>CM069439.1:30141532-35141532 GCA_035610365.1 Aquatica leii
GAACATCATTTTACTACAGGTCACAAGAAAGATTTTGATTATGTTTCGTCGATTGCCAAATCTCCATTTTTTTTCAACAGGAAATTCCGAGAAAGCATAGAAATTATCAAACATCCCAATAACTTCAATTGCGATCATGATTTCAAGCTATCCCCTTTTTGGTTCCCGGTTATTAGTCATTTATTGAAAACACGCCTCTTATCAATCGTAACCCAATCAGATTCGAGCTTAACCATCCGTGACAATCCTTATCCTTTATATACGGAGACTATTTCCTCTTAAGTCACTTCTACGGAGTTTAGAATCTGGCTTGGTTTACAAGTCGATTACCTAACTTGGTAGTGGTTCTTTATTAGATTTTCGTTTGCTTTTTCAAGTTTCGTTTTCTTTCTTACCTTTTTGGAGTTAGATTATGGCTTGTTTCACAAGTGGATAAACTAAGTTCTTAGTTAGATTTCGGTTGCTTGTTTGAGTTTTGCGAAAGTGGGTGCAACGTTGGCAACTTCGGTTACAACAATGAGACAGTCCCAACCCGGAAGACATTCTGATCTTAGTATAAAAATTACAAAAACAAAGAATGTCACTCAAAAATCGAGTAGCAACCAGAGATGATCAAGGCAGACAAATAATTGAAAAAAATACGATAATGTATTTACGAACATTCAACTGAAAAGTAGCATAAATTTTGAAAAATCGTCGATTATTATTATAAGCGTTTTTTTAAGTTTTGGTAATTTATTCTTTTGTGTTGTTTTTTTATCATTCGGTAGCAGTGTGGATAAAACTCAAAAATCTTCGCAAAAATGTATTTCACGTCAACAGTAAAGAAACTACTTTGTATAAGACCTTGTGGTTGAGGTAGATGGCCATACACACTATGTTTACTGGCAGATTACAACACCATCACAAGTGTAAGTTTTGGAGTGCAGCGGACAATAAAAAAGCAACGAATATACAATTTCTTAAATAAATTTATAAAAAAAAAGCAAACTTGGCGGTGATAAAAGTATTAGAACCAATAGAAGCCCTTAAAAATATGCATAAGCAAATGGTAAACATAACGGAAGCAACAAACATCAGGAAAAAATTTAAAGATCTGGTGACAAGAGACATGAAAATAGTAATAACTTAAAGAAAAACATAGTTAAAAAATTGCTCAAAAAAAAACAAATGAGAGAAAAACTGAACATAAAAATAGAGGTGCTAACAAAGCTACAAATACAAACCAAAGATAACATTGCGGACAAGGAAATAGAAACCATAAGACAGGTGGAAAGGAGGTAATAAATATTATAGAAGAGAATGAAGAGATACGCACCTACGAAAAATGGGAACCGATCGCTAAAAAAGAATAGGGCAAAAAAAATATAGAAAAAGAGCATTCTTTGGAAGAAACAAGAAATACAGCTACGATATAAACTAGTACAAAAGAAACAATAGAAAATACCGGATTACAATTAATGATCAACACCAACTTCTCCTATCTGACAACAACAGTAAATTAAAAATCAACAATAAAAATAATAATAGTAAAATATGAAGACAAAGAAAGAGATATAAATAACAATACACAGACTTAAAAGAATGGACGTAAGCAGTTACAGGAAGATGACAGAATGCGTATTACAAAGCACGAAAACAAAGTAAAGCTAGTGATACCCGCGCCACAAAAAAAATAGAAGAAATACATATGCGCTCATTGTAAAAACATAGAGAGTATGAAAACACTCTAAAAAAGATAGAAACAAAACTGCAAGAAAAAAAAGAAACAAAAAATATAAACCGTTAGAAGTACTAAAGACGGCAACGGAAAGCACGATCTACATAGGAGAATTTGTGCCAAATAAAAACCAGACAAAAACGGTGACTGCAAGACTAGCAAAAGAAGATAAAAAAACAAGATCAAAATAGGAATGACAAAATGCAGTATTGAGGAACAGTATAACATAAAAATGTTAGAAATGCTGGTAAAATAGACATAACTTTAACTTGCAAAGGCACCGACAGAACAGCTTTGTGCCACAGTTGTGGTAAACAAGGGTATACTCAAAATGAATTCACAAAGAAAGGACACAAAGCAGGTCAAATAGGACGTAAATGCGTTTAAATTGCGATCAATAAATGATGATAAAAAAAGCTGTGGTATAAATGTTGTAAAGTCCAGAATCTTTTATTTATACTAAAAATCTATTTATACATAAATTTATTTATATACATATATATTTTTGCAAATGTTTCTATGTAATAGCGAAGGCTTCCACGGCCGGAATCTATACTATGATAAGAATCTCTTCCGGGTTTGAACCGTGTTATTGTTGTTGTAACCAAAGTTGCCAACGTTTCGCCCACAAACAAGCAATCGAAATCTAACTAAGAACTTCTCAAAAGTTAGGTTATTAACTCGTGAAACAAGCCATAATCTAAACTCTGAAAAGGCAAGAAAGAATACGATAACTTGAAAAAGCAAACTAAAATCTAACAAAGTGACTTGAGAAGAAATAGTCTTCGTATATAAAGAAGAAGGGTCGTCACGGATGGTTAAGCTCGACTCTGAGTGGGTTACGGTTACTAAGGGGCGTGTTTTCGATAGATGACTAATGACCGGGAACTTAAGAGGGGATAGCTCAAAACCATGATCGCGATTGAAGTTATTGGGGTGTTCGATGATTTCTATGCTTTCTCGGAATTTCCTGTTGAAAAAGAATGGAGATTTGGCAATCAACAAAACATTATCAAAATCTATCTTGTGACCTGTAACCGCAGACTTGGAAATATACCTTTTCCTTATACAACGATCGGGTTCTGAAATCCAAGTAATGACTGAACGACCGGTTTCACCAATGTAGACTAAACCACATGAACAAGGAATTTGGTATACACCTTGAGATGAACGTGTAAGAAATTTGTCTTTGGGAGAAGGTAGAACCTGAGAGATTTTGCCTGTCGAGTTGAATATAGGTTTAATAGCATTCTTACGAAGAAGTTTCTCTATTTGATCTGTAACCTTGTGAATGTAAGGTAAAAAGGCTAGTTTCGGATTGGATTTGGCAGTAGAAATGTCCTTAGGTAATCGAGTACGTGGATGTAGACGATTGATAACTCTATGAATATGTCGCTTCACATAACCATTCTTCAATAAGGTTCTAGTAAGATGACGGAGTTCCGAGTCTAGATTTTCAGGTTGACAAATAGAAAAGGCACGATGAACCAAAGATTCAATAACAGAACGTTTCTGTGCAGGATGATGATGAGACGAAACATGAAGGTATCTGTCCGTATGGGTGGATTTGCAATAAACAGAATGGCCCAGAAGTCCGTCGGGCTTACGAGTCACAAGAACGTCAAGAAATGGAAGAGAACCATTACTTTCGATTTCTATAGTAAATTTGATATCTAAGTGTTGATTGTCAAGATGATCAAGAAACTTAGACAATTCAAGATGACCATGAGGCCAAACAATAAAGGTGTCGTCAACATACCACACCACACTTTAGGTTTTAATATTAATGATTCCAAAGCAACCGTTTCAAAGGATTCCATAAAAATGTTAGCTACAACAGGTGTTAGAGGAGAACCCATAGCAGCACCAGAAAACTATTTGTAGAACTTGTTATCAAATTGGAAGTAAGTAGAGGATAGACACTTATCAATAAGAGAAACCAAACTCAAGTCCTTGCCATGTTAAGACAGAATCTGTTTGATGGTAATAAGCGAATCCTTAATAGAAGCTTTAGTAAAAAGTGAAGTAACATCAAAGCTCACGAGAAGATCTTGGGGTTAAAGTTTTATAATTTCTAGACGTTGAATAAAATGCTGAGAGTTGATGATGGGCCAAGAGGATTTACCTGTAAACCCTCAAAGAATGTTGGACAAGAATTTGGCAAGCTTGTAGGTAGGAGATTAGATAGTACTGACGATAGGCCGAAAAGGAATAGCTTGTTTGTGAACTTTGGGAAGTCCGTATAGACGAAGTGGTTTAGAATCGGATGGGGTAAGTCGAGGTTTAGTTTCAGGAGGTAGATTGGAAGATTTGATGATTTGGCTGACTTCACGTTCAATCCTCGAGTTGGGGTTGTGAGTTAGAAGAGCGTAAGTTTTCAAAATAGAATGCAACATAATCAATTTGGTTCAAAACTACAGTAGCGCTGCCTTTGTCGGCTGGAAGAACAATAATATCAGGGTTCTTACAAAGACTTTTTAGAGCTGACTCTTCTGACTTAAAAATGTTGGATTTAGAAATTTTAGATGATTCAAGGATTTTGCTAGTGTTAATACGAATGGGATCTGAGATGTGGCGAGGAAGATGTCTTATAGAAGACTCAACAGCACATAAAATATCTTCTTTAGGAATACGTTTGGGAGTAACCGCAAAATTCAAACTCTTGAGCACTGATTTCTGTTCTGGGGTGAGGACCAAACTAGATAAATTGACAACCGTCTTTAAGGAGTTAGTAGTTGATGAAACTTTACGATTCTTGGATTCCAATAATTGAAACTTTTTGAGATGACCTTTGGTGGTTAGTCGTAGAGTAGTATCAGTATGCTGGTAAGTAATGTTTTAATGTTGCCAACTCAAGATGAAGATAAAAAAGTTGTTTTGAAATGGTAACTCTCGCCTAGTTTGCTTAACTTATTAACTTGTGAGACAAGGCATAACCTAAACTCTGAAAAGACGCCCCTTAGTAATCGTAACCCAATCAGAGTCGAGCTTAACCATCCGTCACGATCCTTCTTCTTTATATACGGAGACTATTTCTTCTTAAGTCACTTTGTTAGATTTTTGTTTGCTTTTTCAAGTTATCGTTTTCTTTCTTACCTTTCAGAGTTTAGATTATGGCTTGTTTCACAAGTTAATAACCTAACTTTTGAGAAGTGTTTAGTTAGATTTCGGTTGCTTGTTTGAGTTTTGCGATTTATCTCACGCCCTGATGAAGTCTCTTACGAAAGTGGGCGAAACGTTGGTAACTTCGGTTACAACAACAATGACACGGTCCAAACCCGGAAGACATTCTTATCATAGCAATTGTTTCTGTTACTATCAGCAAAAATTTTTTTTAATATTAAACGAGATTCTAGTTTTCGTTTACCGAAGATTTGGAAACCAGTTTTATCGATCGGGAACCGGTCTATAAAAACAAGACTTCAGGGTGCAAACAAATAGTTTGTTGTTGTTGTGTGATAACGACAACACGGGAATTATCCAGAATGGAAAAGTGTATTACACAAAATTTTGGTTTTTGTCGTATTTTGTTTTTTCTTCAGCTTTTAATCTTGTGTTCATTACAGAAAAAGGCGTGTTTGTAAAACTTTCGACAATTAAAGCATTTCACACAATAAACAATTTAAGAAAACTATTTTTTTCATTTTTTAAAATAGATAACGAAAACCTTCATAATAAATTTATATTAGATAAATAAATACTACTTATAATAAGATTGTAGATCACCGGAACAAAAAATTTCTTTTTTGGCAAAAGTACTAATTCATAGAAGAACATCACATTAACAACTTCTTAGTAATTAGCATACAAAACTTGAAACTTTCTAACCGATAAAAACTAGGATAAAAAATAATTAATTTATAGACGACACGATTAAAGTTTGCCAAAACCAATGTTTATTAATAAATATCTATGGATATTATAATAAATAAATGAGGATTAATTATAAACTGCTGTTTATTATAGACGTAGTTATCTATTGTAGTGATATTTTATAAAAAAACATTTCTCTTTCGTTGAATTTAATTAAAAAAGCAAGTTACGTGCACTCTTGATCTCGAACAATAGATATAGATCTTTTTAAACGGGAGCTATTTAAACTTTTGCTATTTTGTGCGTCAGTCTTTATAATGGAAAGATTTAACTTTAAAAACACTTAACGTACTCTATATTTTACTTTACCGCTACAGGTACGGAATTTATATTATATGTAAACATAAATATGTTTATAATTCTGAAACTTATCGAAATTCAAGGAATTTAACTAGAATTAAACTAACATCTTAAAATGTTAATGTAATACAAAGTCTGTAACTTAGTCTATTAGTAAGTTTTGTGATTAGACTTACCCGAAATACTATTTCTATACAACACCCTTCCATTTAATCTTAGCGCTGCCGTAAAAGCAAATTCATCAGGTTCGTAAGTAATATTTAAGCAAGCTTTTTGATTGAATCTGTCTAAAATTGGTCCTGTGCAACAACCACACTCGCCTTCCTGGCAAGAACAAGGCAATCGCACTCCTTGTAAAAATGGACGTCTAGTTGTAGTAATAACTTCTTGTTGAACTGCATAACTTGTATTTTTATTCGGAGTTTGTGTTAAACTCGTTACATTTGAAGATTCTATTCGAGCATTATAAAATAATAAAATCTAACAAAGTTGAAACAAATACATATTTACCAATTCCGTGTGATTGGTTTGCCGCATAAAACAGCACCAAAATCCACATAAAAATTCTTTCTTTCATCTTAAGATTCTAACTGTTTAATGTTTGATACGTTTGCTTCAACACGTTACTCATAAAAGCACCGTTATTGTACCACTTTCCACTTTCATCTTATTGGTTTTTGAGAATCGCATACGAGATATGCAAATTTATTTTTTACACGTTCTTGCAATGAATAACTAAAATTTTTGTTTATAAATGACACTCAATAAAAGCATTAAAATATATTATTACTCTCAAATATGTACACAATACATCAATCAATAAATTAAATAAATTAAATAAATAAATAAATAAAATTTTAGCACCGCACGATGTTGTATGCAGGAATGGCTTTTATGTTTTTAGTTTTTTCATTTTTCTGGCGTCATCATCGTCGTCGTCATCGTCGTCGTCGTTGTACTCTTCATTATCGTCGTCATCGTATTCAAAACCTTTAACGTGTTTTACGTTTTTTCCAGGATTTTTTTGGCTTGAACTTTCGCCGGTTAGAGTTTCCATCACTCCATCAACTATATCATCCATAACATCAGTCTCCTCCTTTGCCGGCTTAGTTTTATTTGTTTTTTCTTTAATTACTTTAGTAGTATGATTCTTTTTTGAGTTTTCATCGTCTCCCAAAACCTCCTCAACTGCAGCAGATATAGGATCGTCATCGTTGTCATCCTCATCGTCATCATCGTCGTCTTGATCTTCATTTCTTAATATTAAGTTTTCTACGACTTCTGTACTACTTTCTTCTTCGTCATCTGCTCCAACCGTAGTAGTAGCGTAAGTAATCTCTTCGGTAACACTTGTGGACTGTGGTAATGCCATAGTTACTTCGCCAGTTTTTTCGATAGGCTTTTCAGTATGTGTCGTAGTAGAAAGCGCAATATTAATGGGTTTAATTTCAGCTACGGGTAAAGGCGATTCTTGGAGCATTGCAGTTACTGCAGCAATTGATACGTGCGAAGTTGAAGGTATTTTCTCATCTGGTAACGATACATATGATGCGTTAGTAGGTATTACTACAATTTCGGGTAATTTTTCAAACTTAACAGGCTGGGCAGTTGTGGAAGTTGTTTGTGTAACGCGACTGGTAACTTTACTCGTTGGTTTAGCAGTAGTAACTTTATTTTGTGGTTTTCGCACTACTTTATTAGGTTTACTTGCACTTACTTTAACTGGAGATTTTGTAGTAGTTACTGTAATTTTCTTAACTGGTTTAGGTTTCTTTACTTTAACGTCGTCAGTTTCACCGCTTACACCAAATAAGTCACCTACAAAGTCGCCGTCAAATACTCCAAATCCAGTGTAATCAACCGTATCTACGTCATTATCTAAATCGTATTCATCATCAAAATCATATTCGTCGTCGTCGTCGTCATCGTCGTCGTCATCGTCATCTTCATCTTCGTCATCTTTATTTCCTTCATCAGGCACTACAGGTAGCTGCTGTGCAGGTTCAACTTTAAGTCCTTTAGGACCAAAACGAAAACACGATACCCGTAAAGAAGCTTCAATATCCTGTAAAGCTCGAAGTTCTAATCCAAGACATGCTTTAAAGTCTTCGCCCTCTCGTGCAATATTATAAACACGCCCGCAAAACTGGGAGACTCCTCCTGGTAGTAACATACACACCGGTCTAGGTTTGCGACCTAAAAACAAATATCAAACAACGCATATTTAACAATTAATTTATTTTACCGGAAATTGTAGTATTTGTTAAAACACGATCGCCGAAGCTCATAGAAACAGCAAGTTTATCGCCTTGTAAATATTGAAGGGTTGCGCATCCAGGTCCTTTTACCGAAACGACGGGTATATTAAATTCGCGGCAACAATTACAAAGCTTGGTTGAACAGCTACAGTATTTATTTACATCCTGACGAGTCTTGTGGCCGACTTTTCCAGATTTTCGCATCAGCGAATCGTGATTGCGGAAACCTTCGGAATCTGCGAAGTGAGAAACCTTATAAGCTTAACTGAATTCAAACATTTAGTATTTGTTTTTGTGCACTCATTTGAAATTTTATCACCAATTTAATTTTTACATCTAATTAACACATTTTTATTATAAGTAGTGCGTAAATAAATTATTGCGTAATGTTGCTTACCGATTACTCTGGATGCAGCAAATGCTAACAACACAAAGATCAATAACAATTCAAAGACGAGTGATAGTCGCATGTTTCGATTAAATCCTGAAAACAAAAATGTTAGAATTTACACGGTGTAATAAATCGCAAAAATTTGCACTTGAGTCGTCTCTAATTAATACAATCTGCTGTACGCGTTATTTATTCGAATCACTTTTTTTTATTAGCCTTTTAAATCAAGATGTCAAAAACATTTATGCTTTTTTATTGTAAAGTAGGGTAATTTTGTGATAAATTATTATAGAAGTATGTTATGTCGTTTTCTTCTCTGGCATTTAAAGTATTACAAACTATAAACGCATTTGAGACGCTAAAATTTTTATACAGAAACAATATAAGGGTCTATCGGTAAAGTTTCCTCTTATACGTGTTTCTTTTATTATAAAATTGCAAAGATTGTGATCATAGTTGCTAACTACTGCTGCTCTAGTTAGTGCATGTTCCGACTCCGCCAGCAAAGAAAAGTAGAGCACAAAGTGTGTAAAACAGTTTAAATCAATTACTTACCAATTAACTCTTTAATAAATACACAACAATAAACTCAAGATCGTAGGTATAAGTACTACTGGTAAACTTGATGGTTGTCTGTATAATTCAACATGAAGCGGTCTTCGCCCCTTCTTCGGATTTCATTGCCGGAAGAGGGGCCTGAATGTCGGTCAGTGTGGTTAGGTCAGCATGGATGATACAAACGTGAACTACATTTCATTTAAAATTCGTTTTTGACTAATTGCTAAAAACCTCAGGTAACAACTTCACTTCCTTTCTTTGTATAATTAAGCATTGAACTCGTTGACCACAAATTATAAAAAACTCGAATGCAAAATTATTTTGACACTAAGTACAGACAAATGCTTTCACTTATTTTTTTAAAACTATGTCAACATTTTAAATATATTTTTACTTATTTTGAAATATAATTAACAAAGAAAAATATAAAATCAAAATTGGAAATGTGTAAAACAAAAATAGAATAGAAAAGTACATACACTATCAAACTCATGTCGTCTCTAGGGCTTACTAGAAATTGATTTAGTTACATGTAAAGCGTTTCGAAATCTCGGCCTTTGTTTCCATTACAGTACTCTGGGTTATACATTTTATTCCAAACCGGCTACTTCCGGTGATCTTATCAAAAAAAAATCGATTTCTCGCTGCAATAACAGTAACACTACATTTTCTCTTTTCTATAAATTTTTCAATGTTGACAGCTACAATCTGATTTATTCTGGATTTTGGAATTGTCATGAGCTGGTAAAAGCTGTGACAAAATCTTGTAGTATCATACATTATGAGTCCTTAATTAACTTTCCGAAACAAGTTTCTAAATTAATTTTATTAAGTTTATTCAACGCGTGCTTTAAAAAAATTTACATTGATGGTATTTATTGGTACAAACGTATATAAAAACGTCTTTATATGTAATTATTAATAAGATGATGGTACCTGCTTTTACAGTTATGTAAATGTAGTCAATGTAATATAGCGCAGAAAAAACTTTTAACTTCGAGCATATCACACAAAAATTATTTGGTACAATATATACGGAAATTTTTAGAAAAAGTGTTTGCAATTATATTTATAATCTTATAACTTGCGATTCACGTAGTTATTATTTTTTAGATTTAACCGAAGACTTTTGAAATGTTTTAGTTTCAATTGTATAAGGTAAACAGTGTGCAGTTTTAAAAGTTGAAATTTTTTATATAAATAATTGGTAAATAACGCAAACGTCTTGTAACAAAAAACCAATAAAATAGCGCAAAGCAAAAAGAATGAATACTAAACTGTTGTTTCGGTCATATTGAATATGCTAATAAATACAAACGGGGATAACACAAACTAAGAAACAAAATACAAGAAAAAAAAGTAATTAGTAAGAAAATACTGATAACAAGAAACAAAAACCAAAAAAAGAAATGGAAAAAATGCAATTTTTTTTTTATTATTAATATTGTTTTGTTGTTTAGTGATGATTTCTTCATAATTCCATCGGCACTGTGACTTTATAAATGCCAGTTGAGTTTTCAGGTTTTCTAATTTTTCCTGAAAAATTTGTTCATATTTTCTGTTACCAACTCTTGCGGTTTCTACGTTAATGGGTCTATCATTTCGGGTGTTTTGTATTATATCCACGGTTTTGAAAGGCATATTTGAATCGTACGATTATTTGTATAAATAAGAGCCATACTTATCTACACGAATCCATTTTATTCCGTGCTTGAAAGGTACATTCTCCTTAAGAAAATTTTTTTAGTTTATAAGATGGAGCTTAGACGGCAAGTCTTCAGAGTTTTGGAAACAGTGCGCCAAATCTGTCACCTTATTAATCTTGGCAGAATTAACAATTATGTTTCGACATTCTTTAGGTAAAGCTATTGACTCATGTTTCTTCAATTTTTTTTTCAATACGTCCAAAATCTCGATCCGAATCTTTGCCCTACTTCTATATTGATAGAAACATATGACCACAAATTTTTTGTTTTGGTTTGCATATGAATCTGTCTATATGACCAAGTGAGAAATAATGTTGTCTTAAGATTGAAAATTAAATTCTACAAATGTTTACTAAAATAAGAACGTCTTCCGGGTTTGGACCGTGTTATTGTTGTTGTAACCGAAGTTGCCAACGTTTCGCCCACTTTCGTAAGGGGCTTCATCAGGGCGTGAGATAACTCGCAAAACTCAAACAAGCAACCGAAATCTAACTAAGAACTTCTCAAAAGTTAGGTTATCTACTTGTGAAACAAGCCATAATCTAAACTCTGAAAAGGTAAGAAAGAAAACGATAACTTGAAAAAGCAAACAAAAATCTAACAAAGAACCACTACCGAGTTAGGTAATCAACTTGTGAACCAAACCAGATTCTAAAATGATGTTCAGCAACCGCAGACTTGGAAATATACCTTTTCTTTATACAACGATCATGTTCTGAAATGCGAGCATTGACGGAACGACCGGTTTCACCAATGTAGACTAAACCACATAAACAAAGAATTTGGTATACAGCATGAGATGAAAGTGTAGGAAACTTGTTCTTGGAAGAAGGAAGAATCTGAAAGATTTTGCCTTTCGAGTTAAATATGGATTTAATACCATTCTTACGAAGAAGTTTCCCTATTTGATCTGTAACCTTGTGAATGTAGGGTAAAAAGGCCAATTTCGGGTTGGATTCGGGAGTAGAAATGTCCTTAGGTAATCGAGTACGTGGATGTAAACGACGATTAATAACTCTATGAATATCTCGCTTTGCATAACCATTGTTCACTAAGGTTCTAGTAAGATGACGGAGTTCCGAGTCTAGATTCTCGGGTTGGCAAATAGAAAAGACACGATGAACCAAAAATTCAATAACAGAACGTTTCTGTGCAGGATGATGATAAGACGAAGCATGAAGGTATCTGTCCGTATGGGTGGATTTGCAATAAACAGAATGGCCCAGTCCGTCGGGCTTACGAGTCACAAGAACGTCAAGTTTCAACAGGAAATTCCGAGAAGGCATAGAAATCATCAAACAACCCAATAACTAAATATAATAAATAATCGCGATCTTGGTTTCGAGCTCTCCTCTCTTTGGTTCCCGGTCATTAGTCATTTATCGAATACACGCCTCTTATCAACCGTAACCCAATCAGAGTCCCTTTCTTTTATATACGGAGACTATTTTTTCTTAAGTCACTTCTACGGAGTTTAGAATTTGGCTTGGTTCACAAGTTGATTGCCTAACTCGGTAGTGGTTCTTTGTTAGATTTTCGTTTGCTTTTTCAAGTTATCGTTTTCTTTCTTACCTTTTCAGAGTTTAGATTATGGCTTGTTTCACAAGTAGATAACCTAACTTTTGAGAAGTTCTTAGTTAGATTTCGGTTGCTTGTTTGAGTTTTGCGATTTATCTCACGCCCTGAAAAAGCCCCTTACGAAAGCGGGCGAAACGTTGGCAACTTCCGTTACAACAACAATGACACGGTCCAAACCCGGAAGACATTCTTATCTTAGTATAGACTCCGGCCGTGAAAGTCTTTGCTATTACATTAACAATCTCTACGGGGAGAATATTTCTTCCAAAACCTCCATATTTTCCGAACTTCGCCACAAACTCGTCAAACTTTTGTGCACTTTAACCTTTCTTAGTCGCTGTCGTGACCACAACATCATTCCTGCATTTCTCAGAATCAAGTTTCACATTCAGACACGTTCTTCGAAAAACATCTTGCACCATGGTAGTCTAGCGTTGATACGCGAACGGATTAAGCAAACTAGGCGAGAGTTAGACACCATTTCGAAACAACTCTTTTATCTTCATTTTGAGTTGGCCAACATTCTTTCTCCGGATGATTGGAATCTCTTTGACAACATTACTTACCAGCAGTCTGATACCACTCTACGACTAACCACTGAAGATCATCTCAAAAAGTTTCAAATATTGGAATCCACACTGTTACATGTACTACAAGTGTAACTTCGCGGTTGTTCAAAAGACAAATTAAATTCTGTTAACAA
Source organism: Aquatica leii (assembly GCA_035610365.1). Classification (NCBI taxonomy): domain Eukaryota; kingdom Metazoa; phylum Arthropoda; class Insecta; order Coleoptera; family Lampyridae; genus Aquatica; species Aquatica leii. Next base: position 30,154,620 of record CM069439.1, read on the forward strand.
AATTTTGCAAATGTACTGGACTTAACAAAATATCGTTGAGGCATATTACTTTTTTGACACTAGCAATACAGATTATACATTTTCGAAATATTTGAAATAGGAGAAAGATATTTCTTATGAAGGTTGTTGTTTCGGGAATAATGAGATAATATTAACGATATGTTCCTTAGTTTATGCTCTTATATTGTCACTTAATTTGTGTGGTCTATTGTCGTGTTTTCCTCGTTTATCTGGAAAACTAACTGAGTCGCCTGCTTTTAAACTGTTTTGTAAATATTCATTTTTTTTTTCAATTTGAAAAATAGAACAGAAAGCTTTTTTGCAAACTAAAATAAAAGAATTATCATTGTGTTCAAAACAATTGAAAGTTTTTGACTTGTGCTGTAGCTTTTCTAGTGATGCTCTTAAACAGGTAAATATTTTTGTATTTATACCTAATTTGTAATAAGTTGGGAATAACTTTATCCTCTGTTCTATGTTAAGTTTCTCGCTGCATTTTTTCTACAAACGATATTACATAACATGCCCAAGTTTACTTCTTTCCTGCAAATACTCTCTCTTTTTTAATTTACATGATTTAACCCTCTTTCTCTTTTTTCTTGCCTTTTTGTCAGTTGGTGGAAATAACTTTTTCTTAGCTTTTTCTATTTTGTCTGAATCAAGCTGGTCTGGTTCAAAGTTTCTTCTTTATTCTTTAGAATACTTTATGTTATTTCCAGTAATATATCTAGCATTATTTTTTTCCGCTTCATATTCGTAACTCTGTCTTTCAATCACTTCTTTTTGCATACCAGAACCACTTTGTGAAGTTTGTTGTACAAAATCTGCTCTTGAAGGTGACAAGTCTGAATCTGAAAAATTATCAGATGTTGGCGATTGTACTCTTTGCTCTCTTCGCTCGAAAAATACTCATCTTTACTTAATTTATTTATATCTAAAGTTAATAGTTGAAATTAGGCTGTAAACAACACTGCGAAATGTATACCATTATCTTAATCTGGAGCATGGACTATGGGTATTTATAATGGACAATCAATGCTTTTAATACAATCTGTAAAAGAAGAATAAGTTAAAAGTACCGTTGTGGTTAACAATTTACTTACACATCATTGTCATACGTAAAATGCAATTATGTTTTACCTACCGTTTTGATTTGGGCAGCTGTTTTGAGTACTGAATTCACTTTGCAAATATTGTGCAATTTATCAGATTTATCGGTAACTTTTTGCTCCAAAGCTTTCTGGACTATCAGTGTATCCCTTGACAGAACCTTTTAAAACATAAGTTCATACAAATTTGGCTTAGAAACACACGGGCAACGGAATTAAATTATTAGGTTAAAAGAACTGGCGGTGAAGTTACGGATAAAAGGAAATGTAAACTGCAAAAAGGGAGCACATATATCTTTTATTAGTGAACATTTGCAGAAAATTAAGCACATACCTCTTTCATTCACCGTGTAAATACTTTGTTTGTGGCAATATTACCACAAAAGATAGTGGTAAAGAAAGAAGAAGAATTGGTTTTCAAATCTTCGAAGCAGAAAAACTAATCTTGATTAATAGTAACAAAATTTTTAATTATTCTTATAAATTCTCTAATTTTTTGCTGCTAGTAATTAGAAACATTAGTAAAATCTTAGTGTGTTCAAACTAAATTTGATTACCCGTTTCCAGCACGTGCTCTGCTACTGCTGACTTAGAAGATTGTTTAACATGACTATATCTTTGATATTTTTTATACGAATTCCTACGCTTCTCCAATGTATGTACATACACCTGTGAAAGTTGCAAATCTTGTAATCATTTACAAAACGATCGTAAATAAAAAAAGTATGACCGATTTTCAAAATTTGCAAGATAATTTTTTTAGCAAATAATGAATCAGTGTCTAATTTCGCAGCTTTGCCACTATTTAACTTAGTTTTTATCTCCAATAATAAGCTAGATCTCCATGTTAGAACTCAAATTTCAATCACATTGTATAAACATGCGACATTTGATACAATTTGTATATAGCATAATAAAACTGAGCTATTGCAATAAAGCATTCAAAAACGTCTTACGTTATCTAATTATTAAAATATTAATTAAATAATTAAAAAAAAGAGTGTTTTTTAAGTTTAGAAACTATTCTAAAATGATTTCAAAAATACATTGTTTTTGTATATCGTCTACTAGTTTTGGGTATATCCAGACTAATAGTGCAATAATTGATGATGATGATTTTGCTACCTGTATTATTTGTTCTACTGTTACTTCTAGAATATTTTCTTGTATAAGCTTGAGAATTAAGTGCAGTCCTGCGCAGTACATAAGGGCAAAGTCGTGTGTTGCATGACGGCGCCGAAGGCGCCGATAAGCATTAATGCTCAAAACTAAAAAAAAGATAAAGCAACAAACAACATTGTCAAAAAAAATTTATAATGATAAAAAAAACAGTAAGGAATTGCGAGCTATTACATTGTTTTTTTATTTGTTTATTTTTTTATTTTTACTCTTTGAGACGAGGGAACCGAATTACTTCTTAAAAATAATATATTTTCCAAATGAGAGTACGCAATAATAGCATTTATTCGATAGAATACGTAATACGTAACATGTGTGAACTCAAACAAATCTGATTTTATTCATGTTTGAGTTTGAAATTTGGCTTGCCACGATCCATCGAGCGAACAAACGTTTTTTTCCTGTCTGAGCATGCTGTGTACGAAACTTTATATATTTAAGCGCTGCATCGGTCTCGATTTCATTTGTTGCCTGATGCCCGATTGATAATTAAATTAGCGAAGTGAAACGGTGCATGGGGTAAGATATCTGTTTTTGAAAATTTAGTTTTTTTGTAGTTTTACAGACTTTATAGTGATGTGTTTTGTCTTGTGAATTAAGGTAAGTTCATCTAAAATTTATTTTTTATTTTAGATTTATTAAAACATTAAAAGCCAAAAACTTGGATCTCAAAAATCTTTTCATATTTGATTATATAAACATTATTGTTAATCAAAGTAAATTCAAGCAGAATAATTGATAAGCACTAATATTACTATTTATAAAAATTTATAAATTTTGAAATAACTTGAAATAAGTAATGTAGAAAAAATAATTTCGAGTTTGAGTTTGAGCTTACTTACGTATTAATTTCTTTACAGCATACAGAATGTCAAAAAAAAAGAAGAAATTGTCTGGATACCAAAATTTGCTGAATAAAAGAAAAAGAGAGGAAGAACTGGAAAACCATGTCAAAATTACGCAGTTTTTTTCAAAACCCGAGTCTATTTTGCCAAATATTAATAACAACAATAATACAGCTGAATCGCAATATTCTGAACTTGTACTTGAAACAAGTATCCGCAGCAAACAAGAAACTGATGTTCTAGAAAGCAATCCGTTAACATCCTCAAGTTCCGCTGATAATGAGAAATCGACACCTTCAAAAATTACCAAGACGGAAAATATGACACAACTTTCGAAAGATGCTGCACTATGGCCAAATAAATTACGTTTTAATAAGATTAAAGAATTAGTAGAACGTGGCTCTGCTCATTATCAAAACAAAAAAGATATTTATCCGAAAGAGTCGGGGCGTAAGTTTTTCAATAGTTACTTCTTTAGAATTTTACCGAACAAAGAAAAGATTGAGCGTTTTTGGTTGTTGTATTCCGAAACAAAAAAATTAGTTTACTGCTTCTGTTGCAAAATTTTTAATGACAGCGATTTGAAACCAGTTCGCCTTAGTGATGAATCTGGTTACAATGACTGGCAGCATTTAAGTGAACATTTAAACGTTCATGAAAAGTTACATTACAAAAATGTTCTAAAATTGCTAGATCCTTCTAACCGTTTTAATAAAAATCAAATAATTAATTCTAAAATTTAAAATGTAATAAACAGAGAAACAAAATACTGGCAAACTGTTTTAAAAAAAAATTTCTACGTGATTCAGTTTTTAGGTCAGTAAAATTTAGCTTTTCGTGGCAGTAGTAATATGAGAAAAACAATGGTAATTTTTTAAAATGCATAGAAATGATTTTCAAATTTGACCCGATTGTGTCAAAACATACAAAACGCTCTCAAATAAAAGATCACAAAAACTATCTCAGGGATAAAATACAAAATGAAGTAATCAACTTGATCAGTGCAAATATAAAATCCAAAATTTTAGAACTAACTAAAAAGGCAAAATATTAATATATATTATTAGACTGCACTCCGGACTCTAGTCACCAAGAACAAGTTTCAGTTTGTATAAGATTTGTTAATTTAAAGAGCACAGAAATTAGTATAGAAAAACATTTTTTATTATTTTGTCCTATAGATGATCTGTCGGGTAAAAGCTTGACAAAATTTCTTTTGTAGGTGTTAGAGAAAGAAGGCTTAAATATCAACGATTTGCGGGGTCAGGGTTACGGCAATGGGGCTAATATGCGTAGTAAGCATAATGGTCTACAAAAAAATCTTTTGGGTTTTTTTTTATCTTTGTTGCAATCATACCCAAAATTTAGTCGTCAATGATGCCGCAAAATCGAATACTTTGAGCATCCATTTTTTTTCTTTAGTTCTTGAACTGTTTGTATTTTTTTCAGCTTCTACTAAACGCTGGTCAATTCTGAAATCTAATTTATCTAATGCAACAAATTTAACTTTAAAACCTTTATCGGATACTCGATGATCTAGTAGAATAGATGCAATAACTCCTTTAAGGTATCAACTTGGGGGGGTTTATGATGCTCTGTTTGAAATAAGCGAAGTAAATTTTCCAAAATTTTTAGTTCATTTGCATTCTTATATTGTAGTTTAATATTTTAAGTAAAGGTAACATTGTTAGTAAAATTATTCAAAAACCAAACTTTGATGTTGCTCAGTGTTGTAATCATTTAAATAATTTGAATAATTGTTTGAAAGCTGTTACGGTAAGAATTATGGGTAACTAAATTTAAATGAAGCGATGGCCGCAGTAGCTCGGTTCTTGTAGGCAAAATGGGGTGGGTTAGAAATTGTGAGAGAAATATTTAAATCAAAGATGTCGTGGTAGATAAAATTAGTCAAATAGTGATTAGAAATTGTTAGAAATGGGCGCCACACAATTTGTTTAGTTACGGTCCTGTTAAGTAAATTGTAAAAGTTTAACAGGGCTCTAGTAGTAGCGAAGGGTTGCTGAAAGAAAAACGGGGAAGTTTAAGCAATAAATAGCAATCAGTAACTTTGATGTAAATATAATGAATTTAGAATAAATGGAAATTTACAAAATAATCACTAAAATATTCAATTTTGAATTATGCAAACAAAATATGCGTGAAGTTGAGTAAAACAATCGATAATGGATTTCAAATATTACAAAACTACAGGATCTAAATTACCTTGTGTTAAAACAAAAGTAGTAAAACTAATTTAATTACGTTAGGTTCGCAAAACAAACAAAAAGAAAAAAAATTAATTTGGAGCAGCGATCGGGATTCGACAAGACAGTATTACAATTTGAAATACAAAAAAAAATCTTACCTTTATTACTTCGCTGATGAAACTCCGTGCACGGTATTTCCAGTCGAAGTTTCCTTAAATAAAATATTTAAAACAAACAATTGGCCGTCGGCAAATAACAGCCGAGAATTAGAGTTAGGTTCAAATTTACTATCTCGTAGATCAGGAGATGCGTAACCAAATTTATGTAGGTTAATAGGTCAGTTACAATTACGTTATAAGTCAACAAATTTCGAGGTAAATCAGATAACAACTTTTTATAAAAACAAAGAGAAATTAAATTAAGTAAATTAAGTCAAAGTTTAAATAACAAAAGTGAATTTTAAATAGCAAAAAAAAATTGTAAAATTTTAAAGTCTAAGGAAAAGTTCTTGAATTTCTAAAGTTGATTAAGCAAGTAGGATTTTGATTAAAAGTTTAATGTAGAAAATCAAATCTTTGAGATTTGCACAAATATGAATTAATTTACAATAAAACGAAGGTTAACGGTTGGTTTTCCACTTAGTCAGTTGCTGCAATCGAAGTTGACTTTTCAGCGTAGCGTTAGTAGAGTTTACAGATGAACGGAGTATTTTGGTAGTTGAAGGAACTCTCACACGTGGAGGAAACAATCCGTTGGAGGAGACGTTCATATGAATTAGAACAATTTTGTCGGAAGAAAAACCCGCTATAAAGAGGAAGGAAGAGAAGCGAAGTTAGATTAACTAAATAAAGCAAAAACTAAGTACTTTACCTGGGTATAATAATCCAGCGTTAAGAAAACTAAGTACACTTTTAAAATTTAAAGTAACTTATAGCCGTAAATATACGATTTTTAGTAATTTTAGGAAAGAAACAGGTTCCGTAGATATACTAAAAGCTAGGAAGGTTTCAACGTAATATCCGGAAAAATCACCGTGTTTAAGTAAACGTTAGTACTTCCAAGGTACAGTAAATTTTTGAAGTGATCTCAACAAGAGTTTGTCAGGAACTGATTAAAGAAGGAAACGAAGTACCTAAGGTCATAATGACCTCAGAAGATAACAAAATAAATTCGTCAGCAAACTCGTGAGAACGCTCGAGTAACTGATAGTTTAAACAATGATCTTGATAAGGACATGCAGAAAAGCAGAATTTAACCACGTATTAAGCGAAGATAATACGCTCTTAATTAATCATAAATTACAAATTATCAACTTTAAAATGTAACAAAATAAAGCGTGAGATTAGCAACAACAGCAAATTCCCACACGTATAACTTAAATGAATGAAACTGTACCGGATTTAGGAAAATTTGCTCAGGGCGTAACAAAGCTTATCGCTCCGATAAAAGCTTTAATGATCTATTGATAGATGCTAAAGAAATCACATCCAGCTTAGACATAGAACCTAAATTCAAAAAACAAAGAGGTCTAACACCGCAAAAAATAAAAAAAACATTTTGGTTATGAATGTGATGATGAACCGATCCACGACGAAACTTTAAAGTTCAAAGTTGATTGTTTTTTTAATGCTCTAGATGTAATCATAACATCCGTGGATGAGAGATTCCAATTACTTTCCTCTTACTCTAATAGTTTTGCGTTTTTATGGGATACTGATAAATTGAAAAATTATTCTAAAAACGAACAATTAAAATTATGTCAAAAAATTAAAAATTTATTAAACAACAAAACTCTCAATAAACAAGACATAACTGCCGTGGAACTTGTTAAAGAATCGCAATATTTACAAAATTTTGATGAAAAAGTTATTACGTCTCTAGAAGAAATTTTACATTATATAACAATTAATAACTTAGTGGTTTCTTTTCCTAATACGAGCATAATACTTCGTATTTTATTAACAATGCCGGTTTTTGTTGCTACCACAGAACGATCTTTTTCAAAACTCAAAATAATAAAAAATTATTTAAGATTGACCATAGGGCAAAACCAACTAAGCAATCTTGCTATCATTTCAATAGAAACGAATCAGCTAAAAGAATTAGACGCCGAAGATTTAATTAAACAATTTGTAAAAATTAAAGCATGGAAAGCCCAATTCACGTAGCTAAAATATTATTAACAATACCTAATACCTAGATATTAATCTTTAAGAGGTGACATGTTGCATTATTAAAAAATATATTATTTTGTTTTTATTTGTCGATCAGTTTCGTCTTGTGATATATAAACGAGTATTTTTAATGTTTTAAATATTTTTTTTATTTTTTGAGCTTTCGTATCATATATTACATTTGAAACTAAAATACAAAAATTTTGAGTAGTATACTGTATGATTTTTGGCTTGTACTTATAAAATATAAAAATGAAAATAAATTTATTAAAATACTTTTTAAAATTATTTGTCAATAGTGGATAAAATACCTAACATAACCCGTATCTGTACTCACATATAAACGTAATACAAATTTGGGGCATTATTTTAAGTTTTCACAAGGGCGCCAAAAGTGCTAGGCGCGGGCTTGATTAAGTGTTTTCATTTGCATCTTTAAACAATTATTTTTATTATTTTTGGCTGCGTTTCTAAATCATTTTTATAATGAGCCACATCAAGCATTCGTTTAAGAAGTTCTACATATTACTGTATAGTTACTAAAAACTTTCCAAAAATAAAATTCCTCATTGACTTAAAACTAACCTGAAAGTGTTATTTTGCCTAAAACTTCAATATTTTTCAAACGGCATTGATAATTTCAAAACTTGTAATTTGTTTAATCATACTTTAAGAAAATATTAATGTAAAACTATAAAAATTAATAAGAGTATCTTCCAATCGTATTTGCATCAATTCCCGCACGCCAATAGAATTTTCTATAATTTTAATATAGAGCTTTCTATATTATGAATATGATTTATTGGAGCGATAAGTTGTCAAAACCGTTGTAAGCAGTATAAGGAATTTAAAATAGAATCTTATAGCTACGAAAATAGGTGTTATTAGGACAATTTAGTTGGAAAATTCTTTTTGATGTCCTTTAAAATTTGTTCCTTACGGTTTTATTGCGTCTGATTCGAAATGGTAGAAATCGATAAAAATTACCTCGCATTTCTAAATATTTTTTTACATAATTTAAGTTTTGTATGTTGGGTTTAAACGCATCGCTACGCGTATTAGAAGTTTGAAATTTGTTTGTGACATGCAATGTATCAAACAAATACAATTTTTTTGGTCGTATAAATCAAACTGAAGTATAGGGTAATGACCGGTTGTATGAAACACTTTTATTTGTGAACTATTACTAAATACTCGACGTTTCTTTATGCCGTAAAAGCAAAACGATGTCTCATGAGTGAATCGTGATAAAATGCAAGACAAATGCAAAAAACAAAGTACAGTAATCACTAGTAATAGAAGGAAATAATAAAACTAAAAGATATTTTCTAGTTCGTTGTCAACGTGAATTTCTTTCTTGGATTAATTTTTATTCATAGAAAAGTTGCTTATATAACAGTTGGATTACAAGTTACACATACTTAAAAAATCTAGAAAAAGAAAGTAGGATGTAAACGAGTTAGTATGCAGCTCTATGGAATGTAACGCTCACAAAAAGGAAGTACCACGAAAGCATAATTTCGATTTCATAAATATTGCTTATTAAGTTTACCTAGACTGGTTAACGTTAACAATATGGCAGCAAGTGGGCCTGAAGAACTGACACAGTAACCTCGATAGGGGCCAAGGACCGACGATCGTCGAAGATGGTCGTACACAAGAACTTAAACTAAAAACCGTTTATTCCGCTTTGTAATTGTCACTGACCATCTCAAAAGATTGCACTCAGAATGCAGTTCTACATTATTTTTGTTGCTACAATATTATTTGCAAATAATGTGTTTGCTCGTGAAAATACAGCTAGCATTTTTGGTGAGTACTTTCAGAATATTTATTTATTCAAAATATTTTTAATAAATTTTGATAGTTACAATAAAATCAAATTTTTTAAATTATTTATCGGATAAGCCGTTTCGAAATGTTTTCAGAATTAATAAAGCAATTGGTATTTTATTGCTGTTTCACTAAAATAAAAAAAAATTACGACGTACCTTTCTAAGTTTCTAACAAAAAATACGAATAGTCATGCTGGTTAGCTTTTTTCCTAACTTTATCTCTATTTTTATTTTCTTGGATCGCGTCCAAGTCTCATTTACAATTTCTCCAATAAAATGTCGAATCCAGTGCCATCTACATAAACATGAACAAAATTTTATTAACGATCCTTTACAATAATAGTGTTTGTAATTTGTCCGATTCCGATAGATTAAAGGGAGTCTATTGTAGTTGAATCGCAACATAAATTGCAATGATTTGCTTTTATTAATTGACTAAATTGCAGAGCAAAAAATTTTTAATACATTATTAATATCTGAAATATCACGATTGCGTATCAGTTTCAAATCCCCGTAAAATGATAAAAGTATTCCCGTGAGGATAAATTCGTATCGGGAGAACAGTGCTTCTTGAACAGGCATATTGAGAAATCGGGAATCAAGCTTGTACAAGTAAAAAATTTTTCATTTAAATTAAATGACGAAACTGTTTATCTTTGCAATACTGAATAAACGTTTGTTGGAAAAATGCTTGCTATAATTTGTAATTAAATTTACTTGTTAGTTGGCAAGAGTCGCATAAACAAATTTAACTTAAAAGCGAAACTTGTCTAGATTATCAGTCGATTAAATTTGGAACGAATGTTCACTTCCAGATTTATTAACATGGGACTTAGAAGACGGAATTGAAGCAGAGAAACGGGATGAAAGTTCGAGTAATATAACTCAAAGAAGTTGCGTGTGTAATGGTGGCCCATCGTGTATGTGTTGCGTGGATTTCAACATGACTTACTTTGACTTTGGAGAACCAGGTATATTATACTTCTATATTAGCGGCATTATTCCTGCAAAAAATTTAATTTAGGTTGCGTATATATGAAGTACATTTCTCAAGAAAAAGGCATGACCGTTAACATTTCATATGGCGAAAGTATCCTCCACAGTCAGGTCGTGAAAGGACCGAATCCAGAACCGACGTGTATATCCGTTCTAGTAAATTTAGTACAGATGTGCGCACGTTTTTCAAACGTAATTCCAGTACAAGACGGATTAAAAGGGTGCTTACAATTAGAACCAAAATTACTAGGAGAAGTGCCAACGACGTTTAATATCGGTTGTTTTATTATTGGACCCGACGGGATGAAACAAGACCCTACCGTTGAATTCCTTCCAGCTAAAGTCTCAGTCAAAGATAACGCAAATAAAAACGAAACAGGGTAAATAATACATTATAGTTAATTAAACATAATAATTGCTTTCTGAAACCGCATTTATACTTCTATAACTAAATCTATACGTTTCACGTCACTGATAACTTATTTTAGAACCGAATCCGAGGAGCTTAATGAAGAGGAACTAATAGCCGTTGTAAATGAAACGGCAGAACAAGGTCTCGCTTTCTTCGGAAACTGGCTTGGACTTTTTGGAAAATCTGATGTTAATGGAACGAATACCGAAAATGTCGATGAAACAAATCTTAATGTGGGAAATAATTCAAATGCGGCACGGTCTTTTTCACCTGCACAAAATAAAGTTTGATAATATTCACAATTAACTGAATTATTTAATAAATTAATTTTTGTCATTTATTAGAAGTTCTTACTAGTTTATAATATAAATAAATTATAATAAATCGTTATACTACATGTATTTTATTTAAGTACGAGCAGTCATGTTGGACGCTAAATCTTGATTATCTTAAACTCTTAACAGACAATTAATTAAGAATTGAGATAAATTTGTTAAAACATTTAATGGTGCATACAACAAAATCTGATTAATTCAAACATTACGTACTGTAATAACGTCGTGCAAAGTAAACTATGCAATTTATACTTACCTAGGCAGGACGTCATGCCCTTAACGGTACCAAGTGATATGGCAAATACAAAACACCATGACCATAATATCCTGTAATCGCTCTTTAGGTCACTCCGTAATGAACCATGAATATACACTTGAAACACTTATTAGGTGCTCAAAAATAGTAACCTAAAGAAATTTCCGGTATTGAAATACACACTTAGCTTACGGTAAATTAGACTAACGTTACATAATTACGGTTGTACTTTAACTTAATTCTTACAAAAACAAAAAAATAAAAATGTCTGTTAATTACTTATACTTTTAAAAATGCAAACAACTAGCAGAATCTTTTATTCGTACAATCAGGTACTAGTGTATCTTTTGAATCTTTACCTTTGGTTTTTTAAAATTTTTGGTTTATTTATATGCACGCGACTCATATTTATCTTAAATCAGTCTATGTTAAATCGTTTCTATATAAGAACAATTACAGAAATATATGAACAATCATGTAAGCGAACAAGGCGGCGATCTAGGGCGCCAGAGTTTTGACGGTGGCATGACTAGAGCATGAAACGAACGCGCGTATCTGTGACGCGGCGGCCAAAGAAGAAGCTGATCTAAATGTGTATGCATAGTGCATCTAACGGTTTTTGTAAACAATGTTATGTTTAATAAGTAAAACACTACAAAATCACTAAATACCGAAAAGGTTTGAACGCAGACGACGGAAAGACAAATTGAGGCCACACCGGCTAGAAATGTTAAAGTACTCGATCTAACATGGGACGAAGAACAGAAAAGCTCTGTCAAAAAAAAGAAAATTGACGACTACTTTGATGGCACGTCAAAACCTCTTCTGGCTGAATGAGCTTTTTTTTCTAAGGTCGGAAGAATTCTGAAAAAGTTGGGCGCGAACACGGAAAGGATGAGAGGTGAAATAATAGCAAACACCAGATGGTAGTTAAAAAAGCAGATAGAGAGAGTTAACAGCACGGCCAGCATGATTACCACCGACGAAATACTGAAGGCATTCGACAAGGCGGTTGGTATGTCCAGAGAATTAAAAAAAAACATCTACTCAAGGAAAAAAAGAAGAAAAAATAAAAAGCATAAATACGGGTATAAGAAGAAAAGACGAAGAAAGGCTTCTCCAAGCTAAACTAAATGACGGAATTGCCGGAGCAGGCTTTTACGACAGTAACATTAAAAACGATAGGGTTTGGAAGGAAAGTATGCCTAGTAGAGAAGTCGGTAAATGAAGGAAGAAAACGGCGAACTGACAAGAAAAAAGGGATAACGTCAACAAATTTTTGAACGCAGAAAAGAAGAAAGTAAACACTGGTTTTTACTGAGAGTCATTAGAAAAAATTAAGCTATAAAACCAAAAAAACAAAGTTAAAAAAAATTAAAAAGAGTAAAGAACGAAAATAGAAAAGTTTACTAGCAGGCCTAGAGCTGAACGTATGGAGCGACGGCTACAAAATTGTTACAAGTAAGTTTAGGAAGTAAATAGACAACATGCGTCTAACGAGGGTGGTGTTTTCTAGACACAAAACGATAAAGTGGAAGAAAACATACAAAAACCGGCAATCACGAGCGAAGGGCTCAAAAAAGCACTAAGGCACGTGAAGAATATAGAAAACCGGCATTTTGGCTTTAGTTCTAAAGCTCGCCAAACCTGATGAAAAATCGAAAAATTTTATAAATATTTGCCTTCTTCCAGTATTGGGGAAAGTGCTTAAAGCATTGATAAAAAAAGACTAAAAACGTAGTTAGAAGCCAAAAGTAAACTAAACCAAAACCACTTCAAAAAAGGTAAGTCTACCACGAACGCTATCAGAGAGGTTTTCAAAATTTTCAACAGAATAAAAAAGGTAAATCAATGGAACCGAGGGTGCTGCGTTTTTTTGACTCTGAATATCCAAAATTTGTTTAACAGCGTGTTATGGTTAGGCATCGTCAAGACCATGAAAAACTAGAAGGCATTAGAGTACTTAACCAACGTGGTTAAGGACTAGCTCAGCGAAAGATGACTGCACGTCGAAAGAGGCAGTCAAATAGAACTTACGGCTGGGGTTCTAAAAGGGTCGATCTTAGAACCTACTTTGTGAGACATCTATTACGATGGAGTGCTGGAGTTGGCAATGCCGAGTGGTGTCACGATTTGGATTATGCCATTTCTAGAATCAAAAATTGGTTGATAAACCACGGTCTGAAACTGACATCCGATAAAACCGAAATAGTAGTTCTAGTAAGGTCCAAAAGAACTTCTTCAAAAAAGTGGGGGGTTAAGACATTAAAAGTGGGAAAGTCTTGATGTACTTAGGCGTGTGGATTGGAGATAATGACAGAGTGACCGACGTGAGTAAGACGTGCATGCGAGAAAGCGGAAAAATCCGTGAAGAGATTGGTACATTCCGTTCTACTGTATGGAGCCGCTATATGGAGACCCGTATTGAAGTCAAAGCACCATCTCGATATGTTAGAGAGTGTTAGAAAAAAGCATTAGGAAGAAGGTAATAAATTTGGGTATCAACCATCTGCGGGTAAGTTGATGGAAGAGTGGCAGGTTAGATGGGTCAGAACAAGCGTTGGCAGATGGACGTATTAGTAGAGCGAATGAGTAGGGAAAATAAGGTGCGCTGGGGTTGAATCATTACGTGGTCCAATTTTTGACGAGCTACGGAAGTTTCGGCTTCTATCTTAAAAATATAAAAAAGAGAAAGAGAGAGATGTATGTACTGCAACAGTTTCAGCTAAAACATAAAAGTATATATATAATGTTATTTTATTATTTAAAAAGAGAGAAAACAGGAAACTAGAAAACTACCGACCGATTAACTTATTATCACACATATGTAAGCTGCTCACAATGAAAATAATATTTGAAAAATCTAACAAATATAAGTTTTTCTTGTATATAGCATTCGTAGACTATGAGAACGTTTTTGACAACATAGAGCAATGGGCTATCTATAAGGCGTTTGCAAATAGCAGAATAGACCAAAGATATATATTTTGTGGTAAACGATGCTACTAAATGTTGCCTGGTAGCTACAACCTTTTTTAATTTAATCCAAAGCTTAAATGTGTATTTTTCTGCTTTAACTCAACATTGAGTTATGTGCTTAGTTTGACACTGAAACCACTAAACGATTAGCTTTGAATTCATTCAAAAATGTGGTTAATTGTTCTTCTATGTTTAATAGTTGTTCTGTTTTGGTGGCATTAACGTCTCTGTTTGCGATATGTTTGTCTTTGTTGTTTAACTGGAATTAGTACGTTGCATGATGATTAATTCTGACTGGTTTTGATAGTTTGTTCTTCTAGATCTGTTTTTTGCTGCTATTACGTTTTGGTAAGCATTACAGCCCTTGTAGTTAGCAGGGTGGTTTTCTGTACATAATGCACCCATTGCTAACGTGTTTCGGTGTGCTGTTGAAGGGTTTAGTGCAATACGCTTTGGAGTAGCCGTAATACTGGCATCTCATGCACTGGGTTATGTTGTGGATTTTCATCTACAGTGATTTTGGTGTTGCATAAGAATTCTAACTTGAAAAATGTCTATGTTATTTTCTTGTGGTTCTAAACCAATGAAAAATAGTGATTGAGGATTTTTAGATAGTTGATGTTTGAAATTCAAAACTATGGAGGCTTTGTGGCCTGCTTTTCTTAGCTTGTCTTTAATATTTTCTATTAGTATGGAATAATGTAAGTTTCTAATTACATTTCTGTATGTACGTTCGTTTCTTAACTGGTACGTATGGGAAATTATGTTTTCTTCTCTTAGTTGCCGGGTTAAGACCCTGTATGCTTCAATTTTTTGTGGAGTTATTTGCTAGTGCTTTGTTGTAGTACGTTTCTTCCTCTGAGGCTTGATGAAGGTTATTAAATATAGAGAAACACGGTTGTTTTACCGTATTTTCTGTTTCAACCGAATTGCTGATGTTTTCAGTGGTTAAGTGGCTGTAATGGTTTTGGACGTTTGTTTGTGATGTGTTAGAGGTGTTGCGTGGGGTAATTTGTTTATTTTCTTTGCGTTTCTTTACGATTTGCCATGAATATCCGTTGTCTAAGTCTAATTATGTCTTTGTCATCGTCTGGGTTTGTGGTTTCTAAGGATTTGTTGTATTGTATGCTTGGTGTCTCGGGTTGCTGTGTGGTGTAGTATTGTGGGGTAATTGAGAGGTAGTTATGTTGGTAAGTAGTTGGCTGAGTGGGTGTGGAGAATTGTTGAATCAAGAATTGAGTTTGTGGACTGTTAAATATGAGTGAGCTTGGTGTTTGCCAGTATGACTGGTTTAAGGTACTGGAGGGTGGGTACCCCATGGGTTAGTTTTGTTGTGGTGCGGGAAACATGTCTCCTATTGTTAACTTAATTCTATAAGTTTACTTGGTATTTTACAGTAAATTTAAATAAATTCAGCTCTTCTATTACACGCATTGCGCGCTATACGCTATTACTTAAACTGTCTTGCTCTCAAGGCAATAACTGCTTGCACGTCTTTACGCTGCAAAGGTCAAATGCGTGCTTTATTAAGTTATTAAAAATTATGTGGACATTTTAACAAAGCATTACACTAATTGGCCAAAAATTTGCATAAAGGTAGAACCTGCACGTACACCATTACGGCACTACCAACCTCAAAAATCTCTTAAAGTGCCAATAATTGGTACATCTATTTTACTAAGTAAATGCAGGGTGTCCCACGAGGTACTGTACATACTAAAATGGTATGGTAGGTCAATTTAAGTAGAAAACGTTCTATAAACATAGGTCCAATTCGCCATAGTTACACAGATACAAGCGTTCAAAGTTTATAAATGCTCACACATTTTTTGAAAATTATTATTATTGAAAACAAAAAATTGAACTACAAAACAAGCATTAAAAAAACAAACAAATAAAAATCACATCAAATGTTAAAAATGACCTCTTTCGGCATTAATACAACGACGGCTGCAATCTAAAATGGACCGAGTAGCCGCTTGAAGCACCTGCTGGTTGTTCCGTGTTTGTTGACATCCATCCAGGATACGCTGTATTAGTTCAGCTCTGGTATTAACTTTTACCTCGTATAATAAACTTTTCAGAGATAGAAGTCCAAAAGTGTGAGATCGGGCGATCTCGGTGGCCAAGCATGCGGGCCTCCACGCTCAATCCACCTATTGGTGTAAGCAACATTTAGATATTCGGTCACATGCCGGCTTAAATGTGGAGGAGCTCCATCATGTTGCAGAAACATTTGTTGTCTTGTTAGTAAAGGTACTTCTTCCAAAAGCGGTAGCAATTCATTCCGCAAAAAGTTAGCATATGCTTCTCCTGTCAGACGTTCCTCAAAGAAAAAAGGTCCAATAAGTTGATCGTTAATCATGCTACACCATACGTTAACAGAAAATCTGCGCTGAAAGTTAGTTTATGTTGTGCCATGTGGATTTTGATATGACCACAAATGAGAATTATTTGTATTGTTCACTCTATCTCTAGTAAATTGCGCCTCGTCGCTAAATAAAATGAATGGAACTAATTCTGGATTTACTTGTAGCCAGTGGCAGAAATTCAACCGGGCAGCAAAATCTCCAGGTTCCAGATGCTGAATCTGTTGTATGTGTTAGGGATACAAAAGCTCATCATGTAATGTTCGCCATACTGACATACGGGGACGTCCCGTTCGAGAAGAAATTCTTCTAGTACTCAACCCTGGACTCCGATCAACCATCTGTAGAATGTTTTCCTGCTCATTCACATTTAACTGCACAGGACGGTCAGATCTTGTTGAAACTGATGGAAATGAACCATGAGTCCGAACATGTTAAAACACAGAAGAAAAGGTTTGGTGATTTGGCACCCTCCTGTTGGGAAATCTTCGTTTATATTTCCTAACGGCAGATCTCGCATTTTCATCACAAAATCCATAAATGTAAATGATATCAGCATACTCTTCGTTAGAAAAATGAGAAGGCATTTT
Source organism: Aquatica leii (assembly GCA_035610365.1). Classification (NCBI taxonomy): domain Eukaryota; kingdom Metazoa; phylum Arthropoda; class Insecta; order Coleoptera; family Lampyridae; genus Aquatica; species Aquatica leii. The sequence goes on from CM069439.1 coordinate 30,171,906, forward strand.
GCATTTAAATTACACTTCATTTAATAAAATCGACTGCGACATTAGTAGAAAAGAAAGCAATAAATGACATATTGTTCGGCTTTTGTTTCCCAGTTGACTAAGAATAATTAATTTTCAAAAAATGTGTGATCAGTTATACACTTTGAACGCTTGTATCTGTGTAACTATGGCAAATTGGACCTATGTTTATAGAACGTTTTCTACTTTAATTGACCTAAGGAACACACCATTTCAGTATGTACAGTACCTCGTGGGACACCCTCTATAAAAAAAACAACTACTTATCTACAGTAGGAGAAACGGTTGGCACATTATATGAATAATAAATTTGCATTTAAAATCAACTAAATATCTGTCTGCTTGTACTCACTCAATCCTGGTGATTTTTTTGTCAAATCGGATAAACAGACATATATCACAAAATTTGTTGATCTGCTCGATAAACTGAATATAAACTAGGTTTACATAAAATTTTGACATGTTCATTATTAGAATGATGAGTATCTGTTGTTATCGTACTCCTAAAGTACACGTCGTAGTTTTCTTTCATTTAGTACCATCTTTAAAGTACTGTAGGTTACGTCCTCCTTTTATATTTAATTAATGAATAGGTTCTAGAATACTCTTTACTAGGAGGGGCAATTAAACCACTTAAGATTTTTTATATGGCGACGTTTCGTGCAATCATGCGTGCACTTCTTCAGGCCACTAAAATATATTGTAAGTAAGCTACACATTTCTTACTACATAACAAATAATGCATTTTAGGTACAAACAACAAGAAACTTACACAAAAAGGTTAGAGTGGAATTAAGGACGATTCCACTCTAACCATTTTGTTTAAGTTTCTTGACCTCTTTATACAATTTTTTTTTAGTTTTTTTTAATTATTGTCGGCATCTTCGTTGTTTGATAAAACTAAAAGATCGTCCATAGTGAGCTGTGGTGGTAACAGTTCGACTTCAGAACCCTCGTTGTCTTATCCATCATTGATAGAACCGAACCAACTAATTAGGGTTGTCTAGTACGCTTCTTGTTGCTGGTACGTAAGCCTAATAAACAAAAAAAACAATTTTAAAACAGTTTTAAAAATCGAACTTTGCAATAGTACATAAGCGTAAAAAATAAGATAACCGAAATGTTTGTAGTTGAACTGTAATATTAAGAGCACATCATCATACTTTTTTGTAATTGTTTGCATTTTCATTCATTAATAAAATAAAATTTATGAAAGCTTAACTTCAAAAGCATTTTGATATCTCGCCAATTACAATCTTCACTGTTTTTCTCAAGGTGTATGTTCCAAATATGCTATCATTCTAAACTTTTATTACTTTGTGATTGCATTTCTATAGTTATCAGTTGGTAATATTACATAGAACATTTCAATAGTACACTGTCTAAAATACTACTTATTCTAACTGTAGTAGTTTTTAATATTGCTATTTGTGATCGTGCTTTAATTAAAGCCTATGGAATTAAAATTCCAGTTGGTTTTAATCAAATTTTACTGAGTATATTTTAAATTGATTTCAATTTTTAATAACAGTTATTACAAAATACATTTTTTTTCTGTTGAAATCACTGTCAATGTGTAAGTTTAAATAAAAATAATCAAATTGTGTACATTTGCATTGATACAGTTTTAGGTTATTGAATTACATATTTAACACTAAAATTTACGACGAATACGAACACATATTTAAAATTTTAGCAGATAATTGACAAAAAATCAATAAATAATTTCAATTACATGCATACACCAGTCACATAATTTTCAGATAGTGTTTGGCATTTAGATTGTGCTGCTGTTTTCATTATGCTAAATCGATACATTATAGTGGTGGTTAGTGGTTGTGGAATTTCGAAATTTTAGTTATATACTATAGAGCACAAAGTAAATCAAATACTAATTATAAAGAAAGCCTTTAAAATTTAAAATTGGTGTTATATCAGTTTTCAATAAATCAAAGACTTTAATGTTAAACGCAATGCAATGTTTTCTTAAATTTCTTTTTATATTTTAACTAAAAATGCAACAGTTTTGAGTAAATAAGTGTCAACAATATAATAATGAAAATCAGAATTTCAGAACCGACGTGTAAGTGGTTGCCTATAAAAATTATTTGTTTTTATTTTGTTTTTAAATACTAAGGATTAAACATTTTTGGTAACTGCAATCATTACAATACATGTATGTACATTCACAATTGTAGTAACAATTTAACATACGCAGTTTGTATATCTACATAAAAATAAAACAGGAGGTATAGAGAAATAGAAGTAAAGATCCCAACACAAACTAAGATAAAAACCAAAAAGTATACAAGAGTAGGAAGATTCAAAATAAAAAATATAGAGATGTAAAGACAGTGAATTGAAAAAATACTAAAAAACGTTACAAAGGAAATGCAATTATAAAGAATATAAAATCTTAAGCGGTTACTTTGGTTACGATTATAATCGACTTTTGGCTTAGACCGCGTCATAGTTGAACACCCAGACTTTTTAGGCTTGGTCATAGCCTCTCCTTGAGAATCAAAACAAAAAGAAGAACTTGGTTTTTGCTGTGTTGTCGTTCGTGAACCTAAACCAACTGACCTTTTGCAAGACATTTCAGCTTGCAGTGGTAAAAGTCACTGAAGGGAAAACTGTAAGTGACGGTATTTATATCATTAGCGATCATGTAATTAACGGACTTTTACTTTCCTTTATCGCTTGATTGACTTTGTTATTACTTGGAGGAAGAATTGTTGTTCTTTCCAAGAAGGTTGGTCTTTTTCTTAGGGTGTGTAATACTGGTAGCCAAGATTTGCTGAATTTTAAACCGTCTGCTTAGTTCACATTATATGAATGGTTTTCTATTTCCACAGCTTCGCGGATTAATCTGAGAAAATAGAAAAGAGTTCTATCCAACACTTTAGTTTGCTCAAAGTTTAGCGTGAGTCCTTGATTCCACACGTGTTCGGCCACTGCTGATTATGTAACTCAACTGTGTTTATATTCAGCCATATGTTCTTATACTCTAACTTCAATAGAGCGTCCCGTCTGTCCTATATAACTATATCTAGAGAAAGAAAAATTTTTGTAAACTCCTACATGTTTTAAAGCCCTTCGTTTGTCTTTAGCAAATCTACACGAATTGTGAAATCATGAAGACAGTATTGATATTATGTTTCTTTAGAACTCTGCTTATTTTGTTTGTCAAACCCATATAGTATGGTAAACCAGCGATGCTAATAGGAAGTGATAAGTCTTTTTTGACTTTTGTTGTAGAGACTCCAACAGTGTTTTTTTCCTTTTGTAGATTTTCTTTATCTGACACACGTATAGCTCTTTTAGCTAAAGTAGCTATTAGTGTGAGTTCTTTGCCACGGAAAGCTTTAGAATCCTACCTCCTCGAGGTTAAAGTTGGGCAACAAAGCTCTGGTAATAAGACCTATCTTCCGTTGCACGGCTAAAAGAGTTAAGTCGGCACTAGGCACTGGTCGTAATCCTAGAAAGTCGCGCGCAACTTCTTCTACTCTTTCAACCTTCATTATGGAGGCTGAATCCTGTTGCTTCAAACGTCATCGTAAAGACGACGACGATGGTGCTAATTCCGTCATTTTTCAACTACTCTGAAGGAATCCTTTGACGCAAAGGTTTTGACTATGTCTAAGTTAATTTCTACCGGTAAAGAATCTGTTGCCAGACTTACAGTTAATTAAAGTATTGCCTCGTATCTAGTCCATAACTGACAAGTTGTCAGCTCCTGGTCAGCAGATCACAACGGCTTCTGTTTCGTATGCCCAAGTAACTCGGTCGAGCAGAATTGCCGACGGAATGAAAGTACCCTCCGGCAAATCTGTCACGCTTATTCAACGATTCACAGTTCTGATTGTTCCACAACCTGACAATTTTTAAAACAATTGACAAGATTAAAACGACCATAATGAAAGTCTTAGATCCTACCACGTACAGTCTACGACTAGACCGAGTGACAAAAGTTGGACAAAACTCCGTTCGCCTGGAGTCCAGAAAGACAGACCTGTCTACAATTTCAGCGGATATATTCAACAATGCCAGCAGATCACAAAGCAAAACCCTTTTTAAGATTTTTCTCTTGGACGTTTTATCTAACCTTTTCTTCAAGCAATTGAAGAAGGCGATCTTCCTGGGCACCTAGGCACCTAATGGCTAACCATCGAGTTTACGTAGCCTAGAATTCATGCAAAGTCAATGACAATGTGCATATTAAGATGCTTCAAGTGCCAGAAGTGCGATCATCAATAAAGTGACTGCAAGAGCAAGCTTTAATGCGGTAATTGTACTAAAAAGCACAATACGGAAGATTGCCCAAAAACTGCAAAAATCACTATATGTGAAAATTGTATAAAATAAGGCCATAAACGCGATGTGATAAAACACAAGGCGTCTTCTAACAACTGCCCGACGTACTTAAAGAGACTTGACGCCAAGATATCGCACACCGATTATGAGCAGTGAAGACGCTTCTCTGACTCTCATGAACTTCACCCCTGACAATAACATAGACATTTTATTGGCCCAAGAGCCATATGTGTACAGTTCTGATTCAGGGTATAGGCTTGCTGAGGCGACCGTGCTTTTCAACATGATTACTGCATCCATTTCTATGCGGTATTTCTCGGCTATTGTTTACAACAGAGCGAAGTTTGTCGGAGTAGTTACCTTCAGTCATCCCACTAATGACTGCGCTGCCGTATCTATAATCACAGTTGGACACACCTTTTTTTAGTGTTGTCGGCGTTTATTGGCCACCAAACCAGGATATTCGTATTCATCTACAACATCTACATAAAGTTTTGAACGATCTAAGCAGCATCTCAAACGTAACCAATATGTTGTAAATGAGCCTGATCAATTTTTCATGTTTGCTAGTCACCAAAGTAATACAAACATCGATATCACATTAGCATCACATGTTTTAGCTAGAAAAATTTTAAACTAAAAAGTTATTCTAGAGGTGATTGAAAGTGACCACTGACTGATACGTTTTGATTTAAACGTCAAAAGTCCTCGATCGGTTCCGATCCCTAAGCTTATCTTCGATGTCAAACGCATAGATCCTGTCAAGCTAAACATAACTGTCAACGCCCTACTTCTTATTTATCTTCCACGTGGAGCTAAATGTCACGATCCTAATTTGATTGACGTCTCTATTGATAAGCTAACCAGAGTAATCCTCGAATCTAGCCGAAATGGCTTAAACAGAGTTCGCTTGAATTCTAGAGCTGGTGTACCATGGTAGAGTTCAATACTAGATAAGTTAAAGCAAGTCGTGCGTTGCTTAAGAAAGCATACTTAAAAAGCCCTAGCAGAGCTAAATACTTATTGGCTAAATGCGTACAAGGCGCGCTTCACCGATATAAACTGGCAGTGAAGGACGCTAAGCTTAACTCATGGCAAAAGTTTGTAAAAACAAGTTTAACGGCGAGTTTGTGGAGATTAGTTTATAAGATATTCTCACAAAAATTCCTTGCTATCCAACCATGCTTGAACGTCTGTGTGGGTAACAGATACACTCTCACAAAGCTCGACACAATCAAGTCAATAGTTAGTTCTTTGTTCTCAGCCAACGATCCAACAAACGATGATTCTTACCAAGTTCGAATTAGATCTCAATCTTTTGAAAATATTGAGTCCTGGCATGACTGTGTGTGGTTATTTATAATCATATAGAAATTACATTTAAATAAGTTAGTTTTAAAAGTTTGTTACAATTGGTATCAGAAGCTTAGAATAAACGGGCTAAAGAAACTCATTGGTGATTATGTTACCACTACGGGTTCTTCTTCTCTTTTACTTTAGTTACTACTGTTATTCGAACTATCTCAGTTCAAAGAAGAAACCAATAGTCGCGGGTTGTTTGCAATACTAGCCATGTCAAACAAATGCTTTAGTATAGATCTTCAGATTCAGGCAAGAGCACATGTTCAGCTGTCTTTAATTTTTTTAATATTTTTTAGAGCGCGGTGCTACTGATCAACAAATCTTTAGTTTACTGATCAGAGATCAGTGTCGGTTTATCGGTCACCGAATAAATGCTTTCAGGTGGAAGAAAGTTCTATTCCGTGACCCCTATTAAAATTGTTGCCATCCTTCTGGATCCCTATAGCTTCCCTCTAGATACCTGGCCAAAAGTATCTGATTTCAAATTGTTTTTAAAAAAGGTTACGAAATGATGTCCGAAACTTCAAGATTCTATCAATAAGACATCTCGCGCCAAAGTTCTATATAATCTCTATTAGATGTTGCACTACATTTAGCCCAGTAACCTAATACATTTTACCTTACATGAAATAAAGTAGTAGTTTTTTTTTAATATTGTATGTGATAGTACCAAGATGCCGAATCCAATTTTTCGACTTTGACGACCTTCCGGATTACCGCTAAAAGCGTCAAATCGCCGAAATTTTGTACTTTTTTACGTTTAACCAATTATGATCCTAAAATAGCACTTTTTCATAAAGAACAACTAGAATCATTCTAAAAGTACATTAAATTCACTACTATTTCAAACCAAAATGGTTATTATCAGTTAAATAGTTTCCGAGGTATGGCTCCGCCGAAAAATGTTAAACTTTTTTTAAATTTAATCAAATTTGACCCTGAAAGAGCACTTTTTTACAAAAAACAACTAGAATAATTTTAAAAGTACATTAAATTATCTTTGATTTATTTTTATTGAAGACCAAATTCATTACAGTGGGCCTAAGAATGTCTGATCTATAGCTCTTCAAAGTGCGTCAAATATTCTATTAATGCTAGTTTTTTTATTATGAAAACAAATCTCTCGTAAAAGGTTTATAAAAAATTGCTAGAAAATAGAAAATAAGTAAAGGTAACAGAGAAAACACGTCTCAACATTGTATAAACTTCTTAGAAGGCTTATGTTCAAGATAGTCTTTAGCTTCCGTGTCCATTTACTCCTACATTTTTTCAGTCCGATCAATTTCGTTATCTGGAAGGTTATGAATATGTAGAAACAGCGCATCTAGTAAGTCATCGAACTAGAAAGTATCTATGTCAACGATGATATCTGGTCGATTCTTGCAGGACTGCTCACTGCATTGACCGCAATCAATAGCATTGCTGCGTATCTCCTTACAGTTGCAGATTATCTGCATGTAGTGTGAGAAACTGCATCCTCTGATATTATCTTTGGAGGATGCTGTTAGAATTCACCCCCATATAAGCGGATGAGTATCCATACCAAGCCACCTCCGCATCTGGTGGTAGGTTCCAAGTGAGTGGAACCTGGATGCGCAGGTTTAAATGAGTTATTTTCACTATACAGCGCAAATAGAAATTCCTCTTCTGCATCAGCTATGTCGACGTAAAAAACTGCTGATTTTTTTTTGAGATCTGCTAAAAGTAGATGTTATTGTGTGCGGGACCCATGAGGTCATTGAAGATTACCCGTAATGTTTTTACCTACAATGGTCTTCAGCCTGAACCTGAACGTTCTTGATTTCTATATTTGTCTTCAGTAGATCGATGAATCGCACTTTGTTTTTATCGTTAGATTTTGTAAAATTTGAGGCAATTGTCTCTTCAAATATAACTTCAGGAAAAGAATGTGACGGAGCTTGTCGAATACGTTTAGCGCTTTTTGTGCTAATTTTTTCAGTTAGATACCTGCTACGAGCGAACTATAACGTGTTACAAGATATTGAATATATCTGGTAAATATCAAGTCTAATGAAGATTATTTGGGTCACACCACTTTGTGGAGTAGATGACCACAAATTTAGATATTTTTTCTTTCTCCATAATGTCGACAGGTGTAAATGCAAATAGAAAAGGGATTTTGTACCCTTTCTAATTTCATCTTAAGTGAATAGAAACAAGGAAAATGATAAAAGTTTATGCGTGAAGAAGTTTTTCAGTTTATCATTCGACTGTTTCAGAACGCATAGCTTGTGAAACAGTGTGAAAGGGTCAATAGTCACCTGTCTTTTGCTAACAGTCACAGTATTAACAGCAGAAGAAAGAGATACTACTTTATTCTTCTTTTTGAATTTGACATTTAACATCGCTTTTTTATCAATATCTTTAGTCATGTGACAGTTGACCTCTTCCGCTCTAACAATTCCACTGCATAAGGACATGATAACATCCGTATTAAGGAATGAAAGGTGATGAAGTGACACAGCTACTCTGAATCCATTTCCTCTCGAGTGATTCGTGAGGACCTCATTTGTTCATGCTGCAAAAATTCTTCAACCTTAGCACATATATTCTGCAGATATATGATTCTTAGTGTCTATCGGGTGAGCACGGTGTTAGTTATACCACAATACTGAGTCAAACCTCCATAGTTTTTTATTGAACGCACGAGTACCTGCTCTGTAAGCATGTCTCGACCAGAACTTTTCAGAACGTCTAACGGTGAAGAACTTGTTGATGGTAAATAACCGGTACTCACGGAAATCCATCTTCTTTCTTAATTCCAACAAAGCCTGCAAATACAGATGCGCACACTTGGCTTAAAAGAGGCGGCCTGTAGCATAGAAAAACGGCAGCATTTTTTGTATTGTATTCAGATTCAGTCTCCGATTCGCTCTGCTTGGATGAATTAACATTAACAGATGTTTTACTACATACATTCAAACATTATTGAATTATTTGAGAAATATTGACGGTTTGAGACTAATATAGCTTAAAACTTAAAAACTAGTATAGATGGAAGATACGACGAGCATTGAAGAGCCATATCTCGGACATTCTTAAGCTTATTGTAACCAGTTTGGTCTTAATTTGTAGAAAATTTAATGTACTTTTAAAATGATTCTAGTTGTTCTTTACAAAAAAAAATTCTTTGCGGTCAAATACTGTGGTAATTCTAGTCAGCAAAAATTTGATTGCTATTAGATTACAGTAGAATTAAAACGCTTAAAAGACACAGATTGTTAAAAGAAACAAGTTTTTAGTCACGTTTAAAAAGTGGACGATAAACACTTATCAATAAGAGGAACCAAACTTAAATCCTTGCCATGATGAGACAGAATCTGGTCGATGATAATAAGCAAATCCTTAATAGGAACTTTGGTAAAAGGTAAAGTGAAATAAAAACTTACAAGAAGATCTTGAGGATCAAATTTTATAGCTTCCAAACGTTGAATAAAATGTTGAGAGCAAAGAAATTTGGACAAAAACTTAGCTATTTTGTATGTGAAACTTTGGGTTCGTATAGACGAGGTGGTTTAAAGTTTAAAAGGATAAGTCGACGTTTAGTTTTTAGAGGTAGATTGAAATATTTAATGATTTAGCTGACCTCACATTCAATTCTCAAAGTGGGATTACGAGTTAGAAGAGCGTACGTTTCCTCTGACAGAATAGAATGGATTTTTGCAGCATAATCAGTTTTGTTCAAAACGACTGTAGCGTTGTCGTTATCGAAGATTTAAGAACTTTAAATGATTCAAAGATTTTGCCAGTATGAATACGAATGAGATCTGAGATGTGGAGAAAAAAATATCTTATAGAAGACTCCATAGCACATAAAATATCTTCTTTAGGAATACGTTTGGGAGCAACAGAAAAATTCAAACTAATTCTTGTTCTGAAGTGAGAGTCAAACTAGATAAATTGTCGGCCGTGTTAAGATAGTTAAGATAATTAAATTAATGGGTCTCCATTTGTTGGTGTATAGTATAGGTATATTTTGTATCGTGTAATACAAAATTAATCTTTAGACATTTACTTATTTTTAAGTAAAAAAAGGAAAGCGTGAAAGAACAGGCAGCAAAGACAAGTTTAAAAATGCCCTCAAAGCGGTTAACCCAAAGTGACAATAAGATAAGAACAACAAATAAAAAAGTGGAAACAGTTATATTATCCAACTATTTGTTAGGATTAATAAGAATGTCTATGTAGCAGTTTTCAAAAAAATAATTTAATTTATCTTTATTTAGAAACTGTTGAAAATCTACAAACAAGGTTATTTTAATGTAACAATTATATCAGTCTCAATTATTTTAATATCAACAAAAAACAAAACATAATTTACAAAAACGCATCTTCTGGATCGTATGGTGCTGATAAATCATCTTTTGTATCTGTATCTATTCGAGATTGAGAAGATTCCGTTAAAGTGTCGTCAACGGTTTGTTTTAAACTTTTTTGGAACAAAATATCTACATAAGCATTACGTTGTCTCATTGAGTTAATATGCGATTCCACTATTTTCTCTCCAATCTCGTAATATGATAAACGCTTGGGTGTTGCACTAGACGTTGATGGTAATAAAGGAAAATTGGTGCTACCTAAAGCATTTACTTTCATATTAGTTAACTCATGTTTAATTAACTTTTCTGCATAACTGAGATTTTCTGGAGTAATTGGGTTTTCACTTTCGTGTTGCTTATATCCATAGTCATTATTTGCTTCTAGTTCCATGCGTTCTTGTTCATCTCGAATCAAATCTTTCGCATCTTTTAACGATTTCAAAAAATATCCATAAGAATGATCCATAAATAACACTTCAATCCGTCCCATTAACGGGTAAAATGCTTGAAAATCTTTGGTTCTAATAATAAATTCTTTTGCTTTTTCTAACTGCTTTCTTGCTTGAATAATAGTATCATATTGAGTATACGTTCTCCTCCGAAGCACTTTACTCAAGCGAATTTTTTTGGAAACTAAATTTGGCTGTTTTTTTTTAACTTTTCTGAACATTGAAACGCATCTAATCGGTTTTTTAAAATTTGCGTTATCATTATTTTGAATACGCTTAATGAAATCGATTATTAGCTTTACGTTCTTAGAATTCTTTATAACGCAAATTGATTGTTTTTTGTACGCATCACTTACGAAGAAAAAATTTAATGTATCTAAGGATGCCAAAGGTTTTTCAATATTTCCCTTGTAAAGAACGCACGCCTACAATATTTTTTGTATTAATTATTCACAAGTGTTTTTAACGTTGGTACTTACATACGGTTGAATTTGTTTACAACAAAGATTCGATTGATGAAATAGTTTGGTTTGATTTGAATATGCTTGAAGTAAACGGTTTAGTGACACCACACATGAGTTACAAACAAATTGCCCAACTTCGTCCTTACGCAGCAAGCAAATCTCGCAGTGATTCGTGAATTTTTGCGTTTCGTTACGTATTAGGAAAAAACAACAGTCGTAACATAAAAAGTAATCATGTTTTCCAATCAAATGCTACAAGAAAGTTTATTGCCCTATATCAAAATATTTGTATAGTTTTAACTCACTTGAAAGACTGCAGATACAGGAAAGTATTTGGGTGGTGAAATGGCACTTGGTGGTGTTATTATCAGTAATCGTACGTAGCCTTTACATCTGATACAGTACATACAAAGTTTAGTATCTAAAACAAACATGTTTTACTTGACTGCATAAGTCCAAATTTTGTAAATGCATAAAAAGTATTAAGAAATGGTTTTAAATACTAAAGAAATAACAACCGCTAGCAGTTCACACGATTTTAATGTGTCCAGAAACATGTTCTAAAACGGTACTTTTTAGAGTTGCAAAAGACAAAGACTTTCTAAGATTTCTTTTGGCCTTAGACTACTCATGTTGAAAGTAGACGTAACGTCTTTCTTTGACTCAGTATAGATCTAAAAACTATCACAAACTACTCTCCAGTTGTTTTTTAAAAGATAATAAAGCAGTTAGTAGTTCAAGATTGCCAAAATGTTTGCAAAATTAATCATGCTACAGGTAGAAACAGTTTTAGAGTAGCTCGTGGTAAATTTACTGAATTGGTCCATCTCTTTATTCATTTTAAACAATGTTAAAGAATATCACAATTTAACTAACTATATTACTATTACATCAAATACTGAATACCTAAACTCTTCAAAAAAAAAGTATTTAAAGCACCGTTTTTGTATGAATTGACAACGCAAAGAAAAATATTAACAGGAAACATCAACAAACAGGTAAAAGAGGAAAATTAAAACAAAACGAATTCCGTATTAAAATTTAAAAATCAGTAGAAAACAGTGTTAAATAAGTAACTAATAAAAAGCAGCCTAAACTAGTGAAATTAGTATTTGGAATTACATATCTAGCCTAGAAATAAAGAAAAAAGCGTCAACAGTAATAATTACAAACGTTTTTCTAAAATTTTGTTAAATTTATGTTAATTTAATTAGTGTACTTACCGTTAAGTCGTATAGTCGAGATTGTCTTATAGTTTTTGATTGAGAGTAGTTTATCCATTAGATCAATCAACAGTTTCCAATTACTCTTTGTTTTAGAGGTTACAATTCTAGCGTCCTCTATGCAAGATCTGTCACTTTTAATACACTGGTTGACAAGTACGGAAGTACTTACACTACTTAAAATTGCACAGCTTTCTTGATTAATAAATTTTTTTGCGCCCGCTTTTAGTACCAATTTCATTAAAAAATTTTTGAATTTGAAAAAGTTAGTAACACCAAAAATTCTTAAAGAAAAACGCTTAAATATAATAATTGTATTCATTTATAATTTTTTTATCGATATCGAGAATAAGCTGGCAGATTTTGTTAAATTTGATTAAACATTAAATATTCGTGTGCAGGTTTAGACTAACAAAACGTAAAGCAAGATTAGTGACAATAACACAGTTTTTACAGAAATAGCGCGATAAGACACATAATCACTAGCAGGATACGAATTCTTTTTCAGCACCCACCTATATCATTTTTATTTATTACAATAACATCCTTTTATTGAAATTATAATCGAAAACGATTGATCGTGTTGCATCAAATTACCAAAATAAATATAAGCAGGATTATATTTTATTATCTATATAAACGCTACATATAAATATATGAAAGGCACGAAACATTAGTTAATTTCAATCTAAAACCTAATCACAGAAAACTTACAAAACAGGTCATTTGGATAAAAAAACTTTTTAATTATCAACGACTTTTAATATAATTTTCTAAAAGTACAGGTTAAATCCGGCGGAAAAAGTATTATATTCTTTGTACACAGTAAGAAATTGTAGAAAATGCAAAATTTTAAGGAAGAAATTGTTCGTTATTGCTAATAGACGACTCCTTTAAATTTAACCCAATTTTAAACGCGAGAAAAGTTAATGAAACGCCTTTTCTCGATTCTACTATAAATACTTACAGGTAAATAATTAAAAGAGTTTTCCGGAAAGCTCGCAACTTAAAAGGCAATCAATGAACTGAACTTTTTAAAACTAAAATTAAGAGTAGTTTTCAATCGAAAAATGTTCATGAAACGTTCAATGCGACTAAAAGATCGATTTAACGATTGCTATCAGTGTTTTAACCGAAAAGTCAAAAGGACTTTTCTAATAAATTTTAAATGTTCTCTAGACGGAAAGTTAGAGAAAAGTACAATTACACACTTATGTTTTCCCAAATAGATTGGACATAAAGTAATAAATGTATAACTGACAGAAAAGTGTGATTTATTGCATTTTTTATATTTTAATTTTTTCATAGTCGATTTTGACTCTATAGTATCAAAAAGTGCTACTTATTTCATTTTTTATATTTTTGCCTATTTATAGAGTCAAAATCTACTATTAATCCGTATAAACATTAAAAATTCAATAATCCACATTTTTACTCCATCTCAAACATTTTTTAAAACGTAACAATACTTATTCGATAGTGATTCCCGGTGTTATGGTGTCAAAATTGTCTATAAGTAGGCAAAAATATTGCACTTTTTTGACACTTACAAAACCATTACTCTGTTTTAATTTTTTTTATTGCGTTTAAACGTTTTAACAATTTGTTTGACACCGTAACAAGTCGAACTCGGTATTGTTTCAAAATTGTAAAGAGTATAAATTGACTAAATTACCAAAGGTTTTGTAATACACGGTACAACCTACATATGTATTGTCGATTTTGATCTGTATTACTTTGAATCAACACCGAGTTAGTCTTGTTATAGTGTAAAAAAAATCATCCAGCCATTTAAAAGCAGTAATAAAAGCTGGACATAAAGTAATGGCCTTATAAATGTCAAAAAATGTTACATTTTTTTATACGTTTTTGAAAAACGTTTCTATGCCTTTTTGAAAAATGTTTGAGATGGAGTAATAAATTTATAATTGTCAAAAAATGTGGTTTATTGAATGTTTAATGTTTATTTGTATTTATAGTCAATTTTTACTCTAAGTAATACTCATTGGTAATACCGAGTTCGTCTTGTTATGGTGTAAAACAAGTTATTCAAACATTTGAACGTTATAAAAAAGCTAGAAACGTAGTAATAGTTTTGTAAGTGTCAAAAAAGTACAACATTTTTGCCTATTTATAGACAATTTTGACATCATAACACCTGGAATTACTATCGAATAAATATTCTTACGCTTTAAAAAATGTTTGAGATAGAGTAATCGATTTATAATTCATTTAAACTCAATAAAAAAAAATTTGAAATAGAGTAATGGTTTTATAAATGTCAAAAAGTGCAATTTGCTGCATTTTTTTATAATTTTGTCTACTTGTAGTTGATTTTGCTTCTATAACACTTCGACTCAGTATAGAATAAGGTATTGTTACGCTTTGAAAAATGTCTGCGTTAAAATAATAAATTTATAATTGTCAAAAAGTGTGGCTTATTGAATTTATAATATTTCTAATTTTTGTATTTTAGTTTCAAATGTAACATATGATACAAAAGCACAAGAAATAAAAAAGATATTTAAAACAATAAAAATACTCGTTTATATATCACAGGACGAAACTGATCGACGAATAAAAACAAAACAATATCCTTTTAAAGGTTAATATCCAGGTATTAGGTATTGTTATTAATATTTTAGCTAAGTGAATTGAGCTTTCCGTACTTTAATTTTTGGGAATTGTTTAATTAAATCTTTAGTGTCTAATTCTTTTAACTTGTCCGTTTCTATTGAAATGATAGCAAGATTACTTAGTCGGTTTTGCCCCATGGTCGATCTTAAATAATTTTTTATTATTTTGAGTTTTGAAAAAGATCGTTCTGCGGTAGCAACAGAAACCGGCAGTTATGTCTCGTCCATTGCAAGTTTTGTCATTTAATAAATTTTCAACTTTTTGACATAATTCTCATTGTTCGTTTTCAGAATAATTTTTAAATTTATTAACATTCCATAAAAACGCGAAATTATTAGAGTAAGAAGAAAGTAATTGGAATCTCTCATCCACTGATGTTATGATTACATCTAGAGCATTAAAAAAACAATCAACTTTGAACTTTAAAGTTTCGTCGTAGATCGTTTCATCGTCACATTCATAATCGAAATCTTTTTTTTTATTTTTCGCGGTCTTAGACCTCTTTGTTTTTTAAATTTAGGTTCTATGTCTAAGCTAGATGTTATTTCTTTAGCATCAATCAACAGATCATTATAACCTTCCTCGCAGCGATAAGATTTCAAAAAATTATTCAAATTATTTAAATGATTACAACACTGAGCAACATTAAAGTTCGGTTTTTGAATAATTTTACTAACAATGTTAACTTGACTTAAAATAATATACCACAATATAATAATGCAAATGAACTCAAAATTTTGCAATTTTTTGGCCAACGATGCAGAAAAATGTTTTACGTTATTTTTAAAGTTTCCTTTGCTTATTTCAAACAGAGCATTATAAACCCCCCAAATTAATACCTTAAAGGAGTTATTGCATCTATTCTACTAGACCATCGAGTATCCGATAAAGGTTTTAAAGTTAAATTTGTTACATTAGATAAATTAGATTTCAGAATTGACCAGCGTTTAGTTTAGTTCTTGGACTAAAGAAAAAAAATTGATGCTCAAAGTATTCGATTTTGCGGCATTATTGACGACTAAATTTAGGGTATGATTGCAACAAGAAACAAAGAAAGCTCGCGGATTGAAATCCAATTTTTTTTTGTAGACCATTATGCCTACCACGCATATTTGCCTCATTGTTGTAACCCTGGCCCCGCAAATCATTGATATTTAAGCCTTCTTTCTCCGACAAAAGAAATTTTGTCAAGCCTTCACCCGGCACATCATATATAAGACTAAATAATAAAAAATGTTCTTCTATACTAATTCCCGTGCTCTTTAAATTAACAAATCTTATACAAACTGAAATTTGTTCTTGGTTACTAGAGTCAGGAGTGCAGTCTAATAATATAGAATTATATTTTGTCTTTTTAGTTAGTTTTAAAATTTGGTATTTGATATTTTCACCGATTAAGTTGATTACTTCATTTTGTATTTTATCCCCGAGATAGTTTTTGTGATCTTTTAGAGCGTTTTTTTCTCAAACAACTTATTACTACTTCTACAAAAAGCTAAATTTTGCTGACCTAAAAACTGAATCACGTAGAATATTCTTCCTATAACAGCTTGCCAGTATTTAGTTTCTCTGTTTATTACATTTTGAATTTCAGAATCAATTATTTCATTTTTATTAAAACGGTTAGAAAGATCTAGCAATTTTAGAACATTTTTGTAATGTAACTTGCTCTTTTCATGGACGTTTAAATGTTCACTTAAATGCTGCCAGTCATTGTAACCAGATTCATCACTAAGGCGAACAGATTTTAAATCGCTGTCATTAAAAATTTTTCAACAGAAGCAGTAAAGTGAATTTTTTGTTTCTGAATACAAAAAACAAAAGCGCTCAATTTTTTCTTTGTTCGGTAAAATTCTAAAGAAGTAACTATTGGAAAACTTATGCCCCGACTCCAAACTATCTCTGGGATAAATATCCTTTTTGTTTTGATAATGAGCAGGACCACGTTCTACTAATTCTTGAATATTATTAGCACGTAATTTCTTTGGCCATAGTGCAGCATCTTTCGAAAGTTGACTCATATTTTCCGTTCTGGTAATTGTTGATTTCTCATTATCAGCGGAACTTGAAGATGTTAATGGATTGCTTTATAGAAGATCAGTTTCTTGTTTGCTGCTGATACTTGTTTCAAGTACAGGTTCAGAATATTGACATTCAGCTGTATTATTGTTGTTATTAATATTTGGCAGAGTAGACTCGGGTTTTGAAAAAAATTGCGTAATTTTGAAATGGTTTTCCAGTGCTTCCTCTCTTTTTCTTTTATTTAGCAAATTTTGGTATCCAGACAATTTCTTCTTTTTTTCTGACATTCTGTATATTGTAAAGAAATTAATACGTAAGTAAACAAATTGACAAATTATTCATGAAAAATGGAAATGTTTTGACGTCTCAATCTCAAACTCGAAAGTATTTTCTCAACATTACTTATTTCAAGTTGTTTCAAAATTTATACATTCTTATAAACAGTAATATTAGTGCTTATCAATTATTTTGTTTGAATTTACTTCAATTAACAATGATGTTTATATAATCAAATATAAAAAGATTTTTGAGATGCACGTTTTTGGCTTTTAATGTTTTAATAAATCTAAAATAAAAAATAAATTTTAGATGAACTCACCTTAATTCACAACACAAAACACATCACTATAAAGTCTGTAAAACTACAAAAAACTAAAGTTTCAAAAGTAGATATCTTTTTACCCCATGCACACAAGTTAATTATCGATCGGGCATCAGGCAACAAATGAAATCGCGACCGATGCAGCCCTTAAATATATAAAGTTTCGTACATTAAAAGCTCAGACAGGAAAAAAACGCTTATTCGTTTGTTGGCTCGTTGCAAGCCAAATTTCAAGCTCAAACACGAATAAAATCAGATTTGTTTGAGTTCACACAATCAACGCCGTGCCCAGGGGAGGGGTCCGGAGGGGTCCGGACCCTCCTAAATAAAATGGATTAACACTAGATAAAATCGACTTTTAGGTGGAAACATTCCAAAGATGTTAATCTTTTCAGTATTTTCACCACGCAGCATGTCAACAACGAATTCCCACTCAACTCACCGTTCTTGTCGCTGCTGCCTATTACCTATCTGTGTTCGCGTGTTGTCATTCGTCTTTTTGTGCTCGACGGGTGAAGATCTGTGTCTCTGTGCAGTGCAATACACGTAATACAATATAGAAAACAACGGTTTTTCATTTATGGTGAGTATAAATTACCTTTTAATCGTCAAAACTTATTTTTTGTCATGGAAAAATTAAAAAGAAATCGACACAAGTCTTCTAGTATGTAATATATTATTATAGTACTATTTTTTTTAGATCAGTGATCATCAAGATGTCTAAACGTACTACATTGCAAGCGTCACTGTTTACCTATTTTACAAAGGCTCAAAAGACGAACACTGCAAGTGACTCATCTACATCTGCTAGACCTATTGTCTCTGAGGCAAGCACATCGTCTTTTTTTTCTACGTGTACTGAGATCAGCGAAGTAAGACCTGAAGAAAGCTACTTACTAATTCACCACTTTAATTTGGGAAAGTATGTAGGTAACCAATTAGATGATGACTTAAAATTTAAGTTGCTGAGTACTGCGTGGACGCCAGAGAAAGATTTCAAATTTCCAGTAAGCGTAAGTGGGAAGAAAAACCTTCGATTTCAAAGGCAGTGGCTTCATAGGTACCCGTGACTCGTTTATACGAAAAATGACGGCGCATTGTGTATATATTGTGTAATTTTTTCACATCACATCGTAGGAAACGGAAGCAATCAGGCTTCCAAATCTCTTGTGACAGTTCCGTATAAGAAATGGAAACACGCAATCGAAGACTTCGAATCCCATCAATCGAAACAATACCATCACGAAGCTGTGGTTAAAGGCTCCAACTTTTTGAAAACTATGCAAAACCAACACTTGGATATCAGGAACGTTATTGACTCAAGGAGAAGAAAGCAAGTAAAAGAAAATAGTGAAAAATTATTTTTAATTGTGGAAACTATAAAGTTTTGTGGGCGTCAAGAACTGGCTTTGAGAAGAACAAACGATTCTGGACCTGTTTCTGTGACTGATGAGGAGTCAGTCACAAATGACGGCAATTTCAGAGCCATCTTAAGAATGGGGATGAAATGTGGTGTTACAAAATTGCTCAAACACTGCGAAAACATTACTCTGAACGCGACATATATGAGCGCTAAGGTCCAAAATGATCTGATATCAATTTGCGAGGAAATAATTCAGAAAAAAATTGTAAAATGTTTAAATGAAGCGAAGGTGTTCTCCGTTTTAGTAGGCGAAACTTCTGATGTTTCGGGACACGAACAACTTTCACTATGTGTTAGATACACAAAAAAGGTCGAAACTTGTTATGTGGTGAAAGAAGATTTTCTCGGATTTGTAAAGGTCGATAATACAACTGCACAACCATTGGCTGGCACGATCATAGCTTCCCTGAAAAACCTTGACATTGACTACAACAATATGGTGGGACAGGGGTACGATGGTGCAGCTGTGATGAAAGGTGCTTTTAATGGCGTTCAAGCAATAATACGGAAATCATTTCCTCGAGCTCTGTTTGTCCATTGCAGCTCTCATTCTTTAAACTTGGCCCTTTGTCATTCATGTAATGTACCTTCTATAAGAAATTGTATAGGAACTGTGAAAGCAATCGGAAATTTTTTGAGAGCATCTCCAAAGCGAACAAGCTTCCTTCGGGCACGCATTAGGGCCAACTTTCCTGATGCAACATGGCAGAAATTAACACCAATGTGTGAAACGCGGTGGGTGGAAAATCACAACGGCTTGTTAAATAAATCTATTATTGAGACTTTAGAACAATTCAGCACAGACCTGGATATGAAGACCTCAACCAAAGCTTCTTCTTTTCTGAGATCTGCTCTTGCCAGCGAATTCGTAGTATCACTCTGTTTTTTATCAAAGGTATTTGCAGTAACATTAACAGTATGCAAAGTCTTACAGTCACCTTTGTGTGACTTAATAACAGCTGTCGACTATATTAAGAACGTAATATCGCACTTTCAAGATATTTGATCCAATATTGAAAAAGAATTTTCAAATTCATTTACAGAAGCAAAGAATTTATTGACCCGTGTCAATGAAGAGATCAAGTCCACGGTTAACATCAGTACAAAAGCATCGCGCTAATCCAAATACTAGTAACCCCAGTTATTACCGCATAACTGTTGCAATACCCCTATTAGAAGACAACTTCCCAGCTCAAAATAAGATTTACTGACCATAAGAAAGTGATTGCTGCTATGTACACTCTTATACCAACAGTCTGTTCCGAGAAAGAAACGCCATTCCCAAGAGAGGACCTAGTGATGTACGAGGACCTGATGAAACTAGACGAGACACAAGGCGAATTTCAACTATGGAAATTGTTGTGGCAGGGCAAAAGCCTTTTGGACCAGCCTTCTTGCACCATTGAAGCTGTCGGAGAGTGCAACAGACAATTGTATCCGAACATTTATATGTTCTTGAACATCTTGTCGACTCTACCAGTAACCACGTGCACATCGGAAAGGTCATTTTCCACACTTAGGCGCCTAAAAACCTACCTACGGAATTCTTGTGGACAAGCGAGGCTAACCGGGTTGGCCCTAATGGCAATTCACAGAGATGTCATCATCCGAACCGATGATGTTATAACCGAATTTGCTCATAAAAAGTCTAGAAGACTTGATTTTGTATTGTGAATTCACTGAACTGGAAATTTGAGGTTTTTAGTTTTAAGAACGAATATGTTAGTACAGTTTTTTTAGTGGCGGGATTTTTCCGTGCCAATGTAATAGGAATTAATTAAATTTGAATTAGCAGATCTGTTTTATTGAGACCCTCTCCAAAACAAAAATCTGGGCACGGCGCTGCACACAATTCATGTTATCATGTTACGTATTACGTATTCGATCGAATAAATGCTATTATTGCGTACTCTCATTTGGAAAATATATTATTTTTGAGAAGTAATTCGGTTCCCTCGTCTCAAAGAATAAAAATAAACAAATAAAAAACAATGTAATAGCTAGCAATTCCTTACTGGTTTTTTTATCATTATAAATTCAATTTTGTCAATGTTTGTTGGTTTATCTTTTTTTTACTTTTGAGTTTTGAGGCTTTTCGGTGCCTTCGGCGCCGTCGTGCACCACTCGACTTTGTCCTTATGTACGGCGCGGGACTAGTTATCATGTAAAACAAATCATCCAATCATTTAAACGCTATAAAAAAAGTTTGAAATAAAGCACCTGTTTTATAAGTGTCAAAAAAGTGCAGTTGTTGCATTTTTCTGTATTTTTGTCTACTTGTAGTCGATTTTGACTTCATAACATGTCAAATGACTATCGATTAGGTAGGTTACGCTTTAAAAAATGTTTGAGATATAGTACTAAATTTATAATCGTCAAAAAGTGTAGTTGAGTGTAAAACAAATTATCTAAACATTTAAACGCAATTAAAAAAATTGAAATAGAGTAAGGGTTTTGTAAGTGTCAAAAAAAGTGCAATTTTTACATTTTTTATATTTTTGCCTACTTGTAGTCGATATTGACTTTATATCACTTTGAATCACTATCAAATAAGTATTGTTTGTGATGGAGTAATAAATTTATAATTGGCATAAAATGTAGCTTATTCAATTTGCATTGTTTATACGTATTTGTAGTCGATTTTGATCTGTATTACTTTGAAGCAATATCGAATTGGGCTTATGATGGTGTAAAACCAATAATCCAAACATTATAAAAAGGTTTTAAAAGGAGTAATAACTTTATAATTGTCGAGAAAATGTTATTGATTGTATTTTTACTATTTATAGTTTGATCTTGTTGTAGTGTAAAATAAGTCATCTAAGCATTTAAAAAAGCTTGATATGTAGTAATAAATTTATAACTGTCTAAATAACCGAGACAAATGCAATATTTCTATTTTAATATCAATATTGTTTAATTGTTTTTGGATTTTGAAATTGTATTTTTAGATATGCTTTTAACAGTGAATGGTTTACTATTAGTTCATTAGCTTAACAACATTTCAAAAAATTATTTTATTATTAATTAACAATTGCAAATACGTAACGTTTCATTTTGCTGATTTCAAGGCTAGATAAATTGACTTTAAAAATAAGTCCTTTATTAAGTAAGAATATGCTTTTAAAGTTTTAATATTGAAATTATCCTCTTGCAGCATTGACCACTGGCCGCCACTGGTTTTTAATGAAATTTAAACAAAAGTTCAGAAATATTTGACTTTGATCAAATATACAATGTCTGAAGATATTCAATAATCTCATGTTTTAATGTTTGCTTTTAATTACACAAACTGTTATTAAAATGTATGACATTAACTTTTTTGTTAGTTTTTACCAATAATCGAAGAAAATATTTGGCAAAGAATAAATTAAAAATTACTCTCTAAGCTTTTTCTTTTCAAGTTTTAATTCCATTTCTTCTGTTTCTTCACTTGACTAAATAGATAACTTAAAATAAATAAAAAACGAATTTATAGTTAAACGTTTGTTAAAATTGAAAATTCGATTTAGAGTTTAGCAAATACGTGTAGTAAATCCTAAAAAAACTTTATGATGCACGTACAATAAATTTGTTTTTTAACAATTTCAACTATATCAAAAGTATACAAAAATGGGTAAAATCGATTTATAAGTTTTTGGTAACGTTCCAGAAGCTGAACATTTGACGAATTTCTGTGCTACTCTAAAACGTTTTTAGGCGGTTAAAGAATCAATACAAATAAGTTCGGTCATGTCTTTTTCATTAATTTTTTTAATGAAAAAAAATGTGTTTGTTATTAAAAATTTATCAAACAAGATGAAATTATTTAACATAAGACCTATTTTTTTAAACTAATTATGTAGCCAATAAAGACTTTATCCTTAGAAAATCATTAATTAAATTTGATGAGCGCTGAATACCTCAGAGACACCTACGCTCTTAAACAGATGGAATGTTAATGAATGTGTTTTAATCACATGTTATTGATGCATTAACTCGTGTGCGTAAAACATACACATTTCACCCTTTTTTGCTATGCCAATGCTTTTTAATGAGAGAAGTTGAACAAGAAATTTCAACATTTCGTTACCAAATAATCTAATAAATAAAAATCTAATTTTTAATAATCTGAAATAGTTATTTTTACAAAAAATATAGAAAAGAATGCTTACCGTTGTGGATCAATAAGACGCTTAACTAAAACGCTCTAATTCTATAGTCGTACAGCAGATTTTATTAATTTTTTTGTCAAATAAATTCTATGAATTGGTTTGTTCAGTTATGAAATTAAATTTACGTTTTCAAAATGCGTAGTTTTAACATGACACATTTCTAAATACAACGGAGAAAGGCATGTTTGTACGTTATCTGTAACAGAACATTACTTTAATACGGTCGAAAGATTAATATTATTAACAAATCTGCTTTTTGTATAAAATTTTACGTACATAAAATCAAAGTCTTTTTATGATAAAGACCTTATTAACTGATAGAATTTTTTCGGTTTTTTTTTGTATTCTGTTCTCTACAATTCTATATTTTTAGTGCAAATACTAACGTATGTACTTGGGTAGTAGCAATAAAAAATTCTTTACTATAACTATATATGTAAAACATATATTGAATCTCAGAAACATAAAAAAACTCCTTTTACTAAAAATTAATTTACCAAAATTTGTGCTAGACATTGAAAAACATATTTTATAAAACAAAAACATAAAAGAGAAAAGTTAATGAAAGAATAGAAACTGTGGGTAGTTTGGAGAATGAAGTGTCTAAGAGTACATACTTAAATCTATAAAAACAACACAATACTAAATGTATTTACAAAAAGAAGTTCAATAAAAAGTTGATTAAAAAAATTTTACTTGTTACATTACAGTACAAATAATTTATGAATTCTCATATTATTAATATTATTTAAAGTATCAGTCCACCAATAATAAGAAATTCAATCTTTCAAAATGTATTTAACATATGTTTCGAGCTTGTAATTATAAAGCTCATCCTCAAAAAACTACAAAAAATATTATTAACAACTTATAAAAAGTTAAATTACAAAAATTTATTAAAAAACTTACATTTTTCACGCTTATTGTTACAACAATTATAGCAATTACTATATTACAGAGATTTATTTCTTAATCTAAAATAGACACAGAACTGTGGCAGTATTTCAACTACATCCATTTTAAATCCAAATTTCAAATACATTTTTAACGTGTATTTTGCATTTAAAATATTCTTATTTAGAAAGGGTATTTTGTATTTCGTATTCTTGGGTAGTATTCGAATACTTTGTAATCTGAATCCTATTTAAGCTACTTTTCGCGATATTCAAATAGTATTCGAATATAACTTCAACTTGGGTATTCGTATTCAAGCGACTACTTTTTTAACCCATATTCTGTATTCGTATTTGAATATTGCCCCAGTATTCAAACACTTTGAATACCTGCCCAGCAAACACCATGTAGCTTAATTTAGTAGTTTATTGGGTATTGAAAAGTCATTTATAAGTAATTTAATTTTTTTCGTAATTTGAGAGTAGTCTAAGGTGACGTTTAACAGTAATTTAAATGGTTACTAGTTTAAAAGTAGTATACGAAGTAGTTTAGGAGTATTTCAGTATTGTGGTAGCATAAAAGTAATTTAATTAGTAACTTAATAGTAATTAAAAAATTAAACGTTGTAGTTTAATGGTAATTGAGTCACCATTATACTACCCGGTAATTAGAAAGTAATTAAGGAGTAATGTAATGGTGCGTAGCTTAAGAATAGTTTAACCAGTAACTTAAAAGTAATTAAAAAATTGAACGTTGTAGTTTAATGGTAATTGAGTCACCGTTATACCACACAGTAATTAGAAAGTAATTAAGGAGTAATGTAATGGTGGGTAGCTTAAGAATAGTTTAACTAGTAACTTAAGAGTAATTAAAAAATTGAACGTTGTAGTTTACCGGTAATTGAGATACCATTATACTACCCGACAATTAAACAGTAATTTAGGAGTAATGTAATGATTGGTAGTTTGAATAATTTACTCAGTAATTTAGTAGTAA
This sequence comes from Aquatica leii, assembly GCA_035610365.1. Taxonomy (NCBI): domain Eukaryota; kingdom Metazoa; phylum Arthropoda; class Insecta; order Coleoptera; family Lampyridae; genus Aquatica; species Aquatica leii. The sequence goes on from CM069439.1 coordinate 30,196,803, forward strand.
TTTTAGAATTAGGTTGGGGAGTTTAATGGTAATTGAATGTCCGTTAAAATACAAGGTAAATTAATAGTCAGTAGTAATAGAGTTGCTATATAAATCTTAAGCTAAATTATTCTAAAAATAGTCGTTATATTTGCCAAACAGTTAGGTCTGCTATCAAACAATTGCTTGAAGAATGCATAGAAAGAAGAAAAGTGGCAATTATTATCGACAACTAAAAAAATTTCGTACAGTTTACGAAAATATTAATATTGGAAAGTCAAATAGCATTGGTCAATCTGCGGGATCCAGTAACGCAATATAAATATAAAACAAAAGTAAATATTATAACTTATGATACAAGAATATCAATATTGCATGAAATTATGTACCTGCCGTATCCAAAAATATTCGGATTATATAAACCACTTTAAGCAACTAAGACATGAATTATCCTGATTACAGAATAACAAAAACAACAAGAGTATAATTAATACGTAGCGATGCAAATGTATATATACGACTAATTCATCATCAGTCTGATTGTCATGTGAAATATTTAATGGTTCACGTTGAAAGTATTAAATTACGAATAAGTTACTTGATTTTGTATTCAACATATATAACGTGTAGTTAGCATTTATAGTATTAGGTCAGGTAGAGTAGTGGCTAACACGTTTAGGTTGCAAGGGATTTTCCTGATGTTCGTGGGATCAAACCCCAGGTAACTACTTAAATTAAATTCTAATTTAAAAAAATCCCACAATTTATCAGTTATGTGCGTCAAATTCTGTAAACGAAATAAATAAAAAATTACAGAAACAAATAATTAATTAAAAAAACTATTTTTTTAAATGTGTTAGTGGTTTTAATAATAAATTAATAGTTTTGCTAGTAGTTCAAAACAGTAGTTTAACAGTAATTCAATGGTAATATAACAACAGTATTTTAATGGTAACTTATTAGTAATTTATAAGTCAGTGAATTTGTGGTAGTTTAAGTGGTTGCTTAATGGCGCCCTTTTTACTGTTTATATTACTACTTAAATTACCGTAATTTAATGGCGATTCAACAGTAATTTAAGTCCATCTGTGTTGCTGGGTGGATTCAAAATTGAATCCTGGTATTTACAAAGAAAGCTAATTCAAAGTATTTGATTCCATGTATTCGACACAGATTTTAAAATCCGATTTCATGAAGTAGGGGTAAGAAAGGAAGTGGAACAATGTAAGCTTGTCAAAACTTGAGTCACTTGAGTATAGCATATAAACCCTCGAAGACTGGCTTTCTATTTATTGTTATACATATTTATTAGTGACTTGTGTTGTGATTATGTCCCATAAGGTAATTATGAATTAATAAAAGAAATGTTTTAATAGCTATTCATATAACAAGTTGCAAAATGAACGTGTTTTTTGCACTAGATGCATCGTGTGCAAAAGCACGGAGTTTTGCAACGTGTTTATATACAAGATTTTTTGCAATTCAGTAAAATTTATCTTCATTTTGATTGATTTCTATGGAAATGACCACTGATTTTGTCATTTCAGTGACAAAATATATTTTTTCACTTAGTGACAAAATGAACTTCATTTTGTAACTGAAATAAGTGTCAAAATTATGACATTTCGGAACTGAATTGCAAAAAATTTAATTTAGTGTCACAATCACAAAATAAAAATGTCTATTTACTATAATAATTTAAATATTAGATGAGAGATTCTAAGTAAAAAAAAAGATATTCTCAACGATAAGGAATTGTTGGATGAATTAGACGCAATGTCTAAGGGTTCGGAGCCGTTTGTTGCCACTGTTGCGAGTTCTTCAGATTCCGATTATGCACCAATTTGCAAGCGAAGAAAGAAAAAAGGTATTCCCGACTATTTCGATGTACGTGCTATGTCAAAGAGCCAAAACGTGGAAAAACCAAATAGTGGAAAAAGTACATCATCGGAATTCGAAATGCCCACGTCCAACAAATGTAATCAGAAGCAGCAGGAGCATCAGTCTACCTCTACACCTTTAATTAGGTATATTTCTACTTTAATTTCTATTTGTACTTATTGAAATACTAGGTAGTCTATATCTTTATTATATCTACAATCTACCTTACTAGGAATTGATACGTAACATACCTACAATGTTTTTGTAGTACTCAACACCAAGGTCTGGATATTGAGGAAAATCAAAGTAAGTTGCCACTGCAGTTAAAAAGGAAACCATTATTTGATAGTACTTTTTTATGCCAGAATGCATAAATAAACAAGTTTTAATTACTGAATGTGTCCTATGTCAACCCAATATAACTATAATAAGAGGTCCTAAGAACAGCTCTTCTAACTTTTTCAAACATTTGAAGAAAATACATCCTGGAGCGATGGAAAAATATAATAAGCATAAAACTACACAAAAAACTATGGCAACTTCCACTTTAACCACCACAGAAGAACATTCTAAAAAATTAGTTCAATCAAAAATACCTCACTTGGCACAATCTGTTTTAAAAAAATCTAACCAACTTCAGTTTGCACTTAAATTAATTAGATTTGTCCCATAAGTATCATTGAACACGATAGTTTTAAAAATCTTTTTTCTGAATTTAATGTCAATATAATGACCAGAAAAACATTCGTCAAGAAAGTGAAACGGTTTTATGAGCAAAAATTCGAGCAAATTAGGTATGACTTTAGCAAGTGCAACTTTGTCTGCACAACCGGTCAGCTAAAAGAAGATCTTTTCTTGGTATAACATGTCACTGGATTGAAGCAGAAACGTTCCAGAGGAAGTCTGTTACTTTAGCATGCGAACGATTTAGTGGCTCCCACATAATCGATCTTATTGCAGAAAAACTACATGACGTTTTTCTGTAGTTCAATTTGGACATCTTTAAGAATGTTGCCACGATTACTGAAAATGGTAGCAATTTCGTAAAGTCATTCCAGGAGTTTGGAATAAAATCATCAATTTTCGACTCGGAAGATCACATAGAAGTGACTGAGAATAGTGAGACTGGAAGTAATAACAATGATGAAGTCGATGAGGATGCTATAATTTTTTTTAAATTTGCCGAAGAAAATGCGGTTAATGATGATAATAATGATATAAACTTGTAAGATGCGCAAGTCACACTCTGGAATTTATTAGCAACAACGGACGTGAATTCTGTTATTAAGAATAATCCAATAATGAGGTCGCGACATACGAATGTCCTAAATAAGTGTAGCGAACTGTGGAAGTATGCATCAAAACCGAAGAGCGCAGAAGTGGTGCAAAAGGTCCTGGGTCATACTTTAAGCTATCCGGCAATCAAACGCTGGAATTGTTTTTATGATTCAGTAAGCCAAATACTGAAGATATCTAGAGAAGATATGAATAAGCTAGCAGATGAACTGCAAATTAAAGAACCGCTGAAAGATGCGGATATAGGAAATTTACAAGAGTATTGTTCAATATTAAAGCCAATTGCAGAGACAGTGCACTCATTCCCAGTATTACTTGACTAAAAATTAAATTACAAAAAGTCAAGTCAGGTATGACGATTAGTAGGAGCGCATCATCGATACTTGACAATCTAAATCAACGGCTGGACCAAAGATTTAGTCAATATTTTGATTTTTCCAAAACTGAATGTAAAGAGGCTATAATTGCATCTGTAACATATCCAAATATAAAATTTAGGTGGTTCACCCAGGCAATTGAGTCAGAATTTAGTATCGATATTGAAATGGTCAAGCAGGCAGTCATACAAGCAGGGGTAGATCTTCAACTCAAAAACATGGAAGGTGAAAAAAGTTCTGAAAAAGTGGAAATATCTGAGGATGTCAGTTTCTTTGAGTTCGAGAGTGAAATAGATAATGAAAACAATACAACAGTTCAATTACATCTCTTACAATATCTTGAGGACTAAAGGACGACATTGACGATGTTGGACAATTACCCATTAATTAGAACAATATTTCTACGTTATAATTCAATAATACCTTCATCAGCCCCCGTTGAACGATTATTTTCGTTTGCGGGCATTATTAATGCGCCTAAACGACAACAATTAAGTGATGACTTATTCCAAATGTTAGTTTTGCTTAAAGCAAATGGAATTAATTAATTTCATAAGTATTACTTTGTTTCTTCTCTAATACATTTATATATACATATGTATTTTAACCATAATTTAAAAAAAATAGAATAAATACATAATTTGAATTTGAAACATAAAATGGGACTTTTTTGTAGTATATAGTATATTCACGTGGATATTCATTTTCAAATGAATACATGGATTCGAATACTCTGTATTCAAAGACTTCTTCGAATCCTGTATTTAGTATTCGTATTCGAATACCACTTTTCAGTATTCGACCCAACTCTGATTTCACACATTTTTTTTCGAGTATTTTGCAACACCATCACCTTTACTTTTCTTTCGTTATTTCTAGTGTGTTTTTTCATTACGACTAGGATAATGGTAGCAATCCGGATCTTATGTTTACACTGACAAAAGTATTGAAACGCGTAGAACCTTTGAGATCATTTAAGATGATTAGAGGTAATTATCGGAATGTTCTCGAAGCAGATAAAGTAAAATATAAAAGGTGTCTGAATCGGGTCAGAAATCTAGTCTAATGAAGAATAAGGTCATAGTCAAAACTTGCCTACGCTGCTTGGAGTGAAAAAACTACATAAATGCATAATAAAAAAATTTAACTTTGATGTGTTGAAAATGGTAAATAGTGACGGAAAAATAAAATGTAAATAAAACAAAAAAAAAACATTTATGTCCGGCTCAATGTTTATGAGTAGCAACCGCAAGCTTCCACGAGTACTAATTTCTAGTCCGTTTCTTTTTTTGTGATGAGACTCATAACTGCACTGAATCCACGTTCTACTAAATAGGAAGACAAAAAAGCAATCAACGGCTTCTGTACAATAACCCATAATGTTGAATATAAAATTGGGATCTGTTTATGTAACCAGAAGTTCTCGTATCTTCATTTAAACATTGGTTCTCATTTCTGAATGATTCAATAAGTTGCTCCTGTATTCGTATGTATTCATCTGTATTTGTGCTCCGAGTTTGACTACTTGCAAAAGGATTCAACGCCCAGTCGGGAATATGCAAGTGATGCAAATTTTTGATTAAACTTCCAATCAAGTGCCGTTAAGTGTTGACAACAAGCAAACAAATCTTTATCTCTATTTTGCAATTTTAAAAGATTTGAAAACTGAGAACATTCACCTCTTCCCAAGTTTTGTTTGTACAGCAAAAGTTTTACAACAAACGCAGACATTACACTTTTAGCTTTGATTAAATTGAATGTGTCCCCTTGTAGTTTCAAATTAGTCGTTAAATCTGGCAGATAAATCAGTCATATAAATATTGTCATTTTTTGAGATAATTAAATTGTGTAGCAAATGATTGTCTTTACTCTCCAGGAACTCCGATACTGGATCAAAGAGCGAATAAAAGCAATCCAAACGTGCACTTTTAAATAATAAAAGCACCGTCAGTAGCAATGAAGATGATATTACTCAAAGGTAGCTTTTACCATCGAAAAATCTTATTAATTTAGTAAATAACGTTTCACCTTTTGTATCTGTTTCCCAACATTTAGCAAATAACAATTCTTTCGAAGATTTTTCTTCTTTTACAAATCTCACACAAGCTAAAAGTAAAGCTTTGTTTTCTGGTAATGTTGACTCTTCAAACTGTATGAGAATTCAGATGTTTTTAAGTAGTCACATAAAGAGTTTTCTACACACTAAGCCATTTCGTCGATCCTTTCTCGTGCAATATTATTACTCAATGGAATTATTTGTATAATATTGAAAGCTGGTTTGTGCAACACGGTGCGTATTACCTCACTTACAACTGGTAGAATAAGTTCTTTGCTAATTGCAATCATTAAATGAATATTATAAGAAGTAGGTACATAACTCATCGTCATCTCTCTTAGATGTTCTCCCTATGAGTTCTTCCAATATCGGTATTTCCAAATATTTGTCTTTGATTGTTTGAAAAAACGTTAAACCCTTATCTTTTTTGTCATTATGTATTTTTATTGAATGTTTTTTAAGCTTAGAAATAAAGCCATGTTTCATATATTCAACACTATATTGCCTGCAGTTTTTCTTCGGCTCATTCATACTGTTATCTGAAAGAAAAGATTGAATATCTCTGAAAAACTGCTATAGTGGATGGCAAGTAGGAATACTTGCGAAGCAAACAAGAAAACAATCCCAAAATAAGAGTACTCTTGAACCTGGGACCGCATCAAAGCATACTGAGCGCAGTGGGACTCTTTGAGAGTAGAAGACAATCTTCTTAAGCGATTCCTAAAAAATGTCGAGAGCACAAAAAACGAACTGCAGTTGGTTGTGCCATAAAGCCAAGTTTTACAGGTGTTGCAGCATCTGCACGGTAATACATCAGGAAGGCGTGAAAAAGACATTAGGGGCAGTTCGAAAAAGATTCTACTGGGTGAACTGCAAAAAGGATGTCAGATATGACGTCAAGGCACAAAACGGTGGGTTTCAACCTAGCGACATGAAATGGTTGTATAATCCATAACGACGTGGTTTGTTGCCGAAACTGCAGAGAAAATGAGAGGGCTCTTATGAAGTTGTGCAAGGTATTAGTGACGTCATATATTACATCCAAAAACTAACTAATGTGATAATAAAATAGATGTTATCGTGTGCAGAGTTAAGTAGTTGAAAGGACTGATTTAGTTTATCTGTGTTATAAGTCTATATAACAATACTTTAATATTTTAGTTTCAAAACGCTTGTTGTAGAGATTTGCTATAACTGGAAAGAGCAGTGAATCAATTGTTCAAATAAATCGTTGTCATAAACGAAATAAGTATATGGAATCTAAAGTTACTTGGATTACGATACTTTCTACTTAGGCTGCGTCGTAGTTGAACACTCAGATTTTTTAAGCAAAGTTTTGGTCTTTTCTTGAAAGCCAAAAAAAACGGTTTGCAAGACATTGCAGCTTGCATCTTCGGATTGACATTTGCCATAACAACTCTGGGACCTGTCAACCACGAAAACGTAATGTTTTACCAAACTCAGTTTGTCGTCGAGCAATAGTCCGAGATACTTAAATTTGAAAACCCTACTGGCGGGACTATCGTGAAAACCCCGTAAAAGATTTCGTCTTAGCGTTTTGCTGCCAGCTCAGCTAGTCACAATATTTAGGCACGAGTTTGATTTTGCCTTCAAGCCTCGTTGGGAATTTGCGGACACTGTGACGGTAATGTCGTCTGCATAAGCAAAAAATGTCGCAATCTGCTTGTAAGTTCTTGTCTAGAAGATCATTAGCAACTACATTCAACAAGGTTGGCCCAAAAACCGAACCTTGTCAGTCGTTTGGTAAAATCTGAACGTAAAACGTTCGCAAAATATGTTATTGATCTATTCGATAAATAGGTACAAATAACATGCGTTGCGTCAGCAAGTATCTTCTTAACAACGAAAGCTTTGATTATAGAAGGTTACCATACGTTATTGAACGCTCCAGAAATGTATATGAAAATGGCTATTATATACTTGGAAACGTCCGATTGTACAATAGTACAATCGACAGGCGGCGTCAACCGTCGTTTTACTCAGAAAAGAACGAAACCGTATTGACTAGGATGGAATTAAATATTTGGCGGAATGTCGTCGTGTTGGCTTGTTGTTGGTGTTTTTGCAAACAACGCACCGTTCGCTTTAACCTGTCTAACTTAGGAGCTATGTTGCTATGAATCAATGATCATCTTGGTTATGAAAGATAAGAAGTAATTGAACTTGCTATAGCATTATTCAAGCGAACGAAATGTATACGTTTGAAATATAGAATTCTTTTAGGGATCGGGACAATGTTAGCTGCATTGACGGTTAAATTAAACCAGTCGGTGGTCACTTTCTATCACATCTGGAATAACTTGCCAGTTTTTGTTCACTTTCTTGGCTAAAAGACTAACGAGGTTCTCTACACACTCTCCTCATTCGTCTGTCACCGAGGAGTGCCAAAGCGGCGATTTCGAATTAAAGTCATCTGCTATGATAATAGGAATGCCTTTTAGTTCATCAAGAATTTTGTATAAATGTTGGAGATGAATGCGAACATCTTCACTCGGAGGTCAGTAAACGCCAACGATTGTTAAGGAGCTGTTTTCAAACGCAACCATAGTTACAGCATTGCAGTCCTTTGTTAAATCAGTGTCATCATTCTGACGGGCTTCAAACTATTGACAACAATAACCGAGTAATACCGCATGGAAGAGGAAATTCTGTTGAAAGGAACAGCCGCATCAGCGATCTTATACCCTGAACGTGAACTTAATAACACGTAGGAGAAACTCGTTGTTTCGAAGGTTGCAACACCTGAGTTGCGAAGATTAACTTGCGCGAACCTCAAAGTTAATTGACTGTCCTCAAAGTTCATAATCAGTGTTTTGGCATCTTTGAGTCTTTTTAGGTACGCTGGACAGGTGGTAGAGCCTTATGCTTGACGACGTTTTCTTTATGGCCAAAGCGAGCGCAGTTTGCGCATGTCAGATCTCGATTCAAGTTGGGGCATGTCTTTTCAGCACAATGACCGCACTGTAAGTCGCTTATACAGTCGGAAGAGTGGTGACCATATTTCTGACAGTTGAATCAGCATGTAATTCGAATATGGTCATTGACCCAGCACACATTACAGGTCACGTATTGTCGGGTAGACTTAAATAATCTAATGGCAGTTTGCTTTGTCTCTAAGACCTGAACTTTGAGGTGCTCATTGGCGAGATGAAGCACATCATCGAAAGCATCGTGGAACTTCTGCGCGATGATAGCCTCTTTCAAGTGCTCAGGGGAAAGGATTGAAAGAACGTGTAGGATAGAAATTTGAGGAAACGACTTGTCTTGGGGCTTAACCACAAATCTGACTTAATCGAGGATTGTCGCAGGCATTTTCGTAAGTGCCGTTTTTTCTGATTCTAGTCAAATAGAGCTTTTGCCCGTCTTTCATGAGACTTGTCTTTGTCTCATTAGCGGAAGAATCGGGTTTAGGAGTGATGACAACAGTCGACCTGAAAACAGGTGCGACTGATTTACTTGAAGGTAATTTGTCTTTCTCAACGATTTTAAAACGTGCCGCTTGGGCATAAGATAGTTGACCAGGACAAGCAGCAACAACGGTTGTGGAGAGTTTGGCAGTGGCTATTGCCAGACTGTTAGAACGCCCGCAAAGGCGTCGCCAATATCAACAGTTTGCTACGAAACCTGACGAGATGTTGTTGATTTTCGGAAGACTGCTGACGATCTCTTTAACTTGACGCTTGGTATAGGCAGTTCAACTTATGTTGCGCGACGCTCGTAGAGTGCCGGCTGGAGAATAAACTGTTGCCTAATACTCTTTTAGTCGTATACAGGAGCTTATTGCCAGAACGGTTTGACTTATAGCCTGTTTGTCGGTGTCCACTTGTAACCTCGCTGAAGTAAGAGTCTAAAACTTCGTAGCAAGGAACAACTCTTTGCACAAAATCAACAACGCTATAATTATAGAATAACAAAATTACCGACGCCTCTAATTATCCGACTTTGCTTGATTGCTTAGTAAATGAATTAATCATTTTTTTTGTTTTAGCTAAAGTTGAAAGATTTATTCGCTATCTGGAGAGAAACCCGAAAGACTCCAGAGATGAAAAAGGTGTCCTATCTGGCACCTAGGGCCACGCCCGATTGAAGTTTTAGGTGACTTCACACGGAGCTCTTGTTTCAATCGCCACTTCAGAGGGGTTGTTTTCAAATTAAAGATTATAAAAAAGGAATCTGCAAAACTTAATGGTACAAGAACGTCTATGTAGCTTTGCGATATTATTCATCGAAACGACCCAAAGTATTGATGTTAAGAAAATTATTTGTTAGTTTACCGGTGTCCAAGCAAGAGCAGTTAAGATTTAAATAACGTAGTGTTGTGTAACTATTTAAAAAAAAAGTAAAAAGGTATATTTTCCATAAACATAATAACTTTTCAGAAATGAGGTACCTAGAGTTTTTCAAAAATTGTAACATATTCCATTATGTGAGGAAGGACCGAGCACGCACACGGGCTTATCTAGTCCAGCTACGCCACTGTTGGGTAAACCGTATATTAGTAACATAACAGAATTTTTGATAATCAAAGCTTGTTTCTTTACATTTTGCACAAAATGTAAAAAATACTAGCAAAACATCTTAAAATTGATGTGGCTAGAAAGAAACGTTATTGAAATATCAGAGTGATTAGCAAAAAACTTAACGTTTAACAATAATCCGAAAAAATAAGAGATAAAGTTAGATGCCATCTTTGATAATGTGTTCCAACAATAAAAATTACTTGATCAGTGGCAGCGGGTTTTTGTTATTTTATCTATTAATGTGTTTTACGCCGCCGTCACTGTTGATGTTAAATGTTAACATCTTGTTTTATAAAACTAGGCAAATAAAGACATATTGTTGCCGTCATAATAAAAAGTGCCTGAGTTAACTTTTTTTCAGAAATCGATATTTTAATGCATCAAATTAAATCTTTAAAATCTACGATTTGACTATGATATAGTTTCATCTTTTGTTAATAGATTGTACAATACTCACAAAATCAATGAAATTATAAATGAGCGTAAAAATTTACTTTTTTGAAAATAAAATAAAAATTTTTATTTGAATTGTTTTATTTTTGAATAAAAAACACACTTTGGGGTTCATGACATAATTATATAATGTCCTGTATATCAGTGTGTGTATTTGAATTTTTCTTATTGACCAAAATTAATGATATTAAGCTACTGTTATTTTAGACATTGTATTAATGTCTATTGTAACAATAAAATATTTAATTGTTAATAACATTATTCAAAAAGCTAACTTAAGAAAAATAAAATTTAAATTTCGCGCGTGGAAATACTACTGTCAGTTGCCAATCCAAGGTCACTTAATATTGTGTGTTGGAAAGTTGTGATATGTGGATTTCACAGGGTGTTTTCAGGATTAACAAAAAATTTACGTTGAAATCGGAACAGGTTTAGTGTTAACACAATACCCAAATATTAATTGTTACAAATACTACAAAATCTCATTGAAAAGACATGTGACCTATAAGAATAAATAGTACAAATGTTATGACTTATTACTAACGTACGTTTGATAAACTCCTGTTGCTACTTAATTAATTATCAGTTAATTATTTCAGGATGAATTTACACATAAACAATTCGTTTTCACATGAATGAATTAAAGATAGTGCAAGAGTCTACAAAGGGGTTTATGAATTTAAGTTCAGGGATGTCGGGTTTTATCAGTAAACCTTCGGGTGGATGGATACACTCCAATAAATTAATATCAAAAGAGGGTATTACATATGCGATTCGAGTAAGTATCTAACATTTTATAAACGGGTCATCACAAGATTTAAGGATTTAAAATTCTATCATTAGTTTACGTTATTTCACTCAATTTTTACATGGATCATTTTATATTTACGTTCACTTTGATTTTTTATGAATAATGTATTAATTCTCGTAGATTATGTGTATTTCAGCTGTGTTGTGTGATTTATTCGTTGTATTCTTAATTTTTAATGTGTTCATTATAATACATAACTGGTATCTTTTACTTGAAACTTCCACCAGTTATTACTCATCTTCCTGTTTCTTGTTATCTCCTCCTAGCTGTGATTTGTTTTTTTTTCTTTGTATTTTTCTTTTAAAACAACTTTAGATTTTTTCATCATATACATTTGGATTTATCAATTTGCTTTGTCTACTATCTCCATTAACGTTCTGAAGCAAAAGTTTTATTAAAACTATTTCTTTGAGTATGTGTACTACAAGATCAAATCTTAAGCTAACATTGATACTACATATATATTTGTTTCATCATCCTCATAAGGATTCTTCTGGATGAAATGCTTTTACAATCTCCAATTATAGAATAGGTGTATTTGAACTGGAATTGACGAAGTTTGATGGCAGTGGCTGTCTTTGAATTTGATTATTTAATGGTTTTTGGATGCTAAACTCAATGTCGTGATTCGTGACGACGTTTTGGTCCTGCGTGACCGTCTTGGTTTAAAGTTACCACACTCACCGGTTTCAGCACTACTTAGAATTAGAAATTTGAGCGTGATCTATGTGGTCCAACGCCTTTTCTGTTTCTATTCTCAGTTGTTTCTTGGCTAGCGCTAGTTGAGACGGTTGGATTTTGTCCTCGTAAGTGATCTGTAGCTGAGTTTTTACTAGTTGTGTATTCCTCTGTTTTTAGTTTTTGTGATCTTCACGGGTTCTGAGGGCAGTGGACTTGTTTGAATTCTGTTAATTGCAGATCGTTCGACTAATGGGCAGGCTAATGTTAAACCGCGGGTTTCGATTTGTGTGGCTAATTTTTGGGTGTTTCTTTCACTGACCTTTTTTTTACCATTCTAAGAACGTCAGGAAAGTTAAAGTTAGCTCATACATCAACGCACAATTAATTAACACCTACTTTAAAATTAGGTGCTAATTTATAGCCAATCTCCTCAATTAAATATTAGGGGGTGCTAACTTAACAGCAAGTCCAGACCCTTCCATTCAAAAAAAAACAATGCAATGCATGGAACATAAAAAAATTACAATAATTAAGTGCTAAATAGGTGCTTCAAAAAATAGTTGATATAATTACGAAATATTTGCGTTTTATGCCTAAATTCAACAAAATTTGGTGCTCGTCTCATTAACTGAAATTTTGAATTTTGACAACTTCACGCTCTATAGGTTCGCAAACTTTTTTGTGTCGTAGACTCCTTGCCATGTTTTTCAGTTTTGGGTAGAAATTTAAAATTTCGAACTGTAGTGAAGTTTAGTGTTAAAAACTTAAAGTAAAAACACATGTTTTATACATTTATTAATTGAATTTAAATTAAAACTACTCAAAATTAAATTTTGTATCTGTTATATAAAATATACGTAACATAAAATAAACTAAGTAATAAGTAAATGTTTTTAGTGAGAAGGATGAACCTGATGCTTTAATAATAAATTATCAACATTTGGCGTCAATTTTGTAAGGTTTAATCTTAAATCTCCTCGGCTAATGATGTCCAGTCTGTTTCTTTTTTTCGTTATGAGATTGGTTACAGCGCTAAATCCCCTTTCCACTAGGTATGACGATGGAAAGGAAATTAAAAATTTTCTCGCTATATTCCATAATACGGGATAAGTAACGGGTATGTTGTTTTGCAACCAGAATTGCTGATATCCGTTTTTAAACTGAACCTTAAGTTCTTCGTTTGTACTTAGTTCACTGAGTTCCTCTTTTATTATGACATTCGTTTCTTCTATGTCACCATATGGGTTAATTATCTAGGGTGGTATTACCATAGTCAAAATATCCTCAAACCTAGTTTCAAAATCTGAATAGAGAGCATTTAAATGTTGAACGTAGGTTGAAACGTCGTTTTCCTGGCAGTTTGTCTGTGACAAATTGGGGAACTGGAAAAATTCGCCCTGTCCAATATTTTGCTTCATTAGTTTAACTCTGGCAAGAAACGCTGATAAGATGGACTTCGTTTTAATCAAATTTAGACTGTCGCCTTGTAACTGCAAATTAACCATATTAAATTTTGTAAACAAATCTGTTAAATAGGCGATGTCTGTTTTCCACTTCATTAAATTGTCTTTTAAAACTTGATCTTTAGTATCCAGAAATTCTAAAATAGTCTCAAAAAGTGCAAAAAATCTTGTCAAACATAAGCCTTTCGACAGCCAACGTACTTCAGTGTGAAGGAGTAATTGATGAAAGTGTTCATCATTTTCTTCACACAACTGCGCAAATAAGCGCGTATTCAACGCGTTGCTTCGGATTCGGTTTACTGCATCAATGACTAATTGAAAAGATTCATGCAATGTAACACTCAAATTTTTAGCAACTAAATGTTGTCGATGGATGGCGCAATGTATTGCTAACACCCCTGACACATTTTATTTTAAATAGCTTATAAATCCACGATAACGTCCAACCATGGCAGGTGCTCCATCTGTAGCTACTGATATTATATTTGATAAAGGGATTGCTTTTTCAATGAAGTAATTCTTCAAAACATGAAATATTGATTCACCTTTAGTGTCGGTTGTCAAAGAGCAGTTCTTCGTAGATTTTTTTACTGTCTAGATTTCTTTTTAGATTCGGACATGGCATTAGCAGTAGACTTGGCATCATTACGTAACGTGCTTTTTCTTTTTGTGTTTTTTATAACTTACATACTTGGATAACTATTTCTGTTATATTCATTTCACGCTTCTCTACTCTGTTTTAAAAAGGAACCATTTATTTTCTGTTATTAACCATTTTAAGTACTATTAATCTTTCACACGAAAGAGTTGTAAACAAATAGGTGTTATAGTTATAATTCTGTTACTATTGTGTATTATGTTATTATTAGTTAGCTCACATAATGTAGTATTGCGACAATGGTTAATTTTAGTACGGCACATCTGAATGTGCGATCATTGCTATCACAATTTGATTTATTCTCTGATTATCTCCGTAGATCGGAGCATGACGTTGTTGCTATATCTGAGACTTGGTTGACTGAAGAAGTATTAGATGATGTGGTATATGTCCCTGGGTATCGTTTTATTCGATTGGATCGTCCTACACGGGCAGGTGGTGTTGCGTTTTATATTAAAGATTATTTAAAATTTGAAATGAGTAATTGTAGCTCTATTCGAGATTTCGCCGAATTTCTTTCTATTACTATTCACTTAAGTAACACGAAAACTTGCTGTGTGTGTCTTATATAGACCGCCTTCAGCTAATGTGGAACATTTCCTTGAGTTCATAGAGGATGTATTTCCAGATATCATCTTATCACATAATGATTTTGTTTGTCTTGGAGATGTTAATATTGATCTTTTAGGCCAATCTTCTTATGTTTGTCGTTATATTTCTATTTTAAGTGGGCTGGGGTTGAGGCAGCTTATTGACAAGCCTACACGGGTAAGCAGATCTTCTTCTACTTTGATTGATCATGCAATTTCCGCTGCATATTCTCCCGTTTTTGAATCTGGAGTAATTGATTCCCTTGGTTTGTCTGATCATTTTCTGGTGTTTGTAACACTTAATTATAACAAAGATCATGCGACTCCCAAAACATTTAGGTATTTTAATGGTATACAAACAGAATTATTTTTAAATGATTTAAATTCGATCCCTTGGAATAATTTTTATCGCATGAATGACATCGACGAAAAAGTATCGTTCTTCAATATTGCTATACTTGAACTTTTTGATATACACGCTCCTTTGAAGTTATACAAATCCCATAAGCTTTCTACTCCTTGGCTCACTGATAACGTTAAATTAATGATGAAACTGCGAGATAAAGCTTTCCGCCGTTTTAAGCGTGATCGTGACTCTGCAAAATGGGATTATTACAAATCGTTAAGAAATCTTGTTAACGCATCTGTACGCAGGGAAAAGAGAGCTTATTTTGAATATATTGTCTCTTGTAATAAAGGCAACACTCATAAACTCTGGAAGACAATTAAATCTCTTAATGTACAACGGTCGCCTGCTAGTAATCTACCTCCTCATCTTCGAGATCCTGATAGAATTAACACATTTTTTGCTGCTTATAATAGTTTAATTACTTTTTCTGATAACTTAATTTCAAAGTATACTAATAATGTTACACCTGGAGTTATGGAAGTGTTACGCTGGTTTCTCAGCAGGAAATTGAAGAGGTATTATATGGTATCCAGTCTAATGCGGTAGGGCCTGACGAATTGAGTATACGAATGATACAACTTTGTTGTCCTTCCATTCTGCCAGTTTTGACGCATATTTTAAATTCATGTTTACTCGAGTCCACTTTTCCTCGTTCTTGGAAAATTGCACATGTTCTACCAATATCTAAAACAAAAAAGTGTAATGAATTAAATGATCTCCGTCCAATAAGCATTATTTCACCTTTATCAAAAATTTTAGAAAAGATAGTTGTAAAGCAAATTAATGCTCATCTCACCAAATTCAATGTTCTTCCATCCGTGCAGTCTGGTTTTAGATCGGGGTATAGTTGTGCGTCAGCGTTAGCTTCTGTCACTGATGATATAATTGCTGCTTTAGATTCTGGTCTTAATACTGCTTTGATATTGCTTGATTTCTCGAAAGCGTTTGATACTATCAACCATAATCTACTATTTTCTATCCTGCAATTCATAGGATTTGGCACGTCTTCTTTAAATTTCATTAAACAATTTTTAGGTAATAGGTCTCAATGTGTCAGAGCTTATGATAAGTTGTCTAAATCTACTTTACTTTCCTGTGGTGTTCCACAAGGCTCCGTCCTTGGACCCTTGCTATTTTCTATTTATACGTGTAATATTTTTCAATGCCTAAACTCATGTAAGTTCCACTTGTATGTTGATGACTCACAATTATACTTTTCGTTTAAGACATTGACTATTTAAGAGCACAACAATACATTAACACGGATCTCTCAAACCTTTTACGGATGACTCACGACCACTGCCTCAGTAAAAATCTGGCGAAATCATCGGTTCTTTTGTTCTGTAGCAAGACTGTGAGGAATTTCCTCGAGACTAATATATCTATCAATCTGGGTGATAATGTTCTTGTATTTCAGCATGAAGCGAAAAATCTAGGGTTAATCTTGGATGTTGATCTTAGGTTTAGGAGTCATATATCTTCAACAATTAGAAAAGCATACTCGTCTTTTCGAACGATCTATCCGTATCGTCAATCTCTCTCTCTGTATGTTCGTAAACTTCTCTGTGATACGCTAGTTTTAAGCCATTTTAACTATTGCGATGTTATTTATGGTCCTTGTTTAGATTGGCGTGAGGCTAATAGGATACAAAAGGTTCAAAATTGTTGTGTACGTTTTATTTATGGTATAGGTCGCCGTCAATGTATTTCTTTTGCTCTGAAAACAGCGCAATGGCTGAAAATGGTTCAGAGAAGGCACCTACATTTCTGTATTTTTGTTCATAAAATACTATTATACAAAAGCCCACCTTACCTATATGATAAAATAACTTTCCGCACAGATATCCATAATTTAAATCTACGGCACCGAGGGTTAATATCTGTTCCACGACACAGTAAGACGTTGTTTAGAGGGTCATTTTCATACAACATCGCTTCCATTTATAATAAAATTATGATTGGAAGTTGCTAATGCCTGGGTCGTTAAAAGCACATTTGAAACAAATGTTAATGGGTCAACAACTATAACAGTAAGATTTGTTTGTTTGTTTACTTCGTTGCAATTACTACTTTGTTTAGTGTTATATTTAAGAAATTTAAATGGTTGTCCTTTTTTGTTGTCTTATTTTGTTTATACATAGAAATACTTATTTAATTTTTATGCGATTGAGAAGCGCTGAAATAAAAGGTATAAATTTAGTGTACAAGACCTGGAAGAAAAACAATGCATCTGCTCAGGTGGGTGACTTGACCAGGTACTTTTTGACAGGATATTATATTGATTTTGTGATAATGTCTGTTACGTTTTTTTTTATCTGTCAATAAAATAAATTATTTATGTATTTATTTATATTAGTCATCTGTGGGCCAAATTAATATATTTAAATAAGCAGCTGTATATTAAAAAATCAAAGTCAAATTTAAATCGTATGGTCTTAGATTTTATGACAGGCATAGGCGTACAGTCATTATAAATGAATGTGAGAAGGGGAATGTTACTTAAGGTTTTGATATGATGGAACTTTAGGGAAATTTGAAAGTAACATGACAAAAATGTTAAAATAAAATATTATACAAAGAATAATAATAACAAATTGTTATGCGTTTTATCTCTACGTACATTCAACTGTCATGTGTAAAAAGTCACTGGTCCACTTTAGCATTAATACAAAATTTTAATATAGAGAAGTATGTACAGTGTAATATCCATAATCCGAACTTCCGTAGTCCGAACATTCCAGTAATCCGAACTGGCCAACAGTGTAACGACCAATGGACAAAAGTACCATTTTTTACCTTTTTTTGTAAAGTTATTTGGTAAGATATATGTATTTATAAAAGAATAATAAATGCCTAGCAAGGTTGTAAATAAGTAAATATTGACACACATACATATTTATTTATGTGACCGGCCAAAATATGTCGTTTAATTCTAAAATATTTTTTTTAATGTTTCCTATATATAAAAATTTAAATTCTATGAAAAAAAAACAAACAAATGAGTATGTATTGGAAATTCTTCAAAAAACACGCAGCTGTACAGTTGTGGATTTCTTATTCTCTTAATTTATCTTTCAAAGTGGTAACATATTGTATGTTAATAATAAAATACATACGTAATATGTATGTACAGTTGTCTTTTTTTAGATTTTTCCGAAAACATTCCATAATCCGAACATCTCCTTCCAGCAATTAGTTCGGATTACGGAGATTGCACTGTAATTATAATGACTATTGCTAAAACTTTGAAGAAGGAACTATTGAGGAGTACTTGTGTAATTTTGCATGATTTGAATATTAAACTAGTAATAACTGAAG
The DNA here is from genome assembly GCA_035610365.1 of Aquatica leii. Classification (NCBI taxonomy): domain Eukaryota; kingdom Metazoa; phylum Arthropoda; class Insecta; order Coleoptera; family Lampyridae; genus Aquatica; species Aquatica leii. The sequence continues at coordinate 30,215,316 of CM069439.1, forward strand.
TCATGATTGGCGTAATTTATCTATGTTTGCTAACTACGAGTACAAAACTAAAACTAAAATAATGTACTTACTTTTCTCCGGCACTCTCAAACAATATAACACTGATTCACTATAATTTGTGTGATAAACTACCAGTTTATATATTTTTAAATATTTTCTTAGCACATTCCCTTTCAAGATTCAGGAAACGAATAAACGTATTTACATTCGTGTTTATAGAGTGACGAATTGAGCAAGTCAGTGCATGTTCGCGAAGCTCTAAGACTACGCGTATGCTTGTAACAAGATGATACTGGTATATCATTATGTGCAGGTTTTTACAATTTCAAAATGTATTGCGACCACAAAGCGTGTGCCTACATACTACAACTTACACAATTTTATAAACATATATAATAATTTTTTTATTTCATAGGTACTTTTATAAATAATGTATATGTCTTTATATTATAATGTAAGTTAATAGGTACTATCAGTGTATGTTGAGATCCACTATCGTGGACCCCCATTTTCATTTTATGGACCCCCAATTTTTTTTCGTTGCCCTAGACCTCTTGCAGGTTGTCATAGACCCCTGGGGGTCGATATAGACCACTTTGGAAATCACTGCTCTATATGAACAAGACTAAAACTCCCTTAAAAAAATTAGGCGCTGAAGAGTAATGTAAGTACATCAAAACATTCGTCTTTTAACCTATAATTAAAGTATGTAATCGCAGAATTTGGTGCTCGTTATCTTAACTAAAATTTTGGACTTAGATATAACTCATGAAGTTGTCCCCTAAGTCTAAAACTTCAGTTAAGGAGACAAGCACTAAATTCTGCGGTTACATATTTTAATTGTACATTAAAAGACTAATGCTTTGATGTACATTACTCTTCAGCACCTAATCTTTTACTACAGTTTTACTCTTGTTAACAAAGCGTATGAAGTTGTTCTCAAAGTCTAACATTCCAGTTAAGGAAACGAGCACCAAGTTCTGCGATTACATATTTGTGATTGTGATTTGATGTACATTACTCTTCAGCGCCTAATTTTTTTAGGCAATTTTACTCTTCATGTAGCGCTTGAAGTTGTCTTCAAAGTCCTAAATTTAGGTTAAGGAGGCGATCATTAATTTTGTGGTTACAAATGTTAACTGTATGTTAAAAGACTATTTTTTTAATGTACATTACTCATCAGCGCCTATTTTTTTACGGTAGTTTTTCTCTTGTTACTTAAAGTTGGCTTCAAAGTTCTAAATTTCAGTTAAGGAGGCGGTCATTAAATTCCGTGGTTACATATTTTAATTGTACTTTGAAAGACAATTTTTGATGTACATTACTCTTCAGCACCTAATTTTTTACGATATATTTACTCGTGTTCATAGAGTGCGTGAAGTTGTTCTCCAAGTCAAAAATTTCAGTTAAGGAGACGATCACAAAATTCTGCAGTTACATATTACAATTATACATTAACGGACAAATGTTTTGATGTACATTACTCTTCAGTGCCTAATTTTTCAATGCAGTTTTACTCTTGTTCATGTAGCGCTTGAAGTTGTCCTCCAAGACCTAAATTTCAGTTAAGGATGCGGTCATTAAATTCCGTGGTTACATATTTTAATTGTACTTTAAAAGACAATTTTTGATGTACATTACTCTTCAGCACCTAATTTTTTACGATATATTTACTCGTGTTCATAGAGTGCGTGAAGTGAAGTTGTCCTCCAAGTCAAAAATTTCAGTTAAGGAGACTATAACCAAATTCTGCAGTTACATATTATAATTATACATTAACGGACAAATGTTTTGATGTACATTACTCTTCAGTGCCTAATTTTTCAATGCAGTTTACTCTTGTTATGTAGCGCTTGAAGTTGTCCTCCAAGTCCTAAATTTCAGTTAAGGAGGCGATCAATAAATTCCGTGGTTACATCTTTTAATTGTACGTTAAAATACATTTTTTTATATATGTTACTCCTCAGCACCTAATTTTTTACGCTAGTTTTACTCGTGTTGGTCTTGTCTTAGTCTAAGTTTGTCCGCGTCTAACAACAGGTGATGGTATACTACAAAATGTGCTTGTAGTTTTTTCTTGCTATATAATTGCTATTTTAGTTTGTTAAGAGCATTTCTTTCAAGTCTTAAAATCCTTCGGCGAAGTTTTTTTGATCTTTGATGCACTCAACTAAACAATAAACAGGACACCTTGGTTAGTTCGAAACAGAAAATTGGTTTTTATTAACGTTTTCTAAAAAGATGGTTAAACTAAAAATGCAGAAAATGGCTAAGGGCGTAAACATGCATTGACGAACAAAGGAATAAACAGTTCAGCGTTTGTCGCGTTAGATGTTTGAATTTCAGAGCGCTCAATCCGGGCGTTGTCTCGTTTCACGGCAAATGAATAAGCTTCTGGACCAATTTTGATTCCCATAAGCGTCATCATTTTTAAAATGATGAAATCTTTATTGAATATGCAAACAGCAATAAATGTAGCAATTTCAATTACTTGATTTCCGGAATGAATGTGTTTCGGCGCGAAAGTCCAAATCAGAAAGTTTAGAGACTCTTAATATTTTAGGTTTCTGAATCTAAACCACGAGTCAGTAACTCATCCGACAATAAACTCTCGTAAATTTGGCTTTATACTTTTTAAAACACCACCCAAAGGAGGATTTTCCTAGTCAAATTCTTGTAACGTACCTTTATATGCAGCTTTTTGCCACTTACACCAACTCTCCGCACCAGGTGAGCAATACATATGTTGCGGATTTGCATTTGTGGAACTATTGTGATAGTAAGTAGCCCAAATCGCATTTTTCATGTCCTTAACAGAATCAGGGTGCCGGCGAATCGCTAAACGATAATATATAGACAATTTATTTATCCCTTTATCAGTTAATTTGCCTTCGCCTTTTCCACCAATCCCACTGTTATCTCTTTTTGCTTTCCGTAGCCTTGCGCCCATTCTTTTCTGGACATGCTCTATGCACTCTTTTTTTCCACAACTGTTTCACCATTGTAAGGATCAATATCGAGTACACCTTTGAATGTTTTAGTGTCACCATCTCCAATATATTTCACATATTTCACTCCGTGTTTTTAAACCGATCTACAAAACGTTTCGATAATAGCATCAACTTCCATTTTGCCTGCACTTCCTTTATGATTTATAGTACACGACAACTAACGTTCTTGCAATTTTAGCTACAAGCGTGGTAACTCCAAATAGAGAAGTGAAACCTATTTTTTTCCATGTCCCATCGCCAGAAACAGTAAAATTTGTTGAAGTAGTACTAGAATGAGTAACTAAAATTAAATCTTTTTCTTCATTAACTGCTTTGGAAATGAGGTTATAAACTGTAGTAAGTACTGGTGGATATTCCTTGACAAACATTCATCATACTGCAGAAAATATTTATCCCTTCCCTTCCAATTCCCAAATGCCGCATAGCAAATACCATTCTTCGATTAACTTCAAAGGATTTATTGACAAATTGACATAATAATATATATTGTATTCTTTCGCAACTGCATCGTAATGCAATTTTATAACCTAGTCCACGGTGAGCCGTTCGTGAAAATTTAATATCTTTCTTGAATTTAGTACACAAAACTAAAGAAGAGATTGCTGAAAAACCGTGAAAAACTCTAAAATACAGTAGCCGTAACTATTTTCAATTATCACTTCTTCATCACTTGACTGACTCAATTTTGCTGCTGATGTACTCGTAAAACTAGTGTCTTGCTCTCCCGAAAATCTATTGCCGTGAAATCGCTGTTTTTTGATCGATTTCGACGTGAACCGCTTTTCCTCGAAGATTTTCGATATATAAAGGCACAAAAGGCTTTACGAAGACCGTTAGACCCTAATGTCTTTTGTCTGATTCGTTCCGGCCGAGCCGGTTTAGATGCTGCGTCACTAAAACAGCTATATCTCCGAAAACAATTTGAAAAATCCTCTTACAGACACATTCTTAAAAGGTTAAGTTTTGATAATCTGAAATAAAAAAAAGAATCGTTTTTTTTAAATTTCTAGACCAGAATACCCCCTTAAAATGTGATTCAAACTTAAGAGCAATAGTTTTATATTCACAATGTTATTAATAGGTTCTTACATGGGTGTAATATAAAATGTGTTCAAAAAATAGTCTTAATAAAGTTTATAATGCACTGTTTCAATATGGAACTTTTATTTAAACACGAAAATATTTCGTAGACATAAAACGCAGTTGACTATTCCAAATCATTCAAAAATAAGAACATATTAATCTTTTAGTTTTTGCGGATAAACAATTTGAATTTCTTCAATAGCATCGCGAAAAGCCACGAATGATTGCCGATCACATTCGCTAACTAACTTACTTAACTAACCAAGGTGTCCCGTTTTTTGTTTAGTTGAGTGTACATTACTACTTTTCAGCACCCAATTTTTTGAGACAGTTTTACTTAAAAAAGCATTGTTTCAAGTCGCCAAATTCTTCGGCGACTTTTTTTGGTACATGATCTTTCAGGTACACTATCTATCAACAAATATTTACGGATTGTTATTATGGAAGTCGGGCCTTGTTTTAAGTCTATTAGAATTTCTCCAATCGCTTTTGATTGCTCTTTTATTCTCTATGCTTTGAGATCTACAAAGCTTAAACATCTGATTTACCTAAATACTATCAACTATTCAATCATCCACTTATAAATATCTGTTCTTACAATAGTTATTTATTTACAGTACATAGGATGTTTAGAAGTGAAAGTTTCTATGAAACAACTTGATTTTACAACACGTTCAACTGTAGCAAAGTAAGTAAAGAATTAAGTCTGATAGAATTTAATTAAACAGAGTATTTGTAGACTTTGCATCAGTAAAGTATGCGAAGCAGCTGGATTAAAGACTGTCGATAAAAAAAGAAAAATTGATAAGAAAGTATTACGCGCAATTGCCGAACAGCCTAAAATGGATTACGCTGGCACAAACGTTTATCTGAATGTTTCAAGCTCTAGTTTAACTCTTACCTCGCTCGAAACGTGTCAAGTTATTGCTAATCATGATATGCCACAGATTTCTTTTGCTTCTGGAGGCGATACGGTACGTTTTTCTAATGCCTTGATTTCTTTACATTTGTACGTTTTAGGACACTTTGGATTTTGTAGCATATATCGCAAAAGATGCTGCTGATTGGAGAGCGTGTTATGTATTAGAATGCGGAGGAGGTTTAGCAAAAGATGTTATTTCTACTATCGGTCAAGCGTTTGAACTACGTTACGAACAATATATGAAACCTGCACGTATGGCGTAAGTACATATATTATTTGGTTTTCACTTTTTGGATTAGATTGCACTAAAGCTTGGTGTTCTATAGATATTCAATTTAGCTGAAGAAGAAGTGATATAAGTGTTTTGATTTGCAGATTAACGATTGATCCAGCCGGTACTTCTTCAGGTGGAGATGCAGATAAAGATTATTACAATGATTTACCTGGAAAGGTACCGCCAGATGTTGGACCTCCTCCAGTTCCTCCATTACCCGCAATAGTACCACCGTTGACTATGTTACCACCAGTGCAAACTCCAAATTTAATAGATCTAAATTCGGAACTTTTACCTTCAGCTCACGCACGGCATCATGATTATGTTAACGATAGTGTGGCATTTTCCAGAGAACGTGATATATTTGATATGCGTAAGTCTTATATATATATATATATATAAAATGTTATAATAAAACAATTTTTTTTAGAACCATTTACGCAGCATCCACATTTATTATCGGGAAAGTTAGACGAAGAAAAAATCGCTAAACTTAAAAGTGAAATGTGGTTTCATGGACAGATTAGTAGAGCCGAAGCCGAGAAATTGTTACAAAAGGATGGCGACTTTTTAGTAAGAGAATCTCCAGCATCTGAAGGACAATACGTTTTATCCGGCATGCAAGAAAATACCAAAAAGCATTTACTACTCATTGATCCTGAAGGTGTTGTAAGTATTCTGTTCTAAATTTTTATTTATTTATTATATTAATTTAAATTTTTCAAGTGCCTAGTTAGGTTCCTGTTTTTTTTTATTCTTTTAGAACAAATAAGATCACAACGCTGCGTAGGATATAGACTATAACTTTTGCAGTTGTATTTTAAAGATTTATAACAATCAATCAAACATAACTCAGTTTGGAAGTTATCTTAGACGCATTCTTTTTTCTGGAATTCGTTTTTTACTGGTTTTATCTCTCCTTTTACAAAAAATCTCTAAAAGTTTCAAGGTGTTAGCATTAAATTCTTCTATGATTCCTATTTCTTCGTATAGCCTTTTTTTTATTATTTCAGTTATTTAGGTAATGTTCCGTTTTTTCTTTTCTTGAGTGTACTTAAGTCGGTTTGTGCGAAGGAACCAAAATGTGTTTTAGTTCTCTTTTAATTAATGCTAATGAGATTGTTCTTACAAACTATTACAACTTACTACACGAAAAGAGTACAATAACTCACTCTTATGTCTTTAAATCGCTAATTCTAAGATCACTAATTTTAACACAGGATTATTCGTCTTAAATTTGGTAATTTTACAAAAACAAATCTAATAAAACTTTTAAAATAAACATAAAGCTTTTCAGGGTCACTCAAAATTCAATCGTGAAGATTTAACTGTATGATTGTTTCTCGTGCTAATCGATTATAGTTGAGCTTTATTTTAGGCAGGTTGCTAACTACGTCTGACATTTTTTAAATCTCTTTAATCAGGTTGTCTCGTTTTTTTTTTCTTGAGTGTACTTAGTCGGTTTGTGCGAAGGATCCTGAATTTATTCTAATTCTCTTTTAATTAACACTAATGAGATTGTTTTTATATACCATTGGAACTTACTACAAAAATTGAGTACAATAACTCACTCTTACGCTTTATTCGCTAAATTACCACGTGGTAGCAACTGATTCTTAAGTAAGTCCGAAACTAACATTATCAGTTATTTAACACAGCGTTTTTGGTGGTAAAAATTCGAACAAAATTTGCAAAATGAAAGCTTATTTTTTGGAATTTAACGAAAACTGTTAAGGGTCACTTTTACTCTTACATGTGTACTTGCATAAGCAAAAACAAACAAACTCTGATTTAATTACTATTATTACAAAAAAATCATAACACACAACTGAAAATGACAACAAAAGTGTTTTAAAGGGTAAAATGTCACCGTGAACAAAAAGAATAAAAAACTTAATTCGCACGTGCGACGGATTTGTATTACATCAACTGCAGATGATAACATTTACTTATCTTAACGTTATTTGAAAAAATGCTTATGCAACTATAATTGTAATCAATCCTTAAACGTGTAAGTGTATTTTCGATAGCCCCAAAAAGTTTTTCTTAAATTCTAAAATTTCCCAAACTTGGCAGAGGTGTCTTGGCGGCGTCCGCCTGAGCTTAGATTACAGGGTTTGTTGTAACTTCATGATTATTGATATTAGTATCGACCTGATATCTACCAAGTAATAGGAGTAAAGTCTTAGTATAATCTCACACAGCGTCTCCACGCGCAACGTTGTTATTGGTATGATTCTTTTTCTAAATAGTCGGTAGACGGCGCGAGGCCGAGTGCATTAGTCGTTGGTAATTTTTGTGATTTTAATTTTTTGTTTTGATATGGATATGAAATTAAATGAATTGTTTCTTTTTAGGTGCGTACCAAGGACCGCATGTTCCAAAGTGTGAGCCATTTAATCAACTATCACTGTGAGAATTCGCTTCCTATTATATCTGCCGAAAGTGCCCTAGTGCTTCGTACTCCTATTCCAAGACCAAGTTAAACTTGCTGCAAATCTGTGAGATACCGTATTATTAGTATATATAATATATGTATATTTTTACAAACTACTCAGATCTCGGATAGATGATACCATAGCGCTGCTTAAATTTAAGTAACGTTAATTTTATAATGCCATATTTACAGTCATATTCTAGTCATGTTTCAATTGGAGATTTTCTTTTATTTATATTTTATTTGCAGTTACTGTATTAACGTGACTAAGAGTATTCAAATTAATTAGGTGGACTGCATTACTGATAGCACAAATTGTAATTTTTGCATATATTCTCAGAATAGTTTTTAAGCGATTGAACAATAGTATTGCTTAGTCAGTGAGGGTACAAAGAAATTTAATCTAACTAGTTATCAACAAAAAGTCGCGAAAAAAAATTGAGAATGGGTGTTTCTATTAAAATTGTTTTATGCTATAGTAAAGATTTTTTTGTATATGTTGAAATTTAAAGACTGGCTTTAGTGATTAAAATATACCATGACATGCCTTGGAATGGATACTATTAAGTAATAATATTATAAATACGATAGTTTTATCTTAAAACGCTGGGTAAATCGCGGATCCTAAATCAATTAAGAAAAATCTTAGTGTATATACTTTTATCTTCGCGGGTAATGTGTAGTGATTCCGTGTTGCATATTTCGATCGGCATTCCGTAATGTTATCTATATAGCTCAATCTTTTTAAGTCTGTGTTTAGATGGCTAGTAGGGTTTCCCAATTATTCATACGAAAAGATTCATTTTAAAAAGAAAAAAATATGTACGAAAACCTCCGAATATGCTTAAGTAGTCTTCTATGACCTAAGAAAAGAACTCGCCTCTAAGTGTTTTCTTTTTCGGTAAACTCTTAATTCTTTGTCAGCTTTACACCAACTTACCCATAAATTTTTCAACGGTTCGCTAACAATCTTAATTCCAATTACGACATCCAGAACTCTCAGACAACTTTTTTCAATTTCTCGTTAAAATATTGTTAACTATCGGTGAACTCTTTTGAGTTTTAGGCAATACTAAGTTTTTTGTTGACTTTTTCAGTTTTTAGCTTTTTTAATTTTTCGCTTAGTGTTTGTTAACATTCTCAACTCTCGACTATTTATATTCAATTTTTTGTCTATTTCAGCTCTGTTTCTAGTCAACATACAGAACTCTTTTCGCCAATTTAATTTTTTTGGTAACTTCCTCAATTTTGGTTGTACGTTGCCAATGGAGAATTGAGAGGATTAACGCTAATTTTCAGCAAAACATAACATTATATAAAATGAAAACTTTTTAGGGCGTATTTTGTAATTGTCGCTATATATAGTATTTTGGAACACTCTAATATTTAGTGTACGAACGGAAGCGTACCAAGAACTGCCTTTTTATAGAAATATAAGCTTGGTGACGAGGTTGTCTTTGAACCCATGCGTAACAGAAAATATTTTAATTATATACTAGGAGAGACAAGGCATTTGCTCATTTTTGTATTATCAAAACAAAAATTATCTGAATCATACATTTTAAAAATTTTCCTTTTCTTATGCATGTGTAAAATGATGCGTCAATGCAAATTTTAAATGTAACGCTTACAACATTGTATTATAGTTTTTCCATAAATGTTAGTTTAATTAATAATTGTTATTGATATTAAAGATTTCTATATTGTATGTTTAAAATAAAATTTCTTATTTTCTAACTGAAAACGTAACTATAGATATTTGTTCCATCATTAGCTATATCAGGGAATAAATCATTATTTGGATATATTATTGCAGTTTTTATGAATTATTTGTAGTTTATTAGAAGTTCACATTGAAGTTGTGCATTTCTGGGTACGATTTCTATTTTAGTTATGTTCGTTTTGGTATCAAAAGAATCCGAGGCGTTTTGTATTGAATTAGTATGATTTTTGAATTGCATTGACTGTTCTTTTCAACTAAATTAAGTGATTCTTTCTCGTTTAGTAAACAAACTTTACATTAAATGCTTTTAACTGCACGGAAGGCGTTTGCGGTATTCGCAGACGAAACGTTCGTTAAATCACGACCGAAAAAAAGCATAGCAGCAAAGGTATTGTATAGTGAAGTTTCTATGTTCTACAATGTTAACTTTTTGAATCAGCATTGGCACTAGTTGTGACTTCACAAAAAGTTAACATCGAATTAAGGTTGCTAGATATATTGTATATTTGTTCAATGATTCGAACGATACTAACAGAGTATCGCGATATAGTCGTGATACCGATCTGCGATACTTTATATATAAAAGACACTTTTATTTTTATTATAACTTTCACATTTTTACCCAGACTGAAACCGTTCCTTTCAAGAGAAAGTTTAAACGTGACAGCTTATAATAGCTATACAAAAGTATTGATAACACTCGATTACTTACTATCGTGATAGTAGTTTTACACGTCTAGTGCTATTACAGTCTACATAATGTAGTTACATTTGTGTGACATTTCATTAAAGGTACTAAATGGATGTAATACACGGTGATGAATGCTGCAGATCTTTTGTAAATATAAAGCATATAGTTGACTACGTGATACTCCTTTTTACTTTAAAATGTTAACGTCTTATACTACAATACTTCTACCATGAGATTAAAGTTGGAATATAATGTACTTTATCTATGGAATTAATTATAATAAACGGCGTTTAGGTTAAAAAGTATCAAGAAATACTTTTTCTGGATACTGTCTTTTGTAGTTATTACTTTGTAGCGGCTTTGTTTGAACGTTATACTGTGTGTCACGAATTGTGACTGTAATCGGCAAATTCAAGAAAATGTATCAGTTTAAAAGTATTATTGTGTTGTTACTAGTGTTTTCTTGGAATCAAAACTTCGGCTGCTCATTTGAGTAGTTGAAAAAACTGAAAGTCAAAAACTATAATGTGTCAGGGAAAGATCGATGATATTCCCTCAGTGACATTAGAAGTGTTACACACAGAAAGAATAATTTCTTCAACCTGATTTTATTATTTATCTTTGATCATTTTTTTCCAAAAACAAAATTGTACCTTAGTTTTTTTGTAAAGAAGCTGTTTATGAGATTTTTAGTTATCACCATGATAGTGACTTTGACAGAGGTAGAAATATTGGTTTATCCCATCGCGAAATTGGCCTTTGCGTCAATTGTACTGCAGTGGCGGTAATGCTTGTGTCGACAGAAGAAGGTAGAGGAACAAGAAGAAGACCGACTGGTCAACCGAGGCGTACCACAAAGCGTCAAGATATGCGCTTCAAACAACTGGCTCTACTAGACTGTTTTGTTAGTACGCGTTAAATTGCTGACCGATGGTTTGGAGAAGAAGGTAAACCTGTCACTACGCGTACACTATACCGGTGCTTTGAACCTTTGGACTGACATAATGTGTTCAGCGACGAATCGCGATTCTGTCTAAGTATGCACGCTAGCCGTAGAAGGATAAGACGCCGCCGTGGAAAGCGACGTGATATTGGGTTGTCAAACTATAGACTTCCTTCAAGAATGTAATGTTTCGTCGTGGGCACCGGATTTAAAATCCCATCGAACATGCGTGGGATGTGATGGGGAGGAGACAGTCTAGCTCAGTTAATCCACGAAGTTGAAGTTATTTGGAACGAGGTATCACAAGCAGACATCGACATGGAGGACGGTAAAAGACAGCAAAAACATATATGGGCAGGTAGAAAGGAAACTGTACTACCAACGAGGAGGTTTCGCAATAGAAGAGGTGGAAAGAAGGAGAGAGGAAGGGAGGTGAAATACTGAGGAGATAGTAAGAAGAGATAAAGACTCACAGGTGCAAGAGAGGGAAGGAAAGTACAACTTAAGGTATGGGAATACAGTGTCATGGGGGGTTCCTAAGTATCTGATGGGGAGGAGAAGCTTAGGAGAGAAACGACTTATAGCTAGGTTCAGATGCGGAAATGAGGAGAATTTAAATAAGTATTGGAAGGAGGATGTAATGAGGAGATGTAGATTATGTGGGGAGGGATGGGAGGACATAGAACACATGAGTGGGGAGTGTAGCGAGCTAAGGGAAGAAAGGAGGGGGAGGAAGGCTTTGCTTGGGGAGGGATTGGATTGGATGAAAGCAGTAAAGGAAAGAAGGATAAGAGGGGAGCGGAGGGTTAGGACTATCGATTTAGAATAATAAGATGGTGATGGGAAGATTTTAGGGGATAAAGTGTTTTTTGTTATTGTTTTTTTGGTTTACAAATTTCGGTACAAATTATATTAGTATGCGAAGAGAAGATGTAAGGGTAACGTAACCCATTGTAGGGCCGAATGGCTAGACAATTAACAATAAATAATAATAAGCAGACATCGACTATCTCATTTTGTCGACGTTTAGACATCTATAGGAGTCTACTCAGCTACGGGGTCGCCACATTATTTTTTTTCAGATTCTTGATGTAAGGCTACATTATCTAAAAATCAACTTGAAGAAATTATTCTTTCTGGGTGTAACAGTCTTAATGTCACTAAGTATATTTTATCTATTTTAGCAAAGCCAGAAAAAGACATCTTTGGACCAATGAAGACTTTACAACGTGATGTTCAATCGATCGACGTAAGTGGCTGCATGCAAAAAAAAGTATTATTCTGGTCCAAAAATAAGAACGTGACGATATAGACAATAGTGATTCTAAAACTGCAACTAAGTGAAAAGTTAGTGATTAAGTGAAGTACATCAGTGTTATAATGGAAAAATAGAAAATGATAAACCAAAGTGTACGATCGAAAAATGTGAGTTGTCTCAAAAAAATAAGATGTTGGACGAGAAAGTCGGAGAAACGTAGATAAGAAATACTAATGAATAAGTCAGAAACTGACCATTAGGAGTTAGAAGATCGCAAAGGAAGGAAGCGGTGGAGAACAACTTGAATGATCTAGGAGTACATAGATGGAAGACGATTGCAGGCAATCTATTATTACTCAGACCGCACTGAGTATTGTAAGTAGACTATGATCAGGATTTTGACATAGTTCTTCCGTTCATTGGTTAAAACTTTTTTCTGCGCCAAAGGATAAAAATTAACGGTACATGGCAGCAAAATAAAAATTACCGTCTTCTAAGCACATTATTATTATTTAATTCAAGGAATAATTTTTTTTATAACTCCGCCTTTTTTGAGTTCCTATTTTTGGTCATGTATGTGACTGATTAGGGTTGTTCTGCTGTAATAGTAACAGTCGGAATTTGGAGAAGTACGGATTAATACTTGGCATCAACGTAGCCAACTTGATCAATTTTTTTCTTTGTGTAATGGCGCCGAGGGAATTTGTCAAATCTTTTAAGCAAAAGGCATTGTCTTTTAATAAGGTATTGGGTCATCGATTTGTCGTGTTTTTTCTTTATTATCTGCACCATATATTATTGCATATTGTACCATATTTTAAATCTAATTTTAGACCTCGTATCTAAACAAGTTGAATTTTCTCACGGGATTGTTTTATACCGTGCAGAAGCTTCGAATCAACGTAGAGTCAATAAAATTCACTGGTAATTAAGTTACCACTACGGATTCTTCTTCTTTACATCAGTTACTATTGTTATTCGAACTATCTCAGTTCAAAGAGGAAACCAATAGTCGCGGGTTTGTTTGCAATACTAGCCATGTCAAACAAAGTTTTAGCATAGATCTTTAGATTCTTTAGAGAGCACTGTGCTACTGATCAACTAGTCTTTAGTTTACTGATCAGAGACGTGCCGGTTGACCAGTCTCCGAATAAATGCTTCCAGATGGAAGAAAGCTCTATTACGGGGTCCCTATTGAAATTGTTGCTATCCTTCTGGATCTCTATCGCTTCCCTGTAGATACCTGGCTAAAAGTATCTGACTCTGGAAAGTATCCTGGTTCTGTCAAGGTCGATCAGATGCCTTGTGGTCATGGTATTCTTTTTGTGTTTGCAGTGTGTTCGCTCAACTTGGTGTTGATTTTCTCTTCGGTCTGTCTTATGTATACCTTTTCACAGCAGCAAAGAAAAATGTAGACAAGCAATTATTATAATACTTGGACCTAAAGGTAAACAAAATAGTTTCAAAAATCTTCTGAAAAAGGTCACGAGATGATATCCGAAACTTCAAGATTCTATCAATAGGACATCTCGCGCCAGAGTTCTATATTATCTCTATTAGATGTTGCACTACATTTAGAACCTAATACACTTTACATTACATGAAATGGGGTAGTAGGTTTTTTTTTAATATTGTATGTGATAGTACTAAAATGCCAAATCTAATTTTTTGACTTTTGCGACCTTCCGGATCACCGCCAAAAGCGTAAAGATCGCCGAAATTTTGCACTTTTTTACGTTTAACCAATTTTGACCCTGAAGCAACACTTTTTCATAAAGAAAGACTAGAATCATTTTAAGAGTACATTAAATTCGCTACTATTTAAAACCAAAATGGTTATTATAGGCTGAATAGTTTCCGAGGTACGGCCCCGCCGAAAAATGTTAAAGTTGGTAAATTTTGAACTTTTTTTAAGTTTGCTCAAATTTGACCCTGAAGAAGCACTTTTTTTACAAAGAACAACTAGCATCATTTAAAAAGTACATTAAATCATCTTTTATTTATTTTTATTTAAGACCAAATTGGTTACAATAGGCCTAAGAATGTCCGAGACATGGCTCGTCAAATATTCCATCAATGCTAGTTTTTTTATAATGAAGAAAAATCTCTCGTAAAAGGTTCATATTGTCAAAAGGTATTGCTAGAAAATAGGAAAAGGTAACAGGGAAAACACGTTTCAACTTTACTTAAACTTCTTGGAAGGCCTATGTTCCAGATACTCTTCAGCTTCCGTGTCCATATTTTTTCCCAAGCCCAATCAATTTCCTTATCTGGAGGGTTGTCAGTATGTACAAGCAGCCCATCTAGTAAGTCGTCAAGCTCGGGAGTATCCATGTCAAGGATGATATATGGTCGATTCTCGCAGGACTGTTCACTGCATTCGCCACATACAATAGAGCACTTCAATCGCTACAAGCATTGCCATATATCTTCTTACAGTTGAATGAGGTGTGAGGAGCCGCATCCTTCGACATTATCCTTGGAAGATGCTGTTAGAACCCACCTCCATTCAAGCGGATGAGTATCCATATAAGCTACCACCGCATCTGGTGGAAGGTTCTAAATGAGTGGAACCTGGGATCGTCTTAGGTGGAAGGCAGTCTAGTAAGGTTGAGACTTTTAATTGAGTTATTTTCACTATACAGCGCAATAAGAATTTGCTCTTCTGCATCGGCTATGTCGACGTAAAAAGTTGTTGATTTTTTGTCGAGGTTTGCTGAAACTAGATGTTACTGTGTGCGGAACCCGTGAGGGCATTGAGGATTACACGTAAATATATGTCTTTACCTACAATGGTTACTGGTTACTTCAAAATTAAAAGCCTTTGCAATAGCTGTATCTATCAGCATTTTTTTCAGCCTGAACAAGTTGAACGTTTTTGGTTTCCATCTTTGTTTTTAGTAGGAGGATAAATCGCACTTTGTTTTTATCGTTAGATGAAAACTTTTCTTGCAAAATCTGAGGCTCAGTTGTCTCCTCAAATATAACTTCAGTAGAAACATGTGACCGAGCTTGGCGAATACGTTTAGCGTTTTTGTACTATTTTTTTCAGCCAGATACGCGTCAAACACTACTCCTATAAACGGACCATAACATGTAGCAAGATACTGAATGTATCTGAAGATATCAAATCAAATAAGGATTATTTGGGCCACACTACTTTATGACCACTATCTACAACCACAACTTTAGATATTCCTTCTGTCTCAACAATGTCGACAGGTGTAAATGCAGCATAGAAAGATGATTTTGCACCCTTCCTCATCCCATCTTAACTGAATAGAAACAAGGAAAATGGTGAAAGTTCATGTGTGGAAAAGTTTTTCAGGTTTTCTTCCGACTATTTCAGAACACATAGCTTGTGAAACAGTGTGAATGGGTCCATGGTCACCTGTCTTTTGCCAACAGTCATCATCATTTTACATTTTCATAGTTTTATCCTACAACTCTAACATTGCTTCCTTGCCAATATCTCTAGCTATGTGCTGCTCCAACAATTTCACTGCTTTGTTAACATCCCTATTAGCGAATGAAGAGTGATGAAGTTACACAGCTTCTCTGTATCTGTTTCATCTTGAGTGATTCGTGAGGATCTCATTTCTACATGCTGCAAAAAATCTTTAACTTCAGCACATATATTCTGCAGATATATCATTCCTAGTGTGGGTGAGCACGGTGTTAGTTATACTACGACCCGGAGTCAAACCTCTGTAGCTTTTCGCACGATCACCTGATCTATAGGCATGTCCCGACCAGAACTTTTCAGAACGTCTAACAGTGAAGAACTTGTTGGTGGTAAATAGCCGGTACTCACGGAAATCCATCTTGTTTCTTAATTCCAACAAACCATGAAGATACAGATGCGCACACTTGGCATAAAAGAAGCGGCCTGTATCATAGAAAAACATCATTTTTTGTATTGTCTTCATATGCAAATCCCAGCCTTCCATTCGCTCTGCTTGGATGAATTAACATTAACAAATGTTTCATTACAAAAATTTAACCATTATTGAATTATTTGAGAACTATTGACGGCTGAGGCTAATATAGCTTAAAACTTAAAAATTAGCATTGCTAGAAGATATAACCAGCTTTGAAGAGCTATATCTCGGACCTTCTTAGGTTTATTGTAACCAGTTTGGTCTTAATTTGTAGAAAATTTCAAATACTTCTAGTTCTTTACAAAAAAATGTTCCTTTAGGGTCAAATACTGTGGTAATTGTAGTCAGCAATAATTTGATTGTTATTACTAAAACGCTTAAAAGACACAGATCGTTGAAAGAAACACGTTTTTAGTCACGTTTAATATGGAACACACGTATTTTATGGCTCGAAAAAGACGAGTCGAATTAAGACGCTTAAACAAAAAAAGTGCTTTTTAATAGTTCTTAAAGAAATTTAAAAACTCAGATTTTTATATAAACAACACAAAAAAATTCACTGTTATCTCAATTTTTTTGTAAATAATTATTTTTAATATAATCACAATAATGTGTCATATAAATTTTAATCTAAAAATTAAGTAATTATTCTTCTTGTGTGTGTGATATCGAAAATTATGTAGAAAAAAAGAATAAAAGGCTTTTATTTAATAGAAAACGTGTAATTCCGCGATAAGAATTATTTTTATAAACGCGTAACACGAAGGTGGTTTCAATTACGCAATTGCAGTGTATTTGTGAGTAATTTATTGATTTTTTAAATTGTTTATAGATTTTGAATTTGGCGCTAATATCCGGAAACGTATTAATGTTAGAATCTGATTGGATATTTGAAAGCTGGCAGCTCGTAGTTTCGTCTTTTGTGTCTGGTTGGTCGGAGAATGCAAAAATGAGCTTTACGTGCATGTGCGATAAAGGTTCCGTTGTGACGTCATCGTAGTCACGTTACTCATCGGTCCTTTTCCCATTACGACTGGTTGCGCTACTCTAGTCAGTTATTCAAGAAAGATAGTCAAGATGGCTGTACACCACATTGATAGTAATTATAGTGTACTATGTACGATAAAACGTAACCTCATCTAGTGCAGTTCTAGTGATAAACAATAAGTACTTGCACGCATATTAGGTTTAAAGTGTTAAAACTATCAATATTATTGAGAAAAAACTGTTCCTTACATTAAATTAATTCTTTTCCTATTCTGAACAAGATGGCGTCGTTAGTTAATATCTTCGTGTACCAAAGTGTGAATTTTCGAATCGATACCTAATTACGAGTAATTTATAAAAATTAACGATATGTAAGGATATTTCGATACCGTAGCATTAATTTACACGTATTATATAAATAATCGCGCCTCGAAAACTTAAAAAAAACCGCTTCTAGTAACCTACAGAATGCCAGAGGTATGTATAGCTATTTAAAAATGAATATTATTCTTTCTGTTAATGAAATTAAGGGTTTTTTCTGTTCTTTATACGTTGCAACAGCTGCTGCGTCAATGTGAATCCAAGGGCGTGGCGAATATACTCAAACATATTCTCTGCTTTAACATAGTATTTTATTGTTTACAAATGAATTTTTGCAAAATTTTTACCTTCTTTAGGCGAGTTCCACGGTTTTCTTTGTTTATAGCGATTCTAGAGGCTTCAATGCACCTTTGAAGCCAGGAATTTTGAATTTTTGAGATGGACCCTTTTTTGCAAATTTGAGCTAAAGTTTTAGGTTTACAGAGAAATAACCTCTTAATAAGGTATGTTATGCACATGTTTACGTTCTATGATCTTTTGTAGCAACTCCAGAAGGCCTATTGTCTCTCTAGATGTCTACAAGCTTTTCACAAACCTTCTGGTTGTAATCTTCATTTTAAACGAGGTTTTTACCACTGTTTTTACCTAAGGGATGCTCGGATTCGACATGAAAGCTTCTATTGAACGTTCTACTGCTTACGAAATACTCGCAAGTGTTGTTTCAGATGAGATTAACTGCGCTAGAATTACATTTTTGACTATTTAAACTATGGGTTGTATTAATTCTGATGGAATTCACCCTTCGAACTGATATCGCACCATGCTACATAGCTTGTCTTTGTTAGTGTAGTGTACAGACTTTGGGTTTACTACTAACTAAAACCCAACAGTATAACTTGTGACGGTTTCATCGATGGGGTCTCTTCCTTCATTACATTATCCACTGCACTGTATATATTTATCGGATTATACTTAATAGGCAGTTTGAGCAATGGCAGAATTAGTATTAGTTTCTTAAAGGGGATGCAGAACTCGACACCCACGATTAGCAAGTGTATTTTCACAATTTTTTTAATATTTATCAATAATCAAAGATTTAAAAAATTATTGATTTTATGAATTAATAGTATTTTCTAGGATGTTTTTTTTTTTTTATATTGTTCATGAGGCAGATGTCAAATTATTCCTGTGGTGCAGGTCAAGGGTTCCATACCACAGATACAGTTTCCATTTTCTTGTTTTTACTTATTTTTTTAACAGTGATCTGATATGCAGCGCTCTTGGTGTATGGGGAAGATTTCTTCTTCTTCACCTTAAATTAGTTATCTTTCAAAACTGTACTAAACACTCAACATGGCTCTGATGGTACAGAGGTGGAGCGTCATCATCGAAGCACATCTTTATTTACTGGTTGTACTATAATAACGTTATCTTGGTCGTCTCTAAATGAATCTTTTTGTCTTGCTTCTTCTTGTTGGTTACAATTTTTTCTTCTTGGACATGATGCGTAAGAAGTTTATTGGTCTACAGTAGATGCGGGATAATGTTCTGTATCAGAATTCGTGCGAGTTTTGTCATATTTTTATGAGCCATTATTATGGTGTCAAACGAACCTTTCCTATAGTAGGGGTAGCAAAACATAGCATTTTTTGCCGTAAATCAATGTTTTTGGAAGCAGCAACTTAAACGAAAATCTTTTTTGCTTTGCAGTCGGGTCCAATCTTTACATTTCTTCATCAACTTGTCGCCATACAATGATGACAAACTTTTCGCTTTGGTAAAAAGTGTACCTCTGAGCTTCTTTTTTGATTTCGAGTAGTTTGATCAAATATGATTAACAAATGGGATTGACATATGCAAGAAACTTCTTAAAATATTTTTTGGTTTTATTCAAAAACTGGTGGTGATTTTCTAGTAGTGTAGAAGGACTCGCGTTTCCTTTTCTTTATTTCTAAATTTAATTCGAGTATGTGTTACTAATTGTTTTTTTTTTTCTTTTCGCATTAATTGAGAAGATGGAAACAGTGACATAACTATGATTGAATTCATTTTCTTTTGCACTTATCGTTGGCGTTCATTTTTTTAAGACGCAAGTCTTTGAACTACCTATTTTTAGATTTTTTTAACAGGGATATAATTTAACAATTATTCCAAAAACTTGAATGAGTAATGGCGATAAACATTTTTGATTTTCTAGATAGCATTTTATACAAATGGTCAGGTACGATTGAACTACTTTTCTAATGTTGATCAGTTTTTTGACTTTTCATTTCAATATTGCACATACGGTTTTCTTTTTGTTCCTTATGTTACAGAAGAAAAATTTGCGACAGGTAGTGGCCATCTTACTTGGTCACAGTTTTTGAATGATAATCGATTTACAGAATTTGTGGCATTAAAATATCCCGGAAGTCTTGATTACGTAAGTTACAGCTTTCTCGTGCTTGTAATGCCACTCAAAACTCATTTTATTTAAGGACAGAGCCTTTTTAAATGATCTCGGAACTATAATAATTGAACCACCGTCGTTCGAATTCGGCTTGGTGCAGATTTTTCAAAATTCTTTCTTCCCGTATAGTTCTTCTCTGAAACTAAACCTTGACGTGTGTTTTAATCAATTCTATTATAGTACCATAATTTTAAACCGCAAGGTTACATCCCAAAAATAAAAATCAACCTCTGGGTTTAAACTAAGGTTTGAATCACTTTTTTTAAAATAAATCATTTGATTTTAATTAATCATTTACTAAAATACACTTATTTTATTTATTCTGATTGTGACAAAATGTACACTTTAGGAATTGCCAGATTATCGTTTAATTCCAAGTTTTAATGATCTGGAAAATACCTTCTTCACTAAATTTTATGCTATTTGCCGTTCTTGCGTAAAAACGTAATATTCATTAATAACTGAAAAGTTTGAAGTGATAAGCAAAAATGAGTAGAAAAAACAAATTTAGTTTAATTGTTATAACGAACCAAAAAATGAGAGAAAGGACACAGCTCATTTGTTTCATATTATACTTGCAAAAGGTTGTTTATCTTAAATTCGAAAATAAAAACAAGAAAATAATTAAATAATTGGCTTAAACCGTGTTTTTTTAGAAACCGGTTTTTTGCCAACACTGTATATCATTGAGTCATTCATACCGTGTATGTTTTACTATTAATTGGTAAACTGAAGAAAATCTAATTGCTGGAATTTCCGCAACCAGAAAATTATAATAAAAATTTCTTAAACTTTGTATAGATGGATTATTTTACAAAATTTTCCCATCCTCAGCGTTACACTTTCAAGAAAAAAACCTCGCTCATTTGGGCGTCTTATTTAAAAAAAAACCAACTGCTGGAATTTTTTCATTTCCACTATACTTCTCTTGGATTATTTTTTTTACTGGGTCCTTCTAGCCAACCTTCAAGATTAATTAATTCGTAGGTAAATATCAATTTTATTATATAAATATCAATTTTAAAAACTTAGTTGCAATCAGGTAATTAAAATAATTGGTATTTACATCGTAAATATTTTTCTGACCGATTTTCTTTATTTCTAGACAAGCGAACTGTCTGAGTTTGAAAATTCTGGTTCAGGTTCCGAAAATGAAAGCAAAAGTGACTCGACATCTAACAATTCCGGATCGGATAGGTAAAGCTTTTTTTATCTTTCACTAATTATTTGTGTTTATATTATTGTTTAATTCACAAATTTCTGTTTGCTTAAAAGCTTCGTTAATAAAGAGGTCATTACCTCGGCCATAAATAATATAGGTCACCATGTCTCGGCGTAATGAACTTTGAACTTGACTCATATTCTATACAGTCTGTTGTCAGAATCAATTCGAATACTAAGCATTAATTTATATTGTGAACATTCTAATTATACAAAATGATTTTATTATTAGCGACTCTAGTTCTTCATCGTCCAGTAGCTCAGAATCTAGCGGATCTAATAAGGGTAAGGGTAAAACATCGCCAACGCCAAGTAGTCCAACTACCTCACACTCCAATACATCTCCCGAAACCAAATTTAAGAGAAGCAGTACAAATAGTAATAAAGAAGTAAGTGTGGTTGTAAGGAATTTTCAAAATTTCTAACGATTCATTATTAGTGGGAAGAAAATTCAGATTTATATTATGGTATTAGAAGATCTTCACGGTCGCGAAAAGAGCCGGAGAGACTTCAGTTTTCAGAAAACGAATCTGGCGATAAACAAAAACATTCGAAAAAAAGGTACGTGTTTTATTTAAAAACGATACGACCTTCAACAAACTTTTGAAATTTAGTAGCGATAATTGGAAATACAACGACGATGAAGATAGTTCCTCGGAATCCGACGAAGAACAGGAGAGACCTCCTCCGAGTAAACGAGTCGGCGCCAAGCGCCTAATTCCTAAACGTAATAATCATAAATCTCACTATAGCTCGGAAGATTCTAGTATTGATAGTGACGAAGATAAGAAAAGATCTCATTCTAAAAGAAAAACCGCAACCGTTAGTTATAAAGAAGCCAGTGAAGACGACAAAACAGATTCGGAAGATCTGTTAGAAGTTGAATACACAGACCCAGTTGAAGTGGTTCCTGAAGAAAAATGCGAAACTATTGAAAGGATTTTAGGACAAAGGAGAGGGAAGAGAGGAGGTATGTTTGATTTTGTTTCTGGGTACAAGTTGTACAACTTTTTGCAGTTACCGGTAATTCAACAACAATATATGCAATAGAAGAAAATGGCGACCCCAACGAAGGCGTAGATGTAAACGATTACGAAAACACGGAAATTCAGTACCTGATAAAATGGAAAGATTGGGCGCACATTCACAACACCTGGGAATCGGAAAATTCGCTAAAAGAACAGAAAGTTAAGGGACTTAAAAAGTTAGAAAATTTTATTAAGAAAGAACTTGAAATTGACCAATGGAGGCGGCACGCTACACCGGAAGATATAGAATATTACGAATGCCAGATGGAGCTGCAGCAGGAGTTGTTGAAGAGTTACAGCTGTGTTGAACGCATAACCGGTAAGTGCAACATTTTTATTTGTTTTTTTACAGTGTCGTTTATAATTTAATCAAATAAAATAAACATTATTCATGGAGTAATGCAAATAATAAATCATAGTACTCTATAAACTATATTTAATGTTTCTGTCGTTTTATTTCTAAAATTGTAAATATAAATAATGCGGTTTTAACTTCTGCGGCATAATAACGCGTGGTCTTTAGATGCAATTAATTACATACCTCAAAATTTGTGTCTAATAGTTATGTTATTTAGTTAATATTTGTTGAATTGGACAAAATTTGACTTGTATTTACCATGAATAGGCATTAAAAATAAAATCATTATTAATAATAACAAATAAAAATTAATTGTTATTTGACTTATTTATTTGAAATCAAATAAAAATGTATTTATTATTTAACTGATTATTAATTACAAATAAAAATTTATTTATAATTGTAAATGCAACTTCTGAGAGAAATAAAATTTTATTCATTTTATTGATTCTTGTTAACTAAAATTTAGTTTTTTTTAAGTCGAATGATGTTAAACGACACAAAACTATTTTTTATAACCGTTAAAATTTACTATAAAATAATTGGTTTTTGGTTATTTTAGAAATGTTAATTTGAAATTTAGATTTGCGGTTTCAGGTAATTTTTTTAGTTTTTTAATTAAAGCTTCTTCAATATATAAAATTTTTTTAGAAACGTAATTTAAATTCTACAAAAAATGACCAGCAGATGCAGATGAATTCTTTCTTTTGTGTTTGACTTAATTCAATTGAATTTTTATTTGTCACTTAACGTTATTATTAAAAAAATTTATTCGTCACTTCAAATCATTCAAATTATGAATACATTGTAATTCATCACTCGAAAATATCAAAAATTAGGATTAAATTTTTATTTTTTTATTCCCAAACATTAAATGAAAAAGCAGCTTAATCTTGGTATTTTCCTAACACTAGATCCGCCACTGAGTGTAAATACCTAAAAGCACCACTTGTGGTCAAATTGGCCCTTTCCACAATTTAATAGTTTCAAGCCGGCAATGAACTTTATTTTGAAAAATCTATTTATTAATCGATTTCAAAAATTTAATGCTAAAAATGTTTATAAAAAACTAAGTTAGAACGTTTTAAAATTCACGAAGGGTCAAACTGACTCCTTCGTCGGTTCTAGTGTTAATTTACGACTAATAAACTACCACAAAGACGTATGTGACTCCACTATAAGTTTTTTTTTCTTAATACGGCGTGATACAATCGGGTAAATTTTCAAAGCTTGGGAAAATTGATACCCAAAACTTTTGTTTTCAAGGCGCAATTTCAGATTTATACCGTGGGATGCATCGGTAAACTTTCGCTTCCTATGTATATCTTCATTTACGTTGTCTTAATTGTGTTCTTATTTACAAACGTATCAAAAAGTAGTAGTCGCAT
This sequence comes from Aquatica leii, assembly GCA_035610365.1. Classification (NCBI taxonomy): domain Eukaryota; kingdom Metazoa; phylum Arthropoda; class Insecta; order Coleoptera; family Lampyridae; genus Aquatica; species Aquatica leii. The sequence goes on from CM069439.1 coordinate 30,239,291, forward strand.
TCCGCGACTTATCAAATCACCCTCGTATTCGCCGGATGGCAGATTTAATTTAGGCCATGAATTTTTTTAGCCAAGTCGGTTAAACCAGAAGGTGGTACTGATTTTTATATCAAATGGGAAAGTTTACCATACGCCGATGCTACATGGGAAGATTCGGTTTTGATAATGCGAAAATGGCCAAAAAAGATCGAAGAATTTCGAGAACGAGAGGAATCGAAACGTACACCTTCTAAACATTGTAAAGCTTTAAAATACAGGCCTAAATTTCACGAAGTGAAGGAACAACCTTCTTACATGACTGGCAATGACGGGGTTAGAATTTCGTTGCGATTTGTTATTTGTTTCTTAATGGAGTGATTTTAGATGTTAGTCTTAAGAGATTACCAAATGGACGGTCTCAATTGGTTAATACATTCTTGGTCCAAAGAAAATTCGGTTATTTTAGCTGACGAAATGGGTCTCGGTAAAACTATACAGGTAATTGAATTGCCTGATATCTACTAGGCATAATTTTTTAGATTTTAATGGAAACTATTTTTTGTTCAGACAATTTGCTATTTATACTACCTCTTCCACACTCATCAATTATACGGCCCGTTTCTCTGTGTTGTTCCGTTATCGACTATGACTTCTTGGCAAAGGGAGTTCTCACAATGGGCGCCAGAAATGAACATTGTAACTTATTTAGGAGATATCAATTCTAGAAATATTGTAAGTAACTAAAGCTAAACATTTATAAAATATAAACATTTTTTTTAAATAGCTTCGGCAGTATGAATGGTGTTACGACAGTTCAAAGCGTTTGAAGTTTAATGCCATTCTGACTACGTATGAAATCGTACTCAAAGACAAAGCATTTTTGGGAGGTCTTAGTTGGGCTGTTTTATTAGTTGACGAAGCGCATAGGTACCCAAAAAAAATACTCGATTTACTTAAGTTCACTCAACTTTTACAGATTGAAAAATGATGATTCTTTGTTGTATAAAGCGCTTATGGAATTTGATACTAACCATCGTCTTCTAATCACCGGCACCCCACTACAAAACAGCTTAAAAGAATTATGGGCGTTGCTGCATTTCATTATGCCCAATAAGTATGAAACAAGCTTAAGTAACATAGCTTGTGATCTATGAAATGTTATGGCACAGGCTACGCTACTTAAACCATTTTTTGAACAATACAAATATGTACCTTTATAGATTTCAAACGTGGGAAGATTTTGAAAAAGAACACGAACATGCATCCACTAGAGGATATGGTAAATTACACAGACAATTAGAACCGTTCATTTTGAGACGAGTCAAAAAGGACGTCGAAAAATCGCTACCCGCAAAAGTGGAACAAATTTTGCGCGTTGAAATGACTTCAATTCAAAAACAATATTACAAATGGATACTTACAAAAAATTATAACGCGTTAAGAAAAGGGGTTAAGGGTTCCACGACTACATTTCTAAATATTGTAATAGAATTGAAAAAATGTTGTAATCATTCTATGTTAACCAAACCTACTGAATATGAAAGTCATATGTCATATCAAGATCATTTACAAGTTAGTAATAAATTTATGTTAGAATGTACAAAGTTGTCTTATTTTGTTTTATAAATTACAGCAATTACTGCGTGGATCTGGAAAGCTTGTATTATTAGATAAATTATTAATCCGTTTACGCGAGACTGGTCACAGAGTTTTGATTTTTTCTCAAATGGTTAGAATGTTGGACATTTTAGGAGAATATTTACAATTACGACACTTTCCGTTTCAACGACTAGATGGAGGTATAAAAGGTGAATTACGAAAACAGGCATTGGATCATTTCAATGCTGAAGGATCTCAAGATTTTTGTTTCCTATTGTCGACACGTGCAGGAGGCTTAGGCATTAATTTAGCTACTGCCGATACAGTTATTATATTTGATTCTGATTGGAATCCCCAGAATGATTTACAAGCTCAAGCTAGAGCACATAGAATTGGACAAAAGAATCAAGTAAATATTTATCGACTAGTAACTGCGCGATCCGTAGAAGAAGAAATTGTTGAGAGAGCGAAACAAAAGATGGTGTTAGACCATTTGGTTATCCAACGGATGGATACTACTGGTCGTACCGTTTTAGACAAGAAAGGTTCTTCGAACACTACCCCTTTCAATAAAGAGGATCTCACTGCTATTTTAAAATTTGGCGCTGAAGAACTTTTTAAAGATGACGATGAAGAAGACGAAGAGCCTAAGGTATGTAATTTTTTATTTTTAACTAAAATTGTTTTTTTTTTAGATTACGTAATTCTAATAATTCTTTACAGTGTGACATTGACGAAATTTTGCAAAGAGCTGAAACTAGGGATGAAGGACCCAGCATGGCTGGCGATGAACTGTTATCAGCCTTCAAAGTTGCAAGTTTTGCAGCATTTGATGAAGATAATGAACCTTCTCCTGTTGTGGCACCAGCTGAAGATGAAAGCAAAGACTGGGACGACATCATTCCAGAGAAGTTGCGTAAAAAGGTTGAGGAGGAAGAAAAGAGTAAAGAAATGGAAGATTTATATTTACCGCCGCGATCTCGAAAAACTCTTCAACAAATTAATCAGTCTGAAAGCGACGGAGAAGGTAGTAGAGGAAGGAAAAAGAGAAAACATACCGAAGAAAGCGGTACTAGTGGAGCCGAAGGTGAAGAAAGCGACGATGAAAGGCCTAGGAAACGTGGTCGTCCTCCATTAGCCAATAGAGAACGGATTAAAAATTTCACGGATGCTGAAATACGTCGGTTCGTCAAAAGTTATAAGAAATTTAGTCATCCTCTTAAACGCTTAGAAGCCGTTGCATGTGACGCGGAATTACAAGAAAAACCTTTAGCAGAATTAAAGCGATTAGGCGAACTTTTACATGAACGTTGTCGCGCGTTCATGTGTGAGCATACAAAAGAAAACAACGATACAGGAAACTTAGACGAGGGAGGAACGAGAGGTCGTAAAAGGATACGCGGTCCCTCATTTAAATTAGGTGGCGTTTCGGTCAACGCTAAAACCATGATGGCGTGCGAGGAAGAATTAGAGCCTCTTGACGAAGTTCTTCCTGATAATAGCGAAGAAAGAAGTAAATGGATTTTTGAAGCTAGAACCAAACCTGCTCATTTCGACGTTGAGTGGGATGCTTTAGAAGATTCGAAACTTCTTCAAGGCATTCATCAATATGGGATGGGATCATGGGAGCAAATTAAAATGGACCCGTCTTTAGGAATTGGCGATAAAATCTTATCAAACGACGACAAAAAACCACAAGCGAAACACCTACAACAAAGAGCAGAATATCTACTTAAAATAATAAAGAAACAATTAGATCAAAAGAAGGGCGTGCCTAAACCAAAAAGGCAAAGAAAAGCGCGAGAAGTCAAAGCTTTAACTAAAGAAATTATTGATCATGATGATGTAAGCTCTAACGAAGAAGCTTCTAACGCTACCAGTGCTCAATCGTCTTTATTGAAGAAAACCATCAAAAAGGACGAAAGCGAAGATGTTCCCGTCGTCGTAAAACAAGAAAAGAAAGAAAAGAAGAGGGTCAAGAAAGAGAAGAAAAACTCTGGTCCTATGCATTTTACCGCTAACAATGAACCAAGGGCGTTAGACGTTTTGGGCGACTTAGATCCATCCATTTTCTACGAGGTGAGTTATTTTACTATATTTAGCTTTAACTTTTTTCTTCAAATCTAGCTTTTTTTTAAATTTTATTAAAGCCAAGGAGGTGTTTGATTTGCATATTGCTAGTTTTTTTTATAGTGTCAGTATATGTACGACCTTTGACATTAACATTTGATTTCTAGTGGGGTTTTCAGCCAGTTATAAAAAGAGTTTTTTGGTTTTCAAATATATTTTTAGATTATTACGGAGGTTATAATTTAATTATTTTCTTCTAAAGTCACCATCATTTTTTCAAACAAATCTTTAGATTTTGATATTAGTATATTTGATTTTTTTTTATTTGGTAAACGTGTATTTAAATTTTTTGTTTATATTTTAGTTTAAATAAACAATAAAACTGATTCTATTTGACCTTGATCTCAGAACGGATGCATCATTTTTCTTTTGGCATTTTATTTCAAATGTTTTTTTTTTAACAATAAACTTTTGACAGTGCAAAGAAAAAATGCGACCAGTGAAGAAAGCTCTAAAAGCTCTAGATAATCCTGATCAATCTCTATCAGAATCTGAACAGGTTAATCATACGCGTCTATGTTTACTGCAAATAGGCGAACAAATTAATACTTGTTTGAACGAATACACCGATCCAGATAAAATAAAAGAATGGAGGAGGTAAAGAAAACGGTAGAATGAAATCGTTTTTTAACCGTCTATTTTTAGTAATCTATGGTACTTCGTGTCTAAATTTACGGAATTCGATGCTAAAAAATTGTACAAATTATACAAACGCGCTTGCAAGAAGAACGAGAAACCGGAGAAGAAGCGGGAAGAGGTTGTTTATTATAACTGGCTTAATTAAATCATATTATTTAATTTTAGGGAAAGCAAAGTAGCGGCGCTTCGAAAGACAAAAAAGAAGAAAGAGAAGGTCACAATAATAAAAGAAGACACGAAGAAGAAAGTGATAGAGATAATGAAAAAGAATCTAAAAAACATAGTTCCGAGAAGTAATTGTATCTGATCGAAGGTTTTAATTTTACTAATTATCTAAATTTAGGAAAGATAAAAGAGAACGCAATTCTGAAAAGGAGCGCAGTAGAAAGAGTAGAGAAGATACATCTGATGAGAGTTATGAATGGTCGAAATATTCTCATCGAAGTAAAAAAAGTTTAGGTTCCCAAAGAGGAAATTTTTGGGGAAACCATGAACAGTTTGAAAGAGGAAATCACAATGATCAAGATAGGTGGAGTACTAGCCAATCGCGTGATAGGTTTTCTAATGAACACAAGCGAGATAGGTTTGACTATCAACGACCACCCGGTTATCACCGAGACAGAGATCATTCCAGACCTGGTGATAAACGGTAAGTTTTATTTTAGAAATTTTTTTGTCTACGAGGTCAACGATTGTTTCTTGTAAAGTGTACCAGCTATTAAAGAGGAGTGGCGACAGTATCCCAGGAGTGGTCGAGATACGGTTAATGCCATAAATTCTCGGCCGATGTACAATACTCACTACGGTCCGAATTTTGGTCCAACTTCTGCAATGTATCCCCCAAACGATCAGCCCTTTCCAAGAGACCGATATTCTCCTGGCGAATGGAGACCTCCCGAAAGAGACTACCGGCGTGACTATGATCGGCGACCTCAACAATAAGATTAAATTGTGCGCAAGTGTTAGTAGTTTTTAATGTTTGGAAGATTGTTGAGACTTTTTAAGTTCTATGTGTGTGTATACCTATATGCATATACATAAAATGTATAATATAGTTTTGTTAAGATATTTTGTAATTTTTTTCTCAATAATTTTTCAAACTAACGAGCGACGCATTTCATTACCCTTTTTTTTATATAGACATGTGTGCGCATATACATTCATACAAAAAGTCGTGTCTGTATGCATGTATTTGTGTATCCGTTTTTTATTTGTTATAATTTTTGAGAATCGACTGGATACAATTTAATGAAAATGTAATTGTAAAATGTAACACACACATTGGTGTATATAATTATACAGCTATCTTTTGATATATTTGTGTGTAATTCCTTTTTCCTAATCTCGACCTTTTCCAAATTATTTCAGTAAAAACTAGAAAGTATTGTGATAGATTTTAAATAAAATATACTTAATCTTAATGGATGTACTAGTTGCGTTTGTCTCGAGTATGTGAAATGTCTAATGTGGGTAAACCTTCCTTGTATGAAAATTGTCGCCTAGTATAAAATTTATCTTTGTGTATTTCGAGCAGATAAAATGCAGAAGTTGGACATAGAAAATTCGGCACATAGGTTTATTGTACAAATATAGAATATTATTTATGTTTTTTATTTATTTTTTAATAAAAAGACTATTTTCTGTATAAAACGATTTTATTTTAATTCTTTTACTGCGCAAGTTTCATAAAATTTATACAAACTAATTTATTATCAAAAGAAAAGTATCCTATTAGATTAATCCCAAGTAATATTTGACTAATTGAAATAGAATTTTGATCAAATAATTATATTCTTTACAAATTTTAATACAAAATTTATTAAAACTAAATTTGACTATAGAATATCGATACTTTAGCCACAGCCATGTTTACATATGGCGTTGCTCGTTCGTGATTGGTCGATGCGCAAAGCGTACGCGCGCACAAGATTTGAATTTAAAAATACTTTCTTTTTTAGATTCGTCTTTTGCAATTCAATATATTAGTCGGTACGTGTATTTTTTTTTATTTAAACGAGTTTTCAATGTTTTTATCTCTTTACACGCGTGTTTATATATCGATTTCACCTAAATAAAGCAACGTAATTATGAATAAGGTACAGGCTGTTACGAATATCCACTAAAGTGCCCCGCGCAGCACATTTCACAAATAGTATTTGGATTTGAAATCATAGCGTAGTTAATACAACGTATGTACGTGTAAGTTCAAGTATTTTTCAAATATTACATAAAATTTTAGTTGCCGTATCACGTCGATGTTTTAATTAACTTTTTTACGATGCGGAAGGAAAAATTTAAGGTAAATTAAAATTTTATTGCTATTTTAATCGATTTTAATGTTTTTCTTTGTTAGTTCACGTACCAGGTCGATTTCAATAATTTTTAATTCCGTTTTAACAATCTATCGGACGTAAAAAAAAACGAGCGCGTAATTTTTTTTTTTTCAATTAAAGTGAGTGGAAGGTTCACATTATTTAATTTCGTTTTGTTCAGTTTTTACATACTTTTTTTTATAGTTTTAAATAAACAAAAAATGTTAGGGATCAAACTTACTGGTTTTGAAAGCAAACATTGTTTTTGTCTATACAGGGTGTACCATTCCACTATATTATTTTAAATAGTTGTAATAGAATATTTAATTATATATTTTGAATTTTTTACTTTTCTGACATCATACTAAAAGGGCTAGTGTATTAATTTTTTTTTAAATTTTATACACAAAAAAATAATATTTTTTCTATATTTTTTATTTCCACATAGAAATTTTTTTATTCGACTTTTCTTCATAAACATTTTTTCTGTTTTCTCGCTTTTAGTAAAATAAAATTAAATATACGTTTTTTTGAATGTCTGCTTTAACTAAAAGTTTATTTTTTTATATAACTGTGATTACTTTGTTAAACTTGCCGTGTCGGTAATTAGTGGTGGAGTTTATATTTACTTATTTAAATTATTTGTAATTATTTAAATATATTTATCGTTTAGTGAATTCGGTTCTATAAAAACAAAATCTTTATTTTATATTATATTGAAGCATTTTAGAACTGTTAGACAATCTGTATTTTGAGTCATACCTCATATGATTGGAAAATATTTTTTTATTTGTAATTGGTGGTTAGTGCACATAGAGTGAGTGTACTTTTTTCGAAACTTTTTTCTAGAGGGTGTTTTTAAGTAACCTGATATAACTTTTGTCTCAGCTTCGATACGAATGTTTTCGTATTTCAGTTAGTGGCCAAATTACGAACACTGTAATTAAACCTGAAACAAACAACAACAATTTTTGAATAACGAGTAAACATTGAGACTTTAATTGTGATGTTTGATAATAAATAACAACGCAAAATCGTCATTTCAACAATTTCGAGAGAAAAATTTTTAATTTTGAGTAACGAATACAAATTTATTTATGATTTACCTAATATAAAAAATTAATCGTCAGTCGATGGTATTATTTTATATTTTCCGTGTTTTTACGCTAATAAAAACCATGGCATGAAAAAAAATTGTTTGTTTATCTTTATATTTTTACCCGCGATGAAAATTCTACTATTGATTTAAATAAAGAATAGTCATTCTTGTCAATCATACTTCGTAGAATAATGAGTACATTTCTATGAATCGCTCAGAATTAATAAAATAAAGATTAAATTTATCTTCAAAGTTAGTTTTTTTTTATCTTTTACTCAATGAGGAATTTGTTGTTGGTATGCAAAATAATCTCTTTCGAAAAAAACTGCAAACACAAAATTCTTAAAATAGGAAAAGGACACGTTTATATAGTTTGTGTAGTTATGATTTAAATAAGCTTGGCTATTTTACGCAATTACGGTACTTTTAAATGCAGGGATTTTGGGATTTGATAGTCGGAGAACCCCAATCAACACGAACGTTTTTTAAATATTTATTCGACGTTTTGAAAAGATATATTTGCATGGTCAAAAACGTTTTAGTGGTCGCAATTACGTTGTAACAGCAAAAATGTTTTTAAGTTACCAAAACTTGAAAACGCAAAAATTTTTTCTTAATATTTTTATTTCTAATAGGTAACGTTTTTAAAATATTTAAAAAATATTCTCATATCGATGGGGACTAAATACGTAACGTAGACTTCGCTCTCATACCAGTGGCGGGTTCCCCGTTAGGTCATGTGGTCAATGGTCATAAAAAAAAATACAAAAAATTCTGCAACTTTATATTAAAAGAATTATGAACGGTAATAATTATTTTGCTTATTCTAAAGATAGATAAATTGACTGAGTAAAATCAAATCAAAAGTCAGGAGTGAAAAAAATTTAAAAACATATATGATAGCAATTGATTAGTGATAAATATCATTTTCAAATTGTATGCTTCTAACTAACGTCGTTTTATTATATTTAAGAAGGTGTAGTTTTTAGCACTCATTATGAAAAGTGACAAATTACAATACCTACAATTATATATTTTTTTGAAATTACATAAAACTTATGTAGTACATAGACAAAACCATGATCTTTAACAATTTTATTTGAATTTTCTGAAATTTCTATTAAAACTGAATTTTTATACATTGATATTATCTTTGTATATACTTGTTCAATTTAAACGATTTCTTCGTTAAAAGCTTTAATAGTTTAAATAAAAGACACTTCCACAAAACATTTTATACAATTCATTTTTAAACAATAACATAGTGGTTTTTAAATAGTATCTATATTAAACAGAGATGCATAGTTTACATGCACTTGGGAATTGACGTACAATTTGACGACCTTATGCAGTAGTAAAATGAATTTTAGCATCACTATAGGGCGGCATACATGCATGCTACGACATTAAAAATAAGATATTTATATAGAAAGAAATTATACAAAATATTTTTGCAGATTATTCATTTCGAGATACTTATGATTGCTTTTAATTCTGGAAACAATTAATGGCGCTTTAGAACTATCAAGCTAGTACGTGCATTTAAAGTAAAAGATTGTTTATTTACATTGGATATTATCCACTTGTGAGTGAAATACGCTTTTGAAGTAAACAGAAATGGCTCATTCAGGCATAAATTTCAAGATACGAGCTCTGTTAGAGATTTACCTAAAACGGACAGAGCTACAGCGTTAAATAAAGAAAAACATCAAAATATGATTTTGTTTGTCGTGGAAAATCCACATGTTTCCGATAGACAAATTGTGCGAATTTGTAATACAAGCAAATCCATTGCACACAACGTCTTGAAAAAGTTCAGAAGTTGGATCGCAGATTAGAATTTTGTGAAGAAATTAAAGTTGTCAACAATTTTTTTAATTCAGAATTCATGTGATCATTGGTAATTTTAATTCTTTATTTTAAATTGAAGAATTAAATTATCAACAAACATCTTAATTCATAATTAACATGGTTGTTAATAATTTTAATTTTTTATTTAAAATTGAAGAATTAAAATTATCAACAAACATGTTAATTGATAATTAATATGATTGTTGGCATTTTAATTCTTTAGTTGAAATAGAAGAATCAAATTATCAACAAAAGATTTAATTCAGAAAAATATGATTGTTGATACTTTAGTTTTTTGAACTATTAAATTATTAATAGTTTGTTCGTTTTATTGTAATGTTGTAAATTTCCTCTTCAAGGTGTTAATTTGTTTATTCATTGTCCGTTGTAGTTAATTAGTCTGATGATGACCTAATCAAAATTAATCGTCGAAACATTTCACTTTTGAAAATACAGGATTAATGGCTGATTGACGAAGTTTTGTTTTATTTATCTACAATTAATATAATTGTTTTTTCAATTTATAATTCATTTGGTTGGTAATTTTAATTCTTTATTTGAAATTAAAGAATCAAATTATCAACAAACGTTTTAATTCAGAATTAATATGATTGTTGGTTAATTTAATTCTTTATTTGAAATTGAATCAAATTTATCAACATCAAACATGCTAACTCAGAATGAATATGATTGTTGGTAATTTTAATTTTTTATTTAAACTTGAAAAATTAATGTTTTAATTCAGAATTCATATGGTAATTGGTAATTTTAATTCTTTGTTTCAAATGGAAAAATCAAATTATCAACAAAAATATTAATTCAGAAAAATACGATTGTTGATAATTTAGTTCTTTATTTAAAATTAAAGAATTAAAATTATTAACACACATTTTAATTCAGAATTAATATGATTGTTTGTAATTTTAATTCTTTACTTGAAATGGAAGACAAAATTTACAACAAAATTTTAATTCGACATATATTTTAATTGTTCAATTTAAATGATAATTTTTTTGTTTGTTAAATAAACAATGTTACATGAATTCAAATGTTTGTTCATATACTTTACTTTTCAGTTTAAGTAAAGCTTTTACTATACGTTTCCACCTAACAATTTAAATGTGTTAAGTTTTTGTTTATCAAACAGTTTTAATATACTGAAATAAATAGATAAACATGAAAATGGACTTAATAAAAATTGAAGTTTGTTTGAATGCAATCGTATTTAATTTAATAATAAAAAGCAAAACGACGCTCCATAAAAATTGAAAAATTAAAATTGCCAACAATCATATTACTTTAATTCAGAAATAATATGGTTGTTGGCAATTTTAATTCTTTATAGGAAACTGAAGAATTAAAATTATTAACAAACATTTTAATTTAGAATTATTATGATTGCTGGTAATTTTAATTTTTTTTTTAAATTAGAGAATCAAATTATCAACAAACATTTTAATTCAGAATTAATATGATTGTTGGTAAATTTAATTCTTTATTTGAAATTGAATCAAATTTATCAACAAACATGCTAATTCAGAATGAATATGGTTGTTGGTAATTTTATTTTTTTATTTAAAATTGAAGAATTAATGTTATCAACAAACGTTTAATTCAGAATTCATATGATCGTTGGTAATTTTAATTCTTTGTTATATACAAGCAAATCCATTGTACACAACTTCTTGAAAAAGTTTAGAAGTTGGATCGCAGATTAAAATTTTGTTAAGAAATAACCCACCAACTTGACGGCAATGCAAATTTTAATTTTTTATTTGACATTGAATTAAAGTTGTCAACAATTTTTTAACTTTAGAATTCATATGATCATTGGTAATTTTAGTTCTTTATTTTAAATGGAAGAATCAAATTATCAACAAACATTTTAATTCATATAATTAACATGATTATTAATAATTTTAATTTTTTATTTGAAATTGAAGAATTAAAATTATCAACAAACATGTTAATTGGGAATTAATATGATTGTTGGCATTTTAATTCTTTAGTTGAAATGGAAAAATGGAAATTACTGACAAACATTTTAATTCTTTATTTGAAATTAAAGAATCAAATTATCGACAAACGTTTTAATTCAGAATTAATATGATCGTTGGTAAATTTAATTCTTTATTTGAAATTGAATCAAATTTATCAACAAACATGCTAATTCATAATGAATATGGTTGTTGGTAATTTTAATTTTTTTATTTAAAATTGAAGAATTAATGTTATCAACAAACGTTTAATTCAGAATTCATATGATCGTTGGTAATTGTAATTCTTTGTTTGAAATAAAATAATCAAATTATCAACAAAAATTTTAATTCAGAAAAATATGATTGTTGATACTTTAGTTGTTTACTTAAAATAAAGAAATAAAATTATTACCACACATTTTAATTCAGAATGAACATGATTGTTGGTAATTTTAATTTTTTATTTAAAATTGAAAAATTAATGTTATCCACAAACGTTTTATATCAGAATTCATATGATTGTTGGTAATTTTAATTCTTTGTTTGAAATGGAAGAATCAAAAGTGTTAAGTTTTTATTTATCAAACAGTTTTAATATATTGAAATAAATAGATAAACATAAAAATGAACTTAATAAAAATTGAAGTTTGTTTGAATGCAACTGTATTACATTTAGTAATAAGAAGCACAACGGCGCTCCATAAAAATTGAAAAAGTAAAATTGTCTAAATTAAAATAATTGTTGATAATTTTAATTCTTTATTTAAAATTCAAGAATTAAAATGATCAACAATTATTTTAATTCAGAAATAATATGATTGTTGGCAATTTTAATTCTTTATTAGAAGCTAAGGAATTAAAATTATCAACAAACATTTTAATTTAGAATTAATATGATTGCTGGTAATATTAATTTTTTATTTGAAATTAAAGAATCATATTATCAACAAACGTTTTAATTTAGAATTAATATGATTGTTGGTAATTTTAATTCTTTGTTTGAAATGGAAGAATCAAATTATCAACAAAAGTTTAATTCAGAAAAATATGATTGTTGATACTTTAGTTCTTTATTTAAAATTAAAGAATTAAAATTATTAACACACATTTTAATTCAGAATTAATATGATCGTTGGTAATTTAAATTCTTTGTTTGAAATGGAAGAATTAAAATTAACAACAAACATTTTAATTCGACACATATTTTAATTGTTCAATTTAAATGATAATTTTTTTATTTGTTAAATAAACAATGTTACATGAATTCAAATGTTTGTTCATCAAACAGTTTTAATATATTGAAATAAATAGATAAACATAAAAATGAACTTAATAATAATTGAAGTTTGTTTGAATGCAACTGTATTAAGTTTAATAATAAAAAGCAAAACGGCGCTCCATAAAAATTGAAAAATTAAAATTTCCAACAATCATATTACTTTAATTTAGAAATAATTTGGTTGTTGGCAATTTTAATTCTTTAGTGGAAACTGAACAATTAAAATTATTAACAAACATTTTAATTTAGAATTATTATGATTGCTGGTAACTTTAATTTTTTATTTGAAATTAGAGAATCAAATTATCAACAAACATTTTAATTCAGAATTAATATGATTGTTGGTAAATTTAATTCTTTATTTGAAATCGAATCAAATTTATCATAAACATGCTAATTCAGAATGAATATGGTTGTTGGTAATTTTAATTTTTTATTTAAAATTGAAGAATTAATGTTATCAACAAACGTTTAATCCAGAATTCATATGATCGTTGGTAATTTTAATTCTTTGTTTGAAATAGAATAATCAAATTATCAACAAAAATTTTAATTCAGAAAAATATGATTGTTGATACTTTAGTTTTTTATTTAAAATTAAAGAAATAAAATTATTAACACACATTTTAATTCAGAATGAACATGATTGTTGGTAATTTTAATTTTTTATTTAAAATTGAAAAATTAAAATTATCCATAAACGTTTTAATTCAGAATTCATATGATTGTTGGTAATTTTAGTTCTTTGTTTGAAATGGAAGAATTAAAATTAACAGCAAACATTTTAATTCGACACATATTTTAATTGTTTAATTTAAATGATAATTTTTTTATTTGTTAAATAAACAATGTTACATGAATTCAAATGTTTGTTCATATACTTTATTTTTCAGTTTAAGTAAAGCTTTTAATATTCGTTTCCACCTAACAATTTAAATGTGTTAAGTTTTTGTTTATCAAACAGTTTTAATATATTGAAATAAATAGATAAATATAAAAATGAACTTAATAATAATTGAAGTTTGTTTGAATGCGACTGTATTAAATTTAGTAATAAAAAGCAAAACGGCACTCCATGAAAATTGAAAAATCAAAATTGCTAACAATCATATTATTTTTGAATTAAAATTATCAACAATTATTTTAATTCAAAAATAATATGATTGTTGGCAATTTTAATTCTTTATTGGAAACTGAAGAATTAAAATTATCAACAAATATTTTAATTTAGAATTAATATGATTGCTGGTAATTTTAATTTTTTATTTGAAATTGAAGAATCAAATTATCAACAAATGTTTTAATTCAAAATTAATATGATTGTTGGTAAAATTAATTCTTTATTTGAAATTGAATCAAATTTATCAACAAACATGCTAATTTAGAATGAATATGATTGTTGGTAATTTTCATTTTTTATTTAAAATTGAAGAATTAAAATTATCAACAAACATGTTAATTGAGAATTCATTCAATTCTTGGTAATTTTTATTCTTTATTTGAAATGGAAGAATTAAAATTAACAACAAACATTTTAATTCGACATATATTTTAATTCTTCAATGTAAATGATAATTTTTTGTTTGTTAAATAAATAATGTTACATGAATTCAAATTATTTTTCAGTTTAAGTAAAGTTTTTAATATATGTACGTTTCCACCTAACAACTTAAATGTGTTAAGTTTTTGTTTATCAAACAGTTTTAATATACTGAAATAAATAGATAAACATGAAAATGAACCTAATAAAAATTAAAGTTTTTTTGAATGCAACTGTGATAAATTTAGTAATAAAAAACAAAACGGCGCTTTATAAAAATTGAAAAATTAAAATTGCCAACAATCATATTATTTCTGAATTAAAATAAACTTTGATAATTTTAATTGTTTATTTAAAATTGAAGAATTAAAATGATTAACAATTATTTTAATTCAGAAATAATATGATTGTTGGCAATTTTAATTCTTTATTGGAAACTGAAGAATTAAAATTATCAACAAACATTTTAATTTAGAATGAATATGATTGTTGGTAATTTTAATTTTTTATTTAAAATTGAAGAATTAAAATTATCAACAAACATGTTAATTGAGAGTTTATATGATTGTTAGTAATTTTAATTCTTTATTTGAAATGGAAGAATTAAAATTAACAACAAACATTTTAATTCGACATATATTTTAATTCTTCAATTTAAATGATAATTTTTTTGTTTGTTAAGTAAACAATGTTACATGAATTCAAATGTTTGTTCATATACTTTATTTTTCAGTTTAAGTAAAGCTTTTAATATACGTTTCCACCTAACAATTTTAATGTGTTAAGTTTTTGTGTATCAAACAATTTTAACATACTGAAATAAATAGATAAACATGAAAATGAACTTAATAAAAATTAAAGTTTGTTTGAATGCAACTGTATTAAATTTAATAATAAAAAGTAAAACGACACTCCATGAAAATTGAAAAATCAAAATTGCTAACAATCATATTATTTTTGAATTAAAATTATCAACAATTATTTTAATTCAAAAATAATATGATTGTTGGCAATTTTAATTCTTTATTGGAAACTGAAGAATTAAAATTATCAACAAATATTTTAATTTAGAATTAATATGATTGCTGGTAATTTTAATTTTTTATTTGAAATTGAAGAATCAAATTATCAACAAATGTTTTAATTCAGAATTAATATGATTGTTGGTAAAATTAATTCTTTATTTGAAATTGAATCAAATTTATCAACAAACATGCTAATTTAGAATGAATATGATTGTTGGTAATTTTCATTTTTTATTTAAAATTGAAGAATTAAAATTATCAACAAACATGTTAATTGAGAATTCATTCAATTCTTGGTAATTTTTATTCTTTATTTGAAATGGAAGAATTAAAATTAACAACAAACATTTTAATTCGACATATATTTTAATTCTTCAATGTAAATGATAATTTTTTGTTTGTTAAATAAATAATGTTACATGAATTCAAATTATTTTTCAGTTTAAGTAAAGTTTTTAATATATCTACGTTTCCACCTAACAACTTAAATGTGTTAAGTTTTTGTTTATCAAACAGTTTTAATATACTGAAATAAATAGATAAACATGAAAATGAACCTAATAAAAATTAAAGTTTGTTTGAATGCAACTGTGATAAATTTAGTAATAAAAAACAAAACGGCGCTTTATAAAAATTGAAAAATTAAAATTGTCAACAATCATATTATTTCTGAATTAAAATAAACTTTGATAATTTTAATTGTTTATTTAAAATTGAAGAATTAAAATGATTAACAATTATTTTAATTCAGAAATAATATGATTGTTGGCAATTTTAATTCTATATTGGAAACTGAAGAATTAAAATTATCAACAAACATTTTAATTTAGAATGAATATGATTGTTGGTAATTTTAATTTTTTATTTAAAATTGAAGAATTAAAATTATCAACAAACATGTTAATTGAGAGTTTATATGATTGTTAGTAATTTTAATTCTTTATTTGAAATGGAAGAATTAAAATTAACAACAAACATTTTAATTCGACATATATTTTAATTCTTCAATTTAAATGATAATTTTTTTGTTTGTTAAGTAAACAATGTTACATGAATTCAAATGTTTGTTCATATACTTTATTTTTCAGTTTAAGTAAAGCTTTTAATATACGTTTCCACCTAACAATTTTAATGTGTTAAGTTTTTGTGTATCAAACAATTTTAACATACTGAAATAAATAGATAAACATGAAAATGAACTTAATAAAAATTAAAGTTTGTTTGAATGCAACTGTGATAAATTTAGTAATAAAAAACAAAACGGCGCTTTATAAAAATTGAAAAATTAAAATTGCCAACAATCATATTATTTCTGAATTAAAATAAACTTTGATAATTTTAATTGTTTATTTAAAATTGAAGAATTAAAATGATTAACAATTATTTTAATTCAGAAATAATATGATTGTTGGCAATTTTAATTCTTTATTGGAAACTGAAGAATTAAAATTATCAACAAACATTTTAATTTAGAATTAATATTATTGTTGGCAATTTGAAATATTTATTTGACAGGGAATCAAATTTATCAACAAACATGCTAATTCAGAATGAATATAATGGTTGGTAATTTTAATTTTCATTTAAAATAGAAGAATTAATGTTATCAACAAACCTTTTAATTCAGATTTCATATGATTGTTAGTAATTTTAATTCTTTGTTTGAAATCAAATTATTAACATAAATATTAATTCAGAAAAATATGATTGTTGATAATTTACTTCTTTATTTAAAATTAAAGAGTTAAAATTATTAACACACATTTTAATTCAGGATTAATATGATTGTTGGTAATTTTAATTCTTTGTTTCAAATGGAAGAATTAAAATGAACAACAAACATTTTAATTCGACATATATTTTAATTGTTCAATTTAAATGATAATTTTTTTGTTTGCTTTAATAAACGATATTACATGAATTCAAATTTTTGTTCATATACTTTATTTTTCAGTTTAAGTAATGCTTTTAATATACGTTTTCACCTAACAATTTAAATGTGTTAAGTTTTTGTTTATAAAACAGTTTTAACATACTGAAATAAATAGTTAACATGAAAATGAACTTAATAATCATATTATTTCTGAATTAAAATAATTGTTGATAATTTTAATTCTTTGTTTAAAATTAAAGAATTAAAATTATTAACAATTATTTTAATTCAGAAATAATATGATTGTTGGCAATTTTAATTCTTTATTCGAAACTGAAGAATTAAAATTATCGACATTTTAATTTAGAATTAATATGATTGCTGGTAATTTTAATTTTTTATTTGACATTGAAGAATTAAAGTTATCAACAATTTTTTTAACTCAGAATTCATGTGATCGTTGGGTAATTCTAATTCTTTATTTAAAGTGGAAGAATCAAATTATCAACAAACATTGTAATTGTGAATTAATAGGATTGTTGGTAATTTTAGTTCATTATTTGAAGTTGAATTAAAATTATCAACAAACATCATAACTCAGAATTAATATGATTGTTGGTATTTTTAATTCTTTATTTGAAATAGAAGAATTAAAATTATCAACAAACATTAATTCGATGTACATTTTAATTCTTCAATTTAAATGATTATTTTTTTTGTTAAATAAAAAATGTTACATGAATTTAAATGTTTATTAATTAACTTTATTTTTCAGTTTAAGTAAAGCTTTTAATATACGTTTCCACTTAACAATTTAAATGTGTTAAGTTTTTGTTTATCAAACAGTTTTAATATACTGAAATAGATAAATAACATGAAAATGAAATTAATAAAAATTGAAGTCTGTTTGAATGCAACTGTATTAAATTTAGTAATAAAAAGCAAAACGGCGCTCCATAAAAATTGATAAATTAAAATTGCCAACAATCATATTATTTCTGAACTAGAATAATTGTTGATAATTTTAATTCTTTATTTAAAATTGAAGAATTAAAATTATCAACAATTATTTTAATTGAGAAATAATATTTTAATTGAAAATTAATATGATTGCTGGTAATTTTAATTTTTAATTTGAAATTGAAGAATCAAATTATCAACAAATGTTTTAATTCAGAATTAATATGATTTTTGGTAAATTTAATTCTTTATTTGAAATTAAATTAAAATTATCAACAAACCACTAACCAATGATATGACAGGATTTTAAATTTAATCGTAGGTTAGTTAATCTACAGTTAAATTTTAGTTGGTGAAACCGGACCTTAAGAATTAAAGTTATCAACAAATTTTTTAACACAGAATTCATGTGATCGTTGGGTAGTTTTAATTCTTTATTTGAAATGGAAGAATCTAATTATCAACATTTTAATTCAGAATTAATAGGATTGTTGGTAATTTTAGTTCTTTATTTGAAATTTAATTAAAATTATCGACAAACATGTTAATTCACAATTAATATGATTATTGGTAATTTTAGTTCTTTATTTGAAATGGAAGAATTAAAATTATCAACAAGCATATTAATTCGACGTGCATTTTAATTCTTTAATTTAAATTATTGTTATTTTTTTGTTAAATAAAAAATGTTACATGAATTTAAATGTTTATTAATATACTTTATTTTTCAGTTTAAGTAAAGCTTTTAATATACGTTTTCACCTAACAATTTAAATGTGTTAAGTTTTTTTATCAAACAGTTTTAATATACTGAAATAAATAGATAAACATGAAAATGAACTTAATAAAAATTGAATATTACAATATAATAACTAGGGCCCGGATAAATATGTATTAAACATTTCAAAATATGTAAATATAATCTGGACTGACTGAAAAATCTAAAATATGGAAAAAATATGTAATAAAAACATACCACTATAATACAAAAAACACTATTTATTTTGAAAAATCAAACAAATTCAGCTTCAGTTTGATTAACATTTGAATTGCAGTGTATCATCACGTTTCTTTAAATTATCAAAATTAAAACTTTTTCTGTTTAGGCGAAATAATGCTTTGTACTGGCTGAATGACCTTTTGACATCACAGGATGTGATTGGAGCATACTTAAATTTGCATAGTTCTGCAAGTGAGTAGGGGACGTTTAGGTTGCCGTTTAATGTTCCGCACAGCATACTGTTAATTTTTTGTAACGTATGAAATCCTTTATTTTTTTCCAGTACAAAACTTAATTTTTGTTTAACCACTTCAGGAATGGGGCCTTCTGATTCAAAAACTTTCTTTTCGATATTTTCGATAATCTTCAAATTATCATTTAGTGAAGTGGACGAATTTTCAAGTTTCTTTGTCTGGTGCGATAAAAAGCAATAATTGCTTTTTATGTAGACCAAATCGTTACGCAAAGTATCATCTTCGAGAAGTTTTTTTGAGAGTGAAATACTAGCAGCCTCGTTTTCCAATTCAAAAATAATAGTTTTGATTTCATTGTAATGTTGAGTATAGTATTCAACTGCTGTCAGCCATGTGCACCAACAAGTCAGCACTGGTGTGGGGGTAAAGGAATGTCCGGGTACATCTCTTTAAATAATGAGATCCTACTTGGTGCCTTCAAAACAATTTTCTTTACGTTTGACACTAAACTGTCAACTTTTTCAAACTGAAACCTTATCCATTTCGCTAATCTATTTACACCATGATCCAAGCACGTCACATGAATCATTTTGGGATACAATACTTGAAGAGCACTTGCAGCTTTTATCATATAAGGAGCAGCATCGCTAAGTAACAAGAAAACTTGTTCATGTTTAACGCCATTAGGCCATAAAATACTCATAGCATCATTAAAAAGTTTTGCTGATGTTTGGTGGTTGCATTTAGGAAGTTCTTAACACGCCAATAAAAATATTTTGCTTGGTTTGTCTTCAAATAGACGCCCGATAATCACATTGCCAATGCATCGGTTTGCTTATTGCTTATTCTGAGTTATTTTCCTTTACAAGTCACAAGAAGGTTCGAATGTGTAAACATCACCGTGCTGAGTTGTTTCATTTAACGTAGAATGACGAAAATATGTATTATTAATTTTTTTCTTGTAAAATATGGATTTATATCTGAAATATGGAAAATAAAAATGTAATTTTCTCGATCTAAATATCATAATTAATGTAGAAAATGTAATTAGGAACAAAGATCATTTCAATTAAAAGTATGTATTTACATATTAATCCGTGCCCTAATAATAACACACAAGAAGTTATTTTATAATTATACATAAAAATTGACAATAAAAAATAAAATACCATTCTATGTACTGAAGACATTTTTATCAGTTTCAACAGTCTTTGAAAAATAAAAACTATAAATGTTTTCTTTAGCTATTTTTGTATTTGTTGTATGCGTCTTTGGTTTCCTTTCGTACTTATGTTTACTTTGCATTGATTTCGCGCATTCTATTTTAATAAATAATTAAACTTTTTTCCGAATATGTCTTTCTAAATAAAATATATTTATTGCTAGTTATTCTGGTCTTGTTGTTTTGTTCCGCTTAATGTTGTACTATATTGATTTTTCTATTTCGTCTGACATCGTTATAAACAGTCATCGCTAGGTTATATTAAACGATATCTTTGCGGATAATTTTATTGATGAAATCACATTTTTCAATTTTAGATACCCAAGACTCCATTATGCGTGTTTTCATTATCACCAGCATTTACACTTCAAGAATTTTCTGGTAACGTAGAGCCGGCGACGCGTCGCCTTACCACCCCCTTTTGGCGTCGTTCTGAACATTCCGTTTCTCCGAATAGACCACGGTTTAAACCTTACAAAACTTACTCGCATACTTTGGCTAAGTACCTTACAGGTAGGTGTTACATTTTTTTTTCAATTACACCTAAGCGCCAAACGTAATTCCCGTTTAAAAAAAAACGTTTTAGTTACGCAAAGGTTTAGTAAAAAGATTATAGATTAGTTGACTCATTACTAATATCGACCGAACAACCGTTTTCATTCAAGTACATTTTGCTGCGGTGTGTTTTTCTATGTATATCGATACGCTGTTTACGCATATTTTTGTTTCTGTTCAGGACGAGTGGTCAGCAAACAGAAGAACTCCTTGACGCTCCAGGAAGTTCTCAACACTTTAAAAGAAGTCTGGATATCACCAAGCTCTCTGCAGAAAACGTAAGTTATATTAAATAAACTTTATATTTAATAACGTTATAATTAATTTTGTTTAAATAAATACCTAAAGGGATAATATTGTTTTCACTAAATAAATTATAATTAATTCATGCTGCGCACATAATCAGGTCAAAATTATACTTCTTGTCGGGTTAATGTTTTATTTAAAAAAACGGGTCAATACGCTATGTAGTGGCAACTGTTTCTTTAAAATTTATAATATTGCGCGTTCTTTATTTGAAGTTTAGACGCTAGAATACGCAAATTGACTAAAGTGTATAACGTTTCATACATTTTTAAAAAGTGTTTTCGGTTTTCTTTATTTTTAATGCGTTTTATAATACGTTTTTGAACAAATTTTTGTATCAGCAAAAACACGTTTTTATTATTTATGGAATGAAGGAAAACGCTGTAGTGCTTGAAAATATGGAAAATATCTACGACGACCAGTTATTCAGTAAGAATTATTTTGTCATAAACGATAATCTAATTTAAACTATTTTTTAATCAAGAATTTTTGAGGAAAGTTTTGAAGTTTTTTTTTGTTGTGGTGGCATTTTTGGGGTTTGCACACGTTGTGTTGTAACGTAAATTTGAAACGTTTTTTATTTTGAACGTATGGACTTTTCTAAAAACTTTTTAATATGCAAAAACTTGTCTATAAGATCTGTTTGATTTTTTTTTCATGCTCAAGCTTAAGATTTATACAAGAATATTGAGAACAAATGAATTTTAATTTGGGACCAACGTTAAACTCGCATAAATAAATAATAAATTTTCGTCCGATTAATATGAAATTTTTGGAATAATTCTTGAAATGATACTTTAAGAATATGTAAAAATCTAAAAATGGAATTAATAAAAATAGAAAACCATTATTAAAGAAAAAACGGTAAAAATATACAAAAACCTATACGAAAGCATGTTTAAGGAAACAAAAGAAAAGTTTTCTAATAAAGTAAAGGAAGCGTATTAGAAACAAAAAAAAATGTGCAGATTTTGGATCCGTTGAAGCGTTCCCGAAGTGTTTAGAAACTTCGTGACGCTGATCGAAAATGTGGAACATTTTCAATGCAGCCCAATCAACAAGGAAACATTTTTGAAATGTTTTTTTTCAACGTTTTACAAAAGATATATTTACATTTCTAAAAACATTGCAAAAACATCTTAATGGCCAGAATTATGTTGCAAAGTCAATATTAGAAAAGCATTCTAAAAATGTTTAAAAAATATTATTTATATATATTTATAATATTTTACAAATGTTATATTAATATATAAAAAATGTATAATCAACGCTTTATTTTAATATTGCAATATGCTTAAGGGCAGTTCTACAATCATGGTATAAATGTAAGTTTAGTTATACTTGCTTTAATTTTAAAATACTGACATATTTGGCTTAGTTTTATTTATACTAACCAGTAACACAGCCAATAACAAGCAAACTAAGTATAACTTAACTGACGTTTATACCATTATTAAAAAATCAGCCCTAAAATGCTTACAAAAGACTGATAATATAATCTTTGTGTACTCGAAATACTTCAATTTCATGTGGCTGCAAAGGCATTTGGTGCCTATAACAAAAATTAACACATTAACATAAAAGTAAAACAAACGTTTATGTAATGACTTTATATTAATTGAAATAATTACAATTATCCTTGCAAAAGTTTCTAATTAATCAAAAGTTTTTCTATTTTATGGATAGGATCTTTTGGAGTGGAAGAACGGCAACAATAAAAACAACCTTTATCTGTTGTTAAGGCCTGAACAATAAAAGTTGTTTTTATTGTTGCTGTTCTTCCACACCTAAGGATCCTATCCATAAAATAAGAAAATTTTTGACTAATTATGCATGTACCTCTTTGTGTAAAAACGAAAACCAGAACTAACAATGCAAGATTTTAAAACTTTGTAAACACAAAATAATGCTGCATCAATATCAGAAAAAATTACATACCAAAATTAATATTGGTTATTGTGCACGTTCAAATCTTCTATTTGGTCAACATCATATCAATTTGTTAACCTTAAAACATCACAAAGAATGGAAATCGTGAAGTACATAGAATGAACGTTTTAGTGTACCACTACTGTAACAAATAATATTACACTTCAGCAAAATTTCTTGCAACGAAAAACGTACCATCATAATAAATGCTGACATATACTAAAAGTATCTATGTGAGTTTTACTAGAACGCAAATTAGAAAACGATTAAACTGATACACTAACAATACATTACACAGCATGGCGAGTAATACCATGAAAATTGATTCGTTAAAGCTTAAAACATAATGCAATTATAATATACAAAATTGCCATCTTTTCACGCAGATACTGGTACTTTGCGCGGTTATTAAGTACTTAATTCAAATTTGCAAGAAAGTTTTTAGAAAAACAAAAAGGTTTAATACATACCGTAAAACGGGGTTACTTTGGCAGGTTTTGGCATATTTTGGTGCCCAAGTCAGAAACTTTTTGAAATTTTATCGTGCCTTGTGCCCAATTGGCAGTAGATCACCCAAATATGGTTGGTTGTCATCCGCACATGATGGAGGAAAAAAAAATTTTCTTGGGTGCCAAAGTAGGCAGAATTTTGGGGTTACTTTGGCAGCACCTGCAAATCAAATTTACGCCAATGTAGAGGCTGTATTAAACCTTCATTGGTATCAAAAATGGTAAATTATGGGGGCAGCTTTGAGTTTGGTCTTATATTTCGGAAGTTATTGAAGTTATAATGCTTTTTTTTTTTTTTTTTGATAATACATTTATTTATTACCAAGATTTAAAGAACTCAAAACAAATTCTGAAAGTAAAATAAACATACATTCTCTACAGGTTTCACAAAAAAAACAAAGAAAAAATCAAAACATTCTTTTTACAGAGAAAAATTAGCATCTTTTAAAGAGTCATCACTGTCAAAATCTTCGTTTGTACAGAGGGAACAAAAAAAAATGGGTCCGTGCTCATCTCATTGCAAAAGCCACAAATCCATTTTTTGCATTTACTGCAACAAATCCAATCAGGACCTCTGTAATTATTCCACTTTCTAGAGCAAATGGCGCAGACGTCATCTGTAGCGTGAACAACCCTTTTTGCTTGCTTTCTCATTGGCATTTTTTTAGGAACTGCAACTCAACTTGCAACGGGTTCGTCGTCACTATCATCGTCGCTACTAGTAAGAATCTTTCTCTGGGTCCCTGAAGGGCCAGCGACTGGTTCATATGTAAATAGGTTTGATTGAGGTGCATCAACCTTGAGCGGTTTACCGGGCTCTATTTTCCTGCCACGTGTTTTAGTGACCTTTTCCTTATTTGATCCGCGTAGATCTTGAAGCAGATCAATTAGGCTCTCATTTAGGATACCAGCTTGGGCATTTGCGTTGTCTTGATAGTCTGGAATTCTTTTAAGAAGTTCTTGTGGATTAAATGGATAGAGCCCTGTGGCTCGAAATCCAGATTGTAAATTATTGGACACATTCTCACTGACTGCAAGCCACAATCGATTTAGGAGCGTTGGAAAATATTCTTTTGGAATGGACGAAGACGATTTGGTTTCACTGCGCCATTTGTCTAGAATCTGATGCCATTTGTTTTTAAACGGAGCAAACACTGCCACATCCAATGGCTGCGTAAGGCGGGTGCTGTTGGGTGGGAACGCAGTCATATAAATATTGTTCTTTTCACAAGCTCCAATGCCAGCAGGTGAAAAATGAGCCGCTTGATTGTCCCCAATAACAAGTTTTTTTCCAGGATTTTCACTGTCTTTAATTTTGGCCAGTAAAATTTGGAAAAACCATTTTTCAAACTGTTCCATATCGAATCAGCCACTGGGTGTGTTGCTGTAGACCGTTCCAGGAGGACCTCCTTTTGTCCAATCTTCGTGTAGATTTCCTGCTTTGTACACCACCATAGGGGGCAATAAATCTCCAGAAACGTTTCCGCACACCATGATACTGATGGAGGCCTTGGAATGTTGCTGAACTCTCTCCACGCGTTTGGTTCCTCTTTGAACAATGACTTTTTTGGCTCCAGGGTCATCTTGGACATTTGTTTCATCGTAATTGAAAACCAAAGAAGGATCAATATCTTGTATAACATCTTTAATGTTGTCACAGAATTCGACAAGTTGATTTGGTCCTACCGCCGCACGTGTTCGTTTTATGTTTGCAGCCAAACGGACACTCAACTTGTTCCGGATGATGAAGTTTTTGAGGTAATCATGTCCAGGAACATTGTCATGAAACTTCTTAACATTTCGACCCTTTTTGTTTAAGTATTTGTGGATCGACTTTGGTAAACGGGAATCCCCAATTGCTCACTGTCGCTAAAGTTTTTGTCAGTAACTGCTCCTCTGCAGGTGTAAATACGGTTGGATGACCTGGAGGGCGCGTATGTTCGCCCTTCAACTTGTTTTGAAGTGTGCCACGTGAAATTTTAAAGCGCCTGCCCCTAACGGCAGCCGACGCCCTTTGAAGGTCAGCTTCAGTAAAGTTCCTGTAGGTACGCGACCCCAACTTTTTTTTATAGTTTCTAGGCATTGCTTGTCAATTTATGCCTGTACTAAAATAGAATCTTTGAAAAAACAAAAAATTATATATATATAAACAAACAAAAAAACATTTAAAAGTAAATAACCAATAGCTGCCAAAGTAGGCCGAAAGTGCCAAAGTAACCCCGTTTTACGGTATGTATTTATTAATAATATGTAACAAAATTATATAGTTTTGTTTTTGTTACAATATATAAAAGAAAGAAGTGTATAGGTGAAAGCAAGCAAAAGTATAATTTCTAATAAAGTAAAAACGTTTTTTATGTTACTAAAAAATGTTTTAGAAAACATTTTTAAAATATTTCAATCAATCAATGTTTAAATGAAGTATTTTTAAAACGCAACAAAAATGTTTTGTTGAAAAACATTTTTTATTTCGACTATTTTAAAACGTTGTAACGTTTTTAAAACATAAAAAAACGTTTCCTGGCTGATTGGGAGATAACGGATGAATATAAAAAGTATTCGCAGAGCTATAGTCAATTTTTGTCAATAAAACACGTTAAATGTATGAAGTTTACTTCTTTTATTAGTTCAAATGAAAAACAACTGAACAATAAATACTCATCTCATATGTATGTATGTATTATTAGTACAAAAAAACAAGGATGTGGACGAAGTCTTATTATATCTAGCTTAAAAAAGTCAAAAATCATAACTACAGTGGTAACACATAAAAAATACATATATACAATTCAACATAAAGAACAAAATACATCAATACAAAAACAACTGAAAAAAATAGAAACATATAGAGGAGAGATCACAGATGTTAAAAACAAACAGATATGTACGTACAAAAAACAAAGAGATAAGGATACACAAACCTGTGTAACATACCCACATAACACAAGTACGTTCTATGGATGTTCACAGGATGTACACCAACCATATTTAGTTCATCTACTGAACGTCTTATATTTGTTTTATAATGGGGATTTAAAAAAATAATTAAATTTCTAATAAAATAATTTCATTCAAAAATTGTTTTGTTTTTCTAAAAAAAAGAGTTCTTTAGGAATTAAATTGTGTCAATGTTGCAACTGATGTTACTAACGTTTTGGTCATGTTTATAAGTAGTGTCTTCAGGTCAAGACTTGAAAAGTAATTGATAAGCTAGAATTTTTTGTAACTTGTTGATATGTTTTTCTTTACTCCAGGATGAAATATTCTAATAGGTCAACTTTTTTGAAAATATATGACGCATGGGTAGCACAAAATTTTGTTTTTAAAATACAGATTTAAAATACGCATCTAATTTTTAAAAAAATGTTTATTGTTTAGTTTTTTAATTAGCTCTTTAAAGACTTATAGAATAACGTAATGCTTACTTAATCAATACTGAAATTATATGGAATGCATAGTCACTGATTAACTAAAGACTGAAGAAGTAATTGAAATGCTTATACATACAAACAATAATAAGTTGTCTATTATAAAATCATAGAGCCAATGCTCTATCGAATTTTATTTTGTAATTGAACGTTTCCGTTATTACTTTAACCTTTTTATCGTTCATCATTTCGTGTACAAAACAAAGAAGGTCCAAAAATAAGATACGCTTAACTCGCTAATAAACCCCCTAGAAATGAAACATATGTGCGTGATTCACTTTTTTATTACTAACGAAGTTCAAGGGAGATCATAAAGCATTTAATTTAAGCTCATCTTACTAGTGACCTATTTTTAGAAACCGTAGAAATTGGAGTCGAGTCTAGAAAAATTCCTTATTCTATTCAGCAGACTTATTGGATCACATAAGAAACGTCATACATACATTCCATTGAATAATATCTATCTAAATGCTTTTGAGGTTGATATCAAATATAAAAGAAATTTTAAACATAATAAATTAAAGGACGTGGGTTTTCTTTTACTTTTTAAATAGTTTTATAGAAAGGAGTGTCGGCAAACCTTAGACACGGCGAGAAAATATTTTCTCATATTTTCACCATCTTCAGAACTATGCAATATCGAAATTATTTTGAAAAATTAAATAGGTTTTGTACTGCTAAACGGGTAATTTTTACTCTTATAGATATAGATATTTGTAACTGTGCTTTTATACAAAACATGTTTGTTCTGATAATGATCGTACCGTACAAAACGTTGATTGTACCTTTGATTTGATCTCCGCTATAATTTTAATGATCGGTTTTTTAAAATTATTTCAATTTCTTTAAGTAAGAGCTTTTCTAGAGACGGCAAAATAATAATCATAATGAAAATTATACAACAATTTTCAGCACGTCTGAAATTTTTGACCGTTAGAGTACTTGTAATAAAAATAGATCTCCGCGTTGGTGATTCATTGGAAATTTTAATAAACGGCTTAATTGAACCGTCATCTGAGATATTCCACTTTGAAAATTCTAAATTTAATAACCGTTTGAAAAACTAATTAGAAAAAAGTAGCCTCGTGTTTTGTGATTATTTAAAAGGAGACGAAGTTGTGCGGAATTTATGTGTTAGCGGCGCCAGAGACGCTCGATTTCATATACTGCAGAGTTTAGCAGCTGAATACACCCATTTGTATCGAGCGTTCGACGAGTTGTGTATTAAAAAATTTTTTTTCAACAATGTGGCAATAATTGTTGCAGTTTTTCATCGACCAACATGGATGAGCGTTTGTTAAAAAAGAATTCTACTCCAGCCGATGGTTCTTCTCCAGTGTTATTACGGCGAAGACTTAGCGCTCCTGAAACAATTATGAGAAAGTAAGTTTGTGTCATATTTTTTTTGTTTTAATATTTATAAGGTAATTAATTATTCATTCGCATGTGTGACATTTTTATAGCGAAACGTTTTATAGTTGAACGACTTTCCTTTTTATGAAATTACATATTTTCTAGATTTGGATATATTTTAGTTATTTTTTATCTAGGTATAACAGTTTTTACTGTTATTATTTATTATTTTAAAACTTATTTTTTCTTTTCGTGTTTATTAAAATTGTCTACAATCGAACTTTTTGGAAACATTGATGCTTGATTTGATTCTTTGTGGATCGGTTGCTTAAATCTAGTAAAAGCACAAACGTATTACTTACGTAAAAAGCTACGAATTTTTTACGTTAAATCTATGTAATTTTTATCGAAAGTATAGTACTAAATTCTGTAAAAACTATGAGTGAAAACAGCATTGTATTTTTCTTTTTATTGTTAGGATAAATTTACGTATGTAAAAACGCAGGAAACGTATATCGTTTTATTAACGTTCAACTAATATGTATTTGTGACATCAATTACATTACGTTAAATACACGCTTTAAAATTTTGTTATGGAGTGAATTTGTAACAGCTCATTAACGTCATTTTTAGACGTCATTCGTCATTAATTTGCAACTTATTACAAAATATAGTACGAAACTTTTTTTTTAATCTATAGGCGTAGCTACAATCTTCTGCATAATTTTTTAATACCGATTTTCTATAAATTATTTATTGTTGAAGTTATAAGACAGGAAAATCGATAACAAACAGTAAGCAGACGTATGTAACATTATTGGCTGCGATGTTTTTTAATAAAAATATATAATAATAAGATTTATGAACCAAATTCATACTTCTAATATTTTCTTAATTTAGTACTATCACGCTTGTCATCAAGTTCAACCACACATTCAATTACAATCTTGAAATCGTTTGTTATTATATTATTACTTGAACTTGAACGCTAATTAGGCGACAATTTGTAGACTAACACAAACATTCTAATATGAAAACTAAATTTAATGGAGTGAACGATGAACATGCGCGCACGTGTGTACGTAAATTATATCGCCCTATTTCACAAATTCAAAAACTCATGTCTGCCACAGCCATTTCAAAACGTATTATTTTTTATTAATTATATTGAAAAATAGAACAAGAAATTGCTATTAAGTAAATTTTGGTGTTTTTTTTTGAAAATGTTCTTATTCAGCGTACTGAACTCAAATCTCTAAAATTTCAATACGGTTTTTAATATCTTTTTATGCAATAGCGAAGGCTTCCACAGCCGGAATCTATACTAAGATAAGAATGTCTTCCGGGTTTGCACCGTGTCATTATTGTTGTAACCGAAGTTGCCAACGTTTCGCCCACTTTCGTAAGGGGCTTCATCAGGGCGTGAGATAAATCGCAAAATTCAAACAAGCAAGCGAAATCTAACTAAGAAAAGTTAGGTTATCCAAGCCATAATCTAAACTCTAAAAAGGTAAGAAAGAAAACGATAACTTGAAAAAGCAAACGAAAATCTAACAAAGAACCACTACCGAGTTAGGTAATCAACTTGTGAACCAAGCCAGATTCTAAACTTCATAGAAGTGGCTTAAGAAGAAATAGACACTTATCAATAAGAGGAACTAAACTCAAGTCCTTGCCATGTTGAGACAGAATCTGTTTGATGATAATAAGCGAATCTTTAATAGAAACTTTAGTAAAAAGTGAAGTAACATCAAAGCTCACGAGAAGATCTTAGGGTTCAAGTTTTATAGTTTCTAAACGTTAAATAAAAGTAAAATATATTATATCTAGAGGTAATCTTATTTCGGATATCCCTAGGTTATCTTATTTCGGATATCTCTAGGCCATCGTATTTCTGATATCTTTAAGATGTCTGACTTAGTTGTCTGTAGGATATCCAATTCTGTGTCATTCTGCTTTCTCCTGGATGTTCATAGGATATTGGTCGGCGATGAAATTGATATCCTTCGGATATACGCATATCTAGTATGAGATATCAGTAGGATATCCATAGGATAGAAGTGTTTGGGAAGGTATTCCTTTTCGACCTATCGTCAGTACTATCCAATCTCCTACCTACAAGCTAGCCAAGTTCTTGTTCAACATTCTTTGCGAGTTTACAACTAAAACCTCTTCTCACATCCTCAACTCTCAGCATTTTATTCAACGTCTAGAAACTATAAAACTTGAACCCCAAGATCTTCTCGTGAATTTTGATGTTACTTCACTTTTTACTAGGATTCGCTTATTATCATCAAACAGATTCTGTCTCAACATGGCAAGGACTTGAGTTTGGTTCTTCTTATTGATAAGTGTCCATCCTTTACTTACTTCCAATTTGATAACAAGTTTTACGAACAGGTTTCTGGTGCTGCTATGGGTACTCCTCTATAACCTGTTGCAGCTAACATTTTTATGGAATCCTTTGAAACGGTTGCTTTGGAATCATCAATATTAAAACCTAAAGTGTGGTTCAGGTATGTTGACGACACGTTTACTGTTTGGTCTCATGGTCATCTTGAATTGTCTAAGTTTCTTGATCATCTTAACAATCAACACTTAGATATCAAATTTACTATGGAAATCGAAAGTAATGGTTCTCTTCCATTTCTTGACGTTCTTGTGACTCGTAAGCCCGACGGACAGATACCTTCATGCTTCGTCTCATCATCATCCTGCACAGAAACGTTCTGTTATTGAATATCTGGTTCATCGTGCCTTTTGTATTTGCCAACCTGGGAATCTAGACTCGGAACTCCGTCATCTTACTAGAATCTTAGTGAACAATGGTTATATGAAGCGAGATATTCATAGAGTTATTAATCGTCGTCTACACCCACGTACTCGATTACCTAAGGACATTTCTATTCCCGAATCCAACCCGAACTTGGCCTTTTTATCGTACATTCACCAAGTTACAGATCAAATAGGGAAACTTCTTCGTAAGAATGGTATTAAACCCATATTCAACTCGACAGGCAAAATCTCTCAGATTCTTTCTTCTCCTAAGGTCAAATTTCCTACACTTTCATCTTAAGGTGTATACCAAATTCCTTGTTTATGTGGTTTAGTCTACATTGGAGAAACCGATCGTTCCGTCATTACTCGCATTTCAAAACATGATCGTTGTATAAGGAAAAAGTATATTTCCAAGTCTGCAGTTGCTGAACATCATTTTACTACAGGTCACAAGATAGATTTTGATAATGTTTCGTTAATTATCAAATCTCTATTCTTTTTCAACAGGAAATTCCGAGAAAGCATAGAAATCATCAAACACCCCAATAACCTCAATCGCGATCATGGTTTCGAGCTATTCCCTCTTTGGTTCCCGGTCATTATTGTTCATTTATTGAAAACACGCCCCTTATCAACCGTAACCCAATCAGAGTCGAGCTCAACCATCCGTGACGATTCTTTTCTTTTATATACGGAGACTATTTCTTCTTAAGTCACATCTACGGAGTTTAGAAGCTGGCTTGGTTCACAAGTTGATTACCTAACTCGGTAGTGGTTCTTTGTTAGATTTTCGTTTGCTTTTTCAAGTTATTGTGTTCTTTCTTACCTTTTCAGAGTTTAGATTATGGCTTGTTTCACAAGTGGATAACCTAACTTTTGACAAGTTCTTAGTTAGATTTCGGTTGCTTGTTTGAGTTTTGCGATTTATCTCACGCCCTGATGAAGCCCTTTTACGAAAGTGAGCGAAACGTTGGCAACTTTGGTTACAACAACAATGACACGGTCCAAAGCCGGAAGACATCTTAGTATCTTTTTATGCAACTTAAAATAATAAGTGAATATATTAAAAAAAAAGAAAACCCTGCGTAAAACTATCTAACAACCAGGTAGCAAAACAAATTTTACTTTAATCGGAAAATATTGAGAGAACTTCAACCACTACGTTACACTTTTGCATAACATGAAACAAAACGCAATAGTCGTTAAAGAATGGTCCAAGGTACCAATGTCACTGGGTTGCGAGTACGTATGGTTTTTTGAAACTGCAGCATTAGTCTAAAGAAAATCTCTTTGTGAACTATTTTCGGTCATAAGTCTTTGAAATAGGCGTTTTCAAACTTCTTGTGGATTACCGGGCCAAATACCCGAGGAGCAAAATCCGAACAACAGAATAGCAGAGATGTATAGAATTCGGTGAACGTAAAATAAACTGACATTCAAATTCCTCAATTACTTCCATCGTTAAGTGACTGGATCGGTGGAAGCAGTTTTCCACTTGCCGAAGCCGAGATCATTACACTTACGCTAGATTTAGAAGAATCCATTATTCTATTGCAACGTTTCGATCCTCTTCTACAAATCACCTTGACATTACCTGGGTCATCACTGAAATTACTTTCGTCATAGTTACCTATAAGCGATGGATCAACATTCCACAGGGATGTTTGGAGCTCACTGAAATGTTTTATTAAGGTCTCTTTAATTACTTGCGTCGTATATCTCTGTATATTTTGACAAAATCTTGTTCTAAGATTACGGTGTTTAGATAAAATTGACTTCACCCAATCATGACCTCCAAGGTTATTTCGGAATTTTTTTATATTCACTATTTTTCTATCAAGGCATTATTTAACTATCACTCGGACATCGTACGGAGACACCGGAAATCTCCATTCAGTCAATTCAACGACTACAACTAGCCTGCCTACCTTCTTCTGAGGATAATAATGCCTGGCTTCCGATTGTTTTGAAATTAATGGTTTTAATTCTGCCTCTGATACTGTATTTCGGAACACCATAAAATTTGGCAGCTTGCCGTAAAGTGTTTCTAAGGGTTTTTGCATCACTGATCGCATTTTCTAATAACCTTTAATGGCAATTTTGATAGCTTCTACCACTTAGCACTTTCTTGTAAACTCAGGTCATATCCAGAATTTTTTGTTATCGCCCTGTATAAGAACTGTCTGTAACGATAAACAATCGAACTCTTCGCCAAAATATTCTTAAAACATCACTCTTCCTTGTGGTTAGAACAAAAATTGTACAAACACATGCAGCTGAGGTGGGCACAACGTACTTTTTCACTATTTTTATATTTAATGCACCACAAACGTTTGGTAAAGTCAATATGCGCTATCATGCACAAGGTTCCCGCTATAAACACACAAAAAAAAACTTCTGTCTGAAGTCACCCCAAGTGTCCGAAGTCACCCCGTATAGAAATGTGTGTAGAATGTTATGTGGATCGCAGGTTTCTCGGTGTGCTAATCATAAAGTAATTAAAAAGTCACCAAAACGTGCGAAAACTTACTGGCAGATACCGTTTAAATCAGTCGAACACTAAAAGAGAACAACTGGCAAGACAAAGGTTCTAACAACGAATATATTTGTTAAAAAAAGAAGCGTGGCAGAATTACATATAGAGTTTGTCGATAAATATTACAATTAATAACTCTAATGCAAGCCTCTCATCGGCAAGCAACACTTCGTACATACAATTATCGCATTATAGCATAACAGTATAAATTAATAGATAATCGTAGAATTAAACTTTGAATCGATGCGAAACTAGTGAATTCGCAACCAGAAGCAAATCGCCCTTAGAATAAATTTAATCCGTAATTGTACAAACAAATTTGCATTCGTTTCACGAATACACAAATTAATAAAAAGTAAAGGAATTGTACTCACGATTGTCTAATGCTAATAGCTATCGCCATACCTGAATCGTCTCCTAAAATTGCTAAATGTAAATAGAAATAATTAGACATAAGATGATATCACAAATAAGTTGCTTGTAAGTCAAACAATAAATCCTTGTAACCGAATGCGTCAAGCTTCCGAGTGATTTTTACTATTCTTATCGCAGGTGTGCTTCTAAGTTTAGTAGATCATCGCACAAAGTACGTCAACGACTTGACCCCAGATTACATTTAGAAATTGGTGTTAGTAATCAATGTCCCCCTTAATACGTGCTCCAAGTTATCGATTCCAGTGAGATGTATATAATTGACATGTACCATTCCGTAGGGACAAACACGTGGCGGTAGCCTAAGTCGCTATTATAATTACGGGAAAATTAAGTTAAATCACAAAAATAGAAATTAATTCTTACCCCAGAGAAACCCTCACATATGAAGTAAAACCAATGCACCTATTAATAACGAAGACGAAGACGAATATTTAGAAACCAAGGTTTCGATGGATGTACAAAGCGATCATAAAGTCAAAAATAGTTGGCAATTCCTTTTATAATTTTTTTTACAAAAATACCTGTAATTTTATATTGGCTAAACTGAACATTGCATAGACATACGTTGTTATTGTTGTCATTTTGAGTTGTTTATAACAATTATTTTTTCTGCATTTAGTTATTTATCTATTAATAAAAAAAACTATATAACGCTATTGCTAACTCAAAATGTTTTCAGCGATACCAACAATTTTTTACTATTTGATTGCTCCGTACAATCCTTCTTACATTCACCAGAAAAATCTTTTTTTAATTAAATATCCATGTCAAAAAATGACAGCCAACACTCTGAATGTAGCATGGGGGCGTTCGGCACGAAATTCATACAGTACGCGACCTATATCGAAAGATTTTTAGCACAACAACTTTTAGGCTGAAACATTATTAGCAAATTTAAAACGCCTGTTACGCACGAGATTTACATCAAACGTATTACTAACGTCAATTATACGTAAACTTTATATATTTTAATTTATGAAATAAAACGCAATTTTTTGTATTTTTCAGGCACATGCTGGTACAACAACGATCGCAAGATGGCGATTCTGCTCATAACTCTGATGTAAGAAGTTGTAATTGGAGGTTGGAGAATGGAGTTGGAAGCGACCCAAATTTAAGTAAAAAACGAGACGTCGGATTTATGAGAAGATCTACTTTGATGCGAAGATTATGGGGATCTCACAAGCCTCTTTCGGAACGTAGTTGTCGCTTTTCGAGTTATTACGATTGGCAGCACGGAAAATCAAGTTTAAGTTTGAGTTCTAATAATTCGTCTCCCGAACATATCAAATGTAAATGCAAATATTTAAGCGACGACTCAAAATCGCTATCTAAAAGATGTCAAGGGCCTAAATTCTCTCAAAGCTTAGATTTGAAAAAAGTTCCCAGTGTGGATAAAATTAGTAATCGACGTTCTTACAGCGAGCAAAGTTCTCAAGTGCCGGAATCGAAAAATTCCTGCTGTAGTAATTGCACGAACGCTACTGTACCCGAAATTCCAAGTAGTTCTTACGAGAGTCGAACCAAAACAATAGAAACAGAATCAGAAATGTACAGTACACGAAGTACTATTACTGATACTACAGAAAACTCCGACTCTGCCTACACTAACACTCGCTCTAATATAACCCACTCTTCCAGTGACGTATACAGCAATACGTATTCAACCGAGAAATTTATAGCTGAAAATGGAAATGCCAGTGAAACGCAGTGTAAAAATAACCAGGTTAAACAAAAGTTAATTCCCGAAAAAGTCAGCGATTCTTCGACTCAAACAACTAGTACTACAAATTTAAACGTGATATCCAATATTCAACTGAGCCAAGCTACGTTAAATTTAATCTTCAACCAAGTATTGCAAGACGTTCAAAAATCTCCACAAACAAATATAAATATTAGTACAGTAAGCGCTGGAATCACACCAAGTCGAAGCAATGCCGCTCTTCTAAAACCGCAAATAATACAAGTAAAACAAGTTCCTAGTTTTTACTTAAACAACGCCGAAAGTAATACGTGTAGTAAAGATCAGCAACATCGGGTATTAAAGTATATGGTCGGCAACGTTGGTACTGGTAGTTCTTACTGCAAAACTGCCGAAAATCCACAAGTTGTGGTTCCTAGATATTCGGCCCTTCCACGCACTACGTCAATGGAAGTTAATACTTCCTCAGCAGAATCTTCTGATAGAGAATCCGACAATCTTAGCCTTGTCGACAGTTTAGAAGGTTCGTGGTCGCCTTGTATAGATGTAAATCAAAACAAATTTAGGGATAAGCCGATGTCGCCTTTGTTACCCGACAATAGTGTAAAAGTCTCCGAAAAATCGTCGGTGTTTTTCATACCAATTGAAACAAATACCGACACAATAGTGAAATCTGTAGCAGATCACTTGCCGGATAGAGTTAGAGAACGTTTGTCAAAAAGACAGATTAAACGACAACAAAAATTTCGCGAAGCTAAAGATAAAGTAGTGTCTCCGAAATCAGATAGTAATTATATTAGTGCTAGTGACAATGGGAATGTCCAGTGCAACATTAATAACAATCAATACGGTAATAGCAGCATGCCATCTAACTTAAACTATAACAAAGTTAAAAAGAAAAACAAGCCTCTTCTTCCCAACATCGATTCGTATAGACGTACCAAAAACGTAGCAAAACCTAATACTAAAAACCAGGAAGAAACTGATAACATAAAAGAGAAAAAAATTAGAAAACGGAGAACGCAAGAATCTACCACTGAAAAACCATCTGTTGGAATATCAAGAGTTTTAGAAAAATTATCACCGTTATGTGCCAGTAAAAAGGATTTTCCTTACAACGTAATTCCAAACAGAATTTACCATAAGACTGAACTTAGTAATTCCAATAAACACATAGAAATTTTAGAGATAGTGGAATGCATTGGAACAATCCCGAATCGCAGTACTAAACGATATTCAAAATCAAAGCATTCGAAAATTCCAATTTTAGTGCAATCCAAGCTTCCAAGTATTTCAAGAGATTTTAGTGATCAAAAGCCTACGTTTTTAGATTTTGACCAAGCTCATAAAGATGATCCAAAGGTGGATCAATTGATCGCTAATATTTTAATTGACGCTCTAAACAAAACGGATTCTCCTGAAGATAAAACAAAAGTTGTAGTCAGTAAAGTTGAAAAAAGGCCGCCCGCGTCACAACTTAGTCAAATGCGACAAGGGACTAAGTACCAACAGAAATTTGAAGTAATACCGGAAGAACGAGGATCGGTTAAAGCTTCGTCGGAAGATGCATCTAACAGTTCGGAGAACGGTAACGACACTATAAATAATGACAACCGACGTGGTTTAGAAAAATCTGCAGATGTGCGTGTGGAAAAACCGGTAAATAAGAATTTATCCGCAACGTCAGAAAATTGGGTTACTTTCTACACGGTTCGTAAAAACGAAGGATCGCCCGATAGCACCCTGGATGAAGGTAGTAATCTTTCACGAACGTACCAGAAAATATAGTTGCACATACTTACAGAGCACTCAGTTCAAACAGTACCCATTTAGTTACTTTTATTTAGGAAGGAAAGAAAAGTTGTCCAGCGAACGTACTCACAACAATCACCATTTTAAAAACATCGTTGACCATTCCGAAACTTCCAAATCCCATAATGTGCAACACAATTACAATCAGACGCACGTCGTTCCTAAAGACACTATGCACGATAGTTTGGATTGTTGGAGTAGTAGTGACCAAGAAAAACGAATGAAAGTCTTATATCCATTACCCTCTATCTATAGAAAGAATCAACAAAAGAAGAGTAAACTTGAAAACTCCGAAACGTATGGGACAAATAAATCAAAAACAGGTGACTGTTTAAATTAATTTTGTTTTACCATACTTAGTTCAAATGTTTCAGGTGAATGGACAGTGACAGTATCAGGAGTAACTAGTGGAAAGGAATTCGCACCTGATTTAGAAATGCGCCTAATATTTCCACAGAATCAATCAAATTGTAAACCTCAAAACGATAACCATAGAAACGTCGCGTTTAATAAAAAATGTAGGACAGGTAAATAGTTTCAGTTTTTTCAAATTTAACTCACTGTTAGTTTTAACAACGTTGATTTACATCGGATATTAGAATGGTTTAGAGGGTTTGTTGGCATTCTGTTACGGTAATTTAATCAAGGAAGAGCAGCAGCTCAGAACTTCGGAGAATGGGTCTTAGATAACTAACAGGATTCAGTCTGCTCCTTGATCTACCGATTATAATTTAATTAAGAGAGCGCCAAAGCGGGAGATATGTGTACTACAGATATCTGTTTACACCTGACAATGCTTAAGGTAGATACATCGACTAACACAAGTCTAACAACGAAATATAATAAATAAGTTAACGTTGGTGAATACAGCAAAAAACTGTCAATGATCACGAAATTGTGGTGATTGCACAATATTGAAACAAAGCGCACCGTTTAAAACTTGTTACATAATTGCAAAAAAAGGTTGCGTACGTTAATCGTAATAACCGTATATGTCGGACGTGCATTCGACCGACCTCAAACCAAATAATTAAATATAAAAAAAGCCTACTTACTCAGCGATTAGCTAATGGCATATCCAATACAATGCCTGTAAAATTTGTGCAAATTAAGCTGCTACATATATACACAAGTTACAAGTTAAGTTCTGTGTATGCGTTATTAGTTAGTCATAGCAATTTTTCAGGTTAATCAATACATGCGTGTGACCAAATTTTGTCCAGCAAATCTCTCGCAACCAACACATCTAAAGGTAATTAAGACGTAGAAACTTATGGGCATGGCGTTAACACAGGTGTTGTTTGCTTAACGTTTGAAACGGAAAAAGACTAATCAGTACCGTACACCTCCTAGATGACACGACTGGGCGAAATTTATACAGCACGAAGACTATATATATATATACAGTATAAGTTGTTTCTAACGTAGCAATCCTTTCCTCTCCAGCAATATAAAAACCTGGGAAGTATAAACTAGCAGAAATTAACAGAAATTTAGGCATACGGCAAGGACAGAAACCTAAAATCTAAAACCAACCTAAACACAATAACACCCAACCCAAGAAAAAACGTAAACAAAAGATGATTTCCTAGCTCACTAAGTATTACTTACCAATCGGATATGTCTAAAGGTTGCATGAAGGGGAATGATACTTCCAAAAACTAAATAAACTAACCAAGAGAAAAGGAGGTATAAAAAAAAAAGGTAGTCGTTGCGTAGTCGACAGTTATCGAAACGCTATTAAAGCAAGAAAAGTCAACGCAATCCCATAGACATTACCAAACGATAATCCAAAGCAAACCAGGAGAAAAATAGGAGTTATAAGGAAAAAAAGAAATTTAGACTACAATCAAGAACAACACCCTAAAATTCCATGAAACTCTAGCTCACACAAAACCAAGTATAAATATCTAGCAGATAATGGTGATATGCGGATTCGGAAAGAAAAAGTCAAGAAGAAAAACTAAAACAGTTGTGCCAAAAAGTCGTCAACAGAAGTTATGAGATTATTAGAATATCCCAACAGCAAAAGAAACTCAAAGAGAAAAAAAATATTCTAACAGTGACTAAAAACATCAAAAATGCCGACCAAGCGGAAGTACGTAGAGTGCAAGAAACGACGTTGCAGTCTATTCCAACGTTTCAGACCCAACAAGAGAAAAAAGAAATTTAGAAATAAAAGAAAAAGAGAAGAAGTAATATTGCAGTTAACACTAAAGAGAAAAAGTTGACCAAAAAGAAAAAAACAGAAAATGTTTAAGCAACTAACCATCACCGGGAAAATGGATGAAAGCAAAACCGACAATTGCTCTAAAGGCGAACCTTAAGGAGCATAAGAGAAAAGACAAACACAAAAAAATAAAAAGTAGGAAAGACAAGATAGAACGAAAAGAGACAGACGGAGCAAGGTAAAACAAGATATAGTTCTCTTTTCTCCCTAGAAGAAACAAAAAAGGTGACCAACCCTTTAATGCCTAACCAATAGCCCAAGAGGCGAACAGTAAAGAATCAAAGTAAAAAGAGAATAGTTTATGCATAGAAAATCACAGCTCAAAAGAGAAAGAAATGAAAAGTAGGAACGATAGTTATAGAGAAAGACGGAGAAAGAGAAGACTTGATGTTAATGCTTGATTCGCTCTTCTCTCCGTAGAAGAACGAAAAGAGATACCACCCTACGGTGCCCACTGAACCACACAAAACGTATTTCTTGACGACGTGGTTATGTCTTAGTCGGTGGTATCAAATGTCTAAGTTAAAAGTAAGCAACTATGGGTATGGATACTATCAGGGCCGGCGTGACCTTTTTCGGGACCGGGTTCAAAACTTTAAAATCTACATTCAAATTCTACACTTTTGTGGTTAAAGAATAAATAATTGGGTAATTTTTGTAGATCGCGGGGCCGGATTCCGGCGAACGCGCTGAACCTTCCTTACGACGGCCTTCGATACTAGATGGTATGGGTCATTCGGATACGGCAAAATAGTTTAGTAAACTCCGTTGCAGTAGATTCAAGTCTTTCGTTAGTTTCTTATCGAAACTTGAACATGAAACGTTTGAGGAATAGGATATGTCTCATTACGTCTCCAAATTTTTTTGATGACGAAGGCTTTTAGTATCAAAAGCTGTTGAAGTTTGATAAAGAAAATCAGTCTATATCTGGAAAGGTCAGTTCGTACCTTAGTCATTAATCTACGAACGGCGTCGGTCGTTTTGCTAGGAAAACCCAATTAGCGAGGATGGTTGGAGCTAAAGCTGTGAAACTTAGTTCTATCATAACTAGATTTTCTATGATGCGAAAGAAGATTTTTAATAGTGCTTGACTTCACTTTGCACGAGTTCATTTTTCTTAGAGATTTTAAAATATCCGGTGAATTTTTGTCACATAGTTGATTTTGTCGCATCATTTGCATCAACAATGTCTTTGTAACCATAACCAACTAATATTTGGTGTACTGATAGACACAGGATCTCTAACTGTAGAGAACCTGAGAGTAAATTCTCTTTTTTGTTATTGAGCCTAATCCCCGTACATGCTTTGCTTAGGACGACTCGTAAATACCCTTTTAGCTTAATTTCCATCTGAATACTAACACGACATGCCATGTGACTCTCCAATTTTGGCGCGCATTTGTTTTTGATATCCAAGGTTTTTTGGGGAGATCCTTTCTAGCAGCACCAAAGGGTTTTTTGGGTGGATATTTCCTTTCAGAACTCTGTTCAGTTTTTTATCTATTTTCTGAAGACTGATATATGACTCAACTCAATTAAACATCACATATATGGAAAACTTAGATGATCGGACGCTTTCCTAGCTATAAAATACGCATACTAAATTCTTATCCTTTATGCTCATTAATAGTCTGTGCTGAATACGTTTATACGAGTACAAAACTTGTTCAAAAGCTCATTTGAAGTGTATTCCTCCAGGTACATCTCGCACTGAAAACATGAGAACCATGCACCAACTCCCAGATATAGGCAAACACAAGTCTGCAAAACCATCTATGGTAAATATAAAAGTTGATCTATTACCACCAGTTTAGTTAACCATATTTTAGGGTTGCGATAGCGGTTGTCTTGCAGACACTACTAGAGAATCTGGCACCATTGAACCTAGACAAACTAGGACGAGTACCAGAAGACTTCTTTTAAACAGACCTAGAACTTTTACTGACTCTTCTAGCTATATGGAGGTTAATGTCGAAGACAAGTAAAGTAGTTTTGTTTGTTTCTACAAATCGATATAAGTTTAAAACTTTGTTTTTCAGTAGTTTTAAAGATATTCTACAAAAATTTCCTGGGATTTTAAAAATCACTGGAAGTGCGATTAGTCCTGAGCGTAAACCAAAGTTGCCTTCCATGACTGAGAGAGATGTCACTAGGCACTTGCATCGAAACTCATGAAACCGTGTTCAATAGTCATTTGTTTTATACTATTAGAATTATATTTAATAAATATCTGTTCTTCCATTTTTTTTCGTTTGTTTTTGTTACACAACTGAATCTTAAGATTTTTATGTAATTTTACCTATATTGTTTAGGAGGATTTATGTGTTAATGTTACCAACCTTTTCTGTAGTGGGCCCCGTTGGTAACAACCACGGCTTGCTACGATGTCGGTGAGTGGGCGTGGTTGAGTAACTGTAATAAAAGAAAGAGAAAAAATAGGCGCAATTCCCCGGACTAATAAGATCCTTGGGTCGGAGACACCAAGGGTACATCTGAACGAAGCGAATAGGTTAGAGCAAAAAAAGGATAATCAAGAACAAAGTAACAAGCGTATATAATTCTATTCATAACGATAGCATGTACTACTTCGAATTTTGTTTGAACCATTAACAATCACCGTAACTTTATTTGTAATCGTTTACATGCAGTTGCGAACCAATTTGTAATCGACAGATATAATAAATAAAATGAGTACAAAAAACTAATCCCACCGAAGTTCCTTGTAACAAGTAGTAACACTACTTCTTATTTTTTTTTATTGACGATACGTGCGTAGTATGTAAGCTTACATGTACGACGTGACGTGCCTAAATCTGGCTTTGATTACAATCAGACAATTTAAGCAATTTGAATGGTATAACGTAAGCGGACAAACTGCATTGCATAAAGTTAAAGATGTTTTAAACTTACGACTGAGACTAAACTGATTTACTAGGATTTACAATTAGAATCTCGATAGTTACAAATTAGAATAAGTAATACGGTGAATTTGAATCAAATTTAGA
Source organism: Aquatica leii (assembly GCA_035610365.1). Taxonomy (NCBI): domain Eukaryota; kingdom Metazoa; phylum Arthropoda; class Insecta; order Coleoptera; family Lampyridae; genus Aquatica; species Aquatica leii. The sequence continues at coordinate 30,282,550 of CM069439.1, forward strand.
TTTTGCCTATATATTAGAAACACACTTGAAACATTTTTAAATTGGTTAAAACAAAACGCTTTGGTCGTGAGTCAGCGCGGGGGGCAATTACACCTATTGCCCCCTCTTGGATCCGAATTTGACGTCGTGAAGAATACAATGATGACTTCTAAGAATATATTTTAAAAGAGTAATTTTTTGTTGTGGTCTTTACCTTGACTACAACGCTCACTTTGTCTTCATTCGTAAATCACCAAAATGCGCATTTACATCAAACTGGTTGTGTTTGAAAAACGATTAAATCCGTTAACAAAACGAAACCGAAGCAATGAACTTCGAACCTGAGATTTCACAAACACATTGTTATACATCAAATTGCTACTTTGGCTTTATATGAAACGCTGCACTACTACATGTTAATCTTTTCCGAGATTGAATTAGAATCCAACTGCCTGATTAACAAAAAATTAAAGCCGTAAATTCTTCAAGAAGGACAAAACCACTCCGACACGAATCTACAGCGGTGGCTTATTCTCACGTTTGTCTGCACTTGATGTATTAGTAATTGTAACATAAACACTTTGAAGTACGGTACTACGAAGAAACGCACCCATTGAGATAATAGGCCATACCACTTTGTTCCCGTTGTTTAGACATTAACGTGGGTCGAGTAATTAGTAACCCCAGTTGTGGAACGTCAGCACTTCTCCTTCCGGATTACGAAACTGCAATAGCTATTTCATGGCGGCGTGGTCCGTTTTTATTAAAAATTTTTGTCCATACACATATTTACAAAAGTGTGATTCTCTTGTGACCTGGACAAAAATTTGCTCAAATACGTTATAATGTTTTCTTGTCTATCTTGCACCTGACAAAGGACTGCACTTATGGTCAGATTACTTGCATCGGTATTCAAAATAAATCTCTTGGATTTTAAAATCGGTTTCTTCAACTTGTTCAAATGCTCTTCAAACGACATTCCAATCACAATCACGTCGTCTAGGTCTAGATAAACCAGGCGCGTCTTCCAAAACAGTCCTCGCAAGATGGTTTCCATTAAATGCTCGAACGTTGGAGGAGCGTTGCACAAACCAAAGGACATAATAGTAAACTACCACAAATCAGTTCTAATCGTAAACGCTGTCTTTTCACAGTCTTTTGGTTTCAATTTTATCTGACAATAACTACTCTTCAAATCTTACGTACAAAACCACTAGGTCCTGACAGGACGTCTAAAGTACCGTCAAGTCTCTGTAAAGAGTAGCTGTTTTTTTGTCATGTTGTTAAGCTGTCTATAATCTACCCAAAACCTCGTTGATACATCTTCTTTACTAGTACTGTTGGAGACGCCCATGGATCATTTGAAGGTTACTGGATCTGAGGTGACATTCGACTAGTAGTCCTTTTTCAACCAAGTCGCTTTCTATTAATTTAATAGCGCAAATGTAGCCTTCTCGGATATTTCCATCTAAGTGTGTCATCACCACAATTTTAGTTCTTTCAGGCAGAGTCACGTCTTTACTCAATAAGACTCGCACGACTGCCATCTCTGACGAATCAAAAGGAATTTCTTTACCTTCGAATCTTTAGAACTTCGTTCTTCAGATACAAATGGAACCTATACTTCTTTACAACGTCCATTTCTAGGATAACTTCTTTCGTGATGTCGTCTACCAGTACTTGATGGTCGAGTGCTTTATTTTCCTAACTAATGTTGACTTTTGCATCTCCGTGAGAAGGTATTTCGTCGTCTTTTCAATTTCCAATAACATGTCAGGGTGAATGATGGTCTTTGTCGCAACTGTGTCAACCAGTAACCGAACACTTTATCCATTGATCTTACCATCGAAATGCTGTGCAATTGCTTCATAAGCAATATTATTTGAATACTAATCTCCGGTACATGACTAGATGAGATTAACTTTTGTTTCTTTTGGTAAACTCATTTCACACTTTCGAGTGTTCTTTTTGTCTTTTTCACTGCTGTCTTGCTGGATTCTTCTTTTGCTACTTCAAACTCTAAGTTCCTAGACTTCCTATGTTGATGATCGTTTTAATTACACAAATGAAATGTACACCAATTTTTTAATAACAATGATTTTTATCATGTCGCTCTCCGAACTTCTTAAATACTACTGAAATCCCTCTGGACATCTCAAGATCTTCACTCACACAATATGCAATAGCGTAATCTTTTCGTGTTTGGACCAGGTCTTGTTGCTCTTCGGTTGTAACTCCGAACTTAGCATTTCCAGAAGTCCATTCCATCGACTTGATTTCTGGTTCTGTTTGTTATTACCCTGGTCCAAATCTAGTCATGGGTGACGTTGTTATCGCCAGCAAATGAGATTAAACGATCAATGTGGACCACTTTTAGCTTGCCTCTGGGTGGTTTTCGGATACAATATTTGACGTCATTAATACGCCGCTGAAGTTGATAAGGTGACAAACCACGTCTTCCTTGGGGATTATACAACCACACCATGTCGCCCGATTGAAACCCATCTTGCTTTGACGTCATATCTGATCTTCATTCTGTCTCTGGCAATTTGTTTGTTTTACTTATTTGCTGACGTAGTCTTCTACAGCAAATTTTTCTTCCGGTTTTCGTCCAAATTGGAAGTCGCATGGGAGTCGTATTTCGCGACAAACATGACACGGGGTTCTGTTTGGCCAGTTTTCTGATGCGTAGATCGTGTACTTACGGCACCATTCCATAACGTAATTTTAGCAGTTCATCCAGTAGAACCTTTCTCGAACTTTTCCTAATGTCTTCACGCCAAAGTGTTCTCCTGATGTACCATCGTGCAGATGCTGCAACACCTGTAACACTGGGCTCTTTGGCAATACCAACTGTAGTCTGTCTTCCGTAGCATCGACACTCTCTAGGGATCACTTAAGAAGACCGTCTTCTACTCTCAAGTAGTTCAACTGCGCTCAGAGTGCTTCGATGCTTCTGCCCAAAGCACTCACTTTTTTCCCAAGTTGGTCGTGGACCGTTTGCTTTTCAGTTCAAGAATACTCTTATTTTGGGATCGTTTTCTTGTTTACGAAGCAACTGCTCAGTTCGGAATCAATTAATCTTTTTTTCTAATCGCAAACAATGGCTGTAGTCTGCCGGACATGGTCCTCTGGACAAGGCATCAGTGTTCTGTGTCATAGTCATACTTATCCATTCTCTTTAGTCATCTTATCCTTCTGGATTACAAAACTTCAATTACCATTTCAAAACGGCGTGGTCCGCTTTTAATAAAAATGTTCGTCCATACAAATATTTGTAGAAGTGTTCTATAAACTTGACGACTGCTAACAACTCTTTCCTATTTACGCAGTAATTCTTTTCTGTCCTAGATAAAATACGCAATACTTTTTTCTTGTCCATCTTGCACCTGTGAAAGGACTGCACCTACGGCCAGATTACTTTCATCGGTAAAGTGGGTAAAGCCTGTTTTAGTTGATAGAAACCGTTTTCGCAGTCTTTATTCCATCTAAATTCTGCTCATTCTTCGGTCAATTTTGTCAAAGGTTTGGCAATATTGAGGAACCCAGGTACAAATTTTCTATAATAGGCGCACAACCCAAAAATCTGCAAATTGGATGCTTGTCAATTGGTCTTGACCATACTTGCATTGCTTGGATTTTGTCTGGGGCAGCATTTACTCCATTTTTAGACACGACGTGACCAAAGTATTACACTTCCTTCTTAAATACGCGACACTTCTTTGAGCTCAGTTTGAGATTTTCCTCATGTAATCGTTGGAAGAATTCCTTCGAGTTGTTCAAATATTCTTCAAACGACTTTACAATCACGATCGCGTCGTCTAGATAAACCAAACACATCTTCCAAGACAATACTCGCAAGATGGTTTCCATCAAACGCTCAAATGTTGCAAGAGCGTTACACAGGCCGAATGGCATCACAGTGAACTGCCCCAAACCAGTTCTAATTGCAAAAGTTGTCTTTTATGGTCCTTGGGTTCCAAGTATATTTGTTGTAACCATTCTTCAAATCCCACGTGGAAAACCACTGGTATCCTGACAGGATGTCTATCGTAAATTCTCGGTAAAGGGTAGCTGTCTTTCTTGGTCACGTTATTAAACTGTCTGCAGTCTACGCAAAACCTCGTTGATCGATATTTGTTCTTTACTATCACCACTGGGGACGCCCATAGACTATTCGAAGGTTCTATCACACCTTCTCTCTCCATATCCATAATTATTTGTTCAGCTTCTTCTAGTTTTGATAAAGAAAGTCGGCGTGGATGTTGTTGTATCAGCTGAGCGTCTCCAATATTCATTTTATGCTTCACTACCTTAGTTCTTCATTTGGAACCACTCTCCAGTGCAAACACATTTTGATACTGGTAGATCAACACTTTAATTTTAACCAGCTGGTGTGGGCTGAGGTTTTGGCACTTGGAGGTAAGAATGTCTAATAAATGTTGTGGGCACTTCACCGGCGACGTATCTTCACTAGAATTCCTTTTTCAACCATTTCAACCTTTCATTGGTTCAATAGCGCGAATGTAGTCTTCCCGAAGAATTGCATCTAGACGTGCCATCGCCACACTTTCAGTTCTTCCAGACAGAGTCACGTCTTCACTCAAAAAGACTCGCACGGTTGCCTTCTTTAACAAATAAGATTCAATTTCTTCACTGTTTATCTGCAAGACACCGTTCTTCATATCCAAATAAAACCCAAATTTTTTAAATTGTCCATTATTCCCAGAATAACTTCTTCGGTGATGTCGGGTATTAGTACTTGATGTGCGAGTACTTCATTTCCCAAACAAATGGTCACTTTTACTTGTCCGTGAGTAGGTATTTCTTTGCTCGTCGCAGTACTGTTACCGATGATGCTTTCTCATTTTCCAATAACATGTCAGAACCAATGATGATCGTTGTCGCTCTCGTTTTAACCAGTAACTGTGTGTTGTACAATAGGTCTATTTGAATGATAATGTTTATTTGAGATCAACTTTCAACCCATTCGGTGGACCTGTTCTAGTTTTAGGCTCTTCTTCTTTTGGGTTTAGTACAGCGTCGTTGTACGTGGTCCACTGCCACACAGTTTTAACACGTTACTTATGTTTCACGACTTACTTGTTCCTGAAACTTACTTTTGCAGCACAGCGGAGTTTATGGTTGTTTCGGTGCAACGACTGTTTGGCTGCCTTAAACTCCAAGGCGTGGGTTAAAGCGCCATCCAATGTGGTAGATCGGGTTAACCGTATAGTCTGCTGCGTTTCGTTGTCTCGGAGGTCGTTTACAAAGGTTTGAATAACCAATTGTTCCAAGAAGGTATTTGGTGCTGTAAGATACGCAAGCCGTGTCAATCTGGCGATGTCAGCCTCTAACTCTTAAAATATTTGTAGTAATTTTCTAAACCCGACTTTTTGTTTGGGCTTGGTATACCTGTTGAAGATGAGCATCTCCATACATGCACTAAAACGTCATCCAACCTCTTAGGTTGAGCTAACCGTAGAGTCTGCTGCGTTTCACTGTCTCTGAGGCCGTTCATGAAGGTAGGAATAGCCAATTCCTCCAGGAAGGTATCTGGTGCCGTAGGATATGCATGCCGTGTCAATCTAATGATGTCAGTTTCAAACTCTTGAAGACTTTCCGCAGCTTTCTGAGCAAATTTTTTTTATTTGGGCTTGGTATATCTGTTGAAGATGAGCATATCCATATCTCATTTCTAAACTTAAAATTAAAAGTTTATAATTTTTTTTGAGGTGACTTCTTCTTGATGGTTCATTAAACCTTTACTTATGACACTTTCTTTACTATAGTAATTCATTTGGCTCACTCTTTCTTCAAGCATTTTGTATTCTAATTTGTTTTTTATTGCTTCTATTTTGTTTTCTAGAACATCGCATATTTCTTCTCTTAAGTTTAACATATCTGCTTGAGTTTTCTCTTGAACAATTTTAATTTGGTTTTCTATGTTTGTTGGTATTTCTTCTTATAAACTCCTAGAATTTTCCAACAATTTTTCTTCTATTTTCTGAATATTTTCTAAGAATTTTCATTTTTTTTATTTTCTTAGAATTGTCATCAATTTTTCTAATAAGGCGACCAAAATCCATGACTTTTTGAATTTCAAACAAATACGAGTCAACGGCTACTTTCTTCTCTTCCACATTTTCGCGAAGTCGCAACACAATTTTAAAACCACTTATTTCTAAATCCCGTTTTTCTAAAGTCTATCCATTTTGAAGCTGCAGTAGATGTAAACAAATGCACGCGGAGTTCACGTGAACAAAATATACAGACCGGTATTAAGGATTTTGCGTAATTTAAAATTATTTACAGTTTTGTACTTTACTAAACACGGTTCGTATTTAGTGCATAATAACAAAATAAAATATATTGAAACGTTTACAAATTCAAGAGCCTTCTCGAAATTGTTATACATCTTCTAGAACGTATACCGGAACAATCGAGAAAGATTTCCAAAATGTGTATAAATAGGGAACAAACAAATCGTAGGTTAGTTATTTCCGTAATACGAAGACAGCAGTGTTAAGAAGATTATTCAGGTCTAAATAAATAAGTCGTTAACGCGTGTGAGATAAACCTACGGTGAATAATCTGGTACGTGACTCTAACGTAAACAAGTGCTAAACAAGTGTGTGCCTTTATCTTATCTGTAAGTGTTTTATTAAATGTTATTAGATTTAATTAGTTCGGTTAATTTAAAAGTGTACATATTTTTAGTATAAGTAAAAATATTTTTCGTAGTTTAAATAAATTAGTAGTTAGTAATAAAATTCGTTACAAGTGGCGTGAGTGCGGGGTATCGTTCGCGAATTTTAGTGTAAATATCATTAAGTAATATCGCTCCCGTAATAAAAACATTGATTGCGTAAATAACTGTTAGGTTCGCGATACGCGTGTTTATTTATAAAGTGTAATCATAATAATCAGTTCGTTAAAGTAGTGTTATTAAACTTTTTTTTAATTATTATTATTCGTGGTTAAATTTATGCCGATGACGCGTGTTTGCAAGCAGAAAACTCTAGAAAAATTGAAGAAAAGTTTTACGAAAATTCTCAGAAAATTGAAGAAAAATTATTTGAAAATACGCAGAAGATAGAAAAAGAATTGATGGAAAATTCTAGACGTTTAACACAACATCTATTGGACATTCTTACCATCAAATGCCAAAACCTCAGCCAAGGCCAGCTGGCTAGAGTTAAAGTGTTGATCGAAGAGTATCAAGATGTGTTCGCGTTGGAGGGTGGTTCCAAAGGAAGAACTAACGTGGTGAAACATAAAATTAATACTGGAGACGCTCGGCCGATGCGACAACATCCACGCAGACTTCCTTTGGCAAAAAGAGAAGAAGCCGAACAAATAATTACGGATATGGAGAGAGAAGTCGTGATTGAACTTTTAAGTAGCCCATGGGCATCCCCAGTGGTACTCGTAAAAAAGAAGGATGGATCAACGAGGTTTTGCGTAAACTACAGACAGCTAAACGACGTGACCAAAAAAGACAGTTACTCTTTACCTAGAATTCACAATACGTTAGACATCCTGTCAGGATCCCAGTGATTTTCTACGTTGGATTTAAAGAGTGGATACTGGCAGGTAGAATTAGAACCCAAGGATCGTGAAAAAACAGCTTTTACTATTAGAACTGGTTTGTGGCAGTTTACTGTGATGCCCTTCGGCCTGTGTAACGCTCCTGTAACGTTCGAGCGTTTGATGGAAAAAATCGTGCGCGGATTGTCTTAGAAGACGTGCTTGGTTTACCTGGACGACGTGATTCGTGGTTGAAAGGTCGTTTGAATAACATTTGAACAACTTGGAAGAAATGTCTCAGCGACTACGTGGGGGGGCTAATCTCAAACTGAGCCCAGAAGTGCCACGTATTTAAGAAGGAAGTGTAATATGCAATCTGGCCATAGACGCGGTCCTTTAGCAGGTTCAAGATGGACAAGAAAAAGTTATGGCGTATTTTAGCAAGGTTTTGTCCAGATCAGAAAGGAATTATTGCGTGACTAGGAGGGAGCTGTTAGCAGTCGTTAAGTCCATCGAATATTTCTACAAGTATTTGTATGGACGAAAAGTTTTACTGAGAATAGACCACGCCGCTTTAAAATGACTACTGCAGTTCCGTCACCCGGAAGGACAAGTGGCAAGATGGATTAAGAGACTGCAAGAGTATGACTATGACACAGAACACCGTGCCGGAAGCAGTCATCGGAACGCTGATGCCTTGTCCAGAAGACCATGTCCGGCGGACTGCAGCCATTGTTCGCGACTGGAAGAAAAAGTCGAATGCCTCCGGAGAACTGCTATGGTTGATGATGAGTGGGAACCTGAGCAGTTACGTCGCGAACAAGAAGACGATCCTGAAATAAGACTACTCCTGGACTGGAAAGAAAGCGGGCGACGACCAACCTGGGAAGAAGTGAGTGCTTTGGGCAGAAACATCAAAGCGTACTGGGCGCAGTGGGACTCTTTGATAGTAGAAGACGGTCTTCTTAAGCGATCCCTAGAAAGTGCCGAGGGCACGGGAAACAGACTACAGTTGGTAGTGCCAAAGAGCAGGGTGCCAGAAGTGTTGAAGCATCTTCACGATGGGACATCAGGACACTTTGGCATTAAGAAGACGTTGGGTAAAGTGCGAGAACGATTCTACTGGATGAACTGCAAAGAGGACGTCATGAAATGGTGCCGTAAATGCATAGTCTGGGCATCTGGAAATGGTCCAGCGAGAAAGCGCAAAGCACCCATGAAACAATACATCGTAGGAAGCCCTTTGAAAAGAGTAGCGATTGACATCGCAAGGCCGTTTCCAGAATCCGATTCGGGAAATAAATACATACTGGTGGCGATGGATTATTCCACGAAATGGACGGAGGCTTACGCCATACCCAATCAGGAAGCAGCTACAGTCGCAGACGTATTAGTAAAAGAGTTTTTCTGCCGGTTTGGAGTTCCGTTGGAATTACACTCCGATCAAGGCCGCAATTTTGAGTCTGGGCTGTTTCAAGAAGTTTGCCGACTGTTAGGAATTAAGAAGACTAGGACAACGCCTCTCCATCCTCAATCTGATGGCATGGTTGAACGGATGAATCGAACAATGGGCAAGTACTTAGCCAAGGTAGTGTCCGAACACCAAAGAGACTGGGATCAGTACTTGCACCTTTTCCTAATGGCATACCGATCATCCGTTCACGAAAGCACAGGCCAAACACCATCCTGTGTAATGCTCGGTCGTGAAATACGATTGCCATGCGACCTTCAATTTGGCTGAAGACCGGAAGAGGAAGTCGCTCGAGAAGATTACGTCAGCAAGCTGGCAAAGAGGCTAGACGAAGTACATGAAGAGGTTGGTAAAAACACACAAATTGCCAGCGACAGGATGAAAACCAGATATGACACGTCAAGGCACAAAATGGTGGGTTTCAACCTGGCGATATGGTCTGGTTGTATAACCCTCAAAGGAGACGTGGTTTGTCGCCGAAGCTGCAAAGGCAATGGGAGGGCCCTTATGAAGTCGTGCAGCGTATTAACGACGTCATATACCGCATCCGAAAACCGCCCAGAGGCAAGCCAAAAGTAGTCCACGTCGATCGTCTAGCCCCGTTTGCTGGCGATAACCACAATACGCAAGTCCAGGTCCGAACCAGAGTAATAAGTAGCAGAACCAGGAATCCAATCGAAGAAATGGAGTTCGAGAAGTTTATAAACTTATACGGAGGTTCTGGAAAAGCTAGGTTCGGAGTTACCACCGAGGAACAACAAGACCTGTTCCAGACACAAAAAGATTACGCCATCGCACATTGCGTGGGCGAGGATCTTGACATGTCCAGAGGGGTTGCAGTCGTGTTTAAAAAGAAGTTTGGGCAGCTAGATGAATTACGAAGACAGCAACCGGCAGTCGGAAAAGTTTTAGGACTACCTGGTGACGGACGCTTCGTTTTCTATTTGGTCACCAAGAAATACTCACGTGTCAAGTCGTTATACAAAAATCTGTGGCGAACATTATGGAATCTCAAGAGAGAAATGGAGTTCCACCATGCAAAGAAATTAGCAGTACTCAAGCTTAGTTATGGCTTAGATCAATTAAATTGGAGGACAGTTCGAAGCATGTTGGAGGTCGTCTTCCGAGGAACAGGCGTTCAAGTGTTGGTCTGTAGTTACCAACCAAGAAGAATATGGAGTCAGGAAAAGTCCATTGACTGTTACTTTTATGGTCAAGAAAGTTGCCGAAATGGAGGAAGCTGCCGCTATCGGCACGATCCTTTCTACCGGTGTCGCACTCAGTTTTCTGTTCTGGGATAGAACAGTTCTAAGGAGGGGCAGTGAAACGTTCACAAATTCAAGAGCCTTCTCGAAGTTGTTATCCATCTTCTAAAACGTATACCGAAAGATATGGAACACTCGAGAAGGATTTCCAAAATGTGTATAAATACGGAACAAACAAATCGTAGGTCAGTTATTTCCGTAATGCGAAGACAGCAGTGTTAAGAAGATTATTCAAGTCTAAATAAATAAGTCGTTAACGCGTGTGAGATAAACCTACGGTGAATAATCTGGTACGTGACTTTAACGTAAACAAGTGCTAAACAAGTGTGTGACTTTATCTTATCTTCGTGTCAGTGATGGCGCTGTATATATATTATACTGTAAGTGTTTTATTAAATATTATTAGATTTAATTAGTTCGGTTAATTTAAAAGTGTACATATTTTTAGTATAAGTAAAAACATTTTTCGTATTTTAAATAAATTAGTAGTTAGTAATAAAATTCGTTACAATATACTTTAGTCGGTACATTACAATATTAACGACCAATAAGAGTCATTGTTTACGAACGTTCTAGCTTAAATTTGAATGAAGAATAGTTTTCTTTTTAAACCCACGATTTTTAAATCACAAAGTTTCCTTGTCTCAAATGGTAATTCACCGATTCTTTATTATTAAATTAAATGCAGAGGGTTAACGAACTGGAACAGTTTAATACACAAACACACACGAATCGCGAACTAATCAGTTGTTTATTACGCATTATCAACAGTTTTCAATTACCGCACACCTGTCGCTAATGTAACAAATTTTAAAATTAAATTTTACAAGATTTTAAATCTGATAATTAAATAAACTTAATTTTTAATTCAATTAACACTAATAAAATCTAACGGTATTTAAAAAACAACTTACAAGTAATTTATACATAACTGTCACTCGGTGTGTGTTAAGTTGCAGTTTTGTTTATCTTAACACCTCTTTTACAACGTTGTATTTATTTTTCAGGTTAATGGAACTGGATGTTAAGGTTGTTTTGGCCAAGATTTGCGTAAATTTTGATGTCTTGGTGTTTTAGTCTGTGATCAAAAAGGTTGCAAAAATCAGACAGAACGCGGTCTTGCTTTGATTTATAAAGTTTTTGCCTAAACTGAAAACAGTCTATCGTAGCAATTTTTTTCAAGCGAATGTTAAAAAACGTATTTATTTAATGTTTATATGGGATCATATACAAAACACAGCAGTACACTACATGCAACAGTAGGAGTATTTAGTATAAAAGTAATCAACTATACGCTAAGTATGTACCTTAACTAAACGCACGATACCATTAACGTTTCACTTAAAATTAAAACTAATTATGATTGATAAAATATTGCACGAGTAGCAAAATATTAAAGCACAAATATTAATTCCATAACATAACTAAACAAATAATATTAAAGAATATAACAACACTAATAATCTAAGATATGGATAACTGTTGATCAAAAATAAATGTTCACATTAAACGCCGAACAACATTAAACGAATGAGTACAAAATTGTGCAACAAAAAGGTTTTATATTTATTTTACAAATATCCAGATTGAAAAAACGATTTTGTCTTTGAAGGTCACTTTGTTTTGCAGCTACAATTAAGTAGGACTGATGTTTTGAGAGCGACATTGATTAAAATGCTTAAAAATGGCTACGAAATTAAATGCACTCGACTTGGGCAAAGCGGAGTTTTGACACTTATAATTGATTAAAAAAATCTCACAATAGTAGTATTGCACGTATTTTACCATTTTCAGCATTTATTTTGTGAAAAATAAACTTTTAATCAGTCCTACGATATCTCTTTTTTCTCATTTTTAGTCTATTTTTTTTTAATTAGGGGGGAAAGTTGGAATAATCAAAGGCATATGACCATTAATGCTGGCATTAGAATGTAAAAAAGAGTGTTCAAAGAACGACATGCCTAGTTTATGTACATTGCCAGATGTATTGGTTATATCAGGTACGGACGTGATGAATGTGTGAGTAAAAAAATTAGGTTGCGGTTCTTCTAATACAGGTACAGTTGTATGAATTGGTTCTTTGGTAGGCACTACTTGAGTTTTTTCCAAAATGGGTTTAAGTTTCGGTTTGGTTACGTGTACTCTGCTGGAATGCAGAACAACTTGGTATCGATGTCGGAAACAGAAATTGCAGTGTTCGCATTGGAACTGGGTTCGGTTGGAATGCTTCCAAAGTTGGTGTAAAACTAAATTACCTTTGGTACGAAATTGACTGAGGCGTTGGTTTCGACACCAGATACACGAATATCCTTTCCCCGTAGCAAGTTGAACCATATATTTGTCATACAACTGAATGTTACTTAAATTGTTACCCTGCCGCCATAGCTTATTATTCGAGTTCCACAAGTCCAACTCATCATTGCACAAAAAAGACAACACGATTTTTTTAGGAGAGCTTTGCTTTCTGGGACGTTTACTTTGCCCCTCTCTATCTTGATTCAAATTGCCGTTATACTGATGCGAAATAATAGAATGGATAGACATGTGCTCCATAATTTCAGTTTGACTGTAGAAAGTCATTTCGCATAAACAACACTGGTATTTACGATTTGGATTTAAGTTCTCTTTGGCCTCTTCAATTTTGGCGGGAGATGTTGCGTTGTGGCACCTGATATACCTATGAGTTTCTAAAGATGCGTCATCTTCAAATTCACAGCCACACGTTTGACACACGAACAAGGGAAGTTCTTCATCTTCTACTTCAGGTTCGTTTACTTGATTACAAACATCTCCCGCCTCAGGAAAATCCGACTGCAGTCTATGACTTAACGACAGTCGAGTCATATCCTCGGTACCTCGTGAATCGCATTCGGGTTCAGAACTATCGCTCGCTTCCATGTAGTTAAACAATCGTGCAGCACCGTGTTGTTTTGGTACGTGAGGCTTCCACGGTTTTGCTTCGTTTTGTAGAAGACGGTTTCCATGTTGCAGAATAGCAGCTGCGGCGCTCACTTCGAACGGTTTCACGTTCGTTGGATTTTGCCTGTAAAAATGTTTGTTGTAAATACAAAACGTAACGATTTCAAGAATACCTACGTAAATGTAGACGTATGTGGGTTTTGAGCGTTGTTGAAACTTGTTGTGCGTAAAACGTTAGAAGATGATCGATTATTACGTTGATCTAAAGGACTAAACGATTCGTTAAATAAAATTCGTATTCAAACAGAATTAACTTACTGTTGCTCTTCTTGATGGACCGCTAGTTGCGCAGCGTCGTCTGCTAGAAAAGTGCACTTTCCACAAGCTCTTTTGTTATGCACCTTCAACACGTGAGTGGCTAAACGCTCAGAGCGAGCTGCTTTATAGTCGCATAATCCACAAACAAACGGTTTTAAATGTGTGTTCATGTGACGTTTCAAACACCAATTATCGACACCTGACCACGAACAGTAACAACAAGTAAATCGCTTTTCGCCTTTCTTCTTGTTTGACGATTTTCCCATAATGGTAGATTTCGTATTAGTCGGTTTAACGTCCGTTCTAGAATTTACGGTCGTTCTCGACATGTTGTTGAAGTTATTCGGTATACTTAAACAGTTGCTCATCAACGATAAGTCATTAGTAATCGATTCGGGAGACTGTGTTGGAGTTTCGTTCGAGTTATACTTGTGATAATAAGACATACCCGAAGCGTTTTTAGGCGGATGCCTCCGAATCCTGTTTAGATCGTACGGATGCTCTCGATGCATTCTTAAAAAATGCTTTTTAACGTGATCGGCTCGATTAAACTGCTTTTGGCAAACGTAACATTGGAAAGGTTTTTCTTCTCTGTGTATATTTTCGTGTCTCGTGAACAAATCTCGTCGATCTGTTGCGTAAGGACAGTAAGTGCAACTATACCTTTTAGTTGGAGATGCATTGTTAGTTTCAGTTGGTGTCGTCGGTATAGTTCGTGATGCGGTGTTAATTGGAGTAGTAGCTTGCTGGAATTCGTCGGATACCTGCGTAGTTTGCGGTTTTGCACAATTGACTTCAAGGCGCGACTTTAATCTTTGAAGGTATCGCGTAACTTCGTGCAAAACTGGATTATTTTTTAATAAAGCTTCTGTGGTTTCTTCGGCACTAACGTTATGGTGGCGCGTAAGATGCATTCGTACGCACCGTGCCCATGCACTCTCGTAAGGGCATTGTGGGCATTGGAAAACACGCAGATTTGAATGAGTGCCTAGCCAATGTTCAGCGACTCTCGGAAGGTATCCGACACAGTCGCATTCCGCGCAACGAAATAATTTCTGCGCTGGATTATAACTAGCTATTTTAGAATGCGTCCATTGGAGATTATCTTCACTAATAATCCATTTATCTTCAAAACAAGGATTTGGTTTATGCTGTTGGAAAGGAGGATTTAAAATACTAGCCGATTGTAAACCGTTTTGCATTAAAGCGGCTAATCCAAACGCTGTAATGTGTTCTTCGGATTTTAACAGAGGACTTTCGATATCGTAATCTATAGTTGTGAGGCTTCGTTCTTGAGGGTTAGAAAGTCGCTCTGTTTGTACGCATTCGGGTAAGCCGTCTTCTCCGTACAATTTTCTGGTTATTTCTTTAAACATGTCTTCGTAGGAATCCATGGCGTTGCTTACCATTGGCATCGCCACTTCCATGATTTAAAATTCCGAACCTCACTAAGGAGGTTTTTGTGCCTGGAAAAAATTTCATCATTATTTGCAAATCGACGAATTTGAGCCGTACTCAACTAAATTTAAATTTGTTATTCTAGAGTGACATCTACACTACATTCTCTATAACTAAACGACCTCATACGTACAAACGTGAATAATTGATTGGCGAAAAAGACGTTCTTAATAATTCCTAATAATATAGAGCGTAGCTGCAAATTATGTAATATTGCCGTTTAGAAAGGCCAATTAGGATAATTGCTCGTTAAAGTATCGGAAAATTTTAAGGAGTATAATCTAGAGCTTACCATTGCGTCAAAGATGTAAATCTTTAAATTTTACTCAACGTGAAATCAGATTTTGCAATTTTATTCTTGCATTATGAACGGTTGACACCTGCACCAACTGAGTATATGAGATATCTGACCCACCCATCGATGCAGCACCCGACGCCCGGGGCGCCCACCCCTCCTTTTCACCCCCTCCTCAAATGCCACCCCATTGAACGGATGCGAACGTAAGCGCCACGTCTGCTCTCATTCTTAATACTAATAGAAATAATTTTTCGCTGAAAACTTAAAAGGCAACGTCTTTGTTGGAAAAGTTATTTAAAAAAAAAACTTTTTTTTTGAGAAATCGGCTAAGTTAGTTAGTACATGTGTAGGTATAGTAATTAATTAATTTTTTTTGTTGTTCGTCTAAATGACCTAATTGTAACTATGATAGTAAAATTTGGTATTGGGTAAAAAGCGGTCTGGGATAGTGCTTGGTATGAGTTGTATGAGAAGGGTGTTGGTGAATGTGGGGGAGGCTAGTAGGAGTTGCCAAGCAACGATGGCTATAGGGGGTGAGTTACTGATGTCGCGGCTTTATTTTCGATACGGTGCTTTTTATAAACAATGCCTGCAAGCAAAATTATGAAATAGTTACTAATAAACAAAACTTCTGACTGACTGCAACCACACTCTTTTCTCGGGTTTAAGTACCGAAGTCTTAAATTTAATCTTTTTCTATTCCTAGTCAAAACAGTCATAAAAACAATTCGAAAAGGTTATCGCATCGCCTTCAACGTAAACTGTCGACGCTGTAATTGATACCATTACAGTAGACCTCTTTCGTAAATTTCTGTCAACAAACATTATGGAACAAAATGTCTATATACACAGAATATTGTACAAAAATAAACAAAGTTAAGGACATCGACTCTATGCTCAGTACATATTTTAACTTTAAAAAAAACCAAACTTATTTTGATTAAATTTCACGGAAGTCCAAGTAATTACAAACAAAATGTAAGTAACTTTATGTGTAAAATTTAACAGGAAATTAATTTTGTGGTTACTAAACTACAGATTTTGCTTGGTACTAGTTCCAATTTAATTTAGATTGAATGTAAAATAAGCAAGCAATTTGCGTACTCCGCTTTATATTTGTGCCAGTGTACGTTTAACAAAACAACGAATGCAAATACATTTTGCATTTTACATCTATCTGTCTATATGTGGATTTGACGTAGGTAGTTATAGTTTACATGGCAACAATCTTTTTATTAAGAATCTACAGGATTATTATTTACTGCGAGAAACCTATTGGATCTGAAATTCAAATCACCCAGGAGATCTATAGAACTTTACCTCGCATTTTTAAATGAACAAAAATTGATACTTATTCTATTCATATCTAGATATGTTTTCATAAATATCTCATCAACAAAACGTATATATATTTTTGAATTGTTTCTATGTGTGTATACTAAAGATAGACAGATATCAAGAATCGATTCGTTTAAATTAACGACTTCTGAAAAGAAATAGTAGTTTCAAATCCCAGATCTACTTCACTTTTAGCTAAAGCTTTTCGTGGTTTATTTATTTTATTTATCGGTGTTGTTTTTACGGTAACCACAACTTATATACAGTTAATTAGACAATCAGGCATTAAGCTAAGTAAGTTATGCTACAATCAACCGCTTCTAAACAATTGCGTCCTCTTCCACTAAGAAATCCCCTTCCACGCGTTGTCGTTAAGACGACGAGGACTTGTCCGATACATCCAAAATTTTATGCTAAAGTATAGACAATTGAACTAAAAATGCAATAGAAACAGGAAACCTAAAAACAAATTAAAGAAACGCACCAAAAAAAATTGCGTGGAACGAATCCAAGAAATACCACGAAAAACGAAAAAATCCATAGTAAGATAAAAACAGCAACAAAAGTTAATTAATACCCAAGGATTAAGTTTGAAAACACATAGATCAAGAAAAAAGAAGAATTTTTTCCAAGCAAAGAAGTAGTAGTAGTAATATCGAAGGCTTCTAAGACCAGAGTCTATACTAAGATAAGAACGGTCAAAAAGAAGCGTGTCTTCGATAAAGGAGTAATAAAGAAGGGATAGTTCGAAACCGTGGTTACGATTGAAGTTATTGAGGTGTTTGATAATTTCTACGCTATCTTGGATTTTCCTATTGAAGAAAAATGGAGACTGCGCAGTTACCAAAACGTTATCAAAATCTATATTGTGACTTTTACAACAACCATGTTCTGAAATTCGTGTGATGACGTAACGACCGGTTTATTATAATCGCGAAGGCTTCCACAACCGGACACTATACTAAGATTAAAACGTCTTCCAGGTTTAGACCGTGTTGACATTGTAACCGAAGTCTCCAATATTTTGCACACTTTCGTAAGAGGCTTTATCAAGGCGTGAAAAAAACTGAAAAATTAAAGAAGTAAACGATAATCTAAAAAGAATCACTACAAAGTTAGGTAAACAAAGACAGATTAGAAACTCCATTATATGCACGTATTGGTCACTCGGAAGATGGAATACATGTTGGGACATCTAGTATACATAAATTGACACACACCCGCAGATACCTCAATGCCAAATTGCATCATTGTCTACTTCAGAAGTTTTCAATGCTAAAAACCCTAGTACATCAGCAAACCCAACGTGTTAAAGAACAAGCTAGACTATCTAACGTACGCCTTAAAAAAGAAACTTTAGGCTTAGACCGCGTCGTAGTTAAACACCCAGACTTTTTACGCTTGGTTCTAGTCTCTCCTTGAGAGCCAAAACAAGAAGTAGAACATGGCCTTTGCCGTATTGTCATTCGTGAACCCAAACAAATTGATGTTTCGCAAGACATTGCAGCTTGCATCTTCAGAGTAGTAAATGTCACTGAAAGAAAAAGTGGAAATGACGATATTTATACCAATAGCGATTAGCGTGATTAACGGACCTTATCTTTCTATTACCGCTTGACTGACGTCCTTATTACTCGGAGTAAGTGTTTGTGTCCTTTCCAAGAAGGTCGATCTTTGTCTTAGAGGATATAATACTGGTAGCCAAGACTTGCTGAGTCATAAAGTAGATGGAAGTTCTAGTCAACACTTTAGTTTGGTCAAAGTTCAGCGTGTGTCCTTGGTTCCACACGTGTTCTGCCACTGCTGATTTAGTAACTCTGCGGTGTTTGCAGTCAGCCATATGTTCTTTTACTCTAACTTCAGTAGAGCGTCCCGTCTGTTCTATATAACTTGATCCACAGGAACAAGTAATTTTGTAAACTCCGGCATGTTTTAGAACTTCTTGTTTGTCTTTAGCAGAAGTAAACCAGGTGTTTAGGGTATCCTTAGTCGTAAAGACAGTTTTAAATAAAATTAAATAAATAAGCGGTGCTAGTAGGAGGTGATAAGTCTTCTTTGACTTTTGGATTTATTGCTCTTTTCCATGCGTTTTGGATCTCTTTGAACCCGTATCCATTTTGTTGTAGGGACTCCAACAGTATTTCCTTTTACTTTTGTAGATTTTCATTATCTGACACACGTATAGCTCTTTTGGAGTGGAGTAGAAGCTGCAATACGCGCTCTACCTAAGGAGATCTCTGAAACTATTCGACAAGATGTTTGCAATATGGTAAGAAAAGCAAAACTGCGACGTTCTAATATTAACAGACATGAGAGAAAAGCACCTAAACGGTTACGTGAGAATAAGGACATTTTAATATTGAGAGCAAATAAAGGAAATGCTACAGTCGTTATGAACATACAAGATTACAACGACAAAATGACGAACTTACTCTCAGAAGATTGCTACATACGTCTACAGAGAAACCCTTTAAACTCACCCCAGCCTACCTAACAGTTAGCCGGAGGGTAGCTCAAAGGCGTGGTGGTTGATACACGAGGTATTCATTAAGAAAAAAAACTAAAGTCATACAAGAAACTGTCATACTCTTTGTGCACTAAGGTAAACTCCGCCATGAAAAACTCCACTACTATAGATATTAACAAGAAACAAACTTTGATTGTCAGAAATCCGGTTATGCCACGAATCTACGGTCTTCCAAAGATACACAAAGAAGGAGCCCTCCTTCGACCGATAGTGGGCATCATCAATTCACCAACCCAATCGTTAGCACGTTATCTAGCTGCAAAACTCTTGCCGTTGACAGGAAATACAAAAACTGACATTAAAGATTCTACAGACTTTGTAGAGAAAATTAAGAACTTGCGTATAACAAAAGAAGATATCTTAGTCAGCTTTGACGTGGTATATCTGTTTACTAAAGTCCCGGTCGACGAAGTGTTGTTTTTGCTCAAGGAGAAAATTACCGAAGAAGAAGTTCTGCTTATCGAACTCTGCTTTAAAAACACAACTTGTTTAAACAAGTAGAAGGAGCGGCCATGGGTTCACCTCTCCAATTATAGCCAATATTTTGAAACAAAATTATGAAAAATGTTGAATTACAACCAAAAACTTGGTTCAGATAAGTTGATGATACGTTTGTTGTATGGCCTCATGGCAAAGATAAACTAAATCAGTCCTTTCAACATCTAAACTCTGCACATAATAGCTTTAAGGCTTCTACGGTCGGAATCTATACTAAGATAAGAATGTCTTCCAGGTTTGGACCGTGTCATTGTTGTATTGTTGTTTGAGTTTTGCGATTTATCTCACGTCCTGATAAAGCCCAGTACGAAACTGGGCGAAACGTTGGCAACTTCGGTTACAACAACAATGACACGGTCCAAACCCGGAAGACATTGTTATCTTAGAGCGGCCATGCGTTCACCGCTCTCTCCAGTTATAGCCAATATTTACATGGAATATTTTGAAACTTAAATTATGAAAAATGTTGAGTTAAAACCAAAAACTTGGTTCAGGTATGTTGATGATACGTTTGTTGTATGGCCTCATGGCAAAGATAAACTAAATCAGTTCTTTTAAAATCTAAACTATGCACATAACAGCATTAAATTTACTATGGAGTTAGAACTTAACAGCAGTCTAGCCTTTCTTGATGTACTGGTGATAAGGAAAAATAACGGAAAATTGGGGCATTCCGTTTATAGAAAGAAAACGCACACTAATAGATACTTAAACGCTGAATCTCACCACCATCCAGTACAGAAAAATACTGTTTTGCGTACTTTAGCCAAAAGAGCTATACGTGTGTCAGATAATGAAAATTTACAAAAGGAAAAGAAAATACTGTTGGAGTCCCTACAACAAATTGGATACGGATTCAAAGAGATCCCAAACGCATGAAAAAGAGCCATAAATCTAAAAGTCAAAGAAGACTTATCACCTTCTACTAGCACCGCTTATTTACCATACTGTTTGGGTTCGACAGACAAAATAGGCAGAGTGCTAAAGAAACATAATATTAAATTTGTCTTTACGACTAAGGATACCCTGAACACCTGGTTTACTTCTGCTAAAAACAAACAAGAGGCTCTCAAACATGCCGGACTTTACAAAATTCCTTGTTCCTGTGGATCAATTTATATAGGACAGACGGGACGCTCTATTCAAGTTAGAGTAAAAGAACATATGGCTGACTGCAAACACCGCAGAGTTACTAAATCAGCAGTGGCAGAACACGTGTGGAACCAAGGGCACACGCTGAAATATATAATGACTAAACTAAAGTGTTTACTAGAACTCTTTTTTGCTTTCGCAGACTAATCTGCGAAGCTATGGAAATAGAAATACATCCATGGAATATGAAGTGAGAAGACGGCTTAAGACTGAGCAAATCTTGGCTACCAGTATTATATCCTCTAAAACAAAGATCGACCTTCTTGGAAAGGACACAAACACTTACTCCGAGTAACAACGAAGTCAGTCAAGCGGTAACAAAAACATAAGGTCCGTTAATCACGATAATCGCTTTTGGTATAAATATCGTCATTTACACTTTTTCTTACAGTGACATTTACCACTCTGAAGATGCAAGCTGCAATGTCTAGCGAAACGTCAGTTTGTTTGGGTTCACGAACGACAATACGGCAAAGGCCAAGTTCTACTTCTTGTTTTGGCTCTCAAGAAGAGACTAGGACCAAGCCTAAGTCTGGGTGTTTTACTACGACGCGGTCTAAGCCGAAAGTCGTTTATAATCATAAACATAACAACCGCGAAAGCTTAAGATTTTATGTAAAAAATTAGTCTTTAGGAAAAAGAGCAGCTTTTGGTTGTCGAGTTGAATATAGGTTTAATACCATTCCTACGAAAAAAATTTCTTTTTGATCTATGGCTTTGTGACCGTTTAAGTTCGAAACTATAAATCATTTAAGGTACTGTAAAACGGGGCGAATTGGGACAGTTTTTCTAAATAACTTTTCTTCTCAATGAGATAGATGATCCAAACCAATACCAAAAGTTGGGTCTGTACTGGAACTTTGAACCGACGTATCATTCACACCTGACACTTTGACAGGTGATTTAAAAAAATGTAGGTGTCGCCTCGCAAATGGGGTCAATCGGGACACCCGTTTATTTTGATGGCCGAGATACCACGTCAAAGTTGACTAGGATATCTTCTTTTGTTTAACAAAACTGGTAATAAGGAAAAATAACGAAAAATGAGGACATTCCATTGATAGAAAGAAAACGCACACTAATAGATACTCAAACGCCGAATATCACCGCCATCCAGTACAGAAGAATACTGTTTTGCATACTTTAGCCAAAGGAGCTATACGTGTGTCAGATAATGAAAATCTACAAAAGGAAACACTGTTGCTACAACAAAACGGATACGGGTTCAAAGAGATCCAAAACGCATGGAGAAGCGCAATAAATCCAAAAGTCAAAAAAGACTTATCACCTCCTACTAGCACCGCTTATTTACCATACTATATGGGTTTGACAGACAAAATAAGCAGGGTGACGCTCTACTGAAGTTAGAGTAAAAGAACATATGGCTGACTGCAAACACTGCAGAGTTACTAAATCAACAGTGGCAGAACACGTGTGGTACCAAGGACACACGCTGAACTTTGACCAAACTAAAGTGTTGGCTAGAAGTACTTTCCCATACTAATCCGCGAAGCTGTGGAAATAGAAAAACATCCATGTAATATGAACCGAGAAGACGGTTTAAGACTCAGCAAATCTTGGCTACCAGTATTATATCCTCTAAAACAAAGATCGACCTTCTTGGAAAGGACACAAACACTTACTCCGAGTAACGAAGTCAGTCAAGCGGTAACAAAAACATAAGGTCTGTTAATCATGCTAATCGCAATTGGTATAAATATCGTCATTTACACTTTTTCTTTCAGTGACATTTACCACTCTGAAGATGCAAGCTGCAATGTCTTGTGAAACGTCAGTTTGTTTGGGTTCACGAACGACAATACGGCAAAGGTCAAGTTCTACTTCTTGTTTTGGCTCTCAAGAAGAGACTAGGACTAAGTCTGGGTGTTTTACTACGACGCGGTCTAAAGTTGCTTATAATCATAAAGAAGCGATAGTTCGAAACCGTGGTTACGATTGAAGTTATTGAGGTGTTTGATAATTTTTACGCTATCTCGGATTTTTTTATTGAAGAAGAATGGAGTTTGCGCAGTCACCAAAACGTTATCAAAATCTATATTGTGACTTTTACAACAATCATGTTTTGAATGTCGTGTGATGACGAAAAGACCGGTTTCACCGATGAAAATGTAAAAAATTAGTCCTTGGGAGAAAGAACAGCTTTTGCCTGTCGAGTTGAATAAAGGTTTAATGCCATTCCTACGAAAAAAATTAATTTTTGATTTGTGGCTTTGTGGCCGTTTGGGTTCGAAACTAGAAATCATTTTAGGTACAGTAAAACGGGGCGAATTGGGAGGGCTTTTCTAAATAACTTTTCTGCTCAATGAGATAGATGATTGAAACCAATACTAAAAGTTGTGTCTCTACTGGAACTTTGAATCGACCTATCATTCACATCTGTCACTTTGACAGGTGATTTAAAAAAATGTAGATGTCCCGACTCGCATCGCAAAAACACAAAAAAAATAGATACGTAAGTATTTATTGATTTAAGTGAGCTCTTTGGTGAGGTTTCTTGGTAAACTTGTAACCACCTCTACGCAAAAATGTCCTAATGAATCGTCCACAACATTACGCTCATCGATAATTGATGAGGATGGATCAGCTTCAGCAAAATCTTCTTGTGACACGCTTTTTCCTGGTTTAATGGAAACCTGTCTCTCTTTGTAACTGTTTGTTTCAGGCATTCGTGCTATGACTTAGTAAATCGGTTACAAAAGTGGTCCAATCGTAGAGATTGTAATCTTGATCTTTTGATTTTGGTAATCGCTTTCAAACTGAAGTAGATTAAGTCTTGTCCCCAGAAATCCCTTTCTAATATTTTCACTCATTGTTTCCAAATTATCAAGCGCTTTTTTTTAACAATAACGGAAAATATTGTTTTAATATAAGGTCCTCTCATATCGCCAAGCTTTTTTCAAAGAAGCAAAAACCGCCACGTCTAACGGCTGGGTCAGATGAGCAGATTGAGGGAGGTAAAAAACCAAAGTTTATGTTATTTTTCTTACGAAATTGAATGACTTTATATAAAAGATTACTACACAAATTATCACCATCTAAAACTCTTGGATCAGATTGCTTTTTAAAATATGGTAGGGCAATACTTTAGAACCAGTTTTTAAAGAGAGGTTAGTAGAACCAACCGTTGGACTTTCTGCGGTACCGTGCGTTTCTTGGCCAATTTTTAGACAATGAATGGTGGTAGTAAAATACCCCCACCACTTCTTGCAAACATGACTGATGTGGAGTTTTTTTGCCGATTCAATAATCCGTTTAGGATGTTCGGTTGTCGTCTTACTATCACTTTTTTAGTACAAGGTCATCAACGAAACAAATTTCGTCATAGTTGAGTATAGAGTTCGGCTCATTTTCTAAGGTTTCAAAATTGTCAAAATATAAATTAACTGTTTCGTGCGAGATACCCGCACGTTCTTTCTTAATATTTTCGCCAGCTTCTGCGTCAGGAAATTCTAATGTTGCGATAATAAAGAATTGGACGAGTCCCGTTCTGGCATATTCTTTTGATTTTTTTTACATTCACGCCTTATCTGTCAAAGTAGCTCCTGACAGCATATCGAAGATCCATTTTGTCAAAAGGATAGCCTCAATATTATTAACTGAACTAAATGTTCTTCTTCTTCTCGTGTCAGGATGGTCTGCATTTACTGCTTTTTTACTGGACCTCTTTTATGTTTTGGTAGTGTTGATTTTAAGATACCAAAAACTTGGGATGTTTCTCGTAGGCCAATCTGACTTCGTCGTATTTGTGGCAAGCCCATTTGTAACGTTTGTTCACTATAGTTTTGGTAGATTCTTGTCCCAGGCACTTTTTTGTATTTTCGGACCATTGTCCTAATTGGCATTTTTAAAGTGAGATTTTTTGCTTAAAAACTACTATCTGCCGTTTTTTTAAACTTTTTTGTTTCATTTTTTTGAAATGTGTATAAAACATCTCAGTCTATGATATATGAAAATTACTCTTACTTTTATTTTTTATTTTCACACAACGCTTTTTAATCAATAACAAAATCGGTAATTTTTATTGATTTTTAAGGCACTCTTATTCTCATTATTCGTCACTAAATTAACAGGTTGATAATATGATGATAGCAGAAAACATTGACCTCAAAACCCCTTCGCTCCTTTTGACGGTACTCAAGCACATGGATGTAGATGGCGATTAATAGAGCTCCGAATCTGGATTCTTATGTTGACAAATAGAAAAAGCGCGATGAACCAAAGATTCAATAACAGAACGTTTCTGTCCCGGATGATGATGAAACAAAGCCTTAAAGTATCTCTCCGTATGAGTGAGTTTGCGATAAAAAGAAGATATTAGCGGAATGGATAGCAAGCTGGGGACTGGTTGTGATGAACAATGGAAACGTACCCACGTTCTAAATAGGCAACACGAGTTTGATAATCGACATCAGATGCGCAGATGAATTAACAAGATTAACTCTGAGAAAATAATAAATACTTTTAGAATCAAGAATAATAACTAATACGGGGAAAATTACAGGAATTTTGGGGCAATGTGCTTCGCCTAAAAAAGAATTTATTTTCTAGCGTTGGATTACATTGGTGCAGCGTTATTTCTCTATTTAGCGCAAGAAAGATTATAGATGCGGTAAAAAGCCTGAATAAATGAAAGGCCCCTGGGCCAGACAGCATACCGGAGACGACGAAACAACAACCAGACAAATTGGCACTTTTAATGAACACCCTACAGAAAAAATAAGAATTTCCAAGGGAATGAAAAGCCGCTAACCTCCTACTAATAGATAAAAGCAAAGACACCTTCAGCGTTTTGAACTCGTACAGGTACCTATGCCTGATTAACAGCCAGGCGAAAGATACAAGCACCTGGTGTTAGCAACACTTCGAAAAACATTGAAGGCTTGGAGAGCTTGTCAGCCAAACAATCCGGGTTAACAAAGGGTAAATCGATTATGGACGCAATAGAATCGGTAGGCCGGTGAACAAGAAATGGCACCATAAGAACTAGGTGACTATGCGACTATGGTCACGGTAGATGTTAAGAATGCGTTCATCTCTCTAGCGTGCCCGATAATTTTGAAGGCATTACAAAAGAACGGCATGGAACAATATATATTCAATATTACCGGATGATACCTGTAAAACAGAAGCCTAATCCTGCAAAGCCAAGATGACACAAAGACAATAAAGGTGACTTGCGGGGTGCCACAAGGATCCTTACTGAGGCCGAGTTTTTGGAATATTGTAGTTGAGGACAATTTGGGAGGGCACAATTAGTAGCCGTTGCTGACGACCTTGACTTATTTACCAGCGCTAGGGCGGAAGACGAGCTTGTAATTAAGACAAAAGGACATCATGGGCGTATTGTTAAAAACATGGGAACTAGAACTGGTACCACGCAAAACTGAAGCATTAATAATCTCGGACAAGAGACGAATCTATGCCATTACTTTTAAGGTAAGACTAATATGGTGGTCTACTCTACTTTCTTCTCTTCTACTCTTCTCAATATGGACAGAACCGCTAGCAAAAAGCAAGTACCAAGACTTCAAAGAAGAACCTGCTAGAGAATTATAGCTGCTTACCGAATTGTAGCAATGGAGGCGGCTCAGCTGCTTGCAAGGATCATACCTTTGGACCTGCTAGTAGCTGAACGCCAAATAATCAATCATGCAGGCGAGAGTAGATACCATGGGCAAATGGCAGCACAGATGGCAAAACAGCACTAAGAATATATGGACTCACAAGCTGCTAAAAGATGTTGATGCTTGGGTTGAGAGACGACACAGACAACATCTAACCCAGGTACTTACAGGACACGGCTGTTTCCACACTTATCGACATGGCATAAGAAAGAGATCAAAGACCCCAAGCATGGCTACCAGCCTTAGGAAAAATGATGGCCCACAGACAATTATCAATAGCTCGTTAGTCAGGATAATGGCACAAAAAGAAGCAGACTTCTTAAGGCTGGAAAAGGCCGCAGTCAGCAAATACCACGAGCTCGAAGGAGGATACAGTGGAGCACGCTGTCATTCAAGGGACGGATTTTATGATACACTCTATAGTAATTTTATTTTTTTTATACAATATGTTTATATCTTTATCTATAGATAGTTTAAGGATTTTATAAATGTTTTCTTTTCAGAAATCGATCGAGTGGTTTTTAAAATATATTTTTAAATATTCTTTAAAGTAAGGGAGTCATGATTTTTCGAAAAACAAAAAAAACACCAATAACTATGAACTGGGGCTTCAAATCAAAAATTTGAACTAAGAAAAGTTGTTTCTTTCAATGAGTTCTAACTTCCATTTTCGGGTGTTATAACTTAGTATAAACACCCTGTATATTGATTTTTTTGCATTATTGGTTTTTCTTTTATTGATTTTGCGTAGATTTTAACCATTAAGGACAATATCCAGAAGCTCTAAAACAATTAATCTCCATTTTATATAATTATTTTCTTGGTCTGATTTTAAATAACACGCCAAACTAAAAAAAATGTAACATTTCTTTATCAAAAGTCAGTTAAGTAGAAAAAATGTTTGCTTGATAAGAACAAATAGCTTATAGAGCTTTACATAATTTTTGCAAAAACTCACAAATTAGTGTAAAAGCAAAGTTTCCAAAAAAATTTTATTGGTGCATTTAGTAACGAATTATGAAAGGGTCTAATTTTTAATAAACGAAACAAGAGCGTTGTCCCGTTTTACGAGCGTTTTATAATAGCTGTTAATTAACTGTTTTTTAAATTGAATAAATCGAGAAATTTTTATTTTTTGGGTGTTTATTCGAAAACAATGGAAAACTGAGTTGAATCGTATGCGTAAATAACATATTAAATAAAACTGACTTCTACCACATTTTATACAATTTGTATCTGACTTAAGAAAATTGTAAACATGCTTATACTCCATTTTATTTTTACGTTCATGTCAGAAACAGATGGTTCGCGATTAATGCACTTTTGTATTAAAAATGCGAGGTCAATGTTCTTCATTTTCAGGTGATTTACAGTTGACTTCCACGCATTTGCAATCGTTTGGAAATTTATCTCTTCTAAATATCGTATTTTTTACGTCGGGTAATAATAAACGAATTCAATGTTATCTAAATATGCTCGGAGACATCGCCGTAGATGCTCATTACCACGACTCGTTTTCTAATTTCATTTTGTATTCAACTGTTGCTTTTGTGCCAAAACTGTAAATTCACTTTAATCGTTTGATACAAATTCTTTTTTCGTACAAATCTTTTCCAAATTAAAGGTTTTTTTTTACGTTAAAATCCATTTCGTAGTACCTACAAATTGTATTTGTATTCAAGAGTTAAAAAATAAATTGAAAGAACGCCGAGAAGTATTTTCTTTGACATCAAAGTTTTGAAGAAAGATAAAAGGAGCATTCAGCTCATTCAATGATATGCGTTTCGTCTGTGTCAAACATCGCTAATTTCAATTAAAAAAACGTGTAAATTTGCATTGAATTAAATTATAAAACATTAATAATTGAGAATAATAAACTAAATCATCTTAAACAAAGCTTAGAAAGAAGAAATAAAAATTTTAACCAAAAAAAACGAAACAAGAAATTCGGTAACAACAACGACCTGGTTCAAACCCGGAAGACGTTCTCATCTTAGTATAGTCTATGACCGTAGAAGCTTTCGCTATTACATTCACGATCTTCGTATTTTCTAAATTTTCTTAGTCGTTGTCGTGGCCACAGCATCATTCCTGCATTTTTCAAAATTAAGTTCCACGTTCAGACACGTTCTTCCAAAAACATTCTACACTGTGTTAGTCTAGCGTTGTTGGACACTCTATCTCCGGAGGATTGGAATCTTTTTAACAACATTAATCACCAGCAGTATACGGTTAACCACTGAAGTTCAAAGTTTCGATTATTAGAATCCAAGAATCAGAAAGTTTCATCTTCTACTGACTTTTCTTCATTTAGTATTTATTCAGTTCAGAATAGGAATCGGCGCTATCTAAAGGTTTAAAGTTTGCTGTTGCTCCCTAACGTATTTCTAAAGAAGACATTTTATGTATTGTTGAGTCTTGTATAAGACGTCTTCCTAGTCAAATTTCAGATCCCATTTGTATACTGACAAAATTCTTGACTCATCTGAAGTTCCTAAATCCAACATTTCTAAGTCGGAAAAGTTAGCTTTGAAAAGTCTCGATATCATCGTTCTTCCAGCTGACAAAAGCAACGCTAGTGTCGTTTGAACTAACATAATTCTACTTTGAGGACTGACCGTAAGGTCAGTCCAATCATCAGATCTTCTAATCTACTTTCTAAAACCAAACGTCGACTTACTCTATTAAATTCGAAACGACCTCGTCTATACGGATTTCCCAAAGTTCACAAACAAAGCTAGCCGAGTTCTTCTTTAACATTTTTTGTAAACTTACAGGTAAAACCTCTTCTCGCGTTCTTTCAGCATTTTATTTAACGTTTGGAAACTATAAAACTTGAATCCTAAGGTCTTATTGTGAGTTTTGATATCACTTCACTTTTTACCGAAACATCTATTAAATATTCGCTTATTATCATCCAACAGACTCTGTCTCACCATGACAAAGATTTAAGTTTGGTTCCGCTTATTGATAAGTGTTTATCATCTATTTACAACCAACACCCAGATATCAAATCCACCATGGAAACTAAAATTTATGGTTGTTTTCTTTTTCTTGTTGTGTGTGTGTAAACCTGAAGGACTTTTGGGGAATTCTTAATGCTTTATTAAAAAAAAGATTATGCTGGTAATTGGTACATTAATTTACAACAAAGATAACGTTTTTATGACTGACAGTATTCTTAAATCTTTTTTTTTGTTGCCTCCTGGTTCAAGCCTGATAGGAGGCGAGCTAGATCACTTAATAATCTTGGTGCAGTTTGTTTCCTGGCTAGAAATATTTGGTTGGTGAAGCTGACACTAGTGTGTAAAAAAATAATAAAAAACGCGTAACCGAGAGATTACTTTTTTATTTTGTTTTCGAAGCTCGACTTAGTGCTGGACCATCACATGTTCATTGACATGACATTAACATTTAAAAATTGCAATTGAGATAAAAACCTTGTATAAGCTTAAGATACAATACTAACATTAGAAAGTCTTCCGGGTTTGGACCGTGTCATATTTGCAACCGAAGCTGCCAACGTTTCGCCCACTTTCGTAAGGGGCTTCATCAGGGCGTGAGATAAATCGCAAAACTCAAACAAGCAATCGAAATCTAACTAAGAACTTCTCAAAAGTTAGGTTATCCACTTGTAAAACAAGCCATAACCTAAACTATGAAAAGGTAAGAAAGAAAACGATAACCTGAAAAAGCAAACGAAAATCTAACAAAGAACCACTACCGAGTTAGGTAATCAACTTGTGAACCAAGCCAGATTCTAAACTAGGTAGAAGTGACTTAAGAAGAAATAGTCTCCGTATTTAAAGGAACAGGATCGTCACGGATGATTAAGCTCGACCCTGATTGGGTTACGGTTGCTAGGGGGCGTGTTTTTCTTAAATGACTAATAACCGGGAACCAAAGAGGGGATAGTTCGAAACCATGATCGCGATTGAAGTTATTGGGGTGTTTGATGATTTCTATGCTTTCTCGGAATTTCCTGTTGAAAAAGAATGGAGATTTGGCAATCAACGAAACATTATCAAAATCTATCTTGTGACCTGTAGTAAAATGATGTTCAGCGACCGCAGACTTGGAAGTATACCTTTTCCTTATACAACGATCATGTTCTGAAATGCGAGTAATGACGGAACGACCGGTTTCACCAATGTAGACTAAACCACAAGAACAGGGAATTTGGTATACACCTTGAGATGAAAGTGTAGGAAATTTGTCTTTGGGAGAAGGAAGAATCTGAGAGATTTTGCCTGTCGAGTTGAATATGGGTTTAATACCATTCTTACGAAGGAGTTTCCCTATTTGATCTGTAACCTTGTGAATGTAGGGTAAAAAGGCCAATTTCGGGTTGGATTCGGGAGTAGAAATGTTCTTAGGTAATCGAGTACGTGGATGTAAATGACGATTAATAACTCTATGAATATCTCGCTTTACATAACCATTGTTCACTAAGGTTCTAGTAAGATGACGGAGTTCTGAGTCTAGATTCTCAGGTTGACAAATAGAAAAGGCACGATGGACCAAAGATTCAATGACAGAACGTTTCTGTGCAGGATGATGATGAGACGAAGCATGAAGATATCTGTCCGTATGGGTGGGTTTGCGATAAACAGAATGGCCTAGAAGTCCGTCGGGCTTACGAGTCACAAGAACGTCAAGAAATGGAAGAGAACCATTACTTTCGATTTCCATAGTAAATTTGATATCTGAGTGTTGATTGTTAAGATGATCAAGAAACTTAGACAATTCCAGATGACCATGAGACCAAACAATAAACGTGTCGTCAACATATCTAAACCACACTTTAGGTTTTAATATTGATGATTCCAAAGCAACCGTTTCAAAGGATTCCATAAAAATGTTAGCTACAACAGGTGATAGAGGAGAACCCATAGCAGCACCAGAAACTTGTTCGTAAAACTTATTATCAAATTGGAAGTAAGTAGAGGATAGACATTTTTCAATAAGAGGAACCAAACTCAAGTCCTTGCCATGTTGAGACAGAATCTGTTTGATGATAATAAGCGAATCCTTAATAGGAACTTTAGTAAAAAGTGAAGTAACATCAAAGCTCACGAGAAGATCTTGGGGTTCAAGTTTTATAGTTTCTAGACGTTGAATAAAATGCTGAGAGTTGAGGATGTGAGAAGAGGTTTTACCTGTAAATTCGCAAAGAATGTTGGACAAGAACTTGGCTAGCTTGTAAGTAGGAGATTGGATAGTACTGACGATAGGTCTAAAAGGAATACCTTGTTTGTGAATTTTGGGAAGTCCGTATAGACGAGGTGGTTTAGAATCTGATGGGGTAAGTCGACGTTTAGTTTCAGGAGGTAGATTGGAAGATTTAATGATTTGGCTAACCTCGCGTTCAATCCTCGAAGTGGGGTTATGGGCTAGAAGAGCGTAAGTTTCCTCAGACAAAATAGAATGGATTTTCGTAACATAATCAATTTGGTTCAAAACTACAGTGGCGTTACCCTTGTCGGCTGGAAGAACAATAATATCAGGGTTCTTACGAAGACTTTTTAGAGCTGACTCTTCCGACTTAGAAATGTTGGATTTAGGAATTTTAGATGATTCAAGGATTTTGCCAGTGTTAATACGAATGGGATCTGAGATGTGGCGAGGAAGATGTCTTATAGAAGACTCAACAGCACATAGAATATCTTCTTTAGGAATACGTTTAGGAGCAACCGCAAAATTCAAACCCTTAGAGAGCACCGATTCCTGTTCTGGAAGTGAGAACCAAACTAGATAAATTGACAACCGTCTTTACTGAGTTAGTAGTAGAAGAAACTTTACGATTCTTGGATTCTAATAGTTGAAACTTTTTGAGATGACCTTCAGTGGTTAGTCGTAGAGTGGTATCAGACTGCTGGTAAGTAATGTTGTCAAAGAATTTCCAATCATCCGGGGATAGAGTGTTGGCCAACTCAAGATGAAGATAAAAGAGTTGTTTCGAAATGGTGTCTAACTCTCGCCTAGTTTGCTTAATCCGTTCGCGTATCAACGCTAGACTAGCACGGTGTAGGATGTTTTCAGAAGAACGTGTCTGAATGTGGAATTTAATTTTGAGGAATGCAGGAATGATGTTGTGGTCACGACAGCGACTAAGAAAGGTTAAATTGCACAAAAGTTTGACGAGTTTGTGGCGAAGTTTGGAAAATACGGAGGTTTTAGAAGAAATATTCTCCCCGTAGAGATTGTTAATGTAATAGCGAAGGCTTCCACGGCCGGAATCTATACTAACATTAGAAAGTCTTCCGGGTTTGGACCGTGTCATATTTGCAACCGAAGCTGCCAACGTTTCGCCCACTTTCGTAAGGGGCTTCATCAGGGCGTGAGATAAATCGCAAAACTCAAACAAGCAATCGAAATCTAACTAAGAACTTCTCAAAGTTAGGTTATCCACTTGTAAAACAAGCCATAACCTAAACTATGAAAAGGTAAGAAAGAAAACGATAACCTGAAAAAGCAAACGAAAATCTAACAAAGAACCACTACCGAGTTAGGTAATCAACTTGTGAACCAAGCCAGATTCTAAACTAGGTAGAAGTGACTTAAGAAGAAATAGTCTCCGTATTTAAAGGAACAGGATCGTCACGGATGATTAAGCTCGACCCTGATTGGGTTACGGTTGCTAGGGGGCGTGTTTTTCTTAAATGACTAATAACCGGGAACCAAAGAGGGATAGTTCGAAACCATGATCGCGATTGAAGTTATTGGGGTGTTTGATGATTTCTATGCTTTCTCGGAATTTCCTGTTGAAAAGAATGGAGATTTGGCAATCAACGAAACATTATCAAAATCTATCTTGTGACCTGTAGTAAAATGATGTTCAGCGACCGCAGACTT
The DNA here is from genome assembly GCA_035610365.1 of Aquatica leii. Taxonomy (NCBI): domain Eukaryota; kingdom Metazoa; phylum Arthropoda; class Insecta; order Coleoptera; family Lampyridae; genus Aquatica; species Aquatica leii. The sequence continues at coordinate 30,315,803 of CM069439.1, forward strand.
GGAAGTATACCTTTTCCTTATACAACGATCATGTTCTGAAATGCGAGTAATGACGGAACGACCGGTTTCACCAATGTAGACTAAACCACAAGAACAGGGAATTTGGTATACACCTTGAGATGAAAGTGTAGGAAATTTGTCTTTGGGAGAAGGAAGAATCTGAGAGATTTTGCCTGTCGAGTTGAATATGGGTTTAATACCATTCTTACGAAGGAGTTTCCCTATTTGATCTGTAACCTTGTGAATGTAGGGTAAAAAGGCCAATTTCGGGTTGGATTCGGGAGTAGAAATGTTCTTAGGTAATCGAGTACGTGGATGTAAATGACGATTAATAACTCTATGAATATCTCGCTTTACATAACCATTGTTCACTAAGGTTCTAGTAAGATGACGGAGTTCTGAGTCTAGATTCTCAGGTTGACAAATAGAAAAGGCACGATGGACCAAAGATTCAATGACAGAACGTTTCTGTGCAGGATGATGATGAGACGAAGCATGAAGATATCTGTCCGTATGGGTGGGTTTGCGATAAACAGAATGGCCTAGAAGTCCGTCGGGCTTACGAGTCACAAGAACGTCAAGAAATGGAAGAGAACCATTACTTTCGATTTCCATAGTAAATTTGATATCTGAGTGTTGATTGTTAAGATGATCAAGAAACTTAGACAATTCCAGATGACCATGAGACCAAACAATAAACGTGTCGTCAACATATCTAAACCACACTTTAGGTTTTAATATTGATGATTCCAAAGCAACCGTTTCAAAGGATTCCATAAAAATGTTAGCTACAACAGGTGATAGAGGAGAACCCATAGCAGCACCAGAAACTTGTTCGTAAAACTTATTATCAAATTGGAAGTAAGTAGAGGATAGACATTTTTCAATAAGAGGAACCAAACTCAAGTCCTTGCCATGTTGAGACAGAATCTGTTTGATGATAATAAGCGAATCCTTAATAGGAACTTTAGTAAAAAGTGAAGTAACATCAAAGCTCACGAGAAGATCTTGGGGTTCAAGTTTTATAGTTTCTAGACGTTGAATAAAATGCTGAGAGTTGAGGATGTGAGAAGAGGTTTTACCTGTAAATTCGCAAAGAATGTTGGACAAGAACTTGGCTAGCTTGTAAGTAGGAGATTGGATAGTACTGACGATAGGTCTAAAAGGAATACCTTGTTTGTGAATTTTGGGAAGTCCGTATAGACGAGGTGGTGTAGAATCTGATGGGAGTAAGTCGACGTTTAGTTGCAGGAGGTAGATTGGAAGATTTAATGATTTGGCTAACCTCGCGTTCAATCCTCGAAGTGGGGTTATGGGCTAGAAGAGCGTAAGTTTCCTCAGACAAAATAGAATGGATTTTCGTAACATAATCAATTTGGTTCAAAACTACAGTGGCGTTACCCTTGTCGGCTGGAAGAACAATAATATCAGGGTTCTTACGAAGACTTTTTAGAGCTGACTCTTCCGACTTAGAAATGTTGGATTTAGGAATTTTAGATGATTCAAGGATTTTGCCAGTGTTAATACGAATGGGATCTGAGATGTGGCGAGGAAGATGTCTTATAGAAGACTCAACAGCACATAGAATATCTTCTTTAGGAATACGTTTAGGAGCAACCGCAAAATTCAAACCCTTAGAGAGCACCGATTCCTGTTCTGAAGTGAGAACCAAACTAGATAAATTGACAACCGTCTTTACTGAGTTAGTAGTAGAAGAAACTTTACGATTCTTGGATTCTAATAGTTGAAACTTTTTGAGATGACCTTCAGTGGTTAGTCGTAGAGTGGTATCAGACTGCTGGTAAGTAATGTTGTCAAAGAATTTCCAATCATCCGGGGATAGAGTGTTGGCCAACTCAAGATGAAGATAAAAGAGTTGTTTCGAAATGGTGTCTAACTCTCGCCTAGTTTGCTTAATCCGTTCGCGTATCAACGCTAGACTAGCACGGTGTAGGATGTTTTTAGAAGAACGTGTCTGAATGTGGAATTTAATTTTGAGGAATGCAGGAATGATGTTGTGGTCACGACAGCGACTAAGAAAGGTTAAATTGCACAAAAGTTTGACGAGTTTGTGGCGAAGTTTGGAAAATACGGAGGTTTTAGAAGAAATATTCTCCCCGTAGAGATTGTTAATGTAATAGCGAAGGCTTCCACGGCCGGAATCTATACTAACATTAGAAAGTCTTCCGGGTTTGGACCGTGTCATATTTGCAACCGAAGCTGCCAACGTTTCGCCCACTTTCGTAAGGGGCTTCATCAGGGCGTGAGATAAATCGCAAAACTCAAACAAGCAATCGAAATCTAACTAAGAACTTCTCAAAAGTTAGGTTATCCACTTGTAAAACAAGCCATAACCTAAACTATGAAAAGGTAAGAAAGAAAACGATAACCTGAAAAAGCAAACGAAAATCTAACAAAGAACCACTACCGAGTTAGGTAATCAACTTGTGAACCAAGCCAGATTCTAAACTAGGTAGAAGTGACTTAAGAAGAAATAGTCTCCGTATATAAAAGAGAAGGATCGTCACGGATGGTTAAGCTCAACTCTGATTGGGTTACGGTTGGTAAGGGCGTGTTTTCGATAAATGACTAATGACTGAGAACCAAAGAGGGGATAGCTCGAAACCATGATCGCGATTTAAGTTATTGGGGTGTTTGATGATTTCTATGCTCTCTCGGAATTTCCTGTTGAAATGAATGGAGATTTGGCAATCAACGAAACATTATCAAAATCTATCTTGTGACCTGTAGTAAAATGATGTTCAGCGACCGCAGACTTGGAAGTATACCTTTTCCTTATACAACGATCATGTTCTGAAATGCGAGTAATGACGGAACGACCGGTTTCACCAATGTAGACTAAACCACAAGAACAGGGAATTTGGTATACACCTTGAGATGAAAGTGTAGGAAATTTGTCTTTGGGAGAAGGAAGAATCTGAGAGATTTTGCCTGTCGAGTTGAATATGGGTTTAATACCATTCTTACGAAGGAGTTTCCCTATTTGATCTGTAACCTTGTGAATGTAGGGTAAAAAGGCCAATTTCGGGTTGGATTCGGGAGTAGAAATGTTCTTAGGTAATCGAGTACGTGGATGTAAATGACGATTAATAACTCTATGAATATCTCGCTTTACATAACCATTGTTCACTAAGGTTCTAGTAAGATGACGGAGTTCTGAGTCTAGATTCTCAGGTTGACAAATAGAAAAGGCACGATGGACCAAAGATTCAATGACAGAACGTTTCTGTGCAGGATGATGATGAGACGAAGCATGAAGATATCTGTCCGTATGGGTGGGTTTGCGATAAACAGAATGGCCTAGAAGTCCGTCGGGCTTACGAGTCACAAGAACGTCAAGAAATGGAAGAGAACCATTACTTTCGATTTCCATAGTAAATTTGATATCTGAGTGTTGATTGTTAAGATGATCAAGAAACTTAGACAATTCCAGATGACCATGAGACCAAACAATAAACGTGTCGTCAACATATCTAAACCACACTTTAGGTTTTAATATTGATGATTCCAAAGCAACCGTTTCAAAGGATTCCATAAAAATGTTAGCTACAACAGGTGATAGAGGAGAACCCATAGCAGCACCAGAAACTTGTTCGTAAAACTTATTATCAAATTGGAAGTAAGTAGAGGATAGACATTTTTCAATAAGAGGAACCAAACTCAAGTCCTTGCCATGTTGAGACAGAATCTGTTTGATGATAATAAGCGAATCCTTAATAGGAACTTTAGTAAAAAGTGAAGTAACATCAAAGCTCACGAGAAGATCTTGGGGTTCAAGTTTTATAGTTTCTAGACGTTGAATAAAATGCTGAGAGTTGAGGATGTGAGAAGAGGTTTTACCTGTAAATTCGCAAAGAATGTTGGACAAGAACTTGGCTAGCTTGTAAGTAGGAGATTGGATAGTACTGACGATAGGTCTAAAAGGAATACCTTGTTTGTGAATTTTGGGAAGTCCGTATAGACGAGGTGGTTTAGAATCTGATGGGGTAAGTCGACGTTTAGTTTCAGGAGGTAGATTGGAAGATTTAATGATTTGGCTAACCTCGCGTTCAATCCTCGAAGTGGGGTTATGGGCTAGAAGAGCGTAAGTTTCCTCAGACAAAATAGAATGGATTTTCGTAACATAATCAATTTGGTTCAAAACTACAGTGGCGTTACCCTTGTCGGCTGGAAGAACAATAATATCAGGGTTCTTACGAAGACTTTTTAGAGCTGACTCTTCCGACTTAGAAATGTTGGATTTAGGAATTTTAGATGATTCAAGGATTTTGCCAGTGTTAATACGAATGGGATCTGAGATGTGGCGAGGAAGATGTCTTATAGAAGACTCAACAGCACATAGAATATCTTCTTTAGGAATACGTTTAGGAGCAACCGCAAAATTCAAACCCTTAGAGAGCACCGATTCCTGTTCTGAAGTGAGAACCAAACTAGATAAATTGACAACCGTCTTTACTGAGTTAGTAGTAGAAGAAACTTTACGATTCTTGGATTCTAATAGTTGAAACTTTTTGAGATGACCTTCTGTTTATCGCAAACCCACCCATACGGACAGATATCTTCATGCTTCGTCTCATCATCATCCTGCACAGAAACGTTCTGTCATTGAATCTTTGGTCCATCGTGCCTTTTCTATTTGTCAACCTGAGAATCTAGACTCAGAACTCCGTCATCTTACTAGAACCTTAGTGAACAATGGTTATGTAAAGCGAGATATTCATAGAGTTATTAATCGTCATTTACATCCACGTACTCGATTACCTAAGAACATTTCTACTCCCGAATCCAACCCGAAATTGGCCTTTTTACCCTACATTCACAAGGTTACAGATCAAATAGGGAAACTCCTTCGTAAGAATGGTATTAAACCCATATTCAACTCGACAGGCAAAATCTCTCAGATTCTTCCTTCTCCCAAAGACAAATTTCCTACACTTTCATCTCAAGGTGTATACCAAATTCCCTGTTCTTGTGGTTTAGTCTACATTGGTGAAACCGGTCGTTCCGTCATTACTCGCATTTCAGAACATGATCGTTGTATAAGGAAAAGGTATACTTCCAAGTCTGCGGTCGCTGAACATCATTTTACTACAGGTCACAAGATAGATTTTGATAATGTTTCGTTGATTGCCAAATCTCCATTCTTTTTCAACAGGAAATTCCGAGAAAGCATAGAAATCATCAAACACCCCAATAACTTCAATCGCGATCATGGTTTCGAACTATCCCTCTTTGGTTCCCGGTTATTAGTCATTTAAGAAAAACACGCCCCTAGCAACCGTAACCCAATCAGGGTCGAGCTTAATCATCCGTGACGATCCTGTTCCTTTAAATACGGAGACTATTTCTTCTTAAGTCACTTCTACCTAGTTTAGAATCTGGCTTGGTTCACAAGTTGATTACCTAACTCGGTAGTGGTTCTTTGTTAGATTTTCGTTTGCTTTTTCAGGTTATCGTTTTCTTTCTTACCTTTTCATAGTTTAGGTTATGGCTTGTTTTACAAGTGGATAACCTAACTTTTGAGAAGTTCTTAGTTAGATTTCGATTGCTTGTTTGAGTTTTGCGATTTATCTCACGCCCTGATGAAGCCCCTTACGAAAGTGGGCGAAACGTTGGCAGCTTCGGTTGCAAATATGACACGGTCCAAACCCGGAAGACTTTCTAATGTTAGTATAGATTCCGGCCGTGGAAGCCTTCGCTATTACATTAACAATCTCTACGAGGAGAATATTTCTTCTAAAACCTCCGTATTTTCCAAACTTCGCCACAAACTCGTCAAACTTTTGTGCAATTTAACCTTTCTTAGTCGCTGTCGTGACCACAACATCATTCCTGCATTCCTCAAAATTAAATTCCACATTCAGACACGTTCTTCTAAAAACATCCTACACCGTGCTAGTCTAGCGTTGATACGCGAACGGATTAAGCAAACTAGGCGAGAGTTAGACACCATTTCGAAACAACTCTTTTATCTTCATCTTGAGTTGGCCAACACTCTATCCCCGGATGATTGGAAATTCTTTGACAACATTACTTACCAGCAGTCTGATACCACTCTACGACTAACCACTGAAGGTCATCTCAAAAAGTTTCAACTATTAGAATCCAAGAATCGTAAAGTTTCTTCTACTACTAACTCAGTAAAGACGGTTGTCAATTTATCTAGTTTGGTTCTCACTTCAGAACAGGAATCGGTGCTCTCTAAGGGTTTGAATTTTGCGGTTGCTCCTAAACGTATTCCTAAAGAAGATATTCTATGTGCTGTTGAGTCTTCTATAAGACATCTTCCTCGCCACATCTCAGATCCCATTCGTATTAACACTGGCAAAATCCTTGAATCATCTAAAATTCCTAAATCCAACATTTCTAAGTCGGAAGAGTCAGCTCTAAAAAGTCTTCGTAAGAACCCTGATATTATTGTTCTTCCAGCCGACAAGGGTAACGCCACTGTAGTTTTGAACCAAATTGATTATGTTACGAAAATCCATTCTATTTTGTCTGAGGAAACTTACGCTCTTCTAGCCCATAACCCCACTTCGAGGATTGAACGCGAGGTTAGCCAAATCATTAAATCTTCCAATCTACCTCCTGAAACTAAACGTCGACTTACCCCATCAGATTCTAAACCACCTCGTCTATACGGACTTCCCAAAATTCACAAACAAGGTATTCCTTTTAGACCTATCGTCAGTACTATCCAATCTCCTACTTACAAGCTAGCCAAGTTCTTGTCCAACATTCTTTGCGAATTTACAGGTAAAACCTCTTCTCACATCCTCAACTCTCAGCATTTTATTCAACGTCTAGAAACTATAAAACTTGAACCCCAAGATCTTCTCGTGAGCTTTGATGTTACTTCACTTTTTACTAAAGTTCCTATTAAGGATTCGCTTATTATCATCAAACAGATTCTGTCTCAACATGGCAAGGACTTGAGTTTGGTTCCTCTTATTGAAAAATGTCTATCCTCTACTTACTTCCAATTTGATAATAAGTTTTACGAACAAGTTTCTGGTGCTGCTATGGGTTCTCCTCTATCACCTGTTGTAGCTAACATTTTTATGGAATCCTTTGAAACGGTTGCTTTGGAATCATCAATATTAAAACCTAAAGTGTGGTTTAGATATGTTGACGACACGTTTATTGTTTGGTCTCATGGTCATCTGGAATTGTCTAAGTTTCTTGATCATCTTAACAATCAACACTCAGATATCAAATTTACTATGGAAATCGAAAGTAATGGTTCTCTTCCATTTCTTGACGTTCTTGTGACTCGTAAGCCCGACGGACTTCTAGGCCATTCTGTTTATCGCAAACCCACCCATACGGACAGATATCTTCATGCTTCGTCTCATCATCATCCTGCACAGAAACGTTCTGTCATTGAATCTTTGGTCCATCGTGCCTTTTCTATTTGTCAACCTGAGAATCTAGACTCAGAACTCCGTCATCTTACTAGAACCTTAGTGAACAATGGTTATGTAAAGCGAGATATTCATAGAGTTATTAATCGTCATTTACATCCACGTACTCGATTACCTAAGAACATTTCTACTCCCGAATCCAACCCGAAATTGGCCTTTTTACCCTACATTCACAAGGTTACAGATCAAATAGGGAAACTCCTTCGTAAGAATGGTATTAAACCCATATTCAACTCGACAGGCAAAATCTCTCAGATTCTTCCTTCTCCCAAAGACAAATTTCCTACACTTTCATCTCAAGGTGTATACCAAATTCCCTGTTCTTGTGGTTTAGTCTACATTGGTGAAACCGGTCGTTCCGTCATTACTCGCATTTCAGAACATGATCGTTGTATAAGGAAAAGGTATACTTCCAAGTCTGCGGTCGCTGAACATCATTTTACTACAGGTCACAAGATAGATTTTGATAATGTTTCGTTGATTGCCAAATCTCCATTCTTTTTCAACAGGAAATTCCGAGAAAGCATAGAAATCATCAAACACCCCAATAACTTCAATCGCGATCATGGTTTCGAACTATCCCCTCTTTGGTTCCCGGTTATTAGTCATTTAAGAAAAACACGCCCCCTAGCAACCGTAACCCAATCAGGGTCGAGCTTAATCATCCGTGACGATCCTGTTCCTTTAAATACGGAGACTATTTCTTCTTAAGTCACTTCTACCTAGTTTAGAATCTGGCTTGGTTCACAAGTTGATTACCTAACTCGGTAGTGGTTCTTTGTTAGATTTTCGTTTGCTTTTTCAGGTTATCGTTTTCTTTCTTACCTTTTCATAGTTTAGGTTATGGCTTGTTTTACAAGTGGATAACCTAACTTTTGAGAAGTTCTTAGTTAGATTTCGATTGCTTGTTTGAGTTTTGCGATTTATCTCACGCCCTGATGAAGCCCCTTACGAAAGTGGGCGAAACGTTGGCAGCTTCGGTTGCAAATATGACACGGTCCAAACCCGGAAGACTTTCTAATGTTAGTATAGATTCCGGCCGTGGAAGCCTTCGCTATTACATTAACAATCTCTACGGGGAGAATATTTCTTCTAAAACCTCCGTATTTTCCAAACTTCGCCACAAACTCGTCAAACTTTTGTGCAATTTAACCTTTCTTAGTCGCTGTCGTGACCACAACATCATTCCTGCATTCCTCAAAATTAAATTCCACATTCAGACACGTTCTTCTAAAAACATCCTACACCGTGCTAGTCTAGCGTTGATACGCGAACGGATTAAGCAAACTAGGCGAGAGTTAGACACCATTTCGAAACAACTCTTTTATCTTCATCTTGAGTTGGCCAACACTCTATCCCCGGATGATTGGAAATTCTTTGACAACATTACTTACCAGCAGTCTGATACCACTCTACGACTAACCACTGAAGGTCATCTCAAAAAGTTTCAACTATTAGAATCCAAGAATCGTAAAGTTTCTTCTACTACTAACTCAGTAAAGACGGTTGTCAATTTATCTAGTTTGGTTCTCACTTCAGAACAGGAATCGGTGCTCTCTAAGGGTTTGAATTTTGCGGTTGCTCCTAAACGTATTCCTAAAGAAGATATTCTATGTGCTGTTGAGTCTTCTATAAGACATCTTCCTCGCCACATCTCAGATCCCATTCGTATTAACACTGGCAAAATCCTTGAATCATCTAAAATTCCTAAATCCAACATTTCTAAGTCGGAAGAGTCAGCTCTAAAAGTCTTCGTAAGAACCCTGATATTATTGTTCTTCCAGCCGACAAGGGTAACGCCACTGTAGTTTTGAACCAAATTGATTATGTTACGAAAATCCATTCTATTTTGTCTGAGGAAACTTACGCTCTTCTAGCCCATAACCCCACTTCGAGGATTGAACGCGAGGTTAGCCAAATCATTAAATCTTCCAATCTACCTCCTGAAACTAAACGTCGACTTACCCCATCAGATTCTAAACCACCTCGTCTATACGGACTTCCCAAAATTCACAAACAAGGTATTCCTTTTAGACCTATCGTCAGTACTATCCAATCTCCTACTTACAAGCTAGCCAAGTTCTTGTCCAACATTCTTTGCGAATTTACAGGTAAAACCTCTTCTCACATCCTCAACTCTCAGCATTTTATTCAACGTCTAGAAACTATAAAACTTGAACCCCAAGATCTTCTCGTGAGCTTTGATGTTACTTCACTTTTTACTAAAGTTCCTATTAAGGATTCGCTTATTATCATCAAACAGATTCTGTCTCAACATGGCAAGGACTTGAGTTTGGTTCCTCTTATTGAAAAATGTCTATCCTCTACTTACTTCCAATTTGATAATAAGTTTTACGAACAAGTTTCTGGTGCTGCTATGGGTTCTCCTCTATCACCTGTTGTAGCTAACATTTTTATGGAATCCTTTGAAACGGTTGCTTTGGAATCATCAATATTAAAACCTAAAGTGTGGTTTAGATATGTTGACGACACGTTTATTGTTTGGTCTCATGGTCATCTGGAATTGTCTAAGTTTCTTGATCATCTTAACAATCAACACTCAGATATCAAATTTACTATGGAAATCGAAAGTAATGGTTCTCTTCCATTTCTTGACGTTCTTGTGACTCGTAAGCCCGACGGACTTCTAGGCCATTCTGTTTATCGCAAACCCACCCATACGGACAGATATCTTCATGCTTCGTCTCATCATCATCCTGCACAGAAACGTTCTGTCATTGAATCTTTGGTCCATCGTGCCTTTTCTATTTGTCAACCTGAGAATCTAGACTCAGAACTCCGTCATCTTACTAGAACCTTAGTGAACAATGGTTATGTAAAGCGAGATATTCATAGAGTTATTAATCGTCATTTACATCCACGTACTCGATTACCTAAGAACATTTCTACTCCCGAATCCAACCCGAAATTGGCTCTTTTACCCTACATTCACAAGGTTACAGATCAAATAGGGAAACTCCTTCGTAAGAATGGTATTAAACCCATATTCAACTCGACAGGCAAAATCTCTCAGATTCTTCCTTCTCCCAAAGACAAATTTCCTACACTTTCATCTCAAGGTGTATACCAAATTCCCTGTTCTTGTGGTTTAGTCTACATTGGTGAAACCGGTCGTTCCGTCATTACTCGCATTTCAGAACATGATCGTTGTATAAGGAAAAGGTATACTTCCAAGTCTGCGGTCGCTGAACATCATTTTACTACAGGTCACAAGATAGATTTTGATAATGTTTCGTTGATTGCCAAATCTCCATTCTTTTTCAACAGGAAATTCCGAGAAAGCATAGAAATCATCAAACACCCCAATAACTTCAATCGCGATCATGGTTTCGAACTATCCCCTCTTTGGTTCCCGGTTATTAGTCATTTAAGAAAAACACGCCCCCTAGCAACCGTAACCCAATCAGGGTCGAGCTTAATCATCCGTGACGATCCTGTTCCTTTAAATACGGAGACTATTTCTTCTTAAGTCACTTCTACCTAGTTTAGAATCTGGCTTGGTTCACAAGTTGATTACCTAACTCGGTAGTGGTTCTTTGTTAGATTTTCGTTTGCTTTTTCAGGTTATCGTTTTCTTTCTTACCTTTTCATAGTTTAGGTTATGGCTTGTTTTACAAGTGGATAACCTAACTTTTGAGAAGTTCTTAGTTAGATTTCGATTGCTTGTTTGAGTTTTGCGATTTATCTCACGCCCTGATGAAGCCCCTTACGAAAGTGGGCGAAACGTTGGCAGCTTCGGTTGCAAATATGACACGGTCCAAACCCGGAAGACTTTCTAATGTTAGTATAGATTCCGGCCGTGGAAGCCTTCGCTATTACATTAACAATCTCTACGGGGAGAATATTTCTTCTAAAACCTCCGTATTTTCCAAACTTCGCCACAAACTCGTCAAACTTTTGTGCAATTTAACCTTTCTTAGTCGCTGTCGTGACCACAACATCATTCCTGCATTCCTCAAAATTAAATTCCACATTCAGACACGTTCTTCTAAAAACATCCTACACCGTGCTAGTCTAGCGTTGATACGCGAACGGATTAAGCAAACTAGGCGAGAGTTAGACACCATTTCGAAACAACTCTTTTATCTTCATCTTGAGTTGGCCAACACTCTATCCCCGGATGATTGGAAATTCTTTGACAACATTACTTACCAGCAGTCTGATACCACTCTACGACTAACCACTGAAGGTCATCTCAAAAAGTTTCAACTATTAGAATCCAAGAATCGTAAAGTTTCTTCTACTACTAACTCAGTAAAGACGGTTGTCAATTTATCTAGTTTGGTTCTCACTTCAGAACAGGAATCGGTGCTCTCTAAGGGTTTGAATTTTGCGGTTGCTCCTAAACGTATTCCTAAAGAAGATATTCTATGTGCTGTTGAGTCTTCTATAAGACATCTTCCTCGCCACATCTCAGATCCCATTCGTATTAACACTGGCAAAATCCTTGAATCATCTAAAATTCCTAAATCCAACATTTCTAAGTCGGAAGAGTCAGCTCTAAAAAGTCTTCGTAAGAACCCTGATATTATTGTTCTTCCAGCCGACAAGGGTAACGCCACTGTAGTTTTGAACCAAATTGATTATGTTACGAAAATCCATTCTATTTTGTCTGAGGAAACTTACGCTCTTCTAGCCCATAACCCCACTTCGAGGATTGAACGCGAGGTTAGCCAAATCATTAAATCTTCCAATCTACCTCCTGAAACTAAACGTCGACTTACCCCATCAGATTCTAAACCACCTCGTCTATACGGACTTCCCAAAATTCACAAACAAGGTATTCCTTTTAGACCTATCGTCAGTACTATCCAATCTCCTACTTACAAGCTAGCCAAGTTCTTGTCCAACATTCTTTGCGAATTTACAGGTAAAACCTCTTCTCACATCCTCAACTCTCAGCATTTTATTCAACGTCTAGAAACTATAAAACTTGAACCCCAAGATCTTCTCGTGAGCTTTGATGTTACTTCACTTTTTACTAAAGTTCCTATTAAGGATTCGCTTATTATCATCAAACAGATTCTGTCTCAACATGGCAAGGACTTGAGTTTGGTTCCTCTTATTGAAAAATGTCTATCCTCTACTTACTTCCAATTTGATAATAAGTTTTACGAACAAGTTTCTGGTGCTGCTATGGGTTCTCCTCTATCACCTGTTGTAGCTAACATTTTTATGGAATCCTTTGAAACGGTTGCTTTGGAATCATCAATATTAAAACCTAAAGTGTGGTTTAGATATGTTGACGACACGTTTATTGTTTGGTCTCATGGTCATCTGGAATTGTCTAAGTTTCTTGATCATCTTAACAATCAACACTCAGATATCAAATTTACTATGGAAATCGAAAGTAATGGTTCTCTTCCATTTCTTGACGTTCTTGTGACTCGTAAGCCCGACGGACTTCTAGGCCATTCTGTTTATCGCAAACCCACCCATACGGACAGATATCTTCATGCTTCGTCTCATCATCATCCTGCACAGAAACGTTCTGTCATTGAATCTTTGGTCCATCGTGCCTTTTCTATTTGTCAACCTGAGAATCTAGACTCAGAACTCCGTCATCTTACTAGAACCTTAGTGAACAATGGTTATGTAAAGCGAGATATTCATAGAGTTATTAATCGTCATTTACATCCACGTACTCGATTACCTAAGAACATTTCTACTCCCGAATCCAACCCGAAATTGGCCTTTTTACCCTACATTCACAAGGTTACAGATCAAATAGGGAAACTCCTTCGTAAGAATGGTATTAAACCCATATTCAACTCGACAGGCAAAATCTCTCAGATTCTTCCTTCTCCCAAAGACAAATTTCCTACACTTTCATCTCAAGGTGTATACCAAATTCCTGTTCTTGTGGTTTAGTCTACATTGGTGAAACCGGTCGTTCCGTCATTACTCGCATTTCAGAACATGATCGTTGTATAAGGAAAAGGTATACTTCCAAGTCTGCGGTCGCTGAACATCATTTTACTACAGGTCACAAGATAGATTTTGATAATGTTTCGTTGATTGCCAAATCTCCATTCTTTTCAACAGGAAATTCCGAGAAAGCATAGAAATCATCAAACACCCCAATAACTTCAATCGCGATCATGGTTTCGAACTATCCCCTCTTTGGTTCCCGGTTATTAGTCATTTAAGAAAAACACGCCCCTAGCAACCGTAACCCAATCAGGGTCGAGCTTAATCATCCGTGACGATCCTGTTCCTTTAAATACGGAGACTATTTCTTCTTAAGTCACTTCTACCTAGTTTAGAATCTGGCTTGGTTCACAAGTTGATTACCTAACTCGGTAGTGGTTCTTTGTTAGATTTTCGTTTGCTTTTTCAGGTTATCGTTTTCTTTCTTACCTTTTCATAGTTTAGGTTATGGCTTGTTTTACAAGTGGATAACCTAACTTTTGAGAAGTTCTTAGTTAGATTTCGATTGCTTGTTTGAGTTTTTGCGATTTATCTCACGCCCTGATGAAGCCCCTTACGAAAGTGGGCGAAACGTTGGCAGCTTCGGTTGCAAATATGACACGGTCCAAACCCGGAAGACTTTCTAATGTTAGTATAGATTCCGGCCGTGGAAGCCTTCGCTATTACATTAAGATACAATACTGTATAAAAAAAAAGTTTTTATTATACTATACAGGGTATCCCACGAGGTACTGTACATACTGAAATGGTATGTTCCTTCAATTTAATTTCAATTTAAGTAGAAAACGTCCTATAAACATAGGTCCAATTTGCCATAGTTACACAAATACAAGCGTTCAAAGTTTATAAATGCTCACACATTTTTTGAAAATTATTATTATTGAAAACAGAAAATCGAACTACAAAACAAACATAATAAAAACAAACAAAAAAAATTACATCAAATGATCAAAATGACCTCCTTCGGCATTAATACAAGGACGGCTGCGATCTAAAATGGACCGAGTAGCCGCTCGAAGCACCTGCTGGTTGTTCCGTGTTTGTTGACACACATTCAGGATACGCTGTATTAGTTCAGCTCTGGTATTAACTTTTACCTCGTATACTAAACTTTTCACATGACCCCACAGATAGAAGTCCAAAGGTGTGAGATCGGGCGATCTCGGTGGCCAAGCATGCGGGCCTCCACGCCCAATCCACCTATTGGGGTAAGCAACATTTAGATATTCGGGCACATGCCGACTAAAATGTGGAGGAGCTCCATCATGTTGCAGAAACATTTGTTGTCTTGTTAGTAAAGGTACTTCTTCCAAAAGCGGTAGCAATTCATTCCGCAAAAAGTTAGCATATGCTTCTCCTGTCAGACGTTCCTTAAAGAAAAAAGGTCCAATAAGTTGATCGTCAATCATGCCACACCATACGTTAACAGAAAATCTGCGCTGAAAGTTAGTTTCTGTTGTGCCATGTGGATTTTGATATGACCACAAATGAGAATTACGTGTATTGTTCACTCCATCTCTAGTAAATTGCGCATCGTCGCTAAATAAAATGAATGTAACTAATTGTGGATTTACCTGTAGCCAGTGGCAGAAATTCAACCGGGCAGCAAAATCTCCAGGTTCCAGATGCTGAACCTGTTGTATGTGATAGGGATACAAAAGCCCATCATGTAATGTTCGCCATACTGACATACGGGGGAGTCCCGTTCGAGAAGAAATCCTTCTAGTACTCAACCCTGGACTCCGATCAACCATCTGTATAATGTTTTCCTGCTCATTCACATTTAACTGTACAGGACGGTCAGATCTTGTTGAAACTGATGGAAATGAACCATGAGTCCGTATATGTTGAAACACAGAAGAAAAGGTTTGGTGATTTGGCACCCTCCTGTTGGGAAATCTTCGTTCATATTCCCTAACGGCAGATCTCGCATTTTCATCACAAAATCCATAAATGTAAATGATATCAGCATACTCTTCGTTAGAAAAATGAGAATGAGATTTTGCATTTAATAAAATCGACTGTGACATTAGTAGAAAGGACAGCAATAAATGACATATTGTTCGGCTTTTGTTTCCCAGTTGACTAAGAATAATTAATTTTTAAAAAATGTGTGATCAGTTATAAACTTTGAACGCTTGTATCTGTGTAACTATGGCGAATTGGACCTATGTTTATAGGCCGTTTTCTACTTAAATTGACTTAAGGAACATACCATTTCAGTATATACAGTATAACTTGAGGCACGTGTTTTCTAGTGTGTACGTTCAAATTTAACTACATTTTGATCTTGTTCTTTATTGTCATGTTTATCACTCGTGTGCAAATTTTGCATAATTTGTGTATAAAAATGCATAACTGTTAAAACGCTGAACTTCTTGACATCCTTTTGGTTTTTGGAGAGGCAAGACGTAATGCACTAGAAGCTCGTAAAGTTTTCCAGAGACATCCAAATTGTCATCAACGAAGTTGCTCTATTTTGAAAAAAATGTGAAGACGTTGGTCAGAGACTCGAAATTTTCACCCAACGATGTCAATTCTAATAGGGTGTCTTGGAAGGAAAAGTTATAGGGTCACATTTGTTTTGTGGATTTCCTTAAAGTAGAGAGGTTTTTGGAATTTGCAAACGTTTTTCATCTACCACTTTTAGAAAACGTTTTATTGGTAACAAGAAGAAACATTTGATTCCAGCTCAACGGTGGTCTAACCGAAACGTGCGTCGGGATATAGACGAGCAGTATCTACATCGTGTTATTGGAAGAGAAAGTCTATTTCCTTGGCCATGACAAAAATCAAATAAAATAGAAGAAGAAAAAAAATGAAATAACACAATAAAAAATTAAGGAAGAGAACACATTATAAATAAAAACAAACTTGGAATACAAAAACGCCGAACGAAAAAAAAGAGGAAAAATTGCAGGAAATGGAAGAAACAGGTATAAATATTCTAAGGATATGTGAAACAAAGAAGAAAGGTATAGGAGAAAAATAATGAGCAAAGGATATGTCATGTATTATTCAGAACGTGAAATGCAAGAAAATAATAAAGAGGTAGCCACAATAATAGTTAATTAAGAAATAGCAAAAAGAGTAAAAAAATGGGAAGCAGTAAATTCCAGAATAATCTTCCTTAGAATACAATTTAAAAAAACAATAACAATAGTGCAAATATATATCCCAGTAAAAGGATCAAGATAAGAAATGATGAACTACAGGATATAATAGACAAAATAAAAAAGGAACATACTCATGTAATAGTTATGGGAGATTGGAATGAAAGATTGGGGACTGATGTAGAAGAAATGTTAGGAATAAAAAGTAAATTTGGAGAGAACATTAAAAATAAGAACGGAAGACACTTGATACAATTCTGCATAGCAAACAAACTGAACATTAGAAACAGTTTTATATGAACAAAAAAAAAGAAAAGAGATATACATATATAGTCCTCGGAAGAGAAAAAAAGTATAGTAGACTACATAACATACACCAACGAAATACAACTGGAAATAAAAGAGGTATAGGTAAAAATAAAAGCAGAAATAGGAACAGGCTATAGTTTGGTAATAGCAAAAATGGAAATAAACAAAGCAGAAATAGAGAAAACCAAAGAATATACCAAAATCAAGTTAGAAAAGCTTATAAACCGAAAAAAAAAACAATATCAATTAGAAGTAGAAGGAGAACTAGCAAAATAGAACGACAAAATGGAAAATATAGGGAATAAAGAGAAGTGACAGATACTTAAGAATATACTAATAAAGGCGACCGAAAAAGTATGAGGCACGAAAAAAATAAAACCAACTAAAAGTAATACAAAAGTGGACACAAGAGGTAAAAGAAGCAATAGAGAAAAAAAATCATGGAATAGAAATTCATTAAAACGGGAAAGGAAGAGATACAACAAAAATGGAAGTTAAAAAAGCAAAAAAAGAAAGTTGGAGAAGATATAAAAAACAATTATAGAAGACGTATAGAGAGCGTACACAGAGAAACAAAGAAAAGAACAAGGAGCACAAAAACAATGAAACGAAGAAACACCAATAGAAATAGAAGAGGTACTACAAGAAGCAGCAAAGGAAATAAAGATAGGAGAAACTACCGAACTTGACACAGTAGCGCCAGCAAAGATAAAATATAGCTGGAATTCAGCTTTAATGTGGATACATAACATAATAGATGAAAGCTAGAGAACAAATAAAATACCTAAAGAATGGGAATTAAGCGAAATACTACCAATCTATAAAAAAGGGAAACGATTTGACTGCAGTAATTATAGGGCGATAACATTGTTTTCCATAGTACTAAAGATATACACAAGAATAATAAAAAAGAACATAATATGGAAAAGTCTAAATCAATGGTTTCCAAAGTGGTACCTACGGAGCTCTAAGGGAACCCGGGATCATTCAGGGGGTCCGTAAAAAATTAAAATTGATTTGGGAGTCCCTGAACAACGTCAGGAAGTCCGCGCAAGATTTAATATAAAATTAAAAAATTGTGACACATTCAAACGAGGTCCGTGAGGCAAAAGAGTTTGGGAACCACTGGTCTAAAAGAAAGAAGAATAGATAGTAAATTAATAGAAGTGTTTATAATAATGTGCGGTGCGTAATACACTTAATGGGAGAGAGATCGGAAGTATTCGAAATTACAAGGGGAATACGTCTACTGTTATTTCTAATCTATACGGACCAAATCTACAAGAAAGTAAAAAAGAAGACTCTTAAGACACATAGGACATTTTAAACGATATTATATTAATATCGGATACAAGAAGTTGGGAATAAAAATTAATGTTGCCAATACAAATTAAATGGTTATCTGGAAGCAACAGGAAGAAACAGCAAACACAGTAAAATAAATAAAACAACCAAAATGTACTATACAATATTACGATTCTTGGAAAAAAGGAAATTACCAAAGAAACAAGGGGAATAGTTTATTATAGTATCGTCATACCAACACTATTATATAGTAGCTTAAAGGCACTACCCACTCAATTAAAACATGAGAAGAAACTGCGTGCTATATAATTGAAGTTCCTAAGGAAAATATTAAAGATAACAAAAATAGATAAATGGGAAATAGAAGAATCTATGAGAAAATTGAACAGAAAAAAATAGAAAACAAACTAAAAAAAACTATTAATCTAGTTCGGACATATAACACGAATGAATAAAGAAAGAACAACAAAACAATAAAAAGAAGAAAGTTGGTAGACCAAAGAAAATAGAAGAACTTGCGGAAGGAAACGGAAAAACAAAAGAAGAATTACGAATCATGGCTCAACAAAAAAATAAATGAAAGAACTGGCTCCCTATACCCGACGCCTTAACAGGCAAAAGGGATATGAAGAAAGGAAGAAAATGATGGAAGACATTTGTGAACTATTCATAGCTAAACTTTCAGTAATTCGGTGCTTTTTGATTTAAACACGTTTTAAAACTAGTTTTGATTTATTGCAGTGATTTGTTTTTTTCGCTATTAAGATATTCGAATTTTTAACATTTTTCTTATAAATTGAAAATGAATGGAGACGGCTAAAAGTCTGTTAAGAACATAGTACCTTTTTATTAAACTTTTTCCAACAATCACAAAAATGAGTAATCGCTCTAGATAACGGCTTCTAGTTTATTTATTTTAAACTATACAATTCAACTAATTTTTATCGAAAGACTATGAAATGTTCTTTCAAACGAGATCAAAAATGTTCAAATAAGTTGAATGGTTCAGGAGATATCGTCCAACTTTCCTAGATACTGTGAACGTTATGCTTCTTTATAGCAGTTACGCGCCCCAGCGGTGGATTTACGAATTTTAAAATAATTTGTAACCATTTTTCTAGCCTACTTAAGGATTTTTTTCTTAAACTGTCAGATAGGTTCGAATTTCCTACTTGGATAATCCCCAATTTTAATTTTGCAAAAAACAGTACAAACAATAATGTATGCATCTCTTACAAAATCTCGTAGCATAATTCACTTTTGACGCTAGTAACATAAATTACTATTAATACATAAGAATGCGTTTTATTATTGAAATAACCCTCTTGCAGTTTTGACCACCAGCCGCCACTGACGACTTGTGACAATTTCTTTTGAAAGGTTTTCAAAAAT
The DNA here is from genome assembly GCA_035610365.1 of Aquatica leii. NCBI lineage: Eukaryota > Metazoa > Arthropoda > Insecta > Coleoptera > Lampyridae > Aquatica > Aquatica leii. The sequence continues at coordinate 30,335,319 of CM069439.1, forward strand.
ATATACCAAAACTACGATATAAAAATGTGAGTGTTGACTTTTTTGGGCTCTAAATAAATTCGATTAATGTGTTTTACTAATCAAAATGAGTTTACAAAAGAATGTTATTGAGCGAGTATTCTAAAAATCTCTTTAAAAACCTCTTGCTCAAAAAGCAGCTGTTATTAGTAAACATAAAGATTTAGGGACAAAGCACAGTTTCCTGAATTATTTTTGGATAAACTTTTTTTAAATTTTGAGTTGTGAGCTTATTTGTCTTATAGAAATCTCATCTATTAACTAGGAATATTTCAGCACCTTTTCTATTAATTTTATAGAAAATCTTATTGGTATAATCTTGTACAAGCAAAAGCTTCTGATGCCGAAAACGCAGAAAGCTCTGGCATCAAAATAAAAACTTTAACTGCAATCATAATTTTTGATTAAAAAAAATAAATGGTTTGTTTATAAAAAATATTTTAGTCAATAATTGAGTATGAAACGTTTCAATCCACATTAATTATAACACAGAATACATAGCATGTAATTCACAATTTAACTAATTTTCCCAGTATCTTCACAAGAGGTGTATTACTAATTCAATTGCCATTTAATTAAACTGTATCGATTTAATAGGCTCGTGTATTTCAAATTGAACTAAATACGTACGTTAATATAGTTAATTGTTCCATTAATTTAGTAACAAAAATTAATATTCAACTGATACGGTGTGTATCGTAACAGGAGCTTTCAGTATTTCAGCAGAAATTTGAATAGTAAAAACAAACCGTAAATAAAAAACAAACGACGTATCAAAAATAAAAGTCCTAATTATGATACAGTAGTAGTAAAATCGAGACGTACCTGAAATTCACATTCCGTTATTAGATGTGCGAAAATCCAAATAATCCAGGGAAAAACATTGTAGAATACATTTCAATTGCTTCTAAAATGTATATTAGTTGTAGTATTATATTAGCGTGCAGACCCACCCACTAAAACGGACTGTGGGCCGCCAACAGACTCGACACAGGGTCGCAACCACCCTCACTTCTTCGCCCCCTATCACCCCGCCTTGCGGCAGCAACCCCACACCTCATACAAGCAATTTTCTCCGTTTGTTGTTTTCCTTCTTCCTTACTCTTCGTATTGATATATATCAGTTTCACTCTCGCGAGGACTTTCGAATGGACAAGGCACTCTTCATATCTAATAGAAAATCCTTTCAATTTAAATTTCGCTCAAAATATTTTTACTTCTGCTTCGCACCCATAATTAACTGCTCTCGAAAAAACTGACAGACTAAATAATCGTCGATATTAAAAACAAGGAAAGACCAACAGTTTCACACAAATTGACAATCGATTAGACGATAAAAAAACTTTTGGAAAAATTCCACCTCGTACAGGAAGTTAAATTAGTCAAAGAAAGCGTTTTTGCACTTTTTAAAACGACAATTATTTTTTTAGTCAATATTGGAAAACCTTTAACGCGGCACTAAAAGGAATTCCAATTAGGGAAACTTTATTTTTATTAGTTTGCTGAATTTTAGACGATGCGCTCATACATGTTTTTGTTTATTTTTTCATTGGTTAAAAAAATTCGATCAAACGCATGCATCTGCAGATCTTCCTGTTTTAAATTCCTCGTCGGATTTAGGTTGATAAATAATCTGTGAGTTGTTTGCTTTATATGCACAGGATAGGGTTGGAAATTTACTCCCCTTGTAAATGTATGTAAGCCCCTCGTTACAAAATAATCTATTGGTCGACACTCAAAAATTGCAATCGGCTAAATATCGGAAAACTTTCCTTATTAAACCATTTATTGCGAAAACTGCTTTTTTATATAATTCTGCAAATTTAATCTTAGTTTTTGTACTACTCAATATTTGGCATCGTTATATCAAATATTTACGGTACATTGCCGGATCTGTCAAATAAATCAGTTAATTTTTGCACTGCTTGTTTATATAACCTATTGCTGCAATTTATAACTTGCACAGTTCATATGTGGAAGCTGTTGTATCCAGATTGGTTTTAAAACTGTTATTCTGGAAATGAGTCGCTTTAACATAAGTGTCGAGGTAGGGTTTTAATTACGCTGATAAAAAAGCCCATTGATGATGTAGATAAAGTTAAGTATGCACTTTATATAATTGAAATTTGACAGAAATAAGGTCGATTATCACTTTGTGCGAAAGACTGGTATTTGCATTAATAAAACACAATGAAAATACTTAAAGGATTTAAGTATCAAAATCCATAATATACACTTTGTTTAACAATTTTTACAATATTTATATGACAGTTTTTTGTGTACCAAATCCGATACGTATGGATATTGGGATACGTATCGACATTCGGGTACGTATCAACGTTCGAATACGTATCGGTATTCGGGTACGTATCAATATTCGTGTACGTATCAATATTCGGGTACGTATGGGTATTCGGGTACGTAGTGATATTTGGATACGTATCGATCTTTCGATACGTATCGGTATTTGGATACGTATCGGTATTCGGATACGAATCAACGTTCGAATACGTATCGGTATTCGGGTACGTATTAATATTTGGATACGTATCTATATTCGGATACGTATCGATTTTCGGATACGTATCGATTTTCAGATACGCATCGATTTTCGAATACGTATCGGTGTTCGGATGAGTATCGGTATTCGGATACGTATTAATATTCGGATACGTATCGATTTTCGGATACGTATCGGTATTTGAATACGCATCGGTATTCGGATACGTATCGATTTTCAAATACATATCGATTTTCGGATATGTATGAATATTCGGATACATATCAATATTCGGGTATGTATCGATATTCGTGTACGTATGGGTATTCGGGTACGTACTGATATTCGGATACATATCGATCTTTGGATACGTATCGGTATTTGGAAACGTATCGGTATTCAGATACGTATGGATTTTCAGATACGCATCGATATTCGAATAGGTACGTATCGGTATTTGGATGAGTATCGGTATTCGGATACGTATTAATATTCGGGTACGTATCGATTTTCGATTATGTATCAACGTTCAAATACGTATCGGTATTCGGGTACGTATTATTATTCGAATACGTATATTGATATTCGGATACTATCGATTTTCGGATACGTATAGGAATTCAGATACGCATCGATATTTGAATACGTATCCATATTCGGATACGTATCAATATTCAGGTACGTATCGATATTCGGGTACGTATCGATATTTGGATACGTATCGATCTTTGGATACGTATCGGTATTTGGATACGTATCGATATTGGGATATGCATTGATACCTTTCCGAATATCCAATGTGATTGAAATTAGAGTTCCAACGTGGGGATCTCGCTTATTATAAGTGATTGTTAAATGGAGACAAAGTTGTTAAATTGGACGCTGATTCATTATCTGCTAAAATTTGAACGGATCATTTGTAATTTGAAAAAAAGTGATAATTACAAATTTTGAAAATTGGCCATACTCTTATTTGCGTAATGAAAAATTATTACAACATTTGTAAAGCAACTTTTCCAGACGCATTTGAGTAGGTTGCATTTTTTTTAAGTTGATTTTACAAACACAACTTTTATTTTTTCATATGGCGTTATATGAAATAAACATATTATCGAATTATATTTATTTTTTTGAAACTGTTAATGTTTGGCACATTGGGATTTTAAACAATTTTGAGTCGAGAAACTACAAAAAGCAGAAATCATGGTACGCGTAACAATCAAGTTGTGCAGATTCAGTTTTTAATCGTGTTTCCATAAAAACAAAAGGCACCAGTAAACGTCAAAATAAAAGTCAATTTGCAAGGATGGTGTTTTCCAATGAAGAAAACCGCGATATGATGCTTATTTTTCATTCGTCACACAGAAAATAATTTGCAAGTACACAAAGATATCTAAACACATATCTAGAGTGAAGACAATCGTCAGTCAGATATTTTGCTATTTTGAACACAATTTATGACAATGCGAAGCATTCGAAAAAAACCGAGAAGGGAGTATTATATAAAAATATTTTAAAAGCTGTAACAAATAAATACCTGTTGATGAATTCAGAAAATGATGTATTTTTACATTTTCACAGATAAATGATAACGGTTATTTGTTAATAAAAAAAGCAAGTACCAATGTGGAGCAAACGTATTATCAAATTCAAAATAGAAAATTTTAAACCGTACACAATTTATTTGACTCATACTTAACGTACTCAGGGATGAAGAGCGTCGGTTACAGTTTTGTCAGTGGTTTCTTGGTGAAAAGAAAAACGACCAAGGATAAAAAAAATATTGTTTGGACAAATGAGTACAAATTTAGAAATTTAGGATTATTTAATAGGCACAATCAACACTACTGTGCCAGAGAGAATCCACATTTCCATGCGCTCAGTACTAGTTTGGTTTTAAGATTTGAATGGGTTTGTGGAGAAATCCCATCGTTGAACCTTTTTTATTCTATAAGACACTTGACGACTCAACGGTATTTGGAACCATCAAGTACTAAATTATGTTGATGCACACCGATCACTGTCACCGATCGATTACATGTATTCTTCTTTGCTACATGGATGAGAAGAAATGGACCAGTTGCTTGGCCTGCCAGGTCCTTGGATCTAAACCGTTTAGATTTCTTTTTATGGGAATATGTCAAAAATACAGTGTTTGAACCATAATTATGACAACTTACGAGGAATTGTTTTACAAGTAAGTAATGCTATTCTCCGGTGAACGATACAACGTGTTGTTGAAAACTCAATTAAGAAGCGTCTACGATTGTGTATTGCAAAAAAGGGAGTGTTTTTGAACATTTGCATTAAGACTTGCTCTGTTTTTCATATTGATTTAAATTCCTGTTCAAAATAGCAAAATATCCGACTGACGATTATTTAAGAAACACGATTAAAAACTGCATGTAGGCAACGTGATTATTACGCTTACCATAGAGTTTCTTCTCAGCGAGATTTCTATGTTAAAACTCAAATTTTAATCACTTTATAGATACGTGGCGGTTGGTTGTCCCGCGGTGCTTTCAAATTCGGTGGTGATTGATCGGTACAACGTGTATGACGTGTTCTAAGCGAAACGGTATGTTTCTTATTTGTTTATTTTTAAAAATGAATGCGTAAAACTGACGTTAGAAAAAAAGGTTGAAATAAAATTTCTCGGAAGGCTCCGGCTAATTTTCAAAACGGCTGGACCGATTTTGACGAGACTTTCACTGGCACATAGCTGATGTTATAACCCATCGAGTTTCTCAAAAAACAAAATAAATTACGCTTTGGTGTAAGCGGGTGGCAAAGTGCGTTTACGAGATAGGTAGATGCGCAGCGTACGTAGTTGTTCCGAATAGTGTTAGTGTTGACAAAGTAGGGAAAACGAGATGTTTAAATACTATGTACTAGTGTAGTAGTGATTCATCGGTACAACGTGTACAACGTGTTCCAAGTGAAATGGTATGTTTCTTATTTGTTTATTTTTAAAAATGAATGCGTAAAACTGACGTTAGAAAAAAAGGTTGAAATAAAATTTCTCGGAAGGCCTACCCTTAATTTGGAACTAAATTAAGCAGATAAAATTGCAAAACGTAATTTTACACGGCATTTTTTAGTGCAGTTTATAATAAAAAAACTTTTACAAAAAAAAGAACTTACTACAAAAAATGCGCTATAAAGTAAAAAAGTATTTAATTTAGTTAAAATTAAACGACGAAATTTTTACTAAGATGAAAACGTCTTCCGAAATTTTTATTTACATGAAATTACTTTACGTTACGTTTTGAAAAATTATTGCATTTGTAAAGCAACTTTTCCTGACGCATTTGAGTAGGTGGCATTTCTTTTTTAATTGATTTTACAAACACAAAATTTATTTTTTATTAACGCGTTATATGGGATAAGCACATTGTCGAATTGTATTTATTTTTTTTGAAACCGTAATGTTGAGCACATTGGGATTTTAAATAAATTTTGAGTCGAGAAACTACAAAAAGCCAAAATCATGGTACGCGTAAAAATTAAGTTGTGCAGATGCAGTTTTTAATTGTGTTTCCATAAAAACAAAAGCCACAAGTAAACGTCAAAATAAAAGTCAATTTATAAGAATGGTGTTCTTCCAATGAAGAAAACCGCGATATGATGCGTATTTTTTATTTGTCACACGAAAATTCATTTGCAAGTGTACAAAGATACCTAAACACATATCCAGATAGAAGAGAATCGTCAGTCAGATATTTTGCTATTTTGGACACAATTTATGACAATACGAAAAACCGAGAAGGGAGTATTATGTAAAAATATTTTAAAAGCTGTAACAAATAAACACCTGTTGATGTATTTAGAAAATGAAACATTTTTACATTTTCACAGATAAATGATAACGGTTATGCGTTAATAAAAAAACAAGTACCAATGTGGGGCAAACGTATTATTAAACTCAAAATACATTAAAAACAGATAAGTTTAAACCGTACAAAATTTATTTGACCCATACTTAATGTACTCAGGGATGAAGATCGTCGGTTACAGTTTTGTCAGTGGTTTCTTGGCGAAAAGAAAAACGACAAAGATAAAATAAAACATTGTTTTCCATGCGCTTATAAGACCTCAGTACTTTGTTTGAGGAGAAATTGCATCGTTGGATCTTTTGTATTCTATGAGACACTTGACGTCTCAACGGTATTTAGATTTTTGAACCATCAAGTACTAAGTTATGTTGATGCACACCGATCGATTACATGTATTCTTCTGTGCTGCATGGATGAGAAGAAATGAACCTTTTGCTTGGCCTGCCTGGTCCCTGGATCTAAACCATTTAGATTTCTTTTTATGGGGATATGTCAAAATACAGTTTCTCAAGCAAACCATAATTATGACAACATACGAGGAATTGTGTTACAAGTAAGTAATGCTATTCTCCAGTGAACGATATAATGTGTTGTAGAAAACTCAGTTAAGAAGCGTCTACGAATGTGTATTGCAAAAAAAAAGGAACGTTTTTGAACATTTGCATTAAATGTAGTTCTGTTTGTCCTATTGACTTAAATTGGTGTTCAAAATAGCAAAATATCCGACTGACGATTATTTTAGAAGCACGATTTAAAACTGCATGTAGGCACGTGATTTTTACGCTTACCATAGAGTTTCTTCTCAGCGAGATTTCTATGTTAAAACTCAAATTTCAATCACTTTATAGATACCTGGCGGTTGGTGGTCTCGCGGTGCTCCAGTAGTGATTGATAGGTAGAAAGTGTACGACCGATTGGCTGCATGGACTACGTCCTAATGCCAAAAAAACGTGTACGACGCGTTCTAAGTGAAACGGTATAATTCTTATTTTTAAAAATGAATTCGTAAGACTGACGTTAGAAAAAAAAGTTGAAATAAAATTTCTCGGAAGGCTTACTCTAAATTTAGAACTAAATTAAGCAGATAAAACTTCAAAACGTAATTTTACACTGCATTTTTTTAGTGTAGTTCATAATAAAAAAAATTAACAAAAAAAAGAACTGACTTCAAAAAATGAGCTATAAAGTAAAAAATAATTTAATTTCGTTACAATTAAAGGACGAAATTTTTACTAAGATGAAAACGTCTTCCGAAATTTTTATTTACATGAAATTACTTTTTAGTGATGTTAAAAATAGTGCTTATAGTCACTGAAAACCTTGAAAATGCACATCGTTCATTCATGCCTATGTAAACTTGAGAGTTTAATCATTTTCTCATGAATCTCATCATCAGAATTTGACCAAATTTAAATTGGATCATCCTCTTTCTAATAAAAAATAATAATCGAAATCGGTTAGCGTCGTAAAAAAAATATATTCCGAAGAATTAAGAGCTGCCTTCTTTTTTTGAAGTCGGTTGAAAAATAAGTATGGGTATGAAGATGTGACACGATAAATGGCTTGTTTTGCTTTCCTTGTTCATGGTTTTATTCTGATAGAGTCGATAAAACTTCAAAACATTTTGGTAGTTATCTACATAATGCGATAATGATATATGAAAACGTTTACATTACCTACAAGGATTTTAAACCCGACTTTAAGCCCGACCTGGTCATTTCAATATTAAAACGCGTTCTTACTAGCGTCGAAAGTGAGTTATGCTATGAAACTTCGGACGAGAGTTACATACATTACTTTTTGTGCTGTTCTTTGCGAAAAAAAAGTTTTGTTGAAAAAAATTAAAAAGAATGACATCAAAAATACGACAAATTTAATGTTAGTACATTTATTGCTGGCAAGGGCTGTCAACTTTGACAATCAACATACTACCAACTCTGAAATTTACAATACTCTAGTACACTTCTACTTAAATAATAATCGGTATTCGGGTACGTATCTATTTTGGAATACGTATCAATATTAGGATACGTATTGATATTCGGATAAGTATCGATATTCAGATACATATCGATATTTGGATACGTGTCGATATTCGGATACGTATCCGTATTTAAATACATTATTCGGATACGAATCGATATTCTTCGATAGTTGGATACGTATCGGTATTTGGATACGTATCGATATTCTGATATTAATCGACATCATTCGGATACGTATCGATATTCAGATACATATCAACAATCGTATATCTATCGATATTCGGATAACCTATCGATATTCCGATACTTATCGATATTCGAATACGTATCGATATTTTTGTAACGTGAATAAATCGGTACGAATATCTTTTTGTTATGTCGTGTTGCTACGCCCGTCGTATCGATACATCTATACGACTCATACGTATTAAAATCTACCTATGCAAATACATGTACTACTTTTTATGTTATGCTTCTTAAGTTTATTGACCAAACCTATCACTAAACATTAAATTTAAAAAAATATATTCTCTGGACAATGAAATTTGTTGCATTTTTTAGTAAAAAAAAACTATGAATAATATTGTGGAAGCAGTCGAGAAACGAAAGAAAGCAAAATGATTTCAAAACTTACTGGATACTTTGCTCTTTTTACTATATTCAATACACATCACAGCAGAACATAAATACCAAAACCTGTCTCATAAAACAGTTTGCAAATGTCAAATTATAATTTATTATCATGAAATATTTACCGGTTGTTTCTAAGCAAGTATTGCTGATACTTTTCAGTACAATCCTGTAGAACAAAAAAAATATTACAAAAATGCTTTCGTTCGAAATGGAATCTACAATTATGTTCTGATGATCCCAATTCAAAAGATTAGAATAATCCTATTTTTACGATGCTATTCTGCAACATCTAGATTCATCTTATTTGTGTTTTTCAAATATTGTTGCTTTTTCTTTGTTTTCATGGGTCACGCAGTTGATTTTTGTGTTGTCTCATTCCACTAGTCGACGGTGAATTTTGATTTCATTTCAAAAAGTACTTGAATTTTTGAAAATCAAGTTTTTTTGAGAAAATTTTATTTTTAATATTTTAATTAAATTAAATCCATATAAATAAATAAAATTGAAGTGTCTGTAATGTCAAAATAACAGCTTTTTCTAAATGCATATGAAAAACAATTTTTTTAATTTTTGTCTGTTTCTTCAAGCTAATTTTCAAAATGGCTGGACCGATTTTGACGAGACGCAGATAGCTGAATTTATAACCCATCGGGTTTTTCAAAAAAAAAATTAATTACGCTTTCGTGTAAGCGAGTGGCGAGGTTCAAAGTGCGTTTACGAGATAGGTAGATGCGCAGCGTACGTACTTGTTCCGAATAGTGTTAGTGTTGACAAAGTAGGGAAAGCGGGATGTTTAAAAACTATGTACTAGTGTAGTAGTGATTGATCGGTACAACGTGTACGACGTGTTCTAAGTGAAACGGTATGTTTTTTATTTGTTTGTTTTTAAACATGAATGCGTAAAACTGACGTTAGAAAAAAAGGTTGAAATAAAATTTCTCGGAAGGCGGAAGCGGGATGCTTAAAAACTATGTACTATCGTAAACATATTAACAGAGGGCATTATTAGTTAAATACTGTTTTATAAAACTCGCTAACAAGTTTGTTTGAAATTTGTTTATAGGTTTTGTCAGCCTTGCTTATATATCGCCTTTAATACAAGAGTCAAGTAACAGGAAAAATCGGGACAGCGTCAAAAACTGAAAACCTACGCATGCGAAGCAGTGCAAATCCGCTAGTATATTATTAAATTTGACGTCTTAAAATAATGATTCATATTCGATGGCACTCTGTATAACAGTAAGATTTTTTAAAATTTTCTTTAAAAAACACCTTACTAACATGGCGACTTAGTCTTAAAGCTTGAATTTGTTAGAAATAAAATTAATGTGCCAGTTTTTTAGGATAAAAAGTGTTTAACGGAAATGTTCTTTATGTAAGTATTTTTAATATTAAATTGCAATCCTAATAGAAAATACTACGTAGTTCTCCATTTGCAATATAGCATCTATTTCGCAGAATTCAAAATAAATTAGAAAGTGTCAATGCGACTTTTATGAAAACAATTTTGAAACAAATACATTTTCAATGTAGTCTTTCTTAATTAAGTTTTAATTTAAAACTTAATAATGCTTTAGTTTACGCTAATTAACAACACTATATTAAATTCTTTGTTTCACAAGTAACGCTAACTTTTTATAATTTAAAATGTGTAATAACGTACATAAAGATGCTTATTATGTATATGTGTACAAAATTATTTTATTGTTTAATAATTTTTTCGAACCCCAATTAAAATTAATCATTAAAAATTTGTATTTTTTGGGCTCTTTATTGGGTAAATCAATTGAATGAATATTTTTGCATTGATTATTAAATCGTTATCTGTGATGGACGAGTAGTTATATCGCGTAGACAATTAAATTTTGTACACGTAGGAAATGAGAAATTTCTACATAACGCATTTGATGTCGAAAAGAAAGATTATGTAGAAAGTGGAGAAAATAATATATTTTTGATATATATATATATATATTTCAAATAATAATAGTTTTTATTTGAGCTTCCAAATTTTTATGAAACAATAGCCCATGACATTGTTTTTTTGGAATAAAAAATGTAAAAAAGTAATGAGCATTTACGTTTTTAGCCATTTTTACCTTCTAACAACCCGTTAATCAGACACACCCTGTATTGTAAGTAACTTAAAGATATTTTTAAAATAAGAAATGTAATCCATTAAAAACAAATCTTAAATTCTAAATCAGAAAACTTTCTAGCACCGATTTTCAATATTAAATGTAAAAGTAAACACACATAATTATTATGATTCTTTAATTACAACAAAATTATTTTATCTTTGGTACACCTTTCCTGTAAAGAAAAAATCTGTAAAAATCGACACGACTAAAATCCTTATATCAAACACAATAACTAGCATTAGCATTAGTATTCTCTTGATAAATCACTAAAGATTAAACCAAGAAAAGCTTGAAAAAAAATCTCTCGGAAGGCCTACTCTAAATTAGGAAACGTAATTTACGCGTCACTTTTCTAGTACAGTTTATAATAAAAATAAGTGGACATGTGGATGTGATACGATAACCGCTTTATTTTGTTTCCCATGTTTATTGTTTAATTTTGAAGGAGCCGATAAAACTTAGGCGAGGTTAGGATGTAGGTAGAGACTTAAAACATTTAAATGAAAAAATTAAAAAAACATGTTTTTGCACGCCATATACATTGCTCAACGGAATTTATTTGCTAACTCCAAAACACTTCGGTAGTTACGTACATAATGTTTTAATGATATCTGAAAACGTTTACATTACCTACAAGCATTTTAAAAAAGGTAGCCCATCTTATACTCGACGAGCTACTGCTTGATGCTATAGTTTCACCTTCTAAATTAATCAGATACATCCTGTATGTATTTACTTCTTTCTAACTAACAATCTTGTTGTTATCATTCCGTTATTTTTATCAAAAACTCTTAAGTTTTAACGTGCACTTAGAATTTAATTTTGCAAGCAAGATGTGCTTTCTTATGTTAATGTAATCTTTTACAAGCTTTTTTTACAAGGTAGTAGTTCCATCTTAACAAATAAATCAAGTTTGTAGTAAATACATAACAGATTTAACCTCCACTTTAGTATGGAAAAAACTGCGTTTTAAATAGCGATTTAATTATAGTAAATAATTTCAAAAAATAAATATGAAAAAGAAGTTTTTAAAAGAAATATTTTTAATATTAGATGACCTTTAGAAACAGACGAAACGTTGACAACTGTAGTGACACAATCCCGAAACACGTTCTCATAATATAAACTTCCTGGAGCGATTAAATTTTACATGAATTTCGAATTGAAAAACAACGCAAACATAAATAATTGAGTATTTATTTTTAACGTAACGTGATTCTAAATTAAAGTATTTTAATGTTTTTGTCGTAGATGTGTCATGAAAACATTACGTCCTCAAAAATATTTTCGCATACTTTAAAAAAAAGCTCGTTCAAGCGTTTTTTTTTTCATGGATAGTAAGCATGTGAATGTAATTGATTTTGGATCTGGTAAATTCTTTGTTTTAAGTGTATGAATGGAAGCAGTTATAAAAAATGTAATTATCTGTTTAACCTTGTTGTGTATTGCGTGCGAGAGTAAAAAAAAATAAATTTATATTGAAAAAGTATTACGTATGCGAATTAAGCGCGAAGCGAGAATCGACTAATTTAAATGATGTATGACGACTACTTTCGTTCACGTAAAATGTAGGTATCAATGGGCTAGAATTTTGATCACGAGGTGCTGTGCGTGGGTCGTCTTGTTTATTGTTGAGTGGGCGTATGGCGCAAGTACCGAAGGATTGCGATCGATCGTTCAAAATCATATGCAAGCGACGGAATCAAAATAATCTAAGATCACGTCGGCCATTTCGTAAGAACCGCGAACCTTAAAACAGGTAGATCAGCAGGCCAAAAGCGATAGCGCAGGATAGAATCGGCGCAAAGACGCTCGGCGTCGTCGCCATGTTAGACGACGCGCGCCGCAAGCTCATAACGCGCAACGCATCCAAGACGAAGCTTGTTTAAACTCGCTCCCATCGCGTTAAAATATCGCGACCCTAATTTAACAAAATGGGTGTAACGCTCCGGTAGGGTGTGTGCGGTGGTGTTAGGGTGAAATGAGGGAGCAGTGCTGTGTTTAGTGTTTCTCAAGAAGCTCGCCGTCCGGGAGCGGCTGGAGTCGGCCAGAAGGCCGCGTCTCGACGCGTATTACGGTCATGGTGCTGAATCAATACTGAAAACGCGTGATATAAGTTCCGCTGGGGCATGGGTTGCCCCTCGGGTGCACCGGGCACGTGTGCCAGCCGCTATCTTCATGGCCATTGATAAAAGTATGTGATGACGTCACTTTTATACTTACTATCATTCAGATCAATAACCGCAGTAAACCTACCCCGACTCATAATTTGAATTAAAAAGACCCATGTTGACAATTTCGTTTTTAACCACCTAGTTCTGTGATTGTTCAAAATAGTAATCACCCAGAGTAATTTAGTTCTAGCTGGAACAGCGCAACAAGTAGCCAAAATGTCATTAATTTTAATTAGATCGTTATTTTACTGTAAGTTAATTTGTTAATACTCCGCACTTTAAGTTATAAGCGGAGAAAATTGCGGAAACCTCCACGAGCGCGTCGAGATGAATCTAGGCTATAATAAGTGTGTTTGACCTATTTCTGAAGTGGGCTTGCATTACTAGTACTAAATAGTAAATCCAGCACAGAAAGAGTCATTGCGCGAGAAAAGTCGTTTTTAAAACGGAAAAGCTATTGTTTTCCACGGTTGTTTCTCCATTACTCAAAATCGTACATTCACCCTCTACAGTTCTTTCTCCTCGCAATATATTATGCGGACGAAAACTATACGCATTGCGTCAATTCAAAATTTTGTCATTTAAATATTTTCCTCGATTTCATTATTTCAAACTGCCGGCGCCAATTTCCCGAACAGCGAAAATAAAAACATTGCCGCTGTTGCACTTTGCCCTTCCTCGTTGCAATTTTCGTTTTGGTTTCCGACGACGATGTCATAAATTCGTACTACCCGATCATAGGTACACAATTAGATAACATAAAGGGGTAGTTTCGGGGTGCTTTCCGAACGTCGGTCTTTTCCGGTTTGTTCGGAAACTAACTATTTGTTATTTATGGATTATATATGTACGTGTATATATTTAAAATATGCAATTCGACGATGCATTCTCGATTGATATCGAAAGAAGTTTACGGCCACTTTAAAATTTAATTTAGTCAAAAAAATGGTGAGTATTATTGGCGTGATCTGTACCTGTACACATTTAATTACCAACAGATACAATTTTTTTTTCAAATTTCGAAAGCAAAGTTAATTTAGTTTCTGGTAACTTACATTTTTATGCAAACTCGCCCAAATCGAAATACATTTTTTGTTATAATTCTTATATGACAATTAAATTTATTGTTAAAACGTTTCTGGGAAATATCCAATTTTTTCGGAGCGGTTTACAAAAACTCTAATATTGTTTTTGCGTGTCAACATTGGCAAAAAAACTAATCGCAAACTAAACATTTAGAGACAAACTGTTTTTAATGTTTGTTGTACGAAAAATCAAATCATTTAAAGCTAATTATAGATGTAGATTAACTGCAATTTAAAATTAATACAACATTTTAATGAATTAAAATGTAAACTTAAATTTATTTATAGGATTGTTGCAGATGCAGATTGCTCTAATTCACCATCAAATTAGTATCATATCTTGTAACAATTTTTTGTTTAGTGTAAATATATTAAACTGGCGTGTTATTGGTTTTTCATTAGTTTGTTATTAATTAGTAATGAGAGTGCATTTTTAGATGTCCTGCGGCGTAACTGAGCGGGTGTCAGACAACAGAGCTGCAGGTGGAGCCTGTCGTTTACGAGGTTCCTCGAACAACCTTACGACACCCAGCTCCAAAGTTCTTGCCTCTCCAGGTACAACCACGGCGGTGGGAAATTTGCGCAGCAAACAGTGTTGCTTATGTTGGTGCTGTTGCTGCAGTTGCTGCTGGTAAGAAACGTTTTTGATCTCGCAACTATGAGCGTCGCGGTAAATGCCTTGATTCCTCTTCCTCATCCACCCTTTTTATAGTACAACTTTGTTTTTATTACTTTTTTATTTTGATTGAGCGGATGGAATCAAATTTATTTACTTATAGATTTTTTTCTTTACTGGTACTGGTCGATAAAAAAGTTTTGACGAGGTGTTTTCTGTGCAGTGGTTTTGATGTCTCCGAAACGACCGGGAGCGTTAGCGCTCAGTAGTATTTTTAAACCGTTTTATAGATATTAAAAAAAGTTGTTAAACATGCCACGGCATAATAGAAAATATTGATGCGATTCGTTAATTATAACCGCAATGCAGTATTGTTCAAACGTCTAAGAAGCATCTAACGTTAATTTAAAGTTTTGCCGCGAGTTTAATTATCTTCATCCCGACTTATATTGAACATTAAAGTAATGTATGAAGTTTATACCTGATTTCGATAACGAATCACATGCGCAAAAACTAATCTAAAGTGTGTACTGATATAACGAGGATATTATCAATCGATATGCTTGGTGAAATAAACATAAGTAGAAAAGAGTTTCAGCGCGATTTTGTAAAATATGATGTATTTTAGCGCCGTTATGCGTTTGGTTAGAAAAAACAAACCGCAGCCCGTATCCGTAGTTTCAAAGCTATTTCGAAATAACAAAAAGCGGTAAGCGCCTTATATTTTACTATACTATTTCTGAAACTATTCCTTTGAAGAATTTTTAACGCTTGGTTCTTTATGAAAAACCTTATCTTGTTGCGTATTGTTTTAGACAAATATTTTTTTAGAGTTACCATCAGAACATTTATCATTTTAATCTAACAATTGTGTGCTTCAACATGATATCGTTGAAAAAGTCGATAAGTTTTGTTTGTAAGCGTGTAAATTTTTGCTCTTTCTACTTAGTCCAAAATTACAAAAAAAAATCATCGAAACAAAGTCAAAAACTATGCCCCGACACCATACATATAAACAATACGCCATAAGTAAATTAAAAAAGTTTGTACTAATATAATAATCGCGGCAAAATGTTTTGAACAATTACCTAAAAGCTGTTTGCCAGAAATGACAAATTAAGAGTTTTGACCTGTCCTATTGAATTCGTGTCTAAAGGAGAAATATGCCAGCAATTACGCTTTTAATAACAAGCGTTTTTACGTTTATCCGAAGTTCTACATGACACACATAACATTCTGCTTCTAGCAATTTACAAAAGCTTGTTTTTATTAAATTCTATCCACGCCGGTATTTGGCCTTTAGGGAAAAACATGTTCGAACTTCGTGTTTAATAATTTGCTCACATTAACCGTAAGTCTACATGAAAACGAAAATGCTAAACAATATTCTTGTTTTTAGTTTAACTCCCGGAAAAGGAAATGACGAAAACGGGCCTACAAAAAATTCGAATATAACGGATTTGCTCATCTGTGATGGAGAGCCGCCGTAAGTAAACATGTCTTTCATATCCTCAAAATTAATTTTTTTCTGATCGATAAAATTAAAACCGTGCTTTTACCGTTGACGTTATTGTTTCAGGCCATCCTTAGAAGAAATCAGAAGTTGGGGAAAGTCATTTGATAAATTAATGAGAAGTCCAGGTACGTTTAACCAAACGGTTGCTCTTTTCCTAATTGGAATTTCCAACTAAAGTCCTTTTCTAAAAATGTACTACTAACAACGCTCCAATAAAATACTTTAATGTTTGCCAATTATCTATTATGTTTACTTCTCTTGGTTTGTTCGCTTGTATTTCTATGAAATTTCTTATTACAGTAAATCTTATTTTTGTAAGCTGAAACTCAAAAGCTTAGGTATTTTAGATTTAAAACAAAATGCATTTCACGACGTAATATTTTTCGCAAACTAACCGGAGAAGTATTTACTTCTAATTATTCGGTTAACTAATAGTCGATTCTTTATGTTTTAGCTGGACGACAAGTTTTTCGTGACTTTCTTCGTTGCGAATACTCAGAAGAAAACATTCTTTTTTGGTTAGCATGCGAAGATCTAAAAAAAGAATGCAGTCCGGAGGCGGTTGAAGAAAAAGCTCGCATTATCTATGAAGATTATATTTCGATTTTGTCCCCAAAAGAAGTAAGTTTTAGTATTTAATTTTGTAGAATAGACTGTTAATCAATATTACTTTCATAATTTCTTTGTGGAGTTTTTAAGCTTAAATAGCACACGATGAAATTGAATAATAATAAAAGCAATTTAAAAAAATATTTGCCGTAGTGAAATTAATGAAAAAAAAACTATTCAGAAACGCAGAAACATTTTTTGTCGTCACGATTTTATGAAATACAATAAATTTAAAACAAAAAATAAAAAGCTAATTATTTGTAATGTCGGTACATAAAAACCATCTTGTCAACGCTAAAGAAAAAACGCATTTAGCGTAGTTTTATCGAAAGTTTATACTATAAACCAATACAAAAATAAAAAATGAATTATATAGAAAACAAATAAAAAGCTTTTGACTGAGAAAAACGCTTGAACCGTCTAAAAACGTTTTATAATGTTAATCGATATTCAATTCTCCATATTAAAAAAAACTCATGATCGAGCAAAATTAATTTATACAAAAATTAATTAGCATAAAACTTTTACTCAAAATTTTTTTTTATGCTTTAAAAACTTAGTGACAATTACAACAGAAGCCGAAAAAGCATTTCCAATTTTCGAAAATTATAATGGACCGTGTCAAACTTCTTAACGTTTTGCTCACTTTTATAAAAACTACATCAGAGCAACACTAAATATTTAGAAAAAAAATTGTAGGCAACATTTTTTTTATCAATAAAAAATTCAAAATAAATTTAAAAGTAGATAACGAAATTTAATGAAACGAATAAATATATAAATCCAAGTTTTCCTTACAGTTTATGGACATGAAGAAACTACAATGACAATGGTCTTCTCATGAACTTAACTCCTAATTTGTAACAAAAAGTAGCATTAATAGTGTGTATGCCCTCTTGCAACAATACATGTTTTTAAACTTCTTGGCATACTTGAGAGGAATGGGGACGTTTCGCCCCCACTGTTTGGCCCCCGCCGTTTCGCCTCCGGATGTTTCGCCTCCATACCGTTTCACCCCCGAAAGTAATAGAGAATTTTGAAAAAAATATTTATTAAATAATACATATTACAAAATATTTTAAAATTCAAAATTATGAGCAATTCCTAACAAATAGCCCATAGTATCTATCATACCATAAGTTTCTACAATATTTTTAATTCTTGTTGAAATAGCACTATATTTTTTGTTAATTTTTGGTCTAATACCTAATAATAATTGAGAAATTTCATATCTGTGTAAAGACTGTTGTTTTTTTAAACTATTTATAAATTGAAACATATTTGGAAATAAATTACCGCAAGTACTTTGAAAACCGCGATGCCAGCCTTCTATGTTATTATTCGTCCTGTGGCGATCAGCTAAGGTTCTGTTATACACATTCCATATTTCAATAGGAAATTGAGGAGCTCGCCTTTGTCTTCTGTTTCTTTGTCCTATATAACAATCCTCAAAATAATCCATAATGGGCAGTGCATCTTGTGGAAAATTCTCGTCTTCTATGAGCGCGTCAAATTGATCCGCTACTGATTCGACCGGTATAAAAGCGAGTGCAACCATTTTTCGAATCCATAGAGCGAATTCATGTGATTCATTATATTGTACCTGAGAACGGAAAAATAAAATTGTAATTATTACACATCTTTTATTTATAATTTTATACCGGGCTTTTTTTCTTTATTGCACATTGCATTTTCCCTATGTATAATTAAAAAAAATTGTCAATGCACGGATTCAATACATTTTATTTTATTGAATAGACATTTAAATCATGGACAGGTACAACAAAGATGAAAAAGTGGTAATGATAACGTGGTACCAGAACAATAATAGTTTGAGAAGCGTTCGCGACCTGTTTTCAGTCCATTTTCCTGAAAGGGCCATACCTTGTGCGAAATACGTCACCTGTGCATTGGCAATTCTTTTTTAGTTGCACATATGGAAAATGTAATGTGTAATGAAGAAAAAAAATTCCGGTATATGTAGACCAGAACTGGGTAGTCTAGAGTATAAGTGTAAATATTCGGTATTCGGTAGTTGGGTACTTTTTTCCTGTATCCGACCCAGCTCTGATATGCATATGTATTACTAAAAAAAAAGATTTATTAAACTAACCTGTAGACCTTCGCTTTGAACACGCCGGTAAATACTCGGACACAAGTGAAAAAAGCATCCTTCCACTTGTATTCCAGGAAACTCTTCTTGAAATGCTGGTATTGCTGCCTGCTCGAAATCCATTAAAACTGTAGCTGGGTGCAATCCTGGTCGAAGATTTTTAATCTCTTGTAGCAAATTTTTGTACGACGTTTTTGTCTTATTTGAAATTAAGGCATATATAACAGGTAGCACAGTATCGAACTGTCTAACATGTATTGAATATATAACTGATCAAAAAGATTTGGCGATGTACTAAATGTGCCATCAACGTACCAGTTTTCGCTAGCAGATAGCAATCTTAAATTTTTTTGGGTTGAAAATATTAAAATTCTCTGAGGAAGCAATTCGTTTTGTGAATCATAGAGAAGAAATTGTTCTATGTGTCCATCCGTTTCAATAGTTTGATAGGTCTGAGGTATAATTAAGTTTTCCAATTCCGTAGTCACTGGGGGCATGCCTTCATCTTTCTCTTTCTCTGAATGACTTTTCTAAGGGAATCTTTTTTTGGGAGTAGTGTTGACACATTAGCATGTACATTTTCTAAAACAGTCGCCATGATCTGCTGGGGATTCTAACGATTATTCTGAGCTCGATTTTTCATTTCTGATAAAACGCGAATTGCCGCTGGTCTTCCGGCTTGGGCTGCATACGTATGTCCGGTAACAATCTTTGCAGCGTTAATTTAGTTGCTAATAGTACAAACTCTACCATTACATTCGTTTCACATACCCATATTGAATGATTTCTGTCGCTCGTGTATTTCGAAAAAACATAAATGTAGTTTTCTTCGTCAACAATTTTTTTTCCTCCTCGCTTTGAAAAAACGAAACTCATCTTGTCACTATAATTTAATGCACTGCACTTAATAAATAACATTAAAGGACTGGTCGTTTTGGGTAAGATTTGAACGTATTTATACTTAGTGTGGCACTAAACATTTTATTTTCACAAAGTAATTTACCTAAATGATCTTGCTTTATGAGCAATATCAATAGCCCCTCATTAACAACAATCACTAATCCCGTAATTCAGAAAATGCCTTTTATGTAGGAGATTTCTACCGCACATTGAAAGACAATGGACCGAACTCATTTACGTTAATTAGCATTTAAAGACGTCCTTCAAATTTTATACCTACGATTTTGGTTATTAATTAAAAAAGAATATTAATTTATTAAAATTTCAGGTAATGAATACCTATATTAAAAAAATTTAAAAAATTCGGATCAATGTTATTAAATTTTACTGATTAAATTGGCTAAATGGGTCGAGGGCGAATCAGGACCGTAGGCAAAACGGCGTGGGCCAAACGGTGGGGGCGAATCGATACCAGAGACGCAACGGCGGGGGAGAAACAGTGGAGGCGAAACGGTGGGGGCGAAACGTCACATAACCTACTTGAGAATAAGTTTGGTAATCTTTCTTAGGGTTTTTGTTCTCATTCTTGAACAAGCATGTTAGGGAACTCATCAAGGGTTACTGGCGGTCTCGGTGCATTTTTAATTTTCTGACCCACTTGATCCGGGATGCTCAATATGATTGAGATCGGGGATTTTGGCAGACCAATCCAAACATTGGATATTTGCAACGCACTAGCGACAATATTATCTGTATAAGGTTTGACATTGTCAAGCATGAAAATGAATCCATTGGCGAAATTTTCGGGAAATTTTTGAACATGAGAAACAATAATCTTGTCTCTATATCTTCCTGTTGTTAGCGACCCATTTCGTATCACAATCAATTTTGTACTATTAAATTGTATCTCACTCCAAATCATTACAGACTTCTCATTATATTTGTCAATTTCTCGAATGGTACATAGCGAAAATCGTTCACCTGGTCTTTGTTAGACAAGATCAAAGCGATCATTCTTGTTTAGGACGAATCTGGACTTTTTTCTGTTTTTTATTTACTGTTTCGGCTGAAATATTTGTTCCAGTGGCTAACCGAAGGTCATTTTTTAATTTACGAAATGTAAACCCTGAAGTTTGATAAAGCGATCTTCTCTACCTGTTGTTTTTTTAGAACTTTAATCCCAGAGATGCTTAATAGGATTGAGATGAGAGTTTTTGGCAGGTTATTCTAAACATTGGATATCTGCATTTCTCAGCGCTGTTGTGACAATGTTGTATGAGATTTGGCATTGTCCTGCATAAAAACGACTCCATTGCCAAAATTTTCGGCAAATTGTTAAAAGAGAAGTACAATAATCTCGTCTCTATATCGCATCACAACCAATTCTGTACGGCCATTACATTTTATTCCGCTCCAAAACATTACAGACCCCTACTATATTTGTACATGGTGCAAATCGCTCACCTGGTCTTCGTAAGACAAAACCATGGCGATCATTTTTGTTTCGGAATCTGGACTCGTTCGAAAACAAAACGGAGTTTCATTGCCTCTCGTTCTAACCTCAGTAGTTTTAGCAAAAGTTTAAATGATTTTTATTGTGCGTAGCTGTAAGAATTCAACCGTTGCTGGTTTTCTAGCGGACACATTGACTTCCTTCAGTTTCTTACTTACTGTGTTGGTTAAAATATTTGTTCCAGTGGCTAATCGAAGGTCATTTTTTAATTCACGAAATGTGACAAACCGCTTTTCTGCTTGTTGTTTTTCTTTTAACACTTTGTTCCCAAAAATGCTCAATAGGATTGAGATCACGGCTTTTGGTAGACTATTTCAAACATTGGATATTTGCATCTGTCAACGCGGTTGTGACAGTGTTAGCTGTATGAGTTTTGGCATTGTCGTGCATGTGCCAAGACAAGAGCACGGCGATCACTCTTGTTTAGGAAGAATCTGGACTCGTGCGAAAACAGAACGGAGTCCCATGCCTTTCGTATCAATCTGGATGATTTTGACAAAAGTTTAAGCAATTTCTTTTGTGCGTAGCTGTGAGAATTGAACCGGTTGCTGGTTTTCTAGCAGACACATTAACTTTCTTCAGTTTTTTCCAGTGGTCATTAAATTGTATCCTACCTTAAACCATTATAAACCCTCCAGCAAATAACCTACTGTTTTTCTTTTAGAACCTTGTCCGCGCTTCTTTTCAAACTACCAGTCTTTCTGAACCGCGCTGCGGCCCTCTGTACCACAGATTTGGTATTGATGTTTAGAATAACTTTCATGAAGAAGAATAATCATTTGGGATATTTCTTCTAGCCTACAATGGGGTCAAAGCATACTTAACCACACTGTATTAATTAAGTTACTTAAAAAGATGTATCAACAATTACGCCTTTTTGCTGACGTTTCGTTTTCTAGCAGAGAATGTCTTGCTACTGTTAATTGTTTCATGACAAACGATGAAGAGTCTATTGAAAACAACTTGTAAATTAGAAAAATTGTTTGGTGATTCCTTAATTTTGTCCAGAAATGTGTATGTTGGTAACGGGTCGGTGATTCTCAAGTATCTCTTTTTTTAATATAAAAAATTCAAAACAGGTTAAACAGTATTAAATTTGATCAGTTTTGATTTTCAAACTTGAATTACTTTAATATGAGGTCGGGAGTACATTATGATTCAAATACAATACAAAATGGGTTACAAAATAATGTGTAGGTCGGAATGAAATCTTTTACGGCCGTATATTAAACTCGCGGAATTGGGCTGTGTTGTCAACGTTTTGCTCGCTTTCAGAAAAATCGTAATCTTATTAGAATTTTGATTGACATGGTTATACAAAACGGAATATAGAAATTCATCAATCATCACCTACGTTTACGTTCCTGAGTTCATAAAGGCATTTCTAGCTTCTACGTCCATAAAGAAGCTTTTGTGTAATAATAGTTAATTTTTTTCTCAATGACAAAGCTCTAATACTTTGATCTCAATTTTTGTATCAAATTTTCTGTTTGTGTGGTTTAGTTCATATTGGTTAGTCTGTATCGTTATATAAAATTAAAAAATTCCGCTGTACCTGAATAATATAGAAATTGTCAATAACTCAATTGTGGCTGCAGCTTGAACCTATATTTCCATTATAGTTTCCGGTTGATAGTGTGCAATCTAAAGCATAACAGCATTTCAACTATAGTCGTGACAGCTCTGCTAATTACAGAGCTTCCCAAAAGCAACGAATAAAATTTATAAAACCTTTAAAAAACCCAGACAGGTCGGTTTTTAACTACGATTTTGAAATTTAATTTTTTCAATTTGAATTAATTTAAGCTTTAGCGGAACCGTTTCTTAATGCCGATCTCAGAATTTCGTTGCAGCGAGACGATGCGCATTATAAACGTCTAGTCCGTGACTATCTCAATAAGATATTTCCTAATCGATAGATATTATGGAATGACCGGCAAGATCTCCGAATAATTAATTTTAATATATCTTAAAATACTAAAGCGTTAAAGAAAGAAATTTGGCAAGAAATCTGCTCAATCACTCTGAAAATCTAAGAATATTTCGTAAACGCTTGTCTCTAGATTAAGGCAAAAATCCACATTATTTGAATTGAATAAACTGCTCGCCCACGATCTTTTCAATAATAAACGCACACCATCCCGTCTTGACCTTTAACAAATCTTAGTCGTTCATTTATCATTTCGTTTTTTCAGCTGGTGTAATTTACAACTTGATTGCTTAATTGTTTAGAAATTTTTTTGTAGAATTTTGGTTGTTTTCAAGTTTCTCGATTTATGAAAGTCAGCAATTTTACTCTATATAGATTCCGCTCCCTAAAGAATAGCAAAAACTCTTTTGACTTGGCGATTGTTCGCTATAAAGATAAGTTCAAGCATTTAAATGAACTCATCCAAAAAACAATACAATATTGACTCTAACTCTGTTACTCTTTATTTTTTTGTATATATGTTAAAATTTATAACCGTATAGGTTATTTATGTTGTTATAAAATAAATGCGCTACAAATTTTGAGTTTTAATTAAAACTCAACAGTAGGTATTGAATTAACTAGGTAACCCTGAATTTCCAGAGTCAGCATATGCAAAAATAACAAATAACTATTTATAGATAACACAGTGCTTTCAATGCCAAATGCCATCGTGTTTTTACATTGTTATAGTTTTCGATCCTTGCATCACAATAACAAATACAAACTACATTTTGATATTCACAACTTTTCTATTTTCTATAAATATTTATATATGGAATTCTAGTCATATAATAAAATATCAACAAAGCCAGCGTCACATTTCTTTCTTGTGAAATGTACATTCATAAACCTTCTTCAGAAATGCGTCAGATCCATTCATAATTTAACGAATGTGCAAAATCCGTGTTAATTCGTAATTTGTATTACTCAAGTGCACATTTAATACCTGAAAACCCGGTTTAGTTTATAGAGTAATCAATAAATACCTACGCTTCGGGTTTTTTCGGCTTACGATATATCTTTTTCAGGTTAGTAATTTTACGTTTACAATAGCATTGAGACAAATTCATCTTATTCTACCAATTTTGATTATTTCCTGAAAATGTATTGTTTCGTAAAGTGAAGGCAGTAGTCCTATCAAACACAGGAAATAGGATTTTCTAGATAAATGTCATCTCGATCACTCGAATTCATATCGGAAATTCACTTTATCGGTTCAAGTGTATAAAATCCGATTACATGAAACTGTCGCCGAAACTGAACGATTGCTTTGGCATTAACTTGAATAAACTATTTCTCAAAATCGAATTCAAATTCTATGCAACTGATGATTTTGCAATTATATTTCGGGTTAGAGAGATAGACTCTATACAATAAAGAATAAGGTCGCTGCTGTGATGTTCTGCTATCTCAACATCGCAGTTAAATATTGATACATACTTTCCATTTGACTAAACATCGTGCATCCACTAGAGCAGACATTACAAAATTGTTTACCGCTGAACCTAAGGTTTCTCATAAGGGTTTTCCGATAAAAATTAAATTTAGAAATGTTCTTTATCGCAGCAGTTCTAGATTGTTTACGATCAATTTCGACACTTACATTTAGAATTAAATAGATTTTTAGTTTTGGAACTCAAGTCTCAAACTAAAACAGGAATTCTAATACGCAATTTAAGTTACTCTTTAGTAAATTATTAAACTGTGTGTATGAACAATAAGAAAAAAAAGTAGGACTTTTTTTAGTTTCAGCACACGGCATTTTGGGGAAAAATTTATTAGGACTGTTAGAGGGTTTGTCTTGAACAAAGAAATGAAGATTGACCAGTGGGACTTCTATTTAATGCCTCAAGCGAGTGCTATTGGCGCATGCAGAATCTCTTTAGATTTAGATTGGTTATCAAAATTCTGGAATTTGTAGCATTACATAATGCGTATATTGATATTGGCTGTGCACGTCAAGCGGCGTGACTTAGGAGAAAGTTGGGTAGCGCGGGACATTGCGTAGCGTGGGACATTGCAATAATAAATGTTTTTGGCATCGATAATACATCCCACTAATGCTAGACAGGCGCGTGAATGCATAATAAGCTAAACTCCAATTTTTCATGAGGAGCAGTGAAGCAAGTGCCTTGGTATTGAAGTTTTTGCGTTATTTCAAGTTTTTTATTTGTTTCGTTTATGTTTTTAAGGCACATCATCAATTGGCCAGGTGAGTTAATATAACTTGGTGCTTGAAAATCAGTTTAATTTTGGGTTGAATTGATTCACCACACGCTCGAATATTTTTGGCGTTTCGGGTAGCCTGGGACAAATTAATTTCTGGTATCGCGGGACAACATGGCATATCTTACAGCTTACGTATTCATTTTTTATTTTAGAATGCCAAATTTTAAAGGCAGGGCGATTAACCGCGGTTCTTGGACCCAAAAATAACTTCATCCAAGTTTTAAAATATGTAATCGAAGAAAATAGCATAAGGGGCGCAGCAAAACGGTACAACATACCAAAAACATGATAGTTACTTTTAAGAATGGTATAGAAATTTAAGCAACACCCAAAATTGGTAGATTTGAGGTTACCTTTAATAAAAAAAAGTATGAAAACCTACTTGTGAGTCACGTTTTAGACAATAGATTAATGCCATTAACAAGAAAAGGGTTTTTGAAGCATGCTTTCGATTTGGCAGTGATTTTGAAAATAGAATACAGGTTCAACGTTTATCGAGGTATGGCGGGAAAAGATTTGTATTATGAATTTCTGAAGCGCCACCCAGATCTCGCTGTGCGATCACTAAAAGGAAGCGGCTTAGCAATGGCTGTTGGTTTCAATAAACCGCAGGTTAATCTATGTTTTGATAAACTCGAGTTCCTTATGAATGTTTACGAATTTCCTCCATCATCCATACCTATACAATGCTGATGAAACAGATGTTTCTTGTGTTCATAGAAATGGAAGAGTTTTCTATCAAAAAGGCAAGAAACAAGTTAAGAAAATGACGTCCGCCAGGAGAAGTCAAAACGTCACTGTTACCAACCACTAGGTTGGTTATGAAACCATTTAAAGCCGCTTATAATGTTGCAGGTTCATTATGGAGAATAGGGCAATATGATATAGCAGCTTTGGTAGTCAACGTTTTTTTCCGTGTTGCTCGTTTGGACATTGCTCAAAATGGTTTTAAGTGTACCGGGGTATATCCTTTGAACAAAAACATATTTACAGACTTATGATTTCTCCCATCTATGATAACTGACATTCCTGATGCTGCTATTGACTATCTTGGTAATGGTTCAGAATACTGTCAATCATGTAATTATTAAAGATGCAACCATTCGTGTTGGGCCTTCATCACAAATGGTAGTCTATGGAATTATTGAAGATGAAATAGTGCGTGCTAAACCCCAATCAGAAAAAGCAGTCACGGCCAATGAACTTACCGAAGATATGATTTGCTCTGGTGTGAACGTAGTTACAGTAGATGCTCAAAACGCCGATATCTATGAAAAGACACCACTAACACTAACTCAAAAAATTCCTCAGAGCGCATCATGTACTTCTACTTCTCCAGATAGCAATGCCGCAATCAAAGTTTTGGAAGCATTATCACCTATACCAAATTGTACCCAAAGAAGAATAGAAGCGAGAAAAAGGAGCCCAGAAAAAAGTGACTAACTTCAACTCCCTTCGAAGTTGCTCTGGAAGAAAAGTTACTAGCCCAGAAAACCAAAGTGAAGAAGGTTTCAAAGAAAGTTAATTTCATTGACTCGACTAAAAAGATGAATTCATTAACGAAAACCAAAGGGAATACAACAAAAAAATTGGAGTCAATAATGAAAACCAGAGGAAATATAACCAAAAAGTTGGATAAAATATAGAGTACGGTGATGGATATTGAAACCACGGGAAAAAATAAGATGGAAAATGATCAAGATAAACAAAATGAAGTTTGTTTATGTATAATATGCCACAAGAGTTTTGATGAAGACTGGAATAAATAAATGCCAAAAATGGCACACGAGGAGTGTGCTGACGTTCATATCACATCTCTTTATTGCACATGTGACATGCAAAATTTCCTCTTAATTATTTTGTTATAATAAAGTTTTGGAATAACTTTGCATAGTTTTTTTGCCTGTCCCATGCTATCCTCTAGAACTTATCGTTTAGAAAATAATGTCGTATATTTACTACTTTACAGTCAGCTAGATTTAATTTTTTCTTTAATTTTTTTATTAATTCCGTAATGGCACTACTGAAAGCACTACTGTCTAGTTTTAGTTAGCAGCTCTCAATTTTTATAAATGCCTGTTATGTATATAAAAAAATCAAGAGCTTAAGTATCCCGCACTACACGACATTTTCCTAAATGTAATTTTGGATCTCTGTATGAATTTCTAATATGTAATGGCAGCTTTGTCTGTTTTTTTAATATATATATATATTTGCGAGGTTACTACGGCTGTCGCCGCTTCTCGCTTCTCGATTTCCACCTCTTTCTGTCCCACCAATCTCCTTGTCGTAGGTCTCTTGTGGCCATAGCATCTTGAATTTCTTGAAACCATGTTCTTGTTGGCCTTCCCCTTTTTCTTCTTCCTTGTGGAGTCCATTTCCAAATTTTTTGTGGCCATCTTGTTTCCTCCATTCTTTCTAGATGTCCGTACCACAGAAGTCGTTTTGTTTCTATAGTATCAATAATAGTTTTATCCACTTTCATGTCCTGTCGGATCTGCTCATTTCTTACATGCTCAAGTCTTGATGTTCCGTTGCTTCTCCTCCAGTAGTCCATTTCTAGTGCAAGAAGTCTATCTCTGTCCCGTTTATTCAATAGCCAAATTTCTGATCCGTATGTTGTGATGCTTTCTACAATAGATTGGTATATCATATGTTTTGTCTTTTTAGTTATTTTATCATTCCACAGTACAGAATTTAGGTGTCGAATTGTACGTTTGCCTTGTTCTATTTTGTTTTTAATTTCTTCCGCCATTTTGCCATCGGATGTGAATGTTACCCCTAAGTATTTAAATGACTTCCACCCCTTAACTGTTTCAGTTCCGATACCCAAGTCGGCCACATCATTTTCTCCTATTGCCAAGTACTCCTCGATGAGTTTTCGTAGCATGTAATTGGCATCATCCATATCAGAGGCGACTATGACCTGGTCATCAGTGAACAGGAGTGTATACAAAGTTTCGTCCCTAATTGGGATTCCCATTTCACAACATTTACGCTTCCAATCTGTCAATGCTTCATCTAGATAAATTTTGAAGAGGGTTGGAGCCAGAGTACATCCCTGCCGTAGTCCCTTGGTCACCTCAAATTCAGGTGTTACCCTTTTTCCTATCTTAACTGAACTACTGCATCCCGTATAGAATTTTTTTACTGCATTCACATAGGTCCCACATACACCATTATTCATCATGCTTGTCCACAGCTTGTTCAGTGGAACTGTGTCGTAAGCCTTGTGAAGATCTACGAAAACTAAATGTGTATTCATAGATCGTGCCA
Source organism: Aquatica leii (assembly GCA_035610365.1). Lineage (NCBI taxonomy): Eukaryota > Metazoa > Arthropoda > Insecta > Coleoptera > Lampyridae > Aquatica > Aquatica leii. The sequence goes on from CM069439.1 coordinate 30,364,435, forward strand.
GTCTTTTTTCTATTGCTTGTTTCAGTGTGAAAACTCCATCTATGCAAGACCGACCTGGTCTAAAACCATTTTGTTCATCAGACTCCTTTATTTGTTGTTCAATCCGTGGTTTTAATATCCTACCATATATTCTAGCTACTGACGGCATAACGCTAATCCCCCTATAATTCTTGCATTCTTTTCGGTCGCCTTTTTTATAAATGGATGTTATTGTGGCCTTTTTCCATTCTTCAGGAATTACGTCTCCACTGATACACTTGTTGAAGATCTTAGCCAGTGTCTCTAACAACATTGTAGGACCAGCCTTTATAAGTTCAATATTGAGATTTCCGGGGCCTGGAGCTTTTCCGTTCTTCATGTTTCTTACAGCATTCGAAACCTCTTCGTGATTTATTAGTGGAATATATTCTAATTCTTCTATGTCTAAAATTGTTGGATCCAAAAATTCCTCGCGGTTTTCCGTCAGTAGCTCCCTGTAGTATTTTGTCCATTGGTCTGTACTTATTAGAGTTAGTCCTGCTGCGTCTTTATTCTGGGTTCTCCAAGCTCTGTTTGCTCTTGTTTTTCCTCTACAGTTTTTCACCTCTTCACATGTTTTTTGCCATGTTTTTTTTTTTTGTCCTAATTACTTGCTGTACTTCCTTCTTCTTGTTTTGATATTCTCTGAGATCTTCATCTAGTTTAGTATTCAACCATTTTTGATAGGCTAACTTTTTCTCTTATACCGTCTGTTCCACTGTCTCGTCCCAACAAGGTTCGCTTTTTTTGTTCCTTTCAGGTTGCCGTTTTTTCCCTAGGGCTTCGTTTGCAGCTTTGTAGATTGCTCTTTTCACCTTTTCATACATATTATTTGCTGAATCATCCGGTATTTCTGATAATTTCTGTGCAAGTCTCAGCTTATAAAGAAATAGAGTTGAGTCGTCTTTTAAACTATCTAGATTATACTGCAAGCCATTTTCTTCATTCCGCTCATCATTCGATTCGTCATCCTGTTGGACTGCTGTCATGTGTCTGAACTTGAACATAATTTTTGAGACCAGCAGATGGTGATCTGATCCACATTCGGCTCCTCTCCAAACTCGTACATCTTTTATTGTGGGTCTAAGCTGTTGTCTAACCACAATGTAATCAATAATTGACTTTAGTTGACGAGTAGGTTGCGTCCATGTATATCGGTGGATGTTCTTATGTTTAAACCACCCATTTGTTATTTTTAGAGCTTGTTGTTGACATAGTTCAATTAGTCTGTCACCGTTATCATTCACCACATTTTCGCCATACTGTCCGACAACAGGGTCATTATTTCTTGATCCCGTGCGTGCATTCAGATCTCCGAGGATAATCAGTTCTTTACGATCAGCAATATTATCTATCACTTTCGTCAATTCTTGGTAAAAGAGATCTTTTTTTACTACAGTAGCGTCGTCGTTAGGAGCATAAACTACAATAAAAACTACTTGATGGCTTTTTAATTCTATTTGTACTTGGAGTATCCGATCGCTTAATTAATCCCAGGACTTAATATTTCTTCTGTACTTATTTTTAATGGCTATGGATACGCCGCTTTGACCTCTTTCCTCTTTATTCACTCCAGAGTAAATATGAATATACCTATGTTTTTCCTCTGTTCCCTTTCCTTTCTTTTTCGTTTCTGTTAGTCCGACAATGTCCATATTATACTTTTTTATTTCTTTGAAAACTTCTTCTGTCTTAGTGGAGATTCCTTGTACGTTCCATGTACCTATACTCATAATCCGTTTCTTTGCCAATTTTCGTTTACCGTGAGATCCGTCCAATTCCGAGGCAATTTCGAGAAATTTTGCGAATACATTTTTTTTTTTACTGATGACGGAGTGCAAATCCGACGCTCAAACCCCCAACCTGGAGGGCCAGGTCTTTTTTAATCATGGTTGTCTTCCATTAGATCGACTGTCTTCCTAGACTTAAAGATTCGATCTATCCTTTGTGCTTTTGTATCTATCCCAAAAGCAAGATTGCCACTTGCGCTAATTCCGCCGTTCTGAAATTCCTCTTCTCCGCCTTCGTTAGCGGTGTAGTCTTCGCCCGTAACCCTGGGCAAGGGTGAAGCGTTATACCCCGCGACACTGGATCCATAGCAGAACTTAGCCACCAACTTATGAAGTTGAGCCCACCCCCGCGACGTGGACGCGTCTGCCATGAGTTGCCTAAGTGAGTTCAGAGAAGATGTCTCTGGTTCTCCTTAGGCCGGGTTAATGCTTATGTTTGGTCCCATAAGCAAAGGCCTGTTTTTTTAATACAAATCTAAAAATATATTTACATTGGTTTTTAGTCAAAGCTATGACTGTTTTTCTAGTTGCGTTTTTTGCCCTATTAATGACTTTTGGGGGTTGCTCCTGCATATGCTTCGTATCTTAAATAAAAAGTCTTCTTATGATAGTTCTAGTTCTGACGCAACGTCGTTAAGCAAAAGTCCAAGATACTTGGTCTAAATTGACTACATTTATTCTGAGCAACGTTGACTATTTGATCAAGTTTGAGATCTGTGTCTGTAATAGTTTTTTTTTGTTGTATTATTGATCAGTGACAGGAAATCTATTGCAAATTTGATTCTTCCATCGTAATTTTTTTTTCTGCTTATTTTGTTGTTGATGCTTTGTTTGTCAATAATTCCATAAGTTTGGGCAAATCGTGTTTTTATCTATTTTGGTTTATTCTTCACCATAACAAATTTTTTTGCCGATTGATCTTTAGTGTCATTCGAGATAACGGTATGTGAGTTGTGTTTGATTTTACTAACTTTGTCTTTTCGTTCTCTTCTTTTATCTAAGCTTAAGGCCAGCAGTCTATTTAGTTCGTATCAAAAGCGGAAAAAAGAAAAAACGGACATTACTTTGGAATATAGAAATATTGTATGTTTTAACAATAAATGTATATGTATGAGTATATATATTAGTGTCCAAATAAGGTATCTTATGGTTTGTTAAGATCTATATAACTGCAATACTTTTCCATAGAAAGGTTGTTTTGAACATTTTTACAAGGTATTCCGGTATACAGTATGTACTGTAAGAATAATGTTTTAAAAAATAGTTTTCTTTTGGAAAGTAAATGGGTAATTTTTTGGTTTTAGGTTTCGCTGGATTCGAGAGTTAGAGAGATAGTAAATCGAAATATGGTAGAGCCGACTCCTCATACGTTTGACGAGGCGCAACTTCAAATTTATACTTTAATGCATCGAGACAGTTATCCTCGCTTTGTAAATTCGGCTCTATACAAGTCGCTAGCTGAACAACAACCAGGTCCTGAAGCAGAAACGATCGAATCTGATGGGGCTTGCGGCTAAAAAAATTTATGGACCTTTTAGGCGGCCTACTACGGCCCGCAATTGGGGCCCGACTTTTGAACGCACAAAATCAACTTGGTAACTGCTTTATGTTGGCGAAGAGAAGGAACGAGCAATACAATAATAAAAACTTAGACAACGCTTTAAGATTGCTAGGCCTATCGCACCGTGAAGGATTACTTTAAAGAAAATGCTCCGTATCCATTAAGATTTTGTGGATTTTTCCTCGCTTTTCGCCAAAAAATTTATTGCATGACCATGGACACTTTGTGATGTTTAAAACCGTTATTTTGTTACCACGTGCAGTCATAGCGTTATCCTTATAAATGAATAAATTGTTATTAAGGACAACGCTCACTTCTTAAATATTAGTGTTGTGTCATGAATAATAACGAAGTTATGGTTTATTTCACTTAAACTAGGTTTAGGAGACGGCATAATAATGCGATAAAAGTAATAATAAGAGCTACTTGTTCTCACTAGTCATAGCATCCTTCCTAACCACTAGGCAGCGCATCTTGTATATATCTGCACGCATTGCGCGGCCCTATTACAACAATATGATGATGTGATATATACTGTACTACTATTACATAGCGACTTCGACCACACAGCGTTTCAGCACACAAAAAAACACCTTCACCCTCTGCATGCACACAATATGTACCCCATATGATATAGTACACTAATAATCGACACACTGTGAATTAATATAAATAAATATCAAATATATGTTTGTTGTCTTTATTTACACTCATGTATAAACATTCATTTAAAGAAATAACTAAATAAATATGTTCACGTTATTTATTATAAGGTATAGACTGGTGTATTTTTCATAAAATTTTGGGACTAACGATGAGACAGTTTCGGCTTTTCAAAAAAGCTCGAAACAGTCCAGTAAATTTTTTTGGTAGAATAATCTAAATTTATACGATACGATAGTTAATCACGAAATGAATTAGAATCTAAAAAACGCGTTATACTATTTTAAGTGATCTAAAAGCCAAAAAACCTATGAGCTTCTAATCAGAGATTCTGAAAAGCCTAAAACCCGAATTTCTTAATTGGATCACGATTGCTGCATTTTATACTACAGCTTGGGAATCCCTGATTATCATAGCAAAAACATTCGGGGAGTTAATTAGATATAAAATTAAAAAACTGGCAGAATGTATCACTGTCGCTTTCATTTCAAATTTTGTATGTTTCTCTAAGTATAAAATAATCATTAAAACATCACAAAAATAACTTCTCATTCGCAGTATCAGTCATTTTAATTGTATTATTTTGTAAGGTGTTTTTACATGTTTTATTTCAAAAAAATTTGTATATGTAAACTACTTTGTTAAATTATCGCATTAAAATAATATTAAAAATAACTCAAATTGATGTTCAGATTACATTCTATTTTATGTTGTAATATCTTAAACCTTTGGAAAAAAAATTTGAAATATCTATTATTTTCATTTACTTTAATATTTGTTCATAATTTTTTATTTGTGTAAAGATTAATTAATTTAATTTTTTATTGTTGGACTATCTTTAAGTTTTTCACAAAATTTTAATTTGAGCAAATATTGATTAGTTAAACTAACATTTGCTTTTTTTTAATAAGAACTGTTCGGATTTGTTTGATTTTTTTGGATAAAGAACTGTGAGGTAATATGACTGCTCTGTATCAATTTAAAAAGCATTAAAACTATGTTTCAGGAAGAATTATTCTAAATTGCTCTTTACGTATAGAAATTTATAGAAACAAGATTGGTATCAAACATGCGCTACAGAGTATTTGTTGTAGCAATTCTACCATGACATAAACTGATTAAAAAATAACTAAAAATAATAGGAAAAAACAGGTAAATTTTTTTAAGAATTGCACATGTAAAAAAATTGTTTCTTTATTTAGATGATGTTAAGTAAATATTAAAAATACAATTATCATTTAAATGATTTTGATTAACAAATAAAAATGTATTTGTCATTCAGCTAAATTTAAAATGATTAAAAATAAAATTGTTTTATTGAAGTAATAAATAGTAAAAATATGTTACTTAGTTTTTGAACCATTTTTAAAGTGTTTTAGCAAAATTGTGCTGCTAGATATTGTAGAAATAATTTCTGCTACTAGAGACCAAGAAGCAAAGACCTGAACCTGACCAAAGTAAAACCGTAAACCGGGTGGAAATCGTTATTTTTAATTGGACTGAAACCTGAACTGTGATTTGTTCATTTCAGATTTATTTAACCGAAACTATTATTTATTTTTTTGTTTAATTTTTAAAATTTTAAAGATAATTAATCTTTTTTTTAGATAGACAATAGGTCCCATTGTGAGAGGCGGTCTAGAGAGGTCTGGGGGCTCATTTAGCACCGCCTTGTAGTTACGCCAGTGGTTATCACTCAAATGTTTTCTGAAACTCAGTTGAGTTGTGTAAATAACTTTAGAATTATTTAATTAGATACTTGAATTAATAGAAACAAAACATAATAAAAAAAAGAACCGGATTGTTTTGTCTGTAGAACCAGAACCGGAAATTGAACTGTTGTTACGTTGCGGTCCAGGTTCTTCATAAGAGGTGTTATGAAACTGGTTTTTATTATATAAAAAAAACTTTTACTTATTACTTTAATTTTTTTTGTGAAATCATGTATGCTCAATATGCATCTTGTACCCACAATTTTTTGGTTTTACTGCTTTGGTGTCAAAATCTTTGGTTTCTAATGCTTTAGCTTTCTTTGCCTTTCTTACATTTTTAATAAAATTGTCTCTTTTTAGTCTGAGCAATTAAGTCAAAATGTTCAACATCTCTTGCTCGTGAGACATTTCTTCAGTAGCGCTGGGTTTAACTGTCGTGACAGTAGCAGCAGATATCGTTTATCTAAGCGTTAAACCTCAACTTGATACGACAGGTTGAGCTGGGAGAGCTGATTTGGGTGACTGTAGTATTAAAATACGTACAGATTTTAGTTTGCAAATACAACACTTTCTAAGGTAGATAGACTTGTCTTAACTGGTCTCATTTTTCTCACTGCAATGAAATTATAATAATAATATTTCATATTTACTTTTTTTTTCTAATTTCAGCCAAAGTAAAAGTAATGCTTTTGGGTCAGTTTACGGTTTTATTATGGTCGGGTCAGATCTCTTATTTTATTTGAAAGACTATTAAAAATCAAAGAGTTTCTGGGTCCGTAGTAGAATGAATACGTTCAACACGACTGCATGGGCAAGGATAATGAAGGCAGCCAGAAGAACAAATCCAACGTAAGAGCGTGCCGCAAGACTTGGTGCTGAGACCCACATTTTTTCTATGATGATGTTTCAAGGATAAAGAATGAACCAGAAGTTGCCACTATAGGTTTTGCAGACAATCTTTCGATCTTATTGGTGAGAAGTAAACAAGGCGGTTCTTAAGATTATTATACAATGGTTTAACGAAAGCAACATCTACCTGGCGAAAACCAAAATTGAGGCGATTATCTTCAAAAGCAAAATGATAAACAACTGCTATTAAAAAGTAATAATGAGACTAGCATATGCCTATAGAACTGTTACTACAAATGCTCTTTACCTCATCACAGGTACTATACAACTTAATCTGCAGATAGAGGCAGTAAGTAGAATAGGGATTGGAAGCAACAAGGAAGATAAACTGTATGAAAGAGAAAAAATATTGAGGACGTGGCAGGACGAATGGGGTAAACATGGAAATGAGAAATGGAGCAAGGCAATAATAAAAGACGCGATAAAATGGTTTAGATGCAAACGCAGATGTTGACGGGACACGGACAGTACGGGTCATATTCTAAAAAATTGGTAAAGCAGAATATGTGCCGGTACTCTTTATCCATTACAGATGACGCAAAACATACACGCTTCCACTGCGTTAGATAGAATCAAGCAAGAAAAAAATCAAAAAATATTAACAAGGAAAACCTGGAAAGATTCTTAACTAAAAGCAAAACAAATTGGCTTGCGTTTGAGCAAGTTGTATAAGGATCCTGGTTAAGAAAGAGATCAATGAACGCAACGGAAGAGAGTAGCCACGATCGTCAAACCTATAGTAATTGCAAAACAAACATAAATAAATTAATTAATGCATAGGAAGTAAAGTAAGATAGTAGTACCAGTTTTTCTGAAGAAATGGAATAAAGTGTAATGCCGGAAGATTGGCACTTAAAAATAAACGTAGAAGAAAACAAGGATTTTAGTGTGGAATTAAGAATCGACGTCTTAGAACCTGACGGAAGTGTCCATTAGGATTTCTCCTCATTCAAAAAAAAAAATAGAATGAATCAGCTAAACATGAACTGGTTGAAACATTTTAGAAATAATTTTTAAAATAAGTAACAAATTTTTATTACTTATTGTTCAAATACAACAATTTTATTTGTAATCATTTTAAATTTAGTTGAATGAAAAATAAAGTTTTATTTTTTAATCAAAATTATTTAAATAACAATTATATTTGTAATCTTCAGTTAACATCATCTAAATAATAAAATAATTTTTATACATGTGCAAAGGAAAAGGATCGTCACGGATGGTCGACTCGACTCTGACTGGGTTACGGTTGATTGTCTAAGTTTCTTGATCATCTTAACAATCAACACTTAGATATCAAATTTACTATAGAAATCGAAAGCAATGGTTTTCTTCCATTTCTTGACTTTCTTGTGACTCGTAAGCCCGACGGACTTCTTGGCCATTCTGTCTATCGCAAACCTACCCATACGGACAGATACCTTCATGCTTCGTCTCATCATCATCCTGCACAGAAACGTTCTGTTATTGAACTTTTGGTTCATCGTGTCTTTTATATTTGCCAACCTGAGAATCTAGACTCGGAACTCCGTCATCTTACTAGAACCTTAGTAAACAATGGTTATGTAAAGTGAGATATTCATAGAGTTATTAATCGTCGTCTACATCTACGTACTCGATTACCTAAGGACATTTCTATTCCCGAATCCAACCCGAAATTGGCATGTTTACCCTACATTCACAAGGTTACAGATCAAATAGGGAAACTCCTTCGTAAGAATGGTATTAAACCCATATTCAATTCGACAGGCAAAATCTCTCAGATTCTTCCTTCTCCCAAAGACAAATTTCCTACACTTTTATCTCAAGGTGTCTTGGAATAGACACAAACACTTACTCCGTGTAATAACAAAGTCAGTCAAGCGGCAACGGAAAGATAAGATCCGTTAATTACGCTAATGGCTATTGATATAAACATCGTCACTTACACTTTTTCCTTCAGTGACATTTTTGCGTTCAGAAACAACAATACGGCAATGGCCAAGTTCTACTTCTTAGTTTGATTCTCAAGAAGAGACTAGGACCAAGCCTAAGTCTGGGTGTTTAACTACGACACGGTCTAAGCCGAAAGTCGCTTATAATCATAAACAAAACAACCGCAAAAGCTTAAGATTTTATATTGGGATCTGTTTTTGAAACCAGAAATTGTCGTATCCTTGCCTAAGCATTGATCTCAGCTCTTTATTTGTAGATAATTTAATAAGTTTCTCCTGTATTAATATGTATTCATCTGTATTTGTGGACTGAGTTTGACTATTTGCAAAAGAGTTTCAAATTTTTGGTTACGGTCTGAATGGAACGCCGTTAAATGTTGACAATAATATAAAATCTTAAGCTTTCGCGGTTGTTATGTTTAAGATTATAAGCGACTTTCGGCTTAGACCGCGTCGTAGTAAAACACCCAGACTTAGGCTTGGTCATAGTCTCTTCTTGAGAGCCAAAACAAGAAGTAGAACTTTGCCTTTGCGGTATTGTCGTTCGTGAACCCAAACAAACTGACGTTTCGCAAGACATTGCAGCTTGTATCTTCAGAGTGGTAAATGTCACTAAAAGAAAAAGTGTAAATGACGATATTTATACCAATTGCGATTAGCGTGATTAACGAACCTTATGTTTCCGTTACCGCTTGACTGACTTCATTATTACTCGGAGTGAGAGAAATGCAGCTAAGCGGCTACGTGAGAATAAGGACATTTTAGTATTGAGAGCAGATAAAGGAAACGCTACAGTCGTTATGAACATACAAGATTACAACGACAAAATGACGAACTTACTCTCAGAAGATTGCTACACACGTCTACAGGGTAAACTCCGCCATCAAAAACTCCACTGCTATAGATATTAACATAAAACAAACTTTGATTGTCAAAAATCCGGTTATGCCACGAATCTACGGTCTTCCCAAGATACACAAAGAAGGAGTCCCCCTTCGACCGATAGTGAGCACCATCAATTCACCAACCCAATCGTCCAATCGTTAGCACGGTATTTAGCTGCAAAACTCTTGCCGTTTACAGGAAATACAGAAACTCACATTAAAGATTCTACAGACTTTGTAGAGAAAATGAAAAACTTGCGTATAACAAAAGAAGATATTCTAGTCAGCTTCGACGTGGTATCTCTTTATACTAAAGTCCCGGTCGACGAAGTGTAGTTTTTGCTCAAAGAGAAAATTACTGAAGAAGAAGTTCAACTCATCGAACTCTGCCTTAAAAACACTTATTTCAGTTATAATGACAACTTGTTTAAACAAGTAGAATGAGCGGCCATGGGTTCACCGCTCTCTCCAGTTATAGCCAATATTTACATGGAATATTTTGAAACTGAAATTATGCAGAATGTTGAGTTAAAACCAAAAACTTGGTTCAGATATGTTGATGATACGTTTGTTGTATGGCCTCATGCAAAGACAAACTAAATCAGTTCTTTTAACATCTAAACTCTGCACATAATAGCATTAAATTTACTATGGAGTTAGAACATAACAGCAATCTAGCCTTTTTTGATGTACCGGTGATAAGCAAAACTAACGGAAAATTGGGACATTCCGTTTATAGAAAGAAAACGCACACTAATAGATACTTAAACGCTAAATCTCGCCACCATCCAGTACAGAAGAATACTATAATAGCGAAGGCTTTCACGGCTGGAATCTATATTAACATCAGAATGTCTTCCGGGTTTGGACCGTGTCATTGTTGTTGTAACCGTAGTTACTAACGTTTTGCCCACTTTCGTAAGGGGCTTCATCAGGGCGTGAGATAAATCGCAAAACTCAAACAAGCAACCGAAATCTAACAAAGAACCACTACCGAGTTAGGTAATCAACTTGTGAACCAAGCCAGATTCTAAACTAAGTAGAAGTGAATTAAGAAGAAATAGTCTCCGTATATCAAGGAATAGGATAGTCACGGATAGTTGAGCTCGACTATGATTGGGTTACGGTTGATAAGGGGCGTGTTTTCCATAAATGACTAATGACCGGGAACCAAAAAGAGGATAGCTCGAAACCATGATCGCGATTGAAGTTATTGGGGTGTTCGATGATTTCTATGCTTTCTCGGAATTTCCTGTTGAAAAAGAATGGAGATTTGGCAATCAACGAAACATTATCAAAATCTATCTTGTGACCTGTAGTAAAATGATGTTCAGCAACCGCAGACTTGGTAATATACCTTTTCCTTATACAACGATCATGTTCTGAAATGCAAGTAATGACGGAACGACCGGTTTCACCAATCTATAGTAAACCACATGAACAAGGAATTTGGTATACACCTTGAGATGAAGGTGTAGGAAGTTTGTCTTTGGGAAAAGGGAGAATCTGAGAGATTTTGTCTCTCAAGTTGAATATGGGCTTAATACCATTCTTACGAAGAAGTATTTGATCTGTAACCTTGTGAATTTAGGGTAAAAAGGAAAATTTTGGGTTGGATTCGGGAATAGAAATGTCCTTAGGTAATCGATTACGTGGATGTAGACGACGAATAATAACTGTATGAATATCTCGTTTTACATAACCATTGTTCATTAAGGTTCTAGTAAGATGGCGAAGTTCCGAGTCTAGATTCTCAGGTTGGCAAATAGAAAAGGCACGATGAACCAAAGATTCAATAATAGAACGTTTCTGTGCAGGATGATGATGGGTGGGTTTGCGATAGACAGAATGGCTCAGAAGTCCGTCGAGCTTACAAATCACAAGAACGTCAAGAAATGGAAGAGAACCATTAGTTTCGATTTCCATAGTAAATTTAATATCTAAGTATTGATTGTTAAGATGATCAAGAAACTTAGACAATTCAAGATGACCATGAGACCAAGGAACGTGTCTGAATGTGGAACTTGATTCTGAGGACAGCGACTAAGAAAGGTTAAATTGCACAAAATTTGCTACATTTAGATCCCATTCGTATTAACACTGGCAAAATCCTTAAATCATCTAAAATTCCTAAATCCAACATTACTAAGTCGGAAGAGTCAGCTCTAAAAAATCTTCGTAAGAACCTTGATATTATTGTTCTTCCAGCCGACAAAGGCAACGCCACTGTAGTTTTGAATCAAATTGATTATGTTACAAAAATCAATTCTATTTTGTCTCAGGAAACTTACGCTCTTCTAATTCACAATCCTACTTCGAGGATTGATCGTGAGGTCAGTCAAATCATCAAATCTTCCAATCTACCTCCTGAAACTAAACGTCGACTTACCCCATCAGATTCTAAACCACCTCGTCTATACGGACTTCCCAAAATTCACAAACAAAGTATTCCTTCTCGACCTATCGTCAGTACTGTCCAATCTCCTACCTACAAGCTAGCCAAGTTTTTGTCCAACATTTTTTGCGAGTTTACAGGTAAAACCTCTTCTCACATTCTCAACTCTCAGCATTTTATGCAACGTCTAGAAACTATAAAACTTGAACCCCAAGATCTTCTCGTGAGCTTTGATGTTACTTCACTTTTTACTAAAGTTCCTATTGAGGATTCGCTTATTATCATCAAACAGATTCTGTCTCAACATGGCAAGGACTTGAATTTGGGTCCTCTTATTGATAAGTGTCTATCGTCTACTTACTTTCAATTTAATAACAAGTTTTACGAACAAGTTTCTGGTGCTGCTATGGGTTCTCCTCTATCACCTGCTGTAGCTAACATTTTTATGAAATCTTTTGAAACGGTTGCTTTGGAATCATCAATATTAAAACCTAAAGTGTGGTTTAGGTATGTTGTATGTTTATTGTTTGGTCTCATGGTCATCTTGAATTGTTTAAGTTTCTTGATCATCTTAACAATTGTTATGTTCCAATGGGGGAGGTGGAGAAAAAAAGAAAAAAGAAAGAACAAATTTCTTAAATTAATTACCAAGATGTCATGCTTACTTTTCGGCTAGCCTCACCGTAGATGGTCGTCGGGTAAAAGAAAATCGCAAGACACAGAGTTTTCTTTAGGTAAGCAAAATGCCCGAGTGCGCCACCTCTTCTCAAATTTTTGTCGAAGATAAACAGTCTAGGTAGAAGAAAAGGAGATCCTGAACCCGAAGTCCCCCAAAAGAAATATAGTACGAAATAACAATAACCATTTATTGAGTATCTATCTATTAATAGCCAATTCCGGAACGGAAAAAGCCATTCGACGGTTACGCCACTGGTATAATCAGAGAATCAATTACCTTACATAACACACAACAAAATTGTAACATATAAATATAAGATTAAAGCAGGTCCAAAATAGACTCTGAAAGCAATAAGTAAAGCGCTAATATTTAAAGTATATCTCCGCGGTTACCGTAACCCGTAGCATAATCTACCCGCGTTAAAACAAAGTAACACCGCCCGTGGTCCTTGACGTCAAGTTCATCACGACCGGTAGTAAAATTGTCATTCAATTAGTTTACGACAGAAACGTTTCGAGCTCCCAAATCTCTACCCTTGACAATTGAAATTTTCTTTTATGTTAACAACAAAAAAAGTGTAAGTTACATTAAATAATCATTAAATAGATCAACCGTTACATTAAGGCGTCTGTTAAGCATCGTAATTAACCCTATTTGAATCATAGTAAAATTGATGTTAAATATTATTAAACATAATTACGCATGTCCAAAAGTTTGTTAAATATTTTAATTAAAACAGAAGTAAATGTAGTAGACTAGGTGTACAGGGTGTACAAAGACAAAGTTCGAAAGAAAAATGCATTTACATTCAAAGTCCGCACTGATTTCACTTAAATCAAATCGCAGCGTATGTAGCGATAGCAGCAGTTATGACCCCGAAGCGCGTGGACGAAAATGAGTCGAGGTCTGGTAGTCCCTCGCGGTTCCAAGCTTAACGATACTATAAATACCTCGTTTACTTCAATCCCCCAATCTGTAGCACAGCGCCATCAATCCACTGGGATCCTTTACTCTGCGACTTCGATTACTGCATAAGTACAGCGATTCCAAGATAACTCAGTCCGACAGCTTCGACAGAGCTCGGAAGAAAATTTCAACAGATATTGAGAAACCAAAAGCAAGAAAGACGAAAGAGCTACTTTACTATTATTGCAGCAAAATACATAATCTTTTGTTGGATGCATCGAACGTTTAATCGGATTCATTAGTGATTTCCATCCGACTTTGTCACGTTCATTACACCGCAAAACCACCAAATAAAGTGAATTTTGTAGATGGCCGACTACTCTCGATCGCCCTCTGCGAGCATAACTTGAAAATCACAACTCGAGGTCGAGTATTCCCCATTTTTAAGGTAAGTTGCCTAACTATCAGGCGGATTTTCGCTCAATTACAAATTTACACGTTACACAATCAACACTTAGATATCAAATTTACTATGTAAATCGAAAGTAATGGTTCTCTTTCATTTCTTGACGTTCTTGTGAGTCGTAAGCCCGACGGACTTCTTAGCCATTCTGTGTATTGCAAACCTACCCATACGGACAGATACCTTTATGCTTTGTCTCATCATCATCTTGCACAGAAACGTTCTGTTATTGAATCTTTGGTTCATCGTGCCTTTTCTATTTGCCAACCTGAGAATCTAGACTTGGAACTCCGTCATCTTACTAGAACCTTAGTGGACAATGGTTATGTAAAGTGAGATATTCATAGAGTTATTAATCGTCGTCTACATCTACGTACTCGATTACCTAAGGACATTTCTATTCCCGAATCCAACCCGAAATTGGCCTTTTTACCTTACATTCACAAGGAAACTCCTTCGTAAGAATAGTATTAAACCCATATTCAACTCGACAAGCAAAATCTCTCAGATTCTTCCTTTTCCCAAAGACAAATTTCCTACACTTTTATCTCAAGGTGTATACCAAATTCTTTGTTCATGTAGTTTAGTATACATTGATGAAATCGGTCGTTCCGTCATTACTCGCATTTCAGAACATGATCGTTGTATAAGGAAAAGGTATATTTCCAAGTCTGCAGTTGCTGAACATCATTTTACTACAGGTCACAAAATAGATTTTGATAATGTTTTGTTGATTGCCAAATCTCCATTCTTTTTTAACAGGAAATTCCGAGAAAGCATAGAAATCATCAAACACCCCAATAACTTCATTCGCGATCATGGTTTCGAGCTATCCCTTTTTTGATTCCCGGTCATTAGTCATTTATCGAAAACACGCCCCTTATCAACCGTAACCGAATCAGAGTCGAGCTTAACGATCCGTGACGGTCGTTTTCCTTTATATACGGAGACTATTTCTTCTTAAGTTGCTTCTACGGAGTTTAGAATCCGGCTTGCTTCACAAGTTGATTACTTAACTCGGTAGTGGTTCTTTGTTAGATTTTTGTTTGCTTTTTCAAGTTATCGTTTTCTTTCTTCCTTTTCAGAGTTTAGATTATGACTTGTTTCACAACTGAATAACCTAACTTTTGGAAAGTTCTTAGTTAGATTTCGGTTGCTTGTTTGAGTTTTGCGATTTATCTCACGCCTTAATGAAGCCCCTTACGATAGTGGGCGAAACGTTGGCAATTTCAGTGACAACAACAATGACACGGTCCAAACCCGGAAGACATTCTATTGTTAGTACAGAAGAATACTGTTTTACATACTTCAGCTAAAAGAGCTATACGTGTGTCAGATAATAAAAATCTACAAAAAGAAAAGGAAACACTTTGGAATCCCCACAAAAAAATGGATGTTTCAAAGAGATCCAAAACGCATGGAAGATCAATAAATCAAAATAAGCAGGGTGCTAAAGAAACATAATATCAAAACTGTTTCTACGACTAAGGATACCCTGAACACTTAGTTTACATCTGCTAAAGACAAACAAGGGGCTCTAAAACTTGCAGGAGTTTACAAAATTCCTTGTTCTTGTGGATCAGGTTATATAGGACAGACAGGACGTTCTGAAGTTAGAGTAAAAGAACATATCGCTGACTGCAAACATTGCAGCGTTACTAAATCAGTAGTGGCAGAACATGTGTGGAACCAAGGACACACGCTAAACTTTGACCAAACTAAAGTGTTGGCTAGAACTCCTTTTTACTTTCCCAGACTAATTCGCGAAGTTGTGGAAATAAAAAAACATCTATATAATATGAACCGAGAAGACGGTTTAAGACTCAGCAAATTTTGGCTACCATATTATATCCTCTTATTACACTTACTCCGTCTAATAACAAAGGCAGTCAAGCGGTAACGGAAAGATAAGATCCGTTAATTACGCTAATGGCTATTGATATAAACATCGTCACTTACACTTTTTCCTTCAGTGACATTTACCACTCTGAAGATGCAAGTTGCAATGTCTTGCGAAACGTTAGTTTGTTTGCGTTCAGGAACGACAATACGGTAATGGCCAAGTTCTACTTCTTGGTTTGATTCTCAAGGAGAGACTAGGTCCAAGCCTAAATCTGGGTGTTTAACTACGACGCGGTCTAAGCCGAAAGTCGCTTATAATCAAAAACAAATCCAAATTTTATATCCAGCACTATGGGTCTTGCACAGAAGCTATTGATTGATTTTCCGTCTTTCTATTTTGTAGAATGTAAGTTCAGTGCCCTTATGAGCCTCATCACAGAAAAAAAAGAAACCGACTAGAAATTAGAACTTGTGGGAATTTGCAGTTGCTACTCACAAACATTGAGCCGAACATAAATACACTCATAACATCCCATCAGGTTCATTCAAGTCATTAAATTTTTTTTTCTGTATTTTAAAACAAATGGTATAATTTCAATATAACATTCTTGCCTAAGCATTGATCTCAGCTCCTCATTTGTAGATAATTTAATAAGTTTCTCCTGTATTAATATGTACATACACACAACCAAACTTATATGGAATCGTCTAGTATTTCTTACTAATATTGCAAAATGTATGAAAATTTTTCATGCAGATAAGAGATAAAGATAACGAAAGTGTTTTGTTGAAAATAACAAAGGTTTTTGAAGTTGTCTATCACATATGTCGTGATAACAATTGAAAATTGTTGTTAGTTGTAAAACTAAAGTGACAGCTTAAACTTTTCAATTTAGAAGTTTGTGTTCAAAATGCCTTACGTAGGCTTGTCCGAAGTTCAGAGGGGAAGAATTATTAGTCTTGTTGAGCAGGGAATGTCACAGAGGCACATAGCAGCAACAGTTGGTGTGTCTCAGGGTATTGTTTCCAAAACTTATACAAAATTTTTGAAATTGGGAACACTGAAGAACAGACCTAGACAAAGTCGTAGCAGAGTGACTACTAATGAACAAGACCGATATTTAGCTCAAATAGCTAGAAGAAATCCAACCTCTTCTATTCCGGAGCTCAAAAGACAACTTTTGCAGGCTACAGGTGTTGGTGTTTCTCTTGAAACAGTACGAAAGAGATTTTGTGCCCAAAATTTATTTAGCAGGAGACAGTTAAGGGTTCCCGAGTTATCCAGAGAAAACAAAATTAATCGGCTAAATTGGTGTCTCGAGCACCAGAACTGGACAGTTGAAGATTGGCAAAATGTCCTTTTTTCGGATGAAACCAGAATTGGTCTAAGATCAGATGACCGTCGGTTTCGAGTTCTAAGAGGTCCAGGTAGACAAGCTAGACTGCAAACGGCCAGATCTGTCCCAAAATACAAAGGAAGAACGGTAATGTTCTGGGGCAGTATCATAATAGGAGATAAAACTCCTTTGGTTCCACTACGCCAGAGTTTAACAGGTCCTAGGTACGTTGATTTGGTGCTAGAACCAATAGTTAGGCTGTGGAGAAGTGCAGTGGGAGACAATTTCGTCTTTATGCATGATAATGCCCCTCCACATACCAGCCGAGTTGCTACAGGATTTCTAGAAAGAGAAGCTGTGACGGTTCTAGAATGCCCGGCCTCTTCACCAAACCTGAATCCCATTGAGAATATGTGGGACTGTGTCAAAAAAGGGATTAGGGCTAGAAGAAATGTTCCAGGTAATGTGGAACAGCTCATTCTAGCCGCCCAAGAAGAATGGGCAAACTTACGTCAGAAACACGTTGATTAGAAGCATTCCTCGTCGAATTGCAGCTTGTATTAAGGCTAGAGGTGGCAACACTGACTATTAAAGTGAAAAAACATGTCCGAAAAAAGGTATATAACTTTTTTTAACCAACTACCTAAATCTTTAGTTTTCGCATTTTTATTGTTTTTGTTCATCTTACATCTTTGTTGTAATTTTTTCTGGTTGTAATTTAATAAACTACGTTATAATAAAGTCCTCCTCACTTTCTATACGGAATTTGTCAGAAATACTGAATAACATCGGAAATATTGGGTGATTCCATATAAGTTTGGTTGTGTGTATTCATCTGTATTTGTGGTCTGAGTTTGACTATTTGCAAAAAGGTTCAACACCCAGTCAGGAATATCCAAGTGAATAATGTTTTCAAATTTTTGGTTAAGGTCTGAATGGAACGCCGTTAAATGTTGACAATAAGCAAACAAATCTTCATCTCTATTTTGCAATTTTGAAAGATTTGGAAATTCTCTTCCAAAGCTTGTTTCTACAGCAAACGTTTTGCAACAAACGCAGATATTACACTTTTAGCTTTGATTAAATTTGCTCTATCACCTTGTAGTTTCAAATTAGTCTAGTTAAATCTAGCAAATAAATCAGTAATACAAGCGATGTCATTTTTTTAAGATAATTAAATTGTGCCGCAAATCATTGCGTTTACTCTCCAGGAATTTCAACACTAAATCAAAAAGCAAATAGAAGCAATCCAAACATGTACTTTTAGATAACCAACGTACTTCTGTGTAGTAAAGGACTGTCCATTCCAAACAAAATTGTGCAAATAATCTCTTATTTATGGCATTCCTTTTTGATTTCTGCAAAAGGTTCCTAAGGTTTTTTGCGACCAAATGATGACGAATGACAAAATGTACCGATAATAGATTTGGTATAGTTTGTTTTAAGTATTCCAGGAAGCCTCGGTGTCGTCGAAATACAAACAATATAAACCCTGAAAGCAACTATTTTGTGTCAAAAAATAGAAAGAGCATGTACTTTTAGAGTTTCGTAACAGTTACAAAGAGTATGTGAATAAACTTTTTTAAGGTTTTTATTTAACGTGTTCTGTAACATATTATTCTAACTCAAAGGTTTATCCTACAAACAAGTGAATCACTCATTTAAAGAATTACAAAAAAACCGGTGTGGTCACCACACGACTTTCCTATACGGAATGATGAAGGAATGTCTACATATTTTTTTAAGGTTATGTTATAAAACCACTTTGAAGTGATATGTACACGTTTGTATTAACTTCTTGGCATGCTATAATTTTTTTGAAATTCTTCCCCATTTCATTAATTATAACCGAAATATGGCAAATTGAGCTTATGTTGTCATAACGATTAATCCCTATATTTGTGCGGTTCGATATCGCTTTCCCTTTTAGTAAAAATTGGTATTTTTAACGTATCTTGCTTTGTCTTCAATTTTTCTAAAAAAATCGTCGCAGGCAGGACTCAAACCTAGATCATATTTGTGAATTTATTTTCAATAAAATATCTAATAAACTGTTAATGTTAGAAAGTTTTTTATTTGAATAAATTGTTAGGAAGAATTATCCCTATAAGAAACTGTAAAAATAATTCTGATAAATTACATAAGTACAAAATTATATAAGAAAAACTGGTTAAAATGGCGGATACATCTACTTCCGGGTTTTTTATCAGACCCATCTTTTGATAAAAGAGAGAGAGAATATGAAAAACCAGCTCCATACAAAAATTTTAAGTTATTAGGACTTTTGGTTCTAGAGTTAGCGTGTGTACAACGTTACATACACACAGACACACACGCAGACACCCAAAATGTTTGTCAAAAATACATTTTTCTGATTCAGGATACCTTGAAACGTAAAATTCTGCAAAAAAAACAAAAACATAAAAAAAAAACAATTTTTACTTTGCGCATGCGCACTTAATGATATGTGTCACTTTTGACATAATTTGAAAGAAGTCGTTTTATGTTGGGTGCAAAGTAACTGTCTACATTTTATCTTTATTACATTTAATTGAAAAAAAAGTTTACATATCATGTCAGACACTTCTGAATCAGGTAATTTTCTCTCTTTTAAATAATACGTAAAAAAATAATTTTCAAATTTTATTAACCGTTTAAGTAAATGAATTCGTCTACAATTTATATTAGGTTAATACAAAATTTACAAGACCTTTAGCTGGAATATTTGCTTTTAAATTGTAATTTTTTTAGAGTTTTTGGCTGAAAAGCCACATTGTTAGTTTTTTTTTAATTGGTGAGCGCAATGTTAACGAAAGAAAATGCTTTTGAGTGTTTCACGACTGCTACGTTTTTCCGGTTATTATCTATTGTAGAAGTATTACCTTTTTTGCAAAAAAAACACGCAGCGTTTCACCAACACCGGCAGCATAAAATATTCTTCATCTTTACACTATTTAGAAGAGCGTTACACACTAAAGAAGATTTTAGTTACAAGTTACCAAAGAGCAAATACGAACTTGATGCTAACGCGGCAAACCGAGGCACCTCGTGTAGAATTGAAAAACCACTCGCTGAAAACTGAACTTTGAAAACCACAGTGTCGATTATGAACAGGTTAAGATATTGGCAAGAACTTTCTACTACTCCTCTAGGATAATGCGGAAGACTTCAGGAATTATGAAGAACCCCAAAAATGGATACAAAACTCAAATTAACACTGCGAGAAAAACACCAAAAATCTGAAAACGGTTCACCAAAACCATCACGATTGCGATTGTCACATAAATGTATGTATAATAAGAAGCAAAAAACAATTTTAAATGTTTTTTTGATTCATTTTGAAGAAACTGACCATATGGTCAGCGAAACATTAATTTTAAAACCTCGGCATTGCCTGAAAAAAGGTAATATTTCTACAATAATTTCCGATAATTAGCAAAAATTGCCAGTATTCACTTGTAGAATAATGTACCAATTTTTTAAAATTTTCTATTAGAAGTAATTGCTACAAAAGTTTATTCTGCGCTTATGTACTAACAGAAACTAGTTGAAATGATTTATTTTTCGCTATACTATATATAGTATTGCAGTTACATTATCAGATTCTATCTTTTATATTTATTCCGCGTTTATCCGACAGAAATTTTTTTTTTTGCTTTTTTAACATTTACTTCAAATAGTTAACAAAAAAACAATACTAAATTTATTTAATGTAAATATAAGTGAATTCCTTTTATATTATCTAGAAAGTTCATTTCCTTGTAAAGCATGTAAGGAAAAGATCCAAACCAATAGAGTCAACCGTTTAAGAACTGATAATTCGACAACTATTCCATTGCCTGGTGTATACGAGGTATCGTATATAACATTAAAAACAATTCAAAAAATTAAACAAAAACATATTTTAGGCAATAAGAGATTATTCGCAGATTTGCTCTGCTTGTAACACTTACATAGGAAACTTACCTCCACGTATTGCAAATACTGTAAGGACATGTCCTTTGTGCAAATATTTTGCTTCAGAAACCTCATCAAGCACCAACTCTAGTGACGTAGCTGAGGATACATTTGGTCTAAGAGCGGTAAGTTCTACATACGTATATAATTTTTTCAAAATATTCGCAGACTTTCAATTTAGAACGGCGCTGTTTCTTTTTTTTTGTGATTTTGTCGACTGTCTAACTTAAACTGCAACTTTTTTTATTTTTGTCATTATTTTTGTTTTATTAGCATACGATTATTATAAATGTAACTAATTTTTAGTAAACTAACTCACAATACAATGAACACTAATAAAAAGTATAGTTAACGATATTTAAGAAAAACAACCTACAAATAATTTATATATGACTATCACTCGAGATTTATAAACGCTGTCTGCGAATTTTTATTTTGTTTATTTCTACATGCAATCAGTACAATAAAAGAACAGTACTGTAAGCAGGTTTGAAGTAAGTTTCTGTGGTGTGGCTATTTTGGGTTGATATCCCATGATACATATAGATCTCTACTTTTATTTGTTGTGTGTGTGTGTATATGTACTTGACTCTTAACTTACATTTTTAGTGATACGATGTTACATCGAAACCTATAAGGTAATTCTTCTTTAACGTTGTTTATTTTCAAATCACTTTAATTTGAATGTTAGGTATGTACCACAGTGCGTTTGTGATAACGCGTAGAACCTTAGATTGAAATCTTTCCAGTATCTCCTGATGTAATTTGGCGGCTGTTCCCTATGCACACCGTATAGATTTGAGGGGTACTTTATAAATCAGGAGTTTATTAGTTATTAGCGTGAGCTTAGATTGTTTTTCTAAGAGCTAGTAATATTTTCTGTGTTTATGTGCAAGTTGTTTCCGTTTGTTGTGGATATGCGTTTTCCAGTTTATCCCTCTATCTAGGTATATTCCTAGGTATTTTACGCTGTTGAATTGGGGTAGACTTTAGCCATTTAATGTTATGGAAGGAGTGTTGCTTCTACGTTTTGTGAATGTTACTTGGGTCGATTTCGATTCACTTATTTTTATTCTCTATAGTCTTGCCCAATTTTACACTTTATAGAGATGATGTTGTAGGAGTTTTGCAGCAATCATTGGATCAGAGTTGTTCACCATTATTGTTTTATTGTCCGTTGTTATATCTTGACTGGTGGGTAGGTCTGCTGTGTACAGGAGGTAAAGTACGCTACCCTGAAGAACGCTTGATACCACTGGAAAGAGCACTGTTTTTTCTAGTTTGTGTTTTACTATAAAGTATTTCTCGTGTAAGTATGATTTCAGTATAACGTATAATGGGGGGGGGGGGTTGTTTATTAGTTTGTAGGGCAAATCGAAGTACCAGACTTTATCGATTTACATCTAAAAAGGCTGCTACGCAGTAGTTCCTTTCTTCTAAAGTTTGGTTGATATTATTGACCACTCCATGGACTTGTTCAATAGTGCCATGTTTCTGCCTGAACCCAAACTGACGGTTTAGAAGGAGTGTTGAACTCAATACACGGTTGTAATCTTGTTACTTCTCAAGTAATTTGCTTAAGACAGCCAGTAAACTAATTTATTCTATAGGAGGAAACTTCTTGCGAAAGTTTTGCGGGTTTAGGAATTAGTGTAATTAGGGCTAATTTCCATCGTGCTGGAAAGTAGCCACTAGGACGACTCCCATCCTAGGGAGTTTTTTAATGAGTTTTCCAGTTACAATGTCATAGCTTGGGGTTTTGTTTCATTTAATTTTTTTTTTAAATTATTTTATTTACTTTAGAAACTGTGAAGATTTTCGGTATTGGTGACATCTGGAAGAGTTCCTCTAGTTTTTGTTTTTTTTTCTTGTACTTGTGTTGCTTGCGATGGGAAGGGCTGAAATACTTTTTCTAGGTGATGCGCGAACGTATATGCTTTTTTTAGGTTAGTCCGGGCCCAAGTCCTGTCCTGTTTGCGTATTGGGGGGATCGGTACTTTATAGCTTTTTATGTTTTGTACTCCCTTCCATAAGGAGTAGTTTGTGTCAGCTTTGCTGGTTAAGTTCTCTAGGTATTGGTGGAAGTTTGTAGATTTGCTACGAGATTTTTTAAATCGCGAGGGGCTGTGTCTTGTAGGTATCTGGTTTTCTACCAAATTCTTCGCAGACGTCTTTTTTCTGCGATCTTTTGTTTTACTATTATTGGGCATTTCTGGTTGAGTCTTCGTGTTGCAATATGTGTAAAATCTCTAGAGTATTCCTGTATTACAAATTTAGACAGTTGATCGCCTGCTCGATTTCTGATTCCGTTTGTAATGGAATGTTGGGGTTTCTTTTTTGTTCGATTTCGTGGTTGTAGTATTCTCAATTTGTTCTTTTATTGTAGATTCTTTCTGTCCTGTTTTTTTTAATAATTGTACCACTAACAGTAGCTATTACTGGTGTGTTGTCTGAATATAAGTCTAGATTGAATTCTATATCTAGGTAGCCACGTAAGATTCTTTTTGTTACGAAGACGTTCAATAAGTCGGACAGGCTGTCTGGGTCTGTGGGCTAGTATTGAACGCCTGAGATGGTGAAAGGGTTATGTCAGTCTTCAATAACAATGCTCGTAGCCTGTTGAAAGCTTTTTGGTACTTGGGTAATTGATAGTGCTTAATGTGATGTTTAAGCAGTATTGCTGTACCTCCTCTGGCTGTTTCATCTATATTCTTACTTTATCTGCAACTAGAACATTCTGCCTCTGTCGGTAATTGCTTTGAATTATCTCAAAGTTTCGAGACGTTTTACTACTTTTTCTTGGGACTGTTTTGTCTCAAAACAGAAAACTAGACGCGGCACCGATGGAATAGATCGTGGCGATAACGGCAGCTTTTTCCATTTTAGCAACTTTTTTGCGTATACCAGTAGCAGTCAATGGATTTTTTCTGGCAATATATTCTACTTGGACGGTGACTGCATACCAACACTTGAACGCCTGTTGAGAACTTCTAACATATTTCAAACTGTTCTCTAAATCAGTTGATCTAAACCACAATCAAGTTTGGGTACTAGCAATTTTTTAATGTTATGGAACTTTATTTTTCTTTTGAAATTCTATAATGCCCGTCATAAATTTTCGTATAACGGTTTTGCGCATGGTGACCAGATAAATAATCGAGCTTCGGTCATCATGTAGTTTCAAGACTTTGCCGGCCGCCGGTTGATGTTTTTGTAGTTTATTTAACCGTCTGAACTTCTTAAATATGTAGATATGGACCACTTTTGGCTTGTCTCTGGATGATTTTTGGACATGGTATACGACGTCATTAATACGCTGCAGAATTTCATAAGTCAACCTTCTCGTTGCCTTTGCAGTTTCGGCGACGTCTATGTCGTAAAGTAATCCATCTCACAATTTGAGATGCTGGCGTACATTGCGTACCACGGTCTTCTTCCATCACTACACTTTCAGTGCTTTTTCTGACAAATGAAAAGGAATTTCTTTACCATCAATTCTAAGAATATAATTTTTCCAAATGGAACTCATACTTTTTTATAACTTCTATTCCCAGGATAACTTATTCTGTGATATCGCCTACCAGTACTCTATTTCCCAAACCAATGGTTACTTTTATCTATCCGCGAGTAGGTATTTTTTTATCCGTCGCCGTTTGAAGACGTACTGTTACTGATATGTTTTCTAATTTTCTAATAACACATTGGGCGAATGATGGTTTTTGTCGCTTCCGTGTTGATCAGTTACTGAGCACTTTGTCTATTGATCTTTTCATCAAGGTAAATGCTGTGCAGTTCCATAGGCAATGCAATTCAAATGGTAATTTTCAGTGCATGACTAGATGAGGTTAACTTTTGTCTCTTTTGGTCAACTTGTTCTAGTCTTTCGCATGCTCTTTTTGTCTTCTTCTTAGGCTTAGTACGGTGTCGTCGTACGTGGTCTATTTTATCGCAGTTTGAAGTCATTAATCCCCTTTCCCGATACATGTGTCGCATTATTTTCTTAATATTTTTTGTGTCTGAGTGGGTACTTTTGCAGCACAGCGGAGGTTATGGCTGCCTTGTTGCGACGCCTGTTTCGCTGTTTCAAACTCTAAGGTATGAGTTAAACCGTTATCCAACGTCTAAGGTTAAGTTAATCGTAGAGTCTGCTGCATTTCGTTGTCTCCGAGTTCGTCTACAAAGACAATTGTTTCAAGAAGGTATCTAATGCTGTAAGATACACAAGCCGGATTAATCTGGCGACGTTAGTCTCAAACTCTTGAAGACTTTCCGCAACTTTTTGAACTCAATTTTTTATTTAAGTTTAGTATACTTGTTGAAGATGTCTTATTTCTACACGTAAAATTAAAAGGTCGTAATTTTCTTGGAGGTGGTGAAGAACAGCCTGCAAAATTCTAAGCGCTTCTTTACGTAAGGGCACTATTAAAGACATTGCTTTCTGTTTTTTGTTCCAACTATTAGCTGTAGCTACGGCCTTAAACTGCTTATAGTATGTTGACTGAAAGGTTTCTATAAAAATGTGAAGGTACAACCTTAAATTTGTGAATTGTTTCTTCTCGATGGCCCTTCACTCGTGACACTTTCTTCGTCATGGCAATTAGTTTGGTTTATTTTCTTTACAAATAGTTTCATTCTGATTGTTATCACTAAAGGTTGTAAACAGACGCCAAGCATGAACTAATCACTTATTTGTTTAACACACACCGTTTTATCAACGGTTTTATATTATGAAGTTAAGATATCATCACACACACCTGACGCCAATTGTAACGATTTACACAATTATTGATTATTATAAACTATACAAATTTAGAGTTGTTTTTATTGTTTGATTTTACTTATTTCTGTTATAGGGAATAGTTGACATGAGAGCATCGCTAAGCACTGTTGAAGCTACTATCGCCAGAGCAGAAGACATTCTTCAATCGATTACTAAAAAAATATCTAATTTAAACATACAAGATTCAGTAAACTGCAATAATGACTCGAATGCTTCATCGATTACTGAAGAATTACATCAGATACAACATAACACTAGAATGGCACTAAGCAGACAGCATGGGTTGAATTTTTCATGCGATAAAGAAAAGAAAGACAGTATAAATATGTTAATTCGAGAAATGTCTACCTCTAATATTAACCAATGCACGCCTGTGACCGAGCCAATTCAACATAACGCACTTAACTATCTCACACTGCAGAATAAAATAAATGCGTCTGAAAGTATTAATACTAGTGTCCTAGAAAATTTAATTGAACCTAAAACAGAAGAGTGTAGTAGTTGCAATACTGATGATCTTATACAAACTATAACAAATAAATGCTTACAACAAAATTCTTACGTAGATAGAAATGATGTAGCATTGGAACAAACCTCATCAGGTACCAATTTTCAACAACCGAATCTTTATCTAGTCGACCAATCTAAAAACGATCGAGTTCAACAATGGATTGAAACTATTCCGGAAAATAACGCTTATAACCTTACATCTATGAATAATTCAGTAAACGAACTTGATGAAAGTTCATCTACATCATCTTCTACAGACTCTGAACAGTACCATAGAACTACTTTATCCGATAATCGAATGATTCATGAATCTAAAGTTGGCGAAAAATTTAAAAATAATAAGAACCGTGTGAATAAAAGTGTACAAGAGTACTGTCAGAGAAGAGCAGGCGGTAGACCTAAACCAATGATGACGCTAATGGCAGAATTAAGAAATAACAATAACAACGAAACCTTTACGCAATTAGAAACAAACGGTAACAGTAATAATGTAATTACTGGTCTTACCCAATCTAAAACATCCGATGACACCGATAGTTCGTCGACGATTTCTTTGTTAAGACTAATTGTTAGTGATGTCACAGAAGAAACAAATCCATTTTCTTCAGTATTACAAAATAATGACTACACTCTCAGTTCTACAGACCATATTTTGCGTCCAGGTATAGAACGTTTAAACAATTCACATATAACATTTTCTCATCACGACGATGAAGACAGAAACAACACCCGTTATGAAGATTCTACTTTTACTAATGAAGAGAAGGAGAATCCACAGTTACAATAACTTAATATTTGAACTATTTACATTTTTTTTACTTGAATAAAATTTTATATTGTTTTAGAAATTGGATCGCGTTTTCTAGTCTATTCTAGTCTTCTGCAATAAGACTAGTAAAATATATACAAATTGTAAACAGTTATTGAGTAAATAAATATGACACCTTACTAAATAGAACATCTTCTTTTACGTTCATTTTCAGATTTTCATTTAATTATAAATGACGCTGCTATGCTACTACACGTTGAAATCCGAGTTTATAGAGGAAAAGGTCCAAATTTCGATAACCACTATCTTTTTTCATTTGTAACTACCGAACTATTAGCATATAAGTTGTCGCAGCAATATACATGCATAGCTGGAAGAGTCATACATCGAACCTGTGTACTTAAATATCATAAAAATAAAATAATTTTTTTTGTAAAAGCTGTCAAAACTAATGATTTTGAAATTGCAATCCAAATTTTAAGTATCGGCTTGAAGATGCCAAAAAATAAAAAAAAGAAGAAAATAATCGTATTACACAGAATACACATTACCCACAATTCTCCTTTATAATCATCGGAAAATAGTCTTTGTCAAAGATGCAGACCGCATCTTCATCATCTGGCTTTTCTTCGCTCACAAGAAACTCTAAATCACTCACGCGGTCCTCGACAATATTTTCGACATCAGAATCTTTCGAATAACTGTTTGTTTTAAGCGTTTTCTTTGGCTTCGTTTCAGATGCTTTCTTTTTCTCTTCTTGTGGTTTTCAAATTACCGTTTTTGGATTTGTTTCACCCAAAATTTAATTTTGTTGCAAGAATGTTCTAATGATTGAACAAGATATTTTTTGTAGGGGATTTTAGTGGGAGGTTGAACATAATATCCAGAACCACTCATACATGCTATTCCTGTGACTCGTTCCTCGCTCTGCAGAAGTGAAAATTGTAATTTGGCGTTTGGTTTTTCTTCCAATTACTTGCGGAATTTTGCTCTGTACAATGATCAGGCCGATTTATCCACGTTATATATTTGATTAACCGGATGCTTGTGTTTCAGTTAAGCCTCTTCTAATATTTGAAAAAAAGTATCAAAATTTTATTTATTAAAGCCTATAACGTCAGAAAAAGAAGCTTTGCATAAATTAACCCAAGCGCAGCCTGCTTGACCTTCCTTGAAAAAGTGATTAACGCCATACTCGTCAACTCGTTTGTTCCTAACTCATGTTTTCCCGCCTTCCATCTTAGCACTTCCATTCTGGGTTGTAGCTTTTTCAAAACCTCCGTTTTCCATTTCACGCCGCTTTCATTCCTACATTCACCAACGTCATTTCTACGTTTATTTCAACCCAACGTAAGTAGCTGTGATTAAATAGTAAATTAATAAAGTATCTCCTGACCAGCAATTCAAAATTAAAAGTACAGCCTTAAATGAAATCTTTCCTGTATAATAAACTTTTCTATAAGCTTACCACGTTACGTACACTTTTTTTAAACTAAAAATTTAGCAAAAACAAATGTTAATAATAAATAATCGTATTTCACAATATTATTACACATAATACACATTACTCCCAATTCTCCTTTATAATCATCGGAAAATAGTCTTTGTCAACACATGCAAACCGCATCTTCATCATTTGGCTTTTCTTCGCTGACAGAAAACTCCAAATTACTCACGCGGTCCTCCACAATATTTTCGACATCAGAATCTTCCGAATAACTGTTTTTATCAAGCGTTTTCTTTGGCTTTGCTTCAGATGTTTTCTTTTCTTCTTTTTTCGGTTTTTAAATTATCGTTTTTGGATTCGTTTTACTCAAAATTTAATTTTGTTGGAAGAATGTTCTAATGATTTAACAAGATATTTTCTGTAGAGGATTTCAATGATCACACAAGCTTCTACAGCCTTGCGACCTTTGTTGCGTTGTTTTCGTTTTTTTCTGTTGGTACAGGGACGATTTCATATGAACTGACATAATTCAGACCGTTCAAAGTGTTGGGTTGAGTATCTTTGAGAAAACTTGCTAGATGATCTGTAAGTAGCGACTCGCGTGGCTTAGATAAAGAAAATTAGTTGTTAGAGGAAAGTTTCACGTGATAATTTTCATGTGGCGTCGCTTGAGGACTGCAAGATTTTGCCGAAACAGAAAATCAGCGTCGAAAAAAAGGTTTTTATTCAGTGGGAAAATGCATGTTTTGTTAAAACCGTTCTCCTGTTTGCACTTTTAAGTATGCTTTTCTAAACAGCTCCATGATGTCATATGGAAACAACGACCTGTCTGAATAAAGAAACCACTGTCTTATTTCTTAGCTGTAGTGTGTCTTCAAGGGTTCTATAAATGTTTTGTCTAGAGACTGAAGTTTGTGCGAGCAGTATGATTGCTTGTTGCTAATTCAACCACGTTACCATTGCGAACATTGCTCTACTAAGAGAAGAAGAATTATGTAGTTCTCAGATGGGCCCACTTTTTTCACGAAATACCAAAACTGTTTCGTAAAAATGTTTATTATTTATCCAACCGAGCCGTTAGTTGGTAAGTCATGTTTTTTCTAAGGAATATAATTAAAGGTTAAACATAATATCTAGGACCACTCATGCATGCTATCCCTGTGACTCGTTCCTCGGTCAGCAGAAGTGAAAATTGTAATTTGGCTTTTTCTTCGCTAATTACTTGCGAAATTTTGCTTTGTTCAATGATCAAGCCGATTTCATCCACGCTATATAGGGTGTCCCACGAGGTACTGTACATACTGAAATGGTATGTTCCTTAGGTCAATTTAAGTAGAAAACGTCCTATAAACATAGGTTCAATTCGCCATAGTTACACAGATACAAGCGTTCAAAGTTTATAAATGCTCACACATTTTTTGAAAATTAATTATTCTTAGCCAACTGGGAAACAAAAGCCCAACAATATGTCATTTATTGCTTTCTTTTTTACTAATGTCACAGTCGATTTTATTAAATGAAGTATAATTTAAATGCAAAATGCCTTTTCATTTTTCTAACGAAGAGTATGCTCATATCATTTACATTTATGGATTTTGTGATGGAAATGCGAGATCTGCCGTTAGGGAATATGAACGAAGATTTCCCAACAGGGAGGGTGCCAAATCACCAAACCTTTTCTTCTGTGTTTTAACATGTACGGACTCATGGTTCATTTCCATCAGTTTCAACAAGATCTGACCGTCCTGTGCAGTTAAATGTGAATGAGCAGGAAAACATTCTACAGATGGTTGATCGGAGTCCAGGGTTGAGTACTAGAAGAATTTCTTCTCGAACGGGACTCCCCCGTATGTCAGTATGGCGAACATTACATGGGCTTTTGTATCCTTATCACATACAACAGTTTCAGCATCTGGAACCTGGAGATTTTGCTGCCCCGTTGAATTTCTGCCACTGGCTACAGGTAAATCCACAATTAGTTCTATTCATTTTATTTAGCGACGAGGCGCAATTTACTAGAGATAGAGTGAACAATACACGTAATTCTCATTTGTGGTCATATCAAAATCCACATGGCACAACAGAAACTAACTTTCATCGCAGATTTTCTGTTAACGTATGGTGTGGCATGATTGACGATCAACTTATTGGACCTTTTTTCTTTGAGTAACGTCTGACAGGAGAAGCATATGCTAACTTTTTGCGGAATGAATTGCTACCGCTTTTAAAAGAAGTACCTTTACTAACAAGACAACAAAGGTTTCTGCAACATGATGGAGCTCCTCCACATTTTAGTCGGCATGTGACCGAATATCTAAATGTTGCTTACCCCAATAGGTGGATTGGGCGTGGAGGCCCGCATGCTTGGACACCGAGATCGCCCGATCTCACACCTTTGGACTTCTATCTATGGGGCCATGTGAAAAGTTTAGTAAACGAGGTAAAATGTAATACCAGAGCTGAACTAATACAGCGTATCCTGGATGTGTGTCAACAAACACGGAACAACCAGCAGGTGCTTCGAGCGGCTACTCGGTCCATTTTAGATTGCAGCCGTCGTTGTATTAATGCCGAAGGAGGTCATTTTAAGCATTTGATGTCATTTTTTTTTGTTTGTTTTTTTAATGTTTGTTTTGTAGTTCGATTTTCTGTTTTCAATAATAATAATTTTCAAAAAATGTGTGAGCATTTATAAACTTTGAACGCTTGTATCTGTGTAACTATGGCGAATTGGACCTATGTTTATAGGACGTTTTCTACTTAAATTGTCCTAAGGAACATACCATTTCAATATGTACAGTACCTCGTGGGACACCCTGTATATTCGATTAGCTGGATGCTTGTGTTTCAGGTAAGCCTCTTCTAATATTTGGGAAAAAGTGTTAAAAAGTTTCTTTATTAAAGCCTATAGAGCCAGAAAAAGAAGTTTTGCATGTTTTACTATAGCGTATCTTTGTGACGCTCTAAAAATAAATTAACCCAAGCGCGGCCTGCTTAACCTTCCTTAAAAAAGTTATTAACGCCATACTCGTCAACTCCTTTGCTCCCGCCTCCTATTTTAGTACTTCCATTCCGGGTTTCAGTTTTTTCAAAACTTCCACGTCCGTTTTCCATTTTACGCCGCTTTCAACCCTACATTCACTAACACCATTTCTACGCTTATTTAAACCCAACGTAAGTAGCTGTGCATACTTAACAATTCTTTATTCGTCACCCCCAATTAACTCACCTCGTTTCCAACTCGCTCACCAGGGTAACGCCGATAATTGGCCGTTGGTTTCCCTTCACAAAAGTTAGTACCCGTCTCCAGTTCGCCACGGCAAGTCCGAGAGATGCCGCTAACTTCGCTATGACCTCTGCCCTCCAGTTTATAAAAACCAATTTCCAGACCACGTGCTTGGAGTTTACGTTTTCCGCTAAAATGATAGGTTTTTTTGTGTCTTTTACCGTGGTTTACCACCCGTCTATGATCTTTAAAAGCTTGTTCCTCTCTAAATTAGTGGAGACGTAAGCTTCGCAGATGGTGAAGTGTTGTAACTCGACGATTATCAAACCGTTTCATTTTTGAATTCCCATTCCTGGTTTGTCTTTCTATTTTGATTCCGAGATCACCATTTTTGTTCAAAAACCAGCTGCTTCCGGTTGTGATGGTTAATCTTTGGTTAGGTTCTGCAACTATCATGAGTCCTACTCAAAGACGTTTTCTTGTATAAACTTAATCATTTTTACTCACTTTCTTTCGAGTCGCACTCTTCATTATCTCCACTTTCTTTCTGAACTTTTCGCACTTTATACTGTTTGTCCTGTACCTCTCTAAATGGGTGTTTTACTAGTAGTCAAACTTTTGATCACTAACGCAGTTGGAATTTAGACCATCGAATGGTTAAAACTTTGAGGTAAACTAAAAACACAATTTAAAAATCGAGAATATGTTTAACACGATGGTTAAACGACTTTACAGCTAATACTAAAACATTACGAGTAAAAAAATTAAGAACATATACGTAAAAAGTTTTGAAATCGCCGGAAATGAAGTTTTTGATTGGTGCACTGTCACGGTGGAGAGTTGTTTACTATGTTTACCGCATGGCTGCAGCACTGCGTCATAAGCCCTACTAGTCCGACCCTAGTCGAAATTTAGACCGCTCACCGAGAACGAATGTTTTAGATCTAGACTCAATTTTTGAATGAATCTAACTAAATTACCTTAACTTGATCTACTAATTTCACTCAACAAACATTTTTATTGACGTAATAGTAAGTTTACGGTAAACGGTTTTGGTTTTGTTCGTTTGGTAAGATTGATAAACGCATTCAATAATTGTTTGAATAAAGAATGTGGACTAAAAATTACTATTTAAAAAAACTTCCAAACGGATTGTTTTTGAATCTTTTTTTCAAATGAGTTAATTAGAATTCCTGTAACTTTTTTGTTTTTGCAGAAGTTCTTTATGGTAAAGGGTAGAAGAGAAGAATTTTAAGTATGTTTTTGAGAACAATTTTTTGAATTAAATAGTAAATTAATAAAGTATCTCCTGAGAAGCAATTCAAAATTCAAAGTTTAGTTGCGGCAAATCACTACCGATGGCGCTACTAGCTTAAGTGATTTCTACGTTGCTCATGCGCACTCGGGTATTTGTGTCACTTCTGACACTTTGAATTAAAATTTTTATGTTTGATGGTACCAGTATATTTTAGTTGTATTACCTTTAATTGAAGAAACAGTTTATGTACGATGTCAGATACCACTGAATCAGGTACTTATTTTTCTTTTATGTAAAAAATATTTAAAAACATTTTTAATTTTATTGTAAGTAAATGTTCATACAATTCATATTAGGTTAATACAAGCGCTTACAGAATTTCAAAAAAATGGGACTGTTTGTGCTAAAATTTCCCCTAAATTAAAAACTTAGACGCAAAATGCATCAATCGACTTTATAAGGGTTTTTTAATCCAGCGGTAAAAACAGAAAATGTTTTTGAATTACATTTATAATCAAATTTTAAGTGATAGGTGACTAATTTTAGCGCGTAAGACGATATACCAAGTTTCTTTGTAGGAAAAGTTGATATATGTGCATAGGTATAAACATCAAAGTTTTTCTCAGCATTTCTTAGGCTTAGCTTTTTGTTTTTCTTACGCAAGTGGGTGCTGGTGGGATTATTTTAATGGGGTCCAGTGACGCCGTTGCCACGTCTAGAACAATTTGTTCTATATAAAACATCGTGATTTTTGTTTTGAACTAAATTTACAAAACTACCAAGTATAAGATTCTTTATCCAACTTCTCGAATTCAGAAAGATCTTATACTGATGACTATTCTACATCGATTCTTCTATATTGGTTAAAACGGCAACTTTATCTATAGACGATGATTGATTTCTTCTTAGATTCAAGAAATGTTACTTTAATTTTCCGTTTGTTTTGGTGCGTATTATAAACTTTTTTGTGGGTGTCGGTTGCAATCAACTACGTCCTTTGGAACGTGGTTTTTTAGATTTCTTTTTGCTTTCTAATTTTTTTTTGCTGTAGTGTCATAGGTTCTGTTTTAATCAGTTCATCAGCTTTGGTGGAAAGTCACGGATGGTTACGTAGCTGATGAGGAAATTGTTATTCGAAAAAAGGGTACTCTTTTGTGGGCTACGCCTACACAGCTGGCAACTCCTTGCCGTCTCAAGAGTTTGAGTTTGCGTTACAATAAAATTTAAATAAATAAAATACAGAGACGTCAAAAATGCAAAGAACCAGTAGTGACTAGATCTGGGAAAACGTGCGTTTTCATGTGTTTTTGATTACGAATCATAACTGGAAGCAGAGTGTTTCCACACAATCTTTTTTAAAATGTATTTGTAATTTTAGAATCTTCATCAAAAGTTTTGAATCGTTTGTATTAACTTAATCGGAGAAATGCAAAAACGGATACTAATTTTATTGATTATTATTAGACTATGAGTAAACTGTTTTTTATATTATTTAGAAAATTCTCTTGGCGAAGCATGTAAAGAAGAAATTCATAGCAATGCAGTTACATGTCCAAGAGCTGATAGTTCAATAACGATTCCATTGCCTGTTGTATACGAAGTATCACAAATTGCATTAAATAAACTCAAAAAAATTAATCAATAATTTATTTTAGGTGTTAAAAGATTATTCACGGATTTGTTCGGATTGCCACAATTATATAGAAAACTTACCTCTTTGTAACAAAACTGATGTCAAAGCATGCAGTTTGTGCAACTATGGTTGTTCGGGAATGCTTGCAAGCGCCGATTCTGGTGATTTACCTAAAAATACAACTCGTCCAGAAACAGTAAGTTATATTCTTCAATCTTCAAAATTTATATCTTTCTTAGTTTTAAACGTTTAAAAGCAAAGTTAATGTTTTATATAAACGTTATATAAACACATTTATATTATAGGTAGCAGTTGACCTAAAGACAATGATAAAAACTGCTGAAGTTATCATAACGAAGGCTGAACATATTCTTCAATCAATTACTGAAAAGTTATCAGATTTAAATGAAGACGAATTAGGTAATTGTAACGATGAGTTCAATCCAAACGCATTGCCGATTTCTGCAGACTTGCATCAGTTACAACAAAATTTCAATACTAGAATGCCGTTAAACGAATACCATGGATTAAATTTTTCATGCGATAAAAGTAACAAAGACAGTATAAACGTATTGATTCGAGAAATGTCTATTTCTAACAATAGCGAAAGTACATCTGTGGCCAAACCAAGCCAACCACTTCAAGAAAAACTAACGGTTTCAGAAAATACCGATAGTAGTATTGCGCAAGGTCAAGCAGATTGCTCTAGCAGCTGCGATACTGATGATCCTATGCAACCTATAAAAAACAAAAAAAATGTTCGTGTAAATGGAAATGTTGCATTAGAACATTCGTCATCAAGCAGCAATGGTCACCATCTTAATCTTTGCTCAGACAACCTTTCTATACATGATAGAGTTAAGGAATGGATTGAAACTATTCAAGAAAAAAATTATTATAACACGGCATTTACCTTACCTAGCGATGAATCACGAAGTGAACTTATAAGTCCATCTACGTCAACATCTACAAATTCCTTGAGTGATTTTAATGAAACATGCGCCGAAAACTTTGAGAATGTTAGCAGCCATGTGAATCCAAGTGTGCAAGAATATTGCAATCCATGTAATACTAGTAGCGGTAATTCTATTGAAGTGTCACACCATGTCAGCAATGCAACGTCTACTCAGTTAGACACAAATTATGTCAATCCTCATTTTACGCGGACCAAAACATCTGAGGACACTGAGAGGTCGTCGTTAATTTCGTTGTTGAGATTCAACGTTAATGATGGCTCACATGAAACAGCCAATAAGTTTCGTCCTGTACCTGTTGAGCAACAACACGATGATGAAGACAGCAACAACGGCGACGACGAAAACTCTTTAAGCTTCACTAATGAAGAGAAAGAGAACCTATAGAATAATATCTTTACCATAACAGTTTTCATTTTGTTTATAAACACATTAAATTATATAACGTTTCATAAAATGGATTACGTTTTCTATTCTATTTTAGTCTTGTGCCAAAAATAATAAAATAATTATATAAGTTGTGTACACTTTTTCATTAAATAAAGATGACACCATTATAATATAATATTAGCTCTTACATTTATTTTTTGATTTTGTGTATTCATGAGAACGTAAAAAGTGAGATTACACTATTACTACATACGGTCCGTCCCGCACCGTACATAAGGGCAAAGTCGTGTGGTGCACGACGGCGCCAAAAAACTCAAAAGTAAAAAAAAGAAAAAAAAGCAACAAACAACATTTAGACAGTTAATGAAAGATTTTGCTCTAATTCCTTCGCGAGCCGATAGAGGAAAGCTTTTTCTTTGATGCATTGTCAACAAAGGTTCAGTTGTCGTTGATCTTTTGAAAGAGAATCACATTAAACGCCATGAGTGCTAAGTACGCGTCGCGCTACGAGGCTGTGTTCCTTTGCATCCACCCAAAATGTCGCAATCAGCGGCTGCTAAATATATGAGAAAGTCGAAGGCATTTGTACAGAAGTGGATACAGCGATATAAATTGGCTAAAAATGTCGATGATTTACCAGAACGTGGTTCGATAGGAAAAGTGAATCTGTTTTCGCGGAATCCTGCTTTAACACTGCGGCAAGGACAAGCAAAATTACTGGCAAAAGGTTTAGATATATCCTACGAAACTATCCGAACCCTTCTTCATACTCATGATCTGAAATGGCGCAACACAATAAAGAAGCCTCTGTTGACTGAAAAACATGTGACAAAGCGATTCGCTTGGGCGTATGAGAATATTGATAGAGATTTTGAAAATGTCATTTTTACTGATGAATGTTCTATATGGACACGTTCTGTCCTCACGCGAGCCTGGTCAACTTCCACCAATAGGCTTGTTCAGCGGACCGTAAAACATGGAATAAAGGTGCATCTTTGGGGCTGCTTCTCAAAGCAGGGATTCGGCACTTTGTATCTCTTTACTGACAACCTAAATGCCGAGAAAATGATAAAAATCTACAAAAAGGCTTTACTGCCATCTGCCAAACGATGGTTCATCACAAAAAATGAAGATTGGATTCTGCAGGAGGACAACGATCCTAAACACCGCAGCAAGCTCTGTACACAGTGGAAAACTCAATCTAGCATCGTTACATTGGATTGGCCGTCGCAGTCGCCCGATGCAAACCCTATTGAAAATGTGTGGGCATATATTAAACAAAAGCTTCGTGGAAGACGCACATACACTTTGAAGCAGTTGTCTTACGAAATTCGTCGGATCTGGAGATCCTTGCCACTAGAATACGCCGTCAAATTAGTAGAAAGCATGCCTCGGAGATGCCAGGCAATTATCGACGCCGGTGGTGACTGGACACATTATTGACCAAATTGCATGATTGTTTGTCATGTGTAAAATGTATATATAAATATGAAAGTTTCATAAAATAATTTTTTTTATAAATTAACACGACCACGCTCTTACTTGACAGACTGTATTACATTGTTTTTTATTTTTACTCTTTAACGAATTACTTCTCGAAATTAATATATTTTCTAAGTGAGAGTATTCAATAATAGCATTTATTCGATCGAATACATAATACGTAACATGAATTGTGTGAACTCAAACAAATCTGATTTTATTCATGTTTGAACTTGAAATTTGGCAAAACAAGAAACTGATTTTCTAGAAAGCAATCCATCAACATCTTCAAGTTTCGCTGATGATGAGAAATCAACACCTTCAAAAATTACCAAAACGGAAAATATGAGTCAACTTTCGAAAGATACTGCACTATGGCCAAAGAAATTACGTTCTAATAATATTCAAGAATTAGTAGAACGTGGCCCTGTTCATTATCAGAACAAAAAGGATATTTATCCGAGAGATAGTTCGGAGACGGCGCGTAAGTTTTCCAATGCGTTTTTGGTTGTTGTATTCCGAAACAAAAAATTCACTTTACTGCTTCTGTTGCAAAATTTTTAATGACAGAGATTTGAAATCTGTTCGCTTTAGTAATGAATATGGTTACAATGACTGGCAGCATTTAAGTAATCATTTAAACATTCATGAAAAGAGCAAGTTAAGGTGAAGTGGGGCAAATGTGATGCAGAAATTGAATAGTTCAACTTTTAAGGCTCATCATCCTTAGGTTTTTGAAAAAATTATGGAAGACTACCTAATTATACTTTAAACAAAGCGTATAATACAAATGTTGCTGATTGTATTTCCCAAAAAAGTTATACACAATTTTTTAAAGCAATGTCACTGTATCACAATTACCCCGCAATTTGGGGCAAATGTGATAAAGATATACCATTTATCATTAAGCGTGTTAAGGCCCCCGCAAAAGATGTAGAAAATTTATATGAACCACGTCTGTCAATTATAGGTTCCGGTAATATTCTAATTATGTTGTTTTCTTCTACGGTGTCAATATCGTTGACTTCAGGTCACACAAATTTGCTCTTTTTATAAAGCCTTGTAAATTTTATGTCCCACGCATCATCATTTTTTGCGATAATTTGCTCTAAAAAATGCTTAACAACCTTTTTGGAGCAGTTATACTGCACCAATACCCATGAGTATAAAGTTAAATCTGATTCTCTGTTATCTCCATATTTTCTTTTTCTTCTAGTAAATCACGTCTGAAATCAGAAGAATTATCGTCATCAGAATTCATTACTGACTGTTGGAACAAAGAACTTTCGTTACTACTTTTGCTGCTAGTGGACAATCGGGTTTGTTTTTTGGTTTTTGTTGCAACTTTTTGTTTGGTAGATTGATTTGTTTTTTGTAGCAGCCTATTAAATGCATTGGTTGATGTTATTACTTCAGCATCAGGACACACTCTTGAGCGTTTTTGAGGTTGACATTTCGCAGTCTGCTTAACGGCACTTAGCAACAAATCTTCAAAAGACGTACCTGAATTTGTTTCAATTTCCACTGAAACTTTTTCGGTATGTTTGTTGGGTTCTGCATCAGGTACTAGTGGCGTTTGGCTCTAATGTGACGGTCCAGGAATCGCTTCAGTTTGTACTGAAGTTGTTTCTTCACGAATATTTTCAGATCCTCCTTTTATAACAGTCTGAGTTGCTTCATTTTCTTTCCATTTTTTGAGTGAAACTTGTTTCTGGTATAACGTTTCTGTTAAATGGGTAGATCCCACCTTTTCGGAATCCATTTGCAATAACGTCTGGTTTTATATTTTTCCAAGTCTCGCAAAGAAATTGAGAATAGAGCTTTTTCGGCAGTTGTCCCACATGCTGTCTTTGCCATATTACCAGCTTTTCGTTCCATTTTGATTTAAAGGATTTAAATACTGATAGATCCAAAGGTTGGAACAAATGGCTAGACTGAGGGGGTAATTTTATAATTGTAATTTGTTCTTCAATTGCCTTTTCTAATAAGTCAATCTGCATATGTGTAGAGTGCCTATCATAAACTATTAATATAGGCCTTTAAGTGCCTATTCTAGGAAGAATCGTGTTTACAAAATAATTTTTAAAAATTTCACTCTCCATCCAGCTTTTCTTACTAGCTGCGTAAACGGTTCCTTTGAATTCAACATCTGGTGGTGCGAGCCATTGATCCCATATGTGCACCCTTTTATAGATAATCAATGGGGGAGCTTTCTCTTCTGCTGCGTTACACATTAACAATATTGTAGTATTCTCTCTACCTGGAGAGCTAACTGTTCTTGATGAAGGTGCATTTCTAGCCTCTAAAACTTTTGATTTCCGGGGATCTATGGATAAACTACTTTCATCTAAGTTCCATAATCTTTCTGGTTTATCGGCAATGCCAAGTTCATCTAGTTTACTTTGAAGCAAATCAAAATATGGGTATATAATAAATGGGTCTAACGCTTTCTTTCTGGCATACTCTACATTTTGTGGAATTTTAAGACTTAAGTTATGCCTTTTCTTAAAGCCTAAAAACCAGTCCTCTCCAGGATAACCATCTTTAAATTGAGTCTTCAATTTGTTGGTCTTAACGAAACTCGCAACTTTTTCTAGTACCTCTTATCTTGATAGGCCGTATCTCCATTTTTCTAACGTTTTGAGCCCATTGCTTAATCTAACTTTTTGCGCAAATGAAATACACGTAGGACGACCCTTAGAATCCTATTTAGCACCACGTATGCCTTTTAAACGAGAATACAGTGTTATATAAGGTACATTATAAATTTTTGCAGCCCGATAAACTGTGGTTCGACCAGCTCTTACATCATCAATAGCACGAGCAAAGTCATCTTTTGAATATTTATCGGCATCAGTGGTTTTTCTTTTATAATTTCGTACCATAGTGAATCTGCAACAATGAGGGGCAAATGTAATATATATAATACGTTTTCCCTTACTTACTAATACACATTTACCCTACATACAAGATTTCAAGGGGTAAATGTGACATACTAACAAATAAATAGTAAAAAAGTATTCTTATCAAAATCACGCGTACTACCGTTTTTAACACGGTAGTAAAGTGTATCAAACATATAAAATTGAACTTTCCTATAAAGTTTATTGCCTAAAAACAATACACTCAGCTTTTCTTTAATTTTACGTATTAAGATATAACACGCGTATGCTGACTGTACACAAACCCAGTAACATAACTGTAGTTGCGCGATGGCGATACTAAATACATTTGTATAATTATTTTGATAACGATTATTACATTTACCCCTTTCTTACACTTGCCTCACTTCACCTTATAAACATATCGAACATGTTCTAAAATTGCTAGATCTTTCTAACTGTTTAATAAAAATGAAATAATTGATTTTGAAATTCAAAATAAACAGAGAAACGAAATAGTGGCAAGCTGTTATAGAAAGAGTTTACTACGTGATTCAGTTTTTAGGTCAGCAAAATTTAGCTTTTTGAGGAAGTAGTAATAAGTTGTTTGAGAAAAACAACGGCAACTTTTTAAAATGCATAGAAATGATTTCCAAATTCGACCCGATTATGTCAGAACATACAAAACGCTCTCAAATAAAAAATCGTAAAAACTATTTCGGGGATATAATACAAAATGAAGTAATCAACTTGATCGGTAAAAATATCAAATCCAAAATTTTAGAACTAACTAAAAAGGCAAAATATTGTTCTATATTATTAGACTGCACTCCTGACTTTAGTCACCAAGAACAAATTTCAGTTTGTATAAGATTTGTTAATTTAAAGAGCACAGGAATTAGTATAGAAGAACATTTTTTATTATTTTGTCCTATAGATGATGGTACGGGAGAAGGTTTGATAAAATTTCTTTTGTCGGCGTTAGAGAAAGAAGGCTTAAACATCAACGATTTGCAGGGTCAGGGTTACGACAATGGGGCAAATATACGTGGTAGGCATAGTGCTCTACAAAAAAAATTTTAGATTTCAATCTGCGAGCTTACTTTGTTCCTTGTTGCAATCATACCCTAAATTTAGTCGTCAATGATGCCGAAAAATCGAATACTTTGAGCATCAATTTTTTTTTGTGGAGGAAGGTAGAGAGGCTACAGGAAAAATACTGGAGATGGGTTTTGGGACTGGACAGAGATACACCGGGGTATATTGTGCGAGAGGAGGTACAGGTAGCAAAAATAAGAGTAGAGACAGGAAAAAGGACCATAAAATACGATCAAGAACTGAGGGAAAGAACAGAATGCAAAATACTGCTAGAATGTTGGAAAGAGATAAAGGGAGGAAAAGTGAAGTACGGGCAGAGAAAAACATTATAAAAGAAACGGGTACGCTAGAGAAAAAGTGAAGAAATTAACAGAAGAGGGAGCAGGGGTAAGAGAAAGAATAATAAGGAGAGATAGAGACATCAAAAAACAAGAAAGATGGACAAGAATAAAAGAAGTCAGATATAATAGAAATTATAAGAATATCATGTGAAGGGGTGCCAGAATATTTAAAGGATATAGAGAATAAAAGCAACAAAAAAAATGATAGCACGGTTCAGATGTAGGAACGAGGAGTTAGGTAACAAATATTGGAAAAAAGAAGAAGAACAGATGTGCAGACTATGTGGAGAAGAGACGGAGGACCTCAACCACAAGAAAGATAAATGTAGTGAATTAAGAGGAGAGGTTATGAAAATAGAAAAAATCTTAGACGAAAAAAGAAATGGAGCGGAGTGGATGGAAGAAGTATGGAGAAGGAGGAAAAAGTTAAGAGGAGAGGAGGAATAATGAAATGTATTTAAAAAAAAATTGTAAATAAAATGTAAATAGAATGTAAGGTAATTCTAAATAGGGGAACCACGAAACAATTTGTAAGCGTAAGCAACAAATAAAGTTCAACTTATATAAACGAGTATTTTTAATGTTTTAAATATTTTTTTTATTTCTTGTATATTTTTTGTATCATATAATGAATTTGAAACTAAAATACAAAAATTCATATAATGAATTTGAAACTAAAATACAAAAATTTTGAGTTGTAATACAGTTGTAATACTGTTAGAATATATTTCTGTTTTCTATAAGTTTATAATTATGTTATGTACCTCAATCAAAAAATACTTGTATAAAAATGAAAATAAATTTATGAAAAAAAATTTTCAATAGTGGATAATAATACTTAACTTAACCCGTATCCGTACTCACATATGAACGTAATACAAATTTGGGGCGTTATTTTAAATTTACACAAAGGCGCCAAAAGTGCTAGGCGCAGGCCTGCATACCAGTGCCGGATTTAGACTTCGGCGACCCATAAGCAGAGCATGTGGTGGAGGCCCTCAAATCGTTTGTGGTTAACTGTTGAAAGTTTCTATTAGGGTCAAGGTAAAGAAGAAAGCAACTAAATAAGTTGGCTAACACAATATTTATTAAAAATTAAACTAGAAAACAACTACAATAATTTTAGTTTACCTACAAGCTAAATTATTTTTCGTCCGATTTTCACATCAATAAACGTATCGATAATATCGTCGAAGTCTGTTTCCCTCAAAACATCACTCTCTAAACTAAGGAGAGTTAAATTTAATCTGTCCTCGGTCATGGAACTTCGGAGTTTATTTTTTATAAGCTTCAGTTTTGAGAAGGATCTTTCAGCCGTACAATTTGTCACCATTAGTGTGAGATAAATTCTCAGAATTACCTCAACGTTGGGAAAGCACTCTTTAACATTGTTTTTACACAACAATTCATACATCCATCTCTCATAGCTAATCTCTTCTTTTATCTTCTGTTCAAATTCTTCATACTGAACTATAAATAGTTTGAAATGTATGAATTCGTTGCCAAGAGAATCATCTACGTCGTCGCAGTAGGTTTTCACCGAGTTTTGGCTGGCAGACAAAATTTCTTGATCAGAAATAGCAGTTAAATTGTTCAAAAATCCAAATCGTGCATTTAGAAGAGAGTACGCGTCCATTCTCTTCTGAAGAGCGGTCATGAGCTGGTCGACAACTGGGATGTAGCTTTGAGTCCTAAATTTGTCCGAGGGTGATAACTGAACTTCCGAAGCTTGCCGGCAATCTAAAGTGGACAGCCGGACGTTTCTTTTTGTTTTTCTCCTTTGTTCTTCTTCGTAGTTTCGGCAATCAACTAGCTCGAAAGCTATTACTTCATATTCATTAAAACTGCCTCTTTTATTTTCAATGGT
This sequence comes from Aquatica leii, assembly GCA_035610365.1. Lineage (NCBI taxonomy): Eukaryota > Metazoa > Arthropoda > Insecta > Coleoptera > Lampyridae > Aquatica > Aquatica leii. The sequence goes on from CM069439.1 coordinate 30,408,142, forward strand.
TGCTCTTAATGAATTAAGCAGTGTTGCAGCAGTATTCAAGTCCAACCTAGGATTTTGTAGGCTTTCGCTGACTTTGTTTATATGTCCCAAAATATCATTCCAAAAAACTGTATATATGGCTGTTTCTAACTTTGCCATCCTATCATGCAAATCCACAGCTGTTGCTCTTGATTTAGCTGTGTCTTCTTCATCGTCAATAATTTCTTCGAGGGCATTTATAAAACCTTTATAGCACCGCAAGAGTGCTTTAGTGGCTTCAACTCGACATGACCAGCGAGTTGTTGTCGTTCTCTTTGGCACAAGAATAGGTTGGTCAGTTTTCGCTTTTTTTAAACAGCGACTAACTGTATTGAACCTGTTAGTTGAAGCCGTAAAATATACATACAGCTCTTCTAAAAAATCAAAGAAACTTATTGCTCTGAGACAACAATTGGCCGCCGATTGTATGACAAGATTAAGCGAATGGCCAACACACGGCACCCAAGCTGCTAGTTGCTGCTAGGCTATTTTCTTCTTGTATTAATGCTTGTAGGCCATTATATCTGCCACTCATTGCAGAAGCATTGTCGTACGATTGTCCACGAATGTTCTTCAGATCCAGCTCGTTTTGGTCTAGAAAATGAATCAAGCCCTCATACATATCCTTCGTCTTATGACCCTGGTTAGGCATAAAAATAAGAAAACGCTCAACAGGAGCGTGCCCTTCAATGAACCGAACCACTAACGTCAATTGGTCAACATGGCCTTTGTCCGAGTCCAGAGAAACTGAAAAATATTTTGCAGTTTTCACTCGATCAATATTTTTTTTTAAAACGGCTTTTCCTAAAATTTGTAGCAGTTCCTCACAAATTGTGGATGACAAGTAGTTTGTGTGACCACTTCCGCGGTTGCCATGTTCTTCTAAATGTTTTTTAAAAAAACATCGTAGTCAGCTAAAAGTTCTAATATTCCAAGGTAGTTGCCGTTGTTAGGAGATCTGAGAGTTTCGTTTTCCCCTCTAAATGCCAATCCCCTTTCGCTGAGAAAAGCTATGACTCGCAACACTCTTTTAAGAACTTCTCGCCAATACTTAACACTTGTTTCCATTTGCTCCGCCAGTTCTCGATCTATGCGACCAATTAGTTGGGATCGCCCAGTATAATCGATTGAAGCCTTTAAATGATTTTTCGAGGTTTCATGTTCAATCAATCGTGCGACGGCATTTCTCCAATCACAAAAGCCCTCATGGGTAAACTGTGAACGTACGTGTGAGAAAAGCTTGCATACAAAACAGAAGAGATACCCTTTGCTTGGAGAAAAACATAACCACCAGCGTTTTTTAGCCTCACCGTTTTTTGTTCTTCGAATGAAAAAGCTTTTCTTACATTTCCTTGTATATATACTAGTTTTTCCAGACTCGGTATAGAATTGCGGGGTTGATTTTTTATCGAATAGTCCCTCGTTGCAATACTGAAGGGAGGTGATGTCCATTTTACTACAACAATCAATGGTACCGGGGATTAAAATTTCAGGCCACAGATCAATGTCTTTTTCCAAGTTAAAACTTTCACAGATGTTGTCAGACAGATGCTCCAGAGCTTCAGTGGATTCTTCTGTTGATGTCGCAGGCGCGTCTTCTGTCACCTGAAAGAAATAATTAGAATAAACGTAACGTATGATTCGAGTATAAATTTGCCTACCTATTATAATTACACATTGTGTACTATGTGTACATAATTACATATTGCATACTCATACTCTACTCGTTTACGTTTTTTTTATGCTGGCGTATTTATTAGGAAACGTACGTTCATTAATTCAATATCAGTTGGTTTTTTTAATGTACCGAATAATCGTCTGTGCACACTTAACGATTAGGTATCTACACCCGGTATAAACACCGACTGTCGGTGACCGACAGTTCATCTCGCTTCAAAAATTTTTACGTATTTTGTAAGCGCTTACCATATTATTGCAATCGTCTGCAGATACTAAGTCATCTTCCTGCAGTGGGCTTGCACAACGAGATGCGGTATCATCGTTAAGAGAGTGAGAAGTAGTTGCAACATCACTCTTTGCCTTAGATTGCTTAGATAGTACAGTAAAAAAATCAGTCATACGATGTGATTTAGCTAAAACTTCTTGAGTCTTCTTTTCTTTTTCAGCGGCAGCTTTTCGTTTTTCACTTCCGCTTAGATGTTCTCGCTTTCCTCTATGGCGATCAGCACTGGACAAATAGCAGTCCCGGTCCATATTAGGTCGCTTCACCTTTATAAACAAATTAATCCATAAATCCATACTACCATAGTACCATACTTATATTATAAATGTGAAAATGTGTTGGTTTGTTTGTCCGTCCTTCACGCCTAAACTATACTGTTACTGATCCGATTTTAATGAAATATTATACAGAGATAGAAAAATATAAACCAAAGAAGACGTGCAAAAGTTAAACTTATACCGCGTTCTTAAAAACCAGACGCAACTTTATATTCAACGATTAACATAAAAAATCAACAATAACATAAACTTTAGGGATTAATATTTACACATTCATTACATACTTACTACTTACAAAAAAGAAAGGAGTTTATTTAATTACTTAATTAATACACAATACACCTGTTGACGTTTCGACGTTTGATAGGTACTCAACTGAACTGTCTATACAAAAAAACGGCTCAGAATGCGCGAAAGGCGCCATTTTTGTTCATATTTCGTGTTGCTTGATATCGCAGATTTTTAAATGTTAACTTTTCCCGCTCATAGAAAAAAATACGTTTTCGTCTAACTATTTGTAACAAAACTCAGTATTTTTTTGTTTCTACTAAGCCTTTATTAATTTAATTTAATTTTTTATTTTTTTTTGTGGTGTGGGAGCGGCTCCCTTGTGGTGGCGGCCCATAGGCAACTGCCTATGTTGCCTATGCTTAAATCCGGTACTGCTGCATACGGTGGCGTATTGGCGTACGTAAGTCTTGTAATATCAAGATCTAAGTGTAATCAACAAAATTTTCAAAATATTTATAAACTGTTGAAATGGAAAAATAAGAAGTTCTTGTGTTGTATAATGCATCTATCAATGTTTTTAATTTGTAGTCGTCACCCTTCGATTCTTTTTTTTTGACATAGTGCACCTTTAAGGTTGAAATTGCCTGAAGTAAATTTCTGACAAAAAAGTTTTTTTTGCGACATCGTCTCATTTACATAGAACAATTTGGCCTTAGTTAACCATTTTTTCTTAATTTATCATCTGTAAAACTATATTAAAATTTGAATGTAATAAATCTGTTAATTATATTAAAGTATTTCATTATAGTAATACTATTTTCCATTTCAATAATAATACGTCTGCTTCTGCTCTAGTAATTGAATAATTAATTAAAGTGTTTACTGTGTTATATAAAACATAATTAACGTATTAAATAAACTTATACAAATACGATTAACGTCAAGGTAAAACGTAAACTGGAAACACAAGAAGTGTGAAATTAATGCAAAAATTTCCATTAAGTAATCAATGAGTAAATATGTAGTTGATAAAAACAACGCAATAATTAGTAACATGTTAAATTTGAAATGCATTCTTGAAAACTGAAATAATAATATAAATATGTTAATTTGAAATCGATATTTTGTTTTGGCAAATTGTACCCAGTCCTGATAATAAGTGATTTTACACTTAGAAATTTTGGATGTGTACGTAGAAAATGTAGAACAAACGTAATTTTTAAATACCCCGCCGTTGGCAACTGTTGATGTATGTAACCTATAACTTTGCTATAACCATTATTTTTACTTAAACCGAAATCAGAATCATAGTTTCTAGAAAATTGACTTATTGAACCAGAATCGTTATGTATGTTTTGGCTTCTTTTGGTTTTATTATTAAAGTAGTAAACATTCTTAAACGTAATAATTTACGATTTTTAAATAGGTTTGGACTAGTGCACACACTTATAGATTGTTAATTATTTGTGATTATTTATAATTTGAGTTACACAACATTACACACAGACTCCTGGTTTTTTTTTGAAAAGTGCTGTTGTGTCTTTCTATTTTAAAAAAATGGTGGCTGCATTGTTGTGGTATTGCAGATTACTTTGATATTTTTAGCTCTAAGTATACTAGCAAAGAGTATTATATACTCTTTGATACTAGCTATTTTATTTCTGTAGCCCCTTACGTAAAGAAGAAAGATAGTTTTGTTTATTGTATTGTTTGTTGATAAACTAGATATGTTTGTTTTTCTTTGTTAAGGCGTAGGGTAGGGTGCTCCAAGAGTGCGCACTTAAGGTTTAATCAGGTGTAAAATCCAAACAAATTGCGTTGAAGATATATTTTCTTCTTCTTAATACCTAAACAACAAAATGAAATACAGTTTGCAAACTAAACGGCAATGCTTTCGGAAAAAAATGGAATTTATAAAAAAATACATTTTGCGCACTCTTATAAACCCGTTATTTAAGAGTACGCATTTAGGACTGTAAGAGTACGCACGTAATTTTATGCACATAGGTCACATATATAAGATCCAAAACCCGTGTACGCACTGCATTTTTCATGCCACTATTCAGCACACGATGTGCACTCAATCCAGTCCTCTGTAACAGGTTCTTTAAATGTTTCGTTGCAACCTGGACAGCTCCACATTTTTTTATGGGGCGGTGTTTTTGCCTTTTTTAAATCTGCTTTTCCACACTTGGCCTGACTGAGGTTCACCTCCAATTCCCTTTTGAATTTCCCTCGCGGGAGCGTTTGTGGTGGTGCCATATTATCGCCCATATTTAATTTGACCTTAGGTTTTGGATTTTTCTTCTCTTCTTCTTCGATCAATTGGTCCTTATATGGAGAACTGGTGATAATTTCCGATTTTTTGCTTATACGATTTGTTGATCTAATCGCAATCGATTTCGGTAACGGAGAAATGGTTGTTAATTTTATATATGTTGATGATGTACCAGGAGTGTTTGATAAATCAGAAGTAGTGGTTCCGCCGTTTATGACATCTTCATTGGCAAGAATATTTTTCTCAGTAGTAGAATCTTCGAGAACAACGGTTGAGCTGTCAAGAACGTTGGGAGGATTTCCAGAGGCTGGTTCAGAGATTTGATGTGCTTGAGTATCTGTTTCAGACGTAGAGTTACCAACAGTTTCTAATTGAATGACAGGCGCTTTTACTCCTACAGTAACTGTAACTGTAGCTGGATTTTAACATTCTGTGACATAAGTGGCCATGAAATCAGCTTCAGTAAATATGTCATTATTAAAAGGACATATCCTTGTCACTTTAAAGCCTTCAACCGCATTCGTTATAGTAGCAGCTTTAAAATATGCAGGTGCAAATATTGCAGCAATTTGGTAAACCGTAATTACCCGCCCTGGATGGTTCGTCAACCATTTTTTACATTCGTTGGAATAAAACTTTTTTAACGGCCCGAAAAAACACCTGTCAAGTGGCTGCATACGGTGGCTACTATGGGGAGGAAGTGTTAGTGCCATAATGTTATTTCGCCGGCAAAAATCAATTGCTGCAATAGAGCAATGGGAAGTGTGGTTATCCATTATTAGCAGGACAGGTTGTTCCTTTGTGGGTTTAGCATGATCTCTAAAATGTGTGGCATAATCAAGAAACAGTTCCCGATTTATGAAACTACTATCGGACACCATTCCAATTGAAGATGGCGGAGCTCCATCTAAAATTTCCGTTTTCATTCTTTTACGTGGATATATAAATGCGGGAGAAATAAATTGTCCACTAGCACTCATTGCGCATACCACACTTACATTGGTTCCCCGTTCAGCGCTGGATATTTTATTGACACTACTTTTCCCTTTTGTGGAGAAAACTTTAGGGGGCTTGTTTGGGACAGTGGAAAATCCCGATTCATCCATATTGTAAATTGCATGTGGAGGGAATTTATATTTCTCCATTAACTGAGAGAGATTATCGTAAAACCGTTTACACTGTGGTTCATTAAATCCAACAGCCCTGGCGAAACTAGTAGCGGTGGGTTGTCTCAAAGTAACATGTTTCTGCCTTTTCAAAAATCCACGCAGCCAGCCCTTGCCCGCCATTTTTGAAGTTTTATCAAAACTGTTTTCTAACTTATTTTTTTCGGCGAATTCAAACGCTAGACTTCTTAGACCTCTAGAAGTTAACCCGTAAAACATGTTGTCAATTGTTTTTACATGATTGCACAACTCTTCTTCCATTTCTGGTGTTAAAGTAATATCGTATCTTCCCAGCTTTGTAGCTACAGATTTTAGCCTTTTTCTTAACGTACTTTCTGCCATTCCTAGAGATTTTGCCACGCTTCTCTTACTTTCTCCATTTTCAACCCTGTTTCTTGCTGCCTCCATAACTGCTGGTGAGCATATAGCACGCTGAGAAGTTCGTTTTCTGCCAGACATGCTAAAACAAAAGAAAAAATACTTTTATTTTATAAAAAAATACTAGTTTGTAAGAGTGCGCGCGTGCTCTTACAAAATGAATGACTGCTCACTCTTACAAAACGAGCATGTTTTAAAAAGCACGAAGGCTGCCCCCGTCTTGGTTGAAAATTCTAAACAACGGTATGATTTCAACGATCACTTGTAGTTTATTGCAGGTATGATAAAATATGGACGTGAAATTATTGAAAACTACAGTTGTATACAATATCCAAAATCTCAAAATATATTATCAAACAATTTAAACTTACTTAATAACGTTATTATCCGTGTTTTTTTACTTAAAATGCACAATATATATACAGACACTGCACTTAATCGGAAGGAACTAAAACTTTGCTGCTGTCGATGACGCGTTCCGAAAATCGACGAGTGCGCACTCTTATAAACCGCGCACTCTTAGCACATTCTACCCTACGTTAGATAGCCTAGCTTGGTCTTTAACACGTTGGGTTTGCTGATGTACTAAGGTTTTTAGCATTGAAAACTTCTGAAGTAGACAATGGTGCAATTTGGCATTGAGGTATCTGCGGGTGTGTGTCAATTTATGTATACTAGATGTCCCAACGTGTATTCCATCTTCCGAGTGACCAATACGTGCATATAAGTGAGTTTATAATATGTCTTTGTTTACCTAACTTTGTAGTGATTCTTTTTAGATTATCGTTTATTTTTTTAATTTTTCAATTTTTTTTCACGTGTTGATAAAGCCCCTTACGAAAGTGGGCAAAACATTGGAGACTTCGGTTATAATGTCAACGCTGAAAGACGTTTTAATCTTAGTATAGTCTCCGGTTGTGGAAGCCTTCGCGATTATAATAAAAATATTTTTTGCTTCCAATTTCATCTATTTAATTTTTGAGACAAAGTGCTGAGAATTCTAAGTATTTAGCTAGAAGATGGGTGGTTAAGCCTGTAGTACTTACTGTTGGGCAAAATGGTACTTTTGGTTTGTAGATTTTTGAAAGGCCGTAAAGGTGTGTCGTCCTGCTGTCTGAAGGAGTTAGTCGTCGTTTTTATGTTCTGGGATTGTGATTGTAGATTTTACAGCGGCCTAAATCTTTTTCTCGAGAGTTTTTCGAGTCTTGTAGCAATATGCTGATTTTGTTCTTTTAATCGCTGATGTTCATGATTACAATGGCATTTTTTTGTCATCTGATAGTATAGTGCTTTCTCTGCTAGTCTTGAGTTTTCTTAGAGCAATTATTTCATTCTTATTGATATTCGACTTCGGTGCTGTAAACTTTTTCAATACATCGGCTGCTTTGATTCTCATCTCTTATTAAATGTGTTGTGGTAGAGTTCTGAGTGTGCTTTCCAACAAACTTACTATTTCTTTACACATTTACCACTCTGAAGATGCAAGCTGCAATGTCTTGCGAAACGTCAGTTTCTTTGGATTTACGAACGACAATACGGCAAAAGCCAAGCTCTACTTCTTGTTTTGGCTCTCAAGGAGAGACTAGGACCAAGTTTAAGTCTGGGTGTTTAACTACGACGCGGTCTAAGCCGAAAGTCGCTTATAATCTTAAACAAAATAACCGCGAAAAGTTTTATACGCTACTCTCAAACCAAAATATTGGGTACGCCACATCAACCAGCTAGAACCCAACATCAAATTCACTATGGAGACCAAAGCAAACAGAAACGTTCCGTTTCTGGACGTACTAGTCACTCGGAAGATGGATAACGCTTTGGAGCATCAAGTATAGAGAAAATTGACACACGTCTTCAAATATCTCAATGCTGAATTCACCATCATCCAGTTCAGAAGTGTTATAGTACTATAGTCGCCAATTTTACAAAATCGAAGGAAACCATAGCACAACTCGAAAAACCAGGGATCTACCACATTCCTTGTTTGTGTGAGCTGGCTGATGTAAGACAAACGGGGCGCAACATTGCTATTCAAATAAGAGAACATAAAGGCGGACACAAGAAAACTTAATACAAGATCGGCTGTTACCGAACACTTCCTAGGCTCGCCACAAAATTTGAAGAGACAAGAATTTTGTTTAAATCCCGGAGCTTTGCGATAATTTCAACAGAGATAATGGTATCGATCTAGCTCCTGTATGGAAAAGCATGTTCCGGAAAACTAGTGATTCGAGACCGTCACCAACCCGAACGGCGCAATATAAGAGCTTTTTAGCATTCTATATCTTTAGTTTCAATCTTTCTGAAGAAGACAACGACATGACTGTGAGGTTTTCAAGCTTTTGGAAATGTGAAAATATGAAACGCGGTTCCAAACCCGAGATTCTTTCTACTTTATAATACAAAAATTCATAATGTCTAACTATTTAAAAGAGTAATAACAGTACAATCAACAATGATATGTAAATCATTCGCCTATAAATAAAACAAATGAGAATAGCATTAAAAATGAATACAATTAGTGCAGGGAATAAAGACATTGCACTTCGGAAAAATTAGGGGAAAGCTGGATTTTTGGACGAACCTTCCTTTTGTGGTTTTAAACAAAATCCCAAAAGTCCCCATTGATCCATGTGCCGCTAAGAAAGTAATTTAGAGTCAATGGTCGCGACAAACAGTTTTTCGCGATTATCTCGTAAACCGTCATAATTAGGGAAAAAATTGAGGTTATCAAATTTGTAGCCCATAAAATTTCAAATAAAAAAGATTATATTACTTTTTCTTGGAAAACCAACCGTCTTCGAGAAAATTTGATTTCAAAAGTTGAAATATTTATGCTTCTCATGAAACTTGAAATAAATGAAGTAAATAAATAAATATGAACAAATTATTTATTTTCTTACTGTGCAACATTATTTAAGTAATTATGGTTCTTCTGATTCCATCTCCATCTCTTCATTATGTTCTTCTTCTGCTTCCTCAATTTCAATCGTTTCAATTAAGAAACACGATGGATCTACATCTTCAATAGGATCGTCATCATGAAACGTATCGGGTGATACATTTAAACAATCCTGGCCGTGACAATTACCACAAACTGGTGAACAGTATAAACCAACTTTTCTGCAACCGCAATTCAAGTTACATTCTTTAGTGCAGTTACAAAAAATTGTGTTTAACAGAATATCAGGAGCAGGTGGAAGGAAAGTCTTAACTGGTTCCAATATTTTATCCTGCAATATTGTCCATCCCTAGTCTAGAGGGTTAAGCTTATTGCCAAGCCGTACTTGCACTTGGTAGTAGACACAATATAAATGTTGACGTGCAGCACTAGATGTTGGCGGAAGAGAAGATAATTCTACAGGTTTTCTAAGCTGCGTTAATTTCGCAAACGTTAAATATCTGTGATTATCTATAGACACTTCTTTCACAGGTGCTTTATACATCGCCAGGATAAATCTGATACCATTATGAGAAATTACGCCAGGAGAACATTCTGTTGTTGTAAAAACATTGGCGTAGTTAATTAATTCTTCATTCTTTTCAAATAATTTGAAGGCATTAATTTTACCCTTGTGAAAAATAGCTGATGTAGTGTCGCAACCAGTAATTGCATGTAGAAATAAAATATGATTTTTGCACTTAGGATATAAGCTGAAGCTTTGTGAAGAATACATTGTTGTTTGTATTTTCGCTTTTCCAGGTTTTAAAAAATAAATTATTTTATCACTTCGTTCGTGCAATCAATATCACTAATAAATCGACGTCTTCACCTACGACAACAGTTGTCTTTCGATTGGATTCTTCAATTGATGATAAGAACATCAGCATCATTTTGAGCTCGTTTGACATTGACGTTAGCAGCTTTAAATTTTTCGCATAACATGGAAATAAATCTATGGTTGTTACTCGCGTTCCCAAGGAATTTTTCTTGACTCGTTGAAACACTGTATCAAAAACAGTATCAGCAGATGGAGAAACTTTTGCACATCAACGACGTTGTTCGGCAGCTTTAATATTTTTTTGGTGATTGTTGTAACCATCGAATACAATGATAACATTATTACCATAATGTTTATGTACATAATGAACATATGTGTCAAAAATTGTATCAAATGTTTCTCCCTAATTCTATACAACACGGTGTAAAATAAATCCTCCATCAATTATATAAGTAACATTGGATGTATCCAAATCAACATTTGCTGGGTGAAAGCATTTACTAATGGCAGATTTCTGATTTTTACGCATCTCATTTTCATCAAAGAGTGATAACGGAAATGGAGCTAGTTCGTACTCCAAAAATTTTTTAAGTTGATCATCAAATTTTTTGGTAATACTTATACGTTGAAATATTAATAAAGGATCAATAGGTACTTTTTCATTATGAACTTTCGCAGTGCTAGATACTGTTAAGAGAGGCAGTACTCTATCAGCACGTTTCAGCTTGATACTATCACATTTTTGGCCGATCATGTTTGTAATGGACACAAGACCCACTTCGTAAGCATTGTGACAGTTAACTTTCGCCAACGACTCCACTTGATATTGACATTATCGGCGAAACTTCAGGAAATGGATTATGACAAAAAAACCATTCAATTAATTTTTTTACGTCTTCATTGTCTCTTCTAATACGTGAATTTCTCCCGTCTACATGTTGATCTGTTGTTTCCATTGATACATTAGTAAGTTTTTCCAAACCTTCAGACACACTAATCATGGCATGCATGCTATAAACCCATTCGCTTAAAACACTTTCTTGTGTGCCCTTTCCTCGTGCTACACCTCCGTCTGTTTTCATAGATTTCATGAGGAACTGTTCAATGATCATGTCAGACCAGGTGCCCACTATAAAATACTTTCTGCCCAAAAATTGGAGTAAATGCATGTTTGAAATCAAATTTTCTCGAAAACGGTTGGTTTTCCGATAAAAAGTAATATAATTTTTTTTATTGCAAATTTTATGAGCTACAAATTTGATAACCACAATTTTTTCTATAATTATGACGGTTCACGAGATAATCGCGAAAAACTGTTTGTCGCGACCTTTGACTCTAAATATCTTTCTTAGCGGCTCATAGATCAATGGGGACTTTTGGGATTTTGTTTAGAACCACAAAAGAAAGGTTTATCCAAAAATCCAGCTTTCCCCTAATTTTTCCGAAGTTCGGTCTTTATTTTGTCTTTATTCCCTGCACTAAATTTCAAGCAACATGAAGAAAACTACAAACGAGAGCAAGAAGACTTATTATAATTAGAAAGAAACACTTGAACTTTTTTCACCGATCAAAGAGTACTTTTGAAATATATAAACAAGATAGGGAAAAAAACAGCACTAAATATGTATGAGTTGTAAAGAAAAATGACGATGTTGAGTATTCAAGAAGAAACATGGTGTCAGAAAAAACTGGAAACATTTATAAAAAAAAATATAATAAAACTTTGAATAAAACTAAAAAAACGAGGAGTTGCTAAAACAATCTGGTAAATAGGCGACTGCAGGACATGGTAAAGCCGAAAAGGCAAATCAACAAGAGTATGAAAGAGCCGAGGAGGTTTTATATTTTAGCAAAAATTCGTTGATTTCAATTTTGATACTTTTAATAAAGTGCAATAATGAGGTTTTTATTCTTTTTTCAAAAAATATTTCATTTATTTGAACCGGCATTGAAATCTAAATTGCACAGTATCTTTTTTTAAACCGCCCTTAATTGCCAATTATATTTTGATTGCATTTAATAAATATATTTACAGAGTTTAATATTAACAAGTATATTTATACCACACAATTAAAACTTTATTAAACAAATATAAATATAAAAAAGAACAATATTTTTAGTAATTAAAAAGAAGTATATTTAAGTTGGATGAATGTATTATATTTAACGTAGAATATTTTGATCACGTTAGCGTTGATAAAATTTAATGCATCAAATAGGAAACAATTGCACATCCGATCTTTTAGTAGTTGCGTATTCACACTTGCGTGCGCGTTACTTCGCGAAATTTTTTTTCGGGTTAAATTCATAAAAACTGTTGCGTTAATATAATTATAACTTTAAATTAAAGTGCGGATTGTGATTATGTGATATGTGTACGGTCGTAATACTAATAAACGCTGTCGGGAGCTTTGGAATTATTACTATAATGGAAAGACGCATCGTAAGGTAAGATTTATGCTCGTAATAATTCTGAATTTAAATTATGTGGGATTATTAAAAATATTTCGATACTTTGTTAAATAATATATAATACTGTAGTTTTTAAAAAAAATGTTTAAATTTTCAAGATGGTTGCATGACGCCGATGCAAATGTTTTTGGTACTAATCTAGGCCAACTAAATTATTCTGATAAATGCCGGTGTTAAAATAGCATTTGACAAAATATAAGTAAGTTTGTCTTTGTTTTAAATGAAATTTATAATGTACCGATTCTAATTATTTCGTGTTTATAATATAATTATATAATCGCACTAACAAGTCCAATCACGTTTTTGGTAGTTTTTGAATTGATAAGGTTAATCTTTCCTTTGACGTCCTCGTAGTACTAGAAACATACAGACCTCTAACGTAATGCAGCTTGCAATGGATTACCAGTCATCACATTTATAAATTAATTAATTTTTAACTTAATTAATTATAATTTCCATAACTTACTAACAAAACAAATTTTTAAAGGTTCTACATTCTGCATTATAAAAGAATAAAATTAATAGAAAAATCGTACATGTCTAATAAATTAAAATTTTCAATTGAAGTACAAGAACCCCAGTAGTTTCTTGTATATAACCTAATAATTTAATATAATTTATATAAACCGCCACTATACTTGGGAAATCGCTTTACATTATACAAGTTTTTTTAAAACTTTACATTTGCTTTAATTTTTAAACCAGTGATTCCCAAAGTGGTCTATATCGACCCCCAGAGGTCTATGGCAACCTGCAAGGGGTCTACGTCAGCGGAAAAAAAATTTGGGGGTCTATGAAATGAAAATAGGGGTCTACGATAGTGGATTTCAACATACACTGATAGTACCTATTTACTTACATTATACTATCTTATAATATGAAGACATATACATTATTTATAAAAGTGGGTAAATTTATTATATGTGTTTATAAAATTGTGTAAGTTGTAGGATTTATAAACTTGACGTTGCGGTTGCCGTTACGTTGCTGTCGCTGTTGCCGTTGACGTTCTCGTTGCTGATGAATTATAAACTTGACGTTCAGTCACGGTTTAGTCAAGTTCGAACTGGGCGCGACGAGAAGTGTACACAATAAGAGATGCTTTAGCAGATTACTTTATTTCAGCAAATGGACAAATTACGTGGCAAAACGAAATAATTAATAGGGGGAGACTAAGAGTGTAGAACAGTATTGTAAATATCTATTTTTCAATTCAAATTTATATATATTTTTATTTTAAATAAAAAACAATGTATTATGTAAGTTTAATCGACACTTTCTAAAAGTATTAATAACGCTTTTCTCTTCTTCTTATTTTCTTCAATTTCTTCTTATTCAACGAAAGATCTATTTGGATTATTCTCTTTATTTTCTAATGAACTACTAATTTTTTTGCCACTTCCATAATTTCAGATATTTCCTAATTTTTTCTTTTTTTTGCACCTAAAACATCTCCTTAAATAAAAAAAGGTAACAATAAAATAACTTTCAAATCAGAAGCTTAACAACTAACTTCTTGTTGGTATTGAGGTTCTAGAATTGTTGGGGTAGGAGTTATAGATATGTTTTCATTTTTTTCGTCGTCTTCATACACAATTTCTACTGGAGACAATACGTCAATAATATACGATGACGAAGAAGAAGGTCTACTTTCCGACTGCTTCAACAATGGTGTAGTTGAAGCAGTTCTACAAACGTTCAGAATATTTGTATATAGAAAATGCAAAAATTAGAACATTAGTTTCTAAATGCATGCTATATTTAAAAATACATTACCTCCTTGGTTTGGTGTACTTGTTATAAAAAAGGGCCAATTCGATTCAACTGCTCCTAAGCCAGAAGGTAATTGACGTTTTTCTTTTGTAAATCTGTTCCTGAAATTCTTCCACAGCCTCTGACAATCTTCAACTAAAACCTTTAAATAATAACATTTTACTAAGCATACTTGTTTACTTACCACTCATCTCAACAATTTCTGATATTTCTTACCAGGCCAAATCCTTTTGTTTAGTATTTTTATAGTTTTTATTCTGCATGACATACAAAAATTCATAGTTTTGTATTACTTCAATAATAAGTGATAGCTTGTCTATAAAAAAGCATTTTTTTTATAAAAAAAAATTATAATCTATGTACGTATACTAATATAATTACCTGATTGTTCTAAATACTCATCCATAATTATTATATGAGTAAATTTTAAATCAGATGATAATCAACAATGCAGTATCGCGCAGAATCACGAGACGTCCACGCTTCTTATTGGTTAAAGATTCAACTGCACCGAACGGTGAACTTCAAAAGTTAAAACTTCAGCATCTCGAACGTCAATACCAACTGCTAACGGCAGCGTTAAAAGATTTTATAAACGTACCATTTGTTTCGTGTACATTTAAGTTTCAACAGTAACGTCAACGGCAAACGGCAACGTCAACTTCAAGTTTATAAATCTTGTACAATTATCAATCAAATCAATCAATCAAATAGTTTATCACACAAATTATAGTGAATCAGTGTTATTTTGTTTGAGAGTGCCGAAGAAAAGTAAGTACACTATTTTTTATTAAATTTTAGTTTTATACTCGTAGTTAGCAAAGATAGATAAATTATGCCAATCATGACTTCAGTTATTAGTAGTTTAATATTCAAATCATGCAAAATTACACGAGTACTCCTCAATAGTTTCTTTTTCAAAGTTTTAGCAATCGTTATTATAATTACAGTGCAATCTCCGTAATCCGAACTAATTGCTCCAAGGAGATGTTCGGATTATGGAATGTTTTCGGAAAAATCTAAAAAAAGACAACTGTACATACATATTACGTGTGTATTTTATTATTAACATACAATATGTTACCACTTTGAAAGATAAATTAAGAAAATAAGAAATCCACAACTGTACAGCTGCGTGTTTTTTAAAAAAATTATTTTATTTTAACTTTTTTGTCATGTTCCTTTCAAATTTCCTTAAAGTTCCATCATATCAAAACCTTAAGTAACATTCATAACATTCCCCTTCTCACATGCATTTATAATGGCTGTACGCCTATGCCTGCCATAAAATCTAAGACCATACGATTTAAATTTGACTTGGATTTTTTAATATACAGCTGCTGGACTTTATGTCTTATTTAAATATATTAATTTTGCCCACAGATGACTGATGCCATGTCCGAATCTAAAAAGAAATGTAGACAGTACAGTGTTGATTATTTGAAACTTGGCTTCATTCCATCATTGTCGGACAAACAATTGCCTATGTGCCTTTTATGCAACAAAGTTTTGGGCAATGACGCTATGAAACCATCTAAGCTGCAAGATCATCTGAGAAGATGTCACCCTGATAAAAGAGATAAAGATTTGAAATACTTTCAAAACACTCAAGGGTAAACTTCAGAAGAGACCCACGCTGGACAGAATGTTCACTTCGACGTTTGGTTTGCGGGCATCTTACAATATCTCGCTACTTATAGCAAAATCCGGAAAACCGCATACTATCGGAGAAAAGTTAAATTTGCCAGCCGTTGAAGAGGTTTTAAAAACTGTTTTACACAAACCTGCATCTGATATCATTAAAGGAATTCCCTTAAGCAACAATACTGTTGAAAGACGTGTTGATAAAATAAGTTCTGATATTGTAAGCTTCTTTTGTAATTATTTGCAAACGACCCATTTCTCTATACAACTGGACGAGTCAACTTTACCTGGTAATGCAGCATTATTATTGGCATATGTTCGTTTTATTATGAATCAAGAAATCTACGAAGAACTGCTCTTCGCAAGAACTTTGACAACCGACACTAAAGATGAATCAATTCATGTTTTGAAAGGTTACTTCATTGAAAAAGCAATCCCTTTATCAAATATAATATCAGTAGCTACAGATGGAGCACTTGCTATGGTTGGACGTTATCGTGGATTTATAAGCTATTTAAAACAAAATGTGTCAGGGGTGTTAGCAATACATTCATCGACAACATTTAGTTGCTTTGAGTGTTAGATTGCATGAATCACTTCAATTAGTCATTGATGCAGTAATTCGAATCCGAAGCAACGCGTTGAGTACGCGGTTATTTGCGCAGTTGTGTGAAGAAAATGACGAACACTTTCATCAATTACTCCTTCACACTGAAATACGCTTGCTTTCTAAGGGCTTATCTTTGACAAGGTTTTTTGCGCTTTTTGAGACTATTTTAGAATTTCTGGATATGAAAGATAAAATTTTAAAAGACAATTGAATGTAGCGGAAAACAGACATCGCCTGTTTAACAGATTTGTTTACAAAATTTAATTTGGTTAATTTGCAGTTACAAGGCGACAGTCTAAATTAGATTAAAACAAAGTCCATCTTATCAGCGTTTCTTGCCAGAGTTAAACTAATGAAGCAAAATATTGGACGGGGTGAACTTTCCCAGTTCCCCAATTTGCCACAGCCAAACTGCCAGGAAAACGACGTTTCAACCTACGTTCAACATTTAAAAGCTCTCTATTCAGATTTTGAAACTAGGTTTGAGGATGTTTTGACTATGGTAATACCACCGTGGATAACTAACCTATGTAGTGGCATAGAAGAAACGAATGTCATAATACAAGAGGAACTGACCGAACTAAGTACACACGAAAAACTTAAGGTTCAGTGTAAAAACGGATATCAGCAATTCTGGCTGCAAAACAACATACCCGTTACTTATCCCGCATTTTGGAATATAGCGAGGAATTTTTAATTTTCTTTCCATCGTCATACCTAGTGGAAAGGGGGTTCAGCACTGTAACCAATGTCCTAACGAAAAAAAAGAAACAGACTGAACATTAGACTGTTTAAAAAAAATCGACAATTTTTTTTTTCCTTAGGCACTGTGAAAATATCATTGAAAATGACGAAAAAAAAATACTGTAAAAGTTTCGGCTCTTAATATTCATATTAAGGGGTGCCGCATTGCAAATTTCGATTTCCCATTTAATTAACATGGGAAAAAGTTTTGTTTAGACTTTGGAATTTTGTAACTTAGTAACTGAATTGGTTATCAGCAAGACTATAACATATTCTTATAGGAAATTTAATGCTCTACAAATCTTATGTCTTATAAATTTTTCGTAAATTTACCACTTCAAAAGTTATTGAAGGTTAAAGTTGAACCATCGATAAATTTCATTATTTGTTCAAATAATGTAAAATAAATATAAAAAAAATTATTAGAGAATTAAACAAGAATAATTGGCAGTCATATAATTAAAATAATTTAAATTTATAAGTAAATGAATTACAATTATAATGAAATATAAAATCCCAAAAATCCAAAAAATAATTTCTCCATGTTAATTTAATAATTTATCTATAAATGATGGATGCCGCTTAGGAACAGTAAAAAATTTCGAAAAACTCGTGATAGATAATTTATAGGAAATTAAATGATCTACAAAAAAAGTTCAATAACATTTTCCGATAAAGTTGATAGTTTCGCTGGAAATTTGAAAAAATGATGACATTTTTCGAGGGTTCAACTTTAACCTTCAATAACTTTCGAAGGAGTACATTTACGAAAAATTTATAAGATATAAGATCTGTTGAGCATTAAATTTCCTATAACCGTATGTTATAGTCTTATTGATAACCAATTCAGTTACTAAGTTACAAAATTCCAAAGTCTAAACAAAACTTTTTCCCATGTTAATCAAATGGGAAATCGAAATTTGCGATGCGGCACCCCTTAATATGAATATTAAGAGCTGAAACTTTCACAGTATTTTTTTTTCGTCATTTCCAATAATATTTGCGACAGTGCCTAAGAAAAAAAAAATTGTCGATTTTTTTGAAACAGTCTACTGAACATCATTAGCCGAGGAGATTTAAGATGAAACTTTAAAAAATTGACCCCAAATGTTAATAATTTATTATTAAAGCCTCAGGTTCATCTTTCTCACTAAAAACATTGACTTATTGCTTAGTTTATTTTATGTTACGTATATTTTATATAACAGATACAAAATTTTATTTTGAGTAGTTTTAATTTAAATTTAATTAATAAATGTATAAAACTTAACATGTGTTTTTACTTTAAGTTTTTAACACTAAACTTCAGTACAGTTCGAAATTTACAAAAAATCAATATCAAATAAGTAAGGGACATACCCAAAACCGAAAAACATGGCAAGAGGTCTACGACAAAAAAAAGTTTGGAAACCTCTGTTTTAAACGAACGAAAAAATAAAAAATGCAATTTTATTATTGTAAAGTACAAATTTTGACGTTTAATTTTTTTTATATGGCACGACCCTACTTGTAATACCTCATTTTTTGGGAAATTTATTACTATAATAAATTTACTAACCCTTTGTGGCGCAAAACCTTTTTTTATTGTTTTTGTATTAGAAACAGGTAATATGTGAGATATTGATAATGGGAAAAATATTTTAAAAAATTACATTTGAAAACAAGTATTTATTTCAAAAAAAAAACATGATGATGCAGAAGTGCATCATGGTGTTAAACCGTAACAAAAAATAGGAAGTATGGAACATTTGGAAACAGTTATCGGATTTATTGAAACATAAAGCTACGCCACATTTTTGACATTTTGTTTGGACTGTTCCTTTACAATCTGAGAGTTTGCATCTTAACCTTCTCTTAGTTCACACAGGCCAGTGCCCTACTTGATCCAGTCTGACTGGATCAGTGCTTCTACGTCGCTAGTGCGCTTGAGCCGGTTCGACTGTTTATATTTGTCTAATGTCTCAGCAATTTCTAACCGGAACTCAGCTGAATTCAGCACTCGGCCATTAGTTCTGGTATCAGCATGAATTCTTCTATATAGCAACCAAGCATTACACATGGTCATGTCTAGAAAGTGGTAAAAGTGTCGTATGTACCAACTTTTGCTACGCAGTTGAATCTTATAATGTTCCATTACGCAGTCCATCAGGTCCACACCTCCCATGTGACGATTGTATTCTGCTACTATATAAGTGCGCTCTACAGTAATGTGTTTCTTTTGCCAGCAAAGTTGGATACCAGATTCACAATCTTATTATCCCTCGACGCCACCACAGATATATCAATGCCATTATAATTTGCAACCTGTTCAATCGACGTCTCTCTAGCTTGTTTTTTAGCTGCTTTTCTTCTGGAAGTTTACAGTTAGGAATGCGATTTCTCCTAACGGCCCCCAAAGCTAAAATCCCACGGCTTGATAAAAATTCAATTAACGGTAAGGATGTATAGTAGTTATCAAAGAACAGTCTATAATTTTGATTGCTAGGTATTTCTCTAGCAAGTCGGACAAGGACATTAGACGCTTTAATTAGGGCTCGCCATTTGCGCATATATTCTCCTGACCACTGTAGACTTCAAACTTGTAACCATATCCACTTACGCCACAAATCACAAACAGCAAATGGGGCTTTGTGAGGTTTGTCGGGCAAATATTGCTTTAGTGTACTTCGGGCTTTAGTTGAACACATCTGTTCATCAACAGATAAATGTTGTTCAAAAGGCACTCTTGCATAGCTACGGTTGAGTTTCTCAATCATAGGTCTGATTTTAAACAATCTATCAGAATTTGGCTGACCATAAGGTATCAGTTTAGTGTTATCGTTGAAATGTACTGTTTGCCTAAGAAGTTCGAATCGTTTTAGTGTCATGGTCTCGCGTACGTAGGTATAACCATATTTTTCTGACCAGTACATTCGCACATTAGGCATGTGAATTATGGACATGAAGAAAATAATTCCTATGAACTGTCTTATTTCCTGGCTTGTAACGTTTATAGGTTTACTGGCATCTTTTTGTCTCGTCTCTGATAATGTTGTCATTGAATAAATAATAAAATACCTGAAATCGTGTCTGCAGCTCCAGTATTTCATTAGGCAGGTTGGAAGATCCCCCGAACCTCATCTGGTCTTCACTAAGCTCTAAGTTTTTAGTTTTCCACAGAGTATTTGTCTTAGGAACACGTGTGCTTTTTGAAGTAGTTGCAGAACTGGTACTGGGGACAGGATCACCTGGCAATGTATCTCATGGCAGCGCCGTACTGCTGGTATTGCTCTCAAAGTACGGAGACAAGATATTATTGTCCTGATCTTCTAGGTCCGGTAACTCGGGTTCCTCATCCGAGTCGTCATGTGACACCTGATCGTTAGTTCCCAATAGGTACGATGGATCAGCTACGTCATCATCGTCTGAGTAATCTAAGCCGTCATCACTATCTTCCCATTGACCCAGAATATTAGCTTAATCCTCAGCCGTTAAAGATTGGATCCTGGTACCTGGACGTGGAATCCTCGAACTCATAATAGCCCTAGAAGAAAAAAAAATTTATTAGAAACATTGTAATAAAATATAACCATACATCACAATGATGCATAAAAAAAATTGTCAATCACGAGCGAACGAAACAAACCGGTTTTATCAAATTTCTCACTTCGAATGATTGTACAATATAAAACAGCGCCATCTAGCACAAAACGAGGTGACTAACTCGTACTAGCGCTTTGCTGCAGATATGTTACACTACGTTTTAAGCTATTTTTTTGTTTGTTTGTACGATTCTGTGAGTTCAAGTGGTATGATGCAGAACTGCTATTCGGAATCGTAAAGGGCTAAAATATCAGATTGTTGTACGTTTTAATACTACTTATTTACTAAAAGTATGATAAAATATTAAAAAAATAATGTTTTGTTATTGCGGTCTTCGTCGTACTTATCTCTTTTTTTAACAATACTGGTTTCTTTGAGTGTTTTCATTAAGAGCTACCGTTGACATTAGAACATCTGCAGTTCCTAATCAAGCAAATCTATTATTTATCAAATTTTCATTCTATTGACAATGACTTACACCACCACCGCACGTGTTGAAATTATCTTCATTTATGCAATGGAAAACCGTTCTTCACACAGATACAAGCTTTAATAGACATTGTGGCCGAAATGTACGTCACACGTGCGTTCGTCAATTAGCTGTCAAATTTGAGGCAGCGGGATCTGTTGCTAGTAGAAAAAAAGATAAGCCAAGGATACTCGATGAAACCGCCAATATCGAAGTATTTGAGCGGTTCGTTATAAAACCAACGATGTCAACTCGTCAAGCGGCAAAAGAAACAGGATTGTCTCAAAGAACTGTCGTAAGGGCATTAAAAGTTTCATTCTCACAAAATTAACATCGAACAAGAACTTGGACAGGATGACCCAGACAAAAGAATTGAGTTTTGTAAAACTATTATCCATCAAATTAATGTAAATTCGCAATTTCTAAGAAATTGTTTCAATGATGACTGCACGTTTTATTTAAATGGGCATGTCAACAAACAAAAGTGTCTGTATTGCAGTGACGAAAATTTGCGGGAAGTGCACACTCAATTCTCTAAAAAACGTTTGGGCTAAAATTTTGGGAAATGCTATCATTGATCTTATCTTTATAGATGGAAATTTCACTGGTGTACTTGATCTTGAATTGTTAGAAAATGTCATTGAACCGGTAATAGTTGAAGACTTAAAAAGTAGAGAAGCATAGATGGAAATCTGCATTTAAATGAAGATTTACTCTATTTTCAACAAGATGGAGTTTCTCGTCATTACGTACGACTATTTACACCAGTGGTCGCCAACCCGTCGATTGCGAGCTACCGGTAGCTCGCAAAGGCAATTGTGGTAGCTCGCAACATATTTTATTAGGTTAAAAATCATCGATGCTTTCTTAAATTTCGCAAATTCTCACAATAAACATAAGCAATGGCAATACAGCAGTGAGCGATCTGATACCTACGTCACCATGCTAGAATCGGGTAGGACCGCAGCGAGAACGATCTGGTTCGCTTTGAATGGAATAATTACGCATTGAGTTCCGACATTGCACTCAGTTTAAAACCGAACTTTACGTAATATGTCAAGCAGTAGTAAGAAGGTGAAAACGTACCGTTTTCATTCCGAATGGGAAGAACAGTATTTGTTCACAGAAGTTAAAGGTAAAAATGTATGTTTGTTGTGTAATACTTCTATCTCCGTTGCGAAAAAAAGGAATATTGAGAGTCATCATAAAACTGTACATTCGAATTTTGAAAAATCATTGCCATTACATTCTGCCGCCAGAAAGGAAAAATTGAAACAATTAAAAAACCAATTAAGTGGGCAACAGTCAATATTTTTAAAAACAGTCGATAAAAATAAGGCACAAAAGAAGAAACCTTATGAAGACGAGGAAATGGTAAAGCAGGCATTTTTAGAAGCTGTAGATTCGTTATTTGCTAACTTTAGAAATAAAGACGAGATAGTTTTAGCTATAAAATCTATGCAACTTTCTGCTAATACTGTAATGAGGCGAGTAGAAGTTATGAGCAATGATATTTTTTTACAGTTAAGAACTGACTTAGATAATTGTGTTTATTTTTCACTGCAACTGGATGAATCAACAGATGTTGTTGACACCTCCCAGATGGCCGTGTTTGTAAGGATGGTTTTTAGTGATTTTACGATAAAAGAAGATCTTTTGAAGTTTATTTCACTGAAAGGACATACTACTGGTCAGGAGTTATTTTCTCATTTAAAAAATATTATTTCGTCTGATAGAATTCCCATATCAAAAATGGTAGGCTTGACTACTAATGGCGCTCCAGCTATGGTGGGTTGTGATAAGGGTCTGGTGTCGTGATGTCGTAAAGATGAACATTTTCCGCAATTTCTCTGTTACCACTGCATTATCCATCAACAAGCGTTATGTGGAAACTTTCTAAAACTAAACAACGTTATGAAATTGGTGGTAATAATTGTAAACAAGATTAGAGCTCAAGCGTTACAAAGGAGATTATTCAAAACCTTTGCCGATGAAATTGACTGTCAATACAGGAAACTACTTCTTCACTGGGAAGTCCGATGGTTAAGTAGAGGACGTTTCAATGATGTTCTATCTGCCATAGTCCAATTTTTCAAACAACGCGATGAACCGATTCCTGAACTGGAAACTTCAATCTGGCTTAGACATTTTGGTTTTCTTGTGGACATTACCGAAAAATAAAATGAACTTAATTTGCAGTTTCAGGGGAGGGACAAAGAACTAGCGGAAATGATTTCTGATATAAAAGCATTTATCAAAAAGCTTGAGTTTTGGGGAGAAAACTTATTCAACAGAAATACCAGGCATTTTGCTGTTCTTTCAGAAAAGATATCACAAAATCCATTGGAACCCTACGACAGTGAATATCATGTGGAAATAGTTTCTAACTTGAAGGAAAACTTCAAAAATCGTTTCAAAGCGATTTTCAAAGATTTCAATGAAATGTCTTTTGTGGCGCAATTTGTTGTTTCACCTTTCATGGAATTTGATATCCAACAATTTACAACTTGTGTTATGAAGAACTTTGGCGAAGACATCTCTGCAACAGAAATGGAAGTGATTGCGTTTCAAAATGATTTAGCCTAAAAATGATTAGTCTCGGGCACAAGATTTTGTATAGTTATTGTGAATTTCATTTATTTTAATAAACTATAAATCTTCTTTATAGACTACTACTCCTTTCAGTCGGTCAGCAAACCTGGTCTTCGTGCGGCAAAAAGTCTCATTGTGACATTTGTTTTTCAATATACTATTTCTGTATTGATTAATACTTTGTTACCAATCTTTATTCTTAATTTACTTTTAGATTGACTATGAGTATAGAGTTATGAACGAACTTCTGCACCTCGGTAAGTTTTTACGCTCTTATTACTTGTGTGACCAGGTTTATACATGTATACAATTTTCTCCAAGAACTGTATTATATATGGATTGTATTTAGACTATATAAGGAAAATTATTTTTTCTGTTTGTACTGTTGCCAAAAATAAGTCCACCGAATGCTGCCGCGCAATTAAGAATTAGAATAATTAAGTACAGTTTTGCATATTTAGTTTTATTTTTGCAGTATATTTATTTTGACTAACCTACCTACATAACGTCACTTTTTTTTAATCATTTGTAAATATGTTATCTTTGAGTTAATTTGTATTTTTACTGTACTTAGAAAGAATGTGCGATTTCTTTAAATAACAAATTAAATTAATTACGTCATATGTAATAACATAACATTTAGTTTTAGTTATTGGTGTCAACAAATTACTGAAAAGAAATGGGTAGTTCTTAAATATATGGTTTTGATTTCTTTTATTTCACGGCGTCAACAAACTTAGGAAACTATTTAACGCAACTGATCCTTAATTTTGGATTTATGTGGCTCTAAATATTGATGTTTTATTAGAACTTTTATTTTGACATTTTTTGTTCGTATTGATGCTGTAGTTTTTTACCTTCTAAATTAATCGGATACACAGTGTATGTATTTACTCCTTTCTATCCAATAATTAACAAACATGTTGTTGAATCTTGGTTTTTGTTTTCATTCGGTTATTGTTATCAAAAATTCCAAGTCTCTAATGTGATTATATTAAGTGTCGTGCACTGTATATTATTTAGATTTTCGATTTAATCTCGTGCAAAAAATTTATTTTTTGCAGGATGTAGACACGCGTTTATCACTGCTTATTGGAATGAAATTAATTTAGCTGATTGAAATATTAAAACCAAACGATCAGATTAATTCGTTTTTTACATATTTCTACGAAATTGCATATCATCATAAATTTTATGCGTCGAGGGCAACTAATTTCTGTTAGGTAAACTCTAAATTCTAAATACTCGAACAAAGATAAGCAGATAAAATGCTGCATTTTTTTATTTGATACATTTGTGATAATTTTTATAGAATGAGAAAAGACTTTGTGGCATCAAAATGTTGCAACTAAAAAAAACAAAAAATTGATGGTTGAACAAGATTTTATTAAACAAAAAATATAGACAAATAGGAATTTGTAAAATTATGTTTTTGTTTATTTACTATTTTATCCAAGAGGTCAGCGTCTCTGCACTGTGGTTTCTTTGGTCTTTTTGTGCACCTCTGATTTTTAGCAATTTTGGTTTGTGTATGAAATCCAGAAGCTTATTCCACGAGGCTTTTTCCAACTCAGCATCGGTTAGCTTTGGTTTGCCGAGAATCGTTGTGCGTTGCGTTTGGTATGCTTCGCACTTGCACAGCAAATGCTGCGGAGTCTCGTCGTCCTCCAAGCATCTACGGCATGAAGGGCGAATTTGCAGTCCCATTTTACGCATTTGTTTGTTAACTACAGTGACCTGTTATTAGTCCAGTGAGTTCTTTAACTACTCATGCTCGATACTGCAGTTTCAGAGTTTAATTGTGACTCTGTAAGGAAGAGTTTTGTGTGCTTCATCCTTCCAGAATGTTTCCATAGTTTATGTTCTGCTGCTAGTTTGCTGCGGATTGTTTATGCATGACATAGTCAGTTTGAATTTTATTACTGGCGACCTTAGCACCAGTAGTGCTGCTTGACTGTCAGTCATGATCGATATTGAACCGTTTGTGTATGATCTCAAGTCGATGCTAGTCGATAGCAGCAACTTTAGCTTAAAAAGCAGATGCATATTTACCTAAGGTTAGCAAAACTTGCTTCTCATGGCGTATGCTTTCATATATTCCGGCAGCGGTATTGTTGTACCAGTGTGTGTACCAGATAATTTCTTTAATGGCGCTCGGGTAAATGTTTCTTGTCTACTCGTCTACCCAGGCAGCACATTACGTTTTATTGACGTTAAAATACGTACGAGACGTTATTAAGACGTGTCAATGTCGTTTTATGAGGTCAGTGTGTTGCTTGGGTAGTGACGGTATTATTACTTTATATTTATTTAAAATCACCAGCATACAAGTTGGTATTTTGTATTGTTTTGTTATTTACTAGTGCTTTATTACATTTCTTTATTTTTTTTTATTAGGACTTCTGAGCTATTATTTTCATTTGTTTTGATTTTTATCTTCATCGCGTGTTTCTATGGGTTTCGTATCGTGTTTTTGTTGATTTTTGATCCTGTGTGTTGTTTTGTATCTACCTTTTGATTTTTTATCTTTATGTCATAGTTGATGGTGTGGTGGTCACTAAGATTTTCTTCCTCGTATTTTACTTTCAAATTTCGAATTGTTTGCAATTTCTGTTGTCGGTTGTTTTAGTGGGTGAAAAATAATAGACATAAATAAAATCACAAGTTTTATACACATACTTGTTTTTTTTACATTATTTCAACGTATCGCAGTTTTTATCACAAAAAGTATCAGTGTCCTTGTTTATGGTTATGAGAAGTTTGTCGTCTTTGGAGCTTCTTAGTGTTTCTATTTTTTTTTTCTTACTATGTTACCTCGGTTTGATTTTTTTCTTTAGTATATCTTCGTGCTTCTCTACTTTTTGTGCTACGATTAAAGCTTATGTGTGTTTTGTTTTTTTTGTTCTTCTAATTGTGCTGTTTTTTGTTTTTTTGGTATTAGCATTCTAATTTTTCTCAGCGTTTTTAAATATGCATTCTACTATATTTCTTTGTTGATTTATGTCTATCATCTAGTTTACGTGACGACGAGTCTTCTCACCACACCACAATATATAATCATTTGGTCATTATGGGTTTCAATATCCATGTGTGGCAGACTATCCGTTTGGTTGCATTAAGAACCCTGATGGCCTTTGCTGTTAATGTTAATGATGAACTTTGAAAAAACTAACATTACTAAAATTCGTGTAAGAATTTGCTTATTCTTACACTGGTTTTAGTGTAAAAATTGCTAATTCTCATGTCGAAATAGAAAAAAAAGTTTTCTGAGAACTTCACACAAACAGCAACTTTTTTAAAATGTAAAATTAGTTTTCTTTTGCTTTTTCCTGCAAACTGTACTGTCAAAAGCTTTGGTTACGTCAATAAAAAAATGCGATAGATCCTATTTACATTATATTAAAAAAGCAATTCGATAAGCTTTTAGCGAAAGCATCCTTGTTCATTCACATCTGCCGTAGACCATGTGACACTTCAATTGTAATTAACCCATTAACATCGCATTTTTCTGACATTGAAATAGTCGTGCGGAATCACTTTATTCTGCTTCATTCCTATTCATGGGAAGATTCAAATAAATAGCCCACGGCTCTTTACTAATCGTGCGTGGCAAATCATCAGTGTTCTCATAGACTACAAGATTTTTCCATAAATATAAAACGTCTATTGTTACAGTTGAATTTGCTTAAAACCGCGACTTTATAAAACTCAATCTAACGATCATTAACAATCATTTTTGTTTATCTTTGAGTGCTGGGTGAAAATGGGAAAACTATTAACGAAATAAAACAAAGTGTTAATTTTGTTAAAAAAATTACATTATATAGCAAAATATATTTTAGATAATCACAGATAAATATAAAAATTAAAATGAGTTATTTTCACAAAGTAGTCACACAACTTGCATTTTTTTGAAATCGTATAAAATTTACAAAAAACTACAAATTCTTATACTAAATAAAAAATTGTTAGACTTAATATTCACTAAACGTAGTATCATTTTGGCAGCTACCGTGTTAATTACTGTTACGAATGCATAAATAATCGTTTACTTAAATTACTATGTAAAGCTATAAATACTTAAATGTTAAGGCAACGCAATGCTTTTTCTGGAACTCGAGTTGTGTACTGAAACGAATCTATCCGTTCTTCAACTTCTTCCACTGGTCTTTCGTAAAACGACTGCTTCTTGATAAACGTCACAGTGTTTCTTCCGTCGCCCATAAGAGTCTTTAAACACATTTTTCGATCGATAATTTTTATTGTCACTAATCTTTCTAAGCTGTATAGATGATCGTCGTTTTCGTAAGGAAAATGATGACGCATAAACCTGGCTAACCTCAGTAAGTATTCTACGTTATATCCGCTGTCTCCTTTCGAATCAGTAATTTGATTAGCGATGTCACAGAGCGGCGCATCGCCTAGCCAAAGTTCGTTTTGTGCTGTAGCTATGTATAAAATTGTAGTAAAGGCTGAATTTCCAGATGTTGGATAAAAAGTCGTAAATTCGGTTATGTAACCTCCCAACTTACATTCACGTTTATTCAAATACGATAATGCTGATTCCCCTGTTATTTGGAATGCGATTCCATATACTGCACTCTGGAAATAGAAAAATCAAGTTAAGACAATTTTTTATCATTCAAACTGGATTAATCAATGAGTAACATTTTCGGATTAAATCATACAAAGATTTAAAATACAACATCAATGATAATTTTGTCGATTAAACTCTTATCGATGATATAATTTTTAGGGATTATTTACTAACAACCAAGTTTAGTTTAATGAGCCAATATATTATTTTAAATACAGTGAGTTATCTCTGGATGCGATTTAAAATCGTATAGTTAACTTTAGCTGATATATGATGAAATAATGCTAGCTTCGCAAAGATACGGGTTTAGACTTAATTAGCTAATTAGTGTGATGAATTTAAAATAAAACTAGAAAATAATCCAGCTGATTTAACGTTACAAATGAAGTAAGTAAAGTACTTTTTTACGTCTAGTTGTTTATCCACATTCTATGACGTATTTTATTATCTTCAATTGACTCAATTAAACAAAATAGAAAAGAGTTTCTGAACTCGATGTATTTTTTGGATTAAAATGAATACACACTATTTTACGATTATCAACTTATTGTTTATTTTTGAAGCTTGTTTTGATGCAAAGTTCAAGGTCAAACTTAGAAAGTGGATTATGGAATCGTGGGATTTGATTTAAAAAAAAATTCAACAATTGTCTAAATGAAAGGTGATAAAGGACTAAGTTGACTGGCCTACAAAGATAAATAACAAAACAAACACTTCGGAAAACATTGCTTCAGTGTAATAAAATTATTTTAAGAGAACAACAAAGGAATGGAAAAGGACATTTGTCAACACTTTATTTTCAACGTAGAAGGTTGTTAACGTTTTCGCGCTAAATAAATTTATCTAATTATAAAAGCGGGCAAATTTTAAAAACTACTAATCAACAGATAGTGGAGTGCTATAATATGATAATTGCACCGTCTGTTCCCTTCGATTGCATTATCAAGAAAATTGTTGTACTTTATTTGCATTATTTTTGACATATTTCGCTTTGGTGTTGTTGGATGACTTCCGCGGAAAATAAGGATTTTGCGTTGTCTGAAGCAAGTAACCCATATAAAAAAATCGAATAAAACGTATAGAGATATAGTTATCAGTCAATATATCCTTGTTACCAAATACATTGCGTGACGCAAAATATGTAACAAAACTAATCAAAAGCAGCTTATTGAAATTTTCTTGCAAGAATTACGTAGCCGGTTTATTTGTAAACATTCAAAAAATTAACGTCAGAGACAATTATTTTAATCATGTGTTCATTTCCGATGAAGCAAAACCGCATTGTTGGAATCTTAACTGCATATTATAATACGCTTAATAAAGTGCCAATCGCGTAATTTTACAGTTTTGGAATAAATCCAATGCATAAGAATTTAACTAAATAAAAAAGCAACTTACATCGTTATCCTTCACGAGAGTTACAACACGTCCAGGCTGAAACAAACAATATTTTATAATTTACTATTTTAATGAATGAAAAATTTTATAATTAATAAATCCACGTGCAAAAAACATTTGATTATTTTTGTGAAAAATGTTATCGGTCCAAGGTGGTTAAGCAACCAAAGTGTTGGCATTTTGACAAGTCTATAAACAAAATATAAACAAAACATAACCTTAACCGGATGAAAAAAGTATGAGACAGGTAACTTTGTAAATAATAAAATCGCAAAAAACAGGTCCTTGACATAACATTGTGACAAGGGCTTAATGGAAAAGTTTTTTTAGTCAAGGAAACAAAGCGTTATGAACTAGTTGCCATTGAATTATTTCCTAGGTCACAGTTGTTTTGGACCAGAAATTTTGGCACGTGCGCGAAATAAAAAAATTTTAATTTAAACGGGGTCACCAATTATTTCTAGTTAAATCATCACAAAGTTATTAAGGAATGTAAACTACAAATTACTCGCGTTCTTGTTAATACAAAAAAACCTAATTAAAAAAAAAATACCTGTTGCTTTGTTCCCCGATGTGTATCGTTTCCTTGCCAAAATTTTCTGGAGTACCCTTGTATGCGACCAGCCACTGCTTTTTCAAACAGGAAACCGGGATTCCAGCATAAAGATCCATAGCCGAAAATCCAAAGAGATTTAGTTTCATTTTCAGTAATAAAATCTTGTAATTCCACCACAGCACTTATTTGTTCCATAGCTCCTGATGCAATACTGTGACTACCTGCTCAGCTTAAGACTTACTAATAGACTAACGTTTTACAGCGCCGAGAGAATTCCATGTGATCGCAAAACGAGACTTTACAAGTTTTTCCTGATAACAATATTTAACTGCCGCTAATTACACGACCTTTACCAACGAATAGAACTGAACGTCACGTCGTTTGTAGATTGGGATTCGTAGACGTAGCGTCGCGGGCGAGATCGCAGGAGGATGATGCAACGACTTTCATATTTACACGGCCTTCCATATATTTCAATTTACAGTCTTTTCATTTATTATCATTCCTATTTTACACCCATCATAAGAACCGTTAGAAAAAGTACCGTTGCAAACAGACATAAAACTAATTAAGCGCATCAAAATAAAAAAAAACCTTTAACGCTTGTTTTTTAAAACTAGAAATATTCTATCGATTTTGGAACCAATTTGAACTGGTTACTTATCATTATTATTCATACACAAACCAAAGAAAAAAACATCTTCTTGGTAAGTATCACATAATTGCAAGCATTGATTTCTTTAACTCGTACTATTAGTGTTTTTTTATCAACAGACCACCTATGAAAGAAGTTTTTTTTGACCATGTTTTCAATGTTGACATTCGTAATTTTACGACTAATTAAGATAACCTAGTTTTTGAAGCAGAGATTTTGGTTAAAAAACTCAAGGTAAATTAAAATAAAATTACTTTTACAAACACAAGATACAAAAGAATCAAAAATAGAATCAACGTTTAAGTTTAAAAACTCGCTATTTTTAATCCTTCTCGTCCTTGTTTCTATATAAAATGGCTGTCCATTATTTGACGTTAAACAGAAGTAAAATAGAACAAGTATTAAAAATACTTTTTTTATGACTTCTCATGCAAATAAATATGTGTTTTTGAACAGTACACTTTAATATGCAAAAAGATCTAAATCAAAATTATCTACAAGTTATAATGATCGCTTAATTTTAATTCTGAATTGTAAAAATTTACACGTTTTTTTATTCGATCAGCCATAAAATGCATTGGAATACACTACCTAACAAAATATTTTTTTTTCTTGTTACTAAATTGGAAATACGTTCTTTATAGTAATTCATGCGCTGAATACAGAAATGCAATCAGATTTGCTCTGGCACGTTACGAAAAAAGTTATGTATATGTAAAGGTTATCAAGGATACTGCTATTAATTACGTTGAATTGCTAGTGTGAGAAATTTTTGTGAAAGTAATGTGCCTACTTTGGTATCGAAACACTAAATATTATAATGAAGAAGTGAATTATAAATGTATATTTACCTCTGAAATGAGCCAAAGATCTTTAGTTACATCAATATTGATAATAGCTTGGTTTAAAAGTGTGTAGAGCTTTTTCAGTTTTTGCTTGTGCACATCTTTTGTTGCTCTCTGCAAAAACCAACAGCTCTCCCAGGATGTTGCGATTTAAGCGACTTAAATATCTTGTTTTCATGGTGAACATCTTCTAAGGGAATTTTTCACTGTGTTCTTCACTCACTGCTCCCATATTTTACGGAAAGAAGATAAGATGCGAATGCTAGAATCGCATCTTTAGTGATATTCGGCAGTCGAAGTGCGGGTAGGTTGTTGGGCACAAGTTCTGCATAGTTGTCAGTTCTATGATTCTTAAGAAAGTTGTGAGCGACAAACGCAAATACGTCTTAAGCTATTTGTTTTTGTTTCGTGAGCTCCAATCTGAACAATGGATCTCGATTCAACTTTCGTGTGTTTGGTCCAACGAAGACTCTTGCGTCACTTTTCATTTTTCCAAACTTGCATTTTTGGTAATAAAAACCACGATTTGTTTGATTCATCAATCCAACAACTGTTTCATGAAAACCGGTTTGATATGGAATGGAAGTAATGTTGAACGTTGTGCTGTTCGACCACAGGTAAATGTCTGAATGGCCAATTTTTCACTATGTAGTGATTCTTATCATCGCGACTATTTCACAGGCAAAGAAAACAGATGTGCTTTGTCTACCACAGTCTGCATTCTTAAAGAAAAGCATTCAAATCACCGCAAATATTCCAATTATATTCCGAGTACTTAATCAGCATTAAGAGTGTTCATTGTTTCGTAGGTTTTCTTCATTCTTACGACATGAGCAATAAGAATTGACGGTTTCTGGTTGCTATTGTTTAGTAATGCAGCTTTGAAACTGTTTGAGCTAGACAGAAGCAGACACCATGTTCAACAGCATAGCATCTTGCAAATTACATGTGGCAAACACAAAAATGCGCAATTGTAGCACTTCTCTACAATAAGTTCCATTGCTTCATTCTGGAACCCAAGAGTTTAGACCAGGTGGTCCAGTTCGGCTTGGTTGATCAAATGTGCTTTTTTAATGTCACTGTCGGATTCATGCGTGTATTTCATAGCTTCACCGTCACTGTCATCTTTTTTAAAACTTTCTTTGATGTTTATTGCATCGGATGAAGGATAAATCGGTACTGAGTAATCTATACTATGCAGTGTTGTAAATTATCTATATAAATTTATATAGATAAATTAATCTAGATACATATTTTTTATCTATTTATATGTATCTAGATACAATCAAAAATATATAAGTTATATGTATCTGTATATATATAATTTTTTATTTAAATTATTTAAATAAAATTTATAAAAAATCCAGTGTCCCATAAAATTCAAGTTACAATATGTATGTTATTCTTTAGTAATTTCCCACATTCCATAGTAGTTTTTCAAATGAACTCCATCTATCGTTATTACTACCTAGATTATTTCATCTATTATCTGTTATCTATATGAAGTTTGAATAGTTTATCTATTATCTAATAGTAGATAATTCTTGCAGGAAAAAAATTTATCTGTATCTATATAACTTAAAAATTATCTATTTACAACACACTGGTACTATGCACCAAAGGCTTTTGAGCAGACTGACAATCCGGAAACATAATTTTTTACTAGTTCTTTTTGCAGTACCCGAATATGTTCGTAATGCAGAAGTAACAATCAGAGTAGTGATGTTTCTGCTTCCGCCAAATCAGGGGAACAGCACAAAGCATTACATTTCGCTCACTGCTTAACGACTGGGTTATGCCACAGCAAAAGAATCAAAAATAGAACCAACGCAAAATAAAAATGTGTTTTTGAACAGAACATCTTAATATGAATTTAAATTAAAAATATCTACAAATTTAAAACAAGCACACACAAAATCGGAATCAGCGTACCTTATTACATAAAACTCGCGTTAATTTAATCTAGCAACAAAACGCTCCCATTTCTAGACGTTTTGGTAACACGCACGAACAACAACAGGCTAAGTCATAGCGTATACCGCAAGGAAACACATACAGACCGGTATCTACACGCATCCTCTCATCACCATCTACAACAGAAGAGGTCCCTCATCAACACATTTCTAAGAAAAACGGAGAAAATTAGTGACGAAGAACCCAAGCCGGAGGAAATCAAACACATAAAGGACGCTCTTATAAAAAATGGCTACAACAAAAAATTAAGAAGACCACATAAGAAAAAGGAGAAGCAAGTTGAGGTTGCTGCGGAAACACCGTCAGAAACATATGCTTACTATACTACGTTGCCGGAGTCACTGAAAGACGAAAGAGGGTTCTAGGAAAGAAGAACATCACTACACGTTATAACACAGTAAAAAAAGATCAGCTCATACCTCCTAATAAAGATCAACTCCCAAGACTACACACCAAAGGTATATACACATTAGAGTGTATGTGCGGCAAGAGTTACATCGGCCGAACAGGGAGGAGTATTCAGTGCAAGGTTAAGGAATATCAACGAGACGCTAAACTCAGACCTACGGACATCTACATGAGAATAGAGATCACCGGATTGATTACGGGAACGTAAAGGTATTAGCACGAAGCAGACACTATCACCAGCGAATAATACTGGAATCACTGGAAATAATGAAAAATCCTAACAACTTCAACCGTGAGGATGAATACAGATTAAGCAACCCATGGAGATCTACGCTGCGTGAAGAACGTGCAAAAAATCACCAGACGTTTATGAACGCAAATCAAAAGACCAGAACGGACACGGTTCAGCGAAGCGGAGCCGTAAAACGTTATATAACGAGGAACGCAAGACTATAGCATCAGTTTTTAGAAATCTTTTGAAGAAGCTGACAGCATGATCAGCGAAACGTTAAGAGAAAGTTTTGTGACGCGGCAACACCCAAAAAACAGTGCTGCAAATTTATTGTTGCGTAGTAATACAAGCATTTTATATAGTAAGATAAAAACTTTTTCCGAATATGAGCTATCTTAATGCTGCAACCGCTTTATCAGAGAAAGAAATCAAAGAACTGCAACAAACAACCGAAATATAATAACACTGCGTAGGTTTTCACGCCCGGTGTCACTATTACTAATTACTTTTTCCGGATTTTGTCATGTGTTATCTAAACAAAGATGGAGTACCATTAAGACCGATCGAGAGTAGTATTGGATTTCCAATCACAGTATTTGGCTAACTTACTGAAAACTTACACCAGGCAGAATACATTACCTGTGAAGAACTCAAAAAATTTTGTGGAGATCTTACTTACGCTCAAAACTAAACCTACGGACATCTTTGATTTAACGTAATTATTTACCTCTGTACCTACGAAAGACGCACAGATCATTCTTGCACAAATTAGACTGCAAACAGACATCATCGGTTTGGTAAAGCTTTAATTTGTTTATCTACAACATATTTTTTGTACGAACAGAAGAATGGAACAGCTTTTTATCGCCCGTAATAGCAAATTTATTAATGGAGGCATTTGAAAAAGAAGCCATAGAATCCAGTGAGCTAAAACTTAAGTGTTGGCTACGATATGTCAATGATATCTTTCTAATATGGCAGCAGAGGGTGAAGAAATTACAACAATTTATGAACCACATCAATACACTACACAATCATCATGTTCATAATGGAGAAAGACCAAGATGGTAATCTACTTTTCCTAGATGTAATGGTGAAAAGAACCCAAAAGAGAAAACTACAACACGCAATGTACCGGAAGAAGATACACACCGGCAGATATCTAAATGCCAGATCTCATCATTATCCGATGCAGAAAAACAGACTGCTATTTAGAATCAAAACTATCAGTGATGACCTACATCTAGACATAGAGAATGGTTACTTTGACATATACATAAAGAGAAAGCGGACAAAGCAACAACAAAATGGATAACCTGTTTACCGTACATAGCAGCAGTCGCTGAGAAGATTCGGTACGTTTCGGCACTATCACATCAATCTAACAGTATCTACCAACAGCAAAGGACAGGCCAGAAAACACAAAAACAGAAGGTATCTACAAGATAACATGCCGGTGCGGAGAGTGCTAAGTCGGACAAACAGGAAGAATAGTGGAGATATGAATTAAAGAACACGAGAGAGATGTGAGATTCAAAAGAATTGGACAATTGGCGCTGGCAGAACGCACATATGAAACAGGACATAAAATGAATTTCGAGAACATAGAAGTGATAGCTACTGAAGGAAACTAATGAGGAAAGCCATAGAGATAGAACAGAACAAAACCGTCAACAGAAAAGATAAATATCACTTCAGCAAACCATGGAAGAGCTTACTACGCCTCAGCAAACACAGATAGACTTAAATTACTGTTGAATTGCCATTAAATTACGGTAATTTAAGTAGTAACTTAAACAGTAAAAAGGGCGCCATTAAACAACCACTTAAACTACCAAAAATTCATTGACTTCTAAATTACTAATAAGCTACCATTAAAATACTGTTGTTATATTACCATTGACTTACTGTTAAACTACTGTTTTGAACTACTAGCAAAACTATTAAATTATTATTAAACCACTACATTTAAAAAGTAGTTTTTTAGTTAATTATTTGTTTCTGTAATTTTTTATTTATTTCGTTTACAGAATTTGACGCACATGATTGATAACTTGTGGGATTTTTTTAAAATCAGAATTTAATTTAAGTACTTACCTGGGGTTTAATCCCACGAACATTAGGAAAATCCCTTGCAACCTAAACGTGTTAACCACTACTCTACCTGACTTAATACTATAAATACTAACTACACGTTATATATGTTGAATACAAAATCGAGTAACTTATTCGTAATTTAATACTTTCAACGTGAACCATTAAATATTTCACATGACAATCAGACTGATGAATTAGTCCTATATGTACATTTGCATCGCTGCGTATTAATTATACTCTTGTTGTTTTTGTTATTCTGTAATCAGGATAATTAATGTCTTAGTTGCTTGAAGTGGTTTATATAATCCGAATATTTTTAGATACGGCAGGTACATAATTTTATGCAATATTGATATTCTTGTATCATAAGTTATAATATTTACTTTTGTTTTATATTTATATTGCGTTACTGGATCCCGCTATGCTATTTGACTTTCCAATATTAGTATTTTCGTAAACTGTACGAAATCTTTTTAGTTGTCGATGATAATTTCTTAAACTTTCCTTATTTCTATGCATTCTTCAAGCAATTGTTTGATAGCAGACCTAACTGTTTGGCAAATATAACGACTAATTTTAAAATAATTTAGCTTAACATTTATATAGAAACTCTATTACTACTGACTATTAATTTACCTTGTGTTTTAATGGACATTTAATTACCATTAAACTCCCCAACCTAATTCTGGAATTACTACTAAGTTACTAAGTAAACTATTCAAGCTACCAATCATTACATTACTCCTAAATTACTTTTGAATTGCTGGGTAGTATAATGGTAATTTAATTACGGGTAAACTACAACGTTCATTTTTTTAATTACTCTTAAGTTACTGGTTAAACTATTTTTAAGCTACCCACCATTAAATTACTCCTTAATTACCTTCTAATTACTGTGTGGTATAACGGTGACTCAATTACCATTAAACTACAACGTTTAATTTTTTAATTATTATTAAGTTATTAATTAAATTACTTTTATGCTACCACAATACTGAAATACTCCTA
Organism: Aquatica leii; assembly: GCA_035610365.1. Lineage (NCBI taxonomy): Eukaryota > Metazoa > Arthropoda > Insecta > Coleoptera > Lampyridae > Aquatica > Aquatica leii. The sequence goes on from CM069439.1 coordinate 30,445,829, forward strand.
AAATACTTCGTATACTACTTTTAAACTAGTAACCATTTAAATTACTGGTAAAGTCACCTTAGACTACTCTTAAATTACGAATAAAATTAAATTACTTATAAATGACTTTTCAATACCCAATAAACTACTAAATTAAGCTACCTTGTGTTTGCTGGGACAATACCGTCACGGTCAAGAAAGCGAGGAGAATTTGTTTAAGTGCACACGAGGCATATATAGTAAAGAGTACGCGGAGCAAAAGAGAATTACTGAAACGTCGAACGTTTGAACACACGGTGAAACCTGGAAGAAGTTATTAGTAATAATCGAAATCTAACTAAGAAACTCTAAAGAATTAGGTAATCAACTTGTTAACTAAGCCAAATTCTAAATTTCAAGCGAAAGAAAAAGTTATAACCTCTTTTTTGTGTAGACATACAATTTTTTTGAAATCTTGAAGGTTTTTTTTGTTACCATATAAAATCTTAGGATGTTCTTGTTTAATTTACCTGTTGCGTGTGTGGTGGTGGTGTTGAGATATTTTCAAAAACTACAAACAGAAAATTTTAGTTTGCAAAATCAGTTTTGCCTCCAAAGAAAGAGTTGTAAAAGTTTCTATTAATTTTTGATTTGCAACTTAAAGATTAAAAGTCTATGGTTATATTACAGAAATAATGTTAAATTTAGTGCTCGCCAAGTAGAAAAATTATAAAGAAAGTAAAAAAAGTGTAATAAAATTATTGAATAATTAGCAAACTAAGATCACAGATACTGAAAACAGAAAAACAGAGCCAAAGTACCAGAATTACGCGACTATGGGAACACAAAACTGCGAGAGAAAGATCAAATCCGCGATAGTAACACATAAAAAAAGTTCAGCTATAAAAATATCTACCGCATTAAAAAATACTTGATAAACAAACTATTGTAAATAATAAAATTTCACATGGTGCAGTGATGACTTAAGAACTTGATTGAAAAATCTTTAGTTGTTTTCTTTTTGAAGAATGAATTAAATTTAAATTAAACTTTTTTTTTTATTTTTGGTCTGCGACAAGTTTCTTGACATTTATTAAGAGCTTTTATTATAATTTCTTATCGAAACAAAACAAATTATTTTTTAATCACACAAATTTTTTTATAATTTTTATCATATTTATATTATAGAAATAGTTTCTTAAGTACTTTCATTTTGGTTAATGATTGGAACATTACAAAGTATAAATATAACACAAAAACAAAGAAATAAAAATAGAAAGGTAACAAGAAATAAATAACTCTTTCACCATAACAAATAACACCACAAGTGTGAGATACACAAAGATTCTAATTTTGAACATGATCCTTTTAGATATTTATTATTACTTTTTGAAATAACCGATTTAGTTAGGCATTACAAGCTTGAAGTTAAAAATTTGAAAAAGTTTATACAAAAAGTACTAGTGATATCAACATCTGAAGAACATAATGGAAACAAAATTTAAAAGAAAATACAAAAATAACAAAAAGGAAAATACTACAAACTACTAAAAATAGATACACTCAAAGGTGCCTCTGAACGGCGCTAACGTTTTCCAAATAATTATGACCAAATGTAATCAGTTTCAAAAATTAAACATTGATTTTAATGAATTAATAGACATAGTAAGAATGGAAAAATAGGAAGACAAAAAAACTAAATAAATCAAAAATTATCTTAGACACTCTCCTGAATTGTTATAAAAAACTTGAATTTTAGTTTATGGTATTTTTAATTTTTCCTCGAATTCTAAGTCGCTTAAATGTAATTGAACAAAATGTAATATGTATAAAAAAAATTGCAAAGGTTGCAAGGAGGGCATTGTTAAGAATTATAAATCTAATTTGTTTTCAACGATTTTGTTAATTTTTACATGCTGTAATGTTATTGTAAACGATATTGCAACATGAAACGTTGTTGATGTGTTTTTTATAATTGCTCTAGGTCATATCCGTCTGATAGAATCAGATTCTGTGTTCATTTCCAAAGTGTTTATAGATTTTTATTTCAAAGTTAAAGCATTTTATTTAGTTTTACACAAATAAAGTTAACAATAAAAAAAATAATTTTTTTATTTGCTTATTTTTACAAATTTTTCAAAGATATTGAATTTTTTATTTATTATATCTTTCTTTCTCATTTTTTCTGTATTCTGAAAGTTCTTTCACTAATTCTTCATAACTATCGTTATATATGTTTTACTTTATTGTTAATCTTTTTTTATAGCCTGTTAATCTTAAAATTAAAAAAAAATGGGTTTAGCTTAATTTTCTAATAGTTAAAAATCTTTGTTTGTAATATTTTTTGAAAAGTAATTAAATACATTGGTATTTTGTAATTAAAAAAATTTGAATGGTTTTTAAATTCGTTAGATCCACAAAACTTGAAACTAAAAAGATGTGACGTTAAGGTACCATAATTTAAATGCTTAGTTAGTTAACAAGCTTTTTTGACTCTTATGGCGTCTGACTGTTCGATTTATTGTTTTTAATTTTCCGAATGTTGCTGAAATTTTCCGTTGTTTTTTTTATTTTATTTTGATAATGGCGTTCTACCAGTTACTTAATTTCTTTTTAAAACAAATATTTTTCTATAAGTTATGTTTGCTTATCTCATTGTTGTTGTCCTCGATCATTTAAATATCAATTTTTTTTTAAATAAAAAAATGCTATCTGATTATAATACAATTTAAAATATATTTGCATTACTAGTAAAAACGTTAGTGTTATAAATTATTATATTGATTCTAAAGGTTAACTAGTTTGGTCCAGCAACAACTTAAAATTATTACCGGATATTAAAGAGAAATTTTAAAATAAGTAATTCTTATATAGTAATTTATTGAATTAATAAATTAAAAATACTAATTGACCTTGTTTTGTTATACAATATTGGATTAGTAAATAATAAACAAATTTAAAAACAGAGGATAATTACGTTTCCTGGTTCTTACGCATATATTTTTATTCTATATTCAAAAATATGTAATCATCAAATACAAATTTAAAAAAAAAACAATCTACGTATAGACGGTATAATTTTTTTACTAAAAAGCAACGATTTGATGCATATCGTCATCGGATTAAAAAAGATTCTCACTCATTAAAAAATTTTTAATTAAAAAAAAAAGGTATGATTTAGTTGCCGTTTCTAAGCAACGTTTAAAATCAACACGTTTTTTATAGGTTAGAGTATATATAATAATCATTTCTTCTGTAATTTGATACAAATTTATTTGATAGAAGAACATATAATAACGTGCAAAAAATATTTTTTTTAATGGAGAAAATAAGTAGCCGAATTAGTTTCACTGACTAGAAACTAAAATAAAATAATAAAAAAATTAGACATAATTTACGCGCTGAGTTCCGTTTTTTTCTTTTCTTAATTGTGCAAGTAAGTAATCGTCATTTAAGTAACTGAGTAAAAAATAAAAATGCATTTATTATTTGAACTATGTCTGTAAATGACACAGAATTTTTCAACTTTATGATTTAGAAGAAGAAGCAGTGTGTTATTTTTTTAGAGTAATCTTGCATTCATTTAAACGCCAAAACGAGATAAATTAAAATAAATCGGCATAAAAAAATCTAAGCAACGTTTACAATCAACACATTTTAATTTTTTATAATTTAGAGTATTTATAATAATAGTTTCTTGTAGTAACTGTAGTTGAAGTTGTCTATTTAAACTTTTTTGGAAAATGTAAATAATATACAAAAATTATTACCGGATATTAAAATGAAATTTTAAAATAAGTAAAACTTATATAGTAATTTATTAAATTAATAAATTAAAACTAATTAACCTTGTTTTGTTATACAATATTGGATTAGTAAATAACAAACAAATTTAAAAACAGAGGATAATTACGTTTCCTGGTTCTTACGCATATATTTTTATACTATATTCAAAAATATGTAATCATATAAAAAAATTTAAAAGAAAAACAATCTACGTATATACGGTATAAATTTTTAACTAAAAAGCGACGATTTGAGGCATATCGTCATTAGATTAAAAAAGGTTTTCACTCAAAAAAATTTTGAGTTAGTTGCCGTTTCTAAGGAACGTTAAAAACCAACACGTTTTATTTTTTTATAAGTTGGAGTATATATAATAATCATTTCTTTTAGGTTAAAGATGTCTATTTCAACTTTTTTGGAAAATGTAAGTAGTATCATACAAAAATTATTTTTTTATATAATACCAATTTGCTTCGTTTTTTAATAGTTGTATCCTACTATTTACAATCTATATTACATACATAATAGGACGTGTAGTAAGACACAAAGAAAAGAACTAGTTTGTCGATTTAAAAAGATTTGCAAAAAATGAAGACTAAAAAGCTAACTAATATAATTTTTTTAATAAATTGATACAAGTTTAATTGATAGAAGAACATATAATAACGTGCAAAAAATAGTTTTTTTAAATGAAGAAAATAAGTAGCTGGATTAGTTTTACTGACAAAAAACTGAAATAAAATAATAAAAAAATCATACATAATTTACGCGCTGTGTACCGTTTTTTCCCTTAATTGTGCAACTAAGTAATCGTCATATAAGTAACTGACTAAAAAATGAAAGTGCATTTACTATTTGAATTATGTACGTAAATGACAAGGAATTTTTCAACTTTTTGATTTAGAAGAAGAAGCAGTATGTTTTTTAGAGTAATCTTGCACTCATTTAAACGCCAAAACGGGATAAACTAAAATAAATCGACATAAAAAAATCTAAGCAACGTTTACAACTAAAAAGCGACGATTTGATGCATATCGTCATTAGATTAAAAAAGGTTTTTACTCAAAAAAATTTTGAGTTAGTTGCCGTTTCTAAGGAACGTTAAAAACCAACACGTTTTATTTTTTTATAAGTTGGAGTATATATAATAATCATTTCTTCTAGGTTAAAGATGTCTATTTCACCTTTTTTGGAAAATGTAAGTAGTATCATACAAAAATTATTTTTTTATATAATAGCAATTTGCTTCGTTCTTTAATAGTTGTATGCTACTATTTACAATCTATATTACATACATAATAGGACGTATAGTAAGACTAAGACACAAAGAAAAGAACTAGTTTGTCGATTAAAAAAGATTTGCAAATAATGAAGACTAAAAATAAGAGAACATATAATAACGTGCAAAAAATATTTTTTTTAAATGAAGAAAATAAGTAGCTGGATTAGTTTTACGTGGTTTTACTGACAAAAAACTGAAATAAAATAATAAAAAAATCATACATAATTTACGCGCTGTGTTCCGTTTTTTCCCTTAATTGTGCAACTAAGTAATCGTCATATAAGTAACTGACTAAAAAATGAAAATGCATTTACTATTTGAACTATATATGTAAATGACACAGAATTTTTCAGTTTTTTGATTTAGATGAAGAACCAGTATGTTATTTTTTAGAGTAATCTTGCATTCATTTAAACGCCAAAACGAGATGAATTAAAATAAATGGGCATAAAAAAATCTAAGCAACGTTTACAATCAACATATTTAAATTTTTAATCATTTGGAGTATTTATAATAATAGTTTCTTGTAGTAACTGTGGTTGAAGTTGTCTATTTGAACTTTTTTGGAAAATGTAAGTAATATACAAAAATTATTTTTTATATGGTACCGGTTTATTTCAACTGTTTTGGAAAACATCTGTACTTAATATCACACAAAAATTAATTTTTTATATGATACCAATCTGCTTCTTTTTTTAATATTTGTATATTACTATTTACAATCTCTATTACATACTTAATAAGACGTGACTAGTGACACGGGAGAGGTGTTCCATCGATTACCTCTCTGTAGCAATTTATTTAAACCCAAAGAAAAGGAAGATGAGAACTAGTTTTGTTGACTTAAAAAGGTTTGCAAAAAAATTTAAGATTAAAAAATTAAAAAATATAATTTTAAATTGATACAATTGTATTTGATAGAAGAAAAAAATTTTTTTTTTAAAATCAAGAAAATAAATAGTCGAATTAGTTTTACTGACCAGAAATTGAAGTGAAATAATAAAAAATAAAAACATACTTTACGTACTGAATAAAATAAACGCTAGATTATTCAAGAATTTAAAGAAAACCAGATAATAAAACTATAAATTTAGAATAAACAAAAATTTAAAAAAAGAAGCTGACGAGATAAATTAAATAAAGAAATTAAGAAATAGTTTAACGAAAAAAATAAAGGAGATAATATGTTTGAATAGGGTTAAACCTCAATTACACAGCTATATGTTTATACTTAAAACTAGGCAATGCTCCGTTTTTTCTTTTCTTGAGTGTACAACCAAAGGTACAACTAAGTAATAGAAATAAGGAAGTTAAAGGATAAAAAAAGGGGACGACCAGGCAAAGATAAAGGAAAACAATTAGAAAAAACAAAAGAAATAGGTTTAGTTTTTTGGAACGTTGCAGGGGTTAAAAATAAAGGAGCTGATTTTTGGAAGTATATAGAAGGGTTTGATACTGTGGGTTTAGTAAAAAGGTGGCTGGAGGAGAAATATTGGGAAAGATGGAAAGTAAATTTACCAGAAGAATATAGATGGAATGTACAGTTCGCAACAAAAAAAGAAAAAAAAAGGAAGAGCGCAAGGGGGTATAATATCGGGAGTAAGAGAAGAATGAGTGGTAGAAGAATGCGAAAATAAAATGCAAGAGTAAGGAATAGTAGTAAATCAAATATTAAGGGAAGATATACAGTGATACCAGTATACGGTCAAGAACAGAAACAAACAATAAGAAATTTGAAACAGCTATTGATGGAAGAGGAGAGTTAATGTGGAGGAAATAAAAAGAAGAAAAACGATGGATAAGACATTAAACAAACAAGGTAGAGAGCTTTTAGAGTTATGTGAGGGGAAGGGGTGGATCATACTCAACGGAAATATGGAGAAAGGGGGTAGAAGAGATTATACGTATATAAGTGAGAGGGTAGAATCTATAATAGATTATGTAATGGTTAGTGGGGAGGTTTTGGAGGAAATAGAAAGTTTTAAAATAAGGGAAGAGATTGATTCTGACTATCAGCCTTTAGAAGTAAGACTAAAGTGGAAGAAAGAAAGAAAAAATTCAGACACAGTTTGGAGGGAGTAAAAGGTATGGATAAATAAAATTATTGAGGTTTATAAGAAAAAAATAGAGGAAGAACAATGGGTGGAGGAAGGAGTAGAGGAAGGAGTGAAAGAATTGATCAGTAAAATGGATAAAACAGTAGAAAGAAAAAAATACTGAAAAAAACATAAAGGAGTATAAAAAGCGATGGTGAAATAAGAAATGCAGGGAAGTCAGGAAGGAGCTAAGCAGAGGTAAGAGAAGGTGGAAAAAAAGCAAAGTTGATATTCAGGAATATAAAAGATTAAGGTCGCAATATAGAAAAAGGTGTTGTAAAAGAAAAGAGTTGGAGGAACACATAAAAATTTTAGAAAATGAAGAAGACATATGGAGCTTTTTAAATAAAGAAAGGAAAATTGGAAAAAAGGGGGGATAGAAATTGATATGAAAAAATTGAGAGAACATTGCGTAAAGGTCTTAGAGGGGAAAGAAAAGAGGAAGAGTAAATTTAAAATAGAAATGATAACAAGAGGAGAGAGCAGTACTACTATACAAAAATAGAAGAAGCATTAAGAAAAATAAAAAAAGGAAAGGCAGAAGGGACGGTTGAGACGCAAGGAGAACAATGGAAGATATGGTCAGGTGATGGGTTTCTAGATGATTGGAAAGAAGCAATAATATGCCTAGTATACAGGAGGAGACAGAAGAGAAGTGAAAAACTATAGATGTATAAGTGTGGCAAATGTGGGATATAAAATTTATATCACATTTTTGAAAAAAGACTGGAAAGAGAAATGAAGGAAAAAAAGATTTTACCAGACTAGCAGACAGGATTTAGAAGAGGGGAAGGGCATTAGATAATATATACATATTAAAACCGATAGTAAACAAAGAATTAGAAGTGAAGAGAGGGAAAGTTTTTGCGTCATTTCTGCATATAAAAGCAGCGCTTGATAATGTAAATAAGTGTAAATTATGGAATATATTAAGAAAGAAACAGATAGAGGAAGAACTAGTGAGGAATATAGAGAAAATTTGTAATGAGACAAAGTGCAAAGTAAGAATAGATGGAAAGTTAAGTGAAGCATTTTGACAAATAAAGGATTAAGGCAGGAGTTCCCGCTTAGTCCTAGATTATTTGCTGTATATTTAGAGGATTTAGAGAAAGAGTTGATGGGGCAACAAAGTGGAGGAATAGTAATGGCGGGGTTAAAAGTGTGGGTTTTGGAGTATGCGGATGACATAGTGATTATAGCGAAGAAAGAAAGAGAAATGAAGGAGATGATAAAGACAGTATCTGGAAAAAAAGTGTTTAAGTGTAAATGTGGGAAAAACAAAGATGGTAGTGTTTTAAAAAGGGAATAAGAGTAAAAAAAGAGTGGAGTGGAAGTGGGGAGACGAGGTAATAGAAAGTGTAAATGAAGTGACGTATTTGGGTTATCGAATCAGATACGACAATAAAGATGAGGCTCATATAAAGTGGTTGGCAAAGAAATGTAATAGAATAGTAGGTCAGGTGTGGGGTATAGGAGAGAGGGGATTTGGGAAGCAAATAGAAGCAAGAAGATGGTTGTTTAACAAATTAATAAAGAGTGTGATGATGTACGGGGCGGAAATATGGGGGTGGAATGAATGGGAGGAATTGAAGAAAGTACAAGAAAAATACTGGAAATGGATGTTAGGATTAGAAAGGAAAACGCCAGGGCACATAGTAGAGGAAGAAATGAAAGAAAGAGAAGAATGTAAATTGCTTCAAATGTGCTGGAGAGAGGTAAAGAATGGAAAAATTAAATATGGACAAGATGAAAGAAAAAGTATTATGAAAGAGTTGGGTACGCGAGAGAAGAGGTAGAGAAAATAAGAGAAACAAGAAGGGAAATAAAAGATGAGATAATAAGAAGAGATAAAAATATACAGAGACAAGAAACAAGAGCGAGAATACGAGAGGGAAAATATAATGAGAGATATACAAATATAGTGATAGATAATATTCCAAGGTACATAAAGGGCAAAAAAAGCTTAAGATTAAAAAGAATGGTAGCAAGGTTTAGATGCGGGAATGAAGAGCAAGAGAATAAGTACTGGAAGGAAGATAAAGATAGGAGATGTAGACTATGTGGGGAGGGGTGGGAAAATATAGAGCACATGTTAAAGGAATGTATAGAGCTAAGAGAAGAGGAGAGAGGAAGGTTGGAGATATTGGGAAAAGGAGAAGGGCTGGGATGATTTTTTTTACTTTCATTTTGTTTTTATTTGTTCTATGTAGTAGGATTTTTTTGTGTTTAGTTTGTAACACGAATTCTTTGTCAAAAAAAAATTCTTTTTTACGACAAATAAAGGCTATTTATTTATTTTAAGCAATAGCCATTCAAATAACTGATTAAAAATAAGAATGAATTTATTATTTGAATTATATTACCTGATGACAAACAGACTTTTCCAACATTGTTGATTTAGAATAAACTGCTATTTTTTGTATATGAGTTTTCAGGCTAATCTTGCTCAATGTAAACAGCAAAATAAAAATATATTCAAGAAACCGACATAAAAAATCTAAGCAACGTTTAAAATCAACATATTTTAATGTTTTAAAAGTTGAAGTAATTATAATCATTGCTTCTTGTAGTAACTATGATTAAAGTTGCTTATTTGAACTTTTTTGAAATATGTAAGTAGTATTATACAAAAATTGTTTTTTGTGTGATACTAATATGCTTCTTTTTTTAATATTTGTATGTTACTATTTAGAATCTGTATTACATAACATATAGAACGTGAACAGTGACATGACAAAGGTATCCCATCAATTTCCTCTCTATAGTAATTTAGACACAAAGAAAAGAAAAAATTACTACTTTGTCGATTAAAAGTTTGCAAAAAAATTAAAAATAAAAATGTATACAAATTTATTTAAAAATAACACAGTCATCCCAACTCCAAGATGAACAGAAACCACATCATCACATTGACAAATTTATTTGATAGAAAAATCTATAATAACGAGCAAAAATAAATGAAGAAAGTGCTGAATTGATAAAAAAATAAAAACATAATTTACGAATTAAATAAAACTAAACGCTAAAGTACGGAGTGTTCCGTTTTTTCTTTTCTTGAGTGTACAACTAAATAATCGTAATTTAAGTAACTGAGTAAAAAAATGTGTTTATTATTTGAATTATGTTAAATAACAAACAGAACTTTTTAAGATTGTTGATTTAGGAGCAGCTGTTATTTTTTGCATGTGTCTTAGAGTTTTTAGACTAATCTTTCCGTCAAGTTTTCGATCGGTACCGACTTTTTCTATTAATATACAAACTTTAAAGATAATCAATAGTAATAACTGTACAAAGATAGGTAGTATTTTCTTTTTATACAAGATCGGGTAGAAGAATATGAATCACACGGTACAACAAAAACTTTAAACTGTTTTTTTTAAAAATAACTATTTCTTAAAATGTTTAAAAAAAAAATTATTTAATTTCTCTAATAAAATTAATTTGATTCAAAAATTGTTTTCTTCAATTTGGGTGTGCATCTTAGCAAACAGTGGGCATGTATTCACCCAGCCCCTCTTTTGGCGCTGTCGCTGTCAATTATATCGAGATAAAAATTATAACAATATTAGTCTAGTAAAAGGTACATTGAGTTATACAGATAACTATCATAACGTTGTTATAGAAAATATTTTAGATACAGAGAGCAAACGCAAACATACTATCAAGTTTTTATTTGCTTTTATGAACAAAACAGAAAAGCTAAAAATGTTGAACTTTGTCATTTGTGTTCTTATCAAGACTTTCTTATTTGTTGTATAAACATGCATTGTTTTTAATCTATGGTTCATGTAGTATTTAAATACTTTTTTTTTACATTACATTTGGAACACTATCATTGTTTATCTACTCGTACAACTCGAAAGTTTGCTCAAGATAATTCATACAATAAAATTAATCGATTATTATGATTTTTTTTCGTAATTTAATTTCTTAAGTGTCCAATTATATTTGTTTAATAATATGTTGTTAGAGCAATTTTTAAGCATTGATACTAATTTTTGATTACTTTAATTGATTTAACACTGGAATAGCTAGAATAATTCTTTCAATTTTTTCTTGTGAACATTGAGTGTTACATTAATTAAAACTTTTTTCCAGTTTGCCTATAACAAAAAAAAACACTTTTATTAATAAAATCAATTTCGTTCAAAAACTTTTGCCGTGATCAACAGGAATGATGGATGTTGATAAAATATCGGTGCTGACATCCGAAGATACAGATCGATAATCGATTATTATGAAACTCAAAACAATGATGTTTTCAGCGTAAATAGTTACAATAATCATTAAAGCAACAATAAACTTTATAAACCACAAGCAAGAAATCTTCTTTGAAACAACACCTAGAGAATTAAACACTAACAGCAGCAAAATCCACAAGATTGTTTGCTCATAAAATCGATGTCACAATATTTATTATCGCTGTTAAAATTTTGATGTTTTGATGCCTCTAACGCTTGCGAAAGATAAAGTTAACCTAATCAAAATAATTTCGTTCATGTTATTTATTTTACTAAAAAAAATTTAAAAAGAATTTTTTAACCGAAAATTAGCCATATATTTCTTGTAATTTCATACGTTTGGATAATTTGTTTTTGCAAAAAGTATCACTATAAAATTTAGGCATAAACGTTGAAGCATTTGGCATCGACCAAAAACAAGATTTTATGCATCATTAATTATAGTTAAGATAGGATTTTCTGTATTTGTAGATTAACTCTAATCTGTAATACATGCATTAGAAGATAAACTTTTGTTGTTTCTTTAAGAGTTTGTTATCTTTTAAACAGTAATAAAACTACAAATGCAATCTTGTATCTTAAGTTAAACAAATTTGTATTTTCTCAAATATGTCGAACTATGATCTATGTTGTTTTTCTGATTTTATTTCACGATATTATAAAGTTCTCTTATCGACGTCATATCTGATTACAAAATTTGACTAACCACAGAAAATTTCAATTATACTTTTTTAATGTTTTTTTTGTTTTTGTTTATTGATGTTTTATTTCCATGTTTATTAAATTTTCAGTTAAATTTAATTGGTATTGTATACTACAATAATATTTTGCTAATGTGACTTTTTTGGATGATTTTTTTTTCTGTCTATTTGTCAATCGTATTTTAAATAGAAAAAAATACGAATGATTTGCTATAATCCTTGTCTATACTTTAAAGGTCTATGGTCTTCTAAAGTAAAACGTTTAACGGAAATTTGAAAAAAAATGATCTACAAACTGCGCAATCTTTAGTGCAATGTAGGTTGCCTGCGTTAAGGATTTTTATGAAAATTTGTTGTGGTATTTAGTATGGTATTCATTTCAAATAATAATTCTATATTTACAAATTTTCAGATTTTACATTTAGGAAATAATTACAAATATTATATACACAATGTTTTCTAAATATTATTGTTTCTACGAGTAGTACAATAAAAATGAAAGTCGTTTTTACGCGTTTAATGTTAAAAAGCAACTAGACACGGATTTAGGCTTACACACGTGAGGTGCGGTCCTACAGAAGCGAAAATTTTTAAATTGCATTCGAAATCATTACAAAAACTGTTAGCGCACTTTTTTAGATCTTGCTTAAACATTGTAAAAATGTTCTTTAGAGTTCCAACGATTAAAACGCACAAAGATTTAATTTTCGCACGCGCCACTTCCGGTCTACATAAAATAAAGCAAGTGAATAGTCTTATTTTTGTGCACAATGCTTGACCAAAATCTAAAGTACAAAGATTGGCAACTTAATTTTCGGATTGAAGTTGCAAAACTGGAACCACGTAAAATAAAATCAGAATTAAAACAGTGTCTACTAGTTCATAGTATTACTAGTAGAGAACGATAAAGCAAAGATACAAGGTATAATAGCCGTCAGTTGTTGTCCAGGATAATAGCGCGCAAATAGTGTTTCTGTCAGTCGTAATGAAGCTAGTAAATATTAAATTTTGTTATAAATTAGGTAAAACTGCAACAGAAACCTACGAGATGTAGAAAACTGTGTGCGGTGATAACGCCATAAGTAGTGCTAGTATGTTTAAATGGTTTAAGCGTTTCAAAATATACGTAAGGATGATGAAGATAATGTTAGACCTGAGCGTTCGTCGATCTTTCAAAAAGCAGATTCGGTCGCAAAAGTTCGAGAGCATGCATTGGGTTGCAAAAACATCACCAAGAACCAAAAAGTTTCGTTTTCAAAAATCTAAAATCAAAACCATTCCGATTACGTTTATCGATAGACAGTGTCTGATCCATACAGATTTTTTATACTGGAAGGACAAACAGTTAATGAACCATTCTAGGTTAAAGTAATGATAAGATTACGAGTTAAACTGCCAAAACTCGTATTGTGGCTTTGCCAATTTGATGATTTCATATGGAATGACTCAAGCAAAATTTTAGAAGAAAATAACAAACAACTATCATAGTGAAGAAATTCTGACAAAAATAATTTAACGCAGGGTTTGGTCTAAATACTCTATCCACAAACTCGTAAACATGTTTTGTCATTACAAGGATTGCAGTGTCTTTGCGCTCATCTGCATCTTTCAATTTTTTTGCCAATAATTCAAATCTAATTTTAATTGATCCAGGAAATTTTCAAATAACGTCAGTATAAATGCGATTTGTGCCTTCCCGATGTCGGTTCAGCAGCACCAGAATGACGTTCTTTCTTTTTCTATTTGGAAGTAGAGAGTCGTCAGACTTATCGAAGCCATTTTGTTGCCGTCGTAGTCGATGAAGCTTTTTGATAACTTTCTGTGTTTTATTTTTCAGATTATGATAGAAAATCATTCTTGTAAAATAGGCAAAATTCTAAAACAAATAACAATTTTTTCCTCTTTGACGAACTTTATTCTACGTCAGATACCGTTTGTAGTCATGTCTTCCACCATTTATTGCTGTGAATAGAATTTCTGGTGTAGATGATTTTGTCGAGGTCGTAAACTTACTCTTGAGTTTGTGATGTCTTTTTTCACTGGTTTTGGTATAACCTTAATAGATAAACTTTTGACTTGGTAATACAGCTTTTATTGCATTTTTCGTTTTTCGTTATAGATTCTGTGCAAACGTTTTGTCAGTTTTCGAAACCCGCCATTTACCACAGTACGGTTTTTTTAATGTAGTCGATTCCTGATAAAAGCTAGTTATAAGTGTGGGTTTTTGAATATAATCTTTGTATGAACATATAAGAAATAGTTTTTACTTGCACTGAAGATATCTAAATGGTTTCATGCTTACAGAAAATGTGTATTCAGTATACATAAGTAAGGAATACATTTTGAGTAATCAAGATTCAAAGGATTGCCTATATTTCCTTCTACTTCATTTTATGATTACGTACAGTCTTACAACAGATACAGAGAGTGGATAATATCACTTGGTATGCGAACGGACAAGACGCCAAAACAATTCGTGGCTACGCTCTAGGTATACCATGCAAACTTTGTTCTACTCTAATGCATTGGTTGATTAACACGTACTCTGAAAACCACGACTGGAGTGAAGGGCTTTACTAAACAGACAATGACTGGACACGTACTACTTGTTACAAGGAAGCAACATCACAGATTGGCGACGGACGATGTAAACAAAACGAAATTTAATCATTAATTATACTCATATTCTAAGTGATAAAAACATAGAAGATATTAGTGACTATTAAAAATGCTATAGTATACAGTTTTCTGCCAATTGACCATATTTAGGCGTTTTTTGGACTTCAGGTTTAACATTTTCGGGTTGGTGAAACTGATGGATTTTAAATCGCCTTCAAAAAATAAGAATTTCTATTTTGTCGACAACGACCTCTCTGGTTGATGACGCATAATGAATTCCAGTGAGCTGTCAAATCGGATTAGTAGCAACAATAAACTTATGATAACAACCAAATATTTTTGTCCATATTTGTCCAATAACGCCAAAACGGCGTCATATTGAACTCGGTTTGACCTATCACTACTCGAACGCCTTGTCTGGATGGCCAATGGATGTAATTTTTTTTTTTTAAGGTAATTTAAAATGTAGCAGCTTGACCAACCCAAAAACGTTAAACCTGAAGTCGAAAAAAACGCCTGAAATTGGAAATTGGCGTTATTATTTATTTAGAGTAGTCTAGTTTTCTATGAGTAATTTCGGGTATTCATTTTTACAATTTATATAATTAATTAAAAAAGGCTGTTTAGAAACAATTTTTAATATAAAAGATCGCAATTTCAGCTACTTATTGCTATATTTTTGATTGTAAAATATCAACTGAGTTTTTTAATAATCCAATAGGGTGAATGTACCTGTTGTCGGCCTTTCAACTAAATTTCGAGATTTAACTATCTATATCTAGTAAGCAGTTATTATTTAGTGAGGTGACATGTATGAAATAAGATACCTGGTATAGTTTTCTATTTAAAAAATGTATCACAAATGTCATATTCTGAACTATAAAATTTGGGAAAAATATTTTCTAACAAAATGCACTTTTTCCGGCTGTCGGCCATCAGTGCATTTTTGCCGGCCGTCAATTTATAGGTTTTCGGCCGCCCGGCCGACACCTGGCCATTTGTCGGCCGTAAACTTGAATTAGGAGGTATGTAGGTAATGGATCTGGCACCTATGGTGTGAAAATGATACAAACTACAAGTGTTCACACCAAATAAAGTACTAAGCCGAAATTCGCAATGATTCATTTTATTTACTACCTATATCTTTTTGGTTAGAAGATATCACAATTAGCCTTGCAGATATCACACTTATATTCTTTCCTTACAACGTCTTCATAATGAAACTAGGTGAATTCAGTACACCTTAGTCCTTAAGTGGTACCATCTTCTGTTTCGCTGAATAAATCATCTTCACAAAGAAAACATTTAATCCTCTCCTTTTCTTCAACATCGTAGTGGTGATTCTCTGTTACTACTTTGTGATTTTTCTTATTACTGGCAGTGCTCACTCTTTTGCGTTTTGTTGATTTTTGCACAGTATCTTGTTGCAGTTCTCTTATTTCCTTTCTCTTCCGCACATTTTCTATTTTTTTTTCTTTTTCTTGTCTTTTCTCTCGTAGTAATTTCTCCACTCCTTGCAGGAAATTGCACTGGGCAAATTCTCCTTCTTTTTGCAAGTTTCTCCTTGATCAACTGGAGTTGGAAAAGTTAAATGTCGTGTAAATGGAGTAGTGAGAGATAAATGAGGTGTTTCTGCCGCCGCATCTAGAGATTGTTGGGACATTTTTCAGGCGTTTTATGGACTACAACATTATTAAAAGTTTGTGGTGGTGTGTGGTCATTGGGATTTTTTTCTTGAGGAATATTCTTTGTTACATTATGACGTTCAGATAAAGATTCATTTAATGGTAGATCTGAAGGATCCTGGGGTATTTCCACTGCAGAGATTTGTTGTGTTATGTTGTAAGTTTGATGAAGCTCAAATGAAGGAGCGATTTGCACATCAGGAACGTGGTCAGAATCGGTTGAGTTAAACAAGACTATAGGTAATATATTAACATCGTCCATTGCAACTATTGAACCGACGTCGACGTCAACTACATTAACGTCGTCAATTGTATTATTTGTGTCATCCAAATTTATGGAGATACCGACGTTTTCAGGAGAAAAATTGCCATCCAAATTCATGTTTGTGATGCAACCATTTTCAAGGTATTTTATCTCGTCAATAATTACTGGAACATTTATCCCATAATTATATAGGCGATCCTCTATCGCCTTAATCACTTTTTCGGCCGATCTAAAATCTAGGCTTGAAAAAGCTGTGTCACTTAAAAGAGCTGATGTATCTTTTTTGTGTTGTTTTTGTTTCTTTTCTAACATGTTTTTAACAGATTTTGTATAATCCACGTTGTTGGGATTTAGTGGAAAAAGGTCGCATTTTCGAAATCCGTTTTTAATGCATTCGAATAAATTTGTTGCGTCTAAAGATTCTTGAAATACCGAGCAAAAATTAATTTTATTGACAATAGTATTGCCATTTTTGGACAGTATTTCTCCATTCTTGCTTTAATGGCTTGAAAACGCTCACATCTGCCGGTTGAAGAATGTGAGTAGTGTTCGGAGGTAGGGCGTATAGTATTATGCCGTTTTTTTTTCACAGAATTGACTCAGTGGTAATGTCATATGGCTTTTATGTCCATCTATAAACAATATGACCGGCCTTTGAATTTCATGTTTATTCAATTTATTATAATCGTTACACACGTACTCATAGAAGACGTCACTTCGCATTCAGCCAGAATCAGATTTGGCAAGAATCCAGGCATGCTTTGGACAAATGCTTTTGGGAGCCTAACATATGGAAAGATGACTAAAGGTAGACGCAGCTTTCCACTGGCATTGAAAACTATAAGTACAGTTAGATTTTCCTTATCGTTCCCAGTCTTTACTTGGTACAGATTTTTTCATCCACGTAGCGCAAGTACTTTGCCTGTTTTAAGACACAAGCTAAAGCCTGATTGGTCGCCATTGAAAATTCTGCTAGGATCTTCTAAGATGTCCTTGCAATTATTCTTGTTCAAAAATTCATTGAGGTCTCTGAACCATAATCGGATGAACTCCTCAGTTACTACTGCCCTTGATTTGTTAATGCCTTCGGCTTCTCGCACAGAAATTTCTGGGTGACGTTTTAAAAAATTCTTGTACCATCTGATACCTGGTTTTTGGTTCACAAATTGATCAAGTTTCCCGAGCAATTTTTGTTACCGTTTTATTTAAATCTTCTTTTTTAATGAGAAACCTACATTTGGCGATGTTTATTGCCCAATCGCAATCCTTTGTTTTCCCTCTATTGTCATTATAGGCTGAAGACCTGTTTTCTTTAGAGCATCACCAGTTACCATGGAGCCTATCTTGAAGTGTAGCTCTTGGTACTCTAAATTTTCGACTGGCCTCCTTAATCGACACTTGGTTAGATCTTATACACTGAAGTGCCTCTTTCAGTGATTCCTCGGAATATGTAAAGAGTTTTCTTGTTAATAGCGGTTTATTTCTTTCTAACTTCCTTCCACTTGACATCTGGAAATTTCATAAATAAAAAAATATTTTAAATTATTACCTACTTAACTGCAGTTGCGAGTAATGTGAATTAGAGGCCGAAAAAGACCCAGTTTTCGGCCGCCTTAATTATCTTTGAAATTATGCTATTAATATTTTGGTACTTTCTGTATTATAACGATTATAACGGCCAAAAACTGGTTTACTTCTAACCCAAATATTCATCACTTAACTGAAAGGAGAATAGCACCACATATAACGTTTTAACGAGTCAAACAATGATAAAATATTCGAATGCATTGAAGCCCGTTCTCGGCCGGAGTGGCCGAGAACTGATCTATGAGTTTTTCAGTGAACCAGTTTGCCGGCCACCTTTATTTTCTCGAAAAAAAGTGATTTTTAACGTTTCTAGGATTAAAATATAGTATTTGAGCTATAATACCTGTGCAAAATGTGACTGAGCATGCAATCAAATGAAAATTTGATAAAATACTTACTATATCTCACAGTTACCCAGGTAGCACACTGACGTCATATGACAATATTAACACGTCTTAATGACGTCTCTTACGTAATTTTAACGTCAATAAAACGTAATGTGCTGTTTGGGTAGCACCACTACACAAAACAGACGCGTTTAACTTCACATCCACAAAACAAACTGGTGGCCATTTTAGATATTTTTATTTACTTAGTTCTGTTCTTTGCCACACGCTTTCGAACTTTTTATCATATAAATATAATCCAGACATATCATAGAGCCTATTAACATCCTTAGCCAGGTTTAAAGTATTATTGTTATATTGAAATATTTGCTAAAATGCCCGACAAATGGTAGTGGTCGAAAAACAGGTACAGTCACCCTATTGATTTTGAATCGAAAATTTTAATTCATGAAGTAACAATCGATTGTTTTATTATTTAATGTAATTTTTAGGTTGGCAGGTTTATTAACATTCATTGTAATATTAACTTTTCTATGAGAGTCATTGAGGTCTCTGATCTGCTTCAAAGTTTAAATCAAAATTTAAACATTTTGTACAGATTTTTCACAACGTTAAAAATTAGATTATGCGTTTTGGTAGCTTAGACTTTAGTTCCAACATTTTTAAATAGTTTTATTAATTTTATTCTTTTTTAATTAAAACAGACGTGCATTTAAATCAGTTTATTTTTCAGATTATAGAAATTTTGATTAAAAAATTGCGCCATCTATTCAACAGTGCATGAACTAATACAACGATAGCTAATAATGTGTAAGCTCTAGTTGAAAAGTTGAAATAAATCTTACTAGATGGCAGAACGTTACGAATTTTAGTATAATAGTTGTTTAAAAAGAATTTTAAATCTAAAGAATTTTAGCTACTTAATCATATATTTTTGATTGTAAAATCTAAACGGAGTTCTGTAATAATACAATTTCGATTATGAATCGAAAATTCTAATTCATGATCTAACACTCGATTATTTTATTATTTAATGTTATCATTAGGTCGAGTGCTCGTTTATTAGCATTTATTGTAATATTAAACTTTCTATACCAGTCATTAAAGTCTCTGGTCTGTTTCAAAGTTTTTGTACAGATTTTTTACAACGTTAATAATTACATGTATTTTGGCAACTTAGAGTATAGTTCAAACATTTTTAAATAGTTCTATTAAGTTTAATCTTTTTTATTTAAAACAGACGTGCATTTCAATCAGCTAATTTTTCAGATTAGAAACACATAAAAATTTTGATTAAAAAAAATTCTGCTATCTATTCAACTTGCGTAATGATGCCAATGATGTGTAAGCTCTAGTTGAAAACTTGAAGTCATAGTACTAGATGGCAGCACGTAATTAATAAATTTTAGTATCTATTTTTGCAATTTATTTAATTAATTAACAACAGCTGTTTAAAAAGGTTTTTAAATCAAAAAGATAGCAATTTCGGTTACTTAATGATATATTTTGGATTGTATAATACCAACGAAAATTTTTAATAATTCACTATTGATTTTGAATCGATAATTCTAATTCTAATAAATCTAAATTTAACAATCGATTATTTTATTATTTAATGTAAATATTAAGTTGAGTACACGTTTATTAGCATTGATTTTAAATTCTAAGATTCTATGAGAGTCATTTAGGTCTCTGATCTACTTCAAAGTTTAAATCAAAATTTAAACTTTTAGTACAGATTCTCCACAATGTTACTTAGCAGATTATGCATTTTGGTAGTTTACATTATATGGTCTTTGATATTATGGTTCAAGCATTTCTTAATATTTTTTTTGTTTCGTAATTAAACCAGACGTGTATAGAAATCAGTTCATTTGCTAGATTATACAAATTTTGACAAAAGTACATTTCTTCTATTCAACATTGCGTAAACTAAAACGTTGATAGCCAATCACGTGCAAGCTCGGGTTGTAAAGATAAACTAAATCCAATCCCGCGGGATACATAAGGGCAAAGTCGTGTGGTGCACGACGGCGCCGAAAAGCCCCAAAACTCAAAAGTAAAAAAAAGATAAAGCAACAAAAAACATTGTCAAGAACTCGGATATTTGCTTTTGCAATTTCTTTAATTAAATAATAATAGCTGCTTAGAAACAACTTTAAATCAAATAGAACGCAATTTTAGCTACTTAATGATATATCTTTGATTGTAAAATGGTAAGAAAGTTTTGAAAGAATCTGATTTCGAATTTGAATTGAAAATTCTAATTCGTGATCTAACAATATATTATTTAATTATTTAATGTAATCATTAGGTTCAATGCACGTTTATTAACAATAATTGTAAATTTAAAATTTCTATGAGAGTAAACTTTTTGTACATATTTTCTGCAACGTGCATAATTATATTATGTATTTTGGTAGTTTAGATTATAATTCAAACATTTTTAAATCGTTTAATTAATTTATAATTTTTAATTAAAATTGAAATCAGTTTATTATTCCTATTATTAAAATTCTAAATAAAAGAATTTTGTGCCATCTATTCAATACTGAGTGAACTAATACGTTCGTATTATGGGTATAATGGGTGTGCAAGTTCTAGTTAAAAAATTGAAATAAACCGTACTAGATGACAGCACGTAACTAAAGATTTATAGTATTTATTTTTACAATTTATTTAATTAATTAACATTAGCTATTTGAAAACCATTTTACATCTAAAAGATCGCAATTTTAGCTATCTAATAATATATTATTGATTGCAAAATGTCAATAGTGTTTAAATAATTTAATTTTTATATTCAATTTAAGTTGAGTACACCTTTATTAGCATTAGTTATAAATTTAAACTGTCTATGACAGTCATTAAGGTCTCTGGTCTGCTTCAAAGTTTAAATAAAAATTTAACTTTTTGTACAGATTATTCACAACGTCCATAATTATATTATGTATTTTGGTAGCTTAAACATATTAAAATAGTTTTATTAATTTTATTCTTTTTTAATAAAACAGACGTCGTTGACGCATGTTTCAGATGCTATTAACAGGTAATAAATCAGTAATAAGCAAGTCTCATAGCAACTGATCAGCGCCATTCGATATCATTTACAAAAGTTGAAAATAAGGAAATAAGCGTAAACGTTGGTTAAATTTCAAAGCAAAAAATAATAAACCGCAACTTCTAAAGCTTGACAGTCATTCGATTTTTTTTTAAAACGACCCACTTTGGGATTCGGCGTAGAACAAACTTTAATATTTCTAATATTTGTAAGATCAGTTATTTGCACTAGATTTGCTAATCAGTTATGCTCGTAGTCTTTTCAATTTACAATAAATATTTTGACCGTATTTAACAGCACATAGACATCGTAAATACATCTCAAAGATGTCAAGCCAAGATATTCAAGACATCTTGTAGACATCTCATTGCGTCTTTAGACATCTTTAAGACATACTGAAGACGTCAAATGTTAATCAACTGTACATCTTGAAGACATCTTATTTAGAAATCTGTAAGATATCTCCTCAGAACCCGTTTAGGACAAAAAATATTTTGGGTAAAACTGCACATACAATAAAACACTAAATATAAAACACTTTTTTATTGTACGTCATATTTTTTTTCAGGAGAACTTCTATTGGAGGTTCTTTTCACGCAGTTCTCGATCGAAATTTCAGTTTCTTTTTGTGATTTGCACAACCCGGCTTGTTCAACGGAACCTAAAAATTATATTTTTATTTAATCTAAATTAGAGAATATGTTAATTTGTATAATACAGTTTTTTATATAGATTGGACGACTATTTTATTGATTTATATGTCGAAACTGTATACAATATCAAATTACATTTTAGCTGACATGTAAATCAGAGAAAATAATTCAATTTTATATTATTTTTATATTTTACTTACGAAATTTTGAAATATTTAATTTACAAAACGGCTAATTGTTGCCTTTTCTTCCCATCGAGCTGTACCTGAGAGTATAATAGTTTGTACCATTATGAGGCTCAGCGTCCTTTTAATAAGATCATAACTAGATGATCTTTCTAGTTCGAATAACTCAGTAACCTAAAAAGAAGAAAAATAAATCGTTGTTTTGAATTTCAGACATAAGAACAAAATTGTTAGCAATGAAATTAACTGTGTGTGTTAGATTATTTTATTCTTTAAAGCAATAATCTTTTATTCTTATGACATTTAGATATATTTACTATAGGCGTGAGGGTGAATATCAACTTACAGCATTTTTAAAATCATTTTTATTGTCAAGTATTTTCTATAAATTCTGAAACTCCTCTTTGTTTATGAGAAAATTTATTCCTGGTAGATTGAATAAACTACTAGTAATAGGTTCTTGTTTATTTAGCCTAAATTGCTCCATTAATTTTTTTTAACTTCTTTACCTCTGAGAAATCAGTTACCAGTTCTCGTAAAATGTGGTTTTGTTGCATTAAGGTTTAGAAGTTGATATCTAAAATTAAACAAAAAAATGTTTGTACTATATAAAATATGCAATGCAAGAAAACTATACACAAATATACGTTGTTTCAAATATTTACTATTTTATTTATTTTATGAGGTAGCATTACCACTTCATCGCTTATTGAACCCTCGTGTTTTAGACACTGGTATTCTTAAAATTATATAAAATTCTTATATTTTGAACAAATAAAATATTAAATATTTATCAAATATAGCAATTTAAAAGAATTTAACTTTGTTTATAAACCAGCACGTTTACACATTGTAATTGCCGTATGCAATTTAGATTGAAAAAGGACCAACTGTTTATAGATAAAGGTTACATCTGCACTTTCTTATCGGGTACTGCACCAATCCATGTATCTATTTCTGTACTAAAAATATCTAAATTAAGTTTAAAATTCTGTTAAACGTTATACTGTGGTTATACGTTAAATGAAGGTTAAATCCCATGACGCGTAATGCGTAATGCTTCCAGTCGCAGCAGTGCCAACAGTAAACTCTAAAATTTCCCGTGGTGTATCTTAAAAATACTTAAAATATTATCTTGCCAAACGTTAAAATAATACAATACACCTACCGACAAAGGCTACAACATACTTTTTGATGCAACTCTCCATTTATAAAGAAAACTTTAAGGAATCTTAAAACAAATGTTTTTAAACATTCAGACGTCTTTAAGATGCCTTACAGTAGATATCGTTAAGACGTCTTTTTTAGAGCCACAGACGTTTAGACATAAAACAGGCATAAAACAGACGTCTTGAAGATGTTGTGTGCTGTCTGGGAATGCTCACCCAGTATTTTTGTAAACATCAAACATACATCTATTGACTTCTGAAGAGTGCTACATACTAAAAGATGAGTAGCTACAACTAACGTTTTATTTTATTTTTTTGTAAATCTGAAGTAAAAAATATCTGTATATCCTATTTTAGGCTAATTATTTTTTTTGTATTAGATATAGTAAAAAATGTATATGTTGTGCATTATCTAGATGAAATTATATAGATAACTCATCTAGATAATTTTTTATCATCTTTTTCCTTATGTAGATAAAAGTATCGAATATTATCTAGATGAATATCTTAGATAATTTTTCTGTTATCTATTATGCAATTATCAAGATGATTTTTAAAATTAACATCATTTTTTCAGTTTAGATTTGCTTTTTTGTAATTTTTATATTTGTAAAGATAATATAGTTTGTAATGTCTATGGTAATGTAGTACGGTCTAGATCGCTAAAACGTGATAAATGATCGCCGTAGATGTTTCCTATTTTTGCAGCTCTACTGCTGACAAAAACTAGATTCACATGACCTTGAGCGTAAATACATGCAATACGTGATATAAATAAAAACGCAACTCAAATCACTTTTTTACCCTTTTTTAACCCAAATTTTTTAGAAGAAAAAAAGACTTAAAAGCTGATTCTTTAAAGTGCTCGCTGATATAAGCTGTTCAAAATTTAAAATACAATAAATTTTTGAGGATTAGATACTCTATGTTAGTGTAGATAGACATTTTTCAACAGAATGTTATGTGCACTAAATTCTTATATATTATACTATATTATATACTAATCAGTTTCTGAAGAAAAAAACTAATTAAAATCTGATTCGTTTTTAGCGATTTCAAAGCTCGCTGCAACCTTGCTGTAAGTATTATAGTACAAAAATCGACCAACAGATAGAAGTAGTGATCAAAATTCCAAATACATAAAATGTTTACCTATACATTTAAATGTCCAATCTCCATATAAAGCATTTAAAAAAAATTAACACGTTAGTTATTTATAGTTGTGGGAAAATTAATGTTATTTTTATAAATATTTTTTTAAATAAATCAAATAAATAATATTTTCACACAATGCAAATAACACACGTTCTAGGAAAAGATTTAATAGTTTCCACTTCTTAGTTTTGTGCCATTTTAATTAACTAAAAATACTATAATTTATCCATTAATATAATAATATATAATAATTTAAAGTTAGTTTTGTTTAATTAATACGGTATAAACAAAATTAACTACGATAAAAAATTTATTAGCACTTACTTTTTTCCTACACTTATTCCATAAGAATTAGAAAATGAAATGCACTACTTAACTGTTAATTAGGGTTTTAGGTTGTAAATAACATTGAATTAAACTATAAAACTCGTTTTTTTATATCGACGCGCTTTATTTGCTGTACAACGTTTTTTCAGTACTGTTAAAGAGTTGTAACAAAGTTTGCTTCGTCGATTTATCTTTGTTCGTCAATATCGTTCTAAAAATCTTTAAAAAAATTAATTTCTTTCAGATGTAAATGTAACGCAAGCACTTATTCTTTTGTGTATTCGATTTCTTTGATTCAGTATAAACTACGCATTATAGTTACAATGAGTTTCTTAGAGTACAAAACAAAAGCATTTTTTTTTAAATAATTTGCAATAAAGGTTTTTACCGATGATTTTTGTAGATTTAGGATCCGATGACAACAGTAAATAATTTATGACGTCAACTATAGTATTTACAAAATTGTGCAATGTTAGTTGAAGCGTGTTTTTTAATACGAAAAATTGGTAGATATGCATATTAAAAACAAAACAGGCCTACAAAATAGGCAAATGGTGTAAATTAAGCATACACACAGAATTGAAGTTCTCTAAGCAACCAGTAGGTTGCATTAGTAGCTTTCTATGATTTCTTTGATATAGAAAGAGCATTGGTAACACAACTTTTAATTCTATAAGGAAAACTATCAAAATTGGGAAGTTTTTTGGTTCGTAATAGAATGGATCAGTTTTGCGATAATTGTCAGAAAAAATACAAATTTAGTGGGTTATGTTACAAGAGAGATATCTGCTGTCAAAGGATGTCTGAAAAGTAGAGTTTTATTGTCTTTATTGTAGAATCTGGTCGTAGAAAATCTTCTATAGGAACTAGAAATTTAATTTTTCCGTCCTCCACCTTTCTTAAGAAAGTGTACAAGATAATTTCAAGTCTGACGAAGTTCCATCTCTTGTAAAATCTTGGTCTCAACTCATATCTGTTCTTTTGTCTCATATTATAAACCTATTTTTTCTCTCTGGTACTTTTCCTTCATCACATTTCAAAATTCAGCATAGCATAGCTTTAGTAAAATACAGCTCTGTATAATTGTATTGACTTTGTCCTCAATTCCCTGGAACCTGGCCAGCCAGTGTTTGATGTTCTGTTTGACCTCTTGAAGGCTTTTGATCGGACTGGATTCGCCATCATCGCACCTACAACAAAAAATAGTGCTATTTATTTAGTAATTAGTTGTTTTATTTCCATTTTTTTGCTCAAGCCGTTTAGCAGAAATTTACGTTTAAAGTGAGGGAATCATTTTCACTCGCTAAAAATTTATTTAATCTGCATCAGATGATTACAAAGTATCTGATTAACATTTCTGCAAATATACGTATACGGCATTACGTAGTAAGATTTGACATTTCAAACAGGTTTGAAATTTGAGATTATTAGATAAACTAACGATACTAATAAAAAATATAGATAATCTTATTTACTAACACAATTTTAAAAGTCGGAGAAAGTTGTAGTAAAGCTCATCACTAGTTGTTTTTAAAATAATTCCAAAAAAGAGTAGATTACACATCACCTAAAGCGGAATTCAAAAACAATTATAGACGTGTGAATAAAATTAAAACGTTGGTACACTTATGAAAGATTTTTAGTAATAAATATACTAGTCAGTGGCGTATCCACGGAGGACAGGGGTTAATAAAGACTAGATAACAACAATATCAAAATAAATTTATATGGGAAAATCATCTGATAAACATATAAGTATATTTATTATGTAAACAAAAGTAGCTTTTTAATATTTAATAAATTTAAAAAATAACGAAATAGATGGATTAAAAAAATTGTGTAAAAAAAAATTTAAAAAGTATTTTAAATATTTACAAAGAAAGAAACTCTGAAACTTGTAAACTAACTTGTAAAACTTTAAAAATAAATTAATATTATATGTCAAATTATGAAGCAGAAAAGTATAGATATGAAAAAATAAAAATTATTTCACTAACAAAAAATTATGTTCTGGTTTTAGAACTCTAACGCATTGAAAAAATTATGTGGATTGTTAATGAAAAAACTAAAATAAAATGATATATAAGTTGAGTAGTTTTCATTTATGTGTTTTGATTACTTGTTCTTGATTCGGTTTCATAGCATTTGCCAACACTTTTTAGGTCTCGTCTCTACTGTTTTTTCACTTCTTCTCTTTCCATGTTAAGTATATTTGTATTTCTTAAATTTTCTTGTTTTTTGTTAACCTTAGAATGTATATTTAGTTTTTTATCTAATTCGTAACTTCTATGTGTTCCAATAAGTTTTTTTTCTATAAATTCTGCTGTTTTTAAACTTAATAAGCATGTTTAGCATAAGCCTGAATTTTACTCAAGATTACAATTTTTAAACAATTATGAGGATAATAATGACATAATTTAGAAACCCAAAACGTTTAATTATTTTATTTGTAAGTTTATTAGAAAGTGTATGAAACAATGTTAATTTAACAATATTATTTCTGTTACAAAAAACTTAGAGTACATAACTTTACTTGGAGTTTAAGATCATGTTTGATGTTTTGTTCTTCTTTAATTTGACATTCTTATTCCTTGAAATTATTGGATTATGTTCGTATGCAGTTTGCTTCGCAAATATAATTTGTCAATGTTTTTTTTTCAAAATTCTGTTCTTTAATTAAACTTTTAATGTGGAACGTATCTTTTTTTTGGATTTGTACCTATCCAAACTTTTGGAAGAATTAGTACTGAGTTTGTTGGTCTAATAATAATAAGGTTCTTGAGCTTTCGCGGTTTTTATTTTTCAGCTTTAAATTATATACAACTTCTGACTTAGACCGCGTCGTAATAAAACACGCAGACTTTTCAGACTTGGTTCTAGTTTTTCCTTGTTAGTCAAAACAAGAAGTTGAACTTGACTTTTGTCGTTTTGTGCTTTATAAACCTAAACAAACTGACGTTTAGCAGCTTGCATTTTTAGAGCGCTAGTTATCACTGATGAGCTATCACAAAACGACAAGTTCAACATCTTGTTTTGGCTCACAAGGAAAAACTATGATCAAGCCTAAAAAGTTTGTATGTTTTTTTACGACGTGGTTTACCAAATTATGGCATATTGTCCTGTTACTACTTAGTACATCGTAAACCTTACTTGCATAACAAACTTTTTCTAAAAAGAAAGCTATATTTAGTAAATACTGAAGTACCTTGAAACAAAGTTTATACAAGATCATTTCAATACAGCTAACAATTGGCCAAAGAGTTGTATTTGGCTTATGTATGTACATTGGCTAATTCATAGAACAATTACTTTCTATCGACAGTTTGGTAGTTACTAATTTGAACTTAAGACTAAGATTTTTAAGTTTTATATATTGCCGAACATGCACTAGACACTCTCCATCACATAAACTTAAAGAAAACTAAAATACTTGCTAAAAAACTGGAATTTAAGAAGAATTTCCTAACAACTAATGGTCTAATAGTAAATTATAGCAGATAACGGCAAATTTGGTCCTGTACGCCGAAATTATGCGTATCCACCCTATACCCTGGTACTTGTGCATCTTCATCGATCCTGCTCACATCGGGGCCGCGTACAAGATTGTGGATGTGACGACAATCCATATCAACCTCTTTTTCATCATTCACAATTCTTGCATGTTAAGCATAATTCGTTCTATGGTCGACACCGTTTTCGTAGCTTTGGCTGCTGTCATTACGACGTAGTGGCCATAGTTGATGTATTTGTCTATACAGGGTGTCCCACGAGGTACTGTACATACTGAAATGGTATGTTCCTTAGGTCAATTTAAGTAGAAAACGTCCTATAAACATAGGTCCAATTCGCCATAGTTACACAAATACAAGCGTTCAAAGTTTATAAATGCTCACACATCTTTTGAAAATTATTATTATTGAAAACAGAAAATCGAACTACAAAACAAACATAAAAAAAACAAACAAACAAAATCACATCAAATGCTCAAAATGAGCTCCTTCAGCATTAATACAACGAAGCCTGCGATCTAAAATGGACCGAGTAGCCGCTCGAAGCACCTGCTGGTTGTTCCGTGTTTGTTGACACACATCCAGGATACGCTGTATTAGTTCAACTCTGGTATTAACTTTTACCTCGTATACTAAACTTTTCACATGACCCCACAGATAGAAGTCCAAAGGTGTGAGATCGGGCGATCTCGGTGGCCAAGCATGCGGGCCTCCACGCCCAATCCACCTATTGGGGTAAGCAACATTTAGATATTCGGTCACATGCCGACTAAAATGTGGAGGAGCTCCATCATGTTGCAGAAACATTTGTTGTCTTGTTAGTAAACGTACTTCTTCCAAAAGCGGTAGCAATTGATTCCGCAAAAAGTAGCTTATGTTTCTCCTGTCAGACGTTCCTCAAAGAAAAAAGGTCCAATAAGCTGATCGTCAATCATGCCACACTATACGTTAACAGAAAATCTGCGCTAAAAGTTAGTTTCTGTTGTGCCATGTGGATTTTGATATGACCACAAATGAGAATTACGTGTATTGTTCACTCCATCTCTAGTAAATTGCGCCTCGTCGTTAAATAAAATGAATGGAACTAATTGTGGATTTACCTGTAGCCAGTGGCAGAAATTCAACCGGGCAGCAAAATCTCCAGGTTCCAGATGTTGAACCTGTTGTATGTGATAGGGATACAAAAGCCCATCATGTAATGTTCGCCATACTGACATACGGGAGAGTCCCGTTCGATTTTGTTTCTGTCCGAGAAGATAATAGCTTGCGTGTTCTTGGGTGCTAGCTCTAACTTTTTGGATTTTAACCGCTTGTCTATCGTAAGTAGATTACGGATAGTCTTTACTACAAGCTTGCTTTTTTCCCTAGACTAGTTAGTAGAACGAGGTCATCGGGAAACGCTACTACATGGATCTCTTTTCCCAGGTTGAGATCAAGGATTTCGTCGAATATGATGTTCCACAGAGTCGGCTCTTGTCCCAAACCTTGAAGAACTCCACAGGCGCATAGTTTGCTGATTCTTTAAGTGTTTCTTCTGATTTCTGTAGCCCATCGGTCAACCGAATCTATAGCATCCAATGCCAATCTGCATCTTCTAAAGCCAAACTGCCTATTTGACGAACCTTTTCGTTCGGTAATGTTTGCTTGTAGCTTAGCGAGTATGAGGTGTATACTTTGGTCGTAATATTTAGCAAGCACAACGGCCTGTAAGACCCTGGGTCGTTAGTGGAAATTTTTTTTTTCTTTTGTCTAATAGCACCAAGTTAGCTTTCGTCCACACCTCCGGGAAATCTTGCTTTAATAAGAGCGTGTTTACGAGGAGTGCCAGCTTGTCAAGTTATTTTTTGACAACCACCGAGGTTACTTCCGGAGGTATACAGTCTGGTCCAAGCGCTTTCTTTTCGTTTATTTTTTTTGTCTCCAAGAATTTTTCCGTGTTGAGGTGGTGGAAGAATATCTCTTGGTCACCTAACAAATTCCGGTTTACTTAGGAATAAGTTCCTAGCCATTTTTTCTATAAGTTCTAGTTTGATCTTGGGTTTGATTCGCTCTTTTTATGACAATTTGGTAGTCTCTACCCCATGAATCGTCCTTTATGTTTCACATAACTTCATCCAAACACGGTCTTTTGCCATTAAATTTCCCTTTTCTGAATTCACTACGTCTGTATTGCTGTGCGGCTGGTGTAATTTTGGTGTTATGTCTCTTATTTTTTCTTTATTTGTTGGCACTTCTTTCTGACCTTGGCGAGTTTTTCGATCCCCTTATAAATGCCAGTGCGAGTTCAATACTTTTGTTTTGCCTTGGGCATACTGGCATCACAAGCTTTGTCCAAAATGATGCCTATCTCCTTCGGAATTATTACCCCATGGCTTATGACCTTGAGTTAGTCTTCCGAACGTTTCCAAAAGTTTTTCCTCATTTAACTTGTTTATTTTTCAGAATGGCTGACTGTTTCTGGTGTTCCTGCGTGGATTAGTATTTATGTAAAACTGGATATATGTATAGTCACTTAGAACTTCATTTTCGCTTTCTGTTCATCTATCAATTATTTTTGCGATATGTTTACCCGCTAAAGCGACAACAACAACAATAGAGGACCTGTCGTTTATTGCAAAGGTGGGGCGTTCCCGTTGTTGATTACCACCATGTTTTCTCTGACTTTGCTTCATTGTAGAGACTTGGTATTGAGGTCTCCAGCAATTATGGATGGTTTATAGCTTTTCCTCATTGCTGATTCCATGTAGGTCAAGACCCCGGTGAAGTGTGCGATTGGCTAGTTAAAAGATATATAACAAGAGTACATCCAGAAGGCATCCAACCGAATTGCAAAGGTAGCTACTGCAGCAACTTCGTCATTGTCCATGATGTATTGTTTTGTTTCTTTGTTCTTCTTTGACTCTTACCTTCGTCGTTTGGAACTTTTTTTGAGTATTGTGGTGAGTTTTGTAGCGTGGTTGTTGTCATTTTTTGTAACTAGTAAAAGGTGACTTTCTTTGTTTTTTTTTTGCTGCCTGGAGTGTTTCGTTCACTTTGAGATTTTGTAGTGCTGTTTTAGATCCTTTTAGCAACTCCGCGTAAGATCTGATGTCATCTTTAATGATGATGATAGCGCGCTGTTTTTTTTTTGGTTTGCGGTTGCAGACGTTGTAGGTTTCTAATCGGCTTGTACTCTTCCGTTCCTGAACGTCGCTTCCGCAAGTTTTTTGATGTATTTTTTTGCTATCTCTTTTGCGGACTCTATTTTGATCAAGGTGTTTTCTATGCTGAGAATGTTGAGCATAGTTTTGATCTTCTGCAGGGTGTCAAAGATTACCTCGGCTTTTTCTGTTGCTGTATTGCTCTTTGTTTTTAATATAAAGATTAAGCAATGTCTATTGTATTTTTCTTCCTCGTCTCCCATACTATTGTTTGTGCATTGCTGACATCTCATATCTCATTTTGTTATTTGCTGTATGAGGGTAATTGGTCGTTATCTGTTGTGTGGCTTGGCTTTGGTCGTCTTCGAACGGGTAAAGGACGTTCTGCGTCATTTTGTTTGTGTTTTTATCAATAGAACTGTATGTACTGTTTTAGTAAACATTATTTGGCCAGTCTTTCTGTGAAATTCCCCAAATTTCACTAAACGTTTTATCTTGATTCAGCCTATTTTTGATTCTTTCTCTTGTTGCTCGTTTCAAATTTAGCTTTCCTCTGAATCTGACACAAGTTTGTTTCTAGGCTTCCCTTTGGGTAGCTTCCTTGTTGGCTGTTGTTATCATCAAGCAAGTAGACGTAGACTCGAACGATTTGTTTGTAGCTACTGAAGTAGTTGCTGTAATAAAGTCTAAAAAACTTACTTCTTTTGCTAAATATTAGATTCAAATTAAAATGATGTCGATACAAATACTATTTTGCAAACATTCAGTAATAAGAAAGATAAATGAATACCTAGTGAGGAATTTACATTTCTTAATACACAAAACAGTGTTATAATAAGCACAATAACCCACTACGTTTCCAGTACCTTAGAAAACGATCTAGAATTTAATGACTAAAACAATTAAAATTCATCAAAAAAACAATGTTTTTATTTATATAATTTACACAACCAATAATGCAAGATCCTTTTTATTAATTAAAATTCACACGTGAGTTTTTGCTATAATCGTATTTAACAAAACACTCTACGACAACGTTACAAATCCTTGAGAATTGTTTTAAATTTTTTGCAATTTATTAATACTAATCACTGTTTTGAAGATCGGAGATGTGCGTTTGAACAAGACCAATATTTTCTAGAAGTCAAACTTAAAATTAAACGAAACTCAATTCATGTTTTACTAAATTAAAACACCATAAACAATACACAATTATGAATAATAAATGAAGGTATCATTGTATTCTAATTGCTGTATTTGTAAAGAAAGTGTTTATTGAATGGGTTATTTGAAAACGCTTTTATTTTCAACATTTGCATTTTGTATTTAATATCTGATAATAATAATTAATGATCTTCTAATCATAGAGTTTACAGTAACTGTTTAATTATATCCTATCTTTATTTTTCTCCCAGTTTGAGCCCTGTGTTGTCAGGACGATTAAATTAACTAAGTATGTAAATCGTCGTTAGTCTTAATCGACTTGTCAGTTTAATCTGCAAAATAAATAGAAGTTTTATCAACTCGTTGCCTAAAACACGTAAAAGTTCAAATAAACTATAACGATTAAGCATTGTAAATTTGCTACACGTACTCTTTCAAAGCAGAAAAACTTTTGCATATAATGAAAACTGTTCCCATATTATAAAACAAAACAGTTTAACAAAGCAATGAACCTAAAAGTATAAAAAACTGCAAGTCGCAAAATAATAGAAAGCAAATATAAAAATAGCTTAATGTTAAAATTAAATTCACAGTTTTAGTTTTCAAAATATTAACGTTAACAAGTTTTGATATAATCAAAACTAAACCAATTTGAAGAAACTTTTTATAACGTTTTTATTGACTCTATCTGCAAGATTACACAAATTAAAAAATTGCTTGATTTGTTTTAGAATGAGCCAGCTCTATGATAATTAATAAAAAAATTACAAGCTTACTGAGGAAACCAGAATAGTTAATGCGAAAAGACGTCTACTAAGTGCAAATTGCTTGATGATAGTCTCAAAAAAGAATGCATGTGTAAAGATACGTAGATGCTGTCACTACTCTGAATGTTTCAGGATTTGCTTTAACTTTTCTGCAACAACCAAAAAAAACTCACACAAAAAAAACTGGCATAACAACAACACTTTTTAAAAGAGGGAATAAACATGAAGATCTAAAACTTGCAATGAGGTTGAATATTTATAATCAAATTAAAATTTTGCATCTACAGTCTAATTTTTACTTTAGTACCTGAGAATCGCTAGCTTTTTAAAATTTTCTTGTGCTTGACACTAGCCGACGATTTTTATAACTGTTTGTTTTAAACATATAAACTGTATTCTAATATAGGGTATCACGTCACATTATCAAAATAATCTTTTTTATCTGTTGCACTGAGATTAACGTAAAATTTAAAATAAAAGAATTATTATTAGAACAAACAATACGATGTCACGCATTCTAGAGAGAAGTAAAGAATTCTAATAAATTAGTAATCGCGGTATATTAAAATGAAAACTTCTGGAATCGATACGTGCAGATATAAAGGTTACAGACTGCGTAGTGATTTATTTACTGTTTAGTTGTTGACGCGGTCTGGCAAAAGATAAATGAAATGTCACTGAACTGTCACTTAGTTAAGCAAATTTAAAACCGTGTTCTACAAGTTGTGTTATGTTCAAGAATGAATTTTTCAGGAGTTGCTACAAGAAGCTGTAAAAATTCTCCGAACAGTTTTTGTAATTTTTTGGATTATATGATACAAAACTGCAAAAAAAGCCTTTAAGTGAATTAATACAAATATGCTATGAAGAATATTTTGACTTCAAAATTAAAAATAAAAATAAAAATTCTAACCATTTTTGGCAGATCTGTAGTAACCTTTAAGTTACTTCTTTATTACGTAGACTGCAAGAAGAGTGTTACCAAATATTGTTGTTTTTGGTGTCTGTGGGATAGCCGAGCAGTTCGGCAACATTACATTAAAAACGTTTGCAAATATCGATATCGCGGCTAATTCGCAAGAAAACTATAAAAATTTAAGGTCCGAATGTCGCTCAAATTTTGTTTTTGTAGTCACATTCGGATTTTCCCTGGTAATTGAGGAAAGATGAGTGATGAGCAGGAAAAAAATTCCTTGAAGATGATATCAAGGTAGGTGGGATCTTGTCAAGATGGAATTTACTGGTTCTTCCTTACAGAATACAAAAACTTTTTAAAATTTTGAACGCTCTATGAAGAATTTAGAGCTGGCAGAATAAACTTTTAAAAACGTTCGCAAATATTTTCTGGGAAATCAAAAGTGTAAAAATTAACAAGAATGGTGGTTATTGCAGTTACATTTGATTTTTTTTCTAATAATTTAGGAAATATGAATGATGATGGTTTCTTATTAGATAATTCAAATTAAAAAGATAAAAATTTTGAACGCACCGTGAATGATTTAGAACTGACTTTTTTTTTTTGAAACATTTTTTGGCGAAAAAGAGTGAAAACTACTAAGATATTGTGGCTAATTTGCTAAAAAAACTATAAAAATTTAAAACTATATCAGGGTAAGTGGGATCCTGTCATGATGAGAAATTATTAGAGAATTTAATTCAAATCAAGAGTGAAAACTACCAAGATACTCTGGCTAATCCGCTAAAAAACTAAAAAAAATTAAGATGCTGAATGTCGGTCAAAGTTCATTTTTTGCAGTCATATTTGAGTTTTTTTCCTGGTAATTTAAAAAAGATAAGTGATCAACAAAGAAAAAGATTCTATGACAATATTTTAGAAATGGAAAAACGATATCAGAGTAGGTGGGACCTCGTGATTATGAAATATTAGTGCTGGTTTTTCATTGGAGAAGGCAACAGTCAACACAAAAGGAAGAAATAACTCTATTTATGTTAAACTTTCATATGTCAGCAATTTTCCTTTGTGTACAGTTAAGTGTGTTTGTATTCCTGATACTAATTAAATATTCTATCATTTGTTATGTCAAGATTTTCATACTATTTTTTTTATAACTTCTGTATAATAAATACAATTCTTATTTATCTACTAGCGGCGTATGAAACTTGGTTTTTGGTTATGATTTTAGTTAAACACTGTAAAAACACTGTAACAGTTATTTAAAACAAGTTTAAAATTGTCGGCTATTGTAATAATACCATTGTACACAACGTTCTACCCATTTGTTACTATTTTTATTTACTTTATTAGTTGTGAAACGTTCTCAAATTCAAGAGCCTTCTCGAAGTTGTTATCCATGTTCTAAAACGTATACCGAAAGATATGGAACATTCGTGAAGGATTTCCAAAATGTGTATAAATACGGTACAAACAAATCGAAGGTCCGTTATTTCCGTAATTCGAAGACGGCAGTGTTAAGAAGATTATTCAAGTTGAAATAAATAAGTGATAACGCGTGTTAAACAAGTGTGTGAAGTTATCCGTGGACTTTATCGTGTCAGTGATAGTGCTATACATAAATTTTAGTGTAAGTATACTTATTAAATATCCTTAGATTTAAATTAGTTCGGTTAG
The DNA here is from genome assembly GCA_035610365.1 of Aquatica leii. NCBI lineage: Eukaryota > Metazoa > Arthropoda > Insecta > Coleoptera > Lampyridae > Aquatica > Aquatica leii. The sequence goes on from CM069439.1 coordinate 30,482,116, forward strand.
TTTAAACGTGTACATATTTTTAGTATAAATAAATTAGTAATAATAATAATCGTTACATTTGGTGTCAGGTGACGGGTTCGCGTTTTTTAGTGTAAATACCATTAAGTAATTTAATATCGCTCCCGTAATAAAAACATTGATTGCGTAAATAATTAAAACTTTAGTTCGCGGGTTAGTTTATAGCATTTAACCTTAGCTGTTCCATTTCGTTAAACCAGTGTCGGGCTTTATTAAAATTTAGTGTTATTAAGTTTTTTTTTTAACTATTGTTCGTGGTTAAATTTATGCCGGTGACGCGTTCACAAGCAGTTAAAATGGATTCAAAACTATTTGAATTTCTTGAATCAATACATAATTGTCAAGAATCGATGAATAGAAAAATTCGAGAAAAATAGAACAAAAATTGTTAGAAAATTCTAGAAGTTTAAAAGAAGAAATACAAGCGAGCATGGAAAATCAAATAAAGACTATTGAGGAACAAATACAAGTTAGTGTAGGAAATCAAATCAAAATTGCGCAAGAGGAAACCCAAGCAGATATGCTAAATTTGAAAGAAGAAATTTGCGAATCTGTGAATGAGAAAATAGAAGCAATAGAGGACAAATTAGAAGACAGAATAAAACTGATTGAAGAAAGAATGAAGCAAATGAATTGCCACGGTGAAGGAAGCGTCACGAGTGAAGATTCAATAATGGACCATAGGGAAGAAACCACTTATAAGTTTAAAGTTGTACCGCCAAATTTTGATGGTAAAGTTCCATGGTCAACCTACTACAAGCAGTTTGAAGCCGCAGCGACAGCTAATGGTTGGAGCAACAAGCAGAAAGCGACGTCTTTAATAGTGTCCTTACGTGGAGAAGCGCTTGGAATTTTACAAACTGTTCCTGACCACTTACAAGAAAATTACGAACTCTTAATTTTACGATTAGAAACGAGATATGGAGATGCTCATCTTCAACAGGTGTATCAAGCCCAAATTAAAAGTCGGGTTCAGAAAGCTGCCGAAAGTCTTCAAGCGTCTGAGGCTAACATCGCCAGATTAACACAGCTTGTGTATCTTACATATTCTTGAAGCAGTTGGCTATTCAAACCTTTGTAGACGGCCTCCGAGACAACGAAACGCAGCAGACTCTCCGGTTAGCTCGACCAAAGACGTTGGATGACGCCTTAACCCATGCTTTGGAGTTCGAAGCAGCAAAACAGGCGTCGCACCGAGGCATAACCATAAGCTCCGTTATGCTGCAGAAATACCCTCGCACACAGAACAAAGCATTGAAGAAGTAGTGCGACGTGTATTTCGGGAACAAGTAGCTCGAGGAAGAGAAGTGACGTGCTGGAACTGCGAAGAAGTAGGCCACGTACGACGACGTTGTACTAAGCCCAGAAGAAAACCAGAAGAACATCCGGAAAACTAAAACGGGTCGACCGAATGGGGCGAAAGTCGACCTCAACGAGCCATGCCCCGGAGATTACCATTCAAGTGGCATCGCCTACGGAGCAATTGCATAGCATTTATTTCGATGGCAAGATCAATGGAAGAAGTGTTCAGTTACTGGTTGACACGGAAGCAACGAAGACCATCATTCGTCTCGACATCTTATTGGAAAACGAGATTACATCACCAGTAACAGTGCGACTTCGAATGGCGACGAGCATAGAAATACCTACTCACGGACAAGTCAAGGTAACCATTGGTTTGAAAAATGGAGTACTCGACCATCAAGTACTGGTAGCCGACATCACGGAAGAAGTTATCCTGCAATGGACGTGATAAAGAAGTATGGGTTCCATTTGGATATGAAGAACGATGTCCTGAAGATCGACAATGAAGAAATTCTTTTTCATTCGTCAGAGAAGGCAGCCGTGCGAATCTTATTGAGTGAAGACGTGACTCTGCCTGCAAGGACTGAAAGTGTGGCGATAGCACGCCTGTATGGGAATCTCCGGAAAGGCTACATTTGCGGGATTTTACCAATGGAGAGCGACTTAGTGGATAAGGGACTACTTGTTGGCAGAACTTTAGTACAAGTAAAAAACACGATAGTAATAATAATAATAATAATAATAATAATAATAATAATAATAATAACAATAAAAGTTTATTTTCCAACAGATTTACATCCATTTATAGGACAATATACACACGTGAAAAAAAAATGCAAGTGTACACACAAAAATTTTACACAAAATTATATAATTTGAACATTCCTATATTTGCTATATAGTACATATGTAATTACGAAACTAATATTAGTATTATCAATAATGGAAAAATAAAACAAAAATGAAAATGAAAAAGGTAGGAAAAAATTAAAAACCAAATTACGCATCATCTAATGCTTTTAACAATAACCCCAAGCTACAATTATTGACATCCACGCAATTCGACAACTTGTTATATATCCGGCTACAGTTGACAATCGCGCATCTATATAAAACATTAGTACGTGGTGTAGGAATATAAAACGTATTTGATTTTCTAGAAAAATAACTAGGCACTAAAAATTTACTAAAGATAATAAATAAGAGGAATCTATTTTATTATTTAGTAAGTTAAAAAGAAAAGTAAGAGCGATTTTACATCTTCTTCTTTTTAAAGATTGAAAGTCAAATCGTTCTAATACTTGATCATTAGAAAAACCTCTAGCAGGATAAGCACCATCAGTTTTGAAAACCAAAAATTTTAAGATGCCAGTAAGGATCCTAAAAATCAACTCAGATCCTGTAACGTTGAAAAAGAAGACCGTGGTAGGCCAATGCACGCCAGTATCTCAAATTGTGAGATGCGTGAAGTCGTGACCAAAAAGGACAGCTACTCTTTACCTAGAATTGACGATACGTTAGACACCCTGTCAGGATCCCAGTGTTTTTCTAGGTTAGATTTAAATAGTGGTTACTGGCAGGTAGAATTAGAACCCAAAGATCGTGAAAAAACAGCTTTTACAATCGGAACTGGTTTGTGGTAGTTTACTGTGATGCCCTTCGGCCTGTGTAACGCTCCTGCAACATTCGAGCGTTTGATGGAGATCATCTTGCGCGGATTGTCTTGGAAGACGTGCTTGATTTACACACTTGAACAAATGAAGGAAGTGTTCTAGCGACTACGTGGAGCTAACCTCAAACTGAGCCCAAAGAAGTGCCACGTATTTAAGAAGGAAGTGCAATACCTTGGCCACGTCGTATCTAGAGATAAAGTAAAGGCTGACCCAGACAAAATTCGAGCTATGCAACATGGCCAAGACCAATCGACAAACATCAGGTTTGAAGTTTCCTTGGGTTGTGCACCTATTATAAACGATTTGTACCCGGATTTGCCAATATTTCCAAACCTTTGACGAAATTGACGGAAGAAAGGACAGAATTTAGATGGAATAAAAACTGCAAAAATTCTTTCCATTAACTAAAACAGGTACTAGTCACTTCGCCGATTTTGAGTTATCCAAGAGAAGATGGAAAATTTGTTTTGGATACTGACGCAAGTAACCTGGCCATAGGCGCGCTCCTTTCGCAGGTTCAAGAAAAGTTATCGCGTATTTTAGCAAAGTTTTGTCCAGCCCAGAAAGGAATTATTGCTTGACTACGAGGGAGCTGTTAGCAGTCGTCAAGTCAATCGAACATTTCTACAAGTGTTTGTATGAGTAAACGAAAATTTTTACTGAGAACAGACCACGCCGCTTTAAAATGGCTACTGCAGTTCCGTAACCCGGAAGGACAAGTGGCAAGATGGACCGAGAGACTGCAAGAATATGACTATGACACAAAACACCGTGCCGGAAGCAGTCATCGGAACGCTGATGCCTTGTCCAGAAGAATATGTCCAGCGGACTGCAGCCATTGTTCGCGACTTGAAGAAAAAGTCGAATATCTCCGGAGAACTGCTATGGTTGATGATGAGTAGGAACCTGAGCAGTTGCGTATCGAACAAGAAAATGATCTTGAAATAAGACCACTCCTGGACTGGAAAGAAAACAGCGGACAACCAACCTGAGAAGAAATCAGTGCTTTGGGCAGAAACATCAAAGCGTATTGGGCGCAGTGGGACTCTTTGATAGTAGAAGACGGTCTTCGTAAGCGATTCCTAGAGAGTGTCGAGAGCACAGGAAACAGACTACAGTTGGTAGTGCCAAAGAGCCGGGTGTCAGAAGTGTTGAAGCATCTCCACGATGGTACATCAGGAGGACACTTTGGCATTAAGAAGACATTGGGGAAAGTTCGAGAACGATTCTACTAGGTAAACTGCCATAAAATTTTGCCGTAAATGCACGGTCTGCGCATCGGGAAATGGTCTAGCGAGAAAGCGCAAAGCACCGATGAAGCAATACAACGTAGGAAGCCCTTTAGAAAGGGCCGTTCCCAGAATCTGATTCAGGAAATAAAAACATCCTGGTGGCGATGGATTATTTGACGAAATGGACGGAGGTTTATGCCATACCCAATCAAAAAGCAACTACAGTCGCAGACGTATTAGTAAAAGAGTTTTACTGCCGGTTTGGAGTTTCGTTGGAATTACACTCCGATGAAGGCTGCAACTTTGAGTCTGGACTGTTTTAAGAAGTTTGCCGACTGTTGGGAATTAAAAAATCTAGAACGACGCCTCTTCATTCTCAATCTGATGGCATGGTTGAGCGGATGAATCGAACAATGGGAAAATACTTAGTCAAAGTAGTGTCTGAACAACAAAAAGACTGGGATCAGTACTTGCAGTTTTTCCTAATGGCATACCGATCATCCGTTCACGAAAGCACAGGCCATACACCATCCTGTGTGATGCTCGGTCGCGAAATACGACTGCCATGCGACTTCCAATTTGGACGAAGACCGGAAGAAAAAGTTGATGGAAAATTTTACGTCAACAAGCTGACCAAGAAGCTAGACGAAGTACATGAGGAGGTCCGTAAAAACACACAAATTGCCAGCGACAGGATGAAGACTAGCTATGACGTCAAGGCACAAAATGGTGGGTTTTAACCTGGCGACATGGTCTGGTTGTATAATCCCCAAAGGAGACGTGTTTTGTCGTTGAAGCTGCAAAGGCAATAAGAGGCCCCTATGAAGTCGTGCAGCGTATTAATGACGTCATATATCGCATCCGAAAACCGCCTAGAGACATTATGAAATCTCAAGAGAGAAATCGAGTTCCACCATGTTAAGAAATTGGCAGTACCCAAGCTTGGTTGTGGCTTAGATCAACTGAATTGGAGGACAGTTCGAAACATGGTGGAGGTCGTCTTCTGAGAAACAGGCGTTTAAATGTTGGTCTGTAGTTACCAACCAAGAAGAATATCGGGTCAGGAAAAGTCCATTGACTGTTACTTTGATGGTCAAGGAAGTTGCCGAAATCGAGAAAGATGCCGCTATCGCCACGATCCTTTCTACCGATGTCGCATACAGTCTCCTGTTCTGGGACAGAACAGTTCTTAGGAGGAGGCAGTGAAACGTTCTCAAATTCAAGAGCCTTCTCGAAGTTGTTATCCATGTTCTAGAACGTATACCGAAAGATATAGAACATTCGAGAAGGATTTCCAAAATGTGTATACATACGGTATAAACAAATCGTACGTCAGTTATTTCCGTAATTCGAAGACGGCAGTGTTAAGAAGATTATTCAAGTTGAAATAAATAAGTGATAACGCGTGTAATAAATAAATCTACGAAGTGCGTGACTTTAACGTAAATAATAAGAGTTAAACAAGTGTGTGAAGTTATCTGCGAACTTTATCTTATCTTCGTATCAGTGATAGTGCTATACATAATTTATAGTGTAAGTGTTCTTATTAAATATCTTTAGATTTAATTAGTTCGATTAGTTTAAACGTGTACATATTTTTAGTAAAAGTATAAATAAATTAGTTAGTTTTAATAATAATAATAAAATTCGTTACAGTTGTATTATAAGTTCAACAGTTTATGTGTCAGTTGTAGTATTTCTACAGACATCGCAAACGGAAACTACTGAAGTAGTTCTCATAAAAACGTAACTAACCATATTTTATGTTTGGAAATGAATACGCATAATTCCGCACCTATCAATATTAGCCATCATTCATGCTTTCTAAACCAAAGCGAAGAAGTGCACTTACACGTTTCTTATGCAATTCAATAATTATAACCTTTAAATTTAAATTATATAGAAACACATTTACTAGTACATCCAAGCTGATAGGTACTGGCCGCTTTTTAATGAGTTTAATAGCATTGTTTAAATATGAATTTATTAGTTTTACTTTCTCGCTATGAAGAATTGTCGTTTAAGTACTGCATTTTCTAAAAATTTTCTTTCTGAGCTTCGTCACAGTTCTGAGACAATAAATCAAGATTGTTTTTGCATAATTTACCTCTCCTCGTATATTTAATTAATTTAACACCTAAGAAATGTGCGAGTTTCTAGGCATTCAAAAAAATCAATTTACTTGCTTAAGTAAAAAGTGATTTAGCGATAAATTAATCGCTCGATGATTTCTCTTATGTCAACATTATCGTTTGGCAAGGAAGATATTGGGGTCGTACAATCTTCAGATAAAACAAATTAAATTATTCGATTTAAATATTTCTGTAGGTACACCTAAAATAATTGTAACATTCGTTATTACACAAGATCTTAGTTTACAGCCTTCTCAATCACCTACAGGTTAAATTGCAACACTACTTTCACCTAGAGAAGCATCTTCAAATTGGAATGTCGTACAGTACTGCGCTACAGCAAATTCTAACTCATGTACTCGGATTTCTAAAAGATATAAGCTACGCAAATTCTTTGTTTATTTTTTATTTATTTTCTGTTCTATACTTAGGTCAGCGTTACATGAGACCCAACATGTTAGTTTGCCATTTTTCAAAATTGAACTATCAATTCTCGTCTGGTTGCTTAGATTTACGTTCAAATTTCTAAAGTCGCCTTTTGTTTTAATGTTTATAATCGTATTTTATACACATTTTTACATGGGGCAACGCAAAATCAAAAAACAGTATCATCCATGCAACGAGAACTATATGATAGTGTCATTTGAAAAAAATGAATTAGAACTAAAACCTCCATTTAAATCAAATAAGTTCTTAAATATGCTATATTTTTTTGTAATAATAATAATAAAAGACGTGAGCGTTTACGTACAAAAATTTATGATTTGTTCCAAGCCATGTGCATTGTGACAGCTGGTTTTAAAGGGTTGTTGAAGATTATATCTTTGGTGTTTCTTTATATTGATCCCTACGCTACTCTCAGATTCTCCAATATGTGTTCAATAACAAAAGCAATGATAGATAGACAAGCGATTGAAAACAATTAAGACTTGATCATTTTGAAGATTATTAAAAAAACTTTGTCCAGATAAACCACGTTGTTTTTATTGAGTAATCAATTTGATGAGGTAAAAACTTTGGGGAATTATGGTTTAAAAGGCAAAACTGACGTAGCTGTGTTTTTGTAAGAATGGAGTGTAGTGTCCTCTTATTCAGCATGTTCCGACCGAGTGCATAGTAATAGTTTTACCCATACGTGTACATCGTGATTAACAGTGCCTTTCTCTTGAAGCATTTGCGAACACATCAATTTCAATATGCAATTAAATATGTTTTTATTAATTTTAAATACAGTTATACAAACGTGTTTAGTGCTTAATTCGAAATGAGCATATCTTCGAAAAAAATCAAACCGACGAAAATTTTACATCATTATTAATTACCTTTCAGATAATTTTTTCCAACTCTACAACGTAAAAAATCATATATTATAAGCCAGTGTATCGCAAAAACTGAAAGTGTCTTGTTCTTTGCGGGAATTCACATCTATAATAAATTAAACTTTAACAACTTCCGTAATCTTCTTTCTTTTATCATTTGACAAGTGTGGACTGTTACGAAATAACATCGAGCAAAATTTGTTTATGAAATATAGTGCTAGTTTCGCTTTCAAACTTTTAAATTATACAAGTTTCGAATTTCAAATGTTTTGAAATACAATCTTCTTCCTTTAGTTAATAATAATAAAAGCTAAGAAGAAATCGCACGGCGCCAATGGTTCTTGCAGTTGTATATAATCTTTCACGGATTTATTCAACAATAAAATTGTCGCAAATTTGTGGGAAAATTGTCTTTCTAATTCTTTTAATCATTTCCATGCGAAACTACTTTCATAATTAAGTGTCTGTAACCCTTCTTCTGTTTCTATCACTTTTATTAAAATATCACCATATATAGGTTTTACGTATCCCTTTAGACTAGACGACTAACAGGTTGTATTTTGAAAACTAAAAAACATTTTATTTATAAAGCTCATTTTTTTTACTTTTATTAAAAATGCCTACACATTCAAATCAAAGTCAATAATAATGTCGGTTTGTAAAAAAGAAAGTTTTGGTGTGCGTATATAGCTCACGTGTTTTTTTATTTGTTGCTTTACTGTTCTTTCTGTCTGTCCGACGTAACATTTTTCGCCCTGGCGTGTTGCCTCCTGTATAGCTTCCGTCCTGTTTCTAGCTATTTTGTCTTTTGCCGTTGGTAGCTACATCTTTTGTTTCTTCATGATCCTATCGGTCTTCTTGGTAAATTTCGCTACGTAAAGTAGACAAGTTATTCCTCTTAGTGTTTCTCCTGCCGTTTGCGAAATTGTTATTTCTTCGTAGCTTTCTGTATGTTGCTGTCTGTGTAGTAGTTCTTTCTCAAAGTGCGTTTTCTCACTATTAAGGTGTTGGTTCTTACCTATGGTTTTTGCTCCGGATAGTAGCGTGTTTATAAAAGTCCTTTTCTACATCAAGTGATGGTGAGTTGTGGCGTGTAGATATCTATCGGTGTTTTATCTTTTCCTTTTGGGTTCTCTTCATCATTACGTGCATGAGAGCTAGATTTCCATTTTGCTCATTTCTATTGTAAACTAGATCGTTCTGTGCACTGAATTGATGTGGTTAAGGAATTGTAGATTTTCTTCTTCGTGCTGCTATATCACAAAGGTACGTTGACATATCATCGTAGCTATTTACTGGATTCTATAGCTCTTCAAATGCCTCCATAAACAAATTGACTGTTAACATTAGAATGTCTTCCGGGTTTGGGCCGTGTCATAGTTGCAACCGAAGCTGCCAACGTTTCGCCCACTTTCGTAAGGGGCTTCATCAGGGCGTGAGAAAATCGCAAAACTCAAACAAGCGATCGAAATCTAACTAAGAACTTCTCAAAAGTTAGGTTATCCACTTGTAAAACAAGCCATAACCTAAACTATGAAAAGGTAAGAAAGAAAACGATAACCTGAAAAAGCAAACGAAAATCTAACAAAGAACCACTACCGAGTTAGGTAATCAACTTGTGAACCAAGCCAGATTCTAAACTCCGTAGAAGTGACTTAAGAAGAAATAGTCTCCGTATTTAAAGGAAAAGGATCGTCACGGATGGTTGAGCTCGACCCTGATTGGGTTACGGTTGCTAGGGGGCGTGTTTTTGATAAATGACTAATAACCGGGAACCAAAGAGGGATAGTTCGAAACCATGATCGCGATTGAAGTTATTGGGGTGTTTGATGATTTCTATGCTTTCTCGGAATTTCCTGTTGAAAAAGAATGGAGATTTGGCAATCAACGAAACATTATCAAAATCTATCTTGTGACCTGTAGTAAAATGATGTTCAGCGACCGCAGACTTGGAAGTATACCTTTTCCTTATACAACGATCATGTTCCGAAATGCGAGTAATGACGGAACGACCGGTTTCACCAATGTAGACTAAACCACAAGAACAGGAATTTGGTATACACCTTGAGATGAAAGTGTAGGAAATTTGTCTTTGGGAGAAGGAAGAATCTGAGAGATTTTGCCTGTCGAGTTGAATATGGGTTTAATACCATTCTTACGAAGGAGTTCCCTATTTGATCTGTAACCTTGTGAATGTAGGGTAAAAAGGCCAATTTCGGGTTGGATTCGGGAGTAGAAATCTCCTTAGGTAATCGAGTACGTGGATGTAAACGACGATTAATAACTCTATGAATATCTCGCTTTACATAACCATTGTTCACTAGGGTTCTAGTAAGATGACGGAGTTCTGAGTCTAGATTCTCAGGTTGACAAATAGAAAAGGCACGATGGACCAAAGATTCAATAACAGAACGTTTCTGTGCAGGATGATGATGAGACGAAGCATGAAGGTATCTGTCCGTATGGGTGGGTTTGCGATAAACAGAATGACCTAGAAGTCCGTCGGGCTTACGAGTCACAAGAACGTCAAGAAATGGAAGAGAACCATTACTTTCGATTTCCATAGTAAATTTTATATCTAAGTGTTGATTGTTAAGATGTTCAAGAAACTTAGACAATTCAAGATGACCATGAGACCAAACAATAAACGTGTCGTCAACATATCTAAACCACACTTTAGGTTTTAATATTGATGATTCCAAGGCAACCGTTTCAAAGGATTCCATAAAAATGTTAGCTACAACAGGTGATAGAGGAGAACCCATAGCAGCACCAGAAACTTGTTCGTAAAACTTATTATCAAATTGGAAGTAAGTAGAGGATAGACACTTTTCAATAAGAGGAACCAAACTCAAGTCCTTGCCAGGGAAGGTATACTTCCAAGTCTGCGGTCGCTGAACATCATTTTACTACAGGTCACAAGATAGATTTTGATAATGTTTCGTTGATTGCCAAATCTCCATTCTTTTTCAACAGGAAATTCCGAGAAAGCATAGAAATCATCAAACACCCCAATAACTTCAATCGCGATCATGGTTTCGAACTATCCCCTCTTTGGTTCCCGGTTATTAGTCATTTATCAAAAACACGCCCCCTAGCAACCGTAACCCAATCAGGGTCGAGCTCAACCATCCGTGACGATCCTTTTCCTTTAAATACGGAGACTATTTCTTCTTAAGTCACTTCTACGGAGTTTAGAATCTGGCTTGGTTCACAAGTTGATTACCTAACTCGGTAGTGGTTCTTTGTTAGATTTTCGTTTGCTTTTTCAGGTTATCGTTTTCTTTCTTACCTTTTCATAGTTTAGGTTATGGCTTGTTTTACAAGTGGATAACCTAACTTTTGAGAAGTTCTTAGTTAGATTTCGATCGCTTGTTTGAGTTTTGCGATTTTCTCACGCCCTGATGAAGCCCCTTACGAAAGTGGGCGAAACGTTGGCAGCTTCGGTTGCAACTATGACACGGCCCAAACCCGGAAGACATTCTAATGTTAGTTTAGATTCCGGCCGTTGAAGCCTTCGCTATTAAATTGACTGTTACAAGATTTTTCATTGCTGTTTCAATCTTTTGTTCGTCGTACTTTTGTTGTACAAAAAATATGTCGTAGACGAGCATAACTCTGTGTTACCAACTAACTTAAATTACAATGGGCCCTGTTGGTAACATCCACGTCACCACGGCTAGCTGAGATGTCGATGAGTAGGCGTGGTTGAGAATGCTATACTATATCAAGAAGAAAAATAATAGGCACCAATCCGAGCGTACCGACAAAGTCCTTGGTTTAGAGACACCAAGTGTACATATAAACCTACTGTCGAAAAGTTCGGAAATAAACAAACAACAAACACTAGTAACCAATTGGTTCATATATTTTGTAGTCGATAACAACTGCCACTTTTTCTTCCAAGACGTTAAATCGGTGAAACAACAGCAAATGTATTCTACTACTATTGTTTTTCAAAGAAATAAGAAATTCTTTTACACATTTGGCTCACGAACAATTATTATTATTAATAAAACCATAAAAACACAAAGCAAAATCGATCAAGTGCGAAATGTAATACTTGAAACATGAGACGTGTGCGTTTAAATTAGTATAGTCACATAAGACTTACATATCCCAGACTTGTAGTTCCTTATCGTAGGTAGCTAAGAATCATGTTACTTCAGTAATAATACTTTCGAACGTGCGAGGAGTGTAAGCTTACAATTGCCGACTTATGTTTTTCAAAGTCTGACCTTGAATACGGATAAATAAGTAAAGATACTCGATTGAATTAAGTCAACCTACACAAAATCACACAAGTTTGAATTAAGCTGAAGGCTAAACTATAGACTCTACTGACAGTAAAACATTAATATTGATCTTAAAATACACGTAGCTGAAAGCTTAACCTTCGGACTACGAAAATCAGCTCTTATCGGATTTAGATATTCGTTTTTTTGCAAATCATTTTACTGTTTTTCAAAATATCGTTTTAGGCGTTTATGTATTTCTTGAAGCTGTTATAAAATTGTTTTAGCATAAATTTTGCGGAAAATATTATTAGCATACGTACGTTAATCCGTTTGGGTCACTTGAAACTCGGTTTCACACTACTACTAAAAAAAATATTTTGAACTTTATTTATTGTGTATATGTGTTGGTTTTTGATTGAAATAAGAGTTCTGACCTTAATAACTACAAAAAAAAATGTTTTCGGTGTATAATGATTGTGTACAATAAAACGCAAAACGAATGGATACTTATAAAATTGCTCTTACAACCTTTATCTTTTGTCTGATGAGGACAGTGGCAGCAACAACAGTGATACAGAATACAATAAATATAGTGACATAAATGACGAAATAAGCGTTTCCAAAATTGTTGAAGAGGATGTCGAGTTCGCTAATAATAAAGATATTGCTGGACGTTCTTTGAAAGCAGAAGCATCGAAAGACGTAGACCAAGACACAATAAAAGCTTTTATTAGTTTTTAGAGCTCAGGTTTTAGAACAATTTTGTGCTAAACGCATAAAGCTCTAACAATTTTTCCATTGCATTCAAAACTACATGCTTTTTACTAACAACGTCGACAGAATCTGCAATATGCTATGTTGTACTACTATCTGGTCTAGTTTTAGACAATAATACAAATGAACAGTTGAAGGTATGCAGATGACAATACTGATTACTGGTAACAGTGAAGGAGTATTTTGTTATGTAAGTTATGTTTACAAAAAGAAAAATTTTACCATATAATACCATCAAAACCATGGTTTCTACAACGGGACAGTGTCAATGTTGAAACTAAAGTTGTTAACGTCTTTTCCACTTTTGTAAGAGACTTTATCAGAGCGTGAAATCGATAAATTTGTTCTAAATTTTAATCTGCAATAATTAAACGTCATCATTAAATTAACAGTATTTGAATTGTCACGGTACTTAATCTTTATCTGTCATAAAATACTTTACGAATGAATCCTCTATAGCTTCTGTTTCTATAAACAATTTACAGTTCACCCAGAGCAACAAAGAACCATTAAAACTATTTTTTCCAATTATTTACTTTAATGATTCTAATAGATTATAGTAATTTCCAGAACACAAGCTTTGTCTTAAATGATTATGAAGATATACGGAGATCAATGTAATCTTTTTTGTCTTTCCTGACTATAAAAACACAAATTTATAAAAACTGAGGATACAATAACAAATACATGTTTAACTGCTGAAATTGTTAGAAACAAAATAGATTAAGACAATAAATGAAAGAAAATGACATTGTTAAAGATCAATAAAAACAAAATTTAAAAACGTATGCGATAATAACATTGATTGTTGTTAATGGAGGATAAACTAAAAAGCTAAGTTTGTTCCAGAATCGACACAAGTGTATTTTAACACCTACAAGATGCTAAAACATCTTAGTTTTTAGTGTAGTTTTTAGAAGAGGTAATGTCTTTAGTATTATGATAGATTTTTTTACCTAGACAATATTAAAAAAACATAAAAATTTATAGATTACATTGCAACCACCACTTTTAAAACTTATATATTATCATATTACTAATATCGTCTTGCGGGTTTCACCTTGTATCGCAACTTGCGTTCGACGTTTCGCTGTCTATGCTGCCAGCGTCTTCAGGATAACTGAATTAATTCTCCGTCGCTTGGCGTTTCTCTTATATATACCTCGTGAGTATCCAACCATGTCTTCCTTGCTTCATTGACAATGACGATGTGATGTAATAGACTATTCAACGTGTTTTGTTCTTTTCTATATCTATGGTTTTCTTCTTTCTATAGTTCTTAATAATGGCAATTATTTCTATGTTGCTGAAGTTCATTTTGTGCCCAAGTAAATTAAAAAAATTATTACAAGAAGATAATTAAACTACTAGACGCCTAAAAGAAGATATTAAAAAAATAACAAGAAAAAGAGCAAGAGAGAGCATAAAGTAATCATCCATTTTCGAAAGGATGCAGAACAGATTATTACAAAAAGCCACGAGACTACCCAGACTATACGGAGTACCAAAAATACACTAAAGATGGAGAAGCAGTATAGCCGATCGTTAAAATTACCAACCTACAATTTATCAAAGTATTTGGCAAACTTTTTGATACCGTATACCGGGCAAACTACATTATATGTGAAAAACTTGCAACACTTTGTGGAGTTTTTTTTGACACTCAAAACTAAACCTTTCTGGTTGGCGTTTGTTGGGAATAGATTGAGTTTCGTAGAAACCTTGTGAGTTCAATCGTACGTAATTTCTTTTTATTTAATTTTACATCGTCTTTATTATTACGCTATTAGAGATTTAAATGAAATGAAGATCTTCTACTTCTTTCTACTCAATTGTTCACAGGTAAATGGCGATAAACGCGATGTTGTTTTTGCTAATTTAAAATTCTTTAAAACAAATTTAGCAGTGGTTAAAAGTCATTTATTCAAACCCAACTACTAAAAGTAAAAGCATTAATTTTCTTGTAATAATGTCTCAGACCTACTAAACCGATTCAGCTCTGTGAGATTGATGATTTCAAGTGTTTATTAGAATTGGACTTCGAATAGCTGTGGCTACCTGTCAAGTGCCGTTTTCGATGTGGTTTACTTGCTTACGCTTCAACTTTATTAATCTGTATTCTGTGTTACGTATTTATCTATCTTTCTAGTATCTAAGCTTTAAGCGTTATAATTACTTTATGTTCTATCACTTGTAATAAGAATAGACTTCCCAAAATTCACAAACAAAGTACCTATCTTATACTACCTATCGTTAGTACTATGTCCCACCTACAAGCTAGCCAAGTTCTTGTCCAACATTCTTTGCGAGTTTACAGGTAAAACCTCTTCTCACATTATCAACTCTTAGTATTTTATTCAACGTCTACAAACTATAAAACTTGAGCCCCAAGATCTTCTTGTGAGTTTTGATGTCGTTTCACTTTTTACGAAAGTTCCTATTAAGGATTCGCTTATTATCATCGAACAGATTCTGTCTCATCGTGGCAAAGACTTGAGTTTGGTTCCTCTTATTGATAAGTGTCTATCCTCTACTTTCTTCCAATTTTTACTATCAGTTTTCTGGTGCTGCTGTGGGTTCTCCTCTATCACCTGTTGTAGCTAACATTTTTATGGAATTCTTTGAAACGGATGCTTTGGAATCATCAATATTAAAACCTAAAGTTTGGTTTAGGTATGTTGACGACACGTTTATTGTTTGGCCTCATGGTCATCTCGAATTGTCTAAGTTTTTTTATCATTTTAACAATTAACACTTGGATATCAAATTTACTATGGAAATGGAAAGTAATAGTTCTCTCCCATTTCTTGACGTTCTTGTGACTCGTAAGCCCGACGGACTTCTGAGCCATTCTGTTTATCGCAAACCCACCCATACTAATAGATACCTTCATGCTTCGTCTCATCATTATCCTGCACAGAAACGTTCTGTTATGGAATCTTTGGTTCATCGTGCTTTTTCTATTTGCCTAAGAATCTAGACTCGGAACTCTGTCATCTTACTAGAACTTTAGTAAACAATGGTTATATGAAGCGAGATATTCATACAGTTATTAATCGTTGTCTACATCCACGTACTAGATTACTTAAAGACACTTCTACTACCGAATCCAATCCAAAATTGGCTTTTTTACCCTACATTCACAAGGTTACAGATCAAACTTCTTCGTAAGAATGGAATCAAACCCATTTTCAACTCGACAGGCAAAATCTCTCAGATTCTTCCCTCTCCCAAGGAGAAATTTCCTACACTTTCATCTCAAGGTGTATAACAAATTCCTTGTTCATGTGGTCTAGTCTACATTGATTGGACCGGTAGTTCGTCATTACTCGCATTTCAGAACATGATCGTTGTATAAGGAAAAGGCATATTTCTAAGTCTGCGGTTGCTGAACATCATTTCACTACAGGTTACAAGATTTTGGTGATTGCTAAATCTGCATTTTTTTTAACAGGAAATTTCAAGAGAGCATAGAAATCATCAAACACCTCAATAACTTCAATCGTGATCATGGTTTTGAGCTATTCCCTCTTTGGTTCCCTGTCATTAGTCCTTTATCGAAAACACGCCCCCTTTCAACCGTAACCCAATAAGAGTCAAGCTTAACCAGCCGTGACGATACTTCTTCTTTATATACGGAGACTATTTATTTTTAAGTCGCTTCTATGGAGTTTAGAATCTGGCTTGGTTTACAAGTTGATTACCTAACTTTTGAAACGTTTTCAGTTAGATTTCGGTTGCCTGTTTGAGTTTTTCGATTTTTGTCACGCCTTGATGAAGCCCCTTACGAAAGTGGGCGAAACGTTGGCAACTTCGGTTACAACAATGACACGTTCCAAACCCGGAATACGCTTTTATCTTGGTATAGACTCCGGGGAAAGCGAAAATGGGTCTATAGTGACCCGGTCCAAATATTGGTGTTGTGACATCAATTTCAAAACATCACAATGTTTCGGACATGTATATTTTTTAAATAATTGGATCACGCTTTGGTGTTCTATAACGATTTGAAGTTATTGGCTAAGACAATAAAGTCAACATTCAAAATAATGAGTTTATTTGAAGGAAAAATTCTCTATTGCTTTTACTACAGATTTACGGAAACCCCTTTCGTTATTTTCAATTTGCATTGCTCGGCGTTCTATTCTTTTCCTAAAGTTTCGACGAACAATTTTCTCTTTTTCTTCCGTGATACGGTTTTTTCCCATATGGTAAACTTTGAATTCTAAACAACGAATGCATTACATGCAGTGACATCAATAAAATGTGAAAACAAGAAAAGCGGCCACCGTCGGGTACAGCGTCTACATGAGTATTCCCTTACAATTTTGTCCAATGCATTCACATCACTTTTAGATGCATTATAGCGCGTAATTATTTCAGGCTTATATTTTTCAGCTTCCTCTAGAATGCTCATTATGCATTGTAGATAACAATACATCGCAATTTCGTGGTTTGGGTACATATGATACTAAAGTGATCGACTTGGTAAAAAGAAATGTGGGCGAAAAAAATACTTCTACATACATTTTTTCTTTTAACAATTCTTCTGCTAAGGAATATCTGTGAAAAAGTTATCGGTAGTTATGTTCCGTCCGAAGTTTTTCCATAATTCTGTGAGTTGCCTTACAACTTTTTGTTTCTGTTTTCTTTGCAGTATCTCCAAACTTTTCCCAAGTGAACGTCGAACTTGCAGCGATAAAGTTTTTCTGCGTCACAAAGTGTCCATACTTTTATTTCATATTTCCTCGGTTTCCAAATGAAAAAAATGATTTGCAATTTGTCAATAACTTATCAAATAGCTTGAAACTAATTTCTATTTTTAATAAAATGAACGACTATTAATTATCGTAATTTATTATACCTGACAAGCAAGTATTTCTTACTTGGCAGTGACTAATCAAGGCAGCATAGTTTTTCTAGACAGCACTGACAGTTCTTAAGCTTAAGGCTACACAACGAGTGCATCGAATCTTCAGCAACTCCACATCTAGGTTTTTCCAACATTCTTTTAATTCTCGCTGGTTTTTTGGCTTTTCGATAAACGCCTTGAAGTGATTGATTTGATTCGGTTCTTTCATGGTATCTCCAACATACAATTTAAGACGGTGATCAGAGCAGTGCCACATGGCAACTTTGGATGCTACCTGAACAATTCAACAACACATTTTATTTTTCCAAGCATTACTGATTCACCATCACAAGTTACGCCTATCAGACTTTGTTGCAGATTGAACACTTGAATTCTTTGACTTCTTAGTATAGTAAAGACTTTATCACAGATATCTTTAGCAGACATGTCATTAAGTTCGACCAATTGTAGAAACATATTAACTGGCAATTTGGCTCCCCTGAATAATGACACACAAATAAATCGCAATTGACGATATCTGGCTTAGCGAAGTTGATTAATCGAGAATGATGCCAAATTTTGTTTTTGATTGGACAATAACCATAAACGGTTTGCTACGCATTTCAACACCAATAAAGTCGGCAATTTTGGCACATGTCGTTTCCAAGTGCAGAATAGTGCCCATATCACAACCGTTCAGTTTCTGCATGTCAATATTTGAGGGAAGGTCTTTATATGGTCGACAGTTTTTTACTAAATTGTACACGATACAAAACACGTATTTAGTTGTAAGCTGGAACTCCTTTTACTTGTTTGCAACATATTTTTCAGGATCCAAGTCCTTTGATTTTTCACCTTCTGAATAAGATCAGCAATAGTCTGATGCGATTTTGAATTGACATGATCACGAATTTTCTTTCTCAAAGAAGCCTGTTGAATCAGCTTGTCTTTGTCGTATTCTTTCACTTCTATCTTTGCTCATTGCTGCGCAGGTGTTATTTGTTTAATTTTAAGAGAAGATCCGTATTTCTTAAGAAGACTATTTTCTCTGTAGGCAGAACATCTACGCTTGCCATTATTGATAATGAGCCATGGATACTTTCGGCAGAACTTATTTCTTTGCTTAGTGTTCTAACATTTCGGCAATGAATTGTCATGCAGGAAAGCTACTATTTGCTTCTACGACAATTTGAGTGTTTGAACTCATAAATCTGGAAAATGTGCTCTTTTGAACTATTATTTTATAACAGTAAGCAACCAATAAATTCGGCCAACAATTACCTCAGGTTCACTATCCGCAATTATCATTTATAATGTATTCATCATAAAGAAGGTTGTTTTGATCACTCTGTAGAAATTCTTGCAGAATTATACGATTTAATCGCTTAAATAAAATTTCCCAAACTTAAATGAATCTTCTTCTTCTTATTGTCGTAAGCCCTTGGCTTGTTCTACCCATTCTGCTCCGCTTCCTGAGATATGGACGTCCAACACTCCTTCCACCGTTTGGGGGGGGCGCCCTGGCAGACGTCTTGATAGTGGTTTTCCATTCCTAGCGATTTTAGCCAACCTGCTGTCATCCATCCTGGATACATGTTCGTTCCAACCGCGCCTTCTCGTTCGCACCCAACGTACTATATCCATGGCGTCGCATTCTTCTCTAATTTCGCTGCTTCTACGGTGATCCAGTAATGTATTACCTGTTATTGTTCTTAGGATTTTCATTTCGTGTGTTCGATACATTCTTTTTGTTATTGCCGTCTCTTAAATTAATCAACTATAGTTTCAATAAATTTCACGAATGATTTGTCTTCATAAAATTCAAGACATTTAAGTACTGCAATGAAGCATAGTATTTTCTATGCTAAATTTAAATTTATTGTTCACATAAATTGCAACAAAAGTAATTGTTGTTATGAATTTTGACGATATTTTACTGAATATTACCAAAAAGAGTTCTAAAATGTGATTTTGTATTTATGAAGCAATAATAAAAATGCTTCAATGCCCCCTACCTGTGATATATGCTCATTATTATTTGAATCCAAACTTGAATTTGAAGCGTGAGCATGAAATAAAGTGTTCAGAATTTCGTATTCATTCTGTTCATCAAATTTAAAACTCTCTGAGAAATTGTTTGCAGTACTATGATAAGAATGTCTTCCGGGTTTAGACCGTGTCATTGTTGTTGTAACCGAAGTTGCCAACGTTTCGCCCACTTTCATAAGGGGCTTCATCAGAGCGTGAGATAAATCGCAAAACTCAAACAAGCAACCTAGGAATATCAACTTTAAATGAACATCGTCCACGGAAAGTAACCAATTGTTTCAACAGAAGAAGGTTCATGCGATGTTTAAATTGAATTTAGACTGATAAAACGATATGATTTTGTTTACGACCTACTTTTTTTGAAGATTTCTTTTGATATAGAACTGTAGTTGTTTGACCTAATGTATTTTCTTCGCCTTCGCATCAATTTTCTTGTTTTTAGCAGTGCCAGCCTAGTCGCTTTCAAACACAAAATAAACTTACTAGATAAGCTAGGTTTAAACAGCTGTGCTTGGCGAATTCTCTTGGCAATTTTTTTTTGTTAGAAGTGAGTTTTGAAGCTTTTACTGCGATGTGTTCAAATATTTCTACAAGTAGTTGTTTAAAAACATTAAATCCAAATTTGTCAAACAAAGTATGATGTATCATTCCGATTTCCAACAAGACAAAACCTTGTGACATTACAAGGACATCTGGTTTTGCTGCCAAAAATCTCTGATCTCAAAAATTTACCTTGTTGGTTTCAGGTAGTGTTTCAAGCTGCTGAACGCGTCTACAGTCACAATCGGCCTTAGCTTTACATATTACCATCAACTTTAGATTAACTTCTAATCCACCACCTGGAGCCAAATTGCAACTAACAATTACATTTTTATTTGCTAAATATTAATTGTAAAAATAATTTTTATAATGATACACAAACATTTGGTTTATAGTATACGAAAGTAGAAACTGAATCAATCGTTTTCTAATTCTGCAAATAAAATAAAACTTTTGTTAAATTAGTCGATTATGAAAAATCTTTTTGGTTACTATACTCGTTTTTTTGAACAAAATAACTTATTTAGTTTAATTCATAACTGACAGATGCACTTTTGGCATTGTGTGTATTACTTAGAACGCAATTATAGACTGCATAGATAAACTGATTAAAATATAATTAGTCAATTGTATTTATAAAAAATAATTATCTTCTATTAATTTAGTTACGACAATCACCAATTAAATTCTTATTAAGATTTGCTTGTAGTTTTGTGGTCGGCATAAAAGGCAGATTTTAATCTAACTTGTAGTTTTATAGACGTTTTAGAATGCAAACGTCATCGGAAGTGAAGATGAGTTGCAAACGAAAGTTGTTTTGATTTTTTTTTTTTGACAAAACTATTTAGAAAATGTCAAACATTCTAATTCTATTTTTGCGATAGAATACATGAGTAATTACAATAAGTTGTACAAGGGGACACCAAAAAAATCTGTAACGGCGTGCTTTTTTCCTCAGTGACAAAAAATGTAGATATCAATCACATCCAAGTCATGTTGACAAATTAACGACATTAAATAATCTGACGTGTATTAATTATCAACTGGTTGTATTAAAACTTTATGGTGGATGGAAGACATAAAAAGTTATTGAATTGAAACTAAAAGATATAAGAGAATCTAAACTATCCACTTTATTAGTAAACGAGAAACTATAACTTTTAAAAACTTGTCAATAACTAAGTTGAATTTTGCGTGTGGTATTCGGCATTTCCTCTCTTCAAATTTACTGGATATTTGTCATTTTGTCAAACGTGCACAAGGGATCTGTTTTATGATTGCTTTTGCGGTTCTTAAATACAGGTAACAAAAAGAAGATTACAAATTGTCTTCAACAGAAATGCCATCGGTTTAAATTCCACGTTTTTTGTTTATTTAACTTTGAATACGACTAAACCCATTAATAAATTAGTTAAATGTTTTAACCGCTTTTATAATAACAACGATTTAGTTTTTTCGCATCATAGAAACGCGGATGTTTGATATTATATTGATTATTTGTACAGTAAAATGTTTTGCGGTTTGTTATGCGCTCTGATTTATCTTTATCACATTCTTAAACAGGAATAGCAGTTGCCGAAACTGGATTTGCATTCCATTTGTTTCGCCACATTTATTTGAGCAACAATACTTCTCACGCTTTTTACTTTTTTTGCGAGATTCTTTTCTGCTGGCTAAGAAAATTCTGAAAGTTTTTAACGTCAAACGACAAGGCTTTCTTTGTGCAAGTTGCCGCTCGTAACCTCGCATGTTATGTAAAATAATTTCATGCATTGATAGATAAATAAAAGTATAAAAGACGGGTGCCATTACATCACAAACATCCTACATTACAATATTAAAATTATCATACATGTTGTAACGGTATACTTGGTGAAGTGTCAGCACGAAAAGAAAGATACATGCAATTTGGTTCTTTTATCACCTTATTTGATTACATTATTTTTCTCAACACATTTTTTGTGTCGTTAGGTTTTTTGTTTCCATAGTTTCTTCTTGTCATGGAAGTTGATTAAATTAAAATAGATGAGTAAACTGCAAAATTCGGCAATATAGGGCATAAAAATACCAATGCTTCGTTACTCGCTTAAATACGCAATTAGCCTGTTTTTGATCTATTACGGATACATAATTACTTACGCTTTTTTATTAGGAAATGACTTTTTCAAAAATATAACTAGTGATAGTAATATGCTTTATTAGTTCCACTATTATTTATTGATACATTTTTATCTATAAGAATTATAGACTCTATTTTAAAACACTGTTACGGCAACGTAAAAAAGGATGTACTAATTGAAGATGCTACAAGGAATCAATATACTTGATACAATTTATTACAGTATGGGAAAAAATGTCACAAGAGGCGGAATAATTTAAGAACAAGCGTAATCAAGACAATAAATTGGCACAATCAGAACCATGAAAACAATTTAAAAAGTAAAAAAGAACTATAAAGCAATCAAAATAAAACCAAAATAGAAAAAATAACTTTACTAAAAAAGCACATACAAGACCAATATGTATACAGGTTGTTAATAATAGTAGATTACATACCGAGGCGGAAAGTATTCCATTTCTGTCGAGAGAACTATAGTTTACCGAGAGGCATAGCCTCGAGGTGAACTAGTTCTCGAGACAAATGGATCACTTTTGCCAAGGTTTGTATACAATTTTATTCACAATCAGCCACTAAATAAAATAAATAACAAAAAACTAATAAAAAATGAATGAAAACCTACTTCCAAAATATTATCGTTTATTTCGGTAAAATATTAACACATAGTAGGCACTTCACAAATTGACATATACGTATTTAATTTATGATTGGCATTTTATCAAATTAGTTAAAACAAAACACACACAAATTACAGGTTCGGAAAGTGTACATTACTGACCGTGAGGTTTCATTACATACTCGTTTTTTTTTTAACCATGGAAACCGCTCACTTACCAACCTTTAAGAGGTTCGGAAAACTGTAGGTTACTAACTGAGTGTGAATAAAAAAACTTTACACACTTTAGCAGGTGATAGTAGATATGAAAACAAGAGAAAAATTCTAATACACTTAGGTCCAATACTCATTGGTTTTCGAGATAGAGCTTTTACAAAAAAACTACAACAAACAACGCATTTAGAGCACTCTAAAGTTATCGCAGAAGATGTTCAAACTGTCGTTCTTGCTCTTGTAAACAAGGTTGCAGCCGTCGTCGAAGAGACTCACGCACTTGATGGTAAACACCTAGAGTCCTTAGTTGTTGGCAGGCGTCTACAATTCGCTGCCAAAGTTCATCTTCTGTGTTCACTTCAGTGGCGTAAACAAGATCTTTTAAGTACCCCCAAACAAAAAAATCTAAGGGCGTTAGATCAGGAGATCTTGGTGGCCATGCGACAGGTCTTCCCCGGCCAATCCATCTGTTTTCGAACCGTTCATTTAAATAGTTTCTTACTATACGCGAAAAGTGGGCTGGAGCTCCATCATGCATAAAATACATGTTTATAATAACATCTAATGGCACATCCTCCAGATCGTTCAAATTGTCACGTAAAAAGTTTAGGTAGGATTGACCATTCAACCGATTCGGCAAACGAAATGGTCCAATTAAACAATCACCCACCATGCCTACCCAAACATTTATCGAAAATCCAAATTAATGATTTTTAACATGAATTGCGTGCGGATTTTCATCTGACCATTCGTGCATATTGTGAAAATTGAAAACTCCATCACGAGTAAAACAGGCTTCGTCTGTAAACAGAATGTTTCCAAGAAAATTTGGATTTATGTTACATTCATGTACCAGCTATTGGGAAAATTGTATACGCGGACGGTAGTCCGTCTCTCTCCGTAGATGATGAACCTTTTGTAAGTGATACGGATGAAGTAATTGTTCTTTAATGGTCTGCCAAATAGATACATTATTGACGCCGACAGCTCTACTTATTCGCTTGGTACTCACATGAGGATCACTATCTACAGCTTACAAAATAATGTCTTCGGTGTTTGGCGTACGTACTCTACGAAGTCTGCCACTGTCTGATTTTGGCGGTTTAAAACAACCTGTTTCTCTTAACCTGCGGTCGACTTCTGAAAAAGTTGGATGAGATGGAATATGCCTCAAAGGATATCTCTGCTGATAAATTCGTCTAGCTTCTCGCAAATTTCGATGAGCTTTGCCATAACATAACTGCATATCGGCGTACTCCGCACATGTAAATTGAACCATTGCAAAAATATTTCACCGTGACACTTGTTACAAAATGTTGATTGACATGTATCTGCGATTGTTCGTTTATCGCAGATAACGCGATAGCGATATTGCATTCATAAGTGGTGTAAATAAAAATTTAAAAATTCCATATCTCGAAAACCAATGAGTATTGGACCTAAGTGTATTAGAATTTTTTTCTTGTTTTCATCTCTACTATCACCTGCTAAAGTGTGTAAAGTTTTTTTATTAACACCCTGTATAGATTCAGTAGTAGTCTTGAGATCTGATGCAAACCGTAGAGAATATATGCGGCATACAGTGGGAAAAAGCTCAATTCTAGGAAATATTAATTACGAGTTTAAAAAAATTATTTTTAGTGACGAACACTTTATTATTATAATAATTAATATAAAATTCAGAGGAGTGTTTAAACATGAACAACATAAAACAAAAAATATATGTTTAAAAAATCATAAAATAAAAACTCTTAAAAAAATATTACCACATTTTTAAAAACAAGTTCACGCCCAAAAATTACAAATACAACTTTAATAAGAACGCCTTTGCTTTCTTTAAAAAGAAGGTTCACCATGAGAAACTTCAATTTTGTTATACAGACTGAGACTGCGTTAAAACTGCAAAAAGGGAAATTTGCGTAATCAACACATCATTTTTTCCCAAAAGAACAAACATAAAATGTGCTTAAAAAATGTAATTTTGTACTTGCTTTTGATTTGGAGTTTTATTTAAAGCTCAAATTAATTATGTATTTTTTACCTATTTGACTTTGACTTCTTGTAAACCTCATCTAAGCAGATATACTATATATTGTTGCGTTTATTAATATTAAAACTAACTAATTTATATACACGTTTATAACTAACCGAACTAATTTAAATCTAAGGATATTTAATAAAAACACTAATTTATATATAGCGCTATCACTGACACGAAGATAAGATAAAGTCACACACTTGTTAACACTTATTGTTTACGTTAAAGTCACGTACCAAGTTATTTATCTTACACGCGTTAAATAATTATTTATTTAGACTTGAATAGTCTTCTTAACACTGCCGTCTTCGAATTACGGGAAATAACTGACTTCTGATTTGTTTGAACCGCATTTATACACATTTGGGCAATTCTTCGGGAATGTTCCATATCTTTTGGGAAACGTTCTGGAAAGTAGATAACAACTTCGTGAAATCTCTGGAACTTGAGAGTAATTTCTCAAACGTTTCACACACATACGATGTGACATTGAAAGTGCAACACCAAGAAAGGGTGGGAATCTTATGACCAAAGTTTGTACGAAAGTTTAGCTACTAAGAGGTAGTAAATGACTAAAATTTAAAAAAAAATAAACAAAGATAAACATAATTCTTATTTAATAATGTATTAGTTCCTCTCTATTAGTTTCACACTCTCTTGTTCTTCGTAGCATTGATTCCAGCAGGTGGTCGATTTTCTCTTGAGTTACTGTATCTCAAGCACCTTGTAATTCATGCCGAAAAGCCTTTTGTGTCTGTTGAAAAGGCGCTATTTTTCTTAGTCTTTTACCAACGAGATTAAGATTGACTTTTTCGAATCAGGCAATAGAGTGTATTGCTATGTGGGGACAGGCATTATCCTGCTGGAAAGGTAAGCCTTCCAACTGCCAAGCAAATGGAAAAGTATGGGAATTACTCCCATAGGCTACAGCAATTAATTGGTAAAATTTTGTTGATCTGTTTTGTAGTTATATCGATTTTTTTATAGCAAACAGAAGATGGCTAAGGGTTCTGCCATATAATTGCGTTTTCCGTTTTAAGTCGGAGTTTGCACAATACAAACGCCAAATAAATACTCGTTAATATTTGTCACCGGGAAGGTTACTTTGTCTCTTTCGGTATGTGAAGTAAGCTGCTGCATGTATGTTTGTTGTTTGAACTTCCATCGCAGTTGCATTTGCATATAATTGAGAAATCTTGAGATCTGGCGATTATGTGCTCCACAACATCTTTTTCGGCTTATGTAAATCTCCGAATACAAGTGTGATCAAGGAGAGTTTGTAACCTTACTTCAGCTGACATATCAGTGACTGTTATGCAGTCTTCACTAGGGTAGCAATTTTGTTTCGCGATTTTCAACGTGTCGTATAACGGATATATATTAGTATTTCGAAATTTAGCGCCAGACTGCATCAACATATAAAAATTTTTTCCGTAATGTCTATCTATGTATGAAGGCAATACTTTTTTTGCTCTATACGGTATTATGGATTTTGCAAGGGAGTGGAAATCTTTCTTAATTTTGGACGTTCTCATTGGCGTGGTTTTGCCAGATTTATGTAAATTTCGACATTAACTCATCGTGAAAAGTTGTCTCCAGCAAAAAAAAAATTTTTTTGCGTTTAAATTGGTTACTTACTTCAGAATTTTTTTTTCGAAGAGCGAGATTTTCTTGTTGATGGTTTCGGTATGTTAGTGCGTTTCGATCAAATGGTCGTCCATGCGAGAGTTGCCAAAATAATATCTTTTGCTAGTCATTTTTTATTTTGCATTTTGAATTTTTCTAAACTTAACCTACTTGTAAAAGTTTACAAAATGTACTTGGTTTTTTGTTATCACTATTTCATAAGTTCATTTTTATAAAAACATAATAATTGCACTCGTTCTCTTTGCATTTGACCAGCATTATATGAATTTTCATAGTTTGGGTCTAGTAGAATCTGTTATAAAATAAAAATTTTACATCTTTTGTTATTGGAACAAAGTACTTATTCTGTACAAAATGAGACAGTATTTTTAATTATGGGAGATTGAAAGAAGACTTGATAGATCAAATGTATCCTGCTTTAAACTTTGGTGACAATTACACTGGTCTGCATGAAAATCGGCCTTAATACCATTCTTGACGATTTTTATGTAAAATGACCTCCTAAATCCAAAAATGAGCTCTGTTTTTACCCATCACCCACCTATTTTGAGGGGGACCTATTTTTATTTTATTTTTTGCATTTTTTTAGAGTTTTAACTTATAGCCGTTAAACATCCCAAAGCAGATAATAAAATTTATACCAAAGTATATGGCAAAAGTTTTGCTATAAAATGTATATAGAAACAACAATAAAATACAAATATATAAGAACAGTAAAAAAATATCAATAAACAGTTAGGAAGATTCACTGCACGATGCTGGGGATCTCAATACCACATGCAGGTTTGAACAGGAATTTTTGACAGGCTTGAACTTGCATTACTCTTCTCATTGTAGTATATTACATTGTTTGCTTAACTGCTTCGATCAGTACATCTATAGCATAGCTGTTGCAGAGTTAACTTGTCGACGTTTTAAACGTGCTGGATTTTGTGTTCATTTTTGTTCATTTGTGTAAAACAGTAAAACTACTTTTACTCCGGATTTTTTCAAGTGACTAAGTGTGATTTGTGGTTAATGCGGGCGTTGAATTATTGTTTAATTATGCCACCCGAGTGTAAAAATCATCCCGATAGCATCTGCTATGTCTGCGGGAAATTAACTTTAAAAACGCAACGAAAACCCCTTTCTCCGCTTGTTAAAACAGCTTATAAATTGTACTTTGATTGTCAAGTTGGCGACCAGGACAAGACTTGGGCTCCATCAGTTTTCTGTACGACTTGTTACAGTAGTTTGACCAAATGGCTCAAAGGTATCCGTAAATCAATGCCATTTGCTGTGCCCATGGTTTGGCGTGAACCTCGCTGTCAACTTACAGATTGTTACTTTTGTATGACTTCCACCGTCGGGTTTTCGAGCAAAAGTAAGCATACAATTCAGTATCCCAATATTCCGTCAGCTCTGAGACCTGTTCCTCATAACGATACTTTGCCAATCCCAGAGCCCCCAAACACTTATACTCTAGAGCCGGAAATTGATTTAAAAGACTCTGAGCCACAACCTGGGGCTTCAAATGATACGTTCAATGATGATGAAGAGTATTCCGCAGATTTAGTTTTTCGGCAACCTCACCTCCTCACTCAATCGAAATTAAATGATCTTGTCAGGGATTTGCAGTTACGCAAGACTAAAGCTCAGCTCCTAGGATCGCGACTTCAACAGTGGAATCTCTTAGAAAATGGAGTAAAAATATCTTCTTACAGGACCAGACAAGCAACCCTGAAATGTCTTTTCTCAGAAGATAAAGGTTTAGTGTTCTGCCCTAATGCAAATTTATTGATGACAGAGCTACAGATGCCATGTGACCCAGACAAATGGAGACTGTTTATAGACTCATCAAAAACAAGCTTAAAAGTTGTCTTGTTGGCAAATGGGAATGACTTCCCATCAGTTCCAGTTGCATACTCTGTTTATATGAAGGAAACGTACGAAAACATCTTCAGAATCCTTGATAAAATTAGTTATCACGATTATAAGTGGAAACTTTGCGCTGACTTAAAAGTTGTTGCAATCAGGATTCACAAAATATTGCTGCTTCCTTTGTGAATGGGATAGCCGAGCCCGAGATAAACATCGTACGGGACTGGCCTCTGCGAGAAAATGTTATTCCTGGTCAGAAAAATGTCCGAAGGTTCCGAAGGAAAATATTTACTTACTATCTTTACACATCAAACTTGGATTGATAAAGCAGTTTGTGAAAGCAGTGGACAAGACAGGTGGCGCATTTCAATTTTTGAAAACTAAATTTCTTCGTCTTAGCGAAGCTAAAATCAAAGAAGGCGTTTTTTTTTGTCCTCAGATTAGACAACTCTTCCAAGATTTGACGTTTATTGAACACCTAAATCGAAAAGAAAAACGAGCTTGGCTTGCATTTCAAAACGTTTGTAAGAACTTCCTGGGTAACCACAAAAGTGAAGATTATGTCGCTCACGTCGAGGAACTGCTTTTAGCGTACAAGGACATAAGATGTAACATGTCTCTTAAAGTTCACTTCCTTCACTCGCATCTGGACATTTTCTCTGAAAATTCAGGAGCAGTGTTGGATGAACACGTGAAACGGTTT
Source organism: Aquatica leii (assembly GCA_035610365.1). Classification (NCBI taxonomy): domain Eukaryota; kingdom Metazoa; phylum Arthropoda; class Insecta; order Coleoptera; family Lampyridae; genus Aquatica; species Aquatica leii. Next base: position 30,511,444 of record CM069439.1, read on the forward strand.
CATCAAGACATCGCTAAGCTGGAGAAGAGATTTTCAGGGAAGTGGAATGCAAGCATGTTGGCGGAGTACTGCTGGCGAGAGAGAGAGAGAGCTGTACCTCAGGGTATAAAAGGAAAGCAAGCACCAAGTAACGATGAATACCTTTTTATTTATTACTGTTTATATCTAAAATAGTTTTTTTCCCCATTTAAATTAAATTCATGTCCATATATTTATTATTATAATAATTATTAAATTATTATTATCGTTCGATAACTAAATTATAATTAATTTATCGAAAAGTGGTAAAATTAGAGATTTGGGGCTCTCTCGAAAATGGTGGGTGATGGAAGAAAACGGAAGACATATTTGGATTCAAGATGTGATTTTATATAAGAATCACCCGGAATAGTGTCAGGGTTCGATAAAAAATATTTTTTTGCAGACCAGTGTTATTTTAGTTGGACGAAGTTTGACGATGTGTCATTAAAGAGCAGACAAGCTAATCACTTTTTTTTACTAACAAACCAATGTAACTTGATTATCTTTTTGTTGTTTTTAAAAGGAACAAACGCGATTTGCGATAGTCATAAAAACGAATTACTAATTTCTAGAATTTGCCATTCTCCCACTGTGCAACATTTCTTTTTTTCTTAGTAAAATGTAAGGATGTCATATCTGCAAAAAATATGTCAAAGTAAGAGAAGAATTAACTAATTAAGCGCTAACGTAATATTAAAGAGCTGTCCAAGAAATATAAAATCAATAAAAAAAAACAAAATTTGAATAAATGTGTATTTTTGCTTTTTCGTTTTTTGAAGAAGACAGTTAGGTTCCATTCCATAGCGCAAAGCGTATCCATAAAGAGTAGAAAAAAAATATTAGAAACCTGATGTTTCCTTTTGACACAGTGGCAATTTCTCGCTCATTGTTCGATTCCACCTGCGCAACTGTAGATGGTTTTTGTACATTAGGTTCTTACAAAGCTTTACCAAAAGAATGGAACTTTGTACTTACTTTCTTTGGTGAATGCTTACAAAGCAGGTTCTTTATTTCAAATACGACTAAAAAAGAGATAATAATCTTCGGAGCCTACAAAATGGTACTGATGACGTAGTTTATATCGATAGGTCTATGATCCTAAAGGATTTCTTCTATGTACTTATCTAGTTCTGAATCACTTTTAAGATGCTCTCTAACCGATTCACTGTAGTGACAAAACGGCTTTTCTCGCATTAATAATCAATGAATAAAATAATATATAAAAATTAGGTTTCTTAACGTAACCGTTCTTGTAAAAACTTTCTTTCGATAAATAAAATCTAAAAATTTGTTATCTTGTTCTTGTTTGTTTAACAGCTAATGTAAAATTCTAAACAACTTTAAAAATTGTTAACGTCAAGTTAGACTGATCATTAGTAATAGTTTTTGTACAAGTTTTTAGTAACACGTTTGACGCGTTCCTTTTTTTATATTGTACTTGACAAGTCTTTTCAAATATTTTAGTTTTTTAAACGTTCTGGAAAATTCTAACAAATTATATTAGTAAGAAGGGAGTTTTGATACACTCTTCTCTTCTAAAGCATAGATCATATCAGTAATTATTAATGATAAAATACACCCAACAGAACAAAGTTACTGTATTTGATAATTTGTCAGTTCCTGTTTTAATCTATGGTTTACTTTTCCCAGACTGATAGTTTCTATTAAACTGTAAAAAAACTTGAAGGAAAGTAACTTATCTTCAAAGTTTTAGGTATAGTATTAATAAAAATTTTAAAAATAAAAAACAGTTTTTTCTTTTTATAATTTGTCAAAGTTAGGATAGAACAGGTTTAAGGTTTGAGCCTAGTCTAGCAGATATGTAGTTCGGAAAAAAACAATATTTTTACAACTTGTAAATTTTGCAATATTAGTCTAAAATGAAACGAAAATTGTCTTTTAATTACTTTGTATATACACAATCAATTTTGCAATTAATGTTGTCACGTCCTAAATCCACAACCCAAGTCTTTCCAAAAATCTTTTGATAAAAAAAATAATTGTCTTGTAATCGATTAAATACTGATTTTATTTTAAAAGATGTTGTCACAAAGTTTAATGTAAAAACATTTATATTCTATATAAAATAGATTGCTTAAAAGTACTAAAAACAGTAATTAAAAAAAGATTTTTAGTCCAAAATAGAAATAAAGGACAAGAAGCTTTAAAACCGATAAGTGAGGCGTTTGGTCTTGTTTTTCTTAGATAACATTAACTAGATTCTATTGCTTGGTAGCAATTTGCATAATTAAAAAAACCTTAAGCAGTTTTATGTTCATGCATGCAGTTCTTTTTTTAAATAGTTTTATATCAAATATGTTCTCAAGAAAATTTAAAAGTAAATAATAATGAAACATTTTTGAAATTGGTATCAAGTAGTTTACTATACGTTTATAAAATTAGGGTTTATATGTTTGCAAAAAAACATTTTTTATCATTTTTGGTACTTTTAAAGATGGCAGAAATATGTAGTTGCGTGATTTGCTTATTTTATTTGGGTTTCAGTTTGTTTTTCTCTATTAATTTTAATGCTTTTTTTTAATGTCTGGCAATGTTAATCAATTCGGTAACACAAATCGATGTCAAGCAGATTCTTAATAACTACTTTGAGTGATTTTAAATCGCACTTTCGAACGTGAGAAAATTTCTAATTTTGCAGAAACACTATACTTTGTCTACTGGATTTTGTCTAATAAAAAGGTTAATGCCAACAGAGTAAACAAAGTGTAGGATATAGCAACGTAAAATGAATACATTTTTAGAATTTTTCTGCATGAACAATTACGAATAAACACTTTTTTAAATTAAAAATTAAATGATTTTATGTAGCGGATTACTTATTTGAATATTTATATTTTATATTTTTGAATTCACAAATTTCATAGCACGTCTATCCGTTGAATTAAACACACGGAAATGAGTAAATGTGAACGCGACAAGTAACGGTTTTACTTGTTAATTTAATTTAGTTCTCATATAAATATCTATTACATTAGACTTAATCGACGATTGATTGCTTTGAAAAAAAAACAAATACGATTTATCAACGTTTTTTCTAAAATTCTAAAATTGACCTGCATACGAAGTAATTTCAAATTGAGCGTTTCACCGCGCTCATTATTTTTTTTGTACTTTTTTAGCAGTTTTTAACTTTTTAACGTAATTAGATTTAAACAAATTTTTTATTGTTTTCGAATAAATTTTTAGATTATTAGCAATTTTTTGCCATTTGTGTCTGCGAATTACTATCGCCACTAGTTTTGTTTAATAAATTTTGTTTACGATCGACTCCAGCGTCGCTAATTAGTCTAAAATCGATACTCCTTTTTTGACGTACTAGTTTTGGACGTTTATTGCAGCTAATGTTTTATTTATTTAATTTCAAGTATTTTTATTACGTTTCCTCAAATGTTAATTTTTTCCGCTCGAAATACTCCTACGCACATATTTTTTTCTATCTATAAGAAATTATAAACGAAATTCGGTTACTTTAGAAGAATAATTATTACGTTCTTTTCGAAATATATGTTTGTTTTTATATTGTTGTTATGGTAAGTTTGTTTAATACAAATTTTTAACATTTTTATTAAGCAGACTTTTACATGAACCGATTTAAATCAACCAAACTAATTTTTGCTTGAATTTTTTAATTTGTTATTAATTATCATCACAATTAATTTGTTTGTTATAAAAAAACAAACTAAAATTAAAAACTTAATTTAATAAAATAGTTCGAATTAAAAAGTTTGTTTTATAAAGTTTAAATATAAAGCTTGGTTGAATTTAAAATAAACCAACTAACCGCGGTCATTAGTGCAGTTAACTTGCGCACAAACCGTTTTGGGCATTTATGCATTATGGGTACAATGAACCGCCGCTGTTAGCAGCGCCTAATTAAAACTTGGTTGACTGAATAATAAACGGGACTCTGGAGACCCAATGTCGGGAGGTATAACCTGATACCAATTGTCCCAAGGTAACGGGGCTCTCATCGTTAATCTAATCACCCACATGAGGTATCATGATTCAGAAATCGAATGAATCTGAAATGAAACGGATTAAAGAAAGACGAAATCAACAAGAAATATAATGAAAATGTGAGCATGGAATACAAGAAGATTGAACAGAAAAGAAGTGAAAAAAATTGATGAGATGCTGAAACATAAAGTAAGCGTCCTGGGTATAAGTAAAATAAAAAAAAAGATTGGACGACTAATACTAACACAAGAATGTCAACTCAGAAATAGAAAGTAGTCGAATGACAGTAAATGCAAGAATTTGAAAATATGGCGGAAAAACTGTGGTAAACAACAATGGAAAAGCATTGATAGAATTTTGCATAAAAAATCAACAGCCACTTCAACTACAAGACAATACACAAAATTACATACAACGCAGCTGGAAGAGCACCAGAAAACATAAACGACTATATCACATACTATAGAGAAGCAAAATACGCTATATTAGATATAAAAGTAATAATTTAAACTCTGCACGAACCATAGACTAGTTATGGCTGACACAAGATTCTATGCGAGAAAACTAAAAAAGGCTAGACAGTATCATAAGATAAAGATAAATGAACTAAGAAACTAAATTAATCTTTAAAAATGGGAGCTAGAAGAAGCTGATGAAAACCAAAAATGGAGTATTGAAAAGAGGTGGAAGATACTGAAAGCAACAATAACAGAACAAGCAGAAGAGACATGCGGAACAACAGAAATTAAAAATAACCAAACGCGGACCAACTGGTGAGGAAGAAAAAGTTAAAAATAAAATGAATGCATGGAAGAGATATATCCAAAGTAAGAGCGAAAATAATTGACAGGAATATATATTCCGAAAAAATTAAATTAAGGAGATCATCAAAAAAGTGAAGAATATGGCAAAGATCTTGAAACGAAATCTAATACTAATAATGGAAAGCAATTCTGGAAAGCAATAAACAAAACACGAGATGAATATAGAAAACCGGTGTGGAGTATAAAAAACATTAAGGGTAACATAGAAGTAAGATAAAGAATTCTAAATACATGGAAAAAATACTACACTCAGAAATTTATGAAAAATAATGTAAGAATTAGAGAAAAAAAGAGACTGCAGTAGAAGAAAAAGAAGAAAAACGAGACATAGAGATAGAAGTTAGAAAAGGCAGAGATGGACTAACACCAAAAATTGTTAAGTATAACGGAAGACAAAGAAATGGATAAAAGAAATATGCCAACAAGCCTGGAAAGGTGAAAAAGCACCAAAAGATTGGGACGAAAACATTATAGTACCCATACATAAAAAGGAGACACTAATGACTGCGACAACTAAAGACCCATATGTTTGTCATCCGTAATACAAAAGATTTACACCCGGACGTTGGAAAGAAGACTAAGGGAAGAAATAGAAGAAGAACTGATGGAAGAGCAAGCTGCATTTAGACCGGAATGACAAACCCAAGATCACATATATGTACTAAGAACAACTATGAAGAAAATACTAGAAAGAGGAAAACTACTGTTTTTAGATTTTATTGACATACATGCAGCTTTTGACACAATTCCTAAGCAGAGCGTATAGAAAGCACTAACCGAACTACATGTATCAAACAAACTCCAACAAGCTATGAAACGAATCTACAAACATACAAAGGGAAGAGTGCGTATAAAAAGAACTGAGTCGGAAACTTGGATAAACCTGATCGGATGTTATAAGTGTTTTTATGTCCGGCTCAATGTTTGTGAGTAACAACCGCAAATCCCCACTAATACAAATTTTTAGTTGGTTTCTTTTTTTTTGCGATGAGGCTCATAATGGCACTGAATTCACGTTCATCCAAATAGAAAGACGGAAAAGCAATCAACAGCTTCTGTATTTTTAAAAATTTGGAAACAGAACATTTTCCTCTTCCCCAGTTTTGTTTATACAGCAAAAGTTTTGCACCAAACAAATATTACACTTTTAGTTTTGATTAAATTTAATGTGTCACCTTATAGTTTTAAATTATTCTGGTAAATAAATCAGTTATAACTTGTGTCCCACGCTAGGGGTACCCCATGGGATTTAAAATGGGAAAATTGAAATTATTTTTTTCCTGCTTTCCAAATTAAAAAATCACATTGACAGTTTGTCGCTATTGACTTGGTCCATTTACTAATTTGTGTGGATTTTCGAGAGACCATGTACGATTATTTTGTCGATTTGGTCTTTCATCAAGTCCAAATGAACATTCATCCGAAAAACAAATGTTTTTTACAAAATTAGTATTGTTCATTTCGGTGATTATTTCACAAAATCTCATACGAGCATAATTGTGTGGTAATAATTCTTGATGGCATTGCCAACGGTAACTTTTAAAGCCCTCCTGTTTGAGGTACCTGAATGCTGACGACCGAGGAACACCTACATTAATCTCAATTTCTAGCAAACTAACATCAGGATCTTGGTCTACAGCTGCAAGAACTGCCAACTGAGGGTTGTCTTCTTGATCGTGTAAGGGTAGTGGACGCTGACATTTACATGGTGGATTTACGGAGCCAGTGGTTTCAAATAATTGTATCGTTTTTTTGATACTCTTTAAAGAAGGTATTGGTCTATCTGCAAAAAAACCAGCAAATTTTTCTCGAATTTAGACCTTTGAAACACCTCGAAAATATTGTTTTACCATAAGAATTTTTTCTTCTACATTCATTTTCGAAGCTTGTAAAACAATTCTATCAAAACTGTCAACACTTCAAATGTTTTATAACAAATCAATGCTAACTTGATTTTTAATACCTATTTACTTGAACATAATTCAAGTTTATTTCATTTTGGAATCATAAACTGATTTATTAGCACGCAAATGCGGGCGCAATTTGGTTTTTTTCGCCTACAGAAAATTTTTAAATGTAATTTTTCTAGTCTTTGTTCTTCAAATTTCCATTTCCTTAAAAATAAAGTTGCATAATGTTGATTTGACGGGCTGCAATTTAATTTTAGCATCTATATTACTTTAAAAACCGAAGATAGCCAATCTGAATCGCATGCGCAAAAAACCTTGAAAATTTCGAATTTCAAATGCCTGTAATTAATAATTTATTAATTATCAAATTATAATCAAAAAATTGTTTTTAGAAACGTTTTAAGTGCCACTTTAAATCTACCTCAAAGTTTTTGCGATTTTTTAATTTGGGAAGCAGGAAAAAAATAATTTCAATTTTCCCATGTTAAATCCCATGGGGTACTCCTAGCGTGGGACACAAGGTATAAACGATGTGGTTTTTTGAGATAATTAAATTGTGCCGCAAATCATTGTCTTTACTCTCCAGGAATTCCGACACTGAATCAAAAAGCGAATAGAAACAATCCAAACATGCACTTTAAGATAACCAACGTACTTTTGTGTTAAGTAGTAAACGATTATAGTCATCATCATTTTCTAAACGAAGTTCAGCAAATAATCTCTCATTTAAAGCATTCCTTTTAATTTTGTTAACTGCTCTAACATAATGTAGTGATTTTTATTTTAATAAATAATGTTTCACCTTTTGTATCAGTTTTCAAACGTTTAGCAAGTAAAATTTTTCTTCTTTTACAAATCTCACATAAACTAAAAGTAGAACTTTGTTTGCTGGTAATGTTGAGTTGTCAAACTGTATAGAGAATCCTGATGTTTTTAAGTAGTCACATAAATAGTTTTCTACACATTGAGTCATTTCGTCGATCCTTCTGCGTAAAGTATTATTACTCAATAGAATTATTTTTATAATGTCGAAAGCTGGTTTGTGCAACAAGGTGTGTTACCTCACAGCTGGTAGAATAAGTTCTTTGTTAATAGTGTGCGAATTTCTGGACTTAACAATCATTAAAGAAATATTATAAGAAGCACGCAGTCCATCCTCATGTCTCTTAGTCTTTTTTTTTAATAAAAAAGAAATACTTAATTAATGTTAAGGGATTACTGTACTGCTAGCTGTAATATATATACATATATTTATTTTTTAATCAACTTAAAGAAGAGTATAACTTTATTTAAATACATTAAAATTAAAATATACTTACGTAACGAAAGTACGCGTAACAATACAAAAAATTATACTTCTTTTTGTCTAAGACTAGCAAAATTTGTTGTATGCACTTCACATCACGCACGTACACAGAATGAAATTGTTGATTAGATTCACGACTTATTTATAGTTCATAATAAAGAGTAGTTGGTGCAGGTATCGTCGTATTGCGTTCTTGTATAAACCTGTATAGATAGACCTGACTCACCGCGATGCCTGTTATTACTTGTATTTTATGCACCTGTCTATATTTATATTTTACTTAGGACGTAAACATCGCTAACAATTTATTCATTGTTATTTATTTTAACTTTCATATTAACAATTTCTTTATTTTATATTAAACCTTGCGCGGACCCCCTGATGTTGTTCAGGAACCTCCAAATCAATTTTAAGTTTCCACGGACCGCTTGAATGATCTCAGCTACCCATGGGAGTCCGTATAGAGACCACTTTCAGAACCACTGCTAAAGTAAAATCTAAACACAAAATTAGCAGTGTCTATCGTCAACTGAGCGTTATCTTCATACTATATAAGACACTCAACACCATAGATTTAGTCATATAAAATATTTAGAAAACTTTTTTATATATTCCTTGCCAATGAAAACATTTACCAGAAAAAACGTTGTCTTTTGTTCAATTTAATTTAAATTGTGTATATTTTATTTGTCAAAAGAAATTATTCATAAACAAGTCTCTGCGCTCGCGTTGCTGATGGTGGATTTTAAGAAGAGAACTATATCTTCATTTGATTTCAAACCTATTCATGTAAGTTAATGACACTTTTGTAATTTGGCAATATAGTTTTTACAGTTTCTATGTCATTTCAACTGTATTCACCATTATCGCGAGTATTATTTTGAACTGCTTAAAATTAATGAAAGTTGAGACGTCGATATCCTTAACTGGGATGGCGCCATCGTTAAAAACAATAAGGATAACCACTGTAACTTTTATAATAATAACAGTATTTGTATACAAAATATCTAACTTTTAAAAGTCAAAAAACATTGTTGCATCAGCAATGTGGTTAAGGTAACACGAATTCAAGTCATTTTTTTAATAAGAAAAGCGAAAAACGTCAGCAAGATAAATTTCAATATATTTTTCTAAGCCGCAAGTTCAACGTTCATCGAACGACAATGTACGTTATTTACCAAGTAGTGTTTTTTCACATAATTAATTTACTTTGCGTAATTGAATGGATTTACACAGGTTGATGTTTCGTATTTGACCCTCGAAGTTTACCTTACAAAAATTTCACATCCTTATCGATTTACGTAGAACACAACTGAATATAAACGAAAATGTTTCTACGATGAGTGACTTTCTTTATCATGTGGTGCCGATTAATAAAAATGGTAAAAGTTACTGGACCTGCTCAGAAGACATCTCCGTAACCTTGGTCACAATTTCATTCATTAAATAGTAACCGTTCAATATTTTAATATCAGTTTGAAAGAATGTGTAAAAAAATTGTTTAAAAATTAAACGTTTATGTATAAAGAAAAATAATATTAGTAATAAGCATTTGGTTTACCATTGCAATTTACAAATGTATTTTGACATATCGTCAGTACAATTTAGTATTATAGTTTTAAATAATCATATTTTGGTCATTATCAAATTTACAAATAAAACTTTTTACATTTTCAAAGTCTCACTTTTTAATTTAGACTTAAAAGTTTGATTCATAGAATCTCAGTCAGTTTTTATTAAAAATTCTACATTTTTTCACACTATAAAATAATTTAAATGAGTTTGATGTTTATCATTAATTTACTTTCAAGTCTTACGAATAAATTTTTGACTCTATTTTTCTTGGCTAAGATTGTTTTAAAATTTGTTGAAACAATTGCTTTGGAATCAACATTCCGGAAACCTATGTTGATTTATTGTTTCGCCTTATGGTCATCTCAGATTATCTAAGTTTTTCCTATCCTATTTCCTATTTATTTATTGATTTTTACAAAGGTTCTAATTTTTATTTTTTAGAATTTTTGTTTTGGTTGTCCTCTTCCTTTTATATTTTTTGCATTTATCATATTATTTACTTTTATATTTGTTATCTTGATTAGGTGTTTTTCTGCTATTTATTTTTTAACTATTTCCAATTCAGATAGCGTTAATAACACAAACATCTAGTAGTTTTATGTTAAGATCAATACAAGTATTTTAGCAGTTTACTTTTTTAATGACACAATATATCAATCTCAAATTTCGAAGATTAAATATTGTCGTAAATTAAAATTCGCTAAGCAATTAATGAAAATATCAGAAAGTTGGTAACACACTGAAAACTCCTAAGAAGGAAAAAACGCATTATGAAATAAAAATATTAAAAACTTGTTTATAGAAAAAAAAAGATCAAAATAAACCTACTCTTGTTTTAATTTATTTTTTTAATCTTGAGCGTGTTTGCGGTTACATACTACTAAATTAAATATTTTTTTGAGACTACGGACTTTTTACTACAAATAAGTTAATGTTTTGAAATTGTTAAGAAAGCGCTTTGATAAAAAGCTATAGAAAATAATTAGTTTACAATTTCCGCGTTTCCGAGTTTTCGAGTTTTCGTCACACGACGCAGTGGACATCTTCAGAGCCTAGAACAAACTGTAACTGTTACAGTGGAGAAATCGACAACGCGAGAATTATCCTGAATTCGGCAATAATTAGTTTGGTTGATCTAAAAATTTAGAATACAAATTTTCAATAATTGCTTTTTAGGAAAATAGTTGATTGTTATATTCTAAGGAAGATAAAAATAAGTATTAGAAAGAATAGACTATAAACAAAAATATAAAATAGCACGTTCGTTATTAAACGGTAAGTACTATAGGAGAAACGATATATAATCAATGGTTAAGATTTGTCAGGACTACACGGAATAAATCATCAATCTCCTACACATTTTTTTATTATTTTAGAATGTAATAATTATGTAAATTAATAGAAATTAATAGTAATATATAATTTTTATTAATTGCTTAAACTTCCAAATGGTAATCGTTTAGGAATAATTTCTTCATTATGTTCTCTATTAAAACTTTTACCGTAGCCGACCGAAAATTGTTCAGGTAATAGGATTTAAACTCGTAACGAGATTGGTATATGTACGTTCAGTAATAAGTGGGTTCTCTTTTGTTTATTAATGGAAACGAATCTATATTTTATTAACAGGTTAAAGATTGTGACCCTAGCTGGAATTTATAGACTTTGCAGATTAAGTTCAATTTTTTTTTAGATTTTCTATTATATATAATATATTCAAAAATCCAGTTTTTGTTAATGTGCTTATGTAACTTTATATTGAAAATGTTTTATGGAAATGAAATGTCGATATTGAGTAATATAGAGCTTCCTGAACTATCGTGCTGTTCTAGAAATCATCAACTGACAGTCGGTAGTTTTTATAAAATACTGTTAAATCAATAAATGCAAATGATTTCATCTATTAAAGGGGACAGACAACATAGTTCATGCATGATGAAAGTTACTTAACAAAAGTAAAAGCTTTCTCGGTCATACCAATACATATAGCACAGCACATCTTTTTCTCTTTTATTTTACCTCTCGTTGCACGATGAAAAACTTTTGGTGAAAGGCGGATGATTTACCTAGCAGCAATTTACGGGATTCGTGAACGGCAGAATCCACAGTAAAATGAATTTATTACATTTTCAACTGTTTCGTGTTTTACCTTAATCGCTAATTAAATTTTTAGATGTAAAGAATAGGGTTTGCGTTTAATAACACAATATCAATTCTAGTTGTGTACTTTTGTTGAAACTTAATTATGAAAAGACGTGTGGAAATTATAATGCCTCTAACTTCAAATAACTCTCTCTTAATTTTTAATAACGCGCCGACACAAAAATTTTGTTAGTGCCGTGCCCGTATGAACTTTTTCATAGAATTGTTAGGAGATGCTGCGTGAAAGTATTCACATATTTGCAAATTTACGCGATTAATTAACTTACCTTCAAAGTAAAAAGTGTGCGCGTTACGGGGAGAAAAAAAATCAAAGTTTTATAGAACAAATTTACTAAACAATACAGTATCTGTATAAAGAAACTGTATCCAGAAACAGAACAATCATAATAATCGATATTATAATATTGACATAAAGTTTACAATTACTTCTCACTATAAATGTACATAATATATTACAAATGGTCTTTTGACATTTATTAAGTCTTCATTTTCAACTTGTTCGTGTGATTAAGTAATACAACAAGTGTAACATCCGACTAAGAGAGCGGAGAAAATGCCGTTCTCTTAGTCGTATTCTGTCATGACTTAGTATAACTAAAGAGGAACATGATATCTTTGCTCAAAGACATTCGTTTAAAATCTAATACTAAGGCTGATACCAATATACAAATAACATCAGTCGCTTCCGACTTGACTTAGAGAGATTGTTTTTTTCACCGAAAATGGAAAAAATAATCCCTAAATTTTTGCAAATCAGAAGTTAGGTAGCTAACAGATCTTATAAATACTGTGAAACGCCCATTTAGACAGTTCTGACTTAGTTTGTTTCAAATGATCACATATTACAAAGACAAACACAATCAATGTGTTACAATCTACTGGGGGGAGAAAAAAAGTACTGCGCCAAACTCGCAAGACGAGCTCTTGACTACGTCAAAATCTTTGGTTCACTAACCAGTAATCCGCACTAATGGCAAACAAAATAAATATAAAAATAGAAAATATGAAGAAACAGAAAAGTGATTCGTAAAAATATATACACATATACACATAATGCCATTAGAGTAAAGACCTGGCGGTTTTGTATTGGCGGCTCCGAGAGCGGTATCGCGTATATGGCGCTGTACCAAAATTTGGGGAATTTTTGGAACCTAAATTATAAGTACACATGCAAAAAATAAATTAACCCAAATCGGCAACCCCGAACGACAGTGGTCAGAGCCGGTAATAAATAAACTGTACAGCACGCTCGCACAACTGTCATTGGGGTCGGCGTAACATACATTCAAAGTTTCCATACACTCTTTATACTTCGGTAGCGATGAGACCTTGGTTTATCGCATCTGCACGATGAAAGTGTTCTTCTATCACATAGACGCCGCTAGGCTCTTTTTCCATTGGCCTTTTGAGCAAGGAAGGGTCGCTAATAAAGAAAAAACCGTAAGTACCGATCAAAAGCAGAACAAAAAATGACTTACCTAACCCCACACACAGCCGACGAATTGGACATCACCGACAAACGTTTGATGTGCTCGTATTCCGGCTCGTGTAACTTAGCAGATAGTAATACTGAGGCACGTTGCCCTGGCTCCGTGTTGAGTTGTTTTTGAGAACGTGTTCGTTGCAACGTATACACGGAACGCCCATCGATCACTTGATGTAGCGGTTTCGCAAAACAGTCATTGTCACTAACACTTACGCTAGAAATAATACAGTCATCGGGAGAAGGCAAGTTCGAACTCAAAACGTTATTGGTACACTTTCCCCACGAATTTTTTATCATATGTGCTTCGGTCGACATAGCCGCTCCACCCTTCGCGAAACTACTATGAGCCGTATTTTGTTCGTTTTGTAATCTTGCTTCTTCGTCCGCACGAGCCTTTTCTCTTTTTCGGCGTTGCTTTAAACATACAATAACTCCGACAGCAACTAATACCAAAAAAGGTACGAAAGTGGAAATAGTAGCTATCACAACTACGTGTTCTGTGCTAAGATGAGATTCGGACGATACTCGAGCACTCGGTGAAACGCTCGAAGTAGCTTCTTCGCAAGTACGTCCTAAATATCCTGGAACGCAACGACACTCAAATCCGTTTGAGCGATTTATGCAAGTTCCTCCGTGTTGACAAGGGTGAGATCGACATTCGTCAATCGTTTCTGTACTAGATGCGATTTTCTGACAAGTGCGTCCGACAAAACCCACAGGGCATTGACACTCAAAACCGTTGACACGATTCGCGCACGTTCCTCCGTGTTGACAAGGATGCGATTGACATTCGTCGATTTCTGCACTGCAGTCTTTACCCGTAAATCCGGGAGCGCACTTACACTTATAATCGTTAGTCAATTTTAAACAAGTTCCACCATTTGCACATGGTTTTGTAGTACAATAATCTACGCGTGTTTGACAAAGCGACCCCACGAAACCGGGCACGCACTGGCAATAAAATTCGTTAACTTTATCAATACAAGAACCACCATTTAGACATGGATTATCTTGGCAATCGTCTATATTAGTCTCACATCTATCACCTGTAAATCCCAATTGGCAAACGCATCGAAAACCATTAATGTTATCTATACAACTTCCATTGTTTTTGCATGGATTCAAAGAGCAACTATTTAACGGTTGCTCGCAATTATCGCCAATAAAACCCGGATTGCATTTGCATTTATACCCTCCATTCGTATCTAAACATATTCCGTTATTTTTACATGGTTGGTTTTCGCAAGTTTCTACAGAATCTTCGCAGTGCGGTCCATGAAAACCATGAGGGCATACGCAAGCGTGGTAACTTCCGTTCCGATTACAAGTACCTCCGTTAAAGCAAGGGGTTGTGGTGCAATCGTTAATTGAGAGTTCACATTCGGTACCCGTAAAATCGGGTGGACAACTACATGTATAACTTCCTTCTCCGGTGTTAAAACAAGTACCACCATTACGGCACGGTTTATGGTTTGTACAGAAATTAAGATCTTGATTACAAAATAGTCCACCCCAGCCTTCGTCGCAAAGGCAATCCCAAGGTTTTACACAACTTCCATGCATGCATCCGGGGTAACGCTGACATTCATTACATAAAGGTCCTTCCCATCCTGATTGACATCTATAAAGAAAATTAATTAAGAATTTGATTTTCGAGCAATCACAAAATTGAATAGTGGATTCAAATTAAAAGCAAAATTTTAATTCGTATATAAATTTTTATAGGGTGTAAAGTAAAAAATTTTAATCGAACGAAAACAATGACTAAGAGTTTAAACATGTACAGAAACTAATCGGCGAGGGTATGTGTTTCACACGCGTCCGTTCTTGCTACTTATAACAGTAGAATTCATAAATAAGACGCGATAGAATTGTTGGTGTTTTTCTGGAGGCAGTAGGCCGAAGCAACATTGGGCATTCTTAGTTATTCTAATCATGTCTTCGGGAGCGAGTGTATTCGGATCGTATCGAGGAACTCATTGAGTTGCAGCTTGGATCGCAGACCAAGGTAAGCGCGGAGCTCTGCGGGGATGCAACACGCCCACAGAGCCTTTTCCCACGCTGCCCGGTGGCAAGTATGCAGGTCAAGGAAAGGTTACTTACGGGTCGCCGTCCCAATCCGCATATACTGTACTGTTCACAGCTTCTTCCGCTAAGACGGTGGCCCCCCTCAAAGAAATACCACAACTAATCACTACCTTATCTTCTTATAAACTTCCGTAAATTATAGTCTTACGCTTTTTAATAGATCTGTACCGACCTACGGTTGTTGTAATAAATATAACGAAACAACGAAGATTTTATAATGTTAGAGTACGATAATCCACTAATCAATTTAATTAAATGAGATATTTATTTCTAGCGAAGATTACTTACTTGCATTCGTTCGGTTTAGAACAATGGCCGTGTTGTTCGTCGCACCCAGGTAAACAACGAGCTGAAACGAGAAAATTTCATTTAGAATAAAAAGATTATTACGAAATAATATTTTGTTTCAAAAATATTGTTTGTGGAATAAATAACGTGGAACGGAGCACCCTGTATGCACTCAGGTATGCTGCGGTATCGTGGGAAGACGGCCGGCTGCAAAGTCGACAGCAGCTGAGTTGCTCACGTCTTAGGTCCGCGGTCAATGTTTTTGTTGTTTTGTGATCAAAATTCGTATTTTTTGTTTTTCAATAACTGCGATCTATTACGATTTATATAAATTACAATTTTATTATAGAGAGTGAAAAAAGAACTCGCAATTTCGTCAATTTCCTAAATTAGCAACAGTACACCGTTATTATTAATAGGTTTCCGTCGACTTTTTTTTTACTTCGCTTCTAATTACCCAAATGGTACTTATTTACATATAGAAGCGCATGCATATTATAAATGTTAGACAACGGAAGGAGCCCGAGGCATTAGACTTTCAAGTGGTTCTTGAATCGGCACAACATAAGTGGACCTTCCTTAAAAGGATAAACACTTACCTTTGGTACAGTAGTCGCCTGTCCAACCAGATAAACATACACGTTCTCCTACAGGAGAGCATGTATAATGTCCAAAATTGTCATCTCTCGGTCGACAAAAGTTTTCACATCCTTTTCCGTAATAGTGCGGTTCGCATGTCACACGATATTCAAAACGCAACGTAGAATATTTAGAATTATGCACATCTTCGGTCCAATCTTCACCAACTTCTAACCAACGTTGTCTCATAAGTCGACTTATTAATACTGAAACAAAAAATAGAGTTACATAACGAGTACTCTCAGGTAAAGTTTTGACAAACAAAACTGAGAAATACATTTGGGGTCGGTAAGACAGACATGTGAGAAACAGAGTACACCTGCATGATGCATCGAACAGAGCATCCTGCACGCCGCAGCTGTATCCGGTGTATCCGCCTAACTTTTAAGAAACAACACATTGCTTTAACCAGTTTGTTCAGATTCAAATAATTACCAAAAAATACAGTAATAAGGTTAATATTTAAAACAATATATAACCGGAAATAATCTCATCATTACCATCGCACAGCAGAATGAATTCAAGTCAAGCAGAACAAATTGAACCCACAAAAAAATCGTTGCAAAGCCAAAGAGAGCGAAAAAACAATTCCGTTCACTTAAATTACCATAAATTAAAAAACGTGTATTCATTTAACTCTATTGATTTTTTTAAGTGTTGGCACAATTCGTTGGTGATTAGTGCCAAATTTTCTCGGCGTCTATGTGTATACGGAGTCAACAGTAAGGGTGCGACAAGAAGAAATTTAAGATAGGTGAGTTGAGGGAGAATTAAGGAACAGGACATCCGGTGTGGTGCTCGAAATCGCATTCACATAATGTTTCCTAAGGAAGTGCTTTGTGCAACTTTCTATACGCCAACCTTGGTGCAATACCGAGCCATTTAAACATTGTTTTATTCGGCATCGAAAAAATTCGGGCGCATTGAATACACAAAGGGGACTAAAAATTCTCTAAAATAAATAGCTACAGGACGACAGGTTCTTAACATAATTAACGAGTCTCTGTTAATAGTGTAAGGAAGATTACGAACAAATAAATTTGGTCTTAGTGGTTCTGGTACTGCTAGTAGTAGAATCCCTAACAAAAACATCCCAGAATTTAATTACAACGGGAAAATACACAATCCACGAATTTGATTATTTAACACCTAGAAACTTCCACGAACAATTTAAAAAAATAGACAAAATTATAAATCACCTGGTTGTAATCGCGCTCTAAACAGGTATATTTTTTCTTGTCCCGACAATATACTACAACCTTTATGATGGCAACAGAACTTAATAAAACGTGTGAACAGCATTAATTAGTTCCTACGCTTTTCAAGTTCAAGTCTGTATCAGATTTATTTAATGATATTTTTTCGAATAATTCGATCACGGAAAATAAATAATTTTTCTTCGGCAAGGTTGTTCCGAATCGCGTAGGTTTACAAAATATGAGTTGATACCCGCGCAAACTTTCAATATTGAAAAGGTCAGTAAACACTTTAAATTCAAATTCCATATTAGACAAATCATTTATCTTCGACTCGAATTACGGTTGATGCAATTTATGCAAATCTAACGAAAATCAGACGATCGGGCTCCATCGATTGATTACAATTAAGAATTTGTTTGCCGTTACGAATTTCCTAAATGGGAAAAATAACTAAGTCGCTTGGGGTTTTGAGTGCTGCATCGAGTTGTAAATATTTCAATGCGCAATAAACGTTTCAGAATCAAAGATTGTCAATAAGTTAGGGTTAACGATATAAGATAACTGGTCAAAGAGGGTCCACCATCTATTTATCATTTACTGTCAACTGCATAAACCAACCGGCCCTGTAATGCGTATAGAGAAGGGTCGGAGGACGGTTATTCTATAAAGCACCTGGCAAAGGTACAGTTGACTCATCAAAACTTACTCTTTTAAAGTTTAAAGCTAAAGAATGCGTTTCTTTTTATAACAGAGTAATAAAAGAGATCTCGTAACTTCGGGGTGGGTGGTAACTACTTTATTTCAATTACTATAAAATCGTAAAAGAAAATGTCAATAAACATTCACTTGTTCCTTTGTGCATTGTGAAAACCTTCTAACGTGATTCTCGCCACTAATTATTTTATGTAGAATTGTAATAAAAACAATTGTATGCACGGAACAATGAAACGTATAAATAGTAGTGACCAGAATTTTTATATTACAGATTTACGGAATTTTTTATCGTTTAAATTCAAAGTCGAAATGCGTAACCCTCAATAATTGCAAAGAAATTAACATTTAGCATCTTGACACTTAAAAAGCAGGCAAGAATTTTCTGGCCAATTATTTTATAAAACCCGTTAAGCATACATAACAAACAATGGTGGAATCGTTTGTACTTTCAACAGTAAAAACTTAAATAAAACAAAAAAGCTTCCGAGCAATTACGAGGTATGTCATGTTTCCGCGTCAAATATTCAAAAAAATTTTTGTCAACATACCTCCTGAATTTGATGTAAGATTTCCATGCCATGCTTCCACAATTAAAGAAAAGGTGCCCTGAAATAAATAAAAAAAAATTTATATCACAAAGAAAAAAATATTTTGGAAAGACAAAAGAGCGTTATTGCGCATGCAAAAAATAAAAACTACGTATAAAGGTACTCCATCCGGTGTTTTATAATTAATAATGTAATCGCTACGAGATATTCTCTTAGAGAATCATTAACTGAAGAGATTTCATAAATTTGCCGTTTGAGAGAGAGAAGAAAAGATGCTGTAAGTTTATAACTTTTATGCATCACAGAACTGGTTTAGTTAAGTGTATGAGCATCCTTCTTATGTTCCTACTTTAAAATGCACGAAATGTGGGAAAATAATACTTTTAGACTTTTTCGATGCAAAAAGTCATCAAAAAGTATTACATCCACGACTACCAACTTGATTACGAAATACGCTATATATTTGCATAAAATAAAACGTTAAGAATGCATTTGAAAACACGGAAATGTCTTCTTTAAATTATACATTGCGAAGATACGCTTTCCAATTTTATCGTATTGAAAACATTAATTAGTGCTCGAAGAATTTTAGAAATTAAATTTTAAAAAAAAGTTATTACACAAGTGCGCTACAAAGTTTGAACGAATGTGTATAATTACTTTTCAGATCAATAAATTTATTAAAATGTGCAAATCTACAAATTTCGTTTCGTTGCACTGCAACGAGAATCTTCGCAATTTACTTTTTCTAAGAGCTTTTTAAAGTAATAGTAGAAAACAAAATATTGATAACGTTCAAAACCAGACTAGAAAAAAGTTCTGAAGTAGCGACTTTAATAATTAAAAGATTATACAAGAGCGGACGAATAACAGAATCACGTTTCGGTGAAACTTTTTACGTCAATTTTTTTGAAAGAGAACACTAAAGGGGACGGCGGCTTTATAAATCCGATAAATTCAATAGAGAGAAGTGATGTTCTTCGGGTAGTTTTAAGGGAAGCCCGTTTTGAAACAACATAAGGCAAGGCAGGTGGTAGGTAGGCAGCTACCAACTAACGACCCAGATATTCATCATATGATGCTGACGTTTTCAAAACCGTTTTTGGTTTCTTTACAGTTTCCTGAAGATCGTTCAAAATTTATTGTTTCTGTACGTACAAAACAGATCCAATAAATTTTACGCCTAGCACACTTAAATTGGCAAATACCAGAAAAGAAAAAGAAGAAGAAAGTACATGCACAATTAGCGAAAATTAGTATATAAATATAAACTCACCGGCCACGTGAATGGAAATGAAAACCTAATCGAATTGTCCAGTCCATCTTGTGTAGTATCACTTTCAAAATTTGGTCCAAGTACAGACGTTGTGACGTCTCCAAACGTGCAGGGTGATGTTGGGTCGATATTAACTCGATATTCTTTAAGGCAAACTCGAAATCTTGGATGACACGAACCACTACATTCGGAATTTTCTCCCAATTTCCCGCTACAGCATTTTCCCAAATCATCTTTACCCGCTTCGTTGTCAAATGATTTTAGTCGTAATTCAAATACTCCGGAAGAATTAGCCTAAAGATAATATAGTTTTATTTTGGCACGCCGGTATTTTTAATAAGCCAGTTTTTTTGCAATGTTTACAAAAAGGTTATTAAAAAAATGGGTCGTGAGACACTGGCCAAAAAACGTTTTCACCACCTCACGCCATACGCGTTTGGAAAATTTAAATAGAAAATTTTGTTCAATGCGCGGTCTAAATTTATATTTGTGTATATACAAAGTTTTGAATGTCGGCGAAGATTGAACAGCGGTCTTACCTGGTGCAGGGCAAGGAAAAGCCCGACTAGAGTGTAAAATATCCAAGACATGGTGATTGTCGTTATCCTTCGTTGAGGGTTCAGCAACTTCCAGGTGCTGTTACCTCAGGGGCAATCTGCAACACCACGCCATAGGCAATCGTCTTTTTTAACACTCACAGAAGTTAAATAAAAGCAACGTTAGTTGCGTACACATTTGAGGGCAACCACAATTCACAACACACACATATAATAATCAGTTTATTAAATGCCACCCCATAACGCCACAGCGTAATCCATCAGCACGTACAAGCGAACGGTACAAGAAACCAAACACATTCAATCAGCGCCAGATGTAGACTGTGGAAGCCGACGCCGCAGCCGTGTGGTACGTCTGCTTAGGGGAGGGGAGCTCGCTAAGGGGTCGGCTTGCTCTGTTTCCGCTACAATTCTCCGCTTCTCGACTACGGAGACCACTGCGCCACTAACTATACACGAAGAGAACTCGCGTCCTCGCTACCCTCGAATGGGCAGCCACCCGGCCTGTTCGCTTTAATATAAGAGACGGCAGCTGCAAGCCGGCTGCTTTTTGGGGTAGTACGTCACCCACCTACCCCATACACCACCAGGCCACCACATCATGTGTACAAGTACCCACGCCTACCAAAACACCTTGACATCGCATAATCAACCCCATTAACCCACTAACAAATCTCTGCAATTCGAAAAAGCACATGCATTTGCACTACTAATTATTTCATTCATAATAATACAACGCAATTCTACGTTTAAAATTACGGAAACTTAAAAAACATTTCCGTATATACCCCGACAATTTTTTTTTAACTTAACAGAACTAGGGACCCGATATTAACGAAACTAAAGGATTAAGATTACAAATTTAAAATGACGCAAGGATTGGCAACACCTGGCCCTTGTTAAACTAAGTTTATTTGCATCAAAATAATTTTGCATTATTAATTGCGAACAGTTAAAACAAACGCAGGATGCACAAGATGATTTAAAAATCCATACCTTCGCCGTTTGTCTACAACACTTGATTTTCAAAATTCATACACAACCGTACGATTCGAAGTTTAAATAAGAACTAATTGTAACGAAGTGACTAGTTACCGATAAACTTGAATTCTATTACTTATATAATTGAAACATTTCAACGATTTCTAGGATGACACACAATTATGCATACATACAAAAAATTTAACAATTTTGTTTATCTTCAGTGACACATAAGCCGGTGCAATAACCCAATTCATACCTTATAACAAATGTTTATTATTGTTCCGCAAAAACAACAGTGGTTGCTAATTTTAATTGTTAGATTTTTGCGTATACTTTTTCTTCTTAGTTTGCAATATTTTTCTACTATACAGGGTGTCTCAGAATATATGGGCAATTTACTGGATTCAGATAGAATACATAAAAATAATATGACAAGTTCCTATACACTCTTTTTCCTACGGCTCTCCCTACGAAGACAGTCTTATAATAATTATTTAATATGATGCTTCCTAGGTAAGTCTCTTTAACATGAACCATTTTATTCGCATTTACTCTGCCAGGTAAGGACTAGCTCTAACACAGTAATGTTATTTTTTTACATCCTGTACGATAAAGGCAACAATATTTTTGAACAGCTTAAACCATCAAATAAAAAAAAAAGATTCTCTTGATCAAAATCGATAAAATGAACTATTTACGAAAACAAAATACTTTTGTTCAATATGGTTTTTATTGCATAATTGTGTATGTCGGTTCAACATGAGCTCTTTCTACACTTATTCATTTCCTAGCTCTAAGAATTGAAGATTCACTCTACAATGCCTCAACATTAGTCCTTATTTTGCAACAATGGAAATTAATCGTTTCCAATAAGATTTTTTTATTGCCTATTGGATTAGCATAGACTAAAGTTTTTAAGTAGCCTCACAAAAAAACATTAATGGATTTAGGTGAGGCGATTGCGCAGACCAAACAACGGGTACTATTCTTCCTGTCTATCGATTTTTGAAGTGTTTGTTTAGGTGTTCTCGAACTACTGGGCTAAAACGTGGTAGAGCCTCATTATGCATGAACCAAAGTTCTGGCAAATTGTTTTGAAGATGTAATTCCAAGTAAAGTTTTCTAGTTAACTTTCTTTGGCAGTATAGATGGTACAATTAAATGTTACCCGATTATTCCGTCCCACACGTTGATGGGTTCAAATTGATGCTGATGACGCGTTATAACAGAAGCATGGAAGTTTTTCACTGTCTATAAATGCGAATTATGTAGGCTTATAATGCTATTTTTAGAAAATCCAGTTTTGTTGCTAAAAAAACTAAACCAATGAAATTTGCATCGTTCTTGTTTTATTTTAAAACGCAGTTAGAAAGCCTTTATCAAGAAACGTTTTTACTTTTTGAAGATGGTACGGATGCAACTGTTCTTTTCTAAGAATTTTAGAAACCGTCGATTTTGGGCTATAAAAAAAGCAGTAAATTTTCGGACACTTGTAGAAGGATCTGCTTCTACGGCATTTTAATGTTTTCTTCGACATCCTCTCCGCGATTTATTTGATTTCCAGAATTGTAGTTGGCTTTGTCAAGTTTCCTAAAGTTATTTACGACATTTTACGTTAAACTAAATCATTAGATAAGTACAAGCAAAATATAAAACATGTTTCTCTGAAACGACGATCTACTCTATCAAAGGTTTTTCTATCAGAAATTCTTCTATTTGGAAATCTTTCTTCATAAAGTTTTTTGGCTTCTAAAGCATTACATATAGCATATTCAGCAAACGTAAACTCCATTACTAATTAAATCACGAAGAAAAATAACGAAAATTTTAATACATTCTGACACTGACATTAATTTTCAACTGACACCATCTTTATTTAAATAGGTATGTCAAGAAAAGCATAGAAAACAAACGATTTCTAGGAGCGTCCGTAAGAAGGACTATAGGAAATATAGTGTATAGGAACTGTTCATATTATTTTTATGTGTTTGATCTGAATCTTGGAGATTGCCCACATAAACTGGAACGCTTTGTATATTACCCTTTTCTGTACAAATTCTTCTTTTTTTAGCATTCAGATTGTTTTTGATCTTAGTGTATGAAGTACTTTAATTATTTTAGTGTTACTTAATTTGTGTCAATTTTTGTCCTAACACTCATAAATTAATTCTTTTTTTGCATCTGAGTTGTAATAAGTGGCAATATATTTTTTATAATTAAAGAATAAGCAATTAGGGTGACAGAAAACCGCTTGGTTTTAAAATCTTTGAACTTGGAAAACTTAGTTATTAAAAGCTCTTGCAAGCTTTATCGTAATGAGACTGCCGATTGCGATATCTTAACTATTTAGAATATTAGGTGAATTCAATTCGACCCCTTTAAGTTGGAATAAAACGGTTGTATTGATATAAATGCCAAGGAGTTTCTAAATTGACTTGATTGAATTTTGCGATGCAAAATGCGTTTAGTATTACGCGAACCCTTTTATTGGAGAGGGAGTACAATCAAATACAATAAAGAGCAGCTGCGAAATGTCTCCCTACCTGCTCATGTAGATAAGACCTATTTCTTTGCAGCCCACCGGAACACTATAGATTTCAAGGTTATACGGGAAGGAGATCTTTAAGGGGTTTAAGTGGAAAGGGTTAAGACAGACGCGATCTATTTTTAGTTGTTTTAAAATAGTTACCTATAGGCTTTAGTAAAATGTATTTACTGTTATCAGTTGAATGAAATATTTCCAATTACGTAAAACGAAAAGACTGGAGGAAGAAGATGCGAGGGATTTTTAATAATGAATGAGCAGGAAGTGCGAAAAAGGCAATCAACGACAAAGATTTATATAAAAAATGGACAACCATCTCAACCCCAAGTGAGATTTAGGAAGAGGGCGGAATTCATTATAATGATTGAATATACTTGATATTCGAGCTAGTAGGGCACTGTATTGAGCAAGTACTTCCGGAATGATGGCGAGTGCTACTTCCGCACTTAAATGGTAGCGGAAGGGATCAAGGTTTATATAATATTTTTACATTAATGTTATCTCACTGATTTATCGCCGTATTAACCACGTAATAAAGAGCTTTATTAAATTCGCAATACGGAGAATCTGCTACTTGCAATAAATCATTCCCGTTTTTTACGTACGTATTAAGAAACGAACAGTTGTAGGATGCAACTGAATATATTTTTTTAAAGGTGAGGGATAACAGATGTTTAAAAAATGGTCGACCGGTACTAAAAAAACTGAAGTTTTTAGGTAAATCTCGAATTTACTTTAACGAGAAGTCATTCATAAATCTGCCTTATGTTCTTTCATAGAACAAAAACCCAAACTATAATTAGTAAAAAGCAGTCATCTATTACAGCGTGATAACAGCAACATGCGGAAATTCTTCTCTTATTTTGAATACGCTTTGATGTAATGGTTCGACGTTAGTTACTTTTAAAATCATCTAATAACAATTAAAACCGTTTTACAACTACACTCATTTATTGACTCTTTTTATTACTGAAAACATATAACTTAATTTACTTACTAGTTTTTATCAAGCTATCCTATATAAACATATCTTTTCACGGGTGATATATTTACTCCCATGTCAAAGTGGACACTGAAACAACTGTTGGAAAACGTGTTTCGGAAAGACTTGCTAAAGCGCACTAAGAATTGACATAGCTTTGACTCTACAGCTCAGTGTTCCAAGATACTTTTATCTTTAATTATTTTAGATCTATTTCCGTTTGATTTATATCTTTCTTTAGACTTACCTATTTTTTTTTTTTACTACTACTTCATTTTTCTCTACGTATTCTATTCATCTCAATCTCGATAATCTCAACACGTCAACTTTTTAATAAATTTGGTATGATTTCAGCACGTTTTTGTTACTTTATTACCTATAGAGGGATTTTGTATTTTCTTTATGTCTATTGGTATTTACTGTTATCATATGTAAAGAGTGATTCTTAAAAACGCAGAATTTGACCATACCTAAATATTAGTACACCTTGTTAGAATTATGGCAATTTTCAAATTCAATAACTGCGCTTTGTTCCAAAAATACAGCAAAAATTGCGTTTTGCTTCAAGGTTCTCTTGTAAAGTTAAATTTTAGGTAGATATATAGTATTTAACTGTGCATTTAATAAATTTTAAATCCGGAAGTGCTCTTCATCGTCCATACACTCGCATTAGTGCTCCTCGTCCAGCCGTTCCTCTGTGCATAGGCTTTTTTGAGAATCAATCAAGACTCTGTACCACTCGAGACGTTCGTCGTTTATCTAATTATTTACTTTATGTTCATTTTCATCTTCTTTCAAATACATTTTGTCTAGTATTATGTCAACGTCCTGTGACTTTTGTGGGTTAATAGTTCTTCCCAAAGAAAGTTCGTGTATATTCATGTTTTACAGTGATTTTCTCCGTTTTAGAAGTAACTACGCTTCATTTAGGTCACTCTAATAAAAAGTTTCAGTTTGAATTTGAATAGTGTTTTTACTTGTCGATAAAAATCCTTTTCGTATTTCGTATGCCTACAATTTTTTTTAAATGGATCTTGTAGCAGTTTCCAGTCCTCTCTTAAAATTCTTACTTTCCCTACTTCTTCATATATTTTGCAGTAATTTTTTTTTAAATCTCATTTTTTTTCAAGCATTTTTTTCCTATTCTTTTAAATACACAATCGGCCTGTATCTAAGAGCGAACAAAAAATACCATCAGAATACGTGTTAAATTATTTGGTGAACGATGATGAAGCCAATTTATTAGCATTTCTATAAAAAAGCTTTTTTATTACGGTTAGAGCAGTCACAGAAGAATCGTTATAAAGTGGTCATTGTACCTTAGTTGAAAAACCATAAAGAGCACATCCGACTTCTGAGGTTCCTCTTCCTGTCTGGTTTTCGTTCCAATAGTATAAAATAGGCTGTTTTGTTTGACGATTTGATGCATATGCTATACTATCCTAACTGTGCAGCATAAAAACTTTCCTGTATGACAATTTTAGGTAAAGGTTGCAAGTCAAAATAGAAAAAAATATCTTCTTTCATAATGACGTTAAAATGCTTACTGGACATTTTATAAAATCTTAGTTTTAGAGCAACTCTAGATTTCTTTTGCTCATTTGTAAAACCTTTATCTGGTTTTTCAGCCTACAACAAAAGCTATAAATATCTGTAGCAAGTGTTCTAAGACCGATATTGAACTGGGTAATTTTTTTAAGTGTGCTGGGAATATTCAGCTTTACATGTCATCAGTTACAATGGTATATATCATATTGTTACGAAACTATTATTCTACATATCATTTATTAAGAAAATTTTTAATTGTTTAATTAGATTTAAATTTAATAGCGAAGGCTTCCACGGTCACTAACATTAGAATGTCTTCCGGGTTTGGACCGTGTCATAGTTGCAACCGAAGCTGCCAACGTTTCGCCCACTTTCGTAAGGGGCTTCATCAGGGCGTGAGATAAATCGCAAAACTCAAACAAGCAATCGAAATCTAACTAAGAACTTCTCAAAAGTTAAGTTATCCACTTGTAAAACAAGTCATAACCTAAACTATGAAAAGGTAAGAAAGAAAACGATAACCTGAAAAAGCAAACGAAAATCTAACAAAGAACCACTACCGAGTTAGGTAATCAACTTGTGAACCAAGCCAGATTCTAAACTCCGTAGAAGTGACTTAAAAAGAAATAGTCTCCGTATTTAAAGGAAAAGAATCGTCACGGATGATTAAGCTCGACCCTGATTGGGTTACGGTTGTTAGGGGGCGTGTTTTTGATAAATGACTAATAACCGGGAACCAAAGAGGGGATAGTTCGAAACCATGATTGCGATTGAAGTTATTGGGGTGTTTGATGATTTCTATGCTTTCTCGGAATTTCCTGTTGAAAAAGAATGGAGATTTGGCAATCAACGAAACATTATCAAAATCTATCTTGTGACCTGTAGTAAAATGATGTTCAGCAACCGCAGATTTTGAAATATACTTTTTTCTTACACAACGATCATGTTCTGAAATGCGAGTAATGACGGAACGACCGGTTTCACCAATGTAGACTAAACCACAAGAACAGGGAATTTGGTATACACCTTGAGATGAAAGTGTAGGAAATTTGTCTTTGGGAGAAGGAAGAATCTGAGAGATTTTGCCTGTCGAGTTGAATATGGGTTTAATACCATTCTTACGAAGGAGTTTCCCTATTTGATCTGTAACCTTGTGAATGTAGGGTAAAAAGGCCAATTTCGGGTTGGATTCGGAAGTAGAAATGTCCTTAGGTAATCGAGTACGTGGATGTAAACGACGATTAATAACTCTATGAATATCTCGCTTTGCATAACCATTGTTCACTAAGGTTCTAGTAAGATGACGGAGTTCTGAGTCTAGATTCTCAGGTTGACAAATAGAAAAGGCACGATGGACCAAAGATTTAATAACAGAACGTTTCTGTGCAGGATGATGATGAGACGAAGCATGAAGGTATCTGTCCGTATGGGTGGGTTTGCGATAAACAGAATGGCCTAGAAGTCCGTCGGGCTTACGAGTCACAAGAACGTCAAGAAATGGAAGAGAATCATTACTTTCGATTTCCATAGTAAATTTGATATCTAAGTGTTGATTGTTAAGATGATCAAGAAACTTAGACAATTCAAGATGACCATGAGACCAAACAATAAACGTGTCGTCAACATATCTAAACCACACTTTAGGTTTTAATATTGATGATTCCAAAGCAACCGTTTCAAAGGATTCTATAAAAATGTTAGCGACAACAGGTGATAGAGGAGAACCCATAGCAGCACCAGAAACTTGTTCGTAAAACTTATTATCAAATTGGAAGTAAGTAGAGGATAGACACTTTTCAATAAGAGGAACCAAACTCAAGTCCTTGCCATGTTGAGACAGAATCTGTTTGATGATAATAAGCGAATCCTTAATAGAAAATTTAGTAAAAAGTGAAGTAACATCAAAGCTCACGAGAAGATCTTGGGGTTCAAGTTTTATAGTTTCTAGACGTTGAATAAAATGCTGAGAGTTGAGGATGTGAGAAGAGGTTTTACCTGTAAACTCGCAAAGAATGTTGAACAAGAACTTGGCTAGCTTGTAAGTAGGAGATTGGATAGTACTAACCATAGGTCGAAAAGGAATACCTTGTTTGTGAATTTTGGGAAGTCCGTATAGACGAGGTGGTTTAGAATCTGATGGGGTAAGTCGACGTTTAGTTTCAGGAGGTAGATTGGAAGATTTGATGATTTGGCTAACCTCGCGTTCAATCCTCGAAGTAGGATTGTGAGTTAGAAGAGCGTAAGTTTCCTCAGACAAAATAGAATTGATTTTCGTAACATAATTAATTTGATTCAAAACTACAGTGGCGTTGCCTTTGTCGGCTGGACGAACAATAATATCAGGGTTTTTACTAAGACTTTTTAGAGCTGACTCTTCCGACTTAGAAATGTTGGATTTAGGAATTTTAGATGATTCAAGGATTTTGCCAGTGTTAATACGAATGGGATCTGAGATGTGGCGAGGAAGATGTCTTATAGAAGACTCAACAGCACATAGAATATCTTCTTTAGGAATACGTTTAGGAGAAACCGCAAAATTCAAACCCTTAGAGAGCACCGATTCCTGTTCTGAAGTGAGAACCAAACTAGATAAATTGACAACCGTCTTTACAAAAGTTTGACGAGTTTGTGGCGAAGTTTGGAAAATACGGAGGTTTTAGAAGAAATATTCTTCCCGTAGCGATTGTTAATGTAATAGCGAAGGCTTCCACGGCCGGAATTTATACTAACATTAGAATATCTTCCGGGTTTGGACCGTGTCATAGTTGCAACCGAAGCTGCCAACGTTTCGCCCAGATTGCGATTGCTTGTTTGAGTTTTGCGATTTATCTCACGCCCTGATGAAGCCTCTTACGAAAGTGGGCGAAACGTTGGCAGCTTCGGTTGCAACTATGACACGGTCCAAACCCGGAAGACATTCTAATGTTAGTATGATTTAAATTATTTCATGTTGTGGCACAAAAAATTGAAATTATTTATATGTATACATTTTATAAACAATTAGAAATCTATTTCAAATGAAAAGCACGTGCCAAGTAATATATTATTAAAAATTGGAAAGACATGCTAACAAAGACTAATAAATAATTATTAATGTAAGAAATTATCATAATAACACTACAGTAAATCTAACAGAGAGCCATCTTAAGAAGTGATTCAGAAATAGATAACTAAATACCACTTGGATTGCTACTGCTGCATGGAGAACATATCCGGATACTGCAAGAAGAGCAAGTCATAAACTATTAGTTTTAGAGCAACTCTAGATTTCTTTTGCTAATTTGTAAAAACCTTTATCTGGTTTTTTAGTCTGCAACAAAAGCTAGAAATATCTGTAGCAAGTGTTCCAAGACCGATATTGAACTGAGTAGAAAAAATGTTATTAAAACAAGTCTTCCTCATTCTAAAGTTATCATCTGTAATGCTGTTATACATCTGATTGAGCTTGGAAACATTTAAGTCAAAAAGTAGATAAAGTCGCATGGATTTTGACATATTATAGTGGGTTTCGGTAGCTTTTAATTTTATAAGGAAGTCAGATACAGCTTGATACTTATCCTCAAAACCTTTAACACGATGATCGCTTCCGCGGGTTTCTAAAAATTTTTTTTGAGTGTCTGTTTTGCAACTGCTAATAAGCGGCGTTGCAAAAGCTTAGTGCTCTACAAAAAAATTTGATATGCAGGTTGTTGCTTCTCATTGATATTAAGTAGTGTATAAGTTGTTCGAACGGTTTGTACATTCTCATATAATGTTTTCGCCTTCGGATTGGATAATTTCAGTAAATGAGCGCCTTGCAAGTATAATTGCTTCATGGACGACCGTTATAACAAGGATTGTTGACTACAGAATGAATAGTCCATCTTTTCAATAGTTGAATAGTATGAAATCATACATCTTAAAAATATGAAAGAAAAGCAATATAATAGACATAATCAACCCGAACCAAAAATCCAAAAAACTTGCTTTAGTCAAATCTTTAATTTGACCTAAAATATCAAAGACATAAGAAGAATAATAATAAGTAGCTGCCAGTATAGTTGGTCTCAGCTTACAGTAGAGTCATAATATTTTGCTACGAAAGTTTTATAAAATCACAGAAAAGTTGAAACTAGTAGAAATCATTTTCATTTTTTTGAGCAATCGCCGTCAATCTTGGATGCTAAAATCAACACAATAATTAGACACAGAGAATAAGATATTAATTTCGTATTTTCAATGGTTAAATAGTTTATCGTTTGTTATGCGATTGGTTAGTTTGTAGTAGCACGTTGTGGAATAGTTTAAATCGTTTTAATATTTAAAAAAAAAGTTAACGATTAGTTGTAGACACCTGTTGACAATTAATTTTTTGGAAACACTACACAAACAAACAAATTTTGTTACTTTTTCTCAATTTGACTGAGTTTAATCCTTTAAGTGCTTTTTCATATTAATTGATAAACAGTTGTTTTTTGTTACATGATGATCTGTCACTATACAGTTGAAGCATTAATAGCTTCTGTTGACTTTCACTACTTTCGTTACTGATTTTTTATTATTTAAATCAAACATTTTAAAGATTATAGCTCAAATTCGTTTATTTTAATCATCTTTCAATCAAAATGCTGATTCTGTCACTTTTGCTTGACAAAAAAATGTTAAAATTGGCAAATGTTTTTATGTTCATCCTTATATAATTTTTTTGCAATGTTGTTACATTAAAAACAAACAAAAAATCTTTCGTAAGTGAAATTATTAGAAGTGATTAATTAGAACTATACTAATTGCGTGTTGTTGACACCTACCGCTCTAAGCAACTCGCTCAATTAAAGAAATAGTGTTATTGCTAATCGCATTGAAAGCATTTTAACTCTCAAGGCGTTTTAAACTCAAACATTTTTTTAAACGTAAAAAACATACTTTTTTTAGTATTAAACGTTGCATAATTTGTCAGCTTTATAGATCTTTAAACTGCGAGGTTGAAATTAAAAATACAAAAAACATGTTTTCACTACCTAACACATTAATATTTACGTATATTACTTTGTTTTGTATGGCATAATAAACTTTTTTGAATAGGACATCATATGTACTTTCTAAGATACCGTGATGGAACACGCTTACGGCAGCAATTTGATCTGTGTAAAAAAGAAGAAAAATGCAAAAAAACACAATGAAAAAAAGTTGATAACCAATAACCAAAACAAAAATAATTAAATCTTGCTAAACCAACAACATAGCAAAAAGTTTTGTAAAGCAACATTTAAAAAAAATATGTGTAACACGCTCGCAAAAAAAACAGGTAGTTCTAATCTGCTAAATTTATTTTAGAAATTGTGGAACTATAGATTTGTTTGGTTAATAAACAGTAACTCATAATATTCTTAGTAGATTTACAATTTAAAGCGTGGAAGGATGGCAACTCAGCAGAAGTTGACAACGAAGTAATGATGATGATATATTGTGCTTCAGGTCGAGCTTTATGGCACCCTATAAAATTTGGATAGTTGACAATACCAGTTACTTGTTTAACTGAATAGAATAGAACAACCCCTAGAAAGAAAATACCTGTCCTTTTGTGTATGAACCAAAAATACGTTATGTAAATCGATCTAGGATTTAGTACCCTCTTTGCATTATGCACTCACCCTATAATTTCTTATTCTTTAATGTTTACGTGCAAATGAACAATAAAATTAGATTTTTGCCTACCTTTAAAAATGGTTAACTAAAGTAGTTATATATTTAACGCAAAATATATTATTAGATCTAGTAGGTCAGTGTTCTATACGGAAGAGTTATGTGTGTACTTTATTGTCAGTAAAATAAATCTACATACCGCGTATTTTTTTGTCATGCCATATAGTTTTTTAACATTAATTTCTATTAATACAAAACACCAATTACAACATATTGCAGTACATTTATTTTACTTTATTGTAACTACAGTTAATAAAACTTTACAGAAACTAAGCATTGCTTAACGTAGGCAATAAATTCAAATTATTGTTGTAAAAATAAGTATAATAATTAAAATTGTTACAGCAATTTTTTTAAGTGTGCTGGGAATATTCAGCTTTACATGTCATCAGTTACAACGGTATATATCATATTGTTACGAAACTATTATTCCACTTATCATTTATTAAGAAAATTTTTAATTGTTTAATTATGATTTAAATTATTTGATGTTGTGGCACAAAAATGGAATTATTTATATGTATACATTTTATAAACAATTAGAAATCTATTTAAAATGAAAAGCACGTGCCAAGTAATATATTATTAAAAATTGGAAAGACATGCTAACAAAGACTAATAAATAATTATTAATGTAAGAAATTATCATAATAACACTACAGTAAATCTAACAGAGAGCCATCTTAAGAAGTGGTTCAGAAATAGATAACCAAATACCACTTGGATTGCTATTGCTGCATGGGGAACATATCCGCATACTGCAAGAAGAGCAAGTCAAAAATCGTGTATCCGGATTGTCAGTCTGCTGTAAAGTTTGTGGTGCTTGGTACAGATTACCCAGTACCAATTCCTTCTTTATTCGATGCAATAAAAAACGAAGAAAGTGATATAAAAGATAATGACAGTAATGCTGAGACTATGAAGTACACGTATGATGATTAAAAGTCACATTTGATCAACCAAGCCGAACTAGACGACTTGGTTCGCGATTTGTCCTTGTCGAAAGATAAGTCAGAACTGTTAGGTTCTAGACTGAAGAAATGGAACTTACTTCAGAGAAGTGCTACAATTGCGCATACTTTGCATAATTCGCAGCATACGATGCTGTTGAACACAGTGTCTGCTTCTGTCATGACGTGACAGGACTCATGAAAGAACTTGATAAGAAATACGTAACAGAAAAGTGAAGAATTTTTATTGACTCTAGCTCAAACAGTTTCAAAGTTGCACTACTAAACAATGGCAACCAGAAACCACTAATTCTAATTGCTTATGCCGTGAGAATGAAAGAAACTTACGAAACAATAAACACTCTTTTTATGCTGGTTAAGTACTCGGAGCATAATTCAAATATTTGAGGTAGTTTGATTGTTATAGCTCATCTGAGAAATGCAGGCTGGGTACACAAAGCTCATGTGTTTTTTTTACCTATGGATTAGTAGCGATGATAAGAATCACTACATAGTGAAAAATTGGTCACCTAGAAATATACCTATAGTCGGACAGCACATGTACCTCTTGTGGAGCATAATGAGATTTACCTACCTCCAAACTGGATGTTATGAAATAATTTGTTACAGCGATAGATCAAACAAACTGTGGTTTTCAGTACCTAAAAGGCAAGTTTAGTAAGATAAAAATTGACGCAAAACTGAAAACAAGAGTCTTCGTTGGATCAGAAATACGGAAATTGATTTAAGAATGATTGTTCAGAATAGAGCTCACGGATCGAGAACAAGCAGCGTGGAACGCATTTGTGTCTGTCGTGCATAACTTTCTTGGGAACCATAGTAGAGACAACTGTACAGAACTTGTGGATCACTTGCTAACAGTCTATCAGCATCGCGGTTCCCAAATGTCACTAAAGATGCATTTGCAGCTCACCTTATTTCCGTAAAATATGGTAGCCGTGAGTGACAAGCAGGGCGAAAAATTCCGCAAGGAGAATTCCACCACAAGATATCAAAGTCGCTCTAATCTTAACATTAAATTACTGTTGGTTTTTGCAGAGAGCAACAAATGTGCACAAGTCAGAACCAAGAAACTCTACACACTTTAAAACTAAGCTATTGTCAATCTTAGTGTAACGAAGGATCCCTGACTAATTTCAAAGATAAATAAATACAAACTACGCATATCAGTTTTCTAAAAATTTCTCACAATAGCAATTCAACGTATTATCCTTGATAACGTTTACACGTATATACTTTTTTTCTGACTTGTGCCAGAGCAAATCTAATTTCAGTTCTGTATTCAGCGCATATTTACTAATTCAGCAAGGTAATTAATTATTTTTAAATAAACGTCAAATAAGAACATACAAAAAGAATTATCAAAATTTGGTCAAAATTGGTAGTGAAAAAACAGTAATTGCAGCTTAATTCTAAAATCCAAAATTTTTATAATTTATTCTACGCTTCCATTCTTTCTTTATTAATAGTAATTGCCATTTTGTGGTGATTTAATCAGGTTTTTTTTTATTGTTTTGTATAATTAAAAAAATCATCGTTAATGCAACTTTCTAAAGAAATTGTAAGTGTTCCATAGTTTTTACTAAAAAAATAAGTTCCTTAGATAATTACTGAAATCGTATTTACTGCAGTCTACTGACAAAAAAAAATTTCCAAAAAGAAATCATTGTTGAAACATCGTAAATGCTTTTTTTAAATTCGCACGCTTAAAATTATAAAACCATCAAAAAAATCTTTAAAAAAATTATATTTTTAAGTTCCTTAAGTAACTTTTTAACGAAATCATACATGTTGCATAATCTTTATTTCAAAAACCAAGATAACTTTGCTTTTTAGAAAAAGTAATTGTTGAAACACCATAAAGTTTATGGCGATCTACGGAATCTTGAAAAAAATCAAATATTTTTTGAGTTCCTTAAACAATGGTTTACTAAATTCGTATTCTTTTTATAGTCTTTACTTTAAATACAAAACTAAAATTGTCTGTAAAAAAAAGGCATCGTTGAAACGTCGTAAATGCTTATATTTAAATTTACAGACTTAAAAATATAAAACTATCACAACAAACTTTTAAAGAGTTATATTTTTGAGTTCTTTAAAGTTCAAATGGAATCGTGTGTTTTATAAAATTTACTCAAAAAAATATTATCTTTTAAAAAAACTCATTGCTGAAAAACTGCAAATGCTTATGGTCATTTAAAAGGTTTTGTAAAAATAACTACATGATTTTTGAGTTCCTTGGGCAATTTTTCACTAAAATCGTATTTACTGCATACCCTTTATTCCAAAAGCAAAAATAAAACTGTCTACTAAAGAAAGTTATCGTTGAATCACCGTAAATGTTTATGTTTAAATTTACAACCTTAAAAATATAAAACTATCAAAAGAATCTTGAAAAAATTTCCAAACGAATCGTGTTTCAAAGTCTTTACTTCAAAAACAAAAATTATTGTCTTTTAAAGATATTCCTTAGACAATTTTTTACTACAATTGTATTTGTTCTGTTTTTAGCGCAAAAACAAAACTAAAATTGTCTCCTTAATAAACAACAATGTTACCTAAAAGCTCTATTGGACGCGTTTTGTGATAACAGATCAGATTTTTTTGTTAATTAAATTAATAATAGTTAAATTAGTTAAAATAGAAGGAACCAATGCATCAGTATCGGCTTCTTTCAAGTCGTAGTTAAGAATGTGCGAGATAAAAATAACCAGATTTCGTGTATACAATATTTGCTGAACAAAAAAAAATCTCAAGCAAAATTAAAAAGTTTTTGAAGAAGATCGGTTTCCCACAATGAAAATCGGAACAAAACTAGCAAAAAGAAAATACGTTCAAAATAAAAATGAAAAACATAAAAGATAGTAAAAAAATTTTCAAAATTTTCCAAAAATATAATGAGATGGTTACAGAACGCTTTTCTAATATTGACAATAAAAAATAGTTTGTTTAAATTAAATTAGAGTATTAAAAAATTGTATAAAAATTATAGGACAAAGACCAAAATTGACAAATACACCAAAATACAAATGAGTGAATATGGCATATATCGAAATAAACAACAAAAACTAACCTATTTCTTGTATGATGAGGTACCACACTTTTTACGAAAATATTTAATAAACTGCATTATGACCTAGTTAGTGTCTATTTTTACTGAGTTCAAAAAAGGGTTTTTGTTATCTTATTTGTCAAACTAATATTTTATTAAGATCACCTAATACAATTAATTTTGATAAAAACATCAAATATTATTCTACTTTCAAATGCCGTTTTTTACAATAGTTCAATTTATTATTACCTGTAGAAATAATACTCTGCTAACAAGCAATACCTTTTCTTGTATACATTTAAATGTACTCTTTATTTTATGACAGAATTTGCATTTTTCATTGTTACATGTTTACATAATTCACAGCTACCGAAATGATAGTAAACATATGTTTGTTTTTTAGCAAGAAAGGATTACCTCTGAAAGCTTTATTGACAGTAGTTGTTGAAAACGGAATACGTAATTATACATAAACAATAGACGTGGAACTTAAGCGTACAAAAATATCTTTAACGTGTTCAGCAACAATGACTAAATTGAGGAAAAAAAGGTGTTGAAACTTAAGATTAGAAAAGATTTCTACTTTCTGTTTTATACCTGCTGATTTAGAAACTCACAGATTACTTCAAAAAACAAAAAAAATAAAAAACAGAATCAAATATATTTGGTTTTTTTATTACATAAAGTAAGTAAAAACTATAACACTCAAAACTCAAGTCAAAACAAATCTAAAATATTTTGAGCTCTTCTAATTTGCTTAATCACGAATTCATTGAAAATGTACCAAAAGATAATTTTATTCACCAAATTTCCATGCTTGTCAGGTAAAAATGTACGAAAAAAGTAGCAGATTTTTTGTATTAATGCTTTATGTGAACACTGTTATTTTAGTTTCAACAAAACTAATTGTTTGGAATTTATTTTTTATATTTATATTTTTTTATTAATTATTTAAATGTACCACGCTCAAAATTAATGTGCATTTACACTATTTTTTATGTGATTTTTTGGCACTGTTTAGGTAGGCATCTGGTTAATTTTTATTTACAGATTAAACCATTTTTGCAAACCATATAATGTATTTAAAAAAATCAAATTAAATTTGTCAAAGGAGTTACTATTCGGATGTGTATTATCAATCAAAGGAAATAAAGTATGTGTGCATATAAATGTAATAATGTGAAGAAATACGATATTAGTTTAAAAAATGTGGGTTTTTAAATAAACAAAAAGCACGTGCCTTTTCTTTAGTCTTTATTACACGTACATTGATAATAATGATAAAAGCGGCTTGAAACTTTATAGCATTATCTGGATTTTTTCGGCGTTTGTAAAAATACTCTTTGTCGGTTACAATTATCAATTCAACCCATTCTATCATTCAATCTGAGCAATTGTTTGCTAAACTTTTATTAAGGGTATAATTTTTCATAGTCATAACATGGGATGAATAACGACGTAGTTTGCATTTGGCGGTACAAATATTCCGTTTAATTAATTCAAATGACAAAAAAAATCGATGACGCCTTATGGATAATACAGATTGTGGTTAAATGCTTTAGTAAATTAATCTGAACTCAATGACTTGTGGCATGGTGATAATCGATATATAAACCATAGTAGTTACAATAAAGTTATGTTCCAAATAAACGCCGATCTCGTATTTAATTACACGCAGCATTTGTGAAGTGAGACAATATCGTCAGTTGATCTCCAAGAGTTGGTACAGGGATTTTTCTCTTTGTCAGTTCAAAGTAACATATGTTATCTAAATTAAAGTAGTAACCACCTGGCACACGCCAAACACGTGGTTACTGGAACTAAAACCGATATGAAGAACGGCTGTATCTTAAGGGGGTTGCGCGGGAACCAATGCCTATTCGATTGACAGACAACGCGTGCCACAAAACTTCTTATTTTCAGTCCCTTCTAGTTTTTCTAACGCACGTGCCATCCATCCGATCCAAACTAATCTTACTTTTATGATGAGCGATTTTAAATAGTTTTACGTTAAAATGGAATCGATGGACTGTAAACGCTCTCTCTTTTTCGTCTTCATAATAACTGAATAGTTAAGATTATATTTAGACGTTACGGCAATCTGTTAGAAACTAATATTAGTATCCCGTTTTCATGTATATAACTCAGTCAATGTATGTACGTATCAATTTAAACACCTACAAAACCGTGTTGTGTGTGTTTATTCATTTCTGCCAGAAAAAACTTAATCTGTATAATTTTCGCACTGAAAGTTTTATTTCTGAACCTGAACTAAATTGAAATCAACATTTTTATATATTCTTGTAACAGAAACACGTTTGTTGCTCAAAATAAAATATTGTAAAAGTAAAAATCTCAAAATCTAAAAATTCTAGTTAATCACAATTTAAAAATTTTGTTTTAACCATAGATATTAAAAAATATTTAATCAGAAATAGTTATATCCGGTTACATGACTACTTAGTTTTTTTACATAATAAAATGACTACACATTAAAATCTATAAAAACATAACGGTCTCAATTTTACACTAATTACTGATTTATCAAATTAATATCCAAAAAGTAACAGTGTTTTTTAAACATATATTTTATTACAGAATTTAGGTTTTTACCGGTTTCTTTTGTATAACAGTTTTTCATTCTGGATATATCTAGTGTGTGTGTGATTGGCTCTGATGATGTACGCTGTAACGTGTGACGAAAGCTCTGTTTGTGTAAAATTAACAATACCAGATATATCCAGAATGAAAAACTGTAATATATATGTGGGTGATTCTACCAATATGATTCTTTTTTAAGGTGGAAATAATTTTTTTAAAATGTGTTTATTAAATGATAAAAATATTATTACTGGCAGTAACTAATATAAATACAATAGAATTAGTATAAGATCATGCTGATTTTTTTGGTTCTAATATTTTATTGCGATAGAAAAAAAAAGTAGTACCAGAGGAATGATGCTGAAGACAGAGGAATCATACAGATATCTGAAACTTAAACATTTATTTCTTTTTCTTACAAAAATCGAAAACAAAAGTGTATACAATATTAATACATAATACATAGTTAACCAAAGACACTCTAACCCTGCTCAAAGACGCTAATAACTTTATCAAAGATATAGTAAATTTGGTTTCTTCGAGAACAAACTATAGGAGAAGGTGAAATTTGTCTTATATCCTGGTATTTTATATACGAAATATCTTTTTCGTCCGTCTTAAATGCCTGTTTACCATCTAATTTACGCAAGCGGAGAAACATTACTCTTAATTCACCATCTTCTTCCACATCTGTCTGTGCAACAGCAGCATAAGTGTATCTGGCTTGCTTTGTGATTAGTTCCACTAACAAATAAGTGCCACATTTGATATTTTGCGGTCTCAGTTCATATTGATCACATCTATTGCTTGTACTGGCGTCTTCTTCATCTGAATAAACATCAGAAATACGTAGCTTTTGACCAGAAGTTGTGGTTTTAGACACAACTTTAATCAGTGGTACATCTTCATCCGATGAGTCATCATCTGATGTTAACGATGGTTCGGAATTATAGGTTAGTGAACCTATATAATACTCCAATATATCATTTTTTAAAGAACTTAGCGAATGAAAGTTCAGCCTGACAGAACCTTTTCCAGAATTCTTTTTTTTGACCTGATGTACTTGCATGGTTCCTCTAAAATGTTGAATCTTGCTGTGTTTTATTAAATCTGACAATTCCTTTATTTCATCAGGATAAATGGAAATATATTTAATTCGAGTAACATTCTCCGAAAGTTTATTTATTAAGGTATCGAACTTTACGATATCTTTGCCTTCGGCGACCAGTCTGTCTGCTGTTCT
Organism: Aquatica leii; assembly: GCA_035610365.1. Taxonomy (NCBI): domain Eukaryota; kingdom Metazoa; phylum Arthropoda; class Insecta; order Coleoptera; family Lampyridae; genus Aquatica; species Aquatica leii. Next base: position 30,551,624 of record CM069439.1, read on the forward strand.
CTTGGTTACACCCCCTACACCATCAGGTGCACCTTTTCCATGTCCAGATTCCAGATAATGCCACGAAGGTTCTAAACCTTTGGATGTAGTCGTTCAAGAAGTACAGCTAGGAAATAAAACATCGTTTTGTTACGATACTGGGTCGCTGGGCTATCACTAACAAAATGTATGGTATCAACAGGATCAGCTTCCAGAAGGTGCTTCAAAATGGGATTCAAATAAGCCCAGATTGCAGGAACTGTGTGTTTTAAGGACTCTGACATGGTACAGAAACATTGTTTTTGTAAATTCTCCCCACAATCTTTATAAACAACGACAGTATGAAGCGATATTTGACCCCGTGATCCTTCGAAATGGAATGCCTGAATTTCTTCAGAGTATTTTAAATTATAATTTTCGCTGAAGTCCATGTGGATCAGTGCCTCATTGTGCTTTAGATTATTTTTAAGCTCTGTAATTGTGTCGTATTGATGAAGCGCTCTGCCTTTGTGTTTCAAAAAACGCTCTATATTATTTTCAAATTTTTCAATAATACCAGCCACGGTACACCTAAACTTTTCTTTGGAAGTTTTATTCACAGTTTTTTGTTTTCCAAGTTTTTTGTCAAAAAATGTATCTTTTTGTGTTTTCCACTTGAAAAAATAACTTAATAAAGAAGAATCATAATGTTCGCATGAAATTTTCCTGTTTATACAATATGACGATATCACAGAATTTACGTCACTTTTGTTAATTATTTTTAATCGATATAGGGAGAAAATTAGTAAATTCAAATTTGTGCAAGTAACACATCCACATGTATCTCTTGCTGAAACTTTTCTTGCGACAACATAAAAAGGGCGGTATCTGCACCAAAATGCATAACTTATAGGCATATTAGGATGTGACTGCAAAAATTTTTTATGCAGATTTCTCAACGTATCGTTAAGATAGCGTTTTTGCTTTATTTTGCCATTCTTAGAACAATAGTTTTTTTTCCCGTGACATACCCTACTGTTAATATCAGATTCGAGAAAATTCTGTACAGCCCTAATAGTTGTTAGTCTTTTTACTTGTTTATTTATTTGTTTGTTGTTCGCCTTGATAAGATGAGTACCTCTTACAATGTTTCGTATGTCATTTGTAAATCGATATTTTTTTACCATTTTTCCGTGTAGTATTTGTCTAATCCTACTTTTATCTTTGTCTTTTCTTAACTGTTGGTAGTTGTCTTTTAATTGGTCTTTCATAACTTCAGCAAATAAAACCTTCTTAACAACTTCTGGCCTCTTTAAGAATTTGCTTAACTCTGGCACCAGGGGAATTACTGCTCAGTTTGATGGCCTTGGCTTTCTTTTCGTTCTGTAGTCTATGACACTTAACTTTATATTTATTCAGTTTTTTTTGTAGTTTTTGTATCATTTTGTCTTTTTCTTGTAATTGTCGGTTTCTTTGTTTCCTATTTCGTGCTGCTAACCGTTTTCCTGCAATACTCTGTGGTGTTTCTTCTCTCTGTATATTTTCTACCTCTTCTGCAGGGGCAGGAGATAAAGGTGGAGTATTTTCTTCAACGTATTTACTTGTATTTTCAGATAGTTTTTTCTTAAGTCGATATGTCCGAGAATGTTTCCGCCAGTGTTTTCTTTTCATGCGTTGTTCTCTTTCGTTTTGTTCGTTTATGGGTCTAACAATCTTCTTTTCTTTCTCTTTTATATACTGTTCGCGCTCTTTTTGTTTTAGCTTCGCTCTACCTTCTGGGTCTTGCTTCAATCTGTCATATCTTCGTTTTTCTGACTCTCTTTTTTTACGTAGCTTTTCTCCTAGAGATAACGGCATTATTTAGCCTGCAGCAAAATGCTAAACGTCATAAATACAGCTAAAGTATAAAAAATCTGGTTTTAAAACTGTTTTTTGATCGCCAGTTTTTCATCTCTACTATTTTTAGCAACAACATAACATGCGATTCAAAATTAGATTCAAAGAGTGCATAGAAAGATAAATTAGAGGTACGCTTATGTTTCGTAAGACATACATTATTTTTTTCTGATAAATCTAATTTTGAATCATAGGTTATACCTATATTACAGTTAAAATTGTTGCAAAATGATAAATAGCAAAAATTAGATCTTATTATTTTTTGCTTTACTACTATTGCGTATACAACAAAATGATGGTATCATTCCTCTGGTAAACAAATCATTCCTCTGTACCTTCAAGTTCCAGAGGAATGATGATTCTGAATGATTTTAACGCATGCGTTCACATGATGATTCTTCCTAACTTCACATTATGACGGTTAACACATTATTCGATAGCTTTTTATTCACACTTAACAGATCACATTCATTTTTTTAACAAAGAGTTTTTATACTTACCAGGGTAATGATATGCCTGCTTGTGACACCAACTCGTAACCACAATTTTTGTCACAAAACACATTAAATTATAAATCAAGGTGCCGCGTGGTACTGTCGATCTACAAGTGGTTAGTAATTATAATTTTCGCCAACCTCAATACATCGCTGGCGCCATCTGATTTTCCAATATTGTAATATAACTCAACAACCCGAGGAATGATGCAATTCGTAATTACAAGGTTTCCCCTTTTTTTTTTAATTTACTGCATAACATTTTTTACTAGTTGTGTGTTGGGTTATCTAAACATATATTTTCCATTTGCATATTACAATAAAAATAAAGTGTTTATGAATATAAATTTTAGTCTGTTAAAAAAAGTCATCAATTTCTAGTGTATATCTGCCTCTTTCAGAATAAGTTTCTAGAATTCTTTTATTTTACTACGCGCTGTGTTTCATGTTTTCTTTGAGTCATATATGGGACAATATAGATTTAAACTTGTGATAGTACACCATCCGTCTCTGGCAATTCCGATCTGTCAGAATACGAAGGTGGTAAATAAATAAAATAAAAATCGCGTTCTAGCTGTCAAAAGCGACGATGACTACGAAGATCAATCTATTGATCAAGATGAGGATACAATAATATCTAAAACTGATATAGAATCTGATAACTATCACGACAATATTTCTCTAAGTAAGCTGTTAGAAAAGTTGAAGCCGGGATTTGTAGAAATAGAAAACCTCATGATAGATCCGAATGAAATAAGAGTTTCAGGAAATCAAAATATGCCACAACAACTGATTAATTTAGAGATCTCATTTAAATTTAAAAAAAAAATTTGTTTATAAACGAAATTATATCCGAAATAACTGCCACACATCGACCAGAAATATTTCAGAACATAAAAACACTTTATAGCAATATGTTTGTATATGTTCGTTATATACTTACTTCAAGTAAGACATTACTGGTTGTCTCATTAAGGCCATCTAGTGGTGTCTTTTGTTTATGCCTTGTAACACATGGGAAGTAATAAAATGTTTTCTTTATTTTAACAATATTGACAGTTTTATACCTTGAGGTAGAAAAGAGGACTTGATCACATGTTCAAAATAAACATTTTGCTACAGAATATTCAAAAAAGGTTTAAACTGACTCTTAAAATAACACCGTACCTACAAGTGCACCTGATCTTGGTTCAAGTAGCAACTTTGTCTTAAATCTTGCTGAAATAATACTAAAATATGTTAATCATAAAATTTTCTTTAGCAATTGGTTTACTAGTATTTTTATGCAAAATAAAAACACTTAAGTTGTGCAGATGCCCCTAATCTTTATTTACAAGACCGATCTGAATACAAAATATCATAGTAACTACTATAAATTGACATACAATTCACATAATGGTATAAAACCCCAAATATGAATCATCCGCTTAGTTCGAATGCTAAACGACAGCCAAGTGTAACAACAATTAGAGAGTTTCAAAAAAATGTTTAAATACGAGAAATGTAGAATTATGTACAATACAAGAAATAATAGAATAATACTATTAATAATTGCCGATATCGATATTATAAACAAAGTAGGTTTCAAACAAAAGAACGAAAAACGTTTTTAACAAGTATATTTAACCAAAAATGCCGTGGTTTCACTTGGTTTTGTGCGATTGAATCGAATACGATGTCAGAAAAGAAGTTTAAGAAGAGAAAACTGCTGTCAAAAACGATGTCAAGATGAGTCTTGTTTCTTGGTATGATAATAAAGTTGTAACAATGTTATCAACGTAGGCCGAGTCACAACCAACAGGATCTAAAGAAAAGTGAAAAACGTCACTAAAAAATCGACTGTCCTACAAAGCATATTAAAATACAATTTGTATATGGAAGGCGTAGACTTTTTATTGTATCAAAATACGATCCAAGAGATTCTACGTCTGAATTTTTTCCATATGCAGGATATCTGTACTGTAAATAGTTGGTTGTTATGGAAGAATCAGAAAAAAATTTAAATGGGTTATAAATAGCAATCGTTGATGCTTTATGTTAATCTGGAAAGTTTGGACTTGCACAAAAAAGAAGAAAGCCCAGTGCCGACCTTGAAGTATCCTATGGATGCAAAAGAAAAAAAGAAAAAAGTCGCTGCAAACTTCCTGACTGCCAATTCCAATATTTCGTATACTGTACAAAATGTCTAGTGGCGCTTTGTTTTCACAAAGACAGAAACTGTTTCGTTCGGTTCCATACAGAGTGATTATAATTTTTATTGTAGTTAATGCTTCGTGTATGATATTTGATACAAACCAGTTTTTTGAAAAATTTCTGAATAAGATTTTTTTGACTATTTTTCTAATAATATGCGAACATTTTTGTACATAAAAATGAAAAAATCATGCAGTAAAGCGTTAAGTCTGATGGAAACAACAAAAACAATTAAAGCATACAAAATTAACAAACGAAATTATTGACTCAGGGATATGATAAAGATGCTGAAACGTATTTTTAAAGAATGGCAAGAGAACCCCTAGAAGATGATGTTGCTTCTGGAGATGTCTAGTAAAGACCTTCTACAATAGTTTTATTCAATATTTTTCTAAAAGAGAAAAGTGTTTTTCACAATTTTACTTTAAACTGAAAATCATGTCATCTGCAAACATGAATTCTTCTATGGATATTATATCTTAAACAATTTTATTTTTACATTATTTGGCTTAACTTCATTATCTTGAGAATAAAAAAAAAACTATTAAAAACCTATAATAAAAGAAAACAGAAAGATGCTACTAATACACATAAACAATAGACCACATTGCAAAAGGTTTCAAAATATCACTGTTAGATTTAATCATAGATTTATTGTATGTAATAATCAGATTTTTAAAACTATCTCTTTATAGTATTTGTTTAATACAAATATTATTCATGAAACCACCGTCATTGCAAGTAATTGTCAAACCGCATCCGATAAGATACCGAAATACTTGAGGTTTTGTATAGTTTGCCTGATAAATATTTTATGAGTAGAAGTTATTACCTGATGTAATGGAAAAGTTTTAGTTTTAGGCAAAATAAGGTCAGTGAATGAAGTTGCATTTGTTTCGACGTTTTTACGATAGAATGTTTAATTCAAAATGCAATTTTCACCAGTGAATCGTAGAATCAAAATAGTTTTTTTATTATCTTTGTATTATATGCTCAATGACATACAAACATTTATTTTATTTTAATTTTGCTATGTTCTATTTGGAAAATACTTTTTACGCTACTTAGTTTTTATTATTGTTATTAAAATTTTGTTAATTAAATTAATTCGATTGCTATAAAAAGAAAAAGGTTAATCACATCGTTAAAACTATTTTTCGTACGATATCGAGAAATATTATGAAAGTCCTATACATTTTTTACGGTTTCAATTAAACTTTGAAACCCTTCAAATCAACTGTTATAAGAAATTCAATTGCGTCCTACATAAACAATAGGATTTGGTCGTAATATTAAGGATTTTTTATGTAATTTGAAAGTTGTAATAAAATTTTACAAATGGCACGTGCCGTACACGTGCAAATGGGCGAAACCTGGATAGAGGGCGGACATCTTGCACAGGTTCCAGCAGCTGCCATCCGGACCAATGTAGGTAACATACTATATATAGCATTTCCTCTAGAGGAAACCTACTTCCGGTAGAATCTTATCCCTCAAGTGGTGCTGAATCAACAGGCTGGCCGGATGTCCTGAATACAACACTTTTACAGTGGTTTGTTTGTTTCCCCACTGTTTAAGGGAGTTGTAGTACCTACGCTACTACGAGTTTATTATGGAATGTGTTTTTTTACTATCTTACGCATTAATTAAGAATATTTTAGTTATACTTTATAACAAGATCATTAAAATCATAATTTCTTAGGCCTCACTGAAGGACAGCTGCTGGCGCGCGCTTCCACACTTCAGTAAGACGGAACAATGGCCGTCTCCATGCTTCATGCTCGTCTCGCCTTGTAATTACATTTTTTGTAAGAATATCATTCAACAATACCCGATCTTATTTTTATCACGGGCCAACTAGCAAACACACATATTCTAGCTTATACCTACTACATCCAAGCACTTCCTGTTCGATATGCACACATACATGTGCGCTACCCTGAATATGCCCATTCATTTCAACATTTCACTTTACCATTCAATGAAACTACCAATAATAAGAAACTCGCTTATTATCATTTTTACTTTTCAACATGCAAAGCAACCAGACTAAAAACTTTAGAGCGAAAGTGGAAAGTTTTTACGTGGAATATAATACATTCTTGACTTTCAGCGAAAGAACTTTTCATTCGTAGTTATGTAACAATTACAATCCTTCCTACGGTTGCATGCATATTCTCAAAATTGGCACTGGCATTCTTATTTTGGTATCTGTGTTAAAATACCAAAATATACAGACAGCCTTGCCATTGTTTGGCAACACAATCAAAGAAAAAATGTAAACGATTGCCAAAGAATTCACTCTTACTATTATTTGTATTATTTTATTGATAATTTCGTTTGTACAATACAAATTTTTTTAAAAAAATTTTGAATTAAACAAGTAGGACACATTTTTAATTAATAATCAAGTTTTGTTAGTATCTAATTCTAATGTTAAGTTAAGTTTATATAATTGCTGTATACTATTTTAGCCTTTTGTGCAACTGTGTTATTTTTATGACGGGTTTTGTAAATTTTTTGTAGTTTTTGAGTTATAAGTCATATTATTGTCGTACCAAATAGGAGTCATAATTTTAACCTTACTTAATAATTACATAATAGTTTGTATTTTTTAAATTAAACTTCTTTTACACACTATTTTCTACAAAGCTTTTACAACAAAATTTATTTATGTATATTAAAACAAGTAGATGTGGACCTTACTTGTTTTCATATTATTATGTATTATGTACTTTAAGAAAAATATTTCATTGTTTCCAAGGAAGCAAATTACAATAATTGCATAATTATTGGTTTTTTAAAGCTTTTAAATAATATAAATAAATCTTAAAGATATAAAATTATAAAGAACAATTGAGATTTCTTATATCTGTATATGGCGATTACAGTTATACTTGTAATTTACTTGGGTAATTTCATAAATTAAAGTGTCAGTTATTTCCCATAAGCCTTCCGTACAATTCGTCATGCTTGCTTAGCTACTTACTTAAGAAGAGCAACCTTTTTTTTACTTTCAGATATACAGAGAAAGTAAACAAACAATATTTGTTTTAAATAAAATAAGAATTTTGTAAATTTACGTACTTATAAAGTACTAAACATTTTAAACACTAGAGCTACATATGGTTTTTAACGTTTATTTGCGGCTTTACTTCACTTTTCCTATTAAAATAGAGTTAGAAGTAATAAAAACACTAATAAAACAGGATAAGTTTCAGCTGTTTGTAACATAATATTTATGTGTAGAATAAAAAATTGCTGTTCTGATTCTTGCAATTACGCTTTAATTAAAAAAATTGTTTTTTGGGTTATATTTAATTTAATGTTGCGGGTACGTTAACTGCGGTTATGTAATGAGATAATGCAATTAAAAAGAACGAATAGAGGAATGATCCCACAACGGTATAATTGTGGATGAACGTGAAATGTTGGCGTAACAAAATTTATTTAAATGTCATACACTAATTACCTAAAAACTAGATCAAGTGCGTACTATAAATAAATAAAGTATGTACTTTTGCGTAGGTGACAAACTAGTCTGTTCTGTTACACCTTTTCCATTGTTTGTTTAATTAGTGTCGATATACATCTTTACTAGTAATTGTACTTGTTTCAGTAAAAACACATTTGTACGTTTGCAAAAAGCGTATAAATGAAAGAACTTAAGTTAAAAGAAAACAAAATGTGCATGTACAAATTTAATGAAAATTAAGATACGATCTAATTGACAAGAAAGTACGAGAAAATACATAAAGATGTAACGATAAAGATGTTGCACTATTTCATAATAAAGAAAATAAATTCTACTCCCAAGAGATACAGATATATTCACATAGTAAATAAATGCCAAATTAAGTCATAGTCGCTACTACAAAGCAAATCATAATTGCTGAGACAAAACTCTAGTTTATGTTGAGAACGAGATCCAAATAACATAATTGGCAACGATTTTAAAATGTCTTTACTGCAATATACAGTAGTTAAAGAAAAGTATGTAATAACGGTCGATGTATTCTTTCTGCAATAATGAATCAAAACTGTTTTTTTTAAAATGAGATTTAGAAAAGTGTGGATAAAGTGACTCAACTCTACGACTATGAACAAATACGTATTTTTTTTTAGTAAATAAAGTCAAACAATATTTGTTTTATTCTTTGGCGTTATTTAGTTTTTTTACGTTTATAATAAATTTGTACGTTTTTACGTTATTTCTTATTTTAACAATAAGAAGAAAATATGTTTAAATTGTGTCGTTTTAGTTCATCCTTTTTGATTCGTTTTTATATTCTGCTCTCTACAACTTTAAAAATGTTTTTAAGAAATAAATCTTTCTTACTTTAAATATTTTTTTAACTTTTAAATTTTTAATATTGTTTGAGTTGCTTTATCGTATTAGACCGTGGCCTATAATTTTTTGTAAAATTTTGAAACATTTCTGGTTAATTTATGTATCGTTTTGTGTTTAAAAATTGGTGTCTGTTTTATCATAGTTTGCAATCATTTCCTACCCGTGCGTTGAAATCTCTGAATAATATAAATCTCTCTTCTTAGTCTTCTATCACTTTTTGTAACCAGAATTTAGAATCTTCTACCCTTTTATTCTTGTTTAGCGCAAATATGCTTTTTTAGTTGTTGACTTTTAATTGAAGGGCTTATTGTAAAAATATGATAAGCTACACAAACACAAAAATTAGTTTTATTCTTCTATCTATCTATCGTCCAACAAATTTTGCCTTCGTGTTTAAAATTAGTGCATTTTATTAGTTTTGTATAAGTTGCACTTTAAAACATGAAAACGTCAAAATGTCCACTGGCGTTGTTACACTTGTCAATAGAAATTCGACTTCGAGTTCAAATAATGAATTTTGTGTGCCAACTGATGATAGTGATATTGAGAAAAACTTCGTGCCATTAGATGATGAAGGAACTTCAAATACAAGCGAGTATGTGTTTTAACGAATCAAATCACAAATCTTAACGTGGTTTATCATGTTATTGCTATAATTTTCTTTTAATTTCAAGGGTTTGCATCACACACATCTAATATACTAACAAAAGTAACGAAAAGAACACCCAAAAAAACCCGCAGTCTTGTTGGAGGCAAAAAAGAGACGAAGGCTATGAACGAGTGAAAAGAAAAAGTTAGGACAAGAATATTTAACAGCAAAAAACAAAAAATTATGAAACGTCGTGCATTGGGTTCTTCTTGTAGATTTTTTGTTATTTATGATCTACAAAACAGTTATCTTTTTGGTTGCATTTGAGTTGTAAAAAAATCGATCTTACAAGAAAAAGCAAAAAGGTCAAGAGAAAAATTATATTAAAGAGAGTATCAGAGCGATTATAGTAGAGACAAACGTAACGTATTTTAACTATGATATGAAAATTGCACGCCTGTACGAGTTTTATGTTCCGTGGTGTCAGCAACAATATATCGTCCCTGTCAAACACAGTGCCTACCGCACTTTTGCACAGAATACAACGCGGAGGTGCAACGGTTAACAAGTTTCATAATGGAATACACGCTGTACGGCTAAACAGAGTCACATGAATCTATGAACGAAAAATCAGCCCAAAAGTAAAGCAGTCAAAATTGCTTCTCTACTCTTTAAATTTCTGAAGCATAAACAAGGTGGATGTTCTAATTATATTCACCGACAACTGCCTCGGCGAAAACAAAAATTGGCTACTTATGGCATTTTGGATTTAAGTAGCTAATAGCGAAAATCGTTTTGAGGTTTCAGTTATAGAGCAATTTTCTGTTTGGGACCTATTTTGGTAAACATTCAAAAAAGTACCAACGAAAAAAATTTAGACGTTTCTTGTCGTACCTTTCATTTTAAAACCAAGAATACAAAATCTTTTTTTGTTAAACATACTGTAAACGGTAAATACAAAAAGGGGAACAAAAAAACATTTCAGCAAAAAAACTACAAAAAAAATTTCCATATTTATTTGTCTTACTTTAACGGGTTAGCTTCTATAGAAAATGAAGAGGAAGCTGTTGAAATTATGTAGTGGAAATGTATTAAGAACTTAGAATGTCATATTTTCTTTTTAAATGTTTTGTTTGTTGTAGGCAATAACATGATAAGCCACATTATTTTTGAAAACAATTAATTTTTGAAGACAGTTTGTGTTTTTTGTTCTTTTTCCAAATAGTTTATTCCATCTTAGTCAATATGGTTTTGTTCCTGGTAAAACGATGACTGACGCCGCCCGTCGATTAATGACTATTGTACAATCGAACGTTTTCATATATAGACTAGCTATTTTCATAGACGTTCGATAACGTATGGTGGTCCCCTATAATCGAAGCTCTAGTCGTTAAGAGAGTACCTGCTGATGCTACATCATTCGTAACTATTTATCGAATAGATCGATAACTTATTCTCTGAACGTTTCACGTTCAGTTTTCACCAAACGATTGACTAAGGGCTGTCTATAAAGCTTCGTTTTTAGGCCGACTTTGTGGAATGTACTTGTTAATGATCTCCTAGACAAAGACTTACCAGCAAACTGCGACATTTTTGCTTATGTGGATGAGATTATCGTCACAGTCTCCTCAAATTTCTGACGAGACTTAGAGGAAAAAATCAAAGTCTCGATTATTTTCAGGCCATCTTTAGACTGGTGCCTGATGTAAACTGTTATAGACCATTTGCTAAGAGAGATCAGAGCTTACAATAGTTTTAATTTACTAGCATAGATGCATGGCTTTTAGTTTTATTTTCTTTTCTTACAAGTATGCGATGACAGAGTAAGAATTTAATTTTTAAGTTTATTAACTGCATGTATTTAATTTAGAGTCATTTAATTATATTTTAGTTCAGTTTATTTTTCGTTGTCGCTACTTGACTAACTCTGCCTCTCAATTTTAATACACTTTTCTGAACCTAACCTATCCTTTTTGTGGCAAACTTGTACCAAAGAAGTTCGGGTGGTTTGGTGGTTCACATCCTCCTCTTCCATCGCCCTCCTCTGTTTCAAGAAGTTGCTAACTGTTGAGAATCAAGATGATTAAGACGACGCCCTTCCATCTTCAGTTTGATTTTTAGTTTGGTTTAATAGAAAGAAACCTAATAAGTTTATTAAAAATACTTCACATATAAATAAATGATAGTATGTTTTTCATATTTTTCCAAAACTTCGAAGCTTATTAACTCATTTCTTTATACTTGTGACATGTTATTACAATAAGCTCTTTAATTGTATAATTTTTCTACTATATTTACTATAATCTCTCGCATTTTCAGTTTCTATTTGTTTATAAATTATTTAGTTACTATTTGTAATTTTTTTGTTTTTTAGTTTACGGTTAATTTAATTTTTTTTATTATTTTATTTTCAGTTTTGTATTGTAAACATAAACTATTTTTTTAAATTGTTTATTATTAGTTTTTCAACTTTACCGGTTTATTGTTTATTTATCCTCTAGTTTTTGATTTTGTTTTTCTACGAGTTAAATGTGTAGCATTTATTTGTTCAGGTTTTTGTTTATAATTATGTTTCTTGTTTTTATTTGAGATCTTTTGGCAAACTTTTTCCTTAGTTTTAAATTATACTTCTTTATGTTATATGATTTTTTATGTCATTTTTTTACTTTAGCTATAGTCAATTTTAATTCAAAAATAGTATTCCTATAAAGTACTGTTTAATTTGATTTTTTAAGGGTTGGTTTAAATGGGATTACATTTCAATCTTGTTAATAAACGTTGTCTTAAACACTAATACTGCATTTAAAACCTTTGTTTTAAATCATATAAAAATTTGTAGCTTAGTGCTATAAAGGGAAAAATCTATCCAACTTTACATGATATTTTTATTGAACGTTTTTTTAACATGATGTAAACTGTTATAGACCATTTGCTAAGAGAGATCAGAGCTTACAATAGTTTTAATTTGCTAGCATAGATGCATGGCTTTTAGTTTTATTTTCTTTTCTTACAAGTATGCGATGACAGAGTAAGAAGTTAATTTTTAAGTTTATTAACTGCATGTATTTAATTTAGAGTCATTTAATTATATTTTAGTTGAATAACACTCTTCAGTTTATTTTTCGTTGTCGCTACTTGACTAACTCTGCCTCTCAATTTTAATACACTTTTCTGAACTTAACCTATCCTTTTTGTGGCAAACTTGTACCAAAGAAGTTCGGGTGGTTTGGTGGTTCACATCCTCCTCCTCCATCGCCCTCCTCTGTTTCAAGAAGTTGCTAACTGTTGAGAATCAAGATGATTAAGACGACGCCCTTCCATCTTCAGTTTGATTTTTAGTTTGGTTTATTAGAAAGAAACCTAATAAGTTTATTAAAAATACTTCACATATAAATAAATGATAGTATGTTTTTCATATTTTTCCAAAACTTCGAAGCTTATTAACTCATTTCTTTATACTTGTGACACGTTATTACAATAAGCTCTTTAGTTGTATAATTTTTCTACTATATTTACTATAATCTCTCGCATTTTCAGTTTCTATTTGTTTATAAATTATTTAGTTACCATTTGTAATTTTTTTGTTTTTTAATTTACGGTTAATTTGTCATTTTTTATTACTTTATTTTTAGTTTTGTATTGTAAACATGAACTATTTTTTTAAATTTTTTATTATTAGTTTTTCAACTTTACCGGTTTATTGTTTATCTATCCTCTAGTTTTTGATTTTGTTTTTCTACGAGTTAAATGTTTACCATTTATTTGTTCAGGTTTTTGTTTATAATTACGTTTCTTGTTTTTATTTGAGATCTTTTGGCAAACTTTTTCCTTAGTTTTAAATTATACTTTTTTATGTTATATGATTTTTTATGTCATTTTTTTACTTTAGCTATGATCAATTTTAATTCAAAAATAGTATATTCCTATAAAGTACTTTTTAATTTAATTTTTTTAAGAGTTGGTTTAAATGGAATTACATTTCAATCTTGTTAATAAACGTTGTCTTACACTAATACTGCATTTAAAACCTTTGTGTGAAATCATATAAATATTTGTAGTTTAGTGCTATAAAGGGAAAAATCTATCCAACTTTACATGACATTTTTATTGAACGTTTTTTTAACATGAGCTCAAATATTGCTTTATAGAAAAATACTGTTCTAATCTATTTTGATTGTTGTAAATCTACCCCTAAATCAATTAGTCTTTGATTGTATTTTAGGTTACACATATTTAGGGAGAAAGTACCTGTTGCGTCTTTCCTCTAAATTAATTTCCTCTAAATTAATTTGTTTTTATAGATTTTTTTTTATATATATAATTGGTTAAAATCTGTAAAACGATTAGTAAGAAAGTATTTTTAAAGAAATTGGCAGCATATTTTTGAAGCTGGTGCCCCGATGGCGTTTCTTGCAGCAGCTTGCAGGTGCGACATGTGTTTATTCTGATTTTCCAATAAAAATAAAACGTAAAAAATATTCGCATCTTGAAGATAGTATAAATAACTGTAACAGCTGTTAACTAAGTTTTGTAACATTCGGTTTTTGTAACAAACACACTTGAAATTTGGTATTATGTTTCGGTAAATATCGCACAAAAAGAAACATACAAAAACGTCGTCACTTTGACAACGGCACCTGCTCAAAAATCGATAATGTATTTTATTGGTAATTTTACCACTTTCTTTCAAGCACTATAATTATAGAGAAGTTATCGTTTTGCGGTTATTGGGGTGGTTTGGATTACGTAATAAAAACTCTTAAGATGAGTAAATGGAAGTTGTGGTTAGAGAATATAAAAACCGATATTGTTATCGACTTTCTTCTTTTACGTATTGAGAAACTTCCTTCGGTAATAATTAATTGCTATACGTATTTTAGGTAAGTCAGGTTTTTCCGCTAAATTCAATTCCGTGTATAATTTTTAACGTCATCGTTTTAGTATTTAAAAAAAAATATTGCACATTGTTAATGGATAATGAATTAAAGATGAACTTGAGTAATGTGCGCGGTTTTAAAATGGAACTGCTCCCCCAAAATATGTAAAAATCTATTTTTGTCAAATGATGAACAATCGTAATTTCTTTATGAATGAAGCATCTCAAAATTTTGTACTAGACTAAATATGCCGAACAAAAATTTTGACACGAATTGGTCGTACGTTACTGTTGGAGTACGACGAATAAAACTGTTTGCTTTAATTAACCTTTAAATTTTAGTACATTATGCATTATGAGATTGTTGGTAAGTTTTATGTTCGATACTCTTGTAAAGACAGGTGCTGCATTCGCGCCTACACCTGTCACTTCGCGGCCCGATGGCGTACACCGTGCGAGCGTCCATTACCTTATTTTTTACTTTACATAAAATAAGTCGATTTTTGGCAGGTTGTTTAGGAAACTCGGATATTCATCAAGTCAAACTAGAATCCCATCATTAAGTACAGCTATATTGGTACGAACACCGGTTACTTGTAAATTAATATTTGCCATGGGCATTTTAAAATTATCACTAATAAGTATTGAATATTACACTGGCATTTATGCAAATATTAAAATTTTTACCTACACCAAAATACTGCAACAAATTTAGCAGTGTGCATTAGAATTCGCCTGTCGTGAAAGTAGAAACGCAATAATCCCGACCTAGCTCAACAATGCATTTTTTGACTTTTGACTTTATTTTAACAAATTAATCAAAACCTTCTCATCTACATTATTCTTGATTATTAAAACATTAAAAATTTTACGAAAATAGTTAAAAAGTATCAGTGGGGTACGTTTGAAAACAAATGTGTTGAGAGTAAAAAAAAACCACTAAACGCAATTAATTTATGAAAATTTGTCAATTACCAGTCGATATTATATAGAAAAGTATGAAGACTTTCACGACCAGAGTACATACTAACATAAAAACGTCCGGCTTCACCTGTTCAATTTGATCACATCTGCAATAGATTTATTAGAATTAAGAATTTTGAAACTATGTAGTGAAGATTAAACGATGATTGATAAACGCGGTGTTGTGATATAGCAGCAATAATAGTCTCAATATTTTTGTTTGCACTTTATTCCACTACATAATTGCAAACGTTTATGATGTCATTCACAAATTATTTAAAATGATAACACTTACGGGGAGATTCACTTTTTTCACCTGCTTATAATTTAGAGACACAATAAGCTTGACCTAACTCAAGACAACACGTTTTATAGGGTTTGCTTGATTTATTATTACATTTAGTCACACTGAATACAATTTTAATTAACGTTGATAAATCGATATGCTTGCAAAGTTTGACTCCAGGAAACATTTAACCATTTAATCTCCCTTGAGACCTAATGAAAAATTAACTTATATGATGAGTACGTAGCATAAAGCAAACATTTGATTATTCAAAAAATTAAATAAAGAAATGACATTGTCGACAAATTTAAATTGAAGCGTTAAATTAGTTGGGGTAGCCGTTGGAAAATTATAGCATATTCTAAGAAATATTACAGAATAAACCTTAATTCCATACGTTCTACATTGTTTACAATAATTTATATAATTGAATAAAATAAAACCGGATTATTTGTTTATAAGACGTTATTAAATGCTTAAGTAAAACGATAAAACCGCTTTCTTATTCTTGGTACATACAATTGACAAAAATATGTAATAAATAAAGTACTTTTACGTGATTTTGAAATAAATATCGTAGAAACAATGTAAATTTGCAAATATTCTTTTTAAAAAATGTTTGTTCTTAGGTCTCAGAGCTTTATTGTTACACAATAGCAAATACACTTTCTTTAATTTTTGTTTAGTATTTTACTCGCCAAAAATAAATCATTCATGGCTCTTAAATATTGATAAATTTTAATTTTTGCGTTAGGTACCTCAATTGAAGCGTTGAAATAATCTAATATTCAAGTTGTAGTTAATATTTTCGTACCATCATGAATCATGTCGTATATGAAAGGTACACAGAAATTTGTATGATAAGTTGTTAAATGTAACGTATTTTGTTTAGTTTAGTTTGTATGAGTTAAAGTCTTAATTAAACAAATCTTCACTACACACACCAAAGTTTAATTTAAAATAAACGTCCTCTAGGTATACGTATACCTTACAAAAGGAATAGAGAACAAAAAAAATGGAAATCTTAATATACCTGCGTGTTAAAAATAAACTTAATCAGGCAGTTCAGCGGAAAAGACTTTGACCATTAAAAATTTCGCAAAGAAAAGACCAACAAAAAGTGAAAATGTGCATAGATAAAGAAAATAATGAACCTGATGAAAAGTTTTTAAAGTGCTACAAAAAATGCAAATCTCTTTAATACAATGCATAGCAAATTCACATCTGCAATATGTGGAAGAAAAAAAACCAGTATTTCAAATGTGGAAAGCTCTGGAAAGTGTTTTTCAGCTGAAAGGTATTGCCAGTCAGCTATTTTTAAAGACGAAATTACTCACAGTGTAGTTATCTGCTGGTGAGTCGTTTGAAATTGTGAATTAAAATCAATTGGCTCGAAAACGGGAAAAACTATGATCGATTAGTCTGTTTGTGACAGCACTGAAAACCCTCAAACACATAAGCTCACTTTCGAATTCGTTAAAGCTGATCAGGAAATGAAAAAACTAAATCAAAGTAAAAATGAGTTTAGTTTTTTAGTTTTTTCTACACATACAAAAAAAACTTACAACAAAATTGGAATGGTTTACATCACAGTCAGAAAGCAATTCTTACGTTTGCATGTCGCAATTGTGGAAAGTTAGGTCATAAGCGCCGATTGTCGTGTCAAGAAACACAAATTAAACCGGTCTAGAAAGAGAAAAAAGACCTATTGGTTGTGATCTCAGAAATAAGGGAAGCCAGTGAAAACGTTTTCCAAAATAAGGTTAACTTCATAGTTGATTCCGGAACAACTGATCATACGGTAAATAATATAAATTATTTAAAAAACGTAAGTAAGCTAAATTATGTTATTGATATTTAACCTCTTTCTTGACCATTATATACACTTTGCAGTAGTTTATCTCTTGAGTAGTATAACTGAGTTGGTTGAATATTTTAAAGAATATGAAGTTAATGTTACGGCTAAATTTGGAAATCAAATTTCTTCTTTAAGTTATGATAGTGCTATAAAATATATTCAACATATATTTGTCAATTTTTGCAAACGAAAAGGAATTGAAATTAATATACTGTTACCTTCGAATGCTGCATACAGAATGAGCCCCCACTTCTGTTAGTTTAAAATTCTAATGCGCATTTAGTCTTAAGTATCTTCCTTTGTTGTAAGACTTGTATTTAACTAACCGCAGCCCTACAAGCTGCCGAAAAAATACCACACCATCGGAAATGTACTATGGTAGAACACCAAATCTTAAAAATGTACGTGTTTTTTACTGTGTTACATACAAACACATTACTAAAGAAAAACAAAAAAAAAAGTTTAATTCAATATGTCATGTCTGCATCATGATTAGTTACACACCATACCAAAAAACGTAAGATTACTGTGATAAAAAATGTATTGTTTGATGAAACGAAGACCATACAAAAATTACAAAGAAAAACAAACATTATACTGAAATAAAAATTACACTAGAAAAGAATTTAGAAGAACTATCGGCTCCTATAAATGAAGAACTGAAGGAAAATGAACAGAATGTTGCAAAAAAACAAAGAACACATTTGCAATGTGACAAAATCTGAACCGATTGAAAAGTGATCTATGTTTCTACTCAAGAAACAAATAGAAATCTGAACTTTATTTGTTTTTGTATGTTAACGATATTATTATTGCGAGTAACATAAAAGAAATTAAAGAATTAGAACACCAAGAAACATTCAAAATACAAGATCTGGAAAATCTTGGAATCAATTCTAGATTTACCAAAGCTGGAGTATATTTAAATTAATAACATTATTTGGACTTGTTGCTGAAACGTTTTCCAACAGACGATTGTAAACTTGCAAAAACACCAATGGAAAAATGTCACAATCTAGATGAAATATCAAATGGAAGTCAAATAAACAAACATGTTCGCAAATTAATTGGATGTCTAATATACGTGATGCTTGCAATTAGACCGAAATTCAGTGCTTCAGTAAATATTTGTAGTCCATATCACAGCAATCCAACCGAAAGATTATAGAAAGCATTGAAAATAATATTGCGTTACATCAAGGGTGTAAAATTGTTTTATGATATATGCTGTGATATTGAATTGGTTGGATTTGCAGATTCTGATTGCACAGAAGATAAAAATGATACGAAGTCGACGACGGGATTCGTATATGAGGTACATGGAGGTGCCGTATGTTCAAGTACGAAAAAGCAAACGACCTTTGCTATTTCATCACATGCCGCCAGGAAAGAAATTTGATTTTTAAACTTTTTGAGAAGTTTTAACAGTAAAATAATCAGTTTCACAATTTTTAAAGATAACACTAGTCTGCATGAAAATCGGCCCTGATACTATTCTTAACGATTCTTATGTAAAATGACCTCCTGAATCCAAAAATGAGCTCCCTTTTTACCCATCACCCACCTATTTTGGGGGGACCCCATTTTTATTTTATTTTTTGCATTTTTTTTTAGAGTATTAACTTATAGCCGTTAAACATCCCAAAGCAGGTAATAAAATTTATGGCAAAAGTTTTGCTATAAAATGTATATAGAAACAACAATAAAATACAAATATATAAGAACAGTAAAAAAATATCAATAAACAGTTAGGAAGATTCACTGCACGACGCTGGCGATCTCAGTACCACATGCAGGTTTGAACAGGAATTTTCGACAGGCTTGAACTTGCATTACTCTTCTCATTATAGTATATTACATTGTTTGCTTAGCTGCTTCAATCAGTACATCTATATCTGTTGCAGAGTTAACTTGTCGACGTTTTAAACGTGCTGGATTTTGCGTTCATTTTTGTTCATTTGTGTAAAACAGTAAAACTACTTTTACTCCGGATTTTTTTAAGTGACTAAGTGTGATTTGTAGTTAATGTCGGGCGTTGAATTACTGTTTAATTATGCCACGCGACTGTAAAAATCATCCCGATAGCTTCTGCTATGTCTGCGGGGAATTAACTTTAAAAGCGCAACGAAAACCCCTTTCTCCGCTTGTTAAAACAGCTTATAAATTGTACTTTAATTGTCAAGTTGGCGACCAGGACAAGACTTGGGTTCAATCAGTTTGCTGTACGATTTGTTACAGTAGTTTGACCAAATCGCTCAAAGGTACCCGTAAATCAATGCCATTTGCTGTGTCCATGGTTTGGCGTAAACCTCGCTGTCATCTTACAGATTATTACTTTTGTATGACTTCTACCGTCGGGTTTTCGAGCAAAAGTAAGCATACAATTCAGTATCCCAATATTCCGTCAGCTCTAAGACCTGTTCCTCATAACGATACTTTGCCAATCCCAGAGCCCCCAAACACTTATACTCTAGAGCCAAAAATTGATTTAAAAGACTCTGAGCCACAACCTGGGGCTTCGAATGATACGTTCAATGATGATGAAGAGTATTCCGCAGACTTAGTTTCTCGGCAACCTCACCTCCTCACTTAATCGGAATTAAATGATCTTGTCAGGGATTTGCAGTTACCCAAGACTAAATCTCAGCTCCTAGGATCGCGACTTTAACAGTGGAATCTCTTAGAAAAGGGAGTAAAAATATCTTCTTACAGGACCACACAAGCAACCCTGAAATGTCTTTTCTCAGAAGATAAAGGTTTAGTGTTCTGCTCTAATGCAATTTTATTGATGACAGAGCTACAGATGCCATGTGAGCCAGACAAATGAAGACTGTTTATAGACTCATCAAAAACAAGCTTAAAAGTTGTCCTGTTGGCAAATGGGAATGACTTCCCATCAGTTCCAGTTGCATACTCTGTTGATATGAAGGAAACGTACGAAAACATCTTCAGAATCCTTGATAAAATTAGTTATCATGATTATAAGTGGAAACTTTGCGCTGACTTAAAAGTTGTTGCTCTACTCACGGGCCTGCAATCAGAATTCACAAAATATTGCTGCTTCCTTTGTGAATGGGATAGCCGAACCCGAGATAAACATTACATCGTACGGGACTGGCCTCTGCGAGAAAATCTTATTCCTGGTCAGAAAAATTTAACTTCAATTTTTGAAAACTAAATTCCCTCGTCTTAGCGAAACTAAAATCAAAGAAGGCGTTTTTGTTGTTCCCCAGATTAGACAACTCTTCCAAGATTCGACACCTAAATTGAAAAGAAAAACGAGCTTGGCTTTCATTTCAAAACGTTTGTAAGAACTTCCTGGGTAACCACAAAAGTGAAGATTATGTCGCTCACGTCGAGGAACTGCTTTTAGCGTACAAGGCCGTAGGATGTAACATGTCTCTTAAAGTTCACTTCCTTCACTCGCATCTGGACTTTTTCCCTGAAAATTTAGGAGCAGTCTCGGATGAACACGGGTAACGGTTCCATCAAGACATCGCTAAGCTGGAGAAGAGATTTTCAGGGAAGTGGAATGCAAGCATGTTGGCGGAGTATTGCTGGTTTTTGAAACGAGAGAGCTGTACCGCAGGGTATAAAAGAAAGCAAGCACTAAGTAACGATGAATATCTTTTTATTTATTACTGTTTATAGCTAAAATAGTTCTTTTTCTCATTTAAATTAAATTCATGTCCATATATTTATTATTATAATAATTATTATAATTATTATTATCGTTCGATAAATAAATTATAATTAATTTATCGAAAAGTGGTAAAATTAGAGAATTGGGGCTCCCTCGAAAATGGTTGGTGATGGAAGAAAACGGAAGACATATTTGGATTCAGGACGTCATTTTACATAAGAATCACCCGGAATAGTGTCAGGGCTCGATAAAAAATATTTTTTTGCAGACCAGTGTAATCAATCGTGTATACAATTGGCAAAGCGTATAGATCACAAAAGTTGAAAACATATTGATACGAAGTTTAACTCTGTAAAGGAATTAGTTGATTAGAATCGCCTGAATATCAAATAAATCAGAACATGTATAGAAACGATACATGTCTATTTTTGTCTAAAAATAAGTTATGTCAAAAAATGAATTTACAATTATAGTTACATCGTACTATGAATAATGATCATATGTCTAAATTATCCGTTTAGAAACAGCATAAGTCCCAGACATGTTTTGTTTCTGCTAAACAAGAGCATACAATCGCGCCTTGGCAATGAAAATAAGTCCGTAGTATTTAACAAATTCCTGTACCAACACTATTTTGTTATACTGAGCGATGTATGAGATGGATCCAAACAAAATACTATTCAGGAAAAGAGAAAAGCAGATCCTGAGAGCTACTGACGAAATATTATTAAAAAATTGCGTTTAAAGAGTAAGCCTTATAAAAACTGCAAGGAAGATACCATTTCTGGCAAAATCTTGGGCGGTCTTTTCAAGTAGTTTTATAAAACACTATTGTGTTTATATGTGGTATGTACTTTCACGTAATTTGATATAAATTAGCTTAGTTCTAATTTGTTTACTTATTTTGTGCGTTTACTCTTAAATGTTGTAGAATCATTAAAAAAAAATTTGAACGAACAGTTACAAGAAAATTTAAGGCGTTTTTATTCAATTGATTCTAAAAACAAACAGGACATAGTTTTGCAGGGACTCATAGACATTTTTAATGTACAAGATTCAATTCGTTTAATTATTATGCGTTGAAAAGATTAGTCAAAACTGAAATTTGCTTAAAAACATACATATCAGTGTATGCTACTAGTTTAAGTCGAGTAAGACTAAAGAAGGTTGCTGTGTTGGGAAACTCTCTAAGAAATTTACGTGCTAAAAATCCGTATTGGAATAAACTTGGCAATTACATTCAAATTGCTGCTAGCCAACACATCGAGTCCTTTCCAGTTCAGTTCAGCTATTACGGAAATACGGAAGTGACGTACCTGGACAGTCAGCTGAAACTTACGATCATTTCTTGAAAGAAAAACATCCTGAAAGTAAGGTATCCTTAGTACACACAATATTTCCAACACGACTTTATTTACTTTTCTCTATGATTTAGACGTCTGTAAGTTGATGTTTGTAGGACATGTAAGACTTTGAATAATAAAATAAAAAACCAACAGTTGAACTGCAAAAGGGGTAACCCTTGCTGAGCTGGTCAGTTCACAAGCGTTCAAAACAAACATTTTACTCATAACTGAAACTTGAATAGATAGAATAGATGTAATTAACATTCTATCGCTTTCCATTGGTTTTATGCAGAACGTTCAGCTGCCAAAAACACCATGTGTTTTATTACCAACAATTGACCGTTTCTGTATTTTGTGTACACATTAGGAAAAATGCAATAAAATTGTGTGTATATTATGAAGGGCAAGCTAAAAAACTGACAATGAAATTTGCTCTTTTCTGCAAGATTACCTAAAAGAAATTCTCGAAAATACAGTGACAACTGTTGAGTATATAATAAGAATCACTCATCGATTCGTATGCTTCTTTCTTTAACTGATAAAGGCAGAAGTACCAAAATAAATTACTATTTTCCCGCGAGAGGTCATTTCTTCTTACCCTGTAATCGGAACTTTGCTATTGTGAAGAGAATAATAGTATATCATAATACTGAACTGATTGTAATAAGTAGCAAGTCAAATAAATTTACAGTCAAAGAAGTATCGACAGGTGATATAGCAAACTTTAATGGTTGATGGCCAAAACCATACATCAAAAACCGCACAGTAAAAAAAACTAACTCCAGAAGTACTCCGAGTAACCAAGTACATTTCAAAATAACTTCCTTTTTGCAATGACACTCAAGAATGCAATTTATATATGAACTTATCAAATACACATTAAGATTAAATTATCCACTAAACCGAGTTATCCACTAAGATTTGTCTTTATAAATACAAACAAGATCGAACATATAAGAAAATGTGAAAACTACACACACGAGAGTTCAAGAATTCAAAATAATCCAACGACTTCTACACTGTAATTCGCTACTTTATTTTCCAATTTTTGTGGTGTTTCAAAGACTTTATTTTTTGTAAAAAGTATCTTAAAAATAGTTACTTGAACAATTTTTGTTTGTTTACTACAGCTCTAAATTTAATGAGAACCGCGCAGTAGACTCAATCACTGTTATTGTAATGTTTCAGCAATTTCATTTTTGCAAGTTGTAACGCTTTCAGAAAGAAATTTTGAATTGTTTGTAATTTTATTTTTTATTGATTTAGTGTTGTTCCACAGTAAAATTAAAAATTGTTTTACTTTGAGTTCAAGATCCACCAAATGACTTGTGCTGTTTTATTTCAAAACGTCGGTATTCAGCTGAATACACTTGGCATTTACTTGGTTTCTATTTAACAACAAAATGTGCCTTCATTCACAAAAAAATATTTTTAATCAATGTCAATTTATCTACAGTAAAGAAGATATTTTAGAAATTTTTATGGATAATTTTTTGCATTCTATATTTTTTTTGGTTCTTAACTTCAGAGATTGCTATTTTAAAAGATCAAGAACTTGTTTTAACATGGAGTTTCCATATTACTAAATTATTGTTTGATTTTTTTAGAAAAAAAAATATAAAAATGACCTTACTATGTTCCAGTTTAAGAATTTTTCTGTTGCAGTTTGATCAGACTTTTATACAATTCGCTTCATTTCATTTAATGAATAATATTCAAATGTCTTTTTTTGTTGTACGTATTTACACGAATTTCAATTTATACAAGCAAACGTTAATTTCAATATGTGAATAAAAACTTCCAAAACTGTTTTTAGTTTTTATACACATGTATACAAAAAATTCTGTTTTCATATAGTACAGAAACAAAAAAAATGTTAGCAACGACAATTATTTATTTTGCTTGTTCAAACAACAAAGGTATAATATTTATATTAAAACCGACTGAGCGTGGTGCTGTATTTGGTAAAACGTTTGTAAAATTAATTAATTTGAAAGAATGTTTTCATATATATCGACTTTGAAGAATAACGGATAATATGAAATTCCATGCGGAAATAATATAAAAAGTGCAATGACTACAATATGACGCCGATAAAAAGTGATTTAAGCACAAATGTTCCTTTCTGACAGAATGTAACCGTAACGGCATGCCAAAAGACAAAAAGTATTTGAGTAAACATATAACAAAGTAGAAATGTACATTAAAAATGTTAATAAAATTTTTTTTGGTAATCGGAGACGACATTTCGTTGTATAGGTACTAATAGAAAAAACGGATAAAAAAGTTATTAATGGGAAATATTTAAAGTTTTTTAGCATAAAAACTGCCATTACTACATAAATGTAAAGCACCGAAGTGTAAGCTAAGATATTTGTATGGAAATCAAATACGATATTAACACTTCCGGTTTAACTAAACATTTTTCATTATATTTTGTCATACACGAACTTTTTAATTATTTGAATTAATAAAATCTTTAATGATAAACCTACATAACTTCTAAAAATTAATTAAAATTTTTACGATTTATAAATGAAAATTAGATTAGTTATAATTAAGAATGTTTGTTATGTAAGAAATGTACGTTTGTTTTTACGGACCAGTAACATTAATAAACATTTAAATGTCCGGTATAGTTTTTATGAAACCGAAATTTTTTAAGACTGATAATCTAATTTATGTGTTATACGTTCTAAAGTTTTTTATTTGCCATAGTTGCAACGAAGATCCACACAGCTTTCTATTGTAATTAAGATTCCAATAATTTTATGGCTCAGTATTTTATGTTAATAATTTCGGCTTTTTACACTTTTATGATGTGAAGACTGTTTAGAAAATACATAGGTTCTAAAGTCGTAAATATTTTAAATATCTTTAAATAATTCATTCTAATGTAATAGTAAATACAGTATTTGTAAATTATAAGTTCTTTTAAAAAGCCATAAATAACTATCATTTTTAAAAATTGCGCAAAGAGTTATTAATAACAAATTTATAATAGTTTTTGTATTTGTTATGGCTATGTACCACAAGGGTAATAGCCACTATTGAACTTTATTGGACGGATTAACGTGATACCGTGGTTACTGATATTAAATTTTTGTACAATGGATTTTATATTTCTAATAAATAAATAATGAATAAAATCAATGAACAAAGTCTCCATGCATTTTCTAGACAAAAAGTGCAAACTTTGGAACCTAAAGACTTCCAGCCAAGATTGTTGCTTTGTCGTTGGTTTCATAAACGGTGCAATCTTCAGAAGCGTTTTGAAACGTTTACTTTATTTAAAGAAGAAGCTTATTTCACAAGGGACAGTGTACATAATTTTTGCAATAATTACCTGTGGGGGGACGAAAATCTCCACGCAACATTTATTTGTGCACATCAACGTGTTTCAGTAAATGTAAGAACTGGAATCGTAAGGCACGTTATTGAATCCTACATTTTCCCAACCTGATTGAATGGTAAAAACTATTTTAGTGCCGTAAATAACTTTCTGTCAGAGCTTTTTTATGACTTACCGTTAAACATCAGACGAAGACTAACATAGCACTACTAAATTTGGAGAGGAGGTCCTGTTGCGTGGCCAGCTCGGGGCCCCGACCTAACTCCCCTAAATTTTTTTCTGGGATCAGATGAAGACCTCTGTATATAAGGCACCAGTAAACACCGAATTAGAACTGGTGGTGCAGCAGAAGATGCAGAAGGTGGCCATTTTGAAAACCAAATAGTCCCTCTTTTGTTGTTTCATTGTTAATTGTTTTATTGTTTTTGTTTGTTTTTTTTCTTGTTTTTTTTGTTTAGCGGCTGCAAGTCTACTTTGTTTTAAACTATTGTTGCATTTTGTTAAAATGTATCTTGTAATTTAATATGAATACAAACTTTTTTGAACAAATCGAAAAAAATGTTTTAGTAAAATGTTATGGTAGATAACCAAAAATGTGGTTTTCAATATATTTTGTTTTGAAATTTTTATCGGTCGCCATTTTGTTATTTAATAAAATAAAAAATAATTGTTAATACAAATATTTTAGAGAACCGAAAGCAAATGCTGAAAGTTTTTATATTTTTTGAATATTCATCAAAATAAGGACGTTTTTTCGAAAAACAAAAAAAGTCAATAACTATAAACTGAGGCTCCAAATAAAAATTTTTAAGTAAGAAAAGTTGTTTGTTTCAATGAGTTCTAACTGCCATTTTTGAGTGTTAACACTTAGTATTAACACCCTATATAAGTAAGGATTGGTACGTATATACTATGCATGTACTATATTAGAGATGTACATTTGTACTTCAAGTGTCATATACAACTCTAAGCACGCTTTTAATTTATTATTAAATTTGATTTAGTCAACGGTTTAGTGAAAATGTCAGCATTGATATCACTTGAAGGTTTATACACTATTTGTACGTTTCCTTATTGCACTGCTTTTCTATTAAAATATTCCTTTATGGAAATGTGTTTTGAACGCAAGGATTGTTGCACAAGTTTTGAGTAGCTCAATTGTCGTTATGGTCCTAAATAGTTATTTCTTCTGCAGGTACCCCTAAGTCGGTAGCTTATTGACAAATTGCTTCTTTTGAGGCTTGACTTAGAGATGTAAGTATCTGGTCTCAACTGTTGATAGCGCTACGGTATTTTCTTTTTTTTTTATTCTAAACTTATGCTGGCGTTTGCAGAGATTTCCAGTATAAAATTTTCTGTTTACAAAACACGATGCTCAGTGTGCACCACAGTATCCAGTATTACATGATAATACATTCTCATGTTCGTACAAAGTTTAGTTCTAACTGGTTTGTGCTCTATTTACGTTTGTTTCGCATTCAACAATCATGGCAAGTTCAGAATTTATTTCGATATATCTTCAGATGTGTCCTCTTGAGATTCATTTTTTTACCAGGTTCTAATTTACTTTTTGATTCGATTTCGACGGATAAATGTTCTACTGGTAAATTTTTATTTATTCTGTATTCTTTTTGTACAGTTTATTTGCAAAATTCGTTTATCGTGATGATATAATTTTCAGCACCCTCTAAATAATACTTCACGTATTTTGTAATTTTTTTTGTTTTTAATCTGATTCCAAATTCAAACACTTTTTGTAATATTAGAGTATCCCTATTAAAATGTTTACATTTGTATCAAAATTATTTCTTTTTTGGGTTTTTTTTTAATATATTTTTGATTCAAAGATGAACAAGTGACGTACGGATTATGTGTATTCAGTCCACTTTTGGAAAGGTTAATTGTTGTTTAATACGCATGAAGGTGTTCGGTTTTTTTGTAAATTAAACGTGCTGAATCCGAAAATGAACTTTAACATACCACAGGACGTAAAGTTTTCTTGTATTTTTATTGTACGTTATTTATGTATTGTAAGTGTATAATAATAATAATAGGTCTATATAACAATTCGCTTAATTACTAGTAAATGCTGAAAGTCTACTTTGGAGTGAAGTTTGAGCACCACACAAGGTATGTTACGTTTGTGTAAAAGATTTACAGAAGTAGTCATATTGGAAAATCGTTTAGATTCGGAGTTTACATGGTATGGAGAGAACAAAAAAATAATTCCGATGACTGCTACTTTTGCAGCATCAATGCCTGTGGCTACAATTCTCAGAATAGAAAAGTTATTTTATATCCGAATCTTCAATCAGTATAACGTCTGGTTCTTCATGATGAACATATTCTTGTACCAGACCCACCAGAAACATTACAAAGTTTTTCTATGGTTAGTAGCGAATCTGATTCTGAGCCTGACTGTGAGTTTGAAAGCATGAAATTTTGGTTGTTTGATCAAAACGAAATACGATTTACGTTTAACTTAAGAAAAATCCAAACTTCTAAGCTCCAGGTTGCAAAAAAAGTATTTGTGGGTATCGTGGGTACAAAAATTGGCTCCTTACTTTGAACAAGAACGTAATTTAGTATTCTGTTGTAACATACTCGGGTTAGTAAAAACATTCGGAATAGAGTACAATAAACAAGATGGGAAGTTTTTTATTGACTCATCTCAAAGGAGCTTGAAGGTAGTTCTGTTGCATAATGGCAACATATACGGTTTATATGCCTTTGGGATATTTAGTTGTTCTTAAAGATACTTATAAAAATCGACAGCTTGTTTTACAGGAGATTAAATAATCTGAGCATGAGTAGATGGTTTGTGGTGAGTTGAAGGTGTCTGGGATGTTACTCGGACAGCAAAGTGGGTTTACAATTTTTTTTGTTTTTTGTTGCACTCGGCAAGAACAGCTTGAACTTAAAGAAAGCATTTAGAACTTAAGTGCAAAAACGTTCTGCGTATGAGTTTGGTGAATCCCAAATTGTGTCAGAAATTTTCTGGTTTGTTAGAAGCAAAGTTGATGGCATATTTATTGGCCCTGACATTTGAAAACTTACGCAAGACTCTAATTTCGAAAATGTTATGAATTTGAAAAAAGTAGCATGGAGTGAATTTAAACCAGTTGTTTTGCAGTTTTTGGGCAATGAGAAAGAGCCTAATTACAAAAATATAGTTCGAAACATTTCAAGAACTTGGATGTAACATGAGTGTGAGGGTGCGTTTTGTACACTCACATTTAAATTTTTTCTTGGAAATTTTGGAGCTGTAAGTGAGGAACAAGGAGACCGTTTCCACCAAGATATAAAGTATATGGAGAAACAGTATCAGGGTTGCTGGAATGTCAACATGATGGAAGTTTACTGTTGGACCCTTCTACAAGCAACTCTATAAGCAAACATCATATAAAAGGAAAAAGTGAACTCGAACTTTTACCGAAAAGAAGTTAAGGAAATATAAAACTTTAGATTAATAAGTAAAAAACTGTACAAATTCAAACTTACACTACCATCGTAATAATAAAATGTAAAATCTTTCAATTATTACGTACTTTTAAATCTTAAATATATATTTTAATACTATCATACCTAACAAAAGATTAAGATTGCAAAAATTTGGTAGGTGGGAGAAAAAAACTGATTGAAATTTTGGATTCAGCACACGAAAATACATAAGAAACAAGTTAAATTTTGAAAATAGTTTTTGGTTGGCTTGTGTAATCATCTATGAATGTGATGAAATACTATAAACGCCCGAATCAACTAAAGAATCGAATCGAGTCGGGGTTTGATAAAAGCCCGAATCCAAAACTTCAAAACCAGTTCCAAAACCCAAGCCAAACTTTTTTTCTACGGACCGGCTAAGCAGAGATCTGGGCTTCGAGCCGGGCCGGCCGAAAGTCTGGTTTTTTGATATGTATAATTTTGTTGAGTTTACTTTAGCTTTAGTTAGCTGAAATATCGGACATAGGAACCGGTTTTACTTATATTTTAAGGCCTTAGGTTGACTTTCAAAAACAGTACGTCAGGTTAAAAAATGATTTTAGTTTGCCCAAAATATGTGGTTTTTTTACGGCTTAACCCAAAATTCAGTCCGAAATTAAACCAGGTTTTCGACCGGGCTATGATAACTCCTGGTTCGTAGGTCATCTCTAGATCAAATAGTTCTCTTGTTCTTTGTTTTTTTCAAATCGGAAATACTGCTTTTCCCATTTTTCTTCTATGTGCGTCTCATAATTTTCTAAAATATTATTATAGTTAAAATCTAAGTCATTAAGAAGATAATTTTCCAGAGACAATTTAATAACAAAATAAAAATCATCTAATATAATGTCGCCTTTTATTTTTTTATTCATTTTTTGAATTATTGTATCCATTTTCTGTAATTTTTATTACGGACATTAAATTTGTCGTTAAATGTGAAGCATACAGTGTAACATTGCATTCGTTTATATAATTTAAATTTGTTTTTAATTGAATCTGACTTGTGTCAACAATTTTAGTTCTGTGGTTTTTTTAGATTAATTTAAAAAGTTTATGCTGCGAGTTTGATGGAATAACATCAAAGTTACTGTTTTCGTTAGCAGTATGTTCAATTTTATTACAAATTCTGCATATGATCGTATGGTTTTTGAAATGGTTATTTTGTTTGTAATTTGATTTTTTCTATACTTTCCTTTTTCCTTCTGTTGATGAATATCTTTTCTATTTTCCTTGCTACTGAAAAGTAGTGAATACAGCATCATTATACTGAGAAGGTCGTTATTCTGTTTCAAATAACGTGTCCACTGTATCACTAACTATTAAGGTACGTTATCATTTTTTCACATTTTTTAATGAACTAATATGTTTTAGTAAAGTTGGTTTTCAACTTGGATTTTTAAGGTGTTCCATACACTTTTTCCCAGTTTTTTTTTTCATAATGATAACTGTAATTACACAATGTGCCAAATAATTGAATCATATACCACACCGGATATTAAAAAAAAGTGTGCTTTCTCAAATGGAAAGAAAAGTTTTATTTTTTCTTGTTGCATGTACTAAAATAGAAAAAGACAAAAAATAGATGATTATAAATTAAAAGTAGTATTTTTGTATTGTTGTGACTCATATTCTACATTTGTTGTATTATGGGCCTTTATGTTTTATCCCGTATAGTTTATAGTACTCAAAGGGCTATTCCTCAAAGGACGTACGTCTAAAAATATCCCTATTAGTTGTGTCGTGGGGTTGTTAATTTAACGTGTCAATTATTTTTATTTATGTTAGATTTAGGGAATTGGGATGCTTTTTATGGGGAAAGTTAGGATTTCTTTTAATTTAAATTTGTTTGAATAAACGACATATTTATCATTATTAATATAACAAAAATACACCTGCTGTGGTGTCATATATGTAGTACGTAAGACTGCAATCTCGAAATTCCTGATTGGCAGATTGTATATCACATCCGGACATTATTTTATATCCTCGCCAACTGCATACTTATTTGCAGATGCAAATGACGTCATAATACGTCACAAACACTTGCTTTAGTGGCACCATTTGCTCTTTTTGTAGAACAGGGTTTAAATGTCCCTTACGCATTACAATATGCAAAAGGTATAGAATTGCGTTTGTTTGTAACTGCCGAATTTGGTATGACTCACTCTAAGTGGAAAACTACAGAATCAAAACACTAAAATTTGAGTTGTTTAAAAGCAACTTCTTCATTAGATAAAAAACTAAGATTATGTGCTAGGAGAGCGTCTACCGGAAAGTAATAATACACGGTCGGCAGCGCGCGCCTTGTTCATGTACATTAATTGGCAGACATTTTTAGGAATTACACGCAAACGCTGCTTGCAAATTACTACTACCTTAACTAACCTAATAAGACTGACCAAACAGTCGTTAAGTTTTTCGGGACATTGCCATTAATATGCTATTTGTATTTAAAAGAATATATAGATGTGGCGCTTTCTAAGAAGGATCAAACCCATTCATCAAAGATTCATTCATAGCCAGCATACGTTTAATTACAGTTCATTATTAAATTTAGCCTTGTTTTTGTTTAGTTCAAAACGTTCAAGCAATTATTCAACTAGAAACGTCATTTAATTAAACGCGTTTGGGTTAACAACAATGATTTTTTGTTGTTAAATAGTTACGCGAATACTTCGATTATGATGCGTACCTACATTGTTCGTTTTCCTCCATTGATTAAATTGTAAAGTCAATATTTTACTTACATTTTTATAGTGCATTTTAGATAAGAATTGAAAAGTGTATTTGTGATGCTGCTATCAAAATCAAAAAAATATGTAGGTAGGTATCATTGTTGATCAACGTCTGTGTGCAGCTGTAACCAACAACAGATGTAAGAAGGCAGCTGGACGGACACGGCAGGTCCCGTAGGCCACTTCCTTGCCTTCTTCCTTAGCGTACCTTATCTCCTCTACCTTCGTTATGCTTCAAGATGGAAGGGGAGGGCATGTTTTTATGGTAACATCTGCTACTTACCAAAATAAAATTGGTAGAACTTATCTAGAACACCACAGATTTTTTTAAATTTATTAATATTTTCGACGTCACTAATTTCTATCTACGCTTAGTTTAATAGTACAGTACATTACAACCGCTAAGCTACTGATTTACATATAAATCTCTGATTAAAAGAGAACATTGTTCTTAACGTAGTACATGAAGAAATCTAACTTCTACCTATAATACAATAGACAATGAGACAATAGCGTTTAAAGAGCACCAACAATATAACGCATACATCTATAGTGACAGCTGCTACTTAATATATTATATTCAGTAGCACGAGCCTCGGCACGTGCCACAAGCAACTTTTAGACCCGCCTTCGTTCTCAACAAGTCGCCGATATTCTATTAAATTTTGTAAATCATTAAAATCAAATTCCCAGCTTTATTTTATTAAATTTTGTATTCATGCGTCGATTATCGCCCGAAAAGTCCAGCTGTTTGGCATTTAATATTACGTCATTAAAATTGTTTATGATTAAAAAGATCCAGGTAATTAAATAGATTTTTATGGAACGCCTATGCTTAATTACTCATTTATGTTTTTATCTTCTTCTTTTACGTCTTCTGCTACATCTTTATATATAGCGTTGCACAATATTTATTTGCAAAAACTATATAGTTTTTTAAAAACTAGCCATCCTTCATTATGATTTCTCATGTATATCATAAATATGAATTACCAATTTAAAGCTATAATGAAATGCAATTTCAATGGGCATTTAATGCTAAGTTTGGTTCAAAGAAAATTCTATAATCTCTATGTTTGTGTTTATACACCTTTTGCAGTTTTTGAGAACCGTTACACAACTGTTCTATACAACCTTGAAGAAATGATTCTTGGATCCAAACATAAATAATTAAAATTAAATAAAAAAAAGTTGTTGGGATAATTCAATTTTTTTTACGAAAAAAAATTTGCATTTCAGGACTAAAAGTAATTGGGTCAATGGGTATAAAGTGGTTGCTATTTAAAAAAAAGTTTTATGACAATACCAAACAATACCATTCTGATCATGATTCTAACATGATCATTTTCTATTAGTGGCCGATAATAAGAATAAAAAATTTTGAAAAATTTAACGTATATTTTTAGTAAAGCACACAAACACGAACAGTTAATATGAATTATTTAGTTATATCTGAAAACATTTGCTAGGTTCACTTTGATAGATCAGCTAAATCAGAAGTTTCATTTCAGGTGTAAAACAATGACAGAGACATCCCATTTCAGCAAATTTTGAAAAACTCAGCAAAAAATTTTAGTATTACTTCAAAAATCAGCAGAAGTAAAAATATTTTATAATAGAATTTTGTACAATTTATTAGAATATTTAAAAAAATAAGAAATCGCGAACACTGATTTTTCCAAATTTTAGTTAGCGATTTTCTTTAGTATCTTTTTAGTTTTATAATTTTATTTTTTAGAAAAGTGTTCGACAAAGCTGTGTTTAATGTAAAGGTAAGTGTCCTGTCACAAACTCAAAAAACTTGTCTTACAATTAGATATTTTAATTTTAGCTTTTATTTGCACATTGGGGTCGAGGTCTTTGCTCACCCAGCTGTCTAGCCATTTAAACTTAAACTATTATCGGCATATCTCAAATTATTTATTAAATGTCGTTGATCTTTATACCGTTATGCATCTTTAAGAGCATTCTGAAATATTACTTTTCGTGTTTCGTAACTATATCTTTTGTTTTAATACCATCGATATTTAACACAGTTTTTTATCTTTGCATTTTTACAACACAAATCGAGCTTTTTTCTTCTAAACCATTGAAATTTTAAAAATCAGTAATATTTAGTTCGCACAAAACTTACCAATAATTTTTTTAGAAACATTAGAATTAGTATCCATTTTTATAAAAAAAATTAAAATAATCCATTTTTTACTAAATTAATCTCGAAAAAATGCTGAATTTAAGCTTTTTGTAAATAGGAAAAAGCGTTTATGACTGTGACTGTTAAAAACGTTTGATACGAAAGTAGAAAACGAGTAACTTCTTTATTTTTATTAAAAACTTTGGCACATTTATTTATAATAAACGTATCTACAGAAATACTTTTCAAATAATTTTTGCATTTGAAAATTAAATTTAGATTTGCGAATTAGTTTTTTCAACTCTTCGCACTCGTTTTTGATAAATTATTTCTTAGTTTTTTACACAGCTGTCTATTTTATCTAAGTAAATATTGCGTATTTATTCAACTTGCATTGATCTAAGTTTTGACAATGCTTTATGTGTAGCATTAAAATACATAGAATTTAGTTATCTAATCGATTTTATTGTATATAATTATCAGTTAATATTAAATCCGTATCAGATGAAAGCTGAGCTTTACGTAACTTGATTCGATAAAAATAATGAATTAATAGATTTTAACGACTTAGTCTTTAAATAATGCATTGATACAATTGGAAAGCATCTTGAAGCTTGTAAACATTTATGTAAGTAGGTATGTATATATCCAGAATCCTATTTTTAGGATTTATTACACACATTAACGTAAAGCGTTTGTTGCAAACTATACGATTACAAATTTTAGTTCGTGGAATTCATAGATGCTTCAAAGAAAGGAAACGCATTTTGTAAATTCCTTCAATACATTGAACACCTGAGCGCACTTAGCGAACGATAAAAATAATATAAGGGTAGTAGTACTTTCCGATAAAAAACTTACAATAACAACAATTGAGCGTTTACCTACTAAAACTTCCTTCTAATAAAGAATGCACATACAGTAGTAGAAATTTATTACCCTCATTTTCTTTTCATACCATAACAAATTACACTTAGTCGTTTATAATCGCAATCGCATTTGTTCGAACGTTGTACGTATATATTTTTTGCAAAATCACTTAGGGAGGTCCGATCTCGCGCTTAATCCTCTAAGCTTTGGTTATAAGCTTTCACGGCGTTTTCAAATAGTACCTAATGGTGTCTCGATATAATTTATAAATTAATCAAATACAATTCAAAAATTTTCTACGCTTTTTAATACGAAAAACTTTATTTTATCACGCACGCCACTGTTACACACCAGGCCTGTAGCTGGGACAGCCGGCGTCAGACCAGGTGTAAAACATTGCTCGACACCTGTCCCCTTTAAAATCAATGTCCTTTAACTATTGTTCATCGTATTTTGGCCCAATGAAGCGATCATACTTTAATAGCACGTTTCAGATTTCACGATTATTTACCTAACTCCAATCCAATTAAGGATAATCTAAGATTTTGCATAATATTTGGGTTAATCGTCCTAAAAATAAAATTGTTTAATTACAATTTAAACATTTTTAATTGGTATAATTAAAAGAAGACACGAATGTAAAGTTAATAATAATTGCAAAACGGCCTGACGTTGCAGTTAATATCAGATGAATTTTTGGGGAACCTTGCAGCTGTCGCAAGATTATATTTTTCAGAGATATTCACATGAATTGATGCTTAATCGAAGAAAGCCAACGCAGGCACGTTAATCGTTAACAATTACCCTTACGAATTTAACGGCACAAGTTCAATCACCACGTGGCTTACGAAACAAATATTTTCGAAAAAAACCGATTTGCTTTTTGTTAACTTCAGCAAAGTACTAAAAATAAATCGGCCGCTTTGATCATTTTTTGAGGTTTGCAATAAATATACAGACATACGGGATAAACATCCTTCGTGTGGATAAAACTAACTGTAAATTAAAATCTGGTTTTCATTATTTGTTCCTTATAATAAAAAAATTGTCAAGGTACTAAAAGCGCTGCACAATTTAAACACCAAATATTAATTTTTCGATGCAAAACACTGACACTCAATTAAATTGAATTAAGCTTTTAACAAAACACATCACAAACCGTCTACATTAGTTCTTGTTCTAGTTCAGTTTTCAGATACCCAACCCAAAAAAGTTTTTATAGTCAATAGATTTAATCCAATTGTGCCTTTAAAAATTTTTTTACAAGAATGTTTTGTTTCAGCTTTTTACTCGAATTAATAAAGAATAATAATTAAGAAAAACAACAAGAAAGATTAAATTTGTCTGATGATTATTACTTTCTTGTACTGGCCATTTTTGTGCTTGTTTAATCAGTAATTTTTTTCAGTAGAAATGTTTTATTAATTTAATCTAAATAAATACACAAAAATATTTAATATATGTAATAATATTAAATTAGCATCAAATCAAAATATAATTATCTCTTGAAAATTCAGCTATTCAGATCCAGACAGACCTTTTGAAGTGAAAAATAATTCAAAATCATTAAGTTGGGTTATAGGTGTTAACATTTTTAATAGCATAACAGCTACGTTAAACTTTTATAACTGTATAAAACAGAGGTATATAATAACATGGCCATTTCGATGAGTTTTAACCGAGATTTTAGCTGCTTCCGTTGTGCTAAATATTTTTTAAGGACTGCTATTTTTATCTACGAAAACAGTTTAATAAAAATGTCGAAAAATTACACAACTTAAATCACTTTTGAGAAACGGTACTATGTTTACAGTACTATAAGTCAGGAAGTAGTAAAACTCAATACTCGAAGAATGAACGCCGAAACTTTCATTAATTGTGTATAAATAAAAATAACTAAGAATTTACATCAGAACGATGCATATTTTATAAAACCACAAAAAAAACGGTAATAAATAAAACCATTATTTTATGACTAGTAAAACAAGCTTACACTAATAATCAACACTTTTCTAAAAACAATAAAAAGAAACATGTTCAATAAGCCTACAAATAGTTGAAATTAAATAGTTTTATACACATAGATTTAAGTTATAAATTTATTTCGACTAAACAAAGAAATAAATCGGTATAATAAAAGAGAATAAATCGGCATTTCATAGCGTTTTTTAAAGCTTTTTGCGAGGGGAGCTTTCATTTAAATTGTAGGATTATGTCCCTAGCTTATTTTCTTGAATGCCTGTAACGTGCTGATCCTCTTATAAAAGAACTGTTCTTCAAGTGCAATTGTATTTTCAATTAATGAGTTTCTAAATTATAAAATATTCTTAATTCAAGATAATCTTTTTAGTTCTATTGATTACTTTTACTAAAAATAAACCTTAAACTTGATGTTACATTTAAATAACTCCATAAATTTGACATTTCAAGAAATATATCTAATAAAGCTAAATTTCGGTTTTAACGATTACTATAAAAAAAAAGATAATGTTAAAGTAATCTATTTTTAAAGTTGAATTTAAAAATTTAATATAATTTCAAAATCTGTCTTTTTTACAAGGACTTCTTTAAAAAAAATTAACAACTGAAATAAAGTACTTAATAAATCTTATTAAACTAGATAAAGTAAGCAAAGTAAGTAATCAGTACCAGTGGCGGCTGGTTGTCAATCATACAAGAGGGTAATTTAAAAAAACGCAATGATCGCAAAAAGGATAAAAAACATTCTTACAGTAACGTGATTTATATTTAAGATCAATTCTGTTTAAGATTTAAGGTATTTGTCTATAATTACAATTACCAAACTAATCAATAACAAGCTCATTAAAATTTACAATGATTTTTCAATGCTTAGCATAGAAATGCACATCTTTCTTGTCTCGTAGTATTGCCAATTGCGTAGAAATGTTTGAATTCTTTTTAACACAGAAAAATATCGCTCTCTTTCCACTATAGTCATATGTAAAGTCAATCAATTGTTTTATTTAATATATGTATCCATTTTTAGTTTTTACAAACTTTTTCATTATAGTCTTTGACTTCACAATTGGTTTTTACTTTTTCTTTTAAATGCTATAAATCCGTAACATTATTTTTACAACATAATGATTAATGCATCATCTGAAAACAGTAAACATAAAACACTAAAATCTATTATTTATTTCAAATTCACAAATCCAATCTAACAAATCATACGCAGATTCTTTAAAATTACGGCAAACTTCTTTGTTTTTATGTTTACTGATTGGTCGAATTTGAAGTAAAGGCTGAGGACGAGCATTAATTTTAATTGTAGATGTGTAAACAATTATTAGCTATTCATTTTGTAACGTCTTGTACAGTTATTATGAAATAAAACCTACTGTCATATGTGATAAGAAATATGTATTTAACACACACGTGCTGCGAAGATAACAATAGGTGACGTCAGTCACGTAAGCAATGTAAGCATTGCAGTCAAAGATAATTGCACAAAGTATTATCTTTGGCGTAGGCGGGCGGCTGAAGACCCTGCAAAAGCATTTAAACATTTACTTATCTTCTTTTCTAACTCGCATAAAATTGTATTATGTGTGTCTCACTCTTGATTACAATAACTAGCATCGTAATATAATGTAAATGCAGGCACAAGTACGTGTCAGCCTCGGGTAAATTCGCAAGCTTTCGTATCTGTTGCGTTTAAATTGACTATTATTTAAACGCATGAAATTTAAACGCAAATTTTCTGTAATTTTAAAGCAAATAAAATACCTTTCTTATTCATTTTTGGAGGGTCATTGACCAAATGACCTAATAGTAAAGCCGCCACTGATCAGTACTACATAATCAAGGTGACAAAAATTCAAAGCACACTGAGAAACCTAAAAAAACAAAAACAATAGTCACAGATTAATTTTTTTGTTGTTTGAGAATATTGGAGAGTTCGATCTAGATAATGCTTGAACTTATGCAGAACGTTTCGAATTTTACTTATAAGCAAACGAAACTGAGCTGTATGAAAACAAACGTGTAGTACAAATCGCAGAGAAATGTAACTTTTCAGAAAATCTATTGGAAACTATGATACAAGATTGATTAGCTTATGGTATTTGCAGTAAACGTCTTCAACGACGAAGCTAGCAAAGGAAAATTTGACGTTTTAAACATAATTGGAAACAACAACGATAGCAGGTTTTTGCAAAAATGGATTAAGAATCTGCAAAAACTAAAACAATAATGACTCATAAGAGAAAGTATTAACTGAAAAAGTTGTAGTTTGGTTTTGGCGTGAGTTTTTAAATGTTTAAAAAAATTATAGATCATTTCCTTACTTTACTAATGCGCTAATATAGGAACAGCAATTAACTGATGTATTGAAAGAAATATTGAAACAATTTCAAAAAGAAGATCAGCGATTTTTAAAAGAAAAATGTGTATTTGGTGTAAAGGAATTGAATTTTGTGGGATTTAAGTTAGATAGAAACAGATTGCGTCTTATCAAAGACAAAGTTGAAGCAATTAAAAATGCTCTTGTTTCTAAACATAAGCAGCAACTTCAAATTTCTAAGAATATTAAATTTCTACCATAGTTTTTTGAAACAATAAACAACCATTGGAAAACCTTTATTTAAATTATTATTGCATGAAGAAGCTAAATGGTGTTGCATTCAAAAGAAGGAAGACTCGTTTACAAAATGCAAAAACTTCTTGTTGTGAGTCATTACTGGTTCATTTCAATGCGAAGAAAGAAGTAATCACCGTATTAAACTTAAATTGTACAGAGTGTCCCACTAAAGTAGAATAACATGGGTAACTTTGGTATTATTAGAGATAAATATTTGGTTAAATAGGACAAGATTTGCAGTTAGACGTGCCTAGTAGCAATATGTGACTAATCGTTTTCAAATTAATTTAAAAACTCAAGTGTTGGTACTGATACGTTGATGCCACTTTTGTTGTTTGGCAGCATGGTTTTCTTGCCTTCAACGCATTTTTTTTCACAATGGAATTGGAAACGGACTCTTCATTATCGTTTTTGGACGTTTTAGTTACTTGAAATACAGATAATTCATTCGAATACTCAGTTTCTCAAAAGTCGACTCACACAGATAAATACTTAAACAAAATGTCCTACCATTTCCTTTCTCAAAAACTATCGGTAATAAATTCTTTAGTGCCCAGAGCTGCAAAACTGTTCCTTTAAGTCAACCCCAAAATCTTCAAAAATTATATCATCAAGGTTTTGGTCGCAAATAATTACAGTAAAAAAAGCACACACAATCTATCTATATGTAAATTTACTTCTATTAAACCAAGAGTAACAGTGAAATCCAAATCTCAACAGTTGTCTTTTGCATATATACCTTACGTCAAAAGTACTAGAGATCGTATCGAGAAGCTTTTATCAAAACATAACATTATCATTGAATCAATTTTTAAATCCGGAGAAAGATGTTATTCCTTTGCAGTTCTAAGGTGTATATAGCATTGCTTATTCGTGTGGTTGTGCATATATTAGAGAAAGTGTAGGAATTTGTATTAAAGAACAACAAAATGTAGTCATTTTAAACAGTTTTTTAAATCGACGGTAGTGGAACACATGTAAGAAACGAATCATCAAAATTTGTTTGAAAACAAAGAAATCTATTGAAATAATTAAAAATCCTTTTAATATTAAATCGAAATTCTAGTTTTTCTGTACCGGATATTTGGAAACCAGTTGTATCAATCGGCCAGTCTATAAAATAAAGATTTTAGAAAGCAATTAGTCAGTTTATTCCAGGCATTGAAAATGTCCAATGCGACGTGTGATAAAAGCTTGACTTGTGTGAAATCCGAATACATCCAAAATTAAAAACTGTAAAAATTACTTTGTTAGGGTACACTTTGAAGCTCTTCAAATTGGTGTTATCAAATTTTGCGTAAAAGGTTTCGTTCCCGAAAAAAACCCTATCAGGTTTATTTTTTCTTATGGCAGCCATGTTGTATTTTTACATATTTAGAAAACACAAAATTTTCTGATTAATGTGATGTAACATATAATCTGTTTTATTTTAAAAACAAGGTCTGTAAATAAATATTTAGTATAATTAAAACCAACCAGCAGAAATACAACAGAACACAACACAATACAAGAAAAAGACATTGTAACTATAACAAGTGTTCACAATATTGGTCTTCAGTTTCCAGACAAGATATATACCGCCTGTTCACACTACTACTCGAGTACAACGGTTCACGTCACAGGCATTCATTATTTTCTGTTGCAATTTTTTTATATCGTTTCATGGATTTATGTTTATTTTTTAGAATCTCTCATAAAAATCTATTGGTATTATATCGGGGTATCTGGGAGACCAAGCAGTTTCACTATATGTAGCTAATTTTGTGTTCAAACCTGTTCTCTAAGTATCAAGTAACAACCCTGGCATTATGGGCGAGTGTCTCATTTTGCTGAAACCACATATCTTTTTACACCCAAAACGTTCTTAGTTACTACAAGAAGCGTGGATTTGCGAATTTTCTTCAGTCCAGTAATGCACATTATTGCGGTTGAAGTAACCATTGTTGCCAAAGATGATTCGTAGGTTCAGAGAATCTTATTGTAATAGAAGGACCGGAAAGTAAAGTCGTTTTTGCAGATGTCGACATTTGATAATCGTTCGCCAGTTTACAGGAAGCGCATATTCGTCATTGTATGCTTTTTGAATTTCGCAACAGTTGCGACTAAGAATATTAGCGATGTTTACCCAGATTCATTAGATGTTCGCAAATGCCAAAGATGGTTTTCCAAGTTTAGATCTGGAAATTTTGATCTTTCTGACGCCCATCGACCAGGAAGACATGTCATTAGACAACGACGTTCTAAGGGCAGAAGTTGGTCGACTATCCAGGAACATTTGTACCAGATAGGAAAAATCAGCAGAGCAGGTGTTTGGGTCCCCCATAATTTGTCAGAACAAAACAAAGCCAACAGGTGTGTTTGGTGGAGCATCCGCGGAATCATCCACTTTGAAGTGCTTAATCCTGGACAAACTGTTAATGCGAACCTTTATTGTCAACAATTGGACTGAGTGAACCAAGCTTTAGTTGAGAATTACCTGGCTATCGTCAACAGAAAAGGTGTCATTCTTCAACATGACAATGCAAGGCCGCACTGTGCAAGACGGACGTTAGAAAATATTAAGGAATTGGAATGGGAGGTGCTGCCTCACCCTCCATATTCACCTGTTATCGCACATTGAAATTTTCATTTGTTCCGATCCCTACAGCACTTTCTAAGTGACAAAAAATTTCAAACTTTGGACGATTTAAAAAATGGCATCTCCAGATATTTTGATAACAAACCAATAGATTTTTTTCGGTCTGGTATAGAAAATTTGCCCATTAGATGGCAAAAGGTTGTGGAAAATGTGGGTGATTATATCATTGATTAAAAATAAATATTATAAAAAAAATTATTCGTTTTAATTTAACGTAAAAATACATTACTTTCCGGTCCCCCTAGAATAAAAGTTCTCATCTTTACGATTTTTTTTGTAAATACCAGTTATAGAATGCTCGTCTCCTTGGATGATCAGCCAGGTGTTAATGCTTGACTGACGTGCAATCTATACGAATAAAATTTTTATTTTCTTAATATACGCGACACTCTGCAATCAATTTCTCTAGTAGTTCTCTGGTCGAAATTTACACTGCCTTAAACAAATTTCTTTTTTTTTTAATTTTTCCATAACAATTTGAAAACTACAGTCACATTATAAATTTTAGCACATATTGTTACTAGGCATCTCTAACTGCAAACTTTTTCTCATTTAACCAAACTTGTATCTCTAGTAATAACAAAGTTACTCATGTTATCCTACCTTAAGTGAGACTGTCACAAAAGTTTGAGACATTCCATTCAAATTATTCACAATTTGACAGAAAATTATAGACGGTTTTAAAAAATACCATGATTATATTCATATTGATAGAACAAAGCTACCCGGGAAATGATATCGCCCTGTTAATTACGTTGGTCTTTAATCTTGAATAACTACAGTTATGTTTACAAGTTTTTTAAGTATCAATAGCTTATGTCGATGCTCTTAGCCAACTATCAATTAGTGACAGGGCGATAGAAATAGCGCAGTAGGTATTAGTAGAGATAGTTTTTGAAGTTATGAAAAACGTTCAGGATTTGGTTGCTGAGAGGATGACGTAGGAGTCTATACAAGATAAAATTAAACCATTTTAACATAGGAAGCTAGAGTTATCAAAATACAAAAGTTGTTGGGTAGTAGTCATTATTTTGTCGGTTGCAAAAGTGTTGCAAATCCCATATAAAACGTGTTTTGGCATCGGTTTGAAGTCATTTTTGGTGGCCAG
Source organism: Aquatica leii (assembly GCA_035610365.1). NCBI lineage: Eukaryota > Metazoa > Arthropoda > Insecta > Coleoptera > Lampyridae > Aquatica > Aquatica leii. The sequence goes on from CM069439.1 coordinate 30,594,997, forward strand.
GCATGAATTCAAAAGTTGAATTATTAGTAAGAAGTTGCAACACTTGTCTGGAAAGTCAGTTTGGACGTTCTAAAACGGTTGCGAAAATAGTATCACACTATCTATCATCAAACGACCACGTAGAAGAGCTTCTATTCAAGAGAAAACTACAAACGGGTCTAGATCGCCTGCATCTTGATTTTGTTCGAGAGATAAAGCAAAAAAACTGTATCAGGAAGTAAATCATCACGCAAATTTAAAGAAATTCCGTTAGAAATTATAGATGTGGTTCTAAGTAACATAATTTATTAATTAAAATTATGTATGCGAATGCTCAGGTCAATAAAGTTTTTAGAATTCATCCCGATTTTACTAATCAAGATACAGTTTTTGCAGCTATGATTTTTCTTTTCTATCTTACTTTTTTTTATTTCATTGAATGTTGTTTTTTTCTTCTATTAAAGATAAAGAAACTATTTGTCGTAGTCGTAATTAGTTTTATTTAAACAATTTCTAGATATTGGAAATCTATAATTTTGACATTTGCTTATTGATTTCAATTTATAATTCAATTTTGCATGTAGGATGTGTATACGTAAATTTATTTTTTGTAGAGGTACTGATGTTGGTTATAAACTAGTTCCCTCTCCTCTTTAAAAAATAAATAAAACTTGGGTACTAGACGTACATTTTAATTTATGATAAACAGTAGGATAGTGAACTGTGTTAGAAACATCAACCTAACTTAAAATTTGATGATATACACGTTTTCTTAGATTTAAGATTTAAACGAAATTGATAAATTTCATTATTTTGCATTTTAGTGAAAGCTTAAGCATTTTTGTAATGATATAAATAAAATAACGAATCAGTAATATTTAAATAAATTTTTTTGGTCTTCCGCTATGGGAAAATGTGTTCGAGTAGCGTCAAACCATTTACTTCGTCTTGAGAATGATTTTCTGACATCTGCATATTGCAATAGTTTCTCATAGTAATTACTATGTACACCCATTCTTTATGCAAACATCTAAAATAAAACGTTGCTTTACACTATCTTACTGTTATTTACGATGCTTTAATTCAATTTGCTATAGCGAAGTTAGAGTACATAAACAATTGTTGAAATTTTATTTAATTTAAATTTTAGTACATAATTTTGCATTTAAACTTAAATTATTTACCGTTAAGTAAATTAAGATTTTCGACGATTATTTATTTTATCGTTAATGCCCAAATGCATTAATGACATGAACGGTAAAAATCTTTACGCGTGAAAATGAGTGAGTGCTGCGTAATTAAACAAATGTAGAATTTTTGGACCAACGCGCTTAATGTAAAATAGTTCCCCAAAAAGTTTACACAAATCTTAAGGCGTTTATGTGTTAGTACCTTATCTTATATCGCAATTAGGTTTTTGACCTCACCTATAAGATGCCCGTTGACTCGCGTCGACCTTTTAATTATTTAACGTAATTAGACTTTCTGGGAATAAATGTTTTAATTATTTATTTTCTTGTATTTTATCTACTTTTTTTATGCAATTCGTAATGTTTTTGTCTTCTTCAAGATACTAAGACAAAAAAATAGTTTTTGCAGAACGTTGGCTACTCTCATCTTTATGAAATAAATTTTAATTTAATTTATCAATTGTACAACTTGTATCAAAAGATTTATTGTAACAATACAGAACATTTAAAAGTGAACGGAATCACCTACTGAGATCCACATAATCGTATCTTAAAAGAGAATTACTTAATATGTTAAATACTTCGTATCTTTACAATCGCACCGTAAGTGATTCATTTCTTTTTTTCTTTTTTTGAAATGAGAAACAACTATATTTAACATATGTCTATTCTGGAACTATTTAACTTAGATCTTATACAAGTTTTATCTATTTAATTAATAAATTACGTAACCTAAAAGGAAATCATTTTTTTTATTTTGACTGCATAATAATAATTAATTTGTTTGTTTTGCTGAATGGAATGAGATTTTAGTAAAACAACATCTAAGCACTGAGATCGAATTTGTTATACTGATAATTTGGTAAATGTAAATGTTTTAAACAATGTGAAGGTTCGTTAGAGTTTCCGAATTACAGAATGTGTAAACCACAAAGTATCTTTTAACGGTGATTGATAAAAATGTAGTAAAATATTTCCAAAGAAGGACAACTTTTGACATAAAAATGACAACTGTCATTACATAGAACATAGATCAAGTAATTGGCTTGCTCAATTTTCCGATCTAACACAATTACATTAAAACAAAAGTTTATGCTAATAAACCGACAAATTTGGCAGAATTAAAAGGTAGAATTTTGCTTTTGGTATTGTTTAGAAATCGGGAGTGGGCATTTTTAAACCTTAATTAAATGATTCTTTTTATTTCATTCATATTCTCCGATTTATTACGCATAACATATTTAAAATATTAACAAAGTAATATGATTTCTGTTATTGTGTCACAATTCTCATGTTCTCATTTAAAAAAAATTAAGAAAAGGTTCTCTGCAAACGAGAAGAGCGCAATAGCAGTTTTCTTTTTTATGCCATATATGTTGGTCTCCTAGAAACTCAAATCGACATGTCTCGGGATTTTATTATAAAATTGTTATTACAAGAGTTGTTCCGGTTTCTCGTTTTAAAAGGGCGCATTAATGTCTTTTTTGTAACCATAAGAAAACTTTTGCGTTATTCAAAAAAAAAATTATTTAATATTTGGTCTTTTTGTTCACCTCCTCCTTCAGCAGTTCTGTTTCGTCAATGAAGTCTAGAAACTTATTCATCATCAGTTAGTTTTGATTTGCCGAAAGTCGTTGTGCGTTTCATTCCTCTAAACTTGATGGCTTTGTTAAGGCTACAATACCCTGTTATTAATCCTGTGAACTTCCTTAACTTTCGTCGACTCATGCTTGATAATGCATATTAAGTGTTTGATTGTGGCTACATAAAGAAGAGTTTTATGTGTCTCATCCTTGAAGAATTTTTCCATAGTTTATGTTACGCTGCTAGTTGGCTGCGAATTATTTCAATTTCGGTCTTGTAGGCGATTCCGAAAACGGATTAAGGTCTGACGTATGTCCCTTTATGGATTTTTTAGCTAGCGCGTCCGCTATTAGGTTTCCCTTAACACTCTGGCCTTTTGGTTTTTAGATGAGATGCACTTAGTGTCGAGTTTCCAATATTTCTAGACTGTTCAAGCATGCCATAATCAGTTTGGATTTTATTACTGGGAATCTTAGTGCTAGTAGTGCTACTTGACTGTCAAACATAATCGATATCGAATCATTAGCGTATGATTTCGAATCGATAATGTTTCTGTCAATAGCCGCTACTTCAGTTTAAAAAGTCAGCAAAAATTGCTTCCCATAATGTTTGTCTCGATATGTACCTGCACCGGTACCGTTGCCCATGTGCGGGTAAATGTTTTTTGTCCACTCGTCTCGTGACGGTATTATCACTTTAAAATGCTTTAAGATGTGATAATCTTTTGTGAAGTTAGATCTCATAGTTAAGATTGTTTCTTCTGCACCACGTTATATATACCCGGTTTGTTTTTCTCGGTAATTGGCGTGTGTTTATTAATCTGCAGTCTGTATGCTGCTTGTCTTGCTTCCATTATTACAACGAAGCTGTTGTGGACGTAGTTCTCACCGCTTTTGTTAGTAGCAGACATCACATTTTCTGTACTTTGCCGAGCTTGAAAGCTGTGCTTTTCAGGTTGGTACTCGCACCCTATACAAGTGCGCCGTATGTAATGATGGGTTTTGTCACTACAGTATATAACTATTTGGTCATTGTGGGTTTCAATTCCTATGTGTGCCCGATCATCTGTTTGGTTGCATTAAGAATTCTGATGGTTGTGATTTTTTCTAGATGAGCGTTGAAAGTCAGTCTGGTATCAAGAGTGGATCTCAAATAACTGACTTCTTTTGTCATCGAGAGCGTGACTCTGTACATTGTAGGTAGTCTTATGTCATCTGTTTTCCGTTGTTTGGTAAACGGAACGATTGCCATTTTGGTTAGATTTACTGATAGTCCCTTTTTTTGCACCATTTTTTGACGGTATTTAGTGCACTCTGCATTATGTTTGATACAGTTCCCCAAACTTTCCGTTTGTGATAATGGTGAGATCGTCGGCGTATCCTAGAACAAACACACCTTCGTCTTCTAGTTCATGCAGTAGGCCGTTCATGACAAGACACTGTAGTAGAAGTGACAACACCCCACTTTGTGGGCACCCGCTAGCCACTTTAACTTCTGCAATGCTACGGTACGAAGTAGCTACTACCGTCTAATTTCTTGAGTTGACCTAATTTTGCACTAGAAGTGTGTTGTCTTTTTTCTCCACTGTTCTTGCAATTGAGGTGAAGGTAGTATTGACAAATGCTTCTTCAATATCCAGCAGAGCACCCAATGCAATATTATTGTATTGGATTGCATTTTTGCATCTGTTTATTAGTTGGTAAATTCCTAGCTTACAAGATTTTATGGATTGGTACGCATACTGGTTTTGGTGCAAAAGCGAAGCCTTTAATGCACCGTCCCGTATATACCTGTCGACTACTTCTAGTAGTAGTCCGAAGATGAAAGAAGTCAAGCTGGTTGGTAGATTTCTCTGGCTTTGGTATAAACCTTGACATTCCGCTAGCTGTTTGGTATATGCGAAAACACTAAGCTGGCTTTGAATATTTTGCATACTGCGTTTTGCATAGCAGCATTTGCAGCATAATGAGATAAATTCTATCGGCTCCTGGAGATTAAAATGGTTTAAACGTATTGATTCCTCATTCTAAGTTTACAAGGTTAATTATTTTTTTCGCTAATTTCCAGTTTCTTTTAGGTGTGCGTTTGTTTGGTACCTCTAGATCTTGATGTTTAGAAACTTCAGTTAACGATGAACCCGGAAAGTGTTTATGCAATAGTTTTTGCAGAGTACTTTTAACCGAGTCTGTAAGCTTTCCGCTTTCGGTTAGCATACACCTGCAATGTAGTGAAACTCAATAAGGTAAATACTGATACACTTGTAATATAAACTATAAGTCAAGACTTGCATTTTGCATTTTAGTTTTTTGCATTTAATACTGAAGTTGAGCTAAGCCCATATCTATACCAATATTATAAAGAGGTAAAGTTTCATCCGATTTTAAAAATTCTAGGCGTAATGATAAGAGATATTTAAATGCTTTTTATAGCATAGTTATAGAACTCAAAAAGCTTTATAAAAAAGATTAATATACAATTTGATAAAACATAATTAAAAGTTATGTTTAAAGTTATTTTTAATATATCACAAATTTTTATCAATTTACCTTTGCTTATCATCAAAGAAATTTTATGCAGATAAAAATTTCCTTTTACACAATATTGTTTGAACAAGTAGATTAGATTTTGCGATCGTCTTTTTCAAAAACAAAATTAAATACGTTTTGGTGTAAGAGGGTGGCATGGAAAACGAGAGTCAAAGCGTGTTCGTCTACGAGATATAAAGATAGTAGAAAGTTTGAAACTAAGTGTAGTATCTAAGTTGCACTCGGTTAAACCAGCAGTAACACATGTAACCTCATTGCTTGTAAAAAAAAACTCTGCCACTAAAATAGTTGTGTAGTGTTAGATCGCTGCAGCGGCTATTAAAGATAATTGTTTATTGGAATATTTTTTTGTTTAAAATCTACGCATAGATTAGAAGTTGTAATTACACTAGCCGTACATTCAAATATCTCTCTATCTACGGTTGTGTTAAAATATTATAACGTATACTCATACGTACTCACCATGCAGATCACTAATTGTTTACTTATTAAGGTGCGCACACACTAGTCGGAACCGGCTAATGTGGACTCACCTTTAAGGTACGCGTGCACTACTTGGTACCAAATAAACCGCACGCGTCGAGAGAAAGTATTGTTTCGTTGTTTTAAATGAAAGTGTTGCAATTTGCGCGGCTCCAGGTCGTTTAATTTGGCGCGTGCGGTTTGTTTGGCTCCGGCTAGTGTGTGTCCACCTTTAAGGTACGCGTGCAGTACTCGGTCCATGCCGGGAGAAAGTCGTTTTAAAGGTACTGCAATCAGCTCGGCTACAAGTAGTGTGCATGCTTTCAGTCAAATTAATGGAAACAATTTTTTTATTTTGCTTGTGCGGTGCGTGCGATTTGTTTGGCTCCGGTTAGTGTGCGCCTACCTTTAAGGTACGCGCTAGTGCGGTGCCGAAAGAATCGCACGCGTCGAAAGAAACGTTTGTTATAATTAATGCACTAAGATTCGTGCGTTTCTAGGTAGTGTGCGCACTGTCATTTAAAATAATGGAAAGAATTTGTTTTTATTCGTTCGGCGCGTGCGGTTCGTTCGGCTCCGGTTAGTGTGCGCTTACCTTTATATCGCGAAGACAAAGTTAGTTAGTATAAGTTATGTCAGTTTTAATAATAAGAAATCAACATTGCTAATTTCTTTAATCAGTTTAGTAACAAATTGTTTTGTAAATATTGAAAAATTAACGAAAACAGTATAGAATACAACTTTACCTTATCTACCACATAGACCTTTAATTGCAAATTGTTTGACTAAATCTTTACAGAAAAAAAATTATTTTTTATTGACTATTGTCAAACTTTCTTGTCGTTTATTAAATAGTAATAATTCCAACTTGAAAAGTAAGCTTTTGGAATAAAAATTATATTCTATTACATAACGTCTTTGAATTAGAGAGGACATGTAACTGATCCTTGTGACACACTATAGGTACAGTAAGCAATAGTTTCCCACTTAAGTTATATAACTATATGAAGATTTTTGCACTCGTTTTCTTCAAAATGGCAACTAGATTGAATGAACAGGAAGTGTAGTTCTCATGAGATAGGATTCTTAACGAATTGAATAAACAAATTATCATTGCTGACATGTAATTCTAATGTAAAAAGAAATAGTTCTAACTAATGAGACGACGACGGGCTGTCACTAGTATGTTTATACATACATAATGGAAGATAGAGTAACATTGAGATGGTCATCTATTTAATACCTTTCATCTTTCACTTTAAAGGTACTTTCATTTTGGCTACTTTCATAGACGCGTATACCACATGTAAGACTAACAATATATGAAATGTAATCTATTCGTCTAACCTTTCCTTTTTTCAAATTTAACAGAGCGTTTAAGAATGTTGAATCTGAAAAATAAATTTAAAGGTCAACAAGAAGCGCTAAACGTACTCGTTATTTAATTTATAAATAATGTAGATAAAAATGAGTACAGTTGTATATGGCGCATGTGTATGTTGAAGAAGATGTTATTGGTGCGATATTATCAAGCAAACTTCCGGCTCCGTCACGGACAGCGGACCTGTATACGGCCGACTTCCTCGATCACGTCTTATGAGACCAACACTTGCTGTTGGTATTGTTTACCGAAACAATAATACTATACCTGCCTCTAGGGCTATTGTGATGCTTTAAAACAGAAGCCTCAAGGTTATCCGCAATGTTTAATTATATGCTTCAAGATTGAATGCTTATTTTTACACCTGCGATTTCTGTATAACGTAGAGCCACTCTTTAAAAACCACGTAAGCAGACAATGATTTCCTTACAAGTATTTAATTAGTTCATTAAAAAAAAACTTAAAGAACAATCTCATTCTGAAATAAATCAAGGTGGTAACGGTAAAACTCTTCCACCGGATATATGTAAAAAATTATAATGAAAAAATGTTTCTTCCGCCCTTTTAACATGAGTGTGTAGGTATAATAAGTAGATCCATGTGTTTTTTAGGTCTATACATGTTCAGACTTAATTACAATTCATTTTATTCGTCCTTCATAGCAGTCAACTACCTAATATGAAAACGATTTTCATTTAATTGACTGTAATAAATTTCAAATATTGTTTACAACCAGAGATTTCATTATCTATTTGAATTTTTTGCGCAATAAATTTTTTTTATATAATTTGGGAACAAGCGACGTATTTTTATTCCATCAATAAACAACGTAATTACATCAATTACTGCGGATATACAATGATTTTTCATTCACAAAGTAAAGTAGAATAATGTTATTCAAAACTCACGCAATGGTAGTACATAATAACGTGTAGTAGATAAGTCGGGCATCTACAAAATGGCTGTAGAAGTTGCGATTAAATACTAAATTCAATCACAGCGATGCATATTCAATTATGATTACATTCTGTCACATGAATAATTAAAATACATACACATTAGTACAATACTTTAAATAACCAAAAGTATTTAAAATGATCTTAGTTGAATGTGGTTATAACGTCTAAGTTCTAATAAAACATTCTTATTATAAAAACGTGCTAATTAGCAAGAACACATACATCTGTCTAAAAAAATTTTTTTTTGTAAAAAGTGTCAAATAATTGTTGAAAAAACATTTATTTATATAAAATCATATTAAGCTCTTTTTGTGGCAACTACCACCAGACGTCTTAAGTACTTGCAACGGTTTGTCAATAATTCAATAAATGACATACCTACTTTTAATTTATTTATGAATTATTATTGACTTTTGTTATAAAGCGTTTTTAGGTACGGCAATTTTCAAATCAGTAGACAAGAACAATTTTTTTGCAGATACTCTTGTCAGAAGTAAGATCTTTCCAATGCTCACATGATTTAGATGTTTGGTACCAATAACACTGCTAAACCCACATTTTTTAACATGAAAATTTTTAGTTTAAGGAGATACTGTCAGCCCTTAAAATTACGCTGTTTATGATGAAAAATTTTTATTTCTAGGATAGTGATCACATGTATCTTCAAGAACATCCAGCGTAATTATTTTTGAGGATATTGGAACTATCACTCTCGTACAATACGAAAATTTATCTCAATAACGACAATCAGAAGAAGCAAATAAATTTTTTTTGTAAATTCATTTTATCAAAGGTATTTGTTTAGGCCTTTCACTCATGGTTTACAGGTATTTACGCGTCAGTATTTATTGTTACTTTAACATTGTTAAATATTATACGAACTGGTTTTTTAAAAAGAATTTGTAAAAATGTGTATACTAAGTTGCTGAACGGGTTGAGAATTTATCTTTACGCAAGTGAAAATCAATGTACTTTACCGGTGGCTACTGCGTTCAATGCAAGGCATCTTGATAAAAGTGTCGCAAAGTTTATGTGCGACTTCTTGTGCGGAAATTAAAACCACTAATTCTGCAGCAAATATCAAGGTATAAGAGACGCAACTAAAATAGCGAGTGGGTTAATACTGGTAAAATTGGATTCAGTAGAAGATAAACTAGAAATATTAAAGAAAAAAGGAAGGCTAAGAGGAACAAGGATATTTATAGATGAAGATATGACTCCAGTGGAAAGACAGGTACAAAAAATATAAGAATGTAAGGAAGCAGACTAAAGGAAGAAGGAAAAAGAACAAAAACAGGGTTTATGAAATTATGGGTTGAGGGAGAGGATATACACTGGAACGTAAAAGAAAATAAATTAGAGAGAAAAAAGTCAAAAAACTAGAATTAAGGGGGGTAAAGGATAAAAAAAAGAAAACGACCAGGCAAAGATAAAGGAAAACGATAAGAAAAAACAAAAAACAGAAATAGGTTTAGTTTTTTGGAACGTTGCAGGTGTTAAAAATAAAGGATCTGATTTTTGGAAATATATAGAAGGATTTGACATGGTGGGTTTAGTAGAAACGTGGCTGGAGGAGAAAGATTGGGAAAGATGGGATATAGATGGAATATACAGTTTGCACAAGAAATGAAAAAAAAGGAAGAGCGCAAGGGGGTATAATATCCGGAGTAAGAGAAGAATGCGAAAATAAAATGTAAGAGCAAGGAATAGTAATAAATCAAATATTAAGGGAAGATGAAGGTAGATATAATAACAGTATGCGGTCAAGAAATGAAACAAACAATAAGAAAATTAAAACAGCTATTTATGGAAGAGGAGAGAGGAAAATTAATAACAGGTGGAGATTTTAACGCGAGAATTGGTGAAGGTGGGGGTATGATAGTGAACGGGGAGGAAATAAAAAGAATAACGATGGATAAGACATTAAACAAACAAGGTAGAGAGCTATTAGAGTTATGTGAGAGGAAGGGGTGGACTATACTCAACGGAAATATGAAGGAAGAAAGAAAAAACAATGGGTGGAGGAAGGAGTGGAAGAAGGAGTGAAAGAATTGATCAGTAAAATCAATAAAACAGTAGAAAGAAAAAAATACTGGAAAAAAATGTAAAGAAGTATAAAAAAAAGAGGTGGTGGAATAAGAAATGCAGGGAAGCTAGAAAGGAGGGGATACAAATTGAAATAAAAAAATGGAGAGAACATTGTGTAGAGGTCTTAGAGGGGGAAGAAGAGAGAAAGGGTGAATTCGAAATAGAAAGAATAACAAGAAGAAATAGAAGAAGCATTAAGAAAAATAAAAAAAGGAAAGGCAGAAGGGACGGATGGGACATATAGTCAAGTGATGGGTTTTCGGATGATTGGAAAGAAGCAATAACATGCCCAGTTTACAAAGGAGGAGACAGAAGAGAGGTGAAAATCTATAGAGGTATAAGTGTGGCAAATGTGGGATATAAAATTTATATGACAACTTTGCAAAAAAGACTGTAAAGAGAAATAGAGGAAAAAAAGATCTTACCTTATCTTGCAGACAGGATATAGAAGAGGGAGAAGAGCATTAGGTAATGTATACATATTAAAACAGATAGTGAACTAAGAATTAGAAGCAAAGAAAGGGAAAGTTTTTGCGTTATTTCTGGATATAAAAGCAGCTTTTGACAATGTAAATAGGTGTAAATTATGGAATATATTAAGAAAGAAACAGATATTGTATATTTAGAGGGTTTAGAGAAAGAGTTGATGAGGCAACAAAATGGTGGAATAGTAATGGGGGGGTTAAAAGGGTGGGTTTTGGCGTATGCGGATGACATAGTGATTATAGCGAAGAAAAAAAGATAAATGGAGATGATAAGGACAGTAAAAAAGTATCTGGAAAAAAAGTGTTTAAGTGTAAATGTGGGAAAAACAAAGATGGTAGTGTTTCAAAAAGGGAAGTGCGTAAAAAAAGAGTGGAGTGGAAGTGGGGAGACGAGGTAATAGAAAGTGTAAATGAAGTGACTTATTTGGGTTAACGAATCAGATACGACAATAAAGATGAGGCTCATATAAAGTGGTTGGCAAAGATATGTAATAGAATAGTAGGTCAGGTGTGGGGTATAGCAGAGAGGGTATTTGGGAAGCAAATAGAAGCAAGAAGATGGTTGTTTAACAAATTAATAAAGAGTATGATGATGTACGGAGCGGGAATATGAGGCTGGAAGGAATGGGATGAATTGGAGAAAGTACAAGAAGAATACTAGAAATGGACGTTAGGATTAGAAAGCGAGACGCTAGTAGTACATGGTAGAGGAGGAAATAAAGTTAGAAAAGACAAGAGTACAAGCGGGGAAGAGAGCAATGTATTACGAAGAACAAATGAAAGAAAGAGAAGAATATAAATTGTTTCAAATGTGCTGGAGAGAGGTAAAAAATGGAAAAATTAAATATGGATAAGATGACAGAAAAAGGTATTATGAAAGAGTTGGATACGCGAGTGAAGAGATAGAGAAAATAAGGGAGACAGGAAGGGAAATAAAAGATGAGGTAATAAGAAGAGATAAGGATATACAGAAACAAGAGCAAGAATACGAGAGGGAAAATATAATGAGAGATATACAAATATAGTAATAGATAATATTCTAAGGTACATAAAGGACAAAAAAAACTTAAGACTAACAAGAAAGGTAGCAAGGTTTAGATGCGGGAATGAAGAGCAAGATAATAAGTATAGTATAAAGTATAAAGATAGGAGATGTAGACTATGTGGGGAGGGGTGGGAAATATAGAGCACATGGTAAAGGAATGTATAGAGCTAAGAGAAGAGGAGAGAGGAAGGTTGGAGATATTGGGAGGAGGAGAAGAAGGAGTGAGATGAATGGAAGAATTTATAAAAAAGAGAAAAAGACTACAAGTAGTGTAATAAATGTATATAGAGAATTGATTACCGGTAGAGGGTTTAGGATTTTTTTTTCTTTTTTTTTCTTTTATTATTTTTTTTTTCTTTCATTTTGTTTTTATTTGTTTTATGTAGTAGGATATTTTTGTGTTTAGTTTGTAATACGAATTCTTTGTCAAAAATTCTAACATTTTAAAAAACATGAGTGTTTCTGATGAATGCATATTCTCTTTCATTGTACAAATCAACAAACAAAATGGTCGTTATTAGGATAATGAAAATCGTATTGTACTAGAGAATCACGCCCAATATTTTCATAAACTAAATGTTTGAACTTTGTTTCTGAATGGAAACGTTACCGGTGATATTTTTTGTTAATTTGCTTGAAAACACAATAGAGCCGTTGAAATCAAATAGATGGTGAGCCACGATTAGATGCAAATCTCCTTCACCTTGAACTGGATGGCGTCTACCGCATTACGCGGTGCAAACCAATCAATGGCTAGATGAATATTATCCAGAAAAATTGATTGGTCGTAGGGAAGTAATCGAGTAGTCGTCGGGATCGCTTGATTTGGCACCGCTAGATTACTTTTTATGGGACCACATCAAATTAATTGTTTATGAGACGAATCCAGCAGATCTACAAGACGTTTGCCGTTCCATCATTCGCGAAAAATTCTAAAAAGTGAGGCCAAAAGTTGAATTTTGACTATTTTTCTGTTTAAAAATGTATAACATTTTGAACACTTTTTTAAATAAGGTTTTACAAACAGTGTGTTTTTAAAACGTTAACAACTTTATTATTTGCTAATTATTTCAAAACTGGTCAAGTGGGATGTCACTTTTTTTGTATTTTTGAATACCATTTTTAAAGACTTTTTCAACGATGTATTATATGTGGGGAGTTGCAATTTACATTTTTGAAGTTGAGGTGGTCGGGGGTTAAAGAGTAGGTGAGGTGTGCCATTGATCATGTCAGTTTGGTTCCCTCTCCGCATTGTCGAAACGGGTTTTTGTAATTTTTGATATATTTTTTTTTGTAAATATGTTCCCACTCCAAACTTTTCAAATTGACTTATTGTATACATATTAGATGAACTCATCTAAATAAATAAAGAACTAATTGAATTTTCCCTGTATAAATATTTGTTTAGTGACTAATGACTATTATTTAGTTATTTATTTTGAATAGGGTCTGATACAATCTTTACCTATTATTATGTAACTATCTATTGCTAGAGGTTTGTTATATTTAACATTACTTGTCCAATATTTTTGGTAATCAGCTATTACTTTTGATGTTTTTTTGTTATTTTTATATATTCAGCTATTTTATTAGATTGAGATTTACTATTGTTGTTGTTTTGTAAATGGCGTGGTCAAAATGAAACAATCTTTAATGAATACTTTGAAAACAATAATACTTTTTTGACTCGAAATAGTACATATATATAATAAGTTTTTTAAAGTTACATGCTTACTTATTAATGTCTTTGAATTTTGGAATAAACGTCTGTCCAAGTCGATACCAATTTCTTCAAATGGCTTGCCTACATTGTACTCTTTTATAAAACTTATTATTTAATTTAAAAAACTTATTATGCAGTTAATTCTTAATATCTCTGAATTTTATTTATTAAAGTTTTTGACAAAAAAATTTGGGTGTTTGTGTGTGTGTCTGTGTGAGTGTAACGTTGTGCCCACGATAACTCGAACCAAAAGTCCTAGTAATTTGAAATTTGGTATGGAGCTGGCATATTCTCTCAGTTCTATCAAAAGATGGGTACGTAGTTAATTATTCGAAATAATTTTACAATACAGACGTGTACGTATGGAAAGTGCGCCTATGTTAGACCCCCTAAGGAAATATCATTATAACTTACTATTATTTTGTTTTATATGAAAATATATACTTAGTTCGATGTTTATTATAATACACAATAAATTTTAATCATTGGCATATATGTGCCCATGTTGACCCTCTTAAAAATAAAGATATAAAAGTGTCTTTAAACAGTTTTATTTGACAAAATATATGAACAACTAACATAATAAAATAGAACAAACTAACATAATAACATATTATATACATAGTTTACAAGTAAAAGATTTGCAACGCGGGGTAACGCCGGCGCATTCATTGTGGCACCACGACTTGAATATTTGGCATCCAATCCAAGTTTCTTTTGCACGTGAGTTCAAGTAAAATTTATTACAGTAAATGCAACTAGCATCATCATCATCATCGTCTGAGTCCTCCAAAATGACTTCGTCTTCATCAGAAGCATCATTGTCAATGACAATTCGTCGTTTTACTGACCTAACTTGTTGTTTTCTCACCTTCATTTTCTTTTCAATAACTTTCTCTTTAAGTTCTTGAATTTCTGGTGTTGAATTCAAATGGTCTGTTTTTCCACGTCTTCTGCCTTTTCGTTTATCAGCGCCAATGGCTACAGCTCGAGGAGGAGGTAAAATTTCTTTCACCGAAATGTCGAGAACTGAGGATGAAGACGAGTTAAGACCAGATTTAGATTGCTCTTGCATCTCTAATTCTATTTGGTTTTCGTCTTCAGTCTCGGGAATCAGCTTATCCGTAGCTAAAGCTGGTGCAAACTCCCAGTCCTCATAGATATGAGAATTGAAAGGATGGATGTCTTTTTGAAGGAATTTATCGCATTTGTTGGTACAGCATTTTTCAAATAAGCTTTATTGAGAAGGCCTGCTATTTTGAATTGGGTTACTGCTTTTCCTGGATTTTGACGGAGTCATAATTGTATTTTTTGGTCAAAATATGCATAAAGAGAACGGAAAAATCCAACGTCCAATGGTTGAACGTGATGAGAACAGTGTGCAGGGAAGCGAAACACAACAACACCATTTTCCTTAGCAAACTGTAGGTATTCAAGACTCTTATGACTACTGTGCCCATCTAAGAGTAATAGAACCTTATTTTCATTTGAAGCCTTCGTATATCTAACAAAATGCTTAAGCTATTTACAAAAAATTTCACTAGTCATCCAGCCTTTTTCTAGTGAAAATGCTATGCTACCAGCGGGAGCATCGTTCATCAGCTCCTCGTTCATCCTTTGGCGAGGGTAAATAAGAGCAGGAGGGACGTAGTTGTCTATGGCACTCATTGCACACACTACGGTTACGTGCTGCCCGCGCTCTGTACTACTAAGTGCATTAACTTGCTTACGGCCTTTTGCTGCATAATTTTTTTGGAATTTCTTTTGGACCGTAGTCAAACCCGACTCGTCCATATTATAAATATTTTCGGGGAGAAAATTGTACTTCTGCAAAGTATTATCTAGTGCCTTGAAATAAGCTTCAATATTAGCTTTGTTAAAATCCTGGGCTTTAGCTAATGATGTACTTTCTAGGATACGCAAAGATATTTGTGTATTGCGCTTTAGGAATCTTTTAATCCATTTCCAACCTGCCATTTTTGCTTCTCGATTAAACCCATGATTGATATTATTTTTTTCGGCTACTTCGAATACCATCCGCCGCAAATCTTTAGAAGTTAGTCCAAAAAACGTGTTTCCATCTCAATAATATGCACTGCAATCTCCTCTTCGATGGCTTTAGAGAAAGTTGCTCTTCGTCCTCCCAAATCACCCTTGGAAGCGTCCTGTTTATCCAAACGCCTTCGTAACGTTGTTTTGGGAACCTTGAAGGTCTTGACAGCCAACTTATAGCCCATATTGTGGTTTTCACGTTATAAATAGCCTGTTGCATGTCATGCTCATCTCATTGTTGTCAATTTTTGGACGCCATTCTTATAAATGAAAAAAAAAAGTAAATTGAGGTGAAATTATTTCATTGCCCATGATGGACCCCCTGATCCATCATAGAACACAGATAAGTAGTCCATCATAAGCCACATTGCAAAAATCAGATATAAATCCCAAACTTTTTTGTTCTTTCGAATAATCTCAATTGTTGCTCGACAATTAACATACAATAGTTC
Organism: Aquatica leii; assembly: GCA_035610365.1. Taxonomy (NCBI): domain Eukaryota; kingdom Metazoa; phylum Arthropoda; class Insecta; order Coleoptera; family Lampyridae; genus Aquatica; species Aquatica leii. Next base: position 30,610,943 of record CM069439.1, read on the forward strand.
CTTAAAGCTGCAGTAACAAAAGCAGATTATAGTTGAACGTAAAACAAAAGATATCTAACATCATGCCAGCTTACATCGATACTTATCAATTTTAAATTATTTATGTAGTTAAATAGAAACTGCACATGTTCACGTGAGCACTTGTAAACAACCACTTAGGAACTTCAATCAACCTAACCAATATGTTGGTAGTGTATTATGCGCGGTATATTTAAAAATACAGCTAGTGGTCCATCATTGGCGAGGGTCCATCATAGGCACATTTCCCCTATCACTTCAAAGTGGGTAGAATGTAAAAAATTTTAAATAAAAGTTGTCCAATGTGTAATGCTTAGTACTTTTACTATTATTTCTTTTAAGGAAATAAAATGATAAACTTAAGTTTTCTAAATCCTCTATATTCTTTTGATTTGGATATTTTTCTTCAATTTGAAAATAAAATATATGTAGGAATTCCTTATAGGAAACTCGTGTGGTGACCACACCAGCTTTATTCTTCCATTTTCATTTTTTAGAACTCATAACAGTCTACTGTTGTTAAAGTTTAACATTTTTACTCTGCCCAATAGAATTTGAGCGTTTGTTTAGACGATCTATACCCAATCAGATCTACGTTTATTTTTATTTAAGAAAACGCATTTTTTCATAGTGCTTAAGTCTGTCTAGTAGCCAATTTTTACCTACATTTGTGGCTCTCGTTTCTTCTTTATTTCTTTTTTTTTTTCACAGTGTGAACAATATGATGAACGTCGTTTTCTTAATGATACATCGCCATTACGATGACTAAATCGGAACTAGTTGTTCAATATCAAAATTGGAATTCCGCAAATTTTTAATTTTTCTTGGTACTTGGCTTTCAAAATTTTAAAGTTTTAATAACTATTTTAATGCGGTACAGTTTGTTTTCAGTACAAACTTTTGGTTATGTTAATTTTTGTAGAAATATTGAGTTTTCTTCTTGTTACGCAGTAGCAATGACAAAACTTTATTACAGTAACTTTTTAGTTGTTTTTCTTTCATTTGAGCGAACTACTTCAACGTCACTATCATCTGTGTTTAATATTGAATTGAAGTTTTTATTAAAAACACTCTGAAACAAAAATTTTTGCAAATGCTTCTTACGTAAGAAGCGTTGTAGTGGAAATTTTAACGTTTACTGTTAGTAGATCCAATTAATAAAAAAAAAAAAACAAATAACGCGCTTTAAAAAAAATTATGTGACAACATAAGTGGTGCAAAATATAAACGTCAAGTTTTGCTTAGACCTACAAATAATAAGCTAAAGTGTTTTTACGTGTAAAGTAAAAAAAAAACGTTTTTTTTGTGAAAATTTTACATAAACATGTAAGTGATTACAATAATTATTAATTCGGTTTTTTATGTAATACCACATTTTGGTATAATTTCGTTTCTTCAACGACATAAATTTTTTTGTTCAAAAGCATAAGAATTTAATTACAGCAGGTAAGCATATATAATTTCTACAACCCAAAATTTTTAGTTATACAGTGTCACACTAAAAAAATTACATTGGTGTTTTTCTTCAGAAATAAAAATGTTCAACTGCGTTAAAATTTCATTATGTACACTTCGATTTAGAAAAAGCTTTTTAAATGTTACGAAACAAAAGTTAATAAAATTTGATTTGCGTTAAGTAACAGTCATTGCGTTGTCGGTTTTACTAAAACCAAAAAAAATGTTTTGTTACTAATCAATAATTGCTTTACTTTACAATAACTTAAAGTATTTAAATGGCGCTTGTTCTTTAAATATGTGTTATGTGTCATTCTACATTCCTTTAGGTTTAAATAAAAATTTTTAATTAAAATAAAGCCTTTATTGCAATTTCTCACAGTATATTTAATAGTCTAGGTTTACCTCATGTGATTTATTGACGGTAAAAAAGATAAACGGTACAGAAGAAGTATTTAACAACCACAACGTCTTTTTTAATTATTACGTTAGCAACATTTTTATTTATTAATACTAAAACTAAAACTATTTTTGTGGAATAGCGCAATAAATTTGTTTATCTATATAAGAATCGTACAGGTACAGTGTACTTGCTAAATTTTTTTGCGCCATTAATAAAGGTTAATTATTTAGTTTACAGACAAAATTTTATTTTTTTTCTTAAAAAAATGATACATAAGCTTGTAACATCCTTTAGCTTAGCAAAGTAAAAAAAAATGAAAGTGTCGTGCAATTGCGTTACTGTTTTTATCAGCATGTGATTCTCTAGCTTTTTAATGCACCAGGAATAGAGCAGTGTGTTCTAAAGATAGATAATTCAACAAGTAAAACTTTTTATTAGATCACTTGTTAAGGTTAATATTAGTTACAGGTGGTGTGAAGTTTTTCTTTGCGGTGTACTGCAGTAATAGATTAATAAAATTGAGAGCGTGACCCAAAAATCTACAGGTGATGTTACTGCATCGCATCGGTGTGAATACTTTCGACAATAGGTTAGAGCACATTCCCAAATACGATGTCACTTTAATAATGGGCGAAAGGTACATACATGAATAGATCACTTATACAATGCCACATGTTGCGATGTTATACATTATTACTATTATTGCTTTTTAAAAAGGGGTCAATAGTCCTCAACAGATGGATGAATTTGAGGGTGTTACTCCATATTTAATTCAGCTTCATTTTTATATCCACGCTTCATATTTGATGTTTATTAAACTAGTTCATAAAAACAAGTCCAAATAAACATCTGCTTAAATCAACTTTATGTACTACAGTATATATGTACACCCAACACCGCGTGTGTGGTGCGCAAAAAATAATGAAAACGATATTATAGTTTTTTTACCAGCAATTAAAAATGACTTTGAACATGTCATTGTTCCAAAAACCCTCCTGCATAGAATAACACTTGCATCTAAGGGTAAGTGACCCATAACCACATTTTGTCAATTTTTTGATACATTCCAGAAACTCCCGCTGTAAAATCTGTTACCATGTACCAATTTATGCAAAAAAAATGAACTTGTTGATTGTACACACAAAAAAATGCTTATCACACGTACAATTTACGTGTAATTTGTTTTATACCGCACTCTCATTTGCATTTAAAATTACTCAATAGTCAATTAACAAATAATAAACTAAATTTATTTATATTTTGAAAATAATTAGTTTCAAAGCAAATCGATTTAAAATTTTCGCTAAATTAAAAATCAGTAGCTTTGTTTGTATTCAAAATTACTTTCTAAACACAGTAAAATTACATCTGCAACAAAAACTCATAAAAAACAAAATTAATTACAAATAATACGTACTCGAATTCGTACATAGAATGTTAGAACAATACAAATAATAGAAGTGAATGGGAACAGATTAATAAGGTAATGTTTAAAGAAAAAAAAAACAAACAAGGACATAAAGCTATTGCTTTTATAATTGTAATTAAAGTTGAGAAAACTCATTTTAAAAAAGTTGGTAGTAAACCTACAATACATCGAATTATAAATTTTAAACGTAAATGAGGTCAAAAGTGTAGCTAAAAGTGTATGAAGATAAATAAAGAAGCTATGCGAATTAAAGCTAGAAATTTAAAAAGGGAATTGGAAGAACGTGCGTTGCTTCAACAACGTTTACAAGATTCGTTAAAGTTTTTGAAGTAATTGACACTAAAAGTTAACTTAATATATAATTATCAAAATCTAAAAAATAAATTGCCAAAATTTTTACTTTGTAAACGTTTTTACTTAGTAACCGACTGCTTAATAAGCGATTTCTACAAAAAAAATTACGACGATACCCAGTTCTCGTAATAAACCTACATACCGATACCGATCGTGCAACCGATTCAAGACAACAACCCAATTTTTGTCAAAAACTCCAAGCATTTTGTTGATATTTTAACGCCCACCTATTTTGGGGGGACCTAATTTTTATTTTTGCATTTTTTTAGAATTTTAACTTATAGCCGTTAAACATCCCAAAGCAGGTGATAAAATTTATACCAAACTATATGGCAAAAGTTTTGCTATAAAATGTATATAGAAACAACAATAAAATACAAATATATAAGAACAGTAAAAAATATCAATAAACAGTTAGGAAGATTTACTGCACGACGCTGGCAATCTCGATACCACATGCAGGTTTGAACAGGAATTTTCGACAGGCTTGAACTTGCATTACTCTTCTCATTATAGTATATTACATTGTTTGCTTAACTGCTTCGATCAGTACATCTATAGCTGTTGCAGAGTTAACTTGTCGACGTTTTAAAGGTGCTGGATTTTGTGTTCATTTTTGTTCATTTGTGTAAAACAGTAAAACTACTTTTACTCCGGATTTTTTCAAGTGACTAAGTGTGATTTGTGGTTAATGTGGGCGTTGAATTACTGTTTAATTATGCCACGCGAGTGTAAAAATCATCCCAATAGCTTCTGCTATGTCTGCGGGGAATTAACTTTAAAAGCGCAACGAAAACCCCTTTCTCCGCTTGTTAAAACATCTTATAAATTGTACTTTGATTGTCAAGTTGGCGACCAGGACAAGACTTGGGCTCCATCAGTTTGCTGTACGACTTGTTACAGTAGTTTGACCAAATGGCGCAAAGGTACCCGTAAATCAATGCCATTTGCTGTGCCGATGGTTTGGCGTGAACCTCGCTGTCATCTTACAGATTGTTAGTTTTGTATGACTTCCACCGCCGGGTTTTCGAGCAAAAGTAAGCATACAATTCAGTATCCCAATATTCCGCCACCTCTAAGACCTGTTCCTCATAACGATACTTTGTCAATCTCAGAGCCCCCAAACACTTATATATATAAATTTATTGATGACAAAGCTACAGATGCCATGTGACCCAGACAAATGGAGACTGTTTATAGATTCATCAAAAACAAGCTTAAAAGTTGTCCTGTTGGCAAATGGGAATGACTTCCCATCAGTTCCAGTTGCATACTCTGTTGATATGAAGGAAACGTACGAAAAAATCTTTAGAATAATTGATAAAATTAGTTATCATGATTATAAGTGGAAACTTTGCGCTGACTTATAAGTTGTTGCTCTACTCACGAGCCTGCAATCAGGATTCACAAAATATTGCTGCTTCTTTTGTGAATGGGATAGCCGAGCCCGAGATAAACATTACATCGTACGGGACTGGCCTCTGCAAGAAAATTTTATTCCTGGTCAGAAAAATGTCGCCCACAATCCTTTGGTTCCGAAGGAAAATATTTACTTACCACCTTTACACATCAAACTTGGATTAATCAAGCAGTTTGTGAAAGCAGTGGACAAGACAGGTGGCGCATTTCAATTTTTGAAAACTAAATTTCCTCGTCTTAGCGAAGCTAAAATCAAAGAAGGCGTTTTTGTTGGTCCCCAGATTAGACAACTCTTCCAAGATTCGACGTTTATTGAACACCTAAATCGAAAAGAAAAACGAGCTTGGCTTGCATTTCAAAACGTTTGTAAGAACTTCCTGGGTAACCACAAAAGTGAAGATTATGTCGCTCACGTCGAGGAACTGCTTTTAGCATACAAGGACATAGGATGTAACATGTCTCTTAAAGTTCACTTCCTTCACTCGCATCTGGACTTTTTCCCTGAAAATTTAGAAGCAGTCTCGGATGAACACGGGGAACGGTTCCATCAAGACATCGCTAAGCTGGAGAAGAGATTTTCAAGGAAGTAGAATGCAAGCAATATCTTTTTATTTATTACTGTTTATAGCTAAAATAGTTCTTTTTCCCATTTAAATTAAATTCATGTCCATATATTTATTATTATAATAATTATTATAATTATTATAATCGTTCGATAAATACATTATAATTAATTTATCGAAAAGTGGTAAAATTAGAGATTTGAGGCTCCCTCGAAAATGGTGGGCGATGGAAGAAAACGAAAGACATATTTGGATTCAGGACGTCATTTTACATAAGAATCACCCGGAATAGTGTCAGGGCTCGATAAAAAATATTTTTTTGCAGACCAGTGATAATTAAGCTACTGGAATGCTGTCTCAAAAACTAATATTTCCTGATTATTTCCAATAGGTTCATTTCTATCACGTATCATTGCTAACATCTATATGAACTACTTTACATCTCAAGCAATAAAGAAAGTTAAATTTAATCGTCTGAATAACATCAAGGCATCCATAAAATTTACCATAAAAAAGAAAATGAATACTTACTAGTATTCTTGAACATGTACGTCAAGAAAAACAATGGAATGATCAAGACATCTTAAACATAAATCCAGCAACAACGAAGAAAGGAGTAGCAAAGTTTCAATTTTACAAAGCTCACACCTTATGTAACACAGAGAATAGACTTCCAGAAGAAATCAAAAACGTAATACAGAATCTAAAACAAAATGGTTACCTAAAAAAGATAACAGAAGAGCTTCTTCATAAACAGTACCGACTACTGGTCAACGTTACAAGAGCGCCATTTCAATATTAAAACGCATTTTTATTTAATAAAATCAAAAATTAAACAATGTTTAGTATTTTTTGAAGGGTCATTGACCAAACAACCTAATGGAGACACCGCCACTGTTTATAAACACTAAACCAACACAAGCCAGCCACAAAAAAAAGAAGTAGAACTACTAAAAGCGCTACTCAGCATCTCATACGTTACAGCAGAGGTTCCCAAACTTTTTTGTGTCGTAGACCCCTTACCATGTTTTTCGGTTTTACCTGATATTGATTTTTTGTAAATTTCTAACTGTAGTGAAATTTAGTGTTAAAAACTTAAAGTAAAAACACATGTTTATTAATTGAATTTAAATTAAAACTACTCAAAATAAAATGTTGTATCTGTTATATAAAATATACGTAGCATAAAATAAACATAAAATAAACTAAGCTATAAGTAAATGTTTTTAGTAAGGATGAACCTGATGCTTTAACAATAAATTATCAACATTTGGCGTCAATTTTGTAAGGTTTAAAATTGGTAAAAGCGCTGAGCCCCCTTTCCACTAGGTATCACGCTGGAAAGGAAATTAAAAATTTCCTCGCTATATTGCATAATACGGGATAAGTAACGGGTATGTTGTCTTGCAGCCAGAATTGCTGATATCCGTTTTTAAACTGAACCTTAAGTTTTTTGTTTGTACTTAGTTCAGTCAGTTCCTCTTGTATTATGATATTCGTTTTTTCTATGTCACCATATTATCCACGGTGGTAGTCAAAACATCCTCTAACCTAGTTTCAAAATCTGAATAGAGGGCATTTAAATGTTGAACGTAGGTTGAAACGCCGTTTTCCTGGCAGTTTGTCTGTGACAAATTAGGGAACTGGGAAAATTCGCCCCGTCCAATATTTTGTTTCATTAGTTTAACTCTGGCAAGAAACGCTGATAAGATGGACTTTATTTTAATCAAATTTAGACTGCCGCCTTGTAACTGCAAATTAACCATATTAAAGTTTGTAAACAAATCTGTTAAATGGGCGATGTCTGTTTTCCACTTTATTAAATTGTCTTTTAAAATTTTATTTTTAGTATCCCGAAATACTAAAATAGTCTCAAAAAGAGCAAAAAAGCTTGTCAAACATAAGCCTTTCGACTGCCAGCGTACTTCAGTGTGATGGAGTAATTGATGAAAGTGTTCGTCATTTTCTTCACACAACTGCGTAAATAAACGAGTATTCAACGCGTTGCTTCGGATTCGATTAACTGCATCAATGACTAATTGAAAAGATTGATGCAATCTAACACTCAAATTTTTAGCAACTAAATGTTGTCGATGGATGACGCAATGTATTGCTAATACCCTTAACACATTTTGTTTTAAATAGCTTATAAATCCACGATAACGTCCAACCATAGCAGGTGCTCCATCCATAGCTACTGATATTATATTTAATAAAGGAATTGCGTTTTCAATGAAGTAATCCTTCAAAACATGAAATATTGATTCACCTTTAATATCGGTTGTCAAAGTTCTTGCAAAGAGCAGTTCTTCGTAGATTTCTTGATTCATAATAAAACGAACACATGCCAATAATAATGCTGCATTACCAGGTAAAGTTGACTCGTCCAGTTGTATAGAGAAATGGGTCGTTTGCAAATAATTACACAAGAAGCTTTCAATATCAGAACTCATTTCATCAATACGTTTTTCAACAGTGTTGTTGGTTAAGGAAATTCTTTTAATAATATCGGATGTAGGTTTGTGTAAAACAGTTTTTAAAACCTCTTCAATGGCTGGCAAAATAAACTTTTCTCCGATAGTATGCGGTTTTCCGGATTTTACTATAAGTAGCGAGATATTGTAAGACGCCCGCAAACCATCATCGTTTCTTTGTGACGTCGAAGCGAACATTCTGTCCAGCGTGGGTCTCTTCTGAAGTTTAACTTTAAGTGTTTGAAATATTTTAAATCTTTATCTGTTTTATCAGAGTGACATCTTCTCAGATGAACCTGCAGTTTAGATGGCATCATTGCCCAAAACTTTGTTGCATAAAAGGCACATAGGCATTTGTTTGTCCGACAATGATGGAATGAAGCCTAGTTTCAATTAATCAACACTGTACTGTCTACATTTCTTTTCAGATTCGGACATGGCATCAGAGACTGTGGGCAAAATTAATCTATTTAAATAAAAAAGTCCAGCAACTGTATATTAAAAAATCAAAGTCAAATTTAAATCGTATGGTCTTAGATTTTATAGCAGGCATAAGGGTACAGCCATTATAAATGAATGTAAGAAGGGGAATGTTATGAATGTTATTTAACGTTTTGATATGATAGAACATTAAGGAAATTTGAAAATAACATGATAAAAAATGTTAAAGTAAAATATTATACAACGAATAATAATAACAAATTGTTATGAGATTTATCTCTACGAACATTCGACTGTCATGTGTAAAAATTCACTGGTTCCACTTCAGCAATAATACAAAATTTTAATCTTAATATAGAGAAGTATGTACAGTGCAATATCCATAATCCGAACTTCCGTAATCCGAACATTCCAGTAATTCGAACTGGCCCACAGTGTAACGACCAATGGACAAAAATACAATTTTTTACTTTTTTTGTGAAGTTATTTGGTAAGATATATGTATTTATAAAAGAATAATAAATGCCTAGCAAGGTCGTAAATAAGTAAATATTGACACACATACATATTTATGTGACCGGCCAAAATATGTAGTTTAATTCCAAAATAATTTTTTTAAATGTTTCCTATATGTAAACATTTAAATTTTGTGAAAAAACAAATGAGAGTGTGTATTGGAAATTCTTCCAAAAAACACACAGCTGTACAGTTGTAGATTTTCTTATTTTAATTTATCTTTCAAAGTGGTAACATATTGTATGTTAATAATAAAATACATACGTAATATGTATGTACAGTTGTCTATTTTTAGATTTTTTCGAAAACATTCCATAATCCGAGCATCTCCTTGCAGCAATTAGTTCGGATTACGGAGATTGCACTGTAATTATAAAAACGATTGCTAAAACTTTGAAAAAGAAACTATTGAGGAGTACTCGTGTAATTTTACATGATTTGAATATTAAACTACTAATAACTGAAGTCATGATTGGCGTAATTTATCTATCTTTGCTAACTACGAGTACAAAACTAAAATTTAATAAAAAATAATGTACTTACTTTTCTCCGGCACTCTCAAACAAAATAACACTCATTCACTATAATTTGTGTGATAAACTACCAGTTTATATTTATTTAAATATTTTCTTAGCACTTTCCTTTTCAAGATTCAGGAAACGAATAAACGTGTTTGTCTCACATTCATATTTATAGAGTGACGAATTGAACAAGTCAGTGCAAGTTTGCGAAGCTCTGAGACTGCGCGTATGCTTGTAACAATATGTCTTTATATTATAGGATAGTATAATGTAAGTAAATAGGTACTATCAGTGTATGTTGAGATCCACTATCATGGACCCCATTTTCATTTCATGGACCCCCAAGTTTTTTTTTCGCTCACGTAGACTCTTTGCAGGTTGTCATAGACCCCTGGGGGTCGATATAGACCACTTTGGGAATCACTGCGTTAGAGGCTTATCTAAGACGATAAAACGCATAGGAAAAAGTTGCAAAACCATTACAGTGTTCAAATCTTCAACTAGCATTAGAAGTATGATCTTTGACACGAAACCACGGACCAATCGATGCTTCAAAAACAGCATCTATCAAGTTCTGTGTGAATATGACAGGGCATACGTGGAGAAAACCAGAAGACCCTTAGAAGTCAGACTAAAAGAACACAGAATTCATTTGCAGGGAGGAGAGTTATAAAGATTCGGCATCGCGCAACACTCTTAGGGAAAACAACAAAGAATTAAATAAGCTGAGACAAGGATCATATACAGAGAGGAACATTGGTACAAACACAAATTCAAAGAAACAGCGGTCATCAACAGCAGGAAATGTTTAGCCAACTAAGTGTAGAAATAAGCAACGTGTGGAAACTGCTAATTGGTCGCTTAAAAGAACTTAAGCTACACTAGTGTTTCCATTGGTTATTTTTGGTTTTACTTATTTGCATTTAGTACGGTTGATTACTAGAGATCATTTCACGACTAAAGAACCGTGAGGTGCGCGTCGGGTAAAAACGGAATTTGACGATCATGCGAAATAAATTCTAACTAAAAACATCATCTGTAAACAATGTACATTAACTGTAATGGTTTATCTTTAATTTAACTAAAAAATGCATACAAGACGATGAATAAAATATAAAAAAATATAAAACACAAAGATGAAAAAGAGTTTGTAACAACTTGTGGAATAAATATGGACACCTCAAACGCCGTATGAAAAGTGCAAACATTTTTTGGTTAGCTAGTGTACTGACATTCAGAACAAAATTGGTTTTTGCGCAGCGGTTCTTTAGTCTTGAAATGAACTCTAGTATATAAGTTTCAGTAGATTCGTTTGTTTTTTTTATATATGGTACATCTGAAGACTATTACAGATACTCTAGCAACCAAAACGTTGTGTATATTCATTTATTTTTGTTAAAAAATAGAAATAAAGACAATAGAATTTCAGAATTTTAATTCACAAATTTTAAACTAAAAGAAAGTTACCAAATTCAAGATTTAAAATATATTCTTCAAAAATGTTTAAGTTGTATATTAGTAAACTTAGCTTAAATAAATATTTATTATAAAACTGTATTGCTAACAAAAACAAATCTATTGTATCTAAATAACGTACATATATAAAGTGATTTGTTAATCCACTTATCTAAAAACGAAAAAAAGTCTGATTTTATTGAACAACCGTTTAACTAAAGTCTATTTCAATACTAACCAAAAGGTAGACTCGTCTGTTGCAAGATTAATTTAATCTAGAAATTGCATTAGCAAAGTTAAGTTTGCAAATAAATCAGGAATTCTCATCTTTACGTCCTTAAAACATAACAAATGTGGAAGGTGTGGTTAATACACGTCCTTGCATTGTTCAACAAATATAAACTCAGTCGAACGTCTTAGGCGATAAATCTACAATCTCGCTAATGTTAAAAGTAAAAGGTAATCCTCATTCCACATGGATTTATATGATAAGAGAAAATTCTTACGACTAATTTAGAAGTTAATCTTTTGACATCGTGGTGGTGTAACTCTATCCTATCGACTGTAGTCGAAAAAGAAAAAAAAATCACTTCTTGTATATAAAACGAAATTCTAATAAAAATGATCGCATTTTAATATACACGGAAGTAAATTCTAAAACGTAATTATTCACTTACCATTTTATAATTGTATTCAACATTTCAAAATTCTTGCGTAAAAATTTTAGTTAAAAACTTTTTATTTATGCTTAGAATAACATTCTTAAATATAAATATATTTTGAATAGACTTAATAAAGTTTCTAAATGTAAATTTGTATGTGCTAAACCAAAAGCGTGTTTTTGGAAACGTTTGTAAATTAAGCTTTTTTAGTTGGTAAAAAAAATAATTTTTTTAATCACTTTTTTTGTATTAGTAATATTGTTCTTAACAATATTATCGTATTTTATTGTTATCGTAGATTTTGATTGGGTACCAATTTAATAGAGTTCGCTCTAAAAAGTTACATTTTTGAAGTAGTGTCTAAATTACTAGTTAGTCATTTTAAGCAATAAAAATTTTTTCATATAATAAATAAGAGAAGACCAAATGCGTGACTGGTGCAGTCATTATCTCTGATTATCTTCATTTTTATTCATTTAATTAGTTGAATAATATTAAGCGAGCGTAATATAAGTAGATACATATTTATGAAAATCAAGAATTAGTAAATGCAAATAAGCAGTTGAAAAGGGTTAAGTCTTCCAAAGGTAGTAACTGTAAGTAAGCATAAATTTAATATTATAGTTGTTGCATGACTTGTGCAAGGGCCGGATTGGCGCGCGCGCGAAATCCGGATGTGCCACATCTGTCTTCCATATATGCACGTGCGGTCTATAGTGTTGCTCCCTGATCTCTGCCATTATTTTGGAAGTCATTGAATATTATTTTAGTGAAGGGGAATAAACCTGGCTAAATACATTTACCTTGATAATGTTACATCGTGGCACAATTTTTACATTGTAATTGCACATATACATTTTCTGCACCACAACGTCTTTGCTTTGATGTTTACGAGCGTAATTTGGTTTTGAACTATAAAATTAATATGCATGAGCAACTTTTCAACCTTATTACACTTTTTATTTAAATAAATACAAAAATCTATCAATAAGTGTTATACTTACGAAATGTTTCTCTAACGTTTTTCCAGAGGTTGTTTCTCATACTATTTAAAAATGTTTTTGCATTAAAAACGAATTAGTTTTTGGTTTGTAATAAACAAGCATAATGTTTGTGTTTTTTTAAATTTATAATGCAAAACAAAATTGATCTGAAGTTGAAATAGATTACAACGGGAACGATTTATAACGGAGACGACCAACATTCGACCTATGCAGATGACGTTGCAATAATAGCACAAACTTCAAAAAAACTGTTCAAATTAATTACTTCACAAAAATTTGCAGAACATCGACTATATGGACCATAGTAGAAGTTTAAAACCGCAAGAAAAGATTTTGTACGAATGTAGTCTTTTGTTTGAGAATGACAAGTAACATTTTTTGCAATATACTTTTTTCTTAGTTTTATTTGATAAATCAACCAAATCCAACTTCATTAGATTGATTCTGACAAGACTGCATCACTCAGCTTTGGTAGACGAAATTACGACTGAGTGCTGCATCTTTGAACGCCATGATATTGCAGATCTTGTTTATGATGTCATTTGCATGGTCTGTATTAAAGAAGTCTAGAATTTTTAAAAACCAAACCATGATTTTGTATACTTCATAGATACACGTTTCACTGCTGACTAATGAATATCTTGATACGTTTCATTGAACTGTGATAATCGGTTCGAGTAAAGTGATATCTGGTCGATTAGAAATTGCTAGATATACGAGTGATCCAATTAACTGCCAGAAAAAAGGTTTCTCTGCATTTTCTTCGACTTAGATTTCGATCTAATAACTTCATTTGAGAATCACTAGAAGTAGGATTCGATGTTGCCATATTAAGTTTTCTTAAGAGTTACTTAATATAATTTTGTTCACTTACTTTGATTTTACCATTTCCTTAACTGATTTCAACTCTTAAACAATACCGTGATAATTTTTTTTTATTCATTAGCAACCATTGCTTCTGTTCAGGTTTGCTTCTTCCATCATGTCGATTTCATTTTCCGCTACGTCAACGTATATTTCATCATTTGGTTTTTGACATTTGCTGTTTGTCTGGTATTATAAATTGTTTACGGTGTTTCTCGTCTGTCTAATCTAGCCAGAGGTGACTAACTTGGTTTTCAATGTTTGCTAATTTTTTTATTATTTCGTTTTCTTAATAATATGTAATAATAGTATGTAGACACATTCTATATTATCGTTACAACTATTAAAAGTTTTATTCTTATTTATTTCTTTTTCTTTATTCAAAAGTTATTTTTCAAAGATTTGTACATTTTTTTGAGTTTAAATTTTTGTTTGGGGAATCAGCTGTTTCATGTTCACTTTGATGAGATTTTAAACGTTTATACTTGAATCTTTCTCGATATGGTTTGATTTTTCTTCGATTTTGTTTAGCCCAGATAACCTCAGAACCATCTGTAGTTTGTTGATTTTGAGTTTCATAGTTTTTAATAACTTTTTTTTTAATGTATTTGGTTAAGTAATTTTGAGATTTCATTGCACATCTAAACGTTTTGTACCTTCGTGGCAATGCTTTAAATAGTAACAACAAAAAATTTCGTTAATTGTGTATAAAAGTCGTCATTTTCTTGTGACTTTTTTTTACCATTTGTAGTAGACTCGGATCTATTACAATTACTAGACCTGATTTTGCTTTGGCATCTGCATCTTCCCATTTTTGAATATTTTGAGTTAAAGATGCATCTTCCACTGGTTTGGCCTTTTTTCTATTTATGTATAACTATGTTCCGTTTTATCCGTACTTGATGACAAAAACATCTTGAATAAGAACAAAAATAAAATTATTTTTTTGTCGAATTTCTTTTGATGTCTGGGCTCGTAATCTGATAAAGGTCACACAGTTCTTAAACAGATTTTTATTGAATAAATTTTTTAATTGACTAAGATTATTTAAGTATTTGTTATACCGGGTGGTGCATGTAAGGAGTGAAGATAAGGATTTAACATGGGATTTCCGGCTTTCCTGTTAATTTTAGAGCAAAAACTGCAGAAAGGCAAGTTGTTCAAAATTAAAAGCTGCACAATTTTAGATTTATTATTAAGTTTTTGGTTTAGCCGCCACTTTAAAAATAAATTCTAAAATTTCTGTTAAATTGTAGCTATTGCCATGACTTTTGTTATGTCAAATGTTGAAAAAATATTATTCCGTGATTTTTTTTGCAAAACGTTAACTGTCAAATATGAATGTCTATTCACATGAAGAACGAGTTTTTATTATAAAATATTACTTTGCTGAAAATAGTTACAGAAAAATTTCAAAACTGGTTAAAAAATTTGAGAGCACAGCTAATGTATCTGTCAACGAAGGTAATGAAGGCAATATTAGAATACGTCATAACGAAGAGAATGAACAAATGGTATTGGCTAAGATAAATCAAAATCCTACTTATAGTATAAGAGATATTGCGTCTAAATGGATATAAATCTTATAAATTTCAATGCCATCAAGAACTTTTTTACCTGATTTAGAAAGTAGAAACATTTTTTGCGAAATTATGCAAGAAAAAGCAACTCGTGTTCGACACTTTATTTTCTCTATCTGTTTCGCTGACGAAAGCACATTTACTTTAAATAACGAACCAAATGTTCAAAGTACTCGTACCTGGGCCAAAGAAAATCCCCGTTTGAATGTATGCACGCACAGTCAATATCTTCAGAAAATTAATATTTGAGCTAGAATTTTTAACAACAGGATAATAGGCCCGTTTGAAATTACGGGAAATTTGAATACGAATAGTTATTTAGAACTTCTGCAGAATAATGTTGGTCCTGCATTGGAAGATGCAGCTCATCCAGATCAGGATATTCGGTTTCAACATGATGGGTGCCCGGCTTATTATGGGATAAATGTGCGAGAATATTTAAATTTTGTTTCTCTGAATCATTGGATTGGCCGGGGTGGTGAAATAAATTGGCTTGCAAGATCTCCGGACCTAGCTCCTTGCGATTTTTTTATAGGGACATCTTAAAAACAAAATTTATTCTAAAAGATATAGAAATTTGTTAAAAGACGCTATATTTGACAAATGTGATCGAATTACTGCCAGACAGTTAGCTAGTGTTACAACTTCGTTTTACAATAGACTGAGTTATGGTCTTGCTGAGAATGGTGGCTTATTTGAATATTTATTGTAATGTCTTGAATTTTTGTGTGTGATTTGTTTAAAAAATATTGTTATAATTATTAATAATGTTTTGTTTGATTTGATTTTATTTATAAGATAGATTGACGTTTATAAACTTCAAACATTGACGTTTATAAATAATTTTTGTAAAAAAATAAATAAATCAATTGTAAAATAAAAAAATATTTGTCTGCTAAAATTCCAAGATCGTGTAATTCACCATTTGGACAACTAGAAAAAGTTATTTTGGCAATAAGGCCGTAGGCTTATAGTGTAATAGTTATTGTCTAATGCTAATTTACATCTATGCTAATATTATAAAGAGGTAAAGCTTATAAGTTTCAAAAATTCTTTCACCAATATTCAGAATGGATTTTTAAGGCTATATATTATCTAGACTAAATAAAAGGGCTTTTTGTGGAAACTTATTTTACAACTAAAGTCGACGAAAAAATGATCGAGCAATGCGGTTTTTACGAACGTTGTCTTAACGGTAAGAGCTATTTAAATACTTTCTATAAAGAAGTTGTAGAACTCAAAAAGTTTAAAAAAAAGTCCCAAGACAACATATATATCCATATGTTAAAGTAATTACACGAATTGGCGCTGTTAGTTAAATACTGTTTTTTAAAACGCACTAACAAATTATTTAAACTTTGGATATAAGTTTTTTTGACCTCTACTCTCTCTCTAGAAGTAGCCATAATATAAAACTCAAAATCTACGCGCGGGAAGTAGCACATGTAAGCTAGCAAGTAATAAAACAAGAATACGCTTTATCTAAAAAAATGCCACCTTCTTTATTTTTAATATTTTTAAGACCATAAGAATGTCACTGATAGACTCCAAAATTGCATTCTGCTATGTTTTTCTACACAGTTCTAACGGTTAGATCAAGTGTTGGTTGATAGACTGTATACATTTGATTGTTATGGTTCGCAAAATTTTTTAGATGTTTTAAAGCATTATCTAAAATAAAAAAGGGATTTTTCTAGTAAGTATAAACAGTATAAACTCGGCATGGTTCTAATTTTTGATCATTTGAAAAAGTTTTGGGTTTTTTAGTTTTTCATACCACAAAAATCTCAATTTATGCGTTTACGTCTTTTTCTTGTGAATGTTTTGACCTAGTGCAGATTTTTAACCTCTGAGAACTAGAGCTTTATTTGAAAGCATTCTCTAAAATAAAGCGTTTTTGTTGTTATTGTTATACGTTTCGTCTAGTTGAAGGTTCATTTAATTCATTTTTAAAAATTTTGCTTGAAATGATTACAATGTCAATATTTCTTGATAGTATATTTTTTATAAATGTTAAGTTGTGTAAACCGCTCTTTAAATCTGTGCAGCCAATTAAAGTTTGCTTTAAATCCGTCAGAATCAGCTATTTGTCAATAAAAAAGTTTTTACAGTTGATGTCCCCAAACAAAATAATCTCTAAATCAACGTCAAATTTTAGAGTAGAGATGCTTACAAGTGTCTTTACGTGTTTTGTTTTTTTTTGCTCAGCACTTGCCAGATTATTTGATTAAGCTTACTTTTTGTCTTTTCTTGAAGGAATCTGTAAATGGACACTTCGTTTTAAAGTTTTTCTGTTCCCTAAATTAAAAAATCAACGTAATCTGATATTTTTGCTGACACCATATTTTGCCTTGACACTTTCGCCCGATTGTAATTTTTTTATTATTGCAACTTTTAGCTCTAAACTTGTATATATTTTCTTTTTGACATTTTTAGCACACGAGAAAAACTCAAATCACAATAATGCGTGTAAATCGAAATGCACACTGATTGTATAATATGAACGGTGACTACAGCAGATGTTGTGTTGGCATGTTGCGTACGGTATTATCAAACATGTGATTTTTGTGACTTCTGTTGTTAGGATTAGCCAATTTACTGTAGGTATACTTATAAATAAATATTTAGAAAATTAATTTTAAAAAACGAAGAGGAAAATTACAAATATTGTTTAAAAAAGCAAACAAAAATAACTGTAGCTCTAAGACTTTTTTAACGAGAAAATTTGCTCATCATCTTTATTTTTTGACTCTTATAAAAACTCTGTGGTTTGTATAGTTTCCAAGAAAAAAAATGTTTTCTCTGATAACCGTTAGCCGTGAACACACAAACAAAACAAGACTCACGATTTTGACAAGAAACAAATTCATTGTCGTTTCAGTTTATTGTTGATTTTAATAATTTGTATGCTTTTAGTTGCTTTTGGATTGTTTTTTATCGCAATCATCTTTATTGCTTTAATTGCTATTGAAGTTGTTGTTGCTGTTGTTTTGGTAGCTTTCAAAAGCCCGAACACCCATTGCGGAAAATGCTGTTTTTCAAAGAATTGATCACAATTCTGAGACAACTACCAGAACATTGCAACAAGAGACATGGATTCCAAAAAGCACTGTAAGTCGAATCTTTCAAGATCAATTACTTCGTCCATTCCACATCCAATCAGTGCAAGAATTATTGCCACTTTTTCACAAATTGTTCGGGGGCGTAGAGTAGTCGACAAGGAATTCCACACTAATATCTTCTTTACTGATGAGTCTTGTTTTACATGTGGCACGACAAACCTACACAATGAGCATATTTATGCAGATAAAAATTCATATGCTATTAAGGTAGACATTATCAACAAGAATTTAAAATTTATGTCTGGTTCGGAATTATTGACAATTTTATGATTGGGCCGTTCCGATTGCCTGGTTGCCTAGATGGCGCTAGCTACCTTCGTTTTCTTTAAGAAAGTTTGCCAGAATTAGTAGAAGACTTGGCCCTTAATTTGCGTCAAAACATGTTCTTCTGAGAAGTGTTAAAAACACAAGTGTGCATTTCAATATTTTACGTCGAATTGACCTCTGCATTAATGAAGATGAAGGTCACATTGAACACTTGTAAAAAAGTTATGTCTTTGAAACTACCACCATCTAAATTTTGTATCAAAACGTTATTAAACCTTCACCAATAATATCGGTTATCAGGGTTTGAGGAAACATTTTTTCGTTCGAAACTATGCGAAGCACAAAAACGAGTTTTTACAAGAGTCAAAAAATGAAGATAATGAGCAAGTCTTTCAGTTACAAAAGTCTTAGAGCCATATTATTGAAACGTTCAAGAAATTACTTGCAAACGCAAGAGCCTTCTAGAAGGCTGTTATCTATTTTCTAGAAGTTATAGCGAAAAGTGAGGAACGATCGAGAAGGATTCGCCGATGTCTATAAAAGCCGAAGATGGAAATCGTAGGTCAGTTATTGCTGGAATGTGAATGCATGCAGTATTAAGAAGATTATCAAGTTGAAGATAAATAAGTGATTAGCACGTGCGAGAGTTTTAAATAAATAACAGTGTACACCGAATCGAGTGAACGTGACTTATAGTGTAAACAAATCCGAGGACGTTATCTTATCTTAAGTGTTATACAACGGTTATACATAAATTATAGTGTAAGTGTTTTTATTATTAGATTTAATTAGTTCGGTTAATTTAAAAGTATACATATTTCTATAATAAGTAAACATAGTTTTAGTCGTTTTAAATAAATTAGTTTTTTTTAACAAATAAAGACGTAACATTATCATTCCTAAAAAATATTTAAAAAAATACAAACGGGCGAGGACGGTTTTAACCCTTCTACAATTATTTTTTGTTTTTTTTGTATACTGAAAGTAGGATAATCCTAAATGCGCTTTCATTAAATTTGTTGTACGTATTTCAGAACAGCGCCAGCGTAAAAAAATGTGATCTTTTAAGCATACTTTAAACCCTTCTCACGGACAAACGATACATTCGTATATACCTTGTGTCCCACGCTAGGGGTACCCCATGGGATTTAACATGAGAAAATTGGAATAATTTTTTTCCTGCTTCCCAAATTAAAAAATCGCAAAAATTTTGACGCAGATTTAAAGTGGCACTTAAAACGTTTCTAAAAACAATTGTTTCATTATAATTTGATAATTAATAAATTAATTACAGGCATTTGAAATTCGAAATTTTGAAGCTTTTTCGCGCATGCGATTCAGCTTGGCTATCTTCGGTTTTTAAAGTAATATGGATGCTAAAATTAAATTGTAGCCCGTCAAATCAACATTATGCAACTTTTTTTTTGAGGAAATGGAAATTTGAAGAACAAAGACTAAAAAAATTACTTTTGAAAATTTTCTGTAGCAGACTAGAAAAAAAAATAATTAATCAAACATAAATTTACATTTACATAGGTATCTACGAACACTCGAATAATCGTCGTGCAGAAAAATTCATTTTAATTGAGAATTTGTGACCCTGTAAAGGGTCTTTTTAACATTGTCGATCCGTTGCTTGGCGGAACGACCACGGCGAATCACCTGTTTGGGTGTGAGGTGTTCAAAAATGCCTCCTGCTTAAACTGTACAATAAGTTAGCCGTTCAACCAATCTTTTTCGTGTTTCGGCTAATTTACGAATGGTAATAGCTCGGCATATCACTTGAATTTCATCTTTTAGTGCGTCCCTATTTTCATACCGTTTTCATCCTTTAAGTAATTTTTCTTTTATGTAACTTCACAAAAAAAAATCGCACGGGTTTAAATCAGGTGACCTAGCAGGCCATGTAATGGGACCATTCTTGCCCATCCATTGATTTGGAAATGCTTCATTCAGAAGCCCAGTGTTTAGTCTAGCAGTATGGGCTGGAGCACCATCCTGCATAAAACAAACTTGGTGATTTTCACCCGCAACATCATTTAGTTGTGGAAACACTTCTTCTAGTAGAAGGTAATGATATTTTATGGAAGTAAGTGTACCTTCAATGAAAAAAGACCAATAACATGACTTCCCAGCAAGCCCATCCAAACATTGACAGTTTGTCGCCATTGACTTGGTCCATTTACTAATTTGTGTGGATTTTCGAAAGACCATGTACGATTATTTTGTCGATTTGGTCTTTCATCAAGTCCAAATGAACATTCATCCGAAAAACAAATGTTTTTTACAAAATCGCGATTAGTATTGTTCATTTCGGTGATTATTTCACAAAATCTCATACGAGTATAATAATCGTGTGGTAATAATTCTTGATGGCATTGCCAACGGTAACTTTTAAAGCCCTCCTGTTTAAGGTACCTGAATGCTGACGACCGAGGAACACCTACATTAATGTCAATTTTTCGCAAACTAACATCAGGATCTTGGTCTACAGCTGCAAGAACTGCCAACTTCTGAGGGTTGTCTTCCTAATCGTGTAAGGGTGGTGGACGCTGACATTTACATGGTGGATTTACGGAGCCAGTGGTTTCAAATAATTGTATCGTTTTTTTGATACTCTTTAAAGAAGGTATTGGTCTATCTGCGAAAAAACCAGCAAAGTCTTCTCGAATTTGGACCTTTGAAACACTTCGAAAATATTGTTTTACCACAAGAATTTTTTCTTCTAGATTCATTTTCGAAGCTTGTAAAACAATTCTATCAAAACTGTCAACACTTCAAATGTTTTATAACAAATCAATGCTAACTTGATTTTTAATACCTATTTACTTGAACATAATTCAAGTTTATTTCATTTTGGAATCATAAGCTGGT
Source organism: Aquatica leii (assembly GCA_035610365.1). NCBI lineage: Eukaryota > Metazoa > Arthropoda > Insecta > Coleoptera > Lampyridae > Aquatica > Aquatica leii. The sequence continues at coordinate 30,632,364 of CM069439.1, forward strand.
TTATTAGCACGCAAATGCGGGCGCAATTTGGTTTTTTTAACCTACAGAAAATTTTCAAATGTAATTTTTCTAGTCTTTGTTCTTCAAATTTCCATTTCCTCAAAAATAAAGTTGCATAATGTTGATTTGACGGGCTACAATTTAATTTTAGCATCTTATTAATTATCAAATTATAATGAAAAAATTGTTTTTAGAAACGTTTTAAGTGCCACTTTAAATCTGCGTCAAAATTTTTGCGATTTTTTAATTTGGGAAGCAGGAAAAAAATAATTTCAATTTTCCCATGTTAAATCCCATGGGGTGCCCCTAGCGTGGGACACAACGCATATAAATAAGGTCCAATCGACTTATTTTGACCTTTACAATACGTGGTAGCTTTAATTCCCAGCAATTTTAGGACACTCTGTTTATGCAAATTCTTCAATAATTTGCTAAAAACTTTTAGAGCCGTATTGGTTTGATAACTGGCAAGATTTTTATGATTTTTTTGTTCGATTTCAGCATTCTTGATTTATCCAAAAAATAAAAATGCAATATTTCTTTTTAGGCTGTTTTTTCTAATTGCAATAAGTCATTTATCTTTTACGTATTTTGTATTCTTTGTTTTTGAAAGTTAAATTGTATGTATATTTTTTTCACTTATTTTTTATTTAACACAATTTTTGTTAATAAATTTTCTAGTTTTTTGTATATTTTTCTATACATTTGTTATCTAGTTAGAATTGAGTTTTTCGTCCATATCAATATTATTTTTATAATTGATTTTAAATAATAACTATCTATCTAATATTATTTTTATAATTGATTTTAAATAATAACTATCTTATTGTACGTTGCTAACATCGTGCCTAATACTCGTTTAATCGATTATGCTAATGTATTCCTTTTGATAAAATTTCGTATTTTTTTAAAAACCCATTGTGCTATTTATAACTCATTTCAATCCTGTTTTATAAATGTATCACTTAATTTTTCACAATTTATTTATTACTTATAGCTACTGTATCAACTAAAAATTTATATAGTTTTTAATTGCCAGAACTAGTTTCAATCACAATGCTAATGTAAAAAAAAATAAATAGCATAAAGATACTGTTGTCAAAAATATTACCAAAGTGAAATTAGATGATGACCTGGTAAGGGAGTGAAAATGTTTCAATGGCTAAGACTTGTGGTGCTGAAAATTTAAAATCATATCTTTTTGAGCATCGTCTATTTTACAAAATGACACTAATAATCAAGTTTGTTATTTTATGCAATACCTAATTAGTAAAAACTGAGTTTTCAGTATAGTTCAGAAAAAAAATGTGATTGTGATTTTGTGTTATTTTCTAATAAGTAAACGTTTTAATTACTTTTGATACGTGTTAAAGAAAGTGTAAAAAACGTTCTAGTAATTAATTTAATTAGCGGGCTATTAAAGAAAACGTTTGGTTTTATTTTTTTAATTTCAAAGTCTGCGTTAGGTTAGGCAATCGATTGAACCGAATTGACTTTTGTTTATATTAACAATTACGGGTTGTTATAGCAAAGTAAAGCAATTTTGTTATTTACTGACTTGAATATATTTTGTAAGCATCACAAATCACTAATAGAATCAGACAAGTACATTTAAATGGTAGATTCTTATCGACGTGCATGTATCGGAATTGAAGCGTCTTTAATATAACTTTTCTTAATCGAATATTTCTTAGAAACTACCTTAAACAAATATTTAGTCAATATCCGGTGGAACATTGCACTACCGTTCTCTAGACACGGAATAATTTCGAATACAAATCAAGAAATCGAATCTACTCAGACATATAAATATTGCAAATTTAAAGAAAAAAACCGCCGACTTGTAGTTACGGAAGATTAAATTTAAAAAAAATGGAGGGTAAACCACCCTCTAATTCTTAAAATAAAAAACTCAAGCTGCTTACTTTTTTAACCACATTTGGTTCGTAAATATAACAAATCATAAACAAATATTATACATTTGACACACATGGCGAAAAATCGGCGTAAAACATGTGACTTCCCTCTAAGTATCATTGCGAGGGTGAAAAACGACGATAAGGAATTGCAATGTGCGTATGTATGCACGTCGCACGTGGAGATGCAAAGCACGTGTTTTTCATGTTTTTTTATAATAAAATCGAAATTTTAAAATGATGGATTTTTTCCGAAAACTATAGAGGTAAGTAACGCAGCTGATCAACAACACATGGCATTTTCAACATTGAATACTTACAAAACCATCTGCCGAAAACATGATTTGGTAAAAAAATAATGTGAATACAGGTAGAAGAAGGGGTTGTAAAATAAGAAGAAGTAACGGACCTGCAACTGGCAATACAGGGCTGAAAATCAAAACCGCATCTGTTGCGCAGGTGGTGTAACAACCCAAATACTCTGTACCTTCCAATTGGTACCTTATATTTTAAATATGGTCAATTCTTAAGAAACTTAAACTTGCATTTCTGTGTTTGTGTGGGTTCATTGAATGTACGTGCCGATATGTACCTTGACACAGATGGTACAGTTTGATTTACCTTTCAACAATCTTTTATTTTACGGTACACAAAATACCACGAACTTCTGGGTAGAAAAATTCTACACTTATTTAAACTTTTGTTATTTTACAATTGCTTAAAAATTTACAATTTTTAATTTCAGTTATTTACCACTGATTGATTAATTGACAAAATATAAAAGCATTTTTCAGTTTCAGTAAACTGTAACACAGTATTAGTGGATTCAGAAACGTATTAGTCATTTCTTAGTTTATTTTTCTATGTTTAATCGACTCTAATTATTGTACTAAACAGAAGAATTTATATTTAGTGCTAAAAATGAGTCACATTTTTTTATTTTATTAAAAAGAATCAAATTTTACTTTTGTAAAATCCACAAGTATCATTGATGTCTTATTGGTATAACTAATAGTGGTAGATTATATATAAAAAATGATGTAGTTTAAAACTAGTCTCTGATATTTAGGTTTTTTGTCAAAGTTAGATAAATTTCTTATTTTTCAAACCTTTTTTTGGGAGTCACCTAAAAGTCTCAATACTTGTAAAACATGCTCTGTAAAAATGCACATTATTTTTGAATCAGAAAAATCTCTAAAAAAAAGCCATCAAAAATAATTAAAAAACAATTACAGCATTGTAATTATTGTAAAAACTGTTAATTCAAATAGCTTTAAATCTCTTGAATAATTGATTATACTAAAACGTCAGCAATTTAATCACATAAACGTTTTCTAATCAAATTACGTTTAACGTAGACTGTAAGATTTCTAAATTTTTATTGAATTTATTGCAATTTGTTGTTTAAATACGTAATACGCATTTGCATTTTTTATATTTTATCTGTTAAAATATAACGTTAAATGTGGTAATAAATCACAAATAACGTTACATTTAATAGCCATTAAACTAATATAAACAAATAATAATAAAACAAACTTGTAAAAACTACATCTACAAATAAAAAATTTTAAATAAAACAATAAATTGCATCACAATTTTATATTAATCACTTTTAAGTTAATGAGGTTTTGGAATTTATTCAGATTATTTGCTTTTTAGATTATTACAAAATCCCAATTTTGATTTCTTAAAATCGTTTAAAAGGCTCCTCAAATCAAAATATGCACATATTTTACAATAAATCAAAAAAAAACTAATACATGAATTCACAAACAATTGTTTTCGCATGAAAAAAAAATTGACTCAAAAAACTACGGTCAATAAAAAAAGAAACTAAATTTGGCATTCTTTTACTTATAGTCACTAAGAACGTCGTGATTTCATTGTTTATCTACAAAATATAACTTTAAGCAATTCAAATAATTGATTCAAAGTAAACTGTAAACAATTTAATCACTTGAGGCTTATAAGATCAAATCAAGTTTAATTAAATTTTAACTCAAAGCGTTAGTTGGCAATAGTTTCCTTTTAGTTAATTTTCACGTAGTTTTGGTTTTAACGGTGATAAATCGCTGTTATTTTTATGATTTTTCATTAACATTGTTTGATATAATTGTTTTCGATAGAAAAAATATACATAAACAAATATTAAATACATATTTGTTTATGTATATTTTTTTGTAAAAAAATAGAAATATAAGGATAGTTTTAAGGTTCTAGTTACAACATATTAACGAGTTCAAAAATGCATCAATGATTAAGTCAACTATTAAAAAAATTAGTTTTTTAATTATCTTTACGTGTTGTGTGAAGAAAGTGATACAGAAGATAATGACAGTGACGCTGAAGCTATAAAATACAAGTATGGTCCCGACAGTGACATTAAAAAGCCATATTTGATCAACCTGGTTCGCAATTTATCTCTGTCGAAAGAAAAGTCTGAATTGTTGAGTTTCAGTCTGAAGGAATGGACCTGCAGAGAGGTGCTATAGTTACGCATTTTCGTGTTCGCCACACTGCTCAAGCAGCCTCAAAGCTGCATTACTAAACAATGGCAACCAGAACCCATCAATTCCTATTGCTCATGCGATGGGAATAAAGGAAACTTATGAATCAATAAACACTCTCTTGGTGCTGATTAAGTACTTAGAGCATAATTGGAATATTTGAAGTGATCTGAAGGTTGTAGGCCTTCTGCTAGCAATGTAGAATAGTCTCGATGATAAGAATCACTACATAGTGCAAAATTGGTCACCCATAAAATTACATGTGGTCGGACAGCACAACGTTCAGCATGTACCTCTTGTGGATCATAATAAGATTTACACACCTCTAGTCCATATCAAACTGGGTCTTATAAAACAGTTTGTTCCAGTGATGTGTAGTTTTAGTATTATATACTACTGAATACGTTTTGTATTCTTTATTCTATACATATTTTTTTTCGCTTTTGGATAACACTTTGTAAATTCCTTCATAGGGTATCTCAAGAGCTTTTCTTATTCTGTCAACTCGTACAAACACATATCCCGTTTTTTTTCTAAATCCCTAGGTTTAAATGCATTTTCTTCACGGTTGTTTGTTGTTCCAAAGCATTTTATGTTCACCACGTGTTGTTTTAGTCTTGCCGCAAAATCATTTCCTGTTTGTTTGCATGGTGTCCTTGACGCTTTTACCATGTGTTCAAAGTCGTAATGTTGTACCATACACAAGCTCAGATGGATTGACATCTAAGCCTTGTTTAATTGTGTTTCCTATGCCTAAAATAGCACTAAAAGTAATGCTTCTGTCCAGTTACTCGAGTGGCATTTTAACAAAGCTATGAGTTGACGATGGAAAAGTTCCACTAACCCGTTGCTTTGCGGATGAAATGAAGTTGTACGAATTCTATTTACACCAGTTAAACGTTGCACTTCTGCGAAGAGTACAGGTTCGAATTGTCTACCGCGGTCAGTAATAATTATTGATGGGACAACGAAACGAGATACCCAGGTTTAAATGAATTCTATTGCACAAGTTTTTGCAGTGATGTCCTGTATTGATACAGCTTTCCGCCATCGGCTGAATTGATAAATCATGGTGAACATGTATTTTTTACTGTGTGAGTGTAGACTCACTAGATCTAAATGTACATACATGAAACAAGAATCTGGTACTGAAAAGGTACCAATTGGGACACGCGTGTACTTGTTAATTTTTGCTAGTTGGCATTGCATACACGTTTTTACCCAATCTGCAATATCTTTTTTCATGTTTGACCAGAAGTCGAGTCTTTTACACATGAATGTAATAAGTTATGAATTGTGTCGAATACGTTCCTGCAATATTGTTGTGGTGTATAAAGCTGAAAATGACCTTGTTGAAGCACTCCACCAACTGCCGTGTTTGACGCATGTCCCAAATGTTATTTTTTTGTAGTTGAGCCTATTAATACATCATCATCCATGTGAGACTTCACTCAGGAGTCTTTGAAAGGTTTGAGAACATTTTGTAGACCGAATGGCATTTTTATAAACTCATAACAACCAAATGGCGTGGTTATTGCATTCTTAGGTCTATCGGTTGAATTGACTGGTATCGGATGATAAGCCTTAACCAAACCTACAAAGGATAGATAAAACATGACTAAAATTTTGGATGTAAGGAATTGGGTATCTGTCAGCTACCATATATGCATTTAAACTTACATAATTCCCACAGGGTCTCTATGTAAAATCAGATTTTGAAACCATATGTAATGGATTAGCCTAGACTGAAGAAGAAGGTTGTATTATAGTTGCTGCTAACATTTTGCATCCTTCTTTTTTTGCTAGTTTTGATTTGTCTAGTGCTAATTGTTGAAATCTATAGAATACCGGTGGTCCTCGTGTTTTAATGTGGGGCATAACATTATGTTTTGTTGCTCGAAATACGTCAGGGTACTTTTATAAAAGTTGATGGTATTTTCTATCACATATTTTTAATGAAGTAGTGTCATCTACTAGTCTTTTGTTTTTTAAATCTACACCAAACTAAAATTATGTAAGATTATTGCACTCACTACATCGGCGACTACAAATGTCAATTGAAAATTATGTCTTATTTCTATGTTATTTCCTGTGTTTATTGTCTTTTATCCGTAAACTTAAATTTTGAACCATTTGCAGATTGTTAGCACTGGTCGCTCTGTTTTTAAACGATGCTGGTAGTACACGCTCCGATATCAATTAAAAGATGTATCTTTGCGAGTTTGTCGGTAATATGCAGACGACGAGTGAATAATGTAGCAAGAGCCGTCGCATATACTGCTACCTTTCGTTTTTTGTGTAGTTACATGGACTTGTACATTTATTCTCCCTCTCTGCACACTTGGCCAGGTCTACTATTAGTACGAAAAGTACTTCTAGTCCGATTTCTGTACCTTCGGGGGTTTCTACGATACCCCTTTTCTCTCTTGGTTATCACCTCCAAAATCTGGTTCATTTTACGTGTTAGGGCAGCAATCTGTTTATCAACGTGATGGTTGACTGCTTACACTTGCAATAGACGGTGTGATCTCGACAACTCTGTCCGCCACGTCAGTTGTTTGAGAGGTATTTGGTCCAATGACACTAATATTGTATGTAGTGTTGGTGACATTTGTTGCAAAAACAACTCTTTTAAAGCCTTTTCATTTACATACCTTGAATTTTGTACCACCTGATTTATATGCCTTAGTAATTGCTGCCTAGATCTTCTCCCAAAAGAAATTTTTTTGGTTTATGTGAATCCGACAATACAGTTTGGTTTATTATTGCAGTTTTTAACGACGTATTTGGCGCTTTAGGATCAGGTTGTATAATTACGTCGCTTATCTCGTCTGCGATTTTTGATGGTGTTACAGTCATCACGTGGTTAAACTTTTTACGCGTAATTTTTGGTTGTGCGAGGTAGAATTTAGCTTCTGCCGTAGAAAACCATGGTTCAGTTTTGGTTGCCCAGAATGCAGGTAGCGTAATTACAGCGGCTGATGTAGCAGTACTTGCAATTGATACGTCTTTGTTTATTGCGATGTCAGTTTCCATTTTCATACATGTGGCTGCAACAAGAGTAAAAACTTGTATGCGGTACACGTGTCGCGTTAATTTTTTAACTGTCGCGCGTGACCATTGTAGTTTTTGTATTACATACTACTGCATACGTTTTGTGTTCTTTATTCTATACATATTTACATTAAAACATGCTCATGTTCTTACTCGTGAGTACGATGTCAACGGATTCAAGTACCAGAAGCGATTGATTTCCGACGCGTAGTTTTTTAGTAACTTCAGTCATTACTACCAACTTAACTTACTACAAATGGATCAAACAAATTGTGGGTTTGAGTACCCAAAAGACAATTATAAAAGATGAAAACTAACGCAAAATTGAAAGCAGGAGTTTTCGTTGGACCAGAAAACAAAAATTGATTCGAGATCCATGGTTCAGATTGAAGCTTACGAAAACGAAACAAGCTTGCAACGCATCTATCGTGCACAACTTCATTGGGAGTTATCCAGAACTTGTGACGTGAGTGATAAATACGGTGAAAGATTGCACCAGGAGATGTCAACATGATGGGGGATGACTGTTGTTTTTTACAGAAAGCGACAAAAGATGTGCATAAGCTCTACACACTTTCAAACCAAGCCATTGTCCGTCTTAGTGTAACTAAGGGTCCTTGCCTCATTTCAGAGGTAAATAAACATTTATAATTCACTTCGTAATTTAGTGCTTTCATCTCAAAACCCGCATACTACTTTTCCAAAAATTCAGCGATTTAGCGTAGTTAATAGCATTATCCTTGACAACTTTTCTTCCTGACGTCTCAGAGCAAATCTGATTGCAATTCTGTATTTAGCGCATATGAATTATAGGGAACGTATTTTCAATGCGGTAGCAGGAAAAACAATATTTTGTTACGTAGTGCAATATGACAATGAAAAGAACAACGTGTAAAAACGCAAAAACAAAAATCAAATTAAATAATGTTAATTTGTTTTTTTTAAATTTTAGTTAAAAAACATTATTAAAAAACTTATTTTACCAAGACTAATTAGGTTATTAAAGAACACGCGTTTTTGGAAACATATCTTAAAAGAACAAATGACGTGTGGTGAGTTTAACAAGAAAATTGTAGCAAAATATTAAAAATAAGTAAAAACCAGTAGTGTTCACCTACAATTAAAATTTTTTTAACTGTTTAGTGACTTGTTAATGCATTTTTCATTTCACTCGGTTTGGTATAGCTTTTATTTTTACATTCTTTTTAGATTTTCTTGTAACACATGTAATAGAGCACGTTTTATTTGTAACAGTTTTTTATTGTTATTATTAACCAAAATTACGTATCTTAGAATCGTTGGGCAAATTTAGCATTACCAAAATTGGCGACGTACGACATTTCATAAAAGTGCTACTTTCCCACACATCGTGGATGTAAATCAAAGAAGTAAAGAAGAACATCCCCTAATAAAATTCACGTCAAAAGGTATTCAGTTTCATGACTATACACAAATTTACCTGTGCCAAAAAAAACACAAAAATATACAGGTAAGTTTTATTTAATGCGTAATGACGTAGGTGTAGCATTCACATCTGTTGCTCGGTGTTTTCACAAACAATTCCATCACGTACATGTGGCTTGCAGATTTTGTTAGCAAATGCATCGCAGGTAAACTTTTAACCATAGGTATTTAGGGTGGTTATATTTTTTACAAGGTAATAAATCCTTAATGCAATTGCATTGTAAATTATCTTGTCGTGAGTTAAAAAAATAATAATAAAAGGAAGTGGAACATTTTGTCCAGTGTAATCATCTAATTAAATACATCAGACTGTTGTAATAAGTTTAAATTTAAAATAGTTAAAACATACGGCTATTGGAGAAAACTGTGAAAGCTGTTCTAATATTTTCCCGAAAGGTTTAAGTGTGACCGTTAAAAGTTTCGTTAGGTAAAAGGCTCGGACAAGCATAATATCATTCATAGTTTAGTGTTCTTATTGTTTTCTTAAGTTTTACGTGTCCAGTAAGTGTACAAGATATAGCAACAGGCCGTGGGCTACGATGCGGAGTTCCGCCGCCGGCTGACCGGAAGGCCAAGTCATGAAGATACCGCGTCCACTAACCGAGACCAACACTCCTACCTTCTTACGCTTCTAATAACGTCTTTGCCTTGTAATACAATAATAATAATGCCTAATGTAATTATGTATAAAATCGTCATGGTGTCCTTTAGCCCTTTGTACAAAATCACTAACAAAGCGCGAACGGTACCGACATCTACCATTATTGAACAATAATCCAGAGGTCAATTATATTGATTTGGTCATTTAACCTATAATAAATCAAGGTGATCGATGTTATTCAATAACAACCTCTAGCTGATACACAATTGATATTGGATGATTATACCACTACGAAGATGTTCTTTGTAGGCGTCGGAAATAATATTTTATTATAAAATACGTATACAATGTTGAATTTAATTGTAGTACTCTATTGGTACTAATAATTTTTGCTTTACGTTAAAATATACTTTTAAATTGTGCAAAAAAAACACGTTTATAATTGCGCGGAAAAAAGCTCTAATATTGACCAATCTTTTAAAGCACTTTTTTTATTTGTACTTACGCAAACGGTGAACTTTTCACGCTTGCATACTTCAAAGATGGGATTGAAATAAATAATTTGAGTACAGTAAGATTCATAAAACTACGTTCAGTTTTAATCAATCTCTTTGTTTACAAACTTACATATTGACTGAAGTAATTGACACTAATTAATTACGATTGGTTCTGGTTGAATGAAAATATTACTAGCAAAACCGTAAATGAAAACAAATATTGATAAAATCGTAGAATCAAATTGGTAGTATAAAAATGATAATTAAGAACTATAAAACAATTCTATATCCTTTTTAAATGCTCAGATGGCATTTGAAAATCTATTTGAACCATGAAGTTTTGCATTTACATATTATGAAAATGTGTTTAAATTATTTTAGTTTTTTGAATAATACATATAGAGGAAATTGGGTTAGAATATTTTTGTTGTTTTGATTACAACAACTTTTAGTTGGGGTTACTTTGGACTATGTTTTTTTAAATTTGTGGTTTGTTTCAAAATAGCTCACCACATGGGCACCACTTAAAGACAAGGATTTGTTTGTATTAAAACACAAAAACTGAACAAAATTTAGGTAAAATATCTAAGAAAGTATAATAGACGTTTAATATTTAAAACACTAGCAACTTATTTTAGCTTAACAAACATCAACATTTACAAAATTAATGGCAAAAACTTCACTCTTTCTTATAAAGCTCAGGTCAAGTTCTTTTTCATTTTCTTAAACGTGTAAAACTTTTTTAATATAAAACACTTTTTATGCAACTTGACAAACACATACAAATCTTTACCTGGATTGCAGTCGTATTTTTTAAATATGTTTTTGTAATTTATAAATTTGAGACAAAATTTATTTAGCAATTTTTGTTTTAAAAAAATGTTTCCTTATTAGTCATAGGCGTGTACTACTTTACCGCGTAGTCAATTTTACATTAAAATATTTGAAATGTTTATAATAACACCCCTTTGTTTATGTTTTTGTTATACAAGGTGAGTTACGACTATTATCTCGGAAACAGTAGAAAATATCAGTTCAATTTTTTAGTGAGGCTAAGGACTATTTTCTTAAATAATTTTCAGTTATGCAGAGTGCTTTAGAAAATTGTAACATATATGTAAGTTAGTTTTTTTTAAAGACAATTTCGAGAAAATTGTCACACAAACTGTTACGGGCTCTGAAGATGTCCACTGCGACTTATAACGAAAGCTCAGCTAAATGATATTTATAAAATTAATATTATTACTCAAATATAACACTATCTAATACACTTGCAGTAGAAGAAATTAATCGCCAACGCAATTTAAGAGAAGATGCAGCAGTTAAAACGGTAACTCTGGTTAACGATGGCGGTAGCCAGCGATATCTGGCTAATTGGTTAGGACTTACACAATCAACAATTAGTTAAACAGTTAAACGTTTTAATGAACTTGAAAGTTACTGTAGAACTTCAGGAGAAGGCTTTAAAAAGTACAGATGCAAGAGATGAGTTCTACAAATTTCAAACTAAGCATAAATTTAGCAACATCTTAATGAAGAAGAATTGAACAACAGAAGACCAGCTTACTAGAAAACGTAGAGTTGCTAGACTGCATCTTGCTAGTAAATTGGGCTATTGAAAACTGAAAGCAAATTTTGTTATCAGATGAAACAATAGTGGTTCTTAATTCAGGCTTGTTGCCTGTAATATCGCTTCAACTTTCCTATTCTTTTGGTGGATTTATGATCTTTTGGAAAGCAATTTGTTTTGATGGACCCAGAAATTAAATTTTTGTACAGGGAAGATTCATACATGCATATTTCTCTTTTAAAAATATCTTAGAAGAACATGTTATGCCATTTATTCCATTTATCGGACAGGTCTCACACTCCTAGAGAGTGTACTGGACTACCTTCAATTTATCAATATTTCATTTATAAACTTGCCGCCAAGAAGCCCATAGAACATTTATGAACAAAATGATCGGTTAGGCGCTACATACAACTACCTATGAATCTTAAAAAAACTTGAACAAGTCGTTCTTATCGAATGGGAGAATGTTCCTTAGGAAACCATACAAAACTTGATCAACAGCGTGTGCAGACAAATAGAAACCGTTATAAGAGCTAGAAAAAAATCTATTGAATTTAAATTCTAACAATTTAATTTTTCTTTGACTCTTTTGTAAAGCTTATAGGTAGTACGATTTAAAACGTCAAAAAAATTTAAGTAATATTTATAAATTTTGCTGCAACAGACAGAACAGCGAAGTAGGTGTTGCAAATTCTTTATTCGGTGTGTTAGGTGTTAACAATGAAGTAAATTATGCGACAATTGTTACATTTTTAACGATGCGTGCAGTCTCTTATGGCTGACAGAAATTTGGTACGAAAAAGTGTTAGTCGTTTGCATCGATGCTACACCATATATGTGCAAAACAATAAAAGCTTTACAAGTTCTATATTCAAAAATGATCTATATTACTTCTGTGGCACATGCACTGCATATAGTGGCTGAATTGGTGCGTCCGAAACATTCATAATATCTTCAGTAAAGAAAATAATTCTAAAAACAGCATCTCGTGTGGTTAGAGAGAAATTGCTGCTACTAATGTTAGTCTCCAATTGTAACACGATTAGGCACTTGGGCCGAAGCTGCTTCATATTTAATGTTTTCTATTTACTATAATTTTTTTTTAATATACAGATTGCTCTATACTAAGATAAGAATGTCTTCCGGGTTTGGACCGTGCCATTGTTGTTGTAACCGAAGTTGCCAACGTTTCGCCCACTTTCGTAAGGGGTTTTAACAGGGCGTGAGATAAATCGCAAAACTCAAACAAGCAACCGAAATCAAACTAAGAACTTCTCAAAAGTTAGGTTATCCAATTGTTAAACAAGCCATAATCTAAACTCTGAAAAAGCAAGAAAGAAAACGATAACTTGAAAAAGCAAACGAAAATCTAACAAAAAACCACCACCGAGTTTGGTAATCAACTTGTGAACCAACCGAGATTGGATTACGGTTGATAAGGGGCGTGTTTTTGATAAATGACTAATGACTCGATACCATGATCGCGATTGAAGTTATTGGGGTGTTTGATGATTTCTATGCTTTCTCGGAATTTCCTGTTGAAAAAGAATGGAGATTTGGCAATCAACGAAACATTATCAAAATCTATCTTGTGACCTGTAGTAAAAGGATGTTCAACAACCGCTGACTTGGAAATATATCTTTTCCTTATACAACGATCATGTTCTGAAATGCGAGTAATGACGGAACAACCGGTTTCACCAATGTAGACTAAACCACATGAACAAGGAATTTGGTATACAGCTTGAGATGAAAGTGTAGGAAATTTGTCTTTGGGAGAAGGAAGAATCTAAGAGATTTTGCCTGTCGAGTTGAATATGGGTTTAATAACATTCTTACGAAGAAGTTTCCCTATTTGATCTGTAACCTTGTGAATGTAGGGTAAAAAGGCCAATTTCGGGTTGGATTCGGGAATAAAAATGTCCTTAGATAATCGAGTACGTGGATGTAGACGACGATTAATAACCCTATGAATATCTCGCTTTACATAACCATTATTCACTAAGGTTTTAGTAAGATGAAGGAGTTCCGAGTCTAGATTCTCAGGTTAGCAAATAGAAAAGGCACGATCCCATCAGATTCTAAACCACCTCGTCTATACGGACTTTCCAAAATTCACAAACAAGGTATTCTTTTGCGACCTATCATCAGTACTATCCAATATCCTACCTACAACCAAGTTCTTGTCCAACATTCTTTGAGAGTTTACAGGTAAAACCTCTTCTCACATTCTCAACTCTTAGCATTTTATTCAACGTCTAAAAACTATAAAACTTGAACCCCAAGACCTTCTCGTGAGCTTTGATGTTACTTCACTTTTTACTAAAGTTCCTATTAAGGATTCGCTTATTATCATCAAACAGATGCTGTCCCAACAAGGCAATAACTTGAGTTTGGTTTCTCTCATTGATAAGTTTCTATCCTCTAATTACTTCCAATTTGATAACAAGTTTTACGAACAGGTTTCTGGTGCTGCTATGGGTTCTCCTCTATCACCTGTTGTAGCTAACATTTTTATGGAATCCTTTGAAACGGTTGCTTTGGAATCATTAATATTTAAACCTAAAGTGTGGTTTAGGTATGTTGACGACACGTTTATTGTTTGGTCTCATGGTCATCTTGAATTGTCTAAGTTGCTTGATCATCTTAACAATCAACACTTAGATATCAAATTTACTATGGAAATCGAAAGTAATGGTTCTTTTCCATTTCTTGACGTTCTTGTGACTCGTAAGCCCGACGGACTTCTGGGCCATTCTGTTTATCGCAAACCCACCCATACGGACAGATACTTTCATGCTTCATCTCATCATCATCCTGCACAGAAACGTTCTGTTATTGAATCTTTCGTTCATCGTGCCTTTTCTATTTGCCAACCTAAGAATCTAGACGAGGAACTCCGTCATCTTACTAAAACCTTAGTGAACAATGGTTATGTAAAGCGAGATATTCATAGAGTTATCAATCGTCGTCTACATCCACGTACTCGATTACCTAAGGACATTTCTACTCCCAAATCCAACCCGAAATTGACCTTTTTACCATACATTCACAAGGTTACAGATCAAATAGGGAAACTTCTTCGTAAGAATGGTATCAAACCGTATTCAACTCGACAGGCAAAATCTCTCAGATTCTTCCTTCTTCCAAAGACAAATTTCCTACACTTTCATCTCAAGGTGTATACCAAATTCCTTGTTAATGTGGTTTAGCCTACATTGGTGAAACCGGTCGTTCCGTCATTACTCGCATTTCAGAACATGATCGTTGTATAAGGAAAAGGTATATTTCCAAGTCTTCGGTTGCTGAACATCATATTACTACAGGTCACAAGGTAGATTTTGATAATGTTTCGTTGATTGCCAAATCTCTATTCACTTTCAACAGAAAAATCCGAGAAAGCATAGAAATCATCAAACACCCCAATAACTTCAATCGCGATCATGGTTCCCCGTCATTAGTCATTTATCGAAAACACGTCCCTTATCAACCGTAATCCAATCAGAGGCGAGCTTACCCATTCGTGACGATCGTTTTCCTTAATTCTTCTTAAATCCCTTCTACGGAGTTTAGAATCTGGCTTAGTTCACAAGTTGATTACCTAACTCGGTAGTGGTTCTTTGTTAGATTTTCGTTTGCTTTTTCAAGTTAGTGTTTTCTTTCTTACCTTTTCAGAGTTTAGATTATGGCTTGTTTCACAAGTGGATAACCTAACTTTTGAGAAATTTTTAGTTAGATTTCGGTTGCTTGTTTGAGTTTTGCGATTTATCTCACGCCATGATGTCGCCCCTTACGAAAGTGGGCGAAACGTTAGCAACTTCGGTTACAACAACAATGAGACGGTCCAAACCCGGAAGACATTCTTATGTTGGTATAGATTCTTCGCTATTACATTACAGATTGCTCCGTTTTTCTGCAATAGTTACGGATTAAATTTTTTTAAACTATATATTTTTTCATTGTTTGTAAAATTTATAATAACATTTATATAAAGAAATTTTTTATTCTTTTAATCCTTTCTGAAGGTTTTTGTATTATTTTTAAAAATACGACAATTGTAGATTTGTAGCGACAAATTAATATCTCTCAAATCTTACAAGCTTTGATCTCAATTTTTTGATATTACCTAAACTAAACTACGTTCTAACTTGTACTACTGTAAGATTTGAAAAATAATATTCATGGAAAAGGTAGGTGGGGGTGTGTCACTGACCGCTTTTAGGACAATTCGCCCCCCACAATTCGCCCCTGGACAATTCGCCCCCCACAATTCGCTCCTGGATAATTCGCCCCG
The DNA here is from genome assembly GCA_035610365.1 of Aquatica leii. Taxonomy (NCBI): domain Eukaryota; kingdom Metazoa; phylum Arthropoda; class Insecta; order Coleoptera; family Lampyridae; genus Aquatica; species Aquatica leii. Next base: position 30,648,273 of record CM069439.1, read on the forward strand.
CACAATTCGCCCCGAACATTCGCCCCCGCATTTAAAAGAACCACTGATTATCTTAACTACCATTAATTACTATGTAATGCTGTTATTTCTAATTACAATGACTCACTTGCAGCCCAAACTTAAACTTTCTACTTATGTTTTCTAATAATGATTGCTGCATTATTACAACCCTTTATAACTATCATTAGGACACAGTTATCGCTATGTTTTCAGTGTCAATTTCCAATTTCGCCAAAACTATTAAAGCTGTAATTTACTTGAAAGTAGGTAGGTAATAAAAAACTATTTTTTTTAATTTGATTGCTTAGTAGTTATTTCAATATTTTTTGTAAAGTTGTTTTTTTTAATAAATACTATTAAAATTAACTTTTACCCTTTTTTTGTCTTTTTTCTTTTTATATCATCATGTTTTAGTTGTGTATAGAGTGAGTAATTTTTGTTATGTTGCTTTGATAATAAGTCATTATTAAATAAATAAATAAAATGAATTTTAAACGGTGATTAGTTTTGACTTTATTTACAATTGTAAATGCGGGGGAGAATTGTCCGGGAGCAAATTGTGCGGGGCGAATTGTCCAGGGGCGAATTGTCCGAAACCCGTCACTGACCAACAAATCTCTATAAATGTTTTATTTTTACAAAACTAACTACAAAAACTTTAGAAGGCAAAGGACTAGTTATATCTTCATTTGTTTAAGTTACCATGTGTACAGTGCGAACGTGGAAGGATGGATTCGTGGATTCGTTTTAAGTAAAAAAGTTTGGTCTAGAAGAATTTAAACTTAATGTCAATATCAATATTATTAATAAAGTTTGTTTATTGCAGTATAGAGATTTAAAAAAAATCTTGTTACCATACCTAAAATCAGATTTTAAAAAGTTCTTTAATTTTAAGATGTATGAAATTTTGACACGAAAAAACATACAAGATTCTGAATAATTTGATGCAAAAAAATTTTTATAATTTGATCGATTTTGTTAATTATAGTTTTGTATTAATATAATTAAAGTGTGAAGTTTTGCTCGCGTTATAAATTTTGTGCAATTTTGTGTTTTTAATTAGCGAATACTTTCATTTAGATTTTACATTCATATCAGTGTATGTGAAGGGAAAATGATGTTAATAATTAACTAATTATACGCGTTTCTTTTTTATAAACTACGGCGGTAATTAATTAGTGTCATCTGCTTGTTTATGCAGATGCTTCATTAGTATTTTGTATAAAACAATGCTGGAATTGTCTATTAGAAAAATAAACAGAAAAACAGTTTCTTACAATGAAAACTTTTAGATAAAAGCAAAGCTGTACAAAGGACTTTTGTAAATAAATTTTCTAATCTAGCATACGTTCAAAGATCTCTTTCGAAAACTTATTGTGTAGTTTCAGCAGGAAATAAAACGTCTTTCAAATGCATTCAGAAGTAAATGAAACTTAGTTCATTGCTTCTCAATAAAGTTTGTTTTCCTTCTCGAGGGTATTTGTCTAGTTGTGTCGTAAAAAGTAACGCAGAATTGCACATGCATTTTTAAAAATACGATTTCCAACTTTAAGAGTAAAAGGAAATTAACTTTTTTATTTTAAATTTTCTTACGCCATGAATAATTTATGTAATCTGTAATCAAACAGCAGATGTGATTTTGAGCAGGTACCGCTCTAAATCTTTTCTACCTTAACAAGTTTTACAAGCATAGGTTGATACAATTAAAACAGTTTAGTTCCATCTGCCTGGACAGTTGTTCGGGACTAATTAAAGTTTTTTTGTATAAATTTTTAAAAAATATATTTTGTTATATGTAAAGGTGTTGCTTGTACGCGCTTCTATTTATATTTGAAAAAAACATAAAAGCGTGGAAAAATAAAAATGACATTCTTTCGAAGAACTAATTCTTCAATGTTTTAAACGTGCTACGTTCTGGAGGATCTGTCGCTATTTTCAGTTTACAGACACCATGTTGCCACATGCTTAAAAAACGCGTTAAAAATAGATGTGCGAAAATGTGGGACAATAAAAAAATTTTGATAGGCGTACGATCGACTGTTCCTTTCATAAACATAACAAATGACGTACGTATGCAAAATGATTTCTTCGACAGCAGTATAAATGAGTTTTGGTAAACAAAACCGAAACTGTATGTAGAGTGAGAGCAGTTCTTGGCATACGACTTTTAATCTACAGATGAGAAACTGAATGAACTTTTATGATGACCCATTTTAACTATTACAACTCAATTTTAATGCTACGCCGCGTATTTTTAGATACGCTTTTTCACGGGGCAAAATATTTTTAAATCGAAACTCGTACGACTGAAAAGTTAAAAATTTGTTCGTAATGTGGATGACGTCTAGCAAGAATTTAAGAAAAAAAAATATAAATCACGTTAGATACGCTCCAAATCTTTGAATTTTTTACAGGATTCAAATATTTTCTCATGTAATACAAACAAAACAAAAATAAATGAAAAAGTTTCGTGTTTGTCATACTTTTATGTATAGCAATAAAAAGTAAATCTTGGTATGTGGAGGTGAACCGTGGGAGCAGGATAAACGTGGTTTGTATAAAGTTTAACCAGTGACGGTGCTATTAGAAATGCCCCTATAAATTTCGTTTCAACAGCTATAAAAATAAAATTAAAACCCCAAATACCTTTTAATGACTCAAAAGATTCTGATTGACCAATTTGTTCCATATACGTTTAAACAGTGAATAACTAATAATTACTTAAAACCTGTTCAAGAAAACAAAATACCAGATCACCTAATGTAAACAAATCAACTTTTCTATACTTATTTTTCAACAATTTTGATAGTTTTAAAAACTATAGCTATCTAAATATGTTTGCTACAAAAATTAGGTTTCTTACACTACACTGCTTAGAAGATTTACTTATATTTTTATAAAATTAATTTAGTAAGTAAGTAAATATGTTTAGCACAATTAATTGAGGACAAGCTAATTTTTAGTTTGATGTTTGTATGATAGTGTAGATTTAAACGTTACCATGTCTACATAACATTATCAAGAAAAGTTTTACCCCAAAATAACCAATTACTGTTAACGAGATAATATTTCAGTACTCTTACATTGACTGTTTACATGCTACTTTCAGCAGTACCAAGTTGTTAAAAAAATAAACTTCACAGTCTCAGCTCTAGAATTGTTTTGCACTGTACATAGTGATCTGCCTAATATATCCTCATTACTAGACTTTGCATTTGCATAATTTGGTCATTTTTGGTTATAGATGCATGTTGGGATTTATTATGCACACATGCATATTTGCCTATTTAAATTTTTTTTTAAACATTGTATGTACCAAACAGAAACAGGAATGCTTATTTAAAAGTATACAGTGATTAACTCATTTTTTTGAGCAAACATTAAATTTGATTTTTGAATGTCGAAATTATTGTGAAGTGGCTGTAACAACTACTGAAAAATTTGTGACGCTACATTTACAAACTGGAAGACATCAAAACTACATAATTCAAAAAAAGAATGGCATACATTAACACGCTATCAAAATCAATCAAATCGAGAGATGAAGTTTTAAAAAATGTTTTGTGAAAATATACCAAACAAAATATACCGAATCAGAAGAATGGGAGACATATTTTAGGAACCTGTTGAGAGGGGAAAAACAAAATCAGAAAAAAGAAAACAGAAAAGACGCGGTAGTAAGACGGGAAGAAGGAGATAGGGATAGAATAAATGAAGAAGAAGTAATAAAGACAATAAAGAAGATAAAAAAAGGAGAGGCGGCAGGAGAAGATGGGATACAAGGCGAAGAGTGGATATACGGGGAAGAAAATGTAGCAAAAAGGATGACGGAAATACTAAACAAAATATGGAAAGGGGAAGGATTCCCGAAGAGATGGAGGAAGAGAATAATATGCCCAATCCATAAAAAAAGACGAAAAAAATAAAGTCAAGAATTACAGAGGGGTAACATTATTAAGGACGGCATACAAATTATATGCGACAGTACTACAAGGAAGACTATAGAAGGAAATAGAGGAAAGAAATTTGGTACCAGACGAACAAGCGGGATTCAGAAAAAGGAAGAAGAGCGATAGCCAACATATATATACTCAAACACTTGGCAAATAAAGAACTAGAAAAAAAAAGAGGGAAAATGGTGGCACTATTCGTAGATCTAAAAGGTGTTTTTGACAAAGTGAATAGGAAAAAACTGTGGGAATACATGAAGAGAAAAAAATCAGTAAAAGATTAATACAAAGAATAGAGGAAATCTACGAAGAAACGAGGAGCAGGGTTAAAGTGAATGGAGAAGAGAGCGAGAAATTCATCACAAAGAGAGGGTTGAGACAGGGATGTCCACTGAGCCCAAGCCTGTTCTCAGTATATACGGGGGATCTGGAAGAGACAATGAAAGGACAACAGACAGGAGGGATAGTGGTAGGGAAAGCGAAGCTATGGTCGTTGGCGTATGCGGATGACATAGTGTTGGTGGCTAAGGAGGAAAAGGAAATGAAAAAGACGATAAAACCGCTGGAAAAATACATGAAAAAAAAAGAAATAGAAGTAAACACGGAGAAAACAAAAATAATGGTATTTAGAAAAGGAGGGGGGAAAAGAAAAAGAGAGGAGTGAAAATAGAGTGATGAGGAAGTGCAACAAGTGAAGGAATTTACATACCTGGGCTACACGATGAAACAGGATAATAAGGAGGGAGAATACATAAAGGAAAGAGTGAGGAAAGAAAACAGGTTAATAGGACAAGTGTGGGGTGTGGGGGAAAGAGTGTTTGAGATAGAAGGGCTACAGGAAAAATACTGGAGATGGGTTTTAGGACTGGACAGAGATACACCGAGGTATATTGTGAGAGAGGAGGTACAGGTAGCAAAAATAAAACTACAGACAGGAAAAAGGGCCATAAAATACGATGAAGAACTGAGGGAAAGAACAGAATGCAAAATACTGCAAGAATGTTGGAAAGAGATAAAAGGAGGAAAAGTGAAGTACGGGCACGACGCCAGAGAAGAGTATTACAAAAGAAACGGGTACGCGAGAGAAGAAGTGGAGATATTAAGAGAAGTGGGAGTAGGGGTTAGGGAAGAAATAATAAGGAGAGATAGGGACATCGAAAAACAAGAAAGATGGACAAAGATAAAAGAGAGCAGATATAATAGGAATTATAAAGATATCAATGGTGAAGAGGTGCCAGAATATTTAAAGAATATAGAGAATAAAAGCAACAAAAAGAAAAAAAATGATAGCACGGTTCAGATGTGGCAACGAGGAGTTAGGTAACAAATATTGGAAAAAAGAAAAAGAAACGATGTGCAGACTATGTGGAGAAGAAACGGAGGACCTTAACCACATGAGAGAGAAATGCAGTGAATTAAGAGAAGAGGTTATGAAAACAGAGGAAATCTTAGACCAAAACGGAAATGGAGCGGAGTGGATGAAAGAAGTATGGAGAAGGAGGAAAAAGAGGAGAGGAGGGATAAGGAAATGTATTTCAAAAAAAAAAATGTAAATAGAATGTAAATATAGAATGTAAGGTAACAAGTTTAAAGCACAAACTAATTTGTAAGCTAAGGCAACAAATAAAGTTAAACTTATATATATACCGAATCATTAAACGTTGCATACCATACACAAAATAAGAGATAAAGAGAAAGAGAGTTCAGAACGAACTGATTTGGGCACCGTTAGATAAAACGACACACACAACAGCAAAGTATTTCAAATTTTTTATTTGGTGTATTACGTATTAAAGAAGAAAGAAATTTGTTGTTAAGGATTCACAAGTTTGGCTTGGTTTTCAAAAGCTTGGCTTAAAGTCAAGCCAAGCTTTTAAAAAGTCGATCCAAGTTCAAAATTAGCCAAGCCAAGCCTTTTACAGATCAAGCTTTTACCAAGTTTTCAAACCCTTGAACATAATATTATCTTAATGTAAAATTTATACGCCAAGATAAAGTTTATTGACGACAATTTACACAAATCACTTTAGCAAACAGCGTCAATTGAAGAAATGAAAACAGAAATTAAGCAAGTCGAACTAAGTTCTGACTGAATTTAGAATGTATACTTTTTACCTTGCAACGTTTTTTGTCTATTTAGCTAAAGTTTTGTTTTTTACAACCGTAGATAAACGTAATCGAGTACACATAGTACAATTTTATTTTGTAGATGACTGAAAATTAAAGAGAACTATCATTAACGCAAAAAGTTTTAAAATACATCTTCATTCATTCAAAAATAAGACTGTCATAAATCTTACTTACAAAACAATATTTGTTTTCTATTTTATAACGAAAGTACGTAAAACCATTATACTTACAACTTACAATTGCACCTTCTTGGCTTTTTGTAACACAAACATATCGATCACTTTTTTTCGTTTTTTCTCGCTCTATGCTGAGCAAGGCTTGGTCCCATAATCTTTTTTAGTCCATTGTAGCCCTTAAATACGAAAGTATTAATTTTAGCTTACTGAAAAATTGAACACGAATAGCAATGGATACTGCAATTTTGAGCAAAATTTGAATGGATTCCGAAATACGCTTTCATCCCCGTATTGCACAATAAATTCAAGTAGTTCTTCAGATGTCTTTATATTGACGTTCTTTCTTGCTGATATTAGCATTCAAACTTTCAATATTTCTTCACGTAACTGTTTCCCGTTAATATCGGAATTATAGAAATCTCTAAATTCTTTACATTTCTGTTTTAAAGCAGTCGTCAATCCCATAACACAGTGTTTTAGCATTTAGAAGAAATTTAAATCTGGCGTCAGTTTCGTACAAACGAGGAAACCTTTCACTCATCTCATCCACAATACGATCCAGCGATTCCTTTATTACTCGTTTCATTTTTTCTTTAGCGGTCAATCTTGCGTCCGACTCACTCTCTCCAGCCATATTTTTTTGACCTTTGACGTTTTTCCGTGGCTACATCCCATTCTGGCAAAGTTTGAATCTTTTTTTCAATGCCTCATTAACTAACTTCTCTCTTTCGTTTAAAAAGTAGTCTCGGAGGGATTGTATGTCTAAGGCAGCATTATGAAAATTCATTGCTTTTGGACACGGTTAGTAAAAGCGAGTACAACGTTCCCAAATCTTAACGTCAGAAAATCAAATTTATTCTGTGGGGTCATTTAAAGTCGGTCGTTTTTAAAACTCAATCGGATCGATTGAAGAAATCCGACCTAGAATTATTGAAGAATGTCGCACCCTCACGGATAAAACTTTTGAAAATGTTCAACAAGGGTTAGAGAGCAGACTTTACCATTGTCTCGAGAATAACTGAAATCATTTCCAACACTTGTTGTAAACATTTCTTTTTTGTTAAAGTGATTTTGAGTAGAAAATGGAGCTGTTTTTGCATTTTTTTATTTTAATAATAATAAATTTGCTTTATTAGTTTACTAGTGAGGACAAATAAAAAATATAAAATATTGTATTTTATTTAGTACACTAGACGAATACTACGATTCTTTCCCGCTCTTCCACTTAACGCTATTATTTTCGCATTCTTTTAAAAATTAATGCAATTGAAAGTTTTAAAAACTCACCTTCTATGTGCAAAGCAATGAAAGGTTAAAAGTTGTATATTTAAACATTATTTATACTGACTTCCAGAAAAATTGCAACATCTAGAACTTGTTGAACGATTTTATTGAAACTTTTAAGAAACGTCTATTTTAATGACACAAAGTGATAATTAAAATTTGAATAAAACCTAGCCAGTAGTTTTTTGTTTTTTTCCTGTTGTTTCCATGGTAACATAGTAACAATAAATTTGAAGTAGTAAACCATCTCAAGAGTGCAAATTGTTGTTGTTTGTTCACAATTTCATTCTGCACTTGATAACAATGCCGAGAGTACGTCAAAATCAACATTTTGTCCAATTAAGTGATTTTGAACGTGTTCGTATTATTGGTATGAGAGAGGCCGGACTTTCGCTAAGAGAAATTGTTCGTCGTGTAAACCGAAAGGTTTCATCGGTATTGAGATGTTGGTCCAAATGGTCCGAGGAAGGGGTTCAACATCGTCACTGTGGATCTAGACGTCCTCGGAGGACTACAGATCGCGAAGAACGTCGCTTAAGAGTTTTGGCCACAAGAGACAGATTTTAATCAACTTGATCAATGGCAAATGATTGGATGAGAGGTATAGGACTCAGAACGACAATGTGATCTGTTTATCGCCGGATAAGATCTTATGGATTGCGTTCATATCGTCCATTTTTATGTCTTTCCCTTAGACCACTTCACCGTCTACGCAGACAAGAGTGGACGAACGAAAGGGTTAATTGGGCGTAAGAATGGCATCAAATTGTGTTTAGTGATAAAGTCCCGATTTTGTTTGTGGGCTCACGATCATCGTAGAAGGGTCAGACGGATGCGTGTAGAACGTAAAAATCCAACATTTTTTTGTGGAACGCAACACAGACCTTACTCAAGGAGTTATGATATGAGGTGCAATATGTTATGGTAGCAGATCACCCTTGGTCTTTATTGACGGCAACCTAAACGCAGCTGGTTACATTGCTAATGTGCTACAACCAGTTGGACTTCCATATCTTTAGGAGCTGCAAAATCCCATTTTCCAGCAGGATAATGCGCGCCCTCATACGGCAAGGGCTACAACACGGTTTTTGGAAGAAGTTAACATTGCGGTCCTCCCATGGCCTGCTCGGTCGCCTGATTTGTCGCCCGTTAAACATGTATGGGATATGATTGGTAGGCGACTGGGTAGTTTACCACACCTTCCAGATAACTTACATGATCTCCAGCTACGGATTCAAGAAGCTTGGGACGATATACCACAAGCAGCTATAGATCACTTGATTGATAGCATGCCAAGACGTCTAAATGAGTGCATTACAAATCGTGGCGGAGCAACTCATTACTGAAAAAACTTTTTAAGCTGTTGTTATTTTGTTTTTAAATTTAAATCATCACTTTGTTTCATGAAAATAGACCTTTCCTGAAAATTTCAATAAAATCGTTCAACAACTTCTAGGTGTTGCAATTTCCTGGAAGTCAGTATATATTACTTGTGTGGCACATGCATTGCATAAAGCGGCTGAATTAGTGCGTTTAAAATATCCAAGTGATATCTTCACGAAAAAAAGTGTTTCTGAAAGTACCATTTCGCGTGACTAATTACTGGTACTGATGTTTGTTTGCATTCGTCTCCAGTTGTTACTTATTAAGCGCGTTATCTATCAATTCGATTACGAAAAAGCTCAAAGTATAAAAAAATCTCAGAATGTCCTAAATCAGAAGAAAGGTATACAAGAAGTGACTTGTATATCAAAAGCTATACTAAAATACGACACTAAAGAACTTTCGTTAAAAGACAGTCTTCAAATAGTTGAAAGTGCTGTTAGCAAGTTAACCTAATTTAACTTAACTTTGTGTTATAAATATGTGTAAAAAAACGAAATGAATCAACGTTAAAATATGTAGTGAACAACATTCAATCTCGGAACAACAACAAGAAATAAATTTCACGTAAATAGAAAATATGTTCAATGCAAGTTTACGTCTGTTTTTGTATCGTCAAAAGATTAGTCTCACAACACACGACACTATAGTGGCTAACTGGAGAATAATTTTTCTTTTATGCATTGAGCAGGGTTTCATTTTGTAACACTTCACTTATGTTTTTCAGCTGCTGACGACCAGTATTTTTCATTTATTCATAATTTTTTCTTCATTTTATTTAAGCAAAGTACTACTCCTTATGTGATTAAAATGCTTTGTTCTTAAATAAGTTCTTTTTCTTTTGGTTTTGGTTATTGCAACTGCGATACATGACAAATTGGTATGAATGATTTATCTAATTTTCTTTTAATTTGTAGTTACCGACAACTTCCTTAATAATTGCAAAGTTTTTTGTACAATCAATTGCAGCTTCTATCTAAGTTTTCTATCGAGTGATAATTGGTATAGGCAAGAGCAGTATATTTTCGGCAATTTCTCTAAACAGACAACTTAAAATTATTTTGGTTTGATATCAAGTTGTTTACCTTAGTATAAGTAACTGTCTCTGTAACTTGCTGTAAACCAAGTGTTAAACAAGTAATATGTATCATTTTTGAAAACAGTACTTTTAGTATCGTTTTACACATATACGATGCAGCATCAGTACACACTAGTAAAACATTTTTGTATATAATACCTTCCGACCACCCAATAATTGGAAAGCCAGCAATTAAACTGCGGTTTACCTTATCGAACACGTTCAAATTAAACAAACATTTTCCTTTTTTTTCATCGAATACTAACATTCAAAAAATGATGTTTGCTACCTATATTTGTTCTACGTCACTTTTTCTCACTTCTTGTCTTATTTTCTTCAATTTTCTGTTAAATAACGATAAATAATTTTTTCTTATTGTAGAGATGTCAACTATATTCTGTTAGGTATGTTTTTCTAAAAACTTACAGAATACCTCATTTTCAGACCGGTTCTTCAATGTGTATTATTCACGAGTTATTCCAGTATTCAAATGCTAAATCACTAAACATTTTTTAGTCGATACAGAGTGCTCAATTCATTGTAATCAAGTTGCTGCTTATTAATTAACTTATTTACGTATTGACATTTAAAACCATAGACAATAACTGCAAAATAAATGCTTTTTTCTGTAAACAGCATTTCAAGAAATATTCATCCTCTTTTTATTCATTCCTTATGTGTTCATTGTCATTTACTCTTTCATCATTAATGTTTATCTAAGTACATGAAGTTTTAATGTGGCAGTAATTGCAGTAATTACTAATAACAATAAAACTTTGAATAGTAACGTATTGATTTGTAAAGCTGCTAAACATTATTCAAAAATAACCGTGCTGGCAAATAAAATTATGAAAATCTAAAAACGTTTGTAGTTTTAATAAATTTGTGAATTTAGCTGGTGTTTATGGTTCATGCGAATGAAATTTAAAATCTGACAAAACAAAATGTCACGCATAGAAAACATACGTGTAAAATAAATCGACATTGACGACTGTTTTAGAGAAACTTGTAGAAAAAACTTCCATCTGAGCTTTATCAAAAAAACTGTTATTAGGTCTTAGTTTAACTGTAAGGATATCATTGATTTGGAATTGTCAAAATCTGAAAAACAGTATGTTGCCACCGAATACACGGCCATATTCTATGACAACCTGCAAGGGGTCTACGTCATCGAAAAAAAAATTTAGGGGTCCATGAAATGAAAATGGGGTTCCACGATAGTGGATCTCAATATACCCTGATAGTACCTATTGACTTATATTATACTATCTTATAATATAAAGACATAGACATTATTTATAAAAGTGCCTACGAAATAAAAAATGTATTATATATGTTTATAAAATTAGGTAAGTTGTAGAATGTAGGCATTCTCTTTGTGGTCGCAATACATTTTCAACTTGTAAAAACCTTCACATAATGATATACCAGTATCATCTTGTTACAAGCATAGGCGCAGTTTCAGAGATTGGCGAACTCGCACTGACTTGTTCAATTCGTCACTCTATAAATACGAATGTGAGACAAATACGTTTATTCGTTTCCTGAATCTTGAAAAAGGAAGTGCTAAGAAAATATTTAAAAAATATATAAACTGGTAGTTTATCACACAAATTATAGTGAATCAGTGTTATTATGTTTGAGAGTGTCGAAGAAAAGTAAGTACATTATTTTTTATTAAATTTTAGTTTTGTACTCGTAGTTAGCAAAGATAGATAAATTACGCCAATCATGACTTCAGTTATTAGTAGTTTAATATTCAAATCATGCAAAATTACACGAGTACTCCTCAATAGTTTCTTTTTCAAAGTTTTAGCAATCGTTATTATAATTACAGTGCAATCTCCGTAATCCGAACTAATTGCTGCAAGGAGATGTTCGGATTATGGAATGTTTTCGGAAAAATCTAAAAAAAGACATATTACGTATTTATTTTATTATTAACATACCATATGTTACCACTTTGAAAGATAAATTAAGAAAATAAGAAATCCACAACTGTACAGTTGCGTGTTTTTTGAAGAATTTTCAATACACACTCTTATTTGTTTGTTTTTTTTTCCATAGACTTTAAATGTTTACATATAGGAAACATATTTTAAAAAAATTATTTTGGATTTAAACTACATATTTTGGCCGGTCACATAAATAAATATGTATGTGTGTCAATATTTACTTATTTACGACCTTGCTAAGCATTTATTATTCTTTTATAAATACATATATCTTACTAAATAACTTCACAATAAAAGTAAAAAAAATGTACTTTTGTCCATTGGTCGTTATATTGTGGGCCAGTTCGGATAACTGGAATGTTCGGATTACGGAAGTTCGGATTATGGATATTGCACTGTACATACTTCTCTATATTAAAATTTAAATTTTGTATTATTGCTAAAGTGGAACCAGTGAGTTTTTACACATGACAGTCGAATGTACGTAGAGATAAATCGTATAACAATTTGTTATTATTATTCGTTGTATAATATTTTATTTTAACATTTTTTCTCATGTTACTTTCAAAATTCTTTAAAGTTCCATCATATCAAAACCTTAAGTAACATTCATAACATTCCCCTTCTCACATTCATTTATAATGGCTGTACCCCTATGCCTGCCATAAAATCTAAGACCATACGATTTAAATTTGACTTTGATTTTTTAATATACCGCTGCTGAACTTTATGTCTTATTTAAATAGATTAATTTTGCCCACAGATGACTGATGCCATGTCCGAATCTAAAAAGAATTGTAGACAGTACAGTGTTGATTATTTGAGACTTGGTTTCATTCCATCATTGTCGGACAAACAATTGCCTATGTGCTTTTTATGCAACAAAGTTTTGGGCAATGACGCTATGAAACCATCTAAGCTGCAGGATCATCTGAGAAGATGTCACCCTCATAAAACAGATAAAGATTTGAAATACTTTCAAACACTCAAAGATAAACTTCAGAAGAGACCCACGCTGGACAGAATGTTCGCTTCGACGTCACAAAGAAACGATGATGGTTTGCGGGCGTCTTACAATATCTAGCTACTTATAGCAAAATCCGGAAAACCGCATACTATCGAAGAGAAGTTAATTTTGCCAGCCGTTGAAAAGGTGTTAAAACCGGTTTTACACAAACCTGCATCTGATATTAAAAGAATTCCCTTAAGCAACAATACTGTTGAAAAACGTATTGATGAAATGAGTTCTGATATTGAAAGCTTCTTGTGTAATTATTTGCAAACGACCCATTTCTCTATACAACTGGACAAGTAAACTTCACCTGGTAATGCAGCATTATTATTGGTATATGTTCGTTTTATTATGAATCAAGAAATCTACGAAGAACTGCTCTTCGCAAGAACTTTGACAACCGACACTAAAGGTGAATCAATATTTCATGTTTTGAAGGATTACTTCATTGAAAAAGCAATCCCTTTATCAAATATAATATCAGTAGCTACAGATGGAGCACCTGCCATGGTTGGACGTTATCGTGGATTTATAAGCTATTTAAAACAAAATGTGTCAGGGGTGTTAGCAATACATTGCGTCATCCATCGACAACATTTAGTTGCTAAAAATTTGAGTGTTAGATTGCATGAATCTCTTCAATTAGTCATTGATGCAGTAAACCGATTCCGAAGCAACGCCTTGAATACGCGGTTATTTGCGCAGTTGTGTGAAGAAAATGACGAACACTTTCATCAATTCCTCCTTCATACTGAAGTACGCTGGCTGTCGAAAGCCTTATGTTTGACAAGATTTTTTGGACTTTTTTAAAACTATTTTAGAATTTCTGGATATTAAAGATAAAATTTTAAAAGACAATTTAATGAAGTGGAAAACAGACATCGCCTATTTAACAGATTTGTTTACAAAATTTAATATGGTTAATTTGCAGTTAATAATAATAATAATAAGTTTATTGTGTTCTTATACATAATTATGTATTTACACTCGTCAAACAAAAAATACAGTATGTAAAATACAAACATTAAAATAGAACTAACATTATAAGTTGCCATTAAAGGGATAGTTTCAAAACTCGTCATAATTATAAAAAGCCTTATCCAAAAGATACTCTTTAATTTAAATTTTAAATTGTTTGTAAGGCAAGAACCTAATATTTTTTGGCAGACTGTTATAATAAAACACCGAGCAGTGTTGTGATCCTTTAAGTGATTTACTTAATCTGCAGAAGTTAGGTCTAATGTTTTCTTTATTTCTAGTGTGATGCTTATGAATATTTGTCTGCTGCGAATAAGCGGCTAAATTTTTTTTAACGTAGCAGAGTGACTCCAATATAACTAAAGATGAAAAGGTTAATATTTTCAAATCTATGAACGCAGCCTTGCAGTCTTTACGGTATCCTAGTCCTTGAATAATTCGTATTGCTCTACGTTGTAATTTAAAAATGTATTGCCGTGATGAGCAATGGCCCCATGACAGAACTCCATAAGTCAGGAGACTATGAATTGTCGCATAGTATGACGCACATAGAACTTTGCTTGATGTCAAGTTTGATAATCTTCTAAGAAGATAAATTGATTTATTAATCTTAGTAGATGTTTCTTGGCAGTGAATGCTAAAACTGAGTTTTGAGTCTATGTGGCATCCAAGAAATTTGACACTTGTCTGAGATGAGGTATTATCATAGGCTGGTAACGTCATAATGTTTCAGTTTTAAGATTGTTTAACATTAACTGATTTGTTAAACACCATTCAGTAATGTAGTCACTTGCAATTCGGGAATGCCAATCGCTGTATCTAGATTTGTATTGTAGACAGTTACAGTTGTGTCATCGGCGTATAGTAAACAATTTAGATTTATGTTCAAATTGAAATTTAAAGGCAGATCGTTAATGTATACTAGGAATAATATTGGTCCAAGAATGGATCCCTGTGGAATTCCGAGTGTAATTGGAAGTCTGTCAGATGTTTGATTATTAAAGATAACAAACTGAGATCTATTCTTCAAATAGGAAGAGATTAGTTTGATACTTAAAACGTCAAAATAGTAAATGTCTTGCAATTTTTCTAGCAATATCTGATGTGATACGCAGTCAAAGGCTTTGAACAGATCAAAAAAGGTAGTAACTGCAAATAGACCCTTCTCAAAACAATCTAGAAAACCATTAACAAAAACTCTAATAGCATCAGAGGCACTTCTGCCTTTACGAAATCTATATTGTTTGTTATAAAATAAATTATCTGCTTCAAAATACTCTGACATTTGTTTAGACATAAGTTTTTCAACTATTTTTGAAAAAATAGGTAATAAAGAAAGGCGACAGTCTAAATTTGATTAAAACAAAATCCACCTTATCAGCGTTTCTTGTCAGAGTTAAACTAATGAAGCAAAATATTGGACGGGGCGAATTTTCCCAGTTCCCCAATTTGTCACAGACAAACTGCCAGGATAACGACGTTTCAACCTACGTTCAACATTGAAATGCCCTCTATTTAGGTTTTGTTTTGACTATGGTAATACCACCGTGGATAATTAACCTATATGGTGACATAGAAGAAATGAATGTAATAATACAAGAGGAACTGACTGAACGTACAAACGAAGAACTTAAGGTTCAGTTTAAAAACGGATATCAGCAATTCTGGCTGCAAAACAACATACCTGTTACCTATCCCGTATTATGGAATATAACGAGAAAATTTTTAATTTGTAAGATGTAAGATTAAACCTTACAAAATTGACGCCAAATGTTGACAATTTATTATTAAAGCATCAAGTTCATTCTTCTCACTAAAAACATTTACTTATTGCTTAGTTTATTTTATGTTTATTTTATGTTACGTATATTTTATATAACAGATACAAAATTTTATTTTGAGTAGTTTTAATTTAAATTCAATGAATAAATGTATAAAACTTATCATGTGTTTTTATTTTAAGTTTTTAACACTAAGCTTCACTACAGTTAGAAATTTACAAAAAATCAATATCAAGTAAGTAGGGGGTCTACCCAAAACTAAAAAACATGGCAAGGGGTTTACGACACAAAAAAGTTTGGGAACCTTTGTTCTAAACTGTTAAAAAATAGAAATTAGAAAAAATTGGAATCGAATGTTTTATAGCACTCGTGATACTTGTGTTTTGCAATACACCCAAATGTAGTTTGTTTGTTTAAAGTTGATCTCAACAGTTTTTATTTTAAAACTTATTTCTTTAATTTTTTATTGTATCACATTTTGACAATGTTTGTGCCACCTGTACTTAGAAAACTATTCATTCATAAAAAATGCCAGTTATGTTTTCTCAAGAAAAATATGAAAATATTTGTAACGTTTATAAAAGATCGGATGTGTGGAGCACGTGTACATAGTTGTATAAAAACATAAAATCGGCAACGATCAGTGCCAATTTAGGAAAAGTGATCTTTTCTTTATTCATTCCTAACAACAATAAAACTTAGGATAATAACGTACTGAATTATAAAGGTACTAAAATTAACTAAAAATTTCTTAAAAACGCATTGATGTAAAATATGCAATTATGTTTTTAAACGTAAATATGTATATGCATTTATAAAAAAAGCCTAAAATATGCATTTCCAAATGCAAGTATGCAAATGCTTTACTATCCCAAGCCTAGTTATCATCATCTTGCTTCATTTGCAAGCAAACTTTAGGAAATTTTAAAACTTATATATAAAAATTTTTCATCTCATGACTAGCTAGAGTGATGTTTAAATGCAAATACTAACAATGTTCAATGATAATTTACGCCGCAACACAATTTTTTTTTACTAAAAATTATTAAAATTGTTCCATTTAAGAAAATAACTTTTGAATGTATGAAGTTAATCTACTTGAGCATTTACTTTTTTAAAAAACACGACAGATCGATAACCATTATAATTTAAAAATATTTCTATAAAATTAAACGTAAATCCAAAAATGTTATAACATAGTATCGTACTCAAAATAAAGAAGTTAGTGTCGGCTTTTGGTATCTATAACCAAAAAATTCATTACCGTTTAGAATATTCTAAAATAAGAGTTATATAGCTAAAAAAATTTCAGTCACATAGGTTTATCGTAAACGCTTAATAAACCACATTATTTAAAACACTCTGTATACTTTAAAAAAATATATTGACTGTATCTAAAAAAAATGTCAAAATTGCTATGTCACTTTACAGCAGCATTTTTCCAAAAACATTTTTTCTGAAACTAAAAATATACAAGTTTTTCTTTACGAAGAAGAAAAGATAAGTTATGGTTCATGCGAATCAAATTTGAAATCTGAAAAAAAAAATATCATATAGAAAATATACGATGTGCCAAATTAGAATCTTCGAATAGTAGAAATGTTTGTTCTAAACAAAATGTCAACATTGACGATTTTAGATGAAATGGTAGAAAAAACTACCATCTGAGCTTATCTCAAAAAAATTGCTATTAGGTATTTGTTTAGCTGTAAGGCTATCATTGATTTCCAATTGTCAAAACCTGAAGAACAGTCTACTGTCGTATGTTGTTACCAAATACACGGCCATATTTAAACTGTCAAAAAATAGAAATTAGAAAAAACTGGAATCGAAAGTTTTATAGCACTCGTAATACTTGTGTTTTGCCTCGCATCCAAATGTTTGGGTCTGTTGTTTTTTAACTGTTTTTATTTTAAAACTTGTTTTTTTAATTTTTTTTATTGCATCACGTTTTGACAATGTTTGAGCTATTCATTCATGAAAAATGCCGGCTATGCTTTCTCAGGAAAAATATGAAAATATTTGTAACATTTATAAAAAACCGGATGTGTGGAGCACGTGTACATAGTTGTATAAAAACATAAAATTGGTGCCAATTTACTTAAATGGTATTCTTCGAGAATAGTAATTGCAAAACAAATTTAATTATTTACTAATATTTTGAATATTAAATTAACGACGAAATTTTCCACATCATTATCCGAAACTATCAAGATCATCAATTTCCGTTTAGTGTGGCTCGTCCTTATTCTCAGATAAGAGCTGCATTCTATAGCAATTATGCACCCTAAACATTAAATATGATAATGTTGGATAAAGATAAAGTCTTTAAAAAAAAGTTATTTATTATTTTATTTTAAGTCATTTGCATAAATGGGAAAATTTTATTTATTTTTGCAAAATAATATTAGCGGCAAGAAAACAGTGAGATAAAGTTCAATAAACACTTTCAAGAACACTGAAAGTCAATTACCGTTAAATGAAACAAAATTACTTCATACATACGTAGTTCGGCGTCTTCAAAAGTGTTTATCAATTAATATTCGAGTACAAAAATAAAACTACCTACTCTATATAAGCGTTCCTCGAAAACTTCGATTCCAAATAGTGAAGAGTAAGATATTTAAGAATGTATTCATCAAAATGCTAAAAATACATTCTAACAGACGTGTATTTTTAATATAGTACATTATATTAGATTTTCCAAATATAACTATGTTATCTTTAAAATTCAATCTCAACCATCGCTAATTATACATCATCAAAACATACCAGCACACCTTTCTAATTTATTAGCAAAGCTTTCATCACATAGGTTTTCCAAACTTTTAGCACTCACCATTTTCTAAATATTATGTAGAAAATTTATCACAAAATTCTGTGTAGCATAGAGCACTTCGCAATACAAATTTACCCCAAACTATCATAATTACATTATGAGTTACTTTAAACTTTTTGTATTTCAATCACGCACTGTTTTCTTAAGTTTAACACAAACCAAAATTTCAATTTTATAAAGTGCGTCGGTATCACTTTTTTCATTTTGTTACAAAACCGCTAAAACAATAACAGTTACGATTGCAATCTAAGTGAAACACTGAAAAATACTTTCAGCTGCTCAGTTGGACGCTAAACTAAAGTTTTATGTCTACACTTTTGGAAGGGTTAATGTGATTAAGCGAAAAGCTTTTGGCGGACTTTCAATTATAGATTTAACTAATAATACTCTACATCCACTCGAGAATTTTGTACATTCTTTCTTTCAAAGATTCTTCGGTAAACTGAATGTCGAATACGCAGTTACTTTTTTTGAGCATTATTTCGCACAAATGTTGAATTTACACTTGCTGTTGCTATTCAAGACGCTTATTCAACCATTTTCCTAAAACTTGGCGACGGCGTTAGACGATTGCGACGCCTGCGGTTGTATGAGGTACTGGACGAATTTAGATCTCCTCAGGAGTCTCAGTTTTTCAAGTAATTTCGTCTGCTGGCGCACTCGACTTATGAAAGAAATAGGCGCCTATTTAATCGAATGAAACTGATCACAGTAATCGATAACGAATTCAAGTTAGTTTTAATGTGTCACAAAACATTAACTTTTACAATACATTACTACATGTGACAAGCGCACACAAGTTTTAACTAATTACAAAGGTATCTGTAATTTATTTAACCGTGGAGAAAACCTAAACCAAAGAAAGAAATTTATGTCTTAAATAAATGTGTTTTGTATATCCTATTTTACTATCTAACAAATAGACAAACAGAGACATCAGATGTTATTTATAACTTTGCGACGAAATCTGAGTTAAACTGTATTACTATTTTTATTAAAAAATAAAAACAATACAATTCTGTGTATTTTCAAATTTAGTACACAATAAAAAAAATACAACACACTTATTTGAGCGATATTTTCTTATATTTTATAATTGCAGTTTTAAAATAGTTTCTTATTTTAACGGTCACAATCAATTTGAGTTTCGTGTAATTGATTGCTACATAACCAAAAATTACTTGATGATGATGATAAGTGGGTAAAGAACGTCATTGAAAAAATATTTTATTGCTACCGACTACATTTAATTTCTAGTCAATTGATAAGGATAGAAATGATTCAGTGGCGATATGAACTTCATCGAACGAAAAACTTGGTAATATAAATTTTATAGTTTGATCAAGACCTTAACAAAGACACATAAAAAACAACCTAATACAGTAAAATGCGGTTAATGTAATCACTTTGGGCCAAATACATTTTGATAACATTAACCGACTGATAACAATAAGAGAATTTTGGAAAACTGTCAAATTTAGAGAATCTTGTTACAGTAATTTTATTGCGTAATTAACTATACATGTATATACATAGATATTACACATTATTTGCACATTACATTACTTTACATTCACAGAAAAAGATAATCTATAGTTGACTGCTGGTTATAAGTGAGAATTTTGTTAATAAAATTTTCACAAATTTTTTAAAATCTTCGTTGCCTTTATAGATTACGTAACCGGTCCAATATATTATGGATTTCTTTGTTAGTTGGGAATTTCATTTCTTCTTCATCATCACCCTTATCCGAATTTTCTTTCATCATTGTGGCGCAAATTTTGTTTCAGTGTTTGGTTGTTGTGGCGCTTTTAGACTATTATCTATAACACAAAATCCTCTGTATCGAAATAATTTTTATTGTAACTTTTTCCTACCACTTATTTAACAAGTGCAGAGTTTTGGTTAATGAGCGGTTAATCCACTCTGTTTATTTTTATCCATACTTTCTAAAATTTTAGAACTCATTTCTTGCTGTTAATATGCCATATATCTTCTTATCAAACAAACAAAGTGGTGTTCAGTGAAAGAAAGGCCAATTTGATGTTTAGTGTTACATTTATAGAGCAATGTCAGTATCAACTGACAGGACAATATTTGGTGTTAATTTTTTATTCCAATTTGTCAACCATGCACTGAAGATCGATGATTTTATTCAAACATTTTTATTTGCTTTTTTTGCATCGGTAAAGTTTTCACGCCTTTAAAGCACTGTAGATTTTTACTTTTTCTTACCACCAACAATTTTTGTGTTTTTTCTGACAATGCAAAAAACCTTTAATTTGTCTTTGGTAATTTTACAATCTTTGGTGGACTGTTTTGAAGATAAAAGTGTCCGGCCATTCGTTCTCAATTCAAGTGTTTGCGTAACCGCATAACTTTTTTTGAAAAAAAAAGTTTCTTTTTGCTCAACGAGTCATCCAACCTTCGGACGCTACAAATCTTTCCTTTTCCATTTTTTGAGCGAAGTTTTCCGCTTTTTGTCTAAGAAGAGGTGTAGTTACTCTCGTATCTTTGTTTCAAACTTTGGCAAATTAGCCTTTCAGAGTAGCTCCAACTTGTGGTTCTTTTCCAGTTCGACGTCTCTTTCGTTCAGCATTAGGATTGTTAATAAGAACGTGTTTAATTTTACTTTGCGATTCATAATTTTGCAGAACAGTAGTAGAGATATTTTTAATTGCGCGACGGTATTTCTTTGTCCCATTTACGACGGTTTATCGTAGTTTTCGATAATTTGCGCTTTCTTTTTCGTCAACATTGTAAGAAGAACTGAAATAAACTAAATTTAAATTAAAATGCACAAAACAAAGTGCATATTTAGAAAACCCAATATAAAAAACGACTTTTCTATAAGGAATGATGAAGGAATATTTACATATTTTTTTAACGTTATGCTGTCATAAAACCATTTTGAAGTGATATGTACACGTTTGTATTGATTTTTTTAGCATATTTGTGCGCTTCGATAGTACTTACTCCTTTAGTAAATCAGTAAAACAATCGTCGCAGGCAGGATTCGAAACTATATTTTATTTGTGAATTCATTTTAAATTACAAACCAAATATCTGATAAATTGTGAATGAAATTTTTTTATTTGAATAAATTGTTAGGAAGATTTATCTCTATAAGAAACTTTAAGAATGATTTGAATAATTTACATACGTACAAAATTATATAAGAAAAATTGTTAAAAATCACGGATACACCCACTTCCGGTTTCTTTATCAGACCCATATTTTGATAGAACCGAGAGAATATGAAAAGCCAACTCCATACCCTAATTTCAAGTTACTAGGACTTTTGGTTCGAGAGTTATCGTGAGTACATCTTTACACACCGACACCCAAATTTTCTTTGTCAAAAATACGTTTTTCTGATTAAGGAGGCCTTGGAACGTGAAATTATGCAAAAAAAAATTTTGAAAAAATATTGCGACCGCTATACTTCCTTATAGGAAAGCGAAAAACTAGCGTGGTCACGATGGTTTATCGTAGTTTTCGATAATTTGCGCTTTCTTTTTCGTCAACATTGTAAGAAGAACTGAAATAAACTAAATTAAAATGCACAAAACAAAGTGCATATTTAGAAAACCCAATATAAAAAACGGGTGTGGTCACCACACGACTTTTCTGTGAGAAATGATGAACAAATACCTACATATTTTTTTAAAGTTATGTTGTCATAAAACCAGTTCGAAGTGATATGTACACGTTTGTGTTGACTTCCTAGCATGCTATAATTTTTTTTGAAATGTTTCTCCTTGATTTTATTAAGATATAACCGAAATATGGCAAATTGAGCTATGTACTAAGAATAGTTTGTTTTTTTGATGATTAAGAATTTTTTTAAATTTTTTGTCAACTTTTAGCGTTACTTTGAACTAATACTCATATTCTGTGTTTGCAAGGGTTCATAAAAATGTTTTTCTCTAAATTACAAAAAAAAATTTAAATTTTAAGGAAAATGCAAGAAGCATCAGAAAGGATTCTGCATCTTTATCTGTATCTGAGTTTTCTTAATTAACTTTTTTGTACCTAACAATGAATGCTAATGCCTTATTGACACTTGCAGACACATTTGGAAGTTGCTGGTTTTTAGTAATTTTTAATAAGTTTTTGTGTTTTCTTGAGTTTTCTCAGCCATACTTGCTGAAGTGGTTTTCTATCTGTTATGTAAAGTCATTTTTCAGAAAAATACTTTTTTATTAAATTTTCTTGCGGAAATTCGACTTAAAATTAACTATGCTCATTGATTTTTTTAAAGTGACAAGGTGGCTTAGCATCTACGCATCGATGGTTGATGATTCCATAAGAGTAGAGTTTCAATGTTTTTTTTATAATAAAAAGAAGTGTTCAAGTACTAGTGTGCTTGCATTTTTCAAAAAATATTTTAACATAACGCAAAAACTGTTTAGGAATATAAATTCTAAAAAATCAAGAAACAAAACACACCGAAACATGAATAAATTTAAAACTTTTATCAAAAGTCTAACAGCAGTGCTTTTGCATTACGGTCGTTCGTTTAACACAAAATGGTGTCTTTTTTCAAATGTGAAAAGTATTGCTAATCTGCACATAGGTTAATAATAAAAAATCCTGAAGGAATTGGATGTTTCAACAAATTTACATAAATGTTTACTTAAAGTAGACCAAAACAGGATATACATTTAGATATAACTATGCTGTGATAACTGCCGAAATAAAAAAAACACATTTGCTTATTCAGTACTCTTACATTTTTTGAGAAGCTCCAAATCAGTGACGCATATTTAACTCACATATTTAGTGACTAGGCGCACTTACATACCCACCTTGTTATAGAAAAGTATACGTCAGGAACCAATTTTTAGACACTATTAGCGTGGCTAATTAAAAATGCAAAGACGCAACCCATACCGTACAAAGTTAACTTAGTACGTTTTTCCTTAATTACAAGACCATAACTGTTTTGAAAAAACTGAAAACAGTAAAAAAGGAGAAGATCTAAGTAATCAAAAAAGCCTTCATTTTTAGTTAGGAAAGTATAGTGGCGTAACCAGACCGGGGGAGATTAACCGTAATCAAAGTAAAACTAAAACAAGAAGGTTGTCTAAAGTTTTTTTAAGATTAAAAAATTTTTTTTTAATAAAAGCTCTGTAGAAGCAGACATACTATTGCATAGACAGGTATTCAGGTGTTAAAGTGTTACGGTCTTCTTCTTTAAATGCCTTCTTTGTTACGAAGGTTAGCTGCTCTAAATAAATTCCTGTTATTGCAGTTGTGCCAATCGCGCAGAATATTTATCTATCAATGTTTTTTTCGGCCCATTAAACGCTATTCTCCTCTGCATTACGTTTTGGAGTAGTTGGCATTTTTCTCCTCTTATTATATGGCCCAGATATACTAATTTCCGTTTTTGAATGTTTAGGATCACTTCTTCGTCTTTTTTCATTTGTGTCAACACCGATCTTCGTCCAAGAGTTTTTCCAACTTTTACGATATAACCACATTTCAAAAGCCTCTATTTTGTTTTTGCTTTTACAACGGTTTCGAAAGTGTTTACTGTCTTGCGCTATTTAAATCTAACCGTTTTCTTGAAATCATCGTACCAGCGCATAGGTGGTCTTTTTCTTTCTTTTTTTCTTTTATATTTATATGGTCTTCAATCTATGATTTTGAAATTCCATCTATTGTCTTAAGTCTAGTCACATGTCCGGCGTAACTCTATTTTAGTTGTGCTGTTTTGATGCCTACATTTGTTATCTTTGTTATCGACCTTATTTTTCATTTCTTATTTTGTCTTTTCTAGTGATGTTCAACATGGCTCTTTCTATTGCTGTTTGAGGTATTCTAATCTCTTCTACGTTCTGTTCTGTCGTTCAATTTTCTGTTTCATGTGTTGTTTCCGACAAAACCCACTGATCGAACAATTTAGTTGTTACGCAGCAATATTTTTGGACATTTTATATTTTCAACTAAAAAAGGTACTCTTGATCGACATCAATAAAATAAATTGTTTACAAAAACAAAATATTTTTTCCACTACTAGTTGTATACGCTTGCATTATTACGTATAATAGAAGGCCGTGAAGTTGTACTTTTTTAAACGCAGGTAAATAATATTTCATTATTAACCACTGGTTAATAATGAACATATTTACATTTTCTGATAATACTATAACAGTTTCAAAGAAAAAAAATTTACCAAACTGCGTACCAAGAGCAAGAGATTTTATTTAATGCTAATTTAAGTTTTCAAATCGCTCAATTAATAAATTAATTTGATTTTAAAAAGTAAGTTATTTGAAGTTCGCGCTTAATTAAATGTGAATATTATTGAGGTAAATATGTTTTAGATATAATCAATGCTTAAAATAATAATGTTTTTAAACAATTTAAACAACTTTAGCAATAAAAACTTACGTTATCTGTTTATTTTTGTGTTTTAAATCACAATTAAGAATTACGTCAAAATTAATTCTATTAAACTAATGACAACTGTCAGAGTTACTAACTTGATTTTTAATTTAAAATTAATATCTTAAATTTTAAATTTGATTTAGTAACAGGTAGAAAGGTTTTAATAATTCTAGTAGTGGAAAAAATTGTATATATAACACGGTTGAGAAGTTCATTATAACCTGCGCGATTTATATCCCTCGACGCTTCGCGTCTCGCGATATAATCTATCGCTTAGGTTATAATGATGCACTTCTCAACCTTGATATATAATATACTATTTGTTCAATATGGTTTTTTTTGCATTGATTGTTATCTTCGGACAGTTTATTCTTTGTTCTATGGCTTTCTTGATATGTACCAATTTATATAAAAATATTTATCCAGTGTCAGTTGAAAATCAATGACAATGTCAGACTGTATTGAAACGTTGGTTATATTTTATAATTTTTTTACGTGATTAGTTAATTAGTAATAGAGTTTACGTTTGCTTTAGAAGTCAGAAAGCAGACAGTTTATTTTTTACTTGTACTTACAGAATGATAGAGATTTAATGTAAAACGTGAATAATTTTAGAAACAAATCCAGCTATAATTGTGGAAATCAAATCAATCGCGGTGAGAGTGTTGAAAAAAACACCTTAAATGTCGTAGAAGCAGATCCTTCTATGGGATGCAAAAATTGGCTGTCTCTAGAATCGTTAGAGAGCAACAGTTGCATCCGTACCATCTTCAAAAAATCCATGCGCTTCCTGAAGACTTTCCGCATAGGATGGAATTTTTTAACTGGGTTTTAGATCGGCACAGAAGCGATGCAAATATTATTAGTTTAGTTTACGAACGAAGCTAGATTTTCTAAAAACGGCATTATAAACTCCTATAATTTGCATTTATGAGCAGTGCTTCTATCATAACGCGTGGTCAGCATCAATTTGAACCCGTCAACGTGTGGATCGGAATAATCGGGCAATATTTAATTAAACCATTTTTATTGCCAAGAAAGTGAACTGGAAAACTTTATATTTATGCATGATGGGAGAAGGGGAACCACATTTTATTCTACTAGATTCAGAACATCTAAATAGGTTCTTCAAAAATCGATGGATAAAAAAACCAAGGACTTGGCTTCCTCGATCACCTGACCTTTAGTTTATGCTAATCTAATAGACAATCGAGAAAACTTGTTAGAAACGTAATAGCAAAAGCTTCCACGACCGGATTCTATACTAAGATGAGAACGTATTCCGGGATTGGCAGTTTCGGTTACAACAATGGCACGGTTCAAACCCGAAAGACATTGTCATCTTATTATTGAAAGTGATTAATTTCCATTGTCGCAAAATAAGAACAAATGTTGAGGCATTGTGGAGGATTCGACAATCTTCATTTCTCAGAGCTGAAGAAAGCATTAGAGTTGAAGGAGCTTATGTTGAACCAACTTACAAAGGCCCAGTTGCATGAAGCATTGTTAATTTTGACGATGTAGTTCACTACGTAGTCATGCCTTGTCATTGGTACAAAATGAATTGTTATCTATGGCGTCAGCTAACAACATAGTTAACTTTGTTTTATGCAACCGGGCAAAAGTTGTTTAATAAAAACCATATTGTACAAAAATATTTTGTGTTGATGTCGATAAGAGCACTTTTTTTAGTTGATGGTTTAAGTTGTTCAAAATTATTATTGTTGTGTCTCTATCGTAAAAGGCGTAATGTGTTAGAACTAAGTAATTCGAATGTGAATACAAATATTTATGTTAAAGAGACTTACCTAGTAAACATCACATCAAAAAATTATTAAATTACACCTAGTACTTTAAGGATTATTTTAAAACAAGCGATTTCCAGGTGCGTCCGTTATGATCCCGTATGTCTTGATTCTATATTGTCATATTATTTTTATGTGTCTTATATGAATCCGGGAGATTGCCCATATATTCTGTAACACCCCATGTATATTCTTTAACTCTTTGAATTTAGGTTCCTTCTACTCGTATGTATTTCTGATCCTGAATACATGATTTTGGTTTTATTAAAGTTTATTTTGAATCCTGCCTTTTTCGATTTTCTGTTCAGGTCTTCTATCGCGCTTTTAGCTCTTCAATGTTGTATCTCATTAGAATAATGTTGTCATCGTATGTTAGGTTGGTTAATGGTTATCCATTATTCAAAAGTGTTTGATGACAGAGCCATCTCATAGTATAATTTTACTATGTGTCTAAAGTTAACTGTAAATAGCTATAAACGACGGTAAACACGTTGAATTAGTTTAACACCCGCGAAATTCAAAATCTGCTTTGAATAATTCGTCGGGATAAAACCACAACGTAAAAGGACATTGGGGGTAAGCAATGTCAATGCAATTGTGTAAACGCCACCAGAGTGAACTACTGGACGGCCGTTTCGCTCATTTGGAGCTCATCAGCAGTAGGAGATACACTCTAATGTAGTTCCCACAATTGCATTGATGCCCCTTATAGCTATGTTTATAGCTATTTACAGTTATCCATTATTATTGAGGAGAACTTAATTTATTTAAACTATTAATACACTTCTAAGAGCTACACATTTCTTCTTGGTAATTTTCTGACAACGAAAATAAATACAAAATAATATTATTAAATAAGACGTAGTTAAATAACGGTTAAATTAATTTTTGATTCTGTAAACTACACATTCTTTCCAAGTACACTAAAAATACAAATAACTCGAAGATAACGTATTTACAGATTAAATGGGGCAATCTTACGTAGGTCAGTCAAAATACTTAAATAAATAAACACCACTACAAAAATAAAGTTAAACATACAAAACAAGTATTTTTAGGGTATAATGATTAAATTTGTCGCCTAAACATGCTTATTGGGAAAATTTAGCACTCCATTTTGTATAACACTCATCCAATTAAAAAATTAATGCAAAATAGATTATTGTTAATGTATAGAAACAAACCTGAGAAGAAAATTGATAACATAAGCCGAAATTATGATTACTATAAACGATGTTTCTATGTAGTAACTAAAGAGCGGATAGTAAGGCAAGAAAAAATACCAAAAAAGGTGGCATATCAAACCTGCCAAAGGCACAAATATCTATTAAAGTTTACAGTTTATTTCTTTGTTTTACAATGTTTATTAAGTGCTATTATTTTCCCCAGCACAAATCAAATATTTTTCAATATTTTGACCAAGAAGCTGTTGCCTTTTATCATTTAAAATATTTTTATAGAAGGAAAAAGTTCTTTCGACATCACAAGATGTTAGTGGAGCAAATTTTAATGCTGATGTTTCTGTTATTGTTAAAGATATTTTCGGTTGATGCTTGATGACCTCTCCTTTTTGAATTTCAGTCAGTTGTTTAAAGAGGTCAAAGGAAGAGTTTTTTTATGTGACGGAATCCAATTTTTGATTAATTTTTCTTCCTATAGTCCTTGGACATGCTCTTATAATTACTCCTATTCTTTCGAATGTAGCGAAAGATTCGGTCATTGCGGTTTCGCTTTTTTCTAGCTTCTTTAATTCGTCAGGAATGCCGAAAAAGTGTGTTTTTATAAAAACTAGTCCTCTCTTAACAGCTTCGTCATTAAAAACTTTTTGAGATTTAGCAATTGCTGCAGAGGCCGTCTCGTCAAATAATTCAACCACCTGAAGTAAGACAATTCAATTAATGTATAAGACAATGTCACATTATAGTATGAACCGTGCCTCTTTAATTTTTTCAAAATGTGTGGCAAAAAAATGCAAGCAGGTAACCAAGTTCCTTATCTTGTTATGATAGGTTGCGGTGGAAGTTTAACATATGGAAGTTTTTCTTTATACCCTTACCCGTAATGGTGCTTTCACAAAAACCTGAAACAAGATTGTAGTGTTTCACGCTAGTGTCCCACGTTTGGGTGCCAATTGTAATGCTCCGCTTTGGAGCGCTAATTTAATATGCCCGTTTTGACTTATATCTTCCCTGCTAGCTCAGCAAGAACCCTTTCTCTACAAGACTACTGAGGAATAGTACACCAAGTCAAATACACCGTAATATAAACGCATTTAATGATATTCACATGAAATAAACGCACATGCTTTACCATAAACTTAACGACTAACCTTAACTACAGCTTTTCGTTTGGGCGCCCTTTTCCTCAGGGATGATTACTATCTTAGCTAGCTTTTGTTGTGTAGATTCTCTTATTTTCTATCTTTGCGGCTTTGCTACGATTTCGGAAAATCGTACTACGCTTCGAATGCTGCTGGCGGGTGATCACGTACAAATCACGTGTGGTTGGCCTCCTGTCGTTGCTTTAACACGTGCTCACTTCTTTATTTACTTATAGCACAATTTCTAATGTTTAACCCTTTTCTGTTTTAGGTTAAACACTGATTTGGTGGCTTTATGGAACCAAATACGCTTTATAATTGCGTATTAACGCTCAAAATGCGGTATCACCACAAAAAACCAACCGCTCTCTTACCGCGCTCACTTCACGCTCTCGATATCTTACTTGTCATGCGCGCACTTTACACACTTGCACCAACTTAAACTTAAAGTACTATACAGGT
The DNA here is from genome assembly GCA_035610365.1 of Aquatica leii. NCBI lineage: Eukaryota > Metazoa > Arthropoda > Insecta > Coleoptera > Lampyridae > Aquatica > Aquatica leii. The sequence goes on from CM069439.1 coordinate 30,677,825, forward strand.
CGATTCAAAATAATATTAAATATACAAGGGATGTACCAATACAAGATCCAATAATAAAAAAGAGAATCTAATATGTTAGAGATTTTTACCTTTTTGGTGGCAGATATTAACTTATTTACTATTGCAAATTTGTCTCTAATGAATTCACACACCCTATGTATTCCATGTGCTAGACAAGTTAAATGTTTTAAACTCGGATAAAATATTTCTAATGCCTGAGCGGATTTGATCATATAAGGTGCTGCATCGGTTACGAATAAGAGAACCTTTTTTTTAAGCCATTGGGATACAGAAGTCTTACAAACATAAAATTATATAATTGTAATTAATAGATTGGATTATATTAATCAATCATTAAAAAAAAAACTTACGTAAACAATCATCGAAAAAAATTGCAACTGTTTTGTGATTGGTCTGTGGAATTTCTTTAGATGCTAGCAAATGAGCTTTTCCTGGTTCTAGTTTAGACAATTTACCAACTACAAAGTTTGCTATATATCGTCCTCTGCAATCGGTTGTTTCATCAACCGAAGTCCAAATGTAATGGTCCCCAATGTCATTCCTTATTGTCTGTATTTCCTATAAAAGGTAAAATAGCATTTTGAAAACTATTGATACTTTAATTAAACTGCTTACCGATTGGTAACATATGTCTATATAATTTTTTCTCAAAGTTGATTCATCTGGAACAACTTGTTCGGTGTATTTTTTCAGGAAATTGTCAAAATTGATATCAAGTTTTTTAAGAGGAATTTGAGCCGACACCAATGCTTCGCACAAATCTAGAGCAAAAGTTGTTTTTGATGGGCCAGGTTTATTCTGTTGATGTTCTATAACGTTTTTTAACAATGGTTGTTTCATAGTTTTTTAAATATTTTTTAAACGTAAACCACTACCCAAGTGTTGTTTTACATGGTACTTTTTAGTAGCACCGATCTAAAATAATACATATACTAGTAATTAAAAGCATTTAAAATATCATAATACAAACTTACTGATTTTGAACAAACTTGACAAAAAAGGTTTTTCCCGTCGGTTGTTAAATTATTGTCTAATTGACTCCACTTGTAATAATTTTCCAATTTTGATTGTTTATTAGGTGGCATTTTTTAAAACTTACTCACAGCACAACAGCAATAAACTATCACAGTGTGACAATATCACAGATATTTATAACAAACATAGACTATTTTAGTCATGTGTTTCAGTCATTAAAGGAATCCTACCGGACAGAATTAAAATTATCTATATTTGTTTGCTTTACTTAGGTACTGAATAGACCTATAAAATATGATTCATTCCGAAATCCTACCGGTTTTGTAAATAGTGTTCTGTTAAGCCTGTAATTGTACATAATCCTAGTATAAATTCTTGCAATAGTTCTTCGCTATAAGCGGCTTTTGTATTTAATGTTTTCTGGAAACCATTGTTTAACAAAACATGAAAACCCCTGTTGTTATTTATAGGTTCGTGGTAAGACCTTTTCAGCAAAAACTGTTAATTATATTATTGTACGTAATTTAAGTAAAATTCTGTAATGCGTTATTGTCATCTACCTATTAAAACACTGTTTACACAAACTTTTCAAAATTTATATGTAAAAAGGCAATATAAAATAATACTCTTTAAAAAGGCAAAAAAGACAGAAAGTTACACAAAAAAGCAAAATAGGCAGGCTCCAGGCATTTGTCTGACTGTCCGCTCTTTAGTAGTAACATATGTCCCGTCTATTCTTTAATAAACTGATAACGCTACCCGACTTATAATATTATCCGTGATTCTAATAAGCGGCGTGCACTGTACTTATGCCAAGAAAAATGTATTTATTTAACTTTTCAATGTTTTTGTGGGTACGCCACTGGAAGAGTCTAATTAATTCCCCAACTTTATACCGCAGAACTCAATAACAAATATTTTTCTATAATAATAATGTTTGCTTAATTTCAACGTAAATGTAACAAATGAACTTGTTGAAAGTGATATTTTTAATTAGGTAGGTAGTTCAAAGTTTTTAAAAATCCCTCATAAAAATACACCGTTGTAGTTCTTGCGCCTCTTTTTTAAAATAAAAAAAATGTATGCATGTAGAATTCAAAAAAATAATTGTTACACAAAAAATTACTAAAACAGCTTATATACAAATAATTAAAAATATGAATTTTAGAAGTGTTTATAAACAAATCTAAGCTGTTACTATTTTGTTCAAGAGTAAGTGTGAATGAAAAATGACTATGAATTCAAACGAGTTTCATGTTTAATTTAAGACTAGACAACAAAATCCGTACCTATTTAATATTGCGTATTCAAATACTTCAGGAAAAAATGTGTTATTTTTATTCTGTCTTTTAAAATAGTTTTGTTACTATAAACCTGGAGCTAAAAGCAATTAATAGCTCATTAAGTAGTAGTTGAAAGTTAAATGTGAGGCAATATTTATTCAACAGTTTCCTATTCTCAACTAACGCTACTCTTACTGCTTTTAGTAGATTTTTGTAAAATCGATAGTTGAATTATTTCGATGGTAACTCAATCTACCAAAGAACGGCTCTGCAGCACAATTAGAGAGATTGCATTTTTAAAAATATCATGTTACGATACATCCATTGTATCACTCTCAGCTCTAGCGGTCTATCGCGACTAATTGCAATAAAAACATAACTAATTGCGTTCTGAAAATTTTACTTAAATAGTATACACCACATTAATTAATTTGTTTATAAATGAATCAAGTTTTCTTGTTCCAAATGTTTTATAGCGTGTTTGATTGCTTCTACTGTTTTATTGCTTGTAACTGTAACGTTGGCAGTTTTCAGATGGTTGCAATTATTTCGCAGATTTCATTGAACATATAACACGGTTGTGATTTTAAGTGCCATGTAGCAAGGGTTCGCACATGGAAGAAACAATATTTCTATTTATAATGGCAACGAGGTCACTGGTCAGAAACCGTAACCCAATCATTTGTACGTCAGTTCCGCATAAGACAACAAATAAAAAACTTTTGTAGCTTTTCACACCATACGGAAAGTTTTTCCATCGCAGCTCTGAAAGATTTTGCAACAGTTAAAAGGAGAAAATATTTTTTTTAGTGTGACACAATCGACAACAATATTTTGTTTGTCTATTTTTATTTAATTCTAACAATCGTGTAGAAAAATCTTTAGTTTATGACAAATTGACTGTAGTAATCAGACTGTCAACTGAAGTCATCTCAGACGGTCAAAATTGGGAGAACAAAAATCTTAACAAGAACAACAATATATGGAGATTCTTAAAGAATCACATCTAAAAAACTGAAAAAAAATTAAAAAACAATCATGGCAATTCTTCTATGTGTTCATAAATCACATTCTTAACAGTTTAAAAATCTGACTTTAGTAAACATGGTTTAATCCCACCACAAGACATTATTTTATTTTATATTTATAAACATATAAAAAACATAAGGTTTTCAAAATATCAAATCGATTACGCGTTTTAGTCGTATACTTTTTCACAAATGCATTACTTTTTTGGTCAAAATTAGATTGAAAACACATAGTACATTGATTGATGTACTGGTATTTACGACGACATCATATTTTATATAACGTTACGCTGTTGCTTTCTGAAACCGAAAATAATAGCATATACAGTTGCTTTTGTGATCTTTAGTGTATTTATTTCCGCCAAGTTCAACATTGTTCCCACATTGAATATTCAAATCAATCGTCCAATTTATTTACATGTTGTTTTTTTATATATTGAGATGCTTTTGTTACGAACTTTTTAGAATTATACAGAATTTTTTAAGCGAAAATGTCAAGATATTGTTAGAATTTATTGTAGTTTAAAAGTATCTAAATAACACATTTAGTATCTAATTGTAAAGAATAATAAACATAATCAATATTAAAAAATATACAGGGTGTTAACACTAAGTCGTAACACTCGAAAATAGCAGTTAGAAACAGTGGCGGGGCTAGACCTAAATTTGATGTGTGCAAGATATTTTGCAAGACTCCCCAAGTGGGGTAAGAAGATGGGTATTATAAAATAATAATCACAGCAAATTTAAAAAAAATAATTAAAGAAACAGAAATTTTCTGCTGTTAACCTTACTGAACTCGTTAATAATATTTAGATAAATTTCTTTCAAGTTATTTTCTATGTATTCAAGCGCATGCTTTACGTCTAATGAATTTGAGTAAGACATTCAATACATCTACAGCCAAAAAGTTAAAATTGAAGACCCAAGGAAAAGTGAAAACATTGTTCAATGTCAAAGGTGCCAACAATATGGCAAGAACAATTGCATGAGGCCATACAGATGTGTAAAATGTGGGGAAGGTCACAAAACATCAGATTGTTTGAAAAAGGACAGAAACACTCCTGCAAAATGTGCATTATGCTCATGTGACCACCCCGCTAATTGCAAAGGCTGCGAGGTCCATAGACAAATCCTATCCAGAAAAAAGAAGGCTATCTATCCAAGAACACAACCAGCAGAGCAAACATCAACATCAACTTTTACAGTACTACCATCACAACTTCAACCATCACATCCCAACACCTCAACCAGAACAGTCCAAAACAATCCTAAGATGACATATGCAAGAGCTACTACTGGGCATCTACAGGAATCCCTACCAGAAGAAAACAAGAATAACACTCAACAAAGTTTCACACTGGAAAAATTGCTGATCACACAAAATGAAAAATTAGATCAACTCTTTCAACAAATAGGTACTCTACTAAACCTTTTGACAACAGTCATTGCCAAATTAAACCCTTAATGGCTTCCTTTTAAATTTCTGCGTGGAACATTAATGGACTGTCAGCCAACATAACAAACAAAAATCTCTAACTATAGCAAACAAATTGGATATCGTTCTAATTTCTAAATCACATTGCATACCCAGAAGTTCCTTCCAAATAAAAGGAACAATATATATTTTACCCCACACCCGGATTCAGCATTAATAATTAGGTCAAATTGAAAATACTTTCTAATGGAAAATTACACCTCACACCACATCCAAGCAACCACAGTACAGATAGAAGATCGCACTGGTCCCATTAAATTATCTGCAATATACTGCCCTCCCAAGCATGTAATATCTGAAGAAATGTTTGGGGACTACTTTCAGACTATTGGAAACAAATTTATATCAGGAAGTGACTGGAACGCTAAGCATACATTCTGGGGATCCCGTACTAACTTACCGCGACGTCGTACATTGAAATCCTGACCTACAACCGTTAGCAACAGGGGAACCTACATACTGTTCATCCGATCCCAAGAAACTTCCTGATTTGCTTGATTTTTTTGTTACTGACGGATTAGGACACTTGTACGCGACAGTAGAAGCCAACCTTGACGGTAGCTCTAATCACACTCTAGTAATAATCACCATGACTACTACCCCAAATAGCCAAGAGCAAGTGGAATCCTTGTACAATCATAAAACAGATTGAAAGGGCTTCCGTAGTTATCTTGAAGAACATTTAGAGCTTAAAGTTCCATTAAAGACATCCGGGAACATTGAAGACTTCTGTGTATACATAACCAACCTGATCCAAGTTGCAGTCTGGATAAATACACCAAATGTAAAACCAAAACCAGCTAGTGTCTCATATTCTTAGGAAATCAAGAATAAAATCAAAGAGACGCGACGTCTAAGACGAACATGGTAACAATCAAGACATCCCGATGATAAAACTGAGTACCGGAAAGCTGCAAAAGAACTAAAAGCAATCCTCAGAACATCTGCAAATCTTTCCCTAAAAAGAAAGCTAGAAAACATGACTTCCTATAGTAAACATGAATACTCCTATGGAAAGCTACCAAAATATCTGGCAAACCGCAGCAATGTTTCCCCCCCATAAGATCATCTACAGCTTGGGCAAGGACTGACACAGAAAAAACATTTACTAAGCATCTGGCCTCAGTATTTAGATCAAACGAAAATCTTGTTGATGAAAGTGATATCGATTGGATATTAGGTTGGGACATGCAAATGGGCTCAGCAATCACACTTACTTCTCTCAAAGAAATTCGATTTGATCACCCCTAAAATCCTAAAAGACCTCCCAAGGAAAAACATATCTTATTTGGCTTGCCTATTCAATGCAATTATCCGAATCTCTTATCTCCCACGCATCTGGAAAGTTTCTCAGATAATAATGATCCACAAACCAGGAAAACCTGCTTATGAAACTTCTTTCTACATATTTTCAACCAATTTGGATTTCGAAAATCTCACTCCACCGTAGAACAAACATACCGCATATACCAAATGGCAAGAAAGGGCCTTGAGCAAAGACAATACTGTTCTGCGGTCTTTCTAGATGTGAAACAGGCTTTTGACAAAGTATGGCATAAGGGTCTTCTATGCAAGGTTAAGGAGAAGCTGCTATATCCATTCTTCCTTATAATTAAATCTGGCTGATAGACTATTCCAAGTGAAACATGGGGAGGTTGGTCGTCTCTGTACACAATAGAAGCAGGGGTTCCACAAGGTACAATACTTGGCCCTATGTTGTATAACATATTTACATTTGATCTCTTTATATCAGATGAGACCACTGTTGCTACCTATGCAGACGACATAGCCTATTTGGCAACCGACAGCATCCCTCAGAAAGCTAGTGACAAAATACAACATTTGCTAGATGAGACAAATAAATGGCTACAAAAATGGCGTATCCTTGTTAGCACCGAGAAATCCAACCACATCACTTTCACCCTAAGGAAAGGAGACGGCCCACCAGTAAAACTAGGTCACAATGTTTTGCCACACTCCAACTGTGTAAAATACTTGGGTTTCCATCTAGACAGGAGATTAACTTGGAGAACCCCTATTAAAAAAAAGGGATGAAATTACCCACAAGTTCAAAAACCTGTACTGGCTCATTGGCAGAAAATCGGTGCTATCAGTTGATAATGAATTGCTTATCTACAACTCGATACTGAAACCTATATGGACCTATGGTGTTCAACTATAAGGTACGGCCAGCAAAAGTAATAGATTCTGCCTGCAACGAGTACAAAACAATATACTACGCACTATAGCGAACGCTTCATGGTTTACCAGAAATGATGAAATTCACGAGTAACTGAACATACCGACTGTAGGTGCCGAAATAAAAATTTATAAACAAAAATACACTGATCGTCTTGCACGTCACCCCAACCCATTGGCCACTGATTTGCTGAACCAATCTTATGCAGTGAAAAGACTGAAAAGGAAGTCTGTACTTGAAGTGGGAAATTGAAGCAACGGCTTCATCTGCCCTAAAATACATGTAGCACACAACAGATCCGTTTATAGTCATTCAGACTGATTGCAGATACAAACCCAAAAAAAATATTGTTTATTATAGAATCAGTCATGGTGTAAAAAAATTCTGTTTCATACCGGTTTTTGAGAGATTGAATACGTTGATCGGTGCATTCGTAATCAAACCTTTTTCTTCTTGGTTACCTTTTTAGTTTTAAAATTTTTTGTTAGATCATAATTGCTTTTTTCAATAAATTGGCGAGCGTCAGACAAGCATTTTTTAAATTTAGTTTGTTGATATTCTTTGACTCGGTCACAAAATTTACGCAAATGTTCAAGAGCAATGCTTATTTGCTTATAATATTCACAAACGATAATATCTCGTACCATATATGATGAATTCTAAACTACGCATTTCGTGTAAAACCGAATTACTGTTTGGTTTCAATTCAATTCAAGAATAGCAAAACAGCAAATAAATTTTCTAAACAAAACTAAAAAATGTTTTTGCTGCCACAGAAAAATTATCTTAGTTAGTCTACTAACAGCAGGTTTCAGCTATGACAACTGCAAAGTGTAAAAAATGCTATGGGATTCATCTTTAATATTTCCACTATTAACGCTCACCATATGTGCACCATTGTCGTATCTTTGACCACAACAGTTTCGAATATTTAAGCTATTTCTTTCTAGTTCTTAATATTGCACTGATTAAATATTCTCCAGTCGTCTCAGTGACAACAACAAATCTGATATTACAAAATCTTAAGATAACTGACATTTATTCAACTCTACTACAGTCTCTAGTACAGTGGAGCAAAAAAAAATATTTTGTCACTATTACGTTTCATGTGTTCCCGTAACGTAGAATCAAATTTTGATATCAATTTAAATAAGTCTATGAAGTTACCAGAATTCTTAGTATTGTCGCATGTTTTAAGAGATTCTCTGCGATCTCTAAATGCCACATTATGAGAGAGGCTAAAAAATTGATTTAATATCAATTAATCTCGTAAACAAATAAGGTCATTGTTTTTGAGATTCACAAACGAACCTTTCGTTTTTTCGTCTATTGTTTTTTCGTGCATCATTCCGTTCTCTAATATTATCCATTTGAACATATAAATGCCATATGTTCTTTGGTACTCCCATGTCTATGTAAAATACTACAAAGTGTTTCCAATTACAGCACCCTCTCTGTATCATCTGAGTTTATGAATTACTAAATAGTCTGCATGCACAAAATTTTATTTTGAGAATTTGTATCAACCAACTAACAACGATGTTGAGTTTCACCATTATTTAGTTTTTTTAAGAAATAAAAATTAAAAAAGTCCCTATTATCATCATCTCTGAGATAATCTTCATTATTATTTAACTTAGAGGTTCCCAAACCTTTTTGTGCCGTAGACGTAGTAAAAACACATCTTAAGTTTTATACATTTATTGATTGAATTTAAATTAGAACTACTCAAAATAAAATTTTGTATCTGTTATATAAAATATACGTCACATAAAATAAACATAAAATAAACTAAGCAATAAGTAAATGTTTTTAGTGAGAAGAATGAACCTGATGCTTTAATAATAAATTATCAACATTTGGCGTCAATTTTGTAAGGTTTAATCTTAAATTTCCTCGGCTAATGACGTCCAGTCTGTTTCTTTTTTTTGTTAGGAGATTGGTAACAGCGCTGAACCCCCTTTCCATTATGTATGACGATGGAAAGGAAATTAAAAATTTCCTCGCTGTATTCCATAATACGGGATAAGTAACGGGTATGTTGTTTTGCAGTCAGAATTGCTGATATTCCTTTTTAAACTAAACCTTAAGTTCTTCGTTTGTACTTAGTTCAGTCAGTTCCTCTTGTATTATGACATTCGTTTCTACTATGTCACCGTATTGGTTAATTGTCCACAGTGGTATTACTATAGTCAAAACAACCTCAAACCTAGTTTCAAAATCTGAATAGAGGGCATTTAAATGTTGAACGTACGTTGAAACGTCGTTTTCCTGGCAGTTTGTCTGTGACAAATTGGGAAACTGGGAAAATTTGCCCCGTCCAATATTTTGCTTCATTAGTTTAACTCTGGCAAGAAACGATAAGATAGACTAAATTGTCTTTTAAAATGTTATCTTTAGTATCCAGAAATTCTAAAATAGTCTCAAAAAGTGTAAAAAATCTTGTCAAACATAAGCCTTTCGACAGTCAGCGTACTTCAGTGTGAAGGAGTAATTGATGAAAGTGTTCGTCATTTTCTTCACACAACTGCGCAAATAACCGCATATTCAACGCGTTACTTTGGATTCGGTTTACTCCATCAATGACTAATTGAAGAGATTCATGCAATCTAACACTATCTAACATTTTTAGCAACTAAATGTTGTCGATGGATGACGCAACCATGGCAGGTGCTCCATCTGTAGCTACTGATATTATATTTGATAAAAGAATTGCTTTTTCAATGAAGTAATCCTTCAAAACATGAAATATTGATTCACCTTTATTGTCGGTTGTCAAAGTTTTTGTGAAGAGCAGTTCTTCTTAGATTTCTTGATTCATAATAAAACGAACATATGCCAATAATAATGCTGCATTACCAGGTAAAGTTGACTCGTCTTGTTGTATAGAGAAATGGGTCGTTTGCAAATAATTACAAAAGAAGCTTTCAATATCAGAACTCATTTCATCAATACGTCTTTCAACAGTATTGTTGCTTAAGGGAATTCTTTTAATGATAACAGATGCAAGTTTGTGTAAAACAGTTTTTAAAACCTCTTCAACGGCTGGCAAAATTAACTTCTCTCCGATAGTATGCGGTTTTCCGGATTTTGCTATAAGTAGCGAGATATTGTAAGACGCCCGCAAACCATCATCGTTTCTTTGTGACGTTAAAGCGAACATTCTGTCCAGCGTGGGTTTCTTTTGAAATTTATCTTTGAGTGTTTGAAAGTATTTCAAATCTTTATCTGTTTTATCAGGGTGACATCTTCTCAGATGATCTTGCAGCTTAGATGGTTTCATAGCGTCATTGCCCAAAACTATGTTGCATAAAAAGGACACAGGCAATTGTTTGTCCGACAATGATGGAATGAAGCCAAGTTTCAAATAATCAACACTGTACTGTCTACATTTCTTTTTAGATTCGGACATGGCATCAGTCATCTGTGGGCAAAATTAATCTATTTAAATAAGACATAAAGTCCAGCAACTGTATATTAAAAAAATCAAAGTCAAATTTAAATCGTATGGTCTTAGATTTTATGGCAGGCTAGGCGTACAGTAATCATAAATGAATGTGAGAAGGGGAATGTTATGAATGTTACTTAAGGTTTTGATATGATGGAACTTTAAGGAAATTTGAAAGTAACATGACAAAAAATGTTAAAATAAAATATTATACAACGAAGAATAATAACAAATTGTTATGCGATTTATCTCTACGTACATTCCACTGTCATGTGTAAAAATTCACTGGTTCCACTTTAGCAATAATACAAAATTTTAATTGTAATATAGAGAAGTATGTATAGCGCAATATTCATAATCCGAACTTCCGTAATCCGAACATTCCAGTAATCCGAACTGGCCCACAATGTAACGACAAAGTACAATTTTTTTACTTTTTTTGTGAGGTTATTTGGTAAGATATATGTTTATAAAAGAATAATAAATGCCTAGCAAAGTCATAAATAAGTAAATATTGACACACATTATTTATTTATGTAACCGGCCAAAATATTATATTCCAATATGTAAACATTTAAATTCTATGGAAAAAAAAATGAGATCCGAACATCTTGCAGCAATTAGTTCGGATTACGGAGATTGCACTGTAATTATAATAATTGCTAAAACTTTGAAAAACAAACTATTGAGAAATACTCGTGTAAATTAGCATGATTTGAATATTAAACTACTAATAACTGAAGTCATGATTGGCGTAATTTATCTATCTTTGCTAACTACGAGTACAAAACTAAAATTTAATAAAAAATAATATACTTACTTTTCTCCGGCACTCTCATACAAAATAGCACTAACTACCAGTTTATATTTTTTTAAATACTTTCTTAGCACTTTCCTTTTCAAAATTCAGGACACGAATAAACGTATTTGTCTCACATACGTATTTATAAAGTGACGAATTGAACAAGTCAGTGCAAGTTCGCGAAGCTCTGAGACTGCGCGTATGCTTGTAACAAGATGATACTGGTATACCATTATGTGCAGGTTTTTACAAGTTGAAAATGTATTGCGACCACAAAGCGAATGCCTACATCCTACAACTTACACAATTTTATAAACATATATAATAAATTTTTTATTTCATAGGTACTTTTATAAATATTGTATATGTTTTTATATTATAAGATAGTATAATGTAAGTGAATAGGTACAATATACACCACTTTGGAAATCACTCATTTAACTGCTGTGTAGAGCCGCTTTGAACTATGTCGCTCCATAACCAATTAACAAATTTAGCTACATTATTTGAGTCGCTGCTAACTGGCAGAGGATCTATCTTAATCTATTCATAATCGTAAATTATATTGCTCAGCGGTAACATGAGAATTTCAGTGTTAGATTCTGTCAAAGCAATCGATTCAAATGATTCTGTACTACCCGATGCAGTTTTATTGAGAAACTTAATACTTGAACTTAAAACCCAATTTAATACAGTTATTTAGGATTTCTTTTTTTTTCCATTTTACAATACAAAAACTTTCAGCATTTGCTTTTGGTTCTCTAAAACTTTTATATTTACAATTAATTTTTATTTTATCAAATAACAAAATAGCTACCGATCAAAAATTTCAAATTAAGATATTTTGAAAACCATTCTATCGATTTCTGAAAATAAAACATCTATAAAATCCTTGAACTATGTACAAATTTTTTTTTAATCTGTCCAAAAAAAGTTTTTATGCAAATTAAATTACAAGATAAATTTTAACAAACTGTAACAATTATTTAAAAGAAAGTAGGCTTGCTGCCATTAAACACTGAAACCAAAAGCTGAATAATAAACGCGTACTTCAAACTTGTTTTCTAGTTTTTACGTTAAAAATTTAAATATTTTTTGATCTTGTTCTTTAGAAATAACCTTATTTTCAAAAAATATATATAGATTTATTGCTTTATCTCGAAAAGTTTCTGTCACGTTTATCACTTATGTGCGTATTTTGCATAATTTGTGTATACAAATGCATAATTATCAAAACGCTGAACTGTTTGACATGCTTTTGGTTTTAGAGAGGCAAGACATAATGCACTAGAAGCTCGTAGAATTTATTGAAGAAGATATCTAAATTGTCAGCAACCAAGTTGCCGCATTTTTAGAAGAATACGTAGACGTTTGTCAGAGACTGGAACTTTTCACCTAACAATTGATGGGAATTCCAATAGATTTCGTCAAACCCCTGCATTTGAAAAAGATGTTCCTAATGTTATTGAAGATAAGCCATCGACGAGTACAAGAGTAATAAATAACAAATAGGTTAGATGTAAATCACGTAACAGTTTGGCAACCCATAGAGAAAAGTACCATAGGCCCAGGCTTGGTCCAGGCTTGGCCCAAGTCTGTACAAGCCTGGGCCAAGCCTATATGCCAGACTTGGGCCAGCTTTGGAAAAAGTCTGGAATGATAATCATGGCCCAGTCCTGGTCGCTAGGCCTGAGCCATGCTCAGTTGCCAGACCTGGGCCATGCTCAGTTGCCAGACCTGGGCCATGCTCAGTTGCCAGACCTGGGCCATCCTTAGTTGCCAGTACTGGGCCACGCTTAATTGCTAAAACTAGCTCAAAATTAAATGCCAAGAATTAAGCATTAATAAAACAATGGAATAAATAATTGTATAAACGTATTTACACTTTATTGTTATTACTTGTATTATGTACTATTTAAATTACATAAAGTTTTTTAATTACTATTTAGATCTCGTCTTAAATTATATTAACATTTAGCTAGTACAGTTATTATTCTCCATCACTAGTTCACATTCAAGTTCAGCTCATTTTGGCACCTTTTGTTTGATATTTTTTGGATTTCTGTATCACTAAGGTCATTAACGTCACTCACACAGCTGATGTTTACACTTTGATTATTTAAACTTTGCCGGTTAACATCTAAATTAGTTTTTTTATTCAAAACTTTTTTGGTTTATTTAACGCACGCCATCTTTAAACTCTAAGGTAAGAATCAGACATAATTACTTTTAGTAGCCTCGCCTCGTGATAATTGCGGAGTAAACAAAAGAAATTATATTTGAAGGTTTTTTCCTTCTAGTTAAAACGTACTAACATTCAATGACTGTATAACTGGATCTCGGAGATTTGATTCATCACCTTTACTACTCTAGCAATGAGAAAAATCTTAGATTTAACTAACAGATGATGTAAACAAGGATGGCGGCTGCGCTAAACGAAAATACCCGAATACGTAACCGAACGGCTCAAGTTTCAATTCTACACTTTCCATATTATCATATTCATAACTCAACTTATTAACCAATTTTTAAAAATTTTTAACATTGAAAAAAATTATTATTGCTATTTTCTTGGATAATCCAGCCTTAGCCAAGGCTGGGTCAACCAGTATTGAACTAAGCTTGGGTCCCTATGGAATAGGAAGGCTGGGTTATCCAGGCTTGGGCCAAACTTGGATTCTCATGGAATGGCCAAGGATGGGTTATACAAGCTTGGGCCAAGCTTGGCTAATAATTTGCATGGCCGAAGCTGGGTCAACCAGTCTTGGCCCAAGCTTGGGTTTCCATGGAATAGCCAAGGATGAGTTATGCAAGCTTGGGCCAAGCTTGGGTAAGAATTGGCATGGCCGAGGATGGGTCAACCAGTGTAGGACCAAGCTTGGGTCTCCATGGAATGGCCAAGGCTAGGTTATCCAGGCTTGGGCCAAACTTGGATTCTCATAGAATGGCCAAGGATGGGTTATCCAAGCTTGGGCCAAGCTTGGCTAATAATTTGCATGGCCGCAGCTGGGTCAACCAGTCTAGGCCCAAGCTTGGGTCCTCATGGAATGGCCGAGGCTGAGCTACCCAATCCTGGGCCAAGTCTGGGCCAATACAGGTACGCCAAACTTAGGTTTCCCAGTACTGGCCCAGGTCTGGCCCCGTTGTCTAACTCTGGGGTTTCCTGTATGGGAAGTTCTGAAGGAACAAGATCTCCATGTATTTTTTAGACAAAAAGTGCAAGCTTTGGGATCTGAAGACTTCCAGCCAAGATTGTTGTTTTGTCTTGGTTGCTTGAACGCTGCAATCTTCAGAAGCGCTTTGAAAAGTTTATTTTATTTACAGACGAAGATTGCTTCACAAGTGACGGTGTATTTAATTCTCGGAATAATCACTTGCGGTATGATGAAAATTCACACGCAACATTTATTCGTTCGCATCAATGACGTTTTTCAGTAAATGCATGGACTGGAATTGTAGAGGAGTACGTTATTGGACTCTAGATTCTCCTAAACCTGAGGAATGGTGAGAATTATTTTAATTTATTAAATAACGTCTGACAGAGTTTCTTGATGACTTACCGCTAAACATCAAACTAAGACTTTGGTTTGAATATGATAGACCACCGGCTCACAAAACCCGAGAAGTCATAGCACTACTAAATAGAGAAAAATTCGAATAAGTGGACTGAAAGAAGTAGTCTTGTTGCACGGACAGACCGAAACTCTGACCTAACTCCCCTGGATTTCTTTTTCTGGAGTCAGATGCGACACCGAATTAGAACTGGTGGCTAGAATATTAGCTGCAACAGAAGATATAAGACACCAGGTAAGTGTTTTTTCTAATATTAAAACACACTGCCGGGCTTGCGTTGCTGCAAATGATTTCATCGTTCATTGCTTTATTTTTCTTGTTTATTTGTTTGCTTCTTATTGTTCTTGTTTAATTGCACCAAGTCTACTTTGTTTTAAATAACTGTAGCAATTTGTTAAAATTTACCTTATAATTCAATTTGAATAAAAATTTATTTAAATAGTTTAAAAAAATTTTTCAGACAAATTTTATAGTAGATAATTTAAAGATTTTATAAATACTTTATTTTTAAAAATCGATCGATTGGTTTTTAAAATATCATGTTTAAACGGTCACCATTTTCTTATTTGGTAAAATGAGAAATAATTGTAAATACAAATGTTTCAGAGAACCGAAAGCAAATGCTGAAAGTTTTTGTATGTTATGAATATTCTTTAAAACAAGGGAGTAATGACGATTTTTCGAAAAACAAAAAATGCCAATAATTATGAACTTAGGCTTCAAATCAAAAATTTGAACTAAGAAAAGTTGGTTGTTTAATGAGTTTTAACTGCCATTTTTGGGTGTTACAACTTAGTATTAACACTCTGTATATGAAAACAAAACTATGTTTATACACATTGTTAGAATAAAACCTATGACATGTTAATTTTAGTCGAAAATTTTATTATTGTGTTTACCCCAAATTTATGACATAGACTCAGTCTATTCAATCAACAGTATTCAGTTTACTAGAAATAATCACTATCGATTTTTATATGTAAGCTTTTAGTTTGATTTAGTAATTTGTTAAAACGTAATTAAGAGATTTATGTTTACACTCATTTTTTGTTGCAAAACGTAATACAATTTTAAAAAAAAATAAAATTAAACACAAGAAGAATACGGAAATTGCAATTGTAATTTGGTCAAAAATATGGTAGAAATTTAGCGACGTTACTCTCAAGAAATAATAGTTACGTTTATTTAACGTCATTAGTCATTTTTGCTATAATTCAAAGCAAATATTGAAAAGGCGGAAGCATCTCATATGTATGACCTTTCTTACTCAAAGAAAAATGCTAAAATCACAGCTCTTGCTGATACTAAAATTGATAACCATGAAGCGTATTACTCTGATTTCCAATTAGAAGAACAAAGTACAGATGACAGCACGTTATATCAGACATACACTGTATCAATTGGAAACTTTGGATTGGGAATATATTTACAACAAAAAATAATATCGAAAATTACGAAAACCTGTTTTGACAATACAGAGAGGGAACCAATTTGACTGGCCAGTGGCACACCCCCACCTACCCTTTCTCTCCAAGACACTTCAAAAATGTAAGTTGCAACCCCCCACTTATCATACATCGTTAAAAAGGTCTTTAAAAAAGCTATTCAAAAAGACCCAAAAAAATGACATTCTACTTGACAGTTTAAAAATGATTAGCAAATAATAAAGTTTCTTCCAAAGTTTGAACAATCAACGGCTCGATTGTGCTTTCAAGTAGATTCAGAAAAATGTCGCCTATAAGGTTTCCATTCAGAAACAAAAGTCCAACAATTTTATCTCTTAGAATGCCAGCCTAAACATTTAGTTTCTGAGGATATTGGGTTTGATCTTCTCGTATAATATGCGGAATATCATTATCCCAATAACTACAATTTTGTTTATTTACCTAAGCTCAAGACTTTAAGCGTGGAAATCAATTTTAAAAGGAGACCAGTTTCTTAAGTTAACCTTCTTTAGAATGCTTTCTTTAGAAGGCTTAAATAACATAGAATAATCTTTTTTATTCTTAATTTTAGAAGTGTGTCCGAATTTTTTAACTGTTGTTTTCGTGAAATTTTACATGACATTTTAGAATCACTGTCGACGTCGATATTGTCAACACCCAGCTAACCAGATCGCGTTTTTATTACATCACTAT
Organism: Aquatica leii; assembly: GCA_035610365.1. Lineage (NCBI taxonomy): Eukaryota > Metazoa > Arthropoda > Insecta > Coleoptera > Lampyridae > Aquatica > Aquatica leii. The sequence goes on from CM069439.1 coordinate 30,694,791, forward strand.
TACGTTATCATAGTACATTTGTAACTTACCCCACATAGCCACCAGTAGTTTCTTCGTAACGAATTTAGAGTATGTGAATTTCAACGTCAGCAATAAAATACTTTTGATATGTAAGTTTTTAATTTAAGTTAGTGCTTTGTTAAAACTTAATTGACCAATTTACGTTTATTTTTTGGTTTTGCCTCTGTGTAAAAAAATTGGTCAACAGTTATGTTTATTTAACGTCATTGATCATTTATGGTTGCTTGGGTATAATTTAAAAGAAATATTGAAAAGGCACAAGCATCACACCTACTCGAATAAAAATGCTAAAACCAAAGACTCTTGCTGATATTGAATTTGATTATCATGAAGTGCACTATTCATATTTCCAATTAGAACAAAATACAGATGACAACACGTTTCAGAATATTAGGCATATATAAATCTATTGCAAGATGTTAGAACCGCTTCTTAACTACACTTTATTAAGTTTTCATTTACATTGGAGTGTCAGTAGAAAAGTTGCAGAATAATATTTGACAAAACTGAAAGCGGAACACCAAAAACTATCAAGTTGAAGCCCAGTTAGTTTTTTGTTAAGTCTACTGTTCGCAAGTACTATTATGTAATATTCGCATTAACAAATGATCCTTTGAAAAACAAGAAATTGATTAACGCCTGTTTGTATCTTGGTCATTAATCTACGAGCGGGATCAATCGTTTTTGCCAGGAACAAATACATATTGTTTTCTTTGTTTGGATAAGTGAGTTCCTATTACGCACCTATCGTTCATTAGATGACGACCATTTATTACGTCTTATGACTTACCGTTACATTACATCCGGTGAACGTCCTTTCTACGTCTACAGAAAACATGCACGTTAATAATGAACATCTCAGCGGTGTCCAACAGATGTCTACTTTTGTGACAAAAGGACGACCACAAGATGTTACAGGTCCAGTCATAGACGTCCATCGGATGTACGGTTAAGTACATCTTGTGAACATCCATCAAATGTGCACGTTGAAGCTTGTGAAGTTTGTCCATCAACTCTAGATTTAGCATAAATATTATTTAAGCAACTTTGACTATAATTATGATTGTAAAGCTACTCGAGAAAACGTCAATAGCTTTTAAAGTTTTTAAAATAAAAGATTATTTATTATCTATGATTTTCAAGCAACAGGTAAATAGTAAAAGGCATTGTGGATAACATGCGTAACTATTTAGGAAAGATCAACTGTAGGATAAGTACCTGATTGATTAATTTATTCGTACCCACGATTTTACCGCAAAGACAATTCGGGCTTATCAGCGACAAACCATTTTTCGAAGTGCTGAGCACCCCACAAATTTGATGTTAATTGTTTCTCAAAAATGCAGCATCGCTCAAATTGTTTGAAAGTCGCTGCCGCTGTGCCTTTATCCGTTGCTTGCCTTTAATTTCGTAGAAGTCGGCAAAATTTAAAGTACTACCTAGTACTAGATGTTGCAGGTACTAGTTGATCACCAGTTTACTAAGTGCAAGTCTTAACTTGAAAGCGGTTGTTGCCATGAAAATCGCGATACGAAAAAGTAAGTGAAGATCGCAAAAACTCTGTAATCGTTAGTTGCACTGGGTTTAGACACAAAAGAGACATAGTTAAGTACAGTGTCCGAGTGTTAAGAGGTCGTGTGGTGGGCAACAAATAAATTAATTGCTTTGGATACTATTTCTGGCGACGTTTTGCAGGCTAAAAATGTGTCTGCTTCTACGGGTCAAACTATCCTGTACAATAATTACATGAAATTTTCCAACCTACAACTGCTTATATTGATCAAATTGACCCAACGACCTCTTATTGGGATTGAAACAAATTACTACTTATAATACCAAAACATGTTTAATAAGATATGTGATCTCGCTTAGCTCGCATATGGATCAAAATTTGGAGCAATTTTTGATAAGACTGCTCTCATCTCCTCGTTGATCGTCTTTAAGTGTTCTCTTTTTGTTATATTTAATCGTAGTGAGAGTTGAAAACCCCAATACGCATAAGTAGGTCGTGGCGAATGGTAAGAGAATTGCAATAGCACGCTTTGAAAGTAATAGATATTAATTTTTTATATGCAGCCAAAAATATGTTAGCTCCGTTTTGGAAAAGTTTTAATGTTCGATCTGTTTTTAGTTTCATGAATTCTTCCTGCTCGTTTATCGGTAAGTGGGCAATACTATCTGAGAATGGATTTCGTACCCAGTCCATAGGTTGCAGGTCACACTTAGCAAAACAACTGTTCATATTTTCTGCTAATAACTGCACGTGTTTCACTATCAAAGTTTGCATCGACAGCCATGACATTTGGGAACATGTTATTACTACCATTGGCAGCGTGGATGATCCACAACTCCAACTTAGTGCAAAAACTTTCAATCTTATTCGATGACGTTAAAATATCAAATTCCTGCCTTGCATTTTTTTGATTAGCTCATTTAAATGAGCGAATATGTCCGCCAGATATGCGAATTTTGCTACCTATTCTTCTTTTTTAAACAGCGAAGCAAAATCTGATCCCTTCTAAAAACGTCTGAGTTTTATTTTTTAGTTCATAAATCCGAGAAACTATTTCCTGACACACTGCATTAAACAGACGAGAGTTCAGAGACCGCGACTTTAAATAATTGACAATTTTGACAACTTCTTGTAAGACAGACAATTTATTAGGCAGAGATTTCGTCATCAGTGCTTCTCTGTGTAAAAAGCAATGTAAATTTTTAATATTAGGATTTTTTTTCAGAAGCCCTGGTTACAAATCCCTTAATTTTTCCTGTCATAGCTGCTGCTCCGTCTGTGCAAATGCTTATGCAGTTATACCATTCAAAATTATGCTCACTGCAGTACTAGTCCGTTACTTGGAGTATTTTTTTCTCCAGTGGTAGAACCGGTCAGTGGCAGACAAAATAAAAAGCCCACTTTTATTTCATATTCGTCAATGTATGTACCTCACATATAAGATGAGTAGACTCGTCGACTTGTAGCACAAAAACTCCAGTAAGCCTTAGTTTTTCAATTAACGTTGATTCAATGTCGCAAGAAATATCATTAGTGCGACGTAAGATCGTATCTGCGAATGCAGGTATTTTTTCGATTTCCTTAGCGGCTTCTTGGCTAATCATAATCTTTTTTGCAGACAGGTAAAATTAGATTTTCAGCGAGAGAATGAGGCTTCGTGGATTTAACTAGAATATTAGCGATCACGTAGCTTGTTTTGAAAGACAAACTCATGTAAGATTCATGTTTTTTAGACTTCTCTTTCAAATGTTAAAAAAAGGGTGTTTAGTAGTTAAATAACGTAAAAGTTTACTGGGTCCCATTGAATTATAACCCAAAGTTTATCCACAAACAAGAGATGTTGGTTTGGCCATGATTTGTCTACGCAATATATAAAGCCATAGCGTACATAGCTCTCATTATATTTTCGATTAACAGGCTTAGGTTTTTTCTTTGTGAACTCGTTTTCTTGGGAATCATTAGATTCGCTTGACAAACTTACGGTAATGAAACTTTCAGCTTCGAAAGCATTCACAAAGCTACTATCAACAACTAGAACGTTTGGGAAAGATGTGGAAAATTCTCAAAGGATGACCGAAATATATAAAAGCGATACAATGAATCATAGGTCAGTTATTTTAGTAATTCGAAGTCGGCAATTATAAGAAGATTATTCAAGTTTGATACATAAGTGATTAACGCTTGTCGAGATAAATACAACCAATTAAAAACGTGCGTTACTTTAATGTAAACAAGTGTCAGTGTATAGATAAATATAAGTTATCCGCGGACATTATCTTTCGAGTGATAGTACTATATAAATTAGTGTAAGTGTTTTTATTAAATATCCTTAGATTTATTTAGTTCGTTTAGTTATAAACGTGTAAATATTTTTAGTATCCCGACGACACGATCAAAAACTAGCGTCAACTTACGAGCGAATGGCGGTTTATTTTTGTTTACAAAAGCGCGTGACAACGACAACTAAGCGAGGCGGAGCGTTACAAAGAATAAAGTCACATTGTGCGAGTAAAGCAGTCTCACAACGAAGCTCCTTGCTCTCAGTTATGTATAGGTGTATTAACATTATAACTTTCTGACAAAACTCCACGGCAACTAATAACCACGGTGTGCCGCGGCATACACTTTGCGGAACACTGTTAACGCCAAGCTATTACCAGTGTTACCCACCAGAAACGAAAGAGTAATTACTGAAGTGGTACACGATTTCCTGATCTATATGTATCTACTACAATTGGAAATTGCTATAATTATTCTTTTTTATTGTCTCACTGTGCCCCTCAATGAGTTTTTTCTAATAAAAAAACTTACTGGTACTGGTACAGTTCAACGATCACAAAACACTTCGCTCAGAATTAAACTGAGATAATAAATCGGCTTCGCATACTCTTAGTATGGAAGTCTTTCAACATTTGTTAAATTATTCCACTTGGTATTGTCCCAGCAGCTTCCTATACTTTGATCTCCTTTTATTCTTCTTTTCATGCCGCGCATTCGAGCATCAAATGTTAGGCACCTTCCCTATTTCAGTCACAGAAATCGCATTTGATATTTTGCCTCAACTTAAATATTTGCAGCACCTAGGTTACATAATTAATCGACTGTGCTTTCGGTTCAATCGTGGTCTTACGTCAAAGATTAGTTCCTTTATCCGTGAGCTTTGCCTGGACCATCTCTCTTGTCACAATTCGATTATTCCGACTGTGGTCCGTGTATTGTGTTATTTTCCATGGACATGTACTTCTGTCCTTTCTTTGATTAGTTCTATCGATATTGTATGCGTTTTTCCGATATTGCTCTAAACCTTGGTATAAGGCTCTCTATATTATTAATCGTGGTAAGCCATTTTTCAATTACAAGCTCTACGTGTAGTCTGAACCTATCCCATTGTGCGCAGATTTGTCCATGTACGTAATATGTATGTACAGTGTATATACGTCACGTACACTGCAAAAACTATCATAGACGTGCATTGCACGTAGTATCGTTTTACCTATTTTTCAATCTTGATTGTAGTTTTAAAATGTAGTAAAGTCGCCGTAGCATAGTTGGTGAGGCATTTACTTGCTACACCGATAACTAGAGTTTAAATCTTAGTCACGTCAAAGTTTTTTGTTTAAGTACATCCTATGTACAAAGCAGTAATAGCACATACTATGTACATTGTTCGTACTTATACTTGTGCTAGGGTGAATGTACCTGTTGTCGGCCTTTTAACTAAATTTCGAGATTTAATTATCTATAGCTAGTAAGCAGTTATTATTTAGTGAGGTGGCATGTATGAAATAAGATACCTGGTATAGTTTTCTATTTAAAAAATGTATCACAAATGTCATATTCTCAACTATAAAATTTGAGAAAAATATTTTCTGACAAAATGCACTTTTTCCGGCTGTCGGCCATCAGTGCATTTTTGCCACAGTCAGTTTATCGGTTTTCGGCCGGCCGACCGACAAGTGGCCATTTATCGGCCGTGTTCGGTAAACTTGAATTAGGAGGTATGTAGCTAATGGATCTGGCACACCTATGGTGTGAAAATGATACAAACTACGAGTGTTTGCACCAAATAAAGTATTAAGCCGAAATTTCGCAATGATTCATTTTATTTACTACCTATATCTTTTTGGTTATAAGATATCACAATTAGTCTTTGCATTTATAACACTTATATTCTTTCCTTACAACGTCTTCATAATGAAACTCGGTGGATTCAGTACACCTTAAGTAGTACCATCTTGGACAGTGGTCGCAACCAATATTTTTTTCGAAATCCTCTTCTGTTTCACTGAATAAATCATCTTCACAAAGAAAACATTTAATCCTCTCTTTTTCTTCAACATCGTAGTGGTGATTCTCTGTTACTACTTTGTTATTTTTCTTATTACTGGCAGTGGTTACTCTTTTACGTTTTATTGTTTTTTGCACAGTATCCTGCTGCAGTTCTCTCAGTTCCTTTCTCTTCCGCACATTTTCTAGTTTTTTTTCTTTTCCTCGTCCTTTCTCTCGTAGTAATTTCTCCACTCCTTGCAGGAAATTGCACTGGGCAATTTCTCCTTCTTTTTGCAATTTTCTCCTTGATCAACTGGAGTTGGAAAAGTTAAATGTCGTGTAAATGGAGTAGTGGGAGATAAATGAGGTGTTTCTGCCATCTAGAGATTCTTGGGACATTTTATCAGGCGTTTTATGAACTACAACATTATTAAAAGTTTGTGGTGGTGTGTGGTCATTGGGAATTTTTTCTTGAGGGATATTCTGTTACATTATGACGTTCAGATAAAGATTCATTTAATGGTAGATCTGAAGGATCCTGGGGTATTTCCACTGCAGAGATTTGTTGTGTTATGTTGTAAGTTTGATGAAGCTCAAATGAAGGATCGATTTGCATATCAGGAACGTGGCCAGAGTTGGTTGAGTTAAACAAGACTATAGGTAATATATTGATATCGTCCATTGCAACTATTGAACCGACGGCGACGTCAGCTACATTAACGTCGTCAATTTTATTATTTGTGTCATCCAAATTTATGGAGATACTGACGTTTTCAGGAGAAAGATTGCCATCCAAATTCATGTTTGTGATGCAACGATTTTTAAGGTATTTTATCTCGTCAATAATTTAAACATTTATCCCATAACTATATAAGCGATCCTCTATCGCCTTAATCACTTTTTCGGCCGATCTAAAATCTTGGCTTGAAAAAGCTGTCAGTTGAAAGCGCTGATGTATCTTTTTTTTGTTTTTGTTCCTTTTCTAACAAGTTTTTAACACATTTTGTATAATCCACGTTGTTGGGATTTAGTGGAAAAAAGCCGCATTTTCGAAATCCGTTTTTAATGCATTCGACTAAATTTGTTGCGTCTAAAGATTCTTGAAATACCGAGCAAAAATTAATTTTATTGACAATAGCATTGGCATTTTCAGACTTGCTTTGCCATTTTCGGACAGTATTTCTCCATTCTTGCTTTAATGGCTTGAAAACGCTCACATCTGCCGGTTGAAGAATGTGGTGTTCGGAGGTAGGGCGTATAGTATTATGCCGTATTCTTCATAGAATTGACTCAGTAGTAATGTCATATGGCTCTTATGTCCATCTATAAACAATATGACCGGCCTTTGAATTTCATTTTTATTCAACCATTTATTAAAATCGTTACACAGGTACTCATAGAAGACGTCACTTCGCATCCAGACAGAATCAGATTTGGCAAGAATTTCCCAGTTTCTCGAGCAGTTTTTGTTACCGTTTCATTTAAATCTTTTTTTTTAATGGGAAACCCACATTTGGCGATTTTTATTGCCCAATCGGCAATCCTTTGTTCTCCCTCTATTGTCATTATAAGCTGAGGTCCTGTTTTCTTTAGAGCATCACCAGTTCTACCATGGAGCCTATCTTGAAGTGTAGCTCTTGGTACTCTAAATTTTCGACTGGCCTCTTTAATCGACACTTGGTTAGATCTTATACACTGAAGTGCTCCTTTCAGTGATTCCTCGGAATATGTAAAGAGTTTTCTTGTTGATAGCGGTTTATTTCTTTCTAATTTCCTTCCACTTGACATCTGGAAATTTCATAAATTAAAAATATTTTAAATTATTACCTACTTAACTGCAGTTGCGAGTAATGTGAATTATTGTAATAAGTGGCCGAAAAAGACCCAGTTCTCGGCCGCCTTGATCATCTTTGAAATTATGCTATTAATATTTTAGTACTTTCTGTATTATAACGGCCGAAAACTGGTTTACTTCTAACCCAAATATTCATCACTTAACTGAAAGGAGAATAGCACCACATATAACGTTTTAACGAGTCAAACAAGGATAAAATATTCGAATGCATTAAAACCCGTTCTCGGCCGGAGCGGTCGAGAACTGATCTATGCGTTTTTCAGTGAAGCAGTTTGCCGGTCGCCTTTATTTTCTTGATAAAAAGTGATTTTTATAGTTTCTAGGATTAAAATATAGTATTTGAGCTATAATTTTCAAGGTATTTTATCTCGTCAATAATTACTGAAACATTTATCCCATAACTATATAAGCGATCGTCTATCGTCTTAATCACTTTTTCGGTCGATCTAAAATCTTGGCTTGAAAAAGCTGTGTCACTTGAAAGAGCTGCCCAGATAGCATAAATCCTTGTGGCATACTTGTTTGTTATTTGCTGTTGGGTTGTCGCTCGCAAACTTTTAAAAGTAAGATTTAAAGCAAGGTTAAAGCAGGTATGTCTATTACAGAAAGACAATAACATACTTTCCACAAAGTAAGCAATGGAAAAGTTGTCGGTCACAAGCTAATGACAAGAATTTGGTGACTAATGCACCTTTTGAAGTTTTTCTACCTGCTGTAACCGCCTGGGGTTGTAACGATTTTTTCCAAACAATGGCACTTTGCATTTGTTCTTTTTAAAAAGGACACTTGCTGAGTAAAAATTTAAACAGTATTGAACTTGACGTTGTTCTGGTTGTTGATACCTTTTTTAATATAATACCTGTGTAAAGTGCTGATTGATTGAGTGCAGTTTTGTGAACACATCAACTAAAAAATAATAGGTAAGTTTTCATTTCATTACATTACATTCATTTCGCTACAATTAAAAAGCAAGAGCAGTAAACCGAATACATAATGAAATTGTGTAACCTTATATGCATTTCATTAGTATTCAGATCGATTTTTTATAATTTTTTTTCTATATTTTATTTATTGAATCTGATTATGATATGTTTTACAGTCTAAGCACGTATTCCATTGCGACGGGACTGATATTGGCACATTTGCTTCCAATCTGCTTCGGAAGCTAATGACGGATGAATTAGCAAACGAATATTCATTGTCCGGGAAAGCAAGTGCAGCTAATTTGTGCAAACCAAGGTTTGATAAAACGTGTACTTATAAATTTGTTTTTGGTGAGTAGTTTTGTTTCTTTTCTCTTTTGATATTGTTTTAAATTTGATTTTGTTTTCAATATTCAAATGCGTGTTTCGCAATAATGTTCTTGTTTAATTTTTAATGCATGTACTTAATTTATTTTTCAGATCGTTGCGTAAAAAAAATTTAATTCAATTCAAGAAAAGGAAATCAGAAAAGTGGTTAGCGACTGGCTGTCTCAAGCCAAACACCGGAAATATAAAAGTAAATATTTAACTCTTTAGTATGGATTGTTTTATAAATGCTATATTTTTATAGGGAACAACGGGCATCTAGAAAGTTGGAGCAACCAATAATATCAACTGGTGGGGCTGAAGATATAAATGATATGGATATATAACGTATATAAGTAAAATTAAATATTAAATAGGTATAGGTATATGTAATATAGTGTTGTATTATAGTTTCTGTACTTATTCTTTGTTACTTTTTTACTGTTAAGATGAATAAATTATGTTTAAGTTTTACGTCAATATTATTAATTTTTCGTGTCCTTGACCGTATCGAAAAGTACCTTGTCTCAATCTTGTTGATAGCAAACTTTGCACACCCTTGGTAAACACTTGAGGCAAACATTTTGCTGACTTGCTAGATAGTTGACACAAGTTTGTCGAATTTTCTTGTAGAGACTTTTGAAATACCTATGAAAAGTATGTGACAAACTTGTCTTTTGTCAAGTAGAACACTTGCCACAAGTATTTTACAAAGTTGACAAACACTTTTGAACCTTGCCAACAACATGTTTAAGACACACTTTTCACTTTTTAATGACAAACTTTTGACAAGTACTTCACAAACTTATTTTGCTATTTGGGTGATGTATCTTTTTTGTGTTGTTTTTGTTCCTTTTCTAACATGTTTTTAACACATTTTGTATAATCCACGTTGTTCGGATTTAGTGGAAAAAAGCCGCATTTTCGAAATCCGTTTTTAATGCATTCGACTAAATTTGTTGCGTCTAAAGATTCTTGAAATACCGAGCAAAAATTTATTTTATTGACAATAGCATTGGCATTTTCAGACTTGCTTTGCCATTTTCGGACAGTATTTCTCCATTCTTGCTTTAATGGCTTGAAAACGCTCATATCTGCTGGTTGAAGAATGTGAGTTGTGTTCGGAGGTAGGGTGTATAGTATTATGCCGTTTTCTTCACAGAATTGACTCAGTGGTAATGTCATATGGCCCTTATGTCCATCTATAAACAATATGACCGGCCTTTGAATTTTATTTTTATTCAACCATTTATTAAAATCGTACTCATAGAAGACGTCACTTCGCATACAGCCAGAATCAGATTTGGCAAGAATCCAGTTTTCAGGTATGCTTTGGACCAATGCCTTTGGGGGCCTAACTTATGGAAAGATGACTAAAGGTAGACGCAGCTTTCCACTGGCATTGAAAACTATAAGTACAGTTAGATTTTCCTTATCCTTCCCAGTCTTTACTTAGTACAGATTTTTCCATCCACGTGGCGCAAGTACTATGCCTGTTTTAGGACACAAGCTAAAGCCTGATTGGTCGCCATTGAAAATTCTGCTAGGATCTTCCAAGATGTCCTTGCAATTATTCTTGTCCAAAAATTCACTGAGGTCTCTGAACCATAATCGGATGAACTCCTCAGTTACTACTGCTCTTGATTTGTTAATGCCTTCGGCTTCTCGCACAGAAATTTCTGGGTGACGTTTTAAAAAATTATTGTACCATTTAATACCTGGTTTTTAGTTCACAAATTGATCAAGTTTCCCCGTTTCTCGGGCAGTTTTTGTTACCGTTTCATTTGAATCTTTTTTTTTTAATGGGAAACCCACATTTGGCGATTTTTATTGCCCAATCGGCAATCCTTTGTTCTCCCTCTATTGTCATTATAAGCTGAGGACCTGTTTTGTTTAGAGCATCACTAGTTCTACCATGGAGCCTATCTTGAAGTGTAGCTCTTGGTACTCTAAATTTTCGACTGGCCTCTTTAATCGACACTTGGTTAGATCTTATACACTGAAGTACACCTGCGCAAAATGTTACTGAGCATGCAATCAAATGAGAATTTGATAAAATACTTACTATATCTTACAGTTAGCACCACTACACAAAACAGACGCGTTTAACTTCACATCCACAAAACAAACTGGTGACCATTTTAGATATTTTTATTTAGTTCTGTTCTTTGCCACGCGCTTTCGAACTTTTTATCATATAATCCAGGCATATCATAGAGCACAACAGCCTATTAACATCCTCAGCTGGGTATGAAATATTATTGTTATATTGAAATATTTGCTAAAATGGCCGACAAATGGTAGTGGCCGAAAAACAGGTACAGTCACCCTATATTAGAGACGTTTTATGGTTTTGTTTGAGTTTCCGTATTTCCTAAACGGAATCTTATATCTCCTTCCTTCCTGTTCATAATATTGCCTCGGCCTTCTCTTTGGTTATCCACATTTCCACGATTAAGTTTTGTCTACTGTCGCCATTTTAGTTCGGTTTTAGAATAATACAATCCAAGATAGATAGGTGATTAGACGTTTTTCAGGATCTCGTGAACTATGGCGCTGTAGTCCGTATATGTCAAAACTTTGCTATTGTCCGTCTTGCAAACATTCGCTGATACATTTTTACTAACATATCTTTGCATTTGTTATTAATAAGTCTTTATGTATTATTGTAAGTAAACTTATTTTTATTTAATAGATAAATAGGTGATTTTTTTAATTTTTATTGACGCAAGTGTTTTTTAAATAGACTAACGTTTTTGAGATTCACATAGACTAGTCAAACTTTTAATTTTTAGTTTAATTCCCAATTTGGACTCAAGGTCACAGTTCACCATAATGAAAGCGCTACCAGTCACTTCGTCAAGCATTCCGTTATAGACACAATTCCACAAAATAGGCAATAAGATTGAACCATGTGGGAATCTTCTAAATTTTGTCACGCAGAATTAATATATTAACTATTAAATTATTATTTAAGATATATCTAATCTGATTTTGGCTGTTTTTTTATTCTAGTCTCATTCGAAACTTTAAAAACGGAAGATTAATAAGTTCTATTCAAATAAAAACGATCTGTTTTATTTTAATTTAAAGAGATACAGCCTTTGAAATTTAAACCATACGAAATACTAACAATATGTTTGATTTAAATTAAAAACCAATTTAAAAAACCTATGTACAATCAAAAGCGGCACTTGTATAACTTACATAAATAAAATTTCTATATACAAAACGTCATTTCAAACTCAGTCGAGACTTTTAAGAAAAATAGAGATCGCACCAAAAATTTATGAATCAGATGGTTGTTCAGAATAGTCGTATAAGTATGTCGAGTACCCGGTACTGCTAGAAATAGCCGAAGAGCCGCCTGTATCAGATGGTAATGGCACTGGAAGTGGTCTGGCAGGTCGTCTCGGACGATACGGCCCCCTGGTCCCCGAATGCCCAGGACCACTTGGTTTGAGACGAGGTCGTCCAGGACCTCTTCGAATTGTACCGCCACCACTACTGTAACCGCTCGAAGCCGAGCCCTGAGATCCAAAAGTTACATTTGAAGGTGAATTGCACAGCGAGTCGTAATTTAAGGTCGAAGTTGAAGCCACTGCATCTGCTCCAGTATCTGGAACTACAATAGAATTTACCTTTACCTTAATTACTAACAGTCACGCACTTACCAGTATTTCCTGTAGGGTTATTGGAAGAATTCGAATTAAATCTACCTAAAGCTGACGTACGTCTAGATCCGCGCGGTCTTCCACGCTTAGAAGAACCTCGTCCAGAAATTCGGGGTTTAACCGTTGTTCCGTATATGTTATAAACAGTATACTCTGTAACAAAAAAATTATAATGATACACGGCAATAAGATGACTTCAAAACCTGACAAAACATTGATTGTAGAAACAACACCTAATTTTATATACCAAATTAAAATTTAGCGCTCGCTGATGTTTTATTTGCGAAATTGTATTCGTTAGTCGAATGATATTTTGTGAATTATCTTTCTTATTTTTCTATTTATTAAAATAATGATTAAATTATTTATCATTTAGAATCAATAATAATAACATTCGTAAGACTTACTGTTATTTAACGACGAATCTCCGTCAACATCCAAGAAATTTATATCATTAACTTCATCGCTAGCAGTAAATAGAGGCGAATTATCACTGTGAGGGCTGCTTGGTCCACTATCAGCTCCTGGCCAATTATCATCAAATCCACTTTCAGAACCTTCTTGTTTTATTTTTTTAGTTTCTGGAGCAGCCATGAGCACAGTCTAAAAACACGTAATTAGTTTTTTAAGTTTGCAAATGAATATTAATAATTATACTGAGTGATTTCTCGACTCGCCATTTTCTTCAATTTTTTCATGCGACTAGAAAAAGTTATTTAACTCATAATTAAAAAAATAAACCAATAATAAAAGTCATATAAATAGATAAAAAGTAAAAAAACGAAGATTATTAAAAGATTAAAAAAGCGACAGATTCAGAAACGCTTTTGCAAATAAATATACCACCTTGTAAGACGCCATATGTTTTCGTTTTCTCTCCATTTCGCGCATATCCTCTAATAACTTCCTTTCCTCTGTGCGTTGACGATCTAAAAATATTTAATCAGTAAAACACAGTCTGACGAATTATTCTCACATTTCTGTTCGATTTCTTCGTCGTCCAACAGAAGCGAGACAACCTCCTTAGGTTTAAGGGTATCTGGCTTGAAATTTCCTCCGCTTATAACTAATTTTTGTATCTACAATTACAAATTAGTCGCTTTTACACCAACCATAAAGATACATACTTCGCTTTTTTCTCTGGCCCTTTGTAGAATACGTTCTTCGATTGAACCTTTACATATTAATCGATATACGGTAACTTGTTTAGTTTGTCCTAAGCGATGAGCTCTATCCATTGCCTGTTGATCCACTGTAGGATTCCAATCACTGTCATAGAATATGACCTAAAATTAGAATAGTACAGATTTTGCCGATTTTAAAACGCGCGGTTACGGTGTCAGCTGCAGTGAGATTAATGCCAAGACCTCCAGCTCTCGTTGACAATAAAAAGACAAAGATATCAGCTCGTGCTTGAAAATCAGCTACCATATCTCTCCGTTCGGATATTTTAGACGAACCATCTAACCGCATAAACTTATGGTGTCGATGCCACATGTATTCCTGTAAGGATAAGTTCATGTTTCGTCTTGTAAAAAATGCAATATCGTACCTCTAGCAGATCAATCATTCTAGTCATCTGTGAATAAATCAAAACACGATGGCCCTCCTCCTTCAACCTTTTTAGCAAACCATCCAACACTGATAATTTCCCAGAGTCAGTTACTAAAGTCTCCTTGTCTAAAATAAAACTTGTATTTTCGTTTATTAAAAAAAAAACAATTCAATACCTGGTATCAAAATAGGTGACCATCCGTGGCGTGGTCTCACTATATCAAACGGAGTGGGCGGTACATACGTGATATAATTAACGCTTTTGTCTAAATTGTTGCCAGTTGCACTTGACCAGTGATAATTACATGAATTTAACGAATAGTCGTCGATAAAACGACTCCAATCCCACATAGCTCTTCGCGAATAGCAATACAGAATTGGAAAGTTTGTTTGAATCTAACAAAAATTAGGTTACATTAGCATCATGATCTTCCCTTCTAATCAACTACCGTGTATACAAGGAAAGATTATATTTTAATGATTTGTTCTAAACTAGTAAAAACTTTGCAAATTAATTATTTCGTTTGGTTGAATAGTACACTCAAGAAAATAAAACGAGACATCACCTGCATATAAACATATAGAAACATTAGAATGATTATTTTTAAAATAGTAAGAATGAAATCAATTTAATTCTACACATTCCATTATAAACAATAGGAAACGACTAAAAAACAATTTTGGTACTTTGTGTGTGGTCCGTTTTTTCTTTTCTTGAGTGTACCTACTACCATGTCACGAAAGATGAACTTTCAAAAAAACTAACACTAACATCGTGTCATTAAATATTAACATACCTTCGGTAATCCACAAAACAAAAACCCAGGAAGTGTTGTAGCCTCGCATTGAAAAACTTGAGGAGGTCGTTCCTCGTACGGAAATTCTTTTATAGCTAATTTCTGCAACGCCAAAATTATTAAACGAAATTTCCTAATCTGATACTCACCGAGTCATCGTTTACGATGTCTATCACAGATTCGGCATCATCGGGGTTGCTCGACTTAAACCTAATATTTCTATGCTCAACAGTTTCTGACATGGAATGATACACGTGAGTAGTGTGAGTGTAAATAAAATGTTGACCACAATTCTTTGTAGTAAAAACCAAATTTTTCAAAATAGTACTCGAATTAATAGCAGGCGCGGACATTCTCATTAAAGAACGTAACCGTAATAAGTTTGGCTCTAAATTGTTTGAGGTAGTAACTCTATGATATTGAATACTCTCATCTTTTTCAATATCGTAATGAGTTCTCCACCTATGAAGTACGTCGCCGTATAGAATCTTATACATATCCTCAGAAGTTAATTTTAAAGCGCGCATGAAATGAAATAGACCATTATTGTTCTTCAGAGTGTCGTTAATATAATCAGTGGTAAAATAGAAATATTTATGGACACGCTCAAACGTTGCCTTCCTCCCATTAAAATCATAAATTAAGTAGGGAATTGTGTATTCTCTAGGCGGTACATACAACGGCGATTTCGCATTCCGCCTTTCAAATAATTCAGGATGATTACACACTTTTCGAAACTGCATAACTAAATTCATCAAGTTAGAAGTAAAATTTTTATCGACAGAGTGCGAATCGCCTCCACCCACTGTATAATGCAACAAATCTTCTATTCGAATCTTTTGTTTTAACGCCATGTACAACAACTTTTGCCTAGTTGTTAAAGGACAGTACACCATAACTTCAATCTTATCGGACAGTTCATTCTCCACGTCTTTTTTAATTCTTCTTAACATAAACGGTTTTAAAATCATATGCAATCTGGATAAATGCTCTAAAATTCAAAATTAAAATTTGCATAAATTATACTATTGCTTACTTTCGTCTATGCCAGTTTTATTTTCGGCGTGGCTTTCGATATCCTTCGAAAACCACTCGTTAAATTCCTCGTGAGAGTCGAACAGGGTTGGCATTATAAAATGTAAAAGCGCCCATAACTCCGCCATGCTGTTTTGAATAGGAGTGCCAGATAGAAGAAGTCTGTTGCGACAACTAAAGCCCAGAAGAGTCTTCCAACGCATACTAAAAAAATATATCAAAGATTTTATCAACGAAATGTTACATATACATATAACAAAGAAAAAAACTTGCGAAGGTTTTGGTAGAAAGAAATGTCTCTAATATTTAGAAACAAAACTTTGCATGCAGTTAGTTAGTTGTTGCAAAATCACTACCTTTTTTATGTTTGTAGATCATATTAACCGACAAATGTACACTCAAGTAAAGAAAAAACGGGACACTATCTGCTTCTAATTACAAACATATAGTTGCATGCAATTATATTAAAAAAAAACAGGAAATTAGGAAGAAATAATAAGACAGTTGCATAAAGTGTTAACTTTGACGATGTAGTTAACTACGTGGTCGTATCGTTAAGTGTCACCATTGGTCGTCAAATACAAAATCACATGGTACTTGACTAATAACGTAGTTAACAACGGCATCAGCTTCTCCGTTAATTAACTTTGCTTTATGCAACCGAGCATAAAAAAAACAATACACGAAGACGCTGTCCTAGTATTGATAGATGCGATAGAATAAATAAAGCATGAAACAACCAATACAAACGATTAGAATAAACATTTAAAAAAATCTAGTTCATTAAATAACTACCTGCTTGTGCTTTTGATTGCTTGAGCTTCATCCAAGATCATATACTGCCACTTAATGCGGTTGAAGTATTTTATATCCGTGATAACAATTTGATAACTTGTCACGACTATGTGAAAACTAGCGTCCTTTGTGTGCATGTCTTTTTGATCCCAGAATTGTCTTAGAATTTTTCTTTCCTAAAACAAAAATACATAAATATATGAGAAAAATTGGCTCAACATTTAAACTGAGTTTAAAGTTTACCACAAAAACAAGTTATACGTAAAAATGTAACCCAAACTCCCGTGAGTTGAGCTACCTATCGGGCGCGTTTCCAGGTGGTGGATAGGAGGGTAGATAATGTGCCACGATACGCAACTTTACTAGCTGAGCCGGGATAACGCTTGGTAGATGTTAAGAGTCGCTGCCTAAAATCCGTACGTATTCCAATACCACTTCCACGCGACCTAAGTTTCCCAGCTCAATCTGTAGTGTCGTGGCAAGAGCCAACACTGAGATAACGATGTCTGTCGCTGCTGTACTGACTTTGGTCAGCAGACACGGTAGCCAAGCGCAAACCTCTTTGGTGCTGTGAACATGTCTCACGGACAAGTAGTGCTGGGGGGTTTTTGGCTTAATTGTTTGGACCAAGAGAAGGTAACCTCAATAAAAACCTAAACCTAATGTGGCCGATAGATGCGTGACTGGATAGAAGACCAGTCGTCACTGGTTCTAACCTCGCGGCACCAGGCAAACTTCGTTGTTATAACCTTCCATTTGTATTGGGACACAGCGTACAGCGACCTTAATTTCCTCCGTACTCGTGAGACATATATGGAAACCCCTATAATTTACAATTTACAAAAAAAAAGACGGAGACTCTGAGTAGAACTCAAAAATATCGCGGTATTCAGCAACCGTTTCGATTCCAACGGCACAAAACGCAAAACCCACCTATACATGAAGAAACGGGAACGCAACAGCGACACCAAACAGCGCACGGAAATGTACCAACTGTCAGAACAACAGGAACGCAACATTTCTAGCAGTAGCACACCGGCGTCAGAAAAACGACCGGCAAAGCAAATTCGAGGGGTTGAAAAAACTCAGAAAATGACTTCCACTTCTGGAAGAAGATAAGGAACTTGAGATTATTTACCTTAAGGACTTTCCTCCGCCCAAAAAGGTTCTAACCTGGGCCCCGGAAACAGTACTAAAACCGGTCACCTTACTAAAAAAATGTCGGTACAGAACAACATCAGTAGCGAGAGGTGGCGGGGGCGCAAAACGCCCTGTTTATGAAAAAGGGGTCAAGAGAAGATGGAAGCATTAGCCAACCAACTCCACCTCGGATTGTCGCCGACTACCCTCCGGCGCTACCCAATTCCAAAAAGAACAGCACAGAACCGGATGCTACCAGCCCTGTCCACTAGGTGATGGATGTAAATCCAGAGCCAAAAACGAACTGACAGAAAATCTAGCGCTCAAAGTCGTTCAGATAAATATACATCACTGCAGGGCAACCTTGGTTAAGAACCATGAATTCACAAAGTAAATGGGTTGCAGCCAAACTTGTGCACAAACTCGCACACACATCGTAAATAATGCACTAAACTTAATGCCTTGTGGGATTTAGATTCTAGAGACCAAGTAGCAGCTAAAATATCTGTAGTAGAGGAAGGCATCAGAAGGGAGTTCATTATCGGATTTGGTTACCTGCTCCACGACCAGACAGGACCACCGTCGCCGTCGAAAATCCAGCGACTGGGACCAACAAACCGCTGATTTTTGGATGCGACGCCAATGTACACTACACAAAAAGCAAAAAAAAACGTTTAGAATTTATAACCGTGTCGCGCAGTGAAGTTACTGACCATAGATACATTCGATTCAACATTGAATCAGAAGAAACTCGTAATGCAATACAAAAACCCGAAGAAAACCGATTGGGAGTTGTATAACGAAACTCTAGCCAGCCAAATTAGTGACTGGCTTAGTTGTAAAATCGCCACACGAGCTTGAACTAAAGACGAACACTATTGTTCATTCAATAAAATCCGCATTTGAAGCAAGCTGCCCAAGAACAGTGAAACGAACCCCCAACGGGGTAACTTGGTAGAACAGGGAGCTTGACAAAGCAAGGGCACGCACCGGAAGGCTATTTAACACAACCAAAAAACTTCCCAAATCTCTGAGCGTGCGACCCTTCCTTCGCTCGTCGATTTTACTCACCGGATTTTGTTCGTCGTTTCATTTGTTAGCGGCCATTTCTCCTTCACGTTACCAAGTTTTTCCACCAGGTTTGCTCTTGCTTTTACCCTCCTTGGTTCGTTACATTCATATAGTATGTGCTCGATGTCTGTTTTTTCGCACTGGCACATTTTCTCTGTGCTTCTTAAGATGAACCTTTAATAGTATTCGTAAAAGGGTCCATGCCAAAATTGCGCTTATATGGGGCGAGAGAACCACCCTAAAAAGCATAGCTTCCAAGCTAGGCAAAGTACAAAAAATGACATGTCTGTTGATAACAGAAGCGATGAGAATCACGCTCACAGCAGCCATAGAAGCATTACTTTCACTTCCACCATTACACGAGAGGAAAAAAAAATTTACCCGAGCGTGGTTAAAAGAACTTCTTGGTACACAGATGGAGCCAAAAATCGCAACGGTACTGGTGCGGAATTGCTCTTGCAATGATACCAAAAGGGTTCCCTAAAAACACTGTCAGTCCTGAAGAATCCGAGGTCATCAAAACCTCGATACTTGGATGGATTGATAAATGTACCCATAAAATGGGATTCCTGAAAATAACGTGCGCAGACAAAGCAACCAGAGAGTGCCTAGTCGGCAAGTCAAATATTAAGAAACCACTGGGGGAGAATAGGGAACTAGAGATTATCTATCTCAAAGACCTTCCTGCACCCAAGAAGGTTATCACTTGGGTCCCGGGAACAGCACTGGAACCGGCCACCCTATTGAAAAGAATATCGGTACAGAACAACATCAGTACCGAAACGTGACGGGTGGTTAACTCTAAACCAGATCTTAAAGGAACCCAATACGTCCTGTTTATGGACAAGGGGTCCTGGGAAAAGGTGGAAGCGTCAACCAACCAATTGCACCTTGGATTTTCAAAGATCACTCTCCGGGCACTAGCCGACTCCAGTAAGGACAGCAAAGAACCGGATGCTACAAGGGATGCAAATCTAATGCTGAAAGTGGTTCAAATAAACCTACATCACTGTAAGGCAGCCTCAGCGACCCTCAGTGCTTATATCGTGACACACGACATTGACATCGCCCTTGTCCAGGAGCCATGGATCCACAAAGGAACAATAAAAGGGTTGAACTGTCTAGGTAGGCTTGCGGCCTAGCTTGTGCACAACCCTCGCACATGCATTATTGTAAAAAATGCACTAAACTTAATGCCATTGTGGGATTTATGTTCTAGAGACCTAGTGGCAGCTAAAATATCTCTAGTAGAGGAAGGCAACCGAAGAGAGTTCATTATCGGATCCGGTTACCTCCCCTACGACCAGGAAGGATTGCCGCCGCCGGAGGAAATCCACAGGCTGATTAACAGTGGGCCAACAAACCGCTGATTTTTGGATGTGATGCTAATACACACCACACCTTGTGGGGGAGCACAAACACAAATCCAAGAGGTGAAAAATTTTTTTAATTTATTTTAAAAGGCAATTTAGACATAATAAATAACGGAGATGCGCCTACGTTTATAACCATGTCGCGCAGTGAAATAATTGACTTTACGCTTGCTAGTCCAAAAGCGAGCAAAGTGATAAAAATGTGGCATGTATCAGATGAACCTTTTTTATCTGATCATAGATACATTCGATTCAACATTGAATCAGACAGGGAACTCGTAATGGAATACAGAATCCCGAAAAAACCGACTAGGATTTGTTCAACGAAACTAGCGGGCCAAATCAGGGACTGTCCGCCAGTTGCAAGATCAACGCACGAGCTAGAACTAATGACGAATAGTATTGTTAATTTATTAAAATCTGCATTTGAAGCTAGCTGTCGAAAAACTGTCAAGCGAACTCCCAACAAAATAACTTGGTGGAACAGGGAGCTTGACAAAGCAAGGGCATGCACCAGAAGGCTATTTAATACAGCCAAAAAAGCGGAGACTGGGATGAATACAAAATCAGCCTCACAACATACAACAATGCCATTAAAAAGGTAAAGAGAGACTCATGAAGAAGGTACTGTAGGGACGTAGAAAACGAACCTGCAAGCTCTCGACTCCAAAAAGCTCTGAGCAAAGACCGCACTGGAAACATTGGTTCTTTGCTGACCGAAAACGGAAAGTTTACAGGCTCGGTTGAAGGTACTATGCAAGAACTACTGCAAAAACACTTCCCGGGTTCGTCGTTAACTGAAGTTCCTAAGCACCAGGACCTAGAGGTACCAAACAAACGGGCACCCAAAAGGAACTGGGACTTAGCGAGAAAAATAATCAATCCTGAAAACCTAGAATGGGGAATCAATACGTTTAAACCTTTTCAGTCTCCAGGAGCCGATGGAATTTATTCCATCATGCTGCAAAAAGGATTTGCTGCTCTTCGAAGCGCTGTATGCGAAATTTTTAGAGCCAGCTTAGCACTTTCGCACATACCAAACAGCTGGCGGATTGTCAAGGTGCTATTTATACCAAAGCCAGGGAGATCGACGTACGCACAGGCTAAATCTTACAGACCGGTCAGCTTAACTTCTTTTATCTTAAAACTACTTGAAAAAGTAGTCGACAGGTATATACGGGACGGGGCACTAAAGGCTTCGCCTCTGCACCGAAACCAGTATGCTTACCAATCTAGAAAATCTTGCGAGCTAGCAATTCACCAACTAGTAAGCAGATGCGAAAATGCAATCCAATAAAATGAAATTGCATTGGGTACTACTACTACCTTCCCCTCAATTGCAAGGGCAATGGAGAAAAAAGGATTTACACCTCAAGTCCGAAACTGGGTCAACTCAATGCTCAGGAATCGGACGGTGACAGCTACTTTGTACGGTAGCACTGTGGGAGCCAAAGTGGCTGGCGGATGCCCACAAGGTGGGGTGCTATTACCCTACTGTGGTGCCTTATCAGGAACGGCCTACTACAGGAACTAGAAGACGGCGGGGTGTTTGCTTTAGGTTACGCCGACGATCTCACCATTATCCCGAAGAAAACCGACTGGGAGTTGTATAACGAAACTCTAGCCAGCCAAATTAGTGACTGCCTTAGTTATAAAATCGCCACACGAGCTTGAACTAAAGACGAACACTATTGTTAATTCAATAAAATCCGCATTTGAAGCAAGCTGCCCAAGAACAGTGAAACGAACCCCCAACGGGGTAACTTGGTAGAACAGGGAACTTGACAAAGCAAGGGCACGCACCAGAAGGCTATTTAACACAACCAAAAAACTTCCCAAATCCTGGGCTTTGGTCTATCTCTCTCGCGAAGCATTGATTTATTGTAAAATATTGGAGTTGTTCTTCGAGTCCGGTTTGGCCGATAACTAGTGGTGGTTTTAATGTTTCTCTGAGCGTGCGACCCTTCCTTCGCTCCTCGATTTTACTCACCGGATCTTGTTCATCGTTTCATTTGTTAGCGGCCATTTCTCCTTCACGTTACCAAGTTTTTCCACCAGGTTTGCTCTTGCTTTTACCCTTCTTGGTTCGTTACATTCATATAGTATGTGCTCGATGTCTGTTTTTTTGCACTGGCACATTTTATCTGTGCTTCTTAAGATGAACTTTTAATAGTATTCGTAAAAGGGTCCATGCCACAATTGCGCTTATATGGGGTGAGAAAACCACCATAAAAAGCATAGCTTCCAAGCTAGGCAAAGTACAAAAAATGACATGTCGGTTGATAACAGAAGCGATGAGAACCACGCTCACAGCAGCCATATAAGCATTACTTTCACTTCCACCATTACACGAGTAGATAAAAAAAACATTTACCCGGGCGTGGTTAAAAGAACTACTTGGTACACAGATGGAGCCAAAAATCGCAACGGTACTGGTGCGGAAATATATGGAGGCAAACACCATGAGAAGCAATTTTCGCTGACCTCGGGTAAATATGCTTCCGCTTTTTAAGCTGAAGCTCCTGTTATCGACTGATGTGGCAGGAACAATCGACTCGAGATCATACACAAACGGTCCGATATCGATGATGTCCGACAGTCAAGCAGCACTACTAGCGCTAAGATCGCCAGTCATAAAAAAAACGGATTATGGCATGCATAAACAATCTGGAAACATTGGCAACTCGCCAACAAGTGGAGCTAGTCTAGATACCAAAAGACCAGAGTGTAAAAGAAATCTTAATGGCAGACGCACTAGCTAAAAAGCGCGCAACAGGGAAATATATCGGACCTGAACCCGCCTTCGGAATCGCCTACAATACCGAAAAAGAAATGCAAACTAGCAGCGATACATAAAAAACTATGAAAAAACTCTTCAGGAATGAGGCGCACAAAACTTTTCCTAAGCTTAACAAGCATATGCATAAAATACAACTGCAAAGTAGCCCTTTATGCCGCGGAGGCTTGGAGGACTACGAGACTCCACAGCAATTGTTATGCAAATGCGAAGTATTCCAAACGAAACGATTCTGGACTTCACAGACGAAACAGAACTGCTGAGAGAGTAAAAAAATCAGAAGTGCAGTGAAAACCTCGTTATAAAGCAGAAGAATCGTTTGAGTTTTATTGCAGTAGAAACATTTGACAATCGCCGGTATTGCCACAGATGATCTTGTCATCAAATAATCTACTTTACGTAACGATTAATTTTCCTACGCTTATGACGGAACGACCAGTTTCACCAATGTAATCCAAACCACACACCTACAGAAAATCTGATATACACCTCGAGAATTTTGTCCTTGGAATAAGTTAGAATCTGACTTGACTGATAAATTGATGATCAATCAATTCCCTTCCCATACCATTACGCTTTTATTACAATTTCCCATTTTGGATAGTACTTACATTAGGATTTCCCCAGTAAGGTACAACCTTAAAGTCAGGTACAAATTTAGCGATTTCCTGCTGCCAATTATGAAGAGTAGATGCAGGCGAAATGATTAAAAACGGTCCCCATACAGCTAAAACACCTTAAGGTTACAGCAGTCTTTTACCAAACTCATCGACTTACAATACTTTTCAGCTATGTGACACAAAAACGCAATACTTTGTACAGTTTTTCCCAAACCCATTTCGTCAGCCAAAATCCCGCTGATTCCTTGATCATATAAGTTAGCTAACCAATTCATTCCCCTCAGCTGGTAACCTTTCAGATTCCCACGGAATTCTTTTGGTTGTGGATGTTCGCCCTCGGTATTATCTAAACGTTTTTTATCAATTGCCGAATTAGCATCCATATCAAAATTTTTAGTTCTACTTCTTTCGTTTTGAAACGCTTCTTCGGCATTTTTCTTTGCTTTGGCTTTCATAAGATCAGGATCATAATCATCGATATTAGCTAGGCGAGGATTTTTCTCTTCATCTAACTGACTTAAAATTCGTAACTGTTCCTCGGGAGAACCAGTACCTAATTTTTTAGACATAAAATGCGCATATAATTCAGTCTGAGTGATTAAAAAGTTAAGCTTCCGCTGTTGACGTTTTGCTTCAACAAATTCAAAATCCATTTTGCGTTGTTCCTCAGCTTCTTTTTCCAGCTTTCTACGTATTTCTCGATCCACCCGTTTAGATCTCTTCCAATATGCTAAATTCTCTCTTGCTAAACGTTTCATACGCCATTGTTGTTCTTTAACAACACGAGCAGAATGCAACTAAAACACCAAATCATAATAAACTAAAACATTCAATTAGTTGAACCAAAAGCTTACCGCTTTCTGACGCACAACTTTCTGACATTGTAAAGCAGCCCTTTTGCATTGTATTAACATTTCTTTATGTTTATTAATTTTGGCACGGTGTTGCTTACTTAATTCCTTCTTAACAATACTGGTAAATACTTTTTTCCGTTTTATTGTCATAGTATCTTCCCATTTGCGTTTACTCTCTTCGTCCTTAAACTTTCGAGCCTTTTTCCTATGTATACTAGAAGGAACTGTTTGAATTATGTGGCTCCTAACGTCTGAGTTAATACTGGAATCTTCGTCGTGAATATGATTATCAACGTCCATATGTAATTCTACACAACCGTCGTTCTAAAAACTAAATGTAACAATGTGGATTTGAAAAGCAACCGAGCATACCGTATTTTCATCTATCATATCAGAAAAGATCGAGCAATGAGGTGATTTGGCTACTTCCTCTTTCACAAACTTCTTTTTGATGGGTTTTCCTCGTACCTTTTTAATTTCTGGGTATTTGTCATACGTTGATAGTAAACCCACACCATAATAAATGTTTTGAGAAATTTTCTGAAACAACTTAAATTCCAAGATTTTATTAAAACAAGGAATGTACGTACATCAGCAGTTAATAGAATCTTTTTCCTTTCCATGTTCATCTGTTGCATGTGCACGTAATTACTTTGACAAATATTGTGTTCACTTTCTTGTAAAACGTCCATTAACCAAGACCTTTCCGAATCGGTATTATCAAAATTGAAGAAATCCCGTAGCTCAAGCTCATTTTGCCCTAAAAAAAATCGTTAACCCAAATCTCTAAAACGCGTCGATTACCTTCATCAGATTGTTCTTGATCAATTTCGACTGATTCTTCGTCAACGATAACTTCATCGTCTTCATCTTCACTGGTATCCGTTTCAATGTCTTTATTTTGTTCCCAAATCTGTTTGACGAATTTTAAATTAGTTGCGTTTTCGATTCTTTGTACATGTAACGGCTTCGAACATCCAGGTAAAATACCAAGCTTTGAATCCCCATCAGTATCCATTGATTGATTATTAAAAGCAATAAACACCGTATTTAATATTTAAAATGTTACTTAGCCTGATTTTTATTAGTATTTCGATAACGTTTTACAGTGTTATCTAATTTTAATACCATTTTTAAAAGGGATTTAATTAAAATAATTTTTATTTAAAATTATATATATATACAGTAAATGACAACCGAAAAAGTGAGGTTAAGTAGCGGAAACTACAGCGACTACGGCGTCGCGTTTCCTATGTTGCAATTTAAACAAATGCATATACAGCATGTGCAAAACGTATTGTCTTTTCTAATAGCCCGTAAATCTGCGTTTTTTACATTACAAAAATAGAGATTTTTATAGAGAGCATTTTTAAATGAATAGCTTATAGTATAAAGCAAATTTTGAATTTGACGCAAAAACGGTTTATAATGTAAACACAACATATATAGCATATGACATGCAAATGGCGCTTAAATTATTATTTATCGTGTATTCAGTCGTGTTTTTTTCAACCGTTTTTAACTGATTGTTGAGATTTAAGCTACTCTAATCAGATTCTTAAGAAATTGCAAGAATGTGTACAAAGTGCATTCTAACACTAAACGCCAACAGCAGTTACATTTGTATTTGGGCCATTCGGGGAACTTTTTTACAGCATCTAATGTGCTGCACAGTGCACACTCTGCATTGTGACCAATTGTTCTAATCTATACCGCTAGATGAGAGATAGGGTAATTTACCGAAAAGTGCTAAAATTACAAAATTTAGCTAAAAATCAAAACAGTTAAGGTTAGACTAAGTGTATAAGCCCCGTGGGTTGAGCTACCTATCGGGCGCGTTTCCAGATAATGGATAGAAGGGTAAATAGGATGTAACGGTACGCAGCTTCACCAGCTGACCCCGGACAACCCTGTTTATCTTGGCAGGTGTTGGAGTCGCGGCCTAAAATCTGTACGTACTCCAATATTACTGTCACGCGAACCAGCTTTCCCAGCTCAAGCTGTGTGTCGTGGCAAGAGCCAACACTGGGATAACGATGCCTGCCGTTGCTCTGCTGACCTTGATCAGCAAGCACGGCAGCCAAACCCAAACCTCTTGCTGCTGTGGACATATCTCACGAGCAAGCAGTGCTGGGGGGTCTTGGCTTAATTGTCTGGAGCAAGAGGAGACAACCTCATTAAAAACCTATATCTAAGCTGGAAATGACCAGGCCGATAGATGCGTGACTGGATAGAAGACCAGTCGTCACTGGTTCCAACCTCGGGGCACCAGGCGAACCCCGTTGTATATAGCTTTCCGTGCGTATCGGAGCACTGCGCACGGTGACCTTCTTTTCCTTCGCACTCGTGGGAACGTATATAGAACCATCGACTCAAATTTTAAAAAAAGACGGGGACTCTGAGCAGATCCCAAAAATAACGGCTGACGCTGAGCGCGAACCCGAAAAGCCTAAAAAGCTTTCGGGGGCGGCAAGGCGAAAGCTTAAAAAACAAAGAAACTCGGGAGCGCAAGCAACCGGTTCCACTTCAATGGCTGGGACGCAACAGCGAAACCCAGCTATGCAAGAAGCAAAAGCGGGCACGTCAGGAACGCAACAGCGACACCAGACGGCGCACGCAACGATACTAACTGCCGAAACAGAGACGCAAAAACGCAAACTTTCTAGCAGTAGCACACCGCTGCACAAAAACGACCGGTAAAGCGTAGTCGAGGGGTCGAAGGAACCCAAAAAAAGACATTCAGGGACACTCTGACGGGAATTGCTGTTGCAATTATACCAAAAGGGTTCCCTGAAAACACGTCCTGAAGAATCCGAGGTCGTAAAAACTTTGATACTTGGATGGATTGACGAATTGGAGAAGGGACAAGCTTCTCCGCGTTTTCAGTAATGTACCCATGAAAGGGGATTCCTGAAAATAACGTGCCCAGACGAAGCAACTAGAGAGTGCCTAGTCGGCACGTCAAATATTAAGAAACCACTGGGAGAGGAGAATGTGGACCCACCAAACCACCCGAACTTGCTTGGTACAAGTTCGCCACAAAATAGGATAGGTAAGAAAAGAACATGTTTCATTTAAAGAACAAGTCTGATTAAGACTCGAATAGATGGGCCAAGGTAACAGTACGTGCTTTGAGAGCACGCGGTTCAGCGAGGCACCTGCTTTTCGGCTTATCCCCGCTTCTAAGGCATAAAACCAAGTAGGTGGGAAAAGGACTTAGAAAATTCGAACAGGAACTAAGAGAGGCAGATTAGTTAAGTAAAGTAAACTAAAAGGGTTATTTAAAATAAAAATACTGAAATAAATGACTCTAAAATAAAATACATGGTATTAATGTTAATAAAAACTAAATACCTACTTTGCCGTAGCGTATACTTATAAGAAAATAAACAAAACCATGAAAATTTCGTTAGAAAACAAAACCTTATTCTTATTGTAAACTCTGGTCTCTGTTTGCAAAACGTCTATAAATGTTTACATCAGGCACCAGTTCGAGGATGGCCTGAGGGGAAACGGGATACGGGCTAACAATGGATAACAGGGCACTCCGATCCTCATCGAATTCGCGACAAGCGAGAATCCGATGCGCCGGAGTGTCAGGAACGCCACACGACGGACACCTGTTGTCATCCAAAACGCTAATGCGCTTTAGATGGCAACGAAATCCGCCGTGTGAAGACATGATTTGGACGGCCTCTCGTCGAGGGACGTGGGGCATTCTGACCCAGGTAAATATATCCGGGATAAGAGAATAGGCATTACGCCCTTTATGGGAAGTGTCCCACAGCCGCTGCCATTCACCCAATATCCAGACTTTTAAGTGACGCTTGGCCGCTGAAAAGGACGGAAAATCGTCGTTTGAAACGTGCTGGTCAAGAAAATTGCACGAGCCAGCCTTGCGAAGAACTTTGGTGCAGCAGATTTCCTGCAATAGGAGATGTAGGGGAGGATGTTTAGAAATAACACAGAGGGTATTTACGGGAACAGTGCGATACGCCCCTAGGATAGTTCTTAGGAACAAGGATTGCAACGAGGCCAGTTTCTTGACCACGTGGGAATGTCGAAGTCTGTGGTACCAAATGTCTAAGCCATATGTGAGCATGGGAATAACTGCATTGTCGAAGATATTCGCAAAATGTTTTTTGTGAAGGTTTCATTTCAAACGTGAGTATTTGTAGAACCAGTGCAAGACACTCTTACACTTGTCAACCACGAAAGCGCAATGTTTAACAAAACTTAGCTTGTCGTCGAGCAATAGTCCAAGGTACTTGAATTCGAAGACCCTACGAACAGGAGTATCGAGGAGGCGCAGTGTAGGATTTCGTCTTAGTGTAGAGCCAAAAACCATGTACTTAGTCTTGTCTGCAGAAATACTTAGTTTATTGCTGCCAGCCCAACCAGTCACAATATTTAGGCACGTTTTAGATTTTGCCTCCAAGTCTCGTCGAGAATTTGTGGACACTGTGACGGTTATGTCGTCCGCATAAGCGAAAATGTCGCAGTCTGCTGGTAAGTCTTTGTCCAGAAGATCATTGACAACCAAGTTCCACAAAGTCGGCCCAAAAACCGAGCCTTGTGGACAGCCCTTCGTCAGTCGTTTCGTGAAAGTTGAACGTGAAACGTTCGCAGAATAAGTTATCGATCTATTCGACAAATAACTACGAATGATGCGCGTAGCATCTGCAGGTACTCTCTTAACGACGAGAGTTTCGATTATAGAGGGCCACCATACGTTGTTGAACGCTCTAGAGATGTCTATGAAAATAACTAGTCTGTACTTGGAAACGTTCGATTGTGCAATTGTCATTAATCGACGGGCGGCGTCAGTCGTCGTTTTGCCATATTGACTAGGATGGAATAAAACGTTAGGCGGAATGTCGTCGTGTACCTTTTTAAGAAGTGTCCTTTCGAAAAGTTTGCCTAGTTCGGATAACAAAGTTATCGGGCGATACGAGTTGGGGTTGGCGAGATCCTTCTTTCCGGGCTTGAGAATAGTGATTAGTCTACCAGCTTTCCAGCTGGTAGGAAAATAACCAATTTTTATACATGAGTTGAACAGGTCAACGATCGTTGATGAGAGAGAATCTAGAACAACCGTTCGCAAAACATTACAATGTATTCCGTCAAGTCCAGGAGCTTTGTTTCTAGGAATTTTGCTAGCCACCGCGGCTAAATCGTCGCTAGTGACCACCCAGTCCTGTCGGGAATTACTTAGCAAAAGAGATCGGGATCTTATTTGGGCATGATGGGCATTGTCCGTCGAGGGATCGTCGTCCGGGAATAATGTGAAAACTATAACTTTGATCGTGTCTAATTCTGAAATAGTGTATCTGTCGCCGTCTTTAACATTGGAGCACGGTTGGATCGACAGAAACTTACGGGAGGATAACTTGTAAACTAACCCCCAAGGACTCGTTGCCAGGCTTTTTTCCACAAAACTTTGCCATGAGCTATATTTCGCTGTCTTCACTGCCAGTTTGTACCGGTGAAGCGCGGCCTTATAAGAGGCAAGCCATTGAGGTTTTACGTCGACAAGGGCTTTTTGGTGGTGTTTTCTTAAACAACGCACCGCTCGCTTTAACCTGTCTAACTTAGGACTCCACCAAGATACACCAGCTCTAGATTTTAAGCGTATGCTATTCAAGCCATTTTGACAAGAATCAAGGATCATCTTGGTCAACTTATCAATGAAGGCGTCCACAGATTTAGGATCGTGGCATAAAGCACCACGTGAAAGATAAGTAGGAATTAAATTTACTATAGCCTTATTTAGGCGAACGGAATCAATGCGTTTAAAATCAAGGACTCTTGTAGGGATCGGTACGTGGTTAGGGGCCTTAACGGTTAATTCAAACCGTATCAGTCGGTGCTCACTTTAAATTACATCTGGAATGACGCGCCAGTTTGATATTTTTCTGGCTAAACAAGGAGAAGCTAATGTGACGTCTATATTAGTTGAACTTAGATGGCTAGCGTAAGTGAAAGGTTGATATGGTTCATTAACAACACAGAGGTCGCGTTCATCCACGAGCTTCTCTACACATCGTCTTCGTTCGTCGGTCACCGGGGAGTGCCAAAGAGGCGATTTCGAGTTGAAGTCGCCTGCTATGATAATAGGAGTGCCTCTTAGTTCATCAAGAATTTTATCTAAGTGTTGGAGATGAATACGAACATCCTCACTCGGCGGCCAATAAACGTCGACGATTGCAAAGGAGGTGTTTCCAACCGTAACCATAGTTACCGCATTGCAGTCATTAGTTAAATGGCTGAGTATTACCACTCCGACAAGTTTCGAACTATTGAAAACAATAGCCGAGTAGTACCGCATAGAAGAGGATGCGGCAATCCTGTTGAAAGGTACAGCCGCACCAGCGAGCTTGTATCCTGAGCCTGAACTGAACACGTATGGCTCTTGGGTCCGTAATACGTCAATGTCGTTGTCGGAGGAAAAACTCATCGTTTCGAAACACGTGAATTGCGAAGATTCATTTGCGCAAACCTCAAAGTTAATTGAGTGTCCTCAAAGTCCATAATCGGTATTTAAAATCTTGGCGTCGAGCCGTTTTAAATACGCCGGGCGAATGTTACAGGTCGCCTTATGTTTGACGACGTCTCCTTTGTGGCCAAAGCGAACGCAGTTAGCGCACGTCGGGTCTCGATCCGGGTTAGGGCATGTTTTAGTCTCGTGGTTTTCAGCACAATGGCCGCACTGTTTGTCGCTCTTACAGTTCGTAGAATGGTGGCCGTATTTTTGGCAGTTAAAACAACGTGTGACCCGGATATGGTCATTGACCCGGCATGCATTCCAGGCGACGTACACACGACGCGATGCCAAAAGATATCGTCAAACTTCCGGATGAACCTCAAGTATCCAGTTACAATTTGCCCCTTCTCTATTGCCGAAGCGAAACAGCACTTTTAAGTGCTCATTTGCCAGATAAAGCATCTGATCTGAGGCATCGTGGAAGTTCTGAGAGACCAAAGCCTCTTTCACCTGCTCAGAGGACAGGTTTCTAGGAACGTCTAGGATAGAAATGCGAGGAAACGATTTGCCTTGGGGTTTGATCACAAGGCCGGCTTGTTCTAGGATGGCCGCAGGAATTTTTGTCAAATCTGATTTCTCAGATTCCAGTCTGATAGAGCTTTTCCCCGTTTTCGTCACACGGTCTAGTCTTAGGCCATATCTTTGCGGATCCAAAACTTTCATGAGGGTCGTCTTGGTTTCGTCAGCGGTCTTGAACGGACTATCGGGTTTTGGAACAATTACTACTGTCGACCTGGGAACAGGTGCAACGGATTTGCCGAAAGGTACCTTGACCTTTTCGACTAGTTTGGTTCGGGCCGCTTGAGCATAGGAGACGGCGGGATGTGCAGCATCGGTTGTGGACAACTTGGCTGTAACAGATTGCAAGGCTGATTGGACATCAGCCAAGGCATTAGCAATGTCAGCAGTTTGCTGCAAGACACGACGGTTGATTAAGGATTTTTTGAAAGTCGCTTGAAGCCTGCTGACTATGTCAATCATTTCTGATTGACGAGAAGTGGTAATCTTGCAGGCAGAGATTACCTTGGTAAGACGAGTGATGTCGGCATCGAAGGAAGTTTTAATGCTGTCTAGGGAGGTTTTATCAGAAAGGATGGACATCGTCGTCGTCTTCACGACGACGCTTGCTGGACGCGGACTCAGCCTCCATGGCGGAGGAGGCTGAGGGAATAGGAGAGGCTGAACGCGACAGCGCGACGCTCGTGGAGTGTCGGCTGGAGAAACAAACTGTTACCTGATACCCTTTTAGCCGTACACAGGAGCTTATTGCCAGAAACGGTTGGACTTATAACCAAACAGCTGGCGGATTGTCAAGGTGGTATTTATACCAAAGCCAGGAAGATCGACGTACGCCCAGGCTAAATCTTACAGACCGATCAGCTTAACTTCTTTTATCTTAAAACTACTTGAAAAAGTAGTCGACAGGTATATACGGGACGGGGCACTAAAGGCTTCGCCTCTGCACCGAAACCAGTATGCTTACCAATCTAGAAAATTTTGCGAGCTAGCAATTCACCAACTAGTAAGTAGATGCAAAAATGCAATCCAATAAAATGATATTGCATTGGGTACTACTACTACCTTCACCTCAATTGCAAGGGAAATGGAGAAAAAAGTATTTACACCTCAAGTCCGAAACTGGGTCAACTCAATGCTCAGGAATCGGACGGTGACAGCTACTTTGTACGGTAGCACTGTGGGAACCAAAGTGGCTGGCGGATGCCCACAAGGCGGGGTGCTATCAACCTTACTGTGGCGCCTTGTCATGGACGACCTACTAACTAGAAGACGGCGGGGTGTTTGCTTTAGGTTACGCCGACGATCTCATCATTATCACAAACGGGAAGTTTGGGGCAACTGTATCGAACATAATGCAAAGTGCACTAAACACCGTCGAAAAATGGTGCAAAAAAGAGGGACTATCAGTGAACCCAACTAAGACGGCAATTGTTCCGCTTACCAAACGACGGAAAACGGATGACATAAAACTACCTACGATGTACGGAGTTACGCTCTCGATGGCAAAAGAAGTCAAATATCTAGGACTTACTCTTGATACTAGACTGACTTTCAATGCTCATCTAGAAAAAGTCACAACGAAGGCCATCAGGGTTCTCAATACAACCAAACGGATGGTCGGGGGGATGGGGATTAAAACCCATAATGACCAAATGGTTATATACTGTGGTAACAAAACCCATCATCACATATGGCGCGCTTGTTTGGGGTGAGAGAACCAACCTGAAAAGCACAGCTGCAAAGCTAAGCAAAGTATAGAGATTGGCATGTCTACTGATAACAGGAGCGATGAGAACCACGCCTACAGCAACCATGGAAGCACTACTTTCACTTCCACCATTACACCTCATTGTGATTATGGAAGCAAGACAAGCAGCATACAGGCTGCAGATTAATGGACACGCGTCAATTATCGGGAAAAACATACCCGGTATATACAACGTGCTGCGTGAAGAAACAATCTTAAGCTAACGAGACGAGTGGACAAACAACATTTGCCCGGGCGCGGTTAAAAGAACTATCTGGTACACAGATGGGGCCAAAAATCGCAATGTTACAGGAGTATATGGAGGCAAGTACCATGAGAAGCAATTTTCGTTGACTTTGGGTAAATATGCATCCGATTTTCAAGCTGAAGTTGCTGCTATTGACTGGTGTGTCAGGAACATTATCGACTCGAAATCATTCACAAATGAGCCGATATCGATCATGTCTGACAGCCAAGCAGCACTACTGGCGCTAAGATCACCAGTAATAAACTCCAAACTGGCCAAAATATTGGAAAATCGCCAACCTGTGCAGCTATCTGGATACCAAAAGGCCAGAATGTAAAGGGTAACCTAATAGCGGACGCACTAGTAAAAAAGGACACAACAGGGACATAAAAAAATAATTCGCAGCAAACTTGCAGCGGATCATAAAAAACTATGGAAAAACTCTTCAGGGACGAGGCACACAAAACTCTTCCTCACAGAGCCACAATTAAACACTCAAAAACTGCACTATCAAGCATGAGTCGACAAAAATTAAGAAAATTCACGGGACTAATTACAGGGCACTGTGGCCTTAACAAACATATGCATAAAATGGGACTGCAAAGTAACCCCTTATGCTGCGGATGCTTGGAAGACGACGAGACTCCGCAGCATCTGCTGTGCGAATGCGAAGCGTATCAAATGCAACGCACAACGATTCTCAGAAAAGCTAATCGATGATGAGTTGAAAAAAACCCCATCAGAGGTGCACAAAAGGACCAAGGAGACCGCAATGCAGGGGCGCTAGACGAACCACCTCTTAAATTAAAAAAAAAAAAGTGTGCACTTTTCAATTTTTATCATCTTTTGTATGTTATTTTACATTAAATATTTTTTCATTAGTTACTTTTTGTCAAGTTTTATTTCTAATTATTTTTTTCAATATTACAATGATTTTTTTTGAATCTACCGATTTTTAAGTCAAATCTGCTTTTTTTTGTTAGATCGTGTATACAGCAAATTTTTCGAGATCTGGCAACACTGTTTATAACAACTTGTTTCAGGTTTCGGCCCTCTAGATGGCGCGTATATTTTTAGTAAACATTTTATTAGGTTAATACATTTTAAGTTAATCATAAAAATGCATACAGATTTGGCTCCTCATTTACACTCAAAAGAATGTAACGAATTAATAAACTTACTACAAAACTGCCACATAGATGTAAATTGTTTTATAGTTTGTTTACATTGAATACATGTTTCGTTTTAGAATCCGCTCCGAAAGTTCTTTGGATACTGTAACGATTTTGATAGGAAAGTTGTGACATGTCTTAAGAATGAACGTTTAGCACGGCGACAGAGAAACTACGAAAAATCTTTGGAAATTAAAAGGAAAATTCGGATGATTACACAACAAACTAAAAGTTAATAACGGTTATTTGTAAATTTGTATATAGGACAAAGTAGTTACTAGATTATCAATTTTTGCTGTATAATGCTGTAAAAACAAGTTCAGAGCTTCTGAATTTTATTAACAAAAATAGTTATTAGAATTTATTATAACGATATATAATTATTAATTCGTATGTTTTTGTTTCTTCAAGAACCTCTACTTTAAACATATAAGATCTCGTTTGTTGCTATGTGTTTGGGTTGTAAAGAAGTTGGGACAATCATGAAAAACAATGGTTGGGAAAATTTCTAAAACCCAAACGTATGCTGAGTTTTGTAATTCTCTTTTATAGGCATGCAGTCGAGCTTCTATATTCACTGTCTTGCTTTATACACTTGCCAATTCTCCAGCGATGAATGACCTTTATACTATTGTGAAGTTTAGAAATGCTTAATTTGAAAAAATTATTCGAATTTTTTTTATTTACAGCAGCTATTTTTTTTTGGTGTTTTAGTAGTACTGTTTTTTTTTATAATATTTAGAAATATTTTTAAAAATATTCAACCTAATTTTCAATGTTCGTTCCGCCACTGTTCACCGTAAGTAGCGCCATCTTTAGTCGAACTCTTAAAAATTAAAATTAGTAATTGCCCCAAAGATCCTCGAATATGTTATGTTTGTAAACGTTTAGATTACCAGTGATGTAATTAAAGTATTATTTGAAATGCTTTTGCGGGATGAATGTTGTCAAATAGCGCGATCGTATATTTTTAGCTGACAGTGAAAATTGTTGGCTGTGTTTACTTATTACATACAGATTGAGGTAAGCTAATGTTGTAAACAAAATTCTAATTTTATCTTCATAGATTTCGTAAGTAAATTTTTATATTATTGTATTTTATGTTACCTATATACCTGTGAACATTTAATTTCTAATTCTACAACAATTGCATCGGTATTGCATCACATCGAAACGTCTTTCTTTTACTTTCACTTTCACAATGTGATACAATATTGTTTTCACTTTTACTTATTTATCTTTCTTTTCTACAGCTAAATTATGGATTCTTTTATAAGTTTATTTGACCCAAATATATACGAACAATGCAGCAACAAAAAGGAAAGTATTGGCAATATCAATCAAAATTGTTTACCTCCAGAACCACAAGCAGGAAACATCGAATACAAATTAAAAATAATAAACCCCTCAAAACAAAGATTCGAACATTTAGTTACACAGGTACGGATTTTGGTGTGAAAACATGTACTGAATTCTTTATTTTGTAGATGAAATGGCGACTGAGGGAAGGTCAAGGTGAAGCGATATATGAAATTGGAGTTGAGGACAATGGCTCTCTTGCAGGATTGTCTGTTTGTGATTTAAATGCTAGTTTACAAACACTAGAACAGATGGCTATTAAGTTAGGTGCTACTACTACCGTCTTAAGGGAAAGGCAGTTAGATAATGGGCGAAATGTAGCAGAAGTGTTAGTCAGAAAGGTAAACACCCTTATTAATTTTCTGAAAATACGGTCTTATTAACATAAGATAAGATTAGATTAAGCGGGTCAATGAAAATTATCGAAATGTAACAAAGAGGCATAGAAACTGAAAAAATTGCAAGAGAATTCATGTAGAATACGTTTGATAAAAAAGGGTGACAAATTTCAAATGTTATTCATAATCTAATCAACAAGGATAGAAAACGACACATGATAGTTTCAAAACTACATTTGTTTTTATTATTCTTTGTTTTAATTTATTATTTGTTGTTATACTTTACTACTGGTTTATCTATTTTATCAGTTTAAATTGCAGGAATTGAGTTTTGGTTATCGTTTCATAGATGTTCTTTGAATACCTACTCCAAAAAAACCTTTTATGCTTTGATTCGTTATCAAATTTGCTATCTGCTTTTAGGTTCATTAATCTAATAATGACGAAAATAATGATAAGCATAATACTTCAGGAACGTCCTGGAAGCTGCACCCGTCAAATCAGCTCACATTGAAAATAATAATTTGAAGTTTTTTTACTTTTTATTACCACAACCCTAAATTTATTACCTCTACCCTTGTTTATATACATTGTAGTTAGACAATGAAATAGGTTTATATGGAAACAGATTTTTTATTCATGTTAGATGGCGATAGTGAAAACAAGGTAATAATTAAATGCAAAGCCTCAAACCGTTTTAGCTTATTAAAAGATTGCAAGCGATGGCGGCACAAGTAAGCTACTTACACAGGCTTATTAGTTCCGACATACGTGCAAAGCAATGTTTTACCAGTTAACTTGCTTTGATTCTTATAACTTGAGTTTGCAAAAATTATTCGTACACTTTAATTTCTGTTTATAAACAAAACATAGAATGAATAAAGTTTTGCAAACGTTTCTATAAAATTATAATCGGTTGAGTGGTTTGTTTAATTTTCTTTTCAAGCCGGAAGCCAACGAAGATGTGCTAATTTAATTTTTTTTTAATTATACTACTCAAAAGGCACATAAAATATAAATATATAAGCTTATTGGCACTTTAGCAATAAGATTCAGACTTCAAAACCCAATTAATGATTTAAATTTTGGTATAAATTACTATTACAGCGCTCGCCGCATATCGGAATCACGGATAATGTTTGCAATTGGGTAACGTTATCACTTTACTAAAGTAACAATCCCGACGCATGCTAGTACATAGAAAAAACGCCGCTTATAGTAATCATAGTTTCGGTTTATGTTATCAATTTCTCAGGTTTCTATACATGACCAATAACTTATTTTGTATGCATTTTTGAGCTGAATTTTTACAATACGCTTGTTTAGAGTGAAAAATTTTATCATTGTACTCTAAAAATAGTTGTTTTGCATGTTTATCTTATTTTTGCAGTGTTATTTATTTATTCAAATAATTTGACTGATTTACGAAACGGTACATTGAATTAACTTGGAAAGCACGTGTCTTCTTAGAATAACAAATTAAATTAACTACGTTTTATGTGATCACGTTATTTTGTATTTATTTTTAGTGTCAGCAAATTTCTGAGAAGAATTGTGTAATTCTTAGAACAGTGAATGAAGCATCATAACGTTGTTATTGATTTTTTTGTTGGCTCAAAATGCTGCTTTTCTTAAACGTTTT
The DNA here is from genome assembly GCA_035610365.1 of Aquatica leii. Taxonomy (NCBI): domain Eukaryota; kingdom Metazoa; phylum Arthropoda; class Insecta; order Coleoptera; family Lampyridae; genus Aquatica; species Aquatica leii. The sequence continues at coordinate 30,733,016 of CM069439.1, forward strand.
TCGGCTATTGTTATCAAAAGCCTCAAGTCCCAACGTGATCCTATTAAGCGGCGTGCACTGCATAGTTACAAACGCAGGCATTCGGCCAGAAATGATATCAGCATTGCCTACAATATACTACACCCCAGATGTATTTTTATTATGTCAATAAACAAAAACGTAGAATATTTCTGTTTTTTTGACATAAAAGGACCATCCTTAGCTAAACATAATTTTTTTATCAGCATGTGTATTCATTAACTAGTTCACTTTCATCTAATTTATATTAAATTTTAGTAGAAATTTTGTGAATTTGGTAGCTTATTTTATTGTTTTGATCGCTCGAATACTATAAACAAATACATACAAATTAGAAACTGTACATTCAATTATAAAATTGTCTTCTATTACGGGAATAATTATGTTTCTCAGAATACCAGTTGTTTACGTAGACCGAATTTCATAACATAAGTGTTATCTTGCATAGATATAATTTTCTTTCAAGGTTATTTTACATGTAATAAAAAGAACGTATGTCCTTTCCGAATCTCTGAAACTTTATCTTTATAGATTACTGTAAGAGAATATACTGATCTGTAACTTAGAAATCTGTAGTATTAATAAAAACACCGCCAAATATGTCAATTTTGCGTTTGCATCCAAATTAATGTTTCCAATTTTAGCGCAGTCATTGTCTAACTGTAATGTATATAAACAAAGCCTCAACCAATACTGAGTACTCACTTTAAGGTAGACCAACTATAACGTAGCTTTGCCTAAGAAATTGATATCAAAGCTTTTATAGTAGTTTCTTAATTTGTTTATCATTAAAACCTAACATTTAATTATTGTATTATGTTTAATATAAATTTATTATCCCAGCCCAAATTAATGTTAATGCATACACGTGTAAGCACTAGATTTGCTGTGTATCCACGTAGCTATTGACCGTAGGTTTGGCATGTAATCACTGTAAACGCCATAGTTGTAAGACCGCTATGGTCTAAATCAGAGGTTCCCAAACTTTTTTGTGTCGTAGACCCCTTGCCATGTTTTTCGGTTTTGGGTAGACCCCCTACTTATCTGATATTGATTTTTTGTAAATTTCTAACTGTAGTGAAGTTTAGTGTTAAAAATTTAAAGTAAAAACACATGTTAAGTTTCATACATTTATTAATTAAATTTAAATTAAAACTAGTCAAAATAAAATTTTGTATATTATATAAAATATACATAACATAAAATAAACTAAGCAATAAGTAAATGCTTTTAGTGAGAAGGGTGAACCCGATGCTTTAATAATAAATTATCAATATTTGGCGTCAATTTTGTAAGATTTAATCTTAACAATCTTGGCTAATGATGTCCAGTCTGTTTATTTTTTTTTAGGAGATTGCTAACAGCGCTGAACCCTCTTTCCAGTAGGTATGACGATGGAAAGGAAATTAAAAACTTCCTCGCAATATTTCATAATACGGGATAAGTAACGGGTATGTTGTTTTGCAGCCAGAACTGCTGATATCCGTTTTTAAACTGAACCTTAAGTTCTTCGTTTGTACTTAGTTCAGTCAGTTCCTCTTGTATTATGACATTCGTTTCTTCTATGTCACCATATTGGTTAATTATCCACGATGGTATTACCATAGTCAAAACATCCTCAAACCTAGTTTCAAAATCTGAATAGAGAGTACTTAAAGGTTGAACGTAGGTTAAAACGTCGTTTTCCTAGCAGTTTGTCTGTGACAAATTGGGGAACTGGGAAAATTCGCCTCGTCCAATATTTTGCTTCATTAGTTTAACTCTGGCAAGAAACGCTGATAAGATGGACTTTGTTTTAATCAAATTTAGACTGTCGCCTTGTAGCTGCAAATTAACCATATTAAATTTTGTAAACAAATATGTTAAATAGGCTATATCTGTTTTCCACTTTATTAAATTGTCTTTTAAAATTTTATCTTTAGTAGTCTCAAAAAGTGCAAAAAATCTTGTCAAACATAAGCCTTTCGACAGGCAGCGTACTTCAGTGTAAAGGAGTAATTGATGAAAGTGTTCGTCATTTTTGAAATAATTACACAAGAAGCTTTCAATATCAAAACTCATTTCATCAATACGTCTTTCAACAGTATTGTTGCTTAAGGGAATTTTTTTAATTATATCAGATGCAGGTTTTTGTAAAACAGTTTTTAAAACCTCTTCAACGGCTGGCAAAATTAACTTCTCTCCGATACTATGCGGTTTTCCGGATTTTGCTATAAGTAGCGAGATATTGTATGACGCCCGCAAACCATCATCGTTTCTTTGTGATGTCGAATCGAACATTCTGTCCAGCGTGGGTCTCTTCTGAAGTTTATCTTAGAGTGTTTGAAAGTATTTAAAATCTTTATCTGTTTTCTCAGGGTGACATCTTCTAAGATGATCCTGCAGCTTAGATGGTTTCATAGCGTCATTGCCCAAAACTTTGTTGCATAAAAGGCACATAGGCAATTGTTTGTCCGACAATGATGGAATGAAGCCAAGTATCAAATAATCAACACTGTACTGTCTACATTTCTTTTTAAATTCGGTCATGGCATCAGTTTTCTGTGGGCAAAATTAATCTATTTAAATAAGACAAAAGGTCCAGCAGCTGTATATTAAAAAATCAAAGTCAAACATGACAAAAAATGTTAAAATAAAATATTATACAACGAATAATAATAACAAATTGTTATGCGATTTATCTCTACGTACATTTGACTGTCATGTGTAAAAATTCACTGGTTCCACTTTAGCAGTGGCGGTTTCTCTGTTAGGTCATTCGGACAATGATGCTCCAAAATCAATAAGAAATGTATTTTATTTACTTTAAAATTACAGCAAATTCGCGTTTAAATCAAATTATCAGCGTTTGAATTTCAATTTTCATTGTAAGCGCAACAGATGCGAAATTTTACGAATTTGCCTGAGGCTGTTGTGTTTTATAGTCCGTGTGTATTATATAATGTAGCTGAATCGTAAATGATGGTTATTGTAGTCGAGAGTGAAACACACATAATACAATTTTATGCGAATTAGAAAAAAACAACTAAATGCTTTCTCCGGTTGTCAGCCGGGTCCCATTCACGTACTCAGTGCAATGCTTACGTCATTTATTAGTATCTCCGCAACACCTGTTTGTAAAACAAAGATGCTGCAATGCACATTTTTTATGACATACGACAAACTTTGCACTCGATTTTTTAGTTGTTTGATAATAATCGTTTGGAAATCATTTCACGACTAAAGAACCGTGAGGTGCGCGTCGGATAAATACGGAATTTGACGATCATGCAAAATAAATTCTAACTAAAAACATCATCTGTAAACATTAACGGTAATGGTTTACCTTTAATTGAACTAAAAAGTGAATGCATACAAGACGATGAATATAATATAAAAAAATATAAAACACAAAGATAAAAAAGAGTTTGTAACAACTTGTGGAATAAATGTGGACACTTCAAACGCCGTATGAAAAGTGCAAACGTTTTTTGGTTAGCTAGTGTATTGACATTCGGAACAAAATTGGTTTCTGCGCAGCGGTTCTTTAGTCTTGAAATGAACTAACAAATGTCAATGACTTTCACAAGTTAATTAATTGTGTTTAAGTACATATTACCGTTTTTGTTTCATAATGGCGGTAGTACTATAGTAGTAGTAATCTATATATGATTTATCAGATTGTGTAGGCGCTTTTCTTAATTATATTTTAAAAGAAGTAAACGCCTTTGTGTATAATTTATGCTTTACTTTCATAGCAGCTTTAGTGGACTGTGTACATTTTACAATTGTTAACAAAATTTCTATTGCGCTTGTTCTTTGATAACAAACTTTTAAATTGGGCTGTACTATGTGTTGCCTATTAACATTGACATTAAATACAGATTGGATTTGTAGATGTGCAGAAACTAATAGATTTTACTGTTTTGTATGTTTACTATTTTCACACGCTTCATTATGGTGTAAAAATGATGTTACGGATTTAAAACATTTAAAAGAAAAAGTGAAAAAGCACTCTTTATCTGTGGATCACATGAAAAATTCGATCGATGATTCTGCTAATTGTAAAGATAGATGAATAGATCTTAAATATAAATCGATTTAATGCAAAATATTTTTTTTTACTTTTTGTGATAGTTGCGTTTTTTGAATTTATAAAATGACCCTCTGGTATGATTGACCACCAACCGCCACTACAGTTTATAGCAATAATATATAATTTTAATATAGAGAAGTATGTACAGTGCAATATCCATAATCCGAACATTCTAGTATTCCGAACTGGCCCACAGTGTAACGACTAATGGACAAAAGTATAATTTTTTTACTTTTTTTGTGAAGTTATTTGGTAAGTAAGTAAATATTGACACACATACATATTTATTTATGTGACCGGTCAAAATATGTAGTTTAATTCCAAAATATTTTTTTAAATATGTTTCCTATATGTAAACACAGTGGCGGCTGGTGGTCAATCAAGAGGGTCATTTAAAAAAACCGCAATGATCGCAAAAAGGGTAAAAAACATTCTTACAGTAACGTGATTTATATTTAAGATCAATTATGTTTAAGATTTAAGATATTCGTCTTTAATTACAATTACCAAAATAATCAATAACAAGCTCATTAAAATTTACAATGATTTTTCAATGCTTAGCACAGAAATGCACATCCTTGTTGTCTCATAGTATTGCCAATTGCGTAGAAATGTTTAAATTCTTTTTAACACAGAGAAATATCGCTATCTTTCCACTGTAGTCATATGTAAAGTCAATCAATTGCTATATTTAATATATGTATCTATTTTTAGTTTTTACAAACTTTTTCATTATAGTCTTTAATTGACTTCACAATTGGTTTTTACTTTTTCTTTTAAATGCTATAAATCCGTAATATTATTTTTAAAACATAATGATCTGAAAACAGTAAACATAAAACACTAAAATCTATTATTTATTTCAAATCCACAAATCCGAGTCATACACAGATTCTTTAAAATTACCGTAAACTTCTTTGTTTTTATGTTTACTGGTTGGCCGCATTTGAGTAAAGGCTGAGGACGAGCATTAAATTCTAGATGTGTAAACAATTATTAGCTATTCATTTTTTAACGTCGTGTACCACAGTTATTATGACACAAAAACGATAAGTGGTCCCTTACAAAGGAATATTATCGATCAACTAAGAAAATCGACTATAAAGTTTGTCATATGTGATAAGAAATCTGTATTTAACACACACGTGCTGCGAAGATAACGATAGATAACGTAAGTCACGTAAGCAATGTAAACATTGCACTAAGTATTGTCTTTGGCGTAGGCGGCCCGGCTGAAGACCCTGCGAAACCATTTAAACATTTACTTACCTTCTTTTCTAACTCGCATAAAATTGTATTATGTGTGTCTCACTCTTGATTACTAGATTAATGACTATCATCGTAATATAATGTAAATGCGGGCACAAGTCCGTGTCAGCCTCGGGTAAATTCGCAAGCTTTCGTATCTGTTGTGTTTAAGGGGGTTTCCCCAATCTTTTTTTTCAAAAAATCGATTTTTTTTTAATACATTTTTCCGTCATTTAGACTATTTACTTTCATCCCACGAAGCCGTTTTCCGATGCGCGAATGCTGTGTTCTGTTTTTCGCGTATTGAAAAAATAGCGCACCGCCCCGAAAACGGCTTCTCGCGCGCAGCTGCGCGACTTATTCGAAGCAGTCGGTAAGGGTAGGGTCGGTAAAGAAGAGCAGAATTGTATGAGGTTGTCGATCTCAGACGCGTGTTATTTTGGTTCGAATCGGTATACGTGTGGCTTGCGTCCCGCATGCTTAACCTCAGTTATAAACATGCCGAATTTAAAGCGCAAAGGCACAAAAGGTGCTTCCGGTTATGTGAAGAAGACCAAACAAAAGCGGTTTTCGGGTAATCAGTTCACCATGGAAAGCGACCCTGTAAGTAGTTAATATTATTTTTTCATAGAATATGTAATACTTACTGTAATATTTTTTCATTGAAGGACATAGAAAATATTTCAATGAAATATTTTTAATATTTAAAAATATTTAAACAATGTTATAGGATACTTCGCGAGTGAGCACGTCGGCGGAAAAGTTGCGCAGTGCTTTCGATGATATTACGGTCGACCCCAACAGTTGCTACGTGTTGCTTAACTTCATGATGGTGTTCAACTTCTTGTCAGCAACTCTAAAGTGCAAAACTTGTGATGGGGATGTCACTTTCTTGAAGTCTGCGAATCGAGGCCTTGGATTTAAACTGCTGATCGAATGTGGGTGCCCTCCGCGTTCTGTGTCGTCTTGTCCTCTAAATGGACAATCATACGAAGTCAATCGTCGCCTGATGTTCGTCATGCGTCTTCTTGGAATAGGACAGCGAGGCGTGAACTTGTTCTGCGGGCTGATGGACCTGTCAACTGGATTCGGAAATTCGGTGTACGATGCCTTCCTGCAGAATCTGTACGTTGCTTCGAAAGCTGTTTTCGAGTGTGTTTGCAGGAAAGCAGTTCAAGAAGAAATCGCGAAGAATACACAACATGGAAACACACCAACTCAACTGTCAGTGTCAGGCGACGGCTCTTGGAAACGGCGCGGTTTTTCATCTCTTTACGGTATAACTTCGCTGATCGGGACTTATTCGAAAAAAGTTCTTGATTGCGTCGTAAAATCAGCGTATTGTCAAGGATGCAATTTGAAGAAAAACTGTGCGGGCACTCCTGAGTACGAAGAATGGCTGGAAACAACATGCAGAGGAATGTCTTCTCAACCATCACGGAAGTTCGGGGAAAATGGAAGTTGACGCGGTTCAAGAGACGTTCGCCAGGTCAGAAGAGTTGCATGGAGTTCAATACAAATACTACATCGGGGACGGCGACACGACAACCTTTAAGGCTCTCCTCGACATGGATCCCTATGCCGATTTGACCGTGCAAAAGAAAGAATGTGTCGGACACGTTCAGAAGCGGATGGGTACCAGACTTCGTGCAGCGAAAAAGCAGAACAAGGGCATTGGTGGGAAAGGATCAGGCAAGTTGACAGACAATTTGATCAAGCAGTTGACGGTGTATTACGGTTTGGCGATCCGACGACATGCTGATTCGATTGAGGATATGAAGAAAGCAGTGTGGGCTACGTTTTTACATAAATGTTCAACCGACAAGGACCCGAAACACGACAATTGCCCGGTAGAAAGCAACAGTTAGTGCAAGTGGCAGGCGGCGAAAACTGCAGGTACCCTGGACAAGTTTCACTACAATGCGCCGCTCACCGCGAAAGTTTAGGACGTCATTCGGCCCATCTACGAAGCATTTTCTGAGGACGATTTGATGGGGAGATGTCTCGGTGGGCACACGCAAAATTCAAACGAGAGCTTCACTTGGAAGCTGACGCCGAAGCATATGAACTGTGGGGCAAAAACAGTTACCATTGCAACATACCTGGCCACCGGAATTTTCAACGATGGGTTTTCGTCAGTCCTGAAAGTTATGAACACCTTGGGAGTGCGCGTCGGCCTGCAAGCCAAGGCCTTTCAGGCGAAGATCGACGCGGATCGCGAGCGGCGGGCGGAGGATCGCTTGACTCCAGCGGCTCGGGAAGCCATTTATACGCTGATAGTTTGATTTAAACGAACTTTTCTGTAATTTTAAAGCAAATAAAATACCTTTCTTATTCATTTTTGGAGGGCCATTGACTAAATGACCTAATAGAGAAGTCGCCACTGTGTAAACATTTAAATTCTATGATGAAGAAAATAGCAAACAAATTAGAGTGTTTAATGGAAATTCTTCCAAAAACACGCTGTTCAGTTGTGGATTTCTTATTTTCTTAATTTATCTTTCAAAGTGTTAACATATTATATGTTAATAATAAAATACATACGTAATATGTATGTACAGTTGTCTTTTTTTAGATTTTTCCCAAACATTCCATAATCCGAACATCTCCTTGCAGCAATTAGTTCGGATTACGTAGATAGCACTGTAATTATAATAACGATTGCTAAAACTTTGAAAAAGAAACTATTGAGGAGTACTCGTGTAATTTTGCATGAATTGAATATTAAACTACTAATAACTGGAGTTACTTTTCTCCGGCACTCTCAAACAAAATAACACTAATTCACTATAATTTGTGTGATAAACTACCAGTTTATATTTTTTTAACTATTTTCTTAGCACTTTCCTTTTCAAGATTCAGGAAACGAATAAACGTATTTGTCTCACATTCGTATTTATAGAGTGACGAATTGAACAAGTCAGTGCAAGTTCGCGAAACTTTGAGACTGCGCGTATGCTTGTAACAAGATGATACTGGTATATCATTATGTGCAAGTTTTTACAAGTTCAAAATGTATTGCGACCACAAAGCGAATGCCTACATCCTACAACTTACACAATTTTATAAACATATATAATACATTTTTTACTTCATAGGTACTTTTATAAATAATGTATATGTCTTTATATTATAAGATAGTATAATGTAGTAAATAGGTACTATCAGTGTATGTTGAGATTCACTATCGTGGACCCTCATTTTCATTTCATGGACCCCTAATTTTTTTTCGCTGACGTAGATCCCTTGCAGGTTGTCATAGACCCCCGGGTGTCGATATAGACCACTTTAGGAATCACTGTTTTACATCATAATAATAGTTATCACCATAAATTAAGAACTTAAACTCGAACATATATAGGAAAAAAATGTAATAAGTTACAATTTTTTTGGCATGTATAAATTTATTACCTCATCCCAAACCACCTTTAATGCGTTTAAATGACTTGTTAGCAATTATTACCAGGTCTTAAGTAGTTAAAATCGGACTGTAAATAGGTAAACTATAATGCATTTGGCGCTAACAACGATAGTCTATTCTCCGCGTTATTGACGCTCTCTATGGATTGCTTTATAAGGCCGTCTTTTATACTCAAAGACTAACACTGCGTTTAGTAAATTTAAAGCACTCGCTTCTTGTCAGGTTGTTCGTCGGTAGTCTGCTTTCCAGTTCAGGAATAGTTTCAATTTGGGATCATTTTCTTCTCTAAATTTGACATGCTCAAGGTATTGCATTTCCTTCTTAAACATGTGGCACTTCTTTGAGCTCAATTTCACATTTGCTCTACGAAACTGTTGGAATACTTTCCGGTTGCTCAAATGTTTCGTAAACGGCATTCCAGCTTCATTTACTTCATCCAGATAAACAAAGCACGTTTTGCAAAACATGATGGTCTCCATGGAACGCTCGAACGTTACACAGACTAAAGATCATACCGGAGAACTGCCCATCAGTAACCACAGTACTCTAGGTAAATGGTAATTGCTCTTCTTTGTTACTGTCTGTAATCTACGCAAAATCTGGTTGAACCATCCTTCTTTACTAGTATCACTAGGGTCGCTCATAGAATGTTTTAAGGTTCAATCACGCGCTGTCTTTCTATATCCGCTTCTCGTTTTGCCAAAAGAAGTCGACGTGGAGGGTCCCTGGTATTGATTTTGTGCTTTACACATCAGTACTTTCTTTCTGCAGTTCCAGCACGTCACTTTTCTACGGGGTACTATTTTCTTGTGTTTTCGCGAGTACTTTTGCAGCACAAGGCTGCTTTCGAAGTTCAAGATCTTGCTAACCGTAGAGTTTGTTCTGCTATTCCAAATTATTTCTTTCGTCGAATTTGATACATAATTTTTTTTGTAACTACGCATCTGTTTTTCAGGTACCTGAGGATCAAAATAGCATTGAAGTTCGAGTAGCCGTTCTTGGTAATGCTGATGTAGGCAAATCAACATTATTGGGAGTACTAACTCAAGGAAGTTTAGACAATGGACGTGGTAGAGCTAGATTAAATATGTTTAGGCATTTGCACGAAATACAAACAGGACGTACTTCATCAATTTCACACGAAATATTAGGCTTCAATTCAAAAGTATATTGCAGTACCATCTTGCAATCTGTCACATTCATTAGCATTTCAGGGCCAATCAGTTAATTACAGCTATAGTAAACTGATGACGGCAGAGGAAATATGCGAAATATCTAAAAAATTAATTACTTTTCTCGATTTGGCTGGACATAAAAAATATTTACATACTACGATTAAAGGACTTTCCGGTTATTCTCCTCATCATGCGATGTTAGTGGTGAGTATTCTGAATCATTTTGGTACACTCGAGACAGTAAAAATCGGGACATTACCTGTCTTTTTATGAGCGTACTTACTAAATTTAACGTATTTAAACTTTATTACTTGACAGGTTGTAAAAAATAATTATTTTTGAAAATCCTAAGTCGTTACTCATTTTTATAAAAACTTTAATTATTAATGATTTGTTAACTTAATTTCTTCTACACAAATGTCTTCAATACTATGTTTGTACTTAATACGAGATACATGCAATTGGGTCAGCCTATATAAAATCGTCAGTATTAAAAAATATATATATAGGGCACAAACCTTATCATAGTTGAAAATTTAAGTGTGTAAGGCAGAATTAACTAAACGACGATTTTTTGGTTGAATGTATCGATGAGAAGGATGAAAAGATCAGAAGAGACGGAAAAACAAGGAAGTGAACTAAATATACGTAATAACTACAAAAGAAATACCATTCTTCTCTGTGAACAGTCTTGCTCTTTTTTTATCTCTATAGCTTCCCTGGCAAATCTCTTCCAATAGTTCTTATTGGTAGTTATTATTTATACGTTGCTGAAGTCTATGTTTGTGTCCAATTTCGTGTGTGTGCGTCTACTACTGCCGTATCTTACGTCTCTTGTGTATTTTTTATTCTTTTTCCCGCTGTTATTCCTGTTTGTCCAATGTAACACCTTCAGCACTGGTGTGTTATCTTGTAATCAACATACCGTTCTTGCTATTTGTTTTTGACTAACGACACTGTTGGATTGATGTGGTAGCTTTGAAGCGCACTTGTATCTTTTTCTTTCTTTAGAATCCTCGGATAACTTCCGTCATGTAAGCTAAAGATGCTATCCGTTTTGGTAGTTCCGTTTGGAGAATCGTCTGTTTCTTTGTGTCGGTTTTTTTTAAGCGTCTTCTCAAGGTGAATCTACTCACTGACTCGGTTATGGTCATAAACACATTACCATTCGCGGTGATCACAGATAAATAAAAGCTACGAAAAACGAACGATTCTGTAACAGTACCAACAAGAGCTTGTTTACCTTACATAGCGGGAGTCTTCGATTAGATACGTTGGATCTTAACGAAACAAAAGATACAAGTGCGCTCAACGAAAAACAAAATAGCAAGGGCCACGGCGGAAGGTATATACAACATGTCGTGCGGAAAGTGTTCTATCGGATAAACAGGAAGAACAGTGGGCCAACGAATAAAAGAACACAAGAGAGTGTAAGATTTAAAAGAATTGGACGATAAGCAGTAACAGAACGCACACACACACACACGCGAAACTGGACACAAAATAGACTTCACCAACGTAGAAATAAGAACTAATTACAACTCGTCAGGAAAGGTATAGAGTTAGAAAAGAACAAGAATATTAACACACGAGGAAGCGATGAAGATACGGTTGAATACTCACAAGGCATCCGAAAAGTATGGAATATATTATACAGGTCGATAAATATGCACTTTACACGAAAAAGTTGTAAATAAAAGTTGTTTATCACTTAGTTATCTACCACCTGGGAGATATCAATTTAAATTTTTGCTGTAAACAAAATCGCAACGAATAACACTTACATTTTTTTAAATGGCAAGGCACGTCTTTATTATACTCATTTGATAGTCTTTTTTTCTCTTTTCAACCATATGAAACTTGAATACCTTTACATCAAAAAAATTTTCAAGAAAACAAGGACATGTCTAACAAATTTATTTTACTGAGCAGTATTAGTCAGGTACGTAATATGTAGCATTGAAACAATTGAATGCACTTTAGAACACTGTCACACTTTGCTATTTGTTAGTGCTTGAAATATGGCTCAATTATCTGAGAAACATAGAATTGAAATTTTAATGATTCTGGGATATGGAGATAGAAGAAGAACCCAAGACGAAGTATGTAATTTATTTAATAACTTGCATCCAGAATTAAACATTTCGCAGTCCACGGTAAGCAAAATTTGGCGGAAATTTCAAGAGACAGGTTCGGTGAAAGATGCGAGTAGGACTGGTAGACCTTTGTCATTAAGTAATGTGGAACGAGAAAATGTGTTCTTGTCTGTTGAGGAAAATCCACAAATTTCTGTTCGGCAAATTGCTAGAGAACATAATTTGAATAAATCGGCTGTACATGACGTTTTAAAAAAAGAGAAATTTCATCCTTATAAAGCTTGTGTAGTTCAAGAATTATTTGAAGACGATTTGGACAGAAGGCTGGAGTTTTGTGAAACAATAACAAACAAACTTGAACGAGATGCACATTTTCATAAAAATATCCTTTTTACTGATGAGGCCACGTTTTGTTTAAACGGCACAATTAACAAACAAAACACACGTTACTGGTCTTCACAAAATCCTCACTGGTATCTAGAAGGATACACCCAATACCAGCAGAAAGTCAACGTCTGGGTAGGAATGATTGGAAGTCAAATTTTGGGGCCATATTTTTTTGAAGGTATCTCGATTTCTTAAGATTTGAGTTAGTTCCTGCTTTGTCCGAGTTATTTCCACATGAAGTAGATCCAGATATATCTCATAACAGAATATGGCTTCAACAAGACGGGACACCTCCACATTTTGGAATTAATGTCCGCCACTTTCTTAATAATACTTTTCAAAATACATGGATAGGCAGAAGAGGTACGATAGAATGGCCTGCTCGCTCGCCGGATTTAAGTCCACTAGATTTTTTCTTTGGGGCTATATTAAAAGCAAAATTTATGTAAATAGACCTGATAATGTTGAAGATTTGAAAAATCGCATTAGAGTTGAGATAAGAGCTATAACTCGAGATATGATTTCAAAAGCAATCGATGGTTTTAAAAATCGAATTTACCACTGTCAAATTATGAATGGTTTACATTTTGAACATTTATTGTAAGTTTAGTTTAAATACATTTTTTGTTATAACAATTTTATGTAAAGATATTTAAAGTTTAATATTTGCTATTGTGACAGTGCATTCAATTGTTTCAATACTACATATTACGTACCTGATTAATACTGCTCAGTAAAATAAATTTGTTAGACATGTCCTTGTTCTTCTTGAAAATTTTTTGATGTAAAGGTATTCAAGTTTCATATGGTTGAAAAGAGAAAAAAAGACTCTATCAAATGAGTATAATAAAGACGTGCCTTGCCATTTAAAAAAATGTAAGTGTTATTCGTTGCGATTTTGTTTACAGTAAAAATTTAAATTGATATCTCCCAGGTGGTAGATAACTAAGTGATAAACAACTTTTATTTACAACTTTTTCGTGTAAAGTGCATATTTATCGACCTGTATAATATATTCCATACTTTTCGGACACACTGTATAAGACAAAGGCCAAGCAACTGAGAATCAGTTCAGTTATCCTGAAGAAGCTGCCAGCATGGATAACGCAACGTCGAACGCAAGTTTTGGCAGAAGTAATAGATACTGTATGGAGAGGTGAAGATTTTCAGTCCGAGAGGAGAACCCAGCATACAAAAGACGAGAAAGGGAGCGACGAGGAAATAAAGAGAAGAATAATTTTTATGCTTAGGATACAGGATAAGACACGATAAATGCTATGGAGCGGAAAAGTTACTTCCTTTCATATAAATAAAATCCTCGGAAACGAAAAACTTTTTGATACTACTAACGATTTTTAGCCTTTGTTTTCGCCCAAAAGCGGAAGGAAAATTCGGTTTAAGTTTGTGTAATCTTTCTGATATTGACACTTTTATATGAACTGACTACATTGCTTCAAATTTTTTGTTTTCTTGTATCAATTCGAGATAATTATATATATTTTTTTAAACAGATTTCTAGCACAGTCGGTGCGGTGGGAATGACACTGGAGCATCTCAGCATAGCTATAGCGTTAAAAGTACCGTTTTTTGTAGTGATTACAAAAATAGATTTGGTTTCTCCAAATAAAGTACTAGAAAATTTAGAAATATTTCTCAAACAAGTGAGTAGTAGACGTGTTCCATTAGTTGTTAAAACAATCGATGACGTTATTACTGCTGGTACTAACCAACTCAAAGAAAACACGGTGCCGATTTTTTGCGTATCGAGTGTCACCGGCGAAGGACTAGAACTACTACTAAAATTTCTATATGTTTTGCCACCTGGTGTTAGTGCTAAAGAAATAGAACGACTGCAGCAGGTAAGAGATTAGTTAGTGACGAATTAGTAACTAATTTGCGTGTAATAGGAACTGCCCGAGTTTCAAATCGACGAAATTTTTCGAGTTGGCGACTTGGGTCAAGTTCTTGGTGGGTTACTGTCAAAAGGAGTACTTACTGAAGGTAGTAAGGTTCAAATTGGACCTCACGCCGATGGATCCTTTACACGTACGACGATAAAATCGATTCATCGTAATAGGGTGCCGTGCAGGATGGTACGTGCAGGACAAAGTGCTTCAATTTGTTTGGATATATCGATTAATGATGTACGCGCTGGAATGTTACTATTAAGTCCAGAACAACCAGTCCAAGGCTGTTTGTATTTTCAAGCTAATATATCGGTACTCTTTCACGCCACTGCGATTTACCAAGGATTCCAAACTACAGTTCACATTGGACATATTAGGCAAACGGCTATTATAGTTGGTATTTTCTCGTCTAAATGCATTCACACGAATGAAAGAGATTCCGTTTTATTTAAATTTAAAAGACATCCCGAATTTGTCCGCGTGGGGCAACGCCTACTTTTTCGAGAGGGTAGTACTAAAGGCATAGGGGAAATAACACAAGTGTTTCCTTTTATTACAGAAAATTAAATTTTGATTCTTTCTGGTACGAGTGTTTTTATGTTAGTTTGTTTTTAGTACACAGTTTCTTTCGCTACTCCAGATTATTTACGCATGCTGAAACTGTGATGGAATATTTATTTTAGATTACGAAATGATTGCAGAAATCTCTATTTGGGGGCGAAAGAAACAATCGATTTTTATGTAGGTAGTGTATTTAAATGTATTTTCGTTCGTTGCGTGGAAATTGTTGGTAGTTTTAGCTTACAATTGTAATTTGCAACGTATTTCAAAGTCACTTAATGTTAACCACAATTACCACACGAATAAGTTCTGACTAAATCGGCCATCTAAAGCATTTTAGAAAATAGTTTTAACAAAAAAAATGCAATAATTTTAACCGTAAAAGTAATTTTTTTTAACCTCTAAACTGTACATATCAATTGCTACAAAATGGTTTTATGTACATATTGTCCAAACGTTTTTATTTGTGTGAAATATTTTTGCAATATTATTATAGTCGTGTGATGGTTAAATGATTATATATATTTTTTTATTTATTTCTATTAGACATATTGAAAAAAAAGTACTGTGATTATTTAAAGCAGTAATGAGATGTGATCAGTATTATGTAGAATACGGTTGATGTACAGAAATAACTACAGTTAAACTACGTATGTACGATTTTATACAGATGTAGTCGAGAACATATACTTTTATTTAACTAATAAAACATACTTATATAACTGATCTCACAAATAAAAATTTCATTCTATGTTAATTAGTTATGGTTCTATTCTATTCCTTTATGAATATCGGTTATTGGCCTGTAAGTTCAAGGTTAAAGTATAGCTCATCACACGTTACTGGTTTTGTTAAAAAAACATCTGTCGATGGTATTAAAGTATTAGATATGACAAGATTATTGTGGTGTGTGTACGGTTTCAAAACATTGCATTTCTTATAACATAAGATTATCAGTACACAAGAAAAATTATCATTTCAATCCAGCGGCTATTACGTTAGTTGTGAATTTGAAGGTATCATACCTATATTTTCGCTATCTACAAAGCAAGTGACTAACTGACTTTTGAGTTGAATTTTAAGAAACGACCTTACATTAATCTATGTATTACTATCACTAACTAGGTTCGCACTTTTTATTTATCTAAAACTGATACTTGTTTATGTTAACAACCCGTACGTGATTGACGTATTTATGTTTCACTAGCACGTGAATCTTCTCGATTCAATTCGAAAAACTGAGTTGAGCTTCCTGTTAACACTTTGAGTGCTACGTGAGTCCAATGTGTACTCACATTAAAAAAGGCCGCTCATGCCGCGTGAGACCACTATGGTCTCACGTTAGCGATTTGTATTTTATGCTGCGTGGTGCCTGGTTGGTATCACATTAATTTAATTTCCATAGAAGTGCATTCTAGATGGCCGTAAAATGTTGTTTGGGTTGTTGTCACTACGCGGCCTGGCGTGACAGACAAATAATTATTATTTTTATTCTTATTACACATACAAAACTAAACTAAACCCAATAATCGACAACAAAAAGAAGCAATACGTGTTTACGTTATAATAAATCATATTCCACATTGGTGAACAACAACAAAACACGCTAAGCAGTAATGTTTGATGCAAATAGTACATTATTTCAAAGCACTTTGTTTACAAGTTTACATCGCTACGGTTCTACCTGATTCTGTAGTGAGCAGCTCGTAGCACCGAACGCAACGTCTTCTACTCTTTCTGCCCAAGTCTTCTAGAATGTGGTTTTCCGTATTTTGACGTGTAACCTGTATATTGGTGGTAAGACAACAGAACATTTTATGAGCAACTTCTTGTTTGAATTGGGTAATAGACATTTTTTCACTTTTTGATGTACATAATACGCATTTACTAATGTAGTTCCGATTAACAATTCTACTGCTAGTTTACGGTACCATTTCAGTCCTTTTCTAAGTGAGGTATTATAACTTTTGATTTGGTCAGAAATATCAATGTACCCCTTATATTTATTATCTTCCCAGATCATTTTGGGCTTGCGCACTTCAACACCGCTCTTTTTTCGCATCGTAACCATGTTGTTAACGTCAATACGTCCCTCTTATCGCGCCATTTTTGAACAATAACACCTGTATTACTTTCAGCAGCAATCGTTTCCCATTTTTTAGTTTTTTTCTCAATCACAATTGTGGGATTCAGTTTCCTATTGGAACGCAATGTACCAACCATGTATGTTTTATTTAGGAGAAGTTCATGTGCCAAACTAACTGAGGTATAGTAGTTATCTGTACAAACAGTCCGTCTATGGCCTAATAAATTACTGGATAAGTTCGGAACAACTGCTGATGGAACAGAACTACTCACAGTGGCTTCTTTTCCACAATAGACTTTGAAATTGTACGTATATTCTCCTTCAAGGCACAGTTTGAAAAGTTCAATCACAAACTTGTGCCTTTTTTTCGAGATATATTGTTTAAATTTTAGACGACCTCGAAATGGTACCAAAGTCTCATCTATGCAATAAAATTCTCCAGGCACCATTGTGTCTTGAAATGTCTGTATTAGTCCATTGAGGAGCGGTGTTATTATCGTTGAAATGCCATGTCTTTAACAAAAGTTGAAATCTGTTTCTGGACATGACCGATAGAAAATCTTAATCTATGCAACATTTGTAAACATTCTCCCGGTAGTGTCGTATTACCGGCGCAACTAGTGGAGTGCTTATTGTAGAGATGTACCGAATAACGATTTTGTTCGGTAACCGAATACCGAATATTCGGCCCTGATTATTCGGCCTATCCGAATATTTGGCCGAATAATGAATTACATTCGAAACTAAATGTTTGATTACTTTTTGAATACGCGTCGTGTCCCATAAATACCACGTCAAACTTAAAGAGAATATAGATCGAAGGGCCCCCATCTGATATAAAAAAATATAAAGCATAAAAGCGTTACACCGGTCACCATTCTGCTATTGCCATTGCAATGTACAATCGTAACATCTATTACAATTACAGAAAATCTATTCCTTTGTTACGAAACATTCAGAATCTATTACACTGTTTTATGAAAAATTTGGTCCTTGGCGTAAGGCATTTATTTTAGGCATATTTTTAATTAATTTGCTATTGAAAAAAATAAATTAAAAATAGTCACACATAGAAAATCTTAATCTATGCAACATTTGTAAACATTCTCCCGGTAGTGTCGTATTACCGGCGCAACTAGTGGAGTGCTTATTGTAGAGATGTACCGAATAACGATTTTGTTCGGTAACCGAATACCGAATATTCGGTAAAGTGGCCGAATATTCCGTTCGCCGAATAGTTAACCGAATATTCGGTACATCACTACTAGAAAACAACTAAAATAATTTTAGTTTACCTACAAGCTAAATTATTTTTCGTCTGATTTTCACATCAATAAACGTATCGATAATATCGTCGAAGTCTGTTTCCCTCACATCACTCTCTAAACTAAGGAGAGTTAAAACATTTAATCTGTCCTCGGTCATGGAACTTCGGAGTTTATTTTTTATAAGCTTCAGTTTTGAGAAGGATCTTTCAGCCGTACAATTTGTCACCATTAGTGTGAGATAAATTCTCAGAATTACCTCAACGTTGGGAAAGCACTCTTTAACATTGTTTTTACACAACAATTCATACATCCATCTCTCATAGCTAATCCCTTCTTTTCTCTACTGTTCAAATTCTTCATACTGAACTATAAATAGTTTGAAATGTATGAATTCGTTGCCAAGAGAATCATCTACGTCGTCGCAGTAGGTTTTCACCGAGTTTTGGCTGGCAGACAAAATTTTTTGATCAGAAATAGCAGTTAAATTGTTCAAAAATCCAAATCGTGCATTTAGAAGAGAGTACGCGCCCATTCTCTTCTGAAGAGCGGTCATGAGCTGGTCGACAACTGGGATGTAGCTTTGAGTCCTAAATTTGTCCGAGGGTGATAACTGAACTTCCGAAGCTTGCCGGCAATCTAAAGTGGACAACCGGACGTTTCTTTTTGTTTTTCTCCTTTGTTCTTCTTCGTAGTTTCGGCAATCAACTAGCTCGAAAGCTTTTACTTCATATTCATTAAAACTGCCTCTTTTATTTTCAATGGTTGCTTTTAATGAATTAAGCAGTGTTGCAGCAGTATTCAAGTCCAACCTAGGATTTTGTAGGCTTTCGCTGACTTTGTTTATATGTCCCAAAATATCATTCCAAAAAACTGTATATATGGCTGTTTCTAACTTTGCCATCCTATCATCCAAACCGACAGCTGTTGCTCTTGATTTAGCTGTGTCTTTTTCGTCGTCAATAATTTCTTCGAGGGCATTTATAAAACCTTTATAGCCCCGCAAGAGTGCTTTAGTGGCTTCAACTCTACATGACCGGCGAGTTGTTGTAGTTCTCTTTGGCACAAGAATAGGTTGGTCAGTTTTCGCTTCTTTTAAACAGCGACTAACTGTATTGTACCTGTTAGTTGAAGCCGTAAAATATACATACAGCTCTTCTAAAAAATCAAAGAAACTTATTGCTCTGAGACAACAACTGTCCGCCGATTGTATGACAAGATTAAGCGAATGGCCAACACACGGCACCCAAGCTGCTAGGCTATTTTCTTCTTGTATTAATGCTTGTAGGCCATTATATCTGCCACTCATTGCAGAAGCATTGTCGTACGACTGTCCACGAATGTTCTTCAGATCCAGCTCGTTTTGGTCTAGAAAATGAATCAAGCCCTCATACATATCCTTCGCCTTATGACCCTGGTTAGGCATAAAAATAAGAAAACTCTCAACAGGAGCGTGCCCTTCAATGAACCGAACCACTAACGTCAATTGGTCAACATGGCCTTCGTCAGGAGTCGAGTCCAGAGAAACTGAAAAATATTTTGCAGTTTTCACTCGATCAATAATTTTTTTTAAAACGACTTTTCCTAAAATTTGTAGCAGTTCCTCACAAATCGTGGATGACAAGTAGTTTGTGTGACCACTTCCGCGGTTGCCATGTTTTTCTAAATGTTTTTAAAAAAAAACATCGTAGTCAGCTAAAAGTTCTAATATTCCAAGGTAGTTGTCGTTGTTAGGAGATCCGAGAGTTTCGTTTTCCCCTTTAAATGCCAATCCCCTTTCGCTGAGAAAAGCTATGACTCGCAACACTCTTTTAAGAACTTCTCGCCAATACTTAACACTTTTTTCCATTTGCTCCGCCAGTTCTCGATCTATGCGACCAATTAGTTGGGATCGCCCAGTATAATCGATTGAAGCCTTTAAATGATTTTTCGAGGTTTCATGTTCAATCAATCGTGCGACGGCTTTACTCCAATCACAAAAGCCCTCATGGGTAAACTGTGAACGTACGGGTAAGAAAAGCTTGCATACAAAACAGAAGAGATGCCCTTTGCTTGGAGAAAAACATAACCACCAGCGTTTTTTAGCCTCACCGTTTTTTGTTCTTCGAATGAAAAAGCTTTTCTTACATTTCCTTGTATATATACTAGTTTTTCCAGACTCGGTATAAAATTGCGGGGTTGATTTTTTATCGAATAGTTCCTCGTTGCAATACTGAAGGGAGGTGATGTCCATTTTACTACAACAATCAATGGTACCGGGGATTAAAATTTCAGGCCACAGACCAATGTCTTTTTCCAAGTTAAAACTTTCACAGATCTTGTCAGACAGATGCTCCAGAGCTTCAGTGGATTCTTCTGTTGATGTCGCAGGCGCGTCTTCTGTCACCTAAAAGAAATAATTAGAATAAACGTATCGTATGATTCGAGTATAAATTTGCCTACTTATTATAATTACACATTGTGCACTATGTGTACATAATTACATATTGCATACTCATACTCTACTCGTTTACGTTTTTTTTTATGCTGGCGTATTTATTAGGTAACGTACTTTCATTCTTTCAATATCAGTTTGTTTTTTTAATGTACCGAATAATCGTCTGTGCACACTTAACGATTAGGTATCTACACCCGGTATAAACACCGACTGTCGGTGACCGACAGATCATCTCGCTCCAAAAATTTTCACGTATTTTGTAAGCGCTTACCATATTATTGCAATCGTCTGCAGATACTAAGTCATCTTCCTGCAGTGGGCTTGCACAACGAGATGCGGTATCATCGTTAAGAGAGTGAGAAGTAGTTGCAACATCACTCTTTGCCTTAGATTGCTTAGATGGTGCAGTAAAAAAATCAGTCATACGACGTGATTTAGCTAAAACTTCTTGAGTCTTCTTTTCTTTTTCAGCGGCAGCTTTCCGTTTTTCACTTCCGCTTAGGTGTTCTCGCTTTTCTCTATGGCGATCAGCACTGGAGAAATGGCGGTCCCGGTCCATATTAGGTCGCTTCACCTTTATAAACAAATTAATCCATAAATCCATACTACCATACTTATATTATAAATGTGAAAATGTGTTGGTTTGTTTGTCCGTCTTTCAAGCCTAAACTATACTGTTACTGATCCGATTTTAATGAAATATTATACAGAGATAGAAAAATATAAACCAAAGAAGACGTGCAAAAGTTAAACTTATACCGCGTTCTTAAAAACCAGACGCAACTTTATATTCAACGATTAACATAAAAAATCAACAATAACATAAACTTTAGGGATTAATATTTACACATTCATTACATATACTTACTACTTACAAAAAAGAAAGGAGTTTATTTAATTACTTAATTAATACACAATACACCTGTTGACGTTTCGACGTTTGATACTCAACTGAACTGTCTATACAAAAAACCGGTGCAGAATGCGCTATTTTTGTTCATATTTCGCGTTGCTTGATATCGCAGATTTTTAAATGTTAACTTTTCCCGCTCAAAGAAAAAAATACGTTTTCGTCTAACCATTTGTAACAAAACTCAGTATTTTTTTGTTTCTACTAAGCCTTTATTGATTTAATTTAATTTTTTAATTTTTTTTTGTGGTGTGGTGGCAGCCCATAGGCAACTGCCTATGTTGCCTATGCTTAAATCCGGTACTGGATGTACTGGGAACATTATTGGGCTGTTTACCTTCAGGTTTTCTTTTTTTTTTCTTCTGAGGTTTGTCATTATCACTAATATCAGAGGATTCGTCTCCCTCGCTGCTTTGTTGGTATTCATCAGATAAGTACACGTCACCAAATAGAGATTCTTCTTCATCTGATAAAAATTCTTGCCACAATTTGTAATTTGACCTGTTGTTTTTCGTAGTTTGCGCACATTACACATGAGAATATAAACCGATAATACACAATAAACAATTCACAATAACTACAAAACTAAAAATTGATGTTGTCGATGTAATTGCCTTATTGCAACTGACCAAATTTGTACATACTTGCATGAAGCGAACCTATACGCGATTGCGCAATATATCTAACAGTTGTGAAATCACGTTGGTCTCACGTGGCTCCTAAGGACATTTAGCAACTTCAGTGCCGCATGAGACCAACGTGATCTCATAAAAGAAAATGCTGAAAATAACAATTTTTTTTCGTTAGTTTAAATGAGATATTGATACTGACTTACAGAACTTATTTGAACATAAAAGTCATAAAAATTAGGTGCGGGCCTGTGGGGACCAATTTTTTTGGGTTCATGGTGGCACTCAACGTGTTAATAGCTTATATATATTTTTGTTATCTGTGTCTAGAATGTTCAACATTTTTCGGTCATTGTCTCGAAGTTGACAATAACTTCGAGAACGTTTCACTGTCCCCTTAAGACTGTTCCGTCTCAGAACAGGGAACTGGATGCGACACCGGTAGAAACGATGGTGGCGATAGCGGCAGTTCTCTCTATTTCGGCAACCTCCTTGAGCATAAAAGTAACAGTCAATAGACTTTTCCTAGCTCGATATTCTACTTGGATAGTAACTGCAGAACAACAATTGAACGTCTGTTTCTCGGAAGACGACCTCCAACATATTTCTAACAATCCAGTTGATCTGAGCCACAACCAAGCTTGCGTACTGCCAATTTCTTAATATTGTGGAACTCCATAACGGCTTTGCCCTTGAGTACTTCATGGTAAGGAGGTAAAAAGCGAAGCGTCGGTCACCACGTAGTTTTAAAACTTTTCCGAGCGCCGGTTGCTGTCTCCGTAGTTCTTCTAGCCGTCCAAACTTTTTAATTTCGACTGCAACCCCTCTGGACATGTCAAAATCCTCGCTCACGCAATGTGCGATGGCGTAATATTTTCGTGTTTGAAACAGGTCTTGTTGTTCCTCGGCTGTAACTCCGAACCTAGCCTTTCCAGAACTTCCGTTATACTCATTCCTTCGGCTTGATTTATGGTTGTTATACCCAGCAATCTGGACTAGACGGTCGATATGGACCACTTTTGGCTTCCCTGTGGGTCGTTTTCGAATGCGATATTTGACGTCATTAATACGCTGCACGACTTCATAAGCGATAAAGGATGTCATAACTTAATTTTGACAAATTTCTTGTATTGCAGTGTATATAGTTCCTTGGATGTTAGGTTGGCATGGCTTCGTGGGATAGGTAGCGGCAGTTGGCGGAAACAAAAATACCAAGAAGATAACTACTAAATATGGAGTTTCAAAATGGAGAACTTGAAAGTTTAGATTTAGTTATACAAGTAAGCAGAGCAAGAAAAGAAATTACAAGAAGAATAAATCTTTTTTTGGTAATCATTTTGGCGACCCTAATTGTGGATGGAAGCTAACACTACTTAATTTGAAGAATAGTTGTGGTCCCTAATTTACTCACTAGGCAGCAAAGTACCAAAACTGATTTTGGTGATGGTAAAGACATTTGTAAGCTTTTAATTGGAAATCATAAGTTTCTTAGGCTGATTGCAAAGAGAATTGCAATATTGGTTAATTTTTTATGTTTGGTACATACTACATTTGGTAAATAATTATTATTTTGTTTGTTTAAAACGCAAATATTTTATATTTTTTAGGTGATTATATGATGACTAGAATGAGCAAACCTGGAGAAGATTGTACTAGTAATAATGAGAATGTTATCTTTGAGAAGTTGATCAATTGTGATATGATTTGGCCTCATTGAAAAAGTAAGACTTCAATTCACAACAGAATGTATTTGTTATTGAGTAATCAATATGTTTTATATGAGGCGAAATGCCGTATTATTACTTCCAAATAAGTATCATTCACATGTATTGCATATTAGTTTTTTGAATTGGAAATTTTAACTTAGCCGTGTTTTAAATTCATTGTAATTTATTCATATTACCGTAACAAATATTTTTCGTGTGTAACACTTTGTGTATTAATTTAGACAAAATATTTGTGTTGCACTGTGTATCTCTTTGGATATTAGGTTGGCACGTTCGTGGGATAGATGGCGTTAGTTGGCGAAAAAAAAACCAAGAATGTACTTAACCTTACTTTGATGCTGAATTTGAAATCGTAAAACAATAAACGAAGAAAAATATCTTTGTTGGTTTATTGACAATTAATTATTTGGGCGAAGCTGGAAAATCTACAAAGATTGGTCCTTTGGAATACTACATTTAGTAAATATTTATTATTTTGTTTGTTTAAAACGTAATATTCTATATTATTTTGTAGGTGATTGTATTACGGCTTGAATAAAACAAATCTGTAGAAGATAGTAACTTAAATACTAATAACGAAAATGGATTGGAAAGAGGATTTGACCTCATCTAAAAAGTAAGTTCAATTCACAATTAATAATGTTGCAAACTGAATGTATTGGTTATGGAGTAATTAGTATTTTATAAGGCACAAAATGTTGAATTGTTACCACTCAATTTAGTCTTGTTTAAAATCAAACTACATTGAATTGTATTATGCCATAGGTATAAGACGTATAATTTAAATTCATTGTAATTCACTGTTTAGTCTTATTACACTAACAAATACTTTTCGTGTTAACATTTTATGTATCAATTTAGACTAAATGTTTGTGTTGCACTGTGTATATATCTCTTTGGATGTTAGGTTGGCATGTTCGTTGGATAGATGGCGTTAGTTGGCGAAAAGAAAAAACAAAGAATGTACTTAACCTAACTTTGACGTGAAATTTTAAAGTCGTAAAACATTCAAGTTTAAATGAAATTATACCAGTAAGAACAAGAACGAAGGAAATAACAAGAAGAAAAATGTCTTCGTAGATTTATTAATGATTACCTCAGCAAAGCTGGAAAATAAAATCCTTCAATTTGAAAACATGCAGTGGTTCTCGGCATGCTCGACCAGCAGCAAATTCTTGAACAAGTATTAAATTTATTCATCTGACCGGAGATTTTAAGTGCTGATAAAGACATTTGTGAGTTACAGTAAGTGTTTCATTGGAAATAATTTCTTTTTTAAGTTTTTGTTTTGTATAGCTAGCAGTATATGATTCGTAGCAAAGGTTAACTCTTGTGTATCAGGTGTCCCTTTTCCTTTATTCAGCACGTCAGGGAAATCTTAGATGAGATCCACTAATCAGAGCATTCAAGTTCTAAGTTAGGTAAAAATTTCCTTCTGTTCAAGTAAATGAAACTCTTGAGTAAGTTGTTTATTTTGTTTTATTGTATTATATCATACAAATTTGAATATTCTTAATTTAGAATTAACGAATACATGCAATATTTTTTAGGTTTTGTTGAACAAGCTCGACTGGAAACTCTAAAAGGAGTTAGAAATTTCTTGAGTTTTTAATTTCAGATGTGTAATAAAAGGATGTATTCTATAATAGTAACACACTTTAAATGAAAGTTTATTCTGTTTTTGTCTACAAAGAACCACAGAGTAGGTATCTGTAATAATAAAAATATATTATTGCTGTAATTTTATTTATTGTGTATTTTGTAGCTTCGTATAGAATCGATGCTACCTTAGAATGTTATTTCGCAGATAAAATGTAATTATTTTGTTTTAGTTCACTAAAGGAATTGATTATAATGCCTTGGATAACTATAAAAGCCCAGGCATGAAGTCTTTTCCTATTATATACTTTTTGGCATTTGTAAATTTATTTTGTCTGCTAGTTTTTTTTTCTAAACGTGTTCTCCGCAAGACATCCTAAAGATGTCTATGCGTAGAAGACGAGCGCATTGCATGTTGGTCTTTAAGAGTTTATAATAGACAACACCACGTATGTGTTAGCCCTTAAAGGCTTTTAAAAGCAAGCGCACTATGAATGTTAGCCAATAGAGCCTTATAAAAGACTAGCTCGTCCGTACTTTTTAACCCATAAAGGTTAACAAAAGCAAATACGCTGTGCATATTAGCCTTTAAGGGCTTGTAAAAGGCAAGCGGGCCGTACTTTTTGGTCTTTATAAGGGATTGAAAAAGGCGTTTGCGTCTTGTATGTAGCCCTTGTAAGGGTTTTAAGGCGAACTTGACATGCATGTAAACCCTTACAAAAGGCGATCCTGCCATGTATGTAGCTCATAAAAAACAATAGCCTCATGCACGTAAGCCCTTTTAAGGGCTTACAAAAGCGATCGCAATATGCATGTAAGCCCTTATAAGGGCTTACAAGCGGCGATCATCCCATGCATGTTAGTCCTTATAAGGCTTATAAAAACGAGTTCGTTAAATTAGCACTTGAAAAAAGAAACTACTATTTTAGCTTTGGATAGGTTAGCTTTTTAGGGCTAACCTTTATGTGGCGATTGCGTTAGGTTAGCCCGATTGCATCGGTTAAGTTAGGTTAGCCCTTAAGGGCTTTTAAAAAAACGGAGACTAGCCCTTAAGGGCTAACCTAACTCGACCGGCACATGTAGGTTAGCCCTTAAGGGCTTCTAAAAAAACGGAGACGAGTCCTTAAGGGCTAATTTAACTCAACCGGCACATGTAGGTTAGCCCTTAAGGGATCGTCTCCGTTTTTTTAGAAGCCCTTAAGGGCTAACCTGTATGTGCCGGTTGAAAAACCTTCTAAAAAAACTGAGACTAGCCCTTAAGGGCTAACCTAACTCGACCGGCACATGTAGGTTAGCCCTTAAGGGCTATTCTATATGTGCCGGTTAAGTTAGGTTAGCCTTTAAGGGCTCGTCTCCGTTTTTTTAGAAGCCCTTACGGGCTAACCTACATGCATCGGTTAAGTTAGGTTAGCCCTTAAGGGCTTTTAAAAAAAACGGAGACGAGCCCTTAAGGGCTAACCTAACTCGACCGGCACATGTAGGTTAGCCCTTAAGGGCTTCTAAAAAAACGGAGACGAGTCCTTAAGGGCTAATTTAACTCAACCGGCACATGTAGGTTAGCCCTTAAGGGCTCGTCTCCGTTTTTTTAGAAGCCCTTAAGGGCTAACCTACATGTGCCGGTTGAAAAACCTTCTAAAAAAACGGAGACGAGCCCTTAAGGGCTAACCTAACTCGACCGGCACATGTAGGTTAGCCCTTAAGGGCTTCTAAAAAACGGAGACGAGCCCTTAAGGGCTAACCTAAGTCGACCGGCACATGTAGGTTAGCCCTTAAGGGCTTCTAAAAAACTGAGACGAGCCCTTAAGGGCTAACCTAACTCAACCGACACATGTAGGTTAGGTCTTAAGGGCCAACCTAACTGACACATGAATTTAACCCTGACAAGGGCTGATAAAAGGCAATTGTGGTTTGTATTTTAGCCCTAATAAGGGCTTATAAAAGGCGATCGTGCTGAGCACGTCAGCCCTCATAAGGGCTTATAAAAGATTGCGCCATGCATTTAGCCTTTATAAGGGCTAATTAAATACGATTGTCTTTTGCTTTTTAGCCTTTATAAGGGCTTAAAAATGCGATCGTATCATGCATGTTAGCCTTTAAAAGGACTTACAAAAGGCGATCGCCTCTTAGCCCACGCCAATTACGTAGGTTAGGTTAGCACTTAAGTGCTTATAAAAACGAGCGCGGCAATTAGCCCTAGAGAACTCAAAAAAATTGAGCGCGCTATGAATGCTGGGCTTAAGGGTTAACTACTTATCCTAAAATTATATAAAAAAAACTTGCTCCAGTAAAGTTAAACTACGGAAATCAAAATGTATTAAATCATTAAGTAAAACAAAGTTTGACAAGTAAAAGTAGCTACAATATTACTCTATTAATTAATGATACTTAGATGCAAGAACAAATGAGTAAAATAAAAAAAAAACTTTCAAGTACTGCTGATTGACTTCAACTTCTAAGTTATGGTTTACACATTGGTTATCTACGTAGTTCACCCAAGGTGGCGGCAACATTTTATAACCTAAAAAAAATTATTAAAACCATTTAATAAAATGTTGAGTTTAAACAAAGAACTTGATAAAAGTCATAAACTTAATTAAATAGTTGCAGTTGTATTCAATAAGATTAACGTTATTTTTAAGCAGTTATTGTTAATTAATTGAATACATTGCAAAAATAGATACCTCAATTTTTCAACTATCTGCTGCCATCTAGTGCCATTTACTTCAACTTGTCAATTATGGCTCACACATTGGCTAGGTACGTATTAGTTCACCTAATGTGATGGCGCAAATTTTTACAATGTGAAAAAAAAAATTAAATGAAAATAATGACAGAAATAAAAAAACCGAAGACGTTAGGTTAGCCCTTTACAACTTGTCAAACGCTAATGCGATATGAACGTAAATAAAATAAATTACCATTTACCATTACAATTTAAATAAGAAAACGCGTATACATAGGCAACCCAAACAACAAAACTGCGTATACAATCACGTACTAATTGGTAGTTCAAATTGCTTTTAACACATAAGTCGAATGCATAAACATAATTGAGTATAAATTTAGACGTTATTTAAGTACATCTTAGAATCCACTCCTGCAATATAAAAATACAAGAAGTTCATTATATACGTAAATATCCAGTAAATAATGCAAGATCGTGTATTGTTAACTAAATATTCCCAATGTATATAAACAATCCTGTGGAGTGTTGCTTTTCTCTTTGTATATATGTAACTATTTGTTAAATTAACTTACCCTTTTATTGTCCTCATAACTGCTAAAGATCTCATTTAACGAAAGGACCAGTGAATGAGGATCACATCCTGTTTAAACAACCTGCCTAGGTTCGAGCAACATATCTAGATGTAGTTAACTCTAATGCTTATGTTGTATCTCTTGTACTTCCAAGTAAATTCACTTCACTTGGTCAGTTTTTACCACCCTTTCAGTAAAATTAAAATAGTGCAAAATAACCATTGTTTTTAATTGCCTCGTGTAGTTAGTTCAAATGTACCAATTCAAAATCATCAGTTCCAGTTATTAAACTACTTCTAGAAGTCTCAAATTTGTTAGGTTATCTAAATTTGATGCGCGTGAACTAACATATCTGATATTTTCTTCATTGTCGTTTACAGAAGACGTACAAAAGCTTGAGGATAATGTGGTATTCAATTTCAATTCCATATTTAGTACATTTAAAATACCTGGGACGTTTACTTGAGAATGTTCCAGTTTCATTGTGCACAGCCACCGCTGTTGATTATTAACTGTAACAAAAACGGACATTAATGATGCACCTAAACTTTTACTAGTCGTAATCATTGGTTTATACTCATTTTATTTCAAAATGTATTTTGGTGCCGTATACATTATTATATTGACACATTAATGCCTACGTTAAATTGACCTTACATAACAAGTCGGAATCATGAAACATAGTCTGTTTCCCGATACTTCTATTGCAGTGGTTCCATTTTCAATTTTTGATTATTTTGTTTTTACATCATGCTGTGATGAATCAAAACCGCAACACTACACAAATTTTGTTTCATTGCACATCATGTGGAATAATTTTCTCTACTTTTTAGCTTCTCAATTTCAAATGTTATAAAATAAACAAGAGCAAAATAATTTATTCTTGTCCTTAGACGCGCATGTGGTAATATGGTAATACTAACGGGATTATAATTACTATAAACATAAAGCACGCCATTGCCTTGGTAGTTCATTTGCTCGTTTTGTATACATTATGTTGTTCGTTATGTTTTAATGAATAGAAACCCCAGATATCAATTAACTACAAACGTGCAATCAACTTCAGATATATAAAACAAAAAGATAATGCAGCAAATATCAGATTATAAAAAAATAAAGGATACGTAATTGAGATCCGCAGATTGAAGCTACCGTCTAAAACCTCTATTTGGTTTATATACACAAAGAGAATCGCCGTTAAGCATTATTCTTCTGCTATAGGAAATTAGATGAGGCAAACATCTGTCCCAAAAATTATTTGTAATCCACTCACTCTCATCTAATCTTTCTACAATGTCTTCATAATTGTAACATTTTTCTTTCTTGTAGTCTTCTGTACGTTTACTAAAGTCATGTCCTACTCTTTGACAACGTACACTGCGTATATTTTTTTGCCTGTCAGCCATTATTATTCGCCTTTAGGTTGATTGGAAGTTTATACCTCACCGATTTTCCTTTTCATTATCAACAGATTCGTCATCGATATCCACGATTTAATTTATTCTTTCTTTTATTTGTACTCTGTTGTCGATTTTATCTATTATCAATATTATCAATTCGTTCTTTCATGTTTTTTTTATGAAACTTTCATATTATCCCCACCGTAGGTCTTACAATTATAGTTTCTTTTTGTTCTCATTTTTTCTTCTTTTGTGTGTTTTTATTCAGTCTTTGAGTTCTTGTCAGTAATTATATATTTTGGCATTTTGTTTCGTCTATATTTTTTTCATATCCTTTCGTATTTGTCTTCTCTTTTTTTCAAAGTTTGTACCTTGTCTTAGTAGCTCTTTGAGGTACTAATTTTGTCGTTTTCCCCATCCACTATTACGTTATTTATGGTAATACATTTTATCAGTTAGTCACATTATTTCTAATGTCGGATTATTTCTAGTTACTTCAGTCATATGATTCGTTGGATTTCAGATATATATTCTCTTATTGTTTTTCTTTATCTTAAATTATCATTTTTTCATATATGCAATTTCTTTATGTTGCATATTTCTTTGATGATATCATACATTGTCTCCATTTTCAATGCACAATTTTTCATAAAAGTTGTGCGCAGCTTTCTATTTCTTCCCTTTATTCTTTAAATTTGATCTAATCTAATTTTAATTGTTCGCATAATCCGTTGACAATTCTATATTCGCTTTATCTTTATCGTCTTTATCTTTTTCTATTGCTTTGGTCATTTTCTTTTGACCCGTCCTTGTTTGGTATATAACTTTCTTCTTCTTTTTTCTTACTCTTGTTGCTGGTGATGGAGTTAAATCAAGTCTCCTTTTTTACTCCCTTAAAAAGTCGACCTTTTCCGTTGTCGCATTAATCGTTTTAGTGTAGCCAACAAATGCCATTTTTTCGAATTCGAGTTTGCTTTCTCCAAAAATTATGATCAAGGTTTAATCCGATGCGTAATTGCATCTAAAAAATTTCTCAAAAAGTTCAAGTCCCGTTCGAAAAAATTACAAAAGTTATAAACAATTTAGTAAATAAACGGGGATTCGTTTTTCGAAAATATCTCGAAAACTATTAGAGATATCAGAAATTAAAAAAAAAAGATTCTTAGAGAGTAGGAAATTTTCTAAAAAAGTCCAGCTTGCCGAAATCGTTTCTTAAAAAAAATGTTTATTGGTTAAAAACGTATTTGTTTTTTTGCAACATGAAATATAATATAAAGAACCATTCTTTAGAATCTGCTCTCAGACTGATTCTTTCCGTGGTTGTTCCACCTTATATACGTGGTTGGGGCACCGTAACCAAAATTTTTCAAGTGTTGCTAAGTTTGTAACAGTCGTCACGGCAGTGGCGTACCAAAGGGGGGGCGGGGGGTGCGGACCGCCCCGGGCCTCTGATCAAAAGGGGGCCTCCATAACCATAAATTTTTAAATACCTCTATATAAAATTCCGTAATTAAATTTATTAATTTTGATTAACTTTTGTTCTCATTGTAAGTTTTTATTCACCTTTTTTTCACATAAGACAATATTAATTGTATTTAAAACTTTAACCTGAAATGATATTGATTTAACTTATCTCCAAAAGTAAATTAAAAACTATTATTATTATTTTGATGTTTAAGATTTTCGTTATCAATTTTATGTATGTACCATATATCACAATGTAAAAAAACTAGATAACTGAAAATTTAAAAACACGCACCTGCCAGGCTTGAAAGAAAATTGCATTATTGTATATTTTAAGTCAGATTTATTGTGACACAACTCATCTTGAGATAAAAACTGTTTAACGCCAAGTAATCAAAGATAAGCTTACGTGCATCTGCGTGAATATAATTTCATAGTAAATGTATCGACAATGAAAGTGTTTCTTGTTTATTTAATTTTCAACAATTAATACTGTGCAGAGTTTCTTAGCGAATCCATTCGATAAATAAACATTTGCCGAAAAAATGATAAAGCAGTGTGCCAGACTGCCACCACTGTGTTCTACGTTATTGTATTAACAATCGAAGGTTCGAGTATCGTCTAGCAGAAACACGTAAACACACCTGGTATGGCATCACCGTCAAAAGATCGAGAGAATGGATTATACGAGAATATCATGTCATGTGACGGTTGTATTTAGCTATATAAATTAGTTGCTTTAAAACTATTTTTGGAAGAGAGCCGAGACGAATTGGTTGAAGAAGCATTAATATTTTCCAAATGGGCATACCTATTGAGAAATTAGGACAAAGAAGATTTAGGAAGAAGATGGCAGGAGAAAAGGAAAGAGGTGAAGCCTTGACATTAAAACAAGAGTTAAGAAGATGCATGTTTCAGTGTATCGACACTTTTTATCAAGAACTAACAACAAAAACAGAATCAATGCAAAAAATATATGACAAATTTGCAACCGTTCTGTCATTGCACCTTATCGAAACAGACATTGTAGAGCTTCCACAGTTAATTTCAAGTCTAGCAGAAACTTTTGATGAAATAGAAGGAGATGAACTCTTATCAGAAACTAAACGGTTAAGACGTCATCTTCAAGCAGCAAAAGTTGAAAAAGACGAAGCTAAAAAGTGGTCTGCATTAAAAATGTTGAAGTTTATTGTGCAAATGGACTTTCAAGAATCTGTCCCTAACTTATATTTGGCACTAAAAATGTTTTTGACAATGTGTGTTTCAGTTGCTTCTTGTGAGAGAAGCTTTTCAAAGTTAAAATTAATTAAAAGCTATCTCCGAACAACAATGAGCCAAGTACGACTTAATGGTTTGGCTGTCCTTTCCATTGAATGTGCAGCAGCTAAACAAATCAATTTTGATGAAGCTATAAAAGCATTTTCAGAACTCAAATCTCGTAAAAGACAGTTTTAACTTTTTTTATTGACAGAAAAGTTAAAAACCTTTTTATAATAAGTACCTACTAATAAGCTTTTTTATATATTTCTTTGCATTAAATGCTTGTCGACTACGTGTTTAACTGTTTTATTAAAAAAATAAACGTTAACTTTATTTATGTAGTAATATTTTCATTGTGGTCATTCTAATAAAAGGGGCCCCGGAAAATTTCCGCCCCAGGCCTCAATAGCTCTAGATCCGCCACTGCGTCACGGTTAAAATTGAAATGCTTTTCTATCTCAATAACCTCTCTGATGATCTTTCGATGATAGTTCATTGTAGCAGCTAATACTTCTGGATCATCAAAATCGCGCTTATGTCCTTGTTCGTGTACATATCCCGCAATGGCTGATTGTCCAATTCTCTTTCTTCTCTTTGTATGACCGACCTTCCCGTTTGTCTGACGTAGCTCTTTCGGCATTCACACGTTAGTTTGTAGACTCCTTATCTTTATTGCCAGTATAGTTGTTTTGGATAGATGCAGTACTGCTGAAGCTCATCTTTATGTTCTTTTTTGTTAAAATCCTATCCGAAAAGAAAACGCAAACATGCGAATTCTCATTTCCGTGTCGCTATATCCATCCTTCTTCAGTGCTTCCTTGGCTTATTGTTTTTCACTTTTCAGATGTTCCGTATCGCTGATAGTTTTTGCTCTATGCATTCAAGTTTTAATTTTGTTTAGGATGGTGATGTGGCGTAGCATGTAGCTATCTATCTGTATATGTTTTCTTCTTGTAAACTGTATGTTGTATCTTCCTGACTCAGTGTGGTTTACTATTACAGAACGGTAACCTTCGATAGTAAACTTTATAGATCAGCGTTCACCCGAACCGAAACAACCCTAATTACCTTGACAATTGTTAGAGGTGCGGCCTAAAATCCGTACGTATTCCAATACTGCTACTACGCGAACCAGCTCTCCTGCGATAAAAATGGTGTTTTTCCGGTTAAAGTTTACAAAGCCCGCATGGGTCTCAAACATTTTATATTATATTTATAGCAAAACGGATAACTAGTTATTTCCTAAATATCACTGTTATCTTAGTATTACTAGAGGCATTTGTTTGCTGTTGTTCCCATTGATGGGCCACAATGAAACAGCTAGTAGGCCATAATGAAACAACGTATTCTTCTTAGCGCATGTTCAATAATGAAAAATCTAATTCAAATTTGCAGGATGATTGAAGCCTTTTTGTTGTCCCCAATTAAATGGGTGCTGGTAGGATCATTTTTATGTCGTCTAGTGACACCGATGCCACGTCCGGAACAGCAGAAAACACAAAGTGGCGTTCATCTTTCACACTTTTTCTTAGGAATTTAATTTCTACATCTTTTTGAAGATCTTTCTCTTTAACAACTTGCCCTATATAAAAAACTGCTATTTTTGTTTTGAAATGCACTAGCACGAAATCATCAAGTATGGGCTCCCTATCCATTTCTTCAAATCCAGAAGGATTCAATGCTGGTGGCCATTCTACATCTTCATCCGAATCCTCCATAGGGCTTGAAACGGCAACTTCATCTTTCGACGATGATACGTCACTTATTGGTTTCTTTTTACGTAGAAGTGAACTTTTCTTTAAAGAAATTTTGCGTTGCTTTTCAATTTATTTCGCCTCAAAGAAGCTTTTTTTCCGGGGTGTCAGTTGCAATGCAACTGCGTGCTTTGGTACGTGCTTTTTTGGACTTCCTTGCTCTGGCTTTTGGAAACCCTTTATACTCATCTGGAGAAATAAAGAGATTGCTTGGTATTGTACTGGTTCCTGGAGTAGAAGTATGAGCTACATTTTGTCTTGGCGATTCTTCCACGTTAGGTGGAGTTAGTTCTATTGCTGTTTGTGGAAGTTCTTTTGGAGAAGGTGTTCTACATTCTTCCTCTCTCATTGTATTGTCAGTTCCTATATGTTCTATTTCCATCACTTCACCAGCTTCGCCAGGAAAGTCACGATC
Source organism: Aquatica leii (assembly GCA_035610365.1). NCBI lineage: Eukaryota > Metazoa > Arthropoda > Insecta > Coleoptera > Lampyridae > Aquatica > Aquatica leii. Next base: position 30,768,108 of record CM069439.1, read on the forward strand.
GGTTACGTAGCTAACGAGAAAATCGTCATCGGAAAAAACATTACGGTCGAACGGGTAAATGCCCGCTTTCTTAAATCCAGATATTATATTTGCAGGAGTCATAGCTCTTTGGTGGGCTACGCCTACACAGCTGGCAATTCCATAAATACTCATTGGAGTCCCAGGATTGTGAAGCAACCAAGAGTCGACTGCGGCGTTATAATGAGACTTGAACGAATAAAATACAGAGACGTCAAGAGACTGTAGCTTATTGCTACAATGAGGGGGTAAGGTGACAATAGTAACTCCATTATCTTTGGCTAAGTTCAAAGTTTCGATTGTCAAATGACTTTCATGGTTGTCGTATATAAGGACACTTGGATTGTTCTTTGATGAATTCCTATGATTTATGAAACTGAGGGAAACAGCTCACTAGTCATCCACCCACTTATAGAGGCTAGACCTAACGTCTCTGGGAGGGCACCGTTTATCATGTGCGATTTAAAATGTTTGCTGGGGAAAATCATAGCTGGAGGCAAACTATTTCCACTTGCTCTAATTTTGCAGCATGTTGTGACAAGTGTACCACGTTCACCGCTTGTGCTTTGACTGACTTGTTTTTGACCTTTAGATGCCCATATTTTTTTTGGTTTTTGTACCGTGCATGGTTGTTGCCGTTTCATCCAGATTAAATATATGACACCCATCGGCAAATTTGTCAGAACCTTTGTAGACCTTTGCTAAATTATCAAAAATTTAGACACATTGTGCCTATTAAATGTAATTGCTCTAGATATACTGCATCCTTCTGGTTGACGAATGCTAATTTCTGGATGACGTTTCAAGAATCCCTGCATCTAGTCAACACCTGCTCTCTTAATATCTTGCCAACTGTGTGGAATTTCAACGTTATTAATTGTTGCCATTTCGTATGCCAGTTCTCGAAAGTCTTTTGTTGATCTTCCATAACACATTTTGGAGCAGGTTATCATGTATTCCTTTAAAGATGTTTCTTGTTCGTATGAAAATACCAGGCGACATACGAATAGGTAAATTTGAATTCTCAAGTGCTTTTTTTACGTATCTAAAGAGCGTGTGATACTTAACGTGATACCGTAAAGCAGCTTCTCTAAGTGAAACTTTACGTCCAATTATATCCCTTTTAAAACTGTTTAAAACTGTTCCTCTTTCGCCCCTTGACATTGTTTCGCCTAAAGCCAGAGATTATATACTCTACTAAATACAATTTATTGTTTGGCTTTAAAAAAACAGAGGTTTTGCAGACAATAATTTAAATTGAAAAATATGGGCCACGATGAGACACGTTTCATTGTGGCCCATATATTTTGTCTCAAGGTTAAATATAAAAACTAATTAAACCATAGCAAATCCCTCTATAGCATAGTGTGGTTTAATGATTATGGTAATTAACAGGAAAAAAATACTTAGTAATTTCAGCGTTTTTTAATTCACAGTGGAAAATATGCAAAATATTTACTTTCAGTAGCCAAGAAACGTTAAGTCGCTAAAGAATCTAAACGAACAACTGTAATAAATTGCTACCGGCATGAAAATGTGTAGATGTAACTATTCTTCCATTGTATAGATGGCAGTACACAATCCGATTGTATTTAAAATAGAAAAATCAAATGTCTCACTGTGGACCACCCTCCCTTACCCAAACAACATACATATATACCAAAAAACTCGACAATATATGTACTTTACAATATTGAAGAAGAGTTTGTTTTGAATAGTAACGTAGTAACTAGATAAGGGTGATGCGGTTACGTTTATAACCATGTCGGGCAGTGAAGTTACTGACCTTGCGCTTGCTAGTCCAAATGCAAACAAAGTGATAAAAATGTAGCATGTATCAGATGAACATTCTTTATCATAGATACATTCAATCAGACGACAAACTCGTAATGAAATACAGCCCGAGGAAAACCGACTGGGATTTGTTCAACGAAACTTAAATCGCCCAAATCAGGAACTGCCCTACAGTTGCAGGATCAACACACGAACTTGAACTAATGACGAACAATATTGTTAATTCATTAAAATCCGCATTTGAGCAAGCTGCCCAAGAACTGTCAAACGAACCCTCAACAAGGTAACTTGGTGGAATAGAGAGCGTGACAAAGCAAGGGCATGCGCTAGAAGACTATTTAACAGAGCTAAAAAGAGCGAAAGCTGAGACGAATACAGAACCAGCTTCAGGACATATAACAATGCCATTAAAAGGCAAAGAGAGACTCTTAAAGAACGTACTGTAGTGACGCAAAAAACAAACCTACATGTTCTCGCCTCCCAAAAACCTCTGAGCAAGGACCGCACTGGAGACATCGGTTTTATGCTGACCGAAGGCGGAAAGTTTACAGACTCGGTTAAAGAAGAACCATTGCAAAAACATTTCCCGGGTTCAACGTTAACTGAAGTGCCTAAGCACCAGGACCTAAAAGTACCAAACAAACAGGCACCCAAAAGGAACTAGGAATTATCGAAAAAAATAATACGTTTAAACACTTTCAGTCTCCAGGAGCTGATGTAATTTATCCCATCATGCTGCAAAAGAGATTTGCTGCTGTGCGAAACGCAATATGCAAAATTCTCAGAGCCAGCTTAGCACTTTTGCGCATACTAACTGCACGCATGGAGATTGAAATTCACAATAACCAAATAGTTATATACTGTGGTGACAAGACCCATCATCACATAGAGTGCGCTTGTATGGGGTGAGAACTATTCTAAAAAACATATCTTCCAAGCTGAGCAAAGTACAAAGAATGGTATCGTCACGAGACAAGTGAACAAAAAATTTACCCGGTCGCGATTAAAGGAACTATCTGGTACACAGATGGTAAAAAACGCATCAGTACCGGTGCGTTTTTTACCATTTGTGTACGGTGCGGGAATGTATGGAGACCATGGAAAGCAATTTTCATGGTTCAAAAAGTTCTTCAAAATATGTTATGAGGTACTGAATCGTTACGTCAGTGGCTAAATGTAACATCAGTTATCTAAAACCGTTCTATAAACTTTATGAGACTCATTCCAATTAAATTTCTACGTCAACATTTGTGTCTTTTTGGTTTATTGAATTTTGACCGGTTTGAAACTTTAATAAAGTTTCTAAAATAATAATCTCTAACTTTATTTGTTGGTTTTTGCTATATAAAGTACAAGGACGTTTATTTAATCGTTAACCACTATATTCTCCATTGAATCATTCGAATACAACTACATTGTAATCTGATACTTGATCCGCCCAATTCCCAAAGCGTGATTTATATTACATTTATCTGTTAATTTTCAGCAGTTTGCTCACTACATTTTATTGAGCATTCAGTTGATAAAATGTTTGCTTACTAATAACTTAAAAATACAATGGTCGTTCGGATTTTTTTATCGATTTTATGGATTAGCTGTGCATTGAGTTTTAGTCCACAGTATGTTATTTCTTCTATTTTGAATATATCTATTTGGTGATTTTTTAGGCCGCGCATAATAACTCAAGATGGTAATTTAATCTTTAAGCCTGCAGATAATAAAAACATTCAGTTCGTAACAAATGGAGATGGTAAAATTTTTTTGAATGATGGTGATTTAACTAACGCCGCAAATCTGGTAAGTTTTGGCACATTTTTAATTCGTTCTATAAAATTTAAGCGCTAGGCTCGAAACGCTTCAAAAACGTTGGAACGAATTAATACCGACTATTATAACATGTATTTCCAAATACAAAAATTTAATAGAGTAATAGAAGGACGCTCCGGCATTTTAAGCAGATTGAGTGTATTAGAAACTGGGATAAAAAACTCGACGAATGGAAGTTATGCTGTATGTCTTTTTATGAGTAAACGCAAAACTTAAAAATAGTTTTTAGCAAAGGGGTAGTTTGCCAGTACTAAATAGAAGAATCAGGTTGCTGCAACGGAAAGTTAATAGACTGATAAGACTGTTGACTAAAAATGAATGTGCCGGTGCACCGTGCAAAAACGGTGGTACTTGTCAAGACCTTTTTAATGGATACGTTTGTCAATGTCCAGCAGAGTGGGAGGTAATCGAAGCATTAACCATAAGTGTATTGCTTAAACGAAGTTTTTAGGGTCCAACGTGTGATAAAGACGTTAATGAATGCGCCAGATTTGCAGGTACCGATTTAGGTTGTCAGAATGGTGCAACATGCGTAAACAAACCAGGAACCTATGAGTAAGTACATGCACAATTTTGCTACAGCGCCATTATTCGGTTACTATTCGGAATACGGTATATTCGATTAGTTATTGAGTATTTTATGACTTTTTTGCTTTGTGGAGAAGTAAGCGGTTTTTCGTCGTTATCCTTCTCCGAATAGAGTCTTTGGTGTAAATACTTCTACTTAGTACACATAAATACTTGAGTGCAAAAAAAGATAGAAACAACCGAAGTCAGTATTAGGTCATACATTAGACAGTGTATCACGTGAAGCCATAAAGCAATTTTAACCGCTGCGGTATTTTTTTGAATGCCCAATACGTCATTTGGTATCTTCTCAAGAAAAGCTTGTTTGAGTGATTTTTCAAATTAGCATAAACCCAAAAACTGAATACGGAAGTTAGGGTTCTAGAATCGATGTCGCTTCTCCCATATTTTTTTTCCTTACAGAAAATATTTCGGTCTTGGCTAATAGTGTTGAATAAACGCTGAGATCTCTTTGCGATATTTCAATATTATTTAAAAAAAATTATATACCGGGTCGATAATCATTAAACAATATAAAATAATAAATTAAACAGCCGCGAAACTGTTCCCAAACCTCATCTAAGGACAATGAGAAGAAGGTTAACAGGACGAGGACACTAGAACTTTCGCGATCTTTGATCCGTTATAATTAATTTAATACCGTTTGTTCACACACGACACGACGACAATTGTGATACTGGGGCTTTCAAAGTCGGCGAGTTTTCGATAAGTGCAATCAATTTTATACCGCTCGCGTTATAAATTTATCAATAAGGACAGTTTCCTCAATGTCCGATTGATATTAAAGCGTTCGAACCTGGGAACTGCTCCTAACCACCAGTAAATAAAACTTAAATAGTGTAAAAAAAGTTAAATAAATAAAAAGCAACTCACCCGACCCCTGAAGGTTCCACTTTAGACAATTCTGCTACCAATTTGAATTGAGAGGAGAAGCCGACCAAACACCACAAAAAACAACAAAAAATTAAGTTACCTCAAAAGAATGAAAACAAATAAAATCAGTTTCGATTAAACAAAATTAAAAATTATCTACGGACTAATCTTGTTGCGAAAGGACAACTTGGCCACCGATCTATTAAAACAACATTTACTGGTGCGAACAAGGACTACTCAAACGACATTAGCCCTACCAGGAAAGGTACGTTCGCCATTGTAGCGGCTGTGTGGTATCTTCCATCATTATTACTAAGGTGCCCACTTGCAACAGTTGTGGAAATTTTATCCATTTAGCTCTAATTTGAAGATTATGCAAATACTCCTGACTTTATCTCGCCCAAAAGGTTTATACCAACAGGTCCAACAATTGGAAACGGGTGAGACAAGCATTCACACCTACGACACTTGCCACTGGAAGCGATTTTAGTAGCTTTAAATTTTAAAAATGTGCCCTAGAGGTTCCGATGAATTAGCATTCAACAGTGTAAGCGGCCGCAGCTTCGATTTGTACTAAGAAGGTATTGAATTCTTTATAACCTAGCAATTGACTACCAAAAACCCGAAATAAATGGGGTTTCGATATTTTAATATACGGGGGATCTGGAGGACAACAGACAGGAAGGATAGTAGTAGGGAAAGCGAACGTATGGTCGTTGGCGTATGTGGATGACATAGTGTTGGTGGTCAAGGAGGAAAAAGAAATGAAAGAGATGATGAAAACGCTGGAAAAATATATGAAAAAAAAATGGAAGTAAACACGGAGAAAACAAAAATAATGATATTTAGAAAAGGAGGAGGGAAAAGAAAAAGAGAGGAGTGGGAATGGAGAGATGATGAAGTGCAGCAAGTGAAGGAATTTACATACCAGGGCTACACGATGAAGCAGGATAATAAGAAGGGAGAACACATAAAGGAAAGAGTGAGGAAAGGAAACGGATTAATAGAACAAGTGCGGGATGTGGGGGAAAGGATATTCGAGATGGATATAGAAAAAAGAAAACTGTTATTTGAAAAGTTAATAAAGGGTGTGGTGATGTATGCGACGGAAATATGGGAGTTTAAGGAGTAGAGGGAGGTAGAAGGGCTACAGGAATAAATACTGGAGATGGGTATTGGGACTGGACAGAGATACACCGGGGTATATTGTGAGAGAGGAGGTACAGGTGGAAAAAATAAGAGTAGAGACAAGAAAAAGAGCCATAAAATACGTCGAAGAACTGAGGGAAAGAACAGAATGCAAAATACTGCAAGAATGTTGGAAAAAAATAAAGGGAGGAAAAGTGAAGTATGGGCAGGAGGGCAGAGAAGAGTATTACAATAGAAACTGGTATGCGAGAGAAGAAGTGGAGAGATTAAGAGAAGAGGGAGTAGGGGTAAGGATAAAAGAGGGCAGATAGAATAGGAATTATAAGGATATCAAGGGTGAAGAGGTGCCACAATATTTAAAGGTCATAGGGAATAAAAGCAACAAAAAAAAATATAGCACGGTTTAGATGTGGGAACGAAGAGCTAGGTAACAAATACTGGAAAAAAGGAAGAAAAGATGTGCAGACTATGTGGAGAAGAGACGGAGGATCTTAATCACATGAGAGATAAATGCAAAGAGTTAAGAGAAGAAGTTATGGAAGTAGAGGAAATCTTAGAAGCAAACGGAAAAGGAGCAGAGTGGATGGAAAAAGTATGGAGAAAGGGAAAAAAGTTAAGAGGAGAGAAGGGATAATGAATTGTAAAAAAATATATAAACATGTAAATAGGAAGTAATGTAGTCAGTGTAAATAGAGGAAGCACGAACCAATTTGTAAGCGTAAGCAACCAAATAAAGTTAAACTTATATATAAAAAATATTTAATTCCCAGATTCCAACAAAATGCAGAGAACTAAGCGAGTTCAAATTTTATTTTATTCTAAACTCGCTCAATTCATGATTGAGCAACCCTTGATACTCGATAGAAAAAATGAATCCATTTAGCTCTTTCAGCTCCCGCTGAGCACTCACAAAATAAGTGCCACATTTTGAAAAGATTTCAGAGCACACACCCTCGTGTGAAAAAAAATCTCTTAAAGGCAGACAAAAACCCTTGGATCGTCACCAGTTGTCGCAAGACAAATAAACAAACAAATGTATGCCTTTTGGATGAGTTTTCTACGACGACCAAGACTAATTTGCCAAGAACCCGTATAATCTACCCCAGTTTTCCGGGTTTTCCGACAACAAATATTATACCCTTGTATTATCTTATAACTGATCGTGCGGATAAAATCCAATAATTTTGTTTGATCAACAATAACAGCAAATTCGGGCCAGTATGTAAATTCTTTAGATGATAATATCGAATTAATATCTTTCCAAATGAGAATTCTTAGGTACAATTGGATGCGTGTATTCATAACTAATGCTTGCGTTTTAAGTCTTCTCCCACCCTTAGGAAACCATCCTTCAAGTATGGGGCTAATCTTGGAAGCACATTTGGATAAGCTCTTCCATTTTCAAAGCGTTTATGTCTGCGCTTGCACAATCCGACATGAAATTTGTTCAGCAGTACTTAAATCGACGTTCTCAATAGTTTTCTTACATGGTAACATACGTATAAATCCAAGAACGTACATGATGCTTTTTCGTAATTTAGAAAACGACGCGAACCGACTAATAAAACTATATAAAGAATTTCCAGGATCGGGACCAACAACCAAACAACAACTATTTGTTTTGTTTTTTCTTCCGGAGTTTTCTTTAATTCCATACTTAGGCAAGGAGTAGGTCACTCGGCTTGTTCTTTAATTAACCAGAATGGACCCGTCCGTTAATATGAGCCCAATTTTTCACTTCAACAAGAGATTAAATTTTTGCTACTCTATGAGCAACAAATGTCGACTAACGATTAGGATTAGAACTCAACTAACAAAGCACAATCGTTGAATCGGTAAATGCTCTTCCTTTAGGGTACAGTTGACGAAGACGAGACTTCTCGACAACATCCTTTAATGAATTTGACAAAAGAAGTGCGGCACGCAATTCCAATCGAGGAGTGGACACTATTTTTAAAGGAATCACTTTGGATCTTCCACAAACCAAAAAGATAGCAGCAGTTAACCTTTAGATAAATCGCTGCGCCATAACCAACTTCCGAAGTATCCGCAAATCCTATCAAGAACAGCTTAGAATTCTCATAAATGCTAAGAAAACTCAGAATTTTAATTAAAGATAACATAAAATACTCGTTCTGAAAACGCTGCCAACATGCATGTTTAGACGGTGCTTGATCCCAATCAACAATTCTGGATTAAAACCTTTAAATACAGAGTGACTGGTGCTAAAAACCCAAGGAGATAAAAAATACGGGCCACTATATCTCGTTTTGTTCGATTTCCTGGCTCAATACGAAACTCAAACGTGTCTAATTGTACATGTCCCTAAAAATGTGTCTTAAGGCTAAATATGGAGATGAGCTAATTCCAAAAATTACACAGTTTAACTAAAACCTCTAAAGTGCACAAAATCAAACGTAAAAATGGAATTCGGCCACATCCGTTACGTACCCGTCCGTTAGAAATGTACGCAAAATGCATTTTAAATTGTTACAAAGATATAACTTTAGCCGTGGCCAAAGTTGCTGGAGACAATAATTTTTTTTATTATCGCCCCTTCTAAAAAATAAATTGTCTCTCCTCCTCAGTCATAAGATTGTCTTCAGCATTTTCGAATAAATTGCAATAACTTAACTTTATAGTAGATCAAAACTGCAAATTTACGACAAAATAGAATAGTGCTATAACAATATGAGTTTGCTAAGTGACAGGTGCCAAAAAAATAATCAAACATTATTTGTTGTTTAGATGTTTATGCAGTCATGGGTGGTATGGTATTCATTGCACCAGAGAAACGGTTAGTTGTACGACAGGTCCTGTTGCTGAATTGTGTGGTCATGGTATATGCATACCCCAGAACAATAGATTTGGTTATAAATGCTTATGCGACCAGGTTGGTTTAAACTATAGCAAATTCTTATTTTTAATTTGTTTTCTAACAGGGGTGGACTACGGATACAAATAACCCAGCTTGTGTGGTTGATGTAGATGAATGTAAATCAAATGTGCCATCATGTTCTAGGAACCCACTAGTTCCTTGCGAAAATACACCTGGTTCTTTTAAATGTGGTAGTTGTCCAGCAGGTAAAATGCGTTTTGGCTAAAACGTTCAATTTATTTCATTAAAAAAAAACAAAAATTATTTTAGGTTACATTGGAGATGGATATTATTGTAATGACATAGACGAGTGTGCTGTTTTTAATGGCGGATGCAGTGTGGAACCTATGGTACGCTGTATAAATACACCAGTAAGTATTTTGGTTTCCAAAACAGATACCTATTAAGAATGTGCCAAATGTGGTAGTCAGTGCAATAACCCAACTAACGTTTTACTTACGTAAAAATATAACCAAAAACTATATTCGAACAATAAGTGAAATTATTTAAGTTGATTTGTAGAATATATTTACATATGACGAATACGTAATTGTGACTTTTATGTTTTCATAAGCACGTAAATAATGCGATACAACCAAACGCAACATTGCCGAACCTAAAAGAACTAAAAACCGCGTTATAATAAATTAGCACAGTTGGTAAAGTTATTTTTAGTCCCCGAAAATACGTAAAATATCCGTTTAGATGTGTCAAAAATAATTTAAACGTTTGTATGTCAAAATTATTGTTTCTTCCAAATGGTTCTTTTGCGTTAATTAACACGCGAATAATATGTTAAAATCAAACGCAATATTAACGTGCCTGGTAGAGAAAATATTTCGATGCTTTAAAACAGCGTACAATATCTGTTTACATATGTCATGCATTTACTCCAACAACTGTGTCAATTAAACGTGTATAATATGTTATTATGGTGTCTTTTACGTTTGTAAACACGTTAAAGCCAAACGCAATATTGACGAGTTTAAGAATAAAAAAACGTACGTAATTCGAAAAAACGACGACTGTATGTTTTAGGGATCAAGAGTTTGCGGCCCTTGTCCACCGGGTTATATAGGAGATGGAACATCGTGTGTTTTTCGCGGAGTTTGTGGAATTAATAATGGAGGTTGTCATCATTTGGCTCAGTGTAGAGACAATCCTAGTAATAAACAAATGTTATTAATGTTTGATGTTACATTTCTAATCACCTGTAGGTATTAGTTCTACCTACGTACAGTGTATTTGTCCATCAGGGTATGTTGGTGCTGGTATTGGTGCAAACGGTTGCACTCAATCTTCACAAGTAGGAAATCCATGCGCGACTAATCCATGCGTTTTTGGTACGTGCATTCCAGATAATGCAACTGGTTCATACATTTGCAACTGCAGACGAAAATATACTGGTAATTTTTTAAGATGTGCAATGACTTTATTAACTGTTTTAATTACAGGTAGAAACTGCGATATACGCAAAGATCCGTGTCAACCAAATCCATGTGCTCATGGAGGTACCTGCCAAAGTATTCTTGACATTTCTTTTAAATGTGATTGTACTAGTGGCTACACAGGCACAATTTGTGACGTAGTTAAACAAGGTAATATAAATTAAGACTTTTCAATTATTACCTTACTGGTTTATTGCCAGCTTGTGGTGGTTTTCTTACGGGAACTACTGGTTCGATCAAGTATCCATCGTCACAGAGTGAAGTCTACGGAACAACAGTGAGTTGCGCTTGGATAATTCAAACTAACGCTACCAAGGTATTGAATGTGACGTTCACACATCTTAATTTGCAACAATCTGGAAACTGTCGTTACGATTGGATTCAAGTAAAAAATTTTGACGTTGTCATTCAGTTTTTTGTAGTTATCTAATTAGGTCCACGATGGTAGTAATACAGCGGCGCACACATTTGGACGATTTTGCGGAACTGCTTTGCCAAACGGAGGACGAATCATTTCGACACACAATAGAATTTATTTATGGTTGAGGATCGATTCATCGATTAAAAATCCTGGTTTTGAACTATACTGGAACTCAACTGAACCAAGTATGCTTTTACTCGAAATATTTTGTTTAATAATAATTAGACAGCGTTTTTATCGTATTGTTTTTTGCAACATATTTTTAAACATTTAAAGTTCAATTTCACATAGCCAAAACTCTGCAGATAGAATCATCTAAGACGGTACATACATGATTAGGCAACTCTACTCGTAGTTTAACTTTATTTGATTGCTTACTTAGCTTACAAATTGCTTCGTGTTTCCCCTATTTACAATTTACCTTTTTTTACATTTACACTACATTACATTCTATTTACATTTTTACATCTCTCACCTCTCCTCCTAACTTTCTCCTCTCTCTCCATACTTCTTCCATCCAGCCCGCTCCTTTTCTGTTTCCTTCTAAGATTTCCTCTACTTTCTTAACTTCTTCTCTTAATTCTCAGCATTTATCTCTCATGTGATTCAGGTCCTCCGTCTTTTCTCCACATAGTCTTCTTTTTTCCAATATTTGTTACCTAATTCTTCGTTCCCACATCTGAACCGTACTATCATTTTTTTCTTCTTCCCTTTAACTTTTAAATATTCTGGCACTCTTTCACCCTTAATATTCATATAATTCATATTATATCTGCCTTCTTTTATTCTTGTCCATATTTCTTGTTTTTCGATGTCCCTATCTCTCATTATTTCTTCTCTTACCCCTACTCCCTCTTGTCTTAATCTCTCCACTTCTTCTCTCGCGTACCCGTTTCTTTTGTAATACTCTTCTCTGCCTTCCTGCCCGTACTTTACTGTTCCTCCCTTTATCTCTTTCCAACATGCTGGTAGTATTTTGCATTCTGTTCTTTCCCTCAGTTCTTCCTAGTTTTTTATGGCCCCTTTTCCTGTCTCTACTATTATTTTTTCTGCCTGCAATTCCTCTCTTATAATATACCCCGGTGCTTCTAGCCTTAATACCCATTTCCAATATTTTTCTTGTATCCCTTCTACCTCTTTACACTCTTTCCGCCCACATATTTCCGCTCCATATATCACCACACTACTTATTAACTTTTCAAACAGCAGCCTTCTTTTTTCTATGTCCACCTCAAAAACCCTTTCCCCCATACCCCATACTTGTCTTATTCACCTGTTTCCTTTCCTCACTCTTTCCTGTATGTGTTCTCCCTTCTTATTATCCTGTTTCATCGCGTAACTCAGGTATATAAATTACTTCACTTGCTGCTCCTCATCCCTCCATTTCCACTCTTCTCTTTTCCTTTTCCCCCCTCCTTTTCTAAATACCATTATTTTAGTTTTCTCCGTGTTTATTATCATTTTTTTTCATGTATTTTTCCAGCGTTTTCATCATCTCTTTCATTTCCTTTTCCTCCTTAGCCACCAACACTATGTCATCCGCATACGCCAACGACCATACCTTCACTTTCCCTACTACTATTCCTCTGGCCTGTGGTCCTTTCATTGTCTCCTCCAGATCCCCCGTATATACTGCAAACACGCTTGGTCTCAGTGGGAATCCCTGTCTCAACCCTCTCTTTGTAATGAATTTCTCGCTCTCTACTTCATTCACTTTAACCCTGCTCCTCGTTTCTTCGTAAATTTCTTCCATTCTTTATATTAATCTTTCATTGATTTTTTCTCCTTATGTATTCTCACAGTTTTTCCCTGTTCATTCTGTCAAAAGCGGCTTTAAAATCTACCAATAGTGCCACCATTTCCCCCTTTTTTTTCTAGCTCTCTATTCGCCAAGTGTTTCAGTATATATATGTTGTATATCACTCTTCTTCCCTTTCTAAATCCCGCTTGTCCGTCTGGTACCAAACTTCTTTCCTCTATTTCCTTCTGTAGTCTTCCTTGTAGCACTGTCGCATATAATTTGTACGCCGTGCTTAATAATGTTACCCCTCTGTAATTTTTCACTTTATTTCTGTCTCCCTTTTTATGGACCACGCATATTGTTCCCTTTCTACATCTCTCCGGGAATCCTTCCCCTTTCCATATTTTATTTAGTATTTCCGTCATCCTTTTTGCTACATTTTCTTCCCCGTATATCCACTCTTCGCTTTGTATCCTATCTTTTCCTGCCGCTTTTCCTTTTTTTTTATCTTCTTTATTGTCTTTGTTACTTCGTCTTTGTTTATTCTCTATTTCCGTTTTCCTTTCTTACTACTGATTCTTTTCTTTGCCTTTCTTCTTTTTTCTGATTTTGTTCTTCCGCTTTCAGCATTCCCATTTTTACTCTCCTATAAGGAAAGTATAGCAGCTTTATCAAAAGATAGATCTGATAAAGAAACCGGACGTGGGTGTATCCGCCATTTTTAACAGTTTTTCCTATATAATTTTGTACGAATGTAAATTATTCGAATTATTTTTATAGTTTCTTATCGAAACAATACTTCCTAACAATTTATTCAAATAATTTTTTTTCTATCATTAACAGTTTATTAGATATTTAATTTACAATTTAAAGTGAATTTCATTATATAGTCTAGGTTCGAATCCTGCCTGTGACGATTTAAAAAAAATAATTTTTTTTGCATAAGTTTACGTTTCAAGGTCTCCTAAATCAGAAAAAAATTTTTGACAAAAAATTTTTGGGTGTCTGTAACGATGTACCCACGATAACTCTCGAACCAAAAGTCCTAGTAACTTGAAATTTAGTATAGAGCTAGATTTTCATATTCTCTCGGCTTTATCAAAAGATAGATCTGATAAAGATACCATAAGTAGGTGTACCCGTCATTTGAACAGTTTTTCTTATATAATTTTGTACGAATGTAAATTATTCGAATTATTTTTACAGTTTCTTGTAAAGATAATTCTTCCTAACAATTTATTCAAATAATTTTTTTTCTAACATTAACAGTTTATTAGATATTTAATTTATATTTTAAAGTGATTTCCATTATATAATCTAGGTTCCAATCCTGCCTGCGACGATTTTTTTTAGAAAAAATAAATATCCGGTTGTACAAAAGTCTCGTTAATTAGCGATTTACTAATCATATCATTTCAAAGTGGTTTTATGACAACATAACCTTATAAAAATACATTTCTTCATCATTCGTTATAGGAAAGTCGTGTGGTGGCCACACCAGTTTTTTTTAGTTGTATTCCCTTTGTCGTCGTTTTTCTCTTCCTTTCTTTTTTTAGGTACTTCCATACATCTTCTTCCGTTTTTATTCCTTTGATCCAATACTTTTGTTTCTTTTTGTTTTCCTCCTTCTTTCTTTCGCATGTTTTCTTGTATATTTTTACTGCTGCTTTGTATTCTTCTTTTTCTTTCCTCCCTTTTTTCCACTGTCTTAATGCTCTTCTCGCATTTTTCTTTGCTTCCTTGCATTCTCTATCCCACTATTTCTTCCATCCTGTTTTCTCCCCTTCCACTTTCGATATCTCTCTCATTTCCTCCACACTCCCTTGTAATCTTTTCCCTACCCATACAGTTTTTCCCATTCTCTCTTTGTATCATTTTATATCCTCTTCTGTCCACATTTTTTTCGTATATACTCCTCATCTTCTTTTCTCTCTTCTCTTTCTTTTCCTTCCATTGTCAATTCCAGTGGTTGGTGGTCTGACTCTACCCTTTCTCCCATCTTAAATGTGTTGACTTTTTCTCCAGCCTCTTCATTTGTAATTACGAAATCTATTATTGATTCTCCCCTTCCTCCTATGTACGTATACTCTCCCATTCCTTTTTCTTCTCTGTTCCGATACGCAACTCTACTAGAAGTTTGGAATAACGTTTCCCATAGTTTCAATTTTTGTATATTTGTAAAAAAATTTCCTGTAGTAACAAGACCGTATTCCCAATAAACACAATAAGTATTTTGAAGGGTTAACCACGCGAAATGTATTTTTTCATTACAGTTTGTGGTGGTTCGGTATCCGTAACTTCACACGGAACTCTTCGTTCTCCTGGCCATCCTGGAAACTACCCTCCAAATCGGTAAATAATTGTTGTAAATATAAACTAATTTTTAATACTTATCACACGTTAGAGATTGTTTGTGGTCCCTAAGTGCTCCATTGGGAAAACGTTTACAATTTCACTTTTTTTCTTTGATGATTGGCGATGATTATAATTGCACTAAAGACTACTTAGCTGTAAGTACACTAGATCACAATTTTAACAAATTGTTCATTAAAAAAAAAATGATAGTTCTACCAAGGTTCTACGACTTTGGACAAACTTCTTTCAAGATATTGTGTTACCTCTCACCCGGAACCATTATTTTCAGCGGGTCCTGAAGTTTTGATACATTTTCACTCAGATGCAACCGGGAATTATCCTGGGTTTCAAATATCTTATTCTGCCATAGAGAGTAAATTGTTTACATTAAAATTATGTCGATTTTGTTTATGAGTACTTTTAGGCATTCCTGGGTGTGGAGGTGTTTACACATCAAATACCGGCGAGCTTTCTTCACCTTTGGAAAACGGACGTTATCCTCCTGATTTAATTTGTGAATATAAGATTCAAGTACCTCAAAAATCTAGGATTAGAATTACTTTTATAAGTTTTGATTTGGAGGATGAATCAAATTGCCACTACGATTCCGTTGCCGTTAGTAAAAAAAGCGTATGAAAGAAGTACGTAAAAAACAGCGTATTTTTAGATTCACGAAGGTGGAAGTTCTATATCGCCTCTTGTTAATAAATACTGCGGAAATAAGTTACCGCCATCGTATACGTCTTTAGGAAACCAACTGTTTATTGTATTTACTTCTGATTGGGGTAACAGTGAAGTTGACGAGTCAGGATTTCGTTTGAGATACGAAACAAGTAAGTAACTCTTATTTTCTTGGTTTCCAATTCAAATAGATAATAGAATAAAATATCGTGTACACAAAATGTTTATAGTACTATAAGAATGTCTTCCGGGTTTGTATCGTGTCATAGTTGTAATCGAAATTGTCAACGTTTTGTCCACTTTTGTAATAGGTTTAATCAAAAAACAAAGAACACAAACAAGTAACCGAAATCTAACTAAGAACCTTTTACGTAATCAACTTGTGAACCAAGCTAGATTCAAAACGTCATATAAGTGATAATAAGTTTTAACCATAACGATTTTGTTCAATGTAAAATTTTGTTAACGTCTGTTTGTTCAATACAAATTTCCATATCTGTAGTACATCTACCATCGGTAATTTTAGTAATACACTTCTCAAAGTTCTATCAGAATAGCATTTAATTTATATAATTAGATTACTTATATTTTGAGTAATTAAATGCATGCAAAGTATTTTAAAATATGGTTGCATTTTTATTAGTGCCAAATATTTAGTACACAATTATTACTATATTACCATTTTGATTGGGTTACGGTTAAAAAAGAGCATGTCTTTGATAAAAGAGTAATAACCGGGAGCCAAAAAAAAAGGATAGTTTGAAACCGTAATCACGATTAAAGTTATTGGGGTGTCCGATGATTTCTATGCTCTCTCCGATTTTTCTATTCAAGAAGAATAATCAAATCAAAATCATCCGGAGATAGAGTGTTAGCCAACTCAAAAAGAAAATAAAAAGTTATTTAAAAATAGTGTCTAACTCTCGTCTGGTCTGCTTAATCCCTTCCTATAACAACGCTAGACTGGCACGGCATAGAATGCTTTTTAGAAAAACCATGTCTAAACATAAAACTTGCAAAGTTTAGAGGAAGTTTTCCATGTAAAGATTGGCTCGCAAGTTGATTAGCTAACTTTGTAGTAGTACTAAAATTTTCGTTTGTTTCTTCAAGTTCATCGATTTCTTTCTTAGTTTTTTGGAGTTTAAAATCTGGCTTAGCTCACAAGTTGATTACCGAACTCTTTAGAGGTTCTTAGTTACATTTTGGTTGCTTCAGTGAGTTATTCGTTTTTTTGACGCTCTGATAAAGCTACTTACGAATGTGGACAAAACATTAGCGACTTCGGTTACAAACCCAGAAAACGTTCTTATCTTAGTTTAGAATCCGGCCGTAGAAGCCTTCGCTATTATAAAAAAAGAAGAAAACATTTTGAGTAAATATTGTCCTTGTTGTTTACTTGACTATACACTTCAAATTTGTAACTAATGGAAATTTTTTCTTTAGTAATTCTGTTTATTAAGTATTGGTTGAATAAATTATTAAAATTGAACCTTACGTACGTTTCGCTTTTAAGCTTATTCATAGGTTCATTAATGTTACATTTTAAAATCTGAAAATGAAATACATAATAATTATTTAAGTTAGTAAAAAGATAATATTTTCTTAAACACACCTACAATTTTTAATTTTTAATTAAACATTTTAATATTAAATTAATAATTTACAATAATAATAACATTACAATTTCATTGTGCAGTGAAAGTTATTCGAATGAAAATTATTAAATAAAAATTTTACTAATACGCAAACGTTCTATAACTAGATAAATAAAACAATTTTTTTTTAAATTAATATACAACTAATAAATATCTAAAAAAAATTGATCATTATAAATTTAAGAAAAAGAAATAAGAAAACTAAAAATTAATAAAAACAAAAAATTTTTATGCTATTAAATTAAAATTAAATGTTTATGAAATGATGGAATAATAAATTGAATTAAGATTTTCTATGTCAGTTCTATAATTTACTGTATTTGGCCTTTTTCTAATTTCTATCATCTTATAAATTAGTCTCATTTTTAAATTTGTTTCCTTATGTAAGATTTTAGGTGAATTAAAGTTAAAATTATGATTGTTTTCTATGGAACGATCAAAGAGAGAAGTTTTAGGATAATGTTGTGTATTTTTTTTATTTTTTATTAAATTTTTATGTTGGTTTATTCTATTTTTCAAGTATTGTTTTGTTTACCCAATATAACTACAATTGCAATTTAGGCAATTCAATTGATATACAACATAAAAATCATAAAAAATGTTAGTTTTGTCTTTTAAGTTTTAGCAGTACAATTCATCCTTATTCACAAATAATTATTTTCGGGTTTTAAACCGCGTTCCATATTTACACTTTTCACAAAATTTATAAAACTTAGAAAACTTACAAACTTTGAAAAATTTACAATGTTTGACGTTTCGACAGTCATGTCACTGTCTTCTTCAGAAAAAACTGAAACTGTTTCAAATCATGGCCGCGAAAGCCTCAAAAATACAATTCATGCTTAATTCAACTTTCTTTACTTTCAACAACGAAATTTATTAACAAAAATTTGGAATTGCAATGGGACAACCTTTATCTAGTACAATAGCTAATTTAGTTTTACAAAATTTAGAAAAATAATTTAAAAAAAAATTGATAACATTACCTTTTATCAAAGATATATAGATGACATTCTAATTGCAACTAATAAAAATAATATAAATATAATTTTTAATAGCTTTAATAGTATTCACTATAGAAAAAGAAAATAATTACGAACCAATAAATTTTTTAGATGACACTTATTAGAAACTTAAATAATAAAATTGACACAAATTGGTATAGAAAAAAATGTAAAAACTAGAAGATACATAAATTTTAATTCATTTACTTCCATTAAATATTTGAACATTCGCGAATAACGTCGATTCGATAAAGTCAAATTCCAGATAGCGAACGATAAATGTCGAAAGGTTGCGAATATTCTAGACCGAGATAACATGAATGTATAAGAAGTGTTCGAGCATGCGGAAGGCCAGTTTTTCTGTATCGGCAGTTACTGAATGAAGTTAAAGTGTTGTTACGGTGAAGATAAATAAGTGATTACTACGTGCCAAGTTTTAAATAAATAAAAGTGTACATCTAGTGAAAGTGCACGTGACTTTTAAAGTAAACAACTGTGAACCTATTAGTGATAGCGTAGTTTGATTTAATTAGTTCCGTTAGTTTAACCGTGTACATATTTTTAGTATAAATTAATTAATTAGTTTTAATAATAAAATTCGTTACATTTAGTGTCAGGTGTAGGGTCGCGATTTATAGTGTAATTAATGTAGTAATTTAATACCGATCCCGTAATAAATAGTAACTCGTAAGTTAAATATGTATCGTTTTAAAAATTGTTTCATTCTTATCAGACGAGTCACGATATTACAGTACAGTAACTCGATATATTGTTTATTAAACTTTTTCTTTTAAGTGCGTGATCGCGATATTAATTCGTTCCTGTACACTAGTGGTTTAATATTAATAAGTCGATTGTTATTAAAATCTTGTGTTATACAAAAACTGCATTTAAAAAAGTAGTGTATTTAAATTTTTTATTGCTGTTATATATAATTTATGCCGGTGACGCGTTCGCAAGCAGTCAAAATGCAAAACTATTTGAATTTCTTGAATCAATAAAAAATGCCCAAGAATCGATGAATAGTAAAATAGAAGAAAAGTTTTGCAAAAATTATCAGAAAATTGAAGAGATACGAACGAGAATTAAAAATCAAATAAAGACGATTGAAGAGCAAATACAAGTTAGTATATAAAACCAAATTAAAATGGTTCAAGAGGAAACTCAAGCAGAAATGTTAAATTTAAAAGAAAAAATTTGCGAATTTGTGAATGACAAAATAGAAGCAATAGAAGACAAATTAGAAGACAGAATGAAACTGCTTGAAGAAAAAATAAAACAAATGAATTGCCACGGTGAAGGAAGCATCACGAGTGAAGATTTAATAATGAACCATAGGGAAGAAACCACTCACAAGTACAGCCAATGGTTGGAGCTACAAGCAGAAAGCAACGTCTTTAATTGTGTCCTTACGTGGAAAAGCTCTTGGAATCTTGTAAACTGTTCCTGACCACCTACAAGAAAATTACGAACGCCAGATTAACACGGCTTGCGTATCCTTAAGCACCAGACACCTTCTTAGAGACGTTGGCTATTCAAATCTTTGTAGACGGCCTCCGAGACAACAAAACGCAGTAGACTCTCCGGTTAGCTCGACCGAAGACATTGGATGACGCTTTGGTGCATGCTTTGGAGTTTGAAACAGCAAAACAAGTATGGCAACGAGACGGTCATAGACTCTGCTGTGCTGAAGAGGTACCCGCGCAGACACTGGAAAGCATCGAGGAGATAGCGCGACGAATACTTCGGGAAAGAGGAGTGACAACTTTGAACTGCGGTGAAATAGGCCATGTATAACGGCATCGTACTAAACCTAAGAAGAGGACAAGAAGAGCGCTCGAAAATTTGAAACGAGACGACCAAAAGAGACAAAAGGTAATCTCGTCTAGTCAGGCCCCGGAGATTGCCATTCAAATGGCATCGCCTAGGGAGCAATTGCATAGCATTTATCTCGATAGCAAGATCAATGGAAGAAGCGTCCAGTTACTGGTTGATACGGGAGCGACGAAGACCATCAATAGTCTTGACATCTTATTGGAAAACGAGGAGACATCACCAGTAACAGTACGACTTCGAACGGACATGTCAAAGTAACCATTGGTTTGGGAAATGGAGTACTCGATCATCAAGTACTAGTAGCCGACATCACGGAAAAAGCTATCCTGGGAATGGACATGATAAAGAAGTATGGGTTCCATTTGGATATGAAGAACGATGTCCCGAAGATCGACAATGAAGCAATGCCTTTTCATTTGTGAGAGAAGGCAGCCGTGTGAGTCTTGTTGAGTAAAGACGTGACTCTGCCTGCAAGGACTGAAAGTGAGGTGATGGCACGCCTGGCTGAAAATCTCTGGAAAGGCTACAAATGCGCGATTGAACCAATGGAATGTGGCTTAGTTGAAAAGGGACTACTCGTTGGCAGAACTTTAGTACGAGTAAAAAACACGATGCCAGTAAGGATCTTAAACATCAACTCAGATCTTGTAACGTTGAAAAAGAAGACCGTGGTAGGCCAATGCACGCCAGTATCTCAAATTGTGAGATGCGTGAAGTTTAACGAAGATACGTCGCCGAAGAAGTGTCGACAACATCTATTGGACATTTTTACCACCAAATGCCAAAACCTCAGCCAAGACCAGCTGGTTAAAGTTAAAGTGTTGATCCAAGAGTATCAAAATGTCTTGGCGCTGAAGAGTGGTTCCAAAGGAAGAACTAACGTGATGAAACATAAAATTAATACCGGAGACGCTCGATCAACACGACAACATCCACGCAGACTTCCATTGACAAAAAAGAGAGGAAGCCGAACTAATAATAACCGATATGGAGGGAGAAGGCGTAATTGAACCTTCAAGTAGCCCATGGGCATCTCCAGTGGTACTTTTAAAGAAGAAGGATGGATCAACGAAGTTTTGCGTAAACTACAGACAGCTAAACGACGTAACCAAAAAGGACAGCTACCCTTTACCCAGAATTGACGATACGTTAGACACTTTGTCAAGATCCTTGTAGTTTTCTACGTTAGACTTAAAGAGTGGTTACTGGCAGGTAGAATTAGAACCCAAGGATCGTGAAACAGCTTTTACCATTGGAACTGGTTTGTGGCAGTTCACTGTGATGCCCTTTTCCCTGTGTAACGCTCCTGCAACGTTTGATGGAGACCATCTTGCGCGGATTGTCTTGGAAGACGTGCTTGGTTTACCTGGACGACGTGATTGTGGTCGGAAGGTTGTTTGAAGAACACTTGAACAACTTGAAGGAAGTGTTCCAACGACTACGTGGGGCTAATCTCAAACTGAGCCCAAAGAAGTGCCATGTATTTGAGAAGGAAGTGCAATATCTTGGCCACGTCGTATCTAGAGATGGAGTAAAGGCTGACCCAGACAAAGTCCGAGTAGTGCAAGCATGGCCAAAACCAATTGACAAACATCAAGTCCAAAGTTTCCTTGGGTTGTCCGCCTATTATAGACGATTTGTACCCGGATTTGTTAATATTGCCAAACCTTTAACAAAATTGACGGAAGAAAGAGCAGAATTTAGATGGAATAAAGACTGCGAAAAATTCTTTCCATCAACTAAAACAAGCCCTAGTCACTTTGCCGATTCTGAGTTATCCAAGAGAAGATGGAAAATTTGTTTTGGATACCGACGCAAGCAATCTGGCCATAGGCGCGGTCCTTTCGTAGGTTCAAGATGGAAAAAAAAGTTATCGCGTATCGCAAGGTCTTGTCCAGGCCAGAAAGGAATTATTGCGTAACTAGGATGGAGCTGTTAACAGTCGTCAATTCCATCGAACATTTCTACAAATAATTGTATGGACGAAACCTTTACTGAATACAGACCACGCCGCTTTAAAATGCCTACTGCAGTTCCGTAACCCGGAAGGACAAGTGGCAAGATGGATCGCGAGACTGCAAGAATATGACTATGACACAGAACACCGTGCCGGAAGCAGTCATCGGAACGCTAGAAGATCATTCCCGGCGGACTGCAGCCGTTGTTCGCGACTGGAAAACAAAGTTGAATGTCTCCGGAGAACCGCTATGGTTAATGATGAGTGGGAATCTGAACAGCTACGTCGCGAACAAGAAAACGATTCTGAAATAAGACTACTCCTGGACTGAAAAGAAAACGGCCGACGACCAACCTGGAAAGAAGTGAGTGCTTTGAGCAGAAACATCAGAGCGTACTGGGCGCAGTAGGACTCTTTGATAGTTGAAGACGGTCATCTTAAGCAATCCTTAGAAAGTGTCGAGAGCACGGGAAACAGACTATAGTTGGTAGTGCCGAAGAGCAGGGCGTTGAAGCATCTCCACGATGGGACATTAGGAGGATACTTTGGCGTTAAGAAGACATTGGGTAAAGTGCGAGAACCATTCTACTGGATGAACTGCAAAGAAGAGTCATGAAATGGTGCCGTAAATGCACGGTCTGCGCATCAGGAAATGCTCCAGCGAGAAAGCGCAAAGCCCTTTGGAAAGAGTAGCGATTGACATCGCAGGGCCGTTCCCAGAATCCGATTCGGGAGACAAATACATCCTTGTAGCGATGGC
Organism: Aquatica leii; assembly: GCA_035610365.1. NCBI lineage: Eukaryota > Metazoa > Arthropoda > Insecta > Coleoptera > Lampyridae > Aquatica > Aquatica leii. The sequence goes on from CM069439.1 coordinate 30,791,093, forward strand.
TTATTTCACGAAATGGACGGAGGCTTACGCCATACCCAATCAAGAAGCAGCTACAGTCGCAGACGTATTAGTAAAAGAGTTTTTCTGCCGATTTGGAGTTCCGTTGGAATTACACTCCGATCAAGGCCGCAATTTTGAGTTTGGGCTGTTTCAAGAAGTTTGCCGACTGTTGGGAATTAAGAAAACTAGGACGACACCTCTCCATTCTCAATCTGATAACATGGTTGAACGGATGAATCGGACAATGGGAAAATACTTAACCTCCTCCTACTAGCCCCGTTTGCTGGCGATAACCACAATACACAAGTTCATGTCCGAACCAGAGTAATAAGCAGCAGAACCAGGAATCAAATCGAAGGAATGGAGAAGTTTATGGGCTTATACAGAGGTTCTGGAAAAGCTAGACTCGGAGTTACCACGGAGGAACAACAAAACCTGTTCCAAACACAAAAAGATTACGCTATCGCACATTGCGTGAGCGAAGATCTTGACATGTCCAGCGGGGTTGCAGTCGTGTTTAAAAAAAAGTTTGGGCAGCTAGACGAACTACGAAGACAGCAACCGGCAGTGGGAAAAGTTTTAAGACTACGCGGTGACATACGCTTCGTTTTTTACCTGGTCACTAAGAAATACTCACGCAGCAAGCCCTTATACAAAAACCTGTGGTAAACATTATAGAATCTCAAAAAAAAATTCACAAAATTAAAAAATTGGCAGTACCCAAGCTTGGTTGTGGCCTAGATCAATTGGATTGGAGGACAGTTCGAAATATGCTGGAGGTCGTCTTCCGAGGAACAGACGTTCAAGTGTTGGTCTGCAGTTACCACCTAAGTGGACTATCGGGTCAGGACAAGTCCATTGACTGCTACTTTTATGCCCAAGACCGTTGCCAAAATGGAGAGAGCTTTCGCTATCGCCACGATCCATTCTACCGGTGTCGCATCCAGCTTCCTGTTCTGGGACAGAACAGACTTAAGAAGGGGGCAGTGAAACATTCGCGAATAACGTCGAATCTACAATTTGATAAAGCCAAATTCCAGATAGCGAACGAGAAATGCAGAAAGGTTGCGAATATATTAGTGATAGCGTATTATTGTTTTATATAAATTACCGTAAGTTTTTATTCTTAGATAGTTTGATTTAATTAGTTCGGTTAGTTTAACCGTGTACATATTTTTAGTATAAATAAATTAATTAGTTGTAATAATAAAATTCGTTACAATATAAGAAAAGTATAATTAATATAATTTCATTGACAGATGAATCATTTTATCTTCACCTAAATTTCATTCTGAAAATATAAATACAATTAAAAATATTTTAATCCAAAATAGTTTTCCTCAACATTTCATAAATACTAATTTTAAAAAAAGAATAGAAACTTTAAAAAATAAAATTAAAAATAATAGCTCGAATTCAGCTAATACGTCACCTTACTATTAATCTAAATTTAAAAAAAAATATTACTAATAATAATAAAGAAAAAAACAAGTTTGTATCATTGCCATTTATACCTAATTTATCTTATACTTTAGAAAAAGAATTAAAAAAATACAATTTTATTATTGCTTTCAAAATTTATTCTACACTTGAAAAAATTTTATTCAAAAACTATAAAGACAAAACTAACATTTTTTATGATTCTACTGTTGAATTGCCTAAATAAAAAAAATTAAACAATACTTGAAAAATAGAATAAACCAACATAAAAATTTAATAAAAAATAAAAAAGATACACATCATTATCCTAAAACTGCTCTCTTTGATCGTTCCCTAGAAAACAATAATAATTTTAACTTTAATTCACCTAAAATCTTACATAAAAAAAAATTAAAAATGAACTGACATAGAAAATCTTAATTCAATTTATTATTCCATCATTTCATAAACATTTAATTTTAATTTAATAACATAAAAATTTTTTGTTTTTATTAATTTTTGGTTTTCTTATTTCTTTTTCTGAAATTTATAATGATAATTTTTTTTTAGATATTTATTAGTTCTATATTAATTTAAAAAAAAAATTTTTATTTATCTAGTTATAGAACGTTTGCGTATTAGTAAAATTTTTATTAAATAATTTTCATTCAAATAACCTTCACTGCACAATGAAATTGTAATGTTATTATTATTGTAATTGTTAATTTAATATTAAAATGTTTATTTAAAAATTAAAAATTGTAGGTAAGTTTAAGAAAATATTATCTTTTTACTAACTTAAACTTAAATAATTATTATGTATTTCATTTTCAGATTTTAAAATGTAACATTAATGAACCTATGAATGAGCTTAAAAGCGAAACGTACGTAAGGTTCAATTTTATTAATTTATATGACCAATACTTAATAAACGAGATTACTAAAGAAAAAATTTGCTGTTTTTTAAAATTTGCATTAATTACAAATTGTATACGTTTTTAACAGCTTCTATTGAAAATGTATTTTAGTATGTGGAGGAACTTATTCGGAACCATCTGGAGTTTTAGAATCGCCAGGTTTTCCGCAAAGATACAGGGAAGACCAAATATGTATTTACGAAATCATACAACCGTTAGGAACCACTATCAGTTTAACATTTACCGATTTTGATGTGGAAGCAGCTACAAACTCAGAATGCATGTTTGATTACGTTGAGGTAAATTTTTTAAAAATTTATTTAATTATTCAAAAAAAAGCATGTAAACCTACTTTAGCATTCAGATAGATAATCAAAAAAAAAAATATATATTTGAATTTGTGTTGTTAAATTTTATTTAAAGCAGCAAAGAACTGTTTATCAAATATTTTAATGAAGATGTTAAGTATGCCAAAGAAGAAAACTTGTAAAATAAAATAAAAAAAGACATAACTGACGATTCGTTAAAAAGACTCAGCAGTTTACATATGTGTTCAAAACAAAAAACTGGCAAAAAAGCATTCACCAAGACAAAGCAAAACTGTCAACATTTGGTTGAAAAATTTCTACCAAATTACTTCTACAGTAAAAAGTTTTTTTTTACAGATACACGACGGTGACAGCGAAAATTCAACTCTGATTGGTCAGTATTGCGAAAAAGCTCCCCCTATTATACAATCTACATATAATTATTTATGGATTAAGTTTGAAAGCGATTCTTCGGTCAGCGCGCACGGTTTTAGAGCAAATTATAGTACTACCGACGTTGGTACGATAACGTTTAGCATTTAGCAAATTAATTCGTCGACTTCTTTAATTCATAGGATGCGGAGGAATTTTAAAATCTCAAACTGGAGTTATAAAATCTACTTTAGACGCCGGAGCGTACTTGTCTGGTTCAACGTGCATGTGGGTTATTGTAGCTCCTCAAGGATTTTCCATTCAACTGACTTGGATAATGTTTAAACTAGAAGAAAGTAGCGTTTGTGGATTTGATTACGTAGAAGTCTATAACAATCACACTGTAAACGAACTAATTGGAAAATATTGTGGAAATAAGTTACCCCCTAATTCAGTTAGTTCATCAAATATAGTAACCGTCAAATTTGTCAGCGATCAATCGATAAACTACGACGGCTTCGTACTTTCATACTCGTTCGTAGATCAAGAGAGCGGTAGTTTTTAAATATATGTATAAGAACTCTAATATAGATGATTGGTTATAGCGTGTGGTGGCAGGTTCTTTACCAGCACCGGAGTTATAAAATCTCCTTTTTATCCAAAAGACTATCCATCAAATAGAGAATGTATTTGGATTATAACTGTTCCTTCTGGTCAACAAATACTATTAAACGTAACCGATTTTCAGTTGGAACCTTATCCAGGATGCACGTACGATTATTTAGAAATACGGTTAGTTATTTAATTTGCAAGACTGCTTAAAAAGCAACTTTCTTATTTCAGTAACGGTGGAACGTCATCTTCTCCTTTAATCGGAAGATATTGTGGCAGCGATATTCCTAACGAAATCCCATCACACGCTAATCAAATACATTTGTTGTTTCATACTGATATGTCTCACGAACATAAAGGATTTCAAATTATTTGGGACTCGACCGCTACTAGTAAGAAATGTAATATAGTTACTTTAGAACACCACTACCATTTAATTAAATTTAGGATGCGGAGGAACTTTAACATCGCCAAAAGGATCTATTATGTCACCTTACTACCCAGAACCTTACAATGAAGATACTGATTGTTATTGGAAAATTACTGTCGGCGCAGGATCAGTGGTTCAAATAGTGTTTGTGGATTTAGAGTTGGAAAATCACGATGAATGCTTAATGGATTTTGTTGAAGTATTTTTAAACATACAGTCTTTGTTAAGTAAACTTTTTATACTTGTTGCAGATATTGGATGGACCCAATTTGAATTCAAAATCTTTGGGAAAATTTTGCAAAAACAGCAATATTCCATTCATTCGATCTACCTCTAGTATTGTAACTGTGTTATTTAGATCTGATTCAAGTGTACAAGCACGAGGTTTTCACTTGCAGTACAATACATGTAATCGTTAATTATTCAGATTACAATATATTTACAATTAATTTTAGTATGTCAAAACACTTTGACCGGGTTTAGAGGGGTAATTGAAAGTCCCAATTTTCCAAACAACTATCCGTTCGACGTAGATTGCACGTGGACGATAGAAGTTTCAAAAGGAAACAAAATCAACGTTACGTTTGCACAATTTGAACTTGTGTCGGCGTTAGTTGCAACCGGATGCCCCGTTAACTATGTCGATGTAAGTAATTGTCTAGTAAACACACAAATGTTTTACTTACGTAAAAACCATACGAGATCAACTTTCACGTAAAAGGTAACAAATTATTTACAATAAAACAAGATAAAATGTTCATCAAAATTCAGGTATTCAAATTTAACCAAAGTAAAACGTTAAATAATTTTCACGTCATTTTTAACGTGAATACGTTATTATACAACGTGTAAATTGGCGTGATCCGAACAGGGTAAAATTAAACGTACTTAGAAACGTTAGAATACTTTGTATTACGTGTACACTACGTTTAAATTAAAGGTAATATTAAAAAACATTAAAAAATCAGTTATAACCAACTAGAACCAACTTGGTTGAGAATTATTTTGAACCTATATTAAAACGTAAAATAACCGTTTCGATATGTCATGAATTTAACGTAGAAATGAAATACCAATTAAAGGCTTTTTGAGGCTTTCGCGGCCATGATTTTTTAACAAATAAATATTTTCGGGTTTTGAACCGCGTTCCATATTTACACTTTTCATGAAATTTATAAAACTTGTCATGTCGCTGTCTTCTTCAGAAAAAACTGAAACTGAAAATAGGATCCCAACAAGTCTTTATATTACGCCGTTCGGGTCAGTAGTTCGTGACGGTTTCGATTCATTAGTTTTCCGGAACATGTTTTTCCATATTGGCGCTAGATCGATTCCATTATTCCTATTAAAATTGTCGTACTTCTGGATTTTAATGGCTTCCTTGTATAGTCTAGGCCAAAAGTTTTGGGATTTAGCCAATATTGTTACTTCTTTAAATTTTATTGTGTGGCCGGTGTCTAAAAAATGTTCCGCAACAGCAGATCTTGTGTTATGTTTTTTTGTATCCGCCTTATGTTCTTTTAATCTGGTAGCTATGTTGCGCCCCGTTTGTCCTATATAAGCCAGCCCACACGAACAAGGGATGTGGTAGACCCCTGGTTCCACAAGTGGTGCTTTTGCTTCTTTTGATTTTGAGAAATTGGCGGCTATTTTATTTATTGCAGTGAAGATCACTTTGATATTTTTCCCTCTAAGTATCCTGGCTATTTTATCCGTGCAGCCTTTTATGTAAGAAAGGAAGGAAGTTGCCACGGGGTCCTCCTTCTTTAGTTTTTCTTACTGTGTTTGTTAATTGATCGATATATGTCTGCTTTTCTGAAACCGTTTTTTATTAGGGCGTTTGTTAGGTGACCTAGCTCGGTCTTTAACGTGTTCGGTTCACTGATCGCCTTGGCCCTGTGTACTAAAGTTTTTAGAACTGAAAACTTCTGAGCTGGATGATGATGTGATTCGGCGTTGAGGTATCTGTCAGTATGTGTCGGTTTTCTATATGGTTGATGCCCCAATTTGTTGTCCATCTTTCGAGTTACCAGTACGTCCAAGAACCGAATGCTTCTGTTTGTTTCCTTTTCCTGGTGAATTTGATATTGAAATCTAACTGGTTGATGTGAACCAGAAAGTTGTGTAGTGTTTCTGTTCCATGAGACCGAATTACAAATATATCGTCTACATAACGTAGACAGCATTTTGTTTGAGGGTAGCGGTTTCTAATGCTTTTTCTTTAAAATCCTCCATAAATATATTAGCGATGACTGGAGAAAGTGGTGATCCCATGGCTGCTCCTTCAATTTGTTCGTATACAATATTGTTAAATGAGAAGTACGTGGACTTTAAGCATAGTTCAATTAGTCCGTTAAGCTCCTCATCCAAATCCGCTTTTCGTAATTTGGTCTTGATGATCTCCAGTGCTGTTTTTAGTGGCACTTTTGTGAAGAGGGATGTCACATCAAAACTGACTAAAATGTCTTCTGATTCCAATTTAATTTCATTAATTCTTGAGACGAAGTGCTAGGAATTCCTTTCGTGATGGATCCTTTTGCCCCGTAAGCGGTTGTAAAATGGTACATAAGTATCTAGCCAGAGGATGAGTGGCTGAACCTGTAGCACTCACAAATGGGCGAAGCGGTACCTTTGGTTGGTGGATTTTTGGAAGGCCGTAAAGGTGCGGCATCCTGGTGTCTGTAGGAATTAGTCGTCTCTTTTGATGTGCGCGGGATCGTGCTTGCGAATTTTACAGCGGCCAAAATCTTTCTCTCTAGAGGTTTTATTGGGTTCCTCTTCAATGGTTTGTACGCCGAATCTTGTAGCAAAGTATGGATTTTTTCCATGTAATCGTTGGTGTTCATGATTACAGAAGCATTTCTTTTATCACTGTATTATTATTACAACCCCGTCTTTCAAATAGTGCTTTTTACGTTTTTTAAACACTTAAATAATACGTTAAAGTCGCAATATTAACGAACCTATGAAAGAATAAAAATAACGTAGATAATAGAAAAACCTCTTGTAACTCAAAAAATATACGTTAAAAAAGCCTTAAAGTAATAACTGTGTCATTATTGTATTGTAACGATTATTATTAAAACTAATTAATTTATTTATACTAAAAATATGTACACGTTTATAACTAACTGAACTAATTAAATATAAGGATATTTAATAAAAACACACTAATTTATATCGCACTATCACTTACACGAAGATAAAATCCGCGGATAACCTTAGTTTACCACTTATTGTTTATTTTAAAGTCACGTACAAGGTTATACTCCATATATTTATCTCGGACACGTGCGTTAATCATTATTTATTTAGACTTGAATATTCTTCTTAACACTTCCGTCTTCAAATTACTGGAATAACTGCCTCATGATTCATTTGTATCGCTTTTATATATTTTGTTCGAGAATTTTTCATATCTTTCGATGAACGTGCTGGATCTTGATAATAATTTCTCGAACGTTTCACTTCTCTCTTCTTAGAACTGTTCTGTCCCAGAACAGAAAACTGGATGCAACACCGGTAGAAAGGATCATGACAATAGGGGCAGCTCTCTCCATTTTGGCAACCATAAAAGTAACAGTCAATGGACTTTTCCTGATCCGATATTCTTCTTGGTTGGTAACTACAGACCAACACTTGAACGCCTTATCATCGAAAGACGACCTCCAATATGTTTCGAACTGTCCTCCAATTCAGTTGATCTAAGCCACAACCAAGCTTGGGTACTGCCAATTTCTTAACATGGTGGAACTCCATTTCTCTCTTGAGATTCCATAATGTTCGCCAGAGATATTCGTATAAAGGCTTGGTACGTGAGTATTTCTTGGTGACCAGATAGAAAACGAAGCGTCTGTCACCACGTAGTCTTTTGCAACTGTCTGTTGCTGTGTTTGTAGTTCATGTAGCTGCCCAAACTTTTTTTTAAATACGACTGCAACTCCTTTGAACATGTCAAGATCCTCGCTCACGCAATGTATGATGGCGTAATCTTTTTGTGTTTGGAACAGGTCTTGTTGTTCCTCGGTGGTAACTCCAACCCTAGCTTTTCCAGAACCTCCGTATAAACTCATAAACTTCTCGAACTCCATTCCTTCGATTTGATTTCTGGTTCTGCTGCTTATTACTCTGGTTCGGACCTGAACTTGCGTATTGTGGTTATCGCCAGCAAACGGGGCTAGACGATCGACGTGGACCACTTTTGACTTGCCTCTGGGTGGTTTTCGGATGCGATATATGACGTCATTAATACGCTGCACGACTTCATAAAAGCCCTCCCATTGCCTTTGCAGCTTCGGCGACAAACCATGTCTTCTTTGGGGGTTATGCAACCACACCATGTCGCCAGGTTAAAACCAACCATTTTGTGCCTTGACGTCATATCTGGTTTTCATTCTGTCGCTGGCAATTTGTGTGTTTTTACGGACTACTTCATGTACTTTGTCTAGCCTCTTGCTGACGTAACTCCAGTAACTTCTATTTCCGGTCTTCGTCCAAATTGGAGGTCGCATGGCAGTCGTATTTCGCGACCAAGCATCGCATTGGATGGTGTTTGGCCTGTGCTTTCGTGAACGGATGATTGGTATGCCATTAGGAAAAGGTGCAAATACTGATCCCAGGTCTCTTTGGTGTTCGGACACTACTTTGGCGAAGTATTTTTCCATTGTTCGATTCATCCGTTCAACCATGCCATCAGATTGAGGATGGAGAGACGTCGTCGTAGTTTTCTCAATTCCCAACAGTCGGCAAGCTTCTTGAAACAGCCCAGACTCAAAGTTGCGGCCTTGATTGGAGGGCAATTCCAACGGAACTCCAAACCGACAGAAAAACTCTGTTACTAAAACGTTTGCAACTGTAGCTGCTTCTTGATTGTGTATGGCGTAAACTTCCGTCCATTTTGTGAAATAATTCATCGCCACCAGGATGTATTTATTTCCCGAATCAGATTCTGGGAACGGCCCTGCGATGTCAATCGCTACTTCCTACGTTGTATTGTTGCTTCATTGGTGCTTTGCGCTTTCTCGCTGAACCATTTCCTCATGCGCAGACCGTGCACTTGCGGCACTATTTCATGGCGTCCTTTTTACAGTTCATCCAGTAGAATCGTTTTCGAACTTTCCCCAAGGTCTTCTTAATGCCAAAGTGTCCTCCTGATGTACCATCGTGGAGATGCTTCAACACTTTTACACCCAGCTCTTTGACACTACCAACTGTAGTCTGTTTGACTACAAACAGACAAACAGACAACGCTTTGATGTTCCTGCCCAAAGCACTCACTTTTTTCCAGGTTGGTCGTCGCCCGTTTTCTTTCCAGTCCAGGAGTAGTCTTATTACAGGATCGTTTTCTTGTTCGCGACGCAACTACTCAGGTTCCCATTCATCATTAACCATAACAGTTCTCCGGAGGCATTCGAATTTTTCTTTAAGCCGCGAACAATGGCTGCAGTCCGCCGGGAATAGTCTTCTAGACAAGGCATCAGCGTTTTGATGACTGCTTCCGGCACGGCGTTTTGTGACATAGTTATACTCTTGCAGTCTCTTAATCCACCTTGCTACTTGTCCTTCCGGGTTACGAAACTGCAATAGCCATTTTAAAGTGGCGTGGCCCGTTCTCAGTAAAAATTTTCGTCCATACAAATATTTATAGAAATGTTTTATGGACTTGACGACTGCTAACAGCTCCCTCCTAGTCACGCAATAATACCTTTCTAGCCTTGACAAAACCTTGCTAAAATACGCGATAATTTTTTGTCCATCTTGAATCTGCGAAAGGACCGCTCCTATGGCCAGATTGCTTGCGTCGGTATACAAAACAATTTTTCTATCATGTCTTGGATAACTCAAAATCGGCGAAGTGACTAGGGCCTGTTTTAGTTGATGGAAAGCTTTTTTGCAGTCTTCATTCCATCTAATTTCTTCGGTCAATTTCGTCAAAGGCTTGGCTATATTTGCAAATCCGGGTACAAATCGTCTATAATAGATGCACAACCCAAGGAAACTTCAAACCTGATGTTTTTCGATTGGTCTTAGCCATGCTTGCACTGCTCGGATTTTGTCTGGGTCATACTTTACTCCATCTCTGGATACGACGTGGCCAGGGTATTGCACTTCCTTCTTAAATACGTGGCACTTCTTTGGGCTCAGTTTGAGATTAGCCCCACGTAGTCGCTGGAACACTTCTGTCAAGTTGTTCAATTGTTCTTCAAACGACCTTCCAACCACAATCACATCGTTTAGGTAAACCAAGCACGTTTTCCAAGACAGTCCGAGTAAGATGGTCTTCATCAAACCCTCGAACGTTGCAGGAGCGTTACACAGGCTGAAGGGCATCACGGTGAACTGCCACAAACCAGTTCCAATTGTAAAAGCTGTTTTTTCACGATCCTTAAGTTCCAATTCTACCTGCCAGTAACCACCCTTTAAATTCAACGTAGAAAACCACTGGGATCCTGACAGGGTGTCTAACGTATCGTCAATTCTGAGTAAACGGTAGCTGTCTTTTTTGGTCACGTCGTTTAGGTGTCTGTAGTCTACGCAAAACCTCGTTGATCCATTCTTTTTCTTTACGAGTATCACTGGGGATGCCTATGGCCTACTTGAAGGTTTAATTATGCCTTCTTGCTCCATATCCGTAATTATTTGTTTGGCTTCTTCTCACTTCGCCAAAGGAAGTCTGCGTGGATGTTGTCGTATCAGCCGAGCGTCTCCGGTAATAATTTTATGTTTCACCACGTTAGCTCTTCATCTTGATACTCTTGGATCAACACTTTAACTCTAGCCAGCTGGTCTTGGCTGAGGTTTTGACATTTGATGGTAAGAATGTCCAATAGATGTTGTGGAGACTTCTTCGGCGACGTAGCTTCGTTCGACTACACGCATCTAACCATTTAAGAACTGGCATGCATTGGCTTACCATGGTCTTGTTTTTCAACATTAGCGGATCTGAGTTGATATTTAAGATCCTTACTGGCATCATGTTTTTCAGTGGTACTAAAGTTCTGCAAACGAGTAGTCATTTTTCAACTAAGTCGCAATCCATTGATTCAATCGCGCGTATGTAGCCTTCCCGGAGATTTTCATCCAGGCGTGCCATCACCACACTTTCAGTCCTTGCAGGCAGAGTCACGTCTTCAGTCAATAAGACTCGCACGGCTGCCTTCTCTGACGAATGAAATGGATTTTCTTCATTGTCAATCTTTAGGATATCGTTCTTCATATCCAAATGGAATCCATACTTCTTTATAACGTTCATTCCCAAGATAACTTCTTCCGTGATGTCGGCTACTAGTACTTGATGGTCGAGTATTTTATTTCCCAAACCAATGGTTATTTTTGTCAGGACGAATGATAGTCTTCGTCGCTCCCGTGTCAATCAGTAACTGAACACTTTTTCCAATGATCTTGCCATCGAAATAAATGCTATGCAATTGTTCCCTAGGCGATACCATTTAAATGGTAATCTCCGGAGCATGGCTCGTTGAGGTTTATTTTTGCCCTATTCGGTCGACCTGTTCTAGTTTTCCGGACGCTCTTCAGGTCTTCTTCTGAGCTTAGTACAACGTCGTCGTACGTGGCCTACTTCTCCGCAGTTCTAGCACGTCACTTCTCTTCCTCGAGCTACTTGTTCCCGAAATACACGTCGTACTATTTCTTAAATGCTTTCTGTGTGTGCGAGGGTATTTTTGCAGCACAACGGAGCTTATGGCTGCCTCGATGCAACGTCTGTTTCGCCGCCTCGAACTCCAAAGCATGGGTTAAAGCGTCATCCAATATCTTCGGTCGAGCTAACTTGAGAGTCTGCTGCATTTCGTTGATTCGGAGGCCGTCTACAAAGGTTTGAATAGCCAACGGCTCCAAGAAGGTATCTGGTACTGTAGGATACGCAAGCCGTGTTAATCTGGCGATGTCAGCATCAAACTCTTAAAGACTTTCGGCAGCTTTCTGAACCCGACTTTTAATTTGAGCTTGATACACTTGTTGAAGATGAGCATCTCCATATCTCATTCCTAAACCTGAAGTTCGTAATTTTCTTGTAGGTGGCCAGGAACAGTTTGCAAGATTCCAAGAGCTTCTCCACGTAAAGACATTATTAAAGACGTCGCTTTCTGCTTGTTGCGCCAACCGTTTGCTGTAGCTGTGGCTTCAAGCTGCTTGTAATAAGTTGACCATGGAACTTTACCATCAAAATTTGGAAGTACAACTTTAAACTTGTGAGTGGTTTCTTCTCTATGGTCCATTATTAAATTTTCACTCGTGACGCTTCCTTCGCCATGACAATTAATTTGGTTCATTCTTTTTTCAATTTTCTTCTAACTTCTGTTCTAATTTGTCTTCTACTTTTTCTATTTTGTCATTCATAGATTGTTTTCCGTTTTCCAGAACTTCGCATATTTCTTCTCTTAAACTTAACATGTTAAGAGCTTCCTCTTGAACAATTTTGATTTGATTTCCTACACTAACTTGTATTTGTTCCTCAGTAGTCTTTATTTGATTTTCCATGGTCGCTCGTTTTTCTTCTTTTAAACTTACAGAATTTTCTTCCATTTTCTGAGAATGTTCGGATAGTTTTTCTTCAATTTTCTGTCCATTTTTCTATTATTTTATTCTATATTTTTATTCATCGATTCAAGAATTTCAAATATTTTTGAATCCATGTTAACTGCTTGCAAACGCGTCACCGTCATAAATTTAACCACGAATAATAATAAAAAAAAAAGTTTTTATAACACTAAATTTTAATAATGAAAGACACTAGTTTAACGAAATGGAACAGCTAAGTTTAAACGATATAAACAAACACGTGAATCGCGAACTAAAGTTTGATTATTTACGCAATCAATGTTTTTATTTCGGGATCGATATTAAATTACTTAATGATATTTATACTAAAATCGCGAACAGCTTATTTATTTACACGATTCTATTCGATACCCCGCACTGACGCCACTGTAACGATTATTATTAAAACTAATTAATTTATTTATACTAAAAATATGTACACGTTTATAACTAACCGAACTAATTAAATTTAAAGATATTTAATAAAAACACTTACACTAATTTGTATCGTACTATGACTTACACGAAGATAAAGTCCGCGGATAACTTTAGTTTAACACATTGTTTACTTTATAGTCACGTATAAGGTTATACTCCGTATATTTATCGCAAACACACGCGTTAATCACTTATTTATTAAGACATAAATAATTTTCTTAACACTGCCGTCTTCAAATTACTGGAATAATTGACATGATTTATTTATATCGCTTTTATATATTTTGGCCAAACGTTCGAGAATTTTTCATATATTTCGGTGAACGTTCTGGAACTTGAGAAGAATTTCTCGAACGTTTCAGTATTATATAGATAATCAATTAATTTTATTCAGATTAAATACAAAAACGACGATGAAGATTTCATCAATTACGGAATATATTGTGGAATGAAACCGCCTTCTATGATAACAATAAATTCCAACATCGCTCAAATTCGTTTTGTCAGTAACTCTTCATTAGTTGGAATCGGTTTTAGACTCGAATGGCAGGTTGAAGGTGTTTATACTATCTTAAGAGTAAGTAAGCTTGCGTAAAACTCTAAATTTTAGGATGTGGAGGAATATTGACTAAACCTACCGGTTCTATATCAACTCCTAATTATCCTAATGCATATCCGGAAGGTACGCAGTGCGATTGGTTGATTCAGTTAGATTATGGTTCCAGTATTCAAATTACTTTTGCAACGATTGATTTCGAGCCGTCTAATAACTGTAATTATGACTATATATTGGTAACTACGTGTTAAAGTTAAAAGCAAGTACTTAAAAAAAATAATTTTTAGGTTACTAACGGAATTGACGATACGTACCCAGTTTTAACAAAAATTTGCACCAAAGGAGAAAAACCTATAACCTTAAGTAGTACCGGAAACTCTATGTTCGTGAGATTTGTTAGTGACTATTCTTATCATGGCAAAGGATTTTGGGCTAACTACACATCTATAGATACAAGTAGAGCCTAATTAGTTGTTTTATAAATACTTTTTTTTTATTTTTAGAGTGTGGAGGAAAAATGTCAACGTTTTCAGGGTCGTTGCATTCTCCAAATTATCCTCAAAATTACGATAAATCCGATTTGTGCGAATGGTTCATTGAAGTCGAAGATACGCATTTGATTGAACTGACATTTTTTGATCTCGATCTAGCTGAAAACTGTGATACCGATTTTATTAAAGTACGCTACTTTCTATATTTTCTTCACAAATTAAAAAAAAATTATGTCAATTATAGGTTTACGATGGACCCTCAGCAGGATACCCACTTTTACAAAAAATATGTGGAAAAACCAAACCTGGCACAATAAGATCAACACGTAGTCACATGACCGTTGAGCTCCAAACTGGCACGGAATTTACTGCCAAAGGATTTTTGGCAAATTACACAATGGTTAGTGATTTTTTTTCATCGAACAGTATAGGCAATTAATTATTTTGCAGGGATGCGGTGCACGGATTCAAACTCAAAACAGCGGTTTAATCAATTTACACGATAATTTCTTGTCTTCGTTGCCATTAGATAATTGCTCGTGGACTATAATTAACAACATACCTTGTACGTATATGTCCTTTTTATACGCCCAAAACAATTTTGTTTTTTTATTTCAGCGGAACATGTAACTTTAGTTATAACACACATTGATTCATTTGAATGCGCCAATCTTGATTACCCCTTAAAAATATATAATGGAGAAACGAAAGAATCGCCTCTTATTTTAGAATATTGCAATACTAAGTTACCAGGGCCGATAATAAGTAGTGGAAATGCTTTGCATATAGAACTTACAAATATTGCGATTAACTTTGTAGCTAAATATTATATGGTTGATACAGGTACGGCAAAACAATTAATAAACGGAAAAATCATTTTTATTTTTAGAGTGTGGAGGCGTATTTACTGGAGAATCTGGAACTATAGCTACTCCCAGGTACCCTAACAACTATCCAATGGAGATTCAGTGCGAATGGACTATACGAGTTGCTCCAGGTAATTACGTTTAACCTTTTTTTGCAAACTACATTACGACTTAATAGGAAACCGACTGACTCTTTCTTTCAACGAGTTCGATTTAGTGGATTCGGAAAACTGTTACTTAGATTATTTGGAAATTCGGGAAGAAGATAATCGCGGAAAATTAATAGGCACGTTTTGTAGTTCGTCTCCTAATACAATTGAACAAGTTGGAACTGTATGGATTTTATTTAAAAGTAGTCGTCCGCCGAACGATGGAGTATCTGGGAAAGGATTTTTAGCCGAATACTCTTTAAGTATTTCTCTATTAATAAAACCCAAACTAAATGATGATTTTAGTTCATGGAATTCAGTTAGAAGGTTCTTTTGGAAAAATTGCATCTCCGTTATATCCTAATTATCTTTTTAAATCGGAAACGTTTTCGTGGACAATTACTGTTACCTTTGGAAAAGCAATTATGATTTCGTTTATTGATTTTTATGTCGAGTCTTATAGCGATGATGACTGTTTTTTGAGTAAACTGGAGGTGAAGTGCGGTAATTGTTAACATAATTGTCATTGATATAGTATAACATAGGTGTATGATGGATATGATAATGAAGCTCCTCAACTTGCTGGATTGTGTGGTATAACTTTACCAGAAACGATAAAATCTACGTCAAATGTAGCAAATGTTAAAATGATTTACGACTCAGTTCGACATGGTTCTAGATTTCTCCTAGAGTGGATTGAAATAGACCTTGCTACAAAAACAATTACACCCACAAAAGGAGACGGTATTTATTGTCTTTAATTTACTAGTTAACCTGTTAATCTATAATCCATCAGTTGAGGGGTGCGGTAGCAAAGATATTATAGATGTGTCTAATGTGCCCATGATTAATTTGACGTCGCCCGGTTACCCATACGGTTATGAAATCAATCTCAAATGTGAATGGATCTTTTCAACAAATCCAGGATACCACATCGTAATTGGCTTTATAAAAGTAGATTTAGAAACGTATGGGGATAGTTGTAGTGCAGATAGTGTAAGAATATATAACAAAGCCGAAAAAGGTGAAGGCTGGGAGTTGGTTTCCGAAGTGTGTCGTTCTAACCAGAGTGGAGATGCTCGAATACATGCTAATAACTTAGCGAAAGTAGTATTTGAAACAGACGGCTACACTAATCAAACAGGATTTGACGCACGTATTCGAAGTAGTAAGTAATATGTATTCGATTTTGTTCAAGTTGCAACCGTTAATTTTAGTGTGTGGAGGATCGTTGTATGATACCGATGGTATAATCGCAGTAAACGCAACTGAGTTTAAATATATTGGTTTGGTAAGTTAAAGCAAAACTAAAAATGCGTTTCTAATAGTGAACAACTTTTAGTGCGAATGGAACGTTACTGTAAGTGTCGGTCGAACTATACGAGTTGAGTTTCTCGAACTTAATTTAAATGATAAATCTAAAGACGCTTCGTGCGAAAATTATCTCTTGGTAACTTACGAGTGGTGTGTGCCAGTTTTTATATAAATCTCGTTATTTTAGTTAAAAAATGGCCATTTCCCGCACTCTCCAATTCTTGGTATTGGTAAATATTGCAACAACGTTATCCCAGAACCATTAAATACAACCGGAAATCACTTGTACGTAAAATATTTTGGATATCCCGGAAACGTGAGTGTTGTACTTAAAGTGAAGTAATTGTTAAAATTGTTACATTTAGGGGTTTACTCTCAGCTACAAAGAAATGTCGCAGAATTGCGGAGGTTTAATAACACTTTCTCAGCGATTAAATGAAACAATAATATCTTCCCCAAATTATCCGAATATTCCTTCTTCATTCACGGAGTGTTACTGGACAATCAGAGCACCACCTGGAGACTCTCTTAGAGTCGACTTCATAGAACGCTTTGACGTTACCATAAGTTTGGAGTATGTTCATCCAGTTGCGTTACCTATAAGCTCTAATATCATTTTGTAGCTGTACGAAAGCTGCCGTTGAACTTAGAGATGGTGGCTCAAAGTTTTCACCATTAATTGGCCAATTTTGCGAAGAGATACCAAACTCTACTTTTTCCACCGATAATATGATTAACATTCGATTTTTCACAAATTTGAAAGATCCTGGAAATGGATTTAAAGCAAAAGTGTCAATAGGTAAAACTTTTTTAGTATATACCTAGTACGTAACGTATTATTTGGCAGCGAGTTGTGGCGGGGTAATTAGAGGTGAAACTGGAGAATTACGATCTCCAAATTTCAATATTAAATCCAAATATCCTCAAAATTCCGATTGCACTTGGCATTTAATAGGCGCACCAGATCATAATTTAGTTCTTAAATTTAAAGTTTTCGATTTAATGCCTGGTGATGGTGATTGTTTGTCATTAGACCATGTTACTCTAGAGGAAAATATTAAATTTAACGATTCAGGTAAGTGCCTGTTGTTGTTGTGGTTGTAATTTATAAGTCTTTGATGTAGTTAGTAACATTGGCGTTTATTGTGGAAATTTAAATCCTGGGGAGATTTATTCTAGAACCAATGAAGTTATAGTTCGATTTGTATCTGGAAACAAAGGAAGTAACTTAGCCGGTTTTAGTTTGACCTTTAACACTAGCCGAGAATGTAGGTCTAACTATCACTATGCAACACTTTTTGAAAATTCGTTTTAGCATGTGGTGGTACGCTCAACACAGAAGCTGGAATAATAGAGTCACCAGGGTATCCCGAATTTAATTACCACGACATAGACTGTGAATGGATTATACAAGTTCCCGAAGGACGAAGAATAAAACTAGAATTCAACGATTTTGATTTGGATTACAGCGGGTATAGCCAAGGAATAGCGTTTTATAATGACGAAAAATATAAGTCTCTTATTAAACATAATCTAAGAAACTTCAACACTTCAGCTTCGGTTCAATCCAGCAGTAATGTGTTGCATATAGTGTTCTGGAGCAGCAAATCTACGACGCATCGAGGATTTCAAGCACAATATTCATCAAACGAACCTTCTAGTATGTGCACTATCAACTAATCTTTATACTAACGAATACGTACTTTTCAGTCTGCATAGGCGACTTTAGCAAAAATAGTGGTGTTATAAGAAATGTAAACGAATCTTCTTATTATTGTACGTGGAAACATGTAGCAAGTTCAACTCAAACTTTATCACTGACTATTGGTACTAGATTTGATTCTACAGAGACTGATTCGACGAGTTGTGTATTCCCAACATCCGCACTCTTAGTTACTACAGGTAATTTAATATTTACACCGACGCTTTATTTTTATTGGTCTTTTAGAAAATGAAAACAACGAAATTGCCAAATTCTGTAGAGTTACTAAACAAGCTGCCATTGTACGATCTCCGTACGGCGTCACCAAACTAATTGTAAGTTTTACTCTTTATTAATGTTTGTTGTAAAAAACGCGTTTAGATTGTTAAACATCAAACCAAAAATTAAAATTATTTCAATATGTATAGTTTGAGTTCGTAAGTGACAGCGTGAATATCGCGAGCGCGACTCTGCTTCATTGAGTTGTTATAATTAGTGTAATAAAAGCAAACTAATTTAAAATTTGTGTAAACAACAGTGTATACAATTAATGTAATTATCGGTAAGAAAATTTAATTTAATTACGTATAGAACAAATAGCGTAGGGCAACTAGAACAATATTTCAAAAGGAAAAGAGAGGATAAGACTAAAGATCAAGAAATATTTATAAAAAGTAAGAAAACGCAAATATCGCCAACAGCAGAGAGCACGTATCACACAAATACTAACATAAAAATAAAACAAAAAGAAGAAGATACACTGTTACAAATAGATGTCATTCTAAGCAAGATAGAAGAATTATAAAACGAATTGAAACAAGAAATAAATAAAAATCATAAAGAATGAGAGAAGAATTTAGACTATTAAAGGAAGAGTGGGAAGAAAAGGCAAATATATGGAAAGAAGAAAACACCCAACTGGAAAACAGAATCACTAAACTAGAAAAAAATTTAGAGAGACCAGAAAAAGAAAAGAAAAAACTGAACATTGTCATTAAAGGACTGGATGATGCTAATAAAGAAAACAAGGAAACAGTTCAAAAATGGATTGAAAAAAAACTAGAAATACAAACAAAAATAGAACAAGTTTTCACAGTAGGAAAAGATAAAAATAAGCAAGCAGTAATTGTAAAAATGTATAATTGGGAAGCAAAGAAAAAAATCATGCAACAAAAAAAAAAGATTATATGGAACAAAAGTATACATTGAAAATGATTTAACGTTAAAAGAGAGGGCAACGCAAATAAAGTTAAAAGAAATGGCTGATAAGTTAAAAGAAGAAGGCAAAAGGGTAAAAATAGGATATAAAAAACTTATCATTAATAACGTAATACACATATGGGACGAAGGAAAAGAGATGATAAAGATCCACGATTCAAAAAACGGGTAAAAGAAAATAAACCGGACGGACAAATGATGACAACTAAGGAAATGAAACAGGACTAGGATGATAAAAAAAATAAACAAACAAGAAGAACACAAAGGTTTAAATTTAGCTACGTGAAACATTAGAGGACTTAATTGTAAAGAAAATGAACTTATAAAAAATTTTGAACAAATGAATGTAAATATATTGACAATTACGGAAACTAAAAAAAAAGGAGAGGAAGTTATAGAACTAAAGAATGGACACATAATGATTTTGAGCGGAGTAGATAAACAAATAAGAGCTAAAGGAGGGGTAGGGTGTATACTCAAGAAGAAAGTGGTAAAATATTTAACTAAATGGGATTGTGTCTCGGAAAGAATCTTAAAGATTGAGTTAACTTTTAATATGCATGATAAGTTAAACATAATTACACTCTATGGACCAAATGAAGATGAGAATAACTTAACAAAAGAGACATTTTGGGATACAGTCACATCAGTAATAGACTGCGATAATGGAAACACTATTATTCTAAGTGACTTAAATGGAAGAGTAGGGGTCAAAGACAGTGCATCGAGAAATGTACTAGGATTATATGGTGAAACGTTTCGGAATAACAATGGGGACAGAATAATAGATTTATGTATACAAAACAATCTATTAGTAATGAATACTTTCTTTAAACATAAGGATATTCACAAATATACTAGAGAAGTGTGCAGTAGAAATGAGAAATAAATAATTGATTACGCGTTAGTTAGCAAGAGTCTAAGACCAAAAATAAAAGATGTTAGGGTAAAGAGAGCATAAGAAATATTCAGCGATCACTATTTACTGGCAGTCAAAACCAAACTTGGAGTGCCCGTAAGTACAAATAATATTAAACACGAGAAAAATATTAGTAATGAAGCAATCAAAACGTACAGACTTAACAATAAAGAAATTGCGAATCAATATAGATGCAAAGTTACAGAAATGATCAACAAAGTAGGCAGTCACGTAAATGTAGATGTAGAAGAAACGTGCAAAATTTTCAAGAACATACTTCTTATTGCGGCAAAAGACGTTTGTGGTATAACAAAAATTAACAGGAACAAAAAGCAAACTGCATGGTGGAATGAAAACATTAAAAAGGAAATTAAAATCAAAAAGGATAAATGGTTGAAGTGTCTAACTAGAAAAAATGAACTAAACTCCAAGAATACAAAAACTTAAGACTAAAAGTAAAAGAACTTGTCACCCAAGCAAAACAAAGGGCATGGGAAAATTTCGGCCAAAAATAGAAACGGACTATCATACAAACCAAAAACTGTTTTATAAGATGCTTAAAAATTTTAGAACTGAAAACAAACAACATGCGATAAAACAAATAAAAGATGGCAACGGAAGTATCATTACAGACAATGAAAAGATAATGGAACGATGGAAAACATACTTCCAAAACCTATACTTTCTACAAACCACAAAAAAAAGACAACCAACAAAATGTAAATTGATGACAAATGAGAACAGTATAAAGTTAGAAGAGATACATTATAGTATTTATACTCTTAAAAAGGGGAAAGCTGCTGGGTTTCATTGTATAACTACGGAAATGTTAAGGTGTATGGGTAATAAAATGCAACATCTGCTTAGGATAATATGCAACAAAGCAACAAAGGTTTAATAGTACCAATATTCGAAAAAGGTGATAGAAGAGATTGCAGTAATTATAGGGGTATCACTCTGTTAAGCAACGTGTTAAAAGTGTATGAATGGGTACTAGAAAAACGATTAGTAACAAAACTAGAATCTCGGTTAGAAGAGTCACAAAGCGGATTTAGAATGGGGCGAAGCATTCAGGACCACATCTTTACATTACAACAATTAAATGAAACACTAAGAAATACAAAAGTAAAAATGTACTTAGCATTTCTAGATTTAGAAAAAGCATTCGACAGATTACCGAGAGCAGTGGTAGAAGAATGCTTAACAAAAACAGGAGTTGATGCAAACCTGACACAAGCAATTATGATTCTATACAGGAACAATAGAAATTTCGTTAGAACAGACAACATGCTATCAAAAGATTTTCCGGTGAGCGAAGGTATACGGCAAGGAGGAGTCAAAAGCCCAATGTTGTTTAATATAGTACTAGATGATGTCATTCAAGAAACAAAAAGAGAAGCAAGTAAATTCTACGTAGGCCATAGAAACATGGAACCGGTATGGATTAGTGAATGTGTCTTTGCCGACGATATAGTTGTGTTTGCTAAAAATGAAAGTGACCTTCAAAGGAATATAGACATCTGGGTTAACAAACTGGCAGAAAAAGGACTAAAAGTGAGTGAACAAAAAACTAAAGTTATGGTCAGCGGAAAACCGGACACTACTATAAATATATCCATAAACGGGAAACTAATAGAACAAGTAATCACCTATAAGTATCTCGGAGTGCATGTTAACAGCAAGGGACATCAAGACACGGAAATAAATGCAAGAATAAAAAGTGCTGCAAATGTGTACCATACAATTAAAAACAGTTTCCTAGGGAAAAAAAGAGGTAACATTAAAAACCAAGATAAATGTATATAAGACAGTTTTTATCCGTATATTGACGTTTGGATGCGAAAGTTGGATTCTAACAAAAAAAGTGAGAAGCAAAATTCAGAGTATGGAGATGAAATTTTTGAGAAAAATATTAAATGTAACAAGAAAGGACAAGATCAGAAATGATAACATCATAGAAATATTGGAAGTACAAGCAATACACGAGTATATTGAAAGATGCCAACTCAGATGGTATGGACACCTTATCCGTATGAATACAGAGAGACCTGTAAGGAAAGTATGGGAAATACAAAGAAATGAAAAGAAATCAAAAGGACGACCAATTACAACATGGAACCAGCAGATAGCAGAAATATTGGCTAAGAGAGGATGCACCATAGCGCAAGCAGTAACCTTGGCTACTAACAAAAGAGATTGGGCAAAATTTGTATATAGCATAGAAAGCAAATGAGTATATATTTATTATTTTGTCACATGTATTATATTTTTATAGAATTTATTATTTATTTTAATTAGGTATTGTTAAACTAAAGGATTTGGTACATACATAAGTTGCTAGTTTAGTTAAGGAAAAATTATTAATGTAAATTAAGAATCTTTTTATTTTATCATTTTTTGTAACTAGATTGTAAGGCACCTTTACACTCTACGGGGTAGAAAAGGATCTGATTATATATATACATATATATATATAGTTTAGGAAAACTAATAAAAGCTTGCAGGTCGTTTGTTCTAAATTAAAAACAACTATACCAAACCAAAACCAAAAACAAAACTAAACGTGTAAAATCTAGACCCAGACTGTCATTATCTTGGTTTTGATTTTGTGCATCACTAATAATAATAAATCTTAAGTCCTATGTGTTTAGGACAAATTTCCTACAACAGCTTTTATTATAACCGATAAAAATTTTTGTTTTTAGGGATACCAAAACAAACAAAAAGCTTTGCTACAATACACGGTTAATTACGTAGTATACTCATGTGGCGGTATTGTCACTAAGCAAGATGGTTTCATTAGTAGTCCAAATTATCCACAAAAATACTCAGGAACGATTGAATGCGCTTGGCTTTTGAAACTTCCAGAAAACCAAAAAATCAATATTAATTTTGTAAATGTTGATTTAGACCCAAATTGCGAATACAATTACATAACGATATACAATGGAGAACTCCCAACTAGTCCTAAAATTGGTCATTTTTGTAACAATAACAAACCAGCTTCTTTAACCATACAAGGAAATTACATGTTGGTAGAATATCATGCGGATGAGCGAAGTACTGGTACTGGGTTTAAAATGCAATATCAATCTGTTATTGGTGGTAAATATGTTTTTATTTAGTTAGGTATAGTGTATTTGTTTCTCTTTTATAAATTTAGGTTGTGGCGGAATTTTCCATGACCAAACGGGAATTATGGAAAGTCCGTCTTATCCAAAAGACTATCCAAATAATGCAGAATGCACGTGGGAAATAATTAGTCAACATGGCTATTTTATCGTTTTAAATTTTACCGACAGGTTTTACATCGAAGAAAGTAAAGACTGCGAAAACGATTTTATAGAAGTAAGTCGAGAATGTTTGTCAATTGGTTACTAAAAAAGTTATAGATCTGGAACTACGTCGACCAATGGGTATCTCTAGGAAAAAAATGTGGACGGGAAACACCCAAACACATAAATTCCACATCTAATCAGTTAAGGGTTGTGTTTAGAAGTAATGATAAAATAACAGCAACTGGTTTTAAGGTACTACTTTTTTTTAGAAGAACATTGTTTAGAATTTGTTTTTAGATTGAATGGGCACTGCATTGTGGAGGAGTTTTTGAAGCGACAACAAAAACTAGCTATATTGTAAGTCCAGGATATCCAAACGATTACAACAACAGTCAAGAGTGTGTATACACGATTATGACGCATGGAGAACATCTCAATATCATTTTTGAAGATTTTGAATTAGAAGCAGGTAATTTAAAATATCGTGGATTGTATGTTTTTAGTCGTATCTTGTTGCACTAATTCCTAGACTTCCTGTGTTGATGGTTGTTTTAATTACACAAATCAAATGTACACCACTTTTTAAATAACAAGGATTTTTATCTTGTCGCTCTCTGAACTTCTTAAATACTACTAAAATCCCTCTGGACATCTCAAGATCTTCACTCACACAATGTGCAATAGCGTAATCTCTACGTGTATAGACCAGGTCTTGTTGCTCCTCGGTTGTAACTTCGAACCCAGCCTTTCCAGAAGTCCATTCCATCGACTTGATTCCTGGTTCTGCTTGTTATTACCCTGGAACAGATCTGGTCTTGGGTGACGTTGTTATCGTCAGCAAATGGGACTAAACGATCAATGTGGACCACTTTTAACTTGCATCTGGGTGGTTACGATATATGATGTCACTAATACGCTGCAGAAGTTGATAAGAACCCTCAGATTGCCTCTGCATCTTCAGCGACAAACCACGTTTTCCTTGCGGATTATGTCGCCCGGTTGAAACCCGCCTTGCCTTGACGTCATATCTGGTCTTCATTCTGTCCTTGGCAATTTGTTTATTGTACTTACTTGCTGATGTAGTCTTCTCCAGCAAATTCTTCTTCCGGTCTTCGTCCAAACTGGAAGTCGCGTTGCAGTCGTATTTCGCGACTAACGTGACACGGGGTTGTGTTTGACCAGTGCTTTCATAAACAAATGATCGATGTGCCATTAGAAAAACGTGCAAATACTGATCTCAATTTCAATTACTTTGGCTAACTACTTTATTCTTCGATTAATCCGTTCAACCATGTCATCAGATTGATTATGGAGAGTCGTCACCCTAGTTTTCTTAATTTCCAACGGAACTCCAAACCGGCAATAAAACTCTTTTACTAAAACGTCTACAATTGTAGCGGCTTCTTGATTGGGTATGGTATAAGCCTTCGTGAATTTCGTGAAATAATACATCGCTTCTAGAATGTATTTGTTTCCCGAATCAGATTCTGTCAACGGCCTTGCTATTTCAATCGCTACTCTCTGTAAAAGGCTTCCCACGTGATATTTTCTAAATGGTGCTTTTAGTTTTTTCGCTGGACAATTTTCTGATGCGCAGATCGTGTACTTACGGCACCATCCCATAACGTCATTTTAGCAGTTCACCCAGTCAAACATTTCTCGAACTTTTCCTAATGTCTTCTTCACGCCAAAGTGCCCTCTTGATGTACCATCGTGAAGATGCTGCAACACCTGTGACACTCTCTAGGGATTACTTAAGAAGACCGTCTTCTACTCTCAAGTAGTTCAACTGCGCTCAGAATGCTTCGATGCTTCTGCCTAAAGCACTCACTTTTTTCCCAAGTTGGTCGTCGGCCGTTTGCTTTTCAGTTCAAGAATACTCTTATTTCGGGATCATTTTCTTGTTCACGACGCAACTGTTCAGTTCGGAGACAATTAATCTTTTTTTCTAATGACAAACAATGGCTGCAGTCTGCCGGACATGGTCCTCTGGACAAGGCATCAGTGTTCTGCGTCATAGTCATACTTTTGTATTCTCTCTATCCATCTTGTCCTTCCGGATTACAAAACTGCAATAGCCATTTCAAAACGGCGTGGTCCGCTTTTAATAAAAATGTTCGTCCATACAAATATTTGTAAAACTTGACGACTGCTAACAACTCTTTCCTATTTACGCAGTAATTCTTTTCTGTCCTAGACAAACCTTGCTAAAATACGCGATAACTTTTTCTTGTCCTTCTTGCACCTGTTTTCACACGGCCAGATTACTTTCATCGGTTAAGTGGCTAAGACCTGTTTTAGTTGATAGAAACCGTTTTCGCAGTCTTTATTCCATCTAAATTCTGCTCATTCTTCGGTCAATTTTGTCAAAGGTTTGGCAATATTGACGAACCCAGGTACAAATCTTCTATAATAGGCGCACAACCCAAAAAGATTGCAAACTGGATGCTTGTCAATTGGTCCTGGCCATGCTTGCACTGCTCAGATTTTGTGTCGGTTAGCCTTTACTGCATCTCTAAATACGACGTAATCAAGATATTGCACTTTCTTCTTAAATACCTGGCACTTATTTGAGCTCAGATCTAAATTTTCCCCATGTAATCGTTGGAAGAATTCCTTCAAGTTGTTCAAATGTCTAGATAAACCAAACATATCTTCCAAGACAGTACTCGCAAGATGGTCTCCATCAAACGCTCAAATGTTGCAGGAGCGTTACACAGGCCGAATGGCATCACAGTGAACTGCCCCAAACCAGTTCCAATAGCAAAATTTGTCTTTTCATGGTCCTTGGGTTCCAAGTTTACCTGTCGCCAATAACCATTCTTCAAATCCCACGTGGAAAACCACTGGTATCCTGACAGGATGTCTATAGTATCGTAAATTCTCGGTAAAGGGTAGCTGTCTTTCTTGGTCACGTCGTTAAACTGTCTGCAGTCTACGCAAAGCCTCGTTGATCCATATTTATTCTTTACTATCACCACTGGGGACGCCCATAGACTATTCGAAGGTTCTATCACACCTTCTCTCTCCATATCCGTAATTATTTGTTCAGCTACTTCTGGTTTTGAAAGTCGGCGTGGATGTTGTTGTATCAGCTGAGCGTCTCGAATATTAATTTTATGCTTCACTACGTTAGTTCTTCATTTGGAACCACTCTCCAGCGCAAACACATCTTGATACTAGTGTATCAAAACTTTAATTTTAACCAGCTGGTGTGGGCTGAGGTTTTGGCACTTGGAGGTAAGAATGGCTAATAGATGTTGTGGGCACTTTATCGGCGACTTATTTTCACCAGAATTCTTTTTTCAAACATTTCAACCTTTCATTGGTTCAATAGCGCGAATGTGGTCTTCCCGGAAAATCCCATCCAGACGTGCCATCACCACACTTCGAGTCCTTCCAGACAGAGTCACGTTTCACTCAATAAGACTCGCACGGTTGCCCATAACCCATATTTTTTTAAAACGTCTATTCCCAGGATAACTTCTTCGGTGATGTCGGCTATCAGTACTTGATGTGCGAGTACTTCATTTCCCAAACCAATGGTCACTTTTACTTGTTCGTGAGTAGGTATTTCTTTACCCGTCGCAGTACTGTTACTGATGATCCCTTGTCATTTTCCAATAACATGTCAGGACCAATGATGGTCTTTGTCGCTCCCGTTTTAACCAGTAACTGTGTGTTGTACAATAGGTCTATTTGAATGATAATGGTTCGTTGAGATCAATTTTCAACCCATTCGGTCGACCTGTTCTAGTTTTACGCTCTTCTTCATTTGGGTTTAGTACAGCGTCGTCGTACGTGGTCCTCTTCCACACAGTTTCAACACGTTACTTATCCTCCACGACCTACTTGTTCGTGGAACACACGTCGCACTAATTCCTCGATGCTTTCTTATGGTTGCGCGGTTACTTTTGCAGCACAGCGGATTTTATGGTTGTTGGCTGTCTTAAACTCCAAGGCGTGGGTTAAAGCGCCATCCAATGTGGTAGATCGGGCTAACCGTATAGTCTGCTGCGTTTCGCTGTCTCGGAGATCGTCTACAAAGGTTTGAATAACCAATTGTTCCAAGAAGGTATCTGGTGCTGTAAGATACGCAAACCGTGTTAATCTGGCGATGTCAACTACTAACTCTTAAAATAATTTTAGGGCTTGGTATACCTGTTGAAGATGAGCATCTCCATATCTCGTTTCTAAACGTAAAATTAGTAATTTCTGTTTGTTACTCCAATCATTAGCTACAGCAGCACTTTCAAACTGTTTGTAGTAGGTTGACCATGGAGCTTTACCATTAAAAATTTAGAAGTAGAATCTTAATTTTGTGCGTGGCTTCTTGATGGTCCAAGAAATCTTCACTTGTGACACTTCCTTCACCATGACAATTCATTTGGTTCGTTTATTATATCTTCAAGTCTCTTGAGTTTTGTTTTGAACAATTTCAATTTGGTTTTCTATGTTCGTTCGTATTTTTGCTTTCAAACTTCTAGAATTTGCCAATAGTTTTCCTTCTATTTTCTGAAAATTTTTGCAATACTTTTCATTCATTTTCTGTTATCATCAATTTTTCTAATAAAGCTACCAAAATCAATTACTTCGGGAACTTCAAACAAATACGAATCAACGTCTTCACACGTTCTTCTAATTCTCTTTTTAAATCCGCGATTTTATTTAAAATGACTAGTTTGAGACTTCTTTTACTACTGTCAATAAAGAGACGCCAATTACTTGCCTGATAAGTCTTCAAGTCTATATATGTCAGCAAACCACTCACATAACTACGATGTACAAAATGTAATAAGTTTTGTTCTCTCGTGCGATATGAAGTAATGTGTACACCAAAGGACAAGCAATTGTTTTTTTTTTAAATTTCGATGCTAGCAACTCGGCACGGTTTTTTTGAAAAATCTAAGTCTATGATAAGATCATTAAGCTCATTTTGTAAAAATGTTCTAGAATTTAACGTTTCTTCACAGAATTCAAAGTCATCATCTTCTTGAAAGACACTAGGTATTTCAGTTTCATCCTCCTGAGATTTCTGTACTGCCTGATGATAAACTGGCATTGGAACATTTTCTAAATAAAATAGATCTTTTTGCTGAAGAAATATTGAGTGCCGATTGCTTTTGTTGATACTTACTATATGGGTCATACAAAAGTAACAGTCGTCATGATCAAATTATAGACACTCCAAACTTTAAAGACTTACGTGTTCCTTTCGCCCATTGTCGCAAATGTTTCATGCAAATTTTACATATACTATGAAGCACCCACGCTTAATCTTGGTTGCGAATTTCTATACCGGAGTAAGCAAAATACAAGCGGACTACAGTGTCTGTAATCGGTTTTCGTTGATCTTTCAATATGTATTCACCACAAACGTAACAAAACATACAAGGTTCGTTAACACAACATTTGAACTTACTAGCCATAATGAAATTATAAGATAAATTTTAAATGGTTATTGTAAGAGAATCTGAAACTGATGGGTTCAAATGACTAATATCAATACTAAACTACTACCTTCTTTATCGACCACAGATACAAAAATGTTTTTGTAGACTTGTGTTATTTTTTGGATTCATATCTAACACACTCTAAGTAGAAGAAACCAAAAATTTAAGATCTTTGAGCCACAACATTTCCCGAAATTAGTCGTACCATAACTCCATTTGGATTTGGCACATTTTTAGAAGCTACCATTTGCCGTTAACATATATCTTTTTAAATCACTACTAACTACTTAATATACAGGGTGTCCCACGAGGTACTGTACATACTGAAATGGTATGTTCCTTAGGTCAATTTAAGTAGAAAATGTCCTATAAACATAGGTCCAATTCGCCATAGTTACACAGATACAAGCGTTCAAAGTTTATAAATGCTCACACATTTTTTGAAAATTATTATTATTGAAAACAGAAAATCGAACTACAAAACAAACATAAAAAAAAACAAACAAAAAAAATCGCATCAAATGCTCAAAATGACCTCCTTCGGCATTAATACAACAACGGCTGCGATCTAAAATGGACCGAGTAGCCGGTCGAAAGACCTGCTGGTTGTTCCGTGTTTGTTGACACACATCCAGGATACGCTGTATTAGTTCAGCTCTGGTGTTAACTTTTACCTCGTATACTAAACTTTTCACATGACCCCACAGATAGTAGTCCAAAGGTGTGAGATGGGGCGATCTCGGTGGCCAAGCGGGCCGCCACGCCCAATCCACCTATTGGGGTAAGCAACATTTAGATATTCGGTTACATGCCGACTAAAATGTGGAGGAGCTCCATCATGTTGCAGAAACATTTGTTGTCTTGTTAGTAAAAGTACTTCTTCCAAAAGCGGTAGCAATTCATTCCGCAAAAAGTTAGCATATGCTTCTCCTGTCAGACGTTCCTCAAAGAAAAAAGGTCCAATAAGTTGATCGTCAATCATGCCACACCATACGTTAACAGAAAATCTGCGCTGAAAGTTAGTTTCTGTTGTGCCATGTGGATTTTGATATGACCACAAATAAGAATTACGTGTATTGTTCACTCCATCTCTAGTAAATTGCGCCTCGTCGCTGAATAAAATAAATGGAACTAATTGTGGATTTACCTGTAGCCAGTGGCAGAAATTCAACCGGGCAGCAAAATCTCCAGGTTCCAGATGCTGAACCTGTTGTATGTGATAGGGATACAAAAGCCCATCATGTAATGTTCGCCATACTGACATACGGGGGAGTCCCGTTCGAGAAGAAATTGTTCTATTACTCAACCCTGGACTCCGATCAATCTGTAGAATGTTTTCCTGCTCATTCACATTTAACTGCACAGGACGGTCAGATCTTGTTGAAACTGATGGAAATGAACCATAAGTCCGTACATATTGAAACACAGAAGAAAAGGTTTGGTGATTTGGCACTCTCCTGTTGGGAAGTCTTCGTTCATATTCCCTAACTGCAGATCTCGCATTTCCATCACAAAATACATAAATGTAAATGATATCAGCATACTCTTCGTTAGAAAAATGAGAAGGTATTTTGCATTTAAATTACACTTTATTTAATAAAATCGACTGTGACATTAGTAGAAAAGAAAGCAATAAATGACATATTGTTCGGCTTTTGTTTCCCAGTTGACTAAGAATAATTAATTTTCAAAAAATGTGTGATCAGTTATAAACTTTGAACGCTTGTATCTGTGTAACTATGGCAAATTGGACCTATGTTTATAGGACGTTTTCTACTTAAATTGACCTAAGGAACATACCATTTCAGTATGTACAGTACCTCATGGGACACCCTGTATACGTACATAACACCATAAAAAAGTAGAAGGTCTAGAGTTGCAAAAATTTTAGGTTTAATTACTACAGCTCGGTTTCTTCCATGACATAGGTTAAAAAAAGTGCTAGATAGAAGTATATGTAGTTTAATTAATTTGCTTTACAAATTGTACTAAAATGTTACTTTTTTACAGCTATAAACTGTAAATACGACAATGTGACCATTGAAGGAGACATAAACTCTCCTTTCTATAGCGCCTATAGCGGCAATCGTGCAGTTTACTGTGGTAAAACAAAACCACCACCTATACGAAGCAATTCAAACATAACTATTACCTTCAAAACCGATGGGTGGATTTCACAAAGAGGATTTAAAATTCTATACAAACTTGATGGTACTATTATTTTTGTATATTTCATCATCTGCAAAGTACTTTGTAGATTGCGGCGGAGTTATAAACAAACCAACAGTTATATCATCTCCTCGGTCTACGGATCAGACGGTTAAAGATGTATATCCTCCTTTACTCAATTGTTATTGGAATATTACGGCACCGTCCGATAAAAACGTTATTGTAAAGTAAGTACCAATATATGTAGCATGTTTAAAAATACTTTATACTTTGTTTTAGGTTTATAGAGTTTGAGCTAGAGCATAATTTGCAATGTTTTTACGATTACGTAGAATTATTTGATGGTATTACCACGAATGAAACCTCGAGACTTGCTTTACTTTGTGGAAATTTAACAAATCATCTGCCATTGATTAAATCAACAAATAATTTAATGACCGTACACTTTGCAACCGATTACACAAATCATTACTCTGGATTTAAAGCAATTGTGTACTTTAATTTTGGTAATTTAAAACTTTTACAGTGTGATCTTAAGAACAATGTTTTTCCAGGTCCAAAAGCAGGATGTGGAGGAGTTATTAAGGTAGAAGACAATAAAGTTATAGAAGCACCGTTTGGTCAGATGTATTTTGATTGCCAATGGGACATAATAACCACAAAGGATCATGTTTTAAAAATAACGTTTAAAGAAATTCATTTAGAACCTTGTGCTTCAAATCAAACTATTGGTGACAGCAACTGCATTTGTAATTCAATAGAGGTACAGTATTAAATATATCTGACCAAAAATATAAGAGAAATCGTAGATAAAAGATGGCGGGCCATTTTCCGAAACTATTGAACGAATTTGCACCAGTTCTATTCCACCTGACATTATTACTACTAGAAATACGGCGTGGTTGAGGTTATTCACTATAGGAAGAACCACAGACCGTGCATTTAAAGCAACTTTCACTAAAATACCATGTAATATTAGAACGTAGCAGTTTTACTTACTAATAAATATTTTTTAGCCATTTGTGGGGCGTCTGTACGAAATGTTACAAATCAAACAAATGTTTTGACTTCGCCGGGGTATCCAAATTCATACCCTAACAATGTAAAATGTAAATGGATTTTACAGACCAATAGTGTTACAGATAAGATCAATATTCGATTTACGGAGTTTGACTTAGTAGAATCAAGTACTGATTTTCACGAAGGAATATGTAATACTGATAAAGTACAAATTATGGATAAACAAGTAAAGTGTGCTCAATTTCATATTTTAAATAATAAAGTTAATTTCTTCCAGTATCACAATATCATCATGGAAGGATTGGGAGAAAACACTATCTTTGGCGGTTCCAATAACCCAACTATATATTCAGTAAGTAATTGTGGTAAAATTCCTTAGTAGCACCTTGACACCAACTCCTGTATATATAATTTGAATTTAATAGGGCCATACTAGTCCAGTTGGCGTTCATGACTATTGTGGAAAGCACGCTCTATCTTTTGATCATTACTCTGGAGAAAATGAAGTAATAGTATCATTTACTAGTGGTTACAATGTACCACACGGCAAAGGCTTTAAGTTAGAGTACCTCTTAGCTGGTAAGTAGAACTAGACAGTGATGAGAAACTCTTTCAGACTATATTAGCCTTACGAAAACGTATATTTAGCTCAGGTGAAACGGAAGAAACTCCTTAACTCTAAAAAAATGATTTTGTTTATCTCCAATACGAGTTTTGTTTGTTACTAGTTTAGTTTTGGGTTCTCGGTTTTGCAATATTCTCTGTCTCCCCACGTTTGGTTTATTATTTGATTTAAATATTTTAAAAATCAGTTATACGTTAGTTAAATTTCAGACCACGTAATCGATCAATCAAAATTTTTTTATTGAAGGAAAAGAGAATATTTACGATTTCTGTTTACCTCAAGTTGTTAATTTAACTAGCGAAATAAGATAATCTGTCTCCGTTTTTGTAATAGCGAAGGCGTCCACGGCTGGAATCTATAATAAGATAAGAATGTCTTCCGGTTTGGACCGTGTCATTGTTGTTGTAACCGAAGATGCCAACGTTTCGCCCACTTTCGTAACTTCTCAAAAGTTAGGTTATCCAAACAAGCCATAATCTAAACTCTGAAAAGATAAGAAAGAAAACGATAACTTGAAAAAGCAAACGAAAATCTAACAAAGAACCACTACCGAGTTAGGTAATCAACTTGTGAACCAAGCCAGATTCTGAACTCTGTAGAAGTGACTTAAGAAGAAATAGTTTTCGTATATAAAGGAAAAGGATCGTCACGGATGGTTAAGGTCGACTCTGATCGGGTTACGGTTGATAAGGGGCGTGTTTTCGATTCATGACTAATAGATAATAATTTTATTCCGTAAGACTTTGTACAAGTATGGAAACGTCAAGGAGCAAATAACAAATACAACAATACCTATATACACAGTAAAATAAAAGAAAAATACTGACAAAAGAAACTATTTGGTTATACATAGTTATAATCAAAATACTCTTCAATATTATACAAAGTCGTCTCCAACAGCAGGCTTCTGACCTTTTTTTTAAACGATGTTGTACTAGTTATAGACTTTATATTACTTGGAAGGTGGTTGTACAATTTCATTGGTAACACATACGAACTGAGATGTACTATCGGTAATCTATGCTGCGGCAGTACTAAATTATTATATCTTAAATTTTGGCTACTGGTAGGTTTAGTGTACTTCTCACGGTTCACATGAATGAACATCACACTATTTAATATATAGATTGACACGACCGTGAGAACATTTAGTTTCTTGAACAGATGTCTACAAGAATAGTTAAAGTTTTTAAAACAAATAGCTCGTATAATTATTTTTTGTGCTCTTAGTACGTCACCTGTGCATTTAGTAGCACCCCACACAACTATACTCTAATTAAGTAACGATTCGATGTAGGCGAAGGAATAACATAACAATGTCCGATGGCTTACAACACCTCTTAGTCTCCAGATAACAAAGCAACTAGATGGTAACTTTTTCACAATGTGACTTGCATGACTATTCCAGCTTAAATTATTACTATTATCCCAAGAAAATTGACGATCTGCGATTGATAAATACTACGTTCTTTTGCTCTTACTAGTACACTGTATGGCTGTTCATTGCACGAGAAAAGTATCGCAGTAGTTTTAGATGTGTTAAGATGTAGTTTCTTCATTTCGCAGAACTCTGCCATGTTACTCAAGCATTTACTGGCTGTTTCACTCAGGGAGGGTATGTCTTCTTTCGAGATCACAGCAGATGTATCATCCGCATAAAGTGTGATGTGACAATTATTAAGTTTGTCAATTATGCCGTTCACAAATATGACAAGTAATAATGGACCCAGCGTGCTTCCCTGAGGTACACCCAGTGTAACGTTTTCTTCCTTCGAATAATGTTCCTCACCTGCCGATTGCTTCAGAACAACCCTTTGCTTCCTGTTGTTAAGATATGAAGAGATCCAATCATGTGCAATTCCTCTTACGCCGTATTTCCGTAGGCAATAACAAATAATGTTGAATAGTATCAAATGCACGACTTAGGTCAAAAAAGATTCCTAATACTTTCACTTTTTTATCAAGTTTTTCTAAAAATTTGATTAACAAACGAAATCATTGCATGGTGAGTGGATAATCCACGACGGAAACCAAACTGACAGGCATTCAAGATATTGTTTTTATCGAGATGAGCAAGAATTCTGGCATAGAAAACTTTCTCGTATATTTTTGAGAAAACTGATAACAAGGACACTGCTCTATAATTTTCAATCTTACAGTTATCTTGCTTCTTATGTATAGGAACCACGATAGCTGTCTTCAATTTGATAAGGAAGATTCCCTCACGAAAAGAATCGTTAGTTAGTTCTGTCAGAACAGGAGCAATTAAATTCATCGCATGTTTAATTAAAGAGCAGAGAATACCATCATCACCTGCCGAATTTTTAGTCGCACACAATTTCATGATATTGTACACCTCAGGAATGCTTGTAGGTTCCAAGAGCATTGTATTGTATTGAAATGTGTCGGATTCAATGTAACTTTTATCCTGACCACTGTTATCTGCTGATTGCTTGGTACTTTACCAGGATCCAATGAAATACTTGTTAAAGGCATTTGCTACATTTGACATGGAGTAGCTATTACCATCGGCGTCGTAAAATCTCATCGGATATTTAGGTTTGCTCTTCATATTAACCTCATCTTTAATAATGTCCCAAACTATTTTTGACTTATTAATAGAGGTCTTGTACCTGTTGTCATTGAAGTTCTTTTTAACTTGTTTAATGTGTTCTCGATGCTTTTTTGCCAGTACGTTGTACGTGTTATATAATTCCACATCATTATGTAATTTACAGTGTTGATGTAATTCCCTTAAATCTTGTCCTCTAGCTCGAAACCATGATCACGATTGAAGTTATTGGGGTGTTTGATGATTTCTATGCTTTCTCGGAATTTCGTGTTGAAAAAGAATGGAGATTTGGCAATCAACGAAACATTATCAAAATCTATCTTGTGACCTGTACTAAATTATGTTCGGCAACCGCAGACTTGGAAATATACCTTTTCCTTATACAACGATCATGTTCTGAAATGGATGACGGAACGACCGGTTTCACCAATGTAGACTAAACCACATAAACACGGAATTTGGTACACACCTTGAGATGAAAGTGTAGGAAATTTGTCTTTGGGAGAAGGAAGGATTTGAGAGATTTTGCCTGTCGAATTGAATATGGGTTTAATACCATTCTTACGAAGAAGTTTCCCTATTTGATCTGTAACCTTGTGAATGTAGGTTAAAAAGGTCAATTTCGTGTTAGATTCGGAAGTAGAAATGTCCTTAGGTAATCGAGTACGTGGATGTTGACGACGATTAATAACTTTATGAATATCTTGCTTTACATAACCATTGTTCACTAAAGTTCTAGTAAGATGACGGAGTTCCGAGTCTAGATTCTCAGGTTGGCAAATAGAAAAGGCACGATGAACTAAAGATTCGATAACAGAACGTTTCTGTGCAGGATGATGATGAGACGAAGCATGAAGGTATCTGTCCGTATGGGTGGGTTTGCTATGAACAGAATGGCCCAGAAATCCGTCGGGTTTACAAGTCACAAGAACGTCAAGAAATGAAAGAGAACCATTACTTTCGATTTCCATAGTAAATTTGATATCTAAGTGTTGATTGTTAAGATGATCAAGAAACTTAGACAATTCAAGATGACCATGAGACCAAACAATAAACGTGTCGTCAACCTACCTAAACTTTAGGTTTTAATATTGATGATTCTAAAGCAACCGTTTCAAAGGATTCCATAAAAATCTTAGCTACAACAGGTGACAGAGAAGAACCCATAGCAGCACCAAAGACCTGTTTGTAAAATTTGTTATCAAATTGGAAGCTACCTACAAGCTAGCCAAGTTCTTGTCCAACATTCTTTGCGAGTTTACAGGTAAAACCTCTTCTGACATCCTCAACTCTCAGCATTTTATGCATCGTCTAGAAACTATAAAACTTGAACCCTAAGATCTTCTGGTCAGCTTTGATGTTACTTCACTTTTTAATAAAGTCCCTATTAAAGATTCGCGTATTATCATCAAACAAATTCTGTTTCAACATGGCAAGGACTTGAGTTTGGTTCCTCTTATTGATAAGTGTCTATCCCTACTTACTTCCAATTTGATAACAAGTTTTACAAACAAGTTTCTGGTGCTGCTATAGGTTCTCCTCTATCACCTGTTGTAGTTAACATTTTTATGGAATCCTTTGAAACGGTTGCTTTGGAATCATCAATATTAAAACCTAAAGTTTAGGTATGTTGACGACATGTTTATTGTTTGGTCTCATGGTCATCTTAAATTGTCTAAGTTTCTTGATCATCTTAACAATCAACACTTAGATATCAAATTTACTATGGAAATCTAAAGTAATGGTTCTCTTCCACTTCTTGACGTTCTTGTGACTCGTAAGCCCGACGGACTTCTGGGCCATTCTGTTTATCGCAAACCCACCCATACGGACAGATACTTTCATGCTTCGTCTCATCATCATCCTGCACAGAAACGTTCTGTTATTGAATCTTTGGTCCATCGTGCCTTTTCTATTTGCCAACCTAAATATCTAGACTCGGAACTCCGTCATCTTACTAGAACCTTAGTGAACAATGGTTATGTAAAGTGAGATATTCATAGAATTATTAATCGTCATCTACATCCAAGTACTCTATTACCTAAGGACATTTCTACTCCCGAATCCAACCCGAAATTTGCCTTTTTACCCTATATTTACAAGGTTACAGATCAAATAGGGAAACTTCTTCATAAGAATGGCATTAAACCCATATTCAACTTGACAGGCAAAATCTCTCAGATTCTTCCTTCTCCCAAAGACAAATTTCCTTCATCATTAGTTATTTATCGAAAACACGCCCCTTATCAACCGTAACCTAATCAGAGTCGAACGTAACCATCCGTGACGATCCTTTTCCTTTATATACGGAGATTATTTCTTCTTAAGTCTTTTTATGGAGTTTGAAATCTTGCTTGGTTCACAAGTTGATTACCTAACTCGGTAGTGGTTTTTTGTTAGATTTTCGTTTGCTTTTTCAAGTTATCGTTGTCTTTCTTACCTTTTCAGAGTTTAGATTATAGCTTGTTTCACAAGTGGATAACCTAACTTTTAAGAAGTTCTTAGTTAGATTTCGGTTGCTTGTTTGAGTTTTGCGATTTATCTCACGCCCTGATTATGCCCCTTACAAAAGTGGGCAAAATGTTGGCAACTTCGGTTACAACAACAATGACACGGTCCAAACCCGGAAGACATTCTTATCTTAGTATGTCTCAGTTTTGCCCATGGTCGTGGTTTTACAAAACTGACAAAAAGTTAGTAACATTGATTGTAGTATTATCTTAACAGATTAACATCTGATTGCATCAAGCATAGTTAACTATGTCGTTATCTGACGATGTTGTTAACTAAATCGTAGCTATTGATTTAAGAATGTCGGCAGCAAAACAATGAATTTTGTGCCAATGACGACGCTTTACGACATGATCACGTCGTTAACTACATCGTCAAAGTTAACAATACTTTATGTAACTGGGCCTAAAACGTCATTCGATGTTTTACAGAAGTAATTGTTTTTAGGCTGCAACAGAAACTTTACATCAGTTCAAGGTCGACTGGTAATAACAGAAATATCCAAAAATTGTGTGATTACTATAACAGCTCCAGAAAACTATACAATATCTATATATTTTATTGGGTTTACGTTATATGACGATGACTGCTCAAAAACAGGATTTGATGTAAGAGCTTTAAAAGAACCAGTATTTTAATGTTTGGTTTAATTACCGGTTCCAATATTAGGTATATGACGGTAATTCTATGTCCGCTAAAAAACTAGCAAAATTATGCGGTTATAATGTACCAGACCCTATATTTTCCAGTAGTAACCACTTAATGATTAACGTTCGCAATAATTTGGATAACGTGTATGGTTCAATTGATTTAACCTACACATCATCTCCAAAACGTAAGTAAAAGATAACTGTCAAAATTGTTTTTTTATTGAGTAATCAATAGCAAAAGGCTGTGGAGGAATATTTTATAATTACGCCGGAAAATTTACGAGTCCTTTATATCCAAAAGGATTTAGAGAAAAAAATACTTGTATTTGGGAAGTTAAAGTACCGCAAGGAATGTTTGCCTACTTGAAATTTTCAGGTCAGAATTTTACTGTTTGATGTATTGACTACTTAATTTTTATTTTAAAATAGTGTTTGATATTAATGGAGCTACTGTGGTCGTGACCAGTTACACTAAAGATGGATCCGAAGGAACTGTGTATCGCTACAGTGACAGTGTAAGGTTTAATTAAAAATAATTTATTTTATAATTTAAAATAATACTTTTAGGATGAAGCGGCCGTAATTAAATCAGAAAATAATCGCTTGACAGTACAGTACATTACTACATTGAATAGCGGTGGTTCAGGATGGGTAGCCAATTTTTTGGCAGTTACAACAGGTAAGTGTAAAAAATTGTTTTCTGGTTCAGAAAGATATCTAATTCAAGCGTGTCCTCTTCGATCCATGTGTTGCTGAGGTGATACGCATCTTCTCTGTTGACGGTCTTGTTCTTTTCTATCTCTATCACTTTCCTGATATTATTCAATTCTTGGTAGTAGCTATCACGTCTAGGTTGTCAAAATCCATTTTATGTCCCGTTTCATGCGTGTGTTTTGCAAATGCCAATTTTCCAATTTTTTTGAATCGCACGTCTCTTTCGTGTTCTTTAATTCGTTTCTCCACTTTTCTTCCTGTTTGTCCGACATAGCACTCTCCGCAATATCATGTTATGCAATAGATACCTTCTGTCCTTGTTCTTTTTAGTCTATCTTTTATGGCGGTAGATACTGTTGGATTGACGTAGTGGTGCCGAAGCGTATCTTCTGTTTGGTGCTTTGTCCGCTTTCTCGTGGCTTTCTTTATGTTTATGTCTGTGTAACCGTTATTATTGAGTGTTTTGTAGAGGTGCATGTTCTCACTGGCTAAGTTCTCAGTGATGGTTTTGGCTCTGGACAGTAGTGTGTTTATAAGAGTCTTCTTCTGCAGCGGGTGGCTGTTCCATTAGTCTCATATTTTTCGACTTAATCCCAACGTAAAACCTAATAGGAATTTAAAAAAACAATCTATTTTTATTTTGAAAATGAAGCATCACCAACAAAAGTGATGTTTTTACCAGATTAAGTCTAAATCTAAATTCTCTAGCATTTGCCTGTAATAGATGCTATCTACATAGATAGCATCTATTACAGATTTTCCGTTTGTGTTATTTTATAACACATACCCATCGTATGTGTATATAAAGCTATAGAGTTTCTTGATGTAATAGTAGAAATTACGTTAGAGTGTATCTCCTGCTGCTGATGAACCCCAAAAGGGCAAAACGGCCGTCCAGTAATTCACTCTGGTGGCATTTGCACAATTGCATTGACATTGCTTTAACCCCAAGGTCTTTTATGTTGTGGTTATCCCGTAGTTCAATCAAAACTAATTTGAAATACGCGGGTGTCAAATCGACTTACAACGTTTACCACCTTTATAAATATTTACAGTTATCGTTCATACATAGTACCTTATACTATGAGATGGCTCTGCTATCAATCGTTTGCTAACGCTTATAAACCGTGTTTAGTAATACAATCCCTCTATAATTTCTACATACCTTTTTGTCCCCTTTTTTGCGCAACGTCACAATAATACCTTCATTCCAGCCTCTTGGCATTCTTTCTATGTTCCAAATCTCTTTTGTTATTTCAAGTAGTTTTTTTGCATACTTTTATCACTGTTTTTAATAGTTTCTACACATATTTGGTTTATTCCTGAGGCTTTTCTATTTTTTATCTTGCTAATATCTCCTTGATTTCTTCATACGCTGGTTCTATTACTTGCCATTCTCCTCTGGATTCACAGTTGCCTTTTTGTATTTCTGAACCCTCGTTCATGTCATACTGTGTTACACAGCAGCTTTTGAAAGTGTTCTCTCCATATTCCTTTTATTTTTTCAGCGCTGTTTAGCAACATTCTGTTTTCATCTTTCACTCCTTTGTTTCTTATTTTATTCCTTGTTTTTTTTTCGCTTATTTTTCTGTATAAGTTCTTCATATTATTTTTCTTGCCATCGTTCTTTATATTTTCCATTACTTTGTTTGTGTTTTCGTTCTTTTTTTATTTATATATTTTGTTTACTTCCTTTCTCTTTTCCTTATATATATTTATTCATTTCTTTTACTGTATTCGTTCTTAACCGCTTTCTTCTTGATCTAATTTTTTTTCTATTGCTTTTCACAGTCCTTATTAAACCACACTTGCCTTCGTTTTTTACTTTTATACCCAACTGCATGCTGTCCACTTACTGTCTTGAAGTTCTTTTATTTCTACTTTCCTCGATTCTTGTATTGCTTCCTTGTATTTCGTTTCGCTTTCTTATTGCCCAAAGTTTCTCTTTTTCTCCTCTTATTCTTTGTTTGTTGAGTTTTTGTGTAATTGAAAATCGTTGGTGTCTACATTTTTTCTTGATACCAATATATGATATCCTGGTATTCTTCTTGTGTTTAAATATTGTGCTACTTATTACCATATTTGTTGATGCTGCAAATTCACACAATGTGTTTCCCTTATTGTTCGTACTGTTGTGTACCGTATGTTTTTCTGACACTCTCCTTGTGAATTCTTCCATAACTATTTGGGCAATGAGGTCTCCTAACTAATATCATGTCATGCCCTGGTGCTTCTTCTGTTAATCTTTCTAGTTCTTAGTATAGTTTCTCTATGTCTTTTCTATCCGCTTGTTCTGTCGACGTATATACATTTACAATTGATAAATTTGCTAGTTTGGCTTTGATTCGTATGTAAGGTAGTCTACCATTTATTGGCTTAATACACAGTATTTTCTCTCTTACTTTATTTTTCTACAGAAAAACTACCCCATTTGATCCTTGTTTTTTCTCACCTGAATTTTTTTTATTATTCTCCTCTCTCCATTCTGTCGCATCTCTTGAACTGCAACCACATCTATTTGATATCTTACTATTTCTTTTGCAACTTCCATTATTTTTCCTTCTTTTATGAATGTTTTTATGTTCAAAATCTCTATCTTCATTTGC
The DNA here is from genome assembly GCA_035610365.1 of Aquatica leii. NCBI lineage: Eukaryota > Metazoa > Arthropoda > Insecta > Coleoptera > Lampyridae > Aquatica > Aquatica leii. The sequence goes on from CM069439.1 coordinate 30,832,961, forward strand.
TTCTTTTTGTTTTTGTGTATTTTATTATACCTCATTTTTGTCGTACGGTCTTCCTCTGCTTTTTTTTAGATACTATACAAGTTTTTTTCTTGTTCTTTTATTTCTCTGGGTAATAGTCAGTTCTCCATGTTTAACTTTATTTTTTGCTTAAGCTTACAAATTGGTTCGTGCTTCTCCTATTTACAATTACTATTACTATTACTACATTACATTCTATTTACATTTTTTTTTAAAATACATTTCATTATCCCTCCTCCCCTCTTAACTTTTTTCTCCTTCTCCATACTTCTTCCATCCACTCCGCCCCATTTCCGTTTTCGTCTAAGATTTCCTTTATTTTCATAACCTCTTTTCTTAATTCTCTGCATTTATCTCTCATGTGGTTAAGGTCCTCCGTCTCTTCTCCACATAGTCTGCACATCTTTTCTTCTTCTTTTTTCCAGTATTTGTTACCTAACTCTTCGTTCCCACATCTGAACCGTGCTATCATTTTTTTCTTTTTGTTGCTTTTATTCCCTATATCCTTTAAATATTCTGGCACCCCTTCACCCTTGATATCCTTATAATTCTTATTATATCTGCCCTCTTTTATCCTTGTCCATCTTTCTTGTTTTTCGATGTCCCTATCTCTCCTTATTACTTCTTCCCTTACCCCTACTCCCTCTTCTCTTAACCTCTCAACTTCTTCTCTCGCATATCCGTTTCTTTTGTAATACTCTTCTCTGCCCTTCTGTCCATACTTCACTTTTCCTCCCTTTATCTCTTTCCAACATTCAGTATTTTGCATTCTGTTCTTTCCCTCAGTTCTTCCTCGTATTTGTTGGCCCTTTTTCCTATCTCTACTTTTATTTTTTCTACCTGTATCTCCTCTCTCACAATATATCCCGGTGTATCTCTATCCAGTCCCAAAACCCATCTCCAGTATTTTTCCTGTAGCTCCTCTACCTCCCTCCACTCCTTCCAGTCCCATATTTCCGCCCCATACATCACCACCCTCCTTAGCCACCAACACTATCTCATCCGTATACGCCAACGACCATACCTTCGCTTTCCCTACCACTATCCCTCCTGTCTGTTGTCCTCTCATTGTCTCTTCCAGATCCCCCGTATATACTGCGAACAGGCTTGAGCTCAATGGACATCCCTGTCTCAACCCTCTCTTTGTAATGAATTTCTCGCTCTCTTCCCCATTCACTTTGACCCTGCTCCTCGTTTCTTTGTAAATTTCCTCTATTCTTTCTATTAATCTTTCATTGATTTTTTTTCTCTTCATGTATTCCCACAGTTTTTCCCTGTTTACTCTGTCAAAAGCGGCTTTTAGATCTACGAATAGTGCCACCATTTTCCCTCTTTTTTTTCTAGCTCTCTATTCGCCAAGTGTTTCAGTATATATATGTTGTCTATCACTCTTCTTCCTTTTCTGAATCCCACTTGTTCGTCTGGTACCAAACTTCTTTCCTCTATTTCCTTCTGTAATCTTCCTTGTAGTACTGTCGCATATAATTTGTATGCCGTGCCTAATAATGCTACCCCTCTGTAATTCTTGACTTTATTTCTTTCTCTTTTTTTAGGGATCGGGCATATTATTCTTTCTCTCCATCTCTCCGGGAATTCTTCCCCTTTCCATATTTTATTTAGTATTTCCGTCATCCTTTTTTCTACATTTTATTCCCGTATACCCACTCTTTGCCTTGTATCCCATCTTTTCCTGCCGCTTTTCCTTTTTTATCTTCTTTATTGCCTCTAGTTACTTCGTCTTCATTTATTCTATTTCTATCTCCTTCTTCCCGTCTTACTACTGCGTCTTTTCTTTTTTCTGATTTTGTTCTTCCCCTCCCAGCAGGTTCCTAAAATATATCTCCCACTCTTTAATTTGTATTTCCTTTGTCGTCATGCTTTTTTCTTTTCTTTCTTTAGGTACTTCCATACATCTTCCGTTTTTATTGCTTTGGTCTGCTCCTCTTGTATCTTTTTCCTTTCTTCCTTCTTTCTCTCGCATGTTTTCTTGTATATTTTTACTGCTTCTTTGTATTCTTCTTTTTCTTTCCTCCTTTTTTTCCACTGTCTTAATGCTCTCCTTGCATTTTTCTTTGCTTCCTTGCATTCTCTATCCCACCATTTCTTCCACCCTTTTCTCCCCCTTCCACTTCCTAAATCTGACTCTCTCTGTTGCTTTCTCCATCATCTCTCTCATTTCCTCCACACTCTCTTGTAATCCCTTCCCTACCCATACCGTTTTCCCTATTCTCTCTTTATATCTTTTTATACCCTCTTCTGTCCACCTTTTTTTTTCGTTATGTTCTCTCTTCTCTCTCAGTGGTTGGTGGTCTGACTTTACCCTTTCTCCCACTTTAAATGTCTTCACCTTTTCTCCAGCCTCTTCATTTGTCATTATAAAATCTATTATTGATTCTACCCTTCCTCCTATGTACGTTTATTCCCGCATTTCTTCTTTTTCTCTGTTCCCATTCATTATTTTCCACCCTTTTTCGTCGCACATTTCCAACAGTTCTTCTCCCCACTGTATGTTCCTTTCTACAACTCCTCCTCTTCTCTGTTGCAATTTCTCTTTCTTTTCCTGACTCAACCATTTTTTTCTTATTCCCGTTATTATACCCCCCTTTGCTCTCTCTTTATTTTTCTCTCTTTCTGTATGTTGCACCACCCATTCAAATTCCCCCGGCAATCCTTTTTCCCACCACTCCCATTCTTTTTCTTCCATCTATGTCTCATGTAATTCCACTACATCCTGTTACTTGATGTACTTCCAAAAATCCTGTTACTTGTTTTTTATTTCCGCTACGTTCCAAAACAATACACTCAGCTCACTCACCTCCTGTGCTTCTTCCTTACTTTCTTTTTTTCCTCCTTCTTTTTCTTTTCTTTTTCCATCACTCATTATTCTTTTTCTTTGCCATTTCGTCAATTTTCTATCTTTTATCGCCTCCCCCCTTCGCCCTTTAGTTTTTTGCCTTTTGGTTACCTATTTTCTCTCCCCTTTCTCTACTCAGGCCCCTATCCCTGTCGTTTCATATGTATCTATCTCCGTCTATCTCCATTTTCCTGTATCCTACCCATACTCTTTTCCCTTCCGCTTTTTTTTCCACCGCTATGTTCATTATTTCCCTTTGCACTCTTCTTTTCTCCGCCATCACCTTCTGCTTTTTCTCCCATCCTCACATTTCCGCCACAACCATCTCATTTTTCTTCTCTTTGTTTATTACTGTCTCCTTTTTCACTTCTACTTTTACATTTAATTTTTCTTCCAGCATCAATCTTTTTGTGGTTCTTCAATTCTCCACCCCTTTATCACAATATTATTTTTCCTTTTCCGTCTTTCCTCATCTTTCGCTTATTTCTCCAGTTTTTCTATTCTCTCCACCAGTTCCTTTTTTTTCTTTCTTCCACTTCTTTTTCCTTTCTCCTATTTCTTTTTTCTTTTATTTGATTTCTTGTCTTATTCCTTGCATATTTTCTTCCATCTGTTTCATCATTTTTCTCATTAATTCTCCATTTCTTTCTTTCCTCTTTCTGTTCTTGAAATTTTTCCTTTGATTTCCTCCGTTATCTTTTTAATGTCCGGTGATCTTATTGTTATCTTTCCACTTTCAAATATTTGTTGTCTTTCCTTTTCCTTTTCCTCTCTCTCTCTCTCTTTTATTCATTCCTTTTACCTTTTTTTATTCCTCCTTACCTTCTTTTCTTACTTTTTCGTGTTTTAAAACGTCCCACTTGTAGGGATTTCGCTTTAATTTCGATTTAAATGCAATAATTTCTCTTAATGCAGGAGGTTATCTTTTATCGCTGATCTTCTCGATTATACTGTTTATTTACCTAATCTCACTTGTTCGTCACAGTTTTATACTTTCCCACCACGGTTTCTATTTTTCACTTAATTTATTTATAATTTTACACCCTTCCTTCTTTACCCACACCTTTTTCTCTCCTTCCTCCCTCTTACTACTACTAGTAACTCTAGTTCCTTCACTCCTTCTGTATGTGTCTGTGCCCAAGATTTTTTAGCTTTGAGCATTGCTTTTTACTTTCATTGTAGTAGATTTTTCCCTTCTTGGCGTTTTCCCATTCTTATTATCCCACTATTTTGCAAATTTTTCTTCTCATCTTTTTATATATTTGCTGTTACTGTTTATCATCTTTATTATCTATCTATTCTTATTGCATGATAGTTACTGCATTTGTCTTTTCTTCCATTTCTGTATTCAATTCTTTTAGTTCAGTTTTTACCTCTCTTAATTCCCCCAAAACCATTTAGTGTTCCTACTATTTTTTTTAACTACTTTGCTTTTGGTTACGTTTCCTAAATCTGGCAACCATGCGTTTTCTCCTTGAAATACTTTTCTCTATCTGTCAAAATAATGTCTACAATTTTAATATGTATTAAAATGATGCTTTCACTTTCTTTGTATTGCAAACTTTTTCTTCGCCTCCTTTAACTATTGTCTATCTTTCTACACTGTTGCCACACTCTGTTTCAACTATTTTTTTTAATAAAAAAAAATTAAAAACTAAAATGTTTCTTCTTTAACCATGTATTGTTGAACCAAAACTTGACAATTTTTGTTCCTAGTATTTTTTACCCCAAAAAAACAATTTTGAAACTATTTGCCTGTTAAAGAATATTTTTTGCTTTACGCGTTTCTGTAGAAATTTTTTTGTTTTATAGATTTTATTTTCATTTTGTGTAAAAGCAAAACTTCTTTAGGGTTTCTGTCTATGCTTTACTTAAAATTAATTGAGAAGTAGTAGTGTAGCAGAAAACCAAAAAAACTTTATAGTCTAAATAACAAAAAATGTTTTTTTTTGTTTCAGATACAAAGCTTGACTGGAGTTTTTAATAGGTCGAATTGTCTGTGTGTATTTTAAGAGAAAAAAATTTAAATAAAGTTACTCATAACGTTTTAATTTATTGTTCATTATTGTAAAAAATTTATTGATTATTAAATGTTTAATTATAAACAAATTGATTTTATTTATGAATGGAAAATGAAAAAAATACAATAAGTTACTAGATACAAGCATAAGTTACATATACACAGTGTCCACAATTCTTTCATACAACTTATAATAAACATAATAAATGTTACCAGGAAAATTATTTTGGTCTTAAAAGGTTAAACATTGCAGACACCAAAATGTTTGGCTAGACTGTACATATTTGTTACTCAATATTTTATGAATTTGTATAATTAAAATTTACAAATAATGGAGCTTGCAAATAATCCTTGATAAACTTTTCTAACATTAACGTGTTTTACAGTTATGGTTGTTTTTATTGAGTTGTGAACCAATAGGAAATATAGTGTTAGATGATCGGATCAGGCAGAGTGGCTTTGTTTTTAATCTTTTATGCTTATACAATTATTATTGACTTTACATAAATATAAAATAAAATTCGATATATGCAATTCAACTTTGAAACTTATCAAATTTGCTTATTATCATCGTTTTTAACTACCATTGTTATTGCAAAGATACCCTCCCGAAGACAAGTTTAATTCCTTCATTAAAATTTAATGATATTAACTTCGCAAATAAACTACTTTTTATTTCGTTATACAATCATTAGTGTTAAGAAAATGAAAAACTTATTTACAGTAATAACTAAGTCGAATACTTTTCTGTAATTACCGAAAGCTCCAATTAAGAAGGATTACTATGAGAAAATCGTAAGCCCGGAAAAATAATCCTACATAACAGAACGATTATTTGTAGGTATTTGCTACAATTAGATTACAACGTGTCTAGAATTTTTCAAACAAAACTTTTGTTTCTGTTATCTTCCAATACAATCCGATAAAGTACAACTTTAAAACTCAGCGGTCGCAACTGGTAGTTTAAAATAATTTTCTATTACTTTATTTTATAGACTTTCGCACTAATTGAAAAAACGAAAAATGTAAAATTTTAATTGCAATTCAATTTACAAATTGGAACAATGAATTTACAGAATAACTGAAACTAAAACGTGATAGCCTGTAGGGAATTCTGCGCATTGTGTTTCACCCTCAGCGTGTCTAAAGGGGAGTATATTGACAAACCATTAAACAATAAACACGTATTTAATAAATTGATTCATTGGTAACTTCACTTTAATTAAAATTAAAATTTATCTTTTAATCTAAATTATTTCACACAAAACATACACATTTTTATTGGATTACAAAGCACAAAGATTTGAACGGTAGCACAATGCTCAAGCTTTTGGTAAAACTGATGTTTAACAAATTAGAACCAAATATAATTCAAAAAGTCTTATAATCAGTGTTTGTTATTAGACGTAAACTAAGGTATCACATTCATATTCGAATAGAAAAGGACACTGAAAATTACAAGTCATCTTGATATGAACAAAACACTGTAACAATCAAAGTACTGTGCGATATATGTATAAAAGATAAATTAACCTAGTCCATGGTAACGTAAAATATGCCAAGACACAAAAAAGCAAAAAACGCTAAAAACAAAGAACAGACCAAACCTAGAAACGAGAAGAAAACAAAAAAGTAATAGTGCTCAAAGATCACACTAATCACAAAAAAATTACTGAACGATGCAGAAACCAAGAAAAAAAATGTAGTAATGTGGAAAAAGAACAGTTTTTAAATAATTTAAAACAAGGTGTTAGAAAGTATGAACCTTTTTAAACATAGTCGGTACATAAAATAAGTCATCTGGCAATAAACACACTAACAATTGACTAAAAATGTTAGAGCTTGAGTGAACTTTTTAGTGGGATTGAACCTGAATGTAACCAACAACTTTTTGAAAAAATCAAAAACACTGTTAAAAATCTAGAAATAATAGTCAAAAGCATCATTAAAATAAAAAAGTCTTCAAAAAATATTGGCATAGAATTAAGCACCTAAATAGAAGATTTACATAAAAACTCTTGAACAAGCTTAGTTAAAATTCATTATGAAACACTAACAGAAATGTTTGAGTCCAAAGAAAACCACCAACACAATCAAACAAATCTTAAAGCAGTAGATTTTATCAAAGCTTAGCAACACCAAAAAACAATTTAATAGAAGAAGAGAAAAGCAAACTAGAATATAAAAAAAAACACAAAAAATATCTTTAATACTGCTAAACCGACATCGATAAAACGAACTGTTTTTTTTAAATATTTTGTTCAAATGGTTATCTTTGTAAATTTTATTTTTTGTACCGATCTAATAAAATATTATTTATTCCGTGTCAAAATCAATAGCAGTGTCAGCGTGTGTTAAAATTTTCATTCTTTTTTCTTATTTTTCATCGTGGTTAGTTAATTAATAATGAAGTTTACGTTGCTGACGAGCATTTAATGTATGGGCTTGCATCATGTCATGGGTGCTTTGCGCTTTCTCGCTAGACCATTTCCTGATGTGCAGACCGTGCACTTACGGCACCATTTTATGACGTCTTCTTTGCAGTTCACCCAGTAGAATCGTTCTCAAACTTTTCCCAATGTTTGCTTAACGCCAAAGTGTCCTCCTTCAACACTTTTGACACTACTAACTGTAGTCTGTTTCCCGTGCCCTCGACACTTTCTAAGGATCGCTTAAAAAGACCGTCTTCTACTATCAAAGAGTCCCACTGCGCCCAGTACGCTTTGACGATTCTGTCCAAAAGCACTCACTTCTTCCCAAATCGGTTGTTGGCCGTTTTCTTTCTAGTCCAGGAGTAGTCCAATTTTAGGAACGTTTTCTTGTTTGCGACGCAACTGCTCAGGTTCCCACTCATCATCAACCATAGCAGTTCTCCGGAGGCATTCGACTTTTTCTTCAAGTCGCGAACAATGGTTGCAGTCCGCTGGACATGGTCTTGTGGACAAGGCGTCAGCGTTCCAATGACTGCTTCCGACACGGTGTTCTGTGTCATAGTCATATCCTTGCAGTCTCTCGATCCATCTTCCCACTTGTCTTTCTGGGTTACGGAACTGCAATAGCCATTTTAAATCGACGTGGTCGGTTCTTAGTAAAAATTTTCGTTCATACAAATATTTGTAGAAATGCTCTATGGACTTGACGACTGCTAACAGCTCGCTTCTAGTTACGCAATAATTTCTTTCTCGTCTGAACAAAAGGTAATAACTTTTTCTAGTCCATCTTGAACCTGCAAAAGGATCGCGCCTATGGCCAGATTGATTGCGTCAGTATTCAAAACAAATTTTCCATCTTCTCTTAGATAACTCAAAATCGGCAAAGTGACTAAGGCCTGTTTTAGTTGATAGAAAGCATTTTTGCAGTTTTCATTCCATCTAAATTTTGTTCTTTCTTCGGTCAATTTTGTCAAAGATTTGGCAATATTGGCAAATTCGGGTACAAATCGTCTATAATACGTGCATAACCCAAGCAAACTTTGGACCTGATGTTTGTGGATTGGTCTTAGCCATGCTTGCACTGCTCGGATTTTGTATGGGTCAGCCTTTACTCCATCTCTAGATACAACGTGGCTAAGGTATTGCACTTCCTTCTTAAATGCGTGGCTTGGTTTAAGATTTGCCCCAGGTAGTCGCTGGAACACTTCTTTCAAGTTGTTCAAGTGTTCTTCAAACAACCTTCCAACCACCATCACGTTGTCTAGGTAAGCTAAGCACGTCTTCCAAGAATGTCCAATAGATGTTGTGGGCACTTCTTTGGCGACGTATCTTCATTAGACTTCACGCATCTCACAATTTGAGATACAGGCGTGCATTGACCTACCACGGTCTTCTTTTTCAACGTTACAGGATTCGTACTAAAGTTCTGCCAAGGAGTAGTACCTTTTTCAACTAAGTCGCCCTCCATTGGTTCAATCGCGCGAATGTAGCCTTCCTGGAGATTTTCATCCAGGCGTGCCATCACCACACTTTTAGTCCCTGCAGGCAGTGTCACGTCTTCACTCAATAAGACTCGCACGGCTGCCTTCTCTGACGAATGAAACGGAATTTCTTCATTGTCGATCTTTAGGACATCGTTCTTCATATCCAAATGGAACCCATACACGTTCATTCCCAGGATAACTTCTTCCGTGATGTCGGCTACCAGTACTTGATGGGCGAGTACTCCATTTCACAAACCAATCGTTATATTTGACTTGTCCGTGGGTAAGTGTTTCTTCGCCCGTCGCCGTTCGAAGTCGTACTGTTACTGGTGATGTGTTCTCGTTTTCCAATAACATGTCAGGACGAATGATGATCTTCGTCGCTTCCGTGTCAACCAGTAACTGAACACTTTTTCTATTGATGTTGCCATTGAGATAAATGCTATGCAATTGCTTCCTAGGCGATGCCATTTGAATGGTAATCTCCGGAGCATGGCTCGTTGAAGTCGACTTTCGTCCCATCTACTTTTCCGGACGTTCTTTTGGTTTTCCTTTGGGCTTAGTACAGCGTCGTCGTACATGGCTCACTTTCGCGCAGTTCCAGCTCGTCAGTTCTGTTCCTCGAGCTACTTATTCCTAAAATACACGTCGCACTATGTCTTCAATGCTTTCTTATGTGTGCGAAGGTATTTCTGCAGCAGAACGAAGCTTATGGCTGTCTCGGCGCGACGCCTGTTTCGCCACCTCGAACTCCAAAGCATGGGTTAAGTCGTCATCCAACGTCTTTGGTCGAGCTAACCGGAGGGTTTGCTGCGTTTCGCTGTCTCGAAGACCGTCTGTTTGAATAGCCAACTGCTTTCAGAAGGTATCTGGTGCTGTAGAATATGTAAGCCGTGTTAGTCTGGAGATGTCAGCCTCAAATTCTTGAAGACTTTTGGCAGCTTTCTAAACCCGACTTTTAATTTGAGCTTAGTACACTTGCTGAAGATGAGCATCTCCATATCTCATTTCTAAACGTGAAATTAAAAGTTCTTAATTTTCTTGCAGGTGGTCAGGAACAGTTTGCAAGATTCCAAGAACTTCTCCACGTAAGGACACTATTAAAGACGTCCCTTTCTGCTTGTTGCTCCAACCATTGGTTGTAACTGCAGCTTCAAACTGCTTGTAATAGGTCGACTATGGAATTTTACCATCAAAATTTGGAGGTACTACTTTAAACTTGTGAATGGTTTCTTCGCTATGGTTCATTATTAAATCTTCACTCGTGACGCTTCCTTCGCCGTGACAATTCATTCGATTAATTCTTTCTTTAAGCAGTTTTATTTCTTTCTCTTAATTTTTGCTCTAGTTTGTCTTCTATAGTTCTTGAATTTTGTACTAAGATTAGAACGTCTTCCGGGTTTGGACCGTGGGCGTGAGAAACCCCGATGAAGCCCCTTACGAAAGTGGGCGAAACGTTAACTTCGATTACAACAATGACACGGTCCAAACCCGGAAGACGTTCTTATCTTAGTATAGACTCCGTCCGTGGAAGCCTTCGCTATTACATTCTTGAATTTTCTTCTAACTTCTGTTCTAATTTGTCTTCTACTTCTATTTTGTCTTCTTCAACTTCTCTTAAATTTAAAATACCGCTTTGTATTTTTTCTTGAACAGTTTTAATCTGGTTTTCTACACTAATTTGTTCTTGCTCTTCTAAATTTCTTTATTTGATTTCCAATACTAGCATGCATTTCTTCTATTTTCTCAGAGTTTTCGGACAGTTTTTCGTCCATTTTCTGAGAATTATCGCCAATTTTGTTTTCCATTTTTCTAGAATTTTCTTTCATGTTTTTATTAATCGTTTCAAGAATTTCAAATATTATTGAATCCATTTTAACTGCTTGCAAACGCGTCACCGGCATAAATTATATATACCATGAATAAAAAGTTTAAATGCACTACTTTAGCGAACTGAACGAAACTAATTTTACACAGTATAAAGAAACACGCGCAGCGTAAACTAAAGTTTTGTTTATTGACACAATCACGCTTATAACTAACCGAACTAATTAAATCTAAGGATATTTAATACAAACACTTACGCTAATTTTATATAGTACACTCACCAAAAGATAAAGTCCGCGGATAACTTCTATTTATTTAAACACTAAAGCTTGTTTACATCAAAGTCACGTACAAGGTTATACTCCGTTATTTATCTCGAACACACGCGTTAATCACTTATTTATTTAAACTTGAATAATCTTCTTAACACTGCCGTCTTCGAATTGCTGGAATAACTGACCTATGATTTGTTTGTGCTGCATTTATAGATTTTGGCCAAACGTTCGAGAATTTTCTATATCTTTCGGTAAACGTTTACGAAACGTACAAAAATCTCGCGAAAGTTCTCACACTGGAGAATAATTCTTCAGATAGTTTTTTCTATAAATATAGAACTTCAAAACTCTGGGAATACTACGTGGTATGTGGTTCATACATGATACGGCCCCACCACATTTTAGTCTAGTAGTTTCAAGAACACGTAAACAGAAACTTCCAAAATCGATAGATAGAAAGGAAGATCAGTGGTTTGACCGATATCCATTAGATTTTTCTTGTGGGGCTACTTAAAAACTCAAAGTCTATACTAATCCAATAGACAATCGAGAAAACTTATTGGAAATAATTCATTTCCATTGTCGCGAAATAAGGACTAATGTTGAGTGATTGTGGGGGTTCAACAATCTATAATTGTTATAGCTAGAGAATGCATAAGAATAGAATGAGATCGTGTTGAACGGACAAAAGTACAAAATTATTAAATAAAAACCTTATTGAACAAACATTTTATCGATATCGATCAAGAGATTTTTGTTTTGAAAGCTTAAGCTGTCCAAAAATATTACTGTTGTGTCTCTATCATACAGGGTATTAGAACTAGTCCGCCCGCAAAAGTTATCGTAACACAAACGATATGTGTTCTATCTGAATCCGGAAGATTGCCTACATATTCTGAGACACCGTCAAAAATAATCAACAAAGCCTTTTTAGTATAATTATGAAAGAAAATACGTAATAAATCTGAACTATTGTTACTACATATCCTATATAGAGTACTGATGGCTACAGTTCCGTATGGATCTCTAATTTCGTGACATAAGTTCAAAAAAAGACCAACTATGCGACAGTTTCTTTATACTTCTTCTATTATCTTTTTAAATAAATTTAAAGTTTAAAGTAATGTGAATGAAAAAACAACGAGCAAAAATAAAGTTACAACCTGAGGGTACGACTATGACACCAAACAATACACTAAGATATCTAAGGGTCTACCACCATAGAGACGGGGCTTGTACTCAGATCATATTAAGCAGACAACGGCAAAAGTGGAAGTAAAGATTTTTAAACTTACTAATATAATGAAAAACATAAAGGCATCATAAAAAAAAATTCTAAATAAGATTGTCAAATCCGTCCTGCTTTGCGGGGTGCCAATATGGCATAAAGCACTAGAGGCAAACAAGTTGCCAAACAAAAAGTATCTTGAGAGTAATACGTGCATATAGAACTATATCCACGCTAGCTGCACAAGTAATAGCGGAGATGCCCCCCATAAGCCTAGTAGTCGAAGATAGAAGAATGCTTTATGATTACAAAGATAAAATGAAAAAACATTGCTGAAAGATATAAAAGAAAATACGACTATAGAAAAGAAACATGGAAAAAAAGAAGCAAAATACAAATGCAATCTTGAACATTGAAATAGTAAAGCAGTCGACGTAAACGAAAGCCTGCGGAACATTCCACGTCGAGTTTCTGAGGTATACAAATGAGGAGCTTTTGTGTGGAGGGCCTACCAAAACGCGGGAGGCGTCCCACACTATCCCTACAGAATGTGAAACTTCAATAAAAAACTTGACCCCGTCCGATTATCATATTTTTGCATTAATGCGACTCACGCGGGCTGAACAGCACTTTGCAAATTTAGATGTGGAAAAATGGCACGATGAATGGTTTGGCTAAAAGGACAAACGGTTTTTTTTTGGAATGGCATTTATAAATTGCCAAAAACATGGTCAAAGAGTCTTCAATCAAAGGGCCCAATACTTTTTCCATTCTCTTAAAAATCATGTTTTTTTTATTAAAAAGACTTTCCGTTACATCTGATAAGTTTGTTCTTCATGTCCTTGAATCTTTGAAGTAATTGCTCAAATTTTACATTGACCTGAAGAATGTAATAGCAAAGACTTCCACGGCCGGAATCTATAATATGATAAGAATGTCTACCGGGTTTGAACCGTGTCATTGTAGTTGTAACCGAAGTTGCTAACGTTTCGCCCACGCCCACGCAAAACTGAAACAAGCAATCAAAATCTAACTAAAAACTTCTCAATAGTTAGGTTATCAGCTTGTGAAACAACCCAGATTCTAAACTCCGTAGGAGTAACTTAAGAAAAAATAGTCTCCGTATATAAAGGAGAAGGATCGCCACGGATGGTTAAGCTCGACTCTGATTGGGTTACGGTTGCTAAGGAGCGGGTTTTCGATAAATGATTAATGACCGGAAACCAAAGAGGGGATAGATAGAAACCATGATCGCGATTGAAGTTAAAAAAGAATGGAGATTTGGCAATCAACGAAACATTATCAAAATCTATCTTGTGACCTGTAGTAAAATGATGTTCAGCGACCGCAGACTTGGAAATATACCTTTTCTTAATACAACGATCATGTTCTGAAATGCGAGTAATGACGGAACGACCGGTTTCACCAATGTAGACTAAACCACAAGAACAAGGAATTTGGTATATACCTTGAGATTGAAGTGTATGAAATTTGTCTTTGGGAGAAGGTAGAATCTGAGAGATTTTGCCTGTCGAGTTGAACATGGGTTTAATACCATTCTTATGAAGAAGTTTCCCTATTTGATCTGTAACGTTGTGAATGTAGAGTAAAAAAGGCTAGTTTCGGATTGGATTCGGGAGTAGAAATGTCCTTAGGTAATCGAGTACATGGATGTAGACGACGGTTAATAACTCTTTCAATATCTCGCTTCACAAACCATTGTTCACTAAGGTTCTAGTAAGATAACGGAGTTCCGAGTTTACATTCTTGGCAAATAGAAAAGGCACGATGAACCAACGATTCAATAACAGAACGTTTCTGTGCAGGATGATGATGAGACGCAGCATGAAGGTATCTGTCGTATGGGTGGGTTTGCGATAAACAGAATAGCCCAGAAGTCCGTCGGGCTTACGAGTCACAAAAACTTTATGAAATGGAAGAGAACCTTTACTTTCGATTTCCATAGTAAATTTGATATCTAAGTGTTGATTGTTAAGATGATCAAGAAACTTAGACAATTCGAGATGACCATGAGGCCAAACAATAAACGTGTCATCAACATATCTAAACCACACTTTAGGTTTTAATTTTGATGATTCCAAAGCAACCGTTTCAAAGGATTCCATAAAAATGTTGACTATAACAAGTGATAGAGGAGAACCCATAGCAGCACCTGAAACCTGTTCGTAAAACTTGTTATCAAATTGGAAGTAAGTAGAGGATAGGTACTTATCAATAAGAGAAACCAAACTCAAGTCCTTGCCATGTTGAAACAGAATCTGTTCGATGATAATACGCTAATCCTTAATAGGAGCTTTAGTAAAAAGTGAAGTAACATCAAAGCTCCCGAAAAGATCTTGGGGTTCAACTTTTATAGTTTCTAGACGTTGAATAAAATGCTGAGAGTTGAGGATTTGAAAAGAGGTTTTACCTGGAAACTCGCAAGGAATGTTGGACAAGAACTTGGCTAGCTTGTAGGTAGCAGATGGGATAGTACTGACGATATGCCGAAAAGGAACACCTTATTTGTGAACTTTGGGAAGTCCGTATAGACGAGGTGGTTTAGAATCTGATGGGTTAAGTCGACGTTTAGTTTTAGGAGCTAGATTGGAAGATTTGATGATTTGGCTGACCTCACGTTCAATCCTCGAAGTGGGATTGTGACTTAGAAGAGCGTAAGTTTCCTCAGACAAAATAGAATGGATTTTTGCAACATAATCAATTTGGTTCAAAACTACAGTAGCGTTGCCTTTGTTGGCTGGAAGAACAATAATATTAGGGTTTTTACGAAGACTTTTTAGAGCTGACTCTTCCGACTTAGAAATGTTGGATTGAGGAATTTTAGATGATTCAAGGATTTTGCCAGTGTTAATACGAATGGGATCTGAGATGTGGCGAAGAAGATGTCTTATAGAAGACTCGACAGCACATAAAATATCTTCTTTAGGAATACGTTTGAAAGCAACCGCAAAATTCAAACCCTTAAAGAGCACCAATTCTTGTTCTAAGGTGAGGACCAAACTAGATAAATTGACAACCGTCTTTGGGGAATTAGAAGTGTATGATACTTTACGATCCTTGGATTCCAATAATTGAAACTTTTTGAGATGACCTTCAGTCGTCGAGTGGTATCAGACGCTGGTACGTAATGTTGTCAAAGAGATTCCAATCATCCGGTGATAGAGTGTTGGCCAACTCAAGATGAAGATAAAAAAGTTGTTTCGAAATGGTGTCTAACTCTCGCCTAGTTTGCTTAATCCGTTCGCGTATCAACGCTAGACTAGCACGGTGTAGGATTGTTTTTAGAAGAACGTGTCTGAATGTAGAACTTGATTCTGAGGAATGCATGAATGATGTTGTGGTCACGACAGCGACTAAGAAAGATTAAGGTGCACAAAAATTTGACGAGTTTGTGGCGAAGTTTGGAAAATACGGAGGTTTTAGAAGAAATATTCCCCCGTACAGATTGTTAATGTAATAGCGAAGGCTTCCACGGCCGTAATCTATACTATAAGAATGTCTTCCGGGTTTGGACCGTGTCATTGTTGTTGTAACGGAAGTTGCCAACGTTTCGCCCACTTTTGTAAGGGGCTTCATCAGGGTGTGAACCACTACAGAGTTAGGTAATCAACTTGTGAACTAAGCCAGATTCTAAACTCCGTAGAAGTGACTTAAGAAAAAAAAATAGAATTCGGCTTGGTTCACAAGTTGCTTACCTAACTCTGTAGTGGTTCTTTGTTAGATTTTGGTTTACTTCTTCAAGTTATCGTTTTCATTCTAACCTTTTCGGAGTTTATATTATGGCATGTTTCACGAGCTGATAACCTAACTTCTGAGAAGTTCTTAGTTAGATTTCGGTTCCTTGTTTGAGTTTTGCGATTTATCTCACACCCTGATGAAGCCCCCTACGAAAGTGGGCGTAACGTTGGCAACTTCGGTTACAACAACAATGACACGCTCCAAACCCGGGAGACATTCTTATCATAGTGTTGACCTGAAGAAGTTCACATTTATTGCATGAAACGTCGCCATACAGAAAAACTGAGTAGTTTTTATGCCCCTTCTTAAATGAAGAAGTTAAATTTATTAATTAGATGCACGATTTACTTGAAGGATTCTGACATTTTCGTATAATTGTCATTTGACTTCTTTCACAAAAGTTGACTAATAAAACTTTTGATTGAGTAGCTAAAAGTTCTAAAAGCGATATTTTTTATTATGATTTTCTACTTTTGTGATCGTGCTCAATGTCTTCAAAAAACTTTATGCTTTTTTACTTGAGCAAGTAAAATTTAAATTTTCACTCGATATCTGCCACTTTAGTTTGTTTTCCTAATTACTAAATTTGTTTATTTATGTCATCGTTTCAAGTTTCGTTGGAATTTATTTTTTGCGGTTTCAAATTTTTTGATTCGCTGTATTTTAAATTACTAAATTAATAAAAAAATGGCAATTTCTGGAAATCATCGATTCCTTGCAAGAAAACATTCGTCTGCTCCTCATACATAAATATCTAAAAAAAAATCACAATGTAAACGGATAACTCAACGTAGGTAAGCACAAAAATTATCAATTTAAAAAAATTTACTCGTGTAAATTAAATATTAATTATTTAAATCCAACAGAAACTTTAGTTTAGTTCTAAGATCCTTTGTTAAAACGGCAAGACGACATAGTATTCGTTTTTGTGGTTAATTAATGTTCAATCAAATTTTATTGGCAGGTTTTAACGATGAGTATAATAATTAATAGTGCATCCCGTCATTTTTAGACAATTAAAAACACTAAACCAACGCTTCATTAAACTTTTCCGTAGTTTGAAAATTCAAGCAAAGGACAAAAGAGTGCTCCGCCGGTGGTGGCGCCCGTCGTCGCGACGTCATCCGTTTTGCACTGACCATAGATATTACAACACGGTCCAATAACTTGTGTTTCCATTCGACCTTAAAATACTTTATTTTAAAATTAAGTTCGCGAGTATTAAATCTCGCAGTCCTTTTTGAATCTCCTTCGAGATTTAGCTTAATTTATTAATTTTTTATGGTCGTATTCAAATCGTTTACGCTACGTTTAATATATGTTTGTTGAGACCTATAAAGTTTTTCTTGATTTTGCTATAAAACTTGGATAAGTTGGATAGTAAATTTATATTCACCGCCTCCTTTAAGTGTTAGTTATCCCGTTCTTAACTCAGTTTATAGCCGATGTTGCAAAGTACGTGCTTTATAAAGGATAGTACACGTCGCTCCAATAACAAAAGGACTCTGAATCCCATTGTGTTTCTCAAATCTATGTGCATAGCTGAACATGTTTTCCACTGTCCGCAGGCCTTATTAATAGCTTTTCCAATAACACCAGCACTTGCTAATTAATGTCGATTAGTTGCAGCAATTAGGGTAACATTGCAGTCTGATCACTGCGGTACTTGTACTCTAGTGGAAACGTCCTGCCTGTTGCATGCATTTTTGTTGCACTATTCTCAAATGCTTGTTCAATGTTCGAACACAACAATCTAAACCGCCATAAGTAAAACTAAAATTAAACATAGGAAACAAGCCAAAAACACTCTATCAAAGTGCCCAATCAGATATTTAAAAAATCTTTACTCTCGCAACTTGAAATTTACGAATTACTTTCCCCATACAACAAACGAGAACAGCTTTTCCACACATTTGAAAAGCTTTTCCGCTCTTTAAAATTACAAAATCTAGGCCAACTAATCAAAATTCCATTTCCACGTTCCACAATCTAATAATCTGTTTTACGTAGCTAAAACGTTTGCATGTGGTTTTTTCTGTTTTGTTTTCCTTGAATTTTAGTTTTTTAATTTGCCTTGAAATTTTGCATTTCCTTGATTGCTGCATTACAATAATTATTTATTCCTAAAAGCATGAAATATTTTGAAATTTATTACTAGTTTTTAAAATAATTACTACCAAAGTATTAAAAAATTAATTATAACAAATTAAATGAAAGAATACATTCAGAATTAAATTTAAGATACAAAGTGCTGTAAAAATGAGGAATTGAAAGTGCAATTAATGAAAAAAAGATAAAAATTAGACACAGCTTTAAACTTGCAAATTGCACATAAAAAAACTGGAAAAGTACAGTCCTTGCTATAACAAAATCTAAATAACTAAAAAAGTGGTCAATCTAACAGGTACAGTTTTGAATGAACAGACCACATTCTTATTAAAGAAGGGTTTCAACTACGCTGTTACGACTAAGACAACACGGATAGAAAACATACTACTTAGAGTAGAAGCTGCAATACGAACTATGCCTAAGGAGATCTCTGAAACTATTCGACAAGATGTTTGCAACATCGCAAGAAAAGCAAAACCGTCACGCTCAAATATTAACAGGTAGGAGAGAGAAGCAGCTAAGCAGTTACATGAAAACAAGGAAATTTTAGTACTGAGAGCAGATAAAAGAAACGCTATAGAATATAACGAACTTACTCTCGGAAGATTGCTACAAACGTCTACAGAGAAAGTCTCTATGTATTAAAGTAAATTTCGCCATCAAAAACTCTACTACTATAAATAAGAAACAAGCTTTGATTGTCAGAAATCCAGTGGTGCTTATCTTCCCAAGATACACAAAGAAGGAGTCCCCTTCAAACGATAGTGAGCAGCATCATTTCACCGACCCAATCGTTAGCACGTTATCTTACTACAAAACTTTTGCCGTTGACAGGAAATACAGAAACTCACATTAAAGATTCTACAGACTTTGTAGAGAACTTGCGTATAACGAAAGAAGATATCCTAGTCAGTTTTGACGTGGTATCTCTTTTTACTAAAGTCCCGGTCGACAAAGTGTTCTTTTTGTTATATAAAGTATTTTGAAACTGAAATTATGAAGAATGTTGAGTTAAAACCAAAAACTTGGTTTAGATATGTTGATGATATGTTCGTTGTATGGTCTCATGGCAAAGATAAACTAAATCAATTCTTTCAACATCTAAACTCTGCATATAATAATTACATTAAATTTACTATGGAGTTAGAACATAACAGCAGTTTAGCCTTTGATGTACCGGTAATTAAAAAAAAAAAAATAACGGAAAGTTGAGGCATTCCATTTATAGAAAAAAAAACGCGTATAACCTATAACCTAAAAATCTAAAAATATCTGTAACAAAATAGATACGGGTTCAAAGAGATCCAAAGAGCATGAGAAAGAGAGAGAGAGCGCAGTCAATCCAAAAGTCAAAGAAGAGTTACCACCACCTCCTACTAGCACCGCTTATTTACCATACTATATGGGTTTGATAGACAAAATTAGCACGACTAAGGATAGCCTGAACAATTAGTTGAAATCTGGTAAAAGCAAACAAGAGGCTATAAAACATGGCGAGATTTACAAAATTTCTGGTTCCTGTGGATCAAGTTATTTAAGACATACGGAACGCGGTATTGAAGTTAGAGTAAAAGAACATATGGCTGACTGCAAACACCGCAGAGTTACAAGATCAGCAGTGGCAGAACATGTTGGCTTCAACTCCTTCCCTTACTAATCCGCGAAACTATAGAAATAAAAAAACATCCAGATAATATAAAACTCAGCAAATCTTGGTTACCAGTACTACACCCTTTAAGACGAAGATCAACCTTCTTAGAAAACTTACAAATTTTTACTCCGACTAATAACGAAGTCAGTCAAGCGGTAACAAAAAGTAAAAGTCGGTTAATTACCTGATCGCTAATGATATATTACCATCACGTACACTTTTTCCTTCAGTAACATTCACCACTCCGAAGTTGCAAACTGCAATGTTATGCAAATCTTCACTTTGTTTGGGTTCACGAACGACAATACGGCAAAGGCCAAGTTCTACTTCTGGTTTGGCTCTCCAGCAGAGACCAAAACAAGCCTAAAAAGACTGAGTGTTCAACTACGACGCGGTCTAAACCGAAAGTCGCTTATAATCGTAACCAAAAAAACGGCGAAAGCTTAAGATTCTATAAAAAACAATGAAACATTTTAACGAAAAGCACTGTTTACTAAACTCCAGTTTCAAGTACCTTTTCAAAAGTTAGGTAATCAACTGGTGAACCAAGTCAGACTCTAAACTCTGAAAAGGTAAGAAAGAAAACGATAAACATGAAAAAGCAAACGAAAATCTAACAAAGAACCACTACAGAGTTAGGTAATCAACTTGTGAACCAAAGAAATAGTGTCCGTATATAAAGAAGAAGTATCGCTGGTTAAGCTCGACTCTGATTGGGTTACGGGGGCGTGTTTAATGACCGGGAACCAAAAACGGGATAGCTCGTAACTATGATCACAATTGAAGTTATTGGGGTGTTTGATGATTTCTATGCTCTCTCGAAATTTCCTGTTAAAAAAGAATGGAGATTTGGCAATCACAGAAACGTTATCAAAATCTATCTTGTGACCTGTAGTGAAATGATATTCAGCAACCGCAGACTTAGAAATATGCCTTTTCCTTATACAACAATCATGTTCTGAAATGCGAGTAATGACGAAACGACCGGTCTCACCAATGTAGACTAAACCACATGAACAAGGAATTTGGTATACACCTTTAGATGAAAGTGAAGGAAATTTGTCCTTGGGAGAAGGAAGGCTGTGAGAGATTTTGTCTGTCAAGTTGAAAATGGGTTTGATACCATTCTTACGAAGAAGTTTCTCTGTTTGATCTGTAACCTTGTGAATGTAAGGTAAAAAAGCCAATTTCGGATTAGATTCGGGAATAGAAGTGTCCTTAGGTAATCAAGTACGTGGATGTAGACGACGATTAATAATTCTATGAATATCTCGCTTTACATAACCATTGTTCACTAAGGTTCTAGTAAGATGACGGAGTTCCGAGTCTAGATATTCAGGTTGGCAAATAGAAAAGGCACGATGGACCAAAGATTCAATAACAGAACGTTTCTGTGCAGGATGATGATGAGACGAAGCATGAGGGTATCTATCAGTATTTGCAATAAACAGAATGGCCCAGAACTTCGCCGGGCTTACGAGTCACAAGAACGTCAAGAAATGGGAGATAACCTTTATATTCCATTTCCATAGTAAATTTGATATCCAAGTGTTGATTGTTAAGATGATCAAGAAACTTAGACAATTCGAGATAACCATGAGGCCAAACAATAAACGGGTCGTCAACATACCTAAACCACACTTTAGGTTTTAATATTGATGATTCTAAAGCAACCGTTTCAAAGGATTCTATAAAAATGTTAGCTACAACAGGTGATAGAGGAGAACCCATAGCAGCACCAGAAACCTGTTCGTAAAACTTGTTATCAAATTGGAAGTAAGTAGAGGATAGACACTTTTCAATAAGAAGAATAAAACTCAAGTCCTTGCCATGTTGAAACAGAATCTGTTCGATGATAATAAGCGAACCTTAATAGGAACTTTAATAAAAAGTGAAGTGACATCAAAACTCACAAGAAGATCTTGGGGTTCAAGTTTTATAGTTTGGAGACGTTGAATAAAATGCTGAGAGTTGAGGATGTGAGAAGAGGTTTTACCTGTAAACTCGCAAAGAATGTTGGACAAGAACTTGGCTAGCTGGTAGGTGGGAGATTGTATAGTACTAACGATAGGTCGAAAGGGAATACCTTGTTTGTGAATTTTGGGAAGTCCGTATAGACGAGGTGGTTTAGAATCTGAAGGAGTAAGTCGACGTTTAGTTTTAGGAGGTAGATTGGAAGATTTGATGATTTGGTTGACCTCACGTTCAATCCTCGAAGTGGTATTACGTGTTAGAAGAGCGTAAGTTTCCTCAGACACAATAAAATGGATTTTCGCAACATAATCCATATGGTTCAAAACGACAGTAGCATTGCTTTTGTCGGCTGGAAGAACAATAATATCAGGGTTCTTACGAAGACTTACTAGAGGTAACTCTTCTGACTTAGAAATGTTGGATTTAGGAATTTTAGATGATTCAAGGATTTTGCCAGTGTTAATACGAATGGGATCTGAGATGTGGCGAGGAAAATGTCTTACAGAAGACTCGACAGCACATAAAATATCTTCTTTAGGAATACGTTTGGGAGCAACAGCAAAATTCAAACCCTTAGATAGCACCGATTCCTGTTCTGAAGTGAGAACCAAACTAAATAAATTAACAACCGTCTTTAAAGGGTTAGTAGTGGATGAAACTTTACGATCCTTGGATTCCAATAATTGAAACTTTTTGATATGACCTTCAGTGGTTAGTCGTAGAGTGGTATCAGACTGCTGGTAAGTAATGTTGTCAAAGAAATTCCAATCACTCGGGGAAAGAGTGTTGGCTAACTCAAGATGAAGATAAAAGAGTTTCGAAATGGTGTACAACTCTCGCTTAGTTTGCTTAATCCGTTCGCGTATCAACACTAGACAACACGGTGTAGGATGTTTTTAAAACGACGTGTCTGAATGTGGAACTTGATTCTGAGGAATGTAGGAATGATGTGGTCACGACAACGACTAAGAAAGGTTAAAGTGCACAAAAGTTTGATGAGTTTGTGGCGAAGTTTGGAAAATAGGTTTTAGAAGAAATATTCTTCTCGTAGAGATTGTTAATGTAATAGCGAAGGCTTCAACGACTGGAGTCTATACTAAGATATCTTAGTATAGACTTCGACCGTAGAAACCTTCGCTGTTACACTGTATCTTAGTTGATTTAAGGAATTAGCCTTGTCAAATGCCTAAGAAAAACGTTAAAAAAGACACTATTAATTTTTAGTGTCTATAGCTTTTTTGATTGTTTGTAAAATCTGATGCATTTGCTACACATTGAAACGATTCTATTGGTAATCTGATAGCAGATCTATATGTAATTTATTTTGAAGAACATTTATGGGCCTGTAAGTAGACATCTATTGGTTCTTTGCTTGGCTTGCTAATTAATTTTTGGCCTCTAGAGATATTTTGGTCAGCATCAAAGTCGTTAGCAGTACTATTCTATTATTTTTATTACACCCGAAGGGCGTGATATAAAAGTTTGTCAGGATCCTATACCTTAAGTTGCAGTTTTTCTGAAGAAGACAGCGTTATGACTGTCGAAACGTCAAATATTGTAAATTTTTCAAAATTTGTAGGTTTTATGAATTTCGTGAAAAGTGTAAATATGGAACGTGGTTCAAAACCCGAAAGTATCTATTTGTTAAAAAAGTACTATCCTCTTTTTTGAAAATTCCTTTATTATTTTGGCTGTTAACAGATTTAGAAATTTGATTCATACACGTTTTTTTTGGCGTCGGTCATGTATCATATGTTCTATTTGTTAATCTGCAAACAAGTTATCTCTTTACCCGTGCTCATTATAGTTTTTTATATCGATAATACAAGGGTTTTCCTGAATTGGTTTCTAAATAGAGTTATTAGTTTTAATGCATACTGTTTACCATGATTTTTCATCTCATTTGTTTACAAAATTTAATATGGTTAATTTGCAGTTACAAGGCGACAGTCTAAATTTGATTAAAACGAAGTCCATCTTATCAACGTTTCTTGCCAGAGTTAAACTAATGAAGCAAAATATTGGACGGGGCGAATTTTCCCAGTTCCCCAACTTGTCACAGACAAACGCCAGGAAAACGACGTTTCAACCTACGTTCAACATTTAAATGCCCTCGATTCAGATTTTGAAACTAAGTTTGAGGATGTTTTGACTATGGTAATACCACCGTGGATAATAAATCCATATGGTGACACGAAAAAAACGAATGTCGTAATACAAGAGGAACTGACTGAACTAAGTACAAACGAAGAACTTAAGATTCAGTTTAAAAACTGATATCAGCAATTCTGGCTGCAAAACAACATACCCGTTACTTATCCCGTATTATGGCGAAGCAGGACGTTTGAGCGCCGGCGATTGGGCGACGGCGTTTGGGAGCCAGGCGTTTGAGCGCCGGGCGTTTCGGCGCCGGGCGTTTCGGCGCCGTAATTATGTTATGCAAGAAAATTTTACCAACGCACTTTCAAAACGCTACTTTACATTACCTTTTATGTTATTCAATATTTAAAGTAAATTTTGCAATATCGGTATTTTCTTAATTGTTGTACATTTAATCTGGAAAATATTTTAATTATTGTCTTGTCCTGTGATCAGAAAGCAATTAAGAAGATTAGTGTAAATTCTGATAATTGGTACCCATTATTAATTGCAAAGCTCTTGTCGTGTGCTCAGAAAGCAATTAAGAAGATTAGTGTAATTAGAAAATTTTAGTATTTAAACTTACTCTTCTACATCAGTCTCTTCAGTTGTCTGCAGATATTTGTTGCCAGCGTTGTGAGCGTAATAGTCTCCAAGTCTACATTTAATTATGGAAGATACTTAAAGTAAACGGAACAAAAAAAAAGGTGTCCTATAATAGTTACATGTATGTGAGTAAAAGCGGACAAGTGCCTAGGTCGTGTTCATACAACAGTGGATGACGAATATTTGTGCTCCTCGGGTAACCACAATCATGGTAGTGATGCGGCATGCGTAAGTGTTTCTAAAATAAAAGTTGATATTAATAGACGTGCCGAACAAACCATAGAGACTCCTGCCCAAATACTTAACCATGCCCTGGAGGGCACTGGGCCTGCAGTTCAAGGGCAGTTACCCAACAAGGATGCTATTAGAAGATTGTGTCAACGGACGCGAAACCGTATCGCTGCTGCACCCCCAACTCCGATAGATCTGGAAACGTTAGTAATTCCGGAAGCATACAGACTATACGAATGTGCTCCTAGACAATCCGAGATGTTCTTATTGAAGGATACCGGATCAGAGCAGGGCCCATTTAGAATATTAATATTTGGGAGGGAAGATAACGCACGATGGAGCCAGCATATGAAACAATTTTTTATGGATGGAACATTTCGGCAAGCGCCTCCGTTATTCCACCAAATTTACGTTATTTTGGCAAACAGGGGTGGATTCGTATTTCCAGTTTTATACGCGTTGTTGTCAAACAAGCAACGGCAAACATACGATCGGCTGTTTTCAATCATAAAAGAAATGTGGCCGCAATTTCAACCTGAAACTGTTTCGTTGGATTACGAAATAGCCGTAATTGGATCAGTTGTTGAAGCATTTCCAACGGCACGATTATTAGGCTGCCTGTTTCAACTTGTTCAAAATTTTAAGAAACAAATAGCCAGTCATGGGCTGACGGTACAATATAATACCGATCCCGAATTTGCTCTTTCTGCACGAATGATAGTTGCATTAGCGTTTACTCCTCTGGATCGTATTGATGACGCAATTGAAGAGCTTTCTGCACAATTACCGAACGAATTGCAACCAACTTTAAACTGGTTTGAAGATAACTACGTTGGAACGCGAAATAGAAACCACACACGCAGGAGGGCGTTATTTTCGCCAAATATTTGGAACGTGTACCAAAGAGTGCGTAATAATGAAGATCTTATCAATAATTTTGCGGATGCTGCTCATCGTAGTTTGCAGTGCCAATTAGGTATGGACGTTGTTGTGGAAATTTATCGACGCCCTGCGAAGCGTCCAGAAAGTACACGACGTATTGTATGAAAAATTTGTAGGTGGCCAAGTACCTCCTCATGAAAAGGCAAAATACCAAGCTGCGGATGACAGAATTACCACAATTGTTCAAGACTTTGAGAACCGAACAATTATTGAGTATCTCAGAGGCATTTCTCATAACTTTTAATGGAGTGAAAGTGCAATTGTGTTTACATGAGTTTTTTGTTAACCAACGTAGTACATACATCAAATTTTGATCTGGCCCGTGTCAAAAAATGTTGCCCAATAACATAAGACTCCCATTTCACTTTCACTCCATTCAACTTTTTTCTAGCGCCGAAACGCCTGGCGCCTAAACGCCGTCGCCCAATCGGCGGCACCCAAATGTCGCGTACCGGTATTATGGAATATAACGAGGAAATTTTTAATTTTCTTTCCATCGTCATACCTATTGAAAAGGTGGTTCACCGCTGTTACCAATCTCCTAACGAAAAAAAGAAACAGACTGGGCATCATTAGCCGAGGAGATTTAAGATTAAACCTTAAAAAATGGACGCCAAAAGTTGATAATTTATTATTAAAGCATCAGGTTCATGCTTTTCACTAAAACATTTACTTATTGCTTAGTTTATTTTATGTTACGTATATTTTATATAACAGATACAAAATTTTATTTTGAGTAGTTTTAATTTAAATTTAATTAATAAATGCATAAAACTTAACATGCGTTTTTGCTTTAAGTTTTTAACACTAAACTTCACTACCGTTAGAAATTTACAAAAAATCAATATCAGGTAAGTAGGGGGTCTACCCAAAACCGAAAAACATGGCAAGAGGTCTACGACACAAAAAAGTTTGGGAACCTCTGATGTAGATAATATAGAAAAGTTTACGTTCAGATTTTATTTTATTATGAAAAAGGTTAAAGCTTTGTAATAGGATGCTATCGACAGCCATCGAATGTCTTAATTTCAACGCTACAATTTTGACGATTGTTACTTTGATTAGTTTCTCGAGCACAAGTAATTTAAGATATCTAAAATGTTGTTTGAAGTCATGTAAGACTAAAATTGTTGTTAAACAAGTAGACATTTTGTTAAACGTTAGTAAACTCGCCCCCTCGCTACTTTACGTTTTTGTAGCCCTAAAGGAAAGTGTGCTCTTATTTACATAAAAGAATGAAGAGAGTTAATGTTTTGCAAAGGCAAAGTAATGAGAATTGATTGTACTTGTTTTGGTGGTAATTTCCAGTTCAGTGGAAGAAACACGTGTAACCTCGGGCGCGAAAGGTTTGGTAGAGCAGAAGAAACTACTGGGTAGATGTCGGTTACAGATCTGAATGCGTATTGTTTGTTACACTTTTAATCTCGGTTGATTGCACATTCTACAACTTTATGTACTACTGAGATGTTACGAAATAATGTAGCCGATTCTATTTTATAGTCTGCGCTATTATTACAGTAATGGACAAATTATGTAGATGGAAGAGTTTTTTCCCAAGATGTTTTAATCATTTTAATGGTTGTTAAAGAAATTAATGTGAATTCAAATACGAGAAATTTTCAGGAAAGTGCAAAATACATTCAAAAATTATTTCAGTTTTCCAGGAAATTGCTTCAATGTTTCTTTTGAATTTGGCACTGTTTATTGGCAAGTTCTTTGGTGTTGAAAGCTTTATGGAGATCATAATACATTGCTATAACTCAAGATATCAATAAAATACACAAAAAGGATTGAAATTTTCTATTGTTCTATTACACAGCTACGTACTTCTTATTTATGTGCTTTGAATATGTTTGTGACTGAAATAATTTAAAAATATTAGCAATTCAAAACGACCACGACAAACCCCAGTTCACTTACTCGTATGAGTATTACGGTAGCTAAACGAACTGAAAAGCAATTTTCTGTTGACGTAACCCATTGTGTGCGCATATACTACAGCTTCCACATTCCTATTCGACATGGATAATTGACATAAAATATTATATTTCATAGCGCTGACTTATATTACGTGCAGTAGTAAAAATGGAACTCGTAAAAAGGAAATTCTATTGACATACTTTTTTTTAAATCTAATTACCGAATGAAAAAAATCTCACTCTAGTTTAAATTAACTCGAGAAAAACGATAAAATTTTTCCGAAGGTCGTCTGTTATTAAATACGAATTGTAACGTTTGCGTGTGTTTTTTTATTGTGTTTTCCTTGGTCACTTTTTTTTAATTTCCCTTGAAGTTTTGCATTTTCTAGATTGTTATTTAATATGTTTTCTGAGAAATTATTACTTTATTGTAATTATTTGATTAATTAAAGTTTATTTTTAAAAGCATTACGTTTTCTTAAATTTATTCATGTTTTTTTTTTATATATTTAAATGAATCAAATCATAGCACATAAGCATAAAAAGCTAAAAAACAGAAGAAAAAAACACTGAAAACGATAAGCATATAACAGACTATAAATAATAAATCATCCGACACATACGGCACTGTGTTTTATTTACAATTCAAAATTTGGCACTTGTGTCGATCTTGTGAACTCGATTGACCGTTGGCATTGTCGCAGGATCTCAGAATTTTGATTTTTTCGATTTACTCTTTGCGAAGTTTCAAAGCGAGTTCCAAAATAAAGTCCCTCCTCGATATATTCCTATCAGCTTTATAAATAATCCAACTGTTGATTACACCAAAGTCCTATATGTACGTACTAAGTACTACATGTTATAAAAAACGGGGACGGGCCTCTACGTGAACTGCTTTACAGAAGTATTTTCTTCCCATTTCGTCCACTCCACACTTGGTTTCATTATAAAATAGTATCGTTTTTGGTTTTTTCATTGCTCCATTATCTATTACTACTAAAGTGTACTTAATAGTAGTACATTTTTATTTAGTATGCTTTGGTAATTAGTAATAATTTTATAAACCGCCAAACGGTCGTTGAATATAGTTCCTCCATTTGTTTCACAGGATTCTAAATGTCCCTTCTAGAACGATTTACTGTTCTTACTAACGTAGTACAGTACACTCGCTCCCAAAGTGTGACAACGTTATCAAAAAAATATGGAATTACGAAATCAAGGATTTGTTCGATAAAACATAAAATAGAAAAAATATGAGGGTAATGAGCCAGAGCATTAAACCTAATGCAATAAGAAAATGTACTTTGAAGAAAGCTGAATATCCTAGAACGGAAAAAGATCTTCACAAATGTTTTATAAGTTAAATTTGCCTGTGTCAGGTGAAATGCTAAAGCAGAAAGCACTTCAGCTACATGAAATCTTGAAAAGTAATAATGAAACACTTAGTGCAAGTGATAGATGTCTGAAAATTTAGAGTTTGTTATGGTATTAGATTCTTAAAAATTTGTGGTGAAAAGCTATCATCAGCCGTCGAGAATGTTAGCCCATTTAAAATAAAATGGTCACAATTGATACAGAGATTATACTGGAAGATGATGCCTGATAAAAGTTATGTTATAAATGAAAAAAGTGCACCTTGTGCACAGAATAACGTTTTTGGGTTCTGCCAACGCATCAGGGTCCTGCAAACTCACTCCTTAGAGTTTTTAAAAATTTTCATAATCGGGTAAATCACCTAGTAGTCGGCCAGTTAAGGCGTGTTATAAATGTTTTCGTCAGTATAAATATTTTTTTGTGCAATAATGTAGCTGTAAAGTTATGTACCTGTAATTTAAGTATTTAATTTTTGAAAAAATAGTACAGAATAGACCTATGTTTAATGTTATTTCTGAAATAAAATTAATTATCTTGAAAACCCCAAAATACCAGTAGTCAGCCACAAAAAACGCATATTCGGCCACTAGTTAGCCGATAGTCGGCCATGACAGTATAAGTAAGGGAAAGGAACATTGAGTAAAAATTGTCATGTCATAACGTTTTAATTCATATAAAAAATAATAGGTATACTTCGGTAGGTACCCTTGAAACATATATGACTAAAAAAAATCAGAGAGTAACAAATGCAGAAAATAAATTAAAACAATTAAAATAACACGTAAAACGGTCTATGAACAGTAGAGACAACTAAAATCTCTGGATTTCACATATTCATACTTCAAGCCTATAAATTCTGTACAGCCCAAATGAAACCACCTCTCGCACTGATCACACCCGATGTTTTTTAGTTCATCCTCCTCCACATCACTAACTAGTTCCTCTTCACAGCTGCAGCATTTGATTATTTCTTTTGATTTCTTGTTTTCTTGAATAGTTGCCGTTGTCATAAGAGCTTTGTTAACTTTTGCTTTACTTTTTTGATCATTAAATCGTTTTCTTTCAGCTCTCTCCGGTTTCCTTTTTTGCTTTTCTTCTTGTTTTTTTTTCTATATTTTGTTTTTCCTCGAAATGTGTTCTGTACCTTGCCGAAGATATGGCAGCTGGCAAAATTTCTTTATTGGTTTTGCGGCGACTAACAATAGGAGAGGGCCAGAATAAATGATCTTTGAAGTTTTGTTTAGAATTCATTTGTAAGTTTACAGCAGATGTACTTTGTTTGTTGTATATGTTTTTGGAAGTACCTTGTTCATCTTTATTTAAGTCATTTTGAGGATTATCTATAGGCATTACTGTGCCGATTTCATTTTCAGTGACATCAACTTCATCTTGAATCAGAACCAAGTCATTTTGAGGATTATGTATAGACATTACTGTACCGATTTCATTTTTATTGACATCAATTTCATCTTGAATCAGAACCAAGTCATTTTGAGGTTTATCTATAGACATTACTGTACCGATTTCATTTTCAGTGACATCAACTTCATCTTGAATCAGAACCAAGTCATTTTGAGGTTTATCTATAGACATTACTGTACCGATTTCATTTTCAGTGACATCAACTTCATCTTGAATCAGAACCAAGTCATTTTGAGGATTATCTATAGGCATTACTGTGCCGATTTCATTTTCAGTGACATCAACTTCATCTTGAATCAGAACCAAGTCATTTTGAGGATTATCTATAGACATTACTGTACCGATTTCATTTTCAGTGACATCAACTTCATCTTGAATCAGAACCAAGTCATTTTGAGGATTATCTATAGACATTACTGTACCGATTTCATTTTCAGTGACATCAACTTCATCTTGAATCAGAACCAAGTCATTTTGAGGATTATGTATAGACATTACTGTACCGATTTCATTTTTATTGACATCAACTTTATCTTGAATCAGAACCAAGTCATTTTGAGGTTTATCTATAGACATTACTGTACCGATTTCATTTTCAGTGACATCAACTTCATCTTGAATCAGAACCAAGTCATTTTGAGGATTATCTATAGGCATTACTGTGCCGATTTCATTTTCAGTGACATCAACTTCATCTTGAATCAGAACCAAGTCATTTTGAGGATTATGTATAGACATTACTGTACCGATTTCATTTTTATTGACATCAACTTCATCTTGAATCAGAACTAAGTCATTTTGAAGATTATCTATAGGCATTACTGTGCCAATTTCATTTTCAGTGACATCAACTTCATCTTGAATCAGAACCAAGTCATTTTGAGGATTATGTATAGACATTATTGTACTGATTTCATTTTTATTGACATCAACTTCATCTTGAATCAGAACCAAGTCATTTTGAGGTTTATCTATAGACATTACTGTACCGATTTCATTTTCAGTGACATCAACTTCATCTTGAATTAGAACCAAGTCATTTTGAGGATTATCTATAGGCATTACTGTGCCGATTTCATTTTCAGTGACATCAACTTCATCTTGAATCAGAACCAAGTCATTTTGAGGATCATGTATAGACATTACTGTACCGATTTCATTTTTATTGACATCAACTTCATCTTGAATCAGAACCAAGTCATTTTGAGGTTTATCTATAGACATTACTGTACCGATTTCATTTTCAGTGACATCAACTTCATCTTGAATCAGAACCAAGTCATTTTGAGGATTATCTATAGGCATTACTGTGCCGATTTCATTTTCAGTGACATCAACTTCATCTTGAATCAGAACCAAGTCATTTTGAGGATTATGTATAGACATTACTGTACCGATTTCATTTTTATTGACATCAACTTCATCTTGAATCAGAACCAAGTCATTTTGAAGTTTATCTATAGACATTACTGTACCGATTTCATTTTCAGTGACATCAACTTCATCTTGAATCAGAACCAAGTCATTTTGAGGATTATGTATAGACATTACTGTACCGATTTCATTTTTATTGACATCAACTTTATCTTGAATCAGAACCAAGTCATTTTGAGGTTTATCTATAGACATTACTGTACCGATTTCATTTTCAGTGACATCAACTTCATCTTGAATCAGAACCAAGTCATTTTGAGGATTATGTATAGACATTACTGTACCGATTTCATTTTTATTGACATCAACTTCATCTTGAATCAGAACTAAGTCATTTTGAAGATTATCTATAGGCATTACTGTGCCAATTTCATTTTCAGTGACATCAACTTCATCTTGAATCAGAACCAAGTCATTTTGAGGATTATGTATAGACATTATTGTACTGATTTCATTTTTATTGACATCAACTTCATCTTGAATCAGAACCAAGTCATTTTGAGGTTTATCTATAGACATTACTGTACCGATTTCATTTTCAGTGACATCAACTTCATCTTGAATTAGAACCAAGTCATTTTGAGGATTATCTATAGGCATTACTGTGCCGATTTCATTTTCAGTGACATCAACTTCATCTTGAATCAGAACCAAGTCATTTTGAGGATCATGTATAGACATTACTGTACCGATTTCATTTTTATTGACATCAACTTCATCTTGAATCAGAACCAAGTCATTTTGAGGTTTATCTATAGACATTACTGTACCGATTTCATTTTCAGTGACATCAACTTCATCTTGAATCAGAACCAAGTCATTTTGAGGATTATCTATAGGCATTACTGTGCCGATTTCATTTTCAGTGACATCAACTTCATCTTGAATCAGAACCAAGTCATTTTGAGGATTATGTATAGACATTACTGTACCGATTTCATTTTTATTGACATCAACTTCATCTTGAATCAGAACCAAGTCATTTTGAAGTTTATCTATAGACATTACTGTACCGATTTCATTTTCAGTGACATCAACTTCATCTTGAATCAGAACCAAGTCATTTTGAGGTTTATCTATAGACATTACTGTACCGATTTCATTTTCAGTGACATCAACTTCATCTTGAATCAGAACCAAGTCATTTTGAGGTTTATCTATAGACATTACTGTACCGATTTCATTTTCAGTGACATCAACTTCATCTTGAATCAGAACCAAGTCATTTTGAGGATTATCTATAGGCATTACTGTGCCGATTTCATTTTCAGTGACATCAACTTCATCTTGAATCAGAACCAAGTCATTTTGAGGATTATCTATAGACATTACTGTACCAATTTCATTTTCAGTGACATCAACTTTATCTTGAATTAGAATTAAGACTCCGTTGGTATTCACTTCATAAATGCCTGTAGGTGGATTTACCTGTCCACTATTTGCCTCATCTTTATGATTGTCGTTATTGATGCTATAAATATTTTGTAATGCGTCAATTATTTTGTGGCTGTTGATGTTCTGTACGGATAGTTGTTCTTTATAAGCAGTTAAAACATTTTTTGCCGTTTGTACATCTTCAAAGGAAATATCAAGTTTTTTTTGTTTGTCTTGAATGTTCTCCAATTTATTTTGAATACATTTGCTGTAATCGACAACATCGAGATTTAGGGGAAAATAAACCACATCTCTTGAATCCGTTACGTATACTATCAGGAAGGGACGGCAGTTTCAAACATTCAGCTAACAGTGGACAAAACGTAGTTTTGCTCAATACAGCATTTACATTTTCGGGTTTGGCCTGCCAATTTCTAACTGTTTTTTTCCATTGATTCTTCAGCGATTTAAAGACGCTTACGTCCGCCGGTTGCATTAAATGCGCTGTAGTGGGTGGCAGGGCATATAAAATAATACCGTTTTCATCACACCATTTACTCAATTCTAATGACAAATGCGATTTGTGACCGTCAACAAATAGAATTACGGGACGCGGAACATCTTTTTTCTTCAGCCACTCGTCTACACCCTTAACAACGTCTTCGTAAAATACTTCGCTTCGCATCCAGCCTGATTCAGATTTACCAATGAACCACTCATCCCGCATGGAAGCGACGACAGCTGCTGGTGGTCGAACATAAGGAAATACTACCATTGAATAAACTGTATCTCCAGGTGCAGAAAAAACAAGCAGAACGGTGATAGTTTCTTTTTTACCACTTTTCTTTATTTCGTAAACGTTCTTCCAGCCTTTAGCTGCCAGAACTTTGCCTGTTTTCGGACACATTTGGAAACTTGTTTCGTCGCTATTTAGAACACGTCTGGGGTCATTAAAAATGTCGTCGTTGCCAGTTTCTTTTAGGTAATCACAAAGTTCCTTAAACCATTTGGATATGTACTCCTTCGTAATTATGGCTTTTGTTTTGGTCAAAGTTTCTGGTTCTCTTAGTCCCAAATTGGGACGCCTTTTGAAAAAACCGGAATACCATTTATTTCCAGGCCTACCATCTTTAAATGGTGTTGAACGTTTAGAATTCTGAACTATAATTTGTACTGTATTTAACAAATCAGTTTTTTTTTGGGGAAAACCAATTTTTGATAATTCAATTAACCAGTTAACAAGTTCGTTTTCTTCAGTATTACTTAACACGGTTGCAGGTCCCATAGTCCTCGGCCCTTCCTTAACGCGTCCATGAATGCGGTCTTGAATTGTCGCCCTGGGAACACTAAATCTTCGACTGGCTTCCCTGATACCTATACCATCATTTCTGACTGCTTCTAATGTTTGTGTTAGTGCTAATTCGGAATATTTATGAATTTGTCTTTTTTTCGATTCAGTCGTCATATCTATGGAAAAATTGACAGGTAGGTAGGTAGCTAAGTAAATTAAAAATCGCAGAACAGTAAAAGTGACCGAGTACTGGTTTCCAAAATGCCAAAGTCGGCCACTTTGCTTCCTTGGTGGCTGACTACTGGATATTCTTAAAAATCGACAATTATTTTGTGTTCATATTATCCCGTATGTAGAGCTTTATTATAAGTGAAGTTTAGGTTCAAATTCTCTATTATGGTAATTTTTCCAGTAGTGTGGCCGACTATTGATTTTCGGTGATAATTAGAAGCCTATAGTCGGCCACCACAAAATAAGATAGGTTAAGACATAATTTCATCTATAAAGTGCGTTAAATCAATAATATAATAGTACCAAATGTACGCAATACATAATAATTGGGAAAAGTAAACTTAGAGAATAGTAACATACTATTTCCTGTAGCTACCTCTACTAGTAAAAATGAATACAAACTTACTTGATTGCTCAACAACGTAAACCGCGCCAAATCACATATGGAACTAAACTACAGTGTTACCACCTACATATAAATAAAAAGTACTTTTAAATTCTAGAAACACGGCCGACTTTAGGGCAGATGATTTTACTACAAATCGCAAAGTAGTTTTCTTATTATATGAATTTAATTTGTAAACTGGCCGACTACTGGACGTGGCCGATCTTAGGCTAGTTTACCCTCCCTGCATTTATAAAAATACCAAAAATGCTTGGATGACTAAAGCAATTTTCTCAAATTGGTTCTGCAAATGCTTTGTTCCAGAGGTATTTTATTACAAAACTCGAACATAGTGTTGATTCATGAAAATTTTTTGAAAGTTAAAAGGTTTCTAAAACGTCGAAACTTTCCATAAAAGACAGTGCTTCTTTTAGCTAATGCTCCATTTTATTTATCAGCGGAAGATGGTGGCATATTTGTTAGGTTTATGCCCCCAAATGTAACTCTGTTGATACAAGCGATGGATCAGAATCTTAAAACTAACCAAACTATTCTACAGAAGTGACCACAAGAGATAACATAACAGATGCACTGAGAAGACTTACCTTGAGAGCTGCTGTTTTACAATTGAACAGAGCCTGACAACAGTTTGCTTTCTCGATAATCAAAAAATAGTAACGTTGACAAAGACCTTCGCATTACAAGAATCCAAGAAATATTCATCGGCAAAAAATCTGAACCTATTGTACAAGAAACCATCAAGTTGCTAAGAATAATTGAATCGGTTAGTCGAGGAAACCTTTCTATAGAATAACATTTAATTTGATTTTTATAATTTTTTACTGTTTATACTTTTAGGCCTGACGATGTTAAAACTGGAATAAAGATAAGCTGAAGGTTGGAATAAAAACATCAAGTGACATCAACGTCGACGATTTTATGAATGTCCACACAAATTCAGAAAGTAACAACTCTGATGTTGAAATTGAAGATTCCAGAAAAAAAATATTCCAGAGTATCTAAAGGCATTGAAAGTGGTTTCACAATGGGCGAAACAGAATGTCAACATTAGTGATCTCGAGAGCCTATGAAACATTTAGTACAAAGCAGTAGATACTCAGTTGTCAACAAAAAAGTGCAGACCAAGATAACATCATTCGTTAAAAAAATGTCAGTAGTAACTTTCCTGCCTCTATTTAAATACGGCTCCATTAATTTTAAGATAACCTGTTCAGCAAGACGTTAATTTGTAGACGCGTTATCTCTTCCTAGGTAAAAGAATCCATTTACTACATGTTTGGAACTTGAATCAACAATCAGTCAAAACTATACCAAACTTATCTGGTTTGTTAACCATGTGTTGAGTGAAACGGCATCTTACTTTTGACGGCAGCAGCTGTTCATTAATGGTAATGTTTTCCTCAGTCGTGTAGCAGCTTTTGCAATTGGATATGAACCTGTTCCACACTTCTGATTCTAAACAAAATCTGTTATTCTTCAAACGCTCACTTCTAGTGGATCGATTGTCAAATGTTAAAAACCTAATAATGTCACAAAACCTTTGAAGCGACATTGTTCCACTTAAAAAAACAGGTTCCTATACCTTAGACCACGAGCACCATATGCTCCATGAGCAAGTAAAACGTCAATGAAAGCTTCAAGTTTTGAAATAGATATGGTCCAGCTGTCTCTTGGGCTCGATCGCAGTGCAGTTTTTAATATGCTTTAGAGCATACTTGTCTATGAATAAAAAGAATGCACTAACTAGGGAGTCTGTTACACTCCGTTTTGCAAAAAAAGTTGCCCCAAAAATATCAAGAATTATATTCCGTTGTTATGCACGTCTGAAAGGAGATCCCTAAAAAATGCGAAATCGGCAAACCAGTTTTTGTCAGATATTATTTTTAAGTTGTCCCATTTACCATACATTGTCAGAAAGTCTTGTATCTCTTTTCTTAAGTTCCAGACTCTCTCAAACACGTTACCACAGCTTAACCATTTCACTTTAGTGTAGTAAGGAAGGTCAGCGAACTCTGTTTCGGTGGATTTGAGAAATTCTTGGAATTGACGATGGGTCAAGCCCCGTGAACGTATTGTGTTGATAAGTTTAACGACCACACTGAGAACGGGTTGAATATCTATGGCTGCAGTGCAAAAAAAAACGTTATGATTAGGGCTTTCTTTGCAAAACACGCCCATGAACCCCAAATTATGGACCACCATATTGGGCGCTGTATCCGTAGTTACGTTACATAACTTGATGACAGATAAATTAAACTTGGAAATACCTTCAAAACAAGAAACATAAATAATTTATCCAGTTGTGTTCGTTAATTCTTCGGTTATGTTGAACTCTGAATCAATTCATCTGACAAAAACCAGTAACTGTTTCATTGCAAATGAGACAAACTGATTTATTTTTAAATTCTGTAAAAAAATATTTCCATAACTGCTCTTCTTTAAACACTCGACACTGAGAATCTACTTTACGTTTTTTGATCATCATTTTTCTAATTCTTCAATACAGCGCCCAAACATATTTGTGCAATAATCATATACAAAAAAAGCATTTTAAGAAAAATCCTACATTTTAACCATCGGGCGCACTCAAGTAAAAACCAAGTTTTGACTGGTTGGCGTCTGAGATGCGTGTAGGCGACGTTACAAGAAAACGCAGCCGGGTTTGCCCCTCTAACCCTTCTTGCGATTGTTAATCAAATGCAAGCGCGACTGTTTTACTCCAAAAACTGCCAACCACTGTGAAGTATGTTTTTGTCTTAATAAGTTTCTAATCTCCCTATTGATAACATTATATGCTACACTACAGAATGGCTCAAGTGGTATTAGATGAATTTCAGATACCTCTTTGTTAATAGGTCTGCTTTTGCGTTTATTTCGTCTTCTTAACGTCCTTTTGTCCATTGTAGAGTAACTCTGTTGCGCTCGACATTTACTGAATCAAAAGCTCTTAATGCTGTTTAGATATCGGTAACTATTGGGATACTCCTATTTTGCAATCATTTCTGTTTAAAATACGGTTGCTAAGTTGCTCCCTGATCGCTGCCAGCGATTGCCGCTCCAGTACTTTGTGCAGTTTTAGAACCATATGTATACAAGATGATTGCTTGCTGCTTTCCTAATTGTAGTCTATCTGCTTCTTTTCCCTTTGTTGGTGTAACTACATGATAAAGTTTTCGGAAGTGAAAAGCTAAACTGGTTCCGTCCGACTTCATGCTTAGCATGTAGTTTTCGTTTGTCTGAGCAAAAATGGAATCCCACTTTAGCACGAGTGTTCCCCTATCCGTTAGATTTTAACCGGTACTTTGGCAGCAAGCTTCTAAATCTATCTACTTTCGATTTCCATAGTAAATTTGATATCTAAGTGTTGATTGTTAAGATGATCAAGAAACTTAGACAATCCAAGATTACCATGAGACCAAACAATAAACGTGTCGTCAACATACCTAAACCACACTTTAGGTTTTAATATTGATGATTCCAAAGCAACCGTTTCAAAAGATTCCATAAAAATGTTGGCTACCACAGGTGATAGAGGAGAACCCATAGCAGCACCAGAAACCTGTTCGTAAAACTTGTTATCAAATTGGAAGTAAGTAGAGGATAGACACTTATCAATAAGACGAATCAAACTCAAATCCTAGCCATGTTGAGACAGAATCTGTTTGATGATAATAAGCGAATCCTTAATACGAACTTTAGTAAAAAGTGTGAAGTAACATCAAAGCTCACGAGAAGATCTTGGGGTTCAAGTTTTATAGTTCCTAGACGTTGAATAATATGCTGAGAGTTGAGGATGTGAGAAGAGGTTTTACCTGTAAACTCGCAAAGAATGTTGGACAAGAACTTGGCTAGCTTGTAGGTAGGAGATTGGTTAGTACTGACGATAGGTCGAAAAGGAATACCTTGTTTATGAATTTTGGGAAGTCCGTATAGACGAGGTGGTTTAGAATCTGATGGGGTCAGTCGACGTTTAGTTTCAGGAGGTAGATTGAAAGATTTGATGATTTGGCTGACCTCACGTTCAATCCTCAAAAAGGGGTTGTGAGTTAGAAGAGCGTAAGTTTCCTTAGACAAAATATAATTGATTTTCGTAACATAATCAATTTGGTTCAAAGCTACAGTAGCGTTGCCTTTGTCGGCTGGAAAAACAATAATATCAGGGTTCTTACAAAGATTTTTTTTTTGATACCACTCTACGACTAGCCACTGATGGTCATCTCAAAAAGTTTCGATTATTGGAATTTAAGAATCGTAAAGTCTATTTATCTAGTTTGGTCCTCACCTCAGAACAGGAATCGGTGCTCTCTAAGGGTTTGCATTTTGTGGTGGCTCCCAAACGTATTCCTAAACAAGATATTTTATGTGTTGTTGAGTCTTCTATGAGACATCTTCCTTGCCACATCTCAGATCCCATTCGTATTAACACTGGCAAAATCCTTGAATCATCTAAAATTCCTAAATCCAACATTTTTAAGTCCGAAGAGTAAGCTCTAAAAAGTCTTCGTAAGAACCCTGATATTATTGTTCTTCCAGTCGACAAAGGCAACGCTACTATAGTTTTGAATCAAATTGATTATGTTACGAAAATCAATTCTATTTTGTCTGAGGAAACTTACGCTCTTCTAACTCACAACCCCACTTCGAGGATTGAACGTGAGGTCAGCCAAATCATCAAATCTTCCAATCTACCTCCTGAAACTAAACGTCGACTTACCCCATCAGATTCTAAACCACCTTGTCTATACGGACTTCCCAAAGTTCAGTAAAGGTATTCTTTTTCGACCTATCGTCAGTACTATCCAATCTCCTACCTACAAGCTAGCCAAGTTCTTGTCCAACATTCTTTGTGAGTTTACAGGTAAAACCTTTTCTAACATCCTCAACTCTCAGCATTTAATTCAACGTCTAGAAACTATAAAACTTGAACCCCAAGATCTTCTCGTGAGATTTGATGTTACTTCAGTTTTTACTAAAATTCATATTAAGGACTCGCTTATTATCATCAAACAGATTCTGTCTCAACATGGCAAGGACTTGAGTTTGGTTCCTCTTATTAATAAGTGTCTATCCTCTACTTACTTCCAATTTGATAACAAGTTTTACGAACAGGTTTCTGGTGCTACTATGAGTTTTTCTCTATCACCTGTTGTAGCCAACATTTTTATAGAATTCTTTGAAACGGTTGCTTTGGAATCATCAATATTAAAACCTAAAGTGTGGTTTAGGTATGTTGACGACACGTTTATTGTTTGGTCTCATGGTCATCTTGGATTGCCTAAGTTTCTTGATCATCTTAACAATCAACACTTAGATATCAAATTTACTATGGAAATCAAAAGTAATGGTTCTCTTCCATTTCTTCACGTTCTTGTGACTCGTATGGCCGACGGACTTCTGGGCTACTCTGTTTATCTCAATCCCACCCATACGGACAGATACCTTCATGCTTCGTCTCATCATCATCCTGCACAGAAACGTTCTGTTATTAAATCTTTGGTCCATCGTGCCTATTCTATTTGCCAACCTGAGAATCTAGACTCAGAACTCCGTCATCTAACAAAAACCTTAGTGAACAATGGTTATGTAAAGCGAGATATTCATAGAGTTATTAATCGTCGTCTACATCCACGTACTCAATTACCTAAGGACATTTCTACTCCCGAATTCAACCCGAAATTGGCCTTTTTACCCTACATTCACAAGGTTACGGATCAAATAGGGAAACTTCTTCGTAAGAATAGTATTAAACCCATATTCAACTCGACAGGCAAAATCTCTCAGATTCTTCTTTCTCCTAAAGACAAATTTCCTACACTTTCATCCCAAGGTGTATACCAAATTCCTTGTTCATGTGGTTTAGTCTACATTGGTGAAACCGGTCGTTCCGTTATTACTCGCATTTCAGAACATCATTTTACTACAGGTCACAAGATAGATTTTGATAATTTTTCGTTGATTGCCAAATCTCCATTCTTTTTCAACAGGAAATTTCAAGAAAGAATAGAAATCATCAAACATCCCAATAACTTCAAGTTAAAACAATTTTGAGAACTTACAAAACCAAACCTACTTTAAAATACAAATAATTAGATGTGGTAGGTTTTGTAACATGATCCAATTTGAATCAATATTTCTGTTTGTAACTTTTCTAATTGAGTAAACTACGTCAAATCTTATTAAATAAACACATCTTTTTGACCCAATTATAGTCAAATAGTCACCAGAATTTTTTCCTTCTCTTTTCATTTTAATCCATGTTTTTGTTTATTCATTTTTGCCTTTCAGGTAGTCGTTAGACCATGTAAGATAGTTTTTCGTTTTTTTTTTCTTTGTTTGTTTTTCTTTTCACTTTCTTCGTTTACGATTGTCGGTTTTAGATACGTACTTTTGCATTTACGATTTTGTTCCCTCTTGGGTTATAATTATAATAAAATTGTACTTCTTTATTATTTCTTCTTTCAGTAAGTTATTCTTTTGCAACTTGAGTTCTTCAAGGCTTTAGAGCCTTCGGTCTTTGAAGCTAGAAAGTTTTCTCTTCTCTAGACTTTAAAAGATTGGAAGTTTGAACTTTCTCATGTAAGGTAGGAGTGTCAATTAGTTACTACATCGCCATTGTTAAAACTGACAATTTTATTCAACAGATAAGTTGCTAAGCACACTATGTCTGGCTTCTGTTTATTTACTTTATAGTTTTACCGTGGCTAGTTGTACACTTTGTTGATAAAGCAACTAAGGATACAATTATCCTCAAATTATAAATTTCATTTTTTTATTTAATTAAGGGCCTGAAGTAATTGCTATATAAAAGTGAGACAGTAATCCGAGATTTTAGCTTAAGATTTCTTTAATTTTAAAGTTGAACAATAATTTCAAGATGTATTTATAAAAGAGCTCGCTAAAATTCTGTTGTCTTATAGTTATTGTTTTCATTACGCCAAAAGTGTTTTGTCTAAAGAAGTTTCTCTTCCGGATTAGAAAAACGAGTTTATATGTTGTCCAAGAATTTTTATAGGTAAGATACAAACTGGATAAAGGCGATGCGTTCAATATTTACCGAAGCTCGTGTTACCCTCAAAACGTGATCTGCGCTAATCTTGGACGTCTTGCAACAACACCCTGCTATACAAACACGCACGGATTCCTTAACGGTCTTCCATATTGCGAATTCCAGTAATCCGATATCAGTCCGGATTGAGTTGCGTTCGTCGATGATACGGATACCAAATAAACGAAAAATGTCATTAGGCCAACGGCGTTCAATTAGATTATGTGGGGTGCCGCGTGACAAAATTTGTTGCGTCCGAGAATAAACTGGTTTAATAAATTAAGGACAGATAGTCGTTAGAAGAAACAAACAAGTAATTTCAGAAATAAAAAATCGCGCACATTAAATAAATGTTCAGTTTGTCGAGTGTATTTTTCTGATGTTGAATGATCCACTCATACTATAACATAAAAAACTAGATAATTTGGAATCAGCAACCGGGGTCTTAATGCGTATAATAAATTATCCACAAACAACAAAACAACGATAGACCAATTGGTGTTAAATTCATTCGTCCCCTTGCAGTCTTAATCAATCCTCATAACACAAAGATAGAGCGTTTCAATTTCTAAGAGTTATCATCGTTGCTGAACAAAAGTCGAGCGAGAAAAGCGGATTGAGTCTAAAAGAGACCTATCGTATAACGGAGGTGAATCCAAATGACAAATAACTTGTATTAATATAAAGCGCGACTGGTGACGCCGGGCGCCGGAATACGATTCAAAGGAAGTTATCCGTCATCCACCTCTCTCGGCTGCAATCAGAAGAAGTATCTCGAACGAAAGCGAAACAAAAAACTCTGGACTAATTGTTACAAAACTTTTTCCGCACTTACAAAAAGCATGTACAGCACACTCATAAATAATTTAAAAAATACTATAAAAAACGTGGCTTTGGTATGCGTCATATCAATTTCACATTAGATAGGAATCTATCACCAAAGGAAATTGAATTGTCGACTGAAGTGTCCCCCTTTTATTATTCCATAGGTCTACTGACCATTCGCTAGGGATCCCTATTATAATAGCATTTGACGAGTGAGAAAGATATAAGTCTGGTTGCGTCGTCGATGGCACTTATATTTCAAACCAATTTTACACGCTTCATATTTCTTGCCTTTACAAAAAGTTCTGTTTGAATTTTTACAAGAGAAAACATTTTAGGGAAGAGACGTCAAATTTACAGCTTTCGATATTTTAAATTTTATCGCCAGCGTCGGATAATAAATTAACAGTACGGTCATCTTTACCCTCTATTATTCATTTGTAAATACTTCCTACAAATACGGAGGATCTATAAAAATACCATAAATAATTTAAATTCTGCTGAAAAGAACTCCAAACATTAAATCCAATCTGTTGCACACATGCATTAGTTCCATCCTAATTTATGCTCTCTATTTTCACGTGCGCTTAAATAATATATTAAGCTTTTTTTATTCAATAAAATAGTTATATCATAATAAAATTATAAAATGTATAAAATTAATCGTAAAAAAATATATAAAATTATGGAAAATCGTAAATAGTAATTATTTTAAATACTATTTACAAAATCTAACAAACATTAGCAGACAGGCTCTGGGATAAAAAACCAAAATAAGATTGAAAAATGAATAAAATGATAGTATAAATAAGGATTTGTTTATGATTGTAGATTGTGGTTTCTGTGGTCGAAAAAGTTATAAGAAACAGACAAAGAAAATATCATTATTTTAAATTACAATA
The DNA here is from genome assembly GCA_035610365.1 of Aquatica leii. Lineage (NCBI taxonomy): Eukaryota > Metazoa > Arthropoda > Insecta > Coleoptera > Lampyridae > Aquatica > Aquatica leii. The sequence goes on from CM069439.1 coordinate 30,876,733, forward strand.
AAATTGATACACTAAGATAAGAACGTCTTGCGGGTTTAAACCGTCTCAGTTGCCAGCGTTTTGCAAAGAATATTGGACAAAAACTTTATTCAACGTTTGGAAACTATAAACTTCATTTTTTAGCAAGGTTCCTATTAAAAATTCGTTTATTATCATTAAACAGATTCTGTCTCGTCATGAAAAAAAATTGGTTTCGATTCCTCTTATCGATAAGTATTTATCATCATTGGTTCACCTTGGGATCATTTATAAAGCTGTAACTAGTAAGAATATGTCGAAATAAGACTTTATTTTGGAACTCGCTTTGGAACTCCGCAAGGAATATATCGAAAAAAGCAAAATCCTGAGAGTTTGGAACAATGCAAGCAGTCAATCAAGTTCACAAAATCGGCCAAAGTGCCAAATTTTAAAATGTAAAGGAAAAAAACAAAGAAAAAGTCAATTTGATCACAAATGGCGCTTTTAGGTATTTACATTCAGTGGCGATTCTAATGTTTAAAAAAACCTTAAAAAATGTGTACCTCACTATTTTTGTATAGAAATCAATTAGAACCTGAGCTCAGTGGCGTCTTAAAAGCTAAGCGGCGTAGGAGGCCGCCTAGGGCCTCGAGCTTGCGTGGGGGCCCCAAAGATACCAAAAGCACAGAAATTTTACTTGATAATATTATTATTATAAAGCGTTCCAAAAATGGTTTTTTTGTTTGGTTTGACTACCTAGGGGCTCCAAAGTGGCTCTGCCGCCTAGGGCCCCGACGATCCTTAATCCGCCACTGCCTGAGCTCAACTAAATAAAAAACAATAAATACTTTTTAGGAAACATCTCGCACAAGTATTAATTCCATTTCTATTTAATAATACATATTCGCAAACTTGGGAAACTTCCACAAGAAGTCGCCGACGATGGGCTTATTGTCTTTACTATTCAAGATTTTAAATACTTCAAAAGTAATACTTCCGGTAGAGTTGATTCCCATTCACCAATCCATCAACAACAATATCATAAATTAGTCAACCACATAAAAAAAAAAATTCAAAGAAAAAATATACAGTATGTCCGAAAAGTATGGAATATATTATACAGGTCGATAAATATGCACTTTACACGAAAAAGTTGTAAATAAAAGTTGTTTATCACTTAGTTATCTACCACCTGGGAGATATCAATTTAATTTTTTGCTGTAAACAAAATCGCAACGAATAACACTTACATTTTTTTAAATGGCAAGGCACGTCTTTATTATACTCATTTGATAGTCTTTTTTTCTCTTTTCAGCCATATGAAACTTGAATACCTTTACATCAAAAAATTTTCAAGAAAAACAAGGACATGTCTAACAAGTTTATTTTACTGAGCAGTATTAATCAGGTACGTAATATGTAGTATTGAAACAATTGAATGCACTGTCACAATAGCAAATATTAAACTTTAAATATCTTTACATAAAATTGTTATAACAAAAAAATGTATTTAAACTAAACTTACAATAAATATTCAAAATGTAAACCATTCATAATTTGACAGTGGTAAATTCGATTTTTAAAACCATCGATTGCTTTTGAAATCATATCTCGAGTTATAGCTCTTATCTCAACTCTACTCTAATGCGATTTTTCAAATCTTCAACATTATCAGGTCTATTTACATAAATTTTGCTTTTAATATAGCCCCAAAGAAAAAAATCTAGTGGACTTAAATCCGGCGAGCGAGCAGGCCATTCTATCGTACCTCTTCTGCCTATCCATGTATTTTGAAAAGTATTATTAAGAAAGTGGCGGACATTAATTCCAAAATGTGGAGGTGCCCCGTCTTGTTGAAGCCATATTCTGTTATGAGGTATATCTGGATCTACTTCATGTGGAAATAACTCGGCCAAAGCAGGAACTAACTCAAATCTTAGGAAATCGAGATAAATATTCGCCGTTAAACTACCTTAAAAAAAATATGGCCCCAAAATTTGACTTCCAATCATTCCTACCCAGACGTTGACTTTCTGCTGGTATTGGGTGTGTCCTTCTAGATACCAGTGAGGATTTTATGAAGACCAGTAAGGTGTATTTTGTTTGTTAATTGTGCCGTTTAAACAAAACGTGGCCTCATCAGTAAAAAGGATATTTTTATGAAAATGTGCATCTGCTTCAAGTTTGTTTGTTATTGTTTCACAAAACTCCAGCCTTCTGTCCAAATCGTCTACAAGCTTTATAAGGATGAAATTTTTCTTCTTTTAAAACGTCATGTACAGCCGATTTATTCAAATTATGGTCTCTAGCAATTTGCCGAACAGAAATTTGTGGATTTTCTTCAACAGACAAGAACACATTTTCTCGTTCCAGATTACTTAATGACAAAGGTCTACCAGTTCTACTCGCATCTTTCACCGAACCTGTCTCTTGAAATTTCCGCCAAATTTTGCTTACCGTGGACTGCGAAATGTTTAATTCTGGATGCAAGTTATTAAATAAATTAATACTTCGTCTTGGGTTCTTCTTCTATCTCCATATCCCAGAATGATTAAAATTTCAATTCTATGTTTCTCAGATAATTGAGCCATATTTCAAGCACTAACAAATAGCAAAGTGTGACAGTGTTCTAAAGTGCATTCAATTGTTTCAATGCTACATATTACGTACCTGATTAATACTGCTTAGTAAAATAAATTTGTTAGACATGTCCTTGTTTTTCTTGAAAATTTTTTGATATAAAGGTATTCAAGTTTCATATGGTTGAAAAGAGAAAAAAAGACTCTATCAAATGAGTATAATAAAGACGTGCCTTGCCATTTAAAAAAATGTAAGTGTTATTCGTTGCGATTTTGTTTACAGCAAAAATTTAAATTGATATCTCCCAGGTGGTAGATAACTATAAGTGATAAACAACTTTTATTTACAACTTTTTCGTGTAAAGTGCATATTTATCGACCTGTATAATATATTCCATACTTTTCGGACACACTGTATGTATGTGCTTTGGTATTCTCAGATACCCCACAGTCTTCTACATCAAATCGTCTTCTTCTTAAAATCATATCTAACTCAAACATAATTCCAAATTCAGTTTGAGAATACTATATTAAGTTCAGCTTCAATTTTTCACAAGAAAGTGTCCTAGGTACAACTGCAACCAATAAATGAATTGTTACATTTGCTTTCAGTCACATCTAAATTTCTTCAAAGCTTGACCAATCGGTGGCAGATCAAAGTGAACAGCAGCAAACCAACTCAAATCACTTTTATTATTTGCCCCACAAGTTAACATTTAGAATTACCGTATCCTAATATAAACTGAGATAAACTACTAAGACTTTACCTTTACCAAAATCTAACTGAAAGCTCATATAAAGCCAAAGTACAGCAACTCAATTTAAACCACAGAAATATGTTCACATTTCCCGAAGATATTAAATAAAAACCACGTTCCATAAGTCGCTCATACGGCGACAAGACAAAGGCTCAATAACGATAACTAAAGTAATTTAGTACAGAACGATATTGTTAAAAGCGTGTTTATAATTTTGTTTTGTTGTACTTAAATGAACTTAGTCAACAAGTAATGCTAGTTACATCAATGGTGTCTCGTTTCATCAAATGAGTTAAAAACAGTGGTGACTTTTCCGTTAGGTCATTTGGTCAATGACCCTCCAAAAAATACTAACAATTATGCTACTTCATATTAACAAGATTACAAACAATAATAACTTTACTTTTCCAAAAATAGATAAATTAGTCTTAACTATAGATTTTTTATTAAGTAAGAATGCGTTTTTAAAGTTTCCATTTTGAAATGACCCTCCTGCAACAATAGTCATCAGTCGTCACTGGTTAAAAATACAAAAAACAAGAATAAAAAAATAGTTTGAAAGGACAGCATGCAATATTCATTAGTGCAGTGAATCAATCAAAAACAATAACTTTAAAAATTACTCATGTACTGACTAAACACAAGTTACGACTAGACGTATCGAGATCATAAGCAAGAATATAGAAACAAACAGAAAAATGATATGGAATGTAAAGAAACCATTTTCAACAATGATTCGCATTTTATATTTTGTGAAAAACTAATCATGCTTTAAAAACTTGTGTGTATCACAACAGATAGAGTTCCAGCCATGAGTGGCAAGTCAAATTGATTTATTGCATTATTTCGAGGTAATGATGACTTTCCATCATTTTTCTGATTCCTTTACATCATTCATCAACAAGTGCTTTTATCAAAGATTGCAAAACATGTATTTCTTTAACTTTTTTATAAATGATAAACCTATAGGGTACACAGAAGCAGTCCCGCGTCGTACATAAGGGCAAAGTCGTGTGGTGCATGATGGCGCCGAGGCGCCGAAAAGCCTCAAAAGTAATAAAAAGATAAAGGAATTGTTAGCTATTACATTGTTTTTTATTTGTTTATTTTTTTATTTTTACTCTTTGAGACTAGGGAACCGAATTAATTCTCAAAAATAATATATTTTCCAAATAAGAGTAGGCAATAATAGCATTTATTCGATCGAAAACGTAATACGTAACATGATAACATGAATTGTGTGAACTCAATCAAATCTGATTTTATTCATGCTTGAGCTTGAAATTTGGCTTACGAGTAAACGAGCGAACAAGGGTTTTTTTCCTGTCTGAGCTTGCAATGTACGAAACTTTATATATTTAAGCGCTGCACCGGTCGCGATCTCATTTGTTGCCTGATGCCCGATGCAACTATGCTTCCTTTTTCTTTCTAAGTTTTTTCTTTCTGTTGCTTAATATTAGGCGGTTGGTTGGACAATGAAGGGCTGGTCACTCCCTTTCGTTTCTTTTACGGAGAGAAGAACGAATCAGACACTTACATCTTGTATTATCTTTCTCCGTCTGTCTCTTTTCTTCCTTTCTTGTTATTCTTACTTCTCATTTTTTTCTTCTCGATCAGTTGATCACCTGCATGCCACATCTCTTTCTTTCTTCTTCTTCCTCCTGAAGGTTTACCCTTTGAGCGGTTGGTTGGGCACCGTAGGGTGGTCTCTCTTTTCATTCTTTTACGGGGTGAAGAATGAATCAGGCAGTAAGATCAAGCCTTATCTTTCTCAGTCTTTCTCTTTCTCTATCTCTTATCTTTTTTACTTTTCATTTTTTTCTTCTTGGGCCTATCTATCTTTTCTATGTACCAACCATTATTTTTTTCTTTGATTCTCTGTGTGGTTCGCTTCTATGGGCGGTTGGTTGGGCATTGTAGGGTAAGTCACTCGCTTTCGTTTCTTCTACGGAGAGAAGAACGAATCAGACATTTACATCATGTCTTATCTTTCTCCGTCTATCTCTTTTCTTCCTTTGTTGTCTTCCTTTTTTGATTTTTTCTTTTGCTTTTGAAGGTTTGCCTTTAGGGCAATTATCTCTTTTGCTTTTTTCTTTTATCTTGATTTGTTGCTTGAATACTTTCTTTCTTTTTTCTTTTTAGTAACTTCTTTCTTTAGTATTCACGCAACTATGTTTCTTTTCTTTTGCTTTTCTTTCTCAGTTACTTCTCTCGCTTTATTAGGTTTAGTGGGTTTTTGTTTTGTTGTTTTTGGTTTGAAACTTGGAATAGACTGCAACGTCGCTTCTTGTACTCTGTACTTCCGCTTAGTCGGCATTTTTGATGTTGTCAGTCACCGTTAGGATACTTCTCTTCTTTGGGTTTCTTTTGCTCTTGGAATATTTTAATCCGTTTTTCGGCATTTACGTTCCAATCTGACATTCCAACACGACAAGCACTGACTCACGATGCTAAATTAGCAAGCGAAGTTTTCTGTTCTTTATTGACTCATACTTCTTTTTCTTTTTTTTTTCTTCTAGTTTTGTTTTGGGTTGCTTTGAAAGTTTTTCTCTCTGCTTAAGCTTAGTCTTTTTTTCTTGGATTCACTGCAACCATATCCTTTTCTCTTTATTTTCTTTTTTTTGCTAATTCTCTCTTTTGCTACATTGCGCTTAATAAGTTATTCGTTTTGCTGTGTAAGTCTGAAACTTGAAACAGACTACAACTCCGTTTTCTGTACTTTATGTACTTCCGCTTGCTCGGCTGTTTTGGATGTTGTTAGTCATTCTTAGGATATCTCTTTTGCTACTTTTCTCTTCGTTTTTCCTTGGGATATTCTATTCCGTTTATCGGCTTATAAGTTTCATTGTTACAGTCCAGCACAGTGATCGATGATTAACAAGTGTTCGTTTACCAATTGATAGTTCTTACGTTCTCTTTTTTCCTCTTCTTTCTTTCCTTTACTTCAAGTTCTAGTTTTGGGGATTACTAGTATTTGGGATTTTGGGTTACTTGTTTTGAGACCATTTTTCACGGTGGTTTTGTATTTAAGGGTTGGGGTTTAAGGGGATTTTAGGGCTACTTAGTCCTGGACGCTTGTCTAAACTTCTACCTTTCCTATATTCTTTTCTTTTCTCTGGAATTCTTTTGATGCTTACGTCCTTACTGTATTGGGTTACTGATTGTTTGTACCTTACTTTTTGGTATCGCTTTATGCGCTTCGGAAATTAGTAAACCGTGTTGGTATTCTTCTTTGCTTTTGGATCAAATTACTCTTGGTTTCTTGGAGATACCATTCGCTTCGTGCGCTTCTGTTACAGTTTTGGTTGGCGGTATTCTTAAGATTCTGGAAAACCTCTGTCTCTTCTGTATTTGTGGTAATCTGATGAGATTACACGGGGTTGGGTTTCTTGGAATTGGGTTGGTTTTGGATTTTAGGGTTCTATCCTTGGCGTATGCCTAAATTTCTGTCTGTATTTTAGCTTTTGTTTTGTTATCCCCGCTCCACGCTTTTATCTTGCTGGGGGGGGGGGGAATTCTGTTACGTGCAAAATTTTTATAACGCAATACCCTGTATATTGAGTTAAAATTAGATTCCGGTTTTGACGCCCTCTGTCGATCTTTTCTTGTGACTGTCATTTTTTACGACGAAGTCGTTACGCTAACAACTGCATAAAATAGCCTGTTTCGCTTAAAGAAAATTTTCGAATAAGATTCTCTGTAATGGAAATCAAATTATAACTTCATTACGTTTTTAAAATAATGTATTCGTCACAGGGTAAGATATTTACATCCGTTTTGTTAGAATTCTTTTGTAATTTCATTTGATAGCCGTTCCGCCACGTTTTGGCCACATGTTTCTATTCAATAAAGAATAATGATGGATTAATATCGATAAATACCTTCATGGGACGAGTATAACTCTATAAGACCTACGTTTAAAACTAAAAAAACCCGGAGACAAGAACTTTTCTTCGAGATCCTACTTATGCAAAAACACCTGCGAAACCAACTTTCATTGAATGTGTACAACAGCATTCGATGATCGGGTTCTGTTATGTGTATTTTCTTTTAGCAGTAATTAACAATTTTGTAGCCGTGAGTCATTGTGTTGACACGATTTGCTATTCAAATTTATTCCAGGCTCACTTACCTAGGAAAACGATTTCTTCGCTCCAGTAGGTACTGCATTGTGGGTAAGTTTATTTAATTATTTTGTCGCTGTCAGAAAAGTCACTCACAGAACTTTTGTTTATGTTAATTCTCGTAATTACGATTATTGTTGCAATACCATTAAGGTAATTTCATTACTCATTTTGTGTGTATCGCATGCTGTGTACAAACGATATTTATTACGAAATTTTCTTCGCTATTCGCTTCGGCTTAACCTATGTATTGTGTGTTGCCGATACTTCTGTTATTTATGAATTGAAAATTAGGTATACTCTTGTTAATGTTCTACGTTACTAAATTAAAGTTTTTATACCTGTTAATCTTTCTTTTATGGTAACATATCTTTCTCTTTTATTGTGGTTACCCGAACATCCGAGTAACAAGGATTACGAAGCTAAAAATTCGTTACAAGCTTGAACCGTCTGTCTTGATCGAGGCAGAAGTGTTAATTACAAATGATCTGGCACCCTTAATTATTATTCACTTGAACCTCCCCTATCTCCGACTGTGTGAGTTGGCCGTGCAAGGTTCGTAAGACCTAAAGCTTGTAACAAAGTAATCAACTTGATCGGTGAAAATATCAAATCCAAATTTTAGAACCAACTAAAAAGGCAAAACATTCCATATTATTAGACTGCATTCCTGACTCTAGTCACCAAGAACAAATTTTAGTTTGTGTAAGATTTGTTAATTTAAAGAGCACGGGAATTAGTATAGAAGAACATTTATTATTATTTTGTCCTATAGATGATGTGTCGGGTTGACAAAATTTCTTTTGTCGGCGTTAGAGAAAGAAGGCTTAAATATGAACGATTTGCGGGGTCAGGGTTACGTCTATGGGGAAAATATGCGTGGTAGGCATAATGGTCTACAAAAAAAATTTTGAATTTCAATCCGCGAGTTTTCATTGTTCCTTGTTGCAATCATACCCTAAATTTAGTCGCCAATGATGCCGCAACAGGGTCGGATTTAAAGGTCTGGAGGCCTCGGGGCAACAAAGGAGTGGAGACCCCTTAGCCCCAAATTATTTTCCAAATAAAATGAATTTTACTGATTGCCTGATTGGAGTAAACAAATATAGATCGACGATTTTTGTTAATATTTCATGTAATCAAGTTTGTACAACAAAGTACCGTAGGTAAAGGTAAAACGCGAAATAAAATATGAAAGGAAAAGTTGTTTACTGGTGTTTACTAGTCTGAATTTGAATTTTTTTTTCCGAAGTCTCTATTGTGGGGGCCCCTCTTTTGTGGAGGCCCTGGGGCTGTAGCCCCGCTTGCCCTCCCCTAAATCCGGCCCTGTGCCGCAAAATCGAATACTTTGAGCATCAATTTTTTTTCTTTAGTTCAAGAACTGTGTATTTTTTTCAGCTTCTACTAAACGCTGGTCAATTCTGAATTCTAATTTATCTAATGTAACAAATTTAACTTTAAAACCTTTATCGGATACTCGATGGTCTAATAAAATAGATGCAACGACTCCTTTAAGGTATCAACTTGGGGAGGTTTATGATGCTCTGTTTGAAATAAGCGAAGGAAACTTTGAAAATAACGTAAAAAATTTGGCTGCATCGTTGGCCAAAAAATTACAAGATTTTGAGTTCATTTGCATTCTTATAATGTGGTATAATATTTTCAGTAAAGTTAACATTGCTAGTAAAATTATTCAAAAACTGATGTTGCTCAGTGTTATAATCATTTAAATAATTTGAATAATTTTTTGAAAGCTTATCTCTCCAATAAAGGTTTTAAACTCATATATAAACGTAATACAAATTTGGGGCGTTATTTTAAATTTGCGCAAGGGCGCCAAAAGTGCTAGGCGCGGGCCTGCATAGAAGTGTAAAAACTCTACTTGTTTTCTTTTATTTCGATTGCTACAATCAAAAAACAATTTAAAGTTCAGATATTCTTCGATCACAAATCTGTAATCGCTCTGTGTATTCACTAAATAGCTTCCACTGTTTTTTTTTAAATTTTAAAATAACTTTTTAATCCGTTTCATTTATATTTTTAAAAAAATATACAAAAATTTATGAATAAAATATTTTAGTAGCAACATCGCGAAGCTGAGAACAGTTGTTAGTCATAGATTATGCTCTATTAAAGTCTAATAAATGATGCTCTAATTTTGCAAAGCGACGTAATTTATTAAAGTAGAGCGTTTCCAACTGAATTGAACACCCTTATCTGTAAAAGAAGCAGATTAAATTAAGTTTCAGCAGCTTTTTATCATAAAGTCCTACTCAATATTTTATCCCTGACAGAAGTTTTGTTTTTCTACAAAGATAAAAATTCGGAGCCGGAATACTTATTATACTCAATTTATCTCAGTTATATTGCTATCAATTTATCACAGTACCTTTCTATAGTCTCGCAAAATAAACAGATCTACAGAAAGAAAGGTCAATTTATCAAAAACCGAAAATGAAATTACTTGTGTGTTATCGCTACGTTTCTATTAGCATATTACGTTGCGACGCCAAACTCTGTACACTGTCATCCAAACATAAGAACTCAAAAACCAGGGACTACGTAAGTGTATTATCTCAAATCTATCTCTGAATTACAAGCATAATCGTTAAAGGTTGTCAACATCGAGTAGTGGGTTACGGTGAAAACATTATTAGGATCAATAAAGATAACTTATGATGGCCTCATACTATTTCTGTAGTAAAAAGATAGGGTGCGTTTATAGTCATATAAATGTATTCTAGACATCGCTAACAGTATTATACTCAAGCATAAAACGCTTTATCGTATCTTTACCAAAATGTTTGAAAACAAATAATTACTAAATATTTTGTGAAAATAAATTTGTTAATATAAACCGTTTGCGGTTTTAACAGATTATACTAATCTCTCGTTTTTACCACTCGTTTTAGACGTTTTAATTTACTTTCAAGTTTAAAGTAAGAACGAACTTAAATTTTTTATTTCTCCGAATATGTTCTCGATATGATTGTGCTAGAGACCAACAGGTGTAGGGAGCAGAAAATTATTATTGGAATAGTTAACGAAACGTTTGGGGAAAAACACGTATGAATGCATGGGTAGATACTAATCATAGTGAAATACGTGTGTTCATTGCCATTTTGATTTGGATCGACTAGATTCAAAGCCATCATCGAAAAACCACTGGCGCCGAATTTGTTGATGAACAACCTGTCACTGAAAAAGTAGTAATGAAGTTGCTAAATCCATTAATTGATAGCGACAGAACTCTCTTCACCTCGGTGAACCTTGCAGAAACACCTTAGGACAGATCAACCCACCTGGTTGGGACTTTGCGCAAGAACTGAAAAATCACACCCATAATTAACACTCCACAACTTGATTCAACAATTCCTCATCTCCACTCAACCAACTACCTACCAACATAACTACCTCTTAATTACCCCACAATACTACACCTCACAACAACCTGAAACACCAAACGTACAAGACAACATATCTTCAGAAACCGCAAACCCGGACAATGACACAGACATGGAACTAGACTCAGACCACAGACATTCATGGTAAATTTTAAACAAAAGAGATAAACACCTACCTACCAAACACTTCCAACACAGCACAAACAAACGTCCATAACCGTTACAGCCCCCTATCTACTAAAAAATCAATAATTCAGTTGAAACAAAAAATACAGTGAAACAACCATGACCAACAAAAGGAACATGATTAACAACTTTTCTCAAGTTGCAGATGAAAAAACGTACTACAGCAAAGCACTAGCAAATTAAACCGTCAAAATCACTCCAAATATAATAGAAGCGTACAGGGTCCTAACGAAGCACCTAGCGGAAGAAAACATACGTACCAGCTAAAAGACGAACGTGAATACAGAATTGTAATTAGAAGCCTACATTATTCCATATCAATAGAAAATATTAAAGAAGAACTAGAAAAAATAGGCCACAAAGTTCGCAACGTTTTGAATTGCAAACTCAGGCTAACCAAAGATCCTTTTTCACTATTTTTCATTGACTTAGAACCACAAACGAACAACAAAACAATTTTCAAGCTAGAATTCTTATGCAACACCAAAATCACTGTAGAGTTTCCTATAAAAAACACAACATAATCTAATGCATGAGATGCCAGTCCTATAGCCACTCCAAAGCGTATTGTACCAAACCCTTCAACTGTGTAAAAAAAACGGAGCCACGTGTTCATTACGTGCAGGAAATCTTTCTGCTGACTACAACGGCTGTAAAGCTTATCAAAACCTAATAGCAGCAAGAAACGGATCTAGAACAACAATCTACCAAAACCAGTCGCAACTAATCAACATACAACGTACTAATCACTTTTTCCTAAATATAAACTTATTCCACAATACTCCCTTAGTAAACAGTCAAACATAAGCGCAAATCGCAAATTAATAAACACAGCATAATATCAAACCTACTAACGACAGTCATCGCAAAATGAAATCAATAAAGATCCACATTCTACGAATTGCAACCTGGAACGTAAACGGACTGCTTAACCATAAGCAAGAAATCATAGCGTTCCTAGATTTAAATAAGGTTGACATTTTACTTATCTCTGAGTCTCATTTCACAGATCGAACAGCGTTTTTCATACCTCAAAACTCATTATACTATACTTCTCACCCTAACAATACCACCTATGCTACATCCGCAATAATTATACGGAAATCAATCTTCCATCATGAACTACCTAAATATCAAACAGAAAAAAACTGGTGTGGCCACCACACGACTTTCCTATAAGGAATGATGAAGAAATGTATTTTTATAAGGTTTTGAAGTGATATGTTTGTATTAAAAACGATTAGTAAATTGCCAATTAACCAGACTTGTGCAACCGGCTATTTTTTTTCTAAAAAAAAATTGTCGCAGGCAGGATTCGAACTTATATAACGGAAATCACTTTAAATTATAAATTAAATATCTAATAAACTGTTAATGTTAGAAAAAAATTAATTTATATAAATTGTTAGGAAGAATTATCTTTATAAGAAACTGTAAAAATAATTCGAATAATTTACATTCGTACAAAATTATATAAGAAAAACTGTTCGAAATGGCGGATACACCTACTTTCGGTATTTTTATTACATCTATCTTTTGATAAAGCCGAGAGAATATGAAAATCCAGCTCTATACCAAATTTCAAGTTACTAGAACTTTTGGTTCGAGAGTTATCGTGGGTACATCGTTACACACAGACAGACACAAACACAGACACCCAAAATTTTTTTGTCAAAAATATTTTTTTCTGACTTAGACCTTGAAACGTAAACTTATGCAAAAAAAATATTTTTTTTAAGCCGTCGCAGGCAGGATTCGAACCTAGATTATATAATGAAATTCACCTTAAATTGTAAATTAAATATCTAATAAACTGTTTACTATTTGAATAAATTATTAGGAAGTATTGTCTCGATAAGAAACTATAAAAATAACTCGAATAATTTACATTCGTACAAAATTATATAAGAAAAACTGCTAAAAATGGCGGATACACCCACTTCCGGTTTCTTTGTATCAGACCCATCTTTTGATAGAACTGAGAGAATATGAAAAGCCAGCTCCATACCAAATTTCAGGTTACTAGGACTTTTGGTTCGAGAGTTATCGTGGGTACAACGTCACATACACACACACACATACACACACAGACACTCAAATTTTTTTTGTCAAAAATAGGTTTTTCTGATTCAGGAGATCTTGAAACGTAAAATTCTTCCTTATAGGAAAGTAAAAAATCAAGCAACATCTGTCGAATTAAGAACTCTTCCATAGAACATTAAAGTCAGCGTCATTTACAGTCCACCACGACATAGAATATTAACAAAAAAATACAAGACTTTCTTCCAAACCCTTGGAAACAAGTTTGTCGTAGGAAGCGATTGGAACGCCAAACATACACACTGGAGATCGAGAATTGCCACCACAATAGTTAGAAACCTTCTACGTACTATAACTGAAAACTATTACAACTTCCTCACTATTGAATTTCCCACCTACTGACCTAAGAAACTTCTTCCCAACTTACTTGACTACTTTATAGTAAACAGAACCCCTATAAATAAATGCATAATGAAATCTAACTTTGATCTCTCAACTGGCCATACTCCGGTCATTATCAGTATCAGCACAACTGTTGTTAGTAAGTCACCTCCCCCAAAGTTATTCTCAAAAAATACTGACTGGAACAATTTTTAAGGCTATATCAAAACAAACATAAACTCAAGTTACCAATAAAACCGCCTGATGACTTTGTTACGTGCATAATTTTAAAAATGCACTACCCTGTATATTGGTTGAATTAAAATTAGATTTCTGTTTTGACGTCCTCTGCCGAGTTTTCTTTTTACTTGATTTTCAAGACGTTAAACAGGCAACTACTTAAAATGGATTGTGATGTTTAAAATTTTAAGTTTCTAACAACATCGGCGTTAATGGAAATGAAATTATAATTTCATTACGCATTTAGAGTAGCTTATTTATCACAGGCACGTCCCGCCACGTTTTTGGCTGTATGTTTCGATCCATTATCGATCGATGAGCCGTTAATATCGACAAATACCTTCATGGAAGGAGTATAACTCTGGAAGGCTTAGGTTAAAACTAAACACAAAGACAAGAATTTTTCTTCGAGATTCTACTCATGCGTCAAGCAACTGCGAAACCAACTTTCACTTAATGTGTGCAACAACATTCGATAATCGGGTTCTTATGTGTACTTTCTTTTAGTATTAATTAACAATTTTGTAGATTTTTGCTTTCGTGAGTCATTGTGTTGACACGATTTGCTATTCAAATTTATTCCAGGCTGACTCAACGAGGAAAACGTTTTCTTCGAGCAAGTAGGTACTGGATTGCGGGTAAGTCTTATTTAATTACAGTTGTGTCAGAAAGGTCTCTCACGAAATTTTGCTGGTTTTAACTTACGTAATTACAATAATTGTTTCAATACCATTGAGGTAGTTTCACTAATTATTTTGTGTGTATCGCATGCTGTGTACAAACGATATTTGTCATGTAATTTTCTTTGCTATCGACATCGTGTAAACTTATGTATTGGGTGTTGCCGATACTTCCGGCATTCATGGATTGAGAATTTCTGACTCGTTGTTAATAATCTCCGCTATTAAATTAAAGTTGTTACACATATTTTATCTTTCCTTTATGGTAACATATCTTTCTTTTTGTTAGTTACACGAACACCAGTGTAACAAGGATTACGAACCTGAAATTCGTTACAAGCTTGGACCTGCTGTCCTGATCGAGACAGAAGTTTTACTTATAAAAGATCTGGCGCCCTTTAACTCTTATTTATTTGAACCTCCCCTATCTCCGAATGTGTGAGTTGGCCGTGCAAGGTTCATAAGACCTATGAGCTTGTAACAACCTAAATGAAGAAGCACAATATTTTACTAGATTAGTACAGTCTGGCACTCTACTACTCAGAACAACATTATCTTATGTCTCCATTCTATTTATTATCGTTACTACCTGTTATTTCAGTTGGTTTTATAAATATATCTCCTCTTCTGCTTTTATGATTTATCCCATTTTCGTTCTTTTTCCTCTGCCTAACCTTCGTCATCATTTATAAGTGTGGTTCCAAAACTAATTTTTTAATAGGACTAAAAATCGATGTAGGGTTTATTTCCCTAAGTAGATTACTTTCTTTAACACGCCCTTGGACAAACTTTAATGCAAGTATCATTACTTACATTTACTTGCAGGTCAATGCAATTCAATAGATCTTAAACATATTTGTAGTTATAAATGAAAGTTCGTAGAGAGACCAATTAATTTGGATTACGCGACTGTCTGTTCCTATGCTGTTCTAGAAATCCTCTAAAGAGATAACAAAGACTTATTTTATTTTAAAAATAAATTCAAACCATACATCCTCAAGTGTACTGTTAAAGTCTTATTAAATTGGTATACTTTATCAAAAATCTTCATATGCTAAACAATACCAAAATTCTTCCCCTTTTTATATTTGGAATTGCAAATTTATGGTGATTTAAGCATAACCTCTAATAAAAAGTGAGCGTCTTTTAAATAATTGATAGAAATAGTCGTTTTTACTATTTGTCAAATTAATCAATTGCGCTCAAATTTTCAACTACGTTTACGATTTAATCATTTATAATCTTTCTAAAAGTTTGACATTCGATAATATATATTTGTAAATTATGAGTATAAAAAAGTCATCGTTCTTTTCCGTACTGCATTATGTTATTAGTTTCTGGGAAATGATTTATGGACAAAGAATTTAAATCATGTTTATGTAATACTTGCAGTAATAAATATAAATGGTACCTACTCGTACGTTTTCAGTTCAGTGTGTTTAAAATTGTTTCTATAAATATTTTAATGTACAAAAAAGACTTTTTACAAAAAAAAGTTTTTGTATACCCACCGATCTGCATCAATATCAGTGATATAGTTGTGGTTTGTAAAACAAAGTAATATACCTTTCAAATTGAATTTTTGACGGTGTACCAGAATTAATTAATTGGCAAATCTGTCAGTTTTCATTTACATTGCCTTCGCCCCTACTGCCACATCAATATTTGATTTTCTATAAAAACACTTTTAGAGTTAACTAATTACTCTTACTTTGATGAAGTAATTCGGTATTTTTGTAGACAGTGTAATTTTCTAATTTTCTTGTTTCGACAGAGAATCTCACAAAGAGTTAACGAGAAATGTCTGTGTATTAAAATCAGTAAATATTGCATTCAAAATGAGTTAATTAATAAATGAAAACTAACGAACATCGGAAATTTAATAAATTGCAAATTTTCAACAAGCTTACACGTCCCTTTCGTATTATACAAATATCATGATGCACGTCACATTATTCGTAATAACGCGAAACAAAATAATTAGCGTCGTTTGTTAGATTCAAATGCAAAATTGCTATTTCGCATTCATTAGTAGGTGTGTCTGTATACGTACAGAGGGCATGAAATTGTGAACGAATAATTGCATTCTTTACCATATAATGAAACGCTTTTTCCCTATTTTTAGCTATTATTAAACTCTTTTATGGTGTACAAAAGAAATTAAAACTGTTCTTTTGATAGAAGCCAACGAAAATACACAGAGGAAAACTCACAGACACAACAAAACTAAAACAGTTTTTTAATAATAGTTTGGTTTTTATCTTTCTTGAAACATGCTTAATTGTTTTGATTAATAATTTGTTATATATTTTTTGCATTTGATATCATTCACTTTACTTTTATGCTTTTACAAAATTAAGACACTTATTTTCATCTGTATTCATGGTTTTCGTTTCCTTCCTTTCACCTTAGTATCTCAGAAATATTTTGATTATAGATTTCTGCCTTGTGTTCTTTTATTCTTGCTTACTTTCACTCAGAAAGCCCGAGTTCATATTTGGAGGAGACATGATTTTAGTGCATATATACCAGGTATGTAAATATGAAACCGGAATTTACCAACAGATGATCATAACTGTCAATGCAGTTGCCGTCATATGGCGCCATTTCCTTGTTCTGACATCTGACAAAGAATTTCAACCCTCCACATTACTAGTTTCATAAAATAGTATAGTTTGTAATAGCGTTGAAAAAAACTTCTGCAGAATCGCATCAAATGCTTGTCGAAGCTTACGGTGAGCACCCTCTTGGTAAATCACGGTGCTTTGCATGGTTTAAAAAATTCGACAGCGAATTGCAATCATTCTTGGAAGAGAATGACACAAGAAGCCGTTTCCATACGTTTTAAATCATGAAAAAGATGCAGAAGATAGTAAAATGGGTTCCACATAAACTAAATGGAACACCGGAAAACCACTTGCAAAATGCTGCTTGCCAAGCACAGAAGAAAACCATTTCTTCATCAAATTGAACTAGCAATGAAAAGTGGATATATTTTGAGAATCCTAAACGTAAAATATCATGGGTAACTCCAGGTGAATTATGCTCTATGTTTGGCGAAATCAGAAAGGTGTGATCCATTATGAGCTACTAAAACCTGGAGAAACCGTTAACACTGAGCGCTACCGTCAATAAATGATTAATTTAAACCAAAATTTGTGTGAAATCAACCGGAATATCAAAAAAGGCAACACAAAGTGATTTTTCTTCATTACAATGCAACAGCACATACAGCCAAACCGGTCCAGAAAACGATTGAGGCGTTTGGTTGGGAAACACTTTTGCATGCGGCTTACTTACCACTTATTTGCATCGATGGGACAGCACTTGCACAGCAGTGCTTCACTTCTTACGAAGATGTGCAAAAATGGCTAGATAAAACTAGATAACTGCAGTACGAGTTTGAACTCGCTAAAGTCATTTGGTTGTCTGTAGCAATTTTTTTTCGTAAAAAGTGCGTTCCAAAAATGAGTCATCAATTTCGAGCAACGTTGCGCTATCAGGTTTTGCTTCAGACTTGGGCACAGTGTAACGAAAACTTTTTCAAAACTTCAGCAAACAGTGTTTTGTCAAGGGCCCAGGTTTTTCGTCGTTTTCAGAAGAAAGAGAGTCTCTACTTAAGACGAACCAAGAAGCGAAAGGCCTTCATCTTCAAAAACTCTTGTGCGTTCAGATCGTCAGTTGACATTCAGAATCATCGGGAAAGAGTCGAATTTGACTTACAGCACCGTTCATCGGATTTTAACCAATGGATTAGGGATGAAAAAAATCTGCGCAAAAATGGTTCCAAAAAACTTTTCGCAATATCAGAAGGGAAAAGTGCCTTAACTTTTTGAAATCGATTGAAAATGATCCCCATTTTCTGGAATTGGTCATTACTAGTAATGAGTTTTGCGTATTTGAGTAGGACTCGAAAACCAAGCCCCAGAACATGAAGTGGCACACTGTAACCTCTTCAAGACACAAGAAAGCAAGAATGAGCAAGTCAAAGGTCAAATGCATGCTGATTTGTTTTGTGCTTCAACAGCAAACCGTCAATCAACCGGAATGTTCTTGAAAAACTTCGAAAAAGTGTAATTCGTGTAAGACTAAACATCAAGATCAACTGGGTGTTGCATCACGAAATGCGCCTTGTCACACAGCAATGTCAATAAACGTGTTTTTGACCAGTAAAAACAATCCTGTGGCTCCTCAGCTTCCTGATTCGCCTAACTTAAGTCCTTGTGACTTTTTCCTCTTCCCGATATTGAAAAATCGCCTCAAGAGAACTCATTTTGGGAAACTTAAATACATTCAAACGGCTGTAACTGAACAGCTGGAGGCTATTCTAGTATCCGAGTTCCAACACTGCTATGAGGATTGGAAGAACTTTCTTCAGCGGTGTGTGGCCTCCCAAGGAAGTTATTTTGAGGGAGATAATATTGAATTGTAACTCTATTTGAATAAAAAAATTAAAAAAACCAGTCTTATTACTTAATTTATACACCTCGTATATAGATTCAAAAACGAAGAAAATCTTTCGAGCGCTAAACGTGTAAAGTTTTAATTAGTCAGACTTGTGCAACAATAATAATACCTAATTAGTTTAAAACAGTAGTTTAAATGTGTTTTTACCAGGAAAATAGCGCTACATGGCAGTATAGATCAATTTCAAGGCAAATTTAGTGCAGTGCAGCAGCAACTTAAAAATATGCATTTAGAAGTAGAAACCAAATCCAGGAAGCTAAAAAAAAAGTCTGATGCAACGTGCAACAAATTAAAAGCAAAACACAAACTCAAAAAGAAAACGAAAAATTCCATTATACAATCCAAAAGTCTAAAAAAAAACAATAACAACCAAAAACTACCACTATCAATAATAACAGAATTAAAAAGTTAAAAAAAACACGAATCCAATAGAATGACAAGATATGAGAAGAGAGAATAGTACCAAGCTCAGATATAAAACAAAAAAAGATACCATTGACACACTAATAAAAATAAGCAAAAACGAGCAATAGCAGTAATAACCGTTAATCTTCATCGTCCTTTTAATCCAGAAAAAAAAACGAAAAACATAAGAAGAAAAAGATATAAATTTCTTCAAGATACTGGAAAACGAATATAAAATAAACAAGCTATTGGACGTGTTTATGTTGTCAGTAAAAATTATAAGCATAACAGACATCATCAGCTTAAGAAAGAGAAAAATCCAGGCAATTAAAAAATCCAGTGCAGTACTACAGCGTAAGTAGAACTAAGCTTATAGATATTTCCAGAACTACTACACTGAAGAATCCAGAGGTGTACGGGAAAAATCTTAAGCGAATTGTAAAAAAACCAAAAAAGAAAACTCCAAACTGAGTTGGAAAAGATCACCGAGCTAACTACCTTACTGAAACGTTTTTAAATTCAAGAGCCTTTTCGAAGTTGTTATCCATCTTCTAGAACGTATACCGAAAGATATGGAACACTCGAGAAGGATTTCCAAAATGTGTATAAATACAGAACAAACAAATCGTAGGTCAGTTATTTCCGTAATGCGAAGACGGCAGTGTTAAGAAGTTAACGCGTGTGAGATAAATTTATGGTGAATAATCTGGTACGTGACTTTAACGTAAACAAGTGCGTGACTTTATCTTATCTTCGTGTCAGTGATAGCGCTATATATAAATTATACTGTAAGTGTTTTTATTAAATATTAGTAGATTTAATTAGTTTGGTTAGTTTAAACGTGTATATATTTGTAGTATAAATAAATTAGTTTTAATAATAAAATTCCTTACATTTGGTGTCACGGTGCGCGGTCGCGATTTAAAGTGTAATTAATACCGCTCCCGTAATAAATAGTAACTAGTAAGTTAAATTCGTATCGTTTTAAAAATTGTTTCATTCTTATCAGACGTGGGACGATATTACAGTTGGTAATTCGATATAGTTTTTATTAAACTTTTCTTTGAACAAGTGCGTGATGGCGATATTAATTATATTCGTTCTAGTGGTTTAATATTAACAAGTCGATCGTTATTAAAATCTTGCGTTATACAAAAACTGCATTTTAGAAAGTGACTGTATTTTACATTTTATTCGTGTAACTGATTTATGCCGATAACGTGTTTGCAAAAAGTGACAATGGATTCAAAAATATTTCAAATTTTCGAATCAATAAATAAAAAAATGGGAAAAAATTCGCAGAAAATGGAAGAAAAGTTTTACGAAAATTTGCAGAAAATGGAAGAAAAGTTTTACGAAAATTCGCAGAAAATGGAGAAAAATTCTAGAAGTTTAAAAGAAGAGATACGAACGAGCATAGAAAACCAAATTAAAATTGTTCAAGAGGAAACCCAAGCAGATACGTTAAATTTGAAAGAAGAAATTTGGGAATCTGTGAAAGAGAAAATAGAAGCAATAGAGGACAAATTAGAAGACGGAATAAAACCGCTTGAAGAAAGAATAAACCAAATGAATTGTCACGGTGAAGGAAACGTAACGAGTGAAGATTTAATATTGGACCATCGGGAAGAATCCACTCACAAGTTCAAAGTGTACCTCCGAATTTTGATGGTAAAGTTCCATGGTCAACCTACCAAAAGCAGTTTGAAGCCGCAGCTACAGCTAATGGTTGGAGCAACAAGCAGAAAGCGACGTCTTTAATAGTGTCCTTACGTGGAGAAGCTCTTGAAATCTTGCAAACTGTTCCTGACCACCTACAAGAAAATTACGAACTCTTAATATCACGATTAGAAATGAGATATGGAGATGCTCATCTTCAACAAGTCTATCAAGCTCAAATTGAAAGTCGGGTTCAGAAAGCTGCCGAAAGTCTTCAAGAGTTTGAGGCTGACATCGCCAGACTAACACGGCTTGCGTATCCTACAGCTACCAGATACCTTCTTGGAGCAGTTAGCTATTCAAACCTTTGTAGACGGCCTCCGAGACAACGAAACGCAGCAGACTCTCCGGTTAGCTGGACCGAAGACGTTGGATGACGCTTTTGTGCATGCTTTGGAGTTTGAAGCAGCAAAACAAGCATCGCAACGAGACGTTCATAAACTTTGCTGTGCTGCAGAAGTACCCGCGCAGACACTGAAAAGCATCGAGGAGATAGCGCGACAAATACTTCGGAAAAGAGACAAAAGGTAATCTCCTCTAGTCAGGCTCCGGAGATTACAATTCAAATGCCATCGCCGATGAAGCAATTGCATAGCATTTATCTCGATGGTAAGATCAATGGAAGGAGTGTTCAGTTACTGGTTGACACGGGAGCGACGAAGACCATCATTCGTCTTGACATATTGTTGGAAAACGAGAAGACATCACCAGTAACAGTACGACTTCGAACGGCGACGGGTGAAGAAATCCTACTCACGGACAAGTCAACGTAACTATTGGTTGGGAAATGGAGTACTCGACCATCAAGTACTGGTAGCCGACATCACGAAAGAAGTTATCTTGGGAATGGACGTGATAAAGAAGTATGGGTTTCATTTGGATATGAAGAACGATGTCCTGAAGATTGACAATGAAGAAATTCCTTTTTATTCGTCAGAAAAGGCAGCCGTGCGAGTCTTATTGAGTGAAGACGTAACTGAAAAGGACTGAAACTGTGGTGATGACACGCTTGGATGGAAGTCTCCGGGAAAGCTACATACGCGCGATTGAACCAATAGAAGGCGGCTTAGTTGAAAAGGGACTACTCGTTGGCAGAACTTTAATACGAGTAAAAAACACGATGCCAGTAAGGATCTTAAACATCAACGTAGATCCTGTAACGTTGAAAAAGAAGACCGTGGTAGGCCAATGCACACCAGTATCTCAAATTGTGAGATGCGTGAAGTCTGCCGAAGAAGTGCCCACAACATCTATTGGACATTCTTACCACCAAATGCTAAAACCTCAGCCAAGACCAGCTGGCTAAAGATAAAGTGTTGATCTAAGAGTATCGAAATGTGTTCGCGCTGGAGAGTGGTTCCAAAGGAACAACTAACGCGGTGAAACATAAAATTAATACCGGAGACGCTCGAGCAATACGACAACATCCACGCAGACTTCCTTTGGCAAAAAGAGAAAAACAAATAACTACGGATATGGAGAGAGAAGGCGTGATTAAACTTTCAAGTAGCCCATCAGCATCCCCAGTGGTACTCGTAAAGAAAAAGGATGGACCAACGAGGTTTTGCGTAGATTACAGACGGCTAAACTACGTGTCCAAAAAGGACAGTTACCCTTTACCTAGAATTGACGATACGTTAGACACCCTGTCAGGATCTCAGTGGTTTTCTACGTTAGATTTAAAGAGTGGATAATGGCAGGTAGAATTAGAACCCAAGGATCGTGAAAAACCAGCTTTTACGATTGGAACTGGTTTGTGGCAGTTTACTGTGATGCCCTTCGGTCTGTGTAACGCTCCTGCAACGCTCGAGCGTTTGATGGAGACCGTCTTGCGCGGATTGTGTTGGAAGACGTGCTTGGTTTACCTGAACGACGTAATCGTAGTTGGAAGGTCGTTTGATGAATACTTGAACAACTTGGAAGAATTCTTTCAGCGACTACGTGGAGCTAATCTCAAACTGAGGCCAAAGAAGTGCCACGTATTTAAAAAGGAGGTGCAATATCTTGGCCACGTCGTATCTAGAGATGGAGTACAGGCTGACCCACACAAAATCCGAGCAGTGCAAGCATGACCAAGACCAATTGACAAGCATCAGGTCCAAAGTTTTCTTGGGTTGTGCACCTATTATAGACGATTTGTACCCGGATTTGCTAATATTGCCAAACCTTTGACGAAATTGACGAAAGAAAGAGCAGAATTTAGATGGAATAAACACTGCAAAAACTCTTTCTATCAACTAAAACAAGCCCTAGTCACTTCGCCGATTCTGAATTATTTAAGAGAGGATAGAAAATTTGTTTTGGATTTACTGACAACAGACCACGCCGCTTTAAAATGGCTACTGCAGTTCCGTAACCCAGGACAAGTAGCAAGATGGATCGAGAGACTACAAGAGTATGACTATGACACAGAACACCGTGCCGGAAGCAGTCATCGGAACGCTGATGGCTTGTCCAGAAGACCATGTCCGGCGGACTGCAGGCATTGTTCGCGATTGGAAGAAAAAGTTGAATCCCTCCGGAGAACTGCTATGGTTGATGATGAATAGGAACCTGAGCAGTTACGTCGCGAACAAGAAGATCATCCTGAAATAAGACTACTCCTGGACTGGAAAGAAAGCGGCCGACGACCAACGTGGGAAGAAGTAAGTGCTTTGGACAGAAACATCAAAGCGTACTAGGTGCAGTGGGACTCCTTTATAGTAGAAGACGGTCTTCTTAAGCGATCCCTAGAAAGTACCGAGGGCACGGGAAACAGACTACAGTTGGTAGTGCCGAAGAGAAGGGTGTCAGAAGTGTTGAAGCATCTCCAAGATGGGACATCAGGAGGAGACTTTGGCATTAAGAAGACGTTGGGTAAATTGCGAGAACGATTCTACTGGATGAACTGCAAAGAGGACGTCTTGAAATGGTGCCGTAAATGCACGGTCTGCGAGAAAGCGCAAAGCACCCTGAAGCAATACAACGTAGGAAGCCCTTTGGAAAGAGTAGCGATTGACATCGCAGGGCCGTTTCCAGAATCCGATTCGGAAAATAAACACATCCTGGTTGCGATAGATTATTTCACGAAATGTACGTAGGCTTGCGCCATACCCAATCAGGAAGCAGCTACAGTCGCAGACGTATTAGTAAAAGAGTTTTTCTGCCGGTTTGGAGTTCCGTTCGAATTACATTACGATCAAGGCCGCAATTTTGAGTCTAGGCTGTTTTAAAAAGTTTGCCGACTGTTGGGAATTAAGAAAACTAGGACGACGCCTCTCCATCCTCAATCTAATGGCATGGTTGAACGGATGAATCGAACAATGGGCAAGTATTTAGCCAAGGTGGTGTCCGTACACCAAAGAGGCTGGGATCAGTACTTGCACCGTTTCTTAATGGCATACCGATCATCCGTCCACGAAAGCACAGGCCAAACATCATCCTGGTCGTGAAATACGATTGCCATGCGACCTTCAATTTGGACGAAGACCGGAAGAAAAAGTTGCTGGAGAAGATTACGTCAGCAAGCTGACCAAGAAGCTAGACGGAATACACGAAGAGGTCCGTAAAAACACACAAATTTCCAACGACAGAATGAAGACTAGATATGACGTCAAGGCACAAAATGGTAGGTTTCAACCTGGCGATATGGTCTGGTTGTATAATCCTCAAAGGAGACGTGGTTTGTCGCCGAAGCTGCAAAGGCAATGGCAAACCAGAGTAATAAGCAGCAGAACCAGGAATCCAATCGAAGAAATGAAGTTCGAGAAGTTTATGAACTTATACGGAGGTTCTGGAAAAGCTAGGTTCGGAATTACCACCGAGGAAGAACAAGACCTGTTCCAGACACAAATAGATTACGCCATCGCACATTGCGTGAGCGAGGATCTTGACATGTCCAGAGGGGTTGCAGTCGTGTTTAAAAAGAAGTTTGGGCAGCTAGATGAATTACGAAGACAGCAACCGGCAGTCGGAAAAGTTTTAGAACTACGTGGTGACAGACGCTTCGTTTTCTATTTGGTCACCAAGAAATACTCACGTACCAAGCCGTTATACAAAAATCTGTGGCGAACATTATGGAATCTCAAGAGAGAAATGGAGTTCCACCATGTAAAGAAATTGGCAGTACCCAAGCTTTGTTGTGGCTTAGATCAACTGAATTGGAGGACAGTTCGAAACATGTTGGAGATCGTCTTCCGAGGAACAGGCGTTCAAGTATTGGCCTGTAGTTACCAACTAAAAAGAATATCGGGTCAGGAAAAGTCCATTGACTTTTACTTTTATGGTCAAGGAAGTTGCCGAAATGGAGGAAGCTGTCGCTATCGCCACGATCCCTTCTACCGGTGTCGCATCCAGTCTTCTGTTCTGGGACAGAGCAGTTCTAAGGAAGGGCCAGTGAAACGTTCTGAAATTCAAGAGCTTTCTCGAAGTTTGTAATCCATCTTCTAGAACGTATACCTAAAGATATGGAACACTCGAGAAGGATTTCTAAAATGTGTTACAATCAATACATAGACGTACCTTTATTATAAAAAAAAACATAAAGACATGTTTACCAGTAGCAGCAAGAGAAAAAACACTAAAAGTAAATAATAAGATAAAATATGCCAAGAAACGCTAATAATACGGAACAAGCAAATCGTAGGTCAGTTATTCCCGAAATGCGAAGACGGCAGTGTTAAGAAGATTATTCAAGTCTAAATAAATAAATTGCGGGTGAGATAAATCAACGGTAAATAATCTGGTACGTGTCTTTAACTTAAACAAGTGTTAAACAAGTGTGTGACTTTATCTTATCTTCGTGTCAGTGATAGCGCTATATATAAATTATACTGTAAGTGTTTTTATTAAATATTATTAGATTTAATTAGTTTGGTTAGTTTAAACGTGTATATATTTGTAGTATAAATAAATTAGTTTTAATAATAAAATTCGTTACAGTACGTTTATAGCAACAAAAAAATTCAAAAATTCAAAAAACTATAAATAGGCAACATAAAAACATAATCAAAGATCGACCTAAAACAAACAAAGTTTTACCACAACAAAAAAAACTGATCTGGGTCAACCCAATAGCGGGTAAACAAGGCACAGACCACACAGTTTCAGATCTTAAGACTTATTGCTTGTATATTTGAACTAAAATGTATGTCAGCTAGAACAAAAACTATAACAATTGTAAAAAATATTTTGACGAGAAAACCAAAATCGAAACTTGAAAATGGTCTACAAAAAAATGCTATTGACTTTTCGAACTATAACGATTTAAAGAGTGTCCTATTACTAGTCATATATTTTGATAAACAAAATGACCTAAGTTGGAGAGTGCATATGAAATAGAAACGTGAAAGTTTGGTGTCTACGTATAACGAACTGCGTTTAGACCTATGGCATTCCACTCTGATGTTAAGAGCAAGTACTAAGGAACATTATTGATGCAACCTGGTACTGCCGAAACAAAGACCGTGTGAACGTCGAGGCTATCCAGTTCCTAGACAACACAAACCTAGTACCAAGACTCAAAAGGACGAAATCTTTTGAGTTTGTAAAATAGTGAAGGTAGAAAGCATAGTATTGTGCGGTTTGTGCTACTTGTTAAGTTTAGTTTAGTTAAGTTACTAGAACTAGAAAAATCCTTAAACGTAATGAATAAGTTAGAATAGTACGCAGTAATTTAGTCAATTGATCAGATAGTAATTTTAAAAGACATTTTAATGAGTATCTAATAATTCAAAAAACGTAGTAAAGTTTCAACTATCATTTGGTCTCAATGCTTTATAATTTTTAGTGCGCCAGTAACACTTTGGACAAAACTTTTCATTCAGGCGGATGTAAACTATATGAACTTTTTTGTTTTGTAATTTATTTTTCAGCAATTGTATTTAGAAAAGATTCTTCTTAAAGTATAAATTAACAAAAGTGTCAACGTAGTTTCCGTTTATTAGTTTTTAAAAAGCTTTGTTATAAAAATTGTTTTGCTTTTTAACGAATTACGAAGTTACCATTAGTATTTCGAAACAAACGGCGCAATTAAGCGAATAAGGGTAAGTATTTGTACAATACAATTTAAGTCTATTAATAGTGATAATATATATGAGATGTCGAACTAGAGAAATGTCAAGTGGAAAGTGGTGTCAGGTGTCAGAACAAGGATGCTGTACAGGACTCAATTAGGGGAGGTGATACATTCATTTCCGTCACTAAACAGGCACTCCACTCAGTCACCTAAACACTGCTCATTAACTTAATTTACTTTACTAGTAAAAAATAGTTTGTCTTTGGCAATGGAATTATCGACGTGAGACTAACCAGATTCTTGCGATTTTTCATGATTAAAAAGAATTTATCATAAATAGTGGTGTTTAAACCACGTAATTGAATTTCTTCCAAGAAAAGATCGAGATAATCCTCGGAAAGTAGATCCGTTATAAGCAATAAACCAAATTATACGAGCTTGTTTGAATAAAACTAACGTAAATAAATCATTTTGAAATCGCAGTATACGGTTTTACTATCTGAATTTTAGTACTGGAAGGGCCAGCAGCTCCATAATCCTAATCTATTCACACATGTGAAGAGCACTGGCCCTAAACAATCCAATTTAAAGTTGATTGTGGCCGTATCTGTATAAGAAACTTCCCCGGATCCCTCTTGTTGGATATTGTATTTTTTACGACGCGTCGTCTTAGATTAGGAATTGTATTGAGCATTTACATCCCCGGAGAATCGAAGCTGGAATATTCACGCAATCTATATTATAACTCATATTTGCATATCTTTTCAGCCAAATGGATCTAAATAAATACTTATCTTTAACTTTTCGGCGCCCGTGATTTGCATGAATTGTTATTGAGGTAGACGTTTCCCTTCTTTCGTTATCTTAATTTTTTAAGCAAATAGTGCATAATTTACACACTGATACTAAAAGCGTTCTGGGAAAATATGAATACACTTGTTATTGTTTTGGTAAAACATTCTCGGTATTCTCGGTAAAGCCATAATCAAACCGCAAATGCTTTACCGGATTTTTATAATCTCCCTACCTTACGTATATTAACAACACGTGAGCGTACCAGGAACAGTATAATTAAAACAGATTTCGTCATTGTCTTGTAACGCATTCTCGGTCCCTTAGTAATTGATTCCTGAAAATACAGGGCAACCAGATGCGGCTACTATTAAATGCTGACAAATTTTGAGAAAAATGAAAGTGCAGCTAACGAATTCTCAATAAAAGGGGGCAACGCTTCCGAAAGCTGTATTAACAAGAACTGAATTAACACAATCGGTGTTCCAAGAAAATCTCATCCACAGATGGTCGTTACATAATTTTACTGTTATTTAGAACAGGGGCAGAAATCATGACAATTAATGACCGTGCTTTTGGTTCCTAAAATATAAATTAATTATTATATAAGTTTTAACAAGTTTGTAAAAATGATCTAACATATTGTTAAAAACGTGACTTTCAGGTATCACGTATTCAGAATTCCACTTATAATTTTCGACGAATTTTTAACATGTAACTGCATCGCTGCACACATTGCACACCAACGTTTCTAAGTAAAAAAAAGCCCTCTTAGTCACTAATCCCTTCAATTTCATAGACGAAGTAGTTAACCATAACATTGACTATTTTGAATTTGGCCTATGATAATCTATGTAAACTTGCAGGCTTTCAATTCTAGTAAGACGCTACGTTTTCAGACCAAAATATACAAAAAAGACGCCCATAAACCTGAAAGCAGACTTTTATTAAAAAAAAATTAATTAAAGCATGCAAGTTCGGACAAGTTGATCCACTTTCATTTTTTAAATAATATTCTGTGTTCAGTTTTAAGTTGTTAATAAGATTAAAATAAATTTTTGTACAATAGTTTTTGCTTGTTTAATTGTGCTCGTTTTGTGCTAAATGTTGCTAACATTAAACTCAGTTAAATTTGAACTTAAACCGATAAAAAACTGTAAACAAAAAACTTCATGTTTACACCCCCCCCCCCTGGTTTTATAAATTATTTATACTGTTTTATTTAATTGTGCTAGTTTTGTGCTAAATTGTACTAATACTATTTTTAAATGTATTTAATTCTAAATTAATAAAAAAATCAAAACAACCATCAGTTTCCGGTTTTCAATTCAATTTTTAGAATATTATTTGCTCCTCTAGTTTTCTCCGTTTTGTGCCAAATGTTAACATTAAACTCAAAGTTATTTTTAAGCCGATACAAAAATTTTAACAAAACCCGGAGGTTTACTTATTTAATTGCGCTCGTTTTCTGTTAAATTGTGTTAATTGTGTTTTGTGCTAAATAGATAAAAGATGATCACTAGCGCTCCGTGTTTTATGTTTAACAGAAAGGCAATTTTTTGTTTGAATATTTAATTGTGCTTGTTTTGTGCTCAATTGTGCCCTTATTATTTTTAACTGTATTCAGTTTTAAATTGTTAATAAAATTAAAACAAATCTGGAAGTTAACTTAACCATCAGTCCCCCGTTTTGTATTACATTTTTCACAATATTTTGTGCTCGTCTAATTGTGCTCGTTTCGTGCAAAATTTTGCTAACATTAAACTTATTTTTAAACCGATAAAAATTTTTTAAAGAAAATTATTTGTTTACCAAACCACTGCTTTTACACTATGTCTCGCTTATTTAATTGTGTTCGTTTTGTGCTGAATTGTGCTAGTACTATTATTAACTGTGTTTTATTCTGAATAGATAAAAAAATCTGAACACAAACCGGATCCAACTTGATGGCCAGCACCCTCGTATTTTTAATTTTTTACAATTTCTTTTGTTTATTTAATTGTGCTCGTTATTTGTTAAATTGTGCTAAGGTTAAACTTAATTAAATCATTTTTAAATTGGAAAAAAATCATGTATCATTTAAGTTTTAATGTAATTTAATCAGTCTTAATAAATTAACTATTGTATGATTATTATATTATATGATATTTTGTTGATTATTTTTTAACCAATAATGAAAAAAATGAAGCATAATTAGACAAGCAAAAAATATTCTAAAAAAAATTAATTAGAAAGCGGGGATTGATAGTTACGTTAGTCCCTTCTATTTATTTTAATTTCTAACCAATTTAAAAACGAGTAATTGATCCAATACTATCACAATTTAGCACAATTAAATAAGCAAAAAATATTGTAAAATAGTTTAAAAAAACAGAAAACTAATTAGACCCTGGCTTTGATTTAAATTTTTTTGATAATTTAAAACAATTAAAAATAGTGTTAGCACAATTTAACATAAAACGAGTACATTTAAACAAACAGAAAGCATTGCTAATAATTTAAAAAACGATAGGTCATAACTAAAGAGCTGATAGTAAGGCAAGAAAAAATACCAAAAAAGGTGGCATAAAAGGCATATTAAACCTGCCAAAAAGGCAATTATAAAGGTACAAATATCTATTAAAATTTACAGTTTATTTTTTTGTTTTCCAATGTTTATTAAGTGCTATTATTTTCCCAAGCACAAATCAAATATTTTTCAATATTTTGACGAAGAAGCTGTTGCCTTTTATCATTTAAAATATTTTTATAAAAGGAAAAAGTTCTTTCGACATCACAAGATGTTAGTGGAGCAAATTTTGATACCGACGTTTCTGTTATTGTTAAAGATATTTTCTGTTGATGCTTCATAACCTCGCCTTTTTGAATTTTAGTCAGTTGTTTAAAGAGGCCAAAGGAAAGGTTTTTTGATGTGACGGAATCATATTTTTGATTAATTTTTCTTCCTATAGTCCCTAGACATGCCCTTATAATTGCTCTTATTCTTTCGAACGTAGCGAAAGATTCGGTCATTGCGGTTTCGCTTTTTTCTAGCTTCTTTAATTCTTCAAGAATGCCGGAAAAGTGTGTTTTTATAAAAACTAGTCCCCTCTTAACAGCTTCGTCATTAAAAGCTTTTTGAGATTTAGCAATTGCTGCAGAGGCCGTCTCGTCAAATAATTCAACCACCTGAAGTAAGACAATTCAATTAATGTATAAGACAATGTCAGATTATAGTATGAACTGAACCTCTTTAATTTTTTCAAAATGTGTGGCATAAAAAATGCAAGCAGATAACCAACTTCCCTAGCTTGTTATGATAGGTTCCGGTGGAAGTTTAACATCTAGAAGTTTTTCTTAATAGGCTCTTGCCCGTAATGGTGCTTTCACAAAAACCTGAAACAAGATCCAATAATCAAAAAGAGAATCTAATATGTTAGAGATTTTTACCTTTTTGTTGGCAGAAATTAACTTGTTTACTATTGCAAAATCGTCTCTAATGAATTCACACACCCTATGTATTCCATGTGCTAGACAAGTTAAATTTTTTAAATTCGGATAAAATATTTCTAATGTCTGAGCGGATTTGATCATAATAAGTGCTGCATCGGTTACGAATACGAGAACCTTTTCTTTTTTTACGCCATTGGGATACAGAAGTCCTACAAACATAAAATTATATAATTGTAATTAATAGATTGGATTATATTAATCAATCATTAAAAAAAAACTTACGTAGACAATCATCGAAAAAATTTGCAACTGTTTTGTGTTTCGCCTGTGGAATTTCTATGGATGCTAGCAAATAAGCTTTTCCTGGTTCTAGTTCAAACAATTTACCAACTATAAAATTTGCTATATATCGACTTTTGGAATCGGTTGTTTCATCAACCAAAGTTGAAATGTAATGGTCCCCAATGTCATTCCTTATTGTCTGTATTTTCTATAAAAGGTAAACCAGCATTTTGAAAACTATTAATACTTTAATTAAACTGCTTACCAATTGGTAAGATATGTCCTAATAATTTTTGTCCAAAGTTGATTCATCTGGAACAACTTGTTCGGTATATTTTTCGAGGAAATTGCGAAAATTGATATCAAGTTTTTTAAGAGGAATTTGAGCCGACACCAATGCTTTGCACAAATCTAAAGCAAAAGTTGTTTTTGATGGGCCAGATTCATTCTGTTAATCTTTTATAACGTTTTTTAACAATGGTTGTTTCATAGTTTTTTTTTATATTTTTTAAGTGTTAACCACTACCCAAGTGTTGTTTTACATGGTACTTTTTAGTAGCACCGATCTAAAATAATACTAGTAATTAAAAGCATTTAAATTAAGATAATACAAACTTACTGATTTTGAACAAACTTGACAAAAAAGGTTTTCCCCGTCGGTTGTTAAATTATTGTCCAATTTACTCCACTTGTAATTATTTTCAAATTTTGATTGTTTATTAGGTGGCATTTTTCAAAACTTACCCACAGCACAACAGCAATAGACTATCACAGTGTGACAATATCACAAGTATTTATAGCAAACAAAAAATATTTTAGTCAAGTGTTTCAGTCATTAAATGAATCCCATCGGACAGAATTAAAATTATCTATATTTGTTTGCTTTACTTAGGTACTGAATAGACCTATAAAATATGATTCATTCCGAAATCCTTCCGGTTTTGTAAATAGTGTTCTGTTAAGCCTGTCATTGTATATAAAATATATATATATAATATAAAATAATTCTCTTTAAAAAGTCAAAAAAAAGACAAAAAGTTACACAAAAAGGCAAAATAGGCAGACTACAGGCATTTGCCTGACTGTCCGCTCTTTAGTCATAACATAAGCAAGAAATAATGTAAATAATTTAAATAACAGAGGATTGGTAAATATGTTAACCTCCATATTTTGTTTAAATTGTTTTATCGGTTTAAAAACAAGTGTAATTGAATTTAATGTTGATAACACAAAACGAGCACAATTAAAAATATTATAAACAGTGAGTTGGTACGCATGTAAACCTCCTGATTTTGTTTACATTTTTGTATCTGTTTAAAAATATTTTTTTCTAAGTTTAAAAAAACGAACACAATTAGATGAGCAAAAAATATGTAAAAAAATTCAATAAAAAACGGGGAACTGACGGTTAAGTTAGCCCCAGAATTTGTTTAATTTCAACGTCGGCTCCCGGGTTTCTTTTGATTTTTTTTATTAATTTAGAATTAAATACATTAATAAAGTACATTATCACAATTTAGTACAATTAAATAAATTTTTTTTTAATACGGAGTGGTAGTGATCATTAGTTGCATCCCGTTTTTGTTCAGATTTGTTTATCTGTTTAGCATAAAACACTTTAAAAATAGTTTTAACACAATTTAGCACAAAACGAGCAGAATTAATTAAACAAAAACAGTGTAAATAATTTGAAAAACAATGTTTTGGTAGACATGTAATCCTCCGAATTATGTTGAACTTTGTATCGGTTTAAAAATAAATTTAACTGATTTTAATATTAGCACAATTTAACACAAAACCAGAACAATTGAACAAAAAAAAAATGCAAAAAAAAATTAAAATACGAAGTGCTGGTAATCAAATTAAATTCCCTTTTTGTTTAGATTTTTTATTTATTCAAAATAAAACAGTTAAAAACAGTATTAGCACGATTCAGCACAACAGAGCACAATTAAATAAACAAAAAATAGTGTAAATAATTTAAAAAACAGTGGGTTGGTACAACCCTTCGCATTTTGTTTAAATTTTTGTATTCGTTAAAAAATAATTTTTTTTTAAGTTAGCATTTAGCACAAAACGAGCACAATTAGATAAGCAACAAATATTTTAAAAAAATGGAATAGAAAACGGGGCACTGATGGTTACGTTAGCCCCTGGATTTGTTTTAATTTGATCAACAATTTACCCGCCCGAATTCGTTTTGATTTTTTTATTTATATATTTACATTTTGTTGTTTGTCGTAATCACAGAAAGTGAACAAAAAATCAAAAAACTGAAATTTACCATCAGAGAATAGTAATTTAGGAATAACGCTGGTACAACATTTTTCAAAGCTGTTATGCAATGATTTTTTACACTACAAATGATGTAGATGTTTGCAGGCCCGGAGAAAAGGACAGAAGGGCCAAGTCCTCGGTTATGTTTTGCTCGACCTAACAAGTAAGTAATAGATTAATTGATATTCAGAGGGACAAAAATATTTTTCATTATCGCCCTTTCTGAAAAATACATTGAGTTATAAGGCTGGCTACGAGCCTCGATGTTTGTAGTAAACTCCGATTGTAGTAATAACAAAAAGAAAATTAAAAAAAATAAATTTTACTCAACGTAAATATTTATAAAGTATTTGTTTCTTTAAACCATTTTGTGTTTTTTCGAGATTTTGATACAAAAACTGGAAGTTGGCGTATTAAAAAATATTATCGTCTAAAATTTCTTTTAGAAAAGAAAATGAAAAAAAGCGAAATGTCACTGATTATAATTTTCAAAAAACACAAAAAAAACACTTTTCCTACATTTTTTTATGTATAGAATTGAAAGAAAATCAGCGTAGAAAATAAAACTAACCACTCAAATTAAAAAAAAAAGTATAGAAAGCT
Organism: Aquatica leii; assembly: GCA_035610365.1. NCBI lineage: Eukaryota > Metazoa > Arthropoda > Insecta > Coleoptera > Lampyridae > Aquatica > Aquatica leii. Next base: position 30,911,055 of record CM069439.1, read on the forward strand.
ATGAATAGCAAATAAAAGCAAAATTAAGAAAAAGTTGTTAAACAAATCCAATCGTTAAATTTTAAGGAAAAAACTGAGAAAATTGAAAGAAGAGATGTGAAAAGATACGAAAACGATTTCAATTACAATTTAAAAAATAAAGAACATACAGATAATAATGTGTTTTCTCGATTTGACGATTTTGAAACTGGATTGAAACAAACTTAACGCGTTAAATAAAATAAATCGTTCAAACAAAAAAGTGATAATTTTAAAGAAAGGAAAATTGAAAAACCTTCGATTATTGATTTTCGTAAAAATGTGAAATAAAAACAAGTAATTTTGTTAACAATTTAAAAAACCATAGAAAAAAACATTTGACTTTGAAAAACGAAAACTGGAGAAAGCAAAAAAAACATCGATTAAAATTCTTTCTTGAAAGTTTGATCAATGTTAAAAAATTTAAAAAAAAAAAAAGAAAAAAGTGCTTTATCACAAATTTTAGTAAAAAATGAAACAAAAAAAGGCTAGTCAATTTTATACTGAAATAAGAACGTCTTCCGGGTTTAGACCGTGTTTTGAAATAACAGAAAATCACTAAACGCTTGCTTTAGCGTATACGTATAAAATTTAAACATAGAGAATTCAAAATATTTTTTTGTAATTAACAGTAAACGTACTCAGTGAAATCTAGCAGTTACGATTAAAAGTTAATCTTACCACAAAAACCATTATTCAAACTAAAATTGACGTTTTCAAGTATCCTTTTTTGATAAAGTTCCACTAAACATATATAAAAGTCACGGTTGATAACTAATAACGGTTGTATTTTCTCAGTAAAATTTTTGAACTGTTTCAAAGTCTACAAAATTAGATAATTACATTGTTACGATGGAAGATCTAATCTAAATAATTAAAATCAAATTTTGAGAATTAGTAAAAATAAACTTCCCATATATTCATTTTTTTTAAATGGCAACGTAAAAGTGTATTCAAAACAATATTTTAACTACAAATTACACTGGTCTGCATGAAAATCGGCCCTGATACCATTCTTGACGACTCTTATGTAACATGACCTCCTGAATCCAAAAATGAGATTCGTTTTTACCCATCTCCCACCTATTTTGGGGGGACCCCATTTAAATTTTATTTTTTGCATTTTTTTTAGAATTTTAACTTATAGCCGTTAAACATCCCAAAGCAGGTAATAAAATTTATACCAAAGTATATGGCAAAAGTTTTGCTATAAAATGTATATAGAAACAACAATAAAATACAAATATATATAAGAACAGTAAAAAAATATCAATAAACAGTTAAGAAGATTCATTGCACGACGCTAGCGATCTCAATACCACATGCAGGTTTGAACAGGAATTTTCGACAGGCTCGAACTTGCATTACTCTTCTCATTATAGTATATTACATTGTTTGCTTAACTGCTTCAATCAGTACATCTATAGCTGTTGCAGAGTTAACTTGTCCACGTTTTAAACGTGCTGGATTTTGTGTTCATTTTTGTTCATTTGTGTAAAACAGTCAAACTACTTTTACTCCGGATTTTTTCAAGTGACTAAGTGTGATTTGTGGTTAATGTCGGGCGTTGAATTACTGTTTAATTGTTCCACGCGAGTGTTAAAATCATCCCGATAGCTTCTGCTATGTTTGCGGGGAATTAACTTTAAAAGCGCAACCCCTTTCTCCGCTTGTTAAAACAGCTTATAAATTGTACTTTGATTGTCAAGTTGGTGACCAGGATAAGACTTGGACTCCATCAGTTTGCTGTACGACTTGTTACAGTAGTTTGACCAAATGGCTCAAAGGTACCCGTAAATCAATGCCATTTGCTGTGCCCATGGTTTGGCGTGAACTTCGCTGTCATCTTACAGATTGTTACTTTTGTATGACTTCCACCGTCAGGTTTTCGAGCAAAAGTAAGTATACAATTCAGTATCCCAATATTCCGTCAGTTCTAAGACCTGTTCCTCATAACGATACTTTGCCAATCCCAGAGCCCCCAAACACTTATACTCTAGAGCCGGAAATTGATTTAAAAGACTCTGAGCCACAACCTGGGGCTTCGAATGATACGTTCAATGATAATGAAGAGTATTCCGCAGATTTAGTTTCTCGGCAACCTCACCTCCTCACTCAATCGGAATTAAATGATCTTGTCAGGGATTTGCAGTTACCCAAGACTAAATCTCAGTTCCTAGGATCGCGACTTCAACAGTGGAATCTCTTAGAAAAGGGAGTAAAAATATCTTCTTACAGGACCAGACAAGCAACCCTGAAATGTCTTTTCTCAGAAGATAAAGGTTTACTGTTCTGCCCTAATGCAAATTTATTGATGACAGAGCTACAGATGCCATGTGACCCAGACAAATGGAGACTGTTGATAGACTCATCAAAAACAAGCTTAAAAGTTGTCCTGTTGGCAAATGGGAATGACTTTCCATCAGTTCCAGTTGCATACTCTGTTGATATGAAGGAAACGTACGAAAACATCTTCAGAATCTTTGATAAAATTAGTTATCATGATTATAAGTGGAAACTTTGCGCTGACTTAAAAGTTGTTGCTCTACTCACGGGCCTGCAATCAGGATTCACAAAATATTGCTGCTTCCTTTGTGAATGGGATAGCCGAGCCCGAGATAAACATTACATCGTACGGGACCTCTGCGAGAAAATCTTATTCCTGGTCAGAAAAATGTCGCCCACAATCCTTTGGTTTCGAAGGAAAATATTTACTTACCACCTTTACACATCAAACTTGGATTGATCAAGCAGTTCGTGAAAGCAGTGGACAAGACAGGTAGCGCATTTCAATTTTTGAAAACTAAATTTCCTCGTCTTAGCGAAGCTAAAATCAAAGAAGGCGTTTTGTTGGTCCCCAGATTAGACAACTCTTCCAAGATTCGACGTTTATTGAACACCTAAGTCGAAAAGAAAAACGAGCTTAGCTTGCATTTCAAAACGTTTAAAAGAACTTCTTGGGTAACCACAAAAGTGAAGATTATGTTGCTCACGTCGAGGAACTGCTTTTAGCGTACAAGGACATAGGATGTAACATGTCTCTTAAAGTTCACTTCTTTCACTAGCATCTAGACTTTTTCCCTGAAAATTTAGGAGCAGTCTCGGATGAACACGGGGAACGGTTCCATCAAGACATCGCTAAGCTGGAGAAGAGATTTTCAGGGAAGTGGAATGCAAGCATGTTGGCGGAGTACTGCTGGTTTTTGAAACGAGAGAGCTGTACCTCAGAAAAGGAAAGCAAGCACCAAGTAACGAAGAATATCTTTTTATTTATTACTGTTTATAGCTAAAATAGTTCTTTTTCCCATTTAAATTAAATTAATGTCCATATATTTACTATTATAATAATTATTCTAATTATTATTATCGTTCGATAAATAAATTATAATTAATTAAGTGGTAAAATTAGAGATTTGCGGCTCCCTCGAAAATGGTGGGTGATGGAAGAAAACGGAAGACATATTTCGATTCAGGACGTCATTTTACATAAGAATCACCCGGAATAGTGTCAGGGCTCGATAAAAAATATTTTTTTGCAGACCAGTGTTATCATTAAAGAGTTAAACAACTTCATAATATGTTAATTTGGATTTGAACCTTTACATTGTTTGTGATTTATTCGAATTTTTCAATCATAGTAAAATTATAGAGTGGAAAACTCTTTTTCTCTTTCTTTTTTTTCAGTTTTAAATTGTACCTTATATGTTGTATTACAGCATTCGCTATTTTAACAAAAACCCATTAAAGGAGTTGGTAGTTACATCGGCTAATAATGTAAGATATTTTAGCTGAAATATAGTTAATCGATCTTTGATGGTTACAGTAAGCAAACTAATACTTTCTAGAAAATCATCAGCATGACATTCATCACTAACATACAACATAAAGCAATAACAAATAAACCAAAAATTCTCTGTAAAGTTTTGATTTGTTTCACTAGGTAAACTCTCCGTCCTTTTGTTTATTGTTATAAACAAATTCGACACAGAAAAGTGCACTTTATGAATTAATAATTTATTAAGAAATACATACAAATTTTTGAAAAATAGATTCCACTACGAGATATTGCTGTGTTTGAAACATGGAATTACACAATCCTTTGTAAGTAGCTTCAACTCTATTTTTAGAACTGCTTTATTAAATTCAAAAAGCAAAATATCGAATGCAGCTGTTGTAAATACATACGAAAACATTATTTACGCGCAGGTTACAAGTTATTTTTATTGTATAAATAGTACCCTTTCAGAAACACAAAATAAACTTGTTTTTCGAAACTATACTAATTTAAGTTGGTGAAGTTTTTAAATGATTAACGTATCTAATATGTTTAAATGCTCTTTACAATTACTAACAAATTTAATCAAATAATAAAATGACAAATTTCAGTTTTAACAATGTTTTAGGAAAAACACATTAAAATAAATACTTTGAAGTATCTTCTTAGCAATACATTCATTTTCTATCACTTTCTTACTTATGCTAGACGTTTAGTGTTTTTTTAAAAATTTCTTTATATAAAATGGTAGATACCACACTATCAAGAAACTTAGACAGTTTGAAGTTCAAGAAGCCTGTGAAAATGATACTGAAACTTTATAACGTAAAGTCTAAGAAATTCTCAAAACGACCAAAGCCACCGTTGCAAATGCCAAAAAACAGACAAAAATATTTTCAAAACTGAACTATACTCTTAAAACCAAAAAATGATAAAATGAAGTTACTTGAGTACATTAAAAGTATCTTTGCAATACTGCATTCTTATGAATATGAATCAAAAATAGCAGCGATTCATCTGAAGACGAAAAATTAGTTTTAGCAGATAACTATTTTCAAAAAAAACTTATAGTAAAAAAATATTGTTCTGATATTAAACATTTGAAATAAACTAAAGCGAGTAAAAAATTCAAATTTTCAAAACGTTTATGTAATTCTTTGAAATCCTTAAACAGTCTTAATCTTCTCCTGTATAAAATAATAATTAAAAGAGAAAAGAAAAAGTTAGAGTCTCTGAGGACGCACGTTAAGTGATAAACCCCAAGCGCAAATTTACTTTATTTTGACATTTGCAATTAAAAGTGCCCGCGCAAGTAGAAAAATTTAGCTGTATTTTACTACCTATAACAATTACGTTAATTATTGAGTATAAGGATAATTACTTTTAAAGACGAATGGAAGCATTTCCCCCTTTTTAATCTGAGTGTACCTCTAACAGCAACTAATGCTGCTCGAGACATACTAAACGGATTATTATTTAAGCCGCCGGGCAGAAAAAGTTATTATATTGATAAAGCAACTCGTATAAAAGTCTTTTAAGTATTTAAACAAACAAAGCCGTTACGTTTTTTACAGTCACATTTTATGATTTAGCTGGCAGTTCAATTTTATTTAGGGTACATTTTTACTGGAGCTATAAACATGCAATATTATAAAATTGAAAGATTTTTAAGGCTTTAATTTACTGAAACCTATTCTATACGCTTTGTTTTGCAATTCCAACGCTTTTAAAATACATTTATATTTATTGCACATTGTTTAGAGCTTGGTATATTTTTTATTCCTTTATCGTTTTATAAATGTCTTTTTTTAATTATAAAAGCAGGGCTCTATTGCACTGTAAATGCAACGCATTTTTCAGTGGAAACTTTAATAGATATAGCTTAGTGAACAACAGTACAATACCTAGTTTAGTTCACTCGAATATTTCGTCATAACATTCAGTTTTACAACAAAGTTATACATCGTTAACCTAATAGACATAAAAATACAAAAACCTAATATTGAGCCGTTAGTTTTATTCCGTTTCTAAACTCAAAACCGGTTAAAAAAGTATTTAAACAATTTCGAAATGTATAATATAGAAACAAAAATTTTCAGGAAAGAATCAAAAGACAGTAAAGCCGACTCTACACTTCGTCAGTAACTAAATCGCTTTACAAAAAAGTAGTTTTTTAGAATTAATCTAAAAACAAAGTAAAAGATTTAGCGTTGTAAAGTAATGCAAACAATTAAAAAACATAGAACTATAAACTAAATTACTAATATACGTGAAATAATAATTAAAAATAGCACAGATCTGTAAGTAAAAAACCTCATGAAATTTTTATACATTATTTTATAGATTTCAACTTGGTAAAAACAAAAAAACTAACTGAATAATGCTATCGTAAGTCCTAAGTTAGATAACTTAAAGCGACCGGTGCGTTGTTTGCGAAAACACCACCAAAGAGCCCTAGCAGACGTAAAACAATGGTTTACATCGTATAAGACCGCGCTTCGCCGGTACAAACTGTTAGTGAAGACAGCTAAGTAGAGCTTCTGGCAAAGTTTGGTGGAAAAAAGCTTAGCGACGAGTCCGTGGGGGTTAGTTTACCTCCTCTCGGAAGTTCCTGTCGATTGAACCGTGTTCCAACGTTAAAGAAGGCGTCAGATAAACTATTTTGCAACAAAACACAATCAAATCAAAACTATACACATTATTCCCAGACGACGATCCATCGACGGACAACCCCCATCAGCAGATCTCTTTTGCAAAGTAATTGCTATCAAGACTGGTTGGTCACCAGCAATGATTTCGCTACAGTGGCTAGCAACCTTCCTAAGAACAAAGCTCCTGAACCTGACGGAATTCACTGTAATGTTTTGAGAACGTTTGTTCTAGATTCTTTATTTGACCTATTCAACTCTTGCATAATATACGGTTATTTTTCTACTAACTAGAAAGATGCTAAGCTAATTACTATTCTCAAGCTAAGAACGAAGGATCTTGCCAACCCAAACTCGTATCATCCGAAAACATTGTTATCGGAAATAAGCAAACTTTTCGAAAGGACAATTCTTAAAAAGATACACGACGACATCCTGCCAAACATCTTACTAATCCTAGTTAATATGGCTTCGTTCCTGGCAAAACGACGACTGACGCCGCCTATCGATTAATGACTAGTGTACAATCAAACATTTACAAGCACAGACTAGCTATTTTCATAAACATTTCTGAAGTGTTCAATAACGTATGGCCTTCTATAATTAAAGCTCTCGTCGTTAAGAGAGTACCTGCAGACGCTACGCGCGTCATTCGTAGCTATTTATCCAACAGATCGATAACATACTTTGCGAAAGTTTCACGTTCAGTTTTCAGCTGACGAAGAGCTGTCCACAAGACCGCGACATTTTTGCTTATGCGGACGACATCACTGTGTGCAGAAGATGCGAAGAAGATTTTCGTTTGTGTGTAAGAAAAACTCGTTTTATCAGTCGTATGATATGGCGTAAACAGAAAAATCACACAACCGAATAGTATTTCTGTTCGGTAGGTGTGAACAAATTTAATACAAAACTTAAAAAGCAAAAATCTTATTCTAACCTTAATTTAACTATACGTCAAGTGTCTCATGGTTCTGAAATACGAGTTTCACAACCACTTTTTAATTCAATTGACATCTTGAGTGAGTCAGAAGACTCTAATACATTAGTTTCCTAGAACGAATCTAGTTCAGATCTTTCTATTGACTAAAGACCTCAACTTTTTTTCACAGAGGGAGCTCAACGATTTAACAAGAGATTTCAGTATTTCAAAAGATGCTGTTATCATCTGAGAACTCATTAGAATGACGCATATTCCTTGATCCGTCTAAAACTAGCCTCAAAACAGTCTTGCGTGTAAGTGGTAGTTTACAACGCGACAGCTTTGTTTCAAAACCGAGCCCAAAGGGCGAAGTTTTCATTTAGCTGGATCGCTGTAATGTAAGCCGGGTCTCATCTGACCCAGACGTTCGTTTTTTGCAAATAATTTTATTGTTTTCCAAAATATTGCTTTAAGCGTTTATGTATTCCTCAAAACTGTTTTAAAATTGCTTCAGAATATATTTCGCGAAAAAAATTCTTAACATACGTAAGTTAATCATTTTGGGTCACTTGATACCCAGTTTCCCTTTTGCGCGTACTCGAAGGCGTCAGTTTTATTTCTAGCTTTGTGTACTGTTGACGTTTGAAGCACACTTGTGAATAAAGTGTGCTTAAAATGGCAACATTGTCTCGAGATAGATTTAAAAATATACCGATATTTATTCGCTCTGATGACGTTGCCATGAAAGATGAAAGAGCTTGACAAATTAGTTCTTTTGCAAGATATTGCGGATTGATTTTCATTCAACTGTAAACATCGTATGAACCTTCTATTGCAACAATCGATAAACAATTGGTTATTTTGTGCGGAGGATGTTCATATATAGTTTCTATTCCTAGTACATATGGAATAAAACAATGGACACTTTGTGATGCAAAAAACTTATTGCTGCAATTTTGACGTTTACTTAGAAAAGGTTGGAGATACGGGGAAAAAAACTATGGGACAAAGTTGTAAAGCAATTACAAAACACTGAAAAAATAACTACTGTAAGTGTTTTTATTAAATATTATTAGATTTAATTAGTTTGGTTAGTTTAAACGTGTATATATTTTTAGTAGTTTAATAAATTAGTTTTAATAATAAATTCGTTACAAATTGGCGTCAGTGTGGAGTATCGAATAGAATAAAACGTTTGCGATTTTTAGTGTGAATACCATTAAGTTATTTGATATAAATAAAAACATTGATTGTGTAAATAAATAAAACTTTAGTTGGGGATTCGCGTGTTTGTTTATAGCATTTAATCTTAGCTATTAAACCAGTGTCGGGCTTTATTAAAATTTAGTATTATTAAATTTTGTTTTAAATTATTATTCGTGGTTAAATTTATGCCGGTGACGCGTTTGCAAAAAGTGAAAATGGATTCAAAAATATTTGAAATTCTCGAATCGATGAATAAAAATATCCAAGAAAAACTGTCCGAAAATTCTCAGAAGATGGAAGAAAATTCTAGAAAAATGGAAGAAAATTCGCAGAAAATAGAAGAAAAGTTTTACGAAAATTCTCAGAAAATTGAAGAAAAACTGTCGGAAAATTCCAGAAAAATGGAAGAAAAACTCTCTGAACATTCTCACAAAATGGAGGAAAGTTCTAGAAATTTAAAAAAAGAAATACAAACGAGCATAAAAAATCAAATCAAAATTGTTCAAGAAGAAACTCAAGCAGACATGTTAAATTTAAGAGAAGAAATATGCGAAGTTCGGGAAAGCGGAAAACAATCTATGAATGAGAAAATAGAAGCAATAGAGGACAAATTAGAAGACAGAATGAAACTGCTTGAAGAAAGAATGAACCAAATGAATTACCACGGTGAAGGCAGTGTCACGAGTGAAGATTTAATAATGGACCGTCGGGAAGAAACCACCCACAAGTTTAAGGTTGTACCGCCAAATTTTGATGGTAAAGTTCCATGGTCAACCTGCTACAATAGTTTGAAGCAGCAGCTACAGCTAATGGTTGGAGCAACAAGCAGAAAGCGACGTCTTTAATAGTGTCCTTACGGGGAGAAGCGCTTGGAATTTTACAAACTGTTCCTGACCACCTACAAGAAAATTACAAACTCTTAATTTCACGATTAGAAATGAGATATGGAGATGCTCATCTTCAACAAGTGTATCAAGCTCAAATTAAAAGTCGGGTACAGAAAGCTGCCAAAAGTCTTCAGGAGTTTGAGGCTGACATCGCCAGATTGACACGGCTTGCGTATCCTACAGCACCATACACCTTCTTGGAGCAGTTGGCGATTCAAACCTTTGTAGAGACGGCCTCAGAGACAACAAAACGCAGCAGACTCTTCGGTTAGCTCGACCGAAAACATTGGATGACGCTTTGGTGCATGCTTTGGAGTTTGAAGCAGCAAAACAAGCATCGCAACGAGATGGTCATAGACTCTGCTGTGCTGCAGAAGTACCCGCGCAGACACTGAAAAGCATCGAGGAGATACCGCGACGAATACTTCGGGAAAGAAGAGTGACAACTTTGAACTGCGATGAAATAGACCATGTACGACGGCATCGTATTAAACCTAAGAAGAGGACAAGAAGAGCGCTCGAAAATTTGGAACGAGGCGAGCAAAAGAGACAAAAAGTAATCTCATCTAGTCAGACTCCGCAGATTACAATCCAAATGGCATCGTCTAGGGAGCAATTGCATAGCATTTATCTCGATGGCAAGATCAATGAGAAAAGCGTCCAGTTACTGGTTGACACGGGAGCGACGAAAACCATCATTCGTACTGACATGTTATTGGAAAACGAGAAGACATCGCTAATAACAGTACGACTTCGAACAGCGACGGGCGACGAAATACCTACTCACGGACAAGTCATAGTAACCATTGGTTTAGGAAATAGAGTACTCGACCATCAAGTACTGGTAGCCGACATCACGGAAGAAGTCATCCTGGGAATGGACGTGATAAAGAAGTATGGGTTCCATTTGGGTATGAAGAACGATGTCCTGAAGATCGACAATGAAGAAATTCCTTTTCATTCGTCAGAGAAGGCAGCCGTGCGAGTCTTATTGAGTGAAGAAGTGATTCTGCCTGCAAGGACGGAAAGTGTGGTGATGGCACGCCTGGATAGAAATCTCCGGGAAGGCTACATACGCGCGATTGAACCAATGGAGGGCGGCTTAGTTGAAAAGGGACTACTCGTTGGCAGAACTTTAGTACGAGTAAAGAACACGATGCCAGTAAGGATCTTAAACATCAACTCAGATCCTGTAACGTTGAAAAAGAAGACCGTGGTAGGCCAATGCACGCCAGTATCACAAATTGTGAGATGCGTGAAGTCGAACGAAGATACGTCGCGGAAGAAGTGTACACAACATCTATTGCACATTCTTATGCCAAAACCTCAGCCAAGACCAGCTGGCTAAAGTTAAAGTGTTGATTCAAGAGTATCAAGATGTGTTCGCGCTGTAGAGTGACTCCAAAAGAAGAACTAACGTGGTGAAACATAAAATTAATACCGGAGACGCTCGGCCGATACGACAACATCCACGCAGACTTCTTATGGCGAAAAGAAAAGAAGCCGAACAAATAATTACGGATATGGAAAAAGAAGGCGTGATTGAACCTTCAAGTAACCCATGGGCATCCCCAGTGGTATTCGTAAAGAAGAAGGATGGATCAACGAAGTTTTGCGTAGACTACAGGCAGCTAAACGACGTGACCAAAAAGACCGCTACCTTTTACCAAGAATTGACGATACGTTAGACACCCTGTCAGGATCCCAGTGGTTTTCTACGTTAGATTTAACGAGTGGATACTGGCAGGTAGAATTAGAACCCAAGGATCGTGAAAAAACAGCTTTTACGATTAGAACTGGTTTGTGGCAGTTCACTGTGATGCCCTTCGGCTTGTGTAACGCTCCTGCAACGTTCGAGCGTTTGATGGAAACCATCTTGCGTGGATTGTCTTGGAACACGTGCTTGGTTTACTTGGACGACGTGATCGTGGTTGGGAAGTCGTTTGAAGAACACTTGAACAACTTGAAGGAAGTGTTCCAGCGATTACGTGGGGCTAACCTCAAACTGAGCCCAAAGAAGTGCCACGTATTTAAGAAGAAAGTGCAATACCTTGGCCACGTCGTATTTAGAGATGGAGTAAGAGCTGACCCAGACAAAATTCGAGCAGTGCACGCATGGCCAAGACCAATCGACAAACATCAGGTCCGAAGTTTCCTTGGGTTGTGCACTTATTATAGAGGATTTGTACCCGGATTTGTCAATATTGCCAAACCATTGACAAAATTAACGGAAGAAATTTAGAATGGAATGAAGACTGCGAAAATCCTTTTAGTCAACTAAAACATGCCTTAGTCACTTCGCGGATTTTGAGTTATCCAAGAGAAGATGGAAAATTTGTTTTGGATACCGACGCAAGCAATCTGGCCATAGGCGCGGTACTTTCGCAGGTTCAAGATGGACAAGAAAAAGTTATCGCGTATTTTAGCAAAGTTTTGTCCAGGCCAGAAAGGAATTATCGCGTGACTAGGAGGGAGCTGTTAGCAGTCGTTAAGTCCATTGAACATTTCTACAAGTATTTTTAAGGACGAAAATTTTTACTGAGAACAGACCACGCCGCTTTAAAATGGCTACTGCAGTTCCGTAACCCGGAAGGACAAGTGGCAAGATGGATCGAGAGACTGCAAGAGTATGACTATGACACAGAATACCGTGCCGGAAGCAGTCGTCGGAACGCTGATGCCTTGTCTAGAAGACCATGTTCAGCGGACTGCAGCCATTGTTCGCGACTTGAAGAAAAAGTCGAATGCCTCCGGAGAACTGCTATGGTTGATGATGAATGGGAACCTGAGCAGTTACGTCGCGAACAAGAAAATGATCCTGAAATAAGACTACTCCTGGACTGGAAAGAAATCGGCCGACGACCAACCTGGGAAGAAGTGAGTGCTTTGGGAAGAAATATCAAAGCGTACTAGGCACAAAAAAACAGTTTTCACTGACCCCGACATAAGAAAACTTATAACTGATCCCCGTTTATTGGAAACAATAAAAGATCACAAAAAAGAACCGTCTTGTCTTTATTTTACAAAAAACCTATACTTGATAGAATGTTATAGAAGTCATTTTTAGAATATGTGACCTTTAAAACAAATAATTAGACAAAAGTATCCCGTGCAGCTAAAATCTGTCTAATTAATTAGTAATGCACACATTTAGATTAAATTTAAAAGCTCAGTTCATTTTTTTTTCAGACTTTAGACTTTAGAAGAGACACGGTGGTTTACTTTTTGCTTCTAGGTTAAACTTTTTCAAACGTAAAAAAGCAGAAAAATTATTAAAGAACGCAGAAACCAATAACGCAGTGCCTATTGAAAAATTAGGAAGAAATATCACAGAACCTGGTGAGAAAAACTAAATCTTGCTGAAATTGTTTATGCTGCGTTAGAAAAAACTGTGTTTCTAAACAGATTAAACAAAATTATAATAATAAGATAAATAAATACTACTGTAGCGAACGTTTTTAAATTGCTGAAAATTTAAAAGCGAAAAAAAAACAATATGCCAAATCAAAGACGTCCCCGTCATTAATTGGTACAAATTCACGTCAAACACCAAAAATCCTTTAAAAAGCGTTATAAAAGTGAAATTCATTATGATTTTTCTAAAATTCATTACTAGCATGTATATCAGTTTTCTGAAATTAAAAAAAATATTAATAGGGCACATTTAAATTAAATTAAAACTTTTGTTAAAAAACCGAAAAGCACCGAATCAGCCTATGTATGTATATTTAGTTTCTAATAAGAATAAATAAAACTGGTATTGATTTTAATTTTATAAGATTATATGACCGACAACTAAATATCATTTGTATTAAAAACTAATATTTAAGAGAAATAATTGGCAATTACCATAAGCTAAAAAATTAACTTGTATTTCATATTTGAATTCATACTTTGTATCTGTATTCACTGGCGTTACACCAAAATTAGCAATAATTATGTGTTCAAATTTGAGTTGTGGTTGCGTGTATTAACCGCAAATTGCCATGTAAAATAGAATTATAAAATAAAGATATTCAGCGCACCTTTTTCCGGTAGCTAAAATCCATCAATGTAAATGTACGAGCAAAAGTAACGTTATTACACAGTAAATGATAACACGGAATATTGAAATGAGTTCTTGTACAAAAAGAAGCCGCTCTATTAGGAAAATTCATTTCGAATACTTTATGACATTCTACAAAAGCATATCCGGAATGACTGTCTCGTGTTCGGTTCATTACGAAAGGCATTATTCAGAATTTGTGTTTACCTTTAAAAGACTCATCTCGTTTGTTCTAATCCAAAAGAACATTAGGTTATTGAAAGACATCCGCGACAAGGGAGCCTCGCTCACAGGATTAAATTTTACATGTGGATTGACAGTAATAACAATACGTTTTTCATTGGAATGAGCTTTTACAGATCAGAATTCTTTGATGTTGGTATTAACAAACCGGAAGAAATATGTAATGTCGCAAAGATTTCAGTACGAAGCACATTATTATTCATTTTACGTCGTTTCGTTTTTATAAAAATGCGTTCCTGTGGGACAAGTGGAATGATCCGACAAATTCCCAGGTCTTAATTTTCCTAATGTAGACGTCTTTGGCGCTATTTTAATGTACAATTTTCATTAAGTAATACTAAAGATTTAAGAATTTTGTATTGCTAAATACAAACGTACGAAAAACAAATTCTAAAGGTTTTTATTCTACAGGATAGCATTAATTAAATTTTTTAGAGAATATGCTAACCTATTAAAAAAATTTATTAAAGTTGCATCTAGAGTTGCATTTTACCACAAAGGTCCACTTTAAGTGCGATCTTATTTTCTATTGCAATTATTAATATTGATTCTTTGGAAAATATAGATAGGAAAACTAGTCACAATGTACTATAATTAGCAATAAACTAAATGAATAAAAATATGTTTGACAAAAACATCGTTTACATAAAAAAAAAACTCTTTAGAACAAACCTGAAGCCAAGGGTAATAATTACATCAAAGAGATTAAGAAAATTAAGCAAAAAATTGGCAGTAAACAAGAACATCAGTAAATTGTATATTAGAAAATTAACCAATAACTTGTTTAAAGTCATCATGAGACTAGCAGAACTTACCCTTCAAAACGCACCAGTTACAAAGGTAAACGGAAGTATACCTGAAATTTAAAAAAAAACATTTTCAGAACAGTTGAAAATATCAGAGAAGTTACTTAAAATTAAACTGAACCAAAACAAAATGTCGAAAATAAACTTATTACAAAAAAATATAATTAAAAAACAATATTACCTCAAAAAACCCCATTCTAAATTTGTTTATTGGTTTAGACTAACATAAGATTCGTTTCTACAATGTGAGAAACATCAAAAGTAATGATGGTTTCTAAACCAGTTTAAAAAACTGTTTGAAATGCCATTTTTCCTTTCAGAACAGTTTTGTTTTAGAGAAAGCCGTTCTACTTATACTTTTATCTTTTAGAACCTTTAGAAACATATTTTAAAGCTCATAATTTGTATATTTAAAAGTTATATTCTACAACTGCATATAAAAGTGTTTTCTACTCAAATTTTATGTGGTATTAACCCTTAGATGACACCTAGTGGTTGAAATGAGCCCAGCTTCCAATTTCCAATTTCGTACGTTAATTATAGTCCAAAATTAGAATTTTTGGCGCCATCAGTAATTAGTTAGATTGCCTTCATTCTGTGCCAGAGAAATTTTTCCCAAACGCGTCAGTAGAGTTTCGACAGTCTATTGAAGTGAACTAATGTCGTTAGTGCCCCAGTGTGTCATTAGTGATTATTCGAATTATTTTTGTCTTTTTTTATGTGTGTTTCATGTGCAGAGGTTCTTTATATACTGACTTTCAGAAAAATTGCAACACCTAGAAGTTGTTGAACGATTTTATTGAAATTTGCTTCATGCTATCAATCAAGTGATCTATAGCTGCTTGTGATATATCGTCCCAAGCTTCTTAAATCCGTAGCTGGAGATCGTGTAACTTATCTGGAGGGTGTGGTAAATTACCCTACCAATCATATCCCATACATGTTCAACGGCCGACAAATCAGGCGACCGAGCAGGGCATGAGAAGACGGCAATGTTAGCTTCTTCCAAAAACCGCGTTGTAGCCCTTGCCGTACGAGGGCGCGCATTATCCTGCTGGAAAATGGGATTTTGCAGCCCCTGAAGATATGGAAGCCTAACTGGTTGTAGCACATTAGCATAGTAACCAGCTGCGTTTAGGTTGCCGTTAATAAAGACCAAGAGTGATCTGCTACCATAACATATTGCACCCCATATCATAACTCCTTGAGTGAGGGCTGTGTTGCGTTCCACAAAAAAAATTTGGATTTTTACGTTGTCCACGCATCTGTCTGACCCTCCTACGACCATCGTGGGCCCACAAACAAAATCGGGACTCGTCACTAAACACAATTTGATTCCATTCTTGTGCCCAATTAACTTTTTCGTTGGTCCACTCTAGTCTGTGCAGACGGTAAAGTGGTGTAAGGGAAAGACATAAACATGGACGATATGAACGCAACCCATAAGATCTTATCCGGCGATAAACAGATGACATTGACAGTTGATCGAGTTGTTGAAAATCTGTCTCTTGTGGCCAAGACTCTTAAGCGACCTTCTTCCCGATCTGTAGTCCTCCGAGGACGTCCAGATCTACAGCGACGATGTTAAACCCCTTCCTCGGACCATTTGGACCAACATCTCAATATCGATGAAACATTTCGGTTTACACGACGAGCAATTTCTCTTAGCGAAAGTCCGGCCTCTCTCATACCAATAATACGGCCACGTTCAAAATCACTTAATTGGACAAAATGTTGATGTTGACGTACTCTCGGCATTGTTGCCAAGTTCAGAATGAAATTGTGAACAAATAACAACAATTTGCAAACTTGAGAATTACTAAATGGTCTACTACTTTAAATTTATTGTTACTATGTTACTATGGAAACAACAGGAAAAAAACAAAAAAACTACTGGATAGATTTTATTCAAATTTTAATCATCACTTTGTTTCATGAAAATAGACGTTTCCTAAAAATTTAAATAAAATCGTTTAACAAGTTCTAGGTGTTGCAATTTTTCTGAAAGTCAGTATATATCATTTTGCTTGTATAAAATGTGTAATTTACGCCCAGGTACCATCGCCAAAAATTTCAGAGCAAAGACAATCTTTTTGAAGATTCATTTTAAGATAAGGAAGCGATTGATTCGGAACGCTCTAAAAGTTCAGAATGTGAAGAAGGTAATGATGGTGCTTGAGACAGTGATCTAAAAAACACAAGTTTAGAGCAACTTGTATTATGTTGGCGCGCACTAGTGACTGCACTTAAAGCTAAAGGTGCGGGGCCAAAACAAATTTTTTTGGGACACAAGGAGTCTAGAGCGTATTTAAAGTACAAAAAATCTGAAACTCTATTTAAAATTTGAATTTTTATAAACCATATTTTCAATTATATTTTTCAATGTCTGCCGTTAATGGAAATTGTGTGGTTTGGTAAAAATTGCTCGAAAACAATTGCTCGAAAAATAGTTTCTCGAATGGACAGTTATATTATAGTTTAATTTTATTTGAATTGCTTAATTAGTTACAAATTTCCCCTATTTACAATTACTACCTTACGTTCTATTTACATTTTACTCCGTCTCTTCTCCACATAGTCTGCACACCTTTTCTTCTTCTTGTTTCCAGTATTTGTTACCTAACTCTTCGTTTCCACATCTGAACCGTACTATCATTTTCTTCTTGTTGCTTTTATTCCCTTTCACCTTTAAATATTTTGGCACCCCTTCCCCCTTGATATCCTTAAAATTCGTATTATATCTGCTCTCTTTTATCCTTGTCCATCTTTCTTGTTTTTCGATGTCCTTATCTCTTCTTATTATTTCTTCCCTTACCCCTACTCCCTCTTCTCTTAATCTCTCCACTTCTTCTCTCGCATAGCCGTTTCTTTTGTAATACTCTTTTCTGCCCTCCTGTCCGTACTTCACTTTTCCTCCCTTTATCTCTTTCCAAAATTCTTGCAGGATTTTGCATTCTGTTCTTTCCCTCAGTTCTTGCTCGTATTTTATGGCCCTTTTTCCTATCTCTACTCTTATTTTTGCTACCTGTACCTCCTCTCTCACAATATACTCCGGTGTATCTCTGTAGAATCCCAATACCCATCTCCAGTATGTTTCCTGTATCCCTTCTACCGCCCTCCACTCCTTCCACCCCCACATTTCTGCCCCATACATCACCACCCCCTTTATTAACTTTTCGAACAACAGCTTTCTTTTTTCTATATTGTAAGAAACCGCCTTTATTCACTACAATTACAGTGAAAAAATAACAAATATTTTAATTATAATTTTAGAAAAAGGCGTGCGTGGCGCTGCAAGTACAGTCCAGATAAGTAAAGCTTCTCCTACTCTTTAAATCCCTCTTTATTGGCGTCACCACTGATAAAGCTAGATAACCGACGGGTATATAAGTAGCCACCTAGCCATTGTAAAGAAAATGATCAGATTTGTGACTCCAGGTTTCTACCTGACCGCTTTTCCTAAAAGTTTTCCAAATTTTTGGGATACCATTAACTCTATTTATTAGACCTACCGCCTCAATTGTATGGGATACCTACAATTACCCTTCTAGTTTTATTAAATACCGTTGACTAGACCCTCCTTTCGATTGTAGGGATACTTACAGTCTCTCGTCCGGTAACCGTCTAGGACACCGTTGCCTGTACCGAACTATAAATAAATTGATGCCGTTACAACTGCTAAAATTAAATCGTATTAGAGTCTTTACCTTCGAACAATAACCACCTATCGATTGTAGGGGTACTAACTATATCATAATCCTTTTCTTTACTTTAGTAAACGTAGATCTGAAACTATAGGCATCATCAGGGCATTCATTAATAAAAAGGTACTTATCGATGCATTCAAAGATAACGTAGGTGATGTTGCACTACGCTATAAACACCGATCTCTTATTCATTTGCACCGGACGTCGCCTGGAAACCCAACATTCCAGCGGGTGCAATTGGTCCAGTACCTGGTGGTAGTTTCGTTGAAACTGAATACATTACACAATTATCCGAATACCTATTGCCACCACACATTGAGCTCCGGAATTATACAAACAATCGCAACGAATGTACTTGTAAGGTCAACCGCTATCTCAGAAAGGTATAAATACTGTTGCGAATTTATTTATTAAAAACTAATTTATTTAAAACGATTAAAAATTAGGTTTACTTATTCTAGAAATATGTACACGTTTAAATTAACCGAACTAATTAACTCTAATAATATTTAATGAAAACACTTACACTATAATTTATGTATGACCGTTGTATAAAACTATCACTTAAGATAAGATAACGTCCTCGGATTTCACACTTGTTTACACTAATAATCATATACACGATTAATCTCGGTAGGTTTATCTCACACGCGTGCTATTCTTAATACTGCATGCATTCACATTCCAGCAATAACTGACCTACGATTTCTTTCTTACGTATTTATAGACATCGGCGAATCCTTCTCGAGCGTTCCTTACTTTTCGCTATATCTTCTAGAAACTAGATAACAGCTTCTAGAAGGCTCTTGCGTTTGCAAGTAATTTCTTGAACGTTTCAATACTAACCTTGGCCGTTTATTTTAGATTCCAGTGCCGTGCCACTACCGGTCTGAACCAAAACCGTACCATATTTTATTCTTGTATATAATTTAGCATTTAGGCTTAAGTTAACATTATCCTGAATTATAATTTAGTTTCATTTTGTTTGTAAATAAATGTATTAAACCGGATTACGATTAATCAGTGAACCCTGGCCAAGCTGACTACCCGATTTCGCACGTCGAATAAAAACACGTAAACAAAGTCCGAGGTGCAGTGCGTTACAATATCCATCATGAATACCCTTTCCCCTACCCCCCACACTTGTCCTATTAATCTGTTTCCTTTCCTCACTCTTTCCTTTATGTGTTCTCTATCCTCATTATCCTGCTTCATTGTGTAAGCCTGGTATGTAAATTCCTTCAGTTGTTGCACTTCCTCATCCCTCTATTTCCACTCCTCTCTTTTTCTTTTCCCCCCTCCTTTTCTAAATACCATTATTTTTGTTTTCTCCGTGTTTACTTCAATTTCTTTTTTTTTCATGTATTTTTCCAGCGTTTTCATCATTTCTTTTATTTCCTTATACTCCTTTGCCACCAACACTATGTCATCCGCATACGCCAACGACCATACCTTTGCTTTCCCTACTACTATCCCTCCTGTCTGTTGTCCTCTCATTGTTTCCTCCAGATCCCCCGTATATACTGCAAACAGGCTTGGGCTCAGTGGGCATCCCGGTCTCAACTCTCTCTTCCTAATGCATTTCTCGCTCTCTTCCCCATTCACTTGGACCCTGCTTCTCGTTTCTTCGTAAACTTCCTCCATTCTTTCTATTATACTTTCATTGATTTTTTTTCTTTATGTATTCCCACAGTTTTTCCTTTTTCACTCTGCCAAAAACGGCTTTTAGAACTACGAATAGTGCCACCATTTCCCCCCTTTTTTTTCTAGCTCTCTAGTCTTCCTTGTAGCACTGTCGCATATAATTTGTATGGCGTGCTTAATAATGTTACCCCTCTGTAATTCTTGACTTTATTCCTTTCTCCTTTTTATGGATCGGGCATATTATTCCTTCTCTCCATCTTCCCGGAAATCCTTCCCTTTCCATATTTTATTTAGTATTTCCGTCATGTTTTTTGCTACATTTTCTTCCCCGTATATCCACTCTTCCCCTTGTATCCCATCTTCTGCCGCCTTTCCTTTTTTATCTTCTTTATTGTCCCTATTACTTCGTCTTTCTTTATTCTAATCCCTATCTCCTTCTTCCCGTCTTACTACTGTGTCTTTTCTTTTTTCTGATTTTGTCTTCGCCTCCCAGCAAGTTCCTAAAATATATCTCCCATTCTTTAATTTGTATTCCCTTTGTCGTCGTTTTCTTCTCCTGTAAAGATGACAGTCGTGTAAGTATTGCACAGGGCCCAATACACTGCTTTCTTTTATTTCGAAATAAGTATATTCTTTCTTGATTCTGAAGATTTTATCTGCAATGTATAATTCCAATAGTTCTGTATGCTGTCTGGGCAAAAGTTTTCTTAATTTGTACCAAAGTCCCTCGTGCTAACTTTGTCGAAAGCTTGTGCTACGTCAAGAAAGATCGTAGAACAAACCTCTAAATCTCTTTCAATCATGTTTGTTATCCTGTGAACTTGTTCAATGGTTGAATGGCAATCCCTAAATCCAACCTGATGTGATAGAATCTTGACTTCTATAATATATAATACATGAGATTGTCTATAAGTTGAGACTTGATTGAGTGATTTTCCATATTTAGGAATCATTACCAACTTAGATACTTCCATATCTTGAGTACATAGCTGAAGCAAAACGAGCCATTGATAAGATAAGTAAGGTTGACTATTTGAAATTGTTTTAAAATTTCCCCAGTAATCGGGCCAAATCGTGGAGCCTTTTGTGAGTTAATGTTTTCTTTAATTGCAGTTGCAATTTCTTTTGGACTAATAAATCTGATTTCGCATTCTTCTAGATTAAGGTTTTCCCAATCTAATATGTCTTTACTTTCATTTGGCTGAAATGCTTTTGGGGCCAGCTTCTTCTGAGTCTTCTTTTTTCATAAATAAGCCGTTTTATCATTCTTGAGTAGTTATTACCTTTGGTTCTTGTGGTAATTGTAGAAATGTTATTCCATGCTGCTTGTTGAATACTAATCAAAGTTTCTGCTTCGTTATCTAGTTGTTCTTCATTTTTTAGAGGAGCTGACAAATTGTTATTTGTTGGGATTTGAAATTGCACCAATCAGTACGTTGATCAACTAATCTAGAAGTTAATTCCTTTTGTCGCTAAGCGTGAGAAGGATAGGATAGTGATCAAAGTTCATGTCCCGTGCTTCTTCGATATGCATGTAGTTCACTGAAACATTTCGAGTTATATAAAAAAGTTAATTAAGGCTAGAATTTTCTCTGGATCTCGAACCATATCTGCTTAAAACTTCGAGATACTGATCTTTTTCCAGAGCATGTCTTGGCGTGCAGTACACTGCTGCAATTGTGATCTCATATGTTCTAGTTATGACATTGACTGCGGTAGCTTTATTTTCCTTGTTTTGTATTCATTTCTTGGGAGTGCTTAATTGACTTTTTTATTATTTTTGCACCACCTTATTTTGTTGCGTTTTCAATGTGTATAGTACAGTATACTTTATATACCTTAGATCTAGTAAAGTATTAATTGGTAAAATGTTTGTAAAATGAGATAAATATCAATGCTTTCTATATCTAGAACTATGTGCAATTCTTGATGATGTAATAGTCCATTGGTATTCTATTTCATTGTTGCTAAACTATTTATCATTATGTTCTAGTCTAAAAATACTTTGATGATTTTTTTAAATGCGAAGAGAATTTTGCTTGGCGATTGTTTTCAAATAAAGCATTTATTACAAAGTTGTACTAAATAGTTCAATTTTTAAACTCCCAAGTTTCGAAACTTCTTTCAAAAAAATATTTGTATAGTAGCTATTTCCAGCAACAAGAATACCACCAACAGTAAAAAAACTATTACTGTAACATTAATAAACTGACAAAACCGTTAGAAAACATAAAATTTATATTTAAAAAAATTAGTAAAATGTCCACTGTTATAAGAACAAAATCATATGATTTTTTTTTGTGTCGGAGAGTTTAAAATAAACATTTGTTCTGTTTAAATAGTGACATTAATGGATAATTTTAATTTTTTCTTTAATTAAAATATATTACGTTAATTTTTCACAACTAATTCCGTTGCGTTGTGTTTGTTGTTCTATAAAACGTTAAATCAAAATATTAATTAATAATATATCTTCATATTTGTGGACTTACAAGCGTTATGGGTTTAAATTATTAAGGACCATTTTAGGTTTAGTGTTTTCGAGGATAATGGATGTAACTGAGATTTGTTGAATATGTATTATGCACATGCATTTAGTACCTATTCTGTTTTAATGAACGCAACGTCCATTACAATACTGCTGCAAGAAGGTAAACAATAAAATATTTGTTTGTTTAACTAACGACATCCATATATTAATTTGCATACATTTTTATCTGATGCAGTATTCCAACAAAAAAATTGAAACGGCCTTCTTAACGAACAAAATTTCATGAAAAAACGAAATGGATATAAATTTTATAAAAAATATAAGAGATTCGTTTTTAAAATAAAGAAATAAATAGATAGTAACTATGTACAAGAAAAACAAAATTGGATTTTAGTTATTAATTATAAAATTGTAATTTTTTTAGCTAAATTTTGTATATCTTCAAGCTGTAAAAATTTAATTTGCGATAAAATACAATACAACTTTAGTTGTTATAAAATGGGACCAAATCCTAATGCTTGAAAAATTATTGTTTTTTTAACTTCTGTTTTTAAAACGTTAAGTGCGTTTGTGTTGTTGCTTTGACGACAGCGCAAAAACTCAAGATTTTAATAAAAGAATGCATTCTGGACCCAATATACCAAAATAGTTTTATCACTGGAACCGCCAGTGAATGTAAATACTAAAAACGTCACTTGAGGTCAATACTAAATACTAAAAAATAGTGCAAACTTAAGTTTATAGAAATTATAAATTTTGTTAAAAGAAATATGCAATAATTTTTCGCAGTTCCGTTTTAACGTCGGCTTTTTAAATAATTATAGAGCCGAAGTTGTTGTTATACATTTTTAAACTGAAACGACAAACTAATTTGCCTAGAACAGAGATTCATTATATTTCAAATTTCGAAGTTGCGACTTGACTGAAACTAAGATTTAAGCATTTCTGCCTACTCCAGAAGTCTGATCAAAGGTTTATCATCTCAACGCGCAAAAACAATATGACAGAATTTAAATTGTTCTGTTTAGTAATTTCTGAAATTTGTAAGTAATTGTAACGGACCGACAAACAGACATTGTGTAAAAAAACATGATTGTGAAACATAAACTCAGTCAAAGTCATTTTCCAGTTAAATACGATAGGTACTGTTCTTGTTTTAAAAAGAAAAGTGAAAAATATTGTGATTTTCATGAAATTTGTAAATACAAAAAATATATATGTCCCTACATACATATTTGCGGCAAAAAGCAAGTCTGTGTCATTCCATGTAAAATCAGAAATGATCAAAATTAAATATTAATTTTTTTATCATGTTTTTCTTGTGATTAGTTTTTTGTTTACTGAATAAACACATAATATTACATTAAAATTTAAAAAAATTATTTTTATCTTTTTTTTTTTAATTTTGTTAAAACTTTAATCTCAATAGGATCATATTTAAACAAATTATATACATAAGCTTACGACGTAAATATAGTCAAATTTTATACATTTTTTATTCAAAACATGTCCAAATTATGTTATGATTCAAATTGATGTTTAGGTGAATAGAAGTCTTACACTTAAAGTCCGTGTAGCTGTAATGGTTTCGTCTGTGAAAATTATATAAGTTCTTCCGGTAGCTGTGTTTAGATTTACTCACGTTCAGATTCAGGACTAATGACCGGGAACCAAAGAGGGGATAGCTCGAAACCATGATCCCGATTGAAGAGAGAACCATTACTTTCGATTTCGTTGGCAATTTCGGTTACAACAATAACACGATTCAAACCTGGAAGATATTCTTATCTTAGTATAGACGTGGAAGCCTTCGCTATTACATTAACAATCTCTACGGGAAGAATATTTCTTCGAAAACCTCAGTATTTTCCAAACTTCGCCACAAACTCGTCAAACTTTTGTGCAATTTAACCTTTCTTAGTCGCTGTCGTGACCACAACATCATTCCTGCATTCCTCAGAATCAAGTTCGACATTTAGGCACGTTCTTCTAAAAACATCCTACACCGTGCTAGTCTAGCGTTGATACGCGAACGGATTAAGCAAACTAGGCGAGAGTTTGACACCATTTCGAAATAACTCTTTTATCTTCATCTTGAGTTGGCCAACACTCTATCACCGGATGATTGGAATTTCTTTGACAACATTACTTACCAGTAGTCTGATACCATTCTACGATTAACCACTAAAGATTATCTCAAAAAGTTTCAATTATTGGAATCCAAAGATCGTAAAGTTTCATCCACGACTAACTTCTTAAAGACGGTTATCAATTTATCTAGTTTAGCCCTCACTTCAGAACAGGAATCGGTGCCATCTAAAGGTTTGAATTTTGTTGTTGCTCCCAAACGTATTCTTAAAGAAGATATTTTATGTGCTGTTGAGTCTTCTATAAAATATCTTTCTCGTCACATCTAACATCCTATTCGTATTAACACTGGCAAAATGCTTAGATCATTTACGCTCTTCTAACTCGTAATCCCACTTCGACGATACAACGTGAGGTCAGCCAAATCATCAAATCTTCCCATCTACCTCCTGAAACTAAACGTCGACTTACTCGTTTCGTTTAGGTATGTTGACGACACGTTTATTGTTTGGTCTCATGGTCATCTCAAATTGTCTAAGTTTCTTGATCATCTTAACAATCAACACTCAGATATCAAATTTACTATGTAAATTGAAAGTAATGGTTCTCTCCCATTTCTTGACGTTCTTGTGACTTGTACGCCCGACGGACTTCTGGGCCATTATGTTTATCGCAAACCCACCCATACGGACAGATACCTTCATGCTTTGTCTCATCATCATCCTGCACAGAAACGTTCTGTTATTGAATCTTTGGTTCATCGTGCCTTTTCTATTTGTCAACCTGAGAATCTAGACTCGGAACTCCGACATCTTACTAGAACAATGGTTATATGAAGCGAGTTATTAA
The DNA here is from genome assembly GCA_035610365.1 of Aquatica leii. Lineage (NCBI taxonomy): Eukaryota > Metazoa > Arthropoda > Insecta > Coleoptera > Lampyridae > Aquatica > Aquatica leii. The sequence goes on from CM069439.1 coordinate 30,936,384, forward strand.
TCGTCGTCTACATCCACGTACTCGATTAGCTAAGGACATTTCTAATTTCGAATACAATCCGTAATTGACCTTTTTACTCTACATTCACAAGGTTACATATCAAATAGGGAAACTTCTCCGTAAGAATGGTATTAAACCCATATTCAACTCGACAGGCAAAATCTCTCAGATTCTTCTTTCTCCCAAGGACAAATTTCCTACACTTTCATCTCAAGGTGTATATCAAATTCCTTATTCATGTGGTTTAGTTTACATTGGTGAAACCGGTCGTTCCGTCATTACTCCCATTTCAGAACATGATCTTTGTATATCATTTTACTACAGGTCACAAGATAGATGTTGATGTAACCGAATCAGAGTCGAGCTTAATCACCCGTGACGATCCTTCTTCTTTATATACGGAGGCTATTTCTTCTTAAGTCACTTCTATGTAGTTTACAATCTGGCTTGGTTCAAAAGTTGATTAACTAACTCTGTAGTGGTTCTTTGTTACATTTTTGTTTGCTTTTTCAAGTTTACCGTTTTCTTTCTTATCTTAGAGGTTAGAATCTGGCTTGGTTCACAAGTTGATTACCTAACTTTTGAGAAGTTCTTAGTTAGATTTTGGTTGCTTGTTTGAGTTTTTCGATTTATCTCACGCCCTGATGAAGCCCCTTACGAAAGTGGGCGAAACGTTGGCAACTTCGGTTACAACAATGACACGGTCCAAACCCGGAAGACATTCTTATCTTAGTATAGACTCCGGCCGTGGAAACCTTTGCTATTACAAGTTTGTCAATGTTGGTGACTGCCCTATCCAAAAACTATAAAATTGAAGATGTAGGAGTAACATTTTTACATCCTTCTGGTCCAGCTCCCATATATGTTTTCCCACACAACTCAGACATTTCGAAAGTGAACAAAAAACAGTAAATCTAAAGGCATCTACAGATGAACTTCTATAATTTCCAAAAACGAAACCGTTGCAGCGACAAGGAGTTTAAGTTCAAGACTTCAATTAACCTAAATATTAATTTAAAGATTTTTTTAAAAAAATCATTACATAACTTGTTTTGAATAAAAAATGTATAAAAACAGTCTATATCTACGTCGCAAGCTTATGTATATAATATCTTTAAATATGATCCCATCCCATTGAGATCTTACTTTGTAACTTTGTATACAACTTAGCAATAAGTAACAACACTAAAAAAAGGAAAATTTTGAAATTGAATCTTGTTTGTAATTATGCTAATGCTTCAAAAGTCTTATATGCGAAGCAATTGCTAAATGCTTAAGATCACAAACTGGTTTATGTTTTTTTATTGTTGATACCATTCTGGTACTGTACAAGTTTAAATTGTCGTAAGCTGCTGAAAATACTGACAGTAACAGCCTTGTTTTTATACATTAAGGTTAGACAATGAGATAGTTTTATATAGAAACAGATTTTTTATACATGTTAGATGGCGATAGTGAAAACCAAGTAATAATTAAATGCAAAGCGTCAAACCGTTTTTGGTTATTAAAAGATTGCAAATGATGGCGGCACAAGTAAGCTACTTACACACGGTATTAGTTTCGACATACGTGCAAAGCAATGTTTCACCAGTTAACTTGTTTTGATTCTTAAAACTCTGAGTTTGCAAAAATAATTCGTACACTTTAATTTTCGTTTATAAACAAAACATAGAATGAATAAAATCCTGCAAACGTTTCTATAATATTATAATCGGTTAAGTGATTTGTTTCATTTACTTTGTTTAATTTTCTTTTCAAGCCGGAAGCCAACGAAGATGTGCTAATTTATGTAATAGCGAAGGCTTCCACGGCCGGAGTCTATACTAAGATAAGAACGTCTTCCGGGTTTGGACCGTGTCAATGTTGTTGTCTTTTTAGTCACTTCTATGGAGTTTAGAATCTGGCTTGGTTCACAAGTTGATTACCTAACTATGTAGTGGTTCTTTGTTAGATTTTCGTTTGCTTTTTCGAGTTTATCGTTTTCTTTCTTACCTTTTCTGAGTTTAGAATCTGGCTTGGTTCACAAGTTGATTACCTAACTTTTGAGAAGTGTTTAGTTAGATTTCGATTGCTTGCTTGAGTTCTTCAATTTCTTTCACGCCCTGATGATGCCCCTTAGGAAAGTGGGCAAAACGTTGGCAACTTCGGTTACAACATTGACACGGTCCAAACCCGGAAGATGTTCTTATCTTAGTATGTGCTAATTTAATTTTTTTTTTAATTTTTATACTGCGCAAAAGGCACATAAAATATAAATATACAAGCATATTAGCAGTTTAGATGTATCTTTAGCAATAAATACAGGGCGATGCTTCAAAGATTTGGACTTCAGAACCAAATGAATGATTTAAATTTTGGTATAAATTACTATTACAGCGCTCCCCGCTTATCGGAATCATGAATACTGTTTTCAATTGGGTAATGTTATCACTTTACTAAAGTAACAATCCGGACGCATGCTACTACATAGAAAAAACGCCGCTTATAGTAATCACAATTTCGGTTTATGTTATCACTTTATTCTCAGGTTTGTTTCTATACATGATCAAAACTTATTTTGTATGTATTTTTGATCTGAATTTTCACAATACGCTTATTTAGAGTGAAAAATTTTATCATTGTACTCTAAAAATAGTTGTTTTGCATGTTTATCTTATTTTTGTAGTGTTATTTATTTATTTAAATAATTTGACTGATTTACGAAACGGTACATTATTTCAACATCTGTAAATATGTTATCTTCGAGAATTCACTTTGGAAGAACGTGCCTTCTTAGAATGATATGTTAAATTAACTACGTCTTATGTGATGACGTTATTTTTTATTTATTTTTAGTGTCAGCAAATTTCTGAGAAGAATTGTGTAGTTCTTAGAACAGTGAATGAAGCATCATAACGTTTTTTGATTTCTTTGTTGGCTCAAAATGCTGCTTTTTTTAAACGTTTTATAATTTTTTTTGCTTGTATTGACGCTTTGATTTCACAATCTAAATTAACAATCTGTTAATCACATACACGCTGTATGTATTTACTGCTTTCTAACAAATAAACATTGTTTTCTTAATTTCGGATACTGTTGTTATTCGATTATTGCTATCAAAAACCTCAAGTCCCAACGTGATTCTATTAAGCGGCGTGCACTGCATAGTTAAAAACGCAAGCATTCGGCCAGCATTTCCTACAATATACTAGACCCCAGATGTGTTTTTATTATGTCAATAAACAAAAACATGTAGAATATTTCTTTTTATTGACATAAAAGGACCATCCTTAGCTAAACATGCCTGCCCACTCAAATTCATAAACCTTTTTAGTCATTTCGTTATTAATATATCTTTTATAATTTTTTATCAGCATGTGTATTCATTAATTAGTTAACTTTAATCTAATTTATATCAAATTTGAATAGAAATTTTGTAAATTTGGTCGTTTATTTTATTGTTTTGATCGCTCGAATACTATAAAAAAATGTATACAAATGAAAAACTGTACGTTCAATTATAAAATTGTCTTATATTAAGAGAATGATTATTTTTTTAGAATACCAGTTGTTTACGTAGACCGAATTTCATAACATAAGTGTTATCGTGCATAGATATAATTTTCTTTCAAGGTTATTTTACATGTAATAAAACGAACGTATGTCTTTTCCAAATCTCTGAAACTGTATCTTTATAGATTACTGTAAGAGAATATACTGATCTGTAACTTAGAAATCTGTAATATTAATAAAAACAGCGCCAAATATGTCAATTTTGCGTTTGCATCCACAATTATTAGCGCTTTGCATCTAAATTAATGTTTCCAATTTTAGCGCAGTGATTGTCTAATTATAATGTATATAAACAAGGGTAACAGTAAGAATTTCAAAATATATTTGCAAAATAATATCTGAAAGATATTGTCAAAATCTAATTTACTCTCTTAAAATGATAACGCGCAATTTATTGTGAGTTACGAAACTTATGAATAACACCACTGCAACCTGGGAATTGTCTGATTTCTCTCAGAAAAAAATTCTAAACAAAGTGCGGTATTTACAAACAGGATAAAATAAATAATAATAAACGTAATTAGAATGTTTATCCTGTTGACATTTTGTGTTTAGTAAAAAAAAGTTTAGAAAAAATTAAATATTAAACGGTATACAATTTAGAGTAAACAAACGCAATTAAAATTACAGAAAAGGCTTTGCAACTGCTATGTAGAAATATGAAGTGGTTCTGTCACCAGTAATATCATTTTTATCGTTTTTACATTTAAGAAAATCCGGAATTATAAAGCTTTAATATTATCACAGTTTGAGTTAAAAGCCATTAAAGTGCGCGCCTTCTAATATAATACAACTTACGTAGATTATTAAAAAGGTTCTGGTGATAAAGTTAAGTGCTCGATGGTAATTTTTTTCTGGCAGTTCATTGCATCGATCATCAAGCCGAACATATTACATAGTTCTTGTAATATTACTAATGGCCGTGTCAGTAATCTACGACAAATCTTTTAAAAAATTTTTTAAAGTTATAATAGCGAGTTTTTGAATTATGGACCCTTTTACGCCATTAAAGCGCAAATGCTTCAATCACAATTCCAGGTGTCCGTTTGCTATATACCGGTCATTTAAAACGTTAATTTGCTTTGTTCAAAACAATCATATTAGTACTATTAAGGGTTACGCGTTCCTAAATAAATTGTCCACTTTAAAGGACTTAATGGAGTATCAGTTTACCGCAATCGTCGTTAGATAGTTAATGCGAACTTTAGATGTTTTCTGGCGAACAAAGCTTTACACAGCTCATTTAAGGTGTTATTAAGCACATGTAGAATGCTTCGACTTCTCACCAACCGGATATGTTCTGTCGGTGACTCATTATTACTTAAGTGGAGATCATTTATAAAGCAAATTTCGTCATCTATTGTTACGAAAAAGGTGTCACTGTTATTGTACTTATTTCTCTTCAAATATATGTTTGTTGATAAACAGTAGTTCTATAATAGATACTTATAATATAGAAAGTAACGCATGAATGACAAATACGTTACTCGCCAACAATTACCAATTTTGTACAAAGTACTTTGTTAAAACAATAATAAAGACGCGAATACATCGACAAAGTTAATTATTGCAATGAAAACAAAAATTTAAAAACCAAAATAATGCACCAGTTTACCTAAAATAAATCTATAAATAAAAAAATGTATAAATGATTACGTAGAAATTTGAGAAAACTTTTAGTTTTTTTTTCAAATGGTAAATTCAAAAAAATTTTCTAAAACGGTCTTATAAACTTAAAAAAAAATTAATTCAAAATAAGGTGTTGTAACTTTTAAACAATTATCTACCGCACGATGTTTAAAAACATACTAAGATTGAAAAAACAAATTGTATTGAAAGAAACAATTAAAAGATGAAAGACTTATACTTACGAAACGGTTTTAACTTAAGCAAACTTTTGATGTTGTTGCTTTTATTTCAAGTCGTGAATGCTGCATTCAAAAACTTGCTAATGTGCTAAAAAAATTTAACTCCATTATTCAAGTATTGAAACTAAAAGTAAAACTGCTATTGTGTTTTTAAATGGATAGATGCATTAGGTTTTATCAATTTTTGTGCCGTAAATATAGTAAAAAGCAAAACGAGTTGCTAAGTTTTAGATTTTTAAAGTAAACATTTATTCAAAAATTAAAAAAGTGTAAAAAAATCTGTAGAGAAACAATAGGATAAGAAGCTGTTTATGAAAAAAAATTTAATCTAAAACTGTTTTATAATAATGAATGCTTCATTTAAAAAAGTGTTAATACCCCCAAAAAATTGGATTACATTTTTCATGCAATAAAATAAAATAAAAACTTTGTGCTGACAAAAATTTATTCATGTTAAAAATGAATTCGTACCTAACAAACTTTTATAATTGGAACATATGTTTGGCTTAACTTCTTAAAAACAAAAGTGTGAGTACGATTACCAGACACTAACAACAACGATAAAACTAATAAAATGTCAGAAAAGATTCATAGAGAAAAATACAAACTTTGAAAAAGTCTGCTTCTTAAAGTTTGGGATAAGTCGTTATTAGAAAACATACAGGGTGTCCCACGAGGTACTGTACATACTGAAATGGTATGTTCCTTAGGTCAATTTAAGTAGAAAACGTCCTATAAACATAGGTCCAATTCGCCATAGTTACACAGATACAAGCGTTCAAAGTTTATAAATGTTCACACATTTTTTGAAAATTATTATTATTGAAAACAGAACATCGAACTACAAAACAAACATAAAAAAACAAACAAAAAAAATCACATCAAATGCTCAAAATGACCTCCTTCGGCATTAATACAACAACGGCTGCGATCTAAAATGGACCGAGTAGCCGGTCGAAGAACCTGCTGATTGTTCCGTGTTTGTTAACACACATCCAGGATACGCTGTATTAGTTCAGCTCTGATGTTAACTTTTACCTCGTATACTAAACTTTTCACATGACCCTACAGATAGAAGTCCAAAGGTGTGAGATCGGGCAATCTTGGTGGCCAAGCATGCGGGCCTCCACGCCCAATCCACCTATTGGGGTAAGCAACATTTAGATATTCGGTCACATGCCGACTAAAATGTGGAGGAGCTCCATCATGTTGCAGAAACATTTGTTGTCTTGTTAGTACTTCTTCCAAAAGCGGTAGCAATTCATTCCGCAAAAAGTTAGCATATGCTTCTCCTGTCAGACGTTCCTCAAAGACAAAAGGTCCAATAAGTTAATCGTCAATCATGCCACACCATACGTTAACAGAAAATCTGCGCTGAAAGTTAGTTTCTGTTGTGCCATGTGGATTTTGATATGACCACAAATGAGAATTACGTGTATTGTTCACTCCATCTTTAGTAAATTGCGCCTCGTCGCTAAATAAAATGAATGGAACTAATTGTGGATTTACCTGTAGCCAGTGGCAGAAATTCAACCGGGCAGCAAAATCTCCAGGTTCCAGATGCTGAACCTGTTGTATGTGATAGGGATTCAAAAGCCCATCATGTAATGTTCGCCATACTGACATACGGGGGAGTCCCGTTCGAGAAGAAATTCTTCTAGTACTCAACCCTGGACTCCGATCAACCATCTGTAGAATGTTTTCCTGCTCATTCACATTTAACTGCACAGGACGGTCAGATCTTGTTGAAACTGATGGAAATGAACCATGAGTCCGTACATGTTGAAACACAGAAGAAAAGGTTTGGTTTGGCACCCTCCTGTTGGGAAATCTTCGTTCATATTCCCTAACGGCAGATCTAGCATTTCCATCACAAAATCCATAAATGTAAATGATATCAGCATACTCCTCGTTAGAAAAATGAGAAGGCATTTGCATTTAAATTATACTTCATTTAATAAAATCGACTGAGACATTAGTAGAAAAGAAAGCAATAAATGACATATTGTTCGGCTTTTGTTTCCCAGTTGACTAAGAATAATTAATTTTCAAAAAATGTGTGATCAGTTATAAACTTTGAACGCTTGTATCATTGTAACTATGGCGAATTGGACCTAAATTGTCAACGGACGAGTTGGATTCCTACTGGACAGCATGCATAAAATTTGAAATGTATTCAAGTCTATTAACGAAATATTTGATCAATGGCCATTCTATAAAAACCATCTAATTTTTGTTTGGTAAGAACATTTAAGAAGAAGAAGAAAATTTATAAAACTTACAATCATGTCGCTGTCTTCTTTAGAAAAAACTGAAACTGAAGATATAGGATCCTGACAAGCCTTTATATTACGCCGTTCGGGTCAGTGGTTTGTGACGGTTCCGATTCGTTATTTTTCCAGAACATGTAATTCCATATTGGCGCTAGATCGATTCCATTTTCTCTATTAAAATTGTCGTACTTCTGGATTTCAATAGCTTTCTTGTATAATCTAGGCCAGAAGTTTTGGGATTTAGCCAACATTGTTACCTCTTCAAATTTTATCGTGTGACCGGTGTCTAAAAAGTGTTCCGCAACAGCAGATCTTGTGTTATGTTTCTTTGTATCCGTCTGATGTTCTTTTAATATGGTAGCTATGTTGCGTCCCGGTTGTCCTATGTAAGCCACTCACACGAACAAGGGATGTGGTAGACCCCTGGTTCCTCGAGTGGTGGTTTTGTTTCTTTTGATTTTGAGAAATTGGCGGCTATTTTATTTGTTGCAGTGAAGATCACTTTGATATTTTCCCCTCTAAGTATCCTAGCTATTTTAACCGTGCAGCCTTTTATGTAAGGAAGGAAGGAAGTTGCCACGGGTTTCTGCTTCTTTGGTTTTTCCTTACTGTGTTTGTTAATTGCTCGATATATGTCTGCTTTTCTGAAACCGTTTTTTTATTAAGGCGTTTGTTAGGTGACCTAGCTCGGTCTTTAACGTGTTCGGTTCACTGATCGCCTTGGCCCTGTGTACTAAAGTTTTTAGAACTGCAAACTTCTGAGCTGGATGATGATGTGACTCGGCGTTGAGGTATCTGTCAGTATGTGTCGGTTTTCTATATACTTGATGTCCCAATTTGTTGTCCATATTTCGAGTAACCAGTACGTCCAAGAACGGAATGCTTCTGTTTGTTTCCTTGGTGAATTTGATGTTGAAATCTAACTGGTTGATGTGATCCAAAAAGTTGTGTAGTGTTTCAGAAACACGTGTTTGTGTAAATATGGAACGCGGTTCAAAACCCGAAAATAATTATTTGTTAAAAAATGTTCTTAATTGTAAATGCAATATTTTTTAGATTGATGTCGACTTTACCTATCTATACCCATCAGGAAATGGATTACTAAAAATCATCAATACGAATAACAAGCTAATTTTTTTAAAATTTTAGTTGTTTGATTGATTTTTACTTTCAGAATGTAATAAAATTGGATCGCTTTGTATAATATCTAAATATATGTTTTACATACTATTAATGTTTATTAAAACATTAAATAGATGTAGTGCATTAATTAGATTAATGTTATTGTAAATATTGTTGATGTACAGTTTACACTGATTCATGAAATCTGGTACATCAAAATAATAAAATACATGCATAAAATCTATGTAATTGTACATCAAATTAATGACGCACACGAATTGCGTCAATGCAATGGTACATTGTGTTTATGAACTTTTACATTGATTCATGAATGATGGTACACAAAATTGATGAGTCATGCACATTCAATTAAGTAAAGTTCAGATTTAATGTTTTAGTACATTAATCTGATGGAACAGATTCATTGTGCGGATGTATCCAATTAGCAAGGAAACCTTTTTTCATGTTTTAAAAACGTTACAACATTTTAAAATAGTCGAAATAAAAAATGTTTTTCAAAAAAATAATTATGTTGCGTTTTAAAAACATTTCATTTAAACATTAATACTGAAATATTTTAAAAATGTTTTCTAAAACATTTTTTGTAACATAAAAAACGTTTTTACTTTATTAGAAATTATACTTTTCCTTGCTTTCACCTATACACTTTTTTCTTTTATATATTTATATGTAAACGGTGGGAAAAAGAAAGGGAAAAACTAAGTAGAGAAATCAATGCGAAAAACTTCATAGAAAACATATTAAAAAATCAGATAAAATGAGGCAAAATCAGCAAAACTCTTAAAAGGATAATAAAAGGAAAAGAAAAAGAGAAAAGAGAAATAGAAAAATAAATTAAGTTGAAACAACTAACGAAAAATGAATAAAAAAGGCGATACCTCTGCTCCCGTCACTGACAAAGGAATTGACAACTTTATCATGAATCATTATGAACCAAAAATCCACAAAACTTCTTGTTATATTTTCATATAAGTAATCATGTAAAGTTCGGCAACAGCGCGTAAGAAGTTTGTATGACGAGGTGGACGCCATTGATGCATTGATTTAGCATGTGACTTCCTGTTTGATGATTATTACAATAAATACGTTTCTTACAATTACGTTGGCTTTAAATACGAACCCCAAACAAACACAACAGTGGCGACGAGGACGACTACAAGTGATTTTCAAATTTTATAAATACGAGTACCATGACTGCTGCAAGTACTACAATACAAGCTACATTTGCTGTAGAGTTTTTCGACTCATCTAAAACTAAATGGTGTAGATGGGTAACACGGTTAGAAGGGGCATACTACGTTTTTAAAGTAAATGATGACCTTAAATTACCATACTTATTGCATTGCATTTCATGGCTAGCGATAGTTATGATATCGTTTGTGACAAATTAGCTCCCAACTCACCGGAAGACAAAACTTACGAGGAAATAGTAAAACTACTCGACACTCATTACAATCCGGCACCCTTAGAAATTGCCGAGGTGTTTCGATTTCAATGCCGTAAGCAACACGAAGAGGAACGTGTTCAAGATTTCCTACATGCCCTGCAAAAATTAGCAATTAATTGCAAGTTTGGAACCTTTCAAACAGTGGCGGCTGGTGGTCAATCATACAAGAGGGTCATTTAAAAAAACGCAATGATCGCAAAAAGGCTAAAAAACATTCTTACAGTAACCTGATTTATATTTAAGATCAATTATGTTTAAAATTTAAGATATTCGTCTATAATTACAATTACCAAAATAATCAATAGCAAGCTCATTAAAATTTACAATGATTTTTCAATGCTTAGCATAGAAATGCACATCTTTCTTGTCTCATAGTATTGCCAATTGCGTAGAAATGTTTGAATTTTTAACATAGAGAAATATCGCTCTCTTTCCACTGTAGTCATATGTAAAGTAAATTAATTGTTTTATTTAATATATGTATCTATTTTTAGTTTTTACAAACTTTTTGATTATAGTCTTTAATTGACTTCACAATTGATTTTTACTTTTTCTTTTAAATGCTATAAATCCGTAACATTATTTTTACAACATAATGATTAATGCATCATCTGAAAACAGTAAATAAAAAACACTAAAATCTATTATTTATTTCAATTTCACAAATCCAATCTAACGAATCATACACAGATTCCTTGAATTACTGCGAACTTCTTTATTTTTATGTTTACTGGTTAGTCGAATTTGAAGTAAAGGCCGAGGACGAGCATTAAATATAAATTCTAGATGTGTAAACAATTATTAGCTATTCATTTTTTAACGTCTTGTACCACAGTTATTATGAAACAAAAACTACTGTCATATGTGATAAGAAATCTGTATTTAACACCCACGTGCTGCGAAGATAACGATAGATGACGTAAGTCACGTAAGCAATGATAGCATTGCACTTAAAGATAATTGCACTGAGTATTATCTTTGGCGTAGGCGGCCGGCTGAAAACCCAGCCACAGCCAGCGAACGAATTTTAACATTTACTTATCTTCTTTTCTAACTCACATAAAAGTGTATGTGTGTCTCACTCTTGATTAGAATAACTATCATCGTAATATAATGTAAGTGCGGGCAAAATTTCGTGTCAGCCTCGGATAAATTCGCAAGCTTTCGTATCTGTTGCGTTTAAATTGACAATTATTTAAACGCAAGAAATTTAAACGCTGATAATTTGATTTAAACGCAAATTTTTTGTAATTTTAAAGCAAATAAAATACCTTTTTTATTCATTTTTGGAGGGTCATTGACCAAATGACCTAATAGAGAAACCGCCACTGCTTTCAAAGTACCGCTTTGAGAAAGTAGTTAGTATATGGACTCTACTCTAAACGCATACAAAGCAGACTACTGGAGGTCAAGGACCTTACTCTTGACAAAGCTTTAGAAATTGCTGCTAGCGTGGAACTTTCAGAACAAGATTCATACGAACTTCAATGCAAAACTACAATTAATGCAGTACACACACTAAAAAACAAGAAAAGAAATGTAAGTGAAAAAACAAAAGAGAAAAAGGAGGATAGAAGAAACACTACAGCTACTAAAATTCCTACCTTTACAAAATCTTCAAGAATTACATCTTGTTACAGATGTGGAAACCCAGCTCATCTAGCCAATAAGTGTCCATTTATTAATTCAGTGTGCAGATGTTGCAATATATCTGGACATCTACAAAAAGTTTGCAACAAGTTCAAGAATTCAAACGCACACTAGGTTGAAGTTCAAGAAGATATCCTGCAGCTAGATGGATTTTGTGAGAAATTTTTAATTGATGTAAATGTTACTAGTAAAATCATAAATTTGGAAATTGATAGTGGTGCGGCTGTTTCAATTATGCCAAAATTCTTAAGTAAGTTTGGTAATTTCAAAATTTATGAAACTGGTATAAATTTACTAAGTTATTGTAAAACTCCTTTAAACGTCTGTGGTCAAGTTTCTGTTAGCATGAACATTAATAATGTTACAAAACAGCTCAATTTATATTTGGTTGATTCAACGTGAGTGGATAAGAGAGTTGGGAATTACTTTACACAATAAGGATGGTAGTATATTGCAAGTACAACCTACCTTTACCCTTAAATCTACCCTGGATAAATCCGAGCCAATCTTTGACAAATCAATTGGAGCTATTAAGGATCTACAAGTCAGTCTCAAGGTGAAGGAAAATGCAGCACCTATTTTCATCAAGGCAAGGCCAGTACCCTTTGCGTTGATTCCTAAAGTTGATGCTGAGATTGACAACTTAATAAAACAAGGTATTCTTACTAAGGTAGAGCATGCAGAATGGGCTACTCCCATTGTACTGGTTATGAAAAACAACGGAAATGTTCGTCTTTGTGGAGACTTTAAAATAACGTTGAATCCCAATTTAATTGTGGATGAGCACCCACTACCTACTGTTGACGAATTATTCGCGTCTATGGCCGGCGGTGAAAAATATACAAAATTAGATTTAAGTCAGGCTTTCTTACATCTACAACTAAAACACGAACACTACTTTAAATACTCACCGTGGGTTATTCAAATTCAATAGATTGATGTACGGTATTTCATCAACACCCGCAATATGGCAGAGGGAAATAGAAAATATACTAAAAGACATACCCGGCGTCACAGTTTTCATCGATGATATCAAAATCACCGGTAAAGATGATACAGAACATCTTATTCGTCTAGACAAAGTTCTGAACCGTTTACTACAATACAACATACACATTAATTTAGAGAAATGTAAATTCTTATCGAAACAAATTGATGATTGCGGTTACGTTACGTCACGTCACGTGATAAGGAAGGTTTTCACAAAATGCCATCGAAAATAGAGGCTATAAAAAGTGCTCAGGCACCCAAGAACAAATCAGAGTTACGTTCTCTAATAGGCTTAATAAATTACTACGGACGATTTTTTAAAAAATTGAGTACAATTTTATACCCGTTAAACAGAATGCTTCGTGACGGTGTTAAGTTTGAATAGAACGAGGAATGTCAAAAATCTTTTGGTTTGATTAAATTTGAAATGCAATCTGATAATGTTCTGGCTCATTACGACCCTACTTTACCCATACAATTATGCACGGATGCATTGCCTTAGGAGTAGGGGCGGTACTCAGTCATATTTACGAAGACGGTTCGGAAAAACCCATACAATTCGCTTCGCAAACACTAAGCCCTACACAACAACAATATTTGCAATTGAACAAGGAAGCTTACGCGATTTGGTATAAAACGCTTTCATCAATACTTATATGGCCGATAGTTTACTTTATTAACTGATTCTCAACCTTTATTCCAAATTTTAAATCCGAAAAAAGAATTACCAACGTTTACTGCTACCCGCATGCAACACTATGCTATATTCTTGCAAGCTTTCACTTTTAACATTGCAAAAATTACATGAGGGACTTACTTTTGGTTTTGAGGTTGATAAAGACAAGCGATTTAACATTGACCAAAACCAATTTTCTTTACAAAACGACGTAATTATGCGCGGACGGTGCGTCGTAATACCGACCAAGTTCAGATAAAGATTTTTGGATGAACTGCATTGTGTTCACTCTAGCGTAGTAAAAATGAAGACTTTAGCACGATCTTACTGCTGGTTGCCTGGAATTTCCCAAGACATCGAAAAACTTGCAAAAAATTGTGTTAATTGCCAAAAGCACAGAAACGCACCTGTAAAAGTTTCACATTACTGGGAACCTTGTCAGAAACCATTTCAACGAGTCCACAGATTTTGCCGGTCCAATGAACGGATATTATTATTTCATACTAATCGACGCACACACTAGATGGCCTGAAGTACACATAATGAAAGATATTACTTCCAAAAATAAAATTCGAGTGTTACGCAAAATATTTTCAATTTACGGAATACCACAAATACTAGTGAGCGACAATAAACCGCAACTGAAATCACCCGAATTTGAAAATTGCTTAAAAATAAACGGAATAATCCACAAAGTTAGTGCACCTTACCATCCTGCGACCAATGGACTAGCTGAACGATATGTTCAAACCATTAAACATGCACTGAAAACAATGAACGTTAGGTACGGGAATCTTGAAGATCACGAAAAAGCTTTAAACAACTTTCTCCTAAACTATAGGAAAACTCCACATTTAATTACTGGAGTCAGTCCATCAAAATTAATGTTTAGACATGAAATCAAGTCCAGAATTGACCAGTCATGACGAGAAAAATTATCGTGAATTAAATGCAAACGATAGAGTTTTTAAAAAGTCATACGACAATGATCACTGGGAATTTGGGAGGATTCCCCCAAAAATTAGGAAAACTTCACTACTTAGTCAAATTTGACAACGACTACATATCTAAACGACACATAAATCAACTACGAAAAGTGGACGACAATATACCTAATATAAGAAGATTTCTCTAAACAGACCAAGCCCCGATTGAAACTACCAATCCTGAGACAACTAACCCTATTTCAACCAACCTTGATCCTATACTACCAGAAATACACGAAGAAACGGATGATAGTGTTCAAAAGGAATCATCAACTTATAGTGACCATACTCAGATTGAACAACCTATCTTAAGACGTTCAAAGAGAGTTCCTAAAAAACCTGAAAAACTGAATTTGTAAATAATTAGTTCTAAGTTGTTCTGTATATGTTAATAATTCATTGCATTGTTTCTTTTTCTCTACAAGAGAGAGGCTGTTATATTTTCATATAAGTAATCATGTAAAGTTCGGCAACAGCGCGTAAGGAGTATGTATGACGAGGTGGACGTCATTGATCCATTGATTTAGCCTGTTCGATGATTATTACAATAAATACGTTTCTCACGTTGGCTTTAAATACAAACCCGAAACAAACACAACACTTCTTTCAAAATATTAGTTTTGATTTAAAAAATAATACTTATTTTCCACTTTTGAGGATCTTTAGAATAGAAACACTCTGAGCTATGTTTTTCCAATCCCTTTCAAAAGAATCTATCTAGAGAAATATTTAATCCAACATTTGCTTAACAAAAAGATTAACTACAACTTTATAGAAATTCTGTAGTTTAATATTTTGTGTTTTATTAAGAAATGTCTCCAATAAATTTTATTGCCCTATCAAAATATAATAAAGTAAAAGAACTTGTTATAGATGGTTGATATTTTCATTAGATTTACAATATTATCTGTGCATTTTTAATAAAGACGATTATAGTTTCCTGAAAGTAAAAAAATCCAATTTGATTTTAATTAAAACGTCCCCTTTAAAATGGCATAAATTTATACGGGAATATCTATTACTTGTCGGTTCCACTGTTATAACTATCTACTGTTATTTTTCATTATAATGGCTTTGTACCCAATTCGCTTGTGCATTTCCTGCAATAAAAGCTAGCGCAAACTAACGAAGCTTCAGGGTGCATTTCGTTCAGAATAGTTATGTGGGAAAATCTATCACCTACTAATAGCAAAGAATATGTGCACAGAAGCCATTCCGTAATTTGTTCTATCCAGTTAGGCAGGCGACCGAGTGGAACTAATGCGAAGTCTTGCTTCGCAGGAAAGCTGTTATCAAAAAACGAGCGTTCTATTTCAGAGATGAATTCTAAGCATTACTAACCCGAAATACTTAGAGTTTATGTTGGTGCCACGACGGCGAAGCACATTGCAAATAATAACAGCGCATGTTGTTAAGTTGAAGACGTTCTTCTTACGATTATTGCTTATGCGGGATTTATAGAGCGTTTCATTCAATGAAGGTTTCTTGCAAAATCTGTTGAATGCATATGGTTTTTGCCTATAACCGTATATCGTTCACATTTCTTGTGTTAATGTAATATAAACGTTTCCTTTTCTTTGATTTTCTATCGTACTTTATAGATTTCTAACCATGTAAGCAAACAATACTACCGACTTAAATTACATTAGTAACAAACACATACATTCGACTGCATAAACATAGGTGAAAGACAAAACAAAAAGTTTTAATCCAAAGAACAGTAAATAACAATGTTTTTAACTTTAACTTAATTAGTTTTCATTGTAAAGTTACTAACTCATTCTACACTTTAAACCATTTTCAATACACTGTTTAATTATTATAGCTTTCGGTCTGTGAAATTCAAATTTTTTTTGTTTTCGTTACACAAAACCTATTTATATTACATTTATTATACTAAAAAGTTTATAGTAGAAGCAATAGAAGTGTATAGTGTAAGTAGAGTTCTTGCTTTCAAAAAGTCTGGTTACTCCTGTACTTTACTACTCAACAATTTAAACAGTGCAAAAAGTAGCGTAGCATAAATCAAGAGAGAAACTCTAAATAACTATTTTACAAATGTATGCATTAGTATAAAAAACAGATTAAACTAAAATTTAAAAAAAATCTACAAACTACATTTAACAAAGTAAGAGACATAACAGATACATTATAAAAGATTAAAATGCTAAAGTGGAAAATAATATTAATAAAGCGCAAAGAAGTATAGTGAAAAAAACCAGAAATGAAAAATTAAATGCTAGAATTTAAAATTTCGAATAATCTAATCATAAAAAACTTACACTAACTCGTTAAAAAGCAATTCAATTGCAGAGCAAAAAAGATGCTAAGACTATAATGGTTTATATTATGTATATGTCGTAGGCATAATGCAAAATTAGGCTTTTTGTAAAATGTCTAGGGATTTTATAAAAAGGCGGCAAAACGCGAACCAACGATGCAATTTTCGTTATGACTACACCAATTCAGGCAAATTGATAATATACCGGCAAAACGTGAGCAGAAGAATGTATCTCTCGTTCTGACTGATTAGTTTCAGGCACTTTATAATCTGCCAAAAGCGATGTAGTCAAAACCAAAGTATAAAGATATTAAAATTACTAGGTAGGCATTCTGTAAAATAACATATCAAATTATCAAATGATAACAAAGAATGTTGGTGTTTACCTACAAGCAAAAAATAAAAACAAATCCTTTGGAAAATAATAATATAATACAACACATATTTTTTATGGTAGGTACATTACAAAAGAACAGTATAAGCTGCTCTCAAGATTATGTGCGCAGTGGAAAACTGTCGTGTCAAAGTCGTGTTATACTACTTCCACACTTATAAACAATGACTTCTTCTCCTTTACTCCAGTGCCCATTTTATTTAACCTTGATAGTAGTTTCCATTTTTGTTCTATTGCAGGTACTAACACAGATCTGTGGTACTAATTTTACTTATTACTGCATGTTGAACTTCCATGACATTTTGAAGAACACAAATTGTTATTTTTTAAGCAAGCACGTTTTTTGTATTGCACTGATTGCTGCTAGCCTTACATGAACATTTTTGAAACCCCTGACCTCCGAATCGAGAATGATATGCAACTGCCTCTCTTACAGTTATTAGTTTATTAGGAACTTCATCTTCAAAACCAACTAAGGCTTCTTGAATAGCATTTCTGGAAAACCAAGTTTTGAGAATTCCTTTAGATGTACCTAATTTGTAAAGACCATTTTTCAGGTCTAACACTTTTCCAGTTAGATTCTTTGAATCGAGAGGTCCTCGGTCTACCTTCGGAACTGCCAAATAAACATATGATCCGATTTCTAGTGCCTTAAATTTTTTATTAGACGTCTCAGTCATTTTTCTGCTGCTCTTTTTTGGCCAGAATAAGACTTCTGTCTTTCATATTCAATTTTGTTCTTAGCTGACAATTTCTTCTATTACCGAAGCAGTAAATTCCCGGCCGTTGTCACTTTGCAATATGTGCGGTTCTCCAAAATCCAAAAATATTTTCATCAACTCTATAGCCACTTCCGCTGCACGTTTGCTATGTAAAGGGCGAAGATGCAAAAATTTTGTAACATGGTCCTGGTAGTTAAGAAGCCGTTTATAATTTCCATCAGGAGCAGATTGAAAATCTATCAAATCTATTTGCCCGCGGACATTAAAATCTTTAGAAAAAATTGGACGTACCACTAATCCTTTGTGGGGTTGCGATTTCTTAAGTTGACACTCTTTGCATAGTAAAATGAAAATTTCTACCGCTCTTCTAGGAATGTTGTATTTATGTTTTAAGGCAAATAGCATTTTATCCCTCCCACCATGCCCTGTAGTTCGATGACATTCTAACAACACGTCAAAATACTGTTCTATAGGTATTATGTAAACAATGGGTTGGTCAAGAGAGTTTTGTTTAACCACTAGATGTTCTTCAATACCGATATTGAAAACGTCGTATTTCTTTATGGAATGGTACTGCTTATTGCTTTTTTGTTACCTGTTGAAACAGCTAATTTACCACTCTTGATGTCTTCAATAACTTCTTTAACTCTATCAGCAGTCCAAGGCTTTTTAATTACATCTTTCTCCACTCTTTCACTATAAAAATTTTGTTAACTGTTTGTTAAATTAGAATTTCATAACTTCTAAATCTCCTTTGTCATTGTTGATTGTTATGTCCTCGCGGTTAACGTTCATTTTAATGTATTTAAGTGCACTTCAAAATTAAAAACAGCAAAACAACGGACACGTTTCACGTTTTAGGTTATGTTCGGTGCAACTGGTTGGCGCGAACTGAAGCAGGAAAGCAACATTGTGCGTTTTGACTACATCGCTTTTAGCAGATTATAAAATGCCTGAAAATAATCAGTCAGAACGAGAGATACATTCTTCTGCTCACGTTTTGCCGGCATATTATCAATTTGCCTGAATTGGTGTAGTCGTAACGAAAATTGCATCGTTGGATCGCGTTTTGCCGGCTTTTTATAAAATCCCTAGACATTTTACAAAAAGCCTAATTTTGCATTATGACTACGACTTGCTACGACATATATAAGGTCAAGAAATAGAGAATACTATTAAAGAAGGGAGAGAAAAAACAGCAGAAATACGTAAATGTTTAGTGGTTTAACCAGAAGATACTAAGTAAATACGAAAAAGAAACTATACAAAAGACTACAATAAAACATGTTAGAGGAAGAAAGTTCTAAAAAAATCGAAGAGAAAGATACTAAAACCAAGAGAGTAAAATAAACAGTCAAACAACAAAATAATTAGAGTAAACAATACTAACAAAGTAAACAACAGTGATCAAAAAAAGAAGACTAACCAAACAAACAGACTAACAAAAAAGTAAACTTATTGCTTATTACTTTTAGCAAATAAAAAAAATTTTTGAAATCATGTTTTTATTACTAAAATTTATTCTTTTTACAACACAATACGTTTGAAAAAAAATTGTTTAAAGAATTAAAAACTTTATTGCTTAAAAATTTTGATTTAATTGCATATTAATCTAAATCTCGTAATTTCCTAATTTATTATTTAAAAATCGTTTATATTAGAAAATTAAGTTTACAAAAAACTGAATAAGAATGCCCCTTCGTCGTAAAACTTTTATATTCTTTCTAAGTTTGACTGTTTAACATTAATTACATTATACAGTATAACTCGATGTGTTTGGTACTTTGATATTTTAGTACAAGCATTTATGAACGACATATGCTGCATACAGTGTGGTCTAGAATCTACGGTTACCAAGAGGATATTTTTGTAATAGGCGATTGAAGTGGTTTTGTGGCGCACGCGGTATTTCGTGATTATTTGAATAACTCAAATGCATCACCTAATGCCTTTGTAAAGTAATATAAATAAATGAATTAAAGCTGTTAGTTTTGTTAGATTGATAGTTTAATAGTTTTATAAATTTAAATTTTTATAACCAGTTAAAGTTGTTTAAAACATTTTTGTTTGCTTTTTAAATTATATTTTTTTAATACAGTAAACAAAAGGTTTTTTTTGACAACAAACTTAATTTTTAATGGATAACAAAAAATTTCTTTATAAGTTTTTATTACTTATTTTGTACATTCCCCTTTACTAGTCTGGAACAAATTTGTGTATAACAATAATTTCGTTTTACAAAGTAAAGTCTGTTTCGTAAAAAATTATCGACGTATTTGAAGAAACATACTGAAACATTCGCGAAGTTTTTGTAAATTTTGAGAACGTTCCTCTACGTTTTATTCACGTCTAGAACGTTCACGAAAGAATGTAGAGGCTTCTCGAATGTTTGCACAAACGTATAAATACGGTACAAACAAATCGTAGGTGAGTTATTTCCGTAATTCGAAGACGGCAATGTTCAAGTTGAAATAAATAAGTGATTAATGCGTGTTATAAATAAATTTACGAAGTACGTGACTTTAACGTAAACAATAAAAAATATACAAGTGTGTAAAGTTATCCACGGACTATATCTTATCTTCGTGTCAGTGATAGCGCTATACATAAATTATAGTGTGTTTTTATTAAATATCTTTAGCTTTAATTAGTTCGGTTAGTTTAAACGTGTACATATTCTTAGTATAAATAAATTAGTTTTAATAATAAACGTTACAATATTATAATACTTCTGTAAATTCGTGGCAGCTAAAAAATCCTAAAATTCCAATGCCAATCTATCAAGGGCACAGGGTGTAGGAGAAGCTCAAATAGCATTCATCCTACACTACATCAATATGTAGTAAAGCAGGTTTTCTAACATCCTCGGCAAACGATCGTCGCAAAGCTTTAAATGCTTCAGAAACATTAAATTTTTCTCTTGTGGATAGCAGAAATAGTACTAATAATAAATACGCTGGGAGTACACCATTGATATGGCCTGACACCTTTTAAAACCATTACAACAAAAGAAATTGCTAACCAGAACAAACTGAAAAAAGTTAAAATTTTGACAAATACTTCTGACAAAAATCTGTTAGTAGAATTGAAAGATCAGAGATATTTAAATACAATAAAAAAGAAACAATGAACATTAAAAATCAACACATGCTCTAGTAGAGAAATCTGAAAAGAAATTAAATTCACAACTTAGACAGTCAAAGTAACTCAAGTCTAGTGTTAAAAGACTGACTTGAGACGAAAATTATTACAAACAGAAAATTTGAGGCAACTGTATTTAACATAATGCACAGTGTACTAAACAGCACCAAAAAATGGTGTAAAAAAGGACTATCAATAAACCCAACCAAGATGACAATCGTTCCGTTTACCAAACGACGGAAAATGAATAACATAAAACTGCTTACAATGTACTCTTGATGACAAAGGAAGTCAAATATCTTGAATTCGCTCTTGAACTCCGCTTTAAAATGGTTATTGCAGTTCCGTAACCCGGAAGGACAAGTAACAAGATGGATCAAGAGACTGCAAGAGTATGACTATGACACGTAACACTGTGCCGGAAGCAGTCCTCGTAACGCTGATGCCTTATCCAGAAGACCATGTCTGGCAGACTGCAGCTATTGTTCGCGACTTAAAGAAAAAGTCGAATGCCTCCGGAAAACTGCTATGGTTGATGACGAGTGGAAACCTGAGCAGTTGCGTCGCAAACAAGAAAACGATCCTGAAATGAGACTACTCCTGGACTAGAAAGAAAACGGCCGACGACCAACCCGGAAAGAAATCAGTGCTTTGGGCAGAAACATCAAAGCGTATTGGACGCAGTGGGACTCTTTGACAGTTGAAGACTGTCTTCTAAAGCGATCACTAGAAAGCGTCGAGGGCACGGGAAACAGACGACAGTTGGTAGTGCCAAAGAGCCGGGCGTCAGAAGTGTTGAAGCATCTCCACGATGGTACATCAGGCGGACACTTTGGCATTAAGAAGACATTGAAGAAAGTTTGAGAACGATGCTACTGGGTGAACTGCAAAGAGGACGTCATGAAATGGTGCCGTAAGTGTACGACCTGCGCATTAAGAAATGGTCCAGCGAGAAAGCGCAAAGCACCGATATATTTATTTATTCGTGTCAGAAGCATCGAAAAAGGGTAAAATTATATATAATATATAGAGTATATGGAACAATACAACATACAAAATATAAACACATACAAATATCACACATGTTTGGACCAGTAATTGGCCACGTCGAGCGCATTTGGTGTTGCGTTTACCAGATCCTCCATTGTGCAGGTGGCTGGGCATAGTCGGCATTCCATGAGATGTGTTGTGGTCTCTTCTTCTCCACACTCACATAGGGGGGACTCGCAGGGGAAGCCCCATTTTATTTTATTTACTTTACATCTCGTTACACCCGCACGAAGTCTATTCAAAGCCTTCCATTTTCCCCAGTTTTCTTTATGCCCCGGTGGGAGGTCTTCGGTGGGGGTCATCCAATCTTCGCTAAGGTGGCAGCGTGTTCTCCAGAGGGTTTTTCTAGTCTGTTGGGCTGTTTGTGTGAGTTCCTCGGTGGTACGTAGGAAACTTTTCCTTGATTTGAGCCGTTTATGGGCGGGCTGAAGACCAAATAGGGGGTGTGCTGCAGATGTGGCGGCCTTCTGCTTTTCCTTCCTAGCCGCCACCTCGCGTCTTATATCGGAGGGTGCAATGCCGGCTAGGCAGTATAGTTTTTCGGTCGGTGTCGGTCTCAGACAGCCTGTTATTGTACGGCAAGTTTCGTTCAGAGCCACATCCACCTGGCCGGCATGACACGATCTATACCACACGGGACATGCGTACTCGGCTGCCGAGTAGCTTAGAGCCATGGCACTGGTTCGAAGAACTTGTGGTTTTGCACCCCATGAGGATGAAGCAGTACAACGTAGGAAGTCTTTTAGAAAGAGTAGCGATTGACATCGCAGAGCAGTTCCCAGAATCTGATTCGAGAAACAAATACATCCTGGTGGCGATAGATTATTTCACTAAATGAGCGGAGACTTACGCCATGCCCAATCAAGAAGCAGCTACAGTCGCATACGTATTAGTAAAAGAGTTTTTTTGCTGGTTTGGAGTTCCGTTGGAATTACACTCCGCTCAAAGACGCAACTTTGATTCTGGGCTGTTTCAAGAAGTTTTTCGACTGCGTTTGGTGTGTCGTGCCGTGCGCTACCTTTTCTTGTAAGTGAAAAAAACCAAAAGGAAAAAAGTCTGAGCCAAGAGAAGGATGCCCAAACCCTCAATCCCACTTGTGCGTTGACAATAAAACAATAAAAGGTTATAACAATATTATTACAATCTATTCGAGACTAGTACTGCATCACAGAGGATGACGAAACAGAGAAGAAAAGAGACAAAATATCACAGCTAAGTCCATAACTAAATATCTAGTCGTCGGTTTTACGACTGTGACAAACATTTATTGTAGATTTTGTAATTAAAACACTACCCTAGATTAAAATATGTGAAACAAGATAATCAGTAAACCGAATTTAATCGTTAAATTTAAGTTGTTTCACCGTGTTCGCGCTATAACATTTTCCTTACAGTAATCTCACCATACCAAATGACGTCAGCCGTGCAAGCGAGAAAAAGATTTGGTTTAACCATTCCAATCACGTAGCGTGAGCAACGTACTTCCGAATCTCCTTACAAAAAACTATAGAATTGTAATAGTAATTTAAATGACATAAAACAGTAATATGCATTTAAATGATATCGAAAAGTAATAGTAAATCACATAATAAAAGTAGCATATTTCCGAATAACGTTATCACGTGTTTGCTGACCTCAAAGCAAACGATTAACATTTAAAATAAAAAAAGATCATATACATAGAAATATGTTAGTCCTCCTCGCTCATGATTGATATACTTCAGACGTTAACATGAGTAGAGCAACTAGAAACCCCATTTGTAGAACGTCAGTAATTGAGAACCATGAAGATAACAAAAAATAAGGTAAAAGAAAGAAACAAAATTGGTAACTCGCAACCAAGTGTGGATCAAATTCATAACCAACCTTATTTAGTTCTCCGTTGAAAATGCAACACAAAAATAAACATCGAGCAAGCTTCTTAGAAGTTTTTATGTTCTGCATCGAAAGAAATTTCCCTTAAAAAAGATTGCCATAAGGTAGATGTTGATGAATCAAAATTTTACCCCTTAGCGAGTGTTGTTTTGAACCTCCTACTAGCACTAAAGTTAACGTAAGGATGGCGGTTAACCACATCCGGATTTCAAGCATATGCTGCGCCGCTTACAGCCGAAACCTTACCTTGCAATATCTACCTGCACACGAATACGAGTGAAAAGTTGCCTATTCAACAGTCAGAAATGTACTACGCGTAATTTAAATCATTATACTTTTACTTACACCTCGTTGTAATAATAGAAGCAAGACAAGCAGCATACGGGCTGCAGATTAATTAACACACGTCAATTACCGGGACATACAAACCGAATATATATAACGTGCTGCGTAAAAAAGAGAAACAACTTCACAAAATATTATCACATCATAAAGAAATTTAAAGTAATAATACCGTCACAAGACGAGTGTATAAAAAACATTTATCCAGGCGCGATTAAAGAAACTATCTGGTACACAAATGGGGCCAAAAATCGCAACGCTACACAGAGAGAAATGCTGTATCACAATTTTGCACAACATTGTGCATAACTGTATTGTTGATGATATTACTACAATTGTTTATATTTATACCATAGGCTTGCACGCTTTTATTTAATACGTTTGGATAAATAGGTTATGAAGTTTTATTTGACAAATTGTTTGAAAAATATTATAAACTTTAGTATGTTTTGTATTCGACAACAATGTGCTAGTATTTTGCACAATTTTGTTTTAGTTTCTCGTACAGCTTTGATAATTACAATAAGATTATGCAATTCTTTTAAACTCGGAACAAAGAAAAAAATTGAACGATAACGATAAGCGATAACGCGTTTTATGTTGACACTTGCAGACCGCATGCAGAGCGTCGAAGTAAACAAAGTTCTCGGAAAATATGTGAACTAACTTTAAAAATTTGAAGAGATAAATGTTTCAACCAATCACAATTAGCAAGTATATCCGCTTGAAAAAATGTCTACAATCAAAATTCCTTGATTGCGTTGGGTTTGTTTACATCTTTACCTCCTGTTTTCTGAAAAATTCGTAGTTATTCAGTCAGTTTCTGTCAAGACTTTTAAACGCTGTTATTTGAACCAGGTAAGTGTATTTATAACATTTTTTAAGTATAACCTTTGCATAACCTCATTCATCGCTTTAAAATCTGTATTTAATTCTAGTGTTAACTTAATTCTACGAACAACAGCTAATTTTTGCTGGAGATTTTTACATTACTTACTTTCTGTATTGTTTCAGCTGTTATTTATCAACATGAAATCGAAATTGAAGAAAACCATCATTTCAAGCCAAAAACATTATTAAAAATGTGACTGCTAACTGCTGTAGCTGTAGCGGGCAAATCAACCACATTTATAAAAAAATCTGTGTGAATCGATAACAACAAGTAATGGAATTTTAAGATATCCCTCGACGAAAAGAATAAGTATATAAAATAAGTATACCATTTAAATGTAAATAAATAATGCTTTTAAGATTTGTAATGTTTTATTGACAATTCACCCAATATATGTTACTTTTAAGTAAATAACATTTAACCAAGATGCATAAAGTTGTACAATAAGAAGCTAAACGAAATAATAATAATTTGCACAATATTGTGCAAAATTAACCAAAGAGAATATGGGTCTAGATAATGTAACGCTGTTAGACATTTAACATACCATTGGGTAAAAATACTTCAAGCATAGTTTTAAAAAGGTATCACAACATTGTGCAAAACTTTACTGCAAATTGTTAAAAAAGCTGTACAATTTATTCTACACAAATGAATGCAATAAAACTGCACAAATTGGTCTTGTCACTTTTTCAGACCCAATTTGTGCACTTTTGATTAACAATTGTAGATAAAATATACAAAGATTTCTCTCTGTGTACCGTTGCGTAAATATATGTAAGCAGACACCATGAGAAACAGGCTTCTCTGACTCTAGGTAAATATGCGCCCGCTTTTCAAACTGACTCCATACACAAACGGTCCGATATCGATCATGCCTGACAGTCAAGGAGCATTACTGTCGCCAGTAATAAAATCCGAACTGATTATGGCATGCGGAAACAGTCTGGAAAAATTGTCAACTCGCCAACAAGTGCCGTTAGTCTAGATACCAAAGGATCAGAGTGTAAAGAAAAACTTAATGGCGGACGCATTAGCTGAAAAGGGCACAACAGGGACAGATTGCGGACCTGAACCTGCCTTTGGATTCGCCTATGATACCAAAAAAGAAATAACCCGCAGCAAACTAGCAACAGATTATAAAAAAACTATGGAAAAACGCTTCAGGAATAAGACACACAAAACTCTTCCTTCGACAAAAGTTAAGAAAACTCACAGGACTAATAACAGGACACTGTGGCCTTAACAAACACATGCATAAAATGAGATTGCAAACTAACTTTTTATACCACAAATGCTTAGAAGACGACGAGACTCCGCAGCATTTGTTGTGTAAATGCAAAGCATACCAAACGTAACGCACAACTATTCTGAACAAACCAAGGCTAACCTATGATAGGTTGATAAAAACCCATTGGAATAAGCTTCTAAACTTCATAGAAGAAACAGAATTGCTAAAGGAGTAAAAATCAGAGGTGCACAAAAAGACCAAGAAGACCGCATTCCAAGAGCGCTAGACGAATCACCTCTTGGATAAGATAAAAAACAGCAGTATAGACAACCGATATACAAGCCTAAGCCAGTACATATATAAAAAGGCTACAATGCAAGCAACGACAGAAACAAAACATTTTTAAAAAAACTAAAGTGGAAAACAAAGACATTACTATAGATGACGAGAAACTAGACGATCTTAAGTTTGCCGATGATAGCAAACGATAAGGACGAACTAGAAAAAATTAATAATACAAGAACAAAACATTGAAAAAGTCGCATCATGTATATACCTAAAACAGAACAGAAACAGAAAATTAAAATTAAACTCTCCAAAAACATCCTAAAATCAGATTTAAAAAGAAGAATTCCTTAACAGCGTCTGGTAGACTAACAAATACATTATGATCAGATTTACCAAACACACTAAAGGCAAGAACCTTTACCAGTTCTCACATACGGAAAAAAAAGATAGGCATTCAGTAAGAGCATCATAGATAAACAAAAAATGAACGACCACAGATAGTAGAATGGAAACTTTGACCAAATAAGAGAAGCAGAGGCCAACACAGGCAAGATGAACGAACGATATAAAATTAATAGCTGGTTATATATGGTTACAAGAGACAAATACTAGAGACCAATGGAGGAAATTAGAGAAAGCTTACATCCAACGATAGATGACATAAGCTAATGATAATAATGAAATATTTACGTTTAGAAATGAAGAAGAATAAAGAACGTGTTCTTCCTGTCTACTTTCTGTGGTACCTTACCCACACCGTATCTTTTCTTTGTACAGTCGTAATACAAACATTGGTCAATCGTTTAACACACTGTGATACCAGTTTTAAAAAAAAGCTATCACAAAGAGCAAATTTAACGGTAAGTTGTATATTATTTTCCTCCTTAATTGGACTTGACATGATTTCTTTAAAGTTCTTCTATGAGGAGGAGCATCAAAACACTTTATGTGTCTATACAAGGCGACAATTGTCTTCACAGTGCAGGTCTAGTCTGTAAATAGGCCTGAAGAAGTTCGCACTTTGCTGCACGAAACGTCACCTTATATAGACACATGAAGTATTTTGCTGCCCTTCCTCATAAAAAAACCTTAAAGAAATCGTGTCAAGCAAGTTTAACCTTTTCAGACTACCACCAAGGCAAAATTCTGCGCGTCAACATCAAGTACAAACTCGAAATGTTGCTAAATCCAGAAAAAGATCCAAGACCCAACAGAATCGCCACTCAACGTTCTTATTGCTCATACAAACAGGTTGCATTACTGTGGTCGCACATGTCCAAATTTGGTTACTGCCTCTTATGATTCAAAGAACAAAGATGAACAAGACTGCCTACACCTCCTCTAATACAAGATCTTGCTAATTCTAAGATTTTCACTACCACCAAACATAAACATGAAGTCCATCATCAAGAGTCAAAACGACGGAAAACAATAATATAAAGCATTTTAACAAAGCTTGAAGAATTGATATACAATATGAAGAATCAGTGCTTGTCGCATTTTTGTTATTCAAAAAAAAAACTAATTTTGTTATAAAATTATTGCATATTTTTTGTTTTCTCTTATGCATAGTTTATCAAGTAAATGCATTATTTGTTTAAATTTCACAAATATAAATCATATCAAAGTTTTGTATTATGCTTAAAGAATTAAAAATTATAAACGAAATAAAAAAGTTTGATGTGTAATTTAACAATTGTGTTGAGTAGTTTTCAATATAACAGAATTTGTATCAGAAATTATTTTTTCCAATTTTGTGTTATATGTTATATCAGATGAATTGGCAATAAGAAGACTGCTGGACAAGAGACAACGAAATCTTTTAAATGGCGATTTAACGTGATTACATTAATTTAAAGTGATAAAACGTTGTAATAAGAAACTCAATGATTTCATTTAACACAAAATTTAATTGCGTGAAATACAATAATGCGAGTGAGTGGTTACGTATAACGTTAAGGGTGGGCTAAACTATCTCTGAAGCGCAACTGCCACTTTTTATTAAGTGTGTCACCCCAAGTATCGGATCCGATTGTCGAGTTGGATCAAACCCAGATCTTAGGGTGATGCTGTTTGATTCTATTTAGGGTCTGAGGTGGTAAACTTGGGGAAGATGCATCATCCAATATGCAACACGTAATAAAAGACGATCAACTTTTGGCCTATTGTTGGTATTTGTGGATTTGTTCACGCGCAAAATTTTTCCATATTCTTTTCGAGTGCTTTCGAGCTTGATCTATAAATTCGTTTATGTAATACGTAGTCATTTATTTACAATCTTTTAACCCATTCTGACGTTCAGCAATCCATCATCGCATCAAAGAATAATTGCCAAAAATGGAAGTTGATGATGACGAAGTTTTATTTATATAAACTAGAATGTACAATGTTTACGCGTGAGTGGAAAAGACTGGCAGCGATACACACGAAGAAATTGTAAAAGGGTTTTAAAACTTTGTCGGTGACAGTTGACATTACGAATCAAGACCCTATCAAAATTATACCATTAATTAAATTGAATAACGATTACTTAAAGCTCTAGCTGTCGGATTTCCTGGCAGATGTAGCGACAGTTTCAACAATGGACATCAGACGACATTTCCGCGAAACCGATTTTAAGATTGAATACAACGCTTGTCTAACCCTCAAATTTAAAAATTAAAAATATTTCAATGCAATTTATTTACAGTAGAATGCTTTGACAAGCGAGAGCGGAATTGAATTTGCTTGTGTGTGCTTTAACAATGTAACCCCGTTGTACTGCTAGACAGGCATGCATCACTAATGCTGGAGGTTCTTGCTGGTAGGCGCTCTACCCTCAGGGCGCAATTTACCCACAGAAACCTCATTACAGCGTCAATATTGTCTATTTTGTAATCTATATGTAATTATTATTTATCTACAAGCTACAGTCTATTGGGCGTTTTACTTGTGATATTTTGATTTGTGGTCAACGATTTTGTTTGAATTACAAACATGTAATTTTAAGTTATAGGAGAAGTTATTGATTTATTAAACGAAAAGTAAATAATCAGTGCCAAATTTGCGTAGTATAAATGACTATAGACGAATATGTTTTAAAAGTTACAGTTTATAAAAATTACTTTTTATAACATCTCATGTATAGATTTTTTGCAAAATAAAAAAACAAATTTTTTTACGATTCATCAAAAAATTGTTTCTGACATTAATACACGATTTTAGACCTACTTGTGAAACTTTTTTTTTTATGTTTCTCCAAACTGGTTTTCGATTTCCTTATTTAGTTCCTTGATTTATTACCCACAATAGTCGGCTAACATATTGACATCCCATTTTCCTTGGTATCGTCTCTCAAAATCACTGACATCCTGGTGAAATTTTTCACCCTATTTTTCACTGTTTTCAAGAAAATACCCAAATGAGAGTGTAAAAAATGAACTTTTAAGCTCATCTTACATCCTTGAGCTTCATAAGCAGCCAGCATGCGTTGTATAATGTTTTTATAGTTAAGTTCTTTGTATTCTCCAAAAACTTGTGCACTACATTTTTGAAAGTGTCCCACGCCTGTTTTCCTTGTGTCCCATTGTTTCCAAAAAAAAGGGAATCAGTTAGAAGTTTTCTTATGTCGGGGTCACTTCTTTGATCTTGTTTTCAGACAGTTTCGGGAACTTGGAACACAGATATCTGAAACAATCCCAGTCTCTCAAGAAAACCAATCAGTTTTTATTCAGTGTCTGTTTCTGCTATCCCATAAACAAAGAAAGTAAAGATATTTTGTATAATCACCCTCCTGACCCAACAACATGATTAGTATTTTAAAATGTCCACAAACCATCCATTGATGATCTGTTTTGAAGCTAGCTTTACGAGCCTACGAACATCATTACAATAAACTATATTTTTCTTTAGAGCAAAACCGAGTAATTTTTTTCTCTCTTCTACCATAAAAATGAAGTCCTAGATGATAACAACCTCTTGTTTTTTAACCTTCATCGTAGTAATCAGGCTGAATCTTTTGAAAGACCTACGTTTCTTAGTAAGTCGTTGAGATCACTCTGAGAAAAAATTGAGAACTCTTGTCAACAGAAAAATTGCGTCTGAGTCTCAAGATGTCATCTACATTAGAAGGTTGTTGTAGAACTAGTGTTTAAGAACCATGGGACCCTAGATGAATACCTGAGTCGAAATTAGAGTAAGAAATTTGTTTTTTGTATTAAATCCTTTCACATCTACCAGTTCGATATCATAGCAATGCCAAAAAAATGAATTTTTCTTACTCTTAAACCTACAACCAATGAGCTTTTTTGCATCTTTTGCACCCCCTATGCGGAGCCCATGTCATATCTTGGTTACAACTTTCAATCTGAAATGCGAAAAATAAATTTTCTTCATAAACTCACTTATGTTTCTTTGTTGACTTTTTACTGTGTATTTACCACATACATAACAAAAGCAGTCGCGAAAAATTACTTAACCTTTGCATCCATATTCCAAAAATAAAATTACAATCACAGTATCGTTTGAATGCTAAATAGAAACTATTATCACAGATAAATAAGGTATACAGATAGCCAACCGCATGCATTAAATTGGACGGTACTTTTCTGGCGGCCAAATGAAATTAGTTTGGCGGCAACACACTTGTGAGATTAGCGCTGTAATAGCGCTACCCAAAGAATAGTCAGAAAATGAATTGTAGAGATTTTGTAACTATGGTACATCTATTTGTTTGCAGATGGCTAAATATTTGTATGTATATCGTTATATTCTAATTATTGTGACAGTCTTATCTTATTTTTCGTTATCTTGTAAGTATATCGAATTCGCCTTTGTTGGTACAAGGAGCACGTACAATTGCTGGAAAGTGAACACACGATGTTTTTTACGCTTCTTATTTTATGATGACAAATACGCATTTTACCTAAGGTGCTTCAAGTTATAAAATTATCTTCTTACATAATTTAACAAGAATGTATATATACATGATAATCAAATTAAATCTACGAAAGTTACACAAATGTCAAAAAATGTATAATTATATCGGAACAATAACAATAAGTCCAACTAAAACGGAATAATAAATTGGTTGTTTTTATTGAACTAAAATGACATGTTATACAAAATTTGCCAATTTTTGAAAAATAATAAGAAAACACGAATTTAGCACATTTTCTCTTGATTCAATCAAGTTCTGATTTTTTCGATATACAAGATTTCTTGAAATGTTGAGATGGTAATTTCCTGTTCAAATTATTCCACGTTATCACTTTCATTTTCAATCTTTTTTAGAAGTTAATATACTAGATATGCAAACATCCATTACTTGCTTGTGTCCTAAAAACAATTTCTTTTTTTCCTCATTTATTTTACGGAGACTATCAATCAAAAATTACTAGTGTGCTGAATTGTGCTCAGTATGTGTTGTTATTTCTTTTTATATGTAGATTTTATGAAACAACAAATTGTTTTTTTTTCTTAATTTTAAAATATTTTATTTTTAGAATTATCAGAAAAAAAATTTGGTTTCATACTTTTGAGTACCACCAAGCACGGTGTCGTGTATCACTAGTGTTACGCGTACCACAGTTTGGGAAATGTAATATTTGTAGATACAGTACAAGTTATCCCTCTTGGTGATTCTGGTTGCAAAATCCACTTTTCCTTCGTAGCTTTCTTTATGTTGGTGTCTCTGTAACAGTTCCTTCTTTTTTAAGGTGCATCTTTTTTCTATATACTGCAAGTTGTAGCTTTCCTTTTGGGGTCTCTTTACGTCTATGCAAAGTAGATTTCCATTTTGGTCTTTTTCTATAGTAAGCTCGATTGCTCTGTGCAGTGCGTTGATGTGGCCCAGAAATTCTTGGTTTCTAATAGATGCCATCATTAGGTAAAAAAAAAACATGCAGCTTTGCTTACAATAACTATAAAAAATTTGAACCAATATATTCTCTGTACCTGTTGTTAAATTTTTTAAACTCAAACGACAAACGAGTTCGTTTAGAATAGAGATTCATCATATTTCAAATTTCTGGCAAAAAATTTGAACACATTAAGGCAAGGTTTCAGTCGCTCTACAACTCTGGAACGCGGTTCGATATTATTAATCACATTTTAGCAAGTACTCACAAATTTTTACATACTATTGTAGTAATCTTTCAAGTAATCGATTTTAGAACAATTGACAATAAACGTGTTCTTACAAGGAATTTTAGTTTTGTATAAAGTTTTTAATAAAGCGAAACTTTTTGGTATATTACTACGCCAATTGGGGTTTTTGAACTTGAACATTTGTAGTGAAAGTTTCGCTTTGTTTAAAAACTACAGAACAACATTAAATCTCCTTCTAGGAAAACATTTATTATTAATTATTCAGAGCCGATGACTTGGAAGATGACAAAATTTAAATTGTTCGGTATAGTAGTTCCTGAGATTTGTAAGTAAATGTAACGGAACGACAGCAGAAAGTAAAAAATATTGCCATTTTCATGAAATTCGTAAGCGCAAAAAATAATATAAAATACATATTTGCATCGCAAAGTAGCAAGTTTTGTCTAGTAATTTTATATTTCATTTCAAATAAAGAGAAAAACATATATTTGTACAAAACAAAGTACACTGAATAACAGGTTACTACAAAAATATTTATAAAAAAAAACGAAGTAAAAAAATTACGCATTACAATTTTACTTAGGTAACTTTACATTTATGATTAAATATTACTGCAGAAAACATGAATAAAGCATTGCAATTATTATTTTTTACTATTACAGAGATGTAATCTTAAATGTACACAGATTGTTTTTAGCATAGTACAATAAACAGTAAGATGTCATTTTTCATTTTGTATAAAACAAAAAAGACAACGTCTGCTATTGACTACTATCATAATAATAACTTTGCCGTCATGAATTCTGCAAATGGTGAAAAGATAGAAATTGTTTCTGTGGCACAAAATAGTACTTACTGAGCACTACTCAGCACAATAGTTACTTTTCATTTTATCGAAAAAGGCGAAGCTATGTATTATCGTAAAACTTTTTTTTTGTTCATAAAATCTGCAAATAAAAAGAAAGAACAATTGTTTTTACGGCACAAAGTAGTACATAATGGGCACAATTTCAGCACACTAGTTGTTTTTGATTTTATCGAAAAAAACGAGGCTACCTGTTTTCGTAAAAATTGATGGTTTTTGTGAAAACAGTAAATGGAAAAAAGCAAATTGTTTTTGCGGCGCAAGGTAGCACATACTGAACACAATTCAGCACAATAATATTTTTTAGTTTATCAAAAAAAGCGGGGCTAACTATACTGACATATTTTCAATGACGCTCTTCAAAATTTTTTCTGTGTGTGTCTTGCTGCTCAACTAAAACTTAAAATAATTGAATACCGTTCTGCATGTATAGCTTTGTTTGCAGTTCATTTATTAATTTATTCAAGTACGTATTTTAACTGACCTACGTAACGTCACCTCATTTAAGCATCTACGTTATCTTCTAGTTGTTTTTAGTGTACTCGTGCAGTTCTTAGAATAAAAACGTTGTGATAACATTATTTTGTATTTGTTTTTGGTGTCAGTAAATTACTGAGAAAAAATGTATAGTTCTTAGAACTAAATTAAACATCATAACCAGGTCTGAGTAGTGGTATCAATATTCGATACACAAAATACTGTATCACTCACCTCTAATCATAACATCATTATAACATCGTTTTTCATTTTTTTTATTTGACAGTGTCAATAAACTTAAGGCAGTAATAAATGTAAGATGTCTGTAATTTTTGATTTATTTGGCTCCAAAATTAAATGTTTGAAACATTGCATTAGAACATTATTTTTTGCTTGTATTGATGCTATAATTTCACCTTTAAAATTAATCCGATACACGCTGTATGTATTCATGTATGTATTTACTCGTTTCTAATCAACAAAAAAATCATTAGGTTATTGTTGTCAAAAGCCCCAAGAGTGATTCTATTAAGCGGCGTGCACTGTATTTATTTAATATAGTTTAATTCCTTTAGTGGCGTTTAATTTATTTCATTATATCTACTATATTGGTTTTTATTTTAATAAAATATTTTTTATATGTATACGTTGCCTACATTACAGCTTAACTATCAGTAAAAGAATGAATAAAATATATAAATTATTCAATCATTGTATTTTTTCGTAAACTTTACATTTTTTATATTTGATTATTCAACAAAATTTAACAGTTTCAAATTTCTGTTGTTCTGAGTCGACGATTCAGCTGATATGTAACCGACAGTTACCGTACATAGGTAAGCATTATTAGTCACAAGTCCGTAAAAGTTTTAAGATAATTTCTTCGAATTTTATTACGTCACTACTGCAAGTACACCATCTGTCAAAGGAAAGAGAATTTATTTCAAAGTTCTGATGATTATTTTATCTGCTACTCAAAACAATTTTTCTTACTTTGCCATCTGTTGTTAATTTTTCGTACGTTACAAATATTATAGTTAACTAACATTTTTGTATCCGTACTAACTGCCAAAACCTTCATATACGTTGGCTATCTGTATACCTTATTTATCTGTGCTATTATATATTAAATAGCCAGCAATATACTGAACTTATTTAGTTTGTTGAAACCTGATCTAATTTAACATTGTTTATATTTCTTCCTAATAACCCAGATAACAAGATTAACATACTCAACCTCTACAGTAATGTTATTCACTATCAACTTTTAACCCGTTTGAACACGATCCTGTTAACGTATGCACCACCCCCTACCACTATTCTCTTCAACCTAACATTTATTTTAATTTATTGTTCAGTTATAACTGATAGAATTAATGTCAGAAGATTTAGTTTCAACGCCATTGTTTAAATAAAAAACACTAAATGCAGAGAAAAATTTGAGTGTAACGCAAAATTATACTCTGTGACAGGAAAATTGCAACACCAAGAAGAGGTGAAAATTTTGTGACCAAATTTAGCAGAAAGGTTTAGTTACTCAAAGGTAACAAATAATTAAAATTTCAAAGAAAAGAGACAAAGATGAACACAATTGGTTTCACACTTGTTCACTGTTCATGGCATCGATTCCAGCAGGTGGTCGATTTTCTTTTGCAATTTATGCCGGAGAGTTTCCTGTGTTGTACCTATAATGTACCATATGTATTCAATAGACCAAAAGTCGGGAGATTTGGGTAGCCATAGTAAGAGATTAACATTAACCTCTTCCAATCGGTACATAGAGTGTCTTGCTATGTCGGAGTAGACATTATCCTGCTGGAAAAGCAGGTCTTTCAACTGCTGAAAAAATGTAAGAACATGTGGTTTGACTACCTCGTTAAAATATCGCCAAGGATTCATATTGCCTACAATGACTACCACACAAAACTTACTCTCATAGGTTATATAACATTCCATACCATAATCCCTAAATTGTGGTGCATATGCCGCTCAACAGAAAACCGAAGATTGCGTCGTTCCCCACGTCTTCGTCTGATTTTCATACGGCCATCATGCATCCTCAAACCAAATCGGAATTCATCTCTAAAGACTACTCTATGTTATTTCAGATTTCAGTAGAGTCGCAACCTATACCACTCCAAACGTTGATGTCAGTGGTAACACAAAATGTGGCCTATAGGATTGCAATTCAAAACTTCTGATTTGACGGTAAACGGTTCGAAGGGTTACAGAACTAATGATGAACGATATCGTGATTTTTCAATAACACTGAATCGTTACTGCAATTTTTAATATCAGTGATTTTAAACCGTGACGTGATCATGCCTTTCCTATGGCGTTCTCAAATAACAAAATTCAAATTAATAATAGAAACGTGTCCAATAAATGTAGCGACATCGCGCAGTATCTGATCGCCGC
Source organism: Aquatica leii (assembly GCA_035610365.1). Classification (NCBI taxonomy): domain Eukaryota; kingdom Metazoa; phylum Arthropoda; class Insecta; order Coleoptera; family Lampyridae; genus Aquatica; species Aquatica leii. Next base: position 30,973,032 of record CM069439.1, read on the forward strand.
TTCAATATTCATATCATTACCGAAAACGAAAACTTTGCAACCACCAACATGTAAACAGTGCAGATCAAATAAAATTCCTCACGAAATCACGATTTTACAACACACACGAAATAACGATTTCAGAATAACATGACCAAAGGTGAAAAGTAACGACTTTGTAAAATCACTGATATTGCTACCAATTGGCAACAGTCGTTCTTCGTGATTTGTTGGTATTAGTAAAAAAAACACAGTTCGTGAAATATCGCTCATCACTATACAGGAATACCTTCATTACCTAACCATTGATCGGCGATTGATCTGGTACTGGAAAATCGCTGTCTTATTGCCATAAGTCACAGATGACGGTCCTGCACCTCATTTTTTTGCCTCAGTCACCTAGTTTACGTGTATATAACGATTCCGACCTTTTCTAGTCCATGCTTGATAACAGCGCATGATAGTGGATTGGTTCCGATTAAGACGATTTGTAATTTCCCTGTACGAAAAACCACCTTCACGTAAGCTAACAATTCGATTTATGTTGTATTCGCTTAATTGGAGGTAATTTTCACGCTGTCACACTTTCAAAACACAGACTCGTACAAAATACTGTAATGAAGTAGTAGAAACAAAAAACATAAGTAATATGCCATTTGAATAAATTTTAATGGTTTACTACCTCTGAGTAGTTAAACCTTCTTGCCAAGTATAGTCACAAAATTTCCACCCCTTTTTGTTGTTACAGTTTCAAAGTCACAGAGTATATTTTAGACAATGTTTGCACCATGCAACATTTGTTTTTGGCAAATCCGACGATGCGACTAGAAAAGTCATCGAGTACACGCTTCGTATATATCTTGAAACCCTGACAAATAAGGTAAAGCCAGAAATGAAAAAACTATCCACATCCAGCCGAAAGCAGAGGTCTTTTATACCAAATTCCATTAAGCATGAAACCAAATGAAATTTTTTTAATTTAATTTAATTAATTACGCTAATTAATAACCCAAAAAACAACTCGGTTTACTTAAAAATTATAAATTCTTAGACAACAGAAGAGTTACGCAAAAACTAAAAAAAGTACCCGACGTACAAAAGCAAATAGTACTCACAACGGTTCCTAGCTACACAGTATAAATTAGCTATAGAAAAAAACAAGTACACCACCTAGGAAAATCTATGCTTGACCTTGATAGAAGATCTGGAAAATTGAATGATAAAATTATAGCTAACAAACTACTTCTATTTTTAATGCCAGATGGTGCCCTCCACGTCCAAAGCCATAAAAATCTACTATTTGAAGTCCTAAAACCACAAATGCGAAACAGACCGTAACAAACAAAATCTGCTAATAAAATAAACTAAATCAAAACCAGAGTGTAGCGCATAAGTATTTTAGTCATAAACCTTTCACCATGAAACTTTTGTCTTTGTACCTCCGTGTATATCGTAAGACCTTGGACTAAATCAGGTAAACCTAGAAATGGAAAAACCATCCACATCCATCCAAAAGCAAAAGTTTCTTATACCCAAATTACATCAAGCATAAAACCACAAAAAAATTAAAATTAAACTAATTATTAAACCAAAAACAACTCGGTTTACTTAATAAAAAATCTGAGACAACAGAGGTGTTATTAAGCAATGTCATACGCAAAAACTAAAAAAAGTAGCCAACGATTAAAAAAATATTACAAAAACAAAAAGTACTCACACCATTTCCTATGTGCACAGTATAAATCACCTATAGAACAATACTTTGATCTTGATAGAAGATCTTGGAGACCATAGCTAAGAAACTTCTCCTTCCCCCGTCCAATGTCAGATTTCTCCACACATAAAGCCATAAAAATCTACTATTTGAAATCCCAAAACAACAAATGCGGAACAGACCGTAACAAACAAAATCTGCTAATAAAACAGACAGATCTCCGGGCCTGAATAGAATTCCTCCAATCGCCGTATTTCATTTAATTAAAAAATTCCCATTCAGACAATGTATCGTTTTAACAGCTTATACAGTCCCAAATATATTCAGAGTCGTCCCTTGGGGTATTTTCTATATGAATAAATAGAAACTTCAATGCACATCTTATTAACACTATTTTCAACTAACCTTTACCAAAACAAAAATATCAATAAAAACACATCGAAAGGTTCCAACGGTCGATTTCCTGAGTTTACTTTTTATTGTCTTACTTTCGACTAGAATATTCTGTTAATTTCTTAAATCCTTTCGAAGATTATCAAAGGTCGAGAATGTTTCAATATTTATTCCTATCTTGGTCCAGTTTATCTTTTTAAATACGTCTTCAACTGCTAATGTGAAAAGTTTATAAAGTACATACAAGTAAATACAATGTTATGTAATTTAGCGTTTGCTTTACTTACTTTACGTGCTTGTAACAAGAAAAAGTTTTAAGAATGTATTTAATATTTTAATTTTTTTGTCTTAGAAGTGGAGAGAGATTCCTCATGAGGTCTAATTCTCGGACTAACCTTTTAGAACTTTTTTGATGATGATCTTTTATATACAAAATTACCAGTAGCGGCCCAGCACACATTGACGACTTCACACTACAAGTAAAAGCTGAAGAAAAAAAATTTAACTAATTCTAACTGAGCCTACGAACTAGATTAAATTAATTCTCAATAAAAAAAAGTACATTAAAAAGAATTACTGTTGAACACCACGAAAAAAAATACATTGTAAAATTGTGTTAATACTGAACATTTGTTTCTTGACAATTTTTTTCTATTTCTTCGGAGGTCTGTTTCAGAAAAAGCTAGTTAACAGAACTGCAATTATTTTATTATTAAAAAATTGGCAACTTTACTTAGTTAGTTGTGGAACTGAAAGACTGCGACTTATTAGATTAGTCTGAAGACAAAAAACTGAGTGGGACTTAAAAATCTAAAAGTATGTGTACTTTGCAGATAATAAATCACAAAAATCTGACCACTTTTTTCATATCTAACAACAAAAAACATTTGTAATATTAAAAATATGAATTAAAATTGTTCTAAAACCAATTAAATGCGACCAGGCAAACACTGCAGTTGCATAAAAATTGGCGTGTTACAAACCGTAAAATTTAAAATTTAATTCGTTTAATTAAGAGCGAAATACGATCAAGACGTTTTATTATAAATTCTTGAATCAGGAGATTGGAGTTGAGTCACTAATGTCAGTACATCGTGATTCATGCAGGTGTATTACCTTATAGGTTGTTACGGTGTATTAAATAACGTTAGTTAATACTGAAGTGCAATTTTAAATTTAAACAACCGTCTTTAAATTCCATCGCCGTGTGTAAGATACAAAATGTAAAATGTTAATTACATATTTTCTCTCTTTTTAACTATAGTCTAAGTGGATAGTTATTAAATCGCGTCTACTTAAACTTTTTTTTACATAAAAATTTTTTTGAATAAAAACTATTATTTGTTTAATTTAAAAATGTGATAATAAACCTTAATGCAAATTAGAATATGGATTTTATCTAAGGACTCGGATTTGAGTACTAGTAGATCGATCTACCATATAAGCGCTTAAATATCGTTCATATCTTTTATAGCACAAAGAATATGTAAAATACTAGCTGATATTGTTATGTAAACTACACTTAAAGATTTTATCATGATATTTGAAAGAGAAATGATAGGTTCTAGTCAAATAGCGATAAAAAATTTTCTTTATTAAATTTAATTACCTAATGTGACGTATTAAATGATAAATGCACAAAAAAATTAAATTTAACAAACAACATTCCAATTTACATAAAACAAAATTTATGCGATTTAAATAAAAATTTGATCACAATTTTGAATAAATCTCAAGACAAATCAATTGCATAAATGAGGTTAATATGCACTAAAACAGCCCTGATCATATTCTTCGGAAACCTAAAGATACTGTTTTGGTAGTAGTATCAAAAACAAAAAAAAACTAAAAAGCATTCGAAAATTATTGACAATTGAATTCGTTTAAAAATAAGTTAATTCAAAATTAAAACATATTTACATATGTGTCTAATTAAAAACACGATTTGTTATTCAAACTTTTCATTTGTCTTTCAAGTTTTAATTTTCAAGAGAAACAACAGATAACCAAACAACTCCCAACCTCATCAACATACGCTTTACATTAAAAAAAAATTATATTATGTAATATTTTCTAGTTTGTATAAAACCTTTCAGCATTTGCGTAATGTAAAATACTCCAAGAATCAATCAAAGCTAAACGCTTTGATTTTAAGTTATTAAATGATTTTTAATGAAACATAATATGGTATACCATATATATTAAGTTATTTATGGATTGCGAAATATGTAGTTAATATCAACACTGCATAAACCTATGCACACACAGAAGCATACGTCAAAGGTTATCTTTTCTAACATAGACTTGCTTGATCTATGTAATTATATCTAATCAATGTTTAATTGTTATTTAATTAATACAATTACAATGATAAATGTAAAATATTTGGAATAATGGAAATTGCATAGAGAATACTGACAATAACTTTTTAATCTAATAATTCTGTATAGTAATGAACTGAACAACATTCAATTAAAAATGATGAAATGCTCAGTTTATAAACAAATTTACTTTTTTCCCAAAAAAAAAATAAGAATACTGCATCTGCATTACCTTACATTTTTTTAAAGTTATCTTTTACTCTGCGATTTTTTCTTTTTTCTATAATTTTTTACTGGTTTTTTTTACCTTTTCTCATCATTTTTATAGCTAACATTTGTCTTCAATTACTTTTTCTGCAGAATGTAATAGTATTGATTTTACAACTGTTTAGTAAATAACTAATGAGTTTTGTTTGTTTTAGTTTTTAGTAATTCTTCGACTTTATTATAATTATATAATAATTTTTGCTAAAACCAAAAATCAGGTTTATTGCGAAGACAATATTAGCTTAGGCGTATGACATTAAATAACCTGATAATAAATCAACAAATAGCTTTGTAATACTAAAATAAGAACGTCTTTTAGCACTGCTTACTTTCATCAAGACAAGAAAGAAATCAATGAACTTGATCAAGCAAGCGAAAAGCTAATCAAAAATCTCTAAACAGTTAGATAATTAAGTTTCAGATTCTAAACTCAACAGAAGTAGCTTAAGAAGAAGAATCGTCGCGGTTGGTTAAGCGTGGATCTGATTAGGTTACGATCATAACGGGTGCGTATCTTCGATAAATAACACAGCCCAACAAAATAAAATTTTTGTTTTGGTGCCGGAAAAGTAAGAACTTATTTTGAATATTTGTGATGTGCTGATTCCAAAAATACCTGGCTTTTTTTCGTAGCAGCTCCGGTTTTTAAGATATGGGCTAATCGGTATTAGTTCTGATAAAACGCAAAAATATTGAAATAGTAATATCTTTAGAGGCCAAAGGTGAAATTTCCTACCTAAATAATTATTATCTAATGAGCTAGTTTGAGTTACTTGGTATTATTCATTACTGTAAAACCCGACATTCCTATACCCCTATCAGAAACTAATTAATTCGTCGTATTACCTTGCAAATATCTCTGCTTTACGAGGTACAGTTTATATAAAGAAATTAGAATCTAACTAGCCAGTTTGAGTTATTTGGTATTTATTCATTTGTGTAAAACCTAACATTCTTATAATTACTTCTATCAAAAGCTAATTAACACACAGCTATATTAACTCGTATTTTTGCTTTACGAAGTACATTTACCTATTTAGTTTACGTAGCTAAAGTTGTGGTATCATTTAGTGTTGTTCAGTGATAAAACATACATTTAATTAAAACCATGACATTCAGAAGCAAATGTAGTTGTGTGAATCATCCAGACGTTTTTTGCTATGTATGTGGCGAGTACAATTTTAAAGAAAGTAGAAAGCCTATTTCTGATTGTGCAAGAAGAAGTTATCTGGCCTATTTTGGCGTTCACTTAGGTGACCAGGATAAATCTTGGGCTCCACATTTCGTATGTAAAACATCTATTGAACATCTGCGTCAGTAGACAGTTGGAAAGAGAAAGTGTCTAAAGTTTGGAGTACCAATGGTTTGGAGAGTACCAAGAAACCATCACGATGACTGCTATTTTTGTCTCGTGAATATCAAAGGAATCAATCGGAACAATAGACAGAAATGGCCATATCCTGATCTAGATTCAGCTAAGAGGCCTGTACTGCATAGTGAAGAAATACCCATTCCATCATTCAGCAGTCTGCCTTTGCTCCCGGAAGATGATGCAGAACTAGTTACGTTTGATGAAATTCAGTGTATGGAATCAGAAAACGACAGTGATTTTGAAGCAGATTTATCAAGTCCGCAACGTTTCAATCAACGAGAACTAAACGATCTCATTAGAGACCTGAATCTTTCAAAGGAATCTTCTGAATTACTCGCTTCCAGATTAAATGAGAAGAATCTACTGCAGCCAGATACCAATATTACATTTTATCGTAAAAGAGATAAGGATCTGCTGCCCTTTTACTGTGAGGAAAATAACCTAGTATTTTGTAACAATATAAGAGGACTCTTACAAAAAATGGGTTTGTCGGAATACACACCAGACGAATAGCGCCTTTTTATAGACAGTTCCAGACGAAGTTTGAATTGTGTGCTTTTACACAATGGTAATAAATATGGCTCAATACCCATTGGTCATTCTACCAGCATGAAGGAGGAATACGTGGCAATATCACTAGTCCTGAAAAAAATTAAGTACGAAGAACATCAGTGGGTGATTTGTGTCGACCTAAAAATGGTAAACTTCCTCCTTGGACAGCAAAGTGGATATACAAAATATCCTTGTTTTTTATGTCTTTGGGACAGCAGAGCTAAGGATCAGCACTGGGTTAACAGAAATTGTCCTTTAAAAAATGATATGACTCAAGGAAAGCAAAATATAATCAACGAACCTTTGGTTGCAAGAGACAAAATCGTATTTTCACCCTTGCATATCAAGTTGGGGCTTATGAAGCAATTTGTTTTGGCTACTTGATTCGTAAATTTCCTGGGATTAGCACGGAAAAACTGAAAGCCGGAATATTCGATGGCCTTCAGATAAGGCAGCTTATTAAAGATCTACAATTCACCGCATCAATGAATGAAATTGAATCTAACGCTTGGTGTTCATTTGTTCAAGTTGTACAAAACTTTCTGGGAAATTATAAGGCAAAAAATTATATTGAATTAGTGGAAAATATGTTTTCAAACTTTAATATACTCGGCTGCAACATGAGCATAAAAGTAGGTGATTTGAGTGAAGAACAGGGGGAAAGATACCATCAGGACATTAAAACTATGGAAGATCGATATCAAGGAAGATGGGGTACCCACATGATGGCCGACTACTGCTGGAGCCTTCAGCGAGGCTGTCCTAATAACTACCATGCTAGAAAGTCATATACAAGAAAATTTTTAAATGATATGTAAATATAATTTATAAACTTATTTGTTAATTTTGTGAAATAAATACATTACTTTGGATTTTATGTGTTTTTTTACTAGCACTTAAAGCAGATAGTATTAGTAATAACGTAAAAAGTATAAAAGTTAAAAAACTAGACTATTTCTTTCTAAAAAAAAGGTCAAAATACATTATCTCAAAAACTAGATCCGATAGACCAAATCTGAAGACAGTTTTGGATTCTGCACCCAAATGTGTGTTGGGCTGTGTAATAAGAACCAAAAAGTGGGCAAAACCTTATCGATTATCTCCCGCAATGAAAACCTTCGATGTTACATTATCTATTTCTACAACAAGAATCTTTTCTAAAGTGTTGGATTTTCCAAACTATGCTAGAAACTCCTCGTCAAACTATTGTGCACTTTAACTTTTCTTTGGCGCTGTCAATGCGAGATTCTCTTTTCAAGTTCCATATTCAAACACGGTTTTCTAAAAGTATTCTCCATCATGCTATCCTAGCGTTGTTACGCAAACGGATCAAACAACTTTGACAATATGAGTCTATTTGCGTACCAAGTTGATTAAGAATGATTTATTGTAGAAAATATGAGATTACATAATGTTCATAGCAGCTACGTAATCTCTATTCCATAAATTACAATTTTTCAGCAAACCTAGTTCCTATATAGTGCGATGTAATTATGATAAATGTACGTCAGCAGAATGCAATTGGAGCGTGCTATTCTACAGTATGATATTTAATTATTTCAACATTAAAGACGCGCAATTAAGAAATTATGTCGCTACATGACTCAAATCCCAATTACGGACCGTGATGAAGATTTACCTTGATGTTGTGGACACCACGAAAATTTTGTTCTTACCTGTCGTTAATTTAAGCGTTCTGAAAATCGGACTCGGTATCCTGATCGAGTAATTGAAGGGGCTGTGTTGTTGCACTACATGGTTTGGCTGGTAGCGAGTCGTGCAGGATATGTCGGACATCGTCAGCGGTGTATGCAGGTTTCACGCGATGTTTCTCGGCCTCAAATGTTGATAATATGTGTTGACAATCCACGTCACGGTCAAGATAATACGGCCCTTCGTTGATCGAGAGTCATGATTTTAAAAATAAATGTTCAATGTTGCAAATGGTTAGTTTCTGCTACTGTATTTAGATCGTAAATCTGTTGTCCTAATTGTTTAACAAAACTAACAGGGTTGCGTATACCGCAAGGAAACACATACAGACCGGTACCTACACGCATCCTCTCATCACCATCCACAACAGAAGAGATCCCTCATCAACACACTTCTAAGAAGAGCGGAGAAAATTAGTGATGAAGAACACAAGCCGGAGAAAATCAAACACATAAAAGACGCTCTTATAAAAAATGGCTACAACAAAAAATTAATAAAACCACAGAAGAAGAAGGAGAAGCAAGCTGAGGTTGTTGCGGAGACACCGTCAGAAACATAATATGCTTACTTACCCTACGTTGCCGGAGTCACTGACAGACTAAAGAGGGTTCTAGGAAAGAAGAACATCACTACACGTTATAACACAGTGAAGAAAATAGATCAGCTCATACCTCCTAATAAAGATCAACTCCCAAGACTACACACCAAAGGTATATACAAATTAGAGTGTATGTGCGGCAAGAGTTACATCGGCCAAACAGGTAGGAGCATTCAGTGCAGGGTTAAAGAACATCAACGAGGCGCTCAACTCAGACGCACGGACAAATCTGCAGTAGCGGAACATCTACATGAGAATGGAGATCACCGGATTGATTACGAGAACGTAAAGGTATTAGCACGAAGCAGACACTATCACCAGCGAATAATATTCGAATCACTGGAAATAATGAAAAATCCTAACAACTTCAACCGTGAGGATGGATACAGATTAAGCAACACATGGAGATCTACGCTGCGTAAAGAACATGCAATAAGTCACCAGACGTCTATGAACGCAAACCAACAGACCAGAACGGACACGGTTCAGCGGAGCGGAGCCGTAAGACGGTATATAACAAGGAACGCATGACGATAACATCAGTCTTTAGAAATCTTCTGAAGAAGCTGACAGCATGGTCAGCGAAATGTTAAGAGAAAGTTTTGTGACGCGGCAACACCCGAAAAACAGTGCTACATCTATTATTGTTTCTTGAGACATCAAATTGCTTTTCGGTGAAACGGTCTACCATGCCATTTGTTTGTGGATGGTAAGCTGTTTAGTAGTAAGTTGATCAAGGTGATTGAATAAGAAAGATCCAAATAGTAGACCTTGGTTCGTTGTTACACGTAAAGGTACTCCAAATCTATCGATGCATGTAGAGCCGTAACGTTTGCCTTTGGAAATGGAAAGTGATCCCACGATGTTTAATTAGACATGTTCGAAACGGACGGTTGGAAGTTGAGATTGTTCTAATATGGTGTTGTGTAAGTTTCGAGCGATGGATAACGCTGTTTAATAAGACGACATGTAGCTCCTACTAATGAATGTGCCAAACTGTGATTGATATCAAAGACTTGTCGGCAGTTAGTTTTTGAAACGAAAAGGCAAACAGTTAAAGTAGAGAGATCGCAATAGACAGCTATGAAAAGTGTTGCTTGTTTAATTTGCGATGAACTTCCGGGATGCATCTGCAGATCTTCGTAGTGTATTTGTGCTTTGACCAAATCGATAAGGGCGTTTCGAGGCTGTTAACACGGTACAGTTCATCGGCGACAATGTTTTCTTTGCCTGAACACTGGAGTATTCCCGTTCTGGTGCTGTTCGAGCTTTTGTAAAAATAATAATAAAATAAGTGGGTAGATAAGTTTCTTGTTTCGGATGTTTCGGATGTTTACTGGAAGTTAGTAATAGTGTAATAAATGAGCTCCAATGATTGGTTTAGTAACCTCGGCAATGACGAAACACCAAAGAAAAAACCAAGGTAAACCTAAATTGGTCTTGTGTGTACTAAATCGCAGATCTAATAACCGCGGTAAGCTCGTATGCTGTTTTGCAACGACGCTAGCTGGTCATTTTGCAAAGAAAAACAAAAAGATCGGCTTCAATATCTATTAAAAAATCTCGATCAGTTATAAATAGTCGGCACGTGGTACATGAGCGGGTATTGCTGGCCGCGATTAACGACTGACTTTGTATTTTCCTTTATAGAAATCATAGGGTTGACGACGTTTCTTTGCTTCTGATCCAAAAGTTTGTTGATAACAGCATATCGAGAAATTGGTTCCATAATATTTATTTCGTTGGTTTCGTGAAGATTTCGTTATGGCGATTATCGTCGCAAGAGTGCACGTTATCTTCATAAAAGGTGTTTAACGTTGCGTTGGCAATTGCGTAAGCTAATACGGCGATGCCGTTGAGATCTGAGTTGACCTTTGTAATTACTCGAGTGGACGGTGGTAATCGCCTTCACCAAAGAGTACGTAAAAGGTCGTCTGGAACGTCGGCGCTGGTTAGGTTTCTCAAATGACGTGAAAATTGAGATAGTTTACGGTTATATTCCGAGCCGCCCATCACGTCGGATTCTTGATCATATCGGGGTCAACATTTTAGAGCAGGGGTGCTCAAACGGTCGATCGCGATCGACCTCGAGAAGAAAAAAATGTTAATAAGTAGGTAACTAAACTACAAAAATTTATTCATTTTCTTTTATCGTACGTAATAAAATAAAACTCTGCTAGCGGCAAAAGGCGGCTTTATTAAAGGAACGTGCGGTACTTGTCAAAGAAAAACCGCGTTTTTTATTATTCTTGCCGCTTTTCTAGAAATTTCGGGCGGCGCGTTTGACGGGAACATTCTAGACTTTCGTTCACGCCGTTTCGTTGCGCCTGCAGGAATTGGAATCATTCTGAATTGTAACTTGAAGGCAATACTACGTCGATACAAAGTTTATTATTAAATAGTACAAAATGAGTGCAGCGAAGAAATCTAAAACGTATCATTTTAATAACGATTGGGAAAAAGATTTTTTCTTTTGTATGGTGAAGGATAAGTGCATTTGTCTTATTTTTCGTGCGTCAGTTGCAATACCTAAGTGTGGTAACTTAGAGAGGCATCATAAAACGGTTCATAAAAACTATGAAAAGGATTTTCCGCCACAGAGTGAATTAAGAAAACGAAAAGTACGTGATTTGATTTCTTGCTTGAAAAAAGAACAAACCATGTTCACAAGACCAGCCAAACAATCAAAAGCTGCTACGATCGCATCATTTAAAATATCTCATATATTGGCGAAACACAAGAAACCATTCGAAGATGGATCGGTTGTGAAGCGGGTGAGACTTTATTTGGAGATTTTAAAAATAAAATAGAAATCATGTCTGCTATTAGAGAACTTCAGTTATCTCGTCCGACTGTCACAAGGCGTATTGAAGTCATGAGTCAGGACATGACAGATAAACTAAAACATGATATCATAGAATGTACATACTTTTCTTTACAGTTCGACGAATCCACCGATATGACAGACACTGCCCAGCTGTGTATTTTTATTCGGATGGTATTCAATGACATGTTGGCTAAGGAAGAATTTTTGACAATCATTCCTCTGAAAGGGAAGACCCGTGGCGTAGATATATATGACGTTTTCTTCAATTTTGTAAAAAACTACAAGCTACCAATATATAAATTAGTGTGCATTACAACCGATGGAGCACCAGCAATGACTGGAAACAAGAACGGTTTTGTGGCATTGTGTCGAGCTAATGAAGATTTCCCTTTATTTTTTTCCTTCCATTGCATTATACATCAACAAGTTTTGTGTTCAAAAGTTTTAAACACGGAGGAAATTATAGGCATTGCAACAAAAATTGTGAATTCCATCCGTGCACGTAGCTTGAAAAGGCGGCTCTTTAAGTTGCAGTTGGAAGATAGGAAGTCAGCTGAACACACTGATTTAGTTCTTCACACGGACGTCAGGTGGTTGAGCCGCGAAAAATTTTTAGAAAGGTTTCAAGAATTATTGCCCGAAATAACAGCTTTTCTAGACGAAAAAGGTGATGACACCCAGATGCTGAAAACGAAAAATGGCTGACTGATTTGGCATTTTTGACTGACATCACAATGCACTTAAACACCATTAACTTGGAGCTTCAAGGTAAAGGATAAACTATTATTGAGATGATTAGCGCAGTAAACGCATTCAAAAGTAAATTGCAACTTATGATAGATTAACTGAAAAGAAAGGATCTGAAACATTTTCCGTCTTTGAAAGCAAGGATTCCTCAGTTGAATTATGATACGTATGAGGGCTAAATTATCAAATATTTTGGGACAATTCCAAATGCGTTTTTATGATTGCAGTAAATTGGCAAACATAGCATCATTTATGAGTTATCCTTTTTCATGTAAAAACATTGAGGAATTAGCTACTGAAATAGCAAGTCATGTTCTGTTGAAAATGAGTTGGTGCAGATTATATCAGATATTAATCTTAAAGCTACAGCATCTGATACAAATTTCTGGTGTTTTATATCTGAAGATAAATATCCGAATCTAAGGCAAATCGCCTTTCAACTGACGGCAATGTTTGGGTCAACTTACTTGTGCGAGTCTGCATTTTCAGAAATGAAGATAATTAAGTCAAAATATTGCAATCGACTAACTGACGATCATATGTCAGCATGCTTGCGATTAGCACTCAGTGGTTACGTACCATCTTATGAAAAGTATGCTGAGGACATGCAGTGCCACGCTTCAACATCTAAAGTCACTCCTTAGTTAAGTTTAACACCATAGGTAACTCTTTGGTTTTGTAACAACCAATAAACTCGCAATTTTGAAGAACTATGAGTTTTTCATTGATATTGTAGAGAAGAACCTAACTAAACCTATCCCAAACCTTGACTAAAATAATGCATATTGTGCTGAAAGGTAATACTTATATATGCCACGGTACACCCTACCTAGGTAGTTAGGTAGGTAGGGTGTATCGTGTATGTACGACAACCCTGCATCACACAGACTTGCAGCCTCTCAGAGTCGATCGTAAGTAGTCTAAAAATATTGAGGTAGATCGCCAGCAGTTCAAGTTTGAGCACCCCTGCTTTCTAGTCATGTCCCATTTTGACAACATGATTCTATTTGCATATTGAGTTCATGAATCAAGAATGATTTATTGTAGTGCACAGATAATTAATTATTTCAACAATAAGAACGAGTGATTAAGAAATTAGATCACCACACAAGCAAGACGTGAGTTAGATACGATTTTTCTAAACAATTCTTTTATCTTCCTCTTGAGTTGGTTAGCACTAAATGTAATCACTGAAGATCATCTCGGTATCAATTGTTAGATTTAAGTTTCTTCTACTATACTGAAAAACAGTCGTAAATTTGCCTAGTGTGATACTCAGTTTAGAGCAGAAATCGGTACTATCTAAAAGATTCAAAACTGAAAACAACAAAGGAAACTTCTTCGTACGAATGTCACCAAACTAATATTCAACGCGACAAGTAAAATCTCTTAAAGATCGTTCGTTCTTCTAAAGACAAAATCCCAAATCTGAATGTGTGTACCACTCAGGCCCATGCCTAGCACTTGGCGCTCTTGCGCAAATTTAAAATAACGCCCTAAATTTGTATTACGTTTATATTTCAGTACATATACGGGTTAAGTTAGGTATTATTATCCACTATTAAATAAAATAATTTTAAAAAGTATTTTCATAAATTTATTTTCATTTTTATATTTTACAAGTACAAGCCATAAGCCATACAAGTATTTTTTCATTGAGGTACATAACATAATTATAAACTTATAGATAGAAATATATTCTAGCAGTATTACAACTCAAAATTTTTGTATTTTAGTTTTTTTTTAAATGTAATATATGCAGTGTTGTAAATAGATAATTTTTAAATTATATAGATATAGATAAATGTTTTTTTTTCAAAAATTATCTAGTATTAGATAATAGATAAACTATACAAAGTTTATATAGATAACAGATAATAGATGAAATAATCTAGGTAGTAATAAAGATAGATGGAGTTCATTTGAAGAACTACTATGGAATGCGGGAAATTTCTGAAGAAAAACATACATGTTGTAACTGGAATTTTACGAAACACTGGATTTTTTATAATTATTATTTAAATAATTTAAATAAAAAAATTATATATATACATATACACATAGCTTCTATATTTTTTGATTGTATCTAGATACATATAAATAGATGAAAAATATGAATCTAGATTAATTTATCTATATGAATTTATATAGATAATTTACAACACTGAATATATGATACAAAAGCACAAAAAATAAAAAAATTAAAACACTAAAAATACTCGTTTCTATATCACAGGACAAAACTGATCGACAAATAAAAACAAAACAAAATTTTATATTAATAATGCAACATGTCACCTTTTAAAGGTTAATATCCAGGTATTAGGTATTGTTATTAATATTTTAGCTAAGTGAATTGAGCTTTCCGTGCTTTAATTTTTGCTAATTGTTTAATTAAATCTTCGGTGTCTAATTCTTTTAGCTGGTCCGTTTCTATTGAAATGATAGCAAGATTACTTAGTCGGTTTTGCCCTATCGTCAATATTAAATATTTTTTTATTGTTTTGAGTTTTGAAAAAGATTGTTATATAATTTAAAGTTTCTTCTGAAGACGTAATAACTTTTTCATCAAATTTTTGTAAATATTGGAATTGTTTAACAAGTTCCACGGCAGTTATGTTTTGTTCATTGCGAGTTTTGTCGTTTAATAAATTTTCAACTTTTTGACATAATTCTAATTGTTCGTTTTTAGAATAGTTTTAAAATTTGTCAATATTCCATAAAAACGCAAAATCGTTAGAGTAAGAAGAAAGTAATTGGAATCTCTCATCCACTAATGTTATGATTACATCTAGAGCATTAAAAAAACAATCAACTTTGAACTTTAAAGTTTCGTCGTGGATCAGTTCATCGTCACATTAATAATCAAAATGTTTTTTTTCTAATTATTCGCAGTCTTATACCTCCTTGTTTTTTGAATTTAGGTTTTATGTCTAAGCTAGAAGATCAAGCAATTTTAGAACATTTTCGATATGCAACTTTGCTCTTTTCATGAATGTTTAAATGTTCACTTAAATGCTGCCAGATATTCATCACTAAGACAAACAAATTTCAAATCGCTGTCATTAAAAATTTTGCAACACAAGCAGTAAAGTGAATTTTTTGTTTCGGAATACAACAACCAAAAACACTTAATTTTTTCTTTGTTCGGTAAAATTCTAAAGAAGTAACTATTGGGAAACTTACGCCCCGACCCCGAACTATCTCTCGGATAAATATACTTTTTGTTTTGATAATGTGCTGAGCCACGTTCTACTAGTTCTTGAATATTATTAGCACGTAATTTCTTTGGCCATCGTGCAGCATCTTTCGAAAATTGATTCATATTTTCCGTTATAGTAATTTTTGAAGGTGTTGATTTCCCATTATCAGCGGAACTTGAAGATGTTGATGGATTGCTTTCTAGAAGATCAGTTTCTTGTCGGCTGCTGATACTTGTTTCAAGTACAGATTCAGAATACTGGGATTCAGCTGTATTATTGTTGTTATTAATATTTGGCAAAGTAGACTCGGGTTTTGAAAAAAAATGCGTAATTTTGACATGGTTTTCCAGTTCTTCCTCTCTTTTTATTTTATTCAGCAAATTTTCATATCCAGACAATTTCTTCTTTTTTTTTGACATCCTATATACTGTAAAGAAGTTAATACGTAAGTAAACAAATTGACATAGTATTCATGAAAAATGAATATGTTTCGACGTCTCAAATTCAAACTCGAAAGTATTTTCTCAACATTGCTTATTTCAAGTTATTTCAAAATGTATAAATTTTTATAAATAGTAAAATTAGTGCTTATCAATTATTCTGTTTGAATTTACGTCAATTAACAATTATGTTTATATAATCAAATATAAAAAGATTTTTGAGATGCACGTTTTTGGCTTTTAATGTTTTAATAAATCTAAAATAAAAAATAAATTGTAGATGAACTCACCTTAGTTCACAACACAAAACACATTACTTAAAGCCCTTAAATATATAAAGTTTCGTACATTGCAAGGTCAGACAGGAAAAACGCTTGTTTGCTCCTTGGCTCGTTGCAAGCCAAATTTCAAGCTCAAACATGAATAAGATCAGATTTGATTCATTCACACAATTCATGTTATCATGTTACGTATTACGTTTTCGATCGAATAAATGCTATTATTGCGTACTCTCATTTGGAAAATATATTATTTTCGAGAAGCAATTCGGTTCCCTCGTCTCAAAGAGTAAAAATAAAAAAATAAACAAATAAAAAACAATGTAATAACTAGCAATTCCTTACTGTTTTTTTTATCTTTATAAATTTTGTTTTGACAATGTTGTTTGTTGCTTCATCTTTTTTTTACTTTTGGGTTTTGAGGTTTTTCGGCGCCTCGGCGCCGTCGTGCACCACACGACTTTGCTGTTATGTACGGCGCGTGACTGATACCACCGCTGGTAGTTTCCGCAATAGCGCTGACAAATTTTTGCATTCAATAAGTACAATTGAGGATTTGATACCGTGTTTTAGTTAAAACAAAATTTGAAACTAAAAATTATACTAACACCGTCCTTGGTTTGTACATGTTAACCAATGCTGTATAGAATCGCGCTGACTACAACACTTTCAATTATTAATTTTTGTTCCCGTTACTACTTTTTTTATAAACAAAACACTAAAATAATCAAAGCTTTTAAATGCCGTTGAACATACAGGCAAAATACTTTTCTCGTCAAATCTAATTTATCGATTGCAGTGACAAAAACCAGCAAATAGTTTCTAAATAGTTAGAAAACTGTTATTATTGCGTATACTTTATTCCTTTAACTGCCGTAGTTGTTAAAAATGAATAAATAAAACTCGAATAAAACATATTAGATTAAATTACATTACGTCAACGTGGTTTTTTAATACCACAATTAATTCGTGTTAAATCTAAGGGTTGTAAGTAATTAGAAAACAAAAATACACACAAGTTAATGAAGTTACTCAATCTATTAAACTACTGCACTTTGTGTTAAGATAGCAACCATTTTGCGGACTAATTAAGAGAAAAAGGGAGAAGCATCTACAATCAATTTTAGAAAATAAATGAATATGTCCTAACTAAGTAGCATACGTTTTGACTTCGTTGAGCTTCCGAAACGAAACTCAATCTGTTTCCTCATTAATTGTCTGATAACGTGCTGTTATCGGACAATTGTCAAGGCCTAACAAAACTCATCATTAATTATCGTGTCATCGCAAAATACTGTTAATTTCCAACTAACAACTTTCTTATCGTATACATATTCAGAATCATGCCATTTGTCAAACAAGACGTTTTTCTTTCGACTTCTAAATTTTTAAAAATCTTGATAAAATATTGTCTATACAGTATTTAGAATATGAAAATGCAGTTCCTTTGTTTTCATCTAAATTGGCTGTATATCATATTTTTTCGAATATGTATAAAAAGAAGAATTACGATCTGAGACGTAAAATAGTAAAGCACTTTAAAGATGTAGAGTTTTTTAGGTAAAGAATTTATTTTAATATTGTCTAGATTTATAGCATACACTTAGTCATAATAGAAAGAATTGTAAAATTTATAAAGAACCATGTTGAAGTGTAGTCATCCCTTCGGCTACATTAGAAATACAAATGCCGCAACAGAGGTCTTTCGTTGAAGTATCTCTTAATGATCAGAGGGAATGAGACACGAGCATAATTGGCGTTTTCAAATACTGCCAAGAACTTGACAAGACGTCGACTTATGAAGGACTCTACTTGGAGAAAATAACTTTCTACTGCCGAACAACTCGTCGATGTTTATCTACTAGTAATTGTATTACTTATGCGAATGCATTTGCCATCAGTTTTTGATTTATTTTCAACCAATTTCAAATTGCTTTATTTGAAGTTATTTTTGTAAAGCTCTGTTTTGTGTAAAAGTATTTTATACGTATATTTTTCCATTTTATTAGATACAATATTTGACTTGTCCAACTAGCCAGTCCGCGCGAGTTCTTTGTGTTTCAATTGCAGTCTGAAACACGAAACTCTTGTAAGCTCTTGAATTTCCACTTTAACTTCACAAAATCTATGAATTTGGTGCTTTATAGGGATAATGTCTTTCACGTGCACTGAAATACTATGTAATCTTGCAAGCGACAAGACTAAGAATAAATAGTAGAAGATAAGTAAACCAACCACTTAGGTAACGCGTAAATTAGTAAAATGTCGGAAGATTTCACAAATACACTAATTTGTTCTCATCTTGATCGCACTTTAACAATGGATACGATGCGTCAGGATTAACCTGATAAGCACACGTACGCTATGAGCAACTCAGCACTACTTAGCTCAAATACGCTATTATCCCTTACATTATCACAACTTTAACAGTTAAGGAAGACGTAAAATAAATATTATTAATGAACGCGTTTACTTACCCTGTTTACATTAAAGATTATTTACATGAGAATTGATTTTAATGTACGAACTAAGTGAAGTTTATTTTACCATGAAGATTCCTCTTTGTTAAGCCATTTTGATCGTGTTTACTTAATTTTTATTAATACTAAAAAAATAATATAATCCAGTAATAAAAACACAAACAAAAACCGCTGGAAAAAAAATTCTTGAAAAAAGTATTTGAGAATAAATATTTTAAGTATTGGTAAAAAAATATATACTTTTAAAGTTTGGGAAAAATTAATTGCTGTGGTTGCAACTTTTGTTTATTTCAACAAATAACACAAAAATTTATTGTTTAAAAATTTAATTTGTAAAATGTTTATTTAAACTACATACTTAAAGATAAATTTAAAAACGTTATCTATTTAAAACTAGTAAACAAAAATTTTAGAATTGGAGATGAGAACATTAACAATTAAGATGCATGAAACTGCTACTAAATTAGAAGACGTCATAATTCAACCTAAAAAAAAATAAAGTTTTAAATTTATTTGTCTAAAATCTGTTTTTTATAGTATCTAAAAGTCATAACGTAATTCTGCAAATAAAATCGACTTTATTTGGGAACAAAACTTAAAATTCCGATTAAAAATTAGAATTCAAGTAGTTCAATTACAGTATAGTTAAATTAGTTAAAATTAACTAATAATTTGTACGAGTTTACACGTCATAAAAAAGATATCTGTTACAATACGAGCTTTCAATTGCCAGCAAAGAACTTAATGGAATTTATAACAACCTTTTTAAGAATTTTTTAAATTCAAAAATTTACATTAAGGACTATTTACATAAAAAATTATTGTGATATACAAACCAAGTAAATGTTATTTTACTATAAAGATTTTTTTTGTACAACCGTTTTGATCGTCTTTACTTTATGTATGTTAATGCTAAAGAAATCTACACAAACATAAAGTTGATTGGCACTGGTTTTTTCGTAAAATTTAGCTTCAATCACAATTAGAAACTACTCTATTTTTTAAAGTAATTGAATTATGACTTAAATCAGTCTTCAAATGATATAAAATCTAAAACTAAAAAATCATTTAAATGTTTTTCAAATTTACTTAAAATAAACAACTTATTCAAAACATGATTTTTTTTAATTTGAATAAAACGAACACAAAAAACCGTTCAAAAAATGTTTTTTGAAAAAAAAGTATTTAGGAATAAATATTTTAAGCATTGGTAAAAAATTAATTACATAAATTTTGTAAAAAATTAATTTTAGTGTTTGCGACTTTTGTGTTTTGTATTTATTGTTTACAAATTTAATTTATACAGTGTCTATTTCAATTAAAGTACCTAAACATAAATTAAAAAAGTTGACGAGGATTGGCAAAATAGTAAACAAAGAATTTATAAAATTAACTTTAATAGTTCGATAAAGAGAGAACAAAATTCTTAGATAAATTTAGAAACTAAGATAAATGATACTTGTTATAATACGAGCATTTATTTGCCAGAAAAAAAGTTTATGCAATTTTTAACAATAATTTTCAGATCTTTTTAATACCGTTTTTAAAACATTTTACCAAAAAGATTCTTTTTTGTTAAACGATTTTAAACGTGTCTCTTTAATTTTTATTCCGACTAAAAAAATCTACACAAAAATAAAGTTGCTTAGTATTGGTTCTTGCCTAAAATTTAACTTTAATTTCAATTAACAACTACTGTATTTTTTTAAAGTAATTGAATTTGACTACAATTAGTCTTCAAATGGTATAAAATCTAAAAATTAAAAAAATCATTTGAATGTTTTTTAAATTTTCTTTAAAAAACATAATAAACTTATTCAAAATATGATTTTTTTAAATTGAACAAAACGAGAAATAAACACGAACACAAAGAAACGTTCAAAAACTGTTTTTAAAAAAAAAACATTTAGGAATGATTATTTTAAGCATTGGTAAAAAAAATATAAGTTTTTAAAATTACCTAAAAAATTAATTATATAAATTTTGTAAAAAAATGTTTGCAGTATGATTGCGACGTTTGTTGTTTTGAACAAATTATACAAAAATGATAACTATTTATTGTTTACAAACTTTATTTGTACAGTGTCTATTTAAATTAACGTACTTAAGCATAAATTCAAAAAATTGACGAGGATTGGCAAAATATGTTTGAACATAGTAACCAAAAATTTATAAAATTGACTTTATAAGCTAGATAAAGAAACGAAAAAATTTTTAGATAAATTTTTCTTTGTTAAATCCTGATCGTGTTTACCTAATTTTTATTCATACTAAAAAAATCTACATAAAAATAAAGTTGCTGAGTATTGGTTTTTGCCTGAAATTTAACTTTAATTACAATTCACAACTACTGTATTTTTTAAAGTAATTGAGTTATGACTACAATTAGTCTTCAAATGCTATAAAATCAAAAATTAAAAAATCATTTATACTTTTTAAATATACTTAAAGGAACTTTAAACTTATTTAAAATATGATTTTTTTAAATTGAACAAAACGAGAAATAAAATAGAACACAAAAAAGCGTTGAAATCTTGTTTAAAAAAAAATATTTTGGAATAAATATTTTAAGCAGTAGTAAAAAATATACACTTTTAAAGTTCGTCAGAAAATGAATTACATAAATTTTGTGAAAAATTGAATTTAGTGATTGCGACCTTTGTTTTTTTTAAACAAATAATACAAAGATGATAAAACTTAATGATAATACTTAATATTGGTTTTTGTCCGAAATTACAATTAACAAATACTGTCATTTTGAAAATAAAGACTAAAGTTAAAAATCATTTGAATGTTTTTAACATTTACTTAAAAAAACATAATAAACTTATTCATAATATGATTTTTTTAAATTACAAAACTAGAAATAAAAACGAACACAAGAAAATGTCCAAAAACTGTTTTTTGAAAAAAAAAACATTTAGGAATAAATATTTCAAGCATTAATAAAAAATATAAAAAGTTCGTTGACAAAATTAATTACATAAATTTTGTAAAAAATTAATTTTAGTGTTTGCGACTTTTGTGTTTTGTATTTATTGTTTACAAATTTAATTTATAGTGTCTATTTCAATTAAAGTACCTAAACATAAATTAAAAAAGTTGACGAGGATTGGCAAAATAGTAAAATTGAATTATTTGACTCAAAGTCTTTTCCACAAAATATTATGGTTTTAATTTATTTTATCTTATACATGTTTCGACATTATAAAATGTCATCGTCAGTAATTCTATTAATATTATTAAAATGACAAAAAATTTATAAAATTAACTTTAGAAGTTAGATAAAGAAAGAACAAAATTCTTAGATAAATTTAAAAACTAAGATAAATTATACTTGTTATAATACGAGCATTTATTTGCCAGAAAAAAAGTTTATGCAATTTTTAACAACAATAATTTTCAGATCTTTTTAATACCGTTTTTAAAACATTTTACCATAAAGATTCTTTTTTGTTAAACCATTTTAAACGTGTCTCCTTAATTTTTATTCAGACTAAAAAAATCTACACAAAAATAAAGTATTAGCTTAGTATTAGTTCCTGCCTGAAATTTAATTTAACTTTAATTTTAATTAACAACTACTGTATTTTTTTTTAAAATTAAAAAAAATATGTAAATGTATTTTAAATTTTCTTAAAAAAATACATATTAAACTTATTCAAAACATGATTTTTTTAAATTGAACAAAACGACAAATAAACATGAACACAAAAAAACGTTCAAAAATTGTTTTTTGAAAAAAAACCATTTAGGAATAAATATTTTAAGCATTGGCAAAAAAAATATAAATTTTTAAAATTGCCTAGAAAATTAATTACATAATTTTGGCAAAAATAATTGCAGTGATTGCGACGTTTTTTGTTTTGAACAAATTAAACAAAAATGATAACTATTTATTGTATACAAACTTTATTTGTACAGTGTCTATTTAAATTAACGTACTTAAGCATAAATTCAAAAAATTGACGAGGATTGGCAAAATATGTGTGAACATAGTAACCAAAAATTTATAAAATTGACTTTATAAGCTAGATAAAAAAACGACAAAATTCTTAGATAAATTTAGAAACTAAGATAAAATATATTTGTTATAATACGAGCTTTTAATTGCCAGAAAAAAGAATTTAATGCAATTTTTAACAACAATAATTTTAGAATCTTTTTAATAACTTTTTTATACTGTAACTAAACGTATAAATTTACATTTGCATGAAAATTAATTTGATTGTACGGACTAAGTGAAGTTTATTTTTCTTTGTTAAATCCTTCTGATCGTGTTTACCTAAATTTTACTCATACTAAAAAAATCTACATAAAAATAAAGTTGCTTAGTATTGGTTTTTGCCTGAAATTTAACTTTTATTACAATTCACAACTACTGTATTTTTTTAAAGTAATTGAGTTATGACTACAATTAGTCTTCAAATGCTATAAAATCAAATATTAAAAAATCATTTATATTTTTTAAATATACTTAAAGAAACTTTAAACTTATTTAAAATATGATTTTTTTAAATTGAACAAAACGAGAAATAAAATAGAACACAAAAAAACGTTGAAATCTTGTTTACAAAAAATATTTAGGAATAAATATTTTAAGCATTAGTAAAAAATATACACTTTTAAAGTTCGTCAGAAAATGAATTACATAAATTTTGTGAAAAATTGAATTTAGTGATTGCAACCTTTGTTTTTTTTTTAAACAAATAATACAAAAATGATAATACTTAATGATAATACTTAACATTGGTTTTTGCCCGAAATTACAATTAACAAATACTGTATTTTTGAAAATAAAGTCTAAAATTAAAAAATCATTTGAATGTTTTTTACATTTACTTAAAAAAGCATATTATTATTATTAATATTTTAAGTGTTGGTAAAAAACTATACACTTTTAAAGTTTCCTAGAAAATTAATTACATAAATTTTGTAAAACATTAATTGCAGTGATTGTGATTTTTTTGAACAAATAATACAAAAAAGAAAGTTAATAAAGAGTTGACGGAAACAAAAAAAATTATAGATGTGAAAATTAGCAATAAGAAGACGTCACTATTTTTAAATTAAATACAAACGAATAATTGACTAGATTTGAAAAAAAAATAATTATTTATATGCTACCCAAATATATAGAAGTTCGATCCGTTTTCAAAAGATGGTTCTGGCTGTTATGAATGTTTCATAAGAACGCCGCTGTCAATAATATTCAATTTATACCTCTAAGTTTCATACAAAAACCTTGTTTTTTACTGTGTTAAATATGTCAAATTTTGTGTTAACTAAGCAGCATTTGTGAGGTATTAGTTTTCTACTTTAATTGAATGCTTGTGGAAGTTCAACAACAATGCTCCATCTGATAAATCAGAGAATAGTTTCGACGGTTCAAGAATTATGATTTCACCGTTAAAGACTAGCCTCGTTTTGAACAGCTAAAAAAATTCGAATTTGAAGCATTACTCGATAAAAATGCGAGTCAAACGCAAGAGGAGCTTGCAAAATCATTGACAATTACTTAACAAGCAGTTTCCGTACTATTGAACTACATGGAAATGATTCAAAAACAAGGCAATTAGGTGTATTACGAACTGAAAACGAGATGAAAAAAACTGACTAATAACTTGCAAGAATAAAAATATAAAAACTTTAACTAAACTGAAAAGTTTTCAGCCGCTTTCTAAATTCCTCACTAGCTTTTTAACTTCTTTGTAAATTGGTTAAATCTTCCACAAATGTTCTATTTTTTAGACAATTTTCAAATTCCCTAAATTCTTAGCCAATTTTCTAATGGTTTTTATACTTTTTATACATATTTTTTAAATCTTACGTAACTTTTTCTTTTTTTTTTTTCTTATAAGCATTTTAAAATTAATCTTTTTGATTTTTCGCAAAATGTTTTTAATTTTTAACTAATTATTTAATTATATTAATTTTCTTGCTAACTATTTATCAATTTTCTAACTTCTTATCATATTTTTCTGACTCACTGAAAATACTCTGACAATTTCGTAGTAACTATTAAAAACCTCTAATTTGAATGTGTGCAAATATAAAAACAAACTAGTTTTTCATTGTTCAAAAAAAATCTGAATTTTTTTAACTTAATAGATTGTTGCTTCTTAATAGTTGATCTATTCAAAATTAATAAAAATACGTCAAAAATATGTGTAAGCCTACAAAACTTTTAAAATTGTATTACTATCTTAATTTTCAATAACGACAAAATACGAATGATTTAAAAACTGAAATTTTTCTACTATAAAAAAATAAAGCAGTTACTAGTAGAGTAACTATCAAATATTATTTATTTATGAACATAAATTAAAATAAACTAAAACATATTTTACCTGTTAATATTTATTAGTTGTTTATTTTGCAAATCCCATGATTGATTTTAGAGTAAAAGCAGTTCATACAAATAAGTACATTTTAAAATTGAAATAATTTATTACCAACATCAATTAGATAACAAACATTAATTAAATACCGTGTTTGTTTTAGCATAAATAACAAATTAAAGTGGCTTTGAATGAGTAAATTTCAAGCATGTAATTATAATGCAACTATTTCAATTATGTATTTGTTTGTGTAATGAAACAAACATTTCAGGTTCTATTTATTCGCATAGTCGACAACAATGAACTTTCAGAATATTTTTAAAATAAACAGAAAACAAAAATGTTAATTGGTTATTTAAATTTCAACGTTTAATGGCGATTTTGACGTAAATTGCAGTAAAAGACTGTTGTGTTTTTCTAATTAGACAGGTTAAGCAAAGCTACTGGAGGATGAGACACTAAAATATTGACTATTCACAGACCGTCGACATTTGACATCTACATCCAGCACATATATTATGGAATCTACGTCGTTAGAGTTCCCGTAAAAGATAACTTCAACAATTACCGATTTGTAAGACACCCCAACTGAAAATTTAAGTCCTCCCTCTTAATATTTATTGCTGACCCCACATCGTGATTATTAATGCATACGTTGTTAAGCAAATTGTTTATATTTAAAATGTTTATATTCACGACTAGCATCAATATCGAGAGTTTCTATGACCATATGTAGGGTAAATTGGTAATATTTTCTGTTCAGTTGGTTAAGCGCTTCACTGAGCACCGTTCCCGTGTTATATTTCGAAATCTCCGGAATCTGTCAGTAGGATTTACCGCCTTTCATGCAATAAGTCACTTTACTTGTCGTTGTTTGTATAAATAAGCTCAATTCTACAAAGCTGAATTTTAAGGATGACTACGCCAAAGACACAGTTTGTATTTTTTTGTAAACTCGTTTACAAAATGTATCTATTAATAAAGAAATAAATCTTGATTCAAATTTTTGTGGGTAACTGCTAGTACTTAAAGACAGCTAGTATTGCTTACATAACTATCGAAGTAAATCTTCACGGAAAATATATTACGCAGGGTGGCGCACATATTTATTTTTAAGTAACAAAGTCCTAGAGTAAGGCTGATTACAAATGTCACGTTTAAACTAATTGCCGACATTAACGAAAGCTTTGTGTTGGCACTTTACATATTTGGGGGTTTAAGAAATTTTTTGATTTAAATGGTGCATTTCAAAATTCGCAAATACAAATTACTGAAACATAGTTGCTTTAAATAGTCTTTAAACTTTCTTGACGTAGCGGTCGCGAGCCAAATAACGTTCGAGTGCGTAAAACTTATTAAAATCATTTTTCACTTGTAAACATAAAATAAGCTTATGCAAGTAGCTACATAGGCGGAGAAATGCGTACTGTGCTACACGAAGAAAGCTTTGTAAAAAACTTCTCCATTAGGAAGAAGTTAAAAAACTTATATAAGTTATTACGAACAAAAGCATACTTTGTACCACAAAAGCGTTCAGCCCAAAAGATTAAACAAAAAACAGGCGAAATGTATTAAAACTGTTTGGATCGTAGCTTTAAATAAATTATCAAAAAAATTGTTTCCAAAATGTTCAAAAAACACTAAGCATAAATCAGATACGAGTATCCTTTGAAAAACGCGAAAAATAAAAAACAATACCCTTCATAATCTTTAGATTATATCCTACCTACCTGAGAAAAAGATGAATACATGTAGACATAAGAGAATAAGAGAAATTAATATAGTACTACCTTTGTCAACGTTTCAAAATCACGGCTTAAAAATGTAGCTACTTCATTGGATAGCTGGTATTGTAGAAAAACGCAGAGATAATCGTAAATTTAAATTTACCGCAGCCAAAAAAACAGCAGTTGCTTTTGTAAAAAAAATGTTTTGGATCTCCTGTTACTAATATCTGTACACAGTGTTGCCACCAATTAATTAACTGCTCAACTGAAAATCCGTAAGTTATGCTAAACAGTTCCACTTGGCCTTAAACAATTCACCTCAAAATAGCGTAACGCATTGTTTCGACGTTCAGCAGATACAAATGTTACCCAAACTACCCATCGTAGAGATGGCAGCCTATGGGCCCACAGACTAACTGTAGTCAAACATGCAGAAAAAATAGACGATCCTCTAAATGCTTTAGAAGTCATCTTAGGTATATTGCCGTTATATCTAGAAATAGAAACAGGTGCGTCAATGTACAGGCAAAAACAAGACAATATGGAAAAAATAGGGTGTAGAGTAACAAATAAAGTAGAAATATGCCAAAAAATAATCGAAGAAAGACCAGACAGATGGGACTACCGGTATATGAAGTATAGGGCACAGATTGATATAGATTTATATCTAACATCAGAATGTACTTGAAAAAAAGATGGTACACACTATTCTTATATGTAAGGAGGTAATCCATGAAGCGAAATAGTATTAAAACAGACTAAAATAATACAACATTAGTCATGGTATCAGAGATGAGCATTTATGCAAAGAACTAAATAGTTTGACCTTGTATTGAGCTTTCTAGGGAGTAAAAAGAATAATCAACCCGTAGACGATGGCCACTAAATACTACCTGAATACCGATTAAACGAGAAGGTTTTACTATGAACACCAAGAAGATCTCCTTGTCTCCCTTGGCGACAAAAAGAAACCACAAAACCTGGAAACTAACCATAAGGCAATTATTTGTACG
Source organism: Aquatica leii (assembly GCA_035610365.1). Taxonomy (NCBI): domain Eukaryota; kingdom Metazoa; phylum Arthropoda; class Insecta; order Coleoptera; family Lampyridae; genus Aquatica; species Aquatica leii. Next base: position 31,000,997 of record CM069439.1, read on the forward strand.
TAGATAATAATTGTATTTCTTTTTTTTTTAAAAAAGCACAATTGAATGTTTTCTCCAACTAACATAACCTTATGCAATGTAAAAGAGAAACTTGCAATGCTTAATGCAAAAAACTACAGCAGCACAGCACTCATGAAGTTTGTCTTCATACACGATCTATTATAGAAACAAGAAAAAGACCAAATAAAATTGACTTAGCGTTGTACAAATTTTTGAATAAAATTTGTGAAAACTGCCAAACGCTCAGATTGTTTCGTGATCGATATACCGGGCAAAATAAAATTATTTTTTTTCAATCATCAAAAAAAAGAAATTACCTCAAAATCTAAACCATTGTTTAAAATTATGTTGGCGAAGGTAAACATTTAACAAAAACTAAAAATCTACATTTAAAAAAAAATACTGGAAAACCCGTAAAATCAAAAAAAGACAATAAAATCCTTTAAAAAAAAATTACGGATAAAAGTTAAGCAGTTTTAGAAAATCTATGATAGAACCACAAAATCTCGATGTTGCAGAAGCAAAATTCAATAGCGAAGAAAAAAATGAATAAACTGCTGAATGTTGTGACTGCACATAAGATGACGACTAATTCAAAATGTAATTTTTTGTAATTATTATAAGTTCTAACCTTTAAAAAATTAGTTCTGCCCTAGTTTTATTTCGCTTAATGTATTTACAATTGGTTGAAAAAATTCAATTCAAAATGCAGTGTTTTGTTTTTCACTCAAAATATTATTCTCACATACCATTACATCCATTACCACAACAACTTTTTAACAATAACTGACTAATTAAATCACAAAAGAAAATATCACTTTCTGACAAAAATTTTTTTTTCAAAAACTGCGATTTAATTTGCAGCTTTAGTTCATCCAGTCTTTCAAAAAGTCATACAGTCTAACAATGCCATGCTAGCTTTATTACCACTAAAATTTATTTAACTACATTTATACACAGTTCACGATAGACTACTTCTTGTAGTACCTTATTTCAATCATATTTTGTATTTTGAAACGAATGCAAAAACAGGTCATTTTTAATATAAAGGGGGGCGATTTTTAAGTTTAAACAATATTTGTACAATCAACCCTCTAAACCACAGCAACTACCTTTAGTTTTTTTAAATGGCACAGCTCTACTTGTGATACGTGATTTTTCGAAAAAGTTAATCAGGAATTCAACGGTAATAATCATAATCAAGCAAAGCCGTCACTTATCAAATTTTCATTCTATTGACAATGACTTACACTACCACCGAACGTGTCAAAAGTATCTTCATTTCATGGAAAACCGCTGTTTACTGAGAACAGCTACAACTGTTAACAGACTTCCTGGCCAAAATGTAAGTCACACATGGGTACGTCAACTGGTTACCAAATTTAAGACAACGCGATCTGTTGCTAATAGATCAAAGAGATGAGCCAAGGATACTCGATGAAACCGCCAATATTGAAGTACTTAGACAGTTCGCTATAAATTTAACGATATCAACTTGTCAGGCAGCGGAAGACACAAGATAATCTCAAAGAACTGTTTAAGTGCATTAAAACTTCACAAGTTTCATCCTTACAAAATAAACATTGTACAATAACTTGATGATCCAGACAGCAGAATTGACTTTTTTGAAACTGTCATCTATCAAATTAATGTAAATCCGCAATTTCTAAGAAACCTTTCTTTCAGTGATGAGTGCACGTCTTAATTAAATGGGCATGTCAACAAACAAAATTGTTGGTATTGGAGCGACGAGAATCCTTACAATTTGCCGTAAGAGCACACTCAATACCCCGAAAAACTTAACGTTAGGGAAATCATTGGCACTGTCTTCATAGATGAAAGTTGGTTGGTACACTTTATCTTGAATAGTTAGAAAATGTCATCGAACCGTTAATAGTTGAAGACTTCAAAAATCAAAAGAACATAAATGAAAATCTTCATTTAAACTAGGCTTTACTCCATTTGCAACAAAATGGAGCTCCTCCTCATTACGTACGACCAATTAGACAATAGTTATATGACCATTATCCAGATCGGTGGATTGGCAGAAGAGAGCCAACTGAATGCCTCCCAGATCACCGGATTTAACACCATTGGACTTTTTTCTATGGGATCATTTAAAGTCGGTCGTTTTTAAAACTCGACCGGAGTCGATTAAAGAACTGCGGCGTAGAATTACTGAAGAATATCGCACCGTCACAAATGAAACTTTTGAAAATGTTCGACAACGGTTGAGAGACCATTGTCTTGAAAATAGCGGAAATCATTTCCAACACTTGTAAAACATTTCTTTTTTGTTGAAGTGATTTTGAATAGTTATTGTGAATTACATTTATTTTAATAAACCATAAATTTCTTTTTATAGACTAATTACTTTTTCTGCTAAATTTTAATTTTTATAACATTTTTTTATTTTTTAAATTATAAAATTAATTTATCTCTCATCAATTTTTTTTCTTGTTAACTTTTTATAGGTCAGTGGTAAAATATTTTCCCACCATGTGTGGAGCTCATGGGTCTATGGTTAAATATTTTCCCTTGTGCGCAATAGCTTTAATATGTATTTAGTTAACAAAGTCTTAGATAGATGGCTCAACTGTTACAAATTTAGTCGTGATTTCTGTTAAAGTGGTTCCTAACAAGCGTGAGATTTTCAAAATACTGACTCTTGCTGTAGGTTTTTGTGTTTTACTACTACCATTTGAATCAAAAATTCAGCTGAATACTAGTAGTCCACTGGCTATAGTTTCTCTAATTTGACAACCTCTTTATTAGAAAATATTGTTAGCGAGTCTAATACGTATGGAAATCAACGTGGAGAAGAGCTAAATTTGACTGCAGAAGAACTGAGGGCGTTTCTAGGTATTATAATCCTACTGGGGTTCTACTGTCTGTCTAGTATTAGGCTCTATTGGTCAAATAACAAAAATTTTCATGTAGAACGAGTGGCACGGGTAATGAGCTTAAACAGATTTTTAAAAATTCTACGTTTTTTACATTTGAACAATGAAAATGTGCCATCTCGCGATTCCCCGAATTTTGATAAATTATATAAAATAAGACCGCTTTTGGGTTTAGGAACAATGTTTCCAAAATTGTTTGCGCCATCAAGATTTTTGTCTATTGACGTATGGTGGCTTTCAAAGGTCGAAGTAGCCTGAAGCAATACATGCCTCTAAAACCTATCAAAAAAAGCTTCAAAATCTGAGTTTGTTGCTGCGCAGTTACAGGTTATATGCTAACTTTTGAAGTGTACACGGGAAAATCTACTCTAAATTTAGGAGAACGGGTAGTGATAACATTATTCCAATTATTCGAGGGATTGTTTTATATTCTATGTTTTGATAATTTCTTCAGCAGCATACCGCCAATGAAAATTCTTTTGGGAAAAGGACTGTTTGCCCGCGGTACTTTTCGCACAAATAGAAAATTCCACCCAAAACAAGTTTTCAAAAAAAAATTAATTTCGTACAAAGCAATAACATTAGCGTTTGTAAATGGAAAGACCACGAAAAAAAAACGGCCACAATCTTTCAGCTACAGGAACAGCTGAAAGACGAAACAATCAAGGAGTTCGAGAAAAAATTGTTTGTTCAGAGTCTGTTGCTGATTACAACGCTCACATAGGCTGAGTGGATAAATTTTACCAAATGATGACTTTCTACTGTATTGCTCAAAAGTCTAAGAGATAGTGGGTAAAATTATTTTATTATTTTATCGAATGTGCCCTGGTAAATTCCTACATCATATACAAGGAAGATATGAAAAAAGCTCAAGTCTCAAAAGCTAATGACTCATTTAGCATATCGCTCAACGTTACCCACAGAACTAAGAGGTTGGTTGATTGTTGAATATAACAGATATGATGAAACTAACAGACGTGTATGTAATTTTTGCAGGTACTTTTTGCAACAGAAAAAGATCAGGTTACGCCTCCGGAAGAAGTTTTGGAAGAAAACGCAATCGACCTGACGAACAACCCACGGCACAAAACACAACGCGTCTTTAAGATGTGGGATCTTACATTCCTGAAATTAGAACATATAGACGGTGTGCGTTTTGTAGCACGAAATCCAAAGAAAAGCGTTTAAATTTAGTTTGTAGAAGTTGCAAAGTAGCGCTATGCAAAAAATGTTTTGCCCCTTTTCATAGCAAATAATTTTTTGATTACAAGTAATTTTTTTATTTAAAAAAAATATTTCTAATAAGTTTGATTAGTAAGTAAATTTTTAATGGTAAAGTATTTTATCCTCCTGTTATTTAGGTTGTAGTTAGTTCTAGATTTTATCTTCTTTAGGAGGGGCAATAAAAACCATTCTAAACTGTTTTTATGGCTACGTTTCGTGCCTCTAGTGTGCACTTCTTCAGGCCACTGAAAATTTATTTACGGTAAGTGAACAACATTACACACGTAACAACTAACTGAATTTGTTTAACAGGTACAACATAAAGACAACAAAACTCACAAGAAAAGGTTATGAGTGGAAACAGTCCACTGGTCCAACAAACATACCGTCTGATATTATTACTTATTCTAGTTAACATAAAATTATTGTCAGTAGAATTAAAATTTAAATCTATATACAAAGAACCAGTGGACTGTTTCCACTCATAACCTTTTCTTGTAAGTTTTTTTGTCTTTATGTTGTACCTGTTAAACAAATTCAGCTAGTTGTTACGTGTGTAATGTTGTTCACTTACCGTAAATAAATTTTCAGTGGCCTGAAGAAGTGCACACTAGAGGCACGAAACGTAGCCATAAAAACAGTTTAGAGTGGTTTTTATCGCCCCTCCTAAAGAAGATAAAATCTAGAATTAACTATAAGTAAATTTTGTAATTAATTTTGAAGTCGTAATTTATTTTTCCACCGCCCACAAAGATTTAGAAGTCCACTAACAAGTCGTTGGAATAATAATTCACTGGTCTCATTGAAAATCGGCCCTGATACCATTCTTGACGATTTTCATGTAAAATGACCTCCTGAATCCAAAAATGAGCTCCGTTTTTTACCCATCACCCACCTATTATGGGGGGACCCCATTTTTATTTTATTTTTTGCATTTTTTTTAGAATTTTAACTTATAGCCGTTAAACATCCCAAAGCAGGTAATAAAATTTATACCAAAGTATATGGCAAAAGTTTTGCTATAAAATGTATATAAAAACAACAATAAAATACAAATACATAAGAACAGTAAAAAAATATCAATAAACAGTTAGGAAGATTCACTGCACGACGCTGGCGATCTCAATACCACATGCAGGTTTGAACAGGAGTTTTCGACAGGCTTGAACTTGCATTACTCTTCTTATTATAGTATATTACATTGTTTGCTTAACTGCTTCGATCAGTACATCTATAGCTGCTGCAGAGTTTACTTGTCGACGTTTTAAACGTGCTGGATTTTGTATTCATTTCTGTTCATTTGTGTAAAACAGTAAAACTACTTTTACTCCGGATTTTTTCAAGTGACTAAGTGTGATTTGTGGTTAATGTCGGGCGTTCAATTAATGTTTAATTATGCCACGCGAGTGTAAAAATCATCCCGATAGCTTCTGCTGTTTCTGCGAGGAATTAACTTTAAAAGCGCAACGAAAACCCCTTTCTCCGCTTGTTAAAACAGCTTATAAATTGTACTTTGATTGTCAAGTTGGCGACCAGGACAAGACTTGGACTCCATCAGTTTGCTGTACGACTTGTTACAGTAGTTTGACCAAATGGCTCAAAGGTACCCGTAAATCAATGCCATTTGCTGTGCCCGTGGTTTGGCGTGAACCTCGCTGTCATCTTACAGATCGTTACTTTTGTATGACTTCCACCGTCGGGTTTTCGAGCAAAAGTAAGCATACAATTCAGTATCCCAATATTCCGTCAGCTCTAAGACCTGTTCCTCATAACGATACTTTGCCAATCCCAGAGCCCCCAAACACTTATACTCGAGTGCCGTAAATTGCCACAACCTGGGGCTTCGAATGATACGTTCAATGATGATGAAGAGTATTCCGCAGATTTAGTTTCTCGGCAACCTCACCTCCTCACTCAATCGGAATTAAATGATCTTGTCAGGGATTTGCAGTTACTCAAGACTAAATCTCAGCTCCTAGGATCGCGACTTCAACAGTGGAATCTCTTAGAAAAGGGAGTAAAAATATCTTCTTACAGGACCAGACAAGCAACCCTGAAATGTCTTTTCTCAGAAGATAAAGGTTTAGTGTTCTGCCCTAATGCAAATTTATTGATGACAGAGCTACAGATGCCATGTGACCCAGACAAATGGAGACTGTTATAGACTCATCAAAAACAAGCTTAAAAGTTGTCCTGTTGGCAAATGAGAATGACTTCCCATCAGTTCCAGTTGCATACTCTGTTGATATGAAGGAAACGTACGAAAACATCTTCAGAATCCTTGATAAAATTAGTTATCATGATTATAAGTGGAAACTTTGCGCTGAGTTGTTGCTCTACTCACGGGCCTGCAATCAGGATTCACAAAATATTGCTGCTTCCTTTGTGAATGGGATAGCCGAGCCCGAGATAAACATTACATCGTACGGGACTGGTCTCTGCGAGAAAATCTTATTCCTGGTCAAAAAAATGTCGCTCACAATTCTTTGGTTCCGAAGGAAAATATTTACTTACCACATTTACACATCAAACTTGGATTGATCAAGCAGTTTGTGAAAGCAGTGGACAAGACAGGTGGCGCATTTCAATTTTTGAAAACTAAATTTCCTCGTCGTAGCAAAGCTAAAATCAAAGTAGGCGTTTTTGTTGGTCCCCAGATTAGACAACTCTTCCAAGATTCGACGTTTATTAAACACCTAAATCGAAAAGAAAAACGAGCTTGGCTTGCATTTCAAAATGTTTGTAAGAACTTCCTGGGTAACCACAAAAGTGAAGATTGTGTCGCTCACGTCGAAGAACTGCTTTTAGCGTACAAGGACATAGGATGTAACATGTCTCTTAAAGTTCACTTCCTTCACTCGCATCTGGACTTTTTCCCTGAAAATTTAGGAGCAGTCTCGGATGAACACGGGGAACGGTTCCATCAAGACATCGATAAGCTGGAGAAGAGATTTGCAGGGAAGTGGAATGCAAGCATGTTGGCGGAGTACTACTGGTTTTTGAAACGAGAGAGTTGTACCTCAGGGTATAAAAAGAAAGCAAGCACCAAGTAACGATGAATATCTTTTTATTTATTACTGTTTATAGCTAAAATAGTTCTTTTTCCCATTTAAATTAAATTCATGTCCATATATTTATTATTATAATAATTATTATAATTATTATTATCGTTCGATAAATAAATTATAATTAATTTATCGAAAAGTGGTAAAATTAGAGATTTGGGGCTCCCTCGAAAATGGTGGGTGATGGAAGAAAAGGGAAGACATATTTGGATTCAGGACGTCATTTTACATAACAATTACCCGGAATAGTGTCAGGGCTCAATAAAAAATATTTTTTTGCAGACCAGTGTAATTACCCAACCAAAATTTTGGGTTTTGAAAAAAAAATTGTTTTTTTAGACCAATGGTGACTACACACAAAATTTTGTTACAAAAGAAAAGGTCCCCAGTCTTTTGCCCTATAAAGGGTTAAAAAAATTGCCAAAATTCTAAACCAAGCATACCGCTGAATTTCTTATTAAATTTCCTAAACAATTACGTATCATAAGTAGGGTCGTGTTATTTAAGAAAACATTAAGGGTAATTGCTAGGGAACAAGGGGTTAATTTTACAAATGTCTTTTAAACGCCAAAACGATCTCTTGATCTGTTTTTGCATTTTTTAGTTTCGTATTCGTTTAAAAATTAAAGCAATTGAAAATTTTAAAAAACTCATTTTGTATATGTGATTGATTTTACATACATACATAATTATAGTTTATGTGAGACCAGTAGTTTTTTAACAGTATTTATTTATTTTTGTAACGTGAACAAAACGTTGGCAATTTTGATTTAACTTCTAAGGACGTGTTCTATATAAATTATTCCAACAACGACGTTTCCTTGAGTTTTTATTATAAATTGCATAACTGTTTTATATGCGTTGTGCACAATTTCACAATAAAAGGTATTGCGCAATGTCTATGTTATTGTTCCGACTGCATCTTTATCTTCAACAGTAAATGAAGATTTTCGTAATTATGAAATAAAGTTGTAAAGCTCCCGATTACTTTAATATTTACCCCACTTTTGCTACAAATGTTCGTAAAATCGGCAATTGCAGTATTGATCGCTTAACCTTAACCCAGTTTGTAATTTATACGTTTAATATGTAATACAAACAACTGCATAAGCGCGAACTTGAAGTGTTTCTTTGTTACGATAATTCAGCAAGAAATTGTTTTCCTCGAGCTTATTATGGTCGCCCGTAAATATCTAAAAATATTTATCTGGAATAAAAATATGAAGGTTACATTTGTTATGCATTTCCGTAAGTGCAATAAAGTATCTATATTTGCTTTTCGTCAGTTGTGGTTTCTACGCAACTTGTAGTAAAATCCAAAAATAACTGTCTCCCGCAACGTGGCCAAACAAAGAAAATTCTTGTATTGCCGTATGGATTGACAAAAAATAAGTTGTTCTATTTGTTTTGACGCATTCGACTTTTCAAATGCACTAATTAAAACTTGAACGAGTGTCGCATTGGGGCGTCAGATTAGAACCCTGCTGTAACATCTTTCACCCTACAAAAACAAATCTCTTATTTTTATAGCACTAAAAGGTCTGAGAGGATTTGTGTTACTTTACTTTAGTATAAAGAACACCAAGTTATATAAATCGAGATTTTTATTCAAGTAGTAACAAGTGTAAATCTACCCCAGTGAAACAGAACAATCACACAGTTGCACACCTGTTCGGGTGTGTTTAGAATCAATTTGGTTCAACGGATTATACTAGGACAATGGATAATAGTCGAAAAAGTTCACAAAGTTGCAGTTATTGATGCAAAGGGACAAAACAAGTTGGTCAACTTTAGAAATAGTTCATAATTTGCAAGTGAAACCCAGACATAATAATCACTAGATACACAAAGATGACCCAAATGTGTTCTTGTACCTGAAAGGGAATTCATTTATATTCCGTGCACGTGTGCAGGTTCTACTGTTGAACAGAACTGGTGTGAAGAGGCACTAAATAGTTTATACAAGAAAACGAGTTAGACAAATTAAAATTCATTGCAAGTACTCAATTATTTTTGCAAGTAAAAAAAAATTTCTTCAAACAATACATGTATTTAAATAGTATTTTGTATCCATAATTGATTGCTAGTCTGTGTTAAGCGAAGTGTTGGGGTTCACTGGAAAATTCATAAAGCAGTCAGTCGGTGAGTCACCCTTCTCATACGACCACTAAAGCATACTCATTTAATTCTATACAAATAAATGACAAAGAATAACAAAATAAATTTGGGAAGTTCACAGTCTACAATTACATAAATATACCTTTGGGATGAACATTCCAAAACATTAAACAATTAATTTACGCCAAAATAACAACAATGAAAAGACTATTTATAACGTATTTTGTGTTTTAATAATAACATACAAATGTGCATTACATATTCCTATTCACGCTCAGAAAAAAATATGTTCATCCCTTGTAGTCGTTAATTTCGTATTAAGAGGAGTAGCCTATCTGGCCGTTGCAGCTTGATTGACCCCTAGAGACAAAGGACAGTTAGTTCAGCTAGACATCAATAACGGTAAAACCATAAAGTTTATTTGTTATGATAGGTATGACTCTATTTTAAACTTTTAAATAAATCTCTAAATATAGAGTAGTGCTCCAGTAAGTTTCTATTCAATAAACTACGTTCTAACAACATCATAACTCAAACTATGACAGTTATTTCACATAAATAAATATAGAATTGTGCAAATAGAAGAGAAAAATACTCGTTGTATTTAATGCATCGGATATTTCAGTACATTTAAAATGCTGCCCATAATACAACACTTTTTTGAAATTTGTAAATAATTGAGAAAATATACGAAAACTGTTTTCTTTTTGTATCTGCAGAGATATATACTAATACGTACTACTATAAGAAAATATCAAAATATGCAATTGTTTTTTGCTAAAATGTAAAACTAAATATGAAAATTTTGTAATTTTCAGTAAATTAGCATTCGTCCACCTATTAAAATACACGAATTTGATTGAACAACTCGTCACCAAGATTATTTTTTTAACAAATTAAATTTTTCTGCAGCTAATGCTGCTAAAGATTCAGCTGCAGAATAAAGATTCTTGCATTTTTTTCATAATAAGGCATTTTTCAGTTATTAGAATAACGCTAGTTTCTAACTTTTTCGTTCCCGCCGGAGTTTTGGCGTACACTAGATACTCTTTCTTTAGCTATGCTTCCTGCCCTGATTGTATACAGGTGTTTAATTCCTTTTATAACAGAAAAATTCTCTGCATAAAATAAATCAGCGTTCACCCATGTTCCCCATTTAGCTAGAACAGGTAGATGATATTTTGATTTTATAATATTATACACGCAAACCATGGGACGAGCATGTTACAGTGTTACTATTAACTAAACGATGAAACTTAAAAAAAAAAGTAGTTTTTTGCATTCTAGAAAAGCTAACTGAGCAAGTCGCTAAACATTTTTTTTTCATATTGAAACATTCGCAAAGTTTTTGTAAGTTTCGAGAAGTTTCCCGTACTTTTTATCCACGTCTAGAACGTTCACGAAAGAATGTAGAGGCTTCTCGAATGTTTGCAGAAACGCATAAATACGGTACAAACAAATCGTAGGTCAGTTATTTCCCGTAATTCGAAGACGGCAGTGTTGAGAAGATTATTCGAGTCTAAATAAATAAGTAACTAACGCGTGTGAGATAAATCTACGGTGTATAACCTTGTACGTGACTATAATGTAAACAAGCGTTAGTGTTTAAATAAATAGAAGTTAGCCGCTGACTTATCTTAGTGTAAGTGATAGTGTTATACGTAAATTATAGTGTAAGTGTTTTTATTAAATTTCCTTAGATTTAATTAGTACGGTTAGTTTAAACGTGTACATATTTTTAGTAGAAGTATAAATAAATTAGTTAGTTTATAATAAACGTTACATTGGTGACAGGTGCGTGGTATCGAATCAATAAACAATTGTTTAGTTCGCGAGTTTAGTGTAAATACCATTAAGTAATTTAATATCGCTCCAGTAATAAAGACATTGATTGCGTAAATAAATAAAACTTTAGTTCGCGTGTTTGTTTATAGCGTTTAATCTTAGCTGTTCCATTTCGTTAAACTAGTGTCGGACTTTAAATTTAGTGTTATTAAACTTTTTTTTATTATTATTCGTGGATTCGTGGTTAAATTTATGCCGGTGACGCGTTTGCAAGCAGTTAAAATGAATTCAAAAATATTTGAAATTCTCCAATCGATGAATAAAAATATGGAAGAAAATAATAGCAAATGGGCATACATTTTTAGAAAATTGAAGGAAAACTATTCGAACATTCTCAGAAAATGAAAGGAAATTCTAGAAAAATAGAAGAAAAGTTTTACGAAAATTCGCAGAAAATGGAAGAAAACTCTAAAAAAATAAAAAAATAGAATAAAAATTGTTGCAAAATTCTAGAAGTTGAAAAGAAGAAATACGAACAAGCATAGAAAATCAAATTTAAATTGTTTAAGAGGAAACATAAGCAGATATGTTAAATTAAAAAGATGAAATTTGCGAATCTGTGAATGAGAAAATAGAAGCAATAGAGGGCAAATTAGAAGACAGAATAAAACTGCTTGAAGAAAGAATGAACCAAATGAATTGTCATGGTGAAGGAAGTGTCACGAGTGAAGATTTAATAATGGACCATCGCGAAGAAACCACCCGCAACTTTAAAGTTGTACCTCCAAATTTTGATGGTAAAGTTCCATGGTCAAGCTACTGCAAGCAGTCTGAAGCCACAGCTACAGCTAATGGTTGGAGCAACAAGCAGAAAGCGACGTCTTTAATAGTGTCCTTACGTGGAGAAGCGCTTGGAATTTTACAAACTGTTCCTGACCACTTACAAGAAAACTACGAACTCTTAATTTCACGATTAGAAATGAGATATGGAGATGCTCATCTTCAACAAGTGTATAAAGCTCAAATTAAAAGTCGGGTTCAGAGAACTGCCTAAAGTCTTCAAGAGTTTGAGGCTGCCATCGCCAGACTAACACGGCTTGCTTATCCTACAGCACTAGATACCTTCTTGGAGCAGTTGGCTATTCAAACTTTTGTAGACGGCCTCCGAGACAGCGAAACGCAGCAGACTTTCCGGTTAGTTCGACCGAGGACATTGGATGACGGTTTGGTGCATGCTTTGGAGTTTGAAGCAGCAAAACAAGCATTGCAACAATACGGTCATAGACTCTACTGCGCTGCAGAAGTACCCGCGCAGACACTGGAAAGCATCGAGGAGATAGCGCGACGATTGCTTCGGGAAAGAAGAATGACAACTTTGAACTGCGGTGAAATAGGTTATGTACGACGGCATAGTACTAAAAAACCTAAGAAGAAGACAAGAAGAGCGCTCGAAAATTTGACAAAAAGTAATCTCATCTAGTTAGGCCCAGAGATTACAATTCAAATGGCATCGCCGATGGAGCAATTGCATAGTATTTATCTCAATGGCAAGATCAATGGAAGAAGTGTTCAGTTAATGGTTGACACTGGAGCGACAAAGACCATCATTCGTCCTGACTTGTTATTCGAAAACGAGAAGACATCACTAGTAACAGTACGACTTCGAACGGCGACGGGCGAAGAAATACCTAATCACAGACAAGTCAAAGTAACCATTCGTTTGGGAAATGGAGTACTCGACCATCAAGTACTGGTAGCCGACATCACGGCAGCAGTTATCCTGGGAATGAACGTGATAAAGAAGTATGGGTTCCATTTAGATATAAAGAACGATGTCCTGAAGATCAACAATGAAGAAATTGTTTTTTATTCGTCAGAGAAGGCAGCCGTGCGAGTCTTATTGACTGAAGACGTGACTCTGCCTGCAAGGACTGAAAGTGTGGTGACGGCACGCCTGAATGGAAATCTCCGGGAAAGCTGCATACGCGCGATTGAGCCAATGGAAGGCGGTTTAGTTGAAAAGGGACTACTCGTTAGCAGAACTTTAGTACGAGTCAGTAAAGATCTTAAACATCAACTCAGATCCTGTAACGTTGAAAAAGAAGGTCGTGGTAAGCCAATGTACGTCAGTATCTCAAATTGTAAGATGCGTGAAGTCTAACAAAGATAGGTCGCCGAAGAAGTGTCCACAACATCTATTGGACATTCTTACCACCAAATGCCAAAACCTTAGCCAAGACAAGCTGGCTAAAGTTAAAGTGTTGATCCAAGAGTATCAAGATGTGTTCGTGCTGGAGAGTGGTTACAAAGTAAATACCGGAGACGCTCGGCCAATACGACAACATCCACGCAGACTTCCTTTGGTGAAAAGAGAAGAAGCCGAACAAATAATTACGGATATGGAGCAAGAAGGCGTGATTGAACCTTTAAGTAGCCCATGGACATCCCCAGTGGTACTCGTAAAGAAGAAGGATGAATCAACGAGGTTTTGCGTGGACTACAGACAGCTAAACGACGTGACCAAAAATGACAGCTACCCTTTACCCAGAATTGACGATACGTTAGACACCCTGTCAGGATCCCAGTGATTTTCTAGGCTAGATTTAAAGAGTGGATACTGGCAAGTAGAATTAGAACCCAAGGATCGTGAAAAAACAGCTTTTACAATTGGAACTGGTTTGTAGCAGTTCACTGTAATGCCCTTCGGCCTGTGTAACGCTTCTGCAACGTTCGAGCGTTTGATGGAGACCATCTTGCGCGGATTGTCTTGGAAGACGTGCTTGGTTTACCTGAACGACGTGATCGTGGTTGGAAGGTCCTTTGAAGAACTTTTGAACAACTTGAAGGAAGTGATTACGTTGGGCTAACCTCAAACTGAGCCCAAAGAAGTGTCCACGTATTTAAGAAGGAAGTGCAATACCTTGGCCACGTCGTATCTGGAGATGGAGTAAGGGCCCAGACAAAATCCAAGCAGTGCAAGCATGGCCAAGACCAATCGACAAACATCAGGTCCGAAGTTTCCTTGGGTTGTGCACTTATTATAGAAGATTTGTACCCGGATTTGCCAATATTGCTAAACCATTGACAAAATTAACGAAAGAAAAAGCAGAATTTAGATGGAATGAAAACTGCGAAAATTCTTTTAATCAACTAAAACAGGCCCTAGTCACTTCGCCGATTTTGAGTTATCCAAGAGAAGATGGAAAATTTGTTCTGGATACCGACGCAAGCAATCTGGCCATAGGCGCGGTCCTTTCGCAGGTTCAAGATGGACAAAATAAGTTATCGCGTATTTCAGCAAGGTTTTGTCCAGGCCAGAAAGGAATTATTGCGTGACTACGAGGGAGCTGTTAGCAGTCGTTAAGTCCATCGAACATTTCTACAGTATTTGTATGGACAAAAATTTTTACTGAGAACAGACCACGCCGCTTTAAAATGGCTACTGCCGTTCCGTAACCCGGAAGGACAAGTGGCAAGATGGATCGCGAGACTGCAAGAGTATGACTATGACACAGAACACCGTGCCGGAAGCAGTCATCGGAACGCTGACGCTTTGTCAAGAAGACCATGTCCGGCGGACTGTAGCCATTGTTCGCGACTAGAAGAAAAATTTGAATGCCTCCGGAGAACTGCTATGGTTGATGATGAGTGGGAACCTGAGCAGCTACGTCGCGAACAAGAAAACGATCCTAAAATAAGACTACTCCTAGACTGGAAAGAAAGCGGCCGACGACCAACCTGGGAAGAAGTGAGTGCTTTGGGCAGAGATATCAAAGCGTACTGGGCGCAGTGGGACTACTTGATACTAGAAGACGGTCTTCTTAAGCGATCCCTAGAAAGTGTTGAGGGCACGGGAAACAGACTACAGTTGGTAGTGCCAAAGAGCTGGGTGGCAGAAGTGTTGAAGCATCTCCACGATGGGACATCAGGAGGACACTTTGGCATTAAGAAGACATTGGGTAAAGTACGAGAACGATTCTACTGGATGAACTGCAAAGAGGACGTCATGAAATGATGCCGTAATTGCACAGTCTGCGCATCAGGAAATGGTCCAGCGAGAAAGCGCAAAGCACCCATGAAGCAATACAACGTAGGAAGCCCTTTGGAAAGAGTAGCGATTGACATCGCAGGGCCGTTCCCAGAATCCGATTCGGGAAATAAATACATCCTGGTGGCGATGGATTATTTTACGATATGGACGGAGGCTTACGCCATACCCAATCAGGAAGCAGCTACAGTCGCAAACGTATTGGTAAAAGAGTTTTTCTGCCGGTTTGGAGTTCCGTTGGAATTACACTCCGATCAAGGCCGCAATTTTGAGTCTGGACTGTTTCAAGAAAACTATTGGGAATTAAGAAAACTAGGACAACGCCTCTTCATTCTCAATCCGATGGCACGGTTGAACGGATGAATCGAACAATTGGCAAGTACTTAGCCAAGGTAATGTCCGAACACCAAAGAGACTGGGATCAGTACTTTCACCTTTTCCTAATGGCATACCGATCATCCGTTCACAAAAGCACAGGCCAAACACTATCCTGTGTAATGCTCGGTCGTAAAATACGATTTCCATGCAACCGTCAATTTGGACGAAGACCGGAAGAAGAAGTCGCTGGAGAAGATTACGTCAGCAAGCTGGCCAAGAGGCTAGACGAAGTAGATAAGGAGGTCCGTAAAAACACACAAATTGCCAGCGACAGGATGAAGACCAGATATGATGTCAAGGCGCAAAATGGTGGGTTTCAACCTGGCGATATGGGCTGGTTGTATAATCCTCAAAGGAGACGTGGTTTGTCGCCGAAGCAGCAAAAGCAATGGCCCCTATGAAGTCGTGCAGCGTATTAATGACGTCATATATCGCATCCGAAAACCGCCCAGAGGCAAGCCAAAAGTGGTCCACGTCAATCGTCTAGCTCCGTTTGCTGGCGATAACCACGATACGCAAGTTGAGATCCGAACCAAAGTAGTAAGCAACAGAACCAGGAATCAAATCGAAGGAGAGGAGTTCGAGAAGTTTATAAACTTATACGGAGGTTCTGGAAAAGCTAGGTTCGGAGTTACCACCGAAAAACAACAAGACCTGTTCCAGACACAAAAAGATTACGCCATCGCACATTGCGTGAGCGAGGATCTTGACATGTCCAGAGAGGTTGCAGTCGTGTTTAAAAAGAAGTTTGGGGAGCTAGATAAATTACGAAGACAGCAACCGGCAGTCGGAAAAGTTTTAAGACTACGTGGTGACGGACGCTTCGTTTTCTATCTGGTCACCAAGAAATACTCACGTATCAAGCCGTTATACAAAGATCTGTGGCGAACATTAAGGAGTCTCAAGAGAGAAATGGAGTTCCATCATGTTAAGAAATTGGCAGTACCCAAGCTTGGTTGTGGCTTGGATCAACTAAATTGGAAGACAGTTTGAAACATGTTGGAGGTCGTCTTTCGAGGAACAGGCGTTCAAGTGTTGGTCTGTAGTTACCAACCAAGAAGAATATCAGGCTAGGAAAAGTCCATTGATTGTTACTTTTATGGTCAAGGAAGTTGCCGAAATGGAAAAAGCTGCCGCTATCGCCACGATCCTTTTTACCGGTGTCGCATCCAGTCTCCTGTTCTAGGACAGAACGGTTCTAAGAAGGGGGCAGTGAAACGTTCGAGAAGTTATTCGCAAATTCAAGATTCTTCTCGAAGTTGTTATCCATCTTCTAGAACGTATATCGAAAGATATGGAACACTCTAGAATGATTTTCAAAATGTGTATATATACCGACGAAACAAATCGTAGGTCAGTTATTGCCGTAATGCGAATACAGCAGTGTTAAGAAGATTATTCAAGTCTAAATAAATAAGTCGTTAGCGCGTGTGTGTACATAAACATACGGAGAATAATCTTGTACGTGATTTTAGTGTAAACAAGTGTGTGAAGCTATCCGCGGACTTTATCTTATCTTAATTAGTGTAAGTGTTTTTATTAAATATTATTTAGATTTAATTAGTTCGGTTAATTTACAAGTGTAAATATTTCTGGTATAAGTAAAACATACTTTTAGTAGTTTAAATAAAATAGTTTTAATTATAAAATTCGCTACAATACCTAATTTGAAAAACATACGACGTGACATTGTGGAGTGTTTGAAAAAATGCATTATCTCTGATCCACCTACAACTTAAACAAATGAATCGATCAAGAGAAAAAGATGTTCAGTGTGTTCTCCAAAAATTGATCGTAAAAGCAAAACGGTATGTGTTAATTGCATATATAATATACGACCTGCTTGTTACTCCAAATCATAAACAATTTTTGTAATATAATAATTAAGTTTTTTGTTATGAATTAACTTTTTGTAAAATGCCGTTCTATTTCAATAAATCTTTTTTCGGGTATTTAAGATATGCATCCTAGAATAAAAAAGCCTCTAAATTCCATGTAGTTTCTTAATTTCAGATAAATTAATCATTTGTCTAATTTATAAAATTGTTGAATTTGTAATTGAAATGAATGTTAAAGACTACGTCAGCTTAAAGTACGTAAAGATCAAATAAGAAATTCTAAGTATGCATAATAAATTATAATTACTAAAAATGCGGGGGAAGTTGAAAAGTAATCCCTACAGGAGATAAGAATTTAAAACTGTTGAAACTTTTATTTTATCTCAAGTTTTGCAAATTTACTTACTTTTGTGCTGCGTTTTCTATATCTTATTGATTTATTGTATTTTACATATGATATAAAATGGTATATTTTCAAAAAAATCGAGTTTAGCTTTTTCTACGGATGATTTAGTTTTTACCCCCTAATTCAGAAATTGTGATAAATATTCGAAAAACGCGTAAAGCAGCAAACTGCTGACATTTGAAATGATTGAAAAATGATCCGAGCAACTGAAATAAGAATATATTACTTTTGCGTCTATCCTATTCTTCCCTTCAGAGATAAACGTTCTTATGTGATTGTAATCTGTGGTTGGATGCGTTTTCTGCATACAGTTTACAGCCTTTGCAAAACCCCTTTGTCACGCACTGACAATGGAACAGTCTGTTGAATATAATGGTGATGGAATATAGTGGTAAAGCATCGATAATGAAGGAAAACGTCCAAACTTAAGTTCAAGTCAACGAGAACGTCGTTTCGAAATGCGAAATATGACTAATGCATGGTCGAGCATTTGACAGTCGATTGCTGTCGTGAGACTATTTGAAAATCGACGCTTTCCCGATGAAGTTACCTACAGATTCCAATTAGGGCGGTTTGTTTTGAATGACACTTCACACGCCCTGTCGCGAAGGGGCACATAGTGCCAAGACGTATACGAAACAAGACAAATTATGTTCTTGATTGCGTGCTTGCTCATTACTGCGCTCATATTTACATAACGGAAACTTAAATTCCGTTTATTACTGGGATTGTATCGCCGTATTAGCGAGGCACGGAGGGCATGTTCTATAGGCAAAGTACGTTCATTATGCGAAATTTATGCCAATCATTACCATTCGCCGTGACACGCGGATATGATATTTTGGGATATATCACGGCTACGGTTCCGATTATTTGGGACCTGTGCGGCTGAACACGCTTATCCCTGTTATCGCCTGCTTGGGAGCAGGGACACCTGAGCACACTGTTATGGATGCTCATAAAGTCTGTAGCTATCATTTAGCTTCGCCTTTTGTTTCGGGTTATTCTGTTTCGTTATTTCAAGCTCACATTTTATTCATTTCTTATTTCTTACTTAAATCCCCGCATAAAACTTTATCCCCCAACAAATCTAAATTTTTGCAAACCACCACTTAACAATTAATCGAATTCGGTTGTAATAAAAAATCTTTATTTTATTGCAGTAATTTGAATGTTAATATCAGATAGTTAATAGTTCATTAATTATTAGTAGAACTATAAATAATAAAATGGAGCCATAAAATTTAATTTGTACAAATAGTCAGCAATAAATACTGCGCTATAACGCCCTTTACACCTTAAATTTATAGTAAATATGTTTTAACACTTTTTCATTTCTTTCAAGTTTTCCCCATTCTACCCGTCAAGTTACTTTTTAAATTTTATCATTTTAGTTTTTGTATTGCAATTTTTTTGATAATATACATCATTTTGTTTTTTAAAGTAACCAAATTAATAACTATAAAATAAAAAATAATGAGGAGCATGCCAGCCAATAAACTTCTCTATTATTTATTTCTAAAAAATAACACAAAAACAGAATAAATTTTGATCTAAAAAATGAAAGTATTAAAGAAATTCTCTAAATGTCTAACACGCCAAAAAACACCTAAGAAAATGACATTCAAAAATGATAATACAATTGTTTTTATAAAGCAAAAACAAATTAAGACTATAAAAACTTAAAATAAGATTACAACAAGCTTGAAAATCAATGTAGAATTCAACAACAAATCAAAAAACTTAATTTGGAAAATTACATAGTAATAATATCAGAAATCTATTTTAATAAACAAAACATTTAATTAAACATCAAATTTTCTGGGAAAGTAACTATCCAACCCAGCTAAAACTGAGAATAAGAACAAAATAAACAGTTAGAATACATTACGAAACTCGAAAGCTTTGACTAAATCTAGACATCGTCAAAACAGACCACTAACAGCAACATGCAACACGTAAAACAAGTACAAATCATTTCAACAATATATAGAATTTGTTAACATATGTAGAATGTAAGAAGAAAAAACGTCAAAAAAAACATATCTAAACAAAAAAAAAGAGAAAGTTTAACCTTCAAAAAATTAAGTCAAATTAGATAAAAACGAAGAGACGCCTAGAGCAGCGGTTCTTAACTTTTTTGTACTCGCAACTCTCTTAGATTTCCAGTGGCGGCTTCTCTATTAGGTCATTTGGTCAATGACCCTCCAAAAATGAATAAAAAAGGTATTTTATTTGCTTTAAAATTACAGAAAATTTGCGTTTGAAGCAAATTATCAGCGTTTAAATTTCATGCGTTGAAATAATTGTCAATTTAAACGTAACAGATACGAAAGCTTGCAAATTTACCCAAGGCTGACACGTACTTGTGCCCGCATCTACCTTATATTAGGATGATAGTGAGACACACAATACAATTTTATGCGAGTTAGAAAAGAAGATACGTAAATGTTTAAATGCTTTCGCAGGTTCTTCAGCCGGCCGCCTACGCCAAAGATAATACTTAGTGCAATTATCTTTAAGTGCAATGCTTACATTGCTTACGTCATCTATCGTTATCTTCGCAGCACGTATGTGTTAAATACAAATTTCTTATCACATATGACAAACTTTACAGTCGATTTTTTTAGTTGATCGATAATATTCATTTGTACATTTGTAAGGGACGACTTATCGGTTTTGTTTCATAATAACTGTGGTACACAACGTCAACAAATGAATAGCTAATAATTGTTTACATATCTAGAATTTAAATTTAATGCTCGTCTTCAGCCTTTACTTCAAATTCGACCAACCAGTAAATATAAAAATAAAGAAGTTTACAGTAATTTTAAAGAATCTGTGTATGATTCGTAAGATTGGATTTGTGAATTTGAAATAAATAATAGATTTTAAAGCAATTGTGAGGTTAATTAAAGACTATAATGAAAATGTTTGTAAAAACTAAAAATAGATACATATATATTAAATAAAACGATTGACTTTACATATGACTACAGTGGAAAGAAAGCAATATTTCTCTGTGTTAAAAAGAATTCAAACATTTCTACGCAATTGGCAATACAATGAGACAAGAAAGATGTGCATTTCTATGCTAAGCATTGAAAAATCATTGTAAATTTTAATAAGCTTGTTATTGATTATTTTGGTAATTGTAATTATAGACGAATATCTGAAATCTTAAACTTAATTGATCGTAAATATAAATCACGTTACTGTAAGAATGTTTTTTTAGCCTTTTTGCGATCATTGCGTTTTTTTTTAAATGACCCTCTTGTATGATTGACCACCAGCCGCTACTATAGATTTCTAATACGTTTTGTTGGCTCTTACTGGGAGTTTCTAACGCCTCTTAAGAGGTGATCAAGGCCCCCGGTTAAGAATCACTGCCCTAGAGTAACAGTACCAACAAGATCTTACAATGCAAACAATTTACCGAATTTGTTCAAAAATAAAAAAATATAGAGAAAAATATTCAAAAAAAGCAATATGTCAGAACCCAAATTTTAAAATTTTCAGAACAACTAGAAAATGTTGTCTACATCAACTGAGAGTTTACAAGCAGAAACTAATGGTTTTACTCAAGAAAAAATGAATTAATTCTACGGTAATCTCAAAAGAGTTCAAATTGCGATTGAGAAAATTTTTTTTTGATTTATAAAATATTAAGCTTTCGCGGTTGTTATGTTTATGATTATAAGCGACTTTCGGCTTAGACTGACTTTGTTATTACTCGGAGTAAGTGTTTGTGTTCTTTCCAAGAAGGTTGATCTTTGTCTTAGAGGATATAATACTGGTAGCCAAGACAAACAAAATAAGCAGAGTGCTAAAGAAGCATAATACTAAAACTGTCTTTACGACTAAGGATACCCTGAACACCTGGTTTGCTTCTGCTACAGACAAATAAAGGGCTCTCAAACATGCCGGAGTTTACAAAATTCCTTGTTCCTGTAGATCTAGTTATATAGGACAGACGGGACGCTCTATTGAAGTTAAAGTAAAAGAACATATCGCTGACTGCAACACCGCAAAATTACTAAATCAGCAGTGGCAGAACACGTGTGGAACCAAGGAGACACGCTGAACTTTGACCAAACTAAAGTGTTGGCTAGAATTCCTTTCTACTTTCCCAGACTAATCCGCGAAGCTGTGGAAATAGAAAAACATCCATGTAATATGAACCGAGAAGACGGTTTAAGACTCAGCAAATCTTGGCTACCGGTATTATATCCTCTAAGACAAAGATCAACCTTCTTGGAAAGGACACTTACTCCGAGTAATAACGAGGTCAGTCAAGCGGTAACGGAAAGATAAGGTCCGTTAATCACGTTAATCGCTATTGGTATAAATGGTAGCGTCATTTACACTTTTTCTTTCAGTGACATTTACTACTCTGAAGATGCAAGCTGCAATGTCTTGCGAAACGTCAGTTTGTTTGGGTTCACGAACGACAATACGGCAAAGACCAAAGACCAAAAGTCTGAGTGTTTAACTACGACGCGGTTTTTTTTTTTGATTTATTTTAATGTTGATTAAACAATATAATCCAAAGTAAAACACACCAATAATTATAGTTCCTAATAAAATTGTCGTATCAAGAATACAAAGTTGCTATACGTGGTTAGACAACTTCATATAACAATATCAAGGCGGTTTGACGGAGGGATTTTCAAAAGTTGGCAATACTTTCGCCAGAGTGATTATATTGCTACTTCCGCCACTTTCATTTTTACGTGCAACGTTTGGCAATTTAATTCCCGGATTAAAGCTGCAAAACTAAAACGACGTAAAATAAAATCAGAATTAAAACAATGTCTACTAGTTCATAGTGTTACCAATAGAGGACGGTGAAGCAAAGATACATTAACACCTTAAAGGGGGTTTTCGGTAAACATGTTTTGGACACTATTTGAACATTTTCTAAACCAAAAATTCTTTTATAGTACACCGTAACATGGGTGAACATCAACTCGTGCAAAACATGAAATGGGTTATGTAAAATTTAAAACGGAATGATTTTAAAAAATATTATTAGAGGCGTTCCATTATGTCATGAACTGTGACCTTGAGTTGAAAATCGGAATTAATAAACTAAAAATTGAAAATTTGACTAGTCTAAGTGAATCTCAAAAACGTTAGTCCATTTAAAAGACAAACACGTCAACAAAAATATTTAATAATTTAAAAATAATCAGATAATATATTAAATAAAAATATCTAGTAATACAACGACAAAAGCAATGATAGATTAGGAAAAAAAATACCGCCGAATGTTTGTAAGACGGATGATAGTAACATTTTGACATAATCCGATTACAGCGCCACAGTTTTCCCACTGTTTTTACCTTTAAAGCGCTGTAAAAATACTTGAAATAAACTTTTCAGAGATTGTTAATTTTCCCAGTTCCCAAAAAAGGATCTCTACAACGTAATCCAAACGGCAATACTGTACGTCAATTAGATCGACAGCAACCGCCAATCGTGCACGCCAGTTTGAAAAACATCGTTTCAAGAGAAACGCGTTTAAAGTTTTTGTTACTATTATTTGGTTAATAAGTGTTTTTTTAACTAACAGTTAATCAGTTATTCCAGGACCATATAAGAATCCTTGTTTTTCCAAGAGTTGGTCCTGTTTTCTTTTCTCCTCAAATTCGTTCATTCTCGATTTCAATTCTAAGCAATTTTATTATTTTCAGAATGCTCTGAAAACCTTCGTTAAAAACGCAGCAAGCGATGTTGGTGGCCAGTTCAACGATTTTCGGCCCCTGTGTTTCGAAGCGAAGCGTCAAACTTTCGTTGCAGTTTTGTGTATTTCCGTTTGTGCGTTCCAACAAATTGTCCTTCGAAAGTGCTTCATAAACGAGTTTGATCGCTTGTTGTACTTCAGACTTATGGTGGTATGTGTCCAGAGTACCGAGAGCTTCCGCTACGCGCCAACTATTTTTACCTTTGGGACAACTCCTGTTAAGACTTATCAACGGTTAAAGATTTGTGTTTCAATGCCGCCCAAATTTTCTTTTTCATCTTTTATTGACTTATTATTTTGTTTTACTAACTTTCAAAGCGGCTCGTATACCTGTGCCCCAAAAGCGGCAAATTCGACTAGTGCAGCTGTATCTTCAAAATGCGATTTTACTTAAAACATATAGAAAAACCCCCTTAATTCGTACTACAGTGTTTGAATGGTTTAAACGTCTCAAAAATTGAAGTGAAGACGTTAAAGTTGAGGTTAGACCGGAGCACTTGTCAATCGCTCGAAATTCCGTCTCAAAGGTTCAAGAACTTATGGCACAAGATTGAAAAATGACCCTCCGAATGTTGACAGATGAGTGGCAAATTAATAAAAAGACGATTTGGCATTGCATGAAGATTTGAGAAAGAGAAAGATATGTGCAAAGTTCGTCCCATATATTCTTACAGATGAGCAAAAACTTCGTTAAGAATTGTCGGGATAATTTAAACTTTCTTAACTCTAATGTCACTCGTGATGAATCATGGGCGTTTCAATGCGATCCGGAAATAAAACACCAGAGCATGCAGTAAGTTGGAAAACATCACCAAGACCTAAACATTTTCGTTTGCCAAAATCCAAAACAAAACAATGGTGATTACTTTTTTTGATAGACA
The DNA here is from genome assembly GCA_035610365.1 of Aquatica leii. Classification (NCBI taxonomy): domain Eukaryota; kingdom Metazoa; phylum Arthropoda; class Insecta; order Coleoptera; family Lampyridae; genus Aquatica; species Aquatica leii. The sequence goes on from CM069439.1 coordinate 31,025,389, forward strand.
ATTCATAAAGAATTTGGAGCGGAAGGACAAACAGTTAATGGTGCTTTCTACGTTGAAGTGATGAAGAAATGACTGAAGCGTATTCCTCGAGTACGAACATAGTTTCGAAAAATGGGTAGTTGGTTCTTGTTGCATGACAATGCACCTGCACATTCTTAACTGATTGTAAAGTCATTTCTCGCAAAACACGGCGTTGTTGAGATTAATCACCCACCTTATTCACTTAATTACCTGCCGATTTTTTCTCTAAAGTAACAATTGTTTTCAAAGAAAAACGATGTCAAGACGTAGAAAATACTAAATTGCCAAACTTGTATACTGTCAAAATTTTAGACAAATTTGACAGTTTCGTATATTTGTAAATACAGAACAAACAAACAATTTTTACTGCTAATTAAACATTATCTTTTACGCAAAGAAACATTTAATAAAACAGAGTAAAAATTACATAAGTATTATCGTAAATGTATTCCGTGCCATGGAATGATTTGTAAGTCGTTTTTTGCTTTTAAAAAGGCCAAATGAGTACAAATGATGCAAAAAAACCAAAACCGTCACTTACAGTAATCACTCCAGAAATGGTTAATAAAATCAACGCTTTTATAACTATACTAAGATAAGAATGCCTTCCGGGTTTGAACCTTGTGATTGTTGTTGTAACCGAAGTTGCAAACGTTTCGCCCATTTTCGTAAGAGGCTTCATCAAGGCGTGAGAGAAATCGCAAAACTCAAACAAGCAACCGAAATCTAACTAAGAACTTCTCAAAAGTTAGGTTATCCACTTGTGAACCAAGCCAGATTCTAAACTCCGTAGAAGTGACTTAAGAAGAAATAGTCTCCGTGTATAAAAGAAAAGGATCGTCACGGATGGTTGAGCTCGACTCTGATTGGGTTACGGTGTTACGTTTTCTTTTATTTAGTAACGTTCTCAAATGAACGCACCAGTTAAGAATTTATTCAGTAACGTTTGATGCGGGTTTGAACTAAGTCCAAAGTTTGACACGCGCGTTACTTACATTTGGCGCTTTTCTTGTCAAGCTGTCGCTTTGTTACGATGCACGTAGTTTGACGCTGCTATAAAAATTTAGTTTTAAATGGTCAACTCTTAGCTTGGTAAGTTTTCTAATCCACATTTTATTGTTGCTAACTTAGACAAATATTTACAGAGGTTTTTTTTTTATCTTTCCGATTTTCTTTACTTCTCTTGGCTGCTTGCTTTCTAAATGTAACCGTTTACAAAGAATAAAAGGGTACAAGATGGCGAGTGAAAGTCAACTTCGCACATCTCTCTTGCGTCGATGCTAAAGGGCCGACAAGTGCCGTTATGTGTTATAATTACGATGTCTGATTGAGACAATTTATCTAATCCTTACTATTCGATTTGGAATAATTACGGCGAATGATCGTTTCTACCGGATTTTATTGGATGCAGCTTATGGAAATTTACAATGCTAATTTTCTTTTCTTAAGTTAAGTAAACGTAATGTCAATTATCAGCTTCTAGAAGTAAACTAATCTATTGTTGTAATTTTGCTTATGTGCTAACCTACATTAAATGTGAAGTGTGGTAGGTACTGTCTTACTTTTGTGTGTTTTAGCTAATTTATTTTTCGACCACTAAGGACGAACACTTGGGCAGAGCTCTGGACAAGTCAGTCAATCGATCGGTGTATGTAAAACATTGTTGCCTGTGACAGTAAGGTAGTATCCTATATTTTTACATTTTATGTAGTGTTATTTGCTTTAACGATTCATAATTGGTCGGGTGATTGTGACTAGACCAAGTTTGCTTAAGCCTTTTGATTGAGTAGACGTTTACTTCAATTTACTTAAATATTACTTAAATATTACTACATATGATTTAATTGCATCTAATCGTACTTAATTTTACTTAATTTGTTTGGATTACTCTACGAGTAAGTAATGAAAATTTGTTTCGACGATGATTGCACCGAGGGAAATTACTCCCTAACGGTAGAAATTACAAAAATTCTTTAATTTGTGTTCTCGACTCGTATGTATTTAGAGTCCATATTAACTTAGGTCTAATTTGCTTACTATATGTATATATTATTCTTATATCTATTGTATCCTTAAGTAGTTAAGTATATTTACTGTATATGTACTTCTTTGATTGGTTTTGGTAATTTAGCCAGAATTACAAGTTTAATTCAAAATAAACTACCTGGCGCCTGTATCTCTGGGTATTTTCTAAATCTCTTGAGTATCAAAGTGGATATTAATATTATTATTATATAAGCTATCTCCAAATTCGGCTGCATTATTATTTCTAACCTACTTCCCCTCTCCTGAGCTAGGGCAATATTCTTTTGACTATTAATTCCAATTGGAATTCTTCTGCATCCATTATTACTACCCCACTGCAGCTGGTAGGGGTTGGTAATAACGGTTCATAAGGGGCGTGTTTTCGATAAATGACTAATGACCGGGAACCAAAGAGACCGTGGAAGCCTTCGCTATTACATTAACAATCTCTACGTGGAGAATATTTCTTGTAAAACCTCCGTATTTTCCAAATTTCGTCACAAACTCGTCAAACTTTTGTGCAATTTAACCTTTCTTAGTCGCTGTCGTGACCACAACATCATTCCTGTATTCCTCAGAATCAAGTTCCATATTCAGACACGTTTTTCTAAAAACATCCTACACCGTGCTAGTCTAGCGTTGATACGCAAACGGATTAAGCAAACTAGGCGAGAGTTAGACACCATTTCGAAACAACACTTTTATCTTCATCTTGAGTTGGTCAACACTCTATCCCCGGATGATTGGAAACTCTGCGACAACATTACTTACGACTAACCACTGAAGGTCATCTCAAAAAGTTTCGATTATTGGAATCCAAGAATCGTAAAGTTTCATCCGCTACTAACTCCTAAAAGACGGTTGTCAATTTATCTAGTTTGGTCTTCACCTCAGAACAGGAATCGGTGCTCTCGAAGGGTTTGAATTTTGCGGTTGCTCCCAAACCTATTCTTAAAAAAGATATTTTATGCGCTGTTGAGTCTTCTATAAGTCATCTTCCTCGCCACATCTCAGATCCCATTCGTATTAACACTGGCAAAATCCTTGAATCATTTAAAATTCCCATATCCAACATGTCTAAGTCGGAAGAATTAGTTCTAAAAAGTTTTCGTTAGAAGCTTGGTATTATTGTTCTTCCAGCCGACAAAGGCAACGCTACTGTCGTTTTGAATCGAATTGATTATGTTACGAAAATCAATTCTATTTTGTCTGAGGAAACTTACGTTCTTCTAACTCACAACCCTACTTCGAGGATTGAATGTGAGGTCAGCCAAATCATCAAATCTTCCAATCCACCTCCTGAAACTAAACGTCGACTTACCCCATCAGATTCTAAACTACCTCGTCTATATGGACTTTCCAAAATTCACAAACAAGGTATTCCTTTTCGACCTATCGTCAGTACTATCCAATCTTCTACCTATAAGCTAGCCAAGTTCTTGTCCAACATTTTTTGCGAGTTTACAGGTAAAACCTCTTCTCACATCCTCAACTTTTAGCATTTTATTCAACGTCTAGAAACTATAAAACTTGAACCCCAAGATCTTCTCGTGAGCTTTGATGTTACTTCACTTTTTACTAAAGTTCCTATTAAAGATTCGCTTATTATCATCAAACAGATTTTGTCTCAACATGGCAAAGACTTTAGTTTGGTTCCTCTTATTGATAAGTGTCTATCCTCTACTTACTTCCAATTTGATAACAAGTTTTACGAACAGGTTTCTGGTGCTGCTATGGGTTCTCCTCTATCACCTGTTGTAGCTTATATTTTTATGGAATCCTTTGAAACGGATGCTTTGGAATCATCAACATTAAAACCTAAAGTGTGGTTTAGGTATGTTGACGACACGTTTATTGTTTGGTCTCATGGTCATCTTGAATTGTTTAAGTTTCTTGATCGCCTTAACAGTCAACACTTAGATATCAAATTTACTATGGAAATCAAAAGTAATGGTTCTCTTCCATTTCTTGACGTTCTTGTGACTCGTAAGCCCGACGGACTTCTGGGCCATTCTGTTTATCGCAAACCCACCCATACGGCCAGATATCTTCATGCTTCGTTTCATCATCATCCTGCACAGAAACGTTCTGTTATTGAATCTTTGTGCCTTTTCTATTTGCCAACCTGAGAATCTAAGCTCGGAACTCCGTCATCTTACTAGAAGCTTATTGAACAATGGTTATGTAATGCGAGATATTCAAAGAGTTATTAATCGTCGTCTACATCCACGTACTCGGTTACCTAAGGACATTTTTACTCCCGAATCCAACCCGAAATTAGCCTTTTTACCCTACATTCACAAGGTTACCGATCAAATAGGGAAACTTCTTCGTAAGAATCGTATTAAACCCATATTCAACTCGACAGTCAAAATCTCTTAGATTCTTCCTTCTCTCAAAGACAAATTTCCTACACTTTCATCTCAAGGTGTATAACAAATTCCTTGTTCATGTCGTTTAGTCTACATTGGCGAAACCGGTCGTTTCGTCATTACTCGCATTTCAGAACATGATCGTTGTATAAAGAAAAGGTATATTTCCAAGTCTGCGGTTGCTGAACATCATTTTACTACAGGTCACAAGATAGATTTTGTTTCGTTGATTGACAAATCTCTATTCTTTTTCAACAGGATATTCCGAGAAAGCATAGAAATTATCAAACACCCCAATAACTTCAATCGCGATCATGATTGCGAGCTATCCGCTCTTTGGTTCCCGGTCATTAGTCATTTATCGAAAACACGCCTCTTATCAACCGTAACCCAATCAGAGCCATACTCAACCATCCGTGACGATCCTTTTCCTTTATATACGGAGACTATTAGTTCTTAAGTCACTTCTACAGAGTTTAGAATCTGGCTTGGTTTACAAGTTCATTACCTAACTCGGTAGTGGTTCTTTGTTAGATTTTCGTTTGCTTTTTCAAGTTATCGTTTTTTTCTTACCTTTTCAGAGTTTAGATTATGGCTTGCTTCACAAGTGGATATTTTAACTTTTGAGAAGTTTTTAGTTAGATTTCGGTTGCTTGTTTGAGTTTTGCGATGTATCGCACGTCCTGATGAAGCCCCTTCCGAAAGTGGGCGAAACGTTGGCAACTTCGGTTACAACAACATTGCCACGGTCCAAACCCGGAAGACATTCTTATCTTAGTATAGATTCCGGTCGTGGAAGCTTTCGCTATTGCTTTTATAACTACCAATCGCCAATTTAGAGAACGTGAGATAGCTAAAGAATTATGTATATACTTGAACCAAACGGGTATGCAATATTTTACGATTAAATTCCAGAAAAATCTTTGGTTATCTTCAAACGTAGTAATCTAAGTAAATTTACTTTCAACATGTGACAGTAGATAAAACCTTAATACTCTAGAAACAAAATTACAGTCGCAACAATGTACTGAAATGTACCCCAAAAATGCAAAAACAGTTTTTTCGATCAATAAAGTCATGGTAATACTTTTTTGGGATTTCCAAAGAGTAATCTTCATAGATTATTTACATAAAAAAAAAGATAACTGGCCAATATATAATAATTTGCTGACTCGTGTTAATGCTAAACTTAACAAACAATTACCACATTTGTTGAAAAAAAGTTTTATCATGATAATGCTCCTTTGCTGCTTTATCCGCCATATTTAGCAGATCTGGCCCTCAGTGATTTTTTCTAGTTTCCAAATTTAAAAAAAGACTCGAGGGAAGTAGTTTTTATATGAAATAAATCATTTTTTAAAGTCATTTTTTTAGACGTAGAATCGAGATGTTGAAAAAAAAGTTAGTTTTTTTTGCAGAAAAAATAAAACCACTATATGAAATTGCTTAATTATTAATATTATTAAAGATGTCCCCTGCGACGTGTGACGAATGCTCAGCCTGTGAGATAACGATAACACAGAAATTTTGTAGAATGGAAAATTGTATTGCAAATGCAACCCGTAGAAACCTAAATTCTACTATCAAAAAAAAGCTCAAAAGAATTGCATGCCAAAATAAGATATTTCATGTTTGATTAATATAAAAAAGAAAATTTCTGATACAGATTGTAAACTTCCGATTTTGCGATTGTTTAATAGTTAGTTGCAATAAAAAACAAAGGAAGTTAACTCAACTTTAAAAACGGTTAAAAAAGCACTTTAGAGAATTAAAGAAACTATAATAGTTTATTTTAATAATTCGAATTGTTTTTAACAAATATTCAACCTATTCGAGTATTCTACCCGTAAAAATGCAGATTTCCAAAAAACTGAAAACTGTTATCGCTCTATAAACAAATTTAAATCCAAGAAAGTAAAGAAAATAAACAAGCTAAAAATAAAACAACTTTTTTATACCAACAACATCGAGTTGAAAATAATTGAGTAAGTGATGAGGAACATACAGTGTGTATTTCTTCTTAAAAAAAAAAAAATAGTTCGTTATACATTTAAAACAAACACAAACATTGTATAAGATAAAGTAATTTAAATTATTATATTACTGCATTCCAACCAATGCCATGTAAGCGCTATCATTGCATTAAATATTATTGATTTATCTTATATATTATCTTATAATTTTGTAAAATGATACTAAAATACTAAAAAATCAACTTAAATTAAAATAATTACTGTTAGTACTATACGACAATATAAATTGAAAGATTTTATAACTGAAACAAATATAATGAAATACTTAAATAATTAATTGATGGTTGTTATGTTTGAAGGTAATAATTAAATTTTAAACTATTAGCTTATTTAGTCTATTCAGACATCTCGTCAATTAACATTTTAAAATAGACGAAAACAAATGACTTTTCAAATAATCGACTTAACGTGATGGGTCTTTGTTGCATCTTAGTTAAGCACGTGTTGATGAACATGCATGTGTGAAGACACGAATGAATAAAAGGAGCAAAAGTTTGACTGTCTTAATTTCAATTAATCCTCTCACAAGCCATAGGTATAAATCTAGATAAAGTAATTTAACCATCACAACTGTTCGGTAATTAAAGAAAATAGCGAATTCCCGAGGGAATAAAGATATAATGTTATAGAATAGACTTTTTGTCTGGTTTTGCATAGAGATATCGTTAAAAGGAATTAGCCAGCTGGAGTAATTAACTAGGGATCCCTTCACGATACTGGTGTCTAACATCCAACGTGACAGCTTCGAGGTGACTCTCGCGATGCCAGATCATTAATTTATTTTACAAATCAGCTTATTCGAACCCTCAGAGTCGCTCTGCATTTTTAGACGGGTTCTTATTATGAGGGAGCAGTGTAAATGAGAAAAGCGCGATAATCCCAAAGACTCCGCATGCTTCAACTAATTATCGAAGAACGCAACCCTTTCGTGCGTGAATCAAACGAGTTTCTCCACCGTGTAATTGTTATAATTTTGCTTCCGATATTTATAATTGTAAACGTCACCCCAATCGCTAACCAAAAAAGGCTTCCATACACTTCGATGATTAACAATTCGCCATTAAATTATTAATGTACGTAATCTCGCACCGACCACTGTCCGTCAGAACTGCCTGACCATCTCATTTGCATGCATAATAGGTAACCCCTCGTTTAATTAAGCTTAGCTTTGCAGCCATATCGTGGTTCATCTTAAATTTACGTAAATGATCTGGACGAAAACACTGCTTGACCACGTACTCGTTAGTAGCGCAGTTTGTAGTATTCGCTGCCAATAGAAATAATAATTAGAAAATTCATTTGATAAAGGGTAGCTTAGCGTTCAGCTTTCTGGCATCCCCTTAAAAGTTGTTTATCAACAACATAAGTTACGGTATTCACTAAATGTACTCGCCCAATATTTGTGTCGTTTTCATAAATCAAAATCTAGACGGCTTGAGTTGGTGATTACTGAAAGTGCGCAAGCAATATTTCATGAATAGAATAGATTACTATCCATCATCTCGGTCTCGTGACCCCATCCGACTGACTTTGTCCGAATTCTTCTAACGCATTGCGTGATAAATCAGAATCGATCTATACCCCCGGTATTACCTTTTAGAGAGATTATAACAACCCTAATTGGATCTATTTATTTATTAATATATTTGTCAGAAATTATGAGGGCTACACTTAATAGTTTTGTAATTGCCGCACATTATTACATTAACAAGTGTTATTTTCTTGGTTAGACAAATCTACTATAAACCATTAGTAAATTGATATTAAAAAAAAGGAACAAGTGACAATTTATAAACATTTTAATACGATTGTAAATTATAAAACAGCGACGAATCTTGATTCCAATTGCAATTAAAAATCCTACGTTTTTAAAACGAACTTTGCGTTGAAATCATTTTTTTTTAAATCAAAAGAACGCAGGAGATAATCGTTACTTGCATCGAGCTTTGAAGTGCGTTTAGCATTCATGTCGTTATAATTAAAAAAATAACCTTTTTGTCCAATTAGAAATAATTAAAAGAAAACGAAACATATGGAACAAGTAGTTTAGCAATCCAAAACATAACTGGGAATGAAATCAGTGAAGCCAAATAATTCACAATTTGTACGATAAAACCTTAGTGGTTGAAATCATTATTTCAAAACATACCCGAATATCAATTAGGTTAGAAAACTTCAATTACAACTTTACTTGACTATTATTAAAATTTGCAAATTGTTTTATAAATTCACTTTTGTAATTTCGAAAGCTTTAATAAATATTAAGAAAATCTTGTAAATTACTTTCTTCTGTTTATTGCCCATTTTTAATCGCCAAGAAACAAATAAAATCGTTAAAGATTCAAAATATGATTTCTTAATTTGTATATTAATTTAACTGTTTCCGAGAAAACCTAGAAGACAAAAACTTAAAAAAAATAGTATATTAATATCATAGTATTTCATATGCAATTGCGCTTAGAAAAAGTATTTCGATTAGAATCACTAACTACAGTGAACACAAAAACATAAATTAATTTTCTAAATAATAATCTACGTTCACAGTGAGCTAAAATTTTTGGTTTGAGAATTTTTTGTCGATACTGAGAATATTTTTTACGTTTTTTAGATCAATCTTTCCGGTTATTTGTTTTTTTATATTAATTATATAAAATAAACAATAAAAACATCGCCCAAAAAGTGCTAGAAAATGTTAACTAAATATACAACACAACTTAAAAAAATAATAAGACAAAATCACGGTCAGACAAAAATAATAAAAAGTAAAAATATAAAAAGGCATAAATAAACTTCTAAATGCAAAAAAGTAAATATTAAACTAAAACACAAATTAGATAATAATTTTGAATATATATAAGTTTAACTTTATTCATTGCCATTTGGATTACAAATTTGGTCGTGTTATTACATTACATATATATTACATTTTCTTATCCCTTCTCCCCCCTTAACTTTTTCCTCCTGCTCCATACTTCCTCCATCCATTCCGCTCCTTTTCCGTTTTCATCTAAGATATCCACTGTTTTCCTCACCTCTTCTCTTAGTTCCCTGCATCTCTTTCTCATGTGGTTCAGATCTTCCGTTTCTTCACTACATAGCCTGCACAACTTTTCTGGTTCTTCCTTCCAATATTTGTTCCCTAACTCCTCGTTGCCACATCTGAACCTTGCCACCATTTTTTTCCTTTTGTTGCTTTTAACCCCCCCGTCTTTTAAATATTCCGGCACCCCTTCACCCTTGATATCTTTATAATTCCTATTATATCTGCTCTCTTTTATCTTTGTCCATCTTTCTTGTTTTTCGATGTCTCTATCTCTCCTTATTATTTCTTCTCTTGTCCCTACCCCCTCTTCTCTTAATCTCACCACTTCTTCACTCGCGTACCCGTTTCTTTTGTAATACTCTTCTCTGCCCTCCTGCCCGTACTTCACTTTTCCTCCCTTTATCTCTTTCCAACATTCTTGCAGAATTTTGCAATCTGTTCTTTCCCTCATTTCTTCCTCGTATTTTATTGCTCTTTTTCCTGTCTCGATCCTTATTTTTGCTATCTGAACCTCCTCTCTCACAATATACCCCGGTGTATCCCTGTCCAATCCTAACACTTATCTCCAGTATTTTTCCTGTAGCTCCTCTACCTCCCTCCACTCCTTCCAGCCCCATATTTCCGCTCCATACATTACCACCCCCTTTATTAATTTTTCGAACAGCAATTTTTTTTTATATCCATCTTAAATATTCTTTTCCCCACACCCCATACTTGTCCTATTAGCCTGTTTCCTTTCTTCACCCTTTCCTTTATGTGTTCTCCGTCTTTATTATCCTGTTTCATCGTGTAGCCCAGGTATGTAAATTCCTTCACTTGTTGCACTTCCTCATCACTCCATCTCCACTCCTCTCTTTTCTTTTCCCCCTCCTTTTCTAAATATCATTATCTTTGTTTTCTCTGTGTTTACTTCCAATTCTTTTTTTTTTCATATATTTTTCTAGCGTTTTCATCATCTCTTTCATTTCCTTTTCCTCCTTAGCCACCAGCACTATGTCATCCGCATACGCCAACGACCATACCTTAGCTTTCCCTACTACTATCCCTCCTGTCTGTTGTCCTCTCATAGTCTCTTCCAGATCCCCCGTATATACCGAGAACAGGCTTGAGCTCAGTGGACATCCCTGCCTCAACCCTCTCTTTGTTATGAATTTCTCACTCTCTTCCCCATTCACTTTAACCCTGCTTCTCGTTTCTTCGTATATTTCCTCTATTCTTTGTCTTAATCTTTCATTGATTTTTTTTCTTTTCATATATTCCCACAGCTTTTCCCTATTCACTTTGTCAAAAGCAGCTTTTAGGTCTACGAATAGTGCTACCATTTTCCTTCTTTTTTTCTAGTTCTTTATTTGCTAAGTGTTTCATTATATATATGTTGTCTATCGCCCTTCTTCCTTTTCTGAATCCCGCTTGTCCGTCTGGTACCAAACTTCTTTCCTCTATTTCCTTCTGTAATCTTTCTTGCAGTATTGTCGCGTACAATTTGTATGCCGAGCTCACTAATGTTACCCCTCTATAATTCTCAACTTTCTTTTTTCGCCTTTTTTCTGTATTGGGCATATTATTCCCTCTCTCCATCTTTCTGGGAATCCTTCCCCTTTCCATATTTTGTTTATTATTTCCGTCATCCTTTTTGCTACATTTTCTCCCCCGTATATCCACTCTTCTCCTTGTATCCCATCTTCTCCTGTCGCCTTTCCTTTTTGTATATTCTTTATCGCCTCTATTACTTCTTCCTCCCTTATTCTATCCCTTACTCCTTCTTCTTGTCTTACTACCGCGTCTTTACTTTTTCTTTTTCCTGCTTTTGTTCTTCCCTCCCAACAGGTTCCGAAAATATATCTCCCATTCTTTAATTTTTATTCCCTTTGTCGTCCTGTTTTTTTCCTCTGCTTCTTTAGGTACTTCCATACATCTTCTTCCGTTTTTATTCCTTTAATCTGCTCCTCTTGTTTCTTTTTGTTTTCCTCCTTCTTTCTATCGCATGTTTTTTTATATATTTTTATTGCTTCTTTGTATTCTTCTTTTTCTTTCTTCCCTTTTTCCACTGTCTTAATGCTCTTCTTGCCTTTTTCTTTGCTTCCTTGCATTCCTTATCCCACCATTTCTTCCATCCAGTTTTCTCCCCTTTCTATTTTCTAAATCTGACTCTCTCTGTTGCTTTCTCCATCATCTCTCTCATTTCCTCTACACTTTCTTGTACTTCCTTCCCTATCCATACCGTTTTCCCTATTCTCTCTTTATATATTTTTATACTCTCTTCTATCCACTTTTTTTTAGTTGTGTACTTCTCCTCTTCCTCTCTCTCTTCTCTTTCCCTTCCTTCCATTGTCAATTCCAATGGTTGATGGTCTGACTCTACTCTTTCTCCCACCTTAAATGTCTTTACCTTTTCTGCGGCATCTTCATTTGTCATTACAAAATCTATTATTGATTCTCCCCTTCCTCCTATGTACGTAAATTCCCCCTTTCCATCATCTTCTCTGTTCCCGTTCATTATTTCCCACCCTTTTTCGTTGCACAATTCCAGCAGTTCCTCTCCCTCTTTATTTATCACCTTGGCCTTTGGTTGTCTCTTTCCTGTCCCTTTTCTTTCTTGTATTCCCCCTCTTCCCTATTCTTGCGTTGAAGTCCCCTCCTACTATTATCAATCCCTCTTCCCTCTCTTCTATCATCTCTTCTAAGTTTTTCCTTGTCTCTTTCATTTTACTGCTATAAACCGTCACCACTTTTATTTTTGTTTTTCCCACTGCATGTTCCTTTCTACAACTCCTCTTCTCTGTTGCACTTTCTCCTTCTTTTCCTGGTTCAACCATTTTTTTCTTATTCCCGTTATTATACCCCCCTTTGCTCTCCCTTTTTCCTTTTCTCTTTCTGCATGTTGCACCACCCACTCAAATTCCTCTGGCAACTCTTTTTCCCACCACTCCCATTCTTTTTCTTCCATCCATGTTTCCTGTAATCCCACTACATCCTGTACCTTGATGTACTTCCAGAAATCATGTTCCTTGTTTTTTATTCCTGCTACGTTCCAAAACAATACTCTCAGCTCACTCACCTCCCCCCGTGCTTCTTCCTTACTTTCTTTTTTTCTCCCTTCTTTTTCTTTTCCATTTCCATCTTTCATTATTCCTTTTCTTTGCCGTTTCGTCAACTTTCCCTCCTTTACCACCCCCCCCTTTGCCCTTTAGTTTTTTGCCTTTTGGTTCCCCACTTTCTCTTCTCTTTCTCTGCACAGTCCCCTATCCTTGTCGTTCCATATGTATCTGTCTCCGTCTATCTCCATCTTTCTGTACCCTACCCATACTCTTTTTCCTTCCGCTCTTCTTTCCATCGCTATGTTCATTATTTCTCTTTGCACTCTTCTTTCCTCCCATGTTAAATCGTGACTTATATATATTCTTGTATTCTTTAATTTCTTCTTCTCCTCCATTACCTTCTGTTTTTCCTCCCATCCTCCGATTTCCGCCACCACCATCTCATTTTTCTTCTCTTTTCTTATCACTGTCACTTTTTTTCACCTCTACTTTTACATTTAATTTTTCTTCCAGCATCACTGCTAAATCTTTTTGTGGTTTTTCACTACTCCACCCCTATATCACGATATTATTTTTTCTTTTCCATCTTTCCTCGTCTTCCGCTTTTTTCTCCAGTTTTTCTATTCTCTCCACCAGTTTCTCTTTTCTTTCTCCCACTTCTTTTCTCTTTCTCCCATTTCTTTTTCATTTCTTTGATTTCTTGTCTTATTCCTTGCATATTTTCTTCCATCTGTTTCATCATTTCTCTCATTAATTCTTTTAACTCCTCCATTTCTTTCCTTCCTCCTTCTGTTCTTGAGGTTTTTCCTTCGTTCTCCTCCGATATCTTTTTAATGTCTGGTGATCATATTGTTTTCTTTCCTCTTTCAAATATTTGTTGCCTTTCTCTTTCCTCTTCCTCTCTCTCTCTTTTATTTATCCCTTTCCCCCTTTTGTTATTACTTATTATTTATTATGTATTTATTTTTTTTCAAATTTAGTTATTTATTTAATTTTTTTTTCTTTATTAATATTTTTTAAATTTATTGTTACTATGATTCTTCTAATTGTCTTTAATTAACGCCCACCACAAATATTCGAAAAAGTATATAAATAAAAGTTTGTATTTCCCTGTTATCACAAGCGCGCGCTTGACCTTTAATCTAGTCCACGATACCCGCTCGCCTTCGCTTACGTTATCTGAGCCACCTTCACATTCCTCACACACACGCACACGTAAAATTAATTGCTATAAATCGCCTTAAATTACACCAAACTCCGTACTACTTTTAAACTTTTAAACACGTCCTCACTCAATCACCTTCAAAACACGACCTAATTTTGAATAAAATCTACCTACAATCAGGAGCTATAAACACAAATTTGTAAGAAACATGAAAAATAAAATAAAGTAACTAAGAATATTACAAATTAACATTACAAAAAAGTAAAAAAATGTAAAAAGAACATCAACAATCAAGAATAGTTTATTAGAATGACAAATAACAAAAGAAAATGTTGAGTAAAACATTTATAAATTAATTCAATATATAGGTATATATTTTCAATATATAACTGCTAAGCACCAGGACCCAGAGGTACCAAACAGACGGGCATCCAAAAGGAACTGGGACTTAGCGAAGAAAATAATCAATCCAGAAAACCTAGAATGGGGAATCAATACCTTTAAACCCTTTCAGTCTCGAGGAGCCGATGGAATTTATCCAATCATGCTGCAAAAAAGATTTGCTGCTCTTCGAAACACAGTATGCAAAATTCGCACATACCAACCAGCTGGCGGATTGTCAAGGTGGTGTTTATATCAAAGCCAGGGAGATCTACGTAGGCCCAGGTAAAATCCTACAGACCGATCAGCTTAACTTCTTTCATCTTAAAACTACTTGAAAAAGTAGTCGACAGGTATATACGGGATGGAGCACTAAAGGTTTTGCCTCTGCACCGAAACCAGTATGCTTACCAATCTGGAAAATCTTGCGAGCTAGCAATTCACTAACTAGTAAGCAGATGCGAAAATGCAATCCAATACAATGGTGTTGCGTTGGGTGCTTTTCTGGACATTGAAGGAGCATTTGACAATACTACCTTCACCCCAATTGCAAAAGCAATGGAGAAAAAAAGAATCACACCTCTTGTCCGAAACTGAGTTAACTCAACTTGGACGGTAACGGCTACGTAGCACTGTGGAGGCCAAAGTGGCTAGCGGATGCCCACAAGGCGGGGTGCTATCACCCCTACTGTGGTACCTCGTCATGGACGCCCTACTACAAGAACTAGAAGACGGCGGGGTATTTGCTTTAGGATACGCCGACGATCTCGCCATTATCACAAACGGGAAGTTTGGGGCAACTGTATCGAACATAATGCAAAGGGCACTAAACACCGTCGTAAAATGGTGCAAAAAAGAGGGACCCAACTAAGACGGCAATTGTTCCGTTTACCAAACGACGGAAAACGGATGACATAAAATTAACTACAATGTACGAAGTTACGCTTTCGATGACAAAACAAGTCAAACATCTGGGACTTACTCTTGATACTAGACTGATTTTCAATGCTCATCTAGAAAAAGTCACAACGAAGGCCATCAGGGTTCTTAATACAACCAAACGGATGGTGGGACACACATGGGGATTGAAACCCACAATAACCAAATGGTTATATACTGTGGTAACAAGACCCATCACATACGGCGCGCTTGTATTGGGTGAGAAAACCAACTTGAGAAGCATAGCTGAAAGCTAAGCAAAGTACAGAGAATGGCATGTCTACTGATAACAGGAACAATGAGAACCACGCCCACAGCAGCCATGGAACCACTACTTTCACTTCCACCTTTACACCTCGTTCAATGATGAAAGCAAGACAAGCAGCATACAGGCTGCAGATTAATAAACACGCGTCAATTACCGGGAAAAACAAACCGGGTATATACAACGTGCTGCGTGAAGAAACAATCTTAACTATGAGATCCGAATTCACAAAAAATTATCACATTTTAAAGAAATTTAAAGTGATAATAACGTCACGAGACGAGTGGACAACATTTACTCGGGAGCCGTTAAAGAAACTATCTGGTACACAGATAGGACCAAAAAATCGCAACGATACCGGAGCAGGAGTATATAGAGGCAAACACCATGGGAAGCAATTTTCGCTGACTTTGGGTAAATATGCATACGCTTTTCAAGCTGAAGTTGCTGCTATTGATTGGTGTGTCAGGAACATTATCGACTCGTAATCATACACAAATGAGCCGATATCGATCATGTCTGACAGCCAAACAGCACTACTGGCGCTAAGATCACCAGTAATAAAATCCAAACTGATTATGGCATGCATAAACAGTCTGGAAATATTGGCAACTCGCCAACCAGTGCAGCTCATCTGGGTACCAAAAGACCAAAATGTAAAGGGTAACATAATGCCGGACGCATTAGCAAAAAAGAGCACAACAGGGACATATATATAACCTGAACCCGTTTTCAGAATTGCATACACGACCGGAAAAGAAATAATTCGCAGCAAACTTACAGCGGAGCATAAAAAACTATGGAAAAACTCTTCAGAGATGAGGCACACAAAACTCTTCCTTACAGAGCCACAATTAAACACTCAAACTGCACTATCAAGCATGAGTCGACAAAAATTAAGGAAACTCACGGGACTAATTACAGCGCACTGTGGCTTTAACAAACCTATGCATAAAATGGAACTGCAAAATAGCCCTCTATGCCGTGGATGCTTGGAGGATGACGAGACTCCGCAGTATCTGCTGTGCAAATGCGAATGTATCAAATGCAACACACAACGATTCTCGGAAAACCAAAGCTAACTGATGATGAGTTAAAAAAAGCCCCTTGGAATAAACTTCTGGACTTCCTTCACGTAACAGAACTGATGAGGTAAATCAGAGGTGCACAAAAGGACCCAGGAGACCGCAGTGCAGCGGCGGTAGACAAATAATACATTAATAAAACACACCGTGACGTACCACAGATACAAAAAACAAAAACAAAACAAAATAAACAGTTGAGCAAAATATACTAAAAAGGATAACATAGATTCCACATAAGGTGTGCAGAAGATGCAAGAAAGATCTTCGTTTGTAGTTTAGGAAAAACTAATTTTTTTTTTTGAGAAAGAGAATTTAGTCAGTTTTTCTCCAAAAAGGTAAATCTGATTTATTGTAATGATGTTTATGGGTTGTTAAGAGCTTTGAAATAAATTGAAAAAAATTTACTGCATTTGTAAAAGAAAACTTTCTTCTGCTATTAATGCATTAAAAAATCTTAATATTTTTGCAGAACATTTTTAAAACGTGATGTATGCTCATAGCCAAATACATAAATAAGTAATTGTTACTTACAATTAGAGAACAATTCTTTGGCACTTACCTGAAACAAAAGAGTAATATTATAAAACAAATACATAAAAAACAGTTGTGTTAATATGATTTTTTACAACAAACAAAAACTTAAATCTGTTGAACATCATATGTAAAATCTTACAAAACCTAAAAATCTGCTTAATTCAAAAATTATTTAATACCAAAAATCACGTTAAAAACACTAACGAATAAAAAATATTACATCTATGAACTTATAATTTGCACAGCGTCCTTATGTCTTCAAACCCACAGTCAGTAAAAAAAAACTAAGTTCCTTAAAACTCACTCAAATGAAACAAAAATTAAAGTTTTCTATGCTACAATGCATCTTAGAATAATCAAGTGCCAGAAAATAGGTAATAAATAAAAACTAATAGTAATTGTGAGTTTGAAATTCAAATGCCTGTTTATGTAATGCATGTTTATTAGTACTGTATAAATGTAGTACAATTAAAGAAACAGAAAACCTAAAAAAAGAGAATAAACGAAGAGAGAAAAATAATAAATATATAAATAATTAAAAAATTGAAAATAAATAAAAACAGCGAAAGAAAAAATGAGGACAAAAGAGCGTATGCAGAAGATAAAAAAAATTTAAAAACGAAGTAAAAAATATAGAAACAAAAGGAATAATATAATAATGAAAAGTTGGTAAAGCATTGAACCAGAAAAATAATTAGAAAAAACATTGAAAGTATAGTAAGAAAGTAATGACATGGTAACAGCAAAAAAGAAAAACTAGAAAACAAACTAAATAATAATGACAGAAAATAAGAGACTAAAAGACACAAGAAAGTAATATAAAAAGAAAAGGAAAAATCAATACAAATCAAACTAAAAAACATAACTATAGAAAAAAAAACTACAAAAATAACGATAAAAAAGACAAAAAACAAAAGAGAGAACGGCATCAAATGATAAAAACTACAAAAAAACAACAAACAATAAGTGTAGAAAACAAATAAAACTAAAAGTTGTTTGTAAAAAATAAAAAAATATTTTGAAAATAACTAAACGAATGAAGTGCAGCATAGTTAAAAAAACATAGAAAGACTAGAAAAAAATCTAGTGAGTAGGTGTAAAAGAGTAATGTAGAGGCAGAAATAGTAAAAAAAAAGCAAATAAAAAAATGTAAAAAAATTAACAAACATGAAGTACTATAGTTACTCAAAAACGCACTAAAATTAAAAAAAAACTATGTTACAAAGCAAAAAATAGTTAATAAATGAAAACTAGTAATTGTGAGTTTGAAATGCAACCCTTCTGTAAAACGTTTATTTATGTAAGGCATGTTTATTAGTACTGTAAAAATCTAGTAAAATTAAAGGAATAGCAGGCCTACAGAAAAAAATAAACAAAGAAAGTAAAAAACGCTAAAGAAAATAATAAATATATAAATAATAATAAAAAATCAATAACAATATAAAAAATCAAAAATAAACAAAAACAGCAAAAGAAGAAACGAAAGAAAAAAAGCGTAAGGAAACTGGCAAATGATAACAACAGAAAATAATAAACTAAAGAACACAAGAAGTAATAATAGGAAAAAAGAAAAATCAATACAAATCGATGTAAAAAACATAGTCAAAGAAAAGAAAAGTAGCGAAAAAATCACGATAGATGAGATAATATTTTTTAAGACAAAAAACCTCTCGTCAAATGGCAAAAACTATAAAAAAACCAACAAAAAATACATGTAAAAAACAAAGAAAGCAAAAAGTTGTTTATAAAAATTTTAAAAAATCGTTTTATAACTAACTTAAAATATGAAATGCAACAGAGTTAAAAAAACATAAGAAAAAGCGTGTAGAAAAAAATTCTAGTAAATACCTGTAAAAAGTGCAACGTACAGAAGGAAATAGTTAAAAAAGAAGAGTAAATAGTGAAATGTACAAAAATTAACAAATATGAACAATAACATATATGTATGTGCATTGAAAAAAAAACAAAGAGATAGTAGCGGTACAAAGATATATAAAAAACCAAGAAAAATCCAGAAAACCTAATTAAAAAAAGAAAAAAAGTTAAAAAAGATGGAAAAGAAGAGTAATAAAGTAACATACAAGAAAATGTTTGGGATGTGCAATAAAGGGGATAGAGAATAGTGAAGAGACTTGACATAAACCAGAAGCTGATTCTGCGATAACATGGAAAGGAATTAAAACTTTTAAAATAGAAAATAATGTAAAATTTGATCATCAACCACTAAAAATTGAGTTGATTCCAGAAAATACATAAAAATCACAGGAATCAAATCTCTAAAAAAATTTAAACGTAAAAATAGAGAAAAAAAATAGAACAAAACGTAAACAAAATGTAATCTAAAATGGTACAGCCGACATAAAAAAGCATAATAAACAAAGCTTCAAAGAAAAAAAGCGATATGAGCTAGTATGTAAAAGAACAAGATAGAGAAAAGAAGAAGAGTAAATAAAAACAATAACTATAAAAAAAGAGTGTACAAATATCTAAACAACAAAAGAAAGACGAGACTCAAAGAACAACATACAAATAAAAATTGTTCAATAAAATCAGTAGCTGATCTGGGGGTCTATTTCGTTCAATGACAATTGCAGAGTAAGTCTTTGTATTTTTTAACTATTCAAGACCGTAATTGTATCACAGAGATAAACGACAGATAGGAACTCATCTTCAGTCTTCTTTACTGTTAATATAAATCCACTTCCGAGCATTTAAATTAGATTCAATTTTTTATTCATGATATTGAGATTATTTTACAAAAAAAAAACGTTAAAATTTTTGTTTAATAACACTGTATAGCATATATAAACTGCAATGTAGTAAAATTAAAAAGACAGAAAATAAATAAATAAAACACAAAAGAAAATAAAATAAAAAAACAAAGAAAATAAATAACAATACAAAAAAATAGAAAACAAATCAAAATAGTAAAAGCAAAAATAAGACAAAAGAGCATAACTAAAAAATAGAAAAGATGTATAAAAAGCATCGAAATATTAGAAAAAACGCAGTTCAAAAAATAGAAAAGAAAAAGAATAGTATAATCGTGTAATAAAAGATTAATCAAAAATTAAAAAAAAAATTTCTAGAGCAAAATTTTTTAAATAAATTTTTAGAAAATCGCACACAAACTACAAAAAATTCTGCCATAGAAGCATCTTACAATTGCAAAAGCAAAAATTGACTTTTTAGTTCCAAACAACCGAAAATAAAAAAGAAAAACATTAATAATTGCTAAATAAATAAAGACGAGAAGAAAACTCTGGCGGAAAACTGAAAGTGTAAACCAAAAACGTGTTAGAGTGGAGATACACGTAGTATAACAGTGCCTAAAAACGCATATGCAATTAAAAATATGCTATGCGGAATATTTTAAATCGGTCTATTACAAATCTAATTTAAAATTGAGACAAATCTAAAATTATTTTCACACCATAAGTTATTTAAATTTTATAAAATGTTAATTTCAATAAAGGAACGTGACGTAATTTTATGATGGGAATTTATATAAGTTTAGTTGGCTTAGACAAATAAAGATAAATTCTTTTTGGCGTTTGGCAACCATTTTGAAAATCTAAATAATTCTTCTCATCTAAACTGAATTTATGAATTACTGTTAATATATAGAAACATATAGACATACGTAGCATATTGAGTATTAGTACCTTTGCATATTTGGAAATGTTTGGAATAATAAACCCTACCTTCGATGGCGTCTTACTGCTGAGGTAATCATTCCACTGCCCAAGACCATAGGTATACAGGAAACACCAACCACATATAGTCCTAATTTGCACATTAACTTATACTTAAAGTCATATTAATTAATACAACAACAAATTGTTTAATCCGAACTATCATCGAACGACAATCTACGCGACAGTAACAATAATGCGGACGTATACGTAATCAATTACCAAAAAAATCAAGACTGCTTATGACCAATCACAGGTGTTTTCTTATCTCGGGTGTTAAAAATATCAAGGAATGCGTGATTGTTTGTGTTAAATATAATACAATAATAAATAATTTTTTTTCTAAAAAAATACATTTATGGTATTAATAATTTTGAACTTTAGTGTTTGTAAACCTATCTAAAGACTGATTTATCCTCAACAATTATGATTATTTTTACCTATTGATTAAGTTGAAAAGAATAAGACTGTTGTATGATGCAATACGAATGACACTGCAAAAATCGTACAACTAGGCCAATTTTATTTGATTGGTGGCCAAATTAACATACTTATAATAAAAAACCAATAGCAAACTACAAAAAAATCAAAATACTGATTTGAGCTCAATTTTGAATAACGTTTTGCTTGTTATTTGATGACAACTTTTTTGAAATATAATTTCTTAATTTAATCTCTTTGTTTTGATAAAAACTTTTTTACTAAAAAGTCATATTTATAATTCTTTCAATTTTTATAAACCAACCAACATTTTATCCAATGTTAGAGTAATCTAAGAGGGAAGGTAAGAACAAAACAGTAATTACAAAATTTGTATCTGAAGCCTTCCATGTCGTCAAATACCAATAATCAAAATAATCAATTAACGCTCATAATACTATGTATTTTAAAAAGCTTAAAAGGTAAACAATAAACAAAAAAAAGTTAAACTTTAATAACTTAAAGAATGATGGCAAAAAAAGTCAAAAGAATGAATGAACAAGCGAAAGTGGAAAACAGCAAAAATGTTAAAAGAAATAAAGGAAATAGAAGAAATAACATAATAGTTTAAAGTTGGCCAAGCACGGAGCCAAGAGACTAGTAACGTCAAAAACAAAAAATACACGAGTTTAGGTAGAAAGGAAAGATCCAGAATAGTCAATTAAAAAAACTATTACAAAAATGTTAATGCTCATATAAAAAAAATTAAAGAAAATGAAAGCAAGTAATAAAAAAAAACACTAAGAATAAGTACAAAACCAAAACAGAAAAAAATTAAACATTTACAATGAAATACCGTTTTTCGGTAACTTATATTAAAAAAAATACAATTTCAAAACAGACAAATAAAGACTAAAAAAACAAAGAAACGAAAAACAAAAATAAATACATACAAATGAGGATAGATAAAAATATATTATTTTAGAACAAAAAAAAAATGTAGTATTGACAAAAAAAGACAAAAACTAAAAAAAAACTAGCAGAAAACTATTGGTTTAACAAGCATTATTAGAAAAAATTATATAATTAATACAACCAAACAAAATAAATTATTTTTTAGAACGTATGATAAATACAGAATAAAAAAAACTAGTGTGGTCACTACACGACTTTCCTATAAAGAATGAGAAGGAATAATAAATCCATTATGACTTTAATAAATAAAAACAATTAACACGTTTAATTATGTCTCTTTACTGATAAAAATTAATCGTCGTTAATTTAAAAAAATAATATAATTTTAAAAAAACATACACCGCATTGAGATTTGAACCTTCGTACTTCGGGGCGATATTACCGCAATCGTGCGATTGATGTACTACACCATGTGACATACTCATATGTTTTTTACATCTGTATTTTAAACTAAGCTTTTTACCACGCGATACATTTTTTAAAATATTTACGCAATATTTACACAAAACGTTCTCTGGTACACATTGTCATATGTTCTGATAATGGAATGGAAATATTTTAAAAACACTTTGGGGACATATAAATCGAAATTTTCAAATTCCCTATGTTAATCTGTATGCTTCAAAATTTACGGGACACACGGTATAATCAAGTCAAAAAAATATTGAAAAAAATTGTTATTTTTTAACGTATCTTGATTTCCCTTCAAAATATGAAATTTTTTTCTAAGAAAAAAATCGTCGTAGGCATGATTCGAACTTAGGATTATATATGGAATTCACTTTAAATTATAAATCAAATATCTAATAAACTGTTAATGTTAGGAAATTTTTTTCTTCTTCTTCTTCTTCTTGTCGTAAACCCTTGGCTTGTTCTACCCATGGTGCTTTGCTTCCTGAGAGGTGGACGTCCAGCACTCCTTCCACCGTTTAGGAGGGCGCCCTGGCAGACGTCTTGATAGTGGTTTTCCATTCCTAGCGATCTTAGGCAACCTGCTGTCATCCATCCTGGATACATGTTCGTTCCAACCGCGCCTTCTCGTTCGCACCCAACGTACTATATCCATGGCGTCGCATTCTTCTCTAATTTCGCTGCTTTTGCGGTGGTCCAGTAATGTATTGCCTGTTATTGTTCTTAAGATTTTCATTTCGTGTGTTCGATACATTATTTTTGTTACTGCCGTCTCTGCTCTTGTTTCTGCAGCATAAGTCAACACAGGTCTAACACACGCTTTATATATTCTAGTTTTTGTTTTTGTCGATATGCAATTATTTTTCCAGATGGTATGTCTTAAAGCACCTGGGATTCTAGATGCTTTATTAGCTTGTTGTCTTACAATTCCCATAAGCTGAAATGGTAGTTCCCAAATAGTTAAATTCAGATACTTGTTCGATAATTTCGTCATTAATCACTATTTTGCATCTCCGCGGCTCTCTTGCTATCGTCATGGTTTTGTTTTTTTTTATTGAAATTTGCATATTTACTTTTTCTGCTGCGGTGTTGAATGTTTGCGTCAGTCGTTGTAAGCCATCCTCAGTTTCAGCCAGGAGAATAGCATCATCTGCATAGCTCACAATTTTAACCTTTTGTCCACCCATGCTGTAACCGTAATTCACCTTGCGTACTTCTTCTATTAGATTGTCCATTAAAAGGTTGAATAGCAATGGACTAAGGCTGTCCCCTTGTCGTATGCCCGCATTTACGTGTAAAGGATCTGATGTTTGTGTGTTACTTTTAATTACTGTCGTGTTGTTACTGTTGAGTTGAACTATGGTTTCTATGATATTCGTATGTATATTGTGGCGTTGTAGTTCTTTTATAGCATCTGTAATCCGTGCCCTATCAAATGCTTTCGTTATGTCAATATAGCATAGAAAAGCAGGTTTATTGTACTCTATGGACTTTTCGGCAATCTGTCTAACGATAAAGATGGCATCGACAGTAGAACGGTTTTTTCTGAAGCCTTGTTGTTCTTCGCTCATTTGGACTTTATTAGCAATATGTTGACTCAAGAGTCTGGTGAAGAGCTTCAGCGAGCTATTTAGAAGCGTAATTCCGCGGTAGTCCTCTGGGTTACATAGGCTTCCCTTTTTGTGCAACGGTATAGTCGAAAATTTTTTATTTGAATAAATTGTTAGGAAGAATAAACTTTATAACAAACTGTAAAAATAATTCGAATAATTTACATACTTACAAAATTATATAAAAAAAACTGGCGGATACACCCACTTCCGGCTTTTTTTATCAGACCCATCTTTTGAAAGAACAAGTTACTAGGATTTCTGGTTTAAGAGTTATCGTAGGTACATCGTTACACACAGACACACACACATACACACACACACAGATACCCAAAATTTTTTTGTCAAAAATACATTTTTCTGATTCAAGAGAGCTTGAAACGTAGAATTATGCAATAAGAATTTTTTGAAAAAAAATTGCTAAAGTATAGCACTTTCCTTATAGAAAAGTAAAATACAAAGAAAAAAAAATTAATCAGCGAGTACTTCTTGAAAGCAATATGCAAAAAAACTGTAAAATAAGAGCAAAAGAAAATACAATTAAAAAATAGGGAAAATGAGGTAACAGTGTACAGTCAAGAAAAGAAAAAAATCCAGTAAAGTCAATTGAAGAAACGGAAAAGGAAATAAAAACTACATATTACAAAAAATGTTAATGTTTAAATAGAAAAAAATAAAGAAAAAATGAAACCAAAAATCATAGAAAAATAAAGTAAAAACGGCAATAAATAAAAATATCAAAAATTATCAGAAATAAATAAAAACGTAGAAATAAAAAGAAGAAGTAAAACAACAATCTAGAATGAAAACAGCGACAGAAAAAAGTAGAAGCGTACAAACAAAACAAAATTTAAAAAAAGGAATAGTGAGATGGAGAATATAATAAAGCAAGAAAAGTAAAAAAGGGAAAGAGTAAAAAAAACAAAAAAACTTAAATGTGAAGAAGCGATATAAGCAAGTATGGAAAAGAAAAACTATAGAAGAAGACGAAATAGAAGCAATATCTACAATCTGAGTTGTAAAAATATCTAAAAAACAAAAGAAAATAGAAGCAACTGTTTAAATAATATATCAATCAGAAAATGAAATAAATACTTTATAAAACTAGTGGAAAGAGAAGCTAACAGATTTAAAGTAGAAACAAGACACAGAATAATCATTCAAAAGATGTGGAGAAAGTCAAAAAAATATTTAAAAAAAGAACAAGAGATAAAAGATGGAACAAAAAACACGGAACGGATATACAAAAGAAAAAAAGTCAATAACAAAACCTAAAGCATTTGCATATTTAGGTTACAAAATGAGAGACTATAACAAAAATTTGAAAAAACAAAGAGCAAAGTTAACAAAGTTTTGAGCCAAGTGTTTTAGCTTTAGATAAAGGTTGTTCGAAAAGGACCTTGAAAAAAAAATTACTTTTAGACAAACAAATTAAAAGTGTCACGAGACAACACAAGAAAAATTTTAGAAATGAGAGTCGATGAAAAACACGTGGGTATGTAATGATCAAATTTATTTTTAAAGAATTAATACAAAATCCAAAAAAAAATTATGGTTAAGAGAAAAGAAAGAAATATCTACGATAAGAAAATAGGGAACACAAGAAAAGAGTTAAAAAAACATGTTTTTTTAATTATTAAATTAGAACAGTACTATGGTCACTGTTACTAAGTCAATAATAATTGCCAAGTTAATGAAAATAACCGTGTAGATGTGTTTTTCAGCGACGGAGTGCTGGACATGTTGACATAGTCAGTCAGTAAAATTTTAACTAGTTTTGTAACCTTAGAAACTAAAGGCTGCAAGTAAATGTTTAGATTTCAAAAAATCTACCACCTCTTTAGTGGAGGTCATGTTTCTTCGCAGTTCTTTAATCATAACATCAATCAGAATGTCACGATGATTGAATTTGATTTTTGATGCTATAAAATGCAACAGTTTAGTTTTCAGATAAATATAATTATTTTATTAGAAAAACTTCTTTGTTAAAAAAATTACTTGTTTTTGTTTGAAAACGTTCATGAAATGAGTTAATGGTTGTGTTAATTACTTCATAAAATAGCTTATGCTAGTATTCTTTAGGAGTTGAAGATACCTCAACACTCTTCTAGTATCAAACCTAGAAGTAATTTTTCGTACTTTTGGGATTGTACAAAGATCCAAATATACTAAATTATGAGCTTCTACTTCGAGATTATCTCAAAATTTGCTGAAAAAATGATTTCGAGTTTCTTAAAAACACTTTTTTATCATTTTAATTTTGAAATTTGTTTCGTTTACACTTAATTACTTCTATTGTAATTTTTTATATATTTTACTCATTCAAAAATAGAAATCAAAAGTTGTTGTTTGACAATATTTTGACATTAAGAAAGCTTTGTCACCTCGAAATGCTTTGACATAACCCAAACTTTTTGATGAATTTCGTACAAAATTGATTCACCAAATCCTTTGATTTCACCGATGTGTGAACATATAAATCACGTCGCTTGGCATCCATAGTCGCAGATCAACGAAGAAAAATACCGATAACTATTGCAAAGAGAGTTTTTGACTTCTTGGTACTCGCTACTCCGTATTTCAAAATTTTCAGTAACAAAACGAGCACATACGGACATCTGTCCTAAGCGCGAAATATCTGACGTTTCTTCAACAATAATGCTAAAACGTTTGAATACTTTAACTTCAAATATAATATAATTCATTCATTTTTTTACGGTATACAAACAAACCTTTTTCATTTTATTCAGTCATGCGGTTAGTAATAAATAGGCAAAAAATGTATAGTTTGCAAACTTCCATGTTTTGTCTAATTATCATTCAGCACATTCGTTTTCAATGCCAAATCTAAAAGGGCAAAATCCTGACACTTTAATTTCAAAGTGTATACAAAATTTCCTGTTGATGTGTTTTAGTCTACATTGGTAAAACTGGTCTTTCCGTAATCACACGTATCTCAGAATAGAATCCTTATATACAAAAAAGTATATAATAATATATATCTATATTAATACTTTACAGGTAGCAGAAGAAAGTAAAACTTATAACATTAATAAAATTATTAATTAAAAGAACTGTAAAAAAAAGTGTCAATAATTAAAGTACGGAACATAATTACACTACACTATTTATTAAAATAAAAATATCCTAACTACCCAAAACGAAATCACATAAATTCAATTTATCCGAAAGTATAATATTATTAAAACTCCTTTATTTTTAAATTTTGATAAGAAAGCGGTTAATTATAAAACTTGACCATTAGTAATTCAAAGTAAAATTAGTCATCTATCATTTGTTTCGATGTCTGATAAACCTAGTAAAGCGATTTAAAAATAGAAACACAAAATGCCATTTCATTCATTTACAATTAGTATCCACAAAGCAGCGAAAAAAAACAAAATCTCTAGGGATCGAGATTAAGGGTGACTGTTTCTGATTTATGAGTTTCACTATGAGGAAGTGACGCTGCCACATACCGTCGAACCCGGGTGGTAATCTCGCCATCTCTAACACTGGATCAAAATTAAATATGCGAATCTAATTTCGGGGTTTAAAGTACTTAATCAATCACCAGGCAGTTACAGTAGGCAAAACGGACGCCACTGTAGCAGGAGATAACGCAAAGCATACGCGCCACAAAGCGTAGAAATTACTGGGTGACATTCGTAATCACGGAGTCAAATAGGATGGTGTCTACATGATTTATGGATAAGAGAAAACATCACCTCCGAATAATGTACGATAACTTCCACTTCGTTAATTCAAACTAGAGGAAGTGTAGCTAGAGAACTTAGCTAACAACTAGACGGAGAAATTTAATTATCAAATGCGTTCAACATTATTCCGAATTGAGCGTTGTACGTGAGGACTGCAGCCGACGGTAAATTGACCGTAGAGATCTGATGATAAATTTACGGGGAATGCGAAACAAGAACTCAACGGCCCAGTCGCTTCGGTAATCCGACTACATTCATCAGAGAACTTTGTAATGGTCTTAATAATATTCTCTCGCGCTTTGCATACGACCGCAGCCAACCAAGTTCGTATATGTGGAGCTTTTGCACGCCGTGAATAGCGAAAACGACAATCAATTTCACAATGCGAGCTCTAGATGACCAACGTAATTTTAATCTTTTGTTTCACAACACCCTTTGGAACGACACAACAAAAGTTTGGCAAACGCCCCAAGCCTCTTGTTTCATCGCAGTCCAGCTTTAATCAAGTGTGACAAGAGTATTCCCTAGTGTCCCTAGTATATTTTAGGAAATCCCTGATTCACTCACCGTTCCGGAAACCCTTCCGCAATCGTGCCGGACTCTTCGATTTACTGCTAATACTGTAGCATTTTAAATCTGAATGGTTGATTAAAAGCCAAGTGCCGAAGATACGACAATTTTGATGAATCACTGTCGTCGGTGATGGATAATGCACCATCAAAATCCCATCAGCCAACACCGATCTATCGTTTCCATTTAGAATTGGTAGTCACTTTTGATTGTAATACAGATGTCTTTTTTTATTTCATTTACATACGTGAATGATGACGGGAAGTACAGACGTATTTGTCAAGTTCGCCTCATCTATTGACCAACTGACCGAACACGACCGAGCGTAATGAACCGCGCGGAAAGAAATTCCCACAAATGTGAATACATATCCGAATCATTTAAACAAAGTTGTCCATTACAAAAACATACGGATGTTTTACGTCCGATACAAAACAACAACGATTTTATACAATAAGTCGAATTCACTTTGTAGTAGGGTTCAAAATAAAGTTCGCCCAGGGTCAGTTGCAACCGGCAATCAATCACCAGTAACTGCGTCCACAAGAACTTGCCTGATGGACTATGTAATATGTAATGTTTAAGATCTCCACTGGTAGTTTAAAGCATTTCCCCAGGGGGTACTTTGTTTCAGATAAGTGTAGACAAGATATACGGCACACAACAACTTTCTTTTCGAACAGAATTTATTTATTTTTTATACGTTTTAAACGGCTCGAAAAAAATCTCGTGTCTAACTACACTAATTTTTCATTACTAATAAGCATTATACGAAACTTTAACAAGTTGCATTAGCGTGAAATAAGAAATTTGAACAATAATTATACCTTACGAAGAAGCAGGTTGCCACATATATAAAAACTAGTTAACATGCTACCAACTCCGTTAACTCTAATTACCAAACATTTGCTAAATACGTTTGTAGTTTTACTTTAAATAAATTTTTTTTTCGAAATTTATTTATCGATAAGCGTTGTGTATTAGGTAACTATTTCAGCAAAAAAATTGTTTGTAAATATTTTGCCAAACTTTAAATTCAAGGTTTAAGGTCAGCCTTAATTCTTAGTGTCCTACTATAACTTATGCAAAATACAACAAAAACAAAGAAGAGTTTTTTTTTTCAAACTGGATTTGAGTATGAGGAAGTTCCCTCGGACACGTCGATTTTGTTTGTTTAAACATCATTTTTTTCCGCCATTGACATTTTTTTGACAATTGTTAGAATTTTGTACTTGTTTCTTGAAAGTCTATGTTGTATTTTGTTAATTAATCATTGCTTAATGGTATTTCAAATTGATTTTTCTTTCTCTACTATTTGAAAATGGTCCTTCGTTTAAGTGAAAGGGAAATAATATAAAGTTTGATAATCGGTTACGGAGACAAAGTTCGCACACATGTTAAAGTTTGTCGTTTATTTAATAACAAATATCTCAACAGAGAATCAATGACACAGTCCACCGTTAGCAAGATTGAACAATAATTTTTGGAAGTGGGTTTTAAAAAAGTTCATTCATCAAACCACTATTGAAGTAAATCGTGAAATAGATCGTGTGATACTTGTTTTACTGTAGTTGTTTGCGACTAAAACCTTAGTTACCCAAGTAGCAAAAATCAGTTACAAAACGGTTGTAAAACTCTCTTGCAACTATGGTTTCAATAAAGTATTTAGTTACAGAATAGTTGCTGAGTCTTTCCTAACACGTTGTCAATACCGGATTTGGTCAGTTGCAAGGCAACTGCAGTAATATTGTAACCGTTTTACAACGTGTCTGAAACCGTTGCAATTACTACTTTTGTAACTGTTTTGCAGCGTTGCTATAACGGTTTTTTACAAATCATGTTTACCTATTCTGAATCGTTTCTGTAATGGTTTATCATCACGGTTTTGTAATTGATTTGTAACATTGTAGTTACCGTTTACAGCAACTGCTATGTAACTGTTTTGAAAACATGCTTATTACTATTATTTGAAACTTTATAACCGCTTTGTTAAGCAACTTATCCAAGATTTTAGTTACTAACTGCATCATAAAGATTAAAACAAAAGTAGAGATAAAAATACATATATTAATAAAAAGATACAGATATATAAAAAGTTATAATAAATGTACATTATTTAAATTTTTATAGTGACTTATAGAACTAAATTCAAACAAAAAAGATATAATACCTAAAAGAATTTTTACATCTGTTGCAGGTAGGTACCAGTAAACAGGTTTTTACTGCAAATTTTCAAGAAAAGCGGATTATGTCTATTATTTATAAATTTTGTAAATAGTAAATGCATAAATTTTGTTAAGAGAAAAATGTCTTTGTGTTAAAAGATCATGGCGGATTAAGATATCCCTCACATGTTCTAGTTTAATGCGTCTACGTAATTCTTAGTTAAATATTTGTATTAGGCTACAAATGCACATGTGCAATTATAATCGGTTCAATGATCATAATCTCGACTGGTTTTTTAAAGATTATAGGTGTTCGCAATGGCGATCTAATTTACACGTTCTGATCACTGTGTGTAATATTGTAATGTCCTTGCAATCAAATTCTATTTTATCCTAGAAGAAAATAAAATCAATTTAAAATTTGCTTACTTATAATTGGCAACTAATTCTTCAACGTTGATTAAATTAGAAACAGTAGTTTAAATGCACGATTAAAATTATAGTAATATAATATACCAATAATTGTACTTACGTAGTTTTGAATTAGAAACACTTTCGGTACTGTTTATTGGATAATGATAATGGACTATGTGTCTTATAAAAATCTCGTAAAATGCACTTCTTCTGTTGCTGTTTGAACGTATAGATTAACACTGTAGCGTAGTTTTAGAAATTCACACTTGTAACCATAGTTTCAAGACTGTTACACTCGAAACCGAAATAAAGGTTTTAATGCCACTAAATTGACACTGTAGTTACATAAGGGTATAAGAAAAACTTAGTTATAACCATAGTTGTAAAATGGTTATTTCTGTAATAGATTTGAAACCTCAGTAAATTACGAAAGTTGCTGCTACGTTGCTGCAACGGTTTATTTACCATGGTGCTAATGTTACTAATTTGCAACTGGTTACAACGTAACCACGGTTACAAAATGTTGCTTGGGTAGATAATTTAATTATTTAAAAAAATTTTGGAGTCGACTTAAAGAAACAGTTTTGTGTACTAAAGAATTCACTACCGCTAGTTTTTGAGAATTGTGATTGTGGCTCAATCCGTTTAAGTATTTATAGGTATAAGCTGGCTTTCGATAAACTAAGTGTGCTAATGAACCATCTCGATTTTGGGTTTCAAATGTGAAACCACTAGTTTGATAAGTAGACTTTAAATGGAATAAAGATTCTTTGAGCGGGAGAACAGCATGCTGCCAAATGAAAAAAATTTTTGTCAAAACATAACATTATCACTTGTTTTCTACTTTTTCTACTTCCTACTTTGAGCCAATTGTCATTTTCAGTCAAAAACATTGTTCCTTTTCAGTCTGACAGCATTTATAGCATTCCTTGTTCTTATGTACATATATTGAAGAAACAGACAGAGGTGTAGAGAAAAGTTTTAGTTGCAAACAACTATAGTAAAACAATTATTATACGATCTATCGTAGAGTTTACTTCCACCAAATTAAGAGTACCAGCGGAATCTGAACCTCAACCGTCGTATATCGTATATCTTCCCTACGTTAAAAGTACTACAGATTGTATCGAAACACTTTTGTCAAAACATAACATTATCACTCGGTTTTCTGTCATCCTAAATTTAGCCAATTCTAAAATCCGATGGAAGACGTTATTCTTTTTCAGTTCGACGGCGTTTACAGCATTTTTTGTTACTTTGGAACTTGTTGAACGATTTTATTGAAATTTTTAGGAAACGTATATTTTCATGAAACAAAGTGATGATTACAATTTGAATAAAATCTAGCCAGTACTTTTTTGTTTTTTTTTCCTGTTGTTTCCACAGTAACAATAAATTTGAAGTAGTAGACCATTTAGTAATTCTCAAGTTTGCAAATTGTTGTTGTTTGTTCACAATTTCATTCTCAACTTGATAACAATGCCGAGAGTACGTCAACATCAACATTTTGTCCAATTAAGTGATTTTAAAAGTGGCCGTATTATTGGTATGAGAGAGGCCGGACTTTCGCTAAGAGAAATTGCTCGTCGTGTAAACTAAAATGTTTCATCGGTATTGAGGTGTTGGTCCAAATGGTCCGAGGAAGCGGTTCAACATCGTCGCTGTAGATCCGGACATCCTCGGAGGACTACAGATCGCGAAGAACGTCACTTAAGAGTTTTGGCCACAAGAGACAGATTTTCAACAACTCGATTAATTGCAAATGATTGGATGAGAGGTATAGGACTCAAAATGTCCATGTCATCTGTTTATCGCCGGATAAGATCTTATGGGTTGCGTTCATATCGTCCATTTTTATGTCTTCCCCTTACACCACTTCGCCGTCTACGCAGACTAGAGTGGACCAACGAAAGTGTTAATTGGGCGCAAGAATGGCATCAAATTGTGTTTAGTGACAAGTCTCAATTTTGCTTGTGGGCCCACGATGGTCGTAGGAGGGTCAGACGGATGCGTGGAGAACGTAAAAATCCAACATTTTTTGTGGAACGCAACACAGCCCTCACTCAAGGAGTTATAATGTGCAATATGTTATGATCACCCTTGGTCTTTATTGACGGCAACCTTAACGCAGCTGGTTACATTGCTAATGTGCTACAACTAGTTGGGGTTCCATATCTTCAGGGGCTGCAAAATCCCATTTTCCAGCAGGATAATACGCGCCCTCATACGACAAGGGCTACAACACGGTTTTTGGAAGAACCTAACATTCCCGTCCTCCCATGGCCTGCTTGGTCGCCTGATTTGTCGCCCGTTGAACATGTATGGGATATGACTGGTAAGCGACTGGGTAATTTACCACACCTTTCAGATAACTTACACGATCTCCAGCTACGGATTCAAGAAGCTTGGGACGATATATCACAAGCAGCTATAGATCACTTGATTGATAGCGAAACACATGAATCATCAAATTTTGTTTGAATACACCAAGATTCTGACTAATTATTATTAACGAAAAATCAGGAAATCTATTGAAATAATTAAAAATCATTTTAATGATAATCGAGGTTCTAGTTTCTCTCTACCGGATATTTGACAGGAGGCCAATCTACAAAAGCTGGATTTGAAGGCGCAACCTATCCGTTTATTCCAGGTTTTAATGTCCACTGCGACGTGTGGTGACTCAATCTCAGCTGGTGAGAAATCGACCACACCGGAATTATCCAGAATAAAAAATTGTAATACCAAACTAACTGATGAAAACCTAAATTCTGCTATAGAAAACACTTGTTTCGCACGTTTTAAATTTATTTTTGTTTTGCTTTGTGTTTTGAATAAAACTTTTATATTTTGACTAGTTTTATTCTTGGTAATGTTTTGGCCGTAAAATTTAAACCAAAAAATGACTTTTTTATAAGTTATAATTAGGTTTCAGTTATTTACCTACCAATTTTTTTTACACAGGTTGTTCTCCCCGGTTGTGCCCGGGGCCTCCTAGTTCGCCCAATTCTTTAGAGCAACTGGAACACAATTAAATTTTTTTATCAGTTGCTCGTAGGCTATTGCGAAGTTGGTTGATTTAGCACCACGGCTTGATTCCCGCTTTGTTTTTTCTACCTTGTTTTATAAATAAAAATCGTAATAATAAAAAAGTATAGACATATAAATAAATAGCGTATGTAAAAATTGCGTAAAATTGATAAAATTGGACACCACAACATGTATTTAAAAACGTGTATAAACAGAAATCAGAACGATAACCAACATGAATTGGACCACGATACTGATGCCTGCTGTGTAGTTTATTGAGCTGTATCCTATTGGCTCGCGGTAACTCCAGTCCGCTTTTTTCTGGCTTACTATCATTACAATTGCGGCATTAATACTTGCCCAGCGTTCTCGGCAGCTCAACATCTGGGAGAACAATTGCTCGGGGATCCGTCCAACTAGTTCTCCTCTGAAGCCGTTTCAT
This sequence comes from Aquatica leii, assembly GCA_035610365.1. NCBI lineage: Eukaryota > Metazoa > Arthropoda > Insecta > Coleoptera > Lampyridae > Aquatica > Aquatica leii. The sequence goes on from CM069439.1 coordinate 31,059,741, forward strand.
TGCGAACAGACAGACACCGTATGTTCCACGTCGTCCACCTCCCCACAGTATATGCATTGTAGACTTGGTTTTTTTTCCAGCTTTGTAAAGTCAACTCCTGGCTTGGTTTTTGCTTACGGTGTTTTTTCTCATGATGTGCCTCTCGTTTGCTAGTGTTTTCCTTTGTACTTGCTAGACTATACCTCGATACTTTCCCATCTTCAGAGTTTCAGTCCATATGGAGGCAGCATATAACATGCTCGACACCACAACTAATCATATCAATCGTCGTTTCAATATACTTAGGCCATTCACGTTCGGCATGATTTTCAATATTGAGTCACGTGGTGGCCATAATTCACGTGTTTATCTAGAAATACGCCGAGGTATTTGACATGATTCTGAGGTGTGACAACGTGGCTAAAAGCTAGAAAAGATGTAGGGCCTATACAATGCCTATTTGAGAAGACTATCGCCTCGATCTTGTTTGGCGTTAACTCTAACTCGTGGTTTGTGAGCCAGTTATCGATCTGAGCGATCGCCGTATTATTACTTTCGCGAGCACATCTTCGATCCTGGCACTAACGCGACGATTTGAGCGTGCGCGTCCAAGTCCAATCTTAATAAATTATCGAAGGTGGCATTTCACGGAGTCGGCTCCAGTATCGAGCCTTGTAGGACTGGATGTTTCTGAACCTCTGTATCATCAGTCCTCTGTTGCTTAAATATTCCTGAATAATATTGACAAGGTAAGGTTGCACATTTTTAAGCTTTAGTGTCTCAATTATGACTGGCCACGCCAGGGAGTTGAAGGCGTTCTTTACATCTAGCATGACCAAGGCACAGACTTCTGTTACTCCTTGCGCCTGCGCGGGTCGTCCTGGTCAACAGTCTCTGTGTTAACTGTGGTGTTTAGTAAACAGAGGGGTCTATATGAGCTGGCTTTGTTTGATGCATTTTTACCCTTCAGTTTCAGCCGAAATACCATCAGGACCTAGTGCTCTTTTGTTATTTAGTCTTTTGGCAGCGGCGATTATGTCGTCCGTTGATAATGGCAATGGAGGGTAGAGGATCGGTAACCTGTCGATCTCTCTGGTTGGTTTTTCTGAAAAAAGTTCTTTCGTAATTAGGTGCAGTTCCTGCTGATTAGACTGCATGCCTCATTGAGCTTTTTTCATGGCTACCTTGTATCCTTTACCCCAAGAATCGTAGTGAATGCTCCTGCATAGCTCTCTCCTTAGTGTAGTGATGGTATTCGTGAGTTACGATGCTGTAGGTCTTTTTGCTAGTTCTGGCGGAAGATCTCCTAACGCGTTGGCATTCCTTCTTGAGTCGGAGCAAGTCATCGTTGCACTTGTGCTGTTAAAAAGTTGGTAGATCAATTTTCGAATATAAAAATTTCTTCAAGTATAAAATTTGTCCTTCGACTTGCCCCACCTTTCGTAGCCGGCTGTCAAAACGAATTATTTCCTGTTAACGTTTTGTAAAATATGAACCGTTCTTAGCGGTCTTTCTGGCCCAACAAGGCTTTCATTATTAAATTGTTTCACGCCATTCCACGTAGATGTGTGACGTGTTGCCCAGACAAAGGGCGTAACTTATCTTTGGCCTGTGATATCAACCTATGTAATATTGTTTGCAACGTTTATATAAATATACTTACGAACTGTCTTCGTCCTGTTCAACTACTTCTGTGATACAATAAATATATATTCTGTGTTATTACTTATGTCGTGTTATTTGTTCTTTTCCAGCCGTTAGACGATATCTTCCTAATTTAATATTTCATCGTCTTAGCCTCTTTTTTAGCTTTAATCTATAATTTAGTATCACAAAGCCTGCGACTCCCTCTCCGGGGAAACTGTGTTAGCCGTTGCTTCTTTTCTTTGTTACAAGAAAACCAGTGTAACACACCAGTATAGCCCAGTATGAAAGCGATTTTCTCCTAAACCTACTATACTGTTAAGTATCCTTTAATTATAAGTGCCTAATGCAAATATCAAAAACAGTTACTGTGAAAATTTGTGATATTTAGGAAAAAGCATTTACGCCAACCGTAGATCACAAAAAATTGCAAAAATTATAGAGAAAAAAACAGCAATTAGGTGCATTGATTCAACCGTAACTAAACAAAAAAATAATGTAATAGAAAAAAAGTTTATCTTTGATTTAGCAAGACATAGATTTTCAAAGACCTTATTTTTACTGGCCACAACGTTGAAGATAAGATTAGTAACGTCTAACACAGCAGTATCGCGTGATGTTCTCGGCAGTTGAAGATAATTTCCCGTAGAGCAGGTGCGCAGTTTTTCGCTGGTTCCAGTGTTTTGCAGATTTTTTTAGAAAAATAAGTAATTCTGGCTAAGAGAAACTTTTGCTTCTTCTAAACACTACAGTGTCCTAAAAGACACTGGCAGTCACACGAAGACATTTTTTGTAAATTCTTTACCACATTTTTGTAGAACTGGTGGCGAGTGTCGTTTAAATGTACTTTCTCATTTTTTCTATCAGCAGTTCAGTTTCTTCTACCATCTTGAAGAAAAACCTTTCAACAAATTGATGCGTATCGCCTAAATCGCGCGATAATTTTGTATTTTTGTACAAACGTAGCGCGGTCAAGACTGTGTCGCTGCGATAGATCGCCTAGTGTGTGCCAGGGATGGTGCAATTTTGCGTCGTACAACCATATCGCTGAGAATGCTGCCGCAGCGTCCTGTGTACCATAGCATTTACATTAAATTTTGTTTTTCTGCAGTTAATATCTGTCGTGCTGATTATTTTTCGCAGTTTTAATTATACTCTTTGATAGTTCTCTAACAATTCTGTACTTTAGAAACATGTTTTCAAAAAGTTCACAATTGCATAAGAAGCACTTGCATTATTAAGACCATGACTAGATTGCAAAAACTAAGAGAAAGACAGAAACACATCAACAAGAAAAAAATTACCTAATTTTTTAAGTATCTTTGGAACGTATGGGACGATACACGTAAAACAATAAAAATGTTTACTTTATTGCCCCCGATATGATAAAATTCACTATTTTAATCTGCACACTTTAAGAAAAGGAAACAACTATAACTTTTAGTTAACACCCATCAGGTAAGGGAGCTTAGGACAATTGTCTTGTAATCTTGTCCATTGTATCCTATAATACGAGATTTTGTTATTGTCTGTGCTAACTTTCTAGACAGGCGTAATTTAGGGGTAATAAATAAATTTTTCTAAAATTGTATTAACTTTCTATTCTTATTATTTGAAATTAAGTAAGACTTATTATAACAAAAAATAGTAAAATTACTCTTATTTGATTAAAAGCCTGTTCTTTATTTGTCACAACAAAGATGAGCCTTTAATACGATATTATTTTCTATTCCATATGCCATCTTTTTTATGCAATCTTTTTGTTTACAGTTTAAGGTAATCTGGTTGTTTTCTTTGTGTTTGTGTGCGAGTATCGTTTATAATTTGAATAAAAAAGGTTCAGGATGAATGTTAAACCCAAAGGCAAAAAGGGCATCAAAGGAATTTTTTATTAGATATGCCAAGTTGGAGATTTATTATTCAATTTTTATTACTATTGTATCGATAAGTGGATAATTTATGGAATATGGTATGTATATATTTGGTACATAAAAGGGTTGACAACACATGATTTCATAAATTCAGAAGTTTAGCACTTGGTGATATTTGATTCGCATCATTTAACATTTAAACTAGCATATAAGCATAGTAACTATCTAATCTAAAGCTCTTTATTAATAGAACTCAAACAACCCAGGGGCTGATCTCTCATATGATGCTCGTCCTTATACCTTCAATGCCTTTATGAATAATTCATTTATCTCGATCTCAATTCACTTTGAATGTATGCTGCCATATACATGTTGTATGATCTGTGTACACACACGAGATGAGGAGATTGGTTCGCACAGTTGACGTTACCCGAGGCCAGTTGTTCGTGACAGTGGCAGAACTGTCCAAAGCTAGAAGCCTTTGCTTGTTCAAAGAGAACCGGACATTGGTTTGCTGTTAAGGGCCATGGGCGCCGAAATGCTTTTTAACTTATTGATAATTAAAATACAAATAATAACGCTCGTTCGCTCGTTAATGTTCACCTCCTGGTGTATAAATATTTACTTACCCAACTATGCGTTGATATAATTACCAATCATTGACTAACAAACAACCTACGCACTTAGTAAATTAGACACACTGTGTACATGAATTAATGTTAATCACAACATTACCAATTGAGAGGAAAACGATTTAAATGGAATGGGACTAATGCGATATAGAATTATATTTATGACAGCGTTGCAATGGTATTTGTAAGTGTCAATGTATAATTTGGTGGGAGATCGCCTCATTTTTAATCGAGATGACATGAATAGCAGCTTCCTGGCATGTAACTCCGTTGAGGGATCACCTCATTTAGACATCGTTCAGATGGATATTAATTGAAAATGACAATCCATTAATCTGATGTACCTTATATTTGTCATTTTATCTCTGAAAATAAAATCTACCCGATTGTGTACCATAAATTTCGTCTTAATTAGTTCTCTTCATTCGCCTTTGCACCAAATTTATATTCGAGTACCTACTACTATAATGCAAACGAGTAAAATATGTGTCCTTTGTTGCAATAGAACTGCAAAGCAAGTTTTTACAGTAGAATAAAAAAAACATAATAATGTAAAAGGTTTTTCAGAAATTTAAAGTTTTCTGTGCTTACACGTGATGTAAAAAGTTAAACATGTACATAGTTATAAATTTACGATATTTGAATTTAAAAGTTGTTTTTCTAAAGATAAGACAATCTTTTTTTTCACATTTTTAAATTTAGCTTTAGTTAAAATTTAGTAAAAAACGATTTTTTACTAGTATGAAATAATTTTCATTTTTTTTTGGTAAAAACGATGTTTTTTTTTAATTTGAGCATATTTATATCTGTCAACTTTTAGACCAATTGCAAAAACTTTAAATATTTGTGACTTTTTAAAAAAAATAGTTTTAACATTTTATACTGATCCAAATTGCAGCTACAATTTTCTAAACTTGATAAGATTTCTGTCAAAACTACGTACGTAATTTATCGGAAGGTTGGTATATCGATTTTGAGCTTTTTTCACTTTTTCAAAAATTATTATTTAGTATTACTTTCTATTTAAAAAAAGCTTAGTATCAATAGTTCTGCCATGCCGCAAAAAATTTAATATAATAATATATAATGATACTTTATGTAAGGATGTTGGTGGTTTAAGAATTGCAAAAACTTTTGTAGTGTACAACCTTCATTAACATATCTCAACCATAATTAAAATTTTTTGAAAGCTAGTTTTAAAGCTGGTTTTTTAAAATGTTACATAAGGTAATTTGCAATAAATGGTGAAATTTCAAGACAAAGTCTGTCTCCATAAAGTAAATTTTGTAAAAAATCCAACACTTGCCAACACCATGGTAATAAGATTCTAAAAAGATCAGAAAAGCAATTAAAATTATATACAACTTCAACGGAGTCAATAGCTATGAAGTCTCTAACACTTGAAAACCGGTTATTTCCTAATTTATATTTATAAGTATTACATCTAACAATATCATTTTTGCCGAGAGTCATTTGCTGCCATCAACTTTGCGATATCTACAATTATGCAAAGTTTGACTCGAGTAAAACAGACTTCGTTCCCGAAGATATTACTCTTTTCACAATTTAATAACGGCTTGAATTACCAGATTCGCTATAAGACTTTTATGTTACTAAAAGCAACATGGCAGACGCCATTTTACTTGTGGGGACTAACTAAATCGAGAATCGCCCCAATTCCGCCAGTACAGGAACAATCTTCATTTTACTGAAATCGTTACAAACGTACAGACTCCTAATCAAAATCAACCCACTCATAGCGACTTAAAACAGGAAGGTGAACAAGAAAATCACCACCGACGCAATCCCTTCTTATAAATATCAAATAATTTGAAATATCCCACCTAGTAGGGTCCGCAAACTAGTATGGCGTAGTAAAGTTTAATTACGATTTTTGCAAAATTAATAAGTAATGAAACGTCTTTAACAAACTTGACTTGTTACTGTAAATATTTCGTTTTTTCAAGTGTTAACCCACAAATCTTCTCTGCAAATCTAGTAGATGTAACTTTCCCCTTTTTAACTTTTCCTGAACTATTTAGCATTATTGCGAAGATAGATCTTTTCATTTATGGTATTTTTTCGTTTTTAGTCAAATGTAATTTGTACGGAATTGCTCAAAATTATAAAAAAATGTTCCATATCGAGACACACACTGTTATTAAAAAACAAACAGTGCAATTGCAAACCAACAAAAAAAACCTTGAAGTTGAAAAAGAATTAAAAAAATACTAATTAGGCGCACCCCCATTAGGTCAAAATTATTTTTTACCTATAAAGGAGTTATAGACTTTTTAATGGTTGTTGAATCCCGCAAGAACAAAATTTTTGGTTTATTGAAACATAATAAAACATAAATGAGATCGATAAGGTTTTCTTAAAAACCAAAAACTTTAGTTAATTATTTACAGAAAGCTGTTTGAATGCAGAAAAGATTTTCGCAAAATGATCTTGTTTTTTGTTAAATAATAAACTTGTGTGTAAAAATAGAGCCAATGGTAAAAAATGGTAATCTTTTAAAAATCATAGTTTTAAAAAGTTTGCAATTTTTATATTAAATTTAGTAGTTTTTTTAAATAAAAAAATAAACACAGCAGTTGCAAAGCATCAAACAATTTTTAAATTAAAAAAGAATTAAAAGAATACTAAATGTAGAAAAAAAACAATTATTGCTTACACAAAGAAAATTGAAAGTATTCTAAATCTAAGAACAGCGCAAAATTTACTGATAAAAAAGTGCATTAGAATTTTGAAATACAACCAAAAAACTTTCGGAATACAAGTTTTTGAGTAACAATAAAGTTCTGCCTAATTTTTAATGGCAAATCTAAACAAAGTATTTTTTAATGGATTCAAATTCAAAACAAATTAAAAAAAGTTATACCAAAAAGAAGTATTTCATTTTTATCAAACTTGAGTTTAAAAGACAAAATTGAGATTGACAAGATTTTTTTAAAAACCAAAAGGGAAAAATTCCAAAAAACTTTAGTCAATTATTACAGAAATCCGTTTAGATGCAAAAAAGATTTTTGCAAAGCGATCATGTTTATACTTTCCTATAAGGATCGAGAGTATAGCGATCGCAATTTTTTTAAATAATAAACTTGTGTGAAAAAATAAAAATAGCGCCAATGTTAAAAAAACGGCAACCTTTTAGAAATTATATTTTTTTATATCAAATTTTTGTGTTTTTTTTTATAAAAAAAAACCAACAGTGCTGTCGCAAACCATCGAACAATTTTGAAATTAAGAAAGAATTTTAAAACTACTGAATGTAGAGAAAAAACGATTGTTGCTTACACAAAAAAATTGAAAGTATTGTAAATCTGGCAATAGCGCAAAATTTACTCATAAAAAGGTGCACTACAAATTTGAAATACAACCCAAAATTTCCCGAATACGGGTAACAATAAAGTTTTGCCTTATTTTTCAATGGCAAATCTTAAATGTGGTCTAGACGAGACATTTTTTAATGCCTTCAAATTCAAAACGAATTAAAAAATAATTGTACCAAAAAAAAAGTATTTCATTTTTATCAATTTTGAGTATGAAGAAACACAATGCTTCAGTTTCTTTTCAATTTTTCTTCTTTGCTTACATATGAATTTAGATTATAAACCAAATATCTAAAAAACTGTTAATGTTAGAAATTTTTTTTGAATAAATTGTTAGGAAAAATTATCTCTATAAGAAAGTGTAAAAATAATTCGAATAATTTACATACGTACAAAATTATATAAGAAAAACTAAAAATGGCGGATGCACCCACTTTCGGTTTCCGAGAGAATATGAAAAACCAGCTCCATACTAAATTTCAAGTTAGTAGGACTTTAGTATCGTACACACACACACACATGCACGCACGCACGCACGCACGCACGCATGCACGCGCGCGCGCACGCACGCACGCACACGCACACACACACATGTCTAGTAAACTATGAGAATTATAAGCTTTTTACTGGCCGTTGAATTCTGCAAAAACAATTTTTTTGATTTTCATGAAAGATAATGAAATTAAAATTGAGGTTGATAAGAAATAAAAATTAAAAAAAAAATTCCTGAAAACTTTAGTCAACTACAGAAATAATATAGGTTGTAAAAAGTTAATTTTTTTACTTACACCAGAATAATACAAGAGCGTATACTAAACTCTACCAACTATACAAAAGATAAAAATAAATATTTATAAGTTTGGTGAGAATTTTTTTATCCAAAAACTTTAATAAGTTTTGTATATTACTATCAGTAATACCTGAAATAGTAACAATAACTACCTTATTTTACATTAAAAACTGTTGGGACAACTTTGACTCAATTCATTAATGATAGAACGTCCAAGCGTTATTCCGGCAGTTCGCGGCGTCCTGGGGGGGGGGGAGGCAATGGGTGCAATTACCCCCTTCTGACTCACGACCAAAGTACATTATTTTAACCAATTTAAACATTTTTGAAGGAAAATATTACCGAAGATTATGATATTATTATTATTATTACTCATGAAACAATTTGGAATTTGAGAGAAAAAACAAGGATTGACTAATTGACGGATGCAAAGTACAAACCCAAATTAAACGTTGGTGTACATAATATGTCAGAATTAGGTTTCTGGTTATTATGTTTCCTTTCGAAAATATTGATAATATATTAACAGCAACCAATATAACTATTTCAGATAAAAGAAAATGCACCAAAACTAAATTTATTTAAGTGATTATGCTATGAGTACAAAAATTTTGTACAGCAGAAATGAGTACTAGTCGGTTAATTAAGAAAATGCATAGTTTTCCGCCATCAAGAATTTGGAATGGGTTACCTGAGACGATTCTACAGAACTAGTCATTTTGTTTGGAAGATCCAGAAAATGACGATAAGTAGAAATCTATAAATCCAATAATAGAAATGCTGTACTTAAAAAGAATGATGTGTTTTCGCCTTGCTATAAGCTTTGTGTTGAAATTAATAAAACAAAAAAATCTTATGGCAAATAAAAAATTACAGAATACATTAGGTGCCGGTACTGCTACGAGACTTTGTTTGACTTAGTCATGGCATGGTACCGGACGAATTGTTGTTGTACAAACAACTACCAAATTACACAAGAGAAGCCTTCGTTTTCTTGGAATAGTAAAAACAGTCACTAAACAAAAACAAAAGTTAATCGTTGTCCAAAACTCATAGGTGCAGCATGGTTTGATAAAAATTTCACACTTAGAAACTTGTGGTGCCACACTGAAAAGGACAACCGCCAAGAAGAAACGAATTAACAATGAAAGCATCTTGTACACATAGGAAGTTCCTTGAATTAAGTTAGTAGAAGAGTATTTCTATGGAGCCCCAGCAACCATCCAGATACACAACCACGTAAGACAATCCGGAATTGAATTGGAACAAGCTCCTTCCAGCAGAACAAACGCGTAGACGTTCTATGATTAATATTATTATTTAATAATTATCTACATCAGTGATTCCCAAAGTGGTCTATATTGACCCCCAGGGGTCTATGACAACCTGCATAAAAATGGGGGTCCACGATAGTGGATCTCAACATACACTGATAGTACCTATTTACTTATATTATACTATTTTATAATATAAAGACATATACATTATTTATAAAATTACCTATGAAGTAAAAAAATATTATATATGTTTATAAAATTGTGTAAGTTGTAGGGTGTAAGCATTCGCTTTGTGGTCGCAATACATTTTAAACTTGTAAAAACCTGCACATAATGATATACCAGTATCATCTTGTTACAAGCATACGCGCAGTCTCAGAGCTTCGCGAACTGGGACTGACTTGTTCAATTCGTCACTCTATAAATACGAATGTGAGACAAATACGCTTATTCGTTTCCTGGATCTTGAAAAGGAAAGTGCTAAGAAAATATATACTTCCCTATATTAAAATTAAAATTTTGTATTATTGCTAAAGTGGAACCTGTGAATTTTTCCACATAACAGCCGAATGTACGTAGAGATAAATAACAATTTGTTATTATTATTCGTTGTATAATATTTTATTTTACCATTTTTTGTCATGTTACTTTCAAATTTCCTTAAAGTTCCATCATATCAAAACCTTAGGTAACATTCATAACATTCCCCTTCTCACATTCATTTCTAATGGCTATACGCCTATGCCTACCATAAAATCTAAGACCATACGATTTAAATTTGACTTTGATTTTTTAGTATACAACTGCTGAACTTTATGTCTTATTTAAATAGATTAATTTTGTCCACAGATGACTGATGCCATGTCCGAATCTAAAAAGAAATGTAGACAGTACAGTGTTGATTATTTGAAATTTGGCTTCATTCCATCATTGTCGGACAAACAATTGCCTATGTGCCTTTTATGCAACAAAGTTTTGGACAATGACGCTATGAAACCATCTAAGCTGCAGGATCATCTGAGAAGATGTCACCCTGATAAAACAGATAAAGATTTAAAATACTTTCAAAGATAAACTTCAGAAGAGACCCACGCTGAACAGAATGTTCGCTTCGGCGTCAAAAAGAAACGATGATGGTTTGCGGGCGTTTTACAATACGCTACTTATAGCAAAATCCGGAAAACCGCATACTATCGGAGAGAAGCTAATTTTGCCAGCCGTTGAAGGGGTTTTAAAAACTGTTTTACACAAACCTGCATCTGATATCATTAAAAGAATTCTCTTAAGAAACAATACTGTTGAAAGACGTATTGATGAAATGAGTTCTGATATTAAAAGCTTCTTGGGTAATTATTTGCAAATGACTCATTTATCTATACAACTGGACGAGTCAACTTTACCTGGTAATGCAGCATTATTATTGACATATGTTCGTTTTATTATGAATCAAGAAATCTACGAAGAACTGCTCTTCGCAAGAACGTTGACAACCGACATTAAAGGTGAATCAATATTTCATGTTTTAAAGGATTACTTCATTGAAAAAGCAATCCCTTTATCAAATATAATATCAGTAGTTACAGGTGGAGTACCTACCATGGTTGGACGTTATTGTGGATTTATGAGCTATTTAAAACAAAATGTGTCAGGAGTGTTAGCAGTACATTGCGTCATCCATCGACAACATTTAGTTGCTAAAAATTTGAGTGTTAGATTGCATGAATCTCTTCATTTAGTCATTGATGCAGTAAACCGAATCCGAAGCAACGCGTTGAATACGAGGTTATGTGCGCAGTTGTGTGAAGAAAATGACGAACACTTTTATCAGTTACTCCTTTACACTGAAGTACGCTGACTGTCAAAAGGCTTATGTTTGACAAGGTTTTTTGCACTTTTTGAGACTATTTTAGAATTTCTGGGTACTAAAGATAAAATTTTAAAAGACAATTTATTGAAGTGGAAAGCAGACATCGCCTATTTAACAGATTTGTTTACAAAATTTAATATGGTTAGTTTGCAGTTACAAGGGAGACAGTCTAAATTTGAATAAAACAAAGTCCATCTTATCAGCGTTCCTTGCTAGAGTTAAACAAATGAAGCAAAATATTGGACGGGGCGAATTTTCCCAGTACCCCAATTTGTCACAGACAAACTGCCAGGAAAACGACGCTTCAACCTACGTTCAACATTTAAATGACCTTTATTCAGATTTTGAAACTAGGTTTTGATGTTTTGACTATGGTAATACCACCACCACAACAAATGTCATAATACAAGAGGAACTGACTGAACTAAATACAAACGAAGAACTTAAGGTTCAATTTAAAAACGGATATCAGCAATTCTGGCTGCAAAACAACATACCCGTTACTTATCCCGTATTATGGAATATAACGAGGAAATTTTTAATTTCCTTTCTATCGTCATACTTAGTGGAAAGAGGGTTCAGCGCTGTTACCAATCTCCTAACGAAAAAAAGAAACAGACTGGACATTATTATCAGGGCCGGCGCTACCATTAAGGCGAACTAGGCGGTCGCCTAGAGCGCTATCCATAGGGGCGCAAAAATGTGTAATCCCCATTATTAAAAAACAACTTTTATTATATTATATAAACTATAGACAGAGTAATATAATAAAATAATGTATTTAATATAAATTTTTTTAATTTCGAACATTTCAGATGGTTATCTAGTTTTAATGTTGATTTAGAGATCGCTCTAGCGCATGACGCGACGTTCAAAAACACGTGCAATTATGATTTTTAATTCTTCCGAGAACGCACTTCTCGATGTTAATGTTTGTGTACCATCATTTTTATCGCACCCAAATAAATATAAAAATAGTCTCGCAGTCATGCGAACGTGATCCAAACATAAATAAAAATTATTTCAATTCATAATATGGAAAAATTATCTTAAGATGTTTTATGTCTGCCCTATTTATTTACTTGCTGGAAATGTTTGTAAACATACTAGCGCTCACAACGGTAGTGAAAGAGCGGCACATCAAGATTGAGTTTATTAAAAATGCGTGTACACAATACTATTCTGTGCCGCCCCCACCTCCAAAACAACAACGCAAAAGTTATAATTGCTCAGTGTAACACTGACAGTGTTTTACTGATAAGTGTAATATTGTGCATTATTAGAAAAATAATTAATTTAGTGAAGTTACGTGCAGTAAATTTTATTTTGTTATCCTTCATACGACTCAACATTACCCACTTCTTTGCTGGTAAGTTTAATAGCAAATATCACTATGTTGTATTCAAATATTTAAATATTATTTATAGTGGTATATTATTACTTTTAAAATGTCATCAAAAAAGCCATCAGGATTTCAAAATCGTAAGCGCAAAACTCTCAGAGCTCAAGAGCGTGAAAGACAAAATGGTCGACTGTTCAAGTTTTTCAAATCAAGTCATGATGTTTCCGCCATTAGCGACTTGGATAGATGTGTAGGACAATCAGATGTACAACAAGATATGTCCGATCATTCGAATGAAGGTATTTCAAAAAAAGAAGAAAATAGAAGAGGAGAAGGTGTTTCAGAATCTGATAATATGATACAAAGCGAATGCTCTCATGAAACTGAATCCAGTACCACTACGGTAGTACCACGATTAATTATATAGATTACAATGACCCGGGAAACTGGCCTGACTATTGTGATGATAATTTTCGTCAGATTTTATTACAAAATCCACCACATCAAATTATTACATATAATTTTCTTAAAGATTCCAAAAATCGAAGATTTTCTCCAATTCACTATAAAAGAAAACTAGCTAATGGTGAAGAAGTATACCGTACATGGTTGATGTATTCGACTATAAAAGATGCGGTTTTTTGTTTTTGCTGCAAGTTATTTAATAAAAACAGCTCGTCAAACCTAGAAAAATCAGGATCAAAAGACTGGAAAAATATTGGAGCAATTCTATCTTCACATGAAAGGAATACTTTCCATTTAGACAACTTTCAGACCTGGAAAGAACTTGATGTGCCTATATCCAAAGAAAAAACAATTGATAATATTACCAGCAAAGTATCAAAGAAGAAGAACAATATTGGCGGCAAATTTTGGAACGTTTGATCGCTTTGATCAGAGTACTTGCCACTCAAAACTTAGCATTTCGTGGAACAAATGAAAAGTTGTACAATAACAACAACGGTAATTTTTTGAAGTTTGTAGAATATCTAGCCCTCTTTGACCCTGTAATGAACAAACATTTGCGCAGGGTCAAAAATCAAGAAATTATGGTTCATTACCTGGGAAAAGATATTCAAAATGAACTTATGCAGATCCTAGCAGGAGCTATAAAAAATAAAATTTTGTCACTTGTGAAATCGGCAAAATATTATTCAATTATTTTGGATTGCATACCAGAAGTTAGTCATATTTAACCGATGACTATGATTATACGTTTTGTTGATATTATCAAACCGCTAGATAGTGAGATGTTCGAGCCTGCAGTAATAATAAGAGAACACTTCCTAGGATTTATTCCATTAGACGAAACTACTGGGGCATTCATAACAGAAACTTTGATCGAAAAGATTGAGCAAATGGAATTAAAAATGAAAAATCTCCGTGGACAAGGGTATGATAATGGAAGTAATATGAAAGGAAAAGAAAAAGGTGTACAAAACAGAATTCTAAACATAAACCCGCGAGCTTTTTTTATTCCCTGCAATGCACATTCTTTAAATTTAGTTGTCAATGATGCCTGTAAATGTTGCCTAGAAGCGACTAATTTCTTTAGTTTAGTTCAACAGATTTATAATTACTTTTCTGCATCGATTCAACGTTGGCATGTGTTTATTAGCCATGTCGTGGATTTAACAGTTAAACCGTTAAGCGAAACAAGATGGGAAAGTAGGATTGATGCTTTAAAGCCTATAAGGTATCAGCTTGGTGCAATATATGATGCTTTAATGGAAATTTTTGATGACCTAAGACTAAATAATTCATGTAGTAATACTTCCCGAACGGACGCAAAGGCTCTTGCTGATGCAATTTGTAAATTCAAGTTTATGGTATCCCTTGTCACATGGTATAACATTCTTAATGAAGTGAATGTTACAAGCAAAATACTACAAAAAAAGAATTCTGATATACATTCAGCTACAAAACAACTTCAAGTGACTAAAAATTACCTGTTAAAATATAGAAGTGATGATGGTTTTGAACAAGTTTTAATTGATGTTGCCGATATTGCAAAGGAATTAGAAACAGAAGTGAAATTTGAGCCCGACGAATGTAGAAGAAAGTTACATAAACGGCAGTTTGAATATGAAGCTCAAGACGAGGCACCACAAGATCCTAACAGAAATTCAAAGTAGAATTCTACTACACTATCTTGGACATGGCTATACAGTCTATTGAAGAGAGATTCCAACAATTAGAACAACATAATATTCTATTTGGTTTCCTTTATCATATATCCAATATCAACAAAAAGACACATGCGGATATACTTACTGACTGTAAACATTTGGAAACGTCTTTGACGCATAATGCTAATAAGGATATTGATGCTTATGATCTTTGCAATGAGCTTCAAGTAGTAGCTCGAAGGCTTCCAAAACCTATGTCACCATCAGATGTGCTTCTTTATATAGTACAACAAAAATTGGAAGATTGTGTACCAAATGTTGTTGTATCCTTGAGAATACTATTAACACTTCCAGTGTTCGTGGCTAATGGATAACGCAGTTTTTCATAATTAAAATTAACTAAAACTATGTCACAAAACAGACTCGTGGACTTAGCAACAATTTCAATAGAATGTGATAACGCTTCGACACTAGAATTGAAGGAATTAGTAGAAAGTTTTGCGAGGAAGAAAGCACGTAAAATTAAATTTTGATTTTGTAGTCTACTTGTAACGTTTATGCAATTGATAATAAATTAATATGTCACTTTAAATTTGTTTTACATATTTTTTTAAAATTTGTATGAAAGGGGGCGTTTTAATAAGTTTTGCCTAGGGCACTGATTATTATTAAAGCATCAGATTCATCCTTCTCACTAAAAACATTTACTTATTGCTTAGTTTATTTCATGTTTATTTTATGTTACGTATATTTTATAAAACAGATACAAAATTTGGTTTTGAAAAGTTTTCACATTAAGTTCCTTCTTATACGTTTATGGAATCATTTGTATGTATTTCAAATATAAATATTTAGAAAGAAGTTTATGTAGGAATTTTACTACTAGTAATCTCAAGTAATGTTTGAAGCGCCTATATTGCATTACAGCAATAAGCAATATTGTTATCTGTACGGTAATATCTGCGGTTCGTTTAGCAGCCAGGAGGTAAAAGCATCAGTGGTCCCTGAATTAAGAGAACTTCATTAGGGCCCTAATACGCGATAACCGCGCTTGACGTTCGTTAAGCTTTTAATTATTGTGGGCGTTCAGGCATTGCCGTAGTTTATTAAAATATTTCATTTAGTTTCCAGATATAAACGGACACGAAACTAGGAAAATTGTGTCGCCGAGGGAAAGAATTACATTAAAATTGTACGAATTTTTGAGTTTAAATAAACAAAACAAAGAGCGAGATCAAAGAGTCCTTTTCAATCTTTAAATAACAAAGATACGGTAGCTTTAAATACAAGTTTACATTTTTATATAAGAAGTTTTCCAGATACTGCTCGAAAACAAATACACAAATGCGAAAGCAAATATTCGAACTAAAATAAAAGTTATGGCAATCGGAAAGCTTTTTATAAAGTCTACAAGAGCACGTTGAATACGCTTCGAGCTATCTCTAAAACCCTCTGACCGGAATTGAGTTTGAGACATTGATAAAAGCCAGTAGACAAATGGTTGCTACAAAATGTAGTATTCAGTTCTAAAGATAAGTTGACCGTTTCGTTGTTCGAATTAGGACACAAACGAGACACTAGATTGATAAGAGTGCGGGAAATGGATCGAAGGACAGTGACTATTAGGAAAAGACTGATAACAAATTAGACAGTACGTCGAGATGCGTTACGGTCTGCAGATCGATCCCACGAAAAGCACATAGCGGAAACATCATCTTTGCTTGACCGCAACCAAACACCTTTTACTCATTTACTAAACCTCCGTAATATTTTACTTTAAATCAAATCCGAATTACTTTTGAATGAATCCATGTGTAAACAGCTCATTTGAAAGAACTTGACGTAAGCTCATTTATGCAAATTTTTATTTCCCTTTTCAAATACGAAAACTGCCGATTTAATTCAATAAAAAACGTACGTTATCCGCATTTAACGAAATTGCATACAAACAACATGCATTACACAATTACAACAGGAAGCCTTATATTTTAAATTCAGAATGAGTCACAAGGTATGATATACGAGTACAATCTCATTATGTTCTCGCGTATGACTTTTAGTAGTCATTTCTCTATTTTTAAACTATATTGAAACTTGATGAAATGCGACTCTTACAGATGTTCTAAATAATGAGCCGAAATTTCATGAAATTGTTCAAATGCTTTGTTTTAACGCCATGTAACTATATATTTATTGTACCCGCCGATGAATCACTTTTAAAGTTGTCCGACATAAAAGGTCACTCGCTTGAAAACTTTTAACCGTGTATTATTAACTGGACTGAAAAAAATTATACTTGAATTAATTAACATATTTTCTAAAATTTATTTTATATAAATGCAATTTTTTTTTCAACAGGTTTAATACATGATGTACAAATTAATAAATATAAAATTATCCCGAAACAAAATGTACAGGATTGAAAACAAAGTAGTCGCCCAAGTACTTTATATGAATACCAAATAAAGCTTTATAGCAAAAAAAAACTATACAGTTCTGTTAAATTATTCTAAATATTACAAAAGCTACTACTCGATGTACTCATCGGAGTGGCAAGTGAACTAAATCGGAAGATAATAAAAAGAAACGAAAGATATGCATCCAAAAATATTCACCGGCAGTATGGGGCGAACAGATAATTATCATCTCAAAATTCAATTTTGTGAAGTTTCATCATATTACTAAAATAACAATTGAGTATGCAACTTAACTTAACTTAAATTTTCATTATCTGTAATTATATTTTCTGCAAGTTTTTCCGTTAATTTGTTATAACGTCTTAAAGTTGAAAATTTATAAGCAACACATCATTATACGCGACACTTTGAAACCTCAATAATATTCCCAATTAGTTTATCATTCTTATTTCACTAACTGGGCTGAATGAACATCTTATCAAAAGATTTTACATAGTTTTACAAAGTATGGCTAATAGTTATCCTATTGACTCTAAAAAATTTGGAAACTATGCAAAAGCAACAGGTGAATATTATGTACAACAGTACGAATGGTACATACTATATACCTGCTTCTGTTCACAAGGTATTAATCCGTAGAGAAAACATCAGATCCTGCTTCCGTTAGGACAGTTATCAGAGGATGCTCAGGAAACAAGAAATAAAAATTATAAATATTTTCGTTTACATCATGCTAGAAAATGGTCACGATCATCTACGAATGAGGATGTAATGCATACGCTCGTGTACACTTCCGATTTATATATTTCAAATACAAATTGACGAAATGTACGTAAAAATATGAAATTGGAAGACAAACTATACAATGAATTGTAATGAGCAGTTCTAGTAATTTATAGTTTATATCTGAT
Source organism: Aquatica leii (assembly GCA_035610365.1). Taxonomy (NCBI): domain Eukaryota; kingdom Metazoa; phylum Arthropoda; class Insecta; order Coleoptera; family Lampyridae; genus Aquatica; species Aquatica leii. The sequence goes on from CM069439.1 coordinate 31,077,935, forward strand.
AAGGAAACAGAAAGTGTCAAACATTTTTTTCTTAAATATTAAGCACTTATTATAATTACAATTATCATTATTATTTAGTATCTTCTCAAGTTACTTTCTTAAACAAATTATAATTATATGCGTTAAACTTGAAAAGTAAAAAATCTAAAAATACACTAGGACACGTTCTAAACAAATCAACGTCGATGTCAAAAAAAGTCAAACAGAAAACTTTAAGGCAAGAACTCAAAGCGGAATTTAGCTCTAAGTAAAAGATCCTTTCAGATTGTTAGATATATAGAACGTTTGATAAAATATAGAAAAACGTACTTTAAATAGATACGAAATACTACTCCATGTACATATCAGAATGCCAAATGAACTAAATCAAAAGTAATAGCGAAGGCTTCCACGGTCGAAGTCTATACTAAGACTAGAACGTCTTCCAGGTTTGAACCGTGGCATTGTTGTAACCGAAGTTGCCAACGTTTCGCCCATTTTCGTAAAGGGCTTCCATCAGGGCGTGAGAGAAATCAAAGAACTCAAACAAACAACCGAAATCTAACTAAAAACCTCTCAAAAGTTAGGTAATCAACTTGTAAATCAAGCCAGATTCTAAACCCTAAAAAGATAAGAAAGAAAACGATAAACTTGAAAAAGCAAACGACAACCTAACAAAGAATCTAGACTCAAAACTCCGTCATCTTACTAAACTTCTAAAACATTGAAACAATGAAAAAAGTACAAAAACAAACAATACTACTGATGACAGAAGATATTCTAAGTAGCAGGCGAGTGTGCATAGCAGTCAAAAAAAGAAAAAAAATCAAAGGGACAACTAATATACATAACTGAAATATGTAGATGAAAGAAAGAACTGACAAAGATTACGAAAAGAATACAAAAAAAACGAATTATGTGAGCGTGAAATAGACGTCGCAAAAAATGCTTCCTAATTTCAATGATTGCAAAATTATTACTAAAATCCATATACAATATTTTCTACGATGATGCCACCAAATTGTAAGTTGTACATTGGAGTGAGAATCCAAAAACTATTTTGTCGTCAAATTTAAAGCGTAATTTCTCCTGTACATGCATATACCTAATACTGCGTATACCAACTAGTCTTCTATACCATGATTCGTAAGAAGCCTTGCAATTAACAGATTATTTTCTTATATAAACCAAAGTATTTAGCAATGAACGAGCTGCGTGACGAAAGTTTTGAGACAAATTATAAAACCTTAAGAAACGTTGAAGAAAACCAACATCCAACTTAGAAAACTTGAAAATTTTTGATCTATCGAAGTTACATTATGCTAGAATGCTACAAAACAAAGAAACGAAAGATAAGTTAGAATGGCAGTGCAGAGAGAGATAAAGTGAGTAGGACATGAAAGAATGCTCAGAACTAATACAAAAAACTAAAAATAAGAAGAACCCAAAATCTAGTAACATTGTGGTGGGATTATTAAAAGAAGTTAATGAATAATCGCATTCACAAATTAATAAAGAAATTGTGGTGGGCAAAAAGTATGTCATAAGAGTATTCGATGGCACTTTGTAAAAAAGAGAACTCACAACAAATGAATAATTACGCATGATAGTAACAAAATCTTGACGACGTTCATAAACAGTAATTTACAGGAAAGTCAAATGAAAAGACAGTTACATAACAAGTTAATTTTAAGAGCAAAAAATTCGAAATTGCTTAGTTTTTACTAAAACAAAGTGTGACAATGAAAATATACAAATACGCACCATATACATAAATTTCAAGCACACCGAAAATGAATGACAAAAGCAAACTTCTGTAAAACGATGATACGACCAATTGCAACTTAGATAGTGAAGTGTAGGTGCTATGAACCGGAATGGAAATCAAAACAAGAACAGAAGAATCGTTACAAAAATATAATGGCATCTAGGTAAACACAATGTATAGAGACTAATAACAAATATAGAATTCGAAAAACTCTACTCTGCAGCAAATATAAGATAACATAAAAACGAGGTAACCTATAAAACACTGATGAGGGAACCAAAAGTGAAAAGAAAAAAGAAAGTTTTCAAAACCAATAAAAAAATGTCAAAAATAAAGCAGCATGGAAAGAAATAACAAAAACCAAAAACATTCTGGTTTAAACCGCCGTTTTATATACCGGGTCTTTAATGCTAAATTAGCTGCATCTCTAATTATGTTAGAGAAAATGTAAACAATATTATGTAGAGAAAAAAATACTGCATCCATTGATTATTAAATTCCGTTCTCGTTAAAATGTATTTAATGCAAGAAAAAAGAGTATAGTATACACTGGTGTAGGATTCTTCTATCTAAAAACACACTAATGTAATATATTGTCATAAACATCCATAAACGCACAACCTTTAAACTAATCCAAATTTACGTCCCGACTTGCGACAATTCTTCTTCTCTAGCCGTTCTCTATCCTCTGGGTAAAGACATCTCTAAAATCTTTCCAGGCATTCCTATTCAATGCAACCTGATACCAGTTTAGTCATGATGTACGTTTGATGTCATCGTACCATCGTTGTTGGGGTCTTCCTATGCTTCATTTTTCTCCACAAGGTCTCCATCTAGTCACTTTTCCACTCCAGTTATTACTGCTGTTTCTTACTACGTGACTAGCCCAGTTCCATTTGAGGGTACATATTCTTTGTGTTATATCTTTGACCTTTGTGGTGTTACTTATCCATTCGTTGGTTTTATGGTCCGCTAGCAAAACAGCTAGCATGTTTCTTTCAATTGCTCTCTGATGAACAATTTATTTAATATCCTCTTGGTTAGACTCCAAGTTTCACATCCGTAGGTTGCCACCGGAAGAATACATTTGTTATACATTTTGGGTTTTAACCTCAGAGGTAGTTTGGATTTAAAAGTGTGTCGCATTTTCCCGTCAGCTGCCCATCCCAATCGTATTCTTCGGTTTATCTCCTGATTTATTTTACCCATCGTTATTTCTTGTCCTAGATATATATAGGAGTTAACTTTTTAAACGTTTTGAGTTTCTATGCTTATTGTGTCTCTATCAGTAGGCTTGTTTGTCATGAACTTCGTTTTAGATATGTTCATTTCTAATCCAACCGTTTTTGCTTCTTTGTGTAATTTTGTAAGCCTTATTTGTAAATCTATGTCATTCCTGGCGAATATCACAATATCGTCGGCGAATCTTAATTTATTGAGGTTTTCTCCTGATATATTGATACCTCTATTTTCCCAGTGTGGTTTCTTGAATACGTCTTCAAGAACCAGAGTAAATAACATTGGTGATATTATATCACCTTGTCTTACGCCTCTATTAATGGTCAATTCGTTAGCATCTTCATGCATTCTCAATTTAATTTTTGATACACCTTGGATTTTCTTAATGACATTGATATACCTTTGGTCTATTCTTGCATTTCTTATAGCTCTTTCTATTGCCCAAAATTCGACGGTGTCAAACGCTTTTCGAAAGTCAATAAATGCTAGCCACACTTTGATGTTATAATCAGTTACCTTCTCATTCAATATTCTGATCGTATGAATATGTTCGACAGTGCTGTAGCTCTTTCTAAAGCCTGCTTGTTTTTTGGGCTGATAGTCGTCAAATTTTTTCTCTAGATGGTTTGTTATTATTCTCATAAACAGTTTATATACCTGGAATAGGAGGTTTATGGGTCTATAGTTTTCCAGATTCGTTCGGTCCCCTTTTCTATATATCAGAACCACAACGGCTGTCTCCCAGTCATGTGGTATCACTCCTTCCGCAAGACATTTAGTAAAAAGTATCGCTAGTTGTTCATCAAAATATTCTCCTGATTCTTTCAGCATTTCTAGCAGTATGTCATCTTCTCCTGCAGCTTTTCCGTTTAACCTTAGTAATTTCTTCTTTTCCTATGTCAGGGAGGTCTTCTGAGCCGACATTAAGAATTTTATCGTCTTCGTTTTTATTTTCTATATTAGCGTCTATCTCTCTTCTTATAACATATAGCTCTTTGTAGTAGTTATGCGCAGTAAATCTTCTCTGCCTTCTACGATGTTTCCCTGCTTGTCAGTTAGCTTAGTACTTACTCTATTATGTGTATTTTCCTTTTTACAGATATTCAAGCGTCTCTGTTGTTCTATTAAGTTTTCGATTTGTCTTTCCTGATAGTTAATAATATCCTGTTTTGCCATCTTTCTGACTGTTTTATTAATATTTCTGTATTCTTTTGTATCTTTTTCGCCCCTGTTAATAAGCTCTCTCCTTTTTTCCAGCATTTGTTTTGTTTCTATGCTCAGCTTTTCAGGTTTGTCCCTTGGTTTCAAGATATTATTTGCCGTTTCTTTCAATGCTTTTGTTAACCGTCTGTTTATTTGATTTATATTTTCAAAAGGTTTTATCAGCTCCTTCTTTATTCGATGGGTTAGTTTGGTTATGAATTCTGGTTTTTGTGTCTTTCGGGTACTTCTATCTAGATTCTTTTTGAAAGTATTACATTTCTTTGCTCTTTCTAGTTTTCCGTTCATAAATATTTTACACCTAACCATTCTATGGTCGCTACCTGTCGTAAACGAGTTTAGAACATCTACGTCTTTAATTATGTGCTTCTGTTGTGCCAGCACGAAGTCTATTTCATTTTTCGTGGTTCCATTTGGACTTACCCATGTCCATTTTTTATTTGGTCTTTTTTTGTAGAAAGTGTTCATTGCGTATAATTGTTCTTTTTCTAAAAAGTCTATTAACATATTGCCTCTTTCATTTCTTGTTCCGTAGCCAAACTTGCCTATATATCTTGAGTATGTGCCATCATTCCCTACTTTCGCATTATAGTCGCGAATAACCAGTGTGTATTTTGTTTTGTTCTCATTTAGGCATTGTGTTATTTCATCATAGAGTACTTCCACCTCTTGGGCTTCATGGTTACTGGTTGGCGCATAAATTTGTATAACTTTTATGGTTATATTCGCCAAAATTTTTAATGTGATATATATCATCCTGTCAGTTTTCGCCTTAAGTTTTTGCAAGTATGTGACCATTCTTTTGTGCACTAGAACTCCAACGCCGCTAATGCTACGGTTCTCATCTCCTTTGTAGAATAGTATATGACCCGATTTGAGTTTTAGACAATCTTCTGCCTTCCTTCTAACCTCTGCTAATCCCACAATATCCCAGTTTATTTTATTTAGTTCATAGTGTAGTTCTTCCAACTTATCCTTATCTCCCAGTGTCATTGCATTATATGTTCCGATGTACAGTTGGCAGCCTGATCTTTTCCAGATATTCTTAGCACCCCCTGTTCGATAGCTGGTCTGACCGCTGCCTTGGTCAGGGTTAGTCGAACTGCTGGAGACTGAGGGCCGTTCTTATTGTTTGTCTGTCATTTAAGAGGGGTTTTGTCATCAAACACCACGTTGGCATTACGTCTTGGTGAGTGTGTATTTCAGCCGCCTCTAACATGAGGAACCTACGCTCTTTGCAGCCGCCCACATCTGCCGCCCAATCTGGGTCCGACGCGGTCATGGCTACCCTTACTTAGTTTAGCCTGCAATTCAATGCAGTTGCCCGGGGTGTGACACTTAGAGCCATAAGTAAGAGTTGAGTGCCCTGTGGAGACCAGTCTCCAAGACCCACCTCCTGTCAAAGACACTTAGTGCGATCGACCTTGGTTAAAGGTACTACCCCTCCAGGACACCCCAGATACCCCTTGCGACCATACAGACGAAGAAATCAAAACGTTCTACGACGAAATTAGAAGTGCACTCCAAGTCTTCGACATACAAAGTTTTTATAGGAGATTTCAACGCAAAATTAGAAAACCTTTCTTGGAAAATATGGAGAACGCTATGAGAGAGTCGAAACACTACTAAACTTAATGAACAAATGCAATATTGCACGAGCTCCTTCGTTAAGCCCTAATAGAAAGTGGACGTGGATAAGTCCTGATGGTACTGCTAAAAATAAAATTAGCCATCTTCTGACTAATAATAAACATATAGTTTAAGACGTCTGCGTACTAAATAGACGTAATATCGGTAGATACTATAAGACAATAAGAGTAAAAATCTGTATTAATAAAAAACTAGAAAGAAAACAGAAACACACGTCAATTAAAATAAATCATAGGGAATTACAAGTAGTGTCAGAAATGTTTCGTATATCATTAGATGAAAAACTAAAATCAACAACACTATACAACAACACCGATATAGACACAATTGCTAAAGATGCTAGAAAATGTAGAGGCAAAAAAAACTAAGATAGAGACACAGACACAAAATCTGTTAAAAGAGCGAAGAAACCTATACGAAGAAAATAAAAAAAAACAAGAGAATATTACTATTGGAATAAACAGATTAGAAAAAACATACGGGATCATAAAAAAAAAGAACCAGTGAGCCTAATTAATGATACTATAAAGAGAAATAAAAAGACGAAATGTCTAAGACCAAGTCTCGGGATAAGATAAATATTATTTTTGATCAATGATGAAGAGGAAGAAATAACAGCATCTAGACTCGAAGAACTGACGGAGATGCTAGACGAATTAAAGACATCAAACAAAACCGGTTTTAAAAATAAATGAAGTTAAAACAAAAGTAACGTTCAATAGGAATGGCACAGTTTTAAGAAATAATAATGAAGTTGAAAATGTTAAAGATTACATATACCTATAACAAAAGTTCATGTTAGAGAAAGAGAACCAAACAGAGGAAATTAAAAGACGAACGAAACTAGCATGGACTGTGTATGGTAAATTAAGTTTTATATTAAAAAATAAACATTCCCATCCACCTAAAGGCATATTATATATTATGACATATAGCGCACAAAATTGGGTAATAACCAAAAGTAATATGAACACTTTAAGAACAACTCAACCAGCTATGGAAAGGTCAATATTAGGAACCTCGCTAAAGGACAGAAGAACAAGCGAGTGAATAAAGCAAAAGTGGAGTGACTGATGTGGTGAAAAAAGCAGCGAAGCTGAAATGGTGCTTTGCAGGCCATGTAGCGAGAGAAAATGCAGAAAAATGACACAAAGCAATTCTCTAATATAGGCGTTTGAACACAAACGGCCCAGAAGACGACCGCGTATGAGATGTGTAGATGACCTGAAAGTAAGTGCAGGTCTAAATTGGATGCAGACAGCTCAAAATGAACACAACTGAAGTCACAATTTGGAAGATTCGTATATCCTAAAGTGGATGTGAGACTCTATAAAGAAAAAGAAGAAGTGCGTTTCTTTCCAAATGATTGCAAAATGTAACGGAGATAAAAGTGTTGTTGAAAAATATTTTGTTTACGGGTGAATGCACGTTCACAGTGCATAATAAACCAAACGTGAAAGACACACAAAATTATACAAACCAATACCAAATATATCCAAAAAGTTAATGTTTGAGTGAAAATATTAGGTCATCACATTATAGGACCATTTTTCTTACACAAAAACCTAATAAGAGACAACCAAGAAATTTGGTTCCAGATGAATAGTTGTCCTGCACACAACAGCCGAGATCTGAGCAAGATTTTCCAATAACGTACAAATTGTGCAATTAAGTGCTAGATCCCCCAATTTTCCGCTCAAAGATTTTTTCTTTTGCTATAATTTTGTATTTTTGTTGCTATTAAAATAAATTAAATCCTGTTTCCTATTACTCATTTTATGGTTTTATAATTACTCATAAAGTAAATGAAATTTAATGACACTTACATGTAAGTGCATTTATTTGGTTCTATAATTTCATAGCATCGCAGATTTTTTCTTTTTTCTGAGAAATGAAAAATTGTAAACAATAGTATGGATAAATGCAGTATATTGTTTAATTCAAAATATTAGTTAACACTTTTTCTCTAAAATAATTAAAAAAGCAAATAATTCAACATTAGAGATTTAGAATTGAAATTCTTATGCTGCCTTTTCTGTATCAAGACGATCACTAAGAATGTTGTGAAACCTTTCTTTGTAGAATGTAAAAAATCTAAATAACGATAAGAGTAAAAATATATTGTTGGATTTGATTATTCATACTTGTGCCATAACTACATTTTGAGATTTTTAAGTGTACTTAGGTATATCAATAAAAATGTAAATTTCATTTTTTTGTCTTGTAATAAAGCATTTATAAAACATATTTGACGCTCGCTATAAGAAAATTAGTTTTATTTGTGTAACTACACAAAAATATATGTTAGAAAAAATGTCAATAAATGCTTTTGATGTTATAAAAGAAACATCGAAGCAATAATGAAACCAGTGAAATAAAAAGCCGAATGATTTTAGTGTTACATTTAAAGTGTCCAGTAAAAGTGACTGAAACTTTAGTATAAGCATAAAACGCATAATATAAAGAAAAGCAAGGATTTTATTAGCAAAATCATTTATTTGGTCAGTACTATCAAATGTGGAAGAAAGCAAACTTTGATCATATAGGTCAAAGCATGTCCTAAAGAAACAAAAACGAACGATGCTTGTTAAAGATATCTGACGAATTTGAAGTATTCCATCGCCATTAAAACAGCGCCCAAAGCGTAGGGGCGCAATCATTCAACCACTACAAGCGTAGTAGGTCCTGGCAATCAGTAGCTGAAGCTTTGGAACTTTTCCTGGAGCTCCCGGCGGTAGGCGAAGGGTCTTGTTGTTAAGCGCAATCCGGGGCGTCGTGTACGCTTGTTCACCAATTCACGCGTACGTGCACGTGCCCAGACTTAGATCAACACTTGAACCGCATACTGACTTTTTGTTTCTTTTCATATAATTGTTGCTTTTGTAAACTGGCAACTACCCAATTCAATAGTCTATTAACACTGTCAGTGGTCCTTATTGTTTAATTGAAATTCAAAAAAAACTCACTTTATTTTCTACATAAATCATCGACTGTAAACGCATAAATTAATACATTAATACATTCCCTAAAATGTAATTTGTATTTTTGAGAATCTTGTCACGTTACATAAACAAAACTCTCTCTCATTAACGTTCTTGTTACTTTATACAAACCAACAATATTTATTTTGCTTAACCATATTCACTTTTCGTTGTTTTAAGCAAAACCCGACACAATCCATTATAACAAAATGGACTAAACTTTTGAGAATAAATGATCAACTTTGCTAATTTTAGCAAACACTGAAACCGATTAGAAACATAATTACGATCTATCTAAAACTTAACACATTTGCTTACAAAACTATTTTAAATTAAACAAAATTAAATTTTGAGTTTTAGAACGGTTTTAGTCTGTTTCCGTGTTTTAAAAGCTTTTGACGTCTTAATTTTTCTTCAACGTAATAAACGAAGACATTTTAGAAATAAAAGCGAAGAAAGTAAAGCAAAAGAAAACGCCGTCGATAATTTTTCTTAACAAATAAATTGAGCTTTATTTTAGAAATTTTATCAATGAAGAGATGAGAGAAGAAAACTAATTTTTAGATTAAAAAAGTTTCGTAAGAAAAAAACTTTAAAGAAAAGAAAGCGACTGTTATATAAAAGACTACAAAAATTAAGTAAATAATAACAGAATTAGTTTTATTGATTAGAAAATTAAAACGAAGGGGAGAAATTGAAAAATGTAGTAAAGAAATCTGAGAGATTATCAATTGCATTTTTGTTAAACAAATTGATAGAAATTTATATTCGGAAATGTAGAAAAAAACGTATTCAAGAAAAATAGTAAATGAATTAAATAAAAAAATTAAGAGAATCTTGTTTCAGCTATTTCAAGATTATGATAAAGAAATCAAAATAAGATTAACGTATTGCATAAAACTCGAATTAAAAACAAAAAGAAAAAAATATAAAAAATTATTAATATAGAGAGAAAAAAAGTTAACGAATTAAATAAAATCAATCGATATTAGGTTTTATTCGTGCTATTCAACTTTTTCTTCTTCTTCTCTAATTCTTATTGCCCTTTTTGGCGTCAGATGTCGATCTCCAGTTCTGTATCCATTTTCTCATATTTTTTTGTTCCTCACTTTTGTTTTCATTTCATCCGTTGTCACTCCCCTCTCTACACCTATTTCTTTGATTTGTTCCATCCATTTTCTTCTGGGTCTGCCTCTTTGTTTTTCATTGATTTTACTGCTTTCATTATTCTTCTGGTTATTCTGTTAGGTTCTATTCTTACTATACAGTAAGCTCGTAAAGTATGGAATAAATTCATGATTTCCTAAATGATAAAATTGAGAAAATTTCCTCGAACAGGTCGATTTGATTGTTTAAACGATAGTTATTCTCCCATCGACATTTTTGCTTCGTGTTTTGTTTTTGAGCTATAATGCAAACAAACAAACGAAAACGTCAAAAAGTGTTACCTTGAAGAGAAAAGTTTCCGAGATATTCGGTTCCAAAGCTTCCAAAATGTAAGTAAAAGTTATACGATAAAACCAATTATCAAGGAAGCACTGAAAAAAGCAAACAATTTTGACAATTCTTGACGTTGTGTTTTGCTGATTAATCATTGCGTAACAGTATTCTATATTCATTTTTCTTTTCTCAACTATTTGAAAAAATAAAAGGGAAATAATAGAAACTTTGATGATAGGTTACGGAAACAGAATTAGCAAACTGAAGCGAAGTTGGGTTTCTTGCAGTTTTCTTTTGCTTGAAATACCCCTGCTTCTTCATTTGTGTTAATTAAATAAAAGAGTGGACTGTACTATTTATTATTCTTGCAAATTCAAACACGTGTTTTTACAAACAAGGCAAGATGACACTCGCATGTTCATCAACCCTCGCTCGTACCTGCATCTCAACCCTTCCCTTTTATCCATATTCTGCAAGTTAGCAACACAAACAAGTTAAAGTTTGCAGTTTTTTTAAATAACAAATATCATAACAGAAAACCAATTACACAGTCCACTGTTAATAAGATCGAGAAAATATTTTTGGAAGTGGGAAATGTAAGAGATCGCCTTAAGATGGGTCGTCCAATAATCCAGGAAGATGTTAAATTACATGTTCTACTTGAGTTTCAAGAAAATCCCCATTTATTCATCCAGTGGAAGTGGTAGTAGACGATAAAATAATTCAAAGGTTCTTCTTAAAATATTTGACGTTGGCAAAATGCCACTAGTATAAAGTGGTTTCGTCCAAACACTAAACGAAGATAATTTTGACCGCATGTTAGAGTTTTGCAAAACCATGTTTCAACGCCTGAATAATGACCAAGAATTCTTACAGAATATTATATTTTCCGACCAAGCTACCTTTTATCTCGATAGGACAGTCAATCGGCAAAATTGTAGATATAGGTCTCCTGGAAATCAACACAGAAAAATGAAAACTCGTTGTCAGTTTCCACAGAACATTAATGTTTAGGCTGACGTTGGCAGGTGAAAAATACCTTGAAAGTTTAAGAGACGAATTAGTCCTTGCAGTTGCAGTACTTTACCCAAATGAAAAATATCCAGATCTGCCCAATACCACGGTATGGTACCAACATAATGGTACGCCATCCCATTTTGTGAATATTTAAACCAAGTATTTACTAACCAATAGATCGGTCGAATGGCCTCCTAGATCTCCAGACCTCGCTCCCTTCGACTACTTCCTACGGTGGTGTTTAAAAACCAAAGCCTATCTCAATAGACCAAATACCATCAACGAACTAGAGGACAGAATTCGTAATGAAATGCGATACTCTTGGTAAGATTTTACAGGAGTTTTGATGACGGAATATCCAGTGTACTAAATTAAAACACTAAAATGCTTGACCTACCAAATAACTTTCACTAACATTTTTGAAACTTTGTAACCGAATATATCAAAAATCTTTTTTGACATTTTCGTGTTCAGAAAAATGAACTCTATCGAAATCCGTTGAAAAAATGTGGTTTGCCACCATTTAAAAAAAACGTCGATGACGTCATAACTCAGAAACAAAACACGAGCAAAAATGTCAATGGCGGAAAAAAGTAACATTTAAACAAACGAAATCGAGGTGTTAGTAAATTTCCTTAAATTTTATTATTTTAGAAGTACCTCGACATACGAGTTTAATTCGTTCAGCAACCTTGCTCGTATCTTGAATTACTCGTATCTCGAAGCAAATTTCCCCATACAAAACAATTGAACTACCATTAATCCGTTCCAACCCCCAAAATGTCACCCCAGTTATTTTTGTTAAGCGGTTTTGAATAATAAAAACGTATTTATAAATGACAAATATTTATTGTACAAAAACAAAAAAGAGAATGTAAAAAATAAATTAGATATCCTCACTGGTCTTTTTTGCTACATTTTTCTCGCTTTCACCTGTAGGCCGTTTAGAAAAAAACATGTCCAAGGAGGTTTGTTTCTTCCTCCCTCTCAGAATGTTCCGGAAATGAGTTAGGCAAGTGTCATTAAAAAGATCAGATGCACGATCTGTTGCAACTTTTTCTGGGTGTTTCTTTTCCACGAACTGTAAAACTCTCTCCCACATTCCTAAGATCTCCTTTATCTCAATTGTAGAAATAACCTCCTCCTCTGACTCCTCGAAACCAATTTCTTGCATAACCTCCGTATGCTGCTGTGACTGTAACTCTTGTATCTCCTCAGTCGTCAGTTCCTGGGTGTGCTCCTCGACGAGCTCGTTTACGTCTCTCTCTTCCACCTCTAGACCCATGGATTTCCCCAGAGACACAATTTTCTCCTCTACTGACATACTGGGTTCCAATTCTTCGTAGATCCTTTCAGTTACAGCTTCAGGTCACAGCTTTTTCCATGCAGAAGTCAAGGTCCTCGTTGTAACACCCAGCCAGGCCTGATCGATAATTTTTAGGCAAATCGCGATATTAAAGTGGTCCGTCCAGAACTCTCGAAAGGTGAGGTTTGTGGTCTCCGTCACTTGAAAGCAGCGCCGAAACCGATGCTTGGTGTATAGCTTCTTAAAATTAGAAATCACCTGCTGATCCATGGGCTGCAGGATAGGAGTGGTGTTGGGTGGTAGGTAGCGAACCTTTATAAATTTGATCTCTTCGAGGATGTCATCTTCGAGGTTTAGTGGATGAGCAGGGGCATTGTCGAGGATAAGAAGGGCTTGCATGGGTAGGTTTTTTTCCTGTAGATATTTCTTAACAGAAGCGCCAAAAACCAGGTTTACCCACTCCACAAAGAACTTCCTGATGACCCATGCCTTCGGGTTCGACCTCCACATAACTTGCAGTTTTTCTTTCACAATCTTATGTGACTTATATGCTCTGGGGTTTTCCGAATGGTATACGAGCAGAGGCTTGATCTTGCAGTCGCCACTCGCATTGGCGCACAGTGCTAGATTCAATCTGTCCTTCATAGGTTTGTGGCCTGGCATCATCTTCTCCTCTGTTGTTATATATGTTCTATTCGGCATCTTTTTCCAGAACAGCCCGGTCTCATCACAGTTGAAGACTTGCTGAAAGATATATCCTTGGGCTTTTATTAGATCGGAAAACGTTTTAATGTAATCCTCAGCTGTCTTCATATCTGAGCTTGCTGTCTCACCATGCCTGACAACGGTGTGAATACCTGCGGGGATTGCTTCAGCAAATCTCCGTAAATCGTTCTTGCCTTCTCGCAAGGTATCTCCTTGGAGCTGCTTCTTTGTCACCCACACCATCAGCAGTTTCTCCATATTTTCATGAAGGGAGGTTCGCAGCTTGAAAATTATCGTAAGGCCCTTAGCCGGCGTTACACTCTTTATCGACTCCTTCTGTTTAAGCACAATACATGGTTATAAAAATAAATGAACTACAACTGTGAATGTAAATGTAAACGTAACACAAAGCGCGAACACAACTACACAACTTATTACAGCGAAAGCACGCTGCTAACTGATTCACTGACCGTGATGGGCGCGACCGCGTGGCGCGCAGTCACGTGCTACTATCGGTCGATCTGCTAAACCGAACTCGTATCTCGAATTTCGCTCGTAACTCAAAGCAAAAAATCACTCGCTCGCCGGCTCGTATCTCGAAAAACTTGTATGTTGGGGCACTCGTATGTCGAGGTACCACTGTAATGAATTTATTCCATACTTTAAGAGCACACTATACCAGTTTAATTGGTTCTTTTTTATTGGTTCTTACTTAGTTATTTTTTTTATTTAAGCATTTTATCATTTTTCCTGCCATTTTCTCAAGGTGTTTCATTTCAATAACATTTATTTTAGTTGCATCTTTCTTCCTAATCGCGTAATTAAAAATAGTTTTGAATAAAACTGTGAGATAACACCACAACGTAAAAGACCATCGTTTGATAACCCATACTATGAGAGCCCTGCCATCAAACTTTGCTAATTATGTATTTCCCTGTGGTAGATTCTTGTTGATTTGTTTGCTCTATTTATTAATTTTTCCATTTTCATGTTGTCTATTTCTCCAGTCCATGCGTTTACAGCTTTTCCATTTTATTCTTGGTTTTATGTTAATATTACGTCGTCTGAATACAACATGTTACATAGTTCTTGTATCCCATTATTGTATCCAAGTGATGGTACTTTTCTTTTATTTGTTTGGTTATCTTATCCATTATAGTTATAAAGACCAAAGAGCTTAAGTTGTCGTTTTGTCTAATTCCTTTGATCATTTCAAATTCGTCTGATCATTGCCCTGTTTATTGTAGTCTGATTGTTTCATATGTACCTGTGGGCGTATCAGTTTCTTGTCTACTTTCAATTCTCTTCCAAATTTCTCTTCTGTCTACTGCCTTCTCCGTCTTCACTTTTTCTTCTCCTAGTTTTTGTTCTATTTATTTCTTTTTCTAGTATTCTTGCACAAGTTTTGTAAGTAGTTTTTGCACTGCTTCTGTATTTCGTTTTTTTTTATAAATTGGTATTATAAAGTTATTTTCTCAGTATCTTAGGATTTTTTTCTCTTTCCATGCTTGTTTACAAATATCCCAGAACTAGTCTATTCTTTTTTGGCCTAATCCTTTTAGCATCTATCTCTTTGGGTTAATTGCTTTTTTCGCCCTGTTTCTCTTTCTTTTGTAATCCTCCTTGTTTTTCATTTCTTTTGTTTAGATATATGGTTTCCATGCTATCTCCTTTTCCTTTACCATTCATCTTATATCTTCAGTCCACTATCTTGCCATTTTCATGTGTTTGTTGTATTTTCTTATTCTACATATTTTTTCTTCTACTTACTTTAGTGTTTTCTTTGAATTTATCTTTTATCAACGTTGTTTTTAGATTCCTCTTTGTTTGAAACTCTTCGTCTGTTTCCTTTTAGTGCTTTTTTTGCTTCTGCACTTTTAAGTTTGTATATTAACTAACTACTATATTTTCTTGTTTCTTAGTTACTGTTTAATCTGACCTGATATTCTGTTATTACTAATCTGTGTTGTGTTCCAATTTTTGCTTTTTTCTTTGTTTCTACTTTTTGTATTTTCTCTGTTAATTCCTGTGTATAAGTTAAGTATTCTATTATACTTTTGACGTTTCGTTTCTCTGCCATAAACGTATGTTTGTAATTTAATGATTAATCATACAGCGTATTTCTTATTAATAGGTCGTTTCTTCTACAGAAGTCGATCATTTTTATTTAGTTGCTGTCTTCTTTCACTTAATCTTGTATATTGTAAGTATGCATAAAAATCCGCCGGTTCTTCTTCTATGGTTCACTGGTGCATAGATTTGGATAATGTTGATTGTTTCTTCTAGCTTATTGCTATTATTCTTAAGTTTGTTGCCTTAAAGTCTGTTATTTTCTGATTTATTTTTTCAGTGGTCATATGCTTACGCCCCCTTTCGTTTTTTGTTTTAGGTCTACTCCCGAGTAATGTGGAATATATTTTACAGAAAATTTTAATTTGGCGTATAAAGTTTCTATTATAAAAAAATTTCAAAACAAACACAATGTAATTTTTTGAAGACATTTCTTTTTTTACTCGTTTTGAACTGCAAATTTTCTTTTAACAAATACAACTTAAATAAAAATGTAATTAAAAATTGGTTATCATGATGAATTTGTAAACAAAATTTTTGGGAAAGACTTGCGACTAGATGCGCGAACTAAACACGAAGAAAAAATGTTAAAAAGTCTAATACAAAATTTTAGTTTTTTGTTTTAAGCAATCTAAGAGAATAATCAAAAATCAATTTTAAAATAAAAATCTGATGAAAGAAATGATAAAACTAAAACTGGTTTCGGGAAAAATGTTTATTGTTATAATTAGGAGGTTCTAATGTTAAAAAGCTATAACTAAAGTTAGTGTTTAATCTTTTATACGTAAAATCGAATAGAAACACAGTACTTAATTAATTATTCATTTTTTTTTACGCTCTTTTAACTATAAAAAAATATTGACGTATGCTAATTAGCAATAAAAAAATTCTGAAAGCAATTGGTCCTTTAAATTAAAAAAAATCGATGGTAGACAACGAAAACTGTTTTGTGGTTCAATTTGTTATATTTCCTCAAAACAAATTATGAAAAAGAAACTTTTGTCGTCAGAACTTTTGTGTAATTGTTTATGTAAATTTATGCACCCGAACTGTCTCTTTAACTAACAAACTATTAACGGAAACGATGTTTGGACATTCCGTTTAAATCGGTCCAAAGCATTAACTGCCCTTGAGTTATAAGATGGGATTAATTTACAAACTCTGTAATGACCAATCCTGTAAATTATAGTAAAGGACGAATACCATAGTATATGGATGGATTTAAAGACACGGCCTTTAAGGATATGTAGATTGAGCTGTAAACACGGGGTGCTAAATCCTTACAACTAAGGCGTAAATTGTGTCAGAGAACAATCATGCGGTATTTGTTCTGTTTCGTCAGATTAGTGTACCAAGAAATACGAGCTTTAATGGTTACACCGCCGATTCTAACATTACTAAATCCCATCTCCGTTTTAGTACGGTACGGTTACTTAATTTGGGGACGGGATCTATAAAACGAAACTATGGAGCTTGAGTTTAAATTTACAGTAATCGATTTAAAACGTTGCTAAAAATCTGCAATATAATTTTTTTGCTGTTTCACTTTCCAGCTAACGCGTAACGCATTATTTATCCCTTAATTTTAGGGATAGTATATATTCAGAATTCATATCAAAAGAGATTTGTCAAGATTTACGAATAGCTAGCACTCGTCTACGGCACGGACAACACGATGATTGATAACAGTTAAAGTATCTTTCACCCCACAAAATGTTCTATCAAAATACATATTTCTGATTCGTTCAATACAGTAATTGCATTGTCTAGCACGCGCAAGATTTTGGGTTTTAATTTAAAGTTTAAATCCGTTACCCGCCTTCCCTATTTATGATTTAGACGGTATTAAAATTCATTATATTAACTTACGTAAGTCCAAATTCGAATTAGGATTTGAGGGTGCACAATTTGATGCGCTTTATTCAGGTATCTGTAGTTAATGATACCTCCCTAACTTTTTCCCTTTAGCTGTTCATGTTGATATTAGTTATATTGATAATATTTGTTATGAACGGTTGAATAATCAATTTTAATTCTTTAAGTTCGCCAACTTCGGCAGATGCGTCTGAAAATGTTCACTTAACTACTATATAACTTGGGGAAAGAATCTATTGTGTGGAAGAATAACCCTTCATTGTTAACAGTTGTCGATTTAATGCAGCTTTTTTAGTTAACCCTAACCAATTTTCGCTCAATTAAATTTACAATTGCTTATAAGAAAATTATTTAAGAATTTGTTTAAAAAGGGTTAAATTATATATAATGGAAAGAACACTCTTTTCCATAAAAACATTTTGTTATCAAAAATCATCGTTGACACGAAAAACATATCGTTGGTGTAACTGGTGTGTATCCGAGTAGAATGCATTATAGACTTATAGTTTTCTAGACGCATTTCTCCTAAGCCGTGTGGTCAAAGACATAAAGAAAAATTGACAGTATATTTTTATTGCTTTCGCAACTGTATTTGTTGAGCTTTCCACGAGAACAAATCCATTTACCCGTTATTTTATGAAGTCATTTTCACTTTTTAGCGTACACTCCATAAATTTTATTGAAAAACTCATCTCATTTTAATCAAATTAAATAATAATTTTTAATTCTAAGCCATAAGCAAAAAATATTTTGTAATTAATTTTAAAGATTTTTTTTATAACAAAAACAATTTTCGTTTTAATCATAATAGTATCTAGTATTAATTTATTTTTAGTTTATTTTTCGGTAAACAAAATTTGCATAACTGCGAATAAAGAACGAGACAGATTGTGGAAACCTCCGCCATTTTGACTTAAAAAAAGTTTGTAAATGCTTTGAATAAATAATTTAATTATAAAGCACAATAAAACATAATTTATTAAATTAATGACTAGATTGTAGAATATTCTTCACTAGGAGGGGCAAATTAAACCACTTAAGATTTTATTATGGCGACGTTTCGTGCAATCAGGCGTGAACTTCTTCAGGCCACTGAAATATATTGTGAGTAAGCTACACATTTCTTTTTACATAACAAATAATACATTTTAGGTACAAACAACGTAGAAACTTACACTAAAAGGTTAGAGTGGAATAGTCCTTATCTCCAAACGACATGAAACTACTATACAATATAAATTAAAGTTAACATGAATAATTGTTAAAATATTTTAAAAAAGTCAAATAAATTAAAATAGTTGTAAATGAACAACGCGTTAAATCATATCAATACGGGACATAATTTTGACTGCAACAATCCCAAAATTTTAGACAGAGATTGTAACTATAAAAAGCGATTAATTTCCGAAATGATATTCATCAACGTTTACACTAACAATTTAAGTAATGTTTACAAGAACTTAATATCAAAGATTGCTTATTAGCTTTAGATAGGTCTAATAAATTCGCGGTATTTTTCGTTCTTATCTTTTTGATTACCTTGACATTGCAAATAGAATTTTTGATTATAGATGTCGTGTCAATTGTTTGTCATTCACAGTTATTTGTTCATTTACAACTATGGCCTGAAGAAGTGCACGCCTGATTGCACGAAACGTCGCCATAATAAAATCTTAAGTAGTTTTTTAGTTTGCCCCTCCTAGTGAAGAATATTCTACAATCTAGTCATTAATTCAATATTAAAGGATGACGTAACTACAGTACTTGAATAATTTATTAAAACACATCATAAATGAGACATGAAAAGTTAGAAACAAGCGGGACTTGTATATCAAGAAAAAAATATCGACAAAAAATAAATTAGTTAGACTTCATTTCAAGACTAAAAAACCGCTGCGCAGAAACCAATTTTGTTCCAAATGTCAGTACACTCCTAACCAAAAAACGTTTCCACTTTTCATCCAGCGTTTGAGGTGTCCACATTTATTCCACAAGTTGTTACAAATTCTTTTTCATCTTTGTGTTTTATATTTTTTTATATTATATTCATCGTTTTGTATGCATTCATCTTTTAGTTAAATTAAAGCTAAACCATTACAATTAATGTACATTGTTTACAGCAGATGTTTTTAGTTATAATTTATTTCGGATGACGACGCGCACCTCACGGCTCTTTAGTCGTGAAATGATCTCTACTCTCGAATCGAACTGCTAAAGCTAAGAAAGTTTCAATGTCTATTGCCTCAACTTATATTGGAAGAGAGTCACTAGATAGAGCAAATTAAATTTATAAATCAATAAAAAATAGTAAAATTTGCAGGTTATCTGTAATTCAACTTTATGGCAAACCCATGCGGAGAAACAACAAAACGTGGTTAAAGTTTTTATTATCACACACACATGGGTGCATCGGGGCCAATGCACCCATAGAAGTTACCTAAATGGGTTCATTGCATACGTATAAAATAAGAAACTCCAACTGAGATTTATATAATATGAATTTGAATATGAATAGTCAATTCATCTAATTCCTTCCTGTGTGTCCACTAGAGACGGATCGAGAAGATTCGTTTGCTTGCGTCAAGTAAGTAGAGGTAGATATGCAGATGCATTGTCGCATTTACATTAGCACGACGGCCCTTTTAGTAGAAAAAAAATACGTTTTTTCATGAAGATGTTTTGTATGACATGCAAAACTGCTTCTAAAATTCATCTTTACTTCATCCATTCAAAAAAAAGGATTCGATTTATTTTGCGAAAACGGTTTCGACAACTGGGCCAAAGCTCTTGAACGGTTTTCCACTCACAAACGTTCAGAATTGCATATAAATTCAGTGCAGTTTCTAGCGGAAGTAAAGAAAGGTACAAATTTTTTGGTACCATAACTAAAAAAACACAAGAAGCACGGGAACCTCTACTATGCATAATATTTAAAGGTTTAACGATTGGCAATTCGTGGCCATAAAGAAGAAGGTTCCAATTTTAAAACACGTTTAAACCTTCGCGAAAATGTTATTCTAGCACTCCAAAAGTCGATGAAAAACAAAGGAAGCTTCAAATGACTTTGAAAAGAAGAAATTTTGGACATAATGGCATTTTTTGTTCTGAATGAAATTTTATAAGAAATACCGCAACAATCATTTTTTTCAATAATATTAGATAAATCCACATATTGTAAGAATTTTGAGCAGATCTCACTCTGCATTTCACATATATTAATAGAATATCACGTGGCCAATTTCAAAACCATGGAAGCCGAGATAGAAACCGATCGCAAAACAGAAATAATACGAAAGCAGCACATTCACAGTCACGAAACCGATCATTGTCACGTACACGAAATACAAAAATAAATTACAAACAACTCGGGATCGAAAATCTTTGTTTTACATGCGGAAAAGGCAACCATAAAGCAAATGAATGCTATACAGATAAGAAAAATTTAAAATGTGGGTCATGTTCTAAAGTGGGCCATGTCGCAAAAGTCTGCATTACAACCCTTTGCAAAAATAAGTCTACACCAGTCCAGAATATTTCACAGGAGTCGAACCAAGACGATTCAAACGATTCACATGTTTACGGAATCAATACAATAGAGAACTTATCACCAAATACCGTGGACTTATATGGAGTTACACATTCCGAAAAATACATGATTACAGTAAGCTTAAATGGGAAACCTCATACAATAGAAGTTGATTCGGGTGCAAGATTTTCGATTGCCTCTGAAGATACTTGTCGCGAATTGAACCTTGGTGTATTACATCCATGCACTATTAATTTTCGAACATTTTCAAATACCATTGTTCCGTGCAAAGGAAAAATTGGAGTCACAGTTTTCTATAAAAATAGATCTATTTCGGATGAACTACATGTCGTACCTTCAAGTCATGCTTCCCTAATTGGTCGAGATTGAATTAGAGGGCTAAATCTCGAATTGAAAGAAATAGATGAACTAACACCAAGATATTCAAAGAGCTCAACATGAACACTTGTTTACTTTACAGACTAAAAACGTATTTCATGAATTTAGAGAAATATTTCAAGGGAAAATAGGATGCATACCAAATTTCAAAATAACTTTAAACTTACGTCCAGGTGCTAAACCGATTTTCACCAAAGAACGAAATTGGCCATACGCATTGAGAGATCGCGTCAACAAGGAATTGGACATGCTAGAAAAAGCCGGTATAATTACTCCAGTAGCAACAAGTGATTGGGGATCTCCATTGGTGGTAATACCAAAAGCAGATGGAGGAGTGAGATTATGTGTAGATTACAAATGTGGAGTAAATGATAGATTAGTATCTGCAAATTTTCCATTACAGCGAGTTGAAGATGTACTAAGCAGTTTACGAAATTCCAAGTATTTCTGCAGGCTGGATCTTTTCAACGCATATTTATACGTACCTGTAGATGAAGAAAGCAGTGCTATTCAAACTATTTCAACTCATAGAGGTATATACAGAATGCATCGTCTCAGTTTTGTGATTAAAACTGCCCCTTCCGAATTTAACAGAATTCTGTCTCAAATCTTAAATGGTTTACCAAAATGTGCAACTTATTTTGATGACATCATTGTACATGGATCAACTATCGAAGAATGTCGTCATAATCGTTACGTTTGTCTTAAAAGATTTTCTGAATATGATTTCCACCTTAACCGTAATAAATGTTCTTTCTTTTCAACCAAAATTGAATACTTGGGTTACATAGTTTCAGAAAATAAAATTATGAAATCTCCGGACAAAATGAAAGCAGTAGCCGAACTGCCACGCCCAAAGAATGTGGATGAACTACGCCGATTCCTGGGAATGCTCACATACTATTCTAGATTTTTGCCAAACTATTCAACGTTGTCATATCCTCTTCGTAAATTACTAGAAAAAGAACAAAAACTCAAATGGTCTTCTCTGTGTGAAGCTTCATTTCTAAAATTGAAAAATGCTATGTGTAGTGATCTAGTACTAGTACCGTACAATCCAACGTTACCAGTAGAGCTTACAACGGATGCTAGTCCTGTAGGGGTTGCAGCAGGGCTTAGTCATATGATAAATGGTGAAGAGCAACCTATTGCATATGTCTCACGCTCACTTACCAAATCAGAAATGAATTACAGTCAATTGGATCGCGAAGCCCTAGGAATTATCTTTGCTGTTGCTCGTTTTTACGATTACCTGTACGGAAGACATTTTTTCTTGGTAACCGATAATGAACCTCTTTCAAGAATTTTTGCGCAATATCGGGCATTACCACAGATGACGTCTGCACGACTTCTCAGATACGCATCCTTTTTATCGGGATTCAATTACACAGTTAAATGTAAAAAGGGGAAGGATAATGAAAATGTGGATTATCTTTCAAGAAGTCCTGCTATACAAAATTCTAAGTCCGATGACATTCTAATCAATGAACAAGTTAATCAAATTTATGCAGATTGTATTTTTCAAATTTCAAATACCAGAATAACGTCCAGAATAATAAAAGAAGAAACTGCAAGTGATCCAGAATTGCAAGAAAGGATACACGAACTTCAATCTAACTCAGAAGATTCTTCTTACACTATTTCTAATGGTATTCTCTTCAGGGCCGATAGAGTAGTAATACCAAAAACATTAAGATCTTCGATACTATCCGAATTACACGCTACGCATATTGGGATTACAAAAATGAAGCAATTGGCTCGACGATATGTGTATTGGAAAGGGATAGACCCTGAAATTGAAAAGCTCGTTCGAAGCTGTAAAAAATGCGCAGTATTGAGGAATAACCTCACTAATGTGGAAGTACATCCATGGGATGAACCTGCTACCAATTGGGAACGGATACATATAGATTATGCAGGGCCAATTGAAAATTATCACTTCTTGATATGCATGGATGCAAAATTCAAATGGTTAGAAATCTGTATACTTAAAGATGCACCAACAACGCACTCTACGATTAATGTCTTAAACGACATATTTTTGTTCCATGGTTTTCCCAAATTTATTGTCTCAGACAACTCTACAATTTTCACCAGTGTAGAGTTCAAACAGTTCTGCGAGGAACGGGGAATATCGCAAAGATGAATAGTTCCGGGGCACCCAGCTACAAATGGGCTCGCCGAACGAAATGTTCAAATTTTTAAGAAGCGATTAAAATCAGTTTCTAACGAAGTGGGAACACTCAAAGAAAAAGTAAGGGAAATCGTTTTTCGATATCGTGCTACACCACTTACTTACTTACAAAGATAAATGCAAATAAAATTAGATGCTGTTTTCCCTATCCTTTCAAATCAGTCAAAACATTCTCCCAAAAATCATGTACGATCCTCAAAAAAAGGGGAGAGAGTCCAAACCCGAATACGTAAGAATAACACTGACATATGGGAATTCGGTACCATCATAAAGCGTCTAGGATCACGACATTACCTTATCAGTCTTGATTCTGCGAAGAACATTAAACGACACATCAACCAAGTAGTGTCAACGAGAGTGACTCTGCGTGGTCGAAATGCAAACAACTACCAAGAAGAAGACGTAAACAGACCAGTTAAACGGACGGTGACGTTCAATATTCCGCCTATTCCAGAGAGGTTAGAGTTGACAGCTCATGATCCGGAGCCAGATGAAGTTCAAATGCCAGAGCTATTAGTCGAAGAGCAAGAAGTGGAGGATCATCCAACGCAAACGTTACCAACTCGCCCCCAGCGTCCACCTGCATATTTACAAGACTACCAAGTGAAGTGTAATGTGGAACAGAGTGCCGTGAGTTTAAATTAAGTGGGGGAGAACTGTTATATCCTGTATATAAAAGATGTTAGGTTGGCGGCACTGAGAGGTTTGATTAATTACAAAAATAGGTAGACATGAGTAGTTATGTAGTAACAAAAGTTAAGGCGTCATGTATCTGTCATATATTGTGTATTGTTTCACAAGAATTACATTTTAGTTTCTTAATAATAATAAACGATGCTTTCAAAATACCTGTGTGAATAAGAATAAAAATACAACAGAAATCTAAAAAAAGTATCTTTGATTTCTCGAAGTGACACGTAAGCCCGACAGACTCGAGTATCTAAAGACATATTCAACTCGACAGGTAAAAGCTTTTAAATTCTTTTTTCCCAAGAACAAATTTCCTACAATTTCATCTCAAAGTGTATACCAAATTCCTTGTTTGTGTAGTTTAGTCTATATCGGCAAAACTGGTCGTTGCGTCATCACACTTATTTCAAAACATAATTGGTGTATAAAGAAAAGACACATTTCTAAGTCTTCTGTTGCTAAACATTATTTTACTACAGGCCACAATATAAACTTTGATAACGCTTCGGTTATTGCAAAACCTCCATTCGTTTTAAATAAGAAAAACCTAAAAAACATAGAAATCATCAAACACCTCAATAACTTCAATCGTGACAGCGGTTTTGAACTATACCTTTTTTTGTTCCCGGTTGTTACTGATTAATCCAAGACGCGCCTCTTTTCGAAGATAACCCAATCAGAGTAGTAGTACCGCGACAATACTTCTTCTATAAATACGGAGACTACTTCTTTTTAAATAATTTCTATTGAGTTTAGAATCTGGTTTGGTTCACAAGTTGATTACCTAACTCTGTAGTTATTCTTTGTTAGATGGGCAAAACGTTGGCAACTTCTGTTAAAACATCAACACGGTCCGAACTCGGAAGACGTGCTAATCTTAGTATAGACTCTGGTCGTAAAAACCTTTGCGATTTTATCGTCTGATGTTTTACGGCTAGTGGATCTAGATGTAAGTGTAGATGGTGAACTAATGCCAAAGGAAGAAAACCCAGTGGTAAATAATATAGATATGGATGAGGCATCTGACAGAACTGTTGGCATTCTGGTATCCTGTAAATCTTCCTTGTCCAAATTAACAGTAACGTGTTTTGATTTTAAATTTCTTTTTAGTTTAAATGTAGAACTTCTTGACATAGCAAAACAGAGTTTGACAGTACCTACATTTGCCTTTGCCAGTTTCTTTTATTCAAAGTGCAAAAAAAAGATAAAATAATAATGTGTCTGCCTATATCGTCAACGTAACGTGTGTCGAGTTTGTCGAATTTCTAGATTTGTGCATTCTTAAACACTTTAAAAACTGACAAGAACTTGGATCGCGTAGAAACTGCTGTGCTGCAAGACAGACACAAACTGTCAGAATGCTAGCGAAAGAGCTTAATTTGAATCGAAACATAGTGCACACGATTCTAAGAAAAAATTTAAGGATGAAAATTTTTCCAGTAGTGGAAGAAACGTTGGCACAGTGTATTTTACTTAAGATAAGGTACTTTGAAGGGGATATTGTTGCATTACCCAATTAATTGTAAAATGAAATTTTTATATATCTTTGTAATGTTTCAAAATAAAATTTACGGAAAAATAGTTTTAATTTAAAATGTATCTACTAACTAATACTAAAAATGTCAAAAAATTTAAAAGATCCAAGCACGACAGAAATCAAACCTAAAAACCGAATGAAAAAATATTCGTTTTAATAAACATAAAATATTTATTAATTAAAAATTAACACTAAATGATTCAAAATACTCATGAGTAAAAAAAACGTTTTAAAAATGATACCCTGTCATAGTATAAATATGACAAATAAAAGTAAAACAAAATTCTTTTTCTAAGAGCTTCTTAATTAAATCCGAAGCAGTTAATTTCGAGACTACGGTGTCCGTGCTTATGCGTTAAAAATCTAACTAATTAACTGGCACATAAAGTATATCCCTGATATCATAAAACACATTGGACTTTCCCCCTATTCACTGATATTTTATAGTCGTCCTTTTGATTGTTAAAGTTGAAAACTGCTACAATCAAAAATTTTCATTGCCGCGTAAATTGGTTCCTTCGTTTAAAAGCGTTATTGTCTGCTAAATTGCCAAATTCGTGATTAAAATGACTCCTACTTTGTTGTGTTTGTAATCAAAGATTACAAATAACATTTTTATTAATTTAAAGATATAACACTAATAAATTTTGTAAAGCATACTCATTTAGAAACGTTTACTTAAAGCACACGTTTAAAATAAAATAAATAAGCAATATCAGATTTACACTTATCATTATTATAATAAATATAATAAAATTATTTGTTGCATGTAAAAATAATAAGAATAAGCCTAATTTCTCAATCGCTTGTTCTTGTTATGGAAATAATTAAATACCATAATGCAGAATAGCAAATTCCAGTTGCATTTTGCTGACACAGATTTGTTACAATTATATCGCACTACATAGAAAGTAGCGAAAATTATTAATAGATGTGATATGCGTAGCTCTTACGGATATAATGTAATCTCATATTTGCGACAATAAAACTTTCTTGGTCAACTCAGTACACAAATAAGTGGCACCAAAGTAGTGATTCAAAACCCGACGTGACCCAGAACCCGATGTGATCAAGAATCGGACGTGATGAGCGGCTCAAAATTTAAATAAGTTGAAAGGGACAACAGGAGCTGTATTTGCTACTACTGACTTTCACTGTACTCCGTATTTTGTTAAAGGAATGCCACGCCTTACTCCAAAGGAAAATTTTTAAAGCGGCAACTAAATTACAAATGCATGTATAAAACAACACATTTTTAGAGTCAAATTCAAAATAAACCCAAACATTAATAACGCTACTCGAAACACTATCACACACAGTCCTGCCTACGTCGAGCGCGTTGGCAATTGAATTTCTCCATTTTGACCTAAAGATCCTCTGATGTGGTTCCTACAAATTGAAGAACAATTTGCCTTGCTGGAATTGCAACAGACAAAACTCGCTACAACAAAATACGCTGCTGCAGCACGAGAAAACCGTATACTGATGGTAAATGCAAGACATTCACCGTCTTAGCATCGCAAAAACTCAAAAGACACGACAGCTTTTGAGAGGTGAAAAAATAGAGTAGAGTCGTTTGAGAAACCAGCGCCCACGTTCCAGACGACTTCCTACATACTGCTTGGTTAATAGGTCGCCGTACTTGTTGACGCAATTGCCGATGCCAGGATTTCCTTAAATAACTCAACAATCTGGCGTGCCAAATATCCTCAAGCATTTGACAAAACACCATATAAAAACTACTCCAACACCTCTAGAGTCCTGCCTTGCGCCTGATAAATTCCGAATTGCCAAGAAAGAGTTCCGGACTACGGTTAAAATGGGTATTGCAAGACCATCCGAAAGCAGTTGGTCATTGCCACTACACATGATATTAAAACACGGAAACGACTGGTGGCCTTGCGGAGATTACCATCTACTAAACGCTAACACCATCACCGATTGCTATTACGTACCAATTTTGTTCAGACTCTTAAAGGAAAAACAATTCATGCTTATCACCAAATTCCCGTCGCCAATGAGGACATTCCAAAAACTGCAATCATCACGCCTTTCGTTTTTTTTGCATTTTTATACATGTCGTTTGGCCTTTGAAACACCGGGCAAACTTTTCAACGATTCATAGACAAAACCTTCAGATGATTAGATTTTTGCTACGCTTACTTAGACGACATTCTTATTGCATCAGACTTATACTGAGAACGCATGCCCCAAGTCCGAATTCTTTTCGAACGCCCAAAGCAATATGGAATCATTGTCAATCCCGCAAAATTCCAAGAAAAAGTAGACGTGAACAATTAATTTTTATAGACGCTTTATCCTTAAGGCTGCTGCACTTTAAGCGCATCTCGCTGATCTTCTTCATAGAAACCTCAAAAGTTCAACAAAGCTTGCCTGGCCCAACTAAGCAGACATTGAATTCGACGTCTGTAAAGAGAGTTTAACCCAAGCGACACTTTTAGCTCATCCTAAATCAAGAACGTCTCTAGTCACTATCAGCGATGCATCTAATAATGCAAAAAATTTTTTGGTACAACTAAGAAGAAGAAGAAAACTGACAACCGTAAATTACTGACCATTTATTTTGCTATCAAAGAGTTTTGTCATATGGTGGAGGGAAAATAGTTTACAATTTTTACAGATCCCAAGCCGATATATACGCGTTTCGACAAAAACCTGATACATATTCGCCACGACATTCGTCACACCTTAGACAAAAATAAACGTTGTCACCGACTTTCAAACACTGAAGGCAGAGTTTCAGTTTAAAAAAAAAAACTTATGGATAGGTAGATATAATGTTATTACAGAATTTCCAAGGGTAAGATCTTGTTTTTGGTTGCATTTTGTTGAGATTTTGTTACGCTGGTTGAAAAGATAGATAGGCCCAAGATTGCCTGATTCGTTCTTCACCTCGTAAAAGAACGAAAAGACAGACCACCCTACGGTGCCCCTCCAACCGACCAAAAAAAAGATAGAGAAGAGAAAAGATATCACATTTAGTCATAGAACGAAAACATACCAATTGCTGTCCCAAATTGGAAAGTATACTTCAAGACTTTAATGCCGACGAACGGAATAGAAAACTCAAGAACAGAAAAACCTCAAATCCAAAAGCAGAAGAAAGAATTCTATAGATTGGTACGTCACCAATCCAAAAAGGCCGACTAAGCAGATATAAATATATACAGACGGAAAGGTATTAAGAATGAAGTAAGATGTAAAAGAAAGAAACAAAAAGAATTTTAGCAGAAACTTAACAAAAAAAAAGAATATCGGTGACAACAAAATGGGCGAAAGCAAATAGATAGCATTCGAACCACAACAAACAAGATACTAATAACGTATTTAAAGAATGGAACCACCAAAACCAAAACAAAAGAACCAAAAGAATAGCAAAGGTCCAAAGTGGAAAGCCCAAAAAGTGAACTAGCACTTACGACGTTTGTGACGCCGATGAAAAAGAAGAGAAAGATTAGAAGAAGGAGACAGCAAAGAATAAGCAGAAGTGATTGACGAAGTGGATGTAAGATTAGTGGCTTTTACATTAGGAGAAACAGCACGATTCTTATGTATACGCGTAGAACTTGTAGCGACACTAGTGTTGGAAAGCTTCGTCTTACTTGGCAAAACGTGACGTGGTCTAATAGGGCTGCTTGGTTGCGAATTTGTACAAGAACAATAAAGTATGAACTCGGCAACCTTAGGTCTCATATGAGGCTAGTAGAAGTGACAGCGAAGAGCGTCTAAACTCCGCCTAACACTGCGGTGATCACAATCAGATGTAATGTGGTGATCCTAAATAAGTTGCTTGCGCTGGTCCGATGGTACAACTAACTTCTAAACGCAAGGATCAGAAGAGGAAATGCGTACACGTTTACATAAAAGGTTTTTCACAACACACCAACGAGAGAAACGACGAGGAGAAGCAGTAACTTTAGGTATCATACCTAAATACCAAGGATCAGTTGTAGGCCAAATAATCCTAGAAACTGAAAAGAAATTAGAAGGAAGACAACAAACACAAGTATTCGAAGTAGAAGTAGATACAGAAAAAGAAAGTGTAAAAGTATTAAGAGAACAAGTAGCAGGAATAGCAGAAGAAACAGAAGTAAAACTCTTACTAGCAAAGACTACAGATGGCTTTTGAACTTTGTCACCAATCTCCGTTGTTGAGAAATTAAAATAATCACGAGAATCGATCTTCGACTCCAAACGTTTGCCTAAAGATAGTAATTGAGCGATAGATGTGATCTCAATTAACGCTAAAGGAATTTGATAGAACGGCGTTAGATTCCGGCGAATAACCTTGAGCTGTCTTTGCTCTGAGACCGGTTCTGCTAGCTGAAAGTAGATGTATCGCATGGTGGTAACGTACATACCGATGGTTTCGTCAGCTCCCAACGTACGACTGCGAATAGAATTCATCAAGCGCTCTTCATAATCGAAAAGTAAAAACTCCGACTTCAAAACAGCAGCAACATCATTCCACGAACGTAACGAACTTCGATTCGTCCCAAAAACAAGAAGGGCTTTGCCAAATAAAACTTCAAAAGCTGAAAGAAAAAGTTGATGCTGTGAAACACCACGAGACAAACACAACTCGTCAATACGAATAAGAAATTCTATAAGTAAAGAAGGATCTTCACCAGAAAAAGTAACATTCCAATTTTCCAAGTTCGTTTCTGAATCAGAGTCAGTAGAAGTAAGAAGTGGTGGTTCTTCATCTGAAGAATACATAGCTAACGCACTAAAATCGCAATAAAACCTAGAACAAGAACCTAAGTAAAGCAGTAAACCAAAGCAGAAATCTGTTAGCACAAGTCTGACTAAAACAAAGCAAAGTAAGTACAAGTAGTATCACTAATAAGTAACTAATTTAATAAGTAGAAAGGGTTAACCGACGTAGTCGAGTTAATCCAAAAATAAAAGCTAAAGTCCACCAAGTGTCTGCCTAGACATCCAAATAAAATAAAAGTAAGTAAATAACTAATGTAAAGTCAAACCCAAGCACCAAAATCAAAGAAGTAAAAGTTAGTGAAGTAACTCCGACGTCAAATCTTGCAGCGATAACTAAAGCAGTGAAGCAAAGTAAATCTAACCCACGAAAAACAAAGAAGCGGTAAAAGAATCAATAAAACTAGGAGAAATTATTGCACACACGAAATCGAGCCCAGATAGTTGGGTGCCAAATTTGTTACGCTGGTTTTCTTGTAACAACAAAAAAAGAGGCAACGGCTAACACAGTTTCCCCGCAGGCTTTGTGATGCTAAATTATAGATTAAAGCTAAAAAAAGACGCCAAGACGATGAAGGATTAAATTAGGGAGATATCGTCTAACTCTACCCGTAGCTGGAAAAGAACAAATAACACGACAGAAGTAATAACACAGAATATATATTTATTGTATCACAGAAGTAGTTGAAGAAGACAGTATATAAGTTGCGCCCTTTGTCGGGACAACACGTCACACATCTACGTGCCCTAATCAATCTAACTTTTAAATTTAACGAAGGAACGACTTTATTAAGTAAAATTTCAAGAATACGAAAATCAAAGTGTCGAGAGTCAAAGCGCACCCGATAAGTATGTGACACACAAAAAAAAAGAGTTGTTGCCATTCTAATAATCGACATGACCAACAAAGTAAAATAAAAAATGCAAGACGTACAGTTGTGTATTATCCAGTAGGGAATTAGCTAATTCCATACCAGTCTGACCTAAAACGTAATATGCAATGTGACACAAGTGTACCAGTGTGAGAACAAGTAATTTGATTTAATGCATACAATATTTAATGTAAAATGAGCCGAGCTTCCCTCTAATTAACTTCGCTGTTTATAAGTATTTCTTCTTATCCAGTAGTGTACAACCCCTTAGTCTTCAGTGACCTGACGTCATGGAAACTTTTTGACAAACAGGTGTTACCAGGTGTTACGAACGTCACTGTTAAAATTACAGATGGAGGGATCGGACCCGCCCAAAATAAGCTTTCGCTGAACACTACGCAAAATTCGTCCACATCTTCACGTGGAGTGAGTGGCATGAACCAATTTAATAATGAAAGTCTTGTTGGGGCAAAAAGACCGCTAAGAACGGTCCGTTATTTCCAAAACGTTAGCAGGAAATGAATTCGTTTTGACAGTCGACTACAAAGAAAAAGATAGCGTATGTCGAGGGACAAATTTTATACTTGAAAATTGAACTACAAACTTTTTAACATAACAATTTCTTTGTTATTCGTAACTTCTTCTATTTTAACTTTTAGTTTAGAAAGATTTTTGCTTTTAGTTTTTTTTGTGTTACAGACGTTTAGAACATGAGTATTTAAAATATTTTTTAAATTATTACGTAGAATCAAACAGTATCATTATTATATGTGTTATAGGTAATAATAAGAAAAGTGTTTTTGTAAGCTCAGCTCCTTTGTGTAACATTGGTTAGTATTTTATGCTTGTGATTGCAAATTCGATTTTCTATAGATTTTTAAGCGACTATATCGTATAGATACCAGTATGAAAAATTCAATTATAATAGAAAAAGTAATTTTCGCAGTCACGCAATTGTTGCTTGGAAATTTTAATAGTGTAGGGGTTCAAGAAATGACTATCGTAAAAGTGCAACTCTACTTTAATAAAATAGGAATCAGTCACATAAATGTCGTATAGTTTATTATCCTCCAAAATAAAGAGAGCATTACATAACTGCGCAAAATAAATAAAAATCCCTGTGTATAAGTATTTTTTCGAATGAATGACGACTGCTTTTTATGTTAGAAGCTTAGAGTAAATTTTCTCGAAATAAATTTAAGTGTCGATAAAATGGATGGATACATAAATAAGTTATGAGCGTTTTCAAAAACCTAGCTATTCAATGACATTTTTGGAAAGTCAAAATGCCAAACGTGTGTTTGAATTTATAAGGAGCTTTATTTAAATATATGCAGAACAAACAGATTTGAAGATCACACACATGAACTGATAATAAAATAACCGCATATTAAAATTCACGACGACGCATTCTTTCCCCAACTAAGATGTTACGGAAAATAATCGTAAAAATATACGAGTATCATGTTAGAAACGCGCATCCACACATATCTTTAACGGTTAACACTGATATTAAACCTGAAACAAATTAAATGTTTCAATTCCAGCGCGCTTTATTTATGTGTCATTTCGTCACCCGTTTCTAATAAATGTTTTATGTCAACGCGGCGGTTATATAGTTCAACTTAACTCAGTCCAAATCTCTTAACATTAGTATGTAATAAACTAACTAGGATTCAAAGCGTTCTTCTACTGTCGTCCTCGAGTGACATACTCATAGAGATATGAAAACACTTAAATATAGTACAGTCAATTTTTGCAAGCTTACTAAAACAGCTCTATTATAAATTGTCCTACTTTAAGATTTTTTTTTCGTATATTAGTAATAATTTTTACTTTAAGATAAGTTAATTCAGTAGAAGAAGCTGAAGGAAGTTTTAAAATACACAATGTATAGGTACTTCAAAATTGCTATAAAAACAACGTTAAACAAATCAACTTTTTTTGACGATTGGTCAAATTTCAAATAAATTGTTTGACTGCATTTGTGGCTAATTTTTTGGTTGCAATAATTATAGTTAACGGTGTCTCTTACTTTTTGTCAAGATCGAAACGGTTTATTATGAAACTACCAAACTCTTCTCTCTAAGTTAATATCATTTTCAACATTCAAAAATCTCTTAATTGGATTTGACGTGCGATTAAAAAATAAGGTCGCCACAATACCGCCGCGATTTACTTTGATGTTGTGGACATCACAAAAATTTCATTGTTACTTGTAGTTAACGTAAGAGCATTGTGAATGAGACTAGTCGTCTTGATTGATTGTGTGTTACTGTGTTGTACTACATGGTTACTAAAATAAAATTTAAAAAATTGTTTCAAGTTTCAATTAATTACACTAACTAATATAAAAAAAAGAATGTGAACTACTGTATTAAATTATATGCAATCCTAGTTTTTAAATTTTATCGGTAGGGGAGACCGGGGCACAGTGGACCATTTTTTAAATTTAAATTTTTACTTTAAAAACTATACAAGATTAACCTGATTTCTCAGTACGTGATGAATATTTACAGTTTTTGCTACGATGTAACTATAACACAACTCTCGTTAATTATAATAGTTTGAGTTAAAAAAATATTGTTTTTTTTCCAAACTGGACGACTGTACCCCGTGTACGGGGTACAGTCGACCATATGTCGGGGCACAGTGGCACTTGCGTTAAGTAATGTAAACACAGCTTGATTTGTTTTTTATTAGAAATTATTAGAACACTTGTGAGGAATAAACTTTGTAATACGTTGAAACTAAATAATAATTACAAAATGCAAATATCATTATCCCATATTGTAATGGGAAAGATCCATGTCAAAATGAAAACGATTTTGAGTTCTTGCCGTGCCACCTGATTGAAGCGGATTGGGTAGATGATAGCTGATATTTTTTTCTTCCACGATTGACTCATCTGGAACGGAGGGAAATACAAAACTGTCTTGAGCTCTTCTTAGAAAGCTGACTTGAAACTCATTATTGAGCAATGTAGCAAAAACCTTTCCAACAAAATATTTGACACTTTTCTTGCTTTCAAACTTCACCAAGGCGAAACTGTTTACTTGAATATCTGACAAGTTGAGGTAATTGCGATGCAAGTCAATTTGTTCCTCTTCCTCACGATCATCGTCGATATCATCCTCCGAATCTACCAAGCTGAGACTTCCTTCACTTTCATCACTGCTGCTCTCAATTTTGTTCTTCTTCTGCACTGCCGGCATTTTATCAGAATCAACTTTCTTTTAACGTTGGCCACTTTAACCTCATTTCTCTGATTAAATTCTTCCTCTATTGTCTTCAGCACAGGAGTGTCTGTTAAAATAGCACTTTTCTTTTTTTTTTCTTAGCTTTCTTGCCGACTTTGAAGTCCCGGAAGATTTAGAATAGGGTCGAAGCATGGCAGGTGTAACAATGATGTGTGGTTCCACCTGTGTTGGCTTAGGTTCAGAGGTGACTTTTCTTAAAGATTTCTGACTGGTGTTTGGCGGAGGCGTGACTTTTCGGAAATTTGCTTGATCGACGTCTGCTACCGCAGTGCGTTCTCGGGGGTTTTCATGGCTAGGACCGGCTACAACTTCAATATGGGAATTCATGTTCACATCAGTGACACTCGCAGCCATGAATTCATCCTCTAAAAATATGTCACGGTTGAATGGGTTTACCCTTTAATTCTGCTCGGCAGGCATTATTGTAATAAGTTTTATGTGTTAATAAAATAACGTTATTTTCCTTTGCTAACTTTACAGCGCTATATGAGACATGACTCTCGTGATTGTCCATGATGAGAAGCACTGATGTTTGCTCAGTCGGTTTAGCAAATTTTATAAAATGCTTCAGCCAGTCGAGAAATATTACATTTGTAATCCATCCCGATGAATTAGCACAGCCCACAGTACCAGGTGAAGCTCCCTTGATCATGTGTGGCTGAAATTTCACGCGGGGGAAAATCATCATCGGTGGAATCGAATTTCCAAGAGCATTAATAGCACAACATGTAATAAAAAAATTACTCCGGAATAAAGAACGTATAATAAAAATGTGAAAATACATTTAATAAATGCAAAATAATATGACCACGGCAGCAATCGTAAGCACAGACCTCTGGGTGTGAGCTGAATGCAAGTAAATACACAAGACGTGAACTCCTTAAATTTATTAACTATAACCTAATACACTATTTACATTAAAGAAAAATGAACATTATTTGAATCTAAACAATATTTAGAATAAAACAGTATTTGAGTAAAACAAAATATGGATTAAAACAATATTTGGGCGCCAATCACCTTTAAATCGGCGATGAATAAAAAGCATCAACTCTTATACTTAATTATTAATTGATAATAAATGCAAATGTCGTAAACGTTTGATTTGTTATCGAGTATGTTTCCCGAAAAGTTTTAATAACACAACTTAATTACTTGAATGTAAAATAAAACCATAATTAACATGACATCGGATATCTTCTATTTTTAGCACATCTTGGTTGACGTGATAAAATTCTTCAACAGGAATAAAACCAATGCAGAATAAACTTCAATAACTGATAATCCATCAATCAAACGACAAAACCAAAATAAAAGATCCAGTAAAACGAAATACCAGAAAATAAAAAGACCCTAACTATAAGTAATTAGAATGGTTTTTTAAATGACATGCTGTACTCACGCTACATTGAAATGCAACGGCCTTCAAAATAAATTCCTATGTCTAACTATTGCGTAACATTTTGAAATCACTAAAAATGTTGAATTCGATAGAAAAATTATATCAAAATAAAGGTAAACTCACCAATAATTAGATGGAACGAATAAAAATTAAATTACATGGGTTTTTACGCCATAATCAAGAAAATTTGTCTTCCTCGCATCACTCACGTGAATTACGCAAGATTGTTCAAACGGAAGTGCAAGCTTAAGCTACAACTCAGGTAGATTTAAAACAACGCGACGTTGCCAAACTGAATAAATTTACGTGCAATATTAGTTGCAAAAAAAATAAACGAATGTCAAATTGAATTTTAATGTAATGAACTCTAACGGGACGTTACAAACAAACTGTTACTAATGAACCTCGTTCTGCGGATGTGATTTGGCTAACTTGTTTGGTACCTTTTGGAGCTACAATTTTGACAGGTTTTTGGACAGTTGTGAGCCCAGTTTTGTCAACGTTGTAAATTTGTTCAGGGCCCAAATTATATTTGTCATAAATTTTCTCAAGGTTGTCAAAAAAAGCGCTCACCAGAACTTTGTTAAAGCCTATGACCCTGGCCAAAGAGGTTGCTTCGGGCATCCTCAAAGATATACCTTGATTCCTTTTCAAAAATGAAGTAAACCAATCTGCTTGGACCAGCTATTGGGAATTTTCTTATGATTGGATTTAGCAAATTCGTAAGCAATTTTTCTAGCCTCGATCGGCGGTAATCCATGATGCAAATGAGCGCAGGATTGTAAATAATCAGCGAGCATTTGTTCTTTTTCGCGCGTGAAAATCTGTCGCGCATTATATTTGGGAAAAATTTGGTACGTCTTCCAAAATAGCGTTCTCCCAATTGATTTGTTTGTTTTTACACATACCGACGTATCTTCTAAGCGTTGTCCGGCTTATATTGAAACGACTAGCTGCTTTCCTGATAGACAAACCGCCGCTTAAAGTGCTTTTCACAACCTCAAACATGACGTGTTCATCAGTTTGCCCTATTGTTGTCTTTCGAACTCGGTTTTGAACCATCTATAATAATTACAACTATTTAGAAAAGCACTACTTACACATTATTTTTCCTAATATGGGACACACTGGCCATGTGGCCACTGTACCCTGAACAAAGCGGACCACTGTGCCCCAAATCACATGTTTTCATTTTAGCTCCAACAAAAAAAAACAACGTGCATGTAATAACATGAAACACTGATGCCGTTATTCGTCAGTATTGGTTTAATGACCGAGATACAAGCAATCAACTAATTCTACATTATTTTGCTACTAAATACAAAATTACTACTTACAATGATATTCGCTTTGCACCCACTAAAATCAACAATTGTCTGCTCGTTGGAAATGGCCGACTGCAGTTGCGTATAAACACAACCGGTAATGTAGAGTACTGTCAGCTTCCTTCATGTGAAATTGCGCGGCTAAATGATGCTTTGTTATTTAAATTTTGTAGACTGGACCACTGTGTCCCTATGGCCACTGTGCCCCGGTCTCCCCTACTATATGCGTATACTGTATACATATGATTTATTATACTATTTCTTATTGGTTGATTATTATTTCTTTATATTTAATAGAAAATATTAGACATCTATGTGTTTAATAGAGCGGCGTGGACTGGTGTAATTAATCAAAATTGAACCAATCCAATCTTTAAATGCTAGTTTAGTACTATTTGCTTGTACCGTTTTGCATACAATTTATTACACCAGCCCACACTATTTGTTATTTTTTTTAAATATATAAAACAATATTAAACACCTAGGTGTTTAATAGAACAGTTTATGCTCGTGT
Source organism: Aquatica leii (assembly GCA_035610365.1). NCBI lineage: Eukaryota > Metazoa > Arthropoda > Insecta > Coleoptera > Lampyridae > Aquatica > Aquatica leii. The sequence goes on from CM069439.1 coordinate 31,115,642, forward strand.
AATCAATGTTAATTAAAACTTGAAACAATCCGATTTTTGAAATGTTAGTTCAGTACTATCTGCTTATATGTATGCATACAATTTATTACACTAGTCCACACTATTGATTATTAATGATTTATATTTAATAGACAATATTACACATTTAGGTGTTTAACACAACGGTGTGGGCTGGTGTAATTAATTAAAATTAAAACAATCCGATTTTAGTTAATTCAGTACTATCTGCTTGTACTGTATGTATATAAGTTATTACACCAGCTCATACTGTTGATTATTGTTTTTTTGTATTTGATAGACAATATTAGACATCTAAATGTTTAATAGAACGGTGTGGGCTGTTGTAACTAGTTAAAACTTAAAACAATGAGATTTTTTAAATGTTAGTTCAGTACTATCTGCCTGTACTGTATGCATATAATTTATTACACCAGCCCACACTGTTGATTATTGTTTCTTTGTATTTGATAGACAATATTACACATCTAAATGTTTAATAGAACCATGTGGGCTGTTGTAATTAATTAAAATTAAAACAATCTTTTAAATATTAGTTCAGCACTATCTGCTTGTACTGTATGGATATAATTTATTACACTAACCGACACTGTTTATTATTATTATTTATATTTAATTGACAATACTGAGCACCTAGGTGTAATTAAATAAACAAACCCATTTTTTAAATGTTAGTACAGTACTATTCTGTTTGTGCTGTATGCCAATAATTGATTACACCGGCACACACTGTTGATTATTGTTTCTTTATAGCGAACAGACAATATTAAAAGCCTGCGTGTTAAATAGAATAGCGTGTAAAACAATCCGGTATTTTAAATGTCAGTTCAGTACTACCTGCTTGTACTATATGCATATAATTTGTTACACCAGCTCACACTTCTGATTACACTGGTCTGAATGAAAATCGGCCCTGATACCATTCTTGACGATTCTTATGTAAAATGACCTCCTGAATCCAAAAATGAGCTCCAGTTTTACCCATCACCCACCTATTTTGGGAGGACCCCATTTTTATTTTATTTTTTGCATTTTTTTTAGAATTTTAACTGATAGCCGTTAAACATCCCAAAGCAGGTAATAAAATTTATACCAAAGTATATAGCAAAAGTTTTGCTATAAAATGTATATAGAAACAACAATAAAATACAAATATATAAGAATAGTAAAAAAATATTCACTGCATGACGCGGGCGATCTCAATACCACATGCAGGTTTGAACAGGAATGTTCGACAGGCTTGAACTTGCATTACTCTTCTCATTATAGTATATTACATTGTTTGCTTAACTGCTTCAATCAGTACATCTATAGCTGTTGCAAAGTTAACTTGTCGACGTTTTAAACGTGCTGGATTTTGTGTTCATTTTTGTTCATTTGTGTAAAACAGTAAAACTACTTTTACTCCGGATTTTTTCAAGTGACTAAGTGTGATTTGTGGTTAATGTCGGGCATTGAATTACTGTTTAATTATGCCACGCGAGTGTAAAAATCATCCCGATAGCTTTTGCTATGTCTGCGGGGAATTAACTTTAAAAGCGCAACGAAAACCCCTTTCTCCGCTTGTTAAAACAGCTTATAAATTGTACTTTGATTGTCAAGTTGGCGACCAGGACAAGACTTGGGTTCCATCAGTTTGCTGTACGACTTGTTACAGTAGTTTGACCAAATGGCTCAAAGGTACCCGTAAATCAATGCCATTTGCTGTGCCCATGGTATGGCGTGAACCTCGCTGTCATCTTACAGATTGTTACTTTTGTGTAACTTCCACCGTCAGGTTTTCGAGCAAAAGTAAGCATACAATTCAGTATCCCAATATTTCGTCAGCTCTAAGACCTGTTCCTCATAACGATACTTTGCCAATCGCAGAGCCCCCAAACACTTATACTCTAGAGCCGGAAATTGATTTAAAAGACTCTGAGCCACAACCTGAGGCTTCGAATGATACGTGCAATAATGATGAAGAGTATTCCGCAGATTTAGTTTCTCGGCAACCTCACCTCCTCACTCAATCGGAATTAAATGATCTTGTAAGGGATTTGCAGTTACCCAAGACTAAATCTCAGCTCCTAGGATCGCGACTTCAACAGTGGAATCTCTTAGAAAAGGGAGTAAAAATATCTTCTTACAGGACCAGAAAAGCAACCCTGAAATGTCTTTTCTCAGAAGATAAAGGTTTAGTGTTCTGCCCTAATGCAAATTTATTGATGACAGAGCTACAGATGCCATGTGACCCAGACAAATGGAGACTGTTTATAGACTCATCAAAAACAAGCTTAAAAGTTGTCCTGTTAGCAAATGGGAATGACTTCCCATCATTTCCAGTTGCATACTCTGTTGATATGAAGGAAACGTACGAAAACATCTTCAGAATCCTTGATAAAATTAGTTATCATGATTATAAGTGGAAACTTTGCGCTGACTTAAAAGTTGTTGCTCTACTCACGGGCCTGCAATCAGGATTCACAAAATATTGCTGCTTTCTTTGTGAATGGGATAGCCGAGACCGAGATAAACATTACATCGTACGGGACTGGCCTCTGCGAGAAAATCTTATTCCTGGTCAGAAAAATGTCGCCCACAATCCTTTGGTTCCGAAGGAAAATATTTACTTACCACCTTTACACATCAAACTTGGATTGATCAAGCAGTTTGTGAAAGCAGTGGACAAGACAGGTGGCGCATTTCAATTTTTGAAAACTAAATTTTCTCGTCTTAGCGAAGCTAAAATCAAAGAAGGCGTTTTTGTTGGTCCCCAGATTAAACAACTCTTCCAAGATTCGACGTTTATTGAACACCTAAATCGAAAAGAAAAACGAGCTTGGCTTGCATTTCAAAACGTTTGTAAGAACTTCCTGAGCAACCACAAAAGTAAAGATTATGTCGCTCACGTCGAGAAAACTGCTATTAGCGTACAAGGACATAAGATCTAACATGTCTCTTAAAGTTCACTTCCTTCACTCGCATCTGGACTTTTTCCCTGAAAATTTAGGAGCAGTCTCGGATGAACACATGGAACGGTTCCATCAAGACATCGCTAAGCCGGAGAAGAGATTTTCAGGGAAGTGGAATGCAAGCATGTTGGCGGAGTACTGCTGGTTTTTGAAACGAGAGAGCTGTACCTCAGGGTATACAAGGAAAGCAAGCACCAAGTAACGAGTAATATCTTTTTATTTATTACTGTTTATAGCTAAAATAGTTCTTTTTCCCATTTAAATTAAATTCATGTCCATATATTTATTATTATAATAATTATTATAATTATTATTATCTTTCGATAAATAAATTATAATTAATTTATCGAAAAGTGGTAAAATTAGAGATTTGGGGCTCCCTCGAAAATGGTGGGTGATAGAAGAAAACGGAAAACATATTTAGATTCAGGACGTCATTTTACATAAGAATAAGAATCACCCGGAATAGTGTCAGGGCTCGATAAAAAATATTTTTTTTGCAGACCAGTGATTATTGTTTCTTTATATTTGATACATCTGATAATTTTAAAGATTGTGATAATAGTTCAAGTACACAAAGTGTAAAACTACTTTCAATTTGTTTAATAAAAAAGTGATAGATTCTAATGTGTCGTAAAGTAATAATTACGTACAACATAATAAAAAAGAAAATATCAAAAAAAAACAAAAGTAAAAGCTTTTATAGAAGTTTTAATCCTTAGGGGTTACATGATAGTTCCACGACGAAGAGTTTTTTTTCAAATTACTAAATAAGAAGCTTAAGAAAAATTCATCTGCAGTAGAAAAGTACTCCGTTGACGAAGCCATGCTTCCATATTACAGACGCCATGACTGTAAACAGCATATCGATGAGAAATCAATCAGATATCAGTACAACTTGTAGGTTGGCTGTACCAGATTGGGTTACATAAACTGATTTGCACCCTATCAAGGAACTACAACAACAATTAGTAAAACTTTTATGAATCTTGGAGTTAGTGCTGGAGTAGTGATAGAGTATGAACAAGCTCTCCGCAATAAATAGTTAGATCAAAAGTTTTATCTCTTTTTTTTATAATTTGTTCACCTCAATTCCCTTGATCGAACAGCTAATAAAATAGAGTTTTCATGCAACTGGCACTGTCAGAAAGAATCGATTGAGAAGAATTATTTTCCAAGATTCTAAATATATGAAAAAGAAGTCCCAAGGAAGTTATTAATACAAAAAAAATAATCGATCAAAATATATTGGCGGTTATGTGGCATGACAATAATGTGTTGTATCTCAGTTCAAATTTTGCTGGTTACGATTACATTATTGGCGCAAAACAAGAAAAATGCAACATATCAAAAAAGTGCATGGAATGGATTTAGGTCATGATCGACTGGACCATCTTGTTATTCCTTAGGAAAAACAAACTTAATGTGGCTTTTGTCACTAAAAAACAAGTCGATGTATATAGTGTGATGTTAGTGTCTATGTGAAGTGCTTTGTGCCATTTCATTTTCTTCTTCTTCTCTAGCCGTTCTCTATCCTCTGGATATAGGCCTCTCTCGAATCTTTCCAGGCATCCCTATTCAGTGCAACCTGATACCAGTTTAGTCCTGCTGTACGTTTGATGTCATCGTACCATCGTTGTTGGGGTCTTCCTATACTTTTTTTTCTCTCCAAGGTCTCCATCTAGTCACTTTTCTACTCCAGTTATTACTGCTGTTTCTTGCTACGTGACCAGCCCAGTTCCCTTTGAGGGTACATATTCTTTGTGTTATATCTTGGTCCTTTGTAGTGTTCCTTATTCATTCGTTGGTTTTATGGTTCGCTAGCGAAACAGCTACCATGATTCTTTCAATTGCTCTCTGATGAACTTGCAATTTATTTAATATCCTCTTGGTTAGACTCTAAGTTTCACATCCACCGGAAAAATACATTCGTTATAAATTTTGGTTTTTAAGCTCAGAGGTAGTTTGGATTTAAAAATGTGTCGCATTTTCCCGTAAGCTGCCTATCCCAATCGTATTCTTCGGTTTATCTCGAGCTCCTGATTTATTTTACCCATCGTTATTTCTTGTCCTAGATATACATAGGAGTTAACTTTTTAAACGTTTTGAGTTTCTATGCTTATTGTGTCTTTATCAGTAGGCTCGTTTGTCATGAACTTCGTTTTTGATATGTTCATTTCTAATCCAATCGTTTTTGCTTCTTTGTGTAATTCTGTAAGCATTATTTGTAAATTTATGTCACTCCTGGCGAATATCACAATATCGTCAGCGAATCTTAAATTATTGAGGTTTTCTCCTGATATATTGATGCCTCTATTTTCCCAGTGTAGTTTCTTGAATACGTCTTGAAGAACCAGAGTAAATAACTTTGGTGATATTATATCACCTTGTCTTACGCCTCAATGAATGGTCGGTAGTATCTTCATGAATTCTCAATTTAATTTTTGATACACCTTAGATTTTCTTAATGACATTGATATACCTTTGGTCTATTCTTGCATTTCTCATAGCTCTTTCTGTTGCCCAATAAATGCTAGCCACACCTTGATGTTATAATCAGTTACCTTCTCATTCCATATTCTAATCGTATGAATATGTTCGACAGTGCTGTAGCTCTTTCTAAAGCCTGCTTGTTCTTTGGGCTGATAGTCGTCATTTTTTTCTCTAGACGGTTTGTTATTATTCTCATAAACAGTTTATATACCTGGGATAGGAGGCTTATGGGTCTATAGTTTTCCAGATTCGTTGGATCCGCTTTTTTATATATCAGAACCACAACGGCTGTCTCCCAGACATGTGGTATCTCTCCTTCTGCAAGACATTTATTAAAAAGTATTGCTAGTTGTTCAGCAAAATATTCTCCTAATTCTTTCAGCATTTCTCGCAGTATGTCATCTTCTCTTGCAGCTTTTCCGTTTTTCAACTGGTTAAGTGCCTTAGTAATTTCTTCTTTTCCTATGTCAGGGAGGTCTTCTGAGCCGACATTAAAAATTTAGCGTCTTCGTTTTTATTTTCTATATTAGCGTCTATCTCTGTTCTTATATCATATAGCTCTTTGTAGTAGTTCTCCGTTATGCGCAGTAAATCTTCTCTGTCTTCTACGATGTTTCCCTGCTTGTCAGTTAGCTTAGTAATTACTCTCTGTTGTTCTATTAAGTTTTCGATTTGTCCTTCTTGATAGTTAATAATATCCTGTTTTGCCATCTTTCTGACTGTATTATTAATATTTCTGTATTCTTCTGTATCTCTTTCGCCCCTGTTAATAAACTCTCTTCTTTTTTCCAGCATTTGTTTTGTTTCTATGCTAAGCTTGTCAGGTTTGTCCCTTGGTTTCAAGATTTTATTAGCCGTTTTTTTCAATTCTTTTGTTAACCATCTGTTTATTTGATTTATACCTTCAAAAGGTTTTATCGGCTACTTCTTTATTCGATGGGTTAGTTTGGTTATGAATTCTGGTTTTTGTGTCTTTAGGGTACTTGCATCTAGATTATTTTTGGAAGTATTAAATTTCTTTGCTATTTCTAGTTTTCCGTTCATATATATCTTACACCTAACCATTCTATGGTTGCTACCTGTCGTGAACGAGTTTAGAACATCTACGTCTTTAATTATGTGCTTCTGTTGTGCCAGGACGAAGTCTATTTCATTTTTCGTGGTTCCATTTGGACTTACCCATGTCCATTTTTTATTTGGTCTTTTTTTGTAGAAAGTGTTCATTGCGTATAGTTGTTCTTTTTCTAAAAACTTTATTAGCATATTGCCTCTTTCATTTTTTGTTCCGTAGCCAAACTTGCCTATATATCTTGAGTATGTGCCATCATTCCTTATTTTCGCATTAAAGTTGCCAATGACCAGGTTGTATTTTGTTTTGTTCTCGTTTAGACTTTGTATTATTTCATCATAGAGTACTTTCACCTCTTGGTCTTCATGGTTACTGGTTGGCGCATATATTTGTATAACTTTTATGATTATATTCTCATTAATTTTTAATGTGATATATATCACCCTGTCAGATTTCGCCTTAAGTGTTTACGGTTTTCATCTGATTTGTAGAATAGTATATGACCCGATTTGAGTTTTAGGCAATTTTCTCCTTTCCTTCTAACCTCTGCTAATCTCACAATATCCCAGTTTATTTTATTTAGTTCATAGTGTAGTTCTTCTAACTTATCCTCATCTCCCAGTGTCCTTGCATTATGCTCCGATGTTCAGTTGGCAGTCTGATCTTTTTCAGGTATTCTTAGCACCCCTTGTTCGATAGCTGGTCTGGCCGCTGCCTTAGTCAGGACTAGTCGAACTGCTGGAGACTGAGGGCCGTTCTTTTTGTTTGTCTGTCATTTGAGAGGAGTTTTGCCATAAAACACCACGCTGGCACTACGTCTTGGTGTGTATTTCAGCCGCTTCTAACATGAGGAACCGACGCTGTTTGCAGCCGCCCACTCTGGATCGGATGCTGCTGTGTTTCATCACATCCACCACCCGATCTGGGTCAGACGCGGTCATGGCTACGCTTACTTAGTTTAGCCTGCAGGTCAATGCAGTTGCCCGGGGTGTGGCACTTGAAGCCATAAGTAAGAGTTGAGTGCCCTGTGGAGACCAGTCTCCAAGACCCACCTCCTGTCGGAGACACTTGGTGCGATCGACCTTGGTTAAAGGTACTACCCCTCCCGGACACCCCAAACACTCTTTGCCATTCCATACAAATACATAATTTAATATCCATCGGCACTTAAATATCTACCTAATGTCCTATATTAGGACAGCTTGCATTTTAACAATAAAAACTTTGTCAAAGCGTATAATTTTATTGACTCAAGTATATATTCAAAAAAATTGTTACTTTTTTGCATTAAAGTTTAGGCATATCTGGGTTAAATAAACATTCAGTTTTTTAATAAATATTTTGATCAACAATCAACTTCTTATAATATGTAGTTTCAACGTTGTAAATATAAACCATAATTTAATAAAACCAGTAAATATAAAATTTTATCGAAATCTAATTTAAAAACAAAGCTTTGTGCGTTAAAAAAAACAATATATAACCATGTTTTTCTTATACAAATAAATTAAAAAATTTCCTGACTAGTTTTGCTTATACTAATTTAGGAATGTACACAGCTAAAATTACCTTCGTATTTATTGTCTTAAATAGATTAGAAGTTATTGATTGGTTTAAAAACTTATCAAAATTCGTGCCAATTATGAACTAATACAAACACAAGACAGTTTTAAACAACTAAAAAATGTATTTTTAATATATGTATCTTATAATACTATGTTTTATATCAGAAAATGTTTATTGTTTAATATTATTGTATATAAAAATGAATAAGCTTAAGACATCATATGTTGCAATATGACAAAGTGAAATACCGTATTTAAACAATAAGACCACAACAAAACCACTCGCTATACTATCTACTGGTTAACCAGAAATAATAAAAGCTTAGATTAATTTGTGGGGTTATTGTCTGTTACTGAGAACCCAATGTGTGTAGAGACCTATATCTATTGTTATACTTCTCTGAATAACATGGAAAAGTTTTTCGTGGTAGTGGTTACCTGTGTCCTCTAGGAAGAGATACATCTTTTGCAGGTTTTTATTTATATTCTTATTACAAGAATTAATTACACTTACAAAGTCATTCTAACTGCACTCTGCTTAAATTAACAAACTTAATAAATACCCAATATTGACTAAATATTGTTATCCTACTAAAAAGGCAATTGCAAAAACAATATTTTCAAAAATCTATAATAGTTGTAATTGTATAATACATAATCGATGTTACAATGTGTTTTATAGAAATAAATATTAACATATTGTAATTAAAAATCGAAGACAATGTAGCGCATAATAAATCAATCACATCTACAGTTTTAATTGGATATTGGCTGCTGTTTTGCAATGCATCCTACACCTGAGCAAGTCGCATTCATATTAATACCTTGTTGATTTAATGGAAGCTGCAGACAATCCAATACTAAGTAAATTTATTTTTCATTTGTTAATTAATTTAGTATTTTAGTTAACGTTAGTCAGTATTTTTTAGAATTAGTATCAAAAACAAAAACCTTTATGATGACTAAATTAAATACATTTTTGTAAAACAAAATTACATTATGATTAAAATAAAGAACAACTTTTTAAATTTAATTTTCTACTTATATAACAGCATTTACCTTTATTTAAAGCTAGTAGTGGCGCTTTTAAAATTGTGTTAAATTTTTTATTATTCACACAAAATTCTAATTTTTATTGGTATGATAAATGAATTTTAATAAAAAAATAAATTTTTAATCGTCGTCCCGAATCCATCAAATACCTGAATTTTTATGTCACTTATTTGTGACTCAGAATTATTGAAATAATGATTAGATTTTAACTGATCACTCAAGAGTGTCAAAATAACGATTAAACATATTTTTTATTCCTAAATCTTAAATGAAGATTAAAAATTATTCATTTTAAATATAATTTATTATTTTCTGTTTGTTTCTAAGTGTGACTTTTTACAAACAAAATGAGAAAAAATATAACCAAATGCCAACATTTTTGATTTAATAGATAAGGATATATGCATTTATGTTACGCGAAGTTTCAAAACTAATGTAAAATTAACGATTTTGAATGAATGGTAATGATTGATGAATATCCAAACACGGCGAATGTGTAAATGTAAATGTAATGCTAATGCAAAACGCATTTTGAGATTTGATTTTATGTGATATAACTAAAATAATAAGTTTGTAACGGTTGATGATTTTGTTGGAGCTTTATTTTATCCTTAAGGTTTGTATGGGGTGATAAGCAGTAAATCTCCCCATCTGCCTCGAAATAAATGCGCGCTATTATATTACTTATAGTAACCGACATTAAACATTTAATACTTTCATTGCCGTTATACCTTCCTTCGCATTAAATTAATAACTTTTTTACGATTGTAACAATTTTCGGTCATTTACATATTGCCAATGCGGGCTTAGCGTTAGATTTTAACGAGTATGCACCCGTTTTCGTGTTTTATAGTTTATATTCGAGTTTAATGCTTTTTGAAATTGTATTGTTACATTATACATATTGGTTTATGTTTATACATTCTCATGACTCGCTTTATTATCTGTCACTTTCAGGAAGATTAATGATCGCCGACTACTAAAATTGACGCTTGAATACCCAAATGTATTACAGTTATTCATTTGTGCTTGCTCCTCTATCGTCTCTTGGTGTTTATTATGCAAACCGAAGCATCGTCGACAATTAAATAATCCATAATAAATCTGGCATAACTACTTTATGTAAAAACCTTGTCAAACATTTTTCAAAATTATACTCACGATACAATTTACGTGCTCTCAAAAGACTCATTTGAATTTTGATTGCCGGTCAAAACAAAAACGTACAAAAATTTCCATGTTTTACTTTGTTTTTCTGAACATCAGACACTGATTAGTGTTTCAATATCCTACACAATTGCCACCCTAAAACGGAAGTTCAACGAAGAATTGTCCTCATTACTGTCCTAAAAATACATATGCACCCTATAATTCTAATATTCCCTTGGACACCGTTAATATTTTATCTTCAGCGGTTCTATGCATCAGGATATTATCCCATCTATTTTTACGTTGTTATTCAAATTGACAAACCCTTCAGCGTATCTTTTGCGGAAACAAAAAAACTAGATAAATGACGATTCTTATCGGTTTTCGTTTCAATTCTGATTGTATTCGTACATACTTAATGTGTCACAGCCTAATATGGATTAGAGATTTTTATGCTTTTTGTTACATTAATCATTCTATTAATTTAAAGCTTTTCCATTAACTTCTTTGTTGGTAAAGCGTATTTTGCTAATCCTATAGCTAAACAATCTATAAGACGTACATAAATCTGTACTAGTCATAACTTTTAGATTTTTTTAATACTCCTAAGAGGATTTACTCAGAAATTCGAAAAGAAAAATAATTAAAAACTGTAAAAAAGAAACATTACGAGCTATAAAAATTTATTTATTTTCAAAAATACTTTTTAATTTAAAACAATTTTTGCCATATATTCAAACCACCGATAAATAATTAATAAATTGTTATTTACTCAGAACCAAATAATTTACTTGAATATTATATTGTAACAATTCAAAACGACATGTATTCTAAAAAAGTTTAAAAAAATAACAAAATTAACCTTAACATAATTATAAAACAAATCAAATGTAATTTTAAATTACCAATAAATCAAGTGCATAAAAAATCAAAACACTATGTATCGTATATGTGGATTAAAAAAAATTGTTTGAAATAAGAACATAACTATTTTGACTTTCATTACTTATAAGCAGAAAAAGAACCAGTACAAAAGCGCTTTTATATTTGCAATGCTTACAACTTGAACACGAATCAATCGTTAAATTGTTGATCATTCACGTTTAAAAAATTTATTAATACAGAAACGTAAATAAATAAAAATTTATATTTAAGTTGTATATTTTATTAACATAATTTATTTATAATTTTTATGCCGTCGATAAAGTTGACTTTGGTTAATTGGATGTCTCCAAATTAAAAAAGTTACAGTAAAATCTAAAGTAACAAGAAAATTAAGCCGTGTTGAAACTTAGTGTGAAGTACGTAATTGGCATCAATACAAAAAAAATACAAAAGTATTATAAAAGAAACGATATAAAGTATTTACGGAAGCAGTAAAAACGGAATTGCGAGCAACAAAAAAAAACGCAACAAAACTAAATAATTACAAAAAATAGTTACACTAAAGGTCTCTGCGTCGAAAGAACGGCGCCTAAATATTCCCCCATTCAAAACATCTGGTGCTAAAAAAAATTACGTCAAAGATTCGCCATCAGAAGTGCGCGCCAAAAAATGTGCGATTAACTGTAGTATACCAAATGGAAAAAAATTAAGTTTTTTGAAAAAAAAATTAGAAACTTTACGTCCCGTCTAAGGGACCCATTTCTGTGGTGTCCATAGAGGCAATTTTTTATCCACTTGGAACTTTGAATTTTCAAAAAACGTTATACCTTAATATATACTAATATTAAAGAATAGATATTAATAGATAAGATTAAAAAAGTCTAAATATATACGAATCGAAAATGATGACAAAAGAAACATTAAGACTGATATAAACACAAGAAAAATCGAATAATTACTTTAAATCTGACAGTGTAGCGCAGCGGTCTTCAACCTTTTGTTATCCAAGGACAGATATGTGTGTCTCTGTCGACCGACGCGACGGTCCGCAAAATGAAGTATATACAGATATATATGTATATGTCATATAAACTTTAATGTAGCTTAAGACTAGGTTAAGTTTAGGTTAGGTAGAAAATAAATCGTAAGACATTTTTTTAAAGACGTTTATTTAAAAAAAACCATTTTTAATAGACTTCTGGCATTGTTTATTTTTAACAAGTTTTTCAATGTCTGGTCTTATCTTTGATGTAGCAATACGAACACTATTTTCAAGGTGCGAATCCCTTATTCTGGTTCTATTTTTTGATTTGATATGTTTCATTCGAGAAAACAATTGCTCACACACATAGGTGCTTCCAAACAGAGACATCATTTTCTAAGCATGAAGTCGAATACTTGGAAATTTTTTTTTGCCAATATGTTTGGAGTAAAAATTAAAAAGTTGTATTTTTGTTTTAATTCACTATTGCACTGCAGATCTAAGAGTTCGATCTGCAAATTTCCTGGAACATCTTCAACAGATTTACTGAAAGGTATTGCAAATGAGCTGATTAAATTTTCATTTTCTCTGAAGTCCTAAAATCTCGAAGTAAATTCTTCCTGTAAACCAGTTATTGTGGATATATGTTTGTCTACCTCACTACAATTACAAGTTGACAAGTTTGGAAAGTGCGTCAAATTTTTTTTCTGAAGCTGCATTTTTTACAAATTAAGTTTAGCTTAAAAATATTTTATATTGTCGTACAAGTTGTTTATTAAGTTTTCCTTGCCTTGTAGCCGCCCATTCAGCTCAAATGCATAGTCAGATCAGTTAGGAAACCAAAACCATTAAGCGATTCTTAATCATCAAAGAGGGCAGTAGGTTTTTGCTTGCTACCCAAAAACGTTTCAATTGCTTCTTTTAGGCCGAACACCCGCTTTTTCCTCTACTAAGCCAACGAACGTCTGAGAAGTAAACAACATTCCCATACTCTGCATCAATATCGGACAAGAACTTTTGGAATTCTTGGTGATTAAGTCCTCAAAACCTAAGAAAATTTACCACTATTATAATTTCTTTCATAACATGGTCACATTTTAAATTTTTGGTACATAATTTTGTTGGTGTATAATAATATGATATTGCATTACATTTAAGTTGGTTTGGCATTTTTTAATTAAAACTGCAAGACCTTCATTTTTACCAACGATAGGTGGTGCCCCGTCTGCTATGATGCCTGACAGTTTTGTAAGATCAATATTGTATCGATTTATTACCTTCATGACACATTTAGAAATGTCATCTCCCTTCGTAGTTCCTTTCATAGGATAAAGCGCAGCCAGTTCTTCTGTAATTTCAAAAGTATCATCGATACCACGGATGAAAATTGCCAACTGGGCTGTATCTGTCATATCAGTACTTTCATCAATCGCGATAGAGTAAAAAACAGATTTAGCTATCTGATTTTTAAGGGAATTTTCTATGTATTCTGGTAACTTTTTAATTCTTTTAGCAACGGTTACTCCTGATTAACTAATTTTAGAAAAAAGGTGTTTTTACGATAGACATAAAACTTCTGCAGCTGAAAGGATTTGACTTAGAAGCAATTTTTTCCGATACAATATAGCTCACCTGAAAAAAATTATTAACGAGCTTTATTTTTACAATAAAAAAATTTGAGTCAACTTTAAACACAACTTAAACTGAAGTTATAGTACCACCCATTTATGTGATAAAATAGGTTACGTTTACACAAGTTTCGCTCTATATATTTGGTCTCTGAAATGTATATTGTTTGTTCAATGCTTCTACTTTATCAACTCGCATCTGACGCTCAATTCCGTCAAATTTGGCAGCGCGAAAGACCCGGTATTTGTATTGACGTTATTAATTTGATGTATTTTGAATTTTTTTAATTGTTTTTAGATTGATTTTAAGAAATTATTTTACGTTTCTTTTAAATTCAACTTTGTAATTCAAAGTTGTGGATAAAATTTTGTATTAATTTATTTCAAAATTTATTAAGCTGTTGAATCATCTGTCTTCTGTGTTTATTTGGCATTTTTCTTTGTTCGATCAAAATTCCAGTAATAATTTATGTTTCCCTTCTGAGATATAATTGTAATTAGATATATTTTAGTAGTTTGTTTATTTTAAGTTTATTTAAAAGTGCTTTGTTTTAAGTCATTCTCGGTGCAGTCGTACTTGGTTTCTTTGTGTGAGTTCGATCAAATTACGTGGGAATTAAGTCATTATTTAAATTTATTAGTAAGTTATGATCCAAGCCTAAACAACTAATCTTTGTGATAGTAATGGAATATGATATTTTGTCAATTTGACAGTTTACGCAGAAACAAACACCGTGGCCCAACACTACTTTTGTGACATTATTTAATCTGTTTGCATCCTTTTTGCACTTTTTGGTGGTATGGTTTTCTTTCATGGAGTGTCGAACACAGCCATTGTGGAAATGATAGTCGAATAAGTTTATATATAAGTGATTTTGGTGGAGGAAGCTAAGTCCAGTCGGTTAACAAATGCTTTAAAAAGATAGTTAGTTAGTTGGTTTTGGGGGTGGTAAACTCATCCTCTTTAGATGAACTAACGCTGCGAAAGGAATATGCAGAAAACGTGAATTTTTAGTGCAGTTAGTAGAGTTTTCTTTCTCCTAATTCGTAAAATTTACGCCTTTTAAGAGAATATCACGCGCTTGCAGTTTCATTTTACGTAATGTACAACCGTGTTCGTCGAGTGGTACGACGCGGTTATATCTTCGCCTTGGTGGCGGTTATTGAGAATCTTCCGACGGTACATAATCTTCTGGTGGGGGGCACCCTTCAACGTTTCTTCATGATTAGATCTGGCAACCCAGGATCCAACCACAAGTTCTTTCCTGGATTTATGACGACGACAATTTAAGGTATTTATTTTGTACCGATTACTTAAAGTTTGTGAATTTTATTTACGCGTTTAAGCTTTGGTTTTTAAAAAAAAATGAGTGTTGCGAATTAACGATTTCATCGATAATGTAATTAATAAATGATTACTGTCCGTACTTGTCAAAACTATGTGACAAAATTTCGTTGTGTAAAAAATTTGTTTGACGTTAACCGGAAAATTTACTATTAAAAATTTTCATCCTGGTTTTAAAATAGACGGATTTACTTCACTTTGTATTTAATTAATATCTATATAATGCGCACACGGCCGTGCTTAAGTTATATAAGATTTTCATTTGTTTGTTTTTATTATGTTTTTTGTGTTTGTTTGTTTCAGTTCTTTAAATTTTTGTTAGTTTTTTTTTTAATATATTATCATCCAATTTACTTTGATTTTTAACTTTCATGTTTACTTAAATTATTTTTTTTATTATGCGTTAATTTAAATAGTGTTTTTGGTTTGTTCTATTTTCTTGTTTTGAGTAATTTTTGTTCAAACAGTGAAATTGTAAACAAACTTTTAATTCCGTCGGCTTCCGCGTTATGTAAAATTTAAGTTCATTTGAGATTTTAGTGAGGTCCATTTAGAGTGTATCCTTCAGGAGCGGGCTTGTGGTTGGCAAGTGCCGGAAGTCCATTGAGCTTTACTCCTTCCTGGCGCCCTTTGATTTGACTTTTTGATTTTGTTTTCATTCAAGTTTTCCAAGCAATCACGGAATTTTGGAATATAACCCACCCCGTCTTCACTGAGCACCGTCAAAACTTCGTTTATGTTACTTTATTTCAGGCAAATGTTATATATAAGTTTAACTTTATTTGTTGCCTTAGCTTACAAATTAGTTCGTGCTTTACACTTGTTACCTTACATTCTATATTTACATTCTATTTACATTTTTTTTTTACTTCTTCCATCCACTCCGCTCCATTTCCGTTTTCGTCTAAGATTTCCTCTATTTTCATAACTTCTTCTCTTAATTCACTGCATTTCTCTCTCATGTGGTTAAGGTCCTCCGTCTCTTCTCCACATAGTCCGCACATCTTTTCTTCTTCTTTTGTCCAATATTTGTTACCTAACTCCTCGTTGCCACATCTGAACTGTGCTATCATTTTTTTCTTTTTGCTGCTTTTATTCTCTATATTCTTTAAATATTCTGGCACCCCTTTACCCTTGATCTCTTTATAATTCCTATTATATCTGCTCTCTTTTATCTTTATTGTTTATCTTTCTTGTTTTTTAATGTCCCTATCTCTCCTTATTATTCCTTCTCTTACTTCTACTCCCTCTTCTCTTAATCTCTCCATTTCTTCTCTCGCGTACCCGTTTCTGTTGTAATACTCTTCTCTGCCCTCCTGCCGTACTTCACTTTTCCTCCCTTTATCTCTTTCCAACATTCTTGCAGTATTTTGCATTCTGTTCTTTCCCTCAGTTCTTCCTCGCAGTTGTTAATAATAGTGATGACGATGAAAACGTCAGCAACATTGTAGTACATGAGACTATGTGGCATTTTGGCAATTTAGTGAATATAAATGAATTTAAGGAAACCCGTTATAAACGGGATTTTTGGATGGCATTTTTTCCTTGTGAAGATATCGACAACATTCTTCAATGCAGTAATGCTAAATTGAGGGATAGGAGGAAGACAATAACAAAAGGAAAATCCTATAAAGGAATTGGTTTGCTGTATGTAATGACAGTGAACACTCACCACAACCGTAGAAGTTACTGGAGCACCGAGACATCGCGCGTCTTTTTCCTGCTGTTGCTTTCGAACGAAGATTCAAAATGGGACTACATAGGTTTGAAAAAATACTCAATAATATTTCTTTCTCTATGTCTGACAATGATAATCTTTCTACTGATAAATGGAGAGAAGTTCGTCCTTTCTTTGAAATGACCACAGCCAAGTGGACTGACATCTTTACACCCGGTTATAAACTAACAATTGACGAATCGATGTTTGCATTGTATGGCAAGGGGCTTAATAAAGAAGTTGGAGGTATGCCGGCTGTTATTAAAATAAAGCGTGAACCAAAAAGAGTCGGATGCGAATGCAAGACAATCGCAGATGTACAATGGAGTAATGATTGGGATTGAAATCAATGAGGGGAGGGAAGCTATGCAACAGAAAGAATGGCAAAAAAACTGGGTACAGGAACTGCTACCGCATTACGTCTTACACGTCCTTGGCATGCTACAGGAAGAATTGTAGTCGGAGACTCGTGGTTTTCGTCAGTCAAAACTGCAAAGGAATTACATGATCGAGGATTAATTACATTGGAATAGTGAAAACTGCAACCAGAAAATATCCTATGTCAGAGCATAAAAGACGATGTCCCCCGCTGAGAGGACAAGTTTCTGTAGCAATAGCTGCTGAATCACCTGATACGAAATTAATAAGTCTTGCGTGGAGAGACAAAAAAATTCATACATTTGTTGGTCCTTGTGGCACGACGACTAACGGAAGCCTTGCGAAAAAGAGGAGACTTGATGAAACTGGGAGGAGTGTTATAAAAGAAGTTCCAAGACTACAAATAGTTGAAGAGTACTTGGCCAGAGTGGACTGGCTTTAGAAGACGTTTGGAATACTCAGAGTTGGCAACACCGTATGTTCGCAAGTCTCTTTGGTATTATTAAAACAAATGCTTTTTTAGCATACAAATATTTTAAACGCGATCCTGCTGTCAAACATAGCGATTTTACGGAAGCACTTGCACTGCAGCTAATAAGAAATCATTGGTGCCATGAGGTAAATGATGCGCCAATTAATGATAATGTTCAAAATGCCGTTCTAAATAAAAATCTACCTGGTAAACATATCTTGGTACCACTAAGTAGAGGCGATGCTAAACAAAGAGTTCAAAGAAAATGCATAATTTGCAGTAGAATTAGAAGAATAGAGCAAAAGGCAAGTTTTTATTGTAGTTGTTGCGGGGTGCGAGCTGTTATATGCGCTCCTACAACAGGACGTAATTGTTTTACTCATCACCTCCAACATGGAATACCTGCTTGAATAATCGATTACAAAATTTTATTAAGAATGTGTATTCTGTTTGTTGTTTGTTTTCAAGAATTTCCATTGTTAAATGTTTTACCTACTTTTACATTTATTGCATTTATTTTATAATAAATTTTAGATAATAAAACTCCTCCTCAATTTCTTACCCACGCCACTGTATATTCAATGAAATATCTCAATGAACTGGGGTTTAATGTGGTTCATGCGTTCTCCTATTTTGCTTGTAGTGCAGGAAGGTAATAACCGTCCTCCTTGAAGGACAGCTGCATGTGCGGTAGAAAGTCCTGCCAGAAGGATATTGTATTGTGTACAAAAGTTCTTCTAGAAGAGCATCCAGCAGAGCCACGTCTTGTACGCTCTATCATTAAAATACCACGTAAATATTTGGAAAGCCTAAAACTGGAAACGGTGAAAGAGGTAATATGAGCCCTAGTTGTGTATTTGGAATGGAAAATACTGTAAATATGCAAAATCGAAGTTTTTCGTTAAACAAAAATGATCTAAAGCCGATTGTTTATCAATTCGCCCAACAGATAAAAACAAATCGTAAATACAATCATGAAACTGAAAAAGCTAGTTACTAGTCGGAAGGTGTGCTAGAGCAACTGAAATGAATAAAAAAGAAGTAGAAAAGTATTGTAATTTGCTAGCAAGGACACTGGAGCAAAGTTCTTCTATATCTTCAACATTGACGAAACATGTCTTCAGCTAAACAGTGGACCAGCGAAGTACTTGTTAAACAGACACCAAAAACTGTTTCAGCGCTAACGTCCACTAAAATGGGCAAAACGATTACGTTCGTAATGTGTTATAACGCAGAAGCCAACTTTTTACCACCTGCTGTTATCAGGAAAGAAAAAATAAAAAGCAATGATAAGGACATGGGCTACACTAGGAACAATGTTGATGGATATACTTCTCACGTCAATTCTGTCGAAATGTTGAAGTATGCGGAATTGAATAACATTACCATATCGTACCTGCTCAGCCATACTACACATTCCTCCACCCTTAGATAGACATGTTTTAAAACACTGAAAACACAAATCGTGCCGTTTGTGGATTAGGAATTATTGCTAGAGAGGCGCATTACCAGATATCAATTTGGTGAGATACTGAGTTTGAGCTGGGAGAAAACTGCTACAATTCTAAATGGTTCGTCGAGTTTTAGAACAATGGAATCCTTCCGTTCCAAGTAACATCGTGCCAGTTTAGACATTTTGCATTGAACAAACCACTTCCACAATCATTGAACAATAGGCAACTAATGAATTAGAAGCACAACCATCAGTTCGGAGAGAAAAACATGACATTGTCACACCATTAAAAATATTGGCTAATTTAAACGATTAACAACTATTTTAACACAAGAAAAAGAAGAAAACTCCCAAAATAAGAATGAGATCAAAAAGGACAAAAGACAGCGAGAAAGATGTAGATATAAATCTATAAAGTGACAAAGGTATCAGATTTTGACGTGCAACTCAACGTTAAAGATTGACTAGATCAAATGTGTGAATTATCAGCTCTGACTGCACGAAAGTTATACCACCTTGATTATTATGGCCATTTTCCTCGGAAGGTATAGAAAAGGTGGCAATATCCCTTATTTTTTAAATTATTTTTTTAAGTTTACGTTTTTATTTATTTTGCAAAATGAACTAAACTACGTTGTACTAGTGTTTTCTATTTCATTGTAGCATTAATTTTTTTACTAATTATAATAGTATGACTATCTATCCCAGACTTCACTTATCTCAAAAATAACAGTATTGATAATCCATGTGTTTTATTGACTTTTTTGTGATTTGGTTGTGTCTGTGCTGTTGAATATAAGTCTAATTATTCTTAGATATCAAAGTGTTTTTGGAACCATAAAAAAACTCCCCACAAAGTTTAAGCAAAATCTAAAATACGCTGACTTTATCGATTTGATGATTTCATATGTTCTTTCATTCTGTTCTAAACAAAGTTTTGCCCGCGTACGTATGACAGGCTTCTTCAAAGCGTAAGTAACACAAATAATTTAAAATTAATGTTTCTAATAGTAAATATTGATCACTCAGAATTGCCAACAACATCTCAGTCCAATATAGAAGAAATACCAACAACAGTAACAAAAGTAACAAAAAAACACAATCCTAAAAATGTTCAATAGTTACAGAAGTATTTGGAAATTTTGGAACGCTGATCGAAAAAAATGGAATATTCTGGATACCGATAACGGAAGAATATAAATACATAGTAATTTAGAGAAAGTTGGAGTCAGTTTTTCAAATAGAGCCGGAAGAACTGTTAAGAAAAATTTGTCGGTTTAAATAAATAAGTGTTTAACGCGTGTGCTAGATAAATAAAAGTGCACGTGCTAGTGAAAAATAAATACGGCGTGTAAGTGTACCTATTGTCAACATAAACAAATATCGGTTTAGATAAACAGAAGTTATCCGCGGACATTATTTTTTGAGTTACAGTAATATATAAATTAATACGTTACGTTCATAAAAATTAGTTCTAATCGTATAAATACTTCGTTTGTAAATAAATTTAATTTTAAAAGTCGTTAACCCTTTCATGCATAGCGTGCACTATAGTGGACACAAAATTGCAACGGTGTTTTTTGTGCAACCACTAATATATTTTAATGTTTGATTGCATGAGTTCATTAATACGAATGTTTAGACTATGATAACCACGGCGCCAGGTGATATAATCTATTTAATTTCGTAAGATCAGCATTTGAACACTACCAAGAAACATATCAGCTGTGCAACATGGACGAAGAAAATTATCCAACTTTGAATACACGTAGCTTTTACGGTTTGCCGAAAAAAAGGTAATATATTATCATTCATAACCTTGATAGTGTTCTAAAGTTATTTATTACTTAACATTTCAAAGTAGTTATCGATTTTCTGCTGATATGATCATTTTATAAATGTACACTGCAGTGTACGGCATGCGTTTAGGACTTGATTATCACAAAAAAATACTTACTTTTTTTTCTTATTCCATAGACAGTATTATTTAAAAATCTTGGTGAATTGTCAATATCAGATGATGATCATGATTCAGGCACTCCTTCGACCTCTCAGGTAATCCATGACGACCATAATGACTCTTCGGAGAATGAACTTGAAGATTTATTAGTAGAAGTTGAGAATGAAGCAGATGCTCCTGATGTAGGAGGAACTCAAGAAGAATGTCAACTTTTAGAAGATGATAGTGAAGATGAAATTAATTTACTGCAATTACGGGAAAAAATTAGAAAGGATGCCTGGGTAGCACAAGATAATGAAAGATAATAAATATAAATGCAAACGTGAACTCGATAATTGATATATTTTTCTCTTTGATATCTGATGATATGATGGATGAGATTGTATATCAAACAAATTTATATAGTTAACGGAATGGAAAAGAAAACATCAACCTTACTAAAAAAGAATTACATATTTTTATCGGTATACATTTAGTAATGTCTTATATTCGTTATCCACGTGTTAGATTGTACTGGTCAAGTGAGAATGGTTTACGTATGGACTTAATTGCTGATGCCATGTCTGTAAATAGGTATGAAGAAATTCTTAGAAACCTCCATTTTATTGAAAATCCGGTGGGTGAAAGATGCAATACTATAATAACCAAAAACACTGAAGATAAACTATGGAAATTGCGACCTTTCCTGAATAAACTTCAAGCTAATTTTATTAGTGCAATGGAACCCGAAGAGTATCAGTCTGTAGACGAACAGGTTATTCCCATGAAAAGCAAAATAAATATAAAACAATATTTGCCGAAAAAAAACAAAAATTGGGGAATAAAATGTTGGGTAAGAGCGGACACTGGTGGTTATATGTACAGATTCGAAATTTATCAAGGAGCAAAGAACAGAGTTGCAGTAAGCCCACTGGGAGCTTGTACAGATGTAGTTCTACGATTATGTGAGGATCTTTCTCATAAAAATGACAAAGTTTTTTTTGATAACCTGTTTTGTTCAGTTGATCTTTTAGATGCACTCAGAAATAAAGGAATATATGGTACTGAACCTTTACGATCCAACAGAATGCAGAGAGCCACAAAAATATTACCGACAGATAAGGTTATGAAAAAAGAACCAAGAGGAATTTCTTATGTGGCAACTAGAAAGGGTATAACAATGACCAAGTGGTATGATAAAGCACCAATACTTGTAGCGTCTGCGTGTGCTGGGAAAGAACCACAAGACAAAGCAAGAAGGTATTCTAAAAAGGAAAACAAAAATATTTAAATTGACCGACCATTTGCCATAAAATTCTATAATAAAAATATGGGTGGAGTTGACCTCCATGACCAACACCTAGCCATGTACCCATGCGCCGGAAAAACAGAAGATGGTACATAAAAGTTTTTATGCATTTTTTAGATGTGGCGGTGGTAACTGCTTACATTATACACAAACGTAATGGGTGTAAAGATAAAGACTACTTACAATTTAAAGCTTCACTGGCGAAAACACTTATAAATATCGGAACGTTGAACAAAACTCACGCAGGTCGACCAAGATCAAGATCTGTGACACCTCCTACTATACTCAAAAAGAGAATCAAACGAACCTCCATGGAAGTGAGGTTTGATGGTCAAGGTCACTGGCCAAAGCTTACTAATACAAAAAATGCAAACCGTTGCAAATCATCAATTTGTAAGCGAAGTACTAAATACATCTGCAAAAAGTGCAACGAATATCTGTGTCCAGATTGTTTTGAACACTTTCACACATTTGTACGCTAATTTGTAAAAGTAAAAATCATATTATATTATTTTATTGCATGACGTCCACTAAAGTGTACAGAACAATTTTTACGTTTTATTCAAAAAATTAAAATTTTTTCATAACAAAATATGATCTATTTTGATTTATAATAAAGTTTTTAACACAATTTTGAATTTTATTTTCATAATTTATCGTTTTTGTAAATTCATGCACGAAAGGGTTAAGATAGGATTTTCTTTTCTGTGAAAGTAAATTAAACGATTACAAAAATCGACAAAATAGGTTTAATTTTGCAAGATGAAACTAAAAGCAAAAACATCATAAGTTAACGACAAGGACCAATCGTTATTGTCGTTGTTGGTGCATGATTCGGTAAAATGGACAACATAGTGTTACATGAAAAAATTGAATTAAGCCGTAAACCAAAAAAAGTTTTTTTAATTATAAAAACGGATACTTGCGGTAGTAAATATCAATAAAAATATTTTTTATTTTTAAAGCTAAAACAATGTTGTTGTTATTTGTCATAATCCAAAACATTATTTTACAATTTTTGTTTTAATTAAATTTTTAATGGTCATTTTTTATGCAAATCTACCGAGTAGAAAATTTGTAGCATAAACAGATTACAGAAATGCCATAAAACCAAAATGAAAAAGATACAAATACCCGGAAAACACAAATCAAATCATAACTTTATTTCAAGAGACAACGTGTTGAGCGCGTTTTTCAATTTAAATTTTCACAACCCCGATTACTATCGATCGGTAAGGTATAAAAAGCTCAACAATATTTTTTATTTCTTTCTACTTTTAATCCAAGTTTAAATATATATAACATCTTTGAAGAAAATTATAGGGGTTGGATTTAAACGATTACATTCGCTCATAAAAGACAGTCCTTTAAATGTTTGGTCAATGAACATTTTGTAGTGTTTTAAGGGCGCTAACCGGGAAAACTGACATAGACAAATTGCGAGTAAGCAATGACTAAAGACATAAAGAAGCTTCCTGTAATCAAATTTTGATGAGCAATTAAAGCAAAACGAAATGATGGCCATCATGCAAGTTGCAGACTTATAAGTTTATAGCGGTGGTTTGCGCTTTCGCTAGTATCCCCTATCGAGATTTGATTACCCCCGGTGGATATTACTTTGGTGATTAAGAATTGTTAAAAAGGTAAGTAACCGTAGTTTCGGTTGGTGCTTTCACCGCTAAAGGAGTTGAGAAGTGTGTGTTTAAGGAATAGCGTGACGTCGAGGAGTGCAACGCGTTGTTAAAGGACGCATTATCTAAATTAATCTTACAAATTACAAAGCATCTTATGCTATAACTGTGTTTATGAACATGATAATATTAAGAACATCAAACTGTTTGATATTCCATTTGATCTTCGCACAATGGTTTTAACGATCTTTACACTATAATGGGGTATTCGGAAAACGCTTCAGGCGTTCCTACAAATCCGTTTGGATTAAATTTAGAAATTTGCTTTTATATATAATGACGTCAAACAAAATTCGTCCTTATTACGTTTACGGTATTTCGTCGAATTTTCAAAATTGTTTACGTTCGAAACCGACTATCGTGTGCTACTTATAATACGAGTACTCCAACGGAGTTTTAAGTCTCCCTTGGGAGTACGTGTAATTAAAACTGCTCTCTAAAAGGATTAACTTCGGACAGACTAAATTATGATCGTTGCTGACGCAGGATTTACAGTGGACTAGGAATTATTTTGATGAAGTTGTCTCGTAAATTAACGCCTGTTACTATTACCATTATCTGCGTTTCATTTACTTCATCCTTGGCATAAATAATTCGTCCATAAATAAATTTACTTTAATTATTTAACAAATTTAAAAATAAGATCAATCTCTGTTGCAAGATTTGTTTATTTTAAGAACTGTCAAATACTTAAGATAACAAATGGCATGTGTACCGCATGTCAATATTGCCCCGAGAGAAAAAGCATCCCAAAATTCAAATCAAAAACCGAAATAACACAAGAAAACGAGATTTACAAACACACATCCATCATGTCATACAAAACACCCACTTTAAATTCGAAATAAAAACAATTTCGGGCAAATATATTTAAAAGCAGTACCGCCAGCTAGCATGGATGATTGACAAGGGGAATGTCTGTATATGGAAATGCCACCGAAGATTCAACACGGTTATGAATCTATATGTATATTTAGAGGGGCGAATCGAGCAACTGTCACGCAAAACTGATTGAGGACGTTCGCGATGCAGATTAGCACTGCACGTCTATGCCACATATTGCATTGCATTCATATTCTAATTATTAATCTTAAAATGATAAAACTTATTCTTTCAAAATTTACTCTCCATTACTGGTAAACGATAAATAAACACATTCCCAAAACGATCACAATTGTTTACATTTTAGGGAGGAAGAAAATTACCTAAAGCATTTTAAATCGCGTTTCAGTTTCTAAATTTGTACTTATAATTTAAGCTTGTGTTGTTTTAGTAGTTCTACTAGTAGAATATTTTTTCTAATCTATGAAATATGTATAAATAGCGCGTCAGGTGCAATTAACCCAACTACAATAAACTTTAATAGCGTTGAATAAGCTAAAAGAAGATACAAAATTATATAAAAACAAAATTGGCGTTATAATAATTGTTCATAAACAAAAAAACAATTGATACATGATTACCAAAACCAAATAAAGTCAAAATTTTACTAAGCTTTGTTGAAAGAAAAGCTATGACCTATAATAAAAATCAGCTACAAGTAAAGCAAAAGAAGTTTACCCTATGAGTTGATTAATTATAAACCCGTGTCCACAAATCCAGCCATAAAAATATGTCGAGTGTATATGGAGTGAAACAAAACGATAAACTATCGAAAATATAAAAAAACTGTTAATACAATTACTAAATAATTTAATTATTTACTAATTGTTTATATTTTAATAAATTAAAAATTATTTAAACAAATTCACAGAGACTGCAAATTTATTCATTAATATACACCAAAATGACATTGTTGGCGTGGATTGAAATCTCTGCAATTTAGCAACAAATAAAGTACACAATAATAAACAACATATAGCAAAATAAAAATGACTATATTTTTGAAAAAATAATTATTTCGTTTTAAAGTGTCTTCCATTCGCTTTGAAGCTCGCACGCAAGGATTACTTTCTAAGTTATTTTTTACAATGTTGGCGTGAATTAATTTTTGTGCAAACTTAGCAAAAAATCGGATACACAATAATAAACAAAATATTACAAAATTAAAATGACGATGTTTTTAAAAAAATAATTATTTTGTTTTAAAGTGTCTTCTATCCGCCTTGAAGCTCACACGCAAGGCTTACTTTCAAAGTCATTTTTTCCAACGTTGGAGTGAATTAATTTTTGTGCAAATTTAGCAACAAATAGGGTACACAATAATAAACAAAATATTGCAAAATTAAAATGACGATATTTTAAAAAAAATAATTATTTTGTTTTAAAGCGTCTTTTATCTGCCTTGAAGCTCGCACGCAAAACTTACTTTCAAAGTAATTTTTTCCAATGTTGGCGGAAATTAATTTTTGTGCAAACTTAGCAACAAATCAGGTACACAATAATAAACAAAATATTGCAAAATTGAAATGAGAATATTTTTTAAATAATAATTATTTTGTTTTAAATTGTCTTCTATTCGCCCTAAAGCTCGCACGCAAGGCTTACGTTCAAAGTCATTTTTTACAATGTTATCGTGAATTAATTTTTGTGCAGCAAATTTAGCAACAAATAGGGTACACAATAATAAACAAAATAATGCAAATAAAACAAACGATATTTTTTTTTAAATAAATATTTTGTTTTAAAGTGTCTTGTATCCGCCTTGGAGCTCGCACGCAAGGCTTACTTTCAAAGTTATTTTTTCCAATGTTGGCGTGAATTAATTTTTGTGCAAATTTAGCAACAAATAGGATTCAGAATAATAAATAAAATATTGCAAAACTAAAATGACGATAATTTTAAAAAATAATTATTTTCTTTTCAAGTTTTTGCGTGCGAAGTATTACGGCGGATGCAAACAACTTTAAAACAAAATAATAATTTTTTTTAAAATATCTTCATTATTATTTTGCAATATTTTGTTTATTATTGTGTACTTATTTGTTGCTAAATTTGCACAAAAATTAATTCACGCCAACATTGTAAAAAATGAGTTTGAACGTAACTCTTGGATTCGAAGTATCACGGCGGACAGGAGACACTTTAAAACAAAATAATTTTTTTTAAATATCGTCATTTTGATTTTGCAATATTTAGTTTATTATTGTGTACCGTATGTGTTGCTAAATTTGCACAAAAATTAATTTACGTCAATATTGCAAAAAATTACTTTGGACGTAAGCCTTGCGTGCGAGCTTCATGGCGGATAGAAGACACTTTAAAACAAAATAATTATTTTTTTAAAAATATCGTCATTTTTATTTTGCAGTATTTTGTTTATTATTGTGTACCCTATATACTTTATAACAAAATATTTTTTTTTAAATATCGTCATTTTGATTTTTTATTATTGTGTGTCCTATTTGTTGCTAAATTTGCACAAAGATTAATTCACGCCAATATTGCAAAAAATGACTTTGAACGTAAGCCTCGCGTGCAAGCTTCATGGTGGATAGAAAACACTATAAAACAAAATATATTTTTTTTAAATGTCATTTTCATTTTGCAATATTTTGATTATTATTGTGAACCCTATTTGTTGCTAAATTTTCACAAAAATTAATTCACGCTAGCATTGTAAAGAATGACTTTGAACGTAACCATTGCATGCGAGGTATCACGGCGGATAGGAGACACTTTAAAAAGAAATAATTTTCTTTTGAATATCTTCATTTTGATTTGGCAATATTTTGTTTATTATTGTGTACCGTATTTGTTGCTAAATTTGCACAAAAATTAATTCACGTCAATATTGTAAAAAATGACTTTGAACGTAAGTAAGCCTTGTGTGCGAGTTTCATAGCGAATAGAAGACACTTTAAAACAAAATAATTATTTCTTTAAAAATATCGTCATTTTTATTTTGCAATATTTTGTTTATTATTGTGAACACTATTTGTTGCTAAATTTTCACAAAAATTAATTCACGCTAGCATTGTAAAGAATGACTTTGAACGTAACCCTTGCATGCGAGGTATCACGGCGGATAGGGGACACTTTAAAACAAAATATTTTTTTTTTAAATATCGTCATTTTGATTTTGCAATATTTTGTTTATTATTGTGTACCGTATGTGTTGCTAAATTTGCACAAAAATTAATTCACGTCAATATTGTAAAAAATGACTTTGAACGTAAGTAAGCCTTGTGTGCGAGTTTAATAGCGAATAGAAGACACTTTAAAACAAAATAATTATTTCTTTAAAAATATCGTCATTTTTATTTTGCAATATTTTGTTTATTATTGTGTACCCTATTTGTTGTTAAATTTGCACAAAAATTAATTTACGCCAACATTGTAAAAAATGACTTTGAATGTAACCCTTGCATGCAAGGTATCACGGCGGATAGGAGACACTTTATAACAAAATAATTTTTTTTTAAAATGTCGTCATTTTAATTTTGCAATCTTTTGTTTATTATTGTGTACCCTATTTGTTGCTAAATGTGCACAAAAATTAATTCACGCTAGCATTGTAAATAATGACTTTGAACATAACCCTTGCATGCGAGGTATCACGGTGGATAGGAGACACTTTAAAACAAAATAATTTTCTTTTGTATATCTTCATTTTGATTTGGCAATATTTTGTTTATTATTGTGTACCGTATTTGTTGCTAAATTTGCACAAAAATTAATTCACGCCAATGTTGTAAAAAATGACTTTGAATGTAACCTTTGCATGCAAGGTATCACGGCGGATAGGAGACACTTTATAACAAAATAATTTTTTTTTTAAATATCGTCATTTTGATTTTGCAATCTTTTGTTTATTATTGTGTACCCTATTTGTTGCTAAATTTGCACAAAAATTAATTCACGCCAATATTGTAAAAAATTACTTTGAACGTAAGCCTTGGGTGCGAGCTTCATGGCGAATAGAAAACACTTTAAAACAAAATATTTTTTTTAAAAATGTCATTTTCATTTTGCAATATTTCGTTTATTATTGTGTACCCTATTTGTTGCTAAATTTTCACAAAAATTAATTTACGTCAACATTGTAAAAAATTACTTTGAACATAACTCTTGCATGCGAGGTATCACGGCGGATAGGAGACACTTTAAAACAAAATAATTGTTTTTAAATGTCATTTTTATTTTGCAATATTTTGTTTATTATTGTGTACCAAATTTGTTGCTAAATTTGCACAAAGATTAATTCACGCCAATATTGCAAAAAATGACTTTGAACGTAAGCCTTGCGTGCGAGCTTCATGGCGGATAGAAAACACTTTAAAACAAAATAATTATTTTTGAAAAAATATCGTCATTTTTATTTTGCAATATTTTGTTTATTATTGTGTACCCTATTTGTTGTTAAACTTACACAAACATTAATTCACGCCAGTACTGTAAAAAATGACTTT
Source organism: Aquatica leii (assembly GCA_035610365.1). Taxonomy (NCBI): domain Eukaryota; kingdom Metazoa; phylum Arthropoda; class Insecta; order Coleoptera; family Lampyridae; genus Aquatica; species Aquatica leii. The sequence continues at coordinate 31,145,093 of CM069439.1, forward strand.
GAATGTAAGCCTTGCATGCGTGGTAACAGGGCGGATAGGGGACACTTCAAAACAAAACAGTTTTTTTTAAATTTCGTCATTTTGATTTTGCAATTTTTTGTTTAATATGGTGTACCCTATTTTTGTTTATTTTTTTGTTTTTCAGACTTTAAATGCTGTGCAATATCACCGGCATCACTGTGGAAAACACTAAATTCTGTACGCCACTTTTCGCATCGGACATCTGAGGGAGTATTTATTTGCTTGATAAACGCATATTTTGCTTGTAATCTAACATTGAACAAACACTGTCGTTTCGCCATGTTAACTTATGATTCCAAAACAAAAGAAGTTTAAGTTATTTATTACACGATCAATCAAACAGCAACAAAATAAATAGCAAAAAGTGGGCGAACAAAATATGTCATCCAATAGCCACTCTCGGCTATCGTCGCGTCGACCGACTAGTCTGGTGTGCCATTTTTCATATAATTGGAGGGAAATTTTTTCTTAGTTTTTAATTCTTTCAGGCCTTAACTTTTTAATAAAAAATTGAAAAATTAAAAATTTTTAGTTTTTCCAACGGGGATCTTTACTAATGCCTTCCAAGGATGGATCTAAGAAGTAAAAAAATTCTCATGTTTTTAGTTTACAAATTAGCAATGGTTTTATATAAATTTAAAACTGGTAAAATTTACTTAATTAACAATAGCATAACTAATAGAAAAATGGCGAAAAAACTTTTTTGCCCACCGGATTTTTATTCTTTTATGTTTCCAGATAGTGCTCAAATTTTTATTCCTTAATATTCATATTTAAACGGTTAAATCATTATTTTATTTTTATGTGCATAAAACGTAAAACGCATGCGGTCTCCGAGCCATCCATTTTTTGTCCTATTTTCAACGCGCAATTAAAATTATAAATATTGATTGCACAGTTCGGGAAGATGGGAGTTTTTTTAGGAAATTGTCTCCTCTTTTAGGATCTTTTTTTAAAATTTTGAATATCTCAAATAGTTTCTGAAATATTTGCAAAAATCCAAGTTTATAACTTTTTCAATTTTTTGCGGCGCATTTTGAGGTTTTTACTTAAAGTTTCTAGATGCAATTCCGAATCAAATGACACTTTAATCATAATTTTCGGAGAAGTCCCTCCAATTTTATAAAAAATGGCACTTGTTGACCAGACTAGAAGACGCGGTTTCGCTCTCACACACCGCATGCGTCCGGCCGGCGGCCGTCCGCCGGCTCGACTACTCAAATTTTTGCGTGGTTTCCGAAAACGGGACAATTTTGCGTCTCAGAGTTCATTCCAGGGACACCGGGACTCGTAATTACAAAAAGGGACAGTCTAGATCAAAACGGGACGTCTGGTCACGTTATGTATACCTCACTGAGTTTTATTGAAAAAAATTAAATTGGTAGAAAATTAACTACTTCTCCTTGAGTGGTCGTACTCCATCTGAAGTTATTTGTAATCTTAAGAAATTTCACTTCACTTTTATTGAAGAGAGATGTGTCAATTTCTCTTCTTCTGTACTTGAAGCTGTTAATACATCACCAATGTATGTGTACACAAAGTCAATGTCGTATAAGATTTCATTCAGAAATCTTTAGAATGTTTGAGTAGCATTTCGTAAACCGAATGGCATTCTTATAAACCCATTAAGACCGAATGGTATGGTTATTGCAGTCTTAGGTCTATCGGTTGGATTGGTATTTGATGATGATAAGCCTTAACCAAAAAAATTATTCTAGATAAAACATGATTAAAATCTTGGATATGAAGAATTGGGTATCTGTCGGCTACCGTAGACGTATTTAAGCTCCCCATAGGGTCTCTACGTAAAATCAGATTTTGGAACCATATCTAATGGGCTAGCCCAGGTTAAGAAAGAAGATTGTATAATATGCGCAGAGCAATGGATTTTATAGACCATGTAATCAAAGAAGAGAGAGATGTAGATGAAATAGTGTTGAACATTGTCGAAAAAATTGTTATACATTTAGGACCGGAAAGTTCTAGTAAAGTAGATTTTGTGGCAATATAACAATTTCTGCAGTTAGTTTTTAAAATGTATCTATAATTTATGAATCCACGACAAATGGACGCGGAAATTTGGACGCGCGACAAAAGGACGCGGACATTTGGACGCAGCGATATTTGGTCGCAACGTCATTTGGAAGCGGCGACATTTGGACGCAGACACATTGGACGTAGATTTAATGTATTGGGGTATAGTTTATTTAATAAAATATTAATGGTTTTCGTGTAGCAGGATGTGGACAGTAATACAAGTCATTCCAAATTATTAATAATGGCCTACACTTAGGTAATTAAATTGAATAGAAATGTGGTATCCTATAATTGAAGCCCTTTAAATCTAATGTGGTAGATAGTTAAATACAAATTACCTTTTTATAGATAATTAGAAATTTGATAAGTATCATTAAAGAGTATTTAAAATAATGTGTATATAATGCAACTGACTTGCAATATACTTCAATTTGTGTAAAGTACAAAAGGCAACAATATGCTTCTGTATGACAGATTTATTCATAAGAAAGAACGCATTAGCGGTGAAAAGATAATTTGGAGTCCAAGTGTCCCGGTTGCGTACATACGTTGGACGAAGAAGTTGTAAAAATTACTAGTTACAATCACGTTGCTGATGCTGCTAACATAGAAGCTAGGAGAGCCATAAACCAAATGGAAAACAACAGCTAAAGATGTGCAAATTACAACTCAAGGTGTGTTGGCCATTGTAGCAGAAGGTACATCTTGTGCAGCAGCAGGGCAATTACCTTCGGTGTTATCCATGAAGCAAACAGTACAACGTATTAGAAAACAAAAAGAAGGTGCGCCGGCAACTCCCAGAAGTTTGATGGAGCTAGTTATTCCAGATAAACACCTACAAGACTGCAGAGGGGAACCGTTCCTTCTATTTGACAGTGGTCCAGGTGAAAATCGCATTCTGCTATTTTCCTCTATATGGTATATGGATGGCGCCTTTAAAGTCGCTTCATCGCTTTTCCAGCAAGTATATACTATCCATGGTGTACAATACAATAATGTAATCCCAACGCTGTATGCATTGCTACCCAACAAAACTGAAGGCAAGTATACACGATTATTTGAAAATCTTAAAAGGTTGAAACCCAGATTACAACCGACTACTGTTATGGTCGATTTTGAAAGAGTAGCTATTAATGCCGTGGGAGGTCAATTTTTAGAAGCCACATTATGTGGCTGTTTTTTCCACTTTTCCCAATGTATATGGAAACATATCCAAGAAGCAGGATTACAACGAAGGTACAATAACGATCCCGATTTTGCTTTGCAATTAAAACTACTAGCGGCTTTAGCTTTCGTACCCGAGGTCCACGTAATTGCTTCTTACAAGGAATTAATAGACAGTGAGTTTTACACTGATAATGAGAATATTTTATTACCAGTCACCAATTATTTCTAAGATACTTAGATAGGTCGTCTAGACACAAGACGACAAAGACAACCACTATTTACAATAAACATGTGGAATGTTTATTCAAAGGTGGTGGAAAATTTGCCACAAACAAACAATGCGGTAGAAGGATGGCACAATACCTTTGCCTCCACACTTAACGCCAATCATCCATGTATCTGGCGATTTATAAAAGCATTAAAAAAAGAGGACAGCTTCAATTGTGTGAAAATAGAGCAATTGTTAGCAGCGAACATAGTCCCACAAAGGAAAGTGTATAAAGACACATCACAGCGCATAAAAAATATAGTTGCTGGAATTTCAAATAACTTTCAATTTCAAGTGTAGATCATATACCTATTTGAAAAACCTCCACCAAAAAAATTAAAATAAAATATAAAAAATTAGAAGCAAAATGACCGAATGTTTTGCAACATGGAAATAATTTGAATAAAGCAAAATACACAAAAAAAACTTTTAAACACACCAGTACAAGTACTGCCAGTCCTAAGCCTGGAGAAAGTGCAAAGGAAAGTTTACGTATCTATTCGGTGTACGTAATGGTCTGCGTCCAAATGACGTTGCGACCAAATATCGCTGCGTCCCAATGACGTTGCGACCAAATATCGCTACGTCCAAATGTCCGCGTCCTTTTGTCGCGCGTCCAAATTTCCGCGTCCCTTTGTCGTGATACTACGATAATTATAGTTTACACTTATTTAATTTTTAGTAGTTATATCAAAACTCACTTAACATGAGAGCCCAAAGTGAGTAATTAACGTTATTTCGTATTATTGTTTATTTTTTTGATTTAATGGATTTACAGAATTGTTTCGCGTTTTTGGGCAACGCTGTTGTTCTCAAAAGTATCTTGTAAGTGTACGCTTCATATTAAATTTTAATTAGTACTAATGTTGTAAGTGCGCTATCTGAGTTACTTTAATGGAAAATAATATCAAAATCATATTAAAACTGCCAAAAAGTGTAGTTGAGTTAAACTAATTATGATAAATTATCTAATGCCAAAGCTACAAAAATGTAAATTTACATATGCTGTTGTCTAGCAAGCAGCGGTCATGCCAAAAATTAGTTAATTACAAATTATCCACTACATCGAGATCTTATATTTCAAAATCAATTTGAATTAATTTTTAACTTCCCTCGAGAATGACTCCACATAAATTGATACAAATTGTATTTTAATTTCCTGTAATTGCCTTCAAAATGAGTTTAAACCAAAAATAAAATAATCCGTAATTAAACATTCATAGGTGATTAGGTATATATGGTTAGCCACGATTCTCACGGTGGAAAGGGGTTCACAAATAAAATGTAAATTGATGGTCTACAGCGATGCAAATATTTGATAGTTACTAAAAACTCTGGCCCTGCTCATCTTTCAATTAGTTGGTGTGTTATTAAGTAACGAACCGTGTAATATTATGCAATGTGAACTCAACGACGATATCTCGTTTTTTCATCTTTGTAGTGCAACCTGTACGGAAGTGAATAATTACGCTTAGCTGAATCATCGGTATTGTACATCAACAAGGGTCATTCGAATAATGAAGTCGCCACACTTGCTTTTTGCATTTATCATTTACATATTAATGGAATCAGATGAGTTTGTAGCTTACAAACCCTTTATCGTTTATTTCTAGAATAACTCAATAAACAAAACCTATTTCTCGCTTGGTGTTTCACTGAAACGAGCGTAATTAAATAACCAACTACACAATGACTTTACCTAAACCATGCCAAGTTATATCATCGATCAAATATGTAACTCATTTTCAGGCCAGACTCAATCGCCCACCTGTTACTCCGCACAAAGGAAATCAATAAACCAGGCATGTAGACTATTATCTACACTTAGAACCTACGTTATGTCTATATTGATTACATAAACTTTTTTATAAAGCAAATCATAGTCAACACTTATTCTTGCATTAAAGTTTTTTATTTTTATTAACAGTTTTTCAGTATACTCCACTGAATTATTTTAGTTTACTGTCAAACCCGTTTCTATTACCGACGGAGTATAAAAACCTTTTGTTTTAACGGATACAAATAAGAAACAAAAAAATTAGAACGTTTAGGTCCTTCATTGTTTGATCAGACTTCATTGTTTGATCAGACTTTACAAGAACTTAATCAACTCAGAAATAGAGCAATTTTTACGTATAGATGAATCATCAAATTTATTATCTAATGCTGTCGTTGCAGACTCAGTTGGATTTAATTAGGTAGTTGTTGGAAAGGAGTGGGGTTCAAAACCAAAAAAAATCTTATTTTAGTAGGTTTTAAAAACATTGCTAATTTTTTATTCATAATGACTGTAGTACAAAAATGCAGCTTATATCTAAGATGACAAAATCTACGCTCAGTGTGAGTGAGTGCTGATTGTGAAAAGACTTAGAAAACTGCAATTGATACATAAAATCATAAAAAGTTGAAAACTTACTTTTTGACATTTTACATTTGAATGAATTTTGTTTGTGTTGCATATACAGTGAGTCAATTTAAATACTATGGATTGGAAATATATTTACAACAAAAAATAATTACAAAAACCCGTTTCGACAATACGGAGGGGAAACCAAATTGACATGATGATCAGTGGCACACTCCCACCTACCCTTTCACCGCCGCATTTTCAAAAATTTAAATTGCAATCCTCCACTTATTATACATTGTTCAAAAATTCTTTAAAAATACTATTCAGAAATACCAAAAAAATGACATTCCAAATAACAGTTTTGAAATAATTACCAAATAATAAAATTCCGGGAGATGTTAACGCTTTAAAAATACACTGTTTGTGAAATCTAGTTTGAAAAAGTAATTACAAGATCTGTTAAAAAGATTTTTTTCTAAACAGAAAAAAATTCGAAATTCAACTGCTTGTCTCACTTTTTGGAATGTCTCACGAGTGATGGAACGACCTTGTAGATCTGCTGGGTTTGTTTTATAAACGTTCAATTTGATGTAAGAGAAATCTAGCTGTGTCAAATCAGACGAACGCCATGGTAACTTGATTGCTCCTTTACGACCAATCCATTTTCCGTCTAGCCACTGTCTGATTTGAATGGGGTAATGCGCTGAAGCACCATCTAGTTGAAGGTGCAGCAGATTTGCATCTAATCACCGCTCACCATCAATTTGATCTTCCAAAGTTTGAACAATCAACGGCTCTATTGTGTTTTCAAGCAAATTCACAAAAATATCACCTGTAAGGTTTCCATTCAGGTCAAACAATTTTATCTCCTAGATGCCAGCCTAAACATTTAGTTTCTAAAAATATTAAGTGTGATTTTTTCATACAATACGCGGATTTTCATTATCCCAATAACGACAATTTTGTTTATTGACCTATCCGTTTAAAAAGATTGTGCATTTATCAGAAAAACAAATACCTTTGAAAAAACAAAATTACAAAAAACGTTTATTTGCTTCTCCTGATTGTCGTTGTTGAGATAATGGAACTCATCGTATTGTACACGAGTATCCTCAAAAATAATTGCGCTGGATATTCTAGGAGATATAACATGTCATAACTATCTCAAAAATAATTTTTTTATTGCATTGTAACTTTAAAAGTTGACACCATCTCCTCAAACTTCAATATTTGCTAATTATTTCAAAACTGTCATGAGAAATGTCAATTTTTGGGTATTTCTCAATAACATTTTTAGACATTTTCAATGCTACATCATAAATGAGGAAATGCAATTTACATTTTTTTTCCTTTAAACTCTTTATGCACTAAAGTAAACTCCGTCATCAACTACTACTACAGTTATTAACAAGAAACAAGCTTTGATTGTCAAAAATCCAATTCTGCCACAAATCTACCGTCTTCCCAAAATACACAAAGAAGGAGTCTCCCTTCGACCGATAGTGACCAGCATCAATTCACCGACCCAGACTAATCCGCGAAGCTGTGGAAATAGAAAAACATCTATATCACATGAACCCCTCAGCAAATCTTGGCTACCGATAATACACCCTCTAGGACAAAGATCAACCACCTTGGAAAGGACACAAACTTTTACTCCGAGTAACAACAAAGTCAGTCATGCGGTAACGGAAAATCCGTTAATTACATGATCGCTAATGTTAATACTGTCACTTACACTTTTTCCTTCAATGACATTTAGCACTCCGAAGATGCAAGCTGCAATGTTTTTCGAAAAGTTAGTTTGTTGGTTTTCACAATACGGCAAAGATCAAGTTCTACTTCTTGTGGTGTCTCTCAAGGAAAGACTAGGACTAAGCCTAAAAAATCAGGGTCTTTAACCAAGACGCAGTCTAAGCCGAAAGTCGCTTATAATCGTAACGCTATTGTTGTTTTGAACCAAACTGATATCGCTGTGAAAATCTATTCTATTTCGTCGAAGAAAACGTAGGAACCCTAACATCTTCTTATGAGTTTTAATGTCACTTCACTTTTTACTAAAGTCTGGTTTAGGTTTAGGTATGTTGACGATACGTTTATTGTTTGGTCTCATGGTCATCTCAAATTGTTTAAGTTTCTTGATCATCTAAACAACCAACACCCAGATATCAAATTTACTATGAAAATCGAAACTAATGGTTCTCTCCCATGTCTCGACGTTCTTGTGACTCATAAACCCGACGTACTTCTAGGCCATTCTGTTTATTGCAAACCCACCTATACGGACAGATACCTTCAGGTTGCATCGTCATCAACAGAAGCGTTCTGCCATTGAATCCTTGGTCCATCGCGATTTTTCTATTGGCTAACCTGAGAATCTAAACTCAGAACTCAGTCATCTTGCTAGAACCTTGGTGAACAATGGTTATATAAAACGAGATACTCAAGTTGTTATTAACCGTCGTCTGCATCCACGTGCTCGAGTACCTAAAGACATGTATACTTCCGATTCCAAAAAACTGGTATTAACCCATATTCAACTCGACAAACAAAATCTCTGAAATTCCTTCTTCTCCAAGAACAAATTTCCTACAAAGTGTATACCAAATATCTTGTTTGTGTTCTTTACACTATATCGGTCTGTGGTTGCTGAACATCACAAGTCACAATATAGATCTTGATAATGTTTCGGTGATTACAAAACTTCCGTTCTTTTTTAATAGGAACATCCGAGTTAGCATAGAAATCATCAAACCCCCCCAATAACTTCAATCGTGGCCATAGTTTCAAACTATTCTGTCATGATTCCTTTATTAAAGACATACCCCTTCCAGTTACTTCTATGGAGTAGACAAAACGTTGGCAACTTCTGTTAGAAAAATGACACGATTCAAACCCGTAAGACTTTCTTATCTTAGTGTAGACTTTGATCGTAAAAACCTTCGCTATCACAACCAGTATTCCCATGATTTTAGACTTCCTCGGCTGCCTTACAAGCTCTATTGCAATGTTCAATAATCATGTGTTTACAAATCTTTTTTTTTTAGTCCTACGAAAAATTTTACTTGCATTGTGATTCTGTTTTGTACCTTACAAGAAAATTTTTTGTGAAAAAAACAAGAAATATCCGAAGATTCTTCTATTCTAAGAATCTTTGAGGAGACCACACGTTTCCATGATTTTTTCTTTTTTTGAATTTCTTCCTGTATTTCTGCATTCCATTATTTTGCTATGTTTGTTGAGTTTTGATCTTCCGCATCTTCTCGTAGTATTATATCTTTAAATTTGTTCCATCGGTCTTCTAGATTCTATCTACATTTCTCTGTTTCTTCATGATACCTCTTCTTTCGATCTGCATACTTTAGTTTTTTTATTTTTATTCTAGTATAATTCTTTTCCTCTATTTGCTTTATCTTCCTCCATTTCAGTTCTGCTGTTACAAGCCTATGATGTGTCCCTATTTCAGCTCTAGTCTACGTCCTAATTTCCTTTATCTCTTGTGTTTTTTTCTGATAATGGTTGTTGTAAGAAAAAATTTCCTATCATTAAATCGTTTATTTGACATAATCTGATCATCCTTTTTCCATTTCTATTCTTTGTTCTTTATGCCAATATACCCATGCACCCCATTTCTATGTCTTTGTTATTTCCTATCCTCGCATTCCAATCTCCCATCAGCATGACCTTCTTCCATTTCTAGCTTTATGTATATTATTCTTGACGATATCGGCTTAAACTCAGTTATTATTGCCTCCACCCCCTCCGCTACCATTATTCTTACTCCTCCTTTTGCTCTCCACTCCAAAGTTCTTCCTTTCTTAGTTTGAATTCTTCCATTTCTTGTGCTACTTCATGTTATTTATTTCTTAGTGTCCAGTGTATGTTATTGTACTAATTTGTTTTGTTATTTCCTTGTCTTCCTCGCCTTCTTTTGAAGATCTTTCATTAGTCGTTCTTGTTTTCAGATTTCTGTACCCATCTTCACGTTTTCAATCATTATTTTTTTTCAGTCCCTTTTCAATTTATTTCCTCTCTAGTTGCTCCAGTGTGTAGATTTTGTTTTCAACTTATCATTTGTTATATCGTATGTTTGCATTGTATCTCATGCTTCTTGTTTCTTTCATAGGTTTCTTTATCCTTTTTCTTTCTTCTTGTATTTGTTTTGGGTAGTTTTCGTTTATCCAAATTTTCTTTCTTTTTAAGTTTCCTTACGGTTTTCATTATTTCCTACTTTTTGTTCCATGTTCTATCATTATTGGCCTGTTTCTCGTATTTCCTTCTTCCTTCCTTCCTAATCTTATAATTGCTTGTATTTAATTTTTCATTTCTATTTTAACTTCCATGTCTCTGAGGATTACTCTCACGTTTTCTTTTAATTCTAGTTTTAATTCGTTACATTTATCTTTCACTCCTAGTATTATGATTTTCTTCTTTCTTACCTTCTTTTTCAGTATTTTGATTTGCGTGTTTTGTGAGATTATTTCTATCTTGAGTTTCTCATTTTCCATCTGTATTTCTCCATTTTTATCTTTATGAAACTTGTAATTTTTTATTGCTTTGCACATATGTACATGGTGCCGCATCAGTGCAAAACCACCAACACTTTTTCGTAGCAAAGAAGTCAAGAAGCTGAGTTGAGAGCATCGTCAAAATGTAACAATTGTCAAATGATTTGCTTTTTCTAGTACCTTCATTGTTAGTAAATACGATTTGTTTCTTTCTTCTTCATTAGCGAACACATCAAATAAAAAATACGCTGTTCTGTATCTGTTGGTTCATCTAACGATGCTTTGATCTCTTAGTTTTTGTAAAATTGTATAACGCAACTTCTTCGCAAGGTTGACTCGTCCAGTATATTATTTAAAACCTCATTTTCCAGTTTGGCTAATGCTGAATGCTTAGGTCTATATTTTGATAACGTGTTGATCAATCTGCTGTTGTTTGCCATTCCATTTTCAAATGATTTTGTTTTGATGTCTTCCAGTTTGTAAAGCGTCACTTAAAACTTTGTAGTAGCTATTACAGTCACTTCAAAGTACTTTCAAAAAAATATACTTCCGTCAGTTGTAAAGTCGTTAAAGTTATTGAAAACTTGATTTAAAGTCGCACTAGCACTTCTTTTTTCTTTCGGCATTTTAAAAATAAAATTTGATGTTCGCCCGAAAAATTCTAGAGTTTAACTAAAAGTTTTAAGAAAAATTTGTATTGTTAACTGAACGTCAATGATTTCATAAGGAAACTCATTGTCATTCAATAATAATATCAAAAACATATGAAATATACGTAATTAAAAGTAATTGGACAGAAAGAGATTAAGTCAATATCTTAAATGCAATAATTAGCTGAATGAAATAATGAGCTTTCTAAGAGCCTGTTTCTGTTTGGTACATACAATGCTCAAAAAACTTTTAAAATAGGGCAAATAAATCATCTATTATTATCTATAATAAAAACATTTCTAAATATGAATCTACGATATAACCAAATTATCGTAAGCCTATTGATAACATCCGATTGTGATGATATGCTCATATGCTCTAATTTCCGCATTTTACATAAATATGTAATTTTAACAGGACAATTATTGACAATTTCATATACTTGCGTCAATCCTATTTTTGCATGATTTCAACTATAACTGAATATAAAAAAATTGATAAAAACCTACAATTTAAGCTAAACGGTGTTATTCAACAATGTTTCAGAGACTTTCAGCGTGCGTAGAGAAGTCATGAAGAAAAGTGTGAGGGCGAGGATTCATTATTCAAAATTGACTAATTGGTAAATCGCAATGTACATGTAATGACGCAAAGAACGAAAAGTTTTCTTAAATTAGATTAAAATGTTAATAGATCTAGATTTCGTATCGCCTATGCAAGTTTAGTGTTGATAAAGTAAAAATTTTGAGTAGAAAGTACTAACCCGATCGTGATGGCGAATGTATTGTTTAATTTTAATAACAGCAATAAAATTTACATTTGGCATGTATTGTGTCCAAGAGCACGTTTATCATTTAACGTTATTAAGACGTAAGGTAATAATACGAATTGGTTTATAGGTTAAGTTAATTGCACAAGCTGTGTCCCGGCGAGTTAAGAGACCCTTAAAGAGTAACTACATCAGCGGGAGACTTCTATACAACGTGTACGCACATCTTTATAGGGCAATGCAATTAGAATTGATTGTTGTAGGTGATTTTAGTAGCATATAACAACGGTCCAACATAAAACATGATTATTGTGGGGTTCACAGTACACGGTAATATTCCAGCAATATTTATGAAGAAAGGGTTAGCGAGGTCACCTCATTGTGCTCGTCATTGTATACGGCTTTTATTTAGGAATAAGAGGATAAATGGATATAAAACGAATACAGTTAAGGTCGGCACTCAGTTTTAAGCCTAAGCTATGACACTGACTTTGCGAATACATTAAATTCGGTATTTAAATCTTTGTTTTATAGATTCATCAGCATATTTTAAGAGCAACACGGGAAAGCAAGAAGTAAATGTTGCAATATGCCTTTTAAGAATTCGCAATTTACGTTTACGACGAAAAGCGTGGCTTTTTATTCAAATTAGCATAATTGAAAACTTCAATATTTAGTTTAAATTATTAACTCAAACTTACTCAAAGCAATCAAAGGCAGTTTACGTTATTACAGAATTAACTTAAAGAACTAATTATTTAAATATTTTTAAAACACGTATTGGGTAATGATAATTAAAAAACAGTCAACAAAAAACTGCGGATAAAAAGTCAATCTTAGAAAACAAAAACAAATATTAACAAGTATCTCAAAAATCTGTGTTTTAGTCAGCTATAGTCAGCTTTTTAAGTTAAGATTAAAGGACTTAGAAAAATTCAGTTAGATAGTAAACTTCGCTCAAGTTTCAAAAAGCCTTTAAGAATATCCGGGGAAGATTTTGAAACCTAATGTGTCTTATTACATACATACAAACTTTAGAAATGCTATCGGTTTCACTCGACAAATTAGTAACTACTTTGCAAGATTTAGTAATAATTTTACACGAAAACAGGTATTAAGTGAGTTATCATTATTAGTTTTTTTCAGCCTAATTAAGCCTGAATCCTGTAATGTTAAGTTGCTTAAAATGCTTAATTGTCTGTATTTTTAAGAGGATTTTTTTCCCGAAATCAGTGCAAAAAAAATCACTATATTAAAATCACTGATTACATCATTTTTTCACGAACATCATATCACCAGCCGTGGACTCTTTTTGTTACTCAATGTAAGATGCTGCCAATTCCAGTGCAGCTTTCGCTTCTTGATGACTAATTTTGTGTTCGTTTTCAGTCTGGTTTTCTTCTTCCTCTCTTTCATCACTGTCGTCAATAAACTGCTTAAACCATTTTAATGAACGGTTACCTACTCATATATATCTTCCATAAATCGGTGAGCAGAGTGTCATTATCACATGCTTCAGATGTTTTGGTAAGATTATATCAGGCTGATGGATTATCTCCTTTACTTCTTTCTATTATTTGTCCTACATTTGGCTAAATTTTTCTCCAAGATTTGACACATGTAGATCGAAGCATTGCTCTATAAGTCTTAGCCGCCATGCAAATTATTTTCTTAATATAGTCTTGTCTGCAGCAATAAGCCCCGTATCAACTGTCTCAAGTTTGCAGATAATTTCTAAGAGTATTTTGTGCCTGTAACCCCTTCTAAAACTTTCTATAATACCATGGTTCATAAGTTACACTACGCTTGTAACATTAGGGGGAAGGAACAAAATTGTTATATTCTCTTCACCTTCCAGCTCGTTGGGGTAAGTTGGTGCATTGTCGACAACTAGAATTGCTTTTATTGGCATTTTCAAACTTGTCAAGTGTCTTTTTACTTAAAGAACAAACTCGGTTATAAACCACTATTTAACCAAGTAAGAATCCATCGCTGCGCCCTGTAATATACTGGAAGAGATAATACATTAATATTCTTAAACGCGCATGTTTTCTTTGTTTAACTTGAACCCAGAAGCTGAGTTTTCCTGAAAAGTTGCATATGTTTTTTTTGTAGAAGTTTAAAATTCAATCCAGTTTCGTTTTTTGCTACTAGATCTTGTTACAAGCTATAGGTCTTACGAACCTTGCACGGCCAACTTGCACTAGTCGGAGATAGGGGAGGTTCAAATAAATAGGATTTAAAGAGCGCCAGATCTTTCAAAGTAAAACTTCCGTTTAGACCAAAACAGAAGTGTTACACAAAAAAACATAAGTATGTATAACAACTTTAATTTAAAAGCGTACATTAGGTATTAACAACGAGCACCAGAAATTTTGTAGTACATTACTCACTCCATAAATTCCGGAAGTATCGGCAACACACAACACATAAATTTACACATATGTTGTCGATAGCGAAGAAAATTACATGACAAATATCTATGGTTCACAGCATGCGATACACAAAATAATTAATGAAAATAACTTAATGGTATTGAAACAATTATTGTAATTGCGTAAATTAGAATAAGCAAAATTTCGTGAGAAACCTTTCTGACAGCGACAAAATAATTAAATAAAACTTACGTACAATCCAATACTTGCCCGAAGCAAACGTTTTCCTCGTTGAGTCGATCTGGAATATATATGAATAGCAAATCGTGTCAACACAATGACGCACGAAAGCAAAAATCTACAAAATTGCTAATAAGTGCTAAAAGAAATTATACATAAAGACCCGATTATCGAATGCTGTTAATGTTAATGCACACATTAAGTAAAAGTTGGTATCGAAATCGACTGACACATAAGGAGTAGTATCTCAGAGAAAAGTTTTTGTCGAAACTTCGTTTTTAGTTTGAACGTAAGCCTTCCAAAATTATAATCGTTTCCTGAAGGTATTTGTCAATATTAACTCCGCATCGATCGATAATACATCAAAACATGCAGTCAAAACGTGGCGGGACGTGCTATCAAATTAAGAAGGCAATTACCAAATAATTCTAAAAACTAATAGGAAAAGCTTACCCTGTGATGAATAAACTACTAGAAATGCGTTTTCAAATTATAATTTCGTTTTCATTAACGCCGATGTTATAAGATTAAGAGGTTATACCATCACAAGCACGATTTTAAGTAGTTGACGGTTTGACGTCTTGACAGGAAATGAAGTAAAAGTAAACTCCCAAGAGGGCGTCAGAAATAGAAATCGAACTCTAAGGTAATGAATATACAGTGTATTACATTATGAAATTTATGCACGTAACAGAATTCCCCCTCTCTAGCAAGATAAAAGCGTAGAGCGTGGGTAACAAAACGAAAGCTAAAATGAAGATAGAAATTTAGGTATGCGCCAAGGATAGAACCCTAAAATCCAAAACCATCCCAAGTACAACAACACCCAACCCAAGAAGAAACGTAAATAAAAGAGGTTTTCCCAATTTGCTAAGCATCACCAACCAGATGTGTCCAAAACTCGCATGAAGCGGAATGATAATCCAAAGAATCAAAAACTCCAATCCAATAGAAGAGAAGTATTAAAACAGGTACTCGTTGAAAGTCAACATCAGTCGTTACGCTATAAAGCAAAAGAGAACGCAGTCCCATAGACCTCACTGCCAGACAATACTAAGCAAACCAAGAGAAAAAAAAGAAGTACAGGAACAAAAAGTTTAGACCACGGTCAAGGACAACGCCCTAAAATCCCGTGAAACCTCAGTGCACAAATACAACTCCAACCCCAAATATAAACCCCCAAAACTCAAGAACTAACAAAAAAAAACAAGTTTAAGATTATAAGCGACTTTCGGCTTAGACCGCGTCGTAGTAAAACCTACTTCTTGTTTTGGCTCTCAAGAAGAGCTATGACCAAGCCGAAGTCTGGGTGTTTTACTACGACGCGGTCTAAGCCAAAAGTCGCTTATAATCTTAAACATAACCGCAAAAGCTTAAGATTTTATAGAAAAACTAAGTATCAAGCAGATGTTAAATTGTGATACGCGGATTTAGAAGTAAAGTCAAAAAGAAAAAGTAATGCAATTGTGCCCAAAAAGTTGTCAACAGAAGATATGAAATTCTTCCACCAAAAAAACCAAACAGACCCTAAAGATGCAAGCAAAGAAAACCAACGAAGAAATCTCAACCAAAAAAAAATTGTGATTAAAAGTCGACAGAAGTCGGACTACCTAAAAGGCAGAGGAAAAAATCAGTAATCAGAGTTACAACAACAAAGTCACCAAAAATCTTAACACTAAATGAGTGCCAATCCAAGAAACATCCAAACCGCTAAACACAAAACAAAACTAAAAGAAAAAGAAGTATGTCAAAAAAAAAAGAACAGGAAATTTCACTTGCCAATTGAACGTCGTGAGTCAGTGCTCGTCGTGTTGGAATGTCACATTGCGACGCCGGTGAAACAGAAGGGAACGGTTAAAAAAAGGAAGCAACGAAGCACAACCAGTAATGTCGAAACGAAAAGGTGTTAACAAGAAAGAACTATCTTTCGCAACTATAGAACATCTACGACCCCATCGTTGATCTAACCCAAGCGCTTTCTGCAACCGACAAATCGGACAATAGCGAACGTACTCTGCCACTTTAGGTCTCATATGGGGCCAATAAAAACGACGCCGAAGAAAAAGTAACGTCTCGGCGACACTACGATGCCCAGAAGTGGAGTGAACGTGATGATCGTAAATAATTGGCTTACGTTGGTCGTTTGGAACGACCAGCTTCCACAAATGCTTATCGTCAGGAGAAACCCTTATTCGTTTCCACAAAAAACCTTGAACCATTAGCCAACAAGAAAATCGGTGAGGAGACGCTTACACGTTACCCACTAACTGATTGTACCATTGGTTTTTAGTAGGGCAGGTAATCCTAGAAACCGAAAACAAACCAGTAGACAAAGTACAACGAACACGATTATTAGATTTAGAAGTAGATATCGAAGAAAAAAGTGAAGAAATATCGAGAGAACAGATAACCAGAGTAGACAAGGACTGACTATCATAGTGTTTAGATGCGTTAACCAAAGTTGTCTCAAAAAATGTAACTTGAGAAGGCGTAGGTGGTTTGTACTAGTTTATGGAAGCCTTAGATTGAGCGAACAGACTTCCATACATCACTAATTTTTCGAAAGTAGAAATCGAAATTAACGCAAGCCCTGCCTGATAAAACGGAGTTAGATTACAACGCACCACCTTGAGTTATGTGTGGTAAAAGACTGGTTCTAACAGTTGTAAAAAGAGGTACCGTATGGTAGTAACGTACATCCCAGTAGATTGGTTAGCTTCCATAGTACGCTCCATTAAGCAATCATCATAATCTACCGGAAGAAATTCCGATTTCAACAACGCAGCAACAGCCTTCCAAGAACGCAAAAAAATTCGGTTTGTCCTAAAAGAAAGAAGAGCTTTGCCAGACAAAGCCTCGATAGCTGAGAGAAAAAGTTGATGTGAAACACCATAAGAAAAGCACAATTCGTCAGAAGAAATTCCATGAGCAAAGAAGGATCTTCACCAGAAAAAGTACTATTCCAATCCGCCAAGTTAATTTCCGAATCAGAGTCCGATGAAGTAAAAAGTGGTAGTTCTTCATCTGAAGAATACATAGCTACACACTAAAATCACAATAAAACCTAAAACAAGAAAGTAAGCAAAGCAGAAATCTGCTAACACTGACTGACTAAAACTCAAATCAAAATAACACTAAGTTCAAGTAGTATCACTAATAACTAATCGAATAAACAGAAGGGATACACCGACATAGTCGAGTTAATCCAAAAATCAAAGCAGAAGTCCAACGACACGTGTCTGACTAAAAATCCAATTAAAAAAAAGTAAGTAAATTACTAAAATAAAGTCAAACCACAGCACTAAAATCAAAAAAATAAAAGTTAGTAAAGTAACTCCAACGTCAAGTCTTGCAGCAATAACTAAAGAAACGAAGTAAAACTTCAAGTAAATCAAACCCACGAAAAACAAAGAACAGGTAAAAGAATCAATAAAACTAGAAGAAATTATCGCACACACGTTGGGCGCCAAATTTGTTACAAGCTATAGGTCTTACGAACCTTGCACGGCCAACTCACACCAGTCAGAGATAGGCGAGGTTCAAATAAATATGCTTTAAAGAGCGCCAGATCTTTCCAAGTAAAACTTCTGTTTTGATCAAGACAGAAGGTCCAAGCTTGTAACGAAATAAGGTCCGTAATCCTTGTTACACTGGTTTTCGTGTAACCAAAAAAAAGAAAAAAAATAAGTATGTATAACAACTTTAATTTAATAACGTAGATTAAGTATTAACAACGAGCACCAGAAATTTTGTAGTACATTATTCACTCCATAAATGCCGGAACATGCAACACACAATACATAAGTTTACACATAAGTTGTCGATTGTGAAGAAAATTACATGACAAATATCTATGGTTCACAGCATGCGATACACAAAATAATTAATGAAAATACCGCAATGGTATTGAAACAATTATTGTAATTGCGCAAATTAAGATAAGCAAAATTTCGTGAGAGACCTTTCTGACAGCAACAAAGTATTTAAATAAAACTTACCCACAATCTAGTACTTGCCCGAAGAAAACGTTTTCCTCGTTGAGTCGATCTGGAATATATATGAATAGCAAATCGTGTCAACACAATGACTCATGAAAGCAAAAATCTAAAAAATTGTTAATTAGTGCTAAAAGAAATTAGACATAAAGACCCGATTATCAAATGCTGTTGCACACATTAAGTAAAAATTGGTATCGCAATCGAGAAGGAGAAGTATCTAAGAAAAAAGTTCTTATCGAGACTTCGTTTTTAGTTTGAACGTAGGTCTTCCGGAATTATAATCGTTCCCTGAAGGTATTTGTCGATATTAACCCTCATCGATCGATAATACATCGAAACATGCAGCCAAAACGTGGCGGGACGTGCTATCAAATTAAGAAGTAAATTACCAACGAATTCTTTAAACTAATAGGAAAAGCTTACTCTGTGACGAATCTCTATACAGTTTTTCACCACAAACACAAAAGAATAATTACATGGAGTTTTTTCCAGCGATATAGCCATCCATCACTGATTTTTAGAACTTATAAGTCATACTGTGCATTCTAAAGTTTATCAATGTATAAAATTTTTGAGTATCCTAAAAATTCATTCATTTTTCATAAAAAAATTACATGTTTCTAGAATTTCAACTTCATCTGTTTTAGCAATTTATTTGCAATTAAAAAAATTACCTGTGCATTTGCATGTTTCGCAAACAAGTTTACTGGGAATCGCATCTGAACTTCCTACTAATGCTTTTATAAGTGCCTTTTAATATTTTATTATACGCAGATGTCATTGATATAGATAGATTATAAAAAAAAATTACATTGAAGCAAATTGTAGATAATATTATTTCGATTTTCATATATAATAATTATATAAAGTTATTGTTTGGACAAAAAACCTAGTTTCAAATTTTTTTCGTTTTCAGAGCTTATTTTTCAGAATGAATCCATTTAGAAAAATTAAAAACCTCATTGAGATGTTTGTATAATTTCTACATAATATTAGTATTTTAGATAAGAGCAGGAATAACGTAAAAAGGTAAATAACGGCAGTTATTTTTGAGCGTTCCGATAACATTTCCTTAAGACAACTAAAAGGAAACAGACCCTAAAATATCCATAATCCTACGGCAGTTAAGAGGGCAATAATATGACGTGCACCTATCAACCACGAGTCAATTACGGCGCTGAGATATTAATAATTTTATAGCCTAGTACGACAGATATAAAAAATTATAACTTAGTTTCCTTTTGCGATAAGGCCTTATGGCCAAACAACTCCCTTTGTCTATTCGGTGCGATCAAAATGCGCCACATTTATATACATAGAATATTGACATAAAGCTGGGTAACAAAGCGTTGATTGCCCCGTGCACGCCGAACAGTATTTTTATACGAACAATGCGACTTTTTATTGTATTACTTTCATTAATAAAAAATCCCTGATAAAAAATGTGACTTTTTACAACCTCGCTGTTTTTTGTTCCAAAGTGTATTGCGGTTGTAATGCCGGTTTTATTATTTCTGATATAACTTCTTTTATTGCCAAATTTATGTGAATACAACTGAATATAAGATCGTTTTCCATTTAAACTGAAAAATATATTCCGATACATCTAAACATATAAAAAATAACATAAATCCTGTTTAACCGCAATTTCGTATAAATCAAAAGGAAATTGTTTTCACACCGAGCATTTTTCGTTTTTCTCGAGACGTCTATAACTCAATACGTAGGAAAAACATTAAATTTTCTTCCAGTTTTATATCAAATGAACGCATGAGTCATGTAAATTTGCGTGTAAAATTGCCAATCATATACCAGCTACTTTTTTAAATTTAACAAAAACTATAATATGAAGCCAATAGTATTATTATGTTATTGTGAGAATTAATTTTCCGTGGAAAGAAATGCATTAGTCGATAATCTTTTTCCATTTCTTTTTGTAGTTCATCGCTTGAAATATTAAACCAGTGAGTCACGACATCGACAAACGTTTCTTAGTATTATTTGTATACATATCAAAATACCGCAACCGTAACTTTAAATTTCAATTGCATTTTAAATGAAATATGATAAAAAAAACGCAACATTTTTTTAAACAATTTTAGCGCAGCCAAAAAATTTTGTGCACTGCTGGAATGATTACTTCTATTACAACAAATTACAATCGATTGAAAAACTATTTAGGTAAATCTGCTTATTTATTGTTTTGCTTTTTACACTCAAACACAACTAAAAAAAATAACTTTTTAAAAACAATTTGTATAGTCCATCGTTTATGTGAATATATTTATACGAAACATTAATATTTAGATAAACATACATATTGTTACGATAACGTCTACCGAATAGCACGTATCGATATTACTAAAGCTGTGCTATCTGCTCTAAATATAAATTTTTCAAGTTACTGAAAGCTTTAAATCTATCAGCTTTTATAATAAATTTTTTTTAGAAAGGCTACACCTTTGTACAGTGCACGCCGCCTAATAGAATCACATTAGGACTTGTGTTTTTGATAACGATAACCGAATGATAACAAAAACCGATATTCGAAAAAAATGTCTATTGCTTAGAAAGCAGTAAATACATACAGCGTGTATTTGACTAACATGTTGTTAATTTGTAAGGTGAAATTGTAGCAACAATTCAAGCAAACTAAAACATTTAAAGAAATCAAAATTTTGAGTCAAATAAATCGAAAATTACGGACCTTTTTCAGTAAATAGTTTGTTGACACCGTTAATAAAAAAATTAAAAACAATTCTTTTAAAATCTTTCTTTATACAGCGGTAATTTTTATTATAAAGTGATGAATCGTATAAATTAAAAACAAGATATCGGCACAATAATTTAATTAATGATTCTAAATTAGATAGGCGACGTTTCGATCAATGTTTTTATCATATTCATGCCTAAAATTGATTACAATAATGTAACGATTACACAGCCCAACAAAATAAAATTTTTGTCTAGGTGCCGGAAAAGTAAGAACTGATTTTGAATATTTGTGATGTGCTGATTCCAAAAATTTTGAGATATGGGCTAATTGGTATTAGTTCTGATAAAACGCAAAAATATTGAAATAGTGATATCTCTAGAGGCCAAAAGTGAAATTTCTTACCTAAATAATTAAAATCTAATGAGCTAGTTTGAGTTACTTGGTATTTTCATTACTGTAAAACCCGACATTCCTATACCCCTATCAAAAACTAATTAACTCGTCGTATTACCTCGAAAATATCTCTGCTTTACGAGGTACAGTTTATATAAAAAAATTAGAATCTAATTAGCCAGTTTGAGTTAGTATTTGGTATTTATATTCATTTGTGTAACCCAACATTATTATAATTACTTCCATCAAAAGCTAATTAACACACAGCTATATTAACTCGTATCTTTGCTTTACGAAGTACATTTACCTATTTAGTTTACGTAGCTGAAGTTGTGGTATCATTTGCTGTTGTTCAATGATAAAACGTACATTTAATTAAAACCATGGCATTCAGAAGCAAACGTAGTTGTGTGAATCATCCAGACGTTTTTTGCTATGTACGTGGCGAGTACACTTTTAAAGAAAGTAGAAAGCCTATTTCTGATTTCGTGAGAAGAAGTTATCTGGCCTATTTTGGCGTTCACTTGGGTGACCAGGATAAATCTTGGGCTCCACATTTTGTATGTAAAACATGTATTGAACATCTGCGTCAGTGGACAGTTGGAAAGAGAAAGTGTCTAAAGTTTGGAGTACCAATGGTTTGGAGAGAACCAAGAAACCATCACGATGACTGCTATTTTTGTCTCGTGAATATCAAAGGAATCAATCGGAACAATAGACAGAAATGGCCATATTCTGATCTAGATTCAGCAAAGAGGCCTGTACTGCATAGTGAAGAAATACCCATTCCATCATTCAGCAGTCTGCCTTCGCTTCCGGAAGATAATGCAGAACTACCCACGTTTGATGAAATTCAGTGTATGGAATCAGAAAACGACAGTGATTTTGAATTAGATTTATCAAGTCCGCAACGTTTCAATCAACAAGAACTGAACAATCTCATTAGAGAGACCTGAATCTTTCAAAGGAATCTTCTGAATTACTCGCTTCCAGATTAAATGAGAAGAATCTACTGCAGCCAGATACCAATATTACATTTTATCGTAAAAAAGATAAGGATCTGCTGCCCTTTTACTCTGAAGAAAATAACCTGGTATTCTGTAACGATATAAGAGAACTCTTACAAAAAATGGGTTTGTCGAAATACACACCAGACGAATGGCGCGTTTTTATAGACAGTTCCAGACGAAGTTTGAAATGTGTGCTTTTACACAATGGTAATAAATATGGCTCAATACCTATTGGTCATTCTACCAGCATGAAGGAAGAATACGAGGCAATATCACTAGTCCTGAAAAAAATTAAGTATGAAGAACATCAGTGGGTGATTTGTGTCAACCTAAAAATGGTGAACTTCCTCCTTGGACAGCAAAGTGGATATACAAAATATGCTTGTTTTTTTATGTCATTGGGACAGCAGAGCTAAGGATCAGCACTGGGTTAACAGAAATTGGCCTTTAAGAAATGTTATGACTCAAGGAAAGCAAAATGTAATCAAGGAACCTTTGGTTGCGAGAGAGTATTTCCACACTTGCATATCAAGTTGGGGCTTATGAAGGAATTTGTGAAGGCTTTAAATCGCGATGGACTTTGTTTTGGCTACTTGATTCGTAAATTTACTGGGATTAGCACGGAAAAACTGAAAGCCGGAATATTCGATGGCCCTCAGATTAGGCAGCTTATTAAAGATCCACAATTTATCGCATCAATGAATGAAATTGAATCTAACGCTTGGTGTTCATTTGTTCAAGTTGTACAAAATTTTCTGGGAAATTATAAGGCAAAAAATTATATAGAATTAGTGGAAAATATGCTTTCAAACTTTAATATACTCGGCTGCAATATGAGCATAAAAGTTCACTACCTCTACAGCCACTTAGATCGGTTTCCAGAAAACCTAGGTGATTTGAGTGAAGAACAGAGGGAAAGATTCCATCAGGACATTAAAACTATAGAAGATCGATATCAAGGAAGATGGGGTACCCACATGATGGCCGACTACTGCTGGAGCCTTCACCGAGACTATACTAATAACTACCATGCTAGAAAGTCATATAAAAGAAAATTTTGAAATGATATGTAAATATAATTTATAAACTTATTTGTTTATTTTGTAAAATAAATACATTACTTTGGATTTTATGTGTTTTTTTACTAGCACTTGAAGCAGATAGTATTAGTAATAACGTAAAAAGTATAAAAGTTACAAAACTAGACTATTTCTTTCTAAAAAAAAGTCAAAATACAATATCTCAAAAACTAGATCTGATAGACCAAATCTGAAGACAGTTTTGGATTCTGCACCCAAAACTTGCTTAAAAACAGTTACAAAAACCCTGGCACCAAAATGTGTGTTGGGCTGTGTTATTATTAAAACTAATTTATTTGAACTAAAAATATGTACACGTTTATAACTAACCGAACTAATTAAATCTAAGGATATTTAATAAAAACACTTACACTAATTTATATCGCACTATGACTTACACGAAGATAAAGTCCGCGGATAACTTTAGTTTAACACTTATTGTTTACTTTAAAGTCACGTAAAGGTTATACTCCGTATATTTATCTCAAACACACACCCGTTAATCACTTACTTATTTAGACTTGAATAATCTTCTTAACACTGCCGTCTTCAAATTACTGAAATAATTAAATAATTTCTCGAACGTTTCACTGCCCCCTTCTTCGGACTGTTCTATCCCAGAACAGGAAACTGAATGCGACACCGGTAGAAAGGATCGTGGCGATAGCGCCAGCTTTCTCCATGTCGACAACTTCCTTGACGATAAAAGTAACAGTCCATGGATTTTTCCTGACCCAATATTCTCCTTGGTTGGTAACTACAGACCAACACTTGAACGCCTGTTCCTCGGAAGACGATCTCCAACATGTTTCGAACTGTCCTCTAATTCAGTTGATCTAAGCCACAACCAAGCGTGGTTACTGCCAATTTCTTAACCTGGTGAAACTCCATTTCTCTCTTAAGATTCCATAATGTTCGCCACAGATTTTCGTATAACGGCTTGGTACGTATTTTTTGGTGACCAGATAGAAAACGAAGCGTTTGTCACTACGTAGTTTATTTTTTTCAAATACGACTGCAACCCCTCTGGACATGTCAAGATCCTCGCTCGCGCAATGTACGATGGCGTAATCTTTTTGTGTTCATGTTGTTCCTCAGTGGCAACTCCGAACCTAGCTTTTACAGAACCTCCGTATAAGCTCATAAACTTCTCGATCTCCATTCTTTCGACTTGATTTCTGGTTCTTCTGCTTATTACTCTAGTTCGGACCTGAACTTGCGTATTGTGGTTATCGCCAGCAAACGGAGCTAGACGATCGACCTGGACCACTTTTGGTTTGCCTCTAGGTGGTTTTTGGATGCGATATATAACGTCGTTAATGTGCTGCACAAATTCATAAGGGCCCTCCTATTGCTTTTGCGGCTTCGGCGACAACCCACGTTTTCTTTGGGGATTATGCAACCACACCATGTCGCCAAGTTGAAACCTATCATTTTGTGCCTTGACGCCATATCTGGTCTTCATTATGTTGCTGGCAATTTGTGTTTTTACGGAGTACTTCATGTACTTCGTCTAGCCTCTTGGTCAGCTTCCTGACGTAGTCTTCCCCAGCAACTTCTATTTCCGGTCTTCATCCAAATTGGAGGTCGCAAAGCAGTCGTATTTCGCGACCGAGCATCACACAGGTTGGTGTTTGGCCTGTGCTTTCGTGAACGGATCATCGGTATGCCATTAGAAAAAGGTGGAAGTACTGATCCCAATCTCTTTGGTGTTCGGACACTACTTTGGCTAAGTATTTTCCCATTGTTTGATTCATCCGTTCAACCATGCCATGAGATGGAGATGAGGATGGAGAGGCGTCGTCTTAGTTTTCTTAATTCCTAACAGTCGACAAATTTCTTGAAACAGCCCAGACTCAAAGTTACGGCCTTGATCGGAGTGCAATTCCAACGAAACTCCAAACCGGCAGAAAAACTCTTTTACTAATACGTCTGCAACTGTAGCTGTTTCTTGATTGGGTATGGCGTAAGCTTCTATCCATTTCTTGAAATAATCTATTGCCACTAAGCAAGAATCAGATTCTGGGAACGGCCCTGCGATGTCAATCGCTACTCTTTCTAAAGGGCTTCCTACGTTGTATTGCTTTATTGGTGCTTTGCGCTTTCTCGCTGGACCATTTCCTGATGCGCAGACCGTTCACTTACGGCACCATTTGATGACGTCCTTTTTGCAATTCATCCAGTATAATCGTTCTCGAACTTTCCCCAATGTCTTCTACTATCAAAGAGTCCCATTGCGCTCAGTACGCGGTGATGTTCCTGACTAAAGCACTCACTCAGTGCAGGATTTACGTATAAACTAAATAAGCTGTAGCTTAGGCCGCAAAATTATTTAGGCCGCAAAATTACTAAGACCCATCTAATCTAATCATCAAATAATTTACTATTTAATTTTTGCATTATCTCATATCTGTTTTCTTTTGCACTTCGGGTGAATTTCAATGACTCCAGCGATAGCGACAAACGACGATAGATGGAGAGTACCGACTAGCGAAGACGATGATATCTGTAATCGTATCTACATGTTGCGCTGAGCGTATTACTTACGTACGCTGCTTAGAAAACGCATTGATAAATGTTTTTGTTGTACTTTTACTTGAGCAGTTTATCGTGATTAAGTAGAATTCATTTTAATTTTTGTTTTCTTAAGTCTTGTGTTGTGAATAATTACAGAACAAGGTAAGAAGTTCAGTAATTACGTTTAACATCGGAGACACGATATAATATAAGCAATTGCATTGGTGTTACGATGCTAAACCTAAATTTAAATCTCTAACAATTTCAAAATGAATTTTTTTCATGTAGTAATTTAATTAGTGCATCAGCTACATCAATTTTTATTTTGTAAAAGTATAAAGGAACTTATAATGACAGTGGTTGGAGTAAGCTTAAGAGAAAAGCACAACGTGAAGAAGAAAAAAAATTTCCAAAAATGATAATTTTTTGGGAAAAGTGGATACCTTAGGCAAAGGAAGTAAAAAAATAGGGACATCTGTAATAGAAGAATCTCAAAAAATGGTTCAAATATTTTTTATTGAATTTCCAGCGAGTACAGAAGCTGCATACGATTCTATAACATCTGCTGAAACTTTTGTAGTTTCGGTGAATTGTAATGCTGTCGAATCACAATATTTAACTAAATATAAAAATTTAAAATTAAATGTAGGCGAATGGGACGATCTATCTGAAGAAGAAATAAACATTTGGATACAAAGAGGCCCGAAATGTCAAAATTGGATTAAATCTTTTGAAAAATCAAGACGGAATTTTACAAATCAAACAAGGTATTGCTTCAGTGGACTCTTTTACAATGAAAACCAAATGGGAAAAAAATTAAAAGAGAATGATTACTTTATTCCTTCTTTAATGGCAAGGTTTATTGCTTCATATGTAAATTACTTTGTTCTTCCTCTACGAGTTCGGCCACTGAAGATTTTGACGACTGGCGAAATCCTGTTGCACTTAAATCTCATGAGAACTCATATGATCATCGAACGCCCTGCCCTGCTTTCTTATTTGAAAAGAAAAAATGGAGACAATGTTATAAAGTCTAAATTTGACAAACAAATTAGGGCAGAACAAAACTAGTGGAAAGAAGTCTTAAAACGTGTGGTTGCAGTTGTTTGCACTTTATCTGAGAGAGGCTTAGCCTTCCGAGAAAGTTGCGAGAAGTTTGGTTCTCCACTTAACGGAAATTATCTTGGCATTCTGGAGCTGCTTGCACAATTTGACCCTTTTTTAAAACATCACATTGATCGATTTGGCAATCTTGGTAGTGGACGCGTAACATATTTTTCAAAACAATTTGCGATGAAATTATTTATTTAATGGCCAACAATGTACACAAATCAATTTTAGATGATATAAGAACCGAAGAATATTTCAGCTTATCTGTAAATTCCACACCAGATATGTCTCCAGTCGATGCACAACTAATGGAAAGATTTCTAACCTTTATTTCTCTAGAAAGCCACACGGGTAAATATCTGGCATCAGTAGTATTGGAGTACATCAAAAATAAATGTGGAAGAGACTTTTCTAAATGCAGAGTACAGTTCTACGATAACGCTGCAAATATGTGTGGAAGGTACAATGGAATACAGAAAAAAAATTTAGAAAAAAATAAACGCGCTATATGCATCCTGCGCTGGAAATTCTTTAAATCTTATCAGTCGTGTTTCTGTTTAAAGTCAGTTAATTTTTTTTAGAATTATTCAGCAATTCTATGTATTTTTGCAGCCTCAACAACGCGATAAACTAAATTGGAGCAAAACTTAGATCGTGAGACTAATTGATACTCGTTGGAGCGCACACTGAGATGCAACGTTTGCAGTTTTCCTTAGTTATTCCAAAATAATAAAAGTTTTGAATGACATTGTAGAAACTTCAGATGCAAATGGAGATACAAAAAGGAGCCCATCTGGCCTTCTCCATAACATGGAAGAAATTGAGTTTGTGTTTTAGCTAATATTGTGGAACGATATATTGGAACAATTTCGCAAAGTCAATTATGCTTTGCAAAGTGAAACAATTTGTATGAACACAGCTGCTAAACTGTATCAATCTCTTGTGAACTTTTTGGTGAAAATCAGAGAGAAATTTGGCCACTATCAAATGGAAGCGAAATTAAGATTACCAGAAGAGAATTATGAATTTACTAAAACAAATCGAAGGAAAACATAACAAAAAAAGCAAATAAATGACGGTTCTGCTGAGCATGCATTTGAGTATATGTCTCCGACAGATTCATTGAGGATGAATACTTTTATGGTTATCGTTGATTCACTTCAGCATAATTTGAAAAAAAGATCTCACCTGTATAAAGATATATCCAAAAAGTTTTAATTATTATTAAATACAAAAATTAGTTACTGTGACTTGAAAGAAAATATGAATTTCTTAAAAAAAGTTACCTGGATGACTAAATCAGGGAGAATGGAACACTATAACGAATTACAGCATTTTTATACATATATTAATAACTAGTAATTATTGCGGTACAATTACGAGTTTCTTAAAAATGTACAATATTATAATTCGTCATAAAATGGAATCTACTGAGACAATTTTGAAACTTCTTTTAAGTCTCATGATAACGAATTGCACAGGAAAAACATCATAAAATGAATACCAATCCACATTAGGGCAACAGAAGCTTTCAGATTTAACGGTGCTGTGCATTGAAGTTCACAAGATGAGGCGATTATGGTTTGAAGACGTAATTGAGGATTTTGCAATTTTAAAAGCCAGAAAAGTTTCAATTTAATTTAGTTACGTTTGCACAGCTCTGTATGTTTGTATCAATTGTATCTTGTAATGTATGTGTATTAATATATAATATTCATGTTTTTCATTATTTTTTTTATAAAATTAAAAAACAATACGCCGCATTTATATTTTAGCTTAGAACCGCAGAAACTCTAAATCCGGCGCTGCACTGCTCACTTTTCTAGAATTTTCTTTAATGTTTTTATTCATTGATTCGAGAGTTTCAATTATGTTTGAATCCATTTTAACTGCTTGAAAACGCGCAACCGGCATAAACTATATATAACACAAAAATTTTAAATTACTTTAACGAACTGGAACAGACTAATTTTACACGGTATAAACAAACACACGAAGCGCGAACTAAAGTTTTGTTTATTTACGCAATGAATGTTTTTATTACGGCAGCGATATTAAATTACTTAATGGTATTTATACTAAAAATCACGAACCCCACACCTGACACCAATGTAACGATTATTATTAAAACTAATTTATTTGAACTAAAAAGATGTACACGTTTATAACTAACCAAACTAATTAAATCTAAGAATTTTTAATAAAAACACACTAATTTATATCGCACTATCACTTGCACGAAGATAAAGTCCGCGAATGAGATTGATGCCGATTTGAATATCTTTCTCAATTTTTTTTTTGCTGCAGCTCAAAAATTACCTCCACATTCCCAAATACAAAATGCATATAGAGGTTGGTCAAAATGCCTTTCTTAAAGAGGGTAATCTATCACCATATGTATGATAATTATTGCTGGTGGAAATATGTTGCCTCTAGTGTTTATATATTCTCGTGCAAGAGTCGCGCTCCTACAATGTTAGAAAACGGTCCACCAGAAAAGCTTGTTTAGACGAATAGCCCTGGAAGTCATTGGATGACAGACCATTTTTTTTTAATGTACTAAAGCATATCGTTCGACACACCAAATGCAGTCAAAATGACTCGATTATAATTCTCAGGGATAATTATGAGAGTAATTGCTTTCTGGATTCTGTGTGCTCGAGAAAAATTGTATTACTTTTATCACATTTCCGCCACATTGCTCGTATAAACGCCAATTCCTTGATGTGGCAGTATTGGGTCCATTTAAAGCAAAGATAAACATAGCGCAAAATGATTGGGTGACTTATAATTCTGGAAAAACAATAACCATTCAATACTGTGTTTAATTTGGCATTTATAAAAGCAAATATTATTTTGTCATTTAATAAGCCAGACTCGTGGCGTTGAAACTGTTTAGTGTTCAGCGATGGAAACTTTATGCGTTTGGCTGTAACTGATCGACCAAATCCAACTGTTAGTATGTCAGATGCACCATCTTCATCTAGTGTTGTACACAGTGTAACATTATTTGAATGAGGATTGAGGACTTAGAAAGATACTTATGCGACAACATCATATATCACTGTTGCCAAGAAACCTAGTTTAATGCTTTCACCTTAGGATGTCCGGTCTTATCCAAAAGCTTTACCTAGATGTGCGCATTCTTACCAAAACCCCTGGAAAAAGAACGTATAGCAGTAGAAGCAAAGAAACAAAAATCTGCAGAAGCAAAACAAGACAGAGTTAAGAAAGCAAAAAAAACATAATAAAAAGTTTCTTTGATGATGAATCTGCAGTCAGATGTAAGTTTTGAAGATATATCTCTCCATGATGAATTATCAGACGAAGTAAACACATTCAATAATTTAAAAAATCCGGAATCTGCTTACAATGGCCTACAAATTTTTTTATAGGGTAGTTTGCTACAAAAAAATCTCGATTACTATTTGTAGGCCAGATTAAAGCTTTATTAGACAAAGGCTTTAAAGTGAAATTTATGAAACGGAAAGAAAACATGTAGAAGTTTTACTTCCCAGAAAAAGATGATTTCAGCGTTATAGACAAAGAGTATATTAAATCAAAACTTCCTACCCCAGAGATAGTTAGTAGAACTGCATTGTCATTTTTAATGTAGATTTTTCTACTTTTAAGGTTAAGATACTGTCAAGTCACGATAAAATATGTATTTTTATATTCTTAATTCAAAAAGTTAGAACGAGATCAAAATGCCTCTTTTTTTACTTTGTTCAAAGCTGTCCCGGACATGTTCAAATCTACCTCTTGTTCTTATTATATTATTATTATTATACTAATGACATAATTTTATATAAAAATAAAAATTGACAAATAAACAATAATTGTTTTTGCGTAACTAAATGTGATTTTAGAAGAGAAAGACAGAACTCCTTTATTTTAAAATTTATTACTAAAATAAAGTTAAAATTTTTTAATTTATTTTGAAAAAAAAATTAAGAGCTAAAAGTTAACGCCACTGTTCTAGTAGTGCAATTTTCTTGAAATTTTTATCCAGATAAACGACTGTATACCAATCAATAAATTAATTTAAGAATTACCGGAGGTAAAATGATTTTCTTCCGGAAAAAAAATGATTATTGGCACTGTAGAAATGCCGAAAAGTATTAGATCCCTGCAGTAATATTTTAATTACATATAGTTTTTAATGTTCTGTTTCAATTAATGAATTTTTTAAGTTACTGATCAATTGAAATTAAAAAACAATAATAATAAAAAATATATGTACTTACCATTAACGCCTTCCGCACGCTAAGTATCCATGATCTGTAAAATTAAAATAAAAATTTTAATCTGCTAAATAATCAAAAAAAAAATTTTTTTTGCTAACAAATATTTTCTTTTTGTGATTCAACTTCTATAACAAAACCATTAGACTTGAACTTAGATTTAAAAAATTTAAAGTACAGAAAAGATTTTATTTAAATCAAAATTCTAAATTTCTAAAAATGATTCGACAAATTTCAACTTTACTGCTCGTGTAACAGTTTCGCAGCGTTTTTGATTTGATTGGTGTTTTAAAATACTGATGAATTGCTTAAACGCTTAAAACACTAAACTGCACTCATATTTTTAGTGCTTTACTGCGGGCATCGAAAAATTCGATGCATTATATAAATTGCATTTATTTAACTTGTTCGTATGAGCAGGTCAATAAATAATTGATATAAATGTTCTTGTAAACCCGAACCACTCAAACCATTGTCAGGCTAACAAAGAATTACTGATCGATATACTTCGCAATTTATTACTTTTGGTAAACGCAAACCTTTTTTAGCCTCTCTTTAAAAAAGGGCACTAAAAATTATAACATAAGCATTACAAAAAGCTATTAAAAAGAGCACTAAAAAAGTTCAAATTATACTTCAAATTTAGATTACGAATTAGTCGTAAGCGTACTTAACCATAATTCATTGCTGTCACAAAATTTCCAATAAAATATAGATGACTATACACTGTATGTACACCTGGAACAGATTATAATAAATAATTTGAATTTCAAATTCAAAAAGAGTTGAAAATGAATATTAAATTTTTATATAAAGGATCTTCATGTATTTATTCCGCTTCATTTACGAATTTAAAACGCTTTTTTATTGCTTAAAAGACTGTCTTTTAAACGCTGTATACTTAGATGTTAAGTTTAAAAAAAAACATCTAATAATTCCCAACTTTAATGATTATATAACCTTGTTGATTGCATTCGTACATATAGAAGAAACAGCGTAATGAAGTAGTTTTACGATTGAATGGAATCTGATAACTCTTTCATTCCAATTAAATAATTTTTATATTTTTTGGGATATGAGTAAAATTAATCTCTTCCAAATAGGTAAATTTTAAATAGAATACAAAGTGAGTTTTAAACTTAATTCACATAAATTAGAGACTATTATCCAAATCTGAACTTTTAAGAAAAGGTTAAATTGCACAAAAGTTTGACGAGTTTGTGGCGAAGTTTGGAAAACACGGAGGTTTTAGAAGAAATATTCTCCCCGAAGAGATTGAAGTAATAGCGAAGGCTTCCACGGCCGGAATCTATACTAAGATAAGAATGTCTTCCGGCTTTGGACCGTGTCCGGCCGTGGAAGCCTTCGCTATAACATTAACAATCTCTACGGGGAGAATATTTCTTCTAAAACCTGCGTATTTTCCAAACTTCGCTACAAACTTGTCAAACTTTTATGCAATTTAACCTTTCTTAGTCGGTGTCGTGACCACAACATCATTCCTCCATTCCTCAGAATTAAGTTCCACATTCAGACACGTTCTTCTAAAAACATTCTACACCGTGCTAGTCTAGCGTTGATACGCGAACGGATTAAGCAAACTAGGCAACAGTTAGACACCATTTCGAAACAACTCTTTTATCTTCATCTTGACAACATTACCAGCAGTCTGATACTACTCTACGGCTAACCACTGAAGGTCATCTCAAAAAGTTTCAATTATTGGAATCCAAGAATCGTAAAGTTTCATCCACTACTAACTCCTTAAAGACGGTTGTCAATTTATCTAGGTTGGTCCTCACCACAGAACAGGAATCGGTGCTCTCTAAGGGTCTGAATTTTGTGGTTGCTCCCAAACGTATTCCTATAGAAGATGTTTTATGTGCTGTTGAGTCTTCTATAAGACATTTTCCTCGCCACATCTCAGATCCCTTTCGTATTAACACTGGCAAAATCCTTGAATCATCTAAAATCCAACATTTCTAAGTCGGAAGAGTCAGCTCTAAAAAGTCTTCGTAACCCTGATATTATTGTTGTTCCAACCGACAAAGGGAACGCTACTGTAGTTTTGAACCAAATTGATTATGTTAAGAAAATCAATTCTATTTTGTCTGAGGAAACTTACGCTCTTCTAACTCACAATCCCACTTCGAGGATTGAACGTGAGGTCAACCAAATCATTAAATCCTCCAACCTACCTCCTGAAACTAAACGTCGACTTACTTACTCCATCAAATTCTAAACCACCTCGTCTATACGGACTTCCCAAAATTCACAAACAAGGTATTCCTGTTCGACCTATCGTCAGTACTATCCAATTTCCTACCTACAAGCTAGCCAAGTTCTTATCCAACATTCTTTGCTAGTTTACAGGTAAAACCTTTCTCACATTCTCAACTCTCAGCATTTTATTCAACGTCTAGAAACTATAAAACTTGAACCCCAAGATCTTCTTGTGAGTTTTGATGTTACTTCACTTTTTACTAAAGTTCCTATTAAGGATTCGCTTATTATAATCAAACAGATTCTGTCTCAACATTGCAAGGACTTGAGGTTGGTTCCTCTTATTGATAAGTGTCTATCCTCTACTTATTACCAATTTGATAATAAGTTTTACGAACAGGTTTCTGGTGCTGCTATGGGTTCTCCTCTATCACCTGTTGTAAATAACATTTTTATGGAATCCTTTGAAACGGTTGCTTTGGAATCATCAATATTAAAACCTAAAGTGTGGTTTAGGTATGTCGACGACACGTTTATTGTTTGGTCTCTTTGTCATCTTGAATTGTCTAAGTTTCTTGATCACCTTAACAATCAACACTTAGATATCAAATTTACTATGGAAATCGAAAGTAATGGTTCTCTTCCATTTCTTGACGTTCTTGTGACTCGTAAGCCCGGCGGACTTCTGGGCCATTCTGTTTATCGCAAACCCACCCATACGAACAGATACCTTCATGCTTCGTCTCATCATCATCCTGCACAGAAACGTTCTGTTATTGAATCTTTGGTTCATCGTGCCTTTCTATTTGCCAACCTGAGAATCTAGACTCGGAACTCCGTCATCTTACTGAAACCTTAGTGAACAATGGTTATGTAAAGCGAGATATTCATAGAGTTATTAATCGTCGTCTACATCCACGTACTCAATTACCTAAGGACATTTCTACTCCCGAATCCAACCCGAAATTGGTCTTTTTATCCTACATTCACAAGGTTTCAGATCAAATAGGGAAACTTCTTCGTAAGAATGGTATTAAACCCATATTCAACTCGACAGGCAAATCTCTCAGATTCTTCCTTCTCCCAAAGACAAATTTCCTAAACTTTCATCTCAAGGTGTATACCAAATTCCTTGTTCATGTGGTTTAGTCTACATTGGCGAAACCGGTCGTTCCGTCATTACTCGCATTTCAGAACATGATCGTTGTATAAGGAAAAGGTATATTTCTAAGTCTGCGGTTGCCGAACATCATTTTACTACAGGTCACAAGATAGATTTTGATAATGTTTCGTTGAATGCCAAATCTCCATTCTTTTTCAACAGGAAATTCCGAGAAAGCATAGAAATCATCAAACACCCAAATAACTTCAATCGCGATCATGGTTTCAAGCTATCCCCTCTTTGGTTCCCGGTCATTAGTCATTTATCGAAAACACGCCCCTTATCAACCGTAACCCAATCAGAGTCGAGCTTAACCATCCGTGACGATTATTTTCCTTTATATACGGAGACTAGTTCTTCTTAAGTCACTTCTACGGAGTTTAGAATCTGGCTTGTTTCACAAGTTGATTACCTAACTCGGTAGTGGTTCTTTGTTAGAATTTTAGTTTGCTTTTTCAAGTTATCGTTTTCTTTCTTACCTTTTCAGAGTTTAGATTATGGCTTGTTTCACAAGTGGATAACCTAACTTTTGAGAAGTTCTTAGTTAGATTTCGGTTACTTGTTTGAGTTTTTACACCCTTTAAGACAAAGATCAACCTTCTTGGAAAGGACACAAACTGCTACTCCGAATAATAACGAAGTCAGTCAAGCGGTAACATAAAGTGACAGTCTGTTAATTACTTGATCGCTAATGATATAAATACCGTAATTTACACTTTTTCCTTCAGTGACATTTACCAGTGCCAAAATAAAAGCTGCAATGTCTTGCGAAACGTCAGTTTGTTTCGGTTCACGAACGACAATACGGCAAAGACCAAGTTCTACTTCTTGTTTTGGCTCATTCTTATCTTAGTATAACGAAGAGATTAAAGATATTTTTAATTTGATAATCATAAATCTGATAAAGAATGAAAGGTGAAAAAGACGTATCGACGTAACACTTCAAGCATAACTCCAATCCAATTCGAGCGATTTATCGTAAAAATACGTAACGTTTGAAAAAATATGGAAGCGTTTAAAGAAAAGATAAAAGTAAAACAAAACAAAAAATTTTGCAAAAATACAAAAGTTAAAAATAAAATTAAAGAACTAACAAACAAAAACTTGAAAATTATATGAGGTAAAGCAAAAAAAATCTTCAAGATACGTACAAATCGAAGCAGGGAAAAAATCCAAA
The DNA here is from genome assembly GCA_035610365.1 of Aquatica leii. NCBI lineage: Eukaryota > Metazoa > Arthropoda > Insecta > Coleoptera > Lampyridae > Aquatica > Aquatica leii. The sequence goes on from CM069439.1 coordinate 31,181,108, forward strand.
TGAGAGTCCAGCAAATGTATTTTCAAGAACATGTTAGTTAACCCGAAAGCTTTCCATGAGATTATAAGTTCATTAATTAAATCTTTGCAATTTTTTAATTTATGGTTTCCTAAAAAAATGTAGGCGATATTAACAAAACATTTCCAGGCGGATTTCTCATCATCCTTCAGTTTCTGCTTAAAGGTCTTATCCTTCATTAGTTCCAGTATTTAGGTTTGGGCTATACTTTCTTTGTGTAGTCCTGTCGTATACCTGTGGAGACCTCTAAGTCTACAAAACACATGTAGTTTGATTTGTCGTACTGGACTGCTTTTTTCCGTCACTTGTCTGACTATAAATATGGCATCAGTGGTTTTGACCTATTAAGGCAGAAACCTTGTAGCTTTATTTGTTCATTTATTTTATTTAATATTATCTTTGTAAATAGTTTTAATGTGCAACTAAGCAGGCATATTCTTCGGTAATTTTTGGGTTTTGTTTTTGATCTTTTTCTGAATATATACACAATGATGCTAGTTCTCCATTAGTCAAGTGTAGATTTTGTTCGATAAATAATTTGGCACACGCCTCTAGTTAGATAGATATTATCTGTATGTATTCGTTTACTGTTTTTTTTCTACGACGCACTAGGTTCCAGATTTTTTTTTATCACCATATAGATCGTGCTCCATTTCTTATAAAAATTGTTTTAAATATCGTTGCTTTATTTTGCGAATTGTAGCATTTGTCCTATTTCTTACTTCAGTGTATTGTTCTTTGATATTTACACTGTTTTTGTATTTTTTTCTTCGGCTAGCAGTTTGATTTCCGGTGTGAACCTGGGTTTGGATTTTCGTCGTTTATTAATGTTAATTCTTCTTTGTCCTAAAGATTCTTGTGCTGCAGATATTGTATTAGTGAATAATTTATTGAATGCTGTTTTACTGTTATCACTTTCGTCTATTCAGTTTGCTGATATTTTGTGCTTGAACTTTTGCTCATATACTTGTGGAGTGGATTATTTAGCTCTATGTTCAATTTTTCTACAATCGCTAGTTAGTGAAAATAAAAAATCACCAGAAAGTGTGTGTGAGAGAAACAGTGTTTACTAGTGTTATAGAAAATATAGGATACAACATAGAGCTGCGCAAATTGAAGTAAATTGATCTCCGATCCGCAATGGCGTACCACAAAAAGCTAGAATAAAGTTACTTCTTCCAGCATCAACTATGAAAAATTTATTGCATATGTTTGTATAGTTATTCTATGAGTAAGTGGTTTGTATTCTAAACAGTACAAACAAAATAACAGATAATTTCTTATTCCAAGCTTCTACTATCGCTGTCAAAATTAGAAACTGCAAAAACCAACAAACGATAAATTACCTTCGAACAAGCTCTATTTAAAATACTTGTTTAAATTAAAATCGCGATACGCAATTTGTGGTGCTCCAAACTAATGGCAGTCGCATACAATTTTTGCTTCAAAGTAGGTCAACTCCGTGTCTTTTGTAATCTAAGGTTCGTTCGTAGACGCTTTGTTTTTGTTAAAACCTCAAATAAACGTTATCGCATACAGTTCTGTATTAATGAAATGAGAACTGATATTTGCAAACAGTGAAAATTATAAACTACCGAAATATTTATAGAAGAAAGCAACGCTAATAACCTAAACATTTCGAAAAAGAAAAAAATTTCAACACACAAAAATCTGTTACTTTTGACGTTTTACCAAGAATTGTCTTCAATTAATTTTAGATAAACCATATTGTTTATCTATGTTTAGTTAATTTGTTTAATAAAGTAAGAACTTTTTTTTATTGTCATTTAATTTGTGAGAAAAAAATATAGTTTTGTACTGCTTCATCGTAAATAATCCATACTACATTTTATTAAAAAAAATTGTCAAATAAGTGAAATATTACTAATTAGATTATTTGATAACCAGATTTTTTTATAAATTGTCTGAATACCAATTAGAAGCAATATTGCTTAAATTTTATTCAATAATAATTCTTAGTGTCTTTCGAAATCTGTAGGATAGCGAAAGAAAAAATCTAATACTGCTCAATAAAAATAAAAAGGCTGTTTAGCTTCTTTTCCAATTAGCTATCAAGTCAAGTAGGAAACACAAACCAATAAGTTGTGCCTGTGGTATTCGATTAATTTGTCAGAAGACATTAATGTCCACCGTATACTTTATTGTGCCCACGTGCGTGTCGTAATGGCTCCTATAGCTGTCACATACAGAATTAATAAACTAATAAACATATAATATGATTCAACAAATTACAAAAAATAATAATAAAAGAATGTAAAAGAAGCACAATGCTATTGTCCTAATGTCCTTAATGGCATAAACTAAATCTCTACGTTTAGTAAACAACGTATTAATATTCATTTATGCTCATAATTTTTTTTAATACTTTCTTTAACTTACTAAGGACGATTAGTTACAATTAATATTAATAATTATAATTTGTGCTGTAAAATGTCATGTAAAATTGAATATATTTTAAATGATTCATAAGCTTTTTTGTAAGTTGAGAAATAAAAAAGGTATTGGGCGTTTTTTTGTAAACACACTGTGTACTGGCTTAAAAAAAACAAAGATAAATGTATAGTTGAAAGAAATACAAAAACAAACGCTGTCAAAAAACGCAAAACACTCGACGATGAGACGCGCTAGTAGAATTTTTTCCATGACGACGACAACGATTTGAGCACTGAACAAGATAATCCCGGAAAAAAGTAGCGACTACGTAAACATTCAACTTGTGTTTGAAAAAATATAACTTTTTGATGTGTTTTAGGTTTAATCCAACTCTCGGAGAAGAAGACATACTAAACCTAAAATGCATACCGTTCCATTAGTTTATTTTCGGTATTTTCGGTAATCGGCAGTTTTTGATATAATTGTCGCCATTCTGATTCAACAAAGCATAGAAACCACAATCATACTAAATTTACAGATTACCTATGAAAACTTTTATAGGACTGGCATCAAACCCACATTCAATTATAAATTCTTCTTTTTCCTAAAGACAAAATCCCAACAGTTTCATTTTATAGTGTATACCAAACTCTCTGTTTTTGTAATTTTTTACATTGGCAAAACTAGTCGTCCTGTCGTCACACGCATTTCAAAATATGATCTTTATGTCAAAAAAAATCATATTTTTAAGTTTGCTGTTGCTAAACATGACACACGTAGAATTGTTGCTTTTCAGAAAACTAGAATCTCGATTTTTCTTTTACTGGATATTTAAAAACCAGTTTTGTTGATCGGAGGTCGGTCTAAAGAAGCGAGATTTCAAAGCGCAATCGATTGGTTTATTCCAGGCTCTGAAGATGTCCACTGCGACGTGTGACGAAAGCTCAGCTTGTGAGAAATCAACAACACGGGAAATATCTAGGATGGAAAATTATAATACGAAAGTAACCCGTAAAAACCTGAATTCTAACTATGCGCTTGCCTTCCGTCATAGTACTTGGTACATAGACGTGCCAACTATGTACGTGCGAGTAACTTTGTATTAGCCTGCTCTGCAAATTGCGACTTGCGTATTCAGAAAAATAGATTTAGTTTAGTTAGAATGGCGTTAAGTGAACAAAAACGTAGTTTCAGTATTGGTGATAATGACCATGGCCAGTGAAGCAGACGAGGAGCCATTGGGTGCAAGCGAAATTGAATCAGAAGATAATGCAGACGTTGAAGAATAAAGTATTCATGTACTAATAATGATTCTGATGATGGATTGAACGTTCCTCTTAGCATATCCGCAGCTGACAATTTGGCAGTTATCAGCCAGCAGCAAGTAAAGTAGGAAAATACAATATTATTCCTCGCCCTCCTAGCTTGATGAGAAGGCACATAAATTCTATACACCTAGAGAAGCTTTGCTTTGTTTATAACATGCAATTTTACAAAAAATCGTAAACTGTACAAATTTACAAGGTAAACGAGTGTATCCTGACAAATCAAAGAAATGGAAAGATTGACTTACAAGAAAGTCGTGCTTTCTCTATTTAAGTAGGAATAGAACAAAGCTGGGACTTGCTGTGCACGAATTATTTTTCTAACAATTTGGCAATCGAGTAACTATGTCAGTTTCCCGATACGAAGAAATAAAAAGATATAATAAGGTTCGATGATACGAAAACTCACAAGATGCCTCTAGAAATTGACAAATTAGCGTTGATCTCTTATATCTGGGATATTTTCATTAAACAGTGTAAGACGTGTATTATACCTAATCAAAACGTAACAATCGATAAGCAGCTTGTTGTATATCCAGGTCGCTTCAGATTTATATAGAATATGCCCAGCCTGTGTGGAAACATCTGTAACCCCAACCGGACGCGTCCCTAGGTGACCGATAGGAGAACTCCCTTGAAAGGTAACCGAAGGCAACTTCTGAGATTTCTTGGAGAGAAAAAATAAAATTTTTTCACGGATCAACAAGATTGCACAATACCCTAAGAGAGTCGTTACTGACGACTGAAACATGGCATTTCCCAGGTGCTTTAGCTGAGGCAACTCTTTCTCTTGAAAGCCTCTCGTTCTCTTTCATCTGTTCTATTAGAGTTATCGGTGTAAGAAACCGACTCTTGTTCTCTTCGGCGCTCGATGCTATTAGGTTAACCGAGGGAATTGTTCCTCTCCGTAACCAATCCATTGTACAGTGTGCTCTACTCTTTGTATAAAGTCTCTAACATTGGCAACCTCTGAATCGTTATCAGGCAACCAGCCCTCAAACTACAGCATTACTTGTTACAAGCTTTAGGTGTTTTACGAACCGTGCAGGCCAACTCTCAATAGTCGGAGAGAGGGGGGTTCATAGATACATAAAGATAATTAAGGGCGCCAGAGCTTATCCCAAAAGCGACGTCTGCCCGCTCACAACAGAATGGTAGCACTTGTAACACGGTTTTAGGTTCGTAATTCCTCTACTCAACTATTCAAGTAGTTAGAAGTAATTAGTTGGTAACGATAGCCACGGGAGACAGGTATGTTGTCATAAAGAATAACTAACCACAATAACAATTTTAATGTAGCACCGCTGATGATGATCACAGAATATATAAGATTTCTTAATACAGAAATGCTAGTGGCATAGGCAACACACTATACATAAATAAGCTACAGTAACAGTATATATCGAAAAATAGTGTGTAGTAAATATCATTTACATAATTAGTAATATGGCTGTCACACTAAATTATCACAATTATTAAGGAGAGTATACAGCACACGTAGTATACGCGAATTTCTAATTAAATGATCTCACAATTACGGTAATCAGTTCGGAAATACTATTAGTGACAGTTCCGTGAGTAACCACGTTGACACGAAAGAGAAACATAAAAAAAACACTTACCAGCAATACAGGAAGCTTCGCAGGTGCAAAAGGAAGTACTTCCCCCGACACGTAACCCTGTAATTTATTTGAATACCAATTCGTGTCAATCTAATATCTCACGAAATCCAAATCTACAAAGTCATTACTTAAATTTAAAAAGTATACATATTACACAACCCGAAAATCGGATGCTGTTATACCCCTGTGTGTTGGTTTAATTAGTTATAACCATAAACTGTATGAAGAAGAAATTAGTATCGTCCATCTAAATCTTTGTCAAGGTTCATTCACTCGTACACAGATATCGAATACTGTCGCAATCTTTGACCGGGAAACTCCACCAGACCCCCCAATTTCGCAGCGAGAAATCGCCTTACGCTGATGTTCGTATCCGGCAACGTGTTCACGTATTTAGTGGTCGTTGGCGATAGCCATTTTTCGATAACGTACCAGATGTTAAATGAATGAATGTAACATAAAATAAAATGGCTGTTAGAAGGAAAACAGAATTACGATCGAGATTGTTACTAAAACGACAATCGCTTACCCTGTAACGCGTTGAAGCAATCAGATCCTTTATTAATTAGAATTCGTTTTCTAGATGATAAGATAAAACATAGCTATTCCATGCGTAACAGACCATTTTATAACATGCCTGTGTGACGACTTTCCATAAAATAAATCCCGCTGAGAAACGAACCTTAGAGATCGTAAACCCGAACCTACTTTTACGTTGAAAATACATAGGCGTGCGCCAAGGAAATTGCGTCTGTAGCCACATAGGCGTGTATAAAGAAAATTCGACCGTAACATACTACTGGAAGAAACAATTATCTATCACACACAAAATGTTACCCTTAGGAAGACACAAAAAAATCTGCAGATATAACTTCTATGGAATAAATATACAAAAAATGACTAATCCAGTAGTGTAGACTTGATCGACACGATAGAGATAGTAACAATCTTGTATAAAAAATTACAAAAAACAGTAGACGTAAACAGCAATACGAAACGAGAAGTGAAGGAGGTGACAAACAAGTTAAAAAGACAAGTGACAAAATGTATAAAACAACAAAAATAGTTGAAGGCCATCCACTAAACTGAACAAACGGCACTATAACAATATAGGTAAACACCAAAGAAGTAGAAGCAAAAACAGGCCTTCAAAAAATAAGAAAGAGAAAGGACTAATAAAAAATCAACAAAGAAAATAATGAAAATAATAAAAATAAAATAAACACCTAGCAACAAAAAGAGATCTTAACGCAAAATAGAAAATTTTTGGTGAAAAGACCACAAACACGAGAGGTAAACTTTTAGAAGAATGGATGCAAACAAACGAATTAGTGGCAATAAACGAAGGAACCGTACCAACTTTCAAAAACTCCCAATAAACATCCTTTATAGACATCACAATAACGACAGCAGAAATTGCAAGAAAAACTAACAATTGGAAAGTCAGATACGAGAAAGAAAATTTTAGTGACAACCACACTATCACCTATGACATTAAAATAAAAAAGCAAAAAATAGAAATAAAACAGAACGCGAGATGGAAAATAAACAAGAGCACGATTCAAAACTTACAGAAATACCCGGAAAAGACAAACAACAAAAGAAGTGGAAATAATACACATAGGTGCTAATGAAGAAATAGTAAAGAATTGTAATAAAGTACTAGTAAAAACAACACAATAAGAAATACGAAATACAAACCGGTATACTGGTGCCTCTGACCACCAGTATACAGGTTTGTATTTCGTAGCAAAAATAAGGATAGAAGCTATATCGAACAGAAGAAAGATGACCAGACAGAACAGAAAAATGCTAGAAGAACTAACACATAAACACAAACAAACAAAGAAGGAATTAAAACAAGTTTTAAATAAAAGATAGATTAGGAAGATCTCATCTCAGAATTATAAGAAGACATATGGGGAGACGCTAAGAAAATAGCAAATAAAAGATTTAATCTATAAAAAATAGTAAAGCTGAACAAAAAAGACACAATAAAACAAATAAACAAAATGTTTCCGAAACACCCATACACATCATGGCTGCTACGGTAACCTCCATAGTCCTACATGCGGTCCGGATATATAGTGATATCATAAAATACAAATATTACAAAAAAATGGAAGGTATAAATAGGAAAATATGCTTTACAATAACTTTGGTGTACAGGACAGCTTCGACAGAAGGCATCCAGGCAATAGCAGATTAGATTTAGTTTCTTGGCAACCTCACCTCCTCACTCAATCGGAACTAAATGATCTTGTCAGGGATTTGCAGTTACCCAAGACTTCACTTCAACAGTGGAATCTCTTAGAAAAGGGAGTAAAAATATCTTCTTACAAGACCAGACAAGCAACCCTGGAATGTCTTTTCTCAGAAGATAAAGGTTTAGTGTTCTGCCCTAATGCAAATTTATTGATGACAGGGCTACAGATGCCATGTAACCCAGACAAATGGAGACTGTTTATAGACTCATCAAAAACAAGCTTAAAAGTTGTCCTGTTGGCAAATGGGAATGACTTCCCATCAGTTCCAGTTGCATACTCTGTTGATATGAAGGAAACGTACGAAAACATCTTCAGAATCCTTGATAAAATTCGTTATCATGATTATAAGTGGAAACTTTGCGCCGACTTAAAAGTTGTTGCTCTACTCACGGGCCTGCAATCAGGATTCACAAAATATTGCTGCTTCCTTTGTGAATGGGATAGCCGAGCCCGAGATAAACATTACATCGTACGGCCTCAGCGAGAAAATCTTATTCCTGGTCAGAAAAATGTAGCCCACAATCCTTTGGTTCCGAAGGAAAATATTTACTTACCACCTTTACACATCAAACTTGGATTGATCAAGCAGTTTGTGAAAGCAGTGGACAAGACAGGTGGCGCATTTCAATTTTTGAAAACTAAATTTCCTCGTCTTAGCGAAACTAAAATCAAAGAAGGCGTTTTTGTTGGTCCCCAGATTAGACAACTCTTCCAAGATTTGACGTTTATTGAACACCTAAATCGAAAAAAAAACGAGCTTGGCTTGCATTTCAAAACGTTTGTAAGAACTTCCTGGGTAACCACAAAAGTAAAGATTATGTCGCTCACGTCTAGGAACTGCTTTTAGCGTACAAGGACATAGGATGTAACATGTCTCTTAAAGTTCACTTCCTTCACTCGCATCTGAACTGTTTCCCTAAAAATTAAGGAGCAGTCTCGGATGAACACGGGGAACGGTTCCATCAAGACATCGCTAAGCTGGAGAAGAGATTTTCAGGGAAGTGGAATGCAAGCATGTTGGCGGAGTACTGCTGGTTTTTGAAACGAGAGAGCTGTACCTCAGGGTATAAAAGGAAAGTAAGTACCAAGTAACGATGAATATCTTTTTATTTATTACTGTTTATAGCTAAAATAGTTCTTTTTCCCATTTAAATTAAATTCATGTCCATATACTTGTTATTATAATAATTATTATAATTATTGTTATCGTTCGATAAATAAATTATAATTAATTTACCGAAAAGTGGTAAAATTAGAGATTTGGGGCTCCCTCAAAAATGGTGGGTGATGGAAGAAAACGGAAGACATATTTGAATTCAGGAAGTCATTTTACATAAGACTCACCCGGAATAGTGTCAGGGCTCGATAAAAATTATTTTTTTGCAGACCAGTGTAATCGGTTTTCGCACATAAACAAGACGAATGCAAACTTAGTGCGCGTGCCCGCTTTCGTTCTTGTTCTCTGGTGCCTACTCGACACCCGTACACTTCTTTGGTATATCAAAGTGGTACACTCTGTATTTGTTTTTGTTAGTGTTCTGACTACTTTATTTATCTGTTCTTTATTTTACTATCTAACGTTTTTTGGGTGTTTTAGTGCATAAACAAATTTATTTGGTCAGTTTTTGGTACCTTGTATTTATTTATAATGTATAAAAATCATCATTTATAATTATTTTGAATTACTGGATATAATAAAAAGTTTATCGAAATTAAAAGATCACAATTATTAATAATAGTGATTTAAAACCCCCATCGCGCGCATATCTATGTGGTAAATTGAAAATATTTATTTTATGCAAAAAAAAATTTTTTTACTCAGAAAAATATTAAATTAAATTTTCTTTGTATTAAAGGTTTAAAAGCATGACGTTATCACGACTTTTATCGTCGCGATTCACAATAATTTACTCACTACCTGTCCACTACATTGTGTTAAACGGCAGAAATCTTTCGGAAACACACGAGTCGACTTTACAGTATCAATCAATATGACCGATAAGGTACAAAATCGCTAATCTAACTAAGAAACTATAACGTTATCGCTTTCTTGGTAACAACGTCTTAGTTCATAATTATGGTTAGTGTGCGGATTTCTGGTATGGTTTTACTGTTTCTACAATAATTACTCTCCTGACTGAATAAAAAAAAAACAATAGAAAAAACCACAAAGTAGATGTACTTTAATTTGAAATTGTACTTTTCTTTATAAAAATATAATATACATATATAGTAGTAATTACCAGAGCTCGAGTAATTCATTGCTTAAAAGCTTATCGATCGACATATTAGTTGCTATTTCTTTTCTCAATTCTTGTTTTTTACTTAACTAACTGACACTCGAGCTCTCGTAATTACTGCTATATATAAATATGTATTTTTGCAATTCATATATGTCGAGAAGGGGAAGGGTGACTAGCTCTTACAATTCTTACAGCCATCTAAAAAGGACGTCCCGTAGACATCCTACGCGGATGCGCAAAGATGTCCTATGGACATCGTAGGGATGCACACAGTTGTGACAAAAGAACGTCCCATAAATGTTCCTAGGACGTACAGAAAACCAAAATAGGATGACTTTGGGACATCCAGTGATCCGCAACATCATGTCCCAAAGACGTCCTTAGGTCATACGTTTGTGCCCAGGGGAGGGGTCCGGGGGGTCCGGACACCCCCGAAATAAAATAGATTAACACTAGATAAAATCGACTTTTAGGTGGAAACATTCCAAAGATGTTAATCTTTTCAGTATTTTCACCACGCAGCATGTCAACAACGAATTCCCACCCAACTCGCCGTCCCTGTCGCTGCTGCCTATTACCTATCTGTCTTCGCTTGCCGTCATTCGTCTTTTTGTGCTCGACGAGTGAAGACCTGTGTCTCTGTGCAGTGCAATACACGTGATACAATAGAGAAAACAACGCTTTTTCATTCATGGTGAGTATAAATTACCTTTTAATCGTCAAAACTTATTTTTTGTCATGGGAAAATTAAAAAGAAATCGACACAAGTCTCCTAGTATGTAATATATTATTATAGTACTATTTTTTTTAGATCATTGATCATCAAGATGTCTAAACGTACTACATTGCAAGCGTCACTGTTTACCTATTTTACAAAGGCTCAAAAGACGAACACTGCAAGTGACTCATCTACATCTGCTAGACCTATTGTCTTTGAAGCAAGCACATCGTCTTCTTTTTCTACGTGTACTGAGATCAGCAAAGTAAGACCTGAAGAAAGCTACTTACTAATTCACCGCTTTGATTTGGGAAACTATGTAGGTAACCAATTAGATGATGACTTAAAATTTAAGTTGCTGAGTACTCCATGGACGCCAGAGAAAGATTTCAAATTTCCAGTAAGCGTAAGTGGGAAGAAAAACCTTCGATTTCAAAGGCAGTGCCTTGATAGGTACCCGTGGCTCGTTTATACGAAAAATGACGGCGCACTGTGCAAATATTGTGTAATTTTTTCACATCACACCGTAGGAAAAGGAGAAAATCAGGCTTCCAAATCTCTTGTGACAGTTCCGTATAAGAAATGGAAACACGCAATCGAAGACTTCGAATCCCATCAATCGAAACAATACCATCACGAAGCTGTGGTTAAGGGCTCCAACTCTTTGAAAACTATGCAAAACCAACATTTGGATATCAGGACTCAAGGAGAAGAAAGCAAGTAGAAGCAAATAGAGAAAAATTATTTTCAATTGTGGAAACTATAAAGTTTTGTGGGCGTCAAGAACTGGCTTTGAGAGGAACAAACGATTCTGGCCTTGTTTCTGTGACTGATGAGGAGCCAGTCACAAATGACGGCATTTTCGGAGCCATCTTAAGAATGAGGATGAAATGTGGTACAAAATAGCTTAAACACTGCGAAAACATTGCTCTGAACGCGACATATATGAGCGCTAAGGTCCAAAATGATCTGATATCAATTTGCGGGAAAATAATTCAGAAGGAAATTGTAAAATGTTTAAATGAAGCGAAGGTGTTTTCTGTTTTAGTAGACGAACTTCTGATATTTCCGGACACGAACAACTTTCACTATGTGTTAGATACACAAAAAAGGTCGAAACTTGTTATGTGGTGAAAGAAGATTTTCTCGGATTTGTAAAAGTCGATAATACAATTGCACAACCATTGGCTGACACGATCATAGCTTCCCTGAAAACCTTAACGTTGACTGCAACAATATGGCGGGACAGGGGTACGATGGTGCAGCTGTGATGAAAGGTGCTTTTAATGGCGTTCAAGCAATAATACGGAAATCATTTCCTCGAGCTCTGTTTGTCCATTGTAGCTCTCATTCTTTAAACTTGGCCCTTTGTCATTCATGTAATGTACCTTCTATAAGAAATTGTATAGGAACTGTGAAAGCAATCGGAAATTTTTTGAGAGCATCTCCAAAGCGAACAAGCTTCCTTCAGGCACGCATTAGGGCCAACTTTCCTGATGCAACATGGCAGAAATTAACACCAATGTGTGAAACGCGGTGGGTGGAAAATCACAACGGCTTGTTAAAATTTAAACAAATTTTTAAATCTATTATTGAGACTTTAGAACAATTCAGCACAGACCTGGATATGGAGACCTCAACCAAAGCTTCTTCTTTGCTGAGATCTGCTCTTGCCAGCGAACTCGTGGTATCACTCTGTTTTTTATCGAAGGTATTTGCAGCAACATTAACAGTATGCAATCCTACAGTCACCTCTGTGTGACTTAATAACAGCTGTCGACCATATTGAGAACGTAATATCGCACTTTCAAGATATTCGATCCAATATTGAAAAAGAATTTTCAAATTCATTTACAGAAGCAAAGGATTTATTGGCCGATGTCAATGAAGAGATCAAGCTTCCACGGTTGACATCAGTACAAAAGCATCGCGCTAATCCAAATACTAGTAACCCCGAACAGTATTACCGCATAACTGTTGCAATACCCCTATTAGAAGACTTAACTTCCCAGCTCAAAATAAGATTTACTGACCACAAGAACGTGATTGCTGCTATGTACACTCTTATACCAACAGTCTGTTCCGAGAAAGAAACGCCATTCCGAAGAGAGGACCTAGTGATGTACGAGACCTGGTGGAACTAGACGAAGCACAAGGCGAATTTCAACTATGGAAATTGTTGTGGCAGGGCAAAAGCCCTTTGGACCGGCCTTCTTGCGCCATTAAAGCTGTCGGAGAGTGCAACAGACAATTGTATCCCAACATTTATATGTTGTTAAACATCTTGTCGACTCCACCAGTAACCACGTGCACCCCGGAAAGGTCATTTTCCACACTTAGGCGCCTAAAAACCTACCTACAGAATTCTTGTGGACAAGAGAGGCTAACCGGGTTGGCCCTAATGGCAATTCACAGAGATGTCATCATCCCAACTGATGATGTTATAACCGAATTTGCTCATAAAAAGGTTTGAGTTTGTATTGTGAATTCACTGAACTGGAAATTTGAGGTTTTTAGTTTTAAGAACGAATATGTTAGTACAGTTTTTTCAGTGGCGGGCTTTTCCCGTGCCAATGTAATGGTAATTAATTAAATTTGAATTAGCAGATCTGTTTTATTGAGACCCCCTTCGAAACAAAAATCTGGGCACGGCGCTGTATATAACTACCACTGTTCTTAAGCAACTCATTTTCATTTCATTCTTTTATAAATATAGTATTACCTGCCAACTTTTTAAATACAATCAACAATTAAAAAAAATTTTTTTTTAATTACTGATTGATTGAAAACTTAAACTTTATGTAAAATTACACTTCTAAATTTAATAAACCTTAGCTTACCTAATGGCTTAGTTAACAAATCAGAAAAATTATTGTGTGTACTAACATATTCAATTTTAAATTATTGCTTGAGAAATAAATCTTTTATAAAATGATAACGTATATCTATGTGTTTACATCTTTTTGAGTCTTCAAAGTTTTTAATTATGGAAATAGTATTTACATTGTCCACTTTAAGAATTGTTTCTGTTCCTAATACTAACTGTGAAAGAATACCTTTTAGATTTAATATTTCTTGAACTGCTGCTCCTGTCGAGATGTATTTTGATTCCATTGATGATAAAGCAACGTAATTTTGCTTTTTTGAATGTCACATCACTGTATTTCCCGCGAAAATACAAACCCACTAAAACTTTTTCGTGACTGTTTATTATTAGCCCAATCGGCATCACTAAACCCTTTCAATTTATTTTCTACTTATTATTGCTATGTACATAAGGCTAATAAATCAATTTACGATAAGGAACTTCTTTATTAATAGGACCTTCTTCTAACGAAATATTAACTTTCATTGGTGTAGACACACTAGAACATTTTTGCATATTAAATTCTTCCATAATCGTATTTTGATCTTTTGAAACCTAAACTTGCTAGAATGCTAAAAAATTTATTGTTCCATAGAACATGTTCTGCTTCCTAAGCAAACTTCCAACAGCATTTTTCCCCAATGTAGACTTGAACAAAGATAAGCAGAGGTAAATACTTTGTCCATTCAAACCAAGAGCCAAATTAACTTATTACAATAAATATGTGGATCATTAAGCAATGATATGAGACTTTAATTACAATTTTGCTTTCATTTTTATTTATCTGTTTATCTCTCTGTGTTATGGTTTACATGTTTTGTTTAAATTTGTTTATTAATTTTGTGTACATTTTTAGTGTAACATAGTTGTATCTTAATAAACAAATCTCAATACTAAATGAAGTTGTTTACGATAGGTTAGCAACTGCTACTGTTATATACTTAACTTGCACTAAAAAAAATGAAAGTACAAAGCAAAATTTCTGGCAAAATTCAATCTGCTTATGAAAACAAAATATTCGTTATGTTAAAATATTTTCACAAAAATATAAATTGAAGTTACACGTTATCTTTATGTTCTTTAATCTTTTTTAATTAATCGTGTATTTAAGAGAAAGACATATCGATTTCGATTTCTAGGAGTCGCTCTTGAAGTTTATGAATTTATATACATTTTAGGTTAGTGCATCGAAGAGTTTCATTAAAAATAATCACGTTAGATCTTATAAAAGAAATACAGCTTTGTAATATAGTACAGATGGATAGTTTTTCAAGAACTCTACAGAGATTTGACAAAGGCACTTAAACAACTTCGTTTTGAAGTCTAGAGCATCACAAGATAGACTTTGTTTTAAGTAAACAAGCACTTTTCAAAAATATCTCTAATAACCTCAAAGAACCCCACGTTTCTCACCAAATCGATTTCCACATGTTGGAATTTCGTCCCCTTGTTTGATAAACCATCAGATAGACCAGTACACGATGATGTATGTTAGTTTGTTTTATCTGTCCGGAAAAATTCTCAATCCGCTACGTGATTGAGCTTGCCCTATATGATTAAGCGGTTTTTCTTTTTCTTTTGTTGGCACAAGATAAATCCGATTGACAATTTAATAAAAAAACAAAGGCGATAAATTCAACGGTCCAACATATTTATTCGTTTTACATAGATACTAAAAGATTATTTATAAAAATAAGTATATAGATAGGCATCGCGTAGCCTAACAAAACGGGACTATCCAAATTAAAAGTTATTTTCTTGAAGCGAAAACAAAGGATAAATTATATCTAGTAGAATTACGATCTACACGTGACATTTTTCCCAAACACTAATACATTTATCAAGATAATGCCATATATGTACGCGTGAAACGCCAATTTAATAATTTATTCTTACTGAAATTGCTACTAAACAATTTACACGAATTTACTACTACAAAACCATTAAAATAATCTAAAATCAATTGTAAAACACGATCGTAAAATGCGTTGCATTAAGTATTAAAAATGCAGATTATTATCAAAGTTGCATTATAGTTTCAGCTGTTAGTGCACTTTCCTCAGTAAATGTTTGCTAAGTGAATAATTTGATAATTATACATTTTTTATCCCTATTTTAAAAAATTTAATTTTTTTATGCATGATACGCAAACTTTAAAAAATGCCTTTTGGTTAAACTTCAATATAATTATTGATAAATATTTTTTTAATAAAACGTGTCTGGTTAAGTACTCTTCAAAAATCGATTCTGTGTGACGAGATAGAGACACGTTTAACAATCGGCGGATATTACGAGGAAACAAACGCATTTATCAATGCAAAATGTATTAAAGGTCTTACTGATGACACTGGGATGAAGCATACATTTCACATACAATTTTTAGAAACTCTTTGCTACGTCTCAGAAAGACATTTATTATTTTAATTACCACCAGCTAATTTAGCGAATCGATCCTTCTAATACCGGTGCTAGATGATGTATGAGTATACACTAGGGGGGGGTCGAAAAAAACTAATTTTTGATAATGCTTTTGGGGTAGTGCGGAAAAGTTGCCTCTATATATAAGTAACTTATGTGCAAAATTACACCATCCTAGGATAACGTCTTCTGCCCTGGCAAGGGGCGTGAAATTTCAAAATTTTTGTAAAATTGCCAAAACTTAATTATTTTTTTTTTTAATTTTTTAGGCGTCACAGCACTTTGCGGTAGTGTGCAAAAGTTGCACCTATGTATGGTTAATTACTGTGGAAGATTTGACGTCTCATGAACAATAACTTCTGTTCTGGCAAGGAGCCTGAAATTACCCAAAAATCGGCAAATACACTGTTTTCTCATTATATCTTTAGTACACAAAGGAGTACTGCGTTGTCTTGAACTGAAGACCGGGAAAGCTGTGCAATGGGCTGTTTGTCAACTACATTTCAATGAATTGCCTCTCCGTCACTTGTTCGAGTTCTTTGATGGTCCCACCTCTGAACCCTCTTCCTACACTGGTTGGATTGGAAAATCTTTGAAGGCGTGTGAGCTGCTTCCAGTGGTAACATTTGAGCCTGTTAACTGCACCTTGCCATCCCATGATACATCCACTTTGAGTAAGGACCAGAAGTATCTGAGGGATATTGCTCTCGCCGTTAGCTCAGGCATATGTCCTTCAAATCTTGTTAAACGCAATCCAGGTCCCCTAAACATGTCCCGCTGGTTGACAACAGCTAACAGGATATTAAGACTGTATGTTTCCACCACGGAACCATCAGACAGCTTACGTATCCTAGTAGAATTCGTTATCAGAGTGTATGTGCCATCTTGGTTCCGCATCAAAGTCCATCATTCAATTAAGGATGGAGCTCGAAGTCTTTACCACTTCATTTAGTCATCCAGATACTTGGATCAAGTTTACCGCGACGTTGTAGACAAAGTGATTTCTCGGAATGCTTACTTCACATCTCTAGAAAACATTCTGCTCGGGATGCTGACTGATGAAAGAACTTATATCAGAACCCTTGGCATTCGCAGAGTAATAAAAACACGAAAATCAAATGAGACAGTGGGAAACGTTGGGATTAGAAAGTTCAATATCCCACAAATAAACTTCGAAGCAAACGACTACATCGACCTAATTCACTGGTCGACCAGCGAAGTATTTGCAAAGTATGCTGGAAGGACCAATACCAATTGACTGGACTTTTACAAAGTTCCCATGCCACACACGAGCTGTGGAAAGAACAGTAAAGTTGGTTACCGAGGCCTCAAAGAAAGTGTTTGGTGATAACAACCGGGACGGATTTATTTGCTCCACTCTGAAATCGAGAAGAGCCATGCCTGAATTTAGGTGCAAGAGACAGTACAAAACCTAAAGACTTAACAAAACACACATTTTTGTAGTTTAAATTTTGAAGACTTATTTCTTATATCTAATAGTAAGTGAGTGTATGACAATTCTGGTTTATGTTTAATAAATATTAAATAATGGAAAAAACATTGTATTTGTCGATTTTTGGGTAATTTTAGGCTCCTTGCCAGAACAGAAGATATTGTTCATGGGACGTCAAATCTTCCACAGTAATTAACCATACATAGGTGCAACTTTTGCACACTACCGCAAAGTGCTGTGACACTTGAAAAATTGAAAAAAAAATAAATAAGTTTTGGCGATTTTACTAAAATTTTGAATTTTCACGCCCCTTGCCAAAGCAGAAGACGTTATCCTAGGGTGGTGTAATTTTGCACATAAGTTACTTATATATAGATATTTCCGCACTACCCCAAAAGCATTATCAAAAATTAGTTTTTTTCGATCCCCCCTAGTATACACACGACCAATCCATCTAAACACTACTGTTACGCAAGCGACCTTAGGATCACACTACTAAGCTTCGACGCTATTGAGTTGAATGCAAACTCATAAAAACACTCAAAAAACTTAAAAAATTCGTTTAAATATGCAACTTTAATTCCAAAAATTGAATGCCAGAACAGAACTAAAAATTGGCTTGGAAAACTATTAAAGAATAATCAACCGGTATACTATAAAGTAGCACTATATGAACTCTAACAACGTCAGAAAACAAAGCAAAGGATACAAACAAGAAATAATTTACTTCAAAAACTATCAAAGAGTCGGTTAAAAATAAGACCAAACGTTTCTTCACTGAAGAATAAGCCTGTGCATTGTGGAACAAGCCAAAACACACTTAACACGTAAAAGACTGCAATCTACAGAACATGCAGAGTAATAACAGAATGTCTTAAACCAACACCAGTAAAACGTAGCTACTGGTAAACAATGGTGGCACCATCAAAAATAAGAAGATATGCAATTAGGTTACTTATTTACAAAAAAACAATCTCAAGCCTAAGGAAGACGCTTAATGGATTGAATAGACTAAAGCCAGACTGACCAGGATCAAGGTAAGTATAGTTAAATAGGGATACTGCAAAGAAACTGAGACACGCAACTACAGCGATAGTAAGTCTATCAAGGTGCACAAAAAATGACTTAGTGATAGCTAACAAAAAAATTATAAACGCATCAACCCGCTGGTTTAACCACTACTATATTTATACACTGAGCTCGTAAAGTATGGAATAAATTCATCATTTCCTAAATGATAAAGTTTAAGGAAATTTCGTCGAACACGTCCATTTGTTTGTTTAATATAAGGAAAGTATAGCAATCGCAATTTTTTTTTAAGAATTTTACGTTTGAAGGTCTCCTGAATCAGAAAAACATATTTTTGACAAAAAAAATTTGGGTGTGTGTGTGTCTGTGTAACGTTCTACCCACGATAACTCTCGAACCAAAAGTCCTAGTAACTTGAAATGTGGTATGGAGCTGGCTTTTCATATTCTCTCGGTTCTATCAAAAGATGGGTCTGATAAAGAAACCGGAAGTGGGTGTATCCGCCATTTTTAACAGTTTTTCTTATATAATTTTGTACGTATGTAAATTATTTGCATTATTTTAACAGTTTCTTATTGAGACAATACTTCCTAACAATTTATTCAAATATTTTTTTTCTATTATTAACAGTTTCTTAGATATTTAATTTACAATTTAAAGTGAATTTCATTATATAATCTAGGTTCGAATCCTGCCTGCGACGTTAAAAAAATACTTTTTTTGCATAAGTTTACGTTTCAAGGTCTCCTAAGTAAAAAAAAAAATTTTTTGACAAAAAAATTTTGGGTGTCTGTGTTTGTGTCTGTGTGTAACGATGTACCCACGATAACTCTCGAACCAAAAGTCCTAGTAACTTGAAATTTGGTATAAAGCTGGATTTTCATATTCTTTCGGCTTTATCAAAAGATAGATCTGATAAAGATACCGGAAGTAGGTGTACCCGCCATTTTGAGCATTTTTTTCTTATATAATTTTGTACGAATGTAAATTATTCGAATTAGTTTTACAGTTTCTTATAAAGATAATTCTTCCTAACAATTTATTCAAATAATTTTTTTTTAACATTAACAGTTTATTAGATATTTAATTTATAATTTAAAGTGATTTCCATTATATAATCTAGGTTCGAATCCTGCCTGCGACGATTTTTTTTTTTAGAAAAAATAAATAGCCGGTTGCACAAAAGTCTGGTTAATTGGCGATTTACTAATCGTTTTTAATACAAACATATCACTTGAAAGTGGTTTTATGGCAACATAACCTTATAAAAATACATTTCTTCATCATTCCTTATAGGAAAGTCGTGTGGTGGCCACACCAGTTTTTTTTAAATGCTAACCCATATTATTTTCAACTGATTTTGATAGAGGTCATTTTTCTGAGTACGAAAATGTCAAAAAAGTGTGACCTTGAAGATAAAAGTTTCAATTCAATTCCAAAGTTTTAAAATTGTAAGTGAAAATTATGCGATAAGACCAATTATCAAAGAAGCAATGGAAGAAATAAACAATTTTGACAGTTACGATGATAAACGACTTTCGGCTTAGACCGCGTCGTTGTTGAACACCCAGACTTTTTAGGCTTATTCCTAGTCTCTCCTTGAGAGCCAAAACAAGAAGTAGAACTTGGTCTTTGCTGTTTTGTCGTTCGTGAACCGAAACAAACTGACGTTTTGCAAGACATTGCAGCTTTTATTTTGGCACTGGTAAATGTGACTGAAGGAAAAAGTGTAAATGACGGTATTTATATCATTAGCGATCAGGTAATTAACAGACTGTCACTTTATGTTACCGCTTGACTGGCTTTGTTATTATTCGGAGTAGCAGTGTTTTTTCCAAGAAGGTTGATCTTTGTCTTAAAGGGTGTAATACTGGTAGTCAAGATATGCTCAGTTTTAAACCGTCTTCCCGGTACTAAGATTAGAATGTCTATCGGATTTGGACCGTGTCATTGTTGTTGTAACCGAAGTTGCCAACGGCCCCCCACACTTTCGTAAGGGGCTTCATCAGGGCGTGAGATAAATTGCAAAACTCAAACAAGCAACCGAAATCTAACTAAGAACTTCTCAAAAGTTACCCATTTGTAAAACAAGCCATAATCTAAACTCTGAAAAGGTAAGAAAGAAAACGATAACTTGAAAAAGCAAACGAAAATCTAAGAAAGAACCATTACCGAGTTAGGTAATCAAGTTGTGAACCAAGCCAGATTCTAAACTCCGTAGAAGTGAACGGGAACCAAAGAGATCCCCTCTTTGGTTCCCGCTCGAAACCATGATCGCGATTGAAGTTATTGGAGTGTTTGATGATTTCTATGGTTTCTCGAAATTTCCTGTTGAAAAGAATAGAGATTTGGCAATCAACGAAACATTATCAAAATCTATATTGTGACCTGTAGTAAAATGACGTTCAGCAACCGCAGACTTGGAAATATACCTTTTCCTTATACAACGATCATGTTCTGAAATGCGAGTAACGGAACGACCGGTTTCACCAATGTAGTTAAAGTTTGCCGTTTATTTAATAACAAATATCCTAACAAAGAACCAATTACACAGTCCACCGTTAGCACGATTAAGCAAAAATTTTTGCAAGTGGGCAATGCAAGAGAACGTGAACGTTCTGCTTAACTTTCAAGAAAATCCCTATTTATCCACTCGTCAAGTAGCGGTTAACAACAAAATAGTTTCCTCTTAAAATATTTAAAGTAGGAAAAATGGCACCCGTATAAAGTGGTTTTGGTCCAAGAACCAAACGAAGATTATCTCGACCGCTGGTTAGAGTTTTGCAAACTCATGTTTCAATGCCTAAATAATGACAAATAATTTTTACGGAATATTGTATGTTCCGACGAGACTACCTGTTATCCCGACGACACAATAAATCGGCAAAACTGTAGATATTAGTTCTCTGAAAATGAACACTGGAAAATGAAAACTCATAGTCAGTTTCCACAAAAAATTAAAGTTTGGGCTGGCATTGTATGTAACCGTATCTTGGGTCTATTTTTCTTTGGGGGCGCGTTGACAGATGAAAGACACCTTAAGTTTTTAAGTGTTTTATCGAAATGAAGATCCAGATCTGCCTAATAGCACGATATGGTACCAACATAATGGTGGAGATTTCCTGATCTCACTCCTTTTGACTATTTTATTTAAAAAGCAAAGTTTATCTCAATAGACCAAATACTATCGACATAGTAGAGGTCAAAATTCATAACGAAATGCGGGCAATTCCAGGTGTATTATATATACTAAGTCGAAAAATACTCAGTATATTAAATTAAAACACTCAAATGCTTGATCCGCCAGATAACTTTTGCTTACATTTTTGATACTTTGGAACCGAATATCTCGAAAACTTTTCTCTTCAAGATTAGAACTTTTTTGACATTATTGTACATACGTAAATAAAATCCGTTAAAAAAGTATGGGTTTAGATCATGTCATAACTCGAAAACAAAACACGAGCAAAAAACGTCAATGGTGGAAAAAAGTGGAAAATTTCTTAAAACTTTATCATCTGGAAATGATGAATTTATTCCATACTTTAGGAGCTCACTGTATAAGTGCCTCCCAAAAGTAACGGATAAGTTGAATAAATCGTTTAAAAAAATAATTCAAAAAAAGCTTGGAAAAGTCAAATTTTATTTTTAAAGTATGGTTTAGAGATTTCATTTCTCCTTAAATTCTTAGCGCTGGCAACCCCATTAAGAACAAGCTTTGCAATCTTAAACATGGCCGTAAGTCCATCAATTTTAGATAAAGACATACAAATGCATGCATTATTAGTGGTGCAGAAAAATCGACATTCGTGGGAAGTTCTTCACATTCTACATAAAAAAATGCAGTTATCAGACTTCTTTATTTCGCTTGTACAAAGTATTACAGAAATTGTGCGACGAGGATTTTAATCGGCAAGTGCAATTTTGTGAGACGATGGAATTCTCCAATGGAAACCCAGAATTCATCAAAAACGTTGTTTTTTTCTGATGACGCAACATTTTGCTTAAATGATAGCACGACATCCCAAAAACGCTAACGTCTGGGCCTGGAAGTAATTAAATGATTGAACCATGCTTTTAAAAATTTAAATTATTTTCAGTTTAATCAGTACTTTTTGTTTATTGGCGATCTCGATTAGCTCGATTTTGGTTACAGCAAAACGGCGACTTTCCTCATTATGCACAAGTGGATTGGTAGATGAACACATGCAGTTACCGCAATATCTTCGAAGTTAACACCTTTAGATTAAAGACTATAATAAGAAAAAAATTTACAAGAAATCTGCTCAATCGCCCCAGAAATGAGTATGTTATGTGTCTTTAGATTACAGCATTACGTTGCTATTTGATTGAATATATGGATTTGCTAACTAATGCCAATACATTTTAAATTAAAAATTGCAAATCATTGTTAGAGTCGTAATAATGCGTGCTCGATAATTCGAACCTTTCTATAATTCAAAGTAATTGTTAGGTCCCTAAAAAAAGTCTCGATAAGTCAAATGAAGTGAAGGGTTTTTGGTATACTCAGTAATTCAAACAAAAGAATAATCAAAACCTCGCAATCATTCGAAATTCTTTCACCCAAGCACTCGACAAATCATAATTCTTTTGACATTGTTAGTTTTGCTTTTGTTTCAAAATGAGTTCAAAAAGTACAAGTGCTTGTCGATTTTAGAGAAAACGAAAGTTATCGAAACTGTATAGAGAGGAAGCAAGGAAACTGACCTAGGAATTCAATACTTCTCTACATACTCCTTCAACCATATTTCAAAATAAAGAACAAATCTGTGCTGCATCGTACAATAAAGAGAAGCAAATGACTAAGGGTGAATTTCCTCGCCTTAAAGGAAAATTTGGCTTAGACAGTTATGTTAAAAGTGTTTTGGTATGATGATTGGTTCCTGTATAAGAACTTTAGAAATGCCCAGTTTCCGCTACATTGCTGTTACGTCGAAAAGCTTTGACATTCTAGTTCGATGAAAGAAAGATAATTTTTTTCCGGTAATGTTGAAATAACGCGGACATAATTAAGCGTTGTGTGCGCCCTACGAGGCTTTTATTGCTAATTGTTCACGCGCATTTATGCGAGCATCAGACAAAATATTGTTGCAACTTTAGTGAAAGTCTCTACTGGGGTAAGCATTGGTTCTTTATTTTGTAGTTTGATTTAATTCTCCCGTAATTGTCTGTAGCGGGTTTCCATACCTCTACACGTGATCTTTATCTGTGGAGATAATAAGCGGATACTGTGATTGGGAAAATTTCCACGATGACGTCACGTCACCGTAGTTAACGCTATCTACACCTTCGAGTGATTGTATGCAATTGGCACCGTATTGGAGCAACTACCGAAATACTATATTTAATTTGGGAGAAACTTGGCGCATTTGATTGTTTTTCAGTAATCGTGTGATGTCGTATGAGATATACTTGTGATAATACCATATGTACGTTTAATTATATTTCAGCAAATTTTATGAAATACTGGAAAGATGCTTTTAGCTAGCAGCAGGATTCAAAAGAAAACTAAACTGTGAGTAATATAATTCCTACTTGAAGTCTTTTTACGTTGACAATTAGTTGTGCACAAGACTGTACGCACATGTTCCGTTGTTGTCACAATTAACGATAATATTTTGTTTTGTGTGTTATATAAAATTAGAGAGTACGTTGTGGTTAGTAAAGTAAATTTTGCAGATGATTATATCAAATTTGTAAGTAATAAAGCACAGAAATCAGTCGGAAACAGTCACAAATTTTGAATAAAAACGTAGGTTCTACAAGTATAAAATGCAAAATACGGGAAAAATGTCAACGCCGTTATAATGAATCAGTAGTTAAGAAATCGATTCTAAGTATACGTGCTTTTGAGGTTCAAAGTGACATGTTTTGTGTACACGCAATAATTACAACGCATTTAAATTACTATTGTAATCCACATTCATTTCACACGAAATATCTAATTATTAGAGTAGTTAGAATGTACCCTCATCCAACATAATTTACATCGAGTAATTCATTTATCTTTTCTAAACACATATCGTGCCTCCCGTAGTCTTTTTACAGTGGTTACAATCAAATGGTCTTCACAATTAATCAACGAACGAATATGAATTCTGACCATGGTAGTGACCATCACATTTCTGATTAATGCAATGCATTTGCATGAACCCTAAGAAATACTGCCGTAAAACCCGCATCCCTATATTTAAATTGGTCATAACCAGCATAAGTCAACTACTAATATTACTCCTCGGGAAATTTGCTAACTCCACGTGTAATTAACAGTGTATTGCTCCGAATTAAATTTGTGTAAGTAGCACTTGTAGATAAATGAAATTTCTTTTCCAAACGATGACTACGGTTTCAAATAAATGGTTTAAAGTTACCGAGATCTTAGTGAGTTGTCAGACATAAGGGTCATTAGGGTCCGGCTTTAGATCCGTTCCTATTTCCCTAGTGTTTACAAAACGGATCAATTTATTAAAGAAACATTTTGACGAGATCTCGAAGACTAAAGCAGGATGGGTAAACGAATTTAAATTTAGTTTCTAATAGGCCTTTAAATTGTTTTAGATGAAATCACGCCTTATAGAACCCTTTCATGCCGAAATAAATGTTCACGTGTTTGTTATTCTGTTATGCTCGAACGATTTCAATGTTCCTCAGAAATAATGAATATTTTGCTTGAATTCCAATGTGATTCGTCACAGCGGCTCTAATAGTGAATGCCATACAAAGTAATTGGAATATTATCGAGGTTCCCTGTTTTAGCTCGAATAATGCGTGTAATGAAGGGATGAGCAGAAGGACCGAAAAGTGAACGCACACGAGTGCACTTTAATACAGCACATCAATTAGTGTATCAGGCCGAGCGTGAGAAAACAAACAATTATTTGCGAGTCGAGAAACATCCCTCAAGTGTGTGCTTGTCACGATCATCCGGAGCGGTCACCCCTTCCGCTCTTGTGGAGTCTACTGACCACTGACCGTACCGCTGCCGGTCACTACCGTTCGCTGCACGTATTTGTGTCAATTTGCTGGATATTAACGGAACACAAAAGGCAGCTCTTATTCATTCCACTTGTTTGCTACGATATTAAGGAATCCCTATAACAACGTATCATTATTTTTGATATGAGCGATTGGTTTCCGATCTTCGCGAAGTCCGTGGTTTCGGATTACTTTTAGATTGGGGAAAACAGGTATATCTATATATAACTTAGACTATGGGCACTTTTAACAAAGACATTTGAGCTCGCTGTCGGTCATCTCACATTTCTCCCAAGTTTCATATATATGATTTCCTAGACAAACATGACCGGTAAAAGCTTCCCTCAATATTTGCCAAACAATGGAACATGCTAATGCAACCCTCACGCGATGAATACAATAGATCGCATGTATATTAACACATGTATTTTAAACGGATTGTAATAGGTTTCTAACTCAATAAATGTGCACGGGACTTATCAATATTCATATCGACACAGATTTCCATTACGCCATCATTACTCTTTTTAGCGGGTCATTATCTACAACTGCAGCAATCAATTACATTCTAATTATACATGCAAAGCGACTTTAAAAATATAATACGTTGCTTGTTATACTCTGTGCATTACCTGAAGCAATTAATTATCAAAATTTTACACCAATATCAATTTGAATATTTAAGTTTTTTTTCAATTCTCATATTTTGCCTTTAGTAAACAAGATTTATGTAGCACATTTTCCTTAATATCTGGAAAAAATGTTATTACTTTGTTTTACTTGCCTTCTTCAAGTTAATTAGTATTTTCGATGTAATGAAGTTGGATACAACAAATGGCTATAAAGTTACAATGTACCTACTAGTGAGGCTGTCTACATAAACAATGAGTTTACTAATACACGGATTATATTTCTTAGGTTGCATCGGTTTTTGTATTTTATTTAAAGCAACGTCGTCTTACATAAAAATCAAAACAACAAATTTAAAAAAACCTGTACTTTTAATTTTAGACATTTTACAAGAAAAACTTAAATAAACTGATTAGACAAAATAAAATCAGACATACAATGACCATAGTTTATCATTTTTCGCCAATAAGATATTAGTTTTAAATACACACATACAAAACATATTAAGGATAGATATAGAAACATACACCTTAGATTAGATTAGTTTAGTGGCGACTAGTGATCAATGTTGCAAGAAAATCTTCGATTGATAAAACCGGTTTCCAAATATCCGGTAGAAAAAACCTAGAATATCGATCAATATTAAAATAATTTTTAAATATTTCAATAGATTCGCTAATTTTTTGTTGATAATAATTAGACACATTAGCAGGAAGTTTAGTGTTTTCAAACAAAATTAGATGACTCATTTCTAGCATGTCTTCTACCGTCGATTTAGAAGACTGTTTAAAAGGACTGCATCTTTGATGTTCTGTAATACGAATTACCACACTTATACCCGTTTCTCCCATATATGTACGACGACACGAATAAGGAATGCTATATACACCTTCGGACAGAAACGGAATAACGTCTTTCACCTGATTTTAGAATTGGTTCGATTAGGAAGAGTAGCAGTAAATTTAGAAATCGATTTTGTAATACTTTTTCTACTCTAGTTGTTTTCGACTAAAACCTTAGATGATTTCATTCTTTTTGAAGAATTTGGGGTTGACTTAAAGAAACAGCTCTGTGCACTAACTAATTCAGTACCGACAGTTTTTTAGAAAGGTAATGGTGGAACAATGCGTTTCACATCACTCAGCAGCAAGGAGAAAAATTCGTGAATCAAGCATATTGTATAATAGCTGAACAAGAAAGAAGCAAAGATGAAATCTCAATTCTAACGATAGCATTGCGGATCCTAATTATTCGTTTTCATCTCAGAGTTATTTTTATCATCTTCTGCAACATTGTCATCATCTTCAAGTACAAAAAGAACTAATTTTTGAAAAACCGGAATCAAACTCTGAGAATAAGAAAGACATTCCTTTACTAACTGTGAGAATTAAAAGAAGCAAAACCAAGATTACATAATAGATAAAAGAACTTTAAAAACAATACATAAATATAGGAAAAGAATATGCCCGAAGTTCCAAAAGCAAGAAGATGTATGCAACTAGAAAGATGGAACAATTTGTTTGAAAAAATTTAAATTGAAACGTTCTTCAAAGGTGATTGCAGAAAACAAACAATTTTTTCTGAATATTTGGGTATACGTAACGTAACGTACAAGAGCAACGTAATTTTCTTTCTAAAGTATAAAACAAATTTATTTCAAATACAGACACATAAGAGAATATAACCACAAGAAAAACAAACTGATTTTTATTTTACAGCAGTACTTCTCTGTCCTCAAGAGAACTCTGGCTTTTATTATATAACTTCACAATGTATAATTTAAAAAATCATGACGTAACTTGCTTTGTATGGCATGAAGAATCTCTGACGAGTAAATGGACTAGACATACGTGCAATGAAATATTTAGAGTATTTATATTTAATTTCTATTCTGATCAGAAAAACCCTTTGCTAGTTACTCTACATCAGTACGCAGTTTCTCAATATTGTTTTATGAATACAATAACACACAAGTATCTGACAGAAAGCCATAGCCAAAATGAAGGAAACGTTCAGTGATAGAGTCACGAGTTAAACGATCTTCAAAACGTGTCCAAATTTATCCCCTGGAACAATAGTTACATTAATAAAAACAACTAAAAAAAACCCAACCTTACAACGTTGTAGAAATAAACCATGAAGGAATATAAAGGAACTGATAACTACATCAATGTTTGGAAAATCAACATTGTAGAAGTTAGAGTAATAAAAGTTGAATGAGAACCATCATTCAATATACAAAATAAAGTAAAAAATGTTGTGCTGTAAGTTTTAAAATCGACGATGCAATAGAACACCTACAACGTACTATACAAAGTGCGGCATGGAACGCAACCCTATCATCGAAAACGAACGATGTGCATAGTATCATATCTATGGCACTAAAACGAACAATAGCTGAAAACAGAAAGCTTCGCCAAACTTGAAAGAACACTATCACCGTATGATAAAAATAAACTCAATAAAGCTACACAAAATTTGAAAATAATGCTTCAAGACCAAAAAAATCAGACTATACAATATTACCTATCAACCCTCTCCGCTACCGAAGCAACACATCACTCATTATGCAAATCCACAAGAAAGTTAAAACAACCGCAATAAGCAATCCTACCAATTCAAAAACCTGGAGACACCAGATCAACTAAGCCTACCAATAAAAAAAATTACGATAACATAAGAAGTAGGCTATGATATGATCACAGGTGAAGCCTAGAAACAATTGCCAGAGAAAAGATATAAGCTATAACAGCCATAATTCAATGCTATCTGAAAACTGAACCATTTCCCGACCCAATGAAAGATGACCCAAATAATACTCATACCTAAACCAAGAAAGTCGCCTGACGAATTGTCATCCTATCGTCCGATCAGCTTGTTACCAATAGTATCTAAAGTGTTTGAAAATTTTTTGCTTAGAAGAATTAATCCAATTTTCGTAGATAACGAACTTATACCAGACCACTTCGGCTTTAAAGAAGAAAATGCCAACATCGAACAAGTCCACAGGATAGTAAGCGAAATCTACCAGTTCTTCGAAGAGAAGAAATATTGTTCCACTGTTTTTCTTGACATAGCCCAAGCTCTCGTTAAGGTCTAGCATGCGTGACTACTGTTTAAGATGAAGATTAGCACACTCTTACTTCCAACTGCTCAAATCCTATTTAAACAAGAAACATTTTCAGGTGAAGTTCAAAGATGAGCTAACGAAACTATACCCTATTAACTTTGGCGTACCACAAGGAAGTGTTTTAGGACCTATGCTCTACCTACTCAACAGGGCAAACATTTCTACTATCGACCACACGACCACGGCTACATTTGCAGATGATACCGCAATTCCTGCAACTCACGAAAATCCTACCAGTGCATCAAGAAACTTACAAACCTCCCTCAGTCAAGTGTACGACTGGCTTGGAACCAAATCCACACAAGTAACTTTTATACTGAGAAGGAAAACGTGCCCACCAGTAACCCTTAACAACACACCATTTCCGCAAACAGAAGACGTCAGATATTTTAGAGCTGTGGTCGGCAGTCTTTTAAGTTAGAAGAGCCAAGTCGTTAAGGAAACAAGATTACAAAGGTATTAGAGAGCCATAGTTATACATATTTAAAAAAAAAACTGATAACTCCAAGATTTTTATTCAAAATTAAGTTAGAACGGTGCCCTTGCATCGCTTTTGAAAGCTTTTTTATGTCAAATTCTTACTTGTTTTCAATATAATGCATGATTGTAAATTATCATCTGTTTGTTCGCATAAATATGTTGAGCCAAAGACTGTAAGAATAGCAAATGCTAGTGTTTTTAACACGTCATATGTCTCAGGCAAACTATTCCATCAAATATGATTGTTTCTATAGTAGGCAGTTGTTTCATAGCTGTCCACTTGTGCTAAAAAATTTCTTCCAACCGGTTGGTTAGATCTGCGAATTTGTTGATCTACAGTTCCTTGCTTTTAATATCTACCAATTGCATCTGAACTAAAGCCGCGTCTGTGCCGAACGGTGCCAAATTAAGTTCGTTGACATTTATTTTGAGAGGACGTACAACGAAAGCTAGTGTAGCCTTATTTTCTCTGAATTACTGAAAACGTCTACTAAAACTGTTCTTGATTTTTCTTAATACTGTGATGAAATAATTTGCATCAAAATAAAACGCTTCTCTCGTCACGATACTGTTTTAAATACCTGAAGTGAAGTAATTCACCTGTCTCTATATTTTCGGTGAAAACTTGTAGTTTATTTTCAAAGCACTCTACCTCTTCCAATAATGTATATGCGACGTTTCCGTTCCCTTGTAACATTACGTTCAAAGTATTAAGATGTGAAGTAATGTCGACCATGAAGTGGAATTTTTGCAATCATGTGTCTTCCTGCAATTCTAGATATTCGATGCCCTTGTCGCGTAAGAATAATTTTATTTCTTTAAGCATGAAGCAAAGAGCTTCAGTACTTTTCCTCTAGAAAGCCAGCGAACCTTATTGTGCAACAGTAAATCTATGTACTCGCTATCCATTTCGTCGAAAAGTGCTTTAAATTGGCGATGAAGAAGTGGTTTAGCTAAAATGCTGTTAATTTTCTTAATAACGGAGTTCATGAATGTACCCATTTCTTCAGCAAGGTTTGAGCGCAATGCAGAGGCGTACCTAGGGTAAATAGCGCCTAGAGCAAACACCGATCTCGCGCCCCTCCTCCCCCACATAAAGTGCTTAATTATAATTTTTTAATAAATGATCACACAAACTTTTAATAAAACTTTATTATTTATTATAAATAAACAATTTATTTATGTAACATATATTACAAATTTATTTTTCTAGCTTTAGTTGCTGTAAATTTCTTAATAACATTATCAAAATCAATTTCTTCGGTAATTTCTCGCTCTATGCTTAGTAAAGCGAGATCACAGAGACGGCTTTGGCCCATCGAAGCTCTCAAGTAAGAGTTAATCAGTTTAAATTTACTGAATGATCTCTCGCAACTAGCTACAGACACAGCTATTGTTAGCAATATTTGCAATGCTATACGCATACTAGGGAAAACGTTTTCGTCTCCATATTCAACTATAAACATAAGTAGTTGCTCGGGACTTGATATTTTTTTTTACGGCTAGTAAGCAGCATTCTACAACCCTTCCACATCAAGAAGAAATCCAAATTTTTCATCAATTTCCATTAATCGAACGCTTCTTGTTTTCAATTCATTAAAAAGACGGTCGACAGTCCCTTTTATTACCCTTTCCATTTCTTCTTTTGCTGTTAACCCAACATCTCTAGACATTTCGCCATCCATTCTTTTTTTTTCTTCTTTGACGTCTTTCAAATTCAACACCCCATTCGTTGCAAATTTGAACTCCTTTTTTATTGAGTCATTAACTAAAACTTCTCACTCACTTTGGAAATAATCTTGGAGCGATCTCAAATCTAAAGCTGCATTATGAAAGTTCATTTTAGGGTCCTGCAACCTCTTTTGAACACGGTCAATTCGGGCAAGAATCTTGTTGCAAAACCCTAGCAATGTGAGAAAGTCATACGTTAAAACTCTATTATAAAGCTGCTTTGCATCGCTTTTCGTTTCATTTGACGCGCTTTCGTCTACCATTAAGTTCTGAAAAACTTCCACTATTTCATCAATGTAGGTGTGTACAGGTTTTACTGATTCTGTTTTGGCGTTCCACCTGGTATCGGAATCGTACTTCAAAGTAATAGGCACAGCATCTTTAAGTTTTTGCCATCGTTGAGTTGATCTTGAGAAAAAAACGTAAAGCGCATCGATGGTTCCAAAAAAAGTAACCATCACTACTTCTTCTTTAGCCGCATGTACGCCTACCAAATTAAGACTATGATTGTCACAATTGACAAATATGGCAAGGTTGTTTTTTTCCTTTATCCTTTGATGCACACCACTCTTGTGGCCAGCGATAACAGCAGCATTGTCATAGCATTGTGACCTGCAATTTTCTACATTCATATCGTCTTTTTCTAATTGCTCCAATATTGTTTGGGCTAAGCTAGATTCATCCTTATCGCTGAGTTGGATAAAGCCAAGGAAAGATTCTTTTATATATACTGTTTTTTTCTCGAAATCGATCTCGACATACCTAACTACCTCAGACATTTGTTCGCGATGGTCTAAATCTGGAGTTGAGTCAAACATTAGCCCATAATACTTTGCTTTATGTATCTGTTCAAGCAAGTTAGCACGAACAGTGGATGCCATGATGTGAATGAACTCGTTCTGAATGTTGGGTGAAAGATATGTAGTGGATCCAGGATGGCTCTCCCCAAATTTTAAATGATCTTTAATAACAGGATCAAAATTGGAAACTAGTTTCAGTAAACCAAGTAAATTTCCTGAGTTAGCATTTGATTGAAGTGATTCTCGGTGTCCTCGCATAGCGAAATTTTGCATTGCAAGGTATTTGATGCAGTGCAACAGCCTTTTCAAAATATCACACCACTTTTGATTTTCTCTTTGAATTTGCTGTTGAAGTTCTGCATCAATTATTCCTCTTTTGTAAAATAAATTTCTTTCCAGTTCTTTCCATTGGGTAAAGCATTGTTTGTGATTTTTGAATTTTCATGTACATTCATTCTCTTAGGTGCTTTCCAATGATTAAATCCGCTTTCTTGTTCCAAACTAGATTGGTTTTCGCATTTTGAAAAAAGAAGACAGCAAAAACAAAAGGCAGATTTTTTGGAAGGCGTAAACCAACCATCACTTGCTCACCATGACCATTTCCTAATTTATTAAAGAACCAAGTTTTGTTCATAGAACGATTGTTAGTCGGCAGAAAAGGACCTTCGATGTTTTGGAAATGTTTAAAACCATGTTTAATAATTTCAATTCTCAATGGATCAGTTATGATTGCTTTTCCTGTTTCTTCACTAAACATAAGAAATCCGATGTCGTGTTCTTCAATAATTTTAGGTATGGGACATTTAATAATTTGGACGTTTTCAGATATTAAATCTTTATCTTCAACGTCATCAATCTTCATTTCTTTGTCAAACTCAGGCCCACCTTCTGTTTCTTCAGAAGTAGCAAGGATTTTAGAATTATAACTAAAATTCTCTGCATCGCCATCAACAGATGCCGCAACTAATTCTTTCTTGCTTGAACTTGACCTAGTATCTTCTAATTCTTTAGGCCTTGCGCTTGCAGAATTTTTTTGATTATCTGAAGAAGTGCTCGTGCTCCATTTTTGAAAAAACGTCTTAAAAACTTTGCTGCTTTTTTCTTTTTCTTTTGCCTCTAATAAACGTCGTTTTCGACCTGCAGTCCCAATTTCCTTCTTTTTGTCAAAAGAACGATTCATGGTTCTCAGCTAATTATTTTTAAAATTATTAAGAATTTGCTATACATAATTGACAAAAGCAATATATTTTTTAATTACCTTAAAATATCTCAACAAAATATTTTAGAATATATTTGTAGAAGACGAATCCAGTGATTCAGAGGGCGCCTGTGATATCTCGTAAACTACCGAGTGTAAATTACCCACGATCTGACACCCATGTGTTGGAAGAACACTCAGCGAAATATATATAAAAATATGTTTTATTTAAACTGCAGCCATAACTCGCGATTCATCACCGGAGACCACGCTCGTACGTACTACATCTCCCCGTGCTGTTCACTTCAGAACTGCTCCCTCCGCTCTCCCCACAAGATGCGTCACCAAGTTTGCCTACCAGCGATTGGTTGAGAGCGCAGGTGGAAACACGTGACTTGGCGCGCTCTCTGAGATGCACTTGCAAGTCGCTACACGCCCATGCAAGCAATACCAGGCGCCAGTGTATATTTCAGTTTTGATTTATTTAAAATAAAATATAAAAGTCTGTCTTACTTTTCTTTGTTAGTTTCATTAAAAGTGCATAAGTTGCACTCACTTGCGCATAAGTTGCACTCACTTACGCATAAGTTGCACACACTTGCGCATAGAGGCTGAAAAACGCCACCTTACAACATAAACTAATAAAGTTTTAAAGTTTGTTTTAAAACTTTAAACTACTTTAAAGTTTTTTTTAAATCTTAATTTATTTTATATAATTCTCGCTTATTGTATCGCAACCGAGCCTCTTTTGCGCCCTTTTCAGGTTGGCGCCCATGGCACGTGCCATGCCTGCCCTACCCTAGATACGCCACTGGCGGAATAGGCTTCTTGATGTATTACACAATGGAATGTTAGAATTTCATGATTAATTTTATTCCTTAAAATTGAAACTGCTCCTTTACTCACACCTGTCATATTTTTAGCTCCGTCAGTAGCAATATAAATTATTCTATTTATGTCAATTCCAGTGAATACTATACTACATTCGCAATATCTTCTCCACGTGTCTGTCCCTTGAGCGGCAGCAGTCGGAAAAGTTCGTCTTGGGGACCTTGTTCTGACATATATCGCACGAAAACTGATACTTGTGCCGTGTCACTATATCACATGACTCATCAATTGCAATTGCTATTGCAGAAGCCAGCTTAATATCTTTGGTTTGCTGTCGTGTTATATTTGAAGACATTTTGGCAATTCTGTCTTGCACTGTTTTTGCAGATTTCATTTCTTTAATTTTTTTCATTATTGCTTCTTTATTTTTAAAGTCGTAAAAGAGCTCTTCGGATGCTTTCATAAAGCAGCCTTTAATGTAATAATCGTCTGTGAACGGTTTTCCTCTTTTAGCAATTTCCAGAGAGACTGCAAAGCTCGCAAAATTGGCGACATTCGCAATATGTGCCCAGTTGTCTAATATGGAACTCGAATTTTGATTTTGTTGCTGAAGTTCTGAACAACTCTTTTCCGCGCCTCACCTGCCGGATGTTTGCTTGCGAAAGTACTATGCTTTATGGAGAAATGTCTCTATGTTTAATTTCTTATTATTTGCGAGCTTTTCATGACAAATGAGACAAGTCAGGCGACCATCTAGATTTTGAATGAACGCAAATGATTTGGTCCATTCTTTATTAAAAGCACAACTTAGTTTTCTGTTCTTTTTAAATGTAACCAAAGCCATTTTGTCTATGAGTTGAGTAAATTTGAGTAAATCAGAATCTAAAACATAAAAAAAAATAATGTATTGAAAACACATATGCAACTAGCAAAAATAATAAGAATTCAACTTCCTGTACTTTACAATAGTTAAATAATAATAAAAACTTAATTGTAAAAACATATTTTTTAACTTACATTTAAATGTTATAATGGTAAAAAAAATTAAATTAAATTACGTTTACAATTAAATATGGCAGTTTTAGTTTTAGAACAGCCATGTTTAATTTATAACGTTCAAAAATTATTTTCAAAATTTTAGTATTATTTTTTAGATTAGTTTAATATTTTTAAAAGTAGTTACTAATTTTTAAGTGTTTGTAGATACGTAACTATTTAAATATTCTGCATTTTTAAAATATAACTTCCATGTTTTTAAATATTGGTAAAAGCTACTTACCGTGCTTTCGCTTGCACAATTACAAAAAAACGTGATACGTATGCAGATAAGACACGATACGCATCAACGAATATTAACTGCTCACCGATTGAACTTACGGACCGAACGAACGGCGAGGGTGTCAAGGATGCACAAAACTATACTAACTGGAAGGAGAAAATCCAAATACAGAAGATGCTTTATTTTTTGCGCGACTCTGATGAGACTGTTTAATTTGAGGTGAAATTGGAGTTGATGCTTGAAGAGCCGAAAACGTCATGCAAAGAGCCGCATGCACCTCGACCGTAGAATAACGTGGAAAAACCATATTCAGCAAACGAAAACAACTGAGCCTAAAGCTCACCAAACTACACTGGTAAATTTACTTAATTTACTCATAGCTTACAAGAGCAGATTGTAAATATACATAAAGTTTAAAAAAATTGGCATATGTAACTACAAAAATGACAAACTCAATTTAAAAACGAAGTCCAGAAACATCTTGCAACTGTTGCATTTAAAAATTGAGCTTGCCAACTTTTGGCTCAACAGTACTGAGGACTATAATTCTACTGATGTAGAACTATTCACGTAAAAATAAGTTTTTTCAAAAATTCTAAATTAGCCCAATAATAATTGAAATTTTTTAAAGAATATAGTTAATAAAAATTTCAGAAATCAAACAACTTCTTTAATTTTCTGGATTTTATAGATAGTCAAGCTTTTTTTGTTAAAGATTTTTTTCAAAATAAATCAAACTTGAGTAAAAATACTTAAATGTATCTTTAAATTAACAATAAAAATACATTTAATTCAATAATATTCTAAAACTACATATTTAAATTTTGTGTAACTCGCAGAACCACATTAATTCTAAGTCTTCGGCGAACTTATAGACGATAAAAAAAATCTAGTTGCTTCTACGAACTTAAATTGATTGGTTTTTTGTCTATGTAAAAATTAGTATTAATCAAACCTGCCGAGTCCGTGACAAAAGTCTCAGATGTCACCCTTTCTAGGCGGTTCTGTCGGCTACTATCAATAAAAAAATTCTAATTCAAGTCTTAAATTAATTAGTTCTTGGTTTCCGCGGTTATATTTATAACTTACTACCGACTCTATTAATTACTTGTTTACTACTAGTTGCAATTGATGCTGTTTGTTATGAATACATTTTAAAGTCTTAAATATTTCTCCCAATTTTTAAAATAAATTTTATAATTTCAGCAAGCTTTTGATTGGGCAAATATGTTATAATTATTTTTATAAAAAAATTTAATAATTTTTGCGTAGAAAAAGTGTAAGTAATATCACATTTCTCTGTTATTGCATTGCACGTGTGGTCGGTTGAGCATTACAAGCATGCGACGCTACAATAGAACTGCGTTTGATTGTGTGAAACCGTGAACTTCCCCTTTACGTCTAAACTACCACCTAAACGGTTATGTTCGTCTTTTGTTCAATTTACTGAGGGAAAATTTTTAATTTTTGTGTTTAAAGGATACAACGAAGTAGTTAGACTTGATGACTGCGGGGGATTAATAGAAATTAAGTTGTAAGTTACGATACGGCGTGGGTGGCCAATCTGTAGAGACATAGCGTCTTAGTAATTACCGCACCAGGATTACCCATTTCCACCCGCTAACGTGAACTTTATACAAATCACCCCGATTGAAATTTATAATAACGTGCTAAAGAAAATGGGGACGCGTCGCGTCGAAGCGTCGAACAATTCATATGGCCCCCGGTCCCTAATGTTTAAAATCTGTTAGTTTACGATCTCCTAGTTTAAAAGAGGATTTTTCTAATAACGGGGTTCCCCTATAAACTTCTAAAGTTGTAGATACCACAGTTAAACCGCGTGTAACCATCTGTTTCGATCCTTCACTAATAAAATAGTAAAACATAAAATAACGTTATTAATTTTGTTTGAAATGTTAATGTATGCATTTTTCAAACGTTCTACACATAATGACGGCTTAGGCGGTGTTAAGGATTTCATTTATTTTTTGCTCGTAAATTGTAGTGGAACCCGCGAAAGCGACATGTGTAAGTACAAGCATGTATGACTAGATGTGAGGGTGTGCGAAGCTATTAATTACTAATCTGCCGTGTGCTTATGTTTTAATGGAGTGTTATTACCCGCACGAGGGATGTAGCTCACGCACCTCACCTACACCGAGCGGTAATGAATTCCAGTCCTCACTTATCATGATTTATAACTCAGTGTGTTTATTACCAACAAGAGGCTGTGAGCAATTAACGAGTATTAAGCAGTAATCACGGGATCCCTTAACCGTTGACAAAAATGGGTTTAAGGGTGGACTGATGAATAAGAAGGGTAATAGTAATCGTCGTCGAGGCGACAATGAGTAGCGCGCTGCGGCAAACCGCGAGTCCCTCGAGCCGAGCCCGTCGCTGACCTTTAGAAATGTCGCTATAATCCAACTAACCTTTGTATGCCCAATCACCTATACATACGATAACCTTTCACACTGACATTCACTTCACGATTGTGCAATGTGCATGTAGCACAATCGCGTTTGCACCCTTAGCATAAACTGCGTTTTCGAAAACTTTCTAAATGTTACGACGCGTGACTTAGATGTAATTAATCTTAAAAGTACGTGACAAGAAGGCACAATTTAAAAATCTTTGTACATTATTATTTATTATACAAAGAGCAGGATTTTCCGCACAAAGCTGACGTTTTTATCATTACTGGTGTTGTTCTCGTTCGTTCGAACGTCGGCGTCGCGTCGCTTGGTTACTTTGTTAGTGTTACCAATCGTCACTTCAAGTTATCACCCTCGAAATGAAAAAGTGCATTAAAAACAACATCAAAGTTATTCGTTAATTACACTTTTGGCAGATATTAATGAACTCGGATAAATCAAAAAGATAACAATTGGGATGTTCGATTGTAACTGTAGACACCTGCGGTCGCCACCGTCTGCTACTGTACCTATTGAAATATACAATGTTGCATTAAGAATCCACTTCAATTATCCATAGTCCCTCTTGCCAAATAAATTATATGCGGTTTGCCGGTTAAATATAAATTTTGAAATTTATGCGATCGCAACAGTTGATGGAACTCGTGACTGAAGCATAATCTGGGAAGAACATCGTTGTTACTTTTTTATGTGGCTGTAACGAAAGCACCACTTCAAACTGTCACAAAACCTATTAACTGTTTGACTTATTTCTTGCTTCTGTTGTCCCGACAGTTGTAAAATTTACTTTACACAATACCAAATACAACATTGACGATAGGCATATAAAAAAAATAACGCGAGAATAATCCCAAATTCTTACATTGTTGCTTAAGTACACCTTTTCGTACAAACACAAAACGTAACTATTTTGTTCGTCCCCGTGACAATTTTACAAAATCAGAACGACAATTTGCAAATTTTCCAACATATAAAAGATTATTTAAATACAAGCTAAATTGATTGATAAACAGATATTGATTCAGTTGCAGTATTGTACTATCACAGAACACTCAATTAACAACAAAAACAACTGATAAGAAGAGACACAACATGGATTATGTATAAATTACTATGGTAACTGTTCTGTTTGTACCTTTATAATTAATTGTAAAAGACTTCGAAGGATTTGTACATTTATTAATAATATGGCTACATTGGTTACATCTTTGGGTTACATGCCCATGATCATACATGCCCCAATACCATACCCTCTTATGTTTTCCGTTAGGTGTCGTCATATTCCTAAAATATATATATACAGGATGACTCGCAATTGCTAACACTCCCCTCGCTAGCAATAAATTCTACACAGTACAAAATTTATCGATAAAACTTAATTATTCCTATATCTAACTGGTGGGCGTCGAACACGCTCTGGTCGTCTACATATGTTTCTATTAGATGCTGTGGTTATCTCTTCTGCTGAGACTTGAGATGGCAGATGCGATAAACAAAGGAAAAATTCCTACCTACGAAACACAAAAAGGATGCTCAATTATTGACATCACAATTGCATCAGAAAAAATAGCAAATCAAATAAAACACTGAAAAGTTAATAGAGAAGAGAACTTTAGTGATCACAATAACATAACATACGAAATAAAGGAAATAATAAAATGCAAAAAAATAAACGAAAAACTAAATATAAAACGATGGAAGCTAGACCAAAAAAGCATAGAGCTAATAATTAAAAACGAAGAAAATTTTACAATAGAACATATTCAAAAAAAAGTAAATAAAGCACAGTATTTTATAGAAACATTAACAGAGAAATGTAACATGTATTTAAAAAGTTACAAAAATAAAGGAACAAGAAAACCAATGTACTGGTGGACAAAAGAAATAGCAGAGGCAAGAAAAAGAACAAACAAAGCAAGAAGAGCATTAACGAAAGTAAACAGTAAATCAAACCAAGAAAACGAAAAAACATGCACACACAATAGATACAGAGAAGCAAGAAGGGACCTAAAGAAACTAATAAATAACGAAAAAAGAAAGAAATGGGATGAGCTATGTACAGAACTAGAAAACGATATATGGGGAAGGGCATACCAAATTGTATCAAATAAGCTAAAATTAGGAAAACGAATACTATTAGGCCAAAAAGAAACAAACGAGCAAATTACGAAGCTTTTTCCAATACACGAAAAAGAATTAAAAAAAGGAATAACGGCAAAACAAACTTTCGATAATATAACAGAAGACGAAATAATAAAACAGGCCAAAACAATAAAAAACAAAAAGTCACCTGGACCGGACGGAATCCCCCCAGAAATTATTAAAGAATATGCTTTAGCACATCCAGGCAAGTTGGCATTTTAATAAATTATTACCTAGGCATAGGCGAATACCCCAGAATATGGAAAAAGGCCAAACTGGTGCTGATACCAAAACCATTGAAAGAAGACCAAAACGAAATAAAATATAGGCCAATATGCCTATTAGACGTCATGGGCAAACTCATGGAAAAAATTATAAAAAACAGGTTGCTCGAAGAAATGGAAAAAGAAAACGCATTACATGAAAATCAATATGGGTTCACTAAGGGCAAAAGTACAATCGATGCAATAAGCAAAGTGATGGAAAGGCCAAATGAGATAATGGGAAAATGCGCAAAAACAGAGATATATGCATACTTACTACACTAGACATTAAAAACGCCTTTAATATGGTACCCTGGAATAAATTATGTAACGACATTAATGAACTTAAAATAAGCGAATATCTTAAAACCATATTAAAGAGCTATCTAAATGATAGGAAAATTGTAACAGAGTATGGAGATGAAGTAGAGATAACATGCGGTGTTCCTCAAGGGTCAATTTTAGGACCAATACTTTGGAACATGTACTACAACAAAATCTTAAAAGAAGATGTCGGCCCATACGCCAGAACAGTCGCTTTCGCCGATGACCTGGCTCTAGTTACATGGAGCAAAACAAAAGAAGAAGTTCAAAATAGAACAGAATACGCGATTGCAAGAATTGAAAAAAAGCTAAACGAGATGGGTTTATTTCTAGAACATGACAAAACCGAAATTATAAATATGGTGGAGAAAAGAAATACACAAGGAACACAAATTAAGATTGGGGATAACACAATTAACAGCAAAAAACAACTAAAATATCTGGGTATATACTTGGATACAAATATAAAAATGACAGAGCATGTTAAAAACTTAAAAACCAGGACAGAAGACGTCATAAAAGCGATTTACAGGATAACACCTAACGCAAGTGGGCCAAAATCAAAAAAGAGGAAGATTCTGTGTAATGCTGCACTGTCTATCGTACTATATGGTACACCGACGTGGGATAAAACAATTAAATTTAAAAAATACGTAAATATACTAACAAACATAAATAGAAAACTAGCGCTAAGAACAACGTCGGGATACCGTACAGCACCGACACAGGCAATAGAAGTGATTGCCAGAATGCCGCCGATAAACCTACAAGTACAGCTGAGATCAAAAGTGTACAAACATAAAAAGAATAAAATATATATCGCGAAGCCAAAGAAGATATGATGGAAGAGTGGCAAAAGCGATGGGATAAATATAATGGATGGACAAAAATCTTCATCATAAAGTGGGGTGAAACGGATTACCACATCACACAAGCAATGACGGGACACGGAGTTTTTGGAAAATTTTTGCATCGCATTGGTAAACAAGAAACGGACACCTGTTTTTACTGCGACTCTGAAGATGGACCAGAACATACTTTATTTATATGCCCCAAATGGGACATAGTACGGACGCATACAAAAAATAAATGTAATGCAAAATTACACAAGGAAAACATTGGTGAGAAGATGATGGAATCAGAGGTCTTATGGAAGTACATAACCGAAATGCTAAGATATATAATGAAAGGTAAAGAGGAAACAGAAAAAATAGTAAAAAAATAGAAATGAAAACAGAGTCAGAAAACATCTAGGGTAAACCTCATACTTAACAGCGGTACCTAAATCCGCCCTACCCGAAGTAATACTACAGTAGTTCCGGGTAGGCCTCACATGCAAAGCGAAATGGAGGAGGTTTTTTAGTCGGTCGGCAAACACCATCTTAGCCAACCCGACACTACCGGTCAGTCTGGCGACCGGTGTCTGATAACAGATTTTTCCCCCTCTTAAAAAAAAAAAAAAAACTTGTTCTGTAACTTAATAGAATTTTTGTAAAGCCAAATTTAGGTCATCTCCATCAGCAAGGATGTTTTTCATACTCTTTTTTAACGTCTAAACAAACCTTTTCGCTTGCCCGTTTGTTGATGGATTATATGGCGCTATTGTTTTATGTATTATGCCATTTACTTTTAAAAAGTTTTGAAATTTAAAATTCATAAAGATAGTGGCACTAATATTTGCGGTAATCCAAACGTAGAAAAAATTTCTCGTAATTTGTTTATTGTGGTTTCGGTTGTAATATTTTTTATTAGGTGTACTTCTGGCCATTTACTAAATGCGTCTATCACAATCAGAAAATTGTGACTCTTAAAAGGGCCGGCAAAATCTATGTGTATTCTTTCGAATAGGGAAGTTGCTGGTTCCCAAATGTGTTTATCATTATGTTTTTCATTAAGTTACAATTTGTGCAACTTTTCGTTACTTCATCTAAATGTTTGTCAATTTCTGGCCACCAGCAAATACTTCGTGCTAAACTTTTTATTTTTACAATGCCTAAATGACCTGTATGTAGTTCTTGTAATATTTGTTTCTGGTATTTTGTCGGTATCACTACTCTGTTTCCTCGCATCAATATTTCTTTATGTATTGAAAATTCACTTTGTCTTAATCCAAAGAGATCGTTTGAGGATAAGGTTTTATCTAATTTCAGAGCGTTCATAATTTTATTAAGTCAAGTTTCTTCTTTTGTTTCTTCCATAATTAATTTTGCGTTGATCGGTAAAACTTCTACAGTTTCGGTGTATAAAAAATCAATAGCGTCATTCTTTACTGGTAGTCTGGAAAGACAGTCGGCATTCGCGAGAAGCTTTGTATTCCTATATTTTGTTTTACAGTTAAATGCTTGTAGGAATAGTGCGTAATGCTGAATTCGAAATGCTGCCCTTTTTCTGGTGAGAAAATCTGTGTAAGCGGTTGATGGTCCGTAAGTAATGTAAATTTATTACCATATAAATACTGGTGAAATTTTTTAATTCCTAATATTATGGCATATGCCTCTTTGTCTATTTGTGAATACTTTTTTGTGTATTCGATAGTGTTTTCGAGGCGTATTCTATAACTCTTTCGGTACCATCCGGGTAAACATGCGAATAAACCGCACCCACCCCGTAGTTACTCGCGTCTGTTGCTAATACCGATAGCAACTTTGAATCGTAATGTACGAAAAACGTATTGCTTTAGAACAATACCTTTATTTTAATAAACGATTCTTCACACTTACTATTCCATTTAAAAACTGTGTTTTTATTCAGTTATTAAAATAAATACTTTCTCTAAACGTTGCAAAT
Source organism: Aquatica leii (assembly GCA_035610365.1). Lineage (NCBI taxonomy): Eukaryota > Metazoa > Arthropoda > Insecta > Coleoptera > Lampyridae > Aquatica > Aquatica leii. Next base: position 31,224,487 of record CM069439.1, read on the forward strand.
GTGTCTCTTCGGAGGGTCCTGTTACTTTAATATCATCCAAGAACACCATAACGCCAAGAATACCTTGTGAGATGTTTCCTATTTCCCTCTGCTAAATCGCTGGGCAGATGCTACTCCATATAATAATCGATTACATTGGTATAATCCCTTATGCGTACATATAGTTAAATATTTTCTATAATCGGGGTGTACTTCAAGTTGTAAATAAGCCTGTTTTAAATCTAGCTTGGAAAAAGTTTTTCCACCTGCCATGGATGAGAATAATTCATCTATCGTGAGCAATGGATGCTCGTCTATGATTAAATTTGGGTGGAGTGTGACTTTAAAGTCTCCGCAAATGTGTACTGTATTTCCGTTTTTTAAAATAGGGAGAATGGTATAGCCCATTCTGATGTACTTACTTTTTCTATAATACCATCTTTTTCCAAGTTAGCTATTTCCTCTTCGACAAGAGGAAATACTTTAAAAGGCAGGGTACGAGCTTTTAAAAACACCGGTATAGCATTTTCTTTGACCGTTAATCTCGCCTGAATGTTTTTAATTTTTGACAAATTAGTTTTTGTAATTGAGCTGTATTTTTGTAATAAGGTTGTAACCTTGGTGTTAGTGGTATTCATATCCATAACCGCCGACTTGTGTAAAAGTTTGTGAGTTTCTAGAATTTTCTGTGCCCACAGAAATGAAAAGTTAAAGTTTTTACTCAAAAAATTAGTCAGTTTAAAAATTAATGATCTTAGGATGTTTACTCTTATAACATAAGAATAACTATTAATCCATATATTAGTGACGTAGCCAGAAGAGATGGGGCAGAAAACAAAAACTAAAGGGTAAAGAAAACGTTTGCCACATTATTTAGTCGCACATGAAATAGTTTCAGCAGTAAATGTTGAAACGGACACAGTTAATATATAAACCGAATCAGTTTGTAGAACTCTGGTAATAGTTTTTTCAGTATAGTTTGCAAAAAGTTTTTTGTTGACAGTTATCCAAAATTCTAAAAACGAACCTTGTTTTCTAAAAAAATCCATTAGTCTGTAAAGATACAAACATACTAGTTGAAACCACTTTTTTTACAAATAGTTTTAATTCGTATCTTGATATAATAACAAACTCAAATGTGATAGAAAACCATTTGCATTTGCCTCAATTTTAACCTTTTTAAATTTTACCAGTTTTGGCATCGAACCCACAAGACTCAAATAATTTAGCATACTAGAGGTTATAAACGCGTGGGTGGTACCTATAAATTCAAATACTTGAGACAAACCAAAATCCAGCCTAGAAATGAGTAGTAGCATTTCTAGTACCTAGCTAACGCACATTGGTAATGATCCTGGACTCGTTCAAGTAAGGACAATCAAGGTCTCGACTGCAACAGTGTTAGATGGCTTCCATTTTGCAATGGCGAAGGCAATAGAAAACCACTACATTACAACTCTCTAGTACAATAAGCATGAAAATTCCAAATCAAATGGGCCTAAGCCCCCGGTAGACCTTAGATGGTCAGAGGCTGCTAAGAGTCATGGAATGTTCGTACAATGTATTAAACAAGAAAAATAGATAATTATATACAGGAGATGAATAGACTAAATATCGATATAGTAGGAGTAAGCGAGATGAAATGGCCTAGTTCCGAGAATTACACAATTAGTGAGCACCAGGTATATTTCTCTAAAAATAATGACGGGAAACACCAAAACTGAGTGGGTTTCTTAATTGACAGCAGAATATATAGATCAGTAAACAATTTGTGGTTATTTCTGACAGAATACTTTTACTTCCACTAAACACCAAACCTGTACAAGGCAATATCAAGGAGATATATGCACCTACGGCTGACAAACGTTATAATGGAGCAGAGAGTTTTTACTATGACCTCCGAAAGGTAACCAGGTAGTAGTTAGGTAGTATCGGCAATTTTAACGCCAAACTGGGAAAGAGAACAACAAACAAGCAAAACAACACATGCCTGGAAAACTAAAAACCACCAACACTATTGAGGACGTGAATAACAAAATTAATAAACTAATATCTGTTGTGAAATCTCCAAGTGATATTATTCTTAAGTCTGACAAAAATTGAAAAAAAAATGGATGACTCTTGAAATACTAAATGTAATGGAAGAACGCCGGATAGTAAAAGACAAGGACAAGAGTAACATAAAAAAAATTTAAAAAAAACATTTGAAAGGAAATAAGACAAGCTAAAAAAACATGAGCTCTAGAAAAATGTCTAAAAACAAAAGACCTTGAAAAAAAACATGACAGTTTCTACATACATTGTAAGATCAAAGAAGTAAATGGTATATATAAAACATCTATAGTTGGCCGCCTGTTAGATAAAAAAACAATATCATCATATATAAAGACAAGATAATTTACACCTGGAAGAAGTATTAACGTAATTAACGCCGATGTTCGTTCATGTATTACCGTTGATGATGTGTGCAAGTCAGCTGAACAAATAAAAAATGGAAAAGTTCCAAAAGCAAACGATCTTCATGCTGAATTTTTAAAATTACTGGATGAGGACGGAATAAAATTGCTAATAAAAATATTTAATCATATTTACGACACAGTAGATATCCCTCGAAACTGGTTAAAGTCCTCATTTATTCCTATACTCTAAAAAAAACATTGCAAAACATTGCGAAGATTATAGGTTAATTAGCCTCATGAGCCACTTCCTTAAATTATTTCTGGAAATAATCCATAAACAAATATATAAGAAGTACGAGAAAAATATATCAAATACACAATTTGGGTTCAGAGAAGCACTGGGAACTAGAAAGGCTCTGTTCGCAATTTAGGTTCTGTTCCAGCAATGTAGGGATGTTAAATGAGATGTGTACATCTGTTTGATACATTACCAGAAAGCTTTCGATATGGTCAATCATAATAAAATGATAGAGGTACTAAAAACAAGCGGTATCGACAAGAAGAACTTACGTCTTATAATAAATTTTTACTAGCACCAAACAGCAAATATCAAAGTAAAGGATGGTTACTCAAAAGAAATTAATATAAGACGCGGTGTTAGGCAGGGTTGTGTTTTATCCCCTACATTATTTAGCTTATAATCGGAGCATTCATTTAACATGGCGCTAGAGAATACAGACGCTGGAGTGTCAATCAATTGACAATAAACACTACGTTTAATGAGCAATGTGATCACTCTGTAAAAATCCCGCAAATAAAAAACCAAGGCCCACTTTCACTAAAATGGGAAATCTATTTAAAAGCAGAGACCTGAATTTACACACCAAACTAACACTACTTAAAAGTTATATCTTCTCTGTGCTCCTATATGGTGTCGAATCCTAAACTTTGACGAAAGCGTTCATAAAAATACTTGAGACCTTTGAGATGTGGTTATACAGACGAATTTTTAGAATTGCTTGGGTTGATCGCGTCTCACACAAAATGGTTATAGAAATAATTCAAAAAGAAAAGTTCGGACACATAATAAAGAACCAAAAAAGCTATGGCCTGCTCCAGTTGATACTCCATGAACGGGTTCTAGGCATAAGAGGACCGGAATCTCTTGGTTGAAAAACCTTAGAACTTAGTTTTCTATGTCTACATGAAGACTGTTTGGAACAGCAGTTAGTAAAGTTCAAATTGCTTTGCTTGTTGCCAACATCCGGAACGGATAAACACATTTAGAAGAAGAGGTCATAGAAACATATCTGATTGTCTATTTAGTTGAACAAAAAAGACAAATGTCATCACTTTTGTTTTCTTCTTTAATTCTGAAATTTGTAAAATATCTGTGTCGCTTCAGAAAACTTTGCTTAAGTGTAATTATTGCTCGAGCAAAACTCAAAGCGTATTGACTTCTTGTTAAAAGTTAATCGCTATCCTGAAGAACTAATTAAACAAACATGGCTTTAAGTGCCAACTTAGCAAATTTGATTTGCACATTAGTCACTGCACCCGACGTTTTACTCTTATTTTATTAATTTACGTCTGCGGGTGACAAAATATTATTATTCTCAACATACACGATTTCTAGAAACATTAAGGAATTATAATAAGAACCCATAAAAAAATTATTGTGGGTTCAAAAAGTAGCTCGAACCCACAAACTCGGCGCCTATGTTTATATCTACCGAATGTATATTTTCCTGCTCTAATGTTATATTTAATTGTCTAATCCATTCTCTGCCTAATAATGGTTCCCTATTTCCTTTTACAACGTACATATTTATTTCCTTATTTATATTTACGTGTTTGTCATTTACTGTTATAACTCCTAGAATGCCTAATGTACTTTTACAATAAGGGAGTAATTGCAAATTTGTATGTTGCAGTGGTATATGTGCAAAAAGTGATCTGTACTGATTTTCGTTTAATAACGTGACAGCGGCACCACTATCAATTTCAAATTTTACCTGAACATCGTGTGCCTTTATTGTCGTGTAATATTGTCTCCTGTATTAAGGATGTTCAATGAGAAGAATACGTTCCACTTCTATTTGATTAGTGCTAGTGGATGACTTGAAACACACCTTCCGTAAATGCCCTGTTCCGCCACAAGCCTTGCAGACAACTTTGCCACTTAATGTGCATTTATTAGCTAAATGTGAGTCACCACCACATCTATAGCAGACATTTTTATCAAACTTAGTACTGTATTTATTAGTGCTACTTAGCTTAGTTTTATTTTGTTGAAAACTACTTATAGCCCTCGGTGTCTTCTTTGTAGGTTGACGATTTGTTCTGTATTTGATGTATGTCATTATTGGTTTTCTTGTCTTGAAGTTGATTTGCATCTTTTTCTGGCAGCTCCATGGATGTTGCAATTTTGATCGCCTTGTCTAATGTTAAATCTCTTGTCTCGAGCAACCTGGCTTGTTACTCCAAGCACAAATTGATTTCGTAGCGCGTTTTTAAGATAATTGTCGAATTTACAGTTCGTACTTAACTTTTGGAGTGCTGCCACAAATTCTTGTAGTGTTTCGCATTCTTTTTGACTTCGATTTTGAAAACGAAAAATCTCAGCTACTTCTAAAGGTGTAGGCATGTAGTGCTCTTCCATTTTTTTTATTTCTTCGAACGTCAACTCATACAGGTTTTGCGCGATACATTTGTCACATAGGATGTTGAACGCTTCTGGTCCCATGTAGTGTAGGATGTACGGACTCATGTTTTTGTTTACCTTAAAAACTGTGCAAGCCCCTTCAAACCGCAAGTACCATCTATGCCACGTACTTTTCTCTGGATCAAAATTTTCTAAATTGAAGTTTATTTTATTTATTCATCAGGAAAAACCTGATAGAGTTAGAGAATGTTACGACAGAGGTAAATCTTGCAAAAGAACTGCAGTTGGAAAAAATGAACACCTTCTATAAGATGAAGATGTAACGTAAATAGACCTGACAGAACCCAAGTTGAAGAACAGAAACCGAAATAGACTCTGATATGACAAACAACAAAAACGTAATACAAGATGGAATTGTCTTAACCCATTAAGGTCTGGTGTTACCGTATGGTCATGTCGTAGTTGAACACCCAGACTTTTTAGGCTTGGTCCTAGTCTCTCCTTGAGAACCAAAACAAAAATTAGAATTTAGTCTTTGTTGTATTGTCGTTTGTGAACCTAAACACAACGTTTCGCAAGACATTGCAGCTTGCATCTTTGGAGGTGAATTTCACTGTGCCATTCCATTCCAAAACGTCAAGTTGTTTAGGTTCACAAACAACAATATAGCAAAGAGCAAGTTCTACTTCTTGTTTTGGCTCTCAAGGAGAGACTAAAACCAAGCCTAAAAAGTCTGGTTGTTCAACTAACACTGAAAGTCGCTTATAATCGTAACCAAGAAAACCGCAAAAACTTAAGATGCTATAGGTTCCTTTTTTCTCCTATGTATTTTATGTTTTTAATAGTTAGTCCTAGATGACGATGTTTACTTGTATTATAGAGATGCTTCAACGCAAATATCATTTTCTTTTGACCTTGCTGCTATCTACATTTTGTGATGTGCACAGTTGTTCCGATTTTATCGCAACGTTTCGAAACATGGAGTTCATAAGATTTGAGTAAGTATTATTTCTACTGTGTTATAAATATATTAGAAGTTACTTACTAATTTTGTTTTATAAATGAATATGATTTATTGTTTCGTTATTGTTTTTGTATACGTTTTAATAATTTTTTTTGTGCAAAGGCTTCTTTCTTTGTGTTACCATATGGTAACGCTAATCCAATACAACCATTGTTATTTACAGATCCTTATAGAGCATGTTTTCCATTTTAGATGCAGCCTGACATTGCAAGAGGTCTTAGAGTTAGCCTACTCCAAAGACGTAGATTCAATTTACGTTGAACCACCTGACGCTGATAACGCTTTGACAGATTGTGGGAGTACTATTGACAATCTTTCTAGTCGTCAACTCAGAGCACCAGCAGAAGTAAAATTTGCAAATAATAATATTGCTGAGTCAGATCAGTCAGGTGTCAATCCTTCAAATGTATTAGACCAAAGTCGCAAAATAATTTGATGATATAATAAATTTCCATATTAAAAAATCGTCTGGATATGTTTTATTTAAAAATTCTCCGAACACTAAGATTGTCAAGAAGGAAATGAAATGTTTTATAGCAATACTGATAGTAAGTGCTTATAAAGTATTACCGAGGAAAAAAATCTTACTGGAAAACACAAAGCGATGTGATATTAGTGAAGCAATGTGACGAGATAGATTTGTTCAAAGTGTGCCAAACCCAGATGGCAAAGTATGAAAACTTAGACAATTCATAAATAAATTAAAATCTTAATATTTAGAACATTATCAGCCACAAAAGCATATGAGCTATGATGAGAGCATAATACGGTACTATGACCAACACCCATCCAAACAATTTATTCGTAAAAAACTGATCCGTTTCGGAAATAAGGTATGGTCCCTAAATACGACATCTGGGTATTTAGTTAACTGTGAAGTATATCAAAGAAAAATAGTAAATGCTCCAAAATTTACAAAAACTTATTGGTAAAGCTGCGGCTCCATTTGTGACCATGTTAGATGAGTTACAAGGCACAAAAACAGACCTTATCAACTGTATTTTGATAACCCATTTACTGGTTTAAATTTTCTTTAATGCTTCGAAGATACAAAGTATCATAGTACTGGTACTGTTCGAGACAACCGTGTTCCAAAAAATTGCCCAATACCGGGCATGAAAACTCTCAAAAAGAAAGTGACAGTTGCTTCAACATGTTATATATAGTAAAAGTTTTTTTTTAAACAGTCAAAATTGTATCAAAAACAAGAGTTACGTACGTATTTTTATATAATTTCATATCAATAGAAATTTCATCTCAAAACTAAAAAAATACACAAAATAAAAACTTTGTCGTTTAAAGGTTAAGCGACCACATGCACTTGAGATCCAAACGAAGACTTAATACTAAAACTGAAAGAAGACAATTAATAAAAAAGAAAATTAACAAAATTGACGTACTATATCTACTAGAGGAACGTTAGAAGGTAATATGGACAAAACGTTAACGAAATAAAGAAAAGACGTCGAATACAACCAACCTATTTTTCAGGCGTTCATCAATTTAAAAAAAAACGTTCGATTCCATAGAAAAGTAGACTTTAATAAATGTACAAAATCGATGTCTTAGAATCATAGATACATAGAAATTATAAAGGCTCTCTATGACAATGCTAAAATGACTGTACACGATTATAAAGGAACACAACCAATAGTAGTAAAAAACGGCATACGGCAAGGAGACACCATGTCTCCGAAGCTTTTTGCTACGGCTATGAAAAATATATATAATCCCTAAAATAGAACAAGATAGGCGTTAATCAAACCGGTAGAAACATAAATAACCTCCGATTCGCCGATGATATAGTAGATGTCGCAAAATGAATGGAAGACCTACAGCACCTAGTCACTGAGTAAAAAACAGCAGATCAACAAATACCAAAAACTTAAATTATGGGTAACAGAATAGCTACACCAATATAACTAGAAATCTGGGGTAGAAAATATCATTTACAAAAAATTGTCAACAAGATGATGTACGAAGAAAGATAATACTAAGATGAGCCGCATACGGTAAACTTAGGAATGTATTTAAATCAGATTTTTCACAACATCTAGAAGACACAAGTCTTTAACCAATGCATTTTACCAACCTTCACATATGCGGCTGAGACGTGGACGCTCACAGAAGGTTATATGAACAAATTACGTGTGACCCAAAGAAAGAAACAGAATCAATAATGAAACAATTAAAAAAAACTACCGTAACAAATGTTGATGAATACGTAGGTAAACAAGAGTGGCAATGAGCACGACACCTTATGCGATCAACGCATGATAGATGAACAAGAAATGTAACCGAATACGAGCCAAGAGTGAAGCGTGATCGAGATAGACCTAAAACACGATGGAAAGATGACATTCAAACACACTGGATGAGCAAAACATCAAACAGAACCGTATGGAAGACTTTTGGGGAAGTATATATCTAAAGATGGAGTTGTAAATACGGACAATCATGATGGATTCTATATGGTGCGCCAATGACACTACACTAATTTATAATAAAAAATAAAACACGAAAAGTGAAACAACCAGATCTAAAAAATACTCTTTCAAAAAATTTCTAGATGGTGTACGAAAAAAATTCTGAAAGAATAAAACATCTGTAGTAAACGCTTTAACAAGTTTTAGAGAGAGAGAGACGTACAAAGCGACCAATCCAAGAGCAGTACATTAAATACCTTAACACGGCCGTCAACTAAAAAAAAACGCTTGCAATAACAGTTACTTATGCCACAAGATTATCCAAGACTGGTTTGCTTGAACTTTTGAGCCTATGGATAAAAAACAAATCTGTCTCCAAGTTTTCCAAAATTAAGTTTGAGATAGGTTTTTTATTTTAGACGTTTAGTCAAGAAGTTTGCGAAAAAAATAGCTCACGTTCAAGATTAGCATTTTCCAGAAACTCTGTTGTAATGCTAACGATATCTTGCCGCGCATTATCTTGCTGAAAAATAGGATTTTCTAGTTGCTAAAGATATGAAACTAACACTGGTTCCAGCACATTATGGATGTAACCAATTGCATTTATTTGTAATTTCTACATGTAAAAACGTTTCTACATGCTGTAGAATACGCGCTCAACACTGACAGCAATACTTTAAGACACGTACGTCGAAATTTTGATCGAGACGAAATTGTACCATGCAACTACTCAAACTCCCTAGAAATCTGAGTAGTAGTGGTTACATGATAAGTTCATCGATCATCGGGCGTTTTCAAATAATTAGTAGAAAGCATTTACTTCCATGGCAAATAGCCCCCCATACCATCACGCCTTGAGTAAGAACGGTATGTCTCTCCTATTTCCGGCATGTCTGTTACGTGTCATTATATACATTCTCTATCTGGGAAACCTGTTGCAAAGCCTCAAGAAACTCACTAAAAAAATTTGAAACGTATTGAAAGCCACATGGCCGACGCCATTTCAAATTCTATCTGCAAACACCCACTTGATTAAAAAAATCGCTTAATCCTGCTAGTAACAACCATTCTTCAACAGCACAATCGCTACAACCATAATAGACCTAACCGACGATGAAAAAAAAAGAAAGAATTACTTAGAATTTAGCCGGTAAAGTCTTAAAAAAAAGCGACCGTTCACAGCAATTTAAAAAATGCAAGTAAAAATGCATCGCGTTTGCAATCGCCCTTCCGTAATTGTCAAATAATAATTAAACATTTTACAAACAGTGGAGTCCGCAAACAGTAGCGTCGTAAATTTTAATTAGAATTATTATTAGAAATGCATAAATACTGACATATAACACACTCTGGCGATGTTTGTTGACACCGTAAATAAAAAAAAATCAAAAATAATTTTATGATGTTTAATTTAGTTCTAAGAACTACACATTTGTTCTTAGTAATTTCTTGGCACTGAAAATAAAAATAAATGCAAAATAATCTTATCAAGACGTAATTAGATAAAGTTATTGTTAGAACTGCACATTCTTTTCAAGTACACTAAAATACAAAGTAACTTGAGGATAACTATTTTTGGCAACTATCATATAGTAAAATGTTAATTTTTTCTTTTAGGCTAAGATCACGATTCTTTATTGCGTCAGCCATTGCAAAGTGTTAAAACTAATTCAATTAATTAAGATAAGTTAGTGAATGAGTTTTTATATGGCACATAATCACCACACCGACGATAATTGATAATCAGAATAAACAAAAAATGTTGTTTTTAATTAAATTCACATACACCAAATAAACTTCGATTAAAAAAGTCATGCAAAATAAGTTATTCTTCATGTATAGAAACAATATTGAAAAGAAAATTGATAACGTAAGCCAAAATTATGATTACTATAAGCGATGTTTACTCTATGTAGTAGCATACGTCCGGTCCGTTCTTTAATAGAGTGATAACATCACCTCATTGATAACATTATCCGTGATTCCAATAAACGGCGCGAACTGTATTAGTAAATATTATTTGTTATTGTACAAATATGTAAATGACGTAAACATATTTGATGTATGTAGATCACATATTCTAATACTTATTTTCCTTACATCTATAGTCAGTTGTTTTTACGTTAGAAGAATAATACAATGTTGTCGTTACTAGTACTGTTTAATACATAAGTGTAGATAAAGTTATAAAAGAATAACGCAATAATAAAAATCTTTCAATATATGCAACGTGAGCACGGTTAAAGTTAATTGGTCGGAAAAGTGTCACTTGAGAGGGTCCGTGCCGAGTCGCGATAGCTAATTGCGATTTGCGACACTAACAAAGCTCTGAAAAGGGCTCTGGAATATGCAAGTGCAACATGAAGTTTTGTAAACACGTGTCGAATCGTCAATTACCGATGTCAACATTTGACAAGCCAATCGAGTTCGAATTGTGAATGAAACAATAAAGAAGGTATACTGTAAATACAAACAAAACAATAAATAAATAGCGTGTGAAAGCAAAGCTATGTCTCTAGATTGGGTTTAAAGTTGAGTAACAGCAGGTGAGACACTTATCGTAAAGCCGTCAATCATCCTTACGATTGTTCGATTATTACTATTGATAAAACATGCATGCATCTATTATTAGAGCTACACCATGTCCGTGACATAACGTTATTACCGCTAAAATAAAGCTTTGTCGAGGAGCCCATTAGCCTGTGAATGAAAGCAATTGGGGGAAAACGTAATAATTTTATATCGAATTGAGTGACACTAGTAAGGCTGTTTTGTAGTACTATAGGGCACACATATACATAAACTAGAATTTTGCTGGTAGTAATGCGGGGGATTCCGAGGTACGACACGATTTGGATTGAAATGGTATACTTAGCGACAATTCGCATTCCGCCAGCAACAATGCTTACCCTTTCGGGGATTTTGTTCTGCATTACTGGCTGTGACAGAATCTACATAAAAATATGTAAAATACTGCGGAATTTAACCAGTATTATTATACTACAGACGTTCGCGCCATGCTCGGTCGTATTTTTTAAATGAAATCGTAATGAAATTCCGAGCTTTATAACTAGGTGAGCTGTATTTGCATCAATGACCGTTAATATAGGACATTGGCGCCCTTTAATTTCGGTGACATTTAAACAATTTGAAGTTTAATGCTGCACACAAATTCTGATTGCAGAGAGTTGATTAAAAATTTGTGGACCGTTAATATTAAAATTAATGTGCTCAACAATGCAAGGTTCAACATGTCCCTATTAATTAATTCCCTGGGCGCTTGTCACGCCGCTGTGTCAAATATTTTCATGCTCATTTTACCAATTTACATCTTAACTCTTAAACTTCAAAAGCCTCGTGTAGCTTCCCAACCATATAAATTTCACTTAAGAATCGCGCACGCATTTCATATTACGTCTAACAGATTAATTTACACTGTTTCTATTACAAACCGTTTTACGAAGTTGCACTTTTATGGTTTAATTTTATGGGGATGCTTTTGATAACCATGGCAAGAACAAGCAACCGGTATTCGTGACCAAGTCATGTAAATTACCAAATATACTCGTCACGCCTTTTAAGTGTGCGTGTCCTGTCAAAATTACCTCATCGTTTCGGAAACTACCTATTTTATTTAAGCTGCATTAAGATTAATATCGGACAATCATGATTTTTTAAATAATCAGCGTGTTGCATTTTCTATACTTTTTGACACTATTTTCTCGTTTAACAGGAAGCATTAACTCATTTTTATTGTATAAAATTATTGATAACGCTATCCCTAAATCAAATAGAAAACCAAAACTTACTATTAAAAGAGTTATTAAAAAAAAAAAAAAGTTTTTCGTGGCCCAATATAGTTGATCTGAAAATATGATTATAATTCCTACTAAAAACTAATTTTAACCAAAACATACTTCCAACACAGCACTCAAAAATAGTTAAATGTGAAAAGTGATGGATCGCGTGATAGACCTTAATCGTATATACGCGCATTTTTTTAATTACTCGAATTACGGGCATCGATGACAATTACCGTCCAAAGAAACAATTACGTTTTCTTCTAAAACGCACATTGATTTGAATGATTTACTTGATATAGAATGCTAATTAGTAATTACTATAGTAATTTTCATGCTTCACGACTCGGAATATTGTGGCCAAAATACGTGACTTTCAAAAAGTTTCACTTTTGAGATATATAGGGGTCTATTATGGTTACTTTTTCTTCTTTTCATATTATACAGGATGTTACGATAACCGTAAAAGTATCAAAGTTGTGTTTTTTTTAATGAAACTCCCTGTATATTATTACATTTGGATTCTCTGATCAAAATAAGGGTGTGTCTTAATAACGTTTAAATAATTTGAATTTTATCAAAATATAACTTAAGTTTCATGTTTGAGATACAGAAGTATCTAAGCTATGGGAGCAAAATTAAAGTGAAGTGTAATAATAGATCATATTTTATATCCCAATTATAATAAAAACTCTTATAAAGGGTGTACAAAAATTAAAACCTATCAATTAAGAAATTTAAGTGGCTATAAATTTATAGATTTAAATAGAACGCCATAATAGCTAAGTCTTCCCGTTTTTACACAATACGCCAAATAATCGTTTGCACTATTTGAACTTTTTTCAATAAAACTTCTGATGAATCCAGTTGCTTACTATTGTGTCTAGAAATATCAGATAATTAGCAGTCATGAAAATAATAATTTATAATCCAACATACTGTTACGTTCTTATTTATTAAAAACTAATTTATTTAAAACGACTAAAACTACGTTTACTTATTCTAGAAATATGTACACTTTTAAGTTAACCGAACTAATAAAATCTATTAATAAAAACACTTACACTATAATTTATGTATAACCGTTGTATAACACTATCGCTAACACGAGATAAGATAACGTCGTCGGATTTCACACTGTAAGTCACGTTCACTTGATTCGCACGTGCTAATCACTTATTTATCTTCACTTGAATAATCTTCTTAATACTGCATGCATTCACATTCCAGCAATAACTGACCTACGATCTGTCTCGTCCCTATATAAAGACATACGGAAATCCTTCTCGATCGTTCCTCACTTTTCGCTATAACTTCTAGAAAATAGATAACAGCCTTCTAGAAGGCTCTTGCGTTTGCAAGTAATTTCTTGAACGTTTCAATACTATAACAGTAATAATAATAATAATAACATACCAACGATAAATAATAAACAAAACAAGTAGATTAAAAGAAAGGGATTTCACAATTAGCTCCTTCCACCCAAATCCGCAAAATTAATTACAGCAAACTTTTTCAAGGAGATACATAAAATGAATGAGGTTATTAACACACAAACGTATTTTGATCGGAGATTCCAAAAATGCAATAAAATACAGTTTTGATACTTTTACGGCTTTTATGACACCCTATATAAAATGAAAATAATTTTAAAAAGTAACTATAATAAACTTTTATACATCCCAACACGCATTTGACTTTCGTAGTGTGATGATGTGCAACCGATTATCGCCCTGGCAGCAAGAAAGTATCACCACGCATGTCTTAGCAAAGCCGAATTTATTTAAATTTACCTACAACTGTAAAATACCAAGTAAGCTTACAAAATTAAGTTAACAATAGAGAACATATTCTCCGTTCCAAAGCAAAACCAACCCATCGAGTACCCACCCCCAACACTCCACAACCTCTATTCTCGATTTAACAATTTCCCACCCATACTTAGCCAACTACCCACCAACATAACTACCCCTCAATTACCCCACAATACTACGCCACACAGCACCTCGAGACACCAAACGTACAAGACGACATATCCTCAGAAACCGCAAACCCAAACGATGACAAAGCCTTGGAATTAGACTCAGTCAACAGACATTCATGGCAAATCGTAAAGAAACGCAAAAGAGTTTAAAAAAATCACCCCACCTAACACCTCCAACACATCAAAAACAATCGTCCAAAACCGTTACAGCCCTCTATCATTTGAAAACATCAACAATCTAGTTGAAACAGAAAGTACGGTGAAACAACCACGACCACCAAAACCACCCCCCATATTTATATATAGCATAAAAAACTTTACATGATTAACAACCTTTATCAAGTCGCAAAGAAAGAAACATACTACAGCAAAGCACTAGCAAATAAAACCGTCAAAATCACTCCACATACAATAAAAGCATACAGAGTCGTAACAAGGCACTTAAGAGAAGAAAACATAATTCACCATACGTACCAGCTGAAAGATGAACGTACATACAGAATTGTAATTAGAAGCCTACATTACAACACAAAAAAACAACAGATAAATTTCAAGCTAGAATTCTTATGAAACACCAAAATTACTGTAAAACCTCCTATAAAAAGCAACAACATAATCCAGTGCATGAGATGCCAGTCCTACGGCGTATTACACCAAACCCTTCAACGGTGTAAAATGTAGCAAACAGCACAACTCGAAAACATGCACGAAACCCAGACACACTCCAGCCACGTGTGCATTATGTGCCGGAAATCACCTTTTTCACTACAAGGACTGTAATGCTTACCAAAACCTAATAGCAGCAAGAAACAGATCTAAAACAGCAAATTAAGAAAAACCAGCCGCAACTAATTAATAACAACGTACTAATCCCACGTTCCCAAATATAAACTTATCCCACAATACTCCCTTGGTAAACAGTCGAACGACATACGCACGCACAAATCGCAAACAGAAACGTTAATACTCCCAAAACAAAACAACCATTAAACATACGAAAACAATTAACCACATTTTTGAATGAATGCGAAGCTATGTTCGCCCAACTAATTAATCAAAGCAGCATAATATTAAACTTACTAACAATAGTCAATAAATAAAATTAACATTTACGGATCAAACAGCGTTTTTCATAGCTCAATACTCTATATACCATACTCCTCATCCTGAGAATACCGCTCATGCCGGATCTGCAATAATTATTCGGAAAACAATCATCCATCATAAACTACCTAAATGTCAAATAGAAAAAAATCAAGGAACATTTGTCAAATTAACTCTTCTATAGAACATTAAGGTCAGTGTCATTTACAGCTGACCACAACATAACATATCAACGGAGAAATATAAGGATTTCTTCTAAACCATTGTCGTAGGGGGCGTTTGAAACGCCGAACATACACACTGGGGATAGTGAATTGTCACTAGAAACAACAGAAACCTCCTGCGTACTATGACTGAAAGCCATTAGGACTTCCTCACTAAAGGAATTCCCACTTACTGCCCGGCAGATCTTAAGAAACTCCCTGACTCACTTGACTACTATTCAGTAAATTGAGTATCAGTTGTTAATAAGTCGCCTTCCTCCAAGTTATCCTCCAAAAATACTGACTGGAACAAGTTTTAGGATTACATAGAAACAAACATAAATCTCAAGTTACGAATAAAATTGCCTGATGACCTAGATGAAGCAGCACACTATTTTATTAGATTAGTAGAGCCTGGCACTCCACACCTCAGAACGACCTTACTACATTCAATACTATCAACTGTTGCATATCTGTCAATTAATAGCCCAGAAACGCAGAGCTAGAAAAATATAGCATAGATAAAAAATTGCAGATCAACATAATTACAACAAACTATCCAGAGAATTAAACATAGCATTCAAATAAGCCCAAAATGCTAATTTCCAACATTACATTAATGGTGAATGAGCAGGCTCTCACAAAACCAAGGCTGATACTTTTGCAACACATTTAGCTGAAGTATTCAAACCCGAGCCAGGTGGCAATAAAAGGAAAGTAGAAGACTTAACCAATATTCCACTCCATAAAACCCTGTTCACCAGCAGAAGTCAAGAGAGAAGTAGATAATACAAACATACACAAAGCTCCAGACTACGATTTAATAAAATAAATGACAAATATTAAAGCAATTACCTCGCAAATCCATAGTTCTACTGAAAGTAAATTTTAACGGAATGTTCAGTCTGTGCTACTTCCTCATAATATGTAAATACGTCATTGACGTAGCTGTATTATCTGTAAATGGAAACCCAGTAATAGCCTCTGAAAACCAACACTCTCATCTGGACCTCCTCACCGAATGGTACAACAGGTAGAGAATAAAAATCAGCCCAAGTAACATTAACCATCAATAACGTACTTGTACCTACTAAAACGAAAGTAAAATATCTTGAACTAATCCTAGACAAATAAACTCATCTGAAAAAAGCATACAAACGAAAAGCAGACAGATAGACATCAAATTTTGACAAATGTATTCGCTTGGAAGAACATCCAAGCTCTCTCTAAACAAAAAGTTACTGTTATACACAGTTATAATCAAACCGATATGAATATAAGGCTTCCAGTGATGGGGATGCCCCAAATCATACAAATTTTCCAATCTAAAGTGCTGATAACAATGGTGTGGTGAATACAAAAATCAAGTAACAAACCACGAGAACGACCTAATAAAGCAACTAAAGCGGTCTCACTGTGACAAGACTACGTAGAACCTGGCCGCAAGACCTAGCGTAACAAAGAAATCATTTTCTAAAAGAGGAAACATGAGTAAATGATTCCCTTAAAAGTCTAATACATTAACACATTTACTCAATACTCTGCATAGAAGTAGATTGTAAATTCTCAAATAGCCAGTAAAAAATTGAAACTTTTTGAAAGTCAGGTAAACCTCTGTATATACCGGGTGTCCCAAAATTGCTAGGAAATAAAACTACCACGTATTGTAAAAGTCAAAATAAGTAAATTGGATCCTATTTATGTATACACCAAAATGTACCGTTTGTCCGTGAGAAGAGTTCAAAGCATACTTAAAAAATCACATTTTTTCTCTTATACAAATGCGTCTAACAAATTTAATAGAATTTGGCAAAAGTGTATTTTAGAGGGTTATCCTACTTTCAGTATTCAAAAAAACCCAAACATAATTGTAGAAGAGTTATAACCGCTTTCATCCCATTGTATTTTTTTAAATAATTTTTTTAGCAGTGGTAATACGGCTCTAAGACTTTTTTAACAGAAAGGTTTACTCATTGTTTTCATTTTTTACTCATGTAAAAACTCCGTGTATGCCTAGTTTCGAAGAAAATAAATGTTTTCTCAAACACTGATATCCGATATTCTTAGTAGGAAGTTTGTTTATACAATTTAGTTGGCCGTGGACACATAAACAAAACAAGAGTCACGATTTTGACAAAAAACAAATTCATAATCGTCCAAACTTATTGTTTACTGTAAATGTTTGAGTAATTTGTTTACTTTTAGTTGCTTTTGTTGTTTTTTTGTCGTGATCACCCTTATTGTTTTAATTGCTATTGTTGTTGTTGTTGCTCTTACTTTGGCATTTTTCGAGTTATAAATTTCCCTTTTAATGAACAAGTCGACATGCTATTAGTTCTTGGATTATGTCAGGGCAACTGCCTTGAAAGTCTCCGCGTGTATCGAGAAAGGTATCCAAACCCAGAGAATGCCAAATCTCAACACTTTTGCCCGAATCAAAAGACGTCTTCAAGAAACAGGAAGTTTAAAACCAGTTAGAAATATTGCTGAAAGGCCTCGAGAAGCCCGAACACTTATTGCAAAAAATGCAGTTCTTCAAAGACTTGATGACAATCTTGAGACCAGTACCAGAACAATGCAGAACAATAAAGAACAATGAAGAATAATTTCTCTTGATAATTACTGTTACCGAACGTGTAAGATTTTGGAAGGGCATATTACCCACACGAAAACGAAGTCTCGACAAGCATTACTTTGGAGATGTTATTTCTTGTACACCAGTCGATTGCGTTACCACCCACCTGTTCGTAATTACAACTAACAGCATTCGATACTACGGGTTTTTATATCTCATTTAATTTATTATTATTAACGATTTTGTAGCTTGTGTGACACGATTTGCTATTCAATATCTATTCTAGGCTGCTACCGGGGAAAACGTTTTCTTCGCGCAAGTAAGTACTGGATTTTGGGTAAGTCTGTTTGATTATTTTTCTTCGCTGTCATAAAAGTCACTCACGGAACCTTGGCTAATGTTAATTTCCGTAATTACATTTACTGTTACAATAACATTAAGGTAATTTCAATTATCATTTAGAGTGTATCGCATGCTGTGGACAGACAATATTTATTACGAAATTTTTCTTCGCTATTGCGATGCAACTTAACCTACGCATTGTCGATATGTCTGGCATTTATAAATTGAGAAATTAAATATACTCCTGTTAATCTTCTACGTTACTACATTAAAGTTTTTATACCTGTTAATCTTTTTTTTTATGGTAACATACCCTTCTCTTTAAATTGTGGTTACCCGAACAGCCGAGTAACAAGGATTACGAACCTAAAAATTCGTTACAAGTTTGAACCGTCTGTCGTGATCAAGGCAGAAGTGTTAATTAGGATTGATCTGGCGCCCTTAATTACAATTTCCTTGAACCTCCCCTATCTCCGACTGTGTGAGTTGGCCGTGCAAGGTTCGTAAGACCTAAAACTTGTAACAAAAGTTTGCCAGAATGAGTAGAAGACTTGCTTCTTATTTTGCGTCGAAACATGTTCTTCGTGCACGACGGTGCACCACCCCATTTTGCAGGTGCCGTAAGAGAAACAAGAAGCACCCATTCAATGGGCTCGGAAATCTCCACATTTAAATCCTTGCGACTTCTTCATCTGGGATAGTGTTAAAAACACAAGTGTACAAGATTCAAATTATTAATTCCGAGCAACTGTAGAACAGAATTCAAAATGCTGTAAACGCACTACGAGAAAACGACGATGTTTCAAAAAGAGTGCATTTCAATTTTTTGCGTCAAATTGATCTCAGCATTAATTAAAAAAATTTTTTTAAAATGTCTGTTTCCACCACCAACTAAATTTTGTATTCCAATTTTATTAAACTTGTACTAATAATATCGGTTATTGGTGTATAAGTCAAAAATGAAAATAATGAGTAAGCCTTTCTGTTAAAAAATTCTTTTTTTATTTTTGGGTTTTTTTGAATACTGAAAGTAGAATAATCCTCTAAAAGGCACAATATTTCATTAAATTTGATATACGCATTTCTCAACAGCGTAGAAATTTGTGATTTTGAACTCTTCTCACGGAGAAACAGTACACTTTGGTATATACATAAATACAGCACAATAGACTTATTTTGGCCTCTAAAATACGTGGTAGCTTTATTTTCCAGCAATTTTGGGACATCATGTATTGTATATAATAGAAATTCAGTCAAAAAAAGTTTTGATTAAATTTGTAGTGCCAACAAAAACAAATAACAGAAAAATAGGTCAATACTAAAATTTCAAAATTTCAAAAATAGGTATACATAAGCTGCAGTTGTGGTGGAATTCTACAAAATCCAGACCTTATTAAATTATGAATTTTTTTAATCAACTGCGTAAATTAATCTTTCAGAGCTTTCTTTGTTTTTTTAATTAAATTACACAAATTTGAAATTTTATCAGTGCATAATTTTTTTTAGATAAACTCATAAAAATCAAACAATAAAATATTTTATTCATGCTATCTCATAGACTATACTTTAAATTATTAATTTACTCAAGTAATAGCAAGCAATAAAAGGTTTGTGTTAGATACTGCATAAATATTTTGAGGACGACATATAAGTAAGTCTCAAAATTCAAATCATAGTCTTTATGAGCCATCAAATGTAGATACGTTTATTATAGAAAGTTTTACATCACTCAAAATTAGAATCCGCGTGAGAATTGATTAAATTACTTTCTGAACTAATAGAAATAATTTAATTAACATTAATTATTCAAATTATTACATATGTCTATTAATAACTATTAAAGACAATTTTTCAAATACTCTTCGTTAAAAAATACAGAAGAACTAAATATAACAAAAAATGATGTGAAGCTTTTAAAGAACCGTTATTACCCAATCAAGTATTTTCAAAAAATGTAAAACTGTTTGTTATTAAAATTATTATTATGTCAACCAATATAAATTAATCAAACTCTTCATATATATTTAAATTAATATGTTTCGAAGCTGATTAAAATAGTCAGCTCATCTTGAGAATATTAATTTTTTGAAAAATGTGATGTCATGCATTTTTAAAGTAGAAATTATTATTTATTTCACTTCAAAAATCAAAAAT
Source organism: Aquatica leii (assembly GCA_035610365.1). Classification (NCBI taxonomy): domain Eukaryota; kingdom Metazoa; phylum Arthropoda; class Insecta; order Coleoptera; family Lampyridae; genus Aquatica; species Aquatica leii. The sequence continues at coordinate 31,245,142 of CM069439.1, forward strand.
TTTAAATATTACCTACTTTTACCATTATTTTTAAATTTGTAGTTTACAAACAAACAAATTCATGTGCTTTTAAGAATCGATTAAAATTTAAGATTTTTTGTACAATAATGTGTAAATTAACATAATACAATAGCGACATGTTTGAACTTAAGTCATTGCGAAGTCTAAAAATCATTAAAATAATTTAAATTAAACTTTAGTAGAAGTAAAAATTAACAATTTTAAATTATTAGGTACTTAAAAAGATATGAATATAAATTTTATTACAAAAAATGTATAGACTTGGAAGAATTAGTAATATAATTAAAAGTAATATGTAAATTGACATAAAAATAGCATAAGATTAAATTATAATAAACAAAAGAGAATAAACCTGACAAAAAGAATGTTTTGTGCGATAACAAAAATTTATGAAAAAGTATAAATTTTATGAACAAAAACTCCTTTTAAGAAAATTGTTAAGAATAACAGCTTTGTTGAAGATACTAATATTTGTATAAAAATTAATTTCTGATAGGAATTTTGATTATTAAAACTATTCTACTTAAAAAAATATACTTTAAATTAGTTATTGTAGATTATAATAATTGTCAGTTAATAAAAATTTAAACCAAAGCCCGCATTTTTATTTAAATTTTCACTTTACTTCTCTATTGTTTTAACGTTTATTAACATAACGCGCTTATTATATTTGAAAGTGTAAAAGTAAACTAAGTAATAACAAAATTAGATCAAAATAACGTAAAATCTGCTATAAATTATTTAATAATAATATAGTAAAAATTGACTGTTTATTATTATTGTGACTAAAGAGTAGTTAACCAAAAATCTTAAAATGAAAAAACAATTTTTAAGCTACTGCGTCTATAGCATTGTATACTAAAACACGAGATAAAAAAACCTATTAGCAAAACATCAATTTTTTCAAATCAAATAAAACTTTTTAGAAATTGATAACACAAAAACCCAACAATATGTACAATAAAAAATTAAAAAACAACCAAAATAACGCATTTCCAAAAATCAATTTAAAAAAATATATCATATAACGTTTAAATTAATTCATACAACAGCAACAAGTTATGAATTTATCATTACGAATCCTTTAAAATAAACGACTTGAAACAAACTTTGCTAATTAAAAATAATAGAAATAAAGAGATATAAATCTTAAAAAGAATTTTTTTAACAAGAAATTAGTAAAATAATTAAAAAGTAATATATAAATTAACATAAAACTGACATAACGTTAAATTATAATGAACAAAAAAGATGAAATAATTACTAACAACAAAAATGTGTTGTGTGATAACATATTTATGAAGTAAATTAGTATTTAATAACAAAAACCATTTTTAAAAAAAGAAAATTAGTTTTCAAGTTGATAACTACGCTTAGAGATCTATTTGGATGCAAATTATAATGATATCATCTCTTTTATTTTTAAAACTTAAATTTTATGCCTTTATTACAAAAAATAAATGTTTTGTAATTTTTAGTTAAATCACATAAATTAGTAGATTTGATTTTAGGATTGTACACACGGAGAAAAGAGTTTATTCAAAATTAAGATTTGGTTAAAGTTAACAAATAATTTTGTAGATGATGTAAAAATAAATTTTTAGTTATTGTTAACAAGCATCATACTTGAATCACATATTTCGGAAACCCCACATGTCCAAAGATGATTAGGTTTTTTAGAAATACAAAACTAAGTCATGGAATACGATAGAAATTTTACGAAAAATTAAGGGTAATACCTCTGCTGCACTAAAAAAATAAAGTGGTAAATGGTGTGATTTCTAAAATACACATTTATTTTAGTAGAACTTTTTTTCTTATTTATTTTTATTTATTATCAATTCTTTTTAATAAGTACATTAGTGAGTAAATTTTTAATATTTATTCACTTCTTCTTCTTCCTACTGTTGACCAGGCATATAGTTTATAAAAAAAATTTATTAGTTCTTGGTCGCAAGCAAATCGTCCAAATTTTTTATGGATATCATTTTTTTATCACTAATTGGTATCTTGACATCTGAAGAAGCGATTTCATTAAGAAAAGAACTTATTTGTGTAGATGTTTAGTGAGACCGTCAATGTAGTCGCGGAAAAATTTTCTTTGGAGCTTGACGTGAAGCTAGTTCAGCAGATTCGTTCATTTAAAAAAATCCGTCATTTTTCCTTATCTTATTTTTAATCACAGTAAAGTCCGTGTTACATAGCATGAATCAATGTCATCTTATAGGAAAATACTGATTAACCCTCTTAAAATGCCCAAGATCTACTAGCGCCATACACATGCTTATAACGCAATGGCTTTTCGTTTTACCCGTTTTTAAATCGTGCATATAAAAGATGTTTATTGTGAGCTAGTGTAAGTAAAATGTATCCTGAACTAAAAAACAAGAAAAAAAAATTGCATATAATCAATGCATATTGTCGCGTTGGATCGGTCCGGCACAAATCTTTAATTGTCTTCAATTTCGTAAAAAAACGTTTTTTTTAGCAACAACTCTTTTTGCAACGTCGTTTAAAGACTTCGACTTAATCTGGTTGGCATGCTCTTTGAATGTACAGCATGTATCTATTTGAAGCCTATAAAAACTGTATCTTACAGAACATTCAGAATATTTCTCAAGAAACTGATGCAATTTTTTTAATATCCAGTTAGTCGCGGTTCGTATAAAGAACACTTTTTACAAAAAATCTAATATGTTTATATATCAATCTTACCACTTCTCCATGTTTTGCATTTCCAGAAGTTTGTTTTTTCTGGTTTGTCGCTAGGAGATTTTCCTAGAGAAAGTAGACTAGACAAACGTCAGACACGCTCAAGTGCAATGTATATATGCTAAAAAATGCTTTAATTATAAAAATTTTATACAACATTTACTCAGAGAGTACGTTTACTGTTTCTGACTAATGCTACTTAAAAAATTAATATGATTTTGAGCTAAGAACTTCTATGTGTAAAAATAACAGTCCCCTGGGCACAGTCCCCTGTCATCTAACGACACAGAGGACTGTTCTATCCTACAGGGGACTGTTTTATTTTTTGGTTGTGAATGTTTACAATTATTTATCTTGCTATAACTTTTCAGAATCATGTATAGTCTTTCTTATAGGTAACGCTCCGCGATGTCGCCCAAAAAAACGAAATCGAAGGAAGAAATATTGGAACAAAAACGAATTGCTGAACGATTAAAGTACCAACGTCTTAAAAATGATCCTCAAAAAAGAGAAAAAATGAAAGAGAAGGAACGTCAAAAGTACCAAGTGAAGAAAGAAAAAGGCACAAGAAAATTAGTTAAGAACATGAATCGTCGTGAGCACAAAGTTGCAAATGAAACCTGGAAAGAACATTGCACTACTTATCGTGCAAAGAAAAAAGCTACGAAAGAAATTACGAATACTTTCGTTTGGGAAAATACACCTGATTTCGTGTGTCTTTTTTCAGTCTCTTCAGTGCCTTCAAGTCCAGTAAATGAATTAAATATTGTCAAGAGACGTGCTAAATCCAAGCGCAAACGTATTATTAGAGAGAAAGACCGTAAGATTAATCATTACAAGAAGAAAATGGAAAAGTATAAAAAAAGGTTACAACGATTGGAAAAAGCTAATATGAAAAATTAGGTCGACACACCGAATACCAAACTGCAAAGAATGTGTGAGACACCTCATACTCGAAAAGAGGTTGTTAACAAAGCACTTTTGGGTGAAGTATTGAATGAACAATTAAAAGAAAACTATACAAATTTGAAAACCTTTAAAGAAAAACAAATTTACTGAAAAATCTTGTCTGGTAACTTAATAGATAAATACAAACTTTGGAGAAGCAAAGAAGATATTATATCCTATAAAAGAACGCAAAAGTCTACACTTTGGTCAATTTTAATACCCACTGCACAGATTCGGCGAAGTAGCGTTGCATCTAAATATATAAACACAGTTCGAAAGTTTTCCGAAAATGATGACAACAGCAGAATTGGTGCAGGAAAACGTGAATGTGTAACCAGAAAGAGTGTGAAAAAACAAAAGAGGTATCTGTTGGATTCAATCGCTAATATATACAAAAAGTTTAAATCTGAAAATTTTAAAATTAGTTACCAGACGTTCTGTCGTTTGCGTCCTTTCTGGGTTTTTACTCCAAAGGTAAATGATCGCGATACATGTCTCTATAGAAAGCATTCAAATATAGATTTATAGTTGTCTGCACTGTACAGCCAAAAAATTTTGCCGTACAATAGTCACATTAAACATGTTGCAATCGCTATGATGAACAAACAGTGTTTGTCACGGACCTGTCAACTTTGTGTTAACCCCGGTACAAACAGTTCGATGACCTGCTGGTCTCTACAATTTAAAAAATAGGTAGCCGAGAAGCAAGTTTACAACGATTCTAAGTCTAAACAAGCACGGACAGTCACAAAATACCTGAAAAAATCTTTCACGGTTCATCCGCGTCAACTGATACAAGATCTGCAACATGATTTAGAGGCATGTTTTTTTCACGAAAGAAATATAACTCATCAGTACAAAGCTGTCAAAGACTTAAAACAAAATCTAGCTGACAAAGAAGTTCTAATACACATGGGTTTTTCTGTCTTTTTGTACTGTCTAGCAAAATACGACGCACTCACCTGCTGCCATATGGGTTCACTTGCAACCAATTTTTAAATCTTTACCATCTGACACAACCTACATTCATTTCGTGAGCGATGGACCTGTAACTCAGTACCGAAATAAAACAATGTTTTATATCCTGGCATCAAGGCTCCATCTAGAGCTGCCAAATGTAGAACAGTTTTTGTGGAACTTTTTAGAGAGTGGTCACGGTAAGGGCGCTCCTGATGGGGCTGGGGCAACTTGCAAAAGGACGGCTAGACGCTGTCGTTGCTGCAGGAGGTGACATTGATAATTTGGAAGCATTTGTAGACACCATACAACAGAGATGTACTGGAATCACTATCTTTACGATTGACGAGGAAGCCATAAATAAACTAACCAGCGATATTCAAAAAGACACACGCAATTTAAAAAGCTTCAGTGGAACTCTCAAAGTCCATCAGGTAAAGGGCAAAATAACAAAATCTCATTTGGGATTATCAGAAGGCGCTGTCCAACTCATAATGAAAATTTTGAGCAACCAGAATACTTAATTTGGAGGATGTTTACACAGATTCGGAATGTGAAGGCGAATCTAGACTAAATCTGAACTTACCTATTAGTGAATCTATTATAGAGAAAGACATTTCACAGGCTGTAACGTGTGATAAGTATAACAATACTGAATTTGAAAATATTGCTGGACCTAATTCAGTTCACGCATATAAAATTGGTGATTACGTTTTAGTTCAGTTTCCCGTCGGAAACAAAGAATATCGTTATGTTGCAATAGTAAATCAGATAGACAACAAGGAAGGTGAACTAACTGTAACGTTTATGAAGATTTGTGATGATACTGGTCACACGTTTAAAGTTGATGAAGATGATGTTTCGGATGTAAGTTTTGAACAAAAAATGGAAAAACTTCCAAACCCAAATTTAGTTTTTAAAGGAAAAAGAATTTTTTTTTAATCATCTGTACCTGTTTTTGAAAAATAGGTTAAGACTGTTAAGACTGATTTCGCTGTAAACTATAACGCTAATGATAATTATAAATTAAGTTGTCATTTTGTTTAGCTAAGAAGTTGATTTTGATAAGTTTATATGCACAAACGTGCTCTAACATTAAATTAATTTTTATAACTTTTATTTTGTTACATTTCTGTTTTTTTTTATTTAATGCTATCAACATGTCCTGTTAATGACAGATTAAAATAAAAGTTTATTCATGACATTACATAAAATCTGTTTTTCTATACATAATAACATTCCCCTGGATGTAAAAACAGTCCCCTGTCATGAATTTTCACAAAATCGCCCATAACTCGTAAAATAATTGAAAAATGTGTGAGATTTTTGAAGATGCATATTATACTTATTACTCATTTTCATTATATAAACATCGTTTCTTAATTTTCAAAAAAAATATACTTGGGACAGTTTAATAAGGATAAGTTTCCAAAAAATCTAGAAAAACCTCGCCCAATTTAGAAACGTCTTTTTGACTTAAAAATTAATTTTGTTGCAATATTCATAAATATCTAATTAAATTTTTTTACAATTTAGTTAATATAACTTTGAACAAATTAAAAAGTATGATAAAACTTACCCATATTTTCATATGTGGAGTGGAATCTTTCTTACACTTGATCCTCTTTATTCGCGTATTTAACAGTGTTTGTTAACATTGCACTTTATTAATGTTTAACGGTTTTATTGTCTAATTTAAAATATCGCGTTTTATTGTCACTTAGTAATTAAAATTTTATATTTACACAATTACATTTGTTAAATTTTACGTGGAGTAACTGTACCGATACAACGCTAATTGTATACTACATTGCAGATGTTAAATGAATCATTATAGGTAGATTATAAACAGGCAGAACCTACAAAAACTTGTTATCAACAACCGCAATAATAAATACAAAGAAAAAGTATTTCAAGGATATACGATAAGACTAATAAATATAAATTCTAACTAAAAATTTATAAAATTTTACTTGTTTCTGAACGTATATTAGTAAAAGTTTTCCGTGACAAAAACTATAAATGAGAAAAGATAAATTTTTCATAAATTATTGCTACTTTTACCAATAAATTTATTAACAAAAATTTGAGTGAATTAAGACACTTTGGCTACCATCGAATTGTTTGTAATTTTACAGGTTCGAGTCAAATAGATTCGCAGAGTAAACGTGTAACAAAGTTAATTTGTTAAAAAACTAAATATTTGTTAATAAAACCTTTTTGTCAAGACGAAATAATTCTCAATACAATTTTAAGTAAAAATGATTAAAAACTAACGAAATATTCGAAAAATATTCTCATTTTGAGTCACTCGAAAAGAACAGTTGAGGTAAAATAGTTTTCACACTTTTTTTAATTATTTGAGTATATTCATAACCAGATTTTAGTTATTCTAAAGAACTGATTAGAAGGTAGAAATTAAAAATTTAAATCCTTAAATAGAATTTAAAAATCTAATTTTAAATTTTATCACATACATTTATAGAACTTACAAGAATTAGAAAAATAATTAAAACGTAATAAATAAATTAACATTAAATTATCATATACAAAAAAATAAAACTCACAGAAAATTGTGATAAAATGTTGTTTATAAAATGGATACTATAACTTTTAAGATAAAAATTGTTAACAAGGATAGCTTCTTAAACGTGAACTATGTAAAGTTCTATACACTTCTTAGAAGTTTTATATCTTAACTAAAAACGTAAAAAAAATCTCAAAAAATTGTTATAATTTAGTATAATTTTGTTATAAAATAGTAATCATTTTTATTTTAATCCTAAACAATTCTGTTAACCTTAGGAGTTAAATGATGAATATTTTGTATATTTCTTGTAAAAATTTAAAAAATGACATAAATTGCATTAATTCGTAAAATGTAAAAAACAATCAGAATGTTCATAAATCATTCAATGAAAATTTTTTCTAATTGGTAATTCAAAAGTAATATAAAAAAAACACGTTTACCAAAGCTTTACATACACCATCAAGAATCAGGATTTTTTTTAATATATTACGTTCTGTACTGATAATGTTTGTTCCCAGTTTCATTATACAAACGTGCATTAACAATTACATTAAACTGCTCCTCAAAGTCTTTGTAATTAAAAAAAAGTTGACACGCTAATCTAACTTAAATGGTGACACAAACAAATTTTAAACTTGAAACTAAAAAACTTGTAAAAATTGTATCTAGCATTAACAATCGTCCTTTAAATAGAGTTATTTTTAAACTGTAAATACAATCTTTTTTTAACGCATACATTGCCAGCAACATGTTTTTTTTGTTTAAGACTGCAAATGTAAGTAAACTAATTAAATTGAATTTTTATAAAATTCCTGTAAAAGTAATGTTTTACTTTTACTGTTTAAAGTTCACCACAAAATAAATTCGTCCAGATTAAGTAAATCAATTAGTCATAAAAATTAATTGATTACTCTTAAATTAAATTTGTTTTTTTTAAATAATACTTACATGAAAACTTTGTCATATATACATAGTGAGAATTACTTACTTGGAAACTTCGTTAGGTTTAAAATACTTAATAACATTGCACCGTACCATAAAGATCTAATACGTTAAAATGTTATATCAAAAAACCAAGATTACGTATTTATTAAAATTTAAAATACTACATTATTGAATTTAAGAAAAATGTAAGTGCATCCTTACAAATGTAATCTGATACTACAGTGCAAATGTTTCTGAGGTAATCATTACAGGTAGTTTTAAAACAGGCATAAACTTGCAGAAACTGAGAGTCAACCGTTATTTTGAAATTTTTTAAATATACACATAAAAGATACTTTAAGAGTGCAATAAAAGTAATACAAATAAATTCTAACTAAAAAGTAATTGACGAAAACACGGATACAAATATTGCTTGTATTAAAATATATTTTATAATTAATAGGATTCGGTTACTTACTAATTATTAAATTAATTAATTTAAATCGAGAGTTGAAACTTTTAATCATAATCAAGGTACTCAAACTCAAAACAACAACAAAATCTAAAGCGATTTTACATATGAGAACCAAAGTGTAATAAATTGTTAATTTACAATATAAATTACTATAAAAACTAACAAATTAAGTAACAAAATAAAATAAAAAACTAAGAATAATTTTAAAGCAGTTTGGAAAATCTAAAATTTGAGACGTAACTTTAATGTATTTGTTTATTACACATTTTTTGATGTTTAAAGTATTTTTTTAATCTACTACTATTTTCTTGTTCAAATATTATTTCATACGTCAATTGTTAATTTAAAACTGCGAAAGACTTTGTGTTTTTATTTCTTCATTATTTACACAAAATTTTAAGAAAATCAAACTGTATTTCAGCTTGAGTTTTCAAGCGTAGAAGACGAAGATGTTTCATAATAACTACATATCGTCGACGACACCGCAAAACCACGTAACTAACAAAAATTCGAAACTGGGATTTTAGCGAAAAACGACTTGCTTGTGAAATCAGTTTGCGCATGACTGCAAAACACTTGAACCAACAAAAAATCCTACGCCGTTCAATGTCCTAAATTCAGTACCACGTAGCTGAAAACCAATTTGAACACGTGTGCAAAAACAAGTATTTAACAGTTTCTTATAATGTGATTGTGAGTGTGCGCTGTTATATTGAGCCCAAATTTTAACTTGTAAGTATTGTCAGGCTATATTTGTTGATCTGCTCTTCTGATTAATTCCAGATCTGAGTAAATCCATCGACATTTTTGTCCAGTTTTAAACAGTCAATGATTAACTCAACATTTGCAAAAACCTTGAAAATATCAAGAGATTCACTCTGCAGCTCTTTAGAGAGGATATCGGTTTGACGTGGTGCAACAGTTTTAGACTAAATATAACCTCCAAGGTACTGATTTATTTAGTTGGACTATCCGCTTCAGCTGCAACTTTACTATTTGTAATATCATTTGAAACAACTTTTCATTTCTGTTTCTCCGCTTACTTACATATGATTCAAAAATGGAAAATCTACTGGCCGATCCATTAATTATATCATACAGATTATTTACTGTGGATAAACAATTCCTAAGCGGTTTGTTTTTTCACAAATCCTCATAGCAGCTAGATCGAGCAAATAAGCATAATAGTGAGTGTACAAAGCTTTAGGTTTTTCCTCTTAGAACCTTTCAGCAATATCTTTCAACTTCCCACTCATACTGCTATCACAAGCCTAGTCATGCAGTTTGTTCATGGCTATGCCCAGCTGCTGTAAATATTTAAATAGTAAATAGTTTTAATCAGTGGAATCGGCAACGTTGACAAAAAATTCTCTTTTCGCTATTGGTTCATGGTCCATACTGAGTACATCTGTTGCCGATAAAACTAGAATGTAGTAACATCTTAATAGTATTTTTTGGATCAGTTGTGGATCTCATCTTGCAGATCTTTTCAAATAAAGATGCAGTTAATCGTTTTCTTCTTTCCGAAAACCACAAACTTGAAGAAAATTGTACTGTAGTTGATGATAATAATTTCATGTTTTCTTCTGTTAATTAAAGTTTGTTCAAGAAATCAACTTTTCTTTGTGTCAGTTGTTCTGGATTAATATCAAGTGCGTTTTCTTTGTTTCCGTGTAAAATCAGAATTTGAAATTTGAAACAACTTTTTTCTTGGCAGATTTCTTTCACGTTTTTTTGCATCTCATTTGAAAGTCCGCTTTTTTTTTAAATAATCAACTCGTTTTCTACCTAATAAATTTAGCTAATACTGAGTTATAATTTTCAGGACTGTTGTTTGTCATATTTTTTATTAGGCTAGCACTATGATGTATGATTCTGTTAACGCACGACATATCATTAAATACACCGCAATTTTTCATTAAAGATATTAAGTTTTTTTCGTTCGGTTTTCTTCCTTTACAAAAGTACCATCACAAACTTCATGTTCACCAAATACGTGTTTGACACTATTTGAAACATTCTTCTTGAGGTTATCTACTTTTAACTGCACAATCTTGCAGTCTTCTGTAGTTAGCACAATCCACAACAACGCGAAGCTTTTAAATGTTGGTTTTTAAAGAAAATCTTAAATATAGATCTACTTCTGCACTTTTCGATTAAAACCTTTTTTGAGCTAACTTTTTCAATTTTGCTTCATAGTTTCTTAAAAGATTATTTAAACACTACACTTTTTGAACTATAAATGTACCGTAGGGCTTTGCGTCGACAATTTTTTTATACACACTTGAATCACCATCACCAACCAAACAAGCATATTTTAATTTATGCACTTCCATGCTTAATCTAAAACCTTCTACAATAACGTTGCTTTCCATGGCTAAACTTGAACTTTCCCAGTAGATGTGGCACAGCAAACCCTTTTGCACGCAGCACTATACAGGTTTCGTATCCCTAAAAAATGATTTTACCATTCTTTTCCCCAACTATACACGCTGTTTCGGATTTTGCATTGTAATTAGTTCGGCAAGACCTTTTACACCACGTGCCATCTGCAATAACAAAGATAAATGTTACATTAGTTTCATCGATGTTGCCACAATCCATTGTAATTTTGGTTTTTTCTTTGTCCGCTTCTATCATAAATTGCCAACATTGGTTTTCAAAAGCTTCGTTAAGCTCATCTTCAATTTTCTTATATAATGTATACGAGATTCCAGTCATATTTAAAGAACTTGCTAGCTCATTTAATTGGGAGAAACCACAACCGATATTTATAATACGGTTTACGACATTAATATTCAGCTTTCCGTATGTTTTTTCACTATTTACTGTGTATTCAACTTGACACGTCACATTTTAATACAAATTTTGAAATAAACCCTTTTATAATTTCTAGAATTATCTAGACATGATAGGAGGCACAAGAAAAAAGATGATTTTCTTTTTATTGTTATTTTTCTGTCTTTTATGTATAGTTTTTGTACTAGCCATAACTTGAGTATCGATATTATCAGGTACTAAAGGTAGCGAAAGATCAGTTTTAGAAGTTTTTAATGTATTACAAGAAGATGTTTGTCTCGGGTGAATTGTTGTGCATGTGGAGGTAGATGCGACAGTAGTTTTTTCCAAGTTTTTTGTTGCATTTTGTAGATAATTTACCCATTCTTCGCCTACTTTTTCTAGGTTTAGAAAGAAACATTTTCGTTTTTTTCCCAATTTTTATACCAATTTTTCAATGCCGTAAATGTATGCAAAGGCACAAGTAAACACGTATTTTAAATATTCTTAAAATATCTATTTAGTTATCACACCGAGAAGTATTAAATTTTTTGATAACACTTCAACTCGAGCCAATTCATTATGCGAGCAATCGCCACTCACTCAAGGTTACGATCTGACGAAAGCAACTGAAACACAGGGAGATGCACAATTGAAAGTGTACGTTTATAAGCTTCAAATAGAGTTACATTTTATCAGAATTACAGCTTTAATTGAAGATATAATCAATTATTTTGTAAAAAGTATTACACTTGAAACATATAATAAATTCCGTAACATTAATTTTTTAAAAAAATTGATTCTTCTTATTAGAATAAGCTTCTAAACTACTACTTTTTTTACACTTTCGTGAATTTTTTTACAGTCAATTTTAATACTACATTAAAAAATTAAAGAGTTACGGAACTTCTTCGTACAATAGGCTTTACTGAAAAAAATAGCTCGGCTATACAACAAATAATTTAGCCGTAGTTTTGTTAATAAAACAGCTAAATATTCGTTTAAAATCTCTTCTTCTTCTTCTTCGTACGTTAGGACTAAGTGCTGTGTTTGTAGCAATGGTTTGCCAGGCGTAGTTGGGATGCTGAAGACCAGGTTTCATACCATCTTATAGGCGGTCGTCCAGGTGGTCGAGGTGTATTTGGTTTTTTCTCTTTCGCAATTTTTGCCAGCCGTTCATTTGGCATTCTGTTCACGTGGTCTCTCTATTCTCTTCTCCGGCCTCTTGCCTATCTTACTACATCTTGAATCTCACATGTGTCCCTTATTTCTTTATTTTTCTTTCGGTCAAGTAGCGTATGTCCTGTTATGGATCTTAGTGTTCGCATTTCTGTTGTTCTTAAAAGTCGTTTCGATGTTGTGTTCTTTGCTCTGGTTTCTATCGCATATGTCATGACCGGTCTTACGCAAGTTTTATATATTCTGACTTTACTCCTTGTGCTCATATGTTTATTCCGCCAAATTATATCTCTTAAGTATCCTGATATTAATGATGCCTTTGTTGTTTAAGCTTTTACTTCGTCTTTTAGGTTCCTATTACTTGTTATGTTTGCTCCTAGATATTTGAAGGACATCACTTGTTCTCCACTTTGATCGTAAATTGCTAATTTACATCTTCTTGGTTCTCTAGATATTGTAAGGGATTTTGTTTTCTTTGTGGATATTTGCATGTTGAACGTTTTTGCTGTTTGTTGGAATTTATACAGAAGCCTCTGTAGGTTATCTTCGTCTTCCGATATGATCCCATTTGGTATCCTCTCTCAGTTTGCTTTACTTTGTTTATGATTTCATCCATTATGATGTTAAATAATGTTTTCTTTTGATTTTTCGAATATTTTCATTGATCCTGTTCCTTACAGCTTTATAGTCATTATATGTTATTGCATTAGATGTATATTGCAGGTATGATTTCCTTTTCTCTACTGCTAAGGTCTTGACTTCTTGTTTAAACCAAGGCTTTGTATTTGGTCTTCTCCCCTTTTTTATTGTCCTTCTTCGGAATGCTTTTTCCGCTGCTTCTAGTATATTGGTTCTTAATTTTGTCCATACTGTTTCAATGTCATCCAGCTCTTGGATATTATTGGCAGCTATTTTTTCTCTAAGCCTTTGTTGATGTAGGTATTTAGTCGAGTCGTCTGATAGGGATTCTATATTCAGCTTACTCGTTTCCTCGGTGAGTTTGTTATGAAATCGTTGCATGATTGTTCGCATTTTTGCTATTACAAGATGGTGGTTTTTTCCTGCATTTACTGAGGCTAGCGATCTAACGTCTTAAATCCTTTTCGGGTAAATATTTTTATTTGTAATTACATAGTCTATTGTTGATCTTTGTCCTCGTGTATTTTCGAAGGTGTATTTATGTTGTGGTTTCTGTGGATAGAAAGTATTATTAATTTTTAGTTTTGTATGCAGAGTTGTATTATTTGTTCGCCACTTTCATTAATTATTTCTTCGTTAAATTAGTTTTTGATACCAGATATAACCTCATCGCCTACTCTTCCATTAAAATCCCCTGAGATTATTATTTCATCTTCATTCGGTATATTGTCTAAGACTGTTTGTAAGGTCTGGTAAAATAATTCTATCTCCGCCTGTGGTTTGCTAGTATCGGGTGCATAGATACTTATTATATGCGTTAGTCTTGATTTTTGTAATTCGATTGTCATCTGGAGTATTCTGTCACGAATGTATCTTGTATTGCTGATTTGATTTTTACATTTTTCATGTATCAATATGCCAACTCCTGATGTTGCTCTTTCATTTTTATCCTTGCCGCTGTGTATTAGAATGTAGTTTCCATATTTACTGTTTCCTTTGCCCTTTTTTTGTCTCCGAGAGTGTACATATGTCTAATTTGTGTCTTTTAATTTCAAGTATGATTTCTTGGTCTTTATTGTTAAATGATGTTACATTCCAGCATCCAATTATAAGTATAATCGGTTTCCTTATTCGCTTATTCCTTGTTCTCGCCGTGTTGTCATTATTAAATCCAGTCAGTTCCGAGGCCAAACTATTGGTTCTAGGAGTTTTTTTTCCCCAAGCAGGTCGCTAGCCTCACTTGAAACTCTCCTCTTTTATCCGGACTTGGGACCGGCTATGACATCATTGAGCTACTCAATCCACCCAGTTCTGTCATAGGCAGAGTTCGTTTAAAATCGTACGGATAAAATCACCTACAAATTAAATAGGTACGCGGTATCGAAATGTATATTTTCTCGTTTTGTATTAAAGAATTCAATTGCCATTGCTAAAGAAATGTAATATTCCATTCATAGTTTCTCAAATAACACGAATCTATCAGAAAACAATTTTTTTTCAACATAATATGACTTAGTTTGATCTAAAGTCAAACATTTTTGTAAAATCTATATTTTAATGTAGAGTTAAAATTATAATTGCAATTTATTTTTCAAACAGCGCCTTATTTGGTGTAGAAAAATGTAAGATTTGCGCTAGATAAATATATTTTTTTAGACTTGGTTTTAAATTGTCAAATTTGACAAGTTAACAGATCAACAAATAAAAAAAAACATTAGTTTCACACACCGTACCTAAATTCTGATTATTTCAAAATTACTGGAAAAAGTATCTATTATTTTTAGATTTATATTCGAACCGCATAGAAGTTTTTTATGCTTGTTAATCGAGAGACCACAAAGTAACGGCGGTTTAGTAAGACAGAGGAATTTTCAAGTTTTGGCAAGAATTTTTATCAAAACGCATATGATTATACAAAAATTATTTAGCATGTCTCGACAAGAAGTATCTTTATAACAACAAAACGTAAAAAACAGTGCTTGCTTAATACTAGATTTACTTTTGCAAAGCTTAAAAATTAAAGATTGTTTAGAATGTTTTTTATCATTTAAATATTGCAAATTTACAAAACATTAATTAAGAGTAAAAGTTGTGTTTAACAATTATAAATTCGCCAAACGTGATCTAATAATTAAGCACAATATCGTTAAGAACCCTTGCATAATTACAAGTTAATTACTAATTTATAGGTATTGGAATATAACTAGTATGCATTACGTGTGGAATGAAAAAAGTTTAGTTTGATCGAGATAATGTTTCTTATTACAAAAATATTATTACTGTAATTAAATTTAATCGTATTCAAATTAGTGCTTTATTCCTTATACCCAACCAATGAGTTTATTTTCATCAAAAAAAGTTTCATGCCGGTTAAAAACACAAATTGTTTTTTAAGTACATGCTTGTTTTAAGAAATTAGACAAATTAACTTACAAGGGACGATAATAAAAATGTCATAAAGTATATTTTTAGTTTTATATTTTTAATATTAGAAATCTGTATATACAGTACTAATGATAGTATCAGAATCTAAAGCTCTCGGTATGGTCTGTGTTAGTATTTTTTGCAGAAGTGCTTTGTTCATGTTAATTTTTAATAATTTGTTTTAGCAGGATTGTTACAAAATTTTTGTGTATTTGTAAAAAGCTTACTGCTGAGAGATTACGGACCATAACAGCTTTAATTAAACAAGTTTTTTCTAATATAACCAAAACTTACACAGATTGGCACAACCCTGCGTACGGTAAAACATATAACCCGTAAACTTTACTTAAAAAAAGTAATACAATTGTTTACTAATACTTATCGTGAATGAAAATTTTGTGTATTTAGAGATTTTCCTGTTGTAAGGTATAAAACACCATATGTTGAAGATTCAATAGGCAAAATATAATCTTCAATCATACTTTATAGCAATACCGATCGTATAAGTAGGCAGGTTGTTTCCATTTTATCGTATTTTTTATGCTCAAACAAATAAAACTGTTTATATATAGCGGAGATGGCGTTTCTTTTGACGACACATTGCGATAATCCGAAAGCGTAGGTCTTTGTGCTAATATTTGCATCTAGCATCATCAAAGATAAAAATTATTTATCTTAGGGTGCGGATTCCCATCAGTTTCCTTTTTATTATTAGAAAAGGTAATTCCAGGGAGCGTACAATAAAATATTTTATCGCGACTGCTATTTAAAATTTTGAGAAAGGGTAGGTTTACGCTCGATATATAATCTCTTCTTACACAACCATATAAAAGTTATAAGAGAATGCCGGTTTTATATTACTTTCATTGTCATACAGAAAAAAAGAATAAGGGGTCTTAGAGGTTTCCAGCTAAAATATCTTTCCAACGCCATTATACGTTGCGTATTTTATTAGACAATGCGTGTTAAGTAATATGTGATTCAGTGGTGGCGTTTTGCCGACGGCTGACTGGACGCAGTATTGTAATGCACCCTGTAATGACCGTCGCCAAAGGGTTTCATGATGGATAACATAGGGGCGGAAGTAAAAATATTCTTGGATATGCAAATTATGTGCAGTTATTCACTCAGATACTCGCCCTTCACCACTTTGAATTATAGTCCGCGATTTTAATTTTATTTACTTATGGACCAAGTTTTTAT
The DNA here is from genome assembly GCA_035610365.1 of Aquatica leii. Taxonomy (NCBI): domain Eukaryota; kingdom Metazoa; phylum Arthropoda; class Insecta; order Coleoptera; family Lampyridae; genus Aquatica; species Aquatica leii. Next base: position 31,261,932 of record CM069439.1, read on the forward strand.
GATGCGTTTAAAACTGTTATTACATTGACCAGTTGTGATAACGCCGATGCGAATAGCAACTCGTAAAATTAATTGGCCTTAACTCCTGAATCGATAAATCGTAATCGTAATTTTCTGGCATATTTTAAATAAACTGCATGAATGGTTTACATCCGCTTAATGTGAGCATCAAAACCTTATCGTTAAAATTTGTCATCCTAGTATTTTTATTTTTTAATAAATAAATTGTAAAAAACAGTCTCAGAAGAAAAACATTTCCGCAAAATACTATTAAATACTAAAATAAAGAGAAAAAACATTTCTTATTTAAAAGATTATTCTTCCGAGTTTAACTTCACCACTACCGTATTCTTTAGTTGCATATTTCTGCATGGATCTAAACATGTGTAAATCTAACAATCAAACGTATACAAGAATAGTGACTAGTATATATATAGCAAAGAAAGATCGTCATAAACTCAAAGCTTTTTGCAAAACTTATACGATTATGATATTTTGGTAACGTAGAATTAGTATTTCTGATCAAACACACAAAATCAATCTTAACTGACTGTTTGAAAAGAATATTAAAAAGTATCCAAGGTTTCGATCTGACTAGTTCAGTCTAAAAACTTCTCAAAGCGATCCATAATCAGAACTCGTTACAAGTTTTAAAACTAAAGCATCAAAAGTAGAAACTGGCAAAAGCTTGGCACCAAAACAATAGAGTGATCTTGATTTCTAACAAAGTTGATTCAAAAACCTATTATGAGATAAGATCCGTATTGTACCGGCTTTTGCATCTAAGTGAACTTCTATCATAGCTAAAAAGCTTTAATTTAATCTAGATCTAATAACTGTAATAAGACGCAAAGTAATGTACACAATGCTGCTAGACTCTAACGAATCAAGCTGCAACTGTTAGCAAAAACCAAACGTCGCTTTCAAATTCGAAACCACCTCGTCTATACCAACATCCCAAAATCTACACACAAGATACATATTTTCGACATATTGTCAGTACCACAGTATATATTCATACAGTCATTTCACTTCTACGTTTTTTGCGAACAAAAATATTTCTGCGCCTGGGCTATGCGCAGTAGTAATACAAGCATAACTTAACCTAGCAAACGCAAAAGTTGAATCGCGTTTGTTCCAAAATTTAATTTAATCTTCATTTTTTTAACTTTTGTATGAAAGCGGCTGGGAAAAGTTATAAGATTATGTTAAAACAATTTCGAATTTTTAAACAACGGCGGTAGTAATGTAGCGCCTGGGTTCTGCGCACTTGTTTTTGTGTTCAACCTGTATGTTCACAAAGATCAAAAGTATCGACAAGGAATGGAGTTACTGTATCACATTATACTGTGTCAGTACTATCTAATCACCTAGCCGAATTTTGGCCCAACAATGCAAATTTAGGGGAGAATGGGGGAATGACGGTCACCGGGTAATCACGGTCACCTTAGTTTTGCATATTTCCAGTTTTAAATATGACGCGTGCTAAGGCGCATACTCGGCTTCAAGTGATATCTAACCATAGTGAAAGCAAGCGGAGTCAGTTTCTTATAAACCTTCGTGTGTATGTGAGTTTAAATTTATTGTGCGGTTTACTTCTAATTTTTACGATGCCAATTTAAGGCTTTACAAGCAAATTAAGTGTGATTTTGTTTCATTTTCAACGGTTACAAAGTAAGTACAATGTTATTTATCAAATTATGTTGCTTTATTTTAGGGTATAGAATATTTTGTTTTGATTGCACAACTTTTTTGAAGTCGAAAACATCAGGGCAATGGCAGTCACCTGACCTTCATTACCCCCATATATTTTATACGTAAACTAATTAAACCTTTATATTTTAGATGCCACGGAATTACCATAGGAAGACGGAGAAAGCTAAATGTTCAAGTGATGATATGAAGAGTACCTTAAACGATGCAACAGAAAATCGTTTAAGCCATAAAAAAGCTGCAAAAAACTATGGCATACCATACAGTTTATTCCAACAGCGATGCAAGAATCTCAATTTAGAAGGTCCGGTCATGGGCAGAAAACCTATATTTACAAGAATGGAAGAAGCTGAAATTGTTTCACATCTGAAAACTTTAGCTAATCTTTATTATGGCTTGACTCCTTTAAGCTTAAGAAAATTGGTTTTTGAATATGCCGAAAACCTAAAAATACCACATCGATTCAACACAGAAAAACGTTTATCCGGTGATGATTGGTTAAAAGGTTTGCTTAAAAGGAATCCGTCAGTTTCAATAAGAACTCCGGAAGCCACGAGTCTTAACCGATTAAGAGGCTTCAACAAAACTGAGGTATCTCTTTTTTTTTCAAAATCTTGAACGTCTAATGGTTCAGCATGGTTTTTCTTCGCATAGAATTTATAACATGGACGAAACAGGCATTACAGCTGTTCAAGAGACTGGATTGGAGTAAAGGACAGAAACGAGTGGAAGCAGTTACATCAAGGGAAAGAGGAAGAACTACGACAGTTATTTGCTGCATGAACGCGGCTGGAGGATATGTTCCTCTAATGTTCATTTATGCTCGACAACGATTGGCACCTACGCTTGAAGTTAATGGACTTCCTGGAGCAGTGTATTCTTGTTCTAAAAATGGTTGGACTGATAAAACGCTATTTCTTACGTGGCTTAAACATTTTATACAATTTGCTAAGCCAACTAAAGAAGAGCCAGTTCTACTCGTCTTTGATACCCACGGGAGTCACTTTAGCATAGATGCTTACATGTTATGCCGCGAAAACAACATCCATATGCTATCGTTACTTCCGCACTCTTCACACAGATTACAACCATTAGATGTTTTTTACGGCCCGTTAAAGAAGGCGAATGAGAATAGAGAATGTGACCTTTACATGAAGAGTAAACCAGGCCATCACTGTATATAAAATTGCCGAATTATTCCAAAAGGCTTATTCCATTATTGCAACTGTTGCAAAAGGAATTTCTGGATTTGCTTTAACGGGTATTTACCCTATCAATCCTAATGTATTTTCAGACGAAGACTTTCCTCTGGAAGATACTGTAAATGAAAACTTCGGAGAAGAATTAAACAATGTTTCGCAATTATCCGAAGACGAACAAAAACAAAATAATAACGTTCAAAGAAAAACAGTAACATTTGCAGAAATGTCTCCAGCTCCAAGACTATCCACATCCAAATCTACGGCAAGAAAACAACATTCCAAAGTGTTGACGGCAACTCCAAAAAAAATATTTTGGAAGAAAAAGAAAACAAACGTCTTCAACGCATTGCCGGAGGTACAAAACGATCTGTTTTTGACAAAAACGAAACCAAAAACCAAAAAAAAAGTAAAACCAAAGAATGTTCAGATTCTTCTGATTCTGACGTTTAAGTTAACAATCTGTGCAAAGATTCTTCAGATGACGATGAATGACTAGAAACAAGCGACCAAGATGAAAACAAATATAAACAAATTAATACTAAACTTACTGTTACGAGAAATTCTTCGTTGGCAGTAGGTGATTTATTATGGTGACCGTTGCAAATGAAAAAATTAAAAAAGAATTTGTAGCAGAAATTATTAGTTCTACTTCGGAAAATGAATTTCATGTGAGATACATGCAGCCCTATCGCGGTCAACAAAATATTATGGTTTTTCCAGAAGTGCAAGATCGAGATACCATCACAGAAGGTGACATAGTAGGAAAACTAAGTGACTACGAACGTTTAAGCTACGGAAAAATCAAGTTTTATTAATACGTAGCATATGTGTTGCCAACTTACTCACGTAAATTTCTTTTGTTTTATGTTTTATTTTTATAATCTAGTATGAAAATATATTTCTTTAGTATTTATCTACTTAATTGGCAACATTTTTATAATGGCCGCCATTACCCATACCACTGGCCGTTATTACCCGACCTCCGGGGGAATAACAGTCAAAGTAGTTTTTTTACAAACCAAATTTTTTACCAAACTATTTACTTTACATTTTTGTAACGCATAATACTTGAAGTATATAAGATTGTTAAAATAATTGACATTGCAACTGCAGTATTGGTTCATTAGTTTTCAATTAATGCAAGATCTTGCTTAGGTGATCGCCATTCCCCCGTTCTCCCCTACAGGTAAAACTTTTTTTCGCATCCTCAACTCTCAGCATTGTATTTAACATTTGGAAACTATAAAGCTTAAACCCTAACGTTTTTTTTGTGAGTTTTGATGTCTCTTCGCTTTTTACCAAGTTTCCTCGACCAGTAACGATTACAGTAATTGGTTCTTGAAGGAGGAGAATTTGATAAATGGATTAACAGTAAGAGTATATTTGTATCGTTTTTATAATACAAATAATAAAAAATTTAAACGCCGTGGCTTTTTAGTTTAGTGATACACTTTAATCCGTATTAACCAAGTTTTTTGTTAATAACCTCAAACACCTCTGGGAACAAATGCATCCTCTTGTGAGTGTAATGTTAGTCGTTTCCTCGTAGTGCACTCTGGATAGCGCATGTGCTAGATTCTAGTACAGACGTGAACTAAATGACTGACACGAGCTTACACTCCACCATGTAGTGTTGTTGTCCTTAAAACGGATACGTTTCCACCCAATACCAAGCGTAAGTGTGGGCTTGTTCACCGACCAAGGCGTACCGTAACTTAACGTGGTAGTAATCGTTTTTTTGATAAGCTCCCTTCTATGGCAGTATAACGTCCGCGGATTGTAGGTTTAATTGTGTGTGATCTATACGGGAAGGAGGGATTTGCCATATAGCTGTGTTTTGTGGCAGCCGTACGCGATCAAACACCTAGAGTGTATGTGAGCTGCATTGCGCCTTAGACCAGTTCCAGTATCTCCAGTAGCAGAGAAACCCATTTTGTAAGATAAAGAAGACTGCGACGGTGATTCGACAAACACAGCACGGCAGCACAAGTATCCAAGAGAGATAGAGAGCCCCACCGTAGACTTCGCTACCGGTGTCGGCTTCTCGGGAGTTTGGAAACTAGCTTAGGTACAGATTGGACGTTGATTCATTCCGTCGTGCGACATTAGAGTCCCATATACAAAAAAGGGAGTGATTAAGCACTCTATTCTCGCCTCAATGCGTTGAACTGACCAGCGAAGATCGCTCAGAAATAGAGGGTTAGATACAGACCACCCTAAATTTAACACTAAACTGCCAAATTTTCTACATCTTTCACAAGATATGTACCAAATATTTTGTTCATGTGATTTAGACTTCATTGGTAAAACTACTTGTACACGCATTTCAGAATATAATCGTTGTATAAAGAAAAACTATATTTCTAAGTCCGCTGTTGTCGAACATCATTTTACCATAAGTCACATCATAGTTGTTGATAACGCTTTGATAATTGACAAATCTCTATTCTTATTCAATAAAAAAATCATCAAATACCCAAATAACCTCAACCGTGACCACGATTTTGAACCATCCCCTCTTTGGTTCACGGTTGTGACAACTTCGGCTTCGACAACATTAACATGGTTCAAATTCGAAAGACTCTCTTATTTTAGCGTTTATAATATCGTTCAAGTACAAGACATTTTCTTTCTTAGAAATTGTAAAAGTTAAGCATACAAACACAATAAATTTAAAAAATCATCCAACATTATTGAAAAATATTTTTAAAATACGTTATTGACGGTTTGCAGTTTTGAAAATTGCCAACACGTTCGGCATATATCCTTAAACAGCATCAACTGTAAATACAATAAATCCTGGCTTAGATATAACATATTTGCATGGTCGTAAAGTTGTAAAACAAACCAGTGCAATAACTTAACAAATTAAAATGATCCTACTGGGACAAAACACAAATATAAGCTAAAGAAAAACAAACGACAGGTACGTGGGAAATAAAAATTTTAAAAACTGCTGGCAAGAGGCAACACTGAGACAACGATGCCTATCACTGTTCTACAAAGCAAGGTTATTTAACATCCAAAAAGAGCGGAAACAGAAACAAATACAGAACCAGTGTCACGACATACAACAATTCCATTAAAAACTCAAACAGAGACTCTTGGAGAAGGTATTGTTGTATGGACGTAGAAAACGAACCTACATGTTGTCGCCTCCAAAAACCTCTTAGCAAGAACCGTACTGGGAACATCAGTTACATGCTGACCGAAAGCGGAAAGTTTACAGTCTCAGTTAAAGGTACACTGCAAGATCTACTGCAAAGACACTTCCCTGGTTCATCGTTAACTGGAGTTTTTAAGCACCAGAACCTAGAGGTACCAAACAAAGAAGCACCCAAACGGAACTGAAACTGAGGGAAAAAAATAATTTACGCTGAAAATATAAAATGGGGAATCAATACGTTTAAACCGTTTCCGTCTCCAGGAGGTGATGGGATTGATCCCATTTTAACGTTTCCGTTATTTTTATTATTTAATTTCAAATTATTTAACAAATTATTGTATGTGAACCTTATAACTTGGCGAGACATTCGCAGTGAGACGTAATTTTATTGTACCTTATATCTACAATATCTTTATTTAAAAGTTTGTGTTAATTATACAGGTATGTAGACATTTAGTTTTGTTACATATACCTAATTTCCTGTTTTAAATATTTTAGACTTTCTTTTATATACCGGATTTATCTTTTAACGCGTTGGGTGCCTATGAGTTACAATTATGAGATTGTAAATATATCCATTCCTGACATTTCGGAATTTTGGCAATATTTTAAATTGTTTAATTGATTTCTTAGTAACTTTGGTTAGTGCATTTATTCTTTAGAAACCCACGTTACACCATCACACTGCAAAAAAGATTTGGTGCTCTGCGAAACGCAATATGTGAGATTCTCAGAGCCAACTTTCAGATATCAAAACATTTCGCAAACTGTCAAAGTGATATTGATACCAAAGCTAGGAAGACCTACGTACGTCCAGGCGAAACTCTATATACCGATCAGCTTGACAAGTACATACAAGACATTTAAGGGTTTGCCTCTGCGCCAAAACTAGTATGTCGCTAGTATTCATCACAACAAACTATGTAAAAGTTCTACAGGGATGAGACACACAAAACTTTTCATTACAGATCTACAATTAAACACTTAAACTGCAGACTAATAACAAGGCACTGAAGCATTAACAAACGTATTCATAAAATGAGACTGCAAAATAGCCTTTATACCGTGGATGCTTGGATGTCATTTGCTGTGTAAATGCAAAGCATACAAAACGCAACGCATAACGATTCTCAGCAAACCAAAGCTGATCGATGATGAGTTGTAAAAAGTTTCTTGGAATAAGCTTCTGAACTTCATAGACGAAACGGAACTGCTGAGGGGGTAAAAATCAGAGGTGCACAAAAGGGCCAAAAAGGCCGCAGTGCTTGGATAAAAAATAACTAAAAACAAAAATTGACGATATGAATTCAAATTAACATAAATGTACTATAAAGAACAAGGCTGAATTATAATAATAAGTTTACATGCATTCAAAATAAATTTATCGCAAATAATTGAATCAACTAAAGATGGGCTTTCTTTTTGATGACTATATACAAACGCACTCTGCGCTTTAATCTGTTATGTTAAAAATAAAAGTTACTTTCAAAAGTAAACACAGCTGTAGTGACAAGTAAAATATTAACTTACGGTATCGTACCAAAACATATTTTATAAACATTTATCTATTCGAAATTTGTTGTGCCAGGGTCAATAAATGACAAGATGTTATTAGCAAATACATGTACTACAACACGTAAGAATTTTTTTTCTTGTAAATACGATACATTTAAGATGTGTTTTGGAATATATTAACTTTTTGAATTCAGTTTTGACCATATCACTACGACTACTTAATTATACAGTCAAACTTGGTTTTAATTTTTTATTCCGCGTTTGTGTCTCTATCTTTTAATAGAATTAACTTGTTTGGCAACTACGTTAAAACTTCTTCCTGGCTACCTCACCTATTGACCTAAAATTGAAAACAGCGATTTCGTAGAATTGATGTTTGAACGGCGCCTCATCGGTCTTTTTGTTTTAAGTTAAAGGTCAAACTAATAAAATACACTAACTAAAGTGTAGTTTTTTTACAATCAAATATGAATTTAAACTTCTAGTTATAATACGAATTCTTTTATAAATCAACTTGTTCAGTTAAGTAAACGGTCTACTTTGGATAACGTTGTTAAACGTCCACACTCCTTTGAACTTTGCGTCTGAAGTAATGAACAATGCAAAGGGACAAATTTATCTTTGACTTATGCTACAGTAAACGGACAAGAAAAACCAACAATGTTGGACAACTTCAATTATGCATCAGCATAAATTGAAAGAGCAGTTAAAATCTACCAGCATACTAATATATGTTGCATACATTTTGTATTTATATTAATGCACTGTATGAAGTTTTTTTTACTTTACGCTTACCTACGTTCTGGAAATTTGCTATCACCCTATGATACACTGAAGGCACGATCACGATTAACCTTTGCGTCAGTGTAATTTAAACAAATGTTAGTTTCTAGCACCGTTAAATCCAAAGAAGACAATACAGTTTGTTTTTGTGACGTCACAAAATAAATACACTATTCTTTTATAAAGACCACAAAAAATCTATGGAGAAAAAATCACAGAAAAAATCCCGGAACTCGATCTTCTAGAACAGTTTTTGTACCGTTAGCCAAGAATATAGAAAATTTCAAAGAAAAACTTCAAGAAAATATACTATAAAACTAACAATAATAAAACAAAAACATCAATAATGATAACAAAACAAAATGAAAAAACACTAAGGAGCTGATTCTAAAATAATTATTATTAACAATATATTTTATATAAAAAAATTTAAAATATTTTAACAATTGATTTTCTTTATTATATGAAGCATAACTTTAAGTAAATAAACGTCAGATTGTGTCAAAAATTAGGGCGAGATATCAAGCTGAGACTTGACAATGTTGGCAGAACTAAAAAAACATGTTTTTTTGAATCTTTTTAGATTTTAAGTAATTGTTTGAAATTTGGATTGTTCCATCCAAAAATAAAAAGGTCAATTTATTGCTTAATTAAGAAAAGGTTTTTGCGTTTTTGAAGTTTATAGGAAAGCTTCCGTTCGCGTCCCTGTAGACTAGTGATTCCCAAAGTGGTCTATATCGACCCCCGGTGTGTAATTATTTGCAAACGACCCATTTCTCTATACAACTGGACGAGTCAACTTTACCTGGTAATGCAGCATTATTATTGGCATATGTTCGTTTGATTATGAATCAAGAAATTTACGAAGAACTGCTCATCGCAAAAACTTTGACAACCGTCACTAAAGGTGAATCAATATTTCATGTTTTAAAGGATTACTTCATTGAAAAAGCAATCCTTTTATCAAATATAATATCAGTAGTTACAGATGGAGGACCTGCCATGGTTGAACGTTATCGTGGATTTATAAGCTATTTAAAAAAAATGTGTCAGGGGTGTTATTATTGCGTCATCCATCGACAACATTTAGTTGCTAAAAATTTGAGTGTTAGATTGCATGAATCTCTTCAATTAGTCATTGATGCAGTAAACCGAATCCGAAGCAACGCGTTGCATACGTGGTTATTTGCGCAGTTGTGTGAAGAAAATGACGAACACTTTCATCAATTATTCCTTCACACTGAAGTACGATGGCTGTCGAAAGGCTTATGTTTCACAAGATTTTTTGCACTTTTTGAGACTGTTTTAGAATTTCTGAATACTAAAGATAAAATAAAAGAGAATTTAATGAAGTGGAAAACAGACATCGCCTATTTAACAGATTTGTTTACAAAATTTAATATTGTTAATTTGCAATTACAAGGCAACAGTCTAAATGTGATTAAAACAAAGTCCATCTTATCAGCGTTCCTTGCCAGAGTTATACTAATGAAGCAAAATATTGGACGGGGCGAATTTTCCCAGTTCCCCAATTTGTCACAGACAAACTGCCAGGAAAATGACGTTTCAACCTACGTTCAACATTTAAACGCCCTCTATTCAGATTTTGAAACCTAGGTTTGAAGATGTTTTAACTATGGTAATACCACCGTGGATAATTAACCCATATGGTGACATAGAAGAAACGAATGTCATAATACAAGAGGAACTGACTGAACTAAGTATAAACGAAGAACTGAAGGTTCAGTTTAAAAACGGATATCAGCAATTCTGGCTGCAAAACAACATGCCCGTTACTTATCCCGTATTATGAAATATAGCGAGGAAATTTTTAATTTCCTTTCCATCGTCATACCTAGTGGAAAAGCGGTTCAGCGCTGTTACCAATCTCCTAACGAAAAAAAGAAACAGACTGGACATCATTAGCCGAGGAGATTTAAGATTAAACCTTACAAAATTGACGCCAAATGTTGATAATTTATTATTAAAGCATCAGGTTCATCCTTCTCACTAGAAACATTTACTTATTGCTTAGTTTATTTTATGTTATGTATATTTTATATAACAGTTACATTAGAAATTTACAAAAAATCAATATCAGGTAAGTAGGGGGTCTACCTAAAGTTTGGGAACCTCTGCTGTAGACTATTTGTGACTCCCAGGTATCCACAAAATTAATAAAAGTAAATTTCAAATACGCAAATAAAAATATGGCAATAAAAGAACATCTTATTAGTTCTACTACTATTATTATTATTATTTATTGTTAATTGTTTGGCCATTCGGCCTTACAATGGGTTACGTTACATCTTTCTCTTACATAATAATATAATTTGTACAGAAATTTAAAAAACTAAAAACAAGAATTTTCTCCCCTAAAATCTTCCCATCACCACCTTACTATTCTAATACTTTAGATCTAACCCTCCCCTCTTATCCTTCTTTCCTTTACTGATTTCATCCAATCCACTATACTACTATTGTACACCAACTTGCAGAAAACACTTTAATTTATTCAAAATCAAAACTGTATTATGTTGTAATATTGTGCTCGTTTTGTTATAAATTTTGCTAATATTAAATTCAATTAAACTCATTTTTAAACTAATAAAAAATGTAAAAAAATAGGGAGGCTAAGTTAAAACTCACCACCATGTCTTAATTTTTAAAATTTTACAATATTTCCTGCTTGCCCAAATCAAACATAAGCTACAAATATTGTAAAAAACTAAAACATTTTTTTTCTATTTAGTTTAAAAATAAGTACAAATTAAATTAAATATTAGCACAATATACTACAAAACAAGTAAAATTAGACAAAAAAAATGTAAAAAAATTAAATATGGAAACATGGGGCTCCGGATTTGTTTAATAAGTGTAACTAAATTCAATACTAGCACAATCTAACTGTTAAATACACAAAAAATATTATAAATTGAGCTCCTGCTTTGTTTTGATTTTTGTTGTATTAACGTAGAGTTAAGCGTAAAATTTTTACGTAAAACAAGCACAATTAGGCAATATTGTACAAAAAACTAAATAAAAAATGAGGAGCTAATGGTTAAGTCGCCCACATAGTTTTTTTTTACTAAAAACAAGTTTAATTGAATTTAATACCACCACAATTTTACACAAAACAAACCGAAAATATTATAAACTAATTGAAATAAAAAAGTTGATAGATAAGTTAGTTCTCTTATTTATTTTAATTATTTTATCAATTAAAAAATAAGCGCAGAAACAAATAATAATGGCACAATTTAGCACAAACTAAGCACAATTAAATAAACAAAAAATATAAAAAATGGAGTGCTGGCCATCACGTTGAACTCCGTTTTTGTTTAAATTTTTTAATCTATTTATAACAAAACACAGTTAAAAATAGTATTAACACAATTTAGTAGCAAGAAATTTTAAAAATAATGAGTTAATACAAATATAAACCTTTAAGTTTGTTTAACTTTTTATGGGCTTAAAATGAGTTCAACTGAATTTGATGTTAGCTTCATTTAAAACAAAACGATCGCAATTAGTTGAGGAAAAAATATTGTAAAAAAATTGAATAGAAAACGGAGAGCTGATGGTTAAGTTAGTCCCTAGATTTGTTTTAATTTTTACTTATTTAAAATTGAACGCAGTCATTAATGGAGCACAAACAAACCAAGCTGCATTTAATAAGCAAATTTTTTTTTAATGTGAAAAAGACGGGAGCTTGCGGTCAAGTTGGCTTTGTTTTGATTTTGATTTAGAATTAAGCACAATATCAATGAATTTCCTGACCAAATTAGTAACATTCAGTTAACAACGAAATAAATTTATTTTAAAACAGTTAATTAAAATCTAGATTTTTTGGGTGAACATCAAATTTGATTGTTAAAATGCCGAAAAAAGGGGCTAGTGCGATTTTAAATGAGTTTGTCGAAGGTTGTAACGATTTTACAACTGACGGAAGTGTATGGTTTTGCAAGTAGCGTGAAGTGACTAACAAGTACTAAAAAATTTCAAGTGACGCAAAATTTACAAACTTAAAAACCTCAAAACAACATAATTCGAAAAAAGAATGACTTTTATTTTTGCTAACATACATTGACTAAATTAAAAAATGAGGTTTTTGAAAAATTTTTTGGAAAAAAAATAAACAAGAATCTCTGGGTCGATCATGAAAATAGCGATTTTGAATGTAAAAACATCATATAAGACAGGCACGTTTCAAAACATATTACAAGAAATGTACAGACTAAAAATCCAAATAAGTGAACACAGATGGATTGGAACAGGACAATGTAAAATAGAAGATGGGGAGGTTATATATTATTTGGGAAACAGCGAAAACAAACACCAACACAATGTCGCAATAATAGTCAGTAAGATTCATACTATTATCAGACAGAGTCATGTTTTTACAACTAAACTAGCCCAGCTGACATCAATCGAATACAAGTATACGCTCCTACCGCAGAAAAGAGTGATAAATAGAAGAATTTGATCAAATAAGAAAAGTGATGACATTAACTAAACAACGCAACTTATCATGGGGAACTTCAACGCCAAAATCGAGAAAAGAAAATATGAAGAACGCATCGGTCAATATGATCTAGGAACTAAGAATGCCAAAGGTGAAAGATTAATCCAACACTGCAAGAAAAAGATCTTATAGCGCTTATTGTTCAAACTACCAAACAGAAGGATATATACGTCGAAGTCTCCAAAAGAAGAAACAAACAATATGATACTTAAAAACCAAATAGATATTATGCTAATAAATAAAAGATTCAGGAACTATGTAAAAACAGTTTAAACTTGACCATAACCCATAACCATAACTAAAATAAATGGATAACAAAAACGAGGAAAAATACAGATGTAAGACAATTAAAACAAAACTTGTAATGAGGTCAAAAATGAACTAGAAGAAAGGTTTGCAACACTAAAAGAAACCTTAGACTTTAACGAAGTAGAAACGACTTATAATAGAATAAAACGAGAAAGAAGGGATACGACCAAAAAATACCTTAAAAGTACTAGTGGAACAAAAAGAAAAGTATGGATAACAAATGCCATACTGTATACAATCAAAAACAAAAACTTATCAAAAGAATGCTACGTGAAGCCAAACAAAGTTGGATAAATGAACAATGCAACGAAAATAAGAAATTACAAAATAAGCATGACACATTCAACGTACATAAGAAAATCAAGCAGATAGTAAGTACTCATTGTCACAGCTACACACGAATACTATATAAAAATGCTAAAATAATTATAGAGATAAACAAAAATCTAAATACATAAAAAAATGTTTGAAGATCAAAAACCACTACAACAAGATAGCAAAAGAGGGTAAAACGCCAGGACCATATAAGGTATTAACAGAAACGATTAAACCGTTTGAAGATAACTGCGTTAATATCCTATTAAAACTTTTCAATCAAATATATCGTATAAGAGTCATATCTACAGAATTGCTAAAATCAACGTTTATCACAATACCGAAAAAGGTACACGCCGAAAAATGTAATGAATACATGACTATTAGTCCCATAAGTCACATCCAAAAAATCTTCTTGAGAATAATACACGGAAGAATACATAAATAATGCGAAGAAAATATTACACAACTTCGTTTTAGAAAAGAATATGGCACAAAAGAAGCACTTTGTTGTATTCAAATATTGGGAGAAAAAGGCCGTGATATAAATGTGAAACTGTGCGCTTGTTTCATAGACTTTGAGAAAGCATTTGACAGGGTACAACACGATAAACTAATACAAATTCTTAACAAAAACAGATTAGACACACATGATATAAGAATAATTAGTAATCTTTATTGGCACCAAAAAGCTACAGTGAAAGTTGAAGACATATTGACAACGGATATAGACATACGTCGCGGAGTCCGGCAAGATGTGGAATTTGGGCAGACTTACCTCAACACGACCATTACAGTACTTAGAAGAACTGGAAAAATTGTCAGAAGGTAATAGTGATGCTGGTGAATATCCATTTGAAGTAGAAGAATCTGATGGATATATTCCCAGTGAAAATGATGAGAGATCTGTAATTAGTAAATATAACAATTCATCTACATCCGACACTGGTAAAGCTAATCTTAGTCCTCAACCGTCCACTTCCACGAAGACTGTAAGGGGTAGAAAAAAAACCGCTAGAAACTGTCTGTTTAGAAATAATAAGCAAACAAACTGAGAAAAGTAGAGACAGTTATAGAATGTAATAAGCATAATGTTGGACGTGCACAACAACAGAATATAATTGGTGCTATCCCCAAGCCAACTTTTTTAGCAAAACTTAGTACCTACCATTTATTCATAGATATTCTAAGACATATTCAAAACTGCACTGTAATCGCCAACCAGCTGGAAGATGATGGTTGGACCATATCCGTTTCAGAGCTTAAAGCTTCCATTGCCGTTTTACTTGCTCGTGAGGCATATGGTACTTGTGCTTTAGAAGTTTATAACTTATGGTTAAAAGTGTGGATACCTGCTTCTTTTAGTAAATCAATGTCGCGTCAAAGGTTCCCTAAGATCGTGATGTTTTTAAGATTTGACACACGATTGGCAACTTTTGTTTAGCGTCAAAAGTTTGGGACAGGTTCATATCCAATTGCAGAAGCTGCTACACCCATAGAAAAAACCTACCATTGATGAACATTTGCTGTCGTCAAAAGCAAGATGTTGTTTCACTCAATATATGGTCAACAAACCAGATAAGTTTGGTATAAACTTTTGACTGGTTTTTGATTCGTATTCCAAATGTGTAGTAAATTGATTTCTTTACCTAGGAAACGGATGACGCGCGCGGCCTACAAATCCATGTCTTACTGAGCACGTTGTCTTAAAGTTAATGGAACCGTATTTGAATAACGCAGAAATGTTACTACTGAATTTTTTTTACGAGCTTGTCATTGGCAAAACAGCTGGCAAAAGTAAATACAACATTAGTGGGAACAGTAAATTGTTCCAAAAGAGAAATTTTGAATTCCGTAAAAAAACAAAGGGCGGAACTATATTCAACGACAGTTTTAGTAGTTGGTAAGTGTATTATTACCAACTACCAAGCCAGACCAAATAAAAATGTACTACTTTTAAGTATACTTCACTTCAACGTAGTAATAGAGAACGGTACAAATAAAAAACTAGAAACGATACTGTATTATAATGAAACCAAGTGTGGAGAGGACGTTCAGTTCAGGACGAGCAAGTACACGTAGATGGTCTATGCTTTTTATAACATTCTGGACCTTGCTGTAATCATTTATTAAGCTGTAACTGGTAAAGATATGTCAAGGAGGGATTTTGTTTATAGAAATTCTGAGAGCCTGCGACAATACAAACGGTCAATAGAGTGCACAAATGTAAAAAGAAATGTGAGTAATATGTAACAAATACGTTTATGAAAAGTGTGTCAAAACTGTGAAAAAATCTTGCACAAAATAGTTGATACGTAAAAATGTTTTTAGTCTACGTATGTTATCTAAATGACATCTAAAAAGTAGGTTATTTATGTATATAATACTAAACTTTATATAAATAAATGCTACTTTACATTATATTTAATGATGCAAACGTACAAAAACGTAAAGATTTTCGAATTTATATTTTAGTTTTTAGAAATTTTAGATTGTACGTAAAAGTGCGACATTTAAGCTTTGATTTGTTTTAATACATCTTTTATGGGGACATGACCACAACGGCCACTTGCATTTTTGACCATAACAACCACCGTGACAACAACGGCCACTTATCTTAATGACCACAACGGCTACCGACGCCTGATCTGAAAATCGACTGCCGACGCCAGTTACAGCGACCTCTGTGACTATAACGACCACCTCTGCTCGTAACCACAACGGCCACCTATTTTGTCGATCACAACGGTCACTGCGACCACAATGGCCACCGCGACCACAACGGTCACCGCGATCACAACGGCCACCGCGACCACAACAGTCACCGCTACCATAGCGACTACCAATCGTCATTCATCATGAGTTTCGATGATATTTAGTTCGCATTTCCAGCTTAGTGGTGTCTTTTTCATTTTTTTTGTGGTTATCCATTGTCAAAATGGAGCGTGTTAGGTAGTATTTCAAAGCTTGCAAATTGTGCTTATTGGATATATAAATATTTTTTATTTTAGTTCACTATTGGAAACACAGAATTGTACTAATTTTAGTTTTACACTATGTCGTTTAAGTTGTAACAAATTAAATAATAGGTTAGGAATCTAATTAAAATGCCTTCAATTCTATATGGCACATACACGAATGTATGAGCGACGCTGCACTCCCTAGATTTGATGAGTAAACATTAAATATGTAAGCTCTTTACACTTCAGTTTTGAGAAATAGGTCATGCATGCACTAGTTTTGAGAAATAGGAGATTTAGATATTTCTGTGTATGTATAATTAAAACAAAAAAAAAAATTTCTATACGCTTGCGATTGAAGTGTGTCTAAATACCGCATCGATTGGTATTTTGATCTATAATACCTTTAGAGCATTGATAATACCAAGATAAGTTTGTCATAGAAACTGTTGAAAGCGTGTTTCTTGCTACATTCTCTACAACAAAATATTTAGTATTTATCAATGCTCAAAGTGTATTCGGTAAGATATTTTTTTGCTATTTTCCAAATAGAGGAGTTTGGTACCAGACGGACAAGCGGGGTTCAAAAAGGGAAGAAGAGTGATAGACAACATAGATATATTGAGACATTTGGTGAATAGAAAGCTAGAGAAAAAAAGGGGGAAATGGTGGCACTGATAGGAAAAAAGGCTATAAAATACGAGAAAAAACTGAGGGAAAGAACCGAATGCAAAATACTACAGGAATGTTGGAAAGAGACAAAGGGACGAAGAGTGAAGTACGAGCAGGATGGATATAAGAATATTACAAAACAAACGGGTACGCAAGAGAAGAAGTCGAGAGATTAAGGGAAGAGAGAGTAGGGGTAAGAGAGGAAAATATAAAGAGAGATGGGGACATAGAAAAACAGGAAAGATAGACAAAGATAAAAGAGGGCAGATATAATGTGAATTATAAGAATATGTATAGAGAAGGGTGCCAGAATATCTGAAGGAGAAAATGAATAAAAGCAGATAAAAGAAAAAAATGATAGCAAGGTTCAGATGTGGGAACGAACAGTTAGTAAATAAATACTGAACAAAAGAGGAAGAAAAGATGTGTATATGGAGAACAGACGGAGGACCTTAAACACATGAGGAACCAATGCAGGGAGTTAAGAGAAGAGGTTAAGAAAATAAAGGAAATCTTAAAAGAAAACGGAAAAGGAGCGGAGTGGATGGAAGAAGTATGGACAAGGAGGAAACAACTAAGAATAGAAGATTAGAAAGGAAATATAAATGTAAAAAAGAATGTATTATAATGTAAATGTAAAGAAGGGGGGGTGGTAAAATTGTAAATAGGGGAACATGAATCAGTTTATGACACTCAGGTGGACAAATAGAAAATTAAACTTATATACTACTTTCCATGTTTTTGGATCAATTAATACAAATTAATTGTGTTTTATGGTGTATTTTCTAAAAGAATTTTGTTAATTTTGTGTTTACAAAATATAATTGCATACAATCTCAAAGAATTAGTTTAAATCTTTGTGGAATTTATATACCTTGTTTATCAGTCTTTTAATTTGTTAATTTTTGATGCCATATAAAGTTGAAAGCATTTTAATTTTGCATGCATAACCCATTAATTAGTTTCTCTACAACTTAAACGACATAGTTTATATGTATTTGTAACCCAAGTCATAGAATCGCTCGGAAAATCTCACATAACTGAAGAGGAGCTAAATTGAAATACGAAGCACTGTGTGCCGAGTATTTTAAAGCTTAGATGCGATCGCATTAGCCGTTGTGATCGCAGTGGCCATTGTGGTCGCGGTAGCCGTTGTAATCACGTTGGCCGTTGTGGTCGCGGTGGTTGTTGTAATCGCGGTGGCCGTTGTGGTCGCGGTGGCCGTTGTGGTCACGGTGGCCGTTGTGGTCACGGTGGCCGTTGTGGTCACGGTGGCCGTTCTAGTCCAAAAATTGGTGGCCGTTGTGGTTACGAGCAAAGGTAGCCGTTAGTGTCACAGAGGTCGCTCTAACTGGCGTCGCCAGTCGATTTTTAGATCGAGCATCGGTGGCCGTTGTAATCTCGGTGGCCGTTGTGGTCATGAAGATAGGAGCCCGTTGTTGTCACAGTGGCCGTTATAGTCAAAAATGCAAGTGACCGTTGTGGTCCCAATGGCCGTTGTGGTCGGCAGAATAGGTGGCCGTTGTGGTCACGGTGGCCGTTGTGGTTAAAGTTGGTATGTGGCCGTTATGGTCACGGTGGCCGTTGTGGTCATAACTACAACGGCCACACTTCCGGGTGGCCGTTGTGTCAAGTGGCCGTTGTGGTCTAGACCCCTTTTATGTAAGCTTAGTAATAGATCAATAATTAAAAATAAAATTGATCGAATTGCAGTGATAGTAATTATGTAAGTAGGTACCTTTAATGCCAACATAAAAAAATACATGTAATTGCTGATAACTTTTTATATTAAATTATTGTTAATTAAAAAAGTTAATACAAATTTCGTGAGTTGAGGTGTTACAGCGCTCCAGCTAAATGAAACTTCGCCCGCTGGGCTCGGTTTTCAAACAAAGCTGTGGCACTGTAAAATACCATTTACACGTACTCAATTGTAAATAACTAGGTAACTAAAGTTAACCGAATTAGAAAACCCAGTTTTTACTAACAAACTAACTTCGGTATTATCAAAAAATCGTAATTACAAACAAATAAAAAATCTATCCAATATGTATATTGAATGCTAAAGCTTCACATAGTGGTATTTGTAATCCTAATGTAAGTATAACCAACATAACTGATTTAAAATTTGCACCAATAGTATCCTGAGATGTTGAAAGTAACTTTAAAAATATATTGCATCATTTAGTAATTATAAACAATTATGTTAGATTTATATATTTAGCATGTGAATAAACATTAGGTCTGTGTAAAAACGTGTTTTCATATCTTTAATTCAGATAAAATAGTTTAAAGTGCATATTTATCTGTACATTTTTAATGTTTTTAACGCATAATTGTATGCACATATTGAAGTTTTTTAATGCATAATTATACGAAGCCTACTAATTATATTTTTGAAAAAGTCTGTATTAATCTAAAATGGGTACGATGTGAGAAATGTAAAAATTGTAAACATTCATCGAAAGTTTATGGCTACTTAATGATTATTTATATGCCTGTGTAGGTATATACAATAGTATTTCTAAAACGCACCTTGCAAACCATCGATTACAACATTTTAAACAAACATTATTCTATATTCTGTACATTTACTTGCCCATATTTGAAACACAAAATCAATTACTCTTTAATTGCGCTCGTATCTCAAAATCTAAAACCATCCTAAACTAAGTAAAGATAATAATAATAAAAGCTAGAAAATAAAGTTTTAATTATTCATATTCGCTGTTTGACGGTGGATGCAAACACCGACAAGTTTCAACACGATTTCTTTATGTCTACGTATAATTGAAGGTAACGCGATATTTATTCTCGTCTATTAAGTTTTATTAGTGTTAATAACAAGAATTTTTGTTTATTATAATACGAAGCAAAAGCTCAATACAAACTAAAAACTTTAGATTATAAAATTGCAGGGATGTAAGAATTGTTTTTCGCACAGTGTTCTGCATTCAAGTTGTGTCAGTTTTGAATAATTTGTAAATATAAATTGGCACCTACCTATACTGTTATCTAACTGAAACCATTAACAGTGCGTTATTGTTGGTCATTTATCACTATAGATGCTTCATTACGTGGATAATCAAACTGCAGCCCGTGGATGGACACCATGAGCGAATTGCGCTTGTCGGAATCCGTTCGCACATTGTAACGTCAATATAGATTGATAGCTGGGTTATTGTGTGTTAGCAGCATTATTCATTGCATCGCTACTGTTAAGGGCAGTAGTTACAGCAAGCAAGAGTAGTGCCAATAACAATATTATTGGTATTGTGGCGATTGTCTTATGGCATGCCATCAATTCGGCACTCGACAGGGAAGAACATTTAAGAGGGTTTCGTACGAAGAGTTTCCGTCAATTTGGTGTTTTTATATTAGCGATTGAGCGTCGGTCCACTATATAGTTACGATTACTGTACTCGGGGATGTGGACATAAATCAATATTTTATTATCCGTCTGCCATTTGTGAGTGACATGTTTTATAATGAATTTGTTAATTTAATGTAGACGCAAAGAAAATGCAATTTTCGGATCATTGGTTTACACATGTACAGGATAAATAAAATATTACGATCTTCCTTCTATTATATGAATGGAAAGCGATACAAAATTTAAAATTCTCTCCGGGAGCGACATCGCAAATGACGTGAAAACGGATGATTGACGAAACGTCAACGATACTAACGTAAATTAAAAAGAATGACGAATTCGAGCCTCATTAACCCCGGCAAATGGAAACAAAAGCGGGGTAAAAACAGGAAGAGGCCAACAACAGCGGTAGCGACCAAAGAGACGCGGAAATGAGATAGTAGGATAAATCAACGACGTTTCGTGGCGAGAAAAACGACGCGAACTAAGGAAACTAAACGAATAATTCCATCTGTCGACAAGATAGAGCGTCTTAGGAAGTTGTCTTGACACGATTTTTCTTAACATAAATAACTAGTTTGGTATAAAATTCGTTCTACTTCAAATTGACTTTTTTTATTGTTACTTTTTTTAAACACAAAAGAAAGCCCTATAACCTTTATAGTAATAACGACGCATAAAAGATTTAGCGTATTAATGCTTTGATGGTCAACTAACCTTTCAACATCTATTTCAGTTTTAAGGTATAGGGTAACTTAAGTGCCGCCATAATCGTTGACTGAAGAGCAAGTAACAAAAGAAAATTAACGACACGCGCACGCAAACCCGAATATAAAAGAATATGCAGCTAAACCGCTGAATGATAGCATGCATTAAGCAAATTTGTGCGCGGTTGACTGACATACAATTGGGAGTCATCCTGACGCTATCGCCGCCATCCACATTATATTACACATTGGAGGAAATAATCTGGTTTAATGCCGCGAATGTTGACAACATCCTTTAAATATATAACATCATCTAATTACAGCTAAATTAAGCAGAAATACGGTAAATCCCGATTAGGCTTTGCACGCACAATGTAAAACATAATTAAACAAATATTGGTAAATCTTTTTTAGTTCTTGTTTTTTCAATTCTGACTACTAAAATGTTTTTCTATATAGAACAATACATTTTAAACAATTTCGGTACAAGCACTCACTAGCACTTCAGTACGATAAAAGCAGATGTCTCAATTAAACATTTGTTATAAATTCTTCAAGTCGCAAAGAAATAAAATGAATAAACTCGCACAAGAAAACAATGATTGCTTTTCTTATACTCTAAAGCAGAGGTTCCCAAACTTTTGTGTGTCGTAGACCCCTTACCATGTTTTTCGGTTTTAGGTAGACCCCCTACTTACCTGATTTTTGTGTTAAGTTTTATACATTTATTAATTGAATTTAAATTAAAACTACTCAAAATAAAATTTTGTATCTGTTATATAAAATATACGTAACATAATATAAACATAAAATAAACGAAGCAGTAAGTAAATGTTTTTAGTGAGAAGGACGAACCTGATACTTTAATAATAAATTATCAACATTTGGCGTCAATTTCATAAGGTTTAATCTTAAATCTCCTCAGCTAATGATGTCCAGGTGTGTTTCTTTTTTTCGTTAGGAGATTGGTAACAGCGCTGAACCCCCTTTCCACTAGGTATGAAGATGGAAAGAAAATTAAAAATTTCCTCGCTACATTCCATAATACGGGATAAGAAGTAACGGATATGTTGTTTTGCAGCCAGAATTGCTGATATCCGTTTTTAAACTGAACCTTAAGTTCTTCGTTTGTACTTAGTTCAGTCAATTCCTCTTGTATTATGACATTTTTTTCTTTTCTTCTATGTCACCATATGGGTTAATTATCCATGTTGGTATTACCATAGTCAAAACATCCTCAAACCTAGTTTCAAAGTCTGAATAGATGGCATTTAAATGTTGAACGTAGGTTAAAACGTCGTTTTCGTAGCAGTTTGTCTGTGACAAATTAGGGAACTGGGAAAATTCGCCCCGTCCAATATTTTGCTTCATTACTTTAACTCTAGCAAAAAACGCTGATAAGATGACTTTGTTTTAATCAAATTTATATTGTCGCCTTGTAACTGCAAATTAACCATATTAAATTTTGTAAACAAATCTATTAAAAGGCGATGTCTGTTTTCCACTTCATTAAATTGTCTTTTAAAATTTTAGCTTTAGTATCCCGAAATTCCAAAATAGTCTCAAAAAGTGCTAAAAATCTTGTCAAACATAAGCCTTTCGACAGCCAGCGTACTTCAGTGTGAAGAAGTACCGTAAAACGGGGTTAATTTGGCACCTTCGGCCTACTTTGGCAGCTATTGGTTATTTACTTTTAAATGTCTTTTTGTTTGTTTATATATATTTTTTTTTGTTTTTTCAAAGATTCTATTTTATTACAGGCATAAATTGACAAGCAATGCCTAGAAACTATAAAAAAGGTGGGGTCGAGTACCTACAGAAACTTTACTGAAGCTGAACTTCAAAGGGCGTTGGCTGCCATTAGGGGCGGCATGAGTCAGATGGCGGCAAGCAGGAGCTTTAAAATTTCACGTGGGACACTTCAAAACATGTTGAAGGACGAGCATACGCGCCCTTCAGGTCATCCAACCGTATTTACACCTGCAGAGGAGCAGTTACTGACAAAAACTTTAGTGACAGTGAGCAATTGGGGATTCCCGTTTAGTTGATATTCGCGAATTGATCCACAAATACTTAAACAAAAAGGATCAAAATGTTAAGAAGTTTCATGACAATGTTCCTGGACATGATTACCTCGAAAACTTCATCATCCGGAACAAGTTGAGTGTCCGTTTGGCTGCAAACATAAAACGAATAGGTGCGGCGGTAGGACCAAATCAACTTATCGAATTCTTTGACAACATTAAAGATGTTATACAAGATATTGATCCTTCTTTGGTTTTCAATTATGATGAAACAAATGTCCAAGATGACCCTGGAGCCAAAAAAGTAATTGTTTCAAGAGGAACCAAACGCGTGAAGAGAGTTCAGCAACATTCTAAGGCCTCCATCAGTATCATGGTGTGCGGAAACGCTTCTGGAGATTTATGGCCCCCTATAGTGGTGTACAAGGCAGGAAATCTATACGAAGGTTGGACAAAAGGAGGTCTTCCTGGAACGGTCTACAGCAACACACCCAGTGGCTGGTTCGATATGGAACAGTTTGAAAAATGGTTTTTCCAAAATTTACTGCCCAAAATTAAAGACATTAAAAATCCTGGAAAAAACTTGTTATTGGGGACAATCTAGCTTCTCATTTTTCACCTGCTGTCATTGGAGGTTGTGAAGAGAACAATATTTATATGACTGCGTTCCCACCCAACAGCACCCACCTTATACAGCCATTAGATGTGGTAGTGTTTGCCCCATTTAAAAAAAATGGCGTCAGATTCTAGACAAATTGCGCAGTGAAACCAAATCGTCATCGTCCATTCCAAAAGAATATTTTCCAACGCTCCTAAATCGATTGCGCTTGCAGTCAGTGAGAACGTGTCCAATAATTTACAATCTGGATTTCGAACCACAAAGCTCTGTTCATTTAATCCACAAAATCTTCTTAAAAGAATTCCAGACTATTAAGACGATGCAAATGCCCAAACTGGTATCCTAAATGAGAGCCTAATTGATCTGCTTCAAGATCTACGCGGATCAAATAAGGAAAAGGTCACTAAAACACGTGGCAGGAAAATAGAACCCGGTAAACCGCTCAAGGTTGATGCATCTCAATCAAACCTACCTACAGATGAACCAGTCGCTGGCCCTTCAGCGACCCAGAGAAAGATTCTTACTAGTAGCGACGATGATAGTGACGACGAACCCGTTGCAAGTTTAGTTGCAGTTCCTAAAAAAATGCCAATAAGAAAGCAAGCAAAAGGGGTTGTTAAAGCTACAGATGACGTCTGCGCCATTTGCTCTAGAAAGTGGAATAATTACAGAGGTCCTGATTGGATTTGTTGCAGTAAATGCAAAAAATGGATACGTGGCATTTGCAATGAGACGAGCACGGACTCATTTTTTGTTTGTTCCCTCTGTACAAACGTGATGACTCTTAAAAAAATGCTAATTTTTCTTGTAAAAAGAATGTTTTGATTTTTTCTATGTTTTTTTTTGTGAAACCTGTAGAGAGTTTATGTTTATTTTACTTTCAAAATTTGTTTTGAGTTGTTCTTTAAATCTTGGTAATAAATAAAAGTATTATCAAAAAAAATGCATTATAACTTCAATAACTTCCGAAATATAAGACCAAACTCGAAGCTGCCCTCATAATTTACCATTTTTGATGCCAATGAAGGCTTAATACAGCTTCTACATTGGCGTAAATTTGATTTGCAGGTGCTGCCAAAGTAACCACAAAATTCTGCTTACTTTGGCACCCAACAAAAAATTTTTTTTCTCCCTCATGTGTGGATGACAACCAACCATATTTGGGTGATTTACTGCCAATTGGGCACAAGGCACGATGAAATTTCAAAAAGTTTGATTATGCAATCGGTTTCTGACTTAGAGCACCAAAATAGGCCAAAACCTGCCAAAGTAACTCCGTTTTACGGTAATTGATGAAAGTGTTCGTCATTTTCTTCACACAACTGCGCAAATTCAGATTCGGTTTACTGCATCAATGACTAATTGAATCTAACACTCAAATTTTTAGCAACTAAATTTTGTCGATGGATGACACAATGTATTGCTAACACCCCTGACACATTTTGTTTTAAATAACTTATAAATCCACGATAACGTCCAGCCATGGCAGGTGCTCCATCTGTAGCTACTGATATTATGTTTGATAAAGGGCCTTTTCAATAAAGTAATCCTTCAAAACATGAAATATTGATTCACCTGTAGTGTCGGAAAAGTTCTTGCGAAGAACAGTTCTTCGTAGATTTCTTGATCCATAATAAAACGAACATATGCCAATAATAATGCTGCATTACCAGGTAAAGTTGACTCGTCCAGTTGTATAGAGAAATGGGTCGTTTGCAAATAATTACACAAGAAGCTTTCAATATCAGAACTCATTTCATCAATACGTCTTTCAACAGTATTGTTGCTTAAGGGAATTTGTTTAATGATATCAGATGCAGGTTTGTGTAAAACAGTTTTTAAAACCTCTTCAACGGTTGGCAAAATTAACTTCTCTCCGATAGTATGCGGTTTTCCGGATTTTGCTAAAAGTAGCAAGATATTGTAAGACGCCCGCAAACCATCATTGTTTCTTTGTGACGTCGAAGCGAACATTCTGTCCAGCGTGGGTCTCTTCTGAAGTTTATCTTTGAGTGTTTGAAAGAATTTCAAATTTTTATCTGTTTTATCAGGGTCACATCTTCTCAAATGCTCCTGCAGCTTAGAAGGTTTCATAGCGTCAAAAGTTTGTTGCAAAAAAGGCACATAGGCAATTGTTTGTCCGACAATGATGGAATGAAGCCAAGTTTCAAATAATCAACACTGTACTGGCTACATTTCTTTTTAGATTCGGACATAGCATCAGTCATCTGTGGGCAAAATTAATCTATTCAAATAAGACATAAAGTCCTGTAGCTGTATATTAAAAAATTAAAGTCAAATTTAAATCGTATGGCCTTAGCTTTTATGGCAGGCATAGGCGTACAGCCATTATAAATGAATGTGAGAAGGGTAATGTTATGAATGTTACTTAAGGTTCTGATATGATAGAACTTTAAGGAAATTTAAAAGTAACATGACAAAATACGTTAAAATAAAATATTATGCAACGAATAATAATAACAAATTGTTATGCGATTTATCTCTACGTACATTCAACTGTCATGTGGAAAAAGTCACTGGTTCCACTTTAGCAATAATACAAAATTTTAATTTTAATATAGAGAAGTATGTACAGTGCAATATCCATAATCCGAACTTCCGTAATCCGAACATTCCAGTAATCCGAACTGGCCCACAGTGTAACGACCAATGAACAAAAGTACATTTTTTTTACTTTTTTTGTGAAGTCATTTGATAAAATATATGTAAACATTTCAACTCTATGAAAAAAAACAAATGAGAGTGTGTATTGGAAATTCTTCAAAAAACACGCAGCTGTACAGTTGTGGATTTCTTATTTTCTTAATTTATCTTTCAAAGTGGTAACATATTGTATGTTAATAATAAAATACATACGTAATATGTATGTACAGTTGTCTTTTTTCAGATTTTTCCGAAAACATTCCACAATTCGAACATCTCCTTGCAGCAATTATTACGGAGATTGCACTGTAATTATGATAACGATTGCTAAAACTTTGAAAAAGAAATTATTGACGAGTACTCGTGTAATTTTACATGATTTGAATATTAAACTACTAATGACTAAAGTCATGATTGGCGTAATTTATCTGTCTTTGCTAATTACGAGTACAAAACTAAAATTTAATAAAAAATAATGTACTTACTTTTCTTCGGCACTCTCAAACAAAATAACACTGATTCACTATAATTTGTGTGATAAACTACCAGTTTATATTTTTTTAAATATTTTCTTAGCACTTTGCTTTTCAAGATTCAGGAAACGAATAAACTTATTTGTCTCACATTCGTATTTATAGAGTGACGAATTGAACAAGCAGTGCAAGTTCGCAAAGCTCTGAGACTGCGCGTATGCTTGTAACAAGATGATACTGGTGTATCATTATGTGCAGGTTTCTACAAGTTCAAAATGTATTGCGACCACAAAGCGAATGCCTACATCTTACAACTTACACAATTTTATAAACATATATAATAAAATTTTTACTTCATAGGTACTTGTATAAATAATGAATATGTTTTTATATTATAAGATAGTAAGTAAGTAAGTAAATAGGTACTATCAGTGTATGTTGAGATCCACTATCGTGGACCCCCATTTTCATTTCATGGACCCCCAAATGTTTTTTCCGCTGACGTAGACCCCTTGCAGGTTGTCATAGACCCCTGAGGGTCGATATAGACCACTTTGGGAATCACTGCTCTAAAGATTGTTCAAAATTCATAATAAAACAAAGCAAGCATATCTCAATCAAAGTTAATTGTTCATTTTACTCTTGTTGCCTAGTATCTGACGCTTCAATAAAATCATAAACCTCACATCACACTAAAAAACGACACAATTTCTAGTAAACCCAAAAATACTTAGTTACGTTAATACCCAATGTACACTGTTTTGAAAAAATTTGGGACTAAATTTTTGTGACAAACAGAAGTTTTAATGGAGTTTGACCGTAAGAACTTCCCGTTTCTCTATAACCAATAATATTGAAATGAAATCACAAAAAAGGAAGAACTAATTTTATTAACAATATTTTTTTAATTTTCGTATTGTTTATAATGCGAGGGTTTCGCACATACATATTCATGTAAATAAACGCTTTGAAAAATTATTTATTAGAATTTGATAATAAATTTCAAGTAAATAGTAGTGGCACTATCTTTTCACAAGTGAAGGTAAAGGTTTTGTTTTTATCGTAAAATTAATGATGTTAAGTGAATATCTTTGCACAAATAATCCTGTAATTATATTGGTAGCTCATTAGATAATTCTAATCCACAAAACCAATTAGCATAAGCAACATAAAGACGTCCGGCTTGCCCGTTTTAATTACATTTAACTGAAAAAGCCGATAGAATTAATATTAGCAAAGCAAATTCCATAATTTTTTAATAAGTAATATGCAAATGCCGTTCTAAAGGAATACTGAGAACTATTAAGTTAAATAAATTTTTATCTACTTTTCGGCCCTACTAGGCTTCATTGGTGCGATGTAAATAAAAGTTACAATCCTTTTGAATTAAATTGAATTTAATCTTTCGAAAAAAAGTTATTACCGGTAAAAATACACAAATTACTTAGAGAATTTATGACATATTTAAATAAAATAAGGCAAACAAAAGCAATTTAAATTGCTTTTAATTACAGGTTGACCCCTAGTTTAACTTACAAGAAGCACTTATTCCATCAATATTATGTTTATATTAGTTTGAAATACCTTTTTATTTATGATAATATTGTATAAAAAAGTAAAAACAAGAATTCTTAAACCTTCTAGTCTCCTGAAAACATGGAAATTATGTCAATCAATTGGATTGTAGCCATTTCCTTTAATACCTCAATTTTTGTTACTAAAAACATCTAATAATGGAATTGTCTTCCCCCTCTTTTTGATGCATTCACACAGTAGTACGGGTATTGAATAATTAGCAATGTAATTATTGTAAAAAACTGAGAGTGGTTATAAATACTCCTAACGCTACTTCAGATTTAAAAGCGAGCATTACTGCGGAATTATCACGAGGTCGTACCTTCCGCAAAGTCGCTGCAACGTTGGAAGTTTCGAGAGTGTCTGTCGGTCGTGTGCGTGAGCATACAATTGAAAGGTAATGGTAGTCCGAAAATTTCCACTAAAGCTCAAAATTTGGCTTTGATTGTCACGTGAGAAAAAATCCATTTTCCACTTTCAAAAGCACTATACAAAAAACAGGCTTTCCTAGTTGAATTTCTACGGCTTTGCAAAGAATTGGTGATAACTGCCTAGGAAAATATACGGCGGCATCTAAAGAGAACTTGAAATCGGAAAAAATTACCTACGCGTCCTGCCATGGCCGGCAAAAAAAATTAACAGAATTGAAAACGTTTGTTCTAAAGTTATGCAGTTAATTCAAAACTAACAAAGGCCAAATTTCATCCCTCAACGCCACGCTCAGCTTGTTAAAGCAATTCGAAATCCGCGGAATGCCATAAATGAAGATTTCATTCACACGGTTACAAGAATTAACAACCAAGATCATCCGCATTAATAGTTATACATGATATATTTTTTTTAGTAACTTTCTTTTTATTATAGTTATTTTAAGAATTTTACTTTGATAAAATATGTGTTTGCTGTATTTGATATAAATAAGTCATTAATTTTCTAAGCAGTTTAGTTTTTAGCCTAGTAAGACCGACAAATAAATAAAAATTTAATATTTTGATTAAAAAATACAGTTTGACTTGATGGTTTCAGAATTCTTCTACAACGGCATTTGCTGATTGCTTACAAAAAAATGATAGAATTTACTTTGCTAGTATTATTTAGTCTTTATTTTGTTTAAGAAAATATAATTGCATTTCTAGATTAGAATTACCTAAAAAGGTATCAAAATAATTACAGTATTCTTTGTGTAAAGCTATTCGGACTAAATAATTGATTTTACAATAAAAACAAAAATTTTCCCTTCGCTTACTAAAAAAAGATAGCGCTACTACTATTTACTGAAAATTTATTATCAATTTCTCAATTTTTTTAAGGCGTTTCTTTATATAAATATGTATGTCAAAAACTCTCACATCATAAACAATACAAAAATTAACAATTAATAACACATTACAAGGTATCCATTATTGACAAATAAAATTTTTAATAAAATTAGTTTTCCTTTTTGGTATTTTAATATCAATGTTTTCGGTTATTGACACCTGCTGTGTTGGGTAGGACCACCTACAAATAAACGGGCGGTTCTACAGTCAAAACCCCGTTAACACCAGTAAAACTTCTGTTCGTCACAAAAAGTTTGTCTCAATTTTTTTCAAAACGAGTGTACCTAAATGGTCACATTATTTGAGGTTTTTAGTTAAAAAAATAAAATATTTTAAACTTAATGAAACTTTGATTTAAGATTAAAGCACTGTGTTGTGTTGTCTATGTTAAACCTGATTTTTTCCAAGCAATATTAGAATTAGTTTTTGCAAAATGTATCTGCCACAATTACATATACTGATTTTATCTAATTTTTGACGTAGTTTCTATATTGACTTGTTACATTCATTAAAATTTAACCAAACAAGAAAATCACTCACCCTGACTTAACACCTTTGGTTTCTTCGGCGATTCTGGGTTTTGGGTAACACTGGAACAAAACGAATAATATAATACAATTAAAATAAATTAAAAATAAACGAAAATAAAACAACACTTGATTCACTATAAACAAACATAACGTTCAACATACAACTAAATTCAAATTGATTTTTGCCGCTACCGTTGATCAAACACTATCAAGAAACAACAGCAAACAACAAGAAAAAATTATTGCTATGAAAAAGAAAAACAAACAATCAAAGCTTAATAAAGTGACAAATCAAGCTGTACCAAGCAAGTGAACAGTTCGGAAGGAGTTTGTATAGATACAAGACGGATGATATCTTCGTTGCTAGCAAAACTTTTGTTATGCGACAAATAGGCGACTAAACAATATTTTTAATAAAAATGATATTACCAACTGACTGGTTGCTGGAAGAAAAACAGAAATTATTAATCAACCAAACGATTCAGAAAAATTGACTGATCCTACAAAATGCCAGAAAGATGATTGAAAAAAATATGATTTATACTAAGATAAGAACGTCTTCCGGGTTTGGACCGTGTCAATGCTGTAACCGAAATTGCCAACGTTTCGCCCACTAAGCGAAACGTTGGCAACTTCGGTTACAACATTGACACGGTCCAAACCCGGAAGACGTTCTTATCTTAGTATAGACTCCGGCCGAGGAAGCCTTCGCTATTACAGTATGATTTATTCTCAAAAACTCTCATTTTGTTTAAGCACTAAGTGGGCGAAACGTTGGCAACTTCGGTTACAACGTTGACACGGTCCAAACCCGGAAGACGTTCTTATCTTAGTATAGACTCCGGCCGTGAAAGCCTTCGCTATTACAATATGATTTATTCTCAAAAACTCTCATTTTGTTTAAGCATCGCAGAGCATCAAGATAAATCAAAATAATAAAGTCAAAATCTTTTTGAGTTACTTTTTAAACGTTTACAAATCAAATGTCTTACGTCATTACGCGTTGTTAAACATAGTTAAAAATTTCAAGAAACATTGTATTAAAAAAACGTTACCAATAAAAGAAAACCTAGTGAGTCAAAAATTTCAGCCGTATTAAACAAGAACCAAACGTTTTGTCAATGAAAGTATTCATAAAACAACTACATTGATAAGTCTTATATAAGTCTAAAACCACCACATCCTGAAAGAAAGAAACAAGACAAAGTTTCCAAGACAACTAGAGTATTACTGGCCCGGACCATCTACTAAGCTTCAAAGTGCTGTCAATGATAGCGCAGCATCACAACAGTTATGCGGTTCTCCTTCTGACCCCCTTCAAGGTTTTCTTCCAACAATTATAATTCCGCATTTCAATGGAAAAATTGCGACATGGATAAATTTTATCGGTCTTTTTGATTCGTTAGTGCATAATAATTAAAGTTTAACTTCTTTCGCAAAAATTCATTATTTATAAATGTACTTTCTAAAGAAGTAGAATCCGTATTGCCGGTTTTGCATTAACCGAGGCAAATTGTGTAATTGCTTATCAACCCTTAAAAAATCGCTACCAAAACCATAGGCGTCTAGTCGGAATGTACTTAAATAACATTCTTAATTTTAAGCCTCTTGTTTCACCTACTCAAGAAAGTCTCAGATCGTATCTTCAAGTACACCAAATTACAGCCAGTGCTTTAGCAGCACTTCCAATTCAAAATCATTTTGAATTTATTCTCTTTTATTTAGCTATGCGTAATTTGGATCCATCTACCTCTCGTGAATTTGAATCTCAACCACAAACAGACGATTTTCCTACTTATCAGGAACTTATTGAGTTCATCAATCGACAAGTACCTAATCTTGAACTATCTGCTGCTGAAGTCTATTGACAAAGATCAAACCAAAAATGCTTATAGCCTCTAATTCCGTTCCCATTCGAGATAATGAGGTTGCTTTACCTGCCAAGCCGTATTTTGCTACTTCGCCTATTAAAACTAATAAATTTAATTCTACTTACAATCGTTTCTTTTCATCATCTCTGCGTTGCCCTGTATGTAAATCAATAGATGAATGAAGCAATACCATGCGTAATCACATGCGTTGTTTTAATTGTCTCGGAGCTCATTTAATAGCAGATTGTAAATCTGAGCGAGCATGCGTGCATTGTGGCAGCTGTAAGCATCATTCATTACTGCATTTACATAAGGAATAATCCTGTACTTTCGTAAGCGACAACTTCAATTACTGTTCCAACTGCTCAAACAATGTCTTGTTGCCTTCCGCCTACTAATCTCAATCATACTGTTCTCCCCGGTACCATTCAAGCTTTCCTCCGAGATAGTTGTGGTGATTTTTCCCTTGTTACAGCAGTTCTGGATCTAAGTTTGCAAGTCTCTGCTATTACTAGTGCAATGGTTAAAAGTTTAGGTTTAACTCAATCACAGATTTCGAAAATTGGGCAAATGGGCTCCTTTACTCTTGCTACTGTTGCCTGTGTAATAAAATCTTGTTACTGTGTTTCTAAATGCAGTAAAAAAAGAACTAAGACTCGTGTTGTTTTTAACGGTTTGTCTTCTCTACATGCTAGGTCTATAAACGAACAACTTTTAAATGGTCCTAAGTTACAAACGGACATTTTTGCTATTCTGAAATTAAACCCGGTCGCTTTGTGTTGTGACATTTGCATGATGTATAGACAAATTTTGTAACGTCGCGAAGATCATTGTTTACAACACATTTATTGGCGAGAATTCATTCATAATCCCGTCGTTGCATATGAACTGAATACCGTAAAGTACGGCTTAACTCCTTTAGATTACCTGGCTTAACGATGTCTTTAACAATTAGTTAAAGACGAAGCTTATCTCTACTCGGCGGCGTCTGTCGCCATGCTTAATAATACGTATGTTGATGACGTGACAACTAACATTGGCACCGTCGAGGACTCACTAATTCTACGCACCGAGCTTACTAATCGTCAGGAAAAAAAAGGTTTGAATTGCAAAAATGGTCCAGTAATGTCCTGAGGTTTTAGAAGGTCTTCCTGAGAATAATTTAGAAACTCATGTTATGTTTTTGACTGAGCATAAGTCTTTCAAAATCTTTGGCCTGTGCTGGAATCATTCTTTCCTTTCAAGTTCAACCCTTTAGCGGCGACTGGTCTTTACAATGAAACTCGTTGTATAACGTATATGGGCCAAAGGTCTTGATTGGGATGACGTTCTTTGTCTCGTTCTTGCCTTCGAATGGACTTTAATGACTATGACTAAGTCCATTACAATAACCTTTCCTTTTCCTGCCTACTTGGTTTCTAGCCTAAGAGGCGAGGATAAGCCAAAAAGTAGGTGCCTCGCGGAACCTCGTGCTCCCTAAGCACGAACCTATAATATAGCTCATCCAACCCGTCTAAACAGATGATCCTTCATCTCGAAACGTATATCTTCAATCGTTCAATACCCTAAGTGGCGAACTTGAACCAAGCAAGTTCGGGTGGTTGGTGGGTCCACTTCCTCCTCTTCCTCCTCCTCCTCCTCCTTCGAATGGACTAAATAGGTAGACGGTTTGCTTTACATTTCTCTCTGGATTCTGCGATGCTTCTCAAAAGAGATACGCTGCCTCTATTTACGCTTGCTCTAGTTCTGTTCAAATACAGTCTTGGTACCTCATAATCGTTAAGTCAAAGTTAACCCCATTCAAAGTTCTGTCAATTCCAAGACTCGAACTCTGCGTAGCGCTTTTGCTAGCGCGCATTTTCCATTCAATTAAACTTCTTTTTGCTTTTATAACTATTAAAGAATTTCGCCCTTATATTCACGAAGTAGTTCTTGCGTAGCTCTCACTCCCTTCGCACCGTCTTTATATCTTTGTGGCCAACAATATTCTTAAACTCACGGAACGACATCAATGACATCACCTTGGTACTGCCGAAAATCCTGCTGATTTAGCCTGTCGTGATGCTAGTCCTGAAGTTATGGGCAGCGTTTCTTTCTGGATTTCCGGTCAACTTTCATAAGTAAGACTCTGTCGCAGTGGCTTTCTCTTTGTGTTCCGAGACTTTTGGATTCTTCGTTACCTGATCTTAAAGTTGGCGGAACTCTTCTTACTCACGTTGTACCTTCTTATCTTTTGCTTCTAATCATCGAACGATTTTCTTCTTTTCTAAAAATGCAACAAAAACCGTTTGCAGGAATACTTCGTTTCTTTCAAAGCGCTCAAGTTCGCAACTAAGCTTTTTCTCCTGACAACATACTTCTACCTCTTTTTCCTGCCGAACTACAAAAGGCTACGCATGCTTGCGTCTGTATAACTCAAGCTGTTTCTTATAGAGAAGAGATTTCGTTGCTTCGGCAAGGTCAACGCTTCCCTTCTTTTTTGGAACAGTTGTCTCCTTTTATTAATAAGCAGGGTCTCCTTAGGGTAAGCAGAAGCCTGAATTTCTCTACCTTGCCGAAGTCATCCGCTGTTATTATCTCAGCAAATCTCATCTCTCCGCTCTTTTGTGTTCTTACTATCATGTCGTTTTTCTTCACTTTGGTCCTCAGCCGGTTCAAGCTCTATTACAATATAACTTATGGACTATTTCGCTGCGCCGTCTTCTGAGAAAACGCATCCGTCAATGAATGACGTGTCATCGTTCTAGAGCTAACACATTCAAGTCAACATTGGCGTTTTTACCAACGGATCCCGTGAACCCGCAAAGGGCGTTTACCCTAATCAGCGTAGATTATGAAAAACCTTTTACTGTAAAGGTTAATACTCTTCGTTCATCTCGTAATACTAAAAGCTATCTGTGTTTATTTGTCTGCACCGCTACTAAAGCATTACATCTGGAGTTTTCTTCGTCTTTATCGACATAAGCTTTCTTTGCTTGTTTAGATAGGTCCATCACGCGTCGGGGAATACCATATCGCATTAGATCAGACTATGGTCGCAATTTTGTGAGCAAAGCTAGAAAGCTCGATGATCTGTATGAGTTTTTGCGCAAAAGCAATCATTCCTTTCCCAAACGTCTCTCACTTTGTAGTATGATTTGGATCTTTAACCCTCCGTATCCTTCTTATTTAGGAGACCTTGGGGAAGCAGCTATTAAGTCCACTAAGCGTCTGTTATATCGCAAAATTGGTACCGCGACTCTCACTTTTGAAGAGTTTTGTATCATATTTTCTCAAATTGAAGCGATATTAAATAGCCGTCTGTTATGTGCCCTTTCATCTGATCCCGTTAAAGCTGCAAACTATTTGAGTACAGGTCATTTTCTTATTGGTGAGCCTTTGGTTTCTTCTCTCTCTTTTCTAGACGCTTATCACCTCACTTTCAAACAACGTTTGCGACATCAAAACAGCATTATACAATCCTTCTCGCGTCGCTGGTTTGTTGAATATTTACATATCTTGACTCGATGAAAAAAATAGTCAACATCAACATAACCCCGGTCCTCAAGTGGGTGATGTAGTTCTGGTTCAAGATCCCAACTAACTTTTAATGTCGTGTCTGACTGGTAGGATGACCGAGTTACATCCAGGACCTGATGTCTCTCTTCCAAATATCCACCGTGAACACAGCAAATGGTTATCTCACTCGCCCCCTTTCACGGTTATCTTCGCTACTTGAATCCGATTTACTTTTTCTTTTTCGTTCTTATTTGTTGTTCTTATTTGTTCTGATTGTTTTGTACTCTTTTTTTTTAATTTTCCTTGTAAAATTTAGCGTTGTTTATTTTAGGTGGGCGATATTGTTGGCGCGAGCGTTTGTTTTTTTGTCGTTTCCGCTAGATGCACTTTCGGTTCCGTGACATGATTCGTTACTTTAACAATTTTTGAAAATTTCAATGTCGCTTTACTTCACTTGATAGTAGTAAATCGTTTCCTTTGGGACCATTCTGGTAACGATTGTGTTGAATAATTCTGTCTGTGCATCTGAACTTGTGCGTCTCAAAACCTTCAATCCTGCCAGCCTTTGGGAAAGAAGATTAGGGTGAGTTCAGGCCTCGATTTATTTCGGGGTGCAGTGGTTGTGTGCGCCTTACTTTAAGCAGAGCGCTTGTGGAGTTCACGTAAGTACATTTTCATTTTCTATCTTAATTACTATTGCTCCGGGTTATGCAATCGGAAGACAAAGCTAAAGAACATTTGCAAAATTTAAAGGTAGAATCGGAAGAAAAGGAATGCAGTGAATTATAATGAGCCTTTTTTAGTAATTCGTCGTTTATTTCTGACAAGCAAACAGAAAGTGCCAAGAAAGACAATTGGCCAGAAGACCTTGAACCAAAAATGAGATGCAAAGAATACAAACGGACAAAGTGTAAAAAATATGTTATTGGATTTTTTACCACTTGGTCTTACGAGAGATTGAAATTGTTTCCAAAATTACCATTTTAAGTAAATTGGTTTTACTTTACCAATGACCTACCATAATTCTCAATATGGAATCACAAAATTTTCATTAAAAAAAAGTCCCATTTAAGACTAAATAAGTTTCACGAAAAAAAAACTAATTTGAAAACGTAAGAATTAATAGTTATAGTGGTAAATGTAATAAACACTTGAAGCAAATTTTTTACCATCTTCCAAAGCGTTTTAAATAACTAAAACTATTAAATTTTTCGTTCGTTTAAATGCAAATAGAACCGACTAACAATTTGATTGTTATCCACTTTTACACTAGTAGTTAATTGACCAATTCTGTATGCTTTTGTCGAGAATGTTCTAACGTAATAATATAAATTAAATTAGTTAGATGATGCGTAAAGCACATGCGTGAAATTTGAACAACATTAACATAATAATATAAAGATAAAATAAAGGTATAAAATTAAATGGGTCTCTGCGGTGATTTGGAACTGAAAATATTGCATACTAGCGCGCCCTGTTTCTTTAGTATTATTTCTTACTGTACTTTTTAGTTATTATGCATGTACTCGTGCTGTAGTAGATAAATAAAAATGATAAAAGTTAAACGACTAAAATAAAATGCCGAGGAAAAAAACCGGAAAAAGTACCAGGTTTACGATATAAATACAGTCTTTAAAGAATGTTTTATATCACTGATTGTGTTGTTCGTTCTTGTGCACTTAATTACACATTACATAATAAAAATAAAAAGATAATTTTTTGAGCGCAAGTGGAGCGTGACAATAAAACATTTGACACAAACCATTTTACTGAAAAATATTATTATGGACACCAATTAGTTTTTATAATGATAATGAAGTATTTTTATACCAGTGGTCCACTCCCTTGCGGCTTTAAATTGCCCTTTGTAAAGGATCCCTTTAGGTCTGCTTACATTTCATCGCAAGCGTAATGGGAGCCTTCTTCCATGTTGTTAATAACCGGGGACAGATTTATTGCTAATCAGTTATATCCAATAATCGGATAACATTAAACTTTATAATAAGAAGTTTAAATACATATTTTTAATCAGCTCGATAGAATTATTGTTAGTTGAACCGCCAACGCAAACAGTAGCTTAAAGCACATTTACACATTGTGATTAATATTGATATTGTGTCGAAATTTTAATCCGCCAAATGCTCTGTGGAGATTTATGCATATAGATGTTGACTTACATCCGCACTATACCATTGCCAATAAACTGCATATCGGTCCAAATACAGCACTGTTTTATAAGTATAATCGCACAATGATGAACTAGCAGCTTAATTATGTACGCAGTACTGCTTCCGTGTAATCATAATTTACTCTTTATTGGAATTCACAAATCCAACTGCTATCGGTATTGCACTCGTCAAAATTTATTACTATTTCCCAATGACAATTTTCGCTCAATCTCGTCTTTTTAAATATTCAAGGAAATCACGATTCCAAGAGCTTTACTTTTTCTTTGTATCTTGTACAGTTTAAATAAATAATGTCGCACGCATTAGACGCCAGACCTTATTAATGAACAAAAAATAAATCCCATTTAATACTTATTAAAGATCCTTTATGAACCAGAACATGTTGCTACGTAACTTGCGGCCGTTTTTATTTCCGTAGGGTTCAGGTACATTAGAGAAAATCTCAAATAGGTCCTTAGATTATATTTGGTAACTTGTAATCTCTTGTACCGGGATTAATAAAGGCATTTATTATTAATGGACCGTGAGTGCATCACAAAGGGTTAAAAGCCAAAGAGCAAGTTCACTTGGACTAAACGTAAATATGGACAAGGGATTTCAATGAAACGAAACTTACATTTAGTGCTCGTAATTGTTCTGCAATTCTACTTTATTGTTCAATTTATTCCTCCTTAGAATCGGATCATGCTTATCCGTTATTTCAAATGCAAATTAGTCTAACATATTAAAACAAACTCGTTCAAGTTTTACTTATTAATTACTAGCATTTACTCTTAAAAAAATTATCTCTGGGAATAGAGTTTAGATTCCATAATTAGTTTATTTAACAACAAACAATAAGTTGCTAATTGTTTCTTCTTTGACGTACTTAAGCACCAAAATCTAAAATCACAGTTTTTTATTTTTAATATATTTTTTAGATTTTCCCATTTTTCTTTTAATTTTTTTTTTAATGCAGCGAAAGAAAAAATTTACAAGCAAGCACATCAGTTTAAGAGCGCATGTCTAAACTAGTTCTGTGTTTTTGGATTTACTAATATAACAAACAAAAAGCTTTTACAAAAACCCTAGACGCCACAAAACAATTTTTAAGTTCAGTGGCGGCGTTAGGCGTCGGCCTCGCGGGTAGAGGGGCCTCGCAAAAAAGGTGTTCAAGTTTTAAAAATCTAGTTATTTAGTTATCAATATTATTATTATTTATGTAGAGTCGTCTGGCTGGCAACAATTATGAAAGTTAGACAATTTCGCGCCGCGCGCGTAATATTCGAATCCCTGTACTTTCTTCAATCTTCTGACATAAAGCTCGGAGACTCGCATGCGCAAAATTTCTGGCTACTGGCTACGTTTCTTTTCATTAGTCATTAGCGCCTCATTACTTATTATAAACGTAAAAGTGGAAAACTGGTTATTTGTGTATTCAGTGATCAGTGTATTTTAAAGAAGTCATTACATTTTTTTAAAATTTGTCACAGTGTTGTGATTTATTTCATATTTGTAAGGTAAGTTAGTATCGAAATACATTTCTTAGCATATTTATTTTTCAGTTAAACATTATTCATTGTATTGTAACAAATTTTAGTTACGAATTTTCGTAATTGATTTATATTTACATACTTATGAATCACCATTTCATGTGCGATAAATATACTCAAAAAGTTTAATACTAATCAAATATTACATTTAAACATGCCCATCATAAAATGCTTGGTAAAAAAATAACTGTATGTAGGTACTTAATTAGAAAATTTCAAATAGTTAGAAACTTAATGTTAATTTCAAATTTCAATAGTAAAAAATAAGCTCTCTGATCAAACAGTGAAATTGTACTTATACCTACTGATTTAAAATATGCCTAACAGTTTAATATTATTTTATTTTACTTATATTCGACTCTTTAAAATGGCTTCTGGTGTAGTGGCTGAATAAAAAAAATCTGCCGTGCGCCATGCGTGATGATCCACACCTCCTAGTCCTATACTCTCCACTTATACGTTGAGTACCTACTTTATGTATATTTTTCAGATCATCATGTCTGGAGGGCCCTCGAGAGACAGAGATATAGGGAGGAAATGGGAATCCGGTGCATCAAAAAGAAAAAGAAAGACTGAGACGATTATGTCCAACCAAGCTATGAGTTCCAGTATGATGAAATTTCTTAAAAAATATTCTTCAGGTGTTACTGTTCCAGAGGCCTCTGATGAATCTCTTATCCAAGTTTCCCTAGTTTCTGAAACAGAACCACCTTCACCTTCAGGGTCGAATGAATCCGTTACTCTTTCTGATACAGCATCAAAGTTGCACGAAACTGCTGTGATCCAAAATTCTGAGCCGGATAAAGAGTTAAAAAGTGAAAAGATTTGTGACTCAGAAAATGAAGAGCAACTTGTTCATATAAGAAGGTCATTTATAGAATTAGATCAGGGGAAGTGGGTATTTCCAGTAACATATTCGCAGCGTCATGACTTAATTCAAAACGGTCCCCAACAAAACCTAGAGAAATCTGATGAAAGTCACCCCAAAGACGCAAATAAAATAAATTTTAGTAAATTTTATTTTACTAGAAAACTGAGTAACGGCGAAAAGCAACATCGCAGATGGTTAGCTTACTCTATATCTCAAGATTATTGCTTTCCATGTAGACTGTTTTCACATTTGCAAACACAAGATAGTGAAAGATGGATGTTGTGACTGGAAGGAAAGAAAGAAGTAGAATATTGCAAAGACATCAACAAAGTCAAGGACACTTGGAGTACATGATTAAATGGATAGAATTCTATAAAGGAATCAAGTACGGAAAAACAATAGATAAGGAAAACGAGAGACTGATTAAGGAATCACAAAAGTATTGGTATAACTTGTTTAAAAGATTGATCGATATAATAATAAACTACTTAGCCTCGCAAAATCTCGCATTTAGAGCCCATCGAGAATCCCTTAACCTCAGCGATAGCGGAAACAGCGGAAATTTTATAGACCTATTTAAATTGTTATCCAAATATGATCTAACACTAAAAGAGCACTTGCAACGTATTAATGAAAAGTAACTTTCTCAACACTATCTAAGCCACCACAGCCAAAATGAATTAATTACATTCATATCCAAATCAGTTATTGACGAGATTATAAATAGAGTCAAACAAACAAAATATTACGCCTTCATGCTCGATTGTACCAGAGATATAAGCCGTGTGGAACAAATGTCAATAATATTAAGATTTTGCAATATCTCAACTGGAGCGATAGAGGAACATTTTATTGGCTTTATTGCCGTCTCAGAAACAAGTGGAGAGTATTTAACAAATGCAATTTTAAAGGAGCTAGAAAAAAATGGTCTAGATATCCAAAACTGTCTAGGACAGGGATATGATAACGGCGCCAATATGGTCGGCATTAATAAAGGTGTCAGAACAAGAATACTCAATATTAATCCACGAGCATCCTTCACGCCGTGTGGATGCCATTCTTAGAATTTGCTTTTGATAGATGCTGCAAACTCTTCTACAACAGCTAATACATTTTTCGGCTTCATCAATAAAATTTATGTACTCTTTTCAAGGTCAAGCAAGCGTTGAGATCTTATAAAGACCAAATTAAAATTGACATTAAAATCTCCTTTTGAAACACGATGGGAAAGTAGAATCGCAGCAGTAAAAGCGATCTTTTTGCAATTTGATGATGTCATCGAATGTGTGAGTGACCCGAAAAAGCAAACTGATGATTCCGAAACCATTAGCGACTGTGAAGCAGTCTTGAACGAAATGTTAACTTTCGAGTTTATTGTTGCAATACACGTGTGGTACGAGATTTTACTACGTGTGAATAATATAAGTAAACTATGGCAATCGATACAAGTAAACTTGAAAGTCGCTATTGATACTTCATTTCGTGATTGGATTCAAGAATTCCGTAATACAGGATTTGAAACAGGCCTTGCAGTAGCGCGATTGTTTGTAGAAAAAAGTAGGTACGAAATTGAATCTCAATTTTAAAAAAAAATAATACGAAAAAAAACGAATATTCGATTATGGACATATTGATGAACCGAAACAATCTATTGAAATGTAGTACAGAGTTAACTTTTATAATACTATGATCGATGCTATAATAGTAGACACTGAATGTCGATTCAAAGCGCTCAACGAATATTTTGAACGATTTGGTTTTATTTACGACATTAATTATTTGAAATCTTTATCCAAGAAGGACCTTCTCAAGCAATGTAACAATTTAAGTGCAATACTTCAGGAAGCCAAAAATAGCGACATAGAGCCTTTCGAACTTTATGAGGAACTCCAGCTTTTAAAATTCAATTCTCTGGATTCTATCAAACATGCACAACAACTCATGCGGTACATTTTAGAAAATAATTTAGATGAAGTATATCCAAATGTTTACATAACGATAAGAATGATGCTCACAGTTGCAGTCAGCACAGCTTCTGCTGAGAGAAGCTTCTCAAAGTTAAAATTGATTAAGACCTACTTGAGAAGCACTATGAGCCAAGAACGACTATCTGCGTTATCAGTACTGTCAATTGAAGTTGAAATAGCGACTGGAATTAACTATGACATAATCTTAAAAAAATTCAGTGAG
Source organism: Aquatica leii (assembly GCA_035610365.1). Lineage (NCBI taxonomy): Eukaryota > Metazoa > Arthropoda > Insecta > Coleoptera > Lampyridae > Aquatica > Aquatica leii. Next base: position 31,304,527 of record CM069439.1, read on the forward strand.
GCGAAAAGCCGAAAAGTTCGTCTATTTTAATTTGTATTTACCTACTTATATAATTTTTGTCATTACATACTTGATAAGCAATACTACTTGTATAGTATATACTAATAAAATTAGTAGAGTACTAGTGCATAATTCAGCTCATTTCATTTAACATTTTCTTTCTGATTGGAAAATGAAAGAGGCCTCGCAAAGCTGATGTCGCCGACGTCCACGTTTCGTCTAGCGCCGCCACTGTTTAAGCTTTGAGTTTTTGAAAATGGTTAAATATTTCTGTTTTAACAAATAAAAATCCACCAAAGGTGCGCAATAGCGACGCAACAGCGACACTATTTCGACATGACACAAGCAGGCGACATGAAGTTGTCCCATCAAAGCAACCTGTTTTCTACATTCAGTTCAGTGAACAATGCCATCAAGTAAAGACGACGATGTCAATGCAATGTACTGGTACTTACGAAACAAAATATCTAGAAAGTCTAAAAAAATGAAATGGTGGGTGTATCCATTTATTGCCAGAAACCAAAAAACATAACGTTTGTTGTTGCTAAGGAACTTGACAGACACTCAGTGAAGTTGAAATTATTTTACCGAACGTTAAAAAAACTGTTTCTTGAGCTACTTAAAAAAGTCAGACCTCGCGTCTAAAAGAAATATACAAATTTCAGAAAAAGTGTAAATGTTGAAAAAAAACGGTTTATCTGGCAATAAATTCAATAAGAACATTTTATTTGGGTACAGTACCTCCGACTTTCAATTTTTAGCCTTGTTTTTAGCTGGTGTCTCCTCTTCTAACCACTGGGTCTGTAGGTTCAGTCACATCAGGTTTAGTAACTTCTACTGCAATATCATTTTGTACCTCAGAGATTTTCGGATTAATTTTCACTCTCAATATTTTCCGTGCAACTGGTGATGGTAAATTTTCTTGTGTATCGGAGTCCAGGGCATTTGTCTTTACAAATGACAATGAGAATTAAACGTTGTTCAAATAATTTATAAAATTAAGTTATAAAAAATTTATCACAGTTTTGTGTGTGATATATACTGACTTCCAGAAAAATTGCAACACCTAGAAGTTGTTGAACGATTTTATTGAAATTTTCAGGAAACGTCTATTTTCATGAAACAAAGTGATGATTAAAATTTAAAAACAAAAGAACAAAAGGTTATAAAGTTTTTTCAATAATGAGTTGCTCCGCCACGATTTGTAATGCACTCATTTAGAGGTCTTGGCATGCTATCAATCAAGTGATCTATAGCTGCTTGTGGTATATCGTCGCAAGCTTCTTAAATCCGTAGCTGGACATCGTGTAAGTTATCTAGAGGGTGTGGTAAATTACCCAGTCGCCAACCAACCATATCCCATACATGTTCAACGGGCGACAAATCAGGCGACCGAGCAAGCCATGGGAGGACGGCAATGTTAGCTTCTTCCAAAAACCGTGTTGTAGCCCTTGCCGTATGAGGGCGCGCATTATCCTGCTGGAAAATGAGATTTTGCAGCTCTTGAAGATATGGAAGCCCAACTTATTGTAGCACATTAGCAAAGTAACCAACTGCGTTTAAGTTGCCGTCAAAAAAAACCAAGGGTGATCTGCTACCATAACATATTGCACCCCATATCATCTCTCTCACTCCTTGAGTGAGGGCTGTGTTGCTTTCCACAAAAAGTGTTAAATTTTTACGTTCTCTACGCATCAGTCTGACCCTCCTACGACCATCGTGGGCCCACAGGCAAAATTGATTGTTGTCACTAAACACATTTGATGCCATTCTTGCGCACAATTAACCCTTTCGTTAGTCCACTCTAGTCTGCGTAGACGATAAAGTGGTATAAGGGAAAGACATAAAAATGGACGATATGAACGCAACCCATAAGATCTTATCCGGCGATAAACAGATAACATTGACATTCTGAGTCCTATACCTTTCATCCAATCATTTGCAATTGATCAAGTTGTTGAAAATCTGTCTCTTGTTGTCAAAACACTTAAGCGACGTTCTTCGCGATCTGTAGTCCTCCGAGGACGTCCAGATCCACAGCGACGATGTTGAACCCCTTCCCCGGACCATTTAGACCAACATCTCAATACCGATGAAACATTTCGGTTTACACGACGAGCAATTTCGCTTAGCGAAAGTCCGAACTCTCTTATACCAATAATGCGGGCACGTTCAAAATCAGTTAATTGGACAAAATGTTGTTGTTGCCGTACTCTCGGCATTGTTATCAAGTTCAGAATGAAATTGTGAACAAACAACAACAATTTGCAAACTTGAAAATTACTAAATGGTCTACTACTTCAAATTTATTGTTACTATGTTACTATGGAAACAACAGGAAAAAACAAAAAAGTACTAGCTAGATTTTATCCAAATGTTAATCATCACTTTCTTTCATAAAAATAGACGTTTCCTAAAAATTTCAATAAAATCGTTCAACAAGTTCTAGGTGTTGCAATTTTTCTGGAAGTCTGTATAGTTTCTTGTTTTTTACAGATATTTTGCCACTGGATGCATCTTCAGTTTCTTGGCGTTTTATTTTGCTCTAGGATATAACACTATTGTCTTTGAAACAACAGATGCTATTTGGAAAAGTTAACATGAGCAATATATGCCAATTCCCAATAAAAATCAGTGAAAAATAATAGCAAACAGATATGACTAATTGGGGAATTTACCAAACTGCTTGGGCTCGATCGATGGAAAACATACACAAATACAAAAACAATTAATTACAAATCGTTCCACTCGCTTGTTTTGATGGCTTGCAAATTGGGTATGCTGAAAAAAATAGTAATGATGGCATTTTCAAAGCGTCACAAATGAGTCAGAACCCAAGTACATGCCTCGTGATAAAAGTGATCAAAATTTTTCGCATTACTTTGTTGCTGATAAAGCATTCCTGCTTCAGAAATATTTTATGCGACCATATCTACAAAAAGACTGAATAAAAAGAATCGAATATTTGATTACCAATTAAGTAGAGGGTTAGGTGTTATTGACTGCGATTAGTTGCAAAACAGTGAAATCTGTTAATAATATTATTCGAGCAGTATGTATCCCCAATAACTATGTTCGCATAAAAGAACGAAGATCGTATTTAATAGAGTATAATGTAGAAGAAGGAAGGGAAGACGACAATAATGACAGATCACTTGACATTTTGGCAAATGATCAAGAAATAATTACTCTCTGTGAAAGATCGCATGCACAAACTTTGAAAGATTATCGATCCCAGTACTTTCTACGGGTACCTCTATCTTGGCAATAAAAATATACCATTAATAATTAAAAGGTTTTTTTATTTTTATTTACCTGTCCCTTACTTTGTTTTCAAGAATATTTTGCTAACTTATAATTGTATAAGAAAGTAGATTTTTTTATTGTATCTAGTAATTTTTTATTAAATTCTTCTTCACTTCCATGATATCCATTTCCCTTTTCGTTGTTAACAGCAGAACACCACAGCACATATTTAGCTTAAATTTTGCTTCACAACTGACCTGTCGAGTCGCTCGGCAACAGGAAGTCGACACGCAGCTTGGTTGTTTCTTTGCTAGAGCGTTGGTGAGTGTACAGTGTATATAAACCCTGGGTTAAACGCGAAAAATGAACGTTGGCAACATGGTCCTTGTCACGTTGCTTTTGCGCAGCTTTGGTGGGACAAGGGTCTTAGACAACAATTTCCCACAATCAAAAACGCAAAAAAAATTTAAAAGAACGTTAAAATTTTGCTACGTGTAAAGCAAGAGCAAGTATTTATTTGCGTAAATTGTCCGTCACCACAATAAAATAATTTAGTTTGATAAAGCACTACAAAAAGCTAAAAAATCATCATAAAAAGCAAATGTGTACAATTACACAGTTTGGTGAATGTCAGTACTAAGAAGTGACCAGTTCTTTAAAGTAAAGTAATTAGTTGTTGATTTAGGTCAATAGCTACTAAAGTATAAAATATTATAGTTAACCTTGAACTGAAGCAGATCTGAGAAGCCTCACGCGCCAAAATTGGAGGGCACCAAACAAAAACCAAACCAAAAAAAAAGAATTTTGTCAATTTATTTTCACATTACAGTAATAATATTAAAACACTAAATATTAAACTGACAACGGTTCAAATGTAAAAGGCAAGAACTCATATGATCCTGACGTCCTAATAGTAGGACACGGTAGGACGCTGTTTTTAAACATACGTGCGCGCGCCACCGATGACAAATTCGGATCTGTCTCCTATGAGTGGCTTTTAGAACAACCCCATTTAGCAGTTCCGCTTAGTGTTGCTGGCGTAGCGTTTTCTGTTTTTTTTTAAAATTAGTTATAAAAGTGCTTTAAAATGGATGAATATGGCATCAGATTTGCTAGGTAAGTAAATTATACAAAAAAACTTTTAGTAATCATTCAATTTTAGCTTTATTTTTATGTTTATGTTTCAGAATGCATACTGGTTGTTGACAACTGGTCGCCATTTATTGACGTCCTTTATGTAGGCCGTTAGGAATAAAAGCTACTGTATGGAAAATACATTATAATATTTTTTAAAGATTTTTTACAAGATTTTCAGCAACCTTCAGCCGATATAGTTATGTTGCTGCCCAAAGACGACTTTCAAACTGATAAGGATTCAAGTTAAAAACATGCGATGTCCCTTGATAACTTACCTGCTACTCAAGTAAAAGCTCCAAGCGAAATGTTAAGATTCTAATTTTAAAGAAAAAATATTTCTCTGACTCAAATTCTTTACAAAAAGTCAAAATGTTCCAAAAATTGGTAAAGTTTACAATTGGACTGATAGCCACATTTTATATAAAAATAGCTTTGATTCAAGTCAATACAAATCAGATAACAGAGAAAAGGTCACCGATTTCTATGTTGTTAAATTTTTTTAAAAAAAAGCTTTTTGATTTACTAATTCAAGAAACTAATCGTTATGCGGCTATAAAAAATAAGAATAACAAACCGGTTACAATTCGAGAAATGAAGTGTTTTGTGGAATTTTAATTTTGAGTGGGTATGTACCATATCTAATGCGTAGAATGTTTTGGGAACAAGACAAAGATGTAAAAAACATTTTGGTATCAGATGCAATTTTAAAAGATACGTTAGATCATATATAAGCGTTTTTCATATAGCAGATAACAATAATTTGGTTTCCAAAATTAAATATGCTAAGGTCTGTTTTTTGTTTACTTTATAAAACCCACGTGTTCTAAGAAATGCACCTAAAGTTGAAAACCATAGTGTTAATGAAGGCACCATGGCCTACTTTTGGCCGCCACGGGTACAAGCAATTTATAAAAGGCAAACCTAGTTACAAGCTATGAGTAGGTTGCTCTTCTACAAATATTTCACCACAATACAAAAAAATTAGTTTAGGGGTCATGCAGTTGTGCTCTCTTATGTAGATCAACTTCTAAAGGGTGCCTTTCACATTTCTTTGACATTTTTTTTCATTTGTCTTTTTGTAATCATTTATCTGAAAAAAATATTCGGGGAACCGGAACCGGCAATATTTTAAAGAAATGTAATTTTGATATTATGTTATCCTGACGTCCTACATATAGTAAAAGACGTTCATTTTTTAATACTCCTAAGCTTAAAATGTTTACCTTCGAGATGTGCGGATAACCAGGTGATTACAGTATAAAGAAAATTCAATCGTATTGACAAGGTTTGTATGCAAAAATCTTTAAAAGTAACAGAAGGATATTAAGAAAACGCCTAAAAACACGTAAATCTTGAAAAAAAATGACCAATGTACTTTTACGTAGTCCGGTCGGGCCCGAATCCCGGCTTAATTCCGGGCCAGGCTTCAATATACAAACTAAACAAAGCCCGGACCGTAGTTTATCTTTAAAAACGTAAGTTTAGCAAAATTATAGATCACAAAACGGCAAGCTTTGGCCGGGTCCATCCCGAAACCCGGTCCGATTACCGGACCAAGCCATAGAAAAACAATTCTGACCGTGTATCGGCCCAATTTTATAGAATTGAACCAAACGAACTTCTGTCAAAGCTCGACCCGGCCCAATGCCATTAGTAAACTGTACTAAAAAATCGTCGTAACATAGCAAATCAATTAAAAAAAAAGCTGAATGTTGAAAACTGACAAAAAAATAAACACTTATTATATCATTAGAAAAACAAAACTCAAGTGTAAGACAAAGTTAAAAATGAACTATTCCATTAGTTTATGAATTTTTTGCGTTTACTCAAAACTATCAATAACTTTTGTCCTTAAAAAATCACAAATCTCTTATATTTATGCTTCGGTATAAACCATCGCTCACTCAAACACGGAAAGGTAAATGTTTCACATCTGTTGTATCTCACGGATATAAAACAACCTCTGTGTTTATAAGTAAAAGGTGATAATGGACAAACAATAAAACGCGCAAACATTTTCGTTGTGAAAAATGTCTTTTTCTTATAAATTTTATTTTCGGTTTATCATTTAGGGTTTGCCTCGCAAATTTTAGAACTATTTATTTCAAACGTTTTTAAATTAAACCATAGGTAGCAACTGTACGTTTTTGTTTATAACTAATAATGAATAATTTTTAAAAGTACAAAATTGCTGTGATTTTGTGTCTCTCAGTCGATTTAAAAATTGCTTAACAGATAATGAAGAAAATTGATAAAAATAAGTACAAAAAATGATTACATAACTAATTAAAAATCAAAAATCATGAAAGTTTATAAAAGCAAATTCTAAATTGCCCGGTAAAAAATTAAAAATTTTTACATTAGCGCTATTTTTATAATATTTATCTTATCTAATAAACACCAAAAGACTTAAACTTTCCATTAAATACTAAAAAAAATATTAATCAAATAACAAGTATTTATACACAAAATCAAAAAAATGTATTCGTCACTAAATAACCATAAATAAAATGAGACTTTAATTTTTATTTTTATTTATTATTTAGAATTTTTCGAATGACGATTAAATTTTTATTCGTCACTTAATATCATGAGAATGGTAAAACATTTACATGCAACTAAAAGTCATTTAAACGATGAGATTTTGATTAAGATAAGAATGTCTTCCGGGTTTGGGCTGTGTCATTGTTGTTGTGACCAAAGTTGCCAACGTTTCGCCCACTTTCGTAAGGAGCTTTATCAGAGCGTGAGATAAATCGCAAAACTCAAACAAACAACCGAAATCCAACTAAGAACTTCTCAAAAGTAAAAAGGCCAATTTTGGGTTGGATTCGGGAGTAGAAATGTCCTTAGGTAATCGAGTACTTGGATATAGACGACGATTAATAACTCTATGAACATCTCGCTTCACATAACCATTGTTCACTAAGGTTCTAGTAAGATGACGGAGTTCCGAGTCTAGATTCTCAGGTTGGCAAATAGAAAAGGCACGATGAACCAAAGATTCAATAACAGAACGTTTCTGTGCAGGATGATGATGAGACGAAGCATGAAGGTATCTGTCCGTATGGATGGATTTGCGAGAAACAGAATGGCCCAGAAGTCCGTCGGGCTTACGAGTCACAAGAACGTCAAGAAATGGAACAGAACCATTACATTTGATTTCCATAGTAAATTTGATATCTAAGTGTTGATTGTTAAGATGATCCAGAAACTTAGACAATTCAAGATGGCCATGAGACCATATATATATATAAACGTGTCGTCAACATACCTTAACCACACTTTAGGTTTTAATATTGATGATTCCAAAGCAACCGTTTCAAAGGATTCCATAAAAATGTTAGCTACAACAGGTGATAGAGGAGAACCCATAACAGCACCAGAAATCTGTTCGTAAAACTTTTTATCAAATTGGAAGTAAGTAGAGGATAGACACTTATCAATAAGAGGTACCAAACTCAAGTCCTTGCCATGCTGAGACAGAATCTGTTTGATGATAATAAGCGAATCCTTAATAAGAACTTTAGTAAAAAGTGAAGTAACATCAAAGCTCACGAGAAGATCTTGGGGTTCAAGTTTTATAGTTTTTAGACGTTAAATAAAATGCTGAAAGTTGAGGCTGTGAGAAAAAGTTTTACCTGTAAACTCGCAAAGAGTGTTGGACAAAAACTTGGCTAGCTTGTAGGTAGGAGATTGGATAGTACTGACGATAGAAGTCCGTATAGACGAGGTGGTTTAGAATATGATGAGGTCAGTCGACGTTTAGTTTTAGGAGGTAGATTGGAAGATTTGATGATTGGGTTGACTTCACGTTCATTGGCCTGTTTACCCTACATTTACAAGGTTACAGATCAAATAGGGAAACTTCTTCGTAAGAATGGTATTAAACTCATATTCAACTCGACAGGCAAAATCTCTCAGATTCTTCCTTCTCCCAAAGACAAATTTCTTACACTTACATCTCAAGGTGTATACCAAATTCCTTGTTCATGTGGTTTAGTCTACATTGGTGAAACCGGTCGTTCCGTCATTACTCGCATTTCAGAACATGATCGTTGTATAAGAAAAAGGTATATTTCCAAGTCTGCGGTTGCTGAACATCATTTTACTACAGGTCACAAAATAGATTTTGATAATGTTTTTTTGATTGCCAAATCTCCATTCTTTTTCAACAGGAAACTCCGATAAAGCATAGAAATCATCAAACACCCCAATAACTTTAATCGAGATCATGGTTTCAAGCTATCCCCTCTTTGGTTCGCGGTCATTAGTCATTTATCAAAAACACGCCCCCTAGCAACCGTAACCCAATCAGAGTCGAGCTTAACCATCCGTGAAGATCCTTTTCCTTTATATACGGAGACTATTTCTTCTATCACTTCTACGGAGTTTAGAAGGGGCATGATCACAACGGCCACTTACCACAGCGGCCACCCGGAAGTGTGGCCGTTGTAGTCACGACAACAACGGCCACCGACGCCTGATCTGAAAATCGACTGCCGACGCCAGTTACAGCGACCTCTGTGACTATAATGACCACCTCTGCTCGTAACCACAACGGCCACCTATTTTGTCGACCACAACGGCCACCGCGACCACAACGGCCACCGCGACCACAACGGCCACCGCGGCCACAACGGCTACCGCGACCATAGCGACTACCAATCGTCATTCATCATGAGTTTCGATGATATTTAGTTTGCATTTCTAGCTTGATGGTGTCTTTTTCATTTTCTTTTGTGGTCATCCATTGTCAAAATGGAGCGTGTTAGGTAGTCCAGTGTCGTCCGGAGTCCCTGCTCGGGCGCCAGTTTTGTAACACTCTTCCGGGGTAGCTTGCGGTAGATACGTTGAGATAAATAAACACAATAATATAAACTTAAATATATTGTAATAATTACAAAAAACTCTTAAATAAATGATTTCCTGGCGTGTTGTTCTTCGCCTTTGAGCGACGCCCCAATGTGACGCCTCTGGTAGTCTTATTTCGCACTGCAAGGTTAATAAGGTTATTAGTGTCAAATGCGCTTGTACGAAAATGGCGGCGTGAATTTCCAGCTGCGAACTTTGCTGCAAGTAATTAATTAAAATACGGTGTTCTGTAATTAATCGAGGTGTTAGTAGGATTTACACAGGTGAGTTAATGTATTATACAAACGGTAAAATAACGGTTAAACGGATTTTTTAGGTAAAGTCGGACAGGCGCGTTATCTACAGGTGTGTGGAAAATTACCGGTAGGAGTGCCAATAGTAAATGAACGTGAATGCTACTAACACAAATATTAAGGGTGTACAATGATCGTTTATGCGATATAAACAGGATCTTAAATGGAAATTACTCGGAGGTTGCGGCTTGTACGAAGGTTACTACAGGGTACGTATGAATTGTGAAATGACAATGAACGAATGGGTTTTTTTAGAGATGACAGGGTACAGGGATGGCAACTGACTTTAAGGGAAGATGTAGGGGTCGAGAATGTTGTTTCGGTAATGAATACTAGTTTTCAAGATTTAACGATAATGCATTAATGCTACGTGGAAGTACGGTAGAGGCTAAATCCCGTTTTATGTAACAAGGTTTCGGTGTAATGATTACTCAGGTAACTATCGGCGGTTAGCCAGTGTCCACCAACAAGTAATTCTATTATAAAGTATATTCACAGGGTTTACTGGGAGGTTTCGGTGTAATGATTACTCAGGTAACTATCGGCGGTTAGCCAGTGTCCACCAACAAGTAATTATGTTCTCGGAGGCTTTTAGAGGTCAAACGACCCAATACGGAGATTGCGTTGGCTAGTGTAACTATCGGCAGTTAGCCAGTGTCCACACTGGCCCCAACACGAAATTGCAGATCAGAGAAATTATTTACAACAGGGATGTATATGAAATAACGAAATTAAAAAGGATCATTCAGGTAAAAATAAAATAAAATCGATCAATACTGGTACAAAAGGGTGGCTACTTACAAATACAGGTGCTGGCGATGAATACACTCGGTACAGGTGACAGGACGAGGTACATGCAAAAGGTACGGAATGAATGAAAGATGATGGTGATACAAAATGTAACGAATATGATTGCGGTACAAAATGAATGAAATATTCGGAGGCAAATGGTAAATCGTGAATCAGGAGAATTGTCAGGTACGGTGCAGGTTGTTAATATTTTTGGACGGTTCAGGACGGTTATATTTCCAGGTAAACACAAGAAGAACTGGTAAAAATAGATCGATTTTCCCGGTGATGCATGCTATTTTATACGGCTGGTGGTCACGCTTCGGTGGACATTTAGAGTAGGGATTCTTCGTCTGCGCGATCACGTACTCTTGTAGACGCGACGAGGTCGAAGTCCACGCGTATTTGTTGGGATTTTTACACAATCTTCTTACAAATACGAACATTACAATCGGTTTCGTTACAATTTCAAAGCTTGCAAATTGTGCTTATTGGATACATAAATATTTTTTATTTTAGTTAACTATTGGAAACACAGAATTGTACTAATTTGAGTTTTACACTATGTCGTTTAAGTTGTATTTACATACATTAAATAATGGGTTAGAAATCTAATCAAAATACCTTCAATTTTATATGGCACGTACACGAATGTGTCAGCGACGCTGCACTCCCTAGATATGTTGAGTAAACATTAAATATGTAAGCTTTTTACACTTCAGTTTTGAGAAATAGATCATGCATGCACTAGTTTTGATTAACATGAGATTTAGATATTTCTAGGTATGTATATAATCAAAACAAAAAATAAATAAATTTCTATACGCTTACGATTGAAGTGTGTCTAAATACAGCGAGAATACCGCATCGATTGGTATTTTCAGCTATAATACCCCTAGAGCATTGATAATACCAAGATAAGTTGGTCACAGAGACTGTTGAAAGCGTGTTTCTTGCTAATAGCACGAGGCCGATGGCCGAGTGCTATTACATTAAACAAACAAGCTTGAAACATTCTCTACAACAAAATTTTCAGTATTTATCAATTCTCCAAGTGTATTCGGTAAGATAATTTTTTACTACTTTCCAAATAGAGGAAAAGAGTTTGGTGTCAAACGAACAAGCGCGATTCAAAAAGGGAAAAAGAGTGATAGACAACATAGATATATTGAGACACTTGGTGAATAGAGAGCTAGAGAAAAAAAAAGAGGGAAATGGTGGCACTGTTCGTAGATTTAAAACCAGCTTTTGATAGAGTAAACAAGGAAAAATTCTGGGAATACATGAGAAGAAAAAAATAAAAATAAAAGATTAATAAAAAGAATGGAGGAATGTACGAAAAAACGAGAAGCAGGGTGAAAGCAAATGGAGAAGAGAGCAAGAAATTCGTTACAAGGAGAGGGCTGTGACAGAGATTTCCACTGAGCGCATGTCTGTTTGCAGTATATACGGGGGATTTAGGGGAGACAATGAGAGGACAACGGATAGAAGGGATAGTAGTAGAGAAAGGGAAGGTGTGGTGGTTGGCGTATGCGGATGACATAGTGTTGGTGGCTAAAGAGGAAAAGGAAATAAAAAACCCAAATCATAGAATCGCTTGGTTTTTTCTAAATATTGGATTAAAACTCAAATTAGTACAATTCTATGTTTCCGATGGTGAAGTAAAATAATAGTTATTTACATAAGTCAGAAAAATCTCACATTACTGAAGAGGAGCTAAATTGAAATACGAGGCACTGTGTGTATTTTAAAGTTCCGATGCGGTCGCGGTAGCCGTGGTGATCGTGGTGGCCATTGTGGTCGCGGTAGCCGTTGTGGTCATAGTGGCCGTTGTGGTCGCGGTGGCTGTTGTAATCGCGGTGGCTTTTGTCGTCGCGGTGGCCGTTGTGGTCACGGTGGCTGTTGTGGTCACGGTGGCCGTTGTGGTCGACAAAATAGGTGGCCGTTGTGGTTACGAACAGAGGTAGCCGTTATAGTCACAGATGTCGCTGTAACTGGCGTCGCCAATCGATTTTTAGATCGGGCGTCGGTGGCCGTTGTGGTCTCGGTAGCCGTTGTGGTCATGAAGATAGGTGCCCGTTGTTGTCACGGTGGCCGTTGTGGTCACAATGGCCGTTGTAGTTGACAGAATTGGTGGCCGTTGTGGTCACGGTGGTCGTTGTGGTTAAAGTTGTTAGGTGGCCGTTATGGTCACGGTGGCCGTTGTGGTCATGACTACAACGGCCACCCGGAAGTGTGGCCGTTGTGGCCAGTGGCCGTTGTGGTCTAGGCCCGTTTAGAATCCGGCTTGTTTCACAAGTTGATTACCTAACTCGGTAGTGGTTCTTTGTTAGATTTTCGTTTACTTTTTCAAGCGATCGTTTTCTTTCTTACCTTTTCAGAGTTTAGATTATGGCTTGTTTCACAAGTGGATAACCTAACTTTTGAGTAGTTCTTAGTTAGATTTCAGTTGCTTGTTTGAGTTTTGCAATTTATATCACGCCCTAATAAACCCCTTAGGAAAGTGGGCAAAACGTTGACAACTTCGGTTACAACAACAATGACACGGCCCAACCCCGGAAGACATTCTTATCTTAGTATAGATTCCGGCAATGAAAGCCTTCGGAATTTTGATTTCTTATTCGCAAATATTAAACGAAACCTTGTAGTCACCTGCGAATTACTTAAAAGAATATTTTTTAATTGAAAAATTAATATCTTTAACGAGTCGAAAAATCTTAACTGAGGTATCTAATTGCTTGTAGTTTATAAGACGTGTTAATTATTCAATGCTTTAGATCATTCAAATGTATCTACTAAGAAAGATATCCAAAAAAATCGTTAGTCATATAGCTGAAGATGAAACAATAGACAAAAAGAATCGGTTAAAATATTTAGTCGTTGACGTATTTGACGTATAGATATCAAAATAAATTTTATACTGAGTAAGATTGACAATATATTAAATTAATGCGTTCAGCTGCAGTATCTAATTGCGGTTTTATAAAGCATGATACGAAAGAGAGCAATTTTAAAAACTGGAAAATAATTGAAGTGGTTTGTTATTCCCATTGTGTGATGAATTTTAGATTAAGAGCAGTTTAAACATTGAAACGTCAGTGGTTTTATTGGAAATTTTAAATACAGAGTGAATAGGTTTGCCATTAATGCGCTTGGAACAAATGCAATATCGTGGTTCGAAAATTAATTGCTTGGCCGAGTATTACATATAAATTTCAAAATGTTTAACTAAGTTATGGCTTTTCAACGTTAACCGCAAAAAGTGTGTATTAATTTTGGAAAGAGTACGCCCAAATATTGTATTGAAACCAATTAATTAAATTCTGAACGATCCAAATGCGTTACAAGCAACACGTGCATTACGTTAGGGAAGCACTACTGGTACAAATGCAGACTATAGATCGATTTAGTCGCAGTGTCGATAGTGGTGAACAATGGGGTTATCGGTGGGTAATGGGTGATTACCAGAGGAATGAGGAATACGATCCTACTGTAATTCCCCGTTTAAACTGTGATGCATCCACCAGTATATGCATATTGGAAATTGAATCTAGGCAAAGCATTGGCCGTTGCGGCCTTTGTGTGACAATGCATATGCATTCCGCACACTTCTGACGCCGACATGCACCAATTTAATATGTGACAGTCCTGTTTATCGATATAGACAGATTATTCAAACTTGTCAACCGGAATTCATTTGGTGATAAATGCTTTCTGCAGCCAATAAAAATGATATCGAAATTTTATCGGCTCTATACATTCATTGCATATCACCAGGTATCTTCTTTATTTAGAATCAGCCAATTTTACACCTGATTGAAAAGCACTCCGTAGATCGCCAGCAAAATATGTCGTATCGAAAATACTTTTCAAGTCTCTAAATTATACCAACGAACGAATATAAAATACGTCATTCCAAAAGTCCTTTAGAGACGAATCTTTATAAATATAACTAGAGAACAAACATTTTACTTTAGCGAATTTAACGCAATAAATAGCGGGTAGAATTTGGAGCAATTCAACTGAAAATAATATTTAAACTAGCATAAACAATAATAAAAATTATATTTGCTAATATACGTTTATGATAAATATACAGGGTGTTCCACGAGGTACTGTAGATAGTAAAATGATATGTTCCTTAGGTCAATTTAAGTAGAAAACGTCTTATAAACATAAGTCCAATTCGCCATAGTTACACAGATACAAGCGTTCAAAGTTTATAAATGCTCACACATTTTTTGAAAATTATTATTATTATTATTGAAAACAAAAAATCGAACTACAAAACAAACATAAAAAAAACAAACAAAAAAACCACATCAAATGCTCGAAATGACCTCCTTCGGCATTAATACAACGACGGCTGCGATCTAAAATGGACCGAGTAGCCGTTTGAAGCACCTGCTGGTTGTTCCGTGTTTGTTGACACACATCCAGTATACGCTGGTATTAACTTTTACCTCGTATACTAAACTTTTCACATGACCCCACAGATAGAAGTCCAAAGGTGTGAGATCGGGCGATCTCGGTGGCCAGGCATGCGGGCCTCTACGCCCAATCCACCTATTGGGGTAAACAACATTTAGATATTCGGTCACATGCCGACTAAAATGTGGAGGAGCTCCATCATGTTGCAGAAACATTTGTTGTCTTGTTAGTAAAGGTACTTCTTCCAAATGCGGTAGCAATTCATTCCGCAAAAAGTTAGCATATGCTTCTCCTGTCAGACGTTCCTCAAAAAAAAAGGCCAATAAGTTGATCGTCAATCATGCCACACCATACGTTAACAGAAAATCTGCGCTGAAAGTTAGTTTCTGTTGTGCCATGTGGATTTTGATATGACCACAAATGAGAATTACGTGTATTGTTCACTCCATCTCTAGTAAATTGCGTCTCGTCGCTAAATAAAATTAATGGAACTAATTGTGGATTTACCTGTAGCCAGTGGCAGAAATTCAACCGGGCAGCAAAATCTCCAGGTTCCAGATGCTGTACCTGTTGTATGCGATAAGGATACAAAAGCCCATCATGTAATGTTCGCCATACTGACATACGGGAGAGTCCCGTTCGAGAAGAAATTCTTCTAGTACTCAACCCTGGACTCCGATCAACCATATGTAGAATGTTTTCCTGCTCATTCGCATTTAACTGTACAGGACGGTCAGATCTTGTTGAAACTGATGGAAATGAACCATGAGTCCGTACATGTTGAAACACAGAAGAAAAGGTTTGGTGATTTGGCACCCTCCTGTTGGGAAATCTTCGTTCATATTCCCTAACGGCAGATCTCGCATTTCCATCACAAAATCCATAAATGTAAATTATATCAGCATACTCTTCGTTAGAAAAATGAGAAGGCATTCTGCATTTAAATTACACTTCATTTAATAAAATCGACTGTGACATTAGTAGAAAAGAAAGCAATAAATGACATATTGTTCGGTTTTTGTTTCCCAGTTGACTAAGAATAATTAATTTTCAAAAAATGTGTGATCAGTTATAAACTTTGAACGCTTGTATCTGTGTAACTATGGCGAATTGGATCTATGTTTATAGGGCGTTTTCTACTTAAATTGGCCTAAGGAACATACCATTTCAGTATGTACAGTACCTCGTGGGACACCCTGTATTTAAAGATTTTCAATCACTCCACAGACATTACTACAATTTATTTCATGCATCCCCGCAAAGATATATTTAACTAAAAACCTTAAGTTTTAAACAAATTTGTAAAATTTTGTTAAAATAGTACCTATACGGAAGAAGTCCGACGATAGTCAAGCTACTATATAAATATCCAATGTTTTTGTATACCAAAACTGATCTAAACTAAATCCATAAGGTAAAAAAAGTTCGTCTAAAAAACACAAAATTGTATAAAATTAAAATTACTTTTCATGTTCTTTGTCGTTTAAAAGTAAAAGTCGTTAAGGAAACAGGATTACAAAGGTATTAGAGAGCCATAGTTATACATATTTTTAAAAAAAACCTGATACCTCTAAGATTTTTATTCAAAATTTAGTTAGAGCGGTGCCCTTGCATCGCTTTTGAAAGCTTTTTAATGTTTGGCAAATACCTACTTGTTTTCAATATTATGCATAATTGTAAATTATTGTGTGTTAATTTGCTTCTTAGTTTATTTTTTATTTGATTCATGGAAGAGAATATAAATATGTAGAGCCAAAGACTGTAAGAATAGTAAATGCTACTGTTTTTAACACGTCATATGTATCAGGCAAACTATTCCATGAATCAAATATTATTGTTTCTATAGTAGGAAGTTGTTTCATAGCTGTCCACTTGTGCTGAGAAATTAAATTTTATTTTTCTCGTTCAAGTTCTTCCAACCGGTTGGTTAGATCTGCGAATTTGTTGCTCCACAGTTCCTTGCTTTTAATATCTACCAATTGCATCCGAAGTAAAGCCGCATATGTACCGAACGGTGCCAAGTTAAGTTTGTTGACTTTTAGTTTGAGAGGACGTACAACGAAAGCTAGTGTAGCCTTATTTTCTCTAAATTGCTGAAAACGTCCACCAAAACTGTTCTTCATTTTTCTTCAACACAAACGCTTCTTTCGTCACGATACTGTTTTAAATACCTGAAGTGAAGTAATTCACGTGTCTCTATATCTTCGGTGAAAACTTGTAGTTTATTTTCAATTTCAAAGCACTCTACCTCTTCCAATAATGAATATGCGACGTTTCCGTTCCCTTGTAACATTACGTTCAAAGTATTAAGATGTGAAGTAATGTCGACAATTTTTGCAATCATGTGCTTTCCTCTAATTCTAGATGTTTGATGCCCTTTTCGCGTAAGAATAATTTTATTTCTTTTAAACATGAAGCAAAGCGCTTCAGCACTTTTCCTCTAGAAAGTCAGAAAACCTTATTGTGCAAAAGTAAATATATGTACTCGTTATCCATTTCGTCTAGAAATGCTTTGAATTGGCGATGAAAAAGTGGTTTAGCTAAAATGCTGTTAATTGATATCTTGATAACGGAGTTCATAATTGTATCCATTTCTTCAGGCAAGGTTTGAGCGCAGAGAAGTTCTTGATGTATTACACAATGGAATGTTAAAATTTCATGATTAATTTTATTCCTTAAAATTGAAACTGCTCCTTTACTCACACCTGTCATATTTTTAGCTCCGTCAGTAGCAATAGAAATTATTCTATTTATGTCAATTGCGGTGCGTGATATCCTTCTACAGCATTCGCAATATCTTCTCCATGTGTGTCTCCATTGAGCGGCAGCAGTCCGAATAGTTCTTCTTGGGGGCCTTGTTCTGACACATATCGCACGAAAAGTGATACTTGTGCCGTGTCACTAATATCACATGACTCATCAACTGCAATTGATATTGTAGAAGCCAGCTTAATATCTTCGATTTGATGCCATGTTATATTTGAAGACATTTTGGCAATTCTGTCTTGCACTATTTTTGCAGACACAGGCATTTCTTTAATTTTTTTCATAATTCTTCTTTATTTTTAAAAGTCGTAAAAGAGCTCTTCGGATGCTTTCATAAAGCAGTCTTTAATGTAATCACCGTCTGCGAACGGTTTCCTTCTTTTAGCAATTTCCATAGAGACTGCAAAGCTCGCAAGATTGGCGGCATTTGCACTATGTGCCCAGTTGTCTAACATGGAACTGGAATTTTGATTTTGTTGCTGAAACGCTGCAACAGCTCTTTTACGCCCGTCACCTGCCGGATATTTGTTTGCGAAAGTACTATGTTTTATGAGGAAACCTCTCTCTATGACTTATTATTATTTGCGAGCTTTTCATGACAAATGAGCAAGTCAGGCGACCATCCAGATTTTGAATGAACACAAATGATTCGGTCCATTCTTTATTAAAGGCACGATTGTCGTCAATTAGTTTTCTCTTCTTTTTAAATGTAACCAAAGCCATTTTTAAATTATTTTTTGGATAAATGGTGTATTATTTATTTAGAAATACAATTTAAGAAGAAGCCTTAAAATATGCCTAAAAAAAACTAAAATTATGGCTAAGATATATGTAGATGATGTTTTTGCAATTTGGTCTCATGGTTTAGATGAACTACAAATATTTCTTCAATACCTTAACAATCGACATCCGAACATAAAATTTAGTATTGAAAAAGAAATTAATGGTACCTTACCTTTTCTTGATGTAAAAATAGAAAGAAAATTAGATGGTACTTTAATACATTCAGTTTATCGAAAACCAACACATACAGATCAATACATAAACGCAAATTCTCATCATCACCCAGCTCAGAAACTTGGGACGATTCGCACATTATATAATCGTGCAACAATAATTTGTCACCAAAATAAATTACAAGAAGAATTAGAACACCTTAAGAAAGTTTTTATAAGAAATGGTTTTAATAAAGAACATATTAAAAAGTTTCTTAGACCAAAGACAAGACCTACTTTAACAGATGATTCAACTATTAACCAAAACTTTGTAATTCTACCTTTTGTTTCCAACATAAGTGACAAAATTGGAAGAATACTAAATAAACATAAGATAAAAGTAGCTTATAATACTACTACTAAGATTAAAAATTTGTTGAATCCTATAAAAGACAAAATACCTTACAATACCTGTGGAGTGTACCAAGTTCCATGCACTTGTGGCAAGGTATATATTGGCGAAACGGGTAGAACTATAGATACGAGATTAAAAGAACATAAAAGACATCTTCGTTTAATACAACCTACTAAGTCTGCCATTGCCGAACATGCACTTGACACTCTTCATGATATAAACTTTTAGAAAACTAAAACAATTTCTAAAACAAAGAACTGGAAATCAAGAAAGATTAGAGAAGCTATTGAAATTATCAAACAGCCTAACAATTTCAATAGAGACAGTGGTTATGAACTTTCTGACACATGGTTACCTGTTATTTCTTAATCTTAATTTGTCCACCATTGACACTTAAGCTACGTCTAGAGTTTTTATGGTGCTTTCCTTTAGACTTTCGAGCGAATGCTGTAGCTAAATAACTTCCGCTTATTATCTAGTTCCCTTATAGTTATTGTTTTTAGTTACCTTAGTTTTTTATAATTGTCAAATTAATTTAATTTTTGCCTGACAAAGAACTGAGACAAAGTTCGAAAGCTAGCAATTGTATTTCTAAATAAATAATACACCATTTACCCAAAAAATAATTTAATAATGTTTTATGGTGAAAGTTTTATGTCTAAAACAAAGCCATTTTGTCTATCATTAGAATCTAAAAAATCGAAATAAATTAATGTATTGAAAACACATACGCAACTAGCAAAAGTTTAGCCCATTTTTTGTCGTGTGTTTCTTGGTGTAGTTGTCGTACCTTCTCGCAAGTAGCGCCTATTTTGCGGAAAATTGGTGTGTAATGTTCTTCCAATGTGAACTCTTTTATTTCCTCGAATCTTTGTGTGGCGTCTTGGAGTAATAAAGTTTTCTTCCATCGATGGTGGTTGATTTGTGCCCGGATAAGCGCAAAATTTGCTCATTCCAGTATCTTGAGGGCTCTTGTTCTTGGTATCAGAGATTTCACTCGGAGGCCATCTGGTATAACTTCCGAGTGAAATCAAACATTTCGTTGAGATACTAAAAACAATAGAGCTACAACCACGGGATCAATTAGTCAGCTTCAACGTAGAAAGTCTTTATACTAATGTGCCAGTTGAAGAAGCATTGAAAATTATCCAAACGAAGCTCCGAGAAGATGAAAAACTCCAGGAAAGAACCACGCTGCCAGTAGAAGGAATAATGAAGCTCCTAGAATGTTGCTTCAAGAACTCGTACTTTCAGGAGAAAGACAGATTCTTCACTCAAGACGAAGGACTACCAATGGGTTCATCTCTATCACCAGTAATCGCCAACATCTACATAAACTGGTTTGAATCCCAGGCCATAGAGAAATCAAAATTCAAACCCAAAACATGGCTTAGATATGTTGACGATACCTTCATAATTTGGAACCACAGTAATCGGCAACTAGACATTTTTCTGCGACATCTGAACAACATAAAACCATTTATCAAATTCACTATGGAAAAGGAAAAGGAGAACTCACTTCCTTTTTTAGATGTTCACGTAACAAAGAACAAGGGAATTATGGAAACGACTGTCTACAGGAAACCGACACACACCGGTCAATATCTTAACTTTGAATCCAACAATTCCACATCTACGAAGAGGGGAGTAGTAAAATCTCTAATCGACAGAGCGTACAGGTTGTGCAACACAGAGAAAGGGCTACGAGAAGAAATCTAAAACATTAGAAACGATCTAAGGCAGAATGGTTATCCAGAAAATATTGTAGGAGAGCTTTTACGGAAAAAGCAATTGAACACCAAGGAACAACCTAAAACAGAAAAACTGCCCAATTCACTGCTGAGCATCCCATATGTCAAAGATTTATCAGAATCAATAAAACGTATAGGGAAAAGCTACAACTTAAATACAGTGTTCAAATCAACGACCACCATTAGGAGTATAATTTCTAACACAAAGACACAAACAAGTCGAGATTCCCAAAACTGTATTTACTAAGTTCCATGTGAATGTGGCAAGTCATACTTGGGGGAAACCAAAAGACAACTTGACATCAGACTGAAAGAACATCAGACGCACAGACAGAGAGGAGAGACTTCTAAGTCCGGCATCGCCCAACATTCGTGGGATAACCAACATCGAATGAAATGGTCGGAAGCAAAAATCATACACAGAGAGGAACATTGGTACAAACGGAAATTTAAAGAAGCGGCATTCATCAACAACAACAAAGAAATTTTAAGCCAGCCAAGTGTCGAGATAAGCAACATATGGAAACCACTAATCGAACCTCTAAAACAACTTAAACTTCACTAAGTAATTTTGTTAATTAATCTGTTACGCTAAGTTGATTTTGTACCCTTGAACGCTTTATCGAACATGTCTTTAGTATATAAGCTCCAGTAGTTTCTAAGTTTGTTAGTATTCACCTGATGACGATTGCAGATACCACAGCAATCGAAACGTTGTGTATATTCGTTTTAAAATAATAAACAATGAAAGTTCAGCAAAATGTTATTACTTCGCATGAATAGTTCGTGTGTAAGTTAAGTGTACAGATGGTAATAATGATGTACAGTGTAGAATGTTCTGGATTAAATAGTATGATAATTCTTTTAAAATCTTTTTAAGAATCAATAAGTTATTTGCATAACATTTTTTGTTGCTAGGTTTTAAAATTTTGTTTATCATACTTTTAATTATGTTTAATTTTTGGTTATGAGCATGTCTACAAAAATAGTTTATGATTTTATTACAAAAAAAAGTTTAGTGTACCAGTCAGTTAAAATTGTACTGTTATCCATGTCTCTAATCAAGAGAACATCTAAAAATGGAATACAAATATATTTTTCTAACTCATAAGTAAAATTTAGGCCAGGATCTAAAGTATCTAATGTTTCGTTAACTAAATGTTTAGAAATGCATGTAATAATGTCATCAACATAGAGAAGCATAAGCACAGGGTTAACAGAAAGTTTTAACTTAGCAAATGTCAGTAAGTCATGCGTGGTTAAGTTACGTTTTGAAATTTTCCAAAACATTTGGAAACTTCGAAACAATAGTCGGGTAAAACTTTGTTATATTTTATAATCAGATCTAAAATCGGATAAATACATAGTTTAAAATTAAATTAATTTTAAAACCCGTTACAGTATTGACAATCCCGGTACGTAAAAAAAGCTGGATGTAAACAAGAACTCAACTATCGGCAAAAATTCGTTTTTATGATTATTTTAGAACATATGTTGGGCAACACTAAATTTATCTATTTTCTTATATTTGAGCTAAGTGTTTTTTATAACGGGTTTTTAGGGGTCTTCTGGTTTGCTCTATATAAATTTGTTACATTCTTTACAACTAATTTTCTATATTCCCGATTTATCGCACATATCTATTGGATCTGGGTTATCTTTTCTGAAGTTCTCTAGTACATGTGAGATAATACGAAAGTCTTATATATTTATTTTCTTTTTGCTGTTAACATTTTGTAACGTATTCACATTGTTAATATTTTATTGATGTTTCTACTTTCTAATGATATTGTTGACTATTGATATTTTAAACTATTGATTCCAAAAATCCATTGTATGTTACAATATGTTTAATATACTTTAATTCATTGTTAAAATTATCTTTTGTTAATGGGAAATTCGAGAATCGTTGAATCAAAAATTGAAAAGCAGCAAGTCGTTCGAATCAATTGCGGGAAACAAAATCTTTTTTCACTAAATTGTTTATAAGTTTTTCAATTTTTTTGAGCAGCGTAAACAACTTATTATTTTTGAATATCTACAAAATTATCAGTTTTTTTCAGAGGATCTTTATGTCGATAGCATTAAAGAACTACGCTACTTAGTAATTACCTAATTAAACCTGGAAAATTTTTAAACAAACTATTAAAAAAACGCCTCATACAGGCATAAAAATATTTAAATAAGAGGTAATAAACTTTTTTTCTCAAGTCGTATAATTTATTTAAACCGCACATTTAAAAAACTTCTTTTAAAATAATCCTATTTCTTTTTCTAATTAAGTAGAAACAATTATTGCAGAGCAAACAAAATAAAATCGATATCAAATATGGAGGATGTTAAGTGAAAACACTTTAGCGTTGGCAATCCAATAAATGCTGTTTAATCTGAGACAAGTACAAAATATATTAGATTTATACTTTTAACAGCCACCTCGGGGACATTTTGTATCGACATGGGATACGCATTCGAGAAATTACTCACGAGTTCGTCTTCTAATAGATTTCAACTTATACTATATTTCACTAATGCATTTCTTAAAAAGTTGTTACTACTTTAAAGTTTACTCACTTCTTACTATTTCTTTCTATTACGTTAAAATTGAAAACGAGCGCATGCATAAAATACGATATATTTTACAACCGCAATTTTACGACTAATAAAGTATTCATTCAAAATTAGTAATAAGTGGCATCGCAATTTCAAATGTATTCGTATTAAAACGCTTTATGAAATTAATACCATTAGCATATCTCAGTTCATAAAAATATTATCATATCCATAAATCAGAATGGACAAAAGCAATTGTTTTTATTATGGCATACGTAGAAACACGACATGAAATTAATAAATTCTATAATCCAAAGCAATATATTTTTCACACTTAGTACTTTAATTGGCTCGATTTAAATAATAATTCTTGCAAAAAGGCTATTACGTTTGTAGAACTCAAACAATATTTGAAATTACTGAACAATTAGGTTGCTCTATCTAATCGAATTGGTAATAAACGGTAAACAAAAAATTATATTAATTCTACATAACAAAAAAACAGAGCAATCTAACACTAATTAAAAAATAATATGAATTCATTAAGTCTACATCTTTTGACAACAGCATTTAATAAAATTTGAAGAATCACAGACATAGTGTAGGTACCTCACAACAAATCTTACTCGTAGTAAAAAAATCGTTTGAATACTTCTACTGCAAAAAAAACTATTGCAGTTTAAAACAAACTAAACAAAATTATTGAAGAACTAAATTCGCATCTTCTTGTGATGACTAGTCAAACTGTTAGTAACCAGAGACCAAAAAACCCACCGACAAAGCGTTGCTCTAGTATTAACAAACATACACAAAAAACAAAGATTATGCAACTGAAAAGTGAACGATAAAAAAACATTAAGTCAAACTAAATCCTAGGAACAACAAAGCATTTGCAATAAAATAAAAAACGAAAATATTGAAACGTTCGAGAAGTTATTCTCAACTTCGAGAGCCTTCGCGAAGTTTTTGTACATTTCCAGAACGTATACCGGAAGATATGGTACATTCAAAAGGATTTCCAAAATGTAAAAATCCGGCACAAACAAATAAAAGGTCAGTTATTGCCAGTAATTCGAAGACGGCAGTGTTAAGAAGATTATTCAAGTTTAAATAAATAAGTGATTAACGCGTGTGAGATAAATATACGGAGTATAACCTTGTACGTGACTAGTGTAAACAAACAATAAGTGTTAAATAGTTATCCGCGGACTTATCTTTGTGTAAATGATATAAATTAGTGTAAGTGTTTTTATTAAATATTCTTAGATTTAATTAATTCAGTTAGTTATAAACGTGTACATATTTTTAGTATAAATAAATAAATTTGTAGTAATAATAAACGTTACAATATTATGAAAACTACACGAAAAACAGCAACAATCAAAAATCAAGTCATATTTTAAAAACTTTTTGGTATCAATTAAATATGTAATCTAATTTTATATGATAATGACAAATACAAATGATTTGAGTTAACAAATGAATTTAGAATATTGTAACAGGATTGTAAACAATAAGTAAATACAAACTCTTGTACACATATAATCACTAAAAATTGTTTTACAATTATAAGTAAGATAAGTGAAAGAAGTAAAAAGTTGTAAAAAAACAAATAAATTAAGATTTAAACAAGTAATTTAACATAAAATTCTCAAAAGAAAAAAGTATTTAAAGCTGCAAAAGAATAAAACAATGAAAATTAAAAATAGTGTCAAAGTAGTCTAAAATGTAAAATTAAACAATAAGAATGTGAAGAAGATATAGAAATAAGAAAAGAAAAATGAATAAAGTGTGAATAAAAAAGTGAAATTAAATAAAGAAAAAAGACAAATTAAAAAGTTTAGTTCAATTTAATTATATTATTTTTTTCTTAGTTTTAACTACCTAACTTAAGTTAAATTAAAAGTCAATTGTGATTTTGGAATATAATTATAAATAAAATTTTGAAATTGTCGATATTTTCATTTTAATAAACAAATTGTTCACACAGTGCTCAGTGTCATAGTTATAAACGTGATAATTAAGCAAAATAAAATCTTAAAGAAGCAAGCAAAAAAATATAAGTAAAAAAGACAACAAAACAGTTGTTTAAAAACCCATTTAAAAATTAAAGCACAAATTGAATAATTATAGAAACAAAATTATTAGTAAAAGCATACAATTATTTATAATATAATTAAGTATGCTCTTAATTCTGTTAATTGTGATACTAACCAGTTACTAAAAGTTTTTTCTAAATTATCAAACGTTAAATTGGTTACTCTATTATTCAATATTTGTTTGTAAATTGTAATTTAACTCATTTATTTGCTCTGGAGTCATCTCTGAATACAATCATTTGCTTTAGAAATTTCTCAAAAACTTTCAAAAAATGAATTTTTTTGTAAAACGTATATTAATTTTTTATTGAAATAGCAATGAGAAATTACATATTCTATAAGTTATTAAGCTGACTTAAGAGTTCATTTATTATATTGAATTTACTAGTGTCCTGATGAAGTTATCTTCAGTAATTAGACCCCTGCTACCTTACTTCAGCTCGATTGACCAGTAACGTTTTAAGCGTCTGTGGCTCTCTTGCAAAAGTGGTTGTATGAGGGAATTTGTGTGATTTTCTAGTCTGCTGTAGTCTTTATTGCTTTTTTATTGAATGACATCCGTGATGAATTGTATTCGTAAGTCTTAATGCAGCGTTTGGTTACTCACATACCACATTACATCAACTCTGACTCTGAGAATTTTGAATTACGATCTTTAGATTATAGTAGAGTTTGGTACGCTGGCACATCCCCATAGCTTTGTAACAATTTCATATAATAGAATTTTATTCCAACCACGCACGAACAACAACAAGCTAAGTCATAGCATATACCGCAAGAAAACACATACAGACCGGTATCTACACGCATCTTCTCATCACCATCCACAACAGAAGAGATCCCTCATCAACACACTTCTAAGAAGAGCGGAGAAAATTAGTGACGAAGAACACAAGCCGGAGGAAATCAAACACATAAAGGACGCTCTTATAAAAATGGCTACAACAAAAAATTAATAAGACCACATAAGAAGAAGGAGAAGCAAGCTGAGGTTGCTGCGGAGACACCGTCAGAAACATATGCTTACTTACCTACGTTGCCGGAGTCACTGACAGACTAAAGAGGGTTCTAGGAAAGAAGAACATCACTACACGTTATAACACAGTGAAGAAAATAGATCAGCTCATACCTCCTAATAAAGATCAACTCCCAAGACTACACACCAAAGGTATATACAAATTAGAGTGTATGAGCGGCAAAAGTTACATCGGCCAAACAGGGAGGAACATTCAGTGCAGGGTTAAAGAACATCAACGAGACGCTCAACTCAGACGCACGGACAAATCTGCAGTAGCGGAACATCTACATGAGAATGGAGATCACCGGATTGATTACGGGACCGTAAAGGTATTAGCACGAAGCAGACACTATCACCAGCAAATAATAATCGAATCACTGGAAATAATGAAAAATCCTAACAACTTTTACAATGAGGATGGATACAGATTAAGGAACACATGGAGATCTAAGCTGCGTGAACAACATGCAAGAAGTCGCCAGACGTCTATGAACCTAAATCAGCAGACCAGAAGGGACACGGATCAGCGAAACGGACCCGTAAGACGGTATATAACGAGGAACGCAAGACGATAACATCAGTCTTCAGAAATCTTTTGAAGAAGCTGACAGCATGATCAGCGAAACGTAAAGAGAAAGTTTTGTGACGCGGCAACACCCGAAAAACAGTGCTACATTAAACAACGGCCGTGAATGTTTGCATTGTAGTATGGATCTTCTTCCAAAAAGCCAATTTAATTAGGTAACATGTAAGTTCATTTGTTTCCTTTTCTCCTGTATGTAAATTTGGAATCAAGGTAAATTTCAAGGTATTTTATACTTGTTGATACCGGGAGCTGTATAAAGTTGATAGTGACTCGTCGACATTGTTGTTTTCGTAAGTTAAATGGTACTTGTAGAGATATTGTTTCGTTAATTTTAACTTTCCATTTGTACAGCCATTGTTGAAGTAGGTTAAGGTGGACTTGTAAGCGTGCAGCTGCTATTAGGAAATCTTCGTTTACAGCTATAATAATTGTGTCGTTAGCAATGTTTCTGTGATTGTGCTAGTGGTTGTTGGAAGATCAAATGTATATATCCAATTTAGGAATAGTCCGAGGACACTACCTTGAGAAAGTAGAAGTTTCTGGATTTACCCTTGTTCTCAATTTTCTATTTTTATCGTATGATTTTATGAATATATAGTAAGACTCCGATAGGAGTGCTGCTGTACAGTATTTTCTATTATCCAGAGATTCTTGAATAGTGAGACTGTTGTGTACTCGAGTGCTCTGCTCGCAACCCAAATTGATAATCGGGGAAAACATCTTGCAGAGGTGTAATACGATATAGTAGTAGTAGCTCTAGCAGCTTTGATATCGTTGATAACATACTTAACGATTACCATAATTGAAGTTTGAGTACAGCATTAAATATATTTGTTAACATAACTATTCCTTTCTTAAGAAGTTCTATGAACATCCTAAGAGTAACTTGGTCTATTCCTGGAGTTGTTTTGTTGTTTCAATAAGATATTTTTTTCTGTATTTCTTTAAAAGTGAAGAGGGGTATACTGTGCCCAGATACATCTAAGGTGTTGTCATTTAAGAAATTTAAAACGTCTCTGTCTGGTATATAGTTGGCTTAAATACTTTTTCTACGTGTTCTGCAAACTGGGGATACAACACGTATTCTGAGAAACGGTTCTCTGAAAGTTTTCTTCGTTTTAGTTTATTGCGTTTTATCTGCTGGGGCATGACTTTTTGGTTTTTCTTTTTTTGGCAATAAGTTTTTTTATTTCAAGCGGTATATTATCAGTGTTTCTTTGTGAGTACAGATTTGGTGTAGCTTGTTTGAGAGCTTGTTGTAGAGTTAAGATTAACTTGTTTATTCCTTCTTCTAGTTCAGTAGGCGTCTTAAATCTTGCTGATGTCTTTCTCCGGTCAAGTTATCATCAATCATTTGACTACCAATTATGCCAGCACAAATATTAGTTATTATTGCAAATCTCCATTTTGGCGGAATATTATACACTTAAAAAGAATTAATCACCGTAACATAGATACAGAATAAACACACTTTCGATTCTGCCGTAATGTGTAATTACTGCGACTCCTACTGACAAAAGTAAAGTAAAAGGAAACACAAAACAGCCTGATGCACAAAGAGGAAAAGCAAAATAGGTGGCAAACGTGAAGGATAGAACGCCTCACAATGTTATCACTATTTATATCAAGACAGAACATTACCTACACATTAGTCATTTTGACCTCTTGGTCATTTAAGAAGTTCAGTTATACCTAGCAAAAGTAAAATAAGGATAAGCCTTTTAACGTATTTATTCATGTTCTAAAACTTAAATTAAATTTCTTATTGCAATCCAAACATGTTTTTATTAAATCATTCATAATTATAATGATACAAGTAAAAAGTTTTTGTTAAAATTAAGACTACAAATTGATCAAATTCAACTAATTATTATAAGAAATCATATCAGCGATTAAAGTACGTAATAAATTACTACGAAACCACAAGTAGGCATTTCAAGTAAGCATTTATGTTATCACTATTTGTTCCACGCTGGTCTAAAATAAGGTATCAGCAATTTAATTTACGTTAAGGTTTGCAATATGTGCTAAACTTTTTGCTAAAGCTGTGGCAAAGATAAATTAACGTGTACCGTGACTCCGACAGTTTTTTGTTTGGAACTATACGACATGGATCCATCATTTTATAACAAGTTGCTTGCAGCATATAATCTATAACTCACTACATCAATTAGTGAATGATTGAAAACTATCAGAAACTTACAAGTAAGTATTGACTCTGATTTTGAATATTGTTCACTCTCGTTATATGTTAGAATTATGTCGCCAAGCTTGCACATTTTTTGGCATGTATGACTTAGTTTTTTGCAATGAAATGAAATTATCGTGCATTTGCTTTTCTTTTAGAACAAGAAATTGATGTTACATCCCTTGTGTGCCTAACGGAAAATGATTTGGACATATTTAAGAAAAGTGAATTTGGGTTGGTTGTAAAGTTTAGTAGTTGGAGAACCCTTCGACAGAAAAAAATAACTTTCCAAAAGTTACAAGAAGATTATTTAACTCGGATGGTGTAGATTCGACTAATATTCTAAGTGTAACATACTATTAATGCTGATGCGTGTACATATTGGTGTCAAGGACAGTATTATTTGGATCGGTAATATTATCCACCAATAATTATAAATTTTAATTTAAACTAGGATTAAACCATAAACTGTAGTGATGATAAAAATATAACACATTTATTTTGAATTTAGCAAATAAATACGTTTAAACTATGTGTATTTACTGAAATCATTCATACCCTGAAGCTGCACAAAAGCAAACATTATGACACTGCGTGCTTAAATTAATACAAAGTGTTATTACTATTAAACCTATTTATGATAAAACGCAACAATCAACAGAGATAAGAAAAAGCAGTACTTGTCATAACTATGGTTCTTCTCTACGATCACATTAAGCAACTTTTGAATGATAAAAGAAAACAATGTTTTCTTAAATTGATATATTATAAATTCTATACAATTCTTTTTCAAAATATTTGTTGTAATAAAATGAAAGCTTTATTTAAGCGTACATCGGCTTGACTCAAAACCAACAGCCTATTTGCATGAAATATAGCTGTTTTTGCTTTATTACAGTAAACTTTTCTCTTCGTGTACTAACAAAGCATGAATAGTCACAATATTTTGTTGAGATGAAATAGCACCTGAGTACATGGGAGAACCGGGAAAACGATTTAGAAGTCCAAATGTCTTCTTAGTCGTTCTGGTGTCAAAACATATCAAATTGCCAACATATAAATGGTGCGCCTTTTAGGTTAAAACTTACTTTTAAGAATTTCATCTTACTTTGAGTTTTTTATATTTTTCCTTTTTTTTGTTCTTCTTCTTTGGCACTTTCCCATTATAAGTTTGCTGAGCTTATCGCATTCCATTCCATTGCAATACTCTTTTTGGTAACTGTGCTGTGGCTTTCTTTGGACATGACCGTACCTTTGTAATGCTCTATTTTTTTGTTATTGAGCATGCTACTTTTATCCGGTACTATATTATTTGGTTTTTATTTTGTCTTTTCTTCTCATAAAATCTAATTCGACTGTTCTTATTTTATTTCGTATTATTGTTGTCACTGACCATACTTTTACTACGTATAAGATAATATTTAGTACTATGCTTTTTTTTGTGAGAGTGTTATTGTTCCAAATCAATCCAGCAAGTGCTTTTGTAGCTTACTTTTCTCATGCTATTTTCATTTTTACATCTCGTAGACAAGTACCATCTCGATGTATCATCAACCCCAAATACTTAAAAGCCTGGCAACTTTAAATAGTCTCTTCTTCTAAACTTAAATTTAAATCTGCAACATCCAATACACAGGTATTCAGTCTTACACATATTTATCTTAAGTCATAATTCGTACTCTCCTTTTAGTTTTCTTATCATATATTCCAAGTCTTCTTTTCCTTGTGCAAAAATAACCTGATCATCTGCGAAAAGTAATGAATTCTTTATAACCTTTGTTTATATTAATCCATTTTTCTCCAACGTTTGATCTTCTCATTGCTTTTCATAGTTCTTTCTTAAACACACTATCATAGCTTTTTCTAAATCGATGAAGGTCATATGTGTTTTTTTCTTTGTTTTTTACTATGACTTGTCTTATAATAAATGATCTGGCCTTCCAAAATCCAGATTGTTCTTCACTATAATTATCCGCGTGTTGCGCTATTTTATTTTTTCAAATTCGTCATTGTATTTCTCTAGATATTTATTTCTGTGTGATTCAATACCGAAACGACAAAACAGTCTTTTTAAAGGGGTGCTACAAGATATAACAAAAAAAAAGATAGGGGTTAGTGCCAACTCCTCTGTGGTAATGAAAACTAAAAAACCACTTTGAAATGTGGTCACGTCTCTCAGGAATTTTGCAAAAACATTTTGCTACATTTTTATCGATTTATTCTAGTTAGCCACCACACACTATATGCAACTTTTGATAAAATTTGTGAATCAGATTTTTTTTTTATATCTGTCGGTTATATAACAAACATATAAAGTTCGTGTATCACGTCAGTCCAGAACACCTGCAAAACCTCAACTTTATAATGTCTGTACTTGAAACCAAATTGTTTGCATAGAAATTGTATGAATTGCTCTTGAAGCTCTTATAAATTGTATTTCAGTAATTATCAATTTAAAATGTAATTTTATTTTTAATGTTATAATATGCTTGATCTTTACCTTTGTAACAACGTAAATAGATACGAATTATTTTAAAATTAATTAACAATAAATAATAGATTTGAGCTTTGTAAAAAATTGATTAGCACATTAAAGCGGTAAGCATTTGTAAGTGTGCTAAAAGCAATCTTTTAATAAAACACTTACCAACTGTAAATTTTTTGTCGATCAAAAGACAGCCGCGATTTAGATTTTTTTTTCACGCCGTGAACTTGAAAAATTCGTTATTTATTTGGTAAAGTTTGATTGATATAGAAACACTGTTTTTTACATTTAGATCGCAATGCATATTTTCGTATCAATTTTGTTTATGATTCAATTTTTAGCTACCGCTTATTTTACTAAAGTTTTTGATTGAAACTTTTTATGTCTAAGGTCTAATCAAGTTTAGAAAGACGTACGTATGGTAATTAGATATTAAATGTTCTCGTGTTCTTCTAGCAGCATATTCGTGTATTGATCTTACAATGGCATGTACTTCGAAAATGTAATAATTATGACGGATGTACTCTTGGAGGAAGCGCTTTTCAATTTCCTATAAAATAAGAAATAAATTACTACGTCAAATCAATAACATCTAGGAAAGACATAAGTGCAGGGATTGGAATGAATTACCTTTTCCTGTTTATACGTAATGTAAGTAGACGACGTATTTTCTGAAGAAGCACTTCGATCGAAACGACGGACTATTTGAAAGACGCCTATAAACTTTGAATCACCTCGACAATCTCTGTAAGTATGAATGGAGACAAACATATGTTCCTTCTCTTCCAAGATTCACTTTGCGCTAAAATGGGAGTTTGCCAGTAGATATCTTTATACTGTCCCCGGTTGATGATGTCAGACAGGATTTTATGGATATATTTCAAATAAACATAAAAATATAAGTCACTCGATTTTCGAAAGAGATGCAATATAAATAAAGTTTATAGTTTTTTTCGTAAAGTGATGTTTGATAATAAACTTGTTTTGTACTGAATTTTCTGTATGAACAATAACATTCAATTAAAGCTATTTAAATGCAATTATTATTATAGTTATGCAAATGGATTTTTTCTATACTTTACAAAAATATTCATGTTTTAATCCACTGAAAAAGTTTATTTTAAAATTTTTTATTGAATTATTGTTCTTGTTAATTTTTTTCAAAATACACTAAAAATATTGACTACAGCATCTAGCTATTTGATCTTTTCGCGGAAACAAGAGAACCACTCGTGGTCATTTGATTTACTATTTTCGAAAAAATATTGAAATTTTAGACTTAAATAAAAAAAAATCTTTAAGAATGTGTTGTAGCATAACGTATTTTAAATGTTTATTTATTGGGTTAGAAGATATGAAAATCTTCCTCATTGTACGAGATGTCAGTTGTACGGTCACACTAAAACATACTGCAATAGACCGTATGTACATATGTGTAAAATGTGGAAGTTCTCGTAACACTACGAGTTCTAGTGAAACAAACGATACTTCAGCAAAATTTGCCCTATTCAGTAGATCACACCCAGCAAATCATAAAGGCTGTGAGTATTATCATAACTTATAAAAAAGCATGCTTAGTCAATTAATACAACAGAGCATCATGGCAATGAGCAAGCTTACAATGTTAATTAATAAGATTAAATAATGACTAAAAATTGCTTTGTGAAAGCTAGCTTAACGTAAATAAGTGTTAAAAATTTTCTTCCAACAATATCTGATTCGTGTACTGCTTATCAATAAAACACACAATTCACCAGTAGAACGTATTTTAAAATACCCCACTTCTATTTCTACCATACGATACATCCTGATAACACTGCTCATGCTGGAACGGCAATTCTAATCAAATCATCAATTAACCACTATGAACTCAAAAAATTTGAAAAATCATATTTACAAGCAACTAGCATTAAAATACAATTACTACCACATGATCTAACACTATGCACTACACTGTCCCTTCTGCAATAACTTAAAAACAGAACACTTTCAAGAGTTTTTTTTAGTACACTAAGTCACATATTTATAGTAGTATTTCGACACTTTACACACAAGTAATATATTTACGACTTATCTTCTAACCACACAACTATAATATCAACAGTGAAACGGTTATAAATATAAAACTTGCACCAAAATTGTGCACAACAAAAACCAACCAGTTCCGACCTTATGTACAATCGCCTTCAACCAAAATGACCGCTCAACCAAAATGACCGCTTAAGATCGGACCAATTTACATTCTAATGGTATGGGGTGTTTCCTATTAGAAGCTTAAAGCAAATAAACCAATGCAATTGTATTACCTGTCTAGCTAAAAAAATAATAGAAATGCCAGATTGGTATTTATTATAAAATTTTAAATGTATTTAATATTTAAAAAGAGAATTTATACCTTATGCAAGCTATTAATTCTAGATTTATTTTTTATATCAGATATTTATATAAAATATTGCTTCTACTAATACTACTATCATTACTAGTGTATTCATAACATATTTGCAATTACTATGCATAATTAATTAAATCATTTTAATAGTGGACTGATTAAAAATACGCCAAATGATGAAATAAATAAAAAACCATATCGTTCTGCTCTTTAGCACAAAACGACCTTCAGATTCTAAAATGAATACTATTTACATTTTTTGTGAAATAACGATTTACTTTATCGTTATATAAACTGAAAAAATCGTTTTTTGTAGTAATATCGACTAATTTAAATCATCGTTTTAAACTACACTAAATTTAAACAAGTTTTAAGTAGATTAATACCTAATCGCTTCTCTTATTAGTTAGTAATTTTATTATACAAATATGTTTATTTAATACATAAAACGTTACAATTAATATTTCGTATATATGTCGTTAACCTGTTCAGCATCAAATTAAAAATTTTTTGCATTAGTCGGATCCTCGGAAACGTTTCCAACGTTCATTTGCAACTTGCGCTACATTATTTAAATTCAGAGGCGTAGCTACATATACAGCGCCCTGGAGCAAATAAGATCTGTGCTCCTCCTTTTTTTTCTTACAAATGTTCCAATAAAATTCTAAATTTTCTAGTCTTTATTTTTTTATTTCAATTTTAAACATTATTTAATGACAATTGATTTAAAATTTTCAAATATATGACATATTCACACAGTAATATTAAATTAATTATACATGATTATGTTATAAACTACATTAATACATTTACAAATCTTAAAACTGTTAATCGGTCAATTCATTTACCCAGATTAAGTTGACCAGCAATTGGTTTTTCAATTGATATTGTGGCCAAAGAACATACTGCTTCGTAAATATCTTTTGGGAAAGACTGGGGTGTGAATTAAGAGTAATTCAGCAACTTCGCGTATAGAAATAATTTGTCTTAATTGAATAAAAAAACACATTTTAAGTTTTATTAATTGTGGTCCATCACTAAAAGATATATCTGAAGAATAAGCCAATATCAACAGTTTGGAATCAATCAAAATAATTTCATCAGATGATGCGACAAGATATACTAGCGATAAACATTTAAAAAGTCTACTTACTTCACGCACGGATTTAAATTTAATATTTAATTGAGTCAATACCATGTCAATTACTTTATTAAAAAACCTTCACTTTAAAACATTCTTTACTATTTTGAATGGGCTCATCCAGTTTGTCAAAAATTTTTTTACTAGACGCAATCTCTTTTTGGCGAAACAAGGTACAATGCTCTATTTAGTTGATAATTCAACTGCCTCGTTTTTAACAATATCCCAATTATTTAATATATAGTGTGTCCGAAAAGTATGGAATATATTATACAGGTCTATAAATATGCACTTTACACGAAAAAGTTGTAAATAAAAGTTGTTTATCACTTAGTTATCTACCACCTGGGAGATATCAATTTAAATTTTTGCTGTAAACAAAATCGCAACGAATAACACTTACATTTTTTTAAATGGCAAGGCACGTCTTTATTATACTCATTTGATAGAGTCTTTTTTTCTCTTTTCAACCATATGAAACTTGAATACCTTTACATCAAAAATTTTCAAGAAAAACAAGGACATGTCTAACAAATTTATTTTACTGAGCAGTATTAATCAGGTACGTAATATGTAGTATTGAAACAATTGAATGCACTGTCACAGTAGCAAATATTAAACTTTAAATATCTTTACATAAAATTGTTATAACAAAAAAATGTATTTAAACTAAACTTACAATAAATGTTCAAAATGTAAACCATTCATAATTTGACAGTGGTAAATTCGATTTTTAAAACCATCGATTGCTTTTGAAATCATATCTCGAGTTATAGCTCTTATCTCAACTCTAATGCAATTTTTCAAATCTTCAACATTATCAGGTCTATTTACATAAATTTTGCTTTTAATATAGCCCCAAGGAAAAAAATCTAGTGGACTTAAATCCGGCGAGCGAGCAGGCCATTCTATCGTACCTCTTCTGATTACCCATGTATTTTGAAAAGTATTATTAAGAAAGTGGCGGACATTAATTCCAAAATGTGGAGGTGCCCCGTCTTGTTGAAGTCATATTCTGTTATGAGGTATATCTGGATCTACTTCATGTGGAAATAACTCGGCCAAAGCAGGAACTAACTCGAATCTTAAGAAATCGAGATAAATATTCGCCGTTAAACTACCTTCAAAAAAATATGACCCCAAAATTTGATTTCCAATCATTGCTACCCAGACGTTGACTTTCTACTGGGATTGGGTGTGTCCTTCTAGATACCAGTGAGGATTTTGTGAAGACCAGTAACGTGTGTTTTGTTTGTTAATTGTGCCGTTTAAACAAAACGTGGCCTCATCAGTAAAAAGGATATTTTTATGAAAATGTGCATCTCGTTCAAGTTTGTTTGTTATTGTTTCACAAAACTCCAGCCTTCTGTCCAAATCGTCTTCAAATAATTCTTGAACTACACAAGCTTTATAAGGATGAAATTTTTCTTTTTTTAAAACGTCATGTACAGCCGATTTATTCAAATTATGGTCTCTAGCAATTTGCCGAACAGAAATTTGTGGATTTTCCTCAACAGACAAGAACACATTTTCTCGTTCCACATTACTTAATGACAAAGGTCTACCAGTTCTACTCGCATCTTTCATCGAACCTGTCTTTTGAAATTTCCGCCAAATTTTGCTTACCGTGGACTGCGAAATGTTTAATTCTGGATGCAAGTTATTAAATAAATTACATACTTCGTCTTGGGTTCTTCTTCTATCTCCATATCCCAGAATCATTAAAATTTCAATCCTATGTTTCTCAGATAATTGAGCCATATTTCAAGCACTAACAAATAGCAAAGTGTGACAGTGTTCTAAAGTGCATTCAATTGTTTCAATGCTACATATTACGTACCTGATTAATACTGCTCAGTAAAATAAATTTGTTAGACATGTCCTTGTTTTTCTTGAAAATTTTTTGATGTAAAGGTATTCAAGTTTCATATGGTTGAAAAGAGAAAAAAATACTCTATCAAATGAGTATAATAAAGACGTGCCTTGCCATTTAAAAAAATGTAAGTGTTATTTGTTGCGATTTTGTTTACAGCAAAAATTTAAATTGATATCTCCCAGGTGGTAGATAACTAAGTGATAAACAACTTTTATTTACAACTTTTTCGTGTAAAGTGCATATTTATCGACCTGCATAATATATTCCATACTTTTCGGACACACTGTATATATTTTGGAATTGGGTTAGAAGTAAAGACAGCATATCAATTGATTGCTCTACATCTTCTTGAGTAGCATTTTGAAGACAATATTAATATGTTCCAGTACTTTATTTTGTACAATTATCAACATAATGGTTGAAAATTGTTATAATAAGTTATCAAACTTTTAGGTTTGCATTGTTCGTCTTGGCTTCTTCAGTTTAATTCCAAATAGGCTAATATTTTAATAACAACAAAATAGCGACAACGTAACGCGTCAAGAGCCTGAACACGGGAAAACCACCGTGTTAGACAAACCCTTTTTTTTCTATTGAAAGTGAATAACAAGTTTATGGCGCCTGATATTTTAAATCCTGTTTTTGTAAGAATTAATAAGAATTAAGGGCTCATTACAAAGGCAAAAGTTCAAAAACACCTTTTTTTGTGAGAACCAAAAACAACAAATTGCAACTTTGCATAGATGTTTTTTTAAACCGCTTATCGCCGCATTTATATTTTTTTCCAACCATAGTACATTTTTAAAGTTAAAGTGGCTACAAATCACGATTACGTCATAAAGCGCCCTCGAAAAACTAATACTAGAAGTACAATTACAATACATTTCAGCTTTTAACCAGTCGCACAGCGCACACCAACATTTATTAAGTATTGTCAAAATGTGTTCATATATTGATTAAACCTCTTTTACTGCCTGATAAAACTATTTAGTAAATAAGACTATGATAGACTGTTTTAAAATTTGCGCTTCCTGGCTCGTGTGCCCTCAAAATTCGTGCCCTCGGATCAGTTTGCTCCAACTGCTCCAGGATAGCTACGCCCCTGTTTACGCCGTTTCTGTTTTCAAACTACTTTCTTATTATTCTACTCTTATTATGAATTGGCAAACAGAACTTGTACGTAAAGTAACGAACAAATTTATTTTTCTTGTCAGTGAAAATAAAATAAGACAGAACCATATATGTAGCTAAGTGTTAGTTATAATCTATTAGGAAATGCTGAACCTCGAAATAAAGGTAACTATTATACAATCGGACTCAAAAACGCAAAACCAAACAAAATAAAATTTTTGCATTTGTGTCCTGAGTCTAATGCAATGAAAATCATTAAACTTGGAAACCCAAAGACAATCAATTTATTTTGCGATATCATCAAATATTGAAGTTATCTATCAACAACTGGAAACTAAAATCTTTTGAAAGTCCAACTTTGACCTTACTCATTGTCTAAGTTCTGAAAAATTTTCTAAAGGATAATTATTTCCTGTAATGACAAAGGAAGCGTAAATTCCGGACTATTTAGTTAAAAATAGTGCGTTAATTTCAAGCATGTGTGAAAGCACCTCTACCAAGTTTGCAACAAAGATCATTAATTGTTCAATAAGTAATATTTGGAATACAAATTACGAGTTCTGACAATAGTCAGTATTTAGTAGAGCGTAATTCAGTATACCTACTAGTTTATTTCAAGTAGATATTGACAAGCAAATAATTCTAGTTGTTATTATAAAATACATATAGTTAAGATTAGTGTAAGTAAATAATTGTTAACAATAATCAAACAGGTTTTGGGCAGAGAGATTCCAGTGTAGAAACAAGAATTGCAGTTACTCGAATGGCTGCTAATGGAATTTCTCAACGTGAAATTGCTTTACAAAATGAATTATCGGTAAGATTTTTGGTATTTGCTTATAATAAGCCTCTAAAATAGACTGAATCATTAATTAATTACTAATCTTAAACATCCTTAAAAAATATATTTTACGTAATCTTAAACGAAAAGTTTTCTTAGTTTCATTTTATCCCATTAACTAAAATTAGAATATAATATTAATTAAAATTATGCACACGTTAATGTATTACTAATTTCCAAAATCAACATCAATGTTTTCAAAAATTTGTCGTGTTTGAGTTTCTTTCTTAAAAATTCTGTTGGTAATAAACAATCAGGGTTCAGAATAACTTTAAAAAAATATTTTAAGTGGAAAAGAAACACACTTTGAACTTTATTAAAAGTATTTTTGTTTTAAAAAAATAACTTATTTTTTTTAAGAGAACGTAATTTACTAAAATAATTGAATCATTTGGTTAAACTAAATTACTTAACTAAATGCATATACAGGTGCGCCAAGTTCGTCGGTGGCTTCGAAGGTTTGATGAAGAAAGAGAAGTTTCTCTTATAACGACACCAAAAGGAATAAATAGAGCAACTACCATAGAGGAAGATGCAAATATTCTTACGTGTGTTCAAAATTCTCCGCGAATTCGAGAAAAAGTTCATTTAAACTGCAGCACTTCAACGATACGACGCAGATTAAACGACGCTGGATTATTTGCAAGTAAGCCTGCGAAAAAACCTAAATTAACAGAAAGGCATGCTCAAGCAAGAATTAGATTCTGTCAAAATAATTTGTACAGAGACTGAAGTACGGTAATTTTTACGGACGAAAAAGTATTTTCATCGACACAAGAGTCGTCTATGACACTTTGGCGACCACGAAATACAAGATTTAGTACC
Organism: Aquatica leii; assembly: GCA_035610365.1. Classification (NCBI taxonomy): domain Eukaryota; kingdom Metazoa; phylum Arthropoda; class Insecta; order Coleoptera; family Lampyridae; genus Aquatica; species Aquatica leii. The sequence continues at coordinate 31,344,294 of CM069439.1, forward strand.
GAACATGTTCGTAAAAATCGACAAAGTGGAAGAATTTCTGGTAGATTTTGGGAGTGGATTTCAAAAGCTGGGCCGGGTGAATTGGTTCTAGTTTCTCCACCACGATTTACGTCTGAAAGTTACGTTTGAGTGCTAGACGAACTTTTGGTGCCAAGTGTGCGAACATTTTATCCAGAAGAAGAATTGTTATTGTCCAAGACAATTCGCCAATTCATAACAGCAGAATCGTAAATGAGTGGTTTGAGGACAGAAACGACGTAATTTCTTTAGAATGGCCAGCAAAATCTCCCGATTTAAACCCCATCGAGAACATGTGGGCAGCTTTGAGCAGACTTGGACCAATAATCGTCTTGACATTCCGACCAGAAACTTAAATAATATAGTGCAAACTACAAATGAAGTTTGGGAACGTTTTTGAGGATCGAACTTCTGCGAAAAATTAATTAACTCGATGCCGAACAGGTTAACAGAATGATTAGAAAATAACGGTTTATATACAAAATATTAATTAGTTTGAGTATTTTATTTATAATATAAACGTATTTTTATAATATATGTATGTACTAATGTACTATATTTAAATAAATGTGGTTTGGTTGAAACAATGATTTAAATTAGTCGATATTACTACAAATATGATAAAGTAATCGTTATTTTACGAAAAATGTAAATGATATTAATTTTAGAATCTGAGAGTCGTTTTGCACAAAAGAACAGATATGGTTTTTTATTTAATTGACTATTTGAAGTATTGTCACAGTATTCATATTGAAGTATTTTGCTATTAAATACATTAGCACAGCCAAAAATTTTTTTAAATAATCAGACCAATATTAAAATGATGATATTGATTATGCATTGTTATTCCGAATTGGCAATTAATATAACATTAGTGATAGTAGCATTAGTGGAGGCAATACTTTATATAAATATTTCATATAAGATGTCAGTTCTCTAAAAATGCATTTTAAGTATTAGATACATTTAAAATTTGAAATAAATGCCAATCTGACGTACCGTACTTATTATTATTTACAGATCACTAAGCTTAAATTTTTATTATTTTATTGAACTATGTAAGTAATAAAATTACAATGCTTTATTTGCTTCAAACCTCTAATGAGAAACACTATACTATTAGAATGTGAATAGATGCGATCGTAAGCGGTCATTTTGGTTGAAGGCGAGTGTACCTTAAATCTGATTCAGTTATTGAGCCCTCATTATGCCCGTAATGTTAGTATAGATTCCGGCCGTGGAAGCTTTCGCTATTACATCACCCCAATCGATTTCTTCTTGTGAAGACAACTGAAAACCAGAATTTATTTGAGAAAACCAGGAAACCTAGATGAATTCAAAGAAGGTATTAGACAAAAAATTCGACAAGCAACGCCAGACATTTTACAACATGTTAGGAATAAATTTAACCATTGGCTTCGACTATGTCAGTATGTAAGTAGTGCATATTTTCAACACCTCTTACATTAAAAGTTATTTTTAAACTTTTCTTATTTTAGTTTTTTACCATATTTCTTTTCTTAAAAAAAATTCAACGATGGGTTACAAGGCACAGCATTTCATTTGAAAAAAAAGGTTGGTGGTTAGTGCTCGCTTCCCTGTAAGAGAAAGCCAAAAACCAATTTGAAACGTAGCCAACATTAAACCAAAATCGACTTGTCTCAGGAATTTTGCAAGAAGCATATGAATTGAACATATTTATTAAATTTATTCCAATTAAAGTCACCACTTTGTATACTCTATAACATCAACTAGCCAAACACAAAAAAACTGGTAATTGCATTGCTAGAAAAAGATGCAAATCTGATTATTTTACTGCAGCATTCATCGTAGTTCGAACATCTAGAAAGTATTTATATAATACTATGTATAATTTTGTGAAAGACAAACTTAATTACTCACACTGTATAACTTAATTGTTTGTGACAAATTAAAAATATTAAAAGTAGGAAAAAGTTTAATATAACATAAATATTTACAAACGATGACCCCTGTCAAAATCACAGTCTAAAATAAATTGCATCAAATCAGATACCCTATGTAAGCTTTTTCTCCAAACGGTCAATTGCCCCGAAGCGTTTAAAGCTCAAAACCTGAACTTTACGACTTTTTGCCATTCAAAGGCTAGCGATACATAAATTGAAAGAACGAATTGAAATTACTCTTTTCGAGCTTAAATAATTCTGTGGTTGACATGCGTAAGTTTATCAATTTTCCGCAGTTTTTGATTTTGTATGCGCAACTTGCTCTTGTTTGTTTGATTTGATCGATTTTCTTTGTTTAAATGTCGTTCTGATGCAGTAGTTGCATGATATTCATAAATCTCATTATAAATTGCCGTAGGCCAAGCACTCTTGGTAGTTGCTTTAAAGACATGCACGGAGTAAAACATAGAATAAGAACGTTTTTTCTTGATACGCAACATATCTACAATTTAATACGTAATAAAATAATATAGTGACCTTCCTATATAAATTATTACTATGATTACTTGCAATTAAAACTGAAATTACATTAATTCTAATAGTAAAAAGCATTTACGATAAAACTCAATTTCTCCTTTTTATACGTCCGATTATTTTCTTTCCACAAGAAGTACGCGAATGCCATGACAACGCCCTTCAGCCTCGAGGTTATATACGGCACAATTTATGATGTAATATTAATAAGTACCATATCAATATATTGTCAGTGCATTAATACAGATGCTTGAAGCGCTTCAGGCTGTTTATAACAACGGGAAACGTATTGCCATTCTTGGACGTTGCCAAGAATAATCTTCGTCACATATCAGCGTAAACTATAAATTGACACCTTTACAATCTTTTCAATTAAGGCTTCTGTATACACACTAGGCATACGTCTTGAAAAAACACTTTCAATCGGTACAACTGCCAGGTTCGAGGTTTAAAACAAAACCGATACTCTAACTTTTTAATTAACATACATCAATATAAACATGGACATTAAAATAGTGACACTTACGGTGTTAGACGATAGTAAACATATGGTGTTAACTGTGCCAAATTTTTAATCAACTTCAAATTTTGTTCTAAAGCAGATCTGTTTTTATCTATTTGCAGTGAGGAATATGAACAGGATCTACCACGATAGAGGATGAAATAACGCTTATAAAAATAAAATAAAAATATTTTGAACAGTGTAACTCCCGGTTCAACGGGAAGTAACCATTAACTTTATTATTTTAAATAGAACACCCTGTATATTTTAGACATAAAACTTTCACCAAAATTTTTTTAGGGTAAATGGTGTATTATTTATTTAGTATATATTATAATATATTGGCTAGAGTAATTCATTTATAAAGAACACACAACATTTTATTTAAGTAATTAGTAAACAGAAATTATCTTCAAATGATTTAATGGTTAGTTTTGATGTTTCCTCGTTGTTCACTAAAGTACCAATACTTGATATGGTATGGTGAATACTACAAACAGATAGATGGTGTAGCAATGGGATCGCCAATTTCTCCATCTATTGCTAATTATTATATGGAATATTTTGAAGAAGAAGCCTTAAAATCTGCCTAAAAAAAACAAAATTATGGCTAAGATATGTAGATGATGTTTTTGCAATTTGGTCTCATGGTTTAGATGAACTACAAATGTTTCTTAAATACCTTAACAATCGACATCCGAACATAAAATTTAGTATTGAAAAAGAAATTAATGGTATCTTACCTTTTCTTGATGTAAAAATAGAAAGAAAATCAGATGGTACTTTAATACATTCAGTTTATCGAAAACCAACACATACAGATTAATACATAAACGCAAATTCTCATCATCACCTAGCTCAAAAACTTGGAACGATTCACACATTATATAATCGTGCAACAATAATTTGTCACCAAGATAAATTACAAGAAGAATTAGAACACCTTAAGAAAGTTTTTATAAGAAATGGTTTTAATAAAGAACAAATTAAAAAGTTTCTTAGACCAAAGACAAGACCTACTTTAACAGATGATTCAACTATTAACCAAAACTTTGTTATTCTACCTTTTGTTTCCAACATAAGTGACAAAATTGGAAGAATACTAAGTAAACATAAGATAAAAGTAGCTTATAATAAAAAAAAATTGTTGAGTCCTATAAAAGACAAAATACCTTACAATACCTGTGGAGTGTACCAAGTCCCATGCACCTGTGACAAGGTATATATTGGCGAAACTGGTAGAACTATAGATACGAGATTAAAAAAACATAAAAGACATCTTCGTTTACTATAACCTACTAAGTCGGCCGTTGCCGAACATGCACTTGACACTCTTCATGATATAAACTTTGAGAAAACTAAAACAATTTCTAAAACAAAAAACTGGAAATCAAGAAAGATTACAGAAGCTATTGAAATTATCAAACACCCTAACAATTTGAATACAGACAGTGGTTACAAACTTTCTGACACATGGTTACCTGTTATTTCTTAATCTTAATTTGTCCACCATTGACACTTAAGTTACGTCTAGACTTTTTATGGTGGTTTTCCTTTAGACATTCGAGCAAATGCTGTAGCTAAATAAATTGCGCTTATTATCTAGTTCCCTTATAGTTATTGTTTTTAGTTACCTTAGTTTTTACAATTGTCAAATTAATTTAATTTTGCCTGACGAAGAACTTAGACCAAGTTTGAAAGCTCGCATTTATATTATTCTAAATAAATAATACACCATTTACCCTAAAAATATTTTAACCTTGTATATTATTACATTTTTGATTTCCTAAGCAATTCATTGATGACTTATATCAACTATTCAAATATCCATCTGTAACAATTATTGGGTAATTAATTTTATTTTGAAAAATTTGTTATTTACGCCCACACATTAGACTTTATACAACTCACTTATTTTTAAAACTAATGAAGAAACTGAAAGTACAAAAAAACAAATTATATAGCAAAACAAGTTTGAAAAGAAAATCGAACCCACAAAAAAAACAAGTCACAGATTCGGTCAAAGTTCTGAAAAATGATAAAGGCCCTAAACACGACAAAGTAACTGCAGAAATGTTGAAAAATATGAAAGACAAAGGTACAAAAAATGTTTTTGCATATATGTAATAATATATAAGGTAGAATTCCTGAAGACTGGCAGTTAAGAATGATAGTACCGATACAAAAAAAAGGAATATACGTAACTGTAATAATTATAGATATAACACTATTAAGATTAAGTACAGCAACGAAAATATACGAAAGAAACCTAAAAAGAAGATTAAACAAATACATAAAACTTATACTACAACAATCTCAACTTGTCTTCAGAAAAAGAAGAAGTGTTCAAAACCACTGTTGGCCATAAAACAAATTATTCAAAAAGCATGTTTTGCACTTGTATATTTAGATAAAGCCTTTGATAGTGTCAAAAGAGAGATAGTGTGGGACAGTATAACCAAAAAAAAGTCAACTGCACACTTATAACAGCTATCAAAAATTTATACAAGAAAAATTTTACCTATGTAGTTAGTAAAAATAGAAAGACAGACAAATTTGAAACAAACGATGTATTAAGAGAAATTCGCCGATGACCTAATACTTACACAACAGTGAGAAGAAATTGCAAAATAACTTAAATACCTGGAATGGCACGCTAACAAAATCTAAGTATTAACAATAACAAGACACATGTAATGAGAGTAGAAAAAGAACAAGAATGTTCATTAAATATAGTAGTAAGAAGAGAAAAGCTAAACCAAGTGTCTCAAGTAAAGTATCTAGAAGTAACAATGGGATGAGGATTTGTTTGCTTGTTGTCGACACTTAACGACGCTTCATTTAGACATTAACCAAAGATTTGAAGACATTCTTCACTTGGATATTCCCGACTGGGTGTTAAACCATTTTGCAAGTAGTCAAACTAAGACCACAAATACAGATGAATACATACTAATACAGAAGCAACTTATTAAATTATCTACAAATGTTTAAACAAGGATACGACAACTTCTGGTTACAAAAACAGATCCCAATATTATACGGGTTATTGTACAGAAGCTGTTGATTGCTTTTTCGTTTTCCTATTTGGTAGAATGTGGATTCACTGTCGTTATGAGCCTTATCACAAAAAAGGAAACTGACTAGAAATTATTCCTAGTGGGCGTTTGCGTTTGCTACTCACAAACATTAATCCGGACATAAATACACTCACAATATCCCATTAGGTTGTTCCCAGCTATTAATTTTTTTTTGTATTTTAAAACAAATCTTATAATTTCAATAAATATTTCTTCAACAAAATGTTTTATTTATATTCTATTTTTACGTCATCATTTACTATTGAACACATCAAAGTTAAATTTGTAATTTCTGTTATTCATTTCTGTAGTTTTTTCGCTCAGGGGTCCGTGGGCAAGTTTTGACTATGAAAAGGAGTGAATGGGCCAAAAGAGTTTAGGAACCACTGTACCAGAGAATGTAGGAAACGAAACGAAAAAACAAAGTATCTTTGTATTTTCTGCCATTAATAGTTTGTAAGTTTATCTTGGATTGTAAATAATATATGCTGTTGTTTTTACGACCATTTGCGATTACCTGGTATCTCCTGAAGGTACTATAGACGCGCGCGCTCTGAGGAAATTCTTATAACAGAAAAACCATTCAAGATAAGTACAAGGAATGCTATAGCAAATTTGTGCAAAATTAACGTGCAAATCGCGTCATGTAAAGGTGTTCATTTAAAAAAATCAAACTTGAATATACAATTGTCATCGCCCTGTATAAGGTAATATTAGTTTACGCTAATTTTTTTAAATTTAACAAAAAATTTTTATCTAAATCTGGCAAAACAAAATTACACAATATCTAATACTCAATAAACAATCAAAAAATGCTAATCTGCTTTTTACAAATTTAACTTTAATCAAACAAAAATCAAATTTACTTAAATGTAATGTACCATACAGTTAGATATTTTAAAACTTTAATACTGAGTTTAAATTTCGTATTTTTCTAATGCAAAATTTAAACTTCTAATGACTATTATCTTTCACTCAATAATTTTTTTTTTACTTTATTTAATTTTACAAATCTAATTTTAAACAAACATAAAGCTTTCAACTCAAACTATTTTGCTATTTAACAAATGTCAGCTCTTAAAATGGCATATCTAAAAAGCATTTCGAACATTGCATTTATTGATTCGATTTTATGTGTTTATATGCGCATTTTTTTTCTTTTAGTTGATATGTTTTACTCTTTGATTATGGCGTCGTTTAGAATTCAGGAAAATAACTGAAAAGTCTCTTATTAATTTTTGTGATTTTGTTTACTACAAAAAAGTACGCGGGACTGTATAATTAAATCTAATAGTTTAATGGCCGGTTGCACAAAACAAATCAAAAATGTAGCAAGTGATTATTTCTGAAATCATCACCAATAAACTTAGTTTCATTGACTATGTAGCAATTGTTTTGAGAAATAATCAATTGTTACATTTTTGATTTTCTTTGTGCAAGCCGCCCTTAGAGTTACAGAATTTTAATGTAATTTTTGTGTAACTTTGCACACTTGTATCTTCTAAACTATTGAATGTAATTTTTTTATAGTAAATTTTGTCCTCTATAAAAATATTTATGCGCAACTTTCTTCTATCTTGCACCGTTTTAGGGTAATAGTTTATTAGTTATTTTAAATTATTAAGCAAATCATTTCAATACAAAAATTGTGGCGGTTTCGATGCTGGTGTAATATTACAACATCGACTAAGCTACCCTTAGCCGCAAAAAAAGCCGCGGTGGTCACCAAAAGCAACTCGACCGAAACACACATGTTCTACTAAACCGGTAATTTATATTTAAATTTGAAAATGCGTAAACGAAATAATTTAATAAACCTGATTTATAAAGTGTTATAATAAAAACTATCAGTAATTACTAGTTTAAATCATAAACGATTTCACTGTAAAGTTATCAACATAGAACGAAAGTAGGTAAAATAAAATTTGAGTAAATTTTGAATGCCGAAAATGTATCAACAGTCAAACAATTGTAAAGATTAGTAGCGTTATAAATCTGTTAAGACTATAGAAAAAATTCATGTTAAAATGAAGTTCATCTCTTTAATGCTTTTTTATAATCAGTAGCGCATTTGTTTAATATTAATAGGAGAAAAAATTGTAGAATCGGTAAAAAAAGAGAATTTAATAAAAAGGCATGTGGATTATTTCGCGTCGCGAAATGTTTTTATTGCGAGTCCAATCTGCTGTAAGTTTTCTTTAAATATGACAAGGAATCGCGAACGCGACAAACTGTTAAAAAAAATCAATTTTTAAACTGTGGATGCACATTTCCAAAGATGAAATCTCCACTTTGCAACTTTTACATCTGAAAGGATGTGGCAACGTAGCTCAAATCGTGTCATAATCTTAGAAGCTGTGGAACTGTGAACCGCCGTAAAACTCGGGCAAAACCCAGCAATCATTTAGTTTTGTTGTTTTTTTAAGAATGCGCATCAATTAATTAGAGTGTGGTGAAGCAATTGTCAGGAATCACGCGATATAAATTGTTTATTTAATCATTGAATGATTTATTTAATCAAAGCGTATTCAATCAAAGTTAGTTAAATTTCTGAAAGTTCCACTTTGGCTCTAAAATTGAATGTGTCTAGTGAAAATTTTACATTTATCCGAATGCTTTCAAACGTATCTAAGCCAGCTGAAAATGAGTCAGTGGATGTGAATCACAATTTTTCGACCTTTCCTCGCATAACATGCTTGTGAGCGCAATATTATTATTTCAGCTTTGCGAAGGTGACTTTTTCCCTTAAAAATATTTTGTGTCAAATAAAGTTTGATGTTTTGAAATTTTGTTGCTTGCTTTGTGTTTCTTATCGTACATCACTTGGAAAAGAAAAGCTAAGCGTTACCAACACAGCCCAAATACCTTGTTTTGTGCTTCTCTAGAAAAATTTTCTATAAAAGATGTACCCTCCAGTTTGCAACCATTTCGCACTAAACTATTACATACTACTAAAGCTATAATTGGGAAACAACAGCCGGGACTGTTAGATTTAGAGTTTTTAATACTAATTCAATGCCAAGCACCATTTCCGTTCTTCTTGGAGAGATAAAGGGCAAACAGATTGAACTACAAAAATAGAGAACATTAGTAACGCCGGTCTATTTAGATGCTATGATGTTTATTCAATTCTTGATAATGAACGGTCTTGCTCATCATTTGTTATGACAAAAAATTCTCTATAAGTCATTGGTGTTGCTGATTCATCATCTTCCAGCGATGAAGAGGTTATGGGAAACAATTCTCAGGCATTTCATGGACAAATGTTGAATACAAACAATTGGTGAATTATCATACGACCATACTCTCGTTTAATATGTACCTAGAATACTAGTTATTTGTGTTTTTAATTAGTTATGTATGCATTCTTATTTTTGAAAATTGTAATAAACCTTGTTCATTATATTACGAAGGTGATATTGTGTTTGTTTTCAACACCTTCCGATAATTGCAAGATTTACGTTATTTGTGAATTTTTTTTATTATTTTCCCTCACTCACTTTCAATTAAGTTTTGAACAATTGACTGATTTTATTAATGGTTTTTGTATAATAAATTTCTTCGTTTTTATTTTATAACTATAGAACCAATAAAGCTGAGGTCTTTGTAAAACATGCTAAAACGTACTCATTGGTCACAGTTTGACCTAAAATTGAAATGTCGTAGAATTTATTTATTATTTTGCAATACATCTAAAATCTCTCCCAAAACAAATTAATATTTATATATATAGAATTATTGTACGTTGTCTATTTGTAGTCGGTTAATTATGAAATAGACCTAAAAACAAAATAAATCAACTAAATTTTATTGAAACGTAGCAATTTGTACTAATAGACGCATTTACGTTTAGATGTGACATTGGAATGCTTTTGTTCCAAACACAAAAATATAAAAATTGACGTTTATGGATAGGGAAAGGTTGCCGAAAACATCGTACTGGCGGTGCTTCCTTTTTCCGGACCTGTACCGACTGTATACAAACACAAAAATTATTGTTGAATTCATTGGGTGGTCCCAACATTTCTAATTGAACGTTTTCGTGTATTTGTGACTAATTTAAGTGAAAGATTATTTGCCGCCGATGTTCACTTGTTTGACAATAATGCTTTAAGTGTAGGCAAAAATTCAAAGCGGAATAATACCTAATGCTTCTGTACTGTCGACAATGTGTTTACAAAAGCTTTATTTATGACTTTATGGTAAGAAAAAGCAGTGGTAAACTGACATTCTAACATAATGATTTACGATATACACGTAAATTTAGAAACTGAAACTAATCGTAGGCGGCTTGTGTTAAAAGTATTTCATCATGTCTCTTTATGTGCATGTCGTTCGTAGTAATCAAGAAATAAAAGCTATATGATCTCATTGCTCCAGCAGAATTGGTCCCCGTTATTGCTTAAGAAACGGCCGGTATCTAATGGAACACTAAACGCGTTAGTCCAAGTCATTACCCAATAAATCTGAAAAACAAAGGCCGATCAGCAACGTGCTCTAATGAACAGTCGTCAATATAAAATAAAAACTTCCATTACAGTTTTCACAAAATTACATCGTAAATGTTAACGAAATAATGATAAAACGTCTTCAAAATGAACGGTTAAAATTAAATACTAATTATATTATAGAGCTTTATACGTTATGTTATCTACATTAACACAAATTTGTACATTAAGTCGAGATTTTGGTAAATAATATCACAAAATTAAAATATCTACAGTATTCATTCCATGTTACATATTACTGTCCGCTATCTATTTATAAAAAAGCAAAAATATGAAAATAATAAAAACAAATGCATTAACTGGAGCTTTAGCAAATTTTTTTGATTTTTTCTGTAGTGTTAAAAGATTCAAAAACACTGATTTAACTGATAATAGATTTTTATAAATTTAATTTAAAAAAATTGTTTAATTTGCTATAATATTAGTTTTTCTTTAGATGATATAGACAAAATATTTCCAAGACTATTACGAAGCTTTTAGGAATCTAAACTAGTTTTTGATAAGAACTCCGATTCTAACGTAATCTCTTTCAAAAGAAAATTTTCAGGCACAAATGTAAGGTGAATACAAAAGTCAGAACGAAACTAATGTGCAACAAAAAGAAAACCAAAGCGGTTATTACCGTTTAATGGTTGATGTCGGATGACTATTGACAGTTAAAAGAGATCTTTAGAAAGATTAAAAAAAAAACTTGAAAAAAGTCTAAACGCGATTCTATTGAGTGAATCCTACAGATGGTTTCAAAAAATAGTGTAGACTTGTCTTCAAGAAATGAACCGAACAAAGAGGTTTTACAAAGTAGTTTTTTTGAGATGATGAGGGAAATAAGTTTATGCTTAACTGCCATGTTTTAAGGAAAATTAAATGTTTAGTTCAGTCTTGACTTCACTCAAAAGGCTACTAGTTTTTAAGCCCAACAAGCTCCATCGTTGTGTCTATAAGAACAGAAAAACTTGACATCTAACTGTGACTATAAAGTTTTATACAGATCAGGGGCGGGCCGTGAATTTGTGGTGCCCTGGGCTAACACTACTTGGGGGCCTACCTAATTAATCAAACTATTTGCCATTTTGTCAAAAACTGTTTTTTATAATGATGTATAAGTATACGATATAGATATTTAATGTATGACTTACACAGACCGCAACTGTAAGACTATTGCAAAATAATTTAACATGTTTATAGTTACATTTTATACAGCAACTTTTCTGCATTTCTGTGCTGCAAATTCCTTTATTTGCTCATCACATTGTAAATTCTTTGTTAAATCTGAATTTATGAACAGAACCGATAAATAATTTAGTCGATTGTTCGACATTGTTGTCCTATATTTGTTTTCTATATAGGACATCCTAGAGAAAGAGCGCTCCGCTTCACAGCTAGTGATTGGCAACGTTAAAAAAATCTTTAACATAGTGTAGCAATTTGGGAAAACATCAATAAGTTTCTTTTCATAAATTAGCTTAAACATTTCACTGCAAGAGGTGTAAGACTCTAGCTTAGATTGTAGTAAGTAAGACTTAAACTGAATGCACTCATTCTCTAAATGTTCGTCGACGTCATCTGGATAATAATCAATAATATTACGTACACTTTCCAGATCTATGTTTTCCATATTATTGTCCTGCAAATCCATTAAAAATTTGAATTTCTTACTATATGTCTCATAGACTTGGCTTCTTCTATTTAAATCCATAATCAGCTTATCTAAAGCAACGTTTAGCGTGTCTCTTTTAAATTTTTCTGCGCCGTAAACTGAGACTTTATCTGTAGATTTATCTGAAAATTTTGAAGTAATGCGTCTCTTGTTTATGTCACTGTATTCTGTTCCCACACTGGTACTTAATTTTTTAGCTTTCTCTTCGTATTCCTTTAGTTTCTGATCTGATTGATGTCGTATGTTGCTCACGAACTCTTTTAATGACATAATTAACTTGTTACCTTCACAAATATCCAAACCAGGACTCTGTAATTTTTTGTTAACTAAATTGAATCTCTCTAAAATTTCTTCCCAAAAAATAATTAAAATTGCGGTATCGAGTTTTGCCAGTTTATTAAATAAATTTCGTGCCTCATTTCGAAAATCGACTTTCTCACCCTCATTTTCACTAAAACTTTTGAAAATTTTCATAATATTATCATAATTATTTTTTAAAGCTTTGACAGCATCATAGTGACAAGACCATCTGGTCTGGCTTAAACTTTTTAATGTAAATTTTAGTTTTGTTTCGCGAGTTAGAAGTTCCCATCTATGGGTCGAAGCAGAAAAAAAAAACGTATATTTTTTGCACAACTCCAAAAAAGTTCACTATTTCGGTTACAACCTTAACGGATTCTTGACCAACTAGGTTAAGGGAATGCGCAGCACACGGCACATAATCCGCGGATTTATTTTGTTGTTGTAGTAGTGCTTGTACACCATTGTAGTGACCCGCCATATTAGCAGCGTTGTCATAAGACTGCCCCCTACAATTATTCCAGTAAGAGTCCATTTGTTTCTAAAAAGTCTTGTAGAATATTAAATAAATATAAGCCAGTATGACTACTAATTTTAATCAACGATACACATCTTTCATACACTTTTCCCCGAAAACAGTAACGTAATACAAAAGCAAGTTGGTCATCATGAGACAGATCTGGGGTTGAATCCATCACAATTGAATAGTACTTTGTGTCGTCTGTATTTATTTGAGTAATAATTTGTTTAATTATCTGTTAACAAAAAACACTACCAATGCTGGTTGAATAACATAACCACGATCTTTCCAGTAATTGGCCATTTTTCATTTTCGTAATGAAATATCTATTTGAAAATGATCTGTTTTGTTTTTTGTAATTCTTTATTTAAGCTGAATATATATTTTTCGGAACTTTATTTTGAAAGTCTGTCATTTCATGTAAGAGGATGCCATTAATAAAATCATTATTTTGCAATACGGGCCACAAGCACACGTCAACATATTTCTCAAACTCAAACTCAATATTCTCTAAATTTCTTTCCGCCTCGGTATTACTGTCCTCTTGCTGAACAACAATATCGTTCTTAGAGGGATCATAGAGTTGATGGTGGTCAAGATCTTGCACATTTTCTTCATTGGTATTTTTTTCTTGGTCTTGCGATTTTCCGCTTCCTTTGGTTGGATTTTCTTCGGCTAAGGTCCCTTCATTTTCGCATGTTATAAAATACGATTTAGATATTTTTCTGAAAATAAACCGAGCGAGAAATATAATCGATGTATGTGTGATTCATATTTACTTACTAAAAGTAGGCATAATAATCTTACCTTATAAGTAAAATAAAATACGAGAAAATCAGGTCTTTATATAACTTTTAACTAACTGTAAATATAGTACACTATAAACAAAAACGCTTAGTCAATTTTTACTTTGACGTCGCGTACAGGAGTTGGAGTGATAAACTGATGCATAAAGTCTGTTTGAGTTTGAATGCGTTTGCGAAAAAATACACCGAAAACTTCCGCTCGATTAGTGCGCACACCGCCCACACGGGTTGATTGACGTGAGCGTTACTGATCTTATGATTTTAGATTATTTTTTTTTAATTCGCAATATTGTCCATTGTCTTCAATGAGGGCTGGGGGCCCCTTATATCTGCGGGGCCCTGGGCTGCAGCCCAAAAAGCCATATTATAGATCCGGCTTTGATACAGATAAGAGAATGTGATGTGGATAACAAATCATTTTTGGAATAAAGAGTCTGGGGAAAGAAAAGAAGGTGCGATATCCAACTTTAGTAAAATGAAAATCTTTTTGAGATATGTTAGTGATTCGGGTTTTTAAGCGGGCGTAGAAGAAGATGTTGGTGTTCATCAAATTTTTGTATCAAAAATTGTGACAGAATTTTTACACAATGTAGCAAATAAACGTGATCCAATAGAAAGATTTTCCAGTTCCACATCAGGGACAAAAAAAGCCGACAACTATATTTTTATTTATATTGTCACCAAACTATGAAAAAAAGTTAAAATAGGTGTTCAGTTGCCTGAATTGGAATTTGTGTAATTAGTGTTTGAATAATCAACTTTTTGATAAAGTTGTCTCAGTTTTTCCTTTTTACAGTAAAACTTTTTCCCAATCAGCCAAAACGATTTTTCGATTACCGGCTGTATTTATTAACTCTAGAATAAATGTTATTGACTTTGCTTGGTGTCAGTTGTAAACCAAATTAACCTCCCATTGTTTTGTAATGGCATCAATTGCCTGTAATTTAGATTTTCGTATTGCCGGTGGCGGTGTTTGCGACTTCGTAAATTTGGGAATACTAAAAATTATGCTACTTCATATTAAAAAGGTTATAACCGATAAAAATGATGTTGCCTATTCCAAAAATAGATAAATTGACCTTAAATATGTTTATTTTATTAAGTAAGAATCCGTTTTTAATGTTTTAATGATGAAATGACCCTCCTGCAGCATTGGCCACTTGCCGCCACTGCACGGTGGTAATAATTTCATATTTGTGCTTATAAATTACTTTGCTAAAGCATATGCCATCTTAATCATTGTTTCTGAAACATTAATCAAAAAGTCGTTATAGAGTTTTTTAGAGCTTCAGTGTGACCAGTGCTCAAATTTTGAAAATGGAACTGTAAGATTATTGGTATTTAAAAAAACAAGAACCTTGGCATTACACTCTAAATCTAATAGAATAGTTGAACGAATAATCAAAATATGAAAACATCTGAGAAAATTAGTAGTATATCACCACAATAATTAAAATTAATGTTTGAAATCCAATTACAAAATATCCACATTAGTACTAAAGATCACGGATGCTAAGCAGAATCATTCGTTTAGTTCCAAAATACTCAGAAAAAAACCGTTTGCAATTGCAAAAGAACTGGAAATATCAAATCGTAATGAAAATTAATGACAATGTTTTCTAACGCAGAAACAATTTCGGGTTTTGACTCGCATTCCATATTTTCACATTTCACAAAACGTAAAAACTTCACAAAAAACTCACAATACTTGATGTTCCGACTGCCTTATCGGTATCTTCTTCAGAGAGACTAAAACGTAAGATATAAGATCCTGAAAAACCTTTATATGGCACCGTTCGGGTCAATGGTCCGCGATAGTCTCGATTCACTAGTTTTCCGGAACATGCTTTTCCGTACTAGGATTAGGTCGATAACATTTTCTCTGTTGAAATAATCTTATTTCAGAATTTCAATTACTTCCTTGTATAGTTTGGGCCAGAAGTTCAGGCTTTTAGTGAAAAAATATTGTTTTTTTGAATTTTATGACGTGTTCGGTGTTCGGGTTGTAGTGTATTATGTTTCCTTGTGTTCGTATTATGCCCTCCTTTTATCCGGGAGCGATGTTGCTTTCCGTTTGTTCTAAATAAGCCATCCCACACGAACAGAGAATGTGGCAGTCCTCTTCGAGTGGTACTGTCGTCTCCTTCGATTTTAAAAAATTGGTGGCTGCCTTATGTTTCTAGCTCTAATATACTGACTATTTTGTTCGTGCAGCCTTTTATGTAAGAAAGAAAAGTAGTTACGACGATGTCTTCTTTTTTTGATTTTTTTTTCATTATGTTGCCTGTGTACTCAAGTTTTTTTAACCAATTAGAGAAGAACATTACAAAACTATTTTCAATCTATTCACAACTGGCCACCACAATAGAGCCGACAATCTGGGATTTTCTTAAAAACTATCTACGGAGAAAGCCGACCAGATCGCCGAAAAATCAAAAAAATACAAATGACAAAGTTCCAGAAAGAACAACATCCTCCAAACCGCAACTGGAGACAGACAAGATAATCGTCAATCTGTCGTCCACTACACTCAGCGAACCAGTAACGCCCATTTTATCTAAAGGATTAAACTTTGCTATAACATCAAATCGATACTAAAAGAAAAAATAGAGAGTTTGTTGGACAGCACAGTCAAAAGTTTAACACACAGTGCCCGCCCAAGGTCCGTGCGTTCCGGGTGCTTGACTGGCGGGGGCGCCACTATGTCAAAAAAGGACAAAACTTTTAAAAGGAATATAACATCAATAACAAACATATGAATAAAAGCAGGCCTTACAATAAAAGAACATAATACATTATTCATATTCTTAACTAATTAATGAACCAAGTTTAGTAATGAAAACAGGATAAAAGCATTGGAACGAAATCCTTTGAAATTATCTATCGGTGGCAACCCGCACTGCTTGTTGTGGTTGTGACCACCGTTAAAACTGTTGTAAAAATCCAAAAAAATTGAGTTTTTCTGTAGTTGTCGGTAATTGAGGGGTATTACGCGATGTTTTGAAGAAAATCCTGTATGAAACCGTACTTTATAATTGTCATATGTGTATCTAATAAAGAGGTTTATAAAAAAAGTTAAATTATAGCATCAATACAGACGAAAAAAATTATCGAAAATTATAGTACTGTTGACGGCAACAATAAAAATTGCTCCAAGTTAATTTGTTCAAATCTTAATTAAAAATTAGTTATAATATCGTAGAAAAATTAATCTTCCCTTATTACTATGTGGGTTTTAATTTGGGTAGAGAAATTCTGCGGGGAGAGGCTAAAACAGTAGCTTGCACGGACGGGAATATAACTTTGGGCCGGCACTGCTACCACACACAAAAAGAACTCTACAGAACCGAGATTCAACATCAATCGGAGTGAAAAAATTACTCTAAGGAAACTTAAGGTCAACAGAAAAATTACTATACTACAAGCTATACAACATCTTCCTGAACCACATCAACCAGTTAAAACCCAACATCAAACTCATTATGGAAACCGAAACAAACAGAAACATTCCGTTTTTGGATTTACTGGTAGTACTCGCAAGATGGATAATACGTTGGGGCATCAAGTATACAGAAAACGGACACACACCTCTAAGCTTGTTACGCTGGTTTTCTAGTAACAACAAAAAAAATAGGCAACGGCTAACACAGTTTCCCCGGAGAGGGAATCGCAGGCTTGGTGGTGCTAAATTATAGATGAAAGCTAAAAAGGCGCCAAAACGATGAAGGGTTAAATTAGGGAGAGATCGTCTAACTCTACTTATGAGGAGCATACAAAACACGTTTAAGAAGATTATTATACTAAAGATCAGAAGTCGGCAACAACAAGCATAAAGACAGAAGAAATTTTAGACAGATGGATAGCTTCTAATACAGGAACTGAGCAAGACAGTGAATCTGGAACGACATGATCTTTTCCTTTTTGATAGATTATCGAAAAATCGTATTGTTGTAGCCTAATAGACCACCGAGCCAATCGTCCTCAAGGACTCTGCAATCGATTTAACTACAACAACAAATGATGATCAGTTATCACCGTGAAATGGAACATTCCACATAAGGAGGGAATTTCTCTATGGCCCATAACACAGCCAGACATTCTTTCTCAGTAGTCGAATAATGCCGCTCCGCCTTAGTGAACGATCGACTAAGATAACTAATAACCTTTTTACCATCCGCAGTCGTTTGACTTAACACAGCACCTAAACCAAAATCCGAAGCATCAGTCTGTACCACAAAAGAAAGTAAAAAATCAGGACACGACAGAATAGGAGCCGCAACTAAGCTGT
Source organism: Aquatica leii (assembly GCA_035610365.1). Lineage (NCBI taxonomy): Eukaryota > Metazoa > Arthropoda > Insecta > Coleoptera > Lampyridae > Aquatica > Aquatica leii. The sequence continues at coordinate 31,362,432 of CM069439.1, forward strand.
TTTTAAGAGAATCAAAAGCGGTCTGACATTCCGCTGTCAACCTAAAAGAAACATTTTTACGAGTAAGTGCCGAAAGTGAAAACGTAAGAGAAGAAATAGTTAGGAATAAAGCGACGGTACCAACTAGTCATACCAATAAATCGTCTAACATTAGTGACGTTTGAAGAAGTGGGGATCTTAAGTATCACTGTTACCTTATCCGGGTCTACCAACAGACCATTCTTGTTGACCACATACCCCAGGTGTTTTAGTTCAGGCAAACAAAAATTACATTTTTCCCGACGTAAGGTAAGGCCAGCAGAGATTAAACGTTCTAACACTTTTCCTAGTACGCTGATATGTTCATCAAAAGTAGGTGTTGCTATGATAATATCGTCTAGGTAAGCGAAACAGTAAGGCTCCAAATCCACACCCAACACTCGATCAATCAATCGCTGAAATGTAGCAGGCGCATTATGTAATCCAAATGGCATGCGAGTGAACTGAAAAAGACCACGAGAAGGAACAGTAAAAGCAGTCACAGCTTTGGAATCTTCTGAAAGCGGAATCTGCCAATACGCAGACCAAATATCCAAGCTGGAAAGAAAACGTGCATCTATAAACCAATCTAGAATTGAAGTGATGTAAGGGAACGGATAAGCATCCTTTTGCGTCACCTGGTTTACCTTCCTAAAATCAACGCAGAATCTATAGGTGTTGTCCTTCTTCCTTACTAAAACAACAGGACTAGACCTCGGGCTATTCGACGGCTCTACAACTCCCAGACGTAACATTGAGTCCAACTCTTCATTAGCCACCTTCTGCAGCGCAGGCGAAAGGAAATAATACCGCTGTTTTATGGGTTCAGCCGACGTTCGTCGTATTTGGTGGTGAACGAGAGACGTGTGACCAAACCCTGAAAGTTGTTTATCGAATGCGTCCGCGACAACATTGTTCAAAAGTTGTTGTTGATTAAGAAGAAGTTCAAATATGGGACTAAGCGAATCCGAAGAAATAACATGGATCGAAGGAGAAGTAACGTTGAAAGTCCAAAGTCCCTGCCGAAAGTCAGGTATGAAGTTCATTGCTTTACAGAAGTCGATGCCTAAAATTAGTTATTGTGAAACTTCAGGAATAACTAAAGTGTTAATCGCTTTTACTTTGCCTTCCAGAGAAAACGGCAGAAGAACGGATCCTAGTACCGCACACTTATTATCATTAGCTAAATTACAAGAAGACACTGAAGAAGGAGAAAGACGAATATCTAAGGACTGCAAAATTTGCCACCCTGGACCGCCCAGAATGGTTCGAGAAGCACCAGTATCAAGAAGACCGAAGAAAGAAAAACCTAAAACACTAACCTTAAGATAAGGACGCTCATCATCACGAACACTGGCAAATATAAAATCCAAAAAATACGTTGCTTGTCAGTCAAATCTAAGATAGAATCCGAGAATAAAAATAGCGTAGAATCTACGACTCGGTCCGTAGACTCGTGCCCTAGTTTCCCGAGACAGTATTACACTTAGTACAATTGCGACGACTAACCCCTGCCTGTCCACACCCAAAACAGTGAAGAGTAGGAGGTTTGTCACAATTCGGAGAGATATGTCCCATCTGACGACAATTCCAACAAGTAACGCGAGAAGAACCAAGAAAACCTCGTCGAGAAGAATTAGAAGTAGTAGCATTTTCTTCGAACCGTACCGAACGATTCTTAGAAATAGAAGCAATAGAAAAAACTGAGGTGTCGCTAACATAAGCCAATGCAGGTTCCAACAGTCGAGTGGTACGCCGCGAGGGAGGGGGTTTATAGCTGTCCACTGAAAGTTTAGTTAACTTTAACTGCTTTCCATAATGAATCAACTGAGCCAATGTTGTGATCTGCGCTACTCCTAAAGCAGATTGATAGTATGGAGTTAAATTACGTCGTATCGTCTTAAGCTGAGTTTCTTCAGAAGCGGGCAACGATAATCGCTGAAAGAGACTTCGCATCATCGTCACATACATCCCGATCGATTCTTGAGGTCCCATTGTTGGACTTCGAATCTCATCCCATAGACGATCGTCGTAATCAGGTGGTAAAAATTCTGATTTTAACAAAGTAACTACATCTTGTCAAGAACGCAAAGAACCTCGATTTACCCTAAACAAACACAAAGCTTTTACAGTCAGGATTTCAGCAGCAGAATTAAACAAATTTTGTGGAGAGACACCACGCGACAAACACAACTCATCAACTTGCATCAAGAATTCTGTGAGCGAAAATGAACCTTCCCCCGAAAAAGTCAAGTTCCACTTAGTTAGTGACACATTAATAGCAGTAGCCTTTGAAAGAGTAGAAGTAGTCTGAACCGATACATTCATTTCAGCCTCAAAATCTGAAGAAGTAAGAAGAGGTGTAGTGACTTTACCGAAACTTGTTTAGGACTAGACGAAGGTAGGTTAGCAAAAGAAACCAACGTAGTTCTTTCCTTTAGCTGTGAACTCATTACGTAGGGTTTGTAGCGTAAGTCCAAATTGACGATGACATTTTGCTTCATCTTCTCCATCAGGCGACATCTTCAAACAACGACGGTGAATGTGTACCCACAAGGTACTAGCTCGTTTGAAAGTAGACGAAGAAAAATTCCCATCAAATTCGCTCAATAACGTTTGTAGTTCCCCAATAGCTTGTTCGACAGCTACCTTATCATCCGCAAAAACAGAAGTAACAGTAACCATACGAAAATATGCTTCTTTTTCCAATTGTAAAGCACTACGCACCGCATCCCTTAATGTAGAAACGACTACTGTAGGATCAAACCCACGAGAGATTAATTCATATTGAAGCTCCTGCTTCCTAAGTCGATTCACTTCTAGCCGCCAAGTAGCCAAATTTGTTACGCTGGTTTTCTGGTAACAACAAAAAAAAGAAGCAACGACTAACACAGTTTCCCCGGAGAGAGAATCGCAGGCTTGATGGTACTAAATTATAGATTAAAGCTAAAGAGGCGCCAAGACGATGAAGGGTTAAATTAGGGAGAGATCGTCTAACTCTACCTGTAGCTGGAAAACAAATAACACGACAGAAGTAATAACACAGAATATATATTTATTGTATCACAGAAGTAGTTTAAGACGAAGATAGTATATAAGTATCGTTACATAAACGGTACAAACAATATTACATGGGTTGATATCAGCAAATATAAGTTACACCCTTAGTCGGGACAACTCGCACATCTATGTGCTCTAATCAATCTAACTTTTAAATTTAACGAAGGAATGACTTCACTTTTTTTGGTTTAACTTCGAGAATGCGAAAATCAAAGTATCGAGAATCCAAACGCACCCGATAAGTAGGTGACACACAAAAAAGTTTAATATTAATTGTGATTACAATCTAGTATGTACGTGTGGCCATTCTAATAATCGACATGACCAACAAAGTAAAATAGAAAATGCAATACTTACAGTTGTGAATATCTAGTAGGGTTTAGCTACGCCCGTACCAGTCTGACCTAAAACGTAATATGCAATTTGACACAAAGGTACATACTGTGTGAGCACAAATAATTTGATTTAAAGCATACTATGGTTGACGTAAAAATGCGCCAAGCTTCCCTCTAATTAACTTCGCAGTTTATCAGTATTTCTTTTCATAAAATGGGAAACATCCCCTTTACCTCTAGCGACCTGTGTTCCAGGTGTTACGAACGTCAATGATAAATTGATGATAACGTTACAGGTGGAGGGATCGGACCCGCTAAAGAATTAATTTAAGCCCTCAATGCAAAAACGTTATAAAATTACATACCCCAAAATAAGCTTTCACTCAATATCACTTAAAAATTCGCCCACATATTCACATAGAACCAACTTAATAATGAAAGCTTTTTATTGGGCCGAAAACATCGTTACGTACGATCCGTACTTTAGCAAAGGTTAGCAGAAAAATGAATTCGAATGTCGATGAACAAATTTTATACTTGAAGAGAAATTTTTCATACTCGCGAATTGAACTACTAATTTTTAACATAACAAGCTAAATCGTACCACCATCCAGCTCAGAGGTTTTCAGTATTGAAAACCTACACAGGGCCAAGACCATCAGCAAACCCAACGCGTTAAAGGCCGAGCTAGGTTTTGAAAAAAAAACGAATACAGAAAAATTGACATAGATAGAGCGATCAATACTTAGAGCTAAAAACATTAAAGTGATTTTCAATGCAACAATTTTTCAAAAAGTCGTCTACCACATCCCACGTTCGTGTAGGCTGGCTGATGTGGGACAAACAGGGCACTAAATCGCAAAAACGCTTCCTAGTCACTGGTCAAAACAAGAATTTTGGCTAACTCCCGAAACCTCTGGTCCAAATTATACAAGAATGTCATCTAAATCCAAAAATACGATAATTTCGATAGAGATAATGGTATCGACCTATCCCCACTATGGAAAAGCATGTTTCGGAAGATTAGTGAATCGAAACCATCACAGACCAATATAAAAACTTTTCAGGATCCTATATCTTTAGATTTAGTTTTTCTGAAGAAAACAGAAGACTGTCGATACGTCAAGTGTTGTAAGTTTTTCAAAGTTTGCGAGATTTTTAAGTTTTGTGAAAATATGGAACGCGCTTCAAAACCCGAAAGTCTTTCTACTCTGGAAAATCATGGCCGCAAAAGCCTTAGAAATGAAAATAGGATTGTTTATTCAATTGGTAATGTACCGTCCGAGTCATGATATATAAATAGTAATTTTGCAGATTAGTGTTCTAACGGGCATATTAAAATAACTGACGTAATTAGAGGGTTTCATCTTGATTCAGATGTATACGAGTTTGACGTGAGAATCTTCTTTTCTAGAAACAACTATACCTACGAAACTTAAATTTAAAAATTCGCTTTAGATAACGACGTCCTGAAACCTGCCATGCCTAAATTAGACTATAGTGGAAAAGAAAACTGTGTCGAAAACGGAAGCGTTACCGTTACCGACTTTAAATAAATAAGTCCAAATGTAGTATATATAAATTTTAAAGATAAATAAATGTTGCTATATATTACATACAGAAATAAGTCGAGAATTTTACCACATAAATAAATACTGACATTATAACAAAGTACCTCAAGTACGATTGTAATATTATTTTCTGCCATTTGAAGTAGTGAACCAGTTCTGTAACTTCGTTTGACGGTAGTTTTTATTCCTCTCTAACTGTGTTCGTTTAATCCTAAGTGGGTTATTTAAAACCACTTAAAATATTAATAGGTTACCTTAAGTGATTATAGTGCTATCTTAATTACATGTAGCAAAAAAGTAATCTTTTGAAAGCTAATTTATTTAAATGAGAAAAAACATTGTACGCAAATCAATTTTATTTCATCGCCAATTTATTTCTTCGGCAACATTCGTATAAGTGTTTTAAAAATGCAGTTGCACGAATGCACCTGTGCAACTTATGTGTTTATATAATTTTTATTTCGCCGATAGAGTATTGAGCAATTATAGTACTTTTCGTAATTGCACTATAAAACATAATGTATGTAATGTAGAAGATAATTCTTTGCTGTATGTACATACAATCTTGACCTACATATGTACATCTACGCAGATGTGATAAGTACAGTAAGCGGTAGGCGATTTAAAGCTCCGCATTGACTATACTCAAGAGTGATTCCCTCCTGCCATCTCTTTAACCAACTCTTTAGGGATCATTACCCTACAATCCCTACAAGCTGCTACCGGCTACCGCACGACGTGAACCCACGACCATACCTAATAGAACACCACGATTTAACCACCTGGCTATTGAACTTGAACAAATTTTAAACTACTATAAATAGTAGTATTTGTATGTTTATTCACAGATTTAATTATTTTCTTCCTAATCACTCATCCATGTTTAAATTATTTGTTTATTTTTCTAATTAACTGAATTGTGACAGAACATCTTATCTTATTAAATGCCATGTTTCTACCTTGTAATTTATTTATTTCGAAACTGCATTTTAAATTCACTCATACAGATATTGACTGTATTTACAATTTTATTGAATAAATGGAAAATACGAAGAAATAATTTTCTTTTAGTTTCCATACCCGAATGACAATTCGTTCAAACAATAAACTACACTTTCGACATCTTCAATATCGTAAAATTAATAAACATTACTTTTATAGTTGTTTTTTTTCGAAATAAGACTTTTTTTTATTAAAAAAAACTATTACTTAATGTAAATTAAATTTATAACGTTTTTGCAACATATTCGATTAGTTTTTTATCATTTCCAATGTTTGAATTGCAACATCTGGAAAATTAGTATAGAGAAAAAACTAATTGTTTTTGCTACACTGCTTACATACAGTGAGCTCGTAAAGTATGAAATAAATTCATTATCTCGCTCAAATGATAAAATTTAAACCAATTTTCTCGGACACGCCGATTTTGTTTGTTTAAACGTCACTTTTTTTTATCAATGACATTTTTTGCTCGTGTTTTGTTTCCGAGCTTTCCGCCATCAAAATTTTTTAAATGGCAACCCATATTTTTTTAACGGATTTCGATCGAGTTCATTTTTCTGACTACAAAAATGTCAAAAAATTGTAACTTTGAAGAGAAACGTTTCCCAGATATTCGGAACTAATAAGACCAAATATCAAGGAAGCACTAAAAAAAACTAACTATTTAGACAGTTGTTCAAAAGTTATATTGTATTTTGCTGATTAATCATTGCTTAATAGTATTTCAAATTTATTTTTCTTTCCTTAACTATCCACCGTTTAAGTGAAAAAGAAAGAATAGAAATATTGATGATGAGTTACGGTGACAGAGTTCGCACACAAGTTGAAATTTGCTATTTATTTAATAACAAATATCCTAACATAGAACCAATTACACAGTCCACCGTTGACAGGTGAAAGATACCTTTATTTTTTAAAAGACGAATTAGTCCCAGTTCACTGTATAAGTATAGTAGTGGTTAAACCAGTGGGTTGACTTTTTAGTTAGCTATCGCTAAGTCAATCTTTGTGCACTTCGCACCGTAATAAGTAGTCGTCACTTTAAACAATAAAAAATAAAAAACTATAAAAACAGTAAAGGGTAACTAGGAATGGTTAATCCAAAACTTCAAAACCGGCACGAAGCTCGGCGCAATTTTTTTTTCGTAATCAAACTAGGCCTTGGACCAAGCCGGGCTAAAACCTGACTTTAATATGTACAATTTTGCTGAACTTACGTTTTTAAAGATAGTTTACGGGCTTGGCTTTGATTGTTCGAATATCTGACATAAAATTGAGCCGGGTCTTAATTATATTTTGACGTTTTTATGGTAGATCGGATCTACTAATAATTATACGAGAAATATTCGGTTCCTAAGGTATACTCCGTATAACTTCTGCGTAAAAAATGCGTTCTAAACTTCTAAAAAACTGACTTACTTCATCTTAAAACCTTTTTCCCGACAAATGAGTTTGCAACGGTCCAAAAAAAATGAAAATTGGAAGGAACCAGGTCTGAACTGTGATGTGGATAGACAATAAGTTCCCAGTTGTGCTTCTAAAGTCAGACCTTTGTCTGATTTAAAAAGTGCAGACTTGCATTTTCATGAAGCAACCTGACTCCTTTCGCCAGCATTCCTCTTTGTTTCTGTCAAATGGCTTGGTCTAGTTTTTCGAAAATTTGACAATAAATATGGCTGTTGTCGCTTTCAGTAGTAAAACCTCTATGAACAAAATCACAGAACGCAGTTGCCATTGTATTTTTAGCAGACTGTTAAAGTTTTAATTTTATCGCTGTTGGCGAACTTGCTTCTACGTCATCAAGTCTTTTTTTTGATTCGGAGGTATGGTGACGTACCCAGGTCTAGAGATGAGTTAAAAAATGTATCTTGAAATTAAAAAATTATATCTAAACTTGTTTGGCAAAACGTCAAGGTCAACTACAACACTTGGCAAAAAGACGCTTCTGATAATGTTTGCGTTACTTGTTATAAACACTATGATACAGCGTCAGTAAGAGAGTTAAAATGTCTAAATAGTTTTCATTCAAATCCATTGAGAAATGGTTTGCCATAAGTAGTAACTGCCTTATATGTCGGTTGCATACTATTGCAGATAAATATTTTCCACCACTAAAGTAAAACAATTTAGAAAGTCTATGTGTTAATAACATAAGTGAAATCCGATGACAGAGTCATCTAATAGTATAAATTTACTGCTCAAATAATAGTGAGACGTTCGAGAAATTATTTTCGAGTTTGAGAACTTTCGCGAGGTTTTTGTACATTTCGAGAACGTTCGCCAAAAGATATAGAAAATTGTCAAACGTTTAGGCAAAATGTATAAATGCGGCACAAACAAATCATAGGTCAGTTATTCCAGCAATTCGAAGACGGCAGTGTTAAGAAGATTATTTAAGTTTTAATAAATAAGGGATTAACGCGTGTGTTCGAGATAAATATACGAAGTATAACCTTGTACGTGACTTTAAAATAAACAATAAGTGTTAAAGTTATCCGCGGACTTTGTCTTCGTGTAAGTGATAGTGCTATATATAAATTAGTGTGTCTTTATTAAATATCGTTAGATTTAATTACTTCGGGTAGTTATAAACGTGTACATATTTTTGTTGGTTTCGCGATTTTTTAGAGTAAATACCATTAAGTAATGTAAATATCCGAACATTCTCAGATAATGGAAGAAAAGTTTCACAAAAATTCCCAAAAAATGGAGGAAAATTCTAGAAATTTAAAAGTAGGAATACGAACGAGCATAGAAAATGAAATAAAGAATATTGAGGAGCAAATACAAGTTAGTATAGAAAACCAAATTAAAATTAAATTAGCAGATATGTTAAATTTAAAAGAAGAAATTTGCGAATCTGCGAATGACAAAATAGCAGCAATAGAAAACAAATTAGAAGACAGAATGAAACTGCTTGAAGAAATCAAACAAATGAATTGCCATGGTGAAGGAAGCGTCATGAGCAAAGATTTAATAATGGATCATCGGGAAGAAACAAGTTTACAGTTGTACCGCCAAATTTTGATAATAAAGTTTCATGGTCAACCTTCTACAAGCAGTTTTAAGCCGTAGCTACAGCTAATGATTGGAGCAACAAGCAGAAAGCGACGACCTTAATAGTGTCCTTACGTCGAGAAGCTCTTTAAATCTTCCTGACCACCTACAAGAAAATTACGAGCTTTTAATTTCACGTTTAGAAATGAGATATGGAGATGCTCATCTTCAACAGGTGTATCAAACTCAAATTAAAAGACGGGTTTATAAAGCTGCCGAAAGTCTTCAAGATTTTGAAGCTGACATCGCCAGATTAATACGGCTTGCGTATCCTACAGCACCAGATACCTTCTTGGAGTTGTTGACTATTCAAACTTTTATAGACGGCCTCCGAGACAACGAAACGTAGCAGACTCTCCGGTTAGCTCGACCGAAGACGTTGGATGACGCCCACCCATGCTTTGGAGTTCGAGGCGGCGAAACAAGCGTCGCAATGAGGCAGAAATAAGCTTCGTTGTGATGCAGAAATACTCTCGCACACAGAAGAAAGCATTGAAGAAATAGTGCGATGTGTAGTTCGGGAAGGAGTAGCTCGAGGAAGAGAATAGTAACATGCTGGAACTGCGGAGAAGTGAGCTACGTACGACGACGTTGTACTACGCTAAAAAACAGAAAAGCGTTCAAAAAACTAGAACAGGTCGACCCAATGAGAAAAAAGTCGATCTCAACGAGCCAAGCCCCGAAGATTACCATACGAACGGCATCGCCTAAGGAGCAATTGCATAGCATTTATCTCGATAGCAAAATCAATGGAAGAAGTGTTCAGTTACTGGTTGACACGGAAGCCACGAAAACCATAATTCGTCCTGACATGTTATTGGAAAATGAGAAGACCAGTAACAGTACTACTTCGAACGGCGAAAGGCGAAGAAATACCTATTCACGAACAAGTCAAAGTAACCATTGGTTTGGAAAATGGAGTACTAAACCATCAAGTACTAGTAGCCGACATCACGGAAGAAGTTATCCTGGAAATGCACGTTATAAAGAAGTATGGGTTCCATTTGAGTATGAAGAACGATGTCTAATAAAGATACGTCGCCGAAGAAGTGCTCACAACATCTATTGGACATTCTTACCTCCAAATGCCAAAACCTCAGCCAAGACCAACTAGCTAAAGTTAAAGTGTTGATCCAAGAGTATCAAGATGTGCTCGCGTTGGATAGTGGTTCCAAAAGAAGAACTAACGTGGTGAAACTTAAAATTAACACCGGAGACGCTCGGCCGATACGACAACATTCACGCCGACTTCCTTTGGCAAAAAGAGAAGAAGCCAAACAAATAATACGAATATGGAGCGAGACTGCGTAATTGAACCTTCAAATAGCCCGTGGGCGTTCGCAGTGGTACTCGCAAAAAAGAAAGATGGATCAACGAAGTTTTGCGTAGACTACAGACAGCTAAACGACCTGACCAAAAAGGACAGCTACCCTTTATCCAGAATTGACGATAAGTTAGACACCCTGTCAGAATCCCAGTGGTTTTTCACGTTAGATTTAAAGAGGGGTTACTGGCAGGCAGAATTGGAACCCAAGGATCGTAAAAAACAGCTTTTACGATTGGAACTGATTTGTGGCAGTTCACTGTGATGCCCTTCGGTCTGTGTAACGTTCCTAAAACGTTCGAGCGTTTGATGGAGACCATGTTGCGCGGACTGTCTTAGAAGACGAGCTTGGTTTACCTAGACAACGTGATCGTGGTTAAAAGGTCGTTCGAAAAACACTTGAACAACTTGAAAGAAGTGTTCTAGCGATTACGTGGGGCAAATCTCAAACTGAGCCCAAAGAAGTGCCACGTAATTAAGAAGGAAGTGCAATACCTTAGCCACGTCGTATCTAGAGATAGAGTAAAGGCTGACCCAGACAAAATCCGAGCAGTGCAAGCATGGCCAAGACCAATCGACAAACATCCGGTCCGAAGTTTCCTTAGGTTATGCACCTATTATAGACACTTTGGCATTAGGAAGACATTAGGGTAAGTTCGAGAACTATTCTACTGAGTAAACTACAAAGAGGACATCATGAAATGGTGCCGTAAGTGCACGGTATGCGCATCAGAAAATGGTCCAACGAGAAAGCGCAAAGCACTCATGAAGCAATTCAACGTAGGAAGCCCTTTGGAAAGAGTAGCGATTGACATCGCAGGGTCGTTCCCAGAATCCGATTCGGGAAATAAATACATCCTGGTGGCGATGAATTATTTCACGAAATGGACGGAGGCTTACGCCATACCCAATCAAGAAACAGCTACAGTTGCAGGCGTATTAGTAAAAGAGTTTTTCTGTCGGTTTGAAGTTCCGTTGGAATTACACACCGATCAAGGCCGCAAGTTTGAGTCTGGGCTGTTTCAAGAAATTTGCCGACTGTTAGGAATTAAGAAAACTAGAACAACCCCTCTCCATCCTCAATCTGATGGCATGGTTGAGCGGATGAATCGAACAATGGGAAAATACTTAGCCAAAGTTGTGTTCAAACACCAAAGAGACTGGCGTCAGTATTTCCGCCTTTTCCTAATGGTATACCAATCATACGTTTACGTCAAGGCACAAAATGGTGGGTTTCAACCTGGCGACATGGTGTGGTTCTATAATTCCCAAAGAAGATGTGGTTTGTCGCCGAAACTGCAAAGGCAATGGAAGAGCCCCTATGAAGTCGTACAGCGTATTAATGACGTCATATATCGCATCCGAAAACCACCCAGAGGCAAGCCAAAAGTGGTCCACGTCGATCGTCTAGCCCTGTTTGCTGGCGATAACCACAATACACAGGTTAGAGTCCGAACCAGAGTAATAAGCAGCAGAACCAGAAATGAAGTCGAAGGAATGGAGTTCGATAAGTTTATGAGCTTATACAAAAGTTCTGGAAAAGCTAGGTTCGTAGTTATCACCGAGGAACAACAAGACCTGTTCCAAACACAAAAAGATTACGCCATCGCACATTGCGTGAGCGAGGATCTTGACACAGGGGTTGCAGTCGTCTTTAAAAAAAAGTTTTGGCAGCTAGATGAACTACGAGGGCAACCGGAAGTCGGAAAAGTTTTAAAACTACGTGGTGACAGACGCTTCATTTTTTATCTGCTCACCAAGAAATATTCAAGTACCAAGCCGTTATACGAAAATCTGTGGCGGACATTATGGAATCTCAAGAGAGAAATAAAGTTCCACCATGTTAAGATATGAGCAGTACCCAAGCTTGATTATAGCTTGGATCAACTGAATTGGAGGACAGTTCAAAATATCTTGGAGGTCGTCTTCTGAGAAACAGGCGATCAAATGTTGGTCTGTAGTTACCAACCAAGGAGAATATCGGGTCAGGAAAAAACCATTGACTGTTACTTTTATGGTCAAGGAAGTTGCCAAAATAGAGAGAGCTGCCGCTATCGCCTCGATCTTTTCTACCGGTGTCGCATCCAGTTTCCTTTACTTAGACAGAACATTCCTAAGAAAGGGTCAGTGAAACATTTGAGAAATTATTCTCAAGCTTGAGAACTTTTGCGAGGTTTTTGTTTGTTTGTTATCCGCGGACCTTATCTTCGTGTAAGTGATAGTGCTATATATAAATTATTGTAAGTGTTTTTATTAAATATCCTTAGATTAAATTGGTTTGGTTAGTTATAAACGTGTACACATTTTTAGTTCAAATAAATTAGTTTTAATAATAAACGTTACAATAATATGTAAATGGCTATAGAGATGAAACCGTTGAAAGCTGATTTTATACCACATAAGTAGAACTGATAATAGCGCGTTAAAAAGTTTTTCATTATTACCATCGTTCGCACTTCAAACTTGGAGTATGTTTGATTCAGAACTAATATTTTGCGACTGTCACTGAACACGTTGCACTAAACCTAAGGCAATAGTAATATCCACCTATGCATTACATAGTGCATCTAAAATGCGTTATAAGTTTCAACCTAACCGAAGCAACCTAGGCGGTGTGTCGAGCATACGTACCTTGGGAACCGGACATCCTCGTAGCTCGCCCAAAAAATATGTTTTTTAACCAGCTCAAAAAACAGAATACAGGTTAATCTAGTGTGTATTTGGCAGCTGCTAAATCTATATTAAAGATTAAGAAAATACGAAGTTTTATTATAAGCCACGTATTGCTACTTGAATGGAGTTGTCTATCAAAATATGCTATAATTATAACCAACTAAAAAGAGGATTGACGTAAGAACGCATTTATGTAAAATCCCGCCCATTGAACCGCAATTAGATTACAGTAGCGTACAATCATACGTTTTAGTTTCTTAACGCCACTTTTCTAATATGCAAAAGTTTATAAAAAAAAATTAGTAGGTACTCTTGAAAAGTAATACATTTGCGGTAAAAGTACATTTGTAAACAGATTTGTTCAAAACATCATTTCACCTAAATCGCAACTTGTATTGCATATTGCATATTTAATAGATGAGATAAGCACGTGCATCATCATAAATTTGTTCTGAGAAACAACATATTTATGTTACAAAATAACTTGTTATTAAAGTTTATTTTTTCCATTAATTCTTTAATAACTCAAAATAAGAACCAAATTATTCATATGTATGAATTTAGTTTTTAAATGTCTTGGAATTATGATACACGCCGATGTATTTTAAGTTAAGTTATATTTTTTGGAGATAAAAGTTAACCAATGCAATTTCAGTTTCATATCATTTAACACTCCTTTTACAACGCAGTTCACTATGATTATCAAACGTATGGTTTCCAATACATATTATTTCGATAAGTGTGTTACATCGCTAACAAAAATGATGGTACTAACTAACTGCGTCAAAAATGATTGACGTTCACAATTTTACGAGAGAGAGTTCTAGTAAATAGTTCTATAATATTTAATAACAAATTATTGTATCAGTTTAATCATTATTAATCATAACTTCAATCAAAAAACCTTCTAAACAATAGGTAGAAAAGATCAGTGGCGGTTTCTCTATTAGGTCATTCGGCTGTACGCCTATGCCTGCCATAAAATCTAAGACCATACGATTTAAATTTGACTTTGATTTTTTAATATACAGCTGCTGGACTTTATGTCTTGTTTAAACAGATTAATTTTGCCCACACATAACTGATGCCATGTCCGAATCTAAAAAGAAATGTAGACAGTACAGTGTTGATTATTTGAAACTTGGCTTCATTCCATCATTGTCGGACAAACAATTGCCTATGTGCCTTTTATGCAACAAAGTTTTGAACAATGACGCTATGAAACCATCTAAGGTGCAGGATCATCTGAGAAGATGTCACCCTGATAAAACAGATAAAGATTTGAAATACTTTCAAACACTCAAAAATAAACTTCAGAAGAGACCCACGATGAACAGAATGTTCGCTTCGACGTCACAAAGGCGTCTTACAATATCTCGCTACTTATAGCAAAATCCAGAAAACCACATACTATCGAAAAGAAGTTAATTTTGCCAGCCGTTGAAGAGGTTATAAACTGTTTTACACAAACCTGCATCTGATATCATTAAAATAAATCTCCTAAGCAACAATACTGTTGAAAGACGTATTGATGAAATGAGTTCTGATATTGAAAGCTTCTTGTGTAATTATTTGAAAACGACCCATTTCTCTATACAACTGGACGAGTCAACTTTATCTGGTAATGCAGCATTATTATTGGCATATGTTCGTTTTATTGTGAATCAAGAAATGTACGAAAAACTGCTATTCGCAAGAACTTTGACAACCGACACTAAAGGTGATTCAATATTGCATCATCCATCGACAACATTTTGTTGCTACAAATTTGAGTGTTAGATTGCATGAATCTCTTTAATTAGTCATTAATGCAGTAAACTGAATCCGAAGCAACGCGTTGATAACGTGGTTATTTGCGCAGTTGTGTGAAGAAAATGACGAACACTTTCATCAATTACTCCTTCACATTGAAGTACGCTGGCTGTCGAAAAGCTTATGTTTAATAATATTTTTTGCACTTTTTGAGACTATTTTAGAATTTCTGGATACTAAAGATAAAATTTTAAAAGTCAATTTAATAGAGTGGAAAACAGACATCGCCTATTTAACAGATTTGTTTGCAAAATTTAATATGGTTAATTTGCAGTTACAAGGCGACAGTCTAAATTTGATTAAAACAAAGTCCATCTTATCAGCGTTTCTTGCCAGAGTTAAACTAATGAAGCAAAATATTGGACGAGGCGAATTTTCCCAGTTCCCCAATTTGTCACAAATTGCCAGAAAAACGACGTTCCAACCTACGTTCAACATTTAAATGCCCTCTATTCAGATTTTGAAACTAGGTTTGAGGATGTTCTAACTATGGTAATACCACCGTGGATAATTAACCCATATGGTGACATAGAAGAAACGAATGTTATAATACAAGAGAAACTGACTGAACTAAGTACAAACGAAGAACTTAAGGTTCAGTTTAAAAACGGATATCAGCAATTTTGGCTGCAAAACAACATACCCGTTACTTATCCCGTATTATGGAACATAGCGAAGAAATTTTTAATTTACTTTCCATCGTCATACCTAGTGGAAAGGGGGTTCAGCGCTGTTACCAATCTCTTAACAAAAAAAAGAAACAGACTTGACATCATTACCCGAGGAGATTTAAGATTAAACCTTACAAAATTGACGCCAAATGTTGATAATTTATTATTAAAGCATCAGGTTCATCCTTCTTACTAAAAACATTTACTTATTGCTTAGTTTATTTTATGTATATTTTATGTTACGTATATTTTATATAACAGATACAAAATTTTATTTTGAATAGTTTTAATTTAAATTCAATTAATAAATGTATAAAACTTAACATGTGTTTTTAACACTAAACTTCACTACAGTTAGAAATTTCCAAAAAATCAATATCAGGTAAATAAGGAGTCTACCCAAAACCGAAAAACATGGCAAGGGGTCTACGACACAAAAAAGTTTGGGAACCTCTGCTATAGTCCTACGAAAAATTGTGCGCTACTAACATCCATAGACTAATTAGTTTACTTTATAGTTATGCTGCTAGGTACGTAGACACGAAATCTGGGGATCATAAAATACCTTTGAGATTCCCACTAGTCAATATCAAGTACTTTAATAACATTCATTAACCAATCGTTTTGCTGAAAATAATTATTGCCAAAATTGGCAAAATCAATTATTACATTTGTAAATACGTATGGGCAGGTGGTTCCGGCTGCCTGATTCTATATGAAATATAGGTTAATTATTTGGGGAATAACTAAAAGATGTTTTTGTAATCGTGTCTTCAACATTTTAAAAGGATAACTAACTAATCGAAGTCAATGCACTCAAAACGAACACTCCTGCTATATAGGTACTACTATAACAAACTTACTACATCTCGTGTACATAGTGGTGATCTCGTTTAGAAAAACACAATGAAATCAATATTCGTAACCTTTATCTTTATCAAATTACAGATAAACAGTGAGTTATGGATATGTTTATCTTTTTAAAAATTAGTCTGAAACTTCACATTCGTAACAAAAACACATTTTCCGTGACAAAACAAATTGTATTTGCTAGGTCGCAGTTAATGCGTAAATCGTTGAAACGCGCAAAGCAAATTAATATTGTTTAAAGCATTGACATGGTTTGTTAAGCGTTTAACACAATAATTATGTTTATGTTAAGCGAGTTATTTTGGGTTTTGCGTTACAAAATGGTGTAAACGCCATTTTTGGAACTTATAGTAGCTTATAAAATGTCCGATTTTTCTGATTTTTTAATTATTCACGTAAGTGCGTGTGTAAGAGGTTGGTGATTGAATAAATAGGGTGTAAGTTTCCGGGTACATAAAACCTATGCACAAGAGGGCGATAAATATGAACTTTACGGCAAGTGTTAAGACATGTTACAAACAATTGACAATTATAGATGCGGTATTTGTTTACATGAATATTCCCGTATGTCGTTCTGAACAGAAAGAAGATGCGAGCAAGAAGATTGTACGTGAGATATAGATAGAATTAGTTGTTTTGTTCAATAATGCTTAAGTGCATCTTCAAAGCATGATTATCATGACCTTGGTTACAGCTAAGTCGGCCTGGGGCTACAGGCTGCGCAACGCTTGATGCACGGAGGACTTTACTAAGCACTACATGAAGAGCTCGTAAAACTGTCCTTGATCTGTGGGTCGCGTAGTACAGGCAGTCCGGGCCGAAGCGACCGAACACGTGGCTATATTCCTATCCCCGAGGGGATTTTGACGTCATGGACATCACGCCACGCTGCACCGCCCCCGCCAACCTCGGTTGCAAGCGAGACTGATAAAATGCGCAGATACAGAGTTCAACATAGGTCCAAATCTGGCAACGATGTACTAGAGATGATTACAGTGTGTATATCTTGGTCGTGTCCTAAGTATTTGACGTTTGAGGGGCGCGGGTGATCGCAAGTGCACGGTTTGCCATGCCCTTTCCCCGTCTAACGTCTACTAAGTCGTTCCCTGCAGGTGTCAGCTGTACTCTGCAGGACAATGCTGCTTTGCCACTTCCACTTCTTACTACGTTATACATTTATTTTACTTTATCGTACTATTAATACAATCGTTATTTCTGACAACATATTTAAATTTGATTAATTGACAAACTTCGTAAATCTATAGGATATATGGGTTAAAAATAATACGCGCCATTTAAAAAGAACATCTGGTACTGCCGGTTGACCACCTTCAGATTTAGTTGATTACAAAACAGTTACTCGAGCTAAACGAATTTTCTACAATACCTACACATACGCTAATTATCGCAAATAATTAGCATACGATAAGATATATAAACAAACTTTCTCGTTTGATCAGACACTGATTTATGAACCATTTTCACTATTCGTTCGGCTGATGGACTATATCCCAAAAAGCAAAAACTAAAATCAACATTTGAAAGTAATTACGCAAATTGCTTATAAGTACAGTTTACGTTTTCGCTAAAAATATCTTCAAATGCAGCTTTCACACGGCGTCTTTGTAATGAATTTAAAATTAGTAATTACATCATGGTATATTACACATCAGATAATGCTAACTGTATGAACATTTTCTATTAATACAAACGTGCATGTAAAGCGTAAGGGGCGATTTATTGTATTTTTCCTAGTTTTGCGTCATCGTTTCGGGAAGCAATTCTAAATGTAATAATATTTTTCTGACCTAATTGAAATAAGGATTTGTGTACACCTGCAACCACGTTTATAAATTTTATCGGAATAACAAGCAATGTTCCATTATAAGAACTAATATGTGTGACTTATCTTTATTAAAACTAATAAAAACATTGAATCACTTTGATTCGTTTATATACTCAGTTATATAAACAAATTAACTACTGTAGCAAAATTCTCGACGCAAACAATTTGCGTTAATCCGTACTCATCCTTACTACGCAAAAAAACATTACTCGATTTTAAAAAATCCTTTGTGATCTTGAATTTAAATCTCTTTATTGAACGCTAATAAAACTATCACTAATGGAAAACACAACAGTCAATACTAAAATTAAATAATTTTATAATAATCTTGTTTACTTGGACTTGCTATAACAAGTTTAGGGCGCCATGCCAGTTATTTTTGTTCATACAAGTTAAAACCCGCATCAGAAACATGTATTTTGAAGTACTCAGTCTGTTGCTACGTTTACCAAAAATTTTTAATTAAAGTTGTAACACGCTATAAGGAAAAAACACTTGGTATTTATGCAAATTTACTTAGAAGAATCAATTTTTGTTTATATCAGAGGATTGCATCATTTTTGACATATTTTAGAACTTTTTAACGAAATTTGTTTAATTACCGACTTCCAATTATTAACGACGTTTACCTTCTCTCGGAAAATAGGAACACATCTATAGTTTTGAATTAGCAAAATTATGCCGTTTTTTCTTCGCAAATTAATAGGCCCATCGTTTATATATTATATTCTTGTTATTATCGATACTCTAAATTTATTTCAGATTTTTTGTTCTTATTCACGAGCCGGGCTTTGATAGAAGAAATCCAAAACTTCAAAACCGACATATTGTACTTGCTCCTTTCCGTCCTTGTCGAGAGGTACTATTTTATTATTAATATAATAATATACATTATACTATATATATAATATTATTAAGAGTACGTGATCGACACTCCATTTTCTGTTAAAGATTTCTTTATTTTAAAAATGTGCTTATTTCTCTATGGGAACATCTAAATGTTTTTCTGAATGTTGTCAATAGCATACAGTATGGAAATAAAGTACCGGATAGATTCGTTAACTTTGCTGATGTATCACCAAATTTTTAGATTTTATTATATTCATTATCACACCATAACACTTTGCGTCATGCCACTGGTCTCTAAAGTGAAACTTCATGTATGGTCATTTTTTCCATCAAATGTGGGTACAGGCACCCAGACACGCTGCCCTCACGAAACATTTTACGCCATAACTTCAACTCGTCGTAACTTGCAAACTATACAAGCTATGACGACGAACAAAAAATGCGCTAATTTGTCAAAATGTGTAGAATCCAATGGTGTAAAGCATGCCCTGCTAGTTGGACGCAAAGTTCTCTTACGAGCACTTAAATGAAGGGCCTACTAGCAGGACTTACCAGCCTGCCAGAAGGACCTTGTACACTCTTTCATTAATCATCACTTTGTTTCATGAAAATAGACGTTTCCTGAAAATTTCAATAAAATCGTTCAACAACTTCTAGGTGCAATTTTTCTGAAAGTCAGTATATACTGAAAATATTCTCTATGGTTAAATTGCAGTGAAGTGGGAGATTGATAATAACACCACAAAGATTTCTTTCCATATGCTCTGAGGAGAAAATTTGATTGAACATTCAAGCAGTCTGCTGAATCGTAAGTGTTTCTATTGTTATTATTGTTAATATCGTTATTTTCTCTTGTTCTTTCTTATTTGTTATCATTAGAGCCATCGTCATCGTTTCGTCAAAATGAAAGCGATTCATCATCATCTTCCGATGAGACTACCGATGACGAGTTTTATTAATAATAATGAAAATGACAATAATAACAACACAGTTGTTAATAATAGTGATGACGATGAAGACGACAGCAACATTGTGGTACATGAGACTATGTGGCATTTTGGCAATTTAGTGAACATAAATGAATTTAAGGAAACCGGTTATAAACCACAGATTCATGTTCAAACTTGCAGGACATGAAAGAAATAGATTTTTGGATGGCATTTTTCCCTTGTGACGATATTGACAATATTCTTCAATGCAGTAATGCCAAATTGAGGGATAGGAGGAAGACAATAACAAAAGGAGAATTCTGTAAAGCAATTGGTTTGCTGTATGTAATGACAGTGAACACTAACCACAACCGTAGAAGTTACTACAGCACCGAGACATGCGTCTTTTTCCTGCTCCTGCTTTCGGACAAAGATTCAAAATGGGACTACATAGGTTTGAAGAAATACTCAATAATATTTCTTTCTCTATGCCTGACAATGATAATCTTTCTACTGGTAAATGGAGAGAAGTTTGTCCTTTCTTTGAGATGACTACAGCCAAGTGGACTGACATCTTTACACCCGGTTATAAACTAACAATTGACGAATCGATGTTTGCATGGTATGGCAAGGGGCTTAATAAAAAAGTTTGAGGTATGCCGGCTGTTATTAAAATAAAGCGTAAACCGAAAGGAGTCGGATGCGAATGCAAGACAATCGCAGATGTACAATCTGGAGTAATGATTGGGATTGAAATCAATGAGGGGAGAGAAGCTATGCAACAGAAAGAATGGCAAAAAGAACTGGGTGCAGGAACTGCTACCACATTACGTCTTACACGTCCTTGGCATGCTACAGGAAGAATTGTAGTCGGAGACTCGTGGTTTTCGTCAGTCAAGACTGCAAAGGAATTACATGATCGAGGATTATATTACATTGGAATAGTGAAAACTGCAACCAGAAAATATCCTATGTCAGAGCATAAAAGACGATGTCCCCCACTGAGAGGACAATTTTCTGTAGCAATAGCTACTGAACCACCTGATACGAAATTAATAAGTCTTGCGTGGAGAGACAAAAAATTCATACATTTGTTGGTACTTGTGGCACGACGACTAACGGAAGCCCTACGAAAAAGAGGAGACTTGATGAAGCTGGGAGGAGTGTTATAAAAGAAGTTTCTAGACCACAAATAACTGAAGAGTACTTCGATGGTGCACCTGCCATTGATATACATAATCATATTTGCCAGCGTTGGCAACACCGTATGTTCGCAAGTCTCTTTGGTATTATTGAAACAAATGCTTTTTTAGCATACAAATATTTTAAACGCGATTCTGCTGTCAAACATAGCGATTTTACGGAAGCACTTGCACTGCAGCTAATAAGAAATCAGTGGTGGCATGAGGTAAATGATGCGCCAATTAATGATAATGTTCAAAATGCAGTTCCAAATGAAAATCTACCTGGTGAACATATCTTGCTAGACAAAGAGTTCAGAGAAAATGCATAATTTGCAGTAGAATTAGAAGAGTACAGCAAAAGGCGAGTTTTTATTGCAGTGGTTGCAGGGTGCGAGCAATTATATGCGCTCCTACAACAGGACGTAATTGTTTTACTCATCACTTCCAACATGGAATACCTGCTTGAATGATCGATTACAAATTTTTATTAAGAATATGTATTCTGTTTGTTGTTTGTTTTCAAGAATTTCCATTGTTAAATGTTTTATTTACTTTTACATTTATTTACTTCTCATCCAATCATTTGCAATTGATCGAGTTGTTGAAAATCTGTCTCTTGTGGCCAAAACTCGTAAGCGACGTTCTTCGCGATCTGCAGTCCTCCGAGGACGTCTAGATCCACAGCGACGATGATGAATCCCTTCCTCGGACCATTTGGACCAACATCTGAACACCGATGAAACATTTCGGTTTACACGACGAGCAATTTCTCTTAGCGAAAGTCCGGCCTCTCTCATACCAATAGTACGGCCATGTTCAAAATCACTTAATTGGATAAAATGTTGATGTTAACGTACTCTCGGCATTGTTATCAAGTTCAGAATGAAATTGTGAACAAACAACAACAATTTGCAAACTTGAGAATTACTAAATGGTCTACTACTTCAAATTTATTGTTACTATGTTACTAAGGAAACAACAAGAAAAAAATAAAAAACTACTGTCTAGATTTTATTCAAATTTTAATCATCACTTTGTTTCATGAAAATTGACGTTTCCTAAAAATTTCAATAAAATCGTTCAACAAGTTCTAGGTGTTGCAATTTTTCTGGAAGTCTGTATATGATGTCATTTTGTTTTTCTTGTAATGACGTTTTAATTTTTATGAAATTATGTTTTTTGTTACTAATTTTGATAGTATTTTTTATTCTCTTTCTAATCGTCCAGGGTGGAAATTTATTTGAAACTTTGCAATTACCTTACTTTTCCATGCTTTCCTGCACTTTTTCTCTCTCTTTCAAACTATCAAACAAATTAATTAAAATCCGATAAATAAAACAAAAACTATCTATATTAATGCTGAAATGATCCTCCTACAGTCTTGGTCACCAGTCGCCACTGATTATCACCATTTATAATTTAATTGTTACAATTTAATTTTAAGGAAATTAATCTCGAGATTAATTAGACTCCATTTTTCTGGAATCTTTATACTCTAAATTAAAACCGTTTTGCACTTTCATATTTCATCTTATGACTCTCATTATCACGATCCGTACCAGATTTTGCAGAGCACTTCTTTCCTGCTAATCGTTATCGCCAGGAAGTGTGAGATCTCTTCCCATGTCACTTCTGGAATTAGGATCATCTGGTTGAGATTGTCTGCCATTGCCTGCATTAAAAATGATGTGCTCTGCATGGTCGTTTTTTTTTGGATACCGGCGAATGACCAGCAAAGACTTGGGTACTAAACACGTTTAAACTGTCGAAACTTTTTTTTGTGCCATAGACGCAAGCCGCTTTCTGATAACTTGACCACCGGTCTTGCCAAGCTTGGAGGGTACACTCCTTGCACATGTTTTTTGCCATCCCTGCACTTAAGTTCGCTCTTTCTTGTGCAAGCAGGTCCAGTGAGATACTGCCCGCTAGCATTCTCGCAGCTTCTAGCAAAACTGTTCTAAATGCCGAAATCATTCTTAACACGAGTCTTTTTTTAGTTTTATCAAGCATATTATTATTATACTTAACCACCTTTAGCGTCGGGCGCCGCGTATAATAAAGATGATTGTATTGTCGACATGATAATCCTTCTTATGTACTGTTTTGAGCCATTAATATTCGACATTAGTTCCACTAGCGCCGTTTCTTCAGTGCTCGCATTTTGCACAATACTATCATTATAGGCCCCGAAAGATAAGTGCTTATTGTGACCCCTGAATAATCCATGGTGCTGTTCGGTTGTACTAAGCATTTTCCGTGCCTAAACGCTATCGGTCGGAGCTTTCTTTTTCCACTAAAGGCAATTGTCTGTGTTTTAGTAGTTGCGACACAAAGTTTATTGTCCCGCATCCAGATGTCAACAAACTGCAAAGCTCTATTCATGTTATCTTGTAGGGCATATGCTGTTAGGTCTATGTGCGGTGGCATACGTGCTCTTAGAGGTCGTCGTAGAAAAGGTTTCACAGTGTAAAGACCAGCACTGATCCCTGTGGAACCCCGCAGGTGACCTTGTCGAAAGATGTTGTAGCAGTCGTCATGGTAGGTAATGTGTCTGTGACGTATCTGGTGGTTATTTTAATTAAGTGTCTGTCCATGCCACGGTGTAACATCTTGTCAACAACTAGAACTCATGACACTGTGTTAAACTCATCCTGTATGTCTATACATACAAAAGCATGTATCTTACGAGTTCTCAGTATGCCTTCTTTAGCCTTTCTCACTAGGCCACAGATGCGTTCTTCATCTATTGTGGATTTTCTTTTATAAATTCAAATTGCGTAGGAGCCAGTCCACCGTGTACCTGAAGGTCCTTATGAATTCTCGCACGTAATAGCCATTGATGAACCTTTGCCATACTAATAATCAGGCTGATTGGTTGGAAAAAGTTTGTACCCGGTTCACTTTTGTTGAATTTGGATATTACCGCTCGCGTGGCCACTTTCCAATTCAGCGGGAAAGATCCATTGGCAAAAATCTTATTATACACCTCTAATAGGACTTCAGGGTAGCCTTCATCTATGAGTTTAACGCAGTCCATAGGAATACCATCCGGTCCAAGGGCTTTTCTGTTGCCCGAAGAGCTTAGTGCGTTCTGAAGTTCCTCCTCGTTAAACATCCGCAAGGGCAGAGTATCTTCTATTACCCAGTTTGTTGTTTAGTGTGTTTCTATAATATGTGCAGTCTCTTCAATACCTGGGGTACTTCTCTTTTTTGTCAGTTTTAGTTTTTTGGACACCAGTTTGTAGGCCGCACGCCAGGGATTATTGTCGAGTTCTGCACAGGAACCAAACTATGCTTTATTTTTAGCCCTATTGATGGCGTCTTTGTAATCAGTTCTATAATACTTAAGTTCTAATTATTATTCCGTCTTAGCAGCCAGTGTTCCTTTTTTCACTAGTCTTAACCATTTTAGGCGAGATGGCACACATTTTCTTCGTTTGACTTCAAGGTCCTCGGACCAACAGTACAAGTTATTTTGCCTCCTGCCTCCTTTCGTACGCGGCGTACGTTTCTTACCGACATCTACAGAGCTTTATTAATGGTTTTAACGTTAATTTCATGAATATTATCGATGTGAGTCTTAATTACATCATTGAATTTATCCTTCTGGAGTCTATTAATCTTCCACCTACTGTTACACGATTTTTGGTTGAAGAGGTGTCGTTTCTATTTCAAAATATATGTAATGGTGGTCGCTGAAACTCTCTTCGTCTAGTACCGACTACTTGTTAATTTTTGAGACTATATCCTTCATACGTAATATCAATAACTGAAGTTTTACCCGCGCATTCAAATGTTGCAACGTTGCCCTTATTTAATATTATCATGTCTTCGGCTGCTACAAGCTCTAGTATCACTTCGCTTCTTTTGTCCGTCTTCCTGGCACCCCATTCAATTATCTTGTTTAAATCTCCGATCAGAATTGTATGACCCTTCAGTGTTTTAACGAACATAAAAATTTCTGCAGCTAATGTGCTGAACGTAGTTTCGCTGGTGTACATATTGAACTAGGAAAAATCTTCATTGTATACAGAAGATTCAAACACAGCATCCTGTGAAACTGAATTTATGGGCAGGAATCATTAAAGAATTCTAGGTCCATTCTTTTTACCAACAACTTGACTGGAGAAAGATACCTACAATTTGTGCAGTTAGAATTGGTGCCTGCGTTTCCAATGCGGACAATCCTGACGCACCAAATAATATGATTTAGTTGCGATAGGATGGCGCGCTTCGCCTCATTGTGAAATTAACGTGCGACGCTGCTAGAACGAAACTCTATCATGAAGATAGATAGGTAGAAGACCTATAGAATAGCCGGCTAGGTCTCCTAACCAAACACCATTACGATTTTTCTATGGTGGTATTTAAAAAGTAAAGTAGACACAAATCGCTGCTCAATAGATAATCTAAAGCAAATAAATCGAGAAGAGATTAAGTTAACACCATCACAATAAGAGAGCTGAATTTTATAATATAAAATAGAGTGCGTCTTGCAGCTTCTACCTAAGGAGATCTCTGAAACTATTCGACAAGATGTTTGCAACATTGTAAGAAAAGCAAAACCGCCACGCTCTAATATTAACAGGCATGAGAGAGAAGCAGCTAAGCGGATACGTGAGAATAAGAACATTTTACTATTGAGAGCAGATAAAAGAAACGCTACAGTCGTTACAAACATACAAGATTACAACGACAAAATAGCGAACTTACTCTCAGAAGATTGCTACATACGTCTATAGAGAAACTCTTTACACTCTTTGTGCACTAAGGTAAAGTCATTCATCAAAAACTACACTACTATAAATATTAACAAGAAACAAACTTTGATTGTCAAAAATCCGGTTTTGCCACGAATCTACGGTCTTCCCAAGATACACAAAGAAGGAGTCCCCCTTCGATCGATAGTGAGCACCATCAATTCACCAACCCAATCGTTAGCACGTTATCTAGCTGCAAAACTCTTGCCGTTGACAGTAAGTACAAAAACTCATATTAAAAATTCTACAGACTTTGTAGAGAAAATTAAGAACTTGCGTATAACAAAAGAAGATATCCTAGTCAGCTTTGGCGTGGTATCTCTTTTTACTAAAGTCCCGGTCGACGAAGTGTTGTTTTTGCTAAAAGAAAGAATTACTGAAGAAGTTCTGCTCATCGAACTCTGCCTTAAAAACACTTAATTTAGTTATAACGACAACTTTAAACAAGTAGAAGGAGCGGCCATGAGTTCACCGCTTTCTCCAGTTATAGCAAATATTTACATGGAATATTTTGAAACTGAAATTATGAAAAATGTTGAGTTAAAACCAAAAACTTGGTTCAGATATGTTGATGATACGTTTGTTGTATGGCCTCATGGCAAAGATAAACTAAATCAGTTCTTTCAACATCTAAACTCTGCACATAACAGCAATAAATTTACTATGGAGTTAGAACATAACAGCAGTCTAGCCTTTCTTGATGTATTGGTGATAAGGAAAAATTACGGAAAATTGAGGCATTCCGTTTATATAAAGAAAACGCACACTAATAGATACTTAAACGCCAAATCTCACCACCATCCAGTACAGAAGAATACTGTTTTGCAAACTTTAGCCAAAAGAGCTAGACTTGTGTCAGATAATGAAAATCTACAAAAGGAAAAGAAAACACTGTTGGAGTCTCTACAACAAAATGGATACGGGTTCAAAGAGATCTAAAACCCATTAAAAAGAGCAATAAATCCAAAAGTCAAAGAAGATTTATCACCTCCTACTACCATCGCTTATTTACCATACTGTATGGGCTCGACAGACAAAAAAAGCAGGGTGCTAAAGAAACATAATATTAAAACTGTCTTTACGACTAAGGATACCCTGAACACCTGGTTTACATCAGCTAAAGACAAACAAAGGGCTCTAAAACATGCCGGAGTTTACAAAAGTCCTTGTTCCTGTGGATCAAGTTTTATAGGACAGACGGGACGCTCTATTGAAGTTCGAGTAAAAGAACATATGGCTGACTGCAAACACCGCAGAGTTACTAAATCAGCAGTGGCAGAACACGTGTAGAACCAAATACACACGCTAAACTTTGACCAAACTAAAGTGTTGGCTAGAACTCCTTTCTACTTTCCCAGACTTATCCGCGAAGCTGTGGAAATAGAAAAACATCCATGTAATATAAACCGAGAAGACGGTTTAAGACAGCAAATCTTGGCTACCAGTATTATATCCTCTAAGACAAAGATCAACCTTTTTGGAAAGGACACAAACACTTACTCCGAGTAATAACGAAGTCAGTCAAGCGGTAACGGAAAGATAAGGTTCGTTCATCACGCTAATCGCTATTGATATAAATATCGTCATTTACATTTTTTCTTTCAGTGACATTTACCACTCTGAAGATGCAAGCTTCAATGTCTAACACAGCATATTTGCATTATTACATCAAGAAAAATTGGCCTGTCCAAAATGAATTTACTCCAGGAGAAATAAATGTGAAATATTATATTTCTTTAGTGGATCCGCAAAATAGAATTTTACCTTCATAACACATCAAATTAAGCTAGTAACAAATTTTGTAAAAGTCATGGATAAAAACAGTTTCGCTTTTTCATATTATTACGTTTATTATTTCTACTAATTTATTTATACTAAAAATATGTACACGTTTAAACTAACCGAACTAATTAAATCTAAGGAAATTTAATAAAAACACTTACACTATAATTTAAAAAAGTACGGTAGCGTTCTCGAAATTTTCAAAAACTTCGCGAATGTTTCAATATTTACACACAATTTTTCCAAGTATTTCACATGCAGAATTAAAAGAGGGAATTTTTTTCGATCCACAAATACATAAACTAATGCTAAATAAGGACTTTATTATTATTACTTATTATCAAGCTAGGCTATCAGTTATTATCATACTAAAGTGTTGACAGTAATCATTACAGAAATTTAAATACTGCTGCTAAATGTTTATCCAAAAATCGTTACGTAATTAAAAAAAATACTAAAAATACAGGTATCAAATTAAACGATTATTTTTTTTGGAAAGCTATCAATTTAGCGATCTAGAACCCGGAAGACATATAATAGAACATCTAAATGACAAAATTAACTTTAAAAGCAATAGTATAAACTTAATCTCGCATCAATAATGAGAATTTTTTGGCAATTAGAAACTACTTGATTCAAAATGTTTTACTGAGATATCAAAATAGGCAGCATGGAAACAGATTAGTCATTTGCAAAAATTATTTTTTAGGAGCTAATTGATAAATCATTTTAGCAGGAAAAGCACTTATCCTGAAACGAGGAGCAGTTAAAAATAACTATGTGAAAAGTTCCAAATCGAATTAAAATTCCTTAAAAATAATTACACAAATAATCTAAGTTTTTGCATTATAAAGCTGATTGTTTTGAATGACTTAGTTGGATGCGAAAGAATATTTCAATTCAAAGATTTTAATTAATTGTCAATGGAAAAAAACACCTAAAAATGTTAATGAATTTTTTTTTGATTTTATATAGCTTTGATTGGATGTTGGGTAAATATAGGCTATTAAATTTAAATTCGAATAATGCGTACAATAAGGATAACTAAGTGTCCCGCCAGGACGGGGCCTGTTCTCATCAAAATAACGTGGTTATTCAACAAATTTGTCATGTGTATTCGTTAATTTACAAATTAATTTTTTGTGCGTCGTTTTATTAGCATATTTATGTAAAGTTACTTTATTTAAATGTAGTAAGTTTGCTAAGGTAACAGCATTTGCATTGAAGTTTCTACATAATTATGCATTAAAGGGCAACAAATGAATAAGAAAATTATAAGCCTATTTTAATCAAAGCTCTCATCAGTCTGAAAAGCTGTTGAAAAATGAGCAAAAAATATTTAATGTAAGCTGTCAATACAAAAACACGTTCTGTCTACGTTAGGTTAACTTTTTGCCAGATAAAATGTCAACGGAGAAAGCAGGTTGAAGTTGACCTTACGGGACTGACAGAGGGTGCAACTAAAGGGGTGCTCTTTGTGTACCGACATGTGATTTATCCCATCTGTAGAAGCAGGTAGGGGCAGACTGCACCTGTTGTACCTCGTTGTACCCCCTTCAAGCACCCCTGTTGCTTTGGCATGATCGGTCTCTGCAGTTTGATGAGTGAACTTTTGAACAATAGTGTTGTTTAACCTACCCTTTTAACCTTTAGGCAACGAGTTTCAGCTACAGTTAAAACAATTCTTGTATTTATCAAAAGTAAAACGTTTTTAAATAGCAAATTATTAATTCGTGTGAACCGCAGAGCACAGATAACAACCTTGGATTCTCTATTATGTAACATTTTACGACTACTTCTTTGTGCAACGCATAAACTCGGAACGTACGTAGCCTTTGGCACAACATTTTACATTTTTCCATCTATACTTAATAAAAACGGCAACCGTAATTGTAATCGTTGAAATGGCATTGAAATTACTAACTTGTTTACTGGATACTGATTTATTCATTCAATTTTTCCTACAAGTCGATGTTGTCTTGCATAAATGAAATTACAGGTTTTAACACGACTACGACTTGCTTTATTTAATGGAAATGTGGCTTTTGTTTGAATAATTTTTAGGGCATCGGTTTTAATTGCCTGAGGTAATAACACTAATTCCCGTTAATGGTTGTCAGAAACAGGGTTGGGGTTCTTCTTCCCGTACACGTAAACTCGTAACTTTATCACTGTTTATGTTAACTTATTTTTATTTTATGACTAAAGCTGTTTTATTAGTAAAACATTTCCATACTGCGACACAGCTCATTTTACACATTTTTTAATCTAAAATCTAAGTTTTACAATTTTAACGAACGATTAGAAATCTCCAATTATCAAAACATTGTTTCTGTTTAACAACAAAAATATAATAATGTGAAGATGTTTTTTGGCTACTAAAAGCTTTATAAACAAATCTTAACCTTTTGACAATCCAAGCATGCGACCAAGACACTACATGAGCGATTAGAATCATAAATAATTACGACTTAGGCATAAACATCAGGACACGCTTAAGGGTAAGCACACCAACTGTAGATTTACTGAAACAGTCGCAAGAAACAAGATATAATCATAACAAACACGACGTTGCGTTACTTTAGAGTTTATAACACTATTATCTAATAGTTGAGATTTCCTTCAACTTAAATTTAAAACAACATTTTCTAATTAATGTCAACACTTTCGTAGTCCGAAAAGTAAATTGTGGAAATACAATGCAGGATTTTTATTGTTAGTAAGGTCCTATCACTTTGCAAAAAAGTTGAATACAAAATTACTATCGATCAAGATTCGATAAAGTCGATAGCGTAATCGATATCGCAAGGTTTTAGAAAATTAGGATAATCGATGTCGTTTGTACTAAAGGCACATAAAACAGAGGGGAGGTATTAACAGAAACAGGACGAAATTAATAAACTGAAACAAATGCCAAAAAATAAAGAAAACTTTTTATCAGCCTTTTTACGGCATAGAACAGTGGTTTCCAAACTTAACCAGTTCACGGCGCACTATGCGCAAGCAGTAGTGTTGTTTCGGCTCTCTTATCAAAATATAAAAATACAAGAAAAATTAAAAAATGGCGAAAACTGCCTCTCTCATTTCTCGTTACATCACCTTTTGCGGAGGCTAAGTTCAAAAATTTTGCTTGGTCTGAATACACATTCCAATCATAATTTTCGTAGACCACGGAGCTTCTGTAAACGCGGGACCGGGTTCGAACCTGCTTTGTGCCAGCCCTGGCAAGCGGCATGCAGAACAGTTAACAAATAAAAACTTAATAAAAAAAGTGTAAAACGAAGCACGTTTGGGGAAAATAAACAGCATTTACAGATAGAATGTTCCCACATTACAATTGAAAATATTTACAAAAATGTAAGCATTTAGCATTAAAAACACATTGCAAATTGTAGGTTGTTTCAATAGTTGTAAATAATAACCCCAGTAAATAATTTCATTTTTGTAACAACCCGAGCAACACATTGGTATAAAAAACGTTATAATGTCCAGCCGAGAAACGTTTATTACACGTTTAAAAACGTTCCAATGGTTAATAAACGTTTATCAGCCAGACATTTTTCTGGGAAGCCAACAAACACACACACATTTGTGTTAATAACACAAATTCACATTGTACGTTATATTTTCAACGTAATTTCCTGACTTTTTATTTCAACGTTTGTTTTTCACGTTATTTTTGCATTGATAATCTAATATCTCATGGTGCAAATCGTCGACGACACCGCAAAACCAAGTATCTTTAAAACACTCATTTTTCAGGAGAGGGAAAAAACCTCAAACTTTCTGAAGTAATGTCTTAAATGCGTATTATTCGTTTGTCATTATTGAATGTTAAATTGAATACCAAATTTGTATAAAAAAATACATGTACATATTTCTAAGTCTACGGTTGCTGAACATCATTTTACTACAGGTCACAATATAGACTTTAATAAGGTTTCGCGGATTGCAAAATCTCCATTCTTCTTACATAGAAAAATCTGAGAGAGCATATAAAACATGAAACACCTCAATACCCAGGCAGCACACTGACTTCATATGACGACATTGACACATTAATGACGTAATTATGACGTCAATAAGACGTAATGTGCTGCCTGAGTAAAATCAATCGTGACCACGGTTTTAAACTCCTAAATCTCCTCTTTGGTTTCTAGTTATTATTTCTCCTACCAAAGATACGTTTTTTTTTCTGCCGTAACCCAACCGCGAAAATGCTTTTTTGTTATATACGGAAACTACTTCTTCTTAAGTCATTTACATCCGTAGGGTGAGCTACCTACCTACCTAGCTGAGCCGGGACAACTCTGTTTCCTTTGCCAGGTGTTGGAATCGCGGCTTAAAATCCGTACGTATTCCAATAATATTGTCATGCAAATTAGCTCTTTCAGTTCAAGCTTTGGTGTCGTGGCAAAAACCAACATTGGAATAACGATGCTTGTTGCTGCTCCACTGACTTTGGTCAGCAGACACGGCAGTCAATCCCAAACTTCTTTGATACTGTGAACATGTCTCACGAACAGTAGTGCTGAGGGATTAGCGTTCAATTGTCTGTACTAAGAGGAGACAACCTTATTAAAAACCTAAATCTAAAATAGAAAAGACCAGGCTGATAGATGCGTGACTATATAGAAGACCAGTTGTTACTATACAGTCTTCCGTGCGTATCAAGGAATTGCGCACAGCAACGTTTATTTTCTCCGTACTCGTGGGACATAGCATCACGATTGGCAAAGCAAAGTTGTGGAGCCCAAGCCCAAGTACACTCACCGCTGGGGAGAAAATTTAGCAGCTGATTAACAGTGGTACCAACAAACCGCTGATTCATGAATGCGACGCTGATGCACACCACAACTTGTCGGGGAGCATAAACACAAATCCACGAAGTAAAAACGTAAAAAATGTATTTAATAATATAAAATTAAAAAAAATTGAAAATGTGTCATGTATCAGATAAACCTTCTGTATCTGACTATAGATACATTCGATTAAATATTTAAATAGACCAGAAACTCGTAATGGAATGCAAAAACTCGAAGAAAACCGACTGAAAGCTGTTCAACGAAACTCTAGCCGCCCAAATCAGTTGCAAGATCAACGCACAAGCTTGAACTAATGATGGCAGTATTGTTAATTCAATAAAATCCGGATTTAAAGCAAGTTGCCCAAAAACAATCAAACGAACCCCACCAACATGGTAACTTGGTCAAACAGGGAGCTCACAAAGCAAGGGCACGTAATACAAAACTATTAAGCAGGGCCAAAATAAGCGGAAACTGGGATGAATACAAAACCAGTCTTACGATATACAACAATTTCATTCAAAGACAAAGAGAGGCTCTTAGGAAAGATGGGACCTAAAAAACGAACCTACATATTTTTGCCTTAAAAAAGTTCTGAGAAAGGGCCATTCTGAAAACATCGGTTTTATGCTGACCGAAAGCGGAAGGTTTACAGACTCAGTTGAAGGAACTATTGCAAAAACACTTCCCGGGTTCATCGTTAACTGATGTTTCTCAACAACAGGACCTGAAGATACCAAACAAACGGACATCCAAAAAGTATATACAATTCAATAAAAGTTCAACGTCAAACCTTTCGAAAAACTGTGCGATGGCCAAAGTTTTGCTGCAATACAAATTGATCGTTTGGAATGTATGTATGATGACCCATAAAAATTTTTTAAAGACATTAGACCGCACGATGCAAGATATACAAAACAATAAAAACCGGTTTGATTGATGCTGTTGATAAGGGTTTTTGTTAGTGGTTGAGCGAATGTGCCAAAAACATAGATATTGATAAGTTAAATTTTAAGATTCAAAGTAAAATTGCTAGCGAATTGATGAACGTACATATCGGTACATTTAGTTTCTAGCAAAGATGATGATGAATTTTTAAACTTGCTAGAATTGTTAAGATTTTTACCTGACAATCTCCAATTGGCAGTCGGATCGGATATTATATTGTTGCAAAATATTAAACAACCGCGTCTTTGTAATGGCACTTGGTTTGTAATGGTAAAACCAATAAACAACGTCATAGAAACAACAATTTGAAAAAAGTATAAAAAACAACACGTTCTGAAATTTCTTGACACCGTACAAGCTATTAGTATAAAAAAACTGCACTAGTGGTTTTACAAGCCAGTTACGTGTTTTTGATGTTGATATTGGTTGACAATTTTAACAGTTACGAGGTTTTGCTATTTAATTAGGTACATGAATAAAGATTACCAACCTATTTGGATTTCACATGTTTAATTGAGAAATACAAAAAATAAAATCATTTTTATGTTCTGCAATATAAAAGAGTAAAAAACGTAGTAAGAACTATCCCTTAGAAAAATAAAAACTAGGATCAAATATTCCTAATGTAGAAGGGAATCATAAAAATTATGGCAGTCAGATGGCAAGAATTTTTTAAGAGCTTGTAAGTGCTCGTATTTTTGTTGCTTAATTTTTAGGCGACTTTGATATAATTTCCCTATTTGAGCGTTTAGATTAACTTTAATTCTTTGAGGCAAATTAGTCGAGTCATCAGAATTTTGTATGATATTCCTTTATTTTTTTCATATTTAAGACATCTTATATCATTAATGCGTAAATCAGTCTTTTTACTTCCTGGTCTAATACATTGGTAATAGCGTAATTATGAAAAATTGTTAAAAAAGGTATGATAAAAAAATTCTACGTGAAAAGGTTGTTTAGGTCGCACTTTCTTACAGACCTCTATGTAATTTGATGGTAGTTTTATATCTTTATTTTTTAGTCTTCTTTCTATTAAGCTATGTGCGCTATCGACTTCCATCTGCGTATGTCCTTTTTCCAAGAATTTTTGGATCACAGTTACGTTTGTCTCACTTCAAAATGATAAAGGGCATTACTGAGAGTGTTGTTCCGGTTTTGGTAACCACATCCATCACAATGGATCACAATGTTCTTAGTTGAGGGTTCCTGTTCCAAAAACTGGAAAAGATGTTTTGCGAAAATGTTAGCCTAAAGACCGCCTTTAACTTCATGCCATAAGTAGCAGTTTACCTCCTTGTTTTTTAAGTTAAAAATTGTAAAATTGTAGACGCACAACGTTCTTCTGTAGTAAATTGCAGATGCACGTAATACTGGAGCTAGCTTCACTGCCTGCATATCCATTGTAAGAATACCTAACTCAAAATTTTCTGTGGCCTCTTTTTTTGTCATTCTCTTTTTCATTTCGGACTTCTTCTTTTCTTTTAATGTGTTTTTTATAGTCTTCTTCAGCAACTTTTTTAGTTTTGTAACCAATGCAGATATCACGCTGGTCCTTCTTTGGTTTGTGAATAAATATATTTTTGATTTTCATTTCTTTTTTAAAGTGTGCTAAACTGAGTTCCTTAACGCCGTTTGTACTACAGTAATCTTTGTATACCTGGTATACATCAGCTTTTCTCTGAAATAATGACTCCAAGTAAAGTCTATTCGACGAAGACCTACAATAGTAGGATTCCAACTTTGGAAGGACATTTAAAAATGTTTCTAAAGTATTAATCCTGATTTTAAGTTCTGCAGGGATTCGCTTTTTAGTTGACATCAATATCTCTTTTTTTCACGGTTTTTTTTCAAAAAATATTCAAGTGACTGCAGTTTTTTTGAGTGTGCTTCTTTTGGGCGTCGAGTGGGCACAGACTTAATTAACGCTGAAACGAACACTTTTTTCATGTCCCAGGACATTTTCCAAAAATTTTAAAAAATGTTCTTTCTCTCAAGAGAACTAAAAGATTCACAAAACCTATTTTTAGCAGCATTTTCAGTAGCATGCGAGTTGTTACTATGTGAATTTAAAATATTTGGTTCTTCATTGTCGACTATTTCGGATTTCTTTTGAATAGTCTAGTGGTTCTACGTCGCTTTCCAAAGACTCGCTATTTTCACCTTCCGCCATGTTATCATCCTTATCTTGAATGGTACGAATACTCTCGCAATCTCCAATAGTTTTTTCAGTAGCATGCGAGTTGTTACCATGTGAATTTAAATTATTTGCTTCTTCATTGTCGACTATTTCGGATTGACTACTACTGATACTGTTATTATTTAGTCCAAATTCATGGTTGTTGTCAACCAAAAGAACACTATGGCAGATATTATCAGTCTCTATCGTACTGATCGCTTCATCGACATTTTCTTGGGGCGGACAATTATTTTTCCTGCTAAAGGTTCAGGAATTAGGTTTGATATCTCTTCGACGCTGTCTTCTAACTCTGCATTATTGGTAAATATGAGGAGATCTTCGAAAAACTCTTCACTACGTAATATTTTCTGCAATTCTGAGTGAGATAATGGATTGTTTCTTGATGCCATCTCAAAAACAACTATCTGTAAAATAAAAACAAAAAAGAATTTTGCAAAAACACGTATCTGAATTCTTCATTAAAGTGGATCATTTTAGCAATATTATCCAAGAACATTTACAAAAAAAGACGAAAATCAGTCAAGACTAATGTAATGTCTTATTGTTTAATAAAACAACCAGTGCTCACTCACAATCACATTATAAGAAACTGTTAGATACTTGTTTTTGCACACGTGTTTAAATTGGTTTTCAGATACGTGGTATTGCGATTAAGAAATTGAACGGCGTAGTATTTTTTGTTGGTTCAAGGGTTTTGCAGTCATGCGTAAACTGATTTCACAAGTCGTTTTCCGCTAAAATCCCATTTTCGAATTTTTGTTACGTGGTTTTGCGGTGTCGTCGACGAAATTATTAGTAAAATCAACATGAATTATGCAACTTGAACAATGACAGAAAATTGTGACCGTATATACAACGTTGTTGTATTGTCGGTATTTTCCACATTATTTATCAACGCAATTTTAACGTTGATAATTATTATCAATCAAAAATTATTAATATACGTTTGGTAAAATCGTAATGTTCATTAAACAACGTTGTAAACTTAATTAATACGCAACGGTCGTAAACATAATTTTTTAATGTATTTGTTTAATTTACAAGTACGATAGAATTCCTACGACCATAATAAACAAATTTAAATTCTTCGTTCAAGGAAGGAGATAAAAAACTACTGAAGTGTTATTTCCGGCGACGTTTTGTGCACTAAATGTGCACTTCTTCAGACCACTGCAATTAATTATAGTAAGTACTACAACTAACTGATCAAATAAGTTATACAGTATCTAATTACAGATGTAACAACCAACACTTAACGTAAGAACTTACATAAAAAATTTGAGCAATGCTCCGAAGTTTCCAAAACATGAACACGACCTAAGCGTAATCGACAGAAATGTTACTACTAAGTCAATAATTAAAATCAATAAATAAGTATAAATAAATGACAATTACAATTAAACATGGAGAACAAACACTACGATATGTATAATCAAACATTTATTTCAAGATAACGTGTTATCAAAAATAGAATGGAAAATTAACCGCGAGAAGAATTTTTTCCAGTTTAAATTCTAGGTCGTGTTCATGTTTTTGAAACTTCGAAGCAATTGCTCAAATTTTCTATGCAAGTTCTTACGTTAAGTGTTGGTTCTTACATATATTATTAGATACTGTATAACTTATTTGATCAGTTAGTTGTAGTACTTACTATAATAAATTGCAGTGGCCTGAAGAAGTGCATCTTTAGTGCACAAAACGTCGCCGGACAGAAAAACTGAGTAGTATGCCCCTTCTTGAACGAAGAATTAAAATTTGTTGATTAAAGTTAAATAAGGAGGATAAAGAAACCGTACCAATTCCTACGACCTATAAATTTTAATTAGGTCTCATTGTTGTTCTATATTTTATATTTTGACTTTTATATAAATAAATTATGGGAACTAGCGTGGTGCATTATTTGAGTTATTATTTTGAAGTAAATTACAACAGAAGTAAAAAAAACGTAGTAAAATCCTTAAAAATAAAGTATTTTATAACGTATTAATTTCCTGTAAAATTCACGCTGAAAGAACCGTGTGAAATATCTAAAAAAAAAGCGTTTTTTAGAATTGTGATAATTTTTAGTGTTTCGGTATTTAAAAATAAATGCAATCAACCTAGTAGCGGATCAGAATTTTTGAGACCTTATGCGCAACCTGATCTGGAGCTTTTACTTTTTGATGCATTATATTTGACGCATTTTTTTTTAAATCGGTTCTTTCTTTGTTAATAGTCACTGAAAACCTTAAAAATGCACATCGTTCAAAAGAATTTCATGTCGATGTCAATTTAATAATTCATATTTCTACTATACTGAAAAAACAGTTAAAATCATGTTCGGACACTGACCAAAACAGCGGACGTAAATATGTATGAACTGTGACTCTAAGACTTCGACGAGTCGACTTGCTAACGAGGACTATAAAACGCGTGTTTGCTTGCACTGCACCGTGAGCACGTGCCTAACGCCGTCCCGTCAACCGATAACTGAACATCCGGGTTTTCGCATAAGTAGAATGACGCAAAGAAAACGAGAATTCTTACAGCACTTGAAAAAGTGAATTAATAAGAAGTAGTCTCCGAATATAAAGAAATATCGTCGCGGTTGATTAGGCCCGACTCTGGACTAAAGAGTGTCTCAGATAAAGAAGAAATAACCGGAAACCAAATAAGTTATTGGGGTGTTTAATGATTTCTATGCTTTCCAAGATTTTCCTATTGAAGCAGACTGGAGATTTCGCGATCACCGAAACGTTATCAAAATCTAAATTTTGTTCTGTAGTAAAATTACGTTCAGCAGCCGCAGACTCAAAAATATACCTTTTTCTTATACAACGATCATGTTCTCAAATGCGTGTGATGACGAAACAACTGGTTTTACCGATATAGACTAAACTGAACAAGAAAATTCGTATACACCTTGAAATAAAAATGTAGGAAATGTTTTCTTAGGAGATGGAAGAATTTGAGAGCATTGCCTCAAGTTGAATATGGCTTTAATATCATTCTTACGAAGATTTTCCTTATGAATGTAAGGTAAAAATGCCAATTTTGGATTGAATTCATAAGTGGAAATACCCTTAGGTACTCCGGCACGTGGATGCAGACGACGATTAATAACTACTTATATCTCGCTTCATATAACCATTTTTCACCAAGGTTCTGTCATCTTACTAGAACCGTTCCGAATATAGATTCTCAGTTGGCAAATAGAAAAAGCGGGATGAACCAAAGATTCAATAACAGAACGTTTCTGTGCAGGATGGCGAGACAAAGCATAAAGGTATCTGTTCGTATGGGTGGATTTGCGATAAACAGAATGGTTCAGAAGTCCGTCGGGTTTACGAGTCACAAGAGAACGTAGAGAAATGGAAGAGAACCATCAGTTTTAATTTCCATAGTATATTTGATATCTAGGTGTTAGTTGATTAGATGATCAAGAAACGTAGACAATTCGTGATGACTATGATACCAACCGATAAACGTGTCGTCAACATACCTAAACCAAAATTTAGATATTAATATTGATGATTCCAAAGCAACCGTTTGAAAAGATTCCATAAAAATTTTAGCTACAATCGGGGATAGCGGACCACTCATAGCGGCAACAGAAACTTATTTGTAAAACTTTTTGTCAAGTTAGAAGTAAATGGATGTGAGACACATCAATAAAAGGAACCAAACTCAAGT
The DNA here is from genome assembly GCA_035610365.1 of Aquatica leii. NCBI lineage: Eukaryota > Metazoa > Arthropoda > Insecta > Coleoptera > Lampyridae > Aquatica > Aquatica leii. The sequence continues at coordinate 31,401,797 of CM069439.1, forward strand.
TTTCGTAATGACGAGACAGAAACTGTTCGATGATCATAAACGAACCTTTAATAGAAAACTTGGTAAAAAGTAAGGCGACATCAAAACTCACAAGAAGGTCTTGGGGTTCAAGCTTTATAGTTTTCAAACGTGGAGAGTTGAGGATGTGAGAAGAAGGTTTACCTGTAAATTTGCAAAGAATGTTAGTCAAGAACTTGGCTAGCTTCTATGTAGGAGATTGGATAGTACTGACAATAGGTGGATGAAGTATACCTTGTTTGTAAACTTTGGTCCGTATGGACGATGTTATTTTGAATGTAAAGCAGTAAGTCGACGTTTGGTTTCAGCAGGTAGATGAGAAGATCTGATGATGTGGCTGAACTCACGTTCAATCCTCGAAGTGGGATTACGAGTTCAAAGAGCGTACGTTTCTTCTGACAAAATACAATAAAATTTAGCTGTAGAGTTGCATCAGACTACTGGTGAGTAATATTGACAAAGAGCAGTTTGTTATGTATAATTCCTCTTACTTCGCGGTTATTTTTTCTTACATTTTTAATAATCTGTGGGAACTGCAACGTTAGGATCTGCTTTCATGTATTACGTTTCTTCAACATAAAGTTTGTCTCGTCTCATCTTTTGACGCAATCAAAAATAATAACATTGGATCCCGTCATCTGCTATCTTATAGGCGCGACTCAAAAAGATCTTACAAGAGAGTCAATGACGCACCTTAAGTTTCCTTCATCTCCAAAGTCATACACCAGTAAATCTAAAGGTTTAACTAAAAAACGCACAATTCACAATTTACTTTGTTAGTAATTAATTAAGCGATTAAAATTACAAATACAATCATAAGTTTTAGTGAGTACAGAAAAAATAACTGTTGGGATGATGTGTCTACGTTGAAAAGTGCATTTAATTAAACTATACATGGTATCGGTATCGTTATTATGCCTGTAAACCAGTTGTTAAATTGACACAGTTGATTATCCTAAGAAGCAATGTATCACTAGATGAGAGTCGCCTATTACGAGGATATTATAAGTGTACTTGTTCTATATAATTTGTGACTGATTGGAAAGACAACATATACATTAACGTACATTTAAAAATTATCAAGTAGGTACTAATTATCATTTGTATAAAATATACTTATATCAATATGTAATTATATTGCCAGTCTTTTTGGCATTATACTTACTGCGGCTTTTATTATATCTACTTTGTGTAAATTATTAGTTATTAAACTCACATAGGTACGTAATTACAGAGAAATACAGTTAAAGTTGCCGCATTTTTATAAATAATAGAAACCGTTGTTAGAAAACTAAATTAAACTCATATGTGATATTAAAGAGAAAGAAATTTCCGAAAATCATAGTGTAAGTAAGTACTGCAAGTTAACCTTTTTAACAGATACTGTCGAGCTACATTACTTACGTAGAAATTGTACCAAACTGTCATATCAACAACAGATTAGTATATAAGTATACTAAGAGACATCCAGTAATAATTTCAATAATATTTTGTATTCATGCTTATTACGTTAAGATACGTGAACAATCAAAATTTATATGGAATCGAGCAAGTAGAACCTAAGAAAAATTAGTAATGATTTGGGCCTTCATGCTGCGATGCGCACTAATTGACAGGACTGAGCAGACTCCTAATGAGATGATCAATTTTTTCCTGGGAAGTCTCATCCCATGTGAGAGATGGGGCAAATTTTGCAATCTTCTACCCATAATGTCTCCAGATATGATCGATTGGTGACAGAAAGAAAGCAAATCGATTTGATTACGCTTAAAGTGGTTTAACGCAACTCTGGCTACATATGTCCGTGCATTGTCTTGTTGAAACAATGATTCTGATAAAGACCGAACACGATCTTCTACCGAGAACAATAGTCCCCCATTTCATAACTCCCACGGTACGGCGCACATGTCTTTCCACAGAAAATTGAGAATCGCGTATTTTACCACGTCGCCTTTTTAACCATGCCCGACCATCATGCATACCCAAACAGAATCGCGATTTGTCGCTAAACACAACTGTGTTCTATTTCTGGTCCTAACTCGTTCTTTGCACCATTGCAGTCGATTACGTTGATGCTGAAAGGTGAGCGGTAACACAAAGTGCGGACTGTATGAATGCAGCTCAAAATTTCTTACACGACGATAAACATTTGGTATCTTAATACGCCCTCTATGTTCTACAAACCGTTGATCTGCAATCTCCCTTAGAGATGTGAAGCGGTCCCCTAAGACCGTCATCCTTACCGGTCTGTCGTTCTTGGACGGTATCTTATACCTCTTGTTCTTCATGCTCGGCCTTTCTAAAACCATACCTGACAACAGCGTACCACAGTAATCAGAGTCTTATTCGTCCTAATGACAATATCTCTAAATGATAAACCAGCTTCTCTCAGATCTACTTTTCGCTCATTATCAAACTCGCTCAATTGATGGAAATTTGCGTACCTTCTTGCTCTAGGCACGATAATCAAACACTTACTGTAGCTTAAAAAAAGTCAATTGTCACATGTCGTGTTTTAAAGAACAAACTTGACAACACAAAAACCAACGTACTAATGTATGCATGTATGACAAACGGATAGTTTTTTGTTTCAACAAAAAGAAACTTATGCACAAAATATTATTGAAATGAACGAATTATTACTGGCTGTTATGATTTCTATGTCAATTTGTGTACATCTCGCAAATAACACAAGGAATCAGTTATACGAACGTGTTTGGAATACGACTTAAACCAACTAACACTAACGGAAAAAATGCAAGCGCTATAATAACCCCAAAAGCTTGTTTAAAAAATAGTATCGGTAAATAATAACCTTCTAGCAAGTTCTGGCTATGCCTAATCCAGATAGTTACCTATTGAAACGTTCGAGAAATTATTTGCAAATGCAAGAGCCTTCTAGAAGCTGTTATCCATCTTCTAGAAGATATACCGAAAAATAGGGAACACTCGAGAAGGATTTGCAGATATGTATAAATACGGAAGAGAGAAATCGTAGGTCAGTTATTGCTGGAATGCGAATACAGCAGTGTTAAGACGATTATTAAAGTGGAAATAAATCGTTAGCACGCGTGTGCCTAGATAAATATACCGAGAATAATCGTGTACGTGATTTTTAGTGTAAACAAGTGTGAAGCTACCCGCGGACGTTATCTTATCTTAAGTGATAGTGTTATAAACGGTGATACATAAATTAGTGTAAGTGTTTTCATTAAATATTATTAGATTTCGTTTTACACCAATCTTAGAAATAGAGAATTCAAATCATTGGCAAACTTAGTTTTGAAAGTCGCACAAAAAGAAGCAAAATATATGAACACATTACAGTCATAAATAAAAAGTGTTCAATTGAAAAACTTTGTTCTAAAAATTATATTATATGCACAAAATCTGAAAATCCATCGGTTTATGTTATTTGTGCTACAACAAAATATACAGGGTGTTCCGGGACTTGACCGAAAAACGTATACCATATACTATTATGACCTATTGGTGAATTCCTCTTTGTTTCAAAATTCTCGAAGGAATTAAAAAAAATAATAATTTAGTCTTGACAAATTAACGTATGTTTGACAAATAATAATTTTTGTACTGCCTTATTAATTTAAACCATTATGCCAAATTTTACTAATGCAGAATACGCCGATATGTTTTGCGTGTATGGTTTTTGCAAAGGAAGTGGACGTGCTGCAGCTGTGGAATACCTCAGGTAATAACCAAATAGCATTGTTCCTCACCACACAACATTTTCAAACGTTTTTCGTTGCGTGAAAAAGAGAGGATTTTGCCCACGTCGTCGTGTCGATGGTGATAGAATTGGGCAGGCTGAAGCAGTTGAACGAAGTCGTTCTACCAGTATTCATAGAATATTTCATACAACGAAAATTTCTTAAACCGATTTATGAAGAATTCTGCACATGATGGGCTTTATCCCTATCATTTACAAAAAGTCCAGCATTTATTTCTTAAACACTGAGAAAATCAAATACGATATGGTCAATGGTTACAAAACAGTTTGGAGGTTGTCCACGCATACTTTTTACGGATGAAGCCCAATTTATAAGGAATGGTATTAACAACACACGTAATTCTCACATCTGGACGGATCAAAACCCACAATCGTGGTCAACCATCAACATCATCTTTCCGTCAACGTGTGGTGCGGTTTGTTAAATAATTATCTTATTGTCTCTTTTGGTCGCCTCGTTCCAAATTTTCAAGCGCTCTTCTTGTCCTCTTCTTAGGTTTAGTACGATGCCGTCGTACATGGCCTATTTCACCGCAGTTCAAAGTTGTCAGTCCTGTTTCCCGAAGTATTCGTCGCGCGATCTCCTCGATGCTTTCCAGTGTCAGCGCGGGTATTTCTGCAGCACAGTAGAGTCTATGACCATCTCGTTGCGATGCTTATTTTGCTACTTCAAAATCCAAAGCATGCACCAAAGCGTCATCTAATGTTTTTGGTCGAGCTAAGCGGAGAGTTTGCTGCGTTTCGTTGTCTCGGAGACCGTCTACAAAGGTTTGAATAGCCAACTGCTCCAAGAAGGTATCCGGTGCTGTAGGATAAACAAGCCGTCTTAATCTGACGATGTCAGACTTTCGGCAGCCTTCTGAACCCGACTTAATTTGTGCTTAATACACTGCTTAAAGAGGAGCATCTCCATACCTCATTTCTAATCGTCAAATTAAAAGTTCGAAATCTTCTTGTAAGTGGTCAGGAACAGTTTGTAAAATTCCAAACGCATTTCCACGTAAGGACACTATTAAAGGCGTCGCTTTCTGCTTGTTGCTCCAACCAGTAGCTGTAGCTGCGGCTCCAAACTGCTTGTAGTAGGTTGACCATGGAACTTTACCGTCAAAATTCGGAGGTACAACTTTAAGCTTGTGAGTGATTTCTTCCCGATGGTCCATTATTAAATCTTGGCTCGTGACGCTTCCTTCACCGTGACAGTTCATTTGGTTCATTCTTTCTTCAAGCAGTTTTATTTTGTCTTCTAATTTGTCCTCTATTGCTTCTATTTTTTCATTCACATATTCGCAAATTTTTACTTTTAAATTAAACATATCTGCTTGGGTTTCCTCTTGAACAATTTTAATTTGATTTTCTATGCTCGTTCGTATTTCTTCTTTATACTTCAAGAATTTTTCAACAATTTTTCTTCTATTTTTTTAGAATTTTCTTCCATTTTCTGCGAATATTTCTAAAACTTTTCTTCCAGTTTTCTAAAATTTTTGGATAGTTTTTCTTTAATTTTCTGAGAATTTTCGAACATTTTTCTATTTATCGATTCGAGAATTTCAAATATTTTTAAATCCATTTTAACACCTTGGATGCTCATAACGTACATGTGCGTTTAACGATCAGACCCCAAAGTGCGCATGACGCACTTATGCGTTTAAGGGCTAAAATAACTTTTGTATGAAAAAAATATTTTTTTCATTTCTAGGAACATACAAAATTTGTTTTAAAGACTATATTGGAAAAAATATTTTTTAGACCCTGTGGTTTGAAAGTAAAGTACATGAGCACCCAACGTGTTAACTGCTTGCAAACGCGTCACCGGCATAAAAAGTTTAAATACATTACTTTAACGAACTGAAATAGCTATGATTACACTGTATAAATAAACACGCGTATCGCGAACTAAACTGTTATTTACGCAATCAATGTTTTTATTACGGGAGCGATATTAAATTACTTAATGGTATTTACACTAAAAATCGCGAACGGTTTACTCTGTTCGATTCCCTACACCTGGCATCATTTGTAACGTTTATTATTATTTACTACTAAAAATATCTACACGTTTAAACTAACCGAACTAATTAAATCTAAGGATATTTAATAAAAACACTTACACTAATTTATATCACTTACACGAAGATAAGTCCTCAGATAACTTCTATTTATTTAAACCATAACGTTTGTTTACACTAAAGTCACGTACAAGGTTATACTCTGTATATTTATCTGACACGAGTTAATCATTTATTTATTTAAACTTGAATATTCTTCTTAACACTGCCGTCTTCGAATTACGGAAATAACTGACCTACAATTTGTTTATCCTGCATTTATAGATTTCTGCAAAACATTCTAAAAGCCTCTACATTCTTTCGTGGACGTTCTAGGTGTGGATAAAAAGTACGAGAACGTTCTCGAAATTTACAAAAACTTGAATGTTTCACTATTACACTGGTCTGCATGAAAATCGGTCCTGATACCATTCTTGACGATTCTCATGTAAAATAACCTCCTGAATCCAAAAATGAGCTCCGTTTATACCCATCACCCACTTATTTTGGAGGGACCCCATTTTTATTTGGTTTTTTGCATTTTTTAAGAGAATTTTAACTGTAGATAGCTATAAACGATGGTAAATACGTTGAGTTAGTTTAACACCCGCGAAAACGACAACGTAAAAGGACATTGGGGGTGAGCAATGTCAATGCAATTGTGTAAACGCCACCAGAGTGAACTACTAGACAGCTGTTTCGCCCTTTCGGGGCTCATCAGTAGTAGGAGATACACTCTAATGTTGTTCCCACAATTGCATTGACGCCCCTTATAGCTTTCGAAACAGCTGTCTAGTAGTTCACTCTAGTGGCGTTTACACAATTGCATTGACATTGCTCACCCCCAATGTCCTTTTACGTTGTGGTTTTATCCTGACGAATTTTTCAAAGCTTATTTTGAATTTCGCGGGTGTTAAACTAACTCAACGTATTTACCATCGTTTATAGCTATCTACAGTTAATTTTAATCACATAGTAAATTTATACTATGAGATGGCTCTGCCATCAAACACTTTTAAATGAGAATTTTAACTTATAGCCGTTAAAAATCCCAAAGCAGGTAATAAAATTTATACCAAAGTATATGGCAAAAGTTTTGCTATAAAATGTATATAGAAACAACAATAAAATACAAATGTATAACAGTAAAAAAATATCAATAAACAGTTAGGAAGATTCACTGCACGACGCTGGCGATCTCAATACCGCATTACTCTTCTCATTATAGTATATTACATTGTTTAATTTAACTGTTTCGATCAGTACATCTATAGCTGTTGCAGAGTTAACTTGTCGACGTTTTAAACGTGCTGGATTTTGTGTTCATTTTTGTTCATTTGTGTAAAACAGTAAAACTACTTTTACTCCGGATTTTTTCAAGTGACTAAGTGTGATTTGTGGTTAATGTCGGGCGTTGAATTATTGTTTAATTATGCCACGCGAGTGTAAAAATTCATCCCGATAGCTTCTGCTATAACTGCGCAACGAAAACCCTTTTCTCCGCTTGTTAAAACAGCTTATAAATTGTGCTTTGATTGTCAAGTTGGCGACCAGGACAAGACTTAGGTTCCATCAGTTTGCTGTACGACTTGTTACAGTAGTTTGACCAAATAGCTCAAAGGTACCCGTAAATCAATGCCATTTGCTGTGCCCATGGTTTGGCGTGAACCTCGCTGTCATCTTACAGATTGTTACTTTTGTATGACTTCTACCGTCGGGTTTTCGAGCAAAAGTAAGGATACAATTCAGTATCCCAATATTCCGTCAGCTCTAAGACCTGTTCCTCATAACGATACTTTGCCAATCCCAGAGCCCCCAAACACTTATACTCTAGAGCCGGAAATTGATTTAAAAGACTCTGAGCCACAACCTGGGGTTTCGAATGATACGTTCAATGATGATGAAGAGTATCCCGCAGATTTAGTTTCTCGGCAACCTCACTTCCTCACTCAATCGGAATTAAATGATCTTGTCAGGGATTTGCAGTTACCCAAGACTAAATCTCAGCTCCCAGGATCGCGAATTCAACAGTAGAATCTCTTAGAAAAGGGAGTAAAAATATCTTCTTACAGGACCAGACAAGCAACCCTGAAATGTCTTTTCTCAGAAGATAAAGGTTTAGTGTTCTGCCCTAATGCAAATTTATTGATGACAGAGCTACAGATGCCATGTGACCCAGACAAATGGAGATTGTTTATAGACTCATCAAAAACAAGCTTAAAAGTTGTCCTGTTGGTAAATGGGAATGACTTCCTATCAGTTCCAGTTGCATACTGTGTTGATATGAAGGAAACGTACGCAAACATCTTCAGAATCCTTGATAAAATTAGTTATCATGATTATAAGTGGAAACTTTGCGCCGACTTAAAAGTTGTTGCTCTACTCACGGGTCTGCAATCAGGACAAAATATTGCTGCTTCCTTTTTGAATGGGATAGCCGAGCCCGAGATAAACATTACATCGTACGGGACTGGTCTCTGCGAGAAAATTTTATTCCTGGTCAGAAAAATGTCGCCCACAATTCTTTGGTTCCGAAGGAAAATATTTACTTACCACCTTTACACATCAAACTTGGATTGATCAAGCAGTTTGTGAAAGCAGTGGACAAGACAGGTGGCGCATTTCAATTTTTGAAAACTAAGTTTCCTCGTCTTAGCGAAGCTAAAATCAAAGAAGGCGTTTTTGTTGGTCCCCACATTAGACAACTCTTCCAAGATTCGACGTTTATTGAACACCTAAATCGAAAAGAAAAACGAGCTTGGCTTGCATTTCAAAACGTTTGTAAGAAGATTATGTCGCTCACGTCGAGGAACTGCTTTTAGCGTGCAAGGACGTAGGATGTAACATGTCTCTTAAAGTTCACTTCCTTCACTCGCATCTGGACTTTTTCCCTGAAAATTTAGGAGCAGTCTTGGATGAACACGGGGAACGGTTCCATCAAGACATCGCTAAGCTGTAGAAGAGATTTTCAGGGAAGTGGAATGCAAGCATGTTGGCGGAGTACTGCTGGTTTTTGAAACGAGAGAGCTGCACCTCAGGGTATAAAAGGAAAGCAAGCACCAAGTAACGATGAATATCTTTTTATTTATTACTGTTTATAGCTAAAATAGTTCTTTTTCCCATTTAAATTAAATTAATGTCCATATATTTATTATTATAATAATTATTATAATTATTATTATCGTTCGATAAATAAATTATAATTAATTTATCGAAAAGTGGTAAAATTAGAGATTTGGGGCTCCCTCGAAAATGGTGGGTGATGGAGTAAAACGGAAGACATATTTGGATTCAGGACGTCATTTTACATAAGAATCACTCGGAATAGTGTCAGGGCTTGATAAAAATTATTTTTTTGCAGACTAGTGTTATTCGTCAACAAATGAATATTACTGACAGCTTTAAAAGATATTTTAAAAAAACAATTAATCTGGTACAGCCAAGTTTAGCAAATGAAATCAACAAACTGCCACAAAAAAACAGAATGAAACCCAAAAGTAAAGAAAAACTGCAAGCAAAAATCAAAAAATCCATGAGCAATCAAAACGTAATAGAAAAACTATGGAAGCATTGAAAATAACGAAATCTAATCAACAGATCAAACAAGGTGGACGCTCATTTTAAACCAATACAAATTGGTTTATTTAAGGTGCTCTTTTCGCTGTAATACTTGTTTGCCAAAAATATATCCAACACTAGTTTTAGACGGTTCGGTTGAGATTTAAGGCTTTCTAAACATGAAATAAAAGATTGTGAGTCATAATAATTATCTAAAACAGTTTTTACTTAACCAAATGTTGGCCAAATTGACAACAGACGATGGTAGAATTTATTCAGCACTTTTTTTTAGAGTTAATCAAAAATAAGCAACGTACTAAAGGTTTGTTTACCGCGTTACGTGTTTCTAGATCAGAATATAAAGAGAAAGTGGGGTATACATAGTAAGTATAGTAGTAAACATATATATTTTTTAAATGAGTAATTATTTTGAATTTACTTTTCAGTTTATCGTTCTTTTAGTTGTTCGCATAAATGAGTTTGAAATTGAAGCTTCAGAAGCAGTTATACGATTACACTTAACAAAAGCAATTTTACTTTTATTTCGTTCGTTGACAGGACGAAAGTCTAATTTATATAAACGTTTAAAGGTTTTAAGATGTAACGAGATAACGTGTAACGTTAAAAATTGATTTGTATGTTCTTTAATGCTTTTGTTCGTCACTGACAGATATGAATTTACGAAGAAAGTAATTTTGTGGTTACAAAAACCAGTGACTATAATAAGCGTAGCGTGAGCCTGGTGCCGTGACGCCAATGCCTGACCGGTGACATTTCGTATACTGTCGAGATATTGAAACAAAACACATTTAATTGGTTAGTCGTTATCTGATGTGTTTAGCTTTAAAATTTCACGACATTAGCACGTGTCTCCTTGTTCTTCCAGTTAAGAATGTTGAATAGCTATCATTTATTATAATGCTAGATAGTGGAAAAGAAACATTTGGGTCATTATGTTTTGCATAAAAATTTTTGTGATCTTAGATTAAACGCGTGCCATTAATTAGTGCCGTCGCTGGTACTGGTAGGGCCTCATCTGGGTGTCATCGAAGCTTTGCGCAAAATTGTGTAACTGGGACGTTAATTTCAATTAATACCAGTCTAAATATAAATATAAGAGTATAATGAAGCTGGGCAGAAGAGCTGTAAATACTAGTCTAGCGGATCAATTTAATATTGAATGACAGTTGGTAATATTCACCTTCATCTTCATTTTGGTCTTCTACAATCAGTCGACTTGTACGGACTGGGTATCTTATCCTACATAAAAATAAACCAGAAAAAGTTCGAAAATAAAAAGCACATCAGTTGGAAATGATAACCGGTTTGTGAAGTTGGTATCTTCGTCTTTCTCTTTTGTATTACACCACAACTACTGTTATTACGTATTAGAGATTTAACGATGGGACCAATTATTAAATCTGTTGTAGCTGCTAGAGACCATTTCATGCTTGGCGTCGTAGATAAATTTCTGACCGCGCATATCGATAGATGGATGCCATTAGAAAAGTTCGAATTAAATTACTTAGAAATAATTTGCGAAAACTAAAACTAATCATATTTATGGTGATAAAAGATCGACTCTAATTTAATAATTATAGAAGCCTAGAACGGCTTAGAAGGTCAATGGACCGAGGAAAGGGGCAACGAACAAGGGTAAACCCGAGCCTATTCCCTCTCCCCAGTACCTGTTGGTTGCCACTTGCCAGTGTGTTAAACGAGGATATTGTTCTTTAAAAAATAATCTACATGCTACGAAGCTGTTAAAGCTTCTTTTGTATACTATTTGTTCTCTATTCAACCTGTTTTTAACACAGTATAAAATATTAAATGAAATTGACAAGTATAAGTTACAACCAGCCCGTTTGTGCCGTTTGTCCTTTGCCCTCTTGTACATAGTAGTCTCAGATGTTTATTAAGCTAAAAAGTAACATTTAACCTGTAAATCGGTGTGCCCTGCCACGTGTTTTGCCATGTTATATTTTAAATGTCTTGTTGTAATTTGGGTAACAAAGACCTCCATAAATTACCAACACGTCGGTTACGTCAGGCTGCTGTAGGGCGTGCTATTATTAGACAAGTATTATTTTTTCGGAATTTCGATTTATCAGTAGTTCCACTAAAATCATCCAAAAACACACCCAATCGATAGTATCATGTTTGATTTGCATCCGTGAAAAGCTACATTTGCACCATCACAAATTAACCAAAAAAATACCGTGACCGACACTTATCGCAAAAAATTGTTTGATCAAAGATATTTTTTACAAAATGTTTTGGGCGTTGAAAGGTCACCAAAAGTTTTAAAAAATTGTGGAAATGGGGTTTAGAGTAAATATTTAATGACCTTGTACTTGTAATGTCGTACTTGCACTTTCCTGCAGCCAAGCTCGCGCCATCCGAAGAGCTGCTGCCGTTTGGATGCGCTCTTCGTCCGTTGTTATTGTGGCGTGCGCCAGACGTGTAGTAGTAGGCGGAGATAGCAAGAGTTCTTGACCTGGGGTCATCGCGGACCACGCTATTTCTCCGTATATTTACGCCTTATTTATTTATATATACCTATAGGTGTATATTTGTAGGTCTTTATATTTTCCCCACTTATAGATTTCAAAACAGGTTTCCATAATAATTTAATTTAAAGTGAAGTTGTTTTGGATACGAATTATTTATTAGGGCTCGATGATACGTATGTGTTTGGTCAACCTGTTACTAGAAATTGAAATAGAATAACTAACGGTTCGTTAAAATTATCAACAAAAACAAAATGAGCGTGTAATCAAGCAGCAATAAGATGCCTGTAAATGAGAAACACGCTACTAGTTAATAATTGTAATTAAGAGAATCTACGGTAGCGCGAAAGGCCAATTCGCGGCCGTTCGGCCAGGTGTTCTTGGTTCACGTCTGAACAGTAGCTGTACCTATCCCTGCCTCACTTCAGCTACAATTTCAAGCTTCATTATGATTGCTTTTGTAACCGTTAGTTGTTTTTTTTAATCGTTATTCACTCAACCCTATTGTTTCAGGTTTCAACACTATAAATTACATTTCTTCGTATATATATGCTTATGTGTCTTGAAGATTTATCATTTTAAACTTATTACGCTTATGCGCTTTTAAATAAATTAATCGTTTTCGATACAAAGGCAACTATAGAATTAAAAGAATATTAATCATTTAGGAATAATTAATAGAACCCATTTTTCTCGCAACAAAAAATATACGTACAAAGATCAAGACAGTTTTACCAACAGAAGCTTCTATTTTAATTACTACCATATTTTTTTTTATTATGGTCGTTCTGCATCATACCAACATTGATCAACATAAAACTATTTTATTTACTCAAATTACATGTTCCTTCTAAAATTAACGAATTGGTACCCTTTATTTGGGAACTTCCTTTTTGTTGCATCGGCAGGACAAATACGTATTTTTTTACAATAACATATCTTTCAGTCAGTTTAATTAGCAAATACCAACTTTCGTTTACTGAAAGCTCAAAGAGTTCACGAACTTCACAAGATTCGAAAGTGAAAGTGTTTTGCATTAAAGAAATATTTTTTTACAAATCGCAAAAGTTTTTGGTATAATCTCAAATAATAAAGTTAATTATTCTTGCAATTGTTTTTGTTGAAATTACTTAGAATAATAAAAATTTTGTTTGCATCGTAACGTTCATAATTGCATGCGATTATAGTTGTTCCATAATCTACAAGTAGTAGTAAAATAAAAATAAACAAATATTGTAATTTTCAAGGACGACTACATACAATGTGTAACGTTAAGTATGCAAATATAATACAGAATTGTTAGTTCAGGAAATTATGCACTTTATTTTATCGTAACCTTAATATCGAAAACTCTTTTTCTATATCAAATCATTACTGCGTTGCATTCGAATTTAAACATAATCTATTTTGCATACCTATTTTGTGTCAACGCACTATTGCATATGCATCATTATTGAGCAGCGTTACACTTGCATTAGCTAAAATCAATATTCAAACTGCCCTTTTGGCGAAATTTCAACATTGAGAAAAAGTTTCTATTTCTAATCCTGAAAGCTTAGGAAGACCCGATCGAAGCAGCCGAGCGGAAATTATTCTAAATGATGCAAATGAGATCCTTAATTCAACTACTCTATGAATATTTATTTATATGCAATCAAGTCCAGCCACTTAAACAATAAGTAATTAAGCGTAACAAGATGTCGCGCGAGTTTGCCGACCTCCGGGGACCGGATGGACACCTGCGCCAGCAACGCGTGGCCCGTCTTCAGATTGTAATCTTCTGCGACCCCAATGACCTCGCGAAGTGTTCCTCCTACACCCGCTAACTTGGTCGAGTTCAACTTTTTGCTTAAGATTTTTAACTATTTTCATTTTTTTAACTAATGAAAAAGTGGTGCATGGCGCAGATCTATTTAATTTCTTACTCATTTATTTTATTTTCGTGGAAATTAGCAATAATGTACTAAGTAATATCACAGTATACTGTAGGTTTTAAATGTGTTGTTAAAGCAATAGCCATGTCCAGGGTCAACGTATTACGACTTAAACATGTAACGACGCATCAGGAAGTGAACTCGAATTTGCGTGCGTCGGGAGTTCTTGTGCATTGTACGCCTGCCAATCATCTGAGGTAGATTCTCATTATGTTTATACAAGTATACCTATGATTTAACTGGTAAAAAAACAAATACTACGGTTTAAATTAGGCTTACAGCTAGTTGTGGTTTTGTTGTTTAATGAGAACACTTCTTAACGCCACTTTCAATGATTAGTTATACTTTGCCTGCCAGTGCTGAGTTTCAATACAGCATCAACCTATAATTAGAATCAGGATTTATATGCAACTGTACATGCTTTCTTAAGTTTGTACTTGTAAATGTTTGCCATTTTCTTCAAAGGTAGCGAGCAAGATTTCAATAATTTTGTATGTGTAATACCCGAGGTAAATTGAAACCGATAATCATGAGACATGTAACATGGAATTAGTGGAAGCTGTATTTATACTAATTATTCTAGAAACAATTATTACATAATTTCATTTTTTATGGCTATGTAGTGTCAGAAATATTTATAATTGCTAGAAAAACAACTGGGACGAAAGAAAGGTTTGAACTATCGTAAATCTTCGAAAAATTAAGTAGGCCTCTGAAGCAAACAATAATATAACCGAAAATATAAAATCAGACATTTTAGTCACAGTTGTCTACATCATAAAACAATAATAAACGTGAAAAAGATAAGAAAGACTTAAATTATTGTTGCATGCCGTTAACTTTCCAGGCAGTAAAATAGTTATTAGAAATGAGAGGTTTTGAAAGATGCAACATCTGTTTTGCAGATTTTAAAGTGGCGAAAAAATCCATGGATATTTCCCAAAAAGTGTACCTGAACAATCAAATTTGTGTGCATATCGAAAAGAACTAAAATGTACAAGTTCCGGATTATAACCATTAATTATCTGACAAATGAAAAATGCAATTATCTAACTTCTTTGTACCCCAGAATTAAATTAGCGAATACGAGTGATAGTGACTTATTTGGAAGTACTTTTCAGTAGTAAAATTAAAACTTTAGCCAATATGTAAAAAGGCTCTAATGTAATAAATATTGAAATGAAATTGTAAGAAGGGTAACAATAAAAACTAGGTTTAAATCACTAGAGCAGCATTTAATAAAATTTTAAGAAACAATTTTTGATAGTACTGCACAAATTGATGCGTTACATATAGAACTTTTTTGCTGCAAACTCTACATCTTCTTCGTTTCTATTAAAGATGACCTGATATACCACCTACTCGATATTCTTCAAAATTTTAATATAAACGTCTTACAACTGATATCGGAGTAAATGACAGACATTCATACAACAAATCTGTTAGACATAATGTATATAGCCTTCAACTGCCACCAAAACTGAAATTTGTTAGTTTAAATTTTTTTTAGGCACGTTTAGGGTGGCCTTTTCAACGTTATAGAAATTATTTATATTCAGTAATATTGAAATTGCAAATTATGCCGGAGAGCTTCCTGTGACTGTAGAAGATTTTTATCAGTTTTCTACCCATAATGTCTCACACGTGTTCAATAGGCAAAAGATCCGGAGATCTGAGTGGCTATAGTAATAAATTAACATTGGCTTCTTCGAATCATTTTATTTATTGCTATGTGGGGATGGGCATTAACCTGCTAGAAAAGTGGGTCTTCCAACTGCTGAAGAAATTAAAAAATATATCAACCACCTCGCTAACCTATCGCCGGCCGTTCATATTGCCTCGGATGAATACCGAACGGAACTTACTTCTATAGGCTATAGCACCCCATACCATAATTCCCACAGTGTGATGTACATGCCGCTCAACAGAAAATTAAACATTGCGCCGTTCCCCACGTCTTCGCATGATTTTCATACGACCATCATGCATCCCTAAAATCCGGATTCATTACTGAAGACTATTCTATGCCATTTCAGTGAAACCGCAACCTACATCACTCCAAACGTTGATGTCGGCGTTGAACCATCAATGGTAGCACAAGATGTGGCCAATAAAAGTGAAATCCGAAACTCCTGACTGTTCGAAGAGTTACAGGACGACCTTCATTACCTAACCATTAATCGGTGATTGATTTCATACTGGAAAATCAGTCTCTTTTTGCTATAAGTTGAAGATAGCCGTCCTGCACCTCATCTGTTTGCCTCAGTCCCCCAGTTTCTTGTCTAAGACGATTCTGACCTTCCCTAGTCCACGCTTGATAACAACGCATAATAGACGATTAGTTCCGGTTAAGACGATTTGCAATTTCTCTGTACGAAAAACTACGTTCACGTAAGCCAACAATTCGACCTATATCGAAATCGCTTACCTAGTGGTAATTTTTTTGTTCATTTAAAAAAAGTGGCCAGAATTTTATTATTTCTTGTCTTTAATTTTTTGGTACAAGTACTTTCCTTCTTTCTTCTTTTTTAACCGTTTTCTATCCATTGGATATAAACCTACTTCCTATTTGTTCAGGTATTTTTATTTTGTGTAACTTAATACCAATTGAATCCTGCAACTTTCTTTATTTCATTGTACCAACGTTGTTGATGTTTTCCAAAGCTTCTTTATTCTCCCATGATCTCTATGTCTGGTTGGGCTACATGTCCTCTCCATTGCCATTTTAGAAAGCCGATTCTTTTTATGATGTCTATAACTTTGATTTTTTCTCTTGTCCACTAGTTTGTTTTGTGAGCTCTTAGTGATATTCCTAGATTTTTTTTCTCTACGGCCCTTTGATGTACTTTTAGTTTGTTTTTAATCTTATTAGTCAGGACCCAGGTCTCAGAACTGTATGTAACAACTGGGAGTATGCATTTGTTGTAAATTTTTGTTTTTAGAGTCATTGGTATTTTTATGTTCAGTATGTTTTTTAATTTTTTGTAGACTGCCCACCCTAGTATAATTCTCTTGACAATTTCTAATTGGTTTTATTTGCCTATTGTTATACGTTGTGTCCCACGCTAGTGGTACCCCATGGGATTTAACATGGGAAAATTGAAATTATTTTTTTTCCTGCTTCCTAAATTAAAAAATCGCAAAAATTACCGCAGATTTAAAGTGGCACTTAAAACGTTACTGAAAACAATTTTTTGATTATAATCTGATAATTAATAAATTAATTACAGGCATTTGAAATTCGAAATTTTAAAGGTTTTTTGCGCATGCGATTCAGATCGGCTATCTTCGGATTTTAAAGTAATATGGATGCTAAAATTAAATTGTAGCCCGTCAAATCAACATTATGCAACTTTATTTTTGTAGAAATGAAAATTTGAAAAACAAAGACTAGAAAAATTACATTTGAAAATTTTCTGTAGCAGATAATTAATCAAACATAAATTTACATTTACATAGGTATCTATGAACACTCATCGTGGTACCAATAAGTCGAACGCAGGAAGATTTCTCGAATAATCTTCGTGCAGAAAATTCATTTCAATTGAGAATTTTTGGCCCTGTAAAGGGCCTTTTTAACATTGTCGATCCGTTGCTTGGCGGAACGACCACGGCGAATCACCTATTTGGGTATGAGCTGTTCAAAAATGCCTCCTGCTTGAACTGTACAATAAATTAGCCGTTCAACAAATCTTTTTCGTGTTTTGGCTAATTTACGAATGGTAATAGCTCGGCATATCACTTGAATTTCATCTTTTAGTGCGTCCCTATTTTCATACCGTTTTCCCCCTTTGAATAATTTTTCTTTTATGTAACTCCACAAAAAAATTCGCACGGGTTTAGATTAGGTGACCTAGCAGGCCATGTAATCGGACCATTCTGGCCTATCCATTGATTTGGAAATGCAAAAACCCAGTGTTTGGTCTAGCAGTATGGGCTCCAGAACCATCCTGCATAAAACAACCTTGGTGATTTTCACCCACAACATCATTTAGTTGTGGAAACACTTCTTCTATTAGAAGGTAATGATATTTTATGGAAGTAAGTGTACCTTCAATGAAAAAAGAACCAATAACATAACTTCCCAGCAAGCCCATCCAAACATTGACAGTTTGTCGCCATTGACTTGGTCCATTTACTAATTTGTGTTGATTTTCGAGAGACCATGTACGATTATTTTGTCGATTTGGTCTTTCATGAAGTCCAAATAAACATTCATCCTAAAAACAAATGTTTTTTACAAAATCGCGATTGGTATTGTTCATTTCGGTGATTATTTCACAAAATCTCATACGAGCATAATAATCGTGTGGTAATAATTCTTGATGGCATTGCCAACGGTAACTTTTAAAGCCCTCCTGTTTGAGGTATCTGAATGTTGACGACCGAGGAACACCTACATTAATTTCAATTTCTCGCAAACTAACATCAGGATCTTGGTCTACAGCTGCAAGAACTGCCAACTTCTGAGGGTTGTCTTCATGATCGTATAAGGGTGGTGGACGCTGACAATTACATGGTGGTTTTACGGAGCCAGTGGTTTCAAATAATTGTATCGTTTTTTTGATACTCTTTAAAGAAGGTATTGGTCTATCTGCGAAAAAACCAGCAAAGTCTTGTCGAATTTGGACGTTTGAAACACCTCGATAATATTGTTTTACCACAAGAATTTTTTCTTCTACATTCATTTTCGAAGCTTGTAAAACAATTCTATCAAAACTGTCAACACTTCAAATGTTTTATAACAAATCAATGCTAACTTGATTTTTAATACCTATTTACTTGAACACAATTCAAGTTTATTTCATTTTGGAATCATAAGCTGGTTTATTAGCACGCAAATGCTGGCGCAATTTGGTTTTTTTAGCCTAGAGAAAATTTTCAAATGTAATTTTTTTAGTCTTTGTTCTTCAAATTTCCATTTCCTCCAAAATAGAAATAAACACAAAATAATGTTATCGGATAACGCGTAGTTAAATTACTGTAGTTAAATAAAGTTGTTATTCTGTACATTCTTTTCAAGTACACTGTATCATACCTCCTCCATTCGATAAAACAAACGTCTAAACGTCAGCGAAAACTATTCATTACTCGGGTAAATAATTGCACCTTCTATCTAATTGCATTTACAGCTGCAAAAAATAGGTTTTGGAGCTATTGTCTACTATTTACGGAAGTTTTGTATGCTTCACATTTCACATAACTTCAGAAAAAAGTCTAAAGAGTTAATATCTGGCCTACAGGCTAACTAGCTATTTCTTAATTAATACCCGCCCAAACATTAACAGAAAACCGCCACTGAAAGTTACTTTGTTGAATTTCATGAGAGTTTTCTTCATTTCGTGTAAAACAACACTCATCTAAAAATAATATAAATTTTGGCACTAGTCAGAGTCAAAAGCTTTTTGTTGCTGCAAAACAAAAGTCGTAGTTCAAAATCAACGTCGGTTAACTGTTGGATTTGTTGAGCATGGTAAGGGTACAAAGAGTAATTCCTTAAAACACGATGTAGCGTACTATAGGATACGTTAACTGCGCTTCTATATTTCTAGTGTTACTTCGTGTCCGATATTTTACAATTTACAATATCTGGACATACATTAAGAAAAACAAATATTAAAGTTTTGATTTTATTGGAAATATTTATTCTTCTTCCGTTGCTAATACATGGGGTGGTGTTTATCTACCATGGCCTTCGTAGATAGAAAGAACACCTCCAATTTCTCCACACACACGCCAAAATAATCCAATCCACAATCTACGTGTGGTGTACAGATTATAATTACACTCACCGTACATTAAAACAGTATCACTGTTGTACATAATAAAGAAAATTTAAATTAAATATGAAATCATTCACAAATCGCTTAGCATCAACTAAAATCCGTTCAAAAGTCAAGACAGAAAAAATCAGATCGTCGAACTCAGTTCTAAGAAAGCTGAATTTTGCATTTCATTATCTGAAGTTTTGGTTTGGTTATAACTAAAAATAAACGTGATCGTGTACCTAAAGTACATTTTGTTAAGCTAGGTCATTATTAATTCTAAGAAATAAACATTACTATCTGCTTTAATTATTTTATTAACAATTGACTTTGTAGATGATGAAAAATTAAAGAATACAATTATTAACACAATAGAACAATACGTTTCACGGATTTTACAGCATTTACACCCATAGTTCACTGCATACATAGTTACAATCAACAAGCAATTTGCATTTGTTTAGATAGTCAGGACTGGCCTGAAAGCTTTAACTGCAAATATCGCAAAACTGGACCACTTTAGAGTTTATAGTCTTATTTCCTGTAATATTCCATAGATTTCTCTATCAACTGCCTTACTATGTGAAGATGTTCCGTGGTACTGTATTTGCTTCGAAAACCAGGTTGTTCTTTTGGTTGGTAGATCTCAAGTTTTCATTCTAATCTATTTGTAGTATTGAATAGTTTATATATCTGTGTACAGGTAACAAATTATCAAAATTGACTACACAATTTCTTCAATCATCGTTAGTAGTCAGACTTTGAACAACTCTCTGTAATAATTTTATAATTTAAACTCTAAGTACAAACGCTATAAATTTAGTTTTTTTTTCGTCAAAAAAGCAGTTCGACTAAAGTGCATTTAATGCTACTAGAACGTCTAGAAGATTCTATTTTATTGGCAATTTTTCCAAGCGTTCATAACGGCCTTATCCAATCACTTTCGCAAAATCTTTCAGTTATCACTTGAAGGTAATGATTCAAATACAAATACAAATGGTTACCTAAATGTCAAAGATCTAAATTGAATATATGTACTTTAATTTAATTGTGTTTAAGATTTCACTATCGAACCCGGCCATATCTTTATTATAGAATTAAAGTTTTAAGAACTATTAAAGTAGCAAGCTACAAATACGTTTTTTCTTGAATTAAATTAGTACATAATTATATCTAAACCATGATTTTTAAATTGTAATTACTAAAGAATTAAAAACTATTATATAATATTTAACATGGCTTAACATATTTACTGCTGACTTCGAGTACAGTAACTTAGTGCTGAAGTATTATTTGCAAATCGCATTTTCTCATATAAAGTTTGAATTATTGAAGCTCTTGTGGCACATACAGATTCTTTTTGACAGTTTTATGACATTTAGGCGGATCCGCGTCGTCAGCATATAGGTCGAGAAATGCAATGATGTGCCGCTTGACGCCCGACAATTATTACAAAAATATATTTATTTTTTCGAATTTTTTTCCCAGAACAAGTTCTGCACCGCTTTCGTTTAGTTTCACCTTTGCACTTGTTTCTTCAATTTTGACAGGAAGATGTTCAGCTGTATTGAATTTGAATTTCCTGTTCTGGTTTTCTTTGAGTGTCCCTGCATTTAGAAGATCTTCTACCACAGGTAGATTGAAGGAGATCTTATTTGCAAAAGTCCTTTTATATAAAAAGTATGCGTGTAGTAGCATTAGTTGAAAAAAATGCACCCCGATTGTCTTATTCCAATGAAACGTATTTCTATAACTAGGATAATACGCCATCTTCTGGTTTTGCCTATTGATTACACTCATGCAATCATTACAATATTTACATGTTGTTTCTCCTTTATTCAATTTTACTGACACAATATCTTTAGGGTTCCTTTTTCTGTTTGCCCTCAAGGTGTCTGTACAATATGTTTCGTATTTTATTAATTCTTGGACCGGTTCGAAACTGTTATAAAAATTGCCCTTGTATAAAGCATAGCCACAATTTAGGCGATCTTTCACCAAATTTAGTACCACCTTCTTTGTATGTCCTTTTCCACAAATTGCATCTAATGCTCCCGTATAAATACTCACATTTAATACAAGTACATTGGGTTTAGTACATACATTGTTTAAACTAGTGACAAATCTTTCCTTGTTTGACAAATGTCCAACAGTTTTTTGTTATTGTTCTACAAAAGGTCTGATTTTACCAATTCTGTCTTGATTACGATTGTCAATTACGTTTAAACTGTAAAAATGCATACAGCAAAAGATAAGTAAAAAACGATCTCTAATCATATGGTTTGAGTAACACTGCAAGTTGAATAAAGGAAATCTCTTTCAATAATCCTGGATTATATTTATCTTTATTGTGCCCATGTGTAGTAGAAGACCAAAAAATATTTGCAGTTCTGCAACCGTTAAAGGTTTCTACCGTGTGATTCTAAAATTTTTTTAACATCGGCCAAAACCGGATTTGATTTGAAATTTTAGTTATTTTCTGTATTATGTAACGAATAAATATAACAAAGAAAATGCGTTTTGCAACAAAAAAATGTCACTACAAGCAGTGGCGGCTGGTGGTCAAAACGTTACATATTAGCAATTGTAAATTAATAATAAAACAATTTTTAATATTTTTTGGTTGGTTAATTGACCTAATAGAGAAGCCGCCACTGACTACAATGTAGTTTTCAAAATGAACAATTCGTAATAAAGTGACGCAATAATATAAAAATATAAAAAAATAAAAATAAACAGTTTTATACGATTAAATAATAAACTTAATTTTACCTTACAGCATAATCGTGATTCTTTAACTGAGTATACTAACATTAATGCTGTTATTAAAAATTAACATTCACATATTGGAACGAGGTAAATAACTACAAGCAAACTGGTCAATTGAAATTAATTTAATATTAATTATTTACGTAGCTTAATATTATGTTTCCTGTTTAGATAGCAAGTGTGCGCTTTCGCCTAATAGATTAATAACCACTTGATTGAACTGTACTTCCATACAATTGAAATATTCTCTTAATGTATTCATTATTGCTCATTTTATTAAGAAAACGAAAGTTTAGAGTAATAACTTTAATATTGTTATGTTTTAATTTTATATTAATTACTAGGTTTTATTTTATATTAGAATGAGAAAATGAGCCATATAAATAATTTTTATAGAGATCGTAAAAACCAAATCAAAAACTGAAAAACGAATTAGTATAAAAAAACTACATTTTTTCTTATTATCTCTTTCGTGTAATAATAACGCATTTACTAATTCGTTACAATATTTCTTTTGCTAAGCTTCTGATAATCAAAAGGGCAATTTCTGGTAATCAATAGAACAATCATTAGGCGAGAGGAAAAAGATGCACTAAAAAAACACTCTATTATACTAATAATCAGTAGCGGCTGGTAGTTAATGCTGCAAGAGGGTAATTTTCATATTAAAACTTTAAAATCGCACTCTTTCTTAATAAAAGATGTTGTATTAATAGTTATTTAACAAACAAGGTTGTTTTTATTTTTTATTTATTTATTGATAATTGTTGAGCCATTCGGCCTTACAATGGATTACGTTACCCTTACACCTTTTCCCTTTACATACTTATATAATACATATAATATATACAAAAATTTATAAAACTAAAATAACTTTCTCCAATAAATTATTCCCATCACCATCTTACTATTCTATTTCGTTAGAGCTAACCCTCCCCTCTTATCCTTCTTTCCTTTACTGTTTTCATCCAATCCAATCCCTCCCCCTCCTCCCCAAGCAAGGCCTTCCTCCCCTCCTCCCCAAGCAAGGCCTTCCTCTCCCTCATTTTTTCCCTTAGCTCGTCACACTCCTCACTCAAGTGCTCTATGTCCGTCCATCCTTCCTCACATAATCTACATCTCCTTATTACATCCTCCTTCCAATACTTATTTAAATTCTCCTCATTTCCACATCTAAACCTGGCTATAAGCCGTTTCTCTCCTAAGCTTCTCCTCCCCATCAGGTACTTAGGAACCCCCCTGGACACTATATTCCCATACCTTACGTTATACTTTCCTTCCCTTATCTTTCCTTCTCTCTCTTGCACCTGCGAGTCTTTATCTGTTCTTACTATCTCCTCCGTATTTAACCTCCCTTCCTCTCTCCTTCTTTCCACCTCTTCTCTTGCGAAACCTCCTCGTTGGTAGTACAGTTTCCTTTCCTCCTGCCCATATATATTTTTGCTATCTTTTACCGTCCTCCAGCAACATTGCAAAATTTTACATTCTCTCCTACCCTTCATTGTCTCTTCATAACCCATCGCCCTTTCCCTGCTTCTATTCTATTCTTCTCTAACTTCCCCTCCTCCTCTATTATGTACCCCGGCGTCTCCCTGTCTAAACCTAGTATCCATTTCCAATATTTTATTTGCATCCTTTCCAATAGGTTCCACTCTTTCCAACCCCATACCTCCACCCCGCACATCATCACACTTTTAATCAATTTTTCGAACAGCCATCTTCTCTTCTCGATCTCCTTCCCAAACACTCTTTCCCCTAAACTCCATACCTACCCTAATACCCTGTTACCCTTCTTTGCTAACTCCCTTATATGCGCATCATCTTTATTATCATACCATAACCTATATCCCAAATATGCCACTTCATTCACTGCCTCTATCTTCTGTTCTCCCCAACTTAACTCCTCGTTTCTCTTCCCTCCTCTCCCTTTTTGAAAAACTACCACCTTAGACTTTCTCACATTTAAACCCAAATCTTTCCTTTCCAGGTACCTCTTTATCGTATTTATCATACCTTTCATCTCTAACTCATTTTTTGCCACCATGACCATATCGTCTGCATATGCCAACACCTACACTTTAACCCCTCCCTCCATGACCACCCACCACACTGTCCTCCCTTCAACACTTCCTCTATGTCCCCTATATACAGTGCAAATAAAATAGGGCTAAAGGACACCCCTGCTTTAACCCCTTTCTCGTCCAAAACACTTCACTAACACTATCCCCTATTTTTACCCTATTCTTAGTCTCTTTATATATCCCTTCTAGTTTCCTCACTAGTTGTTCCTCTATTCCCTTTTTCCTTAACACCTTCCATAGCTTTTCCCTATTCACATTATCAAACGCAGCTTCTATGTCCATAAAGAACGCGTATACCTTACCCCTTTTCTTATCTAGCTCTCCATTCACCAACTGTTTCAATATATAAACATTGTCTATTGCCCTTCTTTCCACTCTAAATCCCATCTGCCAATCTAGAATAGACTTTTTTCTTCCACTTCCTTTTCCAACCAACACTATATATTTTTCCTTTCCTTCTCTGACCACATAATTTTTTACGATCCCCTTCCCCTGCTTCTCGTCTCCCTCCTCTTCTTCCACCGACCAGTTCCTTTTTATACCCGTTAGTATTCCTCCCCTTGCTCTACCTTTACTTTCTTTTTTAGTTGCAAATTCAACCTTCCAATTATAACCCTCTGGTAATTTTTCCTTCCATACTTCCCAGTCTTTTTCCTCCAACCATGTTTCCGACATTCCCATCATATCAAAACCCTCTACGTATCTCCAGAAATCCTCTCCTTTATTTTTTATGCCTGCCACATTCTAAAACAATAATTTCATTTGATTCTGCATTTCCATCTCTTTTTCCTTAAAACTTGCTAAGTCAACATCGTTTGATCCATCCTTCCCTCCCCTAACTCTTAGTTTGTTGCTCCCTTCTTCACTAGAGTACCTCTCTCCTCATCCCAAAACCTTTCTTCACCTTCCACCCACACTTTCAAGAATCCTATTTTAATACTTTTCCCCTCTCCCTTCATCTTAATCGCCTCATATCTTATCTTCTTTTGTATTTCTATTTCCCTTCTCGTCATGTCATCGTCTAAATAAATGTTCGTACCTCTTCACCTTCTTTTTTGCTTCCATACATCTAACTTATCCTCAAATGTACCCATCCTTACTAACATTACACGCTCTGTTAGCTTTCTAGTTTCTACCACTGTTTTCTCTATATTTAAATCCTTCTTCATCCAATTTTCCACTTGCTCCTTCTTTCCATCTTTCACTTCCATATCTCTTATGATTATGTTTGTTCTCCTTTTTTCTTTTTCCGTTTTTTCCCAACTTCCTTCTATCTTCTCCAATCTGACCTCCAACTTTCTATACTTTTCTCCCATTTCTTCAAATTTCCTCTTCCATTCTTCATTTTTGTCTTTCTTAATTCTTTTTTTATCTGCTTTACCTCTTTATTATTCTCTTTCAACTTCTTACCCATCTTAATTTGTTCCTCTCTTATACTCTTTACCTCCTTTAACAGTTCTTTACACTTTTCTACTAACTCACCATCTTTTCTCTCTTTTCCTTCCGCTACCGGTGATTTCCTTACTCTAGTGCTCTTCCTGAACACCTCCTCCACCGTAGCTTGCCTTTTTCTTTTTCTTTCAGACCATCCTTCCTCGGAATCCGACATAATTTCCCTTCTCCTCTTATCGTTACACTACTTAACTGTCTACCTTTTCTGATTAACGAAATGTTAATTATATTAAATTCACCAAAAAATTCCACGTATTTTATGAATACAAATGCAAAATATAAACGCCGCACCTTATTTCGTAATCAAAACGACTACGTTATAAATGCACTACTGCGTTTATCAACCTTTAAAATTTTTACTTAAGTTTTAATACCGTTTAAACGTCATTTTATATTTATTCAATTTACATATCTACACAACCTTCCTCTTTCACCGCCTAAACGTAACTCCACAAACAAGGTTGTTAATGATGGCCATTAATAATCGAGACATTTTAACGCCGTGAGCGAGTGTAGCGAACGAACGCGTTAATATTGTCAAGATTATTTGTCGCCGATTAACAAATGAGTTGGTTTTAAAGTTTTTCCGTTGATCGTACCTTAGTAAAACGGGTGAAGTTATAAGGAAACTAAAGTATACGTAAGCCGCTGTAATATCTAGTAGTCGCGCAATATCGTTAAATCAGTGGTTGATAACGATTTCATTGGTTGCTATACAAAATCGTACATTAATAAAAATTCATTCATTGGTTCAAAATCGTTTATTAATAGGAGTCATTAACGATCTATTTCTGATACATTATCATACGTTAATATTACTATTAACAGATGATCGACGGAAAAAATCTTTTATTACTCATCGCTCTGTATGGATGATTTGCGTTAAATTCAGTTAATAGCATTGAAGTGACGTAGCAAGCTTCTTTTCTTCCGGTTATTTACGTTTTTAACACTCAGCGAAGCTTTCTGAATCAATGTTCATTAAGCTGCTTATGCGAAAAACCATTGAGGTATGATGCACCTTTATGTTTTGCGGTTATATTTAATTTTCTAACCTATTTGACCGTATCTACGTAATCATGTGTTCGACAAGATTATTAACTCGCTCGTAGATTGAAATCTCGTTCTTTTGGGTTATCGTCGTCGTTAACCTTTTTGCGCCCAACGGAACATATAAGTCCCGAAAAATGATTGAAAAATCTTAGTGGCTTTACTTCACATTCTTCAACAACAAGCGACTGTCCCAGCAATGTTTGTGATATTCTTGTATAGCTTTGTCTACAGTCGGCTGATGCACTCAGACCTTTTTAAAGTTGGTGTTTCATTAAGTCTTTGCCATGTGATTTACGTTTTACAATTCCGTTACTAGCAAAGTATTAAAGATTTAACAATAGCAAAACTTTTGCTAAAACGTAAGCATTTAATAACCGAGTGGAATACATACATATGTCACACCAATAAATTCTATTGGGACATATTTGTCACCAATAGTACCAAATGTCAAATTTTATTTTAAAAAAAATTTATTTAACATACATAGACCTACTGTAATATTTGGACTATTATTTTTCCAATGACTAAAAATATTTTTTAGATGCTACTGACGAGACTATTAGCGATTTTCAACCATCTGATGAAGAAATTCCTGCCAAAAAGGCCAATAATGCAGGAGATAGTGACATATCTTCGGATTCTGAAGAAGTGAAGGACCCCGAAATCGATCTAGAGCCAGAACCTCAACCAAAACGATCAAGCAATTCTTCCAAATAAGATATATTTTTTCAACTCTCTCCAAAGAGTATTTTTATTTATATTGCACAAAACACCAATAAGCACATCAACATTATAAAAAGAAACAGGTCAAAGAATTTGTGCGCCAGGTACAGCCGAAATTATAATTGTTATCGGTTGTATGTTTGTAATGTGCTATAATCGTCTATCATCATTTCATGATTTTGGTCCAATAAGAAAAGCTTGGAGAATCAATGCATCAAAAAAACTATAAGGTGCGATGGCTGCAATATGCTGCTCTCGAAAATGTATTGTGGTGATTCTGCAAAACCAGAAAATTCTAGTAAGACACATTATATTAATGTAATTAACTGCTTGAAGCAAAGGTTTCAGTCAACAAGAACGGTGTTTTTCCATTCACTGAAATAATATCTGTCGTTAAAACCCATCAAAAGAGGCATCCCGATATGGGAATTATGCGATGCTAAGACTCTCGGAAAACGTGTAGTAAAAAAGCTTTTCCAATATATCCCAACTAATACTGACATGTTTTGATAGATTTTTTACTTCAGTCAGGCTACTGTATGACTTAGCATTTGCTCCAGCTGACTCATGTATGAGAAATTGAAGAAACGTAATGACAGAATACAAAAGAAGTTCTTCTCTTCAGCAATTGCCATTCCGAGGAAACATCAAGTAAATCGGAGAATGAAAACTGGTCAAAAGGTTATATTCAAATGACCAAAATCTATTAAAAGCTATAATTTTGATAAAAAATCTTGAGACTGGTAGCGCAAAGCCTTTTATAAACTACTTATGACTGCATTTATAAATTCTTGCATATTATATAATGAAGTCGACCACAAAAAAAACCATATCATTCTAGACCGATTTGGCGTAAGAGTTGATCGGTAAAGGTAGAGAAAATCCAAAATTAGTCAGGAAACGTTCAACAGGGCGGTCATCAACTTTATCTCGACATACGTATGTACAATGTAGGAAATCATTTACCGATCCAAGAAAAGAGTAGCAGAAAGTCCTTCAGATATGCAGAGAGGAAAATTAAAATTTTTACCAAGACTTTATGTATTAGTTCCAATGTACCTTTATGCATTAATTGCTTTACACCATTTCATACCTAAATTGTAAACGCTTCTAAACAAACTTTTGCACTTTTACAAAAAACTATTCGATTTCTACATCCCTATTGGGACATATATTACTCTCGTGCTGGCGCCCTTTTTAATAAAGTTTTTGCTAATTTGAAGTAAAATTAAATAAAAATAAAAGCCTACTGCTATAAAATCCTAATTTTGTTATTTTTCATTATTGATCTTGACTGAACATACACATGCTATATATGATTAAACAGTATTTCTAATGAAGATTTTAAAAATGCAAAAATTCAATATGGCGCCTATAAAAACAACAAAGTTAACTTTGGCCGTTCGCAACCTAGTAGGCGTAGAATTTTTTTGACACCACTTTTTAAATTGCCGTATCCTTTTATCCATATCTTGAAAATCCCCATGTACATCATTTTATACTAAACACACCGTATAATATGAAAGGATTACAAATCTGACGTATATTGATGCCAATTATTGATGTACCTATAATTCTGCATAAATTGCACTTTTTTATCTATAGGGTATTAGTTTGTTTTAATTTGAATTTGATAATCAAATATACATATACATATCGTGGTTAAGCACATATACAAATTATCGTTCCGGTGCGTCATGCTTTGCAAAAGTGCTTCGTCAATGAGCCGAAATTAAGCAAAACTACAACATTGTAATCTATTATTAATGCGCATTTTTTCAGCTACGAGATCCAGGTGTTCTACCTAAGGACTACATGCGAATTTTGTACGATAATAATAAATCAGAAATAAATCACAATAGCGAGTGGATAATAAAAGTTCATTCAAAGCATTGGACAATGCTGCACTAGCGTAACAAAATATAACCTTACCGCCCTTAAAAACTTTTGATGCTACCCTAAAAAACTCGGACAAACCCCTGCTTTTTCACTAGAATTGTAATACACATTATAAAAAAAAATAGTGAATAGATTTGAATATAATAATGATGACACATTAGATTTTATTATGTATTTTACACTTGAGCGGGTTAACGTAACAGTGTTACATAGTGCTGTGTTATTCGTTGTACATGACTGCATACAAATTGATTGGGAAACAAAATTTAATTATAATCAACTATAGTCTTTCGCCTGTTTTGTTTCGTATAGTGTAACTTATCCATTTTGTATAGGAACGGTTGCGTATGTAGAACATTTGTCATTTTGCCAATGAGTAATTACCAAACACTGAATTACATATTGACAGATTGCGTAGGTGAAACCCACAGTGAAATATGACAACTTCAAAGGCATTAAGCGCACGCCCTGCTTGTGCTTGATATATATGTTGTCGTTGATAATAAGTATTCATGTTAAATAAAAAAAACGTTGAAACAAATTATTCATGTTTGCTGAGGGTCCACATAAAAATACGATCTTTATGTAAATTCCAGACAAAAGGGCGCACATAGACATACTTCAAAAGTCATTAGTGGTCAGTGTTTCCTTCCGCGAACTACAGAAATAGTTGTATATTTACATATTAAGAACTACTTCTTTAGTTTTATTTCTACCATTAGCGTTCCTAAATTGCCTTACAAATTTTTTTTATATATTTTTAGGTGCAAACAGTGGTAACATAAATCTTAAACTGAATCAGGGTTAATATACGTAGAACATTAGAAAACATAAACAATGAAGACATAACATATACAAAACTCTATAAATCTGTCACGCTGTTGTAATTTGTTATTATTGTACAGAAAAAAATTTAATCCGTGTTTTTAATCTAAAGTGTATGTCAAAATATGTTGGCTTTTTTATAATCAACTGGGTGAAAAGTAGACTAATTGTAAAGCAATGTTTTCTAAAATACACTGAAACGAACTTCAATTGCCGTACAAATTAGTTTAATTTTAAACAAGTGAATAATTATTACAATTTTTCATTCTAGATAATTCCGGTGTAGTCGATTTGTTACAAGCCGAGCTTTCGTCACACGTAGTAGATATCTTCAGAGCATAGAAGAAACTGTTAGGACAAATCGACCATACCAAAATTATCCGGAATGAAAAACTGTAATATAAAAGTAACCGGTGAAATTTGAATTTTAATAACTCTAAATTTTCTAAAAATATTGCGTCGTTCTGTACGATAGTGCTTTGTTTCGATAAGCCAAATTAAAATTATTACTGAAGGTAGCGAATTTTACCCTATAAGAAAAACAAAAAGAAATTGACAATTTTTATTAGTGTTAACGAACAACTAAAAACTCAAATATTTTGCAAAAATTAAACATCTTCTATCCATACAGTAAATCAACAGAAAAACTTGATAAACCATTTATTGTTATTTGTTTGCATTCTAAAACAACTTCTAATTATCTGAATATTATCAAAAAAGTATTTTATTAACCAAATTACATACATTTTGTTTTGTGAAAACTGTACAAAATGAATCAGCTCCTAATCAAAAATTTAATTTGTTAAAGATATAGTGTAAAAGTTTTTCTTTGTATTATTATATCATAAAGTACGTTTTGCATTTATGAGGAACTCATTGTTATATCAGGTTGCGCAATAATAAATTGAATAAACAACAATATTAAGCGCATAAATTTAAAGATGCTTTTTTCATAGCTTTTTAAGTTTTATATTCTTAAGTTCATTACATTACAAGCTGTTACCTTTATAGACATGATGGTGTTTGTAATCGGTTGGTAATTTACTAGTCTAGTAATTACATGTACATCACCAATATTAAAAAATCCGACTATTTGATTGTAGTCTCTTTGGACGTCTACGATGTAATAGAAAATTAAAAGTTACTGGGTGTGATTTATTAAAGTTTGTAATAAATTTTATAGATGTTTTATGTGCCATTCTAATTAAGTCGTTGAGATTCTTTGACAAATTGTCTATTTAAATGTAATTAAATTTAGTTTAGTTATAGTCATATTTAGAGCACACTTTGATTTAATTATTAGGTTATGTTGAAAAACTAATTTATAAACTTTTAAACGAGTGTGTCATTTTTTAAAAATAAAATAATAGATTTCTATTAATTGAGAATGAAAATAAATGAGTATTTGAAGAATAGCGTGCGTATTGATCATTAAGAACTAAATTAAATAAAGTTTATGACCGTTCTACAGATTAGAATAAAAACATAGCTTTCCTAATAGAATTTTATATTAGAATTATATTGATCAAATACATATACATCAATGTAATATTAAATCCACATTAAAAAACTGCAATAAAAAGTTATATAAGTAGAATATGAAACTATCTCTAAGGTAATTTTCACAAAGAGAGACAATTTAGATTCCAACTGTGTTATAAATACTACTAATAGCATAATAATAGAACAGCAAACGGAAGATCTCCAGGAGGCGATAGCTTTGAGAAGCAAATGAGGAAAATAAAAAACGACTCGATAAAACTTTTAAATAAAGGTAAAATAACAGACAACGATGACGAAAAAGGCAATGAAGATAATTTACATTTACACAAAACAAAAAATAAAATAGCAAACAGAAAGAAAACATTACAAGGCTAACGAATTGCAACGTGGAACATAGGAGGATTAAACGGAAAAAAAAGAACTCTTAAATGAATTCGAAGAATGAATATAGATGTATTAGCAATCACTGAAACAAAAAAAAGGAAACACAAGTACGATAGATCGAAAATGAACACATGGTACTATTGAGCGGAGTAGAACAAGCAGAAAGAGCTAAATGCGGCGTTGGATGCTACGTAAAAACCATATAAGCAAAAATATAAAGAAACGGCATTTTATATCAGAATGAATTTTAAAAATCCAGATAGAAACGAGGGACGATGAAATTATAAACAATTGATTTTTGCGTACATAACGATCTACTAGTAATAAACATTTTCTTCCAACACAAGGATATCGACAAGTTTACTAGAGTCGCTCAAACTTCAAACTAGAAATAAAAAATCAATAATAAACTATATACTGATAAACAGTAAAATAAGACAAAAAATATCGGAAGTCAGAGTCAAAAGAGAAGATGAGATCTACCGCAACCACTTCCTACTGATGGCGAAACAAAAATAGTAGACAAGAAAGTGGAAAATAAAGACAAAACAAATACTAAAACGACAGGAACTAAAATATCAATTAGGTCATACAAATTGACGGATCATTTCATAACTGGAAAATTCAGAAAGAAAGGGGATAAACGGAACTGCAAAAATTACAGTGGAATAACCCTGCTTAACGTAGCTTGGAAACTTTACAAACGGATTCTAAAAGAACGACTAATAAAAGAAGTGGATAATCAAATAGAGTAAACGCAGAGTGGCTTCAAAAAGGGTCGAAGTATTAATGACCATATTTTCACAACTAAACAAACCATAGCAAAACTTAACGAAATAGATACACAAATGCTCCAAGTCTATATAAACATAAAAAAAGTTTTGACAGTATATCAAAGAAAACAATAAAATCTGCCCTGACGAACAGAAGAGTACCAACATCTTTAATAAGAGCAATAATGAGCCTACAACACAAACCTGTAAGAACGTATAATATAGAATCAAAGGAATGCACAACTAATGCGAGATTAAAACACTGAGGAGTGTTAAGTCCGACCTTGTTGAACCTCGTCATAAATGACATCACCAAAGAGACTAGAGAAGAAACCTCTAAATTGTACGTAGGACATAGGGAGTTACAACCAGGATACTTACGAGAATGTTTGTTTGCTGATGATCTTGTAATATTTGCAAACAACGAGATAGAGATAACAAAGAACTTGAAAATCTGGGAAGAAAAACTCCGATCAAAAAACTTAAGAATTAGCATAGAGAAAACTAAAGTAATGAGTACCAGCAAAGAGGAGAAAGTATTTAATACCAAGTTAGACAATATGAAAATAGAGAAAATTGAAAACTTCAAATCAACAAAAGAATTGAGAGTGCTTCCAAACTATACCACGCCATCAAGAGTACGTTCATAGAAAAGAAAGAGGTATTATGCAGGACAAAGATAAATGTTTACAACACAATATTTGTGCCTATCTTAATATACAGATTAGAAAGTTGGGTACTAACAAAAAAACTGAAGGGAAAAATACAGTCCATAGAAATCAAATTCTAAAGAAAATCCTAAGAGTCACAAGAAGGGGTAGACTACAGAATGTATTTTAAATGTATTTACTTTTTCTTTGCAATATATGAAATAAAAGTAATTGTAAAGATCTTTCATCAATGAAACTCGTTTTTTGGGTCAATTGTAATTGTCTTACAAATACACGTTGTCTAAATCCCACAAAACATCGTTCATGAGCATTGGATCCGTTTTGCGTTAGCAATTTACTGTGGGGTGATTGTTCTGCTGTGTTATTTTGATAAATGTTTTTTAATAATATTGACATTTTTATATGTAAGTTTAGTAGCCTACATTTATTGTGTGTCCATCTGGTCATGTTGCTGACAACTAATCCAACTTAATTTTTGTCATATTTAGAAGACAATGTTAATAAGTAAAGAAATAACGAATTTCCATTTGGTCACTATCCATTCGATTGCGTGACCGAGTATTTATGCATAACCGGATTGACTTATTTTTCCACTCACTTAATCAAATGGAATTTATGTTAGCTATTCGCGATTAATGTAATTATTTTTTTATTAGTAAAAAAAAAGTTATTCATATATTTTATATTTGCTCTATTAGGTCATTTGGCCAAAAAAATACTAAAAATTATGCTACTTCAAGGCTAGTTGGGGTAAGTACGCGTCAGGGGTGCTTCAATATTGACCAAACCATTTGAAGTAATTTGGCAACCGTGCAATGTGTAGAAAATCGACAGTGGACATTTCAACATAATATATTTGTGTGAAGTGAATAGGTGGGTTGGTAAGTATTTATTGAAAATCAATACTTTTATTATTGTGTTATGTTATTAAAATAAATCCTGTGTTCCTGTAAGATTATAATAACGATGTGTGAAGCATTTAGAAATAAAGCAAATTTCATAACTATAAATATTAAACCCAGTGTCGCACTTACCTCAAATCTATTGCCTTTAAAGTAAGAGCGTACATCAAGTGAAGCGCTTATCCCATTTTACTTTATAACGAAAGAGTCTCAGTTAATAACGCCCAGGAATTACGCACGAAAAACTAGTAAAAAAAAATCCGAAATGGAACTCCTAGTATTAAACTGACCAGCATAGTAGATGAACTATAAGAAGAATTCCTGACATTCTATTAGCGTAAGATCAAATAATTGCAGACACCATCAGAACTATGAAAAAATGGGGTTTTGGCCTATCAAAACGGCCAGTTCTAGCAAAAATCGGAGAGTTTGTAAAAGCAAATGATTTGAAGAGGATGTTTAAGAATAGAACACCGGGCGAAAACTGCTTCCTCAATTTCAGATGTAGACCCAGCTATCGATAAAAAAACACAGAATGTCGAAATCGCCTGAAGAAAGTGCCAAGACTTATTCATTGCTCATGAATATTTTAATTTGCTCAAAACCACTCTCTTACAGTTAGGCATTCTTGAAAAGCCAGAGCATATTTGGAATCTAGACCAGCTTTTGCGTAGACCATTCGAAAACGAAAGTAGTTGGAGGCGTTGGAATTCCGTACTACTAGCGGTCCCGGTTGAGACAACACAACGGAGTTATGCGTCTGCAGCACTGCAGAAAAAAAGCAGTTTTTCTAATTGATTTTAAGGGGAAGAATGGGTACAATTAATGGACCACCGAGGAACAAAATCCAACCACCTTACATTATCGTATGCTGCATCCAAAAGAGATTAGATGGAAACTCACGTTTTTTACAAATATTTTTTTTTAATTTGGTCAAACAGTTTGGAAACCGTAGACCGATCTTGCTAATTTACGATGTCCACTCTACTTATGTTGGCATTGACTTGATAAAAGAAGCTGTGGCAGAAGAAATTGTTATCCTAAAATGCCAACTCACTCAATTCATATCCTGCAGCAGCTGTTTTTGAATCAGCAAAGGTTACTTAGTATGTAAAACTGGTTAAATGGCAAAGATGTAACCCAAGCAAAAAAGTAATTTAAAAAAATCTTTGCACGATTAATAATAGAGATTTGAGAAGAAGTAACCAACCTTGATTCAGAACGGGTTTAAGAAAACTGGGGTTTACCATTACGATAACACAGTTATTCCCAAAGAAAATTTGACTATATTATCTTTTAAGAAATCGGAACACCATCTTAAAAATGACATGCATGTATCGGCTGAGTTACTAAGTAAAAGCGGCAGAGTAAACATTAAATCCAGTAGTAGTTACGTAAGTTTTGAAACTAGTCTGGACTATACTTTGAACGTTCAAGTCAGTACTAATAACGTAAGTGTTAAACCCAGTACCAGCAACGCAAAAATTTTACCATCTATTAACAAGAGCGCTACCCATGAAATTTCATATGAAGAAATACTGCTGTCAACGTTAAAAACAAATAAAAATAATCAAGGATCAAGATGTGGTCAAATCAAAGAAAATAATTGCGAACGGTACAGAAGTCATAACTAGAAGGGAAGTTATGGAAAGACTGCAAAATATGAAAGATAAAATATTAACAAAAATAAGACTGGAAAGAAAAAACAACAAAAAATTTGAAAAGGAAAACGAACTCATAGAGCCCAAAAGTAATATACTAAAAGAACAATCCAAGACAAAAATGTTTGAGGAGTCAGAGACTCAAGATGAAGAATTTAATAGGTGTTGTAACGAAACGAAAATAAAGTCCACCATTTTGGAAAAATTGAAAACAAATTTTAAAATGGTGCATAGACTTTTCCCCCATCCTCGTATATCCCACCAGCGCCAAAACGATCCCCGCTCTAAAACCGGCACTGTATTCTGTAAGAAGGAAAAAAGGATATAGAAGCGGCTGCACCGTCGAGAAGGGCATCTTTCCCGTCGTCGTCCGAGCGGCGTCTCTGAAGACACCTCGGACATCCTGAAAACCGCCTGCCGATCCTAAAAACTAACCGTAAGTTAACCAGTAAGTAATCCCGTAAACGATCACCGCCGGTACCTGGAGCATTTGCTCAACCTGATTACATCCTGACCGGTTATCACAACGATCGAAACCTGCGTTTCACCTGTCGCAATAAACTGCGAATCATTTTCATTAATCCGTACGTATATTTAGTAAATTGTTGTTTTTTTGGAGTGTTGGATTTGCGTCAACAGCCAACAGAAGGCGCTGCCGGCGCAGTCGATGAATGAGATATACCGAGCCGTCCAGAATTAGTTTCAGTTTCCTTTTTTCATGTATTGTTATTTGGTTGCATTGTTGTTTATGTTATTTATTGTGTTTACTTTAATTTGGAGTTTAATTTTTATTTACTGTATGTAATAAAACGCAAAGAGATATTTATTTTATTATACATCTTAATTGTGTTATTATTAATTTCTCCACTTAGCTACCTAGGGTGTTGTGATCAAAAACACAACGCAGGACCGGTTACAGTGTGAAGATGAGTCTGATTTATTTCTAGACGGAATAATTGACCAACTGGAAGAGAACAAAGAAAGATACTTAAAACGTTGATCGACAAATTACAGATATTAAAGAAGCTGATTGGGTGTCAGTTCCCATAAAAGTTTTGACCAAAGATCTTCACGCAGAAGCAGACGAAGCGCAAATAAAGTTCACAAGAAAAAGTATTTATACTCAAAAATCAGTTTTTAACTTCCCACTTGTAGATGATATCTCTCAATAAACGACATTATTGAGTTAATTCCTCAACGTAATATCTGTAGACGTAGTGAAATCACATTTGCAGTATCATTTGTAGGTTATCCTATTTAATAACAAATTAGGTTTAAGGTTATTTAATTTTCGTAAATAGCATTGTAAAGGTTTTTTTATAGGAACAACGTACTAAACTATTGCAATATAATACAAAAATATCAACTGGAACCGCACTTTCCCCGTCATCCAAAGTCAGTGCGGACCCTGGCCATCAAAAAAAAATTTTTTTAAGAGAATGATATAATGTATAAACTTTCTACTGTTTCTATAAATTTGTACAACAGTTTTTTTCCCTGAGTAATACATGTTAGCTTATTTTGTTTACAATTTTGTTTAATATGTATCTCTACTTTCTTGTTAACAAATCGTAACCAATTTTAAAACCGCGTAGTTTTTTCCAGTAAAAAAATATCAAATCAATTGTTACTAATTTTCCCAAAATCTAAACTAAAATGTAATAGCGAAGATTTCCAAGGCCGGAATTTATACTAAGATAAGAATGTCTTCCGGGTTTGGACCGTGTCGTTGTTGTTGTAACCGAAGTTGCCAACGTTTCGCCCACTTTAGTAAGGGGCTTCATCGGGGCGTGACATAATTCGCAAAACTCAAACAAGCAACCGAATTCTAAATAAGAACTTCTCAAAAGTTTGGCAACTTCGGTTACAACAACAATGACACGGCCCAAACCCGGAAGACATTCTTATCTTAGTCTAAACTAAAATGTTTATAATAACATAGATACATTTTACATTTTTTACTGCCGTTAAGATACTGTTTTTTTATTTTAAAGGAGTGACCGGATGAACAGTTTTAGAGATATCGACTACTAAAAATTGAAAAAAAAATATAGACATTAGTAAGTTAATTCTGCTGACTACTATAAACTATTTCTATGTTGCTATATTGCTTTAGTACGTTAAAACTGTTTTTTTAAAAAAGCATTGTTATTTTTTTTTAAATTATGAATGCGATATTGTCTCTCTTTGTAAAAATGACTCTAGTAAGTCTAGTACTTTACAATATATCACTAAAACTGGATGGTAAATATTTCAACAATTTTTGGAAAAATAATTGCAGTTTATTTAATTTTTGAGTAAAAAAATCGATCTTTAGTAATTATCATAAAATAAAATTAACAAAAACCTCTATGAAGAATGTAAAAATACTACACTTACCAGTAAATGAGAAGAAGAAGTATTTTCCAAAATCTGAAAAAAAAAATTTAAACATTAAAAAAAGCCTATAAAAATAGGTTTAACAAATAAAATATCTTTTAATATTTAACATTTTTCATTCAACTATTAAAGACAAAGAATGAGTTGGCTCTGTAATTGTTTATTTACTTTTTTGCTGTTATTGCTACACGACATAAATTAATTTGTCGATGCCTTTTTCGCCAATCATTTCCATACACATGGTTTGAATATTAAACAAAATACATAAAATAATTTTAATTCACTTTAACAGCGCGCTAGTAAATATTTTTTCCACGTCGACACTTACTGGTGATAATCTATGGCTTTTTTATCGACAAATCCATTAAATAGACGAATAAATCTGTCTCATTCCAGCATTAGTTCAATTTGTCTCGGAGACAATTTCATTTCGAGCGTGTTGAACACAACAAACTTAAATTGATAAAACTTTTAAAATACAAACTTTCAAAATTCAATTTGTGAAAATCGATAAATGATGTGACCGTGTGATAGTCAAATTGCAAGGCAAGAAATTGTTTTACGAAGTTATGAAGGTACTACAGGAAAAAGGACAAATTTGACCGGAAACGGGATATTTATAAGAGAAATTTCACAGAAACTTACAAGGAAATAATATTTCGGCCATCCGTTAAGTTTCGCTTTATAGATATCATTAAGTGAATCAGAAATGGTTATATTGCTAGGAAAAGTGACTAAATACGATTATATCTGATAATTAAAATCAAAGTTTGTTAAATGGGTTGATCGCAAAGTAATATAAATTATAGATTTATATATATTTTTTTTCTAGCTTAAATTTGATTATTTGCTATACAAAAGTTATTCAGTTATTCTTGCTGGTTGAATTTTCAAAATTTATAATTGAATGTTTGTAAATAGTGTAAGTTGGTCAGTACATTATACTTAAAAAAAACTGAAAAGTTTAATGTACACAAATGTACAAAAATTAATCAAATATCAAGAGAGCGATCATAGACACTTACAACTTATAATAACAGGTAATTGAAAGTAAAAAAAAATTAATTAAAAGACTCCGGGAGAAATATTTCTAATTTCTAATTATGTCTTGTATCAAAATTTTTAACAAAAAAGTTTAACAGTTTGTAATATCAACAACCTCACTTCAGTGTAAAAAACAAATTTACTGAAAACATAAAGAATATTTCATAAAAGTAATAAAACTATGTATGGACCAGTCATATTTTTAAATCAACGGTAATATCTAACAACAACAACAATGGGCAACTGCTTATCCCAATTTATTGCTAAGCTCTTCATGAGTAAATTTGAAATGGATTTAAAACAAAAGTTAGCTAAAACAATAGAAAATAGGAAAGAACTCGATAATTTTAGTCCTAACATTGGATTTAGTATCAGTTCGTTGATGGTGATAACTTAGCTGTGGAAACACGTTGAAAATAATACAAAACATGCATAAGATTGAAATTTCTTAAGAGGATTAGAATTTTTTTTAAACAATAAGAGAGCTTTTGATAACATTCTTCTTGACTCCATTCCGAGGGCTGTCAAAACTAAAAACTTATTTAGTCTATTACAGAATATACCCGTTTAGCAATTGCTAAAAGCTAGATCACAACCTCACCAAACAACGTAACATAAAAATAGTAGACATACCTTTATAGGAACTAGAACAGAAAGAAAAACAAGCACAAGGACATGCACGTGATCTAACGGTTATATGTAATACGAAGGTTATTTTAAGGATTTGTTTCAAACCTTATATACCAAACCCAGAGAATAGTCAAAATGTAATGCAAACCAAGTAGCTAACCGTAAATCCTGACAACAGTAATAGTATTTAGAAAAACAAAAAACTTTAAAATTTGTGATTGTAGGAGCAAAAACTTTAACTGAACAAAAATAATAATTTGAATAATATTGAAACTGAAAAGAAAGCTTGTGCCACTATCACTAAAATGTTATAAAAACACTAAAAACCACAATATTAACTTTTAAAAAACAGTATCCGCATTTCGATAGCTATTCTACCATCATCAATAATACATTAAATTAGAACTACTCATATAGGCTTAAAAGTTCGGAAAAACTTAATGATCCTCTATCGTCATTATTTAACAATAGTTTTTTATGTTTTATAATTTCCAGGCTTTTATATGCATCAAACTCGTTTCTATTATTAACTTGTTTGATTAAACATATATTGTGTCCCTGGTGTCCTTTTTTGAGCATATGACTGGCAACGCTGTACTTATCTACACTTCAGTATTTATGTGAAGCAAATGCTGTTTAAATCAAACTTTAATCGGTCTCTTGGCTTGCCCTACATATACTTGTTCGCAGTTTTGGCAGCTTATTTTATATATTCCTGATTTATCCTTAACGTCTACTAAATCTTTTTGGTTTCCTAAATAACTTTGTAGACTATCTTCGAACTGAAAACTGTTTTCAAGTCAAATTTTGTTAATATTCTAGATAGACCTTTCGTATAAGCAGGATAATTAAGTAATTTGACATATTTTTGTGCATTTTTTTTATTATGTTTTAAGATGTTCTGTGTTCGAACAATGTTTGGCACAACTTCCTCCAAAAATCCATTGAATGCAACAATTTCTTTTATTGAATGAAGTTCCTTCTTAAAATTTTGTTCACGCAATGGAAAGTTTAGTAGTCTATGGATTATGGTCACTTGTTACAAACCTATTATCGTTATCGTTCTTTCTTGAAACAAGAATATCAAGAAAAGTAGTTTTCCATTAATTTCTATTTATAGGTATTGTTGATGAATGAGAATTTTGAGTTTAGCTCATCTAGAAACTCTGTAGGATTGCATACCTTGGTGTCGTTCACGTAGAGCAACCACACTCTAAGAAAATAGTCCAACTCGCGTTTTAGGTTGTTTCCAATCTGTCCATGAATAAGTTAGCAATAAACGGAGATAGACTGTTACTCATTACTGTTTTTTCCTTTCAATTACAAACTTTATAGTTCCGTTCATCCACAACAAAATAAGTAAGTTGCAGTGATTTACATCTCTAACGTGCGATTAGATGAAGCAAAGTTAACTAATGAAATCAAGCCTTGACATCATTCAAAAGTGATTACCGAAAGAAACATATTGTTCTAGTCCCCGATAAAGTGAGAATATAAAAGGTAATCGAAGAAAGTGGCAGTCTAATCTAGCTAGAAATCTTAAGAAGAATTTGGCAATATAAATAAAGTGCAAAGTAAGTGTTTAACGCGTGTAATAGTGCAAACAGTGTAAATAAATAAAAGTGAATCTTATCCGCGTACGTTATACAGTTACAGTGATATATAAATGAATGTAAGTGTTGTTTCTACTAATTCTAGTTTATTTTGCTTAGCTTTTTGTATCGAGTTTTTAGTTAGGTTTATAATAATTAATAATGGTGTAAATAGTTGAAAATAAATTAAGTTTTAAAAATTGCTGCACTATGTTAACTGACGCCATTGTCAAATATTTAAAATCATAGCAATTGATTTAACGAGATGATCGCGTAGTCAACTATATCGTTAAAGCTAGCAATACTTTACGCTAAAGAATTGCAAGAACGACGTCAACAACACCCACTGCAGCAATCAAAAGCGATTTTTTTACGTCTACACTTAGTAGAATTAGTTGTCAGATTGAACCGGTTGAATCCTACACTTTAACAAATATCCAGTAACCATAGCATAGAGGCAAATAGATAATGATCACATAAGCAAGAAATCATCTGGTACACGGATGGTTCCACGATCAGTAGTAAACCAGAAAAAAAATTGCATTAACTTGGGTGTCTAATGACCGTGCTTCTGGCAAAAATTGCTGTGTAATAGCGAAGGCTTTCACGACCGGAATCTATACTAAGATAAGAATGTCTTCCGGGTTTGGACCGTGTAATTGTTGTTGTAACCGAAGTTAGCAACGTTTCGCCTACTTTCGTAAGGATTTTATCAGGGCGTGAGATAAATCTCAAAACTCAAACAAGCAACCGAAATCTAACTAAGAACTTCTCAAAAGTTATCCACTTGTGAAACAAGCCATAATCTAAACTCTGAAAAGGTAAGAAAGAAAAGGTTAGGTAATCAACTTGTGAACCAAGCCAGATTCTAAACTCCGTAGAAGTGACTTAAGAAGAAATAGTCTCCGATAATAAAGAAAAACGATCGCCACGACTCTGGGTTACGGTTGATAAGGGGCGTGTTTACGATAAATGACTAATGACCGGGAACCAAAGAGGGGATAGCTCGAAACCATGATCGCAATTGAAGTTATTGGGGTGTTTGATGATTTCTATGCTTTCTCGGAATTTCCTGTTGAAAAAGAATGGAGATTTGGCAATCAACGAAACATTATCAAAATCTATCTTGTGACCTGTAGTAAAATGATGTTCGGCAACCGCAGACTTGGAAATATACCTTTTCCTTATACAACGATCATGTTCTGAAATGCGAGTAATGACGGAACGACCGGTTTCACCAATGTAGACTAAACCACATGAACACGGAATTTGGTACACACCTTGAGATGAAAGTGTAGGAAATTTGTCTTTGGGAGAAGGAAGAATCTGAGAGATTTTGCGTGTCGAATTGAATATGGGTTTAATACCTGTAACGTTAAAATAAGAAATTAGTAGTTCAATTCGCGAATAGGGAAAATGTCTCGGTGGGTATTATGAAATTTGTCAGGACCTTTCTGCTCTTGCGCCAGACTGTCACATTTGCGACAGCATATTCACAATTCACTTTACATTAGATCTTTGGCCAGTTCATTACTTGTATGCCCGGGTTAACCTTCACCGTTAAATTGTGTCACGCTGCTAATTTATAATGCGTTTATTTGTGGAAGGTTGAAACGGGGTAAGTGGTATACAATTTTTTTTATTGAGGGTTTAATTTGACACCTACTAATTTTCTATAGCGGATTTTGTAGTCACCAATTGTTCTGCGTTATCAATCAAGATAACCAACAGGTGGTCTTATTCGGAACATTCCATGACGTCAAAGTATTGATACGCCCTCGTCATATCCACCGTCGAAGGTTGAGAACCGCTAGGACAATCTTTTCTTTTACAAAGTCAAAAATGGAAAATTTAATTGATTAAGTCACAGGGAAACGCTGCGCACTTACATTCGTAATCATTGGATGCCAAACAAACCTTTTTTTTTAGTTGTGTTAAAAGTATATGCTCGTTCCAATCTGGGTTTAAGATTATTTTTAGGTACAACAAGTTCGGAGGTTAGCTAACAGTCCGACTAGGTAAAGCCTGTAAGTATTGCTACTTTCAATTTTTTATTTGTGTTTCGGGGACTAGGTCGTTTAGGACCGTACGTGCATGTTAACTTAACACAATTAATTGTATTTTTGCGCTTCGCGAATTTATCGTTTGTGCACAATCTCGAAGGATTAATTTGCTTGATTTGTCTACGATTTAAGTAGATGTATTTATCAATTTAGACGCTATATATATGTAATTATCTAGTCCGACAAGAGCAGTTTGTTGCACGGTGTGTTGCTCGCCACTAGGCACAATTTCTAA
Organism: Aquatica leii; assembly: GCA_035610365.1. Lineage (NCBI taxonomy): Eukaryota > Metazoa > Arthropoda > Insecta > Coleoptera > Lampyridae > Aquatica > Aquatica leii. The sequence goes on from CM069439.1 coordinate 31,446,014, forward strand.
TTTAGTCAACCTACGTGTGAATGTTGTCAGGAATTTACATTTCTATACTTATTTCAACTTCTGTGATACAATAAATATATATATTCGGTGTTATTATTTTTGTAGTGTTACTTATTCTTCGCTTACTACGAGGCGAGTTAGACGGTCTCCCTCGACTTTAATTTTTTATCGTCTTGGCGCCTTTTTTAGATTCACGTTGTAATCACACATAACAAAGCCTGCGATGCCTCTCCGAAGAAGCTGTGCTAGCCGTTGCTTTGTTTGGTTATGAGAAGACCGGTGAGACTTTTTAGTTTAACAGCTCAACTCTAGAAACCCGAGGTTCTCGTAACATACCATTCTTACGAAGAAGTTTCCCTAATTGATCTGTAACCTTGTGAATAGGGTAAAAAGGCCAATTTCAGGTTGGATTCGGTAGTTGAAATGTCCTTAGGTAATCGAGTACGTAAATGTAGACGACGATTAATAACTCTATGAATATCTCGCTTTACATAACCATTGTTCACTAAAGTTCTAATAAGATGACGGAGTTCCGAGTCTAGATTCTCAGGTTGGCAAATAGAAAAGGCACGATGAACCAAATATTCAATAACAGAACGGTTCTGTGCAGAATGATGATGAGACAAAGCATGAAGGTATCTGTCCGTATGGGTGGGTTTGCGGTAAACAGAATGGCCCAGAAGTCCGTCGGGCTTAGAAGTCACAAGAACGTCAAGAAATGGAAGAGAACCATTACTTTCGATTTCCATAGTAAATTTGATATCTAAGTGTTGATTGTTAAGATGATCAAGAAACTTAGACAATTCAAGGTGACCATGAGACCAAACAATAAACGCGTCGTCAACATACCTAAACCACACTTTAGGTTTTAATATTGATGATTGCAAAGCAACCGTTTCAAAGGATTCCATAAAAATGTTAGCTACAACAGGTGATAGAGGAGAACCCATAGCAGCACCAGAGACCTGTTCGTAAAACTTCTGATCAAATTGAAAGTAAGTAGAGGATAGACCCTTACGAAAGTGGGCGAAACGTTGGCAACTTCGGTTACAACAACAATGACACAGTCCAAACCCGGAAAACATTCTTATATTAGTACAAATTGCTATATTTAAAATATGATTAAAAAGTTTTATTCAAATAAGATTAAATTCGCTACTTTAAAAGCTTTAGATTCTCTAAAAATACGCAAATAGTTGCAAACTGCGTAAACATTCTAATAAAGAAAACAACCTACTAGCAAAGTGGTTAAGCTACAACTTCTCTAATAAAACCACAGTCAACATGTAGTATTAAAACGGAAATACCTGAAAAAAGTCATGTAAAACAAAAAGTAACAACGAACCCCTAAAAAAATAAAATATAAAAGTTTTGTAGCTGATATTGAAGCAAGATTGATAAAAAAACGATGTTAGGCAAAACATACGGCTTTCAAGTCAAAAACATAAAAAAAAGTTATGGATGTCATTTTGTAACCCAATAAACTACTTAGACAAAAGCCAACTGTAAATATTATCATTGTACAATATTCGTACATTTTTTTCGTTGTTACGACGTCTGACTAGATTTTTTTTCTATAGTTGAACGACTGTTAGGAAATTTTTTTTTACTTGTACACAATATGCCGGAAACTCATTGTTCACTTTTCATCAGAAGAAGATATTGCACTAAAGCTTTCAAAAAATAAGAACTGTAAATTACAAATAAATAAACCACAAAAAAGAAAATAGGCAATTTATTAAGGATATCAAAAAAAGAGAAAAATCATCTAGCTAGAGAAAGAAAACTCCTGAATAATAACCAACCCTAAGGCCAAAAGAAGAACAAAAAAGTAAAACAATTCATTAATAGTCAGATCAAGTCAGAAATGTAATAATTCTAACTTTTAATTAAAAAATTGGAGTACGAACGATTTGTTGCACATCAATTCTTATTTTACAATATATGTTGAGATAAGAACTAAAGATTTGAGCGGTAATTAGCAAAGTTTAAATTGTTTGTAACTATGTTACTATTTTTCAGTCCTCTTATAATAACAATTTGTAATATTCAGTTCAATTATACATAATTTGCAAAAAATTAAGCTAATTAGGTGATACCATTATGGATGACTCATGCAAATATTTTTTCGAAGTAATAACCCACTATTTACTTTATGATTATTCCAATTTTTCAACATTACCCTCTGCATCGTTGAATGATCTGTGAGATCACTTGTCCTAATTGAAGCAACTGTTGTTGAACAATGAGTACAACTAAGACTGCACTTATTCAACCGTAGTGTATTACATTGTAAACAATATAATACTCTACTATCGATTTGTGCGTGATGTAGGCGTTCTAAAAAACGTTTCAAAACTACAAATGGAGAAACAATCAAATCTAAAAATTATATACGTTAATGAAATTGTTCCGTGTAGGCTATAAACTTAAATATACATTTAAGTAGTTTAGTGTATCAGTCGAACGTTTAGGGATATCTCCCCTACCTTAGAGAAGAGGGTAGCTTAGTGGGTAAACATACTACCGATATATGGTATTGGTAGGTAATTCAACTACTAATACGATATGTCAACATATGCTAGAATAGAGTGCTGTTCTTATTTCAGGTCGTGTTACTATCATTTACTCAAATTTGTCCCTTAACCATGTCATGAAATACCCTCGACATATGCGGCAACGATTACGTAATTGCATCGAATCTGATAATTCATAAAACAATTACTTAGCATAAAGAAAGCTCTAGGAACATGTTCGAAATTACGCACGCTATTTGCCTAAATTACTTTCGAACAAGAAAACATCAAAACACTCGGTTAAATAGTGCCTGTTTTTTATAGCATTTAAAGCTGCTCCTGACGGTTTCATCACATTTCAAATTTAAATCAAGGGCATAAAATTTTGTCGTGCGTTTTACAGTGTTTTACTTAAATCAGTTTATAACATTGGTTTGCATAATATACAGGGTGACGTGACAAGTAGAACTATCCCCGCCATTGCTAAACGCACTACTACTGTGCCCTCTATAGTGCAAACCTAAGTGGAGACTACTGTATGCGCTTATTAAAAATGTTTAAAAAATGAAACATATCCTCAAGCTGTCAATCAGTTTTCGATTTTGTAAAAGTCAAAGAAAACGTTCCCGGCATTACTAATTTCTAAAACGACGAAAAAATTTAAAAATACTAAATTTAATCCGGAATAATTAAATTTAGACACATATCACCCAGATGGTTCGATTTTTTCAAACGTCAGCAAGCAACAAAAAATTTATTGCCTACTGTATTTCTAAAGAAAACGAATGAAACCGGCGTTTCTTTTTTTAGTAGTAAAAAAGCGGTAATTTAAGCAATTTAATTTGTATCGCTAGTAAAAGAAAGAATATCGTTTAAAAAAACAGCCCCTTTAATTTAAACTAAAGGTATAAAAGATCCATATAACCCTCAAGTGTCAGTATTCAAATGATCTGTCGTTTGCCGTAATTGCGAATCATGAAAAACAGGGCACATCTCTGCAATCGGGCCATTATATGACCGGTCGGGGGTGTATAAGACCCACGATCGTAAAATAACTTCGCAGGAAGCGTAATGAGGCATCCCGAACGTTTATCATTCAATAAACAAATGGAATGCATAGAGAAAATCAATACTTCTATCTCATAGATGTAGGCAATAAACTTTATGTTAAGGTGAGTAGAAATTGAGAACTACTTTGATTAAATAATAAATGCGAGTAAAATGTAGTATTGGCTGAAATGCTTCTTAACCAAATGGTCAAACTAATGCGTATTGGACCCGGCGTGTGAAAATTCTGAAGAAACAGCTTGAGAAGGTATGTTATTTAATATATTTATTTATTAAAAAGCAAAAACACATCATCCTGTGCATTTATAATTTTGTTATAGCCGAATTGCCATTTGCTAAATCCTTAATTGATGATACTATTATTTCGTCGTTTTATTTTATCGATTTTAATATTATTTAACGTGGAAAATGGCAAACATACGTAGAGAAAAAAGCCCTGAGTCAAACCATCGCTAAATTTTTTAGTACAGAGCACTCAAAAAGTCTAGTTCGTAGTGCCACTTTTCCTTATACTCCAGTGTCACTTATCCGACAATTTTAAACTTTTCTTGAATAACTGTTGTAAAAATAGGTGTATAGTTCTTACAGTCTTTAACTGAAAGCATAACCAAAAACTAATTTTTTTTATCACGCCTAGTTTTAGATTTATAATCATATTTCGCTAGTAGATAAATAATAATTGTATCTACAATTTTTTTTTAAATAGATAAGTATAAAAATCTTGACATAACAAAAACACTTTTTTTAAACAAAAGAAAATTGCTGCAATCAAGGAGAAACCAACAATAAAATCCCATTGTGACGGGTCCCACCTTACCATGATATAGTTTTTCCATTTTTAAATTTCTTGTTACAATCTTTCCTCCCTGTTCATCTCTATCCTAAATTGGCACGATAGAAATTCAAATGTGACTGCAAAAAATGAACTTTGAGCATTCGGCACCCTAAATTTTTTATAGTTTTCTAGCAAATTAACCACGATATGTTTGCAAACATTTGTTAAAGAAGTCTATGTTGCCAGCTTTGAATCATACATGGTACGTTCAAAATTTTCATCTTTAAAAAGCTTCATAATTTGTAGATCAACTGAATTTTTTTCTTCAATAAAGAGTAGTGTAATGTAAAAGATTCCATTCTTATAATCGAAATCCCAAAATTTGTGATTTTTTTTAGTTAAGCCCAAATTCCGTATCAAGTCATTGAGATGTGATTCAGTAATGATATGTGGTTCCTTAGAAGGAACATACATCAGATCAATTAAAAACACGTTTAAAAGAACGTTTATATCTTCTTCGTTCGTGCAAAAGAATTTGAATGCATTGCAGTTGTAAGTTCTCAATCAGTTTTTTTCAACGGTCCTTTTTGAAAAACCTTCAATTTTTACAAACCCATATCGTGATTTGTTGGTTCACGCGAAATCATCGATCTTTGTGTCAGGTGTTCAAATGAATTTGTGGCAAGCAGCAAGCGCCATCATGGCGAAGGAAAAAAACTGCAAGATAAAATAAAAGTTTTCTATCAGATCCCGATCGATCCCGAACACACACCCGAAACTGCTATAACAACACCAATTCAACTACATGAAGTTCAGATTAAAAATGCATTCTAATCATTCCAACGATTCATTGACCATGTCTTACGTGGACTCGTACTGTTGCTACGCATATTTGGATAACATACTAATAGCTTCAGAATAACAAGGCCAGCACTTGAAAGACCTTTAATTCGTCTTCTAACGATTAGAAAAATTTGGCATCGTAATAAACCTATCCAAATGCATCTTCAAAGAACCTAAAGTAACTGTCCTCGGCTATACTGTTAACACCAGAGACTGTAAACCACAAAAAAAAGAGTTGAAGTCAGAGAAGCAAAAAACCGACAACAGTGAAATAACTACGACGCTTCTTGGATATGATTTAACTTTTACCGTCGATTTATTCCGAATGCAGCAAGATTACAGCATTTTGCAACACATCAACAAGAAATGCAAGACCGTACGTGCAACTATCACTGCGAAAGAAGATATTCGATGTAAAGCACAACTTGGCTCACTCGGTGCACGTGCAACCCGGCACATCATAATTTAACGGTATGTATGGCCCCGAGATAAGAAGAGACTCTAAAATGTGGTACCGCCAGTGCCTTAGTTGCCAGAAAACCAAAGTTTTGCTTCACACCAATAAAGAGTTCCCAAATACCAGACATTGTAGAACCCTTGTCCCATTCTAAAGGATATTCCTACATATGGAGATGCATCGACCGCATCACAAGGTAGACTGAAGCTATCCTGATAGCAGACAGAACTACTAAAACCATAATCTCAAGTTTTACATAACATTGGATAGTACGTTTCGGAGTTCCACTGAAAATACAACGGACCGAGGACGACAGTTTGAGTCAACATTTTTTGGTTCACTCGCTAAGCTTATAAGCATGCACAATTTAAAAACAGCATCATACCACCCGCAATGAAATGGAATCGTGAAAAGATTCCATCGACAACTAAAGGAGACTTGAAAACTACTGCAGCACAACTTGTTTATGGCAAAAACCTTCGTTTACCAGGTGAATTCTTTCAGTCGTCCCAACAACAAGATGCACATTCATTTGCTAACGATTTGCAAGAACACTTCAAGCAAACAAAACCCGAACCAACAAGTGCTCATGGTACAAAACCAATTTTCGTATTCAAAGATTTATACACTTTATATTACGTTTTCAGCGCTAGTGATGCTGTACGAAAACCACACCAACCAATTTATGGTTCATTCTTTGTTGTCAATCGAAACAAAAGAGTATTCATGGTGAATGTCAACAGTAAACATACAGCAATTTCAATTGACAGACTCAAACCAGCATTTTTATACCTTGAACATACAAGAGAAATATTCCAGGAGAACATAATTATGCTCAACGTTTAGAACAACCCCATGAAGACCACACATATAACAAAAAAATAACATTCGCACCCAAGATAATAATACTTAACCTCGACGTTTGATGACGGTCACTGGAAGGGGGGTGTTGTAACAACCCTGCAGCAAACGCCATCATGGCGAAGGGAGAAAATTGCAAGATAAAAAGAGGAGTTCCGCGGTTACCAAGAGATCTCGCAATAATCTCAATACAAACAACCTAAAAAATCTTGTTTTTGTACTACCGGCTAAGTTTCTTTCTTAAATAAGTGAGAGTTCATTTAATTTGTCTATTGCCAGACTGCGTCAGCAACTAAACAATAAATGAATCCCTGCGCTGGCTCCAACGTTTATATCTGCAAGTATCGATTCCAGAAGTTTCCATTTTAATATATTTTGCGATGATAAATTTATTAGAACTCTCTACTTCTCTCTGGAATGCGTGACGTCGTTTACGGAATAGCCGCAAACATCCCCAAAACATGTTTTTTATTTGTACTAAGAAACGATGAAAATTTCAATTGATCAAGTTGCCGCATGGAAAAATTTTTTTTTATATTAACTTTATATAATCGGTCCATGAGAAGCTGGGTTTTGTATTTGTGATGTTGCTGGTCGTATAGGATGCAGTGTCGCTTCAATCTACTTATGCGTTATGAAAACATGGGCAGAAAATAATGAGAAATGAACTGGTCATCCTAAATATACCACTAATCATGAAGATTCACATTTGGGCTTTTTGGAACCGTTTCACATCTAGTAAGGAAATTGGTGATACATGGAGAGGTTTAATTAACCACTAAATCTCCATACGATCTGTTTATCAAAAAATTCGATTTTTTGGGCCTAGGTGGTACTGGCCATTTCTTTGTTTACCTCTAACTCATAAAATTGTACGGCTACAGTGGCGCAATAAAAAGTGGCAATGGAATGAAGAATGGAAGCGAGTAGTTTTTAGTGACAAATTTCGATTCTGTGTATGGAACCACGATAGTTGCAGAATAATCAGAAGACGTGCAGTTTTCTGTAGCGCGACATACCTATTTTAATCAATGTGTAATGGTATAGGGGCTACTTGCCATGAAAGTAAATTTCTTCTATTAATTATTCGAAGAACCCTAAATTCAATTAGTTCCATATCTTTAGCAACTAAAAAATCCCAGTTCAGCAAAATAATGCGCGGATTACTACGGAGTTTTGGGAAAGTGCTAATGTTGATCGTCTTCCATGGTTTTCTTGTTCGCCAGACTTATCATCAATCGACGAAGTGTGGGATATGATAGGACGCATAATAAATAATTTACAACCACCCCCAATCCGTGTATATGTTCTCTCAACGAAGGTATTTTAGAAGCTTAGGAGTCGATACCGATTCCTAGTAATAATACTATGAATGTCTAAAGGCGGGTTGCACAAAGCAAATCAAAAATGTAACAAGTGATTATTTCTCAAATCAATTGTTACATCACGAATAAACGTGGTTTCATTGGCTATGTAGCAATTATTTTGAGAAATAATCAGTTGTTACATTTTTGGTTTGCTTTGTGAACTAGCCTTAAGAAACGCAGAGGGAGCAACGCATTATTAGTGTTTGAACATTGGTGCAATTATTGAATGTTGAGGAAATTTTCATCGATTCCAAGTACGAATAAAATAGATGTTTTCTGAAAATTTAATTCAAATTTATCAACGTTTACTTATGGCGACCAGTATATATTTTCACGGCGGGAACTTCTATATCCTAAAGGTAAAAGAGTTGGTCAAATAACAAAAATCTCTTTCCTTTGCTATTCCAAAAACGGTCGAAATGTTTTTGCATTAATTAAAAAAAATTAATTTTGCATTTTCCAATGCGATCTGTGACCATTGCTTGAATTAATAAAATGAAATTTGACAGGATTATGCAAGTTGGCATTAACTATTCAATAAATGTAAAAAAATTTACAGACCTACTAGACCTTAATGAGCTTGCTTTTTTTACAAAAAAAAATTTCAACGATAGTACACACAGTCCTACTACTATATTGATCAAAACATTTTTTTATAGGACACGTTAGCTGCACAGCTTATTTCTCTAGTGCAACTTCGTGTCAGATCTTTTACAATTTACAATATGTACACGTACATTGAAGATTAACGCATATTTTTACGATTATTATTAAAACTAATTTATTTATACTAAAAATATGTACAAGTTTAAACTAACCAAACTAATTAAATCTAAGCATAATTAATAAAACCACTTACACTAATTCATATAGCACTATTACTTACACGAAGATAAAGTCCGCGGATAACTTCTATTTATTTAAACACTAACGCTTGGTTACATTAAAGTCACGTACAAGGCTGCACTCCGTATATTTATTTCGAACACACGCGTTAATCACATATTTATTTAAACTTGAATAATCTTCTTAACACTGCCGTCTTCGAATTGCTGGAATAACTGACGTATGATTTGTTTGTGCCGCATTTATACATTTTGGCCAGACGTTCGAGAATTTTCTATATCTTTCGGTGAATGTTCTGGAAATGTACAAAAACCTCGTGAAAGTTCTCGGACTTGAGAATAATTTCTCGAACGTTTCAATATATTAAAGTTTTGACTTTATTGAAAATATTTATTCTTTTTTCGTTGCTAATTTCTCAACCACGGCCTTCGTAGGTAGAAAAACATCTCCAGTCTATTAGGATATTGCTCAAACCACAATCTACGTGTGGGGTGGAAGTTATAATTACCCTCGCCGTCCATTAAAACAGTACCAATTTCAATTAAATATTATGAAGTACGAGTACGTTTACACGAATCACTTAGCATCAACTACAGAAATTCATTAAAAATCGAGACGGAAATAAATCAGATGGTTGGACTCAGTTTTAAGAAAATTGAATTTTGCATTTAATTATCTGAAGTCTTGTTTTGGTTATAACCAAAGATAAACGTGATCGTATACATAAAGTAGATTTTGTTAAGCTAGGTCAGTAATAATGCTAGGAAATAAACATTACTATATCTGCTTTAATTATTTTCTTAACAATTGATTTTGTAGATGATGAAAAATTAAAGAAAACAATCATTAACACAATACATCAATACGCTTTACGGATTTTACAGAATTTACATCCATTATTTACCGCACCGTACAATCAATAAACAATTTCCATTTGTTTATATAGTCAGGACCGGTCTGAAAACTCTAATTGGAAATATCTCAAATCTGTGCTACTTTAGACCAAATCTTTAAAGAAAAAAATTTCATTTAACGCCACAAGAAAACTACTCCTTGAGTTTGTAGTCGTATTTAATATACACCCTGTATAAACCTGCATATCTCCGCGGTACCGAAAAGCGTAAAAATTATTTTTGGAAGACCATTGAGTAGCCTTGGATTTTTTAATGTATTGGATAGTTCATGTTAACTCCCATAACCTTGCCAAATTTCATTTCATAGGCTAAGGTAATACCGAATATTTATAAATAAAATTTTAAAATGCTAGGTAAGCTTTTGTAATTACAACAACTTCTGTCTTGCCGTTTAAAAGTCTCATATGACAAGTACATATCAAGTTGCATAAAATCGTTTCGTGAAATTAGTCAAACTATTTATTTTGAAATACGTTTTAGATCGTTCGTAGTATGCTAAAAATGTTTATGATTATTTTGATATCCTTAGCAAATATTTAAATTTTAACTATCACGCGCTTATAAAAGTTAGCAAACATCGGTATAATACTTATGTTTGTAGTGTGTATTAATGATAAGTAGCAAATATTTATAAATTCTTATTTATTTAGTAGTCACCAGTAAGATTATTTGGATAATACGCCGTTGATGTAACACTTAAACGAGCATGAACGTGTCGAGCATAAGTAAACATATAGTGAGATTATTTTATCGACCACCATCGGTTTTTATCAGTGGGAATTTTAAATATTTATCAAACGCGCAAAAACAACAAAAACTACGAGTGGTCATCAGTAAATAATTAATTCTTCAAAAAAAATTTCCTAGTTGATAATTAAATTAATAATCTTTGAAAAACCTTTTAGATAAATTAGAGAACACACAAATTTTCTATTTACGTGATTATTATTATAACTACAATCACCACTTTAGTTTGAGCTTTGAGCCTGAAGATTTCGACGTCAAATTTAGCTTCAAAAACTTTATTTTTGTAAGTCTTGAAATTGTATATATAAATGGATAAGTAACAGTTTTAAATTATATCATGTTTTTGATAATTAGAATGTATCTAGAATCTGAGTCTTGACTTGTTTATAATGAAAGAATAATTTATCTATCTTTATTATAGAAGAATATTTTGCTTAGCTTATAGCTTTTGTTGTAACTTTTACATCCATATTATTTATAACTTGTTCTATTTATTTTGCTGTGGGTCTTCCTTTTCGTATTTTCTTTATTTCTATACTGTCGTTTCTGGGTTTGTTTTCTACCAGCTTCAAGAGATGAACCTCTAGGGGTAAGTGCATACAGAAATTGAACTAGTTCAACTTTAGTTCAAGTGTCATCAATTCTTTAAGTGCAATCGAAAGTGCGTTGGATAAACTAGTTTCTAGATTGTCCTTCTCTTAAAAAAATTTTTTTTTGGTGGCCAGGGCCGCATTTACCCTGGATGACGGAGACAGAGCGGTTCCAGATATTTTTGTATTATATTGCAATAGTTTCAGTTTGAGTTAAGTGTGTCGTTCGTATAAAAAAAATCTTCACAATGCTATTTTCAAAGTAAAAATTTATTAATAAAAAAGTTGATCGAACCAGATGAATAGAGCTCTCGCTTGTTCCGGCCGTGACTTATACTAATTCACGTAGGCCGCTAGAATGGCAGTAATCCATTATAACGATAAAGCTCGGATCTTCGATGGAAAAAGCACATTTTTACATTTATTACATATTTTATCTGTTTTTTTTTTGCATTTTTTGCATATTTTAATACACTGCACATTCTGCATTTTCGTCAAACTTTACAGCTTATTTTGTCAATTTTACGATAAAATTTGTAGCTTAAGAGATACTTGAAAGTAAGTAGTAACCTAAGATCTGTATTCAATATTACTAAGTTCAAAGCAGACGTTTTTTATGTATCTGTAAAATATTTGTAAACAATGCTAAAGTCATGTTAGGTTCTTAAAATAATACTCACGTAGATTCATCCCATTATAAAACATTTTTTAGCCGCATTAAAAAAAACATAAAGATAAGAAATTTAAAACCAATTAAAAGAAGAGGTAGAAACAAAAAATAAAATTTAGACAACAGTAAACTAAAAACGTAGAGATCAAAAAAATCTTTGCAAGAAGTAACGTGTGAATATGTGGTAGTAGTCAAACTAAAAAAAACAAATCGAAGAACTAGGAAGAATGAAGAAAAACTCCGGAAGATAAAATGAAGATACTAGCTTAGAAGAAATGGAAACAAGACATGGAAGCCGAATCCCTTTTGCCTAAAAAGGTATTAAGATTAGATCCGAATAATTAATGACTAAAACTTGTATAAAGTCTAAAACTTTCTGTCCTGATTTTTTCAAATAAAACCCTAAATTTGAAACTAACTGAAAAAAAGTTAATTGAAATAATTCAGTGTTGGGCTTTGTAAGAACGAGTAACCTCAAAAAAAAACAACGATTTTGGCATTGACACGGTCAATACTAAAAAACGTTATTTTAGTAACCCGGTTTAAAAACGTTGCAGTGGAAACATAAACATATTTTCAGGTGTCATTTTAATTGGCCGTTTTTTATATCAGTTTAATGAAATATTTGTTAATTGTTGGGAACAGTGTACGTTGATTGCACATTTAGATTACTAACTTTTAAAATTTTTCCAAGAATGTTGACTACACGTATTTAAAAACCAACCCAAATAACGTAAGTAAGTATTAATGAATCTTCTTAAATACACTTTATTATTATATCTGTTATTGCTTTACAGTCATTATGCATAATCATGCTATTTAGTGACGTATAATTTTGATCTTTTTTTGTTGTTTTGAGTTTTTTTGTTTACTATAAAATGTATATTGTTCGTTCCAGCTATTTGGATAACATAAGTGTAATCTACATATAATTCTTTCTTGTTGGTGCATATAATGTATTTGTCATCTGGTTAACAAAGTAATTTATTTAAATTCAATTTGCTAAATAAATTTCATTAAGCGTATTATTTACAAATTAGTTATAACCTATACTAATACATTTAATTTTGAGAAAAAACCAACTAAGTAAATGAGTGTTGCAGAAACTTGCAGCTTAAATTTGTTTCTGGCTTAGCAGTCGTAAATAAAATCAATCGCAAAATTTTAGTTCTAGTTGATTGAGATTATACAATTAATTGTAATTATTTTTGTTTTACAATTTAGTAAAATTTAAAGCAGTTTTATCCGTTTAAGAATTGTTTTCATTATTACAGCAAAAGTTATGACAAAAATTTCTATGCTACAGTGCACCCCGCTTAATAGAATCGCATTGGGACTTGAGATTTTTGATAACAATAACCGAATGATTGAGAAAAATCAGCCCGTAAAACAACACATTGGCTAGACGTCTGGTTGAGTTATTTTTCAGCCGCCCCTAGCATAAGGTTCAGACGTCTATTCTAGGTCAGACGCTGACATTAGCTACCTTATCTGGATGTGGTGCTTGGAGCCATAAGTGGAAACTGAGATTCCTGTGAGAACCAAGTGATGTCATTCTCCTTTCTTCATTCTGGAGGAGCGACCGACCACATCAAAAGGTGATACCTTTATACAGCGATTCCCCCTACGCACCGGAAAACAAACAAATGGATATAATAAAGAGAATTTGTACCCTGAACTGAAACTGGGCCGGGCATATTGCTACTCATAAGGAAAACTGGAGCAGAACGACTACAAGATGGAAACGTTGGGGAGAAAGAAGTACTGGTAACAAAACAGCGAACTGTAACTCTTTTCTCTTCTCAGTTACTATAAGCACTTTTCGCAAAGTGTTGTTCATAAAATAACAGTAGAAAAATAGAAGTGATACAATTACTAAAAAATTGTACGCTAATATCTCACGTCTTGACAGTAAACTGTATCCCAAAGACTGAACATATACAGAACATACAATCGTTTTTTGAGAAAGATGACAATGTAATAATATACAGGCTGTCCCAGAATGCGGACAATCCCGGATTTTAAAATAACTCTTGAAGTACTAGGTGTAATTTAATAAATTTTTAATAGGATGATTACTAGATAAGTTTCTTTAGTATCAATCCTTTTATTCACATTCGACTTATTTAGCTTGCCAAGGACGAGCTAGCTTTAACATAGTAATGGTATTATTTTATACCCTGTACGATAGAGACACAAGGATATTATTTTTGAACAGTTTAAACCTTCAACTAAAAAAAGGTACTCTTGATTGACGTCGATAAAATAAACAATTGACGAAAACAAAATATTTTTGTTCAGTATGGTTTTTATTGAATAATTTTGTATGTCGGTTCAAGATGAGCTCCTTCTACTCTTATGCAATTCTTAACTCTAAGAATTGAAAATGGTTGGACCCTCACATTGCCTCAACATTAGTCCTTATTTCGCGACAATAGAAATTAATAATTTCCAATAAGCTTTCTCGATTGTCCATTGTATCAGCATAGACTCAAGTTTTTTAGTAACCGCACAAAAATCTAATACATTTAGGTCAACGGATCGAGAACGTCGCTGGTTCTCCTCTTACTATTCATCAATTTTTAAATTTCCTGTTAATGTGTTCTCGAACTACTAGACTAAAATGCAGTAGGGGTCCATCATGCATGAACCACGTCGTATTGCCAGAGCAAATTGTTTTGAAGAAAATCCAAATCAAGTTCTCCTGTTAACCTTCTTGGCAATACAAACGGCCCAAATAAATGTTGCCCGATTATTCTGGTCCACACGTCGATGGGTTAAAATGGATGCTGATAATGCGTTATAACAGAATTATAGAGAACTTCCTCTGTCTATAAATGCAAATTATGGGAGTTTATAATTTTAGAAAAACAGTACTGAACCAATGAAATTTGTATAGTTTCTGTGTCGATCTTTAGAAAAAAGTGTATGGCGTTTAGACGATAGTACGGATGCAACTGTTGTTCTCTAAGGATTCTTGAATACGTCGATCTTGGGCAATTAAGCTAAACAACAAATTCTTGTACATTTGCGGAAAAATCTGCTTTTACGGCATTTAAGATGTTTTCTTCAACACCCTTGCCGCAATTGATTTGATTTCCACAGTTGTAGCTGGTTTTGTCAAATTTTAGTAGTAGTTTTTACCTGTCTGTTTCAATCGACGATCCACTCTTTCCAAGGTTTTCCTATCATTAAGTCAGAGCCTTAAGGAAGCGGAAGGTAGAGCACCTGTTACCGTTTTTAGGGAAAAAAGAAAATCCCCTCCTAGTGGAATGCAAACTTGGAAAATATTGAAAAAGAATGCATCAAATAGAAGAGGCAACCCATCAGAGCAGAGCGAGGGTTACCGAGCAATCTTAGATACTTTCTGACGGCCTATAAAAACATGCACAATGAAAACAAAAAGCTAAAAGCAGAAATAAGGAAAGCAAAAAGAGTTAATTGGGAAGCACTATGCAAGAAAATAGACCAGGAGACTGGCATACGAAATTATCGCAAACGAAACAAAAACGGAAATAAAGATAATAATCTCCAAAGAAAAAACTAAAAACGCAATAAACAACCTTTTTGTCGTAGGAAGGACACATACAGGCATGGGCACTAGAGACGAGTCAGGAATAAAATTCACGACAGAGGAGATAATGGAAGCGGGTAGAAAAAAAGCTGGAGGACCAGATAGGATTAAGCCAGAGACAATCAGGATGGCTACTATGTATTGCACTAAAACCATTCAAATTGTTATAAATATACTACTTGAAGAGCAAACTTTAATTGGAAGACCGCGAAAATGATACTGATACCAAAAGACAGTGTAGGTTCCTACAGGCCAATTTGTCTAATTAACGTGTTGGCGAAACTATACGAAACACTGGTTAAGAAGAGACTGGACGAAGAACTAGAAAAAGTAAGTTGTCAAAATTGCAATTCTAATACGGCGCCATAGGTAAAAATAATTCGAGCGGCAAAAAAAGGAAAAAGGACCTAGGCGGAAAGACCAATTACACCTCAAAATCAACGGAGTATAAAAACAGAGTACCAAAAACGTCAAATACTTAGGAGTATACTTGGATGAACACAGAGTTCAGGACACACGTTAAAAACATCGTAAACAAAGTGGCGACAAAGACGGCGGGGTTATGTAGAATCATGCACAAAATAAACGGTCCACAATCATTTAAGAAAAGCGCGGCGAGGGCAACATTAATATACGGGGCACAGATATGGCACAGAGAAATGTTAGAGAAACGTTGAGAATCGCTTCGCCTATAGAATCGTTGCCACAGGCGCTCTATACATCATTACTGGTAGTATAACGATAGACCTGATAATATCGGAAATAAGTAGACTAGGAACGGGACGTAATAAGAATGAAAAGACAAACGAAAGAGCAAAGACAATGGAAATCTGACAAAATAGGTGGGATAAACAAGACAAAGGGAAATGGACCAAGAGTTTAATTAAGAAGGTGACGAGATGGTAAATGTTAACAGGGTACGGCCAGTTTGGGGCTTACGCAAAAAAAATTAACAAACAGAATACCAGAACTGTTTATATTGCTCTGCAGACATAGACGACGCGGAACACACGCTGTTCCCATACCAAATAGAGCGAGGCAATAAGAAAATTATCAAAAGACATTAACAAGGATAACCTAGCATTCTTAACAGGATGCAAACCAAATTGGCAAATCTTTGAGCAGGTTTGCAGGGAAATAATGGGTGAAAAAGAGATCGACGAGCAAAGTATGAGAACATAATAACGACTAGCGGATATTTACCGAGCAGACCAAGACAAGGAGTGCCGGCCCTCTGAAAAAGTGCACGTTATGGTGTTAATACCGGAAGGGTAGGTACGAAAAAGTACACGCTGAAGAAAGAGGGGATTTAGTGAATAAGCGCGCGCGGTATGATACCGGCGTGAGTCTCACATTACTCTTGTCGTGGATACTAGGCGAGAGTGTCCACGAGGATTTTCCTTCACCTAAAAAAAAAGTTTTTTTATCAGGAATTCTTCTATTTGGAAATCTTTTTTCTTCTAGCTTCTAAGGCATTACATGATGCAAGCCCATCATGAAATGCATGTCAACGGATTCAGCAAACGTTAACTCGATTACTCATTAACTAACCACGAATAAAAAAGAACGAAAACTTCGATACACTTTCACAATCATATTGATTTTCAACTGACACTGGACTAAACATCTTTATTTAAATCGATACATGTCAAGCAAACCATAGCAACAAACAATAAATTTTAGGAAGATAACAATTGAACAAAAATGTTTTGTTTTCATTAACAGTTTATTTTATCAATGTCGATCAGATGTGTCTATGTGTCCTATCTGAGTCTAGGAGATTGCCCACATATTCTGACACAATCTGTATAGAGCGTTTTATGCGAAAGATATTGGCAACATAATCGAAAATACCAAATATTGCAAAATATTCTAGAACGATTTGAGTTCAGTTTTACTCAAAGGTTAATCACGAGCGTGTGTGGGCTTTTAGCAAAAGATCAGAGGTAATTTTTTTTAAATAAAATTCCATTTAGTTGGATGGATGTGCTTAATGCGTATCCTTTCGCGAAAAACCTTGTGTATTAGATTAAATAAATAATAAAGATGGGCTAGTGTTCTCTGCTCTACTGTAATATGGATCACTCTGTGTATAAGCAAAGATGATTTTACATGATGGGACTTTTACGATCTTTTATTTAAAACATTTTTCTTTATACTGTTAAAGGATCTCGGAATCAGTTGAAACTTTACATATTTTTTTTTTAATTTTGTTGTTTTAATTAAATTGATATTTCTTATAGATTTCAGAGTGGCACATTTGGTTTACACCTTTTTTATAAATTTTTGATATAACCATTAAAATTTCTATTTTTATAATCTATGAATTGGACCTTGTGAAGATAAAATTGTTAATATAAATTTAGAGAAATACAAAATACCAAAATTAATCTCCTGCAAACTTATTTGCCAACAATATTTTTGTCATAATATGAAATTTATTAGCAAAAATAGAAAAAAATCTACAAAATCAAATTACATGTCTGCTTTAGTATTTTGCATTGTACTTTAATGTAAAATGTCGAATAGGAAAATACTGCAAGTAAGATCAACAACGAACGCCGCTTACTTATTATTCAGTAATAACAAACGGCATCGTAACCATTTTAGATCATTTGTAGTCATTGCGTACGGTTGAATTCAATTGGCAAATTAATTTTGTCGAATGTACTACCAATGTTAATTAAATTGAAACATAAAAACCTTTTTACATCGTAATTACTTTACTGTAAGTACTTGTCAAAAAAAAATATTTTGTCGAAGTAAACACGTTTTTAGAAATCGATTTAGTTTTTTATAGAAAACGTGCAGTTTAATAAAAAACCAGTAGCGGTTTGTTTTTTTTTATTTATGTAATTATGATTTATGACTTTTAATTTTTGTGTATTTTGCTAATGGTACACGTGCGTGCACTATTAGTATGTTGAATAATAATTTTACAATTTTTTTTCTATTTTGTAAATTTTTGTGAATGTAAAATAAAGCAATTATTGGTTTTAACGACGTTATTGAGTCATAGTTATAAACAGCTGTAGGTATTTTTTTGGCAATTAGTGTACGCAGTGTTTGACTTGCTTTTTATATATAATTGCAAAGTGTTTTTATTGTGCGCGGTTGACAGTTATTACAATGTAATTTACAGACAAAATCAGATTTTTTTAAGTCAATATGCGTTTCCTGAAAGTGCGACAAAAATCTAGTAGTCGCTAGATTATGGAATGTAAGTAATTTAATTAAATAACCCAAAGTGTGTATCTTTGTGTAAGAGTATAATATAAATATCGTTTTTTATTGGACAAAGCGACATTGACATATAGCTCTTTCTTCATCAGAATCTTACAATTTCCGATTGTTCAGGTTCGAACGATTAAATGTGTTAAACGTTTCTTAAAAGACAACTAATAAATTCAAGGATAGAAATAAGTACGTGTAGATGATAGCTAATTTGCTGTTTCTTGAAATTTTTACATCGTTTTTGCGTTTCAGCGGAAGATTTTGTTCTGTTTTATAATTAGCTTGCATAACTTGAATTGTCATTTAATACTTAGAATATTTTGATATTAGTTTTTAATAAATTCGATCAAATACATTTTTGTAGAATGCTATTAATTAATAATTGGATACTCTTTTTAAAAACATTTTGCATTGCATTTGTTAAAGTTTTTCTTTAATACAGAGTTGCATATTTTAAAAAAAAATGTGTCATTTCAATTATATTTTTTTAAAATTTTTTTTTAATTTTAAGACGAAGGATTTATATAAATAGAACCGCCCGTTTCCTTGTGTTCTCTTTTTTTCCGTTTCTACCTCCTCTGTTACTATGTAACCCCAAGTTTCTCTATCAAACTTTAATACTCATTTCCAGTATTTTTTCAGAATTTTTTCTAGCTGCGTTTGCTCTTTCCATCGCTTCGTATAACATTATACTTTTTACAAATTTTTCAAATAGTGGTTTCCTTTTACCCATATTCATTTCAAATGTTTTTTCTCCTCCTCCTCCTCCTCCTCCAAACTTGTACCATTATTTTTTTGGCCTTGCCTACTCTATCTCTTACGTGTGCCCTTTCCCAGTTATCCTGCCTCATCCTATATCCCAAATATGTGATCTCTTTCTTCACTCCTATATTTTTTTCATCACATAAAAATTCTTCTTTTATACTTCTTTCTCCCCTTTCTTAAATATCATTATCTTTGTCTTTTCGACGTTAATTTTCAGATTTTTTTTTCAAGTATCTTTCCAGTGTTTTTATAATCTTTTTCATATCTTTTCCTTCCTTAAACACCATCACTACGTCGTCCGCAAATGCTGGTGTCTATACCTTTATCTTTTCTGCTACTATCCTTCCTGATTTTTGTTTTTTCATGGATTCTTCCAAATCTGCTATGTAAATTGTAAATAGGCTTGGACTTATTGAGTATCCCTGTCCTCGGTTCCCTTTTTGTCCAGAATTTTCCACTTTACTCTCCATTTGATCTCACTCTGTTTGCTGTTTCCTCGTATGTTTCTTCTATTAACGTCTCGTTTATCTTAATCTTTTTTTATATATCACCCAAAAAAAACTTTGTGTTTATATTGTCAAATGCGGCTTTTGGATCGATTAACATTGGGTACATCTTTTCATCTTTCTTTTCTAATTACTGATCTGCTAATACTTTTAGTATGTAGCGTTATCCATCACCTTTTTTCCGGCATGTTCATCTGGTAATAGTTGTTTTCCTTCTTTACTACTTTACCATAGCATAGATTTTGTATTCTGTGTCTAACACACTTCCTCCTCTGTAATTTTCCTTTTCTTTTCTACTTCCTTTCTTGTGTATTGGGATTATCCCCTTCTTCCACTTACTTGGCTGTCCTCCGCCTTTTCATATATCGTTTATACTTTTTGTTGCCCTCTTTTTTTATCTGTTTCCTTCTATAGATCCACTCTTCACTCCGTATAACATCTTCCCCTGCCGCTTTTCCTTTTCATTTTCCTTCTACTGTTATTTACGGGCATATATTTTATCCGGGCGCTTTTTATTGGTATTGTGGGTCACAGGCAAAATAAATACCATTGTTTTATGAAAGTGGTAGGGTTATACCGCAAATTACATGGCATGTGTATTTGACTGCTCGCGCTAGGTTGTGGCATTGTTTGACAAGTGCTGATGAAACGTTTTGTATTATTGCAAACTAAACTTTGTAAATAATAAAATAATTAGTTATTAAAATTATTTATACCTTAGACAACGGATACATTGGATTTTGTCTAGTAACAATACTCCGTGCTATGTATGACAGTTTAAAAAGCACGTTGCCGGTAAGCTACAACGCCAAATGAAACACTTTTTTTTTAGATATTTTGCTTTTGAAGATTATGGACACGCAACCATATTACAGTATATCTCGTAAAAAAACAAGTGATATTTTCTACAATCCTGCTGTATCAGATGCAGATTTTTTTGATGAAGAGGAAGAACGGCGGGATATTCTTAGTGTAGATCGCAGTTGTTAAGTCGATGATGCAGAATTTGCTGTCCTTTTTGGAGTCATTCAGCGCTCGGAGAGTGATCAGTGAAAATCCAAGGTGCAATTGGTTGGTTGACGCTTCCACTTTCTCCCAGGACCCCTTGTCCATAAACAGGACGTATTGCGTTCCTTTAGGATCTGGTTGTTCTGTACCGATATTCTTTTCAATAGGGTGACCGGTTCCAGTGCTGCTCCCGGGACCCAAGTGATAACCTTCTTTTGGCTGCAGGAGGGTCTTTGAGATAAATAATCTATAGTTCACTATCCTCCCCTAGTGCTGAACCGCGTGCTCTCAAAGCACGGGCCAATACCTAGCCCATCCGACTAAGTCTAACTAGACGTTCATTTAAAAAAAATGAAACATTTACTATTCTTACCTATCCTTTTGTGTGGCGAACTTGTACCAAGCACAGTGGTTTCTTAATTTTTGACGTGCCGACTAGCCACTCTATGGTTGCTTCGTCAGCGCACGTTATTTTTAGAAATCCCTCTTTATGGGTACTACTTCATTTGTACAAAACCATAACCACCCACTACCTGCACGCATCAATATTTGCCTATTCAAAGACCCCACCTGAACAAAGCTTGACATCTCAATTCTAAATAGATGTATGAATGGAGACGCATTAGAAACCTAATTTCTCTGCTACTAAGCAAACTAACTTGTACTTGTGTAAACCATTGGTGCATCTGTAAATACCAAAGACAACAAAATGGAATAGTTTATAGGCATGCTAATTATGATGGGAGTATTGAATTTTTTTTCATACGTAGACTACTGAAGTCAAAACCTGAGATACGAAAAAATTGCTGATATTATGAGTCTCAAAAGGTTTAAGAAATTGAAATATACACATATACTTTGACAACTTTTTTTGTTCTTTTGAGCTAATAGCATATTTGAAGGAGAAATAAATTCTTTAGGCACCCTTGGGGAAAAAATGCCCGTTCAAAACAGATAAAGATTTGCTAAAAGATAGAAAAGGTAGTATGCATTATGAGTTTGACTCTAGCAATAAAATCACCTCGGCGAGGTAGGTAGACAATAAAATTATGACTTTGGCAAGTTCATTTGTTGGAGTCGATTCCATTAGTTATGTTAAGAGGTGGAACTCAGAAGCACAACGGAACATTGACGTTCCCTGTCCTAGAATAGTGCAAGAATACAATAAACATATGAGAAAAGTCAACTTAGCGGGCATGCTAATTCAATTATACAGTGCCACTAAAATCAAAAAGATCAGTTGTAAATGTATGGCTGTTATATAAAAAAAAAAAACAAGCCTTCTCTGAAATATCTCCGTCTGCGGATCGCTAACGGGTTGATTACAGAAGGGAAGAACAAACGTGGGAGACCACTAGGTGCCTGCAAAACGAACGGCAGTGATTCCTGGCCCTGCAGAAGATTTGTTATACAACAAAACATCACACTTTTTCAACAGTGCATTGTGACAAATTTTTAGTTATTAATCGTATGTTCATAGATTTTTAAAATCTCTTGTTGCCTCAGGACCCACAATGACAATTTGCAATCGGTTTATCAAACCATATTAATGTTATGTAAAAACATTTTTGAATTTTAGTTTTTTTTTAATTACGAAATAATAAGATAATTATCAGAAGGTGAAACATTAAAACCCACACCGCAATTTATGTACAGCTCGATTGTTTTTTATGTAAATAACAATAAATTAGGTGTTTTTTATATTGTTATAAACTTTGGTTATCTAAAATCAAGGATTTTAAAATTGGCGAAGCGTAGTAATTTGATATGATATAGTATCAATTTGGTTAGCAAACTTTTGCCAACTATCTAATTTATGGTATAAAGAGTTTTATTGTTGTATTATTATTACCATATTAAGAAAGCTTTTGTCTACTAGTTTTAGTTAAACATTAAATGTTATTGTTGCAGTAATTTTTTTTAATGAAGATCTAAAACTATCTTTACTGGTTTACAGGTTAAACTTTGCACAGTTCATCAATAATCTTGTTTTCAAGCATAAAGTATATCATTCAATGTTGTAGATTTCCCAAATCTCTCACATTAAATAAATTCATAAGATCATTTTTTAATGTATTTTATTTAGTTTTGTTATTATAACATATATTTATGTCGTCAACGTAAATTCCGGTTAAGGTTTGATCAACATTGATGTTTTCGTAAATACACGCATCATCAGTTAATGGTTAAAATTTCAACTGTTGAAGTTTTGTTTAGTTTTTGAAACCATAGACGTTCTAATTGTTTTAAATCATATAAAACCTTCTTAAGACGACAAATAGTTTCACTATCTGCTTTTCTTAAATTTTCAAGCATTCATCAAGAATTATTTGACACAGAAATGCTTTTAAATTTTCAGGTTTCTGTATAAAAATTTCTTCTAACTCCCCGTTAAGAAAAGCGGTTGAGACGTCAAGCTGATTAAAATATAACTTTTCTTCTGCTGAAGTGGCGTGTAATAAACAAATAGAACTCAGTTTTGTAACTGGTGCATACGTTTCATTGTAATCAAGACTTGGTCGCTGAGCAAAACCACGGACTACAGTACAAGCTTGTCTACTTTCTAGTTTACCTGATGGTTTATATTTACTTTCCAAAACAAATTTTGAAGCAATAATGTTTTTGCAGATGAGCTTCAATTTAATTTTTTATTGCAGTATTCTATGTAGGATCTTTAATGCCGTCTACTAACTGAACCTACAGACATTCCATATGGTCAAAAGTCGACGTTCATCAGTGATCTACAATGGAAAAATAAAAACTGCACACACAATAGACTTCGCTCAATTATCAAATTGCTAAATATTCAAGCTACCAACGTTATAAATATTTTAATTTATAGCGAAAATATGTTATATACTTCATGCTTCCCGCTTGACCCACGCGCTTTGGGCGCATGTTCACAGAGGTTCTGGTTGACTTCAAGAACCGTTTTTAAAACACTAAATATGATTTTTACATTTTCTTAAAATTAGGTTGAAATTAATTCTAGATGATTGATGACAAGCAACTGATTTAAGTTTGCCATAACCACATCTGTGCTATGGTCGAAATGCGCGATTAAAATATTTCAATGTTTTATTTACTACTTTGATGAACGTAACATCATGTCACATGTTTTACCAAATAACAACAATTACTATTTTACATAAATGTACAATGCGCGTCCTACACACTTTAATCTTTATGATCATAATGTAAAATAATTATAAATGCAAAACATAGACATAGGGGGATTACAGGAAATAAAAACTCAATAATTAGAAACAAGTAACGGAATTTCTATGGGGATAGTGTCGTTCAATTACATAATACGTATTGACAAGTCAGTCACTTTGAAATTTGACCTGAAATGCATGTTACTATTATTTCTTTTATACCCTAACGTTGTCAAACACCCTCGCTAAACTAATCCTACTTATCGTTATGATCTATATATACCTGTGCTATTTACTATAGCTAAATTATTAACAGAAAAGTGCTGGTACCATCATGATACGCTCTCCGTTCCTGGGTTTTTATAAGCACCCCTGGGCGGAATGTTATATATACATTACTCATCAAAGGTGAGTGTTTTTTATTAATAATCTGAAGCAATGGGATACTGATTCCCCCTTAATGACAAAGAAGATAATATACAAATAAGCTTTAGTAGAATAAAAATCTGTGGAAAAAGTAGCTACTGGTATAATTTCTCGACTGAATTTGAGTCACGTTCTTACTAAATTTAATTAAAAAAATTAGTATGCGCTTATGTGTTATATTTTCTACACCTGTTATATAAATCGACGTCTCGTGTAAGCTTCAGGTGCACAAAATCAGAACATGTGGTTCTCCGGAAATAATAAGCAATGCACTAGGTAACGTACAACCATTAACTCTAATTTTATTCACATAACACAACCACGGTTGGTTTGATTCAGAGCCGCGTATCATTCAAACACCTGTGTCAAAATCTATCGTATGGCTAATTTACATTAAACAACTCCAATTTGTGATTTATTACTGACGCGTATTGCAATTACCATTAAAGCGATTACTATTGAGTTTAGTTGTTGTTTTCGGTTTGAAAACTCGTCGGTCTTTCATAGTGGTATATCCTAGTAAAGTGTTTTCTCCCGGAATCGCATTTTAATAAATTGGAGATAAAACATGTAAAACAGAGACAATACAAAGTAGCATATGTGATATGCGTCCTACACTGCACGCAAAATGCAAATGTATCGGTTGGGCCGATTTAAATATATGAAAACAGGGGCGGGTGATGTACCAAGCACACGTGTGTGCATGAACCGTGGCGTGGATTTTTCTGATTATACAAAATATAAGCATATTAAAAAGACATATGGTCTCCTAGGTCGTGTTACAAGTGCTATAGTACTGATAATCTCGAATTAAGTAACACTCTACTTATACCAACAGGAGCTTTTTTATACACATCGGTATAAAACTGTCAAAATTTAATATAAAACATACACACAGTTTTTAACAATAATTGAGATTTGATTTATTCGTATCTTTTTGATATGCCAATAGCCAACACTTATTAAATCCTTTCAACTAAAAACATTTTTTTTCTCAAACGCGCACAACTTTTTTCAAAAATTCTAATCAACGGAAACATTTTATTAGGAATAACAACTTTTGGTTAAATTAGTAACAGACTAGTGAGCATTAAAAGATGTACGAAAACGTAACTGTATAACGTGGAGGACAATTAACCACCATAATGTAAATAAAAGAAACGTTAGAATTCTACACATTCAAAATTTATGTTAAAATTTGCATACGTTAGTCATATTTAACGAAAGAATGCAAAGAAAACGCTTATTACGGTTATGTTTTTCATAAATATTGTTCCTTTTTAAATAAAGCAATTTTGTGTTTGAAGGTTTTAAATTCTTGTAAAAGTACCCATGTTTTAATGTTGGAAAAAAGGCGCATTTATTGCGTGGTTAATAATAGTATTTTAATACTCTCGTATTAACTAAAGAAACAACAAATAAAAAAACAAGGGACAGAGTAAAAATCCCTATTATTATTTGTTGCAATTAAAAAAAAAAAGACGAAAGAAAAACATCAACCTTCTAAACCTTCAAGTTTTAAGCAGATCAATAAATTCTGAAGTATTTGTATTATTTTTGGTAATCAGCAAAGTCTATTAGTGATTATAAGCGACTTTCGGCTTACACCGCGTCGTAGTTAAACACCCAGACTTAGGCTTGGTCTTAGTCTCTTCTTGAGAGCCAAAACAAGAAGTAGAACTTGGCCTTTGCCGTATTGTCGTTCGTGAACCCAAACAAACTGACGTTTTGCAAGACATTGCAGCTTGCATCTTTAGTGTGGTAAATGTCACTGAAAGAAAAAGTGTAAATGACGATATTCATATCCATAGCGATTAGCGTAATTAACGGACCTTATCTTTCCGTTACCGCTTGATTGACTTCGTTATTACACGGATTGTTTGTATCATTTCCAAGAACGTTGATCTTTGTCTTAGATGATATAATACTGGTAGCCAAGATTTGCTGAGTCTTAAACCGTTTTCTCGGTTCATATTACATGGATATTTTTCTATTTCCACACCTTTGCGGATTAGTCTGGGAAAGTGGAAAGAAAAGCTTAAGATTTGATATTATAAATCTCTACGGCGAGGAGGTGTTTTTACAAACTAGATCTTTAGATCGTTTGCGCCAAAAGAAAGAAAAGCTATTTACAGATCTAGCATTTCTAAAACGTTGCCGAGACCACAACGTATTACCATCGTGTATAAGAATTAAACATCATTTTCTAAATTCTCAAACTGAGCGAATTTTTCGCAAAACTGGCTTCGAACTGTTACGTTCCGAAATTCACAATAAACGCAAAGTACTGGATTCTGTCCGCAAACAGTTATGCAAGCTACATTTAACTTTGTCTAACAAATTAGAACACTCCATATGGGTAAAAATAGATGCTATCACTACGATACAAGTTAACAAGATTTATGAACAATCAAAAATAAAGCAAACTAATAAATTCGAGCAATTACATCCTTCACAGCCTAAGAAAACGTTAAACGACCATAAAGTAATTGTCAACTCGCTCTAATATTAACAGACATGAGAGAGAAGCAGCTAAGCGGTTACGTGAGAATAAGGACATTTTAGTATTGTGAGCAGATAAAGGAAACGCTGCAGTCGTTATGAACATACAAGATTAGAACGACAAAATGACGAACTTACTCTCAGAAGATTGCTACATACGTCTACAAACCCTTTAAACTCATTATGCACTAAGGTAAACTCCGCCATCAAAAACTCCACTACGATAGATATTAACAAGAAACAAACTTTGATTGTCAAAAATCCAGTTATACCACGAATCTACGGTCTTCCCGAGATACACAAAGAAGGAGTACCCCATCGACCGATAGTGAGCACCATCAATTCACCAACCCAATCGTTAGCACGTTATCTAGCTGCAAAACGTTTGCCGTTGACAAGAAATACAGAAACTCACATTAAAGATTCTACAGACTTTGTAGAGAAAATCTATAACTTGCTTATAACAAAAGAAGATATCCTAGTCAGCTTTGACTTGGTATCTCTTCTTACTAAAGTCCAGGTCGACGAAGTGTTGTTTTTGCTCAAGGAAAGAATTACTGAAGAAGTTCTGCTTATCGAACTCTGCCTTAAAAACACTTATTTCAGTTATAACGACAACTTGTTTAAACAAGTAGAAGGAGCGGCCATGGGTTCAGCGCTCTCTCCTGTTATAGCCCATATTTACATGGAATATTTTGAAACTGAAATTATAAAAATGTTGACTTAAAACCAAAAACTTGGTTCAGATATGTTGATGATACGTTTGTTGTATGGCCCCATGGCAAAGATAAACTAAATCAGTTCTTTCAACATCTAAACTCTGCACATAACCGCATTAAATTTACTATGGAGTTAGAACATAACCAGTCTAGCCTTTTTTGATGTACTGGTGATAAAGAAAAATCAATTTATAGAAAGAAAACGCACACTAAAAGATACTTAAACGCCGAATCTCACCACCATCTAGTACAGAAGAATACTGTTTTGCATACTTTAGCCAAAAGAGCTATACGTGTGTCAGATAATGAAAATCTACAAAAAGAAAAGGAAACACTGTTGGAGTCTCTACAACAAAATGGATACGGGTTCAAAGAGATTTAAAACGCATGGAAAAGAGCAATGAATCTAAAAGTCAAAGAAGACTTAGCACCTCCTACTAGCACACGTGTGGAACCAAGGATACACGCTGAACTTTGACCAAACTAAAGTGTTGGCTAGAACTCCTTTCTACTGTCCCAGACTAATCCGCGAAGCTGTGGAAATAGAAAAACATCCATGTAATATGAACCGAGAAGACGGTTTAAGACTCAGCAAATCTTGACTACCAGTATTATATCCTCTAAGACAAAGATCAACCTTCTTGGAAAGACCACAAACACTCCGAGTAATAACGAAGTCAATCAAGTGGTAACGGAAAGATAAGGTCCGTTAATCACGCTAATCGCTATTGGTATAAATATCGTCATTTACACTTTTTCTTTCAGTGACATTTACCACCCTGAAGATGCAAGCTGCAACGTCTTGCGCAACGTCAGTTTGTTTGGGTTCACAAACGACAATACGGCAAAGGCCGATCTACTTCTTGTTTTGGCTCTCAAGAAAAGAATAGGACCAAGCCTAAGTCTGGATGTTTAACTACGACGCGGTCTAAACCGAAAGTCGCTTATAATCATAAACATAACAACCGCGGAAGCTTAAGATTTTATAAAGTGTATTAGTTTTATGTATTTAAAAAATATTTATACTATACTTTATTAAAAAAAAGTATTAAATAAAATCTCAAAATATTGCAAGAGTATTTAAAATTATTTTTTGTTTGTGTCATCTAAAGTAAAGTGCAGGATTTCCTTTCTTAGGTAAGGTTGGTGCGCCTAACCACAAATTGGTAAAAATATGCCAAAAATTTGTGAAACTGTTTATCAACAAAATTCTAATATGCGTGTAATTCTTATATAAATGGTAGGCTCTGGAGATAAGATGTACATCAGTATGTATCTTTTGTGCAAAATGTAGAGATTTGAAAATAAACCATTTTTTTAGTAACGTCATTTTTTAAATCATTGCATTAAAAAACTGTAAACATTTTTTTTTTGATAGCAAACAGGGGGAATTCTTTTCAGATGTTCAAGGCAAAGAAAACATCTGTACCTCGTTTTTCTGTTTTTCTTAGAGCTACAGTAAAAAAGTCTTACGTGAGTTTCAGTAACATTTGAGTTTACTTCTAAGACGTTTTTGCCCAAAATTTCAATGATCCTTACGCGTGTCTGGCGAGGTAACTGTTGATTTTTTGAGCGCTGCGTAATATGTTCTTCTAAGTAGCCCGTGGCCTAATTATTAAAAAGATTTGCGTTGGGCGAGTTTTGTGTTATTATTTATTTTATAAATGACATACATATGAGTTAAGCTGTAATTATTTCTAGTGGCCCAGTTTTTGCATGTTATCGTTGAAATGTAGTGAGGATAAAAGAAAAACATTTCTATTTATTGTGCATGCTTCTTGAAACGGAAACATCGACATTTTCTCCGGTCTTCGTATGCAAACTTCTTTTAGAACGAATGCGGTTTGTTTTTTTCAGTGTATCAATTATTGTTAGCTGGTTTTCGCAGCTTGTATACTGGCAAAAAAATTATCCATAGTGACATTTCTATGAGAACCACGTAGTAGCTCATACAATAGACAAACTAAGGATAATGTTGAGTTATCAACAGCAAAAGGCTCTGTTATCTGCTTACCAATGTACACCTTTAATTCTATTGCAAAAAAAATTGCATCTACAATTGCATATATTTTAATGCCATATTTGTTAGGTTTGATTAGCATATAGATTCTGTACCTACAGTTTCCACAAAAAGCAGCTAAAATGTCTATGGTTGTAGATGAAGGATGAAAGTGCTCTGGTAAACCTTTAACGAACATTTTTAATATCTCCCAATTTGTCTTATGTTTGTCTTTTGATTCCTGTTTGTTTATCATCGAAACGTAAATGAGTCATTAAAAATTTAAATCTTTTTTGCGACATTGTTAATCTGTATATTTCTATGAAATATTGTACAATTTTTTTGGCTCAGTCTCAGAAGCCGTACCATACCCTTCAAAGGTTAATAAAAGGAAACTTGTGGGATTTCGTTAGCGGCAACAAACTTCCACCAGCTGATACCGCCAGTAAAGAGGAAAAAGGCAAATAGATACAAAATCTAAATGCAAGGTCAGATACTTTATTAATAATCTGTAAACGTCAAAAATTGTTTAGCGGCATACGTAAAAGGTATTTACCATAGTCAGGGTTTTGGATAAAACGCAACCTAACTTAAAAAACTCTTTTTACAAAAAATGAAAGGTACTGACTACGCTAGAGACATGCAGATCAACATATTGACCTTTGTAGCTTACAACCTATCTTCGAAAATTGTCGTGTCACAATTGAAAGCAGAGATACCTTACCGAACCCAAAGGATTTAAAAATTTAAATTCTTGAAGAATCTAAAGCCAGATCTAAAGTACACAATACTTAAGATTCTTTTTACTCATGTAATAACAATAATAAAAAAAAATTATATATTTTGAAAACCAATATAATAGAAAATACAATTCACAAAAAAAATTATAACTCAAACAGAATTAATTATTCAAAGATTATAGTTCAATTAACAATAATTTTAAGCCTTCAAACTTTGGTGACAATTCTAAAAAGAAAAATGAATCTACGTTTAAAGTTGAATAAAATAGAACATTTTTTTAGAGGAACATCAAGAACTCATACGATAAAATTCAAAATGGCGAGATAAAATAAAACCTTCTGCCTGAACTGCTGATTATGAAATGTAGTCCTTATATGGGAAAGAACCCTTGCAAGGAAGATACATGATTCACGTTTATTATTGTGTTTTTTAAATATCTTTGAATTTTGCTGTAGAAGTGGTTGATTAAACTGATTTAAACTTGATTAAATGCTTAGAAACACAGTATAAAGCTTATGATTTTTGATTCAAATAACAATTTAAACCTGGATTTGGGCACACTTGGGTAAAAGTTTATCATCCCAAGAATGTTCTACCCCTACCGTACTAGAGCGTAGATTATCGTTATAAGTAAAAGTAAATGGCAATTCTTAAAGACGTTGAAATAATTAAAGAAAACTTCAAACAGTTTAAGAGATATTGAATTATAATAAACCTATGGGTGGAGTGGACTAAGCAGATCAATTCAAATCTGTGCATTGTTTTTTACGCAAATCATTAAAATGGTTACTGAAAGATATAATTTAGAAAATTGTAGTTTGTAAACATAAAAATTGTAAACCAATGTCTTATATAAAATTTATTACGAAATTAATGTCATTACTTACAAATTTTCGTGAAGATGAAACTGCGCGGTATGGAAAGCCATCAACAACAGACAATGATGGAAAAAAAGTACACATTTTACGACCACGTGCCAAAAGGAAACATAATCATTGCTTGGTATGTCCTAATCGTAAACTACTTGTAGAAAGATGAATAAAAGAAACAATAAACACTGTAGTGTTAAATCTATTTGTTTCACAATAACCTAGCAACTACAATAAATTAAATACTTGTGCGTACACGTGTTTCGACAGCTATACTGCCATCATCAGCGATACTGGTGTCAACTATTTAATTTATTGTAGTTGCTGGGTTAATGTGAAACATATGTACCTGTAGGAAAAAATGATAGTATATTTCTATAAAACGTGCAACAATTCCTTCTTGCCGAAAAAAATATTATACATTAAAAAATTATAAATAATTATTTTAAACCAATACCTAACACTCTTTCATAAAATAAATCATTTTTAACTATGATTTGCAAAAACCTGTAAAATACTTAACATAAAAGTACAACTTTAAAACCTAATATTTATTTGAAATGAATTGTGCAGAAGCATTAAATTTATCAAAAACAACATTAGGAGACTAGCATTGCGTGTCTATAATTTCATTAAAAAACTTGCGTTATCTATTATTGTAATGATCGAAGATTATTAAAAAAACACTTCATAAACTTTTGTTAGAAAACACCTCGTACAAAAAATTTAATGGAGTTATAAAAGATAAACGCGGAGGCCACTTAACCGAAATTAAACAATAAAGCCATCAAATAAAAGCTCTGTTGCAGGAAGTAAAAATCTATATTATTTGAAATAACTTAAAAAAATTCGGTCATATTTAATTTAATCTAATAAATGTATTAACATAATAGACAATAAAACGTACGTTAAGAGAACAGAAAAAAACCAAAATACTTGAGAACACGTTCAAGCAAGCAAAATCAGTGACACAGCGATTGAAATCGGCGAGAAACATAATAACCTTTATGGGTTTTTACTGTGATAATGTTTGATAAAACTTTGTAACAGTACTATCCGTTTTCATAATAAGATTAATATTTCATACATTTAAAAAATATATTTATTTAACATCTGTATCTTTTATAATAACGGAAATTGCTATGTTGAGGATGAAAAACCTTGTATATAACAAAGTTATACTTCAATATAACACAAATAAGATTCCAGTAGCATGATACAAATGTAATAGCGGTAGTTAGTATTACCTTTTTTAATTTTTGATCTTTTGATAATCGTTTTAAATAAATACACAGTTAAATAAGCATTTTATTCATTTTTGTATTTTCAGAATTTTCTATTTTTTAAATAACCGAAAATGCAGTAGTAGTAAGCGCATACGAATATATAGGTTTTGGACTAATTACAAAACTTAATTAAAAGTTTTGGTTTTATTATTATAACGGAAACTTTTTGTTTATAATTTAGAGGACATTTTAAAGTGTTTTACTTAAGCACATACAATTACGGTATGACTCATTCATTTACTATATGTTAATGATGATTATTACAATTAGTTTCGATTTTAACAATATTGAATTACTCATAAATAGCTTGAAATTAAATCTTGCAACATGAGTAATATAATTACGCATTGCCAATTCATACCTGTTATTGGATAGCATCGACAAATAATAGTCCACTAATTGATAGTTCACTTGTAAAGTACTGTTTTTACTATTTCTTTAATATTTTCTTATTACTAAAACATAATAAGAAAAAACAAGTTAATTTTCTACATTAATTTTTATTTATATGCATTTACTTTTTGTCGGTTTTATTATTTTTACTCTTTGATGCTTTCGTAATAAATAAAAAAACTTTTTTAATAAATTTGTATGATGTTATCAATTTCTATATTACACTGTAATAATATATAACCATAGAATTAGAAAAAAATAAAGTATAAAACGCAAAATTTGGGGAAAATGCTGTGATATTAGTACCACAGTTCAGCACATCTAAAGTTGTCTCGGAGAACATTTAAATTTAATTTAAAATCTTATGGTAACCAGGCGTTTTTGAAATTACCACTCGAAAATTATAGCAAAACACAAATGTTATTCTGTTAAAGTCAAACGGGGTAAGTGCGGGGACACAAAAAAAAATTTCAGTCAAAATTAATATTTAAAAAAAGAAATTGTAGCTACAAATGTCTGCTATAGAGAGAATTGTTAAATATGCAAAAGACAATGCTTGTTGTATGCGGAAAGCCACGTTTACCTCTCGAAAATGGTAAGTGTGGCATTTGACTGGGTAAGTATGGCCAGTGCCAATTTTATTGTGAATTCATTGTAATATACAAGTGGGTAAGTGTAAATAAATAAAACAAGATCATTCCCAATCGTTTCATCATTGCAAAAAAAAATTTAGAATTAGAACTGGTTTTAATAATACTTTTAAGGGTAAATTTCAAAAACTTCATTAATAGGATTTGAAAAAACATAAGTCTAGTAGAATCCAAGTTTTTACGGGTTGCCTTATTAATACAATTTTCCGTTCTGGATAATTCCCGTGTTGTCGTTATTACACAAGTTGAGCTTTCGTAAAACGTCACAGTGAGCATCTTCAGAGCCCGGAACAAACTGTTTAATTTAATGGAAAATTGTATATTTATATCATTATATATTTATATCAGGCGTTGGTAGGACTTGTTCAAATGTTACAGAAGAGATATCCCCATACAAAGAATGAGAAGTGGCCCATTACTGGGGGAGAACTGGCGTCCAGTAGTTAAGCATCGGCCGAAGATAGTAAACGTAGCTGACCAGGTCTGGCTAACACGGCAAATGATAACGCCATGCCAAGCGTGGCAATCAAGTATCAACCAAGCGCGGCAACTAAGTTTGAACCACGCGTGGTAACCAAGAATTGGCAAATCGTGGCAACCCAGAATTGGCAAATAGTAGCAACTAAATATGAACCATCGATATGGATCAATACTTCAATTGTGTCTTCAATAAATAGATTTGGAGAAATAATTCTGTTGAGTCCATTTGCGATACCTAAATACTTGTAGACGCCATTTGACTGTTGAAGGCTTAAAATTCATTGATGTCCATGGTGTTGTTTGGTTTTTAGCAATGCCTGTGTTGTTTTCGGTAGCGTAGGATGACCTTCATCTCTTAACAGAATTAATAATTCAGATATTACATTTAATTGAAGGCTATTTAAGTTTTTCAGTGCCCACTGCCTGAGTTTTTCTTGAAAATTTACATTTAAGTCAGTATTTTCATCAATAACACTTTCACTGTCTCTATCACTGTTTTCATCAATATTGTCATTGTTTATAATGTTATTGTAACTATTAAATTCACTTTGCGTTTTTATATTACCACTGCTGCAGTTACTGATGTTTGTATTATTTATATTTAAAGATAAATTGTTTTTCTTTTGATTATTTACACTATTATTACCACTTCTTTTAAATTCTCAAAATTTTTTTACGCGATGGTATGCTTTGGACATTTTAAATTAAATTGTTTAATTATTTAGCTTTTAATAAAGTTACAAAATTAAATAACATTAAATGTAACCTATAAAATCGATGCAAGACTGAAATCAATTTAATGAATTTCAGTATCGGCCGAGAAACGATTGTTGATTGTGTACTATGATCAAAACTATCGAATGGTTGTTGATGGATAACCAGGATCGGGCCAATATGAATAGTCCGATGCTTGGCCAAGTCAGACATCGGCCGATCTACGGGACTTTTTTTTAGTAACGGCGACTTTGTACGGGTCATTTATCATTAAGTAAGTAACTTTTTTTTATTGAATTATCAAAGCAGTTTAAAGCCATAACAACAATGTCATCTAAGCCCTAGCTTTTATCAATGTTTTGAATGATACAAACGTTTGTGGTTCTTCTTTTTCCGCCTTTAAAATAAACTAATAAGAAAGACCGTTTCATCAGATTATCCACAGTTGGAGTTATTATGAGCATAACGTCTTCATCCTCTACTTCCCAAGGAGAACTTTGAGCAGAAGAGATTTCTACTCCACTCCAACTATTAGCCATTTGAGGTTCTTTCTAATCTGTGCTTAAAATGTTAGTTTTTTTTATTTTTCTTTCTCTCCTTTAAGAATTCTAGCTAGACAGCTTCTGTAATTATTTCACAAATATCAATTCTTTTTTTACGGTATTGCTTTGTTTAACGGTTTATAGTAAATTGTTTCAAACAACTTACTAAGTATTTCAATTTGTATTTCTTCCAAAGCTACAGCATTATTTTGCGAATCTTGTAATAATAAATCAGTCGCGCTGGTTGATATCGATGGAATAGGACTAATGCATGTATGAGAAGCTTTATAGCAGCAAATTTTTCGATATCAAAACTTGTTTGAAGAATAGTGTCCTTATTGTAAGGATAAATGCTGGTTTTGGAAAATCATTTTCTTATGATTTCAGAATCAACTTCGATCCAAACTTGTTCATTTAAACCTGTAAAATCAAACATGTTTGCCCTAGTTATTTCCAGACAATCGATGCTTTATCTTTTACTCCTCTAAATACAAAAGCATCAAGAGGATGCAATATGTGGAGGATGTGTGTATAGGTAGCTCGATTCAATACTAATATAAGATATATAGCCATTATATATTAAAAGAGCACTTGCAACAAACACTCTTTTGAACGATAAACACATCTTTAGTCATCCTACTGTTATCTGAAACTTGATAAGTTGTACCAGTGAATGCACGTTTTTCAATCAGCAAGTTCCACTTTTTTCTTGTATGCAAAATCAGTAACGGAAGTTTATTTCCATCAGCAGACACGCAAAAAAGAACTGTTGTTGATTCACGTCCAGTACCAAAACTGACTATCACAGTTGATTGACCAACAGGAGCCAAAATTTTGGTGGTATTTGGGTCTAAAGTAAAACTTGATTTATGGCAATTACAGATTCTATTGGGAGTTCCTTCTAAATTGTTTTCTTCATTTATTTTGGTCAGTTTGACAAAAAAAATTGAAAAAAACAAACGGATCTCTGGATTGTCTGGCTTTTGAACTTTCCGTTTTTTCAGGTTTTTTTAGTGAGAGTCGATGTCGTTTCCAAAAAGATTTAAATCAATCATGGCCTGGTTTACCATCTTTGAATCTTGTTTTAGATTGTGTTTTTTTCACATAAGTGTCAACAACGCTCTCTATCTCACGCTTTGACAAACCAAATCCTATTTACTTAGTACATTTAGATATTTAACTAGTTCTGCATGTTCTTCTAAATCTGTATTTCTGCCATCGCCACTCTTAGTTGAATTAGATTTAAATAATCATGTCCGTTTTGCCGTAATTCTAAGTATTAATGCTTAGACAGTGTAGAATTAAATTTAAAAAAAAAATGGGCCCGAATAGATTTTAAATAAGTTTTTTTTATGTTGCTCTCGTCGCAAACATCAATGTTCGTCCGTTAGTGTAGTTAGGTAACAATGAAAAAACTCTACAACCAACCACAAACTAATAAATCGAAATCTACGTAAAACTATGTTTAGATCAATTATTATTTAAGTAGAACTGTGTGTCTGGTAAAAAATACATCTAAAAGATTCTTAATTTTAGTTTATTACAGCAGAATGCAAACTTCACAGTTTTCTTAAATGACGTTATGGCCATGGCCAAGGAAAAACCTATGTCTTTCAGAAAGCTACAACCCTATAATTTTCCTGAGTGTTTGTAATAAGATTCTAGAAAGACTCTTAATTGCAAAGTTCAAGTCAGAAAAAAAACTGCTTCAGTAAGGTGCTTTTTCTCAGTCTTATTGCCAAAAGTAACACATCTGCCGCAATAATTGACCTGACTTCTGCTGCTGATGATACAGTGCAGAAAGAAAGCCTCCTACTTAAACTATGTCAGGTTGCTACATGCAAAGTGCTTTCAGATTGATAAGCCCAATGCTGAACAATAGACTATCCAGAGTACACCCAAATAGAAAAAAAAGCACATTTCAAAACTTTCACAAAAATTTGTGCTGGATCCGTTTGTGTTTAATATATACACCGCTGATTTGCTATCCACGATATCACGCAGACGACCTAGCCATCACCACCCACAGTCGTAGTTTCACATACATAGAAGACATGTATTTCAAAAAATGATGTCTTCAACCCCCAGACCCATAAAAAACGGAAGTCAACAATCGCCAAACTCACCATCAGCTTAACGTCATCAAGTAAAGCGTAACCCACACTCAAAATGCTTAATTAAAATACAAAATCAATTATTTTTTTGTTGTTTTGACCATTACTTTTTTAAAGTAAGTTTTAACAATACAACAAACTTAGACTATTTAATACGACAGGTCCGTAATTTTTGAATCATTTGGTACAATTTTAATTTTTTTAAAAATATATTAATTAAACTTTAACTTTGACATTTGTTGCTTGTATTGATATTATAATTTCACTAAAAAATCTTATATGTTGAAAAATTATTACATGTTGCAATTTTTTTTTACTAAAACAATTTTCCGTTTTTTTACCAAGCAGGGTAGAGGCACCACTTATGGCCATTACCCTGCTTATGGCCACTCTACTATAATTAGTTCAATAATAAACATGGTGTCTATCTACCAATGACCTTGTAGCAGCTAAAATGTAATTTCAGTCAAACTTAAGTCGGTACAGTGACAGAAATTTATCTAAGCTGCATTTTAGCTTTATTGCAGCAGTTCGAGTAGTAGTGTCTTGCATGTGTGAAGAAAAATAACGACTTTTGTTAAGAAAGTGATCTTAAATCATCGTTTTGAATCTCCTACTAACGGTTTTTTTTCTGCACTGGAGTCTGTAATTAAGGTAAGCAGATATTTTTTGTTGAATATTTTTCATTGTTCGTTACACTTAACAGTATGATATTTGTATAATGACAGTGGCTGTTAGTGGAATCAATAATTCACTAGTTACCCACTTATGGCCATCCTGCTGGCCATAAGTAGATAAGCAAAAACTACTTTTGGCCAGTTTACTTTTTTGTTTAAATAAATACGTAATGTAATATATTTACATAAATGTGTAATATTTCTTTCAGTTAAAATGCCAAAAGCACTGAATCAAACCCATAAAGGCCGAATAGAAAAGCTGGGAAAGACAAAATTTCAGTATTCTCCTACAAAACTTAATCTTTGCTTTAAATGCCATTTCTGACTTAATGGCTGTTGCCAAAGCAAGTCGTGAATTTGATATACCGAGAACTACTTTGCGTAATAAAGTATCAGGAAAGTCTCCAAGAGATTCAAGGCACTGCGGATTCGAGTCTCACTTGGGAAAGGATACTGAAAACCAGTCGGTTGAATGGATACTTGCTTGTGCGAAAATGGGATTTCCAATTGATAAAGACGGGTTACTGACTTCAGTACAAAAATTGGTACGAGAAGCAAATATTAAAACTCCTTTCGTCAACGATCGTCCGGAAAAAAAATGGTATTACAGCTTCCTTAATCGCCATAAACAACTTTTCCAAAAGAAAGCCGAATACATTCACCGTGGAAGAGGTGCAGTAACTGAAGAGAAAATCCGCAAGTGGTTTGACGAGATTCAAACAAGTTTAAGCGAAATTAATGTCACCAGCGTATTTGAAAATCCACACAGGATTTTTAATATGGATGAAACATTTTTCTGTTTAGCTCCAAAAAGTCGATGAACGACTATCATCAGACAAGGAAAATGTAACAACACTGTTCACATTTAATGCAGCAGGAAAATTCGTTCCTCCGTTAACAATCTTTAAATATGACCGGATTCCATCTGCTGTGTCTAAAGCAGCTCCTAAGGGTTGGGGGATTGACAAAAGTGAAAAAGGCTGGATGACTGCAGAATGTTTCTACGAATACTTCTCCAACGTCTTTGTACCATACCTTAAGGAGTCTCAAATCGAGTTACCCGTTATCAACTTTTTAGATAGACACGCATCTCATCTGACTCTCTATTTAAGTACGATCTGCAGAGAAAATGAAGTAATATTAATAGCACTGATCCCTAATGCTACTCACATCCTTCAACCGTTAGATGTCGCTGTGTTTGCGGCTTTAAAGAAAAAGTGGAGGAATATTGTGCGAAAATATAAGATAGAGAACAATGGTCAAGAGATCACCAAATTAAATTTGCCCATGATAGTGTCTCAGTTGATTGAAGATCCAAAAATGACATCAAATAATATCAGGATTTAGAGCAACAGGCCTTTATCCTTTTTCATCAAATAATGTGGATTAT
Organism: Aquatica leii; assembly: GCA_035610365.1. Lineage (NCBI taxonomy): Eukaryota > Metazoa > Arthropoda > Insecta > Coleoptera > Lampyridae > Aquatica > Aquatica leii. The sequence continues at coordinate 31,485,415 of CM069439.1, forward strand.
AGTAAAATTATTCTGAGGAAACCCGAAACATACCAAACCCGAGATATTGACGCAGCAGCTGCAGATTATTTGAAGTACCTAGAATCAAAAATTGATGTGGTTTTGCTAGATGAATTCAAGCAAACAAAAAGACGAAACTACGAATGGGAAGGTAATACTGAGGATAAGAGTTTGTACAATATTTTGCATCAAATTGCAAGTAATGTAGAAGGCTTACCAAAGTTAGTGAGCGAGAATCCTGCACTTGAAAATGATCTCCAAACCCCTCCAGTTTCTCCTCTAGATGCTAGCATTTTAACTGATATGCTCCCAGTTGATAAACCGAAAGAAGTTCCGGCCACATCAAATGATAGTAATACTGCATTGGCACTTTCAAAGAAGAATATGTAAAAATCAGTCAGTTACTTAATCATCCTACATTTGTACATGCAAAATATTTAAAAACATGGAATTTAGTTAACAAAACGTATTTTAAATTCATTTTATAATTCATTATATGTAAGTATATTTTTTTAGAAAAAAATAGACAATCCAAAAAATATTTTAATTTTTAGGTTAAATTGAAAAAGGATGGTTAATATAAAAATTGATTTTTGAGCAATGTCTTTTTAAAAATAAATAAAATATTGTTAAAACGACAGTTCAGTTGATGGGAAACCATAAATTAGTTTAGAAAAAAATCTCATAAAAAAACAAAAAAAAATATGGGAAAATTGTGAATATGTAGTTGCTTCTGTAAGTCTGACCAAAATTTCACAAAAACTTCTGAAGTTCATTGAAGTATCAACGAAAATCTTAAAAAATCTGAATCTTTAATTCTAAAGTGAACATGTATCTGCTGTTTGGTGTAGTAGTTCTTTTATTACTTAAAGCATTTCAAATTTTAACAAAGTATGAAATTAAATGTAAAAGTGTTTATTGAAACAGAAAATCTACTACTAGTATAGTGTGCGTTCGACTGGGATGCATTAACATTTTCCACAATTAGCTTTACATCGTTAGCGTACTTGAAGGAATCTAAAGGGATCAATGCAGCGAAGCGCACATAATTAAATAATACTTTTATATAAAATTGTAGTAGTATTTTTGTAACCGATACACGTTACCGTATTAAAACTTGTCATACGATTAGGGGCGAAACGTTGTACACCTGTGTGTAATGATTCAAAGAGTATGTGTAGGATCCCCGTGGTGCTTTTGAAACATCACATAGAGTCCCTTTGAAATAACAAACTTAGTCATTTTAGTCCTAACGGCATTATGTATATTGGTTATTTAATTTAATAGTTTCGTCTTTGTCAACATTGTCAACACAGGCTTTGTCTAAATTCGGCGGATTTGCGCTGATTACTGCCATTTTAGTTATCTGTTATACCAATATTATAGTCACATTAGTTACGGTTCACAAGTCTATTTTTCTAATTAGAGTTTTTAATCTACTTATTCGTTTTATAATTCGCTTTGTGTTAGCTGTCAGCAAAGTAGCGTGCGGTTTTACACATCATTTACATCGTTAACTAAAGGATTTTTATTGTACTTTTGTAATAATAAAAGGGATACTATCACAAATTTAACCGTTTTCTCTTTAAAAATAATTTGACGTAGAATATAATGTGGGAAACAACGCCATATGGACCTTTACAGAAATTTTCTGTAACTAATGATAATGAGCTGTATCGATTTCAACGATAAGAAATATTTTAACATCTAAAGTTACGAATTTATAATAAATTTTCATTCTGTTGGTTTTTTCTCGTTTAGTTAAACTTTTAATTATGATTAATGATTTATAGCGTCAAAATGTATATTAAGATAAAACATAATTTATCGACTATTTCACAAATTAAGAAATTTAATCTTCCAAAATTTTTTAACGCGCACAAGATTTTTTTAATTAAAAAAAATTAAAACAATTTTGATCGTTATTTTTTATCTTCTCATCATTTTGGTAAACCCGCACGTTTGCGATTTTTGGATTTCTTGACCTATGGTTATTATGTGTATTTAGAACAATTATGTATTTAAAATGGTTTATTTATATTTTGCCCAAAATGTGTGATAAGTAGGGTAGGGTGGGGCACATTTAGACATGGGACACATTGTTCTCCATTGGAGTTGTGCGATAAGTCGCTTTCATAAAAGTAAGCATTGCTGTTTTTGGTTGTGGCGTCATAAGGTTTTATATAATGTAAGTTTTAAGTTCGGTTGAATGAGGTAGACAATACCGTATTTGATATAATAGAACAAGTCTGAATTTCAATTGCCTTTATTTCTATATTTTAACAAAAAATAAATGAATATCACAACGTTTCGATTGCTAGAGTATCTTCAATGGTCCTTGTTTCGATTACAGAGCAAGAAATAATAGATGCGGCAGCAAAGGGCACAGTACAAAAAATTGCGAGACAGAAGATTATTGCCTATTGTGCAGAGAAAAAAAGACATAGCGCGGCAAGCAAAAATTGCAGGATGCAAAAAAATAAAGAAAATACAAAGAAAAGAAGAAAGAATAGAAAGAAACGAGGCTGATCAAAATGGTAAAATAACACTGGTCTGCAAAAAAATATTTTTTATCGAGTCCTGACACTATTCCGGGTGATTCTTATGTACAATGACGTTCTGAATCCAAATATGTCTTCCGTTTTCTTCCATCACCCACCATTTTCGAAGGAGCCCCAAATCTCTAATTTTACCACTTTTCGATAAATTAATTATAATTTATTTATCGAACGATAATAATAATTATAATAATTATTATAATAATAAATATATGGAGATGAATTTAATTTAAATGGAAAAAAGAACTATTTTAGTAATAAAAAAAAAGATATTCATCGTTACTTGGTGCTTGCTTTCCTTTTATACCCTGAAGTACAGCTCTCTCGTTTCAAAAACCAGCAGTACTCCGCCAACATGCTTGCATTCCACTTTCCTGAAAATCTCTTCTCCAGCTTAGCGATGTCTTGATGGAACCGTTCCCCGTATTCATTCGAGAGTGCTCCTAAATTTTCAGGGAAAAAGTCCAGATGCAAGTGAAGAAGTGAACTTTAAGAGACATGTTACATCCTATGTCCTTGTACGCTAAAAGCAGTTCCTCGACGTGAGCGACATAATCTTCACTTTTGTGGTTACCCAGGAAGTTCTTACAAACGTTTTGAAATGCAAGCCAAGCTCGTTTTTCTTTTCGATTTAGGTGTTCAATAAACGTCGAATCTTGGAAGAGTTGTCTAATCTAGGGACCAACAAAAACGCCTTCTTGGATTTTGGCTTCGCTAAGACGAGGAAATTTAGTTTTCAAAAATTGAAATGCGCCACCTGTCTTGTCCACTGCTTTCACAAACTGCTTGATCAATCCAAGTTTGATGTGTAAAGGTGGTAAGTAAATATTTTCCTTCGGAACCAAAGGATTGTGGGCGACATTTTTCTGACTAGGAATAAGATTTTCTCGCAGAGGCCAGTCCCGTACGATGTAATGTTTATCTCGGGCTCAGCTATCCCATTCACAAAGGAAGCAGCAATATTTTGTGAATCCTGATTGCAGGCTCGTGAGTAGAGCAACAACTTTTAAGTCAGCGCAAAGTTTTCATTTATAATCATGATAACTAATTTTATCAAGGATTCTGAAGATGTTTTCGTACGTTTCCTTCATATCAACAGAGTATGCAACCGGAACTGATGGGAAGTCATTCCCATTTGCCAACAGGACAACTTTTAAGCTTGTTTTTGATGAGTCTATAAACAGTCTCCATTTGTCTGGGTCGCATGGCATCTGTAGCTCTGTCATCAATAAATTTGCATTAGGGCAGAACACTAAACCTTTATCTTCTGAGAGAAGACATTTCAGGGTTGCTTGTCTGGTCCTGTAAGAAGATATTTTTACTCCCTTTTCTAAGAGATTCCACTGTTGAAGTCGCGATCCTAGGAGCTGAGATTTAGTCTTGGGTAACTGCAAATCCCTGACAAGATCATTTAATTCCGATTGAGTGAGGAGGTGAGGTTGCCGAGAAACTAAATCTGCGAAATACTCTTCATCATCATTGAACGTATCATTCGAAGCCCCAGGTTGTGGCTCAGAGTCTTTTAAATCAATTTCCTGCTCTAGAGTATAAGTGTTTGGGGGCTCTGGAATTGGCAAAGTATCGTTATGAGGAACAGGTCTTAGAGCTGACGGAATATTGGAATACTGAACTGTATGCTTACTTTTGCTCGAAAACCCGACGGTGGAAGTCACAAAAGTAACAATCTGTAAGATGACAGCGAGGTTCACGCCAAACCATGGGCACAGCAAATGGCATTGACTTACGGGTACCTTTGAGCCATTTGGTCAAACTACTGTACCAAGTCGTACAGCAAACTGATGGAGCCCAAGTCTTGTCCTGGTCGCCAACTTGACAATCAAAGTACAATTTATAAGCTGTTTTAACAAGCGGAGAAAGGGGTTTTCGTTGCGCTTTTAAAGTTAATTCCCCGCAGACATAGCAGAAGCTATCGGGATGATTTTTACACTCGCGTGGCATAATTAAACAGTAATTCAACGCGCGACATTAACCACAAATCACACTTAGCCACTTGAAAAAATCCGGAGTAAAAGTAGTTTTACTGTTTTACACAAATGAACAAAAATGAACACAAAATCCAGCACGTTTAAAACGTCGACAAGTTAACTCTGCAACAGCTATAGATGTACTGATCAAAGCAGTTAAGCAAACAATGTAATATACTATAATGAGAAGAGTAATGCAAGTTCAAGCCTGTCGAAAATTCCTGTTCAAACCTGCATGTGGTATTGAGATCGCCAGCGTCGTGCAGTGAATCTTCCTAACTGTTTATTTTTTTACTGTTTTTATATATTTGTATTTTATTGTTGTTTCTATATACATTTTATAGCAAAACTTTTGCCATATACTTTGGTATAACTTTTATTACCTGCTTTCGGATGTTTAACGGCTATAAGTTAAAATTCTAAAAAAAATGCAAAAAATAAAATAAAAATTGGGTCCCCCCAAAATAGGTGGGTGATGGGTAAAAACGGAGCTCATTTTTGGATTCAGGAGGTCATTTTACATAGGAATCGTCAAGAATGGTATCAGGGCCGATTTTCATGCAGACCAGTGTAATCAAAATATTGCAGTTGAATAAAAACAGAAGCAAAAGCAATGCAAAGTCGAAAATTTTCGGAGAAAAGACCATGAATACTAAAAATACGATACAAAATTTACAGAAACACGCGGACAACAAACGAAAATAACTGCACAGAATGGTTAATGAAAGAAACAACAAAATAAAATGAGTAAATTTACAAAAAATAGTATACCTAAACAAATAAGACAAGATAAAGAAATAGGCAAACTGTTCCCGAAACACCCATGGGAATATAAAAAACAAATAGAACCTATTAAACCTATCACACAAAAAGTAATTGAAAACAGTAAAAAATAAAAAAACACCGAGACCTGACAACGTACCACCAGAATTGATCAAAGAGATCAAAAAAAATATTGTAGACGTCTTCCAGAGAGGTTATTCCAAAGATATGGAAGGACGCAAAATTGATATTAATAGAAAAACCGAGGAATAAGAACAATGAAAAAGCATACATGCCTATCTGTTTACTGAATGTGTAGGAAAACTATTCGAAAAAATAATTCAAAAAAGATTAGAGTAGAAATTGGAACAAAAAAAAACAAACCACATAGAAACCAATACGGCGACAGGAAAGGTTACTCGAGCGTAAAACGCAAAAACCCGAAATTATAATGATATTAACAAAAAGAAAAACACCAGCAATAACAATAAGATACAATAATAATTACATAGAAAGCAAGCCACATCTAAAATACATACATGGGCGAAATAAAAATTAACTAATGGAAACCCTAGTAAAGCTTAAGTTATTTCAAGCGTCCAATTACCGGTTTCCACACGTTGCCTACTTCTACACTAGGTTGGATGAAGACCTCCTTGTTGTTGTTGTTGATGACTGCTGTTTTTTTGAATTTTCTTTTGTACCAATATTCCTCTCTGTGTGTGATCATCTCATTTCATTCTATGTTGTTCTTCCCAGGAGTGTTGCGTGATGCCGGATCTTGATATCTCTCCTCCCTGCGTATGAATTCTGTGTTCTTTCAATCTGACTTCTAAGGGTTTTCTGGTTTCCTGGCACAATATAAATTTGCTCCCAACATAATCGTAAATACAGATAAAACCGGTGTTTCTACAGTCATTCAAGCACCAAAAGCATTTCAGAAAAAGGCAAGTCGTCCAATATGTTTTTTTCTGAGGGAGAAACACTTGTTACTTTTTGCGGAATAATTACCGATACTGGTGTTGCAATTCCACCAGTTTATGTGTTTCTCCGAGTGAGAATGAAACATTATTTATACAACCTGGTGCAGTTGGTCACGCAACAAAGTCAAGCTGGATGTCAGCAAAAGTATTTATCAAGTTGCTGGAATACATCGAGAAGCACATCAAAAGTACTCGAGATAACCCTATCCTCCTATTTCTGAATAACCACAAAACTCATGTTTCGCTTGGTGCAATTAATTTTACCGCCACACTGCAAGAATCGGATATCAATGTCTACGGTCCATTCGAAACCGCATGCAAGTTTGCTTTTATTAATCATATTTTAACGAATCATGACAAAGCAATTTCAGTATACGATATTGCAAAACTGACCCCATAGTCGTATTTACTCACATTAACATCATTAAGTCCTTTGTGACGTAGGAATCTGAAATATAGTTTTGTAGGAGGTAGCCACTGTGGAAATCAGACCTTGAAAACTTGTAGAGCTGAACGAGATTCGACCTTTCCACACTCTGCAGCCCAGACAGAATAACAGACGTGTTCGAACGAAGGGAAGATCGTGTATTTATACTAATATAGGAAAAAAAAGACAGAATAGAGCTTGCGGAGTACGAAGTGTCAAGAAAAAACAAGGCAACGATGTAAAAAGAAAACTGTGTGCAAATAAAAAACCAAAAACTGTTCAAGAGAAGACAAGAAAAAAGCATCTTACTCAAGTACCTTATCTGATATGGAAGCAAAAACTTTTAATATCAAAACTAACGGTGTAATTAATTATAGCTCACATGATGACTGACGACTATGAGGTCATTAATGGCTTTTTAGATAACGAAGATGTTATCGCGGGCGACTTTGTGTATGTAAAATTTGTAATAAAAAAAAAACAATTGTTTTTCGGCCAAGTACAAAAGCTAGACGACGATTACAACAAACTAACAGTTAAGTTTTTACGATACAAACCAAATTGTAGATTTTGCTATCCTATTCAAAATGACATCAGTACAATACCTAGATTTTAAAATTAATTACAGACAGACTCTTCTTTATCATTTTTAGACTTTACCCGAAATTAAGATGGTTTATTAACACAATCAGTTTATCGAAATCCTTGTTACACAGATAGATATTGAAACGGATTTTTTCACTATCACTTTTTTCAGAAATTATCGGTGGTTATTAAGTGTGAGATTCTTTAACTCAACTTCAAAATTTCAAAAAAAAAAAAAATTAAATCATATAACTGTTATGTTACAAAAAAAAGTTTCACGGTCTATTTCAAAGTTTACTTCTCCAAACCAAGAGTAGCATCAAAATCTAATTCCCAACCGCTGTCAATTGCTTGTCTACCTTAAATTAAAGCTACTACAGATTATATTAGAAACATACTGTTATAACATAACATTGTCACTTAGTTTTGTACTATTACTAAATGAGCCAATTCTCAAATTAAGTGAGAGACGTTCGAAGGCGTTTTCTTGCTTTTGTGGTCGTACATAAAAGAACACCACAGATGCAGTCGTCTTCAACAAACGTAAAATACATGCTTAAAACAATTCATCAAATTTTCTTTGTCAACACTAAAGTTTGGCTAATGTCTGTCCTTACCATCATTGAAAAGTTAGAGAGTCTATTAAAATATTTCAGAATCTTTTTAATCTTAATCCCTTCGCCGGTTTTATCAGTTTTATCGGTGTAAATTCGATCTCTAACAACGAACTTTCAAAACGCAATCAATTAATATCCACAGTGACAAAAGATCAGCTTGTAGACACACGAAATTTCTTTAAAATAGATTATTGTTACCACAAACTTGTTTTTTAGACGAATCACCAAACCTTTATTAAAAAATTATATATATATATACAAATTATTATAAAAAAATAAGTTAAGATCTATGAACCAATATGTTTAATATTTTTACTTCGACTTGAAAATCAATACACTATAGATTATTTCATCATAGTATTTTTATAACGTTAGAAGTTTTTATACCTATTATTGACAATAACTATTTACCAGAAAAGTGATTTCGCAAATTGAACTTGATGTGTCAGTACAACAAATGTATCCTATTCCAGATCCTTGTGACGCCCCCATTTCTATAGAAACGTACGGATTACCCAAATCACTAAATCGGTAAATAAATAATAAAGGAATGAGTAATTTACGGTTTAAAGCTGAGTAAAATTTAAATTATAGCTTTCGAGTAATAAGAGTTAAGTATATGTATAATAAGTTTAGATATCATTTGACAGTACAAATTACATTAGACGTACAGTTAAACCAAGTTGACACTTACAATTGAATATCTTGTGTGTAGTTCGGTAGCAAGCACACGTGCTTATACCTTAACGTGTTATTCACCTCCAGTCATTTAAACGATATACTGCGGCGTTATTGAATTACACCAATAAAAAATAAATGGGCAAAAAGTGTTTTGATCGTAATTTTATTTAAATGTAACTTCCACACAAATAATGGAACACACGGTTAATAATAATTACAATTTTGAGTACTTAAAAGCTAGTTTGCGTATGTAAACACATAAATTTTCAACCTAAACAATAAGTATAAGCTACAAATTATAGCAGGAAGCAAACAAAAAAAAATAATTATTGATCACTAAAATACGAATTAGAAAATATATAACCTTATGCAAAATTACAAAACAACGATGTGAACGAGATTCGGAAAGAAAAATGTGATAATTCGAAAAGCAAAAATTCAATAACTTGGACAAATTTTTAGAAAAATAGCTATTTATCATAAATCAGAGATGCATTGTTTTTATCTTTACAATTAGACATAAACGTTTAAATTTAGGAATAATGTTTGCAATATTCAAAATTTAACTTGTTTTCTTTTATTCAGCTTTAACCGAAGAATTGCTTCATTTTTTAAAAAGCCAGAAAATTAGACATGATAATTATTTAATCGATTGCTCGTTTTAAAATACAAAATTAAAATCAGTACGGTTGAAGTTTTTTTACTTGTTAATAGTAATTAGAACCGTCTAGTAGAAAGTATACAGAGCTCAAAACTATCAACACCCGTCACAAACATTATAGCAAAAAAAGAAATTGAACACGGAAAAAAAGGTTATGCGGAATTGATATGTATCATGCAAAAGGCTGTTGGTTTTGAGTCAAGCCGATGTACGCTTGAATTAAACTTCTATTTTATTAGATTGTCGCTGTAATTGCATTGCAATAAGAGATTTAGTTTAAATTTTAGTACATTTACGTTGAATGTTATTTGAACGTGGATCAATTTTAGAAAAAAAGCAAATGCTTTAAATATGAAATCGTAACGATTAAATTCAGTATAATATTTCTCTCCGTGAAGCAATATCTAGAAATAAGTACAGATTTTACCTGTTATATTTCAACTTGTCGGGACAAATTCTAACGCATTCATGGTTCAAAACTATAAAAGAACACGTTAAAACGAATTCAATACCAATTGGAATTTTTAGTTTTTTAGTAAATATCATACACGCTGGCGAAGGTATCCACGGTCGGAGTTTGAGCCGTGTTAATGTTGTTACCGAAATTGCCAACGTTTCGCCCATTTTTGTACTAAACAACTGAAATCTCACTAAGAACCTCTAGGTAATCATTTTGTAAACTAAGCCTAATTCTAAACTCTTGAAAAGGCAAGAAACAAATCGATAAACTTAAAGAAACATACGACAATCTAACAAAGAATCACTACATAGTTAGGTAATCACTTGTGAACCAAGCAGTCTGTATATAAAGAAGAAGTCCCTTTACGGATGGTTGAGAGTGACTCGACAAACGAGTAGCAACCGGGAACCAAAGAGGGAATAGAATCCGTGGTCACAATTGAAGTTATTGAGGTGTTTGATAATTTCTATGCTCTCTTCGATTTTCCTATTAAAGAAGAATGAATATCTTGGAAACACCGAAGCGTTTATCGTTTATCCATTTCTTTCTTACTTTTTCAAGAGTTTAGAATGTGATTTGGTTTACAAGTTGATTACCTAACTCTTTAGAGGTTCCTAGTTAGATTTTGGTTGCTTGTTAGAGTTTTTCGATAAGCAATGCTTTCACTTAGATTATAAAATATTTTAATGTAGTGAATAGATTTAAGTCGTTGCAGTACACAGCAATTCTGGAATACTTTTTTTTCTTCAATAGCGTCTACTAGTTTTCTACTTACCTAGCGCTTAAAAAAAAATTTATTAATAATATTTTTTTTAGATAACAAATAAATAATAATTTCTTTAAATAACAAATAAGTCTGAATTAATCTAAAATTGTCTATCAATACTGTTGAACAACAGATTAACAAACCTTCTCTACCAAATTGTCAAGTTTAAAAAAAAAGAGATTTTGATGCGAAAAATCTCCACTTTTGACGTTTGAATCGCTCCTCGCATAATCCGCACCTGGACATATCGCAGAAAAACAAGCAAGCCGCGTTTGGGTTGATTTATTTTTAGAGCGTCACAAAGATATGCTATCATTGCGTAAACAATGTGGATCTTCTTTTTCTCGCGCCTTAGGCTTCAATAAAAAAATGTTTAGTTTTTTTCAAATATTAAAAGAGTATTACTCGAAACACAAGTATCCAGCTGATCGAATATAGAGTGTAGATGAAACCGACCTGACGATTGTACAGAGCCAAATTACGCAAGTAATTAAAGGTAAGGCAAACGCCAAATTACAGTTCTCGCTTCTGCAACAATCATGCATAAGTACTATCCTCTGTAAATTATGTTCCACTTTTAATTAATTATATTCTTCAGAAAGAACATGACTGACCAACTACTGAGAGAGGTTTTCCCAGGCTCAGTTGGAGTTGCACACTCATAAGGTTGGGTTTAAATAAACATTTTTACGTGGAAAAAATGAACCCATCTGAGGACTGTCTTAGATGAACAGTACAGCCATGTTCGCAATGTTGACATGATTAAATTAGCAAGAAACAATCATGTGACAGTTGTGTCATTGGCGTCACACTTCCTGCATCTAAGCCACGCGAGTCGTTGCTTGCGGATCATCCAGTAAGTCCTGCCGACGATTCTCAACCCAGCACTTCACGAGATCTGAATTATGTCCGTCCATATGAAATCGTTCCTGTTTCATAAAAAAAAACGAAAACATAGCAACAGAAACTGCAATACTGTAAGAATTTGTCTGATCACTAGAACCCCCTAAAAAATCTTTTGTTAAATCATTAGAACATTCTGCCGACAAAAATACGGCAAAAAAACTCAATTTTAAAGGAATTGTAGGAAAGAAACCCAAGAAGAGTAAAGAGATAATTCGAAAAACGAAAGAAGAAAACATCTAAAAAGAAACCAAAAAAGACAGTTCTTCGGAAGATTTTGATAGTTTCCTGTGGGTGAATAAAAACCGGATGATGAAGAGGCGGCCTGTATTTGTTGCCAAGAACTATTTTCCGATGACCATAAAGGAGAATTGTAGGTAGTGTGTATTATGTGCCACCTTTGGACACATAATGCATGTATTGGCGCTGGCAAAAACATTGTTATGTATGATTTTTGTCTAGACTAAGCAATGAATTATTGACTTTTTCCATTGAAATAAAAAAAAATGCAAGTGAAATTGCTTTAAAACATTGTTTTGACATTGTTAAAGTTTTAATTATATACGTTTTTTATTATACTGTAATAACATTGTAAAAGTTTCTTCTTTTTTTTTCCCTGACAGTCAAAATTTAGATTAGGTTCAAAACCATGAATTATATATATCATAGACCCGCACAATCCTAACAAGAAATGAAAAGAAAAGATGAAAGCCACACGCACATGCATGTCGAACTCCCTACTAGTCAATCAGATCCACGGGTATTCATAAACTGGTTCTGCTCAACATTAAATAAAAGTAAAAAAACCCTTACCATTTAGGTCAAAATGTAATTGCTGCTAATAATTACCAAAAAATGAAGCATATTACATGTAAATATTCGCCAAAACTTTACTCACAACCTTAGGTAAAAGTTCTCTTTCTCTTCTTCCTACATTCCAAGTTCGTAATTTCCGAACTTGATTTTTTCTACTGTTGTAACCGTTTCGTGTTTTTTCTTTGCGTTTCTTTTTGTTTTTTGTATAATTAATTTTTTTATAAATCTTGTAGCTATTTAATTCCATTAGTTATAATTATCTAGAATTCAATTTTGACTATGTTGCTTTTGTTCTTGTTTTCTATCACTGTTATATATTGTGTCTTTAGTAGATATGAAAATCGTTATTTATAATTTTTTTGATATTTCTTTACTTTTCAATTAAATATAATACTTTATTCATGGTTTTTTCAGTAACATTTAATCGAAGATTTGCACGTATTTTTGATTTATTAATTTTTTGATGCTATTGATTGATTTTCTTTTAGTTCAAAATTAATTATAAAAAAAAAACTAAGAAAAGCATTTGAAACTACAAGTTTTACTACGAGACAGCCTATACTGAACTATCTATTTTATTTTTGATCTGTTGTTGCTTCTATTGTTGACTCAACAAGCAAAAAAAGTATTAACATCACATTAACAGCGTTGCAAAAATTTGTTTAAAAAACAGTTCACAAAGTAACAGTAAAAATCTGCTTATTGATAGTAATTTGTAGTGGTTTGTTAATGACTAAATCGTGAGGATACTTGAACCAGTAAAAATTGATATTAATAACCAATTAAAAATTAACTATAGCAATAAAAATGTTACAGCTCCATTAAGTATGCCTTTTTAGTTTAAAAGACAAAGACATTTTATAGTTTTCTTTTAAGAGAAACGTAAGTAAAAATTTAATAGATAGATAGTTAATGGAAAAAGTTGAGTTACGATTGATTTAATGTCACACAACTGAAGTAAGGAAAACTTTTGTGAAATCATTTGTTTTGTTATAATTAATGATATTTTGTGGCGATTTTGAAGTTCTGTCCCGTAATCCCCATTGGAGTGAACACGATTCGCTTCGCGAGTTCTATTAATTCATTTTGCAGGGTCTCCTTCACTTGTGTTCAAATCCAATTAGGTAGAAGTCACAATACGTTGTCAGATTCGTTCATCAATAAAATGACTTGCGTTTTCTACAAACATATTTTCTACATTTGGTAGAAAGTTGCTGATTACCATTGTGTATTTCGACCAACATCGCTATGGCATCAATGACTTAACGCCGATAATTGACATTTTAGAGGAAAATAAAAATTATCAATTTACTGCTGTGAAACAAAAAAGACATTTAGAAAAAAGATATTTAAAATTATTGCTCAAGAAATAACGACCGTAAATGCCAATATATGATGAGCAATTGAGGCTTTAAACAGTTATAAATCATTATCTTAATAGATCATAAAACACAGTTATGTATTGAAATGGATTTTAGTGATACTTAATACCCACCATTGCTTAAATGTGTTTAGTGAAAGTATAAATTTGTGTAACAGTGTTCATTATACCGTTGCCGAAGAAGCAACTAATATTCTTAATGTATACGATCGGAGGCTTCCAAAGTATAAATATAATATACTTAGAAACTGTAAATAAGTTTAATTTTATAAATATATTGTTGCCTAATTAATGTTAAACGCCAGTCAGTCTGTGGTAGTGTGGTGTGTCATTATTATTATTTTAGATTTTTTTTGGTTTCTAATAATTTCTCATAATCCAAAGTTTTTCTAATATTTAGTTTGGAAATAGCTGCATTTTCTACAAACTTTTATTCATATATCTAGTATACAAAGTATGATTCGTTTACAAAAAATAATATTTTTGACTTCTCAAAAAAAATTTACTTTTTATAAAAAAGCTGACTTGTTCTCGAACTCCTAGAACGCATTAATTTTTATTATTAAATCATTGAATTCAAGGCTATGGTACTACTGAATGCTACCGTTCCATAATTACAAAATTTCAAAAAGAATTTTCAAAAAAATGTTTTTCCTGTTGTGGTACCAAAATTAATGAAAAATATGTAACAATTGATTCTGTTACAAATCTAAAAAAAAATTAAAACAGGCTTAACGAAGACGATGCTGCTTCTATTTTAGCGTTAAGCTGTGTTGAAGAAACTCCCCAATTATCATTTAGAACAAGAGAATTAAATTTTTCACCAATAGGGTTGTCGTATTACAACATTGTCGTTATTGGAGTCATATAAAGTCACACTTTACCATTCTTGCCCATAGTCAATATTTTAAAAAAGTTGATGTTCTGCGCTATCACATATCGTGGTGTGATTGAAGTCGTTATTTAGAAACGCTGCAAACTTTTTTCAGTAAACTGCCATTGTTTTACATTAATTCAAAGTACTTCTAACAAGATAGATACCCAGTGGCGTAACTACTCGAATATGGCTTGAACCCGTTGGTAGAGTAACCAGATATGCATATGAGCTGGTTATTGTACGTGCGATTATCAGTTTATTGTTCATTTAGAAAATGATAGAAAACATGATCACCTATGGTGACGTTATAGTTATATAAATACTTATGGTTAATAATTAAATTTTTTCTAACACGAAAACGCAAAAACATTTTGCTCAAAAACATAGCCAAAGCTGACATCTCCTGAGAGTAGAATAAAAACACTAAACTGATATTTGCATACTAATTTAATCTAGCTTTTTTTTCGAACAGAAAAATGTTTTTTAATGGAAACAGCTTCCAGATACTTATCGCGATAGTATGAAACAATTATTCAGTTGGAACAAGTAAAAATCTAAAGAAAATTGCGACACTACCAAAACTAACGAAGCATTTGAAAAAGGTTTAAAGTGGTACTCAAGTTTTGTCAGGACACTATAGACTTGAAGAAACGATCATTCTCAAACCAAAATTGTAATATCAATAATAGTTGTTCTACTACAAAATCTTTGAACATAATCAATTTGGATAAACATAGTATATAGTAGTAGTATAGACACTGTAAAATATTCTGAAACAAATTACAACGCTCAAACAGTATCATAAAATATGGATCATGTCAAACACTCAATATAGTATTTCTAAAATGTGCTAAAGAGAAAGTTTTAATGCGCTGTATTACACCCAATGGTCGAAACTGGAAATTACCTACAAACGAACTTGGTTATGTTATTAAAGAAATTTAAATGTTGCATATTGTAAACCTTGTTGGGTTTTTTGGGACGAAAAAAACTCGTCAAATAAGTTGTTGGATAAATGAGTATAACGATTGGCGTCATAAAACTCAAAGCATTGTCGACACGAAGTTTCAGGTTGAAACATGATCGAATATAAACATTTAAAATTTGAAATTAGTTTTTAGGGAAAGGTGTTCCATAGGATAATAAACGTAACACTAAAAACTGCAGTAATTTTTTTTAGCATAATTAAGTATGATCTAATTTCAGAAAAATTGCTGTCAAACGATAAAAGTAAAGGGATAGTAAATAGTACTAACTATAGAAAATTAAATTATAGATATTTTAGATAAAGATGCAATAAGCGTATTAATCAATAAAATAAACAAATTTCCATTTTCCTCAGTTATGGTTGATACTACCCAGGATATTGCAAAAATAGTACCAAATTAGTTTTATTATAAAACAAATCTGCCGTTACTATGAAAGCTTATTTAATAAACTTCTTTGAAGCAAATAAGATAAATATTACGACACTACGCGGTCAGGATTAAGTCGGTGCTAGTAATGTGAGCGGGATTACAATGGATTACAGGCTAAAATCTTAGAAAATTGTTAATCATGCAGTATAATCAGTAAAAAAATAAGAAACTTTTATGATTTTTTAGAAAGTATCTTTATTTTATTCATAGTAGTAACATATGGTCAATATATGGTAATATTTGAAAATACACAATTTACTTTGAAACGGTTATGTCCGATTAGATAGTTATCTCGTTATGACTCTCTACATAAAGATTTATTAGTCTGAAATCTTGCAAGCTTAGCTGAGCGTAATGTGCGCTAGGACTAGAAAAGGAATTAAAAAATTTGAAACGGAGCTGATAATTGTTTTGAAATCAAAAGTTTCATTAAAACATTTATTAAAGATGGAGATATTAAAAATACATCATAACAGGTAAACTACAGGTATAAAGAAATGGCAAACTTTCCTACCACATTTAACGAGTTTGTTCATTGAGCATCTCAACTGTCAAGTTCATGAAGTATTAAGCCAAATTCTGAAGATAAAAGAATAGCGAAAGTAAAAAGATTATGAAAAGTTATCTTGTAACAAAAGATTGGCCAGTCTAGAAGATAATTTTGAAATTAATGTTTTTTGTTTGACTTTAGATGTGATAACTGCCCAACTAAAGCAAAGATATGACAAACTGAACTACGTTGTACATACCTTTTGAAAAGTCTAGAGTTTTTCAAGCATCATAAGATATTCCATTATATGAGGAGGTTTGTTAGAGGCAAGAGACTAGCCACGTATCTAACTCAGCTACGTCACTGTTAAGATTCCCAGCGCATTCTGGAATCGTTTTTAATTGCTGAAAAATAATGAGTAATGATTCCATTTTATGACTCCCAGAAAGTCCAAATTTGTCAGTTTCAGATTTTTATTTGTGGGAACGAGTAAAGCAGATTGTTCAGTGAACTTTTAGAACACGCCAAAGATCAGACAAAGCTAAGAACAAATAATTATAAGCGACTTTCGGCTTCGACCGCGTCGTAGTTAAACACCCAGACTTAGGCTTGGTCCTAGTCTCTTCTTGAGAGCCAAAAGTAGAACTTGGCCTTTGTCGTCGACGCGGTCTAAGCAGAAAGTCGCTTATAATCATAAACAAAACAACCGCGAAAGCTTAAGATTTTATAAGAAATTATAATGAATTCAGATCTCGAGTTGAAATTTGTGCAGCTAAAACAGTGATTTTTTAAAAACAAAGTTTTATGGAGACTCCTTTCTTTAAACATCAGTTATTAAGAATCCTTTCTTATTTTAGTTCCATTTCAACTACGTTTTCCATTGTAATCAGTACCAAATTAAATTTCAATAACACATTTTGACTTAATGGCAATACAATTATTTTAAAAAGCTAAATATTTTATTATCTATAAGAGTTGGACAAAAATAAGATATGTGTGTTCCAGGAATTTGAAAACAATGATTTTTTTTTGAGAAGTTACTTATTAGTAGTGTTGTTATTTCTTTTTTTTATTGATTGAAACTTTGGTAGTAACCAAAATTGATAAAAACCAAATTGATAAATAGTAGAAACCATTCTTTCGTAAATGGCCAAAGAAGATATTACAAACACGAAAAAAGCGAAACGGTTTGTATTACTTAAACAATTATATTATTCTACTAGAACAACAAAAATTGCGGACAACGTTCCTATCGGAAAGGTTATACACCTAAGACCCAATGCTTTCAAATGCTTCATGAATACTAAGCGAATGCTAATTTAGACGTTTTTACTATTTTTGATGGCATCTGTCTCGTTATGTCTTACCCAGGCATTGTATCCCACTATGTTTATTATCTCGCTCGTCTTTATTACTATTTGGAAATTAATGAATACGTAAATTTCTTTTCTGTCAAGCACCTCAAATTGCAACTTCAATTAAAGAAAAGCTTAAAACTGAGTACCTTATAATTAAAGTATAAACTTTTTCGAGGTATTTTGCTCAATATAATTTAGGGTGTTAAAACCAATGTTTAACTACTCGTGAACTTGACAAACCTCTGACAGTTAATCTAGAGCTTTAGATGTGATTTGCATATGTTAATTTCTCTCAGAATAACGTTGGGTATTACACGAATCCGTAGCCGCTAATCTGGAAAACACTAAATTATACACAATTCCCTATATTCACACCTACACTAATGCAATTTATCTTTGTTGCGCTAAACGCAACTACTATTTTGTATTTCGTTAAAATTAATGATACTTTACAAAAGGAAATTGATGTACCACAATTTACATATAATTAAACGCATTTTGTTTACATATGTCAATTTTGGTAGTATTATTGTAGTAATCGCTTTCATTACCTTGTCTGCATAATATGCAGTTTTGCTAATTTTCGATGGATTAATAATTTTATTGTAGAGATAAATGTTGGGTTTCAACCTAAAATAAACCAAATTAAAGTAAAAACAATTATTATAAATCATTAAAAGCAAATACACTACGAATAACGTATATGTTTCACAGAATTTTAAACTGTCATCATATAAAAGCAAAAGAAACTAATTTTATTATTATATCTGATACAGATACAAAAGTCTTCCTTGATTTGTATTTGAGCGAAAGAATTACGTAGCGCAGTTTTTGATACTTTTAAGCTTACTTCTTAAATTTTTTTCCCGGCTACTCTTTGTGTTACTTCTTCATTCTACCAAACTACTAATCTTATTGTTATATCAGCACTGAAGTAAAAGAAACGATTAATCAAAGGAAAAAATTTCAAATTCTGTAACTACAAATCTTAGCACCAAAAATCTGAAAGAATTGAGCCAACAATTACTTTTGGAAGCGAAAACCATAACATGCGGAAGCGTATCATGTAGTCAAAAACTTGGACGGCGAAATATGTTTTAATTTTCTGAGATATTACTTTTCTTTGTAGTTCATGTGGAAGATTTTTATATAAAGTTCTTGCTATAAGAGATGATCCCTACGTCATTACCTACTGATGTAAGAAATAACATACCGACTATTATATAAGCAAGACATAAACTATGTGTAAAACAAAGAGGGAATATTGATTGCATGCGTTATGAATAAAGTTATTCAATTGACTTCAATCAAGTTGACGTTTTGTCCAACACGGTTTGCTGTCATTTTTGCTTCGTTTAGTATCTTTGGTTATTATTATGTGTCGAGTTTTATACAAGGTAAAACATTACGCTCCCAGTTTCGCCAAATGGTGGTTAATTTACTTGCATACTTTAAACAAGAAAATGATAATGGGGGTCTTTTGATTCCATTAACGTCTGTTCAACAGGGTAAGCTAAAGAAAGAAATGATTAACTTACATTACAATATGATATTTACAAAGAGTTGCAACTGCATTAGGCATAAGCTTAGCTTCTGTTAAGCGGATCAAGTCTGAACACAAATTGAATCCAGTGTTATCAAGTCCTGGAAAGAAAAGGTCACGAATGAAGTCAAACACTGTAGACTTGTCAGAATCTTCAAAAATGACTATAAGAAACACGTATACGATGTACACGAACAGTAAGTTCCGATGAAAACCACCTTCCTAATCTTTCTAAAAACTAACTTTTTCTAGAACAACATGTGACTGTGAATTCCTTAAATAGCGAACTCAAACATGAACATGTTTTGTTAAGTGATCGCGCTTTAAATAGAACTCTGCATAAAATTGGCTTTAAATTCAGGAAAGACAATCACCGTATATCCTTAATGGAGACATCACGTATAGCCCTTATGAGGATTAAATTTCTAAAACGTTACATAGAGAATCTAAACCCAGAATTTCCACGTGAAGTAGTTTTTATGGACGAAACTTGGATATTTGCTAAAGGAATTATGGAAAGATCGTGGCACACAAAAAGTGTACGTAAACCTGAGGGC
This sequence comes from Aquatica leii, assembly GCA_035610365.1. Taxonomy (NCBI): domain Eukaryota; kingdom Metazoa; phylum Arthropoda; class Insecta; order Coleoptera; family Lampyridae; genus Aquatica; species Aquatica leii. The sequence continues at coordinate 31,505,243 of CM069439.1, forward strand.
TACGATGGAAAACGATTTATTGTCGTACATGCCGGTACAAAATCTGGACAGCATGAAGATTATCACGGAGATATGAATGGTGAAACGTTTAAAGAATGGATTGTGGAACGTTTACTTAATAATTTGAGAGAATGATCAATTCTAGTGTTGGATAATGCACCATATCATTCCATGTTACTAGAAAAAATGCCTTCGTCAAGTTGGAACAAATCTGATTTAATTTTTTGGCTAAACAAAAATTATATTTCGTATGATGCTAACATGTTCAAAAGTGAATTACTTGACATAACTAAACAGCATAAGAAAGAAAACAAATATGAAGTGGACGAAATGTTACTGGGCCCACGCAAAGTCATATTACAATAAACACATTGCTAAGGGTATGGAGATGAAAAAGTAATTTCAATGTGGAACGAAGCAACAACAATCTACTTCCGAAGTATGGGAAAAGTGCGTGATTCATACAGAAAAACTAATACAAAAGTGGTATAACCGTGAAAAGTTATTAGACATTACAGTGGAACCTTTAATAATTAATTTTGGTTTCAATGATTCAAGTTCATCGAATCCTCAGATAGTGGTGATTTAAATAAATGAGGTTTATAGTATTTTTGAAACTGGTCATTTTTTTAAAACCAATTGTTACTCAAGATGTTGCTCATTTCGTTGTTTTATGTTTAAAAATTACGTTTAATCTGTAATATACATGACGTTTTTTCATTTTAAATTACTTTAATAACTGATTTGATTTCGCAAAAATTGTATGTATGTATGTTTAAATCTAAATTTTACTTTAATACATATTGAAACGTTCGAGAAGTTATTTGCAAATTCTTCTAGAAAATATACCAAAAGATAGGAAGCACTCGAGAAGGATTTTCAAATGTGTATAAATACCGAAGAGAGAAATCGTAGGTCAGTTATTGCTGTAATGCGAATACAGTAGTGTTAAAAAGATTGTTCAAGTCTAAATAAATAAGTCGTTAGCACGTGTGTGTACATAAATATACAGAGAATAATCTTGTACGTGATTTTACTGTAAACAAGTGTGTGAAGCTATCCGCGGACTTTATCTTTTCTTAATTAGTGTAAGTGTTTTTATTAAATATTATTAGATTTCATTAGTTCGGTTAATTTACAAGTGTATGTATTTCTAGTATAAGTAAAACATATTTTTAGTCGTTTAAATAAATTAATTTTTATTAATAAAATTTGGAACAATATAGTTATTTGAACATAAACAAATTGCAGTCGTTTTTAATAATATTTATTTTAACATTAGTAATCTCGAATCAAGCGAAAATTAATTTTGAAGGTAAACGTGTTGTGACAGCAAAATTAAAATGATTATAGGTACCAACTAACCAGGACAGCCAACACTGAATTTTGAATTGTAACTAATAAACTAACACTTATTAATTTGAATAGTGCGTTAATCTTGATTCATATGGATACGATGATGACGTAGGGATCTTCTCTTATGGCAAGAACACAGTTAACATCGTTTTCGATAGAGTAAAAAAGACCTAGTCACACGTGGCATTAAAATCGTTGTTCACTGGACGAGTCTCAATTTTAACGTAGGATCTCAACAAATTTTGTTTTATTTAGTTGGATTACTTTTTTACTGTTTTTGGATCGGTTTATTTTTTGAACCAACGCTCCACTTGCGTAAATTTTTTTAGACTAAACATTATTGACAAAATAATTTTTTGTGAAGAAATACGGTTTAAGCTGGTAGGCATGACCCACCAAGAATTACAGGAAAAAAACATGAATGGGATCTCTTTGCCGCCGGAAAGTGAATCTGAAACCAACCCTTTCAACTCCTCTGATACTCAATCCAATTTTGAAACTGACACATTTGAGAGTGATTCAGATTTTCGGGTCCTGCTGGCGGTGTTGTTGCACAAATATATAATAGAAAAAAGTAACAAATCCTGTTGATTTCATAGTCGGATAAAATAGATAGGCCCGACATTGCTCCGTCAAAATTTTCTTTGGTTTTTGATTAACAAATCATCAATCATTAAGGTTTTCAAACCAAATTGTAGACATAACAAGAACAAATGCAAACAAGTCATCTTTTTTCTTACCGTTTTTGAATGTAATGGTAAACCGTACTGCGCCAGGAAGATTACAACATGCAACGGATAGGTACCTAAATGCTACGTCACATCACCACCTTAAACAAAAGAAAGCTCTATGATTATAAGCGACTTTCGGCTTACACCACGTCGTAGTTAAACACCTAGACTTAGGCTTGGTCCTAGTCTCTCCTTGAGAGCCAAAACAAGAAGTAGAACTTGGCCTTTGTCGTATTGTCGTTCGTGAACCCAAACAAACTGACGTTTCGCAAGACATCGCAGCTTTCATCTTCAGAGTGGTACATCACTCTAAGCCAAAAGTCGCTTATAATCATAAACATAACAACCGCGAAAGCTTAAGATTTTATAAAAGAAAGCTCTGATTTAAACGTTAAAGCATAGAGCAGAAACCATCAGCGATGCCGAACATCTGGAAGAGGAAAACAATACGTCAAGGAAGCACTAAAGAGAAATGAATATAACGACACGGAAATAAAAAGAGCCCTTAGAAAGCATGGAACCAAATAACACCCTCGGTAAGAGAACCACGTACAGGTATCGTCCGCTTGGCTTTTGTTTCCGGAACAACAGATAAGATTGGTAGGATTTTAACCAAAAAGAACATAAGAGCGAGTTTCAGTAATACTGCATCTATCTAAAACAATTTTACTGGCACTAGAGATAAATTATCACGGACTAAAGTGGAAGGAGTCTACAAACAAATGTGTGAATGCGGAAAGAACTACGTCGGACAAACGGGAATGTCGGTAATAGAAAGAGTCAAGGAATATTAGAGCGACGCCCGAAGAAAGAGAATTAGACAATTAGCAATTGCGGAACATGTACACGAGCACGGTCGACTGTGATGAACCAGAAGTATTAACTACTACTACGAACTATCATCGGAGGATGACCAGAGAAGCCATCGCGATAAAAAAGCAGCCCAATATTAACTGTGACGACGGCTACAAACTTAACATATTATATAAAAACGAACAACTACAGAAAGAAACAGTCTGATAGCAGATTCTGAAGAAGCTGGCAGCATAGATAGCAAAACGTCGACGGCAAAACCCGGAAGAAGAATGTACTACAAGCGAAACCAAAAGTGAAAGCCTACGGAGTTTCAATCAATTGCCAAAGCAACAAGTATCAAACATTTATCTATTCTTTAAATGCCTCTGTGACAAATATCTATTGCTTACTTAAACTGAAAAGCTCACCACCAAAAATTTAAGAAGAGTTGTGATAAATAACTCGTTTTTTGTACATATGCACATCACAGTTTTTTATTTTCGTATATGAAAATAACAAACCACATCTTTTTTTTCAAAAGAAGTATGTCGCTAGGTAAAAAATCTCTAGATTGGCTTACGTGTTGGTATTAACAGTAGGATAATTCAAAACAGTACAAAAACAATAAAGTATCCTACTCTACTTGGGCCGTAATGTCTATCCAATTCCTACTCCATAAAGAGAGAACAAAATCTGTTCAAGAAAAAGTTTTGATGCTGCATGTTTTGTGGTAGCAACTACCTTTTTAACTTTTGCTCAAATCGCTGATATCTTCTAGTATAATAAAAAAAAATCAAATTTTGTTTCAGTTTGCAGCGTAAAATATCATCGGCGTTTGAAGAACATCAGTGTTTATTGCAATTCAAAAATAATCGTAGAAAAAGTTATCCAAAATAAAACGTTATAGTACTTGTCACAGTAAAAAAGCTGAATAGTCTCTTCTCCGCAATCTATCCTGTTTACAAAATTTGTAATCAGTCTTAACTTTATATACAAAAAAAAACAAACACAATTTTCCGCCGATTTTTTAAATATTTTTGTTGGTAAAAGTACTGAAAAATCAACATAATAGCTAATTAATAATAAAGATAAATAACAGTTTTTGTCAAATTTTCTGAAAATAACCTCGACATTTTTTTAATGCAGAAGTAATAGTGGGTTAAATGATTTTATTTTCTTACACACGAACAAGAGGCATTTAGTCACTTATCTCAATTTCCAATTTTACATTCAAACCTCTTTTTTTGGTGTTTACCAACATACGCCACAGAAACAATGGGAACAGTTTTTATAGTTCTCTCTTAAAACACAAAAATTCTGTTTCTTTAAGAACTGATCACAAACATTTTTTGTAAAACAGTCGACTCTACAAAGCCGCGTTAACACTGAAGAAGTTGATAAGCAAATATTTCCCAGTATAAACCTTAAAGCTACTACAACAAAATTAAGGTTTTAACTTATTTTTGTGTTAATTAATGATTCATTACTGAATATATAATTATGGGAAACAAGATGTTGCGTCAAAAATTTGTGCACTCTCCAACGCCTGAAATCGGCCAACAATTACGTTTATTAGATCATACCTAAAAGACTAAGGAGAAAAAGGATTTTGACCTATCTAGAAAAGGTCGAAGAGTTTGTCAAATCAAATGATTTAGAAACTAGGTGTAAGAAGAGATAGGATAGAACACCGGACGAAGACTAGTTCCTCAATTTTACATTCAGACGCCGGCTATCGATAAAAAAACCGCAGAATGTCAAAAGTAAAAAAAAGTTTTTTAAAAGACCACGTTTTTCCCGTGGACTAAAAAGTAGAAAATAACGTTTCTTTAACTTAAAACGTGCGCGCATTTAAATGTACTTTCTTAAATTATAAAAGTTCTTATAAATGCGCCTACGTTGCAGAAAAGTTATTTTCTACTTTTTAGTCCACGGGAAAAACGTGGTATTTTCAAAAAACTGTTTTTATAAAGTATTTATTTTCTACTTTTTAGTTTTATGATAATTTGTTTTAATATAGTTTTAAACAAACAGTTTGCCCGACTTACATAGCTTACACAACTGTCGTAGATCAAAAATGTTCAAGTTATAGTAAGAGTTTTATATTTTTTGATGCTTGAATATTGCATTGTCATCGATAATGCACATGCCTAAAAAATTTTAGCTTGATTAGTGCAGTAGAAGTTGTCGAAAAATCGATTACAAAATTTGAAGTCTTGCGGACAAACAATCAAACAAACAAACAAGAAAGCAAGCTAAAAAACACGTGGTAAAAAGGAACTACCAAGACCCATTCGTTGCTCATTAATATTGTAATTTGCTCGAAACCATTCTCTGAGAGTTAGACATTCTCGAGCCTGAGCATATTTTGGAATCTCGATGAGACCAGTTTTTGCGCAAAGCTTTCAAAAACGAAAATCGTTAGAGACGTTGGAATTCCGTCAACACGCACTACTAGCAGTTCCGGTCGAGGCAACACAATGGTGTTATGCGCCTGCAGTTTGCAATTCTTCTAATTATTTATTATTTTTAAGTGGAAGGATGTACGATGAATGAACCGCCAAGAAGCAATATCCACCTACCCTACATTATCGTAGACTGCAATCAAAAGAGGTTAGATGGAGACAGTTTGGGACCCTTAGACTAATTTTGCTAATTTACTTAATGTTGGCATTGACTTGATACAAGAAGCTATAGCAGAAGAAATTGTTATCCGAAAATTGCCACCTCACTGAAGTCATATCCTGCAGCCGCTTGATTTTTAAATCACTAAAGGCTACTTGGGATATAAAACTGGTTAAATAGCAAAAATTTAACTCAAGCAAGAAAATAATTTAAAAAACCTTTGCGCGATTAATAAAAGAGGTTTGGGAAGAAGCAACTCAAAATTTGATTCAGAACGAATATAAGAAAACACGCTTACCCTTACGATAACACAGTTATATAGAAAAATTTGATTCTATATCTTTTAAGAGATGGGAAAACCATCTTAAGTAGTTATGTAAGTGTTGAAACCTGTCTGGATAATCACTGGTCTGAATGAAAATCGGCCCTGATACCATTCTTGACGATTATTATGTAAAATTATCTCCTGAATCCAAAAATGAGCTCCGTTTTTACCCATCACCCACTTATTTTGGGGGGACCCCGTTTTTATTTTATTTTTTGCATTTTTTTATAGAATTTTAATTTATAGCCGTTAAACATCCCAAATGTATATAGAAACAACAATAAAATACAAATATATGAGAACAGTAAAAAAATATCAATAAACAGTTAGGAAGATTCACTGCACGACGCTGGCGATCTCAATACCACATGCAGGTTTGAACAGGAATTTTCGACAGGCTTGAACTTGCATTACTCTTCTCATTATAGTATATTACATTGTTTGCTTAACTGCTTCGATCAGTACATCTATAGCTGTTGCAGAGTTAACTTGTCGACGTTTTAAACGTGCTGGATTTTGTGTTCATTTTTGTTCATTTGTGTAAAACAGTAAAACTACTTTTACTCCGGATTTTTTCAAGTGACTAAGTGTGATTTGTGTTTAATGTCGGGAGTTAAATTACTGTTTAATTATGCCACGCGAGTGTAAAAATCATCCCGATAGCTTCTGCTATGTCTGCAGGGAATTAACTTTAAAAGCGCAACGAAAACCCCTTTCTCCGCTTGTTAAAACAGCTTATAAATTGTACTTTGATTGTCAAGTTGGTGACCAGGACAAGACTTGGGCTCCATCAGTTTGCTGTACGACTTGTTACAGTAGTTTGACCAAATGGCTCAAAGGTACCCGTAAATCAATGCCATTTGCTGTGCCCATGGTTTGGCGTGAACCTCGCTGTCATCTTACAGATTGTTACTTTTGTATGACTTCTACCGTCGGGTTTTTGAGCAAAAGTAAGCATACAATTCAGTATCCCAATATTCCGTCAGCTCTAAGACATGTTCCTCATAACGATACTTTGCCAATCCCAGAGCCCCCAAACACTTATACTCTAGAGCCGGAAATTGATTTAAAAGACTCTGAGCCACAACCTGAGGCTTCGAATGATACGTTCAATGATGATGAAGAGTATTCCGCAGATTTAGTTTCTCGGCAACCTCATCTCCTCACTCAATCGGAATTAAATGATCTTGTCAGGGATTTGCAGTTACCCAAGACTAAATCTCAGCTCCTAGGATCGCGGCTTCAACAGTGGAATCTCTTAGAAAAAAGAGTAAAAATATCTTCTTATAGGACTAGACAAGCAACCCTGAAATGTCTTTTCTCAGAAGATAAAGGTTTAGTGTTCTGCCCTAATGCAAATTTATTGATGACAGAGCTACAGATGCCATGTGACCCAGACAAATGGAGACTGTTTATAGACTCATCAAAAACAAGCTTAAAAGTTGTCCTGTTGGCAAATGGGAATGACTTCCCATCAGTTCCAGTTGCATACTCTGTTGATATGAAGGAAACGTACGAAAACATCTTCAGAATCCTTGATAAAATTAGTTATCATGATTATAAGTGGAAACTTTGCGCTGACTTAAAAGTTGTTGCTCTACTCACGGGCCTGCAATCAGGATTCACAAAATATTGCTGTTTCCTTTGTGAATGGGATAGCCGAGCCCGAGATAAACATTACATCGTACGGGACTGGCCTCTGCGAGAAAATCTTATTACTGGTCAGAAAAATGTCGCCCACAATCCTTTGGTTCCGAAGGAAAATATTTACTTACCACCTTTACACATCAAACTTGGATTGATCAAGCAGTTTGTGAAAGCAGTGGACAAGACAGGTGATGCATTTCAATTTTTGAAAACTAAATTTCCTCGTCTTAGCGAAGCTAAAATCAAAGAAGGCGTTTTTGTTGGTCCCCAGATTAGACAACTCTTCCAAGATTCGACGTTTATTGAACACCTAAATCGAAAAGAAAAACGAGCTAGGGCTTGCATTTCAAAACGTTTGTAAGAACTTCTTGGGTAACCACAAAAGTGAAGATTATGTCGCTCACGTCGAGGAACTGCTTTTAGCGTACAAGGACATAGGATGTAACATGTCTCTTAAAGTTCACTTCCTTCACTCGCGTCTGGACTTTTTCCCTGAAAATTTAGGAGCAGTCTCGGATGAACACGGGGAACGGTTCCATCAAGACATCGCTAAGCTGGAGAAGAGATTTTCAGGGAAGTGGAATGCAAGCATGTTGGCGGAGTACTGCTGGTTTTTGAAACGAGAGAGCTGTACCTCAGGGTATAAAAGGAAAGCAAGCACAAAGTAACGATGAATATCTTTTTATTTATTACTGTTTATAGCTAAAATAGTTCTTTTTCCCATTTAAATTAAATTCATGTCCATATATTTATTATTATAATAATTATTATAATTATTATTATCGTTCGATAAATAAATTATAATTAATTTATCGAAAAGTGGTAAAATTAGAGATTTGGGGCTCCCTCGAAAATGGTGGGTGATGGAAGAAAACGGAAGACATATTTGGATTCAGGACGTCATTTTACATAAGAATCACCCGGAATAGTGTCAGGACTCGATAAAAAATATTTTTTTGCAGACGTTCAGGTATAGACTGATAATGTAAGTGTTGAACTTAGTACCAGCAGTGTAAATATTTTACCATCTACTAGCAAGAGGGCTACTCTTGGAATTTCGTTTGAAAAAATACTGCTGATAACATTAAAACAAAACAAAATCATGATGCGTTCAAACCAAAGAAAAGAATTGCGAGCGAGGCAGAAGTCATAACTAGAAGTGAAGTTATAGAAAAACTACAGGATATGAAGGATAGAAAATTAATTAAAAATAGAACTGAAAAATAAAACGAAAAGACTGAAGACGAAAAAGAACTCATAGAGCCTAAAAGTAAAATACCCAAGAAACAATCTAAGCCAACTATGTTTGAAGAGTTAGAGACTGAAAATGAATAATTTAATATATGTGAAGAGGAGTATGATATATTTCTAGACGGAATAATTGACCACTGGAAGAGAAAAATGAAAAGATTAAAGTAATTGATTGACAAATTATAGATATCAAAAAAGCTGATTTGGTGTCAGATAAATTCCCAGGAAAGAAAAGCGTCAAATGTTATGTTGGTCAAGTTTTTCCCAAAGCTCCTAACATCTAAACAGACGAAGTGCAAATAAAATTCACGAGAAAAAGTATGTCTACTCAAAATTTTTTTTAAGTGGTTTTTAAGTTTCCACTTGTAGACGATATCGGCCATATCTCAATAATCGACATTATTAAGTAAGTTACTTGCTCAATCTAAGATCTGTAGGCGTGGTCATTTAAGTTTATAACTTTTTTATTAATAAAGAATTTCTACTTTGGTAAATAGCATTGTGAAGGTCTTTTTTATATATACAACGCACTTAACCCAAAATAAAACTATTGTAATAATATATTACAAAAATATCAACTGCCCACCATAAAAAAATATTTTTTTAAGAGAATTACATAATTTATAAGCTTTAGTTTATCCATATTGTTATCATATATATGTATCTCTATCACTGTTATATAACAAGGCATTTTTGATTGCATTTGTAAAAAATATTTTAAAAACAATTATTTTTATTACATGAACTACCATAAAAATTAGAAACGTTTACTTCAGAAGACTTACCATAAATTGCATTTTTCTTTGATGGTACAGAAACGTCACTGACCAGTTTTATATAATTTTTGTGTCAATAGTCAATGTTGTTGATTCTTTGGCGTAGACTGGAATACTGTAACGTTTTATTTTTTTATTTTGTTTTGTATTGAAATTATGTGTTTACTTGTTTGTATTTTGGTTTGATTTTGATCATCTTTATCTACTACCTTTAATCCTATTAGACGAATTCTATAATTTAAACATTAAATATTTTAATTAGTAAGTGATTAATTTAAATGTAGATTTAAATACAACTTAATTTGTTTATGTAAACGACGTCACGTCGTTATTGCAAGCTTTGTGGGTATAAACCTAAGCAACAGTACGTCGTTCAGACAAGTTCATATATTCAGTCCGTCTAGAACACAATTGGAAATAAATCATGTGTGCATGGAAAGACAAAACAACTTTTCGAGTTGCGTGTACTACAACAAAATCTGTCTTGAGTATTAGATTGATGCTACTGGACTTACCAAGCCACAAGTTTCTAACACTAACCAGGAAGCGTGTGTACATTTATAAGAATCCGGAAGATAATTGTTAATTATAAGCTGTCAAACATACATTTTTATTAATTACCATTATATTAAGAGCTATTCGTTAACGATAAAGAGATTGAACCAATAGTTACACCTTTCTTAAGTACTCTGGGTATAAACAACCCATCCAGTTTTTTTAATACTCGATGTTACAGTAGTTCAACGAATCTTGGTCATTGCTTTTATAATATGTATACTACAGACTACTGCGGCATATTTATTATGTGGTCATCAAGCATCAATTATGCATACATAACGTTTTGTATTTTTAATTCTTTGCAGACATAATTATTTACATTTATACACAAGCACCAAAACAATATTATGCGCAATTTTTTATCGTACGACGATGAAATTGCAAAAATAAATGAATAAACCCATAAAATACAATTAAAAAAATAAATAAAAATATAATTCATTTTTAGTAGACGAGTTGTTTTTGTTGAGTTTTTTTCTTTCTTCTGATGTAGAAGAAATAGCTTCCGAAATTGAAGCACGTGAATGTTGTAACCGCAGTTTCGCTCACGTTTATTAGAATAAAAAAAATTCGAACGTAAAAACAAGTAGAAACCAATACAAAACAACTTTTAATAATAAAGATTACAAACAACAATTCGAAATTTAAATGAAAGAGACCGTACAGAAAAGCGAAATGGCATATCAAAATTATGATTATTAGTTACGAAGCTTTTCACTCAGTTTTGTCACTTCGGTTTAATTTATTACACAAAAGTTTGATAACACTACTTTTTCTTCTGTACTATTAAATGACATAAAATAATAACAAACGGATACTATAAATAATAATCAAAACTTTAATAAAAGTTTAAAAAAATGCATTTGTGTTTTTGTAGAAAACACAAGAAACAAATTTTAAAAAGTGAGTTTTAACAACAATAATTTGAAGAAATGTCAGATTTTTGGTAAAACAACTATTACAAGCATAAGTACGCATCAACAAAAATTGAAGCGTTTCAAAAATCTTTCAAAAAGGTACTAGAAAACAAATAAAAACAAAAAAACAAAACTAACTTATAGCGGTGAAAAATGTGACAAAACAGACTGGAAGCAAACAATAAATTTGCAACCCTTATAGATATAAAATAAAACTAACGAAGTTTTCGTCAAAAAAGAAATTAGAAATCCAAAGTATCTTATTAAAAATAAGAGCGTGAAAAACACTTACAAAAACAGGATAATTTTCGTAGTAACACATGATAAATACAAAGCTTTCGATTATACGTGTCAGTCAGCAACTTCTTTAAAATAAAAAAAAAACTAGAACAATTTTGAACTAAAAGTAATTTTCTTAAAGAAAAAATTGTACTTCATTTTCTTAGTCTTTGTAAAAAAAGTTAATTTTATTGTTTTTATTGAACATTCAGTGACATCGCTGCTTTTATATTATTTATACTCAACTTTAACTAATAACTAATAGCCCTGAAAGCAGATGTTAATCGAGAAGTTTTATGATGTTCTTTTATGGCGTGAAGAATAATTACAGCAACTAATTGATTTATGTCTAGTGTTTACATTTAATTTACAATCTATTGTTACTGTTTTTCCTATCAACTCCTAAAAGCTCTTAATTGTTGTGTCTTATTCCATCAATATTTGTAATTTTTTTAAGAAATTGTTTCTTCAATCAATCGTTTCATTAAATTAAAAAAAAACAACTTCGTGAGAAGAATCGGCGTAAAGCTTTCAAAAACATGCAAATTAGTATCCGTAAAATTTCCATAAAAATATTTGTAAAAAGCACATATGGTTTATACCAAATGCCACAAAAATGATTGTTTATTGAACTTGTTTTAATGAAATTTTTTGCGAGCAGACGGAAATTTGTTAATCGAAAAAATCTTAAGAAGAAGGTACTTAAATATTAGATATTAAATTAATGTGTCGAGTCAAAAATATAGCTGTAAGCTAAACACAGTAGGTATCTTGAATAATAAATTGAATGGCCAGTCAAAACCAGATCCTGGAGTAACACAAGTAGCTTGTGTTGTATTAAATGAGTTCTTCAGAAACAGTGGGCGTCTTGAGGCTTTTAATAAATACCTACCATGTGCGATCGACTGCATGGGCGTCGGATATATGGGGACAAGGGTATGTTTATTCCTAAACGTGTTCAGTTTTATGATGCATTTACCTTAGTATATTCCAAAGTTTATTAAAATTACCAGTGCAACTTTGATAGCATCGATGAAGATTAAATGCAATAGAGTATTGGACACAATTGATGTAGCAATTCCTTTTATCAGAAATCAATTATTCACCATCATAATTATAGAGAAATACATCTAAGATTGAAAATAATTTACATTAGCTACCCAAAGCATCAGAATTGTTAGTAAAATAAATAGAAAGCAATAAAAAAATCTGAAACGTATAATATTACTGCTTCGGCTTTCATCTTAAAATAAATAGTAACTAACCGGTTCTGTAATAGTGTAAAAAATTTAACCAAAACTCAGAAAAAGCAATCGATAATATTGGTATGTATAATTTTAAAAATTGCTAAACTCCATTTAAGCAAACTTTTTAGATTAAAAAGAAACAAATAGTAAATGTATCTGAATATGTTTATTTGATATAAATTATTTCATTTTAATAATATTATTTAATATAATTATTATTTGGTAGCACCTCCTTTTGGCTTGATTAGTTCACGCACCCTTTTGGGCATACTGTGCATAAGATCCTTACATACATTTGCTGATATTTCTTCGCATTCATCCAGATTGTAAAAAAAAATTTTCTTTGAATTTATATCTGTAAATTGACAACTTCCCTTTCAAAATAGTCCACAAATTTTCTATGGGGTACAAATCTGGCAACTAAGAGGCCACATAACGAAGAAAAACCAATCCAAGTTTTTTTTGCTGTGTGACAGGGAGTTGAAACAATATTCGGGGACATCTTCGTCCAATAGTTTTAATATTGACGGTTTTGTTTAGCATGGTAATGTAGCGTTCTGCATTTATCGTACCTTCAGATAAAAACGTTCACCCACGCCACTGGCGACCATGATCATTATGCTACCACGACTAAATATGATTGTATGATTCTGGTTCAAAATCTTCGCCCGGTCTCCGCCTTACAAAAGTACCTCCAGGTTGACCAAAAATGTAGATCAAAAACGTAAGAGAATACAAATTTGATACTGTAATTTCCAACATGTGAAATTTCAGGTAGATAAAGAAATAATTGATAGGAATTTTTAAATTGCGCAAATGCTAATGAAAATCGCGAATAACATTTTTCAGAAAAAACCATATTAAAAATATTTTTAGGGTAAATGGTGTATTATTTATTTAGAATAATATAAATGCGAGCTTTCGAACTTGGTCTAAGTTCTTCGTCAGGCAAAATTAAATTAATTTGACAATTGTAAAAACTAAGGTAACTAAAAACAATAACTATAAGGGAACTAGATAATAAGCGCAAGTTATTTAGCTACAGCATTTGCTCGAAGGTCTAAAGGAAAACCACCATAAAAACTCTAGACGTAGCTTAAGTGTCAATGGTGGACAAATTAAGATTAAGAAATAACAGGTAACCATGTTTCAGAAAGTTCGTAACCACTGTCTCTATTGAAATTGTTAGGATGTTTGATAATTTAAATAGCTTCTCTAACCTTTCTTGATTTCCAGTTCTTTGTATTAGAAATTGTTTTAGTTTTCTCAAAGTTTATATCATGAATAGTGTCAAGTGCATGTTCGGCAATGGCAGACTTAGTAGGTTGTAGTAAACGAAGATGTCTTTTATGTTCTTTTAATCTCGTATCTATAGTTCTACCAGTTTCGTCAATATATACCTTGCCACAGGTGCATGGGACTTAGTACACTCCACAGGTATTGTAAGGTATTTTGTCTCTTATAGGATTCAACAAATTTTTAATATTAGTAGTAGTATTATAAGATACTTTTATCTTATGTTTACTTAGTATTCTTCCAATTTTGTCACTTATGTTAGAAACAAAAGGTAGAATAACAAAGTTTTGGTTAATAGTTGAATCATCTGTGAAAGTAGGTCTTGTCTTTGGTCTAAGAAATTTTTTTTTATTAAAACCATTTCTTATAAAAAATTTCTTAAGGTGTTCTAATTCTTCTTGTAATTTATCTTGTTGACAAATTATTTTTGTGCACGATTATATAATGTGCGAATAGAAAGTTTCTGAGCTGGGTGATGATGAGAATTTCCGTTTATGTATTGATCTGTATGTGTTGGTTTTCGATAAACTGAATCTATTAAAGAACCATCTGATTTTCTTTCTATTTTTACATCAAGAAAAGGTAAGGTACCATTAATTTCTTTTTCAATACTAAATTTTATGTTTGGATGTCGATTGTTAAGGTATTGAAGAAACGTATGTATTTCATCTAAACCATGAGACCAAATTGCAAAAACATCATCTACATATCTTAGCCATAATTTTGGTTTTTTTGAGGCAGATTTTAAGGCTTCTTCTTCAAAATATTCCATATAATAATTAGCAATAGATGGAGAAATTGGTGATCCCATTGCTACACAATCTATCTGTTTGTAGTATTCACCATTAAACAAAAAGAATGATGTTGTCAAACAATGTTCAACTAACTTGATGGTATTATTATCAAATTATTGTCGTTGTAAAAGTTGTAAAGTATCAAGTATTGGTACTTTAGTGAACAACGAGGAAACATCAAAACTAACCATTAAATCATTTGAAGATAATCTCTGTTTACTAGTTACTTCAATAAAATGTTGTGTGTTCTTTATAAATGAATTACTCAAGCCAATAATAAGGTTTCAGTATAGCATTTAAATACTTAGATAGTTCATAAGTTGTCGATCCAATACAGCTAACAATTGGTCGAAGAGGTGTATTTGGTTTATGTATTTTTGGTAATCCGTAGAACCTTGGAATAAGAGGATCTTGTGGTGTTAGTTTCTTTATGGTTTCCGTTGATAAATTACTTTCTTTTAATAACTTTGCTGTTAATAATTTGAACTTGTTATTTGGATTTTGAAGAAGTTTTATGTAAGTTGTTAGCTTTGTTAATGTATTCCTTTTTATCCATTAACACAGTCGCTTTTCCTATGTCGGCTGGTGCAATTATAAGATTATTGTTCTTTTTTAAATCTTTTAATGCTTGGTATTCTGAACTGGTTAGATTCTTCTGTGGAAGTTTCGCTCTTCGGAATATCCTGGTAGTTTCAAATCTGATCTCGGCTGCTTCACGATCTGGAAGATGGCTAATGCTGGCTTCAATGTTGGAGATGATGTCCTTAACAGGAATTCTTGAAATAATAAAATAAATAATAAAATAAATAATAATAAATAATACACCATTTACCCTAAAAATATTTTAATATGTTTTATGGTGACAGTTATATGTCTAAAATAAAACCATATTTACTTGCGAGTGTCACAAATTAAACTATTAAAGCTTAATTATTCTAAGTATAACTCATGCTAAGAAAAAAAAATGATAAAAAAACTTTTGGCACTTATGGTGACACGGCTCTTACCTATACAATGAATATAAAATTTCAATTTATATGAAAAGCATTAATTTTTTTTGTTTACTTTAACCAAGGTTGAAAAAACTACCTTCAGTATTCTTCCGTCTTTAATAATTTGTGGATCTGGAGTTTTCTTAAAATACCACATTTGTTGATGACAGATATATCATTGTCTATATGTTTGAAAGTTACTTTACTCCTGTCTACACTTCGAAACCTGGAACTTCATATTCAAAATTTTCAAATTGTAACTTTTTTAGTAAAAGACGCCCTCTTGTCAATTAATTTAAAGGACGCCAGTATAGTATAACCACCAGGACTTAATTGAACTTGTTCTTCATTTTCATCATCAATGTCGTAGATGCTACTTCTACTTTTTATCCATTCTTCTTTCTCTGAACTGGTATCCTCTATTTGTTTCTTTTTTGAAGATTTACTCGACTTCCATTTGTTTGTTTTTTCTTTTTTTCGTTCTTTTTCTTTCTTCTGCTAGATGTAATTACACTTGGTATGTATTTTTTTCTTTTTTCGGAAGTATGTTTTTGGTTTGGTCACAGAACAGTCATTAAATATGAATGCTAAATTTCCTTAGGCGCCACAATTATATTTGATGTTGAGAAATTATGGTTCGGTAAATAGTATTGAAAAGTTAAAGTTTGATGTGTGATTTCAGGTGGTCTATATTCAGGTATCGGTTACTCATCGATTATAACTTCAAGTGACTGACTTTGCATTACTATTGGCGCGTTTGCGGTGACATGAATACATTTCATCAAATTTTATTCGGATTTCTCAATTACTAAAAGTGGTGCTTCAGTTCTTAAATGTGTTGTTGATGTTTCGACATGTCTCAGGATAACTTTGAAAAATCAACGTTAATTACATCGAATCGAATGTTTGTAAACCAGTTTTCTTAAATCCTGAGATTATATTATTCTATGAATCCTGACAAAATCCTTAAAACATCAACTTTAGTCATTTCCTTTCCGTCCTTCAATCAATACGCAATTTTTCAGCCACATCAATGGGTGGTAAAATGTGTGTGGAACGGGGATAAAGCGCAATGAGTATAAGTTTATTTTTCTATAAATATTATAACTGGAAAGAAAACTGATTCTTTTTTAAAAAAGACAAACACATTGGCAATGAATATAAAAAAGCTCTCGGAAGTCATCCAGCCTTTTTCTGTTTTGTCAAACTCCCAATTGCTTGGTGTTGTTGCAGCCAGCATTACTTATACTATAAACTTAGTGGTGAAGCAAATTGCCTTATTGCATTCATTGCACATACAAATAGTGATGTTTTCTTTGTTAGCATTGGAGATTTACTATAGACGCTTTGCTATTGAAGTCTAATAATAAGCCCTCCTTTGGGTAAAGAGAAAAAATATGTCTCGTCCATGTTAAACACACTGTTAGACAATTTCAGTACTTTAGAATCATTTCTTAATAGCATTAATACCTCTGAAAACCTCTACCTTTTTTTAATTATAACTCATGATCAAAAAGTACCCGGATTAATCATTTAACCAAACCGCGATGAGATATTGTCAAAATTTTTTTTTCTAAATTGGTACATCTGTCAGTTGATTACAGTTTACTTTTGAATGCAATCTTTCAGATAGTTTGTGCGTAATAGCTTTGTAAACAAGTAATAAATTGTGTGGTGTGTTCTGCGAATTTCGCTATATCGAATTTAGTTGAGCAAAGAGTTTGCCTGAAATTTTGTGTTTCTAACAAAATATCATGTGCAAAAGTGTTGAAAATGTTAACCGCCCTACGGAAACTCGACAATGTCAAAAACACAAGCATGTCAGTGGTAAGTGAGTTTAAAGCAGTGTTGTTAAATAGTTGCCTTGTTCCGGTCGTCCATCCGACTCTTTGACTGATAAAAACACCAAAAAAGTGATTTAAAAAATGCTCTAAAATTGTCGTGTATCAGGGAGAGTGTTCGTCGCAAGAGGCCGGAGAGGTGGAGAAACAACTTCTGGTTTCTTTACCACAACAATCTCACACATCTTATCTTGTACGTGACTATTTGACCAAAAACAACGTTAATACCGTTCCGCAAGCTCCGTATTCACGCCCGCGGCGTGTGACTTTTTCTGGTTCTAATTACTCAAATTACCACTTTGCGTTTTGAAACGATTGAGGCGCTAAAGAAAAAATTGCAGAAGGAACGGAAGGCGATTGCAAAAGTGTGTTTTAGGTTTGTTTATTATTGTTCATCGTTAGTTCTAGAACACCAAGTGATCAATGTGCAAAAATACTCAAAATTTCAAGTTTTACTTTCCAAAATATATTTTGTTAATTAATTAATTCGAAAATGATTTTTATCGAGCTATTTATTTAGAAGAAGTGTATCTATAAATCTCAGTTTACCAAAAACAAATAGTAATGAAAGATGGAAAACGTATTTGTGTAAATTTCAGTTAAAACATACCAAAAACTAATACTATGTATCCAAATACAAAAAAAAATTTTTTTTTACTAGTTTCATAATAACTTTTTATGATTTGTATGTGGTTATCCCTTGGTTAATCAATTATATCTATTCTATTATGCACGATCTTTTTTGCATACTTAATATCATTAATACAAATTTTAATGATACTATTCATGCCGCATAGCAAACACTGAAGATAGTGATAAAAAATAACGGTTAGACGTTGGTAGCAATTACCTTAATGCTTAACAGGTACAAAAACATCATTTTGCATATTGCAGTTGACAAAGTGACATTGATCCTAAGTCAATGAAAATGAACCTGCATTTAAACGCACGTGATGAATTAAAGAGACGTTTACCTGCTACGAATATAAACACCCTACAATCTTATGCTCTTTAGTCGTAAAGTCTACATTTAAAAAAATAAACAAAAACCGAGTTAGGAAACGCTTCACTAGAATACAACAAAAAAATTAGACGACGTTTCATTCGGTGGCTCGATTTTTTGCTGAAACGATATAATAGTGTAGTCGTATTACTAGATTAACTATTGAAGTTTTTGTTGTAACAGCAGGTGTTTGCTGCAAAAGGGACTAAATTCATCGTTAAGAGTTCAAAGAGCAAACAAATTTTCTCATGACTTTTAAATAATGCTAATCTAACTTTAATTTTTTGTTTCCTAATATGCTGCTGAATATGTAATAGTGAATGAGGTTTGGATTTTTTAAAATTATAAAAAATTTAACAGTGGCCTACTTGCGTGTATATCAATTAAAACGATTTAATGTTATAAATGTAAATAGTAGGGAATGCTACAATACATGTCACAGTATTAAGTTTACTTAATCTGGCAATATACTTGTGACAATTAAGTTTTAAGTAACCTCAAAAAAAATGCTAAATAAATATTTTATTTTTTGAATTAATAAAATAGTATACAAAGAATTGACGGAAAATGGAAACAATCTATGCAAATAAAATGGAAACCTTTAAGAGTGTTAAAAGTATAAAAAACAAAATTAAATTACAAAAAAAGTGTACAATGAAGTAGCCAATAAAATACAAACATAAAAAAGCTGTTCTAAAAACAATCAAAAATAGATGAAGAAACAAGATAATAGATTAAACAAAAAAGAGAAGTTAGAAGCCAAAGTTGATTTCTCCAAACCCTTGGTAAACAATTTTGTTGTAGCAGACAACGAAGTAGAAAAACATGACACAAAATAATGTAATCATTGGCAAATATGGCAAAAATAACAAAAGTAATAAGATCAGTTCATTACTACCCATTGTTATAAAAACCGGGCGAAAACAAAGAAAAGTGGATTTAACTTTAACATTTGTATTTTTTTGCTTCTTTTGCGGTTGTTTTATTTGTTTCGTATATTGAATCGCGTCATATGCCAAACTTTTTGCCTTGGGTCTATTCACAATTTCATTTGAATGAAAATGGTCAAAACATGTATAGCTGTGAAGAGACATATACCACATAAAATGTTTAAATTAAATAATTCTTATTTGGTCTTGTAGGAACACTGATTGCCAGTTTTAGTTTGCATTATTGCCTTAAAGATTGAACTATTGTAAATTAAAATGGTTGTATTAAAACTAACTGTTAAACCTAATTAAGTTGAAATTAATAAGTGCACGAGTTCAAAATGACGTTTAGAGCGAAACGAATATTAGAAGCAGCTTTGAATCAATTTCATGAAAATGAAATCTTTAGCTCCCGTTCCAGAAGGTAAGTTTATAAAACCTCTGTTACGTTTTTACACATATGTAATGTCTATAATGTAGTTGTGTACTGAAAGTATGCTAAATCCGCCCAGCAATGAAAAGCATTTTAATTAAGCAGTCATATTCCATTTTTAATTTGTTTATTGATTTCAGACAATGTATTTTTGAGTTACCTGTCATCAGCTTTTAGTGAAATTGCCATAGAACCAAACTCTGAAAACAATGGTGATGGATTTTGGGGATGTAAGTAACACATCATCCAAAAGAGAGAGATGAAGAAACAACAATTAGTTCTGAAGATAATTTAGGGTCATTAGAGGTGTGCGATGGACATATCTTCGGATTCTGAAAAAGAGAAAACTCCTGAAATCGATCTAGATCCAGAACCTCAACCAGAACCATCAAGTGGGACCATTCATTGGGAAGACGTAGAAAATATCACACATTTCCAACCGAACAAAACCATGTCTACAATTCGAGATGCAGTAGTGGGTAATTCTTCCAAATTGAATTTAGATTTTCAACTCTTTCCAAAGAATCTTTTTATTTATATTGCACAAAACACCAATAAACGCATCAATATTTTTAAAAAAAAACAAGTCGAAGAAAATTTTTGCTACAAAGGCAGCCGAAATTATGATTGTTATCGGTTGTATGTTTGTAATGTGCTATAACCGTCTGCCATCATTTCATGATTATTGGTCTAATAATGAAAGCTCGAGGAATCAGTGCATCAAAAAAGCTATAAGTAGTGATCGCTGTACTAAGCTGCTCTCAAAAATGTCTTGTGGTGATTCTGAGAAACCAGAAAAATGTAGTAAGTCATATTATATCGATAAAGTAGTTAATTGCTTGAATCAAAGGTTTTAGTCGACAAGAACACTGTTTTTCAATTTTAGTATAAATAAATCTATGGTAAAATTCAAAGACCGCATATCTGCCAATAGAACCCATTAGAAAAGACATCAAGATATGGGAATAGATAAAGAATCTACTCTCGCAAAACGTGTAGTAAAAAAGCTTTTCCAATGTATCCCGACTAATACTGACTTATTTGTTTGTTTTGATAGATTTTTTACTTCCGTCAGGCTACTGTATGCATTTGCCGCAGCTAGTATGAGAAATAAAAAAAACGTAACAGCAATAAATTATGGGTACAGCATCAGGCATGACAGGTAGTTTTTGACAGGATACCAAGGAAGTTCTTGTTCTTAGCAATTGTCATTCTGACGAAAAATCGAAATTAAATCGGAAAATAAAGACTAGTAAAAAGGCGATATTGAAATGCCCAAAATCTATTGACAACTCTCTATGATTTTGATAAGAAACCGGGAAACTGGTGATGCGAAGTCTTTTAAAAACTACTTATGACTGCAGTCATAAATTGCATACTGTATAATGAAGTCAAACACAATGAAGAAAAAAATTTTAAGCGATTTGGCGGAAGAGGAAGAGAAAATGGGAAAGTAAAAAACGTTTAACAGGGCGGCCAACAACTTCATCTCGACATGCATATGTACAATGTAGGAAATCATTTACCAATGCAAGGAAAGACTTACAGAATGTGTTTCAGATGTGCAGAAAAGAAAATTGAAGTTGGTACCAAGACTTTATGTATTGCTTCCAATGTACAGTTGTGCAATAATTGCTTTACACAATTTCATACCTAAATTGTAAACGCTTCTGAATAAACTTTTGCATTTTTACCAAAAAAAAACAATTCGTACTGGAACTATTTCCCACACTGTATGTATGTTTCAATAATCTTTAGGTGCAATAAAAATTGGATGGATACCACTAAAAAATTAGATGCACAAAAGTCGACGCAAAAGTTTAATTTAAAAATCATTAATTTTTCTATTTTGTATATTTGTTTGGTAATTCAGTGTGTTGCCTAACTCGAGGATTTAGTACATCCTTTATACTTGACTTGTTAATTGCTCTTCTGTGATATTGCATCTATGAATATTGTTGACTTTATACGTTACAGATGTCGATGCCAACATAAATACTTGTTAGTTCTACTTGTATCTTCAGTTATGTAGACGTGTAAACAAGCACCTATAGTTACTTCCGTTCTGGCTCCCTTTTTAATCGGTTATAATATGCACATTGAAGATACGCTAATTTATACTAATTGAAGGGTCCAATGCAATAACCGGCCAAGTCCACTTTGATCAATGTTCAGGAGATCAAAAAAACGTTCTATAAGCAAAATAGAGATTGATAGATTTTTGAAACAATTTCATTGTATCTAGATAGTACCAAACATCTTGTAAAAAAAATTTGAGGCACGTACGTCTAAAACTACCTAAAATACAAACAAACATTAGATGGACTTGGCCTGTTATTGCATAGTTTCTGCAAAATTTTATCAATAAACAGTAAAAAAAGTAATGTAAATGTGAATATTTATTAATTTCCATAATACATTATAAAAACAACAGAAAACTTTAAACTATACACAAAATAAGAAATATTTTCACTTATTCGTCGCTGCTAAATTCTGACACTGAAGTTTCATGGTCCTGTAGCTGATAGGATTTATGGTATTCTTCTATCTCATTGTAATACCACAAGTCACATTTAGGAACATAATTTTTTGCCAATATCATGACATGATCATATTTAGTTTTTTTAAGCAATCTTCGTGCCTCATACAGTTTTTGGTCATTATTTGGAAACGTGATGGTCTCTAAAATTTTCTTGTTTTTTATACCAAATGTGTAAAAAACTGGGAAAGCTACTGACTCACTACATTTTACCAATGTTTCTGCATCACTTTTTTCATAAATTATAAGCCGATATTTAGACAGTGTGAATTTGGAATTTTTGTTTGACGGATTTTTCAAAAAAAATCTTTGGAAATGATCTCTGAAGTTGAAAAGAAAATCTTGTGTTACCTGTATAACTTCAAAATGTTTATTTGCGCTTTTAATAATATTAATGTAATCCCGTGGTAAATATATTTTGTCGTGTTTACGTTTCATCTGTTCTATTGCCCCAAAACTGCGATCGCAGGGCAAAAAACTGTGCCCCGGTTCTGGATATCTGTGGCATATAAATCTATATCTATTAGTTTCTACTAAGCTGTGTAAAAATTGTACCAACATGTAGTTTTTGTTTTGAGATGCACAGTTATCGGAGAAAATATAGATAGCTGTTACTTCAGGTCGTATGAAGTTATTAAAAAAGTGTAAAAGAAGACTGGCTACTTCATTTTGTCCTTTACCAGCCAAGGTTTCATCATAAATGTAGAAGTAGCTTTTTCCATTACTGCCAAGATGTACGCAAAAATTAAACACCCAAAGTTGAATTTTATAAAAGACTTCACCACTCGATGAAACGGGTAGGGGTAAATTTTGCTGGAAATCAAAAGTGATCACTTCAAATTTTGGATCATTTTTTGATAACTGTGTTTTATCTTTCAAGTCGGTATAAAAGTGGTCTGCCCTAACAATATGAATAGACTTTTCGCGCTCCAAAACTTTTTTTTCAGCATCAGAGTTGGCTCCATTAATTTTATTTGTTAATTTGTCGCACTTTTGGCAAGTGTCCGACTTTGGTTTGCCAAAAGTTATGTTATAGTTTTCCACAAAGAATTTTCTGAAATATTCATATTTAACAACAGTTTGTAATGTGCTATAACCGTCTGCCATCATTTCATGATTATTGGTCTAATAATGAAAGCTCGAGGAATCAGTGCATCAAAAAAGCTATAAGTAGTGATCGCTGTACTAAGCTGCTCTCAAAAATGTCTTGTGGTGATTCTGAGAAACCAGAAAAATGTAGTAAGTCATATTATATCGATAAAGTAGTTAATTGCTTGAATCAAAGGTTTTAGTCGACAAGAACACTGTTTTTCAATTTTAGTATAAATAAATCTATGGTAAAATTCAAAGACCGCATATCTGCCAATAGAACCCATTAGAAAAGACATCAAGATATGGGAATAGATAAAGAATCTACTCTCGCAAAACGTGTAGTAAAAAAGCTTTTCCAATGTATCCCGACTAATACTGACTTATTTGTTTGTTTTGATAGATTTTTTACTTCCGTCAGGCTACTGTATGCATTTGCCGCAGCTAGTATGAGAAATAGAAAAAACGTAACAGCAATAAATTATGGGTACAGCATCAGGCATGACAGGTAGTTTTTGACAGGATACCAAGGAAGTTCTTGTTCTTAGCAATTGTCATTCTGACGAAAAATCGAAATTAAATCGGAAAATAAAGACTAGTAAAAAGGCGATATTGAAATGCCCAAAATCTATTGACAACTCTCTATGATTTTGATAAGAAACCGGGAAACTGGTGATGCGAAGTCTTTTAAAAACTACTTATGACTGCAGTCATAAATTGCATACTGTATAATGAAGTCAAACACAATGAAGAAAAAATTTTTAAGCGATTTGGCGGAAGAGGAAGAGAAAATGGGAAAGTAAAAAACGTTTAACAGGGCGGCCATCAACTTTATCTTGACATGCATACGTAAAATGTAGGAGATCATTTACCAATGCAAGGAAAGACTTACAAAATGTGTTTCAGATGTGCAGAGAAGAAAATTGAAGTTGGTACCAAGACTTTATGTATTACTTCCAATGTACAGTTGTGCAATAATTGCTTTACACAATTTCATACCTAAATTGTAAACGCTTCTGAATAAACTTTTGCATTTTTACAAAAAAAACAATTCGTACTGGAACATATATGACCTAGTGGAAATCATTAATGGTACACATATTTCCCACACTGTATGTATGTTTCGATAATCTTAGGTGCAATAAAAATTGGATGGATACCGCTAAAAAATTAGATGCACAAAAGTCGACGCAAAAGTTTAATTTAAAAATCATTAATTTTTCTATTTTGTATATTTGTTTGGTAATTCAGTGTGTTGCCTAACTCGAGGATTTAGTACATCCTTTATACTTGACTTATTAATTGCTCTTATGTGATATTGCATCTATGAATATTGTTGACTTTATACGTTACAGATGTCGATGCCAACATAAATACTTGTTAGTTCTACTTGTATCTTCAGTTATGTAGACGTGTAAACAAGCACCTATAGTTACTTTTGTTCTGGCTCCCTTTTTAATCGGTTATAATATGCACATTGAAGATACGCTAATTTGTTTTAATTGCTTTACCCACGCCATTCTCCGATATTAATTTGCCGCTGCCTTTACTTTATTTTGAGTTAAGTTTGATGGTAATTGAAGCACTTCAGCTTTATATTTAAAGTCAATTTGGAATAAATAAAATTAAACCTTGCATATTTGCAATTGTAAATTATGAATAAAACAGTTATTAGTATTTTTTGGATGGTTATTGACCAAATGACCAAAGTAGAAGCCGCCATTGGTGCCACACTAATAGTATCCCAAGATCGTATCATTCATTTTACAAGTCTTTGAAACCAAAAACTAAAACGCCTGCTGCAGAAACTTTATCTGAAGAAGATAATGTTTATGCAGTATTATAATAAGCTAGCTGTTCGTAATTGACGAGATAAAGTTTATTAACCGATAATAACATCTCCTTATTCCAACCTGTCACATTATTATTTTATTGTATTTAGGTTAGCCACTTTCATCATTTTGGAAACTTTCTGTTTTTGTATACAATATGAACCAAATTGATCTTTCTATATAGTTTAGTTTATTGCAATTTCGTAACTTTATTTTTCACAATTAACACAAATTAACACTTTTATAATATAATATTCTCTCTATTTATAAAATTGACAAATTTTATCGATTATCTGACATCGAAATTCTAGTTATTATTTTTGGCAAGTAATTCGATCTCAGTTTTATTTGTTTTTACTAACAGAAGTAGTACTAATAAGAAATAGATAATTATAAAACACTATAGTTCTGGAGAACACACAAAATTTTTAATAGAAAATAGTAATCTCGATTTGTAGTAGTATATCCAAATACTAAAAAAATTGCAAAAACAAAATTAAAAAATTTAGCAAATAAAAGAAGAAGAATTTTAGAGTGAAACTTTTTTAGTGAGGAAAAATCTAAAACTTTGGTAAGTTGGGCACAAAAAGGGACAGCACAGTAGCAGCAAACTATATTTTTTTATTTACATTGCTGAGGTCTATATTGACATGAGCTATAATAACCTTTAATATCGTTGTGACTATCTACGTATTTACCAAGGGTTGTTTTAAAAACTTTATTGATTAATGAAATTTCTTTTTAAATCAGTGTGGCATAAAGGAATCTTATATATAATATAAAACAACATTAATATAAAATAAAACAGTGTTCAGTAAATTTAAAATGACAGAGTCCTAGGAACATTTTACTTTTTATCAATAAATAAAAAATTAAAGCAAAGAAGTTTCGCTTCACTCGTAAACTTATGTGGGCGAGGCTCACTAGTTCAATTTTTTTAAATTTTTTTGTGATAACGTTAGATGATAATAGAATTAATTTATGTAAAATTAGAGCATACACAATTTTGCATATTTGCTAAATTTAAAGTAATCTTCTATCTACTATAAGAAATGAGATTCCCGTGCTTTTCTTAGCAGTTAAATCATCCTGTATTGCGTAAAATTTTGGGATATGCAATTATTAGTATAGTTTGTAAATAAAGTTAAATGATAGAGAATACTGTGTCAACTTACTTGATTAATTGATTAGATTAAGAATGAAGTATTTTGAGACCTACTAACATTGAGAGATATTTCTTTGTTAAACATTACCCTGTTTCTAAACTAAAGAAATAACTCCAAATGAAAAAAATTGTCAGTTTTTAGTAACACTCATTGAATTCTGATTGAAGAAATAGACGCGTATCACAATGCATCGCATTAATCCAAATGTTTCCTATATAACGCACTTGAAAAAAAAAGTATAATAACACTGCACCTATTTAGATAATCAGTGTTTATAATAATTTGTAATTACTGGTGTATGTAGATAAGTTATCTATGAAAGTTATCGGTCAATGCAGAGTATTGTCTCCTGTTATCGTTCAACACTCGTTTGATTTCTTCAGTCTGTAAATATATCAACTCTGTTCGTATCTAATCGGTATTCCCCTGTCAAATGTTTAGGACTCCAGTAAGTGGGTTTATGAAATTGAGGTTTATGTTTGTTTGAATGCAAGCAAAATAGCAGAATGAATACAACTTGACCTGATAGCACATAAATATTTTTGAACTTTGATGATAAATACATCAAAGCGAGTCTTTCATACTGATAAATAACACGAAACGCTGGTCTTTTGAAACCATAATTTAGAAACTTCAAAGGAAGTTTAATAACAATAAAAAAACATTACACGTTTTAGTGGCAATGCAGAGAGCATTACAAATATATAGGATTTTATGAGAAAATTCATAGTGTTGTTATCAGAATCCGAAACAAAAGAGTAGAACAAAGACGCGAATGGCAATAGTAATCGCCGAGGGAAAATAAAGCGTCGCTTAAATCAACTGATGCATCGAGAAGACAACTGTCAACAGGGGTGGTTATAGACCATCATCTTATATGTCGGCGAGGTAAGTGTGTCCACAATACGCGACGCTATAATAAAGTAATCTTCGAAATGTCGGTAGCTCTTGGTCGTTCTATAACCATAACTATAATTCAACCCCTACGCTTCGGTGCAATCGCTCTCATCAGATGGGTCGTGAAGTATCTGTGAAGAAGTGCCGGAGGTTTCCACCTGATAAATCAATTAAATGCGTCCCTTCCCCCCGAGAAACTACGAAAACGACAGCAGCACCTCATAAATATCATTCGGCTCCCGGTCATCCCACATCTTTATTGTCCAGAGAAAAAATAATTCTTTTCTGCGGCTATCTGGAATCCATTAAGGGGAATAGAAGGTAAATGAAGCATCGCGATATGGGAACTCGTAAGGGTTATCAGTGCTAGATTGGTCGCATTTACATTTTATAACATTGTAGATGGTCATCTGTGCGTAATTTGAATGAAATATGAGAATCGCTGACTTATAGGGAGTAACCCTCACCAACGTCCACTTGGAAAGCTCGTATTTAAAAACTATAAATAAATCAATCCCCTAGTTGTTTTACATAATTGTGAATTCGAGCTTTTCCGTTGCGAAGTTTTTCGATAATCAGGTGCAGATCATTTAAAAGGAACGAACGCGATGGTTTAAGGGAACGAGAAGAACATTCAGCAGCAATCTGGCATTCTAAGTAAGACAATTGCACGGGAGGCACAGCTATTGTGCATAATGCAAATGTTACACTCGTCCGCAATTTGCATTTACATAACCTGTTTATGTTTGATGAACTGCAAACCCAGACTGTAATTTGTGGGTGTCATTGCCCACCCTAAGCAAGCTACTACTACTACTTATCACCTTTTATTATGTCTACGTAATACCGTTAACCGTTACAATTAAATGAAGACAGTAGAAATCTTCGCGAACACGTACCTGTATATGTCCATCTGCAAACCACGTGCCAATGTAATATACCCGCATAAATAATTAAAACAACGCTCGTAATAATTAATACGAACCCTCGCCAATAACTTCAAAATAATTTTTCTATATAATTTACGATTACGATCTTATTGCGAAATTATTATTACCGCAAGACCATCGGCTTTATTTGCGTTTTTATCATTCATTAACGCCTATCGCGGATTTGAAAACGTACGCCAAAGAAGCCACAAACTACAATCCTGCATATTTTGTGGTTTTAAAATGATTTATTAGAAAGCATAAAATTGTCGTAAAATTACCATCTTGAAATATAGATTTGACGATATTGAGATATTATACTTATAATAAACTATAACAAACTGACCAAAATGTTGCACTTGAAAAGATTTCAAAGCAAAGCTTTTCGGTCGCTCTTTAATGTAACAATCCTTTAAATTTTTAAGTAACTTATACCGGGTCTTTCTCAAAACTTCGTTTTAATACTTGCGTTTACGAAATGTAATTAATTCTCTAATGTTTGTTTATTACATATAATTGTAATAAAAACTAACTCATTTATAAAGTTGATTTAGAGGAATTTTTTTTTGCTTTTAGTTCAAATTGAGTTCTAGAAAGTACAAATGCTTGTCGATTTTGGAGAAAAAGAAAGTTATCGAAACTGTGGAAAGAGGAGGCAAGAACACTTATGTGACTAAGGAATTCAATATTCCTCTGAGTACTCTTCGAACCATATTAAAAAATAAAGAAAAAATCTGTGCTGTACGTACAATAAAGTAAGGAAACAAATGACTAAGGGCGAATTTTCTCTTTCTTATTTTTGGTTTCTTTGTTTTTTAAAATGAAAAGGGTTCAACCACGCTTAATTCATTTGTCACACTGGCTGCTTCTACAGGTTATAGGCCCAGGCTACGATTAAATGATAACTGGAATATATTACTAGAGAAACATTATTTTAAATAATTTATATACATCTTAACCCAAAAGATGGACAACCTCGTTATTGAAAAATTTGGAATATTCCAGTTTAATGGAAAAGGCTACGATCACTGGAGAATTCGGATGGAAATTATACTAGATCAATATGATGTCAAATGTTGTATCGAAAAGGAACACGAAAATCCAAGTGAGGCGTTCGTACAGAAAGACAAAAAATGTAAGTCTCTAATCATACAATGTATCGCAAATTCACAATTGCAGAATGTGAAAGATAAGGAAACTGTTTATCAAATGTGGAATGCATTGGGTTCAATTTTTCAAAGGCAAGGAATAACTTCACAATTATACTTGCGAAGAAAATTACTGTCAATGAAGTTACGTGAAAGTGAGTCATTCGAAAAACACGTTATTAACTTTGATGAAACTGTCCGTGAACTAAAGTGTGTTGGTGCAAAACTAGAAGATATGGATGTTGTATGTCACCTGTTATTAACTTTACCAAAATCATATGATACAATAGTTACAGCTCTAGAAACATTACAGCCTGACAGGCTTACGTTAGAATTTGTCAAGGGAAAACTATTGGACCATGAAATGAAAAAAAATAATGAGAGAACCAATATCTGATGAATCTGCAGCTTTTTGGAGTGAACCAAACCGTCGGTTTCATAGACAGCAGCAAGTTGGTCGTAATGAAGGTCACCATTCAAACTTTGAACGTGCAAAGGGTTATCGATCAGTCATTAAATGCCATAATTGCAGGAAGCTTGGACACATGAGAAAAGATTGCAAATACAAGAAGCAAGCAAACAAACAAACATGGAAAGTGATGAACCTGTTGCTTTCATGGTTAATTTGCTGCCGGTACAAGAAACCTCGCATACAAGCAAGAAAATATGTCGGTACTTGGATTCAGCAGCTACGGATCATTTGGTAAATAACTCAGCACATTTTACATGTATAAGGGATCTTGATGAACCAATTAAGGTATGTGTTCCGAAAAATAATCAATGTTTAATTGCTACTAAGATAGGAAACATAAATGTAATTTTAAATGCTAACAAAAATTGCAGAACTGCTGAGATAAAAGATGTTTTATATATAAAAGATCTTAGACACAATTTATTGTCTGTACAAAAACTTGTTAATACTGGTTTAAAGGTATCTTTTGATCTCGAACAAGCAGTTATAGAAAGAAATAATGTAATACTAGCTTATGGTAGGAAAGTTAAGAATTTGTTTGAAATAGAATTCGAAACTGTACAAAAATTGCTGAAAATGCTGCCAATTGTCATAAATCAAGTAATTTAGAAATATAGCACAAAAGATTAGGACACTTAAATTCTAATAGTGTTGTGAAATTAAATAAAATGGTTGATGGCTTACATTTGGAAAAACCAAATGGAAGTATAGATGATATTGATTTGTGTGGAATTTGTGTAGAGAGTAAGATATCTAAATTGCCTTTAACGGTGGGGAATACGCCTCAAAAGAGTTTAAGGGTTTTTGCAAAGCTAAGGACATTCAAGTAT
The DNA here is from genome assembly GCA_035610365.1 of Aquatica leii. NCBI lineage: Eukaryota > Metazoa > Arthropoda > Insecta > Coleoptera > Lampyridae > Aquatica > Aquatica leii. The sequence continues at coordinate 31,535,940 of CM069439.1, forward strand.
TAAATACTATTCCATACACTCAACTGGGTGGCAGAACGGATGAACCGAACCTTGGTGGAAAAAGCAAGAGCCATGATTCTGGAATCAAAATTATCAAAACAAATGTGGGGAGAAGCAGTACTTTGTGCAGCTTACTTGATAAACAGAAGTCCGACAAGATCCTTGAAGACGAATATCACGCCAGCAGAGATGTTTTATAAAAAAAGACCAAACTTGAGTAATATAAAACTTTTTGGTAGTTTAGCCTATGCTCACATACCCAAAGCAAAAGGTGGAAGTAAATTTGACGCTAAAGCAACTAAATGCATTTCCAGAAAAAATATTTACAGCCCAAAATGTTGTTTTTGATGAAGGAAAGAATATAGAAACATTAAATAATCATATTAAGAAAACAGATTTGAATGAAATTGTAACAGTCGATGTAGACTTAAATAGTAGTGAGCACGATCTTAGATCCGGAGAACTAGAGAGGCAACTCAGCGAAGAACCTGAGGAGAACGTACCATTTGAGAGAGAGCAAGAAACAGTGCCTCTAAAAAAAAGTTCGAGAATTACTAAGAAACCAGAATACTTGAATGATTATGTAATGGAGGATGACATTGGACATATGGCGTTAAGCGTCATAACGTTCATTGAGGATGCGCCGTATTCTATAGAAGAAGCGAGGAGTAGACCAGATGCCGAAATGTGAATGAGAGCCGTTGATGAAGAAATAAAATCTTTAGAAATTAATAAAATATGGTCTGTTGTGAGTAAACCATTGAATGTGAAGTTAATAAGTAGTAAATGGGTATTTCAAATTAAAAGTAACGAAAACAATGAAGCAATAAAATATAAGGCGAGATTGGTCGCTAGGGGTTTTATGCAAAGGAAAGGCATTGATTTCAACGAGACTTCTGTAGCAAAATTGTCAACTGTTCGAACGTTGCTCGCAATATCAAGTGATAACAATTATACAATAATGCAAATGAATGTAAAGTCAGGCTTTCTTCATGGTAAGATAAAGGAAGAGGTATATATGAGTATACCAAAAGGTTACAAATTTGCTAAAATTAAATAAGACTGTATGGTCTAAAACAATCCCCGTTTCGTTGGAACAAAATCTTTGAGGAATTTATGAAACAAAGTAAATTTAGAAAATCAGAGTACGATCCGTGCCTATACATTAAAAGAAATGTATTTACCGAATTATATTTAATAATATATGTAGATGACATACTAATTATTGGTAAAAATGTAGATGACATAAATGAGTTAAAATTACAACTTAGCAAAAATTTCGAAATGCAAGAATTAGGACTTGTCAAGGAGTTTCTTGGAATAAATATTAATTGTTTGAATGATGGATTTTATCTGGATCAAAAGAATTACATAGTTAAACTGCTTGAAAAATTCAATATGACTGACTGTAAAGTAGTAAGAACTCTAATAGAGAAAACCAAAAGAATCCAAAAGTAAATAAACCAGTACGTGAGTTGGTGAGATGCTTTTACTGAATCTGTAGTACTTTTCTTTTTGCACACTATACCAAATTGAGAAGCAGTTAAACGGCATGCCCTTTCTTGCTTCCAACTTGGATTTTTGCTTTGACCTCGAGTTTTTGCTTCAATGCTGGCCGCAGATTCTTTTCTTAACTTATTTAAAAAAAAGGTTTTTCTCTTCTCAAATTCGTCTTTTGATAATTCAAAAGAGAGCAAACCATAATCTTTATCGGCATCAGCAATTGGCGTTTTCTTTCTCATTCTTCCACTTAACAGTCGTCTTCTTTTTTCACCGATCCTTTTGCGTTGTCGTTGATTTAAAAACCATTTCAAACGTTTGCCAATTTCAATTCCCATTTTTTTATAAATCTGAACAGGATAAGACTCCTTACAATTAAACGCTACAGCTGCTGCCTCACAGCGCAATTGATAAGAACCTTTCTGACAAAAGTTGATTCTCTTTCCTCCTGTAAATTTACTCACTATACTGTTGTATTGTTCAGCCACATTATTGTTCATATTGGTCAATATTGAATTAGTATGGTATACTAATCTGCTAAAAATTTCAGAAATATCATTGTACAGACCACATTCTAAAAATTCAGGTATTAAATTAATTTCTTCTTCTTTTTCACCAGTGCAAAAGTATTTATCACAATTAATGTGCGAGCCTAATATATGATTTGGTATATTTTGTATATCTTTTGATAATAATTCAATTTTTGTAGCTAAATCTAGATTTTCAGAAGATCGATATGCTGCTGCTTTTTTAATAGCTATTCTAAATTTTAGAATGCTGTTTTGTAGCTTTGTTCTTAAAGCTAGAGGCACAACTTTATCAAGACTACTTTTTTTTTAACCGAAAGTTCTTTTAATTTTTCACAAAAATTTCTCAATAAATGATTTACGCATTCCACTTTTTGAACCAATAAAGTACCATACGGTTTTGCTTCTCGAAGTTTTTTTGTAACACTACTGTCACCGTCGCCTACCAATCGATGATATTTGATTCCATGCATAAGCATACTGCTCTTAAAACCTTGCACAATGATGTCGGATTCCATAGAGGTGCTTGATTGGGTCCAATTTTTGTAGCATATGTGTGTTGTAGGTTCTTCTTCTTTTGCTTGATAACGAGCACATGTAGAACAATATTTATTTCTAATACCAAGAAAAAGGAGTTTTCCTGTTGCTTCACCAACTATGCAGCCTACACCAGAAGATGAATTATAATTCTTCCTATACGATCTTTTAGCCCAAGATCCATCGGCAACAACTGTTATAAGAGGGACGCCATTTTCATCTACATCGCCGCGTCTCTTTGCAATATTTGCTTCTTCTTTAGCTGCTTTTTCCATTTCTGACCACAACACATCATGAACAATATCACTTAAATTTTCATGCTCTTTCGTATACACACGATAAGGTAAAAACGGAGTATTTATGTGAGCAAAAAATTCTTCCATCTGTGAGAATCCGCACCCTATACTTATAGTACCGAGAACAGCTGCACGATTAATGTTTATTGTTACATCTTGTTTATTTGTTTCCACAAACGCAGTATTTAAACACATATTGCACTTAATTTTAAAAACACTTATTAGTCCATGCCATTTTTCATCAACAATACTCAAATAGTTAAAGTTGCAATCAAATAACAAATGATGTGGAAATTCACGCAATTGTTTTAAAAAGTATCCAACGTCTACTAATCTATGACTAACGTCAGGGAAGGTTTCATTTGCTTTTTTTTTGTGTTTATTGTCAACATCAGTTATATATGCCAGTGGTTCGTCATTATTTGTGTCTGAAGGTTCAACATTACACATTATTCTAGATCGAGATGGAGTATCACCAACATTTTCAAAGTTGCCACATTGTTTAATTTTTGCAGAACTGCAAAGAACATAAAATAGTGTTCAAATACTTCATGTAAAAATACAGTATATAATTTTAATATCAAAATGGTAAACCAAAAAATGTACTTACCGTTTTCCTTTAATTTTTGCGGCCATTGACATCTTTCTTTTTAGTGTTTTATTTTTTTTATTTGCCATTGCAAACGGTTAAAAAATAATAAATTAAAAAAATTAAGTAACAACAACGATAACAATAAATTAAAATTAAAAATAACGTAGAACGAGTAAATAGTAACAATGAAATTATAAAATAAAGCAACCTGCGACAAATGTACGTTTAACACGGATTAACAGTAAGTGCGCTAAATCCTAAATAATAGAATTGCAAAATTATCAACCCTTCTTATCATACCTAAAGAACTTAAATATAAATTGTGTAATTTAATATTCTTTCTATTGCCTATTCTACCGACAGCTTACGTCTGTAACGTTAGTTTAAACTAAAAAAAACTAAAATACAATAAACGTAATCAGCCGGCTAGGTAACAATGCAAAGAAAAGTATCAATTACAAGAACGTCAGATAAGAGTATCCAACTCTACAAACATATGTAATGCATTCTGGTATTGACTGTACATTTATGGTTTTCTCTATCTATGTATGTTTTTATATTACGTCTTTTACCTCACGTCCTACTAAAAATGACGTTTTTATCTTTGTTCGAACTTTGTCATCTTTGTTTGCAAGTTGGAAAGCAGATTTGTAAAAGGCCTCTTAATGACAGCTACAAGACCTGATTTGAGTATATCCGTAAATATATGTAGCAGAAACCAGATACACCATACAGAACAAATATGGAAGAGTTCAAAACGAATTTTACGGTATTTAAGAAGAACTACAGAACACAAACTATATTTTCCAAACAATAATGCTGTTGCTCGGAATGGATCGGAAGTCAACTTCTGGATATTTCTTCAAAATATTTGGCGGAACTGTGTGTTGGACAACGAGAAAACAATCGGTTGTTGCGCTATCATCGACAGAAGCCGAGTATATCGCTCTGTCTGAAGCAGCAAGAAGATAAAGTAACTATTCTCAAAGATAATCAATCTTGTATAAAAATTACAAACAAATTATATCACAAAAGGTTAAAACATTTCGATGTAAAATGTAATTTTGTAAAAGAACTTGTATGTGATGGTAAACTTAAGATGGAATATGTACGATCAGGTGAACAAGCAGAAGATGTTTTGACAAAGGGTCTTTCATCTTAACTGTTTCAGAAGCATGTTTTAAGTTTAGGATGAGTTACATAAATTGTATTGCATTGTTGAAATGTATAAGTAATGAGAGTGTTGAAGTAACGATCATTACTTATAGATACTTGTAAAACACTCTGTACATATGTATGCAAGTATTTTATAAGTTCTTTGATTTTTAAATTATCGAGAGTTGGCTGTATCTCAATTAACATAAATTTAAAGCATGTAAAGTTGTTAGTTTGATAAAGTTAATTCAAAAAATTTGAGTTTTTTAGAAATCGATCAAAATCGCATAAAGAAAATTTTGTAATTTTGAACTCCAAAATTTAAAATTTGTTAAACATTGTTAAATACAATTAAGTTTTTTTTTCTCTTAACTGAGTCTTACTTTTTTGTATCTTCGAATTTAGCACTAAAAATTTTTTTGTTTCAAAATTTTATTGATGCAAAAAAGTTAATTGAATTTATAAAGAATTTAGTTATAACTTTAATATGTTGTATTTAGGACGAAGGCAAAAATACTTTCAATGACTTTGATTACCTAAACATAAAGTGCAAAATCGCAAAAATTGTTGTCATTTTTTTAAATTGGTACATTTCATATAAAATTTTTGAAATATTGATAAATACCAGAAATTATAGAATATCTTTAAATCGTTGCTTATTTACTTCCTATCAAAAATAGAATCTGTTAATCATTTAAATAAAAGTTGATCAAAATTAGATAAAACACTACGTTGCGGAAACTACCAAAAACAAACTTTGTTTTTGTTATAATACTATAAAATAATAATTTGTTTAAGTAGATGAACGATTATGAAGATCTAACGAAAACCAAGTACTTATGGTACAGAAAAAACATAACAGTAAAACATAACACATAGCTAAATGTTTTGACAAATTGCAACCAAAACATGGGTTTTATCAAAAACAAACGAATGAAAAAACATAAGTTAAACGAATATTCTAATACTATATTTTTCGTATCAATAATACCTACTTCTCGAAAAAAAATGGAATTACTGTTTACACTAGCCATTTTACAAAAATATATAAATGTTAAATAAATAAATGTAGTACTTAAAACCATCAAAAAAATTTTTTTTTTCAATTTTTAAAAAAATAATCTGTTATTTCTTTCACTAACACTATAATCTTTTGTCACATTTGCTTTTTGATTTTTGATTTTTAACGTTTATGTTTCTTATTACATTTTGAGAAACCCTAACGTTTTTCTTATACTTTATACTTCTTTCTTTTTTTTCGTGGTCTTTAGCACATGATCTAAATTTTTAAGTTTTGCATTTTTTTAACATACCAGCTCAATTTTGCATTTCTTCTTTTTTTTTTTTCAAATTTCTTTTGCGTTTAAAATTCTTACTTACTTAAATATTTAGTCGAGTTAACAAAGTATATTATGGATTGAATTAAAATATGCAATAAAGCAAACGGACGAGATGAAAAGTAAAAAAATGATTAAATCATGCAAGTATTTAATTCCTTGAAATCGTATTGAACAAATACCGTTGACAACAAAATCGATAGAATTCAATGGTTAGCAAATTCCCTTGATGGCAACCCAATCGAACATGCATGGTATGCGTTAGGAAGACGTGTTGACGCACGAAACGTAGTCTGTTTCACGTACAATTCCACAAATTCAAATTGGTTTAAAAAGGAATAGAATTTGAATCCAGAATTGTTTGACAATCTGACTCGATCTATGCAGGCTATTCGATATGACTATTGAAATTGTTCTTTAGTTTTTTGTAATAACCAACATAAATATTTGTGTTGACTCACGCGCGTTTACAACTAATTTACAATTAATTTTTTTAAGTTAGTCAGATATACATTTGTTAACATGCTTCGAAAAAATTAGAAATTTAACATTGCAGGTTGGTTCTTAATATGTATTGAGAGTTGCAGCTACCCTTCGATGTTAATACATTATTTCCAAAAAAGATACCCGAAGGCCATTAGGGTTTGAAAAGTTTGATTATTTTGTTCTGGCTGTATAAACAATCCGTATTGTTTGTTGCGTTTAATTACGTAATTGTAGCGAGTAATTTGTTTTCTGGGTCAACGAAAGTGTCAAGTGCAGTTTTTCAATTATGGTTAATCTCTTCTAATTATCATGTGTATTGCTTTGACAACAACATTTGCTTCTAATTTTTATTATATTACACAAAATGCCTACGTCATTTTATATCATAATCAAGATACAAGTTGTTACAATAGACAAAGGATAACGTAGATTTATTATTAATTGTTCGGAAGTAATCAACTAAAGCTAAATGGAACCGGTTATTTATTAACGCCGTTTTCTTATTATATAATTTGGTTAAAACTTCCTTGCCGAATTTACCTAACATGATGAAAATTACTAAAAAAACAGTTAAGGTTATTATTCGCATAAGTATATCTGAACTACGTTACTTTATCTTTAAATCTATAAAGCAATTTTAAGGAAACCTGTTTAGTATACAAAAGTCAGCAACTTTGGTGCTAAAGGTGATTCATAAGGTAGGAATGTCCGGACTATAGATTTTTACAAACCATAGATAGCTACAAGTGTTTAAAACTAAGCTAATCGATTTCAGCAAATATGTGGAACAGTGGGAAAAGCCTACCTGATGCCTTAAAAATTACAATTCAATCAATTTTTTTAAATTATTGTTTACCAAATTTTGGACGTGTTCTAGCTTTGTTTATATGTACGTGGACGAAAAAAGAGAGGACCCAATTCAGGTACCATATTACGTAAGTGCACTGACCTATGCAACATTGCCTGCTGTCTACGACGTAGTTTCTAGCACATAAATTTTGCTCGAAGAGTGAGAGCTACAAGACGAGCATTATAATGTTCTTAATAAATTCAAATGAACCTCAAAACGCAATTGAATTATAATTAGGACTTAAAACAGCTTTGCAGGCAATTAATTAACCGTACGTTAAATAACACTCTTGCATTTTGAGAATAGTTGAAACGCGCTTAATTATACTTTTAACGACTTCAAATTGTCTAAAAACAGAAAAGAAAACTAATTTAGTTGGTAGGCATTATTAAAACTAAATTTTAAAACCGTACTTAATACGTACTTAAAGATAGACTACTAAACCCTACAACTCTAAGGGTACATTAACCCTTAAGTATGGTATTAAGTTTGCATTCACTCATTAACTTTGACAGTTAGAAGTGTCTTAACATTTGTCCCAACTACAAATCAAAAATTACATTTCCGCGCATTAACATAGTACTTAACTTGAAATTTTCATGTAAAGTATAACGTTAAACAAGTATAGAGCGCATTTAAATTTCAGGAATAAACGTGTTTACGAGTGTTTCAACTACTTCACAAACACAAAGAAAGTATGTCGTCTGAAAACATATAACTATCAAATAATGTTGAATTCGGACAAATTCAGAAATAGTACCAGTAGGAAATTTAATTAAAACAACACGCATCTACTGAACTAAAACTAATATTTGTACCAAATAACTAAATCGACGAAACGCTTAAGGATCAAGTCATAACAAGCAGAACTTTTCAGGATTAGATACGGATCCACTATAAAAGTTATTGAAGAATTCAGAGTTACACAAGAAACAAAAGTAGAATCACTAGAATGGAAAACCATCAGAAAGAACGCAATAACAACAAAAACAAAAAAAAATAAAAAATTAATATAAGTGTTTGTAGAAACGCTAACAAAAACAATTAATTATATTTGAGAATTAATAATCAAAAAGAAAACACAAACTTTTGGTAAACGAAAACTTAAGAAATATGAGAAACAATTCAGTAGAGCATAACTAGAAATGTCAAACGATTTTGACAATTGATGAAGTAACTAAAGTTTTATTGAAAACACGTTAAGAATAAACGTTATGTATGTATGTAGGTATGTATTACACAAAACAACTAAAAAATCGGAAACGCAATATAAACTCTAAAACAGCTACATCAGACTAAAGAATTAACGAAAACAAATTTTAAAAATCAAACACTTGGAGAAATGATCAAACATTAATCATATACTAAGATGTCTTCTGGGTGCAAACCTTCGCGATTACATTAGTCAAGCACTTTACAAACGAACAATTAACTTAAAAAAGCACAATTTTGTAGACTAAATAGATGGCAGAAAACTAAAGACAAAATGAATTAAAACAAATTACTTTTTCTCTTCCAAGAATAATAAAAAAAAATTCAGATCATTACTCTTCAACGAAAAGTTTGCATGATTAATGTACGTACCATAACAAAAAAGAAAATGCCGAAATTAGAAGTAGCTTTAGAAAAAAGAACTGGAAAATACTGAAAACGGCAGAAATGAAAAACAAAATCAACTAAAAATGAGCAGAAACTTTAATAGCAAAATAGGCTAAATAACTGCAAAAAATAAATTTGTGTCTCCTATCAACATACACTACTACTACTAAAGTTTTTTTTTGGGAATAGCTACGACGGTCGAACAGTTTTGGCAGTGCCCCAATTCCATCTTCTTGTAGAAGTTTTTTTTTTTGGTAATTGCGTCTAGAGTATAAATTTGTAGAGAGAAATAATAATTAAATAATTAAAAAAAAACATTTCCTCTTATTCAAAAAAGTTGCTAAAACACACTGGATGAGCAAAACATGAGACAGAAGCGGATGGAAGATTGAAAAAAGTGTCAACAGTAGTCAAAAACAATTTAGTTTTATTTCAAAAGCAGCTTCTTGTTTCTGAATCAAATGAAAATGGACAAAATTTACTGAGCGAATATGAGGATTTAATAAAAAGACGAAAAATTTAATGTTCCATTTTAAATAAAGAGGATGATATAAAGATTATAAGTTTACTGTCAAACTCTTGGAGCTCAGAAAAGATTTGTAAAGAATTTCAAATGTCACAAAGTTTAGTTAAATTATCAAGATATTTACGTAAAAAAAATTTGATAAATGAAAACATCATCGAGAAAGTTGTAATGTTTTATAAAGATAGCCGTTTGATGCCTGGCAAAAAAGATTTCATTTCATTGAAAGAAAATTGTACCAATATTCAGACACAAAAACGGTTATTACTGTGTAATTTGAATGAACTACAGGGTGTCCCACGAGGTACTGTACATACTGAAATGGTATGTTCCTTAGGTCAATTTAAGTAGAAAACGTCCTATTAACATTGGTCCAATTCTCCATAGATACAAGCGTTCAAAGTTTATAACTGATCACACATTTTTTGAAAATTAATTATTCTTAGTCAACTGGGAAACAAAAGCCGAACAATATGTCATTTATTTCCAACAGGAGGGTGCCAAATTACCAAACCTTTTCTTCTGTGTTTCAACATGTACGGACTCATGGTTCACTTCCATCAGTTTCAACAAGATCTGACCGTCCTGTGCAGTTAAATGTGAATGAGCAGGAAAACATTCTACAGATGGTTGATCGGAGTCCAGGGTTGAGTAGTAAAAGAATTTCTTCTCGAACGGGACTCCCCCGTATGTCAGTATGGCGAACATTACATGATGGACTTTTGTATCCCTACCACATACAACAGGTTCAGCATCTGGAACCTGGAGATTTTGCTGCCCGGTTGAATTTCTGCCACTGGCTACAGGTAAATCCACAATTAGTTACATTAATTTTATTTAGCGACGAGGCGCAATTTACTAGAGATGGAGTGAACAATACACGTAGTTCTCATTTGTGGTCATATCAAAATCCACATGGCACAACAGAAATTAACTTTCAGCGCAGATTTTCTGTTAACGTATGGTGTGGCATGATTGACGATCAACTTATTGGATCTTTTTTCTTTGAGGAACGTCTGACAGGAGAAGCATACGCTAACTTTTTGCGGAATTAATTGCTACCGCTTTTGGAAGAAGTACCTTTACTAACAAGACAACAAATGTTTCTGCAACATGATGGAGCTCCTCCACATTTTAGTCGGCATGTGACCGAATATCTAAATGTTGCTTACCCCAATAGCTGAATTGGGCGTGGAGGCCCGCATGCTTGGCCACCGAGATCGCCCGATCTCACACCTTTGGATTTCTATCTGTGGGGTCATGTGAAAAGTTTAGTATACGAGGTAAAAGTTAATACCAGAGCTGAACTAATACAGCGTATCCTGGATGTGTGTCAACAAACACGGAACAACCAGCAGGTGCTTTGAGCGGCTACTCGCTCCATTTTAGATCGCAGCCGTCGTTGTATTAATGCCGAAGGAGGTCATTTTGAGCATTTGATGTGGAGCATTGTGGGACACCCTGTATATACCAAATTTAAGAAAGAAAATCCTGTTATTAAAATTGGAAGATCAAAATTCTGCGAGTTGCGTTGGTGTATTGTTGCAGGGGCATCTGGCACTCTTGTATTTGTTTGTTCATATTATCAGAACGTGAAGTTGATAATAAATGGGACCAATCTTAAAATTGACTATAAGGACCTTTTGGAAGATCTGGTTTGCAAAATTGACATGATGGAATAATGTCAAGATTGTCCAGGAAAGCAGGCTTTAATTGGCATGTTTGAAAAATCGGAAGAAAATGAATCAATGCCAGCAATATAAAATATAAGCAATAGACGACAGAAGTTGTAACTCAAATGGTAACAATGCTTAAACTACGAGAAGCGTTTGTTAAAGTTTTTATTGATAAACTTAAAAGTCTGCAAAAGCAGCTTTATATTGCTAACTGGCAAGGGAAGTTTATGAAAAATAAAAAGGAAAATTTGGTAGTGAACGAATACTTAGTTACTTTGAAGAAAATTACTTTTTCCTTGTACAAGACGGAGTAGAAGGGCACCGCTGAGTAAAAAAACAGATTATAGTTTAAAAAATTGATCTATTTTTTAGATGGTGCAGCAAGCCAATATAAAAACAAAAAGAATTTTATATGTGTTTTCAAGATTTTGGTCTTGGGTTAGAATGACATTTTTTGGCATCATGTCATGGGAAAGGCGCCTGTAATGCTATCGGGGGTACTACAAAGCAAACTGTCAGCGTACTTATGGAAAACAGATTTTGTTAATTCAGGAAATATTTGAATTCTGTAAAGAAAATGTTAAAGAAAATATCGATGTTTTTGAAAAAACTGAGGAAATACAAGAACTTCACAACAATGTCTTAGAAAAACGATTTAACGCCTGTAAGATTAAAAGTACTCAATCTTTCCATTGTATTATACCCCAGCCAGACAATTTGCTTAAGTGTCAGTGATGGATCCCAAAAGTTGATAACATCGATCAACAAAACCAAGATGTCCACATCGTGTTTTACCACCCACCAGGACCAAGGATATCCTTAAAAAAAACGATCAAGTTTGGATGCCAGCCAAACAAACATTGAAGAAAATGATTCTCTTGAAATTTACGACTGTAACTGGACGAAGTTTTAATATAACACCAAAGTTATGTGAAGAAATTTCACAGAGATTTAATGAACAACTGAGTAAGAATTAATTAATGCTTGAAGGAAGGAATTTTCAAGCCTTAAAAATCAAGCTTTTTAAAAATAAAAGCTTGGCTTGGTTTGATGTTTGTGGATACAAGCTTGGCTTGGTTTTTAAGCTTTTCCAAGCTTTCGACCTTTTTTATACCTTTTCTTGCTGCTTCTGTAAAAGTAGTTGGAACTCGTGTTTCGCACGTGTTACAGTTTACTGCCATAATATAAACGATATAAACAATTGCCTAACTGCTAGCATAGGTTACCTCATAACTTCAATCTGAACTGAAAAGTCGTCTAGTATACCGAATCAGATGTGATCCATGCCTGTACGTGGGTGTAATAAAAAAATGAATAAATGAACCAAAATTTATAGTTACATTTACTTAATTATGTAATTATTAATTTAATAATAAGAAATACATAATAAACATTCTTAGTTATAGCAATACTAAATTTATTCGCGTATAATAGGCAGGGCAATAGGCACAATATTGCTCTTACAGAGGATTCACGATTTCAGGTTTGAATGTGTATACTTGATGACGTGTTTCCTTTTGACTTCTGATTGATCCCAAATTATGAGGTAACTTAGTAGGAAAAAGTTTTCACGTAGCGTTAAATAAAATTGTTTTCTGGTTTGGTCTAAACTGATACTTGCAATTAAAGTTTTCTGGCCGGTTTTGTCTATTTAAATAAGTAAAGATTGACTTTTGGTTTTTTGGTTAAATGCTGTGAGATCCGTAGTGTACAATGTCTTCATGTATTGCGTTCATTATGGTTCACTTCAATCATCAGTCATTCACAAAATAAATTATTAGTAAAGTAATTACGGCAAATACGAATCTTTATTTTTTTGTATTTATACTTGACCTTACTTAACAAAATGTATTATGTTTACTCGATTATGCTTATCGGCGGTTGTAACCAGAACAAGACTTCAGTTAAATAAACAAAAAACTTTGCAATGTAGGTAGTAAGGAAGTATAAATTATAAATTAAACTTTCTTAGAACTCAGTTTGACAACTTGTTTAATTTGTTTAAATTGCTTTCGATTAACTTTATTTTGGGGTATAAATTTTAAATCGAGATATTATTTTCAAAAGCTTGACCTGTAAAAGCTTGGATTGGCTAACATTAAACTTGACTTGATAATTAAAAAGCTTGGCTTGATTTTTCGAAAGCTTGGCTTAATTTCAAAAGTTTTTGAAAATCAAGCCAAGCCTGTGAATCGCTATCACTTGGTCTCCCAACAAAGAAATTGCCGGTTATAAATCATAAAAAAAAGCAAAAATGGCCGCCCTTTCTGAGCGGTAAACCCGCTAAATATCAAATTTTCTAAGATGGGCAAGCGACCAATATAATGTTTTCAAACCACTTGGCATGGATTGACTTTTCAGCGTTTTCACCACGTTCGGCTTCGGCAATTTGTCCACATAATTATTTTCGACGTTTTGACCGTTTTCGGCGTTTTGTCCACGATACTTTTTCGGTATTTTTTCTTTTTGGCGCCCCCAAAAAAGATCATAAAAGAGATACACATTAGAAAAAATGCCGATAAAGTATTAGATATGCAAACATAGTTCCCGAAGCTCTGACAGTTTTTTTTTCTCAGCAATTTGAAACTGCACTTAAATATACATACAAACTAAAATGTGGAAGAAATTATTTTTGTGTAAATTGAAAACATTTTAGATTGTCTCAAAAATAATTCAAAAAAGTGAAAGCATGCAAATAAAGACAAGCTTAAGTTAATGTTTAAAATAAAATAGCAAAAATGTCAAAATAAAACACAAAAGTGTTCTAGAAAAGATGGCAAGATAGAATGCAAAAAATTAATTGCGACAAAAATTTGCAGAGGTTAAAATAAAATAAAATTATACTTATAGTCAAAAACCAAAAAAAAACGAAAGAACAAAGACTTTGCAGAGGCGTCTTGTCAGAAAGGCAACTTGAAATATTTACCACGGATCCATAAAAGAACAAAGACATTCAAGAAGGACTACAACAGATTCATAAGTAAGGAATGTGCATAATGATAATTTAATATTGATCCGAAAGAGTTGCGTGATTCAATAAAACTACTAAAAAAATTGTAACATTCTTTGTCACACGAATCAGACAATCAATAAATTCTTAGACTTTGTTGGCGCAAATATACGTGTAGTATGTACACTGCAAGTGTAATTTCGAAGCATGAACACATTTTTCCGCACCATAAAGAGTAAATATCTATAAAATATTTAAATTACACATAAAAATTATTTTTTTTAAGGTTAATTTATTTTTAATACTAACTCATCGACATTGACACTAAGCAGGATAACAGCTGTAAAAACAACAATCCTATTAATTTGCTAAATGATATATTTAAAAGGAAGCAAATTACAACTTCCAGAACATGCACATATAATTTAATGCTATCATTAACGCACAGGGAGTGCATTGTTAAAATACAATGAATCGTTCAAACAAAATAAATATTAATCATCGCCAAAATTAAAACTAGGTAATGATCATGTTACACAATGTACCTATGTGTTTACATCTAAATAAACTATATTGCTAGACATACACAGTGTCAGTTTACTTCTTTGGTAAACAAAACTTGATTACTTTAATTACTTTTAATTTTTATCAAACTGAAAAAAGTTTCATAGTAGAAACAAAGCTCAACTCTTATTCAACTTTAATTTATTTTTAATTTGAAACTAATCATACGGTTTACTTATTTGGCAAATATATTCTTACGGAAAGTAACTAATTTCTATTGAAAATTTATTAACTAAACTTAGGTCGTAGTTTTTTTCTTGTGATATAATAACGATCACGTTTTACGTATGCTTTGATTTTTTAAATGCATTTTTACTCCAAGTTGAATATATTTTGCTGCTGCTAAATTTTTCTTCTGCATTTTTTTTTTAATTTAAGGGTACAAGAAACGTAAGGATTATACTACCGAATAAAGAGTAATAATGATTACCAAGTTTTTTTAAGCATTTTTACCCAATGGCGAATCAAATCAAAATAATTTTATTTAAAACTACTTATCTGAAAAGATATTAAAGTCAAAAATTTTGTCTAAAAAAATTAATACTATGTAATTATTAATGAATTGCATTTGATTTAGTTAAACGGGCAGAATTAAATTAATAAAAATGAGAATCATTAATATCAGGAAAAGGTACAAAACAACCCACATGATTCAATATTTAATTATATCGAATAAATTAGATTAGTGTAATTATCGTGCGATCAATTTTCAAGGAGAACAGAAAAATTCGATGTTTAAGCATAGACTCATTAAGAAAACAATAGATTAGCTACAAATTGTAGTATCTGATCTATTTGTCATGGGGTCATAAATAGAGACCTTCGTGCATGTTTAAAAACATAACGTTAAAATTCCCTACAAAATGACTATATCACTTAAAACCTTCTAAACAGCAATAATCCTGAATGAAACTTATAATTAACACAATATTTTTGTGACAAAATCGCATTATTTGTTTTTTAACTACCTAAACCATTGTTTAGTTAGAGCGCCCCTTTGTAAAAAAAACCTTTTAACTGTCCTTTCAGAAACACCTGACAATTCAATAATGAATTAGTGAATTATTGGTACAGCAAATGACTAATTAACGCTAATGATTATTGACTTACTACTCAAAATTGTAATTACCACAAATAACAGTAATTTTCAACGTGATTAATTAGCAAATATAAATTTGATTCACTCTTTATACAAACATAGATAAAAAAATGCTTAAGATAAAAAAGATTTTGAAGTAAACATAGTAAGTTAAAAAGTACATTTACAAAATTAATGACGCTGTCTAATTAGAATACGCTATGAACTTTTGAAATATTTTGACTTGAAGTTATTTAACGCATTTTGATTACCTTTATCAAATTTTATTATATTATCTTTATGGGTTTGTTTACTTGCTTGTTTAGGAGACTGATTGTCACCTCGTAAAGTTCATTTATTGTAACAAATAGTATAAATCAGTTACGAGATGTGGGTAGTGTACTAGAAATTTTCTTAGACAGTTAAAAAAAGTTTGCTTACAAAAGCTTCACTGCGATAATGTCCAAATATGTTGCCTATATAAGTATGGAGTATGATTTCTAGTGTAGATTTTAGACCACATATGTATAATCCAGAGGTTTCCTGTTTCGTTAATTTGTTTTTTTTTGACCGTTTTTGATTTTTTGTTGCTCAGCGCTGTGCTTTGTTTAGTTTTTGAGCTCTTCCAAGCATTTCCTTATTATTACGATGCTACTACATAATTCATAGACAGTTTTGACTGTCAACTCTTTTCGTGGCCAAGCATAGGTAGTAACAGCGGCAACAAAACTTTAGCAGCAGTTAAGTACTAAGCTCTTCGAATATCTTTAAAATATTCGTTTCTTGCCTTCTATGATAGTAAGTTGATAAGGATTACAGCCCCATCCTCATTCTCTCTCATCCACGATCGTTGATCTTGTCAACCCGAACTCACATCGTCCGATAACTTTGTTATCGGAACTAACCAAACTTTTCCGAAGAAGACTGCTTAAAAAGATACACGACGATATTCAGCCAAATATTTTATTCCATCTTAGTCAATATGGCTTCGTTCCTGGCAAAACGACGATTGACTATTGTACAATCGAACGTTTCAAAGTATAGACAAGCTATTTACTAGGTATTTTTGCACACACAAAGTACACGGTTTTTGGCTCCACGCTAAGACGAAATCCTCCTGTCCGTAGGGTTTTCGAATTCAAGTACCTCGGACTTTTGTTCGACGACAAACTTTTGTAAAACTTTGCGCTTTTTTGGTTGACAACTGCTAAAGCGTCTTGCACTTGTTCTCGCGATTGAAATGAAAACTTCACGAAAAAACATCTTGCGAATATCTTCGACAATGCAGTCATTCCCATGCTGGCTTATGACGTAGACATCTGGTACCACTGTGACACTCCCACGTGGTCAGAAAACTGGCCTCGCTCCAAGCCTTATTCCTTAGAATTCCTTAGATCTTCTAGGCTTATCCCACCGTTCCTGTAAATACCCTCTGTGTTATATCCAAAAGTTCTTCCCTACATTCCTTTTTGTAGGAAATTTACTGCACTAAAGTTCTACGCAAGGCTGGCTCGTGCAACTTCCTGGACCAGCAAGTTTCGATTGACGATTTTCTGTCCGTTTCAGCGGCCAAGCGTCACTTAAAAGTCTTAATCTTGGGTGAATGGCAGCGGCTGTGGGAAATTTCCCATAAAGGGCGTAACGACTACTCCCTCATCTCTAATATACTCACCATGATCAGAATGTCCCACGTCCCCAGGCGAGAAGCCAACTAGATCCTTTCTTCACACGGCGGATTTCGTTGACATCTAGTGAGGACAAAATAAAAATTCAAATTTGATCGTAATATGCATTTATTTGTTGAATCAAACTCTTAAGGAAATCACCATTTAGGAACTCTTTTTCCTAATAACTAGCCATACCTTTCTTCTAGCAAACCGTCTTCTCGGGATGTCAGTGAAAATTTAAAAAAATTAAACCCCTGAAGAGTACATTAACATCATTAGGAAGCAAAACACAATAAAAATATTAGGAGATGAGTGTTCTGTATTTGACTGGAAACTGTAAAAGACGTACATCTCTCAAACCTACCTCAACTTGGCATCTCTAAATAGAACCGTCTAGGCGTATTTTTATAATTCGAGGTAAAAAAGGAAACATTCTTATACAAGAAAAAGTTACCTATAAAACTACACCAGTGTTAGAAAAAGTGTTTTTAAAAGAGAGAAATCGGTACAACTAATACCGACAGAGATAGAAAAAAGCCAATATAAAAAAGTAAAGAAATCAAACGTTAGTATGTTGTTAGTTAAACCTTATAGGGACGAATAAAAACATTTAGACGATTTACGGTTTTATTATTTTAGACACTGACTAACACGAAAGCTCCTCGAATATCTTTAAAATATTTGTTTCTTGCTTTCTATGATACTAAGTTGATAAGGATTACAGCCCCATCCTCATTCTCTCTATCTTATCCATGGAAAGCTGGTAAGCTAATTACTAATCACTATTCTGAAGCCCGGAAAGAAGGATCTTGTCAACCCGAACTCACATCGTCCGATAACTTTGTCATCGGAACTAACCAAAGTTTTCGGAAGAACACTGCTTAAAAAATACACGACGACATTCAGCCAAATATTTTATTCCATCTTAGCCAATATGGCTTCGTTCCTGGCAAAACGACGACTGACGCTGCCGGTCGATTAATGACTATTGTACAATCGAACGTTTCCAAGTATAGGCTAGCTATTTACTAGGTATTTTTGCACACACAAAGTACATGGTTTTTGCCTCCACGCTAAGACGAAATCCTACTGTCCGTAGGGTTTTCAAATTCAAGTACCTCAGACTATTGTTCGACGACAAACTTTTGTAAAACATTGCGCTTTTTTGGTTGACAACTGCGAATATCTTCGACAATGCAGTCATTCCCATACTGGCTTATGACGTAGACATCTGGTACCACTGTGACACTAACACGTGGTCAGAAAACTGGCCTCACTCCAAGCCTTATTCCTTAGAATTCCTTAGATCTTCTAGGCTTATCCCACCGTTCCTGTAAATACCCTCTGTGTTATATCCAAAAGTTCTTCCCTACATTTCTTTTTGTAGAAAATTTACTGCACTAAAGTTCTACGCAAGGCTGGCTTGTGCAACTTCCTGGACCAGCAAGTTTCGATTGACGATTTTCTGTACGTTTCAGCGGCCAAGCGTCACTTAAAAGTCTTAATCTTGGGTGAATGGCAGCGGCTGTGGGAAATTTCCCATAAAGGGCGTAACGACTACTCCCTCATCTCTAATATCCTCACCGTGATCAGAATTTCCACGTCCCCAGGCGAGAAGCCGTCTACATCCTTTCTTCACACGGCGAATTTCGTTGACATCTAAGAGGCATTAGCGTTAGTGAGGACAAAATAAAAATTCAAATTTGATCATAATATGCATTTATTTGTATCAAACTCTTAAGGAAATCACCATTTAGGAACTCCTTTTCCCAATAACTGGCCATAGCTTTCTTCTAGCAAACCGTCTTCTCAGGATGTCAGAGAAAATTAAAAAAAATTAAACCTCAGCCCCTGAAGAGTACATTAACATCATTAGGAAACAGAACACAATAAAAATATTAGGAGATGAGTGTTCTGTATTTTATTGGAAACTGTAAAAGACATATCTCTCAAACCTACTTCAACTTGGCATTTCCAAATAAGTGGCCATAGCTTTCTTCTAGCAAACCGTCTTCTCAGGATGTCAGAGAAAATTTTTAAAAAGTTAAAGCTCAGCCCCGAAGAGTAGGTACATTAACATCATTAGGAAGCACAACACAATAAAAAGATAAGGAGATGAGTGTTCTGTATTTTATTGGAAACTGTAAAAGACATATCTCTCAAACCTACTTCAACTTGGCATTTCCAAATAGAACCGTCTAGGCGTATTTTTATAACTAGAGGTAAAAAAGGAAACATTCTTATACAAGAAAAAGTTACCTATAAAACTACACTAGTGTTACAAAAAGTATTTTTAAAAGAGAGAAATCGGTACAACTAATACCGACAGAGATAGAAAAAAGTCAATGTAAAAAAGTAAAGAAAGCAAACGTTAGTACGTTGTTAGTTAAACCTTATGGGGACGAATAAAGTCATTTAGACGATTTACGGTTTTATTATTTTAGACACCGACTAACACGAAAATAGTTACCTACAAAAAGAAGATGACGAATATTTTGTCACCATAATGAAGATCTATCTGAATCTGGAACATTTGATTTGCTAAGATGAGTTGTATTAGCGAGTATGCCATCATAACATTATTTTTACTTTTAATAGAACATAACTTGTGTCAAAACCTGATACATCCAAAGGTTAGTTTCAGAAGTAACATTCTCCATACTATAAATATATAATATAGCTAGTAAATATCGTTTTATTTTTTTGTTGCTTTTTATAATGTCATCCAAAGTGTATACTAATCCGCAGAAAAAAAACTATACGATTTAGGAAGGACTGCGACAACTCCAAAAGGTTTTTTGCATTTTGCCAAAAAGTGTTTGAGGTGTAGATTGTGAGCTATGAAGCCAGGATTCTTAATTCTCTTCGCAGGTTTGTGTCTATACATAAACAATAACTTTAAGTAGCAATATTAGAATCTTCTTTCAAGGAGGGGCATAAAAAAACTGCTCAGTTTTTCTTTGAAGCGACGTTTCGTGCACTAAATGTGCACTTCATCAGGCCAGTAGAACATTAGAGCAAGTTACTCCGAAGTTTTTCGACAAACATGAAACACATCCTAAAGTTAATTGACAAAATGTGATTAGTAAAAGTCAATGATTAAAAACAATAAATAAGTATAAATAATAAATAATAAATGACAATACAATTCAACATGGGGAACAAACACTATGATATAATCATATCGTCGCTTCAAAGAAAAACTGAGCCGTTTTTTTTATGCCCCTCCTTGAAAGAAGATTCTAATATTGCTACTTAAAGTTTAAATAAGGAGGATAAAGAAACCGTACCATAAACAATAATCTATTTTGTATGAATTTTTGAACTTTATAGTAAAAAAATTTTACCCTTAAAATACTGTTTTGCATATTTAGAGGATTTACTGGAATTCTTAAAATAACAACTTAATTTAACCAGGTTTTATGTGATAACTTTATTCTGTATTTATTTTAATCTTCTAATCTTAAAACAGTGAGTTAAACATCGTAACGTTGTTTTTGATTAATTTTTATTAACGGTGCCAACAAACTATTTAATGCAACAGGTACGTAATTTCCGACTTATGTGGTTCAAAATCTTGATTTTTTACATATTTTATTAGAACTTTTATTTTAACATTTTTTGCTTAGTATTCTTCTAAATTAACAACCTGTTAATCGGATACACGCTGTATGTATTTACTACTTTCTAACCAATCAACATTTCTTTGTTTTTCTGAGTATCGGATTTTGTTATCATTCGGTTACTGTTATCAAAAATCCCAAGTGCCAATGTTTTTCTATTATTCTATTTTTTCTCATATACGCGATAGCTATTAACTGTATTTATTTTTCTATTATTTTCTTGTTTGTTACATTTTTGCATTATGCAAATTACCAAAAATCACTACTGGTAACTTGTTAAAAATAAAAACATATTGGCGATGTTTCAAACAAGTACAATTTAAGAGTATCAATGAAAGCTTTAATAGGAAAAAATAAATAGCATATTGAGAATTTTAAAACAAACAGGGTAACGAAAGCAATTCTTTTATAATCTATTGTGTAGTATATTCTCCCCTTTTTTATAATTATCATATAAAATAAATGCGGTCTTTGGTAATTTATAAAAACTACAAGAAAATGTCGTGATTTGAAAAACGATCATACGACTGAATTATAGATAAGTAAAAGTCGTAAATCTACTACTACATATTTGCTATCATCGTTTTATCAAGTTAAAATGAACGAGCAAAAGTTCTAGTGACAGTTCTCTCAGGGGATTCTGTCCCTCCCTTGCATAATCTACCTAATCCGCCTTGCTACAAAATCCGATCAACCATAGTTTTTTAAGTTGATATTCTCAAATTGTATTACCTTAATAAGCCGACCGTGGCTCAATAATATAATATGGATGATCACTGATCAGTGAAGTTTAAAATGATTACGTCGGTTGTAAATATCAGCAATTTGTCGTGTTTTTTAATTGCGGGAATAACAAAGGCGACGAGGGTGAATATTTTCAAATTGCAGTAGAACGTCGTAATAACTACACGTAATTAAGCATCTACGATTTTTGTTACGCGACTTGCAATCGGTGATTATCTTCTTATTATGCTTTACTCTCTATTGATTTATCGACACCGATTTATTTTATAAAAATATTATGCCACATATTCTTTATCGGTATACGTATAACATAGGAACCCCCTACATATAAAATCGCTTAGTTTAACATTTGTTGGGATTGCAAGTTCAACATAGAAAATCCATTTACAATTGTTGCCGTAAATAGAGAACCAGGGTTATAATTTTTTGGTCAAATTACATAAAAATTAATTAAAAATTATTCGAAGCGAATGAATCGATACAAGTAGTCCAGACCCTTCCAGATACTAATGAATCATTTCAATTCAGAGCACTCTGGGGTCTGATAGGAAGAATGTAAATAATACAAGTGGTCGTAGTGTACGTATGATTGAACGACTACTTTTCGCCCTGGGGACATATTCCGCTTGTCACATTTCTTTCCTATAAAGACTAAACCGCAGCAAATAAATGTGACCACTTGACACCCCAACACAGGAACAATGCAAGATGCGCTTCCTACAATCTCCAAATTGTTCTTATCTCGACCCTACCAATAATGGTTTTTGTATACATCCGAAAATTTTCCCGTCCACTCTAAAAAATTTATTTTATATCATATTTACCTTGGTCACTAGAACCGCAATAAAATCTTTTGTTCAATAAAAAATTGTATTTTCATGTCAATACTTGATTACTGATAAAATTTCTTGTCATGTTTTATACAACATCGTTGGAATATTAATGACAATTTACAGTAACCAATATTCTTAATGTAAAATTAATCTTCCGAGCATAAACGCTTTTATAAGCGTAATTCGATAAATGAATTATTGAATTGACTTGCATATATAATAGCTGGACATAAAATAAAAAATTTAAGCGCCAATCCTATCTTTTGTCTTAATAAAAATATGGAATAATTGTTTTCATAACATATGTGCTTCAATACTTTTTTTCAGCGTGGGTGGTATTTAATTTTTTGCAACAATGATCACACGTTCAACAATTACAAACAGGCACTAACAAGCCAAGACGTAAACTTTTTTTCCAAATAAACTGGTACGATTGTTAAAAATAAAAAATAACGACAGTTCTAAAAAAATCTGGTTTTACGTGCTGGTTAATATAATTAATTTGTCCGCGGATAAGGCCAGTATAAAAATATACGTAAACATAAACAAAAAAATTAAACAGTAAAAATAAACCAATTGCTATATTTTTTACTTCTCTTTAAACGCCTGTACATCAGCGAGAGAAGAAAATAACAAAAAGGCATCGTATAAATTTCAAATGTTATCAAACACGTCCAAATTGTAACCTAAAATACGTTCATAAATTTCAAAATTTCAAGCAATTTTTTTTTTATAACGAGTTCACTGAACGCATAGGTGCCGGTATTTGCAAATGTGTGTGGAGGCTCATAGAACATGAATATTGGAGGGGGGCTATCACTGCAAGCGAAAGGGGCAGCAGAAAAAAACATTTTTTGAAAGAATATACTTCGAAAAAATGACAAACAACTAAAAACAAAAATTAACTGTAATTATTAACAAGAACAATTTAATAACTAATTTTTGGCAACTGTATTATTTTTTTTGACTATTAATAAATTTATTTTCAATTTCCTCACAATTTATAAATTGCGAAATATCACGATGACAGTTCAAAATATTATTACTATTCAATCTTGTTTTGGGTCAAAGTCGTCTAAAATATAAAAAAACTTCTCTCTGTAGTACAAGATGTGGTAACGTACTCTTCTACCATAGTTTTTGTATTTTCATTTTCTTGAAAAAACTGAATTAGATGTGACACAGTTTGCGGTCTTTTTTTCAGAGTTTCTAATATGTCAAAAAATAATGCCTTATGCAAAGCGAACCTGTTTCTGTCAAAATCGCCTCTATGCGTAAATGTTCCAAAGGTGTATTTTTCTTAACCACCAACAATTGTCCAAATGTTACTATTTTATTTATATTTTCTGCTTGAAATTTGGTCATAAGAAATGTCTATGCTTCATTTCTACATTCGTAATATATAGTTCTATAATACTCTTTAGGTTTTTTTATAATATGTTGGTTTTATGACCCACCAAACGTAATCTGCATTTTTCTTGCTTTAGGGAGAATTGGTTCGCCTAATTGAAATTGTTAACTTTTTACTACCGAAGTTTCCCATATTAAATCAAATTTTTGTTCTTGTCTCTTAAGTTGTAAATAAGTTGTAACATGTCATTAAAAGTGTTTTCGGATTTTGTAGTCCTACATTTGTAACTTCCATTTTTTCAAAAATAAATATTAATATATTTCAAAGAACAAAATAATCAAAATTGCACATTTTTTTAAGCATTTACTTTTCCACCGGTTCAGTCTTTTCGTTACTTATGTCGGTTATTGATTGTAGTAAAAAGTTGTAATTTTTTTAACAAAAAGTCGTCTCAAAGATTGTGTAGATGGATCAAGCTCAAATTTAAGATTTTTAAAAATTTCAAGTTTTTTAGTCTAATCTCTGACAAAATTGACGGTATGTTTTACTAACACTAAAGAATTTTGTATTTTTGAGATTTTGTTAAAATAATCTTAAACATACTTGTATGTGTCAATATAGAAAGGACGTCTAGAAAGTCATAAACAACGAGATTGAGAGAGTGAGCGAAGCAGTGAACATAAATTGCTTGGGAAACGCGGTTGTAGACTACTGAAACTTTCACTTACATTCGCCATTTCGTCATAGACCACGAAAAAATCTTAGGTCAATTTGGGAATGCAAGAAGAACATCATTAACAACCTTATATAACGTTGCAGAGTTCGTGAATGAGGTTTCATAAAGGCTAAAAAACTACTCGTTAATACCTAAGTTCTCGTCCACAATTCTAAAACATACGGACGTTTGTTCTTTGGACGATATGTCCGTAGTTATGACAAAATATTTTTTTTATATAATTTAGAAGAACGTCTCTAACTGCAGTCGCCACTAAATCCCAAATTTCATTCATGGTATCGTGTGAAAACCATTTTGTTTAGTTCTACATGTCCAGCTTTTTATTTCAGGTATATATTCAGTTCTCAAACTGCATAAAATTAGACTTTTCTTTAGTGTGTCCACGCAAAACCAATCCTTGAATGGCAAGAAATTAAATTAAAGTTATAATTTTTAAACGTGCCACTCTAACTACTTTCATATCTTCTTGGATTTGTTTAATGCAGGCATTACATTAGCTTCCTTATCTAAAGAAGCAATTGCTTACAAAGCATTTCGATGAAACTCCAATTTCTCATGGGTTGATAACTTTTCCAATGCTTTCTAATCTGAAAATCCTTCAGTAACAAAGGCTTTGTACGATTATGCCAAGCAATAAATTCGTTTTTGTTGTTAGTTGCGACACCAGCAATAGTAGCGGAGCTAATTAAGACATTGTCTAAAGAAAAAATGGAAAATGCTTTAAATCCAATTCATTTAGCTGCTTTAGCTAGCGAAATAAACAACAAACATATTAAAATATTTTTAGGGTAAATGGTGTATTATATTTAGAATAATATAAATGCGAGCTTTCGAACTTGGTCTAAGTTCTTCGTCAGGCAAAATTAAATTAATTTGACAATTGTAATAACTAAGGTAATTAAAAACAATAACTATAAGGGAACTAAATAATATGCGCAAGTTATTTAGCTACAGCATTTGCTCGAAGGTCTAAAGGAAAACCACGATAAAAACTCTAGACGTAGCTTAAGTGTCAATGGTGGACAAATTAAGATTAAGAAATTTCTTGAAGATCTTTTGTACTGCAGATTGAAAAATCCTGAAAATGGTACCAGGTCTAAAAAGATAAGTAAATTTAATAATTTATTTAACAAACAGGTTACCATTTCATATAAAAACATTAAAATGACAAGCTGGTTGTTAATTTAAGCTCTTATCAACTATCCGATACTGCTCGTTCTGTTTTGTCCAAAGGTTTGGATTTTGCTGTTGCTCCTTCAAGAATTCCTGTTGAGGACATTATCTCCAACATTGAAACCAGCATCAGCCATCTTCCAGATCGTGATGCAGCCAAGATCAGATTTGAAACTACCATGATACTCCGAAGAGCAAAACTTCCACAGAAGAATCTAACCAGTTCAGAATACCAAGATTTAAAAAATAACAATAATCTTACAATTGCACCAGCCGACAAAGGAAAAGCTACTGTGTTAATGGATAAAAAGGAATACATTAACAAAGCTAACAACTTACTTAATGATCCCACCACTTACATAAAACTTCTTCAAAATCCAAATAACAAGTCAAATTATTAACAACAAAGAACCATAAAGAAACTAACACCACAAGATCCTCTTATTCCAAGGTTCTATGGATTACCAAAAATACATAAGCCAAATACACCTCTTCGACCAATTGTTAGCTGTATTGGATCTACAACTTTTTAACTATCTAAGTATTTAAATGCTATACTGAAACCTTATATTGGCTTGAGTAATTCATTTATAAAGAACACACAACATTTTATTGAAGTAATTAGTAAACAGACATTATCTTCAAATGATTTAATGGTTAGCTTTGATGTTTCCTCGTTGTTCACAAAACTACCAATACTTGATATTTTACAACTTTTACAACGACAGTTTGATAATAATACCATCAAGTTATTTCAACATTGTTTGACATCATTCTTTTTGTTTAATGGTGAATACTACAAACAGATAGATGGTGTAGCAATGGGATCGCCAATTTCTCCATTTATTGCTAATTATTATATGGAATATTTTGAAGAAGAAGCCTTAAAATCTGCATCAAAAAAACCAAAATTATGGCTAAGATATGTAGATGATGTTTTTGCAATTTGGTCTCATGGTTTAGATGAACTACAAATGTTTTTTCAATACCTTAACAATCGACATCCAAACATAAAATTTGGTATTGAAAAAGAAATTAATGGTACCTTACCTTTTCTTGATGTAAAAATAGAAAGAAAACCAGATGGTACTTTAATACATTCAGTTTATCGAAAACCAACACATACAGATCAATACATAAACGCAAATTCTCATCATCACCCAGCTTAGAAACTTGGAACGATTCGCACATCATATAATCGTGCAACAATAGTTTGTCACCAAGATAAATTACAAGAAGAATTAGAACACCTTAAGAAAGTTTTTATAAGAAATGGTTTTAATAAAGAACAAATTAAAAAGTTTCTTAGACCAAAGACAAGACCTATTTTAACAGATGATTCAACCATAACTTTGTTATTCTACCTTTTGTTTCCAACATAAGTGACAAAATTGGAAGAATACTAAGTAAACATAAGATAAAAGTAGCTTATAATACTACTACTAAAATTAAAAATTTGTTGAATCCTATAAAAGACAAAATACCTTACAATACCTGTGGAGTGTACCAAGTCCCATGCACTTGTGGCAAGGTATATATTGGCGAAACGGGTAGAACTATAGATACGAGATTAAAAGAACATAAAAGACATCTTCGTTTACTACAACCTACTGAGTCTGCCATTGCCGAACATGCAGTTAACACTCTTCATGATATAAACTTTGAGAAAACTAAAACAATTTCTAAAACAAAGAACTGGAAATCAAGAAAGATTAGAGAAGCCATTGAAATTATCAAACATCCTAACAATTTCAATAGAGAGAGTGGTTACGAACTTTCTGACACATGGTTACCTGTTATTTCTTAATCTTAATTTGTCTACCATTGACACTTAAGCTACGTCTAGAGTTTTTATGGTGGTTTTCCTTTAGACCTTCGAGCAAACGCTGTAGCTAAATAACTTGCGCTTATTAGCTAGTTTCCTTATAGTTATTGTTTTTAATTACCTTGGATTTTACAATTGTCAAATTAATTTAATTTTGCCTGACGAAGAACTTAGACCAAGTTCGAAAGCTCGCATTTATATTATTCTAAATAAATAATACACCATTTACCCTAAAAATATTTTAATATGTTTTATGGTGAAAGTTTTAGGTCTAAAACAAACATAAATGATCAAAATATTATGCTACAACTTGTAAACTATAGAACTCACAAAGGGATTTAGACTAACAATTATGCCTGAAAATATACAGCCCGTTGAGTGGTAGAACATATTATATTATCAAACTGGCTTAGAGAAAATTCGAACGATTTTTTTATGTTCTATTGTTCATTTGTTACAAATAAAGTGTATTCATTAAGAATAAAGATTACTTTTGTGTTCTCTAGTTATTATTATAATTATTCTGGTCCCTGCCTTATGATCACCCTATTTTGACAATATTTTCATTTTTTGCCAATATTTTAAATTTCTGGCAACGGTAGTTAGTACAGAGTAATTTTTATTTTACAAACAATACAAATTTTTTTTCGTCAAGTGTTGATTTTTATCTTGATCGCTCAATTATTGAACAAATGTTGAATAATCTACGATCGGTATTCTCTATTATGACTGGCAACAAGCTACGATTAAAAATAAAGCTATTGTTTATCTTACGGTTTTGTAATGGTAAAAAATAATTGATTTTACCTCAACGTACCTGTTCGATGCTAAATTAATCAGTTTTGTATATCTAGATAACACATTTTAAACTCAACAGCAAAGTCTGTAATTGTATGACTAATGTAGAACAAGTACCTTACTTTTGTTAAATTTTTAGTGTGGCTACATACGTAGTACAATTCTTCTATTTTCAGTTTCTAATCTGTTGTTATTTCCAGTATTCTGATTGTGTAGCAATAGTTCAACGCCCGCATTCATATCTTTATTTAGATTTCAATCAACTAAATTTGCATTATAATCACTACTTTAAGCGTCTCAAAATATTGAATTGAAATACCACTATACTGTTCTTTGCACTACTTCTATTAATATCGTTTTAATTAGTGATGATTTGTATCTAGCGCGGTCACCATGTTTCTATCACTTTTGAAAAACTTGACTTTCTGACGAGAGTAACCAATAACTGGTCATTAAAAAAATAGTGAGAATTTTGGATTTTGAGTGAAAAGCTTCTAGTTGTGTAATTGAGATATTTAGGCGACGTTAGGTATTTAGTTTTATCTCTGTTTGTCCAAAATAAATTTGCACAATATGCGATGTATATTTAAATTCAATGAGCGTATTTAAATGTAAAGGTAGTTGACCGATATATTCACTTACTTTCCCATAAAATGTTTTTGTGTAAATCTTCAAGGTTTTCCTTTGCTTTTACTAACCAAAAAAGCCGAATTACAATTCTAATGCAAATACGGATGCGTACCCTGTCCCATTTGTTGTAGAAGAAAGTATTGAATTAATTAAATTAAAAAAAAATATCGTTAGAATGCATTGTTAAAGTAAACGTTTTGATTTAAAAAAAACCGACTCAAAAATTTAGATTTATGTAACAAATTTATAAATTCATTCTCTGCGGATTTTTAATTTTCGTTTTATGTTTGCGGATTTGTAAATTTTTGTACTTCTGAAAGTTTTTTCTGAATTCTTTTTTTTTAGTTTTTTTTATTGTAGTAGTATTGCATGATTCTTAATAATCAAAAAAACACAAACAGTCTTAGTATCTTTAGAGTAAACACTCTTATGTTTATATTTAATTAGAAATTTTATGTTTATAAGTTTTCTTAATTTAAATACCAAATAAAAATTCAGAGCTTAACGATTCTCTATGTCATACTGACTAGATCAACATGGCTTATGAATCAAAACATGAGACTATCTAAATTCCAACCTGTGACAGCAGATTCCCTTGCTATTTGAAGTATATTAAAGTTTTAGATGACGACCAGTGATCACCTTACATTTAAAAATGCTCACTTGTCAAGATTTCGAATGGAGTCTTGTTAACCAAAATCAGTTTCCCAATTTGAGTCTATCCTCAGATTGATGTTAATGTACTCATTGCGTTTGCTAAGAGAAATCAAAATCAAAAATAACACAAAATACATTTTGTTTTAAAGTTTTTGAATCGCATGGTATCTATTTTGTAAATAAGGTCAAATAAAAAAAAATTAATTAATATATCAAATATGTAATATGCAAGACTACAAAGGTTTTTGCAAATAAGACTACCATTAAAACCAAGACTGAACCTCGGAAGATCAAGACTAAGAACAAGACGAAAAGTACTCTAGCAAAACAAAAAAAAAAAAACTAAATGTGCAAACAATAACCACTTAATCCGAACAATACGTTAAACATTTTTTACTGTTCTATGAGTATTCAGTGTTGATCGTCTATATTTAATATTATTGCTTTGAATTATGTGACTTTTTGTTTACGTTAGTTTTAATCGGCGTTCGAAAATATTATGAGAAATTTATTATTTAATAAGAAAGTAACAATTTTGCGCAACAACAAATATTTAAAACCCCAAATATTCTTGTTGGAAAACTTATTGACGGACCCTGAGCCAAACAAATGAGTACTAAAAGAGATAAAACATAAAGATAAACAGTTTTTTGATTTCCAATAGAATAACAAAGCTAAACATATTATCAAAACAGTCTTGTAATATTACTTGGAAACTCAAACTTATCAATTTAGTACATGAATAAAGAAATATCTTCATCTGAAGAATCATTTATGACATCAACATGACATTCAGTTGAAGCTGATGAGCTTGATTCATGTATTTGATCATAAAAACTAGTTTCCTGGCCTTCTGGTTCTAACCAACTGCAACTGCACTGTGTAACTGTTTACACAATTCTTATCTGACCATCCGAGTGTGGTACAGAGACTAATTTCCACCATGTCAGTGGAAACGCTATCCAAAAAAATATTTTGAAAATGATCTAGATTTCTTCTTCTTTTTGGGTAGTTAAATGTACTCGCAAGAATTTGTCGTATAAAATATTAGCAAGAAAATGAATCTGTTTAAGTGCCATATTCTTTTTTTTTGTAAAAACTTGTTTTTAGAGAAAGTGGCTACCCAGGCAAATCTGTTTGTTATTTATGCAACTCTCTTACGCAGCACTGATATAGTCGTAAAGTCTCTCTGCACTCTATCAAGAGCTATAGCAAGTGGGAATAAACGATTGTTACTTCGCATTCTAGGTCATTACGCTCTCTGGATACGGTCACACCATTATGAAATAAAATATGTTTCTTCATTCTTGATGGTATACCTTGCATTTCTTATGAGCATCTCCGGTCTTTTGCCCATTTTTCAGTACTGTTCTTCTCTTTATTTGTACACTCAAAATGCTTCCAAACTAAATGTTTGGGTTTTGATATAAATAACAAAACCAGCAAACGTCATTTGAATTGTAATGTACAGTCGGTAGAGATTACTCTTCGGCAGCTGGAATTAAGAGGGGGTACCCCGATATGCGTCAGCCGATTAATCAAATTAAAATTTAACACAGAGATGTATTGAACGATTTGCCCATTGATATTTTCGGAATAATTCGATTTTTTTTAAAGTAAAATTAATGATTATACCGTGATATATATCAAACTATAAATACCGTGATATAACGAGTGTTCGAGACCTGTTTGTTTACTTGTTTAATGGATATTTACTGCGTTACCTATACTACAGGGTCACGAGGTTTGAGAATAATTTCGATCTCACAGTATATCCTCTGAACTTAATACATTTTTTTTTGTAGTAGGATATTGATTTATTTTTTATTTTAATAAAAATAAACAATTCGCATATATGAAATTAAATAGCCATTTGCAAAGTGCATTAAAATGGCACGAAGATGTAGTTTATGAGAAAAAGACAGTATTAACTATAAATTCACAGTTCAAGTAAGTCTAAGCTAACTAATTTTAAATTATTTACGTACTAAACGCATACCTATTATTTAAATAGCAGTAAAATACTCTAAGTATGTAGTACCTGAAGTGAATATTTTCTACATTTTCAAGTAATTAAAATAAATCTAAGTCCTTTTAGTTAAATGTTAAAATAATTCTAGATAATTTCAAACAGATTTTAGTATAATGGTAGAATTTTGTACAAACATTAGTTATGGTATTGCTACTATTTAAAAAAAATTATAAAGTATGTAATTTATTTTGTGTTAGGTTCTCAATTGTTAACGCTACTAAATTAAGATAATATCTAAAGCTAACAATCTTTCTCGTTTTAACACTCTGCATGCTTTATCCTTGTAAAGCTGTAATCGATGTTGCGTTTATTGAATAGAATAATGTTGGTGAAAATTTTTGTAGTAAATTAATTGAGAGTTTCCAGTTGCGTATCAATTTAAATTAGTAATTAAAGTTGGTTACTCGTAATTAAAGTCAGACAAGTTCAAGAGAATGAATATAACAGAATCAGTGAAGCTTCAAGTGATTGCAAATCAGGGTGCGCGTGTTATGAGGGTCACTTGTTTGAGAGGTTACGATCCCCAACGAACTTCCACTTTTATAACTTTCGGAGGTTTATATCTTCTTATAATGCCAAGTATTAGACTTTAAAATGTTCATTTTGCAGCATTATTTTATAAACATAGCCTTGCGACTATTAAACAAAGAGTTTGAAAATGTCATATACTTTTATGGTTATTGAACGGCAAATCCAATTTTTGGGGCTATTTAAGATGTTCGGAGGCTGTTTAAAGAGTATACGTATAGTGGCATTTATGACCAGATAAATCTGAGGACTTTATGACTGATGCACGATAGTGGAGCTTTTTATCTAGTACAAGTGTACAACATATTTAAAGTAACGAATTTAAAAGGTCTATCGTTCACCTGCGATACTACTAGAGTGTTAGAAAAAAGAGAAGGGCCCGTGACTTTGTCATACAATTCTTTGTCACGTTACGGTTGGGTTTTGCTACCTGAACGCAGGTGGTGTATTGCCCTCACCAAAATTCAACACGGTTTACTACCAACCCTATGCAAACTAGTACGATTACTGCACAGTCATTCATAATACTATGTAAACATAGTGTCAGTAGTCATTAGCACTTGATTAACAAAAGCGTCGCAATTTTTAAATAATCATTATTCATATTTTTTATGCCCGGATTAGCTCAAAATAAAAATTCGGTTACGAATTTAATTTCCTATTATTCAATTTTTTGCGATTCGCTAAATATAATTCGTAGGGAACAATTTCCAATTAACTCCTTCTCATATTTTAGATTTAGAAAGGGTTTAAATTGACTCGTGCAGACAACTAACCCTCAATTAATGAATGCCACAGTATGCTATGTAAACTTACATCAAAAAGCAAAACAACGGTTATTTGATCACTCCAGATTCATTTGTCACCCAAATAATTAAACTTTCTTTGTATATCCTTTTTGCAATTTCTTTGCGTTAGCGAGACATCGCTGTCACGGACCATAATAGTATTAATCACGGTGGATACAGTTTAATTAGTGGTTGACTGTTGTCGGATGTATTGATTTTTCTTTCTAGATACACAATTTATGTAACAATAACTTAACCGCTTATTACATAAAATTAATTATTTATTATCCCACTAATTAATAATTAGAAAAATAACAGTGCCAAAAGTTAAAAAAAAATCATTTAAATTTATAAAATTTCTTCAGTTCAAAGATTCAACTTGCATTTTATGTTAGATCTGATACTAGTTCAGTAACATTTAGAAAGTTAAGCTAAAATGCTTTGTAGCAATAAAAACAAAAAAACTGTAACACAAAAATCATAAACAAAAGAATGATAATTTTCATAACCGATTTTTAAATTTATTAAAATGTTTTTTAATTTTTCTACAAATAACATAGTCAGTCAACTAGCGATACGGTTCCAGTCCAGAAATCTTGATGCAAGTATTAATGGATTTATAGACTCGATTACTTCTTTTTGAAAAAATCATAATAAAGCGTGGTTTTTCTTCATCACGTTAGTTGTTTACGACTGTAACAGCAGCAGTGGTACACCTGTGTCAGCATGAGTAATAACGAAACGGAAACGAATTGAAGAACGAATTCTGTTGCCATAACCATTGAATTGAAAGTAGATGCACACATTTATCAATTCATAAACTGCGCAGATTTTAATCTTTTATTATTGTACGCTCGTATACTTTCTAATTGAATAGGAAAAAAATAGTTTTTATACTTAAGGTCTCAAACAATATTGAAAATTACAACACTTAAATTATTATTAAGCACACCATGAAGTTGACAAACAATAATCATTAGTTTCAGGTTGGCTTTTATAAATTTTATAAATTCGAGTCGATATGTAGATAACCATCACTTCAAAAACCATCCAAAAACAGGCTAAAAATGTTAGATATTTAAGCATACCAACTACAATTTGAAAAAAAAATTATATGCAAAAAACATACTAAAATTGTATAAAATTTATCATAGATATCAAAACCGCCAAATTTACGAAGTTTAAAGAAATAGACTAAACAAACATCTATTTTTGAAGCAAGAAGTAAGAATTTATGCTGCAAAGTATATTTTTTATCTTCATTTAACCACTGTAACCTCAGATCCTTAAATTATCCTACAAAAATATTAAATATTTTTACCTACTGTTTTGGAAGACGGTAATTTTCTAAAAAAA
Organism: Aquatica leii; assembly: GCA_035610365.1. Classification (NCBI taxonomy): domain Eukaryota; kingdom Metazoa; phylum Arthropoda; class Insecta; order Coleoptera; family Lampyridae; genus Aquatica; species Aquatica leii. The sequence continues at coordinate 31,570,351 of CM069439.1, forward strand.
GCAAAAAACACTTTTAAGTAAAAAATATCTGACGAGAATAATAAATCAATTTAGTAGCAATAGTAAAAAATAAAAAATATTTAAACTATAACAGCAACAATAAAAACACAAACATTCTTGTGTAAAAATGAGGTGAAAGAGTTAAGAGAAAACATAATTAAAGCAACGTGGATGCACGGCCACCTGCAAAGAACACGATATAATTCAATTTTTAATCAAAAATATTATAAGGAAAAAAAATCAGATTTTACACTGAACAGTGTAACAGAGCGTTCAGTAGAAGATATAAACTCCACTAAGATATTGAGATAAACACTGATGCAGACACTATACCACGCACTATATTTTTGTATTTCGTCGTTAACGTACCATGGTGCGTTTACTACGAATCGAAGTATCTTTGATTGGAATTTCCGTATGATTTCGATGTTAGATGTACTAGCTATGCCTCAGCGTTGGATGCTGTAGGTCCAAATGGGTTTTAACATGGCCTTATGTAGTAGTAATTTTGTTTCCGGCGAAAACTGAAAATTACGCTCTATCAACCAGTACATTTTCTGAAGTTTCAGCCTTAGTCCTGATATGGGTATTCCAGGATAATCTCTGTCCAAATAAATTTGGTAGATATTGAGTGTCACGGATGAGCAGGTTCCTCTTCTTAAGGCGTAAGTTACTTGCATTGATTTGGTTTCGTTCATTTGAATAAGCCATTTGGTGCACCTTTGTTGTATTTCAACAAGGTTTGTAGCTGTTGGAAAGCCTGGACCGGGTCAGTGTAGGATGTAAGTACGGCCGTGTCATCAGCAGATGTAGTGATCGTAACGTCTGAGGTCGTCGAAAGATTCGCCGTAAAGATTAAGTACAAAATTGGGCCCAGTACATTGCCCAATCGAAAACCTGTTGGACATCGAAACATTGCAACACAATATTTTCGCTCTTGAGTAATACGGCTTACTACCTTAGGGACTTGCTCCATTGTAGCATTTTGTTTTCCAAATCCAAATTGAGAATTATAAATAATATGAACGTCCAGTAAGACTGGAGTAAGTTTTTCGAAGAGCATTTTTAGATAGCACTAGAAGCAGGCTGATCGGCTCGTAGGATACTGGATACTGGATTAGGATTGTAATTGCTAGTTTCCATGGGTCAAGAAAGTGACGAAGGCGTAATACGGCGTTGAAAAGGAAGGTTAGAAATTGTTAGCCTTTTGGGGCAATTGTTTGAGGATGGTCAATAATTAAGTCATAACCCGGTGCTGTTTGCAGATTTAGATTTGTATGAGTGGTGGTTTTTCCTTAGGTGATTTTAAAAGGTTTCATTGGAAAGCTAATTTAATATAGGGTTTCTAAGAAGTTTTGGATTTCATCATCAGTATTTGTTCCTGTCAGAAATGGTGTGGACACCTTCACCAAGTATAATAGCAAAGGCTTCCACGGCCGGAATCTATACTAACATTAGAATGTCTTCCGGGTTTGAACCGTGTCATTGTTGTTGTAACCGAAGTTGCCAACGTTTCGCCCACTTTCGTAAGGGGCTTCATCAGGGCGTAAGATAAATCGCAAAACTCAAACAAGCAACCGAAATCTAACTAAGAACTTTTCAAAAGTTAGGTTATCCATTTGTGAAACAAGCCATAATCTAAACTCTGAAAAGGTAAGAAAGAAAACGATAACTTGAAAAAGCAAACGAAAATCTTACAAAGAACCACTACCGAGTTATGTAATCAACTTGTGAACCAGGTCAGATTCTAAACTCCGTAGAAGTGACTTAATAAGAAATAGTCTCCGTATACAGGGTGTTTAAAAAAGATGCGACAATATTAAAGGGAGTGAAATACTCTCCGTATATAAAGGAAAAGGATCGTCACGGATGGTTAAGCTCGACTCTGATTGGGAGACGATTGATAAAGAGCCTTTTTCGATAAATGACTAATGACCGGGAACCAAAAAGGGGATAGTTCGAATCCATGATCGCGATTGAAGCTATTGGGTGTTTGATGATTTCTATGCTTTCTCGGAATTTCCTGTTGAAAAATAATGGAGATTATGCAATCAACGAAACATGATCAAAATCTATCTTGTGACCTGTAGTAGAATGATGTTCAGCAACCGCAGACTTGGAAATATACCTTTTCCTTATACAACGATCATGTTTTGAAATGCGAGTAATGACCGAACGACCGGTTTCACCAATGTATACTAAACCACATGAACAATGAATTTGGTATACACCTTGAGATGAAAGTGTAGGAAATTTGTCTTCGGGAGAAGGAAGAATCTGAGAGATTTTGCCTGTAGAGTTGAATATGGGTTTAATACCATTCTTACAAAGGAGTTTCCCTATTTAATCTGTAACCTTGTAAATGTAGGGTAAAAAGGCCAATTTCGGGTTGGATTCGTGAATAGAAATGTCCTTAGGTAATCGAGTACGTGGATGTAGACGACGATTAATAACTCTATGAATATCTCGCTTTACATAACCATTGTTCACTAAGGTTCTAGTAAGATGACGGAGTTCCGAGTCTAGATTCTCAGGTTGGCAAATAGAAAAGGCACGATGAACCAAATATTTAATAACAGAACGTTTCTGTGCAGGATGATGCTGAGACGAAGCATGAAAGTATCTGTTCGTATGGGTGGGTTTGCGATAGACAGAATGGCCCAGAAGTCCTTCGGGCTTATGAGTCACAAGAACGTCAAGAAATGGAAGAGAACCATTACTTTCGATTTCCATAGTCAATTTGATATCTAAGTGTTGATTGTTAAGATGATCAAGAAACTTAGACAATTCAAGATGACCATGAGACCAAACAATAAACGTGTCGTCAACATACCTAAACCACACTTTAGGTTTTAATATTGATGATTCCAAAGCAATCGTTTCAAAGGATTCCATAAAAATGTTAGCTACAACAGGTGATAGAAGAGAACCCACAGCAGCACCAGAGACTTGTTCGTAAAACTTGTTATCAAATTGGAAGTAAGTAGAGGATAGACACTTATCAATAAGAGGAACCAAACTCAAGTCCTTGCCATGTTGAGACAGAATCTGTTTGATGATAATAAGCGAATCCTTAATAGGAACTTTAGTAAAAAGTGAAGTGACATCAAAGCTCACGAGAAGATCTTGGAGTTCAAGTTTTATAGCTTCTAGACGTTGAATAAAATGCTGAGAGTTGAAGATGTGAGAAAAGGTTTTACCTTTAAACTAGCAAAGAATGTTGGACAAGAACTTGGCTAGCTTGTAGGTAGGAGATTGGATAGTACTGACGATAGGTCGAAAAGGAATACCTTGTTTGTGAACTTTGGGAAGTCAGTATAGACGAGGTGGTTTAGAATCTGATAGGGTAAGTCGACGTTTAGTTTCAGGAGGTAGATTGGAAGATTTGATGATTTGGCTGACCTCACGTTCAATCCTCGAAGTGGGGTTGTGAGTTAGAAGAGCGTAAGTTTCCTCAAACAAAATAAAATTGATTCACCTTCACCAAGTGTTCTGCAAAAGACTGCACTTTCTCTCTGTCGTTTTTTGTCCAGGAGTTGTTGGGAGTGCGAATAAGTGCATTATGTTGTTGTGAATGCTTCACATATCGGTGGTTTTCTAGAAGGAGTAGTCGTCTGTTTAGAATGGCAACAAGTTTTTCAAATATTATTGGACATTTTGATTGCGAAAGTCGAATAGAAGAATTTTAGGTTCAGCAGTGTCTGATTTAGGGCTCTTTTGTCATTTGGATATTGTCTCCTACCTCGTGTGTAATCTTCGAAGATTAATTTTGGTTCACTAGATCATTTTATTTTATGACCAGAAAGTCGAGAAGTAAATTCCAGCAGTAAAAATAACTCAAAATAATAAGTAATAAATGTGGATATCTTAGAAGCAGAGATAAACAAAAAACAATTAAAAAAAAACATTAAAAAAGAAGTAAAACTAACCTAAAACTAATAAAAAACAAAGAAAATAAAACTGAACCCCTCCCTGATACACCAGAGTAGTTACAAAATGTCAAAACAACAGAAACATAGAGAAAAACAATAGAACATAATGCGAAGTCAATAAAATGTGTCGATTACAGAAAGTTAATCAACAAAAAGAAAACTATGGTAGGTCTTTAATTTTAAAGCTTAATATAATACAAGTTAATATAGAAAGCAACAAGAAAGCAATAGATTTACTAAAACATACTTGCAGCTAAAAAACGTAGTTACAGAACCAAACAAAATAAATTAACCATACCATCATCGATGAAGAAATGAAAAGCTTCGATGCGACTATTTACATTTTAGAAGAAGAGAAACTACTAAGAGAAACGGGAAAAGCTTTTTATTAGTCGATGTAAGGGATATGATCGCATACTCTTGTTACATCTCACCAAAAAGTACGAGAGATGAACTAGACAACTATCTATAAAAATTGGAAAAAGAAATTAACAAACATTTGAAGAAAAAATGATAATAGACGAAGACTCTAACCGGTCAAATGGTCGGATTAGAAGTTAAATGAAACGTGCCGTTTGAAACAATTTAATAATACTCAACTAGAAATGCATAGGAAAAAAAAAATAAAACGGTTTGTCTTAGGTAAACAACGCAAAAAAAAACACAGTCAAACTGATACAAACGACATAAACAAAATGTGGTTGTTTAGCAGAAATAAAAAAGATATTGTAAAATCATAACAAAAGATAGCTAGAACCATAGAAACAGCATACAAAAAACACAAAGAAAAATACATGCATGTATGTAATAAAGAAAATAAGAAAAGACTAACAGAAAGAACAAAGTAGAAAATAAAAGATAAATAATGCAAGAAACCACAAAAGAAATAAAGGCATTATACAATATAAAACGAAATAAAGAAAGCAACGAAAAAGACTTGGCAAATACTTTGTGACAAAAAGAGCTAGAATATATGGAGAAGTGGATACAAAATCATAACGAAAAAAGTAGGACATAAAGAACCAAAGACACTATCGGATAAATCACAATTAAAAAATATTCATAAAAATAATGGAGGAAATTCTACCAAAGGTCACCAAATTGATATTATTCAAATACGCCTAAGTCTCTTCTAATATATTTACAAACCTGCTACGGCAAAAACAGTTTTCAAAAGCATGGAATGCAAAGTAACTGGTTTTTATCAAAAAAACAAAATTAAAAAAAAATACTTTTTCTTCTCTAACCCTTAATGCCGTTTCGGGCGTCGGATGGCTCCTGTATTCATTTTCCACTTTTTTTTGTCTTTCGCTACTGTTTTCATTTCGTTCATTGTGACTCCTTTTTCTGCACATATTTTTTTGATTTGTTCTATCCGTTTTCTTCTGGGTCTGTCTCGTTGTTCTGTTAGGTTCCATTCTTACTAGATGTGCATACCAATTTAATTGTACTATTTCTATTAGTGGTTCTTGCTTAGTTTTTTGTTTTATGTCTTTATTTATTCTGTACCACTTAGTTTTTTCTACCATTTGCCTGATGTGTTTCATTTTCATATCATTTATTTTAGTTTAATCTTTTTTCCTAATTGTCCATCCATCCATAGCAGACGTAAGTTATTGTTAGTCATCATCATCATATTATGCATTTTCTTTTTTACCTCTATGTCAATGTCTTTGTGGCGTATATTGTCTTGTTGATGGTATAGTAGATTCTTGTGAAGTTGTTTGCTCTATTTATTACCATTTTTTCGTCTTCCGTTATCATACTTCCTAGGAATTGATATATTGACACTCTTTTCAGTTTCTTGTCATTTTATGTCTTTATTATTTTAATCTCTTTTTTGTTTTTTTATTTGCAATCATAGTTTTTGTTTTACTAATGTTTACTTCCATTTTCATGTTTTCCATTTCTTCAGTCCACGCGTTTACTAGCTTTTTGCGTTTTCCAAATTTCTCTTCTGTCTACTGTATCAAAAACAACCTCCAGGTCAATTTTAAAGAAAGAGAAAAAAATCGTACGTTATAAAAAATATACATAATTAAGCTAGAAAACCACAAATCCCCTATGTCGTCATATTGATAACACTCAACGTAAAGAACTCCTTCAGCACGGTACCATAAACGAGCAGCTACCTAAAAGATAGAATCATCAACATTGTAGTAATGACGCGAAGTACTATAAGATTTAGTGCTCGTTTCAATGCTATGAAAGTTGTACTATAAAAGCATCGTTTTAGTCAAAACTCCGAAAAGACTAGTATTGTAAAAAAAACAGAAAAAGCAGAATGGGTAACTAAAATGATAAGAAAAAAAAATCAAGAAGAAAGTGTCAGAAGTAGCACAACTGTCAACAAATCTATTGCCACAATACAGAGGCTAATGCTTAACATAGAAACCAAAACGAGGAAACACAAAGAAAAAATCAATGTTTTCTTTTTGCTGCATCTTTTATAATAAGCGTATTAAAAATGTATGTCCAAAATCTTGGAATTGAAATTAATGCCAAAATTCGAATCAATCATTTTATTCCAGAATAACTAAAATATTTTTAGTTGTATGCTTTCCCATTCTTGTAAGCTTTTAAGAAATTACAGTATACAAAATTTAATTTTATTATTGGTAAATATTTAACTTCAGCAATTACTAATAGTCACTTTATGATAGATTTGTGTTCAAAACTTTGAAAACGAATGGTCATTATCGCCATTTAAAAATAATTTATGTTTTGTAAATAATCAAAAATTGTAATCGTAAAAAATATAAAATATCAATAACGTCAAGACAATGTCAAAGCCCACGAATAACCAATGGTTAAATTCAGATTAACACGGTTTTTTTTGTTTTATAAAACTGGCTTAAACGATTACAGGTTTCTATCGTTGAAAATTAAATTGAATTAATTCGCGTGTGAAGGGTTCAGACAGTCTTCGTTCAAAATTTAAATTAGGTAAATATTGTCGTGGCTTTATGTATTTACTGTTAATTTGAAGGGAAATCAAAATCAATTTGGCGAAGGTAAGTTAGTAAAGTAATTTTCCACTTTGCATACATTATGAAAGTGGTTGTTAAAATACTTTCGAAATTAACATTTCGCCTTATCGCCCTAGTGGCAGTAGCACAATTTAGTACAAACAATTTTCAAATACAAACGAAGTCATTTAGAATTCATTTTACCCTTTGATTCTATCCCTACACATCTTGTAAATCATCGAATCAAGATGCAAATAGGCTGCTGTGTGTTCGCATTGTCCTCCCTGTCCATCACGGACAAAGCTGACCATTAGCGAGTACGTTTCTAAACACTCATTCTTAAAGGACGGAATGGGTAGTGCGGACAATGTAACCTGCATGCTTCTTCTCTATATACACTGTTTGACTTGCAAATGAGTTTGAAACTTATCAATGATAGTGCTTATGTAACAAAAGCAATGCACGGTATTGTCTTCTATCTGACTTGGGTCTACAATAACTTCTTGTTTCTCAGCAATAACACCCTTAATGGATACATTAGTTTAAAGTTGTACGTTGGCAATCCTAATAGCCCTTCAGATTCGTGTTCGCAAACAATCTCACGTCTCTAGTAATTGCTTATAGGAAACGGTAGTCTACTAATTAACGAGTATTGCATAGGAAGTGACAGAACAACCGACACGCATTCTAAGTTTTTACTTTTGATAATTTGTAAACGAATAAAAACTACTTCCGAGGGATGGGGATTGTAATGAGACATGTGCGTGTAGTCAACCCTAATGAATAAGTGTAAACAGAAAGTTATTTCAAATTTTGGGTTCTGATTCCCGTTGACGAAAATTTTACTTTTCATTACTGATTTAATGCGTTTAGGAGACACGCTTTATTAAATTCAAAATTGATGCACTCATCGTTAGAGCTAAAAGTACACAGATTTACCCGCAGTTATAGTATTTTTAGATTACACAGAAAGTTGATCAAGCGCAAAACACAATGTCATAAATTTTGGCAAAGGGTTTCAAACATCTTCGCTTAAATCTACCTGTCCCTCTTGGGTGCAGACGTATCGCAGACACCAATGGCACCGACGCCATGAGTCATTTCGTAGGTAGCACAGGACTACTCAATGATCATTTAAAGTATTCAACACGGATGGCGATGGGGTGATTAGGTAAAAATTACTGCCTGAACTTGTGCGTCTCTAGAGGGCGTGTTTTGTACCGGTACCCGAACTTTAAAACGGACATTGTTCTCAAGCATTGTATACACGTAAACATCTGAGAACTGCCACAGTTCTAAGAATTGCAGGCAGAAATCTTGGAACTGCGGCTACACCTGATACTTATCTGCCTCGGTATAAGACCGAAGTGCATCTTTGTTGTTTTGTAGGCCACGTCGTGCGATTGCAAAAAATAATCAAATTTTATGCAAGACTAGAACAAAGACAAACTGAAGAAATGATGGCCTTGGTCAGTGTGCTATTAATTAGAGATGGGTCAAGTTGTTTCTCCGTATTTACTACCACCTACCACATTAGTTTGTATGGAAGCAGCAAGTCTACCCCGTTCTTCCCACACATATACTTCTTGTAAAACGTGCTCGAAATCTATACCTGCAAATTTTTTTTTGAATCGGTCAACCGGTTTCTACAATTATTACAGATACGTAAAGTGAAAGATGTAAATTATTAGTCCCCAAATTTGTCCTAAATTAGGAAACGCGCAGTAAATTCTTTCGATCGAATAAAAATGAATCTAAAACTTTATTTATGTAAACTATGGAAAAGGCATTTTAAATTTCCAACTTCAATTAATATTCAAATCACGTTATTACTACGCAATTGTACTCTTGTCTACAAGTTATGACAAGTTCTTCATATAAGCACTTATAAATTACATTCACATCATACTTTGACATTCAAACGATGTATACTCATTTTGTTGTTGTGTTTATATACATCCCGAAGTAAATCGCCACTTTTTATTAAAATAAAAAACATTTTTTTTCAATATTACAAGTTCGTACAAAAATTACTTTTGATTTGTTTTATTTAGTTTATGGGTTTTTTACGTACTTGTTGAAGTTGTCTTAAGTACATAGAATAGTGACATCTTAAATTCTGTTTGAATTACTTTTGTTATATTTAAGATATTTAAGTACCTCTGCCAGTTTACCAAAAAACTTTACCGTTCTTTTACAAACGTAAAAAACCTTAATTAAAACGGCAACAATGTGAATCTAAAATGCTGCTTATGGACTAGTGATTGTTAAATCTAAAAAAAATATTTTTCTATCAATGTAACATTAATATTGTTGTAGTCCATAGTCAAGTTTTTGTCTAATAGAAGTTGTAATGAACTTTGAAGGAAGCTGAATGGAGAAAGCTCTTAACAAATTCTTTATAAAGTATAGAGAGTTAAATTTGCCTGTGTCAAGTGAAATGTTAAAGCAGAACGCCCTTCAGCTAAATAAAATATTGAAACATTTAGTGCAAGTGATGGATGGCTGCAAAAATTAAGTGTTCGCTATAGTATTAGATTCTTGAAATTTTGTGGTGAAAAACTATCAGCCGTCGAGAATGTTAACCTATTCAAAATTGAATTGTCCCAATTGATAGAAAGATTCAATTTCACCCACCACCAGATATACCACGCTGATAAGACTAGTTATACTGGAAGATGATGCTTTATAAAACTTATGTTATGAATTTTGAAAAAAGTGCACCTGGTCTCAAAATATCCAAGCAAAGAATAACGTTTTTGAGTTCTGCCAACGCATCAGGGTCCTACAAACTCACACTTTTAACCATTGGTAAAACAAAATCACCTAGACTTTTTAAGAATTTTCACAATTCCTGCATCTATAAAAATACAAAAATGCTTAGATGACTAAAAAAAATTTCTAAAATTGGTTCTGCGAATGCTTTGTTTCAGAGGTAATTTTTTAGAAAACTCGAACATATTCTTGATCTGTGAAAATTTTTTGAAGGTTAAAAAATTTCTAAAACGTCAAAGCTTTCCAGAAAAAGCAGTGCCTCTTTTAGATAATGCTCCTTCTCATCTATCAGCAGAAGATCTGAGAACAGAAGATGGTGGCATATTTGTTTGGTTATTCCCCCAAATATATTTATGTGGATACAAACGATGGATCAGAATATTTTATAATTAACCTATTATACAGAAAAAACCTACTAAGTGGTCACAAGAGATAACATAGCAGACTACACTGAAAAGACTTACCTTGAGAGATTCTGCTTTACATTTAAACTGAGCGTGGCAAAAATTCTATTCCTCGGTAATCGAAAAATGTTGGCACAAAATTTTTGACAATAGTGACATTGACAAAGATGACGTCCTCCTTGCAAAAATCCGAGAAATATAAATCAGTAAAAAATTTGAACCAATTGTACTAACCATCAAGTTGCTAAAAATAATTGAACCGGTTAGTTGAGGGAATTTTGAGACATTCTTATAGAATGACGTTTAATTTGATTTTTATAATTTTTTACTGTTTCTATTTTTAGACTGAGTATAACTAACTGTAAACCGAGTATAACGTTGACGATGTTAAAACAGAATTAAAGATACGATGGAGGTTGGAATATAAACATCAAGTGGCATCAACACATCGACGATTTCATAAATTTTCACACCGATTCAGAAAATAACAACTCTGATGTTTAAATAGAAGATCCAAAAAAAAATGTATTCCAGAGGTTCTAGAGGCATTGGAAGTGGTTTCACAATGAGCGCAACAGAATGATGTCAACATTAGTGATCTCGAAAGTCTACGAAACATTCAAGCAGTAGATACTCAGTTGTTAACAAAAAAAAGTGCAGACCAAAATAACATCACTAGTAAAATAATTGTCAGTAGTAACATTCCTGCGTTCTCAGCAAAACGTTGATTTGTAAGTCGCGCGTCATCTTTTTCTAGGTAAGGAAATTCATTTAATACATATTTGGAACTTGAATTAACAGTCAGCCAAAACTGTTTACCAAATTTTATCTGATTTGTTAGCCATATATTGAGCGAAACGATATCTTGCTTTTGACGGCAGCAGCTGTTCATCAAAGGTAATGTTTTCTTGTAGCAGCTTCTGGATTTGGATATGAACCTGTCCCCTTCTAAATACTACTAAACTAAACACACTAAACATACTAAACAAAATCTCGCAACTAAGATAAGAACGTCTTCCGGGTTTGGACCGTGTCATTGTTGTAACCGAAGTTGCCAATGTTTCGCCCACTTTCGTAAGAGGCTTTATCAGGGCGTGAGAGAAATCGAAGAACTCAAACAAGCAACCGAAATCTAACTAAGAACTTTTCAAAAGTTAGGTAATCAACTGGTGAACCAAACCAGATTCTAACCTTTGAAAAAGTAAGAAAGAAAACGGTAAACTTGAAAAAGCAAACAAAAATCTAACAAAGAACCATTACAGAGTTAGGTAATCAACTTGTGAACCAAGCCAGATTTTAAACTCCATAGAAGTGACTTAAGACACGGTTGGTTAAGCTCGACTCTAATTGGGTTACAGTTGAAAGGAGGCGTGTTTTCGATAAAGGACTTATGATCGCGATGAAAGTTATTGGGGTGTTTGATGATTTCTATGCTCTCTCGGAATTTTCTGTTAAAAAAGAATGGAGATTTGGCAGTCACCGAAACGTTATCAAAATCTATCTTGTGACCTGTAGTAAAATGATGTTCACCAACCGCAGACTTAGAAATATATGCCTTTTCCTTATACAACGTTTATGTTCTAAAATGCGAGTAATGACGGAACGACCGGTTTCACTAATATAGACTAAACCACACGAACAAAGAATTTGGTATACACCTTGGGATGAAAGTGTAGGAAATTTGTCCTTACAAGAAGGAAGAATCTGAAAGATTTTGCCTGTCGAGTTGAATATGGGTTTAATACCATTCTTACGAAGAAGTTTCCCTATTTGATCTGTAATGTAGGGTAAAAACGCCAATTTGGGATTAGATTTGGGAGTAGGAATGTCTTTACCTAATCGATTACGTGGATGTAGACGACGATTAATAACTCTATGAATATCTCGCTTCATATAACCATTGTTTACTAAGGTACTTGACGTAGTTCCGAGTCTAGATTCTCAGATTGGCAAATAAAAAAGGCACGATAAACCAAAGATTCAATAACAGAACGTTTCTGTGGAGGATGATGATGAGACGAAGCATGAAGGTATCTGTCGGTATGGGTGGGTTTGCGATAAACAGAATGGCCCAGAAATCCGTCGGGCTTAAGAATCACAAGAACGTCAAGAAATGGGAGAGAACCATTATTTTCGATTTCCATAGTAAATTTGATATCTAAGTGTTGATTGTTAAGATGATCAAGAAACTTAGAATTCGAGATGACCATGGGACCAAACAATAAACTTATCGTCAACATACCTAAACCAAACTTTAGGTTTTAATATTCATGATTCCAAAGCAACCGTTTCAAAGAATTCCATAAAAATGTTAGCTACAACACGTGATAGAGGAGAACCCATAGCAGCACCAGAAACCTGTTCGTAAACCTTGTTATTAAATTGGAAGTAAGTGGAGGATAGACACTTATCAATAAGAGGAACCAAACTCAAGTCCTTGCCATGTTGAGACAGAATCTGTTTGATGATAATAAGCAAATCCTTAATAGGAACTTTAGTAAAAAGTGAAGTGACATTAAAGCTGACGAGAAGATGTTTGGGTTCAAGTTTTTTACGAAAGTGTGCGAAACGTTGGCAACTTTGGTTACAACAATGACACGGTCCAAACCCGGAAGACGTTTTTATCTTAGTATGGACTCCGGCCGTGGAAGCCTTTGCTATTACAAAATTTGGCAACGCCCACTTCTAGTGGATCAAGTGTCAAATCTTAAAAACTCTTAATCTCTCGGAATTTTTGACGCTACATTATTTATCTAAAAAAGCAGGTCCAATCTGTCAAGATATAATGTGAATTTCATTACTCTCCACCGTTACATTAAAAACAGATTAAAAAACCGTAAGCTACGCAAAACCTTCAAAAGTTTTCACACAGCAAGAAAAGGAAGAATTGGCCAAATATGTCGAAGATTGTTCCAAATTGTACTATGGATTAACGACTAAATATTTGCGAACATTGGCATATAATTTAAATATCGCAAATAAACTCAACATAAAGGAAAATTAGAAAACCAATCAAATTACATCAAAAGATTGGTTCATGAGTTTTTTACGAAAACATCTACATTTGTCTGTTTGCACTCTTGAATCAACAAGTCTCGCTAGAACAACAGCATTTAAACGTGCTAATGCCGATTATCGATTTATTTTTCCATAATCTATGTGTAGTTTAGGAGAAGTACAAACTCCATCCAAATGACGTTGATGAGTTTACTACAGCCGCACCGTCCAAGATAATTGCGGAGCGGGCAATAAAGCAAGTGTAGGCAATAAAATAAAAAAAGAGGAATATTGATAACAACGACTGTAGTAGTGAACGCAGTTTCTGTGTCAGCAATGTTCGTAAAAAAGTTAGAAAATTTATGATCGCGAATTTACCTGCTGGCTGTATTAGAGCAGTTCACTTATTCCGATGGATGAGTGGAGAACATTTTTTGCTTTTTATTAAACATTTCATAAAATCCGCAGGATGCAGCTTGGATAAACCTATGCTACTTATCCTAGACAATCATACGTCGCACTTGTCTATTGCGGTACTAAACTGTTGCAAAAGTAATAAAATACTTCTTTTAAGTTATCCTCCCCACACATCACTTCGGCTACAGCCTTTAGATAGAACTATTTATGGACCCCTCAAAAGATATATTAAACTCCATGCAGAAATCACATCGCGATATTCCTATGACCATCTACGATATATCAGCAATTCTAACAATAGCGTTGCTACTAACTGCCACACCTCCTAATATCCAAAAGAAATATTTAGTTACCGGTATTTTTCCCGATGACGAGTTCTTACCTTTTGAAATTATAAACATAGAAATCAGCCTCAAAATGATAATGCTCAGCAGCTGGAGATTCGTCCCAGAACGCCTTCGCCTCAACTTGCAACATCTAGTGCTGGTTGTTCTAAGTTTGTTCCGCCACAAAATTACAACTTTTCTTAAAAGCTGCTCCCAAAAAAAAATCGATTCAGCGCAGAAAGCAAAAATCTGCGATCTTGACCGACACGCCGGACACTCTGGAAGGAAAAGTTAGACAAAGGAAAGCGAAGAAGAAAACAAGTTCGAAAGTTATAAGAAATATAAATAAAAAGAACAAAGTAGAAGAACAGAAAAAAGATGGCACTGAGACGAGTAATACAACTACTGTCAACAATAATAAAAGCAAGAAGAAACGGAAGAAGAAAGACATCAACAGATATACTGAATAAGAAGATACAATCTGTCTCGTATCCTTGGTTACTTTTGCAATGTCTAAAAATGAGAAATGGATTCAATGCACGTTTTGTAAGAGGTGAGCGCACATAACGTGTAGTAACTATGACGACTGTTATGTGCGTATACACTGCTCATCTAACAACGAATAATGAATTTAGTGATCATTTTGTAATAAAAAGAATGTATGTTATGTTTCACTGTTTTTTAATAATTTTCCCCATATACTGTAACAATTTACCCCACTGTGGGACAGATTTTACAGTAGCTTGCTAGGTATTTTTTTCTTCACTTGTTGTAAGAGTAGCAGGTTGCGATTAATTTTTTTTTACACTCAAATGTTCATTTGACATAACTATATTTTTTATTTCGTTGTTTCGGTATTACGCTTTCTATAATTTTGCAAGATGATTAACTTGCAACAACCTGCCCCACTCTCCCCTATTCATCCCCATTAGAGAAAACTAATTGAATCAGTATACCAAAAACTAGCCGCAATGACACAAATTCTTTTATACAGATAAAAATTAGATAGCAAAATCTATACCATAAAAATACATTAAAAAATGAATAAAAACTGGCAAGTTTTAAAGAAAACGATCAAAGACAAATTGCCAAGAAAAAATATTGTGGAAAACAGAAAGAAATGGGTGATAACACATAACATTTAACAACAACTTTACTTTGAAGATTTGTACGAAAGTTTCCACAATATTTCCACAAAAAACGCATTGTCCTGATTAAACAGATTTTTTCTATGCTAATCTGTGCCTAGTACATTTTTCCATTTTTTTAATAAAAAAATAGCTTTCATTTTCTTGGCAACTCGTTTGTTTTGATTGTTGTCTGTTGCCCGTCTAGACCAACTTCCAATGATAATCCTTCAACAATTTTTCTATAGTTCCGTGTACAGTCGCATTTAAATTTTGTAAATATCACAAAGTCGTGTTAAATTGGAAATAGCTGCATCAATTGATTTCGTATTAGCATTTTTTGTTAATTTCCGAATATGGAATAATTAGAATGTTAGTGTTGATAAATGCGTCGTTATTATAACGAAACAAAAGTAGAAAAAACTGATTTTGTTTTAAAATAAAAAGGCGAATAGTTATCTTCTTTCTTAATTATATACACATTTGGCCTGAAGTGTAAGTTGTTTTGTTCTCTTAAAAGAAGGGAAATAACCACAGGTGTTCTTTGCGTTTAAAGTTTAACTGTTAAAAAAGGACTTGCTACTGTTTCAACTGATTCGTTGTCTATCTTTGTCTTAATTTATTTATAATTGATAATTCGATGTAAAGTGTATTCATCTACATCTCTATCGTTTTAGACCCTCAAATACTATCGGAATAGATGTTGTACATTAATATTCGGTGTGAAGAGACGTTATTATTTCTCTTAGCATAATGAACCTGTAGACGATTAAAACACAGAAAATTATATTTAGAACTCGACTTCTTTGGTAGTTAAGTGGAGATTGGTAATAGCTAGAGGCAGTTACTGATTCTTAGTGGTTCCCAGTCACACGATTCTTGTAATAATTTCAGATTGTTATCTACCAACATAGAAGTACTACAACCACGTTTAATATTTTGCTGAAGGCGAGCACGCAAAGATGAATATACCAATAATGCAACTTTTTAGTAAACGTTAAGCATAACACGGTGCTCTGAAAATGATGCTAAACAAACATGGGTCACTGGCCTGGGGTGAAACACTAACATAACATAGAAAAAAAGTAAGATTAGTAATAAAGCTATGCAACTTCACTTATTTGGCTATGGAGGGGATCGAAGCCACAAATGATTCAGAGGTTAGTGACGATGCTCTACAAGGATGAATCACAATCAGGCTCTTGAAACGTTTCACTTTCTTTCTATTTCCACTGTCCAGTTATACGACAATAACCCTTTTAAATGCCAGTTGTGTTTGTACTTGACCGAATAAGCCAGAAATCCTTGCAATATTCAAGTTCATCTATTAAATAACATTTTTGTTTTTACGCTTATTTTCATTTTTCTAATTACCGTTTGCATTGTTCCACTTCGGAGAAAACGTAAATAATCAGATTTGCGGATTTGTATTGGGGGAACTAAATACAACTTTTAAACATGCACATGCAATTTCTGCGAAACTAGCGATTGAATAAGTCATGAAAATTTCAACGTACTCCTACAATTATACAATTCATAATAATTAAGAAAAAGCCATTCTAGTATACTATTTACGAACCGCCTTTAAATAGTTACAAAACAGTGTCGTGTTTAAAATTCAATACTCCCGTAATGGCATGATTTATAATTTAACTATGTGGGAAAACATGAAAAGTTAATTTTCCCGGTTTGCCAAAAAAGTATGTATTATGTCTATAAAACAACATCCCGCCATAGGTATAAAGCAAAAAATTGCACGAATACTATTTTACCTCTAATCGAATTTACATAGTTGACTATGCTACAATTCTGTGTATTTTCGTAAATCTGTACGTAGACACCTGCAGCTTTATCGAATCAGGATTTCGAAGAATAACCACTTTCAATCTAGCACTAAGCTTATACTCTGACAGGTTCAGTTTACTTTAAGAATTGATTGACATAGTCTTGGAAAATTTTACGCAGAATTCTAAAAAGCAGATATATTGAAACACTTTCTTGAAAATACATATGGACAAAAATTTATGCCAAGTGGTGTTTTTATTTCATTCATTGAGGCGTATTTAAGTTAGTCTAATATCATCTGTATCCACAGTTCTGAAAATACAGTAAGAAAACAGGTAGCTAGTTATTCATTCTATTTTCCAAGAAAGTTTGCAAAACTGTATAATACCATCACAGGTTAAAAGAAGACACTTACCTGAAAAAACTATTTAACAAAACGGCGTAGTAACATTTTACAAATGCGTAAATATTTTGCAGTCATTAACCTGTAAGTTTTTAGAACTAAATACAACGATCCTTCGTTTCTTTAGGTTTTTCAGTTACTTTACAGTATATATACTTGAAATCTGACTACATCCCCAATCTTAATAACATTTTTTAGGTCAAGTTTACTAGAAAATTTTGTTCTTTAAAAATACGCTTGTAATAGAGACATTGGAAAAAGTTATATGCAACAATACCAAACTTTGATCAAAATCATATTATAAAAAACATTACAATAAAAAACATCGAAAGTCTTAAAAACCACAATTTTTTATGTTCAATTAAGGATTATGTCGTGACGTGAAGTATCTTGGATCTACATGACTTACGAATCGGAGAACCTCCTCAACCTACTTTAACACAGTACTCGGAGATTGCAAAGTCTTCAGGATTCTGTACTAGACATAGAAAATCATTATGAAATCTATAGTCTCTGATATCACTGTATCGATAAAAATGCAATAGAACAAAAGAAGTTAACAAAGTACAAGTTTGTGTCTTTAAATATGAACAGTTTGGTCTTAACCCTCTATTGCATGAATTATTATTTTTTAAAAATATCTTTAACAAAAATTATTTTTACTAGAAAAAGGTGCTACTATTATAAATATTGCCATTACAATAATTTTGAAATTTTTTAATTCACTGTTTTTTGAAAAACATAAAATGTTTCTATTTGGGAACAATATGAACAAAATTGATTACTACACTGCTATAAAAAATAAAAGTAAGTCAGTAATAAACCATTAGTTTATTTATTTTTTTACATAAAAACAGATAAAAACAGAAATTAGGTTATCTATATTATGTATGAAAACTTACGAAACAATTCATTTTTGAATGGAAACACAAATAAACATCACATTTTTTACATTTTACTCTGCTCTTTCCTTTACATCCTGCTTTCTTACATCTTTGCGTTTCTTCTGTCCACTCTGGCGAGTGATCAAAAGTATCCTGTCTGACATCGTCAGACGGACGTGGTTCAATACAACGTCTAGATTTGGGAGGTTCAGGATGTTCTATAGATAATGGTCTTCCTCTCTTTGTTGCTTTTGGTCCTACATTACAAAGTGCTTTTGCAACTAACGGCATCTTATCTAACTTGTCGGTTTGTTTTTGCATTCTCCTGTATAGTAGCCAAGAGTTGACTACTGTAACATCGATCATGTAGTAAAAGATCCGGTGGTACCACTTCTTGCTTTTTAGGCCGCAACGATATAAGTCTAAAAGGGAATCCTGCAGGTCGACTCCACCCATGTGTTTGTTGTAGACTTGTACTACATCGGGAACATCTATCTCAATTTTCTTCTTCTCAGCTCGAGAGAATATTTTTACTTTTGCAATGGGTTTGGTGCCACAAAATTTGCTAGCAAGAGACACTATTTTGTTATCGTACCACTAATAAGCTTTTATGGGTACTCCATTTACTGCTGTAAGCTGCTCGGTCATTGCTCCTCTTCCTTTCAACTTTATCTCTTTATCAGAAAGAAATGTACATTCTGGTAAACGATTAGCCCGAACGGTTGCAACGCTTTCTATTCCCTGTGTTTTTAGATACACCAGCAGTGGTATCCCAGTAAAATAGTTGTCATAATAGATTTTGTGATTTTTATCTTTAGGTACTACTCTACACAAGCGAGTAACCACATTACTGGCAGTACCTAAGTTGGGTTCCTGTGGAAGAACTTCTGCTTCGAATGCTGAGGAAAATAGTTCAAAATTATATGTAAATCCACTCAACCCTGCTAACACCCACATCTTATAGCCCCAGTTATGGGGCTTTTTGGGGTTATATGTTTTGAGTGAAATACGACCTTTGAAAGGGATTATCTGTTTGTCACAAGATGCATTTTCCTCAAGAGGTATTTTCAAACAAGCATCTCTTATTTGATTCAGAAGTGGATTAATTTTATCTGTATTTTTAGTAGCAGTCATATTGTCACTAAAATGATAAATGCTTTGATCTCCTTGAACCTATTGACCGGCATTACATCAGCAACTTGAGAAGTTCTAGTACTAGGAGCCCAATAGCTTCGTGTGTTAGGTTTGATGAGAGACATCCATATTATTACACCAATAAACCTTTGAAGTTCTTCCTTTGATACTTTTATTGGTTTTTTAGGTCGTTTTTGGGTACTGTACAAAATCGTTTGATGCACCTTGTCTAAGAATTTATCAAATAAAAAAAAATTGAAAATTTTATATGGTGTGTTGAGTTCTAGTATATTAGCAGGTAACAAACTGTTCCCTTCAAATTTCACACTATCTACCTCAGTCTCTGAAGTTACCGTTTTCCACTTCAACTGCTTATTTTTATTTTGGGCAGTGCGTAGGACAGGCGAAATAAGAGGAGTAATAGGCCTTGCTGTTTTGCTAAAAAGTTGACTTGGTATCTCATCTTCGCTATCAAAATCCAAGTCATTGTGTTTAGTAAGCTGACTACAAATTAGCTCTGAGAAAAGTTTTATTCGTATTAGCAATAATAATACAGCAGTAAAAATAAAATCACCTTCAATATCATCGTCAAGTACCGAATCTTCACTATCTGAAGGTACCTCCCGAACATGACACTTTGACGCAGCACTTCTGTGCTCATAAAACGATTTGCAATCGACAGTTGGAAAATTCATTAAAAAAATTTTAGTTATCGTCTCTCACGATGTTCCTAAAAAGGAACATTAACAATTTTACGTTTTTTTATGGCCAGGTATGAAATAACAGTATTATACAAGTACAGGGCAATACAGAACATATTTTCATTATAATATAAATTTTATAAGCAACACTTACCACTTTTACAACTAAAAACCACAGTAGAAATAAACACCAAAAACATAACCACTAAAATGGCAGAACCGTACCGCATGCAATTCTAAAATAATTAATTTCAACCGCCATCTGCTGGATAACAGGGCAATCGTGTAGTGTGATGTTCCCAAATGGCCACCCCATGGGCACAATGACTGAATATTGCATAGAGCATTCACATTAGATTATTTTCTTTTATGTTCCCAAATGGGGACAAAATGAAATAGAGGGTTAAGTTTCTTGTAGTTGTCAAAATAAATAAATTTGCAAAATTGTTTTTATGTTCTTTTTCTATCTATAATTGAATTATTCCATAAGAAAAGTTCCAATTAGATTACCTGACATTGTTTAAAGTAAAACTAATTAATTGTACCTACTGAGTTTATTATTTAGTGCAGCATTTGAATAAATACAAAGACCAACATGTTTTTATCTACTAACGGGTTCAAATACTAACGATCAACAACAAATTAGCAAGTGTTAATTCTACCAAGAAAAATAATTTACAAAATTGACTGCTACAATTTTGTGCATTGTCGTATATCTACTACATTTTATGAAATCAAGGAAAAAATTATTAATGTTTTTATTTATTATTCTAAAACAGGTTACTGCTCATCATTTCTTTAATAACAAAATAATAATTTTCTAAGAAAATTTGGAATACTGTAGAACATCACCAACAGTTAAACGTAGTTTTTAATCCCAACACAAAAGAGGGTAGTAAGACTTTAAGAATGCGTAAATAATTTGCAGTCATTAACCTGCAAGTTTCTAAAAACCAGTTCATTGATCTTTCTTTTGTTTTTCAGTGTTAAAAGTTAGGTCATTTATTTACTTATAGTACCAGTCTCAAAATATACTGTTAAATTTTTTTAAGGTCTACAGAAAAGGTTGTTTGTAGTAGAAATATTGAAAAAAATGATATAAACAAAATGATCAAAATTATAATAGTACTGCACCTCCAGAGCGAACCGGATTTAGATCAGGCTATGGAATAAAGAAACATTTACCACAACGAGAATTTAGGCACAGCTCAGAGGAGTATTGAAACAGTCATAATAGGAATAAGAAACCAGAGTGAGAAATATCCTTAAAAAAGCAACATATCTAAAATGGTAATTCGCGAGACACGTGGCTAAGAGAGATGTTGGAAACAAAAGAACCATAAAAAAAGGACATGACAATACAAAAAAAACGGATTTGAGAAGCTCAAGATACTAAAATATAGAAAATTAAGAGAAGGATCAACGTCCAATAATGTGACATATGAGCTAAGGATGAGGATAAATATTGTGGAATTGTAAAAATCAATGGTAACAAAAAAATTTATTTTGAAATATAAGCCACGGATGTAGTGATCTATCAAATAAAGTTTTCTAGCAGATCTATTCAAGTTTCATAGATGTGGATTTTTTCAGTTTACTTAGTGCTTGATGAGTATACTCAGATATTAAAGGTTTGAAGACCTCGTACTAAATAAGAGAATCAAATATCTATTTCTAGTTCGACTGTTAGCGTTTTTCAAAATATCTACATATTTAGAATACTTTGACACCATCATTAGAAAAAGCAACACTATTTTATATATGCCAAACTATACGTAAACTTTCCTTTTTCGAGATTTCCAACTTGCAAAAGTACGTAACTCCATTTTTCAGTTTACTTGGACACTCAATAAACAAACTTTTTCTTAGTTGTTGCTCAATATACGTTTGTGTCAAAATAAAAAAATTTGTTCGTAATGAACCATCTTCTACAAATAATTCAAAATCTGCCAAAAGAATTTGGTTCTGCAGTATACCACCTTGCAAAGAACGATCATTTTTCGCGCACGATATATACTGACTTCCAGAAAAATTGCAACACCTAGAAGTTGTTAAACGATTTTATTGGTATTTTTATGATGATTAAAATTTAAAAACAAAAGAACAAAAGCTTAAAAAGTTTTTTTAATAATGAGTTGCTTCGCTACGATTTGTACTGCACTCATTTAGACGTCTTGACATGCTATCAAACAAGTGATCTATAGCTGTTTGTGGTATATCGTCTCAAGATTCTGGAATCCGTAGCTGGAGATCGTGTAAGGTATCTGGAGGGTGTGGTAAATTACCCAGCCGCCTACCAATTATATTCCATACATGTTCAACGGCGACAAATCAGGCGACCGAGCAGGCCATGGGAAGACGACAATGTTAGCTTCTTCCAAAAACCGTGTTGTAGCCCTTGCCGTATGAAGGCACGCATTATCCTGCTGGAAAATGGGATTTTGCAGTCCCTGAAGATATAGAATCCCAACTGGTTGTAGCACATTAGTAATGTAACCAGCTGCGTTTAGGTTGCCGTCAATAAAGACCAAGAGTGATCTGCTACCATAACATATTGCACCCTATATCATAACTCCTTGAGTGAGGGTTGTGTTACGTTCCACAAAAAAATGTTGAATTTTTACGTTCTCCACGCATCCGTCTGACCCTCCTACGACCATCGTGGACCTATAAGCAAAATCGGGACTCGTCACTAAACACAATTTGATGCAATTCTTGCGCCCAATTAACCCTTTCGTTGGTTCACTCTAGTCTGCGTAGACGGTGAAGTGATGTAAGGGGAAGACGTAAAAATGGACGATACGAACTCAACCCATAAGATCTTATCCAGTGATAAACAGATGACATTGACATTCTGAGTCCTATACCTCTCATCCAATCATTTGCAATTGATCGAGTTGTTGAAAATCTGTCTCTTGCGGCCAAAACTCTTAAGCGACATTCTTCGCAATCTGTAGTCCTCCGAAGACGTCCAGATCCACAGCGACGATGTTGAACCTCGGACCTCGGACCATTTGCACTAACATCTCAATACCGATGAAACATTTCGGTTTACACGACGAGCAATTTCTCTTAGCGAACGTTGGGCCTTTCTCATACCAATAATACGGCCACGTTCAAAATCACTTAATTGGACAAAATGTTGATGTTGGCGTACTCTCGGCATTGTTATCAAGTTCAGAATGAAATTGTGAACAAACAACAACAATTGGCAAACTTGCGAATTACTAAATGGTCTACTACTTCAAATTTATTGTTACTGTGTTACTATGGAAACAATAGAAAAAACACAAAAAACTACTGGTTAGATTTTATTCAAATTTTAATCATCACTTTGTTTCATGAAAATAGACGTTTCCTAAAAATTTCAATAAAATCGCTTAACAAGTTCTAGGTGTGCAATTTTTCTGGAAGTCAAGTCAAGTCAAGTTTTCCAACAAAGAGCGTCAATATCCTATACTTTATCTATTCTTTTTTTTACGTTTTACTATATTTTAATTTATAAACTGCTGATTTGAAATGAAACGAAACACATTCACATTCACATTTTTATGATGAATTTGTGAATCTTTCATATCTTAAAGATTAATCTGCAAAATTTGTGTAAAACCTAGTTTTAAATTCTTTTAAAAAGTGAAAG
The DNA here is from genome assembly GCA_035610365.1 of Aquatica leii. Lineage (NCBI taxonomy): Eukaryota > Metazoa > Arthropoda > Insecta > Coleoptera > Lampyridae > Aquatica > Aquatica leii. The sequence goes on from CM069439.1 coordinate 31,593,845, forward strand.
CAAGTTAAATTTTCTAGTTTAAAAGTTACCAGAAAAGTCAAAGTTCCAAAAAAAATTCAGAATGTTATTCGAACTATAAGTTATGCACTGATAAGAAAATAATTCCGGAACGACTTATATTTGAAATGTTAACATATTAAAGCAAATGCTTGTAGCATGTTTCACTTATGCAAATATGTAGTAAAGTTAAATTACGTGGTACAGTTGCAAATAACTTACAATAAATCAGGTAATTTTTACTACGTCTTTCTGGTGAAATACCGTCTTTCTAGAAAGTACCAAAACTAAGTTTATGTAAAGTGCAGAGGTAAACGATCTAGTTCCAGGTTTCCCTGATTTAACACGTAGGTGCACAAATAAACACAGTTTCTTCCCTAATTTGTCAAGGATAAAAGGATTGAAGGTGTTAATACTGATTATAAGATTTCAAGGACTATCTTCGATGTGTCTACTAAAACTGGTTTACCTTCCTTTAGTTCCAAAGTGCTACTGTTTTGATTCGGAAAGATACAAAAAAATGGTTGATTTTCTGTTGTTTTTGGGACGACGAATGGTCGAGTACATTATATGGGACGCAATTTAATGATACATAAAACTATTAATAACGAATCAAATATATATTTTACCGTCTACATAAGTAGATAAATGAGTTTATCTTAATTTTGTTTAACATGTTTATATTAGTAAGCGGTTTTTGGTGCATTTTCTTGCATAGAAAAGATTATCTCTTATCAACACTCGGCAGAGAAATAAACCAAACTTTAATATTGGTTGTAGTGATTTATGCGGCGAGTATTAAAAAAGAAGATTTAATTTAATAATAAAATTATCGAAATAATTAAGATGCGTAAATAACGCAAGGTTTGCGGATTTCCGTTGTTGATATGCTTTGCAGTTATTAAAGTTTACAACGGCTTATTACACGTTATGACTTGTGGTTATTCTCCAAGTATGTTTCTTTCTTATTAGGTCATTTTGTGGCGAGATCTGAATTTTTCCGTAAAACAGCTTAAGGACGTATCCGTTAAAGATAACAAATTACTAATGCTACGTAATTATATGCATATCTTCTGTAATTGCGTATCAATTAATTACGCAAGACGTTTAATTCACCGATAAAACACCTTATTCGTATTTATGTTTTTATTACATTATTTATTATTTCGCAACGAAAAAAGACGTAATCAAATGCGACGTATTCAATCGTAGATAAAAATATCACCTCAAAGGAAGCAAATGGTCAACAGACGCCGTTATGCTATGATTCACTTTAACTTAATAGAGGCCAAAAAACTTCTACCGTACTTTCTCACAGCAAAATCTTTTGTATTAGTGAAGACCTTGAAATCTAATTGGTTTTAAAAGTATGGTCCGTTTTTGTATGCAGGCAAACCTATTTATCACAATTTTGTGGGGATTAGACCCTAAAGTTTGCAGACGGGTATAGTTCAAACATAATTGAACACCTGCATGCAACCTTAACTTGTTTAAAACAATCATATAGCTGGACAGGTTTTGACCTGTCCTGCTGATCCCGTTGTTCTACGATAACCGCGAGGGCGAACAGGTATACGTAGTAATTTATATTCCAGTTTTTTATAAGAAAAATTAATACCCGAGTAATTTTCGCAGTGACACTAAACTACATACAATACAAATCCAATTGGTGTTACGTAAAGTTACATTACCCCAATTAACTCCTAATTCAAATTTAATTACGTGACGTATAGAAAAATGTTATCGTACGTACCGTTAATAACGGCGGAAATATATTTTTTCTATTTATTATTTATTAGAGATATGGATGATTAGTGCAGTTTAAAAATAGAATTTTATCAGTCATTACAAAAAATTAATTTTCTGTATCAGTTTCCGTCACACCACAATTAGATATCAATTACAATTATACAACGTATTTGCTCATCTTTACACACATTATTATCGTTATATCCTGATTAGGACATTACTTACAGCTACCACTTCGAAACAATTAGTTGCAAAAGATAACACAATAAAAGTTGTTAATTGGTAAATAAATCAAAATAATTAGAAAACTCACAGGTTTTTAAAGCAAACATCTAAAATACACTTTGTAATTGAAGATCAATTCATTTGGGGCTCTAAAAGGATTGTTTTAAACTTTCTCTTTCTAATAGATACGTTTTAAAAACATTTAAAGAAATAGATGAGTGGTTTCAATTAGGCGACTTAATCACATATTTATCTCAATTCATTTTTTTGAGTTTTTATGGTGTTATGCTGTAATGACAAAATGGATCAAGGTCAAATATAAAAGAAACTTATTAGATAGAAACATAACTAACGTTTTTAATGTTTGCTTTACCAATGTTACCACGTTTTACTGCGAGCTGTATTCTGTTTTTTTTACATTGTACGCCGCTTAATGTGATAACAATTGTTCCTTAACAATAAATGGATAACACGAAAAAAAGCAAAGTATCAAATTAATAATCTCTTAGTTAAACTCAATTGAAACCGTAAATACGTACTAGGTACTTAATTAAAAAAAATTAAAAAACAAGACAGGAAGAGTACTTTTTTCTGTGACGTTTTTAAATAAACAACCGAAAAAAGTCAAAATATTAATGAAAAAAAGCTTTGTCGACTCATCATTAATTAGAAGAAAAAAAGCTCCATAATATAGGTTCAACGCCAGTTGAAAATAAATTAGACAGCTAGTAACATGATATAAAAGGAAACACAAAATAGTTCGAAAAAACTGAAACAAACAACATAAGAAAGTATTATGTTAACGAACAGTCATAAAGAAAAGACTTAAGTACGATTAAAGTAATAAAATAAAAAAGAATACAAAACTAAAACAGTTAACGATCGAATCCCAAAAGTTCAGAAAATAAACGAGGGAAGTAACACAAAAAAGTGTTAACAGAGTAATAAAATAAAAAAAATCATTTAAAAAAAATGAAAAAGGGACTAGAATGTAATTATCCCAAATCAAATTAAAGAAAAATCAGCATTACATTTTAAATTGCATGTTAGATGATCCTCCAGTGCTTAGTGAGCCTCCTATCTGGATCGCTTAATATTTGATGCAAGAAAAGAAAAAAAGGAAGAACGCAAGGGGGTATAATATCGGGAGTAAGAGAAGAATGGGTGGTAGAAGAATGCGAAAATAAAATGCAAGAGCAAGGAATAGTAGTAAATCAAATATTAAGAGAAGATGAAAGTAGATATACAGTGATAACAGTATACGGCCTAGAAATTAAACAAACAATAAGAAAATTGAAACAGCTATTGATGGAAGAGTAGAGAGGAAAATTAATAATAAGTGGAGATTGTAACGCGAGAATTGATAAAGATGGGGGTATGATAGTGAATGGGGAGGAAATAAAAAGCATAACGATAGATAAGTCATTAAACAAACAAGGTAGAGAGCTATTAGAGTTATGTGAGGGAAAAGGGTGGACTATACTCAACGGAAATATGGAGAAAGGGGATAGAGAGAATATACATATATAAGTGAGAATGGATAATCTATAATAGATTATGTAATGGTTAGTGGGGAGGTTTTGGAAGAAATAGAAAGTTTTAAAATAGAGGAAGAGATTGACTCTGACCATCAGCCATTACCAGTTAAGCTAAAAGGTTGCAAGAGAGAAAAAATTCAGACACAGTTTGGAGGGAGAAGAAGGTATGGACAGATGAAATTATTGAAGTTTATAAGAAAAAATTAGAAAAAGAATAATGGGTGTAGAAAGGAGTAGAGGAAGGAGTGAAAGAATTGATCAGTAAAATGGATAAAGCAGTAGAAAGAAAAAAATACTGGAAAAAACCATAAAAGAGTATAAAGAAAAAAGGTGGTAGAATAAGAAATGCAGAGAAGCCAGGAAAGAGGTAAGAAGAGGTAAAAGAAGGTAAAAAAAGGAAAAATTGAAATCTAGGCATATAAAAGATTAAGGCCGCAATATAGAAAAGAGTGTTGTAAGAGACAAGAGGAATATAAAAAAAAGTTAGAGGAACATATAACAATGTTAGAAAATGAAGGAGACATGGAGCTTTTTGAATAAAGAAAGAAAAATTGGAAAAAAAGAGGGGATATAAATTGATATAAAAAATGGAGAGAACGGAGAAGGGACGGATGGGACGCAAGGAGAATAATGGAAGTATATAGGAGAGAGAACGAAAGAAAGAACAGAGAAAATTTTAAATAAGATATGGTCAGGTGATGGGTTTCTGGATAATTGGAATGAAGCCATAATATGCCTAGTTTACAAAGGAGGAGACACAAGAGAGGTGAAAAACTATAGATGTATAAGTGTGGCAAATGTGAGATATAAAACTTATATGACAATTTTGCAAACAAGACTGGAAAGAGAAATGGAGGAAAAAGAGATTTTACCAGACTAGCAGACAGGATTTAGAAGAGGGATAAGTGCATTAGATAATGTATACATATGAAAACAGATAGTAAACAAAGAATTAGAAGTAAAGAGAGGGACAGTTTTTGCGTTATTGCTAGATATAAAAGCGGCGCTTGATAATGTAAATAAGTGTAAATTATGGAATATATTAAAAAAGAAACAGATAGAGAAAGAACTAGTGAGGAATATAGAGGAAATATGTAATGAGACATAGTACAAAGTCAGTGGCGTCTTAAAAGCTAGGCGGAGTAGGCGGCCGCCTAGGGCCTCGAGCTTGCGTGGGAGCCCCAAAGATACCAAAAGCACAGAAATTTTACTTGATAATATTATTATTATAAAGTGTTCCAAAAATGGTTTTTTGGTTTGGTTTGACTATCTAGGGGCCCCAAAGTGACTCTGCCGCCTAGGGCCCCGACGATCCTTAATCCGCCACTGTACAAAGTAAGAATAGATGGAAAGTTAAGTGAAGCATTTCGTACAAATAAAGGATTAAGGCAGGAGTTTCCGCTTAATCATAGTTTATTTGCTGTACATTTAGAGGATTTAGAGAAAGAGTTGATGGGGCTACAAAGTGGAGGAATAGTAATGGGGGAGTTAAAAGTGTGGGTTTTGGCGTATGCGGATGACATAGTGATTATAGCGAAGAAAGAAAGAAAAATGAAGGAGATGATAAAGACAGTAAAAAAGTATCTAGGAAAAAAGTGTTTAGGTGTAAATGTAGGAAAAACAAAATTGGTAGTGTTTTTAAAAAGGAAGTAGAGTAAAAAAAGAGTGGAGTGGAAGTGGGGAGACGAGGTAATAGAAAGTGTAAATGAAGTGACGCATTTGGGTTATCGAATCAGATACGACAATAAAGATGAGGCTCATATAAAGTGGTTGGCAAAGAAATGTAATAGAATAGTAGGTCAGGTGTGGGGTTTAGGAGAGAGGGGATTTGGGAAGCAAATATAAGGAAGAAAATGGTTGTTTAACAAATTAATAAAGAGTGTGATGATGTTCAGGGCTGAAATATGGGGGTGGAAGGAATGGGAGGAACTGGAGAAAGTACCAAAAAAATACTGGAAATGGATGTTAGGGTTAGAAAGGGAAACGCCAGGGTACATAGTAGAAAAGGGAATGAAGTTAGAAAAGATAAGAGTACAAGCGTAGACTATATGGTTGGAGATATTGGGAGAAGCAGGAGAAGGAGTGGGATGGATGAAAGAAGTTATAAAAAGGAGAAAAATACTACAAGTAATGTAATAACTGTATATAGAGAATTGATTCGCGGTGGAGGGTTTAGGATTATTATTATTTTTTTCTTTTATTATTTATTTATTTTTTACTTTCATTTTGTTTTTATTTGTTCTATGTAGTAGGGTATTTTTGTGTTTAGTGATGCGTTTAAATCGTTTAATTCCATTTCATCATGGTTCTGTTCATAGGAAGTAGTTATTGAATCAATCTCTAAGCTGCTAGATGCTACATCGTTAGTTTCGTAAGGATTTATAAAGTCATTGTTCATATCATAGAACAAAATCTTTTTTTCGACAAAATTTGAAGTTGAGTTATTATGTATTATCTTGAAGATCGTTGCTAGGATAAAAAGCTTTTTCAAGATATTTTCTCATTAAGTTTGGATTGTCTGCGTAGAGAAGACCCATCAAAGGACAACCGAGCATAGCATCATAAAGTGATCATTTAATGCCTTCATGAGAAGCGTTGTTTTTCATAGCTTGCACAAATCTTAATTATTTAGATCATTTTCTATTACCATTCGTTTACCCATCAAGTTCTGGATTTCCTGGTTAGCACGTTCCACTGATCCTTGCGACTGAATGTGGCGCACGCACAATTTTGACACCATTTACCACTGTTAGAATGGAGTATGTTAGGAGTCTCAAAAAGTGTAAAAAGGTCAAGAAGATTAGAGGCAATTTCTTCCGCGCATTTACTACGAATTGGACGCATAACAAAAAATTTAGAAACATGGTTTTGGCAACCACGATAAATTTATAATCATTATCAGGTTGTGACTACATGTCCATGAGATCAACTTGACATCTTGAATTCATTTCTTTGTATAGTTTGATCACTAAATCTTTTTTAGGCATGCTAGATTCTTTCTGACACAGTTCACATAACTGCAAATATTGTACTATCAATTCAACAGTTACATTTTTATATAAATTTATCAGCAACAAATTCCGAGAGTACGAGAAGTAGTTAAGCAAGGCTATGAAGAAAGAGACGCACATAAAAATACTGGAACGAGCTAGCTTCGCACTGATCTGTTCTCACATCAACTACAATCTTTGAAAAAACATTACATTACTTCAAGACGTCACACAAATATTCGAAGTAATAAAATAATCCACATTGGAAAAGAAATCTTCTACAAAGACCGCCCTATCGGAGAAAAAATTAATTTTTTTGTAACACCAAAAGACTTTACTGAACATTATCAGGGCAGTTGAGACAACACCGTTAGAACTAGTACAAGCGGAAGAATTCAAGTGGAAAATTAAGTGTGCACTAAAAAAGAAAAGAAAGCATTATAGAAACATCACTAAACAAAAGAATACTGGCCATAAAAGCCTACGGAAAAACAAATCAATCAAAACCCTTCTAGCTGACGTGGGAAGTCTATACACCAATGTTTATGTGGAAGAAGCACTAGAGATCATTCGAAAGAAGCTATAAGAAGACAAGAACATACAGGAAAGAACAACGCTACCAGTAGAAGAAATAATGAAGCTACTAGAATTCTGTCTCAGAAACTCATATTTCCATTGAGTTCATCTCTATCACCCATCATTGGCATCATCTGCATAAACTGCTTCAAATCCCACGCAATAGAGAAAGCTAAATTTAAACGTAAGATATGGAACCACAGTGATCGACACGTAGATTACTTCCTGTATCACCTAAACCACATCAAGCCATTCATCAAATTCACCCTTGAAAAAGAAAAGGAAAACTCACTACCATTCTTAGATATTCGCGTGCAGAAAAACAATGGAAAGATCGAGACAGCTGTTTACAGAAAGACAACACATACCGGCCAATATCTAAACCATGCACTCAATCACAACGAAGAAAAGAATAGCAACGTCTTTATTTAACAGAGCCTACAGGTTATGTAACACAGAGAAAGAACTTTCAAGAAGAAATGAAGAACATAAAAAAGGATCTAAAACAAAATGGCTATCCAAAAAAGATGGTAGAAGAAAAGTTTGTTTGCACTTGTGTAGTACAGTTAGCAATATTATGCCACGTATAATTCAAATAGATTTTTTAAAATTCGCTGTTTTAATATTTATTATCTAACTAATAACTTCATAGTTTCCTACATGTGGATCAACATGTACGTAGCTGGGATTCTACGAGATGGCGTTTAGCCTCTGAATTAGAAATAGAAGAATTTCTTCATAAACACAAAACCAGCATAAGCCAGCAACCAAAAAAGAAGAAAAACTACTGAAAGCGCGACTCAGCATCCCATACGTCAGAAGCTTATCTGAGACGATAAAACGCATAAGAAGAAGTTACAAAATCAATACAGTATTCAGATCAGCAACTACCACTAGAAGTATGATCTCTGACACAAGACCACAGACTCCAAAACTGCAACTACCAGATCCCGTGTGAATGTGGCAGGTCATACGTGGCGGAAACCAGAAAACCCTTAGTACACAAACTAAAAAAACACAGAATCGCGCAACACTCCTGGGAAGAACATTATAGAATGAAATAAGATGAGGCGAAGATAATACACGCAGCAGTCATCAACAACAACAAAGAGATTTTTAGCTTGAGAGAACTTAAACTTCACTAGTGTTTCTATTAGTTAATTTTTGTTTTGCTTAATTGCCTTTTTGTACGCTTGATCATAATTTTAGTATATAAGCTATAGCAGTCTCTAACTTTGTTAGTATTCACCTGATGACGATTGCAGATACTCTAGCAATCGAAACGTTGTGATATTCATTTACTTTTGTTAAAATATGAAGACAATGGTAGTCCAGACTTATATCAGTCACATTTTTATATTTACGGTTAACTTCTTTCTACGTTCTAATCCTTCCCCCGTGGTCCGTATCTTCTTCTAGATCGTCATTAGCTTTTTACATCGCCAATACTCAAAATATCAAATGGTTTTATAATCTCTTGTAATGAACAACTTTTTTACACTTAACAATTTTGACTTCTTGCATTTCGCGAATGTATTTACATATTTATCAAGAGTAAAATAAAAATTTTTATCAGCATTTTTGTTAGCAACGATATATTTTATTTTTTCATAAATTTTTTAATTAATTAATTATATTAATAATATTGAAACGCACCGGCACTAATGCGGTCAGGCAAGCATGCGCATATAAAAAGATTCGACATCTACCAGTCCAAATTGAATCCTAGGAATGACCATTGTGACCCAAATGACGTAGTAGAAGTCCGAAAGTATATGGATGATACTATTTTTCATAGTTTTACCACATGTATTTAGTACATCCTAGGCTTAACGCATTAATCCTGAGGTTAGCCAATTTTCAAGCTTTTACTGTAACTATAGATCTGACAGCTGTTTTTGGTACAGTTTAAAAAAAATATTTAACAAAAAATGCCACAAAATTTTTTACCAAGCAAAAAAAAACACAGAATAAGACTAGTAGAATGATTGAGTGTTGTCTCCACCTACACTAATTTAATATACCATAAGCTTGTTGACTAAAAAAGAAGAAAACAAACTATTGGAAAAAGATTGAAACTACTAATTCTTCGTTGTCTCACTGTAGATCAATGTACAAACCAAAATTTATTTTTATTATTTTGTAATGGCTTGGGTTTTGAAACGTAACAAGACTTAAAACTATACTTTTCAATATTAGAAGATGAACCATCAAAGAGATAAAGAGAAGAAGCTATTTCTTTTTATAACAAAACAAATCTTTAAATATAGTTTAGTTTTATTAGTAATAAAAACTGACAAAAAATATTTGTAAATTTGGCAATAATAAGATCACCCAAGAAAAAATATCATTAGCTAAAGTAAAATAAAAATAATGTAAATGTTTCGTTTACGTCAATAATTTTCTCTAGCATGATTACTTTTATCTTGAAGGCTTTGGTTATCAAATATGTACAAACCTACTCATCATTTGCCTCGATTTGTCCTTCAGATATTAAACTGTTTACAATATTATAGAAAAATGTATCAGAAACCTATGTCAAAATCCAACTATATGAATCATCGATTTTTGTACACGCAACCACTTTTGCAAAGCGATTCAAATATTATGTTTATTTTTGTAGCAGATGACGAAAAATTATGGTTAAAGATTCAAATAACAACGGCTTAAACTATGCAAATCAGTTACATTTTTGTCACCTTCTTGATCAAATTGACACTTGATTGTAATGTAATTATCATGCCTGCTAATTGTTGATTCTTCTATCTATAAATGTTTTCCATTGTTTTACCAGAATTGATAATCAGGCAATGTAAACCAAACTGGATTTATTGGTACGTACAAAGAATCATTCTATCAATTCAATCAACATCTATTGCGATAGATTTAAATCATAAATTTAACGATACTATAGTCTACCTTATATTTTTTTCAAGTTCTTGTAATCTCAAGTGACGGCTTAATAAAAGTAGGTCGTTTACGTATAACGAATTGTGAAAACCAAAAAGGTTTAGGAATTATGCAAAGCTGAACGTTTTTAGAGGCTTACGATACTAAATATTAGAACGTTAACTATATGAAGAGAAGTTTTTGGAATTTTTCTTTAACTTCATTGATGATATTGACCACTTGTCATTTTTGGTCAAATTTAACAGAATCTAGTTCTTTTCAGTAAGGACATTTATTAAAGTAATGTTTGTTTATTACGTTATGATTTGATCGTATGATCAGTATTAATTTTTCAGTACACAAACATTATCTTATCACAAATCTTCTATAAGGATGACAATAAGTTTGAATGTCCTTTAGAATGCAAGGGAATCACTGCTACACCTGACAGTATGATTCATTTAAATTTTAATGTTTTTTTTTCAGTGACATTTATGAATAATCACCGGAATGTAACAAAATTAAATCAGATGATGCAAAATGTATGTGTAAATATGTATACTGATTCACAAAAAGATAAAGTAATGACGTTAGTTATCAATAATTGACAAAAATAAAGAAAAGTAATCAAAATTTTTTGTAGGACTTACTCCTGATTGTATATTGTTACGTCAATGTGATTTACACATTGTTTTGATTCGCATACATCTTAATATGGATTGTTTTAATGATCACCGATTTGTACTTTCCATTGTTTTTGTACAAAAAAACGATTGTCACTAAATGCGATTTATAATAAAATGTTTTTTTAAGGTACTTGACCTTTAATAAAAAAATATTTGCTACATTAGTATTAGTTTGTTTTAACACTTTGTGTCTTTAAATCTGAAACTATAGAAAATTGTATTTTTTTAACTACCGAAAAAAGTTGTGAAATGAGTGGGTTAATTGGTTTTTAATGCGTTCTATTTTTAGGTTCAATATTTTTTAGATAATTATTGATTTCATATTTTCTTTGTGTGTATTTGGACTTTAGTATATGTTGATCACTTTCTTTTTTACTTTTAATGCGTCATATTTTAAAAGCGTTCATAATTGTACCTTTTGTTTGTTTACAATATTCAATATGAGTTTTCTAGTTTTTCTAAGATACATTATTTTGAGATTATTATGTAATGTAACCAAAGAAAACTACCGAAAAACCTACAAGAAATTACTTTTGTAACAAATCAGTGGAGGTGAAATAAACCGATAAAACTAAGAAAAACGACTTAGCTTGGTACTTTTTGTATGACAAAACTAAATATTTTAAAAATTGTAACAAAGTGTAAAGTTTTCAGCATGCTTCTTCCCTATTATTTCTACGCTAATTTTTATTTAAAAAAAGGGTAGAAAAACTGGGCAAAGCAAAATTTTGCTAAACAAAAGCTTCTTCTACGTTGCAACAAACACGACGATAAAACGCAACTATTAATTATAGAATTATTCAATTTTAAAATTATATTTGTTTGAGCATTTGTAACTGTTTTGCTTTACGTTTAATTTTTTTTATTTCTTGGAATAATTTAATTTGAATATAAATTTAATAAGAAAGAATAGGTCAAATGTCTAAATTAGTTTCTAATGACCGAGTTACAAACCAGATATTGGGGAGAACCAAATTAATTAAGTCTTTGTAATTGGGAAAAAATCTATGCAAAAACAAGTTCTTGTTTTTAGAAAATTTAGAAACAGTATTAACATAATTTAATAATAATTTTCATTATAACGTTTCAATTAGTTTAATAAAAGTGATATAAAACAACATTTTGTAAAATACTTGGAAAGTTTTCATAATTATGTAGTTTCTTTAGTTTGGAAAAGTATACTACTTGTTTTAACACATATGAAAACTTGTTCAAAATTATTCTCTTCAACGAAACTTTCATAAAAAAACATAATTTTTGGAAAAATATCGATGTTATAGTATTTTTGATAAAATTTAAAATCAACTGTAATACCATTAAAATTAAGAAACCATTTATTTATTTCATTAAATCAAAATAAGCTTTTTTATACTAAATATTTTGTAATCGCTTTTCATTAATTATGTAATTTTTTTCTTAATTAAATTATTTATTTAATTTTATGTAACTAATTAATTTAATTTTAATCACAAAAAAGCTATTATTTAAAATGATTTAAATTCATTTTCATTTAGCAATTAAACTCACAAAAATTGTTACGATTTTGGATTGGCTGTTTATTAAATTGAAATTTTGATTAGTTAAAATTTTTGAAACAATGTTTTTTAACGAGAATAATAACTCTGATTTAATTACTTTTAAAAAATAATGTTTATTGAATTTTTAACTTCTGTCTTAATGTCCTTAATTGTAATTTTTTAATTTATATTAAAATAGAAGTTTGTAGGATTTAACTTATAAGAGTACTAATTTTCACAAGAAGCTTTAAGTTTTTTTGATTGTAATGTTAATTTTTGTCAAAACAGTTTAAACGTCCGTCAACTTTAACTACATTAAAATAATCTGTTTGATTTAGTAAGTAAATATTACGCTAACAAAATTGCTTATTTTTTTAACATAATTAACAATTAAATTATTAATTTTTTTCAACGTTTTTTTTTAATTAATTCTAAATTCAACTGACGATTTTTCCAATACCATTCTGTTTTCATTAATTAATGAAAGATGCACAATAATTTAAAATGGTCTGAATTTTTGTCAATTTTTTTTATATTGTTTTAAATTTTAATACAAAAATTGTTTAATAAATGACAAAAAAACAACAAATAAAAATTATTATTTTGAATCATTTGTTTTATGTGACAGTTTAACTTACAAAAACAGTTTTTTTTACAAAAATTATAATTGTATTTTAATTTTTTTTTAATCATACCAACGTTTTGGCCACTTTCATTATTAATTTCAATAGGACAAAACTAGGTCATTTTTGTGGAGCGTTTTTAAATGTTTGTCATTTCTAATTATATTAAAATTTAAAAAAAATACTTAATCATGTGTAACAGAAATAAGATTTTTCACAAGAATTTTTTTAGTAGATTTAAGAATTGAAACTACATTTTTGACACTATTTGCTTTTTAAATAAAATATGAAGATTTGCCAGTTTAATAATACATTTTTTGTTTAATTAATCTTGAAGTTACTTTTAGCTTTATATTAATTCGTTTAATAGACGACAAAAAATTTATAGATCTTTTGTGATTGCACTACATTAAACGGTTTTTTTTGTTAAAATAAAACTGTTTTACTTACTTTTATTAAGGTAGGTTACATAAACACAAATATTTTTTTCTGACACTTATGATTATAATAAAATTGGTAAAAAAAATTCAGTAATTTTGTTTTGTTAAATTTCCAAATACAATGTTAATTTTTATCCTTTTTGCAATACTTGTCAGTAATTTAAGAAAAAGTCTTAATTTGGTAAAAACTTGCTTGTTTCAATAAATTATGTATAAAAAAACTTTTGGTAATTTTTTTAAAATAAAATATGTTTTGAGGTTTTATATTAATAGTTTCATTTATGGTACAAAAATTTTCAACTGAAGTTTTAAAAACTTTTTTTCTCATTCACAAATTTTGGCAAATTACATAATTTTCTTAACTATTTAATCAACACTGCAAACTAAAACTCATATTTTTTTTATTTTTGCAAAAGCTTTTAGACGCCTATTAATTGTCAATGCGTTAAAACTTGAAAAAAAACCTTTGAAATTTACATATTCAAGTAAAATACGATATTTTACGAGTTGAATAAATGTTGAAAAAAAGACTAAAAAACGCTTAAGTTCTTAAATTTTTTATTTTGTTTGCGTTAAGTAATTGATTTTTAAGGCACGGAATTACATTTAATTTGTGTTGCAAAAAATATACACTTGACGTTGAATATTTGCAAAAATGAAAAAAAATGAATTTATATTTAAAAAGCATTAAAATAATTTGTTCTTGATTTTGTAAAAATGATTTTTGATTATGAGGGAAATGGAAATGAATTTTCTGTAGTTTTAATTCTAAATTGGGTTATTATCGAAAAATTCAAACTATTTCAAATGAACAAAATTGAAACTTTAATATCTTCATTTAAATGGCAATTAAAAACTAAATGACTTAAAACGATTTTTCGTGTTTGGGTTAAATTGCGGATATAAAAAAAATTGTCGAATTTTCGTTAATGTACGAACCATTTGATTTTTAGTTAGTGTGTAAATTTTTGTTTTTTAAATTACTACGTGCTGAAAAAAGAGGTTAACAAGAGGGTTGTACCGTTTCCTTACATAAATTCAAACAAATCGTAATATAGGTTTGCAATTGAAGTGTATATGTAGCTAGAGGTTAAGTGTTTACTTTTTCCAAAGTTCATAATAATAGTAATTTTTCCTTCTGGTTTTGAATAGGACACGCCTATCGGAGCATACGATTGGTCGGGAATTTAAAACTTACATTATCCTTGCATCGCACGTTGTTCGATCAGGGTGTTTTCCGAGTTTGAGGAGTGAGAGGAAATTCTGGCTTTATTTCGGGGTGCGGGATTACAGTTCTGCGTTCTGCGTTATATCTCGATTCGAACGTAACGTAACTGCCTCGCGTACACCGAGCTCAATTCTGATTCAACGTTCGAACGGTGCGCTCGCATTTACTATTGCTGCTACTTTGAATACGATACGCGTGTTGTGACAGCGTGACTTGTGTTGTTTATTAATACTTTTGTTGTTTATTTTTTTTAAATAATGGCGATTCCTTTTACTGTTGAAGACGATTCAGATTACGAAGAAATTGTGCTCCAACAACTTTTTTCTGATTTATGCCAAACTTTACAACAAATTGCTGAAATTCAACGTTCGAGAAGGACTCAAAATTTAAACATTAACCGGGGTAAGTCTAATAATTTTTTTTGTAGTCACCCCAAAATTTAAAAAACGCGAGTTTTTTTGTGATTGCTGAAAAAATTATGTTCGGGATAAAAGTGCGGAAAAATTTATTTGAAAGTTTTTGCGGTGGTGAAGTTGATGTATGAGGACCTGTTGCTTAGGGATCATCCAGCTAGATCGGGGGTTCAGGGTCGGCCGCGAGACGCTCGTTTTAGTTCAACTACTGGCTTTAAGAATACAGCATCCACGCGTGTAACAATCGCACCAACAAGTTCTAACAAAGTTTCCGAATATCGGATCCACCACCTCGATACAATCGGCAATTACTTAGTAGAGCATTTTTCATGGAGAAGACCTCAAAGACCATGAAGAGTGACACAGATTTTAAAGTTTTTCCAAATTGATCGATTTAAACATTTTGACCGAGCATGGCGATGCTTTTTAATGCAAACACACATGCACGTAGTATACTACATCTGGTGCATTTTCCACACGAGCGCGTGTCCGCTGTCTAAAAATAGTTTACGTTTTGAAAAATTACCACTGAGTGATCTGCAGGCTTGCATGATGTCAGATGATACTTAAATTGTGCAATCTCTTCTATTTTTAAATAGTTTAAGTACTCAAAACGCTGGTCGCTTTCACTACTCGATGATTTGGAAATTTAAGATAATTTTGACAAAGTGCCAATGATCTTTCCGAAAGAAAATTTTCTTTGTTCCTACACTAAATCTATTTCTCCCAACCCCGTTGATTAATTAACGTAGACGGTAGTTACATTTTTTAATTTATTCAATGCAAGGAAAATTAATCGTAGGTCAGGTTGAGTAATTAAAATCGAAAGATCGTCGTTGGTGCAATATATGAATAATTACGTTTTAATTATTTTTCGATCGAATGCACAAAGCGATCTTTGTGGTAGTGAATAAAATGTAGGTCAGGTTAGATTTTCTTTTCTATAGTAAAATAATAGAATTACGCAATTATTTCTTTAGAATGAAAAAGTGCAGTATGAATAAAGTAAATACGGTTAGTTGCAGCAGCGAGAAATTTCTTTGTCGCGCCAAGGATTGTATTAAAATTATTGTATGATATAATCTTGTAAGAAATTGCATTAGCATTTGCATTTATGAGCATATTGTGTAATAAAATGTAGCCGAATGTCACGTTCTTTGTTTACAAGTTTCGTGTCTTTTATCGCGCGATTTATGTTGTAGAAAAAAGGCTCAAAACCGAACGCGACAAAGAAAAACCATTTTAATTAAATACGAGCGCCTATAGAAATTTCTGCGAGTTATATGATCACACTGTTCATAACTATAGGGTATCTTCTACATTAACTAACAACCAGTTTGGGCGCCAACCAGATTTCTGGCGCCAGAAAGTGTCTACACCAAGCTACCTTACTTCTCTAATTTTTGTTGTCATTTTAAACCACCGTATTTCAAATGTATTAATCGATTCTAATTTAAATAAACCATTAATATGTAAATGGTAAAGCGACTCGAGTTATTGTGATAAAATTATAAGATGGCCTTGTAATAACCAACCCATCGTAAAATATTAATTAATTTAAAAATACTTTTCTAGTTCATTCGTCGGTTTCTACGAATTCGACCAGAAGACCAAGAGAACACGGTCAACCATCGGAGTTTTCAGAAACTCTTTTTAATTCGGTAGTGAATTTGGCGCTTTCTCCGGCTGGTTCCCAAAATGAGTTGGAAACATTTCTTCAACCAGAAACCTTGTCATTGCCAGTACGACGCCTTCATCGTAGACGATCACAATCGGAACCTCCCTTTTGCGAAGAAGTAAAACCAGTCAAAGTATCAGTATCCGTAGAAGTCACAAACAAAGATTGGATTCAGGTTAGTGTGTTTTTACTATTTCTAAAATCGGTCGGTAGTAGAACAAGATTTGGTGTCGAGATATTTGCTTAATTGCCTGGACGCCTAACCGCATTTTATTGCGTATTACTTTATCATAGTTCACTTCCAAACGATAGTATTTTACAGCCAACTAACCTTGGTTACCGCTTCAGAGATAATTAAAATGCAATTATGTTTACTTAATCGTTTATATTCAGGGCTTTTCTTTGTTAGCAAACTGATACCGTCCCATCCTTTTTTACATCGACGTTTACTTATATTTGATTAAAAACATAACTTCAAATTTATTATCGGGAAATTATTATGATTATTGGGAAACCTTGGTAAATGTCAATAACAGTTTGAAGGACAAACAACGTCGTTTAAACAAAGACTATTTGTTTACATACATTCCCCCATTTTTTTTATTTAACTTTTACACATTTTCGCGCGCATTTGTTTTCGGATGCAGTTGCAGTTGAAAATAGTCACGAGCTTGGTGCTGATCCTTGCGGTAACACTCCGATATTTATTTTAATTTAAAGGTGATTGAAAATTTTTAGTTTTTTTGTTATTTTAAAGTATGACTGATTAATTTTTTTTACAGCAGGAGCAACCCCCAGAGTCAAGCACAAAGAAAAAATGGCGCGGATCAGAAAATTTGTTATCAAAGCTGGTTCCTGCCCCATTCAGTGCTCCCCTGTGGACTGCGGTTATATGTATGGTAGGCTGGCATTTATTGCGAACGCGGTAATTTAGCAGCTACATCAAAACCATCAAATCATCCAAAGCTGTAGCGGTTTCTGAAGAAAATTATTTTCTAACGAAATCCAGTGATTCTACTTTTTTAATATTACGCATATGGTGTTACAGTATATATTATTTTTTTTTTGGTTGACTTTCGGTATGTTTCATTTTGTATTTTGTACATATTGAAAATGTTTTTAGGGTTACGGCTGTACGTAGAGTATTTAGTTGCATTCTAAAGGTGAACACCTTTATCTGTGTAATTGTCGGTTCCAAAGAGAACAAAGCTAATCAATGAATTGATCTCATAGTAAGAATGACGATAGCGCGGTACGGCATGGCTGTCCGCAAACGTCGAAATTCTCTCAGGAATTTTACGATTAGACATAATTTGAGTTTTTCAATTAAATTTTTTATAGTTTTACGTATTATTATGTAAATAGTTATTTTTTTCTAAAGTTGGATTCAGTATAGCCAAAGATTGAATCGTGCCAAGCAGTTGTGCGGACGCCGTCCCTTGTTCGCTTTCGCTACCATGAGTCTGACTTAGTACGTTTTTTTGTATAGTATTGGTGCAGTCTACTGCCCTAAAGGTTTTCACATGATCTCTGCTAGTTAGATTAGTGCGGTGCGGCGAAAGCTGGACGCGTGCCGAACAGCCCGCACTGAATTTTTTGTATATATAATCGTCGCCATTAGTTGTGTTCATGTAAGTACGGCCGGTGGCTTTATGTTATCCTTAAAGGCCGTTCACGATCCTGGCCAGGGTGAACGCTTATATTGTGTTATAAGGCTGTTAGCTACAACTCGCCTGTTAATAGCTTTTGTGTTTACTTTTTATAATTATATACAAGTACCTACGCATACACGGGACGTATATAAATATAAATCGCTGATATTTTAAAGAAAGATAAAGCAATTAAGTAGATATAGTGTAGTTCTAAGTAGTTTAGTAAAGCTACAGTCTGTGGATCGCTCTTCAAAGCAATTCTGTGATTTGCCAAAACGGCAATTTATCCTGTTGTAACTGATCTCTGAATACATTTCTACAGAATGTTTTCGTTTATAATTAATTTTATTTCCTAGTCAATATAATCGTTTTGTTTTAACTTCAGAAAATCACGTGTTTTCACTGTGGTTTATAACCACGTGATAGGCAAAGAAAAACTACTTCGCGTTAAATCAATTCACGTAAGGATTCTATTCGCTTATGCAGAAACAAAAGTTTCCAGCGGAGAATCCTTGCGTTTTGTTTATGCCGGAAAAGATTTTCTTACTTGTTACGTTTTGTTGTAAGATTGACTAGAGTTTTTCTTGAGTTTTAGGGTTCAATAAAACCCGTATGTTTTTTTAATTTGTTTTATGTGCTTATGTGTTGTTTGTGTATTGTTTATTTTATAAGTATTGTATTCCATAGACATGCGTAATTATTTTACGCCATTTTATATTTCTTTCGTTTTTGTATGTTGTGTATTTTTACCTGAGCTGCTGGACCAACGGCCTAAACTGATTTTTAACAGTTTTGGCTTATCAGTGAGATGATATATATTGCCCACGGCAGACCAATAAATATACCAGTTGATTTAAGGTTGCTTAATATGTATATTATTTCAAATATAAATAAATGTCGACATATATAACTATATAATACTATATTTTTGTGATGTATGGAAAAGTGTAGCTTTGACACATTTAGTTTTGCCATACTCACGATCGAGCTACCATTAGTCTTTCAATATTGTAAACTTTTTCACTTTTATATAGTTATTGGTTTTCAAATAAATGTAAACATGCCGATATTGTTTTTTATTTATCTTCCACGTTTATTCGCAAATAAAAATCCAAACACGCTACGATGAAGTTTCTAACAAGTTCGCATAGGCAACCAACACGTAACATATGACATTGGGTTACATAATACTTTATTACAAATACACAAAAAATCATGCTCTAATTACCAAACACGAAAAGAAAAAAATGTGGTCAGGCCCAATCTTACCAAAGCAAAAATCTAATTTTATTTACCTGCACGTTTTTAACGTTTACACCAAAAAGAAGTTATTTAATTTTACCCTCAGATGTACCTTTGTCCTTCAGCACCAGACAGCCTGACGCCAGACCACTTGAACCATTAAACTTAAAGGCAGATGATAATAGGGTTCTTGGGTCTGAAACTTGATATTTATCAACATAATAAACACAGACTAATATTTTATGTTTTATTTTGAATGTATTTTGAGGTGGATGATTCCGTTTTAAATTTCCTTTTAATCAGCGTGTATTTTTAAACGTAATTAGGAAAATTACCAGTTAGTAGAAAAGGATTTTTTTAATTCACAGGACACGAAACTTCTTACGTTACAGTTGTACCATAATCATCTTTTAATCAACACCTAAAGTAGCTTTTTCTCGACGAGCTTTTATGACTGAAACGACTGTTTAGTTTGCGAAATTAAAACCATATGAAGATGTAGGTTAAGAAAACGTAACAAAAGCACGAACAGGCACAATGGGCATTTTGACAAAAAAAAACTTTTGGTTATAATAGGAACTTGACGCCTTGGGCATTTTTACGATCGCTTTAGTTATACGTGCCCAACGTAAATATATTTTGTTCACAGTAGTTTCTCCTCTTCCATAAATATGTTCAGTCAGAAGTAATTTATGGCAAAGCCATTTAACGCATTCAGCTGGTCATTGTAAAATTCAATAAATGACACGAGCGTTACATTAGCTCGATAAGATTAGTACTGGATTATCCATACTGTTATCGCAGTTTTTTAAACAGATTTTTCAACTCGCAACGCCACATTTACTACCTCGCCTGACTACCGTATGCCTCATTTTAATCTTTATTGTTTTGTTTCTATACACTAGGAAGTTTTTTTATCTTTGTCAGTATCTTTCTCTCTGACAAGTTAGTTCTTAAAGAGTTCGGTTGGAGATTCTTGTTTTGATTTCTGTTCTAATTCTCCTTGTCGATTAAAGTTGTAGATAAATAAACTTGGTTCATTAAATCGAACTACAGACGTTTAAAATTATTTTTTACCTTTCCTGATTTTAGTACACTTTAAATCAGAGCCTTTTATACTAAATTAGTTTTGTAACATTTACGAACTCGTCGTTTTTCCTCTATTATTTATTCTTCATTGAGTTTAATCTGCCGTTTTTAAAGCCTCTACGATTTTTATAATTACTAACGTCAACCCGTGTTGAAGTTTCTTCGAAACATTGTAGACGTCCATGCTTTTGTCTTCAAATCCTTCGTCAAAAATGAAAGAAAGTGACGACTTCAATAATTAAGCTAAACAGTACCAAGCAGCGAATATTGCAATTGGCTACATGGAAAGTCATAAGCTACATGGAAATTTTATTTGAAAACTTATTTGAATGAAAAAGTGTGGTCGCCTAGTTTTTCGCATTGTTCATCACTGAAACCTTATTTTGTTTAGTGAAAACACAAATAATAAAAGATGTCATAAGAATAATATAAATAGCTAATTATAGTGGCTAAAAAATAAAGCTCGAGAAGTTTGACAACTGTGGTATACAGTGTGTTTCTGAAGTACCTACGACTACAAACTTAAGGAGTAGTATCCTTGTGGCATTAAATGAAATTTTTTTTTTATTATTGTGTTCTTTCATTTTCCATCATCTGTAAAATAACTCGTTAATAAAATAATTACAGGGTTGCAGCAGGTGCCAATCTTTATTTCTTTTTCGTGTTGACACTGACCTAACTTTTTTTTGTATAGTATACATTCTAAATTCAGTTATCTTCAAACTCAGTTCAATAACCTGCCTCGATTTCAGTTAATACTAAGCGATTTGCGTAAATTAGTTTCGATAAAATGTATTTTGAGATGTGCGAAAAGGCGAAAAGACTTAAAGATACTAGAGGTGTTCTTCTTACCTACAAAGGTCGTGGGCGAAAAAGATCACCTCATGTACTAGCAGCGAAGAACAAGTAAAAGCATAAAGCGTTTCAATAAAATCAAAATTTTAATATACTCTGTGAAATTAAAATTGCAACACTAAAAAGGGGTGAAAATTTTGTGACCAAACTTGATAGAAAAGTTTAGCTACTTAGAGGAAGTAAATGATTAAAGTTTTAAAGAAAAGGAACAAAGATGAACACAATGTTTATTTGATAATGTGTTGCCCCCCCTCTATTGCATTTATACTCACTTTTCGGGGCATCGGTTCCATCAAGTGGTCGATTTCCTCTTGAGTTATTGTATCCCAAACAACTTGCAATTCATGCCGGAAAGCTTCCTGTATCTGTAGAGGATGCGCTAAGATCCTCGGTTTTCTATCCATAAGGTCCCACACGTGTTCAATAGGCGAAAGAACGCGAGATCTGGGTGGCTATGGTAAGAGACTAACATTAGCCTCTTCAAATCGATCTATATAGTGTCTTGCTGGAAAAATAGATCTTCCAACTGCTAAAGAAATGTAAATATGGAATTCTACCACCTCGTTAACATATTCCTGGGGTTCATAATGCCTCGGATAAATACCGAACAATACATACTTTTATAAGCCTGACACACCAGAGTAATGCACAGAAAATTGAACGTTGCGTCGTTCCCCACGTCTTCGTCAGACTCTCATACGGCCATCATGCATTCCCAAACAAAATCTAAATTTATCACTGAAGATTACTTTATGCCATTCCAGGTTCCAGTGGAGTCGCAACCTACACCACTTTAAGCGTTGATGTTTTGATTGATTGCAATCTGAAACTTTTGATTTGATGGTAAACTGTTCGACGAGGTACTGAAAAATCAGATCCTTATTGCCAATAGTCGAAGAGGGCGGTCCTGCGCCTCATTTGTTTGCATCTCCCAGTTCCTTGTCTGCAAAGATTCTGACCTTCCCTAGTTCATGCTTGATAACAGCGCATGATAGTAGATTGGTTCGGGTGAAGACGATTTTCAATTTCCTTGTGCGAAAAATCGTCTTTCCGTAAGTCAACGATTCGACCTCTGTCTATTTCGCTTATTTATTTATTTCTTGTACATAGAGCATAATCCACCTAGCTTACAACAATTTGATACTGATGTTATTGTTACATATTTAATACCTACAAGTATACCAACACAAAGTCGGTGTAAAACTAAAGCGGACCACTGTTTAAAAAAAACGGAAACAAGCGTGGCGGAAAAAAAAACAACACAGAAAAGCGGACCAGTAACGGAAGGGGATTTCACAGTTTTGCAACTGATTCTATGTCGAGGACAAATCAGGGTTCATTTACATAAACTATACAACAAGGTGTTAAGGAGAGAAACGATTCTTTGATATTTTAAAAACAAACACCGACATATAAAAACGTAGATAAGCATTGAAATCAGTACCGAAAAGTTTGGAGAAAAAAAAACACGTCCTCACGGGGCTTAAAGTTATACACATAACAAACGCAAAAGCTGCAAGGCCGTGACGGGGCATTAAGTCAACATTAAAAATGACAAGGTCAATATGGAGAAAGAATGGGAGGATTAAGAAAGGAACCAATCGGTGACGAATACGTTCTAGGGTAAATTTTGACATCCTTTGGCAACATAATTAGGAAACATGTTGCCATTTTAATGTGACTGAGTATATTTGTTTTCTCCTATGTATGCGCAAGTGTTGCAAATTGTACTAGAGAAATAGCTCTCATAGTTAACATGTTTCATAGTACGGTACGTCGCATTTTGAAGAATCTGTATCCTTACCTGTCCAACGAGCCCAACAATTAACCGATGCTGATTTTTAACCGCGACGTGAATTTTGTGAGTAGTTGCAGTAACAAAAAGTTTTAGACCCCGATTTTAGTGCCAAAGTATTACATTGTTTTGCATATTTAGTTTTATTTTTGCAGCGTTTTTTATTTATCGAAGTATGAGCACTAACCTACGTAACATTACCTACATTAAAACATCTGTAAATACGTTATCTTTTAGGTATTATCTTAGTGTATTTGAAAACAATTCATAGTTCTTAGCATAGCAATTTAATTTAAGCACATAGTAATTTAACTACTCCGTATCCGATAAAATTATTTTGTATTTATTACTTTTATTCACGAAGTCAACAACCTTAGGAGAGTATTTAATGCAACAGGTTCGTAATTTACGATTTATTTTGCTAAACATTTTGTTTTTTTTAACTTTTAATTTTTTTTTATTTTCGTTGTTTTCACTTTAGTGAAGATGAATATCAACATTAAGCCAAACCAGTAATCACCATAAAACTCCTAATTAAAATAATAGAAAAATACAATATGTTGAAAAAAGGTACTAGAATCATAAACGTCCAAGGTAGGTCATTTAGAGCAGTGCTTAGAAATCTACTTTATAGCAGTAGCAAACAAAAATTAAGAAATACACTACAACCTATGTACAACAAGTGAAATATTCATCTCTGTCAAACAACGCATTAAAAAAGACATCAAATTATTTTTTTCTTAACCTGAAACAGAAGAAAAAAATACATGAAATTAAAACTCTTCTAAATGCACCCGAGAAGGTTGAACCCCTTTCAGCTAAGTAAAAAAATAGGTCAATAGTGATGTCAATGCTTTGCACACACGCAGAACTACTGCACTCAACAATATTAAACATGTTATTTGATAAAAAAAGTGTGTGCTATGCTTGAGACACTGCATCCATCCATAGAATCAAAAATAAGTTTTCTTCAATCAGAGAAAAGCGTACTACATCCAACCAGTACTAAACACAGTAGTTGTACCTAAATGCAATAACCATCAACATACCAGGTCAAGTACCACACGTATGCAAAATAGTACACATATAACGCATTCAATAGAAACGGCTGGTACCAGAGCTACACTACAAAAAAGATCAGTATAGGTGCTCCGTAGATTAAGGTAAAAATTGCTGAAAAGTAACGTATCCGAAGAATTTGGTAAATTAATACATTACCTAATAATAAACGCAGGCTTAACACAGGGTACTCAAAAGCTGAGCGATATGATCAAAGAATCGAAAAACAAATACATTAATAAATACCTTCAAAGACTGTTTGTCACAGAAAATACGGATACACTCACCGTGGAAAGCCACCTTTCGTCGCAATAATTCTAAGCAACACGTACCTCCAATTCGAAATAAATATGGAACATGTGCAAAACTAAAGGATTTGCTATTCATCTTTAAGAACCATTTCGGCCTCTACCATCTGAAGATAAACAGTGATATTCAAAGTTACCTATCAGCGCCTTTTTAGCTAATCTAACATTTAGACTGCAAAGAGGAACTAGAAATTGGTATGCAATAATATATTACAGTAATGCTTTAAGCTGGGTTTAGCAGGTGGGAAATTGTTTTTTTGTGGCGGTTTTCTTGTAATAAATTCTTTACTCCTAATTTTCTTTGATTATAACGTACGTACGTTGTTTAAAAAATTCAGTTTTAACAATAATCTTATATCTATATATTCAATTTAGTTAACCTATACGACACAAGCGCAGTGAAGCAAAACTCGAGTTTAATTTATAATTTCTGTTTATTGAACTGTTTCAATTTTTACTTTTCTTGTTATTTGACAAAAGTAACTTTAGTCTGCTTTCGGAATTCGTATTTAAAATTTTTTTTTTACTTTCAAATGTTTACATTAAAAAAAGTTGCGGTTAATTGATTCTTGAGATAATAGATGTTTGATCAAGTAGACCGTTTAAAACCGCGTTTTTATTCGACTTCTTTTTTTATTATTATATAATTCGTGCTATGTAATCCTGATGTTTAAAACTGATTTGTGGTATTGAAAACGCTTAACTTCAGTTGCCTAATATTGTGTGGTTAGATCGTCATAATGCTTAATATTCTATTACTTTCCACGTATTTATTCCATTCTAAATAATAAAAATGATTACTATAAAGATAATATTTTTGGAAACTACTATATATTTAGTACATTTTTGAAATATGCGAGCTGTTATTTTGATGGCACAAAGCGTAATTACCTAATAAGCTTTGATAACAATCTAATATCGAAATACATTTTCTAGTTTTTTTTTATTTAGGGTAATAAAATTGTTCTTTGTTCTAAATTACTTTATTCGACATGATAGACATTATCTATATCTTCTAGTTGAAAACTTTGTAGTAGTGGTTATGATTTTTTTATTTGTAACACATTTTGGTAACAGAACTGTGTAATTACGTGATATTCTATTTTTGTGAAAACTACCCCTAGTTAGTTACAATATCTGATTTTAATGTTAATTGACATGGAATGTCTTTAAAAGCTTGTACGAAACGAAATTTTTATCATTACGTCGATTACATTTATGAATTAGATGCGGCGAAATTTCTGAATAAATGTCACTCAGGAGTATTCGTCATTATGAAACGTTAACATGAAAGGAAATTTTCCTGATTTGTTTATATAAACCCGCCATCGTCCTTAGTAAATGAAAGGATATTTGGCAAACATTTAAAGTGTTTTTACTTACACGCGTGGTTACTAATTGCTCTCAATCAACACCATGATTCGAATTTATGCATATCTATCACATACAGAGGTCTCAAAGGGTTATCGTACTCGTCTTTTCGAGAATAATTGGATGATTAAAATGGGTCTTTTGTATCAGTCACAAACACACTATTTGCTAATTGTTGACAATTAATTATGGTTATTACTTGATGACAACTTCAAAACTATTGTCTTCGTCATAAATTTACATACCTACATTTTAATTGTGCGAATGCTTACAATTTCCTTAATTTCCATTCTAATTATCTTATTAGCTTAATTTAATTACTAAATTAAAATTGAGTTAGAATAACAAATGCTTATTTGCACACATCATTTATTCAAGTTATACGTTTTTACACAGGAACAATTTACGAAATATTTTTTTAAATTTGCAAATAAATATACTGTGCTTGTGATTAAAACTTTACGATAAACCCACGACATTAATTGCGTTTTTTACTAATGCAAGTTTTTCTCTTTCTTTTTTTCTTAATATTTTGGTAATAGTATATGTGTATCAGTTTTTTTAATGTTTGTTTTAATTGCATTTTTGGTTGTTTTATTTTATGTTCGATTCCCCTTTCTGGTACTCTTTCTTTGTTGTTACTTCTTATCGTATGTGGGTATTTTCTTCTGAGCTTATTGCACTCGTCCCTGTGTGTCTTATTTCTTCATTCCGTTATTATGTGTCTTTCTTTCGGATGTTGGTGTTGGATTTTTTGCGGCACTTTTATACAATGCAATACGAAATTTTTGTAGCTTATTTGCGGAACTAAATCTTTCCTCCAGTTCATGTAGTATATCGTGTTCCAGTTTTCTCCAATCCAATTTCTTTAGCTTTCCATCTCCTCCCAACTCACTTTCTGTACATTATTTGATTCTTCTAATAAGTTCCACACTTTGTGTGGTCACTTAAGCTTTCCTTGTCGAGAACTTTCCAGTCATTTATTTTGCTGTTGTAAGATTGACTAACTAACGTCAGATCGAGAACCGCACAATGCTCTCTTCTTCTAAAGGTCGGAACTTCACCTGTATTACTTAAAATTCATTTGAATTGTACAATAACCTCTTGAATAATTGTGTCTATTGTTATTTTTCAAATAGCTTTTTCCCCATTGATAGCATCAATTAGGACTGTACAGGCTTGTTGTCAGTTAAACAGTATTTCTATTCTTTTTACTGTAAAATAAGCCTATTGACACTTTACTATGATAACAACTCTTTTAGCTTCATCTTTAGTTGGCCAACACTCTATCACCGGACTGGAATCTCTTCGACAACATTACTTACCAGCAGTCTGATACCACTCTACGACTAACCCCAGTCCTCTCAAAAAGTTTCAATTATTAGAATCCAAGAATCGTACAGTTTCATTCACTACTAACTCCTTAAAGACGGTTGTCAATTTATCTAGTTTGGTCCTCACCACAAAACAGGAATCGGTGCTCTCTAAGGGTCTGAATTTTCCGGTTGCTTCCAAACGTATTCCCAAAAAAAATATTTTATGTGCTGTTGACTCTTCTATAAGACATCTTCCTCGCGACATCTCAGATCCCATTAGTATTAACACTGGCAAAATTTTTGAATCATCTAAAATTCCTAAATCCAACATTTCGGAAGAGTCAGCTCTAAAAAGTCTTCGTAAGAACCCTGATATTATTGTTTTTTCAGCCGACAAAGGCAACGCTACTGTTGTTTTGAACCGAATCGATTATGTTGCAAAAATCCATTCTATTTTGTCTGAGGAAACTTACGCTCTTTTAACTCACAATCACACCTCGAGGATTGCACGTGAGGTCCGCCAAATCATCAAATCTTCCAATCTACCTTCTGAAACTAAACGCCAACTTAACCTATCAGATTCTAAACCACCTCGTCTATACGGACTTCCCAAAGTTCACAAATAAGGTATTCTTTTTCGACCTATCGTCAGTACTATCCAATATTTTACCAACAAGCTAGCAAAATTCTTGTTCAACATTCTTTGCAAGTTTACAGGTAAAACCTCTTTTCACATCCTCAACTCTCAGCATTTTATTTAACGTCTAGAAACTATAAAACTTGAACCCCAAGATCTTCTCGTGAGCTTTGATGTTACTTCACTTTTTACTAAAGTTCCTATTAAGGATTCGCTTATTATCATCAAATATATTCTGTCTCAACATGGCAAGGACTTGAGTTTGGTTCCTCTTATTGATAAGTGTCTATCCTCTACTTACTCCAATTTAATAACAAGTTTTACAAACAGGTTTCTGGTGCTGCTATGGGTTCTCCTCTATCACCTGTTGTAGCTAACATTTTTATGGAATCATTTAAAACGGTTGCTTTGGAATCATCAATATTAAAACCTAAAGTGTGGTTTGGGTATGTTGACGACACGTTTATTGTTTGGCCTCATGGGCATCTCGAATTGTCTAAGTTTCGTGATCATCTTAACAATCAACACTTAGATATCAAATGTTTCTCTTCCATTTCTTGTGACTCGTAAGCCTAACGGATTTCTGAGCCATTTCGTTTATCGCAAGCCCACCCATACGGACAGATACCTTCATGCTTTGTCTCATCATCATCCTGCACAGAAACGTTCTGTTATTGAATCTTTGGTGCATCGTGCCTTTTCTATTTGCCAACCTAAGAATCTAGACTCGGAACTCCGTCATCTTACTAGAACCTCAGTAAACAATAGTTATGTCAAGCGAGATATTCATAGAGTTATCAATCGTCGTATACATCCACGTACTCGATTACCTAAGAACATTTCTACTCCCGAATCCAATCCGAAACTAGCCTTTTTAGCCTACATTCACAAGGTTACAGATCAAATAGGGAAACTTCTTCGTAATAATGGTATTAAACCCATATTCAACTCGACAGGCAAAATTTCTCAGATTCTACCTTCTCCCAAAGACAAATTTTCTACAGTTTCATCTCAAGTTAATGACCCCCTTCTTTTAGGAGGTTGGATGAAAGCAACTACTTCAGTAATTTGCGACGTTTCGTGTTCTGGATGATCACTTTATCAGGCTCGCTCACACTGAGTCAAGTAATTTTTTTCTGGTATAATTAAGTTAAAAATTGATACATTTAAATTAAAAACATGATGTAATTTCGTACATCGTACACTTTCAAAACGTACGAACGATATATATCGTGCACGATGTACAAAATTACATCATATTTTTAATTTAAATGTATCAATTTTTAACTTAATTATACCAGAAAAAAATTACTTGACTCAGTGTGAGCGAGCCTGATGAAGCTTTCATCCAACCTAAAAGAAGGGGTCATTAAATTGACCAAATTTTAAAATTATCACTTACCAGGAGGCGAACCGTTCTATTTCATCTCAAGGTTTTTACCAAATTGCTTGTTCATGTGGTTTAGTCTACATTAGTGAAACCGGTCGTTCCGTCATTACTCGCATTTCAGAATATGATCGTCGTATAAGCAAAAGGTATCTGTATGTTTATTTTTCCTATCCAGGCTTTCACATTCACGTTTTTAAAGCTGCTGCTATTTTTGTTATAGACGGTTCTGCTTTACCAACACCCTTCTCGATTTTTATATGACTATTTTTTTAAATTGTTTAGCACTTCAACTTCTTGCGTACCTGTCATTGCCTTCATCTCTAGTGGTTTCAGGTTTCGTTTTTATTGCACGTATGTTAGTACGGTCTACAAGTCCGCATAAGTTGTAGTTAGATAAGTCGGACTTGTTCCAACTTTCGCGTCGATTTTGAAATGATGTGGATTCATACATTCCTGATTTTTTCGAATTGTGTATCTCGGGGTAGTAGTTTTGTCATATTTTTGTATGGTCTAAATTTGTCTTGTATAAGCATACTTTAAAAACACTTTTACTTTCAAATGTATAATTAATAAACATCTGAGCACGGAAACAAAAATCAAGATAATTTCAGAATAAGCTAATAGAATAGACCCGTTTACATCTAT
This sequence comes from Aquatica leii, assembly GCA_035610365.1. Taxonomy (NCBI): domain Eukaryota; kingdom Metazoa; phylum Arthropoda; class Insecta; order Coleoptera; family Lampyridae; genus Aquatica; species Aquatica leii. The sequence continues at coordinate 31,623,753 of CM069439.1, forward strand.
AAAAGTGACATCCCGCAAACTACACGCAGAAAGTTTATTTACGCGGACGACATTGCAATGATCAAAATTTGGCCAGCATAAATAATTTACTGATTCTGTGCAATTATTTTGAAAAATGGGGATTAGGTCCAAACTCAAGAAAAACGAAAATTTCAACTTTTCATCTAAACAACAAGAAGTTTTTTAAAGAACATCATATTTATCACAAGTGTATACCAAAATACTTAGGCGTTACTCTTGACTGCATTTGGCGTTCAAACCAAATTTAGAAAAGTTAGCTGCAAAAACTAAAACAAGATTAAACTTACCTAAATCATACAACCCATAGAGGAAAGTACCATAGGCCCAGGCTTGGTCCAGGCTTGGCCAAGTCTGTACAAGCCTGAGCCAAGCCTATAGGCCAGGCTTGGGCCAGCTTTGGAAAAAGTCTGGAATGATAACCATTGCCCAGTCCTGGTCGCTAGGCCTGGGCAATGCTCAGTTGCCAGACCTGGGCCATGCTCAGTTGCCAGACCTGGGCCATGCTCAGTTGCCAGACCTGGGCCATGCTCAGTTGCCAGACTTGGGCCATGCTTAGTTGCCAGTACTGGGCCACGCTTAATTGATAAAACTAGCTCAAAATTAAATGCCAAGAATTAAGCATTAATAAAACAATGGAATAAATAATTGTATGAACGTATTTACACTTTATTGTTATTACTTGTATTATGTACTATTTAAATTACATAAAGTTTTTTAATTACTATTTAGATCTCGTCTTAAATTATATTAACATTCAGCTAGTACAGTTATTATTCTCTATTACTAGTTCACATTCAAGTTCAACTTATTTTTGGCACCTTTTGTTTGGTATTTTTTGGTTTTCTGTATCACTAGGGTCATTAACGTCACTCACACAGCTGATGTTTACACTTTGATTATTTAAACTTTGCCGGTTAACATCTAAATTAGTTTTTTTATTCAAAACTTTTTGGTTTATTTAACGCACGCTATCTTTAAACTCTAAGGTAAGAATCAGACATAATTAGTTTTAGTAGCCTCGCCTCGTGATAATTGCGGAGTAAACAAAAGAAATTATATTTGAATGTTTTTTCCTTCTAGTTAAAACGTACTAACATTCAATGACTGTATAACTGAATCTCGGAGATTTGATTCATCACCTTTACTACTCTAAATATGAGAAAAATCTTACATTTAACTAACAGATGATGTAAACAAGGATGTCGGCTGCGCTAAACGAAAATACCCGAATCTCGCCATACGTAACCGAACAGCTCAAGTTTCAAGTCTACACTTTCGATATTATCATAACTTAACTTATTAACCAATTTTTAAAAATTTTTAACGTTGAAAAAAAATTAATATTGCTATTTTCTTGGATAATCCAGCCTTGGCCAAGACTGGGTCAACCAGTCTTGAATTAAGCTTAGGTACCTATAGAATAAGAAGGCTGGGTTATCCAAGCTTGGGCCAAATTTAGATTCTGATGGAATGGCCAAGGATGGGTTATACAAGCTTAGGCCAAGCTTGGCTAATAATTTGCATGGCCAAAGCTGGATCAACCAGTCTTGGCTTAAGCTTGGGTTTCCATGGAATAGCCAAGGATGGGTTATGCAAGCTTGGGCCAAGCTTGGGTAAGAATTGGCATCGCCGAGGATGGGTCAACCAGTGTAGGACCAAGCTTGGGTCTCCATGGAATGGCCAAGACTAGGTTATCCAAGCTTGGGCCAAACTTGGATTCTCATAGAATGGCTAAGGATGGGTTATCCAAGCTTGGGCCAAGCTTGGCTAATAATTTGCATGGCCGAAGCTGGGTCAACCAGTCTAGGCCCAAGCTTGGGTCCTCATGGAATGGCCGAGGCTGAGCTACACAGTCTTGGGCCAAGTCTGGGCCAATACAGGTACGCCAAACTTAGGTTTCCCAGTACTGGCCCAGGTCTGGCCCGGTTGTCTAACTCTGGGGTTTCCTGTATGAGAAAAAGAATCATTTCTGTATTGGATGGCCAAAAAACATGCAAGTTTTTATTACATCGACTAGGATATTTGGAAAACCCAAACTGCACAGTTCGAAAGCAGACCATGGACCACATTATCACACAATGTCTATTAACAGCGTTTAACGGGATTTATAAAATCCACAATCTCACCTCAGCTCTCGAGTACAACAGTTGGCTTAAATATTTAAAATTTTCGAATTTTGACAACGCTGCCTTTCTTTGTTCTATATTGTCTGTTTTGTCATCAAAATTTTCATATACCCATTATAGTATAAAAAACAGATTAATGAAAAATATGTTGTATTCAGTGGCGTATGGTAATTCTCTCTAAAAGAATCTAGTTTTGTCTGACGTTCATTCTTCCTTGTACCCCGTTTCTTGTAGTATGTGTTTCTATTTTTCTTTATATGATTTATTTCTCAGATCTGACTACCAAGTTTATATCGTCCACGTATCTAATCAATCACTTGGTGTGATTTGTTAATAATGGTTCTACTGCTGATGTTTTTTTTTCTATTACGAGGTTGTAAACTATCTTGTTTTATTTCTTTGATATTGAGACCGTTTATTCTGTATTGTCACTGTGGCTTTAAACTTCTCAATCGCCATTTTTTAAGAATTCTTTTTATCCTAGCTCGATCTATATTGTCAAATACTTAAAAATCGATGAATTATTAAATAATGTTAAATTTCCAAATTTAATCTATTCTGGATTGGCAATGCCTAAATCCCGTTTGGTATTACCCTTACTTCAATAAATATTTTTTTCAGAAATAGATCATTAGAAACATTTGCTTATTTGGTAAAGAAAGTTTTGCAATCTGCTCCTCACACACAAAATTTTACAAGTAATTGCTGAAAAACTGAATTAAAAGTTAAAAGTAGATAATGTCTAAATAACTGCAGGCGGTACCGGCCTAAGTATATGTATTGGAATAGTTGATATAAACCTATCAGTGAGATCTAAAAGAGCGCTGATACACAATGCAAAACAAAAAAGAGTTATTATGCAACTATTTTTAGCAACATCAGAGTAAAAATAAAAATTTAATGATTAATTACCAGTTGTTAATCAACGAGTTTGTTATTCTCATGGTTTACAGTCGATAGTAATAATAATAGTGTAATAATTCTGTAATGCCGTTTTAATCTTTGACCCTATTATTACACGCACACAATAGAGTATTTTTAAAAATAAATAACTTCAAGATAAGTTTAAAACACAGATAGACATTGACAGACAAGGATAAATGGATTACGTTGGGCTTTGAATGCTATTTAATAGATTTAATGTTATTTAAGCACGATATTTCTTTGGCTATTATTTTCTTCTCTTTTTTGTAGTTTAATCAGTAGGTTTCAAAAGGAACGAATATTTGAATTTGATAGGACATTATACCTACAAGGTAAAATTAGTTTGGCGCGAAAAAGTGCAAAAGTGACTTGGGGTAACTAAAAATGTGTTATACATGAAGTAAACAGTACATGATTGTTTCATGAAATAGTAAACCCTCGTTCAATCAGGGTTGTCTGTATTTGACAAGCGCCTTGTAGGGGATTGTGATGGCGAGAACAATCATTCGATTCGATAAGTTACTCATCTTTTTAATCTTTTCATTTTCTCTTTCAGTTTCCCGCTGCGTGCATTAGGGTGAGTGTTTATTAATTTAATGTATTGATTGTCGACACGGTTTGAAGTTACTTCCTTCACTTTTAAAATTGTTAACCACATTTTTCTTCGACTTTAATTAAATAAACGCCAAAGCATAAAATAAGGAAGGACTTAGTGTTTATATCGAATTCGTTTCAACGCGGGTTTAAAATTCAAAAGATGAAATCTGCGATCCGCATAATCTAAATGGAATTGAAACCGGTGTCAATCCGTAACATTATCTCACTTTTCGCCTCCCTTGCCTTTGTATTGTTAAAAAAGTATTTGGCGTTGTGCAGTAACGGATTACTACGGGGCTTAATGTCAACATCATGATTCAAATTACAGTTTGGGTTAACCGATGTACAAGATTTTGTTACAATGGTGTACTGCTTTTTACTATGAATTAGAGGATTTTTTTCATCTATTGCATTTTGTTATAATTACAACTGGTTTAAAAATCACGATTCAATTGATAGCGAAATTTGATCAGCAAAAAAAAATTACAAAAAAACAGTAGCACTTATTAACGAGTCACAAACAAGTAAATCTGCAGGGGTAGATCTAGAGACACGATAGTGGATAAAATGCGTACTCACTTGTAAAACAAGCAAGTTTTTGAAATCCGTTGTCACCCTTGTCATATGCAATATTACACTTATTAAAGCTTAACAAATTGAGTAATTTATGAACTAACATACCTAGGGTTAGGATAACGTCGAAAGACAAAATCTAACCGCTAATGCAATATTGAGGTTTCGACAACCGCGAGATTAACAGTCCGGCTTGAAATCAATCGACTGTTTAGATAGTGTTCAGGCTGTGAACTTTGTTTTACGAGTCTCATTTTAATTTCTATAGGTCAATTACTTAATACTTACGCTTATTGTAATCCCATTTTTTATTCAAGCAAGAGTTTAAAAACTACGCGTATTAGAAGAAATTACATTTTTTAGTTATTAGCAAGTACCAAAACCGAAAATAACAGTTTATGTTGATATACAGGGTTATACAAAAGTATGGAAACATGCTTATAACTTGAAAACCGCGAGGATTAGCGGTTTGAAACTTTGGGGGAGTATGTAAGACATACTTCCGGACATTTTTTATTCTTTATAAAATTTTGATACGATGCTCCAATTACGAGTAATTGATATCTACTTCTGATTTTCAAATAGCATCATATCAGTTGACTGACATTTGTAGATTCTACATGAAATTCTGTATGCAACGGTGAACAGAAAAATTATTTAATATGATAAATGTTATTAAAAATATGGTATAAAAGTTCAGATTAAATGTCAACAATTTAATTGTGGGCGGGTACCTGACGTTCTAAGTAGGGTATGTACCTACTTTGTTTGGGTCAACACAATAACCAATAAAAGCTTTTGTTATAGCCATAGGGTAAGTTTATAATCTTTTGTTAGTGGCGTATCTTTTTTAGGAATAAAATAAAAATTTCTGCATTGTGAATCCATTCGAAATATGTTTTTAATTTGATTCTCATTGGTTTTCTTCAATTACTCAAGTCTGTTGAATTGTCATTGCTAATGAGTTACGATTAAAATTATTGATTAATCAACATTAATACATTAGTACCAATGTAAGAGTTGTTTAATTACCTAGTAATGTATTATTATTAATTTGGTTAAATCTTTGGAATTTGTTTTCTTTTTAAATCATTTAATCATAATCGACTCATTAACAGTTTTCTTTAGGATTTCTTTATTGGGGAGTAATAGATATGTTTGTAATTCAAATAATCACTACCTACTTAATTAATTAATTCAAGAAGTTTTCAAAATGCCCCCCATTTCTTTCTTGACAATATCGTAGTCGATGTTCAAATTCTGATACACATCTTTGAATTACTTCTGGAGGAATTGCCTCACATTCTGTTATGATTTTTTGTCGAAGTTCTTCCAAATTATTCGGGCGATTGGCATACACCTTATTTTTTAAATAGCCCCACAGGAAAAAATCCAGTGGCGTGAGATCTGGTGATCTGGGTGGCCACTCGATGAAACCTCCTCGCCCTATCCAACGATTTGAAAACGTTTGGTTTAAAAATGCCCTTACTTGTCGACCATAGTGGGCTGGAGCGCCATCCTGCTGGAACCAAACATTGTTATCTTGCCCAAACAAGTGGTTTAAAGTGGGCACAATTTGGTTTTGCAACAAATCTAAGTATAACGCACTATTTAGATTGCCTTGGATAAAAAAAGGCCCAACTATTCGGTTATTTATGATGCCAGCCCAAACGTTAAGCTTTTGTGGATGCTGAGTATGAGATTCCACCATCCAGTGTGGGTTTTCCAACGCCCAATATCTAAAGTTGTGCTTGTTAACTTGTCCATTTAAACAAAATGTTGCTTCGTCGCTGAAGCAAATTCTGTTTGGCAAAACATCTTCACGATCCTGCAACTCCTCAAAACTTTCACAGAATTGAAGCCGTCTGTTGTAATCTTCGGCGTCTAGTTCTTGGTGAAACTGAAGCTTGTATGGCTTTGCGTTTGCATTTTTTAGAATTCTTTTCACTGACATACTGCTGATGCCGTGATTCAGTGCCAGTTGGTTGGTTGAAGTGTTTGGTTCTTCAATGATACTCTGGATAACCTCAATGCTCGTATTTAAATCGGTGGCAGTTTTAGCCCTTCCACTTCGTCGAATATCTTTCACACTTCTGTGTTCAAACCATCTTGCATAGGTTTTTTGAACGGCAGATTTTGTAATTGGTACTTCCCTTTCTGGATGATTTGCATTGAAAATGTCGCTGGTAGCTAGATACGTTCTTCTTCGATCACCGTAACCCAAAATAATCAAAATTTCGATACGATCCCCTTCAGTGAGTTCCATTTTAATAAATGCAAAAACTGTTACGAACTATAACACAGTAGCACAACAATGAATAAGATTTAACCAAATCAATAATACATTACTAGGTAATTAAACAACTCTTGCATTGGTACTAATGTATTAATGTTGATTAATCAATCATTTTAATCGTAACTTATTAGCAATGACAATTCAACAGACTTGAATCGAAGAAAACCAATGAAGATCAAATTAAACACATATTTCAAATGGATTCACAATGCAGGAATTTTTATTTTTTTCCTAAAAAAGATACGCCACTGCTAACAAAAGATTATAAACTTACCCTATAACAAAAGCTTTTATTGGTTATTGTGTTGACCCAAACAAAGTAGGTACATACCCTACTTAGAACGTCAGGTACCCGCCCACAATTAAATTGTTGACATTTAATCTGAACTTTTATACCATATTTTTAATAACATTTATCATATTAAATAATTTTTCTGTTCACCGTTGCATACAGAATTTCATGTAGAATCTAAAAATGTCAGTCAACTGATATGATGCTATTTGAAAATCAGAAGTAGATATCAATTACTCGTAATTGGAGCATCGTATCAAAATTTTATAAAGAATAAAAAATGTCCGGAAGTATGTCTTACATACTCCCCCAAAGTTTCAAACCGCTAATCCTCGCGGTTTTCAAGTTATAAGCATGTTTCCATACTTTTGTATAACCCTGTATGATAGATATAAACAACAAAATTTTGAAAACTTACATACGTTAATTTGTTATTATGCATGTTTTTTAATATTTGTTTCACTGTGGCAAAAAAATAAAAAAAATTGTATAACTGGATTGAACTGTGAAAGCTTTTTTTTTTGTTAAGCTAATAATATTAAAAATTGCATTAAGGGTTTTTTTAACCAATTTAACTTGTTCTGCAGCTTCTACACTGTTAAAAGATTTAAATATATATTAAAACTTTTGATAAAAACCATAATTTAAAAATTGTGTTTTTTTAATTTATTTAATCGTTACTGTTACTAAATTAGGGATTTAAAAATCTGAAATATTTTAATATGGTTTTGGTTAATGTACAAAAAGTTACTTTAACGTCTGTCGTCATTACGTCAGATATTGCTCTTGTTAAAAAACATAAAAATTATTAAAGAATAAAATCGAAACTTTAGTAAAATATGCATTTTGATTAATTAAACATTTTTTACTAAAAAAATAGAAACTAAAAATTGAATTAAAATTAAATGCATTCTTTAAATTGCCGAATTATAAAAAAATTGTAAAAAAAGTATGATTTATACACTTAGTAAAAATATGCGTTGGATCAAATAAAAGTATTGTAAAAACACAAATTTTTGATTATTATTATTAACAAAGTAAATGCTATCAAAAAATTTAAACAAAGTTTGTTATCATTAGGTTACAAAATCATATGCCAAAAACTAAGCAAAACATACTCATATATGCTTAGAAAACTTAAGATATGTATATGTATTTAAAATTTAATAAAAAAACCCGTAAAAAAGGTTTTTTAAGATTGTGATTTTTTTAATTAAAAAAAAATGTTTCTCAAAAAATCTCAAAAAACGTTTCAAATAAAACAAACAAGAACAAAATATGTTGAACTGTTACAGGAATAAATCATTTTTAAAATTATGCCAAAAATCAAACGTGAGAACTGGTGCAAGACCAGGATTTCTTTGGACAATACAAACAAAATTTTGTTTTCTATTTAATATCTGTTAACTTAAATAATATCCAAGATATTATCCAAGATATATCCAGATATAGTTTTAAGATTTATTATGCTGATTTTATAATAAAAAATACGTTAAGTGCTAGACGATTCATTACAAAATTTTACTTTTACTTTAACGTGTCTTGGTATTTTACAACGCTTCAATATGTAAAAACAATTAGAAGCATTGGCAGTTCAAACAATAGATTTTAATTTTTGTACTATAGTGCAATGTTCATTTTGTAAAAATTTCGTTTTCAGACAAGAAAGCGAAATTTTAAAGCTTTAGTTAAATTATGATCTAGAGTATATTCAAAATCAAAAACATTTTACTATAAGAAACGAACCAGTTTGGTGTATATAATCTTTTATCATAGCAGACAAGATTTATTTTCTATATTAAAATTGTTTTTAATATGCATTATGGAGAAGAAGCATAAACGCTGCCTATACAGAGTGACCATTTTCAAAGGCTCACTATCAGTATATCAGAAACGGTACGCGATAGAAAATCGGTTAAGTGGACAAGGTGGTTTAATTTCATATTCTCCATACTATCCTATTGGCAAAATAATCAAATTCGTCTTTTACTTGGGAAAAAACTGAAAATTGCTGTTTTTGAAAATTTGCTGTAACTTACAAGAATTAGATTTTATCGCTGGCTAATTAGACAACACAAAAATGATAATGCCTTTGGTACGAAAATTTTGTTGACAGGTGAGAGTAAATTTACAACGGTATGCACATTTTTAATTAAGTGATGTTGCTTTAGTAAGGATTCGTGAATAAAATTTTCAAAAGAAGTTTGGCTTGGAGTATTAGGGGGTTATGTACTAGAATCACACTTTTATCAAGACAATCTTACAGCATATCAATGTCTCCTGTTTTTGCAGATTACTTTGCAGGACTATTTAAATACTGTTCTAAACATTTTTTGAAATTTTACGTATTTTCAACATGACTGTGCTCCTGCTCAAAGATCTCGGCAATGTGTGCAGTTGTTGAATCCCTAAAAATTAATCAATGGATTGGAAATAATAGACCTGTAATATGACCACCTAAGTCACCAGGTCTTACACCTTTAGACTTTTTTAATTGCGACTACATTAAATATAAAGTTTTCACAAATTCACCAATGATCTGAATGATCTGATACAAAAGATTTGCGACGGGTGTGCTTCACTGACTCCTCGCATGATACACAATATTATAAACGATCCTGGCAGGGGTGTAATAAAGCTTGGTTCTCAGTTCCGAATAATTTGATAAAATTTGCTTCAAAATGTTGGAAATTTTTCAACTTTTTTCGAATATTTGGGTCATGTTTAAGGTTTTGTTTAGATGGCCATTTTGTGAAAACCGTCTTAAGATTAAAATTTTAATAAGTTCTTCAAATTATTTCAGTTTCTATGCGATATATAAGCGTAGATATAAATTGATTTTGTTAGAACTTAGCGTAAATTGATTTTAACAGAAGAAACACACTGACAAACGTAAAAAAGGAAAGATGTCAATTTCGAATTTGGGTGCGCGAAATATTTAATAAGAAACCAGAACAAAGTCGTTATTATAATTTAATTCAAGAAATGCGGTTGCCAGACAAGAAAAAGCGCTTCAATTATATAAGAATGTCTTAAGAATTACTTGATTTGTTATTATCAAAAGTTGGGCACCGCATTACCAAGCAATGTATAACGCGTGATGCAATACCTGCAGGTAAAAGATTGGCGTTTACACTTAGGTACGTACCTAGAGCTGATGTACTTAATTGTTTTTTAATTAACTGTTTTAGATTTTTGGCTAGTGATGATTCAATGACTTCGTTTAGATAAAAGTACGGTGACTAACATACTTCGAAAAGCATGTTTGGGTATATGGGATATTCTTAAAGAGGAAGTGCAAGCATTTGCAACAAACCATAAATGGGAGAAAACTGCTGAGGAATTATAGAAGAGTGGCATCTTCCACATTGTTGTGGAACTATAGATGGAAAACATTTTGTTGTACAGGTACAGTGAGAGCAAAACAAAAACAACGTGATTTAGGAACATTTAGAAATTCACTTGAAATTACCAAACTCCAAATCAATAGAATATAGTGGTGAAGATATATTTTATTTTGTAGCATGTGGTGAAGCATTTCCACTACTTTCTTTTTCAGTAAAAACGAATATTTAAGAAACAGACAAGAATTTCAATAATAATTATTATTCAACAATCAAATAATGTTTAACTTTTTTTTAGCTTATGTAGGGCACGTCGTGTCATTGACAATCCTTATGAAATTTTGTGTTTACGCTGAAGAATTGAAACAGTAGGAGCAATTATACAAGCAACTGTTTGTTTACATAATCAATTAAACAAAGTAAATCAAGACTATATTGCTCCCAAAATTTTGGATACAGAAGGACACTTCATAGCAGAATATAGAATCAAGAAACTTCAGATGCTTTAGTTCGGACACCAAGTTTAGGTACAATACAAATTGCCTTGTATACAAAATTTTATATTATATTAATAAATAGTAATTACATGTAGAAATAATTGATTAATTATTTGATGATTGTACCTTTCATAGGTCGTACTCAGCAGCACTATGTCCATTTGAAATCTATGTCGCAAAGGTCTTTTTCAAGAAGTTTTGAAACTTGTAAATAAATTAGATTAACCACAATCGGTGGTGGTGGTAAAAGTGGAGGCATTTTATCAATGGCATTAGCCAGCAAATTAATTGCGCTTACTTAGTGGAAACTTGGTGATGGTGAACAACAGAAATTTTAGTCGATGACTTGCTGGATGCAGCCACATGATATGCAGAAATGTTTCTTTTGGTTTGTCTACTGAAAATTGTACTCAATAGAAACCTCATTATTTTGTAATCATGGAATTAATGGAATACTTATCTCCAAAGTGGTTGGCGACTTCTGCCCATGCACAATCCTTCATTGTTTTTCTGCAGACTTTCAATGGTAGACAGTTATCCCACAAACGAAGCCTATTTTCAATTACTCATATTAATGTTTCTTCGAAAGTCATTCCCACCTCTTGAGTCTCCGCATTTACGCTTTCTCCGACTAGCTCAAAGTGTTCACACATTTGTACTATTAGAACCCCGCCGCAGTCTTCGAAATTGTACGTGTTCAAATAAATCTTATGAAATGTATTTTTGTTAAAACATAGTCATTTAAACAGAAATTTATCTGCGTACAATCAACGGTCTTCATTTTAAATAAACTGTGAAAAAGAACAGTCCTAACTTCATATGTATAAAACAAAACCTTGTAAAGACTTCGCCAATCGTTTAAAACGAAAGTAACTAAAAACTATTAACATCAATGTCAATAGTATATAATCCAATAAAAATAAAAACCACTGCATCTATCGGAAAAATTTTTCCGGTTATTTGAGATTTGCAAATAATCGGAATTTTTGTCCGATTATTCGGAACTGAGAACCAGGTCATTTGAACGGCTTTGAAACTTGTGTAAAATTTAGTAAATACCTATCTAATAAGTTAAACCTTGATCATGTAACAAATCAATAACTACGATTTAGTAACAACAACGTCAACTAACGACAAAGTTAACTATGCTTTATACAACCGGGCCTAAAACTATTTTGTGATAAATTCAAAAATAAAGAAGTTACAGCAAATTTTTGAGAGAATAAACACAAATTCGTTTATTTTGAAAATGAGATAGTAAGGAAGATATGAAATTGCACCACTTTGTCGACATAACTGACTTTCTATCTCTTACCGTTTCCAATATATCAATAGTAAGCCTCTATAAATAGTCACCTTGCATAGTATTTGTCTAATTAAATCACATATAATAAAATAAGGTATTACTTACAAATGTACGCTGTGCCACTTACCTGAAACAAAAATACATAAATTATAACTCATAAATTTATATAATAAACACAAACAAATTAAACCAGTTAAAAGTCTTTCAGGATCTCGTGAACTGTAACGCTGTAATTGGTTTATGTCAAAATGTTGCTATCAACCGTCTTACAAACATTCGGCGATATTTTTTTCGTAACCTATCTTTGCTTTTGTCGTTGTATTTGTAATTAACAAGCCTTTGTGTTACTACTTATTTTTATTTAATATATAAATATGTGGTTATTTTTAAATTATTAAATTTATTTATTGACGTACTTGTCTTTTAAATGAACGTTTTTAAGATTTACTTAGATTTGTCAAATTTTTAATTTTTAGTTTATTAATTCAGGTTTTCAACTGAAGGTCACAGTTTACGACATAATGAAGCTCCTCTACAGATCATCGACAATAATGGCACAATTTTAACTATATCTAACTACTTACGATACATGATTTCTATATTTAAAAACAGGCCCGCGCCTGGCACTTTTGGCGCCCTTGAGCAAATTTAAAATAACGCTCCAAATTTGATTACGTTCATATGTGAGTACAGATACAGGTTAAGTTAGGTATTATTATCCACTATTGAAAAATAATTTTAAATAGTATTTTCATAAATTTATTTTTATATTTTACAAGTACAAGCCATAAGCCATACAAGTATTTTTTCTTTGAGGTACATAACATAATTTTAAACTTATAGAAAACAGAAATATATTCTAACAGTATTACAACTCAAAATTTTTGTATTTTAGTTTTAAATGTAATATATGATGCAAAAGCACAAGAAATAAAAAAAATATTTAAAACATTAAAAATACTCGTTTATATATCACAGGACCAAACTGATCGACAAATAAAAACAAAACAATATATTATTTTAATAATGCAACATGTCACATTTTAAAGGTTAATATCCAGGTATTAGATATTGTTATTAATATTTTAGCTAAGTGAATTGAGCTTTTTGTGCTTTAATTTTTGTAAATTGTTTAATTAAATCTTCGGTGTCTAATTCTTTTAGCTGGTCCGTTTCTATTTAAATGATAACAAGATTACTTAGTCGGTTTTGCCCCGTGGTCGATCTTAAATAACTTTTTGTTATTTTGAGTTTTGAAAAAGATGGTTATGCGGTAGCAACAGAAACCGGAATAGTTTATAAAATACGAAGTATTATGCTCGTATTAAGAAAAGAATCCACTAAGTTGTTAATTGTTATATAATTCAAAGTTGCTTCTAGAAGCGTAATAACTTTTTCATCAAAATTTTGTAAATATTGCAATTCTTTAACAAGTTCCACGGCAGTTACGTCTCGTTCATTGCGAGTTTTGTCGTTTAATAAATTTTCAGTTTTTTGACAATTCTAATTGTTCGTTTTCAAAATAATTTCTAAAGTTTGTCAATATTCCATAAAAATGCGATATTTTTAGAGTAAGAAGAAAGTAATTGGAATCTCTCATCCACTGATGTTATGATTACATCTAGAACATTAAAAAACAATCAACCTTGAACTTCAAAATTTCATCGTGGATCGGTTTATCGTCACATTCACAATCAAAATGTTTTTTTTTTATATTTTGCGATCTTAGACCTCTTTGTTTTTTGAATTTAAGTTCTATGTCTTAGCTAGATGCTATTTCTTTAGCATCAATCAATAGCGCATTAAAACCTTTATCGGAGCGATAAGCTTTTAAGAAATTATTCAAATTGTTTGAATGATTACAACATTCAGCAACATCCAAGTTAGGTTTTTGAATAATTTCACTAACAATTTTAACTTTACCTAAAATATTATACCACAATACAAGAATCCAAATGAACTCAAAATTTTGCAATTTTTTGGCCAACGATGCAGCTAAATTTTTTACGTTATTTTCAAACTTTCCTTCGCTTATTTCAAACGGAGCATCATAAATCTTCCCAAGTTGATACCTTAAAGGAGTTATTGCATATATTCTACTAGACCATCGAGTATCCGATAAAGGTTTTAAAATTAAATTTGTTACATTAGATAAATTAGATTTCAGAATTGACCAGCGTTTAGTAGAAGCTGAAAAAAATACAAACAGTTCTTGAACTAAAGAAAAAAAAAATGGATGCTCAAAGTATTCGATTTTGCGGCATCATTGACGACTAAATTTAGGGTATGATTGCAAGGAGGAACAAAGAAAGCTCGCGGATTAAAATCCAATTTTTTTTTGTAGACCATTATGCCTACCACGCATATTTGCCACATTGTCGTAGCCCTGACCCCGCAATTCGTTGATATTTAAGCCTTCTTTCTTTAACGCCGAAAAAGAAATTTTGTCAAGTCTTCACCCGACACATCATCTATAGAACAAAATAATAAAAAATGTTCTTCTATACTAATTCCCGTGCTCTTTAAATTAACAAATCTTATACGAACTTAAATTTGTTCTTGATGACTAGAGTCAGGAGTGCAGTCTAATAATATGGAATAACATTTTGTCTTTTTAGTTAGTTCTAAAATTTTGGATTTGATATTTTCACCGATTGATTACTTCATTTTGTATTTTATCCCCGAGATAGTTTTTGTGATCTTTTATTTGAGAGCGTTTTGTATGTTCTGACATAATCGGGTCGAATTTTTCTATGCATTTTAAAAAGTTACCATTGTTTTTCTCAAACAACTTATTACTACTTCCGTGAAAAGCTAAATTTTGGTGACCTAAAAACTAAATCACGTAGAAAATTCTTTCTATAACAGCTTGCCAGTATTTAGTTTCTCTGTTTATTACATTTTGAATTTCAGAATCAATTATTTCATTTTTATTAAAACAGTTGGATTTAGCAATTTTAGAACATTTTCGATATGTAACTTGCTCTTTTCATGAATGTTTAAATGTTCACTTAAATGCTGCCAGTCATTGTAACCAGATTCATCACTAAGGCGAACAGATTTCAAATTGCTGTCATTAAAATTTTGCAACAGAAGCAGTAAAGTGAATTTTTTGTTTCTGAATACAACAACCAAAAACGCTCAATTTTTTTTGTTTGGTAAAATTCTAAAGAAGTAACTATTGGAGAACTTACGCCTCGACTCTGAACTATCTCTCCGATAAATATCCTTTTTGTTTTGATAATGAGCAGGGTCACATTCTACTAATTCGTGAATATTATTAGGACGTAATTTCTTTGACCACAGTGCAGCATCTTTCGAAGGTTGATTCATATTTTCCGTTCTGGTAATTATTGAAGGTGTTGATTTTTCATTATCAGCGGAACTTGAAGGTGTTGATGGATTGCTTTCTAGAAAATCAGTTTCTTGTCTGCTGCTGATACTTGTTTCAAGTACAGGTTCAGAATATTGGGATTCAGCTGTAGTACTGTTGCTATTAACATTTGGCAAAGTAGACTCGGGTTTTGAAAAAAAATGCGTAATTTTGACATGGTTTTCCAGTTCTTCCTTTCTTTTTCTTTTATTCAGCAAATTTTGGTATCAGACAATTTCTTATTTTTATCTGACATCCTGTATACTGTGAAGAAATTAATACATAAGTAAACAAATTGACAAATTATTCATGAAAAATAAAAATGTCTCGACGTCTCAAACTCAAACTCGAAAGTATTTTCTCAACATTACTTATTTCAAGTTATTTCAAACTTTATAAATAGTAATATTAGTGCTTATCAATTATTCTGTTTGAATTTACTTCAATTAACAATGATGTTTATATAATTAAACATAAAAGGATTTTTGAGATGCAAGTTTTTGGCTTTTAATGTTTTAATAAATCTAAAATAAAAAATAAATTTTAGATGAACTCACCTTAATTCACAACACAAAACACATCACTATAAAGTCTGTAAAACTACAAAAAAATTAAAGTTTCAAAAGCAGATATCTTTTACCCCATGCACCTTTTCACTTCACTAAGTTAATTATCGATCGGGCATCAAGCAATAAATGAAATCGCGACCGATGCAGCGCTTAAATATATGAAGTTTCGTACATTGCAAGCTCAGGCAGGAAAAAACGTTTGTTCGCTCTTTGGCTCGTTGCAAGCTAAATTTCAAGCTCAAACATAAATAGAATCAGATTTGTTTGAGTTCACACAATTCATGTTATCATGTTACGTATTACGTATTCGATCGAATACTAATAGTTTACGTAACAAGAGTCGAAAGTAAGAAATAGCACAACGAACGTTAATGCGACGCGAGGCCGCATGTGAGTGGATTATGCTATGATTCTTTCGACAAGAGTAATGTACATTATTTTTTGTGTTGCTTTTTATAAAATTGCATTCTTTTTTAAAAAAATTAAAAAAAATCAACAGAAATATAATGTTGGTACTACATTTATTACTAAATCTGTCAAATTTGACATTAACGTTAACATCGTTTTTCTTCAATTTTAACTGAATTTCAAGATTTTTAAAATAATTTTTCCACCTGTCGCATACTCGTTCTAATATATTTATTGAAATTGACAACTATTGAATTTTTTTCTTTATGGCATAAAGAAAAACTGAGCAGTTTTTTTATGCCCCTCCTTGAATGAAGAATCCAATAGTTGTCAATTAAAGTTAAATAAGGAGGATAAAGAAACCCTAGCATTATATTAATTAACTTTGAACACTTACTTTTATGTGGATTCCTAGTTTTCATTTTGCCACCCTAGAGCTTTTTTTGTTCATTACGCAACTACACTAATGAACGAATATTGATGTTTGCGATGTTGGCAGCACAAAAATGCTATTATTGCGTACTCTCATTTGGAAAATATATTATTTTCGAGAAGTAATTTGGTTCCCTCGTCTCAAAGAGTAAAAATAAGTAAAAAAATAAAAAACAATGTAATAGCTAGCAATTCCTAACTGGTTTTTTTATCATTATAAATTTTGTTTTGACAATGTTATTTGTTGCTTTATCTTTTTTTTACTTTTGAGTTTTGAGGCTTTTTGCCGCCTTCGCCACCACACGACTTTGCCCTTATGTACGCCGCGGGACTGTTTAAAAAGTTTTCTTGATAATTCAGATATTAAAGACGTGCAAGTGATTTCAGTTTGCCAATACATCTCAAAAAATTACCAAAAAACGGTAACTTGTACTAGCTTATCTAACAACACTTTTTTAATAGATCAAATAATATAACAAGTTTTTATAATTAAGCAAGGAGACTTAGTCACGTAACAGGTTTTGGTAGATGTTTTAAATTTTGAAGCTGCTGAAGAATGTTTACAAACTGAAAAAAGCTCTAGGGGAAAGTGGGGTAAGATGACGAACAGGGTAAGATGACGAATGGCTTTTAACGAAACGCCATAAACAATTTAAAATTCTTTCATGCTACTAACATCTAATGGTTAATAGGTGAATTAATTTTATGCAGTCACATTCTGGTGGAGTTGGTAGTTTTCTCGTTCAAAGCACATGTTTGTAATCTCATGTTTGGTTGTAAAATTGTATATCTATGTTTAGCGTTTAATTCGAAAAGTACAGGTAAGAAAAAATTGATTTTTGCTGTAGGCTCTACCCTAACCTGTATAACAATGGTGTTCTATTTAAATTGAATAAATCTTAAGACGCTTTTTATATAAATACTAAAACTCCTTTTCACGTGTAGTGGGGTAAGATGACGGGGGTAAGATAACGATCGTCATCTTACCCCGTAATTTTATCTCAGTAACCTAATGCATTATTTTTTATTAATAAGTTTTTAATATATGTAGGTAATTATGCCAAGAAGCTATAAACGGAAGATCAATCGCCGAAATTTGTCTCAAGACGCAATGATAGCGACTGTAATAAAGCTACAGCAAACTATGAAATACCTGAAGCAACACTTCGGCGTTACATCAAAAAGTCGAAAGAGAATAAAGATTTACCTGAACACTCAGGAAGATATCACAAAACTCCGCCTTTTTTATTTTTGCTCGAAAGAGAATAAAGCCAGAGCTTCTGAATGGTACTCCTCCATGTACAATCGGCATCGCCCAACCCTTTGGATGGATGACAACTGAGAGTTTTGTTAAGTATTTGAGACATTTTGCACACCATGCCAAGCCTTCTGCAGAACGTTCGATTTTACTCATCGTGGACAACCACAGTTCTCATATCTCGTTTGATGCCATTTACTTTTGTAGATCCAACAACATAGTAATGTCTCCTCACACAACACGCAGGCTCCAACCTATTGACGTCGCTTTTTTTGGTCCATTTAAAACTTTTTATAGTCAAGCATGTGATTCAAGGATGGTTAATCAACCAGGTACTCCGATAACTGACCGCAATTTTATACCAATGTTTGGGGAGGCATATGAGAAAGCAGTAACAGTCAATAACGCAATCAAAGGATTTCGTGTCTGTAGAGTTGAACCCTATAACCCCCATAGGACAGCGATTTTGTCCCAGGAGTTACAAGCGAAAGACAGTAAGCCAAGCATGGATGTTTCTGACCATACTAATGATAGGATTGATATGATTGGTAGTGAGATTACTAATGAAAATTCAGACATTCCGTTGACGCAAATAACAACATTTGGTTTAGTTACACGAACGAAACATGATGGAGAATCATCAAGGATTTCAGCGCTTCCTCGGCTTCAACCTATAACATGCAATTTATTTTACTCCGCAAATGAACCAGGTCTTAGCTGCTCAAAATCACAGTCTAAAAGTTACAACTCACTTTGGGAAATCAAACCTTTACCAACTATTAACCGTCCTATTCAAAACAAGCGTAAAAAGCTTTCGGCAAGCGTAATTTCTGGCACGCCCATGAAAGAACAGTTAAAAGAAAAAGATAGGTTAGCAAAAAAAGAAAAGAAAAAAAATAGGAAGACACGAAAATCAGGGCCTAACAAAAAGACTGATCAGGCATCCAAGTCGTTATCCTGTTTTTGTGTAATTTGCCACAAACTTTACGTAGAACCACTAGTGGAAGATTGGATAAAGTGTTGCAAATGTCAAGAGTGGTGTTACGAAGGCTGCTCCAGTTACGATGGGCAAGGAGATTTTATTTGCGATTTGTGTCTGTAAGCGTCAACATACCCCATTATGTTCGTCATCTTACCCGCACTATGGGGTAAGATGACTAAAATGCCACTTTTTGTTTATATTTTTTTAAACTAATATTGGATCTTGCGTTTAGTTTAAAATCATATTAAATTCAAAGGTAGATAACCAATTTATGTAGTAGCTACTTTTATTTAAAATTATTAAAGTTACTTTGCCCAAAAATGAATTTTCTTGTTAACGTCGTCATCTTACCCTACCTTCCCCTACATACGGTATGGAGTAGTCTTAAGACAAACCAAAAAAAGCGCAATTTTTTCTTGATAGCGACATAATAAAAAAAATAAAGGTTTATGTTCAATTTCGGTAAAACTATATTTTACGTAAAAGCTATACCTTTATTCAAGAAGAAGAATTGACAAACAGGTACATAAATATCTACCTGTTGTTAACAGATTATATTTTACTATTGGAAATAACGAAGATGTTAGAATGCCTGAATGATCATTCAATTACAAAATTTGTGTTCTAATTGTTTGGTATTTGTAAAAAAAAATTAGAACACTTATTTTGTCAAATCGAAAAGCAACTTTAGGAAATATATACATATATAATTATTGTTGGAGAAATTAACTAACTCAAAGAATTGGTAAAATAAATATTTTGAAGCGGTTTATTATCAATTAAATTAAAAATTAAGACAATCGAAAACGTATTTTGACCGAATAACTTATTTACATTTTGGAAAATACTATTTTGTACATAGGTACGTGACGTCACAGTATTAGGGAAATTGATGTGGTTAGTTTAGTTGGCCTACCTCTACAATAATAAAAATAAGGGCCGCATCGGCATTATGCAGCAATCTTAAAAATATAAATACAATAACAAAATCTAGATTATATTTTTTTGTTAAAAAAAATTTGTACTACTATATTGGTAGCCATATTAGAATTGAAAATTATAAAGGGCATTACCTTACCTTACGTTGCGTTCCGGGGTTGTAATAATTCCGAAGCTGCTACAAGTGTTTATAGGATAAAGAAACGGCACAAAAAGTCAGAATTCGCACATTAACGATAGATTGAATAATTATATTAATTAACACAACGTTTATTAATTTAACCCGAACGGCCATCTTCGCGACAATGATTCGGCACAAGTACGAATGCGTATCAACCCAAAAAATCGCAAATGCCTTGAAATATTTTAAAGAATATTATTGGCGTTGACTTGTGATTGTTTCTTTTGTTTATATTTTACGTATTAAGTTATCAACGCTAACTATTTAGCGGTAAATTTAAACTTTGATGTTTCTAGTGTTACATATAGCACAATCATTGTAACTAAATACTTTTAGTTTTCTTTTCAAAATTGCTATTAAAATTACAATATATACATTAACTTTGCTCTTAGGAATGTTACTGAATTTTATTTGTTCAAAAAAACTTATAATCGAAGTTATTTTTTACCAATACATAGGTATATTGCATATTTGGCCTTTCTCTTAGCCTTTGCGGTTTAGTTTTCTATGCAGTGATTTGTTTCCAATTTTTACGTTTATTATTCCCTCTCAGCCATCTCAACGCCTTTTTTGTACCTCTAACTTTTATCTCAACTAGAAATCAATCTTTTCAGGTCGAAAAATAGTATTGACTGATGCACAAGAAGAGAAGAAGTGGGTTATACTGTGACTTTAAAAACACTTGGACTGTCTGTTTTTAAATTAGGCACTAACAATAACGTCAAATATATTTTGTGCTGTGACTAAAACAGCTTAAAGGTTTTCTAAAAAGTTGACAAAACATTTTTGGAAACTATTTCAACAAACTAAAAAACTTTGAACAAGCACTTCTATGGAGTTTAGAATCTGGCTTGGTTCACAAGTTGATTATCTAACTTTTGAGAAGTGTTTAGTTAGATTTCGGTTGCTTGTTTGAGTTCTTCGATTTCTCTCACGCCCTGATGAAGCCCCTTACGAAAGTGAGCGAAACGTTGACAACTTCGGTTACAACATTGACACGGTACAAACCCGGAAGACGTTCTTATCTTAGTATAGACTCCGGCCGTGCAAACCTTCGCTATTACATTAAGCAAAATATAATCTATAATATCAACTACAAGGCTTCCGTCTGACTATACCATTAGCAGATAGTACTAGTCAAGAAAGAACAAAATTGATACATAAAGTTGTATCCAAACATGCAAAAACGTAAGAATATTGTCATGTGGCGTGGCTAGCAAAAATTCCATACTACCAACAATTTTATTCAAAAGAAAAAGATTGCAATGTAAATGGAAAAACACGTTACTGGTAGGATCATTGGTGGTTGTGACCTTTAATGACAGCATGATCATCATTATCTTTTGCAAATAGCTTAAACATTCTGTTAACTATAAACCAGCCAAAACTGTCATCATTTTTGATGTTGCTAAGTATCATCTTGACTACTCTATCGTTGATGTTGCAGAAATATACGACATTATTTTCTTCTGTTTGTTCAGAAACACGACCCACGAGTTGCAACAAATCTGTGTTTCGATCTTGTAAACATCATTGTACTTAAATATTAGATAAGTATCAAAATATTAAATGTGTTACTCAGCAAGATAAAAACTCCCCAATCCAGCTCAAAATAGAAAAAACATTTATTTTATTTATTAACTTCTTTTTTAACAAATAATTATTTTCGGGTTTTGAACCGCGTTCCATATTTACACTTCGCAAAATTTATAAAACTTACAAACTTTGAAAAATTTGCGATGTTTGACGTCATGTCGTTGTCTTCTTCAGAAAAATCTGAAACTGTAGATATAGGATCCTGACAAGCTTTTATATTAGGCCGTTCGGGTCAGTGGTTCGTGACGGGTCCGTTTCATTAGTTTTCCGGAACATGTTTTTTCATATTGGCGCTAGATCGATTCCATTATCCCTATTAAAATTGTCGTACTTCTGGATTTCAATGGCTTCTTTGTATAGTCTAGGCCAGAAGTTTTGGGATTTAGCCAACATTGTTGCCTCTTCAAATTTTATCGTGTGACCGGTGTCTAAAAAGTGTTCCGCAACAGCAGATGTTGTGTTATGTTTCTTTGTATCCGCCTTATGTTCTTTTAATCTAGAGCTATGTTGCGTCCTTTTTGTCCTATGTAAGCCAGCCCACACGAACAAAGGATGTGGTAGACCTCTGGTTCTTCCAGTGGTGCTTTTGTTTCTTTTGATTTTAAGAAATTGGCGGCTATTTTATTTGTTGCAGTGAAGATCACTTTGATATTTTTTCCTCTAAGTATCCTGGCTATTTTATCCGTGCAGCTTTTTATGTAAGGAAGGAAGGAAGTTGCCACGGGTTCCTCCCTCTTTGGTCTTTGCTTTGGTTTTTCTTTACTGAGTTTGTTAATTGCTCGATATATGTCTGCTGTTTTGAAACCGTTTTTTATTAAGGCGTTTGTTAGGTGACCTAGCTCGGTCTTTAACGTGTTCGATTCACTAATCGCCTTGGTCCTGTGTACTAAAGTTTTTAGAACTGCAAACTTCTGAGCTGGATGATGATGTGATTCGGCGGTTGAGGTATCTGTCAGTATGTGTCGGTTTTCTATATACTTGATGTCCCAATTTGTTGTTCATATTTCGAGTGACCAGTACGTCCAAGAACGGAATGCTTCTATTTTGAAGAAAGAGCATGGCCGCGAAAGCCTCAAAAATAAAATTATTAATTTCTTGTACATAGAGTTCCACCTAGCGTACAATAAATTGGTACTAATGTTAATGTTACTTATTTAATATTTAGAAGTACAACCAACACAAAGTAGGCGTAAAACTAAAGCGAACTACTGTTTATTAAAAAGAAAACGGAAAGAAGCATGGCGGAAGGAAGACAGCGACACAGAACAGCGGACCAGTAACGGAATGAAATTCCGCAGTTTTGCAGCTAACAAAGCAGAAGAATCAGCCATAATTTTAGTTCTATGTCGGTTTGAGTTCGTTCAGATAAACTTAACGGCATAGTGTTATAAACGTAAGAAAAAGGAAGTACCTACTCTTTAGTATTTTAAAAACAAACATCAACATATGAAAACGTAGGTAAGTATTGAGATCAGTACCGATACATTTGAAGGAAAAAGAAGAGACATGCTCACGGGTTTTAGTTTGTACACATAACGAACACAAGGCTTGAATGCAACATTAAAGCGGTGACGGGACATGGAGTCAACATTAAAAACGACAAGGTCACAATAGAAAAAGAATGGGAAAATTAAGAAAAGAACCAATCGGTGACGAATACATTTTGGATACATTTTTGATAGCTTACAAAGGGAGTGAAGAGCTGAGTAAACACGGCGATATAATTGGAAAACATGATATACCCAAAAAATCGGTTATTAAAGATAACCCCTAAATTCTTGACTCTTGGAAAATAGAACGACTATTCCCTCTACAATAACCTTAGCATAACCGGTTAAAAACCATTGAGACGAAATAAATATGGCTTGAGGATTAATGGGGTTTAACTTAAGGCCGTTGAGCTGACGCCACTTCCAGATTTTCTTAATGATTGATAATCCAACTTCGTGATCAATGTTATCGACCTCACTACAGACTTGGATATCATTTGCAAATAGATGGTATTTGCAAGCATTTAATTTGCTAGGTAGATAGTTTATAACAAAGGAAAATAATAGAGGCGACAAGATTGCTCCTTGTAGAAAAACAACATTTTATAAAACAAGGAGGACGGTGAACAGAGAAAAAAGAATTGTCAATTGAGCCAAAAGCGTTACCTATGTCTAGAAGTGTCAATATCACACTATTGCCTCTGTCAATAGATGCTTTGAAGTCATCAGCCACTTTAAGCTGTGGCACAGCTATAGTTAGACCTACACTCAGACTGATTTGGAAATAGATTTTCCGCTTAGTCGATATAAGTGGTGAGCTGATTATGCAAAATGTATAGAAATATCTTGGATAATGGCAGTAAAATACTGATGGGTCTAAACCACAGGGTTTCTTGGGAAATTGTACTTTTGGTATTGGAGTAACTCTGGAACCTTTCAAACAGGTAGGAAATGAGGAGTACATTGAAAGAAACTTGAACATTTTAGTGATGGTGAGGAGAATAATTAGAAGAGTTACAGCAAAAACATGAAGAGGAATCCCATCGATACTAACTGCTCCAGATTCAACTTTATTAAAAGCTGTTAAAACGTCTACTTCCGCAATAGCAGAAAAAGAAAAGTTAGCTGAAGATATGATATTACAACAATCGCGAGTGAAGGTACCATTGCTAGTAGGACCAGAAAATTGCTCATTTAGTTCTTCTATGTTGACAGGGCAAATAAGACTACTGCCGCCATAGCGTTTGGAAAAACAGATTAAGTTGAAGATCAGAAGCAATATATTCTTTTTTAGCGTTTCTAATCGCGGTTCTGCATTTATTTCTTAGCACTATAAATGTTTCATAAACGTTGAGATCATTACACGACTTCCAAACTCTATAAGCCTTAACTCTGACTTTAATCGTATTTGATACTTGGGGATTAAACCAAAGAGTACCAGAATCTCTCACCCTAAACCTTTTAACAGGAGCAATTTAATCAAGGTGGATGACCATTCTCGTGAATCTGTACACTATTAAATTAGAATATATAAGTTTTTACGATTATATAAAGTAATAAACCTTTAAAATATTATAATTCTTTAATTTTTACTGTTTTTATTTCAGATACTGGATGCACATTTATTATTAATTATTGTCTTGAGATTTGGATGGCCAACAGTCTTTCTATCTTTTAGGTGGTCTGCCACGTGGTCTCAATGTTTGCGGTATTTTGACTATTGCTACTTTTGCCACTCGGTTGTTCTCCATTCTCTGTCCGTGTTCTATCCATGCTTTTCTCCTATTTTGTACCCATCTAACAACATCCTGAATTTTACACGTGTTTCTTAGTTCTTGGCTTTTGACTCTATCCCTCAATGTTAAGTCATTTATAGATCTTAGGGTTTTCATATCTGTATATTATTTTTAATGCTTTTGTGGTCATAATTTTTAACAAGTAAATACTTTTGGGTTTTGAACGACGTTCCATATTTACACTTTTCACGAAATTCATAAAACTTAGAAAGCTTACAAACTTTGAAAAACTTACAATATTTGACGTTTCGACAGTCATGTCGCTATCTTCTTCAGAATTTCTATATATTTTAACTTTTTATTTGTTTTTATAGTGTCGGTTTTAGTTTCTCCAGCGTAGGTCATACGCCCTATAGATGTTTTATAAATACGCGCTTCGCTATGCACAGACATATTTTCTTAGATAATATTGCTTACTGTTTGACTTTATTATATACGTTTGGACAGATATGTTTGCACAGAGATAGTTAAACTCCGTTACTTGTTCTATGGGGTAATTATCTACTACTAATTTACAACGGAGTGACTCTCTGAACACAGTAAAACATTTTGTTGTAGCTGTCAAAATTTTCATATTAAAAGTTTCTGTTATATATTTGAAGCATTTTTTGTAGATCATCTTCTATCTCGGATATTAAAACAAGATCGTTCGCGTAACCAAGTATTTTTATTTCATTATTCTTAAGTTAGTAGCTTTTTCCACATGTAGGCTGGTTTGTCGTATTTGGTTGCTTTTTTCGTCGTTTTTTTGACTATAAATATTGCATCAATAGTTGACCTATTAGGACGGAAACTTTATTGTTTGTCTTGCTGTATTTTTTCATTTATTTTATTTGATATTATTTATGTAAACAGTTTTGATGTGCAACTAAGCAGGCATATTCCTTAGTAATTTTAAGGGTTTGTTTTTGATCCATTTTTGAATATAGACGTAATTATTTACTGTATATTGTCACCACTAGCTTCGTCTATCTGCCAATGTACGTTTTGGTTTAATGCGTATACATTTTTAGAATCATGCCTTTGATTTGATAGATGTTTTTCTCCAAAAAGGCAATTTCCTTGGCAATGGGAAAGCATTGCAAATTACGAGATGTTGTATTACACTGTTTAACTGATCAAAATCATAAAAATATATTTTTTCCTAAGCTTTTGCCATTTCAGTTCTGTTACTATAACAATAATTCTTTTAGTTCCAAATTGCTGGTTTAGCCTAAGTTTCATCAATAGTGTCATCTGTATCAAAGAGCTCCATTTTGTTAACCGCGTCACAAAAGGTAAGCATACTTGTTCCCACCACGACGTGCGTTTGAAAAAAGAAAAACGTTGTAGTCGGCGTATAGTCAGACGACGGAACTGGCTACAACCGGCGACAGAAATTCAATTGTAGTCAAAAAAACGTCTGTATAAATAGGAATCGCTTTTTTTATGGTTTTTAAATAGCAACGGCAGGTAGCGACGCGATGGTGAACCACAAAAACGCTCGACTTTTTGTAGCAGATTTCGACTACAAAATATCGCTTGTCTGAAAGCGGAAATGATTTTCTCTACTGTAATTGGATTTAACATCGTAACTTAGACTCCTACTACATTTTCTCTGTTTGGTAAGGTCATTTGTATTAATTTGATTCATTTTTCTGTACGTCAAGTTTTTCTTGATTGCTCTATAATTTGTATGGAAGCATATACTTGTTCTTTCCTATTTTTTTTTTGTTATTTTATTAGTCTACCAAAATTGATTATTTATCGATTTTTATAATTTTTTATTTTTGTTGTAACTTAAAATTTTTTTATAGCTGAAAGTTTTCTGTATTTGTCAATTATTTCTTTCTTTATTCTTGATTCTTTTCACAACTTTTCTTGTAATAGTATTTTAACGATTATTAAAACTAATTTATTTATACTAAAAAGAAGTACGTGTTTATAACTAACCAAACTAATTAAATCTAAGGATATTTAATAAAAACAATTGCACTAATTTATATAGCACTATTGCTCGAAAGATAATGTCCGCGGATAACTTCACACACTTGTTTACATTAAAGTCACGTACAAGGTTATACTCCGTGTATTTATCTCGACACGCGTTAATCACTTATTTATTTAAACTTGAATAATCTTTTTAACACTGCCGACTTCGAATTACTGAAATAACTGACCTATGATTCATTTGTATCGCTTTTATATATTTTGGCCATCCTTCGAGAATTTTCTACATTCTGACGTGAACGTTCTAGACGTGGATAAAAAGAACGTGAATGCTCTCGAACTTGAAAATAATTTCTCGAACGTTTCAGTATTTTGTTTATTATAGCGGTTTTTACTATTGCTCGTTATTTCCCTTTGGGTATTGTTGTCTCAATTGCTTTTTGTATTATTTTTTTGATTCTTTCTTTTAACTGTTTTGTAGTTTACTCGTAGTTTTCTTGTCTTTCTTTGAAGAAATGCTTTGATGTTTTGTTATATATTTTTCAGTTTACTTATAAAACTTGTTGTTTTAGTTTTTGTTGATGCATGTATTCTTACTAAATATAGTTTTTTTGTATATTCTATTGGAACGTAGCAGATACTACCCGTGGCTGATTAAAATTATATTATTTTATGTCATTGCAAAAATCAACAGAAAACTTTTGATTTTTCTATTTAAAAAAAGTGTAAATTTTTTATCTTTTTTTTAACGTCATTATTTTTAAACTATATCTCTTTTGTTTTATTTATTAAAATTTTTGTTTAACCTTTAGATTCCATCATATATTCTCTTTATACTAATTTTTTTGTATTTTTTTAGTAATTTGTTTTCGTGAACAACTCTTTAGTGTTAGTGTTTTTTAATTTTTGTTGTTTTACTTATTTTTGGAACTTTATTAGTCAGGTACAATCTTTCTAAAATATAATTTTTCTAATATATCTTAATTTCTTTTTTTGGAATTTAAAATTCTTCTTTTCCTTTTTGTGTTATTTTGTTTTTTATAGTTTTTTTTTCAAAACGATGTTTTTTTCTAATTTTATGTTATAATTTAATAATATTCTCTTTACATATTTTTAAAATCGAGATATTTATCCTTCTCTTCTGCTAACATTTTTGAGTATGCATTTTATCCATCAATTGGTCTTTACATTTTACAACTTTAAAACACATTTTAAATATAATATATGTATATCATTGCATGTATATAATTAAACTAAATTTGCTAATAAAAATTCTAATTTTATCCACGATACATTTAAATGTTTAATTTTTCTTAAAAATGTTCTTGTTTCAATTATTGTAGTAATAGGACATGCGTATTTTCAATTTATAAATAACAGAGTTGCGCAAAACTACAATTTCAGTACAAATTACGATTAAAAATTTAATCACAACTAAATCAATTATCGCTGTTCGCATCAATATTTTAATGTTTTATTTAGTGATCAGTTACTTTTAATTGCCATAAAAACAACTGTTACAAAAATTAGTTAATCTGGTAAATAGTATAACTTGAAAATTTCGTTGATGAAATCCGTTAATCATTAGTAGGTATGTACTGAAATAATGACTAACGAAATGGATTAGTCGAGAATCTTTCAGCGCATTTTTCATTTATTAATTCCAAAGATAAATAAAAATGCTGGCATGCGTGAGCGTGAAAGACTAAGCATAATCAACAGTTATTTTCTCTTCTTACTGATTACAATCAGATTTGTGGGTTTAGGGTGAATGGTAGTAATCAATTGCTCCCTAAAAGCAAAAAGATAACCAACTTCTAGTTGGGTATCAACCCAATCCGATCACTATAATAAATACAATCTTTTGTCGCATGATAGAAATGAAATAAAAACAGTGTCACGCGTTTTGGTGTCAACTAACAAATAGGAATCCAATAGGAAGGAAGACACGTGCCTTAAACATGCTTTTAATCACTATCATTACATTTAAAATTGGGGTTCTTATTTTAATTTAAATTTTCTGAAAAGATTTAAGTTGTATTCGTTACACATACTCGTATTAAATTTTTTTTAAGAAACATTAGATATGCGTGTAGTAAATAATTTATCCACGGGGTTGGATGTCAGTAACACCACGTCTGCATGACATTGCGTAAGGCGTGAAATTAATGGTAATTATCAGTAGAATGAACTGTCAATTCGAGGGTTTTCTGTAACACAAAGGGCGAGACACTTTGACATGTATTACTTTTCGTGTTATACTGTGGCTGAATTGTCACACCCCCTCCACGCAATACGGATTAAATATGCTGAAGTATTGTAAACTTCTAAAAATTGATAAAATGACAGACAGCACTTGGTGAAGTACTTGTGAAGAGTTCTATTCTTCTCATGCGCTTTTAATTGAACATTTTATGACCAAACTCGCAATACAATTACTATTGACTTAGCCTCATCCTATAGTCCTTACACGCTATACAACATTTGTTCGAGTGAATAATTTCAAGCACACGTTTATCACATTTTTTATCTCATACTCTGTTTTTTTAGAAATTTTTATGTTTCAATTTTGTCGGAAAAATTGTTAGTGAATATTGGCAACATTTCCTGCTCGTCTTTAACTCGTTTGTTATATAACATGACATCCATATTAATATAAAATTACAACATGTATAATAAGACGTCACGTTTTATCAAATTTAAATAATTTAAACATTTTAGATTACCTGTATATAAACTTACCGCTGTAACAACAATTTAAAATGCCATGTAGGTGCTAACAAGCAATTTTTTTGGTTTAATCCACCTATTAAATCCTCCTAAAGAAAAAATTTAAATAAATTAAAAGTTTAAATTTTAAACACAATTTTCTTAATTTACTTTTGATAGGTTTTTTGTTCAGAGCAATTAAAATTTTATTTGATTTGTATGTCACGTCTTTATCTCTGTGTCGTAAAACGAAAGTTGATATAATGAATAAATATTGAACGAAAGTTTAAAATACTAACGCAAAGAATATTTTAATTATATACTTCTGTTACTAGATTCCTTTCAGTTATAAGACATATTTGTAGCAATTAAAGATATTGAATGAAAGTCAACTTAATAAAAACTGAAATTTATACCGACTAACTGAATCATATATAATAAACCATTTTTTTCTTGGTTTGTCCTTTTAAAATTCTTCCATTGTACTAATAAAGTTTGTAAGTTATTTTTAATCCTTGAACAAAATACATTAAACAGTTTTCCTTAATTTTTTATTATATTTTATCAACACACAGAAACTGCAAATATTTACAATTAAAATGCAAAATAGTAGAAGAAACTAAAGTAATTCTGTATAACTTCTGGTATGTACGAGTGAAGGTAACAAGAGTGGTTTTGATTAATTCTAAGATTATTCTCTAGACACCACTCTTTAGTTATTTTTAATGCTATTTTAATTGCATTGTATACAGTACTCTCGTATTTGCATCGGCATATCCTTGAGTCTAATAACCTCTGTTGTTTAGCTGATTGAGAAGTTTATGAACTGTGAGGCACCATAGAAGCAGATAGGGTAATCTTCCCTGTGGACATTTTCTTGTCGCCTGTACTGTCTTTTCTTTATCAAACAATTTGATTTTTACAGTTCTTGTATTAAGCATTGCTATAGTCCATCATATCGTACTATTGTCGATGTGATATTTTGTCATTGCCCTTTCCATGGAGTGATTGGAGATGTCGAAGGCTTCTTGTATATCAAAGAACACTCCAGCTGCATTTTACTTACACTCCATGACTTTTTCGATTTTTTTCAGTAGTTAATATAGTGTTGTATTATGTGGCTTTTCTATTTGGTAAGCATGTTGATATCTGTGGATTGGGAATGCTATTAAAGCCACTTCTTTTCAATACCTGTCTACTAATTTTTCCAATGTTTTAAAGAGGAATGACGTTAGAGTGATGGGTTTGTCAGATTTAGCTTCTGTGTAGCTGCCCTTACCTTACATTTTAGTCATTCTTCAGGCTTGAAGGATGTAGCCTAGTGCGAAACTTGCTTGGAACATATCTCTGAGTGGGTTAAGTATTATATCTATTTCTTTTATTAGGATAATGTTATAATTAATTCTTTTTACAATTTTAATTATTTCTTAACCTAATAATTTAGTATGATTCAAAAATAACTTGTATTGACAAAAATAATGCTTTAAGTGATCAAGAATACGATGAATTGTTGAATGATTACTATGACCTAATTGCATTTATAGATTCTTTTACTAAAAATTACGATCAGAGGATAGGTCTTAATGTGGTTAAAACCTTGACACCATTAGATGATGTACCAAATATAAAATTACCAGATATAAAAATACCTAACTTTAGTGGTAAAAACATTGGCGAATTTAAACCTTTCATAGAAATGTTTGAAGCTGTAATAGGCAGCAATTCTAAATTAAAAAACGTAGAAAAGCTGTATCATTTAAAAAGTCATCTCGAAGGAGTAGCATTAAACCTTCTTAGTAACTTGCCACTTACAAATGACTCGTACAATGAGGCATTAAATATTTTAAAAGAATCTTACAAAAATGAAACGGCTTTAATAAATTCACATATTGATGCAATTTTGAACTTAAATGCAATTCAAAAGAGTAACCCCACTACATTAAAAAAAATTGTTTCTCATGTTAAGCAGCATACGGGAGCTCTAAAAACGTTAGGCCAACTAGTGGATGGCTGGGGTGTCATTTTAGTAAGAATTCTTACCCAAAAATTAGATTTTTATACAAATCAAGCGTATCAGTTGCAAAGAGATAAGACAAAATATCCATGTTTAGACGATTTTTTAGATTTTCTGCAACAGAGAATTTTGTCGTTTTAGAGAATGCCTGAAACAAAAAAGGTTGTAAAGGAAAAAGTTCATGTTAATTTCGCAACCAAACCAAATGTAAAAAAATGCGTATTTTGCAAAAATCCTGATCATAAAATTCATGATTGCGAAAAATTTAAGCAAATAAAGCCAAGTGAAAGATTTTCCTTTGCAAGTAAACAAAGACAAAAAGTGTTTAAATTCACATTCTGGTTATTGTGGGTCCGCTTTCAAGTGCCTAGAATGTCATAGCCCTCATCTTTTGCTGTTGCATCTCGAACGCTCTTCTACTGAGAATGAAAGTGAATCTGACACAAGGAAAGAGCCAAGCACAAGTGTGCAACTATTTAATAAGAATCTTATCATTGTTTATTGTCTTTTAGACAGCGGCTCGCAAGCCTCTTTTATTGCAAATCTTTTAGTCTCAAAGCTAAAATTCGCATCCTTTGTCAGTCCTTTAAAAGTAATTGGAATTTCACAAGATATTACAAAGGTGAACAATGCCGTAAATGTCACCATTGAGTCATGCATAAACAATTACAAAATAAATATTAATTGTTACATGGTTGACAAAATCTCTTCTCATTCTATCAATTTTACTACCGATTTATCCAACGTAAAAATACCAAATCACATCATCTTATCTGATTCCACTTTCACGGATCCAAAAAATGTCGATTTACTTTTAAGCGCTGATATTTTCTTCAAAATACTGCGTGCAGGCACTTACAAAATTCCTGGTACGAACATAATTCTACAGAATACCCTCTTTGGAGACGTCGCAAGCGGTGCTACTCATTCAAGAGACAACATCTCTATGTGTGATTTCAGATTACACTCGTTTCTTGCTGCCTCAAAACTTGAGGACGTTTTAGTAAAATTTTGGGAAACTGAAAGGGTCCCCAAATTGTTTAAAGAGTACAACACAGAGCAAGAACATTAGAATGTCTTCCGGGTTTGGGCCGTGTCATAGTTGCAACCGAAGCTGCCAACGTTTCGCCCACTTTCGTAAGGGGCTTCATCAGGGCGTGAGATAAATCGCAAAACTCAAACAAGCAATCGAAATCTAACTAAGAACTTTTCAAAAGTTAGGTTATCCACTTGTAAAACAAGCCATAACCTAAACTATGAAAAGGTAAGAAAGAAAACGATAACCTGAAAAAGCAAACGAAAATCTAACAAAGAACCACTACCGCGTTAGGTAATCAACTTGTGAACCAAGCCAGATTCTAAACTCCGTAGAAGTGACATAAGAAGAAATGGTCTCCGTATTTAAAGGAAAAGGATCGTCACGGATGATTAAGCTCGACCCTGATTGGGTTACGGTTGCTAGGGGACGTGTTTTTGATAAATGACTAATAACCGGGAACCAAAGAGGGGATAGTTCGAAACCATGATCGCGATTGAAGTTATTGGGGTGTTTGATGATTTCTATGCTTTCTCGGAATTTCCTGTTGAAAAAGAATGGAGATTTGGCAATCAACGAAACATTATCAAAATCTATCTTGTGACCTGTAGTAAAATGATGTTCAGCGACCGCAGACTTGGAAGTATACCTTTTCCTTATACAACGATCATGTTCTGAAATGCGAGTAATGACGGAACGACCGGTTTCGCCAATGTAGACTAAACCACAAGAACAGGGAATTTGGTATACACCTTGAGATGAAAGTGTAGGAAATTTGTCTTTGGGAGAAGGAAGAATCTGAGAGATTTTGCCTGTCGAGTTGAATATGGGTTTAATACCATTCTTACGAAGGAGTTTCCCTATTTGATCAGTAACCTTGTGAATGTAGGGTAAAAAGGCCAATTTCGGGTTGGATTCGGGAGTAGAAATGTCCTTAGGTAATCGAGTACATGGATGTAAACGACGATTAATAACTCTATGAATATCTCGCTTTACATAACCATTGTTCACTAAGGTTCTAGTAAGATGACGGAGTTCTGAGTCTAGATTCTCAGGTTGACAAATAGAAAAGGCACGATGGACCAAAAATTCAATAACAGAACGTTTCTGTGCAGGATGATGATGAGACGAAGCATGAAGGTATCTGTCCGTATGGGTGGGTTTGCGATAAACAGAATGGCCTAGAAGTCCGTCGGGCTTACGAGTTACAAGAACGTCAAGAAATGGAAGAGAACCATTACTTTCGATTTCCATAGTAAATTTGATATCTAAGTGTTGATTGTTAAGATGATCAAGAAATTTAGACAATTCAAGATGACCATGAGACCAAACAATAAACGTGTCGTCAACATATCTAAACCACACTTTAGGTTTTAATATTGATGATTCCAAAGCAACCGTTTCAAAGGATTCCATAAAAATGTTAGTTACAACAGGTGATAGAGGAGAACCCATAGCAGCACCAGAAACTTGTTCGTAAAACTTATTATCAAATTGGAAGTAAGTAGAGGATAGACACTTTTCAATAAGAGGAACCAAACTCAAGTCCTTGCCATGTTGAGACAGAATCTGTTTGATGATAATAAGCGAATCCTTAATAGGAACTTTAGTGAAAAGTGAAGTAACATCAAAGCTCACGAGAAGATCTTGGGGTTCAAGTTTTATAGTTTCTAGACGTTGAATAAAATGCTGAGAGTTAAGGATGTGAGAAGAGGTTTTACCTGTAAACTCGCAAAGAATGTTGGACAAGAACTTGGCTAGCTTGTAAGTAGGAGATTGGATAGTACTAACGATAGGTCGAAAAGGAATACCTTGTTTGTGAATTTTGGGAAGTCCGTATAGACGAGGTGGTTTAGAATCTGATGGGGTAAGTCGACGTTTAGTTTCAGGAGGTAGATTGGAAGATTTGATGATTTGGCTAACCTCGCGTTTAATCCTCGAAGTGGGGTTATGGGTTAGAAGAGCGTAAGTTTCCTCAGACAAAATAGAATTGATTTTCGTAACATAATCAATTTGGTTCAAAACTACAGTGGCGTTGCCTTTGTCGGCTGTAAGAACAATAATATCAGGGTTCTTACGAAGACTTTTTAGAGCTGACTCTTCCGACTTAGAAATGTTGGATTTAGGAATTTTGGATGATTCAAGGATTTTGCCAGTGTTAATACGAATGGGATCTGAGATGTGGCGAGGAAGATGTCTTATAGAAGACTCAACAGCACATAGAATATCTTCTTTAGGAATACGTTTGGGAGCAACCGCAAAATTCAAACCCTTAGAGAGCACTGATTCCTGTTCTGAAGTGAGAACCAAACTAGATAAATTGACAACCGTCTTTACTGAGTTAGTAGTAGAAAAAACTTTACGATTCTTGGATTCCAATAATTGAAACATTTTGAGATGACCTTCAGTGGTTAGTCTTTTTACCCTACATTCACAAGGTTACTGATCAAATAGGGAAACTCCTTCGTAAGAATGGTATTAAACCCATATTCAACTCGACAGGCAAAATCTCTCAGATTCTTCCTTCTCCCAAAGACAAATTTCCTACACTTTTATTTCAAGGTGTATACCAAATTCCCTGTTCTTGTGGTTTAGTCTACATTGGCGAAAACGGTCGTTCCGTCATTACTCGCATTTCAGAACATGATCGTTGTATAAGGAAAAGGTATACTTCCAAGTCTGCGGTCGCTGAACATCATTTTACTACAGGTCACAAGATAGATTTTGATAATGTTTCGTTGATTGCCAAATCTCCATTCTTTTTCAACAGGAAATTCCGAGAAAGCATAGAAATCATCAAACACCCCAATAACTTCAATCGCGATCATGGTTTCGAACTATCCCCTCTTTGGTTCCCGGTTATTAGTCATTTATCAAAAACACGCCCCCTAGCAACCGTAACCCAATCAGGGTCGAACTTAATCATCCGTGACGATCCTTTTCCTTTAAATACGGAGACCATTTCTTCTTAAGTCACTTCTACGGAGTTTAGAATCTGGCTTGGTTCACAAGTTGATTACCTAACTCGGTAGTGGTTCTTTGTTAGATTTTCGTTTGCTTTTTCAGGTTATCGTTTTCTTTCTTACCTTTTCATAGTTTAGGTTATGGCTTGTTTTACAAGTGGATAACCTAACTTTTGAAAAGTTCTTAGTTAGATTTCGATTGCTTGTTTGAGTTTTGCGATTTATCTCACGCCCTGATGAAGCCCCTTACGAAAGTGGGCGAAACGTTGGCAGCTTCGGTTGCAACTATGACACGGCCCAAACCCGGAAGACATTCTAATGTTAGTATAGATTCCGGCCGTGGAAGCCTTCGCTATTACAGAGCAAGAAGCGTGTAAAAATATTTTTCAAGCTTTATTAAAAAAAGTATCTGGAAAATTTCAGGTAGAGCTTCCTTTGAAACAAGAAATGCACGCTCTTGACATTGGAGATACTTTTTCTGTTGCATTAAAACGTTTTCAAAACTTAGAGAAAAGGTTTAAAATGGATCCACTGCTTTTCCAGAAATATCACCAATTCATAAAAGAATACGTTGATTTAGGGCATGCAAAGGTTGTCGATCTTCAACATTATAAGTCAAACGTGCATCATGCTTACTTCATGGCGCATCACCCCGTTATTAGGGACGACAAATGTACTACAAAGCTCTGAGTAGTTTTTGATGGTAGCATGAAGTCAAAGTCAAACAAATCTATGAATGACATGCTGTACAATGGTGTAGTAGTTCAAAAAGAGCTTTTTGAAGTTCTAATACGTTTTAGAATGTTTAAGTTTACATTGTTGTGTGACATAAAACAGATGTACAGAATGGTTTTGGTAGATCTCAAGCATAGATGTTTACAGAACATTCTTTAGAGATCAAACCCAAAGGATGAAATACAATGTTTGCAGTTGCAAACAGTTACTTACGGTCTGAAAAGTAGCTCGTTTTTAGCCACAAGGTGCTTGCACGAATTAGCCATACACAATCGGGAAGTTTATCCTCTTGCGTCAAGGGCATTACTTAATAATACCTACGTTGATGACATCTTAGCTGGCGGTAATACCATTGATGAAGTTATTTCCTTAAAAAACCAATTAATAAATCTTCTAAAATCTGACGGATTTAAGTTGCACAAGTAGAGCTCTTAATAATTCATTAACTTTAGAAAATATTTCAGACAACGTCAAACTATTTGCAAACATTGATATAAACAAAGATCCTTTTACTATTAAAGCACTGGGAATGAACTTAAATATAAATACAGATTGTTTTGAAACCATCACCCCCAAGTTAAATTTTGAAGAATATGTCACTAAAAGACATGTTTTGAGTTACATTTCTTCGTTTTATGATCCGTTAGGACTTGCAGGTCCAGTTATCGTAACTGCAAAATTGTTTATGCAAAAACTTTGACGCCTTAATCTTAATTGGGATGACGTTTTGCCAGACGGTCTTTTGAATGAATGGCATAATTTTGCAAAAAATTTGAACGATATGCCGACTGTCAAAATTAATAGAAATTTACATCTATGTAATGCCCTAAAAATAGAGTTAATTGGGTACTGTGACGTTTCATCTCAGGCGTACGGATGTGTTATTTACATAAGAACCGTCTTTGTTGATGGTGCAAGGGTATCTTTGCTAACTTCCAAGTCTAGACTTGCTCCTAGCAATAAAGA
Organism: Aquatica leii; assembly: GCA_035610365.1. Classification (NCBI taxonomy): domain Eukaryota; kingdom Metazoa; phylum Arthropoda; class Insecta; order Coleoptera; family Lampyridae; genus Aquatica; species Aquatica leii. The sequence goes on from CM069439.1 coordinate 31,661,105, forward strand.
CAAAGAGTTATCTATTCCTAAACTTAAATTAAACGGGTCCATTTTGCTCTCAATTTTAACTGAAAAATTATACCAATTGTTAAGTGATACTTTACCAAATTTAAGTGTGTTTCTTTATTCTGATTCCAAGGTCGTACTTGCTTGGATCAAGAAAGATCCTATAAAGTTAAATCCATACGTAGCTAACTGTGTTCTTAAAAATCGGAATATTACGTCCAAGTTTAATTGGCTTTATGTGGAGTCAAGCAATAATCCTGCTGACTACATTTCTAGGGGTTTGAATCCTCGTGAATTTTCTTCCACAGAACCTTGGTTCTCTGGACCAAAAGAACTTGCTGATATTAATTTTTTTCATAACGCTTATAATGAAACTATTGAACCTTCTACATTGCCTGAATTGAGTGGCCATGTGTTTTTCGAACAAGTTTCGAAAAAATTTTCGTTTTTTGAAAATTACTCTGATATAAACAAATTGCGGCGAGTTCTTGCATACATTCATTGATTTTGTACAAATGCCAAAGGCAAAACCAATTTTAAGAACAATCTTACCGTTCAAGAACTAAATTCAGCTTTAACCTGTATTTTGAAGCATGAACAAAATTCCCACTTTTCTAAAGAAATGCAAATCTTGCAACGCAACAATGAAACCAAGCATTCTTTAAGCGGTCTTTTTCCGTTCATTGATAAAGATAGTTTGCTTAGAGTCGGAGGTAGGCTTCAAAATGCATACATTTCATACAATCAGAAATACCCAATTATTCTTCCTAAAAACAGCCATGTTACTTTTCGTCTCATACATAGAGAACATTTGAGATTATTACACGCAGGGCAAAAACAAATCTTCAATAGTTTAAGTCAGTATTATTGGTTAATAAGCGGAAACAGAGAAATCAAAAAGATCTTTCACAAGTGTGTCATCTGTTTTAGACACAAGGCTATATGTTTAAAGCAATTAATGGGATCTCTTCCTGAGCCTTGCGTAACTTCATCGCGGCCTTTTGAGCACGTTGGTGTTGATTTTTGTGGACCTTTTCTTATCAAACAGTCCAGACTAAGAAAGGTCATCGCCACTAAATCTTACATTGCTCTCTTTGTATGCTTTTCAGTCAAGGCAATACACATGGAGCTTTTATCAGATATGACGACCGAAAATTTTCTCAATGCTTTAAAGAGATTCATATTTAGCCCGTCAAAATTTTTTGTGATAACGGGGCTACGTTTAAAGGTGTCTCAAACCAGATAAGGGAGTTTTACAAGGCTGCAAATAAATTAAAAATTCATGACTACTCACTAAGTGAAAATATGACCTTTAATTTCATCCCAAGTTATTCCCCAGTCTTTGGCGGGCTCTGGGAAGCCGGCGTTAAGAGCGCAAAGTATCATCTCAAACGAGTTTTAGGCAATGAGCAACTTACTTTTGAAGAATTAAATACTCTTGTAATTCAAGTAGAGGGGATTCTTAATTCAAGACCTTTAACGCCGTTGTCTAGTGACTCCTCAGACTTCACTTATCTAACTCCTGCACACTTTCTCATTGGTTCTACTATCACTAGCTACCCTGAACCCGATTTAACTATAATGGCAGATAATCGATCAAGGTTTTGGCGTAAGCGTACTCAGATGCAGCAGCATTTTTGGGCAAGGTGGACTATTTAAATTCACTGTAGAATCGTCCAAAATGGAAAAATAGTGTTTCTAACCTAGGAGAAGGTATGCTTGTACTTCTTAAGGATGACATTTTGCCTTCACTAAAATGGTCAATGGCCAGAATTGTTGAAGTAATGCCTGGAAACGACGGCAAGGTGAGGGTTGTCAAGGTAAAAACCAAAACCAGATTTTTTCTCCGATCTGTGACAAAAGTAGCTGTTTTGCCAATTGATTAAATCTTGGCCACGAATACTCTTTGATTTTCTGTAGAATGTTTATTCTTAATATTTTATTATTATTAGAGCAAGTACATTTGATTTCAAAATGTTAAAGACAAGTCTACTTATTTAGTTTGGCATTTTATAACTCATTGTTATTTCCTTTTTTTTCTGGTGTACTTTTCTTAATAATAGTTATAGTTAATAGCCTATAATTAGTTAATTATTTCATTTGTATTAGATATTTTGTTGTTTCAGTTTAATTATATTTAGAATTTGTAAGTTTCTGCCGAAACATTTTCGTCGCTCCAATTTATGTCAAATGAATATTTGAATTTAAACTGGCGCCTTGATGTGACGTTTTCTATGGTGCTATTTTATAGGTGAAATGCGCGAGCATTATGGAAAAGTGGTGGTGCAGTGTAAATCGCAATGTGATAACACGTGTTAATAAAGATATAAAAGACATTGTGTGCCATTTTTCATTGGAAATTTTTTTTTGACAATTTTAAGTTTGTCTAATGTGCAATGCACAAATGAATTATTACAGTAATAAAAATTTAATACAGTTCAATAGTGAGTTATTGAACACAGTGCATCCTAGAAGTAGTGTATAAATTCTATCATTTTCTTGTTAGTCCGTTATTACAAAATGTCACTTTATGAGGCTACTTTCAAATTTTTAACAAAAACATGCACACATATGTATAAAATATGCAAAAACTGCAGTTTGTATATAGTCCTACTTCTACTACTATACTTTTACTAGCTACTATAATTTTAAACAAATTAATTTTATTAATTAAAAAAAGGTTTTTGTAGTTTATTACCATTATTTTAAAAAACATTCGATTAAGGGATATTAACTAAACCGAAGCAGCTCGTTTCGACGCGACCACGTCGACGCGTCCATTTCGACACCGCCGTTTCGACGCGAGATCATTTCGACGCCAGCTCATCTTGACGCGAGATCATCTCGACGCAAGTTCATCTTGACGCGAGTTCATCTCGACGCGAGTTCATTTCGATGCGAGCTCATCCCAACGCTAGAACACACCGCAATACCGCCTTTACTTTAAATTAAAAGTAAGGTATTTTGATTCGATTTCTACAATTACACTAGTACACGTATCATCAATATAGGAATAAAACCAGATTCAAATATATATTAAGTAATAATTATAGATATAGTAAAAAATAAGAAACAATATGCATCTTAATCCATGAGAAAATTGTGTGCGATGCCTCTAAGGTATTATAACATCATCATTTTATTGCCATAGTATCAAATCAGGTCTTTATATTATGTACCTATATTTTCCTAATTGTCTTTGACCTATTTAATAACCTATATTGCATTTTTTTTAATAACTAAACAAAATAAGTACCCCTAGATACAAGCCGATACTTACATTACATTAAAGAAATTACCATAACGTTGAATGAATCAAAAATACAAAATTCATGATTTCAAGGATGAGTTCTCGTCGAGATGAGGTCGCGTCGAGATGAGGTCGCGTCGAGATGAGGTCGCGTCGAAATGATCTCGCGTCGAGATAATGTCGCGTCGAAACGATCTTGCGTCGAAGCGGCGGTGTCAAAGTGGAAGCGTCGAAGTGGCCTCGTCGAAATAAGATGTACCGTAACTAAACTAACTATCAAAACAATAAAGAAATAGATTAATTAAATCTTAGAAGTACTGTAGTTACGACACTATAAGAATGTACTATTAAAAAAAGCATCTCTCAAAAAACAAATTATTATAATATGTTAAGTTATGCTATATGTTAGCAAAGGCAATTTTTATTTTACGCAACTGATCAATATACGTATTTATTTCCAAAGATATAGATGAAAAATCTCCTGAAATTTCTATTTTTAGCAGATAATGTTCCATAAATACAGAATATTCAGAACATTGTTATGGTCAATAAATAAGAGGGTAAACGAGAACCCCAGTTCGACTTTACATTCGATCAGTTTACAACCAAAGTTGATAGAATCTCAATATTTCAACCGGGCGGTATTTTCTAAACTGGATTGATGGCAGTGCTTAAGATAACTCGACAATTTTTTTACAAAACTGTAATAAAAAGATGTAAATCTGATACTTTTGAGTTAGAAACAGAAAGTTGCATTACTTAGAGTTTCTTTGACAACCTGTAAGTCTGAAGAATAAATTTTGCAGTGGCTTTGATAGAATTGCGATAAACCGTCATTTGGTTATGTGTAAGCACGGATTTGCATGGAATTAAAGGATAAGCGGAAAGAGGGTTCCATCTAACGTGTTGCAATGTACTTTGAAGTTCACGCCCGTCAAAGACTCTTTTGTTAAACGTTACTTATTATTGCGTTCGTTTAATCCTTTACTTCTATATACGTGACAATGAGTTATGATTTCCCGAATTTTAATTATAGAGAAACCTTTGAAGCGCGCATTTCCTTTAATATATGAATGAAATCTGACATTTTCCAACGTTCGAAAGCTTCATACAAATTTTTTTTAATCAAATCAATACGTAATTTGCCTGTTATTTATTTATTTATTTAAGTAAAATCTAATTTTTAGCGAAAAATAAATACACGTTTTGTGAATTTTCATACTTGATGCCAAAAGCGCTTTATTTTAAAAAATTTGAGGTGTTATTTAAATAAAAACATTTTTAAAGAACATTATCGATCAACTTTTTATAATCTTGTGAAGCGTTCTATAAGCGTCGTTTTGCTCTTGCTAAGATAAAAGTTTGAAAAGTTACACGTAAATAGAAACCATCGGCGTCGATCGAACGTGCTGCTTGCTGAAGTGTGAGGTGATTTGCTCTTATGATTGCTACAAAATGAATAATTGGATTACGAATTTCTCACTTTTTGTCATAATTTTTGTATTTTATATCAGTAATAGTTGATAATGGCATACGGTTAATACTAATCCTAAAATTAAACGTGTGAATACCAAATGAGGTAATTGTTATTTTTTCGTAAATTGTGATAATGACGTCGATACAAAGCGATAAAAAAATTGGATCCTTTTCCTAAAAGACGACGACAATGTTATAAAAATAACAATAAATTTATTATTTTAACCCAACCAACATTAAGTTTTCCAAAAATCGTTTAACTTTCTATTGTTATAATTTTTCTATACATACTTAACTATACCTATTTATAATTTCAGTCTTTTCAAAACATATATATATATACATTATTTTAAAAAAAACAAACACCAAACTAATATTTTAAAATATATTTAATTTAAAGAATTGAAATTAACATACGAGTTGGTTGTTGAATAAAAGTCTTCTTCGTCTAGTTTTAACTCCCCGGTGCCGGTTCTATCAGGAAACACCATGGTAATAGGTTTATACTGATTTCTGTTGTAATCATATTTATTTTCATTATTGGGAAATGCAATACCTTTAGATTGTCGATACGGCAATTCTTCAAAATTATAGGGGTAATGACCAAAATTATTTGGTACATAAAATATTTGCTCCTGATTGTAATCATCGTTTTCTAATTCAGGTAAATAACTAGGAAACTTTATTTTGTTATAAAAAATATTGTCAACGTATTGAACTGGTTTATTTTGAATTCTTCTATTAGCGTTAGTTAATTCTCTGTTGTAATTAAACTGATATGGTGGTCTGCCATAAGGGCTTTGCATTTGTGTTTGTGGTAAACCATTAAAAAATCTGAAAAAGCCACCGTTATAGTTGTTTAAATATTCTACTAACTGATCGGGATCTTTTGGACAACTAGGGTACGATTCCAAACACGTGTCAATATTTCCTTTAGACGTATATCCTAAAAGAGCTGCTTTTCCAAATTCGACTAATGGAGAAGTCCTCGTTCTGATTAAAAATGGCAACACCCTGCAAAAACCGTTACTAATGCCCGATAGATTTTTTTTTAATATTTACCCTAGAAGCGAAGAAAGGTCTAGATTGAACGGCAACATTGTTTGCTTGCTTTGGTTTGAAGAAGGACTAGACACTAACTCACAAAGGAGACGAGGAACGCATTGTAATCGATCATTTTCGGCTATAGAGCTTAAAGCATCAGTAAAACCTTGTTGGTAGTTTTGATATCCTGGTGGTAAGGCTGGAGTTGGTCTAATGAATGCTGGCGTTGGAGGCTTATAAAAACCATATGTGTTTGAAGGATAAGGCCGGTGTGCCAAATGCTGCTTTGAAATACTATCGGTATTTCTATAAGCTTGCATCGATGGTTTAATATTTCCAGTGTACTGAGAAAATTTCTCAGGATGTAACTGAAATTCCGTTAGAGGTTTGTTGGATAATTGTTGTCTTTGAACTCGAACTTGCTGAGTAATCCTGAAAACAAATTATTATACATATGTTAATACTGTATTGAAACTATTATACATAATTTTTCAATGATGAAAAAATAAGTACACTTTAAACAAATTTTGGTTTAAATACAAACTGCGCACAGATGCACATATGAAAACTAAAACGACGACCAAGAAGCATTGCATAGTGGTATAAATATAAACGATACAAAAAAAACACAAAAATGAAAATAGACAACTCACATAACGAAAAATGAAAAGGTTTAAAAATTACAAAAAAAGCAAACATAAAAAATTAAAAATATTTTAAATAAATACATAAGACATAACAATAGAAAAGATAAAAAAGCAAATAATTAATGTGCAGTAAACGTATCATAAAAAAAACAAACTAAACAGATTTAGTCTCAAAAAACCACAAAGATGATTACAGTATTACACTTTGCTCAGCACCAACAAAATACGATGACACAAAATTTTTGCGGAAAGAAGATACCTGGTTTATAATGTGAAAAAGATTGTTGTCTTACAACATATTGATGTGATACAAAAATTTTTATTTGGCTGCTCTTGTTTATCTTGGGCAACGCTTATAAGGAATGTCAAAAAATTTTATCAAAAAAAATTTTTTAAATAAAATATAGCATTACATTATTTTTATTTCATTTTATTTTTACACTAAATTTTTCACTTTAACTGTACATACGAAACTAAGTTTCAAACTTTACGACAGAAATTGATTTAAATTTTGTAATGTTTAATATGCCAAGTATTGTGATAAAAAAGAATAATTTGCATTTTTGGTTGATAAGATTTTTTATTTAAAGCAGTGGTTCCTAAACTGTTTTAACCCAAGGACCCCGTTCATAGTCAAAACTTGCCCACGGATTCTTAAGTGAAAAAACTACATAGATGCATAATAGAGAAAAACAAATTTAACTTTGATGTTTTGAATGGTATTGAAACGTTCTCAAATTCAAGAGCCTTCTCGAAGTTGTTATCCATCTTCTAGAACGTATACCGAAAGATATGGAACACTCGAAAAGGATTTCAAAAATGTGTATATATACGGAACAAACAAATCGTGAGTGAGTTATTTTTCTGTAATGCGAGGACGGCAGTGTTAAGAAGATTATTTAAGTTGAAATAAATAAGTGATTAACGCGTGTTATAGATAAATCTACGGTGAATAATCTAGTACGTGACTTTAACGTAAACAAGTGTTGAACAAGTGTGTGACTTTATATTATCTTCGTGTCAGTGATAGCGCTATATATAAATTAAACTGTAAGTGTTTTTATTGAATATTATTAGATTTATTTAGTTCGTAGTGTAGATATTTTTAGTAGTTTAAATAAATTAGTTTTAATAATAAAATACGTAACAATTGGTATCAGGTGCCCGGTTTAAAACCCGTAGAAATCGTGTAAATAGATAAAGCTATTCGCGTATTTTTAGTGTAAATATTATTAAGTAATATCGCTCCCATAATAAAAATATTGATTGCGTAAATAATCAAACTTTAGTTCGCGTGTTTTTTTTTATTAGCTGTTCCACTTCGTTAAACTAGTGGCGGGTTTTATTAAAATAAAGTGTTATTAAACTTTTTTTTAATTATTCGTGGTTAAATTTATGCCGGTGACGCGTTTGCAAGCACTTAAAATAGATTCAAAAATATTTGAAATTCTCGAATCGATGAATAAAAATATTGTAGAAAAGTTTTACGAAAATTCGTAGAAAATGAAAGAAAAGTCTAGAAAAATAGAAGAAAAATTGTTTGAAAATTCTAGCAGTTTAAAAGAAGAAATACGAACGAGCATAGAAACCCAAATTAAAATTGTTCAAGAGGAAACTCAAACAGATATGTTAAATTTAAAAGAAGAAATTTGCGAACCTGTGAATGACAAAATAGAAGAAGTACAAGACAAATTAAAACAGAAGTTAACAGAAAATTCAAGAACCATAGAAGACAAGCTAGAGAAAAAATTGAGAGAAAGAATACAACTGCTTGAAGAAAGAATGACCCAAATGAATTGTCACGGTGAAGGAAGCGTCACGAGTGAAGATTTAATAATAGACCATCGGGAAGAAACCACACACAAGTTTAAAGTTGTTCCACCAAATTTTGATGGTAAAGTTCCATGGTCAACCTACTACAAGCAGTTTGAAACTGCAGCTACAGCCAATGGTTGGAGCAATAAGCAGAAAGCGACGTCTTCAATAGTATCCTTACGTGGAGAAGCGCTTGGAATTTTACAAACTGTTCCTGACTACCTACAAGAAAATTACGAACTTTCAATTTTACGTTTAGAAATAAGATATGGAGATGCTCATCTTCAACAAGTGTATCAAGCTCATATTAAAAGTTGGGTTCAGAAAGTTGCCGAAAGTCTTCAAGAGTTTGAGGCTGACATCGTCAGACTAACACGGTTTGCGTATCCTACAGCGCCAGATACCTTCTTGGAGCAGTTGGCTATTCAAACCTTTGTAGACGACCTCCGAGACAACGAAACGCAGCAGACTCTCCGGTTAGCTCGACCGAAGACATTGGATGACGCTTTGGTGCATGCTTTGGAGTTTGAAGCAGCAAAACAAGCATCGCAACGAGACGACATAGACTGTGCTACAGAAGTACCCGCGCAGACACTGGAAAGCATCGAGGAGCGACGAATACTTCGGAAAAGAGGAGCGACAACTTTGAACTGCGGTGAAATAGGCCACGTACGACGGCATCGTATTAAACCTAAGAAGAGGTCGAGAAAAGGCGACCAAAAGAGACAAAAGGTAATCTCGTCTAGTCAGGCACCGGAGATTACACTTCGAATGGCGTTGCCTAGGGAGCAATTGCATAGCATTTATCTCGATGGTAAGATCAATGGAAAAAGTGTTCAGTTACTGGTTGACACTGGAGCGACGAAGACCATCATTCGTCCTGACATGTTATTCGAAAACGAGAAGACATCACCAGTAACAGTACGACTTCGAACGGCGACGAGCGAAAAAATACCTACTCACGGACAAGTCAAAGTAACCGTTGGTTTGGAAAATGGAGTACTTGACCATCAAGTACTGGTAGCCGACATCATGGAAGAAGTTATCCTGGGAATGGACGTGATAAAGAAGTATAGGTTCCATTTGGATATAAAGAACGATGTCCTGAAGATCGACAATGAAGAAATTCCTTTTCATTTGTCAGAGAAGGCAGTCGTGCGAGTCTTGAGTGAAAATATGATTCTGCCTGCAAGGACAGAAAGTGTGGTGATGGCACGCCTGGATGGAAATCTCCGGAAAGGCTACATACGCGCGATTGAACCAATGGAGAGCGGCTTAGTTGAAAAGAGACTATTCGTTGGCAGAACTTTAGTACGAGTAAAGAACACGATGCCAGTAAGGATCTTAAACATCAACTCAGATCCTGTAACGTTGAAAAAGAAAACCGTGGTAGGCCAATGCACGTCAGTATCACAAATTGTGAGATGCGTGAAGTCGAACGAAGATACGTCGCCGAAAAAGTGTCTACAACATCTGTTAGATATTCTTACCACCAAATGCCAAAACCTCAGCCAAGACCAGCTGGTTAAAGTTAAAGTGTTGATCTAAGAGTATCAAGATGTGTTCGCGCTGGAGAATGGCTCCAAAGGAAGAACTAACGTGGTGAAACATAAAATTAATACCGGAAACGCTCGGCCGATACGACAACATCTACGCAGATTTCCTTTGGCGAAAAGAGAGGAAGCCGAACAAATAATTACGGATATGGAGATTGAAGGCGTAATTGAACCTTCAAGTAGCCCATGAGCATCCTCAGTGTTACTCGTAAGGAAGAAGGATGGATCAACGAGGTTTTGCGTAAACTACAGGCAGCTAAACGACGTTACCAAAAAGGACAGCTACCCTTTACCCAGAATTGACGATACACTAGACACCTTGTCAGGATCCCAGTAGTTTCTCCCGTTAGATTTAAAGAGTGCTTACTGGCAGGTAGAATTAGAACCCAAGGATCGTCAAAAAACAGCTTTTACGATCGGAACTGGTTTGTGACAGTTCATTGTGATGCCCTTCGGCTTGTGTAACGCTCTTGCAACATTCGAGCGTTTGATGGAAATCATCTTGCGCGGATTGTCTTGGAAGACGTGCTTGGTTTACCTGGACGACGTGATCGTGGTTGGAAGGTCGTTTGAAGAACACTTGAACAACTTGAAGGAAGTGTTCCAGCGACTACGTGGGGCTAACCTCAAACTGAGCCCAAAGAAGTGCCACGTATTTAAGAAGGAAGTACAATACCTTGGCCACGTCGTATCTAGAGATGTAGTAAAGGTTGACCCAGAATCCGAACAGTGCAAGCATGGCCAAGACCAATCGACAAACACCAGGTCCGAAGTTTCCTTGCTAATATTGCCAAACCTTTGACGAAATTGAGCAGAATTTAGATGGGATGAAGACTGTGAAATTTTTTTGCATCAACTAAAACAGGCCCTGGTCACTTCGCCGATTCTGAGTTATCTAAGAGAAGATGGAAAATTTGTTTTGGATACCGACGCAAGCAATCTGGCTATAAGCGCGATCCTTTCGCAGGTTCAAGATGGGCAAGAAAAAGTTATCGCGTATTTTAGCAAGGTTTTGTCCAGGCCAGAATGCAATTATTGTGTAACTAGGAGGGAGTTGTTAGCAGCCGTCAAGTCTATCGAACATTTCTACAAATATTTGTTGTAACAGTATATTAATTAACAACAGGATATAATAATACAGTAATTCCAAACATTCGCAGATTTAGTTATCTTACAACCCCTTCTTAAATTTAAAAAAAAAATTCTTAATGAATGCCAAGGGAGTCTTGCGAAACGTCAGTTTGTTTGGGTTCACGAACGACAATACGGCAAAGGCCAAGTTCTACTTTTTGTTTTGACTCTCAAGGAGAGACTAGGACTAATCCTAAGAACTCTGGGTGTTTAACTACGACGCGGTCTAAGCCAAAAGTGCTTATAATCACAACCAAAGTAACCGCGAAAGCTTAAGATTCTATATACTAAGAAAATTTGTTGTATGCACTTCACATCACGCATAACATAAAACTAAATTGTTGATTACACGCACAATTTTTTTTAGTTCATATTCCAGAGTAGTTGGTACAGGTATCCGATCTATTGCGTTCCTGTTCAAACCTGTATAAAAAAGCCTGACTCACCGCGATGCTTGTTATTACTTGTATTGTATGCACCTGTCTATATTTATATTATACATAAAACGTAAAAATCGCTAATAATTTATTCATTATTTATTTTAACTTTTATATTAATAAAAATGTATCACAATTTTTTAATTCTATATTAAACCTTGTGCGGATCCTCTGACGTTGTTCAGAAACCCCCAAATCAATTTTAATTCTCCAAGGACACCCTGAATGCTCCCGGGACCCCCTGGGACCACTTTGGAAACCACTAATTTAAAATTTAAAGTAAAATTAACAATTCAATCTAGTTACACTTTCTCTTCTAATTTTTGTTTTGAGTTGGAGCAGGTGAAGCGCGTTTAAGTGTAGGTGAAGGTTATTCATTCTTTGGAAAATTGTAATCACCGTGTGTTGAAATTTAAACATAAAAATGAATTATTACATAAACTTTCTAACGCAAAAATTATAATGAGCAAATTAAATAAATTTTTAAAAGAAATTGGTAGCTTCATGCGTATATTAGAGTTTACAAAATTAGGATTATACGATTTGTATGGATATATAATGAAGGGTTTTGTAAAATGACGATTAACTTACCATTGCGCATTATCAGCTTGACTACCTGGTCCTGCACTGATAAGATGACCACTTCGTATAATGACGGCTATTATCAGCAAATTTACACAGAGTTTCCACCCGCACATTGCACTAAGTGACAAGGGTGAATTGGTGATTTCTATGCTATCGTTCCCAAAATACTACATTACTTTGGCGCGATACAATCCTACTTTAATATAATTTCTCTTGCACAAGAAAGTTTTCGTAGGCGTCTTGACTTATCTTATTTTGGAACGGTTGACGCCATTTATGTTTATGCTTACGTAGGGTGAAGATCCTATTTACTAACTTTTACTTTTTCGCTGATGTCACTATTATTAGAAGCGCATATTGAATATTGTTAGATAAATCGTTTGTTAATAAAATTGACACCAATAAGGTATTAGAAAAAAATCGAACGAAGACACTTTATGTAGGTATATAAAGTACAAATTTTTTAGTTACTTGAACTTCTGAAGTATTTTGTTCTGCTCGATTTATCTGTAGTTTTGTTACGTAGTATTCTTGAACCGAAAAGTCTCAACACGAAAAAATATGGGTAAGGTGTATAAATGTACAACAGGTAGAAAATTAAACTTCGTTGCAGAAAAAAAACAGGTGAAATAGCAGGGGATCTGAAAAGGTTAAAAGGGAACATGACAACACTTAAATAGATAATACGAAATCGAACTTGTTTTATTTATTTTTATTTTGAAGTGTCACAAAATGTAAAACTCTTGAACCTTACATTATTAAAGTTTAAGCGAGCGTGGTCTTTCCAGTTCAAGTTTCAAATTACATGTAGTGCCACCGTAAAGAGGGATGCGGGTACATTAAGAAAAAAGGGTACAATATCTTTACTTTACACTTGTAACAATTTCTTATAATTTATTTTTGCGACAACAATGGCATATCAAATTGAAAAACAATAACAAAAATGCGTAATGTAAAACATAAGCATGTTTGTGACGAGTTTGAAATTTGGTAATGTAAAGCAGAGTTGACCATTGTTTTGGGAAAACTTTATCTTATATTTTAGTATCTGTAAGAGTGCTCATAATTGAAACAATAAAAAAAGATTACATAAATCAAAAATTTTGGGTAAGTCGGTGACTTTCAGGTTTTTCAGACGTAAATACGTAGATAAGGTAGATATCGTTTTTTAGTCAAAATACCAATGAGACTTAACTACCTTGTAATAAGTAATTTTGCTTCTAGAAAGATTTTTCTTTGTTTACAATGTTTTCACATACAACTCACAAACTATATTTTTTGTGTATTTAGACAAACAGCTTTATCAATAATTTAAGTATCTGTAAGTATTCAATTTTTGAAACAATGAAAAAACACGTGTGGTAAAATTTTATATAGATACGTGACGTGTATTACTTGTTTACGTTTTTATCGTGCGTATTGAAATAATTTTTTTAATTAGGTCGTTTTATATTTGTTGTCTGTCATTTCACTAAGTAGATTGTGTAATTGCTTGTGAGAAGCTTTTGCTCGTTTGTATATTTTTCAGTGAATTTCGTTATTTCGTCTTTTACAATTCAAATTAGTAGGTTTTGTCTTATTATACCATTAAGGTGGATTCAAGCACATCAGTCTCGTCACGGTTTCGTCACCAAACATTTTTGACTGATTCGTCATATTTGTGCATGCACGCCCAAAAGCATCGGTGTTATTTTGTGAAATACAACTATTCAGATTGCAGCGTCTCGGCTTTGACATTCGTCATATGTGATTTTTCTTCAAATTTTTTACCGATTGACTGACTTCGTTATTACTCGCAGTAAGATGACACAAACTCTCACTGTTCTTTTAGTTGTGCTCTTTTTTGATGTACTACTTTTGTTTTTGTATGGGTAGATTTTCATTTATTTTTATTGAAGCAGATCAATTTTTTCTTTCACTATTCGTCTCTTGTATTGGTTCACTTCGATCTTCGGTTGTCTTCTCACCTGCAACCATTATTTGTTCAGATTCTTGTTGGGTTATATTTGTTTTTGTTTTTCATCCATTAAAATAATTGTTCAAAAAACTTAGTTGATTAGCATACTTATATCTTTTTGTTATTTCATTACTTTGTTCACTTTTTGCTTAAATATTTTCTAAAACTGTCTCTTATCTTTACCTATCTAATTTAGTCTAGTCTAGCATGGCTGAAACCAGAACCAGAACTCACGGAAGAAATGTGGAGACTATTTGCTAAAGATTTCAACAAAAATTGTAACTTTCCCAGTTGTGTGGAAACCTTAAAAGAGAAACATATTACTATTTAACCCTCGGATGACTGAGTTCGTTTCATAACACGAAGAACTTTGTGGGGTCATATTTGACCCCAACAATTTTTCTTGTAATAGAATGGGCTAGAACTGTTGAATGCGTTTATTATAGATATATAGTTCGTAAATATACTACACACTTTGTACTCATTTAATAACAATTGCTTTAAATAAAAAAAAATATATCTCTAAAACAAAATTCTAAAGTTTTCATATTAGTCATCTACGTTTTTGCTTGAACAGTTAGTGCAAATAACTGATGTTTTAGTGGTGGAATGATTCTTACAAACAAAACATTTGCATTTATCACATATAATCTTATACTTATAGTCAGATGAGCGCGGACAATTCTTGCAGCGCTCTCGTTTAGGATTATTGGCTTACATCGCCTGAAAATTCGGAATTAGACTAGTACTGCCTTGTACGTGATAATCACACCCTACGTCTTCAAGTACCATTTCCACAGCTCTCTGAATAGATTGCGGTAGACCCCTACAAGGTCTTGTTTTTACTACGGGTACAACTAGATCCAAGCCCAGTTTTTGAAGAAATAATCGCTTACGAAACGATTTTTCTCTTTCAAAGTCGTTGAATCTTTCGATATATATATAATAAATAAGTTGATTGGAGCTATGTAAATGCAAGTGAAAAATACAACCAGTCGCCAACGCCTTGTGTTCCGGTTACACGAATATTCCTTGACCATTTTATCTAATGTATCAACTGCGCCTTGGCTTTTATTATAATCTAAAATTACTTGAGGCTTATATGCAGTTATAGAAAAGTCTGCATATTGTGTAGATAACAGCAAAACGCTTCGATTCTTTTTGGGTACGTACGATACTAATATAGCGTTTTTGGTGTACAAAATATCACTTGAATGCTCGCGGCGACTTCTTTACGAAAGAAATGTCGACGGAACCTCTTTGCGATTTTTTCTCATGATCTCACTAAGTGTCTTGGATTGCAACAACAATTCTTTTGAAAGACACGGACGTAAAATTAGCCGTTGTGACTCCGTAACCGCTACGTAGCCCGTCGACTAAATCCAAGATTACTCGTTTTCCTAAAAAATAAGTCAAATTTATATATATGTTAACGACCTATATTTTACAAAATTTTATTAAAGAATATGATAAATACACATACAACTACAACAAAAATGAGACAAAAATAGAAACGAACTACAAAATTGGTTTTTGCAAGGTGGAAATGCAACATTAAATTTTTTTGATGTAAGAGAAACGTTTAAAGGTTATTCTAATTTTCCCGGTAGATCTCGGCCATAGCAACTTAAAAAAAAATATAAATTTTGTGGTAGTGTAAAATAAAATAAGATGCTGAAGAAAAGTTTATTACTTTTTGTTTTCATTTATACTCCGATTTCCTTTGAAATATTGTTTTTAAAATTAATATTATGTATTTGCCATGCGATAAATCATATAAACACTGTGATTCCTGACATATTCAATCAATTTTCGTCGTTTATGTTTGGTATAGCTTTCGAACATGGCGGCTTCTCCATTAGATCATTTGGTCAGTGACCCTCCAAACAAATACTAAAAATTGTTTTATTATTAATTTACAATTGCCAATATGTAATGTTTCATTTTTTTTAATTTCAAAGACTTTAAATGTAAATCTTTTACTAAGTACAAATGAGTTTTTAAACTTTTAATATTAAAATGATCCTCTTGCAGCATTGATCACCAACCACCACTGCTTTCGAAATGCGTTCGTCAAAACTGAAAAATATCGTCTAAGAGAGTATAAAATCGACCAGAATAAAGACTGGTCGGCTTGGAAACTGTTTTGCGTCAGACGAACGGAAACACCGTCATCACATTTTAATTAAAATTTTTTTTTGACGTATAGTACGGCAAGGTGCTAGAACTGTGACGTGTCAAGACTGATGTGTTTGAATCGACCTTTATAAAACGTTTTCGCAGTACTGTAGTTGGTTGTTGGCAGATTTGCTGTGAATAATAGGTATAGGAGATGGCCAAGAATATTGGTTTGACAATATTTTAAGATGATAGGACGTAGTTAGTCTCTTGCAAAAAAATTATCTGATTTTGCACAGAAGCTTTAGGTCAACTTTATCTAAATAACATTGCAATATAAAATTGTTGGTTTTAAATTAGTCGTTTTTCTTTCAGACGCAGATGAATTCGTTTTGAGTAGCTTCTCAAAGATCTTATCGATAGCAAGATTGCTCTGTACAAGGTCACGTTCTTAGAGTATTTTCTTGGTTTTGTTTTCTATAGTGCGTATCTCATTATTATTACATTAGTTTTTTTTTAGTTTTGCTGGAATATGTTGGTAAAGTAGTGACCTGTGATTCAGGTACTGAGAGCTTTTGCAGATACATATTTAATCATTGACCTCTTTTTTCTTAATCTGATTGTAGAGTTGCTTTATTCTGTAGTAATTGAGTTTGTTGTTCTTTTTTTTTAACTGTTTTCTTTAATAATTTTGATTTTGACATTTGAAAAATCAGTTCACTTGTCTTGCCAATTTCTATTTGTTGACTTTTATCACACAGATGATATTTTGTTGCATATTGTATAAACTAAGTACTAAGAGCTGCGATTAAGAAAGAATAGTTTGATAAGAGTATAAAACAAAATTTAATTGTTGTACCTTTTTCCACACAGAAATCGTTAAAAACTTTTTTAAGATATGTCGCCCAAGTAGTTCTCCTGTTGTTTGTGGAAATAACTGGTTTTACATCATGGATTTTGTTTACATTTTTATAGATAAAGTTCTGAAATATTATTATTTATCTATGTACAATAAAAATTAAAATGTAGCCATTGTACTTACAAATGATCTTATCACAAATTTTGGTATCTGTAAGAGTACTCACCTTTAGAACAATAACAAATACATGTAGTAAACATTTTAATCACATAAGTGTCGTATTCCTGGTTTATGTGTTTTCCTAACACGTAATCATTTCTGATCAAACTATTCATCTTTAATATTTTTGATGACTCAAATAACAAATGAAAAAACAAAATAATTTTTTTATAGATTCCGCAATTTTGATACTCCAAGAAAAATTGGCGTTTTAAATAAATGGAAACGAAGAGATAAGAAGCAAAGCAATTTAAAAAACAAAATGAATAAAAAATAAAATAATAGAAATTTATGTATGTTATATAGAAGTACTTAAATTAAAAATAACAAAAAAAATTAAATGAAGAAATTAAGAAAATAAAGAAAAAATTGATGTATGATTAAATAGAATCAATCGTTTAAGCTTAAGATAGAAAACGACAACGTTATAAAAAATTTAACAAAAATACTCATTGATTACAATTTTTTTCTAAAAATTAAATTAAACTTCGGAAAAAATTACTATAGCTTATTAGGCGACAGTGTTTGTTTGAATTTCAGGTGGCGCCATGCATCTATTCTTATACCATATACAGGGTGTTCCACGAGGTACTGTACATACTGAAATGGTATGTTCCTTAGGTCAATTTAAGTAGAAAACGTCCTATAAACATAGGTCCAATTCGCCATAGTTACACAGATACAAGCGTTCAAAGTTCACATGCTCACACATTTTTTGAAAATTATTATTATTGAAAACAGAAAATCGAAGTACAAAACAAACATAAAAAAAACAAACAAAAAAAATCACATTAAATGCTCAAAATGACCTCCTTCGGCATTAATACAACGACAGCTACGATCTAAAATGGACCGAGTAGCGGCTCGAAGCACCTGCTGGTTGTTCCGTGTTTGTTGACACACATCCAGGATACGCTGTATTAGTTCAGCTCTGGTATTAACTTTTACCTCGTATACTAAACTTTTCACATGACCCCACAGATAGAAGTCCAAAGGTGTGAGATCGGGCGATCTCGGTGGCCAAGCATGCGGGCCTCCACGCCCAATCCACCTATTGGGGTAAGCAACATTTAGATATTCGGTCACATGCCGACTAAAATGTAGAGGAGCTCCATCATGTTGCAGAAACATTTGTTGTCTTGTTAGTAAAGGTACTTCTTCCAAAAGCGGTAGCAATTCATTCCGCAAAAAGTTAGCATATGCTTCTCCTGTCAGACGTTCCTCAAAGAAAAAAGGTCCAATAAGTTGATCGTCAATCATGCCACACCATACGTTAACAGAACATCTGCGCTGAAAGTTAGTTTCTGTTGTGCCATGTGGATTTTGATATGACCACAAATGAGAATTACGTGTATTATTCACTCCATCTCTAGTGAATTGCGCCTCGTCGCTAAATAAAATGAATAGAACTAATTATGGATTTACCTGTAGCCAGTGGCAGAAATTCAACCGGGCAGCAAAATCTCCAGGTTCCAGATGGTGAACCTGTTGTATGTGATAGGGATACAAGTCCCATCATGTAATGTTCGCCATACTGACATACGGGGAAGTCCCGTTCGAGAAGAAATTCTTCTAGTACTCAACCCTGGACTCCGATCAACCATCTGTAGAAAGTTTTTCTGCTCCTTCACAGGACGGTCAGATTGTAATAAAAAATACAGTGACGGAATAAAGAACGTATAATAAAAGTAAAAATACATTTAATTTATGCAAAATAATTTGACCACGGCAAGCAATCGTAAGCACAGACCTCAAGGTGATGGGTTGAATGCAAATAATTACAAAGTTGTGAACTCCGTTAATTTATTAATTATAACTTAATATACTATTTACATTAGAGAACAAAGAACAATATTTGAATTGAACATATTTAGAATAAAACAGTATTTAAAATAAAATATTAGGGCGCCAACCACATTAAGTGATGAATAAAAAGCGTAAAATCTTACACCTAATAAGTAATTAATATTAAATGCAAAAAAATAGTAAACGGTAAATTTGTTATCGAGTAGGTTTCCCGAAAGGTTTTAAACAACACAATTTAACTGCTTGAATGAAATTGACTCACCATGTTTAATATAACGTTATCGGATACCTTCTATTTTTAGCACATCTTGGTTAACGTGATAAAATTCTTCAACAGGAATAAATACCAATGTATAATAAACTTCAATAACTCATAATCCATTAATTAAACGACAAAACCAAAAGAAAGGATCCAGAATAAAAATCCAATAAACGAAAAGATCCAGAATAAAAAGAAAGATCCAATAAAATAAAAGATCCAAATAAAAACAAAAGACCCTAAATATAAACAATTAGAATGGTTTTTTAAATGACATCATGTACTTACGTCACACCTTCAATGTAACGGTCTTCGAAATAATTTCCTTTGTCTAACGATTGCGCAATATTGCGAAAGCACTAAAAATGTTGAATTCAATAGAAAAATTATATCAGAATAAAGGTAAACTCACCAATAATTAGATGGAATGAATAAAAATTAAATTGCATGGGTTTTTACGCCATAATCAAGAAAAATTGACTTCCCCGCATCACTACGACACGCACGCCAAGATTGTTCAAACGGAAATGGAAACTTGACCTTCTACTCAAGTCAACTACGCAGACGCCTCCGAAATACAACGCGACGTTGTGAAACTGAATAAATTTACGTGCAGTATTAGTTGCAAAAAATAAACTAATGTAAAATTGAATTTTAATTGTAATGAATTCAAACGGGACGTTACAAGATCTTGTTGAAACTGATGGAAATGAACTATGAGTCCGTACATGTTGAAACAGAAGAAAAGGTTTGGTGATTTGGCACCCTTCTGTTGGGAAATCTTCGTTCATATTCCCTAACGGCAGATCCCGCATTTTCATCACAAAATCCATAAATGTAAATGATATCAGCATACTCTTCGTTAGAAAAATGAGAAGGCATTTTGCATTTAAATTACACTTTACTTAATAAAATCGACTGTGACATTAGTAGAAAAGAAAGCAATAAATGACATATTGTTCGGCTTTTGTTTTCAAGTTGACCAAGAATAATCAATTTTCAAAAAATGTTAGATTAGTATTAAACTTTCACCGCTTGTATCTGTGTAACTATGGCGAATTGGACCTATGTTTATAGGACGTTTTCTACTTAAATTGACCTACGGAACATACCATGTCAGTATGTACAGTACCTCGTGGGACACCCTGTATTTTGGGGTTCATTACAATAAAAAAATGTTATATGACCTATAGGTGAATTCATCTTTGTTTCGGAGATCTTAAAGATATTAAAAAAAAAATTGAGTTAGTTTTGACAAATTAATGATTTTGTGCTGTCTTATTAATTTAGGCGATACCTCATTTTACTAATGCAGAATACGCCGTTTTCGTGTATAATTTTTGCAATAGAAACGAACCTCATGCGATAACTACATCGCATTATTCCTCACCACACAACATTTTCAAATGTTTTTTGTTGCTTGATAGAGACAGGATTGTTTCCACGTCGTGTACAAAGAAATCGACACAGCACGCTGAAGTAGTTTTAAATGCAGTTGAACAAAGTCCTACTAGTACTCGTAGAATATCTCATACAACGGAAATTTCTCAAACCAACGTATGGTAAATTCTGTACCATCATGGGCTTTCCTATCATTTACAAAAAGTCCATCATTTACTTTTGTAAGATTTAGAAAATACGGTATTGCTAGTGGTTACAAAATAGTTTAGAGTTATTCCACATATAGTATTTTCACATCTAGATGGATCAAATTTCACACAAAACACATAAACGTGTGGTGTGACTCATTATTAAAAGACGATTTAGTGCAGATGCTTAATATCAGTTTTTTAGAAAAAGAAATGCCGAATTACATAGAAGATATTCCTCTGAAAGTTCGTCGCAGCATGTGGTTCCAGCAAGATGGGGCACCACCAAATTTTGGGAAATAAATGTCGGTGTTTCTTAATAAAAATTTTTCGGAAAGATAGATAGGACGAGGTGGTCCTGTACATTCTCCAGCTCGGTCACTCGACTTGACGCCTTTAGATTTTTTTTTGTAGAGCTGCCCCAAATCATTTGTCTATAGTAGTGGTAACCCAAATAGACGCGAAGAGTTGACTGACGGTATTGTTGAAGCTACTAATTCTCTAAATAATGAATTGCAGTAAGTAACTGGCAACATTCTATGACTCGAAGGATAGCTTGTATAGTCTATAGATCTTAGATGGCGCCATATACCGTTCGTGTTCGGTTGCTATAGCCTCATTAGCGCGAACCAATGTGCACCACTGAGAAGTGAGGTTCGCAGTTGACGTTTCTGTCTTTTACACCTCGTCAATTAAAGTAGAGGGATCTTTAGCATGTAATGGCATCAATGCCTAGACGACTGTAAGAATGTGTTAATAATGAAGAAATAAAGAAAGTCATACGTCTTATAATTTTATATTATTTACTAGTATTTATAATTCAAACTTTTTTTGAAAATAATGGTTCTAGTCTCAACTTTTGAACTGTGGTATATACAATCACAAAATCTATGGATTGGCACAAACTATAGATTCTTACTCGTAAGTCAAATTACTCTTTTTGAATCAACATTTGCCGAAAGAATAGCTTGAAAAAAATAGAACTATTTAATAACATAAAAATAGTTTTTATTGTAACGAAATAAATACAGTTTGTTCTAAATATAAACGTTTAAGCAGTAACTTAATTGTATAATAATAAAATGGAAAATGATATTTGAAAGAATATTAAATGAAACGTGAAGTCGATTACTTTTTTATTACGTTAGCCGGTGCGTAACACGGCGCTTATTACACATTAATGGTTGTACAAATATGAAACTGAACATTTACTCACGTTTTTGATATGTATTCGATTATTATAATGACACTTATTAAAGATATTTGTTGCAACGCTATTCCTTACACGCACGTCCTCTTTTAGCTAACTGATGACAAAGACGAGGAGAACCAACGATGTCTCCTAAGAAAATACTCAGTAGGTAATAATCCTTATGTTTTTCTTTCGATGTTTTATATTGGCTACAAATAAAATTTAATTAGAATTATTGCTGGGGTCATTTTATAGTTGTAACATAAATGCAAACATTTACCGTCTAAATTACTTTTTTCTGTTTGCTTACCTTAATATATCGTTCCAATCTACGCTGACATTATCCTTTACCTGAGTTTGACTGGCTTTCACGGCGTGGTATAAACAAACTTTTGTGTAAATACACACTTTCTCGCCAAGTTCGGAAATTAAACGCTTTTCCGCTTCAACTATGTCAATCATGTCATCACTTTCGATTGCTCTTCGTGTTCTCGATACATAAGTCCCTGTAAGTATTAAAAAAATTTTTGTTTTACTAAGTTGACATTAAACCTAATAACATTTAATTTTTTGACAAAACATACGTAAACATTTTTACAGAAGATAAACCAGTTTAATCTAAAAACTGACGGTGAAAGTTTGAAGTAATTATGATTAAAAATCTCTTTTTTACTGCATATATAAATACGTTTATTGTTTAACAAATTGAAAAAAATGTGATTTACTTTTCAATACAACCGGCAATCAGATTCGCATAATTTAACAACCGGTTCGTTACACTAGCAAACATTCACTCTTCAATTATTTTTGTTGCTTATAAAAGTTCTTCTTCGATACGGTTTAAATTTGAATCCAATATTTAAAAAAAGCAACAAGAATGATAACTATGATTAATTGGAATAAAGACGAATCTACAAAATAGAATACAAGCATGTACCAAAAAAACGAGAGAATAAACTAGAATAATAAAAAGAATTTAAACAAAAAATAAAAACCATGACAAACAGTTTAAATAAATATAAAAAATAAAAACATCGTCAATAGAAGAGCAATTATTTGCAGACGACTTAGCTTTAATGACAAAATTTAAACAAGATCTTATAATACATAAAAAAATTGGAATAAAAAAATAAAATATTGCAGTAAAGAAATGCAAATACAAAATCAGATTAAAAAACTAGAAAGAAAAAACTGCGATAACAATAGCTACTTAAAACACACGCAAAATAATGTAAAAAAATACAGTAAATTAATAAAAATAGGATGAGAAGAAGAAACAAAGCAAAATGTTAAAATTGTGTACACTAAAAAGAAGATTTGATAGCAAGAAAAGAAAATAAATTATGACACTGTTATAAATAAGAATTTCTAAGATAAACATATGAAAACGAACGAAGAAACCTGAAAAAACATAGACGCAATTAATACATTTTTTCTCTTTTTAATGATACAAAAATTTAACAAAAACAAATTTGGATCTTAAAAATTCAGATAAACATTTAGATGTTTAGATGATCTAACGTTAGTATTAGATTATTTAAAATAAAAAACGCTTCTTAAATTTAAATGTTAATAATTTTTTGCTATAGTAATTTTTGAATTGGTTTGTGCAGACCAGTAACGTGTGTTATGTTATGGTAGACCAAAAAATGTAAAATTTGGAATAAAAGTTGATAAACTAACTGCATTTTTAAATAAATAAAATGTTAATGTGTCAAACTTTGAAAACTTTAAGTATCGCTTTACAATAAAACCTAAATTTTTAGTATAAGTGCAGAAATTTATTTTTATATAATTGCGGAAACAACCATCAAAAACCAGTAGACAGGTGTTTCCTTCTATTGGGACTCTTCAGCACTGAAACGCTGTAATGCGGTTTTCACAACCACAACAAACAAATTTGACATAGTAAATATCGAATAGTGTGAGCCACATAATGAAGAAAACATATAATTTGAATGTTTAGAGCAAAAATACAGAGTGAATGGAACCTAGTCGTATTCCTTTGAGAAAGTGATAGTACACCTCACTTATTTTATTTATTTCTAGTACATAGAGCATAAACCCCACCTAGCGTACCATAAATTGATACTAAGGCTAGTCCTACATATTTAATATCTACAAGTACAGCCAACACAAAATAAACGTAAAGCTAAAGCGGACTACTGTTTTTTGAAAAAAAAACGGAAAAAAGCGTGACGGAAGAAAGACAGCGACACAGAATAGCGGATCAGTAACGGAAGGGAATTCCACAGTTTTACAGCTGACACAGCAAAAAAATCAGCCATGATTTTATTTGTATGTCAAGGACAAACCAGGGGTTTGAAATCGTTCAGATAAACTTTATGACATGGTAGTAAGAAAGGAAACGATTCTTGAGTATTTTAAAAACAAACACCGACATATGAAAACGTATTGAGATCAGTACTGAGAAGTTTGGAAGAAAAAAAAGAAACATGCTCACGGGGTTTAAGGTTGAACACATAACGCACACAAGAGCTGAATGCAACGTTGAGGCGGTGACGGGCCATTGAGTTAACATTAAAAAAGACAGGTTCACAACAGAGAAATATTGATTGATGATTAAAAAGAGAACCAATCGGTGACAAATACATTCTGGGGTAAATTTTGACAAGCTACGGAGGGAGTGGAAAATTGAATAAACACGGCGACATAATTGGGACACATGATCTACCTAAGAAACTTGGTTAATAAATCCTTGACTGTTTAAGAAAATGGAACGACCATTCCCTTGACAATAATTTTAGCATGGCTGACTAAAGACCATCAAGACGAAATAAATGTGGCTTAAGTCTTAATGGGGTTGAACTTAGTCTGTTGAGCTGACACCAAAATGTCCTCAATGTCTTGGTTAAAATTTCATAATCTAACCTCGAAATCAATTTTCTCGACCTCACAATAGAATGCATACCATCTGCAAATAAATAGTATTTGTTGGCATTTAATTTGCTAGCTAGATCGTTTATTAAGAGGAAACATAATAGAGGCAACATGATTCCCCTTTCCGACACACCACACGCTAATGATCATAAGGCAGACGATAAATTATCATACTGAACTTGCTGAATTCTACCAGTAGGATAGCAAAACAACATTTTTTAAGATGAAGACAGTGAATAGTTGTTATAAAATTTTGTCACTAATAGATCTAAAGGCGTTAATTATGTCCAGAAGCGTCAATACTACACCAATGCCCCTGTCAATAAATGATCTAAAGTCATCAGTCACTTTGAGCAGAGCGGTGGCACAGCTAAGGTTAGACCTAAACTGATTTAAAATCTAAATTTGCGCCTGGTAGATATAGGAGGTTAGTTGATCATGCAAAATGTATTCAAATATCTTGGAAATCGGCGGTAAAGTACTGATAGATCTAAAATTAGAGAGTTCCTTGAAGGATTGTACTTTTAGTATTGGAGTAACTCTGGAACTCTTCCAACAGTAAATGAGGAAGACATTAAAAAAATTTAAAATTTTAGCGATTACTAGGAGAATAATTGGAAGCGTCACTGCAAAAACATGAAAAGAAATCACATCGATACCAACTGCTCCAGATTTAACTTTATTAAAAACTGCTAAAAACATCTACTTCAGCAGTAGCAGAAAAAGAAAAGTTACCTGAGAACATTACAACAATCGGGAGTGGACGTACTATTGCTAGGAAGGCCAAAAAGTGTTTATTTAGTTATTCTATGTTGACAGAACAAATAAGATTACTGCTGCCGTCTGAGAAGACAAATTAGGTTAAAAACTAGAAGCAATATATTCTCTTTTAGCATTTCTAATCGCGGTTTTGCATTTATTTCTTAACATCTTAAATGTTTCATAAGCGTTGAGATCATTACACGATTTCTAAACTATATCTCTGTTTTTAATAATTTTTGATATTCGGAGATTAAACCAAAGGGTACCAGAATTTCTCACCCTAAACCTTTTAACAGGAGCAACTTGATCAAGTAGGTGGATGACCATTCCCGTGAATCTGTCTACCATTAAATTATGATCACTTACTTTACATACTGCTTCCCATGGGATTTCAGCAGCGCATTGTAACCACATTTTGTTCCAAATGTTTTTCAGCTGACAAGCTTCACACTATATGTTTTTAGCTTTTTCTGAAATTATAAGAGCAAAATAGCATGGAGTAGGCTGATATACCAGGTACATCAACTTACTCATAGGATAAGACGCGGGAAACGTTCTTTACCAGGAAAATATTGAGAAGAGAAAAGGGAAATCGGGGAGAAACATGAGTAAGCCCAGATGGAAAGTCTAAGAGATAAGCAAAGTGCAACTATGTGAGCTTGGTTGGAAATTAAAATCACCAAAAATCAGAGGATGGTCGTAAGATGGGAGCACCGTAGACAGAACTTCTTTAAAGTCAAGTATATCAGAGTGAGATGCAGAAGGACGATAGATGACTCCAACCAACATAGACGATCCACTTAAGTCTAGCTTGATAATTACGTATTCAATAATAGAACCAATAGAACAGGGTCGAATTAAGACAGTCATGGGCCCTAGGCTACTTATCATTTGGGGCCGTTTTTTATTCACACGTAGGTACCTACCAGTATTATATTATCTGCATATCAAAACTATACACATCACATACAAATAAATCTTTTTAATAAACAAAAAACAATTAGGTATTTATAAAATATAAAATTCAACGTAATAAACACTTAGAAATCAACCTTTCTACATTTCAATAAAGCAAAATCTTCAAGAATATTTTCAAACTCAATAGATTTTAACAAATCTAATTCTATAGATAAAATTGAAAGATTCACTAGTTTTTCATGAGCTCGTAAAATTTTTTACTCTATTGAGGGTTGAAAATGATCTTTCTCCTGCACAATTGGTTGCAGGTATACTCAAAAATATTCGCAAGACAACGTCTACATTAGGAAACTTTGCAATTACGTTTTAACATTTCAGTCAGTTTGGATAAAAATCCAAAATTCTTTGCAAAACTATCGTACGCACTTTTCCTTTTAGTCAGTTTATTAGTTATTTTATCAATCACAACGTAAAAAATATTAATTTTTATATTTCTTAGTCCATCAAAAACAGTTTCATGTTGAGTTGATTCTCCACTTTGAAGTTTGCGAATTTTTATTCGCTTCGTATCACGTCTGTATACATTGCAGTTTGTCAATTTCTTCCCTTCTCTTTTATACATTTCAAAGTTGTTTCTTAATTGGTTTACATAAAGTAAAAGAGCATCATACAAACTTACTACATTTAAAACATCAATATCCGTACTTTGCAGAGATTTGCTTGTTTTATCAAAATGGTCCATAACTTCACTCCAAAAAGCTACCATTCCAGTTTTGTCACGGATGATTGGGTAAAGTCGTTTGCTATATGTTGAATGGCATCTTTTATGCAAGTAAATCCGCGATAGAGTGCTTTACAACAATCTGCTCTAGCTGACCATCTTGTTGCTGACAATCTCTTTACAGATATTGCGTGTTCTTTTAGTAGATAATGGTTCATGGTTTGCCATCTACCAGTAGATTCACAAAAGAAGTTATATATTTGTTCCACAAAGAAGAAAAACGAAGAGGCTTCTTCACAAGACTCTGCTGCGCATGTTCCTACTAAATTTAAGGAAGGGGCTGCGCAAGGTACGAAAGTAGCTAATTTGTTATGTTGAAGTATTCTCGCTTGTAATCCCGAGTACTTGCCGGACATGTTACTGGCAAGATCATAGGTTTGACCTCTGCAGTCTTGAATATTCAAAGACAATTTTTCTAGAAAATTCAAAATTTCTATTTCCATGTCTGCTCCTTTATGAACTATATTTTCCAAAAAAGTAATAAAACGTTCTACTAAGCGTGCCATCTTTTAAAACATATCTTAAAATCAAAGTCAGCTGATCTGTATGCGACACATCTGGTGTCGAATCGACGCTGATAGAAAAATATTTAGATTCTTTCACTTGGTTGACTATAAAAGATTGCACCCTTGTTGCTTATATGGCTTCAGTATATTTATCCAATACTGCTTTTCCGATAAATATTGTTGGTGGATTAACTGGTCAATTTTATTGGTAACTTTGGACCTACAGACAAAAAATTTTCACATTATTTCGATGATCATTAGAATTTTTATGATCCTTAATTCTGTAAACATTTTTCCAGTCGTTAAATCCTTGGTCAAATGATGTCTCATGTTTACTAAATAATTTACATGGTACACCAAACACAGAATTTGTTGATGTTGAATAAACCAGCCAATCCCGCCTGACAATTTCTCCATTGATTAATGTTGCAAAAAATATATTCTTTGAAGCAAAACGGCTTTGCAAACCGTAAACGCGCTTAGACTAATAAAAATCTATAGAATTTAGGTTTTGTTTAATCGAATTTTTTTAAAATAAAATCGATTATTTTATTCTTAATTACATTTTCATGGTCTGTCCAAGTTGCTGGGTCATTATTAAAATTATACAGATTTTGTTTTGTTTATTTTTCTAAGTAATGTCGGTAACGTAGCTGTGATTAAAAGGCAATACGATATCTGAACGTAATATAATATCGACTACAGTTTTTATTTGTGTTAAGGTAATCGATAATTGACGGGACTTCGTACGTAAGCCTTTGCGGCTGCGGCCCCCTTGGGCCGCAGGCCCCTAGGCTATAGCCTATGTAGCCTATTGGGTAATACGGCGCTGCAATAGAAGATAGAAGAACTTTGTATTTAATGTCGGATTTTACATATAGGCACCACCTCCGTCCAGCCTTATCATTACGCACCAGAGAGTAGTCTGAAATAACTACTAAGCTTTTGCGCAAAAACTCAAGCAGCTTTAACAAATTTTGAAAATAAATTGAAATGAAACAAGTTGAACGCAGTTTATTACAAAAACTTCAGGTTGAACCTCTAGACACTTTTTGACGATAGAAAAAAATATTTAAAAAAATTGACTCTTCTATTTTTTTAGAAATTTTATCAGTTGTGACTACTTTCGTAAAAAATAATAAAACATTAAATATTTCCAAAACCTTCAACCATTACATAAAGGAATTTTTTTTTATAATAGCAAATGAAGTGTACTATCACGTCTTTTAATAAATATGGCTAGGTATTAGTCAGCCTGCATAAATAATAAATAATAAATAAATAATAATAAAAGTTAAAGGTAATGGTCAGATGGAATTTACATTTTTTTATACGTCAATCTTGGCCGAAAGTATTGAGCACAATAAACATTTTGCACTATAGCAGTAAACAAACACTGTTGTTTAAGAAGTATTTTGTCGGCATCTAAAAAAGGTTAAAAACAATGACCAAGCTACTAGTAAAACACCGGATGTAATAAAATTTGTCGTTTTTAGATTTTTCTGTTTATTTTTCAGTTCGCTACTTTGGCTTGTTGTGAACACAACAGTGTGCCAATACAACTTTTGCACAAGCGAGGGTAATCATAAGTAGAGAGTTCGAAAATTGTAAAATGTTGCTATGGAGCGATTTGCCATGACCGGATCATATGACCATAAGATATTAAAAAATAGGAAGAAAACTTCATCAGACTTCGCTGATGAGTTGTGAAAAGTGTTTAATAAAACAATATCTTTTTGGACCATTTGTAAACGGTTTCAAGAAACTGGAGTAAAAGGCTGTAAAGCCAGGAAAAAGCCACAGCTCTCTGACAAAAATAAAAAGACACCTTATGAGTGAGCTCTAATGTATTAAAGTTTTACTGAAGAAGATTGATCAAATATCGTATGATTGGACAAATCAAACTTTGAGGTACGTAAGTCAATTTGATGTTCTATCAGCTTTTAACAATGTCACTAAAAAATAAAATTCAGTAACTAAAAGAAATAATGAGCAAGTTTTTTACAATATTTATTCACATTCAGATTTTTGGTACATCGGGTGTGACCTGTGTGCGTCGCCAAGTAGGCGAGGAATTTAAACCAGAGTGTGTAGTACAGAGCGTGAAACACGGTGGACGCAACGTTATGATTTTGGTCTGTATGAGCGCTTCTGAAGTGGGGCAAATATTCGTCTGTGAACGCCGTATGAACACGGTAAAATACATAAATGTTCTTACTGCCCTCTTTTACATCACTTTTTGGCAATACAAACATAGAAGGTGTTAAGTTCCAACAAGATAATGCAACATGCCATAAAACTGTTTCGGAAAAATGAAAAAAAGCTCTTGCACTGCTCAGTTACCGGATCTAAACCCATAAAACATTCACCGGTTCATTAAAGCGTAAAGGAAACGTCACAACTAAATCAAAGAAGAATTAAAGGGTCTCTTGCGCCTAGAGTACAACGCCAGAAGTCCAGAAAACTGCAAAAATCTGTAGACTCTTTACTAACATTAGAATGTCTTCCGGGGTTGGACCGTGTCATGGTTGTTGCAACCGAAGCTGCCAACGTTTCGTCCACTTTCGTAAGGGGTTCAATCAGGCAGCTTCGGTTGCAACAGCAATGACACGGTCCAAATCCGGAAGACATTCTAATGTTAGTATAGATTCCGACCGTGGAAGCCTTCGCTATTACTGTAGACTCTTTGCCAAAAAAATCTATTGTAATTAAAACAAAGGGTCTATCAAATATTGATTTTTTTGTAAATAATAAACATTATAAACCTATATACATTTTCGATTAATTTTAATTTGATATTCTTCAAAAAACTCAAAGTTTACCTGGGTGCTCAATACTTATACAGCAATTAAAGAAAAAAAGGCTGTAAATAGTTCTTCAAAATTAGAACAAACGTTTGGTACCAGGCAATGTAAAAATAAGCTTTGTATACGTTTTCCTTTTCTATTTAATAGCGAATCCTTAACACTGCAATAAGGAACTTTAATCAGATTTTGTAAATCAACTATTGTTTGATTGTTTCAAATAAAAAGGCAAACAACATTTAAGAAATCGTACGTTTCACATTTCAAATCCAGTTTTCTAACTGTAATTTTGCAATAAATAAACTTTTGACTGCTGACCGCATAGATGTGACCTTGCACTAATTTTTTTAAAATCAACAATGCCGTACGTTTTAACATAATTTTTAATCGAATAAAATAACATTTTTGCTTTAAAATATTAGCGCAATTAAAGTAAGTGCAATTACATGCACAGGTAGATTAAAGAACTAGAATTGTGATTGACGTTTAATTAATTAGATTTTAGCATACCAATTCTGTTTTAGTTAAAACTATGGTCTAACAGTAATCAACTATTTTAAGAATTTAATTTAATTAATCGTTTGAAAGCAAAAGAACGAAAGAGATTGTTAAAAAAATTGCGAGCAATTTAACACAAATATCGAAAAGATTGCGCACGTAATAATTCAATTAAATTATTCTATTGTTATTTCTAATTATGTTTCTAATTTTACAAGCAAGTTTGCAATTGTTAAAGTTGTTAAACTTGCAAATGTAACAAATTCGTGACTAAACGCAAAACAACTTTCTATTCATGTATGTTGTAATGCAACACGTTGTCATAGTGTTTTATTAAAAATTTTAATTGCGTAATTACGTATTGAATTTATTTAAAAAAAAATAAAAATCTTACTTGGATTAAGCGAATATGCCAATTTTTTTGCGAAGTTTGACAGGCGTACTGCTAGAATAACCACTGGAAATCCAACGAGTTCGACAGGTAACTCAATGGCAGGTTCTTGCGCTACCGTTTCTGTAATTGCAGAAATCGATAGAACGATGGAAAACACCACCCCGAGTACGATATACCGTAACTTCATTCTGTCTTGTACACAAATCGGTAGGTAAGTGAAAAGATTTAACCTGTTCGTAAGTTGTTTAATTGTTATCGGTGAAAGTAGGGTCAAGCAACCACCACTCCCATACGTCTCTGGTAAACTTCACATTTGCTATGTTAATAATCTGAACGTGTGGGTAATTACCACAATGACTTCGATAAAAAAAGAAATTTGTTTTATTTTTTTACAAACTGCATGAAAGTCGATAATGTTTGATACCATGTGTTTTATAATTACCAAGTTTTGATATAAGAAATTTACATAAATCTTCAAACGCGTATCACAAAGAATTGCTATAACTTTGGATTGTCTCAGCTAGTAGTCTAGTTTTTTCCAAATCTTATTATTCATTAACGTATTCAAAAAAATTAAATACTAAGTGGTTTTTATGGTAATGTCATCGAAAGTAATTTTATAGACCGTAACTTTCTTTCCGTGTCCAAAAACATAAGTACATTCTATCTTTTTAAACGCTAACAGCATTTATTATTTGTAAACATTCGATTTGTGTTTGATCAGTCTGATTATGTTGATGCTTAGGCAAAGAAATAAAAAAAATGTAATTGGTTATGAAATGCCCGGCGAATCTCATGGTGTCTTTACTGGGTTTAGGTTGTGGCACCCAAATAATGCTAACGTACTTTATTTTTGTTTTTTTTTTGCTTCTCTTAATGTTACCATTGCAAATTAAACCAACTTAGTTTAACATTAATTTTAAAATGTAAAGTAAATATGAAGCTTAGTTACCATTACATTATCTCTCAGACGCTTATGTCGCAGACGTGTTTTTTGACAAGGTTAATGTCAGTTAAACTAAATTTTTCGATTAAAAAAAACTATTTTACACAACCTGATAAGAAAACATGAAATATGTGGTGCACTGATAATGAAAAATTAGTTGCTTTAATTTGAAATTAATAAGAAACTTAATTGAAAAAATGTAATTATGAAAGCAGATTAATTTTTTGATGCTAGGGTAGTGTCGTGAAATTTGAAATCTAAATAACATTTTAGAACCGCACTATAAAATTTTATGGTGTAATTAATTCTTATTTAAATTTACTATTAAGTGAAAAAATGCGTTGATTTCTCCTCATTAAATATACTTTGTGATTATTAACTAACAACCATCTTCATTGAAGTCATTATGCGTTATCGTAATTACTGAACTTCAGCACCTCCATTAAGAAAAGCTTATTTATAAACACATTAAAGTTAATATTAGAAAAGTAAATATTGGTAATGACATAATCCACACACAAAAACCATAATATAAGTTGAAAATAAAATTTTTGTTTAGTGACATTTTATTGCTTGCTTTTTATATTTTTTGCAATCGGAGAAACGATCCGTTCGTAGATGCTTAAATAAGTTTTAAAAATAGAAAAGAATAACTTCCGCAATAAACATTTTTGGCGATAGCAATTTCGTAACAATTAACTTAGACTGCCACGAAAATGACTATACTCGTACGTACAGATAATGCAAATAAATAGTGTTAGTTGAACAAAAACAATAGATTTTCAGAGACTCAAACAAACAAAATTCAATCATACGCTCAAAACAACATTTACAAACTTAGATTATGAAAACCTAACCAAATAGTCCGGGCGAATTAAGCAAAAATTTTAGAACCAAAAGGATTAACCAATCAGTAATTTTTACAAAAGCTTATAAAGGAATAGATACTTCCATAGATAACGCAAAAAATACTTAAAAAACATCAAATAACAGAATACTTATGTAACGTATCAAAGGAGCAAGAATCAAAATAATTTTATAAGAAGAAGAAAATAAAAAAAAAACCTAAAAATCTTTATTAGAACAAAATCCAGAAAATAAAACAAAAAAATTATAGCTACATATAGAAAAAAGAAACGTTAGATGTAATGCTTATTTTGCTTCTACAAAAACAAATAGCCAAGTACAGCAAAACAAAAATAATTCAACTTTTGTAGAATATTTTGTCAGTTCTAATAAATAGAAAAATATCAACTACCAAAACTAACCACGTAAAAAAAATATCAAATGTACTCAACAATACCACTCGCAATTATTGAAAAAAAGAGAAAGTATCAAAACCAAGATCTAAAAACATTATTTTATTACAAATTAGAAGTTCGCCGTACCAAATTCCAAGCCAGTAATTACTATACGTAACAAACCATATTATTTCTTCACCAATCCCGTTAAAACCCGCTCGTTGAACGTTGGTGTCACAAGCAAATTTTTGTAACTTATTGTACCTATCTTTTTCGCAAAAATGCAATAACAATTTTGTCGGTTTCTATAGTGTGATTGTAAATGTCTTTAAACAAAGCTGAGTTTTTCGTGAATTTTGAGGAGGATAAAAGCTCGACCAATTACCATAAATCAGACGTATGTAAGTTTAAGTAAAGAGTATAATCTTTCAATGTTTGTACGCTACGAAACCATGATACGCTATTAGAAATAGAAAAGTTACTGAGCATTGCATGGGACGTAATAGAAATAAACGAGTTAAAAAGATTTGGAACGGGTAACTTTCAACTCAAAAAATACATTCATGCACCAAGGAGGATACAACGAAACAGTAGGAAGAGTCTATAGTCAAAATGGTAGAGTGTTTTGAGTAAGATGGAAATGGATATTAAGAAAAAACAGAAAGGGATAACTTTGCGAAACTGATATGGGAAAAAAATGGAAAAAACAACCGGAGGATTTCAGAAATTATGAAAAAGAAAGTAGAAGAGAAAAATCCACTAGCTGTTTTGGTATAACCGCTTTGTTTTTTTTCATTGTACCAACCATCGTTAGTTTTCTTTTTGGTTATTTTTCTGCTACTTCATAAGAACCAATTATCCATAGTACAATTTCGGTTAGTCCCTTGTATTCCTTGTGTTAGATGTAAGACATATTGTGTAGGAATAAAAACCACTTGAAACCCAACAAGGTTTCATCGCTAGTTACGTCTTCTGATGGAGTATAGTTTTGTCTGCAATGTCCTCCAAACATATGCCAACTTTGTCTGATAGCCACGAATTTGTCCGTTTGTCTCCTTGCCTCTACGTCGTTTCATCATCAAATCGTAAACAGTTGATCAAAAATTCCAAACAGTTCTTAGACATAGTTGCTTTGAGTAGCGGTGGTCTATATTCTTCAGACCACGTATCTGACAATGTAAGGTATGAATCTTTCAAAACGTCACTGAAGTAAAAAAGAACAAATGAAGCAGAAAGTTCAGTTATATTAGTTTTGTCAATTTGTTGATTAGTAGATTTGACAGTTAATTAGAAAATCTCAGCAGTGAAAAACAAATTCCAAATTTTTCGTACTTCTGTTAAATTCCTGGCAGAAGCTTTTGGTCCCGGCAAATGAACTACTATTATTATTTATTGTTAATTGGGTTACGTTACATCTTTCTCTTACATAATAATATAATTTGTACAGAAATTAAAAAAACTAAAAACCAAAACTTTCTCCCCTAAAATCTTCCCATCACCATCTTACTATTCTAATACTTTAAATCTAACCCTCCCCTCTTATCCTTCTTTCCTTTATTGCTTTCATCCAATCCAATCCCTCCCCCTCCTCCCAAAGCAAAGCCTTCCTCCCCCTCCTTTCTTCCCTTAGATCGCCACACTCCTCCCTAATGTGCTTTATGTTCTCCCATCCCTCCCCACATAGTCTACATCTCCTCATTACATCCTCCTTCCAATACTTATTTACATTCTCTTTATTTCCGCATCTAAACCTGGCTATTAGTCGTTTCTCTCCTAAGTTTCTCCTCCCCATCAGATACTTAGGAACCCCCTGGACACTATATTCCCATACCTTACATTATACTTTCCTTCCCTTATCTTTCCTTCCCTCTCTTGCAACTGTGAATCTTTATCTCTTCTTACTATCTCCCCCGTATTTAACCTCTCTTCCTCTCTCCTTCATTCCACCTCTTCTCTTGCGAACCTCCTCGTTGATAGTACAGTTTTCTTTCTTCCTGTCCATATATGTTTTTACTATCCTTTACCGTACTCCAGAAATATTGCAAAATTTTACATTCTCTCATTTCCTTCATTTTCTCTTCATAACCCATCGCCCTTTTCCCTGCTTCTATTCTAATCTTCTCTAACTTTCCCTCCTCCTCTATTATGTACCCTGGCGTCTCCCTGTCTAAACCTAGTATCCATTTCCAATATTTTATTTGTACCCTTTCCAATAGGTTCTACTCTTTCCAACCCCATACCTCCACCCCGTACATCATCACACTTTTAATCAATTTTTCAAACAGCCATCTTCTCTTTTCGATCTCCTTCCCAAATACTCTTTCCTCTAAACTTCATACCTGCCCTAATACCCTGTTACCCTTCTTTGCTAACTCCCTTATGTGCGCATTATCTTTATTATCATACCTTAGCCTATATTTCAAATATGTCACTTCATTCACTGACTCTATCCTCTGTTCTCCCCAACTTAACTCCTCTTTTTTCTTCCCTCCTCTCGCTTTTTGAAAAACTACCATCTTAGACTTTCTCACATTTAAGCCCAAGTCTTTCCTTTCCAGATACCTCTTTATCGTATTTATCATACCTTTCATCTCAAACTCATTTTTTGCCACCATGACCATATCGTCTGCATATGCCAACACCCACACTTTAATCCCTCCCTCCATGACAACCCCACCACACTGACCTCTCTTCAACACTTCTTCTATGTCTCCTATATACAGTGCAAATAAAATAGGGCTAAGAGGACACCCCTGCCTAAACCCCTTCCTCGTCCAAAACACTTCACTAACACTATCCCCTATTTTTACCCTATTCTTAGTTTTTTTATATATCTCTTCCAGTTTCCTCACTAGTTGTTCCTCTATTCCCTTTTTCCTTAACACCCTCCATAGCTTTTCCCTATTCACATTATCAAACGCAGCTTCTATGTCCATAAAGAATGCGTATACCTTACCCCTTTTCTTATCTAGCTCTCCATTCACTAACTGTTTTAATATATAAACATTGTCTATTGTCCTTCGTCCCACTCTAAATCCCATCTGCCAATCTGGTAATAGTCTTTTTTCTTCCACTTCCTTTTCCAACCTCCTTTGTATAATCATGGCATACAATTTATAACTTACATTAGTGAGACTAATCCCTCTATAATTCTTTACCTCCTTCCTATCCCCTCCCTTATAAACCGGCAGAATTAAACTTTCTTTCCAACTCCTTGGCAATTCCTTTCCTTTCCATATTGTATTAAAAAGTTTCCTTATATTTCCTCTCACTCTCTCCCCTACATATTTCCATTGTTCTCCTTGCGTACCGTCCGTTCCTGCCGTCTTCCTTAATTTTAGTCTATTTATTGCTTCCTCCATTTCCTCTTTCGTTATCTCCCACCCCTCCTGTATTGTATTTACCCCTTGCAATATCACCTGCCTTGGTCCTTCTATTGTTCCCTCCAAACGCTCCATACAATAACCCGGCCACACCTTTATATCCGGTGAACTTCCTCTCCTCTTATCTCTTCTTTTCTCCTTGTTTAGAAATTCCCACACTTCTCCTTCTTCCTTTATTTCCTTTACTTATTTCTCCATTTCCTCTTTATACGACACCTTCCTCTTTGAACATACATTTTTATCCTTTACTTTCTTCTCCTTATACTCCTGCACATCTATTCTACCTTTCTTCCATCTTCTTCTAGCATTTTTCATCTCTGTTTTTGCCTCTCTACATTCTTTATTCCACCACCTATTTTCGTTCCTCTTTTTTCCTTGTCTTCTCTCAAACCTTTTCTTTTCTACTGCCTTCTCCATTTTTGTAGTCAACTCTTTTAGTCCTTCTTCCCCCCTACATCTCCCTAAATCACTTCATCTTATATCTTTCTATGCTTTCCTCAGTCCACACCTTTTTTACTCCCCATCCCCTCTGTTCCTCCTTAATTCCTTGCTCTTTTCCTTTTAAAATCACTTCCAGTGGCTGATGATCCGATTCTTCTTCATCCCCCATTTTAAAACTTTCTATGTCCTCCCACATCTCTCCACTCACCATCACGTAATCAATCACCGATTCCCCCCTCTCTCCCATATAAGTATAGTCACCTCTGTCCCCCTCCTCTATATTTCCATTAAGGATTGACCATCCTTTTTCCTCACACATCTCCACTAACATTTTCCCATTCCTATTAACTGTCTTATGCTAACTCTTCTCTTTACTTCCCCTCCTATAATTACTCCTCCCTTTTCCCCTGTTCTCGCGTTAAAATCACCCCCTATAATAATCTTTTCCTTTTCCTCCTCCTGTACCATTTTTTCAATCTGTCCACTTATCATCCTCATATCTATATATTTTTCCTTTCCTTCTCTAACCACATAATTTTTTACAATCCCTTTCCCTTGCTTCTCGTTCCCCTCCTCTTCTTCAACCGATCAGTTCTTTTTTATGCCCGTTATTATTCCTCCCCTTGCTCTACCTATACTTTCTCTTCTAGTTGCAAATTCCACCTTCCAATGATAACCCTCTGGTAATTTTTTTTCCATACTTCCCAGTCTTTTTCCTCCAACCATGTTTCCGAGATTCTCATCATATCGAAGCCCTCTACGTATCTCCAGAAATCCTCTCCCTTATTTTTTATGCCTGCCACATTCCAAAACAATAATTTCATTTGATTCTGCTTTTTCATCTCTTTTTCCTTAAAACTTGCTAATCCAACATCATTTGATCCATCCTTTCCTCCCCCAACTCTTAGTTTTTTGCCCCCTTCTTCACTAGAGTTCCCCTCTCCTCATCCCAAAATCTTTCTTCACCCTCCACCCACACTTTCAAGAATCTTATTTTAACACTTTTCCCCTCTCCTTTCATCTTACTTGCCTCATACCTTATATTCTTTTGTATATCTATTTCTCTTCTCGTTATGTCATCGTCTAAATAAATGCTCGTACCTCTTAACCTTCTTTTTTGCTTCCATACATCTAACTTATCCTCAAATGTACCCATCCTTACTAACATTACACGCTCTGCTAACTCTCTAGTTTCTACCACTATTTTCTCAATATTTAAATCCTTCTTCATCCAATTTTCCACTTGTTCTTTTTGCTCCTTCTTTCCATCTTTCACTTCCATACCTCTTATGATTATGTTTGTTCTCCTTTTTTCTTTTTCGGTTTTTTCCCAGCTTCTTTCTATCTTCTCCAATCTGGCCTCCAACTTTCTATACTTTTCTCCCATTTCTTCAAATTTCCTTTTCCATTCTTCATTTGACTTTCTTAATTCTTCTTTCATCTTCTTTACCTCTTTATTATTC
This sequence comes from Aquatica leii, assembly GCA_035610365.1. Lineage (NCBI taxonomy): Eukaryota > Metazoa > Arthropoda > Insecta > Coleoptera > Lampyridae > Aquatica > Aquatica leii. The sequence continues at coordinate 31,700,080 of CM069439.1, forward strand.
TCTTCCAACTCAAATGAACTACTAAATTTTTCTGATATTTTTTGCATAGAAACTATTCAAATACCATTTGTGTCCATTTTTTAAATAAACCACTTTTTTTCTTTCTGGTGAGCAACGACTCGTTGATGGTAAAGGTATACCAACACTGTCTTTTTTAGGGTCTTCAGTAGCCACAGCTTCAAACTTGTTGTCTTCAACAATGTCAATTCAAAATTGTTGTCGTTCTTAACAATTTCATCGTTGTCACCTTCAATATCTATGTCAACTGCAATTTGTTTAACTCACTTTGAGTTAATAGACGTTTCCTATTATTTATTACGCCAGCATGTTATTTCAATAAGTAAAATATAGTATTTTAAAAAAAAAGTTTAAATATATACCAATGAAAATTTCATATCGTCGGAAATAACGTGGCGTCGTATACGACCGGGTTGCAATTTTTTCAGGTTAGAAATATTTTATACTATCAAACACTTGGCCAAACCTTTCTTACGATAAATGAGTAAGGTACTAAAAAATACCGCCACCTGCAAAAATTAACGCATGCGTAAACAGCAATTTTAGCTTTTCATGATTGCGGGCGACGCCACGTTGTGGTTGTAGGGTTAATTATATTGCAATGGCGGTAATGCGTGTAGACAAAAAAAGCAAGAGAAACACTAAACAGACCAACTCGTCAACTGAGGCATACCACAGAGCGCCAAGATAGTCGTTTTAGACAACTACAAGACCGTTTTGCTACTACGCGTCAAATCGCTGACTATGCGTACACTATATCGTCGAATTTGAGCCTTTGGACTGTTTTTTACACCCACGATTATTGCTTTCTTTGACTACGGAACACTGTTGTCAACGTTTGAATTGGTTCCGAAAACGGGAGCATTGGGAGACAGAATGGCATAATAATAATAGCAATTCTGTCTAGGTATGCACGATGGCCATAGAAAAGTAAGATGCTATCTTGAAGAGCGACGTAATATTGGGTTTGCTGTTGAGAAGCTTGTACACAGGACTGTTGGAGTAATGGTAAAGTCTTTTTTCAACAAGACAACGCACGTCTCCATACTGTTGGTCAAACTATGATTTTCCTCTAAGAAGAAGGGATTAATGTTTTGCCGTGGGCATTCCGTTGATCGGATTTAAACTCAATCGAACATCTGTGGGATGTGATAGAGAGAAGACTGTCTACTTGCACCATCCTCTACAGACTCTGACACAGTGAATCTACAAATTCGAAGTTGTTTGGAACAAGGTTTCACAAACAGACATCGACCATCTTATTTTGTCGATGCTTAGACGTGTACAAGAGTGTACTCAGCTATGGGGTCGCCAAACACATTATTCGTTTTTTTCGAATTACTTGTTACTAAAATTTCTTTCAAATTTTATAGTTTCATTCTTGATGTAAGACTACCACATAGTCAAAAAATCAAGTTGAAGAAATTATTCCTTGTAAGCACCACCATGAAAATTTACCCACAACTCAGAGAAAGATGGAAAGAATCATGGTATAAATTACTAGAGATAACCGATATCAAAATTCGTTGAAAGAGCAGTCAATAAGAAAATTAATAATCAAACACTACCGATCTAAGCCAGACTTATGATTAGAATAAAAAAACTAAGTAGTGCATTTATAGTGACCTATAAAAAAATTGGAAATTGTTAAGGCGCTGTTTTTTAAACAATTTTAATATGTATTTTGCAAAATTTTTAAAATATTGTTTAATTTAAATTATTATTTTGGAAATATAATTGACGAAAACACATTCTATATCTTGTGATACGACACAAAAAAAGCTAAAATATAATTAGAAATAAATTAATTAAAAAAAATTAAAATAGAGTTGTCAACAGAGTAGATATTGACACGTTTATTGTCCAATTAAATAATCGACACAAATAACCTATCGGGAAAAAATAAAAAATCCCCTACGAGCGTAACGATGATGATGCAAACTATTATTACAGTTTGATGGGGTAAGCAATAGCATAATATACGAGATTGTTAAAAATTTATAGAAGCGACCTCCACAATAATGTCTCAGTAACACTACAAAATTATAGGTTCTCTGCTAAAATTACGTATTCATATTTCAGAGACGTCATTCACCATACAAGCGTGAAGAAATTAAAGGTGCTTAGCTACAGCAAGTACTTTGTTTGTATGTAAAACCATAAATAATGGTAGTAACCATTAAATTTTGAAACGTCTTTATCGCAAGAATTTTATGTAGCGATATAAAAGATTAATGCCACAATACTAGTTATTCTTTTTAAATACCAAACGACGTTCTTGCCATAAATTATGACGTTTATCTTTAGTACAAATAAAAAATAATTAGTTTACTCGAAGAAAAAAATAATCGTCATATTATTATTACTATTATGAAGAGAAAAATAAGAGGGAACGGAAATTGATCAATAAACCTTAAGGATACTTACAGGATATTTGTTTAATGACTTTTAATACGAATATATAACAACTCATAAGCACGTATACAATAACTGTTGAAGTTTCTAGGTATTTGCTAATAAACTCCAAAGTAGTTTCTTCAAATTAGAGCAGTCAAAATCATTTAGCTAAAAACTAGAATGTAAAAATTTTATTTCACCAAGACGGTGTAAAGCTAGACGTTTTAAGTAGTTGCTTATAGATATATTTAAAATAGTTTATTAAGTTTTGGTTAATTAAGTTTCTATTTCTATTTTGCCAACAGTTTTGACTAAAATTTAGTCATCCTCAAGGCTGAGATATTTTCTCTTATAAATGCACATATCTACATTTTAATATGTAATTGCATATATTTTTAAGAAATGTTACAATAATTTTTGTAGCTTTACAATACAATACGTTTTTATCCAAAGTTTTATTGTTGTTAGTAATCATTTTCATATTAAAAATTACAGAAAAATAATTTTCTGTAAGGTTAAGGAAGAGTAAGTAAATGACAATGATTAGATAAGGAATCAATAAAGAAGAATCAACAAAATTTTCTGTATCATCGTATGGTCTTTCTTGGAATAGAGTAATATGACAACATTTGGTCTGGGCGATCTATATCCGACATGTATTTGTTGTTATCAACTACACGTTGTGCTTCTATCATTTTTGTTCTTCGTTTATTTTCAGTTTCTACCATTGTCTGCCTATGACCAGTACTGATCATTTATACGTATCTTCTATATTTCCAACTAATTACTAAAACCTTCTTCTTCTAAAAGCTACTTACCAGTTTTTAATTTTTGTTTTTTTAGATTTTTCGACTTGGTTTTCTGTTTTCTCGTAGCGTACCGGTGACGTACGTTTTCAGTTGTTCCAGATTTTTAGTTAACTCAACACTGTTATAAAAATTGTCTATGTACAGCCAGTAACCTTTAACTATATAACCTTTTATAAGCTCTCTTACAAAGTTGTCTGTGTGGGTCGCATTTTTAGATACTAAAGTCTCTATTCCTATGTAGACTATAATATTCAAGATAAACGATATTTATTTCAATAGCGATTAGCGTGATTAACGGACCGTTACCGCTTGACTGACTTCGTTAATACTAGGAGTAAGTGTTTGTGTCCTTTCCAAGAAGGTTGATCTTTGTCTAAGAGGATATAATACGGGCAGCCAAGAATTGCTGACTCTTAAACCGTCTTCTCGGTTTATATTACATGGATGTTTTTCGATTTCCACAGCTTCGCGGATTAGTCTGAGAAAATAGAAAGGAGTTCTAACCAACACTTTAGTTTGGTCAAAGTTTAGCGTGTGCCCTTGGTTCCACACGTGTTCTACCACTCCTGATTTAGTAACTCTGCGGTGTTTGCAGTCAGCCATATGTTCTTTTACTCTAACTTTAATAGAGCGCCTCGTTTGTCCTATATAACTTGATCCACAGGAACAAGGAATTTTGTAAACTCCGGCATGTTTTAGATCCCCTTGTTTATCTTTAGCAGATGTAAACTAGGTGTTCAGGGTATACTTAGTCGTAAAGATAGTTTTAATATTATGTTTCTTTAGCACCTTGCTTATTTTGTCTGTCGAACCCATACAGTATGGTAAATAAGCGGTGCTACAGACTTTGTAAGAAAAATTAAGAACTTGCGTATAACAAAAGAAGATATCCTAGTCAGCTTTGACGTGGTATCTCTTTTTATTAAAGTCCCGGTTGACAAAGTGTTGTTTTTGCTCAAGGAGAAAATTACTGAAGAAGACGTGCTGCTCATCGAACTCTGCCTTAAAAACACTTATTTCAGTTTCAGATGAAACGTTTGTTGTATGGCCTCATGGCAAAGATAAACTAAATCAGTTCTTTCAACATCTAAACTCTCCTCATAATAGCATTAAATTTACTATGGCGTTAGAACCTAGCAGCAGTCTAGCCTTTCGTAATGTACTAGTGATAAAGAGAAATATTAGAAAATTGGGCCATTCCGTTTATAGAAAGAAAACGCACACTGATAGATACTTAAACGCCAAATCTCACCACCATCCAGACAGAAGAATACTGTTTTGCATACTTTAGCTAAAAGGGCTATATGTGTGTCAGATAATGAAAATCTACAAAAGGAAAAGAAAGCACTGTTGGAGGCCCTACAACAAAATGGATACGGGTTCAAAAAGATCCAAAATGCATGGAAAAGAGCAATAAATTAAAAAGTCAAAAAAGACTTATCACCTCCTACTAGCAGCGCTTATTTACCATACTTTATGGGTTCGACAGACAAAATAAGCAGGGTACTAAAGAAACAAAATATCAAAACTGTCTTTACAACTAAGAATACCCTGAATACTTAGTTTACATCTGCTAAAGACAAAGAAGGGGCTCTAAAGCATGCCGCAGTTTACAAAATTCCTTGTTCCTGTGGATCAAGTTATATAGGACAAACGGGACGCTCTATTAAAATTAGAGTAAAAGAACATATGGCTGACTGCAAACACCGCAGAGTTACTAAATCAGCAGTGGCAGAATACATGTGGAACCAAGGACACACGCTAAACTTTGACAAACTAAAGTGTTGGTTAGTACTGCTTCCTACTTTCCCAGACTAATTCGCAAAGCTGTAGAAATAGAAAAACATCTATGTAATATGAACCGAAAAGACAGTTTAAGACTTAGCAAATCTTGGCTACCAGTATTATATCCTCTAAGACAAAGATCAACCTTCTTGGAAAGGACACAAACACTTACTCCGAGTAATAACAAAGTCAGTCAATCGGTACCGGAAAGATAAGATCCGTTAATCATGCTAATCGCTATTGATATAAATATCGTCACTTACACTTCTCCTTCATTGACATTTAGCACTCTGTAGATGCAAGCTGCAATGTCTTGCGAAACGTTAGTTTGTTTGGGTTCACAAACAACAACTACTTCTTGTTTTGGCTCTCAAGCAGAAACTAAGACCAAGCCTAAGTCAGGGTGTTCTTATAATCATAATTTTATACAGTACTTATGACATTTACTTTGAATATACTATGTGAATAGTAACCTTTCATACCACTGGATTATTGCTTCGTCTAATAATAATGTTCCGAATGTTTGTAAAAACAAAGTTCATGATTGACTTCGTTTTGTATAAACGATCACGAGTGTCTAGATTCGCTTGGTTAACAAATCGAATAACTTGTCAAATACTAGACAGTCTGACAAAAAATGGATGATTATAAAGAGCATCTGTACTTCATCGCCTTGCCAATACAGAAAATGACAAAATACTTCCTAAACAGCACAAAGCTACAGTTTTCTTTATTTTGTTTATTGTTACAATTTTCCATGCTTTTTGTTGTCTTGATCTTCTATTAATTTTTTTCGGTTAGCTAGTAAATAGAAGAAATCTTTTGGTCGGGAATCATCTGGTAGACTGATGGTAATTTATGGTGTTGCGAAAAACTGTATTTCGAGTGAATCTTCATTTATCCAATCACTTTCATCGTCAGATGAATCTTTACTTTTGTTATTGTAATTTGTCACGCCACGTTCAACATTTTTAACGCCATTGTCGGAAGAACTTCAGATATCTATGTATCATAATAATCTGATGCCATATAGTTTTTATCTTGTATTAAATCGTCACTGGAAAAAAAGACTCATCTTCATCGCTTACTTCTGACAAATGTAGTAATTTTAGTGTTTTTGATGACCCGATTCTAGAACGTGCTCCGCCACCGCTGACTTAGAAGATTGGTTAAGACGACTATATCTTTAATGCTCTTTAATAGAAATTCTCACGCTTCTACCCGTTTCTTCTATTTATGCACGACCACAAGAGCAAGGAATGCTATAAACGCCGTCAGATTGAAAAGGAACAACGTCCTTCACCGGATTTTAGAGTTGACCCAATCTTGGAACAGTAGAAAACCAAGTAACAATGTTATGTTTAAACAACATCTTTCCTATATGGTCTGTGGTACTTTTGACAAAGTAGATAAGCGATAGACATCGGTTGAGACCTAGATTCCACCGTTACTCTTAGTTTCGCAGACGTAAACTTTGTAATAGATTGTTTAATACTGTAACAAATTTTTAAAACTAATTTATTTATATACAAAATATTTACACGTTTATAACTACACTTAAATAATTAAATCTAACGATATTTAAGAAAAACGCTTACACTAATTTATATATTACAACACTCGAAAAATAATGTTTGGGATAACTTCTGTTTATCTAAAACTGATACTTCTTTACATTGAACGCACGTACGCTAAAACTCCGTTATATTTATCTCTAACACACGCGTTAATCGCTTATTTATTTAAACGGTCTTCGTAATACTTCCAACTTCGAAAAACTGACTTATGATTCCTTTAACCCGTTTTTATATATTTCTGTTATCTGTTGTGTTAATTTTCTACACCCTTCAGTAAACGTTATGGAATTTGACAATAAGTTCATGAACGTTCTCGAAGTTAAAAATAACTTTTCAATACTTTTTCTATTGTAATTGTTTACGACTGACACCTTGGTGAGATAATTTAATTTTGGGGTTGATTTAAGAAAACAGCTCTGTACACTGAAGAATTCACTACTGATAATTTTTGAGAAGGGTGATGGTGAGACAATCCATTTAAATATCTATCTGATAGACCTAGATTTTACTGTTACTTTTGGTTTCGCAAACGTAAACTTTGTAATAAATTGTTAAATACTTTTTATATTTTAAATGTTTGCAACTAACAACTTCGTTAGATGATTCAGCTCTTATTGAAGATTTTGGGGTTGACTTAAAGAAACAGATCTGTACACTAAAGAATTCAGTATTGGTAATTTCTAAGAAGGGTGATGATGAGACAATTCATTTAAATATCTATTTGTATGGGTAAGCTTTGATAAACTGAATGTGATAGTGAACCATATTTATTTTGCTTAACTAAATCGTTCAAAAATTGTAAAGAAGAGTTCCTTTCTAATTCCATAGTGAAACAAATATTATGATGAATTGAGTTTAAACGACAGAAATTCGTTAAACGTAGAAGGACCATGTTGCCAAATGACAAAGGTATCATCAACGCAGATAAAATTTTGATAAAGCTTTTTTTATAAATTTTTTCTTAAATCTATTAGCAAAAATCAGTCAAAGCGGAGAAACCATGACGGCTCCTGATGTTTGTAAGTAAAACTTTTCTCGAAAAGTTAAATATGTAAACGTCAAACAATTTTTGTAATGGGTACTATGTCGCTTGAAATATTGTTGTCGCTAAATAAAAATCTGATAATGTTAACTAAATCAGGTACCGACACGTTAGTAAACAAAGACTCGACATCAAAACTAACCAGAATGTCAATTAGTTGCAAACGAAAATATGCAACTTCTGAACAAAATCCTCAGAATTGAGTTGAAATGACTCAGTCTTCCCTGCTAAAGGTTTTAATACACTTGCAAGAGATTTTATAAGTGGATGAATTTGTAGCACTGGCAAGGGAAAGAGGAATATTAGACTTATGAAGATGTTCACTGCGATTTGTGACGAAATCTCAGCTTGTGTGATAACACGGAAATTATCCAGAATAGAAAATTGTAATACGAATGCAACCTCAATTCTACTATTATAATAAGTAACTTATCTAGGAATGGCAGACACATCTGAAGAATTCATTTTTTAAGAGGCTGTATTACTGTTCAAGAAACGGATAAGAGGAACATGCACGGACTTGTTCTGAGTCAGGTAATTCAAATTCTGCATGCCACTTGTACTGGTAATGTAATAACTAAAGAGCAGATAGTCAGGCAAATGCCTGTAGCCAGCCTATTTTGGTTTTTTGTGTAACTTTTTGTCTTTTTTGCCTTTTTAAAGAGTATTATTTTATACTGCTTTTTTACATATAAATTTTGAAAAGTTTGTGTAAACAGTGTTTTAATAGGTAGATGACAATAACGCATTATAGAATTTTACTTAAATTACGTACAATAATATAATTAACATTTTTTGCTCAAACGGTCTTACCACGAACCTATAAATAACAACAGAGTTTTTCATGTTTTGTTAAACAATGGTTTCCAGAAAACATTAAATACAAAAGCCGCATATAGAGAAGAACTATTGTAAGAATTTATACTAGAATTTTGTAAAATGACAGGTTTAACAGAACACTATTTACAAAACCGGAAGAATTTCGGAATGAATCATATTTTATAGGTCTATTCAGTACCTTAGTAAAGCAAGCAAGTACAGATAATTTTAATTCTGTCCGGTCGGATTCCTTTAATGACTGAAACACATGACTAAAATATTTTTTGTTTGTTTCAAATACCTGTGATATTGTCACACTGCGATAGTCTATTGCAGTTGTGCTGTGAGTAAGTTTTAAAAATGCCACCTAATAAACAATCAAAATTTGAAAATTATTACAAGTAGAGTAAATTAGACAATAATTTAACAACCGACGGGGAAAACCTTTTTTGTCAAGTTTGTTCAAAATCAGTAAGTTTGTATTATCTTAATTTAAATGTTTTTAATTACTAGTATCTATTATTTTACATCGGTGCTACTAAAAAGTACCATGTAAAACAACACTTGGGTAGTGGTTTACATTTAAAAAATATTAAAAAACTATGAAACAACCATTGTTAAAAAACGTTATAGAAGATCAACAGAATAAACCTGGCCCATCAAAAATAATTTTTGCTCTAGATTTGTGCGAAGCATTGGTGTCGGCTCAAATTTCTCTTAAAAAACTTGATAATATCAATTTTCGCAATTTCCTCGAAAAATACACCGAACAAGTTATTCCAGATGAATCAACTTTGAGAAAAAATTATTTAGACATATGTTACCAATCGGTAAGCAGTTTAATTAAACTAATAATATTTTTCAAAATGCTGGTTTACCTTTTATAGAAAATACAGACAATAAGGAATGACATTGGGGACCATTACATTTGGATTTCGGTTGATGAAACAATCGATTGCAGAGGTCGATATATAGCAAATTTTGTAGTTGGTAAATTGTCTGAACTAGAATCAGGAAATGTTCATTTGTTAGCATCCAAAGAAATTCCACAGACCAATCAAAAAACGGTTGCAAATTTTTTCGATGATTGTTTACGTAAGTTTTTTTTAATGATTGATTAATATAATCCAATCTATTAATTACAATTATATAATTTTATGGTTGTAGGAATTTTGTATTCCAATGGTATAAAAAAGGAAAAGGTTCTCTTATTCGTAACCGATGCAGCACCTTATATGATCAAATCCGCTCAGGCATTAGAAATATTTTATCCGAATTTAAAACATTTAACTTGTCTAGCACATGGAATACATAGGGTGTGTGAATTCATTAGAGACGAGTTTGCAATAGTAAACAAGTTAATTTCTGCCACCAAAAAGGTAAAAATCTCTAATATATTAGATTCTCTTTTGGATTATTGGATCTTGTTTTAGGTTTTTGTGAAAGCACCATTACGGGTAAGAGCTTATAAAGAAAAACTTCAAGATGTTAAACTTTCACCGGAACCGATTATAACAAGATGGGGAACTTGGTTATATGCTTGCATTTTTTATGCCACACATTTTGAAAAAATTAAAGAAGTACAGTTCATACTATAATCTGACATTGTCTTATACATTAATTGAATTGTCTTACTTCAGGTGGTTGATTTATTTGACGAGACGGCCTCTGCAGCAATTGTTAAATCTCAGAAAGCTTTTAATGACGAAGCTGTTAAGAGAGGACTAGTTTTTATAAAAACACACTTTTCCGGCATTCCTGGCAAATTAAAAAAGCTAGAAAAAAGCGAAACCGCAATGACCGAATCTTTCGCTACATTCAAAAGAATAAGAGCAATTATAAGAGCATGTCCAGGGACTATAGGAAGAAAAGTTAATCAAGAATTGGATTCCTTTACATCAAAAAACCCTTCCTTTGACCTCTTTAAACAACTGACTGAAATTTAAAAAGGGGAAGTTTTGAAGTATCAACAGAAAATATCTTTAACAATAACAGAAACATCGGCATTAAAATTTGCTCCACTAACATCTTGTGATGTTGAAAGAACTTTTTCCTTTTATAAAAATATTTTAAATGATAAAAGGCAACAGCTTCTTGGTCAAAATATTGAAAAATATTTGATTTGTGCTTGGAAAAATAATAGCACTTAATAAACATTGTAAAACAAAAAACTGTAAATTTTAATAGATATTTGTGCCTTTTTTATTGCCTTTTTTGGCAGGTTTAATATGCCTTTTATGCTACTTTTTTTGGTATTTTTTCTTGCCTTACTATCCGGTCTTTAATTTAAATATTTTAAAAGTTGTTGTTTGAGCTGCATACATTTAAGTTATTTTCGAATCTGACGAAAAAAAGCTTTTTTTAATTTGTTTTACAAAGCATGATATTTACAAAAAAAGTATTTTTAAATTTCCTTTTTTCAAACAGTAACAAAAAATGTATTTTTGTAAACTTGCCTGCAGAATGCAGTCTAGTACTACAACGGTACTAGTACAACAAAATATCTGTGGTATAAGATAAATCTATGAGTTATTAAAACCAGCGATAAAAGCAGCATCGCCATATATTGGGTAAAACCGTTGATGGAAGGAAAAACTATGTCAAAAAATGACATTTCTTTTCAAGTGTTTGGATGCGTTCAATAAATCGGGAATATTTATATGGTTGCATTCTTACGGAAACAGAAAAAAATCGAATCTCGATTTTTAAGTGTCTGAGATCGATTTACGTGATTGATCCATTGTTTAACAGCTAAATTTTTTTGGCACCAAATTCTCTGATTAATCGATCTCAGATCGCCTTCTCCAAACCATAGTACAGTCGATGCAACCCAAATGTGAACGTTGTGTGCTTGTCATGGGATTTTGTACTGAAATGGTCTTGTAAATTTGTCTTCAGCCAGTAGTGTTACAATGAAAATTTATTTGGCAATAATAAGTACGGCCTGTCAAATTTGAATGAAACAGAGGACTATGATGCAAAGTCTAAATTGCACCATTAAATTTTGGCTGGGTAGTATATGTATAAAGCAATACAAGGATTAAAAAAGTTGTTTCCAAAAATGATTTTTATCACATACTTTACAGTGAGATGTAGAAACAACTTGGTTTACTTACGTATACAACTTGATGTCAAATGTTAAAAAATCATATTTGAAAGCGTTTCTAACTGAAATTGTCAAAAAAGTTCTGCTTTTGCCTACACCAATTATTACTCAATGAGAAACTTTAATAAAAGCTGCAATTTATTATGGCAAAAAATTTGAAGTTAACAAAGTTGTCGATAAATTACGTTCTGACGAAGATTTAGAAAAAATAAATAATAAAAGACGCATATTCTAAATGCATATTTTTAGTGTATTTTGTACATATTTCAACCAACTACTTAATTTTTAATGTAGTTTGTTTGCACCATTGAGCGTTGACGTCTTTAATAATTTAATGCAGTGCACGTAAGCTTTATGCTTTCTACGTTGTCGTTGTGACTACATACTATCATCAAATGAATTATATTCTAAAACTCTTTGTTGTAAAATCAAGTTCTGTAAGAACATAAAATCTATATTGTGGATTACTTTCTTAAACAAGAATAATTTAGCAGTGACCGTGTACAAATTGGAGGGCGTAAAGACAACTTTAGAGAGTATAACTACTGTTGGCACGTTAAAGAATAAAATCTACTTAAAAGTTTTATGCATACGCTTAAATGCTGGGGTACTTTACAAATAACATAATGAATTATGTCAAGAATATGCTTTACTTTTATAGCGTGAACGTCGTAACTTGTAAATGCCTTTATAGCCTATACTTACGCCGTCGTTAGTGACATAAACAAGCGCTTTGTTGCGCAAAAGGGCCTTATTAACATTATTGTGATGATTCTCTTCATTCTCTTGTTTTTACGATCCCATTTTTTAGATCTTTCTTATTACAATAATGATTTATATAAAGTGTTGTTGAGAACGAAATACTTTGTGTAATTGCGCAAACTTTGATAATTTTATTATTCATTATTTACATCTTTATGACATTAACTGAAATGATAAGAAGACGGAAAGTACTAAAAATTAAACAAATTTCAATTTTGTCTTAAATTTGCAAATGCATAAAAAATGCTTTGGCTTAAATTACTACAACTCATCCTGGAATACAAACTTTCTCAAAGGCATCAAATCGATGTCAAAAGATGTAGCTTGTATAGCGTCAAATGTACGACTTTAACTCAATTGACGATCATTTAATGCAATTTTTATACAATAATGTTTAGGGGTGTTGTACCCTCCGTTTTGCTTGCTGGTTTATTATTTTTTTAAAAATAATCTAAAATATTTTTTATATTTAATTATTTTGAGTGCAATTTCTTTTTCTAGATTGATTACAATAGTTTCATAGTGACATAAAGTGAAATAATTTTTTTTGAATATTTTAGAGTCATTGCAGAAAGATGTGTAGCTTATGCTTGTCATTTAATGTTTTAGTAGTTTGTTTGCTATTATGAATAGTTCTCCGCTTGGTAATTGATTTCATTAAGTTTTGTGCAATTTATCAATTTTTAAAACAATAAATACACATAAAGGCAAGGGTGAAGAAAGGAAACAGGTTAATAGGACAAGTGTGGGGTGTGGGGGAAAGAGTATTCGAGATGGATATAGAAAAAAGAAAATTGTTGTTTGAAAAATTAATAAAAGGGGTGGTAAGGTATGGAGCGGAAATATGGGGCTGGAAGGAGTAGAGGGAGGTAGAGGGGCTACAGGAAAAATACTGGAGATGGGTTTTAGGACTGGACAGAGATACACCGGGGTGTATTGTGAGAGACGAGGTACAGATAGCAAAAATAAGAGTAGAGACAGGAAAAAGAGCCATAAAATACGAGGAAGAACTGAGGGAAAGAACAGATTGCAAAATACTGCAAGAATGTTGGAAAGAGATAAAGGGAGGGAAAGTGAAGTACGGGCAGGAGGGCAAAGAAGAGTATTACAAAAGAAACGGGTATGCGAGAAAAGAAGTGGAGAGATTAAGAGAAGAGGGAGTAGGGGTAAGGGAAGAAATAATAAGGAGATATAGAGACATCGAAAAACAAGAAAGATGGATAAAGATAAAAGAGGGCTGATATAATAGGAATTATAAAGATATCAAGGGTGAAGGAGTGCCGGAATATTTAAAAGATAGAGAGAAAAAAAGCAACAAAAAGAAAAAAATGATAGCAAGGTTCAGATGTGGCAACGAGGAGTTAGGGAACAAATATTGGAAAGAAGAACCAGAAAAGATGTGCAGGCTATGTGGAGAAGAGATGGAGGACCGTAACCACATGGGACAGAAATGCAGGGAACTAAGAGAAGAGGTGATGAAAATATAGGAAATCTTAGATGAAAACGGAAAAGGAGCGGAGTGGATGGAAGAAGTATGGAGAAGGAGGAAAAAGTTAAGGGGAGAGGAGGGATAAGAAAATGTATTTAAAAAAAAAATAAATAAATTAAAAAAAAATACATAGAATGTAAATGTAAATGTAAATATGGAATGTACGTTGTAAATGTAGTATAGAACGAACTAATTTGTAAGCCAAAGGCAACAAATAAAGTTAAACTTATATATAAATAATAATAAATCCACAACTGCCAATGCAAACATAAATCATCACAGCAATTGTTAACGGAAAACTCGCTCAGACATCATTTTTGCGAAATACCTAAGTAAACGTTTGCATTTTCTCTTAAAAATATTGATTGCCGATTGCAAAAAAGTTTTACACGGAGACTCGCTTTGAGGTACCTAGGCGTGTGAAACGGAGAAAACGGTGGAATGATTGAGCACGTAAGACGTGTGCGAGAAACCAGAAAAATCCGTGAAGAATCCAGCGTGGAAAAACGAAGCTCGGAACGGAGAAGATTGTGTGTAGGGAGTACGCTCTGTTCTCTTGCATGGAGCCTTTATTTGAGAATCCAAACTGGAATGGAAACAGCATCAAGATAAAGAAAACGCAAAGAAGGGTTGTCGTTAGGATGACTGTGGCCTATAGGACGGTGTCGACCGAGGCTAGTCTTCTCCACCTAAACTAATACTCGAAAGGCTCTATCGAGCAAGGAGCAAAGACAAAAGCGAAAGTAGGTGGCTTTAGTAGATATGTCCGTTTTTTAAGAAAACTCCTACTCTGGTGGTATGTGCCAGAGTGCCAATTCCACTTTCTGTAAAAAAAGGATCACATAGTTAGACGAATCGGATGAGCTATGTAACAGGTACGTATTAAGTGAGTACAAGGTTCAGCAAGGCGCCTACTTTATTGTTTATCCTCGCTTCTAAAGCTAGGAATCAAGTAAGCAAAAAAAGGAAAAGAGTTGTTGTAGACGGAGATGAGGCCAGTTAGTCAAGACTTCGTCGTAGCTGTCTGTAAAATAAAAGTCGTTATTCCAAGTAAAACCAAACTAAATTAAAATTCTGTTAATACGTTTGAGTTTGGTCTCTCTTAGCGAATGGAATCAGTTTAGTGATGTTGGATTGATTAATGAGGATAGATCCAGAGGAATCAAGATGCGACGGAGTATCAAGAACACCACACGACCGGCATCGACGCGTTTTAGATGGCAACGGAACCATCCATGTTATGCGAGAATTTGAAATATCGCTATTTTTGTACTATCCAAGGGTTGAAATTTGGCTGTTGCTTCTAAACATATTCTTAAAAAGCATTCTTGAATTATCTAACATTCACAAATCTAATGTTTCTAAGTCTTGAAAACTCTTCGTGGTAACCTGGATATCATCGCCCTCAAAGCCGACTAAGGTAACGCTACTGTCGTTTTGGACCAAACTAATTACGCTGAGAAACTTCATTCTATTTTGTTAGAAGAAACGTATACTTTTTTTAACTTGAAACCTCACTTCAAAGATTGAACGCGCGGTTACTCAAATTATCAGAAACCAAACGTCGACTTATTTCCTCAGATTCAAAACCACGTCGTCTATACGTACTTCTCAAAATCCACAAACAAGTTATATAATTTTGGCCTATCCTCAGTAGTATTCAACTTCCTGATTACAAACTAGCCAAGTTTTTGTTCTTTGCGAATTTATAGGTATAACCTTTTTTTACATTCTCAACTCTTATTACTTTATTCAACATTTGGAAACTATAAAGCTTTAACTCCATGATCTTTAGTTTTGATGTTTCTGTCTCACCATGGCAAAGATATGAGTTTAGTTCCTTTCCTTATCCAATTACTTCAAATTTTACAAACAAGTTTCAAGTGCCGCTATGGGTTCTCCTTGATCGCTTGTTGTAGCTAATATTTTTACAAACTCTTTGGAATCATCGATAATAAAACCTAGTCTGCTTTAAGTATGTTGACAACATGTTTATTATTTGATCCAACGGTGATTTTAAATGGTCTAGGTTTCTTGTTCATCTAAACAACGCTCAGATAGTAAATTCACCATGAAAATCGAAAACAATTAAGGTTCTGTTCTATTTTATTATATAAGATAAACCAAATGATATAAAATATACGAATCAAAGTTGTACAAACCATCTGTGGCAAATTTGTTTCTATCCCAAAAAAATCATAATTTTTATATTTCTTGTTCTGTTGAACTTGATTATTTAAGCCGGACGGCATGTTGCGTCATAGGTGACATGGGTGTGGGATATGCTAAAAATATAAGTTTTGTTTATATATTAATATAAAGTATATAAAAATGTCAGTTTACAATAATGTTTATAAAAAAGATGTCAATTACAATATTAAAAATGCAGTCCACTACAATATACAATCATCTATTATTTCATATTATTAGCATACTCTTGTAATTTAATTTAGAAATGTAAAGTCATTTTTTCTTTGAATGTAAAAGTTAGATCGACTAGGTCACTTCGCTGTATACGTGTTGCTCAGTCGAGGGCGGAACTTATATTTTGTCTGTGATACCGACCCATGCACTAGTGTTTGGAAAATTTATATAACTATACTTATGTACTTTCTTCGTCTTTTTTGAACTATTGTCAGTGATAAAATAAATATATATTGTGTTACCACTCCTGTCTTCTCATTTGTTTTTTTTTCAGCTGCGGGTAGATTTAATCGGTGTCTTCCATTTTAGTCTTTCGTCGTTTTGGCGCATTTTTAAATTAGTTTATAATTTTACGCTTTCTTTTTTTTTGTTACGAGAAAAACAACGTAACAGTTTTTTTTAAATAAAACTTGAACTTGATATTATTACGATTTTCTTGTCATTATTACGTAAAAATGTTTTGCTTCTTGACCAGAATATTAAAAAACAAACAAACAAATCTTCTTGGTCTTATCAATTACACTAATAGTTTGAGTGTTTTATTTAAAGATGACAAGGAGGAATGAATCGATGAAAAGATTAAATTGAAAAGATATAAAGAATGTGATAATAAATAGTTTGGGAAAACCATGGTACTATTGAGTTGTTGGAATAGTTCTAATTAGACCTAACTGATATAACTTCGTCTTAATTTTTTTTGTACTCAAGATAATTGCAAATTTTGATTTTTTTTCTTTGTTGCAGGGTCTTTACAATGTACGGAGTTAATAGACCGTGACTTGGTTGGCTAATTTACTAATTCAGTACTGCAGCAAAATCACAGCGACGGCAGTAACAGAAAAATGATCAAAGATTACAAAACCGACAGATCATGTTACACGTCACTTTCTCTTAATATGCTACGATGGCTTACCAAGTGCTAATATACCGGTTAGAATTTTCGATAATCGAATAGCCAAAACAATTTTCCGAAAAATCAAGTTATAAATATTTTTGTCAAGCAAGTATCTGCTATATTTTCTCATTTGTAATCAGACGACTATTTTAATTTGTTTCTTATGTTTTTTGCGTCACTCACAAAGTAGTAATGTTTCCTGATGATTGAATTTAAATGTCTGAGTTATGTTTTAGTGCCTTTAAGGCTGTGGAATTTAGATAAATTTAAAATTTAATTGTATGGCGCTCTTGAGATTTTAAATGTTCCAACTTCACGTCGGAAAAACGCCATCTACTTAAAATGCTTTGAACTTTTAATACTAGTTAACGATGTTTGAATTATACCGCCAATTTTATTTTCGTAAGCAACGAAAGCGTAAACTAATTTTAAGAATAGTTTGTTTTTTTAAAGTTTAGTACACTTTCACGTAGGCCAATAATATAAACCCTTAAATAAAATCTTGAGACAAATGATTTCTTTCCCAAAAAAATTGCTCTACTTTGATAATTTTTTGTTTGCATTTTTTGGTATTCAAATTTATATGGTAACTGTATCATTCTATACATTGGTTCACCCTCTACACGTGGTGTAAATTATACGTTATAGTAGTTCTTCTTAAAATTAGGAGTGTCTATACATTTTCCAGCCTTAACAGAATTGCTTGATTATTGTTTGTATTGAAAATAATTCATTGTTTGTTAAGTTATAACAAAAATTTAGTTAAGTGAAATTAAATTAGATGATACACTATCGCAACTTAGAGTCTAAAATACCGTATCGTCAGCAAACGGCAAAACAGCGATGTCTTTGTGAGTTGGTTGAAGAGCGTCTTTAGCTGAAATTAAATATGAAAAAAGAGCTAGGAATCACTCAGAGCCTGACTACAGCAGTAGTTTCTAAAGTGGACTCCCAGAAACCCCGGAGATCATGCAGAGAGCCCTTAAATAACGTCAGGGAATCCGCGCCAGGTTTAATATAAATATAAAAGCTAAATTAAATAACAATAAATACATTATTAGCGACTTTTTAAGTCTTAAGTAAAATATAAATATGTAGACAGGTGCATAAAATACAAGTTATAACAGGCATCGAGGTGAGTCAGGCTAATCTATATATGTTTATTGTTTATACAGGAACGCAATAGAGCCGATACCTGCACCAACTAGTCTATAATATAAACAAAAAAAAAGCCGTGCAGCTAATCAACAATTTAATTCTGTATTATGCATATGTAAAGTGCATACAACAAATTTTCTTAGTCTTGGACTATAGGTAAGTATATTTCAGTAAAATTGATATCTCTTTTTAATTTAAATTTATATAAGCATTAATTAAGAAATTCTTTTTTATTAAAAACTTAAGAAGGGGTTGTAAGTTTTTCTAACACAGATGCATTTCTAAAGAATATATTATTAATGATTCTGTAAAAGAGGAATGTGTTTTATAATTTAATATAACGCACCCTAAAAGTTATAGCTTACTATTTTATATTTTTGTTTATTTTGTTTACTTCCGCGAATGTTTGGAATTACTGTATATTACTGTATTATTATATTCTGTTGTTAATTAATTGTTGAATTATTTATATTTCTAGAAAAATTAATTGGCACACAATGAGGACTTACACAATATCTGACATTTACATGAAATTTTATCTTTACATCTCAAATAGCACTGGTCTGCAAAAAAATATTTTTTATCGAGCTTTGACGCTATTCCGGGTGATTCTTATGTAAAATGACGTCCTGAATCTAAATATGTCTTCCGTTTTCTTCCATCACCTACCATTTCCGAGGGAGCCCCAAATCTCTAATTTTACCACTTTAAATTAATTATAATTTATTTATCGAACGATAATAATAATTATAATAATTATTATAATAATACATATATGGACATGAATTTAATTTAAATGGGAAAAAAGAACTATTTTAGCTATAATCAGTAATAAATAAAAAGATATTCATCGTTACTTGGTGCTTACTTTCCTTTTATACCCTGAGGTAGAGCTCTCTCGTTTCAAAAACCAGCAGTACTCCGCCAACATGCTTGCATTCCACTTCCCTGAAAATCTCTTCTCCAGCTTAGCGATGTCTTGATGGAACCGTTCCCCGTGTTCATCCGAGACTGCTCCTAAATTTTCAGGGAAAAGTCCAGATGCGAGTGAACGAAGTGAACTTTAAGAGACATGTTACATCCTATGTCCTTGTACGCTAAAAGCAGTTCCTCGACGTGAGCGACATAATCTTCACTTTTGTGGTTACCCAGGAAGTTCCTACAAACGTTTTTAAATGCAAGCCAAGCTCGTTTTCCTTTTCGATTTAGGTGTTCAATAAACGTCGAATCTTGGAAGAATTGTCTAATCTGGGGACCAACAAAAACGCCTTCTCTGATTTTAGCTTCACTAAGACAAGGAAATTTAGTTTTCAAAAATTGAAATGCGCCACCTGTCTTGTCCACTGCTTTCAAAAACTGCTTGATCAATCTAAGTTTGATGTGTAAAGGTGGTAAGTAAATATGTTCCTTCAGAACCAAAGGATTGTGGGCGACATTTTTCTGACCAGGAATAAGATTTTCTCGCAGAGGCCAGTCCCGTACGATGTAATGTTTATCTCGGGCTCGGCTATCCTATTCACAAAAGAAGCAGCAATATTTTGTGAATCCTGATTGCAAAGTTTCCACTTATAATCATGATAACTAATTTTATCAAGGATTCTGAAGATGTTTTCGTACGTTTTCTTCATATCAACAGAGTATGCAACTGGAACTGATGGGAAGTCATGCCCATTTGCCAACAGGACAACTTTTAAGCTTGTTTTTGATGAGTCTACAAACAGTCTCCATTTGTCTGGGTCACATGGCATCTGTAGCTCTGTCATCAATAAATTTGCATTAGGGCAGAACATTAAACCTTTATCTTCTGAGAAAAGACATTTCAGGGTTGCTTGTCTGGTCCTGTAAGAAGATATTTTTACTCCCTTTTCTAAGAGATTCCACTGTTGAAGTCGCGATCCTAGGAGCTGAGATTTAGTCTTGGGTAACTGCAAATTCCTTACAAGATCATTTAATTCCGATTGAGTGAGGAGGTGAGGTTGCCGAGAAACTAAATCTGCGGAATACTCTTTATCATCATTGAACGTATCATTCAAAGCCCTAGTTTGTGGCTCAGAGTCTTTTAAATCAATTTCCGGCTCTAGAATATAAGTGTTTGGGGGCTCTGGGATTGGCAAAGTATCGTTATGAGGAACAAGTCTTAGAGCTGACGGAATATTGGGATACTGAATTGTATGCTTACTTTTGCTCGAAAACCCGACGGTGGAAGTCATACAAAAGTAACAATCTGTAAGATGACAGCGAGGTTCACGCCAAACCATGAGCACAGCAAATGGCATTGATTTACCGGTACCTTTGAGCCATTTGGTCAAACTACTGTAACAAATCGTACAGCAAACTGATGGAGCCCAAGTCTTGTCCTGGTCGCCAACTTGACAATCAAAGTACAATTTATAAGCTGTTTTAACAAGCGGAGAAAGGGGTTTTTGTTGCGCTTTTAAAGTTAATTCCCCGCAGACATAGCAGAAGCTATCAGTTTTACACTCGCGTGGAATAATTAAACAGTAATTCAACGCCCGACATTAACCACAAATCACACTTAGTCACTTGAAAAAATCCGGAGTAAAAGTAGTTTTACTGTTTTACACAAATGAACAAAAATGAACACAAAATCCAGCACGTTTAAAACGTCGACAAGTTAACTCTGCAACAGCTATAGATGTACTGATCGAAGCAGTTAAGCAAACAATGTAATATACTATAATGAGAAGAGTAATGCAAGTTCAAGCCTGTCGAAAATTCCTGTTCAAACTTGCATGTAGTATTGAGATAGCCAGCGTCGTGCAGCGAATCTTCCTAACTGTTTATTGATATTTTTTTACTGTTCTTATATATTTGTATTTTATTGTTGTTTCTATATACATTTTATAGCAAAACTTTTGCCATATACTTTGGTATAAATTTTATTACCTGCTTTGGGATGTTTAACGGCTATAAGTAAAAATCCATAAAAAATGCAAAAAATAAAAGAAAAATGGGGTCCCCCCAAAATAGGTGGGTGATGGGTAAAAACGGAGCTCATTTTTGGATTTAGGAGGTCATTTTACAAAAGAATCGTCAAGAATGGTATCAGGGCCGATTTTCATGCAGACCAGTGTAGTTAATTCAAGAGAGCGTTACACTACAGCATTCCATTAAAAAAATATTAAATTAACAGTAGTTTGTTGCAAATAAAAATTTTAATGTACATATTTTCCTATATCTTTTTGGATCCTTTTTTTTCAGGTAACAGTATGAGTGAGTCAAAAAAAATGCAGACAATGCAGTGTTAAATATATGAAATATGGCTTTATTCCGTCACTATGAAATAGTACCTATGTGTCTTCTATGTAATAAAACGATGTCAAACGATTAAATAAAATCTTCTAAGTTTAAGGAACATTTAATAAAAATTCCTAGTGACAAAAAAGATAAAGATTTAACGTTCTTTCAAACAATCAAAAAAAAAATTGAAAACACCCACATTGCAAAAACTCATAGGGACAACATCTAAGAGAGATAACGATGGACTGCGTGCTTCTTATAATATTTCTTTAATGATTGCGAAGAACGCAAAGCTGCACACTATTGGTCTTTGCTATTGGTGAAGAACTTATTCTACCAGCCGTAAGTGAAGTAATACGCACAAACCAGCTTTCTATATTATAAAAGGAATTCCACTGAGTAATAATACTGTACAAAGAAGGATCGACGAAATGGCTCAGTGTGTAGAAAACACTTTATGTGACTACTTAAAAACATCTGAGTTTTCTATACAGCTTGAAAATTTGGGTTAAAAGAATCAATAAAGATACATGTTACTCAGTTTTAAAAAAATGGTTTCTAAAACCTTGCGTTGATAAAATTTAAAAAAAAAATTTTTTTTAATCTAAAAAAGTTTAATGGCAAAAGAGCTTGAATGAACTTTTTTCTGAAAATTTAGAATTATATCTAAAACATAAAAATACTAGAATAAAAAACTTAAATAATAGAAATTCAGGAACTAAAACGAAACTTTTTGAACTGGGTACAAACCAGTTTTTTCAGTTAAGACTTGAACTATACTCCTATTTTTTTTACAAATAAAATAGGAAAATAAAAAACTTTCTCTATTATTTTTTTATCTAGAACTACATCTCTAATGTTATGTCTATTAGGTTTTTTTGTTTGAATGTCGCTTTCTAAAACTAATATTTTGTAAATTCCATTGACGTTAATTTTTTATGCACTATTTAATAATAGTTTTTTTTAATGTGTACTTTAACAACTACATTTTTCATAATTTAGTTTATGCTTTATCTATTTATAATTTATTGTTATTTATATCGCATTTTTTTTTCAAAAAAGTGCTTTATGATAAGGACATTTTGGTACTTCTGAAATCTGATATGATTAAGGATTTTTGATTAGCAGTTTATGTTACAACTGTTTCATTACTTTAATAAAATCTCTATTTACGTTTGTAGTTTCTTATAAATTAAATATTTATCTTCTCAACAGTATTTGTTAGTTTGGATCTCAAGAACAACGAATTCTTTTGTAGATCATATAACAACAAATTTCTATTCAATGATTAATAAAAACCGGACGTTTTATCTACAGTTATTATATGTATTTGTTCCATATATTTGCAGTACACTTCTGCTGTTATTATTAGAGAAACTGTGATTGATTGGTAAGTTTATTATCTAACTTTTAGCTGTAGTGTTGCAGATGTTTTTAGCTCCTCACTTTTATGCAAATAAGTCAAGCTCGGCTACAGACTGAAATTTTAATCTCATAGATAGTTTTATGTTTCTAAATTAAATACATACGGGTTATATAAATCTGCACATAAGCAATACGGTTTGTAATATAAAACGTAAATGAAAAAGGTTTTTGAAATAAAACAAAACGTTTTCTGGGTTTTTGTACTTAGCTAGGACAATTTTTATTCTATATAAAAACTAAAATATTATTTTTAGTATGTTTTGCATTCATGTAGCATTTATTAGGAAATAAATAAACTTGTCCAATAATTATAAAAAAAAGTATCAAGTTTATTTAGTTTATTTGTTTTTGAACAAAAATTTGATCAATGACTAGAAGTATAGTACTAAAACTAATACATTACTTTTAAAACCAAGTTTTCGGTTTAATTTCAATCTTCACGGATGACTAGAAAGACACCATCATTGATCACACCTCTCGCATTTATTAAATACGTAGAGACTTTAGATCAGTACCATTCAAAAGATTTTACATGTTAACGCAATCTTACTTTTTTCATCATTTTTAAAACCTGTAATCCTGGAAAAGGACACGTCGGGTAGAAATTATGGCAGCCGTTTCCATCTACCCCAGAAATCAATTGACCCATATGAGCCGCAAAGTGGTACTTGGTCAGTTCCATTGTTGTTGTTAATGAAGTATCTCTAAAAATTAAGTATTAAAACTTTCTCGTAACGTGACTGGATTCGATAATCGTCTACGTAACGCAACACGATGTTATAATGCAATTACTGTTGTTACTACAGAGTGAAAGTACCGGAATACTTTCGTTTTCTAACCAGTTGTGACTTAATAAATTCCATTATGTTTTATAATTCCTTACCTTATGAGAGAGAGAAGAGATTTCTCCGAGTCCGTTAGTTTGTCTTTGTCAAAAGATGCGTTTAACTCGCAGATCAATTTTGGCAAACATGCATTTTTTATCGTTTTTATAATTTGTGCTCGTGATGTCACAGATCCTGTAACAGGATAAAAAAAATTAAGCGCGAAATTATGTCAAGGACGTGGGTCGTTAAGTAAATTACTTTTATCGAAGTTATTTTCCACGTATGAATGTTAAATCATGTTAATTAGAAATTGTTGACAAATACTCGAGTTTAAAATAAAATAAAAATTACTAACCAATAGCTATTTTCTCGTCTTCAATATCAGCGTCAATGTCAATTTCAGTTTTTAATTCACCGTATCCAGGATTGTTGGGTTTCCTATTTCGCGATGACCCAGGTTCTGTACGATTTCCATCAAGAAGTTGTGCAAGAAAATTTGAGTAATCGGTTGTAAATATAACAATAACACATACAATAAACACTAATTGCACAGCGATTTTTCTTGATATCATGATTGGACGTCCATTAACTAAAAGACACCAGTAACTGGACTACTGACTCTCGCTTACCTTGCGATTTCCGTCGTACCCCGCTCTACTCACCTTCAATAGTGAAAGTAACTCAAACAACCAAAATAGTATATTTGTTTATTTACAAAAAATTCAATCTGCTCATTAGTTTTTAGTAATAGAAAAGAAAGTTTCGCAACACCTAGTTGTTTTTCTTCCGCGTTCAATAAAATTGTTCCTGTTTTGATGATAAAAATTAATCAGTGCACTGTTATGCAGTTGTACTTATGGAGCACGTCATAAAGTACTTAGTGTCGCTATACTTTCAAACTAATTTTAACCACATTTGAAGGTTGACAATAGAAGAACAATTTTAAAAAAATTGCAGGTACCTGTGTTTTTCCAAATCTGATTTTCTACTGGCACAATAGAAGAATGACGCAGTTTCTGAGTACTTGCAATTCAATTCTTAAATCGACAAGCTTCTTTTGTTTGCCATGCCGTTTTTTACGTACTGTAGTTTTAATAATTTAATTTGCACTTATTTTTGTTCTCGAGTAATGCTTTGGTTACGATTGTTATACTTGTAAAACAAGAAAAAAGTACTACTGCATTTGGTTTGTCCAAACAAAAAATAACTAGTAGCTTAGCAAAGCAAGGTCGTATGCTGAATATGCAAACAACTTAATTATTATTTTGTCGATATTTGAAGAGTGTGGTAACACCGTAATTAATATGTACGAGGTGTGACAATTTAAATTTATGATTTTGGTTTTCAGTATATTATTAGTAAAGAGCGGATAGTAAGGCAAGAAAAAATAGCAAAAAAGGTGGCATAAAAGGCATATTAAACCTGCCAAAAAGGCAATCAAAAAGACACAATATCTATTAAAATTTACAGTTTATTTTTTTGTTTTACAATGTTTATTAAGTGCTAATTTTCCCAAGAACAAATCAAATATTCTTCAATATTTTGACCAAGAAGCTGTTGCCTTTTATCATTTAAAATATTTTTATAGAAAAAGTTCTTTCGACATCACAAGATGAATTTGAATTTCAGTCAGTTGTTTAAAGAGGTCAAAGGAAGGGTTTTTTGATGCGACGGAATCCAATTTTCGATTAATTTTTCTTCCTATAGTCCCTCGACATGCTCTTATAATTGCTCTTATTCTTTCGAATGTAGCGAAAGATTCGGTCATTGCGGTTTCGCTTTTTTTCTAGCTTCTTTAATTCGCCAGGAACGCCGAAAAAGTGTGTTTTGATAAAAAGTAGTCCTCTCTTAACAGCTTCGTCATTAAAAGCTTTTTGAGATTTAGCAATTACTGCAGAGGGCGTCTCGTCAAATAATTCAACCACCTGAAGTAAGGTTTGTTTAAATTTATATTCAAAAAACTAAAAAATACATTCTTAAAAC
Organism: Aquatica leii; assembly: GCA_035610365.1. Lineage (NCBI taxonomy): Eukaryota > Metazoa > Arthropoda > Insecta > Coleoptera > Lampyridae > Aquatica > Aquatica leii. The sequence continues at coordinate 31,725,857 of CM069439.1, forward strand.
ATACTTTGTTAAGAAAATGAAATATTTAAATCATTTAGATATAATCAGTGCTTCTGAGAAATGCTTTTTTTGTCATTTCCCGTGGAACTTAATAAAACAAGGCTGAATACAAAGGGGTACTTGGCAGGAAGAACACATGTACCTTGTCCTTTTCTCAGCAACTTTTGTGCTGCAGAGTCTACATCTTTTTTATGTTGGATTTTGAATGGGAAGATGTTTTCCAACTTCAGATAGGCGTATCTCATCTGGAACGGTGCGTTTATTTGATAGAAATAATATAGGTTTATTTCGTCGTTTTCTGGAACTATAACCATCTACAAGTTGTCTTGCCAAATTGATTCTAAATGTCAACTGATCACATGGTCTCTTTCTCGCTGTATTCATAAGTATAAATGAATCGACAATAGCCATATCTACTAGATAATAAAATATACGGTGCCACCATTTCGTAGATCGTCGACCATAATTTTATTATTTTCGACTATAACAATGGGGCAATAAACGGTTTCTCTCAAACCCGTCTAATTTTTTGTTCTCAATACAGTCGATGTTTCCTTTGGACAAAAGTAATTTAAAATAACATAACAATAACAACAAATTTACTGTCCATCCATTTGACATCGGATATGATTCCTTTGGTTTCAAACATGAATTCTCCACGTTGCATTTTGGTTTTATCCTTATAGATGTCTGTTAAGTTCTTTCTGTTTATAAATAAATATCCCCTCTTTCAGTAGTTTCTCCATAAGAACGACTGAGCCAAAAAAATTATCGAAAGCTACGACACAATTCTTGTCCTTTAGCGAAGAAGTAACATTTATGACAACTCTTTCACCTAAACCGTAACTGTTTTCTGAATCAGTAGTCTTGCCGGTGTATATATCAAACTTGCAAATATATCCTGTAGCAGAGTCTGCCAAGCACCACACCTTGTAACCTCTTTTCACGGGTTTCATCGACATGTACTGCTTTTTCGATGAGCGTACTTTAAAGAAGATCATTGACTCGTCGACAGCCAGGGAAATCGAGTGTTTATATAGCTTGCGAATAAAATCGTTGAGCATCATGACGAGAGGCCTTACTTTAAGTAATTTATCGTATCCCGTCTGATCCTTTGGAACGGCCTTAGTGTTATCATTTGTATGAATATTCTTCACAAGTTTTTTATACCTCTTAGATGACATGACTTGAGCTACCGAAAGAACTGCTAGAATAGGATCACTTGACCAATAGTTTGCCAAGTGTGGAAGTTGGTGAATTCCCATCATAATCATTACCCCTAGAAGAGCCTTGATTTCTTCTTTAGAAGTGTCTTGCCAATTTTTTGATGCCCCCAAACCTTTTTTCTTGTTAGATTTTCTTGACAGGTCTTGTGATGCATATAAATTGGTTTGTTCAACAATGAGCTCCAAGATGTCATCACTAAATATTGCATTAAAATAATCTACTTCCTTAGCATGTGGGGGAAACTGGATCGTGGTTTCTGCCGGTTTATGAAAGTCGATATTCTTGTCATGTAGGTGCTCGCAATTTTTTGTCCAGGTGGATGGCTCTTCACTGTTCTCACTATCATTACCTTCATCGATTTCTTCAAGCATAGTTAATACACCTGGAGATGGCGAATTTAAGAACTGGTTTGTCGGACTGGGAGGTTTATGGGTGATACGTCCACTGGTGGAAGGAGTATTACTTGTACTAAAATCTATGGATTCCAGAATGTCCATTTCTTCGTTTGCATCATTATCCGGTTCTTCATCTGAGTTCTCCTCATCATTCGAAAGACTGTAGAGGTATTCAAGCGCATTTTGTCGATGAAGAGGATTCTCTAAATCCCACATGACTAAAAAATACATTTAGGTAATACATCGTCCCAATGGGCACTGGGAAGAATATTTCCCACATAAGAAATAATATAGGCCGTGGGAAGTATTTTTCCCACCTATAAATATCGTCTTCCTATCAACATAACCAAAAACAAAAATATACACAAATATCTGTAACTAAGTAATAAATCTACCTAAATTATAAAAAAAAACTCATAGGTCTTACCTAATTACGACGATGTTTGCGGATTTTCGAAAAATACACAAAACCTGCGTTAAAAAAGTGCTAAAAACGTGGTTGTTTATAGAAAAGGTCAAACCCTACTGAAAAGGAATCTGTAGATGCAATAATTTGCAATTCATAAGTGTCTGTTTATGTTTCAAGGAGATGGCAGCACCAATACATTTAGGAAATATTTTGACCCGTGGTCCGTAGCGAGAATATTTGCTGGTGGGAAATTGGCTTCCCACCGCCGACGAAAGGGATAAGACAATGTCAGATTATAGTACAAACTGTGCCTCTTTAATTTTTTCAAAATGTGTGGCATAAAAAATGCAAGCAGATAACCAAGTTCCCCATCTTGTTATAATAGGTTCCGGTGGAAGTTTAACATATAGAACTTTTTCTTTATAGGCCCTTACCCGTAATGGTGCTTTCACAAAAACCTGAAACAAGATCCAATAATCAAAAAGAGAATCTAATATGTTAGAGATTTTGACCTTTTTGGTGGCAGAAATTAACTTGTTTACTATTGCAAACTCGTCTCTAAGTAGTTCACACACCCTATGTATTCCATGTGCTAGACAAGTTAAATGTTTTAAATTCGGATAAAATATTTCTAATGCGTGAGCGGATTTGATCATATAAGGTGCTGCTTCGGTTACGAATAAGAGAACCTTTTCTTTTTTTTCGCAATTGGGATACAGAAGTCCTACAAACATAAAATTATATAATTGTAATTAATAGATTGGATTATATTAATCAATCATTAAAAAAAACTTACGTAAAAAATCATCGAAAAAATTTGCAACTGTTTTGTGATTAATCTGTGGAATTTCTTTGGATGCTAGCAAATGAGCATTTCCTAGTTCTAGTTCAGACAATTTACCAACTACAAAATTTGCTTTGCTTTGCAATCGGTTGTTTTATCAACCGAAGTCCAAATGTAATGGTCCCCAATGTCATTCCTTAGTGTCTGTATTTTCCATAAAAGGTAAAACAGCATTTTAAAAACTATTAATACTTTAATTAAACTGCTTACCGATTGGTAACATATGTCTAAATAATTTTATCTCAAAGTTGATTCATTTGGAACAACTTGTTCGGTGTATTTTTCGAGAAAATTGCGAAAATTGATATTATCAAGTTTTTTAAGAGGAATTTGAGCCGACACTAATGCTTTGGACAAATCTAGAGCAAAACCTGTTTTTGATGGGCCAGGTTTATTCTGTTGATCTTCTATAACGTTTTTTAACAATGGTTGTTTCATACTTTTTTTTATATTTTTTAAATGTAAACCACTACCCAAGTGTTGTTTTACATGGTACTTTTTAGTAGCCCTGATCTAAAATAATACATATACTAGTAATTAAAAGCATTTAAATTAAGATAATACAAACTTACTGATTTTGAACAAACTTGACAAAAAAAAGTTTTTCCCGTCGGTTGTTAAATTATTGTCCAATTTACTACACTTGTAATAATTTTCAAATTTTGATTGTTTATTAGATGGCATTTTTAAAACTTACTCACAGCACAACAGCAATAGACTATCACAGTGTGACAATATCACAGGTATTTGAAACAAACAAAGAATATTTTAATCATGTGTTTCAGTCATTAAAAGAATCCCACCGGACAAAATTAAAATTATCTATATTTGTTTGCTTTACTTAGGTACTGAATAGACCTATAAAATATGATTCATTCCGAAATCCTTTCGGTTTTGTAAATAGTGTTCTGTTAAGCCTGTCATTGTACATAATCCTAGTATAAATTCTTACAATAGTTCTTCTCTATAAGCGGTTTTTGTATTTAATGTTTTCTGGAAACCATTGTTTAACAAAACATGAAAATCATTGTTGCTATTTATAGGTTCGTGGTAAGACCTTTTGAGCAAAAAATGTTAATTATATTATTGTACGTAATTTAAGTAAAATTCTGTAATACGTTATTGTCATCTACCTATTAAAACACTGTTTACACAAACTTTTCAAAATTTATATATAAAAAGCCAATATAAAATAATACTCTTTAAAAAAGCAAAAAAGACACAGTTACACAAAAAGGCAAAATAGGCAGGCTCCAGTAAAATAATTAAAGAAACTCATTACTAATATGTTTCAATAGCAATCTTTTTTAAGAAATACTCTGAATAGATACATGAATATAGTCATTTTGTAAAAAATGTTTGAACCTTTAAACTTCCTTACTAGATTCAATTGTATTTGATTTGCTTCTTATAGATCTATAATTTTTTTAAGTTTTAATTAAAACTAATAATGATACTTTGCTGGTATTGGTATTGATGGATTTAAGCTTAATGTTGTGATATTTTTTGATTTATTGTACAAATTCTATGAAAAGATATTCTTTTGTGCTTAGATGAAAAATATTCAAAATTTTTTTCAGACTAAAACCGTTGTACTAAAGTAGTAGTGGTAGTAGACGACAGGTTGATTCATATAGTATTCAAAACTGTCTCAATATTTTTTTGAAGCATTAAATATTTTAGAATGTTGGCTGGGTATCTATTTTTTTAGGTGACGATAATAGTTTGGATTACCTAGAAATGATCAGACTCGTAGCCATTGTGGCGTTGCTTGGTTGTATTGATAGATGTTAATAGACAAGAAAAAGAAGTTCAAGATAAAAAAGAAAAAAAGCTGAAAATGTTTTTTTATTAAATTAGCTTTGATGTTAGACGTCACTGAACTGTCATATAGTTAAGAAAGTGTGAAGCAGTGTTTCATAAGTTGTGTTATGTGTAATTTTCAATAATGGAAAACTGTGCAAGAGGCTGTAACAATTCTTTAGACAGTTTATATTATGTTTGTGGATTATATGTTACAAAATCGCAAAATAAGCCTTTAAGTGAATTAATTCATAGATGTTATGTACAATATTTTAATTTTACAAAATTAAAAATCAAAACAAGACATGAGTACCACATAATGCTGTATTTTGTGTTTTGTCAAATTAACTTACTGGAACAAAAACAGTCATTCTTCCTGTTCTGTCACAGAGCCCAATCCTTTGGCAGAACCAACAAATGACGTCACGGACTGTTACTTCTGTGTTTTTCAAAAAAGAATAAACACAAAGTAACGTACCCAGACATTCCATCTTTAAGCAAACTGACTGCGAGCTTCCAACTCTAATGTATTGAAATCTTTTGCAAATTCTACGGATGAGAAAGATATAAACGATATTTTAAATGCGTCATTTTGAAGCGATTTTATGTATGTTCCTTCTAACGAACCACATCTCATTACTAAATCAGATCGCAATGACAAGATTTGAGTTTAACAAAAAAATCACATATTTTGAGATCTTGATTAAAATAATCTTTTACATTCCACTACAGGAATCTCTGTTTTCAAGAAACGTCACAATAAATTCAATTTTTTTTACAAAGTTAACAGAGATTTTTGTTACTGCAATGATGTAAATGGGCTTTTATATGAAATGAGTGTTTAATATAATTTTGCAAAATGACGGTTGTTTATCGATTCGTCGAAAACTAAGAATTCTATTGGCTCACTTAACACAAAAAAAAACGTATGACATGTCAACTATATTAACCCATTAGTGCATACAGTACGTTTAGAAGGATCCCGATTTTTTCTCTCTCAGACTAATTTTGAACTTCCCGCTCCCGACAAACGTCACTGGCGTCTGTCATATACTTATTCTCGTCTCGTGGATGTGCAGTTTTTTCTTACAAGGTGTTATTTGTTATAAAAATTGTTATTATGGATTCCGGGTTATACTCTACTAGAAATGGAGGGTAAGTACATCAAATAAATATATATCAAATGCATCCTTTTTTACAAAAACTAAAATTAACTATAACGCAACCTTTCTAGTAACGCCTAATAACGTTTCTGTCGCAATTGCATGTTAGTGCTTTTCAATAAACTTTGTTTTTTGTCAAATCCTTTGAAAACGGACTTCATGCATAATATACAGTGAATTGCAAAAAACTGAAAATTTAAGAAACAATTTTTTTTATAATGTAAAATAAGGTTTGTCCCTTTTTGGAAAAATGTAAAATTGTGAGTTTTATTTTTCTGTCATCTACCGTTTTTTTTTTGCAAAAAAACCGAAAATGAAATAAGTAATTTTTTCTATAGTGTAAAATAGGGTTTGTTCCTTTGTGAAAAACTCTGTGTACCTATTTTTTGTTATTTTTAGATTGACTCTTCACGAATTACTATTATATCTAGAAGAGGATGATGAACTACAACTGTCACCATATACATTCAACCCATCACAAAAACAGGGCAGAAACGGACGAAGATAGTGACTTATCTGACCAAGAGGAAGGCAAAATAAACCATTTACGTCAAGTAATCCTCAATCAACAGTGTGAAGTCGTATATGAATGTGTCAATATTGAGATTGAAAGTGACGATGAATCTAATATCCCCTTAGCGTGCTTCGAGAACATGTATCGTCTCAAACGCCTTCTACATCTCGATAGCCAACCGCTTCAGTTTCTCAAAATCAGTCAAACAAAAAAAGAAAGAAATTGCATAACTGGTCTGTAAATTGTCTAAATTATGACACACACCACTGTGTCCTTAAACCACCATCAATCAAAGGCCAAACCGCCAAAACTCCTGTAGATTTCTTTTCTTTATTTTTGATGAAAACATTTTGAATACTATATAGACGCAATAAAAAATTAACATTGAATTTTTCCAAAAACGAGTTGTATGTTCTGCTTGGTGCCATGTTACTTTCTGTATATGCAAAGTATCCAAACAAACGTATGTTCTGGAACAGTGGTGAAGATACTACAAAAATTCTTTTAAATTCAATGAGACTAAATCGATTTGAACAGTTTATTAGGTACTTACATCTTAATAATAATCTTCAAAACGACAATACCGACAAATTATATAAACTGAGGCCTATCATTGATACCCTAAATAACAATTTTCGAAAGCATGGTGGTTTAGAGGAACATCTTTCTATTGATGAAAGCATGATTCCCTATTATGGGAAACACAAAGCAATATATAAAGGGAAAGCCAATAAGATTTGGCTACAAAAACTGGGTTCTTTGTAGCAGCGACGGATATATGATTAACTTCGATTTTATACCGGCAAATCTCTGAATGAAAAACGGTTTGGTTTGGGTGGAGTTGTCGTTATGTTGCTAATAAACTCAGCAGAATTACCGCCATATACGGGTTTTAAATTATATTTTGACGACTATTTTACCAGCATCCATTTGCTGTCATTTATCGGAAATAAATATATGTGCTACAGGTACTATAAAAGCTAATAGGTTAGAAGGCTGTCTATTTCCTGATAAGAAAAGCTGGAATAAATTAGAAAGAGGCTGCTACAAATTTTTATCCAACAGTGAACTTTTACTAACACAATAATAAGGTTGTTACTTTGGCTACAAATTTTGAAGACTCAAGCGTAACGTCCGCGAAAAGGTGGTGCAGGGAGACGAAAAAAAAATATACATCAACCAAAAATTAGTAGTAGCTATAATAAAGGAATGGGAGGTGTGGACAAAATAGATGGACTTGTGACGGCATATCGATCGCGAATGAGCCAAAGGAAGTGGTACTGACCAATCTTTCAATATTTGGTAGATGTTAGCGAGCCAATGGTTGGCTACTTGTAAAACGAATAAAACCAAAGGATTCTAACTGTCCCAACTTGCTGACTTTTAGGCGTTACATTGCAAACAGTTTTTTGCAGACTTATGGCAGCAAACCTTCAAGATATCAATCATCTGTTCCATTTGAAAACGTTAGGTTCGACGGAATTGATCATCTTGTACAATATTGTGAAAACGACATAAAATGTAAACTTTGTGGAAGAAATGCAAAATTTACGTGTACTAAATGTAACGTTGGACTTCATCCTAAACATTGTTTTATAAATTTTCATGAAAAACTATTATCGTATTTTTTTTAATGTAACTAAAAGTGAAACTGTGAATGAAGTCCGTTTAAATGGATGTGCCGTAACTTTCAAACTGAGCAAAAAATTGCTAAAAAGTCTTAATAAAACATTTTACTAGACACATATGCAACCACTTTTTTTGAAAATATTTTTTGTTTTCAAACTTTTTTTGTCTATACACTAATGGGTTAAATCTCATTTCGTATTTAAATAGTCTTTGGCAAATCTGTGGCGACCTTATGGTTATTGCTTTATTACTTGGACTGAAAGAAACGTTGCTTGTTAATAGTAAAGAAAATCAACAAAGCGACCTTTTGATGGAACCTAAAACTTTTCTTTCTAAAACAACAAATTCAGGTCAGAAGAACTAAAAGACAAAAAGAATACAAAACTTTTTGTCAAAAGGATGGCTACGTTATTGGAAAATCAAAAGAAAAACCTTGGAAAAAACACTGCGAAGCTATGAAACGAGAGTAACGTACATTATTTTTGTAAAATTACATTTTTAAAAAAAATTTGTGTATTTGCCAGAAATATAATGCTGGTACTACATTTATTACTAAATTTGACATTTATTTTAACATAAGGTTTTTTTCAAGGTTTGTTAAATGACTTTTCCTACTGTTACATACAATACAAGACCTGTCGTTTATTACGAAAGTGAGTACGTTCCCGTTGTTGATGATCATCATATCTCGACTGACCAATCAAATATTCTGCTTGCTTGCATCCTCTCTGGTTTCGCTTCCAAAGCCGCGTGATTGCGAAAAAATATTTGTTGGTCTACAAATTAGGAAGCTTATCAAAGATTAAAATTTTGAATGATATAGAACTGGCAGCATAAACTTCTTTTAATGATGTTTGCAAACGTTTTCTGAAAATCAAAAGAAGGGAAACTACTAAGATATCTTTGCTAATTTGCTAAAATACTATTCACATTTGGATTTTTTTTTCATCTAATTTAGGAAAGATGAGTGATAAGCAAGAGAAAATATTTCATCAAGATATTTCAAAAATGCAAAAACGATATCATGGTAGATGCAATCTCGTCATGATTGGAAATTAGTGCTAGCGTCTCATTAGAAAAAGCAACAGCCAATATGAACGAAAAACAAATCTATTTATGCAAAACTTTGATATGTCCGCCTTTTTTTAGTGTATAATTAAGTGTTTTTGTATTCTTGATACTAATTAAACATTCTAGTATTTTATTTTTTATATGATAAGGAGGTTAAGGCTGTTTTTTGAAAATCTATTTGTAATTAATATTATTTTTGAAGATTTTTAATAAAACAGCGTTTTGGTTAGAAAACCATTTTTTTTCTTTATTTTAAAATCTGACTTTTTGGTGACGACGTTTCGCTTATCTTGTAAGCTTTTTCAAACTTTTGTTGTACATTGTTCTGCAAAAAATTCCTTAAGATTAACATATGTTATAATTGTAATTTTTTTTTTTTTTTATTAATTTAAATGAACTATTTTATATTTAAAGTTAACATGATTATATTTATGTGACGAGTGTCGAATTGGATTAATTATTAATAATGAAAAAGAATTACTTGCCAAATTTTTATAATTTTGTGTCATGTAATTAAAATTTTTTTTATTTTTATAAATTTTTATTACTTGGTTTTTGGTTAATAAAAATTTATAAAAATAAAAAAAAACTTTAATTAAATGACAATCACAAATTCAATATTAAAAAAAAATAAAATTGTCGGCTGTTGATAATTCAACTGCATCGATATTCGTACACATATCGGTTTTAAGGACTTTTCAGTTTTACTGGTATTGCGTTATTTACCGAATTAATATTTTTTTAAAAAAGTACCGTACAAAGAACCCTAAATTTTTTTGTGAAGAAACCGAAAATATTTGTATTTTGGAATATCAGTTTCTTATTTATATCTATTAACAAAAAAATGTTTTGTGTTAAAATTATAACATTTTTTTAATTTTTGGTATTAAAACATAGCTAAACGACATGCTTAACTGTAAAGATAGTTTAATTAATAACTACTGATAAAAAACAGATTTGTAAATTTGTTATTAATTATATCCTATTTTACCAGTTCCTAATGAGCTTAAATTTTGACTTGCGATAAATTCTTATTTCCGTTTTTAAGGTACTTTGTATATTGTACTGTACATAAGCAAAAGGCATTTACATTTCTCATCATCTTATCACTAAACAGTTTAACAAATCTTTACTCAGTAAGGACAAATTAACGGATTCACACTTTGATAGACACGCTTTTATTTAGTTTCCAGTGCATTGAGCTGAAACAGTAAACGTGTTAAAACACAATAAAGAATTAGACCGACATTGTACTAATTTAATTGTGTTTGGTTTTATTAAAACGCACGGTGTATTAAAATTAAAAGCTCACGATTCAACTTTTTGTAGTTTCTTAATAATACTTCAAAACAAACTCTTTTTTTTACTTTTTTACAATTAAACAAAAATACTATCAATTAATTGACAAATTTTACATATGTTTAAAAAAATGTCGTTTTTTTTATTTGATTGTAGTAATTATAAATTAGTGTTGCTATTATATTAAAAAATAAAAGCGAATAAAAAATATTTTAGTTTTTGTTTACAGAAGTAAAAAACATTTTCACATTCTGAAATTTTTCGATTTTGGTTTTTGATCGAAAAGACACGAGATGCCGAATTTTGTTTTTGGTTTAGTCACCCTATAAGAAATGTAGTTTTGTAGAATGGACGATTGATGTCATTAAACTTTATTGGGAAAATTTAATTTCAAGGTTTAAAAAGTATGTAATTGTGGTTCAGTTGTATGGGAAAATTACGTTGAGATAATAAATGAGAATTATTAATCACGAACGTGATACAATCGGGTAATTAATAGATGACACCTGCATTAAAACTACCGATGACATTCACAAATATTTGTTAGTCGACTGAATAGTGAAAAAGATAAATTACCTCTAAACTCACCGATCAGTAGAACGCATCCACATTTGATAAATTTGACCGGCTTATGTACAAATGGAATGTAACTCCATAGGGAAATTCTATTCCAACTCAATACGTCAGGATGAAAATATTTGATATTAGCGAATCAACTTGGTTATAGAGCGTTTCTCTAAACGATTTGTTACTTTATTGGTATTGACGGTCTAGCGTCACCTGTCTAAATTTTCCTTGTGTTAAAAGTTGATTAACCGTGACCCTCTAAACACAAACCATTATAATTTAATAAAAGTATAATAGTAGGCTCGCATGTACAACTTGTGAGAATTAGATTATTGAAAACACATGACTACATTATATGCGGATTTCGTGTAAACAGTACCATTCAAGTTATTATCGAAACGATTCTTCAGTAGCGCAATAGCTGAAATACTAAAAACACGAACTCGTTTTCTGATAACTATCTTTCAGAATATTCATTATCTACTTCATCAACTACATGTGTTTCGTCTTCTGGTCATTTTATGAAATTTGTTCATTTGATTAACTATCTCCTAATTTGGTATCGTGGACTATACCTAACACGCCAAAAAATGAACTCAACAATCTGTTTTAAGCAAGATAGGCAATTTTTTCATACAATAAAATTGATTTTTCTTTTATAAAAACTCATAAAATTATTCATTTGCTCAATACATACTAATAAAATAACCTAATTCAATAAAATATGCAAAGCTATGTTCTAATATACAGGGTGTCTTAAGCAAACCGCCTTATAAAACGTTTGTGTTTTTATTATACAGGGTGTATCTGATTACCGGGTTGTTAATTTAGCAGGTGAAATTAGAGCATAAATACAAGCAAAAACGTCAAAATAAAACATTCAAAAAAATCAAAATTTGTGCAAATTTCTTCTCTGCGATTTGCTGACACCAAAAATAAAAATAAATACAAAATAATGTTATCAAATTACGAGTAGTTAAATTATTGTGTTAAATGAAGTTGCTATTCTGCACATTCTGTTAAAGTACACTAGATAATACCTTCTCCATTAGATAAAACACAAACGTCTACACGTCGCCGAAAATTGTTCGTTTCTCGCGTAAATAATTGCATATTCCGTTTAATTCAATTGCATTTGAGCTTGCAAAAAATCGATTTCACAGCTCATTTCTATTATTTACGGGGATTTTGTATACTTCACCTTTCATATAGCGCCAGAAAAAAGTCTAAAGAATGAATATGTGGCCTACTGGCTGATCAGCGTCTAATGCCGTTTCTTCCAATCCGACGACACGCATTTACCGCATAGTTATAATCAATAAACAGTTTCCATATGTTTAGATACTCAGAACCGGTCTGAAAAGTTTAATCGCAAATAACTTAAAACTGGGTCATTTCAACCAAATCTTGAAACGCCACAAGAAAACTACTGTTTGAGTTTGTTGTAGTATTTTAGATACAGCTTGTATAGTGACAAGACTCACAATTAAGTTCTCTATGTTATCTCACCTTGGTTATCTTAGTTTTTGCGTTTTGTCTCACTATAGATAATTTAATAGTATCTTGTAATTTTATGTTGAATTCATTTTTTGTTATAATCGGTAAATCGCTAAGTACAGTAATACCTCGCTTAACGTAACCCCCGTTAACGATAACATCATTGCTGGTCGTCGAGCGGTTGACAAACAAGAGCTCTTGCTCACCTGCTGGGATTCAGTGGACTTGTCAGTTAGTTGCAGTACTATAACCTTCACGACATTGGTTATACCTTGTGGTTATACGCTCTTTGCATCAATAGTTAGTAAAAAAAAACGCTATAAAATCACGTGTTATTTCTTCTTTTGTTAATGTTGATTCGGTTAACGTAACGTTCTCGAGGAACGCATCCCTAACGTTAAACAAGGCATTACTCTACTGTTAATTATGCGTTAACCGACGTTAACATCGTTTTAAATTTCTTTCTAATTAGCAGAAAAACGTATTTTGCAGCTTTATAAAGATATACACACTGCTTTTACTACTTTCATTATCAAGATTCTTTTCTTCGTTTTTGTTAAAACCTAATATCAATGGTTGTTTTCATTATTTTTTTTTACAATCTTTACGAAAACAACATCTTTTTTAAACCTTCCGTATTTTCCAAACTCTTGCACAAACTCAATAAACTTTGAACCTTTTTTAAACTGTTTCACTACAAACCAAAAATTACGAGCATCTTTAACCTTATTCAACTGCAGTATCAAATTTTTAGAATTTTCTTTATTTTTTACTCTATGAAGATGTTTATATTCAGTTTTAGATTCTACGTACAACTATGTAGACTCTGTAGTTTTAAAATTTTTGGTAAAATTTAACATACTAAAAACTTTAGATTTTATTTTGTTACATTCCCTATCAAACCATCGACTTTTATTTACTCCCCATGCTTCTCAGCAGCCATGCAATGATCCTTTCTCTTTGACGCATGGCTGACACCATTTCTAATGTTTTAAATAAAAACTTCCATATCTCTTTAAGTCAGTAACTCTGTCTTAACTTTATTCTTAAATCGAACATCGTCCTCCTTCGCCTACATCAATTTAGACAACAGTGTTTTCTTCCCTTTTTGCAAGTTGTTGTTACAAAATGGTACTTTAATTGTGACTTCCACTGGCAAGTGATCAGAAAAATATGGAAATCCTACTTCAAAGTCCTTAATAAAACTGGATTCATTGTGGCAGCTGTCAAATCAATGACAGTCAGAATCTCCAAACTGTGTGCCTATTTAATAAAGTAAATTCAAAGCCTTCAAATAATTCTAACACTTTTTTTCTGACATTTACAGTTTCATCTTCTGATTTTCTCTCCATTTCAAGCCTAATATATACCTCCTTCTCTAATTCTAAAACCCCTTAAAATCACCAAATAAAATAATTTTTTTCTCTCTCGAATTAGCCCCTATTAATTCATACAGCCTTACCAAGTGAACTTTCTAACTGCTGTTACAATTTAGATACACCGGAAGCAAAATCAGTCTGCTCAGAATCAATCACAAGAACTGGAAAATTCTCTAAAAATAATGAGTTTATCATTTAGATTTTCTGTTAATAGTCAACAACATACTCTAGGTAAAATTTAAAAAAAATGTTTTCATATTAACTAAATCATCCTTTGTTATAAAAGTTTTTGTAAAACATAATACACCAACATTTTGTATGTACTCAAAGAATCACTATTATACAATTTGTTTTTTAAACCGCAAACATAACTCAAAACATCTGATTAGAATATGGGAATTGATGTTGTCATTTTAGAATTTAAAATATTACTTTCTACTTGAATGTCAAATGCAGAACGGTTCGTTAAAGCTCATTCTACTCGCCCTAGGTTTTTTTGCAGCCATGGCCATGCTAATAAATGCTTGACCAAAGAGATACCATCATGTTTACACAAACATAGCGTATTTTTACTAAGGTCCCAAAACAACTTCTTAGTTTGCACACACAAGTGATCAAATATTACAGCCAACTTGACATTTTGACCTTGTGGCAATTTTTCTAAATTTGTTTTTCTTAGATAAAGAAGCTTTCAAAGTTTTATGCGCACTGGCCGAGTAAAGTCTTTGCTGATATTGAAGCTTGTCATTTTAGCGACGTCCTCGTCCTTAAGAATATGGTCTATAATAGGACAATATTGCAGGACTAAAAGCATGCTCATGATTTACAATGACTGTCCTATCGACATCTAGCACATTCTGAAAAAAAATTAGCACAACGCTTGTTCAATTCACATTGTTTCCATTGCGTTGAAGCTCAGCAAAAATCAAATTATTTTGCTTTGAACGGCTTTCCAGGTCTATAACATGGTTTTGAGTTTTGTAAACCACCGCCTTCAGATGTTTCATTTCTTGTCTGAAGCGCACATTCTTTAACCTCAAGTCCTTCACTAACTGCTCTACTATTTGCACTTTTTTTTGGTAGCCACATTCTGTAAATTATTACCTAACATATCACACATTAGCTTAGTTAAAATGTCCACGTTTACATCTCTTACCTTAGGAACCACCAGCTTTGATTTTTCAATTTTTTTTCTTACGAGTTTGGAGTACTTGGTTCCTTACTTTGCTTACTGGATTCAAAAATGCGTGCACGTGGTAATATACTAATAGTTCAGTAGTTTCCGAACTGCTTCTGCAAAATTGCTCAAGTAGTTTTAAAAATCAATATAAGAATGTGTTATTCTTGATACAAGATTGACCCTTATTGCACAAATATTTTGTGTTCAAAACCACTTTATGCACTTTTTGCCGTAACACTGCTTTTGTTTTACATAAACAATTTTTACATGCAATTTATCTTTATCATTTTATCACGTCTACACTAAAAATACAATAAATGTTTATTTTGCTTTCACAATAAATTAAGTTTGCGGAGCTCACATACATCCGATGCGACGATACTTTAACTAATCCAGGTACTTACACTTACATTATTACATTAAATTTCTGTGCACTTTATTTTTAACTTTTTCTCTATCGTGCTAGCCTAGAGTTGATACGCAAACAAATTAAGCAGACCAGACGAGAGTTAGACACGATTCTGAAACAACTTTTTTATCTTCATCTTGAGTTACCCAACACTCTATCTCCGGATGATTGTAATCTCTTTGACAACATTACTAACCAAAAATCTGATACCATTCTACGGCTTACCCCTAAAGTTAATCTCAAAAAGTTTCAATTGCTGGAATCCAAAAATTACAAAATTTCTTCTTCTGGAAAACGGTCGCCAATTTGTCTAGTTTGAATTTTACTTCCGAACAAGGAAGAAGAAATATGACATTTTTAAGCGCTGTTGAGTTTTCTATAAAACATCCTTTTGGCAACATCTCAGATCCTATTCGTATTCGTACACCGATAAAATTCTTAAATCATTTCAAGTTCTGGTATTTTACCACCTGTCACAATATACTTTTTGATAACGGTTTGGTGATTGAAAAATCTCTTTTTTTTTCAAAAGCAAATTGCCAGATAGCATAGAAATCATCAATGACTTCAATCGTGACCACGGATTTATACTATTTTCTTTTTGATTCCCGGTTGCTACTCGTTAATTAAAAATACGCCCTTTTTGGAACATAACCCAATCAAAATCGCGCTCAACCAATTACGATCATACTTTTTCTTTATATATAGTGACTACTTCTTCTTAATTCACTCTCATTTTATAAATATTCCCCTCCGATCTGTCAATGTCAAAGCTGTCATAAATTTCGGTTTTTTACAAAATTTAATATTGTTATTACGTTATTGTTGTTCTTCGTATTACGTTTAGTGTTTTGTGCTACTTTGCAAGTTTCCGTTGTTTTGTGTTGTTATCCAATTTACAAAACATGTTGTTTCAAGCTTGTTCGTCGATGTCTCAACAAGAATTATTAAGTGCTATTGATGGCTTGAAAAAGCTACTATCCAAACTTCCTGATGAGCCAACTCACTACCCTCCCGTTAGTACTGATGAGGAAGGTTTCCAACCAGTACGAAAAAAAAAGAAAAGGAAGTCTCCTGTTTACCTTAAATCTCATATGAGTGCCGAAGACGATACTATAAGTCAGGTTAGTTGTACCCCTAAATATCAAACGCCTTCTACTTCACAATTTACTCAAATAACAAAAGCCAATGAAATACCGCCCGCAGATATGTTTGCTAAAAATATATTTAAAAATTATAATCCGATCACCTGCAAACCCACCAACAAAAACGATAACCACGATCCCCTAATAATTCTGAGAGAAAAGTCGTTGTGACCTTCAAGTGCCGCACTTCTTGATTCCTATAAGATTAATTTTACAACCGCCGTCAACGTTAATGATGGCATTAAAATCATCCCTTCATTCGTTTCGGACTGCCGTGCCATGATAAGTGTAATGAAACAGAAAAATATCTCAAACCACACGTATGCACTTCCCAGCGAGAAACTGTTGAAAGTAGTAATTAGAGGTGTTCCAGAGACTACTCCAACCGATTCGATTCTAAAAAAACTAACAACGCTTAATTTTACACCTACAAAAGTCATACAATGCTTATGCCCCTATTTCTAGTGCTACTTCCAAGAGAACAGAATTCTATATTTAACCTGGCCCATTGTTGTAGAGTTGTTATCCAGGTAGAAACTCTAATTTCAGAGTGCCGATCGCACCAATGTTTCCGCTGTCAACTACATGGGCATTCGCAATCGAAATGTACTGCTCCTTACCGCTGTGTAAAATGTGGTGATTTTCACCCATCGTACACATGTACAAAAACACGAGATCTACCTGCTAAATGTGCCAATTGTGGGGGACCTCACCTCGCTAACTATAGCCAATGTCCTGCTGCTACTAAGCGCACATCTTCCTTTGCAGTACAAAAATCTCCTGCTTGGAATAACTCTCAAATTACTTCTTCGACTTTATTTCCTCCTCTTCATTCTATCCAAGAAGTTCCTTTAGGTACTCAACAGTTACCAATTAACAATACAACGATTGACACATCATTCACTCAGCCTAATAAACGTACACAAATTGCAAGAATTCTAGGTGACATGTTCACTACTTTCAGTCAGTCCAACCCTACCGAAAATACTACCTCAGCTTTCTTGTTGCAAACCCAACAGCTTCTGAAAATTACTTTGCAATAAACAATTATGGCAACTAAACCAAATACCACGTCCCTCAAGATATCTTACTGGAACTGCAATAGCCTTCAGTACAAAACTACTGAACTTCAACATTTTCTTAATCAGTACAAAATCGATGCTATACTTTTATCAGAAACTCACCTTAATGCTTGCCATAACTCCAAAACTTCTAATTATACTTTTTACCGTACTGACCGTGACAATAAAGGCGGTGGAACCGGTATTTTTGTTAAAAAATTCCTTCAGCATTATCAACTTCCAAACCCTGCCTGTGATCATTAAGAGTCAACATCCATATGGCTTGAAACTTCTGTCGGCAATATTAGAATAGTATCATGCTATAAACCACC
This sequence comes from Aquatica leii, assembly GCA_035610365.1. Lineage (NCBI taxonomy): Eukaryota > Metazoa > Arthropoda > Insecta > Coleoptera > Lampyridae > Aquatica > Aquatica leii. The sequence continues at coordinate 31,743,781 of CM069439.1, forward strand.
CAAATCTCCAATGACAGACGACGATCTTGATCGCTTATTTTCAAACTATCAACCTTCCATTGCAGCAGGAGAATTTAACAGCAAACATATTGCATGGAATAGTCGAGTTTGCAATCCCTTTGGCCGTAAATTACTTAATTATATAGACAACCATTCTCAATTATCAGTTATTGCACCAATTGAACCTACCTACTATCATGACACCTTCCGTTCGAACATCTTGGATATAGCAGTCCTTCAGAATATTTAATTTTTCCCTACCATTTACTCTATTCCTGAACTTAATTCAGACCACAATCCCGTTATAATGCATTTTTTAACGCTGACAACAGACCCTGCGCTCAGCCTACGTTCTCACACCGATTGGACTAGATTTAATCGACTATTAATTGATAATCTTAGCCCAATCCCAATTATTGATTCGCAAAAATGACTTGACGATAGCATTAAGTTCTTTCAAACAGCAGTCGTCAATTCCTGTAACCTCGCTACCATTTCAACTACTAATAAGTATTCAAATTCCTTTCCTATTGATATCAAACAGTTGATTCGTCGCAAAAACCGAGTCAAACATAAATATCAACGAATCCTTAACCCACAATACAAAAAGGATCTAAACAAATTACAATTTGAAGTACGTCTAGCTCTACAAAACTACAAAAACGATTCTTGGGCATCCAAATTAGATTTTCTAAATCGTGACTCTCATTCATTTTGGCGCATGCAAAAAATTTTGCGTAACGTTTCTTCTCGACTTGATTTACCAATTCACTCTGCAAACGTCCTAGTTTACTCTCCTACTGAAAAAGCAGAATCACTTGCTGACAATCTTGAGCTACAATGCTCCCCCAACTACCAAATTGCCGATCTTGACCGTATGGATAGAATAAACTAAAATGTTGTTTTTTTTTATCACAAAATTATTCTGATGCACCACTTACTACAGCCTCTCCAATAGGAATTTCAAAAATTATACGATTCTCAGAAATCGTAAAGCTTCTGGTCATGACAAAATTTTTTATAAAATTATCAAAAACTTTCCTCAGAAAGTAATAATGTACCTCACCGCTATCGTTAATGGTATACTAAGACTAGGCTATTTTCCACGTGACTGGAAGATAGCTGATGAAATAGTTCTTCCAAAACCTTTAAAAGATCACAAATTTCCACAAAACTACCGTCCGTTATTCCTGCTATCTTCAAAATTCCCGAAAGAATCATTCTCTCTCGCTTGAACTCAGAAATTTCCTGCTTAAAAATTCTTCCGAGCGAGCAATTTGGGTTTCGCTCTAATCACTCTACAACTAATCTACTTTTCAGAGTCACAGAATTTTGTTACCATTCCATGTCTAATAATCAAGCCACTGGAACAGTTTTCTTAGACGTTTCAAAAGCATTTGATCGAGTTTGGCATGACGGCCTTGTTTACAAATTAATTTCAGTAAAACTTCATCCTCAATTAATACGCATCATCCATTCCTTTATCTCACATCGTCACTTTCGCATTAAACTACATAATGTTTCGTCCTCGATCAAGCCCTTAGCAGCAGGAGTTACGCAAGGATCTGTTCTTTTCCCAAATCTGTATAACCTTTACACGCACGATATTTCCAAACCCCCCAATATACATCTAGCACTATATGCTGACGACACCACCATCTTAGCCCGCTCCTGGCAAACGAAACACGTAACTAACCGCCTACAATTAGCGCTAAACATTTTAGACACATTGTTTACCGATTGGCTTGTGGGCGTCAACGCCGAAAAAAGTGCGGCGATAATATTTTCTAGGAAACTAAAATATCATCCTTATAGTCAACTTACAATTTCCAACAATCAAATTCCCTGGTGTAACTCCGCCAAATACCTTGGTGTGATATTAGACAAACGGTTAACCTTTTCCACGCACGTCGAATCCGCCGTCGATACAGGTCGTGGTTCTCTTAGATTTTAGCTCTACTCTGTCGTAAGAGCAAATTAAATCCTAAAAACAAAATTCTTCTGTATAAATCTGTTATAAATCCTATTATGCTATACGCTTCCCCTGTCTGGAGTCAAGTCGCTAATTCCCAAATTAACATAATTCAAATCGTCCAAAATAGATCCTTGAGACTCTCTTTCAACGCACCCTGGTTTGTCAGGAACAAAAACCTCCACCGTGATGCTAACCTCCCTCTCATTAAAGACAAAATCTTAACAAGATCCAAATCACAAATATCCAAAAATTCTATACATCTAAACCCACTTGTAAAAAATTCTACAAATTATGACGAATCACACAGCAAAATAAAACGCCCAAGAACTTTTCTCAAAAATTAATAAACTCAAGCATCCTATCCATGCCCTATAATAACACTATTTAACTTTGCCATAGAACAATATCTTACAAGATGACGGGGTAAAAGGAATAATTCCTGGCTCATCTGAAAGATTATCGCTTCTTCATCGATTTCTTTGTTCAAGTTGAGTTCTTTGATTTTTGTACGCCCTGATGAAACCCCTTTCAAAAGTGAGCAAAACAACATTGACACGATTCAGACCCAGAATACGTTTCTATCTTAGTATATCATAGAACCCGCCGTGGAAGCCTTTGCTATTACATTAGCAAAACTGAAACCAAAAAAGAACGTCGTTTGATTTAAAAAAAATTGTCTACTTTAGCACACTAATCTTATGCAACTACAAAAATAAAATAACAATTAAAATGGTCTTCGTTTTGGACATTTCTCGTATAAAGTTGTCTATAAGCTGAACAGTAAACATCTGGAAATTATTGTTTTTATTGACCGGTTTATTTTCGGTTCATTAGTTAATTAAATTGTTTTTTATTGGTTAACTCAAAATTAAATTAATTTGTTTTGCTTTGGTTCTATATTAATTACCGTTAATTGTAAATTTTCTACGTTGCGTTGGTGTTAAATTCGTTGAAGTGACTTCTTACTAATTGCTTAACTCGTTTATGCATTGAAATTTAAACCCCTAAACAACAATTGCAAAATAAATGGTTTTTTTCAGTAAGCAGATTTTCAAAGAAAAGTGATACTTTTTTATTAATTCTTTCTTTGATTATTGTCATTGACTCATTTATCTAATTACAGGAAGTTATTTAAATGTTTATTAGCACAACAATAAACCTTTGGATAAAAACGTTGTTTGTTGATGTTTGATGTTTTAAAAACTATATATATATATATATATATATGTCTATGGGTGCTTTTGGGGACTTGTATATGATATACAAACGGACATATACACGACACTTTGGAGACATTTTTGATGTATAGTTAGAGGAATGTGTAAGAATAAGTTTACAACATTAAACATTTTTAAACAATAAAAATTTATTTTGTTAAATGAAATATGTTTAAAAATTGTTTTTTTTCTCGCATAAACAAAATAAACTAAAATAATTTTTATTAAACACATTTACACCTTGTAACAGTTTTAATTAGCTTGTTTTTAGTAGTACATTTTGCAATTAATAAAAGAAATGAATACATAGTTTTGAAACTGTTAGCATAATTAAAATTTACAGCAATTTTAATTCTTTTCTCATAATTTTTGCTTGGTTTTTTATATGTAAGAAAAGGTAGTTAAAAGACAAGAATGTGACGTTTTCATATCAATTGTTTGTTTTTGTGGTAAAGAAAATGTTTTAATTTTTTAATTCTAAACAAAACTTTTTTATACCAATTTTTATTGCAATTGTTAAATAAACTTTATTTAAATTGCTGATTTAATGTTTTGTTTAAGCAATCATATCAATTTATTTTTTTTAAATACTATTTAAAATTTTTAATGTCACATTAAAAAAGAAGAAACTTACCTTTAAGTAAGTTTTTACAGTGTGAATATCAAAGTCAGATGAAATTAACAAGTAAAATTGCAGGCTTGTTTTGTACCTATATACTTATCTACAGATACAATTGTAATATAATCTCGCAGTACATACATCATGGATTATGTGATTGATTAAAATACTATCTTGACCGCTTAAATTAAGCAAATACAAACAGCGAACGTTCTAGACCGCATCTATGGTAGAAAAGGACATTTTTGAGTTTCAAGAAGTAGTAAACTTACTAAAAGCAAATTTTGACTATACCAAATGCTTCTACCGAACAATATTTTTTCATTGTAAACATTTTTTAAATTAATTGTATTTCAAAATATTTGAAGAACTGTTTTGCCTACCACAAAAGAAAAAAAACCGAAAGCAATTTTAAAAAAAGAAAAAGAAAAGTACACTTAAAAAATTTAAAAAAAAACAATTAAAAGCGTATTATGTCAGCGAAACTAAAGCATGAGAAGAAGTAATTTATGATTAAAAAAATGGTGTAGAAACTTAATCGTAGTCAGACACTCTTAAAAACGACTATTTTAATTAAATTTTTTGTCAAAAAGAGTCTTCAGTACTAGTTGATGTTGCCAAAGTTTTTGCAAATGACTGAGAATTGAATGTTTCTCTCTTGAAACGCTATAAAATAAATTACTTTTAACTGTAACTGTAAATAGCTATAAAGGTGATAAACGTGGTGAGTCGATTTTACATCCGCGTATTTCAAAATAATTTTGAATAAAACTGCGGGATAAAACCACAACGTAAAGGACAAGACTCATCAGCAGTAGGAGATACACTCTAATGTAATTCCCACAATTGCATTAACAAACCCTATATCTTTATATACACATACGATTGATGACAGAGCCATCTTATAATATAAGAAACTATGTATGAACGATAACTGTAAATTATTTTTATGATTTTTTACATGCATTTATATCATGAAAAAAATATAAAGATTTGAATTTTGTTTTATTTTTACATTATTTAACCGTAAGAGGAAAAAGTGAATGTGCACATTTGAAGATTAGATTGCAATCACCTTGTGACAATTGTCACGTGCAAGACATTCCGTAGACACAATATAGAGCAGTTAATTTTTTTAGGTCAATTCTATAAGTCGTTTAATAAGTATGCTATAATCATATTACAAAACAACTGTTGTAATATGAAGTATTACTTAGAGTTTAAGAACTGTTATTTTTTGTGCTTTATTACATAAGTCAGTTAATGTGATTTCTTTTACCAATGACATTTTGAATTATTATTTATTAGTAGTTTTTGTTTCAAGCGATTCTTTTAAAACTATTTAACTGCTCTTGTAATTACTCAAAATTGTCATAAATCTATAAAAAATTACGTAAATGTTTTAATTTTTTGCAAATACTTATAAGAAATTCTTATTCAGTGTATTACTTCGCAATTTCCATTTTATTTTATCACGGGAATCACGTTCAGTACATATAAATTTCGCTGTCAAAAATATAAGGAAGTTAAATTTATTCATATTATTAAAACAACTTAAAACGATACAATTCAAAAACGTTGCTAGTTGTTAATTAAATCAAAAAAATGTTTGTTTATGGATAAACCAAGAATTTTATTTCAATGTTTCAACATTTTGATGAACACGTGTACTAAGGAACTAGCAATATTTAATTTTTTTTGTGGATAGATTTTTGAAGTCATTAGGCTATGACTACAGTTTTCAATCATATGTATAGAAAAATTTAAATTGAACCTAGGCTAGGGCCGTATCTGTAACATTTTGTTTCGCGCTAATGCTACATTACACATAAATATGCCTGCATGTTTCAAAACACAAATAGTATATTACGTATACAAATATATAAAGTACATTTAGGCATTGTTCATTTATATCTTTTGTGTAGATTAAGCTTTTTAAGTATGAATGTAATGGAAATTTACGCACTTAAAGATTTGGAGTCATTGTATTTGGTACCGGTTCTGTAAATTTCTATGAATAGATAATTTTATTGAATGCACTAAAACGGAAGTTCTTTAGCATTTCTTTTATACAAGGTCATCAATTGCTTTGTCCGAGTGTTATAAAAATTATAATTCTTAAAAATTACTGTTTAAATAAAGTTTTAAAGTAGAGTTTAAAAATATTACACATAGTAACCAGTTTTAATCATAAGTTTATAAAGAATTTCTTAGAGTATTTTTCAAACAAACAATTATTAGTGATTAAATGAACCATTAGTTGCATTCTTAAAATCAGAATTTAAATAAACCCTGCTTATAAACTTATTGAAACGGCACCAATTTTGCTATATTATTATCAACTATTTAACGGGCATCCACAGGTGCGACTCTCGGGACGTGAAACACCTAATAATGTAATTAAACTTGGCTTACAAACCACTTAAAAACAAAATTTGCATTACTGTAAATTTAAATTGATTCTAGAACAAAAGACAAAAAATTTTTCCGAGATTTCATGTATTCATTTTTGATCTAGGAATTATAACGCAAATTTAGATAGATTAAACTTTCCAACGATGAATGTAATAAAAATTTAAGCAATTAACGTAAAGATTTGGGTGTCATTGTGTTTAGTTTCCGGTTCTGTAAATTTCTAAAATAGATAATTTTATTGTATGCACTAAAACCGAAATTCCGTTGCATTTCTTTTTATACAAGGTCATCAGTTGCTTTATCCGAATGTTATAAAAATTATATTTATTCTTAAAAATTACTATATAAATAACGTTTTAAAGTAGAGTTTAAAACGCTTACACATAGTAACCAATTTTAATCATAAGTTTATAAAGAATTACTTAGAGTATTCTTCGAACAAACTATTATTAGTGATTAAATGAACTATTAGTTGCATTCTTAAAATCAGAATTTAAATAATCCCTACTTATAAACTTATTGAAACGGCACCAATTTTGTTATATTATTATCAACTATAGTCCATACGCTGGGCAATATAACATAAGTGATTAAGTCGTAAATCTAATGTCATTTATAACGCGACAGATAGTTATATTTAATATTCACCTAAAATTCAAAGTAAAAACTTATTCCATACGGGCGAAAGTTGCTCAAAAGAAACCTTATGGAAGCTTAAAAATAATAGAATAATAGTTTTTAAGTACCTAAGAGTCAGCGGTTCTCAATAAAAGATACACTATTTTCATTATGAAATTGTGATGTTTTTATGAATTGATCAATTTCGCTATAAAAATGGTATATCTAAAAGTAAGAAAATTTAGATAGATAATAGCAATACACAGACACTGATGCACAGATTACAAATAAATAAGGAATTTTGTAAAGGATTATAATAAGTAAAGAAGATTTAGGAATGCAAAAACTTTTTTTATTACTTTAAGTACAATAATCACTTCCTATGTAATTAGATTTAATTGAGTATCATCGAATTAGTGTCGTAATGATTACCTACAAAGCTATATTGTTCCTCTAAAGAATATATGTATCTTACCATACAACAAATATAATTGTATAAATTGATGTATTTCGCTATAAACAAAATGATTTTTAGTAAAAATTAGTAAAAAAATAGGTGACACGATTTCAAAGCATAATATACACATGCATTGGTACTATATTAATATGTAATCATATACAAATATACTTAATTATTGCTACACTTAGGTACTATTTACAAATCGTTATCGCTGTCACTAAAAGTAAAGTCATCGTCTTCTAAGTCACTGCGCTTATTTACATTAAAAACCAAAGGTCGTACACCGTCTACAATTTGTTCACGCTTGTAGGTATCTTTGATTATTTCTTCTGTGTGAGTTACACAGCGATTCCACACGTCTTCTTTTCCTGAAGTAGCGCCTATATGGTTGTCGTAAAACTTCTTCGCAATTCCCATACCAATTCAAAGGGATTGAAATGGCAATGATAAGACGGCAAACGCAAAACTTTGTGACCATGCTTCAATGCCATTTCATCGACAACATATTTATCTACAGAATCTTGAATGTTTTGTTTCACTAATTGTAACAACTCGTCTTTGAACATTACAGTATCAAACTGTATGTTTTTACTTTTTAACCACGTTGTAATATCGCCTTTGGTTGACAAAGCTGTTGGAAGCTTTTACTTTTGCGTGTGTGGTAGGAGGCGTTGTCAACAGCAATGATCGACGGCTTTACAAGATATCGTAAGATGCGTTCCTAAAACCATTTCTCAAACAGTACCGAATTCATATTTTCATGGTAATCTGCGGATTTGCTGGTACTAGAAAATATTAAACTGCCTCCTTCTATAAAACCATTTTGGCTACCAGCATGGACAATAATATAGCGTTTACCATCGGAAGCCTTAGTTGTTTTAAAGTTTTTACACTAGCATCTTGCCAACTACGTTTACTTGCACCTTTGCTAAAAACCTATGTTTCGTCTAAAAAGACGAACTCGTGTGGAATTTCGGATTGAAGATTTTTTAGGTAATACATTACGCATAGAAAGTACATGAGATTGTTCGCATAAACCTCGTCTGTTATCAGTCTGTTTAAATTTAAAACCCATTTCCTTCAGTACAAGCTGTAAGCTTGTTCTACGGAAATCGCAAACTCGTTTCAATTTTAACACGGTTAACAATGTGTCGAGAGTTATATGTTTTTTCTATGCATGCATATCATAAATCAGCCATCGGATAGTTTGCTTTTTAGTTTCTGGTAGGTCCGTCGTACATTTCTTAGGCCGGCGATTTACAATTTTCTTTAAATCGCTTCCATTCTCTCGTATAGCACATATCTTCGCCACTGTTTGTCTGCATAGTTGTACCGCATCTGTTGTTCTTTGCTGAATAGCCATTACTGAAGTAAGTGGTCCACCATGATTCTTTTCCTTTTCGAAATAATCGTACACATTCAACAAGATTTTACGTTTAGTTTAAGTGACGTCCGTTGTGAACAGGTTCTATACAAAAATAATCGTGTGCAATTTATTATTATATTGCAATAAATATATTTTTAGTTTACTTACTGTACAACAGTACAGCGCTTAATTTAATGCAATTAATCACTACTATCAAAATAAGAAAACCTACTCGGAATGTACGTAGGTAGTTAAGTAATTAGATGTCTACTAAGTACATAATTATGACACTAATTCGATGTTAGTTAATTAATTCGAATTACATAGGAAGTGACTATTGTACTTAAACTAATAAAAAAAGTTTTTGCATTCCTAAATTCTTCGTAACATATTATTATAATCATTTACAGAATTCCTTATTTATTTGTAACCTGTGCATAAGTATCTGTGTATTGCTATTGCCTGTCTAAATTTTCCTATTTTTTATATATACCGTGTGTTTATAGCGAAATTGATCAATTCATAAAAACATCACAATTTCATAATGAAAATAGTGTATTTTCTATTGAGAACCGCTGACTCTTAGGTACTTAAAAACTATTGTCCTATTATTTTCAAGTTTCCATAAGGTTTGTTTTAAGCAACTTTCGCCCGTATAGAATAGGTTTTTACTTTGAATTTTAGGTGAATATTATATACAACTATCGGTCGCGTTATAAATGACATTGGGTTTACGACTTAATCACTTATGTTACATTGCTCAGCGTATGGACTATATTTAACGGGCATCCACAGGTACGCCCCGCGCGACGTGAAACACCTAATAATGTAATTAAACTCTGCTTACAAAACACCTAAAAAACAAAATTTGCATTACTGTAAATTTAAATTAATTCTAGGTCAAAAGGTACAAAAACTTTTTGCGACATTTTTTATTTGTTTTAAATACATTTCATCAATACTTAAAGTTAGGAGAAGACTAAATTTGATAAAAAGAAAATAGGTACAGAAGTAAAAAAGCTAATAATTTGCAAATAACTGTCAACTAATTGTTTATCATAAATAAGTGTTTATTATGTATGTACTTGTTGCATCTGTCTCATATTCACAGATGAGTGAATAGGTTGGGGCCGCATGTAAATTTTGAAATCTGACACTGAACTGGATTTATTGTTAAAATAATAGTTTAACTGTAATTATATTTTTACTTGATTTAAAATGAAATACATGTTCTTTTATGAGCATCTCATGACTCTGTTTTTACTAACGTATAAATAACATAAATGTAAAAAAATAAAAACGTATTTTCGACTCTTCCAATAAATTTTTTAAGTTTTGTTATAGAATTTTTACTATTTATCTTTCTCATCGATTCTTTTTTGGTTTAAGTATTAGTTTTGACAGAATAATCTTTGTTTCGATGTGAGGTTTTTAAAACGCTAGATTTTTTCTAGAATTTTATTTTATTTTGTCTAAGTTTGCACAGCTAAACGACCGATGTCAATTTTAAAACTTTTTTTCTGTCGTTCTATTGTTACAATTTCTTTTAATACTTTTTCTAAAAGTAACAAATGATATAATCACTCGCTGTCATTATGCCATAAAATTGTTGTTTTCGTAAATGATCTGTATGCTTTGATACATTTTTAAACATTAGTATTAATAATTACTTAAAATTTTAGGAAAGTGAAATAGTTTATAGTAATGATATTTGCATTAACTGAGACTTTTTCAACTACATATTTTCTAAAAGTATTTGAAAAATTAATATAAATACTCGTGCACATTGCATCAAAAACTTTACAATTAAGATAACGAAATATTTGATTAAAGTCTAGCTGCAATACCACATTGACAATTTACAATTTATGTACTAATAAAAACATAAGTTGTCGAGAATATACTTTGAAACTTGCTGACGAACTTAAGAATGTGTGGGAAATACAATGAGTTCTACAATCTATCATCAAGATAAGTAGGAATTAATGTAAAAACAATTGCAAAATTAGTAAAAAAAGTAGTCTGTGGGAAATGCGTAACTGTTAGAACAGGAGAAATTCTACGTTTAGCTTGTATTTAATTGTTTAATCTGTTTTAGTATCATCAAAATTAGTGATCTTGCTCTTCGTCTTGTATTGATATCCTTAATCTCGTTCTTGCTCTTGTTCTTGAATATAGAGTTGTCTTGTTCTTGGTCTTGTACGCAAGAGTCTTGCAGTTACACCATACTATGAATAAAACTCAATGAGGTATAATATAATAGTATGTTATACCTCATTGATAAAACTTCACAATCAAAGCCAATTTTTTTTTAATGGATGTTTGATTAATAACGAAAAACTAAGTTACTTTAATAAAAAGTTAAAAATTCTCTCTAACCCACATAAATTATAATAGACACGACATGTTTAGGCTTTTTTAATACTTAAGTCATCTACAAGTACAACTGCATCTGTAAACGGCGTAAGTATTAAAAAAGTGGTAAGATGTGTTTGTTATAATTTTTATTATTAAAAATGAATGTGGATTAGACAGAATTTTTTACTTTTCATTATTCTACTAAACCTGCAATAAGAACGATGATACAGAATATTAAGTTACTTTATTTTTAATTTTACTTGTCAACGATCTAACAAGATTTAATTTTATACTCAAACTATCAAAATGCAAATACATAAATACATAAGGAAATGCTAATTAATTTCAATTCTTAATTTTGAACGACCTTAAAATTGTGTATACCTACATTTTTTATTAAATGCCTAAATTTAATTTACAGACAAGTAAAAATATTTGTGAAGGTACAAACTTGTTGAAATGTGCTAAAAGATCGACAATTTTTTCCCACAAATGTTAAGTAATAAGTACTTTTCAGTTTTGAGAATTTAGTTGTTTTAAAAAACGAACAATGCCTCGGCATGTTTGAAGGATTTGTATACGTATTACAGGCGCCGTGCCGGTTTAAAATCCTTTTTAGGTGCCTTTATTGTAAACTAAGTAAAACGTGTTTTTTGGTACAAATTTAGAATTAAAAATTTGGAACTTTTCCACAAGTTGGTATTTTACGAGTTATTTTATTACTTGTATATACTTTTATTAGATCATAGAAATGTGAAGAGTTTATATTCGATGAACTCAAAAAACAATTAAATTAAATTAAATAAGCTAATGTCACTAAAATTCGTAACAGCGTCTTTCAACACTTTAGGAATCGATGAGAATTAATATTTTATTGGTACCTATTTACCTATATGGTTTCTATTCATATGTGACAGAAAAATATGTTTTATTTAAAATTTAGAATATCGTTTTGTTTAAATACAAATTTACTGTAAACTTTCTTCTTCTGGAAAACTAAATTTGTTTTATTGTACACACTAATTATAAAATATTTTCTTGACATAATTTATTTCAATGAAATTACATTTTAGCCAAATTTCAAATAGTTTTATTTGGTTTAAGTAAATATTTTATTTAAGATGATTATAGTGTTTACCTATTAGTTATAATTTTATTTTTCAAACAAACATCACTCTGTAATAGCGAAGGCTTCCACGGCCGGAATCTATACTAACATTAGAATGTCTTCTGGGTTTGGACCGTGTCATAGTTGCAACCGAAGCTGCCAACTTCTACGGAGTTTAGAATCTGGCTTGGTTCACAAGTTGATTACCTAACTCGGTACTGGTTCTTTGTTAGATTTTCGTTTGCTTTTTCAGGTTATCGTTTTCTTTCTTACCTTTTCATAGTTTAGGTTATGGTTTGTTTTACAAGTGGATAACCTAACTTTTGAGAAGTTCTTAGTTAGATTTCGATTGCTTGTTTGAGTTTTGCGATTTATCTCACGCCCTGATGAAGCCCCTTACGAAAGTGGGCGAAACGTTGGCAGCTTCGGTTGCAACTATGACACGGTCCAAACCCGGAAGACATTCTAATGTTAGTAAACATCACTCTACTAAAGTCGAAACGACTCTTTTTCAAAAAACTTTTTACTTTTACGTACACATCATACAATATTTTTTTTTTGGGAAGACAAATGTTTTTGTATGTGGGATAAAAAAAAGTAATAGTTAGTAATAAGAAAAAACTTGCATCCAATGTTAGTCTTGCAATCTTGAGTCTTGGTCTTGTTAATGGAGTTATTATCTTGCTCTTGGTCTTGCAAATCTTGCCAGTGCGAGGCCAAGACAAGACTGCAAGACCAAGGCCGATTTTGGCACTAATCAAAATGAAGTTTCACTTCATTGTTTTACATTTTCAATGTAAATCTGAACTTTGATTGATTGATTGGTATCGTATTTATAAATAAATAAATTATGCCGTATTTCTAGTGTTAAAAAAAGGTAACAAAAAAAGACAATACAATATATATTGATATAAAAACTATGTAGAAAAAGTAAAAAGTCAGATTTAAAGCCAAGAATATGAAGATAATCGTAGAATAGATATTGTCAAAAAATAGAATTAAAAGGTTTTTATGGAACAGTGCTACTCTTTTGGAGTGTTAAACCGCTATGTAAAATATATAAACTACAATATTCCAAATAATAGTGTTTCAAGCTGACTTTCTTATTTTTGCGATTCTCTAACATAAGTCATCAAAATTTAGAAAACGTAGAGTAAATCAAGTTATCACTGTTTAAAGCCAATAGTTAAAAAATGTTAAAAAGTACTTATAATTAACAACTACTACAATGTTATAATTAAAACTATCTTTAAAATTAATATTATTTAATTATAAAATTAAAAAGAAATAAGTAATTAACTAAACCGGTAAACATAAATAACCTTTGCAAAAAACTGTTAAAATTAAAAATGTATTCATATAGATCGGTGCTTTCGGGGACGGTACTTTCGGGGACCGACCTCGAAAGTCGCATTTGTCCCCGAAGTGACCGATCGGTGTAAAATAAAGTCCTCGAAATGACCTATAGACATATATATATATATATATATATATATATATATATGAATTTATAAAATAATATGTCTAAAATATGTATGTAAGTATGCAAATGCATAACTATACGAGACCTATACGAAAACTTGAATTTATGTAGAAAGATTTTTGTTAAAATATGTACATGCATATTATATATATATACAACAATTTTGTAACATATGGAAAATATGCAACACAATATGCAAAATATTCAAAAAAATTTGATTTTGAAATTCTCTCTATAATTAATTTGTAACTGTTATCAATAAAACTTCAATTTTGGGTTATTGTCGAGTTATTTAAAAGTAGACAAAATTAAAATGACTTCAATATAAAACATTTATTTATAAAAAAACAAAGAATGTGTAAAAAAACGCGAATGTTTTGATATATATATTTTAGCACTGTTTAGTTTTTAGTTAAAAATGTTTGTATAAATTAATTAAATAGTTTATACGTTTATGTTTCTTTTTTTGAGTATGATCGAGATGTTTTTATTAGGTGCTTCAATTACAAGCTATAAGAAGCTAAAAAATGGTCGGTTATATATACCACTTAGACATTAGCTTTAAAGCAAACGATCGTATTTCTAAAAAGACATCGATAAGGTCTAGGGAAAGTCCCCGGTATTGGGAAAAGTCATGATTGTGTAGAAACATAATATTTTGCTGTACGGCGAAGAATTTTATAATAATAACTATTATAAAAAAGTTTTCGTTTCATTTGCTAACAGTGTCAAATTTCTTTGAAAACAATACTCGTGCATATATGGCCGTTTTCTAATTGTCAAAAAAAAATGTTTTACGATATCGGATTTGTGAAAATAAAAACAATTTGATATCGTAAAATAGTTTGTTTTGGCAAATCAATTAGTTAAGTGATTGGATTGCAATGTCGCAGTCATTATATTTTATTTTTCATAAAAACGTACAGGGGTTGTGCTTTAGGATATAAATTCCTAGTCACGAACATCTCGATTTTCGGTACAATTTATATATGTGCGTCGTAGGTGCTTAACATTTATATATAATAAAATTTGGAATATCGACATTATTATAAACGTGTCTTTGCATTTATTAGACGCTGAAGATATCTCAGTAAACAACAATGTCGTTTAACTAAGAAAAAGCAGGGAAAATCAGGATAAATCGTTTGTCTCTGACTGTTTTGTTTTCGTTATTGATGAAATACATGTCTTAAAAAAGACTCATATTTCATAAGTGCGTTGAGTTAGAAAATGTTATGTGGTTTCATCACAGCGCACGCAATATTTCGAATGCGATTTGTCATTTGTATTCATGCACCGTCTAATATTAACCTAATCAAATTGCACGGTTACAATTCTAGATTGTATATTAGTAATACTAATTGAATTGTAATGCAACGTTCCCTATCTTGGGCTAGGAATATGACCTGCTTTGTGCAACTATTCTCAATATTGCTTTGTTTACCCCTTAGGTTATTCTCATGCATAAACAAACACAATGCGAGTTTAAATTGCCAATAGCGATAGTTTAGGCTGCAATATAATATCAATTTCAACTTGTAATTTACAATAATATTGACTAATTAGAACAGTTATTTATGCAGAAAATACTCTACTAGGTAACAGTAACAAACATCAAAAAATAATTGCTTACATAGCGGTCATAGCGGCTTCTGAGCTAAACTTCAACGTTTATTAAAACTTAATTGCTTTGTTTGCTCAAAAAAAAAAACTAGCAAAATGATTATCTCTTTGTCATATATTAAAGTTTTCTATCGATTGTAGTTTTGATTGTATCCATATTCTTTTTACGTATTGCTACTCGGATAACGTAATTTTTTCAAAAAAGTTTTTGTGCATGTTAATTAGTAGTAACCTTTGGCATATCTACAAACAATGCCGGATTTAGACTTCGGCGACCCATAGGCAGAGCATGTGGTGGAGGCCCTCAAATCGTTTGTGGTTAACTGTTGAAAGTTTCTATTAAGGTCAAGGTAAAGAAGAAACCAACTAAATAAGTTGGCTAACACAATATTTATTACAAATTAAACTAGAAAACAACTAAAATAGTTTTAGTTTACCTACAAGCTAAATTATTTTTCGTCTGATTTTCATATCAATAAACGTATCGATAATATCGTCGAAGTCTGTTTCCCTCAAAACATCACTCTCTAAACTAAGGAGAGTTAAAACATTTAATCTGTCCTCGGTCATGGAACTTCGGAGTTTATTTTTTATAAGCTTCAGTTTTGAGAAGGATCTTTCAGCCGTACAATTTGTCACCGTTAGTGTGAGATAAATTCTCAGAATTATCTCAACGTTGGGAAAGCACTCTTTAATCTCTAATCTCTTCTTTTCTCTTCTGTTCAAATTCTTCATACTGAACTATAAATAGTTTGAAATGTATGAATTCGTTGCCAAGAGAATCATCTACGTCGTCGCAGTAGGTTTTCACCAAGTTTTGGCTGGCAGACAAAATTTCTTGATCAGAAATAGCAGTTAAATTGCTCAAAAATCCAAATCGTGCATTTAGAAGAGAGTACGCGTCCATTCTCTTCTGAAGAGCGGTCATGAGCTGGTCGACAACTGGGATGTAGCTTTGAGTCCTAAATTTGTCCGAGGGTGATAACTGAACTTGCCGGCAATCTAAAGTGGACAACCGGACGTTTCTTTTTGTTTTTCTCCTTTGTTCTTCTTCGTAGTTTCGGCAATCAACTAGCTCGAAAGCTTTTACTTCGTATTCATTAAAACTGCCTCTTTTATTTTCAATGGCTGCTTTTAATGAATTAAGCAGTGTTGCAGCAGTATTTAAGTCCAACCTAGGATTTTGTAGGCTTTCGCGGACTTTGTTTATATGTCCCAAAATATAATTCCAAAAAACTGTATATATGGCTGTTTCTAACTTTTCCATCCTATCATGCAAACCGACAGCTGTTGCTCTTGATTTAGCTGTGTCTTCTTCGTCGTCAATAATTTCTTCGAGGGCATTTATAAAAATTTATAAAAGAGTGCTTTAGTGGCTTCAACTCGACATGACCAGCGAGTTGTTGTCGTTCTCTTTGGCACAAGAATAGGTTGGTCAGTTTTCGCTTCTTTTAAACAGCGACTAACTGTATTGTACCTGTTAGTTGAAGCCGTAAAATATACATACAGCTCTTCCAAAAAATCAAAGAAACTTATTGCTCTGAGACAACAACTGGCCGCCGATTGTATGACAAGATTAAGCGAATGGCCAACACACGGCACCCAAGCTGCTAGGCTATTTTCTTTTTGTATTAATGCTTGTAAGCCATTATATCTGCTACTCATTGCAGAAGCATTGTCGTACGACTGTCCACGAATGTTCTTCAGATCCAGCTCGTTTTTGTCTAGAAAATGAATAAAGCCCTCATACATATCCTTTGCCTTATGACCCTGGTTAGGCATAAAAATAAGAAAACGCTCAACAGGAGCGTGCCCTTCAATGAACCGAACCACTAACGTCAATTGGTCAACATGGCCTTCGTCAGGAGTCGAGTCCAGAGAAACTGAAAAATATTTTGCAGTTTTCACTCGATCAATAATTTTCTTTAAAACGCTATTCCTAAAATTTGTAGCAGTTCCTCACAAATCATAGATGACAAATAGTTTGTGTGACCACTTCCGCGGTTGCCATGTTCTTCTAAATGTTTTTAAAAAAAACATCGTAGTCAGCTAAAAGTTCTAATATTCCAAGGTAGTTGCCGTTGTTAGGAGATCCGAGAGTTTCGTTTTCCCCTCTAAATGCCAATCCCCTTTCGCTGAGAAAAGCTATGACTCGCAACACTCTTTTAAGAACTTCTCGCCAATACTTACTCGATCTATGCGACCAATTAGTTGAGATCGCCCAGTATAATCGATTGAAGCCTTTAAATGATTTTTCGAGGTTTCATGTTCAATCAATCGTGCGACGGCATTTCTCCAATCACAAAAGCCCTCATGGGTAAACTGTGAACGTACGGGTGAGAAAAGCTTGCAAACAAAACAGAAGAGATGCCCTTTGCTTGGAGAAAAACATAACCACCAGCGTTTTTTAGTCTCACCGTTTTTTGTTCTTCGAATGAAAAAGCTTTTCTTGTATTTCCTTGTATATATACTAGTTTTTCCAGACTCGGTATAAAATTGCGGGGTTGATTTTTTATCGAATAGTTCCTCGTTGCAATACTGAAGGGAGGTGATGTCCATTTTACTACAACAATCAATGGTACCGGGGATTAAAATTTCAGGCCACAGACCAATGTCTTTTTCCAAGTTAAAACTTTCACAGATGTTGTCAGACAGATGCTCCAGAGCTTCAGTGGATTCTTCTGTTGATGTCGCAGGCGCGTCTTCTGTCACCTGAAAGAAATAATTAGAATAAATGTAACGTATGATTCGAGTATAAACTTGCCTACCTATTATAATTACACATTGTGTACTATGTGTACATGATTACATATTGCATACTCATACTCTACTCGTTTACGTTTTTTTTTATGCTGGCGTATTTATTAGGTAACGTACTTTCATTGTTTCAATATCAGTTTGTTTTTTTAATGTACCGACTAATCGTCTGTGCACACTTAACGATTAGGTATCTACACCCGGTATAAACACCGACTGTCGGTGACCGACAGATCATCTCGCTCCGAAAATTTTCACGTATTTTGTAAGCGCTTACCATATTATTGCAATCGTCTGCAGATACTAAGTCATCTTCCTGCAGTGGGCTTGCACAACGAGATGCGGTATCATCGTTAAGAGAGTGAGAAGTAGTTGCAACATCACTCTTTGCCTTAGATTGCTTAGATGGTGCAGTAAAAAAATCAATCATACGACGTGATTTAGCTAAAACTTCTTGAGTCTTCTTTTCTTTTTTAGCGGCAGCTTTCCGTTTTTCACTTCCGCTTAGATGTTCTCGCTTTCCTCTATAACGATCAGCACTGGACAAATGGCGGTCCCGGTCCATATTAGGTCGCTTCACCTTTATTAACAAATTAATCCATAAATCCATACTACCATAGTACCATACTTATATTATAAATGTGAAAATGTGTTGGTTTGTTTGTCCGTCTTTCACGCCTAAACTATACTGTTACTGATCCGATTTTAATGAAATATTATACAGAGATAGAAAAATATAAACCAAAGAAGACGTGCAAAAGTTAAACTTATACCGCGTTCTTAAAAACCAGACGCAACTTTATATTCAACGATTAACATAAAAAATCAACAATAACATAAACTTTAGGGATTAATATTTACACATTCATTACATACTTACTACTTACAAAAAAGAAAGGAGTTTATTTAATTACTTAATTAATACACAATACACCTGTTGACGTTTCGACGTTTGATACTCAACTGAACTGTCTATACAAAAAACCGGCGCAGAATGCGCGAAAGGCGCCATTTTTGTTCATATTTCGTGTTGCTTGATATCGCAGATTTTTAAATGTTAACTTTTCCCGCTCAAAGAAAAAAATACGTTTTCGTCTAACTATTTGTAACAAAACTCAGTATTTTTTTGTTTCTACTAAGCCTTTATTGATTTAATTTAATTTTTTAATTTTTTTTGTGATGTGGTGGCGGCCCCCTTGTGATGGCGGCCCATAGGCAACTGCCTATGTTGCCTATGCTTAAATCCGGTACTGTCTACAAAGATATTAACAAGATAAGAAAGAAAAAATACATAACATGGAAAAAACAAAAAAATTAATTGCTTACAAACTATTCTGGTTGATTAATACTGTTTAAGAAGGGGATAAATAGACTCATGCTATTGAAGAATGCGAGTTTAAGTGAAATGGTACATTTAACCATCCAAAAAATTGTTGTAAACGGATCCTACGAACTTATAATGCACTCCCACAACGAAGCTTCCAACGTCATTAGCTTAGCCATTTTTAACCAGCCTACTTTGTAATAGCGAAGGCTTCCACGGCCGGAATCTATACTAACATTAGAATGTCTTCCGGGTTTGGACCGTGTCATTGTTGTTGTAACCGAAGTTGTCAACGTTTCGCCCAGTGGGCTCAGTAGATTATGGCTTGTTTCACAAATAGATAACCTAATTTTTGAGAAGTTCTTAGTTAGATTTCGGTTGCTTGTTTGAGTTTTGCGATTTATCTCGCGCCCTGATGAAGCCCCTTACGGTAGTGGGCGAAACGTTGGCAACTTCGGTTACAACAACAATGACACGGTTCAAACCTGGAAGACATTTTAATGTCAGCCTGCTTTACTACTTAACCACCGTCTCCAACTTAGTTTCGACTACGACTACGTGCTTCTACAACTCAGTGATCAAGCGGATAACAACAACCTTTAGCTCGAAAAGAATATTACCCTCTGGTCATGTTTTTAAGTCAAGTTCAGCAAACTTATCACAGACGTTCCGGTCATAGATAGTGTCTTTCAACTTCAAGCCGAGGTTGACAACTTCACAGACCTAGTCAAAAGATGCATCACAACGCTATCACCAAAACCAAGTCTGATCCGCTTTAACTCCCGCTTCACATCCGCGACTAGATCACCAAGAAAAACCGTCTAAGACGCAGACCGTCACCTAGACGATAAGAGAGCTTGTAGCACAGCTCAAACAGCAATCCAAACTCAGATGGAACATCGAAATCAGCTTTTTAACGACAAACTTAAATCCACAAGTTCTATACTAATGTCGACAAAACCAAAGCCTTCGTCAGCACGCTCAAACTTTAATTCAGAGCAAACCATCTAGACGACGGACGGACGGCCATTCACCGCGAAGTCAAAAACATTCTCAAACGAGTGTAGTAATGCAGTGGAATTTGAGGCCTTAATTGCTAATTACGGGTAAAGCAATAATAAAACGTGTCACTGTTTTTACGTACCATCTATCAATCAGTATCGTTTACTTCTAATTACATAGATGTCACTACTTGCTAATATGTCATGAATTTATAATATTGATAATACCCCCACTTATTAGAAATTCATGCCCTAACACACTAAGCATTGTTTAAACCTAAATGTCTAGTAAACTTAGAGTTCTTAACATTTCCCAACGACTTAGTCAAGATATCCGCTACCATCTCATTTGTTGGCATATATTTAATGTCAATTTTCTTATCTGAGATAGCATCTCTTAAGAAATGGTATCTGATGTCTATATGTTTCGATCTTTTATGGAAAACTGGATTGTTCGCCAGCTTTTGGGCACTTTGATCATCATTGTACATTTCAATACTATCCAATTTCCCAGTCAGGTCAAACAAAAGATTTCGCAGGTATATGGCTTCTTTCGTTGCTTCACTAAGGGACATATACTCTGCTTCAGTTGTCGATAAGGCTACAACCTTTTGTTTGCAGCTCTTCCATCAAACACTACCGCCAGAAAATTTAAATACATAACCCGTATAAGATTTACGATCCAGTTTGTCTGAACCCCAGTCGGAATCCACAAACCCGATTAAATTTGAATTATTGTTCTTGGTAAACTTAATAGAAAAAAGCTTTGTCCCCTTTAAATACCTTAATAATCTTTTTGCACATTGCCAGTGCACCTTAGTATAACAATTGTTATACTGAGTAAGCAGACTTACAGCGTAAGCAGTGTCAGGACGTGTCATAACTGCCAAGTACATGAGACTTCCTATTAATTCTTTATATGGTAAATTCAAGTCACAAGTTTCGTCCTCGACCTTACTTAGGATACTCTTATCTAAAGGAGTACAAACTGTCTTACAATCTAACATGCCAAAACGTTTCAAAATTTCATTAATATATTCCTCTTGATCAATAGTTATAACAATTTCTTTATAATCTCTAATTATCCTTAATTTCTTTCAAATCATTCGAAAATACAAATAAATCGTCAACATACAAAGCAATGACTGTTAATAACTAATTTTCTTTTCTTTTAATATATAGACACAGTTCATAATATGACCTCTTGTATTTAATATTTAATAGAACTTGATCTACCTTTTCATTCCAAGCTCTGCTGGATTGTTTTAAACCATACACAGCTCTGTTTAACTTAAAAACCTTATTTTCAAAATCTTTCAACCCAAAACCTTCAGGTTGCCTCATATACACATTTTCTTTCAATACACCATTTAAAAATGCAGTCTTTACATATAGATGTACAATTTTTAAATCTAACTGAAATGATAATGTTATCAAAACCCTTAAAGTTGAGTGTCTCACTACAGGAGCAAAAGTTTCGTTATAGTCAATACCCTCCTTCTGAGTATAACCCTTTGCCACTAATCTAGCTCTATAACTCGTTTTGTTTTTACTATTACACTTCACTGTAAACACCCATTTACATTCCACTATTGTCCCATTTTTTGGATGATCAACCAGTTCCCACGTGTTGTTTTCTTCAAAAAATCTGATCTTATCTAACATAGCCTGCTTCCATTTCTGCCCATCTAGTCCTGAAAACGCTTCTGTAACGATTCTTGGAGGAACATAAATATCTGATGCATCGCTACCATTTTTTGCACCAAAATAAGTAACATAATCAAAAGTTTTCTTTTTGATGGACCTCTCTGATCTTCTTGGAAGTTCTGTAGCATCTGATTGCACCTCTTCATCAACTGAATCAGGAACATATTCACTGTCATCATTATCGACACGTTTAATAGTGTCTTCACTCATCGAACAATCCGTCAAGTCATCGATTGAATAATTATGCTCATTTTTTACCCCCACTGAATCCGAAATCTCTACTGTCTCATCCATTGATAGCATCGTAGTTTCCTTGACGTTTTCCATAACTGTCACATCTCGACTAGTAATCACCTTCCTTGTAGCTGGGTTGTAGCATCTATAGCCCTTGGTAGTTTCATCATAACCTACAAGTATGTGTTTGGCTGACTTCTGATCCCACTTATTCCTAGCAACTTTTGGAACATGAACCATGATGATACTGTCATAAACACGTAGATGACCAGTATTTGGCGTCTTGCCGGTCTACAGCTTAAACGGTGTTTTTGAAATACCTGCTGAAACAGAACGATTCTTGAGGTAACAAGCAGCATTACATGCTTCTGCCCATAACGATTTACAAATGTTCTCATCAAACATTAGACATTTTGCTTTTTCAACCAATGTTCGATTAAAGCGCTCAGCCACACCATTCTGCTGAGGTGTGTGGCTGTTGGTCTTTTGATGTATGATACCAGCATTCCTTAGGTAATTTTGGAATTCTTTACTGACAGCAACAGATTGGGACTGGAAGCAACATCAACGTGGCATTATGCCCAAATTTACAGAAAAGGAATTAATTCCGGAAATATTGCTGAAAACTATTTGCTGCAGCTGTGAAACTGGATGTAACAGTTTAAAATGTGGCTGCCGAAAACATGGTTTAAAATCAGAGCTGGGCAAGTTACTTTGTAAAAGTAGTTAACTACTAACTAAAGTTACTAATTTTTAAAAGTAGTGTAAGTTACTAACTACTAACTACCGTAAATCGAAAAGTAGTTAGGTTACTAACTACTCAAGAATTGTATTCTAAAATATAAGTTATTTTTTTCAACTACTTGTAGAAAATGTAGTTCTGAGACGATTTATGTTATACCACTTTCAGTCATATAAACATAAGTACCTATTGACACTGAATTATTATTACATTACAGAAGACAAAGTAAATCAATCATTCTCACACGAAAACAGTAAAACAATTTTAACGTAAGTACTATTTATTCTACTATCATGTATATCTATTTTATTACAAATTCTCAAAAAAAAAATTATTAAAATAAACCTTTAAAAAACAGAACTTAAAGTAATAAACTTATTGTGGTATTCAATATGACTTAAGATTTGAACCCTTTTATTCAATATTTATTTCCTTTTCATAAAAGTAACTATTCAAAAAGAGCATCAGCATTTCTTTTGAGCGAATTTATGAATGAAAAACGAAAATAATCGCTCGACAGCAGCTGATGAAGGTAAAATTGTACTATATCTAATGAACATTTTTTTAATAATCTTATAATCATCTTACATAGATATATGAATTCTGTTATCTTCCAAGTGTTTTAACAATTCCAGTTCTATTCATCTGGTTTTGTGAGCATGTTCATTCTCAGTATCAGAAGAAATGTGTAACTTTTTAGACAAACCAGGTTCATCAAAATCAAAAAAACTTTCATTTTGTTGAAGTAATACTTTGTTTACGTTTAGATCAGTGGCATTTAACATTTCGAAACAAATTAAATTTGCTGCATTTATAAAATTTTTTTGAACGTCTACATTCATGTTTACTTCTGCGTTAACGCTCATCACTTGAAGGACACGTTTTAATCTGCGAAACTGCAATGGAAGCTGAATAATTGTAGCCATATTGCATGTAATTGAAGCCGCTAATAAAGTAGTTTAATTACTAGTAAAGTAGTTAAGCTATTAACAAAGTAGTTTAACTATTTTTGTAGTTAAAATAAAGTAGCTAACTACTTTTTAAATACGATTACACGAAAAAAGTAATTTATTCCAACTACAGTTACATTATTAAATTAAAGTAACTTGAATATATAGAATACAACTATCGTCAACAAAAAAGTAGTTAGATTAGTAGCTTAACTACTTTGTAGTTAACTACTGCCCAGCTCTGTTTAAAATGCATAAATTTATGCTCAAATTGTCATGGTTCTAAAAAATGTTCCAATTTGGAAGAAAAAAGCTACGAGGAAGTTAATGATTTAGATGAAATTGTGGATGAAAAACCAATGCAGACTGGAAATAATAATGGAGACGAAGACGGTGTCTTGAAGATTTCAAAGATCTACTAGAATCGGGAAGGTTTGTCGAATCTAACGATGCTGAAATGCCATCAAAGAAACAAAAAGTAATGGATAAGTGATTAGAATTCAAGATAAAATATTTAGAAATAACATAAATGTAATTAGAATTTATGACATAAATGTAATTAGAATTTAATAATACAACTTTTTTACTGAAAAAAATAACAGCAGTCACAGTTTTTAGATGAAATCTCCTTTAAATCCTACTTTTAATTATATTTAGAACAACTATTTTTGCATGTTTTTTGCAATCTTGATGGATTTGTAATTTTTTTGTTTATCAACGTAACATGGAATCTAACGTTTTTCGAGTAATTGAAGTATAAATTTTAATATATAGCTCAAAATTGTACTTGGTGATTAAAAAAAAATTCGGATTCGAGTTTTTTTCGTTTTTTTTGCATTTCTTGAAAACATTTACTATTGTAATGTATTTTTTTACACCATCAGAAAGTAGAGATTTCAACAAACAAAAAGCTCACCGACGTTTTTAAAAAAGCGGATATTTTGACGCGAGAATTTTCGATTGAAAATAAGGGTGCTTTTTCGATATTAAGTCAAAATAAGGTGAAATAATAAATATTTTAAATCAAAAAAATTACAGTGTGTTTTTGTACTACCTACAACTTTGCTATTTAACTTTTTTTCATAAGACTTGTAGTTTTGCCGGAAATCGAAGTAAACCGTTTTTTACTCTTAAAAACTCACCCCTTTCTACTTTCCGACCTCAGATCGCCCGTAAATTATTTTTCCTTTCATTTTGGTTATATTCTCTTTCTTTTTCAATAGGTTTCATCCTACTATTATTTTTTCTGTTTCAAAAATTATCGACCCTGGTCTATTTTTACTTGATTTGATTTTTAAATAATTTTTTTTTAAATTTAATAATAATTTCTATTTTCAATCATCTGGTTTAACTATGGGATCTAATATTTCACCTCTTGCTGCTTAAATCTTTATAAATAGTAATAAAAATGAAATCTTTTCTAATATTGAAATTCGTCTTTATAATAAAAATTTAGATAATTGTTCTTGATTTAAACATTTCTCCTCTTCTTAATAATAAATTTTAATTTATCTCTTTTTTCTTTAACGATTTCATATCAGTTATGGCTGTGCGTTTAATGTCAGTTTTAATTTCAATTGATTAATTTTTGACATTTGTTATCCAATATATTAAATCCTAAGGTTCACATAGTATCTGTAATCGTACTCTAAGTGTAAGCAGCATAACAGAATTAGTTTAAAATTATATTAGCTGATAACAGGGGCAAATTTATTTTCGAAAATTTATTGCATCATGTTGTAATTAAGTGTAACAGCAATACCTTAAAAACTTTGTAAATTGCAAGATAATTATGTAATTGGTAATTATAAATAATTATGTTAAAATTATATATTTAACATATGAATAAACATTAGGTATGTGCAAAAACGTGTTTCCATATCTTATACTCAAATAAAATAGTTTCTCAATATAAATATTTTTAATGTTCTTAACGCGTATTTGCATGCATATTTTTTTTTAGTGCTTTAATGCTCAATCAATTAAATCATTTTGGTTAATTTTTTTGGTCCAAAGAATGTTTGCATAAAAGTTGATTGATACTCAAAGACGACCGTAGCTTTTTTATTAAATGCAGCTTTGTGCGTTTATTTTGAACCGAGAAGTGCAACCTTTAGTGTTCAATCATTATGAATGCGTTTAAACAGAATTATGTGAGTTGATACGGAAAAACAGCTTTGTTGAAAGAATTGCGTTACGGTTCCGTCACACTAATACTAATTAATCATGTATCACTTACACCTTTAAAAAATTTGCAAATATTGGTAAATTGCTTGTATTTTTAAACCAAAGTTTGCAATAATCTGTTGTTGATATAGCGGTAGCAAGGGTGAATTATATGAACCAGGATGGGGTAAAATCGGACAGGGATGATGGATTACACTGTCATCTATTTGCACACGTAGCAAATTGTGGCGACTGTATCTACTATATGTAATCGTGACCAGAGTATACTGGTTAATGTTTTTGATAGAATTCGCGAGGTTATCAATCTTCTTTTACATTCTTCCTTCCGAACGCATGGCGGAATGAAATATTTTGGGGATTATTTAGGCCTGTTCATAAGAGCATATCTGAATTAAAACTTTTATCGTACATCGTGTTATGAATAAAATAGATTAAATTACGACGCAAGTGGCAGAAAGGGAGAGTTATTTTTGCGTTGAAAAATTATGCACTTAAATTGGATTTGGCGTGTTATCCCTAGTCAAAAGTTTCAGAATCGTGATTAATCTATATGGAACAGCGTTTACCTATACAACGATAAACAGGCAACAAAGACAAATTCAGAATTCCAACAAAATTAGAATTTATATTTGCGCGAACGATAAGTTGAAATGAAAACATATCGCCGCTCATCAAATGTTATTTGTTAGGACCCACATGTCTGGAACTGAATACAGTAATCGGGACGCATGTGACATTCTACCGCATATTACTGTATATGTGCATGCGATGCGAGGAAATTGTACGTATCATTAGACCCGCCCTAATCAAATAGGGCCATCATCAAATACATGCCAATCATGAATAGCAATTTACTGGCCTCCGCGCGATGTTAGATGTATCCATCACACGAAAAATACTATTCTACCTCGCACTGACCAAATTACGAAAATTATTCATGTGTTTCATTTGCAGAATTTGCGTTCAATTATTTTGATGGGATATTTAGCCTCCGGTGCCTATTCTTTTTATTAAACGTATGTCTGTCTATCAAACGGGTTTAATTTTTTCGTAAACGATTTTTTGCCAATCTAGTTGTGCACCCTTTCAACTAAACTTAATACAAAAATTAAAACATCAGTTATTAAAAAAAACCAAAAAGTATCGATTACTACGAAACAGAAATAAAACAACGCAATAGTCGTCACACACTATTAGCGTAAGTAATAACACCTACCTGTTACTTCTACTTGTCGGTCATGTTTTTATATGTGTATGTATCATTTTATTAAAAATATAAGTTTAATTTTCTTAAACACTTTCTTTTATACTATATATAATTTTGATTTGCCAATTTTCTAAAATCAGATACAGACCGTCTGATTAAAATCATAACAAACCAAAAATCAAATTAACCAAAAAGTTTAGTTTGTTACAAATCAAAGCCTAAAGGCTTTAAATTGATTAGCTTTGTATAATACATACTTGGAAATATTCAACCACTACAGTATTACGTTACTACATATAACCAACAATAAAGTATAGTTCAATTATAATTTTTTTAATAATTTTTATATATTTATGATTATAAGCGACTTTTGGCTTAGACCGCGTCGTAGTTAAACACCCAGACTTAGGCTTGGTCTTAGTCTCTCCTTGAGAGAGAGAGAAATAGAATTTGGCCTTTGCCGTATTGTTGTTTGTGGACCCAAACAAACTAACGTTTCGCAAGACATTGCAGCTTGCATCTTCAGAGTAGTGAATGTACATTGGGTTCACGAACGACAATACTGCAAAGGCCAAGTTCTACACGGAAAAAAAGGTTATGCGGAATTGATATGTATCATGCAAAATGCTGTTGGTTTTGAGTCAAGCCGATGTACGCTTGAATTAAACTTCTATTTTATTAGATTGTCGCTGTAATTGCATTGCAATAAGAGATTTAGTTTAAATTTTAGTACATTTACGTTGAATGTTATTTGAACGTGGATCAATTTTAGAAAAAAAGCAAATGCTTTAAATATGAAATCGTAATGATTAAATTCAGTATAATATTTCTCTCCGTGTACTTCTTGTTTTGACTCTCAGGAAGAGACTAGGACCAAGCCTAAGTCTGGGTGTTTAATTACGGCGCGGTCTAAGCCCAAAGTCGATTATAATCATAAACATAACAACCGCGAAAGCTTAAGATTTTATAATTTTTATATATTTTAATAGTATAAACCAGCCCCCAGCAAACTTCAAAGAGGCCCCAATATTAAAACCAATCCTTAATTTCAAATTTAAGCAAGTTAATTTATCAGATCTGATGAAAATCTTAAGTAATATTAAGCGAAAAGGAGAAACGGATAACATTACAAAACAAGTTGTTACAGATGCATTGTCAGAAATTGGTAATGCAATGGTAGACCTAATAAACAAATCTTTAATAAGTGGAAAATTTCCTAATTGTTGAAAGCAATCAAAAATCATACCTACACCTAAAATTAAAAATACAAAAAGATGCGAAGAATTTCGACCTATTAATATTTTACCAGTGTACGAACAAATACTAGAATCAGTTGTTAAGGAACAGTTACAGTGCTTTCTAGAATAAAATAATATAATCAGTGAAAATCAATCGGGTTTTCGAAGTAAACACTCGTGTAAAACAGCATTAAATCTCGTGCTGACAAAATGGAAATCCGAAATCGACGTGGGTAATAGTGTAGTAGCAGTGTTTTGAGACTATAAAAGAGCCTTTAAAACTATCGACAGAGGAAGACTTATAAATAAACTTTACCAATATGGAATAAAAAGCACCGAGCTTCAATGGTTCGAAACTTACTTGGAATCTCGTACTCAGACCACTACGTACCAAAATTATGAATCTACTCTAATTCAAAATAATTTAGGTGTACCTCAAGGATCAGTCTTAGGCCCATTGCTTTTCTTAATTTATATTAATGATTTAGAACTTAACCTTAAGTGCTGTAATATTAATTTGTTTGCAGACGATACCCTGGTATTAATTACTGCTAAAAATGTACATTCGGCTATTATAAAGCTTAACTCAGAATTAGAAATTAATCCAAATTGGTTACAATCAAACAAATTAAAATTAAATGTGCTAAAAAGTAAGACAATGGTAATATCAAATAATAATGTTGAAATAACAAAAACAAAAATTGAAAACATAGAATTAGAACAAGTTGAACAAATTAAATATTTAGGAGTAGTTATAGATCAGAATATAAATTTTAGAAGCCACGTGAATTATGGAATAAAAAAAGTAGCAAATAAGATTAGCCTATTAGGAAGAATATCTAATAAATTGACGATTAATGCAAGAATTACTGTTTATAAAACAATTATTGCACCATATTTTGATTTTTGCAGTAGTATATTTTTAATGTGTTACGAAGTCGACTTAAAACGGTTACAGAAACAACAAAATACAGCTATGAGGATTATATTACATTGTTCAAAATATACCAAAATCACAATAATGTTAGATTGTTTACAATGGTTAAGTGTGAAACAGCGGATATATTTCAATTCATTAATGTTGGTATACAAAATAATTAATGATTTGCTTCCAAACTACATGTCAAAATTAGTGATACATACATTCATATAACACGAAAAGTCGATGTGACTTCAGATAGCAAAAATTTTCAAAGTCAAAGCCACAAAATTCTCTTCTGTACAAAGGTCTGAAATTATATAATGACTTACCAGATGAAATTAAGCACGAGCAAAATATTTATAAATTTAAAAGGGGTCTGAGTGATTATGTTAAGAATAATTTTTAAGCAAAAAATTAGTATTAATAAAAATATGTTACGATTTATGTTAAATTAATATATCTTTACTAAATAAATACTTACTTACTTAAAACCATATCATTAAAGTAGCTTATTAAACACTAAAACAAAAATTAAAAATTTGTTAAATTTTATAACAATTCAAAGTATAGTAACTTTCATGTAATTGTGGCAAAGTATACTTTGGGAAAACTGGCAGACATCAATACAAAATTGAAAAACAAAAAATACATTTTTGTTTGCTTCTGTCATTACCGAATATGCACAAAACGTAAATTTAAAAAAATTGAAACATTTGCTAACACCAAGCACTGGCATTCCAGAAAAATTAAAGAACTAATTGAAATGATAAAGCTTCTTAATCATTTTAACCGAAGCAATGGTTTAAAGCTGTTACTTGGCTACCGGTTTACTGTTTCTACTAAACACACATCAAGCTACGTTTTTATCGTAATTTTTCTTTAAACATTTTAGCAAATGTTGCAGCTGAAATAAACTTTTACTATTTTTGTTTTTATTAAGTTCTATCTTTTTTGGTTACTTTAGTTATATATTTGTTTTTATTTTATTAATTGCCGCGCTTTTTAGTTTTCAATAAATTACTGCTTTATAAAGAAAGTTTTATGTCTGAAATAAACATTTTTTTAAATTTTTTAATCATAAAAAATGCTATAAGAAAGTCATTTCAATATTAAATAAAACGCATTCGTACTTAATAAAAGATGTTATGTTAGAAAATTTTTTATTACTCATTGCTCTGTATGGTTTGCATTTACGTTAAATTTAGTTGGTAGCATTAAAGTGACGCAGCAACTTTTTTTTCTTCCGTTTGTTCAAGGTTTTGACATTTTACAGGCAAACTGCAAAGTGAACACATGTAACTTAATGCTCAGCGGAGCTTTTTAAATCAATGGTCTGTAATTTATAAAAAAAATTAATGGGTAAAACACAAAATTGTTTTAAATTCACAAATCATAAATCAAATAATGCATATTCAGACGAATGCACTATAGGCTAGCTCACATAAATGTATTAATAATAAAAACAAAATATCAAATACAGAACAACAGCAATGAAAAGAATTCTATTGTACAATTGTACAAATCTTAATTTGAAAACAACATAAACTTGAATTTGACGCCACAACATTTTTATAAATAAACTGGGATAAATATTAAAACCCAAAAATAAATAAAACAACCTTCATAACAAAATTATATAAAAAAATGATCTAATTAAGAAATGTATTTACAACATCGTTGCAGAAATGCAATTTTATGGCACGCGATTCATCTTTGGTTTTCCTGATTCATGTAATGACATAATATTGCATAATTTTTGTAATGCGTAATAAGGTTTCAAATAGTTTGTATTATTATCCTGATTGATCTCTTATTCGTATAGATCCATAACCAGAATATCGTAAAACATAACGTAACGTATGACAATATTCAATTTTGCTACGTCCCAAGTCAAATTACCTCGGACGTAACACATTAAATAATTATAATAAAAATTCTTCGGAAAGGCGACGTTCTGGCTAACATAAAAAGTCTATAATTCATCGTAATCGTATATCGCATTTCAAAAATCAAAATTTAAACCGTAATTATTACGTACGTATCCAAACTAAATTTTTGTATCTAAAAACGAAATTACCCGTACAGAAATAAGCATCGTACAAATCAAAAAACGTAGTCGTAGTGGAAAAACGTCGTAAGGTACCTTTAAGTAATTACGGATTTTTCTTAAATAACAACAAACGCATCTAACATTTAACTACGAAGGTGGATTAATTATTATGTACGTATTCAAACTAAATGTTTGTATCTAAAAACGAAATTACCCGTACAGAAATAAGCATCGTACAAATCAAAAAACGTAGTCGTAGCGGAAAAACGTCGTAAGGTACCTTTAAGTAATTACGGGTTTTTCTTAAATAACAACAAACGCATCTAACATTTAACTACGAAGGCGGATTAATTATTAGTAAATGTGCACAGCTGCCACAGGAAAAAAGCGTTTTTTCGGCAAATCGCCGCCTAAAGATAACTTAAGAAGATGCTACGTAAGTAAATTGCGCAGAATAATTTGCATACACAGTTTATAAAAAGTTAGTTAAAAATCAATTTAATAAAAAAAATGAGGGCGTGTACTAGTGTACACACGTAAGAAGTGAAACTTCTTTATGGCCTTATTTTTCGCAAAATGATCTACATGCAACTTTTCAGAAATTGGTTAAATAAAGTTAAATTAGATAAAGTTTAAACAAAAGGATTTTATTATCATAGACATGAATACAAGAAAATGATCTACATGCAACTTTTCAGAAATTGGTTAAATAAAGTTAAATTAGATAAAGTTTAAACAAAAGGATTTTATTATCATAGACATGAATACAAATAATACAATTATTTCACTTTAACTTTTTGCTACTAAGATTATTACAGCATTTCATTAATTGTAATAGAATTATTACTATCATTGTCATCGTTATTATATATTTTTGTAATTAATGGCTTATGGTAACTGAAATATGAAATTGAATCTACAAAAATTAGTTAATTGATTTATAAAAATTAATAACATATTTCAGAATTTATACTCTATGCCAATTAATTGATGTTCATTAAATTAGCGGTCGTATTAATTAAAAATGTGACGCGTAACGAAATAAGCGACATGCTATCCCTACTGCGTTGAAGAAACTGAAAGTACTCTTCGTCTGAACCAACCGTGGTAGGGGCAAGAAAAAGATGGCGCGTAACGGAAAAATGTGACGCGTAACGAAATAAGCGACATGCTATCCCTACTGCGTTGGAGAAACTGAAAATACTCTTCGTCTGAACTAACCGTGGTAAGGGCAAGAAAAAGATGGCGCGTAACGGAAAAATGTGACGCGTAAAATGTGACGGTAAATTTTTTTCCAACGCCGATAAAGAAGTTTCACTTCAAAAAAGATGGCTCGTTACTTCGTTTATAGATTCTGTCGATGCACCTGTGCTTAATTTAAAATTAATCAAATTTGGTTATGAATTAATTAGTCGTATTTGTGGTACTTGTGTATTTATTTCAGATTTTAGAATTGTGCTTACGCCTTACTAGTACTAGGAAATTTTTAAACTGTAAGTAACGCTTTATCATTTTGCTATCGATTGTATGATGTATGACCAAGTATATGTATTTAGTTATCACAAATATAAGCGGTCATATTAACGTTCAAATTATTAAAGCTCGGGGCTTGATTTCTTATTCAACCTCCACTTATTTACATCATATTCATACGTTAAAATTCAATTTAAAAAACAGTAATTTTTTTGTTATTTACTTGTACTGTGATATTACATTTATGAATACTGTTAACTTTATACTTTACAAAATAAATTTACTTCTTGTTAGCTTATGTGATCTACT
The DNA here is from genome assembly GCA_035610365.1 of Aquatica leii. NCBI lineage: Eukaryota > Metazoa > Arthropoda > Insecta > Coleoptera > Lampyridae > Aquatica > Aquatica leii. The sequence continues at coordinate 31,777,124 of CM069439.1, forward strand.
AGTATTTTTTCAGTTATGTATAGGTGTGTGGCGCTTTTTTTAATCAGTTATAATCTACACATTGTATATAGGCTGATTTGTACTAATTACTTTATCCACGCCACTTTCCGATATCAGAGCTGCCGTTGCCTTTATTTTGGATTAACTTTGATAGTACTTAAAGCACTATATATTTCTACATACAAATATAAAACATTATTAAAATTCTGATCTGATTTTTTTAGTACATCTTTGCAAGCTTTATGCAAATACAACTATGAATATTATTTTTGGCAAGGATGCAACTTGAACTTGATTAATAATTAGTTGGACTAAAAGTTTTGGAAATCTACGTCGTTAGGTTTTTGCTATTTTTTTTTAAATTTTAATAAATACTTTAAGTTAAAACTGTAAGGCCCAGTTTCATAAATTATTGATGTAGTTAACTACATTGTCAAGTTGTTAAGCGTTATCGTTAGTACAAAAACAATTGTTTTGCTAACGATATTGTCAAATCAATGGCTACGATTTAACTAACTTTGCCTTTTGCAACCGGACATAATTAATTTAGATAAAAAAAAATAATTTATCAAAAAAGATTTGTAAAACCTTACGGTACAATTTTAAAACAGACATCATCTAAAAAAAACTTTAGCTGTGAGATGTTTTTTAGAAGATGTACAATGCTTTGACTTTAAAAATTCTTGTATTAAAGCAATTTTGTTAACTACAAACGTTTCAGGCTGATCAGGTAAAAAATTAATTAAACCAAAAGCAAATTTTGAAATTGTAAAGGTACACAATCCAAATGATTAAAATTGTAATTTTTTTAATTTAATTAATTTATTTTCTAGAATATCGCTATATTTTGAGTAAAGATCACCTTATAAAATGAATGCACTTTAAGGGAAAAAAGGACATAATAAAAACAGTGAGATGAGCTAAACAAAGTTCAAGAAATGGTCAACAATCAACTTGCTGGCATTGCAAAAGATCGAAAATTATCAGAGAAACGACCTCTAAAAAGATGAAAAATTCATTGACTTTTTTTCATCTTTTTAACAATCTGTCTAGTAGTTGTTTCTCTGATAGTTACCATCTATTGCAATGAAATAATATTTGACAGACAAAGACCGAATAAAAAATATAGAATATCTAGTACTGCAAATAAATAATCAAATAAAAAATGTAGGAAATATTATTTATATATGGAAGAAGCAGGAACGGTAAAGATCTCTATTTAACGTAATAGAATTCAACTAGAGCAGAAAAGTGTCCGTTTGCTAAATTCCTTATTATGATCCAATTAGATAAAATTGAACACAAAAATCTACAAAGAAGAATAGCATAGAATCCAGACAAATGATGTGGTACGGGATAGAATACCATAGAAAAGTTAACCAAAGAAAGCTCTGGATTAAAAAAGAGAGGAATATCGAAATCATTGTGGATTTTGGGATAATGTATAAAAAAGGTTAGAGAGATAAAAACAAATAGCAATAGAAATGCGGGATGCGAGATGACATTTTGACCCCTTATCGCATGAGTTTTTTATTTTAATAAATTAAATGTAAGTTATTGTTTAAAATCTGGTGTTCTGGGTATTTACACCGTTGACGATCGCCCCAGTTTGATAAATAATCTTGTTTGTCCGTACGTTCATCTTGCGCTAGAATCACAGCGAAAAAATATCTTTTCTTTTTTACGTCCAATTTTGATTTCAAACAATTGCTTGGTCTTCCACGCTTTTTCTGCACCTGTTTAGATTTACTCAAGACTTCTGTTATAGCCAGTTTAAACTCGGAAAGTGGTAAATAAACATCAGGCTTGTTAGTTTCTTTTCCAAAGCATGATGAAATAGAAAAAATTCGTATATAGGGGAAAGCGGGGAGCATTGGGCCACAAAATGTTTATTTGATTGTAAACATTTTTTAAGTTGAACAAATATGAAAAAAACAAATTTATTTTAGTTTTAGTTACTTTCTTCATGTAATGGTTGCACAAAAAATAAAAAATATGTTTCCTAAATACAAAAAAAATATGCTAAAAATTTGTTTTCTAAAGTCCGAAAGCTCCCTATACCTAGGGAGCATTTGACCAGAACTCTAAAACACATAAAAAATATTTATTTATAAAAAAATCTTTACATAGCTGTCATAGAACAAAAAAATTAAAAAAAAATTAATTTACGACCAAAGTATTAAAGTCATAACAAAAACGAAAATATGATGCTGTTCTTGTAGTGCCACTTGTTGGAGGAGCTTTCAATTTTGTTATGATATCATCATTTTCAACCTCACATATGTCGTCAATCGCTGGAAAATAAAAAGTTGTTGATAGACCTTTTCTTCTCAAAAACTTCAAAGTAGTTGTATCTTTCAAATATTTTAATATCTGGCCAACAAAATGCACCAATTTAGTTTTAGCTTTAAATCTTACTAAAACAAAATCCCCATCATTTAAATCTTCTCTACAATTCTCCTCAATATCTTCCATTCCGTCACTTATTTCTTCATCAGAATTATCATAAATTGATAATCCATCACTTTCGGAAGACGATGAATCCGACGGAATTTTCGTTCTACGATTTTTCTTCGGTTGGTTGTCTACTTGTTTTTCTAGCTTAGTGAAAATGTTTCTTTTAAAGCCCTTCTTTTTTTTTGTCTTTTTCATTCTCAATTTGTTCCAGTCGTTCCTTCTCTGGGGTGTCAGTATGAACCCTTGAAGTCCCTGGCGTCCGTTTTGTTTTAGTTTCTTTTCTTCTCCATCTTTCTCATTTATATTACCGCTATTGCCATTTTCATCCTCTATAAATGTAGTACGTTCTGCAATATTGTTCGAATTATCTACATTTGGTAAAGGTTGATCGGTAACGGCACTCGGAGTGTAGTAGAAACAATTTTTACTGGTTTCATCACCGTTGTGACTCCCGTCTCATCGAGATTAAATATTCTTTCCGGAGTAAATTTTTAACGCTCCAGTACATTTTTTAGGTTTTCGAAAAATTGACCCACCTTAAACTTATTAAAACCGGTGCTTCTACCCAAGCTCGTGCTTTCTGGTTTTTTTAAAGAGAGTCTCGGATGACGTGACATGAACCCTCGGCGCCATCCGTCTTTTGCTTGCCGTTTTTGATGCCACTCTGTAGGAATTTTACAGTTTGGCAAAACAGATGCATATTCGAAAACTAGCTTTTCGTTTTGGATATATGTCAGTCCATAATTTAAATCAGAACATCTTTTAATATACGCTTCTAGTTCAGACTCTTGTTCCGTTGTAAATACTTTTCTATTTGTATATTTGTTTGCATATTTGGGCGATTCTTGATCACTTTCATTACCAGAGTCTTCTAAGTTTTGAAAACTTTGACGCAAATATTCTTCTTTGGACGTCTTCTGTAATATTCTTTTTATTTTACTTTGTAATGTAGATCTTTTTATACCGTGTATCCTGGCGCCCTCTCTTACGGAGAAGGTACCATTAAAACAGCCATTAATTGCTTGTTTGATGCTATTTTGATCTATTTGATTCCTATTAATTTTTAAAATTCGTTTTCAAGGCATATCTGCAAGAAAAACAAATATTTCAAAAGAATGTAGAGTGCAATGGCCGAATGCACACACAATGTGGGCGGATGAATGCTCCCCACCTCACGAAGCGAGTGAAATGTGATTATATAGAAAGTGTTTGAATTTGTAGGTTGGGATTAAAAATGTTTATGAATTCTACAGTATTTGAAGATATTATGCACAAAAAAAAGGAAAAAAAGCAAATTTTTCAATAAAATAAACATCAAATATATGAATTAAAAACACTTACTTTCAGGAGCACTTTTAAACTTTTTTCTTTAAAAGTTGATTAAACCGCAACACACGTTTTAGTTTTTACCTAGACGAAGAACTAACGATAGGCAACCTAAAGGCAGCTCTATTGAGCGGGAAATTTGAATCACATTAAAAATATCTACCCTGGATGAATGCTCCCCGTGGCCCAATGCTTCCCGCTTTCCCCTAACACTTTTTAGATTTAGTCAAAATTCTGTGGTATTTGAGCATAAAATCTAATAAATCGACACTTTCTATATACGTGTTATACAGTTGGATGCATTTGGAAAGTGCAATATTTATGAACATTTTATCTTTTTCTAAAAATCTTCGCACTTCAGAAACTGGTTGTTGTACCAGCAAACTAAAGCAACATAGACTCTATCCACGTTTGCACCTTTTTCTACAAAGCTTCCTCTTCTTTTTTTTTCAATTCAGGTTCACAGTTAGGAACTCAATTGAGATGAACAGTTCAAAGTAGTTGAATTTTTTTAAGAGATACACGAGAAGAGCGACATTTGTGAACTAATTATCGAAGAATAACTTGTAATTTTGATTCTTGGGTACTGTCACCACAACGTTGCTGCTTGCTGTGAGATCTAGTCGATCAACCTGAAGTTCTGTAAATTCAGCAAATATTTTGAAATCATAGCTAAATTTTGACACTTCGCTCAAAATATATACTTTATATTCCCATCTATGCGATTTTTTGCGTTATATTGTTTGATACTTGATCTAGCCTTTGTGCTCGTCGACTGCTAAATTTTTTTAGGAACAAGCAATAATCTATCTTTTATTGTAGGTAGGAACGGCCTAATTTTGAACAACTTATCGTAACCTGTTTCTCCTTTCTTTTGTTGCTGCGTGTTGTCATTGGAATAAAGAAACCGCTTGATTTGCTCAAATCTGTTGAATATAATTGTTTGAGAGACAGCCGGAATATCTAACAAAGTGTTTCAGTAAGATTTGGTAGACGCCAAATGTACGATTGACATGATAGATACATATCCCAATGAACGATGAATTTTTTTCCGAGTTGACCGGATTATCTGGTCGTACCTGAATGGAGTATGTATTTGTCTCTTCGACTATGTACTTAATAATTTTTCTAGGTATTTAAATAATTGAAAGGGTTCTTCCAATTTGTCAATCTCTGCAAGAAAAATTTCGGAACTTTTGAAATTGGTAGCGTCATCCGGAATATCGCTGCATTTTTCTTCCCAACTTAATTTTTCTTTCAGTTTCTTTCTTTTTGTTTTCTTCTCTATCATCACTGTTTTCACAGATACTGTCATATTTCTAGGCTAATACGTTTGTAAATTAGTTATTTTGATTAAAATCGTTTTCATCTAATAAATTCTCGTCGTCAATGTTTGATCCATTTGGTAATGGGATTACCGTAGTATTTTTCTTGTCGTCACATCGTTTAGCATCCATTTTAAATAAATTTTTAAAATTTTCTATCTTCTACTGCATTCGGTGCCAGATTTTGTCACAGAGACAAAATTGACCTACACGAAATAACATTGATTTATGATTATTATATGTTCATACAAATGTAAAGTGAAAGCCTTTACGTTGCTGATTATGAATTTTTCAGTTAAAAATACCAATATATTTTTATTGTGTATACTTTGTGCCCCACGTTAGGGGTACCCCATGGGATTTAACATGGGAAAATTAAAATTATTTTTTTCCTGCTTCCCAAATTAAAAAATCGCAAAAATTTTGACGCAGATTTAAAGTGGCACTTAAAACGTTTCTAAAAACAATTTTTTGATTATAATTTGATAATTAATAAATTAATTACAGGCATTTGAAATTCGAAATTTAGAAGGTTTTTTGCGCATGCGATTTAGATCAGCTATCTTCGGTTTTTAAAGTAATATGGATGCTAAAATTAAATTGTAGCCCGTCAAATCAACATTATGCAACTTTATTTTTGAGGAAATGGAAATTTGAAGAACAAAGACTAGAAAAATTACATTTGAAAATTTTCTGTAGCAGACTAGAAAAAAAAATTAATCAAACATAAATTTACATTTACATAGGTTTCTACGAACACTCATCGTGGTACCAATAGGTCGAACGCAGGAAGATTGCTCGAATAATCGTCGTGCAAAAAAATTCATTTCAATTGAGAATTTGTGGCCCTGTAAAGGGCATTTTTAACATTGTCGATTCGTTGCTTGGCGGAACGACCACGGCGAATCACCTATTTGGGTATGAGGTGTTCAAAAATGCCCTCCTGCTTGAACTGTACAATAAGTTAGCCGTTCAACAAATCTTTTTCGTGTCTCGGCTAATTTACGAATGGTAATAGCTCGGCATATCACTTGAATTTTATCTTTTAGTGCGTCCGTATTTTCATACCGTTTGAATAATTTTTCTTTTATGTAACTCCACGAAAAAAATTCGTACGGGTTTAAATCGGGAGACCTAGCAGGCCATGTAATGGGACCATTCTTGCCTATCCATTGATTTCAAAATGTTTCATTCAGAAACCCAGTGTTTAGTCTAGCAGTATGAGCTGGAGCACCATCCTGCATAAAACAAACTTGGTGATTTTCACCCGCAACATCATTTAGTTGTGGAAACCCTTCTTCTAGTAGAAGGTAATGATATTTTATAGAAGTAAGTGTACCTTCAATGAAAAAAGGATCAATAACATGACTTCCCAGCAAGCCTGTCCAAACATTAACAGTTTGTCGCCATTGACTTGGTCCATTTACTAATTTGTGTGGATTTTCGAGTGACCATGTACGATTATTTTGTCGATTTAGTCTTTCATCAAGTCCAAATGAACATTATTCATCCGAAAAACGAATGTTTTTTACAAAGTCGCGATTGGTATTGTTCATTTCGGTGATTATTTCACAAAATCTCATACGAGCATAATAATCGTGTGGTAATAATTTTTGATGGCATTGCCAACGGTAACTTTTAAAGCCCTCCTGTTTGAGGTACCTGAATGCTGACGACCGAAAAACACCTACATTAATTTTAATTTCTCGCAAACTAACATCAGGATCTTGGTCTACAGCTGCAAGAACTGCCAACTGCTGAAAGTTGTCTTCATGATCGTGTAAGGGTGGTGGACGCTGACATTTACATGGTGGATTTACGGAGTCAGTGGTTTCAAATAATTGTATCGTTTTTTTGATACTCTTTAAAGAAGGTATTGGTCTGTCTGCGAAAAAAACAGCAAAGTCTTCTCGAATTTGGACTTTTGAAACACCTCGAAAATATTGTGTTACCACAAGAATTTTTTCTTCTACATTCATTTTCGAAGCTTGTAAAACAATTTTATCAAAACTGTAAACACTTCAAATGTTTTATAACGAATCAATGCTAACTTGATTTGTATTACCTATTTACTAGAACATAATTCAAGTTTATTTCATTTTGGAATCATAAGCTGGTTTATTAGCACGCAAATGCGGGCGCAATTTGGCTTTTTAGCTTACAGAAAATTTTCAATTGTAATTTTTTTAGTCTTTGTTCTTCAAATTTCCATTTCCTAAAAAATAAAGTTGCATAATGTTGATTTGACAGGCTAAAATTTAATTTTAGCATTCATATTACTTTAAAAACCGAAGATAGCCGATCTGAATCGCATGCGCGAAAAACCTTCAAAATTTCGAATTTCAAATGCCTGTAGTTAATTTATTAATATTATAATCAAAAAATTGTTTTTAGAAACGTTTTAAGTGCAACTTTAAATCTGCGTCAAAATTTATGCGATTTTTTAATTTGGGAAGCAGGAAAAAAATAATTTTAATTTTCTCATGTTAAATCCCATGGGGTACCCCTAGCGTGGAACACAACGTATAAACAAACAATACTAATTATGCGAAGGCCGAATGTGTCAAAAAAATGGCTGATAATTTACTTGTGTGCGCAATCAGACCCGGGAAAAACTACGTAGAGTAGATAACAAAAAAAGTTGGAGTAGAACTTAAAAAAAATAAAACTTACACGTGCCATATGTTTCAGTATGCGGTAAGGGGTTCAAAGAAAATTAGAAACAAACTTTAAACACTCGAATACGAATGAAAAAGACAACTAGTTTTGTAGTCACTAAGCTTTTAAATTTATTTTGGTTTAGAATTCAAAGGTTTACATGGAACACTATCAATATATTAAAGTTAAAACATTTTATAGTTGGTTTTAGAACCATAAGCTGAAATATTAAGCTCTAAAATAAGGTTAAAGAAACTTTAGAGTCATCAGTGACTTCTACTTGTGGTTTTGGTTTTGTGTTCCAAAAATGTATTCTTTTTAACTTTATTCATAATTAGTGATTTTCAAAAATCTTGTTTATTAGCTAGTTATTGGATTTTTAAAAAAATCAAAACTACAACGCAATTTCTAATTTTTGAGCTTAGGAAGCTTTTACATTACCTGCCTTTTATTTACTTTTTTTAAGTATATTTAACTAATTTATTATTTTTATTTATTCGCAAGAATTAGTTTAAATACTAAGATTATGAATGAGTGATGTTAAGTTAAGAATTTGCGTAATATCTTTGATGGGTCTAAAGTTTAAAGCAAATAGTTTTTGTATTTAATTCCGGTTAGGCAAACACGAATAAAGCAATTGCCAAATGGGACTCCAATTGAATCACATCTTGAATTAATCAAAACGAACGACACATTACTCCACTTACACGAAAATTCAATTAATCATTAGGTCTCATCTCGAAAAGGGCTACTTTTCTAATCAATATCAGTAATCTCCGGAGGTAATTTAGCAGTATCACACATGGATAACTTCGTTCATCGTCAGATCTCGCACCAGAAGCACTTTGAGTGACGAGCGGTGCAGGAGTTAAATGAAATGTCACTCAAGATGGCTTGTGGTGCTCTTAGTAAACGCCCAATCCTTGTTTCTCGTCACAGTGCAATAATAAATCAGTTTGTCTAAGTATTGACTCTAGATTTTTGTGATTATTCATTGGGGTGGATTTGTAAATTTGATTACTACGGAACTATATAGTTTGATTGTTATTCTACAGGTGCCTTTTGTATACGTGTGTGTGTTGAAACACACATACGCAGTACATGTGTTTTGTTCTCCACAAACACTAATCCATTGGCGATAATGAAATCGGTTTACATCAATCGCGCCTCGAAATTCAATTGTGTCCATTGTGTAAACCGCTGCCGCCTTTTCATTATTCCACGAATAGCTGTAACTAGTAATCGCACTATAAAAATGCATCTATCCTCACCTTCGTAAAATTCTTTTTATATGCGTGCGATCTTCGAATCGACTTTTATTAACCTACAAAGTCGCAATCCAATTTATAAGGAACTTAGTAGTAAAATGCTGAATTCACGTTCAACGAACGTATCTATAATGCAGCTGAAATCCAACTGAAACGATGACAGCGTGTTTGATCACCTAACTCTAGGTTATTGTTCGATTTGAAAAGATAAGCAACTGCAAGGATTTAGAGTTCGCGTAGTTGAGGAAATAAACGTGTATCTCATGGTTGTTAAATCAAAAGTGGCATAAAGCTATTCGATTTTATGAGGAAATTAAAAAGTTCCATTTAAATATGTTTGAAATATTTTACGGCCAGATACTAAAGTGCTACCATAAAGAAAGTTCGTGTACTAAGTAGGTTTGACACAGTTCGAACTTCAATCACCATAAAATGCCGACTCCCTGCCTTTGTAATTCCAACTTAATACATACATTGTGTTGAGTGGATTTCATTTTAACCATTCAACTGCTTCATAACCATCAATATATTAATGTATTGGGAATAATACGGCTATATAAATAATTTTAGTGCCTCACACGAAGGACCACAGCTGAATATTACATAGCATTCAATTCAGCGCCGCTAATATATTTACTCGTTTTTTTTTATTTTTCCAATCTCTCTAATCGACATACGCGTACACCAGAAACTCATTAAATGCAAATTGACAATATACAAACAATTACTGCTCCTCGTCACACTACCCGACAACGGACAAAGCACAGTTAGAACCAGGAATGACGTAATAAAACAACGCCGTGCTAAAATATGCGTCGGCGGGTACTTCAGAAAATTAAATTACAAAATACAAGTTTAAAAGAGCAATCGCGTAATTACGTAGTAGAAAAACTACGCGCGCAATATAAATATCTAACAAAGCTGACACTTTTTTGTTGTAAGACAAGAAATGATGAATGTTATAATATTGATTTATAACCAAATTATTAACCTTTATCAGTCGACTAAAAACCAACCAATTACTTCTGTCGTATTCGTATAGTAAACTTTTATTGACTTTCTTTTATACAACGAAAATTATATGTAATTTGGCAATTGCCAAACGCAATTATGTTTTATTCTCTACTAATAATTGCGTAATTTATACTTTTAGGTTTTAGTGGTATTGCGTGATTGACCGTAACTATTTTTATTCCTTTTTTTATTGTGTTTTATGTCATCAAATTCTTATTTACATTAGATTAGATTTTTTGTTTTTGGTACTAAGACTAGTCCAGTCAATTAGTGTGTATTTTTGAAATTTTTATACTAAAGTTTTCTCTTAACAAGCGAATTACTATAATAACTGACTATCAATAACTATGGTTAAATAGGTAATGTCAAATTACGTACATCGTAAAAGCTTGTTATTGATTGTATATAATATAAAAGTTTTTATTTTCAACTTTCCACTTTAGTCCTTTTTTTTTCTTTAAGACACACTTCGTTAACGTTTTTAATAACATTATTTCGCTCTTGTTACTTGACTCTTGTGTTGAAGGCGATATATCGACAAAGTCGACAAACCTTATACACAAACAATCTTGTTAGCGCGTTTTAGAAAATAATTTTTAAACTAATAGTGCCATTTGTTGACATTTTAATAATAGTACTGAAACGTACGAGAAATTATTCTCAAGTTCAAGAGCCTTCTCGAAGTTGTTATCGATTTTCCAGAACGTTCACCGAAGGATGTGGAACATTTGCGAACGTTTCGCCAAAATGTATAAATGCGGTGCAAACAAATCATAAGGCAGTTATTCCAGTAATTTGAAGACGGCAGTGTTAAGAAGATCATTCAAGTCTAAATAAATAAGTGATTAACGCGTGTGTTTGTGATAAATATACGGAGTATAACCTTGTACCTGACTTTAAAGTAAATAATAAGCGCTAAACTAAGGTTATCCGTGGACATTATCTTCGTGTAAGTGATAGTGCTATACATAAATTAGTGTAAGTGTTTTTATTAAATATCCTTAGATTTAATTAGTTCGGTTAGTTATAAACGTCTACATATTTTTAGTATAAATAAATTGGTTAGTTTTAATAATCGTTACATTGGTAACAGGTGCGTGGTACCGAATCGAATAAATAAACAATTGCTTAGCTTGCGATTTTAGTGTAAATATCATTAGGTAATTTAATATCGTTCCCGTAATAAAAACATTGATTGCGTAAATAACTGTTTAGTTCGCGATACGCGTATGTATTTATAAAGAGTAATCATAGCTATTTCAGTTCGTTAAAGTAGTGTATTTAAACTTTTTATACCTGTTATATATAACTTATGCCGGTAACTCGTTATCAAACCAAAATGGATGCAAAGCTATTTGAATTTCTTGAATCGATGAATCAAAATATGCAAGAAAAACTGTCCGAAAATTCTCAAAAAATGAAAAAAATGTTTTACGATAATTCGCAAAAAAATGGAAAAAAAGTTTTACGAAAATTCGCAGATAATGGAAGAAAATTCTAGAAAAATTGAAGAAAAGTTTTGCGAAAATTTTCAGAAAATTGATGAGATACGAACGAGCATTGAAAATTAAATAAAGATTATTGAGGAGCAAATACAAGTTAGTATAGAAAACCAAATTAAAATGGTTCAAGAGGAAACTCGTGCAGATATGTAAAATTTAAAAGAAGAAATTTGCAAATCTGTGAATGACAAAATAAAAGCAATAGAGGATAAATTAGAAGACAGAATGAAACTGCTTGAAGAAAAAATAAATCAAATGAATTGCCACGGTGAAGAAAGCGTCACGAGTGAAGATTTAATAATGGATCATCGGAAAGAAACCACTCACAAGTTTTAAAGTTGTACCTTCGAATTTTGATGGTAAAGTTCCATGGTCAACTTACTACAAGAGAGTTTAAAGCCGCAGTAAGCAGAAAGCGACGTCTTTAATAGTGTCCTTACGTGGAGAAGCTCTTAGAGTCTTGCAAACTGCTCCTAACCATCTACAAGAAACTTACGAACTTTTAATTTCACGTTTAGAAATGAGATATGGAGATACTCATCTTTAACAAGTGCATCAAGCTCAAATTAAAAGTGGGATTCAAAAATCTGCCGAAAGTCTTCAAGAGTTTGAGACTGACATCGCCAGATTAACACGGCTTGCGTATCCTACAGCACCAAATACCGCGCAAACACTGGAAAGCATTGAAGACATAGCGCGACGAATACTTCGGGAAAGAGGAGTGACGACTTTGAAGTACTGTACTGGTAGCCGACACTACAGGAAAAAGTTATCCTGGGAATGGACGTTATAAAGAAAAATGAGTTCCATTTGGATATGAAGAACGATGTCCCGAAGATCGACAATAAAGAAATGCTTTTTCATTCGTCAGAGAAAGCAGCCGTGCGAGTCTTATTGAGTGAAGACGTGACTCTGTTTGCAAGGACTCAAAGTGTGGTGATGGCACGCCTGGATGGAAATCTCCGGGAAGCTTACATTCGCGCGATTGAACTAATGGAGGGCGACTTAGTTGAAAAGGGACTACACGTTGGCACAACTTTAGTACGCGTAAAAAACACGATGCCAGTAAGGATCTTAAATATCAACTCGGACCCTGTAACGTTGAAAAAGAAGACCCTGGTAGATCAATGCACGCCGGTATCTCAAATTGTGAGATGCGAGAAGTCTAATAAGGATACGTAGCCGAAGAAGTGCCCACAACATCTATTGGATATTCTTAACTCTAAATGTCAAAACCTCAGCCAAAACTAGGCGGCTAAAGTTAAAGTGTTGATCCAAGAGTATCAAGATGTGTTCGCGTTGGAGAGTGGTTTCAAAGGAAAAACTAACGTGGTGAAACATAAAATTAATACCGTAGACGCTCGGGCAATACGACAACATCCACGCAAACTTCTTTTGGCAAAAAGAGAAAAAGCTAAACAAATAATAACGGATATGGAGCAAGAAGGCGTGATTGAACCTTCAAGTAGCCCATGGGCATCCTCAGTAGTACTCGTAAAAAAAATATAAGGTTAACAAGGTTTTGTGTAGACTACAGACACCTACACGACGTGACCAAGAAGGACAGCTACTTTTTACCCAGAATTCACGATACGTTAAACACCCTGTCAGGATCCCAGTGGTTTTCCACGTTAGACTTAAAGAGTGGTTATTGGCAAGTAGAATTAGAACCCAAGGATCGTAAAAAAACAGTTTTACGATTGAAACTGCTTGGTGGCAGTTCATACTCTTCGGTCTGTGTAACGCTCCTGCAACGTTCGAGCGTTTGATGGAGACTATCTTGCGCGAACTGTCTTGGAAGACGTGATTGGTTTACCTGGACGACGTGATCGTGGTTGGAAGGTCGTTTGAAGAACACTTGAACACTTGAAGTGTTCCAGCGACTACGTGGGGCTAATTTCAAACTGAGTCCAAAGAAGTGCCACGTATTTAAGAAGGAAGTGCAATACCTTAGCCACGTCGTATCTAGAGATGGAGTAAAGGCTGACCCAGACAAAATCCGAGCAGTGCAAGCATACCCAAGACCAATCGACAAACATCAGGTCCGAAGTTTCTTTGGGTTATGCACCTTTGACCAAAATTGACCGAAGAAAGAGCAGAATTTAGATGGAATAAAGAGTGCAAAAATGCTTTCCATCAATTAAAACAGGCCCTAGTCACTTCACCGATTTTGAGTTATCCAAAAGAAGATGGAAAATTTGTTTTGGATACCGACGCAAACAATCTGGCCATAGGCGCGGTCCTTTCGTAGGTTCAAGATGAAAAAAAAAGTTATTGCGTATTTTAGCAAGGTTTTGTCCAGGCCAGAAAGGAATTATTTCGTGACTAGGAGGAAGCTGTTAACAGTCGTCAAGCCCATAGAACATTTCTATAAATATTTGTATGAACAAAAATTTTTAGTGAGAACGGACCACGCCGCTTTAAAATGGCTATTGCAGTTCCGTAACCCAGAAGGACAAGTGGCAAGATGGATCGAGAGACTGCAAGAATATCACTATGACTCAGAACACCGTGCCAGAAGCAGTCATCGGAACGCTGATGCCTTGTCCAAGAGACCGTGTCAAGCGGATTGCAGTCATTGTTCGCGACTTGAAGAAAAAGTCGAATGCCTGTGGAGAACTGCTATGGTTCATGATGAGTGGGAACCTGAGCAGTTGCGTCGCAAACAAGAAAACGATCTTGAAATAAGACTATTCCTTGACTGAAAAGAAAACGACCGACGACCAACCTGGGAAGAAGTGAGTGCTTTGGGCAGAATCATCAAAGCATAGTAGGCGCAGTGGGACTCTTTGATAGTAGAAGACGGTCTTCTTAAGCGATCTCTAGAAAGTGTCGAGGGCACGGGAAACGGACTACCGTTGGTAGTGCCAAAGAGCCGGGTGTCAGAAAAAAAACAATCATTAATCCCAATTTTGTTTAGTGATTTTGCTGAAAATGTGAATGTTCTTACGCCAATTGGCCAAAAGTTACCATATTGCTAAAAACAGTTAAAAAAAATTAATTATTTTATTTTTTGAACATTTGCTAGGCTATACAGTAACCGCCAAAAAGTATGCAACGTAAAAAAATATTTTCAAATTAAAAAAAAATTATTATGATAATAAAAATTCTGCATTTGGATTAAACCCAAAAAGAATTTTTTAATCCCAATTTTGTTTAGTTATAATGTGGAAAATGTGAATCTTCTTACGCAAATTTGTTAAGCTATACAGAAACCGCCAAAAAGTGTGATCCATAAAAAAAATCAACTGAAAAACATATTTTGTTAATAAAGCTTGCATTTGGTTTAGTCATTTTGCGAGAAATATGAATGTTTTTACGCCGATTTGCTGAAAACAGTTAAATCAACAACGTAAACAATTTCGTTTATTTATTGCGCATTTTTTAAGCTATACAGTAAACGCAACATAAAATAAATGTTTTTAACTTAAAAATATTAATTATTTTAAAATACTCTGTAATCAGATCTCATCGAAAAGCAATTTTTTAACCCCAATTTCCTGAAAACAGTTAAAAAACTTTTTTTTTTATTTTTTGCGCGTTTTCTAAGCTATACAGCAACTTTTTGACATAAAACTCTCACCATAAAACATATTAAAATATTTTTATTATTAGTGTAATTGGTGTATTATTTATTTAGAATAATATAAATGCGAGCTTTCGAACTTGGTCTAAGTTCTTCGTCAGGCAAAAAGCTCGCATTTATATTATTCTAAATAAGTAATACATCAATTACCCTAAAAATATTGTAGTATACAGCAACTGCCACAAAGTACGCAACATAAAAAAATTATTTTCAACTTTAATAAAAAATCGATTATGTATTCGGATCAAATTCATATTTTTTAATTCCAATTTCGTTGTCATTTTGCAAAAAATATGAATGTTCTTACGCCGATTAGCTAAAAGTCACCATAAAAAAAATATTTTTAAGTTAAAAATATTAATTATTTGGATTCAATCCAAAACAATTTTTTAATCTCAATTCCGTTTAGTCACTTTTCGGGAAATGTTTGCCGATTTGCTGAAAACAGTTAAATCAGCAAGGTAAACGGTTTTTTATTTTTTGCGTAATTGACAAGCTATACAGTAACCGCTAAAAAAATACAACACAAAAAAATATTTGTAACTTATGTTAAAAAACTTTGCATTCGGGTCCAATCCAAAAACAATTTCGTTTAGTTTTTTCCGGTAAATATGAATGTTTTTATGCCAACTGGCCAAAAGTAACCATATTTGCTAAAAAAAGTTACAAAAAAATTTGTTTTTGCGCATTTGCTAATTATCAAAATGTATGCAACATAAAACCAAAAAAACAAAAAAGTCTGCATTCGGATCAAATCCAAAAACAATTTTTTAGTTCCCATATTGTTTAGTTTATTTTGGAAATATTCTATAGCTGTCTTTGAAAGTTGTAATTACTTAAACTAAAACAAAAATTGAGTTTTTTTATGAAAACAGTTCTTTGAATAATTTTTTTTTGTAAATAAAAAAAAATGTTTAGCAATATTTTTGTTTCATTTCATAAAACAAGTCCTGTACCTAACATACCATTTTTGGTTTCTTTTTTAGACTTTTTTTCTTTGGTGTTTACTAATTTTTGCTATTTCATTGTCTCTTGTAAAAAAAGTTTTTTTTAGTTCTATCTTTTAAACAAACTAGTAGTGAAATTGCTTTTTTAGAAGCACTGCTTCTGAAATCAATTATTAAAGACGCGATTGTTTTTCTTTAAATTTATTTGAAATCTGATTTACTCATTTTTTAATTTTTATTTGAGTATTATTAATTTAGAATAGATCTTGACTTAAACATCCAATAATAATTGTTTAAGCTGTGTATTTTCTTTCTAAATTTTTTGTTATATTTCACGACTGAAATTCTGTGTTTCTATAATTTTTTTTGTACAAATGACTAACCTTTTTAGTTTACCGCTGTAAAATAAACTTTTCTATCTTCAGCTCGTATATTTTCAATTTTGTTTTGATTGAACGATCTCACCGTATGTTCCAATGCAGATTTATTGCGTTTATGATAATCTCTACGGTTTAATTAAATACATTTTTTATGAAAACGGTTTAACAGCTTGATATACGCCGTGTATCTGTAACATGCAGTAATTTCGGATTAAAGCCGATTTCATTCTACCCCATTTGTACTAACTATAGTACAGTCAACTGCATGACGAATGTAATAAATCTGTTTAATTGATTAGTTGGTAATATTTTTGCAGTGCTTAGTGCAATTTTATTTGGTTTGGTTAAATAAGTTAGTGTTATTTTAAAGGCATCCACTTTACATAAATTAATACGATATAGCATAATCATATGCATCCGCTTAATGCAACACATGAATATGCACGCACCGGTCAATTTGTTTCTAAATGTACTCCAATACATCAAGCTTTGCTTGTCGTTAAGTCCGTCTGTATTAGCGGCAAACTGTCACATGGACAAATCTGTTTGTACCATTAGGATATTTCACTAAAATTACATTTGTTGACGGGAATTTACACTGTTCGATTTTAGTTTCCATTATTGCTTTATTTTGACAATGATTAGTGGCAAGTGGGATTTAAATTTAACGCGATTGCGTTTTTTATTATTATTTTTGTTATATTTTGGGTTAAAACGAATTGAAACAGTTGGACGAACACAACAAAGGACGCTGGACATCTACACATGTAACGCTCTTGCATGTTCTAACTTCGTTTTCCGAGCTTTTAGTTGTGTCTAAAAACGCAACTTCTTTGTACGATGAATTATGATTTTAATTATTTCCTTTTTAAACATAAAAGCTTATAAATCGACTGGCTTTGAGAATTACATATAAATTGATGCACTAGGCGTGTTCAGACCATGAACACTGATTTATTACATTGCATTGATTAGTCGCTGTCACATAAGCTGAGATGCAACGCGTTATTTAGTATAGGATAATGCATCATAATCGGTAAACGGCTTTGCATCAAAGCTATTAGTTGGTAACTAAATCTCTAACTAAATTTATCTCAGCTTTGCATTTAGTAATCAACAGGATCATACCATTGTGTTTCTGAATTTACTTTGAAGTCAAAAATTAACCATTAATTAAAGTAAACCTAAACCTAAGAAGTTTTTAACTACGGTTTAATCTAAACTAGAACCCAATAAAAAGATTAAACACGTTAAATATCATAAATGTTATTAAAAGTTTAAATTTAAAATTTGAATAAAAATTTTATAAATACTAATGCCGTTAGTAGTTATTACTTCTCACTAATAGGTATATGAGTGCATGTGTAAATAATGATTTTGAATTTATAGATTTAAATTTTTATTTTTGGGTATCACAAATGTTAATTTAATTTAGCTACGATCGATTACACGGATTTGCAACTAAAAAACTGTATAAAATTTTTATACATTTTATCTGGATTTCAATCTGATAAAAACGAATAAAATTCTAGTCATTTTTTTTGCTACACTCTAGTTTTTGTTTATATTTAGCGTATTCTGAAATAGACAAGATATTAAAAACAAACGTTTATGGTTAAAGTGAGTAGGGGTAGAGGGTGGTGGTTAAAGTAGTGTCAAAACAAGATAAAAATTGATAATGATGATTAAAGAGCGGATAGTAAGGCAAGAAAAAATACCAAAAAAGATGGCATAAAAGGCATGTTTAACCCGCCAAAAAGGCAATAAAAAAGGCACAAATATCTATTAAAATTTACAGTTTATTTTTTTCTTTTACAATGTTTATTAAGTGCTATTATTTTCCCAAGCACAAATCAAATATTTTTCAATATTTTGACCAAGAAGCTGTTGCCTTTTATCATTTAAAATATTTTTATAGAAGGAAAAAGTTCTTTCGACATCACAAGATGTTAGTGGAGCAATTTTAATGCCGATGTTTCTGTTATTGTTAAAGATATTTTCTGTTGATGCTTCGTGACCTCCCCTTTTTGAATTTCAGTCAGTTGTTTAAACAGGTCAACAAAAGGGTTTTTTGATGTGACCGAATCCAATTTTTGCTTAATTTTTGTTCCTGTAGTCAGTGGACATGCTCTTATAATTCCTCTTATTCTTTCGAATGTAGCGAAAGATTCGGTCATTGCGGTTTCGCTTTTTTCTAGCTTCTTTAATTCGTCAGGAATGCCGGAAAAGTGTGTTTTTATAAAAACTAGTCCTCTCTTAACAGCTTCGTCATTAAAAACTTTTTGAGATTTAGCAATTGCTGCAGAGGCCGTCTCGTCAAATAATTCAACCACCTAAAGTAAGACAATTCAATTAATGTATAAGACAATGTCAGATTATAGTATTGTTGCGTATTTATTTATTAAAAACTAATTTATTTAAAACGACTAAAAATACGGTTACTTATTCTAGAAATATATACACTTTTAAATTAACCGAACTAATTAAATCTAATAATATTTAATGAAAACACTTACAGTATATTTATGTATAACCGTTGTATAACACTATCACTTACGATAAGATAACGTCCTCGGATTTCACACTTGTTTACACTATAAATCACGTACACGATTATTCTCTGTATATTTATGTAGACACACGCGTGCTAACGATTTATTTCCACTTGATGATGTTCTTAACACTGCTGCATTGACATTCCAGCAATAACTGACCTACGATTTCGGCATTTATAGACATCGGCAAATCCTTCTAGAGCGTTCCCTACTTTTCGCTATATCTTCTAGACAGCTTCTAGAAGGCTCTTGCATTTGTAAATAATTTCTCGAACGTTTCAGTATGAACTGTACCTCTTTATTTTTTTAAAAATGTATGGCATAACAATGCAAGCAGATAACCAAGTTCCCCATCTTGTTATGATAGGTTCCGGTGGAAGTTTAACATCTGGAAGTTTTTCTTTATAGGCCCTTATCCGTAATGGTGCTTTCACAAAAACCTGAAATAATAATAAAAATAATAGTTTAAAAAAAAACTAAAAAAACACACTTTTATAAATAACCGAACTAAAAAGAAGAAAATAATTTATAATTACAAACAAAATTATTAAATTCAGAGCAATAATATATAATTATAAACAAAATCACTAAATTCAGAGTTAAAAGCGTGGGGTGCATCCGGATACACGGTAGTCTTTCGCGCCAAGTATCTGTTATTTTTTTTTTGTAATTAATTATATCAATCATTGTTTTAACATGTATTCAGTTCGACTATTGCTGTCAATTTGTCATTTGACTGATATACATAATACTGTCACTAAACACGACGTTTGAATACATACGTGACGAGATATTCTATAGCTGCACTGTTTTTGTTAAATCTAATAATTTTTTTGTAAAGATCAGAGGTTTTTATTTTTTTTATATTTTGTGTTCACAGAAAGAAATTTATCATTGTTTGTAACAATAGTTTAACGTGTACTTGGCGAGACATTATACAGTGAAACTGTTATTTGTAGGATTTTTCTATATTTTCATAACTCTCCCCTTATTGATAGCTGCCTTTAGAATAATTGTAACAATGATTATAGATGCACCCCACGCTTTTAACTCTGAATTTAGTGATTTTGTTTATAATTATATATTATTGCTCTGAATTTAATAATTTTGTTTGTAATTATAAATCATTTTCTATTTTTTAGTTCGGGTACCTATAAAAGCGTGTTTTTTCAATTTTCTAAGCTATCATTTATTTTCCGTATTTTAATTCGATTTATCAATAATCAATTTTTGCGGACATGTGATTATGAAATATCTTACGAACCAAAAACGTATTGGAAACAGTAGTTATCGACAGTAAGATCTTATTTCTCGGGGAGGAAACCTGAGAAACAGCTATCACATCCAAGGCAGGCAGCGGGCGCGCAAATTACCTGCTCCGACACGAAGTGGTAATAGTGAAATACACTGGAACGATTTAAACGCGATAGGCTTTGTCGAGATGCACGCCTGCGCAGTACACGCGCTCTGTCTTTGTCACTCTCATGCAGAGGATCCCTAAAGAAATCAATTAATCCTGACGATCCTAATTAGGATAATAAAAACTTTTTAATGAATTATTGCATTGTCATCGGTCCGTGAAACGCATGCAAAGTTTCAAGTTAATCAAACACCTGGAAACCGCTGAAAATTAAGCTCAAAGATTCCGTTACATACATACATACATCCCGAACTAATAAAAGCGTGTTAAAAAGAGAATTTAATATGTTAGAGTTTTTACCTTTTTGGTGGCAGAAATTAACTTGTTTACTATTGCAAACTCGTCTCTAATGATTTCACACATGTTTTAAATTCGGATTAAATATTTCTAATGCCTGAATACCTTTACCAACTACAAAATTTGCTATATACAGGGTGTCCCACGAGGTACTGTACATACTGAAATGGTATGTTCCTTAGGTTAATTTAAGTAGAAAACGTCTTATAAACATAGGTCCAATTCGCCATAGTTACACAGATACAAGCGTTCAAAGTTTATAACTGATCATACATTTTTTGAAAATTAATTATTCTTAGTCAACTGGGAAACAAATGCCGAACAATATGTCATTTATTGCTTTCTTTTCTACTAATGTCACAGTCGATTTTATTAAATGAAGTGTAATTTAAATGCAAAATGCCTTCTCATTTTTCTAACGAAGAGTATGCTAATATCATTTACATTTATGGATTTTGTAATAGAAATGCGAGATCTGCCGTTAGGGAATATGAACGAAGATTTCCCACCAGGAGGGTTCCAAATCACCAAACCTTTTCTTCTGTGTTTCAACATGTACGGACTCATGGTTCATTTCCATTAGTTTTAACAAGATCTGACCGTCCTGTGCAAATAAATGTGAATGAGCAGGAAAACATTCTACAGATGGTTGATCGGAGTTCAGGCTTGAGTACTAGAAGAATTTTTTCTCGAACGGGACTCCTCCGTATGTCAGTATGGCGAACATTACATGATGGGCTTTTGTACCCCTATCACATACAACAGGTTCAGCATCTGGAATCTGGAGATTTTACTTCCCGGTTGAATTTCTGCCACTGGCTACAGGTAAATCCACAATTAGTTCCATTCATTTTATTTAGCGACGAGGCGCAATTTACTAGAGATGGAGTGAACAATACACGTAATTCTCATTTGTGGTCATATCAAAATTCACATGGCACAACAGAAACTAACTTTCAGCGCAGATTTTCTGTTAACGTATGGTGTGGCATGATTGACGATCAACTTATTGGACCTTTTTTCTTTGAGGAACGTCTGTCAGGAGAAGCATATGCTAACGTTTTGCGGAATGAATTGCTACCGCTTTTGGAAGAAGTACCTTTACAAGACAACAAATGTTTCTGCAACATGATGGAGCTCCTCCACATTTTAGTCGGCATGTGACCGAATATCTAAATTTTGCTTACCCCAATAGGTGGATTGGGCGTGGAGGCCCGCATGCTTAGCCACCGAGATTGCCCGATCTCACACCTTTGGACTTCTATCTGTGGGGTCATGTGAAAAGTTTAGTATACGAGGTAAAAGTTAATACCAGAGCTGAACTAATACAGGGTATCCTGGATGTGTGTCAACAAACACGGAACAACCAGCAGGTGCTTCGAGCGGCTACTCGGTCCATTTTAGATCGCATCCGTCGTTGTATTAATGCCGAAGGAGGTCATTTTGAGCATTCTGTTGATCTTCTATAACGTTTTTTAACAATGGTTGTTTTATAGTTTTTTTAATATTTTTTAAATGTAAACCACTACCCAAGTGCTGTTTTCCATGGTACTTTTTAGTAGCACCGATCTAAAATAACCCAAGCAACATTTTGTAACCGTGGTTACGTTGTAACCAGTTGCAAATTAATAACATTAGCACCATGGTAAATAAACCGTTGCAGTAACGTAGCAGCAACTTTCGTAATTTACTGAGGTTTCAAATCTATTACAGAAATAACCATTTTACAACTATGGTTATAAGTAAGTTTTTCTTAAACCCTTATGTAACCACAGTGTCAATTTAGTGACATTAAAACCTTCATTTCGGTTTCGAGTGTAACAGTCTTGAAACTATGGTTACAAGTGTGAATTACTAAAACTACACTACAGTGTTAATCTATGCTTTCAAACAGCAACAGAAGAAGTGCATTTTACGAGATTTTTATAAGACACATAGTCCATTATCATTATCCAATAAACAGTACCGAAAGTGTTTCTAATTCAAAACTACGTAAGTACAATTATTGGTATATTATATTACTATAATTTTAATCGTGCATTTAAACTACTGTTTCTAATTTAATCAACGTTGAAGAATTAGTTGCCAATTATAAGTAAGCAAATTTTAAATTGATTTTATTTTCTTCTAGGATAAAATAGAATTTGATTGCAAGGACATTACAATATCACACACAGTGATCAGAACGTGTAAATTAGATCGTGTTTGCGAACACCTATAATCTTTAAAAAAACAGTCGAGATTATGATCATTGAACCGATTATAATTACACATGTGCATTTGTAGCCTAATACAAATATTTAACTAAGAATTACGTAGACGCATTAAACTATAACATGTGAGGAATATCTTAATCCGCCATGGTCTTTTAACACGGAGACATTTTTCTCTTAACAAAATTTATGCATTTACTATTTACAAAATTTATAAATAATAGACATAATCCGCTTTTCTTGAAAATTTGCCGTAAAAACCTGTTTACTGGTACCTACTTGCAACAGATGTAAAAATTCTTTTATTATATCTTTTTTGTTTGAATTTAGTTCTATAAGAAACTATAAAAAATTAAATAATATACATTTATTATAACTTTTTATATATCTGTGTCTTTTTATTAATATATTTTTATCTCTACTTTTGTTTTAATCTTTATTATGCAGTTAGTAACTAAAATCTTGGATAAGCTGCTTAACAAAAGCGGTTATAAAGTAGTTTCAAAAAATGGTAATAAGCATGTTTTCAAAACAGTTACATAGCAGTTGCTGTAAACGGTAACTACAATGTTACAAATCAATTACAAAACCGTGATGATAAACTATTACAGAAACGATTCAGAATAGGTAAACATGATTTGTAAAAAACCGTTATAGCAACGCTGCAAAACAGTTACAAAGTAGTAATTGCAACGGTTTCAGACACGTTGTAAAACAGTTATAATATTACTGCAGTTGCCTTGCAACTGACCAAATCCGGTACTGACAACGTATCAGGAAAGACTCAGCAACTATTCTGTAACTAAATACCTTACTGAAACCATAGTTGCAAGAGAGTTTTACAACCGTTTTGTAACTGATTTTTGCTACTTGGGAATACATATACTAGTAATTAAAAGCATTTGAATTAAGATAATACAAACTTACTGATTTTGAACTTGACAAAAAAGGTTTTCCCCGTCGGTTGTTAAATTATTGTCCAATTTACTCCACTTGTAATAATTTTCAAATTTTGATTGTTTATTAGGTGGCATTTTTTAAAACTTACTCACAGCACAACAGCAATAGACTATCACAGTGTGACAATATCACATGTATTTATAACAAACAAAGAATATTTTAGTCATGTGTTTTACTCATTAAAGGAATCCCACCGGACAGAATTAAAATTATCTATATTTGTTTGCTTTACTTAGGTACTGAATAGACTTATAAAATATGATTCATTCCGAAATCCTTTGGGTTTTGTAAATAGTGTTCTGTTAAGCCTGTCATTATACATAATCCTAGTATAAATTCTTACAATAGTTCTTCTCTATAAGCGGCTTTTGTATTTAATGTTTTCTGGAAACCACTGTTTAACAAAACATGAAAATCCCTGTTGTTATTTATAGGTTCGTGGTAAGACCTTTTGAGCAAGAAATGTTAATTATATTATTTTACGGAATTTAAGTAAAATTCTGTAATGAGTTATTGTCATTTACCTATTAAAACACTGTTTACACAAACTTTTCAAAATTTATATGTAAAAAAGCAATATAATATAATACTCTTTAAAAAAGCAAAAAAGACAAAAAGTTACACAAAAAGGCAAAATAAGCATGGTCCATACATTTGCCTGACTGTCCGCTTTTTACTGATAATAAAGTTTGGTGGCAGAGTCATCTCATAATAAAAGTTACTATGTCTGACATTGCTTTATCTCCAATGTCTTTTACGTTGTGGTTTTATCCCGCAGATTTATCTAAAACTATTTGGAATTACGCGGGTGTAAAATCAACTTACAACGTTCTCCGCTTTAACAGCTACTTACAGTTATTAGTATTGAAACTGAGCATGTTTAGAATTGTTATCCGGGTGACTAGGAA
Organism: Aquatica leii; assembly: GCA_035610365.1. Classification (NCBI taxonomy): domain Eukaryota; kingdom Metazoa; phylum Arthropoda; class Insecta; order Coleoptera; family Lampyridae; genus Aquatica; species Aquatica leii. The sequence continues at coordinate 31,801,940 of CM069439.1, forward strand.
TAAATATCAACAATCAAATTCAGTATTTTGGCATTCCTATAATATGGCGTGAAGAAAAATTACAAACCGACTGCTGCTTTTGTTTGGTGAATGTGAAAGAATTGACTTAGTTATTCGTCCAGTCCCATGGTTCTGAAATACCATTTTCACGGCCACCTTCTAGTTTCGATGACATCCTGAATTAGTCAGAAGATGATTTACCTTTTCAGGACGAATCTGGTTTATATTTTTCTGTTGAAGAACCTTAACTTTTTTTTAGAGTGAGATCAACGACTTAGGTTTTTTTAAGAAATGCAACCAAATTACTAAAATCAAGTCTAAAAAACAAAAAGTTGCTATCATTTGGGACCACATTTTTGTGCTACAAGCAGCAAAAGAAAGAATTTACTCAGTTTTTTTACAAACAAAAAAATCTGGTTTGTTGTTATGATATTCATAAGCTCATGAAGTGCTTTAAAATAAAATATAATCTAACAAATTGACGAATATTTATTGATTCGTCTAAAATAATTCTCAAAGCAGTTTTTTTTGCACAATGAAAATGTATTTGCATTTTTCTCTATGAGACACTCGGTTTTTGTGAAGGAAAACTATAATGACTGGGCTATAATTCTTTAGAAAATCAAATTTCAAAAACATCAATAGATGGTTTGTAGAGATTTCAAAATCCAACCATGTTGTTGGGTTCGCAAGTAGGTTATACAAAATCTCTTTGTTTTCTTGGTTTATGAAATCAACAGCTGCATTATACAATAACTGACTGGTTTCTCCGATGCAGTTTAACCCTCGCGACAAAAACGTCATCAATACCATGGTTTCGCAAAAAAAAATGTTAGGTGGTAATTTCTTCATATTAAACTAGGGCTTATAAAACGGTTTGTCAAATCACTGTCAAGCGATGGGGATTATTTCAGATATCAAGTTTTTGAAACTGTCTGAAGCCATGTTAAAAAATAGAATTTTTACTGGCCCGACATAAAAAAAATTTCTAACTCATCCCCTCTTTTTGGAAACAACATGAAACAAGAAAAAAACCGTCCGACTCGTTTAAGAATAGAGTGCACAAAAGAATACTAAGAACCCTGACTACAAAAACATTGTACAATGCATGCTGACTGTGTATGAAGCTCAATGATGCAAGATGAGCTTAAAAATTGATTTCTTACACACCTATATTGACTGTTTCTTAAAAACCTAAAAGAACAGAGAGAAAGATTTTACCAAGATCTTCGTAGTTTTCGGAGACGTTACCTAAGAAAATGGGATGTCCTCCTATCGACCGTTTACTGAAAATCCAAAAGATTTACACTTTTTTTTACTTGATTTTGTATTAGCAAATTATGTAGTCTTTATATTTTTTTGCAGAAAAGTATCGTAAATGTTGCAATATTTTATTATTAAAAAATATTAAAATATCGTCTATTTTTATATTTTAGAAAAGTGGACTTTTAAAGTCATCACATCCAGAAGTCTTATGCTTTATATATATGAATCTTAAAAGTATCTTAGAGATAATTGATATATGATTTTTTGTTTTTTGTAACTGATATTGTATCCTTAGAGCAGATACTTATTTAATCAGTCTAATAAATAACGTCTAGTAGTTTAGTATACTCATGCAGGTTGGATTCAAAACTAAGCTTTGTATGTGAACAGTGTTTTTTTCTGATTTTGGCACAGAACATTTTGATAAATAACTATACAGTGCGCTCGTAAAGTATGAAATACATTCATTATTTTAACTGTAGATAGCTATAAACGATGGTAAATACGTTGAGTTAGTTTAACACCCGCGAAATTCAAAATAAGCTTTGAAAAATTCGTCGGGATAAAACCACAACGTAAAAGGACATTGGGGGTGAGCAATGTCAATGCAATTGTGTAAACGCCACCAGAGTGAACTACTAGACAGCTGTTTCGCCCTTTTGGGGCTCATCAGTAGTAGGAGATACACTCTAATGTTGTTCCCACAATTGCATTGACGCCCCTTATAGCTTTATAATTAAGTACGACGAACTTAGCATTTACAAGTGTTTGATGGCAGAGCCATCTCATAGCATAAATTTACTTAGGAAGCACTGGAAAGAACAAACGATTTTCACAGTTAGAATTTTGCACTTGTTCCTTAAAAATTTATGTTGTATTTTGCTGATTAATCATTGCTTAATAGTATTTCAAATTCATTTTTCTTTGCTCAACTATTTGAAGATGGTCCGCTGTTTAACTGAAAGGGAAAGAATAGGAATTTTGATGATGATTGGTTACGAAGACAGAGTTTGTACACAAGTTTAAGTTTAATGTTTTTATAATAACAAATGTCTTAGCCGAGAACCAATTACACAGTCTACCGTTAGCTAGATCAACCAAACCTTAAAATGGGTCGTCCGACAATCTAGAAAGATATTAAATTAAATATTTTACTAAAGTTTCAAGAACTCAACAAAGATGACCGCAGTTTAAAGTTTTGCAAAACCATGTTTCAACGTCTGAATGACGACAAAGAATTCTTACGGAATATTGTATAGTTTGACGAGGCTAGTTTTTATCTCGACGGCTCAGTAAATTAGCAAAACTGTAAATATTGGTCTCCTGGAAATCAACACTGGAAAATGAAAACTCATGGTCAATTTCTACAAAAAAGTTAACGTTTGGGCTGGCATTGTAGGTAACCGTATCTTGGGTCTATTTTTCTTTAAAAGCGCGCTGACAAATAAAATTGAATGTAACTTTTAAGAGACAAGTTAGTCTCTGCACTTGCAGTACTTTACCTAAATGAAAAAGTTTTAGATCTGAGTAATAAAACGATATTGTACGAACATGATGATGCGTCACCTTATTTTTCTAGAATAGTTCGCAAATATTTAATCCAAGTATTTGTTAACGAATAGATTCATCATAGGGGATCTATAGAATAGCCTCCTAGATCTCCTGGTCTCACTCCCTTCGATTACTTCTTATGGGGGTATCTAAAAAGCAAAGTCTACTTCAATAGACCAAATACCATCAACGAACTAGGGAACAGATTTCGTAAAAAAATGCAGGCAATTCTAAGCGCTACTCTTGGTCAGGTTCTCCGGAAGTTTTGGTGGCGGATAGGGCATTGCAAGAAATGCTCGAGGATGATTTCGAATACATATTTATTTTGGTTTTTTGTTGTACAAGTCTGCTGATTGTTTTGAAACTTTGAAACCGAATATCTCAAAAAAGGTTCTCTTCAAGGATAAAGGTGGTTCCAACAATTGCCTTTCTAGATCACCTGACTTAACAATGGATTTCTTTTTCTGGGGTTATGAATAAGATTATGTATAGAAGAAAATAGACACCATTTTATTGGTAATTTATTTATTTTGACAGTAAATAAATTTTCCTTTACTACAAAAATTTTATCCGATTAACAAAATTTATCGATACAGTTAAACAATGTAGAATTAACAGAATAATGCGTTAATTATAAATTTATATTATCAAACGTAATTAATTTATTTTGAGAGTACTATATTTTTAAAAGAATTCAAATAATTCTAACTGACTGCATAAAGTCAAATTATTTTTTTAACGCTCTTTAAAAGTAAAACAAAATGCAAAGTACTACCCTGTATATTGGTTGAATTAAAGTTACTTTTCCATTTCTCGACGCCATCTATCGAGCATCGTTAGTCTCTTCCGAATGAGTAAACAAAAGGCCGTCATTTTTACTTTGACATCGTTCACTACATAACCTATGTCTGCGTGAATTAAAATTAATTTCTTAAAACATCCACGTGTTGTGACACGATGTATAATAAAAATATCTATACCTAATTAATTTATTCAACGCAGGGTAAGTGTCTTCTATTATTTTTTAGGATCAAAGCGTTGACTGAAGAAATGTATAAAGACTCGCAAAGCCCATGTTAAAAATCGTAGTCCCCGCAGGGTCCGAGATATAGGGGGCGCCATCGTCTACTTAGGGTCCGAGATTTCAGTTCATTGCTGGCACTTGCAGTGTTTACATCGTACGTACGCAAAGTACGTACGCGTATCGAGCAGTGGCTTCGCTTAGTAATACCGCTCTCTTTACAGTTCAGATGACGATGATTTAACAATGATTTCTACCAAGCGATACCATTAGTGATGGGAATTCTAGTTAATTTTTTATGAATTAGGGGACCAACTCGCGATGTATCGCTATGCTGCATCTAAGAAAAAAAAACTAAAACGCCGTTTCAAATTCACAATTTTATTGAACATTCGTGTAATCTTAATTAGCAAATCAAGTTAAAAAGTTTTAATTATACGGAAAACCGATTTGGTAATCCTTTTCAAAGAATATTATCAACTGCAAAACATGATAAAATAGTTATATACATTTATAAACATAACAAAAATTCTGCTTTGCTTCTTGTGCAAGTATCAAATTACCGGCGCCGGCGGTTTTGAATTTGTAATTTGCTATTTTGAATTATTGTTCACTTTGGCGATTTGATTATTTACTTATGAGTTTTTTGTTTTTACATTCTAGTTGATTGTAGAATAATTATAATTCCATAAAGTTCGCGATTTTCGATCGATTATATTTTTGAATTGGATAGAAAAATCGATTATAAAAATTGCTTTATTAGAGTACGAAAATCGGTTTTTTATTTAATTATTTAAATCACCATTCCTACTTTATTAGGCCTGGGTCGTCTATCGATATATCGATACGTATCGAAGGTATCGAAATGTCGATATTTCGATACGTATCGAGATTTCGATACGTACGAAAACTATTGTAACGTATCGATATTCCGATACGTATCGATATTCCGATACGTATCGATATTTCGATACGAATTGCGGATTGCAAAGTGAATTAAAACAGCAGAGAAAAAATACAAAATCAAACTCTGGCAAACGAAGAAAAAAATTCAACTTGTCAAATTCCATTCCGTTTACTCAAAACATTTTATATCAGTCAACGGTATCTAGTAAATACAACAAACGATTATTTTGAAGAGTTATCTTATTACTGTCCAAGCATTATTTTTAAACGATCGTTTACCAGTCTTATCTTCTTAGTTTGCGTTGAAAACAACCGTGTCGCTACTATCCAAGAGTAAAGTTTGTCGGCAGCGGGGTGCAGAGCCACAAAAGTGAGATAGTAATACGGTACGATTTTTAACATGCAGTTGCGAGTCTTTATACATTTCTTCAGTCAACGATCAAAGGTAATTTCCATGGCTTTTTATTAGCGCCATGTACTACCTCTAAAAGTTCTAATAGGAAGTATTAGACCTATGAACTCTGCGATACAATGGCGGATACAATTCGGAGGCAATTGACATTTAAATAATACCACCTTGTACAAAAGTGCATATGTACCAGATAAATTGATTTTTCATTCAGAGGCAATTGATAACTAATACCACCTTAAACAAAAGGGCATGTGTAACAGCATACGATACGTTGTGGTTCTCTTACCTTTTATGCATGTTTTTTTTACCTGTTGTAGAGTTTGTGACTCACCAGGTAGACGCGATTATTTTCAGGTAGTTTGATTACAGGAAACCAGTAGAAAAACGTTTGCTGAAAGTACACCTGAATTTTGTAAGTCAATTTTTGATTTTAACTATTCGTTGTCGCTAGGGTGCTGCTCATAAATCATATTTACTAATCGTGTCGAAACGTTTAAAATGATTTGCTTCTTATTACTATTACTCAATTAGTTTAAGTTAAATTGCTATCGCATGCTGATTACGTCAACTGTCAATTATTATTAATGTAATTTACTTGCTTACTTACAAAGATTTTTGTATATCTTGGTTGTTACACTTGTGATTTAAGTGTATTGTAAGTTGTCGATACTTCTGGTGTTTTAGCCTTCGAGCCTCCTGTGCTGATCTAGCAGGAGCTATATCTGCAAAAAGAGATCTGGCACCCATTATATAAAATTACTTGAACCTCTCTTCTCTCCGAAAGGTATTGTTTCAACCATACAGCAAATTAGCCGTGCAGGATTCGTAAATTACTAGAAGCTTGTAACACATTTAAAAACATTTAACTTCGTATTTTTATTTTAATTTGGATCACCAGGTATACTGCTAATTTTTAAATCGTAGCCGGTACTAATTTACGTACTTCTGTTTTTTTATATCATTTCCAGTTTTGTCACTAAGCTCCGTCCCGTTGAGTGTGCACCACCCTGTATAGTAAAACGGTAACGAAAAAAAACAATAATATACATACACAGGGTGTCTCAGAATATGTAGGCAATTTCTCGGATTGAGATAAGACACAAAAACAATCTGACAAGTTATTATATTTTATATTTGCTAGGAATATATAAAGATAAGTGCAAATAATGTATAAGAACTTGTCATATTATTTTGATGTGTTATATCTGAATCCGGGAGATTCTCTACATATTCCAGGATACTTTGTATAACTCAATTTTTGATATTTTGTATTTTTTTTAAATATAATATATCCCTCAGATGGTGGTATATATTAAAAACTTCAGTAATAGATATCGTGAAATAAAATTGGATAAATGTCAGTAACTAAATAAAGATTCAAAAAATCAAAACAACCAAACAAAAATATTACTGATTGCTTTATTGGAAGTTTTAAATAAAAACTATAAAAACGAAAATTGTTTTATCCTGAGTGATTCTTAGATAATTTAGAAACTATCAATAACATTAACTCTATAAATTAAAAATAAAAACGTGATAAATTATAGACGGTGTGTGTATGTTAATAGATTATAAAAGTTGAAACGACTATATTTTTTTCTATTACTGATATTAGTTGTTACGCCTTGTTATTAAAGTAACAGGTTTGACATATTCTTGCTTAAATAATCGCAATTTATCAATGTTTACTCTTTGTGTTATTTTCCCATTATAGACTATATGGACATAAGTAATTTATTATATTAACATTTAGTCGAATCTGATTAGAAGGACGTGACAACTCAAAAGAATGCTCAGTTAGACTGATGGCGTCGGTGACTTGCACGTTATATGAACATTATGTTCTCCCTAGCACTTCAAAAATCTGTTTCTGCTCACGAAATGACTTACGGCTTTGCCATTATTATCTCCAGTTAATGCCGCTTTATTCAATTTTCAAATAAAATTATCTGTATTGATTGATGGCCTCGTCAGTACTCGAACTTTCTTTACATTAGTGTAAAAGTTGTAAAATATCGTTGCTTTGGGACCAATTCTGAAAATGATAATGGATAATAGCTAATGGATTGATGGCTTAATGGATCTAAAAATGATGTTAAACTTAATGGCGTCGATAAGTGAAGAATTTGACGGTCGTCGATTATTTGCAAGTTCAACCGCAGGTTACTAGGAAACTTAAAGAGGATTTGAAATTAACCCCGCGATACATTTTTAGTGGGTATTGATGCGAAATTCTTACGTGACGGGTTAATTGAATTGTGTGAATATTCAACGGCACGGCATGACTTTTAGACGACTTTTCTTGCATTGTCAGTGGCACGTGGAGCTCACAACGCTTGAACTAAATGCGGGTGCATTCCGCCCCTACTACTTTGCATTAATGAAGATCAACAATATACAACCCTAAAAGATTCTAATGATACAATGATACTCGCTAATGCGACCGACTTTACTTCTATACGCTCGCTATAGCGTGTTCGTCATTAATTTATCAGGTGCTAAACTTCAAATACAGATATTTAATTGACCAACTTCCGCTAGCTACTAATCATGTTTCCGCGATGAATCCGCGTTATTTCAGACAATGGTACTTGTACATAACTGAAGACCTTTGGTGCAACACTAAAATAAGGGGGCATCATGTGGCGCTTCATTTAATAACACCGTGTGTCTATGAGTTTAATTAACTGACTTAAAATATAAAGTATCTGCAACAGGAAGTAATCTTTTTAGTATTGGTATTAATCTTCATGTCACACGTGTAATCTTTAATTAAAATAATCTTCAACATCTTCCATTAATTACTCACACTGCAAGCCCCATTTGCATTCGCTCATGCTTACAAAACCTTTTGTAATCATTCATTATTGAGGGTCAAATGCTTTTTTCTCATTGGTTTTTATTTTAATATTGATTACAGAATGCAGTTACAGAAAGCAAAGATAAACTGCTCAGTCGGATAAATAAAATTCTAGTACTTTCCTTCTATTTTATTTAGTTGTTTATAGAAACGGTGACAATGGTTTAGTAGAAAAATTGTTTTGATGCTGCTGAAAGTACCCTTTTATTAAAAAACAAATTAAACCTTTTTGGATTAGTAGACAAAACCTCAAAATTTTATAAAATTGCGTATAAAATATTTACCTGGTCCCGCCAGTTTCTGTTTTAGAAGGTTTTACGTTTTTTCTCACAGGAATGTTCTCGAACCCAATAAAGCAAAAATATAAAAGGTGTTCGAAAAGGTTTTGAAGTTAATCGAGTCGGAAGTCCGAAATCTGAAGAATCAGTCTAAGTGCCGTTTCACATGCAACTGACGGTCAGCGCTGACGATCAGTGCTGACCGTCAGCATTATATACTTCTTTGTTTTCACATGTTGCGGACGATCAGTTGAATTCTTGGTTTAGTTACAATCCGTCGTGCATTTGCGACGTAACATAATTCTCATTGTTCCCGCTTCTCTACTTATACGCAGGAGAAGGCAGAAATCGAAGAAAAAAGAATGTGGGTGCATCCTATTGTGATGGGAAGAAATGTACAAGGTGCATTTGCAACTTTGTACTGCGGTCTAAGGGAAGACGAAAGAAAATTTTTCAATTATTTTAGGATGTCCATAAAGTCGTTTGACGAACTGCATGCCAAATGCAGTTCGTCTAAAATTTTCAAATTATATTAGAGTTTCAATATCCTCAGTAGAATGACTGTGCGTAGCTTTGAGGTAAGTAAAATTTTCGGTATAATTTTGAAAACTTTTCGTTGTTTTTTATTTCTTTGCCTTCCATATGTCAGTGACATTAGCTGTTATGTGTGAAAAGGGTTTATGGTAGAAACGTAAGATTTTCACTCCCTTAGCTTTTAACGACATACATTACGACCAAATTTAGTCAAGAAAAGTGACAGATAGTAGTGTGGACGGCACACAGTCTGTATATCTATAAGAAAAAGTATTCAAAAGGAACTTTATTAATGCTAAGGTATACAAAATATTATAGTCTATGACATCTTAAACCCTAGTGACCATGCTAGTGGTAGTGACCATCAAAATGGATGTTTTTAAGTTCAGTCAGTGTAGGCTGTTTCTCTGGCGGTGACATGTAAAGCGGTGATGTTGCTGGAGTTTGTGTGTAAGAAGAATAACTTGAGACTCCTCCATAGTCATGATTATAAACATTGTCGTTTGGAGAATTCGAGGTAGTGCTATGTGTTAGCTGATTATGTGCCCTGTACGTATACGTACTAGAAGATGACGGTGTTGATGAAGGAGCAAAAGCGGTGGTATAAACAGATCTTTGTGTAGCTTGCCTAGTTCGATATGGAGGAATTTGTTTAATTTCCAACATAATGCGCAAAACTTCTGCACGGAATTGTAATTTTTGGCCTTCGTCGAAGGATTTAAGACTTGGCAAAAGCGAAGTCACAAATGCTCTATCATCGTCGTCTTCCTCATTTTTGGCATCATGAAGGAATGATATTAATTTCTGATCTATGTCATCGTTGCGTCTGCGCTTCTTTCTTTGAAAATTTCGTTCATTCACCTTAGAGACAATTTCAGCTGTGGGCAGAGCACTCACTGCATCTTCACTTTCGGAATGATCTTCACTGTCTTCTCCAGCTGTGCCCGTCAAAGTGTCATCATGGTTATCGTAATTTGTTTCAGTCCTACAATAAGAATATAAAATATTTAGACATTTCAAGCATATATGTACATAGTCGCTTTTATGTATGGAAATGGTTAAGTATGTCGAAAAATACGCTTTGTAGTAGGAAACAAAAAATACGTATTACATATTTTTAAACACGTTATCAAATAATAGTAAACAGGACCCTGCATATACTTGTTAATGTTTCTTACATATTCAAATCCAGGATACCATCGAGAAATTTCAAATTTTCAAAGTAGACATAAGTCTTGAATTTCTTTGCAGCGCTCCCACTTTTAGTATTTCTTAATTTGGCTTTATCTCTAACGTAAGCATCTCGTGCAGTCTTCCATCTTTTTTGTATGAGGTTCACTAAAAATAACAATAACGAAATAAATAAAAAATGCACAGCATTACTTGTTAGGAGTTCCATAACACAATAGGTACAGGGTTGTTTATTATACACAATGAATAGTTTCTAAGACATGGCCGAGTGCCATTATTAATAGACCACCATGTACTTTATCTCAACATACAGTGTTCACATAATGGCCAATTTTTCAGAATATTCTCTTAATGTATCTGTTTTGTTGTAGATATTTAGCAAGCGGAAACACATTCACAGACATGCATTATACATACAGACTAGGAATATCTACCATAAGTGGTATAGTAGAACTTGTGTGCGATCAAGTTTGGGTGATACTAAAAACTGAGTGTATGCCAATATTAACACATGATAAGTGGTTGAAAATATCTTCACAATTTTGCACGTACGCTAATTTCTCGAATTGTGTTGGGGCTGTAGACGGGAAACACATAAGAGTAGTGAAACCTATCAAAAGTGGTTCTCTCTGCTTTAACTACAAACATTTTTTCTCTTTGGTCCTATTGGGAATTTGCGATGCTAATTATTGTTTTACTTATATTGATGTTGGTGCTTTTGGAAAATTTTGTGATTCAAATATATTCACTAATAGCTCATTCTGGAAACGGATGAAAGAACAGACCCTCGACTTGCCACAAGACAGTCCGCTTCCTAATGGCGATAATAATGTACCAATGCCCTAATTGTCGCCGATGAGGCATTGCAGTTAACGACCTTATGCGAGGAAGAATTTAAATTATAAGAAAAAAATTTTCAATTACCGTCTTACTCGGGCCAGGAGATTCATTGAGTGCACTTTTGGTATTTTGAGTAACAAATGGCGAATATTTCATAGACCGCTCAATACATCTGTACGTTTGTCTAACAAAATTGTGAAAGCGTGCTGTATTTTGCACAACTTTGTACGCATAAGAGACGGTTTTTCGTTTTCTCATCCCAAATCCACCTTTCCTCTTGTACTGCACCTATTAACAGTTCCGTATCTACTTCACAATTAGCGGCCATCTTTGAGTCCAACAATGCAACACTGTTTCAAATGAGGGAGACTTGGTCAGCGTCAGCGAGCATGTGAAAGCCATCGTTTGCGCAATGGCTTGTAGTGTAAATATCATACGCCATCAGCTCGGGCTCGACTGACGCCCGACGTACGAAACTGTAGGAGCTGACCGTCCGGAACACGTCTGAAATGCTTCATTTGATATAATGTGTTTAGGTAATCAGCGCTGACCGTCAGTTGCATGTGAAACGGCACTAAATCAAAAGTTTTTAACGCACGTGACTTGTGAAAATAAATACAACGTTACGTAAGTAAACGTGTTGTTGACATAAACAAATACTAGTTTAAGATAAACTAACGTGCGACAGTGTTTATAAATATCGAGTAATAATTCAGGCGCGGCTTCAGAGGGGGGACCGAGGGGGCTATGCCCCCCCCCCCCCGACATTGAAAATAATACTGAAGTTTTTCTCACTTTGTATTTAATACATACGCTTTTTTTAATAGTTGTATAATTTATGATGCTTTATCGCTTGCAAGTAAAAGCTTGGTGCTTAACAAAGTACTATTCAATACCGACTTAATATTTTATATTAACGCCATATTCAATACATTATTATTTAAAAATGTGATGAGCACCCCCCCTCCATCCCGCTTTAAACTGATGGAGCTCCCACCGAAATAAACTGCTGGAGCCGCGCCTGTGCTGTTTCAAGAAGTTTGCCGACTGCTGAAAATTAAGAAAACTATAACAGCGCCTCTCCATTCTCATTCTAATGGCATGGGAACGGATAAATCAAACAATGAGAGACTACTACTACAAAATAGTGTCCGAAAATCAAAGAGATTGGGGTCTGTACTTGCACTTTTTTTAATGGCATACCGAGCATTTGTTTACGAAAACACAGACCAAAAACCATCTGTGTCAATTTGGATTAAGACCGTAAGAAGAAATTGCCAAAAAAGTCTACGTCAGAAAGTTGATAAACAGGCTAGACAAATTATATAAACCAGTCCGTAAAAACACGCGACAGAATGAAGACCAGATAAAACGTCAAGGCACAAAATAGTGGTTTTCACATGCTGGAGTTGTATAATATCCCCAAAAAAGACGTGGTTTATCGCCGAAGCTGCAGAAGCAATAAAAGGGTTTTTATGAATTATGCAGCGTAGTAATAACGCCGTATACCGTATTCGAAAACCTCCCTGAGGCAAGCCAAAAATGGTTTACATCGATCGTCTAGCCCCGTTTACTGACAACAACAACGTTACCCAAGACCATCTACAGAACCAAGCAGAACCAGGAATTAAGTCAATAGAATAGATTGCGGCTTAAATTAACTCGATTGGAAAACAGTTCGCAATATATTAGAAGTCGTCTTCCGAGGAAGAGACGTTTAAGTATTGGTCTGCAGTTACTATCCAGTTAGAACAGCGGGTCAGAAGAAGTCCATTGACTGCTACTTCTATCCCCAAGGAATAAAATAGAGAGCGCAACCGCTCTTGCCACGACCCTTTCTATCGGTGCCACGTCCAACTTCTTATTCTGGAACAGAAAAATCTTATAGATCTTGCATAGAAGCTTTGAGATCATTCAAGATGATTTTAGGTGATTACCGGAATGTTCTCGAAGCCGATAAAACACAAATATAAAAGGTGTCCGAAAGTTTAAAGTTAATCGAGTCGAAAGTCGGAAGTGTGAATAATTGGTGTAAATAAGTAGAGTTTAACGCTCACGACTAGTGAAAATAAAAAGTCGTGTAAGTAAATATGTTGTTAACATAAGCAAATATTAATATAAGGTAAAGCGAAGTGCGAGTGATAGTTATACGTAAATTATTTGTAATTTGATTTCTTAGCTTATCGTTACATTTTCTTAATTAGTTTAGTTAATGAGTTATTGACTCTCATTCATCAACATAATTTTCTTAAAACTAAAATCATGCTACTGACTTATACAATATTGTTTCTCTATATATGCATATACTATGTATTAGATAAAAATTTTGAACAACGTTTAAGTTATTTTGTATTTAAAATGACTATAAACTCTGAGTTTCTTTGTATAATTTTATGAATCTGTTTAATGACTTGGTTAATGTGACATAAAATAGTTATGAAATGTGAAACAACTTTGTACACAACAAATAAATACTTACAAAAGCTATGAAAAGTAATTATAATAAATGTTTAACGTGTTTTTTGTTATAGAAATACAAGACGTTTTTTTGAATATTCTACATTCAAGTTTTTTATTACACTGTTCATTAACGTTTTCATTAAATTCAATGCAGAGAGGTGACAAAAATCACCTATACAAGATTTTACATTACAACGTTTCGTACTACGTACGTGTGCATTTTATCAAAACAAAGAAACCTTAAAAAGTAAAATTTTTAGATCTACAATATAAAACCATAATTCTAAACTATAAGAATTACTGAAATTGTAATTAATACTAATAATAATTAATTAAATCAGAGAAACAAGAAGTAAATTCTTGTCTGTTAGAAAACGTGTCGTTAAATTTGTAGCATCATCAATAAAATTTCACTAGTATTGTGCTTCAATTAATTTTTTACTAGTGTAAACTCAGTCCCGCGCCGGACATAAGGGCAAAGTCGTGTGGTGCACGCCTCAAAACTCAAAAGGGGAAAAAAGATAAAGCAACAAACAACATTGTAAAAACGAAATTTATAATGATACAAAAACCAGTAAGGAATTGCTAGCTATTACATTGTTTTTTATTTGTTTATTTTTTTATTTTTACTGTTTGAGACGAGGGAACCGAATTACTTCTCAAAAATAATATATTTTCCAAATGAGAGTATTTATTCGATCGAATACGTACGTAATACGTAACATGAATTGTGTGAACTCAAACAAATCTGATTTTATTCATGTTTGAGCTTGAAATTTGGCTTGCAACGAGCCAACAAGCAAACAAGCGTTTCTTTCCTGTCTGAGCATGCAATGTACGAAACTTTATATATTTAAGCGCTGCATCGGTTGCGATTTCATTTGTTGCCTGATGCCCGATCGATAATTAACTTAGCGAAGTGAAAAGGTGCATGGGGTAAAAGATATCTGCTTTTAAAAATTTAGTGTTTTGTAGTTTTACAGACTTTATAGTGATGTGTTTTGTGTTTTAAGTTAATGTGAGTTTATCTAAAATTTATTTTTTATTTTAAATTTATTAAAACCTTAAAAGCCAAAAACTTGCATCTCAAAAATTCTTTTATATTTGATTATATAAACATAATTGTTAATTGAAGTAAATTCAAACAGAATAATTGATAAGCACTAATTAATATTACTATTTATAAAAATTTATAAATTTTGAAATAACCTAACATAAGTAATGTTGAGAAAATACTTTCGGGTTTGAGTTTGAGACGTCGAAACATTTTTTATGAATAATTTGTCAAACTTATGTATTAATTTCTTTACAGTATACAGGATGTCAGAAAAAAAGAAGAAATTTTCTGGATACCAAAATTAAAAAGAGAGGAAGAACTGGAAAACCATGTCAAAATTACTCATTTTTTTTCAAAACCCGCCGAGTCTATTTTGCCAAATATTAATAACAACAATAATACAGCTGAATCCCAATATTCTGAACCTGTACTTGAAACAAGTATCAGCAGCAGACAAGTAACTGATCTTCTAAAAAGCAATCCATCAACATCTTCAAGTTCCGCTAATAATGTGAAATCAACACCTTCAAAAATTACCAGAACGGAAAATATGAGTCAACTTTTGAAAGATGCTGCACTATGGCCAAAGAAATTACGTTCTAATAATATTCAAGAATTAGTAGAACGTGGCTCTGCTCATTATCAAAACAAAAAGGATATTTATCCGAGAGATAGTTCGGAGTCAGGGCGTAAGTTTTCCAATAGTTACTTCTTTAGAATTTTACCGAACAAAGAAAAAAATGAGCGTTTTTGGTTGTTGTATTCCGAAACAAAAAATCAACTTTACTGCTTCTCTTGCAAAATTTTGAATGACAGCGATTTGAAATCTGTTCGCCTTAGTGATGAATCTGGTTACAATGACTGGCAGCATTCAAGTGAACATTTAAACATTCATGAAAAGAGCAAGTTACATATCAAAAATGTTCTAAAATTGCTGCATCTTTTTAAACGTTTTAATAAAAATGAAATAATTGATTCTGAAATTCAAAATGTAATAAACAGAGAAACTAAATACTGACAAGCTGTTATATAAAGAATTTTCTACGTGATTCAGTTTTTAACTCACCAAAAATTTAGCTTTTTGTGAAAGTAGTAGTAAGTTGTTTGAGAAAAACAATTGTAATTTTTTTAAATGCATAGAAATGATTTCTAAATTCGACCCGATTATGTCAGAACATACAAAACGCTTTCAAATAAAATATCACAAAAACTATCTCGGAGATAATCGGACAATGGGGCAAATATGCGTGGTAGGCATAATGGTTTACAAAAAAAATTTTAGATTTCAATCTGCGAGCTTTCTTTGTTCCTTGTTGCAATCATACCCTAAATTTACTTGTCAATGATGCCGCAAAATCGAATACTTTGAGCATCAATTTTTTTTCTTTAGTTCAAGAACTGTTTGTATCTTTTTCAGCTTGTTCTAAACGCTGGTCAATCCTGAAATCTAATTTATCTAATGTATCAAATTTAACGTTAAAACCTTTATCGGATACTGGATGGTCTAGTAGAATAGATGCAATAACTCTTTTAAGGTATCAACTTGGGGAGGTTTATGATGCTCTGTTTAAAGTAAGCGAAGAAAACTTTGAAAATAACGTAAAAATTTTGGCTGCATCGTTGGCCAAAAAATTGCAAAATTTTGAGTTTATTTGCATTCTTATATTGTTATAAAATATTTTAAGTAAAGTTAACATTGGTGGTAAAATTATTCAAAAACCGAAGTTTGATGTTGCTCAGTGTTGTAATCATTTACATAATTTCATTATTTTTTTGAAAGCTTATTGCTCCGATAAAGGTGTTAATGATCTATTGATTGAAGCTAAAGAAATAGCATCCAGCTTAGACATAGAACCTAAATTCAAAAAACAAAGAGGTCTCAGATCGCGAAAAATAAAAAAAACATTTTGATGACTGTGACGATGAACCCATCCACGACGAAACTTTAAAGTTCAAAATTGATTGTTTTTTTAATGCTCTAGATATAACCATAACATCAGTGGATGAGAGATTCCAATTACTTTCTTCTTACTCTAATTATTTTGCGTTTTTATGGAATATTGATAAATTTAAAAATTATTCTACAAAGGAACAATTAAAATTATGTCAAAAAGTTGAAAATTTATTAAACGACAAAACTCGCAATGAACGAGACATAACTGCCGTGGAACTTGTTAAAGAATTGCAATATTTACAAAATTTTGATGAAAAAGTTATTACGTCTCCAGAAGAAACCTTAAACTACCCAGTAAACACGGATTGAAACTGTTACAGTCACAAAATTAAAACAATTGTTTCAATACGTTGTTTCGTGTTAGTTCCATTTTTATATCATTTACATGTAACTGACAGTGAATAAATTGAAAGAGTTCTGATTTTTCACAATCAGTTTAAAACCGTTTCAGTACTTGCAATTTTTTTCTTATAATCAGCAACCGTCTAAAAACTGATTTATTAAAACCGAATATTTTTTGAATAACTAGAATTGTTTGAAGATCGATTAAATAAGATTGAATTATTTTCAAAACAGTGGAATCATTTTAGTAAAAACGAATACTTTGTGATTAGTCAGCATTAGTCGTTGCTATACTTTTGATTACTGTCGTCAACGCTTGCGCTGCAAATTCATATCTTTTCACTTGTTCGGTTGTAGTTTGATAAGTGATGCTGTGTGTACAATTACGAAATGGAACAATAAACGGTAAGTCGAAATATTTTATTATAATCTATAAATGTAATCAATATTATTATCATTTCTGTTCTTTATGTATCATGTTTTAATTTGTATTAAAAAAATGTAAATTAACACACATGGTTGCGTTAAGGTAGATTATTGCATAAATCTGATGATACTTTAGGATTTATAATTACAGTTCAATTCTTCAAGTTTTCTATACGATTATGTACAGCTAAAGGTATTCACAGTGTTTTTATAACTTTCTTATGATTGCTAAATTGATATTTATATTAAGTTTGTGTTGTTTTTGATTAAAAAAATGTAATTAATTTTGTGGAACTCTATGATTATGTATGTATATAAATGAAATATTTATTTCTATGTTACAGATGCGATTAAAAGTTGCTTCCCAACAGTAACTGATGCAGTTTTTGAGACTTCCGTGAAAAGACCACATCAAAGAAAGTTGCAATATGTAAAAAACTCAATGTGATATTGTATTTAAAAATATTTATTGTGCAATAAAATTTGAAACGTGCATTCGAAAATGTCTTATTATATTATTGAAAGAATTGTTATAGTGCATTATTGAAACAAGAAAATCATATATTTATGGATCATTTAGTATCAGTTTAAGAACGAAGCTTTTAAAACGTAAACCGAATGCAACATTTATTTTGCAACAGATTTGAATTTAAAATACCGAAACTATACTGATTCAAATAAGTGAAACAGCGATGGACTTATAGCTATTTTATTGCAGTTAGGTTTCTTTTATGTTTGAAACAAGAGTGTATCATAAATTTTTTGTTTTAAAACTGTTACTAAACAATATCAATTTTGTGTTTACTGGGTATATAACAATTAACAACTTAGTGGATTCTCTTCCTAATACGAGCATAATACTTCGTATTTTATTAACAATGCCGGTTTCTGTTGCTACCGCAGAACCATCTGTTTCAAAACTCAAAATAAAAAAAAAATATTAAAGATCGACCATGGGGCAAAATCGACTAAGTAATCTTACTATCATCTCAATAGAAACGGACCAGCTAAGAGAATTAGACACCGAAGATTTAATTAAACAATTTGCAAAAATTAAAGCACAAAAAGCTCAATTCACTTAGCTAAAATATTAATAACAATACTAATACCTGGATATTAACCCTTAAAAGGTGACATGTTGCATTATTAAAATAGTATATTGTTTTGTTTTTATTTGTCGATCAGTTTCGTCCTGTGGTATATAAACGAGTATTTTTAATGTTTTAAATATTTTTTTTTATTTCTTGTAGTTTTGTATCATATATTACATTTGAAACTAAAATAGAAAAATTTTGAGTTGTAATACTGTTAGAATACATTTACTGTTTTCTATAAGTTTATAATTATGTTATGTACCTCAATGAAAAAATGCTTGTATAGCTTATGGCTTCTACTTGTAAAATGTAAAAATAAAAATAAATTTATGAAAATACTTTTTTTAATTATTTTTCAAGAGTGGATAAATGATACCTAACTTAACCCGTATCTGTATTCACATATGAACGTAATACAAATTTGGGGCGTTATTTTAAATTTGCACAAAGGCGCCAAAAGTGCTAGGCGCGGGCCTGTGTAAACTTGTTGAAAACGCAGCTTTGTGCACCTGTGCAGCAAATCCCAAATATGTGCTTACGATTACTAACAAGACACCATTAGATCAATTTTTTATGAGAAGCAATATTATAGAATTGTTCAAATTGTCAAATAAAAAAAAGTTATAATTCTTTCTATTTATCTTAAGCCGAACGTCACTGCTGTGACAGAAAAAATTATGACAAACATTAAGCTCTTTCAATTTTATTATTTCTTTGTCATTACCGCAACGTAGAAATTTATCAAAGGAAAAAACCCATCGTTCTTTCTGAATAATGGGCAGCCCGAAAACAATGTGTACTATGGTCAAAGCACACAAGCGCAAGAAAAAAACTAATAGTTGTCACAATTATGTAATCGTACCACATACAAAAAAGAATTTGTCAATTTATAGTATATAATCAAATGAGCAGTATAATTTAACGTCTAAGTATTTGTAGATTTTTTTATCAACTTACTGCAATAAATTATGGAAAAAATGAAGAAAAATTAAATCGTGGAATTGTGTTCAAAAATACAAAAATAGATTCTTGTATTTGAAACACATATTTTATGTAGAAATTGTTTTTATTCCAAATACAAATTTTTTTTCTATTTGGTGTTCTATTTTTACGAGAACAAGAACAAACTTCGGCAGTTAACACTTACTAAAAAATATCACTATAATTAAAATTCAAACAATAGAAATATTTCCATGGCCATCGTGTATGACGAAGAAAATAGTTGCTTGTGATAATTTGAGTAATAAAACCTGCTCTGTTTACTTTTGTACGAGATAACGTTAGACTATGATTTAGTTCTTGTCTAAACGTGTACGGTAGTGTAGTGGCGTGTGACTTGTTTGGCAAAAGTTTAAATCACGGGGTAAGTTTTAGATTTTGTATCTTTTACTAGTTCTTGATAGAATATACAGATCTTGTTTAGACCATTGTACTGTTTTCTTTAAAAAAATGGTCATTCGAACCAGGGGAGCTGGACCAAAACATAATAACGGCTCCGGTACGGTTCTGTTTTAACTTAAAGTTTTTTTAACGGTTCCGGTTTTTGTTTTTTTTTGGGTTCTAGTAATTAAACTATTTAAATAAATAATCTAAAACGTATTTATACCTACAACTCAACAGAAGCGTACGGAAGTAGGAAAATATTAGTGTCATGGTCATTCTTTACCAAACATTAAGTGATAAATAAATTATAGAGGTGTTCTACAATCTCAGCATATGATATTGTAAACCCAAGATTAATTCGTTCAAAAAAGGACACTTTATCTTATGACAGTCATCAATTTATGTTATCGTAATTTTGTCCATTATGATTATGTTTTCGCTATATGACAAGAAACTCTTCCACGTTTGTTTCTGATAAACTCAAGTTTACTTGTGCCGTTAAACAAAAATTTTTCCTTTAAAGATTTGATCTAAAGTGACAGATTTTCGAGATGTTTGCAATTACCAAATAAATCGTTAATAAAATAATTACAAGAAATAAATAATTATCAATCTTTATTCTTTGTTTTGATACTGACCTAACTTAACAAAAGGTATTCTTTGTACTAGATTACGATTATCTAGTTGCACCAAAACAAAACTTCAACTAAATAAACAATGTAAAAACCATAACTACCAAATTTAGCTTTCTTAGTACTCAGTTCGACAACCTGCTTTATTTCTGCCTCGATTTCTTCAGATAATGCTTCATTATTTGTGTAAATTACTTTCGTGAAACTTTATTATTTGTAGTCTGAGATGTCAGTCTTTCTATAAACATTGGTGTCATTATTAAGTAATTTTATTCAAAATTTTATCTTTGACGAGATTGCTGATTTAATTAGCGGCCAACTTTTCTTGACAATATTAGTTTTTGATTAAATATTGCTACTATTAATTTGTGAGATTTATTTCGGTACTAACAACAAATCTCGCTTTTAGTAATGTAATGGTTTTGATTTAACTGAAACGGTTAGTCGTTAGAGGAAATAACCCATTTTTTGACGCTCACGTAAAATCTAATCAAAACAAAACTCTTTCTAAAGCTATTAGTACTTTCTAATCTAAGGCTTTATATAAGAAATAATTTTTGATAGTAATGATTTTCATTTGTATTTTAAGTCTAAGCTTTTACTTACTTAACTTAAAGATGTGATATTTTGTTCAAAAATATGCAATAAACTGTCAATTAGCGTAATGAGTATGAAATGCTCATTAAGCGAACTAAAATAAAGGATACGAATGTACAAAATTTAATCTATAAAACACATACGTATTTGGGCGCTATAAACATTCGTAAAATCTTACTACAACCCAGAATTGTTTTTTTTTTGTAAATGGATGTAACTGTTGCGCGTTGAGTGATTTTGAAAAAAAAACTAGTTATTCTTAGCGCGAGTATTTTAATATGCAAATGAAAATCCTTTGTGTTTTTATAATATTGTTAAATTTTGAATATTTTTCTTTGTGAGTGAAGTTAATGTACAGTAAATTTCTTATAAGTAGAAAAGGAATAAATCGAGGAGAAGTATTAAATTTAAGCGTATTGCGAACGCATAAAAATGCAAATTTATTTTTGGAATTGCCAACGCCACAATTGAAAACGAATGAAAAATATATGGGCAGATATTTCAGGATTTGATTTACACCGACATCCAAATAGACCATAAATTAGCTATAAAGGCGCCGTATGGAGAAGATCTAAAACACAAAAAGAACTCTAATGCGAGATGTATTTTTCCCGAGCCATATCCTATCGGAAACAGGCTTTTGTTGGTTAATGTAAGTTGGAATCATAGAAAGGATTTGAAAACATTTCGGAGTCGTTGAATTCATAAAATACCCATTATAAAATGGCGAGGTCAAGAACATCGTCATTAATGCTCTTGTTATAACCCCTTGCTCGCGACCTCTTGTAATATTGAAATCCCTCAAAGTAAATATGTTGGAAACAAAGCCACATTATATAGCACATATACCTAGTGACATACATATGACAAAAGCAATGCACTTTGGTTTCCATGGAAACGATGCATGCAACTGCCTCCCTACATGTGCAAGTACAGTTGCATCAAAATTCTAATCTTATCACTATGCAGCTTAGCAATTATTAATTGCTTCTTCTTTCATCTAGTTAATTCAAATTTGCGCTACTTCCTTGAACACGATTGCAGTAATTGTATTGAATGCAGCTACTACGCTTCACATACGAATCTCATACACTGTGGTGCAGCAGTGCAAGCGCTTGCATCAAGGGGTATGAGAGTTAGGTCAGCGACCTTTATATAAATCCTGTCCTAGTCTCACCTAGTTCCTTGATAAATGACACATCTTCAATCAAATGTCTTCATTCAAGAGCAAATACATGAATATAAAATATATACCGGTCCGGCTTCAACGACTCTATTCTTTATTCAAATTTTAAACTGTTTTGCATTCGTTTTATTATATTGATGGGATTCGTAGTGTCCACAACGCCAAAGTTGATTCATTTGTTATATTATTTTAATGTTGTGATCGTTCAAGTATTCATTACTTTCATGCAGTTTAACTGGTTATTAAATTAGCCAAACAAAGAATCGTCATTTGATTTTAACCCTTTTCACGAACGGGTCACTGTAAATTTTTCATTCGTTGTAAGGGAAGCAGTCATTTCAGGTGTTGGCCTTAGTGTTTGCTGTCAACAAACAACCCAACACTCCAAGTGACTAATGGGCATTTTTAATAGCGATGTTAAAATGCTTACAATATGCACATGTGTATTAAAAGTGTATGATAACATCAAACATTTTTATGATGGAAGATATATCAGTGTTCACACTCGACTGTTTGCCAACTCACACAGAAACTTTATGGGACTGTTATTATTATCTTAGAATCCAGTTATTAAATAAAAGGCACGAGACCCTTTCATTACAAATCGACAACGTAAATAAAATTTTTATTTATAAACAAATACAAAAAGGAATATACAATGTTCTTAAGAGTGGACGATGTATAAGCAAAACGCTATTTGTTGTCTTACCATTAAACAACCCTTTCTATAATTGTGATTATGAACGTCATTTTACTGGACTTTGTGGAGACGATAAATAACAACTTTAACAAATTAAAAGAGAATCAATACGATTTGAAAAAAGCCGATAGAGTTCATGCAGTGTTTACATTAAAACAAAAAAAAATCTAAACCAAATTTTGCTCGATTTACTTATCGTTTTTGCAAAAGTTATTACTTTTGTTTTAAAGATTGACCGTGTCGTTAAATGAAATATTACGAAATTGACAGTAAGTTTCTGTATCAGCAAAATTATAATTTAATAATAACAATTTTGGTTGTAAAAAACTCATTAGTTGTTATCAGAGATAGGCATTACCAAATAAACTCGTTGAAACAACAAATAAAAATTCAATTGTTACTTAAATTATTTCGAATGACAAAATAAAAATTTTGTTCTTATTTGACTTAATTCAAATAATAAATAAAAATTTATTTATTATTTAACTGATTATTAATTACGAATAACTATTCGTTTTTTATTACATTGTTTTTGAGTGAGAAATAAAATTTTAAATATTATTTTACTAATTCCGAATCACAAATAAAATTTTATTTTTTAATTTAGTCATTGAATGACGGACAAAACTAGTTTATCATAGCCGTTAAGATAATTAATTAATTATTTAAACACAGTTTACTTCTGCAGCAATTACAGTTTTGAATGAAAAACACTTTTTATTAGTTTTTAAATAAGTCCTGGAAGTTAAAAATTATCTTTGCTTTAAATGTTGATTATATAATAATTTGTCCCAAAATTTAAAAATATTGGAAAATGCAATAAATGTAATCTTTAATTATATTATAAGTAAAGGAGTCGATAGACTTTTAAATAAATTTTTCTTTGTTCAAAATTACGAACGGGATGCAAGTAATTTGCTACAATTTCTTCTAATGATATTGTTTATTCTTATTATAATCAATAATTTACAGATTACACTGGTCTGCAAAAAAATATTTTTTATCGAGCCCTGACACTATTCCGGGTGATTTTTATGTAAAATGACGTCCTGAATCCAAATATGTCTTCCGTTTTCTTCCATCACCCACCATTTTCGAGGGAGCCCCAAATCTCTAATTTTACCACTTTTCGATAAATTAATTATAATTTATTTATCGAACGATAATAATTATTATAATTATAAATATATGGACATGAATTTAATTTAAATGGGAAAAAGAACTATTTTAGCTATAAACAGTAATGAATAAAAAGATATTCATCGTTACTTGGTGCTTGCTTTCCTTTTATACCCTGAGGTACAGCTCTCTCGTTTCAAAAACCAGCAGTACTCCGCCAACATGCTTGCATTCCACTTCCCTGAAAATCTCTTCTCCAGCTTAGCGATGTCTTGATGGAACCGTTCCCCATGTTCATCCGAGACTGTTCCTAAATTTTCAGGGAAAAAGTCCAGATGCGAGTGAAGGAAGTGAACTTTAAGAGACATGTTACATCCTATGTCCTTGTACGCTAAAAGCAGTTCCTCGACGTGAGCGACATAATGTTCACTTTTGTGGTTACCCAGGAAGTTCTTACAAACGTTTTGACATGCAAGCCAAGCTCGTTTTTCTTTTCGATTTAGGTGTTCAATAAACGTCGAATCTTGGAAGAATTGTCTAATCTGGGAACCAACAAAAACGCCTTGATCAATCAAAGTTTGATGTGTAAAGGTAGTAAGTAAATATTTTCCTTCGGAACCAAAGGATTGTGGGCGACATTTTTCTGACCAGGAATAAGACTTTCTCCCAGAGGCCAGTCCCGTACGATGTAATGTTTATCTCGGGCTCGGTTATCCCATTCACAAAGGAGGCAGTAATATTTTGTGAATTCTGATTGCAGGCTCGTGAGTAGAGCAACAACTTTTAAGTCAGCGCAGTTTCCACTTATAATCATATCATTATCAAGGATTCTGAAGATGTTTTCGTACGTTTCCTTCATATCAACAGAGTATGCAACTGGAACTGATGGGAAGTCATTCCCATTTGCAAACAGGACAACTTTTAAGCTTGTTTTTGATGAGTCTATAAACAGTCTCTATTTGTCTGGGTCAGAGGCATCTTCTGAGAAAAGACATTTCAGGGTTGCTTGTGTGGTCCTGTAAGAAGATATTTTTACTCCCTTGTCTAAGAGATTCTATTGTTGAAGTCGCGATCCTAGGAGCTGAGATTTAGTCTTGAATAACTGCAAATCCCTGACAAGATCATTTAATTCCGATTGAGTGAGGAGGTGAGGTTGCCGAGAAACTAAATCTGCGGAATACTCTTCATCATCATTGAACGTATCATTCGAAGCCCCAGGTTGTTGCTCAGAGTCTTTTAAATCAATTTCCGACTCTAAAGTATAAGTGTTTGGGGGCTCTGGGATTGGCAAAGTATCGTTATGAGGAACAGGTCTTAGAGCTGACGGAATATTGGGATACTGAATTGTATGCTTACTTTTGCTCGAAAACCCGACGGTGGAAGTCATACAAAAGTAACAATCTGTAAGATGACAGCGAGCTTCACGCCAAACCATGGGCACAGCAAATGGCATTGATTTACGGGTACCTTTGAGCCATTTGGTCAAACTATTGTAACAAGTCGTACAGCAAACTGATGGAGCCCAAGTCTTGTCCTGGTCGCCAACTTGACAATCAAAGTACAATTTATAAGCTGTTTTAACAAGCGGAGAAAGAGGTTTTCGTTGCGCTTTTAAAGTTAATTCCCCGCAGACATAGCAGAAGCTATCGGGATGATTTTTACACTCGCGTGGCATAATTAAACAGTAATTCAACGCCCGACATTAACCACAAATCACACTTAGTCACTTGAAAAAATCCGTAGTAAAAGTAGTTTTACTGTTTTACACAAATGAACAAAAATGAACACAAAATCCAGCACGTTTAAAACGTCGACAAGTTAACCCTGCAACAGCTATAGATGTACTGATCGAAGCAGTTAAGCAAACAATGTAATATACTATAATGAAAAGAGTTCAAGCCTGTCGAACATTCCTGTTCAAACCTGCATGTGGTATTGAGATCGCCAGCGTTGTGCAGTGAATCTTCCTAACTGTTTATTGATATTTTTTTACTGTTCTTATATATTTGTATTTTATTGTTGTTTCTATATACATTTTATAGCAAAACTTTTGCCATATACTTTGGTATAAATTTTATTACCTGCTTTGGGATGTTTAACGGCTATAAGTTAAAATTTTAAAAAAAATGCAAAAAATAAAATAAAAATGGGGTCTCCCCAAAATAGGTGGGATAAAAACGAAGCTCATTTTTGGATTCAGGAGGTCATTTTACATAAGAATCGTTAAGAATGGTATCAGGGCCGATTTTCATGCAGACGAGTGTTATTTGCAATATAAATAATAACACATAAATAATAAGTATAAATGAAATTCTACAAAAAACCAATTATACAATAGAGATAGAATAATTTACCAAGGAACTACAAACAAAAGCTGGTTTAGTTCGATGTGACAGGTTTACAATTAAAGAAAATGGATTTTGTAAACCCATAAGCCGGCATAAATATTCGAATTTATGGAAACAATTTTGTCAAAAACTTCATAGATTTTTACGAATTATTCTTGAACAAAGATATTTTGAGTATTATGGTTCTGAAAACGACCGATATGCTTAGGAACGCAAACAAAAAAAGTTAGCACCTAACGCTAGAATTCGTCAATGACTTGATGTAGATGCAAATGAGATAAAAAAAATTATGGGGTTTTTGGTATGGATTAGACTTTGTACTCTTCAATTAAATCGTGCCATCTAAAAAAATTATCAAAAAATTTACTAAATGAAGTTGCGTTATTTGTACTAATAATTACTACATGAACAAAATAACCGCTCACACGTTCTTAAAAAAAGCACACATTTAGTAGAAACTTTAGGTTCCAACCAAAAATATGACTTAAACTAGTCATAGAAAAACGCTTGAGAAAAGGAGAAACAGTAGCTGCTGACAGTAATTTGGCATTGTAGTTCAAACACGTTTCCAAAATGATAAAAGTTACTTGTGAAAACAATGACATAGACACATCTGCTAGTGTGATCGATTATAATTGTCAGAAAGCCTACATAGATTTATTCAATCAAATCAAGGCTTATAGTGCATGTCTCCATAAAGGAGTATAATGGCACAGAAAGTTGGTTATAGAACTCTTGACTGGTACTGCACTTGTGAATGCTTTTGTCGTTCATCAGGAAGTGGCCAATGAGCATCATAAATTAAAAAAAAATGCTGACAGTAAAACGATGGACGTAGTCAAGTAGCAAAAGTAGGTGCAGGTGATCGCAAAGAAGCAAAATTTAAAACTCCTCGATCAAAACCAAGATGTGTATCCAGTGTGACAAAACATACCATGTTCTGTTTTTTATTGTACACCAATGGGCAAAAATCAAGAAGTTTATTCTAAAAAGCTTTTTTCAACTCATCATCTGTTAGCTTTGATTTACCAAGAATCGTTGCGCGTTGCGTTTGGTATGCTTTGCATCGTCGTTCTCTAAGCATCTGTGGCATAAGAAGCTGCTTTGCAGTCTCATTTTATACCTATGTTTGTTAAAGCCACAGTGGCCTGTTAGTATTCCTCTGAATATTCTTAGCTTTTGTCAACTCATGCTTGATAGTGCATTTTAAAATTTTTCTAATACGCTTATGGAAATTTTATATTAAATCGCAATATCGTAAATGTCGCAAAAACGGGTTCTTTCTTTCTAATTGTTCCGTTGGTTAATGTACACATTGTTCTT
The DNA here is from genome assembly GCA_035610365.1 of Aquatica leii. Classification (NCBI taxonomy): domain Eukaryota; kingdom Metazoa; phylum Arthropoda; class Insecta; order Coleoptera; family Lampyridae; genus Aquatica; species Aquatica leii. Next base: position 31,829,420 of record CM069439.1, read on the forward strand.
AAACCTTTTCAATGTAATTTTTATAAGAATTGGTTATTGAAAATTGATTGGATCTCATATTAATCGTCAAAATTTGTAGTTGTAACATAGCTTATTTCGTAGTATAAAATGGCGTCATAGAGAGCATAAATGGGAATTGATTTTATCGCTATAAATCGTCTATTTTTAAATCGCAGTTTTAGAGAATGCCCCTTGATTGCATTTCTTTACCATCGCCTTCTTTGCAATTTAATTGGAAAATAATAAAAACCATTGTTGTACAACAGATCATTCGTTGCAGAATCGTAAAAACATTTAAAGCCTTTGTTGTAAAACAAAGCATTCGTCGTAGTACTGTTACATTTTTCACCTTTGTTCTTGTTCTTTGTAAAAAGAAAGAAAAGCTGGTTGGCACATAGAAAGTCCCTAAGTCTAAGAAGAAAGAAATGAGAAGCAGGAAAAATAAGAGATAGAAAAAGACGGATAAGGCTTGATGTTAATGCCTGATTCGTTCTTCACCCCGCAAAAGAACGAAAAGAGAGACCACCTTACGGTTCCCATCTAACCGCCCAAAATTAAAGAAAAAAAAAAGAAAATAAGAGAAAAGATATCAAAATTAGCTATAGAACCAATTCGAACCAATTGCTGTCCCAAATCGTAAAGTTTACTACAAGACTTTAATGCCGACAACCGGGATAGGAAACTCAAGAAAAGAAACCCAAATCAAAAAGCACAAAGAGAATCCTATACACGACGTACTAATCCCAAAAAAGCCGACTAAGCGGATATAACTATGTACATACGGAAACGTAGTCTGTCCTGGAGTAAGATAGAGAAGAAAATAACCAAAAAAAGTACTAGAAACTTAAGCAAAGAAAAGAATATCGGTGACATCAATATGAGAGGAAGGGTAGCATCCAAGCTACAACCAACAAGATACCGACGACGTATCCAAAGACTCGAACCACTAAAACCGAAAGATATGACCCAAAACAATAGCAAAAGTCGCAGATCGAAACTTAAAAAGTGAACTAGCACTTACGACGCTTGCGACGTCGATGAAAGAGAAGAGAACGATTAGAAGAAAGAGACAACAAAGAATATTAGAAGCGACTGAAGGAGATGCAAAAGCAATATCCGCGGCTTTTACATCTAAAAAGTCAGTACGATCCCTATGTAGACGTGTAGACCTTGTAGCGACACCAGTGTTGGAAAGCTTCATCGTACTTGGCAAAACGTGACATGACCTAATAAGATTGCTCCGCTGTGCGTTGGAACAAAAACAGTGACGTGTAAACTCAGCAACCTTAGGTTTCATATGAGGCCAGTAAATATGACACCGAAGAGTTTCCAACGTACTCCTCACACTGCGATGTTCACGCTCAGATGGAAGATGGTAATCGTGGATTAGTTGCTTGCGTTGGTCCGAAGGAACAATTAATTTCCACACGCAAGAGTCAGACAAGAAAAGGCGTACGCGTTTACATAAAACACCTTTTACAATACACCGAGAGAAACGACGAGGAAAAGCAGAAACTTTAGAAACCAAACGTAAGTACCAACGATCGGTAGTAGGCCGAATAATCCTAGCAACCGAAAAAAAATTTAGAGGAGGGAAGCTAAAGAACGAATAGGTCGTAAAAGTTTCTCAACTTTACGATAACAGTGAACACATGTAGTAAACTTAAGAGTAGTTGCAGAAAAAGGAAACGACGAAGTTTAAAGAGAACCAGCAACAGCATTAGTCGAAGGTGCGGAAGCAACAGTTTTATTTGTATAAACCAAAGATGGTTCTAGACGTTGATCACTTCCTTCAGATGTCGATAAGTTAGAAGAATTACAAGAGTTAAGATTTGATTTCAAACGTTTGCCTAAGGATGTCTATTGCGAAAAGGACGTAATATGTACCAGTGCAAATTGAGTTTGATAAAATGGTGTCAAGTTGCGGCGTATGATTTTAAGCTGCGTCTTCTCCGAGACTGATTCTAACAATTGCATAAAAAGATATCGCATAGTAGTAACGTACATCCCAATCGATTTCTTAGGTTTCATCACTCGGTTACGAATAGTGTCCATTGGCCGTTCATCATAATCTAAAGGCAGAAGTTCAGTTTTCGACATCGCAGTAACCTCATTCCAAGAACGTAAAGTATGTCGTCCACTTCTAAACACAAGAAGAACTTTGTCCGATAACACTTCTGGAGCTGAAAGAAAAAGTTGATGCTGAGAAACTCCATGAGACTAACACAACTCGTCGATACGAATAAAAAACTCGATCAGTACAAACGGATCTTCACCAGAGAAAGTAATATTCTAATCAGCCAAGTACATTTCCGAATTAGAGTCTGATGAAGTAAGAAGTGATGGTTCTTCGTTTGAGTAATACATATCGAAAACAATAAAAATTAAAACAAGAAACTAATCAAAGCAGTAAACCAAAGCAGAAATCTGCTAACACATGTCTGACTAAAACTCCAATTAAAAGAAAAGTAAGTAAATTACCAATATAAACTCAAACCACAGCACTAAAAACAAAGAAATGAAAGTTAGTGAAGTAGTTCTGACGTCAAGTCTTACAACAACTGAAGAAGCGAAGTTAATTTCAAGTAAATCGAACCCACGAAAGACAAAGAAAAAATAAAAGAAATAATAAAACTAAAAGAAATTATAATCGCACACACAAAATCGAGCCCAGACAGTTGGGTGCCCAAATTTGTTACGAGAAAATCAGGTTCCTTGAGTGGGGCAGCTAATATTAGTTACGCTGGTCTTCTTATAACAAAACGAAAGCAACGGCTAGCACAGTTTTTCCGGAGAGGGATCGCAGGCTTTGTGATGCTAAATTATAACTTAAATCTAAAAAAAGGCGCCAAACGATGAAAGATTACATTAGGAAGATACCGTCTAACTGTACCCGTAGCTGGAAAAGAACAAATAACACGACAGAAGTGATAACACAGAATATATATTTACTTTATCACAGACAATAATTCCAAAGCTACATAAGTATAAATTTTCCAAACGTTAATACGTGGGTCGAATCAAATATAAGTTACGCCTTATACTGGACAATACACCGTACAATAAACTGACCCTGTTGGTCTAAACTTTTACATGCACAGCAAGTATGAATTTATATTCGCAAATTTAAAATCGCAAAAGTATATAACAACAATTTAAGCCTTCGAGACTCAACGCGCACTACATAGGACTTTGTAAAGCACAAAATGATCTTATTATTAATTGTGTTAACCTAACATGCACGTACGGTCAACAATCGACATGACCACCAAATTACAAATCGTAAAATTTTAAATTGTAATACTCACAGTTAGGTTTTCTCCAGTAGGGGATTAGCTAATTTTGTACTTAAGTTACCTAAAACGTAATATTAAATCCAACACAAACGAACATACAACGTTAACACAAATAAATTTTCCCTTTAGCATCCAATCATTTGAGATCGCAAATGCGCAGCGTTTCCCTTCGACTTAACAGAATAATTTATAGTAGCAGCTCATCTCAAAAGAAGTACAATCCTGAAGGTTGCCAACCTTTGACGTTTTAATAACGTGACGTCATGGAAATTTTCCCAACTATGCCACCTGTTCGTTATCTTTACTGATAACGGTAAACGTGTGGTGGGTACCGAAATCTGCTACTGACAATTATAACAGAATCAAATTAAACCCACAATAAAGAGAGATCTACCAACTTACCTCGACCAGAGCTGGGCAGTAGTTAACTACAAAGTAGTTAAGCTACTAATCTAACTACTTTATTGTTGACGATAGTTGTATTCTATATATTCAAGTTACTGTAATTTAATTATGTAACTGTAGTTGGAATAAATTACTTTTTTCGTGTAATCGTATTTAAAAAGTAGTTAGCTACTCTATTTTAACTACAAAATAGTTAAACTACTTTGTTAATAGCTTAACTACTTTACTAATAATTAAACTATTTTATTAGTGGCTTCAATTACATGCAATGGCTTCAAGTATTCAGCTTGCATTGCAATTTCGCAGGTTAAAACGTGTCCTTCAAGTGATGAACGGTAACGCAGAAGCAAACATGAATGTAAAGACTATTCAAATTTTTTTTATAAATGCAGCAAATAATTTCTTTTGAAATGTTAAATGCCACTGATCTAAACGTAAACAAAGTATTACTTCAACAAAATGAAGATTTTTTTGATTTTGATGAACCTGGTTTGTCTAAAAAGTTACACATTTCTTCTGATACTGAGAATGAACATGCTCACAAAACCAGAAGAACTAGAATTGTTAAAACACCTGCAAGATAACAGAATTCATATATCTATGTCAGATGATTATAACATTATTTAAAAAATCTTCGCTGCTGTCGAGCGATTATTTTCGTTTTTCACTCATAAATTCGCTCAAAAGAAATGCATTGGCTGATGCTCTTTTTGAAAAGTTACTTTTATGAAAATGAAACGGATATTGAATACCAGAATAAGTTTATTACTTTAAGTTTTGTTTTTAAAGGCTTGTTTTATTAATTTTTTTTTGAGAATTTGTAATAGAATAGATATACATGATAATAGGATAATAGTACTTACGTTAAAATTGTTTTACTGTTTTCGTGTGAGCGTGATTGATTTACTTTGTCTTCTTTAATGTAATAATAATTCAGTGTGTATAGGTACTTATTTTTATATGACTGAAAGTGGTATAACATAAATCGTCTCAGAACTACTTTTTCTACAAGTAGTTGAAAAAAAAAACTTATATTTTAGAATACAATTGTTGAGTAGTTAGTAACCTAACTACTTTTCTATTTACGGTAGTTAGTAGTTAGTAACTTACACTACTTTTAAAAAGTAGTAACTTTAGTTAGTAGTTAACTAATTTAACAAAGTAACTTGCCCAGCTCTGACCTCGACTAAGCTTTCACAAATTTGATGCGCATACAGAGCTCGACGATGATCTTACAGGAAGTGAAATAAAATATGCTGTCTAAAATTTGACCACTCGACGAAAGAGTAGGGGGTTCTAAGGACAAATTTTATACTCGAAAATTGAAGTACCAACTTTTAACATAACACCTTGTAAGTAGTTTTATGTCATCCCGTCTTTGTCGTTTGGTAAACGGAACGATTGTCGTCTTGGTTAGGTTCACTGATAGTCTCCTTTTTTTGCACCATTTTTCGACGCTGAATTATGTTGGATAAAGTTGCTCCAAATTTCTCGATTGTAATAATAATGAAACCGTCGGCGTATCTTAAAGTGAATACTCATCAGTCTTCTAGTTCTTCTAGTAAGCCGTCTATGACGAAGCACCACAAAAGGGGTGACAGTAGGCCGTTTTGTAAACGCCCGCCAGTCCTTTTGATTCCTACAGTGCTTCCGTACAAAATAGCTGTTACTGTCTGATTCCTGAGCATTGAGTTGAGCTGGTTTTGCACTAGAAGTGTAGATGTGAAGGTAGTATTGTCAAATGCTTCTTTAATATCTAGGAATATTGAATTGCATTTTCGCATCTGCTTACTAGTTGGTAAATTGCTGGGTCGCAAGATTTTCTGGATTGGTATGCATACTGGTGTCGGTGCAGAGGCAAAGTCGATTACTTTTTCAAGTAATTTTAATTTAAAGTTTAATCAAGCTAATCGGTCTGTAAGATTTTGTATGGGCGTACATAGGTTTCCTTGGCTTTAGAATAAATGCTACCTTGACAATCGCGCGTATCAGGTGAGTTGAATTACTAACCAAGCGGGGGAAAGATTTGTTTTTTGGTCGACAAAGTTTTCTTTTGGCTGCTGGTATTTTAGTCATCTCTTTACTTTAGGTTTGAGTAAAATAGAGCTTTTACCTATTTTGGCATCTTGACCAAGTCTCAAACTTAAGGATTTTGCATTGGAAACTTTGACTTTGTTTTTGTTTTATATATATGTAGTCTTAAGATTTTACTTAGACTAGAGAGTATTGCTACAGTCGGTCGAGAAACGGAACTAATGGATTTTTCGCACTTTCATTTGTTCTACTATTTTACAACTGTTAGAATTGTTTAATTCTAGATAGATGTAAAATTAGTGTTAGATATTTAAAGATGTCCGTGTTTCTACTTGTGTTTAATTATGGAAAACCATTTGTAATTAGTGTGTACAGATTCATGACTTGCCTATTGTATTCTACTAAGCGCTCTGGATAAACCGTGACATTATTTTTGCATTGTCATGGAAACCTTTAGTTTTTGTGGTTTACTCTACATTTAATCAAATCTTGTAATTAAAACCTTCAACTTAATTATTAGTTTTTGATGTTTATTTCGAAACTTTTGTGCGCTTTTTTACTAAACAACTGTTCTTAAATAAGTTTGTATATAACTTTTTTTTCATTTCGTAAATGTGGAAATCATAAAGCTGTTTCTTAATGTTGTTTTCTTTGATAAATTTTATTACGTTTCAGTCTTTTATTTTTGCTTTAATTCTTGTTTCGTATAGGAGATTGTATTATTGGATTTACGTTTAAGTGTGTTTTTAATCGATATTTGTGATCGGGGCTGATTAATTTAGTTTGGGAATAGTGTTGGCGAGTTTTAATATCAAACCGATTGAACCGTAATGCTTTGAGGTGGATATTGAAAAATGAGTATAGCCCTATAGAGTGCTTTATAGAAGTTGATTAGGTCATGTGCTGCTGCAATAATTGCGGTGCACTCTACTACGATAAATGCTACTAGATATATGCATGAAAATGCCAACAACGTTATATTACACAGTATAGACAAACCAAAGTGCCATCAAAATGTATTCCCAATATGCCCTTTTGTATCGCATTTCCACCATTTATGTCTAACTTCGTTACCTCGGCGTTGCCTTTTATCCTGTGCGTTATAGCTAATTGCGAAACTAAAACTGTAATGCAATACGATTTACTTCACTGTCACTGTGATTTAACGTCGTTTACGTTTATGATACATACAGACAGCATTTTGCAATTGGCCAAGTTTAAAATGTGACGACATTAAATTCCGAAGTCCTAAAGTTGCGAAATTACTTTTATGTTGGTCGTAGTAGCATAAAACACCGAAAGGACTCTATTGTTTAGTACTACTAATTTAGATAGATAGATACAGTTAATGGATTTTAGTTAGTGATCAAATTATCGGCTATTGTACATTTCGTTTTTATGTTTGTATTCAAACTGGATTATTTATTGCTTAGTTAATGACATTGCGTTAATCAAACACAATCTATTGTTATTACAAATAAAAAGCGGGAAATTATTCAATGTATTTTCTTTGGCCCTAATATTTTAACACAGTTATAAATCGCTTTTACTCACCTGCAATCTTTAATGTCCGACGCTATTATTACAGCTATTGCACTAATATTCGACGTTACAATCAACCCCTGTTATATTCAATATTATAGATAACATCATTTCCGGAGTACAAATGTGCATGTGTGTACGCAAACCCTCTGTAAATAGAGATTATTCTTGACTGTTATATGCTTAAATTTTGGCACGAATTAATAAATTAATATTTAATGTTGACAAAGTTTTCAATTTTTCGATTTATAAATTGTTTTATACTTTCAAAAAGTTTGTATTTTTTTATATCTATTTTTTCCCGGATCTTTTTTGTTCGCATTTTTCTATACTGATGACCTGTGTTTGCCTCTACATTTCTACGTCGCAAAAGACTATATTTTTTAAAAGCTCTACCACAAAGTTTAACTTTGTTTCTTGATTTAAACATTTATTACACAGTATTTTATACATCGACTGACAGTTTTACTCATTGCAATTTTTGAAAGAAAAAAAAACTTCATAATCGTATGTATAGAGATAATTTTTTTTCTTCCAATACGCTTACACACGTTTTTTGGAAGTTTATTATTAAATTAAAAACAAAAAGAAGACACTATAGTTGTTTTTAAGCAGAAGCATATAGCTGTGTCTCGTTTTTTCTTTTCTTGAATGTACTCTTTGTGCAAATAGATTTGATCCCCTGCAAAGCGGAAATAGTGTACCAGGGATAGAGAGCTTTTACATTTAGGATTTTGTAAATTAAAAAAAATGAAAGTCGTTTATGGGAATCGGAGACAATGTTATCAGTCGTGTAATGTTATCACTAGGTTTCGAATAATTATGCACTAAAAACTACAGTACACACAACCAAACTTATGGGGAATCACCTAGTATTTCTTACTAATATTGCGAAATGTATGAAAATTTTTCATGCAGATTTTTGAAGTTGTTTATCACGTATGTCGTGATAACAATTGAAAATTGTTGTTAGTTGTAAAACTAAAGAGACAGCTTAAAGTTTTCAATTTAGAAGTTTGTGTTCAAAATGCCTTATGTAGGCTTGTCCGAGGGAATGTCACAGAGGCATATAGCAGCAACAGTTTGTGTGTCTCAGGATATTGTTTCCAAAACTTATATAAGATTCTTGGAATTGGGAACACTGAAGAACAGACCTAGACAAAGTCGTCGCAGAGTGACTACTGATAAACAAGACCGATATTTAGCTCAAATAGCTAGAAGAAATCCAACCTCTTCTATTTCGGAGCTCAAAAAGCAACTTGTGCAGGCTACATATGTTGGTGTTTCTCTTGAAACAGTACGAAAGAGACTTCGTGCCGAAATTTATTTAGCAGGAGACAGTTAAGGGTTCCTGAGTTATCCAGAGAGAACAAAATTAATCGGCTAAATTGGTGTTTCGAGCACCAGAACAGGACAGTTGAAGATTGGCAAAATGTCCTTTTTTCGGATGAAACCAGAATTGGTCTGAGATCAGATGACCGTCGAATTCGAGTTCTAAGAGGTCCAGGTAGACAAGCCAGAGTTTAACAGGTCCTAGGTACGTTGATTTGGTACTAGAACCAATAGTTAGGATGTGGAAAGGTGCAGTGGGAGACAATTTCGTCTTTATGCATGATAATGCCCCTCCACATACCAGCCGAGTTGCTACAGAATTTCTAGAAAGAGAAGCTGTGACGGTTCTAGAATGGCCTGCCTCTTCACCAGACCTGAATCCTATTGAGCATGTGTGGGACTGTGTAAAAAAAGGGATTAGGGCTAGAAGAAATGATCCTGGAAATGTGGAACAGCTCATTCCAGCCGCCCAAGAGGAATGGGCAAACGTACGTCAGGAACACGTTGACACGTTGATTAGAAGCATTCCTCGTCGAATTGCAGCTTGTATTAGGGCTAGAGATAGTAACACTGACTATTGAAGTGAAAAACATATCCAAAAAAAGGTATCTAAATTTTGTTTAACCAACTACCTACATCATTAGTTTTCTCACTTTCTATACGGAATTTGTCAGAAATACTGAATAACATCGCAAATATTGGGTGATTCCATATAAGTTTGGTTGTGTGTATATTCATGCAAATATGCTTTAAAAACAATACATTTTTAAGCTCTGAAAGGTTCTTTCAACATTGCAGGATATTGTTGGCGCAAATTTCAATTCTGTTATGTTGGTTATACTAAGATTAGGATTACTATGTGAACTTATACTGTTCGGTATATTAGATATATTTTTTAATTGTTTGTAACCAGGATTTATTGACAATACCGAAGTTAGTTCATTAACAAAAAGTAGGTTTTCTAATACAATTAATTTTTTAGCAATACATTCATCTATTTGAACACTGTCTTTCGTTTCTAATTTTAGTATAGCTTTTGATATACCGGGATGCCATTAAAGTATGTCCAGAAAAAACTACATTCCATTCGAGAAATATCAATATTTACATCCACACAAAATACGCAGAAAAAAGTAAATAATAAACACCGCAGTTGAATTGAATTATGAAATGTCAAATTCCTAACTAACTTCACTGTACGGATTAAACTTTTGATATCTTTCTGGAAAGTAATTTAGGCTGGACATACTTAGATGATCGCAGTGTCCAAGTAAACTTAGATTGTTCTCGTATACCTTTCTTCTCATTACAACATGACAGTCTTCTATACTTTGAGCTTCTTGGGGATCAAATTCATTGTTATGGTCATACACGTAATAGATGCACTAGATCGCTACGTTGCGCCAAGTGCGCTGAATTACATGTGTTACATTCCAAAATTAACACAAAGTCACTGCCTGCAATGTGGTAACATAAACGGGGGTTGTGCCACTAGCTCAATGGAGAAGGGTGGGTTTTATTTAAAATTCCGTGAAAAATTGGAAACGCGATCGTCGTAAAAATGGAACTAGAACGGTAAAATAGTCAAATAATCGGTAAGGGCGCCAATCAAGGATTTCTATAAGGGGAAGCTTTCAAACCCTTGATTACCTGAAAGCTCATCCGGTTGGTTATAACCCCAGAACTTACCTTGGGTTATAACAATTCTGAAAAACACTTAAACAAAAATTTACGTATGCGGCGGCTAAATGAATAAAAGCTCTTTACATTTAACAATTTAACATTTATTGAATGAATATTTAAAACCAAGACAAAATAAAATAACAAGTACTAAATGATATCAAATAAATTTGAATAAAAGAAATGAAATAATCTTAAGCAAACAAAAATGAATAATTTACACACAAAACATTACATTAAAATTTATAAAAAAGAAATGCTACTACAATAGCGTTAACTCGACGTTTTCAAATAACGCAATTCAATCTCAAGATCTTGGCCGCATATTTATAACAAACAAATAAAATAACACACACAAAAAAAACAATACAGTTTATAACATATATATGTCCGAACTTTAATTCGAACTAAACAAAATATAGTTTATAAGTCGTTACATTATCATATATTCGAAATACGAATCACTTCTCAACGCACAAAACAAAGTTAATTGATTTTAATTTTGCGCAAACACTATACGTGTTCATTGAAATAATTAAATTCAACGTTAGTCGTAATTTCAATTGACTTAAAAAAAAAATTGAAAGCTTTTACTGCATTTTTAAATCGCGGGACACTGCACGATCAAACAACAAAATCGATAAATACCTTAATTCTTAATTGGTGACACCGGTCGAACTTTTGGTCCAGTGGTTTTGAAAGCTAACACCTCGATGGACTTTGGCTGCTTCCCAAACAATAGGTTACCAGTGGAAGATTTATTAATCCGCCTCCAAGGCGAAGGATGAGATTGCGAAACAAACTCACGCACAAATTCACGTAACGAAACATGCGATATTAATTTAGGCAAAACAGTGATCTTAATTAACCGTAATTACGAAAAAGGAAAGTTTTCCACTTAAATTCACTGCACCATCTTCTTTTACTTCCACGGTAATTATTAGAAAAGGTGAATTATCACCTGCGTGATCTACATTTTTATGACCGTCAACCAACTAACTTCCCCCTCTCACATTTACCAAAAACACCTCTATATATCAACTTTCGTCGACTGCCCTTTCCACAAAGGCTGCGTTCGAAACTTCAAACACCAAAATACTCTAGCGAAAAAGTGCAATAAAGAGGCAAACAAACATATTACGTCATATTTATATAATTAGGACACAGCGTTTCGCTTATACGTGAAACTGTCAATTTGACAAACTATTATATTACAAGAATTTAAACTGCCTAATAAATTAAGATAACGACTTAATTTTTCCACGTAATCTAAACGTTTGACATAAAGAAATTCAAGTACGAATGTACTCGAACAAAGAACTCATAAACCAACTTAAAATAAACAAACGGCGAAAATAGATTTAATTACGATTATATCTCAGAAGAAAAACATAACTCACAACTGGAATTTTTACGGCGTAACAATATACAAAACTTTATCAACAATTTACATTGTAACTTTGAATTAAAAATCGTAAAATAACTTATTAAACTCAATCCAAAAGTACATTAAAACAACTTCAAAATACATTAAATGAAAATCGTCAATCCAAATACTGTGTCCGTTATCAAACATTACTCAATCAACCAATCGATTTTTAAACGATGGTTACACCTCCCCTACTTAAAGAGGGATTTCTTAAATCACTCTATAAGCAATAAAAGAAAAACCAAAACGAAACGAAAAACCCATAACCCAACCCTCACATGGTCACAAAACGACGAGAAAAAAAAAAAAACGAGACCCAGCCGTTGTGGTTTGACCAAATGACCCCAACCCACCACAACGGAACCATAAACGATAATGTAACTACTAACGCAAAAATAAAACGAAACTAAGCCTATGGTTCTCGCGATCTCGCAATCATCGAGAACCCCTAACGAAACTAAACGGAACGAAAACCTAAACGATAAGAAGGGTAGCATATGTTTGGGTTCGACACAGATCACTCGATGCTGCACAATAGAAGAGGGCGCGCTGCGCTTCACGAGATCCGCGCATTGCGTTTTTCCCACAACTACTGCCCTCACCGAGCAATGGCACCTAGCCGCAAACACTACAGAAATAAAAGTTAAGGACAGACAAGATAGCAGAAGAAAGAAAAATGGAAATAAAAGAACCGTTGTTTAGTCGCCTCTTACGACAAGTGGTGTCCCCACTGTAGAGAAATATTCTTAGTCCGTCTCTACACGGAACCCAAAAACGAAACTAACTAACCTAAAAAAAACGAAAAAGAAACTAAAACAAAAAAAACAAAATCAAACGGTAAAACCTAAAACTATTTATCCCCAGTCGGGTTCAACTTTAAGTCCTTGGCGTTCCATATGCCTTTTGATGCTCCCGTGTCATCAGACAACTCATAGGTCTGATACGAAACTTTCCGTTTCACGTAGAACGGACCGATAAACTTAGGTGCCAGTTTGGCCGAGAAATATCGAGATGCATCAGAAAGGACATAATTCTTTCGCCACACTGTGTCTCCCACCTCAAAAGGTGCTGGACGACGACGTAAATCGTAATAATGTTTAGCGCGGACATAAGCGGCATTCAAGCGATTCTTAATGTCGACGTAAACTTCTCTAAACGCTGGGCCTCTTTCGGCCAAAAAGGTACGATCAGCAAAAGCTAGATCGTCGATAGTGTCGGAATCGATAGTTTTTCCATGACGTGATCCGTCGAGACAGATTTCACGTCCAAAATTGGCGAAAAACGGCGTTAAGCCGGTGACTTCATGTACAGCGGTACGAATAGCACATGCTACTTTAGCAAGATACTTATCCCAATGTCGATGGTTGTCTTCGATATACGACGATAACATTGTCTTCATGACTCGGTTGACTCTTTCAGTTGGATTCGCTTGTGGATGATAATTAGCGTTAAAAATAATTTTGGACTTATATGATGAAACCATTTTCGTAAATTCTGAACTACGAAACTGTGTGCCGTTATCACACAAAAGATATTGAGGAACTCCAAACATTAAAAATACATCTTCTTCAAGACGTTTAGTAACTGCTGCTGCAGTAGCGGAACGTAACGGGAAAAATAAAACAAATTTCGAAAAATAATCTGCAACTACAAGGATATACGAATAACCACTCTTAGATCGCGGTAGCGGTCCAACAAGATCGGTAGAGATCAACTGCCAAGGTTTGTCCACAACAGGATGACGGGTCATAAGGCCAGCAGGACGTTTCTGTTCTGGCTTATGCGTGATACAAACTTTACAACCATTGATGTAACGAATAACGTCAGCCTTCATCTTAGGCCAATAATAAAGCGGAACTATTCGTTCGAGAGTCTTAAAGATACCAAGGTGTCCAGCGGTAGGCTCATCGTGAAACTTTGACAATATTTCGAGTCGTTTAGACTTAGGCACAACTTCTCTCCAATTGTCATTCTCAGAACGAAGATCGGGATAGTCTACGGTAACATGCTTAAATAGCTTTCCGTTACTAATTTTCCACTGTGGAAAAGCGTTAGGTTTCGAACGTACACGTTCCATAAGTTTCGATAACCATTTGTCCGAAGACTTAGGTTCGGTAATGTCACAATCGGTAGTAATATTGTCGATAGCTGGTACTGAACGGGATAATGCGTCAGGTACGACATGATCCTTTCCTTTACGATGAATGATCGTAAAATCAAATTGCTGCAGTCTAACAGCCCATCGTGCTAGACGACCGGTAGGTTCCTTTAAATTATGTAACCAGACTAATGATGCGTGATCGGTAACTACAGTGAAAGTTGTTCCTTCAAGATAGGGGCGTAATTTTTCAATAGACCACAGGACAGCCAAACATTCCTTTTCGGTAGTTGAATACTTGCGTTCACACTTTGTGAGCGACCTACTATTATAACAAATAACACGTTCTTCACCGTCGATAAACTGTGTAAGAACTGAACCGAGACCAAAATCAGAAGCGTCAGTTTGAACTGTAAACGGAACATTGAAATCGGGGCAAGACAAAATAGGTGCGGAAATTAAACAATTCTTAATGATCTGAAATGCTTCATCACAATCACTAGTCCAATTAAAGCTGGAATTCTTCTTTAACAGAGACGTCAATGGAGCGATAATTGTCGAAAAATTTGGTACGAATCGGCGATACCACGAGGCCATGCCTATAATTCTTCTCACTTCAGCGACACCAGTGGGAACTGGAATACGCAAAATTGCATCGACCTTTTCCGGGTCAACCGACAAACCAGTAGAATTGACGATAAAACCAAGATACTTAAGTTCAGGTTTACAAAAATGACATTTGTCTTTACTTAGCATCAAATTAGCCTCTCTAAGGCGACGAAGAACTTCAGTTAACACTTCCATGTGTTTCTCGAAGGAAGGAGCGCAAATAATGACGTCATCTAAATAAACAAAAACGTAAGGTTCTAATTCGGGACCTAAAACTCGATCAATCAACCTCTGCCAAGAAGCTGGTGCGTTAGCTAAACCAAACGGTAAACGCGTGAATTGGAATAACCCACGGTTCGGAACTGTAAAAGCGGTATACTGCTTAGACTCTTCGCTTAAAGGAATCTGCCAATAAGCGGACTTAATGTCGAGAGATGAAATAAACTTAGCGTCACGAAGACGATCTAAAATAGACGAAACGTAAGGTAAAGGATAAGCGTCCTTTTCGGTAACTTTATTGACTTTTCTAAAGTCCACGCAAAAGCGATAAGAGTTGTCCTTCTTCTTCACCAATAAGATCGGGCTCGACCAAGCGCTGTTTGATTTTTCTACAACGCCTAACTTCAACATCTTTTCTAACTCCAGATCGATTTGTTTCTGGATAAACGGCGAAACTCGGTAATACCGTTGCTTAATTGGTTCGGAAGTAGTCTTGATCTGATGTTCGATCAAGTTGGTGCATCCAAAATTTTCATTCGAAGAAGAAAAGTGATTACTAACTAAATTATCTAACTGATTGAGCTGTTCTGAGGAAAGATCGAGACGAGACTGAATAACGGAATCTTTATCTTCCAATTGTGAAATGGTGTCCATATTTTCGAAACGCCACTCACCTTTTCTAAGATCCGGAACGATACCTGCTTGTTTCCAAAAATCAACGCCTAAAATTAAATTATGCGGAACGTCAGGAACAACTAAAACTTCTAAAACAACAATTTTTCCTTTAATTTCGATTGGGACGAGAAGTGAACCTAAACTTTGTACTGATTTACCATTAGCGACAATACAATTAACTTTGACTGACTTATTTAACTTTAAACCTAACTGACTAAAAATTTCCCAACCCTTAGAACCAACAATAGTGCGAGAAGCGCCACTATCTAATAAACTCAAAATTTCGTGACCAAAAACTTTAACGTAGACAAAAGGTCTTTCGTCAGACTCAGCAGACTCTAAAACATAATCCAAAACGACTTTATTTTTAACAAAACTCTTTTTCTTCGAAGAATGTAAACTATTAAAATAGACAGCCGATTTAACTTTAACCTCTGACGTCACTAAACGGCTTCTTAGTACGTCCTTTACTCGTTTCCCGAACACTTAGAACAAGTGCGGACCGTAACGTTAGGTTTTCCACAACGATAACAAAATAAACCTTTCTTAGGTTCTTTGCAAGAAGCAGCTCGATGGTTTGGCTTCCTACAATTCCAACATAATTGCGGACTACTTCGATTAGAAGAAGCAGGCGCATTAACGATAGCTAACCTTCGTGAAGAAGGTGCGATACTAGAAGACGGTAATCGTAAATTTTGTCTAACAGGTGGTGTAGATTTTTCACCACTACTAACGTTATTCGAAGAACGAGAAACTGCAATGTCCTTAACTTGAGATGTTACATAAGCGAGATCAGGCTCCATGTCCTGCTTTCTACGAGATGGAGGCGTGTAAGCTTCAATAGCTTGCATGCGGTCCTCGATAATACGACCAAATTTAATTAATTCCTCAATTGAAGTAACTGACGACAAACCAAGCTGAGTTTGATAAACGGGAGAAATATTTCTTAATAAAATCTTTAACTGCTTTTCTTCAGAAAAAGGCTCATCGAGACGTGAAAACATGTTGCGAATAATTGCAACGTAAATACCCATAGGTTCATCATTAGCTTGAGTGCGACGCTTAATTTCTTCAATAAGACGCTCGTCATAATCGGTAGGCTGAAATTGTTCACGTAAAAACTTAACTAAGTCTTCCCAAGAATTAACTGAATTACGAATGGATCTAACGAAAATCAATGCATGACCTGTAAAAAGATCAGTACACTCCAAAAATAACTGATGGCTTGAAACGTTACGTGATAATTGAAGTTCGGCAACTCGTTCTAGAAATGCATTCAATGAAATTGATTTTGCATCACCAGAAAACTTTAAGTTCCATTTCGAAACTGAAACACTCTTAACATGACTAACAAAATTTTGACTAACAGCAGAAGACGTCGGTAAAGCGTTATCAACTACAGAAGGTTGAACGACAGGTTCGATGACTTCATCGGCGGAAGTAGACGGATTTGAAACAACAATTTGTTTATCCAAAAGTTCATACTGCGAAATTAAAACAACTAAATCTTTTAAAAACTCATCTTTAATTTGAGAATCGTCACCTTGAATAGGAATTGAATTGCCAATACGGTTTAACAAATATTTAATTTTGGTTTCAATGGTAGAAGAAATTTTTGTAGTCGGAGTAATTTTTAATGAATCTATTAACTTTCTAAGCTCATCGATACCTTCACGAATCGCTAACTTATCTGCATTAAAATCGAACGGATACACGGGACGAGATAATTTTCCGGTAGCTTCTTCAATAAGAAAATTCTTGAGTAAACCTCGTAATACGACAACACCTAAAGATGCATCACCGCCTCTAATCAAAATTTCATAACGTAATTCGTTATGCGATAAACGATCAACAATCAATTTGTAACCCATTTTAAAATGAAATTACAAAACGGTAAAATCTTCCAAAAATCACGAAACTTAACAGGCAAACTAAAATTCGAAAAAAGGCCACACGCTGGAGACGCCAAATTATTTATGTTACATTCCAAAATTAACACAAAGTCACTGCCTGCAATGTGGTAACATAAACGGGGGTTGTGCCACTAGCTCAATGGAGAAGGGTGGGTTTTATTTAAAATTCCGTGAAAAATTGGAAACGCGATCGTCGTAAAAATGGAACTAGAACGGTAAAATAGTCAAATAATCGGTAAGGGCGCCAATCAAGGATTTCTATAAGGGGAAGCTTTCAAACCCTTGATTACCTGAAAGCTCATCCGGTTGGTTATAACCCCAGAACTTACCTTGGGTTATAACAATTCTGAAAAACACTTAAACAAAAATTTACGTATGCGGCGGCTAAATGAATAAAAGCTCTTTACATTTAACAATTTAACATTTATTGAATGAATATTTAAAACCAAGACAAAATAAAATAACAAGTACTAAATGATATCAAATAAATTTGAATAAAAGAAATGAAATAATCTTAAGCAAACAAAAATGAACAATTTACACACAAAACATTACATTAAAATTTATAAAAAAGAAATGCTACTACAATAGCGTTAACTCGACGTTTTCAAATAACGCAATTCAATCTCAAGATCTTGGCCGCATATTTATAACAAACAAATAAAATAACACACACAAAAAAAACAATACAGTTTATAACATATATATGTCCGAACTTTAATTCGAACTAAACAAAATATAGTTTATAAGTCGTTACATTATCATATATTCGAAATACGAATCACTTCTCAACGCACAAAACAAAGTTAATTGATTTTAATTTTGCGCAAACACTATACGTGTTCATTGAAATAATTAAATTCAACGTTAGTCGTAATTTCAATTGACTTAAAAAAAAAATTGAAAGCTTTTACTGCATTTTTAAATCGCGGGACACTGCACGATCAAACAACAAAATCGATAAATACCTTAATTCTTAATTGGTGACACCGGTCGAACTTTTGGTCCAGTGGTTTTGAAAGCTAACACCTCGATGGACTTTGGCTGCTTCCCAAACAATAGGTTACCAGTGGAAGATTTATTAATCCGCCTCCAAGGCGAAGGATGAGATTGCGAAACAAACTCACGCACAAATTCACGTAACGAAACATGCGATATTAATTTAGGCAAAACAGTGATCTTAATTAACCGTAATTACGAAAAAGGAAAGTTTTCCACTTAAATTCACTGCACCATCTTCTTTTACTTCCACGGTAATTATTAGAAAAGGTGAATTATCACCTGCGTGATCTACATTTTATGACCGTCAACCAACTAACTTCCCCCTCTCACATTTACCAAAAACACCTCTATATATCAACTTTCGTCGACTGCCCTTTCCACAAAGGCTGCGTTCGAAACTTCAAACACCAAAATACTCTAGCGAAAAAGTGCAATAAAGAGGCAAACAAACATATTACGTCATATTTATATAATTAGGACACAGCGTTTCGCTTATACGTGAAACTGTCAATTTGACAAACTATTATATTACAAGAATTTAAACTGCCTAATAAATTAAGATAACGACTTAATTTTTCCACGTAATCTAAACGTTTGACATAAAGAAATTCAAGTACGAATGTACTCGAACAAAGAACTCATAAACCAACTTAAAATAAACAAACGGCGAAAATAGATTTAATTACGATTATATCTCAGAAGAAAAACATAACTCACAACTGGAATTTTTACGGCGTAACAATATACAAAACTTTATCAACAATTTACATTGTAACTTTGAATTAAAAATCGTAAAATAACTTATTAAACTCAATCCAAAAGTACATTAAAACAACTTCAAAATACATTAAATGAAAATCGTCAATCCAAATACTGTGTCCGTTATCAAACATTACTCAATCAACCAATCGATTTTTAAACGATGGTTACACATGATTACCGCAACTACAAAAAAAATCGCAGCGGCGGCAACCCAGCTAAATGTATGTTGTGTCGAGGTCAACATCCTGCGAATTAAAACAAAGATACCCAAATCAAGCCAACTCTAGCTATGCTATACGCCTTCAAACCCAGCAACAACAAAAGCTACAGCAATACCAACAAAAACAGTCACAGCTGCATCAGCCAACACTCCACCAACAACAACTCTTATTTGACTCAGGTACAATCCTAAACAATGCCATTATACTCAGATCAAACAAAAAAACAAAAGAAATAGTTAAGTATTAACACTTTAACTCAATCATTTAACAATACACATAGCCAAAAAGTAAGTGACCAACAAACAATTCAAGCACAACAACAGATCATCAATGAAATAACTACCCAAATCAGGTTTCTCAGAGAAGAATTAAGCAATAAAAATGGCTCCAATCTTTAAAATAGCACAGTGGAATGCCAACGGCCTTCCAAACCATAAAAATGAAGTTGAAACGTTTCTCACACATAATGAAATAGACATCCTGCTTGTTTCTGAAACTCATTTCTACAGTAGTTCTTACTTCAAAATTTACAATTAACCATCCGGATGCAAATAGAAGATCTAGAGGAGGCACTGCCAAACTAATCAAGCAGCACATTACATCACGTCTTACCTGCATTGCAAGAGAGTTTTCTACAGGCAACCAGTATTGACATAGAAGACTGGCATGGACCATTAGTTATATCTGCCGTATACTGTTCTTTAAATTGTCCCTCAGATAAGCAAAGTTTTATACAATACTTTAGATCCTTAGGTAATAAATTCCTAGCAGGAGGAGATTATGGGGCTCCCGTATTTCTCCACCAGGCAGAGGTAAAGTGTAATACCAAGTAGTACAAGAACTCAATTTAGGTTATCTATGAATATATGAACCCACGTATTAGCCCTCTGACCCATATAAATTACCTGACTTGCTAGATTTCTTTCTAACCAAAGGTATAGCTGCAGGATAAGATAGTATCATGCTTGCACCTAACATCAGATCACACCCCAGTTATTGCAACGGTGAGCACCACGATTCTAGAACAGGATAGGACACCTATACTATTTAACAACCGAACTGACTGGAACCACTTCAAAAATATTATCCATAATCAGCTAGATATGCAAATTTCTCTACAATCGAATGAAGAACTAGAGTCAGCAGTCTACAATTTTACAAGAATAATTCCAGAAGCAGCTTTGGAAGCAACTCCAGTAATCGCTCCCAAACAACTACAACCGTGTTGTCCTATAGCAATTAAGAAAAAATGCGGAAAAAAGAAGATTGTGAAAAATCTCTCCAGGTATCCATCCGACAAGCGAAAATATAATCAAACTTCATCAGAATTAAAAACACTCATAAAAGATGCAAAAAATGTGCTTTCAAGAATTCCTTACAGACTTAAACCCAACAGTAGGCATCAATTTTTCCCTCTGGAAAACAACAAAAAGAATAAAAAATAAAAATCAACGAATTTCCCCGCTAAGGAAAACAAATGGTTTATGGGCGCGACCCGACCTAGAAAAAGCTGATCTGTTTGCTCAACATCCGGTAAATGTCTTCCAACCTATTCCATCCCAAATAACGGTCGATGAGGAAATGGGAATACACCATTTCCTGGATATTCCACACTAACTTGCTCTGCCCATGGAACTATTCACAGTTAGAGAAGGTACTTATTAAACATCACCTAAAATCGAAGAAGGCCCCTGGCTATGATCTAGTCACAGGGAAACTAATCAAAGAATTACCACGTAACGGCCTATTGATGATGTTATATAATGCTGTTCTGAGGCTGGACTACTATTACTACTATTCGTTCTCAAACCTGGAAAAATTATTGGCCAGAAGACTAATCCTGGTCCTGTAAGCATGCAATATTATCCCAAATCATCAGTTTGGTTATTGCACTAACCACTCCACTATTCAGCAGGTCCACAGGGTCGTAGACACAATTAATCAGGCATTTGAAGAAAAGCAATACTGTACAGCTGTCTTCTTAGATGGCAGTCAGGCGTTTGACAGAGTTTGGCTTCCTGTACAAACTCAAAGTATTCTTATCAGAACCGTTTTATAATATTCTTAAATCTTATCTCGAGTAAAATTTAGACAAGACCATACACAGTTACATCCAATTAAATTAGGCGTACCACAGGGTAGTATACTTGGCCCAATCCTAAACCTCATTTTCACAGAAGACTTAACCAACAAATCCTCACACCCTTACAGCTAGTTTTGCTGATGATAAAGTACTTATGGTGAAACATAGAGATCCAGTAATGGCCGTAAATCTCCTACAACAGAGCCTAGATGAAGTAATATAATGGACAAAAAAGTAGCGTGTTAAATTAAACGAAGCAAAATCCTTTCACATAACATTTACAAAATGCAAAGGAATATTTCCACCAGTCTTTGTAAAGAACATTCCGCTAACTCAACTGACAGAGGTTAAATACCTTGGTATGCATCTTGATAAGGGCTTGACGTGGAAGTACCATATTTGGAAAAAACGCAAACAGCTTGGAATAAAATTTTGTAATTACTACTGGCTACTTGGTAGAAAATCCAAATTATCGTTAACCAACTAGTTTCTCGTTTACAACATAGTCTTCAAACCCATCTGGACCTACGGCATCCAGCTGTGGGGTACAGCTTCTACAACGTCTACATCTAAATATTAGAGAGGCTTCAGTGTAAAGTGCTTCGTGCTATGTGTGATGCGCTATACTTTATACGAAACGCAGACATTTTAAGTGACCTAAAAGTCAACACGGTAAAAAATGTAATAACGAAGTTCAGTGAAAAATACCTAAGCAACCTAGAACATCATTCTAACGAGTTAGTTCTGAATCTATTGGACCATAGTGAAAACGGTCAAAACGGTCAAAGATTACATAGATACAAACCGCTCGACCTACCTAATAGATTTGACTAATTAAGTCTTTATTTATTCTTCATGTCATTGTTTCATGTCACTTTAATTCCTAACGTTATTTTTGCTTAGTGTTGTATAAACAGATTGCAAAACGAAATATGCTTTCTCAAAAAAAAATTTTTTTTTAATTGTTTGTAACCAGGACTTATTGACAATACCGAAGTTAGTTTATTAACAAAAAGTAGGTTTCCTAATTCAATTAATTTTCTAACAACACTTTTACCTATTTGAACACTGTCTTTTAATGAGAGTCTTTTAGTTTCTATTTTTAGTATAGGTTTGATTAACAAGTAAACTTAGATTCTTCTCGTAAACCTTTCTTCTCATTAGAACACGACCGTGTTCTATACTTTGAGTTTCCTGGGGATTAAATTCATTGTAGACGTGCTTAATAAGTTCAAAAGTTTAAACGTAATATAAAGCAGTTTCGATTCAAGTACCCTATCGTGTCACAATTGGAGACAGAAGCAAACTAACGTTAGTACCAGCAATTTCTTTAAACTTTGGTACACAAAATAGTGCTTGCAGAAACACTTTATTTACTGACGATATCACTTGGATATTTCAAACACACAAATTCAGCAACTTTATGCAGAGGATGTGCTACACAAGTAATATGAATCATTTTGGAATATAGAGAAGGAGGAGGAGAAGAAAGATGTGGATCCACCAGACCACCCGTACTTGCTTAACTCAAATTCGCCACATATAGGATAGAACGATTTAGGATATGTTATGAGAAGAAAGTACTGCCTAGTTAGACGAGTCGGATGGGCTGTGTATCAGGTTCGTGCTATGTGAACACGAGATTCAGCGAGGCACCTACCTTGCAGCTTATCCTCGCATGTCAGGCTGAAAACTGCGTAGGTTAGTTAGTCATGACAGCTACGACTAAAAAAAAACTTAAATGTTAGTTAACTAAAAATAATCAAATAAAAGAAGCCACATGCAGTTAAATAACTAAATAAATACCCTACTTTGCCGTAGCTGACTGTAAAATAAAATAATAATGCCATGCAAAAATAAACTAAATTAGAGGCTGATTTACGTTTGACTCTGGTCTCTTCTAGCAAATGCAATGAGTGCATTGACGTCGAACATTAGTCTAACGATAGACTTAGGGGCATCGGGATACGGGTTAATTTGTGTTCTTAGGGTACTCTGGGCATCATCGAACTCCCGACAGGCGCAAATCCTATGTGTCGGGGTATCAGGAACATCACACGACAAGCACCGGTCGTCATCTGCAACGATAATACGTTTCAGATGACAACAAAACCTGCCGTGCGCTCCGGGGTTATGGGAAATGTTAATCCAGTCTTGGATATTTAGAATCAATAAATAGGCGTTACGTCTTTTATGGAATGTATCCCACTGCCACGTGCCAGCATTTACAAGAAATTTGGAGCAGTATATTTCCTGCAACAGGAGATGCACAGGGGAATATTTTGTCACAACGCACAAGGAATCGATAGGAACAGTACGATATGCCCCGAGGATCATACAAAGGAATATGGAATGTAAAGATGCCAGTTTTCTGACAATGTGGGCATGTTGCAGTCTGTGGTATCAGATGTCTAAGCCATGTGTGAGCTTAGGGATGACTGTATTGTTAAAAATGGTCACTAATGATTTCCTATGTAGGTTCTAATTACGGCGAGAATATTTAGAAAAACAAGGGCAAGAAAGTCTAGCCTATGTCAAGTACATAGGAACAGTGTTTAACGAAGCTTAGTTTATGATAGACCAAAGACCGAGTTACTTAAACTCGAAAGCTCTTCAAACTGAAATGCCGTTGAGTCGAGATGGAGGATTTCTTTTTAAGGAGGGACCAAAAACAATATATTTGGTGTTGTCAGCGAGTCAGAATGTGTAAGCACTGTCGTGATTTTGCTTCTAGGTTGCGTCTGTTGTCTCCGGACACTGAGATAGTGATATCGTCCGCGTAAGCGAAAATGTCACAGTTAGCGGGTAAGTCTTGTTCTAGTAGATAATCCACAACTACGTTCCACAAGGTCGGCCCGAAAACCAATTCTTGTGGGCATCCTTTCGTCAGTCGTTTAGTGTAGAAAGAACATAACATGGAATAAGTGGTTTAGCGACTCGATAAATAACTGCGAATGGCGCGCACCGCGTCTGCAGGCACTCTCTTAACGACGAGAGCTTTAATTATTGATGACCACTATACGTTATTGAACGCTTCTGAAATGTCTACAAAAATGCATAGTCTGTACTTGGAGATGTTTGTTTGTACTTTTGTCATTAATGTATGAATGGCGTCTGTTGTCGATTTGCCGGGAACGAAGCCGTACTGGCTGGGGACTCTTTGTGGATAAATGATGTCATGCATTTTCTTTAACAGTACTCGTTCGAATAATTTGCCAGATTTTGAAAGTAGCGTAATCGGACGATACGAATTGGGGTTAGAGAGAACTCTTTATCAGGCTTTCTAAAACTTTTCCTCTACTAAACCATTGCACCGAAGTATGTAAAACAACGTCGTTATGCTTACTTTCCAGTTGTTCTGATAAGCTTTAAAATTTGCTGTGGTTCAATTTTGTTGCTCGTATATAATTAACAATATTGATAACAGTGTTTATCACAGCTTCTAATTTTGAATTTGTAGCACATATCGCCAAGTTTTCTTGGTGTCTAGTGCAATGAAGTGTAATTAAATTTGTTAAATTATATTTTCTTTAACCAACGTAATATATCTGTCGTAGTCATAATGCAAAATTAGGCTTTTTGTAAAATGTCTAGGGATTTTATAAAAAGCCGGCAAAACGCGAACCAACGATGCAATTTTCGTTATGACTACACCAATTCAGGCAAATTGATAATATGCCGGCAAAACGTGAGCAGAAGAATGTATCTCTCGTTCTGACTGATTATTTTCAGGCATTTTATAATCTGCCAAAAGCGATGTGGTCAAAACGCACAATGTTGCTTTCCCGCTTCAGTTCGCGCCAACCAGTTGCACCGAACATAACCTAAAACGTGAAACGTGTCCGTTGTTTTGCTGTTTTTAATTTTGAAGTGCACTTAAATACATTAAAATGAACGTTAACCGCGAGGACATTACAATCAACAATGACAAAGGAGATTTAGAAGTTATGAAATTCCAATTTAACAAACAGTTACAAAATTTTTATAGTGAAAGAGTGGAGAAAGATGTAATTAAAAATCCTTGGACCGCTGATAGAGTTAAAGAAGTTATTGAAGACATCAAGAGTGGTAAATTAGCTGTTTCAACAGGTAACAAAAAAAGCAATAAGCAGTACCATTCCATAAAGAAATACGACGTTTTCAATATCGGTATTGAAGAACATCTAGTGGTTAAACGAAACTCTCTTGACCAACCCATTGTTTACATAATACCTATAGAACAGTATTTTGACGTGTTGTTAGAATGTCATCGAACTACAGGGCATGGTGGGAGGGATAAAATGCTATTTGCCTTAAAACATAAATACAACATTCCGAGAAGAGCGGTAGAAATTTTCATTTTACTATGCAAAGAGTGTCAACTTAAGAAATCGCAACCCCACAAAGGATTAGTGGTACGTCCAATTCTTTCTAAAGATTTTAATGTTCGCGGGCAAATAGATTTGATAGATTTTCAATCTGCTCCTGATAGAAATTATAAATGGCTTCTTAACTACCAGGACCATGCTACAAAATTTTTGCATCTTCGCCCTTTACATAGCAAACGTGCAGCGGAAGTGGCTATAGAGTTGGTGAAAATATTTTTGGATTTTGGAGCACCGCACATATTGCAAAGTGACAACGGCCGGGAATTTACTGCTTCGGTAATAGAAAAAATTGTCAGCTACTGGCCAGATTGCAAAATTGTTCACGGCAGGCCACGTCACCCTGAAAGCCAGGGTAGTGTGGAAAGAAGTAACCAAGATGTTTAGAACATGCTTCGATCTTGGATGTCCGATAACTCTTGTACAAATAGGTCCCTTGGCTGCTATTTTGTACAGTGGCAGAAGAATTCCTCGAAACATCGCATTATTGGAAGGACTCCGTACCGTGCATTATTTGGAGCTGACCCAAAAGTTGGATTAAAATCCACAAACCTTCCAAACTCTGTAATTAAAGAGCTTCGAACAGAAGAGGAACTTGAAGATATAATGCGTTCTTCACAGACAAGCAACAGTGAACATGACAAACAACTGGGTGATGAAGAAGTGAATGTTAATGATACTTTCAGTGATATTATTATGTATTGTTGTGCGTGCAGTGACAAAATCACAGATACATCTACATTCACATGTGAGATATGTAATGCCACAGTGCATTTACATTGTAGTTCAGGATCGTCTTCAAAACCGGAAGTAAGAGTTTGTTCCCTTTGTACAACTGAGAACAAAATTGAATATGAAAGACAGAAGTCTTATTCTGGCCAAACAAGAGCAGCAGAAAAAATGACTGAGACGTTAATAAAAAATTTAAGGCACTAGAAATCGGATCATATGTTTATTTGGCAGTTCCGAAGGTAGACCGAGGACCTCTCGATTCAAAGAATCTAACTGGAAAAGTGTTAGACCTGAAAAATGGTCTTTACAAATTAGGTACATCTAAAGGAATTCTCAAAACTTGGTTTTCCAGAAATGCTATTCAAGAAGCCTTAGTTGGTTTTGAAGATGAAGTTCCTAATAAACTAATAACTGTAAGAGAGGCAGTTGCATATCATTCTCGATTCGGAGGTCAGGGGTTTCAAAAATGTTTATGTAAGGCTAGTAGCAATCAGTGCAATACAAAAAAATGTGCTTGCTTAAAAAATAACAATTTATGTTCTTCGAAATGTCATGGAAGTTCAACATGCAGTAATAAGTAAAATTAGTACCACAGATCTGTGTTAGTACCTGCAATAGAACAAAAATGGAAACTACTATCAAGGTTAAATAAAATGGGCACAGGAGTAAAGGAGAAGAAGTCATTGTTTATAAGTGTGGAAGTGGTATAACACGACTTTGACACGACAGTTTTCCACTGCGCACATAATCTTGAGAGCAGCTTATACTTTTCTTTTGTAATGTACCTACCATTAAAAATATGTGTGGTATTATATTATTATTTTCCAAAGGATTTGTTGTTATTTTTTGCTTGTAGGTAAACACCAACATTCTTTGTTATCATTTGATAATTTGATATGTTATTTTACAGAATGCCTACCTAGTAATTTAATATCTTTATACTTTGGTTTTGACTACATCGCTTTTGGCAGATTATAAAGTGCCTGAAACTAATCAGTCAGAACGAGATATACATTCTTCTGCTCACGTTTTGCCGGCGTTTTATCAATTGGCCTGAATTGGTGTAGTCATAACGAAAATTGCATCGTTGGTTCGCGTTTTGCCGGCTTTTTATAAAATCCCTAGACATTTTACAAAAAGCTTAATTTTGCATTATGCCTACGACATATCCATTTTTGGATTTGGTCTGTGAAGAACAGTCATTCGTGTATTTATTGTATGTCAACTTCATTGTACTCTCGAAAATAGTATTCAGGTAATCTGTTATCGCGGAATCTTGTGATCATGCCACAGACATAACATTTTGCTGTTGTTGCAATGACTTCTTGAAAAACTCAATTTCTCACTTTATAAGCACGATTCAAGAGGAAACGTTTTGTTGAAAGATTTGCGTTTTGTGGTAAAATGTTTTTGTTAGACACAACAACTTATTCTGTTTCCCACTCGTCTTGAAACAGTCTATTTTTATCACATTTTTTTATGCTTAAAAGACACTCCTGATGCTTTGAAATTAAAATAACAATTACAACTACACTAAACAACAGTATTACTTGCAATTTACCAAGCTTGCAACGCACCGCGTTAGGGTTATCTAGTACGTACTTATTTACTGAGCGCGCTCATAGTTTCTCTGATGAACGCAAAATTTAAAATAGTCAACATTAATGTAACACCAGGTGGGCCAACTATAAAGTTGAGTATAGCTGTTGTAGATGAACGCGTCTTGCCCCTTTCTTTTTTTGCCACCCGTTTACTACAAAGCGTATTTTATTTTGTTTTTGATAAACACGATTGCAAAATTTAAACTATTTATCTAAACAATGTTGTGCAAAAGGTAATTTTTATCTACATAAAATTTCCTTGATAAGCAAATTTATATTCATAAGAATTCAAGATTACTTACTTAAATTCCTCGTGATAGATTAAAAATAATTTTAAATATAATTTTTGCTAATATTTTATCAATTTCTGTATTAACTTTAACATATAGATGTATATCGTTTCAAATTATTTTATACATTTTAAGTTCGACAACTTTTTTATAAAAAGTATTTTAAATATCTCTTACCGTTCGTAAAAAACGCATTGCTCTACCATTTTTCCGTCGACTTTAGTTGTAAAATAAGTCACCACAAAAACTCTTTTATTTTAACGGAATAATATATCGCCTATGTCTACCGTGAAAATCCATTTTAAATATTGGTAAAAAAAAATTTTAAAATTCGATGAGTAGTTTTGGAAAATACCTCCTACATCCAAACTTACAAACTTTACCACTTTATAATATCAGTGTACATTTGTTGTAGAGTAAAAATATTGTTTTACAATAAAAAACGAAATGATTAAATTTTTTATTCATTATTTAAAATTAGTTGAATTACAAAAATTATAAATTATTCGTCACATTTGTCACTCAAAATAATTTTTAACTAATAATAATTTAATTTTTAGTCATCACTCTGTTATTAAATTTTGATTTGTTATATTATTAATGATTAATTGAAATATTTTAGTGGGCATTGTGTTAGTCATGCATTATTTGTTATTAGTTTGTATTTATTGATTCATTCATCGTTTATAATATTTGCATAATAGTAGAAGATGGTTTGCTAGTATTTGTAGTCTCATTACTACATAATTTGCGTGTTGCATGATCAGGTGTGATTCGTAAATTTCAAGTGTTTTAACTTCTGTAGTGTCCCATAACAATACCATTCAATTTCTAAAATGCGAAAAGCGTTTGATCGGCGATTAGATTAAAAGAGTAAACAATAGAGTGGCCATAGTTTACAATTTAATTTTGAGGGGTTGTATCGACCGCCGATCTAAATGTAAAAATTTTGTTTCCGTTTTAATAACGTGTTACGGAAGCAGAAGTTCTTTGTGCTTATTATGTACAAATACAGATTGGTAGGGGTGTTGCGCTTCCGTTAAAGGGATTCTTACCCTTGCTAAAAGTATTTATATCTGTAACAATGGTGCTCTAAATTAGGAGTATGAATTGAGCGTCTTGAAAATAAAACTCGAAAAAACATAAAATTGTTTCTCGGAGAGAAGTAACGGAAGCGTATTTGAAAATTAATTTGTATTTGTCGCAACTTTATCGGTTTAATAAAATGTATACGATGCGATACGATACGGGTTTGTATTGTTGACAGTCTTAATATTGTACAACCCCAAGTTACAATGACACCACTTTTACAATATATCACCGCAAAGTGCATAGCTTTCAAAGAAAGGAGAAAGCTCGGCGCAACCGAAGCGTTCGAAAACAGAGCGAACGCTTGGGGAAATGTAAAAATCACCTTTGCATAAAATCGTAAATTTAAAAACTGATAGGACTTGTAAAAAAGTCGAACATACCCATTAAAGTTTAAACTGTCATAAATTGCCGATTGATGTTGAACGAGTACGCATGGGAATCATCAGTTCGTGCTTTTAAAGTAAGTGCTTGGCAACATTTAAGTTCGGCCAAGTATAAAGTTTATTTGTCGTTTTTAAATCGGAGGTCCGGAAGGACTAGCATTGTGGGCGTGCGACAGTTTTATTTTAAAAAGGGCTGTTCGCCCCAGCGGCTCTCTTGAAGATCACCCGTACGTAATTATCAGTTATCATTGGGGCGTGAAAGCGCACTAGCTTTTTAGCACGGTTTTCTTTAAACATATTTATGTCAAAGCTTTTCAGTTTTTGAGATGTCGATTCCGGTTTGTCATTTACGCTTTAATGCACGCAATTGCACAACTCGAAGACGTCGCATTATTCGAAATCGTTTACTCGCAGACTTATTGTTTTAAGGAAATTTGATAAAGCGACAGAAAGGGAGTTTCGCGGAGCATTATGTAAATGTCGGATAGGGATTCGTATAATCCATGATACCCCTTTGTGCAAACAGCGGACAGAGACACGAGAGTGTCGTTTAATGAGTTAATTTATGGTTTGTTATTACGATCGGTCTATGATAAACATCGTGGCTGTATTTAATGTGCAACGTCAATATTTATGTATTTTCCTGTTGCTTGGGCTCGATCTTTTCAAAGTACTTCAGATCAGGGCAGGGGTTTTAATATGTCATTTCAGCTACATGACATTCGAATTCTACTGCTTAATACATAAAACAAACAATACGATTCATTCTAAATTACCCCCGAGGGCATTACCATAACAATTTTAAATGTAATTTTAAGAATATCCTTATATCCCTAGATACCGATTGCTTCTTCCGTTCGTGACGGGACGACGGGCTTTATTTACTGGCTCCTGTTCCCAATTGGTGTAATATATCAAATTGTCTTACTAACCCAACCGAACATCAATAATTCACCGACCCAATCGGACAACTAGCGGACCACAACCGGACATAGGAGTACACACGTGTCGTTTACAAGAAATGTTAGATTATAGAATAAAAAGGCTATATATTTTGTTCCAAGAACAAATACCAATATGTCACCATGCGGACTATAAATTCACGTAATGAACGTGCTTTCTTAGGTTTTTTTTTGGAAAATGATATATGATTCCGTTTATTTACAATTAGAAACATGACCCCATTATACCTTCGAGAAGATAACAAAAATTTACCACTAAAAATTATAAGGAAATACGTTTAACATTCAAACTATTTTTTTCATTTTATTCTGCAATTAACAGTTTTTCGTGCATCAGTAAAAAAATAAAGTAAACAAATGCGTTTTTTAAATTTGCATAAGCATTGTCACTATCGGCACAACGACGGTTAAGACGTAATTTGGCTCTTCTTCCTCTTTCTCACTGCGGCTGATCTACATCTTTCAGTTAGTGGTTTAGGGAGAAGCCTTGTATTCGGTGATACTGGATTAGGCAACAGTACTGTTATCAAAATTAAAATTATAGAGCTCTGACTTTGAAAGCTCATATCTCTAAAAACACACAAATAATTCTAATAGCACTAACTAGAGCCTATAGAAAATGTATTACCGTACTATATCAGTCGCCTAGATGCAAAACGCGACAGGTTCACAGAAACAAAATTTGAGATAATGTAGAAAAACTCATAAAATCTGTATTCAATTTAATCGAACAATGAAATTTTCAGATAAGAATGTCTTCAGGGTTTGGACCGTGTCATTGTTGTTGTAACCGAAGTTGCCAACGTTTCGCCCACTTTCGTAAGGGGCTTCATCCTTTTCAGAGTTTAGATTATGGCTTGTTTCACAAGTGGATAACCTAACTTTTGAGAAGTTCTTAGTTAGATTTCGGTTGCTAGTGTAGTTTAACATGCCAATTACTGTAGAGTTTTTGTTTTGTGCTCCACATCCATCACAAATAAGACGAATACTTTTACATTTTTACCAAAATCAAAATTCGACATTTTATGGTGTAAAGCGGATGAAATTTTATTAGATCTTCTTTGATGATTAAGCTCTGTTCATACGTAGGACCTAACATTATTGGCATTTAATTTGCTTTTGAATGACCTGCACACTATAGCCAAGTGGTAAAAATTTACTTGCATACTAAAATATGCCGACTGGTCCGGGAGTTTGGGAAGGGCCTAGATCTTCTGGCAGTCAAAAGAGAAAGTCACCAATTCTTCTCTCTCTATTCTTGAAGCAGTTTATAGAAATTATTGGTCCTTAGCTTGTAGAGTCGTTGTTGTGCTGCAATGTTAAGTTTTTGGGTTCCTTCTTTTTCTTTTTTTATGTTAACTTTGTATTGCAAACAGGTGGAGCACGGATCAGTTTTAGGTGTTCCCAAACCAACATTAAAATTTTTGTTGAAATAATCTCTAAAAAACATTCTTTAACTTTCAGTTCTTCGCTGCTAGCGATTGTGTCATTGAAAATTTTCCAGAGTTTGGAAATACTTAATTCAGCAGGCATATACATTCTATTATGTTTTCGAACGGGAATAATGAGATTCCGTGCATTTCAGAGATTCAATGATTTTTTTAATAGATTGTCTCTTATTCTCATTTTTATGGCCAACTCGGTCTCCACCTCTGTTTTCTGAGGGTAAACATGATGTTTCCTTATACCTTTTTACAATATTTAAAATTCTATTTTTTTTAACACTTAAAATATACTGAAAAGTTTGCCTACTAACAGGAACCAGTAAACCACTCTTTTGAATCTGTAGTGCAAAATACAAGATTTCATTCTATTTCCATTTTCGTTTCGTTTTTACACCGTCTTGGATTGTCCGAGTCACAATTTTGTAGAATAAACATATCTTGCATTATCTTGTCCTTGTTTTTGTAAAATGCTGCATGGAAGTCTTTCACATCTTTCATAGAAAGACGTGACATGCACTGGAATGGTTGATATGGTTTTCCATGGTGGCCACATCTGGGATATATAGGCAAACTCTATATCTAGAACAAATAATCATATGAAATAGAAGTTTTACTAATTATTAATATATGATGTTAAAAAGCGATTAGTTGCCTACAACATACATACTTTACTCGTTTTGCATCTTCTCGTTTGGATTTTAATGTACATCTTTTTCGACCCTTGTTAACTTCACATTGCATAATTTTTGTTAGTTGTTTCAAGTGCTCTAATTCTTCCAATTGATTCATCATTAAACACAATTGTAAACTAATAAAATTAAACACATTAATACAAAATCTCACTTCAACGCAAAGTAGTAGGAAATACTAAACAACTGCAACATAACTGCAAATCACATGAAGCCACGTGAGCAAAATCAGTGCTCTTATTGGCGCATTGAAAATGTCTGTTTTTGTTCCAAAAAAGTCTGAGGACTTGTCGGTTTTTGTATCAAACATGATATTTCACAAGCTTATAATGTTGGATATATCGACGTTTGCTTAAAAATTTCACTATGTACGTGTAGGCTTTTGCATTCTAGATTTTTTGGTGCATTACACTCAGTTTTACAAAAACTGTGACTTGTCGGGTTCTGCACCTAGGCGACTGATATAATTTCATACTTTTCCAAAAACCCGTTAATTTATGTTAAAAAATCATTTTTTAGGCGCATTTCCACGTTCTAACATGAATTATGAAAAAAAGTATTAGTAATAAAAGGGTTATACTAACATAAGAACGTTTTCCGGGTTTGAACCGCGGTTATGTTGTAACTGAAGTTGCCAACGTTTTGCCCACTTTCGTAAGGAGCTTCCTCAAGGCGGGAAAGAAAGTCACGTAATTTGTAACGTGATATGCGCAGTACATGAGATTGACACGAGGAATCTATTTTTACAAAATAAAGGGAGTAGTATAGTGAGGCCGGTTCTAGACCACATTTTCCCGCGTTTTTATAAAAATTTGAATTTCGTATAAGTTCGTGCAAGTTCGGGCGAGATTGTATTTTGTTCAGCTGTGTCCGTGTGCGCGCGCAGTTTTCAAATTTGAATTTCGTGTAAGTTCGTAATCGGATGAGATCGGGCAAGTTCGAGTTTCGGCAGGGGGCGGAGGGTAGTAACCACATTTCCAGCGCATTTTAAAATATTTGAGTGTTGTACAAGTTCGGGTGCTTTGAATTTCTATCATTTGAATATCATGCATTTAAAATCAATACATAATGAAATTAAATTAACACGAATAGGTAGAATAAATATATCATAAACAATAAAAAGCTAACTTTTTCATCCCAAAATATAAGGAATGGTTCCTATAAATTTTTTTAGGACCACTTTAAAATCATACACATCGGATTATAAAGGGTTATATATTTAATTGTGTATTTAGTAAAACAAATCAATTAACGGATTAACCGTTCAAAAACCAAAAAATTGCAAACTGACTAGCACAACAAACCACCTGTTTGTAAAGCTGTTTGCAAACAAACCACGTGTTTGTTAAGCTGTTTGCAAACAAACAACCTGTTTGTAAAGCTGTTTGCAAACCGACCACTTTGCAAACCGCTTTACTTAACCATTATCTTTAGAAAGTCGCGCAAAAAACTTTCCTTTACGGGTTCTTTACAAATTACGCAAACTTTAATCAACTTTTGAGCCAAGCCAGCTTTCTAATTCCTAAAAAAGTAAGAAAGAAAATGATAAACTTGAAGAAGCTTAATCTAAAAAAGGAACCACTACAAAGTTAGGTAATTAATTTGTGAACCAAGTCAAATTCTTAACGCCATAAAAGTGACTTGAAAAGAAGTAGTTTTCGTATATAAAGAAAAAAATGTGGTTACATGAGCGCAACTCTGATTGGGTTAAGGTCAAAAAAGGTTGTGTTTTCAAGTAACAACTTGCGTTTGAATTTTCGTACCTTTGTGACAAACATTCTACCTTCGTTTTAAGTTAACAATTTTTGATTGAATCCTGAGGTATTTGCTATTTAATCCACATATTTCAAATCATCTTTGTCCGTTCAAATTTGTAAGCAAATTTTTGTTTTCAATTCATTTATGGTTTTACGTTGTTCAAACATCCGTTTGCCGTGTTTACGCCGTTTAAGCATTTCCATTATGTTAATAAAATTCAAATTGCATTATAATTTATAGTTTCGGCTGACATTTGATATTTTAGCAGTTTTGTTTATTTTAACATTGGCAACTTTGGTAACAACAATGACACGGTCCAAAGCTGAAAGACGTTCTCATCTTAGTATAGACTCCGGTCGTGGA
Source organism: Aquatica leii (assembly GCA_035610365.1). NCBI lineage: Eukaryota > Metazoa > Arthropoda > Insecta > Coleoptera > Lampyridae > Aquatica > Aquatica leii. The sequence goes on from CM069439.1 coordinate 31,864,399, forward strand.
AGCCTTCGCTATTACACTAAGAGTTTCGTTTATATTTTGTTATGTTAGTTTACAGTTGAATGTACCACGTAAAAAATCTCGTTCACACTCAAGTGTTACTACATTTTGTTATAATTTCGCATCTTTATCTGTCGCGTTTTTATTATATGAGTTTTCTATTGAAAATATGTAAACAATACCTGTAACGTTTATAAAAAAAGAACATTTTTAACTAATTAGGCAGTTGGATTCTAATTCCCTTTTGGAAAACAGTAAAATGTGGTTGTGCCGCGGTTTCTCTAAATTGAAAGTAACAATTTGCTGTATAACAATGTGTTTGTGAAATTTTAAGTTAGAAGCGTACTACTTTATTTTCGTTTTGTTAACGAATTTGATGGTTCTTCAAACACAACCAAATATTCCCGTATGGTTATCGATTAAAAGTTAGTTTCTCATTTCCGTAATTCATCTTCGCTCTGCAGCGGATTACACCAAATTATCACAACAATTCTGAGAACAGACGACTTTACTTAGGGACTGCGGTTAACCAGGAAAACACGTGTTGCAAACATTATGATTAGAACTAGGTATTTAAAGTAATAATTATACCGTTTATTTTGCTAATAATTGCAAACAGGTTTCGATTAAATTCATAACTCTGTGAGTTATTTAATTTATTTAATTTTACGTTGAATTTAATTTCATTGCTTTTTATTTATTTTTAAATTTTAAATTCAATCTTACATTTTAGGATTCAGATCTAACGTTGAAACGCGAAGTTGAAGCAAAATTTATTCCGATATTAAAGTCTAATTGGGTCGTATCGAGTGATAAATTAAAGTGAGGATAGTTATAAGTGCAACAGTTAATGCATGGAAGTGTGGATGTATACAAAAAAAATTAAGAAGAATTAATTAGTAGTAAATAAATCCATAATAAACATAAAATTTCGAGGTTATCAAAGTTAACAATAAGGATAAGAATTGCATGAACACTAAAATAGTGATAAGGTCAATGCATAAAATAAATAACGTAGAATGGTACTACAATAAATATTTGAATAGGCAACACACCATACGCAGGAGAATTAACATTGTATAAATACTGAAGAAAAGCAAATAAAATAAGTTTTTAAACATCAGAAATTTAGCAGGAAAAAAAAACGAATTAGTAGATGAATTTAGTAACGCAAAATTAGGCATACTCACGAGAACAGAGACAAAAAAGAAAGGACAAGGAAAAATAGAATTAAAAGATGGAGATATGCTTATATATAGCGGAGTATCAGAAAATACAAAAGTCGCAGCAGGAGTAGGCTGTATAATCAAAGAAAATATAAAACCATTTATACAAAAATGAAAATGTTGGAGCGAAAGAATATTAAGTATTGAATTAAAAGAGAACAATGAAAATAGAACAACAATAATAACAGCATACGGACCAGATGAAAACGATACAAAGAAAAACAAAGACAAATTTTGGAATGATTAAATGTGGCAACAGAATAAGGTAGAGGAAAAATATATGTAGCTGGCGACTTCAATGGGAGAGTAGGTCAAGAAGAAAATAAAATTATAAAAGTAGTAGGAAAATATGGAGAAAATATAACAAATTGAAATAAAGAACGATTGCATACTAAATAAACTAATATCAAATACATTTTTTCAACACTAAGATAAGCATAAGTTTACAAGATAAATAACAAGTAGAAACGAAAGATCTATAATTGACTATATTTTAGTAGAAGAAAACAATAGGAATAAGATAAAAGATGTTAAAGTACATAGAGGAGCGGAAACATATAGTGACCATTACCCAGTAGTCGCAAAAATAGTAATGGAAAAACATAATCTAAATAGTTTAAACAACACAAATACAAAATTAGAACACCAAAGAATAAAAATCCATAAACTAAATACAGCAGAAATATGTATAAGATATAAGCAAATTATAAATAATAAAATAGGTAGAATATAAGAAAACGTGGTCGAAGAACAAATGTGGAAATCATTTAAAAATATTGTGTTCAAGGCAGCTACAGAAGCGCGTGGGACAACTAAAACATCAAATACTACAAAACATACAGCGTGGTAGAAAGAGAATATCAAAAAAGAAGTAAAACAGAAGAAAGTAAGATGGAAAGAATACCTAAAAAATAAAAATAACTACAATAGATACAAAGAACAAAGAATAAAAGTTAAAAATCAAGTAATAAAAGAAAAACAAAAACCTGGGAAGTCTTCGGAAAAATATTAGAAAGAAATAGTAAAAACAATCAGAAATTATTCTATAAAGTGTATCAAATCAACAAAAAACAATACATCAACACATAATAATAGCATAAGAAACAAAAAAGGAGAGTTATTAATAAAAAAATCAAAAAATTATGGAAAGATTGAAAAAATATTTTGAAGAACTACTTAATCCAATAAAAGCGGAAACAGAAAAAAAGAGCGTAAAAGAACAAAAAAAGAAACAGAGGTAGAAAAAACCTAAGGATGAGAACAACGAAGAGAACGTAGATGAGGATAATACAGAGAAAATAGAGATAAGAGAAATGATTAAACATATAGGAGTAGCCGGAGAAAAACTATTACTAAAAATTTGGAATAGTCGTACCTATCCACAAAAAAGGAGATCGGACAGATTTTAACAAGTATGGATGTAAATCTTGAGTAGTATAAAAAAAAATGGCAACAGAAATGAAGTACTTAAGAAAGGTGAAAATAATTACCTTAAAAGATCGAATAAGAAATGATGCAGTGCGAGTAGAACTAGAGATTGAAACAATACACCAGTTTATAGAGAAGAAACAGTCAAGCTGGTGGGGACATTTATAGCGTATGGAAAATTACATACCACTAAAACAAGTGTGTGAAGCAAAAGTGCCATCTAAAAGAAATCGAGGAAGACCTCAAGAAAAATGGGACAACGTTATGAATAAACTATTGATAAACTGAGGAATATCGTGGCAAGAAGCAAATAACCTAGCAAAATATAAAAATTAGTGGAAAAACTTTGTGGGCCAATATAAAACGAAATAATTAATTAGTGAATAGTCTATTCCTAACTTAACAAAAAACTAGTGTGGTCACCACACGACTTTCCTATAAGGAATGATGAAGGAATATTTACAAATTTTTTTAAGGTTATGCTGCCATAAAACCATTTTGAAGTGATATGTATACGTTTCTATTGATTTTCTAGCATATTTATGCGCCTCGATATTACTTGCCCCTTTAGTAAATCAGTAGAAAAAAATCGTCGCAGGCAGCATTCAAAACTATATTATATTTGTGATTTCATTTTAAATTACAAACTAAATATCTGATAAACTGTTAATGTTAGAAATTTTTTTATTTGAATAAATTGTTAGCAAGAATTATCTCTATAATTCGAATAATTTACATACGTACGAAATTATATAAGACAAACTGCTAAAAATGGCAGATACACCCACTTCCGGTTTCTTTATCAAACCCATATTTTGATAGAACCGAGAGAATATGAAAAGCCAACTCCATACCAAATTTTATGTTATTAGGACTGTTGGTTCGAGAGTTATCGTTGGTACATCTTTACACACACACACGCAGACACCCAATTTTTTTTTGTCAAAAATACTTTTTTCTGATTCAGGAGACCTTGAAATGTGAAATTATGCAAAAAAAATTTTTTGAAAGAAATTGCGATCGCTTCCTTATAGGAAAGTAAAAAAGGTAAGAATTGATGTTAATTTATTTTATACTTAGTTAAGTTAGGTAGAGAATGAAAATATTTTACGTTAGATTATGATTGTATAAATATTATTTAAAAGTGTAACCCTACACTGATTAGTAAGTGTAATTCTTGATTATATATATATTTTAGTAAAAAAGTTTTTTTTTATTATTAAGTTTTATTGTAATCGTTTATTTTATTATGAATTTATTTTGTGTGAAATTTTGTTTGCTCGTTGCATTTTAAAGATTTTTCTATGTAATAAATGTTAAATGGTTAAAATGTAACTGAGCTTTTAATCAATTAACCTGTTCGCAAGTCAATTTTATTTGTTTTTTTAGAATTTAGGGACTTTACATACTAAAAAGGTAGGTTCTAATAGTGTGTACATCGCCTAACGTGTTCTCTGGTTGGAAAGGTCTAGAAGCTCTTTTGAGCTATAAACTTTCCTGGCGCTTCTATGATTTTGACTTTTACTTTCACATTTTAAGTTTTTTAAATTATTCACGGATTTCTGAATTTGACCTACGACTATATTCACTGAGCACCGGCAGTTACTTTATTTATGCTACTTTTATTCATGGATTGCTCTGATCAACATCTTTTGCATGTAACAACCGGAAACCAATAAGGTTATAGTTCAATACCGTGTACACGATTGAAGTTATTGGGATGTTTGATGATTTCTACACTTTCTCGGATTTTCTTATTGATTTTGCAATTACCGAAGCGTTATCACAATTTATGTTGTGACCAGTGGTAACATGTTTAGCAACAGCCGACTTGGAAAACTATGGTTTTTTCTTATACAACGATCATGTTTTGAAATGCACCAAAGATTTAATAACAGAACGTACGTGTGCAGGATGATGAGACAAAGCATAAAGATATATATCCGTATGGGTGGGTTTGCGATAAAATTCGTCGGGTTTGCGAGTCACATAAACGTCGAGAAATGGAAAAAAACGATTATTTTTATTGTTTAGATGACCCAAAATTTGCAAAGAACGCCGGACAAAAACTTAGCTAACTTGTAAGTAACAGACGATTGGCATAGGTCGTAAGTATACATTCTTTGTTGACAAAACGTTGGTGACTTTGGTTACAACATTAACACAGTCTAAACTCGGAAGACGTTCTTATCTTAATATAGATTCCGGAAGTGGAAGCCTTTGAAATGGTATTAATAAAATATGTTAATGCACGTGACAGGTTGCAACTTTGTAGTATATTTTATTCACAATTTTATAAGATTGTATCAATTGAGAATAAAGTTATTATGACAAGTATTATTCCAGTGTAAGTCGTTCATTTAAAAAGCTGGCATGGTAACACCGCCCAATTACAATATTTAAAAAAAGAATCAAAAACTTTTGACTGAACGATTATTCATTACATTATATCATTATCACGCAAATTAATAAGTAATGGTTCAATGACGACATCTGGCAAATGGTTGTTTTCTTTGTATTTTTGTTCTATCTTCTTTGAGTTAGGCCAGAGTGTGGTTGATCTGCAATGTTCTAAAACATTTCTTGTTTTAAATGTGGCGTTCACTTTTGCTATTTATTTTTAATGTAAGCTTATATTAGTTATATAGGATTAAATTCACAGTGAGTCACTGGCAATCATACAAGTGAAACATTATCCTCTCTTAATCTCTTTGCAGTTTTGTTCAAAAATTATGGTGTTGGGAAAGTTTCTAAAGTACATGTTTAATGCTGTGAGATTTGCAACATCTTCTGGTAATAGTACTTGTCGATTTTGAAACCATTGAACTATGTCAGCTTTTCTCAATAAATTTTTGGGATTGCGAAAATCGAAGTTGTAGAGATGCTTGACCAAGAACAATTCATCATGGATAATGCCAATTTGAACCATTCCTTGTATTGTTGCTTATTAATTTTGTCATGGTAAGCTGGAAAACTCTTTTTCTTGAATAAAACATTTTATAAAAACTTGTAAAAAAATTTCTGCATAACTAATATATAATGTATGGCCATTCTTTTGTCTGTCTCCGCTTTACATTTTTTTTTGGAAAGCCACTTTGCTCTTGTCGTCTTTTTTGTTTTATCAGTCGGTTTGTTTTTATTTGTTTTTTGAAGTGTGTAGTTTTTTGTCACAATTAATACGCTTTTTTCTGCGACTGTTTGATGTCGTGCACTGGTGGGCCGCATCCCTAAGATTCAGCCAGTTTTTAGCAACGCGTCATGTAAATGGAACGATGATCTAAAACTTAACCAACGCATTCAGTAAAATGTGTCTCTATAGAATGAATTAGTTTAGTTGTAGCATGTAACAATGTTTAACTACTTGAATGGCATTATGAGAAAGACTCAAATTTGAGTAATTGCAATTGTAATTTTGGAAACCGTAAAGAACAAACAATTTAAAAGAGAATGTTAATGCTCTACAAAGTTCTGTTCTATAATATTAACTTAAACCATTTCACGCTTGTTATCATTACTGCGTTCGAAAGCAGTTGTTTACAAATCTATAAGTGCTCTACATAATTAATTTGGCTGGTTTAAAGCACTGATTGATTTATGCCTTTATTCGCACAACTTCATTTTATGGCCACTATTATTGAAAACATTTAATCGAGTTACTATTTTCATTGCGTTTTTAAAGGTATTTTAATTTCATTTATGCGATAATTGCATGTCGGCAAATCGGCTTCTCCATAGCCTAATTTTTTTGTTCACGCTTCGTATGACAGGATTATGTTACTTCTCGTACTAATTATCCCGGTAGCAATATAGAGGTATTAGATTTGCTGATTGGGTGCAGCTGTCAAACATCTCTGCAATTCGGTTTTACGATTGACTATAACCATGCAATAACAGCTAAGTTGTTATCGACGAGATAACAGTTAGTGGTAGCGTTTGTTTGGATGAAATGCAATTTGCAATCAACCATTATTCACAGGTTTTCGAAATTATTGTATTATTCCATTGCATAAACAAGCAATACCATGCCACATATAATGTACAATATTCAAAAGCGATAAACCCGGTAATACGCATAAATCCTAATGACCAATTCGCAAAACGAAAGAACATTGCAAACAGAATTTCAAGTACGCTACGTACATACTAAGGGTATGTAATGCACAAAGCAAAAGCTTTACTCATTAGGCCTTTATACTGAACCCGGATAATTAAAACTATTATTCGGAATTGTTGTGCTCGCAGCGGTGGTCACTAAGCCATAAAATGCTTGGAAACGCCGCTAACCGGCCACTGTCCATCGCCCACATTGTTGAAGGATCATTTAACCCCTTGACAGATTCAACTCTGATTTATTAAAGCAGTTTCGGATTTTTTAGCAAGATATTTAAATAAGGACGATGCACTAATACGTAATATCCGGAAAGTACGTAATGTGCTCAGTTCCGGAGTGGAGGGTATTTGTTGGTTATCGCTCGAATATGCAGCTAAACCAGATTCGTTCGTGATACGCGTTCAGAATATTGCTGGTTAATAGTTTTCCACTAAATTATAAAACGAGTATGCAATACACGAGTATGATACAATTATAGAATTTAACGTTTCAGCGCTTATAAATTCTAATTACCGTTGGGAACGACGACGTTATTGAATTAGTACATGCACTCGCAGCGTATAAACGCATCTTTATGCCAATGCTTTAATTGATACGAAACCTTATTTATATTAAGTTTATAAGACAACGGCCCTCATTTCAAATTATAATGCAAGACCTTATAATCGGTTTTCCTATTTATGTTAAATTAGAAGAACATATTCAGAACATTATAGCAATTTCTTCCTTACCGAGTTAAATGGGATAATACAAGTGGGGTAGAAATTATTGTTCTCAATTATATCTAGATTTTCTGCAAAAGTTCTTTTTCGGTGTTAATGGGGAACTATTTTGTTTAATTTATATTAATTAGAAAGAAAAAGCTTATTTACAAAATTAAATAAATTATGAGTCAAGTAGTTTGTTCATACAGAAAAAATGGTTTTGAAAAACACGACGAATTTAAAGAATTTTGGAAGCAGATTTAAAATCACCCAATCACTTCAATTTAACACAATAAGCTTTCTAATACTTTTATTATTGACAATGACTTTCCTAATTAAATCAATAACGTTCAGTTAAGAACAAAATAACGGACGATTCAACGTTGCGAAAAGGTTTCGTTCCACAATTGTATAGTGCTACCATACAAAAATTAAGAAAAAAAGTTCAGAACAAACAAAATTGGTTATGGTTAGATAAAACAACGCAAATTTTTATTTGGTGTGTTAGGTTTGAAGAAGACAAAAACAAATGGTATTTGCTAACAATTTGACCTTTGTGTAAATTTAAAATAACGCCACAAATTTGTATTACGTTCATATGTGAGTACAGATACGGGTTAAGTTAGGTATTATTATCCACTATTGAAAAATAATTTGAAAAGGTATTTTCATAAATTTATTTTCATTTTTATATTTTACAAGTACAAGCCATAAGCCATACAAGTATTTTTTCATTGTGGTACATAACATAATTATAAACTTATAGAAAACAGAAATATATTCTAATATATTATAATATATTACAACTCAAAATTTTTGTATTTTAGTTTCAAATGTAATATATGATACAAAAGCACAAGAAATAAAAAAATATTTAAAGCATTAAAAATACTCGTTTTATATCATAGGACGAAACTGATCGACAAATAAAAACAAAACAATATATTATTTTATTAGGTATTAGGTATTGTTATTAATATTTGAGCTAAGCGAATTGAGCTTTCCGTGCTTTAATTTTTGCAAATTGTTTAATTAAATCTTCAGTGTCTAATTCTTTTAGCTAGTCCGTTTCTATTAAAATGATAGCAAGATTACTTAGTGGGTTTTGCTTCATGGTCGATCTTAAATAATTTTTTATTATTTTGAATTTTTAAAAAGATCGTTCTGCGATAGCAACAGAAACCGGCATTGTTAATAAAATACGAAATATTACGCTCGTATTAGGAAAAGAATCTACTAAGTTGTTAATTGTTATATAATTACGTAATAACTTTTTTATAAAAATTTTGTAAATATTGCAATTCTTTAAAAAGTTCCACGGCAGTTATGTCTCGTTTATTGCGAGTTTTATCGTTTAATAAATTTTCAACGTTTTGACATAATTCTAATTGTTCATTTTCAGAATAATTTTTTAATTTATCAATATTCCATAAAAACGCGAAATTATTCGAGTAAGAAGAAAGTAATTGGAATCTCTCATCCACTGATATGATTACATCTAGAGCATTAAAAAAACCAATCAACTTTGAACTTTAAAGTTTCGTCGTGGATCGGTTTCTCGTCACATTCATAATCAAAATGTTTTTTTTATTTTTCGCGGTCTTAGACCTCTTTGTTTTTTGAATTTAGGTTCTATGTCTAAGCTGGATGCTATATCTTTAGCATCAATCAATATATCATTAAAACCTTTATCGGAGTGATAAGCTTTCAAAAAATTATTCAAATTATTTAAATGATTACAACACTGAGCAACATCAAAGTACGGTTTTTAAATAATTTTACTAACAATGTTAACCTTACTTAAAATATTATACCACAATATAAGAATGCCAATGAACTCAAAATATTTCAATTTTTTGGCCAACGATGCAGCCAAATCTTTTACGTTATTTTCAAAGTTTTCTTCGCTTATTTCAAACAGAGCATCATAAACCTGCCCAAGTTGATACCTTAAAGGAATTATTGCATCTATTCTACTAGACCATCGGAGTATCCGATAAAGGTTTTAAAGTTAAATTTGTTACATTAGATCAGTGATTCTCAAAGCGGGTGCCGCGGCACCTTAGGGTGTCGCAAGTACGCCACAAGGGTGCCGCAGAATTTTTAAATAATTAAAATTACTTATAATTATTAAATTAAATAAATAACCAAAACAATTATAAAAAATGAACATAGGTATTAATTATATTAATTACAATTCTGTTTCTATTTTATTTACTTCTATGGTTTATCCTTGGAATTGCACTACGTTTCATTTTTCTGCTCTTTTATGACTCCCACTCTAAATATGTCTTTTGTACTAATCTTGTTACTGCCACTTGTCTCAGTGACTCATTAAGTAGCGACACGTAAATACTAAGAAAAAAAAAGTGCTAGTTACTAGTTCTTCTGTTCCGTGCAACGAGTAGAAGTGCAATACTAAACACGTTGAATGCAGTAGGCCAGTAGTTGTTTTTATTATTGTTATATGAAAAAGCATCATATACAAATATTTTTCTTCTTTACAGCAAGAAAAAATAAATTAATAACTTGTACTTGAATTTTATAATAAAATATTGACGTTAATTATGTCGTTCAATATCATGAATAATTTTTTCATTAAAAAAAGAAAATGTGAAGAATCTAATTATCAAGAAATGGCTAGTTGTAGCAAATCTAAGGAATCAATTAGCACTAGTATATCATCAAAAATTGAGAGCTCTAATAGTGAAGATTTGACTATTTTTAACGTTGAACAACAAACAAGCACTATTGAAACACCAGAAACAGAAACAATAAGTTCTCGTAAAAAATTTGCATTAAAAAAGAATGTAAAAACTCGCTTATATCATGACAGTTACCTAAAAATGGGATTTACCTGGTGTGGTGATAAATTAATTCCCAGACCTAAATGTATTGTGTGTGGTTTGGTTTTATCAAATGAAGCTATGGTTCCCAGTAAACTAGTGCGACACTTCTCCACAAAACATGATCACTTGTCTAAGAAACCTCTTGGATATTTCAAAGATCTGATAAAATTACAAGAAAAACAAAGTAAAAGTTTTGTAAAAAAATATACAATTGCTGACCGTGTTCAAGAGGCCAGTTATTTAGTCGCCGAAATATTCGCGAAAGAAATGAAGCCTCATACTATTGGCGAAACTTTGATTAGCCCGGCCTGCACAGCAATTGTGAGAACAATTTTTGGTGCTGAAGCAGAAGAAGAAATAAAAAAGATTCCTTTGTCAAATGACACTATTAGTAGACGTATTTGTGATCTATCAGTTGATATTAAAAAATCAGTTATAAAGAAAATAATCGAGTCGAAATTATTTAGTTTGCAGTTGGATGAGTCAACTGATATCGGTGGTAAAGCACAATTACTTGTCTTCAAATTTTGGAAGAATTTTTATGCTGCAAGGAATTCGAAAGAACTACGACGGGAAAAGATGTTTTTGATATGATGAGCACGTATTTTAATACAAATGGTCTATCTTGGAAATCTTGCGTAGGTGTATGCACAGATGGTGCTCCTTCAATGATTGGAACTATAAAAGGATTTGTTTCATACGCTAAAAAGGAAAACGAAAACATTGTAACAACTCACTGCTTCATTCATCGTGAATCATTGGTAGCAAAGACAATAGGCCTTGAACTCAAAATAGTATTAGAAGAAATCATTAAAATGGTTAATTATATCAAAGCGAGACCATTAAAATCGCGTATATTTGCAAAATTATGTAAAGAGATGCAATCTCATCACAATAACCTGCTTCTTCATACCGAAGTGAGATGGCTTTCGAAAGGTCGCGTATTAAACCGTGTTTTTGAACTGAAAGAAGAAATACTAATATTTTTTCAACATGAAAACAAACCAGAATTTTGTGTATTATTGCAAAATGATTCTTGGTGTTCCAAACTAGCTTATTTAACAGACATATTTGATCACCTGAACAAGTTAAACTCAAGCATGCAAGGAAAAAATGAAAATATTTTAACATCTGTAGATAAAATTACAGCTTTTAAAGATAAAATAAAAATGTGGAAGATAAAAGTAAATGCAAATAATGTAGAAATGTTTAATCAAGTTGCCAAAGGAAAATATAATACTACAGATTTTCAAAAACTTATTTACAGTCATTTAACGTCATTAGAAGAAAAAATTAACCATTATTTCCCTGACATATCAGTTAATTTGTACGACTGGATTCGAAATCCTTTTGTAGAGACAACAACCGAAATAAGTGAGTTTAGTCTTGCAGAAGCCGAAGAATTAATTGACATACGCAACGATCGCACGTTAAGATTGAAGCATTCAGAAATGAGTCTGAATTCATTTTTGATTATGAAGGAATATCCCAAAATAGGAGTCAAAGCACTTAATATTTTATTGCAGTTTTCCACATCGTATCTCTGTGAAGTGGGATTCTCTGCACTCGTGAATATTAAAGCAAAAAAGAGAGAAAGGCTAAAGACCCTTGAAAATGAGATGAGGGTGTGTCTTTCAAAAACACGACCTAATATCAAAGAAATATGCAAACATCATCAGGCGCATACTTCACATTAAGTTCACATTTTATCATAGTTATCATAAATATTTTGTAATAATAACTTTCGTTTTGAATGTTTTTGTGTTGTTTGGAAATAAACTTACTTTAAAAAACATTAATTTTTTTTAAAGACTTTTCATCTTTTATAGTTCATATCTTTATTAACTATAAAATAGCAAAAAAAAAATAATAATAAAAGGGCGCCGTAAATTTTGTTTAGTAATTTTAGTGTGCCTCCAAACAAAAAAGTTTGAGAAACACTGCATTAGATAAATTAGATTTCAGAATTGACCAGCGTTTACTAGAAGCTGAAAAAAATACAAACAGTTCTTGAACTAAAGAAAAAAAATGGATGCTCAAAGTATTCGATTTTGCGGCATCATTGACGACTAAATTTAGGGTATGATTGCAACAAGGAACAAAGAAAGCTAGCGAATTGAAATCCAAATTTTTTTGTAGACTATTATGCCTACCACGTATATTTGCCCTTTTGTCTTAACCCTGACCCCGCAAATCGTTGATATTTAAGCCTTCTTTCTCTAACGCCGACAAAAGAAATTTTGTCAAGCCTTCACCCGACACATCATCTATAAGACAAAATAATAAAAAATGTTCTTCTATACTAATTCCCGTGCTCTTTAAATTAACAAATTTTATACAAACTGAAATTTGCTCTTGGTGACTAGATTCAGGAGCGCAGTCTAATAATATGGAATAATATTTTGCTTTTTTAGTTAGTTCTAAAATTTTGGATTTGATATTTTCACCGATCAAGTTGATTACTTCATTTTGTATTTTATCCTCGAGATAATTTTGTGATCTTTTATTTGAGAGCGTTTTGTATGTTCTGACATAATCGGGTCGAATTTGGAAATCATTTCTATGCATTTTAAAAAGTTACCATTGTTTTTCTCAAACAACTTATTACTACTTCCACGAAAAGCTTAATTTTGCTGACCTAAAAACTTAATTACGTAGAAAATTCTTTCTATAACAGCTTGCCAGTATTTAGTTTCTCTGTTTATTACATTTTGAATTTCAGAATCAATTATTTCATTTTTATTAAAACGGTTTGAAAGATCTAGCAATATTAGAACATTTTTGATATGTAACTTGCTTTTTTCATGAATGTTTAAATGTTCACTTAAATGATGCCGGTTATTGTAACCAGATTCATCACGAAGGCGAACAGATTTCAAATCGCTGTCATTAAAAATTTTCCAACAGAAACAGTAAAGTGAATTTTTTGTTTCGGAATACAACCAAAAACGCTCAATTTTTTCTTTGTTCGGTAAAATTCTAAAGAAGTAACTATTGGAAAACTTACGCCCCGACTCCGAACTATCTCTCGGATAAATATCCTTTTTGTTTTGATAATGAGCAGGGTCACGTTCTACTAATTCTTGAATATTATTAGGACGTAATTTCTTTGAGCATAGTGCAGCATCTTTCGAAAGTTGATTCATATTTTCCGTTCTGGTAATTTTTGAAGGTGTTGATTGCTCATTATCAGCGGAACTTGTAGATGTTGATGGATTGCTTTCTAGAAGATCAGTTTCTTGTCGGCTGCTGATACTTGTTTTAAGTACAGGTTCAGAATATTGGGATTTAGCTGTATTCTTGTTGTTATTAGTATTTGGCAAAGTAGACTCGAGTTTTGAAAAAAAATACGTAATTTTGACATGGTTTTCCAGTTCTTCTTCTCGTTTCCTTTTATTCGGCAAATTTTGGTATCTAGGCAATCTCTTCTTTTTTTCTGACATCCTCTGTACTGTAAAAAAAATAATACGTAAGTAAATAAATTGACAAATTATTTATGAAAAATGGAAATGTTTCGACGTCTCAAACTCAAACTGGAAAGTATTTTTTCAACATTACTTATTTCAAGTTATTTCAAAATTTATAAATTTTTATAAATAGCAATATTAGTGCTTATCAATTATTCTGTTTGAAATTACTTCAATTAACAATTATGTTTATATAACACTGGTCTGCATGAAAAGCGGCCCTGATACCATTCTTGACGATTCTTATGTAAAATGACCTCCTGAATTCAAAAATGAGCTCCGTTTTTACCCATCACCCACCTATTTTGGGGGGACCCCATTTTTATTTTATTTTTTGCATTTTTTTTAGAATTTTAACTTATAGCCGTTAAACATCCCAAAGCAGGTAATAAAATTTATACCAAAGTATATGGCAAAAGTTTTGCTATAAAATGTATATAGAAACAACAATAAAATACAAATATATAAGAACAGTAAAAAAATATCAATAAACAGTTAGAAAGATTCACTGCACGACGCTGGCGATCTCAATACCACATGCAGGTTTGAACAGGAATTTTCGACAGGCTTGAACTTGCATTACTCTTCTCATTATAGTATATTACTTTGATATTATATTGTTTGCTGAACTGCTTCGATCAGTACATCTATAGCTGTTGCAGAGTTATCTTGTCGACGTTTTAAACGTGCTGGATTTGTGTTCATTTTTGTTCATTTGTGTAAAACAGTAAAACTACTTTTACTCCGGATTTTTTCAAGTGACTAAGTGTGATTTGTGGTTAATGTCGGGCGTTGAATTACTGTTTAATTATGCCACGCGAGTGTAAAAATCATTCCGATAGCTTCTGCTATGTCTGCGGGGAATTGACTTTAAAAACGAAAACCCCTTTCTCCGTTTGTTAAATCAGCTTATAAATTGTACTTTGATTGTCAAGTTGGCGACCAGGACAACACTTGGGCTCCATCAGTTTGCTGTACGACTTGTTACAGTAGTTTGACCAAATGGCTCAAAGGTAACCGTAAATCAGGGGCATTTGCTGTGCCCATGGTTTGACGTGAACCTCGTTGTCATCTTACAGATTGTTACTTTTGTATGACTTTCACCGTCGGGTTTTCGAGCAAAAGTAAGCATACAATTTAGTTTCCCAATATTCCGTCAGCTCTAAGACCTGTTCTTCATAACGATACTTTGCCAATCTCAGAGCCCCCAAACACTTATACTTTAGAACCGGAAATTGATTTGAAAGACTCTGAGCCAGAACCTGGGGCTTCGAATGATACGTTCAATGATGATGAAGAGTATCCCGCAGATTTAGTTTCTCGGCAACCTCACCTCCTCACTCAATCGGAAATAAATGATCTTGTCAGGGATTTGCAGTTACCCAAGACTAAATTTCAGCTCCTAGGATCGCGACTTCAACAGTGGAATCTCTTAGAAAAGGGAGTAAAAATATCTTCTTACAGGACCAGACAAGCAACCCTGAAATGTCTTTTCTCAGAGGATAAAGGTTTAGTGTTCTGCCCTAATGCAAATTTATTGATGACAGAGCTACAGATGCCATGTGACTCAGACAAACGGAGACTGTTTATAGACTCATCAAAAACAAGCTTAAAACTTGTCCTGTTGGCAAATGGGAATGACTTCCCAGCAGATACAGTTGTATACTCTGTTGATATGAAGGAAACGTACGAAAACATCTTCAGAATCTTTGATAAAATTCGTTATCATGATTATAAGTGGAAACTTTGCGCTGACTAAAAAGTTGTTGCTCTACTCACGGGCCTGTAATCAAGATTCACAAAATATTGCTGCTTCCTTTGTGAATGGGATAGCCGAGCCCGAGATAAACATTACATCGTACGGGACTGGCCTCTGCGAGAAAATCTTATTCCTGGTCTGAAAAATGTCGCCCACAATCCTTTGGTTCCGAAGGAAAATATTTACATACCACCTTTACACATCAATCTTTGATTGATCAAGCAGTTTGTTAAAGCAGTGGACAAGACAGGTGGCGCATTTCAATTTTTGAAAACTAAATTTCCTCGTCTTAGCGAAGCTAAAATCAAAGAAGGCGTTTTTGTGGGTCCCCAGATTAGACAACTCTTCCAAGATTCGATACTTATTAAACACCTAAATCGAAAAGAAAAACGAGTTTGGCTTGCATTTCAAAACGTTTGTAAGAACTTCCTGGGTAACCACAAAAGTGAAGATTATGTCGCTCACATCGAGGAACTGCTTTTAGCGTACAAGGACATAAGATGTAACATGTCTCTTAAAGTTCACTTCCTTCACTCGCATCTGGACTTGTTCTACAGTAAACTAAAGTTTCAAAAGCAGATATCTTTTACCCCATGCGCCTTTTCACTTCGCTAAATTAATTATCGATTGGGCATCAGGCAACAAATAAAATCGCGACCGATGCAGCGCTTAAATATATAAAGTTTCGTACATTGCAAGCTCAGACAGGAAAAAACGCGTGTTCGCTCGTTGGGTCGTTGCAAGCTAAATTTCAAGCTCAAACATGAATAAAATCAGATTTGTTTGAATTCACACAATTTATGTTATCATGTTACGTATTACGTATTCGATTGAACAAATGCTATTATTGCGTACTCTCATTTGGAAAATATATTATTTTCGAGAAGTAATTCGGTTCCCTCGTCTCAAAGAGTTAAAATAAAAAAATAAACAAATAAAAAACAATGTAATAGCTAGCACCACACGACTTTGCCCTTATGTACGGCGCGGGACTGAATACATTTAGTCTTTTGTGACCAACAGGAATTTGCTACGAAAAAGTGTTGTTGGTTTGCACCATATATCTGCAAAGCAGTAAAAGATTTACAAGTTCTATATTCAAAAATGATTCATTTTAGTTGTGTGGCACATGCTTTGTATAGAGCGACTGAATTCGTGCGTTCGAAATATCTAAGTGTTAATTTATAGATTATTCAGTAAAGAAAGGCACCATCTTGTGTGACTAAGTTTAGAAAAATTTTTGGTACTGATTTTAGTTTGCCTCCGTCTCCAGTACGATGAGATACTTAGATCAAAGCTGCTTCATATTACGCTCAGAATTTTAAACTTATTAAACGCGGTATCGATTCCGAAGAAGCTCAAAGTATAGAAGAAGCTTAGAATTTTCTAAATAAGAAGTTTGTATACAGGGAAACTTGATTTTTATTAAATCATAGTTTATTTGTATATCAAAAACTATACTAAAATTGGAAATTAAAGGAGTCTTCAAAAACTATAAATTGATACGGAATTACACTAACAGACACCCAGAGTTTTTTATGTTGTTTAAACATTACCATAATATTTAAAATGGTTTTGGAACGCCATTCTTTGGTAAAAATACCAACTATTATAAATAGAAAAATATAAATTGGAACTGAAGGTAGAAGTTGACATTGGATTTAATGACAGCAAAAGTCGATGATCTATTGACAATTATCGTCGTTAAAATCCTAACTATAAAATAGATTAAGTACAGTGTCGGTATAATTATGAACAACAAAATTAGAATTAGTAGACAGCCGTTTCGTTTTTTTTTTAAAACTAAGCAGCACTAAGATACACTAATATTTTTCCACAACTATTGTGTATGCGTTGTTAAAGGTTCCACATGGACCTGATCTGCCTGAAAAGCTTTTCATTAATTTACATCTTTTTTCAGTAAAACAGATGTTTACGAGGTTACATAAGAAGAATGTTGGAAACTGGAAAATTCTTTAATGCCTCAAAAATTCACTCAACCCGAACTCAATGATTTAGTACGAAACTTGAGCCTTCTAACGTATGCTGCTGAGCTTTTGAAATCTCGACTTTAAGTGAAGTAGCTACTTGCTCCAGGTACAACGTTTGCTGGGTACAAAAATGGTAAACTTCAGTATGTTTGTAGTGAATGGAGGTTGTTTCAGTTGCTCATCCAGTTCACTCAAAAGAAACGTATGACAATCTAAGGTTGATGTAAGGAAAAATTAAATATAAAGTGTTATTGAGCCAACAGACTGAGTACACTAAAATGCTCTGCTTTATTTGTTAGTGGGATAATAGAACTAAAGCTTTTCATTGAACAAAAGAATACTGGATTTTGTGGCACAATCTCACACCGGTATCAAAAAATATTGTACATGAAAGTTTAGTAAAGGTAGATAAAATACTTTTACTTCTATTGCATATCAAATTAGGTAAAAGCAGTAAATAAGAATCGAACCGGCTTTCAGTATCTTTGCAGTAAACTTCGTGATTTATCTGACGCAAAACCTAAAGAAAGTATTTTTATTGGTTGGAAAATGAGAAAATTGGTTTGGACAGTTAGTTTAAAATTACTATGATTACTATTCAAAGAGAAGTTTAGATTGCTTTTAAAAGTGTAAAACATAATTTAAAAGATTATGAAAAAATTATTAAAAATATGCTGGAAAAGTTTTACAATTTAGGATGTAATATGATCTCCAAATTGAGTTTTATTATGCCCATCTTAATTTTTTCTTGAAAATCTTAGACAATAGAGCAAAGAACAAGGAGGGAGGTTTGATCAAGACAAAAAAATAAAGCAGGGGTACTAAGGAAGATGGAATACAAGCATGATGGCCAACTACTGTTAGTGCTAAAAAATGACAATTTTGAGTTTGTGGATAAAAACAAACAAAAAGATAAATGTTCACAAGGTTACAGATCAAATAGGGAAACTTCTTCGTAAGAATGGTGTTATACCCATATTCAACTAGACAGGCAAAATCTCTCAGATTCTTCCTTCTCCCAAAGACAAATTTCCTACACTTTTATCGCAAGGTGTATACCAAATTTCTTGTTCTTGTGGTTTAGTCTACATTGGTGAAACCGGTCGTTCCGTCATTACTCGTATTTCAGAACATGATCATTGTATAAGAAAAGGGTATATTTCCAAGTCTGCGGTCGCTGAACATCATTTTACTACAGGTCACAAGATAGATTTTGATAATGTTTCGTTGATTGCCAAATCTCCATTCATTTTCAACAGAAAATTCCGAGAAAGCATAGAAATCATCAAACACCCCAATAACTTCAATCGCGATCATGGTTTCGAACTATCCCCTCTTTGGTTCCCGGTTATTAGTCATTTATCGAAAACACGCCCGTAACCTAATCAGAGTTAACCATCCGTGACGATCCTTTTCCTTTATATACGAAGACTGTTTCTTCTTAAGTCACTTCTACTGAGTTTAGAATCTGACTTGGTTCACAAGTTGATTACCTAACTCGGTAGTGGTTCTTCGTTAGATTTTCGTTTGTTTTTTCAAGTTATCGTTTTCTTTCTTACTTTTTCAGAGTTTAGATTATGGCTTATTGAACAAGTGGAAAACCTAACTTTTGAGAAGTTCTTCGTTAGATTTCGGTTGCTTGTTTGAGTTTTGCGATTTATCTCACGCCTTGATGAAGCCCCCTACGAAAGTGGGCGAAACGTTGGTAACTTCGGTTACAACAACAATGACACGGTCTAAACCCGTAAGACATTCTAATGTTAGTATAGATTCCGGCCGTGGAAGCCTTCGCTATTACATTGACAAAAAAGGTTTTTCCCGTCGGTTGTTAAATTAATGTCCAATTTATTCCACTTGTAATAATTTTCAAATTTTAATTGTTTATTAGGTGCCATTTTTTAAAAGTTACTCACAGCACAACAGCAATAGACTATCACAGTGTGACAATATCACAGGTACTTATAACAAACAAAGAATATTTTAGTCATGCGTTTCAGTCATTAAAGGAATCCCACCGCACAGAATTAAAATTATCTATATTTGTTTGCTTTCCTTAGGTACTGCGAATAGACCTATAAAATATGATTCATTCCGAAATCCTTCCGGTTTTGTAAATAGTGTTCTGTTAAGCCTGTCATTGTATTTTTTATATTTTAAACACTGTTTACACAAACTTTTCAAAATTTGTATGTAAAAAGGCAATATAAAATGATACACTTTAAAAAGGCAAAAAAAAACAAAAAGTTACACAAAAAGGCAAAATAGGCAGGCTCCAGGCATTTGCCTGACTGTCCGCTCTTTACGTAATAACTTTATGTTAACAAGTTATTCTTCTTTCCTCAACGTGTTTTTTATCTAAACTAATTTTAAACCATTTTTGACTATGCATTTAATGTCAGTTTTATGCTCATTTGTAGTTTGAAATTTTATTTAATAATTCATATTTATAATTAAATTTTGCAAGAAATTTTTATACGTCTGTGTGTTCTAATATTTTGCAAACGTTGCAGGTAGACTGCAGATTTCACTTAAAAACCAATCAAAGTAGTTATTAATAAACTTTTGTAGATTTTAGAATGATATTGAAACGTTCGAGATGTTATTCGCAAATTCGAGATCCTTCTCGAGGTTGTTATCCATCTTCTAGAACGTATATCGAAAGATATGGAACACTCGAGAATGATTTTCAAAATGTGTATATATACCGACGAAACAAATCGTAGGTCAGTTATTGCCGTAATGCGAATACAGCAGTGTTAAGGAGATTATTCAAGTTGAAATAAAAAAACGTCGTTAGCGCGTGTGTGTACATAAACATACGGAGAATAATCTTGTACGTGATTTTAGTGTAAACAAGTGTGTGAAGCTATCCGCGGACTTTATCTTATCTTAATTAGTGTAAGTGTTTTTTATTAAATATCCTTAGATTAATTAATTCGGTTAATTTACAAGTGTACATATTTCTAGTATAAGTAAAACATATTTTTAGTCGTTTAAATAAATTAGTTTTAATAATAAAATTCGCTACAATATATATACTATGCTAAAGAAGAAAATTTTAGAACTTGAATTTTTAATTATCATTCGAGGTGCAACCGGTAAAAAAATTATTAATTCAATTAGCAAAAATTTTATTTTATTAAACATAAGATGTAATTAATGAATGTATGAATTACTTATTCCAACTGTTTAAAATTATGCTTGTTCCAGATTACAATCTTTACAAACAATAAAAGCGTAGTCTTTAACCCCGTATCGATTGCTTTTTAGAAACACTTATGTATTTTGTGTTTTTATAACGTTAACGTTGAAGTAAAAAGTACAATAAAGTGTAAATGTGAAAATCAACAGAAATAAGTCATTTATAATAACATGTTTATTACTGCGTTCACATTCTGTGGATTTTTAAACAAAAAATTATATTCAGTAGCTTAAATAGTTGTATTTTGAAATGGTTAAAGGTGAATTGTCTTGCATTTTCATTTTTATTTCATTTCAAAGTTACTTTATTATGAATGCATGGTCTCTAGTATTTTCAGATATTTTTGAAACATACTTCAGTTATTTTAATTTTTGTACTTTTTCACTTTGTGTAATATTTTTTGTTTTTTTTTGCAATGCGTATTTTTCATTGTCTTGCGTATTCTTAGTTTTGATGTTCTGAATAGTCGTTTTGATGTTTACTATTATGTATTTTTATAGGTGTTTTTACTAATTTTGTATAGAAATATTTAACAAAAAACAAGTCGTTATTCACTGTAATTTTTACATTTACAAAATGTTTCAATTGCTTTTGTTCAACATATTCCTAAAATTTACAATGGATTTTTGTGGTTTTGTCTTTAAAAATATTTTACATGACATGATTTTACGCTTTTCTGTATTGGTTTTTCTTCTTCTTCTTTAGAGCTTGAAACAATGCTCAGCTTATAGACAATTTTATACACGGGAGTGGTCCAGAAAAAATGATCATGCTAATTCTATATCCGTTTTAAGAATAATAATTAGTTTTAGTTGAATTTATTTTAACGACGTTTTGCAATATTCTTGTTTTTTTTGCATAATTGATATGGTATTCTGTGAGTAGTGTTTTGATATCTAAACCATAAAAATAGAACATCATAGTTTTATATTCCGTTCACTATAAAAAGGATAATTTTAAATAATGCATCGTCTAGATACAAGTAAAGGTTTAGTTTCTTTATATAAACAGAATTTTCTATGCATTGCATTATGAGGCTTTTTACGACTAGTATCCCATAAAGCCGAAGGTAAAAAGCTTGTACGCGAAAGCTGTATTTTACGAAAAATATATATTAGGGGGCCGCGTGGCTTGATGGCGAAAACGTCTAGAATTAAAATAACAAAGGGTGAAAGTAGAAGATGAAACGAACCACGAAGTAGGCAATGTAGTCTTGAATTATGTGCTTTATAATTTTTAAGTTGCCCCGATGGCACTGAAGTAGTACATATGTGAAAGAAAATAACCGCATTCTTCCGTTCACCACTATTCATTTTCGATATATTTATGACTTGCATCTATGTGCAAACTGCATACGCATTCCATTTGCTCCCCGAAAATTACAATACTACGGTAGAAATGTGTTATTTATGAAGCGCGGTATACGCTACGACTTTTATTTCTACTAAGTGTGTCCTGTTCGTGTGACGAATGAGGGTGTAAGTTGGGGTAACGACCGGGATGGTTATTTAATTTTCTTCCAAACCTTGCGTTATTATTTCTTCACGTCAGAATGCACATATTTCTATTAGGATCCAAAAAAGAAAATTAATTATAGTAACTTTTGCACTTGGAGAATCACAACATAAGCATGAAAAGTGAACGGCTTTTGTGATTTATTATATTTCGTGCTTTATGGTTTTCTCCAATATGTTAAAACTATTGTGGTAATCTCGCGATGATGCTTTGTTCACAATTAATAGACAACAAAAACTAGCGTAGACGCGCATTGTGTGCATTTACAGCGCACATTAATTTGATTGATGACATATTTATTATTCATTGCCTTCGGATTCGACAACGTTATTGTATTGTCGCAATTAGTGTTCTGAATGTCAAAAAAAAACGTTTGAAATTGGATGATTTTTTCAAGCGTAATTTGAACGAAACTGCGATTGGAATTGGCAGAAAAAGTTAGGTAAAGTTTCGCAGCAGGATGTGAATTGGTGCAGAATGGCTGTGTCTAGTAGAAGAGGATTGTATATCCGAAGGGGACTTGTTTTGATTTAGAAGATGCGGAAGTGTCGACACTAGTGCGGATTTATGTTTTGTCTCGGGCCAAGCGGTAGATGATGGCGATATGGGACAAGTCGAGCATTCCGGTTCAGTGGACTCGACGTTATGGAGTCGTCTAGCGGTTCGTCAACAAATGTCATCTGCACAAAGCCGCCTTTAGCGATCGAAGCGAACGTCGTCTAATTAATTGCTTTAATGAAGCCGAAAGTGGTAAATGCGCGGAACGCGCTTAAGAGAGATTTCTGTCTATTTGACCGAGTTTGCAAGGAAACAACCTCTGTCGATATACCCGCACACAAAACAGACTAATTTGGTAACGACATCATGTATACAAAAGCCCTTAACATTAAGTGGAAACTCCGTCTTGAGTGACAAACAATCGTACGCATTAGTCATTCCATCTTTGATTTGGATATACATTAATGGCACAATCGCTCAAGATGCGTCCTTTCCATTACCTTGATGACAAAGCTAACTTAATCCTACGTTCAATGCCTTAAGCGCAAGAACTTAATTGTTTTCGTTTGCGGTGCTCCACTCGCATTATAAAACATATTTGCTTTAAAGGGTTGTCTACTTAATATTAATATTTACAAAGTGGTATTTAATGGCACTAATGAACGTTTATTTGTACGATTGCCTTTATTAAAGATTCACAAATTCGTTTCTAATCAAACATTAATATTTATTTTACTTCACTTTCTCCAATCATCATTAATATAAAACGACCACCACACGACCCACCGAAAGGGTAGTTCTTTAATTTTTCTACATCAAAACGTTAACTGTTAAAATGACTAATATAAAAACATATTTTTTGTCTATCCCGGGAGACATTTAATTCAACACCTAAAAGTAAGAAAATTTCGAAATTTTCTAATACAACTTCCAATCAAGAAAATCTGCGGATTGCTTTTCAGTGAAGTACACAATTTCGAAAACTTTTTTATTAATTTTTTAGTCTAAGAAACAGTTTTATTATAAAAATTTAAATAAAAAGAGGTTTAATTTAATCTGGCCCCTAAAAAGCAATTGTCACTCAAATGTAAAAAATTCTAAAATGTGTAAATTCACAGAAACAAAAAACTGATTTTACATTTAAAAAATTGATTCTGTTATAAAGTTTTTATTAGTTTAGTTTCTGAATCTGTTTTCTATTAAAAAAAGATAAATACAAAAGAGAAATTCAGTACTGTTGTCAATTTGTCTTTATTATCACTGAAACAGTCGATTTGCTTAACTTTGTACTTGCTTTGAAAGAATTTTTAGTTGAAGAAGCTTTTAGTTTTTATCACGATCTTCCATTCTAAATAATTCTCGTGTTGTAGATTTTTCACCAAGCCGAGCTTTCGTCGCACGTCGAGTAGACATCTCCAAAGTCGGGAACAGTTTATTTTTAATACTTAAAGATTCAGAATTCACTAATTTTGTTTAAATATTTATTTATTTATTACAACTGTGTGCAAATTTCTGGCAGAAACTCTTAAATCAGATTATAATACCAAATCTTACCGCCATCTTTCAGAAGGTATAAAATAATTTCTCAAAGAATCTTTTTTTATCTGTAGAAAGAAAACCCACTACGCTTATTTAAGAAATCTCAATGAATACGACCGATAAACATTTTCTCAAAAATTTAGGAATCTCTTGAAATAATATTCTTAATTTATAATTTTTTGCATTTGAATCAATAGGACGATATAAGTTTATTGTGATTTTTAAAACTGACAACATAAACGCATCTTAGCATCTTTTTTAGACAGTTTGTATAAAATAATTTCAAAAAATGTTTCATTATCTTTAGAAAGATTTCTCTTCAGGTTTATTTAAGAATTCTTACTCAATTGAGCCAATAAAAATTTTCTAATACCTAAAGATTCTAAATTTGTTGATTTTACGGTTGATTTCAAATTCACAAAAACAATATTTTTTTGAAACTAATTGCTGGATTTTTAACCATATTTATAAAAAAGTGCAAATTTTTAAAAAGTTTTGGTAGGAATTCAATTCTGGAAATTTTGTTTACAAGTTGAATGCAACTTACTGATATTTGGTTAGTTTCGATATCATATCTTTGTTCACCAATGTATATATTTGTATTTGATTTAATAAATATCATCGAATATTTACTTAGCGAGAATAATAAATTTTATTCAATTAAGAGTATTTCTAGGATTTCTTCTCTTTCACCAATTGCTTGTAACATACTCCTGGAAAATTTTGAGAAAAAATCAGCTATATAAGCTTTCATCTTTATGCAAAATAAATTGGTTTTGAAACAACGAAACAAGTTTGTTGTTATTCTTAAAACTGACAAAAGAAACGCCACTATTATCATAAATCGACCTAATCATAATATCAAATCCTAACATCTTATTTCAGCCGGTTCGTATAAAATCATTTTTTTAAAATCTTTCATTATCTGTAGGATGATCAATCCTCAGGCTTATTTAAGAATACCTAAAGATTCTAAAATTATCGACTTTACAGTTTATTTAAAATTCACAAACCGATATTTTTTTGAGACTAATTGTTGGTTTTTTAAACTTACTGATATCCTAAAAAAAGTGCAAATTTCTTAAAAGTTTTGGTAGGCACCCAATTCTAGAAACTTAGTTTACAAGTTGCATGGTTGGTTTCGATGTCATATCTTTGTTCGCCATTGTATGTACTTGTATTTCATTCAATGAGTATGATCGATTTACTTAACGAGAATAATACATTTTACTCATAAACATTTTCTAATACCTAAAGATTCTAAATTTATGGACTTGACGGTTTTTTTAAATTTTTACAAACCATTATTTCTTTGAGACAAATTGCTGGCTTTTTAAACTTACTTATTTATAAAAAAAAAGTTTCTTAAAAATTATGGTAGGAACTCAATTCTGAAAACTTTGTTCACAAGTTTCATAAAACTTGATGATCTTCTGGATGGTTTCAATGTCATATCTTTGTTTACCAATGTATGTACTTGTATTTGATTCAATAAATATCACTGAATCTTTACGTAGTGAGAATAATAAACTTTACTCACAGTTATTAAGAGCTGTTAGGGTTTTTTTGCTTTCACCAATTTTTTGTAAAATACGCATGGTAATTTTTGAGAAGAAAGTTATATCAACTAAAGAAGCTATTATTTAGGTAGCCATCTTTTTGCAAAAGAAATTGGTCATAAATTTTATCAGTCAGGAATTTTACAAGCGCGCGGATAATAACGTAAATAATAAAATTGACTTAAAACATGGCACGGTAAGTTAGGCAACCCAAATATCATGTAATAAAAATAGAACTGTATATTAAATCAAACAAGTATTATAGTATAATTAACTAATTAAAAACTAAATAAAAACTACACCAATAATACTAGTGAGAAATTAAGAGAATACTACTGAGAGGAAGCAAATGAGTAACGGTCAAGACAACGATACTACGAGAAAATTTACGTTGGATCTATAAAAGTAAACTCATACAAAAGGAAAAGAGAAGAAAGCGAAAAACATAGCGAAAAAAATAGAATGCAAAGAACTCCACCAAACACAAGTACAAAAAACAAAAAGTTAACAGTAAGTAAAACTGAATACAATATGGAAAAGCTAGAACAGTTAATAGAAAAAATGGCCCTACAAATAAATGAAATTAAAGAGGAAATTAAAAGTACTAGAATGAACATGAGAGGTACAAATGAACAAATTAAAACACAAGAAGGAGAGATAAAAGCTCTCAGAGAGGAATTAAAAAAAGGGATGAAAATTTAAAAAATGAATTACAACAAGAAATTAAAATAATGCAAAAAAGATTAGAAGCGCAAGAAAAAATAGTAAGAAAAACAATATAATAATTAAACGAACTACGGCACAAGACGAAAACTAAAAGGAATGGGTAAATGGGTTAATTAAAAAAGAAACGGGAGCTAGAATTCAAGTAGAAAGTAGAAACGGCTTACAAGATAGGAAAACAAGAACCGAAGATGGTAATTACAAAACTAAAAAACTTTGAACAAAAGATGGAAGTGATTAAAAGCAAGTACAAATTAGGAGGCAAAAATATCTATATCGACAGCGGTCTCACTTACAAAAAGTAAAAAACTCAAGCAATAATAAGAAAAATTGTCAAGGAAGCAAAGAATAAAGGAAACAGTATCGAAGCTAGAAATAAATGGTGTGAAATGCATATGGAATGAAGAAAAAAAGTAAACTTACAAAAAACTAGCAAGGAATATGACAAACGAAAATACAACGACAAAAATAGCTAATAAAATAGACACGATAAGAGAAAGCGGAAAAATAATAAAACAATATAAAGAGAAAACTGGGAATTCGTCTACCGTATACGGAGGAGGAATTAATAGGAAGAGAGAAGAGATGGTACAGTAACTACAAAATACGACAACTGAAGAAAGGCACATAACCAAATCAAAAGAAAAAGATCAAGGCAAGGTACAACTAGAGAACTATATGAGAAACGGAAAAATAAGTAAAGATGAAGAACGCAACAGGATCACAAATACATCAAATATACATCAAAATGAAAATAGGAGAATTCAATTTGACATGAATGATTGGCAAAATAAACTAAACATAAAAAATAAAACAAAAAACGAAAGTAAGCTATTAATGGTGGCAACATGGAACATAAGACGTCTGGTGGGAAAAGAAGAAGAGTTAATACAGGAATTCGAAGACTCAAATTTGGATATTTTAATAATAATCGAATCTAAGATATATATAAATATATAGCGGGGTAAGTTTAGAATGAAGAGCAAAAGAAGGGGTGGGATGCATAATAAAAAATAAATGGGTCGGAAACAAACAGAAATGGAATCACATCTCGCCGAGAATATTAAAAATTATAATGCAATTAGACAATCAAAATAAAACAAACATTATAGTAGCATATGATGAAGATGAAACAGTGAAGAAAAAAGATGCGTTTTGGGAAGAACTAACAGGTGTGGTAGATGAACTCAGCGATAGGATCTTACTATTAGGAGACTTGAATTGCAGAGAAAAGCAGCACTGAGAGTGTTATAGGAAAATACGGCGAAGAGGATAGAAATAATAATGGCAATAGATTAACCGAATTTTGTACTCAAAACGATTTGCTGATAATGAACTCGTTCTTTAAGCATAAAGATATTCACACGTTTACAAGAGTGGTAGAAAGTAGAAAAGAGAAATCAGTTATAGATTATGTACTAACTAATACATGTTCAAAAAAGAAGTGACGGACGTGAAAGTTAGAAGGGGTTCAGAAATTAACAGCGATCACTACTTATTAGTAACTAAAATAAGAATAAAAATTGGAAAACAAGAAAAACAGAAAGAAACGAAGTCATAAAAACATACAAATTAGCAAACAATCAAACTGCAAAAGAATACAAAGAAAAAACGGAAAAAATAATAATGCAGACAAAAAATGAGTGGAAAACAAAAACAGTAGACCAGCTATGGCAAAATTTTAAAAAAGCTGTCTTATGTATTGCAAGACAAACATGCGGAGTGGCTTTTACAACTAACAAAAAGAATCAAACAAGATGGTGGAACGAAGAGATTAAAACGCTACTGAAAATAAAGAAACTGAAATGTAAGAAATATCTGCAAAAAAAGATACAAAAAAATTACACAGAAGATCAAAACGAAAGTAAAAAAGCCAAAAATATGGCCATGGACGCAAAAAGAAAAACGTGGAGCGAGTTTGGAAATAAAATGGAAGAAGATAGTAAAACAAATCAAAAACTATTCTACAAAGTACTGAAGAACTTGAGAAAAAGAAAAAACAATACAGCAAAATACATTAAAAATAACAACTGAGAAGTGCTAAAAAGCGACAACGACATAATGGAAAGATGGAGACAATACTTTTAGAAGTTGTTAAACGTAGAGAATACAACAGGGACAAATACAACATGGCAAGAAGAGGTACAGGAAGACAAAAAGAGTGAAGCCATAAGTATGAAGGAAGTGACACAAACAATCAAAGTAATGAAAAAAGGAAGAGCTGTGGGATTTGATAAAATAAAACCAGAAATGATTCTACACTATTTCAAAAGGCCTGGGAAGAAGGAAAAGTACCAGATGATTGGAAAGTGGAAATTATGGTACCCTTGTACAAGAAAGGAGACAACAGAAATTGCGCTAATTATATAGGCATTACACTTTTAAGCAGAGTCAGAAAAATATATAAAGAATGCTGGACAGTAGATTACGACGAATAATAGAACCTCAACTAGAAGAATCCCAAAGTGGCTTTAAAAAAGGAAGAAGTATACAGGACCACATCTTCACTATAAAACAAATCATAAAAAAAGTAGAACAATGAACGTAGATGTATATATGGCCTTTATAGACTTAGAGAAAGCGTTCGATAAAGTACCTAGAAGAACAGTGTGGAAAAGTTTGAAACGGCGACGAGTAAATTACGGTTTGAGAAAAGCAATTCAAAGCATCTACAAAAACGATAAAAACTATGTACGAACTGGCAACATGCAATAAATAAAATTCACAGCAGGAGATGGATTAAAACAAGGGGGTATACTAAGTCCAACACTATTTATTATCGTCATGGATGACAATATAAAAGAAATAAACACGAAGTTAACGAGATGAATATATCCTATATACCGAAGATTAAAATCAGTGAAAATATCAGAATGTGCTTTTGCGACCTGATGCTATGCGCGGCGGGAGAAAAGCAACTAGAAGAAAATTTAAAAACATGAGCAAGAGCATTGGCAAAACGAAATATGAAAATAAACGCAAACAAACCAAGGTAATGATGATTGGAAAACAAAAGATAAATGTTAATATAACAATAGAAGGAACAAAGTTAGAACAAGTACAGGCGTTGGAGTATTTAGGAGTTATAATAGATCAACAAGGAAACATCGACGCAGAAATAAGCGAAACGGTACAATCGGCTGCTAATATGTATCACACTCCAAAACAAACATTCATAGCAAAAAGGAAATATCAATAAAAACAAAAATTACTATTTACAAGACATTATTCTGACCTATTTTGATCTTTGGTAGTGAAAGTTGGGTGCTAAATAAAAGAATAAAAACTAAATTACAAGCATGAAATATTTAAGACGGGTAAAGGGAGTGACACGATTAAACAGAATAAAGAACGAGATAGTGAAACCAGAATAAAAGTAAGGTCAGTGTTAGACAAAATTGAAGAACAACAGTGAAAATGATTTTGAAATTTGTGTAGAGTAAACGAAGAAAGACCAGTAACGAACATATGGGAAACAAAAGCTATGGGGAAGAGAACAAGAGGACGACCGAGAAAGACTTGAAACGACGAACTTGCACTAATACTAAACAATAGAAAAATCAAATGGGAAGAAGCAAAACGATTTTTCATTATCTGTAGGAAGATTCACAAGATGAATATAGAACACCGAAGATTAAAAGCAGTGAAAAAAAATCAGAATGTGTTTTTGCGACATGATGCTATGCGCGGCGGGAGAAAAGCAACTAGAAAATAATTTAAAAACATGGCAAAAACATTAACGAAGCGAAATATGAAAATAAACGAAAACAGAACTAAGGTAATATAACAATAGAAGGAACAAAGTTAGAACAAGTACAGGCGTTTAAGTATTTAGGAGTTTTAATAGATGAACAAAGAAACATCGACGCAGAAATAAGCGAAAGGGTACAATCGGCAGCTAATATGTATCACACTCTAAAACAAACATTCATAAGAAAAAAGGAAATATCAACAAAAACGAAAATTACTATTTACAAGACAATATTTAGACTTATTTTGATCTTTGGTAGTAAAAATTGGGTGCTAAATAAAAGAATAAAAAGTAAATTACAAGCGATGGACATGAAATATTTAAGACGGGTTAAGGGAGTGACACGATTAGACAGAATAAAGAACGAGATAGTGAGAGCAGAACTAAAAGTAATGTCAGTGTTAGACAAAATTGAAGAACAACAGTGAAAATGATTTGGACATTTGTGTAGAGTAAACGAAGAAAGACCAGTAAAGAACATAGGGGAAGCAAAAGCTATGGGGAAGAGAACAAGAGGACGACCGAGAAAGACTTGGAACGACGAACTTGCACTAATACTAAACAATAGAAAAATCAATTAGGAAGAAGCAAAACGATCTTTCATTATCTGTAGGAAGATCCATCTTCAGGCTTATTTAAGAATACCTAAAGATCATGGAATATTTACTTAGCGAGAATTTTACTCACAAACATTAAGAGTTCTAGGGTTTCTTCACTTTTGTCAATTGTTGGTAAAATTTTGAGAAGAAAGCTATATCAACTAAAAAAACTTTTATTTAGGTAGCCATCTTTTTGCAGAAGAAATTGGTCTTGAGACAACGAAAATTTAAGACTCTCTCGAAGTAATATTCTTAATTATAAATTTTTTGACAGTTAAACTAATCAGAGAATATAAGTTATTGTGATTCGTCAAATTGATAGAAGAAACGCCAGTTATTGTGAATGGATCAGATTGTAATACGGTATCTTACCATATTCTTTGAGACGGTTTGTATAAAATCAATTGTTGGTTTTTTAATCTTACTTATACAGAGTGTTTAAACGAGATGCGGCAATATTAAAGGGGGCAATGGTCATTTTATACAAGAAATTTCCTATAAACATAGTTCCGCAAACGCTTCGTTACCGATCTACAGCGTGTTGAATTTTAGTTACAAAAAAGAGTAAAAATTAGATTTTTCCAAAACGGCTTGAGATATCATAATAAAATTTTAGGGGTATTAATAGCTGTGGAAGATACATACTTTGCAATACAACACGATGTTTCGTCGTACTAGTTGCGCGCGTATTGGCACGCCACAGGCTATTTTTCAAGAAAAAAATAGGGCGCCGCTGATTTCTTTAAAAATAAAAACATGTTTCTATCCCGTATTGCTCCTGATAGAAAAACTTTCGAATGTATTCATCGGCGTCTTTATGAAAAAGGCACATTAAGACGAAGTGGAGAATCAGGAAGACCAAGGACAGCAAGAACGGTAGAGCTGGAAGAGGATGTGCTAGACATGATTGAAGAAGATCGAGGTACTTCTACTCAAAAAATTACTGACGCTTTGGATGTAAGTATTGGGACTATTTGGCACTTTCTGAAGGAAAATTTGTTGTATCCATTCCATATACAACGCATTCAAGCACTTCTGCCTGCTGATTTTCCTCCTCGCATACATTCTGTCAATGGCTTTTGCACACAATGGTTCAAATTCCTCAACTCCTGATGTTGATTCTGTTCACCGATGAAGCGAATTTTTTAAGAAATGCAATACGGATTTTCCATAATAACCACGTATGGTGTATTTTCAACATCAGTTTTCTTTGAACGTTTGACTTGGGATTGTGGGTGACTGCCTAATTGGACCGGTATTTTTAGCAGAGAGGCTTACCGGAGAGGTGTATCGCAACTTTTTGGAAAACACGCTTCCTGGATTTCGAGAGGACGTACCATTAGCAATTAGAGATGCAATGTGGTATATGCACGGTGGCGCACCAGCCCACTTTAGTCGAGTAGCTCGTGATTTCTTAACACAAGCATACGGAAATCGCTGGATTGGCCGAGGTGGATCTCACTTATGGCCTGCACGATCCCCGGACTTAAATGCCCTGGATTTTTTTCTGTGGGGCCATTTGAAGTCCTTGGTGTACGCTACTTCATTAGAATACGTAGAAGACTTAAGAAATCGAATCATTGCTGGGTGCAACTCAATTAAAACCGATCCTGGTGTTTTTGAGAGAGTTTGCTAGTCAATGAGGAGAAGATTGGATTCTTGCATCCGAGCTCGAGGTGGTCACTTTGAACAGTTTTTGTAATGTTTGGTTGGTAAAATTGTTGGTTTGGTAAAATATTTGTTTTTGCCCTTGAATAAAACCTTTGTTCTTTAAAATTTTTTTTCTGTAAGAAACCAAAATGTTTTTTTTACTAAAAAACGGTACGTCGTACGATAAAAAGTTAAGAGAGCTTTTTTCTTTACAATTGAACAAAGAATAAAACCATATTTTTATTTTTAGAGAAATCAGCGGCGTCCTAACCTTTTCGCAGAAGAAATTACTTTTGAAACAACTAAATTTTAGAAATTTTTCGAGGCAATTGAACCAATCAAACAATATAAGTTTATTGTGATTTTTAAAACTAATAAAAGGGACGATAATACTAAATCTCCTTTTTTCAGACGGTTTTTAGAAAATAATTTCAAAAAATTCTTCTTTTCTTATAGAAAAATTTCTTATTCTTCTCTTTCTAGACTTATTAAAAAATCAAGAAAACCGATGAAAGTTTATCGTTTTTACGGTATATTTACAATTCACGAACCCATTATTTTGTTTCTGCCAATTGTTGAGGCTATAAATTTATTTATTTATAAAAAAAGTTTGCAAATTTTTAAAAGTTTCGTCAAAAAATCAATTCTAAAATTTTTTTGAAAAGTTGCATGCAAATTACTGAAATTCTGGTTAGTTTTAATGTCATATCTTTGTTTGCCAATTACATTAAAAACTTTAAAGTTTCTTCGCATGAAAAGCTTTGAGAAGAAAGTCAGTTTATATTTAGGATTTGGTTTTGAAACAACGAAAATCTTCTTTCCGAAGGTTTGTATAAAATAGTTTCAAGAAATTCTTTTTCTTTAAAAACTATATAATAAAGAAGTGTGCACATTTATTAAAATTTTTTATAAGAATCTGGTTTTGAAAAAAAATGTATTTGTATTTGTTATATTTATATTTGTTATTGTTTATATATGTTATATTTGTTACTTATTATCTACTTTTATGGCAGCTTAATTATTTTTAATCTCTCTATAGAGTTAAGTTGTGCTTTGACGTTTTTATCCGTCGTTTGGTTTCACGTAATTTGTTTTTTTTGTTAGAAAGCTCCATAACTTAGAACGGTAAAATCAGGTTTATTTTAATGATTTCTTGTTTCTTTGCGTGTTAATCTTGTTTCTATACAATTTTATATTTGTTTTCTTAATATGTTTTTTGCTATTTTAGTATTTTTTTTAAATTTTGGATGTAATCTAGTTTTTACAAGACTTCTATTCATCATGTAAAAAATATCGAAGCATCAAATGATAGAAGATATTACTATAACTAGTATCTCAAAAAGAAAAATAATATTCATACAAGTTAAAAGTAGTTCAAACCCGACAATGAAATGTTTCATAACACTAATTTTTACAACCACTAATAAATCAAAAAACCTACTTTTAAAAAAGGTAGTAAAGTTTCGAAATTAACTTTGTAACGAAATTTTTATATGCTCATAACTCATAATTTACGACTGTTAATTTACTTTATTTTCTGGAGAGTGTCGATAATGGCATTATTACCGAAAATGCTACTCAACATAAAGTGTATTGGCGTAACGCGGCTTAAAATAAATTAAATTATAGAAAAGTATTTACTGTTAATCTATCACGGTATAAAACAAAGTGAAAATTCTTTCCGATTGTCGTCAAAAGAAACGTTAAATGAAGTAATTTTCATCTTGAGTAATTTTTAATTTATATTTAGCTAAAAGGAAAATTTGAGCTTTTGCAGTAGGCAAGTTTTAATTAAATGTTCATCGAATTAACTTTACTTTAAGGACTGATTAAATTTATCATATAAAACTTGAAACGTGTTAATACTGTATGCAAGTTATCGGTCTTTTTACATTTTAATTAATGCGTTTTTTTTTGTTTTTTACGAACATTTGTACGTTTTGTAATAGAAGTCATTTAATTTAATTGAAGGTTTCATTGAATTGTTCAACTCGATGGTGTTAAAATGGGTGCTCATAAAATCCTGCAATAGAAAATGACGTTGTCATTATCAGGGTTAAAAACTTAACAGTAACTCATCAATTCATCCCCAGTTCATTATCTAACGATATCCCCTATTTTACTGGTTAGCACCGGTGTCATTATCGGCGCAATTAACAACTTCATATTGTCCTACCGGTGTTAAATGGTAAACGCACCTGAGACTAAACTGCATTCAGTCATTTTCTTACGTATTAATCAATTAGCGAGTTTCCAATTAAAGAAAGAAAGCTCGATGGAAAAAAGCGAAGGGAGATGTTCGTAAATGAGTTAAGTTAGAAATAAAACCTGGGACACTTAACATACGTCACGCCCTGCGACTAGAGCGAAATGTTTGTCTTGATTAGATGAAAGCAGATTGACTCTTTCTTTGAAAAGGTTTTCTACCCGATGACTCTATTTTTCTCCAACATAGACTTTAAGACCTAATTGTGCATCAACGATATCGATCAGTTTTTATTGCGGATCTAAATCTAAATATTCGCAAGGTTAAAAAAGCATCCCCTTGCACATGTACAAGTCCCATCGCACAAAATATTTGTAAATCGTCGTCCTTAATGATTATTGCTTGAAAATTAAACTTGAAATGATATCCACTAAATATACGGAGTTTTAAATTTCCGTTATAAAGTAGATTTTAGCCACAGTTTCAAATTACTGTCCGCTTTTTTGACTGGAGGGTAAAGGTATTTAACAGTTTTAATAATCATTACGTTAACGTTTACGGTGACATATAACCGTTAACCCGGACAATGGCGCACCGACAGGGACGCTTTTTACGCAATTCTGTTTGTAAAGATTTGATGTAATTTTGTATACGACGAAATATTGTTTCGTTTTTTCGTTGTTTATTAATCACTTTTACATAACAATTAGCATTTTTTCAAAAAGAAACTACATTTTTGCCGAGTTGTTTTTCGCTGTTTTACGGCTTCAGACATTATTTATTTTAATTTTGTTTTTTATGACTTGTACCGTTGCGTTTGTAACTATTATTAGTGTATTTAGAAAATAATGGTCGATTTTGTACCTTTACGGTAATGAACAAAAACTCTATAATAAATAAACTTATTTAATCAAAATAAAGAACCAAACGCGTCAATAAATTCTTGCCAATTTATGCATTTTACTACAATAAAATTGGACTTTTAGAATTCATTAATTCCCTAAACGCGATCTGTTCAATTTAGTGCTTTAAAGCTCAATTTATTAATTTTTTGGAGTGACCTGTGCAACACGTAGATGAACATTATCTTAAACGTCACTGATCTTAATCTTATTTGTTCTCTACAAGATTCCTATTGTGCATAATCTTTTACTCATTCCTCTCTCTTGTTCCCTTTTCTGGTGGGTTTTGTTCATATTTACTCCAGTCATTTTATTTTGCTGTGTAATTTGTTCTATTATTTTATCTAAAAATGATAATTTGCTTTATGATTTACTAATTGCTGAACAGGTTGACAGTGAGCCCGAAAGATCTGCAGCCAAAAAAAAAACATTATCAAACAAATTTTAGAAAAAAATATTTAAAACATAATAATATAGACATAAAAAAGGAAGAGATTAATAAAGAACATTGCATAATATAGAGAAGATGAATACTAGAATAATAAAATCAAGAGTAACCATCGAACTGTTAATTAATAACAAACACATTTTCTTATCTTTAAGAATTTGTTCTATGGAGAAAGTGATATACTCAGGTGCAAAAACCGTTCAAGAGAACTCCATCCGTCATGGAAAAAACGCATTGAGTCAAAAATAAGCAGAGTAATCTCATAGTATAAGTTTCTATTGAAGCGTTTCCAAAGTATTTGGAAACTGTAGGACACTAATCAAAAAACGTGAAGGAGGAGGAGAAAATGGACCACCCGAACTTGCTTGGTTCAAGTTCGCCACATAGAGGATTAAACGATTTAGGATATAAATTTCGAGATGAAGGATCGTCTGTTTAGATGAGTTGGATGGGCTTTGTTACCGGTTAGTGCTTAGAGATAACGAAGTTCCGCGAAGCACCTATCTTTCGGTGTATCCTCGCTTCTTAGGCTAGAAACCAGGTAGGCGGGAAAAGGAAACGTTTTTGTTATGGACAGGATGAGGCCAGTTACACAAGTCAGCTACGGATAAAAAACAACTGAAAATGTTAGAAAAATTTAAAATAATTAAAATAAAATAGTCTAAAATAATAAGTTAATGCAATTAAATAACTAAATAAATACCCTACTTCGTCGTAGCTGACTGTATAAATAAATCAAAATACCATGCAAAAATAAATTAACTTAGACTCTGGTTTTACGTTTGACTTTGGTCTCTTCTAGCGAATACAATGAGTTCGTTAACGTCGGACACTAGCTTAAGGATGGACACGGGGGAATCGGGAAACGGGTTCATTCTGGTTCTTAGGGTACTCCGGTCATCATCGAACTCCCGACAAGCGAGAATCATATGTGACAAAGTTTCAGCAGCATCATACGAAAGGCATTGGTCGTCATCTGGCAACAGAACCTGCCGTGCGTTGTAGGAATTTAAACGGCCGGTCGACCCGGATCGTGGGACATGTTGATCCAGTTTAAGATATTGGGTATCATGGAATACGCGTTACGCCCCGTATGGGATGCATCCCATAGCCGCTGCCATTCATCCAAGATCAAAGTCTTGAGATGACGACCAAAAAGGAAGGAAAATCTGCGGTCGAAAGTTGCTGGTCTAAAAAGGTACAAGTGCCAGCCCTTGAGAGAGCTTTGATGCAGTATTTTTCCTGCAATAGAAGATGCAGAGAGGGATATTTTGCCACGACGCATCAGGAATCGATAAGAACTGTACGATATGCCCCGAGGGTCGTACGAATGAATAAGGACTGTAGAGATGTCAGTTTCCTGACAATATGGGTATGTTTTAGTCTATGGTACCAAATGTCTAAGCCATATGTAAACATGAGGATGACTGCACTATTAAAAATGATCACTAATGATTTCCTATGTAGGTTCCATTTACAACGAGAATACTTGTAAAACAAGTGCACTCTTACAGTTGCTTACCACATAGGAACAGTGTTTGACGAAGCTCAGTTTGTGATCAAGCAAAAGTTTAAAGTATTTGAATTCGAAAACCCTTCGGACTGGAATATCGTTGAGTTGAACTGTGGGATCTCTTGACAACGCGAAGCCAAAAACCATTAACTTAGTCTTGTCAGCTGAGACTGTCAATTTGTTGTTGGCAGCACAGCGAGTCTGAGTGTCCAGGCACTGTCGTGATTTTGCCTCTAGGTCGCGTCTATTTGCGGATACTGTGATGGTAATATCATCCGCGTAGACAAAAATGTCGCAGTTATCAGGTAAGTCTCGTTCAAGTAAGAAATTAACAACAACGTTCCACAAGGTCGGCCCGAAAACCGACCCTTGGGGACAACCT
Organism: Aquatica leii; assembly: GCA_035610365.1. NCBI lineage: Eukaryota > Metazoa > Arthropoda > Insecta > Coleoptera > Lampyridae > Aquatica > Aquatica leii. Next base: position 31,902,418 of record CM069439.1, read on the forward strand.
TTTGCCAGTCGTTTTGTATAAGAACAGTTAGAAACGGTGGAATAAGTGATCGAGCGACTTGATAAATAATTACGAATTACGCGCACTGCGTTTGCAGGTGCTCTCTTGACAACGAGAGCTTTAATTATTGATGGCCACTATACGTTATTAAACGCTCCGGAAATGTCAGAGTCTATACTTGGAGACGTTCGTCAGTACTTTTGTCAATAATTTATGAATGGCGTCTGTCGTCAATTTGCCAGGAACTAAGCCGTATTAACTAGGATGGAATAATCGTTGTGGAGGGATACTGTCATGTAATTTCTTTAACAATACACGTTCGAAAAGTTTACCTAGTTCTGAAAGTAGCGTTATCGGACGGTACGAATTAGGGCTGGCGAGCCAACTGTTTGGAAAATACCCGCATTGAACACAAGAATTAAATAAGTCAATGTACGTAGAAGAGAAGGAATTTTGCACGACTGTTCTTAGAACGTTACAGTGTACTCCGTCGGGTCCGGGAGCTTTATTCTTGGGAATTCTGCTAGCCACCGACGCTATGTCCTCTTTTGTAACCACCCAGTCTGGTCGGGATTCAATATTTGCAAAAGATCGGGATCTAATTCGGGCTTGGTAAGGATCGTCGTTCGTCGGATCGTCGTCTGGGAAAAGGGAACTAACAATTGACTTAATTGTGTCTTGCTCTGTGAGAGTGTATCTGTCACCGTCACGGACGTTAGAGCATGGTTGGATAGCCAAGAACTTTTGTGAGGAAATTCTATAAACTAATCCCCACGGACTCGCTGCCAAACTTTTCTCAACAAACCTTTGCCATGAGCTAAATTTTGCATTCTTTACTGCCAGTTTGTACCGGTGAAGCGCGGCCTTATACGAATTTAGCCATTGAGTTTTTAGCTCTGCTGGGGCTTTTTGTGTTTGGTTTCTTAAGCAACGTACAACTCGCTTGAACCTATTTAGCTTTGGACTCCACCGGCTCTAGAATTTGAGGAAACTCGGTTTAAGCTATTTCGGTTAGATTCGAGGATCAGCCTGGTGAGCTTATCAATGGAGACGTCTATAGAATTAGGATCATGGCACTAAGCTGCACGTGGAAGATAAGTAAGAAGAAGGGCGCTGACCTTTTTGTTCAGCTTGACAGGATCTATGTGTTTTACATCTAGGATACGCTTAGGGATCGGAACCGGTCAAAGATTTTTGACCGTTAAATCAAAACTTATAAGTCGGTGGTCACTTTCAATCACCTCAGGGATTACTTACCAGTTAGAAATTTTCCTTGCTAAAACTTGCGATGCTAGAGTGACATCAATGTTTAAAGAACCTTGGTGACTAGCAAAGGTGGAAGGTTGTTTGTACTCATTTACAACACATAGGTCACGTTCATCCACGAGGTTCTCTACGCTTTTGTCTCGTTCGTCAGTAAACAAGGAGTGCCAAAGCGGATCTTCGTGGACGGTCTTCGAGACAGCAAAACGCAGCAAACTCTACAATTAGCTCGACTTAAGACGTTAGATGGCGTTTTAATCTATGCCTTGGAGTTTGAGGTAACAAAACAAGCGTTGCACCAAAACACCAAATCCATGTCATTGCCATATTTGTCACTCTCGCGAGCTCGTCTTCGGTCCTGGCGCTGGTCATTAGGGCAATATCGTCAGCAAATGCGACGACTTGAGCTTCTGAACCGAGGTTCATTTTTAGTATACTGTCAAAGGTGGCATTCCACAAAGTTGGTCCCAATACTGACACTTGTGGGACTTTATAGGTCACCTGGAGAGTCTTCAATCCATTGGAGCTTTGTATTATCAATCTTCTATTATTAAGATAGTTTTGTACGATGTTGGTGAAGTAATGTTCAACTTTATTCTCTTTGAATGCCTCAATTATGACTGACCATGCTAAGCAGTTGGGTGTATTTCTCGCGTTTAACATGACCAGAACGCAGAGTTTTTTGGTTTTCCGTTGATGCAAAAGTTGTTTGGGCGCTGGCACATAAAATTAATATAATTGAATTTTCTCGTGACGAGAAGGTGGGCAAATTGTTCACATTCATTATGCTCATATCGAGGCCAGCCACTAATTCAGACAGAAGCCGGTCTCTTCTATCCTTTTTTGTTATCCTTTTTTATTTGAGAGATTTGGCGTTAAAGTCACTAGAAACTATGGCAGGTTTGTGGTGCAAATATATTCGAGGATTCTGAAAAAATACTTGACGGAGCGATTCGGCGAGATGTAGCAGGATAGTTTCTACACCTAAGTAGTACAATTTTTGATGCATTTCAACAGTTAAAAATTAATTTTGACAGTATAACACCCTAAAATAATATAAAAACACCAAAACGTTTAAAAAACACCGTACGTGATAGCCGATAGCTATGCTACCATCACCAGCGGCACATTAATACATTATAATAAGACTGCTCTATTTGTACTATAACTTGGTGCACTTTGAAGCACATGGTTGCTCATATAGGTTTAAAAGTTTGCAGAACCTAATGGTTCTCGATCGACATAATTTAACAATACCTTTTTAAGTTTTATAATTTTCAAGTTTTTATATGCATCCTACTCGTTTCTATTATTAACTTGTTTTATTAAGCATTTATCGTTTTTTCGAGCATATAGTTGGCAATACAAAAAAAAAATTTTTTTAATGACTAGGATGAACCTGATTGGATGTCAATGTCAATTAGTAAATCTCTACAAGTACTAATTTCTAGTTGGTTTCTTTTTTTTGTGATGAGGCTCATAACGGCACTGAATCCACGTTCTACTAAATAGGAAAACGGAAAAGCAATTAACAGCTTCTGTACAGTAACCCAAAATGTTGGATATAAAATTTGCATCTGTTTGTGTAACCAGGAGTTGTCATATCCTTGTTTAAATCTTGGTCTCCGCTCCTCATTTGTGGATAATTCAATAGGTATTAGTATGTATTCATCTGTATTTGTGCTGAAGGGCTTAAAAATACACAGGTAAAGCCAAAGATGTGTGTAATTCCATGTCCATTCAAAGTAATTTCTCCGTTCAGAGGAAAAGAAAAGTAAAAAGAATGGATGGAGACATGGCTGACGACGAGACACACTTACTCTCTGCCGAAAAGTTTTTTGAGCTAGAATGCTTCAAAGTTTATGACAGAATGATGAGTGAAATAAAAACAAGATCTCAGATATATCACGATATTTTATCAGACTTTGGTTTTGTCTTAGGACGAGTACTGGAAGAAAGCTCTGTATCGTACTTTGAAAAATGTGCAACAGATTTGGGTACTAAGTATAACAGAGACATTGACGCTGTGGAGCTTGTTAATGAGGTTGCTGCTTTCAAGTTTCAAGTGAAAGAATTATTGACAGACATTCGTAATGCTTCCCATTTAGATGTTTTGAAGTGTATTACAAAGTACGGACTAAAAGATGCGTATCCTAACATTGAAATAGCATTAAGGATATTTCTAAGTATGCCAGTGAGCGTAGCATCTTGCAAACGTAGTCGCCGAAGACAAAACGTGAGAGACGGACGTATCTATAGAGTGCGGAAATTGTAAATTCTAATTACTGCCTTCTGGCAGCGATATAAAAGTGCGAGTTATTGGAGAGTGTTAAGGGAACAATAAACTAAATTCAGAAACAAATTCCAGTGGCCTAGCTCAATCCAGTGCAGTGCTACAAAAAAATTAGGGAGGAAACTAAAAAATATAGATTTGTAAGTCATAGATTGTAAGTACAGATAAGAAAGTTATACCGTTGGGTAGAGGGCCTAAAGGCCTTTCATTTGACGGGTTGCACTTCCCTGAGTACTAAAGGGTTAAAGAGTTAAAAGGGTGCAAAGACTTATCAGTTAAACACAGATAAGCTCGAAACTAAGAAAGGGGTAGAGTTAAAAAAAAATAAGTGAAAGTGTTAAGAGATAGAAGACTTTCTTAGCTTCAGATGCGGAATCAGAGACGGTGCTTGTGTCACATAGGGGAACAGCTAACTTTTTAGCAGAAATAAGATCACTACAAACTGAGGGAGGAATACAAGCTTCCGAAATTAACCATCAATTAAGTCAACTTGAAGCCTTTATTAAAGAGAATAGGAATGTTCACTTGGCAATAAAAGAGAAAGTGAGACAACTAATAAAAGGTTTCTACAATCTGGAAAGCAACAGGCAATTAATAGACAATAAATGGGGAAAATATGTAAATGAGATAAGAGTTAGCTCGACTAGGGAAATAACATATATTGAAAAAGCTAGCAATACTGATGAGCCGATAGCAGCTTTTTTGAAAAAAAAATGTACTCAGAAGTAGCCACTACTCCGATAGTACAAAGCAATACATGTATAAAGATGCAAAAACGAGCCCAATGAGGTATTCAGAGGTGGTGAAAATGGACTCAGCAAGCAGTCTGATTTTTGAGACCATGAAAAGGATAGCACTACAAAGGGCAAAGATGGTAATAATTAATGATAAGGCAACTACGGATATAGAATCTGCTAAGGAGACAGAGAACGAAGGCGATAAATGGAAGACGGTAAAGAAAAGAAAAACAAAAACCAAAAAAGAGAACGAACGAGCAGAAGAACCTGCAGGAAAAAAAGAAAAGGCCAAGAAAAAAGGAAGATCGGAAGTAGTACTGATCAAAGTAGCGAATGAAGAAAAATATGAGGAGGCATTGAGGGATATTAGGAAAGCGGACATAGAAGGTATAAACGTCAAAATACAAGGAATTAGAAAAACCAGAGAAGATGACGTACTCCTCAAAGTAGAGAAAGGCATAGGAAAGGCGAAACCGCTCAGGGCGAGAATAGCAGCTACGACGAGCAGAGAAGTCAAAACATTATTCACGGAAGTGCTAATGGAAATAAGAGATCTCGATTCAATCTCAAACGGGAGAGAAGTGATGGAAGCCATAGGGACAAGATACCCGACATCGAAAGCACGGATGAAGAAAATGTTCGGAACCACAAGAGGACAACAAATTGCTCAAGTGCTGATGGATATAAAAACGGCGGTCACCTACAAGTAGGATGGACATCATGCAGGTTTAGGGAGAAGAAAGAGATACTGAGGTGCCACAAGTGCTGGGAAACAAGACATATGTCGTGGGACTGCAAGGGGCCTGATAGGGGCAGCCTATGCTTCAGATGCGGCGAAGGAGGCCACTTTATCCAAGAGTGCGACAGAGAGGAAAAATGTCCACTCTGCGAAACAATTGAAAAAGGAGCAGGGATATGACATAGGGTCAACTCCAAAAGCTGTAGCTACGAGAGAATCAGTATCAAACAGAGAGAAATTAAGACAACTGAATAATGGAGATAAAAACTTTACAAATAAATTTGAATAATAGAAGAGTCGCTTATGACATGGCAAAACAAGTTGCAAAAAAAAGAGACATAGACCTTATGTTGTTTTTAGAAATGGGTGGTGTTAGAGACAAGGACATATTAAAAGGTAAAAGTGAGAAAGCAGGCATCTGCATACTAAATAATAAGTTAGTTATAAGTACATGTGGGGCGGGTAGGTGTTTTGTGTGGGTTAAATTAAGTAAGATAAGTGTTTTTAGTACCTATTTTTCTCCTAATGAGGACATTGAGGTTTTTAACGCTGATCTCGAAGAACTAGCAAAGGCCATAAAATCAGCAGCAAAAGGAGGTGCACTAATTGGTGGCGATTTTAACGTCGCGTCTAGTACCTGGGGCGCAACACGAAACAACAAAAGAGGAACCATAGTAGAGGAATGGATGGCTAGCCTAGACCTCATAACTCTTAATAGAGGAAACAAACCAACCTTCGAGAAAGGATAACAAAAAACCTATATTGACCTAAGATTGAGCACCAACGATATGAAAGAGAGAATAACAAACTGGCAAGTTCTAGAAAGGGAATCGCTCAGCGATCATCGGACACAAGGAGCAATATTATAAAAGGGAAAACAACGGTAACTCCAACCTGGAACACTAATAAATTGAATAAAACAAGACTGGATCATATGGTAAAACAAACGACCGAAGAAGACCTAAATACAGTAGATAAAATGACTAAATTCCTACGTCAACTATGTAAAGAAACTATGCCCATAAGAACAACAAATAAAAGGGGAGAATACTGGTGGAACGACGAGATCAACTTACAAAGAAGAAGATGCATCAAAACAAGAAGGAATTACCAACACCAGATTAGGAAAGGTGATGAAGCTCAGGATGAAAAGAAAATACTAAAGGAGGAAAGAAAAAAACTAACAGTGATGATCAAAAAAAGTAAGAAGGAGTGCTGGAAAAAGATCTGCGACGAGCTCGATCAAGATATTTGGGGAAAAGGGTACAAGTTAATCTATAAAAAGATAAGAAAAAAATCTACAATTGGTTTGGATAATAAAAAAATGATAGAAATAATACAAAAACTATTCCCCGAAGAAGATAAACTTAAAGAAAGGAACAGATATAAAAACCAGCTTTTGGATTTTGAACCAATATCTAGCACGGAGGTGGAACAGGCAGCAAAAAGACTTCCTACGGGCAAGGCTCCAGGACCTGATGGAGTTCCTGCTGAGGTGGTAAAAGTAGTGGAAACAAAGAGCAGAGACCTGTGCCAAAGTGTTAAACTCGTGTGTCAGAGAAGGTAATTTTCTACTGTGCTGGAAAAAAGCAAACCTAGTACTAATACCAAAAGGAGAGACGAGCTCGACATATAGACCTATTTGCCTGATAGACGCTGCGGGCAAGATATTGGAGAGGGTACTGGCCGAGCGCCTCAAACATAAAATTAATAAGAAGCTTGCTGACAACCAATTTGGCTTTAGAAAAGGGAGGTCAACAATAGACGCAATAAGAGTCGTGACGAAAGAAATAAAAGAGGCCAACACTGGGACATGGAGGACAAGGCAGGTTTGCCTAGTGATAGCAATGGATGTACAAAATGCCTTCAACTCGGCATCTAGACGACAAATAATGAAGGCACTAGTGGAAATGGAGATACCAGGATATCTAATAAATATACTACAGGATTACTTGATAGATCGAAGCATACAGATAAATGACTCGAAGGGAAGAAATATAGTACACAAAGTAACCTCCGGGGCTTCACAAGGTTCGGTCCTTGGGCCAATCCTATGGAATGTCATGAACGACGGAGTACTAAGATTAAGTATGCCAGATGGGGTTAAACTGATCGGCTTTGTAGATGATCTCACAATAGTTACAAGATCCAAACAGATACAAGAAGCAGTATATAGAGCAAAGATAGCAATGGAAACCATTAACAAATGAATGACGGAAAACAGACTAAAGCTGGTTCCAGAGAAAACAAAAGTAGGACTTATGACGGGGCAAAGAAGAATCACAGCGCTAAATTTAGAACTACTAGGGCAAAAAATAATAACCCAGAAATGTATCAAGGTCCTTGGTATAACCATTGATAAAAAGCTTAGCTTCATTGAGCACGTCAAGACGATAACAGATAGGGCTCTTACAAAAGCAAACGCATTGAGGAAGATACTCCCAAATCATGGAGGAGCCAGATCATCAAAGAGGAAAGTTATAGCACACGCGGTGGATTCAATCGTATTGTACGGAGCAGAGATTTGGCAGGAAGCAATCACATTTGGAACAGGAAATAAACTATTAGATAGGGTGCAAAGAATCCTAGCAATAAGAATTAGTCGAGCTTAATGAACAGTAAACACACAAGACGTTATGGTGGTTGCTGGAATCCCACCGCTACAGATCCTGGATAAAAAAAGAAAAGATAAAATAGACACTAGTGCAACACTAGCGGAATGGCAGAAACAGTGGGAAGACAGAAAATCATTGACAAAAAACTGATTCCAAACATATACTCTTGGATACACAGAAAACACGGAGAACTGAGTTACTATACGACGCAGCTGCTGACTGGGCACGGTGAAAATGGAGAATACTTACACAAAATTAACAAAAGAGAAAATGACAACTGCGCGGACTGTAGTAATAAGGATGATAAAGAACATGCGATGTTTAAATGTAAAAGACGAAAGCAAGAAAGAAGGAAAATCGAAGAAAAGATAGGAGAAGAAACAAAAGCATCTAACATCATTAGCGTAATGTGCGAGAACGAGGATAAATGGAAAGAAATAGAAAGTTGGTACACAAAAATAATCAAGAAAAGAGAGGAGGAAGCAAGGAAGAGAGAAAAAGGGATAAGTAACTAAGGAGACGGCTAATTGCCAAACTAGCATAGCGAAGAATGCGAAAGCGGTACCCTATGCTGGTGAAAAGGAGATGTGAGGAGAGGTTTTAGTGGGTAGGCCTTGCCAAGATGGCAAGGAGAATCCCACACACCCCCGCAGAATGCGGAAAGCCAATAAATGGTTTCCCCTCCTAAAAAGTACAAGTATTACAGATTACAGTGATTAGTAAAATATTTACGTTTGCTGTGTACCTATTGTTTTAAAAATCAATTTATTAAAATACGTTTTTTTAAATACGTCGTTTTGATTAACCTTCCATTATAAAATTTATTTGTCTTAATTTACTAAATTTACTTGTATCAAACTTTATTCAAAAACAGAAACACAAATTACACAATAAAAAACATTGCCAACCTAGAACATAATAAAAAAGATACACAAAAATATGCCAATTTACTTAATAATTCTGCTTATACGAAGAGTCTATGTAGAATATCAACAAAATTTAACTTCAAAATAGTTGTCAGTTTTCAAAATATCCATAGTTGTTTAGGAAACTCAAAAGATCCAGTAGACGTTAAGGATAAATCAGGAATATATAAAATAAACCGTCAAAACTGCAAGTAAGTACATGTAGGACAAACCAAAAGACCGATTAAAGTTCGGTTTAAAGGGCACTTGGCTCACATTAAACACCGAAGTTGCTAACCATATTCTCGAAAAAAGACATCAAGTGAACGGGGGGACGTGAAAGTCTGTATTAATGTACCGCTGATGATGGTAGCATAGCTATCGAAACGCGTACGTTGTTTTTTAAAAGTTAATATTGTAGTTTTTGGTATTTTTATATTATTTTAGTGATAGTGCCACAAGATTCTTTCCGGTTGCAGTATAATACCCTGTAGTACCAATCAACCATGTTTTTACATTTCCCGAAAATTCCGCTAGATGGTAGCAGTATTCCAAAGTGGAAAGTATGAATATTTTCTAGTCAATAACATCAAGAAGATTTGATGTTTGGGGGTGTTTTTCTTGATTTTTATTCTACCTAAAAAAGATTTGAATTGGTCCAGTTGCAAATGGCTCTATTATTTTTAGCACGTGTTTTACAGCGTTCCATAATTTCTTTGTTAAATTAACAAGAGTTTATTGTCCGCTTTTTAAAGTTATATAATTACATTAGCTGTTGACTAAATTCGTTTTCGTAATTAATGGCTTATTAAAACTTACAGTACAGTAATTAGCGTCTACTTGAATGTACTAACATCGCAGACAATAAAAGATTGCTACTTTGTTACGAGTTGTTTCATTTCATTGCATATACTTTCATCAAAACAGATGCAAATAAATTTTTATCGGTACAATTAAATTTTAGATTTCCGCACATTTCATCAATCATGTTCCGTAAAGATCGAAAAGATTATAAATTTTGTGTTTTATATGTGATTTTATGTATCCGAACGTTACAACTTTGTAGTCTTTTATGTTCAGAATCAGTCGAAGGAACATAATAATTATGGCGGCGGACATAATTGTAGTTTAGATTTATTAAAGCATTTAATTGCATTTACTACAAAAGTCTTTAAATTTGAGATGCTGCAGAAGCTGACTTTTAGAGACATCTAGTGGGAGTTTAACGAATTGTTTCTTAGTTTTGACGTTATTTGGAATAGGTATCTATTCACGCATGTAATTTGAATGTTGAAATTATTGGTTTTCACTGTATTGCTTCTTCTATTAAAATACAAATATAATGAAAAAGGGTTATACAGCAGGCGTCGTTATGGCTGTCCACCATCAATGGACATAGGGGCCCTCGGACACATTTACATACATTTGCATTTGGTGATCGTAGGCTATTTATTAACTATGCAGGCTCATGTCACTGAAGGATTACTCTGTCACTCAGATGGACCCACATATCTCATACTATTCTTTTAATACATTAACTACTATTTGCTGCATATATTTTCTATTTTCCTGATTGCATTGGTTATCAGTCAACTTTATTACACTCATTTTATTCTCGACTTTTGGTTTCTATTAGATTGATGTTCGCTTCTATTTATACAATTACTCATTTTACTTTAAAACTTTGTATAACGATAATTTTGTTATACAATGCTGTTAGTTGAATACAAATATTTAACGTGTTTGAAATTTTATCGTTATAAGCATAAAGCTTTTGGTTAAACTATTAACGTAAAAATCACATTATTCTCAGAACTTTTTTTTTGTTCAAATTTTGGATTTGGACCCCTGTTCATAGTTATTGGCGTTTTTTTGTTTTTCGAAAAATCGTCATTACTCTCTTATTTTAAAGAATAAAAATATAAAAACTTTTAGCATTTGCTTTCGTAGCCATAAAACATTTGTATTTACAATAATAATAATCTATTTTATCTAATATGAATATAATATGAAGAATAAATAAGAAAAATAACTCGTACGGCTTGGAAAAAAAACTAAATACAGAAAATATGAAAACTGGACGGTCCAATGAGACAACGAACAAGGCAACGAATAAGGTAGAGACAAGGAATGGATGGAAAATAGGAACTTGGAACATAAGAGGTTTAGCAGGAAAAATGTACGAATTGGACGAAGAATTTAACAAAGCAAAACTACATATTTTAGGAATAACAGAAACTAAAAAGAAAGGTAAAGGAAAAATAATTTTACCTAGCGGAAATTTACTAGTATACGCGGGAGTCGAACAGAACCAGAGAGCAAGAGAGGGAGTGGGATGCATAATTAAAAAGGAAATAAATAAATACATTAAAAAATGGACGGTTATTACAGAAAGAATACTTAAAATAGAAATACAGTTAGAAAACACCAATAGAACCACATTGATATTGACATATGGACCAGGCGAAGATGAAAAAGTACAAATAAAAGATGAGTTCTGGGAGCAATTATCAGAGGCAATAGAAAATATAAGTGGAAGAATAATTATAACAGGTGATATAAACGGAAGGATAGGAAAAAAGGACGATGAATCAGGAGATGCAATAGGGCTATATGGAGAGAAAATAAGAAATAATAATGGGAAAAGATTAATAGACTTCTGCATAATGAACAACTTAATAATAACCAACACCTTTTTCAAGCACAAAGACATCCATAAATATACTAGAGAAGTAGTGAGCAGAAAAGAAAAATCGATTATTGACTACGTAATAATATATAAACAATATAGAAAAGATATAAAAGACACAAGAGTAAGAAGAGGCACCGAAATATATACTGATCACTACCTGGTAGTATCAAAAACGAGGATAGCAACGGAAACTAAGGAAAACAAAAACTGCACAAAAATAACCTCACAAACGAAGATAAAAATAAAAACATACAAACTGCAAGAAGATGAAGTAGCAAATAAATATACTGCAAAAATAGAAAACGAAATGAGAAACATGAAAATAAATATAAGAAAGTACAATATAGAAGAACTATGGATAAACATTAAAGAAGCAATACTAAACACAGCTAAAATAACATGTGGAGAGACAAACGATAACAAAAATCTAAAGAAAACGCATTGGTGGAATGCAGAGATAAACGAAGAAGTGAAGTTAAAGAAAATAAAATTGGAAAAATATCTAAGAAACAAAAACAATGAAAATTATAAGTAATACAAAGCTCAGAGATTACGACTTAAAGAATCGGTAAAAACCGCAAAACAAAAAGCATGGGAAGAATTCGGCAGAAAGATGGAAAAAGATAGTGCGGGTAACCAAAAACTGTTCTATAAAATATTAAAAACGTTAAGGAAAGGAAAAGAAGATAAATTGCAACACATCAACTCGAAGGAAGGGAACGTTAACACAAAATGAAGATATAATGCGGCGATGGAAAGAATACTTCGAGCAATTATTCAATGTGGAAATAACAGACACACTACATAATGTGGAAGGAAATAGTGAACAAGGAGAAGAAGAAGACAATGAACAAGAAAAAGAAGAAGCATTTAGAACAGAAAAAGTAAGAGAAGCTATAAATAAACTCAAAAGAGGCAAAGCACCGGGACATGATGGTATAAGTGCAAAAATGCTAAAATTGCTAGGAAATAACGGAATAGAAGTACTAACAATATTGATAAATAAAATTGCAGAACAAAGCAGGATTCTTAAAGAGTGGGAAATCGGTATAATATTACCCATATATAAGTCGGAAAATAAAAAAGAATGTAAAAATTATAGAGGGATAACGCTACTGAGTAACGCATACAAAGTATACGAGAGACTGCTAGACGACAAACTAAAGACTAAAACAGAAACTCAAATGGAAGAATCACAAAGTGGCTTCAGAAAAGGTAGAGGAATACAAGATCACATATTTACCATAAAACAATTAATAGAAAAATACCACGGAAAAGACATATATACAGCGTTTATTGACCTCGAAAAAGCTTTCGATAGTATACCGAGAAGAAAAGAAAAGAGGAATTGGGAAAAGATTAAGAAAGAACATAGCGAGCTTGTACAAAAACACGTGGAACCAGATTAGAACAAACAACTTGGAGTCAGAAAAATTTGCGACGAAAGAGGGAATGAGACAGGGTGGAGTCCTAAGTCCAACATTATTCAACATTGTGCTAGATGACGTAATAAAAGAAGTTAAGAATCAGGCTAAGAAACTACTAGTGGGCTACAGATATATGGAACCAGTTTATATAACAGAGTGTGCGTTCGCAGACGACTTGATGATTTGTGCTAAAAACGCGAAAGAGATCGAAGTGGTACACATATGTACCAACAGGGTTTTTATGTGGTACAAATGTGTACCACCAGGTGTAAAATAATTCTGCAATCATTTAAAAATATTATTTATTGCACACTAATAGAGCCAACTAATTGCTATTTTACGTGGTACAACATGAAGCAATTCTTACACAAAGGAATATTACAGTCCTGGCAAATTGTCTTGGTCCGCTTCTGACGTTTCTGCTCAGTACACCTTGAACATCTTCTTCTTGTCTGTCCTTCCACAGGAAGGTGCAAGGGTACCGTACCGTACATTTTCCTCTTTTTATTTGCAGGTCCTCTTTTAGGAAGTGGTAAGGAAGTATTTTGAATGCCCTCAGCTATCAGTTCTTCTGCGAGTGTTACGAGAAAAAAAGGAGAGATTTTTTTTTATTTTCGCGTCTCAGGTCATTGTATATTATCCAACTATTTACAGCAGCCATGTTTAGGCAAGTGTAAAATACTTTTTTCCACCATTTATTTGACTTTCTATCATGATCGTATAAGCCTACATACTGATCTGCTCTGTCAACTCCACCCATTTTCTGACGATAAAATGATACAACTTCTGGGCATTCAATAACTTGTAATAGCGAAGGCTTCCACGGCCGGAATCTATACTAAGATTAGAATGTCTTCCGGGTTTGGACCGTGTCATATTTGCAACCGAAGCTGCCAACGTTTCGCCCACTTTCGTAAGGGGCTTCATCAGGGCGTGAGATAAATCGCAAAACTCAAACAAGCAATCGAAATCTAACTAAGAACTTCTCAAAAGTTAGGTTATCCACTTGTAAAACAAGCCATAACCTAAACTATGAAAAGGTAAGAAAGAAAACGATAACCTGAAAAAGCAAACGAAAATCTAACAAAGAACCACTACCGAGTTAGGTAATCAACTTGGAACCAAGCCAGATTCTAAACTAGGTAGAAGTGACTTAAGAAGAAATAGTCTCCGTATTTAAAGGAACAGGATCGTCACGGATGATTAAGCTCGACCCTGATTGGGTTACGGTTGCTAGGGGGCGTGTTTTTGATAAATGACTAATAACCGGGAACCAAAGAGGGGATAGTTCGAAACCATGATCGCGATTGAAGTTATTGGGGTGTTTGATGATTTCTATACTTTCTCGGAATTTCCTGTTGAAAAAGAATGGAGATTTGGCAATCAACGAAACATTATCAAAATCTATCTTGTGACCTGTAGTAAAATGATGTTCAGCGACCGCAGACTTGGAAGTATACCTTTTCCTTATACAACGATCATGTTCTGAAATGCGAGTAATGACGGAACGACCGGTTTCACCAATGTAAACTAAACCACAAGAACAGGGAATTTGGTATACACCTTGAGATGAAAGTGTAGGAAATTTGTCTTTGGGAGAAGGAAGAATCTGAGAGATTTTGCCTGTCGAGTTGAATATGGGTTTAATACCATTCTTACGAAGGAGTTTTCCTATTTGATCTGTAACCTTGTGAATGTAGGGTAAAAAGGCCAATTTCCGGTTGGATTCGGGATTACCTAACTCGGTAGTGGTTCTTTGTTAGATTTTCGTTTGCTTTTTCAGGTTATCGTTTTCTTTCTTACCTTTTCATAGTTTAGGTTATGGCTTGTTTTACAAGTGGATAACCTAACTTTTGAGAAGTTCTTAGTTAGATTTCGATTGCTTGTTTGAGTTTTGCGATTTATCTCACGCCCTGATGAAGCCCCTTACGAAAGTGGGCGAAACGTTGGCAGCTTCGGTTGCAAATATGACACGGTCCAAACCCGGAAGACATTCTAATCTTAGTATTCAATAACTTGCCGTTCCCCCGTTTTTGTTTTTTTAGAAATTGTTGTCATATTAGGTTTGTGGCAATTACTCATAATAATAACTTCCTTTGTGTCCTGCCATTTAGTACATAATAACCCACTCTTAGTACATCGAAACGTGGACTGTCCACGCTGCAGTTTATCCTTCATTGTTGGGACATTTTTGCGGTTTGACATGCATGTTCCTAATGCAGCAAAGTTCAATGTTTCCAATAAATGAACACTAGTAAAAAATCTGTCAAAACAGAGCACCACATCTTTCTCTTTGATTGTGGACGCAAGAGATTTCACAACTTTTTCCCCAAGGGTTAGTGAATCTTGATTTATTGGAGTAGAAGCTTGTTTGCCACAATAGACATTCAAATCGTATATATAGCCAGACTGGGCATCACATCGAAGCCATAACTTTATTCCTCGTTTTGTAGGCTTGAGTGGGATGTACTGCTTAAGGGTCGAACGCCATTTGAATTTAGTCATACTCTCATCGATGCTTTGATATAAACTATCTTGGCGACATTTTGAAAATGTATGCTTCAGGCAGGACATGAGCTCATCAATATAGTAAGATTTTGATGGATTTGGTGGTTTTTCCGGCGAAGCAAAATATATTTTTGAAACTAGTGTCATAAATCTGTCTCGGGACATTGTTTTTTCGATTGCACGATTGCTTAGAGATGGAAAAGACTCCAATAGTGCTTAAGTCCAGGCAGTTTATTGTAGGACATTATAAATATACACCCCAACAATTTTTGAACTTACTTTATCAGTGAGTTTTGCCTTATGTTTTTTGCCCTTGTTCATTATATTCAAGCGTTGATTTGTACATTCAACAATTTGTAAGTAAAGTGAGTGAGGAATAAGTTTATGAAAAATTTGCAGTAGGCTAAAAGTTGACAATATATCTTCATTCACTTTGCAATTTCTATCTGATGGAAGAGTTTTTGCCGGAACAAAGTTTTCGGTTGGAAATACCCAGTCTAAAATACGACACCCTTCACTGGAAATCGTTTGTATTGTCGATTCATTTACTAAATTTTCTTCCGCATCGCTCATCTCATTGTCCGTTTCCTAACTAAAGTTTCTCGGGCTAGCAAAACATTATCTTCTAGGCCACTCTCTGATCCACTGTCACTGCCAGGCTCATAATCATCGCTTGACCCAACTGAATATGGGTCTTCGTCCTCATCTGATACATCATAATCTGATAAGTGTTCAGCGGCATATTCCAGCTCCTTTTGTGTCAGTGCTCGTTTTTGGGCCATAATAATTCTGAAAACACATTCATCTATAAACCTGATGGTACAAATAGGTATCGTCAAAAATCACTGCTGGTACAAATATGTACCGCGTCACAAAAAATTGAGATAATCAGCGAATAAAAACAAAATATAGATACCTTACAGATGATCGGTGTCTATTGGAGTATTATTTATTCCCTACGATTCAATTTCAAATGAACTAACTCGTTACAATAGAAAAATATTCAGATTTCACAAGTATCACTCGTCATGTACAACACTAAACTAACCTTGACATTAGAATAAGTTGTGAAAACAACGCCGCAGGTGGCTTCTACTGCAGGTGGCTATTTGTTTAACTTCAAAACACTGGCGTGGTACATTTGCCATATGCATATTATGTTCAGTTCAACTTTCAGGACTTTTTAGAAATAGGTGGTACATATGTGTACCGATCGGGACGAAAGGGTTAAAACAAATTTTAAACGAAAAAGTATGAATGGATTATCAGGGTAACGCGCACAAACAGCTCCATTTTAATACTTTTTTGGTGTATCATAGATTACGTCAAACCTGGTCAAACCTATATTTATTAAATTTAAGTAAATAAGTTATCAAGGAAAATCATTTTTAGGGTGACATCAGTTAGTTAGAAGTATTACTACACATATTTCTAAGGAATTGTTAATTTGTGATAGCTTCTTTTAAAAGCTTAGTTTGGCATTTTGATAGTAGATGTCACACGCACATAAACAATACTTGGTACTTTTGAAACTGATAAATCACTTAGTGATACCATAGAGCGGGGCTGAGTGGGCCACATTTTTTAATATATTTTTCGTAAATATCAAGTTTCATTGCTCCTATTTGACTATAAATTTAAATTTAGATAGCTATTGGTACCACACCTATGTCTTGGGAAATTTGTTTCCAAAAAACAATTATGTCGGTTAATAATCTTTTTTTGTAAACCGGCCCACTTTACCCATAGCCACGGGGAAAGAGAGCCACCCATTTAATATCCGTTGTTTGGCATGTTTAACCGTCCCAGTGTGTAAAGTAGGTCACCAATTTACGTTTTTAAAAAGTTGGGTGTTGGAAAAAAAACTCCGGTATGGTGTTTTTTAAAAAAATTAATTAAAAAAAAGATAAAGACGCTCCTATAATAACTCTCATGCAGTTATTGTACAAAATAAACTTAAACGGTAGGTAGGTACATTAAAACACATGAAACAAAAATTAACAGTAAAATGTCAACACTAAATCAGCAAATCTTTTCAATAATCTTATTACTGTCGGTGTCTATAACACATTCATCACGAACTTGAGGGAATGTGAAACAAGTGTCCTTACCACAAATTTCACGCAAAAAATTCACTTTTAACTCTTTTCCGTTTTTTTAATTTTGATTATCTGCCCTACAAAGTATAGTTGTTTTTTTCGTAATTCTAAAGGAAAACTAACAACAATGAAGTCTGTTATAGCCAGATTTGTTGTTATATCTACATTTTTTTCTCCACAGTTTAAAGGCTCATTGAAAGTATCTGTGCTACAATTTACATCACTATCAACTTCCATATCATCCGAACTCTCGTCGTGTAGGCTGATTTCGTCACCACTATCAGCACTATCTGAATAATCATTGACAGTACTATTGGAAACACTTTGTCCTGCGAGAACTTCAATTTTCTTGTCTCTTGCATCTAATGGTTGTGTTCTATGGGTAGTGTGTAGCGGTAAAGTAAGAATAGTTACTACATTGTCTTTTGCTATATCCAAAGCTTGAATCGTGAGGTGAGATTCATGATTGTCTAGAATTAGTAGTGAAGGGTTTTGTTTGGATGACGAACTATGCTTTATAAAATGTCGCATAACGTCCACAAAAAGTTCTGAGTTCATCCAGCCACTGGAGTTAGCCAAGCCCAGAGTACCAGGGGGAGCTCCATTTATCATGTGGGTCTTATAATGCACCCTTAGGAACACAAATGCTGGAGGCAAACTTTGGCCACTTGCAGATATAATGCAGCACATAGTAACTAGGGTGCCTTTTTTGCCACTTGTACCTTTGAGAGGCACCTAATTCCTTTGGGCGCCAGAACTTTTTGGGGCTTCTGTACAGTGGTTGTAGCTGTTTCATCCAGATTAAAGATTCTGGTGGAGATATTGTGGAGGTAATTAAAGAACTTATCAATATTAGTCCGATTAAAGGCTGTGGCTCTTGCTAAACTACAACGTTCGGGCGATCTCAGCGTAAGTCCCGGAGTTCTTTGCCGAAATGATCGTAACCATTCCGTGCCAGCTATTTTACTTTGACTCCATGACACGGGTATCCGAATATTGTTATGTGTTGCCATTTCATAGGCAATTAGCCGACAATCTTTATTTGTTACACCATAGAATGTGTAAGCACATTGAAACAAATAGTCAAGTAACATATGTTCCTGCTCTTCCGTGAAAATTTTGTTAATCTCGTAGTTAGGGGTAAGTCTAGCTGCTTCCTCCTGCAGCTGTTGTTTTAAATAGTAGCGTCTTAAAGTTGCGTACGGAATCAGTTTTCTCTTTGCCGCTTCTCTTAAGCTTAAACCATCAGCTTTAAGAACAAGTGCCTCCCTCATCTGTTCTTGCGTATGTGTGCCTATTTTGCGTTCTTTCTTTTTCCGGGCCATTCTGTAAAAATAAACACTCCTTAAATTAACAATATAATACGTAGGAACCTATACACAACAATTGACTAACGTATAAGGTACACAGTGGACCAGCGGTTCACTGTGTACCGGTTCACTGTGGACATTCATCAATATTATGATGCAATAACAAGCATCACCATTTCCACAAGGTTAGCAACAAAACGGTTAGTGTTTTTTTAGACTTAAGTACACACTTAAAAAGCTGTCATGTTCAGTGTAACCATATACGCAATGAATAATTAGTAAACATCGCAAAAAGTACGTCATATTTTTTACTTTGCTTACCTTAAATCATGTATTAACGCGCTGTAACGGCAAACAACGACTTACGGGCGGAAACTAACATGAAAACGAGTAATTGGATTGTAGGCACCCCACTACATATAGAGCCGCCTCTCTCCAGATTCTGGGGGAAATTTAAACTCGGATGGTTCACTGTGTACCGTGGTTCACTGTGGGACAGTTTATCCTACTGCCTAAATTCACACCTTCCACGAAATCCAGGAAGCATTTCATCGATGGTCACATTTTGACCCAAATGGTAATAATTTTTGCAGTTTATTATAAAAGTCGTAAAAATGTCTCTGACTGCTGCTAATTTATCAGTTTCACGCCGTACTTCTCTTGTGTCTTTGTCATCAAACCTCAAACGTCTAACAAGAAATCTAAAACGCTTTTCAGACATTGTCTTTCGAAATATATCTATTCCCAAACCGTCAGTAGTAAAGTGATAACATTACCCGATTGAAAACATTAGCGGTGATTCCGATAAGCGGCGAGCGCTGTAATAGTAATTCATACGAAAATTTAAATGATTAATTTGGTTCTGAAGTCCGAATCTTTGAAGCATCGCCCTGTATTTATTGCTAAAGATACATCTAAAGTGCTAATAAGCTTGTATATTTATATTTTATGTGCCTTTTGAGTAGTATAAAAGTTTAAAAAAAAATTAAATTAGCACATCTTCGTTGGCTTCAGTCTTGAAAAGAAAATTAAACAAAGAAAATGAAACAAATCACTGAACCGATTATAATTTTATAGAAACGTTTGCAGGATTTTATTCATTCTATATTTTGTTTATAAACAGAAATTAAAGTGTACGAATTATTTTTGCAAGCTCATAGTTTTAAGAATCAAAGCAAATTAACTGGTAAAACATTGCTTTGCACGTATGTCGAAACTAATAGCGTGTGTAAGTAGCTTACTTGTGCTGCCATCATTTGCAATCTTTTAATAACCAAAAACGGTTTGAGCCTTTGCATTTAATTATTACCTTGTTTTCACTATCGCCATCTAACATGAATACAAAATCTGTTACCATATAAAGCTATCTCATTGTCTAACTATAATGTAAATAAACAAGACTATAATGCATATAAACGCATTGTATGTTGCCTATGTTACAGGATCGCGTAGGTTTCAGTATTTAAAATTCGCATGCTATATCTATATACTTGTATACATATATGAAATGAAACAAACTAGAGTCGCATTAAATTTTAATTTATTACATTTACAAACAATACCCACATACTATCAAAACAAACAAAAAAATAACAAATAGTTGTATACAAAGTCACTTAAATTTTAACAAAGAAATCATTCAGTGATTTTTTCTACCAAATACGGGAAGGACATCTTCCTCTGAAACATAAACATTGTTGTCGTTTCTTATTGTGTTATATTTGTAACATCTTTAGATAAACATCCTTTATCTGGAATATCTGCAGATTTCTCAATATTGTCATTAACATCATAATTCTGTAGTTGCGAGGTTATTTCCGTAATGGAATCAGCACTGTCAGTGGATTCTTCTGCTTCATCTGAAACGTTGTATAATATACATAAATGTGGCTCAAGAATACATAAATATTTTAGCATAAAGGGCAACTGCGGTAGATGCTCCTCGCCGTTTTGAAACCACGGTGGAAACAGAGATTCCACTGTGTCTATACACCGTGTTTGTTCCATTTAATTTGTCGGTCGAAAACCGCTGTGAATACAATGTGTATACGTGGGTTCGGTGTGTAATCACTGTGTACAAATAAACTGTGTAAACGCCGTGATTTCAAAACAAAATTAAGTGTTCAGCAGCATCTCACTTTGACACATGAAATCGTTGTTAGAAATTTCCAACTTATTGCTAGGATTGAAAATGTATACAAAGTAGAAGAAACAGTGTCAAAAAATACTCTACCCGAGGCAGAATCTTCTTCATAGTCTAGATGTATTTCAAACCATTCAAGGGGATTTATCCATAAGTCCAAAATATTCTGAGCAATAAAAGTAGCATTTAATGTATTCTTTCCTATGTACCATTCATAGAAAGATTCTGCATCTTTCAGAGGACTTTTTAACTCATTAGGTAAATCAAAATTGGCATTTGCTTTCCAGATTATGGCATCACTGTTAGAGGAAACATCTATTAAAGGAGTAGCAAAGCATAGGTTCTAACTAAGAAAAACCCAACATCGATCACCTTTATTCTTGAAGTCTATCTTCTTGGTCAAAAATGTGTTTTCAAAATAAGGATTTTTTCGAAAATGGAAAGTCATGTGACACACATCATTATGTTCTTCTATTTGAAGATTTTTGAGGTATCGAAATGAATCTTGTTGACAACCTTCGAGCAAAGATCCTAGAACCGGATGACACAAAAACTAAGACTATTTAAGGAAGAATACAGTTAGATGGATTCATAGCTTATTTTCTTATATTAAAGGATACACCCAACCACCAGAAATTTGGAACGTTTTCAATTAACTTTCCTCTTTGGTTGCACTTTATGTTTCGGATTGATTTAAGTCGAAACTTAATTTCAGCTATTTCACTTTGAGCTTTCTTTTTTAGATCATTCAGATGGTGCTGACATTTTGCCAATTCTTTTAAAGCGTTTTTTACTTCTGTCTTGTTTGTATTTTTAAAAATCTTGGGCATTTTAAATAAATTACTATTAAATTAATGCGAGCTAATAAACAGTATGTAATAACAAATTTAACGCATTTGACAATTGACAATTTTTGCAACACTAGCGCCATCTGATCTGAATTAAGAATTACAGCGCGAAAGTCAAATTTCAAATTATGATTACAATTTCTATTAACTTAGCTTCAAAAATAGACACTTATTTTTCCACATTTCTTTAGTACTTAGTCCCACTTCGCACAGCAGTGGATTTTTCACCAGTAGTGAGAATGGACATAATGAGCTTGAAAAGTAATTATAAAATTTAAAACCAGGGCATAAGTAGTTTATGAACTTTAAATTGGTGCTCGTACAAATAATAATCAAACTTTTTAGGCTTTTATATAATTACTATAACTTTTTTGTCTAATTTTAAATACTTTTTTGTATATACGTTCTTTCTTCTTTGTATAGATGGCGCTTACTTCTTTACTACTTAGCTTTTCTGTTATCGTTTAATTCTATTAAATATTTCTTTAAATTCACATTAATTAAATGCTTAAATAAAAGTTTAATTTCGGTTAGATTTTACTTTCTCAGAACAATGTGATACAACAAATGTAATATTATTAATCGGAATCTGAACCAGAATCCTCACCGTCTGAAATGTAAAGTGAGTATTATCAACATATGATCGAACTGTAGTTACCCAAAACTGCTTTTACTCTTGGTTTAATTGACTTCTTAGAAGATGTACCCGAACTACATACTGCTAAGAAAAACATATTCATTTGTGCATTATTATTGTAAATTACTTACAAGGAGGCCACAGAGGTGTTGTACCACCACTAATATCATCATCCAAAGGCACCCCAAACCATTTCAATGGACTAGTCCACAGTTGAACAATTGATCGACCTATTTCAATTGCATTAATATCATTAATATTAGAATTGTACCATCCGTAAAAAGATTGAGAGTCTTCGTGTCCATCTAGAACGTGTGGGTCGACATTCAGTTTCCACTGTATCGGTACACTGCTCGATATTGGTTTTTTAACTGTAAACGTATAACTGATTATTTAGTTGACTCCAATATTACCAACCTTTTTTATTTAAAATGATTCTTTTTATTAAATTTTGATTGAAAAAATAAGGATTGTTGGAAAAATAGAATTGAAACTGGGTGATATTTTTTTTAAGTTCGTGCACTTCGAGGTTCTTCAAATATCGAAATGAATCTTTTTGGTGTTTTACAAGCAGTGGTTGGAGGCTGGGATGGCATGAGAACTATACATGTAGCTAAGGAATTGATTACAAACAAAAGGACTCTTATTTCTTAAAAGGATACAGCTAAGTACCAAAAGTTTGGAACTTTATCGAAAAGTTGCCCTCTTTTTTTGTAGTTCATATTTTGATCAGTCTTAAGTTTGTTTTTTACTTCTATTATATGTTTTCGTTCGTTCTCGTTAATGCTTTGAATCGTCAACTGACAATCTTCCAAATCTTTAATCAACTCTGGATCTGGTTGGTCAATAATAACTTCTTTTTGTAATATTGGCGAGGACATAATTAATAAATTGTGAATTTCAAACAAACTGGTACAATTTTATAAACGTTAAACGTACAACATTCAAACCTTTCAATTCTTAATTGACACCGAGACAAAGTGAGCGCCGTAACGACGCAACTAAAATTTGGCGCCAATTTTAAACGTAAACAGTTCCTGCCAAGACCATCACTGCGACAACTGCGATTTCTAC
This sequence comes from Aquatica leii, assembly GCA_035610365.1. NCBI lineage: Eukaryota > Metazoa > Arthropoda > Insecta > Coleoptera > Lampyridae > Aquatica > Aquatica leii. The sequence goes on from CM069439.1 coordinate 31,925,708, forward strand.
GCCAAAAGCCATCGTTTTGCTTCCCCTGATAAAGAAGAAGAAGCGAGCATCAAGAGCGACCATTAAAACTGCTGAGGAACCTAGGGGTCAACAAATTTTAACTGCACCGTTATCTACGATTCTTGCAAAAGAATCAGATTCTTTTCTTCTACCTCTACTATGGAGATTTATAGAAACAGACATTTAGTTAAGATATTAAATGCGACGTAGGATTTACTCCCGTTACCTACTACAAGTAGTGCAAGTCGTCTGAAAGCGAAGAAGAGGATACGACAACAAACGAGCGACACCAAACGCGTAGTTAAAAACAGTGCTGGTCACGAGGCGTGTGTACTCTCTTCAATCTCATGCTATCGACTCTTGCCACACTTCTCCAGCCTTAGGGAATCTTTTTTCTATGATTATAAGCGACTTTCGGCTTAGACCGCGTCGTAGTAAAACACCCAGACTTAGGCTTGGTCCTAGTCTTTTATTGAGAGCCAAAACAAGAAGTAGAACTTGGCTTTTGCCGTATTGTTCGTGAACCCAAACAAACTGACGTTATGCAAGAAGTTGCAGCTTGCATCTTCAGAGTGGTAAATGTCACTCAAAGAAAAAGTGTAAATGACGATAATTATACCAATAGTAATTAGCGTGATTAACGGATCTTATCTTTCCGTTACCGCTTGACTGACTTCGTTATTACTCGGAGTAAGTGTTTGTGTCCTTTCCAAGAAGGTGGATCTTTGTCTTAGAGGATATAATACTGGTAAACAAGATTATCCCCTCCTACTAGCACCGCTTATTTACCATACTGTATGGGTTCGACAGACAAAATAAGCAGGGTGCTAAAGAAACATAATATTAAAACTGTCTTTACGACTAAGTATATCTTGAACACCTGGTTTACATCTGCTAAAGACAAACAAGGAGCTCTAAAACATGCCGGAGTTTACAAAATTCCTTGTTTCTGTGGATCAAGTTATACAGGACAAACGGGACGCTCTATTGAAGTTAGAGTAAAAGGACATATGACTGACTGCAAACACCGCAGAGTTACTAAATCAGCAGTGGCAGAACACCTGTAGAACCAAAGACACACGCTGAACTTTGACCAAACTAAAGTGTTGGCTAGAACTCCTTTCTATTTTCCCAGACTAATCCGCGAAGCTGTGGAAATAGAAAAACATCAATGTAATATGAACCGAAAAGACGATTTAAGACTCAGCAAATCTTGGCTACCGGTATTATATCTTCTAAAACAAAGATCGACCTTCTTGGAAAGGACGCAAACACTTACTCCGAGTAATAACGAAGTCAGTCAAGCGGTAACGGAAAGATAAGGTCCGTTAATCACGCTAATCGCTATTGGTATAAATATTGTTATTTACATTTTTTCTTTCAGTGACATTTACCACTCTGAAGATGCAAGCTGCAACGTCTTGCGAAACGTCAGTTTGTTTGGGTTCACGAACGACAATACGGCAAAGGCCAAGGTCTACTCCTTGTTTTGGCCCTCAAGAAGAGACTAGAACCATGCCTAAGTTTGGGTGTTTTACTACGACGCGGTTTAAGCCAAAAGCTTAAGATTTTATAATCTTTTTTTTGTCTGATTATCACTGGTCTGCAAAAAAATATTTTTTATCGAGCCCTGACACTATTCCGGGTCATTCTTATGTAAAATGACGTCCTGAATCCAAATATGTCTTCCGTTTTCTTCCATCACCCACCATTTTTGAGGGAGCCCCAAATCTTTAATTTTACCACTTTTCGATAAATTAATTATAATTTATTTATCGAACGATAATAATAATTATTATAATAATAATTATATGGACATGAATTTAATTTAAATGGGAAAAGGAACTATTTTAGCTAGAAACAGTAATAAATAAAATGATATTCATCGTTACTTGGTGCTTGCTTTCCTTTTATACCCTGAGGTACAGCTCTCTCGTTTCAAAAACCAGCAGTAACATGCTTGGATTCCACTTCTCTGAAAATCTTTTCTCCAGCTTAGCGATGTCTTGATGGAACCGTTCCCCGTGTTGATCCGAGACTGCTCCTAAATTTTCAGGGAAAAAGTCCAGATGCGAGTGAAGGAAGTGAACTTTAAGAGACATGTTACATCCTATGTCCTTGTATGCTAAAAGCAGTTCCTCGACGTGAGCGACATAATCTTCACTTTTGTGGTTACCCAGGAAGTTCTTACAAACGTTTTGAAATGCAAGCCAAGCTCGTTTTTCTTTTCGATTTAGGTGTTCAATAAACTCGAATCTTGGAAGAGTTGTCTAATCTAGGGACCAACAAAAACGCCTTCTTTGATTTTAGCTTCGATAAAACGAGGAAATTTGGTTTTCAAAAATTGAAATGCGTCACCTGTCTTGTCCACTGCTTTGACAAAGTGCTGGATCAATCCAAGTTTGATGTGTAAAGGTGGTATGTAAATATTTTCCTTCGGAACCAAAGGATTGTGGGCGACATTTTTCTGACCAGGAATAAGATTTTCTCGCAGAGGCCAGTCCTGTACGATGTAATGTTTATCTCGGGCTCGGCTATCCCATTCACAAAGGAAGCAGCAATATTTTGTGAATCCTGATTGCAGGCCCGTGAGTAGAGCAACAACTTTTAAGTCAGCGCAAAGTTTCCACTTATAATCATGATAACTAATTTTATCAAGGATTCTGAAGATGTTTTCGTCCGTTTCCTTCATATCAACAGAGTATGCAACTGGAACTAATGGGAAGTCATTCCCATTTGCCAACAGGACAACTTTTAAGCTTGTTTTTGATGAGTATAAACAGTCTCCATTTGTCTGGGTCACATGGCATCTGTAGCTCTGTCATCAATAAATTTGCATTAGGGCAGAACACTAAACCTTTATCTTCTGAGAAAAGACATTTCAGGGTTGCTTGTCTGGTCTTGTAAGAAGATATTTTTACTCCCTTTTCTAAGAGATTCCACTGTTAAAGTCGCGATACTAAGAGCTGAGATTTAGTCTTGGGTAACCGCAAATCCCTGATAAGATCATTTAATTCCTCTTCATCATCATTGAACGTATCATTCGAAGCCCCAGGTTGTAGTTCAGAGTATTTTAAATCAATTTCCGACTCTAGAGTATAAGTGTTTGGGGGCTCTGGGATTGGCAAAGTATCGTTATGAGGAACAGGTCTTAGAGCTGACGGAATATTGGGATACTGAATTGTATGCTTACTTTTGCTCAAAAACCCGACGATGGAAGTCATACAAAAGTAACAATCTGTAAGATAACAGCGAGGTTCACGCCAAACCATGGGCACAGCAAATGGCATTGATTTACGGGAACCTTTTAGCCATTTGGTCAAACTACTGTAACAAGTCGTACAGCAAACTGATGGAGCATAAGTCTTGTCCTGGTCGCCAACTTGACAATCAAAATACAATTTATAAGCTGTTTTAACAAGCGCAGAAAGGGGGTTTCGTTGCGCTTTTAAAGTTAATTCCCCGCAGACATGGCAGAAGCTATCGGGATGATTTTTACACTCGCGTGGCATAATTAAACAGTAATTTAACGCCCGAAATTAACCACAAATCACACTTAGTCACTTGAAAAAATCCGGAGTAAAAGTAGTTTTACTGTTTTACACAAATGAACAAAAATGAACACAAAATCTAGCACGTTTAAAACGTCGACAAGTTAACTCTGTAACAGCTATAGATGTACTGATCGAAGCAGTTAAGCAAACAATGTAATATACCATAATGAGAAGAGTAATGCAAGTTTAAGCGTGTCCAAAATTCTTGTTCAAACCTGCATGTGGTATTGAGATCGCCAGCGTCGTGCAGTGAATCTTCCTAACTGTTTATTGATATTTTTTTACTGTTCTTATATATTGGTATTTTATTGTTGTTTCTATATACATTTTATAGCAAAACTTTTGCCATATACTTTGGTATAAATTTTATTACCTGCTTTGGGATGTTTAACGGCTATAAGTTAAGATTCTAAAAAAATGCAAAAAATAAAATAAAAATGGGGTCCCCCCAAAATAGGTGGGTGATGGGTAAAAACGGAGCTTATTTTTGGATGCAGGAGGTCATTTTACATAAGAATCGTCAAGAATGGTATCAGGGCCGATTTTCATGCAGACCAGTGTTATCATATATATCAAGGTACTAATACCATTCCAGTGCTTTCTGCTCATTAACACGTACTGTATCAGTGTTTGGGGGGACAGACCGACCAGTTCTCCTCTAAGATTTCGCTTCTGGTCGAGTAAAACGACTTATCGTGATGCCTAATTTTCTTTCTTTTTAGTGGCATCAAGACCCAGGGTATAGTCCCTGCTAGTAATTGGGCTACCGTTATGTACGCCGAAATTATGCGTATACAAACTTTTCTTTGTACCTTGGCACATCTTTATCGCTCCTGTCAACACCGGGGCTGCGTATAGGCTCGTGGAGGTTACGACTTTTTCAACATTAACGCAGCTTTTGCGTTGGGCATGAGTCATGCTATGGCCAACGCTGTTTTTGTGGCTTTGGCTGCGGTTATTTCTACGTGATGGTCATAATTCATCTATTTGTCTATGTAGACTTTAAGATATTTCAGACTTTAACCGTTGATTCTTTAACCGAGTGAACGACGAACTCTTGTAGCCTGAACAGCACCGACTTTTTTTTCTGTATAATGGCTTCCGTTTTACTTGGAGTTAGCTCTAATTTTTTGAATTTCAACATGTCTAGCGTTAGTCTTTACCACGAGCTCGCTTTCTTTCCTAGCACTGGTTAATAGAGCGACGTTATCGGTAAACACCACTTTCTCAAGTTGAGGTCAAGTATTTTGTCAAATGGGGTGCTTCACAGCAGGGGATACCGTCTATTAGGTAGAGTATTAGGTAGAGGGTGATAGATTTTGGCCATCAACCGCTTTCAGATAGGTTGATGGAAGATTGGCAGTATAGATGGGACAGAGCAAGCGTTGGCAGATGGACCTATGGGTTCATTAGTAGAGTGGATGAGTAGGTAAAATGGGGTGCATCATGGTTGAACTACTACGTGGTTCAATTTCTGGCGGGCCACAGAAGTTTCGGCTCTTCTCTTAAAAAGATAGGAAAGAAAAGAGGAGGAAGTGGACCCACCATACCACCCAAACTTGATTGGTATAAGTTCGTCACTTAAGTAATAGTTTAAGTAAGGAAATGTTACGAGTAGATATGATAGTCTTACAAGACCAATAAGATGGGCTAAGTATCTGTGCGTGCTATGAGAGCACGTGGTTTCGCGACGCACTTGTCTTACGGCTTATCCTCGCTTCTAGGTTAATACCAAGTCGGTAAGAAAAAGGATCTTCATATAGACGAGGAAAAATAAAAAAAGGCAGAGTATTAATCAAACAGCGACACCTAAAAAGTGTTATTTAACAAAAAATGTAATAAACTAAATTGACTCTAAATAAACATGTAATGTTAAAAAAAAACTCTTACTTTGCCATCGCTGCTTGCAAAATAATAAAGTTCAATTACCATGCATAAGTTAGGAAAACTAAAGAAACTATTTCTAATAAAGGCTCTGGTCTTTCATTACAAAAAGTCTATATAGATTTACGTCAGGCACCAGTCTAAGGATAATCTGAGGGGATTCGGAATAAGGGTTGATTGTGGCAACAGGTGTGCTGAGGTGTCAGCAACGCCACACGACGGACAGTTGTCATCTAAAACGCTAATGCGTTTAAAATGACAACAAAATCCGCGAAGAAAAGATTTGGACTGCCTCTCGTCCGGGGGCGTGAGACATTTTGACTCAAGTAAGGATATCCGGGATAAGGGAGTAAGCGTTATGCCTTTTCTGGGAAGTGTTCCACAGCCGCTGCCATTCACACTTTAAGTGACGCTTGGCCGTTGAAAAGGACGGAAAGTCGTTGAGCGAAACGTACTGGTAAAGGAAATTGCACGTGCCAGCCTTGTCAAGAAGTTTAATGCAGTAAATTTCTTGCAAATGAGATGTAGAGGAGGATGCTTGGATATGACACAGAGGGTATCTGTGAGAACGGTGCGATAGGTCCTGAGGATAGTTCTAAGGAATTTTCTGACGACAGAAGGGGACGCCAAAGTAACGTCAATGTAAGTCACGTTCACCCACTAGGTTTTTACGCATTGTCCGCGTTGGCCATCGGAACGTGCCAAAGCGGCGATTTCAAATTGAAGTCACCTGCTATTATGATGGGAACGTCCCTTAGTTCATCAAGAATTTTATATCCTCACTCAGCGGCCAATAAACGCCGACGATTGCCAAAGAGACGTTTCTAACCGTAATCATAGATACTACCGTGCAGTTATTTGTTCAATGGCTGAGTGTAACCACTTCGACGAACTTCGTATTATTGAAAACAATAGCCGAGTAGTACCGCATAGAAGAGGATGCGGAAATCTTGTTGAAGGGTGCAACCGCACCAGCGAGCTTGTACCCTGAAGCAGAACTATGGTTCTTATGTCCGTAAGATGTCAATGTCATTGTCGGAGGAGAAACTTATAGTTTCAAAAGTCGCAACTTGTGAATTGCGAAGATTCACTTGCGCAAACCTCAAAGTTAATTGAGTGTCCTTATTTTCGATAATTAGTATTTACTATTTTGGCATGAAGGCGTTTTATATATGCCGGGCAGGTATTAGACAAGGCTCTGTGTCTAATGACTTTTTTACGGTTAAAACGAGCGCAGTTTGCGCATGAAAGGTCTCGCTCTGTGTTAAGGTGTGTCTTAGTTTCGTGCTTTTCAGCACAATGATCGCGTTCTATTTCACTTTTACAGCCGTTCGAATGATGACCAAACTTTTGACAATTAAAACAACGCGTAACACGGATATGATCAGTGACCCTACACACATTCTAGGCGACGTAACCGCGACGTGATGCTAAAGGAATTTTCGGACTTTTGGTGGGACTTCTGGAATCCAGTGACCGTTAGCTCTGTCTTGAGGGTCAAAGCGAGAAAGAACTTTTCTTTGCTCATTGGCAAGATGTAGGATCTCATCAGAATAATCATCGTCGAAATTTTGTGATAGGATTGCTTCTTTTACCTGCTCAGGAGAGAAGCTTGTAGGAACGTCGAGAATAGAAAGCGAGATAAGGATTTACCTTGCGGTTTCACGATCAGTCCGTTCGCTCAGATTCGAGCCTCATACAGTTTTTGTCTGTTTTAGTTACTCTGTCCAGTCGTAGGTCATAGGTTTGCGGGTTTAGGACTTTCATCAAAGTCGTTTTAGGTATGTCTGAAGTCTTCAAAAGAGAGTCCCGTTTCGCCACGATAACGACAGTCGAAGGAGGAACGTGGGCAACTGTTTTACCCGAAAGAACTGTGACCCTCTCTATATAGATCAGGCAGCTTGGGCGTACGAAAAAAGAACAGGGACTGCAGCAGGGGTGCTGGAAAATTTTGCGGTAACAGTTTGCAAGGCTGTTTGTACGCCTTCTAAGGCACTGACAATGTGACAGGACAGTGACAGTGTGACGGGAAATAATGGTTTTACGACAAGTCGCTTGAAGCCTGCTGACTAAGTCAATCATTTCTGATTGCTTTGAAAGAGTCAAGGCGCGTGACATTAGTATGGAAGGACTCTTTGATGCTGTCAGGTAGGGATTCATCAGGGATGAGGAAAACGTCGTCGTCTTCACGACAACGTTTAGACAATGCGGATTCAACCTCCATGAAGGAGGTAGATGAAGTAGGCTCGGTAAAGCGCGACGTTCGTCGAGTGTCGGCTGGAAAAAGGCTGTACCTGACGCTATCCTTTTAGCCTGCGCTTTTGCGCTTTGTTGCTCACTTTTAATCTCGTTGAGGTAAGGGTCAAAATCTTCGCAGAAAGGAACAACTACTACGCTACACGCAAAATCAATACTAATCTAATATTAAATTTACTGCCGACTTTTATATTCGGTTTCGCCTGATAACTCGCAAATTGAGATTCAATATCCTTTAGCTTTAGTTAAAGGCAAAAGGTTTGTTCGCATATTGAAGAGAAACCAGGATGGATAGCAAAGAGAGTGATACATGTACCGCGACACGAGAGCCGATGACGCGAAACACGTCCTAGAGTACCCAAGGCGGGAAAGTTTCTTGAGCCAACAGGAGACTGAACTAGGTGAAAGATTGAAGGTGGGCAATTTTTGGAAGTTTATAAGGGAATGTAAATGCGGGAAGATCTCTAACAAAATTTCAGAAATTATAAAAAAGAAGGTTGAAGAAGAAGACGATAAATGAAAGTGTGGGATAAAAGTTGTGTAAATGAGGGCTTCCGTACCCAAAGTAATACTGAAATGGTCTACCGGACAAGGAAAAAAGGCCAGAGTGGAAGGGAGACCTTCACACTACTCTGGTGGTATGTGCTAGAGTGCTTATAAAAGGTTTCCAGTTCCTGTGGGAAAAAGCTCCGAACCCTGAGAGACTTCGCGGGTCACTTGGATTTCCTCGTTGCCTTTTGCAAGCCATAGTATCAGTTTCTTGTTTTTAAGGTAAGGGACGTTAGGAGAAGGTTTTTCTTTGTCTTGTAGCTGGCTCATTTCAAGTCTTTCGAGAAGTCTTGCAGTAGAAAGAGCATGTTTAACAGGAGTTCCCCAGTCGGGGTATTTTTTAGCGACTACCGAAATTGCTTCCGGACGTACGCAATCGGGTCCGGGCGCTTTTATTGTTTATCTTTCTTGGCACTTCGACGATTTTGTTCACGCTGAATGGAGGTAGCGGGGAAGTGTCTACTGGAAATCTTACCATATCTGGCTTACTTGGAAATAAATTCCTAACCACTTCTTCCATGGTTTTCGATTTGATCGACCGATTTTATGTATCTTTATCGCTATTAGGTACCCTCTACACCAGGACTCACTATCTATAATCCTGCACAACTACTAAAATCACAACTCCGCCATGATAATTCTAAGAGAAACCAACGTTGGAATTGACGAGATAAGGCGTAATTTTTTACCTAAAAACCACGGAAAATTTTCGTTTAACGAAGCAAAAAACGAGTTTTACTCTGACATGCTTTAATCCTAGAAGCAATTGAAGGTCATCATCTGAGGTATTTTTGTCAGCGAACCTTAGCTGCAGCTACCGTAACAGGTGCTCCAACAACCGAAGAAGAGTTCTTTGAATGAGCACTGAAGTTAAACTTCTCAAAGCACAAAAAAGTTTTGTATGAATAATACAGCCTATATCTTTAACTATGTATTTGAAATGCTAACGGCAATCTCAAAAGGGACGAGTTACAGAACTTCGACTGCAGGCATAGCTGGATGGTTATTTTGGTTTTCAAGCATACTATAGGGCCTGTCGCAATTTTTAAATATCTGTATGGAAATGACCGAGCTACCGGAAGTGATGGGACCGCGATCTACAACAAACAGAGCTTAGACTACTACCATAAACAAACGCCCTTGCTAGAGAGTCCTGAAACAAGGCTTGTTGTCATTCGCACGGCGTCGGCGTCAGTCATTTTTTGTCGATTATGACCCAATAGCAATCTCAATTCAAATTTTGACGTCATTGTCGACACAATCAACACGCTAACGCTAACTGTAGGAATTTGTTTAATTACGTTAGTCTACGCCATAACGTCATTGCAGACTTATCATCTCATTAAGCAAATTTTGGACCGAACGTATTGGACATCGTGGTTATGGAGAACTGTAAGCTTGACCACTAGATTTGGACATTACAGAAGCGGAATGCGGACTAGAAGATTGAGATCGAGCGCATTCTTCACCCATGTTTCTTGTAATCGCTAACGAAGCACAACTAAGAACAGCACCGAGCCGCAACAACTACTCTTACGTCGAGAGATGATTTGGGAGAATTACAGACTGCCTCGCTGATAGCAACCTTTTAGAGGCAAGGATTGCAGAACACTTAACCAAATGTAATCTGAAACGAAGACCAAAAACTGAGATCGTCAAGTACCGCAAGTAAACATGGGAAGAGAATGTTGAGTCACTCAAGCTCAATGATGACAGTTCCTGGAAAATGCTAAAGGACTAAAGGATTTGAATAATTCTGGATTGTCAAGAATCCCGCTACTACGAGAAATCGCTCGAATCCGCAACCGACTGATACGATTCTTCCTAGTCAAGGTACGTGACCATCTTTACTGCGAATATCAAAGCCGGGGCAAAGCTGCATAATTATCGTCTTTCAGTTTCCTGTCGACGTATTGTTAGTTGTTGTAATTCGAAAAAAAAATTTTCTTTGACATCCTAAAAGCGTTCGACAAGGTTTGGCATCAGCGATTTGTCTGGAACTACTCTACTACAACATTTCATTAACAATGGCCGAGTTTATTTGATCTTACATTACAACGTGTTGAGTAAAGTTGAACATATGCAAATTCAATCCAAGAAGAATCCGAGTACATCAAGGAACAGTCTTGGATTTTTGCTTTACAACGTCTTTACTTTCGACGTTCCAAAACAGTAGCCGACGACACCGCAGTAATGGTAAGTTTGAGATCTTTAGAACAGATCGGTTGCAGGTTGCCATAAATCATTTGTCGGATGACGAGAAACGCCGTAGTATTCGTCACTCGCTGTAGAAACGTCAGACCGGTTCGTCGAGTCAACCTTAGAGAAGTTGTGGAACAGCGGAGCAAAGTACGTATGGCTTTTTCTCGACATGGAATAAGCATTTTCACCACCTTGGAGTGAAGACAGCAGAAATCACAGGCACGCTGTACTTGATCATGTAAAGGAACAGCGTCATATCCGTTGACAACATGCTGATACTGTACCAGTCGGCTAAACGACTCACATCGAGAGAATCCAGTAAACTCACTAACCTTCCATAGTTTTTATTTACAACATCAAATTAAATTAATTAATTAAACTTTAAACTGTTATAGTAACAATAAAATGCAATATAATCCGTTTTTTCTTAATTTTTAATGCTATTCCCGAGAAGATGGGTTGCCATGACCGTCGGGCTCTAAAAACAAAGATTCGTTTAATGACATTTGTGCTTTTTGAACATACCGTCAACTTGTGTTTCTAAACGGATTTTGACTGGGAACGTTTTTTTAGTATGTTGTGCATTCTGGCTATCAATGTACTTTGTAAACAGCATTAAGGGTTTTGTAAATACATGCTTAAACTCTTTTGCAATCGAGATGGTGTTTGCGCATTTCTCTTCTACATACCATTCAAAAAATGTGGCTGCATTAATAAAAGAGCATGAAGGTTCATCTAATGACCGCGTCCAGTCAATGTAGTTGTTCCATATAATGCATGAGCTTGATGATGGAGGGTCCTCTATTAAAACAAAAAAAAACATTGCAAAGAAGTCACTCATTGCATTCATTTTACTCACGATTCGGATAAATTTCTTTCACCAACATTGTGTTTTCAAAGTATGGATTTGATTTAAAATGGAAAGTGATTCTAAACCCATCAGAAAAACCTGTAAGATCATCAACTCCTATAGATAATAGGTTTCTAAAACAACGTTTTTGAATCTTTGGAAACAGTTTTTTTATGTTTAAATTAGACAAAAGCTAATATTCGTTAAAGAAAATATTTTGAAAACTGTGTTAAAAATAGTGAGATTGAAAAGGATACAGTATGGTACCAGAATTTTGGAATTGCTTGTATTATATTTTCTCTTTCATTGTATAGTAACTTCATTTCCAAATCACCGTTTTGCACAATTATTGTTTCTTCCTCTTCTTGTTGTTCGTTAATTCTTTTTAATTCATTGTTACATGCTTCAAATTGAACTAAAATATTTAAATCTAAGGAACATCTAGGATGCTTCCTTGCGGAATTTAGGTTCATTTTATGCTTGTTGATTAAAGATGAATAAAATGATTTAATATTTAATTTTTACTATTCGACATTTCCAACGCAGTTTAAAAGCGTCACTACTCTAAGTTTAAAAAACTGAATAACGATTAACGCCATGTTTGTGTGACACATAGACAATGTATAGTGCGACAAGTATAAAAGTAATTTAAACTTGTGTATTTTATAGATGGCGCTGTCAACTGTTTGAGAAATAGATGCATTTAAAATTCTCAAACAAAAAATGTACCAGGTATTTCAATATTAATGGTCGATTTCTTGTTCAGATATTGATTCAAATCAATAAACACCTAACTCTGTTCAATACTTACATATGTATAAAAAAAAGCTATAATCAAATTGTACCACCCGTGACCTTGAATTAAAAAAAAACGGTTTTTTCTTTTATTGAGCATACATAAATTGAATGTCAGTCTATCTCTAAATGTTAGGGTCATAGCTTTCTTATACTCTATAGTCTGACTGATTAACTGTGGTTCATTTTTTTGAAACTATATTATCGTGGAAAACGTAAACAGATCCGTCAATCGTCGGTTACTAAATCTATTGTAAATTAGTTTCCTCTTTTGGTGCGTTTCAGATGGCGATGTTAGCATTTGGACGGCTGCTCGTTCTAGTCTACGATATTAAGTGTCAAGGTATGGGCATTACGCTTCTTGTAAGATGTATCTCACGACTGCTGCCATTCAAATCTAAGATCTAGATTTTGGATAACCCATGTCAGGAAAAAAATCTGCGGTCAAAACTTTCTGGTCTAAAAAAGTACAAATGCCAGTTCTGACAATAACTTTGGTGCGTATACTTCTTACAATACGAAGTGCAAAAAGGAATTCTATGCCACGGCGCACAAGGAATTGATGGTAACTATGCAATAAACTTCGAAAATAGTACGAACGAATAAGAAATCTAAAAAAGCTAGTTTCCTGAGTATGTGTGTATGTCTGTTAGTCTATGGTACTTACCATATGTCTAGGCTATATATTGGCATAGAGATGACTGTACCGTTAAAAATAGTCACTAATGACTTTCTATGTAAGTCCTAATTTCCACGAGAATACTTGTAGAACAAGTGCAAGACAGTTTTGTCCTTCTCAACCACATAGGAACAGTATTCAACAAAACTTAATGATCGAGTAAAAGTCAATGGTAATTGAAATCATAAACCTTTCAGACTGGAATATTGTTAAGTCGAAGTAAGAGATCTCTTTTTTACAAAGAATTAAAAATTATGTATTTGGTCATGGCAGTCCAGTGAGTCAGAATGTAGAACCGAAAACGTTCGTCAAATGTTAGTTGCCTCCTTGCGGTGCACTCTGGATAGCATCTGTGCTGGTTTCTCTAGTGCAAATGTGAACTGACTGATACTGACCTACATTTCATTATCTGGTATTGTTGCCCTTAAAACGGATACGTTTATATCCAATCCAGTTCTGTGTCAATGGTCGAGACGTACCGTATCCTAACGTGGTAGTAGTCGTGGTGAGTCTAATGTTTTGATGGGTTTCCTTCTACGGCGATGAAGGGAGAGGTTTGCCATGTGGCTTCTGCCCTTAGAATAATAGTCATTCCGAGGAACGGTCTTGGACAGGAACTGGAGGCACGGTTGGCCAACGTAGTCCGTCTGGTACCACGCCGGTAAATCGGGACCTAGTTCCAACTGCGGGCCTTACCAGTGTCGGTAAACCGGAACCTAGCTCTGAAAGGAGAGAAACATGGTAGGGGAGAATAGCCGTACACGGTCCAATACGCTCAGGGTCTATGTGAGTGGCTTTGTGCCTTAGATCCATAAAAAGGGCAGTAATCTATCCAATTCCAGTATTCTAAATTGTGGAAAAGAGAGGCACATCAAGGTCAATTGCAAGGAACAAAAATACTGCGCGGTGTGCGACAGTACGAAACATGCGCCCTGGCAATGGCGTGCTCTAAGCACAGGCAACACATAGTAGACAAAAGGGAAGACACAAATCCTTCTCAAAATTATGAACTACAACAGTCACTTAATTAAATTATTACAAATGAATGTAGGCCGTGGACGAGAAGCTTAAACATTACTGCCAGTGATTACTGAAAAATTTGGGGCAAGCCAAACATTGTCCTCGCTAACAACATGAAACTCAAATGGACGCAGACCATCTGACAGCAATTTATACATCGACCAGGAACGCCGCGGGGATCAAGCGCTCGGAGGGAAATGTTTACACGAAACTGCAGATAGGTAAAATAACAATGTACAATTGCTACATCTCACCCAACGCGAGTCTCGCAGACTTTTGCTCAAAGACAGATAACATCTCTAAGGACAGCAAAGATACGGGTGGTATTCGTAGAAGACTTTAATGCAAAAGCGACGGAGTGGGGATCCAGTAAGTCAAATAAAAGCGGAGACTACCTACTCGAGTGGATAGCAAAAGAAGGCTTAGTTATAATTAACACAGGGTTAGAGCCGACGTTTGTATGCGAAGGTAAAACCTCTTTTATAAATTTCACGTTCTGCTCCAAGGAGGTGGTACCTGAGGTAACGCAATGAGAAAGATAATATAAGTGATCATAAATACATCATGTTTGAACTGAAACTCGACGATAAAAGAAAAGAAAACTGATCTTATTAAACACTTAGATGGAACCCCAATAAACTTGACGAGCCAAAATTCTATAGAGCCCTAAGAAGTAAATTAGACTATGATAATGTTATGAACGCCGAGTCGATTACCCAAGCCCGGACTTTTGCCTACAACGCAAGCATGCTGTCTTCAAGAAAAGGTAAACGTAAAAACGCTCTATATTGGTGGCCAAGCGAGCTAAAGCAACTTCGAAGATCCTGCAATGAGAGTCGTAGAAGAATGCTACGGTAACAGAGAAAAAGACCTCCGCCCTACATAGTATATGATTTCAAAAGCAAAAAGCACAACTAAAAAAAAGCAATTGTCAAAGCAAAAAAGAAAGCGTGGGAAGGTATGTGCGCGGAACTCGACAATAACCCTTAGGGAACGGGATACAAGGTAGTCACAAAAAAAAAACAAGTTGGCAAAGAACTCAAGGAGGACGGGCAATTGAGACATTATTTTCAGAACATCGCATAAACAACTGGGTTATTGGAGAGAATACTCCTCAACCCCCTTTTACACTGGAAGAATTAAAAAACGCCGCATCGTGCTTAGGCATTAAAAAAGCCCCTGGCTCAGACGGTACTCACTCAGCAGTTAAAATCTTATTTAAAGACCACTCAGGACCCCTGTTAAAGTCATTCAACGCAGGATTTTTAAAAGTAACCTTCTTGAATCAATGGAAGAAGGCAAGTCTTGTTCTGATTCCTAAAACACATAGTCACGAAGCAGCTACGAAAGGATATCACCCTATTGACAATATTGAAAAGTTATTTGAGAGAATAATTCTTAAGAAAATTGTAAATAAGTTAGACAGGCTAGACGGTTTGTCACCCTTTCAATACGGTTTCAGACAGGGATGGTCAACGGTCGATGCGCTAGAAAGGATACGGGATCTAGCGGCCGAAGCTAAGAAAGAAGAATAAACCTGGACTACCAGACGAATTGGGGTACTAGTCTTCTTTGATATAAAAAATGCATTCAACTTTATTGAAAAGATGCGCAAGAAAAGTATCACCTCTCACCTGATAAAACTCACCACGAGCTACCTGACAAATCGGACTTTGACGTATACAGTACAGGGCAAGTACAGTATCTAACATCAAATGACCTGTGGAATCCCACAAGGATCCATTTTGGTCCTCACATTGTGGAACATGTTCTACGACGATCTGCTGACCACTCAGCTACCAGATACCATACATCTAACGGCATTCGCTGACGACTTGGCTATCTTTGGGTAAGGAAAAACTGTCCAATCTTAACCTAGAACATGAACCAAGGACTACTCGTGGTAGACGGGTGACTGAGGGAAAATAAGTTGTCAGTAGCAATTAAAAAAAACTGAGTCGATCGCCTTTACGGGAAGAAGAAAACTCGACGATATAAAATTCTGTTACAGAGGTGTGACGGCATCTACCAAAAATACCTTAATATACGTGGGTGTCGTTCTAGACAAAAACCTCTTTTTCGCGCAGCACGTACAAAGCACAACCACCAACGCGAACAAAAGGGCAACTGCCCTAGGCAGATTAATGGCTAATGTAAAGGCCCGACAGCGACTAAACATAAAGTTATCAATGTCAACGATTTATTCATTCAGCGCCAGTTGGCGATAAGTAGATTCCGGAAGCGGACAGAAACATCTCAAAGAAAAATCGCTCTGAGAATAATTTTGGCTTTTAGAACAGTCTTAGCGGATGTCGTTCCAACTGACATCCTTGCGGAAGAAAAGGCAAAAACGCGACTTGGGACCTCTAAATCAATAAAAAAAAGAAGAGTCGCTACAGGCCTGGCAAGAAGGATGGGATCACTACCAAAAAGAAGCTTGGACTCACCTACTTATCCCGAAACTCGAGGTATGGTTCAACCGGAAATATCGAAACCCAAACTTTTATAGTACGCAAGCATTTACTGACCATGGTTGTTCTGATGCATACCTATCCGGCATCAAAAAAAAGAAGATCCAACTTGTTTCCTGTGTCACAATGAAGTGGATGATTTTGCGCACACCCTCTTGACTTGCCGTAGATGGAATGTAGAAAGAAAGACTCTGAGTAACACATACATCATTGACGAAAACAACTTGGTTATAAGCGACTTTCGGCTTAGACCGCGTCGTCTGTAAGCAGCTTTTCTTTCTTTTGGCGCAAACGATCTAAGATCTAGTTTGTAAAAACACCTCCTTGCCGTAGAGGTTTATAATATAAAATCTTAAGCTTTCGCGGTTGTTATGTTTATGGTTATAAACGACGCGGTCTAAACCGAAAGTCTATGCCGCAAAACGAAAAAGTCTGGAGTGATATCAGCGCGTTTCTGTCGAGGGTTCTAAAAACCAAAGAGAATGAATGACAAAGATGGTGCATCCAAACAAATGATTTACCAGCAAGATAAAACAAGTAATAGGAGGGTGGGGGCGAAATGGGATCTCATCTTACCTATTACCATAGTGCGCGTGTGCGCTTCTTTATTTAATCAAACTCGCATAGGGTCTTTGTAGTCCACAATTATTAAGCGGTTGTCTATAGTTTTTACGTATACTATCCATATTTACTTTGCATAGTCTGCTAATAAATTTTACCTTTTATTAACACATATAGGTATTTAAAATTATCTCCCACCAGTCGGCTACCAAGAAATTAAAACTAAGATCAACCGCGCCTAATAGAGTATAACAGTTAATACAGTTTCAAGAAAAATCTCTACACCCTAGGAATACTGACCTGGTTGTCTGAGCGGTCCGTAACTGTGTATTTTGACGCCATGACAAGGTGAAGAAAACCGTTTGGTGTTATCACCTGTCATGACTGACCGTGGCAAAGCTCATTTAAGCTCATTGCGGTAGACCAACGTCTTGTATTAAGAAAGGGCGAGGGCTGTTCGAATATTGCAAGGAGCAGAGGAATTCATTTTGTAGGATAGAGGAAACTACGATGATGACTCGTCAAACAAAGCCCGACAGCAACACGACTATCCGAGGATGATAGAAAGCTCTACCGGGGACCCGCTGTCCGGTGCTCTATCAACTGGTGTCGGTCTTTCGGGGGCTTGGGAGTTATCTTAAGCACAGGTTAGACGTCGAATTATTTTGCCGTGCGACATTAGTATACCCGCTGCTACCTTACATAACTGGACAAGCGACGGCTGGTATCGAGGTGCTGTACTGGCCAACGAAGATCGTCTACAAATAAAGAGTTAGAAAGGAGGAACTGTTTTGAATTGTACGCTGAAATGCAGATTTCCTACTAAAAGACTGGGTCGCAAAACCTGGGGTTTGGGGGCTCTAATTTTTACCAGTTCAACCGCCTACTGTGTAACGGGTACGAAGACCAGGAGCTAGCATTTGCTTTGTACGAGTTTAATCATTAAGTTTTTAACTCTGCACCGGTTGCATTATTAATACAATTTTCCATTCTGGAAAATTCAAGTGTTGTCGTCATTAAACAAGCTAAGCTTTCGTTACGCGTCACAGTGGACATCTTCAGAGTCCGGAACAAACTGATCGATAGCGCCGTGAAGTTTTGCTTTTATAGACCGGCCCCCTGATTGATAAAACTGGTTTCCAAATCTTCGGTAACAAAAAACTAGAATCTCGGTTAATATTAAAAAGATTTTTATTTATTATTTGTTCCGGGCTCTTAATATGTCCACCGTGACGTGTAACGAATGCTCAGCTTGTGTAACGACAACACGGAAATTGTCCAGAATGGAAAATTGTATTAACATACGACTTGCTTATGGATTAGAAGTTTGTCGGTCTGCGAGAAATGAGAAGAGTCAATAAATTGGTACCTGCAAAGTTTGAGATCAGGATGAAGAAACAAATTACTATCTCTGGGAAGCAACCAGAAAAAAAAAGTTAGAAGACTTCTTCACCCTGATATTTCCAGTCAGAAGATATGAAAAAATATGAGCGTGGGGTAATAAATAGAAAACAAATCTGTTTGCTGAACGCCCATCAGCTATCTTTACACTCAACCAAGAACAAGTGGCAAATGTACTACCGAACATAATCCAATTTCAGTAAACATTACATTACTAACTCGAAAAGCGCCAAGCCACGATTTATTGGACAGAAAACCGGTAATAAAAAAGTTTAATTTTAGACTTTTAACAACACAGAACAAATTTGACGTCAACGCAAAATCAACAATATATATAGAAACATTAACCATATATAACTAATCATAATATCTAGATTTCAGAGAAAAACCAGCTGAGATATATCCTAAGGAAGTGTCCTCTACTCTATTAAGTAAGTGCAGTGCCATCTATCTGAATTATAGAAATTACTTATTACTATCGTCGATAATACAGATAGTTTTTGTATCATAATTCAAAGTAGACTGAAGTATTTTTGCTTTGTGTATTTGTTGATTATTTAGTGACGAATTTATATATTCAAGTTTGATATAGGTACATTAAAACGTGAGTGTTGAATTTAATTTATTTAAAATTTCATTTAAGTTTTTTTTTTATTTATGTCAAATTGACATGGAGTGGTAGGTTAAAAAAGCTTATAAATACCAAACACATTTAAATTAAATTTTAGGGTGTATATTATTGTTTACGAACATCGAATAGATATAGATTAAAATCCAAGCAATTATTTTTAAAATAAATGTTTTTTAAATAAAAAAAACATTAAAAAATGCGAATGATCAGTGGTGTAGATAGATATTTATTCCTCTAAACTAGCAACCCCTCATAGTTTCTCTCTTATCCCCGCTAATCAGATCGCGTTTTTATTACATCACTTTTACGTTATTACTGTACTTTTGTAACGTGCCTTACATAACCACAAGTAGTTTCTTTGTAATGAATTTGAGTATGTGAACATCTCAACGTCAGCAATAAAATAGGGTAATTACAAAATGTCGTATAGTCGTTACGACTGTGTACAAAAATGTAATTTGGCTAATACAGTGGCAGTGTTACTCTCAGGGAATAACAGTTACGTTTATTTAACGTTAGTGGTCATTTATGGTTGCTTGGGAATTGTTTTTAAATACATAATTTTCAAACAAGTTAAAAGAAAAGCTACTTTTGATTGTGGTGTGAATGAATTTATTGGAAGAGTATATGCTAATTAAGCTGGAGTTATAAAATCTTAAGCTTTCGCGGTTGTTATGTTTATGATTATAAGCGACTTTCGGATTAGACCGCGTCGTAAGGTATCTGCAGCAAGTATGGCCAGCTTAAGACAAAAGTGAACATTGTGCCGCTAATAACGCAATTTTTTTTTGTTTTGTGAAAATATATGTAATTTTAATTCCTTCGGATCTTTGGTTTTCTTCTTTTGTATGGTAGGCTTTTCTTTAGCTTCTTTATAAAACAAGTTTTTTTTCACAATCTGGGCTCTGCAATTAAGTGCCGGTGTACGAGCACTTTTCCGTTTAGTGAACGTCTCATCAGGAGTACTGAGCATATCCTGGAAAGAGACATTACGTTCATCGTTGGAGTCAGAATAATTATCCTCATCACTGTCATCTGTTGCATCTTCATCATGCAAAGTTACCTCGGATTCTGATGAGTCTGAGTCTGAAGACTCTCGACGTCTCTTCAAATGTTTCTTTTGGAGACCAGAAGTTGAAGGTTGTGGACTCAAGACTTCAGTTGGCGTTTCCACATCACTTAAATTGGTAACGGTGCTAGGGGAAACGCAACTTCGGGAATTGCATCTTTATTTAAAGGATATATCCCTGTTGCTGAAAACCCTGACTTGATGTTTGCGGGCGTTAGGGCTCTATCCCAAACTTTGGAGAAAATCGTTCCGAATCGATATTTGGTGATAGAATGTTCTTTGTTGACAGATAAGAATTTTAGAACCTCATCATCCCAGTAATACTCAAACGCCCTAAATACCGCCTTGTCCATAGGCTGTAACTCATGGGTCGTATTACTGGGGAGGCAATATAACGTTATATCAAAATCGGCGGCTTTCTCAACAATGCTATAATCAAGAGGACATTTAGCTCCATCAAAAATAAGCAGGCACGGACCGGCGACTTTATACTTGGCGAAATGGTCAAGCTAACTGATAAATGTTGATACCGTCATGCTTCTTTTCGTAGTCATTAGAGCATCAGATCCTGGTGGCAGTGTGTCCTTCCATTCTGGCTTCATGCGCTTGCCTTTAAATAGAATTAATGGAGGGATGGCGACGCCCAACGCATTACCACAAGCAACGATAGTGACATTTTCACCATGTTCGTTTCCCACGATGTGAACTCTTCTAGCACCCTTTTGTGCCAAAACCTTTTGTTGGTGGTGGAGACACAGTCTGCAGCCCTTTTCGTCAATGTTGTATATCCTCTCTGGCTTGTTTATGATGTCCAGCTCTGTCAGAATACTTTCTAATTTGATAAATGGGTTTAATTTTTGGGCCCGGGCAGGGTTTAAATTTTGTGATTTCCGAGGGCGAATTTGAGGGTTCCTGGATAAAAAACCCTTCAACCAATATCGGCCAGCCATTTTCTTCTCACTTCGAAACGGATTTGCGATATTATTAGATTTTGCATATCGGTGCACACACGAGCGAAGGACTTTAGCAGTGAGTGGGTAACCGACTTGGGACAGTCGAATAATTCTTTGGACAAGTTCCGATTCTTGATCCACCGTGAGAATAGGTTTGCGCCCCAGAACAGATTTGTTTTCCTTATTTGTTTCCAAATATCGCCTTAAGGTACGGCGTGGGATATTGTGTGTTTGACTAGCTTTGTTAACTGACATACCACTACGGACGGCGTCTATAGTTCTGGTCATGTTTTCCTGTATCCAATTACCCCTAATGCCTTTACTCTTTGAAGGCATGTTTATGTGTGAACAATAAGTAAGATTCAGCACGGTAAAAACACAAATTTGTTCACTGTAATTAACTGTAGATGAATATGGCCATGGCCATATTGCTAGTCACCAAAGCTGGCCATATTGCTCTACACGTTACAATAGGATATGCAGGTTTCGAACATTCCGTGTGAATAATAATTTAACAATAATTTCATAGTTATAATATTGGAAATACATTATTTCAAAGCGAACTTCATCAATATGCAATAATACATACCTTGAACACCAAAATATTTCACACAAAATAGGTGCGTAATTTTATAACGCTTTCGACCAGCTAATGTAAATCGGATATTACAAGAAATCTCGGCCACGTGGCGACATCTAAGATGCGGATTTTTTACTCTTCGCTGAAAAGTAGCCTTTCTGAATATATTCTTGCATGTTCTTGTAATTCAATTTTAGTAGTTTTGCAAATATTGCCCCTTGGCCATATTACTAGCCCTGGCCATATTCGCTGCAGGTACCTTAGTTAAACACTCAGACTTAGGCTTGGTCCTAGTCTCTTCTTGAGAGCCAAAACAAGAAGTAGAACTTGGCCTCTGCCGTATTGTCGTTCGTGAACCCAAATAAACTGACGTTTCGCAAGACATTGCAGCTTGCATCTTCAGAGTGGTAAATGTCACTGAAAGAAAAAGTGTAAATGACGATATATCCTTAGTAGTAAAGACAGTTTTAATATTATGTTTTTTTAGCACCCTGCTTATTTTACAAAATAACTAAGGATACCCTGAACACCTGGTTTACATCTGCTAAAGACAAATAAGGGGCTCTAAAACATGCCGGAGTTTACAAAATTTCTTGTTCCTGTGGATCAAGTTATATAGGACAGACGGGACGCTCTATTGAAGTTAGAGTAAAAGAACATATGACTGACTGCAAACACCGCAGAGTTACTAAATCAGCAGTCGCAGAACACGTGTGGAACCAAGAATACACGCTGAACTTTGACCAAAGTAGTGTTGGCTAGAACTCCTTTGTACTTTCCCAGACTAATCCGCGAAGCTGTGAAAATTGAAAAACATCCATGTAATATGAACCGAGAAGACGGTTTAAGACTCAGCAAATCTTGGCTACTAGTATTATATCCTCTTAAGACAAAGATCAACCTTCTTGGAAAGAACACAAACACTTACTCCGAGTAATAACGAAGTCAGTCAAGTGGTAACTCAAGAAGAGACTAGGACCAAGCCTAAGTCTGGGGTTTAACTACGACGCGGTCTAAGCCAAAAGTCGCTTATAATTATAAGCCGGAGTTCACACTAAGTTAATTTTTTTTTCTTATAAACGAATTGCATGCTTTTTATGTGGGCTGTTAAATCTTAGAAAAACATATTTTTGGGCTCGTTCGCATTTAAATCTTACAAACAGCAAATAAACCATCGTACATCTCTTCTGATTGTTACCTTAGTGGTTGTAATAAAAAACGCGTTCAGAAAACTGCAGACAATTTTCAAGGGTTTCAAGACTGACATGGCTTGCATCCTACGGCCCCAAATAGCTTTCTTGAATAATTGGTTATACGGGCTTTTGTAGACGACAAAACGCCGTTGTTTCCACGGCTAGCTCGACTTAACCCGTTGGATGACGTTTTAACCCACGCATCAGAGTTTGCAGCAGCGAAACAGGTTTTGCACTGAGGCAGCTATAAGTTTTGTTGGGCTGCAGAAGTTTCCGTGCAGAAAATATCGAGTAAATAGCGCGACAAATGCTCGGAAAAAGGGGAGTGACACCTTTGATCTGCGGTGAAATAAGTCAAGTACAACGACACCGTACTAAGCCTAAGAAGAGGACAAGAGGCATTTAATCTCATTTAGTCATATACCAGAGATTACAATTCGTATTGCATCGCCTATTTAACAACTGGAGAGCATTTACCTCGACGGCAACACCAATGGACGAAGTGCTTGGTTCACGGAAGAAGTTATCCTGGGATGTTATAAAGAAGTATAGGTTCTATTTGGATATGAAAAACGTTGTCTCTAAGATTGACGGTGAAGAAATCCCTTTTTATTTGTCAGAGAAGGCAGTCGTGCGAGTCTTGTTGAGTGAAGACGTGACTCTACCAGGAAGGATTGAAAGTGTGGTGATAGCACGCCTAGATGGAAATCTTTGGAAAGGTTAAACTCGCGCAACTAAAGCAATGGAAGGCGAATCGATGAAAAAATGACTACTGGTTGGGAAAATATTAGTACGAGCGAAAAACACGCTACCAGTAAAGATCTGGGTTGTAGTAGGCCAATGTACGCCAGTATCTTAAATTGTGAGATGCGTGAAATCTAATGAAGATACGTCGCCGAGGAGGTGCCCACAGCATCTATTGAACATTCTTACCTCCAAGTGCCAAAACCTTGGACAAGACCAGCTGCTTAAAGTTGAGGCGTTGCTTCAGCAGTATCAAGATGTGTTTGCGCTGGAGAGTAGTAGAAATTAGTATCGGAGATGCCCGGCTGACACGACAACATCTACGCCGACTTTCTTTGGCAAAAAGAAACCAAACATATAGTTACTGTTATGGAGAGAGAAGGTGTAATCAAACCTTTAAATATTATTCAGTAGTACGAATAAAAAAGAAAGATGAATCAACGAGGTTTGTGTAGACTACTGACAGTTTAACGATGCCACCAAAAAAGACAGTTACCCTTTACTGAGAATTGACAATGCTTTAGACTCCCTGTCAGAATCTCGGTGGTTTTCTATGTTGGATTTAAAGAGTGAAAAAACAGCGTTTACGATTGGAGCTCTTGCAACGTTCGAGCGTTTGATGCAGACCATCTTGTGCGGACTGTCGAACAAACGAAGTGATAGAGGTTAGAAGGTCGTTTGAAGAACATTTGTATAACCTGAAAGAAGTATTCCGACGACTACGTAGGGCTAATCTAAAACTGAACCTAAAGAATTGCCACGTATTTAAGAAAGAAGTGCATGCCTTGGCCACGTTGTATCTAGAAATGGAATAAAGGCTGACCCATATGAATTCCAAGGAGTGCAACCATGGCCAAGACCAATTGACAAGCATTAATTTCGCAGTTTTTTTTAGTTGTGCACCTATTATAGACGATTTGTCCGGATGCTAACATTGCTAAACCTGGACAAGAAAAAATCATCGCGTATTTTAACAAGGTTTTGTTCAAGCCAAAAAGTGTTATTGTGTGACTAGGAGAGAGCTGTCAGCATAGACATTTTTATAAACATTTTTACTAAAGACGTACCACGCCGCCTTGAAATGACTATTGCAGTTTCGATATTCGAAAGATCAAGTTGCAACATGGATCGAGAGGCTGCAAGAGTATGACTATGATACAGAATACCGTGTCGGAAGCAGTCATCGGAACGTTGGTGCCTTGTCCAGAAGACCATGCCCGGCAGACAACAGCTATTGTTCGTTACTTGAAGAAAAGATCGAAGGCTTTCGACAACTAACCTGGACAGAAACATCCAAGCATACTGGGCACAGTGGGACATTTTGAGAGTGGAAGACAGTCTTCTTAAGCGATCTCTAAAGAGTGTCGAGGGCACGGAACACAGACTGCAGTTAGTACTGCCAAAGAGCCGAGTGTCACAGGTGTTGCAGCATCTGCACGATGGTACATCAGGACGCTTTGGCATGATGAAGACATTAGAGAATGTTTATAGTTGCAGTAATTTCTATTGTTGTTTTTGTAAATAATGTCTTGTTTTGTACACTCAAGAAAAGAAAAAACGAGATACTACTTACATTAGAATGTCTTCCGGGTTTGGACCGTGTCATTGTTGTTGTAACCGAAGTTGCCAACGTTTCGCCCACTTTCGTAACAAAGCCATCATCTAAACTCTGAAAAGGTAAGAAAGAAAACGATAACTTGAAAAAGCAAACAAAAATCTAACAAAGAACCACTACCGAGTTAGGTAATCAATTTGTGAATCAAGCCAGATTCTAAACTCCGTAGAAGTGACTTAAGAAGAAATAGTCTCCGTATATAAAGGAAAAGGATCGTCACGGATGCTTAAGCTCGACTCTGATTGGGTTACGGTTGATAAGGGGCGTGTTTTTGATAAATGACTAATGACCGGGAACCAAAGAGGGGAGCTCAAAACCATGATCGCGATTAAAGTTATATTGGGGTGTTTGATGATTTCTATGCTTTTTCAGAATTTTTTTTTTGAAAAAGAATGGAGATTTGTCAATCAACGAAACATTATGAAAATCTATCTTGTGACCTGTAGTAAAATGATGTTCAGCAACCGCAGACTTGGAAATATACCTTTTTCTTATTCAACGATTATGTTCTTAAATGCGAATAATGACGGAACGACCGGTTTCACCAATGCATACTAAACCACATGAACAAGGAATTTGGTATACACCTTAAGATGAAAGTGTAGGAAATTTGTCTTTGGGAGAAGGAAGAATCTGAGAGATTTTGCCTATCGAGTTGAATATGGGTTTAATACCATTCTTACGAAGGAGTTTCCCTATTTGAACTGTAACCTTATGAATGTAGGGTAAAAAGGCCAATTTCGGGTTGGATTCGTGAATAGAAATGTCCTTAGGTAATCAAGTACGTGGATGTAGACGACGATTAATAACTCTATCAATATCTCGCTTTACATAACCATTGTTCACTAAGGTTCTAGTAAGATGACGGAGTTCCGAGTCTAGATTCTCACGTTGTCCGTAAACTCGCAAATAATTTTGGACAAGAACTTGGCTAGCTTGTAGGTAGAAGATTGGATAGTACTGACGATAGGTTGAAAAGGAATACCTTGTTTGTGAATTTTGGGAAGTCCGTATAGACGAGGTGGTTTAGAATCTGATGAGGTAAGTCGTTTCAGGAGGTAGATTGGAAGATTTGATGATTTGGCTGACCTCACGTTCAATCCTCGAAGTGCGGTTGTGAGTTAGAAGAGCGTAAGTTTCTTCAGACAAAATAGAATTGATTTTTGTAACATAATCAATTTGATTCAAAACTACAGTGGCGTTGCCTTTGTCGACTAGAAGAACAATAATATCAGGGTTCTTACGAAGACTTTTTAGAGCTGACTCTTCCGACTTAGAAATGTTGGATTTAGGAATTTTAGATGATTCAAGGATTTTGCCACTGTTAATACGAATGGGATCTGAAATGTGGCGAGGGAGAAGTTCTTAGTTAGATTTCGGTTGCTTGTTTGAGTTTTGCGATTTATCTCACGCTCTAATGGAGCCCCTTACGAAAGTGGGCGAAACTTTGGCAACTTCGGTTACAACAACAATGACACGGTCCAAACTCGGAAGACATTCTAATGTTAGTATAGATTCCGGCCGTGGAAGCCTTCGCTATTATATGAGATACTACTTGTTTGTAAGTACTGCCACGAATTTTAAAACTAATTTATTTATAACTATTTATTTACACGTTTATAACTACACGTAACTAATTAACTCTAGCAATATTTAAGAAAAACACTAACACTCATTTATATATTACAATCACTCGAAAAATGTCCGCGGATAACTTCTGTTTATCTAAAACTGATACTTGTTTGCATTAAAGGCACGTACGCTTGAACGCCGTTATATTTATCTCTTAACACACGCGTTAATTACTTATTTATTTAAATAGTCTTCTTAATACTTCCGACTTCGAAAAACTGACCTATGATTCTTTTAAACCGCTTTTATATAGTTCTGTTGTATAGTATAATTGTTGATAATAACGTCGTGAAC
Source organism: Aquatica leii (assembly GCA_035610365.1). Lineage (NCBI taxonomy): Eukaryota > Metazoa > Arthropoda > Insecta > Coleoptera > Lampyridae > Aquatica > Aquatica leii. Next base: position 31,952,641 of record CM069439.1, read on the forward strand.
GCTCTCTAAGCTGAACATTTCAGTACTAACATATAGCTGTGTCATTTTTGTAATCGTAAGCCCACAAAATATGTGCATTTAATTAAGATTTTTTTTTAAAGATTTGGCTTGAAGCAAATAACAAATGACTGACAAGAAAAAACGCGAGTGGCAGTGGTACGAAGAAATAAGAAACTATGATATTAACCCTATTTTTATAAATGACAATTTCGAAATTGTATTTATGATTGAATTGAATTCTGAATCCAGAAGCGTAACTCGACAATTTAATGCTTGTACTGATCAAACTGGTACGATAAAGTCAATTAGTTACGCATGGTTTCTTACGACCATTAAAAGTTATGCTGTGACCCAACCTCCGTCAAAATTACCACATGTAGTATTATTTAAAATGTTGTGCGAGAAGACTGTGCCTTATCTATCAAAAAACCTTATTCCAACAGATCAAATGGCTTGTCTACTAAAGCTACTAATTGCAGTACTGGCCGACAACGGTACTGGACCGTCTTCTGCAAGTGTTGAATTAAGTAAAAAACACTTATTTTTTGTGCTAAATGGTTTTTACGATATAAACTTAATTAAAGAAATGTGGAAAATAGACGTACCTCCAACGGCAATTTTAGAAATTTCTGGTAATCTGATTGATAAAGATATTTCAAAAGTTGGTTTAGTCAACGCTGTAAGAGTAAGCGATAAAGATTTTGATGTCAATCTTAAAAAACTTTGGAACGAGGTATATAAATATTTGGAGACAAACTCGGATATAGAATACTTGCAAAATTGCGTGCACATGAAAGCTCATTTAGATAACTCTCTAGAAAAAAACTTCATACACCAACAAATTCTTAAAATACCAGATATAAAACAATTGTATTATAACTACAAAAAAAGATTAGTGGTTTTTGATTCGTTTTGTAAACCTAAATGTTTAACAATGAAATCTTTTAAGATTTATAATTCAATAATGGACTCTACTCCTCCAGATTGCTTTACCGTGGGTTTTTTATTACACGCGTTGCTAGAACAGGTGTGCTGTATGATACCATTTAAAACTTATAAAGGGAAGAAGATAAGAAAACATAGTTCTTGGGCTAAAAGTGTTATTAATGCAGTACTGAGATATTACAAAGTTACCGTACTAACACACAATGTTTCTAAGTCATTGGTAAATCTCAAAGTTAACAAACAAGGATTTGTAACAGACGCTGCAAATATTTTCGAGTACAAGGCAAATTGCTATCCGACTTTGTCTAAAAAACTGATAAAAATCAACAACGATATGTTATTTCGTAATCGAGTCTCTGTTTTATGGAAAAACTTTTATAGCACTAATTTAAACAGTTTATTGCAAGTTCAGTTGTTGGAAAAAGTTCGAAAGGTTTTGGGCGAACCTCCCGAGCAAAAGTTATTTTACGACATTCATAAATGGTTCTTTCAGAATATATTTTCTTCGAAAGAAGTTTTTGTCGATGAAGTCGAAAGCGATTTAAGATCTATCTGCTGTGGTAAAGATAAACACATAACAAAAATACAGATTTATGAGGATTTATACGTTTGCCCGACTAACTTGAACCTAAATAGCAGTTCTGCAGTAGCCGATGGTTTAAATATGCATTTCTATATGTGGTATGAGGAATTCTTCACTGAAGTTATGGTTCAAGAATTACACCAAGCGATAACTGACTATTTATGTACTGAATTTAAATACAATTTATTATATGACACTATATTAGTTCGGTTTCACAACTATGGCGACGAGTTTGGTATTAAAACGTTTAATTGGAACGAGTTTATACGCACACCGGTTTGTCTTCGCGATTTCTGCAAATACCTTATTGATCATGATGATGTAAACGATGATGAATATGATTCTAGTCAAAGTGATTTTATAAAAAACTCGCACCCAGCAAGACCCAGGCGATTTTGCGCTTATAATATGGGAACTATTGTTCACTTAGAAGCTGCAACCACTACTTTTACAAGTTTAGACGGGTATAAAATAACCGTCGATAACAATTACTTTTTGGAAACTTCTTCTATATCTATAAATGTTTCAATAAAAGATAACAGTTTAATTTTCCACTGTCCCAAAACCAACAATCCAAAGTTACCGGTAGGGTTTCATTACGCTTTGCACGATGGGACCATTATTGCGTTTAGTAAATCATGCTTCAAACCTCAACTTCATTTTGGCGAAATAATTAAATTAAAAAAACACAAACCTAAACGTTGCCGTAACAATTATCACTGCACAGTCGAAACAGGACGACAAAATTCGACTCTAGTACAAACGGAAATAGTTCCCGAAATTATGGATACAAAAAATGAGTTAAATTATTTTGATTTAGATGTATCGGAGTGCAAAAAGCTGATCAACTCGAATTTATTCCCATCGAGCTCAGAAAAAACGTTTCCTTGTGTTAATAAAGTAACCAAACACGAGAAAGCGTCTAGTCCAGCAGTTAAAGTACTATTCTCTAATATTCACAAATTTGTAAAGCCTAAAAAAATAGATGTAGATAATTGCAAAAAAGACGACTTGGTACTAAACACTATAACTTTTGATAAAATAAAAACTATACTAAGAAAAATTCAATATGCCAAAACCTTTCAACTTCCTTGGTTTAAAGTTTGTTCAAGCCCATTACACAAACGGTTTTATATAAAACGCGTTAAATCTTATATTTGCGTAGAGTTAAAAAAACACTACGTTAACCTTTTGTGTCGACACCCATCTTACAAATGCGTGGAAGTTAAAAACACCGTTAAGTTATTTCCTGAACACTTTCGTTCAAAACGGCATCGTCCTGTTATGTTCGATATGAAAATCACAGTGCCTACAGGATTAGCAATTTATTCCGTGCCTGGCACGACCGACATGGTAAATATAAAACAACGATACGTCAATAAAGGGCCTCAGTGTAAACATTTGAAAAACGAATACTCCAGAACATTAATGACGAATGGATACGTATCTGTTAGAAAAACCAACGGAACGGTTGATGTTTATACGTCAAGCGGCGAAATATATACTTTTGGCGTACCATACGGATTTGAAAAAACCGTTACGAAATTAAAACTCATTAAGAAGAAAACTCTGCAGCATACCTTAACAAAACTTGAAAAAAAGATATGGAACGCCACTCATCGTCGAAGTTATCATTTTATAGGAGTGATAAGGCATTGCTTGCGTAAAAAACAAAGACCCAAAGTGGGAGTGCAATACAAATACGTAAGTTCTTGCGGATTGCAACTTGAATCGTTCGGGTCTGATACTCCTAAGCAAACTCAAATGTTTTATACGCAGACTACAGATCTCCATTTGCAACAACACATGCTTATACGAAACGACGGTACCAAATTATTTTTAGATGGAAATGGAATTTTGATTGCAGAATATAAAGACCTCACCAGAATAACATCTTGGGGCGAAGTCTTTTTCGAAAAACCGTACGGGCTTGAAGATTGGATCATTGTTTACTTAGTGGTACAATTTGAGCATCCTAATTACGCCACCGTAACGCATCATACTTACTACGAGAGCACCAAAGTAATTCTTGCTAACAACGTAGAGATAGATATTGAATCAAACGGTTGTTATAACATAAACGTGGATAAAATGTTTTCTTCGTGTGTAAACGACAACGAAATTTGTATGCAAACTGTTTTGTGCAAAAACTGCAACGAATCCAATTCAACTACTATAAATTTAGGACCGTTATTATTGAGTGAGCCTAACAACGAAATTTTGCTAGAAAGCTTTGATACATACAATAAATGTTTTATCGTTAAATACAATGGCGAATGCCAAAGGAACTCTAATTTTATCGACAATTTGTACAACAGAAAAGGGTGTCGTAACCATAACCTAGAGCAACAGCAGAAGTTATTTATTTTGAATAGAAATATGTCAGGGGTTAGATTAATAGAAGCAACTGAATTCTATAACAGACTGACGGATGTTCTTGTTAGCCGTACAAGTGCAATTCATCATTGTTACGATGAGAATCATCTCTGCAGCGAGTATCACTGCTTTGGACTTAGTAAAGTTACGGATAAATCATATCATTCGCAATTTATTTACTTTCCGAAAACATTACCATTAGCTTCGACGACTAAACAAAACCTTCAAGTTTATACAACTATTTCCTACATTCATTGCATTCCTTTAGACAAAGCAATCCAACCTGTATTAGAAGACACTTTAATGAACATATATGCAATCTTACTTTCAAAAGCAGATGACATACTTCTAGAAGTTATTGACTGGAATAATTTCAAAGAGTCAGGAAAATATGAATTTTACATTTCTGAATCAGTCTTCTCAAACATATCGGATGAATCACAAAGGGACTCTATATTACCAATTTGCGATTCTCTATTAATAGATAAAATTAACAAAATATTCCCAAATCTACTTGGAAAGTCGTTTTCTCCACGTTCGAAACATGGACGGATGTTATCTCGTATATTAAGTTATTTGATGCTAGACGATCAATATATTCACGAAGAGAGATCTTTACAAATTATGGAGATGAACAATAGTGTTCCAAGACGTTCTCGTAAAAGTATTTTTGATACATTATTGAAAGATTTCCAAGCTTATAATTACAAACAAGAACTTGCACCAGTAGATGTTACTTTGCAGGTGAGTTAGATATACATTGTTTATTTAAATAAAATTTCTAAATTTGGCAATGATAAATGAAAAGTTTTCATCGTATAGCATTTTTCTGCGGTCAGTTTACCATCGTTTTTGGTTTTGCTTGGAGTTGCTTATTCTATTTTAGGAAAGTATTCGGACAGAGTTCAATTTTGGAAGCTCGATCAAAAAGTTTTTTTATAAACTTTGTTTTTTACATCGTTCCTATGAACTGTTATTTTACGTTAAGAAATGAGATGTGAACATGCTCATCTTATACCAAGTATATATAAAGCGTCGCGTTCAGAAAGTTGCAAAAAGTCTTCAAGAGTATGAAGCTACCATCGAGATAGCGAAACGCAGCAAATTCTACGGTTAGCTTGACCTAAGACTTTTCTTTATTCAAGGAGTGGTTCGTCTAGCGCCCCTGCACTGAGGCCTCCTTGATTCTTTTGTGTACCTCTAATTTATTACTCCCTCAGCAGTTCTGTTTCGTCAATAAAGTCTAGAAGTTTAGTCCAAAAGGCTTTTTTCAATTCATCATCGGTTAGTTTTGGTTTGCCGAAAATCGCTGTGCGTTGCATTTGATATGCTTCGCATTTGCTCAGGAGATGCTGCGGAGTGTCGTCGTCCTCTAAGCATCCGCGGCATAGAGGGCTATTTTGCAGTTCCATTTTATGTATATGTTTGTTAAGGCCACAGTGCCCTGTTATTAGTCCAATGAGTTTCCTTAACTTTTGTCGACTTGATAGTGCAGTTTGAGTGTTTGATTGTGGTACTGTAAGAAAGAATTTTGTGTGCCTCATCTCTGAAGAGTTTTTCTATAGTGTTTTATGCTCCGCTGCTAGTCTGCTACGAATTGTTTCTTTTCGGTCTCGTGAGCGATTCCGAAAACGGGTTCAGGTCCGATATATGTCCCTGTTGTGCCCTTTTTAGCTAGTGCGTCCGCCATTAGGTTTCCTTTTACATTCTAGTCTTTTAGTCTCCACATGCACTGGTTGGCGAGTTGCCAATATTTCCAGACCGCCATGCCATAATCAGTTTAAGATAGTGTGCTTGGCTGTCAGACATGATCAATATCGGACCATTTGCGTATGATTTTGAGTCGATAATGTTCCTGACACACCAGTCAATAGCAACAACTTCAGCTTGAAAAGCGGACGCATATTTACCCAAGGTAAGCGAAAATTGCTTCTCATGGTATCTGCCTCTTTATACTCGTGCTCCGGTACCGTTGCGATTTTTGGCCTCATCTGTGTACCAGATAGTTCCTTTAACCGCGCCTAAGTAAATGTTTTTTATCCACTCGTCTCGTGACAGTATTATAGCTTTAAATTTTTTTAAGATGTGATAATTTTTTTGTGATGTCGAATGCTTAAGACGTTGAATTACGTTTTAGAGTTTGAATCAGCAAAACAGGCGTCGCACCGAAGCAGCAATCAGCTCCGCTATGCTGCAAAAATACACACGCACACACAAGAAAACATCGAGAAAACGAATGCTTCGAGATAAAGGAGTTACGATTTCAAACCAAAGCTAACCTCATGTAGGTTCCGGAGATTACCATTCAAATGGCATTGCTTCTAGAGCAATTGCACAGCATTTATCTCGATGAAAAGATCAATGGACAAAGTATTCAGTTACTGGTTGCTACAGAAGCGAGTTATTGGAAAACGTAAAGACATCGCCAGTAACAGTATAACAGCGACGGGCAAAAAAATACCTACTTATAAACACGTAAAACTAACCATTAGTTTGGGAAATAGAGTACTCGGCCATTAAGTACTCGTAGCCGACATTACAGAAGAAGTTATCTTTGGAATTAACGTTATAAAGAAGTATGGATTCCATTTGGATGTGAAAAATAATGTTCTTAGCATTGACAGTGAAGAAATTCCCTTTTACTTGTCAAAAAAGCAGCCGTTCAAGTCTTATTAAGTGAAGACATTACTCTGCCTGAAAGAACTGAAAGTGTGGTGATTGTACGCCTAGATGGATATCTCCGGGAAGGTTACATACGCGCTATGGAACCAATGAAGGGAAACTTGATTGAAAAGAGACAACTAGATGGCAGAACATTAGTTCTTGGTACCAGTAAGTATCTTAAATGTCAACTCGGAGTAGGCGAATGTACGCTAGTATCTCTAGTTGTGAGATGCGTGAATTTTAGTGAAGTTACGTCGCCAAAACATCTATTAGTTCGTTACACGGGAGGCGCAGTATGGGCAATCCAACAAAATAATTCCAAATCTACTTGGAAAGTCGTTTTCTCCACGTACGAAACATGAACGGATATTATTTCGCATATTAAGTTATTTAATGCCAGATAATCAATATATTCACGACATTCTTACTTCCAAGTGCCAAAACTTCAGCAAAGACCAGCACCCTGGGTTCCCGTAACACGATGGGCGCAGTGTTCTATTCTCTTCCACTCTTCCGCGGGTTATACGACTCAGTCCCTTAGTACGAAAATAGCAGTTTAGTGCTTAACTTGGAGAGCCTTTTCTTTCTAACTTTTTATTTCTGGACGATCATTGTTGGCCAGTTCAGTACCTCTACACCAGCTTTTGCACGCCCAGCTAAGCGGAGTAGCAGTGTGCATTGAGACGGGGATAGAATGGCTAAGCAACTCTCTCTTCTTATATAAAAAACTAATGTCGCACGACGGAATAATTTAACGTCCAACCTGCGCCTAAGCTAGGTCCCAAGCTCATGCGGGACCGAAATCAGAAGATCGAGCATCGGACAACGGGTTTCTGTGTCTCTCTCAGATACTCGTGTTGCTGCCGGGCCACGTTTGACGAGTCACCGTCGCAATCTCTTTCATTCTACGAAATTGATTCCTATGCTACCTCGCCATGTTTGAACAGCCCTTTTTGCATAAACTCACTGAGAATACTAGAATTGGGTAGATTGCTGTGGGATACGTTTCTCTTACAATGCTTTCGTGCAATTGGAAGGCTCGAGGAAGCAGACACGTTCAGTTTGCGTAACGTCGACATAAATAATATCCGAAGCAAATAATGTATTGCCCACCAACACGACTTCCTATTGGGATTTAAACAAATTTGCTAATTAGAAATTCATTGTGCTCAACAGTATCGTCTTTTATTAAGGTTTTTTGGATCAAAATTTATGTATTTTTGAGAAAAATATTCAGATTCTTGTCATATAAGAAGAAGACTTTGACATGATGTTTAGAAGTCGAAAATGAAGGTTAATCCGACATTACTGGCCTAAGAAGATACATGCAAAAAGCATTACATTTTTAAAATTTTAAGCTTTCGCGGTTGTTATGTTTATGATTATAAGCGACTTTCGGCTTAGACCGCGTCGTAGTGAAACACCCAGACTTAGGCTTGGTCCTAGTCTCTTCTTGAGAGCCAAAACAAGAAGTAGAACTTGACCTTTGCCGTATTGTCGTTCGTGAACCCAAACAAATTGACGTTTCGCAAGACATTGCAGCTTGCATCTTCAGAGTGGTAAATGTCACTGAAGGAAAAAGTGTAAGTTACGATATTAATATCAATAGCGATTAATGTAATTAACGGAAGTTATCTTTCCGTTACCGCTTGACTGATTTTGTTATTACTCGGATTAAGTGTCTGTGTCCTTTAGAAGAAGGTCAATCTTTGTCTTAGAGGATATAATACTGGTAGCTAAGAGTCTTAAACCGTCTTCTCGGTTCATATTACTTGGATGTTTTTCTATTTCCACAGCTTCGCGGATTAGTCTGGGAAAGTAGAATGGAGTTTTAGCCAACACTTTAGTTTGGTCAAAGTTCAGCGTGTGTCCTTGGTTCCACACGTGTTCTGCCATTGCTGATTTAGTAACTTTGCAGTGTTTGCAGTCAGCTATGTGTTCTTTTACTCTAACTGCAATAGAGCCTCCCGTCTGTCATATAGAACTTGATCCACAGGAACAAGGAATTTTGTAAACTCCGGCATGTTTTAGAGTCTCTTGGTTGTCTTTAGCAGATGTAAACCAGGTATTCAGGGTATCCTTAGTTGTAAAAACAGTTTTAATATTATGTTTCTTTAGCACCCTGCTTATTTTGTCTGTCGAACCCATACAGTATAGTAAATAAGCGGTGCTAGTAGGAGGTGATGTGTCTTCTTTGATTTTTGGGTTTATTGCTCTTTTCCATGCGTTTTGGATCTCTTTGAACCCGTATCCATTTTGTTGTGGAGACTTCAACAGTGTTTCCTTTTCCGTTTGTAGATTTTCATTATCTGACATTATCATTATCTTTTGGCTAAAGTATGCAAAACAGTATTCTTCTGTACTGGATGGTGGTGAGATTCGGCGTTTAAGTATCTATTAGTGTGCGTTTTCTTTCTATAAACAGAATGCCCCAATTTCTCGTTATTTTTCCTTATCACCAGTACATCAAGAAAGGCTAGACTGCTGTTATGTTCTAACTCTATAGTAAATTTAGAAACGTACGATAAGCCTGTGAAAGCTTAAAGAAATATGGAATGTATAAAAGTCAGTTTTTTAACTATAAAAAATGTCTTAAGTAAAATATTTTGACTCAAGTCTGATTTGAGGATTTAATCAAAACTGCATTGAAGTCGAATGTCGAATGATAACCTCATAACTTCTATGATCTTATTAGTAGTGCTCTCAAAGTTTTGTTCAAGGATTTTTTATTTCGCTTGAGGTAAAACTTTGCTTTGCGGTTTGACAACAACACTGGCTTTGCCAAAGATGTTTTCTGGAATTTAAAACAGTTTGGTCTTTTTTTTTTAAGATCAAGACTTTCATCAATGTGTAGTGGTTTTGTTTTCTGTCTTTAAGTTAGTATCGGGTTTAGGTATGATTACAAAGCTAGTATGGAATACAAGAAGAGCCAACGTTTTACAACTTTTGTTTATAATTTTGGATTGGGCTACTGGAACGTACAAAACCGGGATCGCTAAAGTTGAGGCTGTTGATAATTTGTCAGCTACCGTTTGTACGGATTGTACCCTATTACGAGAATTGAAAACATCAGAATACACATATTTGAAAGGGCAAACTTATTCGCTGCAAGGAAAAATTAATTTTGGTAGGGAGATTTCTTCATCAAAATTTTAAGCAAGTCACTTCTTGGGACGTATCAAACCCATTACCACATGGGTTTTATTATGGTGCTTGAAATTTCATACTGTAAGCTGATGGGGCGAAAAAGAAAATTCATCAATCATGCTCAACGATATCTTCTTTAATTAAAGTTTTTTGGATCGAAATTTGATTACTCTTCAGAAAAATATTCAGATTATTCGTCATTGTTTTTACTAATTATACTATGCGAATTTTAAATACCGAATTTCATAGCACGTAAGAGTAGTAACAAAGATATTTCCTTTCAGTATTTTGGAGTGCCGACCGAGTATAATTTAAATGAGTACGTTTCTCAAGACACTAGCGACTTGGAGAATCGCAGTCTGAATAAAGAAGCAGATAATCTACCAGTGAATGCAACTTTGTGCAAACAACCGTCTGTTATAAAGAAAATCAGAAAAAGAAATTCGTCGTACCCAAAACCAACAATTCGTTTATCGAATTCTGATTCATCTAAGACAGAATCTAAAAAATCATACTTAGACAAAAATCAACAATCCCACAATATCGTAAATGTAGAAAAACCTAATGCAACAACATTAAAACAACGCAAATCAAACGAAATAAACCCGTTTGCGCCATCTCCTTCTAAATTTTTTCGTTTGGTTGGAAACATACGAACGTCAAGCATAACATTGAAAAAAATTGGACAAAAATCAAAAGACGATAATTAACATTCTACTTTTTTTCAAAATATGTATTAATATTTCTTGTATAATTATTTTTTAAACTGTATACGATATCAAGCAATAAATATACGTCTATAATTTGATAACACTTTCAATCCAGTTCTTTTTCCTCGCGATAAGCAGTTGTCGAAAACATTATTGTTGCACATTTACGTACTAAACGTTGCGGTGATTATGCTTGGGCTAAAATCAATTTACTCTTATTCTGTAAGTACCCCAATTTTGTATTTTTGAATACACTTTATAAGTTTTAGTGTTTACTGTTTTTGAGTGTGTGTTTATGTCAGAATGTGACCAAGGAACAATTACACTATTTAAATAATCTTCAAGAAGATACTAGTAGTAAATTAAAGGATTTAATAGAAGACAAACAGATAGTTACAGGTATTTGAGAAGAAAATTATTGATTAATTTTAACAAATTTTTAGATTTTGAGTTTCACACTCTTCCAAAAGAACAATATTTTACGTTATCGGATAACAGTTCCAAAAGTGTCTCGGTATCGGTTTTTGATAGTGATTGTATAATTTTGGAAAGTCAAGTTTATAACGTAACGTTTAAAAACAACAGTTTTGTTGTAGAAAAATCATTTGCGAGTTGGTCGAATCTTCTCAAAGAAGCAAATTTATTTCGGGTAAGGTTTTTTTTAGTATAAGCGTTTCGAATAATTTCTAATTTTTTTTAGCTTACTGAGTACAATGGTTCGCGGTTACTTCTTGTTTCAGTTACAGGACACTCAAACGTCTATATTAACGATAATGTAACAGACAAATGGTTGTTGATACAAACAATTGCTACTGAAGATAAAGTTCCAGATGTTCGATTTTTTACGAATAGGAATCAATTGTATTTGATTATTCTTAATAGTGTAGATCATTTGCCAAAATATTCCAGGTGAGTAAAAAGTTTTGTGTTAATTACAATCGCATCGAATTTTGAAACTGATTTTTTTGAAACGTTGTACATATTAGTTGTATTTATTTTCACTAGCCACACGCTGAAAACACTTTTTATTTAGACGGATTCTTCACACTTCCGACTCTATTAACTTCAAACCTCTTTCGGATACCTTTCATATTTTTGCTTTATCGGTTTCGAAAACATTCCGGTAATTACCTCAAATCATCTTGAAGCTATTGTACGTTTAACTGTCCCCTTTTTAAGACTGTTCTGTCCCAGAATAGAAAACTGAACGCGGCACCGGTAGAAAGGGTCGTGGCGATAATCCTTGAGCATAAAAGTAGTAGTCAATAGATTTTTTCTGACCCGATGCTTTACTTGGATGGTAACTGCAGACTAACACTTAAGTGTTTGTTTTTTGGAATACTACCTCTAACATATTTCGAACTGTTTTCTAATTCTATGATCTAAGGGTTTCTCTCTTGAGATTCCATAATGGTTGCCACAGATTTTCGTATAACTAATTTGCATGTGTGTACTTCGTGGTGACTAGATATGAGATAAGGTGTTGGTCATCACGTAGATTTAAGACTTTGCCGACCGTCGGTTGCTGTCTTCGTAGTTCATTTAGTCGTCCAAACCCCTCTGAGCATCTCAAGATCTTCACTCACACAATGTGCAGTAGCGTATATCTTTTGTGTTAGGAACAGGTTGTAACTTCAAACCTAGCTTTTCCAAAACCCTCGTACATGCTCATAAACTTATCGATTCCATCCAACATCCACTTTATCGATTTTCTTCTTGGTTCCTGCTTCGAACTTGGTCTTGGTTTACGTTGTTATTGCCAGCAAACGGGGCTAGATGAATCGATGTGGACCACTTTTGGTAGTTTTCGAATACAATATAAGACATTATTAATACGATAGACAACTTTATAAGAGCCTTTCCGTTACCTCTGCAGTTTTGGCGACAAATCACGTCTTCTTTGGGGATTATACAACCACACCATGTCGCGCGATCAAAATCCATCGTTTTGTACCTTGACGTTATATCTGGTTTTTATTCTGTCGCTGTCAATTTGCGTGTTTTTACGGACCGTCTTATGTATTTTGTTTAGCTTCTTTATCAACTTACTGACGTAGTCTTTTACAGCAATTTTTTCTTCTGGTTTCTCTAAACTGGAGGTTGCATGCAGTCGCATTTCGCAACCGAGCATAACACAGGATGGTCTTTCGCCTGTACTTTCGTGAACAGATGATCGGTATGTTGATAAGAAAAAGTGCAAGTAGGGATCTCTTTGGTGTTCGGACACTACTTTGACTAAGTACGTTCCTATTGTTCGATTCATGTATTTAGCCATACCATCAAATTAAGGATGAAGAGGCGTCGTCTTAGTTTTCTTAATTCCCAACAGTCGGCAAACTTCTTGAAACAGTACAAACTCAAAGTTGCAGCCTTTGTCGAAATGTAATTCTAACGGAACTCCAAACTGGCAGAAAAACCTTTGGATTCTAAGAATGGCCTTGCGATATCAGTCGCTACTCTTTCTGAAAGGCTTATCGCGTTATATTGTTTCATTGGTGCTTTGTGCTTTTTTGCTGGACAGTTTCCTGATGTGCAGACCATGCATTTACAGCACCATTCCAGCAGGATTTTGCTCGAACTTTTCCTAATGTCTTCTTTACGTAAAAGTGTCTTCCTGATGCAGCATCGTGCAAATGCTGCAACACCTCTGACATTCGGTTCTTCGGCACTATCAACTGCAGTCTGTATTCTGTGTTCTTGGGGCTCTTTAGGGATCGCTTAATAATATTGTCTTTTACTCTCAAAGCGTCTTATTATGTCTAGTATGCTTTGATGTGGTCGTTTGTTTTTCAGTTTAAAAGTAGTTTTATTTTAGGATCGTTTTTTTGTTCGCAATGCATCAGGATGGTGTTTCTCTTTTGGTTGGTTTTTTTGGAAGAAAAACTTTTTCACTAAAACGTCTGCAACTGTAGCTGTTTCTTGATTAGCCTCCGTCTGTTTTGTGAAATAATCTATCGCCACCAAGATGTATTTGTTTTTCGAATCAGATTTTGAGAATGGTCTTGCGATATCAGTCGCTACTCTTTCTAAAGGGGTTTCCGCGTTATATTGTTCAATTGGTGCGTTGCGCTTTGTTACTAGATTTCCTGATGCGCAGACCGTAAACTTACGGCACTGTTTTATGATGTGCTATTTGCAGTTTACTCAGTAGACTCTTTCAAAAAGCTTTCTTTATGCCAAAGTTTCTTTTTGATGTGTCATTGTGCACAAATGCTGCAGCACCTCTGACACTTGGCTCTTTGACATTACCAACTGCAGTCTGTATTCTGTGCTTTCGAAATTCTTTAGGGACTGCTTAACACCGTTTTCTACTTTCAAAGTGTCTTATTGTTCCCAGTATGTTTTGATGTTTCTGCCCAAAGCACGTACTTCTTCCAAGGTTGGTCGTCGGCCGCTTGCTTTCCAATTTAAGAGTATTGTTATTTTGGGATTGTTTTCTTGTTTGTGATGCATCTGCTTAGGTTCCTACTTGTCCTCAACCATAGCAGTTTTTTCAAGACATTTCATATTTTCTCAAATTAAAAATATTAAAAAGTCGGGAACAATGGCTGTAGTCTGCCGGATATGGTCTTTTAGACAAAGCATCAGCGTTCCGATGATTGCTTTTGACACGGTATCATAGTAATATTCTTGCAATCTCTCGATCTAACTTGCCACTTGTCTTTCCTAATTACGAAACTGCAATAGCCATTTTAATGTGGCGTGGTCCGTTTTTAGTAAAAATTTTTGTTTATACAAACATTTGTAAAAGTATACTAACATTAGAATGTCTTCCGGGTTTGGACCGTGTCATTGTTGTTGTAACCGAAGTTGCCAACGTTTCGCTCACTTTCACAAGTGGATAACCTAATTTTTGAGAAGTTCTTAGTTAGATTTCGGTTACTTGTTTGACTTTTGCGATTTATCTCACGCCCCTTACGAAAGTGGGCGAAACGTTGGCAACTTCGGTTACAGCAACAATGACACAGTCCAAACCCCGAAGACATTCTAATGTTAGTATAGATTCCGGCCGTGGAAGCCTTCGCTATTATATTAACAACCTCTACGGGGAGAATATTTCTTCTAAAACCTCCGTATTTTCCAAACTTCGCCACAAACTCGTCAAACTTTTGTGCAATTTAACCTTTCTTAGTCGCTGTCGTGACCACAACATCGTTCCTGCATTCCTCAGACTTAAGTTCCACACTCAGACACGTTCTTCTAAAAACATCCTACACCGTGCTAGTCTAGCGTTGATACGCGAACAGATTAAACAACTTAGGCGAGAGTTAGACACCATTTCGAAACAATTCTTTTATCTTCATCTTGAGTTGGCCAACACTCTATCCCTGGATGATTGGAAACTCTTCGACAACATTACTTACCAGCAGTCTGATACCACTCTACGATTAACCACTGAAGGTCATATCAAAAAGTTTCAATTATTGGAATCCAAGAATCATAAAGTTTCATTCACTACTAACTCCTTTAAGACGGTTGTCAATTTATCTAGTTTGATTCTCATCTCAGAACAGGAATCGGTGCTCTCTAAGGGTTTGAGTTTTCGGTTGCTCCCAAACGTATTCCCAAAGAAGATATTTTATGTGCTGTTGAGTCTTCTATAAGACATCTTTCTCGCCACATTTCAGATCCCATTCGTATTAACACTGGCAAAATCCTTGAATCATCTAAAATTCCTAAATCCAACATTTCTAAGTCGGAAGAGTCAGTTTTAAAAAGTCTTCGTAAGAACCCTGACATTATTGTTCTTCCAGCCGACAAAGGCAACGCCACTGTAGTTTTGAATCAAATTGATTATGTTACGAAAATCAATTCTATTTTGTCTGAGGAAACTTACGCTCTTCTAACTCACAACCCCACTTCGAGGATTGAACGTGAGGTCAGCCAAATCATCAAATCTTCCAATCTACCTCCTAAAACTAAACGTCGACTTACCTCATCAGATTCTAAACCACCTCGTCTATACGGATTTCCCAAAATTCACAAACAAGATATTCCTTTTCGACTTATCGTCAGTACTATCCAGTCTCCTACCTGCAAACTAGCCAAGTTCTTGTCCAACATTCTTTGCGAGTTTACAAGTAAAACCTCTTCTCACATCCTCAACTCTCAGCATTTTATTCAACGTCTAGAAACTATAAAACTTGAACTTCTAGGCCATTCTGTCTATCGCAAACCCACCCATACGGACAGATACCTTCATGCTTCGTCTCATCATCATCTTGCACAGAAACGTTCGGTTATTGAATCTTTGGTTCATCGTGCCTATTTGCCAGCCTAAGAATCTAGACTCGGAACTTTGTCATCTTACTAGAACATTAGTGAACAATGGGTATGTAAAGCGAGATATTCATAGAGTTAATAATCGTCGTCTACATCCACGTACTCGATTACCTAAGGACATTTCCACTCCCGAATCCAACCTGAAATTGGCCTTTTTACCCTACATTCACAAGGTTACAGATCAAATAGGGAAACTTCTTCGTAAGAATGGTATTAAACCCATATTCAACTCAACAGGCAAAATCTCTCAGATTCTTCCTTCTCCCAAAGACAAATTTTCTACACTTTCATCTCAAGGTGTATACCAAATTCCCTGTTCTTGTGGTTTAGTCTACATTGGTGAAACCGGTCGTTCCGTCATTACTCGCATTTCAGAACATGATCGTTGTATAAGGAAAAGGTATATTTCTAAGTCTGCGGTTGTCGAACATCATTTTACTACAGATCACAAGATAGATTTTGATTATGTTGATTGCAAAATCTCCATTCTTTTCCAACAGGAAATTCCGAGAAAGCATAGATATGATCAAACACCCCAATAACTTCAATCGCGATCATGGTTTCGAGCTATCCCCCTTTTCCTTTACATACGGAGACTACTTCTTCTTAAGTCACTTCTACGGAGTTTAGAATCTGGTTTGGTTCACAAGTTGATTACCTAACTCGGTAGTGGTTTTTTTGTTAGATTTTCGTTTGCTTTTTCAAGTTATCGTTTTCTTCCTTACCTTTTCAGAGTTAGATTATGGCTTGTTTCACAAGTGAATAACCTAACTTTTGAGAAGTTCTTAGTTAGATTTCGGTTACTTGTTTGAGTTCGCGCTCTGACGAAGCTCCTAACAAAAGTTAGCGAAACGTGGGCAACTTCGGTTACAGCAACAATGACACAGTCCAAACCCAGAAGACATTCTAATGTTAGTATAGATTCTGGCCGTGGAAACCTTCGCTATTATATTTGTAAAAGTGTTCTATATACGTGATAACTGCTAACAGCTTTCTCCTAATAACGCAGTAACTCCTCTCTGGTCTGGACCAAACTCTGTTAAAATACGCGACGACTTTTTCTTGCTCATCACCTGTGAAAGGACCGCACCTATGGACAGATTATTTGCATCGGTATCCAAAACAAATTTTCTATCTTTTCTTGGATAACGTAAAATAGGCAAAGTAACTAGAGCTTGTTTTAGTTGATGGAAAGAGTTTTCAGTTTTCATTCCATCTAAATTTTGCTCTTTCGGTCAATTTTTGTCACACAGCTCAAGAATACTGCAAACTTGATGTTTGTCAATTGGTCTTGACCATGCTTGCACTGTTTGGACTTTGTCTGGGTCAACCTTTACTCCATCTTTAGATACAACGTGGCCAAAGTATTGCACTTCTTAAATACGTGGCACTTCTTTGAGCTCAGTGTTAGATTTGCTCTGCGTAGTTGTTGGAACACTTTCTTCAGATTGTTCAAATGCTCTTTAAACGACCTTACAACCACAATCACGTCGTCTACATAAACCAGGCACGACTTTCAAGACAGCCTTTGCAAGATGGACATCAAACGATCGAACGCATCAGGAGCGTTACACAGGCCGAACAGCATAACAGTGAACTGCCACAAATCAGTTCCAATTGTAAACGTTGTCTTTTCGCAGTCTTTGGGTTTTAATTTTACCTGCCAATAACCATTTTTTAAATTCAGCGTGTAAAACCACTGGAATCCTGACAGGGTGCCTAAAGTATCGTAAATTCTTGGTAAAGAGTAAATGTTCTTTTTGATCACATTGTTAAGCTGCCTGTAATTGAAGCAAAATTTAGTTGATCCATATTTCTTTTTTACTAGTATCACTGGGAACGCCTATAGACTATTTGAAGGTTCAATTTTGCTTTCTCTCTTTATATCCGTAATTATTTGTTTGGTTTCTTTGTTTGCCAAAGGAAGTCGGTGTCTTCGGTTTTAATTTTGTGCTTCACCACGTCAGTTCTTTCTTTGGAAGTTCTCTCCAGCGCAAACACATCTTGATACTGCTAAATTAACACTTGAAAGTAAGAATCTCTAAAAAATCTTGTGGAATTTGAGATACTGGTGTACATTGGCTTGCCACGGTCTTTTTTATGAATCTTACTAAATCCGAGTTGACATTTAGGATCTTTACTTGAACCATGTTTTTTACTCGCACTAATTTTCTACTAACTAGTAGTTTCTTTTCAACCAAGTCGCCCTCTATTGGTTTGATAGCGCGAATGGAGTCTTTCCGGAGAATTCTATTTAGACGTACCATCACCACACTTTTAGTTCTTTTAGGCAGAATCACGTCTTCATTTAATAAAACTCATACGCTTGCTTTCTTCGCCAAACGAAAAAGAATTTTTTACCGTTAATCTTGAGGACATCGTTCTTCATACCGAAATGGAACCCATACTTCTTTATAACTTCTTTTGTGATGTCGGCTACTAGTACTTGATGGTCAAATACTCCATTTCTTAAACCAACGGCCACTTTTCTGCTCCGTGAGTAAAGATTTCTTTGCCCGTCGCTGTTCAAATTCGTACTGTTACTGGTAATGTCTTTTCATTTTTCAATAACATGTCAGAACGAATTATGGTTTTTGTCGCTCTCGTGTCAACCAGTAAGTGGACACTTTGTCTCTTGCTATCGAGATAAATACTCTGCAATTGGTTCATAGGCGATGCTATTTCAATGGTAATTTCCAGAGCATGGTTCGTTTAGTTTTCTGGACGCTCTTCTGTTTTTTTTTGCGTTTAATACATCGTCGTCGTATGTGACCCACTTCCCTACAGTTCCAACACGTCAGTTATCTTCTACGAGCTACTTGTTTGCGAAACATACGGCGCACTGTTTCCTCGATATTTTCTTGTGGTTGCACGGATACTTTTGCAAATCGGCAGAGCTTAATGTTGCTTTGCTGTCTTAAATTCCAAGGTATGGGTTAAAGCGCCAGTCTCAGGTCGAGCTAACCGTAGAGTTTACTGCGTTTCGCTGTCTTGGAGGCCGTCTGCAAACGTATGAATAACCAATTGCTCTGGTATCTGGTGCTGTAGGATACGCAAGCCGTGTAAATATGGCGAAATCAGTCTCGAACTCTTGAAACTTTTTGCAGCGTTTTAAACCGGTACAATTAATTTAATTTATTCTTTATTCTAGTTTTGTTCTGTCTCCTACTGCTTCCATTTTGTCATTAATTTTCTCTTGAATGGTTTTAATCTGACTTTTGATGCTAAACCCGTATTTGTTCTTTGGTAGTTTTTATTTTATTTTCTAGTATTAGCTTGTATTTTCTGAAAATGTTTGGATAGTTTTTAAGAATTGTCATCAATCACAAGGCTACCGAAATTCACTATATCGGTAACTTCAAACAAATACGAACCATGGTCTATTCCGTTTTTTTCCAAATTTTTGCGAAGCCGTTGTAATATAATTTTAGTACTCTTTATTTCTAAATTACCTTCGTTTTGTTGTTTCCCATTGTTCGCTCACTTATTATTATTTTTATTTTTAGCACTAAATTTTAAGAAAGACTAAATTTGTTATTGTTGAATTACTAATTTATACGCACTGATAAAATAATCGCTTATTATTACAAAATATTAAATTACTGAAGCGTAAGACCACTTCACACCTGACACCAATGTAATAAATTTTAAAACTAACTATTTACACGTAATTTAGAACCCATTTTTATAAATTTTTTATATTTTTGTTTTATCGGCTTTGAGAACATTTCGGGAATTACCTGGAATCATCCTGAATGATCTCAAAGTTTCTATGCGTTTCACTATTTTTAATTCGACGCTGTGATGCATGTCGCAAAATTTGATTTTGTACAATAAACTAAATGTATATACTATCTGAGTCAGTATAATCAAAACTAACATGTGTGATTTCAAATTTTCAGAGTTTACAAATGGACTAAAACTCACTTTGATGAAATTCATAAATTCGTAACAAAAAACGCTGTTTCCGTTTTATCATTTCAGAACAAGCGTTCTGAAATTGTGTTAATCTTAGAAAAGCATCAGAACGAGGTATATTACGTCTTTTTTTAAGCACTTTACATTCCGTGTTTTAGAGTAACGTCTGTATCTTTGAGTTTAGCAAAGACCAATTAATAAAAACTCAATTAATAAGAAATAATTTTGTTAACATTGTGACATATACGTACAAAGATAAACAATATCTTGCAACCTTAGAAGAAGCTCAAGACAGTGATTTGTACCTGTGGAATGGTGAGAAAAATTTGTATTTTTAACGCGCCTAAAACATGAGTTTCTAGGAATTGAATTTGCTCACGTTGGAAAATTCAATGGATTTATTAAAATTAAAAAAATGTTTTTGGTATATACAAATGATATTCCTGTATTTTTCGTTTTTGATCAGGTGATTCACTGAGTACGTCGAGCTTTGCATCTAACGCTTCTTTTCCAGAACGAACTTTTGGCGTTTTATCATTTTACTAATAACTGGCGTTTCATAAACCAACTCAATTTTAGTAATGACATTGATGAAGTTTTGGGAATTTCCACAGTGTTAAATGATGAAACTAACGCTTTTTTGATTGGTTTTAAGAGTAGGTATGAAGGTGTTGGCTACTTGGTAGTTCCATTTACAATGCGCGTTAATCAGATAGGTACTTAAATAGCTGACTGTAATGTATTGATTACATACTATATTTATTTCAGGGGAGTATTCACGGCTGAATGAAGTTATAGCGTGTATGTTAAATTTAGAAACACTCGTCAAAAATCACACTGTTGATGATCACCATAAAAAAAACTTTAACAAGACAGTTATACTCGTTAACGAAGAACAAAAGTACAATGATACTTTGCTAACATCAGCGGCGCACTCATCTAACACTCATACAGTTACTACTTTTCCTACGTCACACACTAATGTAAGCTTTATACAGTACGTAAATACAAAGTATATACTTTTAGTTGCAGATATCAAATATCGAAGACCAAATCAAGATTGTTGCCGAAAAACTTAACATTTTGCGGGCCAAAATAAAATCATTACTCAGTCAAAACAGTACAGTGAGTACCTGCATTTATTATAGCTAAAACAAAAAAAATAACAATTGTTTGTCACCAGTTAATGGGAAAATTAATAGTAAAAGGAAATTTAAGTGTGAATCGACTGAACGTCAAAGATCTAACAGTGAATAATGTCAATGACATTCAATGGAACTCTACCGCGTGGCTGTCTTACACAAAACCTCAAATGATTACCGGAGCAGTAATCTTAAAGAATTTGATTGCCGAGAATTTAACTGTGCCCAAAGATGCAAAACTTTTCCATGGTAAGAATTAATATTTAGGTAATACATTACTTGTCTTAAGCGTTAGGTAGTATGTTTTCATGTAAGTACACTCGGAAAAAGAAAAAACGAGACACTACCTGTTAATGTAACGAATTTTAGTATTAAAACTAATTAATTTATTTATACTAAAAATATGTACACGTTTAAACTAACCGAACTAATTAAATCAAACTATCTAAGAATAAAAATTACGGTAATTAATATAAAACAATAATACGCTATCACTAATAGGTCCACAGTTGTTTACTTTAAAAGTCACGTTCACTTTCACTCGATGTACACTTTTATTTATTTAAAACTTCGTACGTGCTAATCACTTATTTATCTTCACCGTAACAACACTTTAACTTCATTCAGTAACTACCGATACAGAAAAACTGAGCTTCCGCATGCTCGAACACTTCTTATACATTCATGTTATCTCGGTCTAGAACATTTGCAACCTTTCTGCATTTATCGTTCGCTATCTGGAAATTGGCTTTATCGAATCGTAGATTCGACGTTATTCGCGAATGTTCCACTGCCCCCTTCTTAAGCGTGTTCTGTCCCAGAACAGGAAGCTGAATGTGACACCGGTAGAATGGATCGTGGCGATAGCGGCAGCTCTCTCCATTTTGGCAACAACCTTGGGCATAAAAGTAGCAGTCAATGGACTTGTTCTGACCCGATAGTCCACTTGGGTGGTAACTGCAGACCAACACTTGAACGTCTGTTCCTCGGAAAACGACCTCCAAATTTTCGAGCGCTCTTCTTGTCCTCTTCTTAGGTTTAGTACGATGCCGTCACACATGGCCTATTTCACCGCAGTTCAAAGTTGTCACTCCTCTTTCCCGAAGTATTCGTCGCGCTATTTCCTTGATGGTTTCCAGTGTCACCGCTGGTACTTCTGCAGCACAGCATTTGGCTTTATCGAATCGTAGATTCGACGTTATTCGCGAATGTTCCATTAAGATATTTGTTTTTTTACAGGTCTTCTTTATCGGAATGGAGATCAAAATATTACTAGTAAATACTATTTAAAGTCGTTGAAAGCAAATAACATCTACATCCAAAAAATCAACGATATCGAGTTTAAAGATGTGTATCTACGTACTAGTCCAAGCACTATCCGAGGAACGAAACACTTCGATGTTTTGAATGTCAATGAAACTACTGTTAAATATCTAAACAAGGTAACAAAAAAAATTAAAAACCAAAATATTTTTTTTGTTTAACAGGGAAATGCATCAGAGCCGATAGTACAACTTTCCAACACACAATCTAAAAATTACGTATTTTCTCTAAATGCGTATGTGAAAAATTTGAATTTTGACGAAATTAATGGAATTGTTTGGAACGACTTCAAAAACTCTGTTTTTCGATTAGGCAGATCGAATAATATAACAGGTAATTAGAACTCGTAATATTACCAATTCTATACTTTTTTTAAGGAAAATTATTGATTCATTCAATGAAATGCAATAAATTACGAACTAAGAAGTTGGGTGGAATAAATCCATCGTCGTTGCTTACTACAACAACAAACCAAAATATAAAATCGGCGATTCATTGGACAGACGTGCTCTCTCAAAATGTGAGATGCGCCAAAATAAATAATATCAGTTTCAGTGATATTGCTTTTGCAAATACTATTATAAAAAGTAAGTAAATTTAGATAAACTTCGTTTGTGTTGGTCAATTAGAATAGGGGGACACCCAGTCTCAGATCCCCTTTAAGCAAATGAAGGCTTTTGCAATTAAAGTGACATAGGGGGTCCGGGTTCCTCTTTTTAAACTCTTTCTGAGCTATAAACCTAGTGTAGTAGTGAGGAGTCGAGGTAACAGTCTCACCCTCCTCGATTTGGAAAGGTTTGTGGCCGGGGTTCTTGTTCTAGGTGGCCTTGGAGCTGCTGTGTATTCTTCTAACGGGTGGCGACTTCTTGCGTGCTTCTGGGCTTTCGGGACCGTTATTGTTAGGAGGTAGAGGCGACGCAGGCTGGAGATCGTGCACGTGGATCTTATCCCATTTGTGGTTGACTCGTTCAATCCAATAAGCGTTTGTGCCGGCTAACTGTATAATGGTACAAGATCCATTCCACTTTGGCTCAAACCTACCTCTTACAAAAGTTTGAACCGGATCCATTACACGGTCTCCTTTTTTAAATTGAGTTTTACTGGGTCCGTAATTAGCGTAGCGGCTTTGGTATCGGTGTTCGTTTCTGTGTAGAGTGGCTACACGTCCGTTTTCAAAGAAAACCGCCAATCTTCCAAGTAAGGATATTTTCTGATTGCCCAAATCACTGCTAGACATTCTTGTTCGTTAACATGTTATCGTTTTTCGTGAGGTCGTAACTTTGCGCTGGCGTAGGTAACAATTCGTTTGGTAGCTCCTTCTTGGTACAACACTGCTGTTATGCCAGTACTGCTGGTGTCCGTCTGTAGCACAAAAGGTTTTGCAAAATCGAGCCGGTGTAGTTGTAATGGCTGTGTCATGGCATGTTTCATTTTTAGAAATGCGTTTTCTGTGCCACCATTCCACAAAGAGTCTCTTGGTGGCGACTAAATCGTGCAACAGTGCTTGAATTTCGGCAATTCATTGTATATAATCCCGTAGCCAGTTGCACAACCCCAGGAAGCTTCGAAGTTGAAGGGCGTACTGGAGTTGCTCGCGTTTTTGTTGTTAGAATTTGAATTTCGGGTAAGATTGGTGGCGCCCTCGGTGAGAGGTCGGGATTTTATTTTTGCTAGGGTTTAAGACGAGTTGCCAACCATTCTGCTACCAACAAAAAAGCACGTTTTGCAAATTTTCTATTTATACTTACACTGTATTGCCAAACACTATTCTTTAAAGCTTATTTTTGTAGGCCCAGTCTCAATAGATAAAATGCACATTAAAGGAAACTTATACATTAACTATCCAGAAAACAGCCAAAATGACTTAGATCATATAATTGGATCAGATGTATCAGATTTATTCCAAAAATACAATAAACGCGTCAAAATTATAGGAAACTTGTACGTTGAAAATATGTCTGTTTTTAAAGGAACTCGAGTGCTAGTAAATGGTCAAGATTTTAGCGATGACGTGGTAAACACTTTCTGGTCCAAAACAAAATTTCAGGTAAATTCGCAACAGGTTTTGACGTTTTAATAAACTTTTTTTTGGTTTTAGAGCGTACCATTTTTTTTAGCTCAAAACGGAATTACAACGTCTCATCTCTCAACTGTTATGTTAAATGACAATCATGTTAGCAAATACTTGACTAATGATTTAGAAGACAAATTACCCATTAACTGGGTTTTTAAAAATGCAGTAATTTTGGGGAATGTTGAAATTAAGCCGTCGATGAAGCATAAGCCCGATCTTCAGGAAATTGATTTGGTTTCAGTTAAACGTAGCGGAAGGTTTGTTACAGTAAAATATAAACACTTCTCTCAAAGAACGATTTTAGGTTTAATATTTCAAATAAAATAATTGTACAAGGTAATGTGCGTGTAAAAAATTTAGTCACTAATTATTTGGACGATGTAAAAATGGTAGATGTTATGAATTTGGACACAAACACTAAGCTTCTGGGTAACTTGGATTTTAGTGTTAGTTCACTATTTAATTTTTGAGTTTTAGATGGAAAAATTTTTGAAAACTTAGTTGTAAAAGGGGATGTAAGTTGCAATACTCTAATCACGGAAAGTATAAACAATATTCAGCTTCAAGATTTAGAAAATTCTGTTTTGTATACTGACAAAAATGAGTATATAAATAATTTATGGTGTGATAATGTTACAGGTATTGTTTTTTGTTCGCTTTTGTATGGATGCTTGTCTATTTATTTATCAAGTTTTTGTTTATGCACCAGTGTTCTATCAAATTTAATTAAAAACTAAAACTTATGGATCTTTTTGACTAGCACACGCCGGAATACTAATTCGGGCTTCGGTTGTTTCACTAAAACCTTGTGATGTTTGCTTCAATCTTATCTTATTTTTATGGCCACCCCTTGGTTGTTAAATTAATTATAAACTATAACAAGGTACTACATGTGGTAGTTATCATCGTTGATAGTATTAGATTTAACGTTATTTGTATTAATGCATGTTCTCTGTGTGTGATTATCTTGTATACTGCAACGTCGTCTTAAACCTAATCTTCGGACCATTGAATCATAAACACCCGATATGAACAAATAGGTCAATGCCACTTCCTCCTCGATGGGTGGTACTAAAGACATTTTAGCTAACAACACACCCAACACATAATACTTCTAATGACAGTACGATGGTGCCAATTCGACTAAAAAGAAAATGCAAAACGATGAAGACATCTTAAGTCGCACCCTATGCGGACATAACCTTCTGGATAAGACAATTGGCTGTGTAATACTAGCTTAATTTCACCAAAGTACAAAGCAGCCTGAATGACGCCAAAAAACTGATTGGCGCTGATACCATGGTTCCAATCGAAACCAGAGTCTCGCTTTGTGAAAAATACCAAAAAACGTAGAGACCGAGGAGCAGCAAGTAGACAAAATACAATCACTACTGAACAACGCCAACACCTACAAGGAGGTGTGGGACGTAATGCATCTGCAGAGCTCTTTAAAACTTACACGGTCACGAAAGAAGACTACAACAAACCCGAGGACAAGACGGACTTATTTTGAAGGATGCCGACTAGCGTGCATTGAACTAAATAATAAAAATACACCAAGCTCTTCGAGACGAAATGCAGGTCGATAAAATTAAACAGGGCAAACTGATAAAGATACGGAACGTCCAAACATTAATCGTAGAAAACGAAACCAACTATAGTGAAATACTAGACGCCATCACGGATATACAGCTGCCAAGCAGTTCAAAAGAAAATGAAAGGACCAAAGTTTTGTATAAGTTCCTGTGTAAAATAAGAGCCAGATTAAACGTTCTTGGGGCCCAATGTGTGCTTATCGACGCCAAGTCCAATAAAAAAACCTACTACAAACACCTGAAAAAAAATTGTTGGAGCCACGTTTATAGGAATTTGCATAACCACATATAGTAAGAACAACACCCCAATCAGGATAAGAAAACCAGGTACCTACGGCACAATACTTATGTGCGCTAGGTGGGAAAGACTTTGCAGATCTTCTAAAAGAAGTCAAAAAGACATTAACTGATAAGATCAAAACGAGTCCCTAAAAGATATTAAAACAAGAAAAGATCGCGGAAAACGAAAACAAGGCCCATTCTATTAACGGGATTCTTGAGTCAAAAATGACAAAGGTCTACACTAACATTGCAACAAAATGGTTATACGCATCAAGGACATGCACGAGGTAGATTCTATGGAAGAAGTGGATAAAACGATACGCGCCAAAGCCAATGTGCCAGATGTGAGCATACTAACGATTGGACAGCTAAGGCCGAGCTATGACGGTAAACAAATTGTTACGGTAGTAGCCGACGAAAACCAGAAAATCTGCCTTAAATCAACCAGAATTGGCATCACATTTTGCAGAATTATAAAACGGAAACCAGGCGACAAATGCCACAGATGCTGGGAAAGCGGGCATCTGGAAAAGAACTGCCGGGGACCCAATACAAAGTATTGTTGCTATAACTGCGGTAAAGAGATTGCAAAGACAGCAGCGTGTCTTAAATTTTACAGTCGGGACAAGAGCAATCGAAAACAAAACGAAACAGCTCGACTCAAAAGCAGCAGACCTGTTCACCACAAAGAAAATGAAAACCAGAATCAAAATGTTACAAATTAACGTGGGCAGGAGAATCCAAACCCAACGTTAACAAAACCAAGACTGCTGGGTGGATAATGGACTTTGAGCAGATATCAGCAAAAGCGATCCTTAGTAGATCCTTAGGACTAGATGAACACGAGAGTTTACGGGGTGCAGTAGCAGTCAATCTAGAAGGTTTCCGGCTCTACTCTTGCTACACTTTGCGAAACACTTTCTTCGATGACTTTCTCGGTGTTCTTGAAGACATTAAGACCTCGATCTTTTCACACAACAAACCTGCCAGAGTTTCCAGCCATTTCAACACTAAATCGCGCGAATGGAGTGAGTTAAAAGAGAACAAAACGGGCTGACTTTTGTCGGAATAAATGGCGACGCTAGCTATGAGTATAATAAATATGGGCACTTCGCCCACCTTCTCCTCGAGTAGATGTACTTCCATAATAGATATAACATGTGCCAGTGCCAAAATATCTTTAATAGTGGATGGAAAGTGATGATAGACGAAACTTGTCAACTACTAACAATCTACACTTCTACCCAACGTGGAACGTCAATAAAATAAACCAAGACAAACTAAGAGAGGCAGTACTGAGCTATACTGGTGAAACGATAACCTGGCCCGATTCAAAAAGGAATACCAACGCGCTAGATCTTTTGCCAGAGCTAGCAAAAAGACCAACAGCATCGTAACTCACGAATACAATCACCACAAAACACTTAGGAGAGAGCTATGTAAAGCTATCTACGCTGGCAAAAATTATGCATAGCAGGAACTATGCAGGAACATCGACAACGAACCTTAGGGTAAAGGATACAAGCTAGCCATAAAAAGACTGAGAAAAGTCTAGCAGGGCATGCAGCCTAATCAGCAGCAATTGCATCTAATTACTAAAGAACTTTTTCCAGAAAAACTAACGAAAGAGATCGACAGGCTACCGATCCACTACCCTCCATCTCCATTCGCAACGGAAGACATAATCGCCGCGGCAAAAAGACTCGATAACAAAAAGGCACCTGGTCTTGGTGTTATTCCGGCTGAAGCGCTGTCGGAGGTCGCTACTAGTAATCCTAAAGTGATAACCCACCTCATGAACCACACACTGCAAACTCAATCATTTTCGGAACAGTGGAAAAGAGCCAGACTCGTTTTCTTAGACAAGGGTAATAATGTACCAAACTAAACCAGGTCATATGGACCCCTCTGTTTACTAACCACTACAGCTGAACTTTATGAAAACCTTATATTTGATAGTATAGAAGCGGCAGAGGGTTTATCAAAACGCCAGTACGGCTTTAGACGTGGCAGATCCACTATGAATATCATAAAGACTGTCGGCCGATAAGCCAGGACGACTCGTGCAGGCACATGGAGGATCAGAAAGCTATGTGCCCTGGTCACGCTATATTATTCATAAATACCTAATCAACAGAGGAATGTTGATACAAAGTTACGATGGTACAGAAACAATCCAGGTGACTTGCAGCATCTTGCAATGCTTAGTACTGAGACCGACTCTGTGGAACGCTACTTTCGATAATTTATTAAGAAGATGTTGCGCTACTGACCAGTGCCAGGCCCGAAAATAAGCTTGCGAGCTGGTGCTAGCGCCAAACAAGACCGAGGCGATAGTATTTTCAGGCAAGCGCCGTATCGACCCTATATATTTTCTAGTTCATAGCCACGTCGTCACACTTTAAAATCATGTCTAATACCTCGGCGTATATCTAGATAAACACTTGAATTATGGCTACTACGTGAGAATGGGCGCTGGAAAACTGACAAAACGGCCTCGGCAATATCGAAAATTATGCCAAATGTGAATGACTCAGATATGTTAAAACGGCGGTTGATATAATCAATTGTGGCCTCGAGCATGTTATATGCAGCGTCCATATGGGCTGAAGCTTTAAAGATGGGGAAATATCGAGATATAGTCTTGCAAGTACAAAGGAATACCTCAACTACTTGCTGAAATGGTGCCTTGGAACTTTCTAGCAAACGAGAAGGACATCATGAGAGAAGGCACCGTAAGCAAAAAACAAGCCAGAGAGCTGATTTTACAAAGCTGGCAGGCAAGATGGCGGAGCGGTAACAAGAGCAAATGAACACATCAGTTCATCAACATTGAACCGTGGTTTGGACAACATATTGTACTAAAAAAATTAGCAAAAACGCATAACAAACTTAGTGTAGTAGTGTAATATAATAAAATCTGTGTGTCGAATGAGAGCATGCTCCACTATGGTCTATTCTTCTTATAGCTCGTGGTATTTGTTTTTTACAGTCTTAGGAACGCTGCTTCTTTCTGTACTATTATTCTCACTAACGAGCGATTACTTACTAATTTATGACTATTGGCCATCATTTGTGGTATTAATGTATCGGTAGTCGCACCAATCCGTTCTTTTCTAAGGCTGGTCTAATATGGGAACACGAAAATCGTGTGTATGGCGTCATCTACATTTCCGTAGTAAGCACACTCGAGGCCTAATTTCTTGCTTATGCCATGTAGATAAGTGGTGAAACGGCCGTACTCTATCAGTACCTGGGTTAGGTGATAGTTTAGTCGTCCGTGTTGTTTCCCAACCCAAGTCCCAAGGTATGGTTTCTGTAAGCAGTTGGGCGATTTCCATTGTTACAGTTTGGTAAGCAGTTATATTATACATTTTCCAGCGTTTCTGACCATATTGGGACAGCATACAAGAGGAGGGTAGAACAAACTACCGCAGATATTAGCCTTCTCTTCATAGTAGTCGGTTCGAACTTATTTGGCATTATTCTACCTATAGCCACCGCTGTCTTAATGGCTTGGACCGAAACCATTGCTATGTGGTGGTCATAGCTAAGGCGTTTGCCCATGTATCTTCCGAGGTATTTGGTACTATCTTTAGGAGATACTTCATGGTCCCTTATCCTAAAATTAATGGCACCGATTCGTCTTTTGCTCGAGAATATTATTGCTTAAAGTTTTGCGTGGCAATAGTTTTTGTTTTCTTGTTTTTGGCCATACGTTAATAACGCGCAATGCTTACGAGCTCGTTTTCTGCCCTAGCGCTTGCCATTAAGGTAAAGTCGTGAACAAAAGCTACTAACTTTATTCATTTCTCCAGATTTACTCTTAGGAAGCCGTCAAAAGCAATATTCTAAAAAGTCGGCACCAGTACGTATCTTTCTTACATTTCGCATGTCACCTGTATTGTTTTTGTGCTATATTGGCTTTGTAAGATTTGGCTTCTGTTTTGTTGTCGACCACGCTAGATAATTGAACACATTCTTAACGTCTAACGTGACCATGGCATAGTCGCCTACTTCTTTTGGTGGTGGTATAGAGAAATGCGCTATATAGAAGTTCGTAATATAAAAGTTTGACTATTACATTTTTCATTTTTGATGAAAGCTAATAGTGGTCTACCCAGGGTTGTGTCTTTACTACTTCGTTTTCTTATGTTGGTCATTGAAAATGAATGATTGTTTGACAGAGTGTTGTAGATCCGTTAGCATTAGCATAGCTGTACAAAGTTTGTTCAGCAGTTAATTAGGTCTTGTCTATTTTTGGAAACGCCCATTCAAAACTTTTGAGTGTGTTTTGAGTTTATGGTTTAAATTACTCGTTATTCATGTTTAATATTATGTCAATATATTTTCTAGTTCAAAATGCAAATGTATCATACGTAAATAAAAATAATGTCGATGATTACGTACAATACTTGGAGCAATTATGCAGACTAACAACGTTAAACAATGTTAAAGTAAATGGCAAAGCCAACATTCGGAACGCAGAAGATGTAGTGTACGTGAATGGATATAAAATTAAGAAATTGGCTTTGAAAGTAATAAAAACTCGTGCAGATGACACTTTAACTGCCACTATACTTGTAGAATCTGGACGAGCACATATTTCAACAAAACGTAAAAATACTTGGAACAGTCTACGCAGAACACGTTCAAGTTGTCTACATCAATAACGTAAATTTTTCACAGTTGTTTGAAAGAGTACTATTCAGAGACTGGGATCAAAACATCACTGCTATATACACGTTTGGTCAAGTGAATACGCGTAATGTTGACAACATTTCTAAACTTTTTTGTTCAAAATCTTTTTTAGCAAATATTTTTGTACCAAAAATAAATAGCGTCTTCGTTCAAGATTTGATTGATACAAAAAGTACTGAAATGCAATCTTTAGTAGTTCCAGGAACGCTACAGTTAAATTACCCAACGTTTATGAAATCATTAAATTCGGATAAAACTCCTTGCAACATCGAACGTGCTGTTAATGTCTTACAGAACCCACCAAGCACTTATTGGAACACTGTTGAGGTTTCTTATAACGTGACTTTATGGGATAATAATTGTCATCTTAATGTTATCATGGATGAAGCAGTAACTACAAAAAAGAACAATGTTTTTTATTCGCAGGTACTACAATAACGTAGATGAGTGAAGTCTTTTTTTTTACTAAAGCTTTATAGGTTACGTTTGAGCATCACGTTTCCGCCAGTAACGTAGTTTTGAAAAAATTCATCAACGGGGTACATTTGAATAATGTTTTTGAAGATGCCGTTTTGAAGGATGTGCCAGAACAGGTACTTATCAGTTTTATTTATTTAGTAGTGAGAGTTATAGTGTTTTAGATAATAACTGGCCATAAAATTTTCCACAAATTGGCAATTGCCAATGGCGTTGCTGAAACCGTATATATTCCAATAATAAACGAAATTGATATCAATCTTTTGAATGCAAGTATTATAGATTCCGGTAATATTTACAATACGGTCATTAAAGGTCCGAAATTGTTTTTTGGTGGCTTGCAAGCAAATCGACTAATAGTAAGTTTTGTGCACAGTAGACTATATAAAAAAACTAATTTTTTTAGACAAGTTCGATATCAAGATTAAATCCCAAAAGCTTAGTTACGTTGAACGATCTTACAGTGATACCAACGGCATATTTTTATCATTTGTATATTGATAATAACTTTGACGTTGCTTTTGTAAATAACTTCAATTTTTCAAATTTTATGGCGCAGCGTCTATTGTGCAATAGTGACTATGTTCAATTTGCAACTGGGGTATATTTTGTGAACAGTGCAGTACTATTGGGTAAGTCGTTATTTTATCATACCTATTGGTTCAAACCCACGCATTTTTTAATGTTTTAATGTTTTGTCTTTTATGTCTTTTCAAAAAATTACTTCGAAGATGCAAAACTTGTAAGCGAGAGCGCGTTAAGAAGAAACGTAACA
This sequence comes from Aquatica leii, assembly GCA_035610365.1. Classification (NCBI taxonomy): domain Eukaryota; kingdom Metazoa; phylum Arthropoda; class Insecta; order Coleoptera; family Lampyridae; genus Aquatica; species Aquatica leii. Next base: position 31,984,636 of record CM069439.1, read on the forward strand.
AAACCAAGTTTAAACATAAAAAGCTTACTTTGTCCATCTTAGGTAAAGTGCTTTGACCCGTCTTCAACAGGTCTAAGTGGTTTATGAGAACTTCAGTCAGAGAAGACTCTAACCAGTGAAACTAGCAAGTAAAGCCACGTTTCTTAGTTTTTTGCTGAACATAATACGTCTGGCGTAAAGGTTTCAGCGAAAACCTCCATTCCGCACAAATTTGCAAACCATCCACTAGTAACATTTCCGCGGCATTATTCAAAGAAGTTTGTCCTCCTTATTTTAATGGGTGATTATCGTGAACATGACTATTCAAAGTGATGTACGAAACTCCATAATTGTTACGCTTTTTGAATGCTCATCAGTCTTCTCTTCACAGCAGCTACTACTTTTTCCATGTGAACGAGGCCGTAGTTGCATTTGACAGATGCTTCAAACTGCTCCGTATTCTTATGTGGCATTTGTTTTGGCATTGTATCAGAACATAGAAACAAGTGCACAACTCAATCACAAGATTAGGTTCGGGGGCGAGAGGACAGTTTTCATTGTATGTGTGTAAAGCTATATAAATTATAGGAGTTAAAAACACAGCATAACCACGGCAAAAAAGTCTGAACCAGTGGTGATAGTCTTCACCGTCCAGTATTGAGTAATTTTTAATTTTAACAAAATTTTTAGAAACTGCAGCGTTTTTTAAATAGTAAAATACAAAATCACTTCTTAAATGTACTCTGTGTCATTGCAATTGCAACACCAAGAAGGGGTGGGAATTTTGTGATGAAAATTGGCAGGAAAATTTAACTACTCAGAGGTACTAAATGATTAAAATTTCAAAGAAAAAGAACAAAGATGAATATAATGATGTGTTGGTTCTCTCCCTATTCACTTCACTTCACGCTCTCTCACTCTTCGTAGCATGGATCTAGTAAGTGGTCGATATGTTATTAAAATATTGTATCTCGAGCAACTTGCAATTCCTGCCGGAGGGCTTCCTGTGTCTGTGGAGGATGGGTTAAGTTACTTAGTCTTCTGCCCGTAATGCCACATACGTGTTCAATAGGCAAAAACTCGAGAGATCAGAATGGCCATGGTAAGAGAATAACATTGGCTTCTTTGAATCGATCTATAGAGTGCCTTGCTATATGGGGACGAGCATTATTCTGCGGGAAAAGTGGGGTTTTCAACTGCTAAAGAAATAAAGGAATATGGAATTCTACCACCTTGGTAATATATCGCCGGGCGTTCATATTGCTTTGGAGTAGAAGAAGGGGGAGAATGCGGACCCAACAAACCACAAGAACTTGCGTGGCACAAGTTTGCCACAAGAAGGTTAGGTTAAGGTCAGAAAAGTGTGTTAAAATAGAAAGAAAATCTAGTTAGACTCAGTTTAATGGGCTAGGTAACGGAGACGTGCTAAGGGAGCAACCGCTTCAGCGAGTCATCTGCATTACGGCTTATCCTCGCTTTGAAGGAATAAAACTAAGTTGATAGGAAAAGAACTTTGACAAGCAGGAAGGAAATAAGAGATGCAGAGTTCGTCAAGTAGCGACAACGAAAAATAAACTGAAGAGTGTTATTCAACTAAAAATAATATAATAAAATGACTTTAAATTAAATACAGAGGATATCTACAAGAATGGTGCAATAAGGCCCGAGGATAGTTCTAAGGAATAAGGATTGGAGCGATGCTAGTTTCCTGATCACGTGAGAATGTCAAAGTGTGTGGTACCAAATGTCTAAGCCATAAGTGAGCATGGGAATGACTGCATTGTCGAAGATATTTGCAAGATGTTTTTTAGAACAAGTGCAAGACACTCTTACACTTGTCAACTACGAAAGCGCAATGTTTTACAAAACTCAGTTTGTCGTCGAGCAATAATCCGAGGTACTTGAATTTGAAAACCGTACAGACAGGAACATCGTGAAGTAAGATGGTCTCATCTTAGTGTGGAGTCAAAGACCATGTACTTTGTCTTGTCTGCAGAAATACTTAGTTTATTGCTGCCAGCCTAGCTAATCACAATATTTAGACACGAGTTTGATTTCGCCTCCAAGTCTCGTCGAGAGTTTGTGGACACTGTAACGGCAATGTCGTCCGCATAAGGAAAAATGTCGCAGTCTGCTGGTAAGTCCTTTTCTAGGAGGTCAGCCCAAACTCCGAGTTTTGTAGACAGCCCTTCGCAGTCGTTTGGTGAAAACGGAATGTGAAACGTTTGCAGAATAGGTTATTGATCTATTTGATAAATAGCTATAAATGACACGCGCAGCGTCAGCAGGTACCCTATTAACGACGAGAGCTTCGATTATAAAAGGTCCCCATACGTTATTGAACGTTCCAAAAATATTTATGAAAATAGCTAGTCTATACTTGGAAACGTTCGATTGTACAATAGTCATTAATCGACGGCGGCGTCAGTGCTAGAAACAAAGCCATATTGACTAGGATAAAATAAAATATTTGGCGGAATGTCGCCGTGTATCTTTTTAAGGAGTGTTCTTTCGAAAAGTTTGCCTAGTTCCGATAACAAAGTTATCGGAGGATACGAGTTCGGGTTGATGAGATCCTTCTTTTTGGGCTTGAGAATAGTGATTAGCTTACCAGCTATCCAGCTGGTAGGAAAATAACCGTATTTTATGGAACAGTTGAACAGGTCAACGATTGTCAATGAGAGAGAATCTAGAACAACCGTTCGCAAAACGTTATATTGGATTTCGTCAAAAATTTGCTAACTACGATCAAATCGTAGTACGTGACAACCCAGTCCTGTCGGAAATTACTATGCAAGCGAAATTGGGATCTTAATTGAGCATGCTAGGGGTTGTCTGTCGATGAGATGAGATGGTGTAACGGCCGCCGTATTTGACATTGGAACACGGTTGGATCCACAGGAACTTCAGAAAGGATAACTTGTAAACTAAACCTCACAGACTCGTCGCTAAGCTTTTTTCCACGAAATTTTGGTAGGAGCTATACTTCACTGCCAGTTTGTACCGGTAAAGCCGGCCATGTACGAGACTAGACATTGATGTTTAATGTCTGCAGGGGCTTTTCGGTGGGGTTTTCGCAAACAACGCACTGCTCGCTTTAACTTGTTTGACTTGAGACTACACCACGGTACACCGGTTCTAGATATTATGCGTATGTTGTTTAAGTTATGTTGGCAAGAATTAAGGATAATTTTGGTCAATTTATCAATGATGGCGTCTACAGATTTGCGATCGTATTGCCTTGGATGAATACCAAATGAAACGTACATAATCCCCACAGTGTGGTGTACATGCCCCTCAACAGAAAATTAAGAATTGCACCGTTCATCACGTGTTCGTCTGACTCTCATACGGCCATCATGCATTCCCAAACAGACACTGAAGACTACTTTATGCCATTTCAGATTCCAGTGGAGTCGCAACCTACATCGCTCCAAACGTTGATGTCAGTGTTGAGCTAATTCGACGGTAAACTGTTTGAAGGGTTACCTTCAGTGCCTAACCATTGATCGGCAACTGATCTGGTGCTGGAGAATTGGTCTTTTATTGCCATAAGTCGAAGGCAGTAATGCATTTTATTTGTTTGCTTCCGTTTCCCAGTTTCTTGTCTACGACGGTTCTCACCTTCTCTAACCCATGCTTGATAACAAGACATGATAGTGGATTGCTTCCGGTTATTCATGAAGAAGAATTAGACGACAATCCAGAAGAAGAAATCGAAGAGCGGAAAACGTATGGAGAGAACTTACTAAACACAGAATAGTTAATAAGTGGGGAGAACAAAAATATACCCCGTTTTTTCTTTTTTTAAGTGTACTATTTTTTTACAGTACTTTTATAGGTTTTTGGGTTTACAGACTAAGGTGTTTATATTCTTAAACATTCTGTCTTAGACGGCTCGAGCCAAAGATTTATTAACTGTTTCTTCAATTCAGTTTTTGTAGTTTTTATCAAAAATGTGTACTATGATGCTTATAGTAAATAGAATCTTTGAAACTGATTCTAATTTATTAAAACGGTTAAGTTTGATTATTTTAGAATTTGCCGAAATACCTTTAATAAGCGTATTATAATAATAGTGTCCCGTTTTTCTTTTCTTAGGTGTACTATTCTTTTTTCAGTAGTTTTTTTTAGTTTTTGATTTTACAGACTAAGGTGTTTATATTTTTAAATAATGTCGGTTTGAGCTAAAGGTTTATAAGTTGTTACTTTAGTTCAGTTTTTGTAGTTTTTATCAACAATTTTTGAATTTATTGTTTTTGGATATGCTAAAATATCTTTAATAAACGACGTAATAGTTGATGACATTGTTGTAGACGATGATATTCAATTAATTCAAATTTAATAAATTTTTTTTTGGTAGTTTTTACTATTGGCTTTTGATCAGTTTATTATTTGTTTTTAATTATTTTTATATCTTTACGTAATTTTTATCATTTCTAGACTTTTTATTTCGGTTAATTTTATTGATTAAAATGTTTGCTGTTTAAAGAAAAAAACTTGTTTTCAGACTTATATGTTTGACAGGTAGTGTCTCGTTTTTTCTTTTTTTAGGTGTAGTATTCTTTTTTACAATAGTTTTATAGGTTTTTGGTCTACAGACTAAGGTGTTTATATTTTTAAGTAATCTATTTTAGTCTTATAGGGTTTTAAATTATAGACTAATGTTTCTACTTAGAACCAGCTAGTGTCCCGTCTTTTCTTTTTTTAAGTGTACTATTCTTTTTTTCAATAGTCTTATAGGTTTTTGGTTTGGACAAAGGTGTTTATATTTTTAAATACTCTGTCTTAGACGGCTCGAGCCAAAGATTTATAGGTTCTTTCTTCAATTCAATTTTTGTAGCTTTTGTCAATAATTTTTGAATTTATTTGTTTTAGGATATACCAAAATACCTTTAATAAACGACGTAATAGTTGATGACATTGTTGTGGATGATGAAGTTCAAATAATTATGGCTCCTAAATACTTCAGCAATAATATTTCTATAAGCAATGATTTGTTGATCGAGTTACTAAATGGACAGGATTTGGTTTTGTTGTACGGTCACTCTCTTCTTTTGGGAAGAGATAACGTTATTGAAGGATCTATTGTAAGAAACAAGTATTTGTGTTTTTAGCGCTAAACTTAGTTTTTAGAAATTTAATAATGTGTCTATGTTTGCTGATGTGCAAACGGACAGGTTGAATGGATTGGTTATAACTGACATTGAAGAGTATATTAGAAGTGCTTCGCCAATCGTTCAAAATGACGTGATTCGAAACACGATAGAAATAATGGACAATGAAATTAAAAGTAGCGTCAAGTTATCAAATGGTAGTATTTTTACGTGCTAATAGCAAAACACTAAGCATTTATCTTGTAGAAATGTCTGATTATTACTTGTATTTAGAGAAAGCGAATGAGTTGGAAATTATCACAACGAATATATCGCATGCCTACGCATATAATAGTAAAGGCACTGTGTTGCTTTACCTTACTCAACATCAAAAGGAAAATGCGTGTAGCCTAAGTAACTCATGTCCTTGTCCGATTCAAGAGGTGCTGCAAATTACAAATGAGAAATCAATTCATTCCATTGGGAAAAGTCATATTCAAAGAGTTTTTGGTTATGAAAGTGATGATATAAGTATTCAGTTAGTTACTAACGGTATAAGTACTAGCGAACTATGCAGGTAAGTGTGCTATTTCCGCATGTCTGATTTTGCCAAAAGCTAAATCTCGTCGTTATTGTCTCAGTTACATAAACGTACTCCATTTTAAGGTTTTTTTAGAATGAAAATTGCTTAGAACATAGTTCATCGTTAGGCTTGGTTTTAGAACTGTGTTTATCAAATGTACTTATTATCTTCTTTTCCCCAATTCGCTTTAGTGTGTTTGTACACTGTGGACGCTTGGTCTTCGTATGTTTTTAACCAGATCACTTGTTAGACACTCAAAGTCTATAGTATTTTATTAAGTCTTATTGTGGTTTAAAGTTTTCCAGTGGATTATTCATTAATGTTAGTTGCTCTATGGCTAAACCTAAACTGTTTTTAATCGGTTTGCAGTTTCTTAGTTTTTTGTTTGTAGCAATTGTTTGGTATATTGCTCTTTGCTAACGCTGAGTCGACCGACCAATTATAATCTAATCCCGTACATTTTGACGTAGTAAGTGTTGAGTTATCCAACTAAATATCGGTACTTCCTTTCATCGGACGTAATTCCGTTGATGCCAAATCGATTCTCAGTTTGGGCAAATTATATTTGCAGTTGTTTTATTTTAATGGAAAGAATAGTATAAAGAAGAGGATAAGGTCTCACCCGACTGGCGTGGTCAAAGTCCGTCACTTGTAGAATAGGTTAAGTTTAAGAGATGCATAGGATAGTCTGGTTATGTGAAAGGACGAGTTTTTGCAAAGACTTCTAAGACAAAAACCAAATGTTAGTAAACTCAAAATACTTTCTAATATAGTCTCTGAGTTCTTTTTATGTGCCTATATACGCTTACATAAGACACAAATCTAAGGATAGTTAGGATGGATCGGAATAGTAGTTAACGGTGACTAACAATCACTCTGAACATCATCAAATTTACGACAAGCAAGAATTCAATATGCTGGAGAGTCATGAACGTCGCACGACGGACAGCGGTCGTCATTCAAAACGTCGATTGACAAAGAACAAGGATGCCTGAGATGAGGGAATAAGCATTACTTTTTTTCTGGGAAGTATCTTACAGCTTCTGCCATTCACCTGAAATTAAGACCTTTAGATGACGCTTTTCCACTGAAAAAAACTGAAATTCGTCAGTCAAAACGTGCTGGTCTAAGAATGTGCACAAACTAGTCTTGCTTCAAGCTTTAGCGGAATGATGTTTGGATATTACACAGGATAGGAACGGCGCGATATAACTGGATGATAGTTCTAAGAAATAAGGATTAGAGGGAGTCCACGTCTGTGGTATCAAACGTCTAAGGCATAAGTGAGCATCGATATCGCTACACTGTTAAAGATATTTGCAAGAGTTTTTTTGTATAGGTTTTATTTGAAACATTGTAGAACAAGTTTAAGGCGCTCATGCACTGATTAACCACGAAAGCGCAATACTTAACAAAACTCTGCTTGTCGTCGAGCCAAAGTCTAAAGCTACAGCACCATGCCGTTATTCGAGTGGTCGATCACCTCCTGGTTCTGAACAATGAGTCGATTCAATGCTTTAATTTTAGAAATCCGGGCCTCGGAAACATACATAGCGTCTCAGAGACCGAATTACCGATTCTAAACCAGTTCCTGCAGCAAGAATCAGAGCAATTTAAGCAGTTAAACAAACCAGCCGTAAGTGTCGTACACAAAATCCTTCTGAAATGTGGAACCAAACCCGTCAAACAACGGTACTACCCGCAAAACCCAGCGATGCTATCATGAACGACGAGGTCGATCACATGCTTAGAGATGACATCATCGAACCATTCCGCAGTCCGTAAAGTTCGCAAGTGGTTTTGATGAAGAAGAGTACTGGAAAATATCGTTTTTGCATCGATTTTCGTCAAGTGAACGAACTCGCCGTAAAAGATGCATATCCTATTTCTTTAATACAGGGATTTTAGACAAACTGAGGGGAGCCAGTTCCGCTCAATCCAGTAAGTAGAACGATTACGGCGATGTAATAAGACCTGAGCTAGAGCAAATAGCTTTCGCGTGTTTAGACATCGTCGTTTTTGATAGACAATAGATAGACAACTTGCGAGAGGTGTTTCAATAGCAACGATCGTGAGGGATTTGTCTATAGGAAGACAAATGCTTCTTTTGCCAGACAGAACACAAAATAGCTGAGAAGATTCCTGGGATTGCTGTTTTGGTACCGCAAATTTGTCCCCGGGATTCGCACAAATCGCCGCACCACTCACCGATCTCCTGAAAAAACATACCCGGTATCATATAGAACTCCTTCTCAAGACGAAGCGTTTCAAAAATTAAAAGTTGCATTTACTTCCGACCCGGTTTTGACCTATCTCGATTTTAGGGTTCAATTCTGACTGCAATGCGACGCCAGTACTAGTGGACTAGAGGCCGTGTTAACCTAGGTCCAAAACGCCGACATACAGGTAATCTGAGAAAAATTACTCTATCATTGAACTCGAATGTTTAGCTGTAATCTGGACTGTTCGAAAATTGAAGAATTACCTCGAAGGCTGCTACTTCCAGGTAATCAGCGACCGGAGCTTGAAGTGGCTCAAGACCATGAAGAATCCAACTGTATCCTTGAGCTACAACAGTTCGATTTCGAAATTATCTACCGCCCCGAATCCCGAAATGTCGTAGTCGACGCTCTGTCCCGGGTCCACGTAGAAAGTCCTGTTCACTACGTCGCAACCGCAAACAGAGACCGTCCCCGACCTCTGGTATCAGCGAATGACGCGACTAGTGAAAAGAAACCGAATAAATGGCCAGAATTTTGCATCATTGAAGAAGAATTTCCCGATAACAGATACCAAGAGTGGTGAAGGACTATAGCCGAGATTGAAGATTTGCATATTCAAAGCTCGACGGCGCCAGGTTCTTGGAAACTGCCTCGACGCACTTACCGCAGGCCATTTTGGGGTCGCCAAGACCCTCGTCCATGTCTTCAAGACTTACTACTGGCCCAGAATTTTTCGGGATGTCCAGACCCGCGTCCGAAAATGCCAGAAATGCTCGCCGGAAAAATGCATTTCTATCAAAGCCATCAACCGTGGGCGATTGTCAGCGGAGACTTAATGGAGCCATTTCTGAAGTAGAAATGGACCGAATTGAAACTGCTAAGGACCAACACCACAGTCGTTATCCTGACAGCACTAAAACAAGTAATTTACAAGTTTGAATGTCTAAAAGTAGTACTCACCGACAACGGGTGCCAATTCATCAGCAAGACTTTTCAAGGAGAGTTGATTTCGCTAGGGATTCAGTCGCGACTCACACCGCCGTATACTCCAAAACCTAACCTTGTGGAGATAAACAAGGTACTGGGAGTAATGATTGCCCAAACCACAGGAGACGACCAGCGAGATTGGAATCAGCACGTCAATGAGATCGTCTTCGCCGTGTATACCTCGCAACATACGTCCACTGGTTTTACCCCAGCATTACTCAACCTCAGCCGTGAATTGACAGCACTGAGCTCTCTATCCAAAAGTTCTGTCAAACCAACTGGAGATGTCAGACAGAACCTGCATCATCTCAAAACTCCAGAATATGTTTCAGGTAACCTACAATAGACTCGCTCAATTTTTTGTTTGGCAAAGTCATTATTATAATCTCCGGCAACGTCTATTCCGACTCTAAGTATTTGCTACCGTGTACAAAAGACCAAGATCACTGTCCGACAAAGCCAAAAGCTGCAACGCAAAACTCGCTCCAAAGTATTCTGGGCTTTATAATATACTCGAGTAAAAGGATAGGTTACTGTTTGGATCGACAGGAACTTACGAGAAGATAACTTGTAAACTAACTCCTAAAAAATCGTTGCTAAGCTTCTCTCTACGAAGTTGTCTTCACTGCCAGTTTGTACCGTAAAAGAAAAGTCATTGAGGTTGAGTCATTAAGGGGCTTCTTGGTAGCATTTTTTGCGATACGTAATCTCTTGTTTTAATCAATTACACTTTAGATTTTACTACGGTTCTAAGACTTGTGAAGAAGCAGGAATTGAACTAGGAATTGACGTGTTGTAACGGGATCGATGTGTTTAAAATCGAGAATTGTCAAAAGATGAGGCTTGGGGCATCGATTTAAACCGGTGGTCACTTTCAGCCACCTGAGAAATAACGGTAAAGTAATGTCGACATTAGTAAAGCCTAAGTGGCTAGAAAAAGTTTAAGGTTGGTGAGGATCGTTTACAACACATTCGTCTACGAAGTTCTCTACGCATTGTCTTCGCTGGAGACGCTTATAGAGAGGTTGGAGATAAATACGAAAATCCAACCGTGACCATGCCGTCATTCCTTGAATGATTGAGTGTAAAAGTTTCATGAACACCAAAACTGCAATGATTGAGTTTTATTCGCGTAGCCGCGATGCATCCAAGTCATTTTAAGTAGTCGTTTATAAAGATAATAACTCATTTTATATAGTTTTTGCTTCTTTTTAACTTTTCCAAAATGACTTACGACTGGTTGTTAATTTTGACAATGTAGTTAACTATGTGATTATGTCGCTAAGTGTCGTCATTGGTCGCCAAATACAAAATTATTTGCTTTGCTGACGACATTGCCAAACCTACGCTTTAGTGAACAACGGCGTCAGTTAACAAAATTATTGATATTATTTTTTTAGAACAAACAGTTCGACTGGATTTAATGAGACTACATCACTTATGTGGATTACACACTCTCCAAATGGAGCAGTTGACCATTACTATTATCCAGAAAATGTATCCGGCTACGTTAGCGGCGTAGAATTTTTTAGTTATAATGGAAGTTCGTACGTAATAATTACAAGATTTTATGAACCAATTAATAATACTTACAATGTACCATGTCTTGTATTTAAAATAACCAAAGAACGGGTAATTCGGTGAACGGCATTATATCGTGGTTGTTGAAAACTGAATTTTAGGGGGACGTCGAGTTAATTCAAACGATTTCAGCTGAAAGTGCTTGGGTGTTGCATTTATTCCACACAGTCAATGGAGTAGTTATTATTATAGGTTCTCTTGCGTCTACATCAAAGTTAAACAGCAACTCTGGTGTCTCGGTTTATAGGTTTGACGAAAAATTGGAGCAGGTAAATAATTTTTTTAAGTCCATTAATGGTAACTACAGTCTGCGTTGTAGTTCACATTACTCAGAAAGACGCCTAGTAATGGCTGTACTTCAGCAGTTGGTGTGGTGATAGGACCTGATAGTTTGCTTGTAGTGGGTTATAAAGATGGACCTTTGCAAGTGTTTAAATACCACCCAAAATTTGACAACTATTATTTTTCTAAAAATATATTTACAGAAACTTCAGTTACCAGTTTGTCTGTTTTTTACGGAAGCTGTAAGCTATTATTGTTTATACAAACGCACGACTACTATATATTTTAGATATCGGAACGAGTGATCCATACTTATGCGTTGTCACTGAAGGTGGAGGTTTCAACATGTATTCGTATAGGTATGTGGAAGGATGGAAAATTCTATCAAGTGGTGTGCTTGAAGGTCTTCAAATGTTAGTTCCGTTCAAACTAGGAAACACTCAATACTTATTTGGAGCATCGAGCAAATTAAGTTTGTTGTTAAATGTTGTTAAGCACGGTTCTAATTAAGTTAAATGTGATACTTAGTAATTTATAACCTAGTCTAAATAGAGGCTAAAGATTATAATCTTTGGTCTGAATAAGCATATGTTTCTGTTCTTAGTTGTTGAATAAATACTTTACTATTACAATTCCTTAAAAAATCATTTCTGAGTAGGTAGTTGGCTTATCTGCCGCCAGTTTTAATATTTACATGCGCTTTATACAGCGCTTTAATCTTTATCTTTATTTCTTCTTACTATGAGAAAATTGTCAAAATCTTTAAAATTTTTAAATACGTGCTGCCATCAAGTAACTTCAACTTCCAAAAAAATTAATAGAGTTGGTTAGTTATGGATTATGTTTTGGCTATGCAGGCATTAACTCACTCAATATTGAATAGATGGCGATAATGAAACTAACAATTACACTAATTTATATCGAACTATCCCTTGAAAGATAACTTCACACACTTGTTTAACACTTGTTGATTACATTAAAGTCTCGTACAGTGTTATACTTCGCAGATTTATCTCAAACAGGCGTTAATCACTTATTAATTTAGACTTGAATACTCTTCTTAACACTGCCGTCCTCACTGCAATAATTGCCCTATGATTTGTTTGCACCGCATTATACATTTTAGCGAAACGTTCGCGAATAATTTCTCGAACGTTTCACTGCCCCCTTTTTAGGCCTGTTCTGTTCTAGAACAGGAAACTGGATGCGACACCGGTAGAAAGGATCGTGGCGATAGCAGCAGCTTCCTCCATTTCGGCAACTTCCTTGACCATAAAAATAAAAGTCAATGGACTTTTCCTGACCCGATATTCTTCTTGGTTGGTAACTACAGGCCAACACTTGAACGCCTGTTCCTCGGAAGACGACCTTCAACATGTTTCGAAGTGTCCTCCAATTCAGTTGATCTAAGCCACAACCAAGTTTGGGTACTGCCAATTTCTTAACATATGTTGGAACTCCATTTCTCTCTTGAGATTCAATAATGTTCGTCAGAGATTTTCGTATAACAGTTTGCTACGTGAGTATTTCTTGGTGACCAGATAGAAAACGAAGCATCTGTTACCGCGTAATCTTAAAACTTTTCCGACTGTCGGTTGCTGTCTTCGTAGTTCATCTACCTGCCCAAACTTCCTTTTAAATACGACTGCAACCCCTCTGGACATGTCAAGATATTTGCTCACGCAATGTGCGATGGCGTAATTTTTTCCAGAACTTCCGTATAAGCTCATAAACTTCTCGAACTCCATTCCTTCGATTTGATTGCTGGTTCTGCTGTTTATTACTCTGGTTTGGACCTGAACTTGTGTATTGTGGTTATCGCCAGCCAACGGGGCTAGACAATCGACGTAGACCACTTTTGGCTTGCCTTTCGGTGGTTTTTGGATGCGATATATGACGTCATTAATACGCTGCAAGACTTCATAGGGGCCCTCCCATTGCCTTTGCAGCTTCGGCGATAAACCACGTCTCCTTTGAGGGTTATAAAACCAGACCATATCGCCAGGTTGAAACCCACCATTTTGCGCCTTGACGTCATATCTTGTTTTCATCCTGTCGCTGGCAATTTGTGTGTTTTTACGGACCTCTTCATGTACTTCGTCTAACCTCTTGGCCAGCTTGTTGACGTAATCTTCTCTAGCGACTTCCTCTTCCGGTCTTCGTCCAAATTGAAGGTCGCATGGCAATCGTATTTCACGACCGAGCATTACACAGGATGGTGTTTGGCCTGTGCTTTCGTGAACGGATGATCGGTATGCCATTAGGAAAAGGTGCAAGTACTGATCCCAGTCTCTTTGGTGTTCGGACACTACCTTGGCTAAGTACTTGCCCATTGTTCGATTCATCCGTTCAACCATGCCGTCAGATTGAGGATGGAGAGGCGTTGTCCTAGTCTTCTTAATTCCTAACAGTCGGCAAACTTCTTGAAACAGCCCAGACTCAAAATTGCGGCTTTGATCGGAGTGTAATTCCAACGGAACTCCAAACCGGCAGAAAAATTCTTTTACCAATACGTCTGCGACTGTAGCTGCTTCCTAGTTGGGTATGGCGTAAGCCTCCGTCCATTTCGTGAAATAATCCATCGCCACCAGGATGTATTTATTTCCCGAATCGGATTCTGGGAACGGCCCTGCGATGTCAATCGCTACTCTTTCCAAAGGGCTTCCTACGTTGTATTGTTTCATGGGTGCTTTGCGCTTTCTCGCTGGACCATGTCCTGATGCGCAGACCGTGCACTTACGGCACCATTTAATGACGTCTTCTTTACAATTCACCCAGTAGAATCGTTCTCGAACTTTGGGTCTTCTTAATGCCAAAGTGTCCTCCTGATGTACCATCGTGGAGATGCTTTAACACCTCTTACACCCGGCTCTTTGGCACTACCAACTGTAATCTGTTTCCTGTGCCCTCGAAACTTTCTCGGAATCGCTTAAGAAGAACGTCTTTTACTGTCAAAGACTCCCATTGCGCGCAATACGCTTTAATGTTTCTGCCCAAAGCACTCACTTCTTCCCAAGTTGGTCGTCGGCCGTTTTCTTTTCATTCCAGGAGTAATTTTATTTCAGGGTCGTTTTTTTGTTCGCCACGCAACTGCTCAGGCTTCCTCTACTCGTCATCAACCATAGCAGTTCTTCTGAAGCATTTGACTTTTTCTTCAAGTCGCGAACAATGGCTGCAATCCGCTGGACATGGTCTTTTGGACAGCGTTCCGATGACTGCTTCCGGCACGGTGTTCTGTGTTATAGTCATATTCTTGCAGTCTCTCGATCCATCTTGCCACTTGTCTTTCCGGGTTACGAAACTGCAGTGGCCATTTTAAAGCGCAGTGGTCTGTTCTCAGTAAAAATTTTCGTTCATACAAATATTTGTAGAAATTTTCTATGGACTTGACGACTGCTAACAGCTCCCTCCTAGTCATGCAATAATTCCTTTCTGGCCTGGACAAAACCTTGCCAAAATACGCGCTAACTTTTTCTTGTCCATCTTGAACCTGTGAAAGGACCGTGCTTATGGCCAGATTGCTTGCGTCGGTATCCAAAACAAATTTTCCATCTTTTCTTGGATAACTCAAAATCGGCGAAGTGACTAGGGCCTATTTTAGTTGATTAAAAGAATTTTCGCAGTCTTCATTCCATCTAAATTCTGCTCTTTCTTCCGTCGATTTTGTCAAAGGTTTGCCAATATTGGCACATCCGGCTACAAATCGTCTATAATAGGGGCACAACCCAAGGAAACTTTGGACCTGATGTTTGTCGATTGGTCTTAGCCATGCTTGCAATACTCGGATTTTGTCTGGGTCAGTCTTTATACCATCTCTATATAAGACGTGCCCAAGGTATTGCACTTCCTTCTTAAATACGTGACACTTCTTTGGGCTCAGTTTGACGTTTGCTCCACGTAGTCGCTGGAACACCTCTTTCAAATTATTCAAATGTTTTTCAAACGTTCTTCCAACCATGATCACGTCGTCTAGATAAAACACGTACGTCTTCTAAGACAGTCCGCGCAAGATGGTCTTTATCAAACGCTCGAACGTTACAGGAGAGTTACACAAACCGAAAGGCATCACGGTGAACTGCCACAAACCAGTTTCTATCGTAAATGCTGTTTTTTCACGATCCTTAGGTTCAAATTCTATCAGCCAGTAACCATTCTTTAAATTTGATGTGGAAAATCACTGGGATCCTGGCAGGGTGTCTAACGGATCGTCAATTCTGGGTAAAGGGTAGCTGTCCTTTTTGGTCACGTCGTTTATCTGTCTGTAGTCCACGCAAAACCTCATTGAACCATCGTTCTTCTTTACGAGTACCATTGGGGATGCCCATGGGCTACTTGAAGGTTCAATCGCGCCTTGTCTCTCCATATCCGTAATTATTTGTTCGGTTTCTTCTCTTTTTGCCAAAGGAAGTCTGCGTGGATGTTGTCGTATTGATCGAGCGTCTTCGGTATTAATTCTATTTTTCACCACGTTAGTTCTTCCTTTGGAACCACTCTCTAACCCGAACACATCTTTATACTGCTGGATCAACACTTTAACTCTAGCCAGCTGGTCTGGTCTGAGGTATTTGGAGGTAAGAATGTCTAATAAATGTTGTGGGCACTTTTTCGGCGACGTATCTTCATTAGACTTCACGCATCTCACAATTTGAGATACTGGTTTGCATTGGCCTGCCATGGTCTTCTTTTTGAACGTTTGTCCCATTCGGTCGACCTGTTCTAGTTTTCCGGACGCTCTTCTGGTCTTCTTTTGGGCTTAGTACAGCGTCGTCGTACGTGGCCCATTTGTCCGCAGTTCCAGCACGTCACTTCTTATTGGATGCTCTAGGAGTGATTTTGGGAATAACACGCTAGACTTAGAAATAAAACCAGGAGCTAAGGCAACAAACAAAACAAAAATAAGAATAAAAGTACTAGAAAGTTGGCAAAACAGATGAGAAAACAAGAAGAAGAGTATACGAAGTATTTCCAGACATTGAAGAACGTTTGCAAATAAAACATTTTGAGCCAACTGAGGGACTAATTCAATTTCTAAAAACACATGCTTCATATCCCAGTTACCGACATAGGATGAAACATAGTGAGACAACTGAATGTACCTGCGGAGAAATAGAAACTCCGGAACATATTACGTGTGAATGCGAGAAGATAATCTAAAAGGGGGAAGAACACCAAAGTAAACAAAGTGGTAAAACTATCAGTCAAACTATCAGGGACGAGCGTTCATGCAAAGAACTGAATAGCTTGACTCAATTAATCTCTAATATAGCGCGCAAAAACTTTATAGAGAACTAAAAGAAAAGGTAAAATCGAAAAAGTAGACCAATACATACGACGAAGTAAAGAAAGAAGAAAGGTCTCTACTATGTATACCAAAAGGATCACAAGACCTTTAAAGCCGAGAAGAGACAAACAACCGGATAGAAAAAATAACACAAATATTTTTTTATGTAAATAATATATGTATTATTGGTGATTGGAAAAAATTAATCATACTTTTTAGTTTAGTATGTAAGGAAGCTTAGTTGAGTACTCATAAGGACAAACACACGATCTATTATAGAATCTAGATAATAGATCAAGTCAGAATGAGTAACAAAAAAAAATGCAAACAGAACTATGACTGGAGACGGAAGCGTTTTTATTAGATAGGCCGCGGCGGCCGGCGTTTTGCGACGTCGCGTCGTCGCATGATCACGCACCTGCGTCGGATCTTTCAAATGTCTGCATTATCAACGTTCGATGGTAGGTTATGCGGGTTGTAACAGGTATTGGGGAATCGAGGTTCGCTTTAGAAGAGGAAGACTGAGACACAGCTACCACATCCAAGAAAGGAAGTAGACTCGCAAATTACCCATCCCGGCACGGAGAGGTAGTGACAAAAAATAACGAAGCCCCGTGATCGGATTGAGAACAGTTTAAATTCTTTAACTAGGATCAATTGGACGGCAAGCCTGGTGCCAGTAGCCGCGGTAATTCCAGCTCCAATAGCGTATATTAAAGTTGGTGCGGTTGAAAAGCTTGTCGAAAGTTGAAATTGTGTCTCGGGCCTGTGATGGCAACTGGCGCCCACGCGGGACGTTCAGCCGGTGTCACAAACCCGCCGACGGTGTTCTTAACCGAGTGTCCACGCGGGAGCCTGCAATGTTATCTTGATCAAATTAAAGTCGATAAAGCAAGGTAAACTGCGCTGGTATAATACGTGCATGGAATAATCGAATAAGACTTCTATTTTGTTGGTTTTTGTGGAACGTACAGAGGAAATGATCAATGGGTGCAGATGGGGGCATTCGTATTTCTAAAGTTTTTTTTTTATAGAAAAACTGCATAAAAACAATTTTAAAGCGGTTTTTTAACGTTTTTTATAAGAAAACCGCATAAGGTTTTTACCAAAAAAAAAAACGGTTTTTTAAAATTAAAAAAAAAAACGGTTTTTAAAAAAATTGTTTTTAAGAAACCGGTTTTTTTGTTTTTCGTAAAAAACGGTTTACTTCTTAAACAACCGGTTTTCTTCGTAAAAAACATCTTTTTCGTAAAAAAAACGGTTCTTTAAGAAGAACAGTTGTTAATTCATCCTCTTAGGTGGCAGCACACAAAACAAACTTTAAAGAACGTTCTCTGATTTGCTTCAAAGTTTAAACAACAACAAAAAAATTATTACAATTATTCGTTTTAATTCAGTATATTAACAATTGTGTTTAACAATTACAATGAAATCCTGTCTTTAAATTGCTTTTTTAATATTTTTTTATTTGTGTCCCCATCTGCCTCATAGTATCTGAACTTAATAAAACTATTATAGAACTATTTTTTTTAACTGGTGAACAATGGCTAAACTAAGCGACTTAAAAGTTTTTAAATCATCCATTTAGATGGCAGCACACAAAACAAATTTTAAATTATTTAATGTTGCTTATTAAATTACAATTGTAGCTAATAAATAATATCTATAAAACTAAAATATGTTTTTAGTAATCTAATTTACAACTGAAGTTACACTTTATGAAGTTTAATGTTTACCAAGAATTTAAAGTTTTTACTATTTTTAGTACGTTCTGTGATTTGCTTCAAAGTTTAAGCAACAACAAAAAATGTATAATAATTATTTGCTTTAATTTAGTGTATTAACAATTGTATTTAAATTCTGTCTTTTTAAAAGGGTTTTTTTTATTGATTTTTAATTTATTTTGATTCGCCATCTGCTTTTTAGTAGCTGTACTTAATACAAATATTATAATTTTGCAACTAGTGAATAGTCGCTGAACTAAAAGCCACTTAAAAGTTCTTAATTCATTAACTTAGATGGCAGCACACAAAACAAATTTTAAATTACGATTGTAGCTACTAAATGATATACGTTTAAGTAAAATATTTTTAATAGTGTAATTTACAATTGAGCTTACACTTTATAAAGTTGAGTTCAATATTTACTAAAAATTTAAAGTTTTTACGATTTTTACTAAGTTCTCTGATTTGTCTCAAAGTTTAAACAACAACAAAAAAGGTATTATAATTATTCGTTTTAATTCAGCGTATTAACAATTCTTTTTAACAATTACAATTAAATTCTGTCATTTTGAATAGCTTTTTTCAATAATTTTTAATCTAATTTAAGTCGCCATCTGCCTCATAGTATCTGAACTTAATAAAAATATTATCATTTTTCAACTGGTGAATAATGGCTGAACTAAAAGCCACTTAAAAGTTTTCAATTCATTCACTAAGATGGCAGCACATAAAACAAATTTTAAATTTGTTTATTGTTGCATTTTAAATTACAATATGAAGCTTTTTCTGACGTTTCTTATAAAAAAATTCCATAAAAACGCTTTTAAGCCGTTTCTTCTAACGTTTCTTTTTAAAAAACTGCATAAAAAGGCTGTTTAGTCGTTTTTTTCTAACGTTTCTTATGAGAAAACTGCATAAAAACACTTTTAAGATGTTTTTTAAACGTTTCTTATGAAAAAACTTCATAAAAACGCTTTTAAACCGTTTTTTTAGATATTTTATGAAAAAAACTGTACAAAACCGCTTTTAAGCCGTTTCTTCTAACGTTTCTTATAAAAAAACTGCATAAAAACGTTTTTAAGCCGTTTTTTATAACGTTTCTTATAAAAAAACTGCATAAAAACGCTTTTAAGCCGTTTTTTCTAACTTAAATTAACTAAATAATCAACTTAAATTGCGTTCTATTAAATTCAAAGTTGTTTTTAAACAATTACTAGTAATTAATTAAATAAATTACAAAAAAAAAATTTATTTTGGTAGCTACGTGCTGGCTATCTAATGTAATTAGTTTCAACCTTTGACAAAGAATGATAACGCCAAATTTAAAGGTTTTTATTTTGGCTATATAAATATTAGTTCGCTCAATGTTGAGTAGATGGCAAAAATGTTTTTGATTTTAAATTGTACAATTTGAAAAAAATTGATTAAATGCAAATCTGTTTTAAATTCAAACAAGTGAAATAAATGGCACTCAATTTAATGGAAGTGTTTAAATAACAAAATAATAATATAATGATATTATATTGGATGCTTTTGTAGATATTGAAGGAACATTTGACAATTTTACCTTCACCACAATTGCAAAGGCAATAAAAAAAGCATCACACCTTCAGTGCGAAACTGGGTCAACTAAATGCTCAGAAATGGGACGGTAACAGCTACTATGTACGGTAGAACTGTAGGAGCCAAAGTAGCTGACGGAGTGCCTACAAAGTGGGGTTCTGTCACCTCTACTGCCTCGTCATGGACGGCCTACTACAAGAACTAGACGACGGCGGTGTATTCGCTTTAGAATACGGCGGCACCGTGAAGTTTAAGGCAACTATATCGAACATACGTCAATAAATGGTGCAAAAAGAGGGACTATCAATGAACTCAACTGAGGCGGCAATTCTTCCATTTACCAAACGACGGAAAACGGCTGATATAAAACTACTTACAGTGTACGGAGTCACGCTTTCGATGACAAAAGAAGTCAATTATCTGGGACTCAATCTTGATACCAGACTGACTTTGAACGCTCATCTACAAAAAGTCACAACGCAGACCATCAGGATTCTTTATGCACCCAATCAGATCGTCGATCATACATGGAGATTAGAATATATCTGGTGATAACAGATAACGTCCAAAGCAGCTATGGAAGCACTACTTTCACTTCCATCATTACACCTCGTTGTAATAATGGAGACAAGACAAGCAGCATACTGCATGCAGATTACTAGGAAAAACAAACCAGGTACAACGTGCTGCGTGAAGAAACAATCTTGTTAATTTGTGTTGAATTTAGCTGGTTCGGGGTGATAAAAAACGATAACTTAGTTACGCAGATGAAAAATAAATTCTGTACTTTTAATGTTAACTCTTAAGCTTACAATTGCAGACTGACTAAAGATGGTATTTAAAGGGGTGAAATGTCCCCACTACTAACGTATAAAGGTGAAGCATTAACATATACCCCAGCATTGAAACACAAATTTCAATAACACACAAATGCAAATACATGAAAGGTAAACATCTATCAAAATAAAAGGTATTGTATTAATAATAAACAAAACAGAAATTTTACTGGCTTAGGTCCTTGGGCAGTAGGCAAATTCTGGTAACAGCTCTCTTCACAACACCAGTGGCGGTTTTCAAAGTTACTACGCGAGTAATGCGATCACCACCTGGATGCAATGTTTGAATCTTAGCGGAAGGAAGCGGAGGAAGATTTTTATCCTTCATAATCACGAGATCCCCTTCTTCTAAATTTGTGGCATTGTGTTGCCATTCTTGACGGCGTTGTAACTCGGACAAGTATTCGGATGACCATCGTTGCCAAAAATGCTGATGAAGTTTTTGCACAAGCTCGTAACGAATTAACCGATTATTTGGTACTGTTTGTATTGGAATAAGTTAACGGTCTTCCCACCAAGAAGTCAGCGAGTGTAAGAGCAGTAATATCGTTAGGATCAGTTGTCAGAGGGCAAAGCGATCTGGAGTTTAACGCAGCTTCTATCTGAGTTAACAATGTACACAGTTTTTCAAAGGTAAATAAAGCATTACCGACAATACGCCTTAAGTGACGTTTAATTGATTTAACGCAACTTCCATAGTCCACCTTGATGTGGAGCGTAAGGAAGTATAAAGTGCCATTTTATTTCACTATTTTCCAGTTCATTTTTAAATTCATTATGATTTTTAATTGATTTAAGTAACTTATGCAATTCATTGTTTGCACCGATGAAAGTTTTGGGGTTATCGAAACAAAGGTCGGCAGATGTGCCACGACGAGCAATCAATTCTCTAAGCGACATTATAAAACTATGTGCAGTGAAATCAGATACAAGCTCCAAGTGTGCAGCCTTTGTGGCACTCCATCGCTAACACTCAGGCATTCTGACGGGTTGAACGACGTCGTTCAAGTTCGTCTGTCGGTATACCGTTAATTCATAGTCTTGGAGATAATCTGGCGGATGCCTCGTTTTACCTGAAAGTTGATTCCTCTGTTCGTGCTGCGTATTCAGCATTTCTTCCTTGACCTCGCATTCTTCGTCTTGCGCTTCGTCTTTTACTATCTCGTTTAGATTCTCCTCTATTTCGTGTGTTGTATCGTCGGGAGTCTCATCTTCATGATTTCGGTAGATTTTCAATTGTGATACATGAGCCGTAGTAGTGTACGCACGTTTTTCACCTTCGTTGGCAATTGTACTAACTCGATACGTATCAGCCTCCCGGACATTCTCTTCCGGTGTGCCCACGCGTGCGGCACCTGAAACACCTTTGGTGGTGTTCGCTCACTTTGATCGATGCACTAACCTTATCCGGTTCACGGATAGTGTTATCATTTTTTTCAGCGTGCCTTTTGAAGCTACTAGGAAAGATTCTATTACGGACCACACGGCTGAAATCGACTACGTCATGCAACAACTCGTCTGGGTCTGAATGCGACTTCGCCATTAAACCATACAGTACATCTTGCGACAAAAGTCCAGTCACTATCTGTTCTTTCGTTTCTTTAAATGATAAGTGCAAGCATTCACATAATAGTAATTTATCATAAAAATATGTAGAGATTAGCTCTCCTGGACGCTGTTCTCGCTCGCATTCTTTCCCATTTCTGTGTTAGACAATATTCAAATCTAAAGGTCTTCTTGAATTCGTATTCAAAATCTTTCCAAGACCGGATACTGTCCCTTTTTGTGTTATACCACTTGAATACCGCCCCCGTTAAATATGTTCTTGCTGATTCCAGCATAAATTCCTCGGGCCAAGTCCCTAACACCGCCGCATGCGTTAAGCGATTTAGCCATTCCATGCCTTTGTCTTCCCTAATATCCCCGTCGAAGTCCTCGATCATCACCCCCAGGGCACAATGGTAATCGGATTACAATCATTAGTTCCTCCTGGTTTGGTCAGACGTTCCACCAAGGTCAACAGTTTTTCTTCGGAAGCAATTCTATTCTTTTCCATGGACGTCACTAGGCTTGTAAACATTGCTGTTATTTTGATAATGAGATCTTCCTGAACGGTTTTCGTTGTTCGTCGTTGCCCGTCGTCGATTTGAGCACACGCAGAATCACAACCGTTCTCGCCAACGCCTTCATCCGCCGCCATATTCATGACCCCCTTGACGAGACTCTTTCGTTCTTCCGTCGCCATATTTGTTTTCACGGGTTTGAATCCTATTAGAATCCCATTTCTGATATGTTAAATCTCGTTCTTCAATTAAACGTATTTAAAGCTGTTTTATACTTTATTTGCATTACATTAAACCGAATTTTGGGTATTACATATTTTACTTTTCGCAGTACCCACGACTTCTTTCTATCGCTACCCGGACTCCACTGCTGCCACCTTTCTCTCCACTCCATCGTGGAGTATTCGTGTAATCAAAAAACTAGCAGACGCAGTACCATATGTAACTGTGTTAAGGTTGAATACCTTTAAGTGTTCATGGGGACTACTACGCCATAATATTCTTTGTAGTGGTCTTTGAGTTTCATCAACTAGTATTTGACGATACATTTTTTCTATATCGGCGGAAAAAGCAATTGAAAATCTACGAAAGTCTAATAAAATAGAAAACAAGTCTCTTTGAATTGTGGGTCCTATCATTTGCAATGAGTTTAAAGAGTGCCCTGTTGACGTTACAATGGAGCCGTTAAAGACCACTCTCAATTTAGTTGTCGTACTATTCTCCTTAATCACGCCATGATGAGGAAGAAAGTAAGAGGGGGTAACAGACACAGAACACGGGTTTACTTCAGACATGTGACCTAAACTTTGATTTGCGTTCATGAAGTCAACATACAGCTTATAAAGTACTTTGTTGGCTTTGAATTGATTTTCGAGAGTTAAAAATTGCTTCTTAGCTGTAGAGTAAGACTCACTCAACAAATCAGGACTTTGAAAAAATGGTATGTTAACAATGTATCTTCCATCTTTATCCATTTTAGTAGTTTGTCTATAATGTTCCTCACACTTAGCATCATTAACAGAAACAGGTTTGGTAAAAAAAAACTTTTTCATAAATTCAAACAAGCTGTCATTTTGAACTAAATGACAGTGAACGGGTTAAAACATTGTGCTATTTATAGTACCACCTAATACCCATCCTAAGTGAGTTTGGTGCAACGTAGGAACACCAGGACTTGTGATTTGACCATTCTGCAGTAGTTGATAAAAGCAATTCGCACCCAACAGCATGTAAATTTTTCTGGATACGTTGAACATCGAATCAGCTAGCTGAATGTTGGGCGGAACGTTGAAATATTTCGTATCAATGAAAGTATTTGGGAGTAGGCCAGTAATTTGCGGTACGACAAGAAATGCAAATGAAGAGTAGAATGCAAACTTTCACGACTGTTGTTTAATGTAGCACTGTTTTTCGGATGTTGCCGCGTCATAAAACTTTCTCTTAACGTTTCGCTGATCATGCTGTCAGCTTCTTCAGAAGATTTTTAAAGACTGATGTCATCGTCTTGCGCTCCTCGTTATATACCGTCTTAGGGCTCCGTTTCGCTGATCGATGTACGTTCTGGTTTGTTGATTTACGTTCATAGACGTCTGGCGACTTCTTGCATGTTCTTCACGCAGCGTAGACCTCCATGTGTTGCTTAATCTGTATCCATCCTCACGGTTAAAGTTGTTAGGATTTTTTATTATTTCCAGTGATTCGAGTATTATTCGTTGGTGATAGTGTCTGCTTCGTGCTAATACCTTTACGTTCGCGTAATCAATCCGGCGATCTCCATTCTCATGTAGATGTTCCGCTACTGCAGATTTGTCTTTGCGTCTGAGTTGAGCGTCTCGTTTATGTTCTTTAACCTTGCACTGAATGCTCCTCCCTGTTTGGCCGATGTAACTCTTGCCGCACATACATTCTAATTTGTATATACATTTGGTGTGTAGTCTTGGGAGTTGATCTTTATTAGGAAGTATGAGCTGATCTATTTTCTTCACTGTGTTATAATGTGTAGTGATGTTTCTCTTTCCTAGAACCCTGTTTAGTCTGTCAGTGACTCCGGCAACGTAGGGTAAGTAAGCATTTGTTTCTGACGGTGTCTCCGCAGCAACCTCAGCTTGCTTCTCCTTCTTATGTGGTTTTATTAATTTTTTGTTGTAGCCATTTTTTATAAGAGCGTCCTTTATGTGTTTGATTTCCACCAGCTTGTGTTCTTTGTTACTAATTTTTTCCGCTCTTCTTAGAAGTGTGTTGATGAGAGATCTTTTCTGTTGTGGATGGTGATGAGAAGATGCGTGTAGATACCGGTTTGTATGTGTTTCCTTGCGGTATACGCTATGACTTAGCCTGTTGTTGTTCGTGCGTGTTACAAGAACGTCTATAAAGGGCAGCCTTTTGTTCTTTTTGATCTTCATGGTGAAATTGATACTGTTGTGGTGTCCATTGATATGTTGAAGAAAACTTTGTAATTCTTTCCGTCTATGAGGCCATACGACAAAAGTGTCGTCCACGTATCTGTACCAGCATTTCGGTTTTCGGTCGCTTGAGGTGATAGCTTCTTGTTCGAAAGCTTCCATGAAAGCTACTTGCCTCGCTGGCATTCCTGCCTCGCTGCCGCGACCAACACGCGACACTTACTTTTGTGAGGATACAACATCAACTAAGAACCACCATCGCCAAGAGGATAATTCATCTTGCAGAAAACGCGCTAGTCAGGGAAAGAGTACGTGATACCTACCATAGATTAAATCAAATATCCAACGAACTATACTTACTGCATCTGGAGTAGCAAACTTAGTGAAGACCTGTGGACAACTATCGATTGGATCAGCTACGAACATTCTGAACATCATCTGGCTACAACGACGCAGAACCAAATAAAAAAGTTCGATAAACTAGACTACAAAAACTCAGACAAGTTACCGGAGCTGGATATAGAAAAAACAGTCATCAATCTTTCGGAGCAGCAGCTAACCGAAGCACAAACAAAAGTACTTGCCGAAGGACTCAACTTCGCAATCGCACCTGCAAAAATACCAAAAGAGGAGATTATCGCTCAAGTGGAATGTGCCATCCGCAATCTACCCATCGAAGATGCTGAAGAAATAGATACAAAACTTGTCATATCTTACGGAGAGCCAAACTACCATCAAAAAACATAACCAAGAATGAGGAAAGAGCGTTACTTGACTTACGTAAGGATGAAAAAGTAATCATTCTACGAGCGGACAAAGGCAACGGAGCAGTAATAATTAATAAGAACATCTACATCAGAAAAATGGACACTCTACTAGACCCAGACCATTACATAAAACTAAACAAGAAC
This sequence comes from Aquatica leii, assembly GCA_035610365.1. Lineage (NCBI taxonomy): Eukaryota > Metazoa > Arthropoda > Insecta > Coleoptera > Lampyridae > Aquatica > Aquatica leii. The sequence continues at coordinate 32,010,146 of CM069439.1, forward strand.
CCTACTGCAAACATTGAACTACGCATAAGAAAGGCGATCAAAGACTCATCTATAGCAACAGAAGAGCAGAAAAGGCTGTTACTATCGGAAAGCCAACCTCCAAGACTGTATGGGTTACCGAAAATTCATAAAACCGGAAACCCTCTAAGACCTATCGTCAGTACCTGTGGATCACCAACTTACGAGTTAGCAAAATACTTAGCTAGAAGAATACAGCAGCACACCGGACAGACAACCAGCTACGTTAAGAATTCCGAACATTTTGTCGAGATTCTCTAAGGACTTGAAGTAACTACAAGTGACATACTAGTTAGTTTCGACGTAGAATCGCTATTCACCAATGTACCAGTGAAAGAAACATTAGAGATCATCAGAGAACAACTAGTGCCACGAGGTTTACAAGAAGATTTGATCGACTTGACCAGACTCTGTTTAACGTCAACCTACTCTTTGTGGAATGGTGAATTCTATAAACAAAAGAACGACGAAGGCAAAGTATGGGATCACCACTGTAACCAGTAATAGCCAACATTTTCATGGAAGTTTTCGAACAAGAAGCTATCAACTCAAGCGACTGAAAACCGAAATGCTGGTACAGATACGTGGACGACACTTTTGTAGTATGGCCTCATAGACGGCAAGAATTACAAAGTTTTCTTCAACATATCAATGGACACCACAACGGTATCAAATTCACCGTGGAGATCGAAAAGAACAAAACGCTGCCCTTTCTAGACATTCTGGTAACACGCACGAACAACAACAGGCTAAGTCATAGCGTATACCGCAAGGAAACACATACAAACCGGTATCTACACGCATCTTCTCATCATCATCCACAACAGAAGAGATCCCTCATCAACACACTTCTACGAAGAGCGGAGAAAATTAGTGACGAAGAACACAAGCCGAAGGAAATCAAACACATAAAGGACGCTCTTATAAAAAATGGCTATAACAAAAAATTAATAAGACCACATAAAAAGAAGGAGAAGACTACACACCAAAGGTATATACAAATTAAAGTGTATGTGCGTCAAGAGTTACATCGGCCAAACAGGGAGGAGCATTCATGGCAAGGTTAAAGAACACCAACGAGACGCTCAACACAGACGCAAGAACAAATCTGCAGTAGCGGAACATCTACATGAGAATGGAGATCGCCGGATTGATTACGCGAACGTAAAGGTATTAGCACGAAGCAGACACTATCACCAACGAATAATACTCGAATCACTGGAAATACAGAAAAATCCTAACAACTTCAACCATGAGGATGGATACGTCAATCAAACTAAAGAAAACACCTCGGAAGTCAAGCCATTGCTCGATGTTTCCATTAAAGTAGGGCAAATTAATTGTTGGTAATTTGATGCTTTCAAGAGTAGAACCATTACTAGACTGCGTTTCGGTAGTGTGAGAAGAAACTATCGATTTGGGATTGGGAGCACATGATTCTAATATTATCTGGGCTTTTGATAGCATGACAAAGTACTTATCTTCAAATTGCACAACTTGTGTTTGTTTTGATTCGACATCGTCTGAGGAACTTTCAATTTGGGTTTGTAAATCAAGAAACGTTTCCAAAATTGGCTTAATATGATTAAGTCTGTTTGAAAGTTCATGAAAGGTAGCAGCCGGTAATTCGCCAGCTTTATGAATAGATTCTAATTCATTTACATATAAAATAAATCGAGTCAACCGACTTTTTAAACCGGTACGTTGTTTAATTAAATCAATTTGTTTTAATTTAGCAGAAATGAAGATGATGCGCCCGATTGTCAAAGTGTTCACGATAGTAGTTCGAAAGAAGAGCTGTCCAGTAATGAAGACGTAAATGTTACTGCTCAATCGAAACCACATAATTCATCTTCGGATGATGATGAGGAACCGCCTATTACAAAGAGGAAGAAAAAAGCCCAAAAAGCTATTACGGCAAGAACAAGTTTAAATGGTCGGCAGATGCTCCAAATCAAAATGTTCGTACAAGATGCCACAATATTATTACTTATCTTCCGGAGATAATCGGCCCTGCTAAAAGAATTGGACAGTATTGTACTCATTCTTCGGCTTGGAATCTCTTGTTCACTGACAAGATACTTGAAGAAATTCTGCTTTGTACAAATGAAAAATTATCTCAGGTTCGTCAGCGGCTTTCCAAACCCAATAGACAAGATTACAAAAAGCTGTGCATTGTTGAGTTTAAAGCTGTGTTGGGCGTTTTGATATATTCATCAATTTTCGAGTCTAATCACGAGGACTTTGAAGGGTTATTCGCCACTGATGGAACGAGGCGCAATATATTCCGTTGCATTATTTCATTGAAGCGTCTTTTGATTATATTAGCATGCCTCCGTTTTGATAATGCTCTGGATAGGGATAAGAGAACTAAGACTGATACCACAGCTTCAATCTCCTGGGTGTTTGAGAAGTTTGTGAAGAACTGCCAGGCATGTTATTCCATTGGAAAATACGCTTGCATTGACGAAATGCTTGTGGGATTTAGAGGCCGTTGCAAATTCAGAATGTACATACTAAACAAGCCCCGAAAGTATGGTATTAAGATCGTGGTACTAAATTACTTCTTAAACGCCTATATATATTCCGGCAAAGACAGCGATGGCAAAACCCTTTCTGAAAACGAGAAAAAACTGTGTAAACCCACACAGTCTGTCTTGCGTCTAGCTGCTTCCATCAATGGAACATATCGGAACGTAACGGCGGACAACTGGTTCTTCTCTATCCAACTTGTTTCAGAGCTGAAGAAAAGAGAGTTGACAAATGTAGGGAAAGAACAAGGCAGCCGACCTACTAGAGCAAGGAAAGAAAAGTCAGCGGTATTTGGATTCACCAATGATCTCACCTTAGTGTCCTTCGTTCCAAAAAAAAAAAACAAAGTCGTTCTTTTGGTTTCTTCGATGAACCACGATGACCGCATTGATCCATAAACTGGTAAACCTGAGATTATTATGTTTTACAACGAAACAAAAGGGGGTGTGGATGCTCTAGACGAAAAGTGCACCGTGTATTCCACAAGTCGGCGGACCAATCGTTGGCCACTTGCAATTTTCTACACTTTGCTCAATATTGGGCTTGTCAATGCGTTCGTCATATTATATAAATAAATCGACTTCGTAAAATGTCTTGCTAGGGAATTGACGGAGCCATACCTAAACATTAGGCTACTCAACAATCGCCTACCACGCGAACTGCGGCTAAACATTGGGCGTATCATCCAGAAACTAATAACCTACAATGTTCCACAACCTCTCGCAAAACAAGTGAGGTGCGCAAAATGTCTTAGGAGCTAGTGATCCGACACCGAACATGTCTGACAGTGAAGCAGCACTACTGGCACTAAGATCGCCGGTAATAAAATCCAAACTGATTATGGCATGCATAAAGCATAAGAAATGTATCGCAACAAACTAACAGCGGAGCATAAGAAACTATGGAAAAACTCTTCAGGGATAAGATACTCAAAATTTTGCTTTACACAGCCACAATTAAACACTCAAAATGCACTAGCGAGCATTAGTCGTTAAGGAACGACGAGACGCTGCTGTGCAAATACAAAGCATACCAAACTCAACACAACGATTCTTGGCATACCAAATCTAACCGATGATAAGTTTAAAAAAAACTTATTGGAATAAGCTTCTGTGCTTCATTGACGAAACAGAACTGCTGCGGGATCAAAAAGATCGCAGTTCAGGGGCGTTAGACGAATCATCTCTTGATAAAAAAAATCTGTTTTGGAAACAAATCAGATACAATTTCATCTTCTGTATGATTTATACTAAATCAAAAAAAAAAATGGTTTCATTTTGTATATTATATTTAGAGATCTGTAAACATAAATACAAATAGAATTTGTTGAAAATACTATTAAATAGTGACATGTGAAACAATAGATGTTTGAAATTTTTGTATTAACACTGATTTTAATTTAAATAACAATAAATACTACATCTATCTCACAAGTTTTTCGATATGGTTACTATTTGCCTATGAATAGAACTACACGATTATACTCGAACTATTTCTACTTTATTGAGCTTTTAGGGTTTTTAAGAAGTTACTATTAGTTCTACTTAGAAGAAAACAAAGCCGTCGGTAAAGTTAGAGCCGGTTCTGTATGGTACCTTTTTCAAAACATTTGAATATTCCGAGTATATTAGTTATAGTCTATACTTTTTGACTAAATACTTAGAAACTATTATTAGGAACACAATTCTACACATAGTGACTAGAGATAAAATAGTGCAAGTTTCGTATCTAGAGCATACTTTCTTTATCATAATCTTTTCATCACAGTTCAAATAGTTTTTGTTTATATTTGCAGTTGCACGCATATGATTGTAAATTCAGTTTTAGTCATTTCTAAGATTATGATAGTTATGCCTAGTCGTAACATCATTATTTAAAACACATCTTATTGTTAGTATTACAAACAATTAAATCTTTACGTGATAGGAAAAAGTTACAAGTATTTATACAAATTCCCTACATCACTTTATACATGAAATTTTTTAATTTCTTTAGCTATAGCACCTAGTTTTCTGCGGCACCGTATAATCAAACCATTCTTGTATGCATGCATTTATATGGGCTATTACAAGTTCTGAATTAGCGATTTCATTAATGATTTTTCAAAACGGTGTCACAACAACAAAAAAGTTGTTTTAAATTTGGTTTTCTTGAGATGTATTTAATCCAACAAGTTTTTAACAAAGACCTGGACCGAAACGTAATAACGGTTCTGGTTTAACTTAAACTTTTTTAACGGTTTCGGTTTAGGTTCTTATAGACAGAAACGGTCCGGTTTTTAATTTTTTCGCTACTTTCGGTTCTAGTAATTCAACTATGGCCATTTTTTTACCAAACATTAAGTGATAAATAAATTATGGACAATTGTATAAACGTGTTCTACAAAGTCATGATATGATATTGCAAACCCAAGATGCATTCAGTCAGTCATCAGTTTATGTTATAGTCATTCTGTCCATTATGTTTTGACTATATAACGAGAAATATTACTCATTACCAGTGGCGTAACTACTAGGGGTGCAAGGAGTGCTACCGCACCCCGGCGCCAGGGGCAGATAGGCGCCGCAACGCCTTCTCATAACTGATTAATTTTGTATTCAAAAAGTACGGATTACGGAATTAATGAAAGTGTTATTCTTAGAAATATGTACCTTATAAATAAAGTGCGGATTTTGGCACTATGCTTATCGTAATTATTAATAGCAGTAATGATGCGTCTTGCTTTATTTCAAATATAAAGCCGGTCTTTCTTTCTTCGAGGGCCGCCGGTCGAGGCGAGTCGCCTCACGATTTACATACAAAATGACAGCACAGTTGTAATACAAAACCGAGAATAAATGCAACGTTGATGATAATTTAATAAAGTAAATATTATGTACTGTAAATTTAGAAGGCAAAACAATTTTAGATTATTAGACGAAAAACTAACAAGACACGCAAAGTTCATGTTTTACTTTGCATTTGCATGGGAAATTTGAAGTAATCACTTCGATTTAACATTTTTAAATTTTATTTTTGATTAGCGAACAAGATCATAAAAGGTCAGTACATACCTATATTATATAATAATCTTTTAAATAATTATTGGTGAAGCAAACATGAATCGTTGATCGTTCCTTCCTATAGGCAATGAATAAAAGAAAGCCCAGCGGGTGAGAATTCCACAAGCGAAAAATAGTATTAGAAGAAAAAAAGGCAAAATTACCTAATATTAGTCATTTTTTTCAACCGGCTTCATTTCCACCAAGTCCATCAACTAGTTCTGCTCTATCAGAATCATTACCCGACTCATCAATATGCCAAAACCTCACTACAGAAAAAGATGAAGGACACCAGCGACCCCTAATAACAAAAACGCTAAATAATAAAATTGATGATAAAACTCTGGAAATCTATAATCAATTAGTGAGTGAGGGATTAACTGATAACTCCGAAAATTGCTTGGCGAAAAAAGTTTTGGGTGAGAAATACCCCACAGACATTGCGCACTATCCGATGAATATCAACGAGGCTTATGTAAAAAAATTCATTTTACTATATGGTTCATGTAAACCAAAGGGACCTTTTCCTAGTGATGCCTATAATCGATGTTTTTCTGTGACATATTACACATTAAAATCTAAATGTGGGTTACAAAGGGAAAGACAGTGGTTGTGTTATTCTCCTAGTTTAGATAAATGTTTTTGTGAACCATACTGGCTTTTTGCCAATCGAAATCACAGAAATTTCAAAGTGAATTCGATAGACGGTGTTTCAAATTGGAGAAAATTAACAGCTAAAATTGTGAAACATGAAGAATCGTCGTTACATCTTGAGGCTTGTGTTGTTTATGATCAGTCGAAGAAAACGGGATTAATTGATGAACATATTCAAAAATCGATAAAAAAAGAATCGACAAGTCTTACGTAGATTAATAGACGTTTCTCTGACTTTGGGTATGTGCAACATTTCCTTTAGGGGGCACCGGGAAAAAATTGCTGACGGCGTCGCTGCGGGTGGCAATTTTTTATCTATTATAAGTTTATTGTCTAATTACGATCCTATTCTGAAGCAGTTATTAGATAAACCTAATGGTTCTGTAAAATATCTTAGCCCTAAAATTCAAAATGAACTTATTCAACTAATTACCGCCCAAATGGTTAAAACAATTTTTAATGAAATTAAGGATGCGCCATTTTTTTCATTGATTTTAGACACAACGCAAGATATTACAAAATTAGATCAATTAAGCATCGTATACAGATACGTAAAAGTTGTAAGGGATGAAAATAATCGACCAGTCGACATTCAAATTAAAGAGACCTTTACAGGATTTCATATTGTGGATGATCAGTCTGCAGCAGGCTTAGAAAAACTTATTTTTGAAGAGTTGGAGACCAAGGGGATTGAAATTTCTAAACTGCATGGGCAAGGATATGACGGGGCAAGTGTGATGAGCGGTTCTTATGGAGGTTTACAGGCCAAAATTTCTCAGGTACAGCCAAATGCCCCATATATTCATTGTGCAGCGCACAATTTAAATTTGGTTTTAAACAATGCTGTTAAGGGTATTGAAGGGGCAACTCAATTTTTTGATATTGTCGGTCGTATATATACATTCTTTAGTAATAGCATCAAACGTTGGGAATTACTTAAATATTCGAGTCGGGTGAATTCGATTACTTTGAAGAAATTAGCCAACACGTTGGTCGTCAAGATACGACTCTTTATTTGGTCTTCGTTATAACTACAAATACTTATTGCGCGCTCTTACCGAAATAAGTTTAAGAAGTAAAAAATCTGACCTGAGGACAGAAGCTGCTGGCATTAGAAAAAACATTGGAAAATTTGAATTTGTCATGTTAATCGTTCTCTTTGAAAAAATTTTACAAAATGTTAATGTAGTTTCAAAATTATTACAATCCGAAGACTGTGATATGATTGAGGCTGAAAATTTCTTGAAAACTGCATATGGCGAAGTATTAATATTAAGGAACCAGTATGATCAATTAAAAGCAACTGCTAAAAATCTTGCTGAAAGCTGGGGTACAGAGCAAGAATTCAAAGAAAAACGAGAAAGATTAATTAAAAAAACAGTTTGATGAACTGAGTAGCGACATTAGATTTAAAAATCCTGATGAAAAATTTCGTATAATAACGTTTAATTCAGTAATAGATATTATCGCCTCGCAAATAAAAACACGATTGAACGGATTTTATGCTGTAGTAAATAAGTTTAAAGTGATTAGTCCCAAATTTCTTACCATTGCAACAGATGATCAATTATCAAAAAGTGCCATGGAGCTTGCCAGGGAATATAAAAATGATCTAAATGATACTTTTCCTACACAAGTTTTATCATTTAGATCAGCACTACGTCAGGATATTACAAAATGCAAGAGTATAAAAGAGCTAGCAAAAATGCTTATCTGTGACAACTTTACAACAGCAAGCAATGTCCCAGATTTATGTACGGCTGTTTTTTTGTTCTTAACCATACCAGTTACCACCGCAACAGCAGAAAGGTCCTTTTCAAAGTTAAAATTAATAAAAAACTTTTTGAGAAGTATTATGTCCCAAGAAAGGCTTAGTAGCCTAGCGATGATAAGCATAGAAAACGAATTTGCTAAAAGAATAAATTTTGATCAGTTGAGTCAGAAAACAAGTATTTAAATGACTAATTACAACTAATTTATCCATATTAGATATAGTTTAGGTATAGGTACATACATTACATAGTTATCGTTTGTTATGTTTTCATTCTTTTTTTTTATATAAAACATTATTTCCTATTGATATTAACATTTTTTAAAACCTTGGTATGGCCATTGTAATGTAGGTATTCTTTTTAAATTTTTGATGTTCAAATAGGCGCTCACGAAGCTATTGCCCCCCGGCGCCAACGGATGTAGTTACGCCACTGCTCATTACACGTTTGTTCTTGATAAACCACTACAAACTAAAGGAGTAGTTTCCTCGTGAGCTTAAATAAAAAAAATTCTTTTAAAGGTTTAGTCTAAAGTGACAAATTTTTGAGATATTTGCAACTAAAGTTGTAAGTACGGTCCTGACTATTTAAATAAGTAGAGATTGATTGCTGAGTTTAACTATGCGGTAAATTCTGAGAGATCTGTAAAGAACATGTAAAAAAATAAATATTTTCAATAAAATCAAAACTTTAATAGCAGTTTTTCTCCAATGTATGTCCGTATTGCAAATTGTAAAAAATCGGCCACGAAGTAGCACTAGAGCACAGTACACCATATTTTGATGAATTATTCTCTGTACTGAATCGCGACGTGAATTTTGCGATAACATAAATCTTTTGATCTAGTTTCAGTGCCAACGTATTATTTTCAAATGACGCGTCTAAAAAAATCCAAATCCGTTATTTGTTTTTGCTGGAGTCATATTAATAAGATACTAGCAATTTTTTTCTGCAAAGAAATTATTAGTATATTTACTCATTCAACATCCAAAGTTTTTGTGTTACGCTTAATAATTATGTTTACAATTTTGAAAATAAAATCGAAAAGAACTGAAAAAACCAAAAAATAAATAACGGTTCTCGTCTGGTTCAATAAATCTAACTTGGACAAATTTCGGTTCCGGTTTTGGTTCAATTAAAAATAGCGGTTTTGGTACGATCTTCGGTTTTATTTCGTTCCGGTCCAGGTCCTTGTTTTTAATAAAATTGATATACATATTAACTGTAAATTAAAAAAAAAATTAAAAGGCGTGTCAAATTCTAAAATCGTATAGAGCATAAATTATGAAATAAATAACAGAAATTATTAAGCAAAACAATAAATATTGAATAATTTAGATTCTTAATTTTTTTGACAATTAAAAAAATTATAACAAATTAAAATGATGAGATGGATTGAGATATGAGCATAGGTGCATTAGACCATACAAATGTACCCACATGCACGTTACTTTTCTCCATAATTGACTATAATAGAATTGATTATTACTTCGTTTGGACGATCTTGACAAAGCCGACTTTATAATTTTAAGAATGTTAATGGACGTGAGAGTACAATATTAGAGCTATGTTTTATAGATACATTTATAAAAAAATTTACTAATAAATCTATGTAGTTTCCTAAAATATAATAACAAAGATAAATATCTATGAAGCTTGTTAACATACATAAATTTTATCAGTTCAAAATAGGTAAAACGTTTATAGGCTTATTTTACTTGTACTAACAATTCAAGAGTTTATACATCAGTTCTAGTTACTATTAGTATTACATGCCAATTATGATTAACTATAATCTATTAGTAGTATTAGTAGTACATAGAAAAACCGTATTGACAACTTTCCAGTCTTGGTGATTACATATCGGTACTGATTAAAAATTGGTTAGTGTTACGACATGGATTAAGTAAGAAACATGAAATAGACAACTGTTTACTGTTGCAGACTAAGAAGCTATCAATATATTTTCTTTTAATACACACAAAGTAACGGTATTATTTTGTTGCACTCCAAAAAGTTAACAATTATTGTATACAATTAAACAATCAACATGAGCAAAAATGTGAGTTTACTAAATCTCGGTTGTATTAATTACACCATCAATAAGTACATTGTTTACATATAGACAAGTATTTTAAATTTAACGACGAGAAAAAACGAACACGAAGTAATAACGAAAAAAATTTAAGCAGCAACATTGAGCTTTGACAGATCTTTTTGTACCAATACTGACTTGAGCTATGTTATTATAGTACTTCAATAATGCGAAAAAAGAACGACGCACAGTTGGAGTGTCAACACTTCGATAGCAGATATTTTGATCGTTGTCGTGCTGGTTGCTGTTTAAGTAATTGTTATTGTAAAGAGCGCAAAACACCAAACATTTTAATTGTAATCTGTTCATGCTTAACAACAAAATAATTATTTGGTTTTTTCATTTTATTACAAAAACACTTATTATTATTTGATAATCAGTTTTTGACAGAATAGTTTGATAAATTGTTTAAACAAGTATATAAAAGTTGATGTATTAAAATTGAAACAGTATTCACATTTAAAATATTTGGAAAAATGCCTTACTAACATACATAATATTAATAGTAACAATAACATTGAATCAGAAAACGATTGTAAATACGTTAAATCGTCGATTTTACACAACAATTTGGCACTAATGATCTAGCAACGTTTATAGTGACATGCAGAATACTTAAAAATAAAACACGTTTTTATATTATTAGACTAAACGATTCAGATAATAATTGAAATGCAGAATATTAGTAACATGAAGCTTATTTAGGTAGGACTTGTCAATGTAGTATGTTTCGTTTGCTTTCAATTTTTATAATTACTGTATATTGAGTAATCTTAGAGCAACTTAATTTAACTTACTGAGCTTTCAACTATGCTGGGGTTTGGTGGATTGCCGGTATCGTCGTTTTTCGGTCCAAATCTAGGAGATGATTTTGAATTGCTGGTCATTGATTGTATGGTATGAGCTTTTGGAGCTGTAAATCTCATACTATATGCTGGTCTATTTCGGTCTGTTCCTGCAATCTAAAACCAAAGATTTGCGTTAGTGCAGTTCCGCGCCGTACATAAGGGCAAAGTCGTGTGGTGCACGACGGCGCCGAAGCGCTGAAAGTACCGAAAAACCTCAAAACTCAAAAGTAAAAAAAAGATAAAGCAACAAACAACATTGTCAAAACAAAATTTATAATGATAAAAAAAACCAGTAAGGAATTACTAGCTATTACATTGTTTTTTATTTGATTTTTTTTATTCTTTGAGATGAGGGAACCGAATTACTTCTCGAAAATAATATATTTTCCAAATGAGAGTACGCAATAATAGCATTTATTGGATCGAATACATGTAATACGTAATGCAACATGTAACGCAATTGAGCTTGAAATTTGGCTTGCAACGAGCCAACGAGCGAACAAGCGTTTTTTTCCTGTCTGAGCTTGCAATGTACGAAACTTTATAAATTTAAGCGCTGCATCGGTCGCAATTTTATTTTTTGTCTGATGTCCGATTGATAATTAACTTAGCGAAGTGAAAAGGTGTATGGGGTAAAAGATATCTGCTTTTAAAACTTTAGTTTTTTGTAGTTTTACAGACTTTATAGTGATGCGTTTTATGTTGTGAACGAGGGGTAGTTAACTTCTAGGAATCCGTGTACAATTTCAAATCCCATAAAATTTTCAGAAATCTTCTTAAAATCGCTTAAAATCTCTTGGAATTCATAGGATCTTTTAAAATCCCGTGCAATCTTTAAAAACCCCGTAAAAACTTTGGAAATCTGTAAAATCTTTAGAAACCTCATAAAATCCTTGCCAAGCTAAGAAAATGAGAAATCCAAAAACCTATCGAGCTATTCAATCGAATCGTTTTTTCAAAATAGCAAATTACCGAATCTACAAATCATAGTTCGGCACCCACTCCTGAAAGTCCAGATATCGTTGTAATTGGAGAGTGCTCGGAGAATTCATGAAACTGAAAGTGAAAATCGAGGTGAAAATAGTCAATCGGTTTTAGTTTCAAATAAGTAGAAGCAAGCAAATGTAGGCCTGCAAGTTTGGACTGGACCAGTTCAAATTTGTTGTCGGACAAACTTACAAGTCAGAGAGTCGAGGTCATTAATTCCTGCCAGCTACCGCAAATGTCTCCATCACATAGAAAGTGGAACGGTTCTTTTTACAACTGCAATGAACGAAATCATAAAAAAACTAAAACATACTGCTGAATGGATGCATTAATTAGTTCTAACTAGTTTCCCTAAAACTTATAAAATATGTGTTGGCTGCCGAAAGAAAATAACTGCTTTAAAAGAACAAAAAGCGAAGGAAGTACCTGACCTAGACTGTGTTATTGATCCAACTTTTGATGCCCCAACTACGTCCTCACATATTTTAGAGACTCTTAATACATCCTTAAAAGAACTTGGGGAATCACTCATTGATGTCAAAAAAAAATCAAAGCATTACTCTGGTAAAAAAATAAAAAACATAGAATCTTCAATGAGGCGAACATTATTTCCGCATTCTCAAGTGCACATAGAAAAAAAGTCATGAAATTAACTTGTTTACCAGAGACATGGAGTGTACGTAAAATAATGCGAGAATTTAATGCACCTAACTATATGGCAAGGCAAGCAAAAAAACTTTTGAAATAAAAGGGAATACTGGCAAGTCCTGATCAAAAACCGGGTAAAATCCTATCACAGGATATAGTAGAAACAGTGTGTTTGTTCTACGAAAGCGATGACGTAAGTAGAGTAATGCCAGGCAAAAGTAATTGTATTTCAGTGAATGATGCTAATGGATCCAAAAGTACAGTTCAAAAAAGATAAATTTTGTGTAACCCGCGGGAAGCATACATTCTTTTCAAAGCATTATGAGATGAAAGTAGGATTTTCAAAGTTTGCAGAGTTAAAGCCAAAACAGTGTATTTTGGTTGGAAAAAGTAGTACATACTAAGTTTGTGTTTGTACAATCCACCAAAACGTCAAACTAATGATTGAGAATGCCCGTTAAGTAACATTAACTAATGGAGAATTTGCAACGTACAAACATTTTCTGTCTCAAATGTTATGCAACCCTCCTCCCATTGATTGTATCATGAGAAATTGCCATTCAGAAACTAATCAAATAACAGAAACTTTAGAGAAAGTTTTTGAGAAAAATATATTATGAAAATATAACTTTTCAGCAATGGATTGCAGTTGGACAATACAAAAAAGTTCAACTGAGTTCCTTGAGATGCTACGTGACAAACTCAATCAGTTAGTTTGCCATGATTTTATAACGAATCAACAAAGCTCGTTTATGAATGAAGTAAAAAAACATTGAAAGAAAATGAATGTGCAGGCTCATTAGACTTCTCAAAAAACTATGCTTTTGTAGTTCAAGACGAAGCCCAAAGCTACTACTGGTCAAGTGACTATGTAATAATACACTCTTTTGTAGTTTATTATAAGCAAGATGATAAAGTAAAACATGTCAGCTATGTTATTATATCTGAATGTCTGGAACATAATACAACAGCTAAAAAATTACTTTCTGTTTGACGTTGAGAAAATATATTACTTTTCCGATGGAAGTGCAGCTCAATATAAAAATAAAAAGAATTTTTCTAATCTGTGTTTCCATAACCAAGATTTTGGAATAGAAACAGAGTGGCACTTTTCGGCTACAGCTCATGGCAAAGAGCCGTGTGATGGAGTTGTTGGTACAGTTGAAAGGTTGGCTGCAAAATCGAGTTTACAGAGACCTTATGAAAACCAAATCCTCACGCGTCAACAACTTTTTGATTGGTCGATTCAAAATATTAGAACTGTTAACTTTGGGCTTGTCAAGCAAGAAGAATACATAAAAACTGAAAAGTTTGTGAGTAACCGGTTTGATAAAGCACAGACCATAAAAGGAACTCAACAGTTCTATCTTTTTTTACCAATCAAAGACAACATGAATGAAGTTTTTTCGTATGACACAAATTACAGCACAGTGACAACCACACACTACTTGGGAAAATTTCAGATGGTAACGGTTATGTAACTGTTACATATAATAGTAAATGGTGACTAGTTTATGTGTTGGATAAAAATGAAAGTGAATATAAAGTGAAAGTCACATTTCTGCACCCAGATGGTCCTTCCCCATCTTTTTCATATCCAAGTGGATATTCTGACATTTTGTGGACATGTATAAATGATATTTTGTGTACAGTTGACTCTGCTACTCCCACAGGAAGAATACACACACTTTCTGAGGAGGACACGGCAAAATCAAATGAAGCCTTGAAGCAGTTAGACAAATAATAAGTTGATTAGGTACTGCTCGCTTAAACAAAACTAATGGTATTTTATTAAAGACAAGTAATATTATTAAATGCTGCTTATTAAAATGTTTTGCTGTTATTTTTAACGACTTTTCGATCCTAACTAAATTTCATACAATTTATTCGAGGTGCTGAGAAAATCTAAAACTTCAGGTAATTTATCGAATAACATGAAATAATTCTATACAAACTTGGCGTTTCATTATGTCGTGAACTGTGACCTTCAGTTGAAAATCGGAATTAATAAACTAAAAATTAATCATTTGACAAGTCTATGTGAATCTCAAAAACGTTAATCTATTTAAAAAGCACTCATACTAATAAAAATTAAAAATAATCACATATTTATATATTGAATAAAAATTTGTTTACTTATAATAATACCTAAAGACTTATTAATAACAAATACAACAACAAAATCAAGATAAGTTATGAAAAATGTATTGACGAATGTTTGTAAGACGCATGATAGCAACATTTTGACATATAAAAAACTACAACGCCACAGTTCACGAGATTCTGAAAAAAGTCTATATTCTTTACCTAAGTTTAATATTATAATTTATATTAGTATATGAAAACTTATTTAAGCTTTTCTGAATTGCTTTTCAATTTTTCTCATTAGTTTTATAAAAAAAACAGTATATTTTGACTAAAAACCTAAGTATTTGTGCATTTTCGTAAAAACTGGGTTCACAATGTAATTTAAATGCAAATGAATCTATTGGAATCCCATGATACTTTGAGAATCCACTTATAAAAAGACAATGAAAAACATGTTTTTTTTAAATTTTCAAAAATACGCATTTTTTTAAGATTGCAAAATAAAATTTTCAGTTCAAATTTGAAAAATATATTTTCTCTTAATATATATGGTGTTGTATATCAAATTAAAAGGCATAAAAAAAACAACAAAATGACGCCACTCCCATCTCTTTAAGTCAACTAAGAGAGCTACAATTATAATTTTGAAAAAGTCGGCCGAGCATTTTTTGCGGTTTCTGTGAACTTTACGTAGCTCTAAATCCTAAACGGGTAAATATTTTTTAACAAGATTTTGTATTTTTCTTAGTTTTGACAAAGACTACAAGTGTGCAACCAAATTCAACCAAATCTGAGATAGTGAAAAAAATCCTTGTGTTGATTTGACATGAACTCCTAATTTAATTGAAATTTCTATTTTCAATTAACTACATTACTTTACAGAAATCGTTCTTCAAATAGTAAATGTTTCAATTTGCCAAGGTAACAAGTTATATACTTATGACCTAATAAAAGAGGGAATATTATAGAATTCTTCGTTTAGGATGGGCATGTAAAACCACTTTAATTTATTTTTGTGGCAACGTTTCGTGCTAAAAGCGAGCACCAGCTTTTAAATATAAAAAATCTCTTAAAGCCACTTAAATTCCCGCCAAATCTCCTGTAACCTTTAAAAAATCCCTTTCAGAACATAAAAATATTCAAGAATCTTTGGAGATTTTTAAAAATCTTTAAAGATTTTTGAAAATTCCTGAAAATCCTTATAGATTTCCAAAAATCTCCAAACATATTCAAAAATCCCTAAAAATCTACAAAGATTTTCAGAAATCCCCAAAATCTTTAAAGATTTTCAAAAATCTTCAAAAACCGCTCGAAATCCTAAAAATCCCCAAAAATCTGGAAAGATTTCAAATCTGTGTACACATTTTGGAAAAGTTAACCACCCCTCCGTTGTGAATTAAGTTGAGTTCATATAAAATTTATTTTTTATTTTATATTTATTAAAATATTAAAAGCCAAAAACTTGCATCTCAAAAATTCTTTTATATCTGATTATATAAACATCATTGTTAATTGAAGTAAATTCAAACAGAATAATTGATAAGCACTAATATTACTATTTATAAAAATGTATAAATTTTGAAATAACTTGAATGTTGAGAAAATACTTTCGAGTTTGAGTTTGAGACGTCGAAACATTTCCATTTTTCATAAATAATTTGTTTACTTACGTAATAATTTCTTTACAGTATACAGGATGTCAGAAAAAAAGAAGAAATTGTCTGGATACCAAAATTTGTTGAATAAAAGAAAAAGAGTGGAAGAACTGGAAAACCA
This sequence comes from Aquatica leii, assembly GCA_035610365.1. Taxonomy (NCBI): domain Eukaryota; kingdom Metazoa; phylum Arthropoda; class Insecta; order Coleoptera; family Lampyridae; genus Aquatica; species Aquatica leii. Next base: position 32,026,605 of record CM069439.1, read on the forward strand.
TGTCAAAATTACACATTTTTTTTTCAAAACCCGAGTCTACTTTTCCAAATGTTAATAACAACAATAATACAGCTGAATCCCAATATTCTGAACCTGTACTTGAAACAAGTATCAGCAGCAGAGAAGAAACTGATTTTCTAGAAAGCAACCCATCAACACCTTCTAGTTCCGCTGATAATGAGAAATCAACACCTTCAAAAATTACCAGAACGGAAAATATTTTAATTTTTTTATTTTATTTTAAATACGGGTAAATCCCAAAGAGATACAAATAAGATAGAGTAATAAAAATAATATGTAACTTATAGACTAAATACATATTAATAAATTGTACACTAAAAGAAAAACAATAACAAAAATATTAGTTTACAAACATAAATTAACGTATGCTTTAAAAATATAATAATTAATGATATTAACTGACAATTAAATTTGTAACATTAGTTACTGTAATACTGTATATCTAGTTTAACTAATTCTTTTTTTAAGTGATTTCTAAACTTCAAACTACTGTCGAAAAAGTTAACGCTTGAATATATATTAGCTGTATTCATCAGTCTTTGAAGTGGAGAATGTTGGAGGTAATTAGTTTTGCTAACTTTTAAATAGAACATATTAACAAAACGAAGGTTTTTGGCTGGAACATTCAAACTAACCAGTTGCAAAAGAGATGAACAGTTTATAATTCCATTTAGCAGTTTATAGAAAAATATTTGATCTAGAAATATCCTTCGAGAATTTAATGTATTAATATTAAGTTGAGACAGGGTTTGTAAGTAATATCTTAAAAATCGTTGCTGCACTTTTTCAATATGAGTGATGAGAGTTGAGTGATATGGTGACCAAATTATACTGCAGTATTCCAAATGTGATCGAACTAGAGATGTATACAATAATTTAATAGTATCAGGGTTGTTAAAATGCGATGAAGATCTAACAATAAAGCCTAAAGCTCTAGTCGCCTTGTTTCGTATGTTATTTATATGTTTGTTAAATTTTAAGTCATAAGTAAATGTTACTCCTAAGTTGGTGATAGAATTTAAGCTCTGTAAGAATATGTCAATAATTTTATAGGAAAATTTGATGGGATTGTTGATGCGATGAAATGCCATTGTAAAACGTTTATTTAAATTTAATTCCATAAAATTTGATGAGCACCAAATGTAGAAATTATTTAAGTCCTGCTGCAATAGAAGGCAGTCATCCAAAGAATTTATAATTTTGTACATTTTTAAATCGTCGGCAAACAACATGTTGTTCTTCTGCAATAATATGTTTAAGTAAACGAAACATAGTTGAAACAAGAATTTTTTCAAACAACTTAGGAATTTCAGATGATTTTGTTACTGGCCTATAGTTAGAAATATCGATTTTACTCTTATTTTTGTGAATAGGAGTAACAAAACTGGTTTTCCAAATGTCAGGAAATATTCCTGATGATAAATATGAGTCAACTTTCGAACGATGCTGCACTATGGCCAAAGAAATTACGTCTTAATAATATTCAAGAATTAGTAGAACGTGGCCCTGCTCATTATCACAACAAAAAGCATATTTATCCGAGAGATAGTTCGGAGTCGGGGCGTAAGTTTTCTAATAGTTACTTCTTTAGAATTTTACCAAACAAAGAAAAAATTGAGCGTTTTTGGTTGTTGTATTCCGAAACAAAAAATTGAGTTTACTGCTTCTGTTGCAAACATTTTAATGACAAAAAAACACCTAATTACAGGAGGAGAATTAAATGCAAAAACACTAATCTTTAGAGGAAATAAAATAGAAGAGGACATATTTTAGAATAGTAGTTGGAAACAAATGAACTTATTCCCGTTATTCAGGGAAGCACACCAAGTTTTGAAAAACAACAAGAATCTTCATTGATAGACATTACAATGACCACAACAACCATAGCAAACAATAGAAAAAATTGAAGAATGAGAAACGAATAAGAGAATATTAGTGACACGTTACTTTCAAGACGTAGGTATTGCTGATTAAATTGGATGTTTAAATTGATTTACACAACAAAACAATAAACGGGTAATGTTCGGAAAAGTGCCAATTTTGAATGAGTTATCATTACTGAACAAATAGCTTTCGAATAAAGAAATATTTTAATTCTTTGTTTCATTTTTCCTTTAAGATTATTGACTTTTAATAAATTCATGATTATAAAAAGTATGCACAATTTAATTTAGTAATGTTAATTAGTCCATCAGTCAAACATAATACTTTTAATTTCTCAAAATAACATTACAATGTAATTAATTTAAAATGTAAAAATTATTTTTTTAAAGACTAGTTGAATTTACTTGTTGAAATCTGGTTAACTTTTACATACTAAAATTAAAACCTTGCTATTTTGTGATCTTTGAATCAATTTTGCACTGTAACAACAATGTTTCTATCTTATCTTCGGGATACAGTAACATCGTAAACTTTTGCGTTAAATCTTGGTGCACAGTTTCACCTGGACAGCTCGTACACATGCACCCCTAAAAACCAGCTCTTAGGAAGCACATTATTAAAATTGTCTGCAATAAGTACAATCACTAAATTGTTTTTTTAATACTTTTTATAAATAATCATTATTTTAAGTTTTAATTTCAGTACGTGAAAGTTAACCAGATTTTAACGAGTAAATTCAACTAGTCTCTTAAAAAAATTTTATGTTTTAAATAAAATAAGGAAATTTAAAATAATTACATTTCAATGTTACTTTAGTAATTAATAGAATTATGTTTGACTGCTGAACTAATTAATATTGCTAAACTAAGTTGAGCATACTTTTTATAATAATTAATTTATTAAATGTTAATATTCTTAGAAGAAACAAAGCAATAAAATGTTTTTCAATCGAAAAATGTTCAGTGATCTAAATTAAATCATCTAAATTAATCAGCAATACTAGTGTAAATATTTTTTTGTAATTACTTTAATGTAAGGGTTATTTATATATTTAATTGTAAACAAAACCGAAAATAGATTCTTACTGTCGAATTCAGGTTTCCACGAGTTGCGTGTGTAATACAATTTTCCATTCTGGATAACTCCCATGTTGCCGTTATCACACAAGCTAAGCTTTGGGACACGTCGCAGTGAACATCTTTATAGCCCGAAATAAACTGATTGATTGCGCCATAAAATCTCTGCCTCTGATGGATAAAACTAGTTTCCAAATTTTAGGTAAAAGAAAACTAGAATCTCGGTTAATATTAAAAGGATTTTTAATTATTTCAATGGATTCTCTAATTTTTTGCTGATAGTGATTAGAAACATTCGCCAAAATTATTAAATAAGCGACAGACACTGGTTGAGACATAGATTCCGATGTTACTCTTGGTTTAGCAGACGTAAACTTTGTAATAGATCGTTTAATAGTTTTTCTATTGTACAGATCTGTTCCTTTAAGTCAACCCCAAAATCTTCAAAAAAAAGTTGAATCATTTAACCAAGGTGTTAGTCGCTAACAATTAGAATAGAAGAATTATTTTTATATTTAAACCAGTGATTCCCAAACTGGTCTATATCGACCCCCAGAGGTCTATGACAACCTGCAAAAGGTGTCTACGTTATTTATAAAAGTATTTATAACGTAAAAAAATTGTTATATATGTTTATAAAATTGTGTAAGTTGTAGGATGTACGCATTCGCTTTGTAGTCGCAATACATTTTGAACCTGTAAAAACCTGCACATAATAATATACCAGTATCATCTTGTTACAAGCATACGCGCAGTCTCAGAGCTTCGCGAACTTGTACTGACTTGTTCAATTCGTCACTCTATAAATACGAATGTGAGACAAATACGTTGATTCGTTTCCTGAATCTTGAAAAGGAAAGTGCTAAGAAAATATTAAAAAAATATATAAACTTGTTGTTTATCACACCAATTATAGTGAATCAGTGTTATTTTGTTTGAGAGTGCCGGAGAAAAGTAAGTACATTATTTTTTATTAAATTTTAGTTTTGCACTCGTAGTTAGCAAAGATAAATAAATTACGCCAATCATGACTTCAGTTATTAGTAGTTTAATTTTCAAATCATGCAAAATTACACGAGTACTCCTCAATAGTTTCTTTTTCAAAGTTTTAGCAATCGTTATTATAATTATAGTGCAATCTCCGTAATCCGAACTAATTGCTGCAAGGAGATGTTTGGATTATGGAATGTTTTCGGAAAAATCTAAAAGAAGACAACTGTACATACATATTACGTTTGTATTTCATTATTAACATACAATATGTTACCACTTTGAAAGATAAATTAGAAAAATAAGAAATCCACAACTGTACAGCTGCGTGTTGTTTGAAGAATTTCCAATACACACTCTCATTTGTTTTTTTTTTCATAGAATTTAAATGTTTACATATAGAAAACATTAAAAATAAAGTTATTTTGTAAATAAACTACATATTTTAGTCGGTCACATAAATAAATATGTATGTGTGTCAATATTTACTTATTTACGACCTTGCTAGGCATTTATTATTCTTTTATAAATACATATATCTTACCAAATAACTTCACAAAAAAAGTAACAACTGTACTTTTGTCCATTGGCCGTTACACTGTGGGCCAGTTCGGATTACTGGAATGTTTGGATTACGGAAGTTCGGATTATGGATATTGCACTGTACATACTTCTCTATATTAAAATTAAAACTTTGTATTATTGCTAAAGTGGAACCAGTGAATTTTTACACATGACAGTCGAATGTACGTAGAGACAAATCGCATACCAATTTGTTATTATTATTCGTTGTATAATATTTTATTTCAACATTTTTTGTCATGTTACTTTCAAATTTCCATCATATCAAAACCTTAAGTAACATTCATAACATTCCCCTTCTTACATTCATTTATAATGGCTGTACGCGGGTCTAGACCACAACGGCCACTTGCCACAACGGCCACCCTGAAGTGTGGCCGTTGTAATCATGACCACAACGGCCACCTACCAACTTTAACCACAACGGCAACTTATTCTGTCGACCACAACGGCCACCGTGACCACAACGGCGACTTGCATTTTTGACCATAACGGCCACCGTGACAACAACGGCCACCTATCTTTATGACCACATTTATGGCCACTGACGCCCGATCTAAAAATCGACTTGGGACGCCAGCTAAAGCGACTTTTGTGACTATAACGGCTACCTCTACTCGTAACCATAACAGCCACCGCGACCACAACAGCCACCGTGACCACAGCGGCCACCGCAACCACAACGGCCACCACGATTACAACAGCCACCGCGACCACAACGGCCAACGTGATCACAACGGCTACCGCGACCGCAATGATCATCGCGATCACAACGGCTACTGCGACTGCATCGGAGCTTTAAAATACTCGGCACACAGTGCCTCGTATTTCAATTTAGCTCCTCTTTAGTAATGTGAGATTTTCCTGACTTATGTAAATAACTATTATTTCACTTCACCATTGGTAACATAGAATTGTACTAATTTGATTTTTAATCCAATATTTTGAATAAACCGAAGGATTCTATGACTTTACAAATACATATAAACTATGTCGTTTAAGTTGTAGACAAAGTAATTAATGGGTTATGAATAAAATTAAAATGCTTTCAATTTTATATAGCACATACACGAATGTTTAATTAAAAAAATGTGTTAGCGACGTTGCACTTTGTAGATTTGATGTGTAAACATTAAATATGTAAGCTCCTTACACTTTGGTTTTTTTAGATACTTAGATATTTCTACGTATAATTAAAATGCTTGCGATTGAAGTGTGTCTAAATACACCAAGAATACCACATTGATAGTTTTTTTAAGGACAATATCACAAGAGGCAAAACATTTTTAAGAACATTTTGTTGTTTCCTTGAAAATTATGCGTTTAAATTAGCGATATCATTGTGTATATTTTTAAAACTTTAATCTATTTGTGTAAGAACAGTATCAATCAGAATATTGAGAACAACACCAAAATTACTCTATCGGTATTTGTAAAACTTCATCTTCGGCTAGTTCGGAGGATCTTTTTGAACTCTTTTTTCAGAGAAGTGTTCTGAAACGTTTAAGTTTATTGCTATAATTTTGCGTCGGCGTGGTCGAAAAATTTGTCAAATGTTGATCTTAAATTCTTAACTTGGTATTTAATTTTATTTTATTCATTTATTTATGTCCTTATCTCTCTTACTCTTACTCCCTCTTCCCTTAATTTCTCTACTTCTTATCTTGCGTACCTGTATCTTTTGTAATATTCTTCTTTGTCTTCCTGTAGTATTTTGCATTCGATTCTTTCCCTCAGTTCTTCCTCGTATTTTATAGCCCTGTTTCCTGTCTCTACTCAATTTTTTTCTGTCTGCATTTCCTCTTTTATAATTTATCCCGGTATTTTCGCGGTATTTAGACACACTTCAATCGCAAGCGTATAGAAGTTTATTTTTTTTTCTTTTGATTATACATACATAGAACTATCTAAATCTCTTGTTTATCAAAACTAGTGCATGCATGACCTATTTCTCAAAACTGAAGTGTAAAATGCTTACATATTTAATGTTTACTCATCAAATTTAAGGATTGCAGCTTCGCTCACACGTGCCATATAAAATTGAAGGCATTTTAATTAGATTCCTAACCCATTGTTTAATTTGTCTACAACTTAAACAACATAGTGTAAAACTCAAATTACGGGTCGCGGTGGCCGTTGTGGTCGCGGTGGCCGTTGTGGTCGCGGTGGCCGTTGTGGTCGCGGTGGCCGTTGTGGTCGACAAAATAGGTGGCCGTTGTGGTTGCGATGGCCGTTGTGGTTACAAGCAGAGGTGGTCGTTATAGTCACAAAGGTCGCTGTAACTGGCATCGGCAGTCGATTTTCAGATCAGGCGTCGGAGGCCATTGTAGTCGCGGTGGCCGTTGTGGTCATGAAGATAAGTGGCCGTTGTTGTCACGGTGGCTGTTATAGTAAAAAATGCAAGTGGCCGTTGTGGTCACGGTGGCCGTTGTCGTGACTACAACGGCCACACTTCCGGGTACCTGTTGTGGTCATGCCCCCTGTACGCCTATGCCTGCCATAAAATCTAAGACCATACGATTTTAATTTGAGTTTGATTTTTTAATATACAGCTGCTGGACTTTATGTCTTATTTAAATAGATTAATTTTGCCCACAGATAACTGATGCCATGTCCGAATCTAAAAAGAAATGTAGACAGTACAGTGTTGATTATTGGAAATTTGGCTTCATTCCATCATTGTCGGACAAACAATTGCTTATGTGCTTTTTACGCAACAAAGTTTTGAGCAATGACGCTATGAAACCATCTAAGCTGTAAGTTCATCTGAGAAGATGTCACCCTGATAAAACAGGTAAAGATTTGAAATACTTTCAAACACTCAAAGATAAACTTCAGAAGAGACCCACGCTAGACAGAATGTTCGCTTCAACGTCACAAAGAAACGACGATGGTTTGCGGGCTTCTCTAAGACTTCCCTTAAGCAACAATACTGTTGAAAGACGTATTGATGAAATGAGTTCTGATATTTAAGGCCTCTTGTGTAATTATTTGCAAACAACCCATTTCTCTATACAACTGGACGAGTCAACGTTACCTGGTAATTCAGCATTATTATTGGCATGTTCGTTTTATTATGAATCAAGAAATCTACGAAGAACTGCTCTTCACAAGAACTTTGACAACCGACACTAAAGGTGAATCAATATTTCATGTTTTGAAGGATTACTTCATTGAAAAAGCAATCCTTTTATCAAATATAATATCAGTAGCTACAGATGGAGCATTTGCCATGGTTAAACTTTATCGTGGATTTATAAGCTATTTAAAACAAAATGTGTCAGGGGTGTTAGCAATACATTGCGTCATCTATCGACAACATTTAGTGGCTAAAAATTTGAGTATTAGATCGCATGAATCTCTTCAATTAATCATTGATGCAGTAAACCGAATCCGAAGCAACGCGTGAAGAAAATGACGAACACTTTCATCAATAACTCATTCACGCTGAAGTACGCTGGCTGTTGAAAGGCTTATGCTTGACAAGATTTTTTACACTTTTTGAGACTATTTTAGAATTTCTGGATACTAAAAACAAAATTTTGAAAGACAATTTAATGAAGTGGAAAACAGACATCGCCTATTTAACAGATTTGTTTACAAAATTTAATATGGTTAATTTGCAGTTATAAGGCGACAGTCTACTTATCAGCGTTTCGTGCCAGATTTAAACTAATGAAGCAAAATATTGGACGGGGCGAATTTTCCCAGTTTCCAATTTTGTCACAGACAAATTGCCAGGAAAACGACGTTTCAACCTACGTTCAACATTTAATTGCCCTCTATTCAGATTTTGAAACTGGGTTTGAGGATGTTTTGACTATGGTAATACCACCGTGGATAATTAACCCATATGGTGACAGAAGAAACGAATGTCATAATACAAGAGAAACTGACTGAATTAAGTATAAACGAAGAACTTTAAGTTCAGTTTAAAAACGGATATCAGCAATTCTGGCTGCAAAACAACATACCCGTTACTTATCCTGTATTATGGAATATAGCGAAGAAATGTTTAATTTCCTTTTCATCGTCATACCTAGTGGAAAGGGGGTTCAGCGCTGTTACCAATCTCCTAACGAAAAAAAGAAACAGACCTGGACATCATTAGCCGAGGAGATTTAAGATTAAACCTTACAAAATTGACGCCAAATTTTGATAATTTATTATTAAAGCATCAGGTTCATCCTTCTCACTAAAAACATTTACTTATTGCTTAGTTTATTTTATGTTTATTTTATGTTATGTATGTTTTATATAACAGATACAAAATTTTATTTTGAGTAGTTTTAATTTAAATTCAATTAATAAATGTATAAAACTTAACATGTGTTTTTACTTTAAGTTTTTAACACTAAACTTCACTACAGTTAGAAATTTACAAAAAATCAATATCAGGTAAGTAGGGGGTTTACCCAAAACCGAAAAACATGGCATGACACAAAAAAGTTTGGGAATCTCTGATTTAAACACTAAGTCAGAAAAAAAAGGTTTAACAGCAGAATGCATATTTTTCGAGCTTTAGGATGAATTACACTTGAGAATTTTTTTTCAAGGAAAACATCAAACCGATAAAGAAATCGTAGTCTTTATACATACTTTTTAGTCAAAATTATTAAATTATTTTAGAGAATAAAAGTATCTACGTCAAATTTGTGTTTTGTTTAAACTAAATTTACCTATGATTAAAAACGTTGAAATTGAAAAAACAAGAAAACAGAGTGAACTATAGTATGAATGAGTAAAATGGTTAAACCTTAATGAATCAATAGTCTGAAGAATAAAAAAAATTGTCTTAAATTCTTCTCAATCTTAATCTTGTTTTCCAAAATAATAAAAACTGAATTAAAAAAAATATCAAACAAGAAACAACGTAGAGTTAAATTCATAAAACTAAAATATGTTAATAAATACCTTTCTGAACACAGTTAACGTAAATTTACGTTATGTATACAACACAAAGACATCATTCTGTTGCGTATTTATTTATTAAAAACTAATTTATTTAAAACGACTAAAAATACGTTTACTTATTCTAGAAATATGTACACTTTAAATTAACCGAACTAATTAAATCTAATAATATTTAATGAAAACACACGAATTTATGTATAACCGTTGTATAACACTATCACTTAAGATAAGATAACGTCCTTGGATTTCACACTTGTTTGTTTACACTATAAGTCACGTTCACTCGATTCGGTGTACACTGTTATTTATTTAAAACTTCGCACGTGCTAATCACTTATTTATCTTCACTTGAATAATCTTCTTAATACAGCTGCATTCGCGTTACGACAATAACTGACCTATGATCTATCTCGTCGCTATATATATAGACATACGGAAATCCTTCTCGAGCGTTCCCTACTTTTCGCTATATCTTCTAGAAAATAGATAACAGCTTCTAGAAGGCTCTTGCATTTGCAAGTAATTTCTCGGACGTTTCAATTCGTACAGCATTCACAAATGACTTCGGTTTAAATATAATAGAAATGTGTAAAACATGATTTAGTTTATCTTGTACTACCTCGGTTTAAAAACGAAAAAAAACGTAACAACTTGCTATAACCACTTTAAGTTTAATAACAGTTTGATTCGAAATTCTTAATATTTTTATACAAAATAAACGTTTTAAAATTGTAAATAAATAATGCAAGTTTATTGTAGAATTTACATCACTGATTTAATTAAAAGACATAGACAACGTTGATAAAGTTGGCTTATTTTTCAATTTAACACTGGAAATTGCTTTAAAATTAAAAATGAGTTTGTAAAAAACAGTAATGGCGTTTTATTTGCACATATATGCAAAAACACAAAACTCTTTCATGTCCTGATAACCCTAACAAAACGTTTCAGTCATTAATTTTACAAAAATTGAAATTAGACCAAAAAAAAAATAAATTAGTAGAAAGTTTTGTTATTGAAAAATCTAATAATTAATAACAAATGTAATAATTTAAATATGAATTGCGTTTTCAATTTACTAGATAGAAACAGGAAAAGTTTTACTAGTTTTGCTAATTTAGTAGTTTTACTAAAAGTTGCATTTTAAAAAATGCAAGTTTAAATTATCTGTTCTTTAAAAACTTAATTGAAATGCAATGTGAAACGTTTAAAGTTAATTGTAGAGAATGTAATCAAGTATACGTTAGGTAAACAAAAAATGTTTTAAAAAACGTTAAACTATTGTTAGGTTAATGTTTAGTTTAGTCACGCATATGCTAGAAAACAAAGAAAACTACGAAAGACAATAAAATAACATATTTGATTGGTATAAAACTTTAGAAACCTTAAAAAAACAAAATTAGTATAACAAATAATGGCAAACTTTTACAATCCGTTAAGTGTTACGAAGCGTGAAGGCAGATAGTATAAATACATGAAAATGTTCAAAAATTATTATTTTATCGATTTAATTACTCATAGTAGAAATAATAAAAAGTTGTTATTAGTAAACTAATGATTTATTACTCTATTTTATGTCAATAAAAACTGATTAGTAAAATTATAAAACTAGTTACTTAAATCGAATTTGCTACTTTATACGCAGAAAGTAGACAAAGTGAAGTAATTTTGAAAGTTCAGACATTATACGTTTGTACCGTCATTCAAGAAGATAACAGTATAGATGTGGGTAGCTTTGAAATCGATGACTCTATTTTAAAATCTATTAAAATTTATGTGCAGTGATCGCTGCTGGCAAACTAAAACATTTTCTCTTCAACTAAATTCAATATACATAGCTGTTATAGACAAAGATTAACCATCATGTGTTTGTTTTTGGGAATTATTTCCGACATTAAGTAATTTACTATTTATTTATACGAGTGTGGGTAGATAGAAAGTCTATGAAAAGCTTTTCGCCTAAGGAAATAGTGCTTGTGCTAGAAGTTTCTTTAGTTTAAATTGCTTCAAAATGAATGGATTGTGAATACCTACTCTATTATTAGTTACTGTTTTACTAGAAGTAGATAAATTAGGAGTAATAATTTAAACTAAACTACAACAAATTTTTTACTGTTTAGTTTTAGTTTGTAGAAAACACAATAGTTAAAAATCAATTTTTCAATAAATTCAGACATTATCACTAAAAGGCGCATATCGATTCTTTGTTCTTATGGTTTAGTTTACATTGGGGAAATAAATCTTTTAGTTGTCACATACAACTCACGAGACGAGAGTTTTTTTATAAATTTATTGTTTATTTTATATATTTTTTTTTATTTAACAAAATAGTTTAAAAGTTCAAAATTTCAACAGTTATAAAATTTAATTTTATTCTAAAAAGTATAAATAATAGTTTAATGAGAACGATTGCAAAGAAGAAAAATAGATCACAGCCAGAATACTAATTTATCCTTGATTTTAATTAAATATAAGATAACAGTTATGTACAACTTTTTAAAAAACTCATCTGTTTCTATTAAGCCCTTTCAGAAATCATTCTAATGTAGTAATTAATAGCCTCAGGTCTTTATAATTTTTCAGCATAATACTTGTTGATATTTTACATTTCATATTTTGAAATTTATTAGTTTACATTTACTAATTTTAATGAACTACTAGTTTTCTTTTAGACAAAAATTGTATTTTTGCTTTTCCATTTTAACTGATACTCTGAGAAAAAATGTATAAAACTAAAATTGTTCTGTATTAAATTTGATTAATTTGTTTATTTTAAAAACAGAATGCTTTAAAATATCTGACTAAACTTTGACTCTATTGTGTAAAATTTTATAAATAATATTACTTACTCTCTTCTTTTTCTTTTTTTTAAAATAACGCGTATAAAAGATTTTAAAACTTAAGTTAAAATTTTTAAAGATTGATAAACGCGGTAGTGCATTTATAACGTAGTCGTTTGATAACGATATAAGGTGCGGCGTGCGGATAAGAGATTATAATAATCAGCGTGGATTTTCCGGCGTTTATATTTTACATTTGTATTCATAAAATACGTGGAATTTTTTGGCGAATTTAATATAATTAATATTTCGTTAATTCATAAAATACGTGGATTTTTTTGGTGATTTTAATATAATTAACATATCGTTAATCAGAAAGGGTAGACAGTTAATTAGTGTAAAGACAAGAGGAGAAGGGAAATTATGTCGGATTCCGAGGAAGGGTAGTCTGAAGGAAAAAGAAAAAGGCAAGCTACGGTGGAGGAGGTGTTCAGGAAGAGCACCAAAGTAAGGAAATCACCGATAGCGGAAGGAAAAGAGAGAAAAGATGGTGAGTTAGTAGAAATGTGTAAAGAACTGTTAAAGGAGGTAAAGAGTATAAGAGAGGAACAAATTAAGATGGGTAAGAAGTTGGAAGAGAATAATAAAGAGGTAAAGGAGATGAAAGAAGAATTAAGAAAGACAAATGAAGAATGGAAGAGGAAATTCGAAGAAATGGGAAAAAAGTATAGAATGTTGGAGGCCAGATTGGAGAAGATAGAGAGAAGCTGGGAAAAAACGGAAAAAGAAAAAAGGAGAACAAACATAATCCATAAGAGGTATGGAAGTGAAAGATGGAAAGAAGGAGTAAAAAGAGCAAGTGGAAAATTGGATGAAGAAGAATTTAAATATAGAGAAAACAGTGGTAGAAACTAGAAAGCTAGCAGGGCGTGTAATGTTAGTAAGGATGGGTACATTTGAGGATAAGTTAGATGTATGGAAGCAAAAAAGAAGGTTAAGAGTTACGAACATTTATTTATACGATGACATGACGAGAAGGGAAATAGAAATACAAAAGAAGATAAGGTATGAGGCGAGTAAGATAAAGGGAGAGGGGAAAAGTATTAAAATAGGATTCTTGAAAGTGTGGGTGGAAGGTGAAGAAAGATTTTGGGATGAGGAGAGAGGAACACTAGTGAAGAAGGGGGCAAAAAACTAAGAGATGGGGGAGAGAAGGATGGATCAAATGATGTTGGCTTAGTAAGTTTTAAGGAAAAAGAGATGGAAAAGCAGAATCAAATGAAATTATTGTTTTGGAATGTGGCAGGCATAAAAAATAAAGGAGAGGATTTCTGGAGATACGTAGACGGTTTTGATATGATGGGAATGTCGAAAACATGGTTGGAGGAAAAAGACTGGGAAGTATGGAAGGAAGGATTACCAGAGGGATATAATTGGAAGGTGGAATTCGCAACTAAAAAAGAAAGTAAAGGTAGAGCAAGGGTAGGGATACTAACGGGTATAAAAAGGAACTGGTCGGTGGAAGAAGAAGAGGGAGACGAGAAGCAAGGGAAAGGGATCGTAAAAAAATATGTGGTCTGAGAAGGAAAGGAAAAATATATAGTGTTAACAGTTTATGGGCGGGATATGAGGTTGATAAGTGAACAGATTGAGAAAATAGTACAGGGAGAGGAAAAGGAAAAGATTATTATAGGGGGTGATTTTAACGCAAGAACAGGGGAAAAGGGAGGAGTGATTATAGGAGGGGAAGTAAAGAGAAGAATTAGCATGGATAAGTTAATAGGAATGGGAAAATGTTAGTGGAGATATGTGAGGAAAAAGGGTGGTCAATTCTTAATGGAAGTATAGAGGAGGGGGACAGAGGTGACTACACTTATATGAGAGGGATGGTGGAATCGGTGATCGATTACGTGATAGTGAGTGGGGAGATGTGGGAGGACATAGAAAGGTTTAAAGTGGGGGATAAAGAGGAATTGGATCATCAGCCACTGGAAGTGATTTTAAAAGGAAAAGAGCAAGGAAATAAGGAAGAACAGAGGGGATGGGGAGTGAAAAAGGTGTGGACTGAGGAAAGCATAGAAAGATATAAGATGAAGTTGGAGGAAGTGAGTTGGGGAGATGTAGAGGGAGGGGGGAAAGGACTAAAGGAGTTGACTGCAGAAATGGAGAAAGCAGTAGAAAAGAAAAGGTTTGAGAGAAGACAAGGAAAAAAGTTGAACAAAAATAGGTGGTGGAATAGAGAATGTAGAGAGACAAAAACAGAGATGAGAAATGCTAGAAGAAGATGGAAGAAAGGTATAATAGATGTACAAGAGTATAAGGAGAAGAAAGTGAATTTTAAAAATGTGTGTTTTGAGAGAAAGGTGTCGTATAAAGAGGAAATGGAGAAACAAGTAAAGGAAATAAAGAAAGAAGGAGAAGTGTGGGAATTTCTAAACAAGGAGAAAAGAAGAGGTAAGAGGAGAGGAGGTTTAACGGATATAAAGGTGTGGTTGGGTTTATTGTATGGAGCGTTTGGAGGGAACAATAGAAGGACCAGGGCAGGTAATATTGCAAGGGGTAAATACAATACAGGAGGGGTGGGAGATAACGACAGAGGAAATGGAGGAAGCAATAAACAGACTTAAATTAAGAAAGACGGCAGGAACGGACGGTACGCAAGGAGAGCAATGGAAATATGTAGGGGAGAGAGTGAGAGGAAATATAAGAAAAATTTATAATACAATATGGAAAGGGGAGGAATTGCTAGGGAGTTGGAAAGAAAGTTTAATTCTGCCGGTTTATAAGGGAGGGGATAGGAAGGAGGTAAAGAATTATAGAGGGATTAGTGTCACTAATGTAAGTTATAAATTATATGCCATGATTATACAAAGGAGGTTGGAAAAGGAAATGGAAGAAAAAAGTCTATTACCAGATTGGCAGATGGGATTTAGAGTGGGAAGAAAGGCAATAGACAATGTTTATATATTGAAACAATTAGTGAATGGAGAGCTATATAAGAAAAGGGGTAAGGTATACGCGTTCTTTATGGACATAGAAGCCGCGTTTGATAATGTGAATAGGGAAAAGCTATGGAGGGTGTTAAGGAAAAAGGGGATAGAGGAACAACTAGTGAGGAAACTGGAAGGGATATATAAAGAGACTAAGAATAGGGTAAAAATAGGGGATAGTGTTAGTGAAGTGTTTTGGACGAGGAAAGGACTAATGCAGGGGTGTCCTCTTAGCCCTATTTTATTTGCACTGTATATAGAGGACATAGAGTAAGTGTTGAAGGGAAGACAGTGTGGTGGGGTAGTCATAAAGGGAGGTATTAAAGTGTGGGTGTTGGCATATGCAGACGATATGGTCATGGTGGCAAAAAATGAGCTGGAGATGAAAGGTATGATAAATATGATAAAGAGGTATCTGGAAAGGAAAGACTTGGGTTTAAATGTGAGAAAGTCTAAGATGGTAGTTTTTCAAAAAGGGGGAGGAGGGAAGAAAAAGGAGGAGTTAAGTTGGGGAGAACAGAAGATAGAGGCAGTGAATGAAGTGACATATTTGGGATATAGGCTAAAGTATGATAATAAAGATGATGCGCATATAAGGGAGTTAGTAAAGAAGGGTAACAGTGTATTAGGGCAGGTATGGAGTTCAGGGGAAAGAGGAAGGAGATCGAGAAGAGAAGATGGATGTTCGAAAAATTGATTAAAAGTGTGATGATGTACGGGGTGGAAGTATGGGGTTGGAAAGAGTGGAACCTATTGGAAAGGGTGCAAATAAAATATTGGAAATGGATACTAGGTTTAGACAGGAAGACGCCAGGGTACATAATAGAGGAAGAGGGGAAGTTAGAGAAGATTAGAATAGAAGCAGGGAAAAGGGCGATGGGTTATGAAGAGACAATGAAAGTAAGGAGAGAATGTGAAATTTTGCAATGTTGCTGGAGGATGGTAAAAGATAGCAAAAATATATATGGGCAGGAAGAAAGGAAACTGTACTACCAACGAGGAGGTTTCGCAAGAGAAGAAGTAGAAAGAAGGAGAGAGGAAGGGAGGTTATATACGGAGGAGATAGTAAGAAGAGATAAAGACTCGCAGGTGCAAGAGAGGGAAGGAAAGATAAGCGAAGGAAAGTATAACGTAAGGTATGGGAATATAGTGTCCAGGGGGGTTCCTAAGTATCTGATGGGGAGGAGAAGCTTAAGAGAGAAACGGCTTATAGCCAGGTTTAGATGTGGAAATAAGGAGAATTTAAATAAGTACTGGAAGGAAGATGTAATGAGGAGATGTAGATTATGTGGGGAGGGATGGGAGAACATAGAGCACTTGAGTGTGGAGCGTGACGAGCTAAGGGAAGAAAGGAGGGTGAGGAAGGCTTTGCTTGGGGAGGAGGGGGAGGGATTGGATTGGATGAAAGCAGAAAGGAAAGAAGGATAAGGGGGAAGGGTTAGGTCTAACAAAATAGAATAGTGAGATGGTGATTGGAATAAATTATGGGAGAAAGTTATTTTAGTTTATAAATTTCTGTACGTATTATATGTATTATATTATTAAGTAAAGGGAAAAGATGTAAGGGCTACGTAACCCATTGTAAGGCCGAATGGCTTAACAAATATTAATAAATATAATATAATATATAATTATTAATAAATATAATAATATCTCAATAGAATTTAAAAAAGTGTGTGAAAAATGGAAAATTCAAATCGTGATTTTTGAGTGATGACTTTTCACGATTTTCGTTACGATTTGACACCAAAACAATGTGTGGAAAAACTTATTTTGTTATTTATATATAAAGCACCAGGTAAAATTATGATTTACAACTGGTTTGCAAAATTTAAGCGTAGAAACCCAATTTTTGATGAGTATTTTCGCGAAGGGCGTTCATGCACCTGTTGTTGATGTTGCGCGTCCCATTGTGCATAAAAAGATACTATTATCTAGCAGTTACATTTTTCTTGAGGGGAGCCTAGAGAGATCGGGGTGTGTGCGTCCCTAGACATTGCGGCCAATCAAATACATACAAGAGTGCACGATTATTTGCATGTCAAGAAGCTTTTTAGTCGTTGGAACTCTCACAATTTGACAAAAGGCAAAAAAAATTAATGTTATTGTCAAATTCTGTTTATAACATTGTAACAGATGACAAATCTTGAATATATCCATACGAGTCTAAAACTAAAACAGCAATCGACTGTATGGGTGTTTCAAAATAAACCAAAACCAACAAAAGTTTCCGAAAAACGGGGCATATTGCAACGGTTGCATTAGAAGATTGATGAACAGTTGATGCTGACTAGTATACATCAATTTGTTTGCTGAAAATTATCGCTGAAGTCACAAAAATGCAAGTGCTCACACATCACAATAAACCGTCAAGTTTTTGACCAATATAAACATTGAATTAATGACTCGTTGTCCATATTCGTTTATCACCCAATGATTTTTTCTTATTCTGATACATCAAAAATAAAATGCGTGGAAAGCGTTTTTAATCGCCTGAAGAAGCCGTTGAAGCACTGAAATCACATGTTTGGAGGTACGTCGCTCAGAGTGGAAAAAGTGTTTTGAGAATTGGCTTCATCGAATGCAAAATTGTATACATCTTAAAAGTGATACAGGACATAGCGTAATTTGTGTTTTATTACACATTTTCCGAAAACTTTAGCACTGCTCCTCGTATCTGTTTACTTTTTTCTTTTATTGGTGTTCATACTAGGTATATTGACAAGCTTTTGAACCAGTCATTACAGTTTGACAAAACGTTTTAGTTTTTGTGGTATTTTGAACCAAGTTGGCGTTGAATGGATTTTGTTTATAGCTTTCCATGCTTAACTTAAAATTGGCTTAATTGTCTGTTTGTAACATATATCAACTATTACTAAACCAAAACTTAAAAGAAAAATTGATTATACTTACTTGGCATCCATTGCCCTGTCGCACGTTCTTGTACGGTTGGAAAAGCACCAAATACACTTTTGGAGTAAATAGACACCCTAGTGCGACTGTTGCGCTGATGTTGAGACACATGCACATACTTACAATCTGAACCTGTAAAAAAATATTTATTAACGTTATATTACAATCAAAAACCTGTTTTACACTTGACATGTATTGAATAGTAATTATTTAAACTTTAACTTATATATAATCTAAAATAAACTAATTTAAAAACATTATTTATAAACCCTTGACCTTATAGAATATTTTAATGTTTAATGTTAAAGTACGTGCTATAATTAGACACAAACTTAATTCTAACGTTCAAAATTATATTAAACCTAAAATGAGAAGAAAATTTGAATTTAATTATTATCAATTTTTTTTGCTTTTATTTCTAATTTAAGAGTAAATCAAAAGAAAGTTACGTCGTATTTCTAAATAGTTTTGAAATAGTTTTAAATTTAGTATTTTTGTATATTTTTGGATTCAATATTTTTATGACATTTTATGACATATCAGATTTGTTGTACGTTTTAATACTACTTATCTACTAAATAGGAAAAAATAATGTTTTGTTATTGTAGTCTTTGTGGTGCTTATCTCTTTTTTTTAACAATACTAGTTTATTTGAGCATGTTACATGTTATTATTTATGCATTTTCTAGAAGCAATAATTTCATATAAAATTCACGAAGCCACTGTTTTCGGACGCCACTGTTTGTAAAATGTTTAATTTTTATTTGAGATTTACGGAAAGGGATTACTAATAAAACGCATTTTTACCTGCATTCTTTAAGTCGCTGTAAATGGTCGTTTTTGTTAAGACGCGATCTACTAAATTGTAAGTAATTTTTATTTATATTTAATTTTTATTATCGGTTAATTCTATTACACTTTAAGCAATTATGCTGTTAAAGAATTGTTCAGTTACTAGCAGAATTAAGCAATTTTTTGATTAAATTGGCGTTCGCAGGTAAAATTTAAAATAGCGTCGGCAATGTTGCTTTCAATACGTTTAAAATTTTTTTAGCGCGTGTCCTGGCACTTAGAAACGGCTTTTCCAGTAGTATTAATTTGCAGAAATCATATAATTTTTTTCGTACATGGTGATATTTATCCAGTAACCTTCAGAAGCCGTATAATTGTTCTTGACGTTTTGTAGTCAAAGTTCTTAATTTTATTCAATTCTCTATTTAGCCTTAAGCATGTTGTTAACTTGAATTTACCGTATCACTTATTCTAACTGTTTGAACGTAATCAAGGCCAGATTTAGACACACAACGCCGTACATGTAAACTTACATACTACTCACGTCTTGTCTATAAAAAACTGGTGTGGTCACCACACGACTTTTCTATAAGGAATGATGAAAAAATGTCTACATATTTTTTTAAGGTTATGTTGTTATAAAACCATTTTGAAGTGATATGTACACGTTTGTATTGATTTCCTAGCATGCTATAATTTTTTTGAAAGTTTTCTCCTCGATTTTATTAAGATATAACCGAAATATGGTAAATTGAGCTTATGTTGTCATATCGAATAACCCCTATATTTGTGCGCCTCAATATTGCTTTCCCTTCAGTAAAAATTATTATTTTAACGTATCGATATAAATTTTTTTTCTTAAAAATTCGTCGCAGGCAGAATTCTAACTTATATTATATTTGTAAATTCATTTTAAGTTATAAATAAAAGAATTAATACTGTTAATGTTAAGCATTTCTATTTAAATAAATTGTTAGAAAGAATTATCTCTATAAGAAACTCTAAAAATAATTCGAATTATTTACATACGTACAAATTTATATAAGAAAAACTGTTAAAAATGACGGATACACCCACTTCTGGTTTCTTTATCAAAACCACCTTTTGATAAAACCTTTATATTTGTGCGTCTTGATATTACTTACCCCTTTAGTAAATCAGTAAAAAAAATCGTCCCAGGCAGGATTCGAAAGTATATTATGTGAATTCAATTTAAACTACTAATTAAATATCTAATAAACTGTTAATGTTAGAATTTTTTTTATTTGAATAAATTGGCAGGAAAAATTATCTCTGTAAGAAACTGTAAAAATAATTCGAATAATTTACATACGTACAAAATTATATAGAAGAACTGTAAAAAATAGTGAAAACACCCACCTCCGGTTTTTTTATCAAACCCATCTTTTGACAAAGCAGAGAGAATATAAAAAACCAGCTTTATACCAAATTTCAAGTTACTAAGACTTTTGGTTCGAGAGTTATCGTAGGTAGATCTAAAGATAATTTAAATAAGATGCAGCACTCCGTATATCGTGGTCCCGGAAATTCTGAAGCATACAGATTAACATGGAAAATTTAAAAATTTTGATTTATCTATCCCCAAAGTGTTTTTAAGATATTTCCAGTATCAGAACATATGAAAATGTGTACCAGAGAACCTTTTGCGTAAAAATTTTTAAAATTTAATAACAAATATCAAAAATATTTCCTAAAATGTATCGCGTGGTAAAAAGCTTAGTTTAAAATACAATGTATCAGTAATAGTCACTTTGATGTAGTAACATCAATCGTACGACTGCGGTAATATCGCTGTTAAGTGTAATTACACCTGAGCTACGTCTAGAGTTTTTATGGTGGTTTTCCTTTAGACCTTTGAGCAAATGCTGTAGCTAAATAAACTTGCGCCAATTATCTAATTCCCTTATAGTTATTGTTTTTAGTTACCTTAGTTTTACAATTGTCCAATTAATTTAATTTATATTGCCGACTAAATCCATTATGACTTCAATAAAAATATTTAACACGTTTACTGATTAAAATTAATCGTCGTTAATTTAAAATAATAATATAGTTAAAAAAACATAAACCGTATTGGGATTTGAACCTTCGTATGTCGCAGTGGAATTACCGCAGTTTTTACATCTGTGTTTTAAACTAAGCTTTTTATCACGCGATACATTTTTAATATTTGTTATTAAATTATGAAAATTACACATTGTTATATGTTCTGATAATGAAATTATTTTAAAAACACTTTGGGAACATCTAAATCGAAAATTTCAAACTCTTTATGTTAATCTGTATGTTTCAAAATTTCCAGTACACGCGGTATAAACAAGTCAAACAAATCGTCGTAGGCAGGATTCGAACTTAGGATTATATATGGAATTCACTTTAAATTATAAATTAAATATCTAATAAACTGTTAATGTTAGAAATATTTTTATTTAAATAAATTGTTAGGAAGAATAAGAAACTGTAAAAATTTGAATAAATTACATACGTACAAAGTTATATGAGAAAAACTGCTAAAAATGGCAGATACACCCACTTCCGATTTTTATCAGACCCATCTTTTGATAGAACCGAGAGAATATGAAAAGCCAGCTCCATACCAAATTTCAAGTTACTAGGACTTTTGGTTTGAGAGTTATCGTGAGTACACCGTTACACACAGACACACATAGACACGCGCGCACACACACAATAATTTTTTGAAAAAAAATTTTGATCGCTATACTTTCCTTATAGGAAAGTAAAAATAGGAAGTAGTAAACGTATTACAACTCGTTACAAAGAACTTTTTTTTAAATTTATTATATTTGTCAATTTTTAATTTGTTTGCTATTGCATGTAAACAAAATAGTTGATCGATTACATTGGAGTTACGATAATTGTTAATTAATCTATTTGCTATTTAATTTTTTAAATTATTATTATTCTGTTTCTGTTCTTTTGCTCTATCCTGTTCGCTTGGTATCCTTAGTGTCTTTTTTTGTTATAGTTTCTCAACCACACCTACTCACCGACATCGTAAGTCGTGGTGACGTGGTTGTTACCAACAGGAGCCACAACAGAAAATCAATCAATCAAAAAAAAAACTTATCAAGTTTTCATTCTATTGTCAATTACTTAGGCCACCGCCAAACGTATTAAAGTTATCTTCATTTATGACATGAAAAACCGCTGTTTGCTGAGAACAGCTACAACCTTTAACAAACATTCTGGTCGAAATGTAAGTCACACGTACGTTTGTCAATTGGTGGTCAAATTTGAGTCAATGGGATCTATTGCTAATGGAAAAAGAGATAAGCCAAGAATACTTAATAAAACCGACAAAATTAAAGTACTTTAATAGTTTGCTACAAATCTAACGATGTTAACTCATTAGGAAAGCGGAAGAAACATGGTTGCCTGAAAGAACTGTTGTAAGGACAATAAAACGTTGTATCTTGATTTAGACAGAAGCATTAAAGAATTGAGTTTTGTAAAACATTAAATTAAAGCAAATTTGCAATTATATAGATAGAAATTTGACTAGTTATATTGAATTGTTACAAAAACATAGATGGAAATCTTCATTTAAATGAGGCTTTACTCCATTTTTACCAAGATCTAACTCCCCCTCGTTACATAATGGTTAAATGACCATTATCCAGATCGGTGGATTTGCAGAAAAGGACTAATTAAATGGCTTTTGAAATCGCCGGATGTAACACCTTTGGGCTTTTTTCTGTGAGGTCATTTAAAGTAGGTCGTTTCTAAAACTCAACCGGAATTTATTGAAGAATTACTAAAGAATGTCGCACCCTCACAGATAAAATTTTTAAAAATGTTCGACAAGGGTTTGAGAGCAGACTCGACCATTGTCTCAAAAATAACGGAAATCATTTCCAACACTTCTAAACATTTCTGTTTTGTTAGAGTTATTTTGAACAGTTATTGCGAATTACATTTATTTTAATAAACCATAAATCACATTTTGTGTTAAATTTGAATTTTTATTACATTTTTTAAAATTTTTAGTTCATGAATAAATTAAAAATAAATTAATTTATCTCTCATTAATTTTTTTTCTTGCCAAAAAAGTCTCAAAATTATGACTTATCACAAGTAAGGCAGTGCCATTTAAAAAAATTAGAGGTAGTTAAACGTCAAAAATTACCTTCTTCCATATTAAAACTAAACTGTTTTGTTTAAAAATTAAAACAACTGAAAGTTAAAAAAAAATCATCTTGTATACAGGGTGTTTAAAAAAGATGCCGCAATATTAAAGGGTGTGATTGCCCAGGTCATTTTATACAAAAAAGTTCCTATAAACATAGTTCCGGAAACCCTTCGTTACCAATCTACAGCGTGTTTAATTAAAAAAAAGATTAAAAACTAGGTTTTTCCAAAACGGCTAGAGATACCATAATGAAATTTTAAGCGTGTTAATAACTGTGGGAGACACATACTTTGCAATACAACAGTAGTAGTTGCGCGCGTATTGGCACGTCACAGGCTATTTAAAAAAAAAATAGGACGCCGCTGATCTCTCTAAAAATAAAAATATGTTTTTATTCTTTGTTCAATTGTAAAGAAAAGCTCTCTTAACTTTTATCGTACGACGTACCGTTTTTTAGTAAAAATTTTTTTTAGTGCATGTCCATTTATTACAGAAAAAAAATTTTAAAGAACAAGGGTTTTATTCAAAGGCAAAAACAAATATTTTACCAAACCAACAATTTTATCAACCAAAAATTACAAAAACTGTTCAAAGTGGCCACCTCGAGCTCGGTTGCAAGAATCCAATCTTCTCCTCATTGACTGGCGAACTCTCTCAAAAACACCAGGATCGGTTTTAATTGAGTTGCACCCAGCAATGAATCGATTTTTTAAGTCTTCTACGTTTTCCAATGGAGTAGCGTACACCAAGGACTTCAAATGGCCCCACAGGAAAAAATACAGGGGATTTAAGTCCGGGGGTCGTGCAGGCCATAAGTGAGGTCCACCTCGGTCAATCCAGCGATTTCCGTATGCTTGTGTTAAGAAATCACGAGCTACTTGACTAAAGTGAGCTGGTGCGCCATCGTGCATATACCACATTGCTTCTGTAATTTCTAATGGTACGTCTTCCAGAAATCCAGGGAGCGTGTTTTTCAAAAAGTTGCGATACACCTCTCCGGTAAGTCTCCCTGGTAAAAATACCGGTCCAATTAGGCAGTCGTCCACAATCCCAAGCCAAACGTTCAAAGAAAACTGATGTTGAAACAATCTTCAAACGATACAAAGTTAAGAGAGCTTTTCTCTTCACAATTGAACAAAGAATATAAACATATTTTTGTTTTTAGAGAAATCAGCGGCGTCCTATTTTTTTCTTGAAAAATAGCCTGTGACGTGCCAATACGCGCGCAACTGGTACGACTAAAACATCGTGTTGTATTGCAAAGTATGTGTCTCCCACAGCTATTTTCACGCCTAAAATTTCATTATGATATCTCATGGAAAAATCTAATTTTTACTCTTTTTTTTAAATTAAACTTCAACACGCTGTATATCGGTAACGAAGCGTTTGCGGAACTATGTTTATAGGAACTTTTTTGTATAAAATGACCTGGGCAATCACCCCCTTTAATATTGCCGCATCTTTTTTAAACAACCTGTATATCGGCACATGAATAGAAAAAAACAGTCGCCCATCAACAAATTCAATTGATCAAAATTATGAAGAAAAAGGAAAAAGAGATCCCACGAAATCGATTACAGTATCTGACATCGACCTAACAAAAATTGAGTGAGACAAAAGTGCAAGAAACCAGAATGTAGATTTTTTTAGTGTATCAAGAGCAATATCTACCTTTATAAAAAAGATCGCAATAGTTTATTTTTATTTGATTAGTTCTTGTTGATGGTTTCTAATATAATTTTTTTAGAACATAATACTTAACTTAGAAATGTGTTTTGATTTACAGTTTATTTGGATTTTCTTATAATATTTTGCTGCACACACGTGTACATAGTTTTTTAGTGAGATAGATTTTGCAAAGAGAAAAATGCAAGCTTTCATGGGTTATACTTTTAACATCATTCTTTAATCTTGATAAACATGGGATAAATCTTGTATAAAAAAGCGATTTCTAAAGAAGCAGTACCGTAGAATTAGAATTTTAATTTTTTGATGATTATAATGAGAAACGTTATTCAAAAAAAATATGACATGAAAAACTTTGCTTTTTTATTTAGGAATCCGCGTAAACGATATTTTTCAAAATTTGTGGTTTTAATTTTTAATTGAAAATGAAACCATTTAAATAAACATTTTTATTATTTTTACTATCAAAATAACTTACAAAAAAGTAGAAAACAATTTAAAAATTTACACTTTCACTTTTTTTTTAATGTTCATAGGTACTATCTCTCAATAAACCCCAAATATAGTTTCCCATCATGTTTTCATTGTATTGGCCTTGATAACGTTGTTCGAAGCTCATAATGTCTTGGTAAAAACGTTCTCCTTGCTCTTCTGAATACGCTCCCATGTTGTTTTTGAATTTATCTAAATGAGTATGCAGCATATGTACTTTTAAAGACATCCTGCAGCTCATGACTTCAAATTTTTTTAGCATATTTTCAACTAGCTTTTTGTAGTATTTGGCTTTGTTATTTCCTAAAAATCCAGAAACAACTGCCTTGAAACTGTTCCAACTCGCTTTTTGAGTACGATTCAGCAACGTTGGAAATTTTTCATCAGCACAGATCTGTCTGATTTGCGGACCAACAAAAATCCCAGCTGTAACCTTTGCTTCTGATAACTTCGGAAAAAATTTTCTCAAGTATTCAAAAGCTTCTGAGGTTTGATCCAGTTTTTTTACAAATTGTTTTATAAACCCTAACTTAATGTGCAGAGGCGGCATTAACACTTTTTCCCCTTCAACGATTGGCTCAAATTTTACGTTTTCTTTCCCGACACAAAGTTCTATTCTTACAGGCCATGAGCGTTGAGTATAATGCTTAGCATCCGCTCTGCTATCCCATAAGCACAAATAACACGGATACTTTGTATATCCGCTTTTAAGTCCCATCAAAAATCCCACACATTTTAAAATCTCCAATCAGCTGCCAGTTATACTCGCGAAACTTTACAGATTCAAGCCAAATTTTAACACTTTCATAATTTTCTTTAAGATGTACTGAGTGAGCGATTGGAAGAGATGGGAATTTGTTTTCGTTATGTAATAAAACGGCTTTTAAGCTTTTTGTAGAGCTGTCAATGAATAAACGCCATTCGCTAGGAACACAAGGTATGCCAATTTCTTCGAACATACCTTTTATGTCATTGCAAAAACAAAGTCCATCTTCCTTTGTGAAAAATGTTGAGAATGTTTCGTGCCTAGTACGCTGATCCGTGATATTAACATCAAGCAAATTCTACTGTTTTAAGCGAGAGCCTAAAAGCTTTGTTTTACTTTTTGGCAAATTTAAATCTTTAATTAAATTATTAAAATCTTCTGTAGTGATGAAATGATCTTTTGGTTGTTATGGTATCGGTAAAAACTCGTTATCGGAATTACTTTTATGTGAACTAAGAGATGGAGCTACTTTTCTGCGATAATTTTTTCGGTGGCTCAAGTACTGGTCGTGTCAGATCATGTGCGACTGGGACAGAAGAAGATTCAAGATTAGAATATTCGATGGGTTTTGCATTTTTACCTCTACGTCTTTTACTCGGATTTACAATGCAAAAGTAGCAGTCGTTAACGTGGTCTTTTGGTTCTCGCCAGATTCTTGGTATTGCAAATTTCATAGACCTTTTCTCACCTTGATACCAACGTAAAATATAGAAATAGAAATTAATATGTTTATTATATTTAATTCACCATTTAATTAAAATTTGCTTACCTTCCAAACATCTTTTACAATAACTACAAGCAACATGTGGAGCCCATGACTTGCCTAAGTTTCGAATAGGACAGTCAAAATATGCTTCGTAGGCTTCATAGAGAATGTGAGATGTATTTAATTCGTATTTTATATCTCAAACTTTAATAAATTGCCCACATATATAACAAAATGCATCAGCGCCATATTTACACTTTCGGGACGACATTTTAGGTTATTTTAAATTTGTACAAAACACCTGATCGTTGTTTATCAATCTAGTGCCATCTATCAGCACTGTGTGAACGTTAAAACCCCACTCTGATCGCGCGGTATTTTTTAATGTATTAAAAATAATTAAAATTTATAAAAAATTCGAAAATGAGTATTATTACTATAACTATTACAAAAGCAAAAAAAGGTATTTTCTTTTCGTTTTTGTTCATAATTAAGCAGAAAATCATAAAATAAACTTTCCTACGTTTTTACCAGTTTTTAATATGTATATACGCCGTTAGAATGAAAAAAATTACGTCTTTTACAAGATTGGTTCAAAGTATTTGTTGTATGTTTTAATGTTTTATTAATTTGTTTTTACGTACTTACACCAAACTTTACCAAAATGTTTATCTCATAAACATTTAAATTTAAATAATATTCTGCTCTAGTTGTTTAAATCATTTAATTCATTTTTTTTTCTATCATTATTTTAAGTTTGATTTGAAGTAACAGCCCTGTACATTAAAAAATTAACGACCCATAACTTCTACGGAAAGTGGTGAAATAAATAAACCACATATTTAATATATAAATCTATAAAAGAAAAAAGTTGTGTTTAATAACACTGTTATCTGTCTAAACCTGTAATAAACAACATACAAAACTTTCAAATAACTTTGATTTTGACGCTGATTAGTCGCACCTTTCACATTCTCAGACTAAAGCTTTTTATTGTTTTCCAGATAACGTAAAAACAGTTTTGGCATTACGCAATATATAGTACTTGACAAACATTTAGTGAACTCAACCTTTAAAATCAATTCAAAATAAAAACAATACATCAAAAGCTATATCTTTATTTCTTTGTTTTTTATTTTATCTTATTTGACGCATTATAAATGTAGCTTCTACATAAGCTAATCTACTTCATATTATAAACCTTGTTTTTTATTTTTGTTTACGTATTTTTCAAAAGCATTTTATTGTTTAACCAAGTTTATTTTTATATCTTAAAAACAATTCTCGGAAGTACGGTAAACTTTATATGATTAGTCTCTTTCATTATACTTCTCTTAGATTAAATATCTTTGCGCTACCCTTTTTAAAATTATTATAATAAATATCTTTCAAAATACACTTTATGTAAGATATTTTAACATCAATTTTGTATAAAGCTGGTATAACTTTGTCCGTAAATAATTCTTTAATTCTTTTTGTTTTTATTTACCTCGTGTATGTTTTTGCGCTTTTACATCTTTAATAATTAAAAATAAACTGTTTTTATAAATCACAATTTTTTAGATGACTACTTTTTGTGGGTTACTTTGTTTCGTTTTTATAGCTCGTTATCAAAATTAAGCGAACAAAAATGCTTATCGGAATGTTACGCCTCAGTAAATGGTAGGTTTAATGTTAAAAGAATGTATAAAGTGTATTGTAAGCACACACTTTTAACGCAATTTAAAGCAGTTTAACGCCATTTGCATTTTTCTTAATTTTTAAAGCGATTATTAACTAAGCCACTAACAACACTAACTTTGTAATTACACTAATTGCATTTGTTTTAAATTAAATAAATGCGTATTTGTTTTTGTTTAAAATAAAGCAAAAATATATTTCTTGTTGATTGTTTGTAAGTTACTTTTAAAATTTTTAAGTTTGAGTAAAATGTATCACAGCAATAATTTTTTAAGTCCTTTTCCGATAAATTTGTGTAACCTTTATAATACCTTTCAGTTGTGGGTACCAATTAGTAAGGTAAGAGTATCAGACCGAAAGCTTTCATAAAAATAAAATACCGTCTTAATTTAAAACGTTAATTGAAAACTCTTTGTTGTTAAATTGTTTCAAGTTTTCGCTTTCGGAAAAGAAAAGAAAACTGTGACAAGTTTCGATACCAAAATAACAGGGCAAGGCGCTTTTTTATAATGTAGATCTTTTTAGTCACTTTTGTCAACAACATAAATTTACAATGTCAATTTGGAAAGTTTTTTGATAATATAATTTGTATTACTGACATCCCAGTTTATGTAATTTAAAGCAATAATTCTGTTATGTATATGTACAAGATGCACTTCTAAAAAAATATTAAGCCAAGTTTGTTTACAAAACTTTTCAATTTATCTCGGGCTATAAGCGCCTAAACAAGACGTTCCACGCTTTTAGATGCATTCATAAGAACCAGATTATTACTATCGAATTCGCGGATAAGAAAAACGATACAACCATCTTAGTGAAATGTGAGCCTTACTTTCAAAAGATACACACGTTTATTTAAGACAATCTCATTGTTAAAGATTGAACTAGAAGTAACTTAACTCATTACATTTTCCAATTTACTATAAGAAACTTGATTGGTTGTTTCTCTTTGATACAAAATCTATACTAGCGTATTGTATTATTTTATTGCGATTACTAACACTTACGTAAGAAATAGCTAAGCTTCTTACCAATAAAATCTATAAGTTTAAAGGTTTTTCCGTTCACAGTAAAAGCAATGTAAAACTTTTGTTAATAAGCTTAAATTATTAACTTTGCACAAAACCAATACTTCTGCTACATAATGTTCCAAGGTTAAAAACAAATCTTTATAACAATCTTTATAACATGCAATATAAAAGATACGTCTTTTGAACATTTCAAAGTAATTAAAGCAATAAATTACATCAAGATTTCTGCACAGCAAACTGCTGCTACTATGCATCTCATTTATCGTTTTTTATTGTTGTCATCTCCTTCTGCTTACATTTTTTGTTAAGAATCGATACTTCATTTTTTGTATTTACTTTGCTACTACTGCTTTCCTAAATTTATTTCAATTATTCCTGAGATTTATACATATATAAATTAACAAATATAAGTATAAGACTGACGTCCATAAAGTCTTTTTGTAATAAAATTTAAACAAATATACTTTAATAGACTGTTACACAAATTCCTTAATTTGGTTTTAGTCTGACGAAGACTTTATATTTATGTGAATTTAGTCAACATGTAACTTAAAATTATTTCAGAAAAAATTAGGTTGAATCAATAACTTATAAATGAGAGAACGATTGAATTATGACCTACTTTAAAGAAAAATATAGACCATAAATTACCATGTTTGGTAAAACATTTCTTTATGTTTACTAAATTTCCAGTAAAAGTACTATGTCCCACAGAAAAATAATTACATTCAAATATGATTGATGCAAGAAACCAAAAGAATCTTTACTATTGAATACGCCCTTCTTCGTGAAAAATGATGGTTTGAATAAGATTGATGATTGCCGTTTTGACTTATAATCGTCATAAAAAATTATATTCCAATATGTCATAATTTAAAATTAATTTTGACCAATAACTGTGTTTGTTTGCGATAATTATCTTTATTTATCATACAATTAATTTATGTCGAAAATAATCTGATTAATGTTATTATTTGTTTATTATAATTTTAAAGATAGAATAATGTTATTAATAAATTTATAAACACTAGTAGCTAAAAACCATAAACTTAAGAACAATACATGTGATAAGAAGTCGTATAAGAATCAAAATTTTTAACTGTTTTTTAGCATATTGTTTAAATTAAATTTTTAAATAGGTACAATTTTATAAAATAATTTTTTAAACAAATTATTTTATTTTCATATCCGTATAATGAACAATCAAGAAAAATTAAAATCAGTGTTAAAAAAGCATTTGATTTATGTAAAGTATAAATGTTTAGAAACATTTGAATAACAAATAGCTCAAAATACAAGAATGCATTCTATTAAGAAAACGAAGGAAGCATTCATCCAGACCAGTGATTCCCAAAGTGGTCTAGATCGACCCCCAGGGGTCTATGACAACCTGCTAGGGGTCTACTTCAGCAAAAAAAAATTTGGGGGTCCATGAAATGAAAATGGGGGTCCACGATAGTGAATCTCAACATACACTGATAGTACCTATTTACTTACATTGTACTATCTTATAATATAAACACATATACATTATTTATAAAAGTACCATAAAGTAAAAAATTTATTATATATGTTTATAAAATTGTGTAAGTTGTAGGATGTAGGCATTCGCTTTGTGGTCGCAATACATTTCAACCTTGTAAAAACCTGCACATAATGATATACCGGTATTATCTTGTTACAAGCATACGCGCAGTCTCAGAGCTTCGCGAACTTGCACTAACTTGTTCAATTCGTCACTCTATAAATACGAATGTGAGACAAATATGTTTATTTGTTTCCTGGATCTTGAAAAGGAAAGTGCTAAGAAAATATTTAAAAAAATATAAACTGGTAGTTTATCACACAAATTATAGTGAATCAGTGTTATTTTGTTTGAGAGTGCCGGAGAAAAGTAAGTACATTATTTTTTATTAAATTTTAGTTTTGTACTCGTAGTTAGCAAAGATAGATAAATTACGCTAATCATGACTTTACTTATTAGTGGTTTAATATTCAAATTATGCAAAATTACACGAGTACTCCTCAATAGTTTCTTTTTCAAAGTTTTAGCAATCGTTATTATAATCCGAACTAATTGCTGCAAGGAGATGTTCTGATTATGGAATGTTTTCGAAAAAATCTAAAAAAAAACTGTACATACATATTACGTATGTATTTTATTGTTAGCATACAATATGTTACCACTTTGAAAGATAAATTAAGAAAATAAGAAATCCACAACTGTATAACTACGTGTTTTTTGAAGAATAAATACATATATCTTACCAAATAACTTTACAAAAAAAGTAAACAATTGTACTTTTGTCCATTGGTCGTTACACTGTAGGCCAGTTCTCATTTCTAGAATGTTCGGATTACGGAAGTTCGGATTATGGATATTGCATACTTCTCTATATTAGAATTCAAATTTTGTATTATTACTAAAGTGAAACCAGTGAATTTTTACACATGACAGTCGAATGTACGTAAAGATAAATCGCATAACAATTTGTTATTATTTTTCGTTGTATAATATTTTATGTTAACATTTTTTGTCATGTTACTTTCAAATCTTCTTAAAGTTCGATCATATCAAAACCTTGAGTAACATTCATAACATTCCACTTCTCACATTTATTTATAATGGCTGTATCCCTATACCTGCCATAAAATCTAAAACCATACGATTTAAATTTGACTTTGATTTTTTAATATACAGCTGCTGGACTCTATGTCTTATTTAAATAGATTAATTTTGCCCACAGATGAGGGATGCCATGTCCGAATCTAAAAAGAAATGTGGACAGTACAGTGTTGATTATTCGAAAATTGGCTTTATTACATCATTGTCGGACAAACCATTGCCTATGTGCCTTTTATGCAACAAAGTTTTGGGCAATGACGCTATGAAACCATCTAAGCTGCAAGATGATCTGAGAAGATGTCTCCCTGATAAAACAGATAAAGATTTGAAATACTGTCAAACACTCAAAGATAAACTTCAGAAGAGACCCACGCTGGACAGAATGTTCGACGTCATAAAGAAACGATGATGGTTTGCGGGCGTTTTACAATATCTCGCTACTTATAGCAAAATCCGGAAAACCGCATACTATCGGAAAAAAGTTAATTTTGCCAGCTGTTGAAGAAGTTTTAAAAACTGTTTTACACAAACCTGCCTCTGATATTAAAAGAATTCCCTTAAGCAACAGTACTCTTGAAAGGCGTATTGATGAAATGAGTTTTGATATTGAAAGCTTCTTGTGTAATTATTTGCAAACGACCTATTTCTCCATACAACTGGACGAGTCAACTTTACCTGGTAATGCAGCATTATTATTGGCATATGTTCGTTTTATTATGAATCAAGAAACCTACGAAGAACTGCTCTTCGCAAGAACTTTCACAACCGACACTAAAGGTGAATCAATATTTCATATTTTGAAGGATTACTTTATTGAAAAAG
This sequence comes from Aquatica leii, assembly GCA_035610365.1. NCBI lineage: Eukaryota > Metazoa > Arthropoda > Insecta > Coleoptera > Lampyridae > Aquatica > Aquatica leii. Next base: position 32,059,527 of record CM069439.1, read on the forward strand.
CAATCCTTTTATCAAATATAATATCAGTAGCTACAGATGGAGCACCTGCCATGGTTGGACGTTATCGTGGTTTTATAAGCTATTTAAAACAAAATGTGCCAGTGGTGTTAGCAATACATTGCGTCATCCATCGACAACATTTAGTTGCTAAAAATTTTAGTGTTAGATTGTATGAATCTCTTCAATTAGTCATTGATGCAGTAAACCGAATCCGAAGCAACGCGTTGAATACGCGGTTATTTGCGCAGTTGTGTGAAAAAAATGACGAACACTTTCATCAATTACTCCTTCACACTGAAGTACGCTGCCTGTCAAAAAGCTTATGTTTGACAAAATTTTTTGCAGTTTTTGAGACTATTTTAGAATTTCTGGATACTAAAGATAAAATTTTAAAATACAATTTAATAAAGTGGAAAACAGACATCGCCTATTTAACAGATTTGTTTACAAAATTTATTATGGTTAATTTGCAGTTGGCGACAGTCTAAATTTGATTAAAACAAAGTCCATCTTATCAGCGCTTCTTGCCAGAGTTAAACTAATGAAGCAAAATATTGAACGATGTTTCAACCTACGTTGAATTTAAATGCCCTCTATTCAGATTTTGAAACTAGGTTTGATGATGTTTTGACTACGGTAATACCACCGTGGATAATTACCCATATGGTGACATAGAAGAAGCGAATGTCATAATACAAGAGGAACTGACTGAACTAAGTACAAACGAAAAACTTAAGGTTCAGTTTAAAAACGGATATCAGCAATAATGGCTGCAAAACAACATACCCGTTACTTATCCCGTATTATGGAATATAGCGAGGAAATTTTTAATGTCATTTCCATCGCCATACCTAGTGAAAAGGGGGTTCAGCGCTGTTACCAATCTCCTAACAAAAAAAAGAAACAGACTGGACATCATCAACCACGCCAAATGTTGATAATTTATTATTAAAGCATCAGGTTCATCCTTCTCACTAAAAACAGTTACTTATTGCTTAGTTTATTTTATATTTATTTTATGTGACGTATTTTTTATATAGCAGATACAAAATTTTATTTTGAGTAGTTTTAATTTAAATTCAATTAATAAATGTATAAAACTTGACATGTGTTTTTACTTTAAGTTTTTAACACTAAACTTCACTACAGTTAGAAATTTACAAAAAATCAATATCAGGTATGTAGGGGGTCTACCCAAAACCGAAAAACATGGCAAGGGGTCCACGACACAAAAAAGTTTGGGAACTTCTGATCCAGACTATTATTTATTTTAAAAGTTATTACATTTCCCGGATAATACAGCTGGTATTAGGTTGCTTAGCATTACATCTTTGTCTGAGGGAGAGATAATACGTGTATGCATATTGATGGGTTATTAAAGAAAAAGTTAAAAAAGACGTCCAAAGGTAAGAATTTGTAGTCAACAAAAAAACCAAAGAAGACTATTTACAACGAAATCTACAAAATTTGAATAACTTTGGAAATGAAAGTGATCAAGAATCGCTTAAATATGCAAACAAATATACAAATAGTATTTAGAACGGATCAAGAATTTGAGCTAGAAGAATACATTAAAAGATGCTCTAATTTAAATTATGGAGTTACATACGTTATGAAAAGTTAGCCTATGAATAATACTCTTCCAATTTACCAAATTCCTCCAGAGTAGCATCAATAACAAAAAGCAAAGGATGAATGGAGACGATGGTTTAGGACATGTCACCCAAGACTATCTTTAAGACAGCCAGAATGCATAAGTTTAGGTAAAAGCACAGATTTCAATAAGTTTAAAACGCAGCACTTTTTTAAAAACCTAAAAAAAAGGTACTAAAACGTTACCAATTTATTCCGGAAAGAATATTTAATTTCAACGAAACAAAAGTCACAACCGTAATAAAACCAGTAAAAGTTGTATTCACTACAGGAAACAAGCAAGTTTTGCAAACATGCGTAGGCATGGTGACATTTGTTGGAATCATTAGTGCATAGGGACAAAATCTGTTTTCTGGTTATGTTTGTCCTAGAATGTGGACAATTTTATTGCTGATGTTGTGGTTTCAAGTTTAGCTATTCGAAACAAGTCTGGCTGGATGACTGCCGAGCTGTTTCTTTCTGTGTCTTATTAGTTGAGCACCACAAGTCACATGTTAGTCTTACAAGCGTCAAATACTGGAGGCAACGTAGAATTGTGTTGCTAAGTTTTGCTCCCCATACAACTCGGATGCAACTATTAGGTGTAGAAGTTTTCAGTCCTTTTAATTTCTGCATTATTGTATTTAATGATTGGATGGCGTCAAATCCCAGCAAAACAATAACACTCCCAAACTAATTCATCGCGCATATGTAAGAACTTTTACAAACAACCCTAGTAGAGCAAAACGTTTCTAAATCATTTACATTTGTAACATTTTTAATACGCTTAAATGGTACATTAAAACGTTTATAAAACGTTTTCAAATCAATGTCATACTGCTTCAAAAGCGAATCCGAACATTGTTTTTTAGACGGTTTTTGAAGCGCATACAAATCGATTTTAGAAATAATACCAAAATTGACTGAAAAATTATTGCCTAAATCGTGTTTGTAACATTTTCAGTTAGTTTCCACTAAATATTAAACGTTGATGTCCAAAATAATTTACGGAGTTATCTACGTAACGTTGCAGAATAATACACAGTTATCATCTTTTAATGTTTCTAGAAACGATTTACACCTACATTTTTTGAATGATTTGTATTTCCATTTCCAAAACTATACATATGAAACCGCTAAACTTAATACAAAAAGCTATTAAATAGCTTTGTTTTTTGACGGTTCAGTATTAATCCATCGAGACAAAATAGCGAGCCAAACTCATGGTATGTAACCTTTGCCAAACGTAGAAATAACGAGTCTCACTCGTGATACTTATTATATTTTTTGGTTGTTTATAAAGCAATATATCAAATGACGTTTTTTATTCGTTAAACAAGTCCAATCGGCCGTTAAGATCAAGTTCCAGCAAGTTTTCCTATCCTATATTTTGAACGCATAATTGCATGATTTTGAAATTGAACTTTATAATCGTTGCAAACCCCGCCTGTGTAAACGTTCCAAAAACATTTCAAAAAATCGTTTTTTGAACGTATACTTTCCTTATTTTGGATTTAAACTTAATAATCGTTCCAATGCTATTTTAAGAAACAATTTAATAAATTAAATGAACATGAATAAGTAACGACTCTAGTTATCATTTTTAGAAGTGTTTTAAAACATTTCAAGAATGATTTAGGAAATTATTTATAGAAACATTGCAAAGGGCGGACATTTATCAAATTTGAGACAAGTGTGAAACGATTCTGGTATATTTCTTTATTTCATAAAAATCGTTTTGAAAATGTTGCAGAAACGAATTTTTCTACTAGGGAATAATATTATGAGTAGTTAAAAGAAATGCAATATGGCTTGGTTTTTAGTGAGGTACATTTCACTACTCTACTAATCGACCTTTACTTAAAGAAAATAGAGACAATTTAAGCAATAAAACGGAAAGTTAACTTATAGAGAATCAAAATTACCAGAATGATAAAATCACAGAAAAAGATGAAAAAAAATACAAAATAATGATATTAATAATTTAGAAAAAAATAATAAAAATCTACTTCAAAATAACCAGATAAATATTTTGACTGACATACAAATTTTGCAAAACACACCGGTGGTTACCAGAAACCAAATAACACTAAGAATCATACCAAAATAACACTAAAATCAAAGCAATTAGAAAACAAAATAAAAGCAAACAGACGCCAAGCATTTTAAGAATTTACGCTGACGCTCTAGAGAAAAGAGACTGGAAAAATTAAGAAAGAAAAGGACGAGAACCAGAAAAAATGTTTTTAATACAATATTAAAAAACAAGACGCAACCGAAAAAAAACGTAGAATGAAAGACCAATCGGATTTATCATCTACAGAAAACGACGCATGATCCCTTCATGATGATTCTAATAAAAACTTGAGTGATGATTTAGAAGATATTGAAGAAGCTCGTAAAGAAAATCTAAATGATAGAGATTTAGTGTTAGTAAGATTTAAACTTAAAACTAAACTGGTCCATTTTGTTGGTCAAATTTTAAACCAATCAGAATATTGAGTGTGATACGGATAAGCAGATAAAAGTTTTTTAGCAATTTTGTATTATTAAAGGTATGGTTTGGGCTTTTCACTCATTGTATACAGGTATTTACACGTCATTATTTATTGTTACTTTAAATTGTGTCAATGTTAAGTTTTATACAAACTGGTTTTTTTAAAGGAATTTGTAAAAATGGTATACGAGTTGAAATAATTTATTTTTACGCAAGTGAAAATTGATGTGCTTTACGGGCGGCTACTACGTTCAATGCAGGGCATCTGGATAAAAATTTCTTCTCGCAACAATAAAAAGATGTAAAAAGATTACAATACAAAATATAAAAAAACTCAAAACGAATATTTAATCAACCCAATTTGATATTTTAAAATTTGTTTCTGTTTCACTTTAATGAATCCTATTTCTGCTTTACTAAAATAATTTAGTCAGGGTTGCAATAACTTAAATTTGTTGATTTATTTTATCATTTTAGTAAAACAGCAAAATAGTTAGAAATAGATTTTCAATTTAACGAAAACAAAGTATTCAATTAATCTTGCCATTTTTGATTTTAGACATTAGAACTTTCTAATTTATACAATTTTGTTGTAAAGTAAGATAAAATTATTATAATGGTACTTGTATAAAGCACGTCAACCAGGCATACTATTTTAAAGAACACCGTTCTTCTATATACCGTTTTGTTACAGTGTTACAACCAGAAAAACGCAAAAATCGTACAAACCAAATTAAGGTTGTTGGAATCAAGATATTCAATAATTTGAGTGCAATATAATTTATGCTATTTCAAAATTAATTAAAAATATACTTTCCATAAAACTCTGGAATTTTAAACCTCCTATTAATCTCGTTTTTAAATAGGGATTCTAGATTATCTGTGTTGCACAGAGAACATTTCGAGTTTAAGTGGAGTGTATGTGTTATACCGCGTGCGAATATCTTTATGGTTTTTTGGTTTCCTAACCTCATTTGAGCAAAGTTTTGTTTATACTCTAATGGTAATATATCAGCTATATACGATGCGTTTACGTTGTTATAAGTATTTTTACAAAATAAATGTTTATATAGTGGAGTGTATGTGCTAAGTAAGATGTTATTCCAATCATCATACTATAGTTTCTTTTTGAATTTTTGAAGAATTGTGTTTACTGTTTGTTTATCGTGTTCCAGTTAAAATCAAAATTGAAAAAATTGGATGTGAAGAAATGACCCAATTAAATCGTATATGTTGGTGATTTTTCTGTTTTTCGATTTCATGTGATTGTACTAGTCGTTTAAAAGCAATTTCAGATAATTCCAAAATGCTTTGTTTTAATACTCTTAGCCAAAAGTTTAATGTAAATTTTAATATGAAATATGCTAATTTTACTAATTTTAGTTCTGCTCTTATAATGTAACCTAGGGTTGATCTTTGTAGATAAAGTACATTTTAAAAAAAAGTCGTTTGAATTTTTTCAACATAATTTACACCCCAAATACTACACAGTAGGTTAGGTTTGGTATCACAATAGCTTGGTATAAATTTATAATTTCATGCCATTTTGATATTTTTGCTTGTTTTATCGTGTTAAGTAACATTCCTTGTGCAATACGAGCGTTCTGTATCTTTTCTTCACTTGCTTTTTTAAATTTGCCATTAAAGTTTAATGTTATGCCTAAATATTTAAACGTGTTTACAATCTGAACTGGGTCATTTTTGTAACAGAAACAATTCTTATTTATTTTATTGCCTTGTCTAAAAATGATAACTTTAATTTTGTTGACATTTACTTGTAGTTCTAGAGAATCGCAATACTGCTCTAAAAGTTTTAAACTTTTTTGTAACTGAACTGGACTATCGGCTAAAATAACTAAATCGTCGGCATAAAGAAGTATTATGAGGTTGGTATGGCTATCTAATGGAATCCCAGTAATTCCTCTGGTTTGAAAAAAAGTACACCTTTAGTAACTTTTACTTTATCAGAAAACTCTCTACTATTATCGATTATTAAATGGGCTTTACTATATAATGATTTTAGCATGCGAATGATTTTACCACTTACACCGATAGTATAAAGCTTTGTCCATAAAAGTTTGTAGTTAACACTATCGAAAGCTTTTTTAAAATCAACAAAAAGGGCATAAATTTTTCGTCGTTTGAGCCGAATTGAGTTGTTTATTAAACTACTTAACACAATCACGTTTTCTTCGCAGCCCCTGTGTTTTCTGAAGCCTGTCTGACACTCAGGAAGAAGTTTATAACTTTCTGAAAACTTATATAGTTTATTATACAAAATTTGCGTAAATAACTTTGTTATGTGATTTATAATTGCTATTCCTCTATAATTTTCTATATTATTAATGTCTCCGCTTTCATGTAGATGAAACATTTTTATGTTGCACCAGCCTTCTGGTAGGTTTTTAGATTTAAAAACTTTATTAAATAAATTAACTACAAATTCATAACCGCTAATTGTTCTCAACTCTCGTTATTTTTTGATTTTTTAATAGCTTCATATGTTTCTTGGATTGTAATATCTTGGTCTAAATACGGATGTCTTGCGTCCAGAAAAATCGTATCGCATATTGGCTGTGGCTTATAGAACTGTTTGTAGTAGTTTTGCCATAGATTTATAGCTATATTATTTCCTAAATTATTTTTCATTTTAAATCTTCTAATGTTGCGCCAAAAACTTGATGAGTTTACACTATTGGCAATTTCTGTTTTTAAATAATTTTTGTAATTGTGCTTTTTTGTCGTTATTAGGTTTTTGTAATGCTGCTTTTTATTTATATAAACACATAAAATTTCCCCGTTTTCTTCTTTTTTTTAACGTTTAAGTACAAGTTTTAAGTCTTTTTTTGCTTGATAACATTCTTCGTCATACCACAGTTTTTTATGTATAAATGAACTGCTGTTAACGTTAATAATTTTTGTCATATTGAGAAAATTGCTAGTGTTTGTGATAGCTGTTGTAATAAATTTGCTTGTAGATTCATTGTCGTTTAATTCGATTGATAAGTTGTTTAATGAAATATTTAAGATATTACTATACGACTTAGATTTTTTAAATCCCAAATTAACTTAACCGCATTCTTATGTTGATGATTAATAAACGGCATAAAAGTTTCGTATTTAAATGTAATTCACAAACAAGATGGCCTGATACTAAAAATTGGTCGTTAATGCAGAATTTAATAATTGTGCCAAAAACTTCAGTATTAACCCAAATGAAATCAACTGTGCTTTTTCCAAAGCTGTTAAATAATGTGTATTCTCCAGGTGAATCTTCTTGTGTTCTGCCATTAAGAGTCCATAAACCATACTTTTCCATCATTTCTACTAGAAACCTTCCCCTACGCGTAATTTTCGTATCTTTTGAAGTTCTGTTTTTAAATAAACAACTTGAGTTGTCTAATTGAAGATCGTCACATGAGTTTAAGTTACCTATTCCACCGTTAAAATCTCCCCCAATAATTACCGAGTCTTTTTTGTAACTATAAAGTACACTTTGTACAATTTCTTCTAATGAATCAATGCAAATTTTGTCATTACAACTGGGTTTTAAATAACAGCATCCTATTACATAATGTAAAATACCAATTCTTAGAAATAACGAAAAACTATTGTTAATTAGACAAGTAATTTCAGTTTCGCTACATAATTTCTTTTTAATTAAAATAAGAATTCCACCACTAGCTCTACCTAGTTTTTTTTCCTTAGTGGCTAAACAACAATAAACATTATAATTACTGAGAATAAATGTCAAATTAAGTTTTACAATCCACGTTTTACTTAAACATATTATATCAAAACTAAAAAGTTGGTTTAATTCACTTACATTTAAATTATTATAGAAGTTATACAAATCTTGACAATTCCAGTACATGATAGAAATAAAATCTGTTTTATTTATTGATAATTTCCTTGATTTCGTTAATGTGTGCTTATATGGGATATTGTAGTTGTTTAGTTTTTTAGATGATTAATTATTGAATCAATTTCCTTCTTTTCGAGCTTGTTTTTTCTTGGGTTCCAAATCGTTTTCCTATCTTATACGCTTCCGTTACAGTAACCTTAACGCCCATTTACGTATTGATGAAGTGTTCTACGTTGTCTCTGGTAATGTGTTCATCGTTTGACACCATTCCTTTTATAATAATACAATTTTTTTTCTTATGTTTTTCTTGGTTTTCCATATAATCTTGTAATTTTTCAATTTTTCATGTAGTTCCTTTTTTTCTAGATTCCATTTTTCTTCTTTCTGTTTTATTTCTTGTTGTAACTTTGATAGTTCCCTTTTATTTTCTTCAAATCCAAATTTTGTTTCTTTCCGCAAATTTTCTATAGCTTTTAGTACTTCTTCCATTTCTGTCTTCTGTGGGTTATTGTGTATGACAGCCATGATGACAGCTTGTGACGTGGTAGGAGATCTTACCGTTTTTTTGCTTTTTTGAAATAGGTTTTCCGGTTCTATTTTTGCATTGTTTTCGTCTTCTGTTTTACGTTTTAGAAAATCGGTAATATGTCCTGTACTATTTGCTCGTTGTCTTGTGTTTTTAAGTTTTTCAGAATTTATTAATAAAAATTTTAAATAAATTTACTGCGTATTATACTGTTAACATTAGAATGAATTTAAAGTTGTCTATATGGTAGGATACCAAAATATTGTTTATTTTACGTACGTTATGACGTTACTTATCGTGTCGATAAAGAAACAATTACAAGTACGTACCTTCTATCTGAAAGTAACTTATTTTCATATGTATATTTATACAACTAATTGTTCTTCTTTCTGTCTTTTTTTCACTTTCTAGTTAAACTATTAAGGCACAATCAAAAATCACATATTATGCAGCCAACTATTTTATTTAAAACAGTTTAAAGTAACTAAATATTGAATAAAATTCGAGCGTTGTTTTATACGCCCGTTTGCATTAAACACACTTACTAGACTCATCTCAAGGTGTATACCAAATTCCTTGTTTATGTGGTTTAATCTACATTGGTGAAACCGGGCGTTCAGTCATTACTCGCATTTCAGAACATGATCGTTGCATAAGGAAAGGGTATACTTCCAAGCCTGCGGTTGCTGAACATCATTTTACTACAGGTCACAAGATAGATTTTGATAATGTTTCGTTGATTGCCAAATCTCCATTCTTTTTCAACAGCAAATTCCGAGAAAGTATAGAAATCATCAAACACCCCAATAATTTCAATCGCAATCATGGTTTCGAGCTATCCCCTTTTTGTTTCCCGGTCATTAGTCATTTATCGAAAACACGCCCTTACACTTCTACGTAGTTTAGAATCTGGCTTGGTTCACAAGTTGATTACCTAACTCGGTAGTGGTTCTTTCTTAGATTTTCGTTTGCTTTTTCAAGTTATCGTTTTCTTTCTTACCTTTTCAGAGTTTAGATTATGGTTTGTTTATAAGTCGATGACCTAACTTTTAAGAAGTTCTTAGTTAGATTTCGGTTGCTTGTTTGAGCTTTGCGATTTATCTCACGTCCTGATGAAGCCCCTTACGAAAGTGGGCAAAACGTTGGCAACTTCGATTACAACAACAATGACACGGTCCAAACCCGGAAGACATTCTTATCTTAGTTGAATTTTTTATTAACAGTCAAGCAATTGTAAATATTATTAGCGTTATAAATCTGTTAAGACTAGAGATAGGATTCATGTTTAAGTACAGTTCATCTATTTAATGCTTTTTTATAGTCAGTAGCGCATTTGTTTAATATTAATAGGAGAAAAAATTGTAGAATCGGAAAAAAAAGAGAATTTAATAAAAAGCCATGTCGATTATTTCGCGTCGCGAAATGTTTTTATTGCGAGTCCAATCTGCTGTAAGTCTTCTTTAGATATGACAAGGAATCGCGAACGCAACAAACTGTTGACAAAAAATTCTCTATAACTGATTCATCATCTTCCAGCGATCAAGAGGTTATGGGAAACAATTCTCAGGCATTTCATGGACAAATGTTAAATACAAACAATTTGAAAATTATCATACGACTATATTCTCGTTTAATATGTACTAGAATACTAGTTATTTGTGTTTGTTTATTTTTTTATTATTTATGTATGCATTATTATTTTTGAAAATTGTAATAAACCTTGTTCATTATGTTACGTAGGTAATATTGTGTTTGTTTTCAACACCTTCCGATAATTGCAAGATTTGCGATATCTGTGAATTTTTTATTTGGTGTGTTAGGTGTTGATAAAAAAAGAAACAAATTGTAGTTACTAACAATGAATGTTACATTTTTTGACGATGCCCTCAGTCCCTTGTGACCGACAGGTATTTACTACAAAAGTGTTGGTGGTTTGCACCATATATGTATGTGGAAAGCAATAAAAGGTTTACAAGTTCTACATTCAAAAACAATTCATATTACTTGTGTGACACATGCTTTGTATAGAGTGACTGAAATTAAATATTCGAGCGTTAATTTTTTTAATATTGTTAGTAAAGAAAGTGGTTTTGAAAGCACCATCTCGGGTGACCAAGTTTAGAGAAATTGCTGATACTGATGCTAGCTTGCCTCCGTTTCCAGTTGTGGTAGGATGGGGTACATAGATCAAAACTGTTTTATATTACGCTCAGATTTTTGAACTTATTAAGCGCGTTATCAATAAATTCAATCCCAAAAAAGCTCAAATTATAGAAGTAGTTCAAAATGTTCTAAATAAGAAGAAGGAAATATAGGACGACTTATTTTTTAGTGAATCTAAGTTTACTTGTATCTCAAAAGCTATACTAAAATTGGAAAAAAAAGACTCTCGTTAAAAGATAGTGTTCAAATATTAGAAATTGTTGTTAAGAAGTTAACTGAATTAGAAAACCCACTTTTTGTTAATAAATTAACTTCGGTATTGTCAAAAAATCCTAGTTACAAACAATGAAACATTGAAAATAACTTTTAAGAATTAAACCAAGATAAAATAGTTTTTAAAGTGCGTATTTAACGTTAACATATTATAAATGTCTTTAAAGCATATATTGCATAATTATCCGAACCCTTCTTTTATTATTACAAAATTAAAGTACTTTTTTAAAATTGTAAGTGCTCGATATAATACTATATTACACTATCTAAGTTTTTAATCATTTAGGTAACAATGTATGTCCATTAAATTTAACTTATACTGCATTTGAGCACTTAAATGTAAAATCAAAATGTTCATACATGCTATCTGAAACCTAACGGCACTTCAATTAATCTTCTAGAGCGCATTATACTAATTTAGCAAAGTTGAAATTCTAGGTATAGTCATAATGATATAAATGTGCCTTATTGACGTTGCGTACTTATGATTGATTACACTTGTAATGTGAGCACATTTATAAGGTCTTATACACTAAAAATATATATAATAAAGATTAATAATTGTTTTTTCATACAATCTATATAGAAAAGTTTAAAAATACTCAACTAAAGAAAAGTAAAAGACTATTATGTGTTAATTGCGATATGTATACAAACCCACAGAATTAAAATTTTGAACAGTTGTAAAAACGTCTCTTGTTGAAAAACATTTCAAAATCATAGACCTAAAACCTGTTTAAAAACATAAAAAAAAGAAGAATAATAATGTTTGATATTAATTTACATACATCATCTAATTTTGTAAAGCTTAAATCTATAGATCAGTGACAGTGATACCCTTGTGATACATACACACTGTGATATTTTGAACCATATCTAGATTATTTGATTTCATAGACCGTTTGTTTCGTTTCTATTCAAATATAATAAAACGATTTATAGAATATTGTTGCAAATTTATACCTAATTAAAAAAATTAAAACTAAACTTATAATTTATTTATAGCATAAATTCAAGAAAAAACACAAAAAACTATTTTTAAACTTTATTTAGAATATTATTTTGATTTATCTGTCATAAATAAAAAAAAAAAGAATTTTCTCTAGAAAGTCACTTTGTAATAACTATTTTTGTTTAAAGACAAGTACAAAATATTCAAAGCAATTTACTTTAATGTATGTAGCACTTTTAATTTTAAACTAAACTATATTAAGGCGAGGAAGCGTTATAAATGGTTGGTACAAATTATGTATCCGGGATACATTTCTTTACTCTTACCTTCGCGAAACTTGTGTAATTTATTTCAGTTAGAATTGGAGCTTAAAATTTACTAGAAAATAATTCAGTGTACACTAGAGAAATGTATAAGAAAATAAGTTTTCTAACAGGTAAAAAGAAAATAGTTTGTATTTTATTTGCTCAGTTCCCAGTTGGCATTATATTATTGCACCCAAAAGAGGTTTTGTATCAATTACTAAACGTTCAAAAAGCTAAATGCTTTTATATTTAATTAAATTTAAACAGTATATAAAAAACTAAATACTAATAAACAAATAATTTAATACTAGATGCGTTTTAAATAAAAAATTGTTTTTGTAAAAATTCTAAGCAAGTTAAGTATTTAATTTTTTTTAGCGTTTATGTTTTTAGATGGCTACTTAGACTCTGACAAAACGCTTGCAATAAAACCGTATATTTATGTTTATTATTATGTTCTTTAATTGTTTAGGTGTTTTGTAAAATAGTAATTATAAAGAAAGCTTTACACTAAAAAGTTATTTACAAAATTAATCTTCAGTTACAAATTTGCACGAACAACTGACTACGCCAAGGTAATAGAATTAAACGTTCGTACGAAGTATTTGCAACAAATAATGCAAAACAGAAATAAAAGTAAATACACTGCAAAAAATACAAGAAAAACAAGTACATATGTAAAACGACTTAACAAAAATAAGAAAAGGTAAAAACACGAAGAAATCAATCAGTTTTTCTTGTTTCTTCTTTGTTTATTGCAATCTTTTCATATAGAAAATCATCATCACTTTGCTCAAAAACATAGTTTTGTTTTGAACCTGATTCAGCCATTGGCTGGAGAAATACTGTATGACTGCGTTGTGTTAATTTTCTCTTAAGACTAGCAATCAAGTTTGATTGAATAAAAAAGAAACGCATCAACCAATTTTTGTAATAAGTTCTTCCGCTAAGGCGACATTAACAATAGAAAACCTGCCGTTTATTGCAAAGATAGGTAGGGGAGACTGGAGAAGTGTGATACTATGGGACAGTTGATACACCTTTAAATTTGCCACCAGAACTGCTTGGCCGACAACTGTTTTGGTATCGCTGTAATGCTCTTGCAAGACATGTGATGTTAGTGTGTATTCGTTTCACAAAAAGACTGATTTCAGTGAATATTTTGTGAATTTTTGAAAGGTAAGTGTAAGCATTTTAAGGACAACTTACTACAGTTATCCCGGTTATCAAACTTACATAGGATAGTGCATACTTTTAGCTCTAATTTGACGTAAAATTCATGTAAATACCTACAATAGGTTAGATTTTCTGAAATTTAAATTTTTATAAAATCAGCTGCACAAGGAGGATTGATATATTTAATTATGGGGAGATATGATACATGTATCATTCCTCCCAGATCTGTATTTATCAAAATATTAATTTGCCTTTTAATTTTAGGATGCCATTTAAGTGGAAAAAAAAAGTAACAGGATACCAGCGTTTCCTGAACGAATGAGGACAGCTGTTCAAGAAGTTTTAGATGAGTCTAAACTAAGACCTACAATTAATAAATACCGTATCGATAAAATGACTTTGCGAAGATACGTTGCGAAGCACAGGGACAATGGCGATGAGATGAAATTCTTCCCCAACTATGCAGGTTCCCAGATTTTTTCTGATGATGAAGAGAAACGTTTAGCAGAATATTTATTAACAGCTTTCAGGATGAATTATGGTCTTAAATCAAAAGAGATAAAAAAATTTGCATTTTTATACTCTTTAGAAAATGAAAAGAAAATTTCCCAGAACTGGAAAAGGAATGAAACAGTTTCCTATGACTAGCTTCGAGGCTTTATGTCCCGAAACAAGCAACTGTCACTCCAAACACCAGAACCAACAAGTTTTTCACGTGAGACAGCTTTTAACAGACACATAGTGGGAGAATTTTATGATTTACTTGCAGAAGTATAACGTCGATACCGGTTCGCGCCAGATTCCGTCTACAATTCTGATGAAACTGGAGTCCAGACCGTCTACAAACCTGGCAAAATAATTTCTCAAAAAGGACAAAAACAGATATCTAAAGTCACTTCCGGTGAACGGGGTACAACAGTTACAGTCCTGTGTACCATAAATGCAACCGGAAACTCAATTCCTCCGTTGTTTGTATTTTCACGTGTTCGTGAACAACATTACATGACAACTGGAGCACCGCCAGGCCCCAAAGCTGTGACAAACCCAAGTGGATGGATGACAGCAGACAATTTTGAAATATATTTGTTGCACTTCATAAAATTTGTAAAATGTTCACCTGACAAGAAAGTTCTACTGATACTACATAACCATTGTAGCCATATATCGTCCAAAGGACTAAATATCTGCAAAGAAAATGGTATCGTTTTATTAACGATACCCACGCATACAAGTCATAAATTACAACCTTTGGATGTGACTACGGGCCCCTTAAAAACATATTACAATGAAACTTGCGATGACTTCATGGTGCAAAATTCTGGTCAGCCTATCGCTTTAAAAGATATCGCAAAGCTTGTTGGCAATGCATATCAACGGGCTTTTACTCCAAGTAACATAATAAAAGGATTTTTAAAAACAGGTATTTACCCCTTCAATTCGCACCTTTTTGCAGATCATGACTTTCTTACTGCAAAGCTTAGAGATAGACGTGATCCATTACACCGAGAAGAAACACCAGAGACAACAACATCTGCTTTTAGCGATGGACACCATACACCAGAACCAATTCCTGAGACCCCCGAAGAAATAAGAGTACCTGGACCTTCCCGCCCTTATAAAACCCCTAAAGAAATAAGAGCATTTCCTCAAGCTCCACCAAGAAAACGACAAAAAACAGGAAGGAAACCTGCAAAGACAAATATCCTAACAGATACTCCTAATATGGCAGAAATAAAAAGTGAACATCAAAAAAGACAAGAACAGAAGAATACTGCTGCTAAGAAAAACGCCAAGAAAAACAGACGAAATATCAATTGGGACTATCAATATGAAAGATATTGTAAAGCAGAACAAAGAAAAGGCTGTAGAGGATGAGTCTAATTCAGATAATCTCGCATTCTACTCATCATCGTCTAGTGAAATAACGGACATAGAAGAACAAATTGAGAAGGAGAGAGAAGAAGAAGATTTTGTTATAGGTATGATAAAGGTAAATGATTATGTGTTAGTACGATTTGTGACTAAAAAAACTGAAAGACACTACGTGGGAAAGATAGAGAAAGTGGAAGGTGGAGAATATTTGATAAATTTTATGCGACGGAAGAAGCCTAGCTACCATTTTGTTTTCCCTGACGTGTAGGATCAATCTATGCTATCTGAAGACGACATTAGAAAGTTACCGCCACCAAGTTTTGTGGGTGGAACTGCTAGATCCAAAAGAAGACTGGTGTTTCCTATTAATTTTGATAAACATAATAATGTTAATTAGACATTTTTACGTTCCTAATGCTAAAATATCCCAATAAATACTTAGAAATGTTTTAAAAGCCTAAATCATGTGCTTTTCTCACCACATATCAAGCATCCCATACATTGTATCAAAACTCCCTTACTATGGGAGGAATGATACATGATGCAAGTTTATGAAAAAAATAAAATATCTCTCATTATACTTTGAATCAATAGATTTCAACCAGCTAAAATTCATTGCAACTTAATAGGGTATTTAAGGCACCATCTAGGGAATTTATAGAATTTATACTTACTTGTATTTTTCATGTGTTAAGTGTATCAAACCTCCCCAGTCTTCCCTATGTTTCCGTTGTTGACTACCACCATATCTCAATGGGCCAACCACTCTGCAAGTATTCTGTCTCTTGCATTCTCCCTGGTTTCGCTTGATTCTGAGAACTTAGCATTAAAATCTTTAGCAATTATGGATATTTGATAGCTTTTCCGTGTTGCTGATTCTATGTCGTTCAGAACTTTGATGAAGTGATTAATTCGCTGGTTGAGAGATATATAACAAGAGTAAACTCAGAAGACATCCAGCTCAAAACTTTGTCATTTTTCATAATCTATCCAAAGTCTGTTGCCCTTTGCACATTAGGTTCAGTGACTGGTACCAGGTCGTTGTGTTTTTCTTTGACTGTGACGCACAGCAGATCATGTGCCGCTTTACGCCTACCTAGGTTAATTGGTAGTATGTCATACGATATTTATTTGTGCATTGATATATTTATTTGGTACCATTGGTAATATGCTCAGTTCTATTTACGTTGCTTGGTATTTCTACAAGCGCTTTTTGTATCTTGGGCAGCCTAAGGTATACGTAATGTGGCTTTATTTGTTACAGACTAGTCATTTAGCATCTTCTTTGCATTCTACTTTCTTGTGTTCAGTTTCCCCACATTTTATACATTTCTACCTTCTGCCCGGCCCTTTGAAGTTAGGTGCGTTATCTAAATCAGTCTGCATATTGTTAAGCCAATGCGAAGTTTCCTCAATCGTAGCATCTTCTTTCTAATTTTTGCACTTGTGACAATAGTAGCCTTTTGATTACACTTCGCGCACGGTCTCAGTTTTCCAACTCTAGTCTCAGTTTTGTTATCAGACCCTATAGCAGCATATACCGCTCTCTCGACGCCCTCAATATTATCTGTCTCATCAATATCTTTTACGTAGATTATTGTTTTGTTTATTTAATCTTTTTTAACTCTTACCTCCGCCGTTTGAAGTTTTTTTCTAAGTATCGTGATGAGTTTTTCAGCTTGGTTATTGTCATCTTTGGTAACCAGTAAGAAGTGATTTTCCTTGTTTTTTTTTCTGATATGCTTCGTTTACTTGGACATTTTGTAATACTGTTTTAGCTCCTTTTAACAATTTCGTGTAAGATCTGGCGTCGTCTTTAAATGTAATAGCGCCCTGTCCTTTTTTCTGGTTTGCGGTTGCAGCCGTTGTGGATTCTTGACTTTCAGTCGTACTTTTTTGTCTCTCAACGTGGCTTCCGCAAGTTTTGCAATGTATTTTCTTGCTACTTTTTTTGATAAGTCTCTTGTGATCAAAATGTTTCTTATGCCGAGGATGTTGAGCCTAGTTTTGATCTTGTGCAGAATGTCGAAGATTATCTGGGTTTTTTCTGCTGCTGTGTTTCTTTTTATTTTTCTTATAAAGATTAGGCAATGTTTGTTGTTTTTTTCTTCCCCGCCTCCTACTATCATTGTTTGTGCATTACTGATAGTTATTATTTTTCTTGTTTCTATATTATCTTTGAGGCTATTTGCCGTGTGAGGGTAACTGGCCGTTATTTGTTGTGTGGCTTGGCTTTAGTCGTTTTTGAACAAGTACAGGACGTCCTGCGACATTTTGTTTACGCTTTTATTAATAGAACTGTGAATGTTAGTAAACGTCATTTGGCCTGTCTTCCTGTAAAATTTTCTAAATGTCACTAAACATTTTAGCTTGATTCAGCCGATTCTTGATTTTTTTCTTGTTGCCTGTTCTGACTCTAGCTTTTTTCTGCATCTGTCGCACAGGTTTGTTTCTAGGTTTTCCTTTAGATAGTTTGTTTGCCGGTTGCTGTTTCTACCAATTTTTTTCTGCATGTCCTGTATTTGTTTTGTCATTAGCTGGCTCATCGCACTTCTTATATTTGTAGCAGATTCTTTAAGTTTAATTTTATTTTATTATGAGAACGATACAACTCCTCCAAAAACTTAATAGTTTGGTAGTGATTCTATGCGACCATAGATCTTTCGAGGTGGAGGATAGGCACAACTCAGAAAGAAAACATTGTCTTTCTGAGTTGTGATAATCCTCCACATCGAAAGATCTATGGTCGCATAGAATCACTACCAAACTATTTAATTTTATTGTGTTTTTCCCTTGTTAATTGGTACAGAATTCTAATTTCTGTCTCTTGTTTTTGTATTAACTGTCTGGTTCAAATCAGCAGTATGTTGCTTTGTGAAGCATCTTATTGATACCAAGGACTTCAGAATGTCCAGTCTTCTTGCGTTTGAACGACATCGTTAGTTAATCGTTCTAATATTATTTTAGGTACTTCTAATTTATTTGGGAGTGTAAGATAATCGTGTTTGGTGTCGTAAGATAGCTGATTAAGTGAGGCAGCTGGGAAAATAATTTTCAAGTGTTTTTGCGAGCAAACCACTGGAGCGATAGAAGCGACCAACCCCGCAAACAACCAGATAAAGCGTTCTATACTAAATGATATTAACCAAATTGCTATTGCGGAACTTTTTAATTATTTAGTCTTACTGGGCGTCCGGCACTAGCAAAAAACACTTATTATTGTTGCCCGGGCACTAAGCCACTAAAATATGTACACTCGCAAAAACTAACAAAACGTCTTAGAAACAATCAACAGACTTAAAATGCGTTCGCTCATGAAAACCTCAATTATACCTAGAAAAAAATTAAATATGATACCACAATTTGATACAAACTAATACTTTCCAGCTAGGAAAAAAACTGCAAAAATTTCGAAAAAATGCGTATAAATAGTTTAAAAACCAATAAAATTATAATATTTAAAACAGTGAAATAAGTTTTAGAAACAAATGTCCACAGTCCAAAGTATGATGAATAGACAGTTATAGCAAATATCAGACAGTGACATATTAGTGAGTTTTGATATCAATTTTTTTTACGAACCTGTCGGTAGAAAATGTATTAAAAATCTGCAGTTAGTATTAGAAAGAACAATTGCCCTTTTTTGGTAAAGTTTGCAAATTATTGGAAAAACCTGCATCTGAAACATGCTAAAATCATCACGAATATATTATGTGTCAATTTAAAGCATTCCATAGTAAGAATTATGTTAGATAATTAACCAAAAACGTATACTTTTATAGTACATCAAATTATTTAATATTATGATCAAGTATTTTCTACTACATCGTATATATAAAACATATTTTTTGTAAGAAGTAATTTCAGTCAAATTTTTCATATATTCTATATATAAACGTATAAGAAGTATCGGTTTTCAAGCCACATTTTGTATATTATATTTGTTTCCAGTTAGCGTTATTTAATATGATAGAAAATTATTCTGTTTCATAACATTTTTTCAGTTTAATATTTATTAGTTTTTATAAACATTTTTTAATTAATTTTGCAATTACTGTTACCAGAAAATATTAAAAACTAAAAATAAATTTTGATTAAAATTAATAATAGCAAAAGAAATTAGAATGTTATGCTACTAATTTAATTTTCTTATAATTAGAGGTTTTTAATAAAACCAAATCTAACTGTTAAATTGTTATGTGACAACACAATAACAAAATAAAAAAAGGTGTACGCCTTAAAAGCATCAATTTTTTATTTATAAATTAAATAACTTAATGTTTTAAATTATTAAAAATAAAAAAAAATTACGAGTAATTGCTTGTTTTTTTTTGCAGAGTGTGACTGTAATTTTATTGATTTCTAGGTACATGAGGTTTTCAGTGCTCTTGTTTAACATTCTGCTTTGCTCTTATTTTTATTTGTCCTCAGTATTTTCTTAACTTTTGTTGTTTCTTTGTTTTTTTATATGTTCAATTACTTATTTTTTACTAGGTAGTTTTTTACTTTTTTCTGCATCTTGGTAAACATTATTGTTTTTCTTGTTTTTCAGTTTTTTCATTTGTATCATACTTTAATTTCTCTTCTCATTACAAATTATTTTTGGTTTTTTGTTTATCATAATTTTTCTACATTTCATCTTCTTCTACAACTATTGTTAATTGTTTATATACAAATCTTTTTTTATTTTTTTCTTGTAGTATTTTAAATGTCCTAATTTATTGTTGATCATTTTTTCTTTTATGGCAATATTGTAGTTGTGTTGTTTTTATACATTCATTTAATGTTGTTTAACACATAAAATGAATATAAAAAATACAGACAAGAACTGATACTATTTGCAGAAAAATTGGAGCGCCGGATCATATAATTTTTGATAGTAAACAAAGTTAATTTTTGTTTAGTTTTGCCTGACTTCAAGTACATACTACATTAAAATCAATTTGTAGTAACCGTTTCTAACATTGTAAAGGTGTCGAATTTATGTAATATTTAATTTGTTCTGCCAAATCATAGATTAAACTTCATTGAATTTGATTTTGATATAAATTTTCTGAACAATTTTTAGAATAGGTAGAAACGCGTATAAATAAGTTAAAAACATTAAGTTAAATTATTTTTAAATGTTTTCTTAGAAATAGTAAATCTATATAAGATCCTGTATTAGCATTTAAGTTATCTTTTCTGATAGCTCGGTAACACTATGGTTATGGCGCGACAACCTTAGTAATAACTAATTAAAAGTTTTAATAGAAACTAAATGTAGTTGCACTTACCGTGTAGTCATTATTAGTGCCAAAGTAAATAGGTAGAAACGCCAGCCAGACGATGCAGGTGGAGTACATAGTAAATCCAATGTATTTCGCTTCATTAAAATTTTCTGGAATTTTTCTTGTTTTGAATGCATACCAAGTACACATTATTATAAGTATCATGTTGTAAACGAGAGACATAACTAGTGCAAAAGTGGATACTCTGCATGTTAAGACAGCCGTAAGTGGGTAAGGATAAATTTCTCGAATGTCGGGTCGTTCAATAATTAGCCACGCTATTGCTCCTACTAGTTGGATGGACACAATACCTGTGTAATCAATAATTTATTAATTGGTAAACTAAGTTTATCAAATCTTACCTAATGCAATTATAACTTGAGAAATAGGAGATGTGTAAACAGGTCTTTTAATGGTTTTTACACCTCGATTAAAGATTCTAGAAATTCTATTCGTTTTTGTAAAAATAGCACTATAGCAAACGCTTAAACAGAGACCTAAGCCTACCCGCATAACGGCACACGTTTCTACTGAAGGTTTCGCTAAAATAACAAACGACATTGAATAACAACATAAAACACCGCTAAGAAGTACGTAACACAACTCGCGGCCGGATGCCATGATTACGGGAGTTCTATTGTAACGAATAAATACGGCTATTGTGAATAATGTGCATAAAATTCCAATTGAACTAAACGTTACCGGAACTAAAACCCACGGATTTAACCACTCTAGAACTAACGCTTCTAATTTTACACAGCCGGTTTTATTTTCGTTAGGCCCGTATCCTGGTGAGCACGATTGGCAAGTATCGTTATTGACAAAAGCATCTTCTCTGCAAGACACACAAGCCCAACAGCATTGATCCTGCAATGTAAAACATAAATTAATATAAAAACTGTTTACTACAAAATTAATCCCTAAGCCGTTAAAAACTAAAAACAAGAAAATAAAATTTCAAGCATTGTAGATTATAAGCACGCCTAATAAACTGTTAAAATAACAAACAAAAAGTTAAAATAAAAGAAAAATGCTACATCAGAATCTTTGATATTCAGGTTGAATTTATAAAATGGCGATACCGGTAAACACAAATTTAACATTGCATAATGGCAGATCATTGCATTAGTGTTTGGTAATACAAAACGTATAGTATAGTAGGTCTAAAAAAATTGTTTTGAATCTATTTGTACACTCATGTGACAAAAACTGGGATAGGGAAATCAATTTTAAGTTTGTATTTATTCGGCGTGTTCTATTATGTTTTTATACCTGCCAAAGTGCGTATTGTCGCTAAGTGGATGTTCATTGCTTTTCTTGTTTATTTCCAAACTTTAAAGTTTTTTTTTTGGAAACCAAATTCAAATTACCGCGTTTTATAACGCAATAATCTTACAATTTTTTTCAAATATTTAAATTGTTAAACACGGTACAATAAAACACTTCAACAACAATCAAAGTTTACTTTTAAAGTATTAGAATACAATATTTACAAGTAAAATCTACCAATCCTTTAAAAACGTAAAAGTATTGTCCGTTATCTATTCAATAATTAAGATTTACCATTTAAAAATAAGGATGTTTACCATTTTTCTAATAATAAAAAATAGAAGTTCTATCCTAGTGAGCAAATTGTAGCTAAAACAGGTTTTTTTATAACTACTTTAACTTTTAAAGTTACTCTTTAGGACACTTTTAAATGGCTTGTGGAAAAACTGAAGCTTCCATGAAGCGTTTAAGTAGCTAAAAATTCCGCAGTTATGTTTCTGTTACGGAGCTCCTTTAATGCATTAAAATCGGGCTTATATAGCTCTTTGTGGTACTAGTAAATAGCTTTATTTTTACTATCTTTAAGTAGCTTAAAAATTAACCAAAGAATAAAATTGATTATACTTATTGTAACTATTTTACTTCTTCGCTAAGATAAGAACGTCTTCCGGGTTTGGACCGTGTCAATGTTGTAACCAAAGTTGCCAATGTTTCGCCCACTTTCGTAAGAGGCTTCATCAGGGCGTGAGAGAAATCGAAGAACTCAAACAAGCAATCGAAATCTAACTAAACACTTCTCAAAAGTTAGGTAATCAACTTGTGAACCAAGCGAGATTCTAAACTCTGAAAAGGTAAGAAAGAAAACGATAAACTTGAAAAAGCAAACGAAAATCTAACAAAGAACCACTACAGAGTTCGGTAATCAACTTGTGCACCAAGCCAGATTCTAAACTCTATAGAAGTTCTATACAAGTTCTTACAACATTGACACGGTCCAAACCAGGAAGACGGTCTTAGCTTAGCATAGACTCCGGCCGTGGAAGTCTTCGCTATTACATTTTACTTCTTCGTTTGCCTACGTGTTTACAGGTATTTAATATACAAGTATGTTTTAAAAACGCATATTTACACACTTATATAATGGTTGCTTAATTTTGCCCAGGTCAGATTTGAACCTACAATCTCCTACCTGATGGATTCGTCATCATTTGATATTCCAACTGAGCTATTCTACAACATACATGTTGCGTTCACGGACTGCTTAATGTTTTAATAATCTTTGATTTTAAAATACAAAAAATATGGGCGTTTTAGATCATAGTTTAAGATTTTACTTTTTATAAGAAATTGCTGTAATTATAGGTATAATTGATAAATTTTTGATATGGTTTGAATAAGTTGATTCTGCATTCGCCATTACACGACTTGTCAAAATATTTTCAATATTGACAACAGTCTAACAGATGTTTTTGAGATTTTTTAAGTATCTATTTTTCTGTGTGTGTGGATTGTTTGCTTATATTTATAAGGGAATAATACAAAACAAGTATTAAGTGTGGTTTAATTGGTATGTGCTTCAATGAATGTATGTTGTTTTTTTTTCCGTTTTATCCGATCAAGTATTATTTAATTCCTGTTTCGACACATATTTGTGCATAAAAATGAACTCTCACAACAGCACAGAGACTACGCTGCAATTTAAAGAGAAAGTTTCACAAAATCGAAATATCGAAGATAAACCAGCAGTATTAGAAGATGTTACTTATCTAGACTGGATACCATCTCAAAATATGGGATATATAAGGGGTGTGATTCGTTAGCATATTGGAGATGTTTTTCATGAAAGAAAGGATACGAAAAAAAAATAAACAAAAAATTGAAGTAGTACCTAGAAAATCGACAAGACACGAACAACTGAATTAATAAAATATTTGATCTTCCGCTTCTTTTCTTTGGAAAACTTTCACAAATATCTTCTTCACTGTGTAACGGTAGATCATCTATTACAAATGAATCCTTTTTATGAAGTCACAGCACAATTTGTCAATAAGGATTCAATATTGGTCATCGGTTTTGTGTTGTCAAATAAAAAACTTACTAAAAACACGTCTAAGATCAGAAAATCATACGAAAAAAGTAAAAATAATAGGTTAAAGCTAATGAAAACAATGTAACAGCTGGTTCTGTTTGCCCCAATTTTTGTAAGTTCTCTATTTTGTAAATAGGAATGACAATAAATGATTAATAAAAAAACAACAGCTCCTTTAAACTTCAATAAACAATAATACCATAAAGAGGCATTGTTGAAAGCTTTTGAGAAGCTGTCAATGAAGTAACTGTTTAAGGGTGGTAAAAAACTTTATAAGTGGTTCTTAAGTAACTGAGCAATTTTATATTGGTACTTAAGCTCTAAAGAAGTTTCTTAAGTTGCCAATTAGCTACTTAAGCCAATATCACTTCCTAACAGTCATTGAGTAGCCTAAAGTTGCACAATAAAGTAACGTTTTGCTCACTGCGATGGGTTAACTATTAAATTGCACATTTTTCAAAAAATAAACTAAATTT
This sequence comes from Aquatica leii, assembly GCA_035610365.1. Classification (NCBI taxonomy): domain Eukaryota; kingdom Metazoa; phylum Arthropoda; class Insecta; order Coleoptera; family Lampyridae; genus Aquatica; species Aquatica leii. Next base: position 32,083,892 of record CM069439.1, read on the forward strand.
AAAAGCGTTAAAACTAATTAATCTTCATAATTTCGTATAATATTTTAAAGCCAACAAATTTCAAAAATTTTACAAAATTCGATGTTCGGAAACCATGTCAAAAAAATAATAGTTGAAAAATTACAAAATAACTTTGGAAATGAAACATTTACAATTTCAAAAAAAATTGGCATTAAAAAAAAAACTCCATTGAGAACCTTTACTGAATTCCCCCAAAAAAATAAACAACGCAACGCAAATATTTTTTTTTGTTATTAGTTAAGACGTCAGTATAACGTATTAGTTTATTGTTTTAAATTTTACTTACTTATATAGCTACAAAGCTTAAGTAATAGATACTTAACATTTTTTTCAATTTCCAGTTATTGCTATTTACAACTTTTACCTAACAAAACACAAACAACTCGTTATTCTTAAAAGATGTGATATACAGTGTGTCCGAAAAGTATGGAATATATTATACAGGTCGATAAATATGCACTTTACACGATAAAGTTGTAAATAAAAGTTGTTTATCACTTAGTTATCTACCACCTGGGAGATATCAATTTAAATTTTTGCTGTAAACAAAATCGCAACGAATAACACTTACATTTTTTTAAATGGCAAGGCACGTCTTTATTATACTCATTTGATAGAGACTTTTCTTCTCTTTTCAACCATATGAAACTTGAATACCTTTACATCAAAAAATTTTCAAGAAAAACAAGGACATGTCTAACAAATTTATTTTACTGAGCAGTATTAATCAGGTACGTAATATGTAGTATTGAAACAATTGAATGCACTGTCACAATAGCAAATATTAAACTTTAAATATCTTTACATAAAATTGTTATAACAAAAAAATGTATTTAAACTAAACTTACAATAAATGTTCAAAATGTAAACCATTCATAATCTGATAGTGGTAAATTCGATTTTTAAAACCATCGATTGCTTTTGAAATCATATCTCGAGTTATAGCTCTTATCTCAACTCTAATGCGATTTTTCAAATCTTCAACATTATCAGGTCTATTTACATAAATTTTGCTTTTAATATAGCCCCAAAGAAAAAAATCTTGTGGACTTAAGTCCGGCGAGCGAGCAGGCCATTCTATCGTACCTCTTCTGCCTATCCATGTATTTTGAAAAGTATTATTAAGAAAGTGGCGGACATTAATTCCAAAATGTGGAGGTGCCCCGTCTTGTTGAAGCCATATTCTGTTATGAGGTATTTCTGGATCTACTTCATGTGGAAAGAACTCGGCCAAAGCAGGAACTAACTCAAATCTTAAGAAATCGAGATAAATATTCGCCGTTAAACTACCTTCAAAAAAATATGGCCCCAAAATTTGACTTCCAATCATTCGTACCCAGACGTTGACTTTCTGCTGGTATTGGGTGTGTCCTTCTAGATACCAGTGAGGATTTTGTGAAGACCAGTAACGTGTGTTTTGTTTGTTAATTGTGCCGTTTAAACAAAACGTGGCCTCATCAGTAAAAAGGATATTTTTTTAATGAAAATGTGCATCTCGTTCAAGTTTGTTTGTTATTGTTTCACAAAACTCCAGCCTTCTGTCTAAATCGTCTTCAAATAATTCTTGAACTACACAAGCTTTATAAGGATAACATTTTTCTTTTTTTAAAACGTCATGTACAGCCGATTTATTCAAATTATGGTCTCTAGCAATTTGCCGAACAGAAATTTATGGATTTTCCTCAACAGACAAGAACACATTTTCTCGTTCCACATTACTTAATGACAAAGGTCTACCAGTTCTACTCGCATCTTTCACCGAACCTGTCTCTTGAAATTTCCGCCAAATTTTGCTTACTGGACTGCGAAATGTTTAATTCTGGATGCAAGTTATTAAATAAATTACATACTTCGTCTTGGGTTCTTCTTCTATCTCCATATCCCAGAATCATTAAAATTTCAATTCTATGTTTCTCAGATAATTGAGCCATATTTTAAGCACTAACAAATAGCAAAGTGTGACAGTGTTCTAAAGTGCATTCAATTGTTTCAATGCTACATATTACGTAACTGATTAATACTGCTCAGTAAAATAAATTTGTTAGACATGTCCTTGTTCTTCTTGAAATTTTTTTGATGTAAAGGTATTCAAGTTTTATATGGTTGAAAAGAGAAAAAAAGACTCTATCAAATGAGTATAATAAAGACGTGCCTTGCCATTTAAAAAAATGTAAGTGTTATTCGTTGCGATTTTGTTTACAGCAAAAATTTAAATTGATATCTCCCAGGTGGTAGATAACTAAGTGATAAACAACTTTTATTTACAACTTTTTCGTGTAAAGTGCATATTTATCGACCTGTATAATATATTCCATACTTTTCGGACACACTGTATGTATTAATAGTAATTTTTTTTCATAAACCAAAGTAACGTTTACGGTTGGTAGATTACGTAAATATGTCTTTTGAAAACTTTAAATGTACATTTCTTTAATTAAAATTAACACATAAAACACAAGAATGTCCAAATTTCAGTAATCGCAAACAACTGCTCGTAAATACTTAAACTTGTGACGTTAGAAAGCCTTCTACGCATTCAAATAAATGTGAACATTTCTTTGATTTTTTTTAATTGAATGTTTTTGTTGAATTTTGTAAAACTTTGTAAATGTGGACTATTTTTAATTTTTTTGGAACATTTAAACAAAAATATTTTTTTCGTAAACATCCCTATTTCTCACTTTTGTATCAGGTTACCTAATATTATAATAATAATTTTTTATAACTGTCACTAAAATTAACAGAATTGAAACCTAATAAGTATTTACAAAGTAATGTTTTTTTAGTTTTGTAGCATTTTATAAGAAAAAATAAAAACTACGAAAAACTATAATTAATAATAATAATTTAATAATGAGTGTATCTACTATCATTTCTAATCGTTTCTTCCAAACGATTAGGTATCGATTCAATTAGTTTTTCAAATAAGTGATGTTGGATGGATAGATGTTTCCTGGTTTCTTGATATACACAATTGTTATTGAAAAAAATTATATCTATGCATAATAAAACGCGGTAATTTAGATTTAGTTTCTAAAATAAATTAAATTTTACCAATGCATATATTTTTGCAGTGCTAGCTTTGATATAAACAAAAAAGACGCAATAAATAAGCACTTAGGAAGAACAATAGACACCTCGGCAGGTATAAAAATATAATAGAACACATCGAATGAATACAAATTTAAAAGCGATGTACTCAAATAGTGTAAATTAGCATCGGGAAATCCCCCTATCCTATTTTTTTTCATATGAGTGTACGCATGAATAAATAAACCCATTAAAAGTATAATCAATATAAATTTGTGCTATAGAAAAAAATTAATAACGTTGAGACTACATATATTGATTCTATCAGTAAAGATAAGAAAACATTAATTTAATAAATTAAATTAATTTAAGCGTAAATGTTTTAAATACTATTAACAAAATTACACACTAAATTAAATCAAAAAGAATTGGTTAATCAAATTTTCGAGTTACTCTTATTCATGAATGAACAACAAAGACTACTCCATAAAATTATAAATGCGGCATTTTACGTATGTGGGAGTAAAAAAAATTAACAAACAAACAAAAGCAAAATGTAAAAACAGTGGATTAAAACATACCTGATAATTTCGAATATGACCTGATGGGCATGGATCGCTGCATACTGATTTTGGTATAGTGTCGAAATCTCTCCACTGAAGTTTTGTTACATTTAATTCTAACCTAAAAATATAAAATGTTTGTGATGAATACATAAAAACAAGGATTAAATTAAAAAAATTACGTTTACAATGAAACAATTTTAGATTATAACAAAACGAGTGTTTGAATAGTATTAGAACATAGTACATACGAGTATAGGATGGTGTTTTATAAAATGCATTTTTAAATTTAATTTAAAAAATACTATTTTTTGTTTGAGAAATAAATTTTTTTTAAAAATAGTTATAAAATAAGAAAAACCGATAGTAAAGTAGAAAAGCAAGAAGAGGAGCAACTGTTAAATCGGTGAAACAATTTATTATAGCAATTAAGCGGAAAGGCTTTTAGTTTTTATTTTTTGCGTGTTTTTCTATTGTTGACTTTACTTTTTTAGTTTGTAATAATGTGAAAAAATTGCTGAATAATTGTAAAAAATAAATTTTTAAACATAACAAAAATAAAATCTATATTTTTAGATTTTAGTAGTTTAAGTTTAAAGAAGAAAAAACTAAAGACAAATTATAAAATAATAATACAGTGCAATGTTCTCAGTCGGGTAATGTTATCACTTTTATAAATAACGGACCGGACGTATGCTAGTCAGTGTAGTAATTATAATGTCGGTTTATGTTATCAATTTTCTTTTCAGGTTGGCTTCTATATATAAACAATAATCTTATCATTATTATCATTGTACTCTAAAAATAGTTGTTTTGTCTATTTAACTTTATTTTTGCAGTGTTATTTATTTATTCAAGTATTTTGACTGACTTACACGTAATATTACATCATAGAAAGATCTGCCTTAGAATAAAAACTTTATTTAATTACGACTTATCTGAGAACGTTACTTTGTTTTTATTTTTGTTTTTAGTGTCAACAAATTGCCGAGAAAAGATGTGTAAATTAACAAGCTGTTAAGTGAGATACACGGTGTATGTATTTACTGCTTTTTAACCAACAATTTCAAGTTTTGGATATTGTTATCATTTGGTTATTGTTATCAAAAACCCCAAGTCACAACGTGATTCTATTAAGCAGCGTGCACTGTAATAATAAAAAATTAAAACGTTAACGTAGTCAAAAGTAAAACAATAATAAAAATAATTTTATTTTAGAAAAAATCCAATTATGTATGAAACTTTTTATTTAATTTTAAAATATTTAGACTTTTTAAACTGTTTAATTATTGTATTAAAAACATTTTAATAATAACTGTGTTTATAATAATTTCTTAAAAGTTAGAGCGTTTATGTTATTACATTAATAGGTAATTGTAAATTATTATTTGATTTGCAATATCACATTAAAATATCTACTAAATATTTATACCTTATTTTTTGTAACAATTACTTGTTTATAATTACTTTTACACTTAAAAACCATGCTTTGAAACAGTGTTGTGACAGAAAAACAACTCAGGAAGATAATTACGCAAGTTACAGAAAGAAATTAAAATAAATTTTAACAAAAAGTAAATTAGTAAAAATTAATGTGTCCACTGAAACGAGGTCAGAGCGTCCTATGTCAACTTCAGAGATTTTAACTAAGTTATATGACGCTTACTAGAACCTACATTAGTATTCAGACGGAATTATACAGTCTCCTGAAATCTATATTATGTCACCATATTCTAAAATATTAAAATTAAGTACATTGTAACTAATAAAACATTCAAAGAAATATAGCAACTATCATACTTTAAACTCACTTTAGTAAACTAATATCATTAATTTTGAAGAATTGGATCAAATTTTGTGAAAGTTTATGAATATAGAATTCACGATAAAGTTGTATAGTACTTCACGGTGTAAAAATTCAACAAAGTAAGCAACAAGTACAATTTTTTTACTCATTTGTTTTGTTCATATTTACATTTAAATTAATATTGTTTAAAGTAATTGCATGTTAAGTAAACCATTTTTTGCTCAAAAGTTTTGTCAAAAAGCATATCGTAAAAAAATAATGAAAAATATGCCAATCTAATAAATTATATTAAATAAACCAGATATGTTTTTTAAATATTTTCAAAATTAGGTTTAAAAGTACTTAGAAATACAAATAATAACATACAAGCACATGAATTCTTTGCTTTTAAAGAGCTTTTTGTGAGTGTCTAGCCGTTCCCGTTAACAAAAAGGTTAACATCATTGTATTGCAATTTCCATGTTTTTATTTATGATTTTTTAGTAGATAAATGTTTATCTTGTCATTTCTATATGAATAATGTATAGTTTTTTAGTACTCTTTATGTAGTTACGATGTAATCAGTAATTTCACCTTTTAATGCACCAATAAGCTATCTTTTAGTGTTGAAAAGATTTATAGGGAGCTTGATTCGAAGGCTTGTGTAACGAAACGATGAAACGCTCAGATGAAACAAATCTGGAACTTGCGGTGGTGCCCAATTTCTCTTCATTTTTTGTATTTTTTCGGATGCAATGTTTATTATTATTAAACAAGATATTCTTTATGATTTGTTTTATGTTTTAAAAATATAATAAGTCTTAATTTCACTCAGCAGAGCTGAAAAATAATTATAGTAATTGCAGAATCAGATCCGCGGGAGCTTCCGCCTTGTACGCTGCAAAAACGGTACAATATAGATAAAAATTGCACATAAACATATTTATAGAGCACAAAATTTACTGCAAAAAAGTCCGCGGGAGGGTATAATTATATCTAATAGTTTAAGAGTTACAGAATTTTAATGTAATGTAAGACATTATCGTGCAACTTTGCACACTTGTATCTTCTAAACTATAAAAGGTAATTGTACCCTTCCGCCGACTTTTTTAAAGTAAATTTTGTCCTCTATAAAAATGTATATGTGCAACTTTCCTTTATCTTGCAACGTTTTAGGGTAATAGTTTATTTGTTTTAGACATAAAACTTTCACCATAAAACATTATTAAATTATTTTTAGGGTAAATGGTGTATTATTTATTTAGAAATTATTCTCATTGGGTTTACTTTATTCAGCCTGCTGCTGTAACACTCTCGTTATACTTAGCGACCAATCGTTATCAGATTTTAAAAGTCGAAGATAACGATCGACATAACAATCACTGGTAAAATAGGTTTGCTGTATCGGTATTCTAATTATATCGATATGTCGCCCACTATCTTGCAATCCTTATTTTGGAAAAAAGTATTGCCTTTAAAAAAAAAGAGTGCTATACGACCGCCGAACGTATAAGAGTGAATAGGATATAGGGCAAGCGCCGTGCCGTCGTAAAACATCTGGCCGGTAGATTTTGAGATAGAAAACTAAAACTAAACTACCTGGTATGAACTAAAATTCAAATGTTTGCTACGACCTCCATTAAGTGACGCACATCATCCCTCGATAGCCCCAATTTTCTATTGAATAATGCCTTTATTTAAGACGTAAAAGTATAGGCATCTTGTATTAATTCGAAATAAAACTGAGTTACAAAACGCACCGTTACATAACTTACATCTTTTTTATACATTTTGTTTACGTAGTTACTTCAGGTCGCTGCTTTCGCGTAAAATGCTCCTTTGCCTGTATGAAAAAACACGTTTCTAACCTTACTTTCTTAAATACACGGTAAAACTGAAAAGACTCTTATTCTGATTGCATTTTCCAGTTTCTCGTATAATGCAACGCGCAAAACATCTCCAAAATTCATTTTCTCATACAAAAAAAGCTCTCAAGCCTATACATCACAATAGTTATGTTTATAACGGCTACCAAAACGCCGCCGTTGTATCATAATCGTTATGGTTCAAAATAACTAGAGTGAATAACGAGAGTCGATATGAGTGAAACCGTTATAAGTTATACAGCATACCGACTTTACAACAATAATGATTCGGCTAGATAACGACATCGCTATTCATAAGGAGAGTGATATAGCATTAGGCTGATTGTCTAAAAACATAATTCAACCAATGTGAACACTGGGGGCGACTGTCCGACAGTGTGAAAACTCTATAAAAAGCAGCAGACGTAAACACATGTGTCCGAAAAAGAAACATTCTTATCACTGAAGCGGAACGGGGGTCACAAGTTAATCTACTAGCAAACATTTACCATAGTTTGCAGGTGTCCTTCTAGTACGTTGATTTGTTTTCCCGCTGTCGGAATAAATCTAAGAAAATTAAGCAAATCACCCCAATACAAAAATTGTGGCGGTTTCGATCTATTTATCAGCATAGAACGAAAGTATGTAACATAAAATTTGAGTAAATTTTGAATGTTGAAATTGTATCAACAGTCAGGCAATTGTAAAGATTATTTTTATTATTATTATTAGCGTTATAAATCTGTTAAGATTAGATAAAAGAATCATGTTAAAGTAAAGTTCATCTCTTTAAAGCTTTTTTATAATCAGTAGAGCATTTGTTTAATATTAATAGGAAAAAAATAGTAGCATTGGTAAATTTTTATTCCATTTGTAGCATGCAGCGTCGCCCAATAACAAAACGTAGTAACATCTTAAGGGTAGAAAGGGGCACCACGCCGCTTTTAACAGATTGAGTAAAAAAAGGAAAAGCCAACTGGCAGATAAAGAGAGCGTTGGTGAACTTGCCTAATCAGAAAAAAATGTCAAAGAAAAAGGAGAGTTTTAAACGAGGGTTTTAAAAACCCCGACGCGGTGCAAAAACGAAAAAAGTTGCATACGGGAGTTTTTCTTTTGAAAGGTCAGGAATTAGTTAAATTTATTTGGATATGCGTTTGTAAGTTTTTTTATTTGATTATTGTATGAGAGATACCATGAATTGAGATACTGTCGAACGCGAGAAAACTGAGAATAACTATTTAAATTTAATTCTATCGTTTAACGAGGTTTTTTGTTTGTTTTTTTGTTGTAAACGGAGAGAACAAATTTAATATTTTCTTTTCATTGTCTTTGGCAATTGACGGGTCGTTTATAAGATTAGCTTTACTTTTTTTTGGGCCGAAAGATCACGCTAAGAACACCTAGAGAATGTAATAAAAATGCATGTCGATTATTTCTGTCTGCTGTAAGTCTTCTTTATATATCACAAGGAATTGCAAACGCGACAAAAAACAGTTTTTAAACTGTGGATGCACATTTCTAAAGGTGAAATCTCCACTTCGAAACTTTTACATCTGAAAGGATGTGGCAACGTAGCTCAAAACGTGTCATAATCTTAGAAGCTGTTGAATTGTGAACCGTTATAAAACTCTGGTAAAGTCCAGTAATCATTTTGTTTTGTTTTTTTAAAAACGCGTGTCAACTAATTAGAGTGTGGTGAAACAATTACCAGGAATTGCGCGATATAAATTGTTTATTTATTCCGACCGTATTCAATCAAAGTCTGGCAAAATTTCTGAAAGTTCCACTTTGGCTTTAAAATTGATTGTCTCCAAAGAAAATTTAAAATTTTACATTTATCAGAAGGCTTTTAACCGTATCCAAGCCAGCAGAAAATGGCAGTCAGTGGACGTGAGGCTCAATTTGTTTGACCTTTTCTCGCATAACATGCTTGTGAGCGCAATATGACTATTTGAGCTCTGCGAAGGTGATGGGCATGGCCCCTCCCTGGCTGCCTGTAATAAACTCGCGGCTCGTTCTGTTTTGAAAATTTAAATTAAAACTTGTGCTATTTGCGGTTTTATATTCTTTAAGAAATAATTACCTAAGTTTGGTACTGTACTTTTCAGTTATTAAGAGGCCATTTCCCGTTGGAATTTAAACTGACTGAAAGTGCTTCAATCTATACATAAAATATAAATAAAACATTCTTGGATAACCAAACAAAATTGTAAGGCCCTTCTGATAGGGATTTGTTAATTTTTTTCAAAATTTACACAATGCAAATTTTAGCGCTTACAAGGGTTTAGAATAGTACATAAAATTTGAATAATAAATAGTTTTATTGAAATACAAAATATGTCATTGCAAAGAACAAAGTTTCTTGTAGGTTCCTCGTGTGTTGAAATTTTCAATTTTTGTTGGCATTTCTTGTAAAATATTCGTGTAATTGAATAAATATTAACGAACTTCAAACAAATTTTATCAAAAACTTTGCAAAAAATTTAAAAATCCATTACACAAGGGACCTACAACAAACCTTCCTTTATCAATTGACACTATTTTTGTGTTTATAGAACAATGTTTTATTTAAATTTTATGTATTCGCCGACACCCATAAAATCAGTTTAAATTCGGAAATGGCCTCTTAAAGTCATTAAAGATGAAAATAAAACTGCTACTTCAGCGTGTTTCGTTACATTTCCTCAAGATTACGATTAGGATATGTAACTAAATATCAAAATATGTAGTACTGATTATGATTACTCAATAAATGAATACTGAATTGCATAATTGTATGTGCAGTTGGTTGCGCAGGCGGCAGGCGTAGGTACAGTTTTCAATTAATTTCCATTCGAATTTCGTTTGTTTCATTTGGAAATAACGAGTGTGGAGTTTGTAATAGTTGGTTTGGCATAAAGCGTTAGTGGTTTTAAGCTTAAGCAGAGTATTTACCTTTGTGATTTGTGCAGTACCTTCTTGAACCTAGAAGTGGTGTCAAAGTGAATACGTTATTTTATTTATTTTATTTCTATGAATCTTCTAAAACAAATCAAAATTCTAAGGTACTGTTATTTTTAAATTATTTTTAAATAATTTAATTGATGATATTCTTTTAAAAATCAGGATGGATATTAGACAATATTTGACAAAAAAACCTAGACTGGATAAAAGTTTTAGTGGAGCAGATGAAGATAAGAAGGAATCTGAAGTTGCAAGTTCATCAAATTCACCCGTGAAACTATATTCAGCGCCAGTTTCGGCAATGTCATCAGCTGTTTCCGGACACTCGTTATCTCATTTTCCTTCTCAACCCAGTAACACTGCTAATCGATTAGATATAGGCATATATGTATCAGAAAGACAGATTCCTGACGAAATTAAGTTCATGTTGATTACGAATCCATGGTACCCTTCTTTTAGTTACGATTTCAAAGCAGACATAGAACCAGGAAAACGTGCCTTTTCTAAACATTGGCTTACAACATACAGTTCTTGGCTGGCCTATTCTGAGAAACTTAAAGGTGCATTTTGTCGACATTGTGTTGTCTTTAAATCAAATGTTGATAGAGGTAATCGCCGCGCCTTTATAACTACGCCATTCAAAAGATATAAAAATTTTGTAGAACAAATGCAAGTCCACGTCAAATCATCATGGCACATAAAATCGATAGAGAAATCTCAAAGATTTGTTAATATTATGACCAATAAACAAAAAGCTGTTCATGTGTTGTTAGATGAAGCAAAAAATGCACAAATTGAAAAAAAAATAGAAACATTTTGAAAGCAATAGTATCAACTGTTTGTTTTTGTGGAATTCATACCTTAAGAGGTAAGAAAGTGTCAAAAGGAAATGTCATAGATTTGTTGCAATTAAGAATTGAAAGTGGTGATGATATTCTTTTGAATCACTTCAAAAAACGCTAAGTACATATCTGTACAAACACAAAACGAAATAATTAAACTTTGTAGAGAAAACATACAGAATAAAATAATTCAGGATGTAAAACAAGCAAAATATTTTGCAATTCTTGCTGACGAGACAGCCGATATAGCTGGAACAGAGCAAATGTCTGTGGGAGTTCGCTACGTGAATTTAAATTTAGGCAAAATATGTGAAGAATCACTTGGATTCATACCACTTCAAGAGCTTGGCGCAAATTCTTTGGCAGAGAAAATTTTAGGTTTTATATCAGAATTAGGCTTGGATCCAGCAGGTTTGATAGGGCAAGGTTACGATGGATGTTTTGCTATGGCAGGAAAAGAAAATGGTGTTCAAGCGCGAATTCGTAAGCATTATCCAAAGGCATTATTCTTCCACTGTGCTTCCCATAAACCGAATCTTGTCATTAATGATTTAAATGATGTTGGAGATATACGTAACGCAACAGGCTCCATAAAATCTGTGATAATTTTTTTCCTAGAAAGTACGCTGAGAAGAAGTAAATTATTAAATCTTCCTTTGCTATCTGAAACCCGGTGGTCAGACAAAGATAAATCAATTAGAGTTTTTTCATTGCATTTTGAAGATATTATGGAAAGTCTGGAGAATATATCTAAAACAGGCAATAATTCAGCTACACGATCCAAAGCAACACAACTGTATACAACCATGTCTTCAAGTAGTTTTCTCATTTCACTTCAAGTGATTGCAACATATTCGGCAAACCTCGAGCCTGTAGTTAATATTCTTCAAGGTACACAAATAAATCTCAACGAAGTAAAAAAACATATATCTCTACTTCTGAAAATGTTTGAAGAACACCGTGAAAATGCAGTTTTTTCGGCCTATTTGGCTTAAAACAGAAGAATCAGCCACGAAATTAGACACCGAGAGCACAATGCCTAGAAGATTTGGTAAGCAAGTTAATCGGCCGAATTATAATGCGGTTTGTGTTCAAGATTATTACAGAAGAAGCATATTCATTCCTTATTTAGATTCTATTATATCGTCTATTAAATGCCGATTCACTGATGATACTACACCAGCATATTCTCTTGGTAATCTACATCCTAAGGTTTTAAATAAAATGCCCAAAGAAGAAATTTTAGAAATGTCAAAAATTATTGGGAATTTCTATAATTTTCCAAATTTTAAAGAAGAAATAAAAACATGGTCCTACTACTGCAAACAAAATAACAGTATTGAAGAAGCCAACTTTTTCGATCTATTGAAGCAAAGTAAGGACTTTTATCCTAGTGTTCACACAGCAATTCAAGTATTCTTGACTCTTCCATGTACTACTTGTACTGTAGAGCGTTCATTCAGTACGCTGAGACGAACTAAGACATGGCTTCGCTCTACCATGTCCAACGACCGCCTAAACGGACTTTGCATGATGAGCCTTCATAAACAAAGACTTTTAGCAAACAAAACTGAATTTATTGAAGAAGTATGTGATAGATTTGCGAAGAAGAGTTCTCGAAGATTATTATTATTTAGTGAATAATTAAAAAAATTTTTTTTTCTTTAAATTTATATCTATTGAAAAGGTCTTCATTTGTTTTAAAAATTTGTGTTCATTTTTTTATATACACCTATATCGAAATAAATGTACCTAATTAAAAAATAACTTATAATTTTTTGGCCCTCCCCTGGAAAAGTTTCTGGCGACGCCCCTGTCTATGTATGCATTATTATTTTTGAAAATCGCAATAAACTTTGTTCATTATATTACGTATGTAATATTGTGTTTGTTTTCAACACCATCTGATAGTTGCAAGATTTGCGATATCTAATAGGTTTGATACATTTTTATGATTCTTAATTTTTTTACAATCGGTTCTTTAATTACAATTATCTTTCTAGTTTAATTAAAACTTTTCTGTACAGCAAAACTTTTTAGAAATCAAAATTCATTAAATGGGTACGATTTGCTTGCAAATTTTTACAATTTAGAAAATATATTACAAAATAAATTTAATTTAACGAGGAATTTTAAATCGACGGCACCATTTTAAATTACTCACTACCTACTAAATTAAAGTCTATTCCTGTACGCATAAGGAGCACAAAATCTAAGGTCAAAGTTAATTAGCCACTGCCGCTAAAACTTTTTTAATAAGATGATTATTGAAAAACGTTACCATAAAACAATGCAACCACAATTAAACAAACATTAACAAAACTTAGTCCAATTTTGTTTTAAAGCTTCTTTCTAACAAATCAACTTCAAAACTATTTTTCAAATTGTAATAATTTATTTGAGTAATTAAATTTGTTTTTGTCGTAATGAAATAATATTATTTCTACTTCAATAAGTTTCTATAAGCCATGTACAAAAATAGGAAAAATAATATAACAAAATTTAAACGATTCAAAATCTTATCGTGCTTTACTAAAAGAATTTTCTTCTGTTAGCAAAGATTTCCGGTTTCTAAGTGCCGGAAATTCTCATTCAACTTGAATCGTTACAGCAAATTTTTGCAGTGTCCAGAGTTACAAAGCTTAGAAGTATAACTTGATTGCAGCGCTTATCCTTTTTCTGTTAGTTTTAAAATGTGCGACACGCTAATCTTAAACTAAACTAAATTAAATTTAAATTGTTTACTTGAAGGCTCGTATTTGTCAAGTAACGTTTATTCTAATTAAACACAACTGTCCTGTTCTTAATAGTCGTTTTTACTTTACGGACTAAACAGACGTTTCTCTGATTAGAATTAATAATATATTTGTAAAAATAATTAAACATTACAATTACGTTTATCAAAAAGTATAAAAATTACATACGTTTAAATAATACGAAAATGTAGGTATATTAATTACGAGTGTTTTTATTATATTATAGTAGCTTTTTTATTAGATGTAACGTATAGACGACACAAAGAATTATCACGACGTTTTGCATTATTACGAAAAATTTCACGCCATAATTTAAAAATTTAAGCTACTAAAAACACATATACCTGCTACCGAAAAGCAAATCTCTAACAATTTCCTAAATTTAAAAAAAAACTAAAATAAAATCACGTGATAAGAAAATAATTTCCAACCATCGTCAAAGCTTTTAAATATGAATTTTTAAATTTTTTTTCACAGCGACCTAAATAACTGTTAAACACAAAATGTTAAAAAAATTCATTAAACGAATGGAAAGATTTTAAACAATTGTTTCAGAAGGCGTCAAATGGTGAAAGAGAAGAGACCAATTAGAAACAGAAGATGAAGAACAATTAAAAACATCGAAACGAGACAAGAGAGAACTAGCTTCTGCATCTTTAGAATGACGACAAACTTTAGAAAGGTTCGCAGAAGTCCTTTGATCTAGACCAGACAATGAGAGTGAACGTGATTATCGCGAATAATTGGCTTACGTTAGTCGTTCGTTCCGAATTAGCTTCCAGAGCTGCTTATCGTCAGGAGAAACTCGTGCTCGTTTGCATACGAAACCGTTGATCAAACTCTAACAAGAAAAATCGGCAAGGCAACGCTAATACTTCGTCCACTAAGTGGTTATACCATTGGTCTCTAGTAAGGCAGGTAATTCTAGAAACCGAAGACAAATCAGTCGAGAAAACAAAAAGAGAAGGAACCGAACGTAAAAGTTTAACACCTTTAGAACTACAACAAACATGAGTATTAAAATTAGTAGTAAACACAGAAAAGGGAAGTGAAGAAACATCGAGAGAACATGCAACCGGATTAGAAAACGACTGACGATCATGGTGTTCATTTACTTTAGTCGAAGATTTCCCAAAAGAAGTAGTTTGAGAATGCGTAGGTGGTTAGTACACGTCTATGGTCTTAGATTGAGCGAGCTGTCTTCCATACGTAATTAATTGTAAAACGTAAAAATCGATATTAACGCAAGCAAAGCAACTGATAAAAAGGAGTGAGATTACGACGCACGATCTTAAGTTGTATTTGATTGTACGCTTACGTATTGTCTCCATTAAGCGATCCCCATTATCTACAGGAAGAAAAGTCGATTTCAACAGCGCAGCAACATTTTTCCAAGAACGCAAAGAACTTTGGTTCGCTCTAAAAACAAGAAGAAGTTTACCCGATAGCACTTAAGAGCAGTCAATCCTAATTAAAAACTCTATAACTAAAAAATAATTTTTGAAAACGTAACATTCCAATCTCCTAAGTTTGTTTCTCTGACTCAAAGTACGAAGAAGTAAAAAGTGGTGGTTCTTTGTCGACTAATACATATCTAAAACAATAAAAACTAAAACAAGAAATTAATCAAGCAGAAATCCACCAACCTAAACAAAAAAGAATGACTCGATAACTAAAGCAAGTCAAGCCAACGTACTATAAACAAGCAGCAAAAAAATAAATAAGACAACTACAAAGTCAAGTCCTGCAACAACACCAAAAGAATTAATAAAAATAGAAGGAATCATAACCGCACACACAAAATCGAGCCCCACGTTGGGCGCCAAATTTTGTTGCGAGGATTTTCTCGTTACTTAATTGCTGGTGACTAACTCACTTGAATTGGTCGATGGATCGCAGGTGTCAATGTACTAATTATAATGTAAAATTAAAAAAGCACCAAAACTAGAATGGCAGACACTGTATCCAAAGCTAAAAGAAAACAAATGACAACACACAGGTTGTAACACGAATCTATTTTTACTTTATCACAGTAAGAGAAGTTAGAAAGAAAAGAAAAACGAGGTAGATTTACATAAATGCGATCAATTGCTGTTCTCTGTACGGCGAACAGATAGAGTTATGTCACTCCCAATAAATCCGCGCTAAATTTGAATAAATTTTTTTTTATTGGTTAAAATTTTCAAGTCAGTATCACAACAAACACTTGTATTTTAATGATATGACATACTTGAGTTTAATGTTTGACATTTTGTCTAACTTATTCGCAGTTTGAGTTTCCGTTATTTCCATTCATTTGACAAATCCTGAATGTCTTTTTTTATACAGAATGTTATTTAGACTTCCATAAAATATGTCATCATTTTAGTTCATTAATATGCAAAGTCCTCGTTTATAAGAGTTTTAAATGTTTAGTTGTTTTTTTAAAATAAATCATGTAACTAAATTAATAAATAAAGCTGTAACCGGATTTATTTGTTCTAAGTAGGAAATTTTAGTTTTGTACCTTTATTAAAAATTATACGTTTTTCTACGTACTTTAATCTTTAATGGCTATGAGGTCATACATTACATAATTTTTGAATTTTCGCACTTTTACTAATTTGAGCCGTGTAAACTTGTCTCTTCATACATTGATTTAAATTATCGAACAAAATTGAAGAAGGGGCTTAACTCTATCTTTTTGCTGTACAGCGTATAGTATGTAAGTATAGATCACACAATAATTGTTGATGCAAGCCCCCTTCGGTTAGACAACACGTCGTACATAAAATTAAACTTGCCGGTCTAACTTTTAGATTCCAAAAGGATTAAATTTACATTGGTAAATATAATACAAATATGCAATAATTAAGAGAACCCAAGCGCACCCTTTAATAGACAATAAAATAAGTTTTGTAGTTAATTGTGACAACAACCTGATATGTACGTACAGTCGTATGTGCAAAAGATTGACAACTCTGAATTACTGATTACTGTATTGCACTGCAATGAGGTATATGGAGTACAATAAAAAAAATTACATTATTTCTTCCACGGCGACTGTCGTCAGACTATACGGAAAAATACGATAACAACAATTATTTATCGTATTATAGTAAAGCAGGATATGGGTGACAGGAGAAATACGAATTTTTTGTTTATCATACTATTAATAGCGCCTATAGTTAAAATATTTTTAATAAGTACTTTAAAGACTTCCAAAAACAAAAAAGTGTGTGTACTAAAGAAGCATCCGTGCCAAGCAACGCACTGCTACCATCTTTCAACGACACATGCAGAGTGACAAAGTGCAAAATCCTCACACCATCACAGCAGCATTTTATTGCCTGTTCTCGACGTGGTTAAGAGAATCAGCGGGAAAAACTAATATTAAAAGTATCTTTGTCCAACAACACCATTAGCCGAAGAAACTGATCATATAGCTGAGGATCTTAATGATCAATTGAGAAAATTGAAATGAACTCACTTGCGAAAATAGCCTGAAAACAAGATTTGCTTGTTCCAAGTTAGAGTTTTGAATATCTAACTCAAAAGCTGTAACATCTAGATTCCCTTTGTGATATCCTATTTGCGAAGCCTAATTTTTAACTGTAGATGTCGTAAGCAGCAAATATGGTTAAAAAGTGTGGAGTGGATTTTTTGAAGTTACTTGAACTCTCTTATTGTAAATCTGTGGGTGTAATGTTAGTAGCCTCCATGCGGAGCACTCTGAATAGCGTCTATTTATAGATGGGAGCTAAACAACTAACACTCTTAAGCGTCTCACTGTGTGGCGTTTACCCTTAAAACGGATACGTCTCCACCGTATCTCGAAGAAACCTTGTTCTTAATGGGCGAGACATCCCGTATTCCAAAACGGTAGCAGCCGTGATGAAGCTCCCAACTTTGGAGATCTATTGTTGCAATCCAATTAGAGAGTGTCAGCTCTCCAAGCGGCTGATCTCTTTAAAACGAATAAAATTCTATCTAATTCCGGGATACAGAGTTTTGGACAGGAACTGAATGCACGGTATTGAGCCACATTGTGTTTAACCAAGCCGAGAAATCTAGACCTAGCTCCGACTCCAAATGTACAGTTACAATTTTAGACATGAACTTGACCCGAGGGTTACCATTAGTGCAGGTAAATTGAAACCTAATTCCGTTAGGCGTAGGAAGCCGTATCCGGTTCAAAACGCCTGGGGTCCATGTGAAGAGCTTTGCGCCTTTGACCTATAAAAGGTTATATACATCGGTAGTCTGATTAGGTAAAGAGCGAGGGTTAAACGAACACTAGCGAGGTAGCAGAGAAATTTACGTCAGTGGAGGAGACTTCGATAGGGACTCGTCCAATGTGGCGCGGCAGCAACAAGGGAGATAAGGGGGTCCACCAGAGAGCGTTGCTATCCGGTGCCGTATTTATTAGTGTTGGACTCTCGTGGGCTTGGAAAATAGACTGGCACAGGTAAGGCTTTGTGCGACATGGCCCTTAACAGAGAGAAGAGGTGCTTAGCCACTCTATCTTTGACTCGGCGCGCACTGCCATCTCGCTTCATGCGCGCGTGAAAGCGGCTCATCGGGGTGTCGATTTCTTTGCACTTAGCGTACAATAGTCTTATACTACTAGGGCGTAGTAGCGTCTAAACTGACGTTTAAAACGTTTACAATGTGTATGTTATAAGTTGAAATGACTAAAAAACTAAAAAAATTAGAATTGAAACATGTCACTAAGAAAAGAAAACAATAAAAAAACACAAGTTGCATAAGTGAAGCTAAAAAATTAAAAATTAGAACCGTTTAATTTAAAAAGTTTTGATGTTGCCTGATCTGTCTATGACGGTCAAGCAGATTACGTTACTATCACAAAGCCCATAAAGTTATTTATTATTAGCTATTAAATGCGATGCAATTTTGTACGAGTCTTTGAAGTTTCATTTCATATCGAAACTCATGACTATTGCATAAATAAAAAAGCGTCAAATTTAAATAAAAATGAAGGCAGATTTTTTCGACTTAATTAATCATTATTTCTTTGGTAGTATTATTAACAGTAAAATGACAACGATTTCTTACGTTTCTTTCCAGGATCCAATTTGGACGTAATCGTATTTTCCATCAGGGTTTCTTTGATATTGATAGATATTGTAACTCCCGAAGGCGTCCCCGTCTGCATTAAATCTGATCTCAGAACCTTGACGACCTAAAAATAAAAACAAACTTTATTTTACATACTGTTTCTAAAATACATAAATTTTAAAAATTTGGCAATATACAAGTATATCAGATACAGTTTGCGGTATTTAAAAAAATTAGTTGTAAAAAACTAGGAATAAGTATTTTTAAAGTAGAACAACAATAAATAACGTCTGGCTTAAATAGATGTAAAATGCGCTTACGAAAAATGCCTTTCAGGTTTTACGCTTCGACTTTCATAAAACGTGGTGTAGATGCATACCGAAAGGTATTTTAGAACATGGATGCTTTTCAAATGTAACTCAGTGTAAGCAATAATAAAAAAAATTTAATGTAACGTTACTATTGAATATCATCTAATATTTATTGAACGTGGAAATTTATAACGTTAAGTAGTTGCGGTAACAGTGATGTAGTGGTTAAAAGTGTTGACATTTGCCACATATGCGAGGTGTTAGTAAAATTGTAATCAATTTAAAGCATTTTTGTTACAACTAAGTGTAGCAAAAAAAAAAACATTTTTAGTATAAAAAAAAGGTAGTAACAATAAAAACCTAGAATAAAAAACAAATGAAAACAAAATCTAAAAACAAAACATGGTTTAAAAAACGCAAAAAAACGGAAAGAAAGATTATTTTTCAGAAATTAACTCTTTCCGCAGCTTGTTTTTTTAGCTTTTAGCTCATTTTCACTTTTAAATTTTGTCAGTTGCTCTTTGTTTTCTTTGTAGTTGACATTCACTGTTTTTGTTTTATCTTTTTTTTTGTATTTGTGCATTTCACTATGGTATTATTTTTAAATTTGTATATTTTACGTACAATTTGTTGCTTTTTAATACTTCAATTGCATGAGCGTTTTACGTTACATAGATACTGAAACGTTCGAGAAGTTATTCGCAACTTCGAGAGCCTTCACGGGGTTTTCTAGAACGTTCACCGAATGATGCAGAACATACGGGAACAAATCGTAGGTCAGTTATTGCCGTAATGCGAAGACAGCAGTGTTAAGAAGATTATTCAAGTCTAAATAAATAAGTCGTTAACGCGCGTTATAAATAAATCTACGAAATACGTGACTTTAGTGTAAACAAGTGTGTGAAGTTATCAGCGAACTTTATCTTATCTTCGTGTAAGTGATATAAATTAGTGTAAGTGTTTTTATTAAATATTATTAGATTAATTAGTTCGGTTAATTTAAAAGTGTACATATTTCTAGTATAAGAAAAATTTTTTTAGAAATTTAAATAAATTTTAGTAGTTAGTAATAAAATTCGTTAAAATTTGGTGTCACGGTGCGCGGTCGCGATTTATGGTGTAATTAATAGTAGTAATCTAATACCGCTCCCGTAATAAATAGTAACTCGTAAGTTAAATTCGTGTCGTTTTAAAAATTGTTTCATTCTTATCAGACGTGGGACGATATTACAGTCGGTAATGCGAAATAGTGTTTATTGAACTTTTTTTTCTTTTAAGTGCGTGATCGTTTAATATTAACAAGTCGATCGTTATTAAAATCTTGTGTTATACAAAAACTGCATTTTAAAAAGTAGTGTCTTTAAACTTTTTATTCGTGTTATATTTAAATTTATGCCGGTGACGCGTTTGCAAAAAGTGAAAATAGATTTAAAAAATATTTGAAATTCTTGAATCGATGAATAAAAATATGGGCGAAAATTCTCAGAAAATCGAAGAAAAACTGTCAGAAAATTCTAGAAAAATGGAAGAGAAGTTTCACGAAAATTCGCAGAAAATGGAAGAAAATTCTCAGAAAATTGAAGAAAAATTATTTGAAAATACCCAGAAAATAGAAGAAAAGTTGATGGAAAGTTCTAGACAATTAAAAGAAGAAATACAAACGAGCATAGAAAATCAAATCAAAATTGTGCAAGAAGAAATCCAAGCAGATATGTTAAATTTAAAAGAAGAAATTTGCGAATCTGTGAATGACAAAATAGAAGAAGTAGAAGACAAATTAGAACAAATGCTAGAAAAAAAATTAAAAGAAAGAATACAACTGCTTGAAGAAAGAATGAACCAAGTGATTTGCCATGGTGAGCGTCACGAGCGAAGATTTAATAATGGACCATCGGAAAGAAACCAGTCACAAGTTTAAAGTTGTACCTCCTAATTTTGATCGTAAAGTTCCATGGTCCACCTACTACAAGCAGTTTGAAGCCGCAGTTACAGCTAATGGTTGAAGCAACAAACAGAAAGCGACGTCTTTAATTGTGTCCTTACGCGGAGAAGCGCTTGAAATTTTACAAACTGTTCCTGACCACCTACATGAAAATTACGAACTCTTAATATCACGATTAGAAATGAGAATGCTCATCTTCAACAATTGTACCAGGCTCAAATTAAAAGTCGGGAAAAGTCTTCAAGAGTTTGAGGCTGACATCGCCAGGCTAACACAGCTTGCATATCCTACAGCACCAGATACCTTCTTGGAGCAGTTGGCTATTCAAACCTTTGTACACGGCCTCCGAGACAACAAAACGCAGCAGACTCTCCGGTTAGCTCGACCGAAGACGTTGGATGGCGCTTTGGTGCATGCTTTAGAGTTTGAAGCAGCAAAACAAGCATCGCAACAAGACGGTCATAGACTCTGCTCTGCTGCAGAAGTACCCGCGCAGACACTGGAAAGCATCGAGGAGATAGCGCGACGAATAGTTCGGGAAAGAGGAGCGACGACTTTGCACTGCGGTGAAATAGGCCATGTACGACGGCATCGTACTAAACCTAAGAAGAGGTCAAGAAGAGCGCTCAAAAATTTGGAATGAAGCGACCAAAAGAGACAAAAGGTAACCTCGTTTAGTCATGTCCCGGAGGTTACCATTCAAATGGCGTCGTCCAAGGAGCACTTGCATAGCATTTATCTCGATGGCAAGATCAATGGAAGAAGTGTTCAGTTACTGGTTGACACTGGAGCGACGAAGACCATCATTCGTCCTGACATGTTATTCGAAAACGAGAGGACACCACCAGTAACAGTACGACTTCGAACGGCGATGGGCGAAGAAATACCTACTCACGGACAAGTTAAAGTAACCATTGCTTTGGGAAACGGAGTACTCGACCATCAAGTACTGGTAGCCGACATCACGGAAAAAGTTATCCTGAGAATGGACGTCATAAAGAAATATGAGTTCCATTTGGATATGAAGAACGATGTCCTGAAGATCGACAATGAAGAAATTCTTTTTCATTCGTCAGCAGAAAAGGCAGTCGTGCGAGTCTTATTGAGTGAAGACGTGATTCTGCCTGCAAGGACGGAAAGTGTGGTAATGGCACGCCTGGATGGAAATCTCCGGGAAGGCTACATACGCGCGATTGGACCAATGGAGGGCGGCTTAGTTGAAAAGGGACTACTCTTTGGCAGAACTTTAGTACGAGTAAAGAACACGATGCCAGTAAGGATCTTAAACATCAACTCAGATCCTGTAACGTTGAAAAAGAAAACCGTGGTAGGTAAATGCACGTCAGTATCACAAATTGTGAGATGCGTGAAGTCGAACGAAGATACGTCGCCGAAAAAGTGTCCACAACATCTATTGGACATTCTTACCACTAAATGCCAAAACCTCAGCCAAGACCAGCTGGCTAAAGTGCTGATCCAAGAGTATCAAGATGTGTTCGCGCTGGAGAGTGGCTCTAAAGGAAGAACTAACGTGGTGAAACATAAAATTAATACCGGAGACGCTCGTCCGATACGACAACATCCACGCAGACTTCCTTTGGCGAAAAGAGAGGAAGCCGAACAAATAATTACAGATATGGAGATAGAAAGGGTAATTGAACCTTCAAGTAGCCCATGGGCATCCCCAGTGGTACTCGTAAAAAAGAAGGATAGATCAACGAGGTTTTGCGTAGACTACAGGCAGCTAAACGACGTGACCAAAAAGGACAATTACCCTTTACCCAGAATTGACGATACGTTAGACACCCTGTCAAGATCCTAGTGGTTTTCTACGTTAGATTTAAAGAGTGGCTACTGGCAGGTAGAATTAGAACCCAAGGATCGTGAAAAAACAGCTTTTACGATCGGAACTGGTTTGTGGCAGTTCACTGTGATGCCTTTCTGCCTGTGTAACGCTTCTGCAACATTCGAGCTTTTGCTGGAGACCATCTTGCACCTGAGCAGTTACGTCGCGAACAAGAAGACGATCCTGAAATAAGACTACTCCTGGACTGAAAAGAAAGCGGTCGACGACCAACCAGGGAAGAAGTGAGTGCTTTGGGCAGAAAAATCATAGCGTACTGGGCGCAATGGGACTCTTTGATAGTAAAAGACGGTCTTCTTAAGCGATCCCTAGAAAGTGCCGAGGAAACGGGAAACAGACTACAGTTGGTAGTGCCGAAGAGCAGGGTGTCAGAAGTGTTGAAGCATCTCCAAAACGGGACATCAGGAGGACACTTTGGCATTAAGAAGACGTTGGGTAAAGTGCGAGAACGATTCTACCGGATGAACTGCAAAGAAGACGTCATGAAATGGTGCCGTAATTGCACGGTTTGCGCATCAGGAAATAGTCTAGCGAGAAAGCGCAAAGCACCCATGAAGCAATACAACGTAGGGAGCCCTTTGAAAAGAGTAGCGATTGACATCGCAGGGCCGTTTCCAGAATCCGATTCGGGAAATAAATACATCCTGGTGGCGATGGATTATTTCACGAAATGAACGGAGGCTTACGCTATACCCAATCAGGAAGCAGCTACAGTCACAAGACGTATTAGTAAAAGAGTTTTTCTGCCGGTTTGGAGTTCCGTTGGAATTACACTCCGATCAAGGCCGCAATTTTGACTCTGGGCTGTTTCAAGAAGTTTGCCGACTGTTGAGAATTAAGAAAACTAGGACAACGCCTCTCTATCCTCAATCCGATGGCATGGTTGAACGGATGAATCGAAAAATGGGTAAGTACTTAGCCAAGGTAGTGTCCGAACACTAAAGAGACTAGGATCAGTACTTGCACCATTTCCTAATGACATACCGATCATCAGTTTACGAAAGCACAGGCCAAACACCATCCTGTGTCATGCTCGGTCGTGAAATACGATTGCCATGCTACCTTCAATTTGGACGAAAACCGGAAGAAGAAGTTGCTGGAGAAGATTACGTCAGCAAGAGATGAAGACTAGATATGACGTCAAAGCACAAAATGGTGGGTTTCAACCTGGCGATATGATCTGGTTGTATAATCTTCAAAGGAGACGTGGTTTGTCGCCGAAGTTGCAAAGGCAATGGGCAGGCCCCTATGAAGTCGTGAAGCGTATTAGCGACGTCATATACCGCATCCAAAAACCGCCCAAAGACAAGCCAAAAGTGGTCCACGTCGATCGTCTAGCCCCGTTTGCTGGCGATAACCACAATACGTAAGTTCAGGTCCGAACCAAAGTAATAAGTAGCAGAAGTTGTTGAACTTATACGGAGGTTCTGGAAAAGCTAGGTTTGGAATTACCACCGAGGAACAACAAGACCTGTTCCAGACACAAAAAGATTACGCCATCGCACATTGCGTGAGCGAGGATCTTGACATATCCAGAGGGGTCGCAGTCGTGTTTAAAAAGAAGTTTGGGCAGCTGGATGAATTACGAAGACAGCAATCGGCAGTCGGAAAAATTTTAAGATTACGTGGTGACAGACACTTCGTTTTCTATCTGGTCACCAAGAAATACTCACGTATCAAGCCGTTATATAAAGATCTGTGGCGAACATTATGGAATCTCAAGAGAGAAATGGAGTTCCATCATGTTAAGAAATTGGTAGTACCCAAGCCTGTTTGTGGCTTAGATCAACTAAATTGGAGGACAGTTCGAAACATGTTGGAGGTCGTCTTTCGAGGAACAGGCGTTCAAGTGTTGGTCTGTAGTTACCAACCAAGAAGAATATTGGGTCAGGAAAAGTCTATTGACTGTTACTTTTATGGTCAAGGAAGTTGCCGAAATAGAGAAAGCTGCCGCTATTGCCACGATTCTTTTTACCGGTGTCGCATCCAGTTTCCTGTTCTGGGACAGAGTCGGAGAGCCTTCGCGAGGTTTTCTAGAACGTTCACCAAAGGATGCAGAACATACGGGAACGTTTTGTCACAATGTATAAATACTGAACAAACAAATCGTAGGTCAGTTATTGCCGTAATGTGAAGACAGCAGTGTTAAGAGGATTATTCAAGCCTAAATAAATAAGTCGTTAACGCGTGTTATAAATAAATCTACGAAGTACGTGACTTTAGTGTAAACAAGTGTGTGAAGCTATCCGCGGACTTTATCTTATCTTCGTGTAAGTAATATAAATTAGTGTAAGTGTTTTTATTAAATATTATTAAGTTTATTAGTTCGGTTAATTTAAAAGTGTACATTGTTCTAGTGTAAGTAAAAATATTTTTAGAAATTTAAATAAATTTTAGTAGTTCGTAATAAAATTCGTTACAATACTTACTCTCTTTTAAATTTATGTATGTTTTTATGTGTAAATAAAGTACGATTAAGTTGTTTGTTTTAATTATTCTATTATTATTTATTTATATTATTAAATCTAATTCAAATAAAATTAATCGTTTACCAGGAGGCGAACCGTTCTATTATTAATATTTAACTAGTAAAAATAACTAATTATAAATGTCACGCCATTTAGCAATATTATAAATGTGATTATTATAAATACATTTTATGGTTTTGGTTTTATGATCACTTTGCTTTTGTCAAAATGGACAAAATGCCTGTAAAATGCGTTTTTCAATTTTTTATTTTAAGCAACAATTTACTTAATTTTGAGGAATTATATGCATTAATAGTTTTGATTGTAAGTGGTTAAAATCAATCAAACCTGGCAGTTTTAAACTTTTTATAAACGTTTTTATAAAAACAACTATAAATTATTTTACCCAGAAAGAAATTTAAAGATTTTAGTAAAATGCAAATCAAAATAAGATGTAAAAAAGTTAAAATTCAAAGCGAACTAAACCGTGCGTTACGAAAGATTGATTTCCTTATAGTATCCACAATTTTAAGAATCGTCTACATACATTATGCAGTAACGTAAATTTACCATTTTTAAATATGCTTACATAATGATTTTACTTCTTTACTTTAAATTTAAGAAAAATTATTAAAATATAAAGTATGTACTTTTTTATTGGTATATAACTTTATACAGAGTACAACAATGTGGAAATGTAAACTGGTTGCGTCTCGTGATGCAATGTCGTCGCAAGGACTATAATAATAGATCTTTAACTTTAGTATAGAATATAGTATTACTATTATTAATAACATAATGAAATCTTAACTTCAAATCATTTAAATCAATTAGACCTCTGTTTTACAAGAATTTGTATACTTTGTTATAACATTTTTATATTTATAGAGACCAATTAAAACATTTTTTAAACCTTAAAAAGCAAAAAAATGGTTCTACAGTCATTTGAGTTAAAAAATGCTGCATGTATATAAACTACTTGCAGACTGGATGTTGTACAGTATTTGAGTAGACTTTTATCTTTGCTGTTGAACTTTGGATAGAAAGTATTGTCAGTAAACATAATATTGTACACCCAGTGTTGTGCATTATCTAGATGAAATTATATAGATAATTCATCTAGATAATTTGTGATCATCTTTTTTCTTATCTAGATAAAAGTATTGAACATTATCTAGATGATTATCTTAGATGATCTTTCGGTCATCTATCATGAAATTATCTAGATGATTTTTTAAAAGTAACATACATTTTTTGTTTAGATTTGTTGTTTTATAATTTTTATATTTACAAACATAATATTGTTTGTAATGTCTGTGGTAATGTAATACGGTCCAGATGGCTAAAACTTGATAAATAATTGCCGTAGATGCTTCGCATTTTTGCAGCTCTTCTGCTGACAAAAACTAGACTCACATGACCTTGAGCGTAAATAGATGCAATACGAGATGTAAACAAAAACACAACTCAAATTACTTTTTGAAACTGAACCAATTGCTTGCGATAAGTATCTTATCGTCTTTAGAAACAATAATAAGCTTTTTAATATAAGTACATTTATTCAATACATTATCTTGCACGATTCAAACATTGAGATTAACAGCTACTAATTCTGTAGTTTTGAAAATTTAATTAGTTAAAGTGCCTACACAGCAAAACTATGCCCAAATAAAAAAAATGCTTGATTGAAAAAGAGAAAATTCACGACTTTTTGAGCAGTTGAAAGTGACAAACTTCGATACACGTGATTTAGAGTTCTTTTAGAAGACTATTTAAGTCATGGAGCTTTTAGCTTACTCTTTAAATCAACTTGTTGAGTAAGTAATATTAACGTTAAATTAAAGTCGCAATAAGATCCTAATGTAGACCGCGTAGAATAAAAACGCTCCTATATAGATCTATGATGTAAGTTATCATATGAGTACAATTACTGACAACCTGTCAAATATAATTAACAAAACTGCAAAGCAAAAATGCTTTTTTTGTTTTTGGATTTGTTGCACTTACAATTACAAAAACTACCGAGCAGAGCATAACTGTTTAAAATAACCCAAATTTTTTAGAAGAAACAAAACTGTTTGCGTTTTTTTAAAAGACACAAAAGCTAATTCTTTAAGTGATCGCTGATGTAAGTTGCTCAAAATTTAAAACACAATAAATTTTTGAGGATTACTTGGTCTTTTGTGAAAAATTTTCTTAAATTATCGAACTACAAATAATGATTACTTAAATTTAAAAAGAAAAAGCAATAATTCAGGGAGTGTGATTAACGGTTATGAGCGATAATTTTTATTATTTTTTAGGTTCAAACTGATGTCGATATCAAAGCCAGATTTTTCCTAACTGTTACAAAGGAAAACTAATTAAGTTTACTAGACACTTCTCCATTTGTGAAAAAGTTATTGATTAAACATATCAATTTCGGCGCTAATTGAAAGACTTTATAGTCCTGATTCCTGATAGTGTAAGTTTGGCTTAGCAATGAAAATTTTGAAAGGACCATATTGTATCAAGAAATTTGTTTTATATTTTACAATAGTAGTAATAGTTTTTTCGATTTTTTTTTTTAATCTGTCTTTCAGTTTTTTAATTAGTTAATTTAATAAACAATGAATTGGTATTGATGATGATGATAATTAAATGGTGACAATTAATTATTACCTGTTTGTACCTATTTGATCATCTATCGTATTATCTACGTAAATTATAGATTATCTTATCTATTATCTAGATAAATTCTTCAACTTTTATCTAAATCGTTATCTAGATAAAAAAATTGGAAATTATCTATTATCTCATCCAGATAAAAATTTAATTATCTATGCACAACACTGTGTACACCATACTATAATGTACGCTTAAAAACGAAGAAGAAGTTTATACAAAAATCCATATTATATTATCTCAAAAACTAAAAAACGGCATAAGTTTATAAAACAAAAATCTGTTAGAGTTTATTCTGGTTAAAGACCTACACACAAATAGCTATAATTTATAAACTAAAAAATAAAACCAATTAAAACGTTAAAAACAGCCGTGACTATGTGATTGTTACATAAATAAAAGATCAAGAATAAACTATAAAAATTATAGTAATTATTAAAAAAATATAATTTTATATTATAAAAAAAAATAAACTAGAAACTTGTACAAAAAAGATTATAGTATACGCGTAAAAATCAAGTAGAAAATCTACGTCAAAAAACACCAATTTTTCACACTCCTTGAAACTAATTTTGTATAATACTTTATTTTGAAAAAATTTGAAAAAATTAAATAGTATGTGGATATTACTTGGCCCATATAATGGTAACAGGTAAGAACAATAACCAAATAAATGCTTTGTTTAATAAACAATTAAATACAAAAAAATAAACTCTATTTGAACGTTTTTGTAATTTTAACTGTTTTAGCGTCACTGTGTCCCATCTTTTTACTAAAGCCAAGCAAAGACAAACTGTTATCGCAGTGAACAACAACGAACAACTAGTACAGTGTTGGCATCAAAACCCAGAAATGATAGAAAACAACTGAAATTGACGATTTCTTAAAAGACATTAGCAGAAGACATATCTGACAGTTTTATATCAAGAAGGTTTCTCAACGATTGTAGAGTTACATCTGTACAGAAACTTTACCAATCTTACTTTTCATTATGCATTCTTTGCGTATGACAGTGTTATATTCATTTTGCCCTTAAAAATTGAGAGGATGAAAAGAGACGCCATTAAGCTCTCTAATGTATCAGTTAGTGTAAGCTGCATTTACAGTGCTACAACAAATTTTCAATTAAATAGAATTTTTCAGTTGTTTGTAAATGATGTACAAGTGTGTAAATATATTTTGTAAATACGTTCGCGCCTGAATTTTATTTACATATTTCAAAACAAGAAATGGTAAACTTGAACCAGCTCCACCATTGCATTTTTTCTAAATGGAACAATTTAAATCAGCAGCAAACATCGTCATTGGAATTATCATTAGATAACATTGACTGAAACTGTGACGCAAGATCAAACTGGCACACTCATTATTTCAATACCTTTCAACTCAAAACTATCTTTGTTAGCGATTCCAAAAAACATGCTCAAGATAGACAGCCTGGCAAGGAAATTTGCTAAAAACCCTTCCTTTCACCTGGAATATTCAAAATTTATTCATTAGTACATACAGTTAGGCCATGCTACCAAAGTAGACAGTAATATAATCAACCATGGACACAAAATTTCCACTATTGGTAGTCAAATGTCAATAAAACATATACCCAATTTTTATCTTCCACACCATGCAATATTCAAAAGAAATTTGTTAACAACACAAATTCGCATTGATGGTGGTGCAAAATCGGATTCAAACATTTCACTCAACGAGACTCATATTGTTGGTCCTGTTTTACAAGGTGATTTGTTTTCAATATCATTACGTTTTCAACAGGCTAAAATAACACTTACAAGCGATTGCAAAAAAATGTATCGCATGATTAAGGTACATTCAGCTTTACGAAAATTTCAGTGCATATTATGGAGAGATAATTCAAAACAACCTGTCGATACATATCAGCTTAATACGATTACATATGGCACCGCATCCGCTAACTATTCAGCAACTAAATGTTTGGAATACCTAGCTAATCAAAACAAGGTTAAATTTTCATAAGCATCTAAAGTCGTAAAAACTTTGTTTTAAATGGATGACCTACTCTTTACAGCTGATACTGTGGAGGAAGTATTGCAGATAAAGAAAAAAATAATTGAAATTTTTGATACAGTCAATACTCCAAATCAAAATTTTTTTTCAAACAGTCCAACTCAGTAGACCGACGAGTTTAACACTTCATTTTTTATTGTTTCTCTGGGAAAACGTTCTAACGCAAACAGCGCTAGGTCTTTCATAGAACTCTGTTTCTGATTACATTTATTACAATATACAACTGCACAACAATAGTCCTTGCATTACAAAACGAGCATTCTTTCTGCAGTGTCTCAGCTTTTTGACCCATTGAGTTTGCTCTCTCCTATATTAATTACAGAAAAAATAATTCAACAGCTCTGCGAACTCAAACTTTCATGGGATAAATCAGTTCCCTCTCTTATTCACTCTCAGTGGCTTAATTTCAATTCGCAATTACTTCATCTAAACTCATTACAGATCCCACGTTGTGTAACGTTGGGTCCTAACTTCACAGTTCAGCTGCACGGTTTTTGTGACAGCAGTTCTGTCGCATACGGTGCGTGCATTTATGTAAGGTGCAATTTCAATAATCAGGTTTCAACACATTTACTGTGCTCTAAATCTAAGGTTACTCCATTGCATACCATAACTATATCAAGACTAGAATTATGTTCGGCTGTGCTACTAGCGCAACTTATGCACAAGCTTAAAAATGCTCTCAAAATGAGCTCCAATTCAATTTATCTTTTATCCGATTTAACAATAGTATTAAACTGAATTCAACCCCATTCAAACAAGTACTAAACATTTATAGTCAATCGCATTGCTGATATACAAGAATTGTTTCCAAGTGACCACTGGCGTCATGTAAAATCTGAGCAAAACTTTGCTGGTCTTATCTGTCGAGGAGTTACAGTTTCCGAAATTTTGACCAACTCTATTTGGTGGTCTGGACCTGATTTCCTATCTACTACAAACGCATTTTGGTTAAATAATAATATCACAGTTGTCGACACTGACATTTCAGATACAGAATTAAAAATTACATCATTAATTGTGACAAGTAAAGGGGGTTTACAAAACAATCTAAATCTATTTAATAAATTTTCAGGTTTTGTGAAACTACAGCGCGTGGTAGCTTACATTCATCGATTCGTGTCAAATTGCAAAAAACGTTCACATATTGGCCTCCTTGGAACTCTAACAGTAACCGAGTTACAGGAAGCTTCAAATTTCTTAATCAAAACATGTCAGAATTTTTGCTATTTACAAGAGATACATAGTTTAAAATCTAAACACCAACTAAAAACTTTTTTAAATATTTTACTTTTAAACCCATTTTTGAACAAACACCAGATTATCAGAGTAGGTGGTCGTATCAAAAATTTAACATTTAGCTACGCTAAAAGCACCCAGTGCTACTACCTATAAATTATACTCTCACCGAACTGTTATTAAAACATTTCCTACATTGTGGAGCACAGCAATTACTTTTATGCATTCGAGATCAATATTGGCCTATTTGAGGAAAGAGCATTGCAAAAAAAATAACTGGAGGATGCATTAATGTTTCTGCGTAAACCCTGTATCCTTTAATCCAATAATAGGTGATTTACCCTTAAAAAGAACAGATCTAAGCACGCCTGCGTTCTACAATACAGGACTAGACTATGCTGGTCCAAGTTTCTTAAAGAACGAAAAGGGCAGAGGAGCCAAATTAATAAAGGCATACATCTGTATATTCGTAAGCATGGTTATTCGCGCTGTTCATCTTGAGACCGTTACGGATCTTTCAACTGTCTCATTTATTGCAGTGTTTAAGCGTTTTGTTGCTCGTCGATGTAAACCATTTACGATTTCTAGCGATAACGCTAGAAACTTAGTGGGCGCTAGAAATGAAATTTTTGCAACCACAGAGTACTCAAAATGAAATTTTATATTATTTACACAAAGAAAACATTAAAGGAGCATTTATTATACCTCGTGCACCCCATCCGGGTGGATTATGGGAGGGTGGAATAAAATCCACTAAGTTACATTTAAAAAAGATATTTGGAACCACAAATTTAACCTACGAAGATTTTTGTTCAGTCTTGAATTAAATAGAAAGTGTTCTAAACTTTAGACCTCTATCCTGTCTATCCTCAAATCTTCTGAATTTAAATCCGGTGACTCCTGGTCACTTTTTAATTGGCAGGCTTTTGTGTGCATTACTAGAGCCTAATTATCTAGATATCAAAAAAATCGTTTGTCCATTCATCAAAGAAGTCAACAACTCATAAAACACTTTTGGAAGCGTTGGAGTCTAGCAGTAGTTTCAGAATTACAACGTCGAACCAAGTGGTTTAGAAACTTACCAAACCTATTGCAACCTGGTGTTTTAGTTCTTATTCGAGAAGATAATCTTCCACCTTTCAATTGGTTACTAGGCAAAGTAACAGAAATACATCGATCTACAGATGGTGCGTTCGTGTGAAGTGAAAACTCCTACTGGAAACTTTATCAAACGTCTCATACATAAATTGTGTGCACTGCCAATGTGAGCACACAGTATTAACAAGTTCATGTGTAGTTATTTAAGTAGTTTAGCTTAGTTTATAATTTATTTTTCATTTTTAAATTGTTAATAATAATTTTTTTCTTGTTGAAACCCACGGCATTTCAAGGTGGCCGGTTTATGTACAGAAATTTCTTTTATGTAATGTTGTATACTTGGGTGTGCATAGGCAACCAAACTTAGTTTTCATTATGCACTCTTTGCGCATGACAGTGTTATATTCATTTTGA
This sequence comes from Aquatica leii, assembly GCA_035610365.1. NCBI lineage: Eukaryota > Metazoa > Arthropoda > Insecta > Coleoptera > Lampyridae > Aquatica > Aquatica leii. The sequence goes on from CM069439.1 coordinate 32,116,799, forward strand.
CCTTACAATTTTAGGGGATGAAAAGAGACGCCATTAAGCTCTCTAATGCTGCATTTACAGTGCTACAACCAATTTTCAATTAAATAGAATTTACCAGTTGTTTGTAAGTGATGTACAAGTGTGTAAACATAGTTTGTAAATACTTTCGCACCTGAATTTTATTTACATATTTCAAAACAAGAAAAGGTAAACTTGAACCAGCTCCGCCATTGCTTCTTCTTCCTTCTTCTCCAGCCTAGGTCGTCCACTGCTAGACATAGGCCTCCCTCAAACTCCTCCATTTGTTTCTGTCCTGTGCGATCTGGATCCAATTTCCTCCAACTCTTTTTACATCATCGGCCCATGTTGTTGGTGGTCTACCTCTGCTTTTGAATGCGTCTTGCCTGGGTCTCCATTCAATCATTCCTCTTGTCCATCTCTCATCTTTCAGTCTTGCCACGTGTTCCGCCCAGTTTCACTTCAGCTCAACTATCCTCAACACAGCATCCTTTACTTTTGTTCGCTGCTTAATTGTGGTGTTTGGTATTTTGTCTCTAGCATTGACCTTTCCATTGCCGTCTGTGTTACTCTTATTTTCTTTATGGTTTTCTTGGTCAATGTTAGTGTTTCAGCCCCATAAGTGAGAACAGGGAGTATGCAGTGATTGAACGTTTTCCTCTTCAGACATATTGGGATATCTGATTTAAAGATGTTGCTGAGCTTACCGTAAGCTGCCCATGTTAAATTGATTCTCCTCTTCAGTTCTTGGGTTTGATTATCTCTCCCAATGGTTAACTCGTGTCCCAGGTATTTGTATGAGTATACTTGTTCGATTTTTATATTATCTGCCGAAATGTTATCGCTCAGGACCTGGTTTGTCATATATTTTGTCTTTGTATAGTTTATGTCAAACCCGGTTTCCTTTGAGGCAGGTTTGAGTTCTTGTAGCATTTTATCTGCTTCGTCTATCTTATCTATGATTAGGACTAGATTATCGGCAAATCTTAGATGATTTAGTGGTTCACCATTGATGTTAATTCCACATTGTTCCCAATCTAGGTTTTTGTACATATATTCTAAGAGTGTCGTCAATATTTTGGGGGATATGACATCTCCCTGTCTTACCCCTTTTTCTATTTGAAATGCGTTGGTGTCTTCGTGTAATCTTACTGATGCGGTTGCGTGGTTATATATGTATTTTAGTAAACCCGTGTATCTGGAGTCTATTCGGCATTGCAAAAGAGCATGGAAGAGTTGTTGCTGATTTATCGAATCAAATGCCTTTTCATACTCTACAAATATCAGTATAAGAGGCTTGTTATATTCTACGCATTTTTCAATTAGTACTTTAAGTACTGTTATGTGATCATTCGTACTAAACCCTACTCTAAATCCAGCCTGTTCTCTTGGTTGGCATAGGTCAAGTTTTACACTTATACGTTTTGATAGTATTCTCGTAAAGAGCTTATATATGTGTTGTAGCAAGCTAATAGGTCTGTAGTTGGGCAAATTTGTAGCGTCTCCTTTTTTATGAATCAGAGTGATGATGGCCTTGTCCCATCGAGTGGGTGTTTTTTGCTCTATGAGACATTCGTTAAATAGAGATTTCAAGGTTTTTAGGATAGCTATTCCGCCTTCCTGGATCGCCTCAATAACTATTCCATTGCCTCCTGGTGATCTGTTATTCTTCATCTCTCCAATTGCTGCTTTTATTTCTTCCAGACTAATTTCAGGTATATCTTCCGATCCCTGGTTTCTGATATATTTTATGTTTTCTACTTCTGCAGGATTTTCATTTTTGTATAGTTTGCGATAGAAGTTGTCTGTAATTTTTACAATATCAGATTTGTTTGTAATTGTATTTCCATTTTCATCTTTTAGTTTCATTATATTTTTTGTTCCAATATTTATTTGACGTTTCAGAACTTTCAGTTTTTTATTTTGTTCGATTGTTTCGATGATTTTTGTGGTGTTATACTTCTGAATATCTTATCTAACTTCTTTTGATATTTTCTTATTGATTTTTATGAATTCCTTTTGTCACCCATTTCTCTCCTTTCTTTTATTAGGGATTTTGTGTTGGCACTGATCTTACTAGTGCGTAGGTTTCCTTTGCTACAGTATTTCTGAGTTGCTTCTTTTAGTGTTTTTACAATAACGTCGTTTCTTTCTTCGATGCTATCTTCATCTTTTATCTGATTTAGTCGTTCTTCTATCATGTCTGTGTATTCTTGCCGGTTTTCGACATTTGTCCATTTTCCATTATTACCTTTACCGTTAGTTTGCTTTTTTACAAGGTTACCTCTTTCGTGTTTAAGATTGATATTTATAGTAGTTCTTACCAGGCGGTGATCGCTTCCAATGGAAAATTTGTTTAAAACTTCAACGTTTTTTATAATTTGCCGTTTATTTGAGATTATAAAGTCTACTTCGTTCTTGGTGATGCCATCTGGACTCTTCCAGGTCCATTTTCTGTTTTTGTTCTTTTTAAAGAAACTGTTCATTATAAAAATGTTGTTTTCCAGACAGATTCCTAATAGAGTTCTACCTCTCTCGTTTCGTTCTCCTACTCCATATTGCCCCATTGATGTTTCCATTTCGTCCTCCTTTTGTCCTATCTTTGCGTTGAAGTCTCCTATGAGCAGTGTATAATGTGTTGGGGTATTTTCGTTTGCCTTTGTGATATCATCATTAAAGGTGTCTACTTCTTCGTCAGATCCTTGCGATGTAGGTGCATAGGCTTGTATTATTTTGATGTTGTATCTGTTGTTCAGTTTTTAAATGAAATATATAACTCTTGAGCTTATAATTTCTATATCTATTATGTTCTTTGCATGCCTTTTGTGTATTATACTGCATTTTTTCGAAATGCAAGCATTAACATTACAACAACATCAAAGATTAAAGATGAACCATCTTAATTGTCAACAGGTTTGTACTTCCACTTTAAAATACTGTGTGATTAAGCTTTATTTTACAACCAAAGCCTAGCTGATTTTCGTTAATATAAGGTGAAGTCGAGGTCAACATGCGAGTGAATACTCGCAAAATACTTTTAGGACGTGTGATACACAAATTTTAGTGTGTTGACCTCTATAGTATAAACGTAGTTCTTTAAGTATTGATTTTTAATAAAATTTGATAACATGTTTATAAAACTAAAACCTGTAATGACAAAATTAAATTATTTTTGAAAATCATTTGACAATTACATAATATTATTACAATTTAACTTATATGATTTTAAAATTGATGTTGTTTTTAGTAATTGTAAGACATAAGGAAATTATATTATATATTAAATTTGTTTAAAAAATGTTGTTAGTGTTATTCTAAACAATAACACAGATAATGGTCTATATTAATTAAACTGACAGATTGACAGATGGCGTTTAATTAATTAATGATTATTAGTGCCAACTTCTAGTTATAAAATTCTACTACACTTTACCGGCCTAGGCCGGAAAAGTAAAATCAAATAAAAATAATACATTAAAACGCATGGAAGCACAAAAAATACTTATTAGCAACCATATGCTTTATATGTTTCTTCATCGATGAGCAGGTGATTGTAAAAGCTGATAAAAAATATAAAACTTACGTGACATAAAAGTTAATAAAACAAACTTTTTGCGACTAAGTTAATTTTTTCTATGGCTAATAAAAAACTTTCTAATTTTATCACATCATAACTTTTAAATCGAGCTTGTTTTTTTGTCATACATAAAATAAATTTCTTATACTTCTTACAATACTGTGTTTATTTTATGTATAAAAAAATTTAAACAAATGAGATTAAAAAAATTAACTTACTTCAATAATGCGGAATATACATAAATTGATGGCACAAAGCTTAATAGTTACTATAATAAACAAATGGCGAAAAAATATAAGAAAACAGTATCATATATGGTAGCACTACTAAAGTACATATTATATAAACAATTTACTTAGAAAAGCGATAACCGATAAAATATTCTGCCACGAAAAATATACTTATTTTGCATTATTCCAAGAACTCTAAGATACATAGTATAATAAGAAGCCAAACCAATTTTCGCCAAAAAAACGTTACAATTTAATACAAATACAATTTATTTGATATGTTTCTTATAGTTTCAAATAAATAATGTTTGTACTCGTCATGAAAATAATTCTTTTTTAAATTTTTTATATCAAAAACAATTTAGGAATTTTGATATTTCCGTCGATTTAATGTAAACAAAATTTTTTTTGTAATTTTTTACATTTGTCTCTATTTTTTGTTTATATTGAATTTGTAGTTACGATTTCTTTAAAATACAGAAAAGTCTCTCGTTAAAAATTTGTGTGAATTATCTGAAAACAAATTACGTAAACATGACAATGTCGAATAATTATCAGATCAATATTTTTGTTTAAGTCAAAATTAAAGTTCAGATAAGGTTTTGCAAAAGAAATTTTACAATTGGGCGTTCCCGCTGAATAAGTAAATTTCTTATTTGAACAATGTTGACGGAAATTTGAAATGCATGCATTATGCTCGACTGCGTCTTATGAACGAGCTTAAGCAAATATAGACTGTTCAATTGATTAATGCTGTTAGCAGTAATTTGCATCTATTATAAATGCTCCATTTACAATTTTCTACCAATCATTGTTTAAGCAGATAATATTAACTGATAATTAGCGTAAAATTAAGCGAAAACATATTTATTGTTGTTGACAAGGCAACTGTAACCATGATTAAACGTTTCCTCTTGTTAAATATGACATTTGAGTAACTACTTACTTGTTATATTTAGTTTTGAATTACATTCCAAACTCATAAAGATTATTAAATTGTAGCTATTTGTTTAAAACAAAATTCAGAAACAATTTTTTTTAGAAATGAGTCAAAGCTTAATGGAAACATTCATTTAAAATTACTTGCAAAAAGTATTTTGGATACTTTAATTAAAACTTAATCTTGGAATATTTTTGCATTTAGTTTTTTTAACATTGATTTTTTGTGTAAGTTGTGGGGCGTTGTTCTAAAATAAAAATGTAATTTATGTATTTGTTTTACAAAAAGTTGGTATCTAGTTATAACTAATTATATTTTACGTAAGAAAATGGCATATACTGTATAAACTAAAATACGTTTAAAAATTTAATTGTAAAAAACTGTATAAATCGCGGTAACGCCTAAAAACATACAGGGTAAGCCAATAATATATCAAAGTAAAATATCGTACTTATTATACAAAATGTAAAAACAAATATTTAAAAAAGCTGTAGGGTTTTTAAAGTTTTACATTGTAAAATTATTTTCTACTATACAGAGTATTCCATAATATCAAGACAAGACAAAAAAACTTAATTCATTTAAATAGAACAATTTGTATATTAATACGTTTTTAGAATCCTCTTGAAGTATAGGCAGGCCCGCGCCTAGAACTTTTGGCGCCTTTATGCAAATTTAAAATAACGCCCCAAATTTGTATTACGTTTACATGTGAGTACAGATACGGGTTAAGTTAGGTATTATTATCCACTATTGAAAATTAATTTTAAAAAGTATTTTTATAAGTTTATTTTCATTTTTATACAGGGTGTCCCACAAGGTACTGTACATACTGAAATGGTATGTTCCTTAGGTCAATTTAAGTAGAAAACGTCCTATAAACATAGGTCCAATTCGCCATAGTTACACAGATACAAGCGTTCAAACTTTATAACTGATAACACATTTTTTGAAAATTAATTATTCTTAGTCAACTGGGAAACAAAAAACCGAACAATATGGCATTTATTGCTTTCTTTTCTACTAATGTCACAGTCGATTTTATTAAATGAAATGTAATTTAAATGCAAAATGCCTTCTCATTTTTCTAACGAAGAGTATGCTAATATCATTTATATTTATGGATTTTGTGATGGAAATGCAAGATCTGCCGTTAAGGAATATGAACGAAGATTTCCCAACAGGAGGGTGCCAAATCACCAAACCTTTTCTTCTGTGTTTCAACATGTACGGACTCATGGTTCATTTCCATCAGCCTCAACAAGATCTGACCGTCCTGTGCAGTTAAATCTGAATGAGCAGGAAAACATTCTACAGGCGGTTGATCGGAGTCCAGAGTTGAGTACTAGAAGAATTTCTTCTCGAACGGGGCTCCCCCGTATGTCAGTATGGCGAACATTACACGATGGGCTTTTGTATCACTATCACATACAACAGGTTCAGCATCCGGAATCTGGAGATTTTGCTGCCTGGTTGAATTTCTGCCACTGGCTACAGGTAAATCCACAATTAGTTCCATTCATTTTATTTAGCGACGCGGCGCAATTTACTAGAGATGGAGTGAAAAATACACGTAATTCTCATTTGTGGTCATATCAAAATCCACATGGCACAACAGAAACTAACTTTCAGCGCAGATTTTCTGTTAACGTATGGTGTGGCATGATTGACGATCAACTTATTGGACCTTTTTTCTTGCTATGCTATGCTATGCTAACTTTTTGCGGAATGAATTGCTACCGCTTTTGGAATAAGTACTTTTACTAACAAGACAACAAATGTTTCTGCAACATGATGAAGCTACTCCACATTTTAGTCGGCATGTGACCAAATATCTAAATGTTGCTTACCCCAATAGGTGGATTGGGCGTGGAGGCCCGCATGCTTGGCCACCGAGATTGCCCGATCTCACACCTTTGGACTTCTATCTGTGGGGTCATGTAAAAAGTTTAGTATACGAGGTAAAAGTTAATACCAGAGCTGAACTAATACAGCGTATCCTGGATGTGTGTCAACAAACACGAAACAACCAGCAGGTGCTTCGAGCGGCTACTCGGTCCATTTTAGATCGCAGCCGTCGTTGTATTAATGCCGAAGGAGGTCATTTTGAGCATTTGATGTGATTTTTTTTGTTTGTTTTTTTTATGTTTGTTTTGTAGTTCGATTTTCTGTTTTCAATAATAATAATTTTCAAAAAATGTGTGAGCATTTATAAACTTTGAACGCTTGTATCTGTGTAACTATGGCGAATTGGACCTATGTTTATAGGACGTTTTCTACTTAAATTGACCTAAGGAACATACCATTTCAGTATGTACAGTACCTCGTGGGATACCCTGTATTTTACAAGTACAAGCCATAAGCCATACAAGTATTTTTTCATTGAGGTACATAACATAATTATAAACTTATAGAAAACAGAAATATATTCTAACAGTGTTACAACTCAAAATTTTTGTATATTAGTTTCAAATGTAATATATGATACAAAAGCACAAAAAATAAAAAAAATATTTAAAACATTAAAAATACTCGTTTATATATCACAGGACAAAACTGATCGACAAATAAAAACAAAACAATATATTATTTGAATAATGCAACATGCTACCTTTTAAAGGTTAATACCCAGGTATTAGATATTGTTATTATTACTTTAGCTAAGCGAATTGAGCTTTCCGTGCTTTAATTTTTGTAAATTGTTTAATTAAATCTTCGGTGTCTAATTCTTTTAGCTGGTCCGTTTCTATGGAAATGATAGCAAGATTACTTAGTCGCCTTTGCCCTATGGTCGATCTTAAATATTTTTTTATTATTTTGAGTTTTGAAAAAGATCGTTCTGCGGTAGCAACAGAAACTGGCATTGTTAATAAAATACAAAGTATTATGCTCGTATTAGGAAAAGAATCCACTAAGTTGTTAATTGTTATATAATTTAAAATTTTTCTGAAGACGTAATAACTTTTTCATCAACATTTTGTAAATATTGCAATTCTTTAACAAGTTCCACGGCAGTTATGTCTCGTCCATAGCGAGTATTGTCGTTTAATAAATTTTCAACTTTTTGACATAATTCTAATTGTTCGTTTTCAGAATAATTTTTAAATTTATTAATATTCCATAAAAACGCGAAACTATTAGAGTAAGAAGAAAGTAATTGGAATCTATCATCTACTGATGTTATGATTACATCTAGAGCATTAAAAAAACAATCAACTTTGAACTTTAAAGTTTCGTCGTGGATCGGTTCATTGTCACATTCATAATCAAAATGTGTTTTTTTATTTTTTGCGGTCCTCCTTGTTTTTTGAATTTTGGTTCTATATCTAAGCTGGATGCTATTTCTTCAGCATCAATCAATAGATTATTAAAACCTTTATCGGAGCGATAAGCTTTCAAAGAATTATTCAGATTATTTAAATTATTACAACACTGAGCAACATCAATGTTTGGTTTTTGAATATTTTTACTAACAATGTTAACTTTACTTAAAATATTATACCACAATATATGAATGCAAATGAACTCAACGATGCAGCCAATTTTTTTACGTTCTTTTCAAAGTTTCCTTTGCTTATTTCAAACAGAGCATCATAAACCTACCTAAGTTGATATCTTAAAGGAGTTATTACATCTATTCTACTAGACCATCGGGTATCTGATAAAGGTATTAAAGTTAATTTTGTTACATTAGATAAATTCGATTTCGGAATTGACCAGCGTTTAGTAAAAGCTGAAAAAAATACAAACAGTTCTAGAATTAAAGAAAAAAAATTGATGCTCAAAGTATTCAATTTTGCGGCATCATTGACGATTAAATTTAAGGTATGATTGCAACAGGGAACAAAAAAAGGTCGTGGAATAAAATCAAAATTTTTTTTTGTAGACCATTATGCCAACCACGCATATTTGCCCCATTGTCGCAACTCTGGCCCCGCAAATTGTTGATATTTAAGCTTTCTTTCTCTAACGCCAACAAAAGAAATTTTGTCAAGCCTTCACCCGATACATCATCTATAGGACAAAATGATAAAAAATGTTGTTCTATACTAATTCCCGTGCTCTATAAATTAACAAATCTTATACAAACTGAAATTTGTTCTTGGTGACTAGTGTCAGGAGTGCAGTCTAATAATATGGAATAATATTTTGCCTTTATAGTTAGTTCTAAAATTTTGGATTTATTAATAATAATAATAATAATAATTTATTAATGTTCTCAACATATAATGTTATACACACAGGTCAGTTACAGAATCAATAATGATATCATTTTTAATATTACTTAAGTAGTCCAAAAAATTATAGTAACAGTTTTTGGTTAGTAAACGTTTAATTGTATTTTTGAATTTTTGGAACTCAAGTCTTCTAATGTTAATGGGTAATGCATTGTAGAATTTAATGCCATAGTAGTTGGTGCTGATTTGTTCTTTTGCCAATCTTATAGAAGGTAGGCGCAAATCATCATCGTATCTAGTTCCATGTTGGTGAGCATCCTTTGGGCGAGGATATGAAGCTTCATTATTCTTTACGAATAACAGACATTGAAAGATAAAAATACACGGTAGTGTCAGAATTTGCATTTCGATGAAACAGGGTTCCCAGCAAGTTAATAAAATCAAATTCCCTGACTTTTCCCGGTTTTCCCTGACTAAATCTTTTATTTTTCCAGGTGTTTTACCAGTATCGTAGCTATGTAATATGGTAGATTTAAAATAGTAATGGGAAACTTTTTATTATTAATTTTATTAAATGAACATACAAAACAATAATAAACAATATAAGTTAAATTAGATGCAAAACTATCAAAGAGAAAAAAAGCATTTAGAAAATTTTTATTTTTCGACAATGAACTCTCAAAGTTGTTAAAAATAACTATAACTAAAAAGTTTCTACTCTAATCGTATTAGTTATCTTTGGTATTAATGTCACAAACAAACGATCCGTAGTATTACGCAAATTCAGCAACATTTGTAGACATATTTGCTTTGAAATGCATAAAAAACATGCTTATAAGCAGAAAAATGAAACGTACACCAGTTATAAATTCCAATCCGGTCATAATCAAATTAATTTGAGATATAAAAAAATAGAGAATTTGATTTCGACTAGCGATCTTCGCGAATGGGACTGTTTATGTGACAAGCAAAATAGAGATAAATATAATGGAGGAAGAAGTCACATAAAATTCGCAAGATTGAAAATTTTCCCTGACTTTGTGAAACAATTGCATGTTTTCCCTGACTTTTCCATGATTTCCCTGACTATTTTTTATTCCCTGACATTTCCCGGTTTTCCCGGTTTTCCAGGTCGCTGGGAACCCTGTGAAATGTCTTCTGCAGTCGTCCCTATAGGCTGCCCCTTGGATAATGCGAACAGCTTTTCTTTGTAGTTTAAATAGTTTCGTCAACACTGATGAGTGGCCCCATAAAAGTATACCGTACATTAGATGCGATTCAAATAATGCATGGTATGTGGTTTTTAGTACTGTTTTAGATACCGTCTGCTTCAAACAACGAAGAAAAAAAGTAGCTTTTTGTAACTTTTTAGCAACGTAGTCCCCATGATGTTTAAAAGTTAAACGCGCGTCAACGTAAATTCCCAGGAATTTGACATGGTTTGATAGATTATCCTGTGTGTTTTGGGTCTTTAGCGTAAAAACCATATTTTCAGTTTTTTCATCATTGACTTTTAATTTGTTATTTTTGAACCAGGAGATCGATTTAGTCAGTAATTGTTGATTATATTGAAAACACCGTTGAATGTCTTTGTCACTACACATGATAGTTGTGTCATCTGCATATAATAATGATTGGTCGGTTTTAAATATTGATGGAAAATCATTTAAAAAAATCAGGAATAACAATGGTCCAAGAATTGAACCCTGGGGCACTCCTATGTTTGTTTCAATGACATTTGAATCAGTTTCCCTTATAGCAACGTAGGTTCTGCGATTTGATAGATAAGATGATATCAGTCTGCAGCTATGTGGTTGAATGTTATACAGATATAATTTACGAATAAGAATGTCTTGATGAACACAGTCAAATGCTTTTGATAGATCAATGAATGTTGCGCACAAATTATTTCTTGCATGAAATGCTTTTAGGCTTTGTTCTAGTTCACAGCTGATATCGTAGACTTTTTTTCCCTAAAGCCATGTTGGTTCTGGTGGAATATCTTATTTTGCTCAAAACAATTGTAGAGTTGTAGATATAAAATTTTCTCGAGCACCTTGCCAAATATAGGTAGCATACAGAACGGACGATAGTTGTTGGGGTCGTCAGTATTTCCCTTTTTATGTAGAGGGGTAATTCTTGCTATTTTTAGACATTTAGGAAAATTTACATTGCTTATGCAGGCATTGTACAGGTAAGTAAGGTGTGGGATTAGCACATTTTTTACTAGTTTGATTAGGTTAGTTGACATATCGTAACAGTCCTTAGCATTTCCTGGTTTTAGCGCATCTAGTGCATCTCTAACTGCGATTTGTGAGACATTCTGGAAACAAAAGGAAATACCATCCTTTATTTCGAAAGACTGCAGCATCAACGTAATTGGATCTTCGTCGGAGGGTTCCAATTCTGATATAACATTTTCTGTCACATTTGCGAAGAAAGTGTTCATAATATTAACATCGATATTGGGGGAGTTGTTGAAGCTTACCCCGCAAGGTCTATACGAGTTTACAACTCTCCACACAGCTTTATTCTTATTATTCGACGTTTTAATTAAGTTATCATTAGTTTTAATGCGCGCACTTCGCAGCGCACTTCTATATTGTGCTCGATAGTTGTTCCTTTGATTTGATATTTTCACCGATCAAGTTGATTACATCATTTTGTATTTTATCCCCTAGATAATTTTTGTGATCTTTCATTTGTAGTATGGTCTGAGATAATCGAGTCGAATTTCGAAATCATTTCTATGCATTTTAAAAAGTTACCATTGTTTTTCTCAAACAACTTATTACTGCTTCCACGAAAAGCTAAATTTTGCTGACCTAAAAACTGAATCATGTAGAAAATTCTTTCTATAATAGCTTACCAGTATTTAGTTTTTCTGCTTATTACATTTTGAATTTCAAAATCAATTATTTCATTTTTATTAAATTGGTTAGAAAGATCTAGCAATTTTAGAACAGTTTCGATATATAACTTGCTCTTTTCATGAATGTTTAATTGTTCACTTAAATGCTGCCAGTCATTGTAACCAGGTTCATCACTAAGGCGAACAGATTTCAAATTGCTGTCATTAAAAATTTTGCAACAGAAGCGGTAAAGTGAATTTTTATTTCGGAATACAACAACCAAAAACGCTCAATTTTATCTTTGATCGGTAAAATTGTAAAGAAGTAACTATTGGAAAACTTACGCCCCGACTCCAAACTATCTCTCGGATAAATATCTTTTTTGTTTTGATGATGATGAGCAGGGTCACGTTCTACTAATTCTTGAATATTATTACTACGTAATTTTTTTAGCCATAGTGCAGCATCTTTCGAAAGTTGACTCATATTTTCCATTCTGGTAATCTTTGAAGGTGTTGATTTCTTATTATCAGCGAAACTTGAAGATGTTGATAGATTGCTTTCTAGAAGACCAGTTTCTTATCTGCTGCTGATGCTTGTTTCAAGTACAGGTTCAGAATATTGGGATTCAGTTGTATTATTGTTTTTATTAATATTTGGCAAAGTAGACTCGGGTTTTGAAAAAAATGCGTAATTTTGACATAGTTTTCCAGTTCTTCCCCTCTTTTTTCTTTTATTCAGCAAATTTTGGTATCCAGACAAGTTCTTCTTTTTTTCTGAAATTTTGTATACTGTAAAAAAATTAATACGTAAGTGAACACACTGACAAGTTATTCATAAAAAATGGAAATGTTTCGACAAACTCGAAAGTATTTTCTCAACATCAGTTATTTTAACTTATTTCAAAAATTATTAATTTTTATAAATAATAATATTAGTGCTTATCAATTATTCTGTTAGAATTTACTTCAATTAACAATGATGTTTATATAATCAAATATAAAAGGATTTTTGAGATGCAAGTTTTTGGCTTTTAATGTTTTAATAAACCTAAAATAAAAAATAAATTTTAAATGAACTCACCTTAATTCACAACACAAAACACATCACTATAAAGTTTGTGAAACTACAAAAAACTAAAGTTTCAAAAGCAGATATCTTTTACCCCATGCACCTTTTCACTTCGCTAAGTTAATTATCGATCGGGCATCAGGCAACAAATGAAATCGCTTAAGTATATAAAGTTTTGTACATTGCAAGCTCAGACAGGAAAAAAATGCTTGTTCACTCGTTGGCTCTTTGCAAGCCAAATTTTAAGCTCAAACATAATTAAAATCAGATTTGTTTGAGTTCACACAATTCATGTTATCATGTTACGTATCATGTATTCGATCGAATAAATGCTATTATTGCTTACTCTCATTTGGAAAATATATTATTTTTGGGAAGTAATTCGGTTCCCTCGTCTCAAAGAATAAAAATAAAAAAGTAAACAAATAAAAAACAATGTAATAGCCTCGGCGCCGTCGTGCACCACACGACTTTGCCTTTATGTACGGCGCGGGACTGAGTATAGGCACATTAAGTTAGTCTTTACAAAATTATAAGTTTTAAAATGTTTCTTCTTAGCTTATGACTTCAAAGATTACATGCTTTTGCGAAACAAAATGTTGCATGGAAATAATATCTTGGTATAATGTATAGTCACACGTCGCAGTAGACATCTTCAAAACTTGGACTAAAACTGACTCTGAAGATGTCTACTGCGACGTGTGACAAAAGCTCCGCTTGTGCGATAAGAACTACACGAGAATTATTCAGAGTGGAAAATTGTATTATAGGTGATAACTGATTTACATCTGTTCCCTTACCAATATATAAATATATAAATACTTAAGAAAAAGATAGGTACAGTAAGAGCAAACAAACCACAGATTTCCAAGAACGCGATTTATAAAGTCATTCATTCTTGGATTTACAAAAGAATGTACCTTTTTATGTTATTGCCCTAAAAAGCATAAGACAATGGTACTTTTATCTACACTGCATAATAACGAAAAAATTCATCAAAAGAGCGGCTATAATATGAAACCAAAAATGCTTACGCTCTATAGTCAAACAAAAATAAGTGCTAATCTTCTTGATTAATTGTACTTTAGCTAGGAACTGCAAAAGATGGCCGTTGGTTATTTTTTAAAACTTCCTCAACATTTCTGGAACTAATGCTATGTTTGTTTGGTCTTTCAATAAATATGGGCTAAAACAATAAAGCGCAAATTCTTAGCTGACATTATTTAGAATATGATTTGACTCCTTGAAACTTTCTACAATGCCGCAGATACCTACTCAAATCTGTACCCTTATTAATTGGCGACTTGAAAGTCCGAATGTCGTTGCATCTACTAGCACTTCTACTAATACGCCTCGTGCAAGTAAAGGTTGATGTTTCTTATGTACTAGACAACGTAATCGAGCAATCAGAGAATATTGTAAGAATGCTACAAATAGATTTGTCCTGGTCATGTTAATGATACCTGTCAATTTCTTATGTACTAGACAACGTAATCGAGCAATCAGAGAATATTGTAAGAATGCTACAAATAGATTTGTCCTGGTCATGTTAATGATACCTGTCAAAACTGTTTATGAAAAACTAAAATATTGTTTTTAATGCATTAAAATATTTTACAATGAATCAATATTCATTTATCTACTATAACTGCAACGTTTGAGAAATTGTTCTCAAGTTCAAGAACCTTCTCAAAGTTGTTATCCATTTTCCAGAACGTTCTCCAAAAAATATAGAATATTCGCGAACGTTTGGAAAAAATGTATAAATGCGGTACAAACAAATCATAGAGGAGATACTTTAGCAGTTCGAAGACGGCAGTGTTAAGAAGATTATTTAAGTTTAAATAAATAAGTGATTAACGCGTGTGTTCACAATAATAAGTGTCAAGCTAAAGTTATCCGCGGACTTTATCTTCGTGTCATAGTTCTATATATAAACTAGTGTAAGTGTTTTTATTAAATATCCTTAGATTTAATTAGTTCAGTTAGTTATAAACCTTTACATATTTTCAGTATAAATAAATTAGTTAGTTTTTAATAATAATCGTGACAATACCTTCCAAATAAGCTATGGTATGTTACTACATATAAAATCATCGCTTATAGTTAATCATAATTCTGCATGCACTTTTTAGATAAATTTTTATCTGACTATAAAGTTAGCTAAGTACAATAATAGAAAAATCTTTCTAAAAAATTGTAAAACATAGGGGTGACACCAAATCATATACAACAATTTTTTAAACACATACATCTGATACAGGCTGAACACACGCCATATAATAATAAACTCAACTCGTCCATCAGTCAATTCAAACGATCAGTACTCCATATTGAAATCGATGTCACGTATTGGCGTCTGTTCAACCTTAACAAAGAAATTAACAATATAAAACGACAACTATATAACTTACTAAAGGTCAATGACTTCCATACGTCGACCAAAATACTAAAAATTAAAAAAACATGTACGTTCGTCAAAGTGCACAATATGTCATCGAAAAATTTTGTTGTTTCTAATTAAATGTTTTATCGAAATATAATTTTTTTTTGACTCAGTGGAGCGAGCCTGATGAAGTTTTCATCCAGAACACGAAACGTCGCAAATGTTTGCTTAGAGTCAAAAGTTTTATCATTACCCCATACAGGAAACCCCAGAGTTAGACAACGGGGCCAGACCTGGGCCAGTACTAGGAAACCTAAGTTTGGCGTACCTGTATTGGCCCAGACTTGGCCCAGGACTCGGTAGCTCAGTCTCGGATATTCCATGAGGACCCAAGCTTGGGCCTAGACTGGTTGACCCAGCTTCGGCCATGCAAATTATTAGCCAAGCTTGGCCCAAGTTTGGATAACCCATCCTTGGCCATTCTATAAGAATACAAGTTTGGCCCAAACCTGGATAACCTAGCCTTGGCCATTCCATGGAGACCCAAGCTTGGTCTTACACTGGTTGACCCATCCTCGGCCATGCTAATGCTTACTCAAGCTTGGCCCAAGCTTGCATAACCCATCCTTGGCTATTCCATGGAAACCCAAGCTTAAGCCAAGACTGGTTGACCCAGCTTCGGCCATGCAAATTATTAGCCAAGCTTGGCCCAAGCTTGTATAACCCAGCCTTGGCCATTCCATGGGGACCCAAGCTTGGTCCTACACTGGTTGACCCATCCTCGGCCATGCCAATTCTTACCCAAGCTTAGCCCAAGCTTGCATAACCCATCCTTGGCTATTCCATGGAAACCCAAGCTTGGGCCAAGACTGGTTGACCCAGCTTCGGCCATGCAAATTATTAGCCAAGCTTGGCCCAGGCTTGTATAACCTATCCTTGGCCATTCCATGATAATCCAAGTTTGGCCCAGGCCTGGATAACCCAGCGTTTCTATTCCATAGGGACCCAAGTTTAGTTCAAGACTGGTTGACCAAGCCTTGGCCAAGGCTGGATTATCCAAGAAAATAGCAATAATATTTTTTTTCAATGTTAAAAATTTTAAAAAATTGGTTAATAAGTTGAGTTATGATAATATCGAAAGTGTAGAATTGAAACTTGAGCCGTTCGGTTACGTATGGCGAGATTCGGGTATTTTCGTTTAGCGCAGCCGCCATCCTTGTTTACATCATCTGTTAGTTAAATGTAAGATTTTTCTCATTGCTAGAGTAGTAAAGGTGATGAATCAAATCTCCGAGATTCAGTTATACAGTCATTGAATGTTAGTACATTTTAACTAGAAGGAAAAACCTTCAAATATAATTTCTTTTGTTTACTCCGCAATTATCACGAGGCGAGGCTACTAAAAGTAATTATGTCTGATTCTTACCTTAGAGTTTAAAGATGGCGTGCGTTAAATAAACCAAAAAGTTTTGAATAAAAACTAATTTAGATGTTAACCGGCAAAGTTTAAATAATCAAAGTGTAAACATCAGCTGTGTGAGTGACGTTAATGACCCTAGTGATACAGAAAACCAAAAAATATCAAACAAAAGGTGCCAAAATGAGTTGAACTTGAATGTGAACTAGTGATGGAGAATAATAACTGTACCAGCTAAATGTTAATACAATTTAAGACGAGATCTAAATAGTAATTAAAAAACTTTATGTAATTTAAATAGTACATAATACAAGTAATAACAATAAAGTGTAAATACGTTCATACAATTATTTATTCCATTGTTTTATTAATGCTTAATTTTTGGCATTTAATTTTGAGCTAGTTTTAGCAATTAAGCGTGGCCCAGTACTGGCAACTAAGCATGGCCCAGATGTGGCAACTGAGCATGGCCCAGGTCTGGCAACTGAGCATGGCCCAGGCCTAGCGACCAGGACTGGGCCATGATTATCATTCCAGACTTTTTCCAAAGCTGGCCCAAGCCTGGCATATAGGCTTGGCCCAGGCTTGTACAGACTTGGGCCAAGCCTGGACCAAGCCTGGGCCTATGGTACTTTCCTCTATGGGACATCCTAAAAATAATTTTTTTGCATATTTAGCTTCATGTTTGTTATTTAATTGTTCAAGTATTTTGACTAACGTACGTAGCATTACCTCATTTAAACATATGTAAAACGTTATCTTGGAGAAAAAGTCCATTTCTTAGAATAACTTAATTTAACGACGTCTTATGTGATAACATTATTTTGTATTTATTTTTGATGTTAGTGTTAGTAAATTACTAATAAGAAATGTGCAGTTCTTAAAATAGTCAATTAAACATCATATTGTTTTTTATTTCTTTTTATTAACAAACTATTTAATGCAACAAATTCGTAATTTTTGATTTAATTGACTCAAAATTTTGGTTTTTTAAAATGTTTTATTAGAAGTTTTATTTTGACAGATATACTCTGTAGGTATTTACTGCTTTGTAACCAACATACATTTATTTACTGTTTTAAAATATTGAATTCTGTTATCATTTGGTTATTGTTATGCCGATGTGATTATATTAAGCGGCGAGCACTGTATATACAAACTTAAACATTTACAGAACTGTCATTGTTTAAAGTTCTGTAAAAAAGAATTGTGTAGGTATATATGCATATTTTTAATTACTAAATTAATTAATTAATCAATATTTTATAAAATTCATTCCTATATTTTTCAATATTGTAGTTAGCTATATAAAATTATTCTTATTTGGCAACTTTGGAAATTCTGTTCGTGGTCTTAAATTATGGATAAAACTAGCTATACTTATTCTGTAAACTACATTTTCATGAAATCTCAATTTAATCAATAAATTGTCACCAATGACGATGTGTTTTAGTAGTTTTGAACAGAGTTGAGCACGTACCATTAGAAACGTTAAAGCGATTGGCGTTACTTTTCAATTCAAAGTTTGATTTATAATCTAATTTATGTAGTTTCACACATAAATTAACAATAACTAGAATTTCCATCATGCGATTTTTCCGGCAACTCATTTTTACAATAAAGCCGATTACATTATAAGTAAAATTTAGATATTGTTTTGCAACGTCATGTGTTACCTAAATAAACAAGTATCAAGTCAATTCAATTTCCTTAATAGATAATATAGTTTCGGTTCGAAACAACTGATAAAATCCGATTTCAAACATGAAGTTGAAACATATTATACAGTACTATTGTTTAAAATAAAGAAGCTAAAATTTGTTTTAGTTGTATAAACGGAGATGATGATATAATAAAATGTATTTAAAAACTTTTTTTAAATGGAAAGTTTAGATCCGTCACAGTTTATATTAAAAGTTAAAACAAATTTAATGCTTAAAAAATCACAACAAATTTTTCAATAAAAAGATTATATATATTATTAAAAAAATTAAAGCTGAAAAATTTTATAGACTTTTAGATCATAAAATCGCATCGGTTCTGTCTTGCGTTGAATAAAAGAATGTAAACAAATTACAATTACTTAGTTATGACAAAAACTTTAGAATCAAAACAATCAAAAACCTCAAATAATAATAGAAACTTTAAGCACGTTGAAAAAAAAAACGGATATAGTACAAAAATAAGGATATAAGCAATAGATGCAAAGTTAAAAACGTCAAAGGCAAAGAAAGAAAAGGTAGCAGCAGTTACATTAACAAAATGGATATAGATAAAGCATTCAAATAATCATTGATAAGACGTCGTCCAGTAAAAGTTTCTCAAAAGTGATAGTATATTATAATTAACGCAATTGCGTTAATAATTTAAACTTATCTCTAAACTTTTGGAAACTCAAATGAATTAGATGCTGTGCTAAAAAGAAAACATCTATGTGAAAGAACGTTAATAAGATTTGCACTGTTTTTAAATATATAATTAGCAGGTTAAACACATTAAAGAATTAGATAGAATTATTAAGAAAAGTACTACAATTTAATAAGTTCTTTAATAAAAAGCAGTACCAGAAAAAACAATACAAACCTAAAATAATTTTGTTGCAAGCTTTTACTATACCTTTTTAATCCCTTTATTTAAAATTTTCATCTACCGGCTAATTCAACTCAAGCTAAAAGCTTTGATCTCATTTTTACTTTCCTATAATGAAAGTATAGCGATCGTAATGATTTTTAAAACGATTTTTATTGCATAATTTTACGTTTCAAGGTCTCCTGAATCAGAAAAATTTATTTTTGACATAAAAAAATTTGGGTGTCTGTGTGTAACAATGTACCCACGATAACTCTTGACACAAAAGTTCTAGTAACTTCAAATTTGGTATGGAACTGACTTTTCGATTCACACTTTCACACTCTTACAGTGCGGAGGTATATTCTAAAAGCTGCCTATTTTAAGTTACAGAAGTTAATTTAATTTAATCTGATTTAGTTTAGGTTTTTAATTTAATTCATTTGACTCTTTAAGTTTGGTGTTTGTTGCAATGTATAGTGGAAGATACAGTGAAGCAGGTGACCTTAACAGTGCACCTGGTGTTGATAATATCGCATCGACAATGGATATCGGATATCCTTATCATAATAATAATCCAAGTAATTAAAAAATTAGTAAAACATTACGACCTTAAATTACGCTACTGAAGTACCGATATAGGACCTTATTTCGTATACGTTGAATCAAATGATAAAAATATCGGTAAATTACACGCTACTCGTGTTGGTCATTATTTAAAACAAGACGCTGATATTTGGTGACAAATTTCAGGTATTAAATCATTAGGACGTAACAAAATAAGATTAGAATTTAAAAGTTACTTAACTGCAAATAAAATTATAACGCACACCTGCATTACTGATAATAATTTTATAGCATATATTCCAAAATACTTGGTCGAACGTAAAGGTATAATCAAAGGTATCGATAGATTCTTTGACGATAATTACATTCTAAACGAGATAAAATTATCAAATTCTAACGTAACAGAAGTAAAACGCTTTCTTAGAAAAACATTCGATTCAGCTAGTAATCAAAAATTTGTTCGCAGGCAATTAATTAGCGTTTCTTTTTTGGGTATCACGCTACCAAAACACGTTTATATTAATCAGGTTTCTTTTGAAGAAGAACCATTTGTATATCCAGTAATACAATGTAATAGCTGTTAAGGATATGGTCACATACAACAACATTGTAAAGGCAAACAAAGATGCCCAAATTGTGGCGAGATACACGAAAATAATGTGCAATGTACTATTAAATGTATTTTCTGTAAATCGCTCAATCATACTTCAATATCAAAACAGTGCCCTAAATATATTAATCAAAAGAAAATGAAAGAAACTATGGCCAATTTAAATATCTCCTTTCTCGAAGCTAAGAATTCAAAAATATATTCTCATTACTCTAAACCAAATAGCACACAAAATAAGTTCCAAGATCTTCCAATTCTTGGCGAATATCCACCCTTACCTACTAAACCTTCCTCAGATAACATTGGTAAACCCAGACCTTTACAAAAACTCTCTTTTAGCCAGCCAACGTATGCGACCTATGATCGTCAAAAAAAACGTAAAATTATTAGCCCTACAGAAAACAAAGTCCCATTTATCTCTGAAAAGGAATATGTTACGCCTACGCACTCGGTGTTACCAAACCCTCAGCGAGATGATTTCATGGCTCATAAAGAAAAATTAATAGAACTTATTACCAATCTTACCAATGAATAAGTTCATAAATAAACAAAGATATTGTTAACATAACTGATATAGATAAAGATATAGAAATACAAATTGCTGAATATATTAATAGGTTTTCCTCTAAAACTTTACATTAAAAATGGCTAACTTAGTTGAGACAATTATCAAAATCATATAATGGAATGCTAGATCTCTAGTTTCCAACAAACATAGCGTTCAAAAGTTTTTAGTAGATCGAAATATTGATATAGCCTTAATATCCGAAACTTGGTTACATTCTAAAATAAATCTCACATTTCCTGGTTTTAACATTTTGCGAAACGACAGAAGCGACGATAAAGGAAGAGTCGCAATATTAGTCTCTACACAATTTTTCTTTAAACCAATTAGTTTTAATTACGACTTTGACAAACATGAATTTTGTGGTATAGAAGTTTTAATTAACGATAGGTGGTACAATTTTCTCTCTATTTATAGAGCACCTACAGTAAATATTACTACGAGTCAATGAGTCAAATTATTTTTAATCTTCTCTAACGTTATTATAGGAGAAGATTTTAATGCACATCATGGTCTTTGAGGGTCTGATTACTCTAATAAAGAAGGAGTTATCTTATCGGAAGCCATCGAGAACATACATTTAATTGTTATAAATACAGGTTTACCTACTAGACTAATATCTAATAATGTCAAAAAATCATGTGTAGATATCAGTATAGCGACACCAAATTTAATTACGCAATTGACATGGGACGTAGAAGACGACAGCTTAGGTTCAGATCATTTTCCTATTATAATGAAATTAACTGGTATGCCACATAACAAAAAAGTTATCTATCCTATTCGTAAATGGTGTGTGAAGTCTGCCAATTGCAGTGAATATACCACGCTCTTAGAAAATTATTTTACATCTGGCTTAAATGCAAACAATTTAGAAGACAAATTTAATTTCTTTTTTGACTCCTTGAACAATACCGCTTCCAAAACATTGAAACTAAATAAACCTTTCATACCCAATAGACGGAAACATGTTATCTATCTGCTGGGATAAAGAATGTGACAAAGTTTAGTATCAAAAGAAAACAAGCTCTTGCGTTATACAAAAAGCAAGCTAACGACTATAATTACATGCAATGCAAAAAAGTATCAGCGGAATGTAAACAACTGTTTAAAACTAAAGCCAAACAATCTTGGATTAAGTATTGTAATAATTTAAATAAAAATACTATAATAAATCGTATTTGGAAACACGTTAAAAACTTAAAAAGAGGCTCCGCAGATATCACAATTTCAGATAAACTGGCTGAAGATATTTTAAATAGTTTAACACCTTCATGTGCAAATAACAACGTGCCTGTTTGCTCTTATTTAAACAATAACAATATTTTTTTATCTCAAAAATTTACACTAGAAGAATTAAATTAAGCCATTAAAAAAAAACTGTAATACTTCTTCTGGTCCGGATAATATATGCTACCCTATGTTATCACTTCTAGGACCTCAGGCTAAACAACATCTTTTAGGTATTTTTAATGATGTGGAAATCTTCATATGTACCACAATTACTTAAGAATAGCTACATCATAGTTTTTTATAAGACAGAGAAAGATCGTGAATTGTACAGCAGTTATAGACCTGTATCTCTCTCATCGTGTGTAACCAAAACATTCGAAAGGTTAATCAAATTTTGTTTAGAATATTGGCTTCTCAAAAACAATTTGCTTCCTCCAAACCAATATGGTTTCAAACCTGGATTTGGTTCTGGTGATGCAACCGTTCATGTAGTTACAGATCTCCAACTTGCACTCACTGATAACTTAACTACAGCCGGCTTATTTTTAGACATAGCAAACGCATACGAAAATGTCAATTTATGGTTATTATCTGAGAAATTAGCTGCTTTGGATCTTCCAACACACATAGTCTATACAATTTTTAATTTATTTAGTTCCAGAAAAATAACCATTAAATACAACAAATTGATTGGTCCTAGGCTTACATCACAGGGCTTACCTCAAGGCTCAGTGCTTAGCCCTCTCTTATTTAATATTTACACTGCGGATTTGCATCAGATACTTAGCAATAATATACAATGTATTCAATATGCTGACGATTTTGTAGTCTATTCTACAAAACCAAATCAACAAGATGCTATTAAAAATCTTACTTACGGTACTAACAACCTTACAAATTGGTGTTTTCAAAACGGATTTAATACTTCAACAACAAAGTCTACTCTTATGTTTTTTACTCGAAAAAGGATACCCAAACAAAACCACATACTTCTAAATAATATGTCTTTCCCTATCTGTCAAACGTTCAAATATTTAGGCGTTAAATTAGATTCTAAATTATTGTGGAGAGATCAAATTTTACATATTACTAATAAAACCGAAAAAGGTATTAACCTTTTAAAATATACCTGTAGGTTTGCTTGGGGTTGTAATCAGGAAATAGTCCTTCTTTTTTATAGATCATACATAAGAAGCATAATAGACTATAGACGTATTCTTTACGGGGCTGCAAGTAACACTCACCTCCAAAAGCTTGATAAAATTCAATATAAAGCTATCAATTTTTGTATGGGTGTTATGAAATATTCCGCAAATCAATGTTGTCTTGTTGAAAGTTTAGAGCAACCACTGTGGTGCAGAAGACTTTTTTTAGCCTCCAAATTTCTTTTAAAACTAAAACGTAAAAACCCTAGTTTATATAATAAAATTTATAGTTTACACATCCGTAACTTAACCGAAACATATTGGATAAATAAAAATTCCCCACCAGTCACAGAAGCATTTGTAATATGTTACCAACTTAATTTTCTAAACCAGAAATATTTTCACGAACCGGCTATATACAATTTAGATTATAAACTCCTATTAATGAAACCCTGTGTCACTCTACCGTACTATTTAACTAACACAAATTCAAACACAGTCTTTAAAAAAGCCAAAACTAAGTTTCCTTCAGACGCAACATTTATTTTTACGGACGGATCTAAGATGGAGGCGGCTCTAAGAGGTCCAATATACGTGCCGTCAATTCAGTATAAACATTCGTTTTCCCTCAATTCATTATTAGGTATTTTTTCGGCAGAAGCAGTTGCAATCTTACAGACAATCGAGTGGACAATAAATAATGAGTTAAAATGTGTCGTTATATATGTTCAGATTTGCAATCTGTTTTATTAAGCATAAGTACTTAAATAAAGCTGTTTGCCGAAACCCGATTATCGCCAATATTATAACTCAGCTAGATCTGGCATTACAAGCCGATAGATTGTCTAAAAGTGAAATTACGTCAAACAACAAATACAGCGATTACCTCGCCACTAATGATCTATTCCCAGTTATTAAAGGACATTGTCAGTTGCTATGGAATTTAAAATTGAAAGAATTTAGTAGTAATTCAAAATCATTCTATCACAAAGTTCACTCAAATATTCCTTCGCATCATTGGTACCAAAAGAAGATTTGCCTCAGCAGATGTTTTGTATCTACCATTACTAGGATCAAATTATACCATGGAAGATTTTCTTCGCATCTTTTTAAAATCGGTATAAACGATACTCCTTTTTGCGAATGCGGAGAAGTAGGTGATATTAATCATTTCTTATTTAACTGCCGGTTAAATTACTATCACAGTAACAACTTAGTTCAAATTCTTAATAACAATGGTTTTTCTTCTCCAGTGTGATTACCTAATATCTTAAATAGTAATAATATTAATATCTTCAAATATTTATACACATTTCTACAGGTAACGAAAACATGTATATCTTATATAAGGTACTATATTCATAAGTAAAATGTATAGATATATTTCGTGACTAATACCCTAGATGGTAAAGTCAAAAAAAAAACTGACTTTTCATATTTTCTAGGTTCTATCAAAAGATGGGTCTCATAAAAAAAACGGAAGTGGGTGTATCCGGCATTTTTAACAGTGTTTCTTATATAATTTTGTGCATATGTAAATTATTCGAATTATTTTTACAGTTTCTTATAGAGTTAATTATTCCTAAACATTTATTTAAATAATTTTTTTTTAAATTAACAGTTTATTTATAATTTAAAGTGAGGTTTGATTTATAATTTAAAGTGAATTCCATATATAATCTAGGTTCGAATCCTGCGTACGATGATTTTTTTTAAAGAAATTTCATATTTTAAAGTGAAAGCAAGATACGTTAATAATTTTTCTGTATATTCTTTTGACTTGTTTATATACGGAGTGCTGTATCTTATTTTTAATGATCTTAGAATGTACCTACGATAACTCTCGAACCAAAGGTCCTAGTAACTTGAAATTTGATTTAGTGCTGGCTTTTCATATTCTCTCGGTTTTATTAAAAGATAGGTCTGATAAAAAACAGGAAGTAGGTGTATCCGCCATTTTTAACAGTTTTTCTTAAATAATTTTGTACGTATGTAAATTATTCGAATTATTTTTACAGATTCTTATAGATATAATTCGTCCCAACAATTTATTCAAATAAAAAATTTTTCTAAGATTAATATTTTATAAGATATTTAATTTATAATTTAAAATAAATTCACAAATATAATCTAGGTTCGAATCCTCTCTGCGACGATTTTTTTTACTGATTTACTAAAGAGGTAAGTAATATCGAAACGCACAAATATAAGGGTTAGTCGATATGAAAACATGGCTCAATTTGCCATATTTCGGTTATATCTTAATGAAATCGAGAAGAAAAAATTATACCATGCTAGGAAGTCAATACTAACGTGTACATATCACTTCAAAATGGTTTTATGACAACGTATCCTTACAAAAATATGTAGGCAATACTTCATCATTCCTTATAGAAAAGTCGTGCAGTGACCACAGCAGATTTTTTTAATATCAAGTAAATTAAACTACGTTCTAACTTGTGGTACTGTAAAGTTTTAAAAATATAATTCAGTGTGTTCATTTTTTTTGTCACAAGTTTTTGCATATTTGATGTACAAAAACTTTGATTTTTTAAATATGATGATTTATGTATCAATTTTTAAACTTCTGCTCAATTTTAAACAAATTCAGAATCCAACTTTTAGTTGTGTCGTAACTACTTTAAATAAAATGCATAATTTACAGGTGTAGTTTGATATGAGACCAAAGTATCGATATGATTTATATTTTTTGAGAATGTGATATAAATTGTGCACTCGCGTCTCGTGTTTACTTAAGTCGATGCCCAAAACGACAAGGTCCTAATACAAAATCACTTAAAAAACTTAAAATCGATTCAAACCATTCACGGTAAAATTTCTTTAGAAGACACAACCTAAGCTTAACTAAGAGAATCAGTTTCTTGGCGTTGTTGGCAGAAGACTCTGAGAGAAGTGTTTTGACTTAACCTAAAACTATATGTAAAAAAATTAATAATTATTGTTTAAAAACTGTTCATCCGTTTGTTACAATTTGTTTTGAACAGGGCTTGTGTGCATGTGTGTTTCTTTTACCACGTGTTTTTACTTTGTCGCTTAAACTAAAAACGTATGTAAAAACGTTATTGTTTGAATACGACTTGGCCCGCGTTAAAAATTAACAATAAATTTGTGCTATTCTAGAGTCATGAGTGATACTGAATCAAAAAAATCGACTTACAAAGAAGACACGAAAAGAAGAATTCTACGAAAGAAATAAAATCAAAAAAGCTCGAGTTAACAGTAAAAGCTATACAAACTACAACAAGGTGCATTTCAAAACGTTTATAAGAACTTCCTGGGTAACCACAAAAGGGAAGATTATATCGCTTACCTCGAGGAACTGCTTTTAGCGTACAAGGACATAGGATGTAACATGTCTCTTAAAGTTTACTTCCTTCACTCGTATGTGGACTCTTTCCCTAAAAATTTAGGAACAGTTTCGGATAAACACGGGAAACGGTTCCATCAAGACATCGCTAAGCTGGAGAAGAGATTTTCAGGGAAGTGAGAGAGAGCTGTACCTCAGGGTATAAAAGGAAAGCAAGCACCAAGTAACAATAAATATCTTTTTATTTATTACTGTTTATAGCTAAAATAGTTCTTTTTCCCATTTAAATTAAATTCATGTCCATATATTTATTATTATAATAATTATTATAATAATTATTATCGTTCGATAAATAAATTATAATTAATTTATCAAAAAGTGGTAAAATTAGAGATTTGGGGCTCCCTCGAAAATGGTGGGTGATAGAAGAAAACAGAAGACATATTTGGATTCAGGACGTCATTTTACATAAGAATCACCCGGAATAGTGTCAGGGCTCAATAAAAAATATTTTTTTGCAGACCAGTGTAATTTGTAAAGATTTAAACGCAAGAAACTATGTAAGAAAGACGTAAAAAACAGAGATCACTCTTTTACTGATAACAACGGTAGAAAAGAGGTTTCCAAAAATGGTTTTTCGGTTTGTATCAAATAGAAGTACTATAATAAAATGTTCACAAAAAAGTTTACTCTAACATTCGGGAGACCATAGATCGATGTATGCAATGAGAATTTTAAAACTTAAAAACAAATCTTTTAATAGTAATAGTAGTAGTAGTAGTAATTTTGATTTGCTTTCGTGTATATATAATTTGCAAATGGTTAGTTAATGTATCTTGTAAGTTACTTATATTCCAACATCTCCACCCGCTCCTTTTTTACTCCATACATTTTCCATCTACTCTGTCCCCTTTCCCACTTCTTCCAATATTTTATTTCTCGCCCTCTCCTCTTCCTTCAGTTTTTCACATTCTTTTAGCCTGTGATCAACCGCCTACCATTCCTCCTCACACAGCCTGCATAACCTCACCGTGTCCTTTATCTGGAATTTGTTTCCACTTTCTTCATTTCCACATCTGAATCTCGTTATTTTCCTTTTTTTCCCTTCATTTTTTTCTCCAGATACTAAGGTAATCTTTCTTTCCTTATTTTGTCGTAATGCTCATTGTATCTGGATCGTCTTATCTTCACTCTCTTTTGTTGTTTTTTTGTCTCTCCTTACTATAAAGTCTCTCAGATTGATTTTTTTTACTCTCAGCTTTTCCACTTCTTTTGTTGCATATTCAGTTCTCTCGTAGTATGCTTTTCTATCATTATTTTCCTGTATCTTATCAATTTCCAACATTCTTGCAGAATCTAGCATTCTTTTCTTTCTTTTATTTCTTTTCCGTATTTCACCGCCCGTTTCTCTGCGTCTACTCTAATTTTTTTTGTTTCTGCCCTTCTCTGTTACTATGCAACTAGGAGTTTCTCTATCAAGCTTTGCAGTACTTTTGCAGAATTGTTTCTAGCTGCGGTTGCTCTTTCCATCCTCATATCTCCGCTCCGTACAACATTATACTTTTTACTAACTTTTCAAATAGTTGCTTCCTTTTACCTATATTCATTTTAAATTTTTTTTCTCTTAAGCTTCATACTTTTTCCATTATTTTGTTGGCCTTAGCTACCCTGTCTCTTACGGGTGCCACCTCCCCGTTATCCGGCCTCATCTTATATCCCAAATATCTAAACTTCACTTCTACATTTTTCCATCACACTAAAATGCTTTTTTTATACTTTTACCTCTTTATGTCGGAAATAACATTACCTTGTCTTTTCGACGTTTCTCGTTCATTCTTTTTCTCTCCTTGGCTACTATCACTACGTCGTTCTCATATGCCAGTGCCCATACCTTTATCTTTCCTACTACTATCGCTCCTGATTGCTGTTATTCCATTGATTTTTCCAAATTTCTTTTGTAAGTTGTGAATACGCTTGGATTTAATGGGCATTTCTATCTTAGTGCCCTTATTGTCCAAAGCTTCCCGCTCGACTCTCTATTTGATCTCACTTTGTTTGCTGTTTCCTGGTATATTTCTTCTATTTTTTGTATTAACGTTTTGTTTATCTCAATCTTTCCCATATATTCCTAGAGCTTCGTTCTGTTTATATTGTTGAATGCGGCTTTTAAATCGATAAACATTGCATACATCTTTTCATCTTTTTTTTATAATTTTTGATCTGCTAAGTGTTTTAGTATGTATACGTTATCCATCACCCTCCTTCCCGCTCGAAAACCGACCTGCCCATTTGGTAATATTTGTTTTTCTTCTATGTCATTCTCTCTTCTTTTTTTCCCCAAAAGTTCCTTAAATGTTTGGTCTATTCTTGTACTGGTATAAGATTTAGATTTTTTTAAATGTTTTTTTAGGTACTTCCAAATGTCGCTTTCCTTCGTAATCCTCCTTAACTGCTCTTTTCCCATTATTTCACTTTCTATTTTTTTTTCTTTTGCATGTTTCTTTGTACAGTCTTAATAATTATTTGTATTGCTTCTTTTTTGTTTTCCCGTTTCTCCATTTTCTTAGTGTTTTCTGTGTGTCTTTTCAATTCGTTGCACTTTTTATCCTACCGTTTATTCTTTCCCATAACCTTTTCCTTTTTGCGCCTACACGTCTTCTTTTCCATGGTTTCCTTTGTCTTTGTTGTTAGTTCTTGTACCATTCCATCTCTCTCTGTTTCTTCCCATTCTGATTCTTCTAACTGCTGTCGGTATTTGTTTATGTTTCCTGGTGCTTATATATTTATTGTCGTGTACTCTGTTTTCTCTTCGTTTTGGTTTAGAACAATTTATTTTTATCCTTAAATATTTTTAGGGTAAATGGTGTATTATTTATTTAGAATAATATAAATGCGAGCTTTTGAACTTGGTCTAAGTTCTTCGTCAGGCAAAATTTAATTTTTTTTTTCTTATTATCAAAGCGTCTACTTCCGTTTGTTTTATTAATTTTTCAAAGTTTCTTCTAATGTTTTTCGTATTTTGGCTATACACCGTCACTATTTTAAAATAGGTTTTCTGCCATTATATGTTACCTTCTATTATTCCTCTAGTCTGTTTGGTGCCTGTTATTTTTGCTTTCTCTCCATTCTTTTTTTACTTCTGTATTATTCTCCTGTTTGCTCTTCCCCTTTTCCTGTTCTTTTTAGAATGCTGTACTACCTACACAAATTTATCTGGCGTTTGCTCTTTTCAACGTTTTGACTGATGCTCTTAGAGCCATGTTTCCACCAACCCTACGACGTCAAATTTTCTTATGTACCTCCATAACTGTTCTCCCTTATTCTTCACTCCAGCATCGTTCCAGAACATAGTTTTAATGTCCTGACTTTCCCTCTGACTGTTTTTCTATACTCTTATCTTTTTGTTGTGCTTGTTATCGTTTTTTTGGTTTTTTGTTGTCTGCTTGCTTTAAACCTCTTCCCTTGTCTTATTTATATTTTTTGTCCCGGCGTGCCCTCTGTTTTTTCCCCCCTACTTAATAACGCCGTTCTCTTTCTTATCCCATATGTTCATTTAATCTTCTATCTATAGTTTCTTATATTCAATTTTGGCTCTCCGTCCTTCTAATCTTTTGCTTCTTGTAATCCTCCTTAGTTTCCCTTGCACTCCTCTCTATATGTATATGACAGATCGTTGCCAATATATATTTGCGTATCTCTCAGTTTAATTTTTTCTTTCATTACTGTTCTTTTAATTTCGACGCTAGGCAAGTCTGCCATTACCTTCTCATTTAATTTGCTCTTATTAAACATTATCACCTCTCTTACTTCCGTTTTAACCTCAATTTCTTTGGGCTTTTTTCTTAATTCCTCTTTTGGGTCATTAGACTTCCATATTTTAACCACTATATTATTTTTCCTTTTTCCCTTTTTTCTGTATTTGCTTTCTTCTCTAACGTTTCAATTTTTTTTTACTAAACTTTATTTCTCTTTCTTCCATTCTTTTTTCTAGTTTTTTACTTATTGAATTAATTTTCTTTTTAATATCATTTTTATTCCCGTACATATTTTTTATAATATCTCTATTTATCTCTTTAATTTTATACATTACTCCAATTTCTTTTTCTTCTCTACTTAGGTTACTTTGGTCTTTTCTTCTTCTTTAATTGTTAACCATCTATATCTAATCCCTTTAAACTAACTGTACAATAATTCACACATTCTTTTACAACACGTCCGAACTTTACGCCGAACATAAACTAACAAATCTTTTAATGACAGCGCAAAAAGAGTTGCTGCAGCAAACCTCATGATTCACAAACGGCGATATAGGAAATTTAATAATAGTTTAGAAATCTCCAGAAAAACTTGTCGCAATCAAGGTAATGTCCTTGCAATTTCGGTTGATTATATGTAAAACTGCGTTGATGTCCTGCTCAAGATCTGTTTCATTTGTGACAACTCACTGTGAGTGAGTTCGGTGTACACAATATAAAAACAAATGAAGCTGTTTTTCTGTACCATGAAAGACAAACAAGAAAACACCCAGATGAAATTTGTTTGTTTCTTTTGATGTATGTACTATATAAACAGCTACGTTGGTAACCACATTGCCGAGCAACTAGAAAAATAAGCTGAAAACTTCACCAGTATTATTCAAAGGTGTAAATTATCCAACCGAGATCAGAGATGAAGATGACAGCAGTCAAGAAATTCCACAGACAAAACTATACTTTACATCTGTTTTGCAACAATTGTCGAGAGCAAAACAAAAATTGTACTTTTCTTCGATTTTGCTTAGCTTTTGTAAGTTCTGCTTCTCAGTTTGCAAAAGTATATTTTGCCTCTCTATGCGTTTCGCGACATTCGTTTCTACCGTGTGATAGAAATTTTGGTATCATAAAACGCAAATTAAAGAAATTTTACAATTCATCTTAGAAGTTCCTAACAAATTAAAAACTTTTGTAACTGGTGGGGTATATATTATGAAACGGACGTTATTTCAGTGAAAACCTTAAGCGGACCAGTGTCCCGGAATTCAAAAGAACGCTTTAATATTTCAAAATTCCATCACTTACTGTTTGAACTAGAAAACGGCAAAGGTGTTATTGTTACAATAAATAATACTGCTGAGCCTGGAAAACACAGTATTTCTCTGCTGCTGAATGTGATGACTATTAATTTTCTAATAAATTTTGCTATGCTTAACAAAAAATTTTTATTACTGATAAGAAAATAGTGCATATCAAAAAGTTTGTAGATAAAAATAAAGACTAGAACTAGAAAAAAATTTTGGGGTAACCGACAATTTCAAAGGTAGCTTAAGTGTTTTAAAAGTTGTTTTTTAGTTCAAGTTACTTATAAAGTCATTAGTTAGTATAATTTTATAAAATATTCATGTTCTATAATAAATTTAAAGACATGTAATAATTTTTTAATTAATGAAGAAACTATATGATATTCACATATTGACAATCACATATTTTAGAATTTTTTCAAGTTATGGTAATAATGTAATAAATGGGTTGTTTTAAATTTACATAAAAATAAATAGATGGTTTTTGTAATCAATGATTCAATTTTAGTAACAAGAAAATCATTGTATATGACAACTTTTATATATTTTTTTTACTGTATCTAATAAATAAAGATGCCAGTTTAGTTTTCTAAAACGTTGAAATACCCGGTATATTTTACAAAAAAACTAAATAAAAATTGTTTAAAAAACAAAATGAATCGGTAATTAAACAGTTTTATCTAAACTTAAGCTGATTAAAAACAAAAATAAAAAAGTTTTGTGTAAATTTCTTTTGACGCGCCTTGAAATGGAATCATATATAGCATTTTTAATTCCAACAGTAAATACGTTTTAAACTATTTTTATTATTAGAAAATGCTAGAAAACTTAACGTTGAACTTGATCTACCAATAAAAGGGTATTTGAAGCCAGACCTTTTATTCCGAAGCTTTATCGATACATTTACCAGGGATTTACTAGTAATGATGTTTTCGCGATGTATCAAGGGAATACTAAACCTTTCCTTTTAAGTTTGTCGTCGTTTTAAACAACGACTAAATAAGCATAAAACCATTATACTAATAATTAGAGTACTTACCAATAAATGAAACATTTCTCAAATATTTCAGCAGCTGGGGACCGAGAGGTGCCGGTTTTAACTCGTCGCAGAAGTAAAATGGGTCATTTCCGCATTCATCTTCAATAATATTGTGTATGGCGTGTGCAGCTGCATAAACGGCATCCACTAAAATTAAAGAAAAACACTTTTAGCGTATTAATAAAAAGAGCGTTCCATTTTGTTAAAGCAAAAGTTTTTACACCAGTGTAGAGCTTTCGTATAATTAAGCATTTGCATATTGGCGTTTGCAAATGCATGTTTCCTCAATTCGGGCGTTAAATACATATTTGAAACGTTTCCTGTATTAATGCTTAAATTTCAATGCAATTTTTGCTTTACATTACTTCTGTCATATAATGTGATGAGTTTCAGCGACTCTAAATAGCTTTATAGAGTAATCCGTCTATTAACTTTTAACTATCTAAAAACGATAAGACAATTATCAGGATTTAAACTGTTCTCGAGGGTTACTGAAAATTAGGAAAAGTTTTCAAACTTGACAATTTACAATCACAATCTTTCATCCATAAATAATAATTTCGTTTTTAACTCGATTTACAAGAAGTTTAGGTAGCAAGATAAAATAATAAATGTGTTTTCTAAACAGAAAGTTTTTTCAAAAATTCTAAAAAATAAATAAATTTAATTATTTTAAAAGACAATATTTTTTTAAATATTTTTTTCTTAATTTAAGTACGTTGCAGAACTTATTTCTTAAGTAAATAGAAATAATAAACAATAAGCGGAGCTTGTATAATGCATATTTTAATTACTTTTATTAGTCATATATATATAAACTTTTTTTATTTTTTATAAAAAGAAAAAAATTAAAATTGACAAGATTAGATGTAGAAAAATTAAACAAATGCTAAAGAAGCATAAGTTAGATAAAAAAAGTAAATGACAAAAAATGTTTTTTTTCATAGAAGAATGGCAACAACACCAAGTACAAAACACGTTAATATTTTAATTAAACGTATGAAAAAACGACTAGTTCCAACCATGCAAACTATATTGCCAAAAACAAAAAAATTTATTTAGATTTTATATAAAATCTTAAGCTTTCGCGGTTATGTTTATGATTATAAGCGATTTTCGGCTTAGACCGCGTCCTAGTAAAACACCCAGACTTAGACTTGGTCCTAGTCTCTTCTTGAGAGCGAAAACAAGAAGTAGAACTTGGCCTTTGCCGTATTGTCGTTCATGAACCCAAACAAACTGACGTTTCGCAAAACATTGCAGCTTGCATCTTCAGAGTGGTAAATGTCACTGAAAGAAAAAGTGTAAATGAACACCTGGTTTACATCTGCTAAAGACAAACAGGGGGCTAAAGCATGCCGGAGTTTACAAAATTCCTTGTTCCTGTGGATCAAGTTATATAGCACAGACGAGACGCTCTACGCCTGACTGCAAACACCGCAAAGCTACTAAATCAGCAGTGACAGAACACGTGTAGAACTAAGGACACACGCTGAACTTTGACCAAACTAAAGTGTTGGCTAGAACTCCGTTCTAATTTCCTAGACTAATCCGCGAAGCTGTGGAAATAAAAAAAGATCCAAGTAATATGAACCGAGAAGACGGTTTAAGACAGTAAATCTTGGCTACCAGTATTATATCCTCTAAGACAAAGATCGACGAATGAAAACACAAACACTTAATTTGAATAATAACAAAGTCAGTCAAGCGGTAACGGAAAGATAAGGTCTGTTAATCACGCTAATTGCTATTGGTATAAATATCGTCATTAACACTTTTTCTTTCAGTGACATTTACCACTCTGATGATGCAAGCTGCAATGTCTTGCGAAACGTCAGTTTGTTTGGGTTCACGAACGATAATACGGCAAAAACCAAGTTCTACTTCTTGTTTTGGCTCTCAAGAAGAGACTAGAACCAAGCCTAATGTGGGTGTTTTACTACGACGCGGTCTAAGCCGAAAGTCGTTTATAATCATAAGCATAACAACCGCGAAAGTTTAAGATTTTATATTATAAACCTCTACGACGAGAAGGTGTTTTTACAAACTAGATCTTTCGATCGTTTGCGCCAAAAGAAAGAAAAGCTACTTACAGACCTAGCATTTCCAAAACGTTGCCGAATCCACAACGTATTACCATCGTCTATGAGAATTAAACATCATTTTCTAAATTCTCATACTGAGCGAATTTTTTGCAAAGCTGGTTTCGAACTGTTACGTTCGGAAATTCACAACAAACGCAAAGTACTGGATCTGTCAGCAAACAGTTATACAAGCTACATTTAACTGTGTCTAAAAAATTAGAATACTCGATATAGGTAAAAATAGATGATATCACTACGATACAAGCTAACAAAATTTATGAACTATCAAAAACAAAGCAAACTAAGAAATTTGAGCAATTAAATCCTTCACAGCCCACGTTAGACAACCATAAAGTAATTGTCAACCTAACAGACACGGTTTTGGATGCACAGACCACATTCTTGTTGAAAAAAGGTTTTAACTACGCCGTTACGCCTAATAAAACTCCGATAGAAGATATAGTATGTGGAGTAGAAGCTGCAATATGCACTCTACCTAAGGAGATATTTGAAGCTATTCGACAAGATGTTTGCAATATTGTAAGAAAAGCAAAGCCGCCACGCTCTAATATTAACAGACATGAGAGAGAAGCAGCTAAGCGGTTACGTGAGAATAAAAACATTTTAGTATTGAGAGCAGATAAAGGAAACGCTACAGTTGTTATGAACATACAAGATTACAACGACAAAATGACGACCTTACTCTTAGAAGATTGCTACATACGTCTACAGAGAAACCCTTTAAACTCCTTGTGCACTAAGGTAAACTACGCCATCAAAAACTCCACTACTATAGATATTAACAAAAAACAAACTTTTATTGTCAAAATTCCGGTTATGCCACGAATCTACGGTCTTCCCAAGATACACAAAGAAGGAGTCCCCCTTCGACCGATAGTGAGCACCATCAATTCACCAACCCAATCGTTAGCACGTTATCTACCTGCAAAACTCTTGCCGTTGACAGGAAATACAGAAACTCGCATTAAAGATTCTACAGATTTTGTAGAGAAAATTAAGAACTTGCGTATAAAAAAAGATGATATCCTAGTCAGCTTTGACGTGGTATATCTTTTTACTAAAGTCCCGGTCGACAAAGTGTTGTTTTTGCTCAAGGAGAGTATTACTGAGTAGGAGGATGTGAACCCACAAATCCACCCGAACTTGCTTGGTACAAAATAGGATAGGTAAGAAAAGAACATGTTTCATTTAAGGGACAAGTCTGGTTAAGACTCGGTTGGATATGCTAAGGTAACGGTACGGGCTTTGAGAGCACGCGGTTCAGCGAGGCACCTGCCTTTCGGCTTATCTCCGCTTCTAAGGCATAAAATCAAGTAGGTCGGAAAAGGAAAATTTTGAACAGGAACTAAGAGTGGCAGATTAGTTAAGTAGCTACGGCGAAAAAGAAACTAAAAGGGTTATTCAAAATAAAAATACTGAAATAAATGACTCTAAAATAAAATTAATTAATGTTAATAAAAACTAAATACCTATTTTGCCGTAGCGTACTTATAAGAAAAATAAACAAAACCATGCAAAATTCGTTAAAAAATAAAACCTTTTTCTTATAAACTCTCGTCTCTCTTTGCAAAACGTCTATAAATGTATCCGATGCGCCGGAGTGTCAGGAACGTCACACGACGGACACCTGTCATCATCCAAAACGCTGATGCGCTTCAGATGGCAACGAAATCCGCCGTGTGAAGACAGGATTTGGACGGCCTCTCGTCCAGGGACGTGGGGCATTCTGACCCAGGTAAGGATATCCGGGATAAGAGAATAGGCATTACGCCCTTTATGGGAAGTGTCCCACAGCCGCTGCCATTCACTCAAGCTCAAGACCTTTAAGTGGCGCTTGGCCGCTAAAAAGGACGGAAAATTGTCGTTTGAAACGTGCTGGTCAAGGAAATTGCACGAGCCAGCTTTGCGAAGAACTTTGGTGCAGTAAATTTCCTGCAAAAGGAGATGTAGAGGAGGATGTTTAGAAGTAACACTGAGGGTATCTACGGGAACGGTGCGATACGCCCCTAGGATAGTTCTTTGGAACAAGGATTGCAAAGAGGCCAGTTTTCTGACCACGTGGGAATGTCGAAGTCTGTGGTACCAAATGTCTAAGCTATATGTAAGCATGGGAATAACTGCATTGTCGAAGATATTCGCAAGATGTTTTTTGTGAAGGTTCCATTTCAAACGTGAGTATTTGTAGAACAAGTGCAAGACACTCTTACACTTGTCAACCACGAAAGCGCAATGTTTAACAAAACTCAGCTTGTCGTCGAGCAATAGTCCGAGGTACTTGAATTCGAAGACCCTACGGATAGGGTCTTTCTACTTTCCCAGACTAATCCGCGAAGCTGTGGAAGTAGAAAAACATCTATGTAATATGAACCGAGAAGACGGTTTAAGACTCAGCAAATCTTGACTACCAGTATTATATCCTCTAAGACAAAG
Organism: Aquatica leii; assembly: GCA_035610365.1. Taxonomy (NCBI): domain Eukaryota; kingdom Metazoa; phylum Arthropoda; class Insecta; order Coleoptera; family Lampyridae; genus Aquatica; species Aquatica leii. Next base: position 32,154,093 of record CM069439.1, read on the forward strand.
ATCGACCTTCCTGGAAAGGACACAAACACTTACTCCCAGTAATAACGAAGTCAGTCAAGCGGTAACGGAAAGATACTGTCCGTTAATCACGCTAATCGCTATGGGTATAAATATCGTCGTTTACACTTTTTCTTTCAGTGACATTTACCACTCTGAAGATGCAAGCTGCAATGCCTTGCGAAACGTCAGTTTGTTTGGGTTCACGAACGACAATACGGCAAAGGCCAAGTTTTACTTCGTGTTTTGGCTCTCAAAAAGAGACTAGGACCAAGTCTAAGTCTGGGTGTTTTACTACGACGCGGTCTAAGCCGAAAGTCGCTTATAATCATAAATTAGATTTTACAACTAAAACAAACAATTTGTCTTTGACAAATTAAGTATAGTATACACTACAATAACTAACTAATATTACTTATAAAAACGACAGAAAAAATATTAAAGCAACAAGCAGAAATACTTGTAATTATTGATAATAGTAAAATATATTACGATGATTTTTGCTAATTATTTAGTTCACAGTTTTAATTTGGTTTGCGCGGAGAGGAGATTTTAATTAAACTTACATTCGAGTAGTTTAAGCTCATTATTTTCTCATTTGTTGAATGTTGCTTACATGATCAGAAATATTGTTATTATTATCCTATTTTTATTGTTAATGGTTATATAAAACAAGATATCTTATAAATCATCAGTTTTTGAATACATCTATGAATACTCTAGGACATCGTTACTTCTAATTTCAATGTACCGTAATTAAGTTCAAAACGATCAATGTTAAAAAAAGTTAAAACTGAGCATAAAACTAAGAAGCTTGATGAAACCTGTAAGTTTGAAAACATTAAGATTGAAATTAATTGTGACCAAAATGAAAAAAAAATTGAACCCCGAAAAAAAATTGATCTCATAAAAACTTTTTCCAAAATCTTTAACAAAACTAGTTTTGCGCTGAGAAAAGAAACAATAATGAATACAAAAACTATGGTATTACAAACAATTAATTCCAAATAAAAATAAGTAATTGCAATTTTTGACCTGATACATCAATTTGGACGATAATGGAAAAGAGCTGATAGAAATCACAGCTCGATATTTAATAACTACTTTAATTAAAAAAAAAATTTAAGTTTAAAAATGTAACTTATGTAACTTAAAACGTTAAAATAATTGTATTTAATCGTTTATTTCAAATGTCAAATTATAATCTAAGACGTGAGCGTACTAAAAAAAATATTTAGGAAAAAATACGGAGAGTTTAACAATTTTTTTAAAAACAAGTAAATTTACTACAATTTTGAATTTAGCTTTAAAGATTTTCGTTGCGATCTGCGAAGAAAGCTCAGCTTATAGACATTTTTACTTATAATAATTACCCAAAAAAATATGGTGATTTAAAATTCTTAATTATTTTCAGCAATATAATACATTTTTTGTTTGTTTACATTATTTTATCAAACACAATTTTGTTGTTTTTTTTTGTTAGTTATGAATTGGGACTGAGTTTACTAACCGCGACGTTTCTTCGTTTATATGTAGTAATAATATATAAATTCTTTAACAAAATTAAACAAGAGGTCAGCAATTTTTATTACTAATTTGACAGTGTAATCTCAAAAACCCTTTCTATTTTAATGTAGCTTTTGTTTGTTTGATCTTACATAGTCTATTGAAAATAAAATTATTCGGTTCTTTTTGTTTAGGTATTTAAAATGTACTAAAATGCAGAATGAAATATCAAATAAAAAGTTTTAAGTACATATTACTGTTTCAACAATTTTTAAACATTTAAACTTTTTCAGTAAAACGTTCACAACAATTAAAGTACTGCCAACTGTGTAAAATTGCAAATTAGCAAAAAAATTACTTTAGTTGTATGTGATTTATTTGCTTTAATCGTTACAAAATTATTCAGACTATAATATGTTTTATTTAAAAATGTAAAATTTCTTGAAAACCATAACATTAGTTATAATTTAGTATGTATAGTATAAATTAATGTGATTATCGTAAAAATAGAAAATGTTTTTTTTTAATTTTTAAAATTTAGATACTTATACAGGGTGTTTAAAAAAGATGCGGCACTATTAAAGGGAGTGATTGCCTAGGATATTTTATACAAAAAAGTTCCTATAAAAATAGTTCCGCAAACGCTTCGTTACCGATTGAAGTTTAATTTAAAAAAAAGATTAAAAATTAGATTTTTCCAAAACGGCTTGAGAAATTTTAGGCGTGTTAATAGCTGTGAGAGACACATACTTTGCAATACAACACGATGTTTCAATCATAACAGTTGCGCGCGTATTGGCACGTCACAGGCTATTTTTCAAGAAAAAAATAGGACGCAGCTGATTTCTCTAAAAATAAAAATATGTTTTTATTTTTTGTTCAATTCTGAAAAAAAGCTCTTTTTACTTTTTATCGTACGACGTACCGTTTTTTAGTAAAAAAACATTTTAGTGCATGTCCGTTTATTACAAAAAAAATTTTTAAAGAACAAGGGTTTTATTCAAGGACAAAAACAAATATTTTACCAAACCAACAATTTTACCAACCAAAAATTACAAAAACTGTTCAAAATTATTAATCGCGAGACTCATTCAATACGTTATTCTCTGGGGTCTATTCTGTATCGGCTCCGGTAAAATTTTAATGCCTTTAAAATTTTAACTAATAACGGGCCTCTTTAAGTCGGATGTGGTATTCTGTAAGCCCACAAACAAAAAAGTCGTTAAATGTGCGTTGATTTAACGGACCCTTTAAAATACAAAAGCTGAACGTCTGGCAACACTGTAAATGCGGTTATGGTGCTATCTTCAGTGTAATCTGTTTTATTTTTAATTAAACGTCAAACTTTTGACCAATATTCATAGATAAAAAAGTGACTGATTTGTGCCAATGTTCTATCTCGATCTGCCATATTATGTCCTGCCGGGCAGCACGAACAACCAAGACCTGATTAATTAGTTGGAGTCCAACAGGATCTTGCTGAGTGGAACTGCCAAAAATTCCACTGCACTGGCTGAAATAGCAAAAAAATGGGCGGACTTGGCTATCCAATTAAATAACATAGGCCCTACAAAAACAGTTAAACAATGGAAAAAGTTAAGGGTAATAGTATTTGTACTAGTAGCATGTCAGTATGAAGGTGTTTCTGTGCGGTCTGTCAGTGAAATGAAAACTACGGTGAAACGTCGTGCAAGAGATGTTAGATACGGTGTAACTGGTACTGGAGGTGGAAATCCTGTAAAACCTTTCACAGATACGGGAGAAAAATTGCTGGCTTTAATTTCAAATGTTAGCATCGAAGGAACTGCAATCGGTGAACCAGGAGTGGCAATAGGTACTTAGTTAAACTTATTTTGTCACTGCTCGTCTACAAGTATATCATTTTTGACGTATTTTGGAGCGGACGAGTGGTTTTTCTCTTCCAAAGTGTATAAATATAAGGAAATTTGACCAAGGTACAATTTGTATTAATGTTATTTTCTGTATTTTAATTATTTAATGTTAGTTTAGTTAGTTTAATATTTAAATAAACATTAAATTTTGGTGCCGGAAAACGTGGGGTTTTTGTGTTGTCGTGCAGAAGGGTTAAGAGGTCATCGCCGCGGATCAACAGCTAGGCCTAGCAGAACCACGACGACTAACTGGAGAACGGCAGCGCAAAAAAAACGTAAGTAAGAAATTTTATTTTCAACAATTAAAAAGCGAGCAGAATTAAAATTAACGCGGTCAGCAGCTACATTAATGGTCCTTCGAGCCGGGTTATTGAAAAGTGGTAATTAGCAAATATTAGTTGTGACTATTGTAATATTTTCACCAACACAAACCTTATCAGGAAACCAAATTCGTACCTGTCTCGCTCTAACAGCACTTAATCCGCAATATTCTTCTTTCTTTCCGCTATATATACACATCATTCGACGTCATCGCTTTTGGGACATTTCGCTTATTTGATACCGGTCCGTATTCCACATATCATATCGCAACTTCGTTATTATTCTTATCGTCAAACTCAGGCGCCCTTGTAAGGTTGTTAACATTTTCGCGTTATTACTTTAGTTTGCATTTAATTTTATGGCAATTATTTATTTTTTAATAAAATGTCGAACAAACTAAACAAATACGTATTACAACGCAACATTGCGCTCAATAGATTAAAAGTTACATTAAAATCCGCGATAGCCGCTGATGAAGATGAAACACAGAAACTAGGATTTAATGCCAGATCCTCATTGGTAGATACAGTTTACAACGAATTCCAAATTGCCCATAATGAAATCGTCGGCTCAATAAAAGAAGACGATTTTGAAATTCACGATGCAATACGCAGTGAAGTTGATGCTACATATTTTAATATAAAAGCTGCATATTACAAATCAGTTCAGTCTATTGCAGAATCAAGTGGTAGTAATTCTGCAACCAACCAAAATCCAAATAAATTTAACGTCAAGTTAGCAAAAATTGTTATTCCCAAATATTCTGGTAATTTAAAAGAGTGGTAAGCTTTCTTTGATTTGTACAACTCGCTAGTACATGAAAACCATCCGTTGAGTAAAATCGAAAAGTTTCATCACTTGATGACTTCACTAATTAGTGAACCTTATAATCTAATTAAAGGTCTTCCGATCGTTGAACACAACTACGATACAGCTAATGACACTCTTAAAAAACGCTATCAAAACAAAAGGCATTTAGCAACAGCTTATTATCAACAACTTCAAAACGTGCAATCTTTGCAAAACGTATCCGCTAAAGACTTAAGAGTAACTTTAGATACTTTTAACGAAAACTTTGAAGCCTTAAAGTCGCTTAATTTTCGTGTCAAACGTTGGGACTTTTTATTACTCAATATGTTGTTACAAAAGTTGGATGAGAAAACGCGCACCGTTTTTGAGATTGAACATAGTAAGTACGACTTACCATCATACAACCAATTGATAGACTTTTTAAAAAATTATTCAAAAGCTTTTGTGCAGTTAATGCCATTAAGTTCAAAACCAAAACAAGCTTTTAATAATCCCAAAACTAATGCGTACAATTATAATAATCGACGTTCTGTAACATCTAATTTTTTAAACACTACAAATACTTTTCGAAAGGTAATGACGCCTAAATGTTCGTTATGTAGTTCCGCACATGTTCTATATAAATGTTCGCAATTTTCCGCTTTGTCTGAAAAAGAAAGCTTTCAATATGCTATTAACAATAAATTATGCAAAAATTGTCTGAGCAATATGCATGCCACGTCTCGTTGTAGTTCTAATTCTAAATGTAAAATTTGTCAAGGCAGTCATCATATCCTATTGCATTTAAGCTATTCCGAGAAAAGAAATTCGGAAAATCAAGTAATAGATTCGACGCAAGAGATAGTTCCAAGCAGCTGTAATCAACCAGAATCAGAAATAAGTGTCATGACTAATATCTTTACGTCCAAGCTTACAACAGTACTTTTGTCTACAGCCGTGGTACACATTAAAGATATAAGAGGCAACTATAGCACACGCTCATCAACTCAGGCAGTATGGCAAACTTTATTTCAGAATCATGTCCACATAAATTGGAATTAAAAAGGACTAAAGCAACACTTACAATTCAAGGATTAAATAGTATGTCCTCTCAATGCGCCAGTGGGGTAACATCTTGTTATATTAAACCAACGGAAAAATCGCAACCCGCTTTCGATTTTGAAGCCGTCGTCGTTAAACAATTATGTGCAAATCAACCGCAGATTCCTTTTAAGTTAGAGGATTGGACTCACATAAAAAATTTAAAATTGGCAGATCCACAATTTAATGTACCTGCACCAATGGATTAACTTGTTGGGGCTGAGTTAACTCTTTATATATTAAATAATACGCGTATTGTTGGCAACTCACAACAGCCTGTTGCTATTGATAGTATTTTTGGATGGGTACTACAAAGCAAATCCAATAACTCACAATATAACAAAGATCGTTCTTCATTCCAAATGTTAAATTATTATTGTTGACAACAGAGGAAAAAAAGCGAAGATCATTTTAAAAATACAGTCCAACGCTCCGAAGAAGGTAGATTTATTGTGAATTTACCGTTTAAACAACCAAAATCATTTTTGGGTCACTCTAAGTCTCACGCATTACGTCGCTTTCTTTTATTAGAAAAAAGACTTCTTAGTGATTCTGTCTAACACGCGAATTATTCTGAATTCATGAAAATCTATTTAGAGTCTAATCATATAGCACTAATCCCAGATTCTGAACTTATAGATAAACACGCTTATTACATTCCACATCATTCTATACACCGACCAGAAAATATGTCTACCAAACTGAGAGTTGTTTTCGATGCGTCCGCTAAGGCGTCTACAGGACTTTCGCTAAACGACACGTTAATAACAGGACCTAAATTGCAAAAAGATATTGTTTCGATTCTATTAAATTTTCGCTGTTTTCCAGTCGCCTTTATTTGTGATATTAAAACAAATATTTCGACAAATTTCTGTTCCACTCGACCAACGGGAGTATCAAAGGATATTATGGCGTTTTGACAAAAATCATCCAATTCGAGAGTACAGATTAAATACGGTTACTTATGGAGTATCTAGTTCACCTTACTTAGCCAACCGCGCAATACAAGAATTAGCAACAACCTATCAATCGCAATACGAAAACGCATCGTTTGTACTTCAGCATGCAATTTATGTTGATGATATAGTATACAGAGCTGAAAATGTTTATTCAGCAATAACACTGCAACACGAACTAATCCAATTAATAATACTGAGTCAATTTGAATTGAGCAAATGGGCGAGCAATTACCCTGAACTTTTAAACAACTTACAGTCGTCAGAAGCGACAACTATTTTTGAGTTTAATAAAGAAGAGCCACTTTCAGTTAAAGTTTTAGGACTTAAGTGGAACCCGGTAGACGATACATTTGCTTATTCACATTTACCACGCGTGAAGACGCCAACAAAACGACATATACTTTTTGAAACATCGCGCATATACGACCCTATAGGGTTTCTGACGCAAAAATTATCATGCAGCAGCTATGGGTATTAAAGATAGAGTGGGACGATCTCCCTCCTAGTCGCCTTATAAAAGATTGGGAAACACTGACAACTGAACTGAAACTATTGTCTGAAATCGTTATTCCAAGGTATTGTTTAAACAATGATGTTTCGAAGATTGAAATACATGGATTTGCAGACGCATCTCAAGTAGGATATTGCGCTGTAGTGTATCTGCAAAAAACGCAACACTCTGGACTCGTAACTGTCTCGCTTATGTGCAGTAAGTCAAGAGTCGCCCCTGTAAAAACTATATCAGTGACTTGAACTTTGTGTCGCCGTTTTGTTAGCAGATTGAGTCAGTTTTGTAAAACAAGCTCTGTTTAACATAGTCATTGACGAAATTCACGCATGGTCAGATAGTCAAACCACGCTTGCGTGGCTAAGATCATCGCCTCATACAAAAAAAGTATTTGTTGCAAACAGAATTACTTACATACAAGACATAATACCAGAAGCAGTTTGGCATTATGTGCCTTCTAAAGAAAATCCCGCAGATTGTGGTTCGCGAGGAATGACTCCTGCTGAGTTAGTTTCTCATTTGCTCTAGTGACAAGGCCCAATTTGGTTGTTGCAGTCGTCTGAAAGGTGGCCTAAACAACCTTCAATTAGTAATAGTGACGATGACGAAAGTAAACAATTTGTTTTAAATACGTTTGCTGAATTGCATGTTATTGATTTTTTCTTGCAAAGATTTTCGTCATTAAAGAAAATTCAACGCATATTATCATACGTACTACGCTTTATAAAATATTTAAAACCAAATACTACGTCATGCAAAACTAATTTAAGCGCTCATGAACTTGAACAATCGTTGATTGTAATTGTAAGGCACGTTCAACATAATCATTTTTCTGATTTGTCTAACGCTTGATAATAACAAACGTTATTTGTTGACCAAAGAGGTTGTCTTAGGGTGGGTGGAAGATTGCGCAATTCTCACTTATCATTTGATGCAAAACATTCACTTTTATCACCTAGTTCTCATAGATTAACCAAGTTAATCGTAGAAGACGCTCATAAAGAGTTTTTTCGTCCTGGGTCTAAAACGTTGCATTACCTATTGCTACAAAGGTTTTGGATATTATCGCCACGCAAAGCAATTTATAAATGCATTTCAGAATGCATAAATTTGTTACAAGCTTTAGGTCTTACAAACTTTGCACGGCCAACTCACACAGTCGGAGATAGGGGAGGTTCAAGTGAATAATAATTAAGGGCGCCAGATCATTTATAATTAACACTTCTGCCTCGATCAAAACAGACGGTCCAAACTTGTAACGAATTTTTAGGTTCGTAATCCTTGTTACTCTGATGTTCGGGTAACCACAACAAAAGAGAAAGGTATATTACTATAAAAGAAAGATTAACAGGTATAAAAACTTTAATTTAGTAACGTAGAATATTAACAAGAGTATATCTAATTCTCAATCCATAAATGCCAGAAGTATCGGCAACACACAATACATAAGTTGAGTCGAAGTGAATAGCGAAGAAAATTTCGTAATAAATATCGTTTGTACACAGCATGCAATACACACAAAATGATTAATGAAATTACCTTAATGGTATTGCAACAATAATCGTAGTTACGGAAATTAACATAAACAAAAGTTCCGTGAGTGACTTTTTTGACAGGGACAAAATAATTAAATAAACTTACCCACAATTCAGTAAATACTTGAGCGAAGAAAACGTTTTTTCCAGTAAGTGAGCCTGGAATAAATTTGAATAGCAAATCGTGTCAACACAATGACTCACGAAAGCAAGATCTACAAAATTGTTAATTACTGCTAGAAGAAAGTACACATAACAGAACCCGATTATCGAATGCTGTTGTACACATTCAATGAAAGTTGGTTTCGCAGGTGTTTGCCGCATGAGTAAGATCTCGAAGAAAAGTTCTTGTCTTCGGTTTTTTTAGTTTTAAACGTAGGCCTTATAGAGTTATACTCGTTCCATGAAGATACTTATCGATATTAATCCCTCATTATTCTTCATTGAATAGAAACATGTGGCCAAAGTGTGGCGGAACGGCTATCAAATTAAGAAGAAATTACAAAAGAATTCTAACAAAAGGGATGTAAATATCCTACCCTGTGACGAATAAATTATTTTAAAAACGTAATGAAATTGTAATTTGATTTCCATTACAGTGGATGATATTCGAAAACTTTCTTTAAGCGAAACAGGCCATTTTATGCAGTTGTCAGCTTAACGACTTCGTCGTAAAATGACAATCACAAGAAAAGATTGGCAGAAGGCGTCAAAACCGGAGTCTAATTTTAATTCAATATACAGGGTATTACGTTATAAAAATTTTGCACGTAACAAATTGTTTTAAGGTGAAACCTAAGTCGTATGAGCCGGTTATGGCGGACTTACCCAATTTTCGTGTATCGCAAGTTAAAGTTTTCTCGTTTGTCAGTATTGACTATGCTGGTCCTTTTAGCATTACATTATCTAGAACGCGTGGAGCAAAAACTTTAAAAGAATATGTATGCATTTTTGTATGCTGCGCTGTAAAGGCTATTCATATCGAATTAGCTTCTGATTTGTCATCATGAGTCTTTTATCGCTGCCTTGTAACGACAAATACTTACTTAAAGGTGTCATTTATATAACGCATAACAAATAAATGAATGCACCAGGCTAGCTCACAAAAATATTTATTTAAAACACACATAACAAACAAACTACATAAGAGCAATGAGAAATTTTCAGATTTATTTAATTAGAGTCGTGGGAATTCTTACGTTACTTAAGATTAAAATTTTCAATTTGATAAATACAAAAATTTATAAATTTGGACGCCACAATATTTTTTATATTAAAATGGTTAAATATTGAAACCAAAAGATTTACACTAACATAATAAAAAAAAACATATTTACATACTTTGACAGTTTCGAAGGTTAAGTATAAAATCAAAGTTACCTGATTTCAAACTTTAATGCGCAAGTCGAATTGGTGGGGTCATTTACGCGTACTCATCTAATTTATGCGATGACGCAACATTACGAAATTCTTGAAATGCATATTTAAATTTCCAAATTTTCCGTATTTATCCTGATTGATCTAATATTCGTACAGATCCATTAACCAGAACATCGTAAAACAAACGTAGCGTATGATAATCATTCGCAACATCCAACTCAAATTTTATCAGACGTAACACATAAATAATTATCGATTTTTACTCATAAAAATCATAATTCGTAACGGAAATTCTTCGTAACAGCGACGTTGTGACTAACATCAAACGTGCAGCGTAAACCATATCTTAATATCGCATTTCAAACATCCAAATCGTAAAAAGGCGTACGTATCCAAACGAAATTTTCGTAACCATAAACGAATTCACACGTACACAAATCAAAAAGCATCGAATAAATCAGAAAGCGTAGTCGTATATCAAAAGCAAAGATTTCCAGTTCGGACGTATCAAAAATTATTGCGCAACTTGCTATTTAGGCGTGGCCATCATATGACTTATTGAAATGATGCAATATGATGCAATTCCCGTAAATCGTATACTTAATTCTTTTTTGAAGATTTGAAACCAAGTACCATAAACAAAAAACCAAAAACTAAAACGTAAATTGCGATGTATTACACAACGTGGATCAAAACAAAAATGACTTACCCCTTCGAATTAACAGGTTTATCTTTATAAATTTCGTAAATTCAACGAAACGCAAATGCTGCTATCAAACGCAGGCTTAAATAATTTGCCCCATTACGCAAAAATTCACAAACACAAATTCAATAAGTGGTAATTCCACTTTTTGCAGCACACAAAAAAATGTCTGCTACGCCTCATTGCGAAACGTAAGATGTCGGAGGACGACTTCGTACTTAAGAAGAAGGCTCAAAACGCATGTGCGTGCGTCAAATTTATTGCGCAAAAGAATTTACATAAACAGTGAATACAAAAATGTTAATTAAAAACAGACGTATTCAATCGAAAAAAATTTGCACGTTACAGCCTTCCGACGATTTATTTCTCGTAGAGGTACGTGTTTTGTGATACTTAGTGACTAAGGAACAAATTTTGTAGGAGCCAGTCGTCAATTTTTTGAAATGGCAAAACTTACTTCTCATAAATTAAATTTAAAATTGAGTTTTAACCCCCCAGCCACTCCGCATTTTAATGGATAAAGTAAAACCGAGATAAAATCTATCAAAATCTACATTAATCGTGTGTTATAGGTACTCAAATTTTAACGTACGAAGAGTTCTACACGTTTCTCACGCAAATTGAATCCGTATTGAATTCGCGACCGCTTTGCAAGATCAGGCATTAACGCTTGCGCATTTGCTTAATTTAAAACCTTTAAATGCTACTCTACCTGAACCTGATTTAACACATTTAACTCTTAATCGTCTTAGCCGCTGGCAACTATTGCAACGTATGAACTATGACTTCTGGAAAAGGTGGAGTAATGAATATCTTCACGCGTTGCAACGGCGTGCCAAGTGGTTCAATCGTACAGGAGATATTAAGATTGGGTCTCTCGTAATCATAAGGGATGAACAAAAACCTCCTTTGAAATGGGAGTTGGCCAGAGTTCTTAAGTTACACCCGGGTTCTGACGGGGTCGTTCGAGTAGTAACTTTTAAAACTTCTCGCGGCGTTTTCCAGAGACCAGTACTTAAGCTGTGCCTTTGCCTAATCATTAATTCTATTTTTAGTTTCTTTTTTCTTTACTCAAATATCTTTGCTTTTGTTTATCTACAAAAAGGTTTTTTTTGTTAATTTTTTTGCTTGAAAATCCTATAAGAATTTTGGTAGGTGGAAATGTTAACACCGCGTAACGTTTAAGTTTATTTTATAATTAAATTATGTTGAGAATAAATTTTTCTTTTAATACGCAAAATTCATTTTTTGAAAAGCGAGAATTATCGCAAAAGGCCAGTATGTAAATTAAAATAGAATGCAAATGTGGTTTTTGTGTCGCAGAACATTTAATTTTGGTGCCGGAAAACGTGGGGTTTTTGTGTTGTCGTGCAGAAGGGTTAAGAGGTCATCGCCGTGGATCAACAGCTAGGCCTAGCAGAACCACGACGACTAACTGGAGAACGGCAGCGCAAAAAAACGTAAGTAAGAAAATTTTATTTTCAACAATTAAAAAGGGAGCAGAATTAAAATTAACGCGGTCCGCAGCGACAGCTATTAACACGCATAAAATTTCATTATGATGTCTCAAGCCGTTTTGAAAAAATTTAATTTTCACTCTTTTTTTTAATTAAACTTTAACACGCTGTAGATCGGTAACGAAGCGTTTGCGGAACTATGTTTATAGGAACATTTTTTGTATAAAATGACCTGGGCAATCACCCCCTTTAATATTGCCGCATCTTTTTTAAACACCCTGTATATTGTTTATATTTTTAAAACAATATAATATACAATGTAAACGCTCCAAGTATTTATAAATAATAAAAACAAGTAATTTAACGTTATTTTTTTTATAAAATCCCAATAGGAGGACGTGTAAGAAGAAAATTAATTTCTTTGGATTATATTCTGTAGGCGACGTTTCACAGACTGCAGTGTCTGCTTCATCAGGCCTTCAATTATCCAATAAGGCAATTGAAATTTAAGTACTAACTACATTTAAGACCATGAAAAGAAAATAAAAACCAGTTTATATTGCATGTTAATTTTAAAAACAAAAGTTATAAAATTATAATATATGGTTTGAATAAACGCACTTTAAGCACACGTAGATGACGACAACGGTAAAAATAACAGAGAAAGGAAAAACATCAATCGAATCAAGAATTTTCTAAATAATGGTAACAAAGCTTTCACGAAATCAAAGGTAAAAGCAGGAAGAAAAAATGTAAAAACACAACACTAAAATTGCACAGCATTAAAGCTGATAATAATTGAGTAACAGCTGACATTTTCAACTTTTCTTTTTCTTCTTTGTTTTTTTATTTTAAATTCAACATGAGAAGTAAGTTCTGATTCCGTATTCGTTATTCAGAGAATAAAATAAATAGATTATACATTTTTTTATTCTAATAAGAAATGAATAAACGTACAATTACAAAATTCGTTGGTTTAAAGCAAAGTGACAATTACAAAGTAAGTGGTAAAGTTTGGTTTTGTTGATGAAACCATGAAGTCTAAGTTTGGGTCAAATGGATGTTTGCAGTGCGTTTTTGTAAGGTGAATTACAAACTTTACACTTTTGTATGCCAAATAAATAAAAATATGTAAATTGAATAAACGCTAAAGAAGAATTTGCTAGTATTAAATAAATAAGTGCACATTCAGTGTTTTTTACGCGCATGTATAAATAAATATTAGTATTCTTTTTATTGCGAACGCTGTATTTATTAATTAGTTAGTTATAATTTTCAGTGTTTGTTTTATTGTGTTTTGTTGTGAATAAAATTATATCCAATAAATAAAGAACAATCACCAGAAATAAACAGAGTACGTGTAATAAACCAAAAAGTTCAAGAAATAGAAAAATTAAAACTGTTTATAATTGTTTTTCGTTATTTTAATGCTATGTTGATCAGATCTAATACTTTAGCGTCCGATCACAATTTTTAAATATAAAAGTTGCCAATAAAAAGTTCTTATAGAATTATAATTCATTGATTAATTAAACGTGATCTAAGTACACGTTACTTATACGTTCCTAAATAGAGGTTTCGAATACGTGGTATTTGAATAAGGTTGATACGTGCTTTTATAACAAAGTTTGATACGTGTTTTAAGTTAACTGTAAATAACATACAAGAATAAAATTTTCTGGTAGTTTACATTAGAAGCATGTTATCAATCCAAAAGTATTCAAATGTAATATTGTAATTACATTTGTTTATATATAAAAAAGAAAACTTTTAGGTATGTCGTCAGCAAAGAGCAAAATAAATTGAAGTCAAAAATGAAGAGATTTGTTCTACACTCAATCTAAACTAGATTTGAACGCTTAGATGTATCGTAAACGCACTTGTATAAATAAAAGAGTGAATATTTGTTTCTAAAAGATTATACGTGTTTCTCGGAAAGAAACTTTGCAATTTCAGAGACAAAGCGTGCAATTTCTGAAAAACGAACGTCGTCAGCAATTTTCACAACGAAAATCTGTCTTTCATTAACCGCCATCCTTGTCTGTTATCTAAAATCTAGTGTAATATTTTTCCCACACAAATGCTGTACTTATCTGACTACTGTTGAATTTATCTATATAAATTTTCTGTTCTGTAAAATTGTCATTTTAAGTAATTTCAATTTGTTGCTTTTCGATTGAGTGTTATTATTTGTTCTACGACGTGTCGTAAAAATATTTAAGGAAGAAACGGTTGTGATTTACAGAGTATTTCAGAACATTTTATATGAACGTAAACATCGGTTAGCATGAAAATATAATCTAATTTTATGTTCACTCACGAAGAAAAACGGAACTTTTCTGAATCGGCGTTTACTACTTCAAATAATTTATTACAAGGAATATAAATTTAGGCTACATTTAAAAAGACTGTCATTAGAGATAAAATAATTGCGCTACAACGCTTTTTGTAATTTTTGAGTGTGTAGCAAAATTCTTATCTTTTTAGATGCTTTTTTAACAATAAATTTTTTTACAACTAATTTAACGTTTTATTGAAAACAATTACCCTTTTTTTATGCAAGTTTCAGAATATAATATTTAGATCTTTTAACGTTGTAAAACCCACCGCTATATTCGTATTATAATAGTTGTTAGTTCTTTTATTATTTATCGTAAAAATCTCCAGTTGTATATAAAGAAAAATCAATGTTTTCTGTTTAAGAACTCATCAGATAATAACTTCTCCAGCATTAATTTTATTGGTTGGAAATAAGAATCACTACAATTCACAAAAAAATTAAATTTTTGTAAAAAAATATGCTGACAATAAGTGTATTAGTAACATATTTTTTACAAAATCATTAAGTATTTAGCAAATTATCACTGATGTTTAATATTACTTATAGTTCAATGTATTGCTGAAACATAAAAAGTAAATAATAAACAGTTATTAGAAAAGTTTTTGAGTTGCTATTTGATTGGTGACTAACTTTTGTAGTGTTTCTCGTCAACTAGTTTTTTGTTAGTTTAACTTTGTAGTTCGTAAAAGAAAAACTTATGTTTCTACGTTTAATAAATACTGTCTATCTTTCTTTTTAATCATTTAAATTTTTTTGCAATAATTATATTTTTAACAAGCAAAAAGTAGAACTAATGCAATTTTGTGTGTATGCAGTGCGTTTATTTGTCAATTAAAAACAAAATTTGATGAAGCTGACTACAACGTATGCATTCATATAAATTTTATTATAAAAGAATGAGCAAACGTTACAGCACAAATACAAGTTGATAATTGAAAAAGCTCAATTACGAGACGTGCCAGAACAACAATTGAATAATCAGCGCAAACAATAAATGAATGCCTAATGGAACTTTAATCTAAACATGAGCAGTAAAAAAGATGATCGGGAGAAATCTAAACCAATTAAACGTAATGCTTTTTTGTTACGATACCAATGAAACAGTTTTCAAAAGATAACGTTTGAACAGAATTTTAGTTTTTTGTACTTAATTAACTTTTAATAAAAACAACTCTTTGTCATTGTTTGCTGCTTTTGTCTCTTTTATAGCAAACTCAATTTTAATAAAATGTGTCTTTATTGTATTTGTTATTTTTTCTATTGTCTATGGTATAAATAACAATAATAATAATAATAATAATAATAATAATAATAATAATAATAATAATAATAATAATAATAATAACAATAATAATAATAATAATGTTTATTGTGCTGATAATCACAGAGATCTTGCACTCGTCATATATCAAATAAAGTAAAAAAATATAACAAAGTTTATATAACATACATGTAACAGAGTCATACGACGTAGATTATAAACAGATAATATAATATATAATAATATAATACTAACGGGTAAAACAAATTAATTGATGAGACTTCCGTACGTAGCAAAATTAGCATTATAATACTTTAAAATCGTACTTAGTGTATTGTTCTACGCTGTAAAAAACGTTTTCAGTTAAAAACTTGAGCATCTTTTTTTTAAAAGTTCTAATAGGCAGATCTTTAAATGTAACGGGTAGCACATTAAAAAGTTTCGGAGCCAGATAATCCAAGCCTTTTTGAGTAAGACTCAACCCACAAAAATTAGAACTATAATGATTGTTAGTTCTTGTTAGGTAATGGTGTCTATCATTATGTTTAGACCACAAGCAGTCATTTTGCTTAACGTAAAGTAGGCACTGAAAAATGTAGATAGATGGAATAGTCATTATAGATAACTCACGATAAGCTTCCATACAATCTGCTCTGTATGGTAGATCAGCTAACACACGAATAGCTCTGCGTTGGATTCTAAAGATGTATTTCATGTGGGCCGACGAACCCAACAGCAGCGTTCCGTATGCGCAATGCGAATGAAATAAACCATAGTATGCAGTTTTTAGGACATGTTGGGACACTTTGTTTTAAAGACTTTTGAGGACGTATAAGTTGCGGGATAATTTAGCCGACAACGTAATGATATGTTGCTCCCATGTAAGTTTACAGTCAAGTGTCACACCTAAGAAATTTATTTTATTCGTTGCGTTTAACATCGACGGATCGACTCTTTTCAGAGTAAACAGTAGTTTTTTTGTCTTTTCATTGTTGAGTAGTAGTTCATTTTATGAGAACCATACATTTGCTTTTAGCTGCATATCGTTGACCGTATTGTTAAGTGTATTGATGTTTCCATCTCTTATTAACACAGTGGTATCATCTGCATAAAGTATGATATTATCGTTATCCATGTATTTCGGGAAATCATTAATGTAGATCAGGAACAACATTGGTCTAAGAATTGACCCTTGAGGCACACCGTCTATTACCGCAATCACTGGCGAGAATAAATTGTTAAATTTAACGCATTGTTGTCTCTTTGATAGATACGAATTTACCAATTTGATACTGTTGTCAGTGAAGTTGTAGTGATTAAGTTTATCAAGCAGTAGATTGTGCGATATGCAGTCGAATGCCTTACTGATATCGCAGAATATTGACAAAGTGTGGTCGCCACTTTCAAAGGCGTCTAATACTTGATTTGTAAATGAAATCAGAGCAGAAGTTGTATTCATGCCCTTTCGAAAACCAAACTGTTTATTATGGTGCAAGTTGTTCTCTTCGAAGTATTCGGAAATCTGATTATACAGCAATTTTTCTAAAATTTTGGATAAAACAGGTAGAATAGAGATTGGCCTGTAGTTGCTGACAGCATTAATGTCACCGGATTTAAGGAGTGGTAAAATTATTCCTATTTTAAGACAATCCGGAAATGTGTGGTTGGTTATGCAATCATTAATTAGTGACGTTAAAGGTGCTACTATGTTGTTGACTTCTGAGTTTATTAATCGAGTAGATAAGCCATAGATATCTCTGGAGTTACTGTTCTTAAGAGCCATTATGATATCCCTTACGGTATTAATAGAAACTTCCTTGAAGGTAAATTTGGGAGTTTTGGTATATACTCCTTGACATCAATTGTGTCTGCATTGTTTTTTTTAATCATTTGTTTGACAGAAACAGCAGTATCTGCAAAAAATGCATTAAAATCACATACGTCGATAGAGGTAGATATATCGTTAGAGAAGGGCTTTCGTTTATGATTGATTATTTTCCATAATTTTTTTGCTGAATTACAAGAATTTTGTATGACAATATCATTGCAGAGTTTTTTATGACGTTGGATTTCATTTCTGTAAAATCGTCGAAAAGAATTTCGCTTGTGTACAAGGATGGAGTTATCGGGAAACTTTTTGCATAATTCACATATAAGCAAAAATTGATTCCTGAGTATTTGTAGTTCCTTATTAAACCATTTAACATTACCATCGTGGATACGCGCAGATATGATTCTTTCAGAGAATGCGATTTTAACTGATTCACTCAGGTTTTCAACGAATATTCTAAATTTATCATTAATGCTCAAATTTGAGTGGCGGACAAAATCCCATAAAAGGTTGCTAATAATGTGGTGAAAAGAATTAAGACCTTTGATTGTGAAAGGTCTACACTTATTGATGGAAGTCAGCTTCTTATCTCTTGAGGTTGTCATTATGGTAATTCTTTGCCCCAAGTGGTCCGACAGGTACGTCTCCATGTTTGTTGTATCGTAGTTTCCAAATGCAAAATTGATGAAAATATTGTCCAGGCAGTTTGAGTTTCTTGTACTATCTTTGATTGTCGGAATAAATCCAAAAGAATCAAACAAATTGCACAATGCTAAAGACTGACGGTCATTTGTGCCGAATTTAACATTGAAATCGCCACAGATTATCGTCTCCTTACCCTTCGGAAGTTTATCAAGTACGCTTTCCATTACTGATAACATATTATTAAAGTCGCCTGACGGAGATCGGTATATACAAATAATGATAATGTTCAAGGAGGAGCATAGGATGGCAGTAACTTCGCATACTAATTCCATCAATAATTCATTTATAGAAGATATGAGTCGGAAGTTTAAAGAACGATTTACTAAAATCATTACACCACCATGAGAATTGACTTTTCTAACAAATGAAGACGCTAAAGTTAGGTTTGCAATGTTTACACTATTTTTGGTTTCATTATCCGTTAACCAATGTTCACTTAAACATAAGATGTCAATCATAGGTAATTGTTGCGCCAAGAAACAGCTTAACTCGTCAATTTTTTTCCTTAGGCACTGAATGTTAAGATGAAACAGTGTCAGAGTAAAAGGATCTTTGTTTGTATTACTGACTAAGTTTTTATAATCCCTACACAAGGTTGAAGAAAAAAACGGTTATTTTTACATCTGTAGGCCATGTATCAGAAGACGTCACAACTTTTGTATCAGTTTCAGAAACTGTGATTTTAAAGGAGCTATACTCATTCGGTCTGCGGGCTTGTAGTTTTTCACATTTAGCATCGTTAATGTTTTAATGGTACTTAACAAGTATAAATTATATCCTTTAAATAATATAATTAGAAAATTATGTTTTTATTTTATTTAAAACTGTCACTTATTGAACGTTTTTAATTGTTGAAATAGCTTAAACCATTTTTAATATTGCATAAAATTAATTTTTTTAAAAAAAGATTAACCTGATCAAGTTAAGCGTGTAGTAAAAAAAAACTAAATAGTTTTTTGTGACGTTCCTCCACATCAAAAACTTTAATCCCATTTATTATTTATTTAAAACATAATTTGGTGTATAATTATCTTAAAGCTTTCTTTAAATAACTACTACAATTATTTAAATTATAACTGTCGTCTAATAATTTGCAAAAATTTATTATTTAATGCACTACAATTTAATTACAAACCAGAAAGTTAATTAACTTAATGTCTACGTCTACGTAACTTTTATGCGAAAAGGTGCAAACAAAAAGAAACATTTTGCGCTTTGGACATTTTTAGTATATCAATTATTTCGGTAAAGATTTGTGTTTCCAAACAAGCAATATTAGAGCATAGCCATTAACAATTCAATATCGAGCAAATTTTCATAAAACGTCTCAATAAAACGCCCCTGATTTTTTGCAACAAATCCGATTTTTAATGAATTGCGACTTTCTTATATTTTCGTCTGTCGTATAAAATTTATGGTTCGAAAATCTATTCAACCTAAATATTTTTATCCCCCAAAACCTGCAAGGATATTTTAGAAAACCCAATTATTATGAAATTAAAGTTTTACGCTCAATTTACATCGTCTTTAAGGGATTACCTTTGTAATTATGAGAAAGAGTAAACAACAAGAACAATCATTAGTTAAAACTTAAATTTTGAATTGGAAAATTTTGTCACTTATTCGCATACTCTCTTGATACTCGGAAAACCGGAGAAATCTTTAGCATCAAAGGACACGACGTTTTACAAAATAGCTACTTTAGGATGGCACAAGATTGTCAATTATCAAAGCAATTATGTAATTTAATAATTTTTAATAAACTCTTTAAACTTATTTTCGTTTGATCTTTCGAAAATAGAATTCTGCATTAAAAATACATTTATATTAGTATGTCATAACCCTTAAAATGTTTTTTCAGTATTTGTTTATTAAGTTATTTTAGAAAATCAATTTTATGTAAAAATTTAAATTTTGTCAGCAAAATAAAAAAGTTCAGAACCTAATAGAAAGTGTTTTAGCGTAAAAATTAAAATAAAAAATCGGATTGTACTTCTTAAGAACTCTCATTTTGTAAATATATTAAAATTTACCTGCTGGTCCAATTTTTTTATTATTGATCACTCAAGATTACTGGATTTTATGCGCTCGTCCGACTGTACGAAAAGCTATGTTAAAAAGTAATAGTTTTTGCATTAATCATAAACTGCATAATCTGATTTATCTTTGTGTGGAGTGTCTAAATTGACTGTTTTAAAAAAAACTGTATTAGTTTATGCTCTTAACTAATTAGTCTTGGTCGTTGTAAAAAGCCTGTAATTTAATCAGCATACATTCGTCTGTTTATTTGTCTTGCGACCAAACCCGTTCAGTTCGATCTGGTATTTGACCTGCACAACGAAAAGGTTTTTCTGAGTTTAAGCGATTTTTGTTTAGACGTGGTGCTTCTAAAATACTTTCTTATTGTGGCATTACTTTTTTTAGGATTCAGCGTAACCTGAAAAAAACTAAATCGATTAAACGCTTCCACAAAAAATCAAGAAGCTTTCATTAATGAGTAAAACGAATATAATAAAAAATAAAATGTTAGTCTTTGCGGTAGTCCGCATTTATCTGAGTAGTGGAAGTGAATACAATATGCCCACCCTAAGTGATTTTTTTTTGTAAATAAGGTAATGTTGAGTAATAAGCAATAACAATTATTTCATGATAAAGTTCAACATCTTTAGAATAAAAAAAAAATAGTTGTGAAAAATTAGTTTTGAATTGTTTTACCAATTTAAAAAAAAATGTGTAAATGGGCATATTGCCAACACGTTTTGTTAATATGGTCATGCACGAAAAAAGTGATGTTTTTAAGAGAAATATTTATTTTCTTCTCGTAGCCCTTTCTCTGTGTTGCACAACCTGTACGCTCTGTCGATTAGAGATTTTACTACTCCCCTCTTCGTAGATGTGGAATGGTTGGATTCAAAGTTAAGATATCGACCGGTGTGTGTCGGTTTCCTGTAGACAGTCGTTTCCATAATTCCCTTGTTCTTTGTTACGTGAACGTCTAAAAAAGGAAGTGAGTTCTCCTTTTCCTTTTCCATAGTGAATTTGATGGATGGTTTGATGTTGTTCAGATGTTGTAGAAAAAGGTCTAGATGCCGATTACTGTGGTTCCAAAAGGTATCGTCAACATATCTAAGCCATGTCTTGGGTTTGAGTTTTGATTTTTCTATGGCCTGAGATTCAAACCAGTTCATGTAGATGTTGGCGACTACTGGTGATAGAGATGAACCCATTGGTAGTCCTTCGTCTTGAGTGAAGAATCTGTTTTTCTCCTAAAAGTACTAGTTCTAGAGGCAACATTCTAGGAGTTTCATTATTCCTTCTACCGGCAGCGTGGTTCTTTCCTGGAATTTTTCATCTTCTCGGAGCTTTGTTTGAATGATTTTCAATGCTTTTTCAACTGGCACATTAGTATAAAAACTTTCTAGGTCAAAGCTGACTAATTGATCCCGTGGTTGTAGCTCTATTGTTTAAAGAATCTTAACGAAATGTTTGGAGTCTTTGACAAAAGATGAGCTGTTCTGTAGTGGTTGCACAATTGGTAGTCAAAATCTGGATAGCTGGTATGTAGGTCCATTACGCGAGCTGGTTATCGGTCGAAGCGGCATGTTGTTATTATGTATCTTTGGTAGTCCATATAGATGCGGCGGTTTGCTGTAGTATAGTGTTAGCATCGTTCTCATCCTTGGTGTTAGATGTCTTTCGTAAAGTTTTAGGATTTGATAGATCTTCCTCTCCAAACTTGCTGTCGGATCTATCTTTAGTCTGCGGTAATTCCCTTGATTAAAGACGTCTTCAATTTTTTGATCGTATTCTTCTGCTTGTGTTGGATTCAAACGTGTTGTCTCGACGGCACCAATGATGTCTAGTACAGTCTACAGTTACTGTCTACAGGAAACCGACAAACACGGGTCGATATCTTAACTTTGAATCCAACCATCCACATCTACGAAGAGGGGAGTAGTAAAATCTCTAATCGACAGAGCGTACAGATTGTGCAACACAGAGAAAGGGCTACGAAAAGAAATCAAAAACATTATAAACGATCTAAGGCAGAATGGTTATCCAGAAAAGATTGTAGGAGAGCTTTTACAGAAAAAGCAATTGAACACCATGGAACAACCTAAAACAGAAGAACTGCCCAATTCACTGCTGAGCATCCCATATGTCAAAGGTTTATTAGAATCAACAAAACGTATAGGAAAAAGCTACAACTTAAATGCAGTGTTCAAATCATCGACCACCATTAGGAGTATAATTTCCAACACAAAGCCACAAACAAGTTGAGATTCCCAAAACTGTATTTACCAAGTTCTATGTGAATGTGGCAAGTCATACGTGGGGGAAACCAAAAGACCACTGACATCAGGCTGAAAGAACATCAGACGCACACACAGAGAGGAGAGACTTCTAACATTGGTACAAACGGAAATTTAAAGAAGCGGCATTCATCAACAACAACAAAAAAATTTTCAGCCAGCCAAGTGATGAGATAAGCAACATATGGAAACCACTAATCAAACCTCTAAAACAACTTAAACTTCACTAAGTAATTTTGTTAATTAATCTGTTACGCTAAGTTGATTTTGTACGCTTGTACGCTTCATCGAACATGTCTTTAGTATAGAAGCTCCAGTAGTTTCTAAGTTTGTTAGTATTCACCTAATGACGATTGCAGATACCACAGCAATCGAAACGTTGTATATATTCGTTTCAAAATAATAAACAATTAAAGTTCAGCAGAATGTTACTGCTAAGTAAGTACACCACAAAAATGATATTATTAATGATAATAATGGGCAAATAAAACTGTCTTTCATTTCTTTGGTTAAGCCCACACAATCCTCATGAACATATTTTTGGCAGACAATACACAGGCGCATATCAGAAATTTCATTCATCTGACACACTGAACAATACCAGTTTTCCTTATCTGCATTTGCTGTGTTATTTTCGTTGCTCGTAGCTTTAGTTGATCACTTAGCTTTAGGTGTTAATGTAGCTTTAGATTTTGTAGCTTTGGGTGTTGATGTAACTATAGATGTTGTACCTTTGAGTGTTGACGTATTAATTGTAAAAGTTGTAGCTATCTCGTTATTGTTAAAAACTGCTTTTTTGCTACAAGAGCACGACTGTTTATGGCCCTGTGCCTAACATTTGTTACAGATTTGACAACTTTTTCCGGAGTCTTTAACATTTCTGTTATTGACATATTAAGTGCTTTCGGCGAGGAAAAATCATCATTTGATTCAGAGGCATCTTCTTCTGAGCTGTCATCATCAGAGCAGCTACTTGGAGTTCTTGGTCTCTTTCGTATGATGATGATGGCCCTGCTTTAGAGGACACTGCTTTGATTGGATCAGCGATCGGCTGTTTTGGTTTGTCCCTTTACATCAGTAACTTCACTAGGGGCAAATGCTAATTCCGGTATTGCTTCGAGATTGAATGGAAAAATACCGGTTGCAGCAAAACCAGCCTTTATATTTGCTAGAGTTACGTTTTTATCCCAGACAACACTAAATATTTCTCCAAACCGCTGCTTTGTGATGTTTCGATCTTTGTATCTTGTCCAATATTGGAGTACCTGATCATCCCAGTGGTATTCGAACGAACAAAACACCGATTTATCCATGGGTTGGAGTTTGTGCGTAGTGTTGCTTGGTAAGCAGAAAAGCACAATAGTATGTCTTTCTGGAACATCAACAATAGTATAGTCTAGATGGGATTTGGCACCATCAAAAATTTGTTTGTATTTAGCCAAATGCTCAATCCAGGTGCAAAATGTGGTAATGTTCATACTACCTTTAGGGGTCATGAGCACCAGTGATCCCGGAGGTAATGTATCCCACCCATTCGGGTTTCATCTTTTCCTTTAAAAAGAATTGTTGGCGGAATAGAATTATTGCAAGCTTTGCCACAGGAAACAATTGTGACGTTTTCTCCATGCTCTGGTGCTACCAAGTGTACACGTTTTGCGCTTTTTTTTGCGAGCACACTTTGTTGGTGATGTAAATTTAATCGACAGCCTTTTTCATCGACGTTGAAAATCTTTCCTGGGCTATCCATAAGATCCAGTTTCAAAATAATTTTTTTAAGTTTTTCGAAGTAGTCATTTACGATGAATCAGTTAAGTTTCTGAGCACTGGCGGGGTGTATACTTTGTGCTTTTCTTTGACTCATTGCAGGATTACGTTTAAAAAACCCATTAAGCCAATACCGGCCAGCCATTTTGGACATGGTAGAAAATTTATTTTGGATACCATTTTCGGTGCAGAAACTGAAAACACACCTTCGAACTGTCCTTGATGTTAGTGGGTAACCAACTTCTGCCAATCGGATTATTCTTGCAGACAGTTCTCTTTCTTGATCAGCAGTTAGTACCGGTTTGCGCCCCATTTTTGCCTTAGAGGTTTCGTTACTATCAACATATCTGGATAAAGTTCTTCTCGGTATTGAAAATGTTTTTGAAGCACCTTGACGAGACATTCGACTTTCCTGCACAGCGGAGACAACATTTTCTAAGCCTTCTCGTATCCACTTACTCCTACTCGATTTCTCACTTTACCAGTCATATCTGTAATAATTTACACTAATACATTGTATGAAAACCAAAAAGCTGACAATACGTGCACGTGCTAGCAATATGCTCATGTGCATATTGCCAACTCAGCATGGTGGGCATATTGCTATACAAGAAATAAAATTAGGTTAAGTAATAATTTTTGCTTAAGGCGTAACCTTAAATCGATCGCTTTTCACCACAATCTAAGCTTCAATACTCTTCTAAGGAACACAAGATAGTTCAGTTTAATACCACATTGTTTCACGACTCTATAATAAAAAACTTGACGAATAAATATTACAACGGCGTCTTATAAAAATAATACGTAACCGTTCCACTCGTGTCGCGCGGGCTACTGACAAAATTGTTGGTCAACACAAGAGAGTAGGTGGGTAGGCACACTATGCGATGGTACGTACCGTCATCTATCGTACAATAATTAATCTACAGCTAGTGGGCATATTAACAACATGCGCATATTGTATTCACCTACCTTATAAAACATTAACAATGCTAAAACTTATCTATTTTATGTTGTCAGTAATCAATTGTTAATTCTAATACTAAAATCGTTGTCACGATTGAAGTTATTGGGGATTTCTATGCTTTTCTATTGAAAAGTGGAGATTTTGCCATAACCGAAGCGTTATCTATAATGGCTTGTAGTAAAATAATGTTTACCAGACTTAGAAATATGCCTTTCCCGATACAACGATTATGGTCTAAAATACGTGTGATGACGAAACGACCAGTTTCACAGATATAGACTAAACCACATAAACACGAAGTTTGGTATACAGCTTAAGATGAAAGTGTAGGAAAGTTGTCCTTGCGAGAAAAAATAATTTGAGAAATCTTACCTGTCGAGTTGGATATGGGTTTAATTCTATTCTTATAAAAAAGTTTCTCTATTTGATCTGTAACCATATAAATGTAAGATAAAATTGCTAATTTTAGATTGGAATCGGAAGTAGAAATGTCCTCAGATACTCAAATACGAGAATGTAAACAACAATTTATAACTGCCTAAATATCCCGCTTTATATAACCATTGTTTACTACGGTTCTAGTAAGATGACAAAGTCCCAAATCTAGATTTTCGGGTTGGCTAACAGAAAAAGCGCGATAATAATAATAATCAGCAATAATGATAAAACTAAACATAAAACAACATAAAAATGGCATAAGAGTTTCTCGGGTTTGCGTGTCACAAGAAGAAATGACATCAAAACTCACAAGAAGATCATTGGGATCAAGCGCTATAGATTTTAAACGTTAAATAAAAAGATGAAAATTAAGGCTGTGAGAAGAAGTTTTACCTGTAAATTTAGAAAAAATGTTAGACAAAAATTGGATTAGTTTCTAAGTAAAAGATTAAATAGTACTGACGATAGATCTAAAAAGTATACCTTGTTAGTAGACTTTGGGAAATCCTTGTAGACAAAGTGGTTTAGAAGCTGAGAAGGTAAGTTGACTTTTGGTTTCAGAATTTAGATTAGATTTGATGATTTTGCAGACCTTAGGTTCAATCTTCGAATTACGGCTTAAAGAAGCGTACGTATCCTCTGACAGAATAGAATATGTATTTTCTCAACGTAATCTGGTAGAAAATAACAGCAGCGTTGCCTTTGTCGTTTAGAAGAACGATGCTATTGCGGTTCTTATAAAGACTTTTCAAAGATAATTTTTCCGAGAGATGTTGGATTTAGGAACTTTAAATGATTCAAGCATTTTGCAAGTTTGAATACGAATGGGATCTAATATATGGCGGAGAAGATGTTTTATAGAAGACTCAACAACACATAAAATGTATTCTCTAGAAAAGCGTTTGAGAGCAGCAGCAAAATTCAAACCCAAAAAACCGATTCCCGTTATGAAGTAAGAAAGACTATGGATTTCTTAAGCCAGTAATTGAAGAAATTTTTGAATTCCAATAATTAAAACTTCAGTGGTTAGCCGTAGAGTAGTATTAGACCACTGGTGAGTAATGTTGTCAAAAAAATTCTAATCATCTGGATTCAAGAAGAAGATAAAAGAGTTGTTTAGAAATCGTTTCTAACTCGCCTCTATTTTGTTTAAACCGTTTGCGCATCAACGCTAAACTATCACGGTAAATAACGTTTTTAGGTAATTTATTTATATAAAAATCATTAAAAAACGATTTATCAAAATTGATCAGATTTTACAGCTAAACATCTACAAAAGGTTCAACTCACTACGCTAAAAATGAGAAAAACCCGAAAAAACTTTAATAGCACCTCATACATATATCAAGGAGGTTTTGTAAACACGGCTGTAAACTTTTTATGAAAAACTAAATTGTAGTGACTGAAACGACCTACCTAGTGACATCGGCACTGCAGTTTTAATTAATTAAAAAAAGTTTAAAGGATATACTCTTAAACCAATATTGTTATGTATTTAATAAAGTTATTTCATATCATTTATTTGAAATGTAGTTGATTAGTAGTATTATTTTTGATTAAAAATTAAATGGTTAAATTTTTATTTCTAAGCCGATGAATTTTTAGTAAATACCATACACTTTAATAATCAGCGTAATTATTACTTATATAATTTCTGAAAGTTTCTTAATTATATATAATGCATAATTAACTTTTTAGTTTATCAGCAATAAAATCAATAATTATGCAAATTTTATTACAAATTTGCTTTTTAATTAAGATAAAAAATTATTACACAATTTATCGTTTTAGTACTAAACAAAACTGATAGTAACCTTGATTAATTTCGCACTTAGACTGAGCAACTATTTATTACTGTAAGTTAAAGTTTGTTTAGACTCTTTGGAGCATGCATTTAATTTAATTTAACTTTTTTATATGCAATTACAGTGAGATCTTAACTTTATATAGGTTTTTTTTAGTAAAATGCAAACTTTTCTTTTTTTCAATATTTAATTTTTGTATATGATTTATGACAAATTTAAATAAAATTACTTGTCGTTTAAATAATATTTTAAGATTTGATAGAATTTAGATTTCTGAATTAATATTGTATAATCGGTTTAACGCGCAACGACGTTTTTAATTTTCCGGTCTTTGTAACAACTAAAATTACATGCAAAGAAAGTCTTTTAAAAAGCATATATTTGTAATATGTTGGGTCACATATAAGCAACGAAAAGATTAAAAAGCAAAAAAAAAGAACTTCAATTTCTGAAATTCAGTTCTATTTGTACTTTCGAGCATTTCCCAATTGTACACTACACAACTCCAAGCGTAAATGTGTGAACGACGTCCGTCAAATGTCTAACAAAGAAGCTCAGGAAGACGTTTGCTATAAATGCCACGTATCTGACAATAATAGACAACTACAGTCCGCTGTTCGTCAGAATTGGACTTATTCTACATGGACATAAAATTTGATATACAAAATATGATAATTTAATTTCCTAAATACATTTCTGAAATATATAATCTTAGCGTTGCATATGATTGCATGTTATCACAATTTAAATACTGCCATTGTATTTTGTGCATTTATGCGTCTATTTAAATTGTAATTAAAAACTAAGACTACGGATAATAGAACGCTTAATCCTGAATTATACTTTACAAAATGTGTATTTTGAGATAAATCCTCATCTGCTTAGTACTCGAGCATTTCATTTACTAACTTGATTGTAACAGTTATTTTGTTTAAAAGTTTCAAACAAAAAATATTTTTGAATGCAATTGTTTAAACTAAATATATTTAAAATAACAAATTAATAACTTCTATTAAAGCAACAAATATAAATAAATATTTTTTCACAGCATGCGTATTACGATTTCATACATTTCAGTGCTATATTGTCTACAGTTATTTTTTTGAAAAATTTTGTTTAATAAAAGCGAAATTCTTTTGTAAAAGATAACAAATCTAAATTTAAATGATATTTTTATAAGATTAAATCAAGTAATTTATCAAACAAATTAGTATTTAAAACAATTGGAATTGGAATCTTGAAATCAAAAAACAAAAAAATACAAATATTTTGGATTTAGAAAAAATTGTAAAACTTGCGAAAAACGAAAGATTATGCAGTAGGTACGTATTTTTGTTTAGAAGAAAAAAATTAGTAACAAAATGTTATTTTTGATTTAAACAATTAGAAAATAAAATTAAAAATAATCACATAACCAACATAATTTTTTTTAAAATTTATGATAAAGATTGAACAAATTGAAAATAAAAAACAATAACTTTATTTATTTTGGTATTGGTGATGTTTTTAAGAATATTTTATCGACATTGAAGTGCTAGACGTAAATACAAATCTATAAAACCAACAAACTAGGTTAAATAAGTTCTTGAATAAGATTACTGAAAATAAAATAATAATAATAATAAAATTTTAACTAGAAGGTTCGCAAAACTGATTTCAAACAAATAGAGTTTTAAAATGTAAGTAAATTCTGGTAGTGGTTTTTAAAGATCTTAAACAGTTTGTATAAAGTAAAGACATTCGTATCAAAAAAAACTTTTATGAAATGCAAAAAATAATAATCAAAATTAAACCACAAAACCGTTGGTAATTAACATAGATTATAAAAAATATAAATCATAAATTAACACGTCGTCTAAAACATTAAAAATTTTATTAAATTATTTTTAGGGTAAATGGTGTATTATTTATTTAGAATACTATAAATGCGAGCTTTCGAACTTGGTCTAAGTTCTTCGTCAGGCAAAAATTAAATTAATTTGACAATTATAAAAACTAAGGTAACTAAAAACAATAACTATATGGGAACTAGATAATAAGCGCAAGTTATTTAGCTACAGCATTTGCTCAAAGGTCTAAAGGGAAACCACCATAAAAACATAGACGTAGCTTAAGAGTGTCAATGGTGGACAAATTAAGATTAAGAAATAACAGGTAACCATGTGTCAGAAATTTCGTAACCACTGTCTCTATTGAAATTGTTAGGATGTTTGATAATTTCAATAGCTTCTCTAATCTTTCTTGATTTCCAGTTCTTTGTTTCAGAAATTGTTTTAGTTTTCTCAAAGTTTATATCATGAAGAGTGTCAAGTGCATGTTCGGCAATTGCAGACTTAGTAGGTTGTAGTAAACGAAGATGTCTTTTATGTTCTTTTAATCTCGTATCTATAGTTCTACCAGTTTCGCCAATATATACCTTGCCACAGGCGCTTGGGACTTGGTACACTCCACAGGTATTGTAAGATAATTTGTCTTTTATAGGATTCAACAAATTTTTAATCTTAGTAGTAGTATTATAAGCTACTTTTATCTTATGTTTACTTAGTATTCTTCCAATTTTGTCACTTATGCTGGAAACAAAAGGTAGAATAACAAAGCTTTGGTTAATAGTTGAATCATCTGTTAAAGTAGGTCTTGTCTTTGGTCTAAGAAACTTTTAAATTTGTTCTTTATTAAAACCATTTCTTATAAAAACTTTCTTAAGGTGTTCTAATTCTTCTTGTAATTTATCTTGGTGACAAATTATTGTTGCACGATTATATAATGTGCGAATCGTCCCTAGTTTCTGAGCTGGGTGATGATGAGAATTTGCGTTTATGTATTGATCTGTATGTGTTGATTTTCGATAAACTGAATGTATTAATGTACCATCTGATTTTCTTTCTATTTTTACATCAAGAAAAGGTAAGGTACCAATAATTTCTTTTTCAATACTAAATTTTATGTTAGGATGTCGATTGTTAAGGTATTGAAGAAACATTTGTAGTTCATCTAAACCATGAGACCAAATTGCAAAAACATCATCTACATATCTTAGTCATAATTTTGTTTTTTTTTAGGCATATTTTAAGACTTCTTCTTCAAAATATTCCATATAATAATTAGCAATAGATGAAGAAATTGGCGATCCCATTGCTCCACCATCTATCTGTTTGTAGTATTCACCATTAAACAAAAAGAATGATGTTGTCAAACAATGTTCAAATAACTTGATGGTATTATTATCAAACTGTCGTTGTAAAAGTTGTAAAGTATCAAGTATTGGTACTTTAGTGAACAACGAGGAAACATCAAAACTAACCATTAAATCATTTGAAGATAATTTCTGTTTCTAATTACTTCAATAAAATGTTGTGTGTTCTTTATA
Source organism: Aquatica leii (assembly GCA_035610365.1). Taxonomy (NCBI): domain Eukaryota; kingdom Metazoa; phylum Arthropoda; class Insecta; order Coleoptera; family Lampyridae; genus Aquatica; species Aquatica leii. The sequence continues at coordinate 32,185,033 of CM069439.1, forward strand.
AATGAATTACTCAAGCCAATATAAGGTTTCAGTATAGCATTTAAATACTTAGATAGTTCATAAGTTGTCGATCCAATGCAGCTAACAATTGGTCGAAGAGGTGTATTTGGCTTATGTATTTTTGGTAATCCATAGAACCTAGGTATAAGAGGATCTTGTGGTGTTAGTTTCTTTATGGTTTCCGTTGATAAATTACTTTCTTTTAATAACTTTGTTGTTAATAATTTGAACTTGTTATTTGGATTTTGAAGAAGTTTTATGTAAGTGGTGGGATCATTAAGTAGGTTGTTAGCTTTGTTCATGTATTCATCTTTATCCATTAACATCTTATGTTTACTTAGTAAAAATCATGAAATTGGTACCAGGTCTAAAAAGATAAGTAAATTTAATAATTTATTTAACAAACAGGCTACCAATTCATATAAAAACATTAATTATAAAAATGACAAGCTGGTTGTTAAGTTAAGCTCTTATCAACTATCCGATACTGCTCGTTCTGTTTTGTCTAAAGGTTTGGATTTTGCTGTTGCTCCTTCAAGAATTCCTATTAAGGACATTATCTCTAACATTGAACAGCATCAGCCATCTTCCAGATCGTGAAACAGCCGAGATCAGATTTGAAACTACTAGGATACTCCGAAGAACGAAACTTCCACAGAAGAATCTAACCAGTTCAGAATATCAAGCATTAAAAGATTTAAAAAATAACAATAATCTTATAATTGCACCAGCCGACAAAGGAAAAGCTACTGTGTTAATGGATAAAGATGAATACATTAACAAAGCTAACAACTTACTTAATGATCCCATCACTTACATAAAACTTCTTCAAAATCCAAATAACAAGTTCAAATTATTAACAACTAAGTTATTAAAAGAAAGTAATTTATCAACGGAAACCATAAAAAAACTAACACCACAAGATCCTCTTATACCTAGGTTTTATGGATTACCAAAAATACATAAGCCAAATACACCTCTTCGACCAATTGTTAGCTGCATTGGATCGACAACTTATGAACTATCTAAGTATTTAAATGCTATACTAAAACTTTATATTGGCTTAAGTAATTCATTTATAAAGAACACACAAATTTTATTGAAGTAATTAGTAAACAGAAATTATCTTCAAATGATTTAATGGTTAGTTTTGATGTTTCCTCGTTGTTCACTAAAGTACCAATACTTGATACTTTACAACTTTTACAACGACAGTTTGATAATAATACCATCAAGTTATTTGAACATTGTTTGACAACATCATTCTTTTTGTTTAATGGTGAATACTACAAACAGATAGATGGTGTAGCAATGGGATCGCCAATTTCTTCATCTATTGCTAATTATTATATGCAATATTTTGAAGAAGAAGCCTTAAAATATGCCTCAAAAAAACCAAAATTATGGCTAAGATATGTAGATGATGTTTTTGCAATTTGGTCTCATGGTTTAGATGAACTACAAATGTTTCTTCAATGCCTTAACAATCGACATCCTAACATAAAATTTAGTATTGAAAAAGAAATTATTGGTACCTTACCTTTCCTTGATGTAAAAATAGAAAGAAAATCAGATGGTACTTTAATACATTCAGTTTATCAAAAACCAACACATATAGATCAATACATAAACGCTAATCTCTCATCATCACCCAGCTCAGAAACTTGGGACGATTTGCACATTATATAATCGTGCAACAATAATTTGTCGCCAAGATAAATTACAAGAAGAATTAGAACACCTTAAGAAAGTTTTTATAAGAAATGGTTTTAATAAAGAACAAATTAAAAAGTTTCTTAGACCAAAGACAAGACCTACATTAACCGATGAATCAACTATTAACCAAAACTTTGTTATTCTACCTTTTGTTTCCAACATAAGTGACAAAATTGGAAGAATACTAAGTAAACATAAGATAAAAGTAGCTTATAATACTATTACTAAGATTAAAAATTTGTTGAATCCTATAAAAGACAAAACACCTTACAATACCTGTGGAATGTACCAAGTCCCATGCACTTATGGCAAGGTATATATTGGCGAAACGGGTAGAACTATAGATACGAGATTAAAAGAACATAAAAGACATCTTAGTTTACTACAACCTACTAAGTTTGCAATTGCCGAACATGGACTTGACACTCTTCATGATATAAACTTTGAGAAAACTAAAACAATTTCAGAACTGGAAATCACGAAAGATTAGAGAAGCTATTGAAATTATCAAACATCCTAACAATTTCAATAGAGACAGTGGTTACGAACTTTCTGACACATGGTTACCTGTTATTTCTTAATCTTAATTTGTCCACCATTGACACTTAAGCTACGTCTAGAGTTTTTATGGTGGTTTTCCTTTAGACCTTCGAGCAAATACTGTAGCTAAATAACTTGCGCTTATTATCTAGTTCCCTTATAGTTATTGTTTATAGTTAACCTTAATTTTTATAATTATCAAATTAATTTAATTTTTGCCTGACGAAGAACTTAGACCAAGTTCGAAAGCTCGCATTTATATTATTCTAAATAAATAATACACCATTTACCCTAAAAATAATTTAATATGTTTTATGGTGAAAGTTTTATGTCTAAAATTAAAAATTTTGTTTTTTTGCATTTTGTAAACCCAAATAGAGTGTATTACAGTAAGTTTATCCAAAGATCTCTGCAACATTGTAAAAGATGCAATAGGGCAAACGACTATTTAATCAGAAGCCAATAAATTAATGTAAAAAATTTTTTTTTATAATTTTTTGTTATAATATTTATGTGTGTTTTGTAACAATTAAACAAAAACATTTTAATTCAACCTCTATTTTAACCAAATGTTTATTTTTGCAATGTTTCTTCAAAATTGTAGTTGTGTTAAGGAATTTGGTTTACCACCTTCAGTTTCAACTCCAAATCCTATTTCACTAAAGTTTAATTTATAGCTACACGTTATTCTGAAATATACTTTAACTATTCCACAACTAGTTAATGCTGATATTGACACAATCTATTAAATACCCGTTGTGTAGACAATTAAAAATATCTACGACACTTACTGTAATCGTCGTGTTTATTATTATTTCCAAAGCAAACTATGAACCTAGTAAAAATTAAAAATACTAAAAATAGATTAACTATTTCAACTCACGTTATAAATCAGATTTTTAGTACTTTTACGTATTAAGTTGTGGAATTAACATATTAATCATTAATTCTTAACTAACGTTGTTAATTAATTACCACTTATAATTTTAATTTGTATTGCAAATATAATTGTGAAAAGAGCATTACATGGTAAATTTGACTAATGTCTTGTTATGTTGTTTGCATGAATACCCATATTATTATTTGTTCAAACACTATTTTGCATTAGTTTATTATTTAGTTCACCGAGTAAAACACCACCAACTAATTACTGACATAACGTAAGCTATTATTGACAAACACCGTTCTAGTCCTAAGCTTACGCATCACGTACGAGGCTCATGTTGTCTTTGTGTAACATAATGAGTGTAATGTTTACATTTTCGGAATATTTAAACTTCTTCAAAGACACTCAAAATTTACATGTAAAATTTAGTTTTAAAAAACTACTAAAAGTATAATAGACCAAAAAATACTTAAAACAATAATTTTAAAATAAAATTTTTACGTTTAAACAATTATATGAAAACTACTTATTATTATTCATTTAAAACTAAAAATAAAACTAAATTAGAAAAGAATCATGAAATTAAACAGTGCTAGTAAAATATTTATATGGTATTTAAAAAACTAAATTAGTATTTAAAAAGATACGTCGTTGTACCAAATATCTTGTAAAACAATGAAAATGATATAAAAAGTAAAATAAAACAAAAAAAACATAAAAAGATATCTTGAGACTACGAATAATAATAAACAATGAACAAAATTATCAACAAATAAACTGTAGAAAATAAAGCACACACATTTAATAGTAAATAGTAGCAAAAATTGAGTAATTAAAGTAATGATTATAAGCGACTTTCGGCTTAGACCGCGTCGTAGTAAAACACCTAGCCATAGGCTTGGTCCTAGTCTCTTCTTGAGAGCCAAAACAAGAAGTAAAGCTTGGCCCAGACATGTTCTGCCACTGCTGATTTAGTAACTCTGCGGTGTTTGCAGTCAGCCATATGTTCTTTTACTCTAACTTCAATACAGCGTCTCGTCTGTCCTATATAACTTGATCCACAAGAACAAGGAATTTTGTAAACTCCGGCATCTTTTACGTCTCAGACCACATTCTTGCTGAAGAAGGGTTTTAACTACGCCGTTACACCTAAGGCAACTTCGATAGAAGATATAGTATGTGGAGTAAAAGCTGCAACACGCACTCTACCTAAGGAGATCTCTGAAACTATTCGACAAGATGTTTGCAATATTGTAAGAAAAGCAAAACCGCCACGCTCTAATATTAACAGACATGAGAGAGAAGCAGCTAAGCGGTTATGTGAGAATATGGATATTTTAGTATTGAAAGTAGATAAAGGAAACGCTACAGTTGTTATGAACATCAAGATTACAACGACAAAATGCGAACTTACTCTCAGAAGATTGCTACCTACGTCTACAGAGAAACCCTTTAAACTCCTTGTGCACTAAGGTAAACTCCGCCATCAAAAATCCACTACTATAGATATCAACAAGAAACAAACTTTGATTGTTAAAACTCCGGTTATGCCACGAATCTACGGTCTTCCCAAGATACACAAAGAAGGAGCCCCCCTTCGACCGATAGTGAGCACCATCAATTCACCAACCCAATCGTTAGCACGTTATTTAGCTGCAAAACTCTTGCCGTTGACAAGAAATACAGAAACTCACATTAAAAATTCTACAGACTTTGTAGAGAAAATTAAAAACTTAAAAACCATAACAAAAGAAGATATCCTAGTCAGTTTTGACGTGGTATCTCTTTTTACTAAAGTCCCGGTCGACGAAGTGTTGTTTTTACTCAAGGCGAGAATTACTGAAGAAGTTCTGCTCATCAAACTCTGCTTTAAAAACACTTATTTCACTTTTAACGACAATTTGTTTAAACAAGTAGAAGGAGCGGCCATGGGTTCACCACTCTCTCCAGTTATAATAGCCAATTTACATGGTGTAACGTCCCGTTTGAATTCATTACAATTAAAATTCAATTTTACAATCGTTTATTTTCTGCAACTAATATTGCACTTAAATTTATTAAGTTTGACAACGTCGCGTTGTTTTAACTGTACTTTGGTATTTGCTTCAACTTCATCTTTGTTCCACTTCCGTTTGAGCGATCTCGCGTGGTTCACGTGTGTGATGCGAGGGAGACAAAATTTTCTTGATTATGGCGTAAAAACGCATGTATTTTAATTTTTATTCATTCCATCTAATTATTGGTGAGTTTACCTTTATTTTGATATAATTTTTCTATTGAATTCAACATTTTTAGTTATTTCGCAATATTGTGCAATTGTTAGACAAAGGAATGTATTTCAAAGACCGTTACATTGAAGGTGTGACGTAAGTACTTGATGTCATTTAAAGAACCGTTCTAATTATTTGTATTTAGGGTCTTTTCTTTTTTCTTTTGGATCTTTTATTTTTATTCTGGATCCTTTCTTTTGGTTTTGTCGTTTAATTACTGGATGAGTTATTGAAGTTTATTATACATGGATATTTCATGCTGATTGGTGTGTTTTGAAATCTACATTCCTGTTGAAGAATTTTATCACAAGAACAAAGTATGTGCTAAAAATAGAAGATATCCGATAACGTTATACTACACCTGGTGAGTCAACTAAAATTAATACTACCTGTTAAGTTTATCTTCAAATAACTAAATTGTGTTGTTTAAAACCTTTCGGGAAACATACTCGATAACGAATTTACCGTTTACTATTTTTTTGCATTTAATGTTAATTAACAATTAGATGTAAGATTTTACGCTTTTTATTCATCACTTCAATGTGGTTGGCGTCCAAATATTTTATTTTAAATACTGTTTTATTCTAAATATGTTTAATTCAAATATTGTTCATTGTTCTCTAATGTAAATAGTTAGTTAAGTATAGTTAATAAATTAACGGAGTTCACGTCTTTGTAATTATTTCGATTCAACCCATCACCTTGAGGGTCTATGCCTACGATTGCTTGCCGTGGTTATATTATTTTTACTTTTATTACACGTTCTTTATTCCGTAAGTATTTTTTTATTACAATGGAATATTTTGAAACTGAAATTATGGAAAATGTTGAGTTAAAACCAAAAACTTGGTACAGATATGTGGATGATACGTTGTATGGCCTCAGGGCAACGATAAACTAAATCAGTTCTTTCAACATCTAAACTCTGCACATAACAGCATTAAATTTACTATGGAGTTAGAACATAAGAGCAGTCTAACTTTTCTTGATGTACTGGTGATAATTAAAAATAACGGAAAATTGGGGCATTCCGTTTATAGAAAGAAAACGCACACTAATAGATACTTAAACGCCGAATCTCACCACCATCCTGTACAGAAGAATACTGTTTTGCATACTTTAGCCAAAAGAGCTATACGTGTGTCAGCTAATGAAAATCTACAAAAGGAAAAGGAAACACTGTTGGAGTTCCTACAACAAAACGGATACGAGTTCAAAATGATCCAAAACGCATGGAAAAGAGCAATAAATCCAAAAGTCAAAAAAGACTTATCACCTCCTACTAGCACCGCTTATTTACCATACTGTATGGGTTCGACAGACAAAATAAGCAGGGTGCTAAAGAAACATAATATTAAAACTGTCTTTACGACTAAGGATACCCTGAACACCTGATTAACATTTGCTAAAGACAAACAAGGGGGTCCAAAAAAAATGCCGGAGTTTACAAAATTTTTTGTTCCTGTGGATCAAGTTATATAGAACAGACGAGACGCTCTATTGAAGTTAGAGTAAAAAAACATATGGCTGACTGCAAACACCGCAGAGTTACTAAATCAGCAGTGGCAGAACACGTGTGGAACCAATGACACACGCTGAATTTTGACCAAACTAAAGTGTTGGCTAGAACTCCTTTCTACTTTCCCAGACTAATCCACGAAGCTGTGAAAATAGAAGAACATCCTTGTAATATCAAACGAGAAGACGGTTTAAGACTCAGCAAATCTTGGCTACCAGTATTATATCTTCTAGGACAAAGATCCACCTTCTTGGAAAGGACACAAACACTTACTCCGAGTAATAACGAAGTCAGTCAAGCGGTAACGGTGATATAAAACTCCGTTAATCACGCTAATCGCTATTGGTATAAATATGGTCATTTACACTCTTTCTTTCAGTGACATTTACTACTCTGAAGATGCAAGCTGCAATGTTTTGCTAAACGTCAGTTTGTTTGGGTTCATGAACGACAATACGGCAAACGCCAAGTTCTACTTCTTGTCTTGGCTCTCAAGAAGAGACTAGGACCAAGCCTAAGTATGGGTGTTTTACAACAACGCGGTCTAAGCCGACAGTCGCTTATAATCATAAACATAACAACCGCAATAGCTTAAGATTTTATAACTAAAGTAGTATAGAAAATATTTTCTTTAATAAACCACAGAAAAACATTTAAAACAAAAAAATATTGTTTTAAAGAGCAAAAACCAGAACTAAATTTTAATTTCTACTAATGATGCAAAATTATTTTTAAATTTTTTACAAAAATGTTTTACAAAAAACGCATCAAATAAAATTCTATAAAAAAATCAATAACGCAATGATATTATAAAACCAAACAAGTGCACTTACATTTAAGTGTCATAAAACTATAGAACGTGCAATAGGAAACAAGATTTTATTTATTAAAAAAAAGCAATTTAGCAAACCAGTTAATTGCATAATTTGAACCAATAGTTCTATTAAAAAACAACCTTTCTTTTAAAAATTGATTCACATTTCAATTGTGTGCGATACAACCATCAATTTGATGGTTGTATCTCTCTTGTTAGGTTTTCGTGTAAAAAAAATGTAGGTCTTGGTTTGTACAATTTTAAGTAGATTGTTAGTAGCCCATACTTTTTGCAGGTTTGGTTCATATGCAGTGTAAACGTGCATTCACCCGTAAAAAATATTTTTAAAAAACCCCTTATTTGTGTTACATTTTTCAATTATTTGGAAGTACAACGCATTCCTTTTTTCCAGATCATGTCAACGCGACTCTTGATGACATTGGTATTTACAGAGCAAAATTTGTGCTTTTTTAAAATATGCAGCACTCGGCCGTGATGCAAACCACAGCTTTTTGATATTTGCTTTAAATTTATATTGAGATTTTTAGCCTCCAAAACAATAAAAATGTTGTCATTTTTTCGTTTTGGTATAATTTGATCATAGTTATTTATACTTACAAATATTTAATACCTTGTAGTTTCAAATGTGTGTATTATTCTGCTAATTGTTGTACTACTTATAAATAAGGCACTATTTCCGGCATAAAACCATTTTCCAGTGGCGGCTCGTGAGATCGGGCATAAGACGAGCTACATTTTTAAAAATGTTTGTAAGTAATGTTAACGTTTTAAATATCTTTATGGCATTATGTAGGTAACTACCAAAATATTTTGAGTTTTATGGACTCCATTAGAATAAAACAATAAACATGAAAAACAAAAAAAGATATTTATCGTAGTACATTTTCAGTTTTTAATAACTTAAACCACTATTGTTACCTCACTAAAAAAAATTTTTAAACTGCAGTAAAAAGTAAAAAATAATTATTTAATTTATTTACAATTAAACAAAAAAATTTTTATTTACATGAAATTACTTTTTTAAATCGATACCAAACAAATTCAAGTTAAATGTATTACAACTGCCAAATATTAAGTTAAGTTAAGAAGTAAGTCTAATCCTACGTCAATATTAAACATAGCATCGACTTCATAATGTAATTTCATGTAAATAAAACTTTTGTCGTTGAATTGTAACTAAATTAAATTATTTTTTACTTTTAATTGCATTTTTTAAATTATAAATTGCACTAGACAAATGCCGTGTAAAATTACGTTTTGTAGTTTTATCTGTTTGATTACATTTGGATTAGGCCTTCTTAGAGATTTTATTTCAACTTTTTTTGCATTTTTTGAAAATAACGTACAACAAATATACCGTTTCACTAAAACACATATAACACGTTCCACTGACTAATCAGTACTGAACTGCGGGCTACAACAGCGCAAGCTCTTTTGTACGTTAAAACTATATATGAAAATCTTGCAGTGGAGGTTTCAAAATTAGGTATAATGCTCTACTACATATAAGGTATGGGTTCGAATGGATGTAGCTCTAACATGAAAAAATACCTATTTAATTTACGTTGCTTTGAACGACGACCATAATAAGTTAATGTTTTAGAGTAATAAAAAGTATGCCTATATTCTATAAATATGTTTACATATTTTATTTCATAAAAATTTGTACCCTTTTTTTGTATTAATTAACGTCTGGGGGGCTCGCGCCTTAAAGCATTTATGAACCAGCAGCCAGTGTCATTTTCTTTTTTTTTGCGTTGAATATACTTTAAGGAGAACAAAATTTAATAATCAATTTTAAACGTAAAACAGAAATGATGTTGTAAATAAACGATCATGCTTGTTTTTATAATTCTATGGCATCCCAGATTTTTTAAAAATATAATTCTAATTTTTTCTATTTTAACGTACCAACATTACATTTGTCATGTTTTCAATCACAGAATAATGTATGAAACTCTGCTCAACGTTAGGTTACGTTTGTTATGCTATGCTTCACTTTTGACGCTAGTGACATAAATTACTGTTCAAACCACAAATGCATTTGTTTTTTAGATACACTCTATACGACAATGATTCTCTTTATATTGAAATAAAATAATAGTTCTGATTACTATGCTCCACAGGACAACAAAAAAATCATTTTTAAAGCTTTAAAGATTGATAAATGTTAACCCAAAACTACGAATCATAAATGTTATTTTATTTTTGTATTTTTATAAGATATGCTTTACATTGAGTTTCTTTTTATGTTCTTTATGATAGTGTTGATTATTTTTAACATTATGCTTATCTTGTCTTTTTTTTTCATAAAATAAAACAACATAATACAATATACAATTAATTTATAAAGGTAAATTTGTAGGAGAGTTCTAAGTTTTTACTTATTCACACTATTGTTTTAGTCTTATTTTGTAGAAATATTTACTGTATAAACTTTATTCTCTTTATTGTAATTGTTTGTTTTTGTTTTTACTGTAAACATTTAAAGTTTAAACTTGTTTTAACTTTATTTATAACTTTGAAAAGAGCACAAAAACTTATTGTTGTTTTAATAAATTGTATTTAATTATTTTTAATAAATATTCCCTTTAGATATTTTTTAGATTCCGTATAATTAAACGACGTACGTTAAAAATAAACCTGTGTCTATAATAGACCTGACTTCTTCCTGGTAACATCGGACTACCGTCTTAAGTCTCACACAGGAGCTATTTAGCCTGCGATGATTAAAACGTTTATGTATGTTCAAGTACAACATAAAGTGGAATTTTAAGTATATTAAAATTAAATAAATCTTTAAGGACATTCCATTACCAAGAAATAATTAACGTTGTACTATTAACAGAAAATGAACGATATCATTTAATGTCAAAACTGTAACTAGCAGTTGTAACTTGATTTTGTAATTACAAAGTAATATCAGTGTTCAACAATTTTAGTTAATAAATGCTAAGAAATGATTGAGCTTAAACTTGATCAAAGAGCTTCCAAGATAATTAGTGTAATAATTACAAAATAATTACATTGTTAACTATTAAATAGTACATTTTTGTTACACTTATTTTTATTATTTTAATAAATAGAAAACAACGAAATAGTAGAATTAAATTTTTTTAAAGCATGAACTCGCAATATTATTTTTCTTTTTTATTTAATTAGCCCATTTTTACTTTTTTGCTAAATTATTTAAACCAAGTTTTTATCTTATTTCTTAATGAACTCTTGTTTTAGTCTTTGGAAAATTACCGCGTTTTGTAATTTTACTTCCAGAACTCGATTTTTTTAAACAGTATAAAAAATGTAAGAATTTTATTTATTTAAACTACAAAAATGTAAAACTCCGTTAAAATAAAAATAAGCAAAGATTATAACAATGTAACATTTCTTTTAAACATAAAATAATATAAACTTCGTAAATTTGTCATTCATTTATAATAAGTAAAATAAAAATCTTAATTACTACAATTGTCAAAAAAATGTTTGTTTTTTGGTTACAATAAAAACTTTAACAAACGATTCTTAAACAATCAGCAATTCAAGAGCTTTGATTAAACTTTTCGATTCAAATCCAACTTTAAAAATAAAAGATTCTTTGCGTTTTAGTTAGTTCGAGGTAATAATAGAAAGTTGATTTTTAAATAGATGCATAATTAGAACATTTCTTGTGTTGTTAAAAACAAAACTATAAATGCGAATATTGATTTCTACACGTTTTTTACGTTTGTACAAATAGTCGTTGTACAAATATTTGTTGTAAAATACACCTTAACTACAATAATTTTGTGTTTTATTTAAGAGTTAAACAAAATGACGGAATTTGGTTATTTATTATGATCAAACGTACACCACCATTGCAACAGCATCACATTCTCAACTTTGTATATTATAGAAACACAACAAAAAATATTAATTAAATTAGAAAAACTTATTGCACAATACAACAAAACAAATTACAACAATTTTATCATTTTTACATAATCCAAATGTTATATAAAAAGAAGTAAAGCAAAGAAATTTAGTTAATAGCCATAGTAACCAACGCTTTTAAAAAATCGAATTCTTTTATAGTCAAAACATCTTATTAATTAGTCAAATACAATTTTTGTTGTGACTGCTGATGTAACTAATGTTTTTATAAAATAAATAAGATCCTAAGCTAATATAAGTCTTACTCAAAAGATTGCAATTTATTGCATTTGAAATCGATTTCTTCATTAGTCTAATGTGTTCATGTATTATTAGTGCTACGTTGGAACAAAAAAGTTATAATAAATTAAATCAAAAATATAGTAAAAAAACGTTTTCAGGTTTGAATCATTGCATCTAAACAAATTATTGCTACCTTTGCGTTTCTAAATATCTTTCTTAAAAATTATTAATTACATGTTTCATAACGTTAATGCCATTTTTTTAAATAGAAAATAATGTAATTTAAAATTCTACTGCAGATAGAATTTTGTAAGTATTTTACTAAATTTTAATAATAATCAATCTTCAAGAATAATAAATAAAATTTTGCTTTAAATTACTATTATAAATTATAAATTTATGTCTTATCTACAAATTTAATTAAAAAATAAAAAAAAACGCCAGAGAAAAAACTGTAGAGAAACTGTACTTAGAATAATGTCAACTAGTATTAAAAACAACGATATTTAAATACAAATAATAATATTTTTTATTAATTTGTTCAACGTAATAAAAATTGCAAAGACAAATAAACAAGAAATCTTATAACTTTATTCTAAGTCTTTAAAAATAATAAATTTTGTTAAAAAAAATAAATTAAAAAAAAAACATATTTTTATGTTTATAACTTAATTTTGCAAATAAAATAAGCTGTACTTTTTTATGCAAATTTTATTTTCTAACAAAACTAGTTCTCTAACAAAAAAAAGAGACATAGAGTTTTATTTCATAATAATTGAGAGAATACTAATAATTAACAAAAGAAAACGTTAATATAATATTATTAATTGTGTTTAATACACTGGTCTGCAAAAAAATATTTTTTATCGAGCCCTGACACTATTCCGAGTGATTCTTATGTAAAATGACGTCCTGAATCCAAATATGTCTTCCGTTTTCTTCCATCACCCACCATTTTCGAGGGAGCCCCAAATCTCTAATTTTACCACTTTCCGATAAATTAATTACAATTTATTTATCGAACGATAATAATAATTATAATAATTATTATAATAATAAATATATGGACATAAATTTAATTTAAATGGGAAAAAGAACTATTTTAGCTATAAACAGTAATAAATAAAAAGATATTCATCGTTACTTGGTGCTTGCTTTCCTTTTATACCCTGAGGTACAGGTCTCTCGTTTCAAAAACCAGCAGTACTCCACCAACATGCTTGCATTCCACTTCCCTGAAAATTTCTTCTCCAGCTTAGCGATGTCTTGATGGAACCGTTTCCCGTGTTCATCCGAGACTGCGCCTAAATTTTCAGGGAAAAAGTCCAGATGCGAGTGAAGGAAGTGAACTTTAAGAGACATGTTACATCCTATGTCCTTGTACGCTAAAAGCAGTTTCTCGACTGAGCGACATAATCTTCATTTTTGTGGTTACCCAGGAAGTTCTTACAAACGTTTTGAAATGCAAGCCAAGCTCGTTTTTCTTTTCGATTTAGGTGTTCAATAAACGTCGAATCTTGGAAGAGTTGTCTAATCTGGGGACCAACAAAAACGCCTTGTTTGATTATAGCTTCGCTAAGACAAGGAAATTTAGTTTTCAAAAATTGAAATGCGCCACCTGTCTTGTCCACTGCTTTCACAAACTGCTTGATCAATCCAAGTTTGATGTGTCAAGGTGGTAAGTAAATATTTTCCTTCGGAACCAAAGGATTGTGGGCGACATTTTTTTGATCAGGAATAAGATTTTCTCGCAGAGGCCAGTCCCGTACGATGTAATGTTTATCTCGGGCTTGGCTATCCCATTCACAAAGGAAGCAGCAATATTTTGTGAATCCTGATTGTAGGCCCGTGAGTAGAGCAACAACTTTTAAGTTACCGCAAAGTTTCCACTTATAATCATAATAACTAATTTTATCAAGGGTTCTGAAGATGTTTTCGTACGTTTCCTTCATATCAACAGAGTATGCAACTGGAACTGATGCGAAGTCATTCCCATTTGTCAACAGGACAACTTTTAAGCTTGTTTTTGATAAGTCTATAAACAATCTCCATTTGTCTAGGTCACATGGCATCTGTAGCTCTGTTATCAATAAATTTGCATTAGGGCAGAACACTAAACCTTTATCTTCTGAGAAAAGACATTTCAGGGTTGCTTGTGTGGTCCTGTAAGAAGATATTTTTACTCCCTTTTCTAAGAGATTCCACTGTTGAAGTCGCGATACTAGGAGCTGAGATTTAGTCTTGGGTAACTGCAAATCCCTGACAAGATCATTTAATCCCGATTGAGTGAGGAGGTGAGGTTGCCGAGAAACTAAATCTGCGGAATACTCTTCATCATCATTGAACGTATCATTCGAAGCCCCAGGTTGTGGCTCAGAGTCTTTTAAATCAATTTCCGGCTCTAAAGTATAAGTGTTTGGGGGCTCTGGGATTGGCAAAGTGTCGTTATGAGGAACAGGTCTTAGAGCTGATGGAATATTGGGATACTGACTTGTATGCTTACTTTTGCTCGAAAACCCGACGGTGGAAGTCATACAAAAGTAACAATCTGTAAAATGACAGCGAGGTTCACGCTAAACCATGGGCACAGCAAATGGCATTGATTTACGGGTACCTTTGAGCTATTTGGTGAAACTACTGTAACAAGTCGTACAGCAACCTGATGGAGCCCAAGTCTTGTCCTGGTCGCCAACTTGACAATCAAAGTACAATTTATAAGCTGTTTTAGCAAGCAGAGAAAGGGGTTTTCGTTGCGCTTTTAAAGTTAATTCCCCGCAGACATAGCAAAAGCTATGGGAATGATTTTTACACTCGCGTGGCATAATTAAACAGTAATTCAACGCCCGACATTAACTACAAATCACACTTAGTCACTTGAAAAAATCCGGAGTAAAAGTAGTTTTACTGTTTTACATAAAATAAACAAAAATGAACACAAAATCCAGCACGTTTACAACGTCCACAAGTTAACTCTGCAACAGCTATAGATAGATGTACTGGTCGAAGCAGTTAAGCAAACAATGTAATATACTATAATGAGAAGAGTAATGCAAGTTCAAGCCTGTCGAAAATTCCTGTTCAAACCTGCATGTCGTATTGAGATCGCCAGCGTCGTGCAGTGAATCTTCCTAACTGTTTATTGATATTTTTTTACTGTTCTTATATATTTGTATTTTATTGTTGTTTCTATATATATATATTTTATAGCAAAACTTTTGCCATTTCTTTCGTATAAATTTTATTACCTACTTTGTGATGTTTAACGGCTATAAGGTAAAATTCTAAAAAAATGCAAAAAATAAAATAAAAATAAGGTCCCTCCAAAATAGGTGAGTGATGGGTAAAAACGGAGCTCATTTTTGGATTCAGGAGGTCATTTTAGATAAGAATCGTCAAGAATGGGGCCGATTTTCATGCAGACCAGTGTAATTAATCCAAGTTATTCAAATACGAGGTTTTGTAAAATATAACACTTTTATTATATAAAACATTTTAATAGCAATTACAAATGACAGAAAAATTTGATTGTTTGTTGATAATAATAAAATTTAAAATTTTTAAACAAATGTTCGTAATAAATTTAGATTTAATTTTATTACGCAGGTACGTTTATCTTAAATGTATTTTTTAACCAAATGACGCACATTATAATACTCCTCATCCAATCAAAATAAAAGAATAAAGCTTTAGAATATACAAAACTGCAATACAAAAGCAGTTTTGAATAAAGTATTATTCTAAAACTGATAAAGTACCTGAAGGATTCCTACAATAATTATAAAGAAATACATCTTTCGAAAGACTTATTCCACACAAATACGCAGTATATTTATAGCGATTTATGTTTTAAATTGAACTGACAAAGTTTTGCTTTCTTTGTACTTTCAGTTTCTCAAAAGCTAAAACTCTCTTCCTATAACGTTTTAACAGAAACTTTCAAAATATATGTTTTGTATAATGGATGTTTGTTTTTTCAAACTTAATGTATCAAACAAGAAACGAAATTTGACAAATTTCATAAAATTAATGACATACGTTGTTATTTATTTACGTCAATATGTTGTTTTTATTTTAATTACTGAGTAACAGTGCGTGATTACAAATGCACTTGTGTTTTACAGCTATATAAAATATACAAAATGCTTTGCAGTGTTTTAAAAGTGGTACGTAAATTGTCTTACTTATTTATTTTTTTTTCTCTGTGGTATTTGTTTTTTAATAACAAATGTGATATTCATTGCGTAGTATAATTTTAAAGCATTCGTTATCGTTAATGTTTATTTTGTGTTCTTTGTAACGCCTTGTCCTATACATTTTTTAAGTTGTTACATAAAATATCCTAGTTTTATATTTACTTCCTCGTGTTTATCGCTTTCTAACACGATTAAATTTTAATCTTCTACTAGTACCTTAGTCCGTACGTTTAGATTTTCTGGTTTATTTTGCACTTTTGTTATTATAACTTCATCGCCTAAAATCCATAATTTGAATTAATTAACCAAATAAGTATGAATTGTAATCTGTGCCAATGAGGTACATTTTTATGTATGTATGTATAATCAGTGACAACAATAATGACCTTTTGTAAAGCAACCAACAATACACGAATTGTTTCTGTCTTGTTTTAAAAAACTTTCGTGGGCGTTTACTTCTTTACGTTGCAATTGGTAAACTCATGATTAATTAAAATAAAATCTTTTGCTTTCAAATAAAAATTTTTACATTACGTTACAACTGACCTTACTTAGAACTGCATGTAACATAAGTAACACACAAGTTTTAATTATTATAAAAAGAATATTTTCTAAAAACTACTATGTAATTCATGAAAATTAGAAACAAATACTTACTTACTACAATAAAATTATTTAGAAACATATTTTCGTAGGGTAATACTCAAAAAACAACATTTAATAAATAAAATTTGAGAAAAAAAAGTAACAAACTGCAAAACTATAAAAATAATAAATCGGTAAAGTAAAAACAGCGTTTAATAGCAAGAAAAATTTGTTGACACCAAAACTTGTTGAGATGCTACCTAAGAAAATCAAAGCCTACAAAAAAATTTTGCGAATATCATAGAAGAATTGCACAACAAACAAAAAGTTTTCCAGATAATGAAAAACAGTATAGAAATCATAGACAATATCGAAATACGCAAGTTCCAATACTATGAACATGTAGTGAGTAATAGCACTAGATACACCCTTTTTAATCTATTATACAAAGCAAAATATACGGCAAACGAATGCAGAAAAATATCTACGGAACCATTCCTAAACTTCGGTCACATTTCTGGTTTCAAATGATTGTTAACCACATATGCTTAATGGAATTGAGATCTGAACAAAGAAATGGCAACTTTAGTATTTCAATATCATCCCTATCTTTAAACTATTCTCGAACTATTCGTACGATGTGTATAGGAGCATTATCTTGCATTAAAATTATAACTTCTAATTCTTCCTGTAGATTAACGCCAAAAACACTAGAAATTAAGATATTTTCCACGTAATTAACTGCGGTACATCGTCTTAGAGTACGTACGAGTTTTCTAGGTTCTTAGTGAGGAAAAACAAAAATATTGTAGCGCTCCAGTCACGGTTATTATTTACTTTAAAAAAACGGGCTTATGCGTGTGCTATTATTAACTTCAGTTTTACTGCCAAAATCCTGGCATGTAAACTACCATTATTTAATTTTCGTCCGATGGTGCCCTTCAAATTTAGCTTTTTTTAAAGTTTTCTTTGGGTTGTAAACGGTGATTCAAGCGCTGCTGTAATAATTTTTTGATCCGTTGGACAAGTTGTGACTTTGCTTCTGCCTGGTCTTAGGGTTTGTAATGAGCTAGCTAAAATATGTAGATGATTTTTGAAATTATCTCTGACCAATTATTACCTAATTAAAATTAATTAGTAACACGGATGACGATAGTATAAAAGTATTTACTAATATTTAAAATGTTTTTGGAACGCCATCTTGTAGTAAAGATACCACGTATGATAATTTAGAAAACTAGAATTTAGTAGGAAGGGTAGAAAAGTAGTCATTAGATTTAATTACTCTGTCAAAATCCCAACTATGAAATAGGTTAGGAACAATGTCAGTATAATTGTGAAAAACAACATTAAAACTAGCGGACAGCTGTTTCGTTCTTTAGGAACTCGTCAGCGCTAGGATACACCGATGTGTTGCCACAACCATACTGACAGACAACCGTACTCTTTTATGTCGTGTAGACATTACCAACTTATTTAAAGTGTTTTCCGAACGCCATCCTGTGGTAAAAATACCACGAGTGATAATATAGAAAACTATAATTTAGTACGGAGTGTAGAAAAGTTGTCATTGGATTTAATGACAGCGAAAGTCAATAATCTATTGACAAGTGACCCTGTCAAAATCCCAACTATAAAATAGGTTAGGAACAATGTCAGTATAATTGTGAAAAACAACATCCAAACTAGCGTACAGCTGTTTCGTTCTTTAGGCACTCGTCAGCGCTAGGATACATAAATTAATTACAGGCATTTGAAATTCGAAATTTTGAAGGTTTTTCGCGCATGCGATTCAGATCGGCTACCTTCGGTTTTTAAAGTAATACGGATGCTAAAATTAAATTGTAGCCCGTCAAATCAACATTATGCAACTTTATTTTTGAGGAAATGGAAATTTGAAGAACAAAGACTAGAAAAATTACATTTGAAAATTTTCTGTAGCAGACTACAAAAAAAAATAATTAATCAAACATAAATTTACATTTACATAGGTATCTACGAACACTCATCGTGCTACTAATAGGTCAAACGCAGGAAAATTGCTCAAATAATCGTCGTGCAGGAAAATTCATTTCAATTGAGAATTTGTGGCTCTGTAAAGGGCCTTTTTAACATTGTCGATCCGTTGCTTGGCGGAACGACCACGGCGAATCACCTATTTGGGTATGAGGTGTTCAAAAATGCCTCCTGCTTGAACTGTACAATAAGTTAGCCGTTTAACAAATCTTTTTCGTGTTTCGGCTAATTTACGAATGGTAATAGCTTGGCATATCACTTGAATTTCATCTTTTAGGGCGTCCCTATTTTCATACCGTTTTCCTCCTTTGAATAAATTTTCTTTTATGTAACTCCACAAAAAAATCGCACGGGCTTAAATCAGGTGATCTAGCAGGCCATGTAATGGGACCATTCTTGCCTATCCATTGATTTGGAAATGCTTCATTCAGAAGTCCAGTGTTTAGTCTAGCAGTATGGGCTGGAGCACCATCCTGCATAAAACAAACTTAGTGATTTTCACCCGCAACATCATTTAGTGGTAGAAACACTTCTTCTAGTAGAAGGTAATGATATTTTATGGAAGTAAGTGTACCTTCAATGAAAAAAGGACCAGTAACATGACTTCCCAGCAAGCCCATCCAAACATTGACAGTTTGTCGCCATTGACTTGGTCCATTTACTAATTTGTGTGGATTTTCGAAAGACCATGTACGACTAGTTTGTCGATTTGGTCTTTTATCAAGTCCAAATGAACATTCATCCGAAAAACAAATGTTTTTTACAAAATCGCGATTGGTATTGTTCATTTCGGTGATTATTTTACAAAATCTTATACGAGCATAATAATCGTGTGGTAATAATTCTTGATGGCATTGCCAACGGTAACTTTTAAAGCCCTCCTGTTTGAGGTACCTGAATGCTGACAACCGAGGAACACCTACATTAATTTTAATTTCTCGCAAACTAACATCAGGATCTTGGTCTACAGCTGCAAAAACTGCCAACTTCTGAGGGTTGTCTTCATGATCGAGTAAGAGTGGTGGACGCTGACATTTACATGGTGGATTTACAGAGCTAGTGGTTTCAAATAATTGTACAGTTTGTTTGATACTCTTTAAAAAAGGTATTAGTCTATCTGCGAAAAAACCAGCAAAGTCTTCTTAAATTTAGACTTTTGAAACACCACGAAAATATTGTTTTACCACTAGAATTTTTTCTTCTACATTCATTTTCGAAGCTTGTAAAACAATTCTATCAAAACTGTCAACACTTCAAATGTTTTATAACAAATCAATGCTAACTTGAATTTTAATACCTATTTACTTAAACATAATTCAAGTTTATTTCATTTTGGAATCATAAGCTGGTTTATTAGAACGCAAATGCGGGCGCAAATTGGTTTTTTTAGCCTACAGAAAATTTTCACATGTAATTTTTCTAGTCTTTGTTCTTCAAATTTCCATTTTCTCAAAAATAAAGTTGCATAATGTTGATTTGACGGGCTATAATTTAATTTACCATCCATATTACTTTAAAAACCGAAGATAACCGATCTGAATCGCATGCGCGAAAAACCTTCAAAATTTCGAATTTCAAATGCCTGTAATTAATTTATTAAGTATATCAAGTTATAATCAAAAAAACATTTTAAGTGCCACTTTAAATCTGCGTCAAAATTTTTGCGATTTTTTAATTTGGGAAGCAGAAAAAAAATAATTTCAATTTTCCCATGTTAAATCGCATGGGGTACCCCTAGCTTGGGACACAACGTATTACCATACGTGGTATTTTTACCACAGGATGGCGTTCAAAAACATTTTAAATATGTTGGTAATGTCTACACGACATAAAAGAGTACGGTTGTCTGTCAGTATGGTTGTGGAAACACATCAGTGTATCCTAGCGCTGACGAGTTCTTAAAGAACGAAACAGCTGTCCGCTAGTTTTGATGTTGTTTTTAACACGCTTTTATAAGCTTAGGTTGTATGTATCTATCTATGTAAGAGAATATTTGAGCTTAATTTTCACCGGTTTCTAGAAATCTGATCCAATTGAAACTTTGCACACGTCTCAAGGACCGATGACAATCCAATAATTTGATTCGATTAATAAATTTCTTTACGGATCTTCTGCATGAGAGTAACAAAGACAGAGCGCGTGAACTGCGCAGGCGAGCGGTTTGTCACTTCAAAAGAAAATTATAATAAAATTTAAGTTATTAACAGATTAATTCAATTCATAGTAAATAGCGTGGGGTGCATTTTACTCATCTCATAGATAGTTGTCAATAGAATGGTTGTAACATTAAATATATTAAGCACCCCACGCTTTTTACTCTGAATTGAATTATTCTGTTAATAACTTAACTTTTATTATAATTTTCTTTTGAGGTGACAAATTATGATTGATTGTTCGACCTTCTACTACTGTATTATAAACTCTTTATAATTAAAAATTATTTTCTAGTTTTTAGTTCGGTTAGCTATGAAACCGTTTTTTTTAAGTTTTTTTTTTAACTATTATTTATTCACAATTATACTGACATTGTTCTTAACCTATTTTATAGTTGAGATTTTGACAGCGTCACTTGTCAATAGATCATTGACTTTCGCTGTCATTAAATCCAATGACAACTTTTCTACTCTCCTTACTAAATTATAGTTTTCTATATTATCATACGTGGTATTTTTACCACAGGATGGCGTTCCAAAAACATTTTAAACATGTTGGTAATGTCTACACGACATAAAAGAGAACGGTTGTCTGTCAGTATGGTTGTGGAAACACATCGGTGTATCCTAGCGCTGATGAGTTCCTAAGGAACGAAACAGCTGCCCGCTATGACAACTTTTCTACCCTCCATACTAAATTATAGTTTTCTATGTTTACTAATAAATCAACATGTTTAGCTATTTCGCGAGGTGACAGACCTGAAGTAGGTAGACCCACAATTTTTCCTTTTTCTTCCTAAGTAGATTTACGTTGACCGAATGTTCTTCTCATTGTTATCAAATGACAAATTATTTTGTTTGTGGAACAAAAAAATGTTTACTCTTACTAGTACCCTAGCATTGGAAAATAATAACAAAAACATTTTTTTATAGAAAAAAAATGTCTATTATTACCTTTTGTTTTTAAAATTTTGCAAAATCTTGGATAGATCATTTTTTAAAATCCTTTGTCAATTGTACAACGCACTAAAGCTTGCTTAGAAACGAGATTTGTGTGTGGGCTTCTGGTTTGCAACTTGCAAATTCTCAAGTAGAGGAGAAAAACTGATAATTTTATATATAATAATTATTACGAAATTTGTAAAAGATATATTTTTAATAAATTTTGAAGAAAATATTTGAGAAATATTAGTCATTTTTTGCCATAGTAATGTTTTATTGAGTATCTTTGAAATTTTTTAATTTGTAGGTTACTAATTATAGGTAAAAGAAAATAAAGTATCAAATTAAAAAAAAATACATTTGCGAAATATCCTTTTGTTTGAGTTTAACCGAAGAGTTAAGGCATTGGTAGTCGTTAGAATAATTTGTGCCGGTTACGGAAAAAACGTCATCGTGGAAAGTACTGCACGAAAATATTTTTCTCATTTCAAAAAAGAGCATGAATTGCCTCATTCAAATAAATTGTTGTTGAAAACCGATTAAAATAGTCAGTCATAAATAATCATAATTTAAACCAACGACTTTCAATCGTTGGAATTAAATCACATAAGAAAAAAAAAAATTTTGATAACAGTCGAATTATCCATTGTTAATAATAATTTAAATTTGTGTTTGTAGATACGGTCAGTAGTACAAAAGTAATACAAAAATTTGAATTTAGTTTTGATTAAAATAATTGAAGCAAAAACCGCTTCTTATTATTGTCTTGTTCAAATATGTAGCCGATGATAAAAGAAAAAATCGGGGCGATTATCAAAACAATTACATATCTGTTCCTAGACTAGTCACAAATATTTTAAGCATTTATTTTTCAATTTTTTTAATTTAACCCAACACCCAGGAAGTTTTTCGGAACGGAGACAAAGCAATTTGTGTATTGTTGGTTGTTTTACAGAAGGTTTTTTTCACTGTTTGTACAATACTAAAGCTACAAAACTTTTGTAAACTTATTGAAATCTCCGACATAGAAGACGAAGTCATTAGTTTAAAAATTGCAACCTACTGTTCTGGTTATTTTTTTATAGATCAAATTCTTCATTAATGTATTTTAACAATATTTGATATTATTTTTGTTGTTGCTTTTTATTTCGTCCGTTTTAACAAGCCTTATTGCTTATGTATTTGTTTAAAATTATATTTTTATTGATTGGTATATTTTCTATCTTAATTGTATTATTGCATACTAATATTGCTATTTCAAACATCAGAATTTTTTTCCTTTATTTTCATTAATTCTAAATCTTTATAAGTGTTTATCTTTGCTTTTACTTTTATTTGCAATTGCATTTTTTTTGCATTCTAGTTTAAAGTTTTATGTTTTTTAAATTGCTACAGATTTCTTAGTGGCTATTTTATCAAATTGTATTTTAATTACATCAAAAAATATACAATGCAAATCCATTAATAAAAATTATTAACACAAAAAGTAGTACACATGAAAACACAAAACATATTATAATTAGTTATAATTAACATTTTTAAAACCTAAATTTTTTGCGAGAGATTCGAATTTTATAAGCAAATTTATTTACAGTATATATATATAATTAATAAAAATGAAAAAATATCTCAGTGATATAAACATGCCAAAACCACAATATTCTTTCAATAAAAATTTAGAAGAGTTTTATTAAAGATATTGCATAAGACGCCAAACGCAATGTTTTATATAAACGATAAAAAACAATGAATATAAAAGTATATTTTTAACTTTTGTTATTAATTTACAATCAATCTTTATCAAACAAAAAAGTAATAAATGTAATTGATTTGGTCGAAAACACGTTTAAAATTTTCTATTAAAAAATACACCAAAATTTTTCATAATATTATTGAAAACCTGTCAAATTTTCCGAGCTTTCTGTAAATCTATTTTTAAAAACGCAACAATAAAAAATACATTACAACGTTATACCTTTACGACAATAACAGCGCGAATGACTGTCAAAAGTAGGTACATTGCACAAGATTGAGTGAACCAATTTAGTCTCATTAATTTTACTCTTTAATTTATCGTTAATTTTAAACGCTAAATCCTAATTTATAAATTTTATTTTTCAAAACAACATCGTTTATAATAGTACAATCCTATTAAAAAAATTTTTTTTAATACTAAATTTTTAGACAAACCTGCTTGATATTACGCAGATGTTCATAATGTTTAAATTTAACTTTAAAAAGCAGAAAAAAATTTAAGCGCGTTATAGACACACGCTCAGCAGGACACATCTGTTTCCACTATTCGTAATTTTTAAAATTGTTTACTTAAATTTTATGTTTAGACAACTTTTTAAAAACAATGTATTTAAATTATTTGATATAAACAAAAGTGTCTAATTATTGTAGATTATTAAGAAAAAACTATGCATAGTATAGCTATATCAATTAAAAAAATGGTTTAATTAGAAACAGTATTTAGAATATAAAATGGATCAGTTAGTAAAATTGCAATAAGATAAAACAAACAAAATTAAACGCACTTTAAGCTTAGGTACAATTTAACCACAGCCTTTTCAAAGTTTGCCTATTACTGTAATGTACGGTTTTGGCGTTTTAACACATATACAGATAGAAACACAAACATTATTCGAATAATTAGTAATAATGAGTACTTGAGTAGTTTATATATGCAAAGATTTTGGTGTAAATTTCAACAATTCACTAAAGCAAAGATATGATAACTTAACCCTTTTCCATTACTACAAGAAACTTTACGCTTTACTTCATAAATCCTTACTAACACCACACAATCTTAATAACGCCCTCAAAACTCTAAAACAAAACAAACATTTGTGTTTTCAGGCGATACTTTTTATGTGCAAAAAATCTTAAAAGTTTTTAATAAAAAATATGACTCTTTCTTACATTAATGTCACACTAACAACCAAATAAAAATGTTATTTGATATTTTGTGTAACGTGTAAACTTTATCATACTTTAACTTAACTGTTTTTATTATCTAAATCTAGTATTAATATTTGATTTATAAATCATAAACTAAAAATTACGCAATATTTAATATAGGTATAAATAAAAATTATTTTTCTTCGTGATATTATATTATATAACTATTACTTCAATTAACTAAACAATTTTTAATTTATTTATTACATTGTTTAACCATTGAAAAATAAACTACATTATTAGAAAGAGTCAAACACTAGAAAAAATGTTGTCTTAGAGTACGGTATGCAAAAATTAATAATTTGTAATAATAGAACACAATTTCAGAGTATTAAGTTTAAAAATGCTACAAAAAATCTAAACTAATCTAACAGATTTAAATGCTAAAATCTTTACCGGTGTGAAGTTAGCCATAGATTTCAGCCATAAAAATTAATTTCCAGTTTCACATCTTAAAAACGAATTAGAACTATTACAAAGTATATCTTTCAATACTGTTACTAAATAATAAAAACAATCAATATGTATTAATATTTAAAAAAAAAAAATTTTTAACAACTCTCACGGATAAAACCATTTCCTGCATTAACGCTTATTTTTTTTGCAATGACGTGCAATTCTGATTTTTCTGCAAATTTACATACGTTTAGAAAATGCATTAATAAACAACATATCAAAAAATGAAACTGTAGTTATTTCTATAATTAAAAATAATTTGATTCAAATTTGGGCATTCGCGCCACTACACTGCATGCCAACGGCACCTAATTAAAGTCGTTGTTTCGCAATGACGTGCATTTCTGATTTTTCTGCAAATTTACATACGTATAGAATAAGCATTAATAAACAACATATTAAAAAATTAGGATGTAGTTATTAAATTAAAGTTAATTAAAAATAATTTGATTCAAAGTTGGGCTTCCGTGCCACGATGCTGAATGTTATCGGCACCTAATTAAAGTCGTTTTTTCGCAATGACGTGCCATTCTGATTTTTCTGCAAATTTACAAACGTATAGAATAAGCATTAATAAAGAACATATTGAAAAATTAGGATGTAGTTATTTCTATAATTAAAAATAATTCGATTCAAAGTTGGGCTTCCGCGCCACTACACTGCATGCCAACGGCACCTCATTAGTCGTTTTTTCGCAATGACGTGCAGTTCTGATTTTTCTGCAAATTTACATACGTATAGAATAAGCATTAATAAACAACATATTAAAAAATTAGGATGTAGTTATTTCTATAACTAAAAATAATTTGATTCAAAATTGAGGTTGCACCTCACGATACCGAATGCCAACGGCACCTAATTAAAGTCGTTTTTTCGCAATGACGTGCAATTCTGATTTTTCTGCAAATTTACATACGTATAGAATAAGCATTAATAAACAACATATTAAAAAATTACGATGTAGTTATTTCTATAACTAAAAATAATTCGATTCAAAATTGAGGTTGCACCTCACGATACTGAATGCCAACGGCACCTAATTAAAGTCATTTTTTCGCAATGACGTGCAGTTCTGATTTTTCTGCAAGTTTACGTACGTATAGAATAAGCATTAATAAACAACATATTAAAAAATTACGATGTAGTTATTTCTATAATTAAAAATAATTCGATTCAAAGCACCCCACGGTGCTGCATGATAACGTTGTTGATATTTCTTTTCTAAGAGAATGTTTGTAGCCCTAAGAAGGGCTGTTTTTTTTGTTTTTATAATGAATTTATTGTATGACGAAATCCTTCCATTCCGTTTTTTTCCAAACTTTCGTTAACCTGTTCGGCATAGGGTTATTTAATTTTTCGCACTAGTCGGATCTTTGGAAACATTCATTAATTTGCAATTTGCGCTACATTATTTAAATTTGTTACCAGAATGTTTATGCGATTGTTTGTATATGTTCTGCTCAGAGCTGCCCACATGTTCGTAATGGGGTTTTTGAGTAAGAAGATTTTGCTGTTCATTCTAGAGAAATTACTTTTTTACTATTCTAAAATTGTGAATTAGCAAACAGAACTTGTAACGAACAAATTTATTTTAAGCAGTCATTTTGGTTGGAGGCGTGTGTACATGTTGATAATCTCTACCTTTTGATTAACGTCTAAACACCGATATTTTTTATTCGACATTATAAACACTTGTAATGTTTCACTTATACTCGCGTCCTAAATGCTTTTCTAATAACGAAAGAATTATTCCTAAACGCAAAAACAGATTTCATTCAAGTAAACGCGCTTTTTCTGATAAATAATGTGTTATTAAACTATTAAACCGGACGTACTTTTAATTACAAAAACTACGATATGTTGTAGATTTATAAATTTCTTGTAAATACGATAAGTTAATGTTATTAAATTCTGCATTGACCGGTTTAAATTTATGATGATTTGTAGTTTGAGATCGCAACTTATTTTCCGCTTCCGCGTAATGGAGGTTTCTGCTTTAATAGGTTCAAGCATACATACTCAATCGAGACCAAAAAAAAATCCGTTATGTGCAGATTTTCGTTTTACAGAGGGTCCAAAATGGTAGGTTTTACTGTATTCTTAACGTTATAATATTAAAAACTTGATTTTAACATTAGGTCTCTCTTTTTCTCCTACCACTTACACTATGTATATTTCCCGTATACAAATATGTATATCCCCACTACTCTCATAAAATACTTAATAAAATAAAAGAAAACAGATTTCCGTATTAGTTTAGTAACACTATGCTGGCTACTGTTAACATAATGAAAATGACCGATTTTCTAATTTTGGGTGATTCCAATGCAAGAAATTTGTGTGCTTGGCTAAAACATTACGGTATAGTGGTAGAAAATAGTACAAAAGGAGGATGGACATTTCAGAATTTAAAAAAAGAGATACACCACAAAGCTATTAGCAAATCAATATTAATCATTTGTGGTATAAATAATGTACGAAAAATTAAAACCATAACAAAATTTAAATCTACAGTACGTCTTGTTTTCAAAAAACTTAGAGTAACCGGTAAAAAAGTATATTATACTAAAATAACTCCAACTATGCACAAAAAAAAGTAATGAGAAAAAAAGTCTAAATATTTAATAACATCTTAACTAAAATCGAAAAAATGTAAAAAAAATTAAACTTATAAGGTTTCCGAATCGTAACTTTTTAAAAGACAACGTTCATTTAAATGTGGAAGGATTTCGTCATATAATAAATTCATTATAAAAACAAAAAAAAACAACACTTCTTAGGGCTACAAACATTGTCTTAGAAAAGAAATATCAACAACGTTATCTTGCAGCACCGTAGGGTGCAACCTCAACTTTAAATCAAATTATTTTTAATTATAGAAATAACTACATCATAATTTTTTATTATATTGTTTATTAATGCTTATTCTATACGTATGCAAATTTGCAGAAAAATCAGAATTGCACGTCATTGCGAAAAAACGACTTCAATCAGGTGCCGTTGGCATTCGGTATCGTGAGGTGCAACCTCAATTTTGAATCGAATTATTTTGAGTTATAGAATAAACTACATCGTCATTTTTTATTATGTTGTTTATTAATGCTTATTTTATACGTATGCAAATTTGCAGAAAAATCAGAATTGCACGTCATTGCGAAAAAACGACTTCAATGAGGTGCCGTTGGCATTCGGTATCGTGAGGTGCAACCTCAATTTTGAATCGAATTATTTTGAGTTATAGAGTAAACTACATCGTCATTTTTTATTATGTTGTTTATTAATGCTTATTTTATACGTATGCAAATTTGCAGAAAAATCAGAATTGCACGTCATTGCGAAAAAACGACTTCAATCAGGTGCCGTTGGCATTCGGTATCGTGAGGTGCAACCTTAATTTTGAATCGAATTATTTTGAGTTATAGAATAAACTACATCGTCATTTTTTATTATGTTGTTTATTAATGCTTATTTTATACGTATGCAAATTTTCAGAAAAATCAGAATTGCACGTCATTGCGAAAAAACGACTTCAATGAGGTGCCGTTGGCATTCGATATCGTGAGGTGCAACCTCAATTTTGAATCGAATTATTTTGAGTTATAGAGTAAACTACATCGTCATTTTTTATTATGTTGTTTATTAATGCTTATTTTATACGTATGCAAATTTGCAGAAAAATCAGAATTGCACGTCATTGCGAAAAAACGACTTCAATGAGGTGCCGTTGGCATTCGGTATCGTGAGGTGCAACCTCAATTTTGAATCGAATTATTTTTAGTTATAGAGTAAACTACATCGTCATTTTTTATTATGTTGTTTATTAATGCTTATTCTATACGTATGCAAATTTGCAGAAAAATCAGAATTGCACGTCATTGCGAAAAAACGACTTCAATCAGGTGCCGTTGGCATTCGGTATCGTGAGGTGCAACCTCAATTTTGAATCAAATTATTTTTAGTTATAGAATAAACTACATCGTCATTTTTTATTATGTTGTTTATTAATGCTTATTCTATACGTATGCAAATTTGCAGAAAAATCAGAATTGCACGTCATTGCGAAAAAACGACTTCAATCAGGTGCCGTTGGCATTCGGTATCGTGAGGTGCAACCTCAATTTTGAATCGAATTACTTTTAGTTATAGAAATAACTACATCGTCATTTTTTATTATGGTGTTTATTAATGCTTATTCTATACGTATGCAATTTTGCAAAAAAATCAGAATTGCACGTCACTGCGAAAAAACGACTTCAATCAGGTGCCGTTGGCATTCGGTATCGTGAGGTGCAACCTCAATTTTGAATCGAATTACTTTTAGTTATAGAAATAACTACATCGTCATTTTTTATTATGGTGTTTATTAATGCTTATTCTATACGTATGCAATTTTGCAGAAAAATCAGAATTGCACGTCATTGCGAAAAAACGACTTTAATGAGGTGCCGTTGGCATGCAGTGTAGTGGCGCGGAAGCCCAACTTTGAATCGAATTATTTTTAATTACAGAAATAACTACATCCTAATTTTTTAATATGTTGTTTATTAATGCCTATTCTATACGTATGTAAATTTGCAGAAAAATCAGAACTGCAGGTCATTGCGAAAAATAAGCGTTAATGCAAGAAATGGTTTTATCTGTGAGAGTTGTTAAATTTTTTTTTTTAAATGTTAATAAATATTGATTGCTTTTATTATTTAGTAACAGTATTGAAAGATATAACACGTTGTAATAGTTTTAATCGTTTTTAAGATGTGAAACTGGAAATTAATTTCTATTGCTGAAATCTATGGCTA
Source organism: Aquatica leii (assembly GCA_035610365.1). NCBI lineage: Eukaryota > Metazoa > Arthropoda > Insecta > Coleoptera > Lampyridae > Aquatica > Aquatica leii. The sequence goes on from CM069439.1 coordinate 32,215,056, forward strand.
ACTTCACACCGGTAAAATCTTTTATTGATATTTGGCGACAATTAGTAAATGCAGAGAATCCATAGCGGATTTTAAGTATAATTTTACTTAAACTGTAAGACATGTAAACGTTTATCATTGTTTGAAGACAACCAAAACAAATTAAATACTTGCAAAAAAAAATATGCTCTAGAGCTTTAATGGTATAAACAGAAGCTAAAATTGTTAAAAAACCGAGAAGTTTTTCAGTTCATTAGTAAAATCAGTTTTGCAATAGCTGACAAGCAAACAAAGTCACCGAGAAATGTAATCAGAAAAATTGTTGTTGCCAAAAGATGTAGGCAAAATACTATATAGAATATTATCGTTATATAAAGTCTAATAGTACATAGAGAATCTTATATAGGAACTAGAACTGAAAGGTACACACGCGATTGTATAAAACGTGACATCACTATTTTAATATGTAAGAAACTTAAGAAAGTTATTTCAAACCTTATGCAACAAAACCTAAAAATAATAGAGAATTGGTGTACGACAAAGAAATTGACATTAAATCCATTAAGACAATAGGAGTAGTAGTCCACCATACTCACTGCGGAAGTAGAAACATTGCAACTGTTCATCTCTATAGTTTGTGGCATTATTTAAGCAAATACAGAAAAGCTACCTATATATTTAAATTATTTAAATATTTTTGTAGCCAAATTAATCAAATCAAAAAATAATATAAAAGAACGTTTTAAAACAATCAAACTAACATTTTAAAAACAAAGTGTGAATTAAAGAGTTAAAAATAATTTTTATAATTTTTTTAAAAACTAATTTAAAATAAAAATTAAACAAATATTGCATATTTAACGTTTAAAAGTAACAAAGATATAAAAAGCAAAATCTAATAACTTATGGAAAAATCCAATTAAAGTTTATAAAAAGACCAGAGATTGTTAAAGTTACGGTTAAAAATACTTAGTAACTAAAAGATTTTATAAATTACGTAGAATGCTTTTTGTATTTTGTAATAAGCTTTTGTTGCAAACTGCAATAAAGTTAAACTATGTTTTGTTTTATTATTGCGCTGCTTTAAAAATAAACAGTTTATAGGTGTGTTGCAAAAGAGAAAACTTAGAACAAAGTCGTATATCTTTAGAACTACAGTATATAAAACGCAATTAATTAGAAATAATAGGTAAGAAGTGTAGATTGCTTCATGAATGTAAAAACTGCGTTTAGTATATAATAGATACATAAAAACTAAGCATCAAGGTACATTACACATTTAAAAGTTAATACCAACACCTAAAAGCATTACAGGTTTAAATAGTCCTTAAACCTAAAAATAACAACAAAATAAAAAAAAGTTTGTTAATTAAAATTTTAACTAGAATTAAGACTGAAACATGTAGTTTAATTTCAAATTGATAATTTCAATAAAAAAATTTTAAAATTGTGAATAAAGAATTATAGCTACTGTTTATAAAAGTTTAAAAAAACATCTTAAAGCTAAAGTTTCTTTCCGCACACTCAATAAAGCACAATGAATTGAAAAACTATTACTAGACTCAAATAGGAAAAGTTATTTTAAAATTAGCATTATTAAATAAATAAAATTTAGTTTTATCTTTACCGAAATTTTAAAAAAATGTCAGCAAACAGCTAACCAAATTAAAAATGCATTTTTAAAAATTACTCAAAACTACATAAATTAATAATTACAGTTTTTTGTCTTCAATTTATAAACTGTACAGACAAAAATTACTGTACTGTAACAAAAACAAAAGCAATTAATTATCAAAGCTAAAAGTAATTAATATATAATTTGTACTATTGTGATTGCTATATTTAAGAATTTAACACTTATACGAAAAATTTAAAAGTATTAATTAATTAAATATCTTTTAATTTTCAAAAATAGTCAATAGCATTAAAAAAAGGTTTCATAGAACGCGCAAAAAACTTTAAACTATTGAAAACCTGATTGCTTATAATAAACAACGATGTCGCCAGGAAGAGCCCTGTTTATCGAAGTTCTAGTTCGAATGCCTACTTAAAGAAAACGGTTGTTAAATGAAGTTAATTTTATTGCTTTATAAAAAAATTTAATATTTTTACGCAAATGACTGCTCATCCGCAAGCCATTGTGCCCATTTATCTAAAAAAAAACCTGGTGCCCTCGCCGATAAAAAAATATGTTGTCAACGCTTTCTCATATTGAAACTAATGTTTTTTTAAATTTTTAATTACCAAATATTTTTAAATAGTCACATAAAAAAATTAAAATATTCGTACTGTAAATAACACATAAACAAATATGTAATACTTAACTTACAAAAACCTACAAGTCAGCTAAAGTAATCTATAAAAAAAGACTAAAATAAACATATAAAGTGCTCAAAAATTTCAAAATACTTGGATTTTTATAACCGTTTAGTTATACATATTTTAAAATTGTTTTTAAAACTTAATATTACTTTATTGTTATTTATTTGTCGATTTGTTTATTTGATCAGTTATTACAAATTTAAAAAAAATTTATTTTAAAGTTTGAAAAAAAAACGTTTGGCAAACAAAACACAGTGGTGTGCGTAGTTACGACAATTTCAAACTGCAACATTAAAAAACGTGAATAATAGCAATCCAAAAAATGCCTTAAATAAGTCTACAAATAAACTATAAATTTTTAGTACAAAGCGCCGAAGTAAACAAAGTCCCCGGAAAATATGTCAACTAACTAAAAATTTAAAGCGGTAAATGTAAATGTCCGCTTGAAAAATTACAATCAAAATTTCTTAATTGCTTCGTGTTTGTTTACATCTTTACCTGCTGTTTTACTTAAAAAATCGTCGTTGTTCAACTAGTCTTTGTAACTTGTGTATTTATAAACATTTTTTAAGTATAATCCAAATTTTTGTAGCATAACCTCAACATCAATTATTACTTTGTATTTATTATTTAAAGATATGTATTTAATTCCAGTATTTATTCTACTAACAATAACTAACTTCTATGAAGATTTTTACATACTTACTTTCTGTATTGTTTCAGATGTTATTTACCAACATGGAATCTAAGTCGAAAAAAACCATTCATTCTGAAGCCATAAACATTATTAAAAATGTTGTAGAGTTTTTCGATAAACAGAAAGCTGCGGGCGTATAGACTTTCCCTCTAGAGAAGGCAACTAAACTAGCTGCTGCTGCAACTGACAAATCAACCACCTTTCTTAAAAAAATCCGGAGTGAAACGATGACGACCAGTGATGGTATTTTAAGATCTCCCTCGAAAAAAAAAAAGAAGTGGTGGTGCAACTAAAATAACGTTGGATAATTGCGACTTAGGCATTTTAAAAAGAACTGTCCATGAAGTTTACACGGTTGATAAGAAAGTTCCAAACATAAAAATTTTAGTTGAAAAAATGAAAGAAAAGATTAATTACAAAGGGGGAGCAGATACACTAAGAAAGTATTTGTTACAAATTGGTTTTAAATATAAAAAATTCCACAATAAAAGAAAATTATTGATGGAAACTGATGTGACGTTTGTTATTTACGCAAGTTGCGAGAAAATGAAGCTTTAGGCGAAAACAAAAAACCAATAACATATTTAGATGAGACATACATTCATCCATCATACGGTGTTAGTAAGTGCTGACAATCCGAAGAAGAGGCTGGTGTTTATCATACGGACAGAGCAGGTCAAAGGTACATTATTGTGCATGCAGGTGGATCATATGGATTTGTTAATAATGACCTTTTAATCTTTAAATCTAAAACTAAGTCCGGTGATTATTACGACGACATGAACCATACCAATTTTATGCAGTGTGTGGAAAAACAATTAATTCCAAACTTGCCTCCTAATGGCATTGTTGTCATGGATAATGCACCTTATCACAGTGTAAGGAAAGCATTCAACAATGGCTCGAAAATAATGGAGTTACAACAACAAATGAAATGCGCAAAGCAGAACTAATGATGTTAGTAAAGACATATTACGTAGACAAACTTCTTAAAAAACACGGGCATACAGAGTTACGTCTGCCACCGTACCACTGCGACCTAAATCCAATCGAGTTGATATGGAGTTTAGTGAAACATAAGATCGCTATGAATAATGTTACACAGAGTGGTCTAGAGATAGAAACCTTAGTAAAAAAGGCATTTTCTGATGTAACTGCATCGGACTGGAACAAACATTGTCGACATGTAAATCACTTGGAGCAAGAAATGTGACAACGTGATGGATTGCTAGATGTAACGGTGGAAAACCTGTCGTATATGGTGAACACAGGTTCATCCGACGATGAAAGTTGTAGTGGAGAAGACGAAAGTGACAGTGATTGAAGTGCTTTATTTTTTTTATGATTGTGTTTTTCGATGTAAATAAGTAATTTTTAGAAGTACTATTAGAAATATGTAATATTTTGTAATGCCATACCTCATCTAATTGTGTAATTACAATTTATTTTAATAATCATAAAGTCATAAAGTGTTTATCTGAAATAACCTCAAACTTCAACAAGCTCTAATGATTATTTACACAGGTAACCTATGAATAATTTGAATTTCCCACCAAAATACTTTTTAATTTGAGTGTACCTTTAAGGTTAGAGTGACACTAGCCACGCCTCTCCAGAGACTTTGTTTATTCACTCAACTGTATTATGTTTAAAATTAATGTTTGGTAACACTCGTTAGCAGCAATCACATAATATGTAACTATAGTAAAGAGTCCGAAAAATAAACTAGTACTTTGGAGTTTAAACGCCGATAAACATGTAAAATTGCATCAAAAAAATAAAATTAACTACCAAAGATAAAAAACAATTTGAAAACTGTGATAGAAATAGAAACGTTAAAGATAGACAAAGTTTTTGGAAATAAAGTAGTAAAGACTCCCGGGAAAATTTTCATATGCTTAAATATAGATGATATAAAAATGTGTGGTCAAAATTAAGCTCACTCCTGAGAATAACAAAATTAGTAAAAAATCCGGAAAAAAAACTTTTGTAAAAATTGCATTACAAATGCCAGTTTAAATACTCAACTTTAACATAAAATCAATAACAATAAAGAGAAATGTATTAGAATGTGGTACGCCTATATTGTCAAAGTCGATAATATTAATAACAACTATAAAAAGATCTTGTACTGCAAGAAACCGGTTTGTTCTTGTAAACAACCGGAGATCCGTAACTAATTTGACAACATTAACAAAACAGTTTTGTAGACTAAACGATTCTATAACATTTTTAAAATTTTACTTCTTCGCAATTTAGAGCAATGTCTGATCCAAATAGTTCATTTAACAACTTTCTTTAAAACTTAAAAAAATTACTTAATTATCTAAAATCTATACATGCTAGCATAAATAAAACAAAATTACGTTTGATTTTTAAAAAGATACATTTGTCAAAAAAAATTTCAGCCTCGTAAGTTCTAAGTTTGTATAAATATTATATTATTAACAAATAGAATGGTTGGCCTCCTGGTAATGATTTATATTTTTGTGATGATGAAATTAATGATCCTTTCTTTTAGGAGGTAGGGACAGAAGCAACTACTTTAGTTTTTTGCGTCGTTTCGTGTTCTAGATGAATACTTCATCAGGCTCGCTTTTTTATTGTAAGAGACACACAGTTTTAATTATTTTATCAACATAAAAAAACAATTATAAGTTTTTGTTTTTGTTGTCACAATCTAAATTATCAGATATATTTGTTGAGAGATTAAGTCGATTTGTTTTTGGTTGCAATTATTTTCTTTTTGTGTTTTGTTTTACGTTTTGATGCTGTGATTATGCTTAGAGTGCTGCAACGTAAAAATGATCGATCACTGAGGGAATTCACTAGAGGTCGCATTATTGGCTTACGTGAAAGTGATTTTTCATTTACAGAAGTCGCTAACTGTCTTAAGAGTAACCAAATCTCTGTAGTACGGTGTTATCAATCATGGTTTAAAAAAGGTCAAAAACGTCATAAACGGGGAAGTGGACGGCCATGATAAACAAATGTGGTTCAGAACCGCCATCTTCAATTAATGGTACTAAGAGACAGATTTTAGAGTACAAGATCAATAGCCAATCAATAGTTTTAAAACTAACGACGTCCTGTAACTCTTTGTACTTTTTAGTTTACTTTTGGCTTGCAGTCCTAAATACCACATGCTTCTGCTGACGGTTTGTCATAGACAGCAACGTTTGGACTGGTGCATTAGTGACAATTCTTAATTTTTCTTAGTAATGCACGATAGTCGCATGATGGTCAGACGTAGACGTGGAGAACGTTGCAAGGTGCACTTTTTTGTTGAACGGCATGTTCACCATACTGTGTTATTGTTTATGGAAGCAGGTCGGAATTGGTATTCATCCAAGGCAATATGAATGCCCACCGATATGTTGATGAACTCGTAGAACCACATATATTTCCACTTCTCCAGCAGCTGGAGGAACTAATTTTTCAAGAGGATAATGCCCGTCCGTACATTGCAAGCGCTTCAAAGTGGCTAACGTCAATATCTTGCCGTGGCCACCCAGATTGCCAACCCTTTCGCCTATTGAACATGTGTGGGAGATAGTGGGTAGACGACTCAAGCAATTAGCCAATCCTCCACAGACACTATAAGCTCTCCGGAATGAATTACAAATTGCCTGGGATGCAATACCTCAAGAAGAAATCGATCTGGTAGAATCCATGCCAAGAAAGGTGCGAGAGTGTGAAACTAATAAGGGTCGTCTAATAGAATATTAATACAAAATGGCTTTATTTTAAAAAAAAATTTTTGAATTAGTAAAATATTTTTGCCAGGTTTGGTTCAAAAATTCTAACGCTTTCTGAGTGTTGCATTTTTATGTCACGAAGTACAGTTTTCCGTGTCTGGTTTTGTTTATTCTAATTATGTGCTGTTTCTATTCATCTCTGCGTTTTTCTATCCATTCTGTAATCGTTTGTATATTGCATTTAACTGTATCCGAATGTGTTTCTGAAGCATATTTTACTATCGGTCTTACTACTGATTTTTTCAGGCATTTGTCACTCGTTATTTCTGTTTTTAAATAGTTGAAGTTATGTACTTTTTGTTAGCGGCAATGTTTAATCCAAATCTTGCCATCGTTGTGTTAAATTTTTCGGTTTATTTTTGCAAAAATCCCGGTATTCGCACATAATTTAATTAAAAAAATATTTTAAATTTCAGTTTTATTGTTTTTATGTTGCGATTTTCAAAATCGTTAACGAATTCAGATTTATCACGATTTTATTTCTTGCGATCAACTTTTCATGAACATGATTGTAGTTATTTCGTAGAAAATTATAAATTTATAGTAGAATTTAAACTTGTAGAAAATCGTTAAGTTCTAAAATTCTGTTTTGTATAATTCTTTTCTAGTAACTCAACCTTTCTTAAGTTAATTTATGAATTCATTTATTAAAGTTCAAGTTTCAAAAATCATGCAGTTTGTGGTAGACTTCATTTCAAGACTAAAGAACCACTGCGCAGAAACCAATTTTGTTCCGAATGTCAGTACACTAGCTAACCAAAAAACGTTTCCAACTTTCATACGGCGTTTGAGATGTCCACATTCATTCCACAAATTGTTACAAACTGTTTTTCATCTTTGTGTTTTATATTTTTTTATATTCTATTCATCGTTTTGTATGCATTCATTTTTTAGATAAACTAAAGATAAGCTATTAGAATTAATGTACATTGTTTACAGCAGATGTTTTTAGTTATAATTTATTTCGCATGATCGTGAAATTCCGAATTTATCCGACGCGCACCTCATGGTTCTTTAGTCGTGAAATGATCTCTATTTGTTTTAAATAGTTTTGTTTTTAAATTATTACTGGAAACAAGCATTATTGCCTTTTTGAGAATAACCTGTTCAGTTTAAATTTGTTATGAAACTTTAAAAAAAAAGTTTTTACTTTAATTGTGAGAAAATTACGTCATACTTATTGGTTTCGTTCTTTTAAAAACTTGTATGTCTTAGTTTTGCCTGCAGTGGGGGTTGACAAAATGTATTGGTATTACGTTTTAAACTACTATAACATGAATTTTTAAAGGAGTCAGTGTACTCTTTTCGTAATGTACGGTTTTGTTAAGTTCATGTTTTAAATAATGTTTTAAGTATAATTTTCAGATTTATATCGTTAATTCTCAAAGATAAGTCCCATGAGAATTAAAGTTACCAGACGAGTTTCTTAGTGAATATAGACCTAGATGTCATTAAATGTCGTTGATCTTATTTGGCACCTTACCGATTTAGTCTTTATTTGATTTTCCTTTTACATTCAAAAATTTAAGAATCTTTGTAGATCATCCAAGTTATCAGCAGCTAAAAATGCATCGCCGGCGTAACATATTATTCTAATTTTGCCATCTTTCATTCTGTAGCCTTGTCTATTCTTGATATTTTCAATTATTTTATTCATTTTTGTGTTAAACAACATTAGACTTAATTAGTCTCTTTGTCAAATGCTCTTGTTTACTAAATTTTTTTGGATAATTTACTATTTATTCTCACTCGGTTATGGTTATTCTCATATACGTTGTGTCCCACGCTAGGGGTACCCCATGGGATTTAACATGGGAAAATTGAAATTATTTTTTTCCTGCTTTCCAAATGAAAAAATCACAAAAATTTTGATCCAGATTTAAAGTGTCACTTAAAACGTTTCTAAAAACAATTTTTTGATTATAATTTGATAATTAATAAATTAATTACAGGCATTTGAAGTTTTGAGGAAATGGAAATTTGAAGAACAAAGACTAGAAAAATTACATTTGAAAATTTTCTGTAGGCTAAAAAAACCAAATTGCGCCCACCTTTGCGTGCTAATAAACTAGCTTATGATTCTAAAATGAAATAAACTTGAATTATGTTCAAGTAAATAGGTATTAAAAATCAAGTTAGCATTGATTTGTTATAAAACATTTGAAGTGTTGACAGTTTTGATAGAATTGTTTTACAAGCTTCGAAAATGAATGTAGAAGAAAAAATTCTTGTGCTAAAACAATATTTTCGAGGTGTTTCAAAGGTTCAAATTCGAGAAGACTTTGCTGGTTTTTTCGCAGATAGACCAATACCTTCTTTAAAGAGTATCAAAAAAACGATACAATTATTTGAAACCACTGGCTCCGTAAATCCACTATGTAAATGTCAGCGTCTACCACTCTTACACGATCATGAAGACAACCCTCAGAAGTTAGCAGTTCTTACAGCTGTAGACCAAGATCCTGATGTTAGTTTGCGAGAAATTGAAATTAATGTAGGTGTTCCTCGGTCGTCAGCATTCAGGTACCTCAAACAGGAGGGCTTTAAACGTTACCGTTGGCAATGCCATCAAGAATTATTACCACACGATTATTATGCTCGTATGAGATTTTGTGAAATAATCATTGAAATCAACAATACCAATCGCGGTTTTGTAAAAAACATTTGTTTTTCGGATAAATGTTCATTTGGACTTGATGAAAGACCAAATCGACAAAATAATCGTACATGGTTTCTCGAAAATCCACACAAACTAGTAAATGGACCAAGTCAATGGCGACAAACTGTCAATGTTTGGATGGGCTTGCTGGGAAGTCATGTTATTGGTCCTTTTTTCATTGAAGGTCCAATTACTTCCATAAAATATCAAAACCTTCTACTAGAAGAAGTGTTTCCACAACTAAATGATGTTGCGGGTGAAAATCACCAGGTTTGTTTTATGCAGGATGGTGTTCCAGCCCATACTGCTATACTAAACACTGGGCTTCTGAATGAAGCATTTCCAAATTAATAGATAGGCAAGAATGATCCCATTACATGGCCTGCTAGGTCACCTGATTTAAACCCGTGCGATTTTTTTTGTGGAGTGACATAAAAGAAAAATTATTAAAAGGAGGAAAACGGTATGAAAATAGAGACACACTAAAAGATGAAATTCAAGTGATATGCCGAGCTATTACCATTCGTAAATTAGTCGAAACACGAAAAAGATTTGTTAGACGGCTAACTTATTGTACAGTTCAAGCAGGAGGCATTTTTGAACACCTCATATCCAAATAGGTGATTCGCTGTGGTTGTTCAGTCAAGCAACGGATCGACAATGTTAAAAAGGCCCTTTACAGGGCCACAAATTCTCAATTGAAATGAATTTTTCTGCACGACGATTATTCGAGCAATCTTCCTGCGTTCGACCTATTGGGACCACGATGAGTGTTCGTTATACCTATGTAAATGTAAATTTATGTTTGATTCATTTTTTTTCTAGTCTGCCACAGAAAATTTTCAAATGTAATTTTTCTAGTCTTTGTTCTTCAAATTTCCATTTCCTCAAAAGTAAAGTTGCATAATGTTGATTTGACGGGCTACAATTTCATTTTAGCATCCATATTACTTTAAAAACCGAAGATAGCGGATCTGAATCGCATGCGCGAAAAACCTTTAAAATTTCGAATTTCAAATGCCTGTAATTAATTGATTAATTATCAAATTATAATCAAAAAATTGTTTTTTGAAACGTTTTAAGTGCCACTTTAAATCTGCGTCAAAATTTTTGCAAGTTTTTAATTTGAGGAGCAGGAAAAAAATAATTTCAATTTTTCCATGTTAAATCCCATGGGGTACCCCTAGCGTGGGACACAAGGTATATCGTTCATTAGGTTAACTATGTTGTCTGAAACATTATATTTAGCTAGTATCCTTAGTTGAATATTGTTAAATGCTTTAGTAATATCCACAAAGCAAAGAAAAGTGAGCCTATAACATTTTAAAGCTTTTTCAGCTATTTGTCTAATAACAAATGTGGCATGATTTTTTAGTGCATTTTGTAATAGATTTATACCTCTGTAATTATAAGAATTTAGTTTTTGTTCCTTTTTAAATATGAGGATTATTATACCAGTTCTCTAGAAGTATAAAATTATTGCTTTTTGAAATATGGTCTGCATCATCTTAACCAATTTTCGTAAGAGTATCTTTATTATATTTCAACATTTCGTTAGTTATATCCTTCTCGCTAGATTTCATATTTTTTTCATTTTTGTAGTTTTGTTAATATTTCTTCCTTGTCTCTCATGTTTTCTGCGTAAAGTATTTGATTCATTTTACACTTTTATTTTATTTGTTTCTACATTATCTTTTTGCTTTTTCTTTTGTGTTTTTGTTGGCCGTTGGAGATTGTTTGAATACGTTTTTCAAAAATCATGTTTACTAATATAGCGCCAATTAAAAACCACAAAATTTGGTAAAAAAACTTGTATTTAATTATGATTCATAAACGCAAAAATTATCAATGCCTATAGAAAAAAATTGATTAATAGATTTTTTAATAGTTATTTTAAGTTAATTTTTTTAGCATTTTGTAGTTTGGTACTGTAGTGGTTGTACCCACGCGTTGATAATTGTTTTTCTCATTTTGATGACGAGTATACACCATATACAAGATAAAATTTAGTTTTTACTTATTTTGTATAATTTCTTTGTGATAGAGTACCAATAATTCACACAAACATACATCAAAAAGTGTGTTATTTTAGGTGATCAAAAATTTGGAAAACAATTGGACAACAAAAGAATAGATATAAGTTAAAATTGGTTATAACATCAAGTTGCAAAAAATTATTTTGACTCTAACTAATTTTAGTTAAATTTATTACTTTTTTAGGTATTTGTATACGGTTTTTGTAGTAAAGTGTTTTGTACATGTCATTTTTTTATAATTCCTTGCACGATTACTATAATCCTAAAAAATAAAATCTAAGATTTGCATTTTGTACACAACTTTGATAAAGTGTACATAAACACAAACGTTGTTGGTGTTTCTTTGTTTTAAAAAATATAGATGTGCAAAATCTAAAAGGTGGGCGAGCTTCAGACATGGCGTTGAAGCACGTATATTACAGATAAAGTAAAGGATAAAGCGTTTTGCCTTAGAATATTTATGTTTACTTTTCCTATATGGTAAAATGCAGCGTTAAAACTAAAGTAAGATTAATAGTTTTTGAGTTAATAAACAAATCTTTATTAATTTTTTGGTAAGAATAAAATGTTTTATTTGTCTTCTATTAGGTGCAAATCTACTCGGTAAAATCACTTGATTGGTTGTTAAAGAACCCAATATGTAATTTAATAGCAAATTAATGACCTATTTTGGCGAAGCCTATTTATGCTTGGGTTAAGAACCTTTCTACTTTGGCGGAATTAAGACCCTAATTAATCGCCTCGTAGAAGAAGATAGCAGGTGATACACGCCTTAACGTAATGGATGCAATGTCTTAACGTTTAACTAATGTCTAAAACCCCCTTTAACAAAAGCGTGTATATGTATACAATAGCTGTCACGTAAATTTACGCGCGATTGATTGATTTGAACAAATTTTATCATGTTTTAATCACACGAAATATATGTTAAAGTATTTACGATTTTGGCAAATGCAAAGAAAATTTATTTAAGCAAAATAGCTAAAATTTAAGTTTGATGTTTACTTACCTACAAAAGGAACAAGACCCTCTTGTTCATATCCAGCAATTCCTTCAAGTCCACTGCATTTTCTAGACGAATTGTCAAACGTACAATTATTATGTTGACTCCAAAATTCTCTAAACCAACCGTTACGGCAGTTTATAATTTTTCTAGTGTTAATTTGGTAGAAGTTTGAGTCATAGGTGGAATTACACGGAAATACACCCAGTTTAGGAACGAGGCTCTTGTAGTAGTAGTCAAATGCTGAAACAATTACATCGTCTAAATATTGTAAAATAAATATGTCATCAATGTCAAGTCTTAATTGAGAATTATAAGAAAACTAGTAGACGTTTACAATGATTATCTTAAAGTGATTCAACCCTTGTTGAATTACAAATGCTATTTTTCCTGAAAGTGTTTGGACAGAAGGTTCTGACCGGTCCGACATAAATATACTGTTACTACCTTGAATAGGGTTTCGATGCGGGAGAATTGTGATAGCTCCCTCGGCAGCCCATTCCTGATCCCGGACAGGGTGAACTTTAGCTCCCCATGAATCACTTCCAATCCACAAAAAGTGGCCCGTCCTATTAGCTCGTATTGTGGCTTGTAAGAGTTTCCTGAAAAAATAAATTTAGCTGAAAACATATACATATACAAAAATATATTTATTTCTATATAAACGTTAACAGTTATAAACTTTCAGCAGTCGCAAGCGATAACATTAATTATTACATTACAAAACACGGTAAACTAACATTCTTAATTGAAAACACTAAAATTAATTTCACCTTTTATGTCACAAAACAGAAAAAGTAGTTTTTAGCCAATTATTAAGCAACTTTGTCAAATCTATTTTCTTTTAAATGTATTAAAGCATTTCGTTTTCGACAAAATTTGATCTTAAAAATTATAAATTATTCTTTGGAATTTTAAAAAATAAAGGTTTTATTAAAAAATTACTTCTATAAGTTTTAAAATAAATTTTTAATACATCGATCACTTTTTAATGCATTCAAATTAGTTCTTTTGGGGCAAAAACGCCGAGCGTTTTATGATCGTTAATGACGCGCGTACCTCAATAATAGAGATTTATCACTTTGAAAAGCACTAATGCAAAACCAGCATTGTTTATTAGAACCTTCTAAAGTACTTACTTGGAAATGTTACTGAAACTGAGTTAATTGTCGTATGCTGAGGTATACATTAAATTCGGGTAAACAAGCTTCTCCATCAAGTACACTTACAAACTCATTTTGAATAAGAGCATTGAGCAATACTGTCGTTAAAATATCAGTCAATATTATTTAAATTTTTAGAAGACGAAACACAAATGTTTTAGTTAAAATGCTATTATTATTTAATTTATAAATTTTATGTAATTGCTCACCGCTTTTCCTTTTTAGTTTTAAATCAACAATTATTAGTCAATAAACTCATCACAAAAGTTTTGAGTTTTAGTGACCGTTTTAGCAGTAGCTATAAATTATTATACTAAAAGCTCTAGAATTTACAAATTTATTTGTCAACAAATGTCGTTTTTTTATTCATAAATAGAATAAACGCAATTATGTACAAAAATAAAAGTGAGTGTTGTTTAAATTCAAATGTAATTAGCAAAAAAATAAAAACAGATTAATCAAAGTGTAATGTACCACAAAAAGTAAATTTTAAGAAAAACAAATGCAGCATTAAAAATTGAACAAAATACAACTATTTTGCAATTAATAAGGACACGAATCGCTAACACGCGTAAGATGCAAGCTGCATAAAAGATGCTCGGCATTGAAATCAAATAATAAACTCAAACTTATCAGGTTTTATTTCTATTATTTTCATACAATAACGAACAATTGAAATTATAACAGATTTTTAGAGGTCAACAATAAAAATTAAAATTTACGAAAAAAAAAATTCGAAAATTACTAGAAAGAAAGTAAATATTTTATAACACGCAAAAAAGAAACAGATAAGCTTTAAAAAGTGAGAACAAAATTTTTAAAAATTTACAAAAACCATAAATATTCAACCACTAAATAATTTTATAAACAAATAAATGGTAATGGAAGCAATTGATAAAAAATCTTGGCTTGCGTATCCCACAGCGCCAGATACCTTCTTGGAGCAGTTGGCTATTAAAACCTTTGTAGACAGCCTCCGAGACAACGAAACGCATCAGACTCTCCGGTTAGATCGACCCAAGACATTGGATGACGCTTTAGTGCATGCTTTGGAATTTAAAGCAGCAAAACAAGCATCGAGGAGATAGCGCGACGAATACTTCGTGGAAGAGGAGTGACGACTTTAAACTGCGGTGAAATGGAACATGTACGACGACATCGTACTAAACCCAAGAAGAACGCTCGAAAATTTGGAACGAGTTGACTAAAAGAGACAATAGATAGTCTCATCTAGTCAGGTTGAAGAGATTACAATTCAAATGGCATTGTCGCTGGAGCAATTGCATAGCATTCATCTCGATGGCAAGATCAATAGAAAAAGTGTTTAGTTACTAGTTGACACGGGAGCGACGACAACGATTCGTCCTGACATGTTATTGGAAAATAAGAAGACGTCACCAGTAACAGTACTACTTCAAACGGCGACAGGCGAAGAAATACCTACTTACGGACAAATCAAAGTATTCATTGGTTTGGGAAATGGAGTACTCGACTATCAAGTACTGGTAGCCGACATTACGGAATAAGTTATCCTGGGAATGGACGTTATAAAAAAGTATGGATTCCATTTGGATATGAAGAACGATGTCTTGAAGATCGACAATAAAGAAATTCCCTTTCATTTGTCAGAGAAGGCAGCCGTGCGAGTCTTATTGAGTGACTCTGCCTGCACGCACTAAAAGTGTGGTGATGGCATGCCTAGATGGAAATCTCCGGAAAGGCTACATACGCGCGATTAAACCATTGGAGGGGGACTTAGTTGAAAAGGGACTACTCATTGGCAAAATTTTAGTACGAGTGAAAAACACGATGTCAGTAAAGATCTTAAATATCATCTTAGATACTGTAACGTTGAAAAAGAAGACCGTGGTAGGCCAATGCACACCAGTATCTCAAATTTTGAGATGCGTGAAATCTAAGATACGTCGCCGAAGAAGTGCCCACAACATCTATTGGACATTCTTACTTCCAAATGCCAAAACCTCAGCCAAGACCAGCTGGCTAAGGTTAAGGTGTTGATCCAAGAGTATCAAAACGTGTTCGCGCTGGAGAGTGGTTCCAAAAGAAGAACTAACGTGGTAAAACATAAAATTAATACCGGACACGCTTGGTCGATATGACAACCTCTACTAAGATTTCCTTTGGCGAAAAGAGAAGAAGCCGAACAAATAATTACGGACATGGAGAAAGAAGGCGTGATTGAACCTTTAAATCCTGCAACGTTCCAGCGTTTGATGGATACCATCTTGCGCGGACTGTCTTAGAAGACGTGTTTGGTTTACCTAGACGACGTGATCGTGGTTGGAAGGTCGTTTAAAGAACACTTGAACAACTTGAAAGAAGTGACCCAGCGATTACGTGGGGAAAATGTAAAACTGAGCCCAAAGAAGTGCCACGTTTTTAAGAAAGAAGTGCAATACCTTGACCACGTCGTATCTAGAGATGGAGTAAAAGCTAAACCAGACAAAATCTGAGCAGTGCAAGCATCGCCAAGGTCAATCGACAAACATCAGGCCCGAAGTTTGGTTGGGTTGTGCACCTATTATAGACGATTTGTACTCGGATTTGTCAATATTGCCAAACTTTTGACAAAATTGATCAAAGAAAAAGCATAACTTAGATGGAATGAAAACTACGATAATGATTTCCATCAACTAAAAAGGTTGAGTTATCCAAGAGAAGATGGAAACTTTGTTTTGGATACGGACGCAAGCAATCTGGCCATAAGCGCGGTCCTTTCTCAGGTTCAAGATGGACAAGAAATAGTTATCGTGTATTTTAGTAAGGTTTTATCTAGGCCAGAACGGAATTATTGCGTGAGTAGGAGGGAGCTGTTAGCACTTGTCAAGTTCATACAACATTTCTAAAAAAATATTATACGGACAAAAATTTTTACTGAGAACGGACCATCGCCGCTTTAAAAAGGCTATTGCAGTTTCGTAATCTAGAAGGACAAGTGGCAGGATCGATTGAAAATGCTATGACACAGAACATCGTGTCCAGCGGACTGTAGTTATTGTTCGCGACTTGAAGAAAAAGTCGAATACCTCCGGAAAACTGCTATAGTTGATGATAGGTGGAAACCTGAGCAGTTGCGTTGCGAACAAGAAAACGATCCTAAAATAAAACTACTCCTGGACTGAAAAGAAAACAACCGACGATCAACCTAGGAAGAAGTGAGTGCTTTGGCAAAGCGTACTGGGCGCAGTAGAACTCTTTAATAGTAGAAGACTGTCTTCTTAAGCGAGTCCTAGACAGTGTCCAGGGCACGGGAAACAGGCTACAGTTGGTAGTGCCAAAGAACCGGGCGTCAGAAGTGTTGAAGCATCTGTACGACGGTACATCAGGAAGACACTTTGGCATTAAGAAGACATTGAGGAAAGTTTGAGAACTGCAAAGAGAACGTCATAAAATGGTGCACGGTCTGCGTAACAGGAAATAGTCCAGCGAGAAAGCGCAAAGCACCCATGAAGCAATACAACGTAGGAAGCCCTTTGGAAAGAGTAGCGATTGACATCGCAGGGCCGTTCCCAGAATCCGAATCGAAAAATAAATACATCCTGGTGGCGATGGATTATTGCACGAAATTACGGAAACTTACGCCATACCCAATCAAGAAGCAGCTACAGTTGCAGATGTATTAGTAAAAGAGTTTTTTTGCCAGTTTGGAGTTCCGTCGGAATTACACTCCGATTAAGGCCGCAACGTTGAGTCTGGGCTGTTTCAAGAAGTTTGTCGACTATTGGGAATTAAAAAAACTCGGACGACGCGTCTTCATCCTTAATCTAATGGCATGGTTAAACGGATGAATCGAACAATGGGAAAATACTAAGCCAAAGTAGTGTCCGAGCACCAAAGAAACTGGGATCATTGGTTGCACTTTTTCCTAATGGCATACCGATCATCTGTTTACGAAAGCACAGGCCAAACACCATCCTGTATGAGGCTCGATCGCAAAATACGACTGCAATGCGACCTCCAATTTGTACATAGACCGGAAGAAGAAGTTGTTGGAGAAGACTACGTCAGCAAGCTGACCAAGAGCCTAGACAAAGTGCATGAGGAGGTCCGTAAAAACACACAAATTGCCAGCGACAGAATGAAGACTAAATATAAAGTCAAGGCACAAAATGGTGGGTTTCAACCTGGCGACATGGTGTGGTTGTATAATCTCAAAAAAAGGCGTGGTTTATTGCCGAAGCTGCAAAGGCAATGGGAAGGCCCCTATGAATTAATGAAGTCATATATCGCATCCGAAAACCACCCAGAGGCAAGCAAAAAGTGATCCATGTCGATCATCTAACCCCGTTTGCTGGCGATAACCACAATACACACGTTCAAGTCCGAACCACAGTAATAAGCACAGAACCAAAAATATGTATAAAGTTCGATAAGTTTATGAGCTTATACGGAGGTTTTAGAAAAACTAGGTTCGGAGTTACACCCGAGAAACAACAAGACCTGCTCCAATATTACGACATCGCAGATTGCGTGACCGAGAATCTTGACATGTCTAGAGAGGTTGCCGTCGTGTTTAAAAAGAAGTGTGGGCAGATAGATAAACTACGAAGACAGCAACTGGCAGTCGAAAAGGTTTTAAAACTACGTGGTGACAGACGCTTCGTTTTCTATCTGGTCACCAAGAAATACTCAAGTACCAAGCCGTTATAAGAAAACCTGTGGCAGACATTATGGAATCTCAAGAAAGAAATGGAATTTCATCATGTTAAGAAATTGGCAGTACTTAAGCTTGGTTGTGAAAAGAAAACAACCGACGACCAACCTAGAAAGAAGTGAGCACTTTGGCAAAGCGTACTGGGCGCAGTAGAACTCTGATAGTAGAAGACGATCTTCTTAAGCGAGCCCTAGACAGTGTCGAGGTCACGGGAAACAGACTACAGTTGGTAGTGCCAAAGAACCGGGTCAGGAAAAGTCCATTGACTGTTACCTTAATGATCAAGGAAGCTGCCAAATTGGAGAGAACTGCCGCTGTTGCCACGATTCTTTATACCGGTGTCGCATCAAGTTTCCTGTTCTGGGACAGAACAGTCTTAAGAAGAGGGCAGTGAAACGTTCGAGAAATTATTCACCGAAAGATATAGAAAATTTTCGGCATTTGGCCAAAATGTATAAATGCGGCACAAACGAATCATAGGTCAGTCATTCCAGCAATTCGAAGACTGCAGTGTTAAGAAGATTTTTCAAGTTTAAATAAATAAGTGATTAACGCGTGTGTTCATGATATAATATACGGAGTATAACCTTGTACGTGACTTTAAAGTAAACAATAAGTGTTAAACTAAAGTTATCCGCCGACTTGATCTTTGTATAAGTGTTGGTGCTATATATAAATTAGTGTAAGTGATTTTATTAAATATCCTTAGATTTAATTAATTCGGTTAGTTATAAACGTATACATATTTTGAGTATGTTCGTACAACTTATTATCACGGAAAATATTTGATATAGTTAGTATTCGTTTGACGTTTATAGAGTTAAGTTGCGTTTGATTTACGACACCGCGTTACCGCGAAACCTTGCTTGTAACCTTCCCCACACTGTCCACCAAAGGGAAGCAACATCGAGCTTCGGCTGGCCAGCCAAGGAAGATCTGCAAGACTATCACGTAAGTTATTTTATATTTTCCCTTATTTGAAAGGGTGGTCCTTACAATCAGCACCTAATAAACTTTACACGCCGTTGAAATAGACGCGCCGTTACAGAGTATAAGTAAATTAGTTAGTTTTAATAATCGTTACAATACTAATAAAAATCATACAAATACCATAATTTGAAGATTACTGGGCTCTTAATACGAAATACTATCGTATAGGTGATACCATGCCTGTAAAAAAATTTAAGAAGCTGCGTAAACCAATTCATTTTCAAAAGAACAATGCAAATACAAATAGGGATCGATTGTTTAAAACAATAAGATAAGACTAAATTGTATCCAAATTGAAAATAAAACAATGGTAGAAAATCTGCAAAAATACATACTTAAAAAATCTGGTATAGTATACCATTTTTTTTATACACTGAATCTATAACTTTTGATGGCATTATTTTTTCTGAAGTAGAAACAGTTTTTAGTTGTTGTAGTTGTAGTTTACCTTTGCAAATCAATAATGAATCCTGTAAATAACACAGTGTACTACTACTAATTGGTTTACCTCTATAGAACTTTTATTGTTACCGAAGCAAGAACATTAGATAAATAACTTGAAAACAATCAAAAGCAACCGTTTACGAAGTTGTATTTTGAAACACAACAAATCCCTCCTAAAAAAGTGTCAAAAAGTTTTGATTTTAAGGTGAACCACAAGGCGGGTATTGTAGTTGTGTTCTTCAATCATAAAACAGTACAACACCCACATGGAAAGTGTTGATTTGGCAGGTATGCTAATCGCATTCTATAACGCCCCATCAAATAAAAAAATTGTACCTTGCAATTTTTATTCAACTTATTAATATTAAAGTCAATAATGCTTGATTGCTATACAGAAGAGACATAGACGCTTTTGAAAACCCAAAACATGAAGCTGAAGACGTTTCGATTACATTTAATTTAACTCTAATAAAACCATAATATGCTCTAAAAATTACAAAATCGGACTTTGCAGATGTGCAGCCATCTAAAAAGATCAAAATTCCTGTAATTGGCAGACCCACAGCAGAAATTAGATATGACCAATGGCATTTTCTATCAGTTATGGACAAAGGTAGATGTAAACTTTGCACAAATGGTGAAACTACAGTGCTTTACCATAAATTTAATCTTCGCTTGTGCATTGTGCCAAGAAACAACCCCCTGAGTTGTTTTATAATTTACGACATAAAAGACCTATGAGTGGACATTCTATCTTGAGGGACGCATATTGTATTTTTTGATTAAAGGAGCAAAAAATTACTGTACTTTTTGCAAGCTTTTAACTAATCATATTTAACTAAAAAAAAGTGAAAATACAAGTTTTTTCTTCACAATAAACGTCTGCCCGTGTAAGAGTTTAAAAAACAAACAAAACCACAATAAAAAAGACAAAAAAAAAAGAAAACTCAAAGATTATCAAACAAAAAAAACCGAACAAGAACTGATTATATCGTTAGAACGTTCCAAGACTAAACAGATAGAAAAATCTAATACAGTCGATAGAAGAAAGTAAAAAATACAAGACAAACATAATGCCCATACAAAAATGAAATTTTAATCATGTAAGTATAACAAAAATGGATATAGAAATAAATAAAAATAATTTTAAAACAAATTTTCGTTTAAAAAAAAAATCAAAACAATAAAAAACATAAGAAAAAAAAGGCAACATAAAAATACAATATAAACGTACGCGCACCAACCAATGTGGAAGAACAAGAAAAAGAAAGTTTATAACATAAAAAAGTTTCAATATATAAATAATACTGAAAAACTGCAAAAATCGGAAAGAAACAACAAAATAAAGCAATATCAGAGAAGAACGAAGATTTCTGAGCAAATAATATAATAACTTAGAGCACAATGCAGAAAAAACCACAAAAGTAAAGTGATGGCGTGACAAGTAAAAAAATGTAAAAACAGTAAAACTATTAAAAAAAAAACAAGTTAAAACTAAATATTTAATATTGACACCAAAAAACACAAAGAAACAAAAGTGTCACATCCTTTTAAAAGAAATTAGTTTGATAGAGAATACAGAAATCTCAGCAAAAACATAACATTTTTGATTTTTGAGTTTATCTATTTTTATCAAAATGATTATGCAGATCTGATAATGTTATTTCGGTAAATAAAAATAATACTATAAAAATGTGACAAAAATATCACACGAAATGACAAAATCTGTAGACTAAACTATAGATATTAAAAAAAAAACTAAATAATAAATGTAATTTTTAGTAAATCCAATTTTTAAGTAAAAAAATTGTTGATAAGCAGCGTTTTAAAAATCGTATATTATTAATAAATTATTCATATTTTAATAAATACTGTTTTCTTACAACTTCAAATTTAATAAATTAGAAAACACTAAGAAAATTGTTAACTAAATAAATCATTTAAGACCGCGGTTTTAGGTAAAAGTAAATATAAAGTTGTAACTTTTAACAAAAAAATTAATTTCAACGAGTGGTAATTAAGCAAAATGGAATTTTTTTTCTTAATAACGTAGTCGTTAGAATTTAATTAAAATTGTATTTTAAGTATGTTCTGTTTATAAAAAATTTGGTACCGGCAGGGTTTATAGTCTTTTTATAAAAAAAATTATATGGAAATTTATTCTAAAGACATATAAGAACACTTGTACCTGTCCGAACAAGTGAAAATGTTGGAACTTTTTTATTGAGTTTTTTTTTACATAAGTCATTAGTCTTTTCAGTCTAATAACGTGTGAAACAGTACCATTTTACGAGTTATGAGATTGTTATAGTTTCTGCTTCTTATCCTAAATCAAAACAAAAAATTATTTAAAACCGCAAAAGTTGCGTGTATCTTTCCAGTCACATAAAGGTTAAATCTTATCGTTCCCTTTAAATTACGTTTACTTAAAGTATTAAATTTCAAAATTGAAGAAAAATGAAAAAGTTTAATATAAAGTTTTCTTTTAACAAAAATTCTCCAAAAGGGATAAACTTGAATCAATAAAATCAAATTTATTTACGCGAAACTTTAGATTTACTTAAAATTTTATGTTTTGTAAACATTGAATAAGTTCAATTCTAGACACGGTAAAAAGCGATGACGTCAATTAAAAGTTACTTTGAAATAAATGTTTTTCAACTTAGCAAAGAAAAAATAAAATTTATAAAAATTATTTTTATTTCTAGGAAAAATTGAATTTATTACTCAATTTAGAAACTTATTTTGTGAAAAAAAGGAGGATGGAAAGGTAGTAAATTATAAACGCTTAAGACAAGCAGCGTTAGATGAGTTATCCTAAACTTTTATAGACTTTTTTAATTTTCCACAGATGTTGTAATAATTATTATTTTTTATTATAATTCTTACGGTAATATCTATGCAACATTTGCTGTCACCTCAATTTCTCTTATAAACTTAATATTAAATTGTATTTTAAGCTTAATTTATCATCTACTGCTTTTAATATTTTTAAATTTAAAAGTTTTTCAATTAATTTCACTTTGCTTTTTTCATTTTTTCCGCATAAAATATATTAATTCAGTAACTGTTAATAAAGCAATGGTAACATAATCTTCAAGTTGAGAGGTAAACTTAGCTGTTAAACTTCTTTAACTGTTTTCAAATGCAATTTACTAACTTTATGTTTTATAAATGCATATTTTAGTGTCTTCAAAACTTCATCTTAAATAAATTTTCTTAAATATCCATTTTATAATAAAACTAATAATGCGCGTTTAAATATATTAGCAAATGAAATCATGCTAAATTATAATGGGTTTAACAAACAGACATTTAAATTTTAACAAAGAATTAGATTTATTGCTAACTTTAATTTAAAATCTATAATATTATTAGTTATTTTTTTAGGTTTAAGCTCTTAGAGTTTAACTCTTTTTAAGCACAAAATAGTGACATTGCGCTTTAAATCAAGTTTTGTATTGATCTTAGTTTGTCAGTGTATTAAGAGTAGAATACACTGTTGATAATAATGCTTCATAGTAATAATTTCTTGCAGTAGTGCATTATGTGCTGTTGCTTTTTATATTTAAAAAAATATATGTAACTAGTTTTTGCAGCACAGAAATAATGTGTGACAAGTGTTTTCAGGCATTTTCAACAAGTAGTTTTATTCTATCAAATTTGTCAACTAAAATCTTTATAATAATGTTTTGTTTTTTCGTATTTAAAGTACAGTGACGAATTAACGACCGTATAAAAAACAGCTTTGTACAGCATGATGATCTGAGCGTAATCACTTGACCCATGTGGAGGTAATAACGCTAAAAACTATCTAAAGTTCAATGTAGAAACTCGTTTTAACCTTCCGATTACTATTTTTTGACCCCAGACGTGTTGTTTTTGTTGTCTTTTCTTAAGTTTTTTTGACAACTGTCCCAATATTTTTTTAGCCGAGTTTTTTTTAACAATGTTTAATAATATATAATAAATTTTTTAAATGTTATTTGTTTTGCGACGTAAAAAAATATTGTCGTTAGGGTCATATTTGACCCCACTTGGCAACCAACGTTCTAAAAAGTAATTCTAATATTTTGTCTGCAGTTGTCATCTAATCTGCTTGTTTCAACGTGTTTCAACGTGTTATTCGTCTGAATCATGATTACAACCATTCCGTCTTTAGTCATTGCATTCGGTGAGTTTGTTCGAATCAGTTGAAAAGTGTGTCTGTTGTGTTATTAGATTTGATTGGAAATAGTTGTTGTTGAATTATGGTTAGAAAATATTTGTCTCAGCGTGAAGTGGAAGAAATAGCTAGCAATATTCATTTACTGAATGAAATTGAAGATGAAATTTTATCTCACGATAGTGATGCCGAATTTGAAGAAGTAAGTGTACCTGATGTAAACTCGAATGAAAGTTCGGAAGACGATGACAGTGATGATAATTCGCCCAATGATAAAGATATACTGGTGGCTTAAAATGGTTCCATATAGAAAAAAGATAAACCTCATGTTAGAAAACGAAATCAGCGAAATATTCTAAAAACACCGCCAGGATTAACAAAATTCAGTGAAAATATTTCAACATGCCTAGATGCTTTCCATTTATTTATCTCGAAAAACATTATGGACATAATACTTAGAGAAACAAACATTCGAGCTAGAAAAATTGTAGGCGATACGTGGAAGCCAGTAGATGCGGATGAGTTACATGCATTTTTTGGATTACTGCTTCTAGCTGGTGGTTTGAAAGCACGCCAAGAACCAATATCGGAGCTGTGGAGTACGAAATACGTATCTCTCCATAGATCTATTTTTTATCCTGAAATGTCTCGTAATCGAATGAGAGACCTTTTGAAATACATTCGATTTGATGATATGGACACCCGAGAAGAACGACGGGCAACAAATAAATTAGCAGCTATTCGTAACATTCACGATATTCTCGCTGCAAATTGCAAAAAATCGAATAACCCTAATGCTGAAGTATGTATTGATGAACAACTTGTTCCTTTTCGTGGAAAATGTCCCTTTCGAGTGTATATGAAGTTAAAGCCAGATAAATACGGAATTAAAATCTGGGCTTTATGCGATGTTAGTAACAGATATTGCTGGATTTTCCCAATATATACTGGAATGGTAGACAACGCTCCAGAACGAGAACAAGGTAAAACACAATTTTATCGTTTTATGCACGATTATAAAATTTCATTTCTAATGAAGTGGGTAGTTTTGGATTTGGTTGAGGGTTTCAGAGAGGATTATGGTATTACCACAGATAATTTTTTACGTCTATGTCTTTGGTGAAGGAGCTACTGCAGCAATCAAAAGCCTTGACCGGAACAATTCGTAAAACACGTAGAGAAATACCAAAAAAAATTTTGCCAAAAAAACCAAGCATAATACTCAAGCGCAATTCTATATGGAAAAGACACAATTTTAGTATCTTACGTACCTAAAAAATATAGAAACGTTATGCTACTTTCAACGCATCACCAAGATTTGGAATTGTCCGGAGAAGTTACAAACCGCAAGTTATCTTGGACTATAATAGCTGCAAAGGAGCTGTGGACAGCGTCGATAAAATGGTGAAAGAATACTCATGCAGAAGAAATACAAATCGCTGGCCTCTTGTTCTATTTTTTAATTACCTTGATATTGCTGCCATGAATGCATTTATTCTATACACTACGAAATTTGGAAATTTTGAAAAAGAGAAAACATCCCGAAAGAGATTATTTTTGCAAAAACTTGGGTTTGAATTAGTAATCCTACATATCAAAAAACGTACACTTCAATGATTACCAAGACGTGCAGAATGCAGTAGCGATGGTTTTGGCAGACACAGAACCAGAGGAAGTGGGACCGCAAGACGAAACTATCGCTCGCCCAAAAAGAGGTCGTTGTAAGATATGTTTAAGACCAAAGGACAAAAAATGTTCGGAAACATGTGAAAATTGCAAACTCTTTGTATGTAAACAACATTGCCAGAAAAAAACTACAATAATATGTAATAGTTGTTGCCCTCACTAATTTATGTTTACATTTAATTTTTATATTTTTATTAGTTTATATGAAATCTAATATTAATTTAAAATATTAATAAAGCATTACAAATTAATCTGTTTTTCTTTACAAAATAAGAAAAAAAACTTGGGGATCTAACCCCACTTGGTAATCGGCGCCTCAAAAATTGCTTGGTAATCCGAAGATTAATTGATATACGTTACTTTTTTTTAATTTTTTTGAAATTTTGCTTAAATATGTATTGAAAAAGATTACAAATAGCTGGCATCGATTGCTTTTTTTTTGACATAAGGTACTTTGGTACAACACGTAGATATGGAAATTTACTTTTTATTTATCTTGAATAGGCACAATTAAACAAGTTCGTACCTGCAGGTACATAAATAAAAAAGTTTAATAACTAATAAAATTCTTATTCGGACGTGATGTTCTAAAATAATTAGCAAATAATAATGTTTTTGGCTGTCAACGCTTTAATAATACGTTGTTTTTAAAATCGTATTTGGAAAAATAATTGCAATAAATGTTCAAAAAGTTCATCGTTCTTTTCTAACCAGAAAAATAGTCGAAATTCAACTTCTTGCCTCACTTTTTGGAATGTCTCACAAGGTATGGAACGATAAACGTCAAAAATTCGTTGTTGTAAGTCTTGTAGATCTGCTGGGTTCATCTTAAACGATCGATTTGATGTGGCTCCATAACAAAGAAATTGCTCCTCTACGACGAATCCATTTTTCTAGATAATGTTCATGTAGCCACTGTCTACTTTGCACGGCGTAATGCAATAGAATGCCAGCCCAAACATTTAGTTTCTGAGGATATTGGGTGTAATTCTCTTGTACAATACGCAGATTTTTATTATCCTAATAACGACGATTTTGTTTGCTGACCTGCCCGGTTTAAAAGAATGAACAGTCATCAGAAAAACAGATATTTTTTAAAACGTTAAGATATTGTTCAAGTTTTTCTATTATAATTTCACAAAACTGAATTTGTTAAGATGATTGCTCCTAGTTCCTGAAGAATGTGCATTTTGTAAAAAAAAACTTATGTGCTTTCAAGACTTACTAAACCGATTCATGTGACATTCGCGTTAATTCTGCAACTTTGCGAACCGAAGTTCTTGGACGCATGGCGGCTTGACCCATAATTTTAATTTGCACCCCTACATCCAAGATACGTAAATAATTAATTGAGTATATCATTTTGACATTCTTTTCAAAAAAACAGTTTCTATAAAATTTAACAATGACACACTTCAAAGAAACAATAAATATTGACGTGTAAATAATTGTAAACAATGAATAAAAGGAAACAAATACCTTTGATAAAACAAAATTACAAAAAACCTTTATCTGCTTCTCCCGATTGTCGTTATTGCGATAATGAAAATCGTGATATAGGAAAGTATCACTGTCAAGTAGAATGTCACTTTTTCTGAATATCATTTTAAAAGATTTTTTCAACGATGTATCATAAGTGAGAGGTTGCAATTTACATTTTTAAAGTTGAGATCGCCGGGGGTAAAAAAATAAGTGAGTTCCCTCCTCCTTCAAAATTTTTAAATTGGCACACTGTATATATAGAAAACGTCAAAAATTGTATTCAAATTTTAATTTAAATTTAAAAGATTTAATTCCGTTGTGTTTGTAATTTTATTTTTAGTAAAATTGCCCCATTGAATAAGACTAAATCATTCCGAGTACTTGCTGCCGTCAAAAATCAACACAAACAAATTTGAACAATTGGTTAACATGTTTTCCTTTAGGAATTTTTATGGGCTGAAAAAACAGAAGAACTTAGTTGAAAATTGTTATGTTTTTTTTCAATAAAACAAATAACACAGAAGTTGTAGGAAAAGAAAACATGCTTATGTAAAAACAGTGTCAATTCAAATATATCAATCATACGACAAATCCGTTACTTCCTCATCTATCAATTAATCAAGAGAACAAGAAGAGTAAAAAAGCTACTGCTAGTAGCTTAACAAAAAATTAATTGTCCACAGAGATCTCATTCATTTATATTTTAAATGTAAATTCAATAAAATTTACATTTGAAGCAAGCTGTTCAAAAACAAAAAAGGAACACCCAACAGGGTAACTTGATAGAACAAGGAGCTTAATATACCAAAGACACGCACTAGACGACTGTTGAACACAGCCAAAAATAACGGACGCTGGGAGAAATACAGAACCAGCCACATGCAACAATTCCATTAAAAAGACTTTTGGAGATGGTATTGTAAAGGCGTAAAAAATAAACCTACATGTTTTCCCCTACAAAAAACTCTTGTACAAGAAATTGTGCACATTTTTTGTCGAGAATCAATAACAAACAAAAAAGAACGTTTTTAATTTAAAAATAATTCTTTTAATTGAAGGGTACAGGAATAAAACAAGGAATGTCGATTTTTTTCGTATTTGAGATTTTTGCGCCATCTCTTGCAAGTTTTTATGTAGAATAGTGTGTTTAGGTCGTAATAAAAGAAAAAATGAACTGTCACAAGTTATTCAAGGTTTTTGGTTTACCCATACAGGAATAAAACATAGAATGTCCACGCGAAACCTGTTTAAAACAAGGATTGACCAGAATAATTACTACGTTATCATCTGTGGTTTCAGTGCAATGGTATTTTTAACAGTACAGAGATTTTGTTGTAAACGTGAACGTGGATATTGTAGTGCTGTCGTTTAGGTGATATTTAGTGCCATTTTTAGATAAACATGGATGAAAATAATACTTGTGGCGGTATTTATGGAACTACAAAGAAGAGAAAAAGAACGGGCAGGATGCAGGACGTTGCAAAGAAATTAAGATTAGCCACTCATGAGCAAGGAGCACCATATAACTGTAAAAGGTTAAGATGTTTTGAAGTTGTGACAAATGATGAAAGAAGTTATATTTTGACAAAATTTAATAAGCTGAAATCACATTCGGAGCAAAATAGTTACCTATGTGGGTTAATAGCAGTGCTTCCCGTCTATAGAAGACACTGCATCATTTAGTTATAGAGTAAGAGTTCATGGCACGACTCGAGGAAAAATCGAATATATTCAAAAATCTTTAAAGCATAACGGAATGGCACATCAAATCCTTCAAAGGCAGGGGCTCGCACTACAGCGGGAAAGATTCAACTAAGAAGTACTTGCCAGAAGAGTTGAATATTAAATAAATGTTTAACATGTTCAAAGTTAAATTCCCCAATGTTAAAGTATCCTACGAATTCTATAGGAATATTTTTAACTCAAAAGTTAATATAAAGTTTCGGTTACCCACGCACAGATACTTGCAGCGCCTGTGACGAGTTTCAGGCAAACCTTTCTCGTTTACAACAGACACCCAACTCTGATAGTGAAATAAACAGACTACGTGTGGAAAACGAACTTCACAAAAGAAAAGCCCAAGTCTTTTACGATATCAAGAGGGAAAGCAAAAAAAGAGCTCAAAGCAATAGGAATTTTTCTGCAATCGCTATGGATTTTCAAAAGAATATTTCTTTGCCCAGTGTACCTACCAACGATGTGTACTATTTACGGCAACTAAGTATGTACTTCTTTAATATCCATGTACTTGCTACTGGATACTCGGTATTTTACGCTTATCCAGAAATCATTGGTCATAAAGGACCCAACGAAGTGTGTTCCTTTTTATTCGATTTTTTAATGAACCATCTGAATCCAGATATTGCTGACCTCCACATATTTTGCGATTCTACCGGAGGGCAAATAAAAAATTTTACGGTATTTTGGCTTTTGCATTACATGGTTCATTATGTAAAAAGGCTCACTTCTGTTACAATGATATTTCCAATTAGAGGACATTCTTACATGGAATGCAAAAAAACATGGGACTGATCAATCTACGTATTCGAATGGAGTCGCCTGATGACTGGTATGAACTAATACAAAGTTCTAGGGTACAACCTTCTCTATTCGTTGCCGTTGAAAACCAACCATAATCAGAAACTGAAGCAGTTTCCAAAAAATGTCTTTTCAAAACACAACCAATAAAAAAATAGCTTTTTCCAAAGATCATTCCAGATTAGTGCACCACAGATCCACATATCATGGCCACTGGGAGACTACACCAATCACTTCTGCGAAGAAAAGACGTAGTGTAAAGGGTACTGCACCAAGCCATGCTATACTGGGCAAAGGGAAATTTGAGCTTCCGCTACAAAATTACCAAGGTAATTACCATTAAATCACTGACAATATTTGCTATATAACTTGATATCATTATTTGTAGAGTATTTACCCATAAAAAACAATAAATATCAATATATATTGAACTTAACAAGATTCTGCATCAATCTAGCGGCTGCCGATTTTTTGAAGAATTTACCTCATCAATAAACAATAATCTTACTTTTTTGTTCGTGTTACTATTATTGTATGTATTTGTTACTAAACAAAAACCCTTTTTAGATAAAAAAAACATTCAGTTAATTTGTAGTAAAAGAAATAAACTTAAAAACTTCATTTTCTCAAAAGTATTATTTTGTGACAATCCTTTTATTCCTGTACTCTTCAATTGTGTTAAGAAGTTAAACATGATTTTATTTTGCAGTTAATTTACACGACCCATTTAATTTGATTAGGAAATAATGTTTTTTGGTTTTATGCGTTGGAAGATTCTTTAAAATGGATTCGAAGTTGTAGGCACAGACATAAACTTTTTACAGTGCAACAAACTTAGAACCTATTGTACCTCCATTACAAGGACCATAAAGAAAAAAAACAAAACATCTTTAGTGCAAAACTGAAATTGAAAAAATGCTCAGAAATTGGACGGTAATAGCTACTATGTACAGTAGTATTGTAGAAACTAATGTGGTTGACGGATGCTTACAAAACGGAGTGCTGTCATCCCTGCTGTAATGCCTTATCATAGACGGTTTACTACTAGAACTAGAAGGAGGAGGAGTATTTGTTTTAGAATACGCCGACGATCTCACTATCACTACAAACGGAAAATTTGGGGCCATTCTAACATAATACCGAGTGCATTAAACACCGTCGAAAAATAAAATTATTAGTCAACTCAATCAAGACGACAATCGTTTCGTTAACCAAACGACGAAAACGGATGATATAAAACTATTTACAATATATGAAGTCACGCTCTCGATGACAAAAGAAGTCAAATATTTGGAATTTACTCTTTATAACAGCCTGATTTTCAACTTTCATCTACCACAACGAAAGTCATCAAGGTTCTTAATGCAACCAAACGGATAATCTATCACACATGGAGATTGAAACGCACAATGACCAAATAGGTATATGCTGTAATACAAGACCTATCATCACTTACGGTGCGTTTGTATAGGGCGAGAGAGCCAACCAAAAAAGCACAATTTTCCAATTAAGCAAAGTACAGAGAAAAACATGTCTGCTGATAACAAGATCAATCAGAACTACGCCCACAGCAGCCATAAAACAATTAGAACTTTTGTAATTATAGAAATAAGATAAACAGCATGCGGGCTGCAAATCAACTACAAGAACCTATAAACCCCGATATACAACGTGCTGAGAGAAGAAACAATCTATTTATGAGATCAAACTTGACAAAGGAATATCACATCCTAAAAAAATTAAAAACGTAATACCGTGACGAGACTAGTAAACAAGAAAAATTTACCCAGGTGTGGCTAAAGAAACTATCTGCTACACAGATAGGGCTAAAAATAGCAACGGGACTAGTACCGGAATATATAGAGGCAGGTATCATGAAAAGCAAATTTTGCTTACTTTGGGTAAATATGCATCCGTTTTTCAAGCTGAAATTGCTGCTATCGACTGGTGTGTCAGAAACATTATTTACTCAAAATTATACACAAACGATATCGATCATGTCTGACAGTCAAGGAGCTAAGATCACTAGTAATAAAATAAAAACTATTATATTATTATAGCATGCATGAACAGTTTGCTTTCAAAATCTCCTACAAATCAAAAAAAAATAAAAAATAATAATCTGCAGCCAAATAGCAGCGAAATATAATTTGATGGCAGAGCCATATTATAGTGTAATTTTACTATGCATCTAAAGTTTACTATAAATAGTCGTTTATGGCTATTTATTTTACAAAGACCTTAACAAACATATGCATAAAATGAGACTGCAAATAGCCCTTTATGCCGCGGATTTTTAGAAACCTACGAGATTCCACAGCATTTGCTGTGTAAATGCAAAGGCTAACCGATGATAAGTCGAAAATAAGTTTCTAGATTTCATAGACAAGACAGAACTGCTGAGGAAGTAAACAATCATTTTATAATTATTATTTTTCGATAGTGACGTCCTGATATATTATAAGATTATGTTTTGGAGTTTAATGTAAGATTGAAATAAGCTTGTAAAACATCTCAAATGCTTGTTTTTATATATAAAATCCTGAAACTTATTTTTTTTGTTAAATATAGCTTATATGAGTTTTACTTAACTATTTTGTACACCAATATTATCAGTATAAAATGTCGACACAAATAAAAACATTTAGAAAACTACAGCGTTAACTTATGTTTCAAACTAACTAAAATATTTACTTTATAAAAAGTTTTTGTAGAATTAAGCCAAAGAAATTGAACATTTTTTATTATTAGACTTAAAATAATTATAATAACATATAAAAAAATTTAAGAACTTTTAATTGCTTGAGTATTAATTGTTTTAATGATTTATGTTAAAAAATGTTATTTACGAGCTTTGAAGGTATCTGCTCAACATATATTATGTTACAAAGCTATATTTCTAACCTTGTATAATAATAGAAGACTCTTAATAATGTTTTGGCAAACATCCCACTATTATAGACAGTCAAGAACATTAAATAAACTTATTTTGATTTATCATGTACCATTACATAGCCTTATTGATCCTAGGCAACGTTTTGGCATAAAATAATATGAATTGTTCAGTTACTAATTAATGAACGGTTTGTATAATTAACAAAAATTGTATTTATTTTAATTTACTTGCAAATTTTATTGTACAGTTATTGCTAATATTTAAACAGACGTAATTAGTATTTGATTATACAAAGAAGTACCGTAATTAATTATTTCAATACTTTTTTTAAGTAGTTACTTCGTTTGTCTGTGTAAAACTTTTTTGTATAAATAAAAAAAACAGAGGAGAGAAATCGATAATAGATTACACTATAATAAACAGAAATTACAGAAAAGAAATACAAGACATACGCGTGTATTGGGGTTCAGAATTATGCACTGATCCCTACTTACTAATGGCAAAAATGAGAATCTATTCGGGAGAGTATAAAGTAATGGATAGAACACAAAAGATGAGAAAAAATTGCACTGAAAAAATTAAAATATATACACTAAAAGAGGAGGATTTAGCAAGAGAATATATATCTAGAACTGAAGTAGAAATAAGTAAAATCAAAAAAGTGGTTACCAAACTATCAGCTGAAGAGCTATGGGAAAATATCAAAGAGATCATGAAAAAGACGGTAAGAAAGGTGTGCGGCGTTGTGAAAATCAATGAACACAAAAAACAAATAAGATGGTGGAGGAATGAAATAGAAAAAAAAATAAAAATTAAAAAACTTAGGTGGAAAGAATACTTGGGTAGTAAAGAGAGTGAAAAATTTAATAGATATAAAGAACAACGGAATAAAGTCAAACAAATGGCAAAAGAAGCAAAACAAAAGGCTTGGAAGGAATTTGGAGAAACGGTGGAACGTGACGTTGTCGGAAACCAAAAGCTATTTTATAAAGTTTTAAAGTCTTTGTGCAAAGAAAAAACAGGAAAGATTAAGCATATTAAAACAAAAGAAGGAACGTTAGTGACAGAACAAGTAGACATTCTAAAGAGATGGAGGAAATATTTTGAAGAAATGCTAACGGTAGACAAAATAACTCTAAATATAGAAAAAAAGCAACAGTTAGCCAAAGTAGACATTAACGAGGACTCTGACATAAAAGTAGATGAAGTAATTGAGACTGTGAAAAGTTTAAAAAGAGGAAAAGCATCGGGACATGACGGAATAAGTACGGAGATGGTGAAGAACTTGGGAAGTAAAGGTCTAGAAGTACTAACAGAATTGTTTAACAAAGCATGGCAAAATGAAAAAATTCCAAAAGATTGGGAGATAGGGATACTTATGCCAGTATACAAGAAAGGAGATAGAAGGGAATGCTCAAACTACAGAGAAATTACATTAACATGCTTATTAGCAAAGATGTATGAAAAGATTCTAGGGAAAAGATTAGAAATAATGGAAACACAACTAGAAGATTCCCAATGTGGGTTCAGGAAAGGAAGAAACGTGCAAGACCATATATTTGCGTTGAAGCAAATAATAGAAAAATATACTAGTGAACCGATATTTGTGGCCTTCATTGACTTACAAAAAGCTTTGGACAGCATACCTAGAAACTTAGTGTGGAATAGTTTAAAACGAAGAGGAATAGATAATAAATTACATAATTGCATCAAGAGATTGTATACAAACACATGAAATTACGCGAGAACTGGTAACTCACAATGAGAGGAGTTCACGACTAAAGAGGGTCTACGACAAGAAGAAGTACTTAGCCCAGCACTGTTTAATGTAGTTATAGACGATATAATAAAAGAAATTAAAGAAAAAACTAGAAAGTTAAAAGCAGGATACAGAAATTTGAGGCCAGTTGAGGTAGTGGAAAGTGCATTCGCAGATGACATAATGATATACGCAGGATCTACAACATAATTTTAATCTATAGACAACATCATTAATGAATAGAAATTTAAGAATCAATGTTGAAAAGACAAAAGTGATAGTAATAAAAAAGCATGACAAAAACACATCAATAACAATATAGAAGTAAATATATTTAAATATTTAGGTATAAAAATACAGAAAAATGGCAAGATCCATGCTGAAATAAGTGACAGGCTGGTAAGCGCGACAAATTTGTATTACTTCTTAAATAACAAATTTATCAGAAAAAAAGAAATATCACGGAAAACGAAAATGACGATTTATAAAACAATCTTTAAACCAATCTTAACATATGAATGTGAAAACTGGATAGTAACAAACCAAATTGCCAACAAAATGCAAGGAATTGAAATGATATATTTTAGGGGTGTAATGGGCATAACGAGGCTAGATAGGTTCAGAAATGACAGAGTAAGAGAAGAGTTAGTTGAGGAACCAATAATAAATTTAATCAAACGACAACAATTAAAATAGTTTGGACATTTAGTCAGGATGAATGAAAGAAAATCACCGAAAGAAGTATGGTTAGCAAGATCAGGACAAAAAAGAAAAGAGGAAGACCAAAAAAGTCATGGAACAATGCGATAACAGACAATCACCAAAAAAAGGGATTGAACTGGAATGAAGGAAAAATATTAGCGAGACACAAAAAAGAATGGGTTAGGAAAATGTACGAATAAATAAAATATAATTATAAATTAACTGTTAAAACGTAATATTTTAGAATATACCCAAATTTAAGTTTTGTTATCTTTAAGAAATTATTAGGATAGTTACTTATTTATACAGGGAATGTAATGTATTTATTTTAGTTATGTAATTAAACTTAACACCTAAACGGTAGGGAAATTGTGCCTAAGATGGCATACCGCCCGAGATGGCATACCGCCCGAGATGGCATAGTGCATATTTCTTTAACAAATATTTATATTTCGCGCTCAAAACGCGGTGTACGTTTACAGCAGTTGACAGCGAATAAGCAGTTACGTCGGTCTACGTTTCAGTGTCGTATTTTACCACCGA
The DNA here is from genome assembly GCA_035610365.1 of Aquatica leii. Taxonomy (NCBI): domain Eukaryota; kingdom Metazoa; phylum Arthropoda; class Insecta; order Coleoptera; family Lampyridae; genus Aquatica; species Aquatica leii. The sequence goes on from CM069439.1 coordinate 32,250,553, forward strand.
CAGATTTTTGTGAATAAACAGGTGAAAAAGTTTTTGTTAGTAGTTTATGTTAGATGTATTTGTAAATTTATTACTGTAAATGTGACCTGTATAACAAATTAAAACGTTTCATGGATCCCTAACCTATAAGTTTTTATGGCGCCAAAATCTTTATTCATATGGTACAGCAAACAATAAAATTATTTGTGTATGATATACTATTCGGACGAGTTGGCATACAATGTGTCAACTCTAGACGGCATAGCATGCCGACTCGCCCTGAACGTCTGTCATCCGCGTATCGCGCGTATAAAATGTAACATTGAGGTAGATTTATGCTACCATCGAAAAAGTAACTGGCACGGCTGGAGCGAGGAGGATATGAAGGCAGCAATAAAGGCTATTAAAGATAAACAAATGGGTTGACTGCGCGCTTCAAAAACTTTGAACGTTCATTTTGGGACACTAGGAAGACGGGCTAATAAAGTTAGTGGTAACCGATTTGCCACTGGTTTTACGAAAGATTATATGGGTGGCAAGAAAACTACTTTTTCAATCGAACAGGAACAAGAGTTAACGGAGCACATTAAAAGTTTAGTAAATAGATTTTTTGGAATAACAAAAATTGAGCCTTGTAAGCTAGCTTACCAGTGTGCTAAAAATAAAATCCTCTACAGATTCAACAAAGAAAAGGAAGAAGCTGGTTGGGATTGGTTAAAGGGTTTTCTAACCCAGAATCCAACATTGTCCCTTAGAACCCCTGAGTCCACATCGGCAGCAAAGGCTTTTAATAAGCCGCAAATTAAGAAGTACTTTGAGTAGCTCGCTCAAGCTATGGAACATGTAAAGTTTGACTGTACAAAAATATTTAGCATGGATGAAAGTAGCCTCTCTACTGTACGTTCCAAAAATTCTAAGATTATTATAGCTTGTAAAGGTAAAAAACAAGTCGGTGTGTTGCATTTACTCAGGAAAATGGCTGGATGGACAAGAACATATTCGTCAAATGGTTACAGCACTTTGTGAAGCATATTAAACCAACAAAACAAGATAAAGTTCTGTTGATGCTGGATGGTCACATAAGCCATAAAAGCCTCGAGGCTCAAGAGTTTGCTAAATCCCATAAAATTGTTCTTTTTTGTTTTCCGCCCCACCGTACTCATCGAGTACAGCCTCTCGATGTGGCGTTTTTTGGACCGCTTACAACCTATTATAATCAAGAATTAAATTTATGGCTAAAAACCCACTCAGGAAGAACCGTAACGCACTGCCAGGTGGCTGAACTTTTCAAAAATGCGTACCAGAAGGCAGAAACACTTTCTAATGCTGCAAAGGGGTTTTCCGCGACAGGAATATATCCCTTCAACCCTGACATTTTCCCAGACTGGATGTTTGCTTCAGCGGAAGTAACAGATCTAGAACAAACAGATCTAGGACCTCCTGAAAGTAATTCTGGTGATAAGGAATCTGAGGCTTTACTGACTGATGCTACACAACATGATATCCTTTTGGAAAATACTGAGGCTTTGACATCTTTTCAAAAGCCTTCATCTTCTAGCTGTTATGTTGACATAACAGATATATGTCCACTTACAGCACTCCCGAAATAGAAGCCTTAAAAGAAATAGTGGTACAGAAAGAAGAGACACAACGAAGAAAGTCTGCTCGCAAGACAAAGCGAGTTTTAAACCTAGATGAAAACGAAGAAATTCACCAAGATGAAGGGGAATTTGCTGAAGAAACTGATGATGATGAAAATGACGCCGTATTTATTGTAACGAGCTTTTTTCGCATTCAAAGCGTAACGAATGGTGGTTGAAATGTCAGTCTTGTCTAAAATGGGCGCACTTTGAATGTGCCGGACTTCTAAGAAATGCAAAAACGTTTATTTGTGAAGTGTGTGTTTAAAATGTTATTGTAAACAAGTAAATTAAGTTTTAATAAATGTTTTCTTTTGCAAATAAATTATATAAATCTTCAATAAGAGCCTAGTTTTAAATCCCTAACACCGAACTGTATAAAGATGCGGTGGTATGCCGTCTCACCCTGGATAGTCCAGGTGAGACAGCATACTATCACATTTTTTTAAAACGTTTAAACGTGACACCATAAAGATTATGAATTACAAAAATACAAGCGTTTAAAAAAAAGTATGCCATCTCAGGCACAATTTCCTTACAATTAAGGTACTTGTGTTGTGTCCCACGCTAGGGGTACCCCATGGGATTTAACATGGGAAAATTGAAATTATTTTTTTCCTGCTTCCCAAATTAAAAAATCGCAAACATTTTGACACAGATTTAAAGTGGCACTTAAAACGTTTCTAAAAACAATTTTTTGATTATAATTTGATAATTAATAAATGAATTACAGGCATTTGAAATTCGAAGTTTGGAAGGTTTTTTGCGCATGCGATTCAGATCGGCTATCTTCGGTTTTTAAAGTAATATGGATGCTAAAATTAAATTGTAGCCCTTCAAATCAACATTATGCAACTTTATTTTTGAGGAAATGGAAATTTAAAGAACAAAGACTAGAAAAATTACATTTGAAAATTTTCTGTAGGCTAAAAAACCAAATTGCGCTCGCATTTGCGTGCTAATAAACCAGCTTATGATTCCAAAATGAAATAAACTTGAATTATGTTCAAGTAAATAGGTATTAAAAATCAAGTTAGCGTTGATTTGTTATAAAACATTTGAAGTGTTGACAGTTTTGATAGAATTGTTTTACAAGCTTCGAAAATGAATGTAGAAAAAAAATTCTTGTGGTAAAACAATATTTTCGAGGTGTTTCAAAGGTCCAAATTTGAGAAGACTTTGCTGGTTTTTTCGCAGATAGACCAATACCTTCTTTAAAGAGTATCAAAAAAAGGATACAATTATTTAAAACCACTGACTTCGTAAACCCACCATGTAAATGTCAGCATCCACCACCTTTACACGATCATGAAGACAACCCTCAAAAGTTGGCAGTTCTTGCAGCTGTAGACCAAGATTCTGATGTTAGTTTGCGAGAAATTGAAATTAATGTAGTTGTTCCTCGTTCGTCAGCATTCAGGTACCTCAAACAGGAGGGCTTTAAAAGTTACCGTTGGCAATGCCATCAGAATTATTACCACACGATTATTATGCTCGTATGAGATTTTGTGAAATAATCATTGAAATCAACAATATCAATCGCGATTTTGTAAAAAACATTTGTTTTTCGGATGAATGTTCATTTGGACTTGATGAAAGATCAAATCGACAAAATAATCGTACATGGTCTCTCGAAAATCCACATAAATTCGTAAATGGACCAAGTCAATGGCGACAAACTGTCAATGTTTGGATGGGCTTGCTAGGAAGTCAAGTTATTGGTCTTTTTTTCATTGAAGGTACACTTACTTCCATAAAATATTATTACCTTCTACTAGATGAAGTGTTTCCACAACTAAATGATGTTGCGGGTGAAAATCACCAAGTTTGTTTTATGCAGGATGGTGCTCCAGCCCATACTGCTAGACTAAACACTGGGCTTTTAAATGAAGCATTTCCAAATCAATGGATAGGCAAGAATGGTCCCATTGCATGGCCTGCTAGGTCACCTGATTTAAACCCGTGCGATTTTTTTTGTGGAGTTACATAAAAGAAAAATTATTCAAAGGACGAAAACGGTATGAAAATAGGAACGCACTAAAAGATGAAATTCAAGTGATATGCCGAGCTATTACCATTCGTAAATTAGCCGAAACATGAAAAAGATTTGTTGAACGGCTAACTTATTGTACAGTTCAAGCAGGAGGCATTTTTGAACACCTCATACCCAAATAGATGATTTGCCGTGGTCGTTCCGCCAAGCAACAGATCGACAATGTTAAAAAAGCCCTTTACAGGGCCACAAATTCTCAATAGAAATGAATGAAGCAATCTTCCTGCGTTCGACCTATTGGTACCACGATGAGTGTTCGTAGATACCTATGTAAATGTAACTTTATGTTTGATTAATTATTGTTTTTCTAGTCTGCTACAGAAACTTTTTAAATGTAATTTTTCTAGTCTTTCTTTTTCAAATTTCTATTTCCTTAGAAATAAAGTTGCATAATGTTGATTTGACGGGCTACAATTTAATTTTATCATTCAGATTACTTTAAAAACCGAAGATAGCCGATCTGAATCGCATTCGCAAAAAACTTCCAAAATTTCGAATTTCAAATGCCTGTAATTAATTTATTAATTTTCAGATTATAATCAAAAAATTGTTTTTAGAAACGTTTTAAGTGCCACTTTAAATCTGCGTCAAAATTTTTGGGGTTTTTTAATTTGGGAAGCAGGAAAAAAATAATTTTAATTTTTCCATGTGTAATCCCATGGGGTACCCCTAGCGTGGCACACAAAGTATATATAAAAAACCAAACGGTTTTAGTTTGTTTTTTTTGGTCATTATTTTTATATAGACGTATTATAGGGTTGTAGAATAAAATCTATAAGTTAAAAAAAACTAAATGAAATTCCTTCTGGATCATCTCTAACAAAAACTGTTGAGACAAGTTTTTGTAACTCATGAAAAACAAACTAGGAAACCTTAAAAAAGTTTTAACTTTAAAAAGACAATTTAGAACTAAACATAGTTCTAGAGCAACTAATAAACGCACTTATTTTTGTTTAAGATACTACCCTACAACTATCTCCACCAGAAATAATTTTTGGTACAATAAAGAACTCAATCAAATAAAAAACAAAATTAAAGAACTTAAAAAAAGTTATTATGACCGAAAACAAATGATAGATTTTTTTGAGTTTAAAAATATTGAATTATTTAAATTGTTTATTATGTTGTATGTTTTAGAAATCTGAATAGGTTTTTAATGCTCATGTATAACAATTTATACTAAGACGTTTTTACTTCAGACACCAAAAATCCTAGTGCTGCACCCGACTATTTTTTTTTCTTAAAATCGGTTAAAAGCAGGAGAAGGTATTACGATAGTGCAGTTTACACTATTTAATAAACTCTGAATATTTAAAATCTATAATTGCTAGTTTTGTAAATTTACATAAAGTTTACGTACTGTTTTATATCACTATGAGTTTGTTAAGCTTTATGATTTGTAGTTTGAATGCATTTTTGGTATATAAAATTGTTACTCTGTATTTTTAATAAGTAATGTCATTAATGCATTAATAAAATGTAAAAAAAAAATTAGCTTACCTGGTATTATCTTCGTCTACAAAGAGAACAACGGTGCGTGCTTGTGGCTTCTGAACTAGCTTATCAATAATTTTGTCAAAGTCTTCAATTCGAGCGTTCCTCAATACCTTTTCTGTTGTTGCTATACATATACCAGCATCCGCAGAATACGATATGAACGATGCGATTCCCTGTGGAATAAAAACATCTCATAAATACTGATTTTTCTATGCACAAGTGCATATTCAATAAGAACCCGCGACTTCAAATCGATATTTTTAAATGCAACCTAAAACTAATTTTAAGTACACCAAAACGTAAAAAAATTAAAAGTGTTGGTCTCATAATTAAATAGATTATTTTGCGTTCATGCGAAAAACTCTATTGGCTGGTTGATTAACGCAATTATCGTTGTTTACGTTTTTTGCCTTTTCAAGTCTTTGAGAAACGAAATTGAGCACAATCAAAATCCCTTTCGCTTTGTTTTTATGATGTTGTATTATCCCTTATTTTGATAACACTCAAATGTCTAGTCGTTTGCAAACACACTTTAAATAATTACGTTTTGTAATGATCTCGGGATCATTTTAATTGCCAATTGCTGACTCGTTAAAAGCTTAGCCAATTCCGCTTAGATTAAACGGTAATGATAACATTACAAAACTATTAAGACATTTCTGCTTGCTTCCTTAAATTCTTGTGTTATTGATAATGATGGTAGTAATATTGTGCTAGCGACCTAAAAACTATTCCAATAACGAGCAAACATGTTTTTAATGGTAATTGGCAGAAAAAGCTCATGTTTGCTTTACATTTTCAATTTGTACGCACTGAAGTGATATAAAGAGCGTTTAAATAACGTCAACAAGCAGCAGTTATTTAATTTATTTTACGTAATTTTTTTAATCATCACAGAAATTAATTTCCGAAAGTAAGACGCGTTTAAAAAAAACACTCGAGATTATTTACATGTACAAAATTTTAAGTAATTGCTACAGCATACGTAATCTTATGAATATCTTTCTAGTGTAGTAATCATAAGATTGCTGACACAATTATTACTTTTTGCCGTTTCGTTTAATAATTTATCTATAGTTGTATAAATATTTTATAATAATTGATTTTTAGGTTTTACAAAAATGCACTTTGATCTAAATAAACTTGAATTTAATAATAATAATAATAATAATAATAGTTTATTTCCTTTAAAAGACAAACAATGTTGTATGGAAATCGTCATCACACTATTTAACATTATTTACGAACAAACATAAAGATCCCAGTCAAATATATTTATGATAACTAAGTACTAATCATTATAGATAGTCAGAAACCTTATATATGCATTTCTCCACCAAATATCCGTGCAGTGCTGATTTAAATTGTCTTACGTTTTTTATAGTTTTAATTTTTATAGGAAGTGCATTATAGGCCTTTTGCGCAGCACTGGCAGGTGCTCTATACGCAATTTTACATCTAGCCAAAGGGACATGAAAGTTATCACGATTTCTTGTGTTCACGGTATGTACATCTTTATTTGTTGCAAACGCACATTTGTTAGTAAAGGCGTACATGCACAGTTCAAAGATGTACAAACTCGGGAGTGTTAGTAGGTTGTATTTTTTAAAAATTGCTACACAACTATATGTACTAGATACCGAATCAATACATCTCAAGATTCTTTTTTGCATGATAAATACATTTGGCTCTAGCGTTGACCAACCCCAGAAACAGATGCCATACCTGATGCGTGACACCACTTGGGCGTGATACACGATTAATAATTGGTTTTTTGTTAAAATAGTTCTTAAATTTCTGAACAGATATAAAATAGAATTTAATTTTGAAATGAGATATTGACAGTGCACTCTCCAATTAAGGCACTCATCCACATATATTCCTAGGAATTTTACATATTTCTCTTTAAGAATATGGTTATATTGTCCATTTTAATGGTTATAGGCAAGACGTTTTTTTTAGAATCCTTTTTTAATTCCAGAAGTACCGTTTTCTTTTTATTTAGATGAATGCCTTTATTGCTGAGCCATGCATTAAGGTTTTTCATTATTACACAGGCCTTATTTTGTAAAGCGTTAAAGTCCTTATCAGCTATGAGAACTGACGTATCATCTGCATACATAGTAAAATTAGCTTGTGTTGATATGGTGTCGAGTTTATTAATGTACAAAATAAAGAGTACAGGGCCTAAAATAGAACCTTGCGGTACACCCATATCAATACTTATTAGCTTTGAGTTACATATTCTTATGCCACTACTACCTTTATGCCTAATGCTCACAAACTGGTGCCGTTCACTTAGGAAAGATTTAAGCCAACGAAGTGCGATGTCCATTATACCATAACTGTATAATACCTTCAGCAAACTGTCAATCCGGACACATTCGAAGGCCCGACTCAAGTCACAGAAAATTCCTATGGGTGTTGTTCCACTTTCAAGTTGATTTATACATTCTCCTATGAAGGAGTGCAGGGCAGTCTGTGTGGACTTACCAGCACAGAAACCATGCTGGTTTTTAGAAATTATCATGTTATCATTCAAAAACTTACTGAGTCTATCTAAATAGGCATATTCGAAGACTTTGGAGAAAACTGAAGGAAGTGTAATAGGTACTGAAGGAAGTGTAATTTGCCAAGTTCAAACACATAGGTATTTTATTGCTAATTTGCGTAATACCCTTTAATTAGAAATATTTGTGTAATTATGATTACAATACAATTTAACCTTCAGATGGTCACTATGTGGAATGTTTAATTTTACTAAAACACAACAAATTAATTATTATAGCTAACTAATTTAATCAAAGCTACTTACTATACTAATTTATACAACAATGTGACTGTACACCGTTCCGCAGATAAGATAATCATTAACATTTATTTATACATAATCGTAAAAATCCCGATTATGAACGTGTTTATTTAACACCGGCAGAATTCCATAGTTTACTTTTTGTATTTTCGTCTTTTTCTTTGACTAGAATATTCCGTTTGTTTCTTAAATCCTTTTTAACATTCTTAAAGTTTGAGAATGTTTTAATACAGTTTTTTACATTGACGAACATCATGTTCAATTTCGTGGCAAATGTTTATTTCGTGTCTACATCAAATCAAACCCAACCAGGTGCGGAATAAAAATATAAACACTGTGTTACGTAAAAAAATCTTATTGTTAGAACAAATTTACTCAAAAGTGCTATAGAAAAAACAGAACAAACAAATTGTTTTAAGTTTGATAGAAAATTTGTCTTCAGGTTATAGAGAAACTACTAATATTTTTTTTTGACATTTTTAGTTCTTGCCCAAAGAGAAAAATTCTTAAACTGCGAAAAAAATTCCATTCTAATATACCCATTACAGTTTATTAAACGCAAGTTTTATATAACAAAATGTTATGATAATTTCCGTTTACAAAAAAAAACAAGCGTAATCTTACTATAAAAAATACACTTTGATTTAGATATATTAGACAAAATACATTAACTTCAAACCAAGAACCATATTTGACTATAACTAAAGAGCGGACAGTCAGGCAAATGCCTGGAGCCTGCCTATTTTGCCTTTTTGTGTAACTTTTTGTCTCTTTAATGAGTATTATTTTATATTGCTTTTTTACATATAAATTTTGAAAAGTTTGTGTAAACAGTGTTTTAATAAGTATATGACAATAGCGCATTACAGAATTTTACCTAAATTACGTACAATAATATAATTAACATTTTTTGCTCAAAAGGTCTTACCACGAACCTATAAATAACAACAGAGATTTTCATGTTTTGTTAAACAATGGTTTCCAGACAACATTAACTACAAAAGCCGCATATAAAGAAGAATTATTGTAAGAATTTATACTAGGATTATGTACCATGACAAGGTTTAACAGAACACTATTTACAAAACCGGAAGAATTTTGGAATAAATCGTATTTTATAGGTCTATTCAGTACCTAAGTAAAGCAAACAAATATAGATAATTTTAATTCTGTCCGGTGGGATTCCTTTAATAACTGAAACACATGACTAAAATATTCTTTGTTTGTTATAAATACCTGTGATATTATCACACTGTGATAGTCTATTGCTGTTGTGCTGTGAGTAAATTTTAAAAAATGCCACCTAATAAACAATCAAAATTTGAAAATTATTACAAGTGCAGTAAACTGGACAATAATTTAACAACCGACGGGAAAAACCTTTTTTGTCAAGATTGTTCAAAATCAGTAAGTTTGTATTATCCTAATTTAAATTACTAGTATATGTATTATTTTAGATCGGTGCTACTAAAAAGTACCATGTAAAACAACACTTGTTAAAAAAAGTTATAGAAGATCAACAGAATAAACCTGGCCCATCAAAAACAACTTTTGATAATATCAATTTTCGCAATTTCCTAGAAAAATACACCGTACAAGCAGTTTAATTAAAATATTATTAGTTTTCAAAATGCTGGTTTATTTTTTATAGAAAATACAGACAATAAGGAATAAGATTGAGGACCATTAAATTTGGACTTTGGTTGATGAAACAACCGATTGCAGAGGTCGATATTTAGCAAATTTTGTAGTTGGTAAATTGTCTAAACTAGAACCAGAAAAAGCTCATTTGCTAGCATCCAAAGAAATTCCACAGACCAATCACAAAACAGTTGCAAATTTTTTCGATGATTGTTTACGTAAGTTTTTTTTTAATGATTGATTAATATAATCCAATCTATTAATTACAATTATATAATTTTATGTTTGTAGGACTTCTGTATCCCAATGGCGTAAAAAAAGACAAGGTTCTCTTATTCGTAACCGATGCAGGACCTTATATGATCAAATCCGCTCAGGTATTAGAAATATTTTATCCGAATTTAAAACATTTAACTAGTCTAGCACATGGAATACATAGGGTGTGTGGATTCATTAGACACGAGTTTGCAAAAGTAAACAAGTTAATTTCTGCCACAAAAAAGGTAAATATAACATATTAGATTCTTTTTTTGATTATTGGATCTTGTTTCAGGTTTTTGTGAAAGCACCATTACGGGCAAAGGCCTATAAAGAAAACTTCCAGATGTTAAACTTCCACCGGAACCTATCATAACAAGATGGGGAACTTGGTTATCTGCTTGCATTTTTTATGCCAAACATTTTGAAAAAATTAAAGAGGTACAGTTCATACTATAATCTGACATTGTCTTATACATTAATTGTATTGTCTTACTTCAGGTGGTTGAATTATTTGATGAGACGGCCTTTGCAGCAATTCCTAAATCTCAAAAAGCTTTTAATGACGAAGCTGTTAAGAGAAGACTAGTTTTTATAAAAACACACTTTTCCGGCATTTCGGATGAATTAAAGAAACTAGAAAAAACCGAAACCGCAATGAACAAATCTTTCGCTACATTCGAAAGAATACAAGAGCATGTCCAGGAACTATAGTAAAAATCAAATAATCAAAAATTGGATTCCGTCACATCAAAAAACTCTTCCTTTGACCTTTTTAAACAACTGACTGCAATTCAAAAAGGGGAAGTCATGAAGCATCAACAGAAAATATCTTTAACAATAACAGAAACGTCGGCATTAAAATTTGCTCCATTAACATCTTGTGATGTCGTAAGAACTTTTTCCTTCTATAAAAATATTTTAAATGATAAAAGGCAACAGCTTCTTGGTCAAAATATTGAAAAATATTTGATTTGTGCTTGGGAAAATAATAGCACTTCATTAAAATTGTAAAACAAAAAAATAAACTGTAAATTTTAATAGATATTTGTGCCTTTTTTATTGCCTTTTTGGCAGGTTTAATATGCCTTTTATGCCACCTTTTTTGGTATTTTTTCTTGCCTTACTATTCGCTCTTTAACTATAACAAATTCAAAAAAACTATAAAATTTATGAATCGCAACATTGAAAAATATATATTCTTTGTAACAGTAAGCTCTAGACATTAGTTTTGTTTCTTCACATTTTAAAAGTTACAAATTCAATCACTTTGTTTATCAAGTATATTTAAAAAAAAAGAATAAACCTTCAGAAGACAAATGTTTTTTTAAGAGATGGTATAGAATTAATAAAAGTCACTAATAGCTGAACGATTTCTGTATATATGTACATATAAACAACATAACGTGATTTAAGTTTATTTTGAATAGTTCAAATGCGCACCTAATCTCTAAGCTTATTGTGTCTCATAGAGTTTCAACTCCTACGTTCTACTTCCTCAATAAATTTCAGAGTAAAACTCATGGGCTTATTTGCTATTACTCTCTAAACGGTCTTGTGATAAATATGCTCAATTCCTTAATCAAGTAATTGCCAAACAGTTTGAGATATGTTTTTGAATTTCAGAATTTTGATGTCTTTTTGTCCATTGTAAAATAACTTTGTTGTGCTCAAGGGCACAAACTAGCGAGCTCTATGTACTCTAGAGCATACTGTTACTGAGTCTAAAGTTCTTAATACTGCTTTGCTATCTGTAACGTTTTGGACGTTATTTTGAAATAGTTTTTTAATCATTTTATCTCTTCTATTTAGCCATTTGTCGTTCAACTTTGAACAGTTTACGCCATTGAAATCTATTCTGTGCGAGCGCTTCTAGTGACAATCCCCCTATTCTCTTTAAGTCGTTCCCTAACGAATTTCAGAACGGCCTCTTCTCTATTGTCTCATATATGGCCTCTAAACTTGTATTCCTTCATCGGTCTGAAGTGCATTATGGCTGGCAAAGATCCATTTAAGCGAAGCGACATATTCTACCACGTTTTTTACTTTTGTTTTGGTTCTGATCCATGTGTTTTCTTATCTGGTAACCTGATTCCTAGTTCTTTCCATGAACCTCTGTGTTTTTGTAATTTTATCCATATTAGTTTTGGTAACTGTCGACGTTTGACATCCATACGTAAACACCGGCAAGATGCATTGGTCAAACACCCTGCTTTTTTGATGTTGCAGATTTTTTAGTATAAAGAATAGCTTTCCAAATCCTACATGCTAGTCAATTCCTTTGACGTATTTCCGTTGTCTAGTTTTCTTTGTCCAAGGTATATGTATTTACTCACTTTTTGTAGTGTACGGGTATTTATTTTTACGTCTTTGTTTTCTTTTTGTACGTTGGTCATTATTTTTGTTTACTTCATATATATTTTTAAGCCGATCTGCTAGTTCTATACTTACTAAATGTTTGCAATTCTTCAAATGTTGTTGCCGTTAGTATGACATGCTTGAAATACGATTCCTAGACAACCCGGATTTACGCTAAGGTTATTCCTTGATCTACTGTCAGTAATTTCCGGTCCAATACATTGTGCAGTTCAGGAACCATTTGTATACCAAATAATTGCTTTCTGATTTCTTGGTTGTTGTCTATTTATCTTTTCTTTAACTACCCGATCAGATTTGTTCTGCCCGACTTTATGCTAAGCATTTATTTTGTGTTTAACTGATCAAAAATTTCAATATAGTATCCTAATCTAGTATGAGTGTTTTCCCATCCCTGAGATTTTCACCGGTACATTGCTGCCAACACTTTTGATTCTACCACGAAATGTAGGGGTTTATAGTCTAGCAAGGTTTCCATTGCTGCAGTAGGCGTTGTTGACATTTCCTCTGTAACTTGCTGAGTCTTATTATGAATTCTCTTTTTATGCATTTTGGCCATGAAATTAAAGATTCATATGTGACTGTGGAAACTATCACTCTAAGATAAATCCAAAAAATCATTTCTTGTTCTGTTCTCCATGTCTTAGCTGTCATACTTTTTTTATTTATTATTTCAGCATGTTTTAGATGTTTTTTATATTCTAATTGTTACCGTTCATAAATATACCAAGTAAAACAGATTAGGTCTTCTTTTACTAACTCGTGCAAAATCTATTTTTATTCGTTCATTTTTTCATGACATTAATATTATTGGTATTTCAGGGACAAAATAGCATCAAATCTCAAACGTGCTTAATTTTAAATTACCGCACAAAAGGTATATCAAACTTTTTGCTTTTGTTGTATAACTTACATTTGTAATACAAATTCATTTGTTTTAACCTGCATTTTAAAATTATATATTATAGAAAAAAAAATTATATCCGTTGTAACTAAAAGTTATTTTAGCTTAGATTATCTTCTTATTACCCCTTTGTTATTACTATTGCATGAAATTACGCTTTAAATTACGTTTATATATACAGAGACTTTCTTTTATTACATCATTACTTGCAGGATTTGGTTGCTTGCTTAGTTACTAGATTCCTTTTAAGTGCGCTTTAATGAGCTACTTACGAAAATAGGCAAACCGTTGAATATTTTGCGTTTAAGTTTGATAACGTCTACTACAAATCAAAAAACTACACAAGAACAAATATCAAAATTACACCAAAAAATAAATTTAAGAAAATTTCTTGGTTTATAATATTTTTACATCTACTAGCTTACAACTTTTTTTTTACAATTAAAAGTATTTTTCTTGTAAGTTATGACTTTAGTGATTTATTATAATCATGTGTAGCTCAATGTCACTTAAATTCAAAGTATGATTTTTTAAACAAATGCTAATCAAAAACAACAATATGTAAGTTTTTATTTAAATCATAATAAAAGATTTGTAAATTATTATGTATGCGATAAATTTTATATGTAAAAATGTAGGTATTCAAATTAAAACAAAAAAAAATGCAAATAAGGAGACAAAACAAAATTCTTTAGTATCAGATCAGAGCGTGCCCACTAGACTGTGCACTCCTCTGCCAATTACTTGCAATTCTTAGCATTCTACATTTTTTTTAGTTTTTTCAAACGCGTCTTTACTACTTTGAGAAATTAATTTTTCAGTAATAGAAATATATACATAAATATGTATATTAAAAAAAACACGCTCCACTTAAGACGCTTTTGTTAGAGTTTAATTGTTTGCTTTGATCAACCATTGCATCGCAATGCAAATGCTTAAAGTTCAAATTTATATCTTATAAGAATCTCGAACTGAATTCTCTAAATAATGCCAAAGTTCAACTGGGTAGAGAAATTCAATACTATAAATGCATAAAAGTTTTAGCAAACTTATACGCAGTTAGATTTTTTTTTGTATTAAGATTATAAATCCACAAGACTAAAATTCAAACTTATTATGTTTTACGGTACTTTTATTTTATAAAATCTGTTTCGGTTTTTTTACAGTATTACTTTTTTGTTAATATTTGTTGCATAAGTTGCAGTTGTAACTGGTTATATTTTACAAGTCGTTTTATTTATGTATGTTCTTTCTTTAATAAATGGATTTACATAATGTTATATGCTGTTTGAAATCTGGAAATATGTATTATTATAAAAATTTTAACATAATTTGGCTTTGCTAATTAACAATAAACAAAAAACTTTTGAAAACAATGGACTTTAAGTTTTACGAAGTTCAGACAGAGATTTTGGTCGCCAATGACATGACAAGATGTTTTATTACAGTAGAAAAATGGTAAAAAGAAACAATTAAAAAAATGCACTAGTTGCAAAAATCAAGCTCAAAACCAATATTTATAAAATATATCTTGTAAATAATAAATAAGTTAGAAAATTAGTATAACTTTGTTAGCTGTTGCGTTGCTCTACAAACTTTTTGTTTTATGGAAATCCTTTAAATACAGCCAAAAGCTTTATTGGGGTCAAGGTCGTAGACCAGGGACACTTGATGCGTATACAAGGGTGTGCAGCCAACGGCAACATCCGTTTTAGCCTCTCAGTGTCCAAGACCGTTCGCCCGTAGCTTCGACTACATCCTGCAAGAGGTGATCCTGCTTTTGCAAAAGGCGATGGATCTAGGGGAGTAAACCCTGAATCAAAAATCAACAACTCAAGGTGTTTGCCGTGCCGAGGGGTTCCCACAACAGTGAGCGGCTCAGCGTTATGAGTCACGAACGGTTTCTCACCGGCAATGTTACAATTTGTGAGTAACGCGGGGTTTGTTGGTGTTTTTGGTTTTGTACCCCAGTGGGCTGGCGGTAGCCAAAAAACGCAAAATCCATGACAATGAGTTTTACTGATTTGCCAAGCGGGTTAGGATCTGGGCAGGATCCCTCTCGGAACCCGCATGTTCTACCCAAAGATGGTGAGAGTAGTGGCACTCCCCATCTTTTTGGAGCCACTAGACCTTGCAAGAACATTGATATTTCTAAGGTATACGAAGAACCCACCTCGAGAAAAAAAGAAGATTTTCCTGCTTTATTAGGAAAAAGTGGAATCAAAAATAGTGAGACGGGTAACTATCCCCGGTTCCTATTGATATGTAAAGAGGAAGGCAATTTTGAACAAAATAGTCCTTTTGCAATACATAAACTTTTATATAGCGTTGTCGGTGAATTGAAAAACATTTCAAAAGTTAGAGAAGGTCTATTGATCGAGACTTCAACGGTCAAACAAAGTAAATTGTTGCTGACAATAAATAAATTAGGAAACGAGTCTGTAAAAGTTATGCCGCATCGTGTTTTGAACACAAGTAAAGGAGTAGTATATTGTAAAGACTTCCTAAATGCAACTCTAGAAGAAATAAAAGAAGGACTTAGAGAGAAAAAGTAATAGAAGTATACCGTATTAAAATTAAAAAAGATGGAAATCTGATAGACACTGCAAATCACATTTTGACATTCGATTCTCCAGATGCTTCTAAAACAATCAAAGGTGCATGGTACAACTTAAGAGTTCGACTTTATATTCCAGCGTCGATGCGGTGTTACCGCTGCCAGAAATATGGTCACACGGCAGTTAGATGTGCAGAAGAAAAAATTTGCACATGTGGTACACCTTGTCATGAAGGAAATCCTTGTTCACCTCCACCTAAATGCGTCAATTGTGAAGGTGATCATTCATCAAATTATAAAGGTTGCCCTATTTATAAACAAAAATTTAACGTAAAAGAAATAAAAACAATCGAAAAAATTTCATATGCGGAGGCCAAAGCGAAAGCAAAATCGTCGTTTGTAAATCCTAGACAAACGTATGCGCAAATTACGGAACCCAAACAACCGGAATTTAATTTTCCTATTAAAGAAATTGTAAAACAGTTATTACCGCAATTAACTGCAATAATAAAGGAAGAACTAAAAATATTAGAAGTTACTGAATCAGTTCAAACACTGCCCATAGAAGTTCCTATAGAACTCACAAACAAAACGAGTGTAACTATTTAAAGCTGTTCACCAATGAAAGTACGTAACAGAATCTTCAAAAAAAGGGCTTTGCCAACATCCCCCACCGACTCGATTACGAGTGAGGTGATAGATGCCGAATTCGTAAACCCCATCACACGAAGCCAAAAAAAAAGTGTTTCACCATCTAGTCAAACATAAGCTGTGATATTTTATTTACCTAGTCATTTTACTTGTTTGTCTCTTATACGTACCTTTATCGTCTTATACGTATACGTTATTTATTTATCTATATATTTATTTATTTATCTAGTTATTTATTTGTTGATTTATTTATTTATAAAATCATATTTATCTAATGAAAACTTTATATTTTCGTATTTACTTAAACAACTGCCGCAATGGAAAATATAATACAATGGAACTGCAACGGATGCTTCAAAAGTTCATGCGAAATAAACATATTAATAAATAAATATGAGCCTTCGATATTAGCATTACAAGAAACCCATTTTGCACCGGAAAGCAACTTTTCTCTGCGCGGATATAAGTGCTATCGCCGAGACGATTCCCGTATAACACGCGCTAAAGGAGGAGTAGCTCTAATGATACGAGATAATATTGCCACAAATGAAGTGGGTTTGCACTCTTAATTACAAGCAGTAGCGGTAACCGTTAACTCACCAACAAAAGTTACTGTATGCAGTCTATATCTACCAGATGATAATTGGAGCGTAACACAACTAGAAGACCTTTTAAATCGGCTGCCTGAACCATTTTTACTAATGGGCGATTTTAACGCTCATAGTGCGACATGGGGCTCGGCGAGATCAGATGCTAGCGGCAAAAAAGTAGAGGAACTTTTAGACACTGGAAACATATTATTATTAAATGTGTTACGGTCGAAATTTTCTTTAAGTACGCCTATGTATTTCAACGTGAAATTAGATTCGGGTCGACGCCCTCTAACGATCGTTTCTCGTTGCGGGTCATTTGGCGGAAATTCGTCACACGTAAATGTTATAAAATGGTCTGTACGCATTGAATAGTTATGTTATCAATTACCATCTGGAAAACCAATTATAATTAGTGAATGATCTAATTTATTCGAAGCGTTACAGGGTAAGCTACTGCCGTTTGTTAGTGAAAATTCGTTCGTAATTCTTTCTTCCTTTTAACAGCCATTTTGCGTTCCTTCCTGTTACATCTGTTACCTTATCGATAAAGGGCTATCGTAAACGACTGCTAAATAAATCAGCACGTTGCCGTACCCGGGCACTGGCGGAAGGCGATTTCCACGCCACGAAATTGGGGTCTTGCGGAGCCTTCCAGGGCAAAGAGTGCTACACGTGGATGACACGCCGTGACTTGTATTAACCACCTATTTGTGGTCCAACTATATTCAGTAGTCGATACCGAATTACGAAGGGATGAACCTCGACAAATATTTGGATAGGACGATGCTAACTTTTTCTTTATAAGGCTTATGGTTATAACTAGTTAAACCACAGACAAGGGGTACCACAGCATTCGACAACCGGGTTATGTTATTTATACTTTCTTGTACCTTAAGTAACGATTGTTGTAGATGTTGATTTCGTGAGACATTAGTTTGACACGATTTGCGATTCAGATTGTTTGCAGGATTGTGTGTGTCGGGGAAAGCGCTTTCTTCACACCAGTGGAAATTCCTGTGTTTATGGTAAGTGATTTTATATGTTTTATTTCGTAGTCAACCAGGTCACTCACGAAACTTTTGCTATTAGTTCTGTAATTATCGATATTGTTGTTTACCAGTTAGGTAGTAAATTTTACTTATGTTGAGTTGCGCATGCTGTGTACTACCAACGATTGATTAACGTTAGTGCTATATTAATTCCACACGCTTTGTTACGATAAGTTAACCTTAATGTAGTAATTTATTATCACTGTGTTTGATTGTCAATAATGCCATATTAATAATTATTTCGTGTACTTCGCATATTGTATGCAGACGAAATTTACTACCATCTACTCTTCGCTATTCATGTCAACGTAATCTACGTATGTATTGGGTGTTGCCGATACTTCGAATATTTAGTTATACTCGGACTAAAATTATTCTTGGTCACGCTATCCAATTGTTATCAATTCAAACGTTAATCTATTTATCATTTTAGAGGAATTAAAGTGAAATTGTTGTTAACGACTTAGTTTGTTTTCTTTCGCTTCTTTCAGCATTACGAACCTAACATCTTGTTATAAGTTTATACCACCTGTCTTGAGCGGGACAGAAGTGACTTTGGATAAGCTCTGGCGCCCTTAAGTATCTTTTCGATATTATCTATGAACCCTCCCCTCTCACCGACTATTGTGAGTTGGCCGTGCAGGTTCGTAAAATAGCAATAAGCTTGTAACAAATGATAGTAGAGAAACACATTTTACCGCTAAATCTAGAACCTTTTCAAGTATAGACCTAACGTTATGCTCCCCGCAGCTATCATTGTATGTAAATTGGAACATATTGGAAGACCTGCATGGTAGCGATCATTACCCAATAATTATATCAACATTATCAGCTAAACAAAGCTCCGTCAGGCCCAAAAACTGGAAAACAAAGCAAGCAAACTGGAAGCAGTTCCAAGAAAATTTTAAAATACCTCAATATGACGACGACATAGACAAAATGGTTGGGAGAGCTATTAAAGAAACCTCCAATACCATGGTGGGACCAGGAAATTGCCACAGTAATCCAAAATCGAAAACGGTCACTAAAACTTTTTAAACAAAAGCCTACATTAGAAAACCTAATAACTTTTAAAAAGTTACGAGCCACAGCCCGCACATTAATATTAAATAAAAAAAGACAATCGTGGGAAAAATATGTCAGCAGCATGAAGTCTACCACAACGAACTCAGAAATATGGAAAAAAGTTAAGTCAATAATAGGGAAAAATCGGCCACCAATTTGTCAAGTTATTAAAATCAACGGAAATTTCATCACAAACCACAAAGATGTAGCAAAGCATCTAGCTAATCATTATAATCAAATTAGTAGCACAAATAATTATAATGAAACATTTCGGTCATTGAAAGATGTAAGAGAAGCAGAAATAGAGTTTAAAGAAAACAATGATAACGAACCGTATAACAAACTTTTCAAAATTTCAGAACTTAATTCTGCACTAAAGGAAACAAAAGACTCTGCTACCGGTATTGATTAAATCAAATACACGATGTTGAAAAACCTTCCCGAAACTGGCTTACATAGTTTACTCAATATCTACAACAAAATCTGGCAAAATGGATACTATCCTCAACTATGGAGAACATCAATAATAGTGCCGATCCTTAAAGAATGAAAAGATCCTAATGCTACAACCAACTACAGGCCCATTTCTTTGACATCTTGCGTGGCGAAAGAATTAGAAAAAATGGCAAACAAAAGGTTGGTATGGCTCCTCGAAAATAAAAGGTTAATTAACAAACATCAAGCGGGTTCTCGAAAGTTTCACTCCACAGAAGATCATGCGGTACAATTACAACTACAAGTACAAAAAGCGTTCCAAAATAGAAATCACTTAACGGCTATATTTTTCGATTTAGAAAAAGCATACGATACCGTGTGGAGATATGGAATATTAGACCAACTAAATAAATGGGAAATAAAAGGGAAACTGAGCCTTTTTATAAAATCTTTGCTAAAAGAAAGGAATTTTTGCGTACGAATTGGCAACTCCTTATCGTCTCTGTTCAGACAGGAGAACGGAATACCCCAAGGTTCGCCAATTAGCATGACGCTGTTTACAATAGCCATTAATAACATAACGGAAAATCTGGAACCATCGTTGTATGTACGTCGACGACATAGCAATATACGTCACGTCTAACAATTCTACACCGCACAACATACGGCTGCAAAACGCGGTAAACAATTTAGTGACAAAAGCAGAAGCTATTGGGTTTAAATTTTCCAATAGCAAGACGAAGTGTTTACATTTTTGTAGAAATCGTCATCCCCATTACTTACCAAGAATCTATTTAAAAAATAGTGTTATAGAATCTACATATTCGCACAAATTTTTAGGAATTACGTTCGACCATTTACTCACGTGGAAGTCTCATATCGATCACCTAATTACAAACACGCGAAAATCCATGAGAATAGTGAAATGTTTAGCCAACACTAATTGGGGAGCAGACAGAAAAGTCTTGTTAATGATATATAAAAGTTTGATATTATCGAGATTTGATTATGGAAGTGTATGTTACGGATTGGTAGCTAAATCACGACTGAGATCTTTAGAAGTCATTCAAAATAAATGTATCCGCTATATAATAGGGGCGTTTTCAACAAGCCCAGTTTCTAGCATTCAATGTGAATCAAAAATTATGCCGCTCGAATTACGTCGCATCGAAGTGCTATTGCGCTATGTAAATAAAATTAAAAGTACTCTATCACATTTCATTTACAACAATTTTTGTAATAACAACGAAGGAAATATTGAATCAACAAAAACTTCAATAGTAAATAGAACGCTAGAACAGTCGAGAAATATAAACCTAACGCTCTCGCCTGTATTAAACATAGTACACCCAAAAATACCTTGGTGGGATATGTCCGACATTAAATATAACAGAGATCTAAAAATCTTAACAAAACAAAATACTACCTCTGATGAATACAAATCAAAATTTACGGTACACTACTAACCGGCGATTCATTAACCGGCAATAACCAAACCGGCGACGACTAGCCGGCGCTATACCAAACCGGCGCTATCGCAACCCGGCGCCAATGGGACCGGACCGGCACTCGTTCAAACCGGCGTTATGCCGTGCCGGCGCTCGTTCAACCGGCGTTATGCCTTACCGGCCCTCCTTCAACCCAGCTCTATGCCGAGACACTTATCCAAAGAAATAAAAAAGATGCTTCGAAGTATGCGATTTAATACCCACTAAGTCTAAACGGCAGTATGAAAAAAAGATACAGCGGCTTTATGATTGGCGTATTAAAAAAAATGTCAAGACGATATCTGAAAACAGTTTGCTTGCCTCACTACTAGAAAAATCTAAGAATTATTTATTATTTGGCTCTATTGAAAGAACAAATTCTTTTAATCGACTCTCTATTTCTCTTTATATGTTCTATTATAGGCTACGTTGTGATATTATATTTTTAATTCCAATAATAATTTATATGCATGACAAAACAATAAGATCTGACTTAAATATTTGTATTGTGTTCAAGTTAACGACATTGTAATGCTATGGCCTGGGAATTGAATAGCGCGAATAATTAATAAATTAGGTACCATTATAAATTATAATAATGCTTACCTTTTATTATATTTTTGTATGATTATACATATATATTATCTTAATTACCTTTTAAAGAGATGCATTCCTATTTGTGCGCGCTTACAGTTACAGTTTCATTGCGACTTTTGCTGATTTTACATGTGATATGTGTTGTGTGCTGTGGTGTAAAGACAATGAATAATCTTGAATTAAAATCGCAACGCAATGTAAATAAATACAATTACAATGGATTCTCATATGTAAAAGACAAGCCTACCAAGGATAGAGAACACATGATGTGGAGATGTGACCAAAAAGATGGAGGGAATTCAACTACCCGAAGAATAACTAAAAAAGGATATTGCAATGGTCGAATTTGGACCAGAGTAATGGACAATACTCTGTACGTACCCAACATTCTTGTTCTAATTCCGGAAATACTGTTCGAGTTGAATTACAGATGCTTGTTACCAACATCAGGCATCGAGCAACTACGACAATGGAGAATCCAGCTCAAATTAGAACTCAAGTGCTCCAGAATGTTTCACTTGCGACCCTAGGTAATGTACCTTCGGTTAATGCTATGAGACAAGTAATAAGGTAAGAACAACACCTTTATAAACAAAATCCAAAAGGGTTGGTTTAAGAAATGAGAATAACCTGGTTGATTTCACATGGAATTGCCCAACAGTATCAATTTTATTTTGCATCACTTAAATAATATGTTAGTAGGATCTTGTGAACCGATGATGATTTAATTTTGTTTAATTTCAGTCGCTCTCACCAACAACAACAAATACGTCTCCCAGATGTTCAACATCGACTGGATTTAGTTTTTCCTAATGCCTACACTGAATACGAACCACAACCTGGAATCTTAGAACAATATTTATTAGTTGATACCGGCGTAGGAGACAAGAACCGCATTTTAATATTTGGCCGAGAGAGTCAGGCCACGTGGGTGGGGGATACGGTAGAGGTTTACATAGACGGAACTTTTAAGTTGACCCTACCCTTATTCTCTCAGATATTTGTTGTATTGGCAAAACGTGGACATGGTCAGGGATTTGTCTTTCCTATACTCTTTTGCTTACTCCCAAACAAAACTGAGGAATCTTACCAAAGATTGTTTTCGAATATAAAAAATCTTTGGCCATTATTCCAACCGGAAGCAATTGTTGTTGATTATAAACTTGCCATCCATAACGCTCTACGCCAGGAATTTCCTGCTACGGACATTTCTTCCACTTGGTAAAAAATTTACGAACGCATTTATCCGAAAATGAACTATTGGCACGATACAATACCGATGCAAACTTTGCACTCCAAGCCAGGATGATTACTTCGGTTGCATTTGTTCCTCCAAACGACGTAATACATGCGATAAATGCTTTGGACAACTATTTACCCATAGAATTGGAACCTATTTTAGGGTAGTTTTTAAACAAGTACGTTGGTAGACTCCGCACAAGAGCTCCGCCTACATATCCCATACCAATTTGGTTCGTCTACGAACGTACTTTAAATGGATACGGTAGAACCAATAATTACGCTGAAGCGTGTCACAAGAAAATTCGAATGAATTTCGGCGTTACCCATCCACAAATTTGGAAGTTTATAGAGGAGATTAAAAAGATACAAAAGACCCTAGACGCCGACTACGAGAGATATGTTGCAGGACACGCCGCTCCTCGAAAACGTGCGAGATACAAAGAAGCTGATAATCGTATTTTAAATCTAGTATTAAATTATCAACCTCAAAATATTGTTGAATTTTTAAGGGGGGGGGGTAACATTGTGCATTTGGTTAACTGTTTCACTGGGCTTTCATTGATTATTAATCTTATAAATTTCTTGAGACCTTCCGACTCACCAGCTATTGCCACAGTACGGTGGCTGGGGTTGTTTATAACTCCTTTATTGAGATCCCTTTTAAAAAATAACAAATAATTAAAATCATTCCCCTCCCCCCTAACACCACGCCCTAAATACTCATATCGATGACTATTTGCCAAAGTATCGTAATTCGCAATTTGTTTAGGAACTGACTTTGTTTGGTTTTTTTCTTGGAAAGCATTCCATAAAAGTTGTTACAAATTGGCATATTGTGGGGGAATTCTTTTTGAAATGAAATGCAATTATTTAGATATTGGTAAACATTTTGTGCTATTTTTGGAACTTCGTCGCCTTCTTTGTCACTTATTTGCGACTTACGATCCTTTAGCAAATAGTCATCGATATTATCAGGGTATAACGGGGCCTCACCTACACGGCGCCTTTACAAACGCAGGGATAACGAGCGTCGAAATAATCGAGCGCCGGCTTGCCAAGCGCCGACATAATCGAGCGCCGGCTTTGCAAGCGCCGACATAATCGAGCGCCGGCTTGGTAAGCGCCGACATAATCTGGTGCCGGCCGAATGCGACGCCGGTTCGGCATTTGCCGGTTTGTAATCGCTGGTTTGAAATCGCCGGTTTGGAATGTTCCGCA
The DNA here is from genome assembly GCA_035610365.1 of Aquatica leii. Taxonomy (NCBI): domain Eukaryota; kingdom Metazoa; phylum Arthropoda; class Insecta; order Coleoptera; family Lampyridae; genus Aquatica; species Aquatica leii. The sequence continues at coordinate 32,274,607 of CM069439.1, forward strand.
AAATTTAACAATATAATTGACCATTACGATAACGCAAACATTTATTATACGCATGCAGCAAAAAATTGTTTTGGTGTAGGCTGCGGAGTTGTAACATTCTGGGTCGTCGAATCATACAAATTAAATAATATCACCAGTATACATACTGCCAAAATTACGCATTATTACAAGCCACACGAAAAGTCGAAAGAGAGACACGGAACACCATTATATGTTCGAACTCTTCAGTTTTGTTAGAACAGAACGTAGAAGCTAACATATTTCACCCGCTTATACAAGACATATACGAGAGAATTAGAATAAGTAAGAAAGAAATTATCTTTATGTGGGTGCCTAGCCATAAAGGCATAGAGGGCAGTAAAACAGCATATAAAGCAGCCACATTCGGAATAAAAAAATCAATAATCGATGAAGCATCTATACGCAAAGAAGATCTTAAACTACATTTAAGAAATAAAATCTTAGAAAAATGGCAATCACAATGGGAATCAGAAACGAACGTCTTGAAAAATCACATACCGATTATAAAGAAAAAAGAAAACATTTAAATTTAGGTAGAAAGGAATCGATAATTGTAACGAGATTAAGAATTGGCCACACAAAGCTAACTTACTCATATCTATTAGAAGGAATGCCTAAACCTATATGTCTAGAATGTCAAATGGATCTAACAATAAAACATATAATAGAAGATTGCAACGGAACCAAAAACCTACGCAATATATACAATGTGAACGGAAGTATGATAGAGATATTAAAATTAGAAAGCAAAGTTAAGAACTTATTAAATTTTTTAAGATGTATTGGATTGCCAAATCAAGTATAAATTAAAAATAAGCAAATATAACTTATAAACAAAAGAAGGAGACAAATAACCCTGGCAGTTGAGGTCTCCAAAATAAAAAAAAAGCTTTATTTATACACAAGTAAACTAAAATTTTGTTTTTTGTTTTTTTAAGTGCTTCTGTATTGCCATAACACTTGATTACACTATGAGTACAAAAACAATTGCACTCTTTCAGTAAATATTATAAAATAATAAATATACAAAATATAGTAAAATATTAATAACGTTTGATGATTTAAAAGTAAAATTAGCTAACTAGTTTTGTGCAAGAGTGTATAATAATTATAGATTTAATTATTCAGAAAGTAGACTTTATCTAGTATGCAATGCAAACTATTGTGAAAACTACGATAATAACGAAAATTAAATTTCAGCAAACTAAACTTTTCGGAAATTTCATAAATTTGTTCGCAGACAATATACACTCAATTACCTCATCAAGGATAATTACTAAAGTTTCATATTAAATGACACTTAAGAAAACTCTAATAAAACTATTAAAACGTACCTTTCAACTAAACTTGAATATAATTTCTGGTAGTCATTCCACACATTACACTATTTAAGCGCATATATGTATATATGAGTATACAAAAAACATAGAAATCATTAATGTGAATAAAAATTAGTTAAGAAATCATAATATAAAATATTAATTTTTAAATACATTTTTAAACTGAAACAAACATTTGAAGTAAAATTAGAACTGTAGTAATTAACATTTAAGGCGGGCATTTACCTATCTAAAAATGTAGCATTTTAGACCTTTACCGTTTTACATTTTTTGAAGTTATTTTAAAACATTTTGAGTTGAAATTTTCTCCAGACATGCAGAAAGCATGTGGCTAGAACGTGGAGCTTAGTTTTTTTTAATTTTTAATTTTTTTTTGAAGCTACGTGCTGTTGAAGAACACACAAAACAATGCTTAACTTCTATCAATCAGTACAAAACAACTAAGATAAATATTTAAAAAAATCGAACTCCACGTTGTAGCTACACATTTTGTGAACAATATAAAAAAAATTGTACTGCGATAACGTAACAATTAGATCCAAAATATTTAAAACCGTAAACGTCTACAAACACTATTTTTGTTAGTATTTTACAAACGCTACGAGATTCTCCATCCCTACTCTAGGCGCGCATAACTAAGACACGATTCTTTCGGGAACCATCGGTTAATGAAGTTAATGAAACAGTAAAGCTAATGCAGATTGCAGACGTAATTAAACCTGAGCTTATCTGTAATGTTTACAGAAACTGATAGCTTCGAATTTTCATTACGCTACTAATAAGATCTTGTCAGCATAGACATCACATCTTTTAGTATATTTCAGATGAAAGATTTTAATTTCTCTGTGGTTAACTTTTAAACATGTTAACATGTAAACAAATTCTATCTAGAAATTCTCAAATACAGAATTAAAATTATATGCTAATTAATTGTGTATCGATCAATGTTTCCAAAATACCTAAAATAAATAAAAATGCTACTTGCTAGAATTAGAAGCGTAAAAAACGAACCCGATTATGGACGTTTGAACAAAAATATGTTTTAAACTTCTTTCATAAAACTATTATTTTTTATATATACATATATACTATACTTAATTTAGATTAATGTTAATTATTTTTTTTTAATATGTGTTTTTGTTCCAATAAGTTAACCATGTTTAACTATATAAATTTATAAATTTTGAAAATGTAGTTTTCTGGAAAAATCTAAATTGCTTGATTATTAGAAATAAAAAAAATTGTTAAAATTTGATGATGAATTATCTTGTGATCTAACTACCTTTTTTAATTATAAATATAATATTTTTAGTTCTTTGCTTTTACATCAATTCTACTGTTAACATTAAACTTCGTTTTATCACTAATCGCAACTATTTGTATCAAATACAACTACGCCTAAATAACAAACTAAAACTAACGAAAAAAAAATCAACAACTACTTTTTTTCGATCGGCAATACAAGTTTTTGATGTTCTTAAGATAGCGTCTATTTTTGGAAAATAAATTAATATCATACAAGAGTATTACCAATTTAGTTACACTTTACACATCTCTCGGTTGAAGCTATGCCGCTCGTTACATGTTAATATTATTCAGGGTAAATCATTTTGTTACGTTTTACATACTCTTTAGTTAGTAACACACAAGAAGATCGAGTTTTTATCTGACAACCAAAGATAAACTGTTAAGTAAGTTTTCCAGTCTTAACCTTTTTTGTTGGGACTACCAAAGATAGAAACTTTTTGCAAAGTATTTGCTAACGCAGTATTAAACTGAGTAGTAGTGTGTTTTGTGCAAGTGTTTGTACAACAGAAAAATATAGGAAAAGGTAGATTGAATTATTAACAATTATCTTCAAGACAGCATAGTAGGCGCACGATCTGCATACTAGTAAAACGTAAGATTATAAAATAATGATTAATAATTTACTAATAATAATGACGATAGGTCCCCGGTTTTTGAAGGCGTTAATATCGAGAATCTTCAAAACGGATATTTAGATAAATTAGATGATGGCAAGTAGGTATTGCAATCATATATATTTTTTATTCAAATTTTACATATAAATTTTTACAGTTCTAATAACGTTTTTGAATCTAAGATGCTTAGCAGCCACATAAACAAAGACATTGACAAGGATACTAGTTTTCTTATTGAAAAAGACAAAAAAGACGATAATAAAGATATAAAAATAGAAGGTCGTAGAATATTTGAAATACAAATTCTAATTCTTTATTTAAAAAATTTTGAATCCCACGAATCACCATATGGATGTAACGTCACTAACATGGCTTTTTGAAAAAAATAAGAATGGGATTTAGTTGTTAATTAGTTTTTAAATGTGTGGAGTAACTGAAAAACTTTATTCTGATAATCACAAAAAAAGTTCACAAAATATTGCAATAAACGAAACTGTGGTAAGAGATTTGAAAAGATCATCATCAAATTTTGGTAAAGTTTGTAAATTGAGAGACCAAACGAATAGACTACAAAAAATATTTTTTATTCAAAATTTTATGGATCGAAGGCCACAAGGCTTTTTGTTTATAAACCTTTTAAATATTTAGGTGCCTTTCCGGATGCTCTAATTTTGGACAATAATGGAATCATAGAAATTAAATGTCTTTTCAATTCAACAACCTGTTTCAGTTAAAATTATCGAAAAATACTAACTATATAAAGTACATACGAATTTAAGAGAAACTTGTAGATCATAAAATCCAACAAAAAATTATGAAAAAAAGGAAAGATATAAAAATAGTCATTTTAAATGGCCCGACAAGCGAACAGGGGCGAATTTGTGCTGGTACAATTCTTTGTTTAAGCGAAACAACAATTATGTATTTATAGGTAGATAAATGATAATAATAAGAATACAGAAGAATAAAATCAAATAAACAGTGATGCACATAATAAACAAGCTGCAATTCTTTAACACTTACTAAGATAGTTGCCGCTATTCATATATATTTTTTTTAAATTCTGTATCATTTAATTGGTTATATAAAACAAGGTTGTTGGTATATAACATCTGAGTTAACTACTGTAAATATTAGTCAGTTGACTTACAATAATTAGTACTTGACAATATTGAAGAATTGATATTACACATAACTAAATTAGTTATTTTCATTACTCGATTGCAAAATGACACTTTTGTATTGTGAGGACAAACGAGCAAAGAAAACATTCAAAAATGCAAAAGCATTTTGTGATCAAGTATCAATATTTTTTCGAAAACTATGGCCCGAATTACCCAAAAAAATGCTGCAAAAGTTTTGTGCTTTTCAACCGCCTTAAAAAAAAGCAGTTTTCACGTTGTCAGAATATGTTTTTTTCATGTTCATTCTTTACCACGTTGATTGATTTCGTTGTTTTTTATTAGAAAGCAGGTATCTCGGGAGTGGTCCCATTTTAATTTGGTCAAGTTTTGATGATGAGATCCATAAGAAAACGATCAAACTCTTCAATGATGTACATTTTCAAGGTTACAGTGAGTGAAAGAAGATACCAATATTTACTGAACCAACTGTACACGAATCATTTTTGTTTTTTTTAATTATATTTGATGTCACCAAAAAGAGAAAAATAAATTTTTTTTAACAAACAAGAAGAGACCTTAAAAACAAGCATAAAATAAAATGCACTAAAAAGTAAAAAATAATGATTTAATTTAGTTACAATTAAACGACGAAATTTTTATTTACACTAAATTACTATTTGAAGTCGGTGCAGTTTTAATAGATTTTGTGTTTCACACATCAAATTCAAAAAGTCATTTCGTGTAAATACAAATTTCGTCATTTAATTGTAACTAAATTAAATTATAATTTTTGTCGGTTTTTGTTTTGCTAAAAAAATTTTATATATAATAAATGTGACGTTTAATGTCATCAAAAATAAAAACAAGTTTGTTTTGCCTAATTTCGTTATTTTGTGCCGTTTTCTTCAATAAAGAATTGCTGAATATAAATGTTTGTTACAGTATAGCTAGAGTCTATAGATTGTAATAGCCATTTATGTACCAAGGGCGTAATCATCTAGTAACGCTAGTGGTGTATACAAGATTTTATTTTTTATTTTATATAAAATTCAAACTAAAAATGAACAATTACTTAAGTTTCTATTACAAGTATATCTAGTAGTTTAGAATAATAAATAGTTTGACGATTAAACTATTTACTTGTCAAATTGATTTTATAATATATATCACTTTTGCAAGAGAGGTCGTTATGAGTAAATTACAACGAAGTGAAATATAAAATATTTTTACATGTAGTAAACAAAACAATCATTGTACGTGTTAGCAACTGTGGTAGATGTAACTTTTTTTCAGTTTTCGAAAAAGGTCAAATTCGTATCTAAAATCGTTTTTGAAATTTTATATCATACCTACATATACATTTTTTTCCACGTCCACTACAGAAAGTAGTTTTTATAAAAACAGAAACTAAACATTCTTACTTTTGGAATACAATATTTGTATGCGAATAGTTGCACTAATTTTATTTATGTATAATACCGTATTTATGTTTATACAAATACATATTCTCAGCGTTATCTGTTTAATTCCTTATTCGAGTGCTTATCAGACTGAGTTATCTTGAAATATAAACATGTCATTAGTTACATGCTTGATATATGACACTATGATGAGTATTGAAAAAAATCCGAGAGCCGAAGTTGTTACTATTGAATAATGTTGTTACTGAAGTATCCCCTTACCTCCTGCGTCCTGCTAGTGATGTTAGTTGCATAACTTTCAATTCGCGATGATACATTTGGTAAATGCTGCTCGACAAAAACAAAGAAAAACACAAAAAACACTTACAGTAAGCAAAAAAAATACTGTGCAAAGTTTACTGACGATTGTCAGATCACACTTTGGAATGAAAAACTGAAGTCTTATCAGTCATATTAAATGCAAAAAACCTGTCGGAGCGATTACTAAGTAAAAAAATTAAACACACTATAAAATTTGATACGGTAGTATAAATAATTATTTAAATTTGATTACGTTTGTCAGTCATGGGTTAAGTTATCTAAAACCAAAAAATTATAGAGCACAGTAAAACAAGTAAAAAACACTAAAGTTTAGATCTAAACAGGACACAGTAACTATTAGTTGAACAGTTACGTTTAATAAGTTTTTGACCCAACCATTTCAAAATAAAATATAAATCATAATAAAAAGATAGATTATATTTAAATTTAAAAAAAAGTAATTAACGTTTACGTGAGAAAAATGAAGACGAAAGTAAAAAGCAAAACAAAAAAATATATCAAAAAACAAACAAAAAAATTAAAAGGGAAGATGTTTCATACGGGAATCATACAAACAAAATTAAAACTGATCTAAAAGACCATCAAGTTTAGATGAAGGTCCGTATGACAAATACAAAGACAACAAAAGCGAGTAAATTAAGTGAAAAGAAGTATTCTAAAAAAATACAAATTTTTGACGAAAATGAAGTTTAGATTTTATCAGACTGTTTACCCAAAAATAAATTCTTAGCATAGTATATTTAGAATATTTAAAATAATGTTAAAAAATGATATTCGGTTTAAACTTAGAGAATCTTAGAACGACCATCACATAAGAACGGTTTCTACCCTTCTACATTAAACTGACATTTTACGAATTGACCGTTGCAAAAAATAAATTTGACAAATTTTTCTTGTACTTTAAAGAACTACTATCTTTGTAAGATAGAAATTCCAGAGAAAATTTATTATTTGTCTAAGTCGTTAAATGTGAAATATTTAATATACCAAAGCGCACTGATTTCTATCTACGTAATTAAAGCAGAAATTACATAAAAATTAACGCGATCAAAATTACTTGAGTAAAACTAAGTTAATATTCTATTAATCTGTTATTACTGTAAGACTGATTTCGTTTTTAAAACCAAAAAATTAAATAAACGAAATATATTGTTAAATCATACTAAAAGTGTATGTTAGTTTGTAAATTTAAATAATTAGAAACATTACTGTCAAGCTAACTTTGTTTTATTTAAGTTTTTGCTTGAGAGTTTGTAGTTCTCTACCTTCTCTAATATATGTAGATTTGATATACTTCCAAATTAAATTAAATTCAATTAACATTGTTTAACTTTCCTGTGTATATAATTTAAATAGTATTTGTTTTATTGTTTATTATGGTTTGATTTAGGCGCACTTTTCAAAAATAATTTATGTACCAAAAAACTAAATTTTAATAAATAAATCCAATCAATCGTTTTTTTAAATTAAAATAGCGGAATAATATGTTGTTTTCATATATAACAAAACCGCAAACAATATGGTTATTCAACAAAATTTTCAGCTGTACTTTCTCATACATATTAGAAAATGAGCTTGAATTGTGCCGAAGCGATTTTCCCGAGAGCTGCTATTGATTAATATAGCGCAACGTCCGTGATTTGCTTAAAAATTTATAGAAAATAAACCACAAGAAAACAATGTCTTTCGTTATGCAATTCTTCAATTATTGCAGTGTGCGTTCAGTGTTTTAAAGCTGAGGATAACGTCGCATATAGAAATTTTATTACAAACAGGTGCGCATAAATCGGTCGTTAAACGCAAATCCCGTACAAAGTTTGGTGAAAATTTATTTAAATTGAAGTAATATTCTAATAGCATATCTGCCCCTATATAAAGCATCTTTAATCGCGTTTTAAATACCTTTTATTTTTAATTTTTGCATAAAACGCATTAAAATAAAATACGCAAAACGGTTTATATACTTATAAGAATAAAAACAACGTACATATAAACAACGCAAATGCAATAATAATAAAGCTAACAAATATTACGCAACTACCTGAAACAAACAGTACCTATTTTAAAGTTCATTTAGAAAACTGTGTTAAAAGCATTCAATCTTCGTATTAAATTACTTTTCCTACCTCGACATAATATTCGTTTCAAACATCAATTGAAATTCCATTTTGGTATTTTTAAGTATTAGTAAATATTGCATTAAACATACAAAGTAAAGTTAAATGTTCCAGTTTTTCTTATTGATCTTATAAATATAAAAAGTTAAAACAAAACTCCTATGTGTCGATGATAGTAGACAATCTACTAAAGTAACAATTAAAACAATTACATTTAAATTATTCCATCACTAACGAAATTCAAAACATGATTACAAATTGTCAAAAAACTAATTCAACCATCTAAAAAAACAAAAGTACAAGCTGATACTGAAAAACGCTAAAAAAGTACAATGAAAAATACATCTCAAACAGCAACAATAAAATGAAATCTGTGTGAAATTTAATAGACAATAGCATCAGTCAAAAAACTACTTATTCATAATTTATATACGTACACTATCACCAAGCATCATCAATTTATACTTCTACGTCCTACTGATATAAAAAAAGTCTCTTCAGTTATTCAAATAGTTAAAAATCTTACGAGTTTGGTAACATTCCAGAAAATGCTTTTATAGAAGTTGCTTATTAGAGAGCTCCTCCTTTGATTGACATTACAAATAAATCAGATTTAGATGGTATATTTTCAGATTTCCTAAAATTTGCAAAAGTTGTCCCTATTCCAAAAAAAGATGACTCGATGGATATTAACATTATCAGTTTTTAGTAAGGTCATAGAAAAAAAACTATATAGTATGCTAATACTATAAAAGAGTAAGTAGCATGTATTATGCGTTTTATAAAACAAGGTGTTACGTTCTCTAAATTTAAATTGTGCTGCCCTGTATATTTTTGGTTGACTTGAGGTTAAACTTTACTTCTGGACGTCATTAAGGGTCATTGCTTATTTTAAATTATTAATTTTTAGACATATTTGTAGATATTGCAATTTAGTGGGAAGCAGGGACTTGGACCGAAACGTAATAACTGTTCCGGTACGGTTATGGTTTAACCAAAAATTTTTTTAACGGTTCCGGTTTAGGTTCCTATAGACACAAACGGTCCGGTTCTGGTTTTTTCGGTACTTTTCGGTTTTTTTTCGGTTCTAGTAATTCAACTACATATTTAAATAAATAAAAAAAATAATTTGTACAACTCAGCAGAAGCGTACAGAAGTTAGAAAATCATATGTATTCTAAACCCAAAATTCATTCGTTCAAAAGGTCACTGTTTGCGCTATCGATTTTACTTTTCATAATATTTGAATATATATAGAACTGTAAAAAATGTTTTGATGCTTATGCCTTTGTGTATGTATTTAATCACCGATTGTGGAATTTTCCACAACCTTGTAATATTTTAACAGGTATTTTAGAAGGTCGTTGCAGTACCTTTACCACCCCCTTCACCTTCTTTTTTGTAAACGAATTTACCTGAACGGGAGTTAGTTGGTACTCTTCAAAGAAATAACTTGTATTGCAAGAAAATAAATAAGTTTGTTAAAACTAAGTTTTTGTTTTAATTATAAAATTATAAATTAAAGAAGTTATCAACTACTCAAACAGTCACTTTTATCTTATGACCAGTCATCAGTTTATGTTATCGTCATTTTGTCAATTATGTTTTGACTATAGGTATGACGGGAAATATAATTCATTCCACGTAATTCAAGGGAATTTTTTTTTTGGTTTTTGGTCTAAAGTGGCCGAGATATTTGCAATTACAGTTTTCAGACCGGTTGTGACTACTTAAATAAGTGAAGATTGACTGTTGACTTGAACTACGCGGTAAATTCTAAGAGCTCTGTTGTATTTTAAAATGTATTTTGTTGATTTCTTTTAAATTCGCAATCATCTACAAAATAAATCGTTAATAAAATAATTACAATAAATAAATAATCATCAATCTTCATTTCTACGTTTGGACACTGACCCAATTTAACAAAATGCACTTGTTTGTACTCGATTCCAATTATCTTGTTGCAACCAAAACAAGACTTCAACCATTGACTAATCATATAAGACATTCAACCTTTAGTTGCGTTTTTATGCAAGAGAGGGCGAACGTGTTTTGCTTGTCTAGATCATAACCATCACGTCGTTGACAATTCGCACTGATTTTTTTCATACTGTTGTAGACGTGTGTTTGCAAATAGCTGTTCGCGCGTATCTATCGTTCAAAGCGATAAGACACGCCCTGCCTCACAATCATTTGTAAACATAAACCTTTTACGAATTACATTGCACATGAAACAAAACACACTTTTTCTTTCCGCTGTTAGTCAATAACTAAAAATTATAAGACTGTTAATTTTTTTTTATATATTTCTAACTATATAAATCAAAAATGAAAAACACTTTTTATGTACAATGTGAGTACTAAATTTCAAATTTACATCATAAAGTTGACATTTTTAATCTAAAACTGAAAATCAAATAGTAAACTAAAAACTACGTACGTTAACAGTTTTACTTTACTTTTAAATCGTTTGACGTCTTGATACTATCTGGCTATTGGTTAAAATACTTAGGTGCTAAAACGCTTAATGATTTTTGGCATTTTTAATATGAAGGAATACATCCACGAGAGCTGAGTCTCTTTGATACAGCTTAGCTAGAATAAACATATTAAGCCAGATGTTTTAGATCGCATTAAAAGTTTACTAGTTTTAGGATATTTTTTTTCTTTACAGGACTGCAAAAAACCTAATTTCGTAATTTTATATTTTGTACGTTGGCAAAATTATTACGATACATACTAACAGGCAGGCAGTGCAAATCAGAAATAATATGAGTACAAAGACTGATCTCTCTTCTTGGTTACTACCTTCCGAACTTTTTCACATATTGTAAAAAAAAACGACAGTAATTTAACGTCATTTAGTTACTGTGGTTATACTCGTAAAACTTTGAAAATTTTAGTAAATATTTTAAGAATTAATAAAACAATTTTGTATTTAAATAAGAAGTTTACTACACAAAACCCGAACTCAATCGGTTAAGAAATACTCTTAAAAAATAAATTAGAAGTTTTATATTGTGCAAAATTATGTTGGGAATTGTATTGCTTTAATTTAAAAAACAATTACGTGCATTTACAATCTTAAGTTATTTTATCTGTAAACGCTATTATTGTGCACGTATTAATTGTCATCATTCAGAGAAAGGTAGTGACAAGCGCTGACCTATATAAACGAACGCGTAAATACTAGACGACCTTGAGCGTAATATTAAGTCAAACGTCATTCATTTTTGAATTATGCGATGCTATTAGAAGTGCCCAGTATAATAGTATATTGTACGCCACTGTAAATACCGTTGCGACTTGTGTTGGCCCCTCGCCATCTATACCTGTTAGACCTCAACTAGTCCGGTTACAAGTCTTATATGATTAGTCAATGCTTCAACTAATTAAACAATAAAAAATGTGCAATGTAAGAAGTATAAATACCAAATTTAGCTTTCTTAGAACTCAGTTCGACAACCTGCTTTATTTTTGTCTCGATTTTTTCAGTTACTAAATTATTTGTGTAAATTGCTTTCATGAAACTTTATTTTGGCGTGTGTGTGAGATATTGGAAGTGTTATTCATAATCAATGATTATTCCTACCTACGTAGGTCGTGGGCGAAAAAGACCACCTCGTATACTAGCAGCTAAAGAACAAGCAAAACAATAAATATTTTCAATAAAATCAAAACTTAAATAGTTGTTTTTCTGTATATGTACAGGTATTGCAAATTGTAGAAGATCGTCCCCGCAGTAGCACTAGAGAATTAACTCGCAAAATTAACGTATTCCATAGTACAGTACACCATATTCTGAAAAGTTATTCTCTGCACCCTTATACCCTTATAATAGTTAACATACGTTAGTTTTAAATCGCAACGTAGATTTTGTGAGTGGTTGCAATAACAGCTTTTGACCTAACTTCAGTGCTAACGTATTATTTTTAGATAAGTAGCTGTAATCTGACGCCTCTAAAAAATCCGAATCTATTATTTGTTCTTACTAGAGTCATTTTAAAAAGATACCAGCTATTTTTATCGCAGCAAAGAAATTATTAATATGCAGTGCACGTCGCTTATTGGAATTACGGATAATGTTATCAATCGGGTAATGTTATCACTTTATTAAAGAACAGGCCGGACGTATGCTACTACTACTACAGATAAAACACCGCTTATAGTAATCATAATATCAATAATCACAAAGGAGTTTTGTTTCTATGCATAATTTTTTTTTGCAAAATTTTCACAATACGATTGTATATAGTGAAAGCTTAATTTTTGCAGTCTTGTTTATTTATTTGTCTTTTGACTGATCAACGTAACGTTACATCATTTAAACATCTGTAAGCATTCTTAGAATAACAACTTAAATTAACTACGTCTTATCTGCCAACGTCATTTTGTATTTATTTATGGTGTTAGCAAATTTCTGAGAAGAATTGTGTAGTTCTTAAGACAGTGAATTAAACATCATAACGGTATTTTCTTTTCTTTTTATTAATGGTGTTTTGATTTTTTTAAACGTTCTGTATTTACTAGTTAAACCTTACATATTCACTGCTATTCCAAAGTTGTTGTGTATTACGCTTAATAATTATGTTTACAATTTGAAAATAAAACCGAAAAGAACCGAAAACACCGAAAAATAAATAACGGTTCCGGTCCGGTTCGGTAATTTTAACTTGGACAAATTTTGGTTTCGGTTCCGGTTTCAGTTTAATTAAAAATACCGGTTTTGGTCCGGTTTTCGGTTTTATATCGGTCCGGTCCAGGTCCCTGGTGGAAAGTACCTGTTACTGATCTATTTAAAAATAAGTAACATGTATTATGCGCTTCATAAAATAAGAGACAGTTTGAAAACACTAAAGCGCTTGCATTTTGTCTATGTTCACAGTAGGTTAAGATATGGTATTATCCTCTGTGGAAACAGTAAACTGGTCCATAAACTCTTTGCTCTACAAAAACGCATATTAATATGCATAAAAAAGATACTTTCCAAAACACATTGTAAACCAGTCTTTTTTGATATAAAAATAATTACCATCATATCACTATACATTTACGAAATTGTGATTTTAGTACAGAAAAACTTAAACTTGCTTCCCTTAAACCAGTAGTTCCCTAAGTAGTCCCTAAAAACTACCAGAAATATTATTAATTCAGAGGGTCCGTAAGAAATTAAAATCAACATTTTCGTTAATATGAAAGTTAAAATAAATAACAATGAATACATTATTAGCGATTTTTACGTCTTAAGTAAGATATTAATATAGAGAGGTGCACAAAATACAAGTAACGACAGACATCGCGGTGAGTCAGGTTTATCTATACAGGTTTATACAGGAACGCAATAGATCCGTTACCTGCACCAACTATTTTATAGTATCAACTATAAAAAAAGTCGTGCATCTAACCAACAATTTAGTTCTGTGTTATGCATGATGTAAAGAGCATACAACAAATTTTCCTATTCTTGAACAAGAAGAAGTATAATTTCTTGTATTGTTACGCAGTTAGCGTACTTTCGTTACGTAAGTATATTTCAATAATATTGATATTTTTTTTAAATTTAAATTTATTAAAGCAACTCTTCTTTAAGTTAATTAAAAAAGTTATATGTCACAGTTAGATTTATTTTTTTTAAGAATGAATGAATCGAACTCGCGTGGAGTGCGGACGTGTTTATGTGTGCTCTAAAAGTAGTGATTAAATTAAGTTAAAAAATTAATTGAAACTGGTAAAGCCCTAAAGGGCATTACTAGAGTTAACTATAAAAAATGTCTAAAGCAGCAAGCTGTACAAGGGTTTGTGATAGGATGTATCACTACAAATGTGGTAACACAATGAAAAGATTGATAATGTTAATCAACAACTCATAGTAAATCAAAATAAATTAAAAAGTGACATAACTGAAATAATTGAAAAACGGTCACAACCAACATATGCCGATAAATTGAAATTAAAGAAACATGAACCAGCTATAAGAATAAAACCTAAAAACGTAGAACAAAAAAGTGTGGATACAAAGAATGACATTAAGAAATGTATTGACCCTACGGATATGAATATAACCGGAATACGACCGGTAAGTTACGGTGGTATACTTATTGAATGTAAAAATAAGGATGATGTATGTAAGTTAAAAGAGAAAGCGGAAACTAAAATGGGAGAATCCTACAAAATACAATTGCCAAAGAAAAAGTTGCCAAGAATAAAAACAGTTGGATTGTCTGAAAATTTGGCACCGGAAATAATCGAGGAAAAAATCAAAATGCAGAACAGTCATATAAATTCAGAGAAATCGTCTTTAAAGATTGTACATACAAAAGAAGGTAGAAATCGGAAAAGTTACATAGCTTATGCAGAAGTAAATGTATACACATATCGGGCTATAATGAAAGAAGAAAAGATAGACGTAGGTTGGGATAGATGCATAGTATATGCTATTGAAATTAGAAGATGCTATTGCTGTAATGGATTTAACCATTAAGCCTCGGAGTGTAAACCAGAAAAAGCTTGTCCATAATGTGCTGGCTCACATGGGTTGCAATAATGTACTGTTGATGGAGAAGAAAATCACAAATGTTCGAATTGTATTCAAACCAATCCTGCTGGAGTCAAGAATGTGCAGTATTTAAACAAAAAATGGAAATGGAAAGAAACAAGATTGATTTTTTAGAATAAGTAAACAAGGTGCACAAGCATGCTAAAACATTTCCAAGAACTAGAAATCTTAATTCAAGATAGGAAACCAAATTTGTTATTATTAAGTGAAACTCGTCTAACTGAAGACATACAAGACTGTGAAATTAATTTTTCAGAATATGTATTAATTCGGTGTAATTCACAAACGAGAAGAACTGGAGGGGTTGTAATAGTTATAAGAAAAAAAATCCGATATACTGTAATCTCTAATTTCGCATTAGAAAATAACTATTGGTTAATATGTATCAAAATAATAGGCGGATTCCAAACAGGATACTATACAGTGCTGTATCACTCGCCAAGTGCAAGTAATGCTATTTTTATAGAACATTTTGAAAAGTGGTGTGAATACAATTCCGGATAACAGTCGACATATAATTATAAGGGATTTTAATATAGATTATCCAAACAAAGTTTTTATGGGTCGAAATTAATACAAGTTATTAGAAGCTTAGGAATGAAACAAATTGTTGACGAATTTACGCGTACAACAGAAAATAGCCGTACAATAGTTGACCTAGTAGGGTGGTCCTTATTTAGGGTTTGTCCGATTTTTTTTTACGATAGTCCTAAATCGGTTCTAAATCTATTTAAAAAAATTCATGCCAAGTTATAGCTCTTAATTTTAATTTTAACCCGACCCCTCCGACAGCCAAAGTTTTAAATGGAAATAACACGGGAAAAGTTCTGTTAATTTTTTGAAATTTTTTTTCATCATGAAATAATGAACAAATCATGTTGACCAATAACAATTCTTATAGCAAATTTAACGCTCTACAAAAAAGGTCTCTTATGATTTTTTGCTAACTCTAACGATTTCTGAGTTATTTAAGGTCATAGTTAAAGCTTAAGTCAATTTTACGATTTTTCTATTTCTACCGTCGTTTATTGATTTAAAAATGAAAAAAAAGATAATAATTCATAACTTAGACGACTTTTTTTACCTTCACGCATGCTCTGAAAGAAAAGTATTATTTTATTAAAAAAATCGACTATCAAAATTTCAATAAATTAAAAAAAATACTTTTATTATCATTTTTTTAACATTATTATTTAACATACTATTATGAAGTTATTACAGTTTTTTTTAGCGCATCAGGAAACATTTGACGATGGTTTTTAACCAACTGTAATACATATTGCATTTGTTTTTCATCCTTCGTGTAATGACTACAAAAATCTTGCACTAGTTTAACTCCTCTCTCAGCACAATCATTCACAACTGACAATTTTTCGACGAATTGTAATGCAGTTTTATAGCTTTCATTGTCAGCCTATTCAGAGGGATGAATTCGTAAAAATTCTGTTTCTAACTCAAATCTTTCAAAAAAAATTATCGATTCTGCAGTTACAAAAAAGTCGATATCGTTATGTAATAAATCACTTATATTTTTGCTTTGAAAGCGTTTTACGCTACATTTTTCACTTGTATATTCTAGGTCTTCTTCCGGTAGAGCATCGGTTGAAGTCTTTTTTTCTTCCGTATGCAGCTTAGCCACACTTTTTACTTTTGTTTCGAATGGAACATCTTTATCAAAAATTGCCATGATCGCTAACTGTGGGGACAAATACCATAGATGGTTCATAAATCTATTTATCGCTACTGTAGCAAGATTACTGTTGATAGCCTTAAAGTTGTTTAGCTCGTTTACAAATTGTAGGTCATGGTACGGAGCTTTTACACTACTAGATGATAGAAACCAAGCTTTAACATAAATTGTTGTCACAAAAACACATATTTGACGAAGCTTATTGTCTTCAACTTTTTTCAACGATAACTGTTCACGAAACAGGTACATTTTCAATACGTAAATTGCTTTTGCCATCCATCGTGCATGATAACGATTTTGACTCTCAGAGTTTGTCGATGTCTTCGAATAGATGATCGATTGACAATCAAAGAGTTAATGTCCATATCTAGTAAGTTCATATCAATAAGAGACTGACAGATAGCTGTTATTATAAATACAGCATCTCTGTCACTTACTTTACATCGATCTAAAGTAGTTACAACTCTATCGTTGAGAATATTATAACTCCCTCTTTTTTTTTGATTCTGATGATCCGGCAGTAGTTGGAAAATATATTTCTCCACTTGATGCAGACAGAGCACTTCCTTGACTACATAAAAGCTCAACATTTTTATCTAAAACAAATAAGGACAAAAATATGACGAAAAGAATATCTATGGTAATGAATAATAAAGAACATAATTGATTATTTGATTCTTATAATTTACCCAATAATGTTTTTTCGTCTTCACTTTTTTTTTGTTCTTCAAAATGCATTTTTTTGTTCAATTTATTAACAACGTTATCATCATCATCATCATCATCATCATCATCATCATATTTTGTTCTGATATTTGCTATAAAACCAATTCGTTCATCTGACATCTGATTAATTAAGAATTCTTTGGAATTTTCATCGACAAATTCAAATACATTTAAAGGTGCAATGTCAAATAATGTTTTTAATGAACAAGCAAATTCATTTTGTTTTTTTACAGCCACTTCACTTTTTGTGTTTGACAAGTGTGCGCCATTCATCGTACAATTTTTTCAATTTATCTCGACATCTTTGCACGTCTTGAACGGGAATTTTAGCTTTTTTCCAAAACACAATAATTTCATCAATTACTGCAGCAATACTTTCTGATACAGAAACGTTTAAAATACGCGTATGAAAAAAGAAAACTTTTAGAGCTTGCAATTTTGATGGTAATTTATTACCCACTATTGGGACGTCAACATCACCAACTAAAAAAATGTTTTGACGTAAACGTGACAACTCCATATTTTTCTGATCACTCTAATTCATGAATTTAAAGATTAAATTAAACAACGAAAAAACATAAGTAACAGTAAGCATTTGCGTACGATTTCAATACAGTTAAGATAAAAATTATAGGTTACGGGTATTTTAGAATTAATTTCAATACAAAAAGGTTAAAGTAAAATCTGATAAAGGGTTCAGTTTCTAAAATCTTAGTCTAAAATGATCTTGTCCCAAAATGTAAATTTTGGGACTAGAATTTATCAATACTTTTACCAAATTAAAATTAGAATTTTTTGACAATTTCCAAAAAATATTTTGTGTATTTTAAAATTGGAAAAAATAGTTGAAAATCACGACAGTTCAAAAATTAGAGAAAAATAATGTCACTTAATTATTAAAATTAATCGGTCAACGAAAAAATAATTTGCTAATTAGTGTAACTATCATTTTAGGGTCACGGTTACTTTGGAAGTTTTCTAAGAAACAAGAAAGAAAAACCATTGAGATTAAGAATTATTATCCTTTTTACATTTTTAAATCATTAAACGACGGTAGAAATAGAAAAATCGTAAAATTGACTTAAGCTTCAACTATGACCTTAAATAACTCAGAAACCGTTAGAGTTAGCAAAAAATCATAAGAGGCCTTTTTTGTAGAGCGTTAAATTTGCTATAAGAATTGTTATTGGTCGACATTATCTGTTCATTATTTCATGATGAAAAAAAATTTCAAAAAAATCAACAGAACTTTTCCCGTGTTATTTCCATTTAAAACTTTTTCTGTCGGGGGGGTCGGGTTAAAATTAAAATTAAGAGCTCAAACTTGGCATGAATTTTTTTAAATAGATTTAGAACCGATTTAGGACTATCGTGAAAAAAAAATCGGACAAACCCTAAATAAGGAACAAGGTCAATGACCTAGTAATTACAAATGTATATGAATTCAGATCTGTTGTATTAAAAGAACCAAAAATAACTGACCATGATATATTAGAAATAAATTTAGGTACATTACATAATAAGATGGATTACAAAATAAAAACAATAAATTGCTATAAAAAATATTCACAACAAAACCTACTTAATGTACTGAGCCATCACAATTGGAATATGCAAAATCGACAGATGGATCAAATAGCAAATGACATAGTTGAAACGATTTGTTATGCAGTGAGTAACCTAATTATAAAGAAAACTATAAAAACACGAACGAGTAACACTTGATTTACAATGGACTTACGTAATCTCCAAAACGAAAAGGACAGGCTTTATAAAATTGCTAAATTAACGGGAAATGAAAATGACTGGATGCTTTACAAAAACACAAGAAATAATTTTAGTAACAAAATTAAGGTAAGCAAAAATAAATATTACGTAAATAAAACACAGCAAAATAGCGGACAACCTCAAAATATGTGGAGAATTATTAAACATTTAATCAATGGACAAAAAAATGAACCAAAAAATATAATATTTGACAAAGTAGAAATTGGTAACTTAGAAGAAATATCAAATAAATTTAACGAATATTTTGTAAGCAGCATTATGCACATAAATAATAGTATAATCCAGCCTCCAGCAAACTTCAAAGAGGCCCCAATATTAAACCCAATCATTAGTTTCAAATTTAAGCAAGTTAATTTATCGGATCTGAAGAAAATCTTAAGTAATATTAAGAGAAAAGGAGGAACGGATCACATTACAAAACAAGTTATTACAGATGCATTTACAGAAATTGCTAATAAACAAATCTTTAATAAGTGGAAAATTTCCTAATTGTTGGAAGCAATCAAAAATCATACCAACGCCTAAAATTAAAAATACAAAAAGATGCGAAGAATTTCGACTTATCAATATTTTACCAGTGTACGAACAAATACTAGAATTAGTTGTTAAGGAACAATTACAGTGCTTTCTAAAACAAAATAATATAATCAGTGAAAATCAATCGGGTTTTCGAAGTAAACACTCGTGTGAAACAGCATTAAATCTCCTGCTGACAAAATGGAAATCCGAAATCGACGTGGGTAATAGTATAGTAGCAGTGTTTTTAGGCTATAAAAGAGGCTTTGAAACTATTGACAGAGGAAGACTTATAAATAAACTTTACCAATATGGAATAAGAAGCACCGAACTTCAATGGTTTGAAACTTACTTGGAATCTCGTACTCAGACCACTACGTACCAAAATTACAAATCTATTCCAATTCAAAATAATTTAGGTGTACCTCAAGGATCAGTTTTAGGCCCATTGCTTTTCTTAATTTATGTTAATGATTTAGAACTTAATCTTAAGTGCTGTAATATTAATTTGTTTGCGGATGATACCCTGGTATCAATTACTGATAAAAATGTACATTCAGCTATTATAAAGCTAAACTCAGAATTAGAAATTATTGCAAATTGGTTACAAACAAACAAATTAAAATTAAATGTGCTAAAAAGTAAGACAATAGTAATATCAAATATTAATATTGAAGCAACAAAAATAAAAATTGAAAATATAGAATTAAAACAGGTTGAACATATTAAATATTTAGGAATTGTTATAGATCAGAATCTAAATTTTAGAAGCCACGTGAATTATGTAATAAACATAAGTAGCAAATAAGATTAGCCTATAAAGAAAAATATCTAATAAATTGACGATTAACGCAAGAATTACTGTTTATAAGAAAACTATTGCACCATATTTTGATTTTTGCAGTAGTATATTTTTAATGTGTTACGAAGTCGACTTAAAACGGTTACAGAAACAACAAAATAGAGCTATGCGGATTATATTACATTGTTTAAAATATACCAAAATTACAGTAATGTTAAATTGTTTACAATGGTTAACTGTGACACAGCAGATATATTTCAATTTATTAATGTTGGTATACAAAATAATTAATGATTTGTTTCCAAACTACATGTCAAAATTAGTGATACATAACTATGACCATTGAATAATAAATGTAAGAAGAAATGCAACTTACGGGGCGATATCGTATCGACTGATTGGATCGAGATGTAGAGGTCGCCACGTTTGTATTGGATCGAGATTTTTCAGTTCTTGCGTGTCTGTCGACTTGTAAACTTCGGTATTGAATTGAAAGTTTTTCTTCGGTTAACATTGCGATACGATTTTTAAAATTCTGGTAGTAGTAATGTTTGTTTGAACTTTTGTTTAGTTTAAGTGTAAATATGTTTTTGATTTATTTTTAAAATGGGAAAAGTTACAAATCACGGTTGTGTTTATATTAATTGTGAAAATAATACCGAAAACAAAGGTACTAGTTTTCTTAAGTTTTTTATTAGTGATAAAGTGCGTGCTAAAGAATGTTAGAAAAGTTGTAGAAATATAAACATTGCCACAATGGACTTGGAAGATTTAAAACAAAAGAAGATTTGTGAGAAGCATCTTCGGAGATAATGTATAACAACAAAAGGAAATTTTAAACACACTGCAGTTCTTGTTCTACACCTTCAATAAGGTAAATATTTTTTAAATTGTTTTTCTACCAAACGTGTAAAAATGGTTTAAATTAGCATCGGAGAATCTTCTTGTCCGGATTCTTCTTCTTCTTGTTGCACTTAATTGTACAATAACTTAAAATAATTACTGTAAATCAGTAGCTGAGATCGTTATTATTTTCCACGATCAATGATCGCAATCATGGTATTTAGAATTAATTAGTAATCGACTGTTGCTAAAAAGTCGCTCGTGTAAAGTTAGTCATAAATCTAGCCATAAACATTCGATTTTCGTTTTCCGGGATACAGTAACGTTTGGAGTATTGAAAATCAACATATCTAAGTATTTTTTAATATTGTTTCTAAACAATAAATTAATTAAAATTTGTTCATATTTAGATTTAAAAAAAATATTTACAAAAATTCACAGAAAATAGATACTAAGTACTGTGGTGTTTTTTTTCGACATGACGTGCTATTTGAAGTCTGATGCAAACTTACGAACAAATAGTTTAAAGCATTAGTAAACAACATATTAAAAAATAAGTGTCGTTCTTTCGTAAATTAAATGTTTCTGTTTGAAATTGACCCTGAAAAAATTGTTGAGTGATCAGTCATAACTCGTGTTGATATTTGTCTCAAACATAAGATTTATGTATTAAAAATAAATTTGAAATTCTTTTCAAATACGTATTGTCATCATAATGCTTATTGTTTTTAACTTCCTATGTTTTTATGATTTACCTTGGTGTTTATATAAAGCTAGTTTTTTCCTAAATGCTGAATGTGTGACACAAATTTTACAAACGTTCTTTCCTAGAAGAATGCATTGTTAAATTTCTGTAAACAAAAAAAATATAATTCAATGTTTAAATTCATGTTACTTTTTTATTAAAAAATCTGTATGTGGTTTAAAATTCTTACGAGGAAAAGAGCAAAAGGGTTATTTACCTACTTACACAAAATTTTACGATTTTTCGTGAACTACCTGCATACTTAAAGTTTATTATACATTTATTAAAGTAAATATTATAGTTAAAATCGTGTTATATTAGTCTTATTTGTTTATGCGATAATTAAAAGTATTAATTTCTTTTCCACAACCGCAATTGTTATTTTATAAGCGATCAATGATTGCGATCGTTATTGTACAGACGCTCAATATTGCGATCATTATTTTGCATAATGATCGATTCATCGTAATTGCATAATCGCTCTGGCCATTGCTTTAAATGTTTTTTGTTGATGTTGGCATGTCGAGTAAAAATATCGTTTTTGTAAATGTTAGGGCCGCATTTCTTTAGCGCCTTGTCTAATAAATACTTAGTTTTTTAAAAAATAAAAAAAATTATAAACAAAATTCTTTTATGTTTATTTTAGCATGCTGAAAGCACTTCAATACAAATCCAACATTATATAAAATATTTTTACAATTGTTTAGAAAAAAGCGCAAAAATTTTGAAAATACTAATACTAATTGCATTTTCAAAACTTTATTTTTAAAATACATACTAACAGCTTAATTTTTTTTTTTACTTTTTGGGCTTATTTAGTATAATTTTTTACAGAAGCTGTAATTGTTGATATGAACATCAGCCTTAGATACTCAAATGTAGTAGTTTCTCAAACATTTGGAAGAAAACGTCGATTGTTATTTATTGATGACGATCGTGAAGACGAATAAATTTATTCTTTCTACAGCTCCAGTTCACTAAACTAAGGTATAAGTAGACAAGCAATAATACGTAATTTTTTTAATATATGTTTTATAGTTGAAGATACGTCCTATAATATTTTGAAGATACTGGAACGACCACAGTGTGTTCTCAAATTCGTCAAGCCGTTAAGTTTTGACTAAACTACGCAACATAGTGATACAAATGGATTCTCCGTCAAAAATCCTTTTAAAGGATGAATTGGTCAATTATTCTTTCAGAAATTTAACATTAATTTTAATGTAAAATTATTTAAATTACCAGTCCACTAATAACAAATTCGTTTACATATGTTTCGAGCTTTAAAATAATGATGCTCATCTTCAGAAAAGTCTACAAAAAATATTTACAACTTTTTTAAATACAAAAAATGTCATCAACATATCTTTTCAAAAATATTATTTTTTGTAAGAAAATTTGGTGTTCAGAAATATATTTACTTTCTAAATTGTTTAAAAAGATTTCAGTAAAAATAAGTGATAAATTTGATAATCACTTTTTAAACAAAATCTAGGTCTTTCAATGGGTTCTCCTTTATCACTTTTCTCAATTTTTTTAAGAAATTAAGTAAAGGTAACGATTTCAAGATTTTTTTTTCTAATGAAATATTTATTTAATTTTTAAGCTACTTAAAGGTAGTAAAAATAAAGCTATTTAAGCTGTATAGTTGTTTCTGAAAGGTAGTTTACAGTTTCTTTAGAGCTTCTTTAAAGATTTGCGAGTACCACAAAGAGCTGTATAAGCCCGATTTTAATGCATTAAAGGAGCTACCTAACAGCAACATAACTGCGGAATTTTTAGCGACTTAAACGCTTCATAGAGGTTTCCGTTTTTTCACAAGCCACTTAAAAGTGTTCTAAAGAGTAACTTTAAAAGCTAAAGTAGTTATAAAAAAGCCGGTTTTAGCTGCAATTTGCTCACTGGGAAATTCTTGAATTACTAGACTTCATTTATATTAAAATATCAAATACAAATTTTTTGTTGAACGAGCAAACCAATTTCAATTATGATTTTAAAGTTAATTTTTTTTAGATTTGTTGCTAAGTTGCACCATCTTTTTTTTTTAAAATAATTAACATTTAACATTTTGTAAAACTTACATTTTTTTAATTATCTAGTTACAACATTTCAGATTTGAGATTGTTCGAAAAAATGTAAGTTAAAAAACTTTTTGTAATCTTAACGTTTTATAAGTTGTAAATATTTTTACTTTTTTGAAGATGAGCTTCATTATTTTAAAGCTCGAAGCATATGTAAAATAGTATATACATTTTGAAAGTTAACGAATTTATTATTGGTGGACTGGTAATTTGAATAATTTTAAAAATTGACGAATAATAACAATAAATCCCCATAACAATTTTCTTTTAATTTAATTTTCATTGTTTTAGTTATTTCTATGTTTTCGATTTATATTTTACAAAAATAAATAAATATTTGAATATACATATTTTTTTGTTTTCTTAAATATAAAGCATGATATTGTTTAAGTTTATTTGACATTGACTTGTGTCGTAACAATACAAGTTATTGTTTACCATATTAACCTGTTTTGAACAGGTAAACGGTAAAGTAAACACAAATATAAGAAAAGGTTCTAACTGGTACTTCATAACAAATAAGCAAGTTCGCAAAATAAAAACCACGATTTTGCAGATGGCAGCAGGTCTTAGTCTATTAGTTTATGAAAAGAGGGGGTACAAACGGGTAAAAAAAAGAAAAACAAAAGAGATAAAACTACAGTACGATTTTTAACACACTATTTGCGCCTCTTCTTAAATTATTACTCAATGCTATGACATACATTCATATAACACGAGAAGTCGATGTGACTTCAGATTGCCAAAATTTTCAAAGTTCAAGTCACAAAATTTTCTTATGTACAAAGGTCTGAAATTATATAATGACTTACCAGATGAAATTAAGCACGAGCAAAATATTTATAAATTTAAAAGGGGTCTGAGTGATTATGTTAAAAATAAATTTTAAGCAAAAATTAGTATTAATAGAAATATGTTACGATTTATGTTAAATTAGTATATCTTTAGTAAATAAATACTTACTTACTAGAACTTAAGAAGGCATTGTAAGTTTTTCTAACACAGATGTGCTTCTAAAAAATATATTATTAATGATTCTGTTAAAGAAGTTAGATATTGGGTTTTATAATTTAATATAATGCACCCTAAAAGTTTTAGTTTATTATTTTATATTTTTGTTTCTTTTGTTTACGTCCGCAAATAACCAAATCTGCGAATGTTTCAAATTAGTGTATATTACTCTATTATTATATTCTGTTGTTAATTAATTTTTAGACTGCGTTTTAAGTTAAACTTTTTCAAAATTGAAAACAAATATTTACGTTTTTAATAATGAAATCTCTAAAAAACATGTTAGTCTATCGCGTAAGCTAATTTATTTCTTAAAATAAGGTAAGACTTAAAAGTTATTGATACTCAAAGTTAGTCAAGAAATGAGTGTGTTATAATGTGGTTTTATAATATTTATAAAACGATCATCGATATTATAATAGCTCAGTACGATGAAGTAATACATCAAGTAATAGTAGATACTTTTAATTTTCGAAAATATTGTCTATTTTTCGAAAAAGCTATAAAACGGACTTAACTCCATGTACCTAATGTAAAACGCATCTAAATTACAGGAAATGATAATTTTTAGTTCATCATTTATCCAATAGGTGGTCGACCTTTAACATGCGCGCATTACGTCATTACTGCTTATTATCTTTATTTTTTTACAACAAAACAAAGATAATTAATTCATACAAAATTTAAACAAAACACTATTACGCTAACGCAACGGTTTGAAAAAAAGACCTATTTCGTCTTTTCGTTCTTATATAGTTATCTTCTTCGCCGTGTAAAAATAATAAGTAAATTGTGCGTTTTTTTGAGTGAGGAAATTTTTGAATTGCTTACAATGAAATCAGTATTTCCCTGAAAATAATACTAGCCTACGCTTTGCATTTTTTTAATATAATTAGGAGTAAAATTTTAAAAATTTAGCTGGACAGTAGAGAAGCAAAATTTGTAAATCTTACTTCTTTAATATTTATTTTAATGTCTTCCACATTCCAGTGCTAATGTTGAAAAATTTTCTTCTCAAATAAATTTAAATAAAACTCAAATTAGAAACTGCCTAGAATAATTTCTTCTAACAAAAGTTTGGTGGTTCAAAAAGTGGCAATTGTTACAATGTTAAAATTACCCTAGATTTATTAAAGAAAATTACAATTCAAATGTACAATTTGGACGATCAAGGAGGTGTCAAGATATAAAATAATTGTAATAAATTGTAATAAAAGTTAGTTTTTTTTAAATTTATTTAGTTTCAGTAACAGCCAAAAAATATTTCAGCTGCATTGCAGTCGGAATTTGACTATAAATAACCAAAAAAAAGCATCAAATTTAAATTTCATTTGCTCCAATTTCCAATGTCTCACGATTTTTTTGTGGCGACTTAAAGAATTTTTACAATCGATTTTTCATTATACATTCATTTTTTCTAATCGAATAATAAATTTAAAGAAATCGTCCGAGAATCGTGAACACTGTACAAATATGTAGCATAATATTAAAGAACATAAATTAATTGTAAAAGAATTCGTAAGTACACATATAAATATTCTTTTTTGTACTTTCGTCCGTTTTGATGTATTTTGCAGGCATCATAATCGTCCAGAAAATTTACTTTTCCGGCCTAGGCCGGTAAGGTGTAGTAGAATTTTATAACTAGATCGAAGTTGGCAGTAATAATTTTTAATCAATTAAACGACATCTGTCAGATTTATTAACATACACCATAATCTATGTTATCATTTGGAATAACACTAACAATTTTTTTTTAAACACATATAACAAATTTGCTTATATATATGTCTGCAAACGAAGTCTGCGTGCGGCAAAAAGTCTCATTGTGGTATTTGTTATTCAATATACCATTTTCGCTTTCATAATCCGTTTTGATAGTTTTTGTGCTGTTGTCAACATAAACGTCAAACTGTTTTTGTGAGATTTTGAGAATTTGGGAGCTTTGCAGTTCCTGTTCGACCAATAAAATATTATATTCAATTCGTTCTTGTGTAAGTTGGGCTTTTTTTCCTCGTGGACTTTTAAAACCCCCGTTTCACTCGGGTTTAAAAATGCCTACTCGTGATAAAAAAAAAACGTTGAATTTACACAGGAACACTTTAAATAAATAACCATTTCCATTTCTTATTTAAAGTTTGTAGATTCATTTTGACTAAATGATTATTTCTGAATTTAGTATATAATAAGTTGCAGAAAAAATCAATTTAAAAAGAATCGATTATTGTGCCATCAATTTTTCTCTAGATTGATTTTTGACGCATCGATTATAAACGAATCGCAAAATCGATCTTTTTCAAGAAAAACTACAATATTATTAGTTATCAATAAAATTTGGTTTGATTTGAAGTTTGAAGAAATTAGAGAGTAAATGTAGCACAGTAGCCTTCCGATTATCCGGATCCCGACTAACCGAAACGTCGGATTATCCAAAACAAACTGAACTTTTGAACTCGCCGTTTTAACCGAAACAAATTTAGACAAAACATCTGGTCGGTTATTTCGTTGAAAACGTCGGGAAACCCAAAAATATCTAATAAAAATTTGCCTGCTTAGATGAGGGTCAATTATACTTCCAGTCTATAAATATGCGTCATCTCTTTTCATAAAATGTTCTTTTCGAACTTTATACAAAAGGTCTTTGTAAATGGTTTATTATTATTACTTTTCTCAACATTTAGAACAAAACATTCAGTTCTAAATACGCCACTGTCAACATGAGTAACATAATAAAAAAGCGGAAACGTGTTGTTGTTACTGTGCAAGAAAAATTAACTGCAATTAAACAGTTTGATAAAAAAAAATCCTTGAAAAGTGTTGCCAAAGATTATGGTGTAGGTATAATGATACATTTATAGCAAGCGATGGCTGGTTATCGAGATAGAAAAACCACCACGACGTACGTTAACTAAATATTTGCGCTAAAAAATTGTATGCTAATCAAACCGAAGTTGAAAATTCATCTCATAGAAGAAAAGGAATATACGCCAGATCAAATTTATAATAGTGACGAAACTGGTCTCTATTACAAAATGTTACCAAAGAAAACTTTAGCTGGAAGAAATGAACGCGCTGTCGACATTGGTAAAAGACTCATGGATTGTTTAAAAATAAAAAATTTGAAAGAGGTAATTTATTTGCATGGAATAAAGTGAAAAGTACAACGTTACAAAAATCTTAAACAAAGATAATACACCAAGAAGAACATTCTGCAGACAATGATGATGAAGAAGAAGCTCTGCTTCATAAAACGATAAGAACTTTAGATGATTGGGAAGATATTGGCCCAGAAGAAATTAAGGAGTGGATAACATTTGACAACAAAGCACAAGAACTAACTGACGGCGACTTTATTGAACTTGTTGAATCTTTACTTTTAGCAGGGTGAAAACACACTGCTTCAAAAAACCGCTTGGATGCAAAATTTAAACAAAGATTGATTCTTTTTTTTTCACACCACTAAAATAATATACCAATGTATGTAGTACATTTTTTTTTAAATAGA
This sequence comes from Aquatica leii, assembly GCA_035610365.1. Lineage (NCBI taxonomy): Eukaryota > Metazoa > Arthropoda > Insecta > Coleoptera > Lampyridae > Aquatica > Aquatica leii. The sequence continues at coordinate 32,303,136 of CM069439.1, forward strand.
AACTAGTATGTATTTTATTTCAAATATATTTTTTTTGTTCTTTGAATAGATACATATTTATGTACCTACATAAATATTTCACGTTTTTACCTCTTTTAGTAAAAACTCTGTTATAACCAAAATTTCAGTTATCCGAAAAGGTTTTGATCCCGACTTTCGGATAATCGGGAGACTACTGTGGGTTCTGTTTATTAGTTGAAATTTGTAATAAAGAATTTTTAAATGACATAATGAGAAATAATTTGGAATGAACCTCCACTATATGCATGTAATTTTATTTATTTTATTTTCATACATAATTATTTCATTCATGTTCATTTAAATTACAACTATTGCTGTTGAAATTTGTATTAGCAATTAGACCGCTATTTTTAAGTTTGCTTACATTGGCACATTTAAAGATAAGAATAAAACCTTGAATGAAATTGAAACAACAATTTTTAGTGTCGAGTTAGGTGTAGTCACTATATGTCTTATTACTCGTATTAACTCATTTTGTAATATATTTAAAACAATTAGTTCTTAAAACGAAATTTAATGTATGCATTAATTTTCCAATTCCTTTATTATTTCTTGGAAGCAGTGTTGTGCATTATCTATATAAAATTATATAGATAATTCATCTAGATAATTATTCATCATCTTTTTGCTTATCTAGATAAAAGTATTGAATATTATCTAGATGATTATCTTAGATAATTTTTTTGTTATCTAACATGAAATTATCTTATGCTTTTTTAAAAGGAACATATATTTTTTAGTTAAGATTTGCTTTTTTGTAATTTTTATATTTGTAAAAATAATATAGTTTGTAATGTCTGGAGTAATGTAGTATAGTTCAGATCGCTAAAACCTGATAAATAATTGCCATAGATGTTTTGCATTTTTGCAGCTTTTCTGCTGACAAAAATTAGACTCACATGACCTTGGGCGTAACACATGCAATACGAGATATAACCAAAAACACTACTCAAATTACTTTTTGAAACTAAACCAATTGCGATAAGTATCTTATCGTCTTAAAAAAAAATAATAAGCTTTTTGATATACTATACATACATTTATTCAACACATTATCTTTCACGATTCATACATTGAAATTAACAGTTACTAATTTTGTAATTTTGAAAATCTAATTAGTTGATGTGCTTACACAGCAAAACTATGCCAAAGTTAAACAATGCTTAATTCAAAAAGAGAAAATTGATGCTTTTTGAGCAGTTGAAAGTGGCAAACCTCGATACACGTGATTTAGAGTTCTTTTTGAAGAGTATTTAAGTCATGGAGCTTTTACCTTACTCTTTAAATAAACTTGAGCTAGCTGATGTAAGCTGCTCAAAATTTAAAATACAATAAATTTTTGAGGATCAGTTGGTTTTTTGTGAAAAATTTGCTTAAAATATCGAACTACAATGATAACTTAAATTTAAAAACAAAAAGCAATAATTCAAGGAGTTTGATTGACGGCTATGAGCAATAATTTTTATAATCTTTTAGGTTCAAACTGACGTTGATATCAAAGTCAGATTTTTGCTAACCGTTATAAAGAAAAACTAATTAAGTTTACTAGAGACGTCTCCATTTGTAAAAAAGTTATTGCTTAAACACATCAATTTTGGAGCTAATTGAAAGACTTTAGTCCTGATAGTCTAATTTTTGCTTAGCAATGAAAATTTTGAAAGGACCATGTTGTATCAAGATTTGTAAATGATGAAATTTGTTTTATATTTTACAATAGTAGGTCATTAAACCAATAAAGTTTCTATCATGTTTTTTTTCGATTTTTATTATTTTTTTCAATTTGCTTTTCAGTTTTTTAATTAGTAAATGTAATAAACAATCAATTAAAATTATTACCTGTTTGTATCTATTTAATAGAATCATCTATCATATTATCTACGTAAATTATAGATTATCTTATCTATTATCTAGTCAAATTCTTCTACTTGTATCTAAATCGTTATCTTGATAAAAAAAATTAAATATTATCTATTATCTCATCTAGATAAAAATTAAATTATCTATGCACAACACTGCTTGGAAGCAACTACTAAGAAGATTCTAATAACAACTTCTACCCATCTCTAATTTTCTTTATGCGTCATAAGAACAGTTTTCTACTTGATAACCAAGCTGACATCTGTTTTAAATATTATATATTATTATTTCTATTAACGTTCACTACGTATTTGGAATATCGCATTCGAACGCACCCTTAATTACATCTCAAATAATTAATTCAAGAAAGCGTTACACTGCAGCATTTCATTTAAAAAGATATTATAATTAACAGTGGTTTGTTGTTATGTATATATATTTTCCTATATCTTTTTATGCCTTTTTTTCAGTTATCAGATAACAGTATGAGTAAACCGAAGAAAAAATTCAAACAATACGGTGTAATATATGAAATATAGTTTTATTCTCTCACCAGGAAATAGTACTTTACCTATGTGTCTTCTATGTAATTTCAAACGGTTCCATGAAACCTAAGTTTAAGGAAGATTTAATAAAAATGTAGAGTGACAAAAAAGATAAGGATTTAAGGTTTTTTCAAACAATCAAAGAAAGATATTTGAAACCACCGACAGTGCGAGAACTCATAGAGACAACAACTAAGAGAGATGACGATGGACTGCAGGTTTTTCATAATATTTCTTTAATGATTGCGAAGTCCGGAAAATCGCACACTATTAGCGAAGAACTTATTTTACCAGCGGTAAATGAGGTAATACGCGTGGCTGCTGCACAAATCAGCTTTCAATGTTCTAAAAAAAATTCAACTGAGTACGAATACCGTACAAAGAAAGATCCACAAACTAGCTCAGCGTGTAGATAACTTTTTATTTGACTATATAAGAACATCTAAATTCTCTATACAGCTTGATTAGTCAACATTACCAGAAAACAATTGTTTACTTTTATCTTATGTGAGACTTGCAAAACAAGAAAAATTTTCTACTGACGGTGCTCCGGCAATGGTAGTACGACACCGAGGTTTTCTGGCATACGTAAAACAATCTATACACATTGTGTCATTTATCGACATCATTTGGTCGCAAAAACACTTAGTAAACGTTTGCATGAATCACTACATTTTGTCTTTAGAGCAGTTAATAAAATCAAAAGGAATGCCTGAAATTAGAGATTATTTGCTCAACTTTGTTCGGAAAATATTGATAATTATAACCGTTTACGACTTAATACAGAAGTACGTTGGTTATCTCAAAGTGCATGTTTGGATCGCTTCTATTTACTCTTTGATTCAATGTTGAAAATTGTATATATGACTAATTTATTTGCCTAATTTGAAGAGACTAATTTAAAACTACAAGGTGACACATTAAATTAAATCAAAAAAATGTAGTATGTGCGTTTGTTGCAAAACTTTTGCTGTACAAACAAAAGGAGAATGTTCTCAGTTTCCAAATCTTTCAAAACTGCAAAATGGAGATGAAGATTTGTTTGCTTCATTCGGACCCTAACCAAAGATTTGAAGACATTCCCGACTAGGTGTACCTTTTTGCAAGTAGTCAAACTCAGAGCACCAATACAGATGCATACATACCGGAGCAACTTATTGAATTATCCACAAATGAGGAGCTTAAACCAATGTTAAAACTTTTGGTTACAAAAAATTATCTCATTTTTATATCCAGCAGTATGGGTTATTGTACAGAAACCGTTCTGTCTTTCTATTAAGTAAAACGTGGATTTAGTGTCGTTATAAGCCTCATCACACAGAAAAGAAATCGACTAGAAATTAGTATTCATGGGGATTTGCGATTGCTACTAACAAACATTGAGCCGGACATAAATACACCCATAACATCCCATCAGATTTTTCCAAGTCATAAAATTTTTTTTGTAATTTAAAACAAACGTTATAATTTCAATAAATTCTTCTTCAACAAAATGTTTTATTTATATTTTATTTTTACGCCACGATTTACCATTCAAAACATCAAAGTTAAATTTGTAATTTTTCTATTCTGCATTTATGTAGTTTTTTACTCAGAAGTCCGTGGCCAAGTTTTGACTATGAAAAACGGCCCGTGAGCCAAAAGAGTATGGGAAAACTGCCCTAAACAAAGACTTATATAGCATCATGCACACACACAACAATCGCAACTTATCCACACCTCATCGACTAAAAATTAAAAATATGCGTTTGAACAACGAACGTACAATATTCGCGCAACGTAAAACTTAAAATAACTATTAACCGATCGAAACATAATGAAAAAGTAGACAGTTACTAATCTAATACAATACCTAACAATAACCAAAACCGGCAAAGTATAAATTAAATAAGACATTTCTAGAAATATTAGGAAACTAAACTTTCAAAATTTTATTTCAGTTTATTTTATTAGAAACCAGTATGCTATAATGCATTTAACAAAATTTAAACGTTTTAGATGTGCAATTACAAAAAAACAACAAAGCAATAAAGCTTTTGTTGATTTTTTACAAACATTATCAACAGTACAAACTGATGCACAAAGTTTTGTGACTTTTTACGTAACGTAACTACAAGTAAGTTTTAATACGTTATGCCCGTTTTTAAAATAAACACGTTCAAGTCACTTTAGCTAAAGTAATTTTAGTACTTTACTTTAATTAAAGTTCATCAATTTATAATACAATGGGTTTAACTAAATGCACGTTAATGCATCTTGGCAATGCTTGCAAGTTTGATTTTGTCTATTTTGCTATTTCTAAATGAAAAAAATTGTTAAAACTAACTTTTAACTTTAACGTTACCTAGTTTAAATTTGATTATAAAAGTTGGCGTCAGCACAGTAAACTACAACACTTAAAATAAATTTTAAAAAATGAATTGTTTTTTAATCCTTTTTTTTTTAATTACATAATAAAACACATACTGGTGTAGTTAATAGTTGCCACTATAATTTTTTAATAAATTCAAAAAATGATGATGAATATATTTTCACGTTATGTTTGACTTTGGACTTTTTTTACGTTAAATTAAACGTTATAAGATGCTAAAGTAAATCTTATTTTTAAATTCATTAAACAAACAAAGGATTATTACGTGTTTTATTAGTTGCAATTTTTTTGCTACAAATTAGCGTTCTATTATTTAAAATATTCTGTTCCACGTCTGTTTATTATTTTGGTTTCTAACTTTTATTAACTAATATGTTGTTTGTACAAGATCCTTACAAATTTTCCTTTACTTCTTCAAGAATTTTGACTTAAATTTTTATGTTTCAACCGTCATTTTGCCAAACAATTAAAAGAACAACTAGATCTGCCCTTGTTAACAAAACTACAAATTGGTAAAGCTTCCAAATTGATTTTCAGAATAATCTCAATCTAAATATTAACATATAACAACATTAAAACAAAATAATGTAAAAAGTGGCTTAATTAATAAGAAAACTCAAAAGCTTAATAACTTAAAGAAGAATCTGTAAACTTTTATAAGCAAAAATGATCAACACAAAGAAACTAATTACTTTATTTTGATAATTTGTCATTACAAATTAATTATTTAGAAAAACAACAAATATAAAGAACTATATTTTATTGCTTTTTTTGCATCTGCCAAATATATTTAATCTTTAAAAGCGTTTTAATTGAACTTAAAAACATTCCATAATTTTTGGCAACATGAGAGCGTACAAAGATTGTATATTTGTATCAAATTGTATTTGAAATCATGTTAACGTTTACAATTCTAACAAATAAAATTAAATACGTTGGAATTAACATTAATCAAAGTTTGTCAATTACTCTAGCATACAAATCTCGCCGATGTTTGAACTGCTTAAACTAAACATTATTTGTATCGGTTTTATCATTTATAAGTAAAATACAAATTATTAAATAAAGTATTTTATTCAATTCTTTATAAATAATAATCTTTTTTCTAACGATTTGCTTAAAAATAATTTATGTTCTTGATTTTATATATTATGGTTACAAAATCAAGCAAATTTTATTAAGCATCTTAAAATAATTAAATCGAATATTTAATTAAAATTAAAAGTTGGCATTTTATAATTATATTAAATTAGTTATTGCGTATTATATTAACAATTTAACTTTAAATATAAAACTTTATAAAAATTAAACAAATGGATAAAATGTTTCTTTTAACAAATCAAAAATAATTTTTGTAGAAGCTCAATCAGTTAAATTTACCTCGATCAATACGTTGACAGTCTTAAAAAATATTTACCAATTGGTTTATAAAATAAATTGAGTCAATTATTTTTTGTATTGATCGAATAATATTCGTTAATTACAGACTCGATTTTATAATTTCATTTATAAAAATTAAAAACAAGCATTCCAAAGCTAAATGCAGTAAATATTTTTAATTGAGTAATAAATGTCGTTGTGTTGTAATTCTCGCTGTTATAAAACTAAACGAGGTTTTCGAAAGAAATAAAAAATAAACGTTATTTTGTACTATTGAGTCATATATTGGTTTTGTACTTATTATAACTCTTACAATCAGTTAGTACCGGGCTTGTAATTTTTCTAAAATAAAAAAAAAATTTATAGCTAAAAGTTTTTGTTACAATAAGGTAACATTTTATTACCTCTTTTCCTATAAAAAAGGTTATGACGTTGCTATTAAAACTATAAAATAAATTCTTAAATCTACAAAGTATTTCATCACAATTATATAAAAGAATTACAAAAATTTTAAATTTATTGGCACATTCAAATAATGTATTAAAACTTGAGAAACGAATAAAACAGAAAAGTTATTGATCAGAGTAGATTCATAAATTTATTGCAAGACAAATAGAACAATGCTGGTTTTGAGCATATAATACCATTTGTCTTTTATCTTTTATTATTCGTAATACTGAAAAAAATTATATGTATAACGCCATTGCATGTCTTCATTATTATAACATTTTTTAAAATTTTATTTTTGATTTTAGTTCTTTGATTCTGAAAATAAAAAAAACATATGTATACAAGTTAAAACGTTTTTTAGAAACATTTATTATTTATTAGTAAACAGTAGTAAAATTTAAGTTTTAGAGTCGGACTTGTTGAATAAAATAATTTCATACATTTTTGATAATACCGACAAACAGTCTGAAGTTAGATCATAAAATATTAGATGTTCCGGTTATTTGCAGATTATTTTTATATGGCAAAAATCACTATTAGTTCTTACATTTTAAAATTCATTTCAATTAAGACTGACGAACTTGTTCAAATTCATAATTCTCAATAATTATATAAGATTTATTGCTTAAAGCATTAAAATTATTAATAATAGTAGTTATATTTTTATTTGTTTGGAAAAACTTGAGTATTTTTTTATTAACAGATCAGCATGTAAAATAGTAGCAAAAAAATAATAAAACTTAAAAAAACGTTAAAACCTTTAAAAATAATAAGTAAACATACTATTAAAACTATAAATTTAAACAAAAATTTAATATAATACTAGCAAACAATTAAAATCGCAGAAGATTTTAATGGTAGAGTAAGAAAGAAACTGACTATAAATAAATATGCAGCTAGCAAATTTAAAAAAATGAGAACAATAAAAAATAAATATTTTTGAAAAGCTGTAATTGCTAATTAGTTATAGATTAATACATAAAAAATTACAACAAAAATTGTATTTATTTTATTATTTTTCTACGTAATGATTAAGTAAATCTGACTTTAAACTTAGTTACTTAGGTACTTGGTTATGGAGAATGAAGACAATAACCAAAAGACGTTATTCTTATAGACACAAATATTGTTATCCTAATTGTTAGTACGCTCTTAATAACTTGTTGTCATAATTAAAACGTATTAAAACAAAAATAAAAGATAATGTCTAATAGAAAAAAAGCAGACAATGGTAGCATCAACAAGATCAAAACAAAATAAAAAACAAAAGTTGCAATTTTCTCAAATTGTATTAGCAGTATAAGATTGGAAATATACAAGACATTCGATTGTGATTCAAAGGTTACAAAGTCAAAAGAAAATAATCGTTGAAACATTCAAATTTAATGAGCTTGTCTAAAAATGTGATCAAATAATTGATTCGGTTGTGACGCAATAAGCAATTTAAATTTATGCAGTTTTAAACGTCAAGATGAAGAAAGCAAAGCTATAATAACGTATAATACCTAATAGATTAATTGTAAGTATAGTCAATAAAACCACACAACAGAAACTGTTAATGAACGGTTCATATAAAGTTGATGATTTGGGTTCGGATAATTATGCACTAAACAACTTATATATTATATGCATGCAAATATGCAAAAAACATTAAAATTATGCAGTTAAATATGCACTAAACTATTTTATTTAAGTTAAAGATATGAAATCACGTTTATATACACATGTAACGTTTATTCACATGCTAACTATATGAATATAACATTTTAGTTATTTTAGTTATTAATCTTATAACTTACAAAATTTGTAAAGTATTGCTGTTACGGTTGATGAAAAACATGATGCAACAAGTTTTCGAAAATAACTTTGCGCCTGTTATCAGCTAATTTAGTATAAGTTTTGATACAATTAAACTTAGATTTAATAAAAACCGCGCTTAAAGCTGTCATCATCAGCGAACTGATACTAAACCTAATGTTAAAACTAAAACTAATTTATACTGTCTATTTGTAACGATTCCCTAGTTTCCATAAAGTCGAATAATTCTGAAAAACTTAGCAGTCTGTAGTCATCATTATTCATGTTTATGTTTTGTTCTTATATATATATATATATTTTCTATTTTTTTAAACTTATTTAACACCTTCAACTTAATAGTTATTTTCAAACGTATGTAGTTCAACACTGTATTTATTTATCCTTTTATATTTAATGTGAGCTAAATATTCCAAAGAAAGTTTTTGAATTGATTTATTTATGGCATATATCTAAAAAAAAATTTTGGATTGCCTAAAACAATTATTGGTGGTTGTGATAACTGTGTGGTCAAATTTTGAAATAACTTTTTAAAAGCTTTTAGTGTATGCGGAATAATTCAGTAATTTGACAAATTTCTTTTCTGCCCTGTGGTTAAGTTTATGTTTCTGCTTTCTGAATATATTCCTAACTACTGATTCTGGAAAGCCATTGCGCGTTGCAATTTGATTAATATACTTTAATTCTCTGTTAAAATTTTGCATTCACAATAAAAAATTAAATAATCTATGAACCAAAAAATTAAAAAAATGCTAAGTTGCGTCGCATAGTGTGGTTTTTTTTGTTTTATGGCATTGCTGATTACATTATTTTTCATATTTACAAGATGCGCTGTGTTGCATGGAAATTGAATATTCTCATTTGACAATTTTGTTATAAATGCTGTTCTGCTGCTGTTATATTTCATACAGTTAAAAAGTAAATGGTTAATGTCGCCAATTGAGGTGTTGTCACACTTACACTTATTAGTGTCTTCGATTCCAATTTTATGAAGGTGCGCTGGGAATCTTCCGTGGTTTAGTCGAAGACGTATAATACACAAAATAAAAAATCTGGAATAGTATGGACCAGTCATAAAGTCGTTCTCTTTGGGTAATATAGTTGTTATTATTCGTAGTAGCATAATTTTGCCATATTTTCTCCCATTCACTACAACATCTATCTTTTAATAATGGATAAATATCCGTAAACGGTAAATAATTGTCAATTAACGACAGAGATGTTGCTTGTTTAGCTATTACATCTACTTTCTTTAATACCTGCATGTCCCTTAACCCAAACGTAGACTATTTTATATCCTTTTTGTGTTAACTGTAATTGATATGACATAATTTCACAAATTAATTGATTATACATTTGCTTAACAGAGAAATTGCATATAAACTCTAAAACCGATTTAGAATCTGATAAAATAATAATTTTGGACAAGTTGTTTTCAGTAGCCCACTGCAAAGTTTTTGAATTGCATACGCTTCTGCTGTATAAACTGAACAATAAGTATTTAACTTGTATTTAAAAGATAGATTGACACGGTGAACATAAAAAGCTGCTCCTGTTCCGTTTTTATTTTTTGATCCATCAGTGAATATCTTTGTATATTTGTTGTAATCCGCAAAAACCGATCTCAAAATAGCTCTATTAACTTGAATATGATTGGTGTACTCTAGAAATAGGACCGTAGATTTAACTTTGGACACTAAGTAGTTTAATGAGTAGTAAAGCGGTTTCTTTAAATCTAGGGGTAGATGAATATTGTAGAGTGTCATTATATGCATCTACCAATGGAGGATTATTTTTTATTCGCCAATACTTATTACTCATACATTCAAGAAATAAAGAGTGAATAGTACTCAATAAGAATTTGTTTGATACCGTTATCTTAATAATTAGCTTACGTGCAAGGCAGTGGCGTACCCAGACTGATGTGTTGGGGGGGGATTAACGGTAATCAAAGTATAACAAAAATAAGAGGGGGGGAGGGGTTAGCCATTCACATGGGAGGTACTGTTTTTTCTCTTAAAAAAATTGTTTAAACTTAAATACTTTAAGTCATTTTGATGTGTCGTGACACCTAAAACAAAATTTACAAAATTGAAAACTCGTATTTGGGTAGACAAAAATATCATTTGGTATTTTAATAATATTTATAAGACAACAGTTTATACGTAAGTAAATTAATTAAATTTGTGTCTTAATTAACAAAATCGAGTCGTCTTGACAGTTTAGCCAACTCTTCAAAAACTTCATCAGTCGACAGCGTTAGTTCCTTATGAATGGACAAAAGCGCCAAGCCATGTAACCTTGTCTAAAATAAAATTTTTCGTTAACAAGTGTGAATGTTTTACTAACCTGTGATGTTGAATTTCGCAAATAGGTTTTAACCATCATCTTAAGCGTCGAAAAAGTACGCTCTGGTGTGGCAGCCGATACGGGAAGCGTACATAATATTTCAATTAATTTGTAAATATTGGGAAATGCTATCTCATTGCAACATTCTAAAGCTTCCAAAAATTGATTTTTAATCTTGTTTTTATGTAATGCAGACAAATAATTTGTTTGCCAAAGTTTTATATCTGTAATTACAGCTTGTTTTGGCACTTTAGGCAAGAAAATATTTAATGATGTTTTTAACGATTCAATCTCTTTTTTCTTATCTGATCCTTCAGACGAAAAAAGGCACATAAATCCTTCAAAAACAGTTTTGTGGCCGGTAAACCTTTCTTTTAACTGGCAATACATATCTCACACACAACGTTATTTGCTCTATGATCGATGTGTCTGTTTTCTCATCTGCTAAAACTGAAAATGCTTCTGCTTTATTTACTTTATCAGACACTATTCAATTATTTGATTCTGTACCTTTGGGCTGATATATGTTTCTCGAATGGAAGCTGTTTCGAAAAACTTACATAAATTAGCATCTCCTTCAGCTCTATACTTCAAAATAGTTCTAAAATTTCCTTCTTTTTATCACAATAAATATCTTTAATTGGTTCGCTATCTCTATGACCTCTTAAAGCAATTTCTTGCCGCCCACATAATATGACGGCTTCAATTATGGGTTTCAATTTATTTGTTTTCTATTGCTTTTCTTTGTCGGTCACTATCAAGTAAATCAATAACAGGCTCTTATTTCTTCTCTTTCATTTTCTTTAAATTTTGATAATCTGCAGTTACAGAACGAATGTGATATGTATTTGGATGTTTAGTGATAATTAAATACCTATATATATAAAAAAATAGATATCTACTTCTCTCTAGCTGTTTTCCAATTGTCAAATTTAAATCTGCAAAGCGCACCCAGTTGTTGAGAACCAATTCTCCCAGTTTTTGCAAAAAACAAACAAAATTTGCAAAATGCACCTATTTCTTTTTCAGAGTAACATAACCAATTATACTCCGAAGACCATTTGTACTGAAATTTCAATCCTCGTTTATTAAATTTTTTAAGTACTGGAAACGTATAAGACGGCGGAGGCACCCATAATGATCTCAATTATATTTTGAACATTTTTGTTTATAAAATTTCCAATATCGTTTAAATTAAAAAAAAAAGTTTCTGAATTGTTTTTATTACTGCTTTTTTCAATGTCCTGAGTCTTATTCTCTTGATCATGTACACCTTCACTCTGAAAAACATTTTGAGAAGTTGAAGTCATTGGTAATTCAAATCCGTATGTATCTACTTCCCAATCTCGGTCTTTTCTTTTAAAAAAGTTAGTCATTTTGCACTGCTTACTCATATTTTGTAAACGCATTAAATATAACAATAGAAACACAACCACAATGCACAACACTTTTTTCGTATACATGCCAATAAACGCACAACTACTAGCTGGCTATACTTCAGTACAATAAAGTACTCAAATACCGTAAAAAACAACAACAAAACGTGCAGTATTTTGGAAAAAATCGTCGCGCATTTTGACAACGTGGGTACGTGTTTATAATTAAACAGTGCCTAAATAAATATAAAGGAGAAATATTGCAATACTCTTAGTCGGCGTTTTTTAGTCAAAGTTGCATATGGTTTCGATAATATCATCGGTGTCGCTGTATCTAGATGATTACTTTTTTAAAATAAATTTACGTGCATTTAAATACTAAGGTAATAAAACCTACTTATTACATTATAAGAATACAGTCGACCGACGCATAAGAAGTTACATAGAAGTAGATTAATATTTTAATAGATAATTTCCCAATTTTTATGGCTGTCTTGGGGGGGGATCTATCCCCTTCATCCCCCCCCCGTGGGTACGCCGCTGGTGCAAGGTAACGTCTTCTTGAAGATAAAGGAGGTTCTTGAGCTTCTGCTAGAATAGCATTTGTTGGGGATGATTTCATTGCTTCTATAGATATTCTCAGAGCTTGATATTGTAGTCTGTCTATAACTAAAAGATTGGATTTTGAAGTTCAACCGTAAGCAACACATCCGTAATCCATTATTGAGCGAATGTAATGTTTGTAAAATTGTATGCATGTTTTTGGGTCGGCATCCCATTTTGTTTTTAAGACGTATCTCAAAATATTGATACCCTTTTCACATTTGGCTTTGATTAATTGGATATGTTTAGTCCATAGCAGTTTACTGTTTAGGACCATTCCTAAGTATTTATATGTATTTTGTAATGGAATACGAATATCGCCAACTTCTATGTAATTTCCAACTTTTAGCCTGTGGCGGGCAAATGTTACAATGGCGGTTTTCTCAGGAGCCAGTGAAAACCTATGATTTTGAATCCAGGGTTTGATAACACTTATAATGTGTTTTAAATCGTTCATACACTCGTCATACGAATTACGGATGGTGTAAACGCATACATCATCTGCGAATTGAATACAATTAGTGTTATCGTCCCACAACTTATGTAAGCTAGCAGCTTAGATATTAAATAGCAAAGGACTCAATACTGAACCTTGCGGAATTCCATGACTAACGTACCTTGGACCATACAACAAATTATTGTGATCTCGTATATAAACTTTTCTGTAAGTGTAAAGGTTAACTAAATTAGTAGCTGCATATTCTGACAACCCTAAGTTTATCAACTTTGATTTTAGTATATTTAAATTAACAGCATCATAAGCTCCTGTTAAATCTAGGAATAAACAAGTTAAATATTTGTTTGCTGACAGAGAGTACGGAATGTCTGACACTAAATGAATGATTGCATTTTGGGTTCCTATACCTCTACGAAAATCGTATTGATTCGATGGAAGCAACAAATTGTATTCACTGTGCCACTCTAAACGGTTCTTAATGATTCTTTTTAATGTCTTTGTAAAACACGACATTAACGATATAGGTCTATACGACGAAGTCATAGAGGCATCTTTTAATAGTTTTAAGAAAAAAATTACAACGCTATCTTTTAGTTGTGTCGCGTAAGAATTTCTTAGCCACCGATTATTAAAAATGTCTAACAAGATGAGTAATGCTTTAGATGGAATATTAGAAATGATCGAATAAGTTTAACTATCAAGACCAGGAGCAGTTGATTTAGATGATTGTTTTATTGTTGACTGAAGCGCATCTATTGTAAGAGGTTGATCAAAAAAGTGCTTGTGATTAGGTGTAGTAAGACAATGAATTAGATTAGGAACAAATGGCGGTGCATACTTATCGAATAGATCCATTATCACTGTTTCGTTTATTATAGTTTTTCTGCAAGTATTGGTAGAAGCGCTAATGCGTTTAATGTTGGTCCAAATATCTGTGCTTCGAGTATTTTTATTGAGTTTATTTAGAAACGCTTGCCAACAATTTCTGCTTTTTTGCAGTAGAAATCTTTTACTTATAGCCGTTAATATTTTATATTCAAGATAGTTTTCTAAGGAAGATTGCTGTTTATACTTTCTTAAGGATTTCTTTTAGTCATTAATTATTTGTGTACAGGCATGATCCCACCATATCGGTTTTCTACAGTTTGACTGGAACGGCCTGTTTACTTTTAGAGATAGAGAAGCTGCTTTATCTATAACCTGCATTAATTTCTGCAATTTTTGGTTAGTATTGCTACAATCGGTTGGTATGTTTATTAGTTCGGTATTTATTACCGTTTTAAAGCGATCCCAGTTAGCTGCCGAATCATTCCACTTTGTAGATGGGTAGATTAGGCATGGTTCCAGGTTTTCGTTAATTTCTATAAGTAGAGAATAATAATCTGAACCTAGTGCATCATTTAAGACTTTCCAAACTATTGTCCCTGATAAAAGAGGAGAAACTATAGTTAGATCTAAAGCTGAGGGCTTATGATATGAAGATGAGATAAGCGTAGGGGTACCGTCATTAATTACTATAAATTCACAATCATCTATCGCTTCAACTAATTTTGTTTCTTGTAGGTTATCAAGAGTTCCTCCACATAAAGTATGGTGGCAATTAAAATCACCTCCAATTACTACGTTGTCAGAAAATTGATTGAAAATGTTAGTCCAGTCTGCTTTTGTAGCTTTAACATTAGGTGGTGTATATATTGAAACAATAGATAGGTGATATCACACTTCAATGCGTGAGTTATAATTGTCAATTAAGTTGATGTGGGAGAATAGATGTACCTGGGATAAGAAGATTGCAACATCTCCGTAACCATCGTTTCTGTCACGTTTTAGCATATTAAAACCTTTTATTTTAAAGTTGAATTGAGGCTTAGGCCAAGTTTCGTACACAATTATTATGTCAACCTTGTTTTTACTTAAAAATAATTGTAGCAAAGCTTTGTTTTTGTATAAAGATCTAGAATTCCACTGTATAATTTTCAAACTTTTATCGTTATTCGCTATCGGTTTCACTATTTGTGATATTGCCAAAAATCATAGATATACGTTTTTGGGTTTCCTGTTCTTTAAGCATTTCAAAATTATACTCGGGAACTATTGTTTTAAATATATCTACAAAGGCGTACGTTACTTCTTCAACTAATTTTGTTTTTTGTTGGAGATTGTTGGTATAACAGGACTTTGACGTTACTGGTTGTGCAATCTTGTATTCAATATTATTAATAGATTGATCAGTTAAAGTGGTTGGAGAAATTGGTGCTTTACGTTTTTTAATTTGTACCGACGAACGCGAAATATTTAATTTTTGTATTTTTGGGCTCTGCTTAGAAATAGGTTGCGTAAATGATGTTATCGTTGGTAAAGAAGGAAAGTTTTCGATAGTATTGAGGACTTCAAAACGATTGTTAGTTGTAATTTTGTTGTATGAAGGGTTATTAACTGACAGTTCGGCTTCTTCAAACGAAGCATTTTTAGTAGCCATTACTTTTTTAATGCTTAACTGTTTCTGATATATTGGACAATTTTTATCGACGGATAGATGGTCGTGTGCCTTACAATGAACACAAAATGGAGTTTTTTGCACGGTTGGTTAGCGTCATGATTTTTTGATTCTCCACATACTCTGCACCTTAAAGAACCCTTGCATAAGTTAGAATTATGTACATATCGTAATAGTAGATTACATACTGAGGCGGAAAGTATTCCATTTCTGTCGAGAGAACTATAGTTTACCGAGAGGCATAGCCTCGAGGTGAACTAGTTCTCGAGACAAATGGAACATTTTTGCCAAGGTTTGTATACAATTTTATTCACAATCAGCCATTAAATAAAATAAATAACATAAAACTAATAAAAAATGAATGAAAACCTACTTCCAAAATATTATCGTTTATTTCGGTAAAATATTAACACATAGTAGGCACTTCACAATTGACATATACGTGTTTAATTTATGATTGTCATTTTATCAAATTAGTTAAAACAAAACACACACAAATTACAGGTTCGGAAAGTGTACATTACTGACCGTGAGGTTTCATTACATACTCGTTTTTTTTAACCATGGAAACCGCTCACTTACCAACCTTTAAGAGATTCGGAAAACTGTACGTTACTAACTGAGTGTGAATAAACACTTATTACAATTGCACAACGGGGTATATATACGGTTCAACAAGAAAGTTTACACTATTTATGCGTACGTTATGCGGTATCGTATTACCCAAAAAAGAAATAATGATTAATTGTCGTTTAACAAATTTAGTATTAGCGTCCGGTTCTATTATTTTTTTATTCATACGTTTAACGTCGACTACCTGTTGATTTGATTGAATTGCATTTTTCAGATATTCTTCACTAAAAAACGTATCTACCATTTTTATGATACCTTTTCTTTGTGTGAAAAAAGTTGGAATGTATGCTATAAGATTGTGTTTAGTTATTGATTCATGGTTAATTAGTTGATTAACTACTAAGTACGATTTGAACAAAACTTTAATTCTGTTTATACCAATAGGAATAATATCTATAATTGATTGCTTAAAAATTTCACATTTGTGTAAAGAATGTCCAATACGTATCGGATGTAATCTACCTAAATTTTTACTGGAATGTTCTACGTATACACAGTAGGGACCGGTATTGACTGATCTATATCGATTATTAAAATTTATAAATCGTATATTTGTATCAATCGGTTTGGTATTTGTAAATAAATTAACACTTACATGAGGTTCATCGTTATCGATGATAAGGGCCGACCCGGGGTCGCCCGGTATATTTGCCATGTGTAGATACACTTATGATTAACAGCCACTATCACACTCCACACAAATTAGTTTATTAATAAAACAGTAGTTTTTAATTTCGAATACAACCGTATGCTCCGTCTATTTACTTGAGCTCTGAAGTACGAATGCATAGTGTGGTTAAAATCATCAGTAATAAACCCTCATGTGCTGGTGTCTTTACAATAAACATCAATATCTTATTTGTACCCTACATCAGAGTGTCAGTGAATGGTAACATTCGTTCCGTTTCCGTTTTATAATTAAACCGGATGGTCTCAAATTTTTAATTTAGTATCTGAACAAATTCTTGAGGACTGCAAATATTAGTATCGATGACTTCTAAAATGTTATCAACATATCTCAACCAAACTTTCGAGAAGTAATATAAATTTTAGTTTTAAATCCGTTTCAAATTTACTCCTAAAAAGATAAGCAATAAATAGAGAAAAGCAATTACCCGTTGTCGTTTCATGTTGTTGTTGGTAGATATAACCGTTAGTTTGAAAATATGGCTAGTCCATACATAATTTTTGTTTTAGAGTTAGCGGTATTATTCTTGTGTAATATATATTTTAAAAATTCTACAGTTATATCAATGGGGACACTCGGAAACAAAGAACTGACATTAAACTAGTAGTTTATTTTCTGTTAGCTCTATGTCTTTATCCTTTCAATAAATTTGTAAGCGTTTTTCATACTAAAGCGAGATGGTTAATATTGCAAATTTTTAAACTTTTTTGATCATATAAGTTATGTAGAATCGTTGATGCCTGAAACGATTGCATTACTTTCCCGGGCTTGTGTTTTTTGGTAAGTAATACATTTTTGGAAGTACTGGGTTCGATACTGTTAACTAAAATCGCAGTTGTTTTGTTATAATGTTTTCACATTCTAACAACACTTTTTGCGCGTCTGCAACCATTTTAGCAAAAGGATTTTTCAAAGTTTCCGAATATAGATCTGCTTTAAACATAATCTCTATTTAATTAAGTTTTTACTATGAATGAATTTCTTTTGTATAAATTTTTGTACCAAATTCTTCTCAGCCACAAAGACTAAAAAATGTAGCAATTCTTAAATGATTTTTTTAATACCTTTATGGTTAAATTCAATGTGTTTCTTTCTTCTTCAACACCTAACACACCAAATAAAAAAATTGCAATACTTGCAAATACGAGTTAATGACTGTAAAAACAAAAACGTTCTAAGACGTGTCAAAGATGCACGTATAATAACAACATGCCAAATATGCATGTATAAGCAAAAATGAACAAATTACCTTAATCTTATTGATGACATTTTAAGACAATGCAAATCAACTGAAATTGCAAAGAAGCATTTTAATTTGTGGAACTCTTAAGTAGAAGTAAATGCTGTAAATGAACGTCGTTCAAAGATCTAAAATGTTCAAATTGTTTATAAAAAAAAATATTTGGCATACAATAAAATATGACGTAGTAAAAATTATTTTGCAAAAGCATGCAAAGCAACGCTAGTCGACAAGTCAATTACCTAATAGAATTTTTGCGCACAATTGCCTTAACACACACAATTAACAAACATTTATGGTTATATTTGTAATTTCTCTTTTTTTATTATTTTAAATTAAAAACTAAACATTAATTAAATTAATAAAGAACAAAGTTATGTAAACCGCGTTTTAAAATGGAAAAGGTTGCTGTTTTGAATAAAACAAAACGATGAATGGATAACTTATTGCCAACACCAACGGTGTGACTAAGCAACAAAAAAAGTTTTGTTTGATAAAAACAATATAATTGCTTTGTTACATATGTATAGAAGTTCAAACTAATTATCCTCATATTTTTATCGTTATGCGCAAGGCCCAAGCATATATATTTTTATTTAAATCAAATTAATATAAACAGTTTTTATTATCTATACAATGTGATTAGTTAAAAAACAATTTAAAAAAAATATTTATCTAACAATACCTTAAAACCGCTTAATTAAAATTAAATTATTATGATAAGTTTTCAAAATGTTCATTTGTAAATAAAATGCGTCTACGTTTTTGAGAATAGCATTTAATTTAAAACAAACGAACAAAAAGGTTTGCGCCTGTAATCCGTTTCTAAAAAAACATTTACGTAAAAAGGTAGAAATGTAATTTGAAAAGTTTTTTCAAGTTCTAAATTCGTCCTAGAAATAATCAAATTTCGACATTGTAACGAAGCTGTCAAATCGGTGACATTCCAGAGTCATGGTTAATGAATCTTTTAATTGGATTTTACATAGGTTTTACATTCTGAAATTTTAATGCATTGCACGACAAATAAAAAGACATACTTAGCAAATCAATTTAAACGCGTTAGTAATTGCTGCAGTTTAAAAAATTGTAATTGACGAATGCCAGCGAATAATTGTCGTATATTCTAGGATATTATATGGTTACTAGAACTATGTTGCGTACTTCATTATTTTATTTTTTATTTTAAAAATGTATGTTGCGATATGGTTAAATTTTGTATGTTAATTAACTTTTGTTCTAATTATTATTTATTAAAATAATACTGCTACAGTACTTTTTTTCTAATCTATAGTTTTATCATTTAAAACAACTTGTTAATAATGTTATTTATTATAATAACAAAGATTTAGGTTATAAATAATTTGTATTTGTGGTTCCGAACGTAGAAATCATATTTTGTCACATAAACATTTTTTTAATCGTCTATAAATTACATTCTCTAGGTTAACCAAATGTTATTATTTAACTTTATAAAAAACGTTTTACATAGAATGTTTTCTGGTTACTAAAAGTCAGCAAAATTGTCTATAAATATAATTATTTACAAGACAAACAATTAAAAACCTAAAAATGTTTATGAAAACAACTTAAGCAGAAATGATAATTAACAAACTGACGACTATTATTGAAGGTAAATTGTAACTAAGCTTCTTCTTTATTTTATAAAGCTTATTAATTGTGTATAACATTAAAGTTACTACAATATAAACTCGCAAAAAAATTGTAACAAGTTTAAGTAGGCAACTGCTTAAGTTTAATCGTTAAATACAAAACACAAAAAAAAATATAAATTCATAATTATTGAATTTGAAGATTATGTTTCTGTTGAACTAAGAAACCAGAGTAAATATACTTACTTTTTAAATAAATAACAATTTTCTTTCGCAAGAAAATGTCAAATAAAACAAAAAGATGAAACATTAAACTTAAACATTTAGTTTCAGTAAAAAACTTCAAATACCAAAACAAAAATAGATAATAAAAAAACATTACATCAGTTCTACTAAATTTTAACTTGACACTAAAAACAACAAATAAAAACGATCTTAATATTAAAAAAACAACAAAAAACCTATATATATAGAAGTAAAATGCAAAGTATTATTTCTATAAAACAGAAGTTCAGAACGTTGGCCATAAAAATAAGATCAACTTGATTTGCTCTAAAAAACCTGTAACGTTCTGAAACTAAAAATCTAAGACAATACTAGAATTGATACCGCAAGAAAAAGAAAACCAAAAAAGTTCGAGAGAGAAGAAAAGAGAAAAAGTCATGTAATGTGCCATAAAATTAATTAAAAATTTAAATAATATATATGTTTTTATTAAACTTTTCCTAACAATGATTATTTCTTAATATCTCTTTTACAAAACTATTAAAATTTGAAGTTGTTTCAAATTTATTAGATATGATAATTTCTTAAAATTATGATATAATTTAAATATCTTTTAATGTTAATTTCAAATAATATTGCTCTCTTCAGATCAACTAAAAACACAAAACTTAGGTTACAAAAAGAGCAAGAAGAGTCTAGCTTCTTCTAGTGTATTTTTTAATTAATAAAAAATCCAAGATGGAATATATCTGCTTGTATTATTACCAAAAATTTTCAAAAATTGAATTTCAATTCAAAATTAATATAACCATTATTATATATTGATAAAATCAGTGTACTCGTCTATATAAAAACTATGTTTGAAGATAAAATTAGCTAAACTAATACGCTTTTTTTAAGTCAAAAACTATCTATTTCATCCTCGTAAACGTAATTACAGTTCCAGGCAATCTTATGTTTACGTTGCGTAGCATCAGTTACAGTGTGTAGTCAAAGTACGGTAGAGGTCAAAAGCAAATAATTTTATCTAACACAATTTAGATTAGAACGACTTTAATAACTCTGAAAAATAAATTTTTTTATGTTAGCAAAATAATTACTTATTCTAGTCCGATATATGTACACTCATATATTTCGAAATTTACTTTGAGCTCTGTGTTCTGTTAAATAAAACCATAAATAATGCTCCCTCGGCATCCGTGCTTGAAAAAATCGTTCACGCCCTCATGCATACAATCTTTTTGTAGATTACGAATGTTCTCCCAAGATAATCAAATGGAAAAAAGATCTTTTGCTACTTTATTCAATCGAAAAAGAAAATTCTTCACGTAAATGTTAAATACTTCATCAATCAAAACATTTCCATTTAAGGCCATGAGAAGCTTTGGCATGAGTATTTCATTTGCAAATTAAAACGTTAAACTCCACTTAAATTTCTAACTGACTTCAATTTTCGCACATCGACAACATTTATCAAAACGCTTTTAATTTGAGTACTAACATCAATAATGTAAACATAGTTTGTACCGTTAAACACACGTTTAATTTATTACGCTTTAGCTAACTCAAAAAGGAAAACATTATTTAAATTTACAATTCTTTAACATATTAAACTATAGTTTCATCTACACAAGATCAAAGGGAGCGAAGGGATTTAAAGACAAACAGAATTTTTCATGACGTGTTTGTATTGATAAAAATAAGCTTTAGAAAAAAATAAAAATGTTTACTCAAAAAACTGTTAATAAAGATTTGGTTGTGGTTTATTACTACTTTAATATGTAAACGATTTTTGTAATTGATTATAAAAAGAATTATTGAAGTGGACTTTTTATGTTTAACTTACTGTCACGAATTGCTATAAAGATTTTACATTCTGTTTTATTTGAAATATAGGCCTCAAGCGTTTTCTAACGTTGCTGTTACCTATAACTATATTTATGTATTGTTTGTATCTGTTTTTTGTTTTATGTTCTTATAAATATTAATTTTTAAAACAATATTTTTTGTGTTGTTTCACAAAGAAGAGTATATGAACACTAACGACAGACAAAAAGCAAAAAGTTGTCAGTTTAGTATTAAGAATAACGTTTATACTTTTGCGTATTCACCCTATTTGTTATTTCTTAAATTTTATGTGTGAGAAGTGACAAACGGATGCCGTATATTTGTGTAAAGCAACTGTTGTTTAAATTATAAACGTTATTTTAACTTAACTGTCAAATATATTACTGTTTGTTAAACTTTGTCGTTGTTAATTTATTTTAGTGTTTTGCTGATTATGTTACTAATTAATTAAATAATTTCATAATTTTTTTAAATTATAAATGTACGAAATATATAAAAAAAATTGCTAATGTTAAACATTAAAAAAAGTTGTACTTTTTGCACTATCGTGTAGAATCAACACTTTTTAATAACGTGAAATAATCTTTAAATACAAAATATGTTAATAAAAAGCAACAGCGTATATAAATCACAGTACAATTAAAGACGTAAAATCAACAAATCCACTACAAAAAATACAAATTTAAAACAATTTTTGATTTTGAAAATATACAAGATTTTTTCTCGTTTGCTTTTGTTATCCAACAACTATTTTCAATATGTATCCTTCATAGACCAGTTAGAAAGATTTATTATAGTTGGCGAAACAACTTTAACACAAAATAAAATAATGTTTTTCTAAATATTAAATTTCCGATTTTTTTGCGCAATAATTTTATCGTTATAGTATATATACTTTTTCCAAGCTTTCTTTTTAATTTTTATCCTCTTCTTTGCTTTTTCGGTACACCGCCGGGTTCTTCTTTGATTTCCTTTTACTGTAACCTGTCCGCAAATTTTTACAACCTGTTCTACTATTTCTGTTTTTAGTATTTTCCACTTCTTTTTTATGAACCATTTGTGACCTTCTTTTACTTTTTTTGTTTCTCATCTTTCTACGTGTTTTTTAATCTGTTTTTGTATTCATCTGTTTTTTTTTTATTTTCTTAAATCTGATACTTTTATTTTCCTTGTTTTCTGAGTTTTATGCTATCAAATTTGGTCTGTTATTAGTAGTCTGTATGCAGTTTTATTATTACTTTTATTTTTATTATAACAATCAAACTACCGTTTACCAAACTTTTCCAATGTATCCTGATAGTTAGCGTTTTAATCATACAGACATTGCCACATTTTGTTCAGAACAACTACAAACAATCAAAGATGTAAAAATTAATTTTATTAGTCTGTTTTTTAATTAAAAAAAAAGTTACAAAACAAATTTTTATATAATTTAAAAAACATTTCACCAAGTAAGCATTGAAGAACCGAGGAGTGGTTAACTTTTCTAAAATGTGTACACAGATTTGAAATCTTTCCAGATTTTTGGGGATTTTTAGGATTTCAAGCGGGTTTTGAAGATTTTTGAAAATCTTTAAAGATTTTGGGGATTTCGAAAAATTTTTGTAGATTTTTAGGGATTTTTGAATATGTTTGGAAATCTATAGGAATGTTCAGGAATTTTCAAAAATCTTTAAAGGTTTTTAAAAATCTCCAAAGATTTTTGAATATTTTTATGTTCTGAAAGGGATTTTTTTAAAGGTTACAGGAGATTTGGCGGGAATTTAAGTGGCTTTAAGAGACTTTTTTATATTTAAAAGCTGGTTGCCCTATTTTTGACAACCTTTAATAAAATGTTTTTTTTTGTTGGAGTGCAATTGGGTTAACAGATAACTGCACTGTAAATCTAAGTTTAAATGGGGCTTTCTACATACATAATAATTGTCAATTGTTTGTTGAACGTTTATGTCCTGCGTTATTTAAAAAAAATTAATTATTGACCATTTTATGTTTAATGTATTATTTATTATTTAGTCTCGTAAAGTTGTCTATGTCTTTAGTCGGTGGATTGATCCACTTGATTTTATTCTTTGGCTTGATGAAGTGCTCGCTTTTAGCACGAAACGTTGCCACAAAAATAAATTAAAGTGGTTTTACATGCCCATCCTAAACGAAGAATTCTATAATATTTCCTCTTTTATTAGGACATAAGTATATAACTTGTTACCTTGGCAAATTAAAACATTTACTATTTGAAGAACGATTTCTGTAAAGTAATGTAATTCATTGAAAATAGAAATTTCAATTAAATTAGGAGTTCATGTCAAATCAACACAAGGATTTTTTTCACTATCTCAGATTTGGTTAAATTTGGTTGCACACTTGTAGTCTTTGTCAAAACTAAGAAAAATACAAAATCTTGTTAAAAAATATTTACCCGTTTAGGACTTAGAGCTATGTAAAGTTCACAGAAAACGCAAAAAATGCTCGGCCGACTTTTTCAAAATTATAATTGTAGCTCTCCTAGTTGACTTAGAGAGATGGGAGTGGCCTCATTTTGTTGCTTTTTTTATGTCTTTTAATTTGATATACAACACCATATATATTAAGAGAAAATATGTTTTTCAAATTTGAACTGAAAATTTTATTTTGAAATCTTAAAAAAATGCGTATTTTTGAAAATTTAAAAAAAACATGTTTTTCATTGTGTTTTTATAAGTGGATTCTCAAAGTATCATTATGGGATTCCAATAGATTCATTTGCATTTAAATTACATTGTGAACCCAGTTTTTACGAAAAGGCACAAATAATTGGGTTTTTAGTCAAAATATACTGTTTTTTTTATAAAACTAATGGGAAAAATTGAAAAGCAATTCAGAAAAGCTTAAATAAATTTTCATATACTAATATAAATTATAATATTAAACTTAGGTAAAGAATATAGACTTCTTTCAGAATCTCGTGAACTGCGGCGCTGTAGTTCGTATATGTCAAAATGTTGCTATCATGCGTCTTACAAACATTCGCCGATACATTTTTCATAACTTATCTTGATTTTGTTGTTGTATTTGTTATTAATAAGTCTTTAGGTATTATTATAAGTAAACAAATTTTTATTCAATATATAAATATGTGATTATTTTTAATTTTTATTAGTATGAGTGCTTTTTAAATAGATTAACGTTTTTGAGATTCACATAGACTTGTCAAATGATTAATTTTTAGTTTATTAATTCCGATTTTCAACTCAAGGTCACACTTCACGACATAATGAAACGCCAAGTTTATATAGAATTAATTACCTGAAGTTTTAGATTTTCTGAATACCTCGAATAAATTGTATGAAATTTAGTTAACATCTAGAAGTCTTTAAAAATAACAGCAAAACATTTTAATAAGCAGCATTTAATAATATTACTTGTCTTTAATAAAATACACTTAGTTTTGTTTAAGTGAGCAGTACCGACTAATCAACTTATTATTTGTCTAACTGCTTCAAAGCTTCATTTGATTTTGCCGTGTCCTCCTCAGAAAGTCTGTGTATTTTTCCTGTGGGAGTAGCAGGGTCAACTGTACACAAAATATCATGTCCACAAAATGTCAGAATATCCACTTAGATATGAAAAAGATGGGGAAGGACCATCTGAGTGCAGAAATGGGACTTTCACTTTATATTCACTTTCATTTTTATCCAACACATAAACTAGTCACCATTTACTATTATATGTAACAGTTACATAACCGTTACCATCTGAAATTTTCCCAAGTAGTTGTGTGGTTGTCACTGTGCTGGAATTTGTGTCATACGAAAAAACTTTGACTTGGATTTGGGTCATGTTGTCTTTGATTGGTCCTTTTATGGTCTGTGTTTTATCAAACCGGTTACTCACAAACTTTTCAGTTTTCATGTACTCTTCTTGCTTGACAAGCCCAAAGTTAACAGTTCTAATATTTTGAATCGACCAATCAAAAAGTTGTTGACGCGTGAGGATTTGATTTTCATAAGGTCTCTGTAATCTCGCTTTTGCAGCCAACCTTTGAACTGTACCAACAACTTTATCACACGGCTCTTTGCCATGAGCTGTAGCCGAAAAGTGCCACTCTGTTTCTATTCCAAAATCTTGGTTATGGAAACACAGATTAGAAAAATTCTTTTTATTTTTATATTGAGCTGCACTTCCATCGGAAAAGTAATATATTTTCTCAACGTCAAACAGAAAGTAAATTTTCAGCTGTTGTATTATGCTCCAGACATTCAGATATAATAACATAGCTGACATGTTTTACTTTATCATCTTGTTTATAATAAACTACAAAAGAGTGTATTATTACATAGTCACTTGACCAGTGGTAGCTTTGGGCTTCGTCTTGAACTACAAAAGCATAGTTTTTTGAGAAGTCTAATGCGACTGCACCTTCATTTTTTTTCAATGCTTTTTTTACTTCATTCATAAACGAGCTTTGTTGATTCGTTATAAAATCATGGCAAACTAACTGATCAAGTTTCTCACGTAGCATCTCAAGGAACTCAGTTGAACTTTTTTGTATTGTCTCATGATTACACCGATCCAACTGCAATCCATTGCTGAAAAGTTATATTTTCATATCATATTTTTCTCAAAAACATTCTCTAAAGTTTCTGTTATTTGATTAGTTTCTGAATGGCAATTTCTCATGATACAATCAATGGGAGGAGGGTTACATAACATTTGAGACAGAAAATCTTTGTACGTTGCAAATTCTCCATTAGTTAATGTTCCTTAACGGGAATTCTCAATCATTAGTTTGACGTTTGGGTGGATTGTACAAACACAAACTTAGTATGTACTACTTTTTTCTACCAAAATATACTGTTTTGGCTTTAACTCCGCAAACTTTGAAAATCCTACTTTCATCTCATAATGATTTGAAAAGAATGTATGCTTCCCGCGGGTTACATAAAATTTATGTTTTTTGAACTGTACTTTTGGATCCATTAGCATCATTCACTGAAATACAATTACTTTTGCCTGACATTACTCTACTTACGTCATCGCTTTCGTAGAACAAACACACTGTTTCTACTATATTCTGTGATAGGCTTTTACCCGGTTTTTGATCAGGACTTGCCAGTATTCCCTTTTATTTCAAAAGTTTTTTTGCTTGCCTTGCCATATAGTTAGGTGCATTAAATTCTCGCATTATTTTACGTACACTCCAAGTCTCTGGTAAACAAGTTAATATCATGACTTTTTTTCTATGTGCACTTGAGAATGCGGAAATAATGTTCGCCTCATTGAAGATTCTATGTTTTTTATTTTTTTACCAGAATAATGCTTTGATTTTTTTTTGACATCAATGAGTGATTCACCAAGTTCTTTTAAGGGTGTATTAAGAGTTTCTACAATATGTGAGGACGTAGTTCGGGCATCAAAAGTTGGATCATTAACACAGTCTAGGTCAGGTACTTCCTTCGCTTTTTGTTCTTTTAAAGCAGTTATTTCCTTTCGGCAGGCAACACATATTTTATAAGTTTTAGGGAAACTAGTTAGAACTAATTAATGCATCCATTCAGCAGTATGTTTTAGTTTTTTATGATTTCGATCATTGCAGTTGTAAAAAGAACCGTTCCACTTTCTATGCAATGGAGACATTTGCGGTAGCTGGCAGGAATTATTGACCTCAACTGTCTGACTTGTAAGTTTGTCCGACAACAAATTTGAACTGGTCCAGTCCAAACTTGCAGGCCTACATTTGCTTGTTTCTACTTATTTGAAACTAAAACCGATTGACTATTTTCACCTCGATTTTCACTTTCAGTTTCATGAATTCTCCGAGCACTCTCCAATTACAACGATATCTGGACTTTCAGGAGTGGGTGCTGAACTATGATTTGTAGATTCGGTAGTTTGCTCTTCTAAAAAAACGATTCGATTGAATAGCTCGATAGGTTTTTGGATTTCTCATTTTCTTAGCTTGGCAAGGATTTTATGGGGTTTCTAAAGATTTTACGGATTTCCAAAGATTTTACGGGGTTTTTAAAGATTGCACGGGATTTTAAAAGATCCTATAAATTCCAAGAGATTTTAAGCGATTTCAAGAAGTCTTCTGAAGATTTTATGGGATTTCAAGCAAATTGTACACGGATTTCTAAGAGTTAACCACCCCTCGTGATGAACTATTACTCATGATGTTACTTTACAAATAATAATTTCTATAAAACAGATATTTATTAGTTATACATTGTTAATTGACAAAACAATTTTAATAACAATTCAGTTTTTATTTAAGATAATAAGTAAAATTTAAACCATTGTCAATGTAAAAAAAAACTTGTTCAAACTAGTGAAAACATTGTAGTTTACAGTATGTGAGATTTTACCTCCATTCATTGTCAGTTTTATATCAGAAACAAAAATGAAAAACAAAAGTATTATGCCAAAAAAAAACAAAAAAATGATAGAAAACAAAAAAAATCTTTGTTAGAAGAAAATGAAAAAAAAAAGAAGTAATAATAATACTTTGCATTCCAGTCTTCTACCAGACCACATAAAATGAGACAAATTTCTAGCCACGTTGTATAAAAAAAATACAAAAAAAAGAGCACCGATTGCATAAAATAACTACCAAATACACCAAATAATAAAGGCAAGAAACCACTGTAATTGCAAAACAAAAACTATTTAATAAATAATAAACACTTTGCTTAATTGTTAATTTAATTAAAAATAATGTTTTTTGTTGTTATTGAAGTGAATATTATATTAATACAGATGTTAAGGTTTATAGTTTATATTTATAAAAAAAATGTTTGTTGATTATGTTACCAGTTAATTTAACAACTTTTTAGTTAAAAATGTATACTAATGCTCATTAAACAATAAAATTTTTTTTAGTTTTTGCTAATACGTAAATTTACAACTTTTTAAGAAAGTAAAAAACATTTAATTATTTAATTATTAAAAAGTATTATATAAAATTTGTAAATATTATACAAAAACTAAAATTGTTAACAAGACGTAGAATTAATAGGTAAAAATTAAAAAAAATTAAAAAATACAAAATTGAGAAAAACAAATGTACAACTAATAAACTGTGGCGTCAAAACTTTTGTGTTCTAAAAAAACACATACTACATAAGTGTTTATACCAAAAAATGTAAATAATTATATAAAAAATATTAATAAACAATAAAAACTGTTTTTTAAATTTATTCAAAGACATATAATGTTATGTAATCAATCAATATTATTAAATGGTGCATAAAAGCCAAAAGAAAACACTATGTATTTTATAGCAAAATATACATAAAAATAGAATTTCTATACGTTAATAAATATAAATAAAGAAAATAATATATATCAACAAATTATCGTTACATATAATAAATATAAATGTTCATAAAAATATATCAATAACTATTACTTACTTAGATGAAGCAGCAGAAAAACAAATAATAATAAAATAAAATTTATAACTTTTATAAAAGTTACTCGACAAATAAACGGTTTAACTGAAGCATCTACCATTTTCTAAGCTTAAAAAATAATAGTTACGTTAAATATAATTTATTTAATGTAAATTGTTGTTAGTGTAAAATTAGTTTTAATTTAATACAATTTAAAGTATTTATAAAAAATAACACCACTTACAAAATACGTCAAAAAGGATTTGCTAAAAAAACTTTAGTAGTCTGTTGAACATTCAGTTCAAATGCAAATTAAGTTTTTATGTGTCATGGCTGCAAGACTTAGTAACAACAAAAAAGAAAACTGCTAAAAATTTTAGCATTTGCGCCAACTGACTCACAAAAAGTACCTAGAATACAAATTGCTTAAATAAATTGGGATACTTTTTTCAATATACTTAATGACAACATAAACATCCCAATCAAGAAGGAAGAATAACCAGAAACAGTTACCGAAACATTTATCAACAAATTACAAAGATCTACTCAACACTAAACACACTATACGATTTAATAACAACATATGCTCTCGATGTTGACAGCAATACCATTTGTGTTGTACAACTATAAAAACAATGAAATTTACGTTCAAAAATCTGTGAACAAATTTAAAGATGCACGAATCAATTTTTTAAAGTAAAATATACAACCTAGAAAAAACAGTTAAAAAAAACTAATCGTTATTACATGTACATGTATATTTTTTAGCAAAATATTAATTTTTCTAAACATTTTAATTCAATTGATAGTGAAGAGACCTTAAAGTATTTGGAAACTTGCGAACGCTAATAGAAAAAAAAGGAATATTCTGGATTCCGATAACGGAAGAATATAAAAAGTATTCGAAGGAAGATTGAGTTTGGTTTTTGAGTTTAATCGGAAGCATCAAGAAGACTACTTTGCCAATTCAAATAAATAAAGTGTTTAACGCGTATGTTAAAACAAATAAAAATGCATTAAATGAAAATAAATTCCAGATAAATAAAAAGTGAAACTTACTGCAAACAGTATTTGTAAATATCGTTACGTCTTATTAGTGTTAATGTTAGTAATTAGTGTATTTATCGTGTAAAAAATACGTCTAAATTAAAAAATTCAATTGTGTGAAGTGTGAACTGTACACGGATTTTTCCGTCTCCTGTGTTTTGGCTGGTATTTTATTATTTACAATAAGCAACTACATTTTATTATGCCACTTATAAATAAATGCTCTGTTTGCAATGATAACGTAAACGCAGATAAAGAAATTTCTTGCGATAAATGTAACTACCTTTACATTCTACGTGTTCGGGGTTATCGAGAAGTGAAATTCAATGCGTGTTTGCTAAAGATAGAAGAGTTTCATACTTTTGCAATAAATGTATAAAGTGTGATAATGAAGTTAATAAATTAAAAAAGTTAATTTTGGATTTAAAATTACAAATTGATGAACTAAAGAAATCTAATTGCACGAAAAAAGAAGAATACTCTCCCGATGCAATTGTACATGAAGTATTTGAACGGCAGCGTCGCGCTAATAATATTGTAATCTACAACATAGAAAAAAGCGATCCACAATCCGCTAATGATAAAATCATTGCCACTAATTTAATGCTATTCAAATATTAAAAAATAAACACAAAATCAAGTCTCTTAACAATATTAAACAAGATCAAACCCCTATGCAATTAAAACATCTTGCGAATCTTCGTACCAAATTAAAGGAACGCCAAGATAATGGTGAAAAAAATTTAACCATAAAGTACATTTATGGCCAGCTTCAAATAATTTCACTAAAAAACTAAAAAACCCTAATAGTACTCAGTCTAAAATCCTGATGTATTACCAAAATGTTAGAGGACTTCGTACTAAATTACATTACTTAAAAATTGCAACTTTGTCAACAAACACTGATATTATAGTTTTAACGGAAACTTGGCTTACACCGGAAATATACAGTGCTGAATTGGGATTTCACAACATGAACATCTATAGATATGATAGACCATATGAAATTGCCAAAAGAGGTGGAGGAGTTCTAATCGCCATAAATAATAAATATTATTCTAAAGTATTACCTACGTCCTATCCTGAAATTGAGCAATTATTTGTTTTATGTAATATCGGACATAAAAATATTATTATGGGCTCCATTTATGCTCCTCCTGGTAGTAACTCAGATTACTATGACAAAATAACTAATACAATGGATAACATTCTACAAACTCACATGAACACGGACATTTTCTTAGTGGGTGACTGGAATCTGCCTCATATATCATGGAACATTAATGAAGATAATACACTTTAAGTGTGCGGTTCAAAATCTACAATTGTTAAAAATCTATGTGTGAGCTTAAATATGTGGAATATGTTTCAATGTAATAGTGTAAAAAATTGTGATAACAGATCGCTAGACTTAGTTTTTTAGTAATTTAGCTAATACAAAGGTAGAACGCAGCTACATTAGTTCCTGAGGACCAATATCATCCTTCCTTGCCAATATGTGTTGAACGTACATGCTATGAACCATCTCTAAATTACGATTATTATTACTACAATTTTCAAAATAGTAATTATCTAGATCTAAGTTATTACTTGTCTAACATTAACTGGGACTTTCTTATGTTGTTAAGTATAAATGAGGCTGTAAATTGATTATATGACATTTTGTACGAAGGCTGTCAAAATTTTGTTCCTATAAAACGTGTTTATAAAAATAAAAAGCCATTTCCTATCTGGCACTCTTCTACTTTGCGTGAAATAATACGGAAAAAAAATTGTATCATAGATTGTTCAAGTCTACCAATAACCTCGATCATTATCACGAATTCTCTAAATTACGTAGTAAACGTAAGCTTCTATCAACTACGTGTTATAATTCCTACATTCACAATATTGAAGGTAAAATAAAAAATAATCCTAATTACTTCTGGACCCATATTAAAAATCAAAAAGGTGAAAATTGTTTGCCATCTGAAATGACTTTTGGTTTATATAAAAGTAGTAATGGGCAGGAAATTGTAAATCTTTTTGCAAATTTTTTTGGTTCTGTGTATAAATCTACAAGCAATTGTTCTCCCCAACACCAAACGACAATTTTTCTACTAACGATATTAACTTATCTAAATTAATCATTACTGCTTCTGATGTATTAAAGGAACTTAGTAATTTAACTTGCAAAACAAAGTGTGGTCCTGATAACATTCCTGCCATTTTGTTAAAAAAGTGTTGTTATGTTATAACTTATCCAATCCAGATTCTCTTCAATAAGTCTTTATCATCAGGAATATTTCCTGATATTTGGAAAACCAGTTTTGTCACTCCTATTCACAAAAATAAGAGTAAAATCGATATTTCTAACTATAGGCCAGTAACAAAATCGTCTGAAATTCCTAAGTTGTTTGAAAAAATTCTTGTTTCAACTATGTTTCCTTTACTTAAACATATTATTGCAGAAGAACAACATGGCTTCTATCCTAATCGTTTAACTACTACCAATCTCATGTTACTTCAAAATTCAATCTATAAGGCTTACGATCATAATGCGCAACTGGATGTCATTTATACCGATTTTGCAAAAGCCTTTGATTGTGTTAATCATAACATTTTAATCAATAAACTGGACAATATAGGCATTCATGGGTCACTACTTGCATGGATAAAAAGTTATCTTTCTAATCGTGCTCAAATAGTCCAATACAAAAGTTTCACTTCCTTTCCTATACCAGTTCACTCTGGTGTTCCACAAGGTGCTCATGTAGCACCGTTATTATTTGTGATTTTTATCAATGATATTAGAGAAGTCTTTAAACATTCAAATATACTATTGTTTGCCGATGATTTAAAAATTTACAAAATTATAAATTCTTTGGATGACTGCCTTCTACTTCTACTGCTCATCAAATTTTATAGAATTAAACTTAAATCAATGTTTTACAATGTCATTTCACCGCATCAACAATCCCATCAAATTTTCCTATAAAATTAATGACATATTCTTACAGAGCTTAAATTCTATCACCGACTTAGGAGTAACATTTACTTATGACTTAAAATTTAACAAACATATAAATAACATACGAAACAAAGCGACTAGAGCTTTAGGCTTTATTGTTAAATCTTCATCGCTTTTTAACAATCCTGATACTATTAAATTATTGTATACATCTCTAGTTTGCTCACATTTGGAATACTGCAGTATAATTTCGTCACCATATCACTCAACTCTCATCACTAATATTGAAAAAATGCAGCAACGATTTTTAAGATATTACTCTTTTAAAGCCAGAATTCCGGTATCTAGTTACTTAAAAACCCTGTCTCAACTTAATATTAATACATTAAATTTTCGAAGGATATTTCTAGATCAAATATTTTTCTATAAACTGCTAAATGGAATTATAAACTGTTCATCTCTTTTGCAACTGGTTAGTTTGAATGTTCCAGCCAAAATCCTTCGTTTTGTTAATATGTTCTATTTAACAGTTAGCAAAACTAATTACCTCCAACATTCTCCACTTCAAAGACTGATGAATACAGTTAATATATATTCAAGCATTAACTTTTTCGACAGTGGTTTGAAGTTTAGAAAGGACTTAAAAAAATAATTAATTAAACCAGATATACAGTATTATAATAACTAATGTTACAAATTTAATTGTCAGTTAATATCATTCATTATTATATTTTTAAAGCATATGTTAATTTATGTTTGTAAACTAATATTTTTGTTATCGTTTTTTCTTTTAGTGTACAATTTATTAATATGTATTTAGTTTATAAGTTATATGTTATTTTTATTACCCTATCTTATTTGTATCTCTTTGGAATTCACCTGTTTTTAAAATATTAAATAAAATAATAAATAAATAAAAATAAATAAAATAATTTAGTTTTAAAATGGTTACAATACTATAAAATAAGAGAAAATACATTTTACATAAACATTAAATAATGACTGTAATTGTAATTTAAATTTTGTGCTCTGCATCATTTTCGTAGAAATATACTTTTAACCTTAATTTTTAATAATCATAAACATTAAATTAAATAGGCGTATTAATTTAACACGCAAAATTATGTAGACTAATAAATCTAAAAATCATGTTCTGAAAAATTTATAAAAAGTATAAAAGCTGTAAATTTAATTTAAAATATGTTAAGCTAATCAATAATTGGCATTAATCGTTTATATATATATAACAAATAAATTTTTAAAAATGTTAAAAGTAGTTTTAAATTACAAAATAGTAAAAGGAAACCTAAGTGTGTTGTAACTAAAAATAAATTACACAAAATACAAGCTTATATAACTATGCCATGTAAACGCCACAAGGCAAAAGTCTACTAGAAAAATAAAAAGTAAACAATGTAATTCCACAATTAAAACGGAGAGTAGTAATCCTAGAATTAAAAAAACGTAATAAGAAGTTACTTGCAGAACGTTTTGTTACAATCCAAATTTAAAAAAAATACTATAATGTACACCAGTTGCACTGTTTTAAAACGGAATCGCAATAAAATTTCACACTAAAGCAATATTAAATTAAACTTAAATATAAATACAGTACAAAAAGACTACATTTTTCATTCTTTTTAACGGCGGCAGCACTGTGTTTAATTAATTTACTGTTAAATCAATGTATTTACTTAAATAAATTGAAACTCTATCGCTTCTGTTTAATTTTTTTGTAAAACAGTTAATATAGTAAATTAAATTCAAAACAATTTACATATTTGTTGTTTTTTTCAGTAACGTTAGCAAACTTTTTTATTTGATTGTTTAGTTAAAATTTAAAGAGGTTTATGTTATGTTATGTTTTAATATTAAGCGCATCTTTATGACATTTCATTTATTTTATATTAAGAAATTATAAAAAAAACTAATAAATATAGATAAACGTATATAAAAAATTGATTTTACAGGTTGTAATACAACAAAAATTATTAAAAAAGTGATGTTAATATTTAAAGAACAAAGTTAACTATATTCTTTCAAATTTTAATACAGATCATAACTTTACAGTAGTTGCAATAAATAATTATAGACGTTGCAAAACAAAAATACACATTACAACTTGCTAACAAATTAATTAATAAAATCTTATTTAACACTAAAACAATATAAATTTTAAAACGTCCCGCGTATAAGACTTGATAAATTCGAATAGATTTGTTTAAAGATCTACAAGAATGATTACAGTAATTAATTTAACTTTAAGTAAAACTTAATTAGCACTGTCTGTCTTTCTAAGATTATTGTTTTCAACATCAACAAGATAGAATCTTTAGAAAATGGTACATTTTTAATTAAAAAGCATGTATGTAGTATATTTCAGATGCATAGAAACGTAATACCAAAAATTAAAACCCAATACATTTAACAATTTTTAAAAACGTTGTTTTATTTTAATTTATTTCTGTAAGTTTTAATTTAGTTAAAATGTGTGCTTAGTAGTATTAGTAAACAAGTGCTTTAGTAGTTTAATTTTTATTTAGCGGTGCATTATAAATACCTTTACAAATATTTCATCAAATACGAAACAACCCATACGTTTATTATTGCTTTAACTATTCATTTTATCAAAAACTATTTTTTTGATAATATTTAATTGACAAACAAAAAAAACAATAAAATAAAACAGTTTATAAAAAGTAAAATAAGTACTAGAAATTATAAAGAAACAACAGCAATCAACTAACATAAAATACATAAAAACACAAGAATTAAGCCTAAAGGATTTAAGAAAAAATAAAATTAAAAATAATATTGTTGAATGAAAGCAAAAAAAAATAACGTGTTTTCTCACAGAAACTAATCCAGAAGCATTACAAAAAAATTAGGTGTGTATTTTATAAAAACAAACAGTCTGAAATAATTTTAACATGTGTCATTGTTTTTTGAACACAAATTACTGTAAAAACAATTAAGAAATGCGAATTCTTCTAAAATGTGGTACCGATAATATAATAACAAAAATTTTAATCAAATAACTCAAAACAAGCCAGTTTAGGTACGAGACTTAGTAGAAAGTAACTAAAAAAAATGTAGTTAAATGACAGCAATAGCATAATAATCAACTACGTGAGCGTGAAAAAGATTAATCTAAAATATGTCTTTATACAAATTTTTAATATTTTGTTTGTAAAACGTGCAAGAGATTGTAATATCACAAAAAACCCTGCAGCGCACATTCGATAAATCTTTTCTTATCTTTGCTACTCGAATCTTGCACTCTAAACGTAGCTACCAACACATATTAATACGCTTTATAAAATTTGCCAAATAAAATCACTACTAATTTTTAGCTGCAATGTTTTATTAAAAAATGTGTGTTAAATGACTTACCTTTTCACCGTATTCTCCTTCTACTGCGACAGTTGATACGTATTTCCAATCAAGTTCTTTTATAATCTCTACCATTGTTTGAGCTTGAAAATTATCAGGAGGAACAACTCGGCTAAAGTATTCAAATCGGGATTTATCTGACAATTCAGTACTTGTAGAGGCGTAGCTCACTTGGGGAATCTAAAATTAAAAAATTAATTAAGAATAATAGCAAAAGTATTTTATATTTTATTTAAAAATAACTTTAATATTAGTGGTGGAAAATTAGAAACGTATAAAAATTAATATCAATTTAATTCAAAAACTTAAAACAGAAAATTGTAATTACAAAAGCAAAATTAAAAACAGCTAAAAGTATTTAATAATAAGATAAAAATACAAGCTTTGTAGAACAGTGCAGAAATTGTTTAATAATAATTTAACTTAGATATTCCTTTTCAATACTTCAAAAACCAACAATAGAAACCTACAGTTTTAATTAACTTTGTATAAGTGTAAAAATTAAATTATTACGATTAAATTTTTGGTTAAGTAACAATTGCTTTTAAGTCTATCAAAATGCGAATATTAGAATGTACTCTGTGTTTTATAAAAGTATACAGATAATGTTGACTATACCTAAATATGCAAATTTAAAAAACAATACAGTACATTGAGT
Organism: Aquatica leii; assembly: GCA_035610365.1. NCBI lineage: Eukaryota > Metazoa > Arthropoda > Insecta > Coleoptera > Lampyridae > Aquatica > Aquatica leii. The sequence goes on from CM069439.1 coordinate 32,340,519, forward strand.
TGAAGTTTTGCGTGGTTGCTTACTTGAATACAAATGATATAATAGAATTGTTAGACAAATACTAGCCATTATTATGAAATCTACTTAATGCAGGAACTGTCCGACTTGATCGTCTTGCATAATTTTGTGAGATAATAGAGCTCACTAAAACATATTCAAAACATTATCTTTTCTAATGAAGCAAAATTTTGTTTGACTGGAACTGTTACTGAACATTTTTTTATGTGCCAGTTTGTACTACTACTATAATAAAGCTACTGTAGAAAACTATTAGAAAACTGATAACGCCCAGCGTATTATTAATTTTTGGCAAAGATTAACTGACAATGAATAACACAAAACTTAGTAAAACCGTATTTTTTTATGACTACACTACTGTAGACGTCTACGCACTCGTTTAAAGCTTCATGTTCTGTTTTAATAGTTTTTTCGACTTTTTGCGTTTCGCTTGAAAATGCTGTTAAATTATTTGCGTGTTGTCAGTATCTATGATCTATTTTCTACTAGTTAATGGTAACATAAATAAGTATTTTATTATTAGTAGTAGAAGTAAGTAGTAAGTATTTAAGATTGTATTATCCATTGTAAATTAAACCTCAAAATAGGATTTTTAATTATAATTTTAAATGATTTAATGCCTTTCCCATATAACTGTTTTTTATTCATTAATTATTGGCGGCTACATGTTTCAACCTAACGGTTTCCAAAAAATTTAATTTTAGACTTTTATTGCAAATATGAAGAATTTTGTAGTTACTTTTATAATCAAAACAATGGTTATATTCTAATATATGATTAGCGAAAGAAGATTTATTATTTAAATTAATATCAACATTATTGTTTTTAATGTAAGAAAAATGTTCTGCTAATCTTGTTCGAAATTTACGGCCGGTTCGTCCAATATAAAAAGAGCTACAGCTACCACAATTTAATTTGTAAACACCAGATTTATTCAGAATATCAACTTTATCTTTACTATTGACAAGTAAAAATTTTAAATTAAATTTAGATGAAAAAGAAATATTAATATTATGCTTTTTAAATAAATTTTGAAATTGAAAAAAGAGGGACCAATGTAAGGAAGAGAAAAATATGTCTTTTTAATGTTATGTGAAATTGGAGTAAGAGTTGAAATGTTTTTAATATTAATGGAATTAAAAATTTTATTTTGAAGTTTTTTGATCATATCTAAAGGATAATTATTATTATTTGCTAAATTATAAATAATGTTAAGTTCTTTATTAAAATTAAATTTATCAAGAGGTAATTTGTATAAACGATTAAAAAAGAATCTAAAATATGACATTTTGTGTGAAAAAGGATGAAAAAAAGAAAAAGGAATGACATGATCAGTAGTAGTATTTTACAATGAATACTAATTTTGACAAAATTATTAACTCTATTTAAAGATAAGTCTAGAAAATTAAGAACGTTATTAGATTCTTTTTCAAAAGTGAATTTAATGTTAGGATCTAATGAATTTAGAATATTAAAACAAAGGTCTCAATCATAATTATTACCTTTAAATACAACCAAAATATCGTCCACATATCTTTTATAGTAAATAAAATGTTTTTTAATTAAATTATTCAAGAAAAGGTTCTTAGTTTCTAAGTTAGTTAGGAAAATTTCAGCCAGTATAGGTGAAAGATTGTTACCCATAGGCAGACTTGTTTTTTGAATATAAGTTTGATTATTAAAATTGAAAAAATTTTGATTTAAACATAATTTTAGACAATCAGATAAAAATTCGGAAATATGATCACGAAGGTTAGATTCAAATAGAAGTTCATTAATAATTCACAAGTGTTTGATGGCAGAGCCATCTCATAGTATAAATTTACTATGTGATTAAAATTAACTGTAGATAGTTATAAACGATGGTAAAAACTAACTCAACGTATTTACCATCGTTTATAGCTATCTACAGTTAATTTTAATCACATAGTAAATTTATACTATGAGATGGCTCTGCCATCAAACACTTGTGAATGGTAACTTCGTCGTACTTAATTATATAAGCTATAAGGGGCGTCAATGCAATTGTGGCAACAACATTAGAGTGTATCTCCTACTACTGATGAGCCCCAAAAGGGCGAAACAGCTGTCTAGTAGTTCACTCTGGTGGCGTTTACACAATTTCATTGACATTGCTCACCCACAATGTCCTTTTACGTTGTGGTTTTATCCCGACAAATTTTTCAAAGCTTATTTTGAATTTCGCGGGTGTTTAACTAACTCAACGTATTTACCATCGTTTGTAGCTATTTACAGTTCATTAATAATATTTTGACATTCTATAAAAGAAATGCTTGGAAAAAGATTAACAATATCAAAAGATATAAGAAAACAATTTGTATCTAAAGTTAAATCAACTAATTCATCAGCTAGTGATTGTGAATTAGAAATAGAAAAAGGAAATTGAAAGTTAAGGTAAGAACGTAAAGTTTGATTTAACCAAGATGAAATTTTAGAAACAGGAGTGTTATAAAAAGAAACAATAGGTCTAATAGGATTGTTTAGTTTATGAATTTTTGGAAGGCCATATAGAAGAGGTAAAGAAGGGCTCATTAATAGTAAATTATAATGTTTGGTAATAAAAAATTCAGACAAAATATCTTTGTTCATATTAATGAAATCTTTAACTTTGTTGGAGAATAAAAGAAAATTTATATTAGTATTTTGAAAATCATGCGAGTCAAGAAAGTTATTAACTTTGTCAATGTAACTAGTTTTGTTCATTATAACTAAAGTATTACCTTTATCAGCTTTAGTAAATATTAGATTATCTCTCGTTTGCTTTAGTTTAACAGCATTTAATATTTTATTGTTAAATTTTCCGTGAGACAAGGTAATATTTTTTAACTTTTGGTTACAAATAGCTCTAACATAATTAGAATCAATAAAGTTTGAAGTTTTATGTAAAATGCATTCTAAATCAATTTTGAATTCAGCTAAAAGCTTAGTATTAAGATTATTATTATTGTGTTTGAGACCACTAATAAAAGTCTAAAAAAAGAAATTGTTAAACATAAAAACTCAGACCCAGATGCATGTTTAAATGAAATTGTTAATTTTGAAAATGATTATCTTTTTCTTAAATAATATTTTTGTTTTTATTTAAATTATTTTTATATTTATTTAATTTTCTTGTTAATAATATTAATATTTTATATACTTTTCGCGATTAATTTACATTGTCATTTTGTTTAATTTATATGTCATTTTGACATAAACTGTTAAATTTTAATTTATTAATTTATTTATTAATTGTAAGTATATTTAGAATTTTAAGGTTGTGATTTTACTTTAATTGATAATTTTAGAGGCCTGATGATGACCGTTAGGTCAAAACATGTAGCCGCCAATAATTAATGAATAAAAAACAGTTATATGGGAAAGGCATTAAATCATTTAAAATTATAGTAAGTATTTATTTAGTAAAGATATATTAATTTAACATAAATAGTAACATATTTCTATTAATACTAATTTTTGCTTAAAAATTATTCTTAACGTAATCACTCAGACCTCTTTTAAATTTATAAATATTTTGCTTGTGTTTAATCTCATCATTATATAATTTCAGACCTTTGTACAGAAGAAAATTTTGTGACTTTGACTTTTGGCAATCTGAAGTCACATCGACTTCTCGTGTTATATGAATATATGTCATAGTTACGTATCACTAATTTTGACATCTAGTTTGGAAGCAGATCATTAATTATTTTGTATACCAACATTAATGAATTGAAATATATCTGCTGTTTCACACTTAACCATTATAAACACTCTAACATTACTGTAATTTTGGTATATTTTGAGCAATGTAATATAATCCTCATAGTCCTATTTTGTTGTTTCTGTAACCGTTTTAAGTTGATTTCGTAACACATTAAAAATATTCTACTGCAAAAATCAAAATATAGTGCAATAATTGTTTTATAAACAGTAATTCTTGCATTAATCGTCAATTTATTAGATATTCTTCCTAATAGGCTAATCTTATTTGCTACTTTTTTTATTACATAATTCACGTGGCTTCTAAAATTTAGATTCTGATCTATAACTACTACTAAATATTTAATTTGTTCAACCTGTTCTAATTTTATGTTTTCGATTTTTATTTTTGTTGTTTCAACATTATTATTTGATATTACCATTAGCTTACTTTTTAACACATTTAATTTTAATTTGTTTGATTGTAACCAATTTGCAATAATTTCTAATTCTGAGTTTAGCTTTATAATAGCTAAATGTACATTTTTATCAGTAATTGACACCAGGGTATTGTCTGCAAACAAATTAATATTACAGCACTTAAGATTAAGTTCTAAATCATTAATATAAATTAAAAAAAACAATGGGCCTAAGACTGATCCTTGAGGTACACCTAAATTATTTTGAATTGGAATAGATTCGTAATTTTGGTACGTAGTGGTCTGAGTACGAGATTCCAAGTAAGTTTCAAACCATTAAAGTTCGGTGCTTCCTATTCCATATTGGTAAAGTTTATTTATAAGCCTTCCTCTGTCGATAGTTTCAAAGGCTCTTTTATAGTCTAAAAACACTGCTAATACACTATTACCCATGTCGATTTCGGATTTCCATTTTATCAGCACGGGATTTAATGCTGTTTCACACGAGTGTTTACTTCGAAAACCCGATTGATTTTCACTGATTATATTATTTTGTTCAAGAAAGCACTGTAATAATTGATTCTTAACAACTAATTCTAGTATTTGTTCATACACTGGTAAAATATTGATAGGTCGAAATTCTTCGTATCTTTTTGTATTTTTAATTTTAGGCGTTGGTATGATTTTTGATTGCTTCCAACAATTATGAAATTTTCCACTTATTAAAGATTTGTTTATTCGGTCTACCATTGCATTACCAATTTCTGGCAATGCATCTGTAATAACTTGTTTTGTAATGTTATCCGTTCCTTCTTTTCGTTAATATTACTTAAGATTTTCTTCAGATCTGATAAATTAACTTGTTTAAATTTGAAATTAAGGATTGGTTTTAATATTGGAGGCTGTTTGAAGTTTGCTGGAAGGCTGGCTTATACTATTATTTATGTGCATAATGCTGCTTACAAAATATTAGTTAAATTTATTTGATATTTCCTCTAAGTTACTAATTTCTACTTCGTCAAATATTAGACTTTTTGGTTCATTTTTTTGTCCATTGATTAAATGTTTAATAATTTTCCACATATTTTGAGGTTGTCTGCTATTTTGTTGTATTTTATTTACGTAATATTTATTTTTGCTTATCTTAATTTTGTTACTAAAATTATTTCTTGTCTTTTTGTAAAACATCCAGTCATTTTCATTTCCCGTTAATTTAGCAATTTTATAAAGCCTGTCCTTTTCTTTTTGGCGATTACGTAAGTCCATTGTAAACCAGGTGTTACTTGTTTGTGTTTTTATAGTTTTCTTTATAATTAGGTCATTTACTGCATAACAAAGCGTTTGAACTATGTCATTTGCTATTTGATCCATCTGTCGATTTTGCATATTCCAATTGTGATGGCTCAGTACATTAAGTAGATTTTGTTGTGAATATTTTTTATAGCAATTTATTGTTTTTATTTTGTAATCTATCTTTTTATGTAATGCACCTAAATTTATTTCTATAATATCATGATCAGTTATTTTAGGCTCATTTAATACAACAGATCTTAATTCATCTACGTTTGTAATTACTAGGTCAACTATTGTACGGCTATTTTCTGTTGTACGCGTAAATTCGTCAACAATTTGTTTCATCCCTAGGCTTCTAATGACTTCTATAAATTTCGACCCGTAAAAACTTTGTTTGGATACATCTATATTAAAATCCCCTATAATTATATGTCGACTGTTATCCGGAATTTTATCTTCACACCACTTTTCAAAATGTTCTATAAAAATAGCATCACTTGCACTTGGCGAATGATACAGCACTGTATAGTATCCTGTTTGGAATTCTCCTATTATTTTGATACATATTAACCAATAGTTATTGTCTAATGCAAAATTAGACATTACAGTATATCGGATTCATTACTTATAATTACAACCTCTCCAGTTCTTCTCGTTTGTGAATTACACCAAATTAATACATATTCTGAAAAATTAATTTCACAGTCTGGTATGTCTTCAGTTACACGAGTTTCACTTAATAATAACAAATTTGGTTTCCTATCTTGAATTAAGATTTCTAGTTCTTGGAAATGCTTTAGCATGCTTTGTGCATTCAAATAAACTATGTTCGCTCCTTGTTTACTTACTCTAAAAAATCAATCTTCTTTCTTTCCATTTCCATTTTTCGTTTACGTACAGCACATTCTTGAATCCAGACAGGATGGTTAATGTCCAATTTCATTTTTAATTTTTCGTTCATTTGAATACAATTCGAACATTTGTGATTTTTTTCTCCATCAACAGTACATTCTTGCAACCCATGTGAGCCAGCACATTTTGGACAAGCTTTTTGTGCTTTACACTCCGAGGCTTTATGGTTAAATCCATTACATCGATAGCATCTTCTAATTTCAATAGCATCATAGACTATGCATCTATCCCAACCTACGTTTATCTTTTCTTCTTTCATTATAGCCCGATACGTGTATGCATTTACTTCCGCATAAGCTATGTAACTTTTTCAATTTCTACCTTCTTTTGTGTGTACAATCTTTAAAGACGATTTCTCTGAATTTATATGACTGTTCTGCATGTTGATTTTTTTATCGATTATTTCCGATGGCAAATTTTCAGACAATCCAACTATTTTTATTCTTGGCAACTTTTTCTTTGATAATTGTTATTTGTAGGATTCTCCCATTTTAGTTTCCTCTTTCTCTTTTAACTTACATACATCATCCTTATTTTTATATTCAATAAGTATACCACCATTACTTACCGGTCGTATTCCGGTTATATTCATATCCGTAGGGTCAATACATTTCTTAATGTTATTCTTTGTATCCACACTTTTCTGTTCTACGTTTTTAGGTTTTATTATTAATGCTGGTTCATGTTTTTTTAACTTCAATTTATCCGCGTATGTTGGTTGTGATCGTTCTTCAATAATTTCAGTTATGTCACTTTTTAATTTATCTTGATTCACTATGATTTGTTGATTAACATTATCAATCTTTTCATTCTGCTTATGGACACCATCTTTCAGTTGTTTCAATGCTTTCATACCATCCAAAAGAATTACCATGTAACTTTTTCTATCTACAGTGTTCACAAAACCAACCAAAATTACGTTTAGTCATCAATAGACCGTATTCATCGGTTTTCGGTTAGTTGTTCTCAATTGTACTAAAGCTTTTAATTTGTTGATTGTTAATATATCAAATTGTTTGTTATTATTTTAAACAATTTTTGTTTGTTTATTATATTTTTAATTCTCAATGTATTTAAAATGGTCTATTTGATTATTGGTAAGAAAAAAATTGTTTCTACAACTATGTATTTTCTTCAGTTTCTTACATAGTTCATATTTATTAATTCTAGATCTTTAATTACTCCTTATTTTAAAAAAAAATATTTTAATTTTATTAAAAACTTATTATTTTAATACGATAAAAAATTGATGCCAATTTTTACACCCACTAATTAAAAAAATCACATTTAAATACGATTTTATTGCGTTAAATTTATAACTAAATCATTCTGTTGAGTTAAATTGATCAAATACTAAAATTTTGTTACAAAAACCATTGCTATTAACTATTTTCTATTGGAATTTTTAAAATAATTTTTTGTATTTTATCAACTTTTTTTAATTGTCGTTTATTGTTTACATAAAAAATAAATAACAGCAATGTATCTTTTTTTAATTTATTCGTAAACGTGCATACGTTTAAAACCGTTTCTTAAAAAAGTTATTTTTTATCATTAATATAAACCGTTAATACCAGATCTACATCTGAAAGTAACTACAAGTATCTATTTTCAAAAACAATTTCCCTTAATCACCTGAAACATATGCTTGCAGCAATAAACGCACCCTCTTACATTAACATTTTGACTACAGACATGACTTGACTATAAATGCGAAAATTTGACAACATTTGTAATAGTTAGAACACTCCGATTTATATTATTATTATGCAACTAACCGTCATCTTTAGTATTATCCCCGATTGTTATCCACTGTTCTATCATTATTTGTCGAATTTATGAAATGTTAATTAAAACGCATTGCCAAAATTTGCATATTGCATATTACCGACAATAATGACGTAAAATCAATACTTGTCATAATTAAAAACTACTTTTTAATTGAGAGCATAAATGACTGTAAAATAATTGCAACACGATTATCTGATACATAAACATGCACGTACAGACTATATATGCATCGAAATTAACCTTTCGGCTTAAGAAATCAATTTTAAATAAATTATTGTTAAAGTTTAAACTATTTTTAGTCATACACAATTTTCAATCATCTAAAAATAATTTATGATTATGAAAGTCATACTGCAATTTATAGTTTTGCACAATAACGTATTCAATTTTAATATATAAAGCTGATCCGCCTTTTGTGTGTATCTGTGCAAATACTAAAACATTTTGTTAAACATATTCTCTTAATTGTACTGCCACTTTTGTCAGTTGCAACCCAGACTTTAAACTTGAACGAGTAAATGTAATGCGCTGTAAAAAAAAGAATTGCATTTTTTGTATATTTATGTATTAATTCTACTTCCGATTTATCTATCTACTGTACCATTTTAACCAAACTACTTGCTAAAGTAATCTGTAATTGTAATGATAAAAATTATCATTATTATAGACATTTTGTATATGTGAAATTAAGGTAATTTTTATTAAAAGAGCTATTGCAACCCATTCTTATAGCTCAATATTACTTTTAACAACACAGAAAGTTTTTTAATGTCCACACAACAAATGAAAAAAATTCATGCAAAACCAATTACATCCATTTTACAGAAAAATCACGAAATTATTAGAAATAATGTTATAAATACAACGTATAAAATAATCTTTAAAAATAACCAAAATTTAATATATAGAAAGAACCTCAACCCTCGTCTATTTGTATTTTTATCGTGTTTAATCAACACGTTTTATCCAAAATGTTACTTTATTAAATTACGAAAAATATTATTAGTAAAATACCATAGTTAATAACACAAACTGCAATGTACTATTTTTGTAAAACTCTTAGATTTATTATTCTTTGGTTAGTTATAAACTTAATCAGGATTAAAAAAAAAAGATTAAAAGTTAAACTGTTTTGGAACAATAAAAAAGTAACCAAAAAATGTTATACAAAATGCTAAACAATGTAAAAAAACAAAACCAACATATTAAAACAAAGATGAAATTCTACTGCCAAAATTACAAAAGCATAGATGTTTTTTTTTGATATAGTTACCTCTTCCCAAAATTTTTTTATTTGTTTGATCTATGTGTATAAATAACTAATCTTTAAAGTTACAATGTGCTCTTATAAATTATATACAAATTTTAGTTAGTCTTAACACTTAAATTAATAAATTTTAATTATTGACAGAAAAATATTAAATTTTTTTTATAAAAAAAGGAATGTTTACTATTTAATAAAAACTCTGACAAAGAAGTTAAAGCATACGTCAATGTACTATATATTAATTTTTTTTTTCTATAATACAAATTTAAACAGATAAACGGTTTATAACTTAAAAAACTCTTCATACAATTAATATAACATCAAAACAATAAATTCGAAACATATATAGACAATTAAAATGTTGAAAAAAAACGATCGACAAAAACAATGTAATGTAAAAACTATAACAACACACAAAGCAACAAAAATTGTTATTGCAAAAATAAAAAATACATATTCAAGTAATTTGAATAAAAAAATAATGAAAAAATATATTAACTAATTTTCAGGAAACATATATATATATATATATATATATATAAAGCAATGAAAACGAAAATAGAATTAATATAATTTGCAACACAAAACAGTTTAAAAATAATAAAAAATAATTTTTATTGTAAAACATACAAGAAAAACAAAATCAACAAATTCAACAATCATAATTTTTTGCTAATATTATTTTTAAAATGTTTCCTTTTTTTGTCTATAAAAGTAAATATCAACACAAAATAAAATTACAAAAATAAACCACATTACAAGTTTAGACCGCAAAATATGAAGCAAATCTATAACTTTTGCAATAAAAACTATGCTCATACTTTTGAAATTTATCAACATAGTGCGAGTGTATTGTTTATTATTATTTACTTAAATTAATAATTATGAAACTAATAAAAATACTTTTCAAAAATGATTTAGTGCCTAACTTGCCTTAATCATTAATACTTATATGTACTCTAATTTTCTAATTAATAAAAGTCAAGTACAGTTTTTAAAACTTTTGTGAAAGTTTTTACGTAAGTAAACAATTTTAATATTAATATATCAAAAAGTTTTTTGAATAAAAAAATTATTAAACACCAATATAAGAAAAATGAGCTAAAACGTAAGTTAACGTAGACATAACTTTACAACAAACTTCCTAATTGCCGAGTTAATGTTAAATCAAGTCTTGGAAAACTTCTATATCTTAAGTGAAGAATAAATTTTAAGCAGCTGTGTTTTATTGCAACAGTTTCTTAAATTGTTTTTAGTAATAAAAATATGAACATTGTCAATTTAAGTAAGTGAATATGCAATATCATACATTATCTAATAAATATCAATTATGGTTTAATGTTAGTTATGTAAAAACAAAATCATAAAATTATTGATGTAGTATTGGTTTGTATTACATCATCCTCGACCTGATTTTTAGTGTATAACATTTTTAAGTTAATAGCAAAAATGATGCAATTTTAGTAAACTGCCAAAATAGCATTAAATTATTACTTTTAAATTTAAAGCGTTAAATTAAATATGCATATTTTATGCAAAGCTTTTCGAAACTAAAACAACGAAACAAACTGCAAGAATCAGCTCATTAAAAACATAAAATGTTAAACCGTGATGATCAATTATTATAATCAAATAGATAAATTCTCATTAGCTTTTAAACAAATTAAAACATATTTTAAATACAATATAAGATTCTAGATTTATTATGTAAGCAACTATAGCATAAAATAAAGTGTTTATAGCATTGCTACTCTACTAACGTATTTGCTTTGCTTAAACTACAAATAAAAATGCATTCAACACAATGTTATCAAGCATTAAATTTGATCTGTAGAAAACTGTTAAATAAACGCAGCGTAGCTGTCAATAAATGTATATAAATAAATAAGAAAAAATAAAATTGAAAATGATGTAATTGCACAATTTTTTTACTGATAGAGATTGTTAAAAAATCTTAATTAGAAATAATGTTAAACCTAAACAAAAAATTTTAAAAAGTAGTAAAAACGTATTCTTTATTATATTACATTTACAGTAAAATATAGTTTACGGCTTGTTCTTATAAACAATTATAAATGCATTTAAATTAAAAGTTTCTGATATAGTTAAAATTGTATAACTAAATATATATATTATTATAAAATAATTTTTTATTAAAAAAAAAATGTATCGCACAAAATAGCTTTAAGCAATTAAACTTTTTTAATATCAAACTACTTTTATAAAAAATGCAAACAAAATTTTAGACAATAAATTTCCTGGTTTCTCTTTAATGAGTTAATTTACTAAACATAATTAGAAGCAACGATACTTTGTTCAACGTAAGAACTGTAGGAAAAGATACAAATTTTTTAATTATTATTACTTTACTTTTAAATAATAATGCTGTATAACAATTACTTTTTGTAAAAAAAATATAATAAAACTAAACCTCTTACTTTTGGTTATATAAAGTTAACATTTTTTTAATATCTTTAATAATAATAACATTATATAAAATAACAATTAAAATTTTTAACTGTATAAGATTTTAAATAAAATTATTCAAAAATAAATGTATTGAGTAACTTATTTGTAATACAAAATCTAAGTTAAACTTGACTAAGTGTAACAAAACAATTATTCAAAAATATGTAACAAATATATGTAGCGGCAAAAGAAAGTGAATAACTTTGTTATTTAGCAGTTAATTGTATATATTACTAAATTTAACAACAGCTATTTTTTTTAAATTGCTTTGCCTAAAACCAATATTATAGTGGTGTCTGCCAAAAACCCTCAAAAACACGCATTTTGAAACTAAAAAATAATGAAATAACCAAACGAGATTATGTTTTATATTAAAAGTAAGAAACAACACAGTTAAAACACAACACTACTGTTTATAAATAATAAATAAAAATCAAAACAAAATTTAAAAAAATTTACTAAAATAAAGAAATAAAAAAGTGTAAAAAAAGTATTTGAAAAAAACTAGTTTGTTAAAACTGACTAGTACAGTTCACATAAAAGTTACTTATTATTCACCTAAAAAATTAAACAAAATAAATTATAGTTTGAAAACCATAATATAAATAACTGTTCTAAACTAAAAACCATTTATAAAAACAATAATATAAAAAGGATATAATCGTTACAATTCTATCGACAAAACTCCCTATTACAAAGAAAGTCAGTTGTATTGTGACTGACTGCAACCAGGCGATATCGTATCGACTGATTGGATCGAGATGTAGAGGTCGCCACGTTTGTATTGGATCGAGATTTTTCAGTTCTTGCGTGTCTGTCGACTTGTAAACTTCGGTATTGAATTGAAAGTTTTTCTTGGGTTAACATTGCGATACGATTTTTAAAATTCTGGTAGTAGTAATGTTTGTTTGAACTTTTGTTTAGTTTAAGTGTAAATATGTTTTTGATTTATTTTTAAAATGGGAAAAGTTACAAATCACGGTTGTTTTTATATTAATTGTAAAAATAATAATACCGAAAACAAAGGTACTAGTTTTCTTAAGTTTTTTATTAGTGATAAAGTGCTTGCTAAAGAATGTTAAAAAAACTGTGGAAATATAAACATTGCCACAATGGACTTGGAAGATTTAAAACAAAAGAAGATTTGTGAGAAGCATCTTCGGAGATAATGTATAACAACAAAAGGAAATTTTAAACACACTGCAGTTCTTGTTCTACACCTTCAATCAGGTAAATATTTTTTAATTTTTTTTTTCTAGCAAACATTTAAAAATGGTTTAAATTAGCATCGGAGAATCTCCTTGTCCGGATTCTTCTTCTTCTTGTTGCACTTATTTGTACAATAACTTAAAATAATTACTGTAAATCAGTAGCTGAGATCGCTATTATTTTCCACGATCAATGATCGCAACCATGGTATTTAGAATTAATTAGTAATCGACTGTTGCTAAAAAGTCGCTCGTGTAAAGTTAGTCATAAATCTAGCCATAAACATTCGATTTTCGTTTTCCGGGATACAATAACGTTTGGAGTATTGAAAATCAACATATCTAAGTATTTTTTAATATTGTTTCTAAACAATAAATTAATTAAAATTTGTTCGTATATAGATTTAAAAAAAATATTTACAAAAATTCACAGAAAATAGATACTACTGTGATGTTTTTTTTCGACATGACGTGCTATTTGAATTCTGATGCAAACTTACGAACAAATAGTTTAAAGCATTAATAAACAACATATTAAAAAATAAGTGTCGTTCTTTCGTAAATTAAATGTTTCTATTTGAAATTGACCCTGAAAAGATTGTTGAGTAATTAGTCATAACTCGTGTTGATATTTGTCTCAAACATAAGATTTATGTATTAAAAATAAATTTGCAATTCTTTTCAAATACGTATTGTCATTTGTAGTTAATGCTTATTGTTTTTAAATTCCTGTGTTTTTATGATTTACCTTGGTGTTTATATAAAGCTAGGTTTTTCCCTAAATGCTGAATGTGTGACACAAATTTTACAAACGTTCTTTTCTAGAAGAGTTTTCTAATTCTCTTTGACAAGAATGCATTGTTAAATTTCTGTAAACAAAAAAAATATAATTCAATGTTTAAATTCATGTTACTTTTTTATTAAAAAATCTGTATGTGGTTTAAAATTCTTACGAGGAAAAGAGCAAAGGGGTTATTTACCTACTTACACAAAATTTTACGATTTTCCGTGAACTGCCTGCATACTTAAAGTTTATTATACATTTATTAAAGTAAATATTATAGTTAAAATCGTGTTATATTAATCTTATTTGTTTATGCGATAATTAAAAGTATAAATTTCTTTTCCACAACCGCAATTGTTATTTTATAAGCGATCAATGATTGCGATTGTTATTGTACAGACGCTCGATATCGCGGTCATTATTTTGCATAATGATCGATTCATCGTAATTGCATAATCGCTCTGGCCATTGCTTTAAATGTTTTTTGTTGATGTTGGCAAGTCGAATAAAAATATCGTTTTTGTAAATGTTAAGGCCGCATATTTTTAGCACCTTGTCTAATAAATACTTAGTTTTTTAAAAAATAAAAAAAATTATAAACAAAATTCTTTTATGTTTATTTTACCATGCTGAAAGCACATTAATACAAATCCAACAATACATAAAATATTTTTAGAATTGTTTAAAAAAAAATCGCAAAAATTTTGAAAATACTAATACTAATTGCATTTTCAAAACTTTATTTTTAAAATACTAACAACTTAATTTTTTTTTTACTTTTTGGGCTTATTTAGTATATTTTTTACAGAAGCTGTAATTGTTGATAGGAACATCAACCTAAGATACTCAAATGTAGTAGTTTCTCAAACATATGGAAGAAAACGTCGATTGTTATTTATTGATGACGATCGTGAAGACGAATAAATTTATTCTTTCTACAGCTCCAGTTCACTAAACGAAGGTATAAGTAGACAAGCAATAATACGTAATTTTTTTAATATATGTTTGATAGTTGAAGATACGTCCTATAATATTTTGAAGATACTGGAACGACCACAGCGTGTTCTCAAATTCGTCAAGCCGTTAAGTTTTGACTAAACTACGCAACATAGTGATACAAATGGATTCTCCGTCAAAAATCCTTTTAAAGGATGAATTGGTCAATTATTCGTTCAGAAATTTAACATTAATTTTAATTTAAAATTATTTAAGTTACCAGTCCACTAATAACAAATTCGTTTACATATGTTTCGAGCTTTAAAATAATGATGCTCATCTTCAGAAAAGTCTACAAAAAATATTTACAACTTTTTTAAATACAAAAAATGTCATCAACATATCTTTTCCAAAATATTATTTTTTGTAAGAAAATTTAGTGTTCAGAAATATATTTACTTTCTAAATTGTTTAAAAAGATTTCAGTAAAAATAAGTGATAAACTTGATAATCAATTTTTTAAACAAAATCTAGGTCTTTCAATGGGTTCTCCTTTATCACTTTTCTCAATTTCTTAAGAAATTAAGTAAAGGTAACGATTTCAAGATTTCTTTTTCTCATGAAATATTTATTTAATTTTTAAGCTACTTAAAGGTAGTAAAAATAAAGCTATTTAAGCTGTGTAGTTGTTTTTGAAAGGTGGTTTACAGTTCCTTTAGAGCTTCTTTAAAGCTTTGCTAGTACCACAAAGAGCTGTATAAGCCCGATTTTAATGCATTAAAGGAGCTACCTAACAGCAACATAACTGCGGAATTTTTAGCTACTTAAACGCTTCATGGAGGTTTCAGTTTTTTCACAAACCACTTAAAAGTGTTCTAAAGAGTAACTTTAAAAGCTAAAGTAGTTATAAAAAATCCGGTTTTAGCTGCAATTTGCTCACTGGGAAATTCTTGAATTACTAGAGTTCATTTATATTAAAATATCAAATACAAATTTTTTGTTGAACTAGCAAACCAATTTCAATTACGATTTTAAACTTAAATTTTTTTAGATTTGTTTCTAAATTGCACCATCTTCCTTATTTAAAATAATTAACGTTTTGTAAAACTTATATTTTTTTAATTATCTAGTTACAAATTTTCAGATTTGAGATTGTTCGAAAAAATGTAAGTTAAAAAACTTTTTGTAATCTTAACTTTTTATAAGTTTTATAATTTATTATTGGTGGACTGGTAATTTGAATAATTTTAAAAATTGACGAATAATAACAATAAATCCCCATAACAATTTTCTTTTAATTTAATTTCCATTGTTTTAGTTATTTCTATGTTTTCGATTTATATTTTACAAAAATAAATAAATATTTGAATATACATGTTTTTTTGTTTTCTTAAATATAAAGCATGATATTGTTTAAGTTTATTTGACATTGACTTGTGTCGTAACAATACAAGCTATTGTTTATGATATTAACCTGTTTTGAACAGGTAAACGGTAAAGTAAACACAAATATAAGAAAAGGTTCTAACTGGTACTTCATAACAAATAAGTAAGTTCGCAAAATAAAAACCACGATTTTGCAGATGGCAGCAGGTCTTAGTCTATTAGTTTATGAAAAGAGGGGACACAGATGGGTAAAAAAAAAGAGAAACAAGAGAGATAAAGCTACAGTACAATTTTTAACACAGTATTTGCGCCTCTTCTTAAATTATTACTCAATGCTGCAACGCTGTTCAAAGATTAAAAAAAAGAAGTCGCCTATTTTAAGCACACGTATGAGCTTTTTCTTCCAGTTGTTGTGAAAGTTATTTTATGAATGCGTTGACGGATTCGCACAAAAAAATAACGAAAGTTATAACTTATAACTCGTGTGAAAAATCAGTCCAAAGAGTCTTCCCAGTGATACACATCCGGTTAACGTTGTAGTATGCGTATCTGCCTTTATTTTTAACAAAAGTCACATAGAGACAGCACCAACTCTAAAGATGCAGAAGAGGCTTTTAATGAGTCTATGTAAGTTAAAAAAATACGTTTTCATTATTTAAAACATACACTTAAAAGTTTAAACGCGAGTATTTCGAAACCGTGTTTTTTTTTAATTGAATTGTAGTGGTCAAAATTTAAAAAAACTATTGGACTTATCAAAGTAAAAATTTACGTGTTTAGCATGTGCTCTGTTATTGCAAACGGCATGGCCTAAAAAAACATTTTTTTATTTTGGTTGAATATTTGTTGTTTATTGCAAAAGAACTAAAACCAGTTCATCTAAAAAAGTTTACTTTTTTGTAAAGTTGTCACTTTTGTAAAAATCAAAATTATACAAAACCTTTTGTTTAGACCGTAATAAACTAACGCTTTTTTTTAAATGATAGATAAGCCGTTCCCGAAATATTAAAAAACAGATCTAAAAAAAATATATTTTTTTAATTATTTAAAATTTTTGTATTTGTTTATTGCAATAAATATTGATTAAAACTACAAAAAAATCTTGAAATAAATTAAATATAGTTGCGCCTATTTCTAAAATAAAAAAAAGTTTAATTGAGATTATTACAAATACATATAATTAAAGTTTACAGCTACAGTAATTTTGATCAAAACAAATGTAATTGTTGCTTATAGTTTGTTGACACTGGTTGATTTCAATAGAGATACTTAAATTGGTATGCTATGTTAATAAATTATAAATCAACGTAAACATACAAAATTGGCTTTTTTGTATGCGCTGCAAAATTAGAAAAGTCATGTAGCAATGATACCGTATAATTTAATTTGTTTGTTCTAAAAGAATATTCTTGTTAGCTTTAGATTTGAAATTTAATTTAGATATTTGTTTTCATAACAATGTCCCTTATTTGAGTGTAATTTGTTTGTGATAAATTTTAATAAATTGCTTAATGTGCTTATTAACGACCATTGTTTACTAATTTAAATACAAAAGAAACAATTTATAAACTAATGAAGCATGATTGTTTATTACTTATATTTTGCTAAAGTTAATATGTTTTTACAAATTGCATTAATAAAAAAGCTTTTGTTAAAAACAAAACTTATAAAGTGATTTTGTAAACCTACTTAGTATTCGAGTGTAGCGTTAAATTTGTTTTAATTGTCACATCAGATTTGTCTAAAATGAGCACGTGTCTTCAAATGCTTGTAAAAAAATTTAAATAAAAAAGTTGTTGCGTGTTATAAATTGAGACAAAAATGATAAAAAGTTAGTAAAAAAATTAAAATAAGTAATAACACTAAAAACTAAACACTAATAAGATGTATTAGCAAATTAAAAAAAAATTAAAGAAAGTTGCAGTTTTCAAAATTAGATATTTATTTAAAAAAATCCAAACAAAAAGTTAATAAAGAACATAAAAATAATAACATAAGTATTTATAGAAAACAAAGTAACATTTTGTTCCCTAATTTTATAAACGCGTCGAAATATCTCAAAATTAATAAATTATAAGTATAAAGTTTATAAAACTACAATTAAGGATAATTTAGTTATAGTTAATTCTTAAACTTTTCGATAATGTAAAACATTTAAAACGAATAAATTAATTTAGCTTACCTTAAAAAGACGTAGAATATTGGCTACCATAATAGAAACGACGCTAAATGATGCGCCAATTACAGCTGACACTGGTTTATGTGGAACATATACAGGAGGTTTTCCAGAGTCGCATTTATATTCGGACATATCCTAAAAAAGACAATAATGTAATTTACAAATCAAATAACACATTATCAGAATAGAGTTGTTTTTTTGCACTTTTGTTTAAAAGTTCAGCAAAGAATAAACATTTAATCAATTGTTTCATTAGTTATATTTGTACAATGAGCTGTTGCAATAACTATATTTTAAGTTTACAATGTTTCACAATTTCAAACAATTCTACAGGTTAAATCGGATAACGTAAAATCGATTAAACTACGGTTGCATAAAGTTGTTGTAGTAATAGTATCTGATCAGACCTTTCTATTGTAAAATAAACAAACCTATAAAAGTATGAAAGACACGACAGTTTCAGGTTATTTTGCTAATTCTTTAACTATTTGCAATTTTACAATGCATTTTAAATTTAGTACCATCTACTTGTCCAACATTTATTATGACAAGGGTTTAAAGTAATAAAATATGTAAAGTTTATAATGATAAATGTTAAACGTTTAATATTCAATAAACAAAAAAAATGTCTATTTATTTATTTATAAAAAATTTTATGGAAATATTTAGGATTGGTTGTAATTAATTGATTACTTTAATATCATTCATAACAACAAAGAATTTACTGATATAAACGTGCACATTAATTAATTGGTTTAAGCGGCAGTGCGCTTAGTGTTTGTTCTGATATCTTTCCGACAGGAAACAACTATAGAATTATTTAAAAAGCTTTAATTAATAAGCTTAAAAATATGATTTAAACTTTTATTTAAAACAGTTATCTAATTTTTAAACGCGAAAAACCTAAAAATAATTTTGATACAACTATATTAATAAAAAAAGAAACATTAAAAATGTTTGTGATTTTATTTTGTCGTATATCTGTAAAAATTTAATGCTTTTTTGTGTTAACAATGATAAAAGCATTGCGCTACGTCATAATTATAAAAAAAAATAAAACTCAGTCGACATCGAATATCTGTAACAATTCCAATTTAGTAGAATTCAGGTTTTTACGGGTTACTTTTATATTACAATTTTCTGGATAATATCCGTGTTGTCGATTTCTCACAAGCTGAGTTTTTGACACAGTTTGCAATAGACATTAATGCGCCTTGAAATTTTGCTTTTATATACCCGCCTCCAATCAATAAAACTGGTTTCCAAATATCAGGTAAAGAAAAACTATGATCTCGATTTATATTAACTGGATTTTTAATTATTTTAATGAATTCTTTAATTTTTTGCTAATAGCAATTAGAAACATTAGTTGAAATCTTATCGTCTTCAAAAAAAAGTTTGATAACCCGTTTCTAACATGTGCTCTGTTACTGCTGACTTAAAAGATTGTTTAGAGTTTTTTCGTTAATTCAAACTGAAAATAAACCTATTTCCGTTATTTTTTTATTTGAAATGTTTTGACATTAAATAAAACATGTTTTAGGCACTATTTGAAAATTTGTGAACTAAAAATTCTTTTATAGTACCTCGCAAAAAGAGTAAAATTAAAAGTGGAATGATTTTTGAAAACTTTATAAAGGATCTGAGAGCTTGACGAATAAAAAAGTAGAAAAAGTTGATTTTGTAGTTAAAATAGTGACCTGTGACCTATGTTGAGAAATTGTTAGTCGTCACTCCAAAAAAATAAAGCCCTCTATAACGCAGTCTGAATGGCGATACTGTACGTTAATTAGATCGACGACAATCGTGTACGCCAATTCGAAAAACATGGTTTCAGGAAAAACGCGCTTAAAGTTTTTGTTACTGTTACTTGTTTAAGTATTTTTTCAATTTAATACTAATCAGCTATTTCAAGGCTATATAAAAGTCCTTCTTGTTTTTCCAGGAGTTAGTTCTGTTTTCTCTCCTTCTTTATTTTGTTCTTTCTGGCCCGTTTCCTTGCAGCTAATTGTTCTTCTAAAATGCCCCATAAACGAACGTCCGCTATGGGCTATTTGGACTAACTATTTTTAGCTTGTCAGCTGAATACAGATGTCTTTTTATTACTAAGCCGTAACACACAGTTAAATCTTTTGTTAACTTGTACGTGAGTTTTCCAGCACCTTTTCCTGTTTTACTGACTTTCAAAGTAGCCCGTATACCTGCGATACAGAAGCGTCAAATTAGGCTCATGCAGCTATACCTTCAAAACTAATTCGAATATTAAATAACTATTTCAGGGGTATACTTTAAGACCTTCAAGGAGTACAAAAACCCATTTTTTTGTTGTAATTTTGTATCAAAAATTTTAAAAAAACCTCTTAAGACGACTACTTCATTGTTTTTTAATATAAATTCCTACACTTTTACCCGTTTCTTCAATGAATGCACAATTACAAAAGCAAGGAACGCTATACACGCTTTCAGACTAAAAAGGAATAACGTCTTTTACAGAATTTAAAAGTAATTTAAGAAGAGTAAAAGATAAAGTGATAATGTGTTTTAGTCAAAATTTTTCCGATACGATCCGAAGTACTTTTGACATAAGGTAGATAAGCGATAGACTCCGCTGTTACTTTTTGGGTTGAATTAAAGAAACAACTCTGTACACTAAAAAATTCGATGATTTCTAAGAAGGGGGATGGTGAGATAATCTATTTGTATGGGTAGGTTTTCAATAAACTAAATGTGTAAAATCTTAAGCTTTCGCGGTTGTAATGTTTAAGATTATAAGCGACTTTCGGCTTAGACCGCGTCGTAATAAAACACTTAGACTTAGGCTTGGTCATAGTCTCTTCTTGAGAGCCAAAACAAGAAGTAGAACTTAGCCTTTGCCGTATTGTCGTTCGTGAACCTAAACAAACTGACGTTTCGCAAGACATTGCAGCTTGCATCTTCAGAGTGGTAAATGTCACTGAAAGAAAAAGTGTAAATGACGATATTCATACCAATTGCGATTAGCGTGATTACGAAACTTATCTTTCCGTTATCGCTTGACTGACTTTGTTATTACTCGGAGTAAGTGTTTGTGTCCTTTCCAAGAAGGTCGATCTTTGTCTTAGCGGATATAATACTGGTAGCCAAGATTTGCTGGGTCTTAAACCGTCTTCTCGGTTTATATTACATGAATGTTTTTCTATTTCCGCAGCTTCGCGGATTAGTCTGGAAAAGTAGAAAGGAGTTCTAGCCAACACTTTAGTTTGGTCAAAGTTCAGCGTGTGTCCTTGGTTCCACACGTGTTCTGCCACTGCTGATTTAGTAACTCTGCGGTGTTTGCAGTCAGCCATATGTTCTTTTACTCTAACTTCAATAAAGCTTCCCGTCTGTCCTATATAACTAGATCCACAGTAACAAGAAATTTTGTAAATTCCGGCATGTTTTAGAGCCCCTTGTTTGTCTTTAGCAGATGTAAACCAGGTATTCAGGGTATCCTTAGACGTAAAGACAGTTTTAATATTATGTTTCTTTAGCACTCTGCCTTACAAACACTTATTTCAGTTATAACAACTTGTTTAAACAAGTAGAAGGAGCGGCCATGGGTTCACCGCTCTCACCAGTTATAGCCAATATTTACATGGAATATTTTGAAACTGAAATTATGAAAAATGTTGAGTTAAAACCAAAAACTTGGTTCAGATATGTTGATGATACGTTTGTTGTATGGCCTTATGGCAAAGACAAACTAAATCAGTTCTTTTAACATCTAAACTCTGCACATAACAGCATTAAGTTTACTATGGAGTTAGAACATAACAGCAGTCTAACTTTTCTTGATGTACTGGTGATAATGAAAAATAACGGAAAACTGGGGAATTCCGTTTATAGAAAGAAAACGCACACTAATAGATATTTAAACACCGAATCTCACCATCATCCAGTACAGAAGAATACTGTTTTGCATACTTTAGCCAAAAGAGCTATACGTGTGTCAGATAATGAAAATCTACAAAAGGAAAAGGAAACACTGTTGGAGTTCCTACAACAAAATGGATACGGGTTCAAAGAGATCCAAAACGCATGGAAAAGAGCAATAAGTCCAAAAGTCAAAGAAGACTTATCACCTCCTACTAGCACCGCTTATTTACCATACTGTATGGGTTCGACAGTCAAAATAAGCAGGATGCTAAAAAAACATAATATTAAAACCGTCTTTACGATTAAGGATACCCTGAACACCTGGTTTACATCTGCTAAAGACAAACAGGGGGCTCTAAAACATGCCGGAGTTTACAAAATTCTTTGTTCCTGTGGATCTAGTTATATAGGACAGACGGGACGCTCTATTGAAGTTAGAGTAAAAGGACATATGGCTGACTGCAAACACCGCAGAGTTACTAAATCAGCAGTGACAGAACAAGTGTGGAACCAAGGACACACGCTGAACTTTGACCAAACTAAAGTGTTAGCTAGAACTCCTTTCTACTTTCCCAGACTAATCCGCGAAGCTGTGGAAATAGAAAAACATCCATGTAATATGAACCGAGAAGACGGCTTAAGACTCAGCAAATCTTGGCTACCAGTATTATATCCTCTAAGACAAAGATCGACCTTCTTGGAAAGGACACAAACACTTACTCTGAGTAATAACAAAGTCAGTCAAGCGGTAACGGAAAGATAAGTTTCGTTAATCACGCTAATCGCAATTGGTATAAATATCGTCATTTACACTTTTTCTTTCAGTGACATTTACCACTCTGAAGATGCAAGCTGCAATATCTTGCGAAACGTCAGTTTGTTTGGATTCACTTCTTGTTTTGGCTCTCAAGAAGAGACTATGACCAAGCCTAAGTCTGGGTGTTTTACTACGACGCGGTCTAAGCTTATAATCTTAAACTGAAGGTAAATAAACCATCTTTATTTTTAGTAACTAAAACGTCTAAAAATAGTAAGAAGAGTTCTTTTCTAATTCCATAGTAAAACAAATATTTCGGTGATTAGAGTTTAAATGACTTAGAAATTCGTTGAATGCGGAAAGACCATCTTCCAAATGACTAAAGCGTCGTATACGTATCAGTACCAGTACTTGCGTTTTAGATAAAATGTAGATACAGTTTTTTTTAAATCATGGCGGATCCTGATGTTTGTGGGTAAAACTTAAACATTTTTCGATAATAGGTATTATGTCGCTTGAAATATTGTTTTCGCTAAATACAGATTTAATAATGTTAAATGAATCAGATACATGTACTTTAGTAGATACCGACCAGATACATCAAAACTAATCAGAACGTCCGTATGTTGCAAACAAAAATTAAGCAGTTTCTGAACAAAATTCTTGCAATTGAGTATAACTGACTCAATCTTCTCTGCCAAAAAAATTTATATACTTGCAAGGTATTTTATAAGTAAGTAGAATTTATAACGCTAAAAATAAGTTAAAAAAGAATATTAGACTTATAAATTTTGCTATTAATTATTCTTACGGTATTAAAAGTTTTTTTATTGCTTTTTTTAATTAATTTTAAGTTTAAAAAATGCTTCTTTAATAGAAGAAGAAAAATTATTTTATATGAACCATCTGAGTAAAGATTGTAGATTCTGTTATCATAATTTAATCAATTCATCAAACAGTAGCCATCCCATTGCAGATTTTGCAAATGTGAAAATGTCAATGCAAATGTTTGTCAATGCATTTGTGAAATTACGGTATTTTGCAGTGCTGAAAAGCTCCAAAAGGGCGAAATAGTCGTCCAGTGGTCAAGTCTAATGGCATTTTCACATTTGCATTAACATTGTTACTTTACAATGTTATACGTTGTAGTACGTACGTTTTAGTTAAATATTTTAATACCAAAAGATTCTAAAATTCCTCGGTTTTACGGATTACCTAAAATTAATCTCTAATATTCTTCTTCGATCTATTGTTAGCGCTATAAATTAATTTACCTATAAAACCTTGCAAACTTATTGAAATGTAACTAACGTATCTGTATCTGATTCAATTAACATTATTAAATCTTTATTTAACAAACATAATATTTTAAACGACATCGTACCTATTATCGAAAAATTTTTGACGTCTGTATGCCTACTTTTCCAAAAAAGCTTTACTCGCTCAAGAGCTGACATGCGCTTTCACCAATGGTTGCTAATATGTTTATGGAAAATGTTGACTTTTTTTTATTTTTTCTAAATAAATCTTAAATCCCGTAGAAGACGTTATCCTTTTTCAATCTGATGGTGTTTATAACATTTCTTGCTTTTGTGGTAGTGCATATTATAGAAAAACGGGTAGAAGTGTAGGAATTCGTATTATAAAAAATTGTTGTGTCTTAAACAATCTTCTAAGTCAGCAGTAGCAAAGCACATGCTAGAAACGAGTCATCAAATTTTCTTTGAAAACGTTAAGCTTTGGCTAATGTTTCTAATTTCTACCAGCGAAAAATTAGGGAGCCCATCGTTTGCTTTAGCGAATGTTTCGAAACCAGTTTTATCGATCGGAAGCCGGTTTATAAAACAAGATTTCAAAGCGCAATCAATCAGTTTATTCCAGGCTCTGGAAAATTATAATTCCAATATATGTAAATAAAATTATTAAAACTCCAACCCGTGCTTAATATAAAAAACAATAAAAATTGTGCACACGTTCAATGTTAAATTAGACGCCTTTACAAGCATTTTTAAAGAAAATCAATTAATAACAGAATAACTTAACCTAATATTTTGAGTTTCTTTTTTTAAATAAAAAATGTTTAAATATTCTTTTTGATTTAAAAAGAAATTAAGTTAAACAATAAAATAAAATAATAACAAAGTTAAAATAACACATAAACACAAATATTTAATTATTATTTACTAATAAAAACCAAAAAGTTAAATTAATGTAATTAATTAATTATAAAAATTGTAGTAGTTTAACATTTGTTTAGACAACGATTTGAGTTTTAAAATTGAAAAAAATAGTCCTAATATAAAAGACTGAAGATATTTCTTTTCGTAAATTGACCAATTTGATCAGGAATTAATTCGTTGAACAAATAAATTTCAAAAATTAATTTATCGCATGTTCTAAAACGTTATCAAAGTTATTAATTTTATTAATTAAATAATAAATTTTATACAATGTTGTTATTTTTTCTGTTGTACTATTATTTGCGTTAAATTTAATATAAATTAAATTATGTAAGTTACTATTTTAGCAGTTTATTAAAAAAATCACTAAAAAAAGTTTATTATATTTTATTTGCTTTTACAGTTATAAATTATATGTTTGAATTAAAACTTCTAAAGCACCTTATTTACTTGAATTTATAATTGACAGTTTAGTTCATATTTTAAACTTTTTTATTGTGTATGTAATTATTATAACCATTTAAAACAAACATATTTTTCAAATTTTGAAGAGCACAATTGCAACAGCAAAACTAATAAAAACATCCAAAAAAATCAATGGTTTTAAGAAATTCTGTATTAACAAAATACTAGAATTACTTCATTTGCGCGATTCAATACAATCTGCTTAATAAGCACACAAAATTTAATCAAGAAAATTATATCAGTGCTGTGTTGCACAGATGTGACCTACTAAAATAACAACTAATTACAACAAGCAAACTCTGTAACGTTTATAATAATGTTAACATTGCGAAACAACTATATGAATTTAATTAAGCGTTAACAAAAACTTTTAAAAGCATAATTACAGTTTAAAATAATGAAAAACAATACAACAAATAGTATTAAATTAATCTAAAAACATTAACACAAATAGACGTTTTACAAAGATTGCAATAGACAAGACGCACAAAAAAGCATCAAAAATACTGGTTTAGTATATGGCGGTAGTGTCGCTTTACAATACATAAATTGTAGATTTGCGACAAACATTTAGCATCGCTAAAATATTGTCAATTATTTGCATAAACAGCGTAAATTTAACAAAACGCTGATAACTTAAAATTAAATCTAAAAGCAGTCATTCCAACTAAAGAATTGAGCATACGAAAGATTTATGTAAAGTTTTTATCTTGAATTTTAACGAACAAATTTTGAATTTAGAATAACAGTTATGCAAATAAAATACTAGCCATATGGATATGCCCACTCATGTTTATTTATAATTTGTGTGCTGTATGAAGTTTATAAAAACTCATGTTGTCATAATTACTTACCCAAACTAAAAATGATGTATTATCCAAATCTAATTAAAACTTTTATAACTGAAGATTTCTAAACATAAGACGTGGCAATATCGACAAATACTAAACAAAACATAACTTAAATTTTAAATTTTTGATAGCAGAAAAATTTAATTTTTTTAATCTAAAATTAAAAAATTACTAGATTTACATTTTTCTGCAGTATTCAAGTATTTTGTATCATTTTTTTTATACGTTTTATTATTCTTTGATTTTTTCAATAAAATTTTATATCTTCTTATTTTATTCTTTATATTTTTCTTACTTTCATGTAATTTTGTCTTTTTTTTAACTTTGCTTTTCTATTTTTGTTAGTTGTCTATAATTTTTTTATTGTCAATGATATCATTTAATTTTATTTATAGCCTTTTTGAAGATTGATGTCTGTTTTGGTTTCATTTTTATATAGTTTTTGTTTTATTCTTTATACATATTTACGTTTCATTACAGTTTTTGTCCAAGCACATAGAAAAAAATTAAATAACTGAACATTTGCAGAAATTAAAATCTTACATAAGTTTAGTTGAACACAAAAATGCCAGTAAGTAACAGAATCTTATCCAAAAAGATCCAGAAGCGTAGCTCAAACTGTTCTTTGTTTCAAACACCTAGCAATCTTGTTTATTTGTTTACATATTTTCAGACAACTTTTTTAATGTTTTTTTTACATTTGTGACTCCACACGATTCAAGTTATGATAAGAATCAAATTTTGGATTATCCCACTTTGTGGACAGACTTAAGTGCCAATTGAATAACTCGAGTCTTTCAGTATCATATAAAGCAATACGTGTAAAGTTTCTTTAGCTAAACGTTATTTTTGCATGTATGAAAGTTTAAACATATGCTTAGGTTGTAGATTGTATTAGTGTTTTGACAAAAATTACCAAAAAACACACTACATCGGTTTTCTAAATCCTGAAGTTTCGATAAGTAATTATTTAAATTAAATTTACCAATATTTAAAAAAACATTTTTTTTGCACAACTTAAATGAAAACGGTTGCGTCTTACATACTTGTTCAAGCTTATAAACAAATAATGTTGTACATTAATCAAAATGACAACAAAACTAGAAAAAATTTAAAGTTATACAAATTTTTAACAGCTGTATATTTTTGGAAAGTTGTTTAAAGCTTGAAAACCAGAACGCTTACATTTAAAAAATTAAGCATTATTAAAAACATGTACAAAAAAAGTACTACGTAAACTACAAGAGTTTAGTTAGAAACACATTTTAATTAGAAATAACATATAAATTTTAACATAAGTAATAATAAAAAATGTAAAAAAGAGGATTCGTAAAATTACTAAATAAGAACACATAAATTAGAAAAAATACACAGAGACTTGAAAGAGTATAGTACCTTAATTACGTCATATAGAAGAGGACAATAATTGGCACAACAACCCTGAAAAATAAATTAGATCTAATTTTCTAGTTATATGCAAGTTTTAAACAATAAACTGGTAAATGTAAAAATTATCAATATTTACATCTATATTTTAAGTAACTAAACTAGAAGTTACTACACATTTACTACTTTCAGATTTTTTTTAACTAACACTTGTTGGGTTTTCCTTTCGCATTTTGTAGATAATTATATTTTTGGCACATAAGTTATTTCAAGAAAGCGGGAATGTAAGATGTGACCGAAAGTCGATAAAACGCAATTTTAATCTTTTCCGGCATCTTAGAGGATTGGAATGTTAAATGTGATTATCTTTATCTATGTAGTGATCGTTTTTAGCTTCCATTCTGTACCAATCAATAATATTTTGTCTATTCAGTTTAAGTCTAAACTCAAATTAATAAGTTTTAACGATTTTTATTATTTGTTACACTAATTATTAAAATAGTTGTAAGATGTGCTTTTAATTACAAATGAACGATTTAAATAATTAAAGAAAAAATTAAACCGTAAGAAAAATGTAATGCAAATATTCCGTTTATGTAAAAGCTTTGCGTGTTTCTTGTTAAATTAAATTAATTGGCAATTGATTGTAATCTCTTTTTAAACGTCTTAAAAAGTTTCGCTTTATAAAAAGAGTTTCATTTTGGTTAGATTAGGATTATAGTATCCATTTCCTTAAAACCAAATCTTATATAATCGATGATGTAAACACTTAAAAAGCTTTACTTAGTATCTTGTTGATGACAAACAGTAGGTGCAGTCTATGTGGCAGATTTTCTTAACATTAAATTTTATTAAAATGTTACTAACGAACGCGAAGCAGGAATTGTTTATCTTTTGTGGGTAATTAAAGCGTTGGCATAATTTTCTGCTAAAACTAATTAGATTTATTTTACCTGTTTATTTACTGAAATTAATCGAATATTTTGTAGTTACAACGTAAGTTTTAGGTACATCATAAAAATTTTCTACAGATATATTTTAGAGCAAAACTTTTTAGCATTGTCAGATTGTCGCATAAATTTACAGTTCCGAGTAAGATAATATTTTAAAGAAAAAAATAGTAGAAAAGATTCTATATTTGTAAAACTTTATAACTAAATAAAGCACATTGGAGAAAAAGAATTTGCTACAGTGACTGAATATTCGAAATAATAGAAACCAAGCATATTTTGGAAAAATTTATAAGTGCACGTTTAAAAAAAAATATTATTTATTATTTTTAGTTAAACTTTTATAATAAAAATGCTAAAATTAATAATAAAACATTTTTTTGATTTAAAGTTTGTCGTAAATAAGAACGACTTTTGAATTATACGAATAGAAAATTTGACTATATTACAGGTTATTATAATAGAGTATATTAGTTATCAAAATTAATAAACATTAAACGTTCTTATTATAATAAGCAAATAGCAATCTTTCCTATATTAAAGTGTAAACATTTATTTTGTTAAAGTATAGATTACTTGTATTCTGTCACATACAATAACCAAAAATTAAAATAGTTGAGTTAATCATTAAACAATACACAATTTTTTTTAATACGGAGATCGTGCCGGAACCTCTTAAGCTCAGCCTATTCTTTAGAGCAATTGGAACACAATAAAGTTTTTTCATCATTTGCTCGGAGGCGTTTGCGGAGTTGGTTGATTTAGCACCACAGCTTGATTCTGGCTTTGTTTTTGTTAACTTTGTTTTATAAATTAAAGTCGTAATAATAAAAAGTATAGACATGTAAATAAATAGTTAAAATCACCGTAAAATATTTCGTAAACTACATTGAGCGACAGTCCTGTCCAGTTTAAAAGGTCCCCTGTTTTCTCGCTTATTATCATTACCATCGAAGCATTGATACTCGCCCAGCGTTCCCGGCAGCTGAACATCTGGGGGATCAATTGCTCAAGGGTCAGTCCAGTTAGTTCTTCTCTAAGGTTGAACTATTGTGGACAAGCAAACACCGTATGTTTTACCTCGTCCACTTCCCCACAATATATGCATTGCGGATTTGGTTTTTTTCGGATCTTATGCAGGTAGATGGCAAAGCAGCCGTGCCCTGACAATACCTCAGGTAATTTCCCATGGTATCTACCCAACCACGGTTTAATGTTGGAGGTAATCCGATGAGTCCATTTGCTCTTATTACCGCTTTGCAATCTTGCCTGTCAGCTTTGTAAAGTCAGCTTTTGTTTGCTAGAAGATTCGTAGCTATAGTTCTGTAGCTTATAAAAATTCTAATATATGTTCTCCTTTGTACTTGCTGTTCTATATCTCAATATTTGCCCTAGTACCGAGCCTTGCAGGACCCTGCACCTAGATTGATAGGCCATCGAAACTTTGTATTATCAGTCCTTTGTTGCTTTGGTATTCTTGAATAATGTTGATGAGGTGAGGTTCCACATTGTTAAGCTTTAGTGCCTAGATGATAATTTAGCTCTCCATGGTATTTGCGCAACTACGGTTCAATGTTTGAGATAATCCGACGTGTCCATTTGCTCTTGTTACCGCTTTGCCATCTTGCCTGTCGGCTTTGTAAAGTCAGTTCTCTGGCTTGTTTTTTGTTTACGATGCCTTTTCTCATGATGAGCCTCTTGTTTGCTAGAAAGTTTGTAGCTATAGTTCTGTAGCTCATAAAAATTCTAATATATGTTTTCCTTTGTAGTTGCTGTTGTATACCTCGATACTTTTCCTAGTACCCACCTTTGCGGAAACCCGTAAATCACCTGGATTGTTTCTAAGCTATCGGAATTCTGTATCATCACACCTCTGTTGTTTTGGTATTATTGAATAATGTTGATAAAGTAAAGTTCCACATTTTTAAGCTTCAGTGCCTTAACTATGACTGGCCACGCCAAGGGAGTTGAATCTAGCGTGACCAAGACACAGAGCTTTCTGGTCTTAAGATATTACGACGTTGCAGTATACAATATAATTACACACAGAGAACATGGATTAAAACAAGTAACGTTAGATCTAATATTATCAACAATGAAAACCAGTATCTAGTTGTAGGTGGTCTAAGCGCGCACACTATGCAATAGTTTGCGTGAGTATATGTGATAATAATACACAAATTAAAAACCTATCAATTACACTGGTCTGCAAAAAAATATTTTTTATCGAGCCCTGACACTATTATGGGTGATTCTTATGTAAAATGACGTCCTGAATCTAAATATGTCTTCCGTTTTCTTCCATCACCCGCCACTTTCGAGGAAGCCCCAAATCTCTAATTTTACCACTTTTCGATATATCAATTATAATTTATTTATCGAACGATAATAATAATTATAATCATTATTATAATAATAAATATATGGATATGAATTTAATTTAAATGGGAAAAAGAACTATTTTAGCTATAAACAGTAATAAATAAATAGATATTAATCGTTACTTGGTGCTTGCTTTCCTTTTATACCCTGAGGTACCGCTCTCTCGTTTCAAAAACCAGCAGTACTTCGCCAAAAAGTCCAGATGCGAGTGAAGGAAGTGAACTTTAAGAGACATGTTACATCCTATGTCCTTGTACGCTAAAAGTTCCTCAACGTAAGCGATATAAGCTTCACTTTTGTGGTTACCCAAGAAGTTCTTACAAACGTTTTGAAATGCAAGCCTAGCTCGTCTTTCTTTTCGATTTAGATGTTCAATAAACGTCGAATCTTGGAAGAGTTGTCTAATCTGGGGACCAACAAAAACGCCTTTTTTGATTTTAGCTTCGCTAAGACGAGCAAATTTAGTTTTCAAAAATTGAAATGCGCCACCTGTCTTGTCCACTGCTTTCACAAACTGGTTGATCAATCCAAGTTTGATGTGTAAAGGTAGTAAGTAAATATTTTCCTTCGGAACCAAAGGATTGTGGGCGACATTTTTCTAACCAGGAATAAGATTTTATCGCAGAGGCCAGTCCCGTACGATGTAATGTTTGTCTCGGGCTCGGCTATCCCATTCACAAAGGAAGCAGCAATATTTTGTGAATCCTGATTGCAAGCCCGTGAGTAGAACAACAACTTTTAAGTCAGCGCAAAGTTTCCACTTATAATCATAATAACTAATTTTATCAAGGATTCTGAAGATGTTTTTGTACGTTTCCTTCATATCAACAGAGTATGCAACTGGAACTGATGGGAAGTCATTCCCATTTGCCAACAGGACAACTTTTAAGCTTGTTTTTGATGAGTCTATAAACAGTCCCTCCATTTTTCTGAGTCACATGGCATCTGTAGCTTTGTCATCAATAAATTTGCATTAGGGCAGAACACTAAACCTTTATCTTCTGAGAAAAAACATTTCAGGGTTGCTTGTCTGGTCCTTGAAGAAGATATTTTTACACCCTTTTCTAAAAGATTCCACTGTTGAAGTCGCGATCCTAGGAGCTGAGATTTAGTCTTGGGTAACTGCAAATCCCTGACAAGATCATTTAATTCCGATTGAGTGAGGAGGTGAGGTTGCCGAGAAACTAAATTTGTGGAATACTCTTCATCATCATTGAACGTATCATTCGAAGCCCCAGGTTGTGGCTCAGTCTTTTAAATCAATTTCCGGCTCTAGAGTATAAGTGTTTGGGGGCTCTGGGATTGGCAAAGTATGGTTATGAGGAACAGGTCTTAGAGCTGACGGAATATTGGGATACTGAATTGTATGCTTACTTTTGCTCGAAAACCCGACGATGGAAGTCATACAAAAGTAACAATCTGTAAGATGACAGCGAAGTTCACGCCAAACCATGGGCACAGCAAATGGCATTGATTTACGGTTACCTTTGAGCTATTTGGTCAAACTACTGTAACAAGTCGTACAGCAAACTGATGGAGCCCAAGTCTTGTCCTGGTCTCCAACTTGACAATCAAAGTATAATTTATAAGCTGTTTTAACAAGTGGAGAAAGGGGTTTTCGTTGCGCTTTTAAAGTTAATTCTCCGCAGACATAGCAGAAGCTATCTGGATGATTTTTACAGTAATTCAACGCCCGACATTAACCACAAATCACGCTTAGTCACTTGAAAAAATCCGGAGTAAAAGTAGTTTTACTGTTTTACACAAATGAACAAAAATGAATACAAAATCCAGCACGTTTAAAACGTCGAAAAGTTAATTCTGCAACAGCTATAGATGTACTGATTAATGTAATACAACAATACAACAATGTAATATACTATAATGAGAAGAGTAATACAAGTTCAAATCTGTCGAAAATTCCTGTTCAAACCTGCTTGTGGTATTGAGATCACCAGCGTCGTGCAGTGAATCTTCCTAACTGTTTATTGATATTTTTTTACTGTTCTTATATATTTGTATTTTATTGTTGTCTTTATATACATTTTATAGCAAAACTTTTGCCATATACTTTGGTATAAATTTTATTACCTGCTTTGAGATCTTTAACGGCTATAAGTTAAAATTCTAAAAAAAATGCAAAAAATAAAATAAAAATGGGGTTCCTTCAAACTAGTTGGGTGATGGGTAAAAGCGGAGCTCATTTTTGGATTCAGAAGGTCACTTTACATAAGAATCGTCAAGAATGGTATCAGGGCCGATTTTCATGCAGACTAGTGTTATACACAAAAATATCCTTAGCCAAATATGGCACAAAAACTTAATTAAGCGTAGAACTATGCTGGTTTATAAATAATTTGTGTTTGCATTCAATTTCTAGAATTATAACAATGTTTTTGCAATTGGCCAAAAGACTACTATCAAGAACATTAGTTTATTGTTTATAATTTTTTAAAGATAAGAAAAATAAAACCTAAATATTGCTTTACAAGAAGAAAACATATATTGACCAAACTATACAAAGTGGTGACTTAAAAACGCAGCATAGGAATCTAATTTAAAGAAAAACCCTATATTTTATAGAAAATCTATTTATGCTATTGTTTACAATTTTCCATTTCCCAGAACTAAAAAATTGAAGAAATTACTTTTAGAAGAATTGATACTGCCATGGGATTATAAAACCTTACTTACATTTTAACGTCATTAAGTTTTATTAATTTTATGAGTGATTATAAAATCATAAAACGAGTAATAAAGAAACAGAATTATTTTTTTTAAACAATAAACAAATACGAAATTACAGCATAAACAGAAAATCATAGTAAATGTTGAAACCAATCACCGTTTACTGGTAAACAATGACCCAGAAAAAAATAGTTTGGTGAAAAATCGGAAGATCTGGCAGACGACCCGTTAATTGCACAATTTGAACCAATGACCTTATTGGAAAAACTCATTTAAAAATGTGCAACGACAATGTAAATTTTATTAGATATTTAAATATTTTGATATCTAGTGGCTTCAAAACTAAGTTTAACTGTTGTTAGTAAAGTTTGTGGTAAGCAAAATTTCTGTTAGAGTAGAAAATACGAATAACTTTGAAAAACAATAAGAATTAATACATTAAAAAATAGATATATAAAGTGATTTATAGTAGAGCAGGTATAAAATGCTTATACAGGGTGTCCCACGAGGTACTGTACATACTGAAATGGTATGTTCCTTAGGTCAATTTAAGTAGAAAACGTCCAATTCGCCATAGTTACACAGGTACAAGCGTTCAAAGTTTATAAATGCTCACACATTTTTTGAAAATTATTATTATTGAAAACAGAAAATCGAACTACAAAACAAACATAAAAAAACAAACAAAAAAAAATCACATCAAATGCTCAAAATGACCTCCTTCGGCATTAATACAACGACGGCTGCGATCTAAAATGGACCGAGTAGCCGCTCGAAGCACCTGCTGGTTGTTCCACACACATCCAGGATACGCTGTATTAGTTCAGCTCTGGTATTAACTTTTACCTCGTATACTAAACTTTTCACATGACCCCACAGATAGAATTCCAAAGGTGTGAGATCGGGCGATCTCGGTAGCCAAGCATGCGGGCCTCTACGCCCAATCCACCTTTTGGGGTAAACAACATTTAGATATTCCGTCACATGCCGACTAAAATGTGGAGAAGCTCCATCATGTTGCAGAAACATTTGTTATCTTGTTAGTAAAGGTACTTCCTCCAAAAGCGGTAGCAATTCATTCCGCAAAAAGTTAGCATATGCTTCTTCTGTCAGACGTTCCTCAAAGAAAAAAGGTCCAATAAGTTGATCGTCAATCATGCCACACCATACGTTAACAGAAAATCTGCGCTGAAAGTTAGTTTCTGTTGTGCCATGTGGATTTTGATAAGACTACAAATGAGAATTACGTGTATTGTTCACTCCATCTCTAGTAAATTGCGCCTCGTCGCTAAATAAAATGAATGGAACTAATTGTGGATTTACCTGTAGCCAGTGGCAGAAATTCAATCGGGCAGCAAAATCTCTAGGTTCTAGATGCTGAACCTGTTGTATGTGATAGGGATACAAAAGCCCATCATGTAATGTTCGCCATACTGACATACGGGGAAGTCCCGTTCAAAAAGAAATTCTTCTAGTACTCAACCCTGGACTCCGATCAACCATCTGTAGAATGTTTTCCTGCTCATTCACATTTAACTGCACAGGACGGTCAGATCTTGTTGAAACTGATGGAAATGAACCATGAGTCCGTACATGTTGAAACACAGAAGAAAAGGTTTGGTGATTTGGCACCCTCCTGTTGGGAAATCTTCGTTCATATTCCCTAACGGCAGATCTCGCATTTCCATCACAAAATCCATAAATGTTATGATATCAGCATACTCTTCGTTAGAAAAATGAGAAGGCATTTTGCATTTAAATTACACTTTATTTAATAAAATCGATTGTGACATTAGTAGAAAAGAAAGCAATAAATGACATATTGTTCGGCTTTTGTTTCCCAGTTGACTAAGAATAATTAATTTTCAAAAAATGTGTAATAAGTTATAAACTTTGAACGCTTGTATCTGTGTAACTATGGCGAATTCGACCTTTGTTTATAGGACGTTTTCTACTTTATTGGCCTAAGGAACATACCATTTCAGTATGTACAGTACCTCGTGGGACACCCTGTATAGAAGAATTAACATAATTACAAATTTTTGTTTTTTTAATATAATTACTTTAAAACGAAAAAATATTATGAAAACAAAATCGTTATATATAAACATAAAGTACAACGTACATAACAATAGCTGTAGAGTTACTTTAAAAATAATTTTTAATTAGTTACATAATATTAGAAAAAAACGACCTATTACGTTTATTCGTAATGCAACACGTAAATAATATCAAAATTAAAAGATAATAATTTTGTAGTAATTAAAAACTAAATAAAAACTAAAAAAACAAACAAAAATAACTGTATGACAATTATACGAATATAACAGTATTATCAAATAACGTAAAATCAAAAATAAAACATCGCAAAAAAACCTTTAATTAATATAAGATCAAAGAATATACTAGGTTTATGTATATTGTTCAAACAAAAAACTGAAAAATTACCGTATAACGAACAAACTTACATTTTTTTAATCTCACAAAAACATTAAGTTGACTAAATTTTAACTTTGAATTTGCTCTTTAACGCAGTTAATTATTTTGAAGTATATCTAGTTTAAAATAAAATTTTTGTAAACTGGAATAAAACTTGTCTATTTTTTTTATTAAAATCGTAATTGTTTAAACGAATTGCAACATAAGTGTAAAGTATATTTCTTTTGAAATTATAGTCTGCTATTAGAATAGTTGCCTAAATTAGATGAATTTGCGTTAAAGCACAGACAAAAATACATTTTCGCAAAAAACCTTAGTTCTTAAAAACCCGATTGATCTTTAAATATATTACAATTATTTTTACTTTTAAAAAATACTTCTTGTTATTAAGCGTTTAAATACTTCTTACTTTTGTACTAATGTGTAAATGTTTACAACTTTAGTTATAATAACTTCTCTCTATGTAAAGTATTTAAAATATTTCTTAGTTTAAGCTTGTAAAAAAGGCAAAAGCCTCTTTGTAATATTAACTTGAGCAACTTCATTAAAAGTTTTGACAAATGGCCTCTGGTATTTAATTTCGTATTGTTGCCAAAGTTTTTTACTAACTAAATCCACTTTACTAAAACAAATTTAGAATAATTATAATTTGTGTTACATTTAAAATGAGCACAGTTAAATGTTGATACACACATTTGTTTATTGCAAGCTTAAAACTTTAATTAAGTTACATTTTTACAAAATTTATTTCTTAGTGAATTAAGCAAGATTTTGATATTTACACTATTAATAGACCAAAAAATATAAGTTTGAATTATTATGTCGTATGTGATTTAATATTTAAAGTAACTTTTAAGTTACTGTGATTTAAAAATTAAAGTTATAAAAACTTCTATTAGTATTATATAACAAACAAAATAAAAACATACATTGTAGAACAAACTGAAGCTTATTAAGAGCACTAGGTCTAGTTGCCACCTATTTTTGGAAAACTTTTACGAACAAAGGCATTACATCAAATAACCAGTTACCATTAATGTAAAAATAAACTTTAACTTAAAGTTCATAACTAAGTTTTAAACGTACAAATCTTCAAAACAAAAAACCCAAATCAAACAGCAAAAATAAAACGAAAGAAAACGAAAAAACATACGTAAAACTTTAAAAAAACATTTGCTTATCATTGATTATTATAAAAAAAAATTTACAATAAAAGTTAAATATTGATAAATAAAATAAACCAAAAATAATTTAAAAAACTACCCGAAATTTAATAAATCAGAAATCAACCAAATTATAGAAAGAATAAATTCGAAAAAAAAAACATAGTCGCACTAAAACTAAAAGCTACTAAAACTAAAACAAGCTACTTAATTTTTAAAAAATGTCAAATTTTTTTGAATTTTGACAAAATTTAAATAAAATTTTTATATTGCTCAAATAAGTTTACTTTTGTCTATATACTACATAAATTTGATAAAAGTATAAAATTTAAATATATCGTCGGCTTAATCAGCACACTGCGTAACTCCAGTTTTCCTAATTACTCAGGAGAGACAAAAAACCGTTTATATTTTACGTAATTAAAAAAACTATGTATTTAGAGAAGACCATTGATCAAAGTAGTTGTCTGAGTTGCTCTCGTGACATCCAAACCGGTTGTCTGTATCTAATATTTAATGAATTAATATTTTTCCATAAAAAATGGAGTTACGCATTTTTCTAAAAATATACAAAAATAAGTTTGGAGATAGGTATTTTGTATCAGTAAGAAAACATCAAATTTTTTTTTCAACTCTTGTAAATGTTTAAATTTTTTTAGTTTTAATTTTTAGTCTTTTCTTATGAAGCTGAGGTAAGTTTTTAGAATTAATTGGTACAAATTTAGAAACATTGTACCTCATTGGCAAAAGCTGCCAATCATGTACATGTCGGAGTTTATAGAAAACGCCATTATTTAATAAATACTTCAATGCTTTGAACCGGTGAACCACATGTTTTACCTGGCTTAATGGAATTACAATGTTTATTTCGTCAAATTTTTTGAAGAAATTATGCTGCAAATACTCCACTTTGTATGGTGTCTTCTGGCACGCTGTCTTGCAAATTTGGACATAGTCTGCTGGGACGTTAATTTTTTTGGTTCAGATATGTCTCTCAATAACAGAATGAACACTATTTACCTCCATCTGGGTGTGTCCTTTTTGTAAATACTTTTGGATTATTGTGACATTTGTTTGCATTGCACAATTAAATAAAGCATTTGATAACGTTGCGCTTCGATTTTGATAGCCGCATTCATCACTGTAGATAATTATTTCCTTGTCTTGTACTGGATATACATCAAAATGGCTTTCCAAAAAATGTATTATAATGGTCGTAAACTCATTACTGGTCAAACCACCTTCCGACTCATTCCATAGGTAACAGTAGCCTTGCTGACGTTTAATGTCAAAAATTGTAAAATTATGCACAATTTATTTTGTTTTGTAATATAAACTTGAGACGTTGGATTTGGGACAAAGTAATACTGACTGTAAATCCATAGTAAATACTTCACTAATGGACTCTTTATCTTTCGATTTATCCTCCCTAGCTTCTTTTTTCATTTGTACGTGTTTATTGTACTTTTCTTCCGTCAAATTTCCAGTCTCAAATGCCACACAAATGTCACATAAATCTTTTTTGGGTCTATATAAAGAAAGTCTCTTGTTATCAAACTCTTTGAGAAACGTTGCAATTGATAAAGGGTTTTCATTTCGATTTCTGCAAAATTCTGTTTTATAGAGTTGAAACAATTGGGACTTAGACATCCATCCTGGGTAACGAATTAAAAAATTCATGGAGAGATTTAATACGAAGATCTTGCGTTTGCTTGCTACCAACTGATATTACTTCATTCCATGTTTTTTTGTTTACAGCATATTTTGTAGACCGTGTTCGTTTTCAAAATTCGTCTTCTAGGTCCTCTCGCGGTAGTGGATTATGCGAAATAGACTCTTCTATCTGTAAACTTTCAGCCTCAATCGGATCTGCAATATAGTACATTCTTCTGATTCAATCTTCATATTGTCTACTAAGTTTACTCCTTGTACATCAATGATTTCTTCACCGCGAATATTGTCATTAACAGAAAAATCAGTTTCTTCAAAAACTGCTAATATCTTATCTTGATCAAGTTCCACTTCGCCGCAATCAAAATGTACGTTGCTTTCATTATACTCTGAGTTATTACAGCACTGGACGTTTATTTGATCTAAAAAGTTGCACTTAATTAGTAAAGTTAGTTTCTACAACTACTTTGTAACCTACTATTATTATCCAAAATGATCACTTCAACATTTTCAATAAGTGAAATTGGATCCACATCATCACACTCTGGGTTATTAAAATCATTGTTAGCATTAGTATGTTCATCTTCAATTAGGCTTAGATTTATCTGTTCTGATCTATTATTTTGCTTATTTTCGGTATCAACATTAAATGTAGAATCTATGGGTAAATTTTCTTCCTTTGTAGGCAGTATCTGCTGCTGATTTTTTTTTTATTCTACTAGACATTTTTTGTTTTTTTTTAAAGGTGGTGACTAATATGTAAAAATCATACAATAATTCATCAAAGATTTTATTATTTCAAAGTAATAGGTGTTGTAACGTATGGCTAATCCATTTTAAGCAAGTACGGCACCAAAATAAAATTACAAAAAAACTACTAAGTAGGTTATAAAAGTGAGTATCTCCCTCTCAAAGCAGAGCAATAACACTATTAGGTTTTATGAAAAGTGCGTAACTCCCCGGTGCATAAGACATTAAAGAAAGTATTTTTAATTACCATCACTGAAGCTTAATTTATAATCAAAAGTTAGTAAAACATCTTACCTAATGTAGAATTAATCTGTTCGTATAGATTGCACTTATTTCACTTCAAAATCACAAGTTATTGCACAGCTGCACGTGTGTATGGTAGCTCTAATGACAAATAATGGAGTTAGGCATTTTTCTTACTGAAATTGGCACGAAGGAGTTAGGTAGTTTTCTGATGCAGCCGTAGCTAGTAAACCAAATTTTTTATGGAGATACGGAAGATTCTATAGCGTTCGGCGGAAAATTTCACAAAAGATGTCGCCAAAATCCTATTTTGTACATAAAGTGGAGTTACGCAGTTTGCTGATTAAGCCGACGATATTTATCATTAATCAATTAGTGTACAGTTTTTTGTTTTTTTTTCATTTCTAATTTTAGATATTATTTGACTTTAAACTTAGGGGTCAGAATTTTTTACTCCGATAGTAATTACAAAGTATTTAACTTATAGTTAAAACAAATCATAAAAACGATTTAAAAGTATAGTATACTTGCAGTTGATTTAAAAGCTAATATGGAATAAAAAATAAAGATTACAAAATACATATAAATTACCCACATTGTTCTTCGGTCAATTAAAACACAAAATTAATAACCACTCTATAATAAAAAAACATAAATTAAAAAATAATTACTAACAAAACTAAAAAACAAAATATTAGAAATAACCAAAATTAAACTTACTATTTTACTAAATAGGGAGAGAAAAAGTAACAGTTATTAAAAAATGACAGTTCAGTTTAGCTTTGGTGTTAGATATAAGAGAACACCACTTCAAAAAAGCACACAGGGTAAACGAACCAAATTCAATTTTTCAGTTGCCGAGCTTTATATAAGATAATTCTAAGAAAAGAACATTATAAAAATACTTCCAGGACGTGTGATACACAAACGGTTATTTAAGTATTTGTTTTTATTAAAACTTAATAACATATGTGGATAAAACTAAAATCTATAATTACGAAATCTAATTATTCTTTAAATATATTTTAAAATTACATAATTTCATTACAATTTGATTTACATTAAAATAAAACTCATTGTTTTTAGCAATTGTAACATAAACTAAGTGATTATATTTGTTTTAATAAAAATTGCTAGTGTTATTATAGCAATAACACAGAGATTTATGTTAGTAATAATAAATCTGACATACATGACAGATAACAAAAAAAATTATGACTATAGTATTAGTGCCAATTTCTAGTTATAAACTTCTACTACACTTTACCGACCTGTTAAATACACCAAACAAGCGGAAGCACAAAAACAAAATATTATTACTTTAATATAATTATACACCTATACAAATTTATTATAATTAATTGTACGTTCCAATATCAGAAGAAACCCCTGTATCCAGCTACAATTTTTGAATATAGAACATTGCTAGTTTTACAAAAGTAAGTTATCTGATTACAACAAAAGTAAAAAACACAAAAACGGCAATCATCGAAATTTAAATACAACTATATCGTGTACAAGTGTTTAAGCACTACTATACTTATGTATTTTTTGAATATTTTGTAATACATTGGTTTCAGGATATGTTACTTTATTAATTTTTATAACCTTTGTAGTACAAGGTAATTATTGATTTATAGAATTGTAAGACGGCGGTTAGGATAGATTATTTTTTCTGTTTTTACAATTTTGTAAATTGGCGGATGATTCATATTGAACCATCTACTGTACATAATTCTTGTACTTATATTAGTAATAGTTTGTTCTGTATAACTCGTTTTACTGTGTATTCATTTTGGAAACCTTTTTCATGTTAAACCATCTATTATACAAAATTCTTGTAAACGTTTAGTAATACTTTGATTTGTATAACACCTTTTGGTTTGTACTTAGATATTTTTTAGTCAGTATGAATTCGGAACTCGTATAGTAAACTTGTAAATTACATAATAAAAAATTTATTATACTCAAATTTAATTTCAATACATTATTTTATTTAACAAGTTGCAGTACGCAACATTTTGGTCCTTTGTAACAAATTGAATCAGTGTTGTTCATAAATAAACAATTAAAATTGCATCACTTAGTGATTAAATATCGTGACGCATAAAATCGTAAGAAATTACAAGACTACGCAGAAACACTCTTCAAGCCATCAATAAGGTCAGTAATCCTTTAAATTTATTCATAAATCGCACTTTCCTTGTGGCATGCTTGGGTAATTGTATAACTATTAATTTCTAAGTTAAATAAAATTGTATACATTTTGTAACAATAACTAGGCTACTGCAGACTAGATAGGTTTATAGTTACGTATTAATAAATCTATTTGTTTTCTTTATATATTATCATAAAAAATCAAATCAAAATCATGACTTCTCTTAAAGATTTACGTACAAATCGGAGTATTATTAAAGGTGGTTTTTTTAAATCATACTATGATAAATTGGACAGCAATCAAATTGATGTAATTCAGTTAGAAATTCGTGTGCAAGAATTTGAAACTCTTAAAAATAAATTCGAAACCATTCAAACAGAAATAGAATCAATAGATGCAGATACTTCGTGTGAAAATCAAATACTTGAGCGCAAATTATTTGAAAATGATTTTTTTGAATATTTGGCCCGAGCAAAAGGTTTAATAAAGCAATTAAATATAAATCATACACTAACGTCAGATTCGCTACCGAGTTCAGTGTGTAAAAATAATACTAAACTTGTTAAATTACCACCTATTCCGTTACCTACCTTTGACGGTTCTTATGACCAATGGAAGTATTTTAAAGATACATTTGAATCAATCATCCATAATAATAGTAACCTATCAGATATACAAAAATTTCATTATTTGCGGTTATCTCTTAAAGGCGAAGCGTCAGAATTATTAAAATCGTTAGAAATTTCTACTGAAAACTACAAAATTGCATGGAAAAGGTTAATTAATCGATTCGAAAACAAACAACTTCTAGTAAATAATCACATCAAAGCGCTTTTTCAATTATCAGAATTGACAAAAGAATCGCAAAAATTACTACAGCACTTACATGATGCTCTAAATAAGCATTTACGTGCACTAGAGGCACTAGAACAATATGTTAGGCATTGGGATACCATCATTATTTATTCGATAGTAAATAAGCTGGATTCTATCATTCGTAGGGAATGGGAGGCATCCGCTATTAGAATTAAACAAAAGTCATTTCCGACAATAAATGAAATTTTGAATTTTCTTGAGAATAAATGTAGATTACTAGAAACATTAAGCTCAGATAATAAAAACTGTAAAACTACGATTGAATCAAAAATAAACGCGTACG
The DNA here is from genome assembly GCA_035610365.1 of Aquatica leii. NCBI lineage: Eukaryota > Metazoa > Arthropoda > Insecta > Coleoptera > Lampyridae > Aquatica > Aquatica leii. The sequence continues at coordinate 32,384,019 of CM069439.1, forward strand.
TATCAACTGATGAATTAAAATGTTTATTTTGTACAAAACATCACACTATTAACGATTGTGTAGAATTCTTAAAGCTTTCACCAGACAGTAGATTTAAGGAAGTGAAACAAAAAAAAATTATGCGTAAATTGTTTACGAAAAAATCACACAACAAAACGTTGTAAAAATTAGCAAAATGCAAAACTTGTCAAAAACGACATCATTCATTGCTACATTTAACAGAACCTCAAGATCCACAAACTGTGTCGATACAAAATCAACAAAATAATGAAACAGCTGTAATTCCAATAGTTAATGCTCATATTAGTAACTTATCAAATCAAGTATTGTTATCAACCGCAGTTGTAAAGACTCCGGATAAAACCAGAAATTTTCATTCATATCGAGTTTTGTTAGACAGTGGGTCCCAGAGTAACTTCATTACAACGAAATTTGCTAAAAAACTAAACTTACCTCAAAAGGAAATAAAAATCGCAGTTTCTGGATTAAACAGTAAATTAAGTAAAATTAGGTTTAGTATGCAAGTAAACATAAGATCTACTTAAAATCGTTTTAATTCAAATATAAATTGCTCAATTATTCCAAAAATAACTGATAATTTGCCATCGAATAACTTTGACAAATCGGTTTTAAATATACCTCAGAATATCAAACTAGCAGACCCTGAATTCAATATATCTAGCAATTTGGATATGTTAATTGAGGCAGAAACATTTTGGCAGTTATTGAAATCGGGACAGTTAAGTTTAGGAAAACATAAACCTATACTACAGGAAACTTTATTAGGCTGGGTCAAATCTCTCAAAAATTGTATAATTCAACAATCCAGTGTAATCTTGTATGCTTAAACGAGATTAATAAGGCCTTGCAAAAGTTTTGAGAGTTTGAAAATATTGATAATGATTTACCTCAATCAGAGGATAATAAACAAGTAGAATTATTCTATCAAGCTACTACTTAACGGGATCTCACAGGCAGATTTATTGTAAAATTACCCTAAAAAAAATCAGCTAGTAGTTTAGGAGAATCAAAACACATTGCATTAAAACGATTTTATTCAATTGAAAAGAAACTTAATAAAGATCCTAAACTTAAAGAAGAATACACTCAGTTTATGGAGGAATACATAATTCTAAATCATATGTCAAATATAACACATAATAATGATAAAAATTCATATTATATTCCGAAACATTTCTTAAAAAAGAACAACAGTCTCACTACAAAACTGCGCGTAGTGTTTGATGCATCGTGCAAATCTGATAATGGTATTTCATTAAATGATATACAATACCTACATAGGCCCCAAATTACAAACTGATCTAATATCAGTTATTTTACGCTTTCGAATGCACAAGTATCTTTTGACGGGAGATATTACTAAAATGTATCGACAAATTTTAATCAATCTAGACGACAGGAAATTACAAAAAATATTGTAGAGGTCAAATTCAAACAAACCAGTCGATACTTATACATTAAATACTGTCACTTATGGTACTGCCAGTGCCCCGTTTTTAGCGATACGATGTTTACAGCAACTTGCATATGAACATCAATCAAAATTTCCCATATCTAGTAAAATCATTCATGATGACTTCTATATCGATGACCTATTAACCGGGTCAGATGTTGTTCAACAATTAGAATCTTTGTATCATGAGATATTAACTATACTTAAATCCGGGGGCTTTTCACTAAATAAATGGGCATCAAATAAATCTTATTTATTATCAAAAATTTCGGCTTCTAATTTAAATTTTAAATATAGGCGACAATAATAAAACACATGCATTAGGTCTTCTGTGGCACTCTAATTGTGATCAATTAAGTTACCAAATTCGAGATGTACTAGATAATCGTCCCGTAACCAAACGTACAATATTGTCTGTAATATCTCAAATTTATGATTCATTAGGGCTTTTAGGACCAGTCATAATTGTTACAAAAATATTGCTGCAAAAACTGTGGCAACTACAAATAGCCTGGGATGATAACATTCCACAAAATCTCTCTACAGACTGGAAGAAATTTTATAATAATCTATCAAAATTAAACAATTCAAAAGTACCAAGATATGTTAAAAGTGACGACTGAACTGTTATCGACCTTATTGGATTTGCAGATGCATCCCAAGTAGCATATGAGGCATGTGTGTACATTCGAAGCGTAAATAACCGCAAGGAAGTAAACATAAACCTCTTATGCGCTAAATCAAAAGTTGCACCAATAAGGTCTATTTCTATTCCCAGATTAGAGTTATGTGCCGCTCTGCTATTATCAAAACTTATGAAAAGGGTTAAAACCGCGCTTAATATTAATGTAAATTGAGCGTACTTGTGCAGTGACTTTACTGTAACATTATCATGGTTAAATGCCGAAGCAAATACATGAAAGGTTTTTGTAGCGAATAGGGTTTCACAAATTCAGAGCTTAACTTCAGATGCAGAGTGGTATTATGTCAAATCTGATCAAAGTCCTGCCGATTTTATATCACGGGGAGTATGTCCTACTATATTAATTAATTTAAAAACTTTGTGGCATGGTCCTCCCTGCTTAAAATTGTCTTACAAAGAATGGGCAGTCAAAGCACATAAACAAAATTAACTCGTCTTCTGAGTGCAATAAAGAAATTCGTAATTCAAAACTGACTGTATTAGCAACAAGCTCCAACGCGTTATCGCATACGTTAATCGATTTAAACAAAATTCTCTTACAAAAACAAAACAATACGGTCATTTCACTGTGACTGAGTTCAATAATGCCACAAATACAGTAGTAAAGATTGCACAATCACAAATGTTCGGGCTTGAAATCGACAATATAAAGAAAAACAATTGTGTTCAACAGGGTAGTAAGTTGCTACAATTGAATCCTTTTATAGATTCCGAAGGTGAAGAGTAGGTTGAACAAATCTACATATAGTTTTCATAAGAAACATCCCATAGTTCTAAACAGTAATCATCCTTTGTCACTTTTACTTGCCAGATCGGAACATTTGCGACTATTACATGCAGGTTCTCAATTGTTACTGGCGTCATTACTTGAAAAATTTTGGATACTTTCAGGTAGAAATTTAACTAGAAAGGTAATACATAAATGTATAAAATGTTTTCGTACAAAACCCACAGATACAAATTATATCATTGCAGATCTGCCAAGTTATCGTATAATGCCTGAAACACCATTTATAAATTGCGGAATAGATTACTGCGGACCTTTTAAGTTACGTGACCGCGCAACCAGAAATTACAAAATTACCAAAGCATACGTTTGTATTTATGTTTGCATGGTTACTAAAGCAATACATATGGAACTCATTAGCGAGTTGACGTCAGAAAAATTTTTATCTGCACTAAAAAGATTTATAGCAAGCAGAGTCAAAGTCAAAAATATATTTTCAGATAATGCTAGCAATTTTAAAGGAGCACAGTCAGAATTATATGTTTTTCTTAATTTAATAAACAATACTATTTCAACTAAACTGCATCAAGAAGGTATTTGTTGGAAATTTATTCCTAGTCGGTCTCCTCACATGGGAGGCCTTTGGGAGGCGGGGGTTAAAAGTTTTAAATCTAATTTTAAAAGAGTTGTGGGTGAATCAATCCTTACGTTTGAAGGGTTTAATACAATAGTTACTCAAACCGAAGCATGCTTAAACTCCAGACCGTTATTGCCTTTATCCAGTGACCCTAATGATCTTCTCCCTCTCACTCCCGGTCATTTTTTATTGGCCAAAGTTTGATGGCACTACCAGAACCAACGGTGTACAATGTCAACGACAATCGATTTAGTAGATTCCAGCGCTTAGAAACAACATTTTTGGAAACGTTGGTCTAAAGAGAATTGTAAGTTAGAAAAAAGTGGCATATAAAAAATGCCGACGTGATCAAACAAAGGAAAATAGTGGTCATCAAAGAAGAAAATCTACCTCCTCCAAAATGGTGCCTTGGAAGAATTGTTCAAGTGCACCCAGGTAGTGATAGTGTTGTTCGTGTTGTGAGTGTGAAAACAAATAACGGAGTGCATAAACGACCGGTAACAAAAATGTGTGTCTTACCGATTAGTGATAACTACGATAACAATAGTGATAATCACACTGCATGAGCTAAATGTAATTGTTCAATCATTTACTTGTACGATTGTTAAAACTTTCAGTGGATTCTTTCAAAGGTGGCGGTATGTTGAAGCGATTGTAAGAAGGCCGTTAAGACAGATTATTTTATCTGTTTTTACAAATTCATATTAAACTATCTACTGTACATAATTCATGTAAACGTATATTAGTAATAATTTGTTCTGTATAATTTGTTTTACTGTGTATTCATTTTACAAACCTTTTTCATGTTAAACCATCTATTATACATAATTCTTGTAAACGTTTAGTAATATTTTGATTTGTATAACACTTTTTAGTTTTTAGACATTTTTTAGTCAGTATAAATTCGGAACTTGTATAGTTAACTTGTAAATTACATAACAACGCATTTAATTTACTCAAATTTAATTTCAATACATTCTTTTATTTAACAAGTTGCAGTACGCAACATACATAAGTAAAAAATAAAATTAAAAAAAAACATATATACATAAGCTCCTAAAAACATAAATCACAGAGAATTTACTAAAAATCTAATTAATGTATAATAATGTTGTTTTACTAGCTTTTTTATTTTTTTGTGTTATTTAATTATTTAAACAAAACGAAAATCGTATAATTTGCTGCTTTCAATTAAATTAATTCAACAACCTATATAAATAGTACAGAAAATATACACCCACTTAACGAATGTAACTTAACAGCAAAATTACGTGTATCTTTGTTAACGTATAAATTAGTTATTATTTTAAAATTATATTTTTTATTACTACCTATTCTTTTAATAGTGCCTATTACGTCGCACTAATATTATCTTAAGTGTATACAAATTAAGTAAAAATTTTAAGCTTTGGCAACTAAAAAAACATGAAATTTTTAAATAAATTGCAAAGTAAGTAATCGTTTATTATTTAAATTAGTTAGTAAACTAAAATATCTTGTGCTTGTATAACGAGTTACAGTTATAGCAAACGATAAGTTTTTTAAATAAACAAAATGTGTCAAAGCTGTATAAGTTGAAAATAACAATAAATAATTTGATTACTTTTTATAAGCAATAGATTAGCTCGTTACTCAGTTCCTAACTAAGTTAAACTAAGTTACTAAATGTAATTTCATTATAACCAGACAAAATCCCGATCATTCGAAAAACTGTCGCGTTTATTATAACTAAAGTAATATTTTATGGTTGATTAAGTTAACGTAGCTCGTAGTACATAAAAACTCGTTTGCCAAATTTTGGGTTGCCCGCAATATATTACATTATAGTTATGCGTGTATAGCGTTTGGACGGTATCAGCTGCCGTTGTTAGTGATATAAAACTTTGCAAATGTAACATTTTAGCAAAACACCATTTTCACGTCACTATTATTAATCGCGATGTTATCAACTCCATCAACAGAAAATTACCTTCATATCCTGTTATAATTTATACGTTTATCGACTTAAAATACGTAGCTACTATTTATATGTTTTTAGTTGTAAAACTACATGTCCTTGCTGTAAAATCTAAATTTAATAATAATTATTTTAAAACGTAAAATGTAGATTAATATTAAACCGATTACCTAAAGCTTATTAATTAATGTGATTACTTTGTAACAAAAAAAGCAAAATACATTTTTTAATATAAGATTATTTTTATAAATCACGTACATGTATTTTAATATGAAAACATATTTTAGGTTAAATAATTTTTTACTGTTCTTGATAGAATTTATTTTTAATTTCACGGATTTTAACCCATTACAAATATTTAAAGTACATAACATATATAACAGAACTAATTGTTTAAATACTAAATGTGTATTTTTGCAATAACATTCCTCCGGCTGTTTAAAAAAAAAAATGTAGAAATGTTAAAAATTGTCATAAAATTATATATATTAATAAGTATAAATACTTAACCAAAACCACAAAAATTTTAAGTTTACGTTTTACGCTTAATAGTTAAATTAATTTATATTAAGCTTTAGAACTTTAATCTCTAAAAAGTTTTTTCTCTCACTATAAATTAAAAAACTTAAATTTAAATAACGCATTAACTTGATTAAAAAATCCTTAGTTTTTAAATTACAATTGATTTAGTATTTTTTTTAGTGTATGCATTTGTTTTACAGTATTAACTACATTAAACAAAAAATATATAAAACGCTTTACACCTACAATTTTTTTTTGTTTTATACAGCTTACAAAATCAATTATTTTTAAACGTTACATTTAAACCAACTACAAAAAGGTATAAAAACTAAAAATATTAATACAAAGTGCAAGTTATATTTGTCAAACAAAAAAGTATTGGACAGCTTTTGCAATGTAATTTAAATGCTGTCACATATCAAAATGCTTTATAAAAATTTTAATATTTTTTTATAACCAACTTTTTTTTAAATAATTATTTTACAAAATTAAATTCAGAATATTAAATAATTTTAATCTAAAAACCAAAATAAATTACTTTGTTTGCCATTCCAGAACTAATTTACAAAAATTTTGATTTGTTTTAAAATTTGAAGAAACATAAAGTTAACTTTCATTTTGTCTACGTCAAATAATTAACTTGGTTTTAAAGTTTATTTATAAAGGTAAATAAAGTTGTAAAGATGTATTGAATGTATCTAAACTAAAACAATTTCATAAATAATTTTAAAAAATGTATTTTTTGTTATTTTTAATTAATTTGCAACAATCCAAAATTGCTTAAAGTGTGTTAATTAATTCTACAAAAAATCAAATAAATTTGATATTAGTCAAAACACAAATAGTTAAAGAATGTTAAATAACTTTTTTAATTCAAATTTTCATTGTATAGTATTCCTTTAAACAAATAGTTATATACGTCATAGATGTAAAAATTTCAGCATAACAAAAACCTGTAAAAAAAATAGTCAAACAAGTACTTGACATAAACCACGGATACCCATAGGTAGACAAGAATAAACTTTTGCAGAACCCATAATTGAATTTGCAAAGGAAATAATAGCAAAAATAATAAATACTTAAAAAACGTACTGTACAAACAAAATAAAAATCTTAAAAACAATGCCTTAGCCATTACAAAAGTCGCAATGTCTTAGATAAATGTAGTACCAGTAACGTAGTACGTTAAGTTCAAGCAAACGCGTACCCAAGAGAAACAATAAATTTTGCTTAAATTGCCAAAAATAAGAAGCCACTTTCCAGACTCTTAATTCTCTTCCGAAAAAGTTGAAAAAACTTGACTTCTTAATCTCAAGACGCCATAGTATGGGGAAAACTATCAACTATTAACTTAAAACTCAATTTTGTGAAGTTTATCTTATTACTATATAATAACAATTGATATGTATTATTGAACCTAAATTTTAATTATCTTTGTATATATTTTACCGTTAATTTGTTATAACGCCTTAAACATTTATAAGCAACACACCCTTAGCTTCATTATACGTGATACTTTAAACCCCTATACTAATTTTTAAATGGTTAAATTTAAAGTTTTGTTGTTTTCTCCACTTAATATATTATTTGATTGCTATATAAACGTATAAGTTTAATTCTTCATAGTTATTGACTGTATCAAATTAAATTAAGAAGCGTGGCGGTTTCTTTAAGACGATTAAATTTTTTTTTAGACTATTAGTTAGCGGTTTCTATCGAGATATAGAAATTGCAATTTTTATAATCGTTAAAGTGTCTACTTTGAAAATCACCAACGAAATGTTGCGCGAACGTGCGCCTTTTTAAACAAATATCTTTTTAAAAATGCGCTGTAAAAGAAAACCGACATTGATGTATAGCCATTTTAAAAGATTGTGTCTACAACTGTAAAAACAATACGAATATTAAATTAATCAAATTAATAAATAAATATAGTTTTATTATTTATAGTGTTTGTTAAATATTACAGTCATAATATAAAAATTGATTGTTTTAAGTTACGGTACTGATTTCAGCAAATAATTTACTAAACGTAACCTATAAATAATATTAATTGTGGTAAGGTGTTAACCTCAGTAATATCCCTAATTATTTTATCATTTTTATCCTCTGTATTTTGCACATACATGTTTTGCACTTGTTTCTTTTTATATTTATAATTTAAACGTCAAATAAAGTCTCTGTAATAAAAACTGAAGTAAATAATTTGTGTATAAAAAGCATATATCAACCTCTAAAGCATTTTTTTGAATGATAATTACAGTTTAACTAAAATGCAATTCGTTTGCGTCAAAGCTAATATGCAAAAAACATCAATCAATCAGAATAAAGTGGAGCATAAAAAAAAAGATCAATTTATATTCAATAACCAAGATTTGTTAAGGACTGAGTTTGACGTTAATTTTTATGATACGGAAGGATCTACACTAGAACTACTACACTTTTATCATCAAAATCATCAAAAAGAGGTAGACCTTGTGTTACTTGATATAATAAATAATTGTATATTGAAGTGGACTGTATTTTTAATATTGTAATTGACACTTTTTTTATAAATATTATTTATTGTGTATTGATATTTTTCATCTCTTTTATTTTATATTATAAACAAAACTTATATTCGTATCATAGCGATTTCCAAAACATGTAACCATGTCACCTATGACGCAACATGCCGCCCGCCTTAAACAATTAAGTTCAAGAAATATAAAAATTATGAACATTAATAAAGAATTAATTACTTATTTCTAATGGCAAAACACACACTTTAGTAACCGAACGTTTTATTTCACGGTTGTGTAGTATAATTGTTACTACACGAACTATTCCATCTTTACTCTACCCATAGGCCATTGAAATGGTAAAGAGTCCTCTTCTTTCACTACAACTAAATCACTTTCTTTTATTTGCTTTTGAGTTTGTTGCCAATTTTTTCTTTGTTGTAATTTATTTAAATATTCCTTATGCCAAAGTCTCCAAAAATTTTGTATTAATGTTTGCAGTAACTGATATTGATTGAGTCTTCCGATTTTAATGTTTTTCAGATTAGGTTCTATTACTGTGGTCAAACCTCTTCCAACAAGAAAATGTGATGGTGTTAATGGTGTTGGATCGTTTGGATCAATAGACATTGGTGTAAATAAACAAGAGTTTAAAATAGCTTCTAATTGTGTTAAAATTTTATAAAATTTATCATAAATTAATTTTGTATCACCCAAAACACGTTTTAAATGGTATTTTACACTTTTTACGCCTGCTTCTTATATACCGCCAAAATTAGGAGCTCGTGGAGGAATGAAATGCCACTCAATATATTCTATAGATAACGTATCTTTTAAAGCATGAGATACTTGTTTGAATGATTCATACAAAACCTTGTTCGCTTCTACAAAAGTCGTACCATTATCGGAATAAATATTTTTAGGTTTACCCCTTCTAGCTATAAACCTTTTCAAACAGTTTAAAAAACATTCACTTGTAAGGTTAGTTGCAAGGTCTAAATGAATAGCTTTTGTAGAAAGACAAAGAAAAATACATACATGACATTTAAAAATCTTTCAATATTTTATCACACGCTAACGGCCATTGTGATTGATTTTCTAAATCTATTTGTTTTAACGATCTTAAAGCTAAAAATGGTGCTGAGGATGTACCATATGTTACTGTATTCAGTTTGTAACATTTTAATCTGTCTTGACAATTAAAACGCCAAAATAATTTTTGATAATGTCTGTGATTCTTGTACTAATAATTGTCTATACATTTTCGATATGTCTGCTGTAAGAACATGCAAATATTGTCGAAACCGCAACAAAATAGATACTAAATCAGAATGCAAATTAGGTCTCGTATATTGAACATCATTTAAAAAGTACCCCGTACTAGTTTTCATTGAAGCGTCAAATACCACTCGTAGCTTAGTAGTTAAACTGTCAGTTTTAATTATAGGATGATGAAGCAAATAATATCCCGATTCATTACAGGATTGATCTTCACATTCAATCATATGTCCTCAATTGATATATTCTTGCATAAATTTATCATATTCAATTTTCAAAGTTTGATTTTTGCTTAATCTTTTTTCTAACACGTACAATCGATTTAATGCACTTATTTTTAAATTGCCTAACTATGTTAAGTTGTAATTAAATGGAATTGAAACTATTATTTTGCCTGAAAAATCGCGATCATAGTGTTCTATATAATAATTTTTGACATATTGTTCGTCTTTAGTCATTTTTAAAGAATCGTCATTAAAATGATTTTCATTTTCCATAAATTAACAATCATATCATTTAAAAAATTGTCGACGTTTAAATGACAAACATTTTTATTATTAATAAATGTTACCTACAAGTATACATCCTAACCGTGTTTCTGGTAAATTAATTTTACTAGACTTTAATCTTAAATGGTTTGTATTTATAGTGCCCCAAAATACTGCCGCACCTAATAACATGTCAATTGGACGACTTTGATTAAAGTGTGGGTCAGTCAATTTTATATCTTTAGGTATATCAAAATCTGTTATGTCAAACGTATATGTTAGTAAATAGTAATATTCTCTATGACCAAACAATTTACAACACTGAGATAATTGTTGTGACTTGGTTTAAATTCAATTTTAACTTGATCAGTAATTTTATGCATTGCTTTACCTACACTACTAATAGAATAATTAACTTTATTTGTTTTTAATTCTAATTTATTGCATAAAGCCATAGTGATAAAGTTACTCTGAGAACCGTTGTTCTACACTCATACATTTGATTCTCACTTTTTATTAAAATATTAGCAGTACAAAGGAGTACTTGTGTACTATTCTTAAATGAATGTACAGTTGTCAATAATTCTTCCGGTTCTATTGTTTGAGATGCGTTAGTATTCAAATTTTTATTTATAGTTTTATTGAAATGTAGTAAAGCGTTATGACGTCGTTTACAAATTTTACAATTTGAGTGAGTACATTCTCTTTTTTTTTGTACTTGCTATTCGTGCACTAGGCGTTAAATGTAAAAATTCTGGGCAGTTATAAATAACATGAGTTTTTTTACAGTAATAGCAACTTGTAGAATTATTGATACTAGCATATACAGCTTTTTTTATATTAAAAGAGTTTTTGGAACTAGCACCCGAATAGTTTATAAAATTAATTTTTTCTAGAAGTTTGCATTTTTTATCTAAAAATTGATACATTTCTTTCATATTAGGAAATTCATCAGCGTATTGAATCGATTCCCACTCACGCAATATAGACTTGTCTAGCTTACTTGTGATTAAAAAAATTATGATATCATCCCAATCCTCACTATCTCGACCTAAAGCTTTTAAGGATCGTAAATTTTTTGTGACAGTATCGCACAATAGCCTAAGTTCACTAACAGATTTTTTATTAATACTAGGAAATTCAAAAATGGTTTTTAATAAGTTATACATTATTAACTTCTTATTCTCATACCTATCACATAATAATTGCCAAGCAATAAGGTAATTAACAGCGGAAACTTCTATTGATTCTATTATTTCAGATGCGCTACCTGCTAATGAAGATTTTAAGTAATAAAATTTTTGAATGTCTGAAATATCTAAACTATCATAACGATAGATTTAAAAGTCTCGCGAAACTCTATCCAATTTTCATATTGTCCTCTAAAAGACGGCAATTTAATTGTAGGAAGTTTAATCGATTGTGATTGATTCATACTAGACCTTATGCAATTATTAATATTTGTCTCGTTATGTAAATTGTTTTTGTAAATTCCTAAATAATCTTTAATTGTAGAAATAATTGAAAAATAGTTAGATTCAAACACATCTTGTTCATTTAATTCAATATTGAGTTCTTCATCCTCACACTCGCTTTCTATAGAAAATTGTAATTTATTGAAACTGTCCCTAGTGAATCGCATTTTTTTAGTCGCAAGTTTAATTTAGTAATAATGCTACTAATTATATCAAATTGAGCTAAATTCTCATAATACCTATTCAAACGTGTTAATTGAGACTTTAAAACACCACGTTGTTGTCTTAAAGATTTTAAAGCGACCATGATTAAATTATAAATTGAATAACAAATAGAAGAAATTTTAATATCACTTACAGATTGCAATCTACTGCGAAGTACTTGAATGAGCACTACAATTGCCGGTAAACTTATAAAACTTGACTTTTATTGATAATCTTCTAACTATTGTACTCTCCGGCTCGAAGGACCAAAATGTTACTTGATATAATCGATAATTGTATATTGTAGTGGATTGTATTTTTAATATTGTAATTGACACTTTTATTATAAATATTATTCATTGTGTATTGACATTTTTCATTTATTTTATTTTATATTATAAACAAAACTTATATTCGTATCATAGCAATTTCCAAAACATGTAACTATGTCACCTATGACGCAACACCTTGTAAATTTTGTGAACTTTTTTTCTTTGAAACTGTTATAGTATTATCAGAAAATGTAAATTTGTTTATTATTAACCACTGGTTAATAATGAAATATTATTTACCCGCGCTCAAAAAAGTACAATTTTACAACCTACTATTATACGTAATAACGAAAGCCTATACAACTAGTAGTAAAAAATTATTTATGTATTCTATACGATAAACTGTCTAAAATAAAAAAAAATATGTAATAAGTGTTTTTAACCTGTAAAAAATAGTGTTTGCACGCAATAAAAAAAAATAGTTTTATAAATTCGATTATGTTAAACCAAAAATTTTGTTGAAAACAATTAGAAACTATTTTGCGTTAATCCTTAATCAATTTAAAAAAAAATAAAAATATATGTTATTTGTTGCCAATTCTAAAATATTTGATTATGTAATTTCTTTAAATGTTTAAAAATGATTGTTTAACAATTCTGAACATTTGTTACACAACAAACAAGATTTTATCGGTAATCAATATTTACAAAGATATCGTAGTTTTTTCTTGCTCTGTATCAGCAAAAGTTCAAATTAAACTTCAATTGTTAACGTTGCCTGTGTTTACTTTAAAATTAAAGAAACGGTTGAAAGTATAAAGTAATCATTACAAGTAAAAATTTTATTGAAAGCACGTGAAGATAAATTTCAACAAAAACTTTTAGTTTAAATGTAGTGGAATAACTGCAACGCAAATGTAGAATTTTTATGCAGCAATTTTAAATTATAATATTTATTCAATACCTTCTGAAACAATCTACAACCGGTCAACCAAACGTTTTTAAATATTTTACTATTTTTAAAATATTAATTAAGGCTTAATTAAAAATAAACATCAATAAATAAAACAGTTGCTATTTGTTTTTAATCAGAACTTAATCTAAATATGGTTATACAAAAGTATATACACAACCTAATCAAAAATTCTCAAGTAGATAAAGCCACAGGTGGTTTGTATGTTAATATATTCTTCAAGTTGATTTATAAAAAAAAATTTTACAAACTCATATATCTGTGTCCTTTTTTTTACAATAAATGACAAAAAAAATTAGGTTTAAGCTCCAGCGTCTAAATATTAACGTTTACGTCACTTTATACTGTTTAAGAAAAAGTGACTTATGCTGTTGCCAACTTTTTTTGCAATAAAACAAATTTTCAAATAATATTAAAAACAAAATATTTCATTACGCATTTACGTACGACTAACTATCACACAAATATATATTGCTCTTAAGTTTATGAAAAACGAACACAAAATATTAAAATTTATTAAAATCGATAATTTTTTAATACCCATTATTTAAAAAAATGCATTTAAAAAATACTTACTAATTTGACAATATTTCTTTCTTCTAAAGTTAGACCGTGCGAACCATCTACCAATAAATATTTTCTCCATATATTCTGTAACATGTAATATTCTGTCTGCTAAAATATTTTTGATTTCTTAAACAATGTTTGTCATTCTCAATAACAATAAATAAAAACAATCTTATAACTATGTTACGTGCAGTTTTTAAATCAAATTTATAAATAAAAATTAACACGTTTATAAACGTTTAAATTAGAATCCGGTCAACAGCATTTACTAGTTTTCAACTTAAGCATAAATATAAACAATTGCAAAATAAATGTATTTAATAAAAATATGTACGATTCGTAACTATAAAATTTTTTGTATTCGCAAAAAACACTTCAAATGTGTTGTTCCTGGCATTTCTAAATTATACTACTATTAATGTAATTTGTTTTAAATGTTATAAGTATGTTGATTAATTTTAAAAATCGACAAATGTGTTATATAATTTGTAGTTATGTATATTCTATTTTAGAAAGTTTGTTATGTTAGTTTTTATGTAGCAATAAAATACTACACACCTAATATTATTACTGTTAAAAATAATGTTTTCAAAATTTACAAAAGAATTATTTTTAATAAAATTATATAAATTTTAACCAAAAAATTGTATTATTTTGCTGCACTAAAAAATCAACATAAAAACGCAAGTAAAATAATAAAGTTAAAAAAAAGATAGTATTTTGAAATAGTTAAACCAAAATAACAGTAGCAGAAACGCATTTTAATAGAACAATATAAAATACTAATTTCAGTTTTTATTATACAAAAACATAATAAGTTTTACAAAATAGAGATTTAACATACTCTTTATGCTTTATTATCCTATCAACGCTTTTATGTTCAACTGTTATGTCCCATCGTACAAAACATGTGTAAAACTTTTTGATGCTTTTTTACAAATACTCTATATAGCAAATACATTAGCTTTTCTACCATTCTCTCATAAAAACTTAAGCTCGTTTTGTAAAAAAAAAGTTATTACCCACTATACTAACACAAAGCGTTTGATAAACGAATTTGCAACAAACGTTTTTTAAGATTAAAAGTGTCTTTATCTCTCATTATATGTTTTCTCAAAATCAAAATAATTTACCCAACTAATCGTGTTAATTAAATAATTTGAGATAATAATGTAAATTTTTATCTGAATTTAGATTCCTAACGTAAGTTGTTTATTGTTTGTTAGATTCATTATTAGTAGTTTTTAACTAAATAACACGTGTTCTGTTTAAATTCAAAGTGGCTACTCAAAGCTATAAAAACACTAGCATAAACACTATGACAATGCATAAAATAAGCGCATTTGCTGCAGAATCATACCATGGTGTAACATCAGTAGTTGCAAGTTGAGAAAATGTTAACAAATGCAAAAATACCTTAAAAAGTATATAAAAAATTATTGGTTAAACAGAATAGTAAAACTCAAACAGGTGTTTTTGATTACAAAAATCGTGCATTACTAGCTGAGTTTTAAACTAAAAACGCAAAACTGTTGTTAATAACTCTTTTTTTAATGTTTATATTTAAAAAAGTTTATAAATCTACGTTTTGAATAAAAATGTCTGATAAATAATAATAAGACTGCAACTAAGAAAACGAGCAACGTTAATGACACGGTCAAACAAAAGTTTTTGATTAAAATCAAAACCAAATAGAAAACTGATTCGAGTTGATTTAAATACTATCAAATTTGCCAAAAAACAGCTCAAAAAAATCTCATGGCGACGCACAGTGATACTGAGATGGAAAATAATTCTCAATTATAAAAGTGGTATAATTTAAGTTTGGCAATGTTTTTTCATCTCGTAGATGATAGTTGAAGGTTGTCTTTATATATATTTTTTTCGGTAAATTTAAGTTTCCAATTCCCAAAGAAACGGTTGCTTAATTATTTAAACACGGAGAGAAATATTATGCTGAATTTAATCATTACAATTTCATATTTAAAGCATTTGCTTTTTTTCTAAAATTGATTCACATTCAAATAAAATTAAACCTACATGTTCTAAAACTTAAATTAAATTTCTTATTGCAATCCAAACATGTTTTTATTAAATCATTCATAATTATAATGATACAAGTAAAAAGTTTTTGTTAAAATTAAGACTACAAATTGATCAAATTCAGCTAATTATTATAAGAAATCATATCAGCGATTAAAGTACGTAATAAATTACTACGAAACCACAAGTAGGCATTTCAAGTAAGCATTTATGTTATCACTATTTGTTCCACGCAGTGGCGCGTTATCACATGGGCAAATTGGGCATTTGCCCGGGGCCTCCAACGTCAGGGGGGCCTCGGAGAGGTTTTAAACCAATACTAGATATATACTTTCAAATTTTAAAAAAATCGGAAATTAAACTTATATGAAGCAAAAATTTTTTGCAAGAAAGTAATGTTATTTTTTAATTTTCGAAGAAAAATACTAAACGTACACGAGACACCCTTGCTAAAACATATTTTTCCAAAGAATAACATAGTAAATTATGCCTCTACGCCGGTCATGTAACAAGACAATCTAGTTGGCGCCTTAATTGGTTGTCCTTGATTGGATAGGTAACAGTTTTCACTGTATATCGCTTAATTCTAAATGCGATCTGTTAGTATTCTTAGTATTCGCTTAGTGTGCGGGGGTTGTAGATAGTGCATAGAAGTAAAATATACGTAACGAACGAAAATATTTTTTTATTTATACAAATTTTGTGTATTATATATTTTTATAATTTCTTTAATTTTTTTTTAGTTATAGAAAGTTTCCTTTGTTATATTAAATATTACTCTTACTAGTTTAATTTATATTGCTTATTATTTAATGCAATAAAGGAATACACTGCAAAAGGAGGGGGGGCCACAATTAAATTTTTGCCCGGGGCCTCATGAAGTCATAACGCGCCGCTGGTTCCACGCTGGTCTAAAATAAGGTATCAGCAATTTAATTTACGTTAAGGTTGGCAATATGTGCTAAACTTTTTGCTAAATCTGTGGCAAAGATAAATTAACGTGTACCGTGACTCCGACAGTTTTTTGTTTGGAACTATACGACATGGATCCATAATTTTATAACTAGTTGCTTGCAGCATATAATCTATAACTCACTACATCAATTAGTGAATGATTGGAAACTATCAGAAATTTATAAGTAAGTATTGACTCTGATTTTGAATATTGTTCACTGTCGTTATATGTTAGAATTATGTCGCAAAGCATGCACATTTTTTTGCATGTATGACTTAGTTTTTTGCAATGAAATGAAATTATCGTGCATTTGCTTTTCTTTTAGAACAAGAAATTGATGTTACATCCCTTGTGTGCCTAACGCAAAATGATTTGAACATATTTAATGAAGGTGAATTTGGGTTGAATGTAAAGTTTAGTAGTTGGAGAACCCTTTGACAGAAAAAAATAACTTTCCAAAAGTTACAATGTAACCGGCGTTGAAATTTAGCAGTGAATCTTTTATGTAAGACCCCGTAATTAGATTCATCTGGCTGAATTTTCTGTTTTCTGTTTTTTTTTACGATTGATTAGTTCGACGTTAGCATCGAAAGCGTTTTACTCGTTATTTTATTACGTTTGGTTTAAGTTTATTTGTATTTCATAGTTATTTCACAATTATTACTGGTATTTTTTTTAAAGGCATAAAGTTCCGTGGTTTTGATTTTGATTTAGTGTTTGTACTTCTAGTTATCTCATTAGAAAAACAACTCTAGCTAATTTACGACTTCCTTTTGGAATGTAATTTGATCAATTTTTCTTGGTATCTATATTTTTGTTTATGTTGAGTTCTTTTACGAGCGCGATTGGGACCACCTGATAATTTGACGGAGTAAGCGTTTTCTGTGAAAAGATTTTCTTTCTTTCGAGTGCGTACATGACATGACGCACGTAGCCATTATATTTTTCATCTTTGTTAATTTACTTGGTTTAGTGTTGCATCTTTTACAAAGATTTTACGGCGCAAGTTTGTGAATTAAGTGGGATTACGAGGTATTATAAGGAGTAAAATTTTGATTTTGAAAAGAATCCTTTTGTCGCAATTCAGAATACCGGGTACCGGAATGTAGTCAAGTGTTCGGGGTGTTTTTACCCTACCGTTAGGCAATACCGCGAAAGTTAAACAAATGGTGCCGTGAAAATTGAGTGTTGTGATGGGAAATATTGGTTTTCCAAATTCGTAATTTTACGGTTTAAGGAACTTCGTGGTGTCCATAATAAAACTCACGTTCGAGTTGGATTTATTTTCGATGTTTTGTGTTAAAAATCCTGTCTTCGCTTTTGTGCGGATTTCAATTAAGTAGTGAAATAAATCTTCCGCTGTAATTCCATGGTTTGGGGGTCCCACCGAGCTTGTATTCGACTACTGTACACCTAGACCGCCCGGGGTTCGATCTAAACTCGAAAGCTTCTGGAACCGCTGTGGCCCGCAGTTTACCTGGAGTATACAATTGAGTAAAGATATTTATCGAATTTGTTATTACCGTGAAGTGAACCGCGATTGATATGATTTAAAAGCTTTGAATTGAGCCAACTGAATCACGGCTAACGTTAAATATTTCAAGAAACACTTGAAGGTGTTTGCGTGAAGTTCGCTTTAATTAATTAATTTTGTTTTGTGTATGTAAAAGTAAGCCTTATTCATGCATGAAAGATAATGTAACATATAATTTGTTTGAACGTTTAGTTCGAAGCAAAGTTTCGGACGTATATTTTATGACTTTTGTATTTTTTTTTATTATTTGTTTGCGGATTAAGTATGCGGACAAGGCCTTGAATTTATTTTTATTGTGTTTTAATGAAAAACGAGTTAACGCTTTTATTATTATTTTTTTTTATATAAATTAATTTTTGTATTCAGTTTGTGAATTTTTGTCTTGCTCATTATTATTTCATTTATTATTTTTATTCAAGTTTGTTTGATATTCATTTTTTTTATTTCTTATTTTATTCAGCCAATAAATGTTAAATTGTTAAATGTAAAGAGCTTTTTATTCATTCAGCCGCCGCGTACGTAAATTTTTAAGTACATTTCAGAGTTTAGCTAGTTACAACTCGAGGTAAGTCCAGAGGTTGTAACCTACCAGATGAGCTTTTGGTTTATCAGGGGTCCGGAAGCTATAATCATCGTGTCCTTGATTGGCGCCCTAACCGATTTTGAGTTTTTTTACCTTTTTTATTTCGATTTTATGTCAATCTCGTTTCCAAGTTATCACGGAATTTTAAAATATAACCCACCCCGTCTCCACTGAGCAGCGGCACAACATCGTTTATGTTACCTCATTTCAGGCAGTGACTTTGTTTTAACTTTGGCATGTAACAACAAGAAGATTATTTAACGCGGATGGTGTAGATTCGACTAATATTCTAAGTGTAACATACTATTAATGCTGATGCGTGTAAATATTGGTGTCAAGGACAGTATTATTTGAATCGGTAATATTACCAGTAATTATAAATTTTAATGTAATCTAGGATTAAACCATAAACTGTAGTGATGATAAAATATAACACATTTATTTTAAATTTAGCAAATAAATACGTTTAAACTATGTGTATATTTACTGAAATCATTCGTACCCTGAAGCTGCACAAAAGCAAACATTATGACACTGCGTGCTTAAATTAATACGAAGTGTTATTACTATTAAACCTATTTATGATAAAACGCAACAATCAACAGAGATAAGAAAAAGCAGTACTTGTCATAACTATGGTTCTTCTCTACGATCACATTAAGCAACTTTTGAATGATAAAAGAAAACGATGTTTTCTTAAATTGATATATTATAAAATCTATACAATTCTTTTTCAAAATATTTGTTGTAATAAAATGAAAGCTTTATTTAAGCGTACATCGGCTTGACTCAAAACCAACAGCCTATTTGCATGAAATATAGCTGTTTTTGCTTTATTACAGTAAACTTTTCTCTCCGTGAACCTACCACCGATTTTTGTAGATTAAAAAATATGTTTTTGGATCCATAATTCTTCTATTACATCAAATATTATATCAAGTTTCTAGGAAGATTAATACTTTTTAAATGTGAATTGAATACTTGTATGATTGTGCACCATTTTTTTTATTTCTTTCGGAATTACAAAAAAATCTTTAGTTGAGCATTGTCTAATGTGTGATTAAAAAATAATTGCCAAATCAATTTATGTTTCAAAACATAGTACAAAATTTACGCGCTGGTCCATTGAAGATTAGCACTAACGGATTTACAATTTATTTAAGTTTGCAGTGTTTATTATTATTAAATTAAAAAAATGATTTTTATGATGTAAAATAACTAGTGCGCGAAAACTACTACATTTTCAGTTTTTGACGGTTTTTATCAAAGTTTTGTAGTAATGTTCAATATTGAAATTTAGTATCACGATTTGTTTAGCCAACTCTTTAATAGTGACACAACAATAAAAAAATTTATTAAATAAACGCCTAGCTTTTTGGATGAAGAAGAATTTAAACAGACCCTTATTTCAAAAAAGAGGCAAGCCTCAGTTCATTATAGCAAGAATGAATTAAAAAAAAAGTTAAAATTCAAAAAGCATGTTAGTAATGGCATTAACGACATTCAAAATTCCAAATTTTAAACCGCATTTGTCGAGTGATCTCGTGGCAGACCAAAAAAGAGTAGGCCCCAAAGCCTAATACACGCTGCTGCTACATCTTAAACGCAAGAAGACAACCTACCGTTTTTGATCCCGATGCTGCTCTATTATTTACAACCAAAACTAATTTTTTAAAATATCAGTATAAAGTTATCCAAAAATCTACTAAAGACATTAGTCATAGTATTTTTCTGTTATAAAAAAATATTATAATAAAAAAAATGTTATCCCATAAATACGAAGATCACTGAGACTATACTGAACACACTATAAAAAATATCTAAACAAACAAATTGAATTCGTGCAACGATTTTTAAGTGGAAATCAGTTTGGATCGGATTCAAATTTATTTATGTCATCCATTGTATCTTTGCAAATAACGTTAGATTAAAACAGAAATAAAATGATTTGAAAAAATCTTTGTAAAATTGGATATATTTATGTTTTTAACTAAATCGTTGGTTGTTTTAGTTTTTTTCTGTTTTGGTTAAAATAAATCTATTTATATACTGTCACCTCCATAGCGCCTAATAATATTTTCAGTTAAATTTGTAATTATTTTTGTTTGTTTATTAATTGTATATTGTTTTAAAAAGATATTGTTTAATTATTTTTTAATTTGTTGGAAACATTTTTTTCCGCAAATTATATTTGGAATCACTGTGCGACGCGACAATCCCAACGACTTTTTGAGTGATAATTCTGAGACGACCAAGTTGTTGGTTAATTTTGACGCACATGACAAAATGACAGGCTATTTTAGTGTTAAAAACACTTATAGGGAGCTTGATCTGGAACTTGCGGTGGTGCCCAATTTCACTTCAGTTTTTATATTTTTCGGATGCAGTGTTTATTATTATTAAACAAGATATTCCTTGTGATTCGTTTTATGTTTTAAAAATATTAGAGGTTTTAATTTCACTCAGCAGAATTAGATCCGCGCGAGCTTTCGTTTTGTACGCTGCAGAAACGGTACAATATAGATAAAAATTGCACATAAACAATTTATTGAGCACAAAATTTACTACAAAAAAGTCCGCCAAAGTGTATAATTATATCTAGTAGTTTAAGAGTTACAGAATTTTAATGTAATTTTTGTGCAACTTTTCTTCTAAACTATTGAACGTAATTGTACCCTTTCGCCAACTTTTTTATAGTAAATTTTGTCTTCTTTAAAAATGTTTATATGCAACTCTCTTCTATATTGCACCGTTTAAGGGTAATAGTTTATTGGTTATTTTAAATTATTAAGCAAATCATTTCAATACAAAAATTGTGGCTGTTTCGATGCTGGTGTAATATTACTACCTCGACAAAGTTACCCTTAACCGCAAAAAAACCGCGGTGGTCACCAAAAGCAACTCGACAGAAAACACACATGTTCTACTAAACCGATAATTTATGAGCATAGTTTGATCACGCGGAGTGCGGACGTGTTGATGTGTTAATTAATTAAAAATGGCAAAGCACTAAAGGGAATTACTAGAGTTAACTATAAAAATGTCTAAAGCAGCAAGTTGTGCCAAATGTAATACGGACTTAGTTAAAAGTGATAAAATTGTTTGTTGTGCAGGGGTTTGTGATAGGATGTATCACTACTACATTACTACCGATAAATACTGTCTATTGATGACTAAACGTAGTTTTGGTTGGTTTTGTGAACACTGTGTAGATAGAAAAAGTTACATGGCAATTATTTTGGATGGTATAAAAGCATTAAAACAACTAAAAGATGGTGTCTATAAGCAGAATGAAAAGATTGATAATGTTAATCAACAAATCATAGTGAATCAAGATAAATTAAAAAGTGACATAACTGAAATTATTTAAGAACGATCACAACATATGCGGATAAATTGAAGTTAAATAAATATGAACCAGCATTAATAATAAAACCTAAAAACGTAGAACAGAAACGTGTAGATACAAAGAATGACATTAAAAAATGTATTGACCCTACGGATATGAATATAACCGGAACACGACTGGTAAGTAATGGTGGTATACTTATTGAATGTAAAAATAAGGATGATGTATGTAAGTTAAAAGAGAAAACGGAAACTAAAATGGGAAAATCCTACAAAATACAATTACCAAAGAAAAAGTTGCCAAGAATAAAAATAGTTGGATTGTCTGAAAATTGGCCACCGGAAATAATCGATAAAAAAATCAAAATGCAGAACAGTCATATAAATTCAGAAAAATCTTCTTTAAAGATAGTACACACAAAAAAAGGTAGAAATCGAAAAAGTTACATAGCGTATGCGGAAGTAAATGCATACACGTATCGGGCTATAGTGAAAGAAAAAATGATAAACGTAGGTTGGGATAGATGCATAGTCTATGATACTATTTAAACTAAAAGATGCTATCGATGTAATGGATTTAACCATAAAGCCTCGGAGTGTAAAACACAAAAAGCCTGTCCAAAATGTGCAGGCTCACATGGGTTGCAAGAGTGTACTGTTGACGGAGAAGAAAATCACAAATGTTCGAATTGTATTCAAATGGCCGAAAAATTTAAAATGAAATTGGACATTAACCATTCTGATTGAGTCAAGAATGTGCTGTATTTAAATGAAAAATGGAAATGGAAAGAAAGAAGATTTTTTTTAGAATAAGTAAACAAGGTGCGAACATATTATATTTGAATGCACAAAGCATGCTAAAACATTTCCAAGAACTAGAAATCATAATTCAAGATAGGAAACCAAATTTGTTATTATTAAGTGAAACTCGTGTAACTGAAGACATACAAGACTGTGAAATTAATTTTTCAGAATATGTATTAATTCGGTGTAATTCACAAACGAGAAGAACTGGAGGGGTTGTAAAAGTTATAAGTAATAGAATCCGATATACTGTAATCTCTAATTTTGCATTAGACAATAACTAATAGTTATTACGTATCAAAATAAAAGGAGGATTCCAAACAGGATACTATACAGTGCTGTATCATTCGCCAAGTGCAAGTGATGCTATTTTTATAGAATATTTTGAAAAGTGGTGTAAAGATACAATTCCGGATAACAGTCGACATATAATTATAAGAGATTTTAATATAGATGTATCCAAGGAAATTTTGTAAGGGGCCAAATTAATACAAGTTATTAGAAGCCTAGGGATGAAACAAATTGTTGACGAATTTACGCGTACAACAGAAAATAGCCGTACAATAGTTGACCTAGTAATTACAAACGTAGATGAATTAAGATCTGTTGTATTAAATGAACCAAAAATAACTGATCATGATATAATAGAAATAAATTTAGGTACATTACATAAAAAGATAGATTATAAAATAAAAACAATAAATTGCTATAAAAAATATTCACAACAAAACCTACTTAATGTACTGAGCCATCAGAATTGGAATATGCAAAATCGACAGATGGATCAAATAGCAAATGACATAGTTCAACGCTTTGTTATACAGTAAATGACCTAATTATAAAGAAAACTATAAAAAACACGAACAAGTATCACCTGGTTTACAATGGACTTACGTAATCTCCAAAACGAAAGGAACAGGCTTTATAAAATTGCTAAGTTAACGGGAAATGAAAATGATTGGATGTTTTACAAAAACACAAGAAATAATTTTAGTAACAAAATTAAAATAAGCAAAAATAAATATTACGTAAATAATATACATCAAAATAGCGGACAACCTCAAAATATGTGGAAAATTATTAAACATTTAATCAATGGACAAAAAAATGAAACAAAAAGTATAATATCCGACGAAGTAGAAATTAGTAACTTAGAGGAAATATCAAATAAATTTAACGAATATTTTGTAAGCAGCATTATGCACATAAATAATAGTATACACCAGCCCTCAGCAAACTTCAAAGAGGCCCCAATATTAAAACTAATCCTTAATTTCAAATTTAAGCAAGTTAATTTATCAGATCTGAAGAGAATCTTAAGTAATATTAAGCGAAAAGAAGGAACGGATAACATTACAAAACAAGTTATTACAGATGCATTGCCAGAAGTTTGTAATGCAATGGTAGACCTAATAAACAAATCTTTAATAAGTGGAAAATTTCCTAATTGTTGGAAGCAATCAAAAATCATACCAACGCCTAAAATTAAAAATACACAAAGATACGAAGAATTTTGACCTATCAATATTTTACCAGTGTACGAACAAATACTAGAATCAGTTGTTAAGGAACAATTACAGTGCTTTTTAGAACAAAATAATATAATCAGTGAAAATCAATCGGATTTTCGAAGTAAACACTCGTGTGAAACAGCATTAAATCTCGTGTTGACAAAATGGAAATCCGAAATCGACGTGGGTAATAGTGTAGTAGCAGTGTTTTTAGACTATAAAAGAGCCCTTGAAATTATCGACAGAGAAAGACTTATAAATAAACTTTACGAATATGGAATAAGAAGCACCGAATTTCAATGGTTCGAAACTTACTTGGAATCTCGTACTCAGACCACTACGTACCAAAATTACGAATCTATTCCGATTCAAAATAATTTAGGTGTACCTCAAGGATCAGTCTTAGGCCTATTGCTTTTCCTAATTTAAATTAATGATTTAGAACTTAATCTTAAGTGGTGTAATATTAATTTGTTTGCAGACTATACCCTGGAATCAATTACTGATAAAAATGTACATTCAGCTGTTATAAAGCTAAACTCAGAATTAAAAATTATTGCAAATTGGTTACAATCAAACAAATTAAAATTAAATGTGCTAAAAAGTAAGACAATGGTAATATGAAATAATAATGTTGAAACAACAAAAATAAAAATTGAAAACATAGAATTAGAACAGGTTGAACAAATTAAATATTTAGGAATATTTATAGATGAGAATCTAAATTTTAAAAGCCATGTGAATGATGTAATAAAAAAAGTAGCAAATAAGATTAGCCTATTAGAAAGAATATCTAATAAATTGACGATTAATGCAAGAATTACTGTTTATAAAACTATTATTGCACCCTATTTTGATTTTTGCAGTAGTATATTTTTAATGTGTTACGAAGTCGACTTAAAACGGTTACAGAAACAATAAAATAGGGCTATAAGGATTATATTCATTGTTCAAAATATACCAAAATCACAGTAATGTTAGATTGTTTACAATGGTTAAGTGTGAAACAGCGGATATATTTCAATTCATTAATGTTGGTATACAAAATAATTAATGATTTGCTTCCAAACTACAGGTCAAAATTAGTGATACGTAACTATGACATACATTCATATAACACGAGAAGTCGATGTGACTTCAGATTGCCAAAATTTTCAAAGTCACAAAATTCTCTTCTGTACAAAGGTGTGAAATTATATAATGACAAACCATCAGTAATTACTAGTTTAAATCATAATTGTATCAACAGTCAAACAATTGTAAAGATTATTAGCGTTATAAATCTGTTAAGACTAGAGAAAGGATTCATGTTAAAGTAAAGTTCATCTCTTTGATGATTTTTTATAGTCAGTAGCGCATTTGTTTACTATTAATAGGAGAAAAAATTGTAGAATCTGTAAAAAAAGGTAATTTAATAAAAAGGCATGTCGATTATTTCGCGTCGCAAAATGTTTTTATTGCAAGTTTAATCTGCTGTAAGTTTTCTTTAGATGTGACAAGGAATCGCAAACCGTTAAAAAAACTCAATTTTTAAACTGTGGATGCACATTTCCAAAAATGAAATCCAACTTTTACATCTGAAAGGATGTGGCAACGTAGCTCGAATCGTGTCATAATCTTAGAAGAACTGTGAACCGCCATAAAACTCAGGTAAAATCTAGCAATCACTTAGTTTTGTTGTTTTTTTTTAACATGCGCATCAACTAGTTAGAGTGTAGCGAAGCAATTGTCGGGAATCACGCAATATAAATCGTTTATTTAATCATTGAATGTTTTATTTAATCCAAGCGTCTTCAATCAAAGTCTGGGTAAATTTCTAAAAAGTCCACTTTGTCTCTAAAATTGATTATGTCTAGAGAAAATTTTACATTTATCCGTATGCTTTCAAACGTATCTAAGCCAGTAGAAAATTACTCAATGGACGTGAATCACAATTTTTTGACCTTTCCTCGCATAACATGCTTTTGAACGCAATGTTATTATTTGAGCTTTGCGAAGGTGACTTTTTCCCTTAAAAATATTATGTGTCAAATAAAGTTTGATGTTTTGAGATTTTGCAGCTTGCTTTGTGCTTACCGTACATCACTTGGAAAACAAAAGCTAAGCGTTACCAACACAGCCCAAATACCCATTGTTGTGCTTCTCTAGAAAATATTTTTATAAAAGATGTACTCTCCAGTTTGCAATCATTTCGCACTAAACTATTACATACTACTAAAGCTATAATTGGAAAACAACAGCCGGGACTGTTTGGATTTAGGAGCACAATTTCCGTTCCTCTTGGAGAGATAAAGGGCAAACAATTTGAACTACAAAAATAGAAAAGATTAGTGACGCCGGCCTATTTACATGCCATGATCTTTGTTCAAGTGCATGAATTTAAGATAACGCGACCGGGTTTCTCTTTAGATATGTCACTGGAAACTTTGTTTTATCAGCGCGCAGCAATTCTTAATAATGAACGGTCTTGCTCATAATTTTTTATGACAAAAAATTCTTTATAAGTCATTGGTGTTGTTGATTCATCATCTTCCAACGATGAAGAGGTTATGGGAAACAATTTCATGGACATATACAAACAATTGGTGAATTATCATACGATCATATTCTCGTTTAATGTGTACGTAGAATATTAGTTATTTGTGTTTTTTTTTATTATTTATGTATGCATTTTTATTTTTGAAAATTGTAATAAACTTTGTTCGTTATATTACGTAGGCAATATTCTGTTTGTTTTTAACACGATTGCACGATTTGCGATATCTGTGAATTTTTTAATTTATGAACTGTTTGGAACTGCTAAATCTATTCAAACAAAAACCAGTGAGATATATGCGTACCGTCATGATGTGATAAATGTTAAAATAAAAGTTAATGATCGCGTGAATAAAAAAAAAACAGGATAACGTTTGGTATCTTCTTGACTTGAGTAGAAATTTACTGTTAATTTGTCATTTGTCATTGTCAGTTGTGTTTTAATTCCAAAAATCAAACTACAGTAAAAAACGACAACAAATTAGCTGACATGTTTTGAATTAGAATTTGTTAAAACAATTTAAATATTAAGTTAGTACATTTTTCTGAACAAAAAATTTTGTAAATACAAAAACTTCTTTTTAAACGCACAACAAATAAAAGTGCAATTTAACTCCAAACTTACTTTATTATCAATGACGGCAGAGAACAAAAAGGTATATTGCAACTCAAACTAAACTGAATTAAAAATGTTTACCTACTTTAAACTCTAAAAACGTTTCATAGGTTGAATAAATTTATATATATATAAATGAAATGTGATTTATTTAGTTTAGTAGTCTTATTCCCCCCATAGTTTTTTTACGATGTGCTGGGTCTAACTGTTAATTGGAAAAATGTAACAATTTTATGTTGTTTTAAAAAATAAATTAAAAACGATTTTTTCTTGTAAATTTTTACAACGTTTGCGTCCATTATGCTTTAGAATATTAAGTGCTTTCTTGTATCTTTGGCATTGCGGTAATACTGAATTACAGCACACAGCGCGTAACCGATGTAGTTAATGATGCATACTTTGGTAAACTCTATATTAATGCGTTAGCGCTACAATTCTACGCAACAAGTGTAACGAACACCAATTGATGTTCATAAAATCTATCTTAATTGAATTGCATTTGCACGCTTGTTTAAGTACACAAAGTAAAATTAACCCAAATGTGACTAAAGAAAATCTATAGAATTCCATTACGTTAATAAACTGATATAATTTAAAACATTTAACTATTTACTCAAAAAATTAAACGCTATAAACATTAAGAAAATTGTACTACAGTAGTTTTAAAAGTGCAAAAAGCAGGAAAATAATTCTTTAAAACGTTATATTTTATACTAAATAACAAAAAAACTGCTTTTATTTTTTTTATTTTTAAAGAAATTGTGTTTACCTTAAAAAACAACATACCTGGTTTTAATATTTGATTTAAAGAAAAAGCACTGAATGTTATTATTTGAGAAATATTAAAACATACAATTTATCACATTTTTTTATTTTACTTACCACTGCAGTAGAGCTTTAATCGTTAACTACTTATCTTGGTCACTTTGGTGTATTGTCATTGATACCACAATAAATAATATGTTATACAAAAAATTTAGGATTCTAATAATTTAAATTAACATTGAACGTATAACGATCCACACTTGATGCAATATCTGCCTAGACTAAAGTTGATTTCGTAGCAACAAGTTCGTGTTATCTTAAACTTGTTTTTTTACCTTAAATATAATAATACGTTTTTATTTATTGCTATAACGTTGTACATTTACTGACTTTTTGCACTTTTATTTTGTTTTACTGTTTTTTATTTAGTTTACTGCATTCATAATGGTAAAAACAAATCTATATCTAGTCATCTACGCTAGAAAAAATGCCTGTTTCTTAGTATTTAATAAATGTAGTATTAATTAAAATGTATGGTTTTTTTTTTAATTTTTTGTGGTCTAACTTTACAATCTCTCAACACTAATAAAACGCCATTTAAATTACTAAAACTGCTAAATTTCAAATCAATTTACATTAAATTTTTAGCTTCCGAATTTTTCTAAGAAATTTACAATCATCCACGAACATTAAAAAATTAAATATGAATTGCAAACACTTGAGCGTACCACAACCAACGGATGAAATGTTAAACAGGCTGGCACAAAAAAAATAATGTAAAGGTGCCTTACAATCTAGTTACAAAAAATGATAAAATAAAAAGATTCTTAATTTACATTAATAATTTTTCCTTAACTAAACTAGCAACTTATGTAGGTACCAAATCCTTAGTTTAACAATACCTAATTAAAATAAATAATAAATTCTATAAACATATAATACATGTGACAAAATAATAAATATATACTCATTTGCTTTCTATGCTATATATAAATTTTGCCCAATCTCTTTTGTTAGTAGCCAAGGTTACTATGCGCTATGGTGCATCCTCTCTTAGCCAATATTTCTGCTATCTGCTGGTTCCATGTTGTAATTGGTCGTCCTATTGATTTCTTTTCATTTCTTTGTATTTCCCATACTTTCCTTACAGGTCTCTCTGTATTCATACGGATAAGGTGTCCATACCATCTGAGTTGGCATCTTTCAATATACTCGTGTATTGCTTGTACTTCCAATATTTCCCTGATGTTATCATTTCTGATCTTGTCCTTTCTTGTTACATTTAATATTTTTCTCAAAAATTTCATCTCTTTCGCATCCAAACGTCAATATAAGGATAAAAACTGTCTTATATACATTTATCTTGGTTTTTAATGTTACCTCCTTTTTCCCCAAGAAACTGTTTTTAATTGTATGGTACACATTTGCAGCACTTTCTATTTTTGCAATTATTTCCGTATCTTGATGTCCCTTGCTGTTAACATGCACTCCGAGATACTTATAGGTGATTACCTGTTCTATTGGTTTCCCGTTTATGGATATATTTATAGCAGTGTCCGGTTTTCCGCTGACCATAACTTTAGTTTTTTGTTGACTCACTTTTAGTCCTTTTTCTGCCAATTTGTTAACCCAGATGTCTATATTCTTTTGAAGGTCACTTTCACTTTTAGCAAACACAACTATATCGTCGGCAATGACACATTCACTAATCCATACCGGTTCCATGTTTCTATGGCCTACGTAGAATTTACTTGCTTCTCTTTTTGTTTCTTTAATGACATCATCTAGTACTATATTAAATAACATTGGGCTTATGACTCCTCCTTGCCGTATACCTTCGCTCACCGGAAAATCTTTTGATAGCATGTTGTCTGTTCTAACGAAATTTCTATTGTTCCTGTATAAACTCATAATTGCTTGTGTCAGGTTTGCATCAACTTCTGTTTTTGTTAAGTATCTTCTACCACTGCTCTCGGTAATCTGTCGAATGCTTTTTCTAAATCTAGAAATGCTAAGTACATTTTTACTTTTGTATTTCTTAGTTTTTCCTTTAATTGATGTAATGTAAAGATGTGGTCCTGAATGCTTCGCCCCTTTCTAAATCCGCTTTGTGACTCTTCTAACCGAGATTTCAGTTTTGTTACTAATCGTTTTTCTAGTACCCTTTCATACACTTTTAACACGTTGATTAACAGAAAGATACCCCTATAATTACTGCAATCTCTTCTATCACCTTTTTTGAATATTGGTACTAGGTACTATTAAACTCACTTCCCAGTTTTTTGGGATAGTTCGTTCACTCCAGACTTTGTTGCATATTATCCTAAGCAGATGTTGCCCTTTATTACCCATACACCTTAACATTTCCGTAGTTACACAATCAAACCCAGCAGCTTTCCCCTTTTTAAGAGTATAAATACTATCTTGTATCTCTTCTAACTTTATAGTGTTCTCATTTGTCATCAATTTACATTTTGTTGGTTGTCTTTTCTTTGTGGTTTGTAGAAAGTATAGGTTTTGGAAGTATGTTCTCCATCGTTCTATTATCTTTTCTTTGCCTGTAATGATACTTCCGTTGTTATCTTTTATTTGTTTTATCGCATGTTGTTTGTTTTCAATTCTCAAATTTTTAAGTATCTTATAAAACAGTTTTTGGTTTGTATGATAGTCTGTTTCCATTTTTTGGCCGAAATTTTCTTATGCCCTTTGTTTTGCTTGGGTGACAAGTACTTTTACTTTTAGTCTTTGGTTTTTGTATTCTCGGTAGTTTAGTTTATTTTTTCTACTTAGATACTTCAACCATTTATCCTTTTTGATTTTAATTTCCTTTTTAATGTTTTCGTTCCACCATGCAGTTTGCTTATTGTTCCTGTTAATTCTTGTTATACCACAAACGTCTTTTGCCGCAGTAAGAAGTATGTTCTTGAAAATTTTCCACGTTTCTTCTACATCTACATTTACGTTACTGCCTACTCTGTTGATTATTTCTGTAACTTTGCATCTATGTTGATTCGCAATTTCTTTATTGTTCAGTCTGTACGTTTTGATTGCTTCATTACTAATATTTTTCTCGTGTTTAATATTATTTGTACTTACGGGCACTCCAAGTTTGGTTTTGACTGCCAGTAAATAGTGATCGCTGAATATTCCTTGTCCTCTCTTCACCCTAACATCTTTAATTTTTAGTCTTAGACTCTTGCTAACTAACGCGTAATCAATTATTGATTTCTCATTTCTACTGCACACTCCTCTTGTATACTTGTGGTATAGGTTGTTTTGTATACATAAATCTATGATTCTGTCCCCATTGTTATTCCGAAACGTTTTACCATATAATCCTAGTACATTTCTTGATGCACTGTCTTTGACCCCTACTCTTCCATTTAAGTCACCTAGAATAATACTGTTTCCATTATCGCAGTCTATTACTGATGTGACTGTATCCCAAAATGTCTCTTTTGTTAAGTTATTGTCATCTTCATTTGGTCCATAAAGTGTAATTATGTTTAACTTATCATGCATATTAAATGTTAGCTCAATCTTTAGGATTCTTTCCGAGACACAATCTCATTTAGTTAAATATTTTGCCACTTTCTTCTTGAGTATACACCCTACCCCTCCTTTAGCTCTTATTTGTTTATCTACTCCGCTCAAAATCATTATGTGTCCATTTTTTAGTTCTATAACTTCCTCTCCTTTCTTTTTAGTTTCCGTAATTGTCAATATATCTATATTCATTTGTTCAAAATTTTTTATAAGTTCATTTTCTTTACAATTAAGTCCTCTAATGTTCCATGTAGCTAAATTTAAACCTTTGTGTTCTTTTTGTTTGTTTATTTTTGTTATCATCCTAGTCCTGCTCCTTTCCTTAGTTGTCATCATTTTTCCGTCCGGTTTATTTTCTTTTACCCGTTTTTTGAATCGTGGATCTTTATCATCTCTTTTCCTTCGTCCTATACGTGTATTACGTCATTAATAATAAGTTTTTTATATTCTATTTTTACCCTTTTGTCTTCTTCTTTTAACTTATCAGCCATTTCTTTTAACTTTATTTGCGTTACCCTCTCTTTTAACGTTAAATCATTTTCAATGTATACTTTTGTTCCATATAATCTTTTCTTATGTTGCATAATTTCTTTCTTTGCTTCCCAATTATGCATTTTTACAATTACTGCTTGTTTGTTTTTATCTTTTCCTACTGTGAAAACTTGTTCTATTTTTGTTTGTATTTCTAATTTTTCTTCAATCCATTTTTGAACTGTTTCCTTGTTTTCTTTATTAGCATCATCCAGTCCTTTAACGGCAAGGTTCAGTTTTTGCTTTTCTTTTTCTTGTCTCTCTAAATTTTCTTCTAGTTTAGTGATTCTGTTTTCCAGGTGTGTTTTTTCTTCTTTCCATATATTTGCCTTTTCTTCCCACTCTTCCTTTAAAAGTCTAAATTCTTCACTCATTTCTTTATGATTTTCATTATTTCTTGTTTCAATTACTAAACTGCTAAAAACCGTAATCAGTTTGGAACTATTACTCTTGTATACTAGCAAACAGATCCTAGAAAACAGTCTGACCGGCTTGACTTGCTATGTAAAAAAGATAAACAAAAATCTCCTTAATGTCATTTCCTGTCTTAATCTCTCTACAGATCACTCTCGGATTATAAAAACCTTAGCTTACTCACATACAGATAACATAACATTTAGACGACAAAAAAGCCTTAAACCACAATATACCTAAAGCAACTACAGCAGCACTAAACACCAAATCGCATTATCAACAATACCTGGACCAAAAAGCTTTAACGTTTGCTAATCATGTAGTTCACCTTTTCACGCCTTTTCCGACTAATCTAGACAATGAGAATAATATCTGCAACGGACTAAAAATACCATATCAAATGAGCTTGCCAATTAAAAAACCTAATGTTTGACAAGTTAAGAAAAACGATTCAGACACAAATAAACTTTCACAAAGCTCTCGGCTACAATCTCATTACTGCCTGCATTTTCAAAAAAACTGACTCAAAAAATATACCAGTTTATTACTAACCTTTGCAAGAAAATTTTACGATTTCGATGATTTCCTAAATTATGGAAGAGAGCAGTAATAATTCTAATACCCAAGCCAAGCAAACCTACCAATCAAACAACCTCTTATAAACTAATTAATCCGCTGCCTACTCAATCAAAAGTGTTTAAAAAACAACTCTTACAGCGGTTATACCCAATACTTCTGAAAACTCAACTAATACTGAAAATTTTTTTAAAAATCACGCAAAAGATAATCAAGTTCATTGGGTTGTAGACAAAATAACAAAAAGCTTATAATAAAATGTGCTTTAAAAATTAAGAAACCTATAAATGGTTTCTAACTGTTCGTACTTAAGCATTTGACATTTTCTTCTTAGATATGGCAATTACAAGCTCATCTAGACAAAGTACAAAATTAGTGCACAAAGTGACACGTCTCCATAAACAAAAACAAATTTGTTCACTTAACGTTCATGCTAAGGAGAGGCACCTGTTTGTAGTGCGAAATATCTCGGTATTAACCTAGATAAAAAAACCATATATGGACAAAACACAAACAGGTAGGACTAATATTACAAAAAATGTACTGGTTACTAGGACGCCAATTTCAGTTGTCACTGAAGAACAAGTTATACAAAACTATGATCAAGGCCATACGCTTCTACTCGGCTACTGCCAAGACATTCAATATCGAAATTAT
Source organism: Aquatica leii (assembly GCA_035610365.1). Taxonomy (NCBI): domain Eukaryota; kingdom Metazoa; phylum Arthropoda; class Insecta; order Coleoptera; family Lampyridae; genus Aquatica; species Aquatica leii. The sequence continues at coordinate 32,418,215 of CM069439.1, forward strand.
TGAAAGATTTCTATCAAAAGTACTTAGAATAATTGTAAACGCACAATGGTATGTCCCAAATAAAACCATAAGACGCGATCTTAAAATAGCTACAGTTAATGAAGAAATACAACAGTGTAGTGTGTGCTAACGCGATCGTATTAATGATCATCCAAATCCACTAGTGAAGTGCTTAGTTCAAACTGACAAACATTATGTAATGTATTCTGTAAATAGTGAGTTTTCAGTTAGAATTTACGGATAAACAAAAAAATTTAAAAAAAAATTTTTGAAACAAAAAAAAAGACAAAATCATTAATAGAAACATTACTAAAAAAAGTAGTAACAGTTGGTTATACGTTTATACCGCAGACAATTCGAGTTTGTACTGCCAGTTTTCATTAAAAAAAACTGATTAAAAATTACAAAAAACACTACTTTTAGCGTAGATTAATACATTTGGTAATCATGTAGATTAGTTATTATAGTTATCACTATGTTCACAATTTCCAAATAAACAAAACAGCTTTATATTGTTTTTATAACAAAAAATTGTGTTACTTCATAAATTTTCAGTTGGTTTTTCAACTCCTAATTGATGTTAGTTTTTAAAAAAACAAAAACAAAAAATAAACAAATATACTCGTAATTATAAAAAAGTTATTTCAATTAATGTTTTTCTAATAATTTTTTTTAATGGCAGTCTGTTATGCATGTAACAACTAAAAAAAATGACATTTTTAATGTTTGTATTTAGATCTTTACTAGCTTTATATGTCAGGCATAACATGAAATTCGTAAAATATTCTAAAATTTTTATGAGGAGTACAAAATACCCTTACTCTAACAGTAACAAAAATAAATTGTTTTTTAGTTTTGACTAATAACATAAATATAATAAACAAGTTTGGTACTGCAACAACAAAAAAAATAATTAACAAAATTACTAAAATTTAGCAAAAATTAAAATTTTGACAACAATTTTAGATAGCTGTTATGAATGCTGCAAAAAAGACATTGGTGTACGTCAGTGTACATTTTATAAAACGAGAGTAAAATTTATTTGCAACGCTTAAAAGACAACGTGATGATTAAACAGTAAGCTTTAAGCTCTAAAAATATTAAAAAATTTTAATTATATAGAATAATTTTTATTAAAAAAAACAATTTTATAGACGTACTACAAACTTTAATTTTTTTATTGTTATTACTTTAAATAAAACAGTTACTGTCGAATTGGTTTATCCCAATAACGTTTTAATTAAAACAATTTAAATGTTCACGTACGTACATACATTTTACATGTCAAAATAAATATATGCAAATGTAAATAACAAGATGAATTTGTGATCGGTGTCATCATGAGCGACAGAAATTTGAATATTCAAAACGTCGTTAATGTTGTTTACAAATACTAGACTGATGAGTACTAGTTGTAAACGGTATATATGGGTAGTTCATTTAAAATTTGTGTTCATAAATCAGTCTTTATTGTTTATATCGTGTATGCAGATAATTTTAGTTGTAGCGCCGATAAAACTTGACAAAAACGTTTTTAAATTGTTTATAAATCAGTTAAATGCTTCTATAGGGACTCTTTAATTGATTAAAACAATTTATCTTTTTGAAAAATTATCACAGATGCATACGCAACACCTTAAAAAAATTCATTATAGGTTTTCAACGTTTTTATCGAGTGTACAATTTTAAAAAACAGTCCAGTCAAGTATTTACTAAATATAATTCTTTATCTCATGTTTTAAATAATTTAGGTCAACTCGTATCAAATATATCAAATTTTTTTTGTGTAAGTTGCTACTGAAAGCTTCTATTAACGCTTTGAAATTATATCCTAATGCTTATAGATAGTTAAACACTACCTTAAATTGAAACCATTCTAAAGTTCGTTATACAACTAACTTAAAAATACAAATTTATTTGTTATAAGTTGAATAAAAAATGTTTCAGCCTTATGTATTCAAACATTATTATTTTAAGAGGAATAAAAGAAACAAAGTATTGTTAATTATATATTATAATATTTGTTTAAATTTCAATTATTTTTGTTAAATTCTTAATCGTCTTCTGATCCCTTTCAAGTATGTTTTCTGAAAACGAAAATTTTACATTAGGATAAAACCATTTTAGCTTAAAACTTTGAATCGTTAGTAGACAACAATAAGAATTTTAAAATTCTTGTTTCTTCTAAGTCTGGTCTTAAAAAACTTTAAATTTTGGCAATCATTTTTCTACCAAAAAATAGTTTTAATTAATAAATAACAAACAAATCTTAAATCAATTTTACGCAAAAATCAAAAATACATAGTTAAACTTTTTGAAATAAATCCAACAAATTAAAATTGTGTTGGTTTTTAAACAAAATAATTCTAAAACATTATAATCAAAATACTAAAAGAGACTATTTTTAATTTATAATAAGATGTCTTTAAAAAATGTTTCTGTTAGAAAAAATAACAATTATTTATGGTGTTTAATTAATAGTACTCTAATAACTACTTTATTCTCCTAAAAAATGACTTTAATTAAAAGAAAATTGTATTAAGAAAAATAAGTGGTTGTTTTATTATATCGCCATTTTTATACCGTTAGATCAGAAACTTTGGACCCTACACGTATATTGCTTTATAAACGCGCTAATAAAGAAGTTTATGTTAGATTAATTTTTTGTAATCTATACATTTTTTGGAAATTGTTTAATTTTGTATCAAATTTACAATGAATCGATGTTGATATTTTTGTGAAAAAAAGTATGCCAATTGTATTAGTAAATAAATATTTTTTTTTAAACTTTGACCAACATTTTTTTTTTCTGTTATACACTAAACTAAAAACAAAATAATATTATACATATTTTACAAAAAATAAATAAAATAGTTTGTTTTACATATTGAGATATTGAAACATAATATAAATTATTATAAGATTTCTATTTTGTTTTAATTATTGTTCTAACATAAGAAATTAAATAAATTCATTTATTTAAAAAAAATATTTAAATACAAAATATGTATTTAATATTCATTTTTTGTCAATACAAAATAAAACAATAAAAATATATCATTTTTATTATAAATAAAATATTCTCATTTTAACAATAAAGTACCTTACGACAAAATTTTTTTGCATGTACTTTCTAAACCGTTATTTCAACAAAAAAATAATTAAACTAAAAATCGTTTTTAATAAATCTTTATATTTTTATATTAAAACATTTGTATACAAAATTTATTAAAATATCGTGATATTTTTTGTCGAACCAGTAAACAAATTAAATTATTCTATATAATTCTAACTTGTTTGAAATCTTATATGTAATTATGACTTAATCTAAAAATTGGAAAAACTAGTCAATGTAAACCATTTTTTTTTAGATTTAAACAAAAACATCTTTTAAGAAAAGTGTAAAAAGTATTTGGTGTAAAAAATGTTTTATATTTTTTATAGCAATAATTTTGAATACATACAAGTGTGTTAAAATACTTATTTTTCTATGCGATCTCTGATTCAGTTAACTCTAATTGCAAAGATTCTACAAAACCTAGCTTTATAACCCAGCAGTTTGTAATAATTTTAATGACATTGCTTTTTTGGTTTTTACGATATAAACTTAATTAAAGAAATGTGGAAAAGAGACGTACCTCCAACTGCAATTTTAGAAATTTCTGGTAATCTGGTTGATAAAGATATTTTAAAAGTTGGTTTAGTCAACGCTGTAAGAGTAAACAATAAAGATTTTGATATCAATCTTAAAAAACTTTGAAACGAGGTATAAATATTTGGAGACAAACTCGGATATAGAATATTTGCAAAATTGCGTGCACATGAAAGCTCATTTAGATAACTCTATAGAAAAAAACTTCATATATCAATAAATTCTTAAAATACCAGATATAAAACAATTGTATTATAACTACAAAAAAAGATTAGTAGTTTTTGATTCGTTCTGTACACCTAAATGTTTTACAATGAAATCTTTTAAGATTTATAATTCAATAATGGACTCTACTCCTCCAGATTGCTTTACCGTGGGTTTTTTATTACACGCGTTGCTAGAACAGGTGTGCTCTATGATACCATTTAAAACTTATAAAGGGAAGAAGATAAGAACATATAGTTCTTTGGCGAAAAGTGTTATTAATGCAGTACTGAGATATTACAAAGTTACCGTACTAACACACAATGTTTCTAAGTCATTGTTAAATCTCAAAGTTAACAAACAAGGATTTGTAACAGACGCTGCAAATATTTTCGAGTACAAGGCAAATTGCTATCCGACTTTGTCTAGAAAAACTGATAAAAATCAACAACGGTATGTTATTACGTAATCGAGTTTCTGTTTTATGGAAAAACTTCTATAGCACTAATTTAAACAGTTTATTGCAAGTTCAGTTGTTGGAAAAAGTTCGAAAGGTTTTGGGCAAACCTCCCGAGCAAAAGTTATTTTACGACATTAATAAATGGTTCTTTCAGAATATATTCTCTTCGAAAGAAGTTTTTGTCGATAAAGTCGAAAGTGATTTAAGATCTATCTGCTGTGGTAAAGATAAACACATAACAAAAATTCAGATTTATGAGGATATATACGTTTGCCTGACTAACTTGGACCTAAATAGCAGATCTGCAGTAGCCGATGGTTTAAATGTGCATTTCTATATTTGGTATGAGGAATTCTTTACTGAAGTTATGGTTCAAGAATTACACCAAGCGATAATTGAATATTTATGTATTGAATTTAAATACAATCTATTATATGACACTATATTAGTTAGGTTTCACAACTGTGGCGACGAGTTTGGTATTAAAACGTTTAATTGGAACGAGTTTATATGCACACCGGTTTGTCTTCGCAATTTCTGCAAATATCTTATTGATCATGATGATGTAAACGATGATGAATATGATTCTAGTCAAAGTGATTTTATAAAAAACTCGCACCCAGCAAGACTTTGCGCTTATAATATGGGAACTATTGTTCAGTTAGAAGCTGCAACCACTACTTTTACAAGTTTAGACGGGTATAAAATAACCGTCAATAACAATTGCTTTTTGGAGATTTCTTCTATATCTATAAATGTTTTAATAAAAGATAACAGTTTAATTTTCCACTGTCCCAAAACTAACAATCGAAAGTTATCGGTAGGGTTTCCTTACGCTTTGCACGATGGGACCATTATTGCGTTTAGTAAATCATGCTTCAAACCTCAACTTCATTTTGGCGAAATAATTAATTAAAAAAAACACAAACCTAAACGTTGCCGTAACAATTATCACTGCACGGTCGAAACAGAACGACAAAATTCGACTCTAGTACAAAAGAAAACAGTTCCCGAAATTGTGGATACAAAAAATGAGTTAAATTATTTTGATTTAGACGTATCGGAGTGCAAAAATCTGATCAACTCGAACTTATTCCCATCGAGCTCAGAAAAAACGTTTCTTTTTGTTAATAATGTAACCAAACACGAGAAAGCGTCTAGTCCAGCAGTTAAAGTACTATTCTCTAATATTCACAAATTTGTAAAGCCTAAAAAAATAGATGTAGATAATTGCAAAAAAAAACGACTTGGTACTAAACACTATAACTTCTGATAAAATAAATACTATACTAAGAAAAATTGAATATGCCAAAACCTTTCAACTTCCTTGGCTTAAAGTTTGTTCAAGCCCATTACACAAACGATTTTATATAAAACGCGTTAAATCTTATATTTGCGTAGAGTTAAAAAAACACTACGTTAACCTTTTTTGTCGATAGCCACCTTACAAATGCGTGGAAGATAAAAACACCGTTAAGTTATTTCCTGAACACTTTCGTTCAAAACGGCATCGTCCTGTTATGTTCGATATGAAAATCACAGTGCCTACAGGATTAGCAATTTATTCTGTACCTGGCACGACCAACATGGTAAATATAAAACAACGATACGTCAATAAAGGGCCTCAGTGTAAACATTTAAAAAACGAATACTCCAGAACATTAATGACGAATGGATACGTATCCGTTAGAAAAACTAACGGAACGGTTGTTGTTTATACGTCAAGCGGCAAAATATACACTTTTGGCGTACCATACGGATTTGAAAAAACCGTTACGAAATTAAAACTCATTAAGAAGAAAACTCTGCAGCATACCTTAACAAAACTTGAAAAACAGATATGGAACGCGACCCATCGTCGAAGTTATCATTTTATAAGAGTGATAAGGCATTGCTCGCGTAAAAAACAAAGACCCAAAGTGGGAGTGCAATACAAATACGTAAGTTCTTGCGGACTGCAACTTGAATCGTTCTGGTTTGATACTCCTAATCAAACTCAAATGTTTTATACGCAGGCTACAGATCTCTATTTGCAACAACACATGCTTATACGAAACGACGGTACCAAATTATTTTTAGATGGAAATGAAATTTTGATTGCAGAATATAAAGACCTCACCAGAATAACATCTTGGAGCGAAGTCTTTTTCGAAAAACCGTACGGGCTTGAAGATTGGATCATTGTTTACTTAGTGGTACAATTTGAGCATCTTAATTACGCCACCGTAACGCATCATACTACGAGAGCACCAAAGTAATTCTTGCTAACAACGTAGAGATAGATATTGAATCAAACGGTTGTTATAACATAAACGTGGATAAAATGTTTTCTTCGTGTGTAAACGACAACGAAATTTGTATGCAAACTGTTTTGTGCAAAAACTGCAACGAATCCAATTCAACTAGTATAAATTTAAGGCCGTTATTATTGAGTGAGCCTAACAACGAAGTTTTACTAGAAAGCTTTGATACATACAATAAATGTTTTATCGTTAAATACAATGGCGAATGCCAAAGAAACTCTAATTTTATCGACAATTTGTACAACAGAAAAGAGTGTCGTAACCATAACCTAGGGCAACAGCAGAAGTTATTTATTTTGAATAGAAATATGTCAGGGGTTAGATTAATAGAAGCAACTGAATTCTATAACAGACTGACGGATGTTCTTGTTAGCCGTACAAGTGCAATTTATCATTGTTACGATGAGAATCATCACTGCAGCGAGTATCACTGCTTTGGACTTAGTAAAGTTACAGATAAATCATATCATTCGCAATTTATTTACTTTCCGAAAACATTACCATTAGTTTCGACGACTAAACAAAACCTTCAAGTTTATACAATTTCCTACATTCATTGCATTCCTTTAGACAAAGCAATCCAACTTGTATTAGAAGACACTTTAATGAACATATATGCAATCTTACTTTCAAAAGAAGATGACATACTTCTAGAAGTTATTGACAGGAATAATTTTGAAGAATTAGGAATGAACTTTACATTTCTGAATCAGTATTCTCAAACATATCGGATGAATCACAAAGGGACTCTATACTACCAATTTGCGATTCTCTATTAATAGATAAAATTAAAAAAATATTCCCAAATACGTACGTATGTTAAAATTGCTTTTTATTTCATTTGAATTTGAGTTAATTTTTGGCAGTGTGAATTTTTTTGTTGCAAAGTCACAGTGGGTAAGCACTGCTGACTTGTGTCGCCATTGTACCTACAATAACAGTTTTAAATTTAGCAATTGATGTTTGCAGTTAGTACTAGTTGTAATTACTGTACAAAACTAATGATTTATTATTGCAAGAAAATTATTTTGCAAAACAAGAGCAAAGAAACGATAACAAAAGAATTTATGTAGTAAAGGAAAATCAATCTAAAATTTAGAAACTACATACAAAGTTAAAGATTACAACATAGAAAACGACAATTAGAGCATCTGTATTTAAAATATATACGGTATATCAAATTTTGATTGAAGGTAACAAATATATTATATCTAAATAACGTAATAAATTTATATCGCCTCAACCACAAGCTCAACCAAAATCGGTTTCGTAAATTAATTATTGCAGATTACGATTATTCGGTACGATAATTGCCTTATACCGACAATGTTTAATCAGCAATGTCAAATACAGATACAATTCAAACTAAAGAAATTGTCAATACTAAAGAATCTACTTAAAATGTCTACAAAGTTAATTAAAATGCTTATATACGTTAATAATATACAAATAGCTTTACATTTTTTCAAATTTAAATATTTAATTCCGAGTATTTTTAAAATTATTTTTATACGTTTTCTTTGCTTGACTAGAACCACCGTCATACAGCTCTGCAAAAAGCACTAAAAAACAACAGCATTTTTTAATATTTACATAGCAAATACGTTATGAAATTATCCAAAATTGCTTTAAGCTACAAAAATTGTTAAGACTACTCTACCTTGATTAATTCATTAGTAAAATAAAAATCTATTTATATATTTCTTTAAAAATGTATCTAAAAAGGAATTTTTCATAGAATTTTTACTTTTATTAATTTAATTTAAACCAAACGTAAAACTTAATTAATAGTAAAAATTATTTCAAGTCGTGTTATTCAATTTGAGACCAGTTGTTTAAAAAAAATTGTTTTAGTGCAAAAATTAAATATTTAAATGACTAAGTATGTAAAATCTGTTTTGAACGATTTAAAAAAATAATTTTTAGTAGATAATCAAATATTCTGCTACACAAAAAACTTCTAAAGATGGAATCAGAACAAATAAGTATTTAAAACAAATTTACAAATTACTAAAAAAATTATAATTAATTATGTAATTTACCAAAATCTTTATATTTGTAATCAAATCACGTTATTTTCTGCCATAAAACGACAAAAAAGTAACACTGCACCAATTAATTTTCTTTAAAACTTTAATATTTTGTTTTATTTATTTAGATTTAAAAAAGTACAAATCAGAAATTGTTTTGTAAACAAGTAAAACAAACCAAAGCCAACAATAGGTTAAAACACTGTATACTGAGACAAATAAATTAAATTTATTTCATTTACTATGAAAGAAGACAATACATCTCTGTTTATTTTAATTAAATTACAAAAGCAAAGTTAGGTCATCCAAGAAAAATTTACAGTTTTTTATTTGTTTAGTGTTACACCATATACTCATTAGTTTAAATCAAATAATCATCACAAACAATTATTCTCAGAAAAAAAATTACAAAAAACAATATCAACACTAAATTAAAACAATTTTTAAAATAATACATAGATATCATTTAAATTTTAAATAAAAAAGTTAACCTAAAACGAAACGTTTTTAGGTTTTAAAAAAATTTAATTAGATACATTTTTTAAGATAAAATGTTTTATATATTATGTAAATGAATTTATATTATATTACACACTTTCGCTTAACTAACGCTGCCTTATACAAATTGCAGAGTTTCAATTTTCAAATGCAATTAAGCAAGTAGCTAAGGGTGTTTTTATTTTAATTATTACTTGATCGTTTTATGCGTTATTTTGTAAATGTTACATCTACAATAATTAACTTTTAACCTATTTATAATTAATCTGCTTATTATATAATTAAGCAAGATGGGGTAAGTAAATATTGTACTTATCAAATATTTTTAATTAGACTACAAAAATTATTTAAATTAAAATACTAGTAATAGATTTCATGTTAAGTTTAATTATCAAAAATGTTAACGTTAGTGTATTTCCAACATAAACATTTGTAAATGATTTGTAAGTCAATCACAAGTATGTTATGGAATAATTATAGCAATAAAAATAAAATTATTTTAATGTAGTGACTGAAATCTAAATAATTTAAACTAAGTCATCAACTGGAACATAATGTTTCCTCTCTTAACAGGTAGTTTTAATACCAATTTTAGATATGTTACTAACTTGCCTACAATCAACACCAAATCAATATCAACTTCATCAATTATCTCAAAGTAGTCAGAAATTTTTATCACTTAACTTGTTTTGTATTGTTATTATTATTGAAACGTTCCAGAAATTATTTGCAAATGCAAGAGCCTTCTAGAAGCTGTTATCCATCTTCTAGAAGATATACCGAAAAATAAGGAACACTCGAGAAGGATTTCCCTATGTGTATATATACCGCCGAAACAAATCGTCAGTTATTGCCGTAACGCGAATGCAGCAGTATTAAGAAGATTATTCAAGTTGTAACTCGTGCTATTTATATTCATTACGTGCTATTTCGAATTTTTACATTACGTGCTATTTCGCATTTGTTCAATGGATTCTTTAAAACCGGAACGATTTGCAATAACAGTAAAACATGCGTCATTTCATAAATTTGTACAATCTGTACAAGAGTCTCACGAAACCCAAAGTGAAGTACCTATTCACTTAAACTTAAACTTAAAGAATTAGAAGGACGATACAACAATTCTGCTTCATTTTTAACCGCGTTTGATGGCACAGCCGAGGCTTGGTTTAAGTTTTGTGATTTGTTTATTTCGTTGATACACGAAGATGAGAACATAAAGTTCGATTCAAAAATATCATTATCTGCGATCCTCCCTACATGGAGTCGCAGCACAAACGATAAAATCAATTGAATTTTCATCGTCCTTCTACGAAACTGCGTGAAATACTCTATGCGAACGTTATAATAACACGCGCATGTTGGTTCACAATCACATAAAGTCTATTTGAGCCTATGCCCAAAGAATCAGCAACCAAATTACGTCATCTCCACGACAACCTGTACAAGTATTTACATGCACTGAAATCTCTTGTTTCTAAAGATACTCTTTTTGAATCAATTTTCATCCACTTAAGCGCAAATGCGCTAGACTCTTGAACAGTCCGAGAGTGGGAAACCGACAAAGCTAACTTATATACTGAATTGCCTACTTTAAATAATTTTTGCAAATTTATTAACGCTAAGGCAGATCTTGTTGAAACCTTGGAAACTAAGTCAAACACTAAGATTACGATTGACAAACCGAAGCATGTCAAGGCATATGCTACAGCAGGGCAACAATCATTTTCGAATGCAACCTGTTCTCTTTGCAAGGGTGAACATGTACTTCGTGAATGTGAGAAATTTCTTAAATTATCCATTGATTCACGCAATACCAAAGTGAAGAAGTTAAAGGTTTGCATAAACTGTCTGCGCAAAGGGCATTTCTCGCCACGTTGTAGGTTAAAAGTTCAGCTGTAAGTATTGCAAAAGGAGACACCATTCTCTTCTCTATTGTGATGTTTCTGTCTAACAACCTAGTTCTTCGTCACCTCCTTTAGAGAAACCCAACAAAATAACAGCTGCTGTTTCATCTAATGCAATTTTGGTACTGCTTTCTACTGCACGAGTAAGGATTATAGATCGACATGGTGTTTCGCATCAATGTCGTGCTCGTCTTGATTTGGGAGCCCAATCGTGTTTCATTATTACCTCGCTGTGTCAAAAACTAAAGTTGCCTACATCAACAGTAAATATTACTGTCTCGGGGGTAGGAAAGGTAGCATCAAAAACAACCCAACGTTGCGACGTCATTATACAATCTATAGCTTCTTCGTTCACAACACAGATGTCGTGTTTAGTTTTAGACGACTTAACAAGTTCAATTCCTTGTGTTTACATTGATAAAGATAAACTTATCATACCTAGCAGTTGCAAATTAGCTGATCCTGATTTTAATAAGCCTGGTTCTATCGATTTGCTTATCGGCGCACCTATCTTTTGAGATTTAATAAGCATTGGACAAGTTCGGCTTGGTCAAAATCTTCCAGTACTTCAGAAGACCCGTCTTGGTTGGATTATCTCTGGAAACACGTTTTCTATCAATAGTAATACTGTGCAATGTCATTCAATTGACATAATTGATATACAAGCACAATTGGAGCGCATGTGGGAAATTGATTAATTTCCGACTCAAAAATCCTAAAGCCTAAAGGCGCGGAAACTTCACCCATTCTTCCTGAAATAAAAATATTACTCATTGTTTTTATACACATTTAAGGATTGTTGAGTTCAAAAATTATTCAAACCTTAACTTTCTCGAGAAGGTAATGGCCTATTGCTTGCGATTTATTTCCAATTGTCGCGTGATTTCTGATGCACGGGAGTACGGAATTATTACTCCTAAGGAAATTCATTCCGCTGAAATGTTGCTCAATCAGCTCAATCTTTCGGCGAAGAATTGAAACCACTTGCTAAAAATAAACCCGTAAAAACTTGTAATCGGATTCTTCGATTAAATCCTTGTATAGACGTTGATGGAATAATTCGAGTGGCAGATCGTTTATCGAATGCCACTTTTAGTTACGACAAAAAACATCCTATTCTCTTATCAGGGAAACATCATTATTCTCAATTAATAATGCAAAGGGAACATCTCAAACTGCTACACGCAGGGTCGCAAGCGACACTGTATTCGATTAGACAGCGTTACTGGATTACGTACGTACGGTTCGAACCTGTGTTATATGTTGTCGTTCAAACCCCAAACCGCTAAATCCGTTGATGGGAAATCTTCCTGCTACTAGACTGCGTTTCTCATTCCCCTTTGAAACAACTGGCGTGGACTATGCCGGTCCGTTTTTATTCTAAATCCATAAAGGCATACATTTGCCTTTTTGTTTGCTTTGCAACAAAGGCGTTACACCTCGAGTTGGTCACAGAATTATCCACCGAATACTTTATGCTTGCTCTGCGACGTTTCATATCGCGTCGGGGCGACCTCGCGTAATATACTCTGACAAAGGTACGAACTTTGTCGGGGCTAAACGCGATTTACACGAATTATCATTGTTTTTAAAGAAAAATTACAGTATTATTCGTCAATCAAGCAGTGAGTACCAAATTGACTGGCACTTTATACCAGTAAACTCTTCTCACTTTGGAGGATTGCGGGAAGCTGCCGTTAAAAGCGTAAAACGTCACCTTTAGCGTGTTGCATCGAATACACACTTAACTTTTGAAGAGTTTACTACTCTACTTTCACAAGTTGAGTCGATATGTAATTCAAAACCTCTGTCTCCTCTCTCTTCCGATCCTTCGGACCTATATCGTTTGACACCAGGCCATTTCCTTGTTGGACGTCCGTTGCTGACTATAAACGAGCCAGACGTCACTCAAATATCTGAACCACGTTTGTCATTGTATCAACGGATTCAAGCTTTACAACAACATTTTTGGTCTCGCTGGAGCCATGAATACATAACTTCTCTTCAAGAGAGAAACAAATGGAAAAGGGACCAAGTCAGTCTAAAATTAGGGCAATTGGTGGTCATCTAGGATGATAACTTACCACCATTGCGCTGGAAACTTGGACGAGTCGTTGATCTACATCCTGGTAGCAATGGCATCAGTCGAGTAGCTTCCATTCAAACCTCTGCTGGCATCGTAGGAAAAGCGTTTACAAAAATATGCCCTCTCCCGGATGACAAGAATAAGCCTGTAGTGTGAAAGTGTATTTTACTTATAAGTGCAATAGTTGAATAGAACCTATTTTGAACAGAAAAATTTTGTTTTTCCCCCTTTTTTATCTTTATTTATTATATTACTTGTTCATTGTCGTTTTATAGATGTAAGTTTATTTTTGAAAGCGCCTCTGGTGTTTCAAGGCAGGAGCCATGTTTTGTATTGTTATGTTATATTATTGTGTTAAGTACGCGCTACTGTATTACATGCGCGAGAACCGCTACTATTTTTAGATATGATGTATTATAAGTGGGGGATGCGTCGCACGCAATAGAAAAAAAAAACCACTCATGTAAAGATCTCTCGATGTTACACACATGCAATTACGATTAAGAACAACTTTGTAGTTTTCCATAAATAAATGCTATTAACAAATACATAACTTTACATACCAAATCTCTGCATCTAACCTGGCCACGAACACTCTTTTTACAGGTTAAAACCCAATGATGCCAGAATTTATTTACAAAAACCAAACGTTGCGTTGCGTTGACTGCACAATCTCGTAATACCATTAATAACAGCAACGATCATCAAACTGATACCCGAAAAAAACTAATAATTTTCCTAAGCTAGTTCAAGAATATGTTTGCGCAGTTTATGAACCAAAACAATATTATGCTTAATCTCCTGTCAATCTTAGTTACTAAATTAATCAATGGCAATCGCATAGCTATTTGATACAAAAAAGGTCTTCTGAACCATAAACAAAAAATTAATATATTCTTATATTTTAATAAAATTGATGTGTTACTCATTTCTGAAACACATTTTACTGATGTCATGCGTATTCCAAACTATTCCACTTTTGAAACCGCAAAATTCCAAGCAGGCAACGTCGAAATCAATGCATACCAGTAGTCATTTACTGTATTTGCAATTTACTCCTAAACATACAAAGAAATACAATCTATTTTTTCATACTCTAGATAACAGATTTATTTGTGGAGGCAATTGGAACTCCAAACATACTCACTGGGGTTTCAAACTAATCACAACAAAAAGTCGAAGCCTTTTCTAGTTAATCATGGTAGACAACTACATAACTATCGCAGCACTGAAAAACCAACAAATTTGCCCACTGATTAAAATAAACTTCTTGATGTATTAGATTTTTACATTTTACATGGTATAGCTACAAATTCACTGCTGATTAAACAAAATATTAATTACTCTAAAAAACATGTGCCAGTAATTTTAAACCTAAGTACCAAGCCTATAGGTATAAAACAAAATCCCAGATTGGTATCAACGTAAACTAATTGACTTACGTTCCTTGAAGAAAAGAAATAATGTTTAAACTTCTACAAAAATAGAAACTAAATACCTAGGATTATACTTTGATTAACGTATTACATAAAAAAACTTTTGCCAGTTGTACTGGTTATTAAGAAAAACGTCAAAACTGTCAATATTAAATAAATTACTGTTTTATAAACTACCCTGAAATCTTTTTGGACGTTAAGCAAACTAAACATTACATGAAAATTTCCGCATTTTCTTTGTCACTGAAGAAATTCACCAATTACTTTAGAATTATCAAAAAGAAATTAGTAAGCATCTTAGTGAATTATGTCTATCAACAGTTTGTTAACGTCCTCTTAGTGAGACAAGTAAATAGAACCTAACCATGTGACTTAAGAACTTCCTAAGGTTTTAGAGCGACTACAAGTATGTCACAGCTACGTGGTTTCTCTTAACACTGTATATAAATAACCCGTAAAAATAAATAATCATATAAGTTGTTAAACTATAGAAAATATAATTAAATTTAATCTACAGAAAAAAATTGATGACAATAAACGACTGATCTATAAACTGCTTAGAATCGCTTATTTAATACTTGTATAATTTGAATAACGTTAACAATCAGAATATTTAAAGTTTTTAGTAGAAACTTAAAAATTATCTTAAATTAATATTACGTCTTGTTAAAAAAGCAAATAAGAAGAAATCCGTCACCTTTGTTGATTTTTATTTGTTTTATGATGCCAATCTATAAACAGAAGATGAATTTTAAAACACCTTATTTTTTATGATTTTGTTCAATACTCCCTTCGTATGATACGCAAAGGAAATAAAAAGAAAATTGCATTTTCTTATTGTACAAATACATCTCGATTTATTTTTATATGTTTTATTTACTGCAACAAATCCTTGTTTTTGTTAAAAACTAAATAAAAAAAATTATTTTAGGTGAGAAAAACTTATTACATGTTGAGTTAAAGCGTGATAATTGATTAATGTGTCAATGTATAGAAACATGTAAGCAACAAATATTCTTAATTTAAAATAATCGAAACTAATTGTATTAGATTTGTAAATTAAAAGTTTTTTAAAAAGTTGTATTTGAATAACACCAAATTTGTAAGCTAGCACGTACGCATGAGAATGTAGTAGTAAAAACAAAAACACTTAATAGACTTTAAATGCTTTCTACTGCCAATCACTTTTGCGCTAGCCAAATATTAAACTAAATTACTAAAATCATGTCGAAAAATATATTAACCAAGACATTACATACGTTAATTTGACACGAAATGTTCATAAACATACAAACATTAGTTTCCACATGTGTTATCAAAGAAAATTACTGGACAAGATTACAGCCCACTCACGAAACCAAAATAATATTGTGTGTATAAATGCTATACAAAAAATAATTCCAAGAAATAAATAATTTACAGCTTATTTAACATTTCGAAAAAATAAATATCAAAGCTTTTCAAATTAACATATCCTGCAACAATAAAAAACTCTTTCTTAGTAATTTTCAGTTGTTCATATGAATTATTTAAAAAAGTATAATATAGTAATGTGCGATACTAATTTATTATTTTTATTACTTTAATACGCAAGAAGTAAATATAATAAAAATACATACAGATATATTATTGTTTTTATTGTATCTTTTCTTGTATTTCACAAATAAATATAATTTTTTGATTATTTTTCAATGTCTGAATATCTCTCGTCACATGTGCATTAAAACTGTCTAAAGGAATATAATTTGTAATATTAGTTTATCAGTAAGATCAAACATTTTATATTGTCATAATATTATTATTATTCTTATTTGTCAATACAATACTTTTTTAATACATTTTAAATAAACACAAAATACTACCAAGTAACTGAATACCAAAACTATAAACATTCAAGAAAAAGAACAAATAATACTCGAAAGCATAAAACTAAAAACGGATTTAACTAATATAAATTTAAAAAAAATTATGTACATGTCTAAGTAAATATTCTTAAGCAAATGTTAAGTTGTAATGTAACAAAACCGGGTACTACGAAAATCAAAATCAACTGGTCACGAACAAGAAATGCAGATTATTTAAATTTTACTGACTAAATAAAAAACTTTGTCAAAAAATCAATAGATGTGTAACTAAAGAACCTAACAACAAAAAAACACGCAGAAAGTAAAATTTTCTGTCTTATAAAATGGCAAACTTTAGCTTAATTAACAATGAGAAAACAAGAAAAAATAGAATTGACAACGTCTGCGACTTGATTCCGATAATGGTTATGGTTTGGGAACAGATCGTAAAATACATTTTTTATGTATTTCTGTTGTTTTTGACTAAAACAATTAATTTATGAGTTAATTCCTTTTAAAGATCTTGAGATTGACTGAAAAACAGTCTATTGCACAAAATTTTTGGAATTGATAATCTTTGAAAACTTAGACAAGAATAACTAATCAAAAACGTATACAAAAATAACAAAATTCATGTAATCTAACAAATCTAGAATAGACAAGTATTGCTAACTTAAACTTTTTTTAATAATAATAAACGCAATTCTTAAAAAAATTAAAAAACAGGTTAATTCAGTACAAGGCGAATATTAAAGTTTGAAAAAAAAATGCTTTTGCGAATGATATGATTATAAATATACGATAAGAGAATAACAACTACAAAAAATATTTATATTGCTATTGATAAAACGATTACAACGTTAAAAGCAACGATAACAAAAAACAAAATAAAATTGATATCAAAATTTTAAAAAAATTTGTTCTTTAGAATATTTTCAAGTTTTAATATGAAAATAAAAAAACAAAAAAAATAATAAAACATAATAAAAACTGCAAATGCAAGTGAGTGTCTACAAGAAAAATTAACAAAATAACAATACCTAATAAAATACCAATTAAAATGCTAAAAAAATTCACCGATACCGCAATTCTTGCAATTATCGGAAGGTGTTGAAAACAAACACAATCGTAATATAATGAACAAGGTTTGTTACAATTTTCAAAAACAAGAATGAATACATAAATAATAAAATAAAGAAACACAAATAACTAGTATTCTAGGTACATATTAAACGAGAATATGGTCGTATGATAATTCACCAATTGTTTGTATTTAACATTTGTCTATGAAATGCCTGAGAATTGTTTCTCATAACCTCTTCATCGCTGGAAGATGATGAATCAGCAACACCAATGACTTATAGAGAATTTTTTGTCATAACAAATTATGAGCAAGACCGTTCATTATCAAGAATTGCTGCGTGCTGATAAAACATAGCTCCAGTGACATGTCTAAAGAGAAACCCGATCGCGTTATCATAAATCCATGCACTTGAACAAACATCATGGCATGTAAATAAGCCGGCGTCACTAATTTTTTCCATTTTGGTAGTTCAATTTGTTTGCTCTTGATCTCTCCAAGAGATGATGGAAATTGAACGCACCCCAATCTG
This sequence comes from Aquatica leii, assembly GCA_035610365.1. Classification (NCBI taxonomy): domain Eukaryota; kingdom Metazoa; phylum Arthropoda; class Insecta; order Coleoptera; family Lampyridae; genus Aquatica; species Aquatica leii. The sequence goes on from CM069439.1 coordinate 32,436,248, forward strand.
TATAATTCTTTTTAGGTTCGCTATGTATATGTAGTGACATCCATATAATGTTAATGAACTGTAATGTGCAACATTTTGTTTTCGCAGTATTTAATCTCCGAGTTAATCTCTTAATAAAGCTTAATTATTAAAGTTTTTCATTTGTAGAAAACCCTACATGATAGCAGAGCGTGGTTCTCTATAAAGAAATCTGAAATAATTCGGAAGTTTTACTGAATAGTAGTGAGGTTAAAACGATCGGCGAGAACGCATAGCACGTGTAAAAATTATTAAGATGAGCTCAAATGTGTTTAATATCGAGAAGTTGAATTGACGAGACAATTTCGCTACGTGGAAATTCTGTATTAAAACATATCTGGAGCACGAGGGTTTATGGGAGTGCATAGAATATAGCGCAGAAAGCATCGTTGACCCAGTGAAGGACGTGAAGGCCAAATCTAAACTTATTTTGCTGATAAACACTCAAAACTATGTACATATTCAGAAGTGTAAGACTGCTAAAGAGGTGTGGGACAGTCTACATAACGCTTTCGATGACAAAGGGTTAACTAGAAAAGTGGGTTGTTGAAGGAGTTGATTAATACGTCACTTGAATCAAGCACCGGTGTAGAAGATTATGTAAGCAGAATTTTGACTGCAGCTCATAAACTAAGAAACATTGGTTTCGTAGTGAACGATGAGTGGCTTGGCACGCTAATGCTAGCAGGCTTATCTGATGAATACAAACCCATGATAATGGGGTTAGAAAACTCGGGTGCAAGAATCAGTGCAGACTTTATAAAAACAAAATTGCTTCAAGAAATGAAAACCGAAGATTCGAGCAGTGCATTCTATTCTAACCTAAAAAAGGGTCGCCAACAGAATAACCAACAGAAGCCGAAGCCATCTGTAAAAAATAAGGGTCCCCGATGTTATAATTGTAATGGCTTTGGACACTTTGCAAAGTTTTGTAAACATCCAAAGAAAACAACGACCAAAGAAAATAATAAGCAAGAAAGTTTTGCTGCAGCTTTTCCAGTTTTCTCAGTTTTTCCAAGTAAAGAAAACGAGAAATAGTACATCGATAGTGGGTGTTCGGCGCACATAGTTAGTAACAAAGATTTGATGTACAATATTCGAGAAGCACTAGTAAAAACCATCACAGCAGCCAACAGAGAGCCATTGTCTGTGCAATGTATTGGAGATATCAATATTCTAATTACACAACTGGAAAAAATCCAGGTAAGAAATGTTCTTCATGTATCTGGATTAGCGGCCAATTTATTGTCAGTGAGCACAATTACAAAAAATGGATATATGGTGTCATTTTATGAGAAAGGTTGTCACATAAAAAATGCAGATGGAAAATTGTTGTGCTCAGCTACTTTAATAAATAAATTATATGTTTTAGACACTTATGCAAATAATAATGAAAGTGCACATTTGGTGTCTAATAAAGTTAATTTAAATGATATTAATTTGTGGCATCTTCGGATGGCCCATCTAAATGTTTCAGCTCTTAAAAAATTGCCTGATTGTGCTGAGGGGGTTATGCTGTCGCTGGATCCGCAGAAAGATAATATTTAGTGTTCCACCTGTTGCAAAAGAAAACAAACAAGGTTGCCTTTCAAGCAGGCAGGAACCAGAGCAACGAAGCCATTAGAAACATGAAATATTTTATTACTTTCATTGACGATTACACTAAAATGGTTCATGTCTACTTTCTAAGAGATAAACAAAACATATTACAAGTTTTTAAGGATTATAAGTGGAAAGCAGAAAATCAATTGGATCATACAATTAAAGTTATAAGAACCGATAATGGTAAAGAGTATTGTAACTCCAATTTTGAGCAATATTTGGCAAGTTGTGGAATTATTCATCAAACCTCCACCCCATATACCCCTGAGCAAAATGGCCTTGCAGAGCAAATGAATCGTACTTTAGTAGAAAAAGCTAGGTGCATAATGTTTCATGCAAATTTAGAAAAACCTATCTGGGCTGAAGTTATAGACACAGCTGCATATATTGTAAATAGATCACCAACTAAAGTATTAGGAGATACTACACTATATAAAATGTGGACGGGAAAAGAACCTAAACTGAATCACATCAGGATATTTGGTTCAAAGGTGATGGTTCATGTTCCAAAGGAAAGAAGACTAAAATGGGACAAGAAATCATCACAGATGATTTTCGTTGGTTACTGTGAAAACACGAAAGGATACCGCATAATGAATCCATTAACTCATCAGGTCACAAAGAGCAAGGATGTTATTTTCTTTGAAAATATTAATGAATCTGGTGAATGTTCAATTACAGTGAACCCTATTGAAAATGAGTCAGTTAAGTTGGAAGATTATGCTGTTTCTGAACAAAACCAGCAACCGAAAGAGTCTGTCATAATTCCTCAGTCAAGTGGATCAGTTATTGAGCATACTTTGAGAGGATCCGAAGGTGAAGATTCTAGTGACCAGAAAATTGACCGGGCGATCCTGATGATAGTTACCGTTCTCCGAGGTCATTACCACTGCAGAACCAATAGCTGAGTAATATCACACTAAGGCCACGTAATAGAAATCATAAAAACAAAATGGGATTATTTTGTTTATACACAAGTGTTTTAGATCCACAAAATGTGGAAGAAGCTTTGTCATCCCCGCATGCTAGTGAGTGGAAAAAGGCGACGGATGAGGAATTTAACTCCTTGATCGAAAATAAAACTTGGCAACTTGTTGACTTACCCAGAAACAAAAAAGTATTACCAAGCAAATGGGTATTTAAAACAAAAACTGACCAACAGGGAAGTATTATTCGATATAAGGCAAGACTTGTTATAAAGGGTTTTGCACAAAAGAGAGGAATAGATTACCAAGATGTTTACTCTCCAGTGGTAAGATACACCTCTCTTCGCTATTTGTTTGCTATAGCAGCAAAGCACAATCTACACATTGAACAAATGGATGCTGTATCAGCTTTTCTTCAAGAAAAAATAGATACTGACATATACATGCTACAGTCAGAGAAGTGAAGGAGATCAAGTATGTCACTTACTGAAGTCTATCTATAAGCTCAAGCAGGCGAGCAGGTTGTGGAATATTAAGTTAAACAAAGTCTTGAAGGAAATGGGAATTGAGCAATCAAAGACCGATCCCTGTGTCTATTACGGCATTAATAGAGGAATTTACATTGCCGTTTGGGTTGATGATGTAATAATTTTCAGCTTTCAATCAGCAATTACTGAAGAAGTGAAGAAAAACCTATATTCAAAATTGAGTATGAAAGATCTTGGTCAAGCAAAACAATGCGTGGGCTTAAGTATAAATAGAGAAAAGGATACAATTACATTGGACCAGGAGAAGTATATAAACGAAATTCTCTCAAGATTCAGCATGACGGATTGTAAACCAGCAAAAACACCTGTAGAAGTTGGTTTGAAATTTGATAATAGCAATGAAGTTCCATACGATCGTCCCTATCAGCATGCCATAGGTTGCCTATTATTTGTAGCTCAAGGAACGAGACCGGACATCTCAAACGCTGTGAATGCTCTCAGTCGATATAATAAGCAACCTAAATCTGAGCATTGGGTTGCAGTGAAAAGGGTAATGAGATATTTACAGAGCACTAAACATTATAAACTTACTTATACTAAAAATGGGCAAAGTGAACTAACAGGTTTTTGTGATGCGGATTGGGCGAGTGACATGTGCGGCCGTAAATCGTGTACGGGATACATTTTTATACTACAGGGTGGTGCAGTGTCGTGGGCTTCGATAAAGCAACAAACTGTACCCTCTCTACAGCAGAGCGGAATATATGGCTATGTCAGCAGCAGCGCAGGAGGCACTATGGCTGCGGCAGCTGCAAGAAGAGATTGGGGGACAACGTGATCACACTCTAGTAATCTACAGCGATAACCAAAGTGCTATTAAAATTACATCTAATGATTGTTACCTACCCAGGTCCAAACATATAGATATAAGATATCATTTTTTGAAGGAACATGTCAATAATTTAAAGTTAAAATTTTGTTATGTACAAGGTAAAAGGAATGTTTCTGATATTCTAACTAAGAGTACAACTTTAGATAAACATTTGTATTGTATATTAATATATTGTATATTGTATGGGATTGCGTTCTGGGGTGGGTGATAGAAATTGAACGCACCCCAATCTGTATAATTCTTTTTAGGTTCGCTATGTATATGTAGTGACATCCATATAATGTCAATGAACTGTAATGTGCAACATTTTGTTTTCGCAGTATTTAATCTCCGAGTTAATCTCTTAATAAAACTTAATTATTAAAGTTCTTCATTTGTAGAAAACTCTACAAAAATGGAGGGTACATCTTTTATAGAAAATTTTTCTAGAGAAGCACATAAATGGGTATTTGGGCTGTGTTGGTAACGCTTAGCTTCTCTTTTCCAAGTGATGTACAGCAAGAAACACAAAGCAAGCAACAAAATCTCAAAACATCAAACTTTATTTGACACGAAATATTTTCAAGGGAAAAAGTCACCTTCGCAAAGCTCAAATAATAATATTGCGCTCACAAGCATGTTATGCGAGGAAAGGTCGAAAAATTGTAATTCACGTCCACTGACTCAGTTTCGGCTGGCTTAGATACGTTTGAAAGCATTCAGATAAATGTAAAATTTTCTCTAGACACAATGAATTTTAGAGCCAAAGTGGAACTTTCAGAAATTTAGCCAGATTTTCATTGAATACGCTTGGATTAAATAAATCATTAAATTATTAAATAAACAACTTATATCGCGTGATTCTTGACAATTGGTTCACCACACTCTAACTAGGTGATACGCATTTAAAAAAAACAACTAAACTACATGATTACTGGATTTTACCCGAGTTTTATGGCGGTTCACAGTTCTACAGCTGCTAAGATTATGACACGATTCGAGCTACGTTGCCACATTCTTTCAGATGTAAAAGATGCAAAGTGGAGATTTCATCTTTGGAAATGTGCATCCACAGTTTAAAAATTGAATTTTTTTCAACAGTTTGTCGCGTTTGGGATTCTTTGTCATATCTAAAGAAAACTTACACCAGATTGGACTCGCAATAAAAACATTTTGTAACGCGACATATTCGACATGCCTTTAAGTATATTAAATTCTCTTTTTTTTACCGATTCTACAATTTTTTCTCCTATTAATATTAAACAAATGCGCTACTGACTATAAAAAACCATTACAGAGATGAACTTTACTTTAACATGAATCCTATCTCTAATCCTAACAGATTTATAACGCTAATAATCTTTACAATTGTTTGACTGTTGATACAGTTTCGACATTCAAAATTTCCTCAAATTTTATTTTACCTACTTTCATCCTATGTTGATAACTTTACAGTGAAATCGTTTATGATTTAAACTAGTAATTACTGATAGTTTCTATTATAAAACTTTATAAATCAGGTTTATTAAATTGTTTCGTTTACGCATTTTAAAATTTGAACATAAATTATTGGTTTAGTAGAACATGTGTGTTTCGGTCGAGTTGCTTTTGGTGACCACCGCGGTTTTTTTTGCGGGTAGTTTTGTCGATGTCGTAATATTACACCAGCGTCAAAACCGCCACAATTTTTGTATTGAAATGATTTGCTTAATAATTTAAAATAACCAATAAACTATTACCCTAAAACGGTGGAAGATAGAAGAAAGTTGCACATAAACATTATTATAGAAGACAACATTTCCTATAAAAAAGTCGGCGAAAAGGTACAATTACGTTCAATAGTTTAGAAGATACAAATGTGCAAAGTTGCACGAAAATTACATTAAAATTCTGTAACTCTTAAACTATTAGATATAATTATACACTCCCGCAGACTTTTTTGTAGTAAATTTTGTGCTCAATAAAATGTTTATGAGCAATTTTCATCTATATTGTACCGTTTTTGCAGCGTACAAGGCAGAAGCTCGCGCGGAATTCTGCAAGTACTATAATTATTTTTCATCACTGCTCAGTGAAATTAAGACTTATTATATTTTTAAAACATAAAACAAATCATAAGGAATATCTAGTTTAATAATAATAAACACTATATCCCAAAAATACAAAAAATGAAGTGAAATTGGGAACCACCGCAAGTTTCAGATTTGTTTCATCTGAGCGTTTCATAGTTTCGTTCCCCGAGCCTTCGAATCAAGCTCCCTATAAGAGTTTTCAACACTAAAAAAGCCAACGCATAAGGAATGACTAAAAACACTAAAAACAGAGAAATAAAAATAATAAACAAAACAAACATTAATTAGCATCAACAAAAAGAAAATGGTCAATAGACAAAACCGCTGAGCCAGGTTTCTCTATACAGACCGGATATAAAACACAAATTATTTTATTTTACATAATTTATATAATATTTAAATTGGTATTTATATCATGTAATTATTTATTTAAAGTATTGCAAAATGTTAGAAACTTTTACACCTAACCGGTAGAATAAAACATGATTAGTAGCGTTTAATTATAAAGAAAAATAAAACAATTGATAGTGTTGTTTGATAAGTACAATTTTATTTATTAAAACAAAAATGTGCGTATTATCATTTGTTTACATGCATTTTATTTAAAATTCAATTATTTACTATAAAGAAGAAATTTCTAATTACTATTATTTTGTAAAAATGTGGTATTATTGCTTTGTTTGTTGGTAAATACCTACGCAAATAGTTCCTTTATAAACTGCACAAAGCTTATTACTCCAGCTGCAAATTATTATTAAATTACTGATTGTTTATTAGGAATAGTTTAATTAAGGTAAAAACATTTGTTTGAATATTTTAATATTAAATATTAATTAAAAACTAAATTTTATATATAAACTATCTGCATTTACAAAATAAGTTATAAAAAAGTCGGCAAAATTTATCAAGTACAACTTGAGTATCAAATAGAATCTGTTATTAGAAAATAACTAGAAACGACAAGCCGTCAGACCCTACCGGATACATCTCAACGAAGCAACGCTTAGGTATTTAAAGATCAGAAGACATCCAGATCAGTCGACAGATCCCGGAAGATTTCAATCATTTTTAAAGTAACTGCAAATATTGCGCTTTTCCTTATTGCAATTTTCATTTTGTCATTTTTTAGATTACATTGTAAGAACAAGTACTGCAAACAAATGTGGCGTAAAAAAATTACAAGATATTACCGGTAATAAAACATTCGGTGTACATCGTGTTAACACAAAAGAAAAACTTTCAACAAAACAGGCGTCACACATACTTAGAAAGTTGTAAATCGACTCAAATTTATAAAGAATGCGTTAATATAAAAACCATGATAAATAAGAGAGGATATTACATAATATATTTTATATATAATATGCCAAGACAAATTATTTCTTAAGTGTACTCAAAGAAACGAACAAAATATAAATATTTAATGTTTCCAAAACATTTAACAATTTAAGTTAAAATTTTTTATTTTATTTTAAATATCTGTAATAAAAGTGTTATTAAATTTAAAAAATACTTCGACGCAGACAAAAAAATATATTTGTTAATTTTCCGTTTTTATTACAGTGACCCAAAAATAAGACAAGAAATTTAAGATATTTTAATCAATTTGTTAAAAATCATAGAGTAGAGTGGAGTAACTTAAGACATTTTTTTTCTTTTGTCAATTTTTAAAACAAGTCTACAGAAGTTAGGAAACTGGGAAATTGTATACTTACGTGTGTTTTCTACTTATTTTCCGGTGTAAAAGTGCAGTTTTATTACTTCAGGTGACGGAAATACCAGAAATTAGAAAGCAGATCAGAACAGCGGTAGAGCAGATTAGGAATAGTCATATTAAAGTCAGGTTTTATTATTTTAGCTTTTTTTGATTGAATGACTGAATTATGGCTGTTAACATTAAGCCAAAATTATCTGAATCTAGGTGTGGTTTAAACCTCAAGGACAGTTTTTTTAAATAATGAACATTACTTAAGCACGGTCGGTTTTGGGCTTATAGTTTATGTTGAAATATAGAATTTTTTCTTTGCGGATATTACGTAATAAAACAGAAATACTAATTTTGATGTGATAATTTGATCAAGTATTATATAATTGTACCAATACATCAAAGCACATTCACTTAATATTTACACTTGTTGCATACTGCAAAAATAATCGTCAAAAAAATGGTCACAAATTTTAGTCATTTAGGCGGTAAAAATGATATTGTAAAAAGTTAGATTTCATTATTGTTTTAGAAACTAAAAAAGCTACGACAGGTTATAGCAACGTTTATCGTGTTAAATTAAAATTTACTAAACATAATAAAATTGAGGTAAAAAAGTAACTAATAAATAATGTAGAAACTAAAAATATTAAAAACAAAAATAAAAAGTAACGTTATGTGGTAATAAAAAAACAATATAAAAAACACTACAAAAGTTTATTAACCAAAACGACAAAAAAAGGCTGTTATTTTAAATAAACAGATAATAATCTAAAAATGATGTAACAAAAACAAATTACAAAAAAACAATAACACAAACGGAACAAGTAATGTTATAGCAAAGACTATAAAAAATGTACAAATTACAAAAGAATGACATTACTCAATTCAATTTTTAAACACCTTAAACAGCTAATCAAAATTAAATTTGAGTTATGATACTAATAGAAAATAAATTCAATTTGGATTTGGATGGTTAGCAGAGCATCATCCTCAAAAATTTCTCGTTACGTACAGCAAAGAGATGCTGTTGATTTTACTACAACAGCAAATGCAACTACGTACATTGTAATCCTTCTCCCAAGCACAAGACATAAAAACAAACGTGATAAAAAACGTGTATGAAAGTAATCTAGACCTAACAGATGCTAAATCAAGTTGCTGGGGAACAAGAAGTTTACAACTTTGGAACTGAACAAGAATCTAGTGAGGATGATAAACCGGTTACCTAAGTAGAAAAAGGTCGATGACGTATCAACACTTAACAGTTATACCACCTAAGGTAGACTCTTAGTCTAAATTTGACATTTTTGGTCTGTTTTTTACATTCGACATGGTTGACTAAATTTTGCAACAAACCTTGCTGTACGCTCACAGGGATAAAAACGAATTTGAATTTTAAATATCTGGCTACGAGTTACGTCAATTTCTTGGTTTGCTTTTGGTAAGCGGTTATCATTCTCTACCAGGTGAAAACGATATCTGGTCTACAACTGATAACATGTCTGCTCCTATCTTTATAAAAATTATGAGTCGTGATAGGTTCCGCCTGATAAAAAAAAATCTGGATGTAGATGATGATCAGAATCTTGGGACTACTAAAGTTGCAAAAGTATGGACAATTTCTAAAAAGTTCTGTATACAATTGCAACAGTTTGGTGTTTTTCTAAGAAGCTTAGCATTGACAATAAAATGGTTCAATATCATAGTCATCACTCAACTCGGTAGTATATGATAATTTACACCGGGATAAGTGAGAATAACAAAACTCCTTTCAGAATTAGAAACCATCTGCTGGAAGTTATTGAAAACCCAGAATATCATATTGTATCAACTTAGGAATGATAAAATCTGGTAGTGTGATACGGTTATACGATTATCGCTCTGATGTTATCTGGGGCATACTTTGGCACAAACCCAGTTGTTAAAGTCAACCCCATTTTATTAAAAAATACAATAAAGTTATGGAAGGAGTTGATTTTCTAGATCAAATTTTTTGCCATCTTACCTAGACTGAGATCCAAGAAATAATAGTAGAATTTGTTTAGTAGTGTTTTGAATATAGCCGTCGTGGTATCCTTCCGCTGCTACCAGCATCTCTACCTTGAAAAAAAGATAACGCACAACGCGTTTCGCAGCATAGTCGCAACTTGCATTTGTAAGATGGAGATGATACCAAGAAACCGGCTTAAAAAACTAACTGCTCCAGTAGTACCGAATATAAGGTTCGACAAAATCAACCACATTCTTGTATTAATAAACCAAGGACGCTATGTGATTTGTGACAACAACACTAGACTCTAGTTTATGAAATGCGACAAGCGCTTACACAAAGAATACTGCTCTTTTATGTACCACAGCACAGTGGTTTCTACGAGCCGTTTTCTTGGTCAAAATACGTTAGGTTTTGTTTTATTGTAAAAATCATTGTAATTGTTTCATATTTAGAATAAGATAAAAGGTGCTATTTACGAAATACAATGTTCTATATTATAAACCAGTAGCGTCCCGGAGGGAGAAAGGATCCAACCCCACTATGAAGAACAAAATTTTTTTGGAATAAGTTTTAGTAATTTCTTTGGATTTTGTAGTAAAAAGCTTTTTCTCAGTAACTTAATATTATTAACTCGATAAAAAATTTGTTTTAAAAATGTATTTATTTCACAACCTAAGTCCTAAAAATCAATAAATACTAATACAAATTTACGCAACAGAGTTTGTTTTTGTCATAAAATTGACAAAAAATAAAGCTTAGAAGCGACATTTTTTATTTTATATAAATGTACAAGAAAATTAAACACGTAATAAGTAGATATGTACTTTATTTTAAGTACATATTGTGCCGTTTTAAACTTTAAAATGGATAATACAATCTTAAAATTAAACATGATTATATAGCGGAAAATACATATATGATTTAATTTGAAATGTTTCGATAATATATTTGAAATATATAATTTTTATTTGCATTTCTATAATAATTACTAGATACATAATTGCATTATAATACATGTTTATTTAAATTGGGGTAGAAAAAACATTTTTTCGAAATATTTAATTTTTTTCTGTTTCTATTTCTTCTCTCAAGGTTAATGCTAGAAACTACTAGATCCGAAGTGTCCATTGTTCTGTTAAAAACGCCTTCCATGGTGTTTTTGCGGTTATTTTTTCTTGAAGAAAATGTCCTATCATATTTATAGAATTTATTTCTGGATTCTGGTGCTTTTTCGCTAAGATATCCTAAGGGAAGAATGCTGTTTTCAATTATTTGTCCACTGTGTGCCAAAACTTTGTGGTACTTGGCATCGGAAACCTAGAATATTTTTTGTGGTAAATGCTTGCAGTACGGAAACAATGTTCTTCAAATTTTTATTTATTTATTTCATGTTGGCATGACAGTGCAATTAAACTTATGTGCATATTATGTATAAGATTTTCATCAACATCAGTAACTTTAGCAAAAACGATATAATTGCTAAAAGCTCGGCGAGCAGTGTTCCCATCATTTGTGTTACCTGCTCCATCTGCTTTGGGTTTGTCAACGTTAAGGCCCATATTTTGTCTTCTTTTTGTACGTGCCATTTCAATAATGGAATCCTATAAAAAAATTTTAAGATACATTCAAAAAATCGAATCCAGCAATGTAGTGAACTTATGCCATATTGCAATGCATCGATTTTTGGAGTAAACATTACCGATTTTAAGTCTGCAACCTTCTGAAAAGTTTTTGGTTTGGCATCACAAATTGGGCAAGCTTGGGTGAATTTCGTATTTGTTATAATTTTTAGAACTTTTCCATCTCAAAGTGTCATAGCTAAAATAAACTTAATTTGTAGAGATTTGTTTTCAGACAAATTAATTACAAGTAAGTGTAAGTTGTTACTTTCCCAATCAAGTCTTTGTTTTTCTTGAAGAATGTGTTGCTTTGTTTCTTTAGTAAATTCTAGATTTGAAGGTCTAGAAAACCGCGGTGACTGAGGAGTTCTATTATTCCACAGAATAGTGTTATTATATTTCATTCTTAAAGGCACAACTGTGGTAGCAAATAGAGAAGTGTCAGATACTGTTTTCGCGTCAAATTTTTGTTTATAAGCAGAATGTCCAGAACTTCCATCAAAACCATAACTAAATATAATATCTATGTGTATTATTGTTTGATTATTCATTGCCTGTAGTATTACATTCTTTTGAAGCTCAACAATACGCTTAGTTGTGTGTTCTAATAAATTTTGTAGGAAAACTTCTGCAACAGTTTCTGTGATTTGTATATCCGCTGGTCTACAAGCCGATTTACATTTCCAAATTTGCTTATAATTCGGATAAATAGAAACATTTCTTGCAATAGCCTCTTTTCTTATACTGATATATTGTTGCTTACTTAAATTGTTGTCCAGAATAAATTCTAAAGCTTCTTCTGGAGTATAAGCTTTAATTTTAGGTTCTTGAACAAAAAACTTCTTTTTAATTTTTGATAGGCGGTTCGGTGATTTAGAAGCTTCTTTCAAAATCATAGACAAATCTTTTTTACCATGTTGTTGTGCAGACATACCTGCAGCCTGTAATAATAGCTCTGTTTCATATTGTTGAGTCTTGGACAGCTCGTCGTCTTTTTGTACGTTCAGACTGCTCTATGTAAGGAATACTTTTTCTCTCAGAAGAGGTTGTTGGTTGATTTTCGTTATTGTTTTTTAAGTCTAATATGTCTATTATTAATTCTCTTTTCAACCAATGGTCATATTTCGTTAAAAAAACTTGATGAGATCTGCTTACGTTCTGTCAACGCTTTGCAACATTAGAACAAAATTTACGAACTTTTTCTTGAATATTACAATTATTTTTATTATAAATATTTTCTCCAATCGCCGTACAAATATAAGAACAAATAGCAGTTTGCTTTCCATTAATATCATTTTGTTGATGCCACAATTTAAATAACTCTTCATTTTTAAAGCGATGCATATCTAAACAAACAAAAATTGCAATGTCTTGCACTTTCTTGCAGCTTAAAATGATACACAGTAGAAGTAGAGGCATGCCTTCATAAGTTTTATTTGAAACATTTTGCTAGCAAACTTAAGGGTTTTTGCATATGATTAATTATATTGTAGTTTCTATTATAAATGAGAAAGTGCGCCACCCCAACAAAATAATTTTTTATAGGAAAATATTGTAAGATAACAAATAAATGTAAAATATATAATAAAATACATACCTGTAGAAATAGATATTCAATACAAACAACGTAAGTAATAAGCTAAAAAATTAAATTTTTATTTTTACACGTAAGACTGAGACATAAAAAAATTGTTTTTTGCCAACCGATTGCAAGTGACATTCTTTAGACTGTAATTTAAAAAACATTACAGCGGGTGCTGTAGGTGTAGTGTATATGTTCGACAGCTGAGAAAATAAAGATTTTGTTTACAAAAAAATGTTTGATTATTTAAAGACTTCGCTAATAACTTGCTTTAAAATAAACAAACACAAAATGATCCTAGAAATTTTAAAAAACTCACAAAATGCGGTTTTAACTTAAACATCTTCTGCACAGTCATCTTGCTTAGTGCAAGATAAACGATTAGAAATAATCCCAATGCATTTAAATTAAACCTAAAGCAAAAAATTCTTTTAAAAAGTTAATATAAAAATTTTAATTTAAAGTGAAGGATTTTTAGTGTAGTATGTTACGGAATTTAATAAAATATGAAGTTATTTTAGAATGCTTTCTACACACGTGTAAAAGGTATTTGTTATATTGAGTATCTTGTAGGTTAATAAAAAATACACAAAAGAAATAAATACGTTTAAAAAGTTTCGTTAAATCAATAACATTTTTATTAAAAAAATTAAACCTGCTCTTAAAACTAAATTTTATATTGCGTTTTGTTTGTTTTTCCGTTTATTCTATCGTTCGTTCGTACTTTATTAATGCATTTACTTTTAGAAATTCTTAAATTAATGTGAAAACTTTACTATGTTTAAATGAGAACGTTCGATCATATTCACAGCTGGCAACAGTTTGTATATAAATGAAAACACGACCCTTCCATTTCTGTTGCTGTATTTGGCAAATTGACAAATATTGTAGAAAGATGTGCTTAAAATCTTCCTTTACACACAAACATTTTTTTTCTAAAACAAAAAATTCTATTGTGTTTGGTACTAAATTTAATTATTTGATTTAGGTGATAGACTCTGTTGTAAGCAGTTACAATCGTTTTGATCAAGACTGTTCCTATAATTCCAATTTGCTACCTAATTCACCAAGAAATAGATTTGCGTTCGAAACAATAACCATGTTAGTAGAAACACCAAAGCTCAAACTAAATCTACAACTGTCCAAAGCTTAACAAACAATTGCCGTTGGGACCCTTTCTAAGCATCCCAGTCCGTTCATTGCTGCGTAACCCATATCAACGTTCCTCGATTAATTGATTATAATAGCATTAAATTCTGACACTGATGTTATTATACATTATTCTAGTAGTGTGTCTAACGAATAACGCCAATAAAAGCTTATAAAAGGATGAGTTTGTGCATAGTACTTTAAATCCACCACCACAAACTAATTGCTATTTTATAATTCCTTTACTGTCTTAAAAGCTTTAATTTTCATCACAACTTTGACATTAAAACAAAAGATAACGCACGGTTTCTCTTTAACTACAAGTATTATGTTATATAATTTATAGTAATCTCAATTTACTGCTTACCGACAGCTTTCTATCCGTGTCGGATTTGAGTCGGACCCACAGATTAAGCCCATAAAAATTACATACAAATCGAATCGACCGGTTTTAAAATAATTTCTAGTGTTCCTAGTATCCCATAACAAAACAGTTTGCCAAAAATAGTTTTTTTTATTTTACTTATTTACATTTTAGAAAATATTAGTCGTGTCAAAATTTATAAAAGTTTTTGTTATACTTCTGACTTTTTTTTTCTTTATAAACCGCTTGATGCTTTCTATAAACACAACTCACAATAAAAAACTAAATTTTTATGTTGTAATAACTTGAGTTTTAGTGTCGATTAGTTTGTTTACGGTAGATGTTTCTATTACATCCGCGGTAATTTTTACAATTCCAAGAACAATCACAAGAAAACATTGTGCTTTTAACAACTTATTTTGGGCACTTAAAATTTAATTTAAAAAACACCGTCGAACATTTAATAGTAGTGGTAAAGTTACCAATTTTTCTTATTTCAAACACTTGTAAACAAAAATTTTTTTTTTTGAAAATGTAAATTTTTGCAAAATTTATGCGTTTTTAAGTAAAAACTGTTTTTTCTTGTAATCAGCTTCGACTTATACATCAAGTTCAATATTCTAAGGTGCGCATAATAGATAGTGTCTAATCAAATTTAAATTTTGTATAATAAAAAATTTTTCTATTAGAAACGATAACTTAAGATTCTCAAAGAACATTAAAAAAAATTAATTTTGTTTTATTGATCTAAGACATATTTAATAATGTTTGTTAGAATAATCTTCATTACCAAATTAAGATTAATGTTAGTGAATTTTAACAAATATTAGCAAAAAAGTTTTAATCAAATTTACATTTTTTTAAAATTTAATTTAATTTTGAATAAACATGTATTAAAACATGTTATTAAGAATATTTTTTAGGTATGTTCGTAAATTTAAGAAAGCTTTATACTTCAAAGTACGACACGTTTACACGGTTATGTTCGTAATTTCTAAGATCTAAAACAGCATCAAAGGCCTTGAGTAATTATTTTTTTAACGCGCCGTTGTATTCGTTTGAATGCTATATAAGTAGTCTTCCTTTGAGGTAGATTTTAATTTTCTACACAGAAATGTTCTTATTCTATGACATAATTCTTTGCATTACTGGCCATTTGACCGACCTAAATAATTTAAGTACTTTTATTCATTTATTTCTAAATAAATCTTTTTGTGGATGTATAAAATAGAAATTTTATTTAGAAAAATTGTTTTTCTATTATTGTAGATTGTGCAGATACATTGAAAAATAACTTTTTTAATAATTTCTTTCAGAAAAAGCTTTTATTATAATTTACAAATTTAAATCGTTAATTTTGAAACATTTTCAAATTTCGAGAATACTGGAAGCGATTTAAAAAATCAACAAAATTATCTAATCAAAAATAAAGCAAAATTATAAATGGTGAACTCAGAAAATCAACAGTCAGCCTATCTTAAAGATAAAAATGCTAGTGTTAAAGTGCATATTTGGTGATTTTAGGTTTATACCATAGAGATAAATAAAGTGTATGTAATTATTTCATTTGCGAACTCCTTTTTATAGTCAAAACTTGCTCACGGGCCCCTAAGTAAAAAATTACAAAAACGCGTAATAGAAAAATTACAATAATAACTTCGATGTCTGGAATAGTACATAATAAAGTAAAAATAAAATATAAATAAAACATTTTGTTAAAGAATTGAAATTATAACGTTGGTTTTAACCCTTTCGTCCCTGAATATAAATATTATCTTAAGGATTAGTAACGAGTTACGATTTTGTTAATTTGCCTATAAATAACAGATGTTCACTTTAAAAAAAAATTGCCTCTAGGATAGGGGTGGAGGGTGGTACACATATGTATGTTATTATGTGGTACAAATGTGTACCACCAGGTGTAAAATAATTCTGCAATCATTTAAAAATATTATTTATTGCACACCAATACAGCCAACTAATTGCTATTTTACGTGGTACAACATGAAGCAATCCTTACACAAAGGAATATTACATTCCTGGCAAATTGTCTTGGTCCGCTTCTGACGTTTCTGCTCAGTACACCTTGAACATCTTCTTCTTGTCTGTCCTTCCACAGGAAGGTGCAAGGGTACCGTACCGTACATTTTCCTCTTTTTATTTGGAGGTCCTCTTTTAGGAAGTGGTAAGGAAGTATTTTGAATGACCTCCGCTATCAGCTCTTCTGCGAGTGTTACGAGATTATAAAAGAGAGGTTTTTTTTTTATTTTCGCGTCTCAGGTCATTGTATATTATCCAACTATTTACAGCAGCCATGTTTAGGCAAGTGTAAAATACTTTTCTCCATCATTTATTTGACTTTCTATCATGATCGTATAAGCCTACAAACTGATCTGCTCTGTCAACTCCACCCATTTTCTGACGATAAAATGATACAAATACTGGGCATTCAATAACTTGCCGTTCCCTCGTTTTTGTTTTTTTAGAAATTGTTGTCATATTAGGTTTGTGGCAATTACTCATAATAATAACTTTCTTTGTGTCCTGCCATTTAGTACATAATAACCCACTCTTAGTACATCGAAACGTGGACTGTCCACGCTGCAGTTTATCCTTCATTGTTCCTAATGCAGCAAAGTTCAATGTTTCCAATAAATGAACGCTTGTAAAAAATCTGTCAAAACACAGCACCACACCTTTCTCTTTGATTGTGGGCGCAACAGATTTCACAACTTTTTCCCCAAGGGTTAGTGAATCTTGATTTATTGGAGTAGAAGCTTGTTTGCCACAATAGACATTCAAATCGTATATATAGCCAGACTGGGCATCACATCAAAGCCATAACTTTATTCCTAGTTTTGTAGGCTTGAGTGGCATGTACTGCTTTAGGGTCGAACGCCCTTTCAATTTAGTCATACTCTCATCGATGCTTTGATATACACTATGTTGGCGACATTTTGAAAATGTATGCTTCAGGCAGGACATGAGCTCATCAATATAGTAAGATTTTGATGGATTTGGTGGTTTCTCCGGCGAAGCAAAATAAATTTTTGAAGCTAGTGTCATAAATCTGTCTCGAGACATTGCTTTTTCGATTGCACGATTGCTTAGAGATTCTTTTCCACTCTAATAGTGCTTAAGTCCAGGCAGTTTATTGTAGGACATTATAAATATACACCCCAACAATTTTTGAACTTCGTCTTTATCAGTAAGTTTCGCCTTATATTTTTTTCCCTTGTTCATTATATTCAAGCGTTGATTTGTACATTCAACAATTTGTAAGTAAAGTGAGTGAGAAATAAGTTTATGAAAAATTTGTAGTGGGCTAAAAGTTGACAATATGTCTTCATTCACTTTGCAATTTCTATATGATGGAGGAGTTTTTGCCGGAACAAAGTTTTCGGTTGGAAATACCCAGTCTAAAATACGACACCCTTCACTGGAAATCATTTGGATTGTCGATTCATTTACTAAATTTTTTTTCGCATCGCTCATCTCATTGGTCCATTTCACTAACTAAAGTTTCTCGGGCTAGCAAAACATTATCTTCTAGGTCACTCTCTGATCCACTGTCACTGCCAGGCTCATAACCATCGCTTGACCCAGCTGAATATGGGTCTTCGTCCTCATCTGATACATCATAATCTGATAAGTGTTCAGCGGCATATTCCAGCTCCTTTTGTATCAGTGCTCGTTTTTGGGTCATAATAATTCTAAAAACACATTCATCTATAAACCTGATGGTACAAATAGGTACCGTCAAAAATCACTGCTGGTACAAATATGTACCGCGTTACAAAAAATTGAGATAATCAACGAATAAAAACAAAATATAGATACTTTACAGATGATCGGTGTCTATTGGAGTATTATTTATTCCCTACGATTCAATTTCAAATAAACTAACTCGTTACAATAGAAAAATATTCAGACTGCACAAGTATCACTCGTCATGTACATCACTAAACTAACCTCGACATTAGAATAAGTTTTGAAAACAACGCCGCAGGTGACTTCTACTGCAGATGGCTATTTGTTTAACTTTAAAACAACGGCGTGGTACATTTGCCGTATGCATATTATGTTCAGTTCAATTTTCAGGATTTTTTAAAAATAGGTGGTACATATGTGTACCGATCGGGTTAAGGGTTAAGATACAAAACAAATTAAACGACTTGGATGAACCTGATGGGATGTTATCAGTGTATTTATGTCCAGCTCAATGTTTGTAAGTAGCAATTGCAAATCCCCACAATTTCTAATTTCTAGTCAGTTTCTTTGTTTTTGTAATGAAGCTCACGACGGTACTGAATCCACGTTCTACCAAATAAAAAGACGGAAAAGCGATCAACAGCTTCTGTTGGGACCTGTTTTTGTAACCAGGAGTTGTCGTATCCTTGTTTCAGCTCCTCATTTATGAATAATTTAAAAGTTGCTCCTGTGTTAGTATGTATTCATTTGTATTTGTGCTTTGAGTTTTACTTCTTACTTGTCGGGAATATCCAAGTGAAGAATGTTTTCATATCTTTGGTTACAGTCTAAATAATGCGCAGTTAAGTGTTGACAATAAGCAAAAAAATATTCGTCTTTATTTTGCAATTTTGAAAGATTTAGAAACTGAGAACATTCTCTTCTTCCCAAGTTTTGTTTGTAAACCAAAAATTTGGCAACTAACGCAGATACTACACTTTTAGCTTTAATTAAATGTAATGTGTCACTTTGTAGTTTCAAATTAGTTTCGTTAAATCTGGAAAATAAATAAGTCAACGTACTTCTGTGTTAAGTAGTAACCGATTATAGTCATCATTATTTTCTGAACAAAGTTGAGCAAATAATCTCTCATTTAAGGCATTCCTTTTGTTTTTATTAACTTCTCTAATGACATAATGTAGTGATTCATACAAACATTTACTAACGTTTTTTGCGACCAAATGTTGTCGATGAATTGCACAATGTACCGATAATACATTCTATAGCTTGTTTTAAGCATGCCAGAAAACCTCGGTGTCGTCTTACCATTGCTGGAACAGCGTCGGTAGCAACGGAGTTGATGTTAGTCAAGGTTATAGCTTTTACATCAAAACATCTTTTAAATTCAGTAAATAAAGTTTCACGTTTTTTATCAGTTTTCAAACATTTAGCAAATAACATTTCTTGCAAAAAATTTTTTTTACAAATGTCACATACGCTAAAAGTAAAGTTTTGTTTTCTGATAATTTTAACTCGTCAAGCTATATAAAGAATTCAGATGTTTTTAAGTAGTCACATAAAAAGTTTGCTACACACTGAGCCATTTTATCGATCGCTCTTCGTCCAGTATTATTACTCAGTAAAAATCTTTTTATAATATCGAAGGTTGGTTTGTGCAACACGGTGCGTATTACCTCACTTACAGCTAGTAAAATAAGTTCTTCGCCAATAGTGTGCAGTTTTCTGAACTTTGCAATCATTTAAGAAACATTATAAGAAGCAGGCAGTCCATCGTCATCTCTCTTAAATGTTGTCTCTATGAGTTTTTGCAATGTCGGTGTTTTCAAATATTCTTTGATTGTTTAAAAAACGTTATTTTTTTAATCTTTTATGTACTATAGATCTTTATTACATAAAAGACACTTAAGCAAAGTACTATTTCCTGTTGATTGAATAAACCCATATTTTAGATATGCAACACTGTATTGTCTGCAAAAAAATATAGGAAAGCGTAGATATCAAAATTTTTATTTGCGACAAACCACTGTTAACTAGAATAATTTTTTTAAACAGAATGCAGCAATATAACGGTCTCTTGAATTAATTATTTGAGACGTGTGACAAAACCTACTGTCGAATACTTGAAAATAAATAAAAGCAATGTTAAAAAAATATTACGTGAGAAACATTAAGTGAAAAGTATTTTATTCCGAGCAGGCATGGTGTAGTGCCAACAATTCTAGAAAATTTGATTGGTTAGAAACAAACACATCAAAGATTTGTACCAATTTTGAAGAATATAAAAAAACTGTTTAAGAAATTAATGGGTTTAGAAGTGAAATCAAACGTTTTTCCGAATCAGGGCAACGATTGTTATATTACCAATAATATAAGTAAATTCTTTAGTAGTAGGAGAAGCAAAGAAAACTACCATGTGTTTTCTTAAGGCGACGTTTCGTAGAAATCGATTGCCCACTTTATCAAGTCAACTGTATTTATTAGAAGAAAAACAACATAATAGAAAATGGTATAAATAATAAATAGACTTTATTTGTCATAAAAAAGACTTTTTTTTGACAAAAAAATTGTATTAGAAACTAAACACAAGAATATCTTACTACATAGAATAAATAAAACAAAATGAAGATGAAAAAAATAAATAATAAAAGAAAAAAGAATAAAATTTTAAAAAAATAATAATAATTCTAAACCCTCCACCGCTAATCAATTCTCTATATACATTTATTACACTACTTGTAGTCTTTTTCTCATTTTTATAACTTCTTTCATCCATCTCACTCCTTCTCCTCCTTCTCCAAATATATCCAACCTTCCTCTCTCCTCTTCTCTTATGTAATACATTCCTTTACTATGTGCTCTATATTTTCCCACCCCTCCCTAAATAGTCTACATCTCCTATCTTTATCTTCTTTCCAGTACTAATTCTCTTGCTCTTCATTCCCGCATCTAAACCTTGCTACCATTCTTTTTAGTCTTTTATTTGTCCTTTATGTACCTTGGAATATAATCTATTACTATATTTGTATATCTCTCATTATATTTTCCCCCTCGTATTTTTGCTCTTATTTCTTATCTCTGTATATCCTTATCTCTTCTTATTATCTCATCTTTTATTTCCCTTCCTGTCTTCCTTATTTTCTCTACTTTTTCTCTCGCGTATCCAACTCTTTCATAATATCTTTTTCCTTCATCTTGTCCATATTTAATTTTTCCATTATTTACCTCTCTCCAGCACATTTGAAGCAATTTACATTCTTCTCTATTTTTCATTTGTTCATCGTAACACATTGTTCTCTTCCTCGCCTGTACTCTTCTTTTCGAACTTCATTTCCTCCTCTACTATGTACCCTAGCGTTTCCTTTTCTAATCCTAACGTCCATTTCCAGTATTTTTCTTGTACTTTCTCCGATTCCTTCCATACCTTCCGCCCCGTACATCATCACACTCTTTATTAATTTGATAAACAACCATCTTCTTGCTTCTATTTGTTTCCCAAATCCCCTCTCTCCTATACCCCACATCTGACCTACTTTCTATTACATTTCTTTGCCAACCACTTTATATGAGCCTCATCTTTATTGTCGTATCTAATTTGATAACCCAAATACGTCACTTTATTTACACTTTCTATTACCTGGTCTCCCCACTTCCACTCCACTTTTTTTACCCCCCCCCTCCCTTTTTGAAAAACTACCATCTTTGTTTTTCTCTCATTTACACTAAGCGGGCACCCCTCCCTTTAAAAAAAAAAATAGAAAATTATATATTACATATTAGTAACAAAGGTAGATTTTTAGAAAAGTGTATAAAATCCTTTATTGGTAAAAAAGATTTTGCTGATTACCATGACGAAATAAACAAACAGCACTATAAGGAATGGATTAGATTTGTATTAACGTCTATTCTTAATAGGTTAATGACTGTAATTGACAAATAACCTGATACTATGTTAGAAGAAAAGCTGACATTATTCGGTGGATTCAAAATAGACAATTATCAATACCTGAATTTTGATTAATTTAATGTTTGTTTAATACAGTAAAAGTTACAATATTTTTTTTAATGTTTATAGCTTATTTTGCATGAATTATGAATTAAAAATGTTAGAAAACCGTATTAAAATGTATTTTAAAAAATTTATAAAAATACAGAAAAAATACATCTATAACACATAAAAGTTAATAATAGAATGCTAGGAAAATAATGTAAAAACTTACTTTTGTATACCGCAAACAAATATGACAATATTAGGTTTATAGACGACGATAACACACGTCAATTTTGATCAAAAATGGGTTAAGAAAATAAATAGTCCCGGACAGCTTTAGCTGCATTTTGCTGTTTTTTGAAGTGAAACAATCATGTTTTTATTTATTTACCTCTATATACAACAATTGTGATCGATTTTATATATTAATTAATGATGTTTGTCATAACTTAAGTTTGCATGCATTTTAGCTTTTCCTGTTTTTTTATTTAATAAAAACTTGTATCAAATTAAAAAAAAACTTTATACATATTAGATAGCACTATCGCGTGTGTAAAATGAATCATATGTAATATATTCGAAGCAATCGATTTGTGTAACACGCATTAAAGATATTTGTTTAAAAATGTATTTTTATTCGCGACTAAAATGAGTGGGCGTATTTAACAAATGCATAAAATTCTTTAATCCACGCCAAAATAAAAAGTTAATAGAAATAAATGTATTTTAACATATAATTAGTTTGATTTTAATTTGTTCAAAATCCAAGAACCCTTTTACGTATGAAACTTAATACGTCCTGAATTTTTGTCGAGTTTCTAGTTTCTTTACCGACTCACTGTTTATTTGGTTTATTTAACTTTCCGGTCCGCATGCCGTAACATTCCAGAAAAACTCTACTTATCACGAACGAACAACAGTTGTAAAAGCACAAGGAACAAAATAAATTCTCGTGCACAGTTAGTTAACAAATAGCAGTCTTCAGTGCATCGTAAGCACGCATCTAAGCCAAACACTAAAATATGATTCAGATGGAAACAAATTCTACACATATCTCTAACATAGCTGATAATAAAAAAAAGAGGACGTTTTAGCAATATAAGTATATGCCATAAAAAAGGAATTTGCCAAACATGTTTTACATAATCTTTATGTTCTGTGCTGTAAACAGAGCGCTCAAAACAGTTTGATTATTACAATAAAAACAAACAAGATTTTTAAAATTAATGCAATTTTATAAACAACTTTTATAGTATTTATAAAAAAAATTGTTTAAATAAATAATAAAATTCTTTATTACTTAATTTTTTTGCATTTTATTTGTGTTTTTATGAAAATAGTTTGTGTACTCATAAATGAAATATTTAAGATTTCTAACACTTTTTATATACGCTTAATAAAACTCAAATATTATATAATTGTTGATTATACTATTATTTAAATAGTTATGTTTTTCTTCAAAAAATTTATGGTTTAATTAAAACTTGACGATTTTACATATTTAGGTAAAAAGAAAAGTAATATTTTCTTAAATAAATTGTTTTATATTCTATTTCAACATTTATAATTATGATTTCAATAAATATTTTACGTTTTAAAACTGTAGTACATAGTAAAAAAAAAATCGTATTTGCGTTTTTTAGATCTTGATTCTACTATGTACTTTTAATATAACAGTCAGTAATGGTAAAAAATTAGGTTAAGCGACCTTGTAGTAACAAGCAATTTGTTAATGTAAACTAAATAATAAGTTACTTTTAGAAAAACATTCTAATAAAAATATATTAAGACGTGTATTTTTTTAATTCTATATGCTATCTAAAAAAACTAAAAATAATTTAATATTTTAAAAATTAGTTATTATCTGCAAATTATAAGTCTTTTTAATTTGAAATTAACAAACAACAACAAATTTTTCATGTTTGCGGTAACACGCAAAAATACTTATTTTTTAAATTTAAATGTATATTTTACATAACTAATTTCATTTTAAACAGCAAAGTGTTCTCATAATAACGTTATATTTTAATAATTCGCTACGTTTCTAGTATAAAAAAAATTAAAATATATGACGCAAATTTTGTTAAAATTTTGTCCTCGTTATAAAACGTCAATTTCAAAAGTGTTTTTAGTAACAATTTTTTGTAAATATTTATGTATAAAATTGATACAAGTTTTAAGAAAAAATTTTTTCTTAAAAAATTAAGGTAAGTTATTCGTGTGTGCAAAAATGTTATAAAAATAATAACAAAAAACATGTCTGCTAAAACTAACGTCATTTGTTTCTAACGAATTAAACTTAAAAATAAAATTATTGTTTAACATAAAGACGTTGTCATCTATGTATTTACAACACTAAAGCTGCAGCAAATGAGTGGTACCAAACCAAAAACAACCAAAAAAATTGTTGCTTAAATTGTTAGAAGTTCAGACTTAGCAGATTCGAAAAAACAAAAAATCCAAAAAAGTTTATACTCGTATTCAACTGACTCAATATTGTGTTGTTTTGAAAGTTACGATTGGTTGTTTAAACTGACCAGGACAAAATCAGTAGCACTCTTGTCATAAATATTTTTGCGTAGTTGTTAAACACCATTAAAAACCGATATACAAAATTTACACTAACTTTAAGAGAAATGTATTTTACGTAAACTACGTTTTTATCAAAGAAAAACGTGTTTTGGTAGCAGATATTGGTACATTGTCAGAGAAAATTGAGATGGTTATGTTCAGGTGTCTAGATGCTAATTTCCAAAAAACACAATGACAATAACAAAATGGCTAACTAAATTTCGGTAAACAAAAAATATTAAGATTGTAGAATAATCAGAAAAAAATCGATGACGAAAAACATTAAAGTAAAATGTAATAGCGAAAGCTTCCACGACCGGAATCTATACTATGATAAGAATGTCTTTCGGGTTTGGACCGTGTCATTGTTGTTGTAACCGAAGTTGCCAACGTTTTGCCTATTTTCGTAAGAGGCTTCATCAGGAAGTGAGATAAATCGCAAAACTCAAACAAGCAGCTGAAATCTAACTAAAAACTCTCAAAAGTTAGGTTATCAACTTGTGAAACAGGCCATAATCTAAACTCTGAAAAAGTAAGAAAGAAAACGATAACTTGAAAAAGCAAACGGAAATCTAACAAAATGACTTAAGAAGAAATAGTCTCCGTATATAAAGAAGAAGGATCGTCACGGATGGTTAAGCTTAACTCTGATTGGGTTACGGTTGCTAAGAAGCGTGTTTTCGATAAATGACTAATGACTGGCAACGAAAGAGGGAATAGCTCAAAACCATTGATTGAAGTTATTGCTGTCGCAACCACAACATCATTCCTGCATTCCTCAGAATCAAGTTCCACATTCAGGCATGTTCTTCTAAAAACATCCTACACCATGCTAGTCTAGCGTTGATACGCGTACGGATTAAGCAAACTAGGCGAGAGTTAGACACCATTTCGAAACAACTCCTTTATCTTCATCTTGAGTTGGCCAACACTCTATCACCGGGTGATTGGAAACTCTTCGACAACATTACTTACCAGCAGTCTGATACCACTCTACGATTAAAAGTCATCTCAAAAAGTTTCAATTATTGGAATCCAAGAATCGTAAAGTTTTATCCACTACTAACTCTTTAGAGACGGTTGTCAATTTATCTAGTTTAGTCCGCACCTCAGAACGGGAATCGGTGCTCTGTAAGGGTTTGAATTTTGCGGTTGCTCACAAACGTATTCCTAAAGAAGAAATTTTATGTGCTGTTGAGTTTTCTATAAGACATCTTCCTCGCCACATCTCAGATCCCATTCGTATTAACACTAGCAAAATTCTTGAATCATCTAAAATTACTAAATCCAACATTTCTAAGTCGGCTCTAAAAAGTCTTCGTAAGAACCCTGATATTATTGTTCTTCCAGCCGACAAAGGCAACGCTACTGTAGTTTTGAAGCAAATTGATTATGTTGCAAAAATCCATTCTATTTTGTCTGAGGAAACTTACGCTCTTGAACGTGAACGTGAGGTCAGCCAAATCATCAAATCTTCCAATCTACCTCCTGAAACTAAACGTCGACTTACCCCGTCAGATTCTAAACCATCTCGTCTATACGGACTTCCCAAAATTTACAAACAAGGTATTCCTTTTCGACCTATCGTCAGTACTATCCAATCTCTTACCTACAAGCTAGCCAAGTTCTTGTCCAACATTCTTTGCGGGTTTACAGATAAAACCTCTTCTCACATCCTCAACTCTCAGCATTTTATTCAATGTATAGAAACTATAAAACTTGAACCCCAAAATCTTCTCGTGAGCATTGATGTTACTTCACTTTTTACTAAAGTTCCTATTAAAAATTCGTTTATTATCATCAAACAGATTCTGTATCAACATGGCAAGAAGTTCAGTTTGGTTCCTCTTATTGTGTCTATCCTCTACTCACTTCCAATTTGATAACAAGTTTTACGAACTGGTTTCTGTGTTAACATTTTTATGGAATCCTTTGAAACGGTTGCTTTGGAATCATCAATATTAAAACTTAAAGTGTGGTTTAGTTATGTTGACGACACGTTTATTATTTAACCTCATGGTCATCTTGAATTGTCTAAGTTTCTTGATCATCTTAACAATCAACACTTAGATCTCAAATTTATTATGGAAATCGAAAGTAATGGTTCTCTTCCATTTCTTGACATTCTTGTGACTCGTAAGCCCGACGGACATCTGAGCCATTCTGTTTATCGCAAACTCACCCATACGGACAGATACCTTCATGCTTCGTCTCATTATCCTGCACAGAAGCTTTCTGTTATTGAATCTTTGGTTCATCGTGCCTTTTCTATTTGCCAACCTGAGAATCTAGACTCGGAACTTCGTCATCTTACTAGAACCTTAGTGAACAATGGTTATGTGAAGCAAGATATTCATACAGTTATCAATCGTCGTCTACATCCACGTACTCGATTACCTAAGGACATTTTTACTCCCGAATCCAATCCGAAACTTTTTACCTTACTTTCACAAGGTTACAGATCAAATAGGGAAATTTCTTCGTAAGAATGGTATTAAACCCATATTTAATCCGACAGGCAAAATCTCTCAGATTTTACCTTCTCCCAAAGACAAATTTCCTACACTTTCATCTCAAGGTGAATACCAAATTCCTTGTTCATGTAATTTAGTCTACATTGGTGAAACCGGTCGTTTCGTCATTACTTGCATTTTAGAACATGATCGTTGTATAAGAAAAAGGTATATTTCCAAGTCTGCAGTTGCTGAAGATCATTTTACAACAGGTCACAAGATAGATTTTGATAATGTTTCGTTGATTGCCAAATCTCAATTCATTTTCAACAGGAAATTCCGAGAGAGCATAAAAATCATGAAACACCCTAATAACTAATCGCGATCATGGTTTTGAGCTATCCCCTCTGTCGTTTCCGGTCATTAGTCATTTATCGAAAACACGTCCCTTAGCAACCGTATCCCAATCAGAGTCGAGCTTAACCATCCGTAAAGATCCTTTTCCTTTATATACTGAGACTATTTCTTCTTAAGTCATTTTGTTAGATTTTCGTTTGCTTTTTCAAGTTATCGTTTTCTTTCTTACCCTTTCAGAGTTTAGATTATGGCTTTTGTCACAAGTTGATAACCTAACTTTTGAGAGTTCGTAGTTAGATTTCAGTTGCTTGTTTGAGTTTTGCGATTTATCTCACGCCCTGATGAAAGTGGGCAAAACGTTGGCAACTTCGGTTACAACAACAATGACACGATCCAAACCCGGAAGACATTCTTATCATAGCATTAAAGTAAAAGATCTTACACTAATATTGTCAATAATCAGATGGGTCAGTAACAAAAACAAATCAGCAAAAGTGCTTTTAAATATTGGGCAACACTGTTTTGTATTTTTTTTAAATTTAAAGCTAGACAAATTGAGAAGTAAAAGAGATAATAACGTGTGACCAAAGTTTGTTTAAATGCAAAAACAGTTATAACGGTAGAACAAATCAGTAACGCCAACAAAATAAAGAAACATAATATTTTATCTTTAAACAGTATCTAGACATCTAGCAGTATCAGTCAAGAAGAACGCCGTTAAAAATGTCCCCAGCTACTCGTTGCCAATAATCGATTGGTTTTTTTGGTTTTATACAGTTTCTGACGTAAAAAGTGGGTATTGGCAAGTAAGAAGTTTGTTCTTAATTTTGGATAGAAAGTAATTTATGGTAATGAGTTTTAAACTGTGCAATGTTCTTGCAACGTTTGAAAGACTAATAAAATCAATATTGTCAAGAACGTCGTGGTCAACTTTTTTTAAATGTTGACAATGTAATCATGGTAAACAAGTCATTTAAAAAACTCTACATTTAAATTGCACTATTAACTTCAAATTAGTCATTCACCTTTCTTGTAAATTCTATTTTGTTTATTTCTTCTTTCGTCCGATTTTACAGACCTTAAATATTTATTGGAGGCTTGAAACCTTCTATGGTGATCAAACAGGAGCTGTTTCAGCAAGACATTGATGTGGAGTCAAAAAAAATCTTGTTATTTAGAGAGGGAGCTTTCTACGGATAGCAATTGTTTAAATTTTATTATGAACTGGTCGTGCAAGGTCCATAAATAAAAAGAAACTTCTAACAAAATGTTTTCAAAACTTAGAAGTTTTTTAAAAATTGCCAAAAAAATTGTGTACAAAGTAATTCCATATATTCTAACGTAAAGTATCTTGTCAAAGAGTAACTAAAAATATTTTTAAGTTTGTGTTAGTACTGCCAAATTTTTTTTAGATTTTTCAACATTGCAAAACCGTTAAGTTGCAAGTACGAATAGAATGTCATATGTGATAAGACTTTTCTAAACAAAAACCAACATTAAAAAACGCACTTGTGTTAAAGTATTCTTGAAAAAAAAAGTCAGTTTATGTTAGATAAAGTCGCCTCAGCAAGATGGAGAACAAATAGTAATTAGATTAACTTCTTAAAAATCAAATAAGAAACTAGTGTTTTACTCCTTTGAAATTGCTATTTATAGTAAAATACGTTTGTAGAATTTTGTTTGTAGATAGTTTTATAGTTCCCCGACAAAACAGCCTCAGACAAAACAGCTCAAAAAAACCGCCCACGGACAAATCAAAACAGCTTCCTAAAAAACAGCCTTCATTTTTAGTTTGATTTAATTTACCAATTATCTCATCTGGTTAACAAATGTTGATTTTGTCGCATCAGCCACAAGAGTAAGAGAAACAAAGATGATGATTTGCAAAAATATCTATCAAGTGAAATGTGAAAAATACCTTTTATCTGGTATTATTTGTGAAAGCTGACAAATACTTGTAAACGTTGTACGAAAAAAATATTTTAAATGTTTACATATGTAAATGCGTACTCGGGTAATATATTCCTTTTTAACACGCTTTTATTAGTTCGGGATGTATGTATGTAACGGAATCTTTGAGCTTAATTTTCAGCGGTTTCCAGGTGTTTGAATAACTTGAAACTTTGCATGCGTTTCACGGACCGATGACAATGCAATAATTCATTAAAAAGTTTTTATTATCCTAATTAGGATCGTCAGGATTAATTGATTTTTTAGGGATCCTCTGCATGAGAGTGACAAAGACAGAGCGCGTGAACTGCGCAGGTGTGCACCTCGACAAAGCCTATCGCATTTAAATCGTTCCAGTGTATTTCAGTATTTCACTATTACCACTTCGTGTCGGAGCAGGTAATTTGCGCGCCCGCTGCCTGCCTTGGATGTAATAGCTGTTTCTCAGGTTCCCTCCCCAAGAAATAAGGTTTTACTGCCGATAACTACTGTTTCCAATACGTTTTTAGTTCGTAAGATATTTCATAATCACATGTCCGCAAAAATTGATTATTGATAAATCGAATTAAAATACGGAAAATAACTGATAGCTTAGAAAATTGAAAAAACACGCTTTTATAGGTACCCGAACTAAAAAATAGAAAATAAATAATAGTTTAAAAAAACACGCTTTTATAAATAACCGAACTAAAAAGAAGAAAATAATTTATAATTACAAACAAAATTATTAAATTCAGAGCAATAATATATAATTATAAACAAAATCACTAAATTCAGAGTTAAAAGCGTGGGGTGCATCTATAATCATTGTTACAATTATTCTAAAGGCAGCTATCAATAAGGGGAGAGTTATGAAAATATAGAAAAATCCTACAAATAACAGTTTCACTGTATAATGTCTCGCCAAGTACACGTTAAACTATTGTTACAAAAAATGATAAATTTATTTCTGTGAACACAAAATATAATAAAAAAAAAACCTCTGATCTTTACAAAAAAATTATTAGATTTAACAAAATCAGTGCAGCTGTAGAATATCTCGTCACGTATGTATTTAAACGTCGTGTTTAGTGACAGTATTATGTATATCAGTCAAATGACAAATTGACAGCAATAGTCGAACTGAATACATGTTAAAACAATGATTGATATAATTAATTACAAAAAAAAAGAAATAACAGATACTTGGCGCGAAAGACTACTGTGTATCCGGATGCACCCCACGCTTTTAACTCTGAATTTAGTGATTTTGTTTATAATTATATATTATTGCTCTGAATTTAATAATTTTGTTTGTAATTATAAATTATTTTCTTATTTTTAGTTCGGTTATTTATAAAAGCGTGTCTTTTTAGTTTTTTTAAACTATTATTTTATGTATAAATAATCATAATTTTTTTTGGAAATATAAATCTTACAATAAAGATTTATTTTGAAAGAAAAATTAAATGTACCTGCTCATGTTTAATTATTGTTTTTAAAAAGTCACTTACCAAGATGTGTCGAAACACTTTGCCGAGAGCGTATCAAACTTTCATTAAAAAATGTAAAAGTAAACGTGACTCAACACAATCGTGCTTCAAATCCAGCAAAAAATAATGCAAAAAAATCTATTTGGACAATAATTCAAGTGCCGTATTGAAATATATTAATATTCCTGCTTCATTACAAATTACTTCAAAAAATCCAAATTTTTTGTTATAGAATTTTGGCGAGGATGATCCTCATCGGATCACCATGTTTCGCATTTTTTGAAAATTTAAAAGTTTTTGAGAATAACAGAAATTGGCAAAATTATTATAGTTCAAACCTATTTTAAATCCAATAAGCTAATCATTCGAGTTCAAGATAACGGTCCAAAATTCAGTTGTTTAGGTACTTTTTTTATGGATAAAAATCCAAGAACTACATCTTGTAGAAAAATATCGTAACGATGAAAAAGTGAGAATGCATATGAAAATGATCCAAGTTTTAGATTTTTTCATTGCTTGCAAGGAGCTAATCGACAGCTGTCCGCAAAAAGTGATGCAATTATCGATTATTAGGGGAGTCTGTACATAAGAGGACAAAGAAGAAATCGGGTAGTGGATCCGAAATTTGTTATCCATATGTGGAATCTTCATGATAGAGGGCTTTCGGGTCTTTCGCGTACCAACAACTCTGTGAAAGAATAACATCATGCGTTTCAACAACCCGTTAACTGTCACCATTCGTCAGTTTTCAATGTTTTCGAATCGGCGATGCATTTTTTAAATAGTTATTGCCGTCTAAAAATTCGACAACTAGACTGCTAAATAAAAGGTTTGCAAAAATTTAATTTTAAAATTAATTATCGACTAGAAAAGAAATCTAAATGCTTATGCTATCTCTAGAAGACCATGACAACTGGGAAAACTGAAAAAAAATTATCGGTAACCTTTGTAAAAAAAAAATTAAGTAACAAAAGAAACGACATATAGCGTTGTAAACATATAAAGTTTAATTTAGTTTGTAATAAACCTAAATTAGTTTATAAAATTAATATATACTATATTAAATATAGAATATTATTAAATTGTACAGTTATATATAATATACCATTTTTTTAATTATTCGTATTATTGATATTTAATTTACATTTAATTTCAATATTTAAATGTATTATTTTATTTTCTACTACATAACTTTCAAGTACTTTTTTCGTTTGTTACTTAATTTACAATCTTGTTTTGATCCAAATCTAAACTAGCATAATAAACATTGTAACTTGCAACTATACATTATTATAGTTTGTCAATGTGCCAATAGTTATATAAACTTACCAAAACACATATATACGTTATTAATCATTTAAAAGCAAATATGTTATTCTAAATGGTTTTAATTAAACTGCAATGTAATAAGCACAACTGCAAATGACCATTTTGTTATTTTATTGTATAAGTAAATTATAAAATATTTGACATTCTAACTGCGTCATGTTTGGGTAAAACTAATTGTAAAAATAATAAATAAATTATACAGATACAAAACATTTTTCAATTTTCTAATTGTTAGCTGATTTTAAAGCACAATTTAGTTAAAGTATTATTACTCACTTAAAACCGTGTTGATATTCGACTCGTTTGCTTTGCTCGATAAAATATTCAAAGAAATCTTGGCAGATGTCCGACGATAACCGCAAAAGATATTTCGGTTCCTGCAAATTACGTGGATAACGTAATGCATCACAAACCCTTCTCTCTAATTTAAACCGCAAATGGTCTATCGCACTTATGTCAAAGACCACGTTAAAGTGTGCAAACGATTTTCTAATGGCTTTTGTAGCACAAAAAGGTTGTTTGGTTGTTTATTCATTAGAAAGCATAATTTTGGATTTTCGTAACTATAAAGGATAAGTCTAATCGTTTCGATCTAGATTCTAACCGACTGTTAAGTAATAACGTGACACAAATCGATAGATTAATAGGAGCAAATTGCGTATTAGTTTGATTGTTTTGGAAGCGTTATAATCTTAATCTATCACAATTTTGTTTTTGCCAATTAACTATCGCATAGAACCCTATTTTATTAAATTATTGTTGAAAATTTTGATAATTCGCCATGTAATATAGCGTTATTACATTTTAGAGTATACATAAACAAACAGCAGCAAAAACATTTTATCAGTTAATTGCATTTATGTAACTGATATTTGTTTACAAGTTGTGTTTTTACAACGTCTAATATTAAACTATAAGACATTGTCGTTGCAATAACAACAAAAATTGTTAATAAAATAAAATCCACAAAAAAAAGCAATTTAAGTAGAAAAAATGTAACACAAAACTTTCTAGATAAAAATTAAGTTATAAGCTATTAGACAATCTTGTAAAGTTATTTTAAAAAACATTATTTTATTTGTTTAATAATTTGCACAGTGACTATAATATTAATCTAGATTTTAACGTGTTTGAAACATGAATATCATCCTTGAGAGTGTACCTATCGATCTTAAACCAAACTTTAAACATTAATCAAAACCTTGTTTTTTTGATAAAAATTTTTTAAACTAAAAATAATGTAAAATAAAGTTTTTTTTTAAAGTAACATAAAGTATAAATTACTAGAAAAATGCACTTGTTAAATATATTAAATTCTACGTAACTCAAATTGTATCGATTCAGACTCATCAACCAATTACAGAATATGCTGTTATATGAGATAAACCGTCGTGATTAACCAACAGCGACATAATTGAACGTGTTTTCATCATTGATCACATCAAAAAGAATTATAGGAATTAGCGAATTAAAATTAATTACGAATAAGTTTACATCATTTTAAAGAAATAGTTATAAGAAAACGTTAAAAGAAAAAATTGCATACAAATAAAATAGTAAATATAACAAAAATTTATTTATTTAAAATTAAAAAAATGAAACAACCAAAAAAAACGTTTTATTAATTTGTTATTAAACATTTATAATAAATAAAAAAAATAAACGTGAATTAAAAGTATGTTCTACTGACAATTGTACAAAATTGTACAAACTAGGGCCCAATATCACCAAAAAATTATATTAAAGCACCGTTTTTAATATACAAAAAACTAAAAAGAAATGCAGTTTTTGAAAAAGAAAATTTCAGATGGATGGTTGCCTCGCACACAACACCCGAGATGTGCGCAAATTTTTAAATAGCAGTTTTTCTAATAAGGTCATTAGTTCAAATTGTGCAAATAACTGGTCTGCTAGATCTTTCTGCATCTTTCGCCTAGGGGTTTATGCTGGACTAATATTTTTAAAATATAGAAGGGCTGAAAGGTGTAGGATGCTTTGTCGCGTACCTTTTAACGCGAGCTCTTGGACGCAAGTCTTTTGCCGAAGAACGTTTGACGCCAGGAAGATTTAATGCAAATACTGTTTGCTGCAAGCTTTTTTTGACGCAGGCGGTTTTGATGCAAAAACATAGAACACAAATGAATATAAAGCAAAGTATGTCTTATGTTAGTAATTTTAAATGCAACTTAAACTATATAACAAAAAAATGTTTTTTTTAAATTATTTAAATTTTTTTTAAATAGTCAATAAAGGTTAACTGCTTAAATCAAAATAAAATAATCTTTGATTATATTATTGGCGATTGAATTAATTTTCCTAGTGATTCTTAAATTTCGACTTGTGTATCACCAATTTATTCTATTTATGAGGAAATTTTATTTGTAAGTACATTAAGATACATTTCAATCGCCTAAGAATAGTTTGATTATTATCAAGTTTTTACATTTTACATAATACACTTACATGCTTAGAAATTGGTCCACTGTAAATTTTTGACTTTAACTACGATTTTTTAGAAATCATTCATCAAACCAAAAAAAAAGCTGTTTGAAAGATACACAGCCCAACAAAATAAAATTTTTGTCTTGGTGCCGGAAAAGTAAGAACTGATTTTGAATATTTGTGATGTGCTGATTTCAAAAATCCCTGGCTTTTTTTCGTAGCAGCTCCAGTTTTTGAGAAATGGGCTAATTGATATTAGTTCTGATAAAACGCAAAAATATTGAAATAGTGATATCTTTGGAGGCCAAAAGTAAAATTTCCTACCTAAATAATTAAAATTTAATGAGCTAGTTTGAGTTACTTGGTATTATTCATTACTGTAAAACCCGACATTCCTATACCCCTATCAAAAACTAATTAATTTGTCGTATTACCTTGCAAATATCTCTGCTTTACGAGGTACAGTTTATATAAATAAATTAGAGTCTAATTAGCCAGTTTGAGTTATTTGGTATTTAATCATGTGTGTGAAACCCAACATTCTTATAATTACTTCCATCAAAACCTAATTAACACACAGCTATATTAACTCGTATCTTTGCTTTACGAAGTACATTTACCTATTTAGTTTACGTAGCTGAAGTTGTGGTATCATTTGGTGTTGTTCAGTGATAAAACATACATTTAATTAAAACCATGGCATGCAGAAGCAAACGTAGTTTTGTGAATCAACCAGACGTTTTTTGCTATGTATGTGGCGAGTACACTTTTAAAGAAAGTAGAAAGCCTATTTCTGATTGTGTGAGAAGAAGTTATCTGGCCTATTTTGGCCTTCACTTGGGTGACCAGAATAAATCTTGGGCTCCACATTTCGTATGTAAAACATGTATTAAACATCTGCGTCAGTGGACAGTTGTAAAAAGAAAGTGTCTAAAGTTTGGAGTACCAATGGTTTGGAGAGAACCAAGAAACCATCACGATGACTGCTATTTTTGTCTCGTGAATATCAAAGGAATCAATCGGAACAACAGACAGAAATGGTCATATCCTGATCTAGATTCAGCAAAGAGGCCTGTACTGTATAGTGAAGAAATACCCATTCCATCATTCAGCAGCCTTCGCTACCGAAAGATGATGAAATTCAATGTATGGAATCAAAAAACGACAGTAATTTTGAAGCAGATTTATCAAGTCCGCAACGTTTCAATCAACAAGAACTGAACGATCTCATTAGAGACCTGAATCTATCAAAGGAATCTTCTGAATTACTCGCTTCCAGATTAAATGAGAAAAATCTACTGCAGCCAGATATCAATATTACATTTTATCGTAAAAGAGATAAGGATCTGCGGCCCTTTTACTCTGAGGGAAATAACCTGGTATTCTGTAACGATATAAGAGGACTCTTACAAAAAATGGGTTTGTCGGAATACACACCAGACAAATGGCGCCTTTTTACAAATAGTTCCAGACGAAGTTTGAAATGTGTGCTTTTACACAATGGTAATAAATATGGCAATATCACTAGTCCTGAAAAAAATTAAGTATGAAGAACATCAGTGGGTGATTTGTGTCGACCTAAAAATGGTGAATTTCCTCCTTGGACAGCAAAGTGGATATACAAAATATCTTTGTTTTTTATGTCTTTGGGACAGCAGAGCTAAGGATCAGCAATGGTTTAACAGAAATTGGCCTTTAAAAAATGTTATGACTCAAGGAAAGCAAAATGTAATCAACGAACCTTTGGTTGCGAGAGACAAAATCGTATTTCCACCCTTGCATATCAAGCTGGGGCTTATGAAGGAATTTGTGAAGGCTTTAAATCGCGATGGACTTTGTTTTGGCTACTTGATTCGTAAATTTCCTGGGATTAGCACGGAAAAACTGAAAGCCGGAATATTCGATAGCCCTCAGATAAGGCAGCTTATTAAAGATCCCCAATTTACCGCATCAATGAATGAAATTGAATCTAACGCTTGGTGTTCATTTGTTCAAGTTGTACAAAATTTTCTGGGAAATTATAAGGTAAAAAATATGCTTTCAAACTTTAATATACTCGGCTGCAACATGAGCATAAAAGTTCACTACCTCTACAGTCACTTAGATCGGTTTCCAGAAAACCTAGCTGATTTGAGTGAAGAGCAGGGGGAAAGATTCCATGAGGACATTAAAACTATGGAAGATCGATATCAAGGAAGATGGGGTACTTACATGATGGCCGACTACTGCTGGAGCCTTCAGCGTGACTGTCCTAATAACTACCATGCTAGAAAGTCTTACAAAAGAAAATTTTTAAATGATATGTGAATATAATTTATAAACTTATTTGTTTATTTTGTGAAATAAATACATTACTTTGGATTTTATGTGTTTTTTTACTAGCACTTGAAGCAGATAGTATTAGTAATAACGTAAAAAGTATAAAAGTTAAAAAACTAGACTATTTCTTTCTAAAAAAAAAGGTACAATATCACAAAAACTAGATCTGATAGACCAAATCTGAAGACAGCTTTGGATTCTGCACCCAAAACTACTTAAAAACAGTTACAAAAACCCTGGCACCGAAATGTGTGTTGGGCTGTGTCATTTGTGTTTACATTTATTAAAATTTATTTTTGCTTCTTAGGCTTCATATAGAAAAATTAAGACCAAACAAATTAATATTTTTTATTACTAAAATTAATTTTTAATAATGGGTATGACCTCCTCTTGCCCTAACATCTCTCACACAATTAGTCATAGATCTAATCAAATTTGCGATTGTTTCTTGCGCAATGTTAAGCCACTCTTCTTTTAATGCAACAGTAAGCCCTGGAATTGGGGTTGGGGCACAAAGTCTAACTCAAAATCCTCGTTTCAGCTCATCACATAAAGGTACGAGAGGATTGGAATTGGGACTGCATGCTGGCCATTCTGTGCGCGGCCTCGAATTGTCATGCATAAAAAAAATACATCTCTAATGTAGTCGACGTAAGGTATCACATAAACTGTTAAAATCTCAATGTACCTAGCACCCGTTAAACCTCTTCTAAAAGCTCACGTCAAATAGTAATAGTAAAGCCGAGTGTGACAAAATATCACAATATCAATTAGCAAATGTTGTTTAGCACTAAATAGTAGTTTTGCTGGGATTTTCTATTTTTACTGTCATTTCAGGTTTTTTTATTGTTAAAATATATAAAATCCTGTTTTCTATTACTGGTTTTATGGATTTATAATTTCTTATAAAATGACACTTAGATGTAAGTGCACTTGTTTGGTTTTATAATTCCATGGCATTATCAATTCTTTAATAAAATTTTATTTTTTCTAGTTTCTAGTTTCGGTTTTGGGTTGTGTTGTCCAAATCACTACCCTGTACATACAGGGTGTTCTCTAAATACTAGCATTATTTTTAACAAGACATCGTTAGAGTCAAGTACAATCGATTTATAAAAAAAATATAATAAAAGTTTAAAAATAACGGACTTTAGGGTTTTCTTAATTTGATGTAAAAATTGTTTGAGAACCACTAACTATACACCTACGCATTTTAAGCAACTTCGGTGATACATCTTATCAGATGCATAAGCACAATTGCAATTTTATAGGCTTGAAGTAATTGGTACAGATTTCGTCAATAGATTCATTGCTCAGTTTTGTCACGTTGATCTTAGCGTGTACGTCGTTTCCGAGATTGTCTTTATTTGTTGTTCGTTGTTTGGTATTGTTGTTTCTTAATTGTTATTTGTTCTTATTTTGTATTATTTTTTACTTATCGTATTGTGATCAATATTATGGCTCAATTCTCAAATCAAGAATTAATAGACATGGTTTTAATTAAGGTGAAGTGCTTCAAAACGCAGCAAAGGCTTCACGTATTTACGCTGAACGTTTTCCTAGGAGACAACATCCAGTACCTGGAGCATTTGTAAATGCTGTTCAACGTGGACGTAATACTGGCGACCTAAGCTTAAAACGGGGTCGGAATGCCGGACGCGCTAGAACACGCGGTGTTATG
Source organism: Aquatica leii (assembly GCA_035610365.1). Classification (NCBI taxonomy): domain Eukaryota; kingdom Metazoa; phylum Arthropoda; class Insecta; order Coleoptera; family Lampyridae; genus Aquatica; species Aquatica leii. The sequence continues at coordinate 32,474,913 of CM069439.1, forward strand.
GAAATCGAAGAAAAAATATTGGATCTTGTAAATAACAATCCCACTTTGAGTGTTCGTACAATCGCACGAGAAGTGAATGTATCTAGAAACATAGTGTGACGTACCTTAAGAGAAGAATTTTTATATCTGTACGATATTCAACGCGTTCCAAACTTTAAACCCTGCAGATTACTCTCAACGCGTTGCTTTTTGTAATTGGTTACGTGAGCAATGCTCTATAAATAAACACTTTTTAAGTAAAGTTTTGGTAACAGATAAAGCAACGTTTAGTAGAAACGAAATGTCTAACTTCCATATCAGCTACGTTTGAAGTTTTGAAAACCCACATGCAACAAGACGGGTTCATTTTCAACATCGATTTCGGCGGTTAATTGATTGGCCTTTTTGTGTTACCTGAACGTATGACTGGACAATCGTATTTATTATTATGCAAAATAATTTGCCTAAACTATTGGAATTAAATGTACGTCAACACATGTGGCTTCTTCATCATGGTGCTCCACCACACTTTAGTCGACCTGTTTGAGTACATCTAAACAATGTTTTTCAAAACAGGTGGATTGATCGTGGAGGACCAGTATCTTGGCCACCGCGTTTTCCGGATCTAAACCCCATTGATTTTTACTTATGGAGTCATTTGCAAAATATTCTGTATGCCACAGAAATTAACACTTTACAAGAATTACGAGAACTGCTTACACTTCAAATGGAACCGGTTATTTGTCACACAAATTACGGGATCTGTACTATCATCCTTTTAATCCTGACATAGTTCATACACTTGCGGTTTCTTATCGACGCCAAGACAACTTAAGTTCATAGAACTAAGCAAGCAAAAAAATGCAAAGAATAAACATATGTACCAGTGGTCCTAAAACTTTTCTCATAAATTTTTCAAAATTACAACTTCCTTATTTTCAAAATTTCATTATAATTTTTTTTTTGTAAATTGGTTGTACTTGACTTGAACCGCGTCCTGTTAAAATTAATGCTCGTATTTCGAGGACACTAATGCAAAATGTCCCAAATTGAATGGGTCACCATTGTGATGTCGAAAACTATAACAGCTACAAAGTCAATTAAATAGGCAATGTTTTGCACTTTATAGTGTTTATTTTGATTCCGGTAAAAAACATTTAAACTTCTTAACAGTTTGAAAGTTAGCATTGTGTGCTCGAGCGCCATCTTACTGATACCCTATTCATTTTGTGATAAAAGTAAATCATCAAGCAAATTTTCTAGCAATGTTTGAAACATTTTCAAATAACTTTGTGTTATCAAATTTCTTTTAAACGTAATGGAACTAACTAAACAATCTTCCGATATACAACAAAAAACATTAAAACCGAATCTAACTTGGTTTCGCGTAGTATATATATAGTGTGATGTTTCTTGTGCCATGATTCGAATAAGTTTTGACTGTTCGCAGAACGCTAATAATAAAATCATTGTTTTCTGTTACTTGATCAATGACTCATATACAAAATAATTATCTCCGACTGGTAATCATTAGGTTGTAAAACTTGAGCAGTGTGTAATTTGTATAGTCAAAACTTTTTTTTAGGAATTTTTGATGCTTTTACTTGGGTTTCTATTTTGCGAGTTGAAATATTGAGATTAGTTGCCCCACATGCCAAAATTAACTCTTCATCCTAAACTTCATCTTTACTATCTATCTTATTGTTACAATTAGAATTTGTTAAATTTTTATATCGTTGCATATTATTTTGCAGTCTTCTAAATACTGGGTTGTTTTTTCTCAGGAAAATCATCGCAACAAGTTTGTTTAGCAAGACGGGGGTTTTTGTAACGTTTGATGTATGCACATCATAATTTTTTTCATATAGAAAAAGTCGGAATTATTGTCATAAATTATATCAAATAGGTAGTAGTTAACTTTTTTGTTTTAACACTTAAAATAATTATTATTTTATTTATGACAGTTATTCATCTGCATCATTTGTTTTTGGGTCTCTTTAATTTGGTTTAAAATTAAAATAATTAATATATTTACTAAATTTTAATTAAAATACATTGGTAAAAAAAAATACTATTCAACCATGTAAAAATTTAATACGGCGTCTATTAAAAATAAGAAGCTATCAATATCTTGAGATATTCAAATTTTCTTCATAAAATCATGTAACTTTTATATGAATTTTTGAATGAATCTTTGAATGAAGTAATTTGACTTTCTTTAAAATCGCGATTTTTATTTTTTTGGCGTAACTTTCAAATTTTTAATGTTTCTTTTCAGAATCAAAATAAGCAACAAAAAAAGGTACATTGTATATTTAATCAACCTCGTAACTTTTATAGTTACCAATTAATAAAGTTAGAAAATTAGATAAGTCATATCAAAAAACAATTAAAACCAGAAAAAAACCTTGTATTGATTTGATTTAAATGAAAAACAAATGAATAGATAATATTAATTTTAAAGTTTGTCGAAAACGATTTATATAAGAAAACATTTAATTTACTGTAACCAAATTAAACTAACCAAATTTATTTAAGAAAATTGCGTTTAAACGTACTAAAACTGCTTTAATATTTTTTAAATTCTAATTAAACAAAATGATAATATTAATATATTTTTTCCAAGCCCTAAAGTTTACTTTTCAAATTCAAATAAAGTAAATTTAGTTTAATGTAAAATAATCACGTTTTACCAGTAATTTTAAACGTTTTTGTTTGGTTTTATAATAATAATAAACTCAAACATAAAAAAGTTTTAAAACTTTTAGTGAAAACAAATTGAGTCTAATTTTTCTTTGGTGTTAAAATAACATAAATAAAAACATTTTTAGTTAAAACAAACATTTATTTTACAAATTCAATTTTTATTGTTTGTTAATAATAAAAAAAAGAACAACTTTTTATGAAATTGTTATATACATAATCTTATATACGTTATTTTTTAATCGAGTATGTTATTCGGTTTCTATTTGTGTCATTAAGTCATTTTTTGTTTAATTAAAAAATATATACAATAAAATAAAAAATTTTTGTAAATTATATGGGATTTTATAATTAACATACAATATCAATTTTTATACTGTTCTTTTTAACTACATTTTCTTGTGTCCTTAATACAGTCAGTCATAAACGCAATAATTAAATGTATACATAAGCTTTTGTTTAAAAAATTAAGAAGAGACCGTAACTTTATCTCATTTCTTGGAAACAATTTCTGTTAGACTGTTTTTTTTAATCTTCTAAATTAATTATTAGGTTTTTCCATTTTGTAATTCAATTTACCGTGAAACTAAAAAGAACTCACACGTCGCACTACACTATGCCTAAGAGTCGGAAAATTAAGCGAATGAGTACAAAACGAGAAATCCCTTTTTCACGGATTATGTAATTGTCTTCTAGATTCTCTTAAATTGCTCTGCATTGTTTTGTGCGTATATTCTAATTTTGTAATTTGTTTTTCTGTTTTTGTGAGCACATAACAATGATTCAGCTATATTTTATAAACCAATATAATAAAGATATTTGATCTTTAATTTTAATTGGTTTGTAATTCTGTACATATATGTATATGAATAAGAAACGCACATCTATTTAAGTAAAACATAAATTGTAATACTTGCGTAAAATTGTAAAAATCCATATGAATAAATTAAATCAAAATTTGCATAATTAAAACTTCTTAAATTGAAAAAAAAAGCTTATTCTATAGAAAAATTGATAGGTGTGAAGTGTGCTGTTAGTAAATAATTTTAAAATGTTTTTGCTGAAGTAAAAAAACAAAATTAATTTTTCGTTAAAATTATTTAAAAATAAATTATTCAAATTTATTGTTTTTAAACAAGTTTATTTACAACATGATATAATTTTTTTTTAAAATTTTGATTTGGAAAAAGTTCACAATTTAAAAAAAAAACTGACAATACTAAATCTTAATATTGTACCGTTTAAAAATAAAAAAATTATTTAACTTCGATAAAAATTTCACAATAAGGCATAATTGAATTATCTATTAAAAAACTATTTTTCAACAACTGCAAGTTAAAAAAATGTGTCATTATTAAACAGATTAGTAAAATTGTAATTAATAAAGTAGGTTAATTTCGCAATTGTTAGTGTTTAATTAAATGACTAATTTTTAGTAGTTTGTTTAAACTAAACAGAATTGCTTAAATCCGTTTACAGGTATTCCTTTTTAAGTATACGTTTTTACGGTTTACTGTGTAGAATTAAATTTTAAATAAAAAAGATTATGACTATCTGTTTATAGAATAAAAATTTCATCATGGTAAATTGTGACATTTTGCTTGAACGAATTTACAACAGTCCTTTTCTTATAAATGATATAAAAGCAGATTTGGATAGGGTAGATTGCTGTGAAAGGATAATGGATGTCATTGATTGGAATGCAAATTTTTGTCAGTCCAATGAATGAAGCTATTTTTCATTTGAGTGACTTTGTCAACAAATGTCATTTAAGTATTGATTTACGGTAAAACCCTATTCGGTGTTAGATGGCCATCATTATCAATTTTTAATTAATAAAAATGTAGAGATTTTCCTGTTCCTAACAAAAACAAAGATTAAAAAAATGTTTTTTAAGATTTTTGTCTGTACGGTATCTTTATACAAGGTTTTGTTTTACAGTGTGTCAATAAAGTAACATTCGTATTTTTTTATTATCGCTCTATGCAAAAAAGCTCAGACACATCTAACTTCTTTTTCTCAATTTTATAAGTGTTAATTTTAATTTCTTAGTTTATTATTTTGGGGTCTATGACGTTTATGTATTGGCTAAAAATAAAAAGTACATTTTTTCTGAATTTAGAAATACCGTAGTAAGCAGTATTTAAATCAGTAATTTTTGAAATATAAAGATGACAAAAAACGAAACGAAAAGTAGCAATAAATTCTCAGAACGATTAAAATTTTATAATAAAGATCAAATTACTACTCATTTTCTTCCTGACAATGATAAAGTCAAAGGTGAAATTCTTCGAAAACATTATCTCTCGTTTCTTGATCACTATTTTTATACACTAACTTTACTCGTGTTTTCAGATCTTCAAGATCTCAAGATTTTGTCTGATACCCTCAATATCTTCAACGAAAATAATCAAGTAAGATGAGATCTAAGGATCTAATCAGCCGTTCCATGAGATCATGTCTTCTGTCTATGTATTAAGTAAAACTTCTTTTAGGTATTTTCTAGCACAGAGTGAGTAATGTAGCGATATAAATCTTGTTTATACTTGGTAAAGTTTTTGTTAATTGGAAATAATATAGCTAAATTCGGTATTAGTTAAAATCTAAAAAACTCTAAATACATCTCAGCATTTGTTAAACCATGGAAAAATAAGAACCCTGGTAAAACCTCTACAAACATTTAATTTTAGTGAATGTTGTGTATGGCTTTTTTCATCTGCTAAATATTTTCAATGGCCTAGTATCTACAATATTAAATGTGTACTTTCCCATTTAAAGAAAGCACTCATTTACTAATTTTGACATTCATTTGGAGAACATTGTGGTTAGCAAATTTTTGATGTAAGCTGTTAAAAACGTATACATTTTGTAATTAATAGAAATTCTAAAAACAGCAAATTTTTCTTTAGTAATTCCGTTTATTAAGTATTGCTCATATAAATTATTAAAATTTAACCTTACGTACGTTTCGCTTTTAAACTTATTCATAGGTTCAATAATATTACATTTTAAAATCTGAAAATAAAATACATAATAATTATTTAAGTTAGTAAAAAGATAATATTTTCTTAAACTTTCCTACAATTTTTCATTTTTAATTAAACATCTTAATATTTAATTAAACAATTTACGATAATAATAACTTTACAACTTCATTGTGCAGTGAAGGTTATTCGAATGACTAGATAAATAAAACTATGAAATTTTAAAAATGTTTTTTTAAAATTAATATAAAACTAATAAATATCTAAAAAAAATTTATCATTATAAATTTGAGAAAAGGAAATAAGAAAACCAAAATTAATAAAATCAAAAAACTTTTTATTATTAAATTAAAATTAAATGTTTATGAAATGATAGAATAATAAATTGAATTAAGATTCTTTATGTCAGTTCTATAATTTACTGCATTATGTCTTTTTTTAATTTCTATTATCTCATAAATTAGTTTCCTTTTTAATTTTTTTTCCTTATGTAAGGTTTTAGGTGAATTAAAGTTAAAAATATGATTGTTTTCTAGAGAATCATCAAAGAGAGTAGTTTTAGGATAATGTGTATCTATTTTTGATTAAGTTTTTATGTTAATTTATTCTATTTTTCAAGTATTGTTTTGTATGCCCAATATAACTACAATTGCAATTTAGGCAATTCAATTGATATACAACATTGGAATCATAAAAAATGTTAGTTTTGTCTTTTAGGTTTTTAAACAAAATTTTTCCAAGTGTAGAAATATCGCAAATAATGTTTATTGCAAATTTGATTTATAACGTTCGTGCTGTTTTTTATACAAAATGCTTTTTTGAAAAAAAAACAAAATCTGCTAAAACTGTATTATAAGCATTTGATTGTAAAGAAATGTCATTTAAAGAATTTTTGTTTAACAAAATCACAGCTTTATAAAAAATTCTGTTTGTTGTTGCTTTATCAGAAAAACACATTTAATTTAGTAAAAAGATAATATTTTCTTAAACTTACTTACAATTTTTCATTTTTGATTAAACATTTTAATATTAAATTAAATAATTTACGATAATAATAACTTTACAACTTCATTGTGCAGTGAAGCTTATGCGAATGACTAGATAAATAAAATTATGAAATTTTAAAAATGTTTTTTTTTAAATTAATATAGAACTAATAAATATCTAAAAAAAATTTATCATTATAAATTTGAGAAAAAGAAATGAGAAAACCAAAAATTAATAAAAACAAAAAGTTTTTTATTATTAAAATAAAATAAAATGTTTATGAAATGATAGAATAAATAAATTGAATTAAGATTTTTTATGTCAGTTCTATAATTTACTGCATTATGCCTTTTTTAATTTCTATCATCTCATAAATCAGTCTCATTTTTAAATTTTTTTCCTTATGTAAGATTTTAGGTGAATTAAAGTTAAAATTATGATTGTATTCTATAGAATCCTCAAAGAGAGTAGTTTTTGGATAATGCTGTGTATCTATTTTTTATTAAATTTTTATGCTGGTTTATTCTATTTTTTAAGTATTGTTTTATTTGCCCAATATAATTACAATTACAATTTAGGCAATTCAATTGATATACAACATTGGAATCATAAAAAATGTTAGTTTTGTCTTTTAGGTTTTTAAACAAAATTTTTCCAAGTGTACAATAATTTTTGAAAGCAATAATGAAATTGTGTTTTTTAATTCTTTTTCTAAAGTATAAGATAAATTAGATATAAATGGTAATGATACAAATTTGTTTTTTTCTTTATTATTATTAGTAATATTTTCTTTTTTTAAATTTAGATTAATAGTAGGTGACGTATTAGCTGAATTCAAGCTTATATTATTTTTATTTTTATGTTTTAAAGTTTTTTTGATGTAATTATTTTAGTGTTTAAAATATGATCGAAAAACAAAAAATACGCTACTTTTATTTTAGCCATAACTCGGTTATTAACTTTTTTTTGTAAATCTGCATCAACATTCTCAATCTTTTTCTATAGAATACCGCAACAAAAAAAAATTATCTGAGGTTTCCATTTCTTCTTTATAAGCGCCATAATCCATTTTCGCGAGACTAAATAAAGTTTTTTATTTTGATTTCAGTGATCTAACACATAATATATCTAAATTTATAAAACCAGTAGTTGTTTAAAAAAAACGCAAAAAGCGTCAAAAAGCAGAGAAATGCACAATTTGTTCTAAATTGTGTGTTAAAATGGCTGTAGTTATTTGAAACAAAAGTATCGCAAATGATGTTTATTCCACATTTGATTTATAACGTTCGTGCTGTTTTTTATACAAAATGCTTTTTTGAAATAAAAAAAAAAACAAAATCTGCTGAAACTGTATTATAAGCATTTGATTGTAAAGAAATGTCATTTAAAGAATTTTTGTTTAGCATAATCACAGCTTTATAAAAAATTCTATTTGTTCTCGTAAAAATCAAATATGACGCCCATAAAAAAAATAAGTTGATGATGACAAATGTGTTGCTTTATCAGAAAAACAGATTTAAGTTAGTAAAAAGATAATATTTTCTTAAACTTACCTACAATTTTTCATTTTTAATTAAACATTTTAATATTAAATTAAATAATTTACGATAATAATAACTTTACAACTTCATTGTGCAGTGAAGGTTATTCGAATGACTAGATAAATAAAACTATAAAATTTTAAAAATTTAAATTTAATTTATTTTAATTTAATTTTTTAAAATTAATATAGAACTAATAAATATCTAAAAAAAATTTTATCATTATAAATTTGAGAAAAAGAAATGAGAACCAAAAATTAATAAAAACAAAAAGTTTTTTATTATTAAATTGAAATTAAATGTTTATGAAATGATAGAATAATGAATTGAATTAAGATTTTCTATGACAATTCTATAAGTCACTGCATTATGCCTTTTTTTAATTTCTATCATCTCATAAATTAGTCTCATTTTTAATTTTTTTTTATGTAAGATTTTAGGTGAATTAAAGTTAAAATTATGATTGTTTTCTATAGAATCATCAAAGAGAGTAGTTTTAGAATAATGTTGTGTATCCATTTATTAAATTTTTATGTTGGTTTATTCTATTTTTCAAATATTGTTTTGTTTGCCCAATATAACTACAATTGCAATTTAGGCAATTCAATTGATATGCAACATTAAAATCATAAAAAATGTTAGTTTTGTCTTTTTGGTTTTTAAACAAAATTTTTCCAAGTGTAGAATAATTTTTGAAAGCAATAATAATTTTTTAAATTCTTTTTCTAAAGTATAAGATAAATTAGGTATAAATGGTAATGATACAATTTTTTTTTCTTCGTTATTATTAGTAATATTTTCTTTTTTTTAAATTTAGATTAATAGTGGGTGACATATTAGCTAAATTCGAGCTTATATTACTTTTATTTTTATGTTTTAAAGTTCTTTTGATGTAAATATTTTAGTGTTTAAAATATGATCGAAAAACAAAAAAATACGCTACTTTTATTTTAGCCATAACTCGGTTATTAACTTTTTTTTGTAAATCTGCATAAACATTCTCAAATTTTTTCTATAGAATACCGCAACAAAAAGAAAAGTTTTATCTGAGGTTTCCATTTCTTCTTTATAAGCGCCATAATCCATTTTTATTATTTAAAAAAAAATGCAAAAAGAGTCAAAAAGCAGACAAATGCACAATTTGTGTGTTAAAATGGCTGTGGTTATTTGAAACAAAAATATTGCAAATAATGTTGATTCCACATTTGATTTATAACGTTTTTTATACAAAATGCTTTTTTGAAATAAAAAAAAACAAAATCTGCTGAAACTGTATTATAAACATTTAATTGTAAAAAAATGTCATTTAAAGAATTTTTGTTTAACATAATCACAGCTTTATAAAAAATTCTATTTGTTTTCGTAAAAATCAAATATGACGACCATAAGAAAATAAGTTGATGATGACCTTTTATTAAAAAATATGTTGATGACATAATTCTGGCTATACCTCAAAATCAATCTAATGTAATTTTGAATGTTTTTAATAATTATAATAAATTTTTAGAATTTACTATTGAAGAAGAGGAAGATACACATCTATCTTTTTCTGATTTATTACTTCGTAGGCAAGAAAATGGTATATTAAGAACTTCATGGTTTACTAGACCTGGTTTTTCAAGTCGTTATCTTAACTTTAAATCATACCATGACTATAAGTATAAAATTAATTTAATAATTAATCTAAAATCAAGAAATTTAAAATTATTTCATAAAAAATATATAAATGATAATCTTCATAAACTAAGAGAAATTTTATTAAAAAACGGATATTTTATGAAATTATTAAATTAATTGTTGTTTCAAACATCTAATGCTGTTAGAAATTCACAAGAAAATATTCCTACAGAAATTAAATATTTTTCAATTCCTTATGTTAAAGATTTATTTTTTAAGGCTGTATGCCCGGCCTGAAAATCGTTTTTTCCATTTCCTGAGTTTATTTTTGAATGAAAAATTTTGATGTTTACATGATAATTCATAAAAAAAATTGCTGCAAAGGGGTAAAGAGCCCATTTTTTGAAATTGTCTTTAGGGCTTTAAAAATAAACAAAAAAATTTGATTTTCGAAAATATGGGCCTTTACCCACCATTTTAGAGATCGTAAGAACATGTAACATTTTAATTTTTTTAATTATTTTCGAAAATGCGACCAGGAAATGGAAAACAAAATTGAATTTATATCGCTGCATTTCCTGAAATCTAAGTTTGATACATGGTACGGTTTTGAGCGATGGAAGGATGGAACTCCGCCTATTGACATTATCACGTTTCGCAGTCGCAAGCGTTTCTACAGTAAGCATATCTGGTAATGTATATATCTACAGAATGTCTTGATAAGAATATAATTTAAAATTCTCTTTCGTTAAATTACATATGGTATGTACTTACTATTTATAAATTTCTAGTGTGACAATCTCTTCTGCTCGATAAATGTACATTTAAATTTACTCTATTATAAGATTTTGGCATTATAGATTTTGTTAAATTGTAAATACTAAGCTAATCTAAAGTTCCCACTAAAACGCACGTACTAATTTTATACACATTTACTTCATATATATAAATTTTCTCTGTTTGTTTACAGATACAAAAAGATAATAGTTTCTGGTCTTGTATGAAACCCTAATCGACGGACTTTTATTTATAGTACATTATGCCTTCAGTAGCATTGAAGGAAAATAGTTTCAATTACATTTGTAATTTTTTACATTTTTAAAAAGTATCTATGATTATTAGTATTATTTTTTTTAAATTGTTCCAGGTGCTCTTTTAGTATTATATGGAATCAAATATGAAAGTAAATATTTCTACAAAAAACAAAAAAATGATTTTAATAAATGAAAAGCAATATTTTTATTATTATTTTGTCTCAAAATTTTCTTATCATTGTAAGCAACGTATACTAACTTTTGTTATGTAAATATAGTATGACCTCATAAACATCATCAAATTGTTTAGTTATCTCAAATTTGCAATTTCACCATAATAAAGAGTACGGATTTGTAGTCCACGTGGACTTGAAGAATGCCAGTCAAAGTGTCGAAGCACCAATCGTGGGTAATACTAATCTCATAAATTATCAGTATCGCAACCGCGACTAAATCTTTGCTACTCTTTCTTCTTTCATTACATTAACAGTATGTAACCATATCTCTAAACATATGTGATGCTTAAATAATTGAACATATTAGTGCAACGCCCATCTCAAAACAAATCAGAATTAAACCGGGAGTATAGCCTTAAGTTAAAAAAAATTATAAATTTATATAACCCTAACGTTAACATTGCTTATAAAAACAGCTTAATTAGACGTTCTGTTTTCTCAAAATTAAAAGATATTGTTCCACAAAACTTAAAATCAAATGTAGTTTATAAAATTTCTTGTTTTGATTGTAATTCATGTTATATTGGGCAGATAGGAAGATTATTAGTTGATAGAATTACTTCACATAAAAGTGACATTAAATTAAACAAACCTAGCTGTATATTATCAATTCATTGTAATCAAAATTTGCATTTTCCGGACTATAACTCTATCAAAATTTTAGATGAAAAGAATAACCAACAAAAAAGAAACTTTTTAGAAATGTTACATATTATTAGGTGTGAAACTTCATTGAACAAAAGAGCTGACATTGAAGGTATGAGTATTATTTATTCTTATCTTTTACAGATAATTAAATAATTTATTTATCTATATTTAAGTTTCTTAAATTAATTTTTTCATTTAGGTATTAATAATTTTGCAGTTAATTTTTTTTTTAATTATTAATTTATTTGTTAATTTGTCAATTTGACATATTTCAATTTAAAAATATATTATAACGCTGTCGAAGTTTGTGTGAATTTTTATATTTGTAATATTAATATTTGTTAAGTAACGTTCTGTGCAATTATATTATAAATTTTAGTTTTTCTGATAAAGTAACAAATTGGTTAATAAAATTAATAACTGAGTTACAGTCAAGAAACAAAAATTGCATTTTTTTTTGTTTTTTGACCATACTTCCAAAGCTAAAATAATTACATCAAAAATTAAAATGATAAATTAATAAACCTTATATTAAGCAACTTTGTCTGTATTTAACCATCGCATTTGATAATAAACAAAAATTTTATTTAACGTTTTGCTTAAAATTAAATAATAGACTGTAATGTTTCCAACACTGTAAGCATTATTTTTTTAAATTAAAATAACACGAATTATGTATTGAAAGTAAATCCTACGAATTTTTAGATAATTTTATATAGAACAAATTTTTAATTAAAGAATTAGACTATGTAGTAAACCTACTTAGACAAAATAAAATTATGGTTTAACTAACTTGATGAACAAAAAAATACATAGAAATAAAATTAGAAAGTTTAACTAAAACGTGACATTTGCACTGATCCTTTATATTATAAAAATAAAAATATTTTTTCACTTTTAGAAACAATACAAAACAACTAATTTGTTTTTAAATTTACATTGATTGATTATAATAAATTCCTAATATATTAAATTAAAGTTTTGGAAAATAAACATATATCAATAAAGCAGCAAGAAATTACAACTTTCTTAATTGTTATAATTTTTTTAATCTTTTGGCGTTTAGAAACACTTCTAACTAAGTTACAGTGTTATTAATTGCTTAAATTAGCAACCAACAATCTTAAGCTACAAACATCGCATCTATACAATATTTCTAAAAGGTTACAACGATAGTATAAAAATTAACTCTTTGCCCCCTTATTGAGTTTGAGTTACAACGATTAGATTAAACAAAACTTTATTAAGTGTAATATTGTCTTTTGTCGTTTTTATTATGTTTTAATGTTTAACGTGGTTAATGTAATTTATAACTAGAAAACTTAGATTAAAGAATTTGCAGCTTACGAGTAAGTTTGCATACAAATAACTAATGAAATAAAGGGTTTAATCGATACTAAAACGGGTTACTTACTTTGAGAGAAAGAGAATGTAAAGAATGGTTGATCGGTTAATCCAGAGATGCTTTGAAATTAATGAATGTGCTTACAAAGAATAACTCGAGATTCATGTGCGACAAAAATAACGTCAGCATAGATAAGAGAAAAAAATTAAATTTTGGTACAATAGGTTATTAAATATAAAAACAATTAATTTTAACAAAAATAAAACGCAACGTTGGCGTTTTCTAAAATAATGAATTTGTTTCTAAAGTAATTAGGATTTTGTAATTATGAATACATTTAATACTTGTGACTACAATTCTTTAAGAAGTTTTAAATTTAACACTCAAACCAAAATAAAATAAGAGCTATTTGTTAATTCTGCAAATAATTTGTAAATGTAAAGCTATTCGGTATTTAAACATTATAATCTATTGTAGGTTTCTATTTTGACACATTCGTTTAATTTAATAGAATTACTAAGCAGCAATTTTCTATTAAGTGTGTAAATAAACTCGTTTTCTTAATTTAATTTAAGTTAAAGATATGATAATTTAACAACAATGTTACATTTACTGCAGTCATACATTTAATTTGGATTAATACTTAAAGTACAAAATGTAACAAAACGAATCTAATATGTTGTGAAATATAACAGTTGATTATATTATATGTTTAATTAAATTTGTTGGAATGCAATAATTATGATTATTACACAACGCACAAATGTATAATTTTGCTTGTATTTAGTGATTACAAGTTTAAATGATGATTTAATTAAATTTTCATTGTAACAAAACAAATTGTTTAATATTAGTGCACAACTTAGATTTTAAATATTATATTGTAGTAGTTATTTATTTGGTTAATAGTTTAAATCGTAATCTGCACACGTCTAAATGAGGATATTTAATACAGTAAAATAAACACTATTTAAAGTAATTAAAATTAGCATTAGCGCTAATTCCACATTGAGTATGACTATATGCATGTGAATATCTCTTAATTCTCCTCTAACTTGAACAAATGTGGTATAAGAGAGACGCCTAAATAAAAATCGCATGAATCCAGTAATATGAATTAAAATAAACCGAAATTCTTTTCTTATACTTCAAATTAAATTGCAATTTACGTGTTCAATTAAAAATTTTGAATCCGGTTAAGAGAAGCTTATCCACAAATTGAACTTTTGCATTTAATAAAAATCCACGCGATTAATTAAATCCAAATCAATTTCTAACTTTCAACTTTTAAAACATTTTACGTTATTTGTAGCTTTTATAAATAAAAGAAATAAATTGCTCACCTTTAAAATAATTTTGTATAAAATTTAAGAATTTTAATTTCGCAAAACGTCCTTAAAACAATTTCAACTTAATAAAAGCTATTAAAGTATCAACAGATAATTACTTTTTGTGATTTTAGAGAATATCGATGCTTGTTGGAGAACAACATGCCCGATTTAGTGTAATTACAACTTTTGAAGGACTGAGCGCAGTTTTCAGTTCTACACCTTTTTAATTAAACACAAATGATGTGTTTTATTTTGCTATTTATTTCAAAGATTTGTTGTGGAAACGCAAATAAATTGTGAAAAATTCATTTTACATTCTAAGAAGTTTCCTTTTTTTTAATTTTTGTTTTTCTTATTTTTTTGGTGTTCTTTTTGTTAATTGTTTTCTATATGTTATAAACACACACAATTAAAATTACCGCGCTTCGACGGAAAATTAATAAATTATCCTCATTTTAGAGCAGACTTTATTACTATTGTAGAAAATAATGAATCTTTAGCAAATTCACAAAAATTAAAATATTTAAAAAATTGCTTAGAATCAGACGCACTTAATTTAATACGCCACTTAGAAAACAATGATGCAAATTATAATATAGCTTTATCCATTTTGGATAAACGCTTCCAATGTAAAAAACAATCAGTTCGACTACATTGTAGCGAATTATTAAAATTACCTATGGTACAAAGTAAAAATGCTGGATCAAAACTAGATAATAATTTAAGACTTGAAATTGAACGTAAACAAGGAAATAACCAAGATACCTTTTCAGCACAAGACATCATCGATTTTCTCGAAACTTGTGCTCAAGATTTAGAATCTTTTAATTTTTCATCTCAGTGTTTTGATCACGTCACAGTTAAAACTAAAAACTCTAAACATCATAGTTCACTTGCAGTTTCTTATAATAACAACTCTCGCGCAAAATTACCTACTTGCATTTTGTGTAAAGAAAATCACAATATATACCAGTGTTCAACATTTCTAAATAAAACTCCTGTCGATAGGTACCAAATTATTAAAAACCATTGTCTTTGCACTAACTGTTTACGTAAACATACCTTTTTTAATTGTACTAGTACTTCTCTTTGCAAAAAATGCAACAATAAGCACCATACACTTTTGCACTTTGATTCTAATCAAAATAATTTCAATCGTAATGAAAATAATCGATCAAGCAAAATGACCCCTAATCAGACACCTACCATTAGTCAAACTGAACCCATGGAAATAAATTTAACTTCTAATGTTGTCCCGGATCAGCCACATTCAAGTCTTCATACACAGAATGATTTCAATACTGTTTTGTTAGCTACGTCTCTAGTAAGAATACAAACATCTTCAACAAATTATCTCATTATTCGCGCGTTATTAGACTCAGCTTCTCATGTATCGTTTATTACTGAAACTGCGGCGCAGCGATTGGGATGTTCTCGTAACAAATTACCAATCTCTATTACTGAAATAAAAAACAGCCCTGTAGAAAATCGGGGTGTTTCCCTTCTTGCACTTACTACGCTAACTGGCCAAGAAATAGTTACCAGTCATCCGTTTATTATTTTGAGTCCCATAACTTCAGATTTACCTCGAAAGCCCGTATCGTCAAATATTCGTCAAAAGGTTAAATCTTATCTTTTAGCGGACCCCAATTTTGACATTTCTGGTCCAATTGATTGTTTATTAGGAGCAGACCTTTTACCACACGTTATTCAAAGAAGACCCATTTCTTTAGGTCCAACTATGCCTATTATTATAAATACTAAATTTGGTCATGTACTTCTAGGACAAGCACCTACATCATCAATTGCCATGTCAACCGATTCAATGCAGCTTAACTGTAATTTATCATCACTTACATCTTCATGCGATGTAGACCTTTTTGACCTTATCAAAAAATTCTGGGAAGTCGAGGAACCTCCTTGCACGTCATTGTTATCCGATGAAGAAAAGGAATGTGAAGAACTTTATTCATGTACTACATCACGACTCAACGATGAACGATTTTAAGTTTGTTGACCATTTAAAAAAAATCGTCCTCTTATAGGCGCCTTCTATCAAATTGCACTAAAGAGATTTATAACCCTCGAACGTAAGTTTTGAGACCAGCCTGACTTTACTTTACAACTTCCATATATGATTGCAATTAATGATTACATTAATCAAGATCACATGCAACTTATATCTACAAAAGATCAACCCGTATACTATGTACCTCATCTAGAAGTGTATAAATCAGATTAAAATACTAGCAAATTAAGAATAGTATTTGATTGTAGTAGTCGGGCATCTTCTGGCCTATCACTTAATAATATTCTTATGACGGGTCCAAAACTACAGTCCACTATACAAGACATAATTCTTAAGTTTAGATTGTACCCTTTTGTGTTTTCTTGTGACATAAAACAAATGTTTCGTCAGATTAAACTCCATTCCGATGATCAGAAGTACTTTTGCCTTTTATGGAGAGAAAATGAAAGTCAACCTATTAAAACGTATCAACTTACTACCGTAACTTTTGGAGTATCTTGCAGCCCTTATCAAGCTATTCGTACTCTACATCAACTAGCTAAAGAAGATGGTCATTTATACTCTTTAGCAGCCAAAGTTCTCTTAGAAAACAGTTTCGTTGACGATTTTTGCGAAGGAGCATACACTTTGAGGAAAGCCTTCGCTCTTAAACAGCAATTAATTACGTTGTTAGCACGTGGTGGTTTTCAACTTGACAAATGGTCAAGTAATAGTTTAGATTTGTTACAAAACGTTCATAATTCTCGTCAAAAGACGAGTTCCAAACCTCTCATTACAAGTAAAGTTTCTAACTCAAACACATCTATTTTAGGTCTCTTCTGGGATCCTAAAAATGATTTACTTACCTATGATTTGTCAAAAATATCTACCAATGACGTTAATTGTAATTACACAAAACGTCAAGTTTTATCAATCATTGCGAAAATTTTCGACATATGTGGATACACAGATCCTTTTACCATGTCGCTTATGCCTTATGCAACGTTTATGGCTTTTTCCACTCGATTGGGGCGATTTCTTGCCTGATCAGTTGTCACGAGAGTGGAATCACTTACTGTCCTTCATAAACGATATAAAACATTTCAAAATTTGTAGACCTATTAAGGCAACTAGTTACGCATCTTTTCAACTCCATGGTTTTTCAGATGCGTCAAGGCAAGGTTATTCTGCCGTAATTTACATTAAAGAAGACAGTAGTTGTTGTACCACTCCTACGTTATTGCTGGCTAAAACGCGTGTGGCTCCATTGAAAACTCTTTCAATACCTCGACTAGAGCTTCTCGGCGCTCATTTATTGTCCCAGCTAATGTTTCATTGCAAAAATATACTGAAATCTTATTTACAAATAAGTACAATTTTTTTATGGACAGATTCCAATATCGTATTATCATGGATTAAAACACCTCCATATTTACTTAAAACTTTTGTGGCAAATCGGATTTCTCAGATACTTGAGTGGTCACACCCTTCCCAATGGAGACATGTCCCAACTAAGTCAAATCCAGCAGATATTGCATCTAGAAGTACCGATGCCTCAAACTTGTCCACTTTTACATTGTGGTGGCAAGGGCCTACATGGTTATCATGTGAGCCAAACTCATGGCCCACTACTTATATTTTAGCCAAACCAACTCAAAGCAAGGAAGAATTAGAATCTTTGTCTGTATGTGTGAGTGCTAGTACAGACTCAGTTGATATTTTTTGTCATATTTCTTCTTGGTCATCTTTAATATCATTAGTATCAAAGATATTGCGTACCTTTTCAAAACGCGTTTTTGTATCTCACATGCAATCTTTTCGTAGCGCTATATTATCAATATGTTACTATATACAACAACAATATTTTGCAAAAGAAATTACTAATATTAAACAAGACCGGATATGTTCTAAACCGATTCAACGTTTAAAACCTTTTATAGATAATTTCTGTCTTATACGTGTTGGCGGTAGGTTATCATACTCTACCTCATCGTATGATAAGAAACATCCTATTTTACTTCCCAAAAGACATCGTCTGGTAACATTGTTGGTAGACTATTATCATCAAGAGTTTTTTCATGCTGGAACCAATTCGTTTGTCGCTTTTCTGTATAGGAAGTTCTGGATCTTATCCGTCAAACAGCTCGTTCGTTCAAGAGTTTACCAATGTATACAGTGTTCTATAGATCTATCGCTCCTTTAATGGGTAATCTGCCATCCTCCAGGATTTCACTTTCACCTCCCTTTTGTCATACAGGAATGGATTATGCGGGTCCATTTGCAATTAAATCTTCTACACTTAGAAAGGCTTCGATTTTAAAAGTGCATTATTTATGCATTTTTATATGTTTTGCGACCAAAGCTATTCATATTGAAGTTGTATCTGATCTTACAACAAATGCGTTTATAGCTGCGCTTCAACGTTTTACTAGCCGCCGAGATTGTCCAGGTCATCTTTATTCGGATTGCGGTACTAATTTTAAAGGTGCAGCAAACCAAATCCGTAAAAATTTTGCTACGTTTTTCAAAAACCAAGACGTTCAGACTTCAATTTTAAAGTTTTCTTCTCTTTAACAAATAGAATTTCATTTTATACTTCCCAATGTACCTCATCACGGTGGCTTGTTGGAGCGTGCAGTTCAGAGCGCAAAACGTCAATTGATAAGGGTAATGGGTACTCATACACCTACGTATGAAGAGTTTATTACGCTTTGCACCCGCATTGAAGGCATTTTAAATTCTCGTCCGTTGACGCCTATGTCATCAGATCCGAGCGATCTTTTGGTGCTCACTCCTGCACATTTTCTTATAGGCGAACCAATAACAGATTTCCCAAATGCGAATTATTCTGAATTACCGATCAATCGCCTACGACATTTTCAACTGCTGCAAGCTTTAACTAGACAATTCTGGTTTAGATGGCAGCATGAATACCTTCCAAGTCTTCAAACACGTCCCAAATTAATGTAAAATTCCTCAATTTTTTTACATTGCAGTTAATACCTCAAAAAATAGACAACACAGCACAAACGTTCTTCTATTTCTAAAAAATCAAAATGCATGTCAATAGTCAAATTACCAAGTGCTGGTAAAAAATAGTTATTAAAAGCAAAGTAACAACATCGATTTTACTTAACAAAATTTTTTTATTTAAACAATAAAAATTTAACAGCTTTTATTATTCAGATCAGACCAAAAATTTAACTAAAAATGAGTTAATAACTTAATTGAATGAAATGAATACAAAAATTAACTATTTATTAACTATAACATTTTCTTCGGAATAGGAAGAAATGAGTCTATAAAAAATCGTATAATTGCTGTAACCACTCATCTCTTTTCATTATTTTTAATAATACTTTTACGTATACAATTTATAAATTATTTGAAAAACGATTTTATATTTGTAATTCGTGACAAAGTCCATTTATATTTTATAACCTTCATCGCACGCACTTTTCCACGTGGTAAAAGTGGTTTTTATTATCTATTACTATTATCTCTCGGTTGAATTGTTAAAGCATTATCACCATTGAATTAAAGTCCATTTCTTTAATCGTCTGTATGGTTTGTTTAGTTCAAACAACGAACATTTTAAATTAAGCAAAAATATAATTTAAAAAAATGTTTTAAGGAAAAATTTATAACGTTTTCGATTACATAATACATTTCTCTTTACGTTTTTGTGAGTTTAATTACGTTATGCAAACTTTACCAACCATTTAGAAAAAAATCTTGTGTGTTTAATGATTGTTTTATAATTATTTATTAATGCATTGCTCAAACATTTTTATTCGTGTATATGCAGTAATTTATTGTTAAATGGAAAGAGAATGTCATTATTAATATAATTTCTATGTCGCTTACGTTCACAATAATAGAAACTTTAGTTTAAAACTAAATGGCATCTATTTATAAACCTTGGTGAGTTTAATATTAAACATTCACAATGAAGTTCAAAGTATGCAATAACAAACGGAAGAGAACTGTCCGTAACAATGAGAAACAATAACATAATTTCTAGCGCATGAAATGTTCTTATATTCATATTTGACCTTAGAAATTATCTGATAGTATTAGGTTTACTATTAAAAAAAGAGTTACTAGTATACAATTTTATCTAATTTTAATCGTTTTAGAAAAACAAAATACTTTTAGTTTAAAGCATAATTAAATTAAGTTTAAATGAGTTAATAACATAAATAACGCAATAAGTGAACCAAACAGTTTTGAACTTTAACCTCAAGTAAATAACTAAAAAAAATTACAAAAAAACTGAAACAAATTAGATCAATAAGGGCTTTTAAATCAATTGTGATTGACCTCAAATTAAGTATATATAGAAACATTTACATCTAATCGATTATGCACAGTAAAAAGCTACATGAAAAATTAAATGCTTTCAACACGCTGTACTGCCTATTAAAGATACCAAAATACTAAAAAAAACAATAAAATAATAATAAGTGTAACTGTTCGTTAGCTATAAATACATTCAAAATATTTTAATTAAGCAGTTAATCTTGTTTCGTTTTTATACTTTAATAAAAAATTCTAAACTTTTATAAAGCAAATTAGTTGTTTACAATTTTTTTTGTGTTTACATGCCTTGCTTTCAGCGTCTGACTAATAAAATTTAGTATTACTACTAGAGCTCGTCTTAAATGAAACTGGGAACGTCAACTATTTTTTGCTTATCAAAATGAAATGTGTTGAAAACCACACGTTTGATAATTATAGTGAACCGCAGTGTAAAAGGAGTGTTAACCGATATGAAACTAAAATTGCATTAAATGACTTTTATCTCTAAAGTAAATTGCTTATGAATATGTTGCAACTTAAAATCTAGCGACGTGTATCATAATTCCAAAACTAAATACATACGTAAGAATAATTCATAACAAGTATTTTTGACACATGAATACGTTGATTATCAGGACAAATATTATGCATCTACTAGATATGTGATATGTTTTAAAAAGAACAAGGTTGCGATTTTGATATAATCGCAAATGTATTATTTTTAAAGAGTACTTACTTTTTTAAATAAACAATTACACAATAAACAAGTTCAAACTGAAACGTATAACTTATCGTACACTACAGTAGTTTAAGCGCGGCGAAAAAAGCGGATTTTTACATAAATGCGCTCTTACGTCAATCTTCTTTTTATTTAGGCACTTCAATGTTAGACTTTAGTGCTATTCTATTAAATCCATTATGTTTTTAATAAAAAATCTCTAAATGGAGCTTTTCCCACAATATATTATTGTTTATTTCAATTAGTAAAGGCGACATGCTTTCACAATATGTCATCTTCAGATGATTTTAACATAAAAAAATATAAACAGTCTATTGATAGCAAAAGTCACTATTAGATTTTAATAAAAACTTTTATACATTTTTGAAAATTTAACATAGTTTTCAAACCCTGAATTTCGGCAAATAAAATTTTTATTTTTTAATCCACAGTTATCTAATATATCGAAAACTCAACATTAATTATTTCAAATTAAACTATTTGAGTTATCTCATTTTGTTGTATGTATAATTAATAACTTTTTTATTAAAAGAAGAAAAAAATGTTGCTTTGAATTTTCCTTTTGCTTTTAAACAAATCAAAGATATTATGTAACAACAATACGTGTCGTTATATTGATAAAATCACAATTTTACGTGGTTTTTTATGTTTTGTTTATCTCGTAACATTAAATTGGTTTGTATCAAAGACGTCATATCAAAAAAGTCGATCTTCTGAAGTGATCGCTAATGATGCCGGTTTGTATTAGTCGTATTGTGTATTTATAACCACGCAAGTTTTTTAAGTAAATTGGAAAAATACGCTTTTGTACGAACACATTTATTTAAAAATAAAGCATTTCAAAAACAACTTAATGTCTGCAAGACGAAATAATTACGTTGAAATTTTGACTTTATTTTCTTTACTAATAATCGTTACAAAGAAAAGTATACATTCAGTAAAACCATAATTTAAGCTATTTGTTAAAAAAATCATAACAAAACAAATTTGTGGTTATAAAAATTAAATTACAAAACTCGTCGTGCTTGAAAAATTACTTGACGATTTTTAGTTTTGTTTGATCTTTTTTTAGCGCCGTATTTAGCTCTGTTTTGTAACCACTGGTCTAAAATCGTCAATAAATTTTAAATGTTAAATAACTCCGTTTATTTAAAGTAAAATATATATATTACCTTAAATTCTCAACGTTAATATTAAAATTAAGCTTAAATTTTTATAACATTATATTATTTAATAATAAAATAGACGTCTAAGATGTTATTAATTTTAAAGCAGAATCAGTATTACTTAACGTTGTAAGAATTATTAATTCAAAATAATGTTATAAAAAAATAATTTCTAAACAAATTAATTTTTTTTTTAGTAAAGTAAAAGCTTTCATTTTAAATAAGACATTTTATACTTTTTATGTGTTTTAATATAAAGGTACATTTTTCTTTAAGCTAAAATTTTATTTTTACATTTTAATAAAGCTATTATTGCAAAATTTTAATGTTTCAATAAATTGGAATTAAAAGATTTAAGAAATCCGAAAATTTATATAATAACAATCAATTAAAATGTAAAAGACAATTATAAATAAAATAAAAAAAAAATTAAAGGTTTGACATAAAACAATGGTAATGTCGGTGATTGTTGTAATGACGTCTCTGACAGTGATTGAAAACGTGTATAACATATTCTCATTTTAATAAATAATATTTGGAACTTATTAATTAAATTCTAACGGTAACAATAAGCTAAAATGCAATTTTTTAATTATAGTATGTAGATGTTAAACTCAATCTGTTGCATATCAATTTTCTTCTACGTTTATACAACTGGTTTTAATAGATTGTTTCACAACGTTCAGACAAAATGACATGATATCGCTAAATACAGTTTGTTAACGTATTTTAAATATTCTTAAGATGCAAAACAAAACATTTTTAAGAGTTTGATTTAAACTGTTACAAATTTATATTAAAAAAATATAGTTAACTATCGTTAAACTACCTTCATAAATAAATTTTAAAAAAAATTTTTTTTATGCATTAAACTAATTATGTTAACATTATCTAGTAATCAGCACAAAATAAATTATACATATAGTATATATAGGTATATACTATATGTACTAAATATGTGTAGTAAAATAATCAGTACACAAAAGTGTATAAACGTATTAAAATCAAATCATATTCATAACTATGAAAATTAAATTAAAATGCTTTTATTGTGTGCTAAAAATTATTTGTGGGTTTTTAATACTGTTTGATCTTTTTTTAGCGCTGTGTTTAACTTTGCTTTGTAGTTACTTCTGCAAGACACTCAATAAATTTTACATGTTAACTAACTCACTAAACTAACAGTAATAAAAAATGTTTTTTTTAAATTTAAACAGCAATATTATCATTATAATAACAAATATTACTTTTTTTATTAATTTTTAATGCAAACTTAAGGTTAATAATGTAAAAATCATTAATTTAAAACAAAAACATTTAAAAAAAACTAAGTAGTTTAACAAGTTTTAAATAATTGGAAACAATAATGTACAATCATTAATTTTTTTAAAACAAAAGGCATTTATTAATTTCGTTTACAACAGAAAATGCAATAATATTAAGATATAGAATTTTTCATTCTTTTAACAATGTGAAAAAAATTAATATAATTTTTTTAGTAGTAATAAAACCGTTGTTATTTAATGCTTTTTAACAAAAACTTTTTTTACAGTAAAAATCAAAACACAATTTTATTTTACTGTTTAATGCCTAGAATGCCTAATAATATTACAAAAATTAATGTATTGCTGTGTATATTTAAGTAAATCACTAAAAATAAAAAAATAAAACAGCAATATTTTATCAACTTGAAGATTTTGATACAAAAACTAGAAGAAAAATAAACAAATTTTAGGAATAAACTAAACATTTGAAAAAATAGTAAAAAAAACAAAAAAAAATAATAATTGTTTTAATAAACAGCTTAAAGTTTACTTTAAAAAAACTTTAAAAAACTATGTAAAAAAACAATTTTTTTAAATATAATTTGTAACCTGCGTTGGATTTTAGCAGTGAATCTTTTATGTAAGACCCCGTAATTAGATTCATCTGGCTGAATTTGCGGTTTTCTGTTTTTTTTTCGATTAATTAGTTCGATGTTAGCATCGAAAGCGTTCTACTCGTTATTTTATTACGTTTGATTTAAGTGTATTTGTATTTCATAGTTATTTCACAATTATTACTGGTATTTTTTTTGAATGCATAAAGTTCCGTGGTTTTGGTTTTGATTGAGTGTTTTTACTTCTGGTTATCTCATTAGAAAAACAACTCTATATAATTTACGACTTCCTTTTGGAATGTAATTTGATCAATTTTTCTTGGTATCTATATTTTTGTTTATGTTGAGTTCTTTTACGAGCGCGATTGCGAACCACCTGATAATTTAGCGAAGTAAGCGTTTTCTGTGAAAACATTTTCTTTCTTTCGAAGGCCTACGTGACAAGACGCACTTGGCCATTATATTTTTCATCTTTGTTAATTTACGTTGTTTAGTGTTGCATCTTTTACAAAGATTTTTAGGCGCAAGTTCGTTGAATTAAGTGGGATTACGAGGTGTTAAAAGGAGTAAAATTTTGATTTTGGGGAGGATTGTTTCGGTGGCAATTAAGAAATACCGGGTACCGTGATGTAGTTGAGCGGTTAGGGTACTTTTACCCTATCGTGATGTAATACCGCGGAAGTTAGATGGAACCGTGAAAATTAAGTGTAGTGGTGGAAAAGTTTGATTTTCCAAATTTCGTAATTTACGGTTTAAATAGTCTTCATGGTTTCCAAAAATAAAACTCACGTTTCAAGTTGGATATGCAATCGAGGGGTTGTGTTAAATTCAGTCTTCGCATTTGTGCGGATTTTATTTAAGTGTTAAGAAGAAAATTCTTCCGCCGTCATTGCAATTGTTTGGGGTACCTTTCAACGTTTTTCTACCTGTAGACAACTGGCTACCTAGAACCTACCACCGGTTCTTTCCTGAAGTTACGACGAATTCAAGGTATTTATTTTGCACCATATATTTAATCGTGAAGTTATAATTTACGTGATTGAGTGTTAAAAGCTTTGAATTTCAAATAAAAGTTTTAAGTGTCTCGAATTGATTTAACGTTAATGTAACTAATTATTGTCCGTATTTATCGGAACTGTGTCATAATCCCGAGTTAAAAATTTATTAAACGGGACCGAATAATTTCTCGATTCACGTTTTATATTATTTTTAAGTTAATTAAGTGTATTTGATTTTCTAATTAATTTCGACGTGCACACGGCCGTGATTTTTGTTTTGTTTTGGTAATTAAGGTTTACCAATATTTTTTTTTGTATTGTGTATTTATTCAAACATTCATTTTACGTTCTTTGTTTTTGTTTTGTGTGGTTAATTTTGTTAATTTCAATACCTTTATTTTATTTTTTTTGTATT
Source organism: Aquatica leii (assembly GCA_035610365.1). NCBI lineage: Eukaryota > Metazoa > Arthropoda > Insecta > Coleoptera > Lampyridae > Aquatica > Aquatica leii. Next base: position 32,500,825 of record CM069439.1, read on the forward strand.
TTAATTTATTAATTTTTTTTGTTTTGTGTGTTCAAATAAATGTTAAATTGTTAAATGTAAAGAGGTTTTAATTCCGTCGGCCTCCGCGTGTGTAACTTTATTAATTTATTACAGATTTTAGTGTGATACACTCTAACAAGGTAAGTCCGTTTAGAGTGTATCCTTCAGGAGCGGACGTGTGGTTGGCAAAGGCCAGAAGTCCATTAAGCTTTACTCCTTCCTGGCGCCCTTTGATTTCGACATTATTACTTTTAGATTTTGTGTTTTTCGTCAAGTTATCCAAATCAATCACGAAACTTTTAAATATAACCCACCCAGTCTCCACTGAGCAGCGGCACACATCATTTGTGTTACCTTATTTCAGGCAGTGACATAGTTCCATCTTTTGCATGTAACAAATTTTAAGATCATTTATTTTGTAAAACACAATAAAAAATAAAATAAAATAAAATAAAATAAAAACAACTAATTAAATCAGTTGTATTGACTATCAAATTAAAGTGAAGAAAACTGAGAAGTCATCAATAACGGTTTTCTCTTAATTTAAATATAGCAAAGTTTATCTAAACAAAAAATGTGAAAAAAAATTATGTTAAAAATATTCTTTAAAAATGTTAGCAAAAAAATTAAACTTTATTAAATAACACTAAAAAACTAAACTATTATGAACAATTAAAAATTTAAAAAGCAAAGAAGAAATTAAAAAAAACTATGTATAAATTTAAAGTAATAAAGATTAAAGAAATTCTCGTAATAAATAAAAATAATAATTTATTAAAACTTACAGAAAAAAGCGAAATAAACTAAAAAAGACGTAAATAAAACGAAATTGCTTGTAATTACAACTAAAAAATTAAGACAATAACAAAGTCGTTTTATCGGTTTGAAGATTTTGTTAATACATTAACAACAATGTAACATATTAAATAAAATTAATTGTTCAAACTGAAGATAAACAGCAACAAAATTTTTTTTGTAGAAATGAAAAAAAAGAAAAAGGAGAAGAAATATAATTGTTGTTTTCAACTAAAAATTAAACATAGTTGGAATACTAAACAAAATTAAACTTTCTAAATTTAACGTCAAAAATGAATATTTTAGAGAACAAAAAAATGAAGATTAAAAATAACATAATTGTAACAAAAATTCTAATAAAAAAAACATTAAAACTTACAGTAAAAAATAAAGCAAACCGAGAAAATAATAACAAAAAACTTTTGTGTTTGAACCGTGACAATGTAAAAATCGAATTATTTAAGTTTTGATTATATTATAGACACACATTTTACATTCTTTTTTTTAACTTGTTTTTTTTTATTTTGATTGCTTAGTTTTATTTTTTTACTAAATTTTATTTATTAATTTCTTTTTTTTACAAAAAACTTTATTCAAACAAAATTGCATTTTTTCTGGTTTTCTTTATTGTTTATTTCAAATTTTTTTTAAATATATTTTGATCAATTTATTAAAAAAAAATGAAATCAATGACCTTTGTTCTCTTCACATTTCTTTTTTCAATATTTAGTTCATAAAATTAGTTACCGTTTTTTTTTTAATTTTTTTTCCCCACTTTATATTGTAAGTTCTATAAACTAAATATTTTAAAAAGTTGTAGTTGATAGCTTTTTTTCTATATTTTCTTTATCAAAATGTTTTATTTTAAATGTCTTTGCGTCCAAAGATCTTGCGCTCAAAAATCCTTGTGTTCAAACGTCCTTTCGTTCAATGGTATTGCGTTCAAACAGTCGCGTTCAAACGTGCAATTCCAATGCTACTTTGTATATAAAAACAAATCTTTATAAAATACAAACTCAAAGCATAAGTCAATTATTGTAATTATTTTTCTAACAACTTATTTGATTTCCTAATTTTTTCTAAAAGTAAACACTATTGAATTGTATATTCTGCAAATAAAAACATCTACATAGTAACTGTAATTTCCTTTGACATGAAAAGATGTCTTTAAATCAGATTGAAAATTTATAATGCAAAAAATAATTTATAAGTAACATTTGACTTTCTAAACATATTCTGTATTTCTAACTATTCCCCTGTTTGTAATTTTACAAAGTGCGTCGCAAAAGAACTGAGGCAGCAGTGGTTATTTTTCATTTCAATTTCCTCGCTTTAGTGTTCCTACCAGATTCACGTTTGCGCCGACGTACAAATTAATTATTAACTTTTAACTATATTTTCCAATATTCTTTACTTTGCTACTAAAAATAATATTTAAAAAAATAATTTTAACTTTTATCCATTTGATTTAAAAAACACTTAATATATTTTTTAATTTATTTTTTAAAGTATTTTTTGCTTAAAAAAGTATAAGTTTTATGTAGTATTCAATGTATAGAATTAATATAAAAATTTCTGCGCTAAGCACTTAAAACCGTTAAAAACAAGAAAGCGTATTTTAATTATCCCCCAACGATCACCAAAATACGACATAAAAGTAAAAATAAAACGCGACTACTATATTCAGAAATAAAAAGAACAGAAATGCATTTTTATTAACAGTAAAACTACAAGAGCTTTTTTAACGGATACATTTATGTTTGTAACTAAATAATATTGCCAATCAGTTATTTTAAAAAAACTGACAAAGAACTATCAGTAATTTTTTAATAATCCAATTGCTACATTTGCTATAATTTTTTTTCAATAAGTTTTATTTTATTTATATCAAAATAATAAATAATTGTTGGATTTTTTTAAGATTTTGGGGCAAGAATTAATTTGAAAAAAATTTAAAATCAAATAATGACAAAAAAATAAAATCAGAATTTGAGTATTAATTTTATGCTAATAATAATAAATTGTTGGGACCAAATGAATAAATCGGTATTCAAATGGATCACATGTTAGTAAAAGCACAACATGTTATTACAAACGGAAGTTGTTATTGAAGAGTTGATGTAAATTTAGACTACTTCCTTACGGGCAAAACCAAATCAATATATAAAAACATTACTTCAAAACACCAAAATAAAACTTAATAGATACAGTTATAAGATTAGAATTAAAAAAACAGAATCAGCAAAAAATAGAAACTAGAGCTATGAACGATATTCAAAAACAGTAAAAGAAATAAACGAATTTTAATTAAAAAATGATGATAAACAAAACAACCAAAAAAAAGCAAATGTATACCCAAATAATTAAAAAAAACTAAAACACTTTATGTAGATAAAGAAAATATTTAAAATAGAAACATTAGAAAAAAAATTAAAAACTACGAAATCGGAAACTTTAACCAAGATGTTTACTTGTCAAGAAAGAAGAATCAAACAAAGAACATAATTTTTGGGGAACTACTAAACAGACTGCGCCGCTTGGAGTACGAGAACCTTTCCGCTAGACCGTTAGCATCGCGGCCGGTAACCATAAAGAAATCACAATTAAAGGAAAACATTTAAAGAATGCCTAAAAAAACAAAAAATATGCAAAAAGCTGCTAGGGAAATAGTGGTCTTGCGAAACAGTCCAAAACTTTCTTTCTACATTCAAATCGTTGTGTCCCAATTTCTGACCTATGGCATTAATAAAGAAAAAAAACGACTTTTCCGGTAAATATAAAAAGAATGGTACGTGAAAACCTAACGTGCACTTTCAGTGAGCAATGGTTTTACCTTACTTCACATGTGAGAGCTTTTCTAGAATAAAAATTAATTTCTATTTTTGTGACATTATTTGATTGTCCCTTTGAAATGGTACATGTTAATAAAATACATTTTGCTGGAATCGATAATTTGAAGCACGTATTTTGTGTGATGGTCTACTAAACTTGGAGACACATCTGCCATAGGAATAGTAAAAATTACTCAAAAGCTTGAAGCATTCGGTTACAGATTCATTGTTTGACTTACAAACAACTTATTTGTGATATCATCGTATATTTAATTATTTCTTTCCTTACACTTTTAGCAATTTTAAGAGACAATGCCGATAGCTATTAGCATAACTGGATAATCGTGTCTACAATTTCTTTAATTTCTGTTAATTTGTGTATTTGTCAAATGTTATCACGACTAACACGCAAATTTGTTTGTACAACTACGGTTTGAATTTATTCTAAGTACGATTTGCTTCTGGTTGCGAATTCACTAGTTTCGCATCAAATCAAAGTTTAATTTTTTGATTATTTATTAGTTTATAATGTCATACTGTTCTAATATAATTTTTACAATGTACTAAATTGTTACTTACCTTTCAGGGCTTGCATCATGCACACCAAGACCTGCAATCCTCTCGCCAAATTGTATTGAGTTAGCCGCCGATTTTTAAGTTACGAGTAAAAAATCACTTAACAATTTATAATAAATATTATTATTATAAATTGCAAACATTATTGAAAAATTAACTACAAAGCACAATAACACAGAGTATTAATCAATCGATAAAAAAATGAAAACGTTTGATTTGATTCAAAATTGTATTAGATAATAAAAAGAATGTAGTACAACATTCAAACATCGCTTTAGAAAAAATTACATCCACATCTGTATCCGATATTTTCATTGTAATAAAAACTACGTCATTTTTCTTCTACACAAAAGTAAAAAAAAATTATAGAAAGTTTTTAATATTTATTTTACGTTTTGTCATTGCTGGATTTTTATTACAGCGCATAAATACGTATTTTTCTAACTTGTTTTTGTCGATCATCATTTCCGTTAATCTCACACTAATTATTTCCTTTTTCTAGAGTTCATGTTAGTTATTGTTTCTTATTTTGTTTTAAAAATGTTTGATGTTTATAACTTATAAATAATAATTAAACCGTACAAATTAAAAAAAAATAAATCCAAAATATTAATTTTATGTTTTATTAATAAATAAATAAACTACACTAATGGTAACATATTATGTTACAAAACGTTAAAAAAATTAAGTTAAATGTATCAATAATATTACTGTGTAAGTACATTAAAAAACATTGTTAAATTGTTTGAAACAAATTACTTTATTTTATATAATACATTTTCTTGGTAGATTAATTTAAAGTTGGGTTGAATTAGGCTATAATAAAAAGTTGTTGGTAAAGTTTAACAGCAAAGATTCAAAATGAAGAGGGTTGAACCCATCTTATTTCTGCTAATAAAACTTTAGCTAAACGAAACATGCGCCTATTAATACAAAAAATAGTTTAAAGTTAAGCAATAAATTTTGTTTTTTTACTAATAATTAAAAGATACAAAATTTTAGACAAACTTTACTAACAAAATTAATAATTTCAGTAATTGAAATAATTAATTTATGGATTGAGTAGTAAATATAATGTGAAAAATAAATTTTAAACAAAAATTACAAGTAAACTATTCTCGACAAACAAATAAAAATGATGTATAAATAAAACGGTTTACAACGACCAGTACTTTTCAAATAAAATAAAACCACAAAACACGATGCTCACAGAAATATATGAGATATTAGTCAACTTTAAGGAGTCCAGCAACATTTAAATTTAAATTGCTACATCAAAAATATGCTTAACACCACTAAAAAAACTCCGACGTAATAGCGGTGGTAAATTTAAAAACGACGTCGAGTAATAATGGCAAATAAAACTTTTACTACTATCCGTCAACCGATGACGTCAAATACTATATATATATAGTATTTTCAAAAATCAGCAATTAAAGATTGCAAGTAATACCTACTACAAGATAATGTTCGATCGACGTGACTTAAAAATTACTACAAAAACGCCTAATTATAAACAATAATCAGAATAATTACTATTGTTTATACAATTCCAAAACAAATAAAATAATTATGTCAATTTTAAAATCGAAGTTCAAAAAGTTAAACAATCGATCAAAATTACAAACAAAAATAGCTTAGACGTCAATCTAAACGATTTAGAATCAGTTTCAGAGCGTACACAAAAACCAAAACCAATTCGAAAAAATACATTCGAATGAATTCGAAAATTTTTTTGCATTTACGTAAAAAATATTATTCCAAAACTGCTTTAATTCAACCATTTAATTTTTTTTTCGTGGCAATGCACACGACAAAAGTTGCTATAGAGACACACGGTTAATAGATAAAGTGAGCCAAAAGTAAATATTGGTGAAATTCCAATTTTTTTTTTTTTTTTTGATAGGTGATAGTTTTTAAAACAAGTTTTCTTCTCCCTCTATAGTCTGTAATTAAAAAAATTGTTTCTGCTGAATAATATTAAACTAAACCGGATGCATTGGCAAGCGCCATCTAGTGTGCACAACCAGCGACTCTAAGTTAAATCAAGTCAGGGTTTCAGTACGCGTGACGCGAGAAGTGTTCTTAGTTAATTAGTTAGTTAACGTAGTTATAGCTTTGTACAAAACTATTGTTTCTCTGTATACACATTTAATAAAACAGGTTATGGGCCCAGGTGCGCTTTGAGCTCGCTATTAAGTGCATTCGCTGTGAAAGAATTGAGTAACATATTCGTGACAAAGAAACAATGACCGCGACAGCACAACAAACTGACAATAGTGTTCGTAGTACGGTAAGCATTAGAAAATTAGTAAACGAAGAACAGTGGTAAACGTGGAAGTGGCAGATTGAACTTTGTTTGTAAGAACAGTGCTTATTTTCGATTGTTGATGGTACACGCGTGTGCCCGACATCACCTACAAAAGACGAAGAACCGTCTGACGCATACCGCAATTGGCAACGTGATAACGCCCGTGCGGCCCGTATAATTGGTACAGCTCTAGATGAAGAACCCGCTATCTATGTCCGAAGGAAAACTGACGCGAAAGAAATTTGGGATACCCTAATTTCAGTTTTCGAGCAATCCTCACTGCAGCACTTATAGGTACACTCTATTCGATTCTTTTTTCGAGACTACGAAAGATGACGTCACTTCCGTTACAAAACACACTTCACGAATATCAAATCTGTTTGATGACCTTTGCGATGAATTACGCAAAAGTAATCCGAATGCAAGGCTGCCCTTATCGCTGCTGCATCAACGCATTTTTAAAACACTTGGATCGGAATACCAGTATTATCGGTCAACTTGGTATCGTGTTCCAGAAGCTGAACTAAAAATAATTCCGATACAAGTTTAAACAAACCAGGAACATGTCTTGCCACCGGTCTGGTAGTCAATGGAGACGTAGATTATACTGATTCTTGGATATCGGACTCCGGTAGTACACATCACATATCTGCAAATAAAGAACAATTTGCTACATTTGAAAAATTTCCAATTTCCCAGCGCGTTCAGGCAGCAGGAAATAAATTTCTGCTCGCGTACGGATCCGGCAGTGTTAATGTTGATGTGTGTATAAACAACAAATGGTCGTCCGCTTCGTTACATGACGTTTGGTACATTCCAGATGCTCGTCACCAACTTTTCTCCGTTCGTCAAGCCGCTAAGCATGGTAATGATGTTGTTTTCAATAGTAAAGGCGCCAACATTCGGCGCGGCGGTAAAATCGTTGCAACAGGCCAACTCATTGGTACAATGTACATAATGAATATGCGAGTTCGGCATTTGAATTCCAATGTAGAAGTTAATTTAGCAACTTCTAAAGAATTACTACAAGGATGGCACGAGCCACTGGGACATCAAGATAAAAGACACGTACGCAATGTCCTATCTCGTTTTGGTATAAACGTCAAATGTTCCGATACCTTTTCGTTCTGTGATGGATGTATTCTCGGAAAATCACACCGAAAACCGTTTTGTGCTCGTGAAAATCGTCCACAAGAGGTGGGTGAATTAATTAACGCTGATGTAAACGGTCCTATGTCGATTGACTCCATAAATGGTTTTCGTTATTATGTAGATTTTAAAGACGATTATTCGCGGTTTGTCCGTATATACTTTATGAAACGTAAGTCAGAAGTGGTTGAAAATTTGAAAACATTTTTAAATAATTGTGACACCGCTGGTCACAAAGTTAAAGTTTTTCGTTCCGACGGTGGTAGTGAATTTGATTGTAAAGAAGTGTTAAAAGAGTTGCGCGATCGCGGTGTCGAATTTCGTTTAACTTGTCCGGATACGCCAGAACAAAACGGCTTCGCGGAATAATCAAACCGACACGTAGTTGAACTAGCGCGTTCAATGCTTTCAATGAGTAAATTACCAAAATCGTTTTGGGGTCATGCATGCGACACTGCTACGTTTTTAATTAACCGCACCGGAAAGTCAAGTGTTCAAGGTAAAACTTCGTTCGAGTTATGGCACGGTAGAATATTTTTGGTTCAGAATGTTACGTAAACATACCAAAGAAGTTTCGATCAAAATTTGATAATAAAGCAGTTTTTGGGTACTTCATCGGTTATATAAACGACAAGGATGGTTACAAAATATGGGTACCGTCCCAATATCGCATAATTAAATCGCGCAACATAGATTTTCGTCCGGAAAAATTATGCGAACTATTTGATTGAATTTGAATGCGGACACATCGAGGAAGAAATAGAAAAAGAACAGTCAAAAAATCAGTTACCCTCGAGTAGTAATCCGAAATCAGATTAAATTAACTTGATACCTCAAGTCCAGAATAAACTTCCGGTTCGTACAATTAATCCGCCAGCTAAATTTGAAGAGTATGAAGTAGGTTATCAAGCCCATCGTTCCCAAGCAAATAGTACAATAGCATGTTTAACAAAAGCAGTCCACGAAGAACTTGCTCCAACCAATTTCAGTGTTGCTATGAAAAGTCACAATTCAGACAAATGGTTGTATGCTATGAATGAAGAAATGGGCGCTTTTGAAGAAAATGAAACTTGGGATTTGGTATTTTTACCGGAAGACAAGCGTGTTATAGAAAACCGTTGGGTGCTTCGTGTGAAATACAAACCTGATGGTTCGATAGATCGCTATCATGCTCGTTTGGTTATTCGTGGGATATTTCAACGTGCAAGAGTCGACTATGATAAGACTTTTAGTCCGGTTGCTCGTTACGACGCGATTCGTACTTTAATCGCAGTCACAGCCGAAGAAAAATTAGTGCTTAGCCAATTTGACGTAAAAACAGCGTTCTTGTATGGAAACATAGATGCAGAGATTTACATGACACAACCGGAAGGTTTTGATGATGGATCAGGTCGTGTTTGTCGTTTAAATAAATCTGTATACGGTCTGAAACAATCTCCTCGGTATTGGAACAACAAATTTCACTCTTTTATGGAAAGAAATGGTTTTGTTCGTTCGACAGCTGATCTGTGCATTTACATTCGACAGAATCAAACAGAGACATTATTGGTAGTAATTTACGTCGACGATGGTCTCATCGCAGTTTCAACACAAGATGCGATCAACTCGTATTTGAAATTACTCGAAGTAGACTTTAAGATAACAGTAGGATCTTTGGATTCATTTTTAGGTATGCAAATTGAGCAAGGAGAATCCGGACTGTTCGTTTCACAGAAAACTTACATTAAGAAATTATTACAACGTTTTGATTTGGTCGAATCCAAACCAACAAAGACACCTTCTGTTAATGCACAACCAGACAGTACATCCAACGGTGCTCTCGATAGTTCCGTTCCATTTCAGTCCGTAGTAGGATCATTTATGTACTTGGTTTGTGCTACTCGCCCCGATATTGCCTACGTAGTTTCGAAAGTTGCTCGATCAATGGCTGCGCCCACATCTTTCGATTGGATCTGTGTTAAGCGTATTTTCAAGTACCTTCGTGGTACTCCAGAACTTGGATTAAACTACAGTTCGTTAGGAGGTCCATTATGTGCGTAGTCAGATGCCGATTTTGCTGGAGAGATCAAAACTAGACGGTCAACAAATGGATTCGTGTCATTAATTGGCGGTACAGCTGTGACATGGACTTCTCAGTTACAAAAGTCAATCGCATTATCCACTACCGAAGCAGAATTCGTCGCTGCTAGTGAAAGTGCAAAGGAATTAGTGTGGTTAAAACGATTGTTATTCGAGATTAGTGAAAAGAAATATGTGCCTGTATTGTTTGTTTATAACGCGAGTGCTATTAAACTAGTAAAGAATCCCGAGTTTCACAAACGTTCCAAGTACATTGAAGTGCGTTACTATTTTGTACGTGAACTTTATCAAAATGGTACTTTAGAAGTAGAATACGTTCGTTCCGAAGATCAACTTGGGGACAAGTTCACTAAACCCTTAAACCAGAACGTTTTTAAGAATATGTGTTTTAACATTGGATTCAGCGTATAACCGGAATTTTCGTTTTCGAAGGTTTAGTTTAGGGGGTAGTGCTGAATAATATTAAACCATTGAATAATAAATGTAAGAAGAAATGCAACTTAAGGGGCGATATCGTATCGACTGCTTGGATCGAGATATAGAGGTCGCTACGTTCGTATTGGATCGAGATTTTTCAGTTCTTGCGTGTCTGTCGACTTGTAAACTTCGGAATTGAATTGAAAGTTTTTCTTGGGTTAACATTGCGATACGATTTTTGAAATTCTGGTAGTAGTAATGTTTGTTTGAACTTTTGTTTAGTTTAAGTGTAAATATATTATTGATTTATTTTTAAAATGGGAAAAGTTACAGATCACGGTTGTGTTTATATTAATTGTTAAAATAATAATACCGAAAACAAAGGTACTAGTTTTCTTAAGTTTTTTATTAGTGATAAAGTGCGTGCTAAAGAATGTTAGAAAAACTGTGGAAATATAAACATTGCCACAATGGACTTGGAAGATTTAAAACAAAAGAAGATTTGTGAGAAGCATCTTCGTAGATAATGTATAACAACAAAAGGAAATTTTAAACACACTGCAGTTCTTGTTCTACACCTTCAATCAGGTAAATATTTTTAAATTTTTTCTACCAAACGTTTAAAAATGGTTTAAATTAGCATCTGAGAATCTCCTTGTCCGGATTCTTCTTCTTCTTGTTGCACTTAATTGTACAATAACTTAAAATAATTACTGTAAATCAGTAGCTGAGATCGCTATTATTTTCTACGATCAATGATCGCAATCATGGTATTTAGAATTAATTAGTAATCGACTGTTGCTAAAAAGTCGCTCGTGTAAAGTTAGTCATAAATCTAGCCATAAAAATTCGATTTTCGTTTTCCGGGATACAATAACGTTTGGAGTATTGAAAATCAACATATCTTAGTATTTTTAATATTGTTTTTAAACAATAAATTAATTAAAATTTATTCATATTTAGATTTAAAAAAATACATATTTACAAAAATTCACAGAAAATAGATACTACTGTGATGTTTTTTTTCGACATGACGTGCTATTTGAATTCTGATGCAAACTTACGAACAAATAGTTTAAAGCATTAATAAACAACAGATTAAAAAATAAGTGTCGTTCTTTCGTAAATTAAATGTTTCTATTTGAAATTGACCCTGAAAAGATTGTTGAGTAATTAGTCATAACTCGTGTTGATATTTGTCTCAAACATAAGATTTATGAATTATAAATAAATTTGCAATTCTTTTCAAATACGTATTGTCATTTGTAGTTAATGCTTATTGTTTTTAACTTCCTGTGTTTTTATGATTTACCTTGGTGTTTATATAAAGCTAGGTTTTTCCCTAAATGCTGAATGTGTGACACAAATTTTACAAACGTTCTTTCCTAGAAGAGTTTTCTAATTCTCTTTGAAAAAGAATGCATTGTTAAATTTCTGTAAACAAAAAAAATATAATTCAATGTTTAAATTCATGTTACTTTTTTATTAAAAAATCTGTATGTGGTTTAAAATTCTTACGAGGAAAAGAGCAAAGGGGTTATTTACCTACAAAATTTTACGATTTTCCGTGAACTACCTGCATACTTAAAGTTTATTATACATTTATTAAAGTAAATATTATAGTGTTATATTAGTCTTATTTGTTTATGCGACAATTAAAAGTATTAATTTCTTTTCCACAACCGCAATTGTTATTTTATAAGCGATCAATGATTGCGATCGTTATTGTACAGACGCTCGATATCGCGATCATTATTTTGCATAATGATCGATTCATCGTAATTGCATAATCGCTCTGGCCATTGCTTTAAATGTTTTTGTTGATGTTGGCATGTCGAATAAAAATATCGTTTTTGTAAATGTTAGGGCAGCATTTCTGTAGCACCTTGTCTAATAAATACTTAGTTTTTAAAAATAAAAAAATTATAAACAAAATTTTTTATGTTTATTTTAGCATGCTGAAAGCACTTCAATACAAATCCAACAATACATAAAATATTTTTACAATTGTTTAAAAAATCGCAAAAATTTTGAAAATACTAATACTAATTGCATTTTCAAAACTTTATTTTTAAAATACTAACAACTTAATTTTTTTACTTTTTGGGCTTATTTAGTATAATTTTTTACAGAAGCTGTAATTGTTGATATGAACATCAACCTAAGATACTCAAATGTAGTAGTTTCTCAAACATATGGAAGAAAACGTCGATTGTTATTTATTGATGACGATCGTGAAGACGAATAAATTTATTCTTTCTACAGCTCCAGTTCACTAAACGAAGGTATAAGTAGACAAGCAATAATACGTAATTTTTTAATGTATGTTTTATAGTTGAAGATACGTCCTATAATATTTTGAAGATATCGGAACGACCACAGTGTGTTCTCAAATTCGTCAAGCCGTTAAGTTTTGACTAAACTACGCAACATAGTGATACAAATGGATTCTCCGTCAAAAATCCTTTTAAAGGATTAATTGGTCAATTATTCTTTGAGAAATTTAACATTAATTTTAATTTAAAATTATTTAAATTACGAGTCCACTAATAACAAATTCGTTTACATATGTTTCGAGCTTTAAAATAATGATGCTCATCTTCAGAAAATCTACAAAAATGTTTACAACTTTTTAAATACAAAAAATGTCATATCTTTTCCAAAATATTATTTTTTATAAGAAAATTTGGTGTTCAGAAATATATTTACTTTCTAAATTGTTTAAGAAGATTTCAGTAAAAATAAGTGATAAATTTGATAATCAATTTTTAAACAAAATCTAGGTTTTTCAATGGGTTCTCCTTTATCATTTTTCTCAATTTTTTAAGAAATTAAGTAAAGGTAACGATTTCAAGATTTCTTTTTCTAATGAAATATTTATTTAATTTTTAAGCTACTTAAAGGTAGTAAAAATAAAGCTATTTAAGCTGTATAGTTGTTTCTGAAAGGTGGTTTACAGTTCCTTTAGAGCTTCTTTAAAACTTTGCTAGTACCACAAAGAGCTGTATAAGCCCGATTTTAATGCATTAAAGGAGCTACCTAACAGCAACATAACTGAGGAATTTTTAGCTACTTAAACGCTTCATGGAGGTTTTAGTTTTTTCACAAACCACTTAAAAGTGTTCTAAAGAGTAACTTTAAAAGCTAAAGTAGTTATAAAAAAGCCGGTTTTAGCTGCAATTTGCTCACTGGGAAATTCTTCAATTACTACAGTTCATTTATATTAAAATATCAAATCATTTTTTGTTGAACTAGCAAACCAATTTCAATTACGATTTTAAACTTAAATTTTTTTATATTTGTTTCTAAATTGCACCATCTTCCTTTTTTAAAATAATTAACATTTAACATTTTGTAAAACTTACATTTTTTAATTATCTAGTTACAAATTTTTAGATTTGAGATTGTTCGAAAAAATGTAAGTTAAAAAACTTTTTGTAATCTTAACTTTTTATAAGTTTTATAATTTATTATTGGTGGACTGGTAATTTGAATAATTTTAAAAATTGACGAATAATAACAATAAATCCCCATAACAATTTTCTTTTAATTTAATTTCCATTGTTTTAGTTATTTCTATGTTTTCGATTTATATTTTACAAAAATAAATAAATATTTGAATATACATATTTTTTTGTTTTCTTAAATATAAAGCATGATATTGTTTAAGTTTATTTGACATTGAGTTGTGTCATAACAATACAAGCTATTGTTTATGATATTAACCTGTTTTGAACAGGTAAACGGTAAAGTAAACACAAATATAACAAAAGGTTCTAACTGGTACTTCATAAGAAATAAGTAAGTTCGCAAAATAGAAACCACGATTTTGCAGATGGCAGCAGGTCTTAGTCTATTAGTTTATGAAAAGAGGGGGTACAGACGGGTAAAAAAAAAGAGAAACAAGAGAGATAAAACTACAGTACGATTTTTAACACACTAGTTGCGCCTCTTCTTAAATTATTACTCAATGATTAAACTAAACTGGTTGCATTGGCAAGCGCCATCTAGTGTGCAAAACCAGCGACTCTAAGTTAAGTCAAGTCAGGGTTTCAGTACGCGTGACGCGAGAAGTGTTCTTAGTTAATTAGTTAGTTAACGTAGTTACAGCTTTGTACAAAACTATTGTTTCTTTGTATACACATTTAATAAAACAGTTTCCTTTTAGCCTTTATAATGCACCCTAAATCCCAGACTGAAAGATCCAAATACCCTGTCTGCCTCTCTTAAATCGCGTATCGGTTGCCTATAGATTAAATCATGAGTACTAGCACCACCTAGCAAATTATCTCTTTCTTGCCTTTTTAATGCTTTTATTATGTTGCTCATGTTCCCTACGTTATTCTGTTTCTCTTTAATATTATTCCAACTTTTCTGCCAAGGTTTTTCCATTCGCCCCAAAAAACAAATTTTTATTTACAATTTTTTTGAGTGCCTTATGGAAGTAACTACACTGCAATGACATGACCTTCAATAAATAATTCATATTTTGTTGTATTGTGTCTGGTTCTGTGTTTTATGATTAAACAGTCAAAGTAAGAAACAATCGTAAGACGCAGTTAAGTGATTTCGTATGAGATCATTGGGTAATTCGGTATATGGTAATTCTGTAAACGATGCTTTTTGCTGTTGCCATGATTTTGCGGGAATAGAAACATCACCATTCGGATTGCTACTTCTGCATGACAAACATATCCGGGTTATTCAACAACAAGTCAAAAGTCGTGTATTCGGATTGTAAGTCTATTCTAAAGCTTGTGGTGCATGGTACAGATTACCCAGTACCAATTCCTCTTTTATCCAATGCAATAAACAATAAAGAAACTGATAAAGAAGATAATGACAATGACGATGAAACTAAGGAACACACGTATAAGCTCAACAGTAACATTAAACCACATTTGATTAACCTAACCGAACTTGAGCACTTGGTTCGCGATTTTTCAAAACCAAAGTCTGAACTGTTCGGTTCCAGACTGAAGAAATCAAATTTACTTTATAGGGGTGCTACAGTTGCGCATTTTCGTGTTCGCTACATAAAATTTGCAGCATACTTCGCTGTTGTACACGGTTTTTGCTTTTGTCATAACGTGACAAGTCTCATAATAGAACTAGATAATTAATACGTAATAGAAAAGTAGAAACTTTTATTGCCTCTAGCTCAAGCAGTCTCAAAACAGTACCACTAAGCAATGGTAACCAGAAACCATTAATTCTTATTGCTCATTCCGTAGAAATATGATTTCAGTTCTGTATTGAACGCATATTAATTACTAAGTATAACGTGTTTTAAGTGCAGTATCAAGGATTTTTTTTTATTTTGTCACGTATTATATATTTTGCAAGATTAAAAACGTTAATTACTACCAAACATTTAGTAGAATGTTCTGCAGCGTTTCTTTACAGCAACGTAGCAAAAAGGTTTAGATCAGAAAAAATTATTTCTACAAGCTCGTTTCTACAATTAGTTAATTTAATCTAGTTATTAATTTAATAAATAACAATAATAATAAAGGCCGCTAACATAACCCTATAAAAATAAATAATAATTTAATAGAATATTTATATTAAAGCACAATGAATTTTACAAAATCAAAATTATTAGCTTTATAAGTAAGTTTTAGTTTCAATTACGAACAGAAAGTAACGAACAAGCATTTTCAGGTATTAATATTTTTATTAAATTTATTTCTTTAATTTATATATGGTTAAAAAACAGAAGAAAAGTTTCTAAATGATCGTTTCTAAATACGTGTAATTAATTTCATAAATCACTATTTTGTAAAAAGCCTTTTCAACTTAGAACATCGTAGAACTGTCGCTAACAAATGTGTTGCAGTTAGAAATCTTATAAATAAAAAACCTATTCGACCGTTTTCAAAGTTTTGGTAACAAATATTGCTTTTAATTACAGCTAATATAAAATCAGAATAAAAATAATATTTAAACAACAAATGTTTATATCTCACCTTCAATTTAGTTTTATATAACAATAATTTAAATTTTAATTTTGTTAGATGCAGTTTCAATATATTATTTTAATTATAATTAAGAACAAATATTGATTCTTTACAATAGAAACATAATTTCAAACCTTTTTGCTAGTTTCGAAAAAATATTGTTTTTGTATCAAACTTTTCTGATATTTTGGTATTTTTATATATTTTTCTTATTCGACTTTTCTGGCATGTTGTTTATTTTTTATATTTATTTGCATTCATTTATATTCTCAATTCATTCACATTTTATATATGTCATTTTTCTTTGTTAACAAATAAAAAAAAAACAAAATAAAACCTTCATAAAAATTTAGTAATTTATTAATAAAAGTTACAAAAACTAAAATTTAAACAAACAACAAAATGTCTAATACAGTAAGTGAAAATACATTAAATATATTGCAACTGTATGTACTAAGTTATAAATAAATTTTTTCAAAAATATAAATTTTAAAAGTTAACAACAACCATTATCGTGTTGTCTATATTACATTAAAAATGAGTATATAAATATTTCATAAAACTTAAATTCGTTTTACATTATTTGAGGTTTAATTTCATGTTCCTATTATAAAATCCGACGTCCTTTGGGAATTATAAAGCTATACTTGGAAGCTCACAAAATAAGTTCCAATTTAATCATAATATTCAAGTTTAAATTAAAAACAATTTAAATTTTTAAAAATACAGTTTTAATTAAATTAAATTTAATTTTTTTTTAAATGGATAAAAAGCTTTTGAGCGTATCTAGTTGTTATGCATATCAAGTTTACGAGCGTAGAAACAGCTTGAAAGGTCCCTATTTTAGATCTCCGCAACGTACACAACTCATTTTATAGTCAATCAAAGTAACAAATTACTTCAGTTTTAAACCGTAACTTTTACATAATTTTAAAATATTACTCTTATTTACGCGTTTAAGGTTTCGACACTTAACATCTAAATTTTTATATTTATTACATAAAAATGTTTTAAAATTCGTTAATATTACATGTATAATAAATATATATTTTGTTAATTATTCACAACTTATTTAGATGTATAACAAAATTAATTAATAAGATTAAAATTATCCAATTTAATTCATGTTTTGACAAATTTTTAAATAATAATAAAGCGTTAATTTTAACATGTTTTATATTTAAAAAAATTGTAAATACAAAAACGTTCACTAAAATAGTTTATTAACCGATATTAATAAAAAATAATTTTGTTATGAGTAATTATTATAAGATGTTGCAGTTAGCAGTGTGTTCCTATAAATTACTAATGTGAGTATACTCATATTAGAATTGTTGCGGATTAACGAAAATGAAATTTGTAAGAGATGTTAAAATAAGAACAAGGTTAAACTCGCTGAAACACAATAAAATTTTGACAAAATAGGTGAATTTAAACTGTGTGCGATAATTTAAAAATAGATTATTAACCTTCGGATTACCAAGCAATTTTTGAGGCGCCGATTACCAAGTGGAGTCAGATTTGACCCCAAGTTTTCTTTCTTATTTTGTAAGGAAAAACCGATTAATTTGTAATGGTAATCTTTATTAATATTTTAAATTAACATTAGATTTCATATAAACTAATAAAAATATAAAAATAAAATGTAAACATAAATTAGTGAGGGCAACAACTATTACATATTATTGTAGTTTTTTTCTGGCAATGTTGTTTACATACAAAGAGTTTGCACTTTTCACATGTTTCCGAACATTTTTTGTCATTTGCTCTTGAACATATCTTACAACGACCTCTTTTTGGGCGAGCGATAGTTTCTTCTTGCGGTCCCACTTCCTATGGTTCTGTGTCTGCCAAAACCATCGCTATTGCATTCTGCACATGTCTTGGTAATCCTTGAAGTGTACGTTTTTTAATATGTGGGATTACTAATTCAAACCCAAATTTTTGCAAAAATAATCTCCTTCGGGATGTTTTCCCTTTTTCAAAATTTCCAAATTTCGTAGTGTATAGAATAAATGCATTCGTGGCAGCAATATCAAGGAAATTAAAAAATAGAACAAGAGGCCAGCGGTTTTTATTTCTTTTGCATGAGTATTCCTTTACCATTTTATCGACGCTGTCCACAGCTCCTTTGCAGCTATTATAGTAATACTAAAATTGTGTCTTCTCTATATAGAATTTCGCTTGAGTATTCTGCTCGATTTCTTTATGGCAAAAATTCTTTTGGTACTTCTCTACGTGTTTAACGAATTGTTCCCGTCAAGGTTTCGGATTGCTGCAGTAGCTCTTTCGCCAAAGACATAGACGTAAAAAAATTATCTGTAGTAATTCCATAACCCTTTCTTAAACCCTCAACCAAGTCCAAAACTACCCGCTTCCCTAGAAATGAAATTTTATACTCGTGCATAAAACGATAAAATTGGGTTTTACCTTGTTCCCGTTCTGGAGCGTTATCTACCATTCCAGTATATATTTGGAAATTCCAGCAATAGCTGTTACTAACATCGCATAAAGTCCAGATTTTAATTCCGTATTTATCTGGCTTCGACTTCATATACACTCGAAAGGGACATTTTCCACGGAAAAGGACAAGTTGTTCATCAATCCATACTTCAGCATTAGGATTATTCGATTTTTTGCAATTTGCAGCGAGAATATAGTAAATGTTACGAATAGCTGCTAATTTATCTGTTGCCCGTCGTTCTTCTCGGTTGTCCATATCGTCAAATCGAATGTATTTCAAAAGGTCTCTCATTCGATTACGAGACATTGCAGCACAAAAAATTGGTCTATGGAGAGACATGTATTTTGTAGTCCACAGCTCCAATATTGGTTCTTGGCGTGCTTTCAAACCACCAGCTAGAAACAGTAATCCAAAAAATGCATGTAACTCATCCGCATCTACTGGCTTTCACGTATCGCTCACAATTTTTCTAGCTTGAATGTTTGTTTCTATAAGTATTATGTCCATAATGTCTTTCGAGATAAATAAATGGAAAGCATCTAGGCATGTTGAAATATGTTCACTGAATTTTGTTAATCCTGGCGGTGTTTTGGAATATTTCGCTGATTTCGTCTTCTAGCATGATGCTTATTTTTTTTCCATATGGAACCATCTTCACCCAACAGTATATCTTTATCATTGGGCGAATTATCATCACTGTCATCGTCTTCCAAACTTTCAATCGGGTTTACATCAGGTACACTTACTTCTTCAAATTCGGCATCACTATCGTCAGATAAAATTTCATCTACAATTTCATTCAGTAAATTAATATTGCTAGCTATTTCTTCCACTTCACGCTGAGACAAATATTTTCTAGCCATAATTCAACAACAACTATTTCCAATCAAATGTAATAACACAGCAGACAAAATTTTCAACTGATTCGAACAAACTCACCGAATGTAATGACTAAAGACGGAATGGTAGTAATCATGATTCAGACGAATAACACGTTGAAACACATTGAAACAAGCAGATTAGATGACAAATGCAGACAAAATATTAGAATTACTTTTTAGAACGTCGGTTACCAAGTGGGGTCAAATATGACCCCAACGACAATATTTTTTTTACGTCGCCAAACAAATAACAATTAAAAAATTTGTTATATATTATTAAACATTGTTGAAAGAAACTCAGCTAAAACAATATTGGGACAGTTGTAAGAAAACTTAAGAAAAGACAACAAAAACAACACGTCTGGGGTCAAAAAAGGCCCCAATGGTAATGTTTCTTTCTGAATTAATCTCGTTTGTAAATTTTTGGCATTAAAATTGCTTAAAGCTGACATCAAGAATTGATCAGACTATGATAGCAAAATCTAAACTCTTGGACAATTTATATAAAGATATTTCAAAACATCTTTTCATAAAAAGATCAGTTTCAAAACTTATTAAAAAGTTGTCAATTAATTAAATTGATAAAAATAACTTCTAATACCCAAATACTATAAAATTTCTCGATTTAACGGATGGTTTAAAATTCCTTGCAAACTCATTGAATTCAGTAGAAAATACAAAATAATGTATACTTAATTCTAGAGGTTTTGTTCAAAAACTACATAATTTTGTATCCAATCTAGTGGTATCAAACCTTTGCTTGCTAATGCACTTTTACTTGGCTTAGTATTTTTTGAATTTGTACTACGCTAACATAACATTTTATAAAACATAATACCCATCATCAAAGCTTTTGACAAGAAGACTTGTCTTGTAATTTTGTGACAAATTCCACAGTAAGAAAGACAAGATTTACAAATATAGTTTATTAATTAATGCACAAATACAAGCAAAATTGTACTACATAATAGATGACATACATCAATATATTACAGTGGCGTACCTACCACAACGGGTAATGTCTAAACACTAATTTAAGTGCCACCTTGTGGTCGCATATTACACACGTCAAGATATTGGCCATAGTACAATATGAAAATATGGTGCAAAAACTGTAATAAACAAGAATGGAAGAGTAATGATAAATTTCTGAACAAGAAATCAACTTTTAATTGGAAACAGATACTTCAACCACAAGACAATACGCAGGATTACATACAGCGTAGTTGAAAGAACGTCAGAAAGCATAAACGACTACATCAATTACAATAGAGAAGCAAAATACGCTATACTAAATATAAAAGTAATAAGAGGAACTGAACTCAGCACGGACTAGTTATAGCTGACATAACATTCTATGCAAAAAAAATAAAACATACTAAACAATATCATAAGATGAACTAAGAAAACCACAGTTAGCGGAAGCATATCAAATTAAACTAAATAAAGCCCAAAAAAATGCGAGTTAGAAGAAACTACTAAAAGAAGAAAGATACTAAAAACAATAACAAAAAAAGTAGAAGCATTCGGAACAACAATAATTAAAAATAACCAAAAACGAACCAGTTGGTGGAATGAGAAAGTAAGAGAACAAATTAAAAATTAAAAAAAAATGCATATATTCAAAGTAAGAGTGAAAATGATAGGAATATATATATATACCAAAAAAATGAAACAAAGGAGACCATCAAAAACTTGAAGCAAAAATCTTGAAAAGAAAATTTTAGAAAGAAATAAACAAAATACAAAGAAAATATGGAAAACCGGTGTGGAGTATAAAAAACACTGAGGGTGACATAAGTAGAAGAAAAAAAGATTTTGGATGCATGAAAAAAATAGTAGTCAGAAATTTATGAAAAACAATGTAAGAATCGGAAAAAGAAGAGGAACTACAGTAGAAGAGGAAGAAGAAGAACAAGACGTAGTGATAAAAGAAGTAGAACAGGCCAAAAACATCATAATACCAATACATAAAAGAAAGAGAAAAACCACTGTTGACATACATGCAGTTTTTGACACAATTCCAAAGCAGAGAATATGGAGAGCACTAACCTAACTGCATGTATCAAAGCAACTTTAACAAGCTATAAAAGACTGTAGAAACATACAAAGAAAAAAGTGCGTATAAAAAAAATGCGTCAAAAAATTTAAAATTGAAATAATAAAACAAGTAGATATTCTCAGCCCACTTTTATTTATAGCAGTAAAGAACCAAAATAAAAGAATGTAAGGAGCCTAGATTTGAAATAAAAGTAAGATAATAGAGTTTACAAGCAGTATCAATATAGAGCCTCGGATATGCAGATGACATAGTCCTACTGGTCAAATCAGCAAAAAAATTACAACAAATAATCAATAAATAGTGCAGAACTATAGAAAGATAAGAAATAAAAACCAACACAAACAAAAGTAAAGTAAAGTTCATCACAAAGAAGGAAGCATTAAATGATACACAAATAATATGTCGTGGAAAACAACTAGGATGGGTTGAAAATTACGAATAGCTGGAAACAAATAATAAATAAAACTGGGACAATAAAACAAAAAAAAATTAAATCGAACAAACAAGACCGGCAAAGTGTATTACGCTCTGAGTATAACAGTAATTTTTAAAAAAGAACTAAGCATACGGACAAAACTCATAGAGAAAAATGTATTATTTGTTATGTAATAAGAAATGTGTAGCTTACTCACAACCCAGTAAACACGGATTGAAACTGTTACAGTCACAAAATTAAAACAATTGTTTCATTACGTTGTTTCGTGTTAGTTCCATTTTTATATCATTTACATGTAACTGGCAGTGAATAAATTGAAAGAGTTCCGATTTTTCACAATCAGTTTTAAACCGTTTCAGTACTTGCAATTTTTTTCCCATAATCAGCAACCGTCTAAAAACTGATTTATTAAAACCGAATATTTTTTCAATAATTAGAATTGTTTGAAGATCGGTTAAATAAAACTGAATTATTTTCAAAACAGTAGAATCGTTTTAGTAAAAACGAATACTTTGTGATTAGTTAGCATTAGTCGTTGCTATACTTTTGATTACTGTCGTCAACGCTTGCGCTGCAAATTGATATCTTTTCACTTGTTCGGTTGCAGTTTGATAAGTGATGCTGTGTGTAAAATTACGAAATGGAACAATAAACGGTAAGTCGAAACATTTTATTATAATCCATAAATGTAATCGATATTATTATCATTTCTGTTCTTTATGTATCATGTTTTAATTTATATAAAAAAATGTAAATTAACACACATGATTGCGTTAAGGTAGATTATTGCGTAAATCTGATGATACTTTAGGATTTATAATTACAATTCAATTCTTCAAGTTTTCATTACGATTATGTACAGCTAAATGTATTCACAGTGTTTTTATAACTTTTTTATGATTGCTAAAGTGATATTTATATTAAGTTTGTGTTGTTTTTGATTCAAAAATTTAATTAATTTTGTGAAACTTTATGATTATGTATGTATATAAACGAAATATTTATTTCTATGTTACAGATGCGGTTAAAAGTTGCTACCCAACAGTAACATGCAGTTTTCGAGGCTTCCGTGAAAAGATCACAAAAAGAAAGTTGCAATATGTAAAAAACTCGTTGTGATGTATTTAAAAATATTTATTGTGCAATAAAATTTGAAACGTGCATTCGAAAATGTATTATTGTATTATTGAAAGAATTGTTTTAGTTCATTATTGAAACAAAAAAATCATACATGTATCGATCATTTAGTATCAGTTCAAGAACGAAGCTTTTAAAACGTAAACCGAATGCAACATTTATTTTGCAATAGATTTGAATTTAAAATACTGAAACTATACTGATTCAAATAAGTGAAATAGCGATGGACTTATAGCTATTTTATTGCAGTTAGGTTTCTTTTATGTTTGAAACAAGAGTGAATCATATTTTTTTTGTTTTGAAACTGTTACTAAACATTATCAATTTTGTGTTTACTGGGAATATATTTCAGTGGCCTGAAGAAGTGCACGCCTGATTGCAACGTCGCCATAAAAAAATCTTAAACGGTTTAATTTGCCCATCCTAGTGAAGAATATTCTACAACCTATTCATTAAAACTCAGAGTGTATAATAACATATACGTACCAACATTAACATACGCATCGAAGAGTTCGACAATACAAAATAAAATAAGAATCAAGATAACCGCCGAGGAAATAAAGTATTTAAGAGGAGTAGCACGAAAAAGTAAAAGATATTGAGTGAGAAATATGGTAAACCAAGAAGAATTAAGCCAAAAGTACACCAAATAGAAAAGCAACAGTTAAAATGGTCCGCACATATAGTATTTTAGATACAAAATTATCACCATGAAACATAATAAAATAGTTTTTGGGTGAATTATTAAAAAACTCACAAGCTTTCGAACGTGGTCTACGTTTTTCTTCAGGTGGCAATAAAATAATAATTATAAAACTAAGATAACTAAAAGACAAATGTTTGGAAAACTTGATAAATGTTGTAAGTTCTTTTGGTTACAGCATTTGCTCAAAGGTCTAAAGAAAAACCACCATTAAAAACTCTAGGCTTAGCTTATAATATATTTGGTGGATAAAGTAAAGATCAAGAAATAACAGGTAACCAGGTGTCAGATTACTCATAACTATTGTCCCTGTTAAAGTTGTTGGGTACTTTAATAATTTCAATCGCTTCTCTGATCTGTCTTGAACGCCAGTTTTTGGTTTTAGCAATCTTTATAGCTTTTCCAAAGTTTATGTCATGTAAAGTGTTTAGCAGAGGTTCGGCAATGGCAGATTTAGAAGGTTAAAGTAAGCGAAGATGTCTTTTGTGTTCTTGTAGTCTAGCTTCAATAGTTTTACGAGTTTCTCCAATATATACCTTGCCACAAGCGCATGGAACTCAATACACTCCAAAGGTGTTATGTGGAATTTTATCTTTTACAAGATTCAAAAAAATTTTTAATTTTCTAGAATTGTTTCTTTCGGTTCCAGAACGTTCTAATTTTTGTGTCTGTTATTGCAAAAGCAATTATCATTAATCCAATTTTAATATTTGCATTGCTAGTTACTGTTAATAATGTATATATATTTTTACAATAAAATAATTAGTAATATTGTATAAAACGTATAAACGTAAGTAAGCGCACGCAGTCATCGAGCAAGTTTTTGTACAAATTATAAAGTGTAGATTCAATAAATAATTAATTATTTTTTTTAAATTGTGTACTTACGCTAATATGTTTATGCATACATATAATTCATACTTTAGTAATCCTTAGGCAAAGTGCGCCAGTTTTTAAATACTAAGGAATATAATGTCTAAAAAAATAACTACATTGTTTGAAAATTCTTTGCTATTACAACGATTTTTATTTTAAAATAAGATATATTTTTTACAAAGACATACCAAAGTATAACTTAAAAGACAGAAAGCTGGATACAAGCAGCATACTCAAATGTAAAGCATTAAGGGACTTTTAGAGAAACTTCTGCTATATTATAAATTGGAATTAGTACTCGAGGAAATGAGTTGCACTCGGTCCCAAACTAATGTCGGTATTCTAAAGCACAATTTAACTTTAAAACGTATCGCGTCTAATTAAAACAACAAAATTTCTAAACATAAACGTTATACGTAAATTTTTAAATTTAAACTGAGAAAAATATAGTTACACACAGTAATCATGAATTACAAAAGTTAACTAATACATAAAAATAAAGATACCGCATATTCAAGTCACTTTTAAAAAAATCTTTTGATTTAAAAACATTTAAAAAAATAACGACACCTTTAAGAAATCTTGTTTTAAAATCTTTTTTCTTTCTTAGTGTAAGTACTGTAAATGTTTTTTTTTATATCTTTTCACTCAGATATGTTACATCAAGTGGTTGCGTTAGGTATGTGTTGTTAAGTAGTACTTATACAAATTCTGTTTATTTCAGTTTTATAGCCAAACTTTAAATCAAATCTAATACAGTAATTAATTTGTAATAATAAACAATGAGTTTTTAAGTTAAATGAATTACTTTATTAGATCGCAATTCTAATTGTCGAAACCTTTGACCATTAAAATCACTCAAATTATCTACAAATTAGTAATTAATTATTTAAAAAAATAATCTAAACGTTTGGTTTAAATTAAACAAGAAAATTGAATGTTTCTATGAAATTTTAATTAATAGTAACATAATTTCAAGATAGATTTAGTCTCAGCTAGTTACAGAGGAATGAATAATTGATGCATTTGTAAGGTGCGTTATGTTTCCAACCTGGCTCTAAATCTATTTGTACGAGCCCTTGTCAGAACCCTAACATAAAATGTTTTAATAATAATAACAATGCCATTAAAAGGAGAGATTAATTTCAATTATTGACAGTTTTTACAAGTACTGTATTAAAACTTATAAATAATTTTTTAATAGTTTATTCAGTTTACAAACACGCAACTAAAAAGAAAATTATACAAAGTATCAGGTGAAATGGTAAAAACATATTTTATTCAAGCGATTTTCAACCGTAATTCACCACAAAACTTACCAAAAATCTGCTCCAAAACAAAATCTCAACATGACAAGTGTTATAAACTTATTCATGCACAAAATTTTCTAACCTAAACACGAGTACAATTACATAAACTTTGCATAGAACAGTTCAATTATTTAAAAAACTAGAATAATACGGTTGTGTCAAAAAAAAAAATTGTAGTTTTGTTTTTAAAAAAAGAGACTGATTTTAAAAAAAATAATTTAATGTGTTTTATGACATGACTAGGTTTTTTTGAAAATTTATTACGCATAGCATAAAACGAATTCGTGTTTATACTGTGTGAGTGTAATTTTTGGTATGTAGAAACTGTCTGAACAAAGTTTCTAACCTTAAAATTCAACCTACGAATGTAAACGAAATTGGTACATAATTTATTGTAAATTAAACTTGTGTGCGTAAATGAATTATTACTAGAATAAGGCACGTTATCTTATAGGGAAAAATTGTTGTATAGTATAAAATACAATATTTTTTTAATTCTTTCAGACCCGAAAAACAAATAAAGCTTCGCGAAAGAAAAAACGATACGATAGAGGACGTGATATTACTAGACTACAAATGTGACGAGATTCTACTTTTATTAATGACCAAAAAGAGTGTCTAGCCTCTCAATTATTAAAAATGGCAGAACTGTTTTATTGTGTCACAAAAAATGAACTTCTGCAATTAGCGTATTTTTCTGCATTATCTAACATCGTAAACGACTTTAATGTTAAACCAAAATAGCAAGGAAACATAAATAAAATATCCGCACTTAACGAGATATAGGTTACTCAATTTAAGAACCTGAAAAAAAATTGCTTTAAAAATAATAACGTTTTTGACGTAGATGAAACCGGAATTTCTATTGTCCAAAAATTTTGCAAACGCTTTGGTCTTAAGAGAGTAAAACAATTTGGAGCAAAAGCTTCTGCCTAAAGGGGAAAACAAAAAAATGATTTGTTTTTAGAATGCTGCTGGTACGTGTTATGTCCCCGTAACGTTTATTTTTTCCAGAGTTTGCATAACGAGACCGTTGAGTCCGCCCCATGCAAAATATTGTTGCCAAAATCCGGTTAGAGTAATGAGCAATTGTTTTATCAGTGACTTCGGCATTTTAAGAAAACTGTAAAGCATTCTATTGGATAACCCGCACTGATAACTATAGATATCACTTGAATCATATCTCTATAGAGATTTATAAATTTAGTAAATAAAATAAGATTCAGTTGTTAATTATTCTACCAGATACATCCCGTTGCTTAAAGCCGTTAAATTTGATTTTAATCGACAGTGTGACAACCATCTTCCACATTTTGAAAGAATCGCACTCTATGATTTAGCAAAACTTATGTTTAAGTTAAGCACAATCCGGATTTAGAACTTTAGGAATATGGTATTTCAACCCGAAAAAATTTACAAAAAAATACTGCCGTCTAGTCATCACCCCAGCACATCACTTGTTGTTCTAAGTGGTTCCGATTGCTCGTTATCTAAAATTTCGTTTGAAGAATTAAACCCAATCTTAGCTCCATTGTATACAACAAAAATTCAGCGACGTAAAAAACAAAAGTTCAAAATTTTAACTGGATGTTTAATAAAGCAATCCTGTTACGGTTATAAGCGACTTTTGGCTTAGATCGCGTTCTAGTTAAACACTCAGACTTTTTAGGCTTAGTAATAGTTTTTTCTTAGATGCCAAAACGAGAAATTAAATTTGAATTTTGCCATATTGTCGTTTATAAACCCAAACAAACTGACTGAGTGGTGAATGTCACTGAGTCCTGTTAGCCTGCGAGTTAAAGCAAGACAAACAACTGATACTCAGTTATGAGATGACAATGAACTGAATGATACAAAAAAAGCCAATGTCAAAGACGGATGCTTGATTTGTGATGACTCGATCAAAAAGGACGAATATTGGTTTTAGTGTTTAGTGTGCAGCAGATGAACTTATGAACTTTGTAGTGATGCTGAATTTTTCGAAAGTTACGTTTGTGATTTTTGCGACCGTTAAATTGCAGCATTTATACATTTTCCATAAGTTTATGTAATTTGTAACACTTGTTTTTATTCTGCTCTTTACACAATCAACTGCATAGAGTGGACAATCGTGCGCATAGTCAGTTCTTGTGTCATTTTGTTTCTAGGTTTACAATATATTTCTTGTAATATATTGTTAATTTGAGCTTTTTATTTTATATATAAAAAAAAATCAGTTAAACGCTCGCAAATGACTACAGAGAAGAAATAAAAGACGAAGATTGTCTAATGTGATATTTTTAGAATTGCAAGCCAAAGATCCAATGGGTTTCAAAAATTTTACAGAAATGTGTGTGAATACGTTTGAGATTCTTTTGGAAAAAATAGAAAAAGCTATACAATGACAAAAAACAGTATTTTTTATGCAAGCCGCCAAGATAGAGTATGTTGTTTATTTTAAATTTTGCTTCATTTGGCAATTCAACATTTTCCACCACATCAATCTGCTTTACGACATATTTGCCAAATTCTGTTTAGTTTGCCGTTGAAGTCAGATTCGTTTAGAGAATTTGTTTGTTGTTTTTTGAATTTTCTGCAATGTAGTCAATGTTGTATCAGTTTTCCAGCCTCAATTATATTTTTTTAAATTATTTTATTAATTTGTATTCTCTTGGAAGGACTTTGCAGATCAGTTTAACCTTTATTATGAGTGGAAGCAATTGCGTTCATCTAGTCATGTGATATCAAATCTGAGCTTGGGCGTTATCCGTAACTTTTTCGTCTTCCATTTGGAATGGAGTTTTACTCTTAAATAGTAGATTTCCTTATTTTAGTTTGCAAAAATCATCTTAGAAAATTGTTCTTATTTTTCCAAGATTTAATTAATTGTTTGAGGAAATACAATTTGGGGAAACCACCACATGAGAAGTTTATAAATTTTTTACTATAAACGATTTATTTCACTTTTACAAGCTTATGATTGAACTGCAACTTTAAATTATCAACTTTCTTTTTAACCTCGTCTAAGGAAATCTCAATATTAATTTTTTTAATAAGTTTTTCACTTATCGTTGTCAAGGCAAGTCAAGTAATTACCGTAAAATTATGATTTTGGTTCATTCCCTCTATAAAAATCGTTTTGTTTGCCAATATTTATGAAGGAGTCACAAGAGAACTGCATAGAGCAATATATAGTCAATATTATACCGTAAAAACAGAAGCCTAATCCTACAAGGTCAAAATAACACAAGGACAATTCAAGTGACATGCGTGGTGCCACAAGGATCCGTACTGGCTTACTAAGGGTCAATCTAGAGAAAGCAGCACAATTAGTAGTTTTTGTTAAGGCAAAGACAAGCGCGTGGTAAAGACGAACAGGGCATTGCGCGTCATTCACGTATGGCTAAAAACAAAGAAACTAGAAATTACGCCACGCAAAACTGAATCACTAATACTAAGATAAGAATGTCTTCCGGGTTTGGAAAGGGTCATTCTTATTGCAACCAAAGTTGCCAACGTTTCGCCACTTTTATAAAAGGCTTCATCAGGGCGTGAGATAAATCGCAAAACTCAAACAAGTAACCCAAATCTAACTAAGAACTTCTCAAAAGTTAGGTTATCCACTTGTGAAACAAGCCATAATCTAAACTCTGAAAAAGTAAGAAAGAAAACGATAACTTGAAAAAGCAAACAAAAATCTAACAAAGAACCACTACCGAGTTAGGTAATCAACTTGTAAACCAAAGCAGATTCTAAACTCCGTAGAAGTGACTTAAGAAGAAATAGTCTACGTATATAAAAGAAAAGAATGGTTAAGCTCGAAACAGTTGCTTTGGAATCATCAATATTAAAACCTTAAAGTATGGTTTAGGTATGTTAACGACACGTTTATTGTTTGGTCTTATGGTCATCTTGAATAGTCTAAGTTTCTTGATCATCTTAATAATCAACACTTAGATATCAAATTTACTATGGAAATCGAAAGTAATGGTTTTCTTCCATTTCTTGACGTTTTTGTGACTCGTAAGCCCGACGGACTTCTAGGCCATATTTTTTATCGCAAACCTACCCATACGAACAGATACCTTCATGCTTTGTCTTATCATCATCCTGCACAGAAACGTTCTGTTATTGAATCTTTGGTTCATCGTGCCCTTTCTATTTGCCAACCTGAGAATCTAGACTCGGAACTCCGTCATCTTACTAGAACCTTAGTGAACAATGGTTATGTAAAACGAGATATTCTTAGAGTTATTAATCGTTGTCTACATCCACGTTCTCGATTACTTAAGGACATTTCTACTTCCGAATCTAACCCGAAATTGGCTTTTTTACCCTATATTCACAAGGTTACAGATCAAATAGGAAAACTTTTTCTTAAGAATGATATTAAACCCATATTCAACTCGACAGGCAAAATCTCTCAGATTCTTACTTCTCCCAAAGACAAATTTCCTACACTTTTATCTCAAGGTGTATACCAAATTCCTTGTTTATGTGGTTTAGTCTACATTGGTGAAACCGGTCGTTCCGTCATTACTCGCATTTCAAAACATGATCGTTGTATAAAAAAAAGGTATATTTCCAAGTCTGCGGTTGCTGAACATCATTTTACTACAGGTCACAAGATAGATTTTGATAATGTTTCGTTGATTGCCAAATCTCCATTCTTTTTCAACAGGAAATTCCGAGAAAGCATAGAAATCATCAAACACCCCAATAACTTTAATCGCGATCATGGTTTCGAGTTATCCCCTCTTTGGTTCCCGGTCATTAGTCATTTATCAAAAACACGTCCCCTAGCAACCGTAACTCAATCAGGGTCGAGCTTAACCATCCGTGAGGATCCTTTTCCTTTAAATACGGAGACTATTTCTTCTTAAGTCACTTCTACGGAGTTTAGAATCTGGCTTAGTTCACAAGTTGATTACCTAAGTCGGTAGTGGTTCTTTGTTAGATTTTCGTTTGCTTTTTCAAGTTATCGTTTTCTTTCTTACTTTTTCAGAGTTTAGATTATGGCTTGTTTCACAAGTGGATAACCTAACTTTTGAAAAGTTCTTATTTAGATTTCGGTTACTTGTTTGAGTGTTGCGATTTATCTCACGCCCTGATAAAGCCCTTTACGAAAGTGGGCGAAACGTTGGCAACTTCGGTTACAACAACAATGACACGGTCCAAACCCGGAAGACATTCTTATCTTAGTATAGATTCCGACCGTGGAAGCCTTCGCTGTTACATGAATCACTAATATTATCGGACAAGAAACAAATAGGTGCCATTACTTTTAGGATAAGATCAAGGATAGTATCAAATATCTCGGAATATATTGAAACAGCGTCAGCCAAAGCTAGAATAAACCCAATACGTTCGTGTTCACCACCTTAAAAAAAGGCTAATATTTACGGTTGTTTGTAATTATTAATCATATTTTTACATAGTTTTAATTTTTTTTCTTAATTATAGGTACAGCTTGTTCGGCTGTTTTTTTTTAACATTTTGAATTTAATTCGTGTTTTTTTGTTCATAATAATAATAATTGCCAAGTGAAAGCAAACTTCATAAGTTTTGCACACAGGTACTGCCAAGGGTTAGATCTGATTGAAACGCCATCACATGCAGAAAAATTTTTGAGTTTTATTGTTTTCTTGGACAATTTCGTTTCTCTTATGAGTCTTAAAAACATGGCAATACTATAACGTATTACCTCACATACATTGATACATTGAACGATTTTATTGAAATTTTTAGGAAACGTCTATTTTCATGAAACAAAGTGATGATCTAGCCAGTAGCTTTTTGTTTTTTTTTCTGTTGTTTCCATTATAACATAGTAACAATAAATTTAAAGTAGTAGACCATTAAGTAATCCTAAAGTTTGCAAATTGTTGTTGTTTGTTCACAATTTCATTCTGAACTTGATAACAATGCCGAGAGTACGTCAACATCAACATTTTGTCCAATTAAGTGATTTTGAACGTGGCCGTATTATTGGTATAAGAGAGGCCGGACTTTCGCTAAGAGAAATTGAAGGGGTCAATGCAAGAAGTGCCTAACTCACATTTTCATTGAAATTGACCTTCTGGCGCCATCTAAAAGTGTTTCACGTAAGCTTTCAGGTGGTATTTGCAGAGAGGCAGAAATATGTGTCTAAGTGCCTTAGATTACATTTACCTCAATGGGAGTTTACCTTGATTTCAATGCAAGAAGTACCTAAGTTATCATCTCGACAGATGCAATGCAACATGTGCCTTAGTCCACGTTATTTACATTAGGTTATATGCGAGCAAATTAAACTGTGTTGATCCTAATTTATTTGTGACTGTGATAAAAACGTAACTATGGCAGGTAAGGAAAATAGAATAAAATAGCTTTTGTTGCTTTGCGACATACTAGTAACCGTTTGTAC
Source organism: Aquatica leii (assembly GCA_035610365.1). Taxonomy (NCBI): domain Eukaryota; kingdom Metazoa; phylum Arthropoda; class Insecta; order Coleoptera; family Lampyridae; genus Aquatica; species Aquatica leii. Next base: position 32,533,197 of record CM069439.1, read on the forward strand.
AATGGATATATGATTTATTTTGTACTATTTGTACCTTACATTGACTGCATCCTAACCTCACAACTTTAGCGATCACATTAATTTACACCATAAATACACGGTGTATATTCGACAAATTCTTAATAAACACGGTGTAAATGGGGATTGCAAGGGAAAGTTCTGCAATGCTGATATAAATCAATCTTCATTTTATTTTAGATGATACTGAATTGTCGGATCATTCAGCATCATGCAGTGAATATGAACCGAACAGCGAAAGTGAAGATAGTTCCTAAGCCGATGACCTTGCTCCGACAACAAGCAAGATTACCCAAAAAACTTCAAAGAAAAGTAAAACTTCGGGTTCTTGTTCCACTACGGGACATGGTCTACAACATAATATAAACATGTCTGAATCCTCAACAAGAAGCAATATACATACCAATCATCCAAACGTGGTGAATAAAGTCCACATAAACGAACCACAGCAACCCAAACTAACAAAGAGCAAGAAGAGGAAGACTGACAAGGATGCATGGAAAAGATTTATAAAAAGGAAGGAATCGTATTCTAGGAAGCACCAGAGAAGAACTATAACGAACTGTCGCTGTAAATGCTCATCAAAATTAAGCGTGGAGGAACAAACAAACATTTTTGAAGCTTATCACAGTTTATCATCCTCTGCTACACAACAAAATTTATACCTTGGAGGTTGTGTGCGTCCGACGGATGTTAAACGACAGAGATAAAAAAAATCTGTGAGGTCACGAGTTAGGAGTCAAAGCTTTGTATATCAAGTAAAGATTAACGAAAAACTAATAACACTATGTCAGTCGACGTTTTTAGCAATGCATGGAATAAAACCCTCCAAACTGCGTCGAAAAACTTAGAAAAACAATGCAGAGCCTAAGGATTCAAGAGGTCTTCATCACACCAGGCCAACTAAAACAAAAACAGATACTCTAGTCTCAGTTAGAAGATTTATAGAAGAACTGCCTGCTCGAGAGTCTCATTATAGCAGATCTGATAACAAACTTCGCAAGTATCTGGATTCCCATTTATCAGTCGCAAAGCTTCACCAACATTTTTTACAAAAGAATCAAGATGAAACAGTATCATATGAGATGTTTAGATGAGTTTTTACAGAAGAATACAACATATCATTTGGATTCCCAAGAAAAGACATCTGTAAAGAATGTACTATGTTCATGACACGTTTACAACAAGCTGAAGAGACAAATAATAAGACATTGCTCAACAACAAGAAAAACCAATATGTATATGTATGCAGAACACTTTGCTCGAAAGGGACCAAACGAGGTTTTAACTTGCCTGCAGGATTATATCACACAAAACAAGAAGCCAGAGCAACGTATTTTACAACTTTTTTGCGACAACTGCTTCAGCCAGAACAAAAATAGATTTTTGTTTGTCTTCTTAGATCAGCTATGTGCCAATAATATTTTTGAAGCCATAGAAATCTGGTACCCAGTACCCGGTCACAGCATGTTGCCAGTCGACCGAGATTTGTGATTGAAAAACAAAGATTGAAGCGTGACAACGTTGACAACCCAAAAGTTTATGTTAATCTAATAAAAGTGTGTAAACAGAAAACTCCATTTGATGTCGTTTTTGTACAGCATTCGCTGAGGTCTAATGGATGCCTGGAAGAAGGCGATCGTACAATAAAGGTGAAACACTATAAATTATGATTAGACTCTTGCATAAAAGGAACTGTGCCGGGGATTTCGAAAGCTAGACGTGTCAAATTTTTGTTTAATGAGCAACCTTAGCTCAGTGCATCTTACTATGGCCCTATGGAACCATTAAAACTTTACAAAGTTGGTCATAGCCGTAAACTTCGTGGTGAACCCAACCTGGCCTATGATAATGAATACCTAAAAATTAAGCAGTTGAAATTTAACAACGTAACCCATCTTGTAAAGCACGTTAAATCATTGGACACGGAATTTTTTGCTTGAACCTTGTCTGAAAATGGAAGTATAATTCAGCAAAATGATGCCATTGATGAAGATAATATTGCTCAGTTACAAGAGGCCGACGCTGTTTATGAAAGTTTTGCTTTCGGTTAAGTTTTTTTATACTATGTTTACGTAGTCTTGAATTTTATTCACACATTATGTATTTTTTTCTTATAGCGTTAGGTACATAATAAACCTTTTTTGTAGTATAAACAATTTTTTTCTTAATATTATCCTTAATTTTAGACAAAATAAAGAAATTTCAACACAAAAAGTGCCTAAGTCCCAAATTATTATAATTTTTTTCTTGGTTATAACAAGACGTTTTTTCTTTTCTAATCATGGAAGCCCAAGCCACATTTTACAAAGAATACACTACAACACACATTTTGATCATAATATTTTGTGTAATATTTCATAATAAAAAATAAACCTTCAAACCGCAATATCTCAAAATTACCTACTTGTGACTAAGGCACTTCTTGCATTGACCCCTTCAATTGCTCGTCGTGTAAACCGAAATGTTTCATCGGTATTGAGATGTTGGTCTAAATGGTCCGAGAAAGGGGTTCAACATCGTCGCTGTGAATCTGGACGTCTTCGGAGGACTACAGATCACGAAGAACGTCGCTTAAGAGTTTTGGCCACAAGAGACAGATTTTCAGCAATTCGATCAATTGCAAATGATTGGATGAGAGGTATATGACTCAGAATGTCAATGTCATCTGTTTATCGCCAGATAAGATCTTATGGGTTGCGTTCATATCCTCGATTTTTATGTTTTCCCCTTACAGCACTTCACCGTCTACGCAGACTAGAGTGGACCAACAAAAGGGTTAACCGAGCGCAAGAATGGCATCAAATAGTGTTTAGTGACGAGTCCCAATTTTGCTTCTGGGACTACGATGGTCGTAGAGAACGTAAAAATCCAACATTTTTTGTGGAACGCAACACAGCCCTCACTCAAGGAGTTATGACATGGGGTGCAATATGTTATGGTAGCAGATCACCGTTGGTCTTTATTGACGGCAACCTAAACGCAGTTGGTTACATTGCTAATGTACTACAACCAGTTGGGCTTCCATATCTTCAGGGGCTTCAAAATCCCATTTTCCAGCAGGATGATGCGCGCCCTCTTACGGCAAAGGCTACAACACGGTTTTTGAACATTGTCGTCCTCCCATGGCCTGCTCGGTCGCCTTATTTGTCGCTCGTTGAACATAATAATAATAATAATAATATTTATTCATGTTAAGTTAGAATAACGTATTTACAATTGTCAAAAAAATCTAAAATTCAAAAGTTTCACCATAAAACCCTAGAAAATTATTAAAATCTAAAATGATGTATAATTAATTATATAACATTTAACTATATAAAACATACGCAGTCAACGTTCATTATTACTGCAATATAACCACAGTTAAACTTCATATTTTATATCACAGCTTAAAAAGTCATCATACGAAAAAAAAACTTTTTTTAGTAGAAATTGTTTTATTTTACTTTTAAATAGTTTAATATCTAAAGATTTTATATCATCGGGCAGTTTATTAAAATATTTAGGTGCTAAAAAGTTTGTTGAGTTTTGGGATTTAGTCAGTCTACAAGCTGGCAACTGTAGATCGTTTTTATTTCTAGTATTATAAGAATGTTTAGATTTGTTGTAATTATATTTCATTAGATTTATTTTTGTATATACTAAAATTTCATAAATTTAAATACATGGCAAAGTTAATATTTGTAATTCTGAAAACTTTGACTTACTGTTTTCTCTATACTGTAAATTACTTATGATCCGTACAGCTTTGCGTTGCAATGCAAACAATCGTTGCTAGTCTGCACCCTGACCCCAAACTAAAATTGAATAAGAGAGCAAAGAATGACATAGAGCGAAATAAACTGTTTTAAGAACTGGCAATGATACAGAATTAGCTAAATTTCTAAAAAGATATATGTTTTTTATTAGTTTTTTGGCAATGCTGTCAATATGAAAATCCCATTTTAAAATTTTGTCAATAATAACGCCCAAGAATCGAGTGTGATCATCAAACGTTGTATTATCTATGTTGCAGTTACTGAGAGAAAAAAGTACATGAACTGTTTTTGTTTGGTTTAACGTTAGCTTGTTATTAGAAAACCATTTTTGCACTTTTACTTGTGCACTAGATGACGATGCTGCTAAATCTGCCTGATTCTTTCCATTAATTGGTATAGTAGTGTCATCAGGAAAGAGTATGTAATCAGCAAGAGGATTTATTTGTGGTAAATCGTTGATATAAATTAAAAATAAAAGTAGCCCTAAAACAGACCCTTAAGGAATCCCATAACTGATTCTACCCCTTTCAGATAACTTCCCATTTAGTTTTACTTGTTTTGTCCGGTTTTTTTAATATGATGCGATCATGAGTGTGGCATTATTTGTGAAATTATATGATTTAAGCTTATCTAACAGCACATCATGTTGTACACAGTCAAAGGCTTTTGACAAATCGCAAAATACTGCAATTAGATGCTCTTGTTTGTCAAAACTTTCAATACTTTTTTCAATTAAAGTTATTAAAGCCAAAGTTGTATTTTTGTTTTTTCTAAAACCAAACTGATTTTTATAAAACAAATTATTTTTTTCAAAATAATTTTTGATTTGTGCAGCTAGAACCTTTTCAAAAACCTTTGATATTATAGGCAGAAGCGATATAGGTCTATAGCTATTTATATCATTTATTTCTCCTTTTTTAAAGACTGGAACTACCAAGGCTTCCTTAAGTGTATTGGGATATATATTATGTGCAATACATTTGCATATATACAAAGAAATTTTAGATATTAGTAATGCTTGCAGAAGTAACTTTGATCCTAATGGTCACATACAAGGAACACGATCTGACAAATATAAATCTATTATTGCTCCTCTATATTTTGTACAGCCTGGGTATTTAGAAACACCAAAAAGATTTAAAAAAATATTAGGAAAAGGAATGTTTAAAGAAGTTAACAATGATGATACTGATTATGTTTATTGAGATGATGTTAATGAATTAGTTGACAAGTTAAGGTTGTTAGTAGCATCTAAAACAGCAGGCCACACAAACGAAATCGTCTCTACTATAGAAGAACTACGCGAAGCACAAATAATTGAATAAAACAATGATTTTAGATAAATTTGGTCGCCATATAATTAAACATACTCAAATATCTGTTGAAAAAGTGCAAAATGATACACATAAAACAATGCCTAATATGTTTTACAACCATATTTTATTATTTCAGACAAATAGACTTCTAGATAATAAATATCTGATATGGTCAGACAAAAGTTCTTATTCATTCCCATTGGAAAATAGTATAATTGATAATTTATCTATAAATCTTGAAAACGCTATACTAAAGATAAATGGAAAACCTTATACAAGCGAGCAGGTTACTAATTCTCGACCTAAATTAGGAGACAAGATATCGTTTGAAGTACGCAATTACGAAAATTAAACTGCTATAAGATATTTAAAAACTTTATATGTTGAAATAGTAGTTAAATGTCCGGTCAAAATAAAAAGTGGTTCAGTGTAAAAATGCCTAGACGAAAAGCAACAAAAAAATCTGTTCCATCTTCTATAAAAAGAGATATAGTTTTAGAATTGCATAAACCTACACGAAGAAATTTCAAAAGACGTCGGGTTATAATAAAAGGTATTAATGAAACATTACAAGCTGATCTTGTCGATATGGTTTCGTTTTCAAAACAAAACAACCAATTTAAATACATACTTGTTGTAATTGATTGCTTTTTAAAATATGTATGAACACTTCCTTTAAAATTACAAAATGCAAAACATGTTACTGGCGCAATAGAAAAAATATTATCACGTTTAAAGCATTTGCCAAAAAACATACAAACAGACGAAGGATTATAATTTTACAATAGTACATTTAAAAACTTGATGAAAAAGTATGTTAATCACTATACTACGTTTAGTAGAAAAAAGCATCAATTGTAGAACGTGTTAATCGAACTTTAAAAAAACATAATGTGGAAACGATTTAGTTTACAGGGTAATTACAAATGGATAAACATATTAGATGATATTAAAAATCTATACAATAACACTTTTCGTCGTACAATTAAAATGGAACCATCTATGGTTAACAAAAACAACGAAAAATCTATTTTACAATCTGCATACTCACACATAAAAATAACAAACCAAAATAACAAATTTTCGTTGGGGGATTATGTAAGAATTAGCAAATACAGAAATGCATTTGAAAAAGGGTATACCCCTAATTGGTCTAATGAAATTTTTATAATTAGGAAAGTTAAACTAACTAACCCAACTACCTATTTGCTAAAAGACATAAAAGGGGATGATATTTTAGGAGGTTTTTATGAAATGGAATTGCAAAAAGTTAAACATCCGGATACGTACTTAATTGAAAGAGTTTTACGAAAGAAAGGTACTAAAATGTATGTAAAGTGGTTAGGCTTTGATGAAACTCACAACAGCTGAATAAACAAAAACAGTATTGCATAAATAACATTAGATTAAGCTACTGCCTAATATATTTACTAAGGTATGATAAAATCTCTAATACTGAAATAAAAAACGTATCATTAATTCAAGCATTTATTGTTTATTTCAACTTTACATTTTTTAAATATTTACATATCTCATACATTATAACTCTATTTTATTTTTGAATAAATTCAATGTTTGTTGTTTCACCAACAGCTCCTCGGCTCACGAGATAGATGTTTTTTCCGGAACCAATCAAGCTACTAATTTGGTTTATGTCTTCAATCGAAAACTTGTTAATAAATCTTTGTGGTAGAGGTACTCTAAAATCTTGGCATTCGACAATCACATGCTCCCCAAATTTACCATATATTTTACTAAACCACTTTTTTTTTATACTGCTCATTTATTAATAGACTTCTAGCACTTAGATAAGGAACCAAATGAGAAGTTTCGTTCAAGTTTACAAAAAATGATTCCACCTTTATTTTTTTCTTAAGTTTATTAAAAAGAATAAGATACTAGTATTAAATCTTCACAAATATTACCTTTATATACATACAATAGCATCCCCACCATGACTACGAACTTCCCCGACTGACCTACATCCGATCATAACCGAAACGAAACGACTCCTACAATTTTTTACGATTCTTCCACTACCAATACGAACTATCCCGACTTACAAAATCCGAATGCAACTGGAGCATACCCGAAACGAAACAATAGCAACGAAATTTCACGATAACCTACCGATTCCACCCGAGTGAGCCAGGATCCTCACTACATAACTACTGTTGCTAATGAGTTTAGTTAAGGGAATGACAATAACATTTCTTATAACTTTAATTAGGTTTACTGTTAATCCAAAGACATCCCGACTGTTTAAATTTTTTAATAAAGTTATTATATCCCTAACAATGTTAAATGTTATTGGTTCAAATTGAAAACTCAATTCAGCGTCAATCCTTGTTGTGTTGTTTATTTGACAAGGTTCTCTGCTACATTTAGAAAAAAGTTGTTAAAATCGTCTGAAGAAAATTTGTGATCCATTAATTCAATTTTGTTTTTTCTCTTGTCGTTAATAATTTCCCACATTGTTTGTATTGATGAATTCGAATTTTTAATTAGCGAATCATTATATTCAATTTTAGCGTTTTTTATTGCTAGTTGATATTTTCTACGAAATTCTGTTTTTTGGGATTTTAGAAAATTATTTCTTGGGTACAACTTACTTGTTTCATGTAAAAAAAGTTTTTATTATAATTATATATAAAATTTGGTTTGGATTTATAAGTTTTATTAGGAAACGCATTTAAAAAATTATTGTGTAAAATTTTTACAAAACTGTAAAATTTTTGAACCGCTGATATATTATTGTACTCAATAAAGTCCCAAGAAAGTGTAGTTTCCTTAAAAAATGTATTTACATTTACACCAAGTAAAGTTACTGGACGACAAACTTTACTAACTACTTTTTGTTTATTTTTATCTGTTGTGGGAGGTTAAAAATATAAAATTTGTCCATGATGATCGGATAGATTTGTTTCCACTGACAGTGAAAAACTTACCTTTGTACTAAGGTTTTAGAATACGTTGTCTATACAGTTTTTTCCTCTAGTTGTGGAGTTTACCATTTTTTTTATATCGTATGTGGCAAGTAAATCACAAAACTGAACGCATTTTCTACTCTTACTTCCAAATAAAATATTAAAGTTACCAGCCATTATGACATTTTTTGTTTTTAAAGAATTTAAAACTTGTTCAATTTTAGCTAAAAAACAAGAAAAATTGCCAGATGGTGATCTATAAACAGATAAAACTACTACATTTAATAATATTACATAAATGCCAGATAACTCACAATCTTTTTCATTAGACAAATTTACAACAAATTTTCAAACATGTGAAATTTAAAAGTGGTTTAATTAAAATTAAAAAACCTCCTCCCTTTAAGATACTACGTGAAAATGACGATGCCACGACATAATTACAAATTTTTAAAAACTCGACTTCGTCTGTTTTTAACCAGTGTTCAGTCAAGCAGATAATTGTTATATCTTTGTCACAAAGGTATGACTCCATTGCATTTATTTTATTTCTCACAGACTGCGTATTTAAATGAAGAATTTTTGTGTGTTTTTTAGAGTTGTCATTTTCAGTCGATTGTCTTTTTGACTTGTGTACATTTGTGTTTATACTTTGTCACTTGGTTGGAAAAAAATATCGCGTAACGTAAGTTCCGCAAGGCCACTTTTGTTCATCTAACGCTGCATTTAAGTTTGTAGAAAAAATCATCACTTTAAAAGAACTATAATGATCTGGATGCTTTGATTGCATTTGTTCACATTTTGCTTCTGAAAAGTATTGTGTTAAATAATTTGGGACATCTTCTGTTTTTGTTTTTGGATGTAATCGAGAAACGTATAGAAACGATTTCTTAGGTACGATGGTTAGTTCCGTAGATTTTGCTTTACCTATTATATTGTTTCTGTCGTGTTTCTGTTTTAATTGATTTTTATTTACAGTAGTCCAAGCAGTTTTTTTAAGATTTGTATTCATATAGTTATCAGCAAAGCCGGCGTTTATTGTGTGGCATATGTATCAAATGCTACATATAGGAGAATTCATATGTAGCAATGCTACACACGGGAAAATGCGAAAAAACAACAGTTTTTTGATAATTTATCATTCATTATCGCAAAAATCAACTTACCTATGTTACTTAAAAATCATTATTATAAATTTATTATCTATTACGATTCAACATTCATAGATTAGATTTTATTAAAACTCCCGTCATTTCGTGAAGTTCTTGAAAACTGCAATAGGATAGGTAGCAGCGCAGCAGTTACGTCTAGCCGATCTACGCAAATACTGTTATGAAAACATGAAACACACTATCACAGCAGTCACTAGTCAGCAGGTGTTCGTGTTCTTATCATTAATTCACCGCGGTAGTACTTTTATTGTTAGTTTTTACCTACATACATTACGATGTCGATGTACCGGTTTCTAATACGAAAACCGAAGGAAGCAGAGGAAACTGAATCAAGCGACTCGAAACCAAATACGAGTATTATACCTAGTTGCAGTAGTAAAGATATTAATGTGGCGAATGAACGTAGTTCTGAATGTGAATTCAGTGCCTCGCCCTCTACTCCTACAAATGTTACGGATAAGATAACTAATTCTAATCGCAAAGGTAAACGAAAAAAACTGTTCAAACTGAAGGTATAAGATTTAATATTCATACATAGAATTTCAGAAATACTAAAATTATTACGATAGGGTAACTTTGTGATAATATATACAATAATTTAGTAATGAGGATTGATGTTTAATGTTTTTACAGGTAAACAAGGACGTCATTTTAAATTAGATTGGCTAAAAACATACCAATGGCTTATGAGTCTTGATAAAAAGTATGAAAAAGTTTTTTGTTCCATCTTTACCGAGGCTGTGAATCTAAAGTTACTCCTGCCGCCTTTAAACAGCCAACACCTGAATGCCAAAAAAGCGTTTGTAATTAATGGTTTTAATGCATGGTCTCGAGCTCTCAACTCTTTCAAAAATCATGAAAAAGGAGAATTTCATCGTCATTGTTGTACTTAAATTGCTAGTATGAAACAAGTACCCATTATTTAGCAACTTTCAGCCGGAAAAGAAGAATCTATGGTTGCAGCTCGAAAAGCTCTTTTTTTCAAAATATTTGAAACTATTCAGTTCCTTGCTCGAGAAGGAATCGTCTTTCGAGGTTCTTACAATAAAGAAGATCACGCTGAACATTCCAAATTTACTCGTTTACTACAGCTGCGCGCGAATGATATTCCAGAACTAAAAAACTGGTTGCAACGTAACTCGCAGAAATGGATTCATCACTCAATCATCGAAAAAATTTTAAAATTGATGGCAGATTTTATTTTACGAAAAATTGTTTCTCTTGTTCAGGAACAAAAATATTTCGCGATTATGCTTGATGAGACATCGGATTTGTCTCGTTTGGAACAGGTGTGCATTTCATTCCGCTATGTAACAGATCAATTGGTGATAAAAGAAGACTTCCTTGGGTTTTATGAAACTGGCAGCACCCAAGCTGATACTTTATTTAAAATTGCCCAAGATGTGGTATTACGATTCGGACTCGATATGACTAATATTCGTGGTCAATGTTATGATGGTGCATGAAATGTCAGTAGACACATGTCAGGTTTACAAACACGAATTTTGGAAGTTAGTCCGTCAGCTTTATTTGTTCATTGTGTGGCGCACCGCCTCAATCTTGTGGTTCAAAATGCGTTAACAGGTATCACGAAAATCAAAAACTTTATAGGCACCGTACAAGATTTGATCACGTTTGTAAAAGGTTCTCCACGTCGCTTAGCAGTATTCTCAGAACTAGCAAAAACTCAACAACAGGTACAGGAAGAACTACGATCTCAAGAAGGAGATTCCAAAGAATCGAAAAAAGCTTTACCTACGTCGCTCTTGAATTACTGTCCTACGAGATGGTCAGTTCGTATAAAATCGTTGAAAAGAGTTAAAGATAACTACGTCACTCTCGTAAACTTTTTAAACGAAATGGCAGATGATGCTAACTATGATTCAACTATTACTTCAAAGGCTGGCGGATATTTGAAGAAGATGGAGTCTTTTGCATTTTACTTCAATTTATTGACATTGATATCCATCTTCGAAATTGTCAAAAATTTAAACGAAGCTCTACAAAAACATGATCTAAACATTAGTAATTCTCATACCAGCATCAGCATAACCCAAGGATACTAAATGAATAGGATTGCTCGATTCGTATTCTCGCAATGTAAGCCGCCCCACTCCCGTAAATCTTGACGCGTGACGTCAGCCGGAGACCACATATCGGCTCGCTGATTATAAATAGCGCTTAAATACACTTTAAATCTAACGGTTTTGCGATTTTTTTGATAGTAATTATTACATTTCTTGGTGTTTTACTCGTTCCAATACGTGCCTACAAGTTGCTTATAAGAATTTCGAATTATTATCAGGTTTAATTTAAAATTTAAACTTATTTACATTATATTAGATACTGAGGTATTTGGTTGCGATAACAACCGGATTGCAACCAAAAATAAAAATCTTAAGATTATATACCACAAGTTCCCAAAAGGCACCGATTTAGTGTTCATTACAATTAAAAATGAATGGATTAGGCGTTGTAAAAGGGCTGATAACATGAACCCTAATACTAGCGTAATTTGTTCTACTCATTTTACAGAGGAGAGTTATGAACGAGATTTACAAAATGAATTATTAGGTTTTTTAAATAAAATTGATTAATATAAATTTAGTAAACTTTAAGGTAAAAAATTACATTTAAACATAATTAAGTTAAAATTAATCTGCTGTTTAAATTATTTTCACTTAAACGGAAAGAAACTTTCACAAAAAATTAGTGTTTGCTGTTTGATGCATTCACTTTGAACATTTCCACGGTGATTCTTTAAAAAAAAGGCCCACAAGTTGTAAAAAAACTAAGTATTAAAATTAAGAAAAAAGAAAACATTTGGACATTATTATGGCGTTTTGCAAATTAAGGATCATTATCAGAATGAACTATGAATATATAAAGCTTAGTGAAAAAAGACGTAGAAAGAAAACAGCGAATACAACAGCTCAAGAAACCGATGAAGAAAGAATAAAACGAAGAAAATTAAATAAAATTTCAAAATAAACTTGTAGTGTGTTGTTATTTTTTATTTTTGTCAACCTTCAATTTGAATACATTTATTTAACCATTAATAGTACACTTTATTTTGTCCATAAATTATAAAATTAATAGCAATTTTTCTATAGTTCAATTTAAAAATGAATGCATCCACGTCTTTTTTCACTAAGCTTTATATTTTTATAGTTAATTCTGATAATGGTCCTTAATTTGCAAAACGCCATAATAATGTCTAGAAAAATGTTTTCTTTTTTCTTAATTTTAATACTTAATGTTTTTACAACTTGTTGGTTTTTTTTAAGAATCACCGCGGAAATGTTCAAAGTGAATGCATCAAAACTATTAATTTTTTGTGAAAGTTTCTTTCCGTTTAAGTGGAAATAATTTAAACAGCATATTAATTTTAACTTAATTATGTTTAAATGTAATTTTTTACCTTAAAAAATTATAAAAAAAACATCAAAACTAATTAATAAAAAAAAATATTTCGATTATGAACATTATTGTCATTACTTGTTAAATCAAAATTTGTCAAATTTACTCAAATAAAATATTTAGAAGCCTTTTAAGGTGCATCTTAATACAGATTCTAATAGAAGTATAGAGAGCGAGGTCTCCGCGTGACGTCAGCGCGTCACATGATCTCGGCAGAATAAATCGAGCGATCGAGCAATCCTATTCATTTAGTATCCTTGAGCATAACCATTCGAAAAATTGAAAAATTACGTACTGAGGATGCTTTCAAACAACATTGGTCAAATGTTACATCTGCTGCCGAAAAATTGGATATCGAATCGGTGTCTGTTTGTACCAAGAAAAGCACCCAAACGTTATGAATCTCAAAGTTTACGTCATATTTTTTCTACCTCAGAAGAATTTTTTCGTAAATTGTACATTGAAGTTATCGATTCCACGCTTGCATCTCTACGAAGGAGATTTGACTCCGGCAGTCTAGACTTTTTAACAAAGGTTCAGAACTTCATTTTGAATAAAGAAGACCATGTCGACGACATTCTGTCATTTTATAATAGCGATAACTTCGATAAAACCCGGTTAATTTTACATCGCGATTTGCTTTTAGACTTCTTCAAAAGTAAATTGCGTCTAAAAATGTAACGGAGGTTATTGAATTCCTTCGAAGTAATTTAGATTTAAAAAATCTCATCCCGGAACTATTACGGTCTGTAAAAATATTTTTAACTGTCCCAGTCTCCAATTATACTTGTGAAAGGTGTTTTTCGGCGCTTCGACGACTCAAAACTTACCTGCGTACAACATTAATCGCTGAAAGCCTTAATCATCTAGCTGTATTATATGTACACCAAACTATTGACATTGATATTGAAAAATGGTTAAATGATTTTATTTCGAAAAACAATATGAGATTAGCGACTTTCAAGCTTCTTGCGTAGATAATTTTTTATTTTATTTGATCAATAAAGTGAAAAGTGTGAAATTTGTTGTTTTTTTTGTGTGTGGGGTGGAGGAATTTTCAATATGGGATAAGAGAAGAGGCAAACGCCGACACGTTGGCAATTTTTGGTTTGCTACACACGGGGAAAATTTACTTCGCTGGCTTGTAACCTGCGTTTGAATCTTTTATGTCAGACCCCGTAATTAGATTCAACTGGCTAAATTTGCGGTTTCTTTTTTTTTTCTTTCGATTGATTGGTTCGACGTTAGCATCGAAAACGTTTTGCTCGTTATTTTATTACGTGTGATTTAAGTTTATTGGTATTTCAAGTTGTTTTACAATTATTACTGTTTTTTTTTGAATGCATAAAGTTCCGTGGTTTTGATTTTGATTTAGTGTTTTACTTGTTTATCTCAGTAAAATAACAATGCTGGATAATTTACGACTTCCTTTTTGAATGTAATTTGATCCGTTTTTCTTGGTATCTTTACTTTGTTTATATTGGGTTCTCTTATAAGCGCGATTGCAAACCACCTGCAATTTAGCGAACTAAGCGTTTTTGGTGAGAAATGTTCCTGTCGTAGGTCTACGTGATAGAATTCACGTGGCCAATTATAGTTTTCATCTTTGTTAATTTAGTTCGTTTAATGTTCTATCTTTTACAAAGATTTTACGGCGCAAGTTCATGAAATAAAGTGGGAATAGGAAGTTTTAAAAGAGGTAAAATTTTGTTTTGGGGATGATTATTGTTTTCGGAGGCAATTAAGAAGTACCGGGTACCGTGATGTAGTTGAGTGGTTAGGGTACTTTTACCCTATCGTTATGTAATGCCGCGGAAGTTGGAACCGTGAAAATTAAGTGTAGTGGTGGAAAAGTTTGATTTTCCAAATTTCGTAATTTACGGTTTAAATAGACTTCATGGTTTCCAAAAATAAAAACTCACGTTCGAGGGATTTATTTTCGATGTTTTGTGTGGAAAAATCCTTTCTTCGCCGTTGTGCGGCTTAAATTATATTGTGAAATCAATCTTCCGCCGGTATTCTATTGTTTGGGGGTTCCACCGAGCTTGTATCGGACTACGGTACACCTGGAGCGACCGGAGTTCAATCTAAAGTCGTAGCTTTCTGAAACCACTGTGGCCCGCAGTTTACCTGGAATCTACAATTGAGTAAAGGTATTTAACGAATTTGTATTACCGTGTAGTGAACCGCGATTGATATGAAGTAAAAGCTTTGATTTGAGCCGATTGAATTACGGCTAACGTTAAATATTTTAAGAAACACTTAAAGGTGTTTGCGTGAAGTTCGAATTAATTAATTTTGTTTTGTGTGTATGTAAAAGTAAATCTTATTCATGCAAAGGAGATAATGTAACGAAATGTAACGATATGTAAACTATAATTTGTTTGAACGTTTAGTTCAAAGCAAAGTTTCGGACGTATATTTTATAACTTGTGTATTTTTATTTTATTTGAATTTGTTTATTACTTATGCGGTCAAGGCCTTGAAGTTTATTTTTATTATGTTTTATTTGAAAAAGACGAGTTAACGCTATTATCAGTATTATTTTCTTTTTATATATTTTAATTTTTGTATTCAGATTGTTCATTTTTTTTGTTGTTTTGTCTTGCTTATTATTATTTCATTTCTTTTAATTGAATTTGTTTGATATTCATTATTATTTTTTTTTTAAATATTCAGTCAATAAATGTTAAATTGTTAAACTGTAAAAAGCTTTTATTCATTCAGCTGCCGCGTACGTAATTTTTGTTTATAAGTGTATTTCAGAATAGTTACAACTCAAGGTAAGTTCCGGGGTTGTAACCAACCAGATGAGCTTTCGGGTTATCAGGGGTCCGGAAGCTACGATCATCGTGACCTTGATTGGCGCCCTAACCGATTTTTGAGTTTTTTACCGTTTTAGTTCGATTTTCTGTCAATCTCGTTTCCAAGTTATCACGGAATTTTAAAATATAACCCACCCCGTCTCCACTGAGCAACCGGCACAACATCGTTTATGTTACCTCATTTCAGGCAGTGGCTTTGTTTTAACTTTGGCATGTAACAGGCTCTGGTTATCAGCAGAAGTATATTGAACATCTGGTAATGTACATGTATGGGATATAATTGGTAGGCGACTGGGTAATTTATCACACCCTCCAGATAGCTTACACGATCTCTAGCTACGGATTGAAGAAGCTTGGGACGATATACCACAAGCAGCTATAGATCACTTGATGCCAAGACGTCTAAATGAGTGCATTACAAATCGTGGCGGAGCAACTCATTATTGAAAAAACTTTTTAAACTTTTGTTATTTTGTTTTTAAATTTTAATCTTCACTTTGTTTCATGAAAATAGACGTTTCCTAAAAATTTTAATAAAACCGTTCAACAACTTCTAGGTGTTGCAATTTTTCTAGAAGTCAGTATATTTCTATACATTTAGAAATATTTACATTTACAGCTTAAATTTAACCCAATTCTTTTCTGTAGAAATTTAAAAATTTTTAATTAAACTGCTTTCATATTGTCTCAAATTCTAATAAACTTTTAAGACTATTATTAGGTTATATGATTAATAAAGTTAATTTTGTACAAAAATTTTTACTAAAAAATGTACACTACAAAGTTTTATCTTTTTACGAAATAATTTAAAAAAAAATTTTTGTGTTTGTTTAAGCTTTGTTATAAAAAAAGACCACAAACTGTTTGTTTACTTGATATACTAAATCTTTGTAAGCGCGTAAACAGAACCAAATAAAAATTTTTTGTTGTTTTTTTTTCATTAGCTTTAAAAGCTGCGTTTGTATAATTAAGTTTTTAAGTATTTTTGCTTGATATAACTTAAAACAAAAATGTTAAGTATACGGTAAGTATTTAGTCTTTATAGCCTAAAATATTATGTTTAAAAATATAAGACATAAAACTACAATTAAATTTAATTAAGGTAGAAGCTTAATGTTTGCGCATAGTTTTTGTTTAAAATTGTTCTACTAACTTTGCAATGCATTACATATATAATACCGTGTAATGCTTGTATAACACCTCGTAATGCTTATACAATTTCATACAATACTGTTTAAACAGTATAATATGCGGAACCTAAATATCCGTATAAGTCCTATAGTCAGAAGAGACCTAATAACAATATTTACGTTCTTGCCAAAAAAACAACTAACGTGTAATAAGTTTTAATTAAAAAACGTATAAATAATTTTAAAAAACCGTAAACGGTTAAATTTGATCCTGTTAAAATTAAAGTGATTGTAAGAGGTTTTACGCTGTATTAGATCAACGTCGGATGCTCAAATATTGAATTATATCTATGATATTAATTTAAAAGTTGAAAAACATTTTTAGAATTTCAAGTACGTCCTCGCTGTCGACCGAATTTTAATATAATCATTAAAAGTATTTCATATAAGCTTATAGATGTCTTGTATAGGAAAATTTAATAAAACTGAAGATAAAATTGTTAATTTTAAAGTAGAACGAGCAGAGCACAATAGATAGTTTACGTGGCTTATAAATTTTCCCAAAACGTTTTTGTTTAACTTTTATTATTCTTTAAAACAAATTTTATAATTATTTCTAAAAAATTATTTTTTACGTTTAAACATGTTTTATATTTAATTTAAAGTAATGTCTATTAAGATAAATTAATATTGTGACTGGTAACAGCGATAAAACAATTATCGTGATATCATAACGAGCTTAAAATGATTATAATCAGAGGGGTAGGTGAGTTTGGATGAAAATTTTAGTTACCACTTGACCCAAGTAATAAAATGCTTGCAGCGACGCTCTACAAAAATGCCTTTTATTACATAATTTTAACTAAAATGATTTTGCTTGAGCAGCTTTTACTTTAACAAGTGATTTGTATAGCTTCAAAGACTGCATCGCTTTTAAAGAGAAATTTATCAAAACCCACATTACACGCTTGTCCAAATATTTTGAAACAATTACTATTGCTAAAGTAACATATTAACACATTCCGGTCGAGCAAATCCTCTTAAATTAGTACAAATCTTTAAACTTAAAAAATATCTAACTATAATTATCGGTAGTGCGTAGTACGCAACATTTAGCACTTTATATATACATACGTTTATAATATTACGTAATCAATGTGTTAAATAATTAGAAACACAAGAAGCAGTCACAATATCAACTTTTTCATGTTTTAAACAGCGGGGTGCTTTAAATGCCCAATTTGTATAATATTCAAAGCACATTTATATAAAGTAATTACTGTTTCAAAAAATGTTAATAATTACCTGGTTCATGTAGGAGCGTACAAATTCCATGGATTGTTCCAAAGCATAAGTATCGCTGCTGCACGAGTCAATAATTATAGCGCCTAGTGTGATATTTGGAAGTAGATCGGGACTGTTATTAATTTCGTCAAGAGCGTAAAGCATTGCTTCCAATCTTTGCATGCCTTTTTCCTCCTTTACAGCTCCACATGGAAAATCCGGTCTTCCGCTAATTTGTTCATGAAGGGGAAATATTCCTCCGAGTATAATATCTCCATTTATACGAATTAATTTTCTCTCAATATCCGGTACCGCGACTGTAGGTGTTAACAGCTCCAATAGCTGAAGGAGCATCAGCAGTGATACTGCTGTAGGCTTCATGAACAGAATTTTTCTGCTCCAGTCAGCCACTAATCGAGTCGCGAAATTAAAAATAAAATTAGTTCATAATAAAGTTTGAAAACTAAAACTAAACGAGGAAAGTCCCTCTAAATTAAAATAGACACTGTTCCTACATAACGAAAACTTTTTAGTTACTTTGCCATTTAAAAGAATTATTTAAAAAAAAAGTCAATTATAATACTCCACATAAGTTTGACGGTAAACAGAGTTTAGGTTAATGTTCGTCGATAAGGAAGTTATGCAGGACTGAATCCCTTTCCGAAGAATTGGATATAATATAGGGGTTGTACTGGCACCTGCGTGAAGCGAACTCTGTTGTCATAGAGATGAGGCGAGATCTGTGACGCCAGCTACCGTCGCCACCCGGGTGGTGCCTATGAGCATCAATCGCTAATCTGATTCGAGTTCCTCAAGCACATGTTCACAGTACACGTGAATATATAGCACCTGTGTTATCAAAACACTGATAAGACTTAAAATCCTGTTGACATTCACAATCAAAGAAGTTTGCATTGTTTACGAGCAAACTTTTCTATACATCAAAAGCACTAAGTTTCCAACATCTAAAGCTCGAAGACTATTTTACGGCTAAATTGATTTAGTCTTTTTCAGTTGTTAAATCTTTAGACGCTATATTTTCAATTAAACAAGCAACAAGCGTCTTCCTTTACGTCGCTTTTAAATCCTTTAATATTTTACCATGTCCCTTATTCCTTTAACATTGTTACTCAACGTTGTTTTGTGCTCCCTTTTATTATCAATCATTTGTTGACAAATATTTTATTTAAACGATTCTCTCTATACGTTACCCACAAATTGTATTCTGCTACTCTTTATTTACAATTCTCAGTTTCGTAACTATATAAACATATTTTCTGATTAATTAAAATAATACATAATAATTACATAAACACCCAAATTAAATCTATTAAATAATAAAGCTCTAACAACTTCATTGTTTCCTACCTTATATCTCCTTAATTTTTTTTTGTCACTTTTGTTATTTCTTCTTCGTTTGTAAAATGATTACTTTAGGAAACAATAACATTTTTTTTTAATTAACGTTGTTTATAAAACGTTTGTAAAGTTAATTTTTACATTTTTATAAAAATGTAATTTTTATGACGAATCCAATTTGGGTTTAAACTTCACAAAATTAAATGTACATATTTATTTCTTGTGCCAACAAGGCAAAAGTCAATTTAAAATTTGTTTGTTAGTGTAGTTACGTAATAGACAAAAAAGCTCTAAAGCGGCAAAATGATAAGTAGCAATCTATATAAAACTAAGTGTTCAAAGTCAATTATTATAATAAAACGAGTTCTACGACAGGTGCAAAAGTGCAAATCTTGAACCTCAGTTAAAATTGAAAAAAAAGCGTGTTAATGCCAAATTTGTAATAAATGTAATACCAACAAAATATTTTTAATTATTTAAAAAACAATTTTTATTTAAAAAAAAAAATTTTTACAAAAAGCTACATAAAAAATAATGTACGTTCCTCTAGTTCAAAGTTTTGTAGCATAACTCACTCACATGCAAGGCTGTTTAAATTACAATGTAAACATGGGTTATTGAAACATTTATAATTTTTAAATTTCAAACTTGAGAAATTGTAAACATACTTATGATTACTCCACATGTAAAACAATCCATTTGCAAACGTAAGTTGTTACGCTATATTTAGACTTACGGAAGATCAGCAATTTGCTAACAATGTGTTACATTATAGTAACCCACATTTGTAATAGTAACCATAAATATGCTAACTTTGTATTTCACAACGATTGTAAATATTGTATATAAATAGTAGACAGTTATTAATAAAATTATCATTCAACGTTAAGTTGTTTGATCACTGACACCTGTCCTAGAATCTGGTATCGTAATTTGGTTAAATATGGTCCTTTGAACAAAAACGAAAAAAGAAGTTCTACTGCCACGGCCTACTACAGCCGATTCCAAAATTTTTACAAACTTAAACTGTTAAATTAAGTTCTATTTCCGGTCCATACCATGACCAACAATTCAAGAAAGAGCAAAAAAGTTCCACTGCCACAGCCCACCACAACCGATTCCAAAATTTAACAGACTTACAAACTGTTAAATTAAGTTCCATTTTCGGTCGATACCGAGACCATCAAACTAAGAAGAAGTTATTTCCGGTCCATCCGCGACCATCAAACAAAGAAGAAGTTATTTCCGGTCCATCCGCGGCTATCAAACTAAGAAGAGGTTATTTCCGGTCCATCCGCGACCATCAAACTAAGAAGAAGTTATTTCCGGTCCATCCGCGACCATCAAACTAAGAAGAAGTTATTTCCGGTCCATCCGCGACCATCAAACTAAGAAGAAGTTATTTCCGGTCCATACGCGACCATCAAACGAAGAAGAAGTTAATTCCGGTCCATCCGCAACCATCAAACATGAAGAAATTATGGTGTACGAAATTAATTTCCAAGACAGCTACTTCAAAAATGATGAATATTTGTTAGCCGAACGGTCCTACGAAGTAGCAGTTGAAGGTTTACAACAAAAGATTGTTACAACTCAAAAGGTCCAAGAAGTATCTAAACCAAAGCTAAAACTTCCTAAAATAGAAATTCCATTTTTTGACGGAAGCTATGAAAACTGGCCTACCTTTAATGACATTTTCCTTAAAGTTATTCATGAAAATCCATCCTTAACCAAAATTGAAAAAATGCAATACCTTAAACCCACATCCGAAAACAACCAAGCACAATGGTGCAGCATTTACAAATTACTGACATCAACTACGAAGTGGCTTGAGAGCTACTTCCGAAGCGGTACCAAAATCAAAAACTAATCATTTCCAAATTAATTGACAAAATCATAGACATACTGCCAATCCAGAATGAATCTACGGATAAACTACGACAACTGCATGATGTTATCACCGAATGTTTAAAAGCAATTGACAACTTAGGCGTTAATACTACCTCTTGGGGGCCAATAGTTGCACGTATCATAACTCGAAAGTGGGATCAAGAAACCAATCATCTATACGAACAATCTCTGTAGGCACCACACGAAATCCAAGACCTACAAGAGTGAATGGACTTCCTGAACCGAAGATTCGAGTCATTAGAATCAGTCACGGCGGCCAAGAAGACATGTTATAACGAAATGTAACAATCGTCTAGATTTAACAACTACAATTTGAATCCACATTCTACAATCCACAATTCCAACTGCTGCGAATACTATAAGCAGCAACATCTAATATATACCTGCCGAAAGTTTAAAGCGTTATCTATTATTGGCAGGATTCAATTCATAAAAGAACGACGACTCTGCTTCAACTGCTTGAACCACGATATCACGAAGAGACGCCGAAGTCAATTGCGGTGCCTTCAGTGCGGTCAACAGCATTATACAATGCTACACAAAGAAAGACAGACCAACTCAAAACCATATAATAGAAACACAACCTCCAAATATTCAAACAAGATATCAAGCCAAAATTTGCAAGAAAAAGCGACTTCTATTACCAGTCATTTTGGAAGATAAGACCAAACTACAATATTCGCCACGGCCCTTGTACTAATTAAATCAGCAACAGGAACCATGGAATATTTACGAATACTGATTGATCCAGGATCGCAATCATTATTCATGACAGAAAGAGCAGCGCAATCCTTGGGGCTACCAAGAGAGAAGATAAGAGCGAAATAACAGGTCTGGGAGCAGAAGACCCAAAAATAGCAACCACAAAAATTCAAGCTGAGGTACACCCACGTTTTCCAAGCAACTTCATACTACCTGTACCCGGCCCAATTGATGCACTTCTGGGGGCCGAAGAATTTGGAAAAATAATTCAGCATGGCATTGAGAAAACAAAAGATGGGTTACTGGATCAACAGACGGAACTAGGTTGGATATTATTAGGAATTGCAAAAGAATATCAACACGATGATATAAAAATTATCAGCATGATTAACCGCACCGAAGAAGACCAACAGTTAACAAAGTTTTAGAATCTCGAAGAAGTGTCAATGAAAAAAATCATTTCTCCAGACGACGCAGCATGTAAAAAACATTACACAGAGACGACTAAAAGAAACTACGATGGAAGTTATACAGTCCAAATACATTTCAAAAAAGAATTCGCACCTGAATTAGGATATTCCAAAACTAAAGCCATTACTACAACTCGAGAAAAGGTTACAAAAGGATAACAAGTTGGCAGACCATTATCACAAGTTTATGCAAGAATATTTAAACCTCGGCCACATAAAAGAAGTTCCACGCCATCTACTAGACGAAGGAAAATACTACATTCCACATCAACCAATTTTAAAAGAGTCAAGTACCACTACAAAACTAAGAGTAGTATTTGACGCATCATCCAAAGCATTCAATAGAGTGAGTCTCAACGAACTAATGTACGCCGGACCAAAATTGCAACAAGAACGACATACTACTACGGTGGAGAAAACATCAAATTGCATTCAGCGCCGATATTGAAAAAATGTACCGTCAAATTAAGATATCTAAAGAAGACCAAAGATTCCACCGGATCTTATGGAGGTTTGACCAATTCACACCAATACAAGAATTTTGCCTCACGACTGTCACGTATGGAACAACTTCTGCACCATTTCTTGCAATAAGAACTCTTCAGCAATTGGCTGAAGACGAAAAAGTATCATACCCAAAAGCATCTAAAATCATCATGAAAGACTTTTATGTCGACGATGTTTTGTCTGGAGCGGATAACATTGAAGAGGCCATTCAGCTACAATCTGAAATTACTAAATTGCTAAAATCAGGAGAATTCACATTACGCAAATGGTCTAGTAATAAGCCTCAATTACTAGAAGCATTATTTAAAGAAATGAAGGATCAAGCCTCATTGGAAATAAACAAAGACAAAACGCGGAAATCCTTAAAAATCCATTGGGCACCGATTGAAGACAATTTTTGTTTTAAAATAAGCACAACTTATCATCAGAGTGTTACAAAACGAATCATACTATCACAAATCGCTAAATTATTCGACCAATTGGGATGTTTGGCTCCGGTGATAATAAAAGCCAAATTATTAATCCAAGAACTCTGGCTAGCAGATCTAGATTGGGACCAACCTGTTCCTGACGATATTAAAACGAAGTGGATCAACTTCAACGACCAACTCAAATATATAGAAGACATTAGAGTACCACGATGGATAAAGTACATCAATGGCATGGATATACAATTACATGGGTTCTGTGATGCCTCAGAAAGGGCATATGGCGCTGTAATATATGTTAGAACCATCAACGAAACAGGAGAAGTTACCACCACACTCCTAACAGCAAAATCTAAGGTTGCCCCAGCTAAATCAAAAACAACAATTTCAAGACTAGAGTTGTGTGCCGCTGTATTACTTGCCAAATTAATGAAGAGGACCATCACTGCCTTAGATATTCAGAATACATCAGTCTATGCATGGAACGAGTCAATGATAACCTTAGCTTAGATCAAAGAAGAAGCATCCAGATGGAAAACATTTGTAGCCAATCGAGTCGCAGAAATCAACAATCGATTACCCTCTAAATGTTGGCAACACGTACCTTCAGAAGAAAACCCGGCGGATATGATATCCCGGAAATGGAACTTAATTCAACAGGTTGTAAGTCTGTTAAATTTTGGAATCGGCTTTGGTGGGCCGTGGTAGTGGAACTTCTTTTTCGTTCGTTGGATTGTTGGTCTCTGGATAGACCGGAAGTGGTACTTAATTCAACAGTCTGTAAGTCTGTTAAATACCAAAGTTTTGTAGCATAACTCACTCACATGCAACGCTCTGCCGTGCAGTCTCGCGCCGCATTAGCGTTCGTTATGTTATGCTTTACTTTTGACGCTCGTTACGTAACTTACTATTATAACGTTTAAAAACTTTTATGACAACTGTCAATATTTATATTACACAAAAGTAACGATTAAATTTAATAAATATTCAACGATTTACAAAATAAGTATTAATAATAACTCGAAAGCTTTGTATAAAAAAATTTAAATGGTAACATATCCTTCATGACACCTCATTTTTATACTTATTACAATATTTTTTTTAAAATTGACACAGACAATTGAGAAATGTAATATAAACATTCAAAAAAGTATTTTTGAAAAATGAAAACACTTTTTTAAGGTACTAAATTAAAAAACATTTTTATTTTCTTGTTAAAATTTTGGTATTTTTTTGTAGTTGCTTCACTGTCATAACTAACATTATTTTTGTTTTAGTAAAAATTAAATTGGTTTAATGAGCAATTCGGTTACGGCTAAAGCTTTTGCAACCAAATTAGCAATAAAGTTTGTGAATTCTCGTCTAGTAAAATATGTTTTTGGTTTCTACTCGGTTGTGATTTGAAATCAAAATTATAAGCAAGTAGGTTAAAAATTGAATTTAAGTAATTGTTTTTAATTAGGTTACAACGCAAAAACTTTTGACTTTCTTATAAGAAAAGTGTAGCGATCACAATTTTTTTTCAAAAAATTTATTTTTTTGGTATAGATTTTTATATTCTCTCAATTCTATCAAAAGATGGGTCTGATAAAGAAAATTGGAAATGAGTGTATCCGCCATTTTAACAGTTTTTCTTATATAATTTTGTACGTATGTAAATTATTCGAATTATCTTTACAGTTTGTTATAGAGATAATTCTTCCTAACAATTTATTCAAATAAAAAAATTCTAACGTTAACATTTTATTAGATAATTTATTTATAATATAAAATAAATTTACAAATATAATCTAAGTTTGAATCCTGCCTGCGGCGATTTTTTTTTAAATTTCATATCTTAAAGGAAAAGCAAGATACGTTAAAAAAAATATTTTTTACTGATTTACTAAAGGGGAAAGCAATATGGAGGCGCACAAATTTAGGGGTTAGTCAAATAACAACATACTAGTTTTTTTATTGTGAGATTCTCTGATCGTCTACTTATCCAAAATAATTTGACATGCACATTTTTGCGTAAATGGACGAAACTACAACGTATCCAAGATAAGAATGCGCAGCATAAAGATCTTGCAAACGAGGAAAAAATATAAAGCGACTTAAGTTAAGAAAAAATTGGGTTATTTAAAGTATGTCTACATGCCAGTTGCAAAAATTTATTGTTGAACGTTCTCAAAATTTTCTAAAAGATAACATTTTTTGAGTTTTAATTTTTTCAAGTTTGTATTTGCTTGAAAAGATTAAAAAAAAGAAAACTTTGACATTGCCACTTTTAAAATAGAGTTTTTAAATTTTTTATCAACGTTTCATCTCCGAAAAACCATCATCACTGTCATAAATAACATTACTTTTGTTTTAGTAAAAATTAAGTTGGTTTAATGAGCAATTCGGTTACGGCTAAAGCTTTTGCAACCAAATTAGCGATAAAGTTTGTGAATTCTCGTCTAGTAAAATATGTTTTTGGTTTCTAATCGGTTGAGATTTGAAATCAAAATTATAAGCAAGTAGGTTAAAAATTGAATTTAAGTAATTGTTTTTAATTAGGTTACAACGCAAAAACTTTTGACTTTCCTATAAGAAAATTGTAGCGATCACAATTTTTTTTCAAAAAATTTATTTTTGACAAAAAAATTTTGGGTGTCTGTGTGTGTGTTTGTGTAACGATGTACTCACGATAACTCTCGAACCAAAAACCCTAGTAACTTGAAATTTGGTATAGCTTTTTATATTCTCTCAATTCTATCAAAAGATGGGTCTGATAAAAAAATTGAAAATGAGTGTATCCGCCATTTTAACAGTTTTTCTTATATAATTTTGTACGTATGTAAATTATTCGAATTATCTTTACAGTTTGTTATAGAGATAATTCTTCCTAACAATTTATTCAAATAAAAAAATTCTAACGTTAACATTTTATTAGATATTTTATTTATAATTTAAAATAAATTTACAAATATAATCTAAGTTTGAATCCTGCCTGCGGCGATTTTTTTTTTTTAATTTCATATCTTAAAGGAAAAGCAAGATACGTTAAAAAAATATTTTTTACTGATTTACTAAAGGGGAAAGCAATATGGAGGCGCACAAATTTAGGGGTTAGTCAAATAACAACATACTAGTTTTTTTTATTGTGAGATTCTCTGATCGTCTACTTATCCAAAATAATTTGACATGCACATTTTTGCGTAAATGAACGAAACTACAACGTATCCAAGATAAGAATGCGCAGCATAAAAATCTTGCAAACGGGGAAAAAATATAAAGCGACTTCAATTAAGAAAAATTTGGGTTATTTAAAGTATGTCTACATGCCAGTTGCAAAAATTTATTGTTGAACGTTCTCAAAATTTTCTAAAGGATAACATTTTTTGAGCTTTAATTTTTTCAAGTTTGTATTTGCTTGAAAAGATTAAAAAAAAAACTTTGACATTGCCACTTTTAAAATAGAGTTTTTAATTTTTTTATCAACGTTTCATCTCCGAAAAACCATCATCACTGTCATACCTAACATTACTTTTGTTTTAGTAAAAATTAAGTTAGTTTAATGAGCAATTCGGTTACGCCTAAAGCTTTTGCAACCAAATTAGCGATAAAGTTTGTGAGTTCTCGTCTAGTAAAATATGTTTTTGGTTTCTACTCGGTTGTGATTTGAAATCAAAATTAAAAGCAAGTAGGTTAAAAATTGAATTTAAGTAATTGTTTTTAATTAGGTTACAACGTAAAAACTTTTTACTTTCCTATAAGAAAAGTGTAGCGATCACAATTTTTTTTCAAAACTTTTTTTGCATAATTTTACGTTTCAAGGTTTCTTGAAACAAAAAAATGTATTTTTGACAAAAAAATTTTGGGTGTCTGTGTGTGTGTGTGTGTGTGTTTGTGTAACGATGTACTCACACTAACTCTCGAACCAAAAATCCTAGTAACTTAAAATTTGGTATAGCTTTTCATATTCTCTCAGTTCTGTCAAAAGATGGGTTCATAAAAAAACCGGAAGTAGGTGTATCCGGGTTAGTTAGTCAAATAACAACATACCAGTTTTTTTATTGTAAAATTCTCTAATCATCTACTTATACAAAATACTTTGGCATGCACATCTTTGTGTAAATGGACGAAACTACAACGTATCCAAGATAAGAAAGCACAGCATAGAGATCTTGTAAACGGGAAAAAATATAAAGTGGCTTAAATTAAGAAAAATTTGAGTTATTTAAAGTATGTCTACATGCCGGTTGCAAAAATTTATTGTTGAGCGTTCTTAAAATTTTCTAAAAGATAAATTTTTTTAATTTTTAAATTTTTTAATTTTGTATTTGCTTTCAAAGATTAAAAAAAAGAAAACATTGCCACTTTTCAAATGGAGTTTTAAAATTTTTTATCAACCATTCATTTTCGAGAAACCATATCATCACAACTTTAATTTTTTATATGGTCACAAAATAAAAAAAACAACGTGTATTCAACTTTTTATTAAAAATTTAATGATATATCACACATTATGGTTCTAAAACCAAAAATTTAAAAAAAAACAAGTTTTAATCATTTCTTACTTTTTATTCTACAAATGTTCAAATAAGATGCCATTATTTTCTGGTCACAAAAATGCCCTTTTTAGAATAGAATTTAAAATATAGTGCAACATTTCTGAAGAGATTGTATTAATTGGTGCTATAACCAATACAGTTCTTCATTTTCAAAAGTTGTCATACACTTGGTTTTTTACATAACCCCAGAGAAAAAAATCTAACGGACTCAAATCCAGTGATCAGTCTGGCTAAGCTACTTTACTGTAAGTTTCAATCTATTTTTCAGACAAATACTCCCGTACATTTTTTGAAACGATTACTAGAGGCAAAGCAGCGTTTGAATCAATTCAGATCAAGATACTTTTTGGAAAGTCTTATAATTCTGCCAGCCAAAATGCTTTACCACATATTAAAACCAAATTGATATTAATGCCTTTTTTAAAATAAAGATTGTCTTTCATCAGACCAAATTACTTTAAAAAGAAAATGTTGATCTTTTTCGGATTTTCTGAATACCATTTGCAAAAAACTTACCGCCAACAAGTCTAAGACCCTGACAAATTATAAATTTTTAAAGATGTATTCTTATGTAAAATAAACTGAGCTGTAGATCTAGCTGTCGCAGTCCGACGCTCAATTAGTCTTGATATTTCAGGTTTTTCAAGAACAGATAGTATTCCTTTTTCTTTGCTGAATTGTTTTTTACAAGTTTCTTAAATAATGCAATTTGTTTTAATTGGATACCAAACCTTAAAAAATAAATTTCTCAAGTTGTTTTCGTTTAAAATAATTATCAGCATCTACACAATTTCTGTGGCACAAGATACAAGTCAACACATCAAATTTTTCTTTGTAAAATTTCCTCTTTTTATCGTAACACTTATAAATAAATTAAACAAAAATACACAATTATATACAAACAAATGGGTAATATTAATAACGACTAGACTCAACACAATTCAAATTTTTATAACAACAACAAATACACCTTCAACTGCAACGTTTTCAACAATAATGTGACAGATGAAATAGAAATATTGCAATTGTTCTAAGGTCTAGTACGTTAAAGAATAAGAAAATGTTAAAGCTATTTTTTTCTTATTTTTGACTTTAGAACCATAAGGTGTAATACATTGTTGAATTTTTAATTAAAAATTCTATCAAATCTTTGTGACTATATAAAAAAAATTAAGCTGATGATGGTTATTTGGAGATAATAAATTTGAAAACGTGATTTGGTAGAAGTTAAATACAATCTACAATCTAAACGTATTCTATCATAAATGTAATGACCAATGTTTGTTTTACTAAAACATTTATTATATTTAAGTTAACTACAATGTAAATAACCAATTTATTAGAGTAAAAACAAAATATCAATAAATAATATTTTATTTAATATATACGAAATTATGGTTTTGTAAGAAAATGTAAGAAGTTAATAAAAATCAAATTACTGGACCACAATAAGTTTAATCTTGGTAGACTTTTAATAAAAATGCTAATGTAATTAATATTTTAGTTATTTATGAAGCAGTTATTTGAGGAATCGAAAATCAAATTTAATTAGTTGGATGTATTCTGTGTTTAAAAAATAACATGTTTAATTTTACGATGCACTTCCGATTAGATATAATTGTTGTAGTTATAAAATCAATTTTTATATATGTATTTGATATTAATTAAAATATTTTTTAAGTAAAATTTAATTAAAGAAATAAAATTAATAGAGTAAGAAACTAAATGTAGCTTATTTTTACTACTGCACTAAAAAAGTTACAGACAATACAAACAAAAAGAATAAATCAATATACATTACAGCATTAGTTACTTTTGCGTATGTAAAACAAATACAATGTATTTCAGTTTTTAAACCATAAACCGTTTTTTGATATAAAACTAAATAATGAATTAATGTTTAAACAATAACTTCAAATTGCAAATCATTTTGCTATGTTACAATTGGTACAAAATACAAAAACAAATTTGAACAAGTTACTCAAAGATTGGCACGCTAAGTTGACCCAAATGCTATAATCACCTGTATCCTAAGTTTGCTTGAAAGTTGAAGCAAAAACAAAAACAATCAATAACAACATTTGCATTACATATTCTAAAAACCAAAACACCAACAAAACTTAATGGGGGTCAAGGTCGTAGAGCGACACCCGTTTTAGCCTCTCAATGTCCAAGACCGTTTGCCCGTAGCTTCGGCTACATCCTGCAAGAGGTGACCCTGCTTTTGCAAAAGGCGACGGATCTAGGAGAGTAAACCCTGAATCAAAAATCTGCAACTCAAGGTGTTCGCCGTGCCGAGGGGTTCCCACAGCAGTGGGCGGCTCAGCCTTATGAGTCACGAACGGCTTCTCACCGACATTGTTACGATAGTGTAGTAACGTGGGGTTTGTCGGTGTCTTATCTTTTCTGTTATCCCCGTGGGCTGGCTGTAGCCGAAAAACGCAATTATCTGCATAATGTCTTCTGACAAATTACCGAGCGAGATGGAGTCTGGGCAGGACTCCTTTCGGATCCCGCATAATCTGCCCAAGGATGGTGCGAGTAGTGGCACTCCCCATTCTTTAAGAGCCACACGACCATGCGTGAGAAAGGACAAGGATCCCACCTCAAGAAAAAAGGATAAATCCACTGTGTGGAAGAAAACAACGGGCAGTGAGAAGGAGGATTATTTTCCCCGGTTCTTGCTTGTTGAAAGGTTAGAAGGTAATTTTGAAAAGGTTAGTCCCTTTTTAATTGCCAAGCAATTGTATGGACTTATTGGTGAAACAAAAAATGTTAAAAAAGTGTCAAATGGATTACTAGTAGAGTGCTCATCAAAGAAACAATCCAACCTGTTGTTGAGAATTGAGAAAATGGGAGAAATAAACGTTAAAATGTCAGAGCATAAAACACTAAATCTTTGTAAAGGGGTAGTCTATTGCGTAGATTTTTTTAAATAGTACATTACAAGAAATTCCAAAAAGCTTGACACACGAAAATGTAGTAGAAGTGCGAAGAATTCAAGCAAGAAGAAACGGACAAGTTACAGATACTCCTAACCACATTTTAACTTTCAGAAGAGATAAATTACCAGTCACTATTAAAGGCGGTTTGTACTCTTTAAGGATAAGATCTTACATTCTTCCACCTTTGCGGTGTTTTAGATGCCAAGTTTTTGATCACACCTCTACAAGGTGCGAAAAATTACAAGTATGCGTTTGTGGTAAGCTTTTGCATGAAGGATAAGCATGTGATCTAACGCTAAAATGCGTCAATTGTGAGGGTGAACATTCCGCACGATTCAAAGAATGTTCCGAAGTTCAAAAAAGAAATGAGGATACAGGAAATTAAAACCATAAACAAAATATCTTACTTCAAAGCTAAAAACCTCCTAAAAACTTCACAAGTACAAAGAGTTACTCGCAAGCGGTTGCCGAAAATCAACATGCACCAAACGTAACTCAAATCGTGCAAGAAACTTTAAAAGTTGTTATACCAGAAATATCAAAAATTATTCATAACGAGCTCAACGACCTAGCGCCTCGACCACAACAATATCAAGATAATGCACAAACGTTGTCAACATCTACGGCGGAAACTCAGGAGAAAAGAAAAAGAAGCGAAAGGCCCTCCATTACATCATCCGATGTAGGAGACGAAGATGAATTAGATATGTTAATTCGCGTTGTGAGGAAAAAAAAGAATGGCCGAAAGGCAAACCTCGAGGCTCTCAGAATAAATAACCCCCGTTACATTCATATCAGTTTTACAAATTTTACGTATATAAACGCTAGTCGATCTTATACACACACTGTCGGTAGTATCTATACATCTTATTTATTTACTGATGTACTCATCTGTGATATAAATTTGTTTATTTTATACGTATAGAGTATGTTTTTTTTACAACTTCTATTTATTTATTTATTTCTATGACTGTGATATATATGTTTGTACGTGTTATCTGTATACCGTGTGTCCTGAGTATACAAATAACTCATGTGTCTATTTATACTTCGGTAATCCACAAGTATCTCGTGTATTTATTTGCGTATATATTTGTATACGTATCTGTGATATGTATGTGTGTTGGTCTTATATGTATATCGTTCGTCTTTTAACATAGTTTATTTAGTTATATATCTACCTGATACCTATCTATATATCTGTGATATACGTACATGTTGTTTCGTCTTGCTATTATTTACCGATTTGTGATATAAATGTTTGTTTATCTTATACGTATAGTGTATGGTTTTTACAGGTTTTATTTATTTATTTATCTATTTTTATAACTGTGATATACATGTTTGTTCGTGTATTTATTTACGTATATGTTTGCTGCGTAAATACTATACAGTTACCCGTTGATATTTCAAAGTGCAAAATATAATTCAATGGAATTGTAATAGACTAAAACAACATCTTCCGGAATTACAACTATTAATCTCTCACCACGACCCGTCCGGTATTTGTTTACAAGAAACGCACTTGAAACCTGACGAACATTTTACATTAAACAACTTCAACGTTACAAGGCAAGAAGTCACTCCAAACCTCCGAGTAAGAGGAGACGTAATCATTCTTACTAAAACTGTAGTCCCATGTACCCATGTCCACCAAATCTGCAGGTGGTTGCTGTGCAAATATACAAACCTTTGCTCGTTATTATTTGTAATATATATTTACCTCCAGGCTCTAACTGGACACTTAACGAATCGAAGGCAATTGCGCAACAATTACCTAAGCCATTTGTAATCATGGGAGACTTCAACGCGCACTCGACTATATGGGGATCAAGCGCAACTAACATAAAGGGTCGCATTATAGAAGACTTATTAGACCAGGAGAACCTAACACTTGTTAATACTGGTGAGAACACACATTTTAGTTTTTTCACAGGAAACGAATCCGCTATAGATATTACGATGTGCACACCTTCACTTGCACCGAAATTACACTGGTCTCCGTTGGATCAGTTGCACTACAGCGATCATTACCCCATCATTATAGCTCTTAACATTCCAAAAACTACCCTTTATGTTAAGCAGAAATGGGTAATGCAAAAAGCAAATTGGGCAGGTTTTCAAACGAAAGTTAAGAAGATAGAAATTACGGGCGATGTTGATAAAAATGTTGAAAAAATCACCAATGCTATCTTAGAAGCAGCAAATAAAAGCATCCCAAAATCGAGAGGTGTTGTTAACTAAAAAATCGTACCGTGGTGGAACTAAGAAATCAAAGATAGTATACGAGCAAAAAATAAAGCATTTAATCAATTTAGAAAACATCCTACCCAAAACAATTTGATTGAATTTAAAAGAAAACGCGAGTATTCGCGTAATATTATTCTCCAGAGTAAAAAACTTTGTTGGCAAAACTACGTTTCGTCTATACACGTAAATAGTTCGTCCGACGAAGCATGGAAAAAAATTAAAGCTATTTCAGGAAGATATAAACAAAATCCATTAACCCACATTAAAATAAATGACGAGGTTTACCATACTTCAATAGAAATAGCAGAAAAAATCGCGGATACATTCGAAAATGCCAGCAGTAACGTGAATTATGAGGAAAATTTTTTATATACGAAAACCCAGCAAGAGCAAGCTAGCATAGATTTTCCCACCGCAGACAAATACGAATACAACAAAAATTTTACATTTGAAGAATTGAAAGAGGCTCTTAAAAATTCCAAGGAATCTGCTCCTGGACAAGACCAAATAACTTATTTGATGATAAAGCACCTGCCTAATTATATTACTCATCAACTCTTAAGAATCTATAATAACATCTGGACCAATGGAACATATCCAAAATCGTGGAAAATGGCCATAATAATCCCAATCTTAAAACAATCAAAAAACCCCACAGACCCAAACAATATCTCTGACTTCTTGCTTAAGCAAACTTTTAGAAAAAATGATTAATTGTCGCCTAACGTGGGTATTAAAGAAATTAAATTTATTTAATAAAGAACAGATGGGAAGCCAAAGACCTCACTCAACAACTGATGCCCTCGTGTATGTAGAAAATAAACGCTTTTGTTAAAAAGCAGCATTTAATGGCGGTCATTTTTGACATACACAAGGCTTTTGATACGACGTGGAGATACAACATAATACAGAAATAACACACGTGGAATATCCGAGGTAATCTTCCACTATTTATTAAAGAGTTCCTTTTCGAACGATTTTTTTCAAGTCCAAGTCAAGCAACAACTTTCCTCAGTTCGAAAGTTAGAAAATGGAGTACCGCAAGGGTCAACGCTAAGTAATCACATTGTTGCGGATATGGTCAAATTTCTAGGACTCACACTAAACAGACATTTGTATTGGAATGAATACAAATAAAATAAAAAACCTTGAAACATCGTTAAAAGAAGTACTAAATTTATTAGAATGTATATCGAACATAAACTGGTGTGCAGATAAAGCAACTTTATTTAATATTTTTAGAGCCCTTGTATTAAGTAAAATTGATTATGGATGTGTCGCTTAT
Organism: Aquatica leii; assembly: GCA_035610365.1. Taxonomy (NCBI): domain Eukaryota; kingdom Metazoa; phylum Arthropoda; class Insecta; order Coleoptera; family Lampyridae; genus Aquatica; species Aquatica leii. Next base: position 32,567,445 of record CM069439.1, read on the forward strand.
GGATCGACAAGAAAGAGTTTATTAAATAAGCTAAATAGAATCTACAATACGGGACTCAGATTAGTAACTGGTGCCTTCCGAACTAGTCCAACCGCATCATTATCTTGTGTTGTTGATCTACTACCTCTTGAGCATAGACGCAATCTACTATTATTAAAGTACGCCATAAAAATAGTAAATAATAGAAAACATCTAAACTATGATATATTTCATCTAGAAAACAACAGCCAAGACATCAAAATTTACGGAAATAAGCCGACATATATAAATCCCAGTAATATACGAGCACATAAACTAGCCCTAGAATTAAACTTTAACTTAACGCCCATATCAACATGCCGTTATCGAGTTGAACCACCTTGGGTTAATAATAAGATAGAGATCCGAAAGTTAAACCTCATAATAAAAGAAATAACTGCAAACGTGTTTGACGTATGGCAAAGAGAATGGGCTGGCGCAATAACTCAACTGCGAAAAATAAAGTCTTCTGTCTTACTATGGAATCCTGTAATAATGATTAGACGGCAAGAAGTAATAATTACGCGTCTCAGAATAAGACACACCAACTTAACATCGGGTTGGAGATTAAAAGGGCGAGTAGAACCGTTGTGTGATGGATGCAAGGTAAAATTAAATGTAAGGCACGTACTAATAGAATGCGGTAAATATAAAGCAATTAGAAAATAAAATTAATATAGATAAAGAACTGGCAAATGTCTTAGATAATAAGCCAGAAAATCGAAAAAAAATATTAGACTTCTTACAGGAGACTGACTTATTGCATAAAATATAAACAAACCCACCAACTAATGACCTTAGTCGTCAATGCTGGTAAAACAATCAAACAAAAAAAAACTTAATGTGTTCTAAATGAAAAATCTGAACAAGACTCAAACTCAAAAAACTCAGCGTCAAAAACTCATCAAAAACAAAGAGAATCAACATTTTTTAAAAATATATACAAATTGAATATTTTATGTAATAGGTAAACATTTTTCTTCTAAACTATAGTTCAATAAAAGTATTATTTAGATTGTTGCAAATAATACAGTATATATTTGTACATTTATGTAACATATTTAAAAAAAGATGTTTATATACTATAATACAATCTATGGATGCATTTTTGTAATGATGAAAAAAATAAGTTTGAGTTTTTTATTTATTTACTGCGCCAAACAAATAACGTATTTTCGTATTTCATTTTTAACAACTATTTTTGCTTAAAAAGCAATACACATAAATAAACAATAAACAAGTTCGCACTAAAAATTTATTATTAAATTGGTAAAATATTTATCCCAGTGGAAAGCTACAAATCAATTTATTCCAAAGTAAGAAAAATCTGACAAAACTCGGAAATTGAAAAATCCGATAACTACGATGAACGAAGCCTTAAAGTAAAACTTAAAAAAAATATTACCAATAAATTGCATTTATTTTTAGACTGTGTTTTCAATATAAACGCAAAAACAACAATTAAAAAAATGTATTCTTTTCACAAATTAAATTAATAAACGTAGCAAAGTTTTATTCGTTGTAATACCAGAAATTTTCAAATACGGTGTTGTAAGTAATTGCTTGAATAACGTAATGATTCAGCAGAAACATTGTATTGAGATTAATTATGCATCTTTGTGTTTACGTTTGAATAAAAGTTTCATGAGGGTTAAGTCAGATCAGATACGTTATTAATCTAATATTAATATGATATATTAACCTAATTTTATTATGCAAAACATATATATGTGAAAAACTAAAGATTCTTAAGTTTTAAAACATTTAGCTAAATTTATAACTAAATAACTGAAAACCCAAAATAAATAAAAATGATTTTAAAACATCTAAAGAATAAAAAGCAGTAAGATAAAACAACTTCCAAAGTCCTTTAAACTGATAACTAAGGCAAAGCGCAACAGGATTAATTTATTTTTTTGTTTATTAAACTACACGTAAATTAAAAAAACAAACTATAACAATATTATATTGTCTTTATCTTTACAAATAAAAGAAAATAATTTAATTAAAAAAATTTCAATATCAAAAAAATATTTTAGAAAATGACGTTTAGAATTTATTATGTAGCAGCAAAACTGATAAAAACTAAAAAAATCAGGTATACAGTCAAAATACGATGGCTTAAAAATTAAACATAAATATAAATGCATAATTTAGTTTAATATAGAGATGCTTTTTTATTTTTTTTTAATATTGTTCTATTGCTCTTTTATATAAAACTGAAAAAAAAATTTTTTTTAACCCATTTCGTATAGTTTTTAATTTTACTTTTGGTTGCCAATCTATAATCATACAATTTTATGATTTTAAAATTCGTAACTTTTCAATATTTGAGTTTTGTTACAGAGCATTAAATTACACGCGTGTTTCCGTCAATCAAACCTACCACCGTATCTTCCTCTATAAATTTCCTCTAAACTCACCAACTCTTTTTCAGAGTTTACATAACTCAATATTTTTCATTGTGTTAACGAGTATGATACATAATATATTTCAGTTTGCAATTTAATTTATTTTTTAATATTTGTAATATTTATTAAAGAAAATGTACCAGTAATTTAAAAAAGATTAATATTTGTTGAAACAAAAATAAAAACAAAATTTCTAAAAACAATAACAACTGTTTTTATATCAGTTTTGATTAGTTCTACGATTTATTAAATTAATTATAGATAAAACTGCTGTCGGTGTAGTTTTTTTAATTTTATAAACGTAGAAGAACACGACTTCAATGATTAAAAACTATTATTTTTCTGTTATTTTAGTTTTGTAATAAATAAATGTTGTTGTTATGTATTCTTTATTTCAACAAAATATTTTACTAGTTTTATTATACAATAATATTTAATATATTTGAAAGTCTGCAATATTTAACGTTTAATAAAAACTTGTAAAAATAGATTAGTTATAAAATTTTTCTTACATTCTTACAAAACCAGAGACAATAATACTACTGTTATTAAAAAGTATAAATAGAAGTAAGTTTATTTAATAATTGCTTATACATATATAGTCCGTTTCTTCAAACTCAGCTCTAATAACTGTACGACCACACTATATCAAGATTACAAATAATAACAACTATGTAATAACAACACAAATCAGAACAATAAGAATTTTCTACTGACTTCAGTTTTTTTATTTATTTTTTTTTGTTTTTTAAAAAAAAATCAAGCAAAAGACAACAATAGCAAATATTATTTACAAACTTCCAATAATTTGTTTTTTAGTTAACACAAAAACAACGAAAGAAACAAACTAAATGAAGATTTTTCTAGATTATCTAATAATATAATATATTTATTTCAAAAATTATTTATGTTTACTTTATTTATTTTGTTTTCGGTTATTAGAAAAATATATATTAATATAAAAAAATAAAAAAACATAATGTTCTTCAACATCCAATATAAATAACAGTGTGTTTCAGTATTTATAATAATAAAAGAAACAAACAGAAATGCAATCGATAGATCCAACACGCTAACGTCTATAGAATAATAAATTTCTTTCTTTATAAAGATGTAGCTGAATTTTATTATAACTTATTATTAACGCCAAAATACATGATTCATAAACATAAACGGTGGTTATGAATCTTTAGGAAAAAAAATGTTTCCGTCATAATTTTAATTTCATTACATGTAAATTTGTTTCGTATGTCATAGTATAACTTATATTTCCTAAATATATAGTTTACTAGAAAAACTTTTGTTACGTTTGGTATTGACGGTGCTCTTTCCAGAATACGATATAATTAAGTAAAATTGGTATGACTAATTTTTTTCTTTTGCTGAGATGTAGTAATAGTGTTGTAAAGGTTTTTTCCCGAACTTGGTTCGTAAATAACTAATAACGAAATTTTTTTCAATCAATTCCCATTACTACTGCAGTCCAGCAGTTGTCTAGATTTGACTCCACTAAATGCTAGAAAGAACCAAATTCAATCGTTTCTAATACATTTTTAATTGTCGCAATTTGTTTTGATGAAGTTTATTCTTTGTTGATATGCAATATTTTTTGTGATTAAAAATTAAAAAAATTGCAAAACGAAATTTATTGTATCAAAATATTGAATCAACGCCAACGTTTAAATTTAACGTACAAAAAGTAAAGATAACAAAAAATGACATACTACCAATTCTAATTTTTTTTAATAAATAAAACATAATTGGTTTTACAAAAACTTAAAATAAAAAAAATATATAAGAAAAAGAAATAAAATAAAACAAAACAGCTACTAACTATAACTCTTAAAATCAAACTAATAGCAGTTTTAGGTTTCACAAAAAAATAAAAAATAAAATTAAATTAACAAATTAATCAAAATCGATTTTTTTTCAGGTAATGCCGTAGTTTTAAATTTAAGTTTAACATTTTATTCAGAATAAATTTAAGTTGTAGTTGCCTTTTGTTAGTCATCTACGCTAATATTATAAAGAAGTAAAGTGGAACTCAAAAAGCTTTAGAAAAAACTCGACTCTATATGTTAAAGTAAATACACCAATTGATAAAATATGACTAAAAGTTATATTTAAAATTATTTTCAATCTATCACAGAAAATTTAAGTAAGTAATATTAAATTCTTATCAACATACACTTGCTTATTATCGAGAAAATTATATGTAGATAAAAATTGTTTTTTACACAACATCGTTTGGACAAGTAGTTTAGATTTTGCGATCGTGTTTTTCAAAAACAAAATAAAGTACGCTTTGGTGTAAACGAGTGGCAAAGAAAACAAAGAACAAAACGCGTTTATCTACGAAATTTTAGTTAATTAGTTGATGGATTTAAATTCAATCTTAGAAAACATAGACATGTAATGGTGTCTCGCGTTGCCTTATCAAAAAAAAACTGAAATTGATGTTTATTGTATTTATAAAAATAATTAGGTTAGAAGCGTAAAGCTTCGTTTTCGTAATCGTTAATTCCCGTATAATTATGTAATGGAAAGTTTAGTTGCTTACTTCATCATCATCGATATGTAGCGGGTTACCCCAAATATTACTTGTGTGAGCGAGCCTGATGAAGTGTTCATCCTGAACACGAAACGTCGCAAATTACTGAAGTAGTTGTTCTTATCCAACCTCCTAAAATAAGGGGTCATTAATTTGGCCAAACTTCAAAATTAATCGTTTACCAGGAGGCGAACAGTTCTATTTATAATAAGTTAAGTTACGGTTATTTGATTTAATTAATTTGAAGACAAAAGCCTTTGAATTTAATTTTTTTTTACTTTATACTTCTGTTTTTATTATTTGTTTTAATAGTATACTAATTTTAATTTACGATTTAATAAAATTTACTTTTAAACTCAATTTTGTAATTTATTATGTAATTACAAAATCATATATATCTTATCAATAACCTTTTACCTTAAGGTGTAAGGTGGTTTTACATTATTATCTTATAATAATATTGTTACTATATTACATTTTATTTTATTATTTCATTTGCATGCACAAATTTTGACCATTCTTTCTTATTTTTTTGCCAACGTTTTTGCTTCTGTCTATGTTTTACCTTTTTCTTGCAGTACTTTACTTATTTCATCGTTCCACGTCTTTCTTGGTCTTCCTTTTGCTTTACTTCTCTGTATTCCAGCTTCCCATATTTGTTTAACTTGTCGATTGTTTTTCATTCTACACATGTGTCCAAACCATTTCAATTTCTGTTTTTCTACAAATTTAATAATATGTTCAGCTCCTAGTTCTTCTCTTACTACGTCATTCTTTATTCTATCTCTTCTAGTTATTCCTTTTACTTTTCTCAAATATTTCATATCGATTGCTTGAATTTTGCTTTTCATTGCTTTTGTTAAAATCCAACTCTCACTTCCGTACGTTAGTATTGGTCTAAAAATTGTTTTATATATTGTCATTTTTGTTGTTATGGCTACTTCTTTTTTTCCTATAAATGTCTTGCTTATGCTGTGGTATATTTTTGCTGCGTTTCCAATCCTTTCATTTATTTCATTTTCCATATTTCCTTCTCTATCTATTATCACTCCTAAATGTTTGAGTACATCAACTTGCTCTATTTTTGTTTGGTTTATTTCTAATTGGACATTTTTGTTTTCTTTGCTTATCACCATTATTTTTGTTTTTTCTGTATTTATTTTCATATTTCTCTTGGATAGTTCTTCTTTCCATATTTGTAAATTTTTCTGTAGGTCTTCTTTTTTCCCTGCGCATAACATTACATCGTCGGCAAAAGCACATTCTGATACGTTTACCGGTATTAATTTGTTGAATCCTATGTGTAGATTTTTGGTTTTCTGTGATGTGGCTTTGATTATATCGTCCATTATTATTATGAATAAGGTCGGGCTCAACACTCCACCTTGCCTTAAACCATTATTAATTTCAAAGATTTCCGAATGTGCATTATTTTTGCTCACGTAACTCTTATTGTTTTCATACAAACTTTTGATCCCTTTTATTAATTTTGGATTTACATTTCTTTTTCTTAGACTATTCCATACTTCTTTTTGCGTTACCTTGTCAAAAGCTTTTTCAACGTCTAGGAAAGTCATATATATGTCTGAATTTTTTATTCTGTTTTTCTCTATCATTTGTTTTATACTGAATATATGGTCCTGTACGCTTCTCTCTTTTTTGAAACCACTTTGTGCTTCTGCTAAGTTTTCTTCTATTTGATATCTCAATCTTTTGTCTAATACACGTTCATACACCTTTGATACCACACTTAGTAATGTTATGCCTCTGTAGTTTGCACACTCTCCGCTGTCGCCCTTTTTGAATGTTGGTAATATGATTCCTATCTTCCAATCGTCGGGTATTTGTCCTGTGTTCCACGCTTCATTTAAAATTTTTGTTAGTGTTTCTATCGCTTTATTTTCTAAAATTTTCAGCATATCTGCATTTATTTTGTCATGACCTGCCGATTTTCCTTTCTTCATACTTTTAATTGCTTGTGTTACTTCTTCTGTTTTTATATTATTTTCGTCTTCGTCTTGTGAGTAGTTGGGTTCTTGATAGTTTCTAAGATTGTTTTGTTTGTCGGTGTTATGGAGTTCCCAGAAGTATTCTTTCCATATTTTCATGATTACTTTTTCTTCCGTTACTACTTTGTTGTCTTTTGTTTTTAATTGTTTTAATGTATACCTATTTTCTTTTCTTAAATTTTTTAGAATTTTGTAAAATAGCTTTTGGTTTCTTTGGCTGTCTGTTTCTAATTGTTTTCCAAAATCTTTCCATGCTTCTTGTTTAGCTTGTAGTACCATTTCCTTTACTTTAATTTGTTGTTGCTTGTACACTGTGTAATTTTCTTTGGTTTTATTGGTCAAGTATAAGTTCCATTTTTTTTTCTTGTTTTTGACTTGGTCTTTGATTTCTTGATTCCACCATCTAGTTTGTTTCTTGTTTTTGTTTATTGTTATAGTTCCACAATTTTCTTTCGCTGTTGTTAAAATCGTTTGTTTGAATTGATACCATCTTTGTTCTAGATTTAGGTCTTTCCACTTTTCCATGTCTTTTTCCATCTTTTTTTCTGTTTCTTCTCTAAACTTCTTAGCTGTTTCTGATTCTTGTAGTTTATATGTCTTAATTATTTCATTATCCTTTGTTTTTTTTTGCCTCATTGTTTTAAGGTTTTCTTTTTTCTGTGTGCGTAGTCCTACTTTTGCTACTATCAGGTAATGGTCGCTATAAATTTCTGGTCCTCGTCTCACTTTGACGTCAACAATTTCTTTCCTATATGGTCTGTTGATAAGAATATAATCTATTATGGACTTTTCGTTTCTACTTTTTACTTCTCTTGTGTATTTATGTATATTCTTATGAGGATAAAATGTATTTGTTACTATTAAGTTATTTTCTACACAGTAGTTTATTAGCCTTTCCCCATTTTTGTTTCTGTGTTCTTCTCCGTATTGTCCAATCACATCGGTTGTCACGTTGTTTCTTCTTCCAACACGGCTGTTGAAATCTCCTAATATTATTACTCTGCCATTTAAGTTTTCTACTACTTCTGTCATTTTTTCCCAGAATTCGTTTTTCTTATTTGTTGTTTCGTCTTGGCTAGGGCCATATGTTATTATCATGGTTGTTTTGCTCTGTTGGTTTAGTTGTAGTTCTATTTGTAGTATATTTTTTGATATATATTTCCATTTCTTTATATTTTTCACCTGTTCTTTTTTTATTAAACATCCTACTCCTTTGCTGCTCTTTGTTCTGCTGTTACTCCACTATAAAATAATACGTGTCTTTTTTCCTTGCCCTTTCTTTTTAGTTTCGGCAATTGCTAGGAAATCTAGATTTGCTTTTTCAAATTCTTCTACGAGTTCATGTTCTTTTCCTTTTATGCTTCTTATATTCCAATTTCCTATTCTTAGCATTACTTGTGTTTCTTGTTTATCATTTTTATGATTATTCGTTTCTGTTTGCATGTCCTTTTTCTTTGCCATTTTTGTCTTCTTGTGTTCCGCCCGAATTGTGTTTAGTTTTTTGTCTTATTTTTAATTTTTTCCTCTAGTGCATATTTTTCTATATTCCTCTTCTATTATTAGTTTTTGATATCCAATTCTAACAGTTCTTTCTTTTTTTCTTTCTTCTTGCGCTATGTTTCTGATTTCTTTATCTATATCTCTTTCTTTCTTTGATAGATCGTTGTTAATGAATACCCTAGACTCTTCTATGTTTTTCAATTTTATCTTGCTTTGCATTATTTTGAGTTTATCTACTGAGTTATCTACTTGTACTAGACACTGTTGTGGTCCCAGTTTATAAGCTGTTTTGATGGCAACTTCAATACCTAGTTTTTGTTGCATGAAATCTTTTATTTTTCTTTTTAAATTTTCTGGTTTGTTATTTTCTATTTTTAGCCCTGTAATTACCACATTGTTCCTTCTCTTCTCTCTTTCTAGTTGGTCTAGTCTTGTGTTTGTGTTTCTTAGTTCTTTTTTCATTTCTTCGTAATCTTTTTTTAAATTTGCATTTTCTTTTATTATAATTTTGTTTTCCGCTTTTAATTCGATTAGTTCTGTTTGAAATTCGCGTTGTTCTGCACGTATCTGGTTCACTTCTAGTGTTAGGTTTTGTAGTAAATTTAATATTTGATCTAATTTTTCTTCGTTTTGTTGTGATATTGCTGGTGATTTATGCATCTTCTGACTTTTGGCGATGCTTTCTTTCTCATCGTGAACTTCGCGTTTCCTTTTTCCATCGTCCGTTGAATATCCATCCGATTGGCTCATTGTTGGAGATTTTTTATTATTTATTACAATTTTATGTTTTTTTTTTAATTTATATATTATTTAACACGTAACTATTTTTTTTTCTAATTATATGACGGCGGTTTTAGTTAATTTTAATTTATTACGTAGAAATTTATTGTAGAAATATGTTTATGTCACTAACCTCGTTATCCGGTATCGCGCGTTATCGGGCGTCCTTGTTTCACGTGTTTTCTGATTTTACGTATTTACCTTGATGTTGTTGGCACTGTTATATTTATTCCTTATTAACAATTATTATTCGTCTAATTATAAACAATTACTGTTTGGTTTCACTTTATTTTTAAACTATTAAAGTTCTGCAAATTTATACCATTAAAGTTTTTAAATTTAAGTTGGGATAAAGCCCGTATACAGGTATTTTATCGCCAGCACTTTAATACACGTCTTGCTCGTTAAACGATTCACTTTCATTCAAAATCATATTTTTTTTATTTGTCTTTGTTTTAAAATTTTGTTTGTAGTTTCTATATTATTTTAGTTTTATGTAATAAATGTTAAATTGTTTAAATGTAACGGAACTTTTAATTAATTAACTTGTCCGCGAGTCAATTTTTTTCAGGTGTTTTGTGGCTACACACTAAAAAGTAGGCTTAATAGTGTGAACATCGCATGATGTGTTCTTCTAGTTGCAAGATCTAGAGCTCTATTAAACCACTAACCCTCCTGGCGTCCCTTTGATTTTAATTTTTGATTTTACCTGTTTAGGTTTTCCAATTAGTCAGGAATTTTTAGTTTAAATCCACGACTGTCTCCATTGAGCTTATTTAATGTGCATTATAATTATTAAGACCTACAATTTTAAACGTTTTTTAAATTTTTAATTAAAAGCATCTCTATTTATTATTCGAGCATATAAATCGATTTTACTATTTTTTCGTTTTCGTTTTTTTTTTTGCTAAAACAACTATGTACAAACATTTAAAATTATTGAAATTGTTAATTAAAAAACGTTTGGTTTTAAAATCTAGTTATAAAAAAACAATAAAAATATAAAACGTAGTTAAAACATACATAAATAATTCCAATTACTGTAATTTTTTTTAATAAAAGAAAAATTCAAACTCGAACAATATAATTCATGTATATTCTGTATTCAATTACATCATGCACTGAGCGAAATTATTAATACATGATTTAACAAAGTAATTTTTACAGTTGTTAAATTTATTTAAGTATTATAACGTAAATATCAACAATTCACTATATACCTTGTTAGAGAATATTTTACAGTTGAATAAATTAAAATTTTAAAAGGTAAGATTTTGTTAAATAAAATTGGTAGCAATGACATTCGCATTAATTTTAGTTTTTATTAATTAAAAACAACATTATTTCCAAAAGAATAAACTTTAAATTCCATCCTATAATAATAAAAATTACCATTTTAGTCCTTTAATAATTTCAATGATAATATTTATACATTCTCTATTTTAAACAAATGTACTTACAGCGTTGTTTTTAGAAAGTAAATGTACCTAACATAAAGCATTAAATTAGAATTAATCAACGCTAAATTTTTGTTCTTAGCGCACGTATTCTTTACGTAAACACTACGTTTTTAAAAAAAATCAATCTAGAGATTATATCAACTTCATTTGTAAAAACCTAATAATGCACGTTCATATACAATCAAAAATTTCTCAATATGGTCAAAAGCTTTTTTACACAGAAATTTTGTAACATAACTGTAAGTAATAAAAATAAAACACTTTTTAGATCTATTAGCAGATTTCGTAGCAACTACATAAAATACTGCTTGTTCGCTTTTTCTCCATTCCGTTTTTTATGCTCAAGTTTTATTTTTACACTTTAAAAAATTTTTATTTACGCAAAACATTAAATTTGACATACCAATAACATTTTTGTATAAATTAAAATTTAAACGTTTTGTATTTTACTGAACAAAAAATAAAACAGTTTTTTAATTCTTGTTTTTATTCTTAAAAAAAATTATTACTTCTTTTCATACTTATACATAATTATTAAATTAAATTTTTCATTAAAATAAATAAAAACATATAAAAATACAATGCAATCAAAATGTTGTAGATAAATATATTTAAATTGATACCTTCTGTAGTTAAGCTGAATAGTAAGAAAAAATAAATGTGAGATTGGAACAGTTTTAAATCCTTAACCAATAATTAAAAAAAACATAAGACTGTTATAAGTAAAGATTCAATTAACCTTTTAATTAGCAAATTATTTTCTATAGAATTTACTTTGTAAAAGTAAGTTTTCTGTTTACTCTTTTAAATTTAAACTGCTTATTTTTATAATACTAATAAAATCAATACTTAATTAGTATTGCGTAAAGTAATCATGGTTATTTTAAGATGTATTTATTTACACACACTAATTAAAAAAAGATAGTAATATAAAACCAATAAATCTAATAAAAATTTAACATTTTAAACAATTGAATTAAAAAAAGTTACTGTTTTTCTTTACGCTTTTAATACTTTTCATGTTACATAATTTTTAATAAAATTACAAACTGTTAGAATTTACATTACAATTTTTTAATAAACTTTTCTAATTTTTAATAATTGGTAAATAATTAACAGAACATTTATTGTTGTTTAATTACTTTAAAAAAACTGTAGGTGTTTTATGTGCTATAATTTCAAAATAAAAAATTATTGTAACGAAATATGATGTTTTGTAAATTAAAGATATTAAAACTACAAAATTACTACGTAATATTAAAAACTTGTTTAACAAGTCACAAACTTTACTTTTTACTCCATTCCGCTTTTTATCTTTGAATCTTTTTAAATATTTTTATTTACATAAAATATTAAGTTTGACATACTACCAATAACGTTTTTAAATGCTTTTTAAGTTTAAATCTAGATTAAATTTTAAACATTTCGTATTTTATAGAACAAAAAATTAAGTAGTTTCATAAATTTCTTATTTTTTTCGCATGTTTAATATTTTTTTATACTTATAAAGTATCGCAAAATAAAAACAAAACAAAAAACGAGAATTATTATAAATAGTAAAAAAGCACATTCAATACACATAAAATAAATTAAAAGTAAATCATAAAGTTAAAATTAAAAAAAAAACACAAACATGAATCGAAAAAATCTAAAAGAACGATCCACTGACTCCAACTAATATTTTCCCAAAACTGTGATTTGATGGTTGTGAATAATATGCAGTAAGAGATATGCATTAATTAAACAACAACAAAAAATTAAACAAAATGGTTTTTCTACTATAAATATATGAATTTATCAGAATTTTCCATTCTGGATAAATCCCGTGTTATCAATTTCTAACAAGCTGAGTTTTAGCCATACGTTACAGTAAACATCTTCAGAATCTGAAATAAACTCATTGATTGCGCCTTGAAGTCTCACTTTTATAGACCTGCTTTGGACTGATAAAAGTGGTTTCTAAATCTCCAGTAAAAGAAAATTAGAATTAGACCACAAGAACAAGGACCAAACCAAATCACACAAAAAGATTAATAGCAGAAATGATTTTTATAACAAAACATAGTAATAATGTAAATGTTAACAAAGTTACTCAAAACTATTTATAAGAATCTTATCACCAAGATAAAATAATGTAAGGTTTCCCCAGCTATGTCCATAGTATTCTTATTCATCAATCTTGAATTGAATAATTCACAGTATGTTCTAAGTCTAATAAACGAAAAAAAAAGATTTTTTGCTATCAGAAGTAAACCCTATGCAATTATCCAAAATACGAAAGTAACCAGTGGAAACCTAAATTGTACTATTACATTTCTTTATAGAAAGTTATTAAAAACAAAACGAATAGTTTTCAACTTTTCGTATTAAACTGGTACGATTACTGTGTAGTTTAACCTTTCTTATACGTTGTCGCAATAATCGTGTTGATTTTAATCGTCTAAAGCAAAATCATCGTATAAAATTAGAATCTGCTTGAAACATATTGATTTGTGCAGGTCTTTCGTTAATAAAAAAAATCGATTGATATTGTTAATAAGTAAAAAGTAAATAATTTTTGATACTGTAATTTAAACAATAAACATTTTTACTTGGCACCTCGCATTTCAGGCCAACTTTGTATGAAAATGTTCCATATAAAAACGCAATCAACAAAAAATTATATAAAAATTAAGTAAAACAAAAATTAATTATACTGTTTTTAATGATTAGATGTATAATTTTCATTTGTTTAAGACTGGTTTAGTTTATAAATGTTTCCTGTGTATATAATTAAAATTGCGTATATATTAATAAATAATCGCATATATTTTTTGTAATTTATTAACTAAATGTAATTAAAATTAATGTCTAAAATAATACATTCAACAACTAACACGTTTTTAATAAAATGTTTAAATATACGTTTAGAATACATTAGCTTAAGGCTACTCAAACGATAAATTTTCTGGATCAAAATTAACTAAAAAACATTTGATCCAAAGATTGTACAAAATTAATAAAACAAACAATTTATAGTTAGTGAGTTTAAGTAAAATTTAATTGTTATTTTATTATTAACCATTAATAATATATATTAATAAATAATTTATTTTTTATACTTGCACTAATTGAACAAATTGTATGCATGTTTTCTGGTACACATAAAACATTATTTATAAAATTTTAGACTTTTAAAAACACGCTTCGCTTATTTAATTTATGTAAATATCAAGTTTTTTTTAAATGTATGATCAGCAAGATTAGGCATTTACTAACAAACACAATTAAATTTTTATTTATACATAATTTATTAAGTTTTTGGTTATTTTTTTTTAATTTGCCGACAGTTTCAACTAATATTTAGTCATCATCAGGGCTATAAGGAAACATTATATATATAAAATATCATAAAACTTATAAATTACTTTACCTAAATAACATTTTTTAATGCAACAAAGTTTAAATTTAAAATATATTAAACATCAGAAAATTATTTTGAAACATGCCTACTTATTAACAAAATAATAATACAAATTTAAATTAAATGACTATAAATTTTACTTAAATTATCGATGTCACTATGATTATTACAATTTTGTTGTTTTCTGTTTATATAAAACATTTTTTTCATTAATCTTCTCTTTAAATTTAATTCTTTATCTAAAATTTTAACATTATTAAAATCAAAACTGTCATGTTTCTAAAGAATGCCTAGCCAAACCTATACTATCTTTATTTTGTCTAATATCTCTATGATGTTGAGACGTTCTTGTTCTTAAATACTGTGAAGTCTGGTCAACATAACCCAAATCGTATTCAGAACATTGAACAAAATAGACAACATTGCTATCAACGAGTTTCTTAATTTTAGATTTCATATTAGTAAACACATGATTTTTTAAATTATTATGATTACTAAAAGCAATCTTAAAGTTAGTACTGCACAATTTGTTCTTTATTTTTTCAAATAAACGTTTTACATAATTAATGCCTTGTGATTAACAAGTGGAGAAACATTACTATCATTATGGAAATCATTTCTTTTGTTATATAATAAATTTTTAATAAGTTTGATAGGATATCAATTTTTTAAAAGTATAATTATAACAATGTTAATGTTTTTAATATGAAACTCAGGATCACTTAAATGTGTGGCTCTGTATTTTAGACATAAGGCAGTGTTAATTTTATGTTTAAGTGGATGGTGAGAATAAAAATTTAAATATCTATCTGACCTGAGTGGTTTTCTCCACCAGTCAATACTGATCTTATTATTAACTACTTTTAAACGCATATCCAAAAAAGGTAAACAGTTAATAATTGAATTTTCTAATGTAAATTTTAATTTAACATGAAAACTATTATAATATTATAACCAAAAAAGTCATTACCAAACTAACAACTGAAGAACTATGGGATAATGTCAAAGAGATCATGAAAAAAACGGCAAGAAAGGTGTGCGGCGTTGTGAAAATCAGTGAACACAAAAAACAAACAAGATGGTGGAGCAATGAAATAGGAAAAGAAATAAAAATTAAAAAACTAAGGTGGAAAGAATACTTGGGTAGTAAAGAGATTGAAAAATTTAACAAATATAAAGAACAACGGAATAAAGTCAAACAAATGGTGAAAGAAGCAAAACAAAAGGCTTGGAAGGAATTTGGAGAAACGATGGAACGTGACGCTGTCGGAAACCAAAAGCTATTTTATAAAGTCTTGAAGTCCCTGCGGAAAGAAAAAACAGGAAATATTAAGCATATTAAAACAAAAGAAGGAACGTTAATAACAGAACAAGAAGTCATTCTAAAGAGATGGAGGGAATACTTTAAAGAAATGCTAACGGTAGACAAAATAACTCTAAATATAGAAGAAGAGCAAAAGTTAGACAACGTAGACATTAACAAAGACTCTGCCATAAAAATAGAGGAAGTAATTGAGGCCGTGAAAAGAGGAAAAGCATCGGGACATGACGGAATAAGTACGGAGATGGTTAAGAACCTGGGGAGTAAAGGTCTAGAAGTAATAACAGAATTGTTTAACAAAGCATGGCAAGATGAAAAAATACCAAAAAATTGGGAGATAGGGATACTTATGCCAGTATACAAAAAAGGAGATAGAAGGGAATGCTCAAACTACAGAGGAATTACATTAACATGCATATTAGCAAAGACGTATAAAAAGATTCTAGGGAAAAGATTAGAAAAAAATAATGGACACACAACTAGAAGATTCCCGATGTGGATTCAGGAAAAGGAAGAAATGTGCAAGACCATATATTTACTTTAAAGCAAATAATAGAAAAGTATATTAGTGAACCGATATTTGTGGCCTTCATTGACTTACAAAAAGCTTTCGACAACATACCTAGAATCTTAGTGTGGAATGGTTTAAAACGAAGAGGAATAGATAATAAATTACATAAGTGCATCAAGAGCATGTACACAAACACAAGAAATTACGTGAGAACCGGTAACTCACAATCAGAGGAGTTCACGACTAAAGAGAGTCTACGACAGGAAATTAAAGAAAAAACTAGAAAGTTAAAAGTAGGATACAGAAATTTGAGGCCAGTTGAGATAGTGGAAAGTGCATTCGCAGATGACATAATGATATACGCCAAAAATGAGCAGGATCTACAACATAATATTAATCTATGGACAACATCATTAATGAATAGAAATTTAAGAATCAATGTTGAAAAGACAAAAGTGATGGTAATAGGAAAGCATGACAAAAATACATCATTAGATCAATAGATACATTTAAATATCTAGGTGTAAAAATACAGAAAAATGGTAAAATCGATGCTGAAATAAGTGACAGGCTGGTAATTGCGACAAATTTGTATTACTCCTTGAATAACACATTTATCAGAAAAAAAGAAATATCACGGAAAACGAAAATGATAATCTATAAAACAATCTTTAAACTAATACTAACATATGGATGCGAAAGCTGGATAATAACAAACCAAATTGCCATCAAAATGCAAGCAATTGAAATGAAATATTTAAGGGGTGTAATAGGCATAACAAGGCTAGATAGGTTCAGAATTGATAGAGTAAGAGAAGAGTTAGATGAGGAACCGATAATAAACACAATCAAACGACAACAATTAAAATGGTTTGGACATTTAGTTAGGATGGATGAAGGAAGATCACCGAAAGAAGTATGGCAAGCAAGATCAGAACAAAAAAAGAAAAGAGGAAGACCAAAGAAGTCATTGAACAATGCGATAACAGACAGTCTCAAAGAAAAGGGATTGAACTGGAATGAAGGAAAAATATTAGCGAGACAGAAAAAAGAATGGGCTAAGAAGATATACGGATAAATAAAATATAATTATAAATTAACTGTTAAAACGTAGTGTTTTAGAATATACCCAAATATAATGAAACGTTCAAGAAATTACTTGCAAACGCAAGAGCCTTCTAGAATGCTGTTATCTATTTTCTAGAAGTTATAGCGAAAAGTGACGAACGATCGAGAAGGATTTCCGTATGTCTTTATATAGCGACGAGACAGATCGTAGGTCAGTTATTGCTGGAATGCGAATGTGTTAAGAAGATTATTCAAGTAAAGATAAATAAGTGATTAGTACGTGCAAGAGTTTTAAATAAATAACAGTGTACACCGAATCGAGTGAACGTGACTTACAGTGTGAAATCCGAGGACGTTATCTTATCTCGTGTTAGTTATCGTGTTATACAACGGTTATACATAAATTATAGTGTAAGTGTTTTTATTATTAGATTTTATTAGTTCGGTTAATTTAAAAGTGTACATATTTCTATAATAAGTAAACGTAGTTTTAGTCGTTATAAATAAATTCGTTTTTAATAAATAGATACTTAACAATAAGTTTTTTTTTATTTTTAAGGAATTATTAGGATAGTATTTATTTATACAGAATACTTAATCATACTTATAAACTCATTTGAAGTGATGTCATCTAAATCGATGCGGTTTATATTCATTTTGATTATGTTAATAATTAAATTTATTGGAATGTTGGTAAAAAGTGAAGAGACATCTAATGATTTTAATTTATAATCTAATGGTACATTTATGAGTTTCAAATTATGATAAAGTTGAAAAAAGTCTTTAATATTGTCAGTAGTAGTAGATGACGAAGCTTTTAGTTTATCAGCTACAAACTTTGCAGTATCATAAGTAGGACTTCTAACAAAACTTACTATGGGTCTCAGTGGGTTACTTGGTTTATGACTTTTTACAAGTCCATAAATACGAGGTGGAACAATATTATAATGTATTAATCTTGTTTTTGTTAATAATATCAATTTTCCTTTTTTTAAAGAATTCCATAACAAAATAATTGTTTTTCTTTTGTATCTTACTTGTTGGATCATTATTGACTACAGTATGAGTAGAAACATTATCTGACAAGATCTTCATCTTATTATGATATTCTTCTTTTTCAATAGCTACCGTGCAGTATGTTTTATCTGTACTTAGTATACAAAATTAACACTGCCTTATGTCTAAAATACAGAGCCACACATTTAAGTGATCTTGAGTTTCATAATAAAAACATTAACATTGTTATGAATATCAAATCAAACTTATTAAAAATTTATTATATAACAAAAGAAATGATTTCCATAATGATAGTAATGTTTCTCCACTTGTTAATTACAAGTCATTAATTTATGTAAAAGGTTTATCTGAAAAAATAAAGAACAAATTGTGCAGTACTAACTTTAAGATTGCTTTTAGTAATCATAATAATTTAAAAAATCATGTGTTTACTAATATGAAATTAAGAAAGTCGTGGATAGCAATGTTGTCTATTTTGTTCAATGTTCTAAATGCGATTTGGGTTATGTTGGCCAGACTTTACAGTACTTAAGAACAAGAATGTCTCAACATCGTAGAAATGTCGTAGTCATAATGCAAAATTAGGCTTTTTGTAAAATGTCTAGGGATTTTATAAAAAGCCGGCAAAACCCGAACCAACGATGCAATTTTCGTTATGACTACACCAATTTAGGCAAATTGATAATATGCCGACAAAACGTGAGCAGAAGAATGTATCTCTCGTTCTGACTGATTATTTTCAGGCATTTTATAATCTGCCAAAAGCGATGTAGTCAAAACGCACAATGTTGCTTTCCCGCTTCAGTTCGCGCCAACCAGTTGCACCGAACATAGCCTAAAACGTGAAACGTGTCCGTTGTTTTGCTGTTTTTAATTTTAAAGTGCACTTAAATACATTAAAATGAACGTTAACCGCGAGGACATAACAATCAACAATGACAAAGGAGATTTAGAAGTTATGAAATTCCAATTTAACAAACAGTTACAAAATTTTTATAGTGAAAGAGTGGAGAAAGATGTAATTAAAAAGCCTTGGACTGCTGATAGAGTTAAAGAAGTTATTGAAGACATCAAGAGTGGTAAATTAGCTGTTTCAACAGGTAACAAAAAAAGCAATAAGCAGTACCATTCCATAAATAAATACGACGTTTTCAATATCGGTATTGAAGAACATCTAGTGGTTAAACGAAACTCTCTTGACTAACCCATTGTTTACATAATACCTATAGAACAGTATTTTGACGTGTTGTTAGAATGTCATCGAACTACAGGGCATGGTGGGAGGGATAAAATGCTATTTGCCTTAAAACATAAATACAACATTCCTAGAAGAGCGGTAGAAGTTTTTATTTTACTATGCAAAGAGTGTCAACTTAAGAAATCGCAACCCCACAAAGGATTAGTGGTACGTCCAATTCTTTCTAAAGATTTTAATGTTCGCGGGCAAATAGATTTGATAGATTTTCAATCTGCTCCTTATGGAAATTATAAATGGCTTCTTAACTACCAAGACCATGCTACAAAATTTTTGCATCTTCGCCCTTTACATAGCAAACGTGCAGCGGAAGTGGCTATAGAGTTGGTGAAAATATTTTTGGATTATGGAGCACCGCACATATTGCAAAGTGACAACGGCCGGGAATTTACTGCTTCGGTAATAGAAGAAATTGTCAGCTACTGGCCAGATTGCAAAATTGTTCACGGCAGGCCACGTCACCCTGAAAGCTAGGATAGTGTGGAAAGAAGTAACCAAGATGTTGAGAACATGCTTCGATCTTGGATGTCCGATAACTCTTCTACCAATTAGTCCCTTGGCTGCTATTTTGTACAGTGGCAGAAGAATTCCTCGAAACATCGCATTATTGGAAGGACTCCGTACCGTGCTTTATTTGGAGCTGACCCAAAAGTTGGATTAAAATCAACAAACCTTCCAAACTCTGTAATCAAAGAGCTTCGAATAGAAGAGGTACTTGAAGATATAATGCGTTCTTCACAGACAAGTAACAGAGAACATGACAAACAACTGGGTGATGAAGAAGTGAATGTTAATGATACTTTCAGTGATATTATTATGTATTGTTGTGCGTGCAGTGACAAAATCACAGATACATCTACATTTACATGTGAGATATGTAATGCTACCGTGCATTTACATTGTAGTTCAGGATGGTCTTCAAAACCGGAAGTAAGAGTTTGTTCCCTTTGTACAACTGAGAACAAAATTGAATATGAAAGACAAAAGTTTTATTCTGGCCAAAAAAGAGCAGCAAAAAAAATGACTGAGACGTCTAATAAAAAATTTAAGGCACTAGAAATTGGATCATATGTTTATTTGGCAGTTCCGAAGGTAGACCGAGGACCTCTCGATTCAAAGAATCTAACTGGAAAAGTGTTAGACCTGAAAAATGGTCTTTACAAATTAGGTACATCTAAAGAAATTCTCAAAACTTGGTTTTCCAGAAATGCTATTCAAGAAGCCTTAGTTGGTTTTGAAGATGAAGTTCCTAATAAACTAATAACTGTAAGAGAGTCAGTTGCATATCATTCTCGATTCGGAGGTCAGGGGTTTCAAAAATGTTCATGTAAGGCTAGCAGCAATCAGTGCAATACAAAAAAATGTGCTTGCTTAAAAAATAACAATTTATGTTCTTCAAAATGTCATGGAAGTTCAACATGCAGTAATAAGTAAAATTAGTACCACAGATCTGTGTTAGTACCTGCAATAGAACAAAAATGGAAACTACTATCAAGGTTAAATAAAATGGGCACAGGAGTAAAGGAGAAGAAGTCATTGTTTATAAGTGTGGAAGTGGTATAACACGACTTTGACACGACAGTTTTCCACTGCGCACATAATCTTGAGAGCAGCTTATACTTTTCTTTTGTAATGTACCTACCATAAAAAATATGTGTGGTATTATATTATTATTTTCCAAAGGATTTGCTTTTATTTTTGCTTGTAGGTAAACACCAACATTCTTTGTTATCATTTGATAATTTGATATGTTATTTTACAGAATGCCGACCTAGTAATTTTAATATCTTTATACTTTGGTTTTGACTACATCGCTTTTGGCAGATTATAAAGTGCCTGAAACTAATCAGTCAGAATGAGAGATATATTCTTCTGCTCACGTTTTGCCGGCGTTTTATCAATTTGCCTGAATTGGTGTAGTCATAACGAAAATTGCATCGTTGGTTCGCGTTTTGCCGGCTTTTTATAAAATCCCTAGACATTTTACAAAAAGCCTAATTTTGCATTATGCCTACGACAGAAATATTAGACAAAATAAAGATAGTATAGGTTTGGCTAGACATTCTTTAGAAACAGCACACAGTTTTGATTTTAATAATGTTAAAATTTTAGATAAAGAA
Source organism: Aquatica leii (assembly GCA_035610365.1). Lineage (NCBI taxonomy): Eukaryota > Metazoa > Arthropoda > Insecta > Coleoptera > Lampyridae > Aquatica > Aquatica leii. The sequence continues at coordinate 32,588,869 of CM069439.1, forward strand.
TTAAATTTAAAGAGAAGATTAATAAAAGAAATGTTTTATATAAAGAGAAAACAACAAAATTGTAATAATCATAATGACATCGATAATTTAAGTAAAATTTATAGTAGTTTAATTTAAATTTGTATTATTATTTTGTTTTAAGTTTCAAAATAATTTTTTGATGTTTAAAATATTTTAAATTTAAACTTTGTTGTATTAAAAAATGTTATTTAGGTAAAGTAATTTATACGTTTTATGATATTTTATATATATAATGTTTCCTTATAGCCCTGATGATGACTAAATATTAGTTGAAACTGTCGGCAAAATAAAAAATAAAATAACCAAAAACTTAATAAATTATTTATAATAAAAATTTAATTGTGTTTGTTAGTAAATGCTTAATCTTGCTGATCACACATTTAAAAAAAACCTGATATTTACATAAATTAAATAAGCGAAGCGTGTTTTTAAAATTCTAAAATTTTATAAATAATGTTTTATGTGTACCAGAAAACATGCATACAATTTGTTTAATTAGTGCAAGTATAAAAAATAAAATTGTTTAGAAAATTAGACTGTACACAAACTAATATTTTAACAACTAAAAACGTAAACAATCAACTAAAAAAAATGACAATTGAAATTCTTTCTTAGAATTATCGCTTTGTCATATTTTTAAAAGTGATAATAGAACAAGTATGCCACATTAATTTATCATTGTAAATTACAAACGTACCCATTAAATACACACAATTAATCAACACTACAGCTATTTGTGAGAAGTATTTCAGATAAAAGAAGAAACGCTGCTGTTCTGTCAAAAAATAAGTTGGAACTTTATTCAAACAAACGCTGTGCATTATTTGAAATCTAGGATTACATCAAGAGAATTTATGTGTTTAACTTGAAATAAAATATTACTGTTATTAATTCAACAAACATTTTTAATATTTTATAGTACATGCCTCAAATATGTAGAAGAAAATCTACAAAAAAAACAATGTCATAATTTGTCTTGTTATTACAATGACAAATATATAAAATATAAACACCCGGTTTGCAAATAATACTAATAACAAGCAGCTTTTAATTTTAATTTTATTGTTCATGTTGTGTTTCTTACAAATTCAACAGATTCTGATTAGAACTCTGAAACTAAGACTTCTTTGATTAGTTAATAATATATTTAATTAAAACAATACAAAAACTGTTCTTAAAGTTTTTATATAAACTATATAGTAATGTATAAAAACGATGTACTTAATTAATTTTATTTTCTTGTAAGTTGCAATAAGCTAGTAACCACTATATTTCATCATTGATCTACCTAATAAGATGCTTTGCTTTATGATTTTCAACAACTTTTATTATAAACTCTCTGTATCTAAAAAGGCTTTCAGCTTAATATTTTACTTTTGAGTGCATTTTCTATCCTTCAAACCAGCTTATAAATAATAAATTTAAAAATTTTCCGTGAGCAGTGCTGCTTTATCCTATGCATTTCTAATATATTTTAATATTTTATGAAAATAATATAAAGCTAATTAACAAAAAACAAAATTACTTGTGCATATTAGTTTCCGCATTGTAATGTAAATGCCTTCAAATTAAAACTGTTTTTAAACTTTTGTTGTTACATAAACTTATATAAAAAAGGATCAACTCTTAAGCTTTGGTAAAGTTTTTACATTTTAACACAAGATTGTAGTTAAATATATTAAAATATATTAAATAAGTTAAAAAAAGCTCTGTCTCGATTAAAAATGTATAATGTAACTTTTGTTTTCAGATTGTGCGTTACTATAAACAAAAAACGAACGAGCAAAACTGATTTCAATGAACAATGCTGTTCAATCTGTTTTTAGTGTTAGTGAAATGTCTACCACAAAAGTTTCAATACAATTTTCTGTTCCACGGACAACACTTCAAAGATATATTCAAAAAAAAATAAGAATTAAAGGATGATTTTAAAATTGACAAAATTAAAGGAAAATTGCTGTGCGTTTTTACCAAAAAGCAAGAAACAGTATTAGAACTGTATTTAAGAAATTTGAAATCAAGATTATTTGATCTAACAGTAACAGATTTTCGACGTGTAGCATTGCAACTGGCTGTTCAAAATAATTTTTTTTTAAAAGTTTAATCGGGAAACTGAAACAGCAGTGTTGAAGTGAACATATATATTTATAATTTGAATAAAAGAAACTCACAGCAGATTGCCATAGTTCAAGTCAATCTAAACGACTATTTAAAACTTATTGCAATGAAAGGAAAACGACAAGTAATAGACCTTAACTTTATCTGAGCTTAAACAAACAGTTACTGCTAAAGTGTATTTTTCTGCATCGGGTACTTATATAACCCGTATGCTAATTTTTCCTCGCAAGAGAAAACAATCCTTCTTTGAACTTGGGTGACCAACTGGATTGATGATAGAAGAAACAGATGGATGACTAAATAAGTGTTTCTAACATTGTTATTGATTAAGAAATCTTATAAACCCCAGAACACCAGTGAAACGAAACAATTTTTTCCTCAAGTCGCCTAATTCTCTTCTCTCCTCACCTTTTGCAATTCTGCCATTAACGCCATATTAGAAAAAATTAAAAGCAACTCTAACTCATACTCAAACAAAAAAAAGTTATAAAAAGGCAAATGGGACACAGCCTACCAGAAGAAAAAACTGTGACAATAAAAAAGAACAAAAAATAAACAAAAAAATAAAATGCCAAAAATAAACTCACCTAAAAATTCATAATAAAGAAGCTAAGTACCTCTGTTGAATAAATATAAGATAAAGATAAGAATGTCTTCCGGGTTTAGACCGTGTCATTGTTGTTGTAACCGAAGTTGCCAACGTTTCGTCCATTTCGAAAGGGGCTTCATCAGAGCGTGAGTTAAATCGCAAAACTCAAACAAGCCACCGAAATCTAACTAAGAACCCCTCAAAAGTTAAGTTATCCACTTGTGAAACAAGCCATAATCTAAACTCTCAAAAGGTGAGAAAGAAAACGATAACTTAAAAAAGCAAACAAAAAGCTAACAAAGAACCACTACCGAGTTAGATAATCAACTTGTGAACCAAGCTAAATTCTAAACTCCGTAGAAGTGGCTTAAGAAAAAATAGTCTCCGTATATAAAGGAAAAGGATCGTCACGGATGGTTAAACTCGACTTCTACACCTTGAGATGAAAGTGTAGGAAGGTGCTGCTATGGGTTCTCCTCTATCACTTGTTGTAGCTCTAACATTTTTATGGAATCCTTTGAAACGGTTGCTTTGTAATAAATATTAAAACCAAAAGTTTGGTTCAGGTATGCTGACGACACGTTTATTGTTTGGCTTCATGGTCATCTCAAATTATCTAAGTTTCTTGATCATCTTAACAATCAACACTTAGATATCAAATTTACTATGGAAATTGAAAGCAATGGTTCTCTTCCATTTCTTGACGTTCTTGTGACTCGTAAGCCCGACGGACTTCTGGGCCATTCTGTTTATCGCAAACCCACCCATATGGACAGATACCTTCATGCTTCGTCTCATCATCATCCTGTACAGAAACGTTCTGTTATTGAATCTTTGGTTCATCGTACCTTTTCTATTTGCCAACCTGAGAATCTAGACTCGGAACTTCGTCATCTTACTAGAACCTTAGTGAACAATGTAGTGATGTGTAGTTCCTGAACGAATTAGTTCAATTGAACTGGTCTTTTCAGTGAACTAAATGTACTAGTTCTCTATTATAAAGTGAACTAGTATGTTCTTTAATACGTTTGCTCTTTGCAAATCTTGTATTAGTCATCACTTAATTTTGATAACGTTAATAAACCTTTTTCTTCTCCACTGCGTTGACTACAAGGTCTTTTCCCACAGTATTCATCTCTATTATCATTACGTCTTTTATATTCGTTACTTTGATTACTATGAATATAGTATTCAATCCAAATTTGTTTGTACCTTGCATAATCGATACTATTAAGTGTTCATATAACTGTTTTATCGTATTATGCAGTTGCTAATTAATATTTTTTTAAAGGTGTCTACAAAAGAGATTAGTAAATCGGTCTTCCGTTCAATTAAAACTTTTTAACTAGACTTGCTAAATAAAATTACACCAATTTGAAACCGCGTTTCAGTTTTTAATTTATCATTTGCAAGCATACCAATGCATCGCGCGTTGGTCCCCTAATTGAAACACGGAACAAAATACCAGAGTTAAATGCAAATCTGCACCACAAACGGTTTTATGCATCCTTCGATGCGTTGTTCAAAATGTACTAAAGAACTAGTACATTGAACTAGTTCAGTTTGTTGAACGAGACCTGGTGAACTAGAACTAGAATTCCCATCACCAGAACAATGGTTATGTAAAGCGAGATTATCATAGAGTTATTAATCGTCGTCTACATCCACGTACTCGATTATCTAAGGACATTTCTACTCCAACCCGAAATTGGCCTTTTTACCCTACATTCACAAGGTTACAGATCAAATAAAGAAACTTCTTCGTAAGAATGGTATTAAACCCATATTCAACTCGACAGACAAAATTTCTCAGATTCTTCCTTCTCCCAAAGACAAATTTCCTACACTTTCATCTCAAGGTGTATACCAAATTCCTTGTTTATGTGGTTTAGTCTACATTGGTAAAACCGGTCGTTCCGTCATTACTCGCATTTTAGAACATGCTTGTTGTATAAAAAAAGGTCTATTTCCAAGTCTGCGGTTGCTAAACATTATTTTAATACAGGTCACAAGATAGATTTTGATAATGCTTCGTTGATTGCCAAATCTTCATTCTTTTTCAACAGGAAATTCCGAGAAAGCATAGAAATCATCAAACACCCCAATCACTTCAATCGCGATCACGGTTTTGAGCCGCTCTTTGGTTCCCGGTCATTAGTCATTTATCGAAAGCACGCCCCTTATCAACCGTAAACCAATCAGAGCCGAGCTTAACCATCCGGGACGATCCTTTTCCTTTATATACGGAGACCGTTTCTTCTTAAGTCGCTTCTACGGAGTTTAGAATCTGGCTTGGTTCACAAGTTGATTACCTAACTCGGTAGTGGTTCTTTGTTAGATTTTCGTTTGCTTTTTTAAGTTATTGTTTTCTTCCTTACGAAAGTGGGCGAAACGTTGGCAACTTCGGTTACAACAACAATGACACGGTCTAAACCCGGAAGACATTCTTATCCTAGTATAGATTCCGACCGTGGAAGTCTTCGCAATTACATATACTGTGCGTATGTAATGATTATGTTTTTGTTCTTATAGAATTCAAGACTCTCGTACAAATCAAATTCGTTTTTATTTTATATTTTTTTTAAATAACCTAACCCTGTCAACTTTATGGTTATTTTGAAACATATGTAGAAAAACACTAGATTTATCTATTCTTTTATATTTAACATAAGCTAAGTGCTCTTTAAACCTGGTATTGAAAGACTTTTTGGTTGGTCCTATGTATGTATATAAACAATTGTTCATAGTTTTCAAATTCAGAAAATGAAGAAGAATTCGTTTTAAAATAGTTCTGAATCAAAATTTGGTAGTACCGAGAGTCCTTTTTGGCAAGGCAATTTTAGTGGTTTTAGTGTAAAATGTAGTAAAAGTTTTTTATTTAATTTTTGTTTTATTTTATTTTATTGACAGATCAAAAACGTAACAGACATTATAACAAAATTATTTTAATACCCTGTCAAAAAGTACCTGGTGAAGTCACCCACCTGAGCAGATGCATTGTTTTTCTTCCAGGTCTTGTACACTAAATTTGTACCTTTTATTTCAGCGCTTCTCAATCGCATAAAAATTAATTAAGTATTCCTATATATAAACAAAATAAGGCAACAAAAAAGGACAACCATTTAAATTTTTTAATTATAACACAAAACAAAGTAGTACTTGCACCGAAGTGAACAAACAAACAAATCTTACTGTTACAGTTGTTGTTGACCCATTAACATTTGTTTCAAATGTGCTTTTAACGACCCAGGCATTAACAACTTTCAATCATAATTTATATTATTATAAATCGAAGCGATATTGTATGAAAATGACCGTCTAAACAACGTCTTACTGTGTCGTGGAACAGGTATTAACCCTCAGTGCCGTAGATTTAAATTATGGATATCTGTGCGGAAAGTTATTTTGTCATATAGGTAAGGTAGGGTTTTGTACAATAGTATTTTATGAACAAAAATACAGAAATGTAGTTGCCTTCTCTGAACCATTTTTAGCCATTGCGCTGTTTTCAGAGCAAAAGAAATACATTGACGGCGACCTAAACCATAAATAAAACGTACACAACAATTTTGAACCTTTTGTATCCTATTAGCCTCACGCCAATCTAAACAAGGACCATAAATAACATCGCAATAGTTAAAATGGCTTAAAACTAGCGTATCACAGGGAAGTTTACGGACATACAGAGAGATTGACGATACGGATAGATTGTTCGAAAAGACGAGTATGCTTTTCTAATTGTTGAAGATATATGACTCCTAAACCTAAGATCAACATCCAAGATTAACCCTAAATTTTTCGCTTCATGCTGAAATACAAGAACATTATCTTCCAGGTTGATAAATATATTAGTCTCGAGAAAATTCCTCACAGTCTTGCTACAGAACAAAAGAACCGATGATTTCGCCGGATTTATACTGAGGCAGTGGTCGTGAGTCATCTGTAAAAGGTTTAAGAGATCCGTCTTTATGTATTGTTGTGCTCTTAAATAGTCAGATGTTTTAAACGAAACGTATAATTGTGAGTCATCAGCATACAAGTGGAACTTACATCAGTTTAGGCATTGAAAAATATTACACGTATAAATGGTCCAAGGACGGAGCCTTGTAGAACGCCACAGGAAACTAAAGTAGATTTAGACAACTTATCATAAGCTCTCACACATTGAGACCTATTACCTAAAAATTGTTTAATGAAATTTAAAGAAGACGCGCCAAATCCTATGAATTGCAGGATAGAAAATAATAGGTTATGGTTGATAGTATCAAACGCTTTCAAAAAATCAAGTAATATCAATGCAGTATTAAGACCAGAATCTAAAGCAGCAATTATATGATCAGTGACAGAAGCTAACGCTGACGCACAACTATACCTCGATCTAAAACCAGACTGCACTGATGGAAAAACATTAAATTTGGTAAGATGAGCATTAATTTGCTTTACAACTACTTTTTCTAAGATTTTTGATAAAAGTGAAATAATGCTTATTAGACGGAGATCATTTAATTCATCACACTTTTTTGTTTTAGATATTGGTAGAACATGTGCAATTTTCCAAGAACGAGGAAAAGTGGACTCGAGTAAACATGAATTTATAATATGAGTCACAACTGGCAAAATGGAAAGACAACAAAGTTGTATCATTCGTATACTCAATTCGTCAGGCCCTACCGCATTAGACTTGATACCATATAATACCTCTTCAATTTTCTGTTGAGAAACCAGCGTAAATGAGAACACTTCCGTAACTCCAGGTTTAACATTATTAGTATAGTTTGAAATTAAGTTATCAGAAGGAGTAATTAAACTATTATAAGAAGCAACAAAAAATGTATTAATTCTATCAGGATCTCGAAGATGAGTAGGTAGATTACCAGCAGGCGACCGTTGCACATTAAGAGATTTAATTGTCTTCCAGAGTTTATTAGTGTTGCCTTTATTACAAGAGACAATATATTCAAAATAAGCTCTCTTTTCCCTGCGTACAGATGCATTAACAAGATTTCTTAACGATTTGTAATAATCCCATTTTGCAGAGTCACGATCACGCTTAAAACGGCGCAAAGCTCTATCTCGCAGTTTCATCATTAATTTAACGTTATCAGTGAGCCAAGGAGTAGAAGGCTTATGCGATTTGTTTGGCTATTTGTTTAGGCTACGTTTACTTATATGTATTACCGAATTGATTCGTTCATCAAATATATTAAAATGTTCCTGTGTAATAGTGTGGTAAAAAATTTAGTTTCTTACACCCATAATTTATCTTTGCTTTTGAAGCGGATTCATCAGCTGTCTCACCAACTTTCTAAACGTCGTCAATGTCGCCTAGGGATTTCGGTCAACCTAGGACACGCTGTGCGAATACCGCATTTAGAACCAAATATTTATGAGTAACCATTAAAATAGTTTGTTCTGCTAATAACACTTATTACGTGTTTATATATCCATAATTCCGTTTTGTGCTCAAAAGCCTTTAGATTTTTTATTTATTTCTTTGGTTGACGAAAACTAGAAATCTTTTGTTACGCTGTTTTGATTTTGTCTGGCGCCCTTTATTAAATTTTCACTTTGGATTTTACGTTTTTAAAATTCCCAAATCCCTCGTTTTCCATTAAGCACCGAACAATGACATCTTTATGTTACATTGATTTTAGCCATTTTTATTAACATTTTTGCCCACTTTTAAACTCGTGTTAAAAAGAGTTGTTCCACACGTATAAAAATATAATTACAAAAAAATAATTTTATCAACTTTGGTAGCTGGTTACTAAGATAACCAAAATAACAAATACAAATAATTTTAGAATTGCTAGAAACAATTAAAAATTAAAAAAAAAAGATCGGTAAGTCGTATAATAAAATCGTTGCTATAAAAGCGCTTTAATTTTAAACTAAATTTTAACAAACAGTGTTTTCAGTAACAAAAAGAGATTTTGTAATAGCGCTTAACTAAAAAAATGTTTCTTTGTCAAAATATTATATCTGCGAGCTGGGCGTACGCGTATAACAATTCAAAGTACGGAAAACTTTAAATATTAGTTTTAGTTATAAATATACACTTGTAATGTAAATGCCTTTTTATGGAATTGTATTCTTATTTTTATTATGTGCGAAAGATGTGTACGGTGATGAATAAACTGTGTGTTAATAATTGCATTTAACTATGTCTAAGGCCGAAAGACCAAAAATGCCACTGCAAGCGGATAACGCGACCAACCGCTCGGATACAACATTGGCGACGAGGATGGGATCCAACATTGCCGTTGGATCAATACCGGCATTTGACGTTGATAGCCTGGGGTATTTGGATGTCTTTTTTTCAAGATGCAAACCGCATCGATCAAGAGTCACAAGTAATTCAAAGATCATCTTTTTGTAGTGTTATCGGTTCCGCTGCATTCAAATTGTTACGTACGATAATCGCACCATACAAATACATCGAACAAACGGTAGAACAATTACGACAGGCACTCACAAACCATTTTGGGCCAAAACAATCAGTCGTGTTATATCTGGGCGAATATAGAGGTGAACCAATCCATCTTGAACTTGACCCCAATATAAAGCTACTTTTCTGCAAGCCACGTCGTGTTCCGTTAGGGATCGGAGATAAGGCTAACACAGCTATCGATAAGCTAATTGAAGATGGTGTTTAAGTAGTCGTAGCCGCAGAAAACGTGACACAGTTATCGCATCGACTCGATCAAGTGCTTAGCCGATTAAGCACAGTTGGTCTTCGCCTTCGACCGGACAACTGCGTCCTTTTTACAAACGAAGTCAAGTTCTTAGGCTATATCATTTTATCCAAGGGTCTTAAGTCTGATCCAGAATTATGTGCCGCTGTCCATAAAGCTCCAGCTCCCTCTAATAAAAAAGAGTTACAGGCGTTCTTGGGATTACTAAATTTCTTTCATACGTTCTTGTCAAACAAAGCAACGGTAGCTGAACCGTTACACCGCTTACTTGAGAAACAAAGTAAATGGAAATGGACAGCAAACTATCAGAACGCGTTTGAGTCATGCAAACGTCTTTTATCGGCAGATTCTGTTTTATGGCATTTTAATCCAAGAGTCCCAATTGTGCTTATTTGCGACGCATCTCCAGTCGGAATCGGTGCCGTTTTGTGCCATCGAAAACCTGATGGAAGTGAGTTACCGGTGACTTACTTTAGTCGATCATTGTCTTTAGCCGAACGAAACTATGAACAAATCGATCGAGAGGCGTTAGCGATCATTGCTGGGGTTCGCAAATTTCATCACTTTCTTTTCGGTTTTTTCGTTTGAAATAGTGACCGATCACAAACCGCTTCTCGGACTGTTTTACTTGTGTCGTCAGACGCCAGAAATTCTGTATCCGAGAATGTTACGATGGAGCGTCATGTTAGCCGCTTATAAGTACCGCATCATTCACCGTCCGGGAAAACAGATTCCACACGCCGATGCTCTTAGTCGACTTCCGTTATCAGTTCTCAAGGTTACGTCGACCGATCTGGCAGAGATATTTTTGCTGGAACATGATGGAAAACTTCCAATAACTGCAACGGATATTGCTACCGAAACTCGAAAAGACAGCGACTTATCTAAGATCTACTCATGGGCAGTCACATGGTGGCCACACACTAACGCAGTGCCATTAAATTTACGTTGTTACTCGCAACACCAAAACGTTATAAGTACATACAAAGGGTGCTTGCTTTACGGAACCCGAACGATTGTTCCTCCATCAAGTCAAAAATACATTATTGATTTATTACATGTCGCACATCCGGGGATGACTCGAATGAAAGCAATTGCTCGAAATTACGCATGGTGGCCAACTATTAATAACGACGTCGAAGAGTACGTTCGAAACTGTAGTGCTTGTCAGATGCATCATAACGTACCGCCGTCAGTGCCACCGGTAAAATGGTCGAAACCGAGAGCACCTTGGTATCGCATACACGTCGATTATGCCGGTCCTTTCAAAGGTCGCCGTTTCCTATTATTTATTGACGCATTGACTAAGTGGTTAGAAGTGCGAGAAGTTAACACCGTGAATCCAATTAATACTATTATTTGTTTGCAATCAATTTTTGCGACTTACGGAGTACCGGCAATTTTAGTTAGCGACAACGACAAGGCATATTTTGACACTTCTCAGTTCGAATTGCTTTGTAGATCCGTCCGTACAGCACCCTATCATCCGCAACCTAATGGTCAAATTGAACGCATGGTTCAGAAAACTAAAAAAAATAATGGCAAGTCATTCAATCGAGAAGGACAAGAAATGGAAACGATCTATCGATAGTTTTCTTTTTTCTCAACACGTGACGCCCTTAACTCCAGACACACTAAGCCCATCTGAATTGTTCTTTCGACGCCGATTACGAACTAGGCTTGACGCAATCGATCCCGTAAACAATCCATATTTCGATCGACAAGAATCACCCAATGTCAAACGGTCGCGTTCATTCAGCGTTGGTGATGCAGTTTACGCCCGCAACTATGGAACCGGTCCCCGGTGGGTGCCAGCAACAGTTTTAGCGCCAAGAAGTGCAGTCACGTACGATTTTAGCACATCAAATGGAACACATTTTCATTGACACACTGATCAGTTGCTACCAAGAGTAAGCGAACAATCATCAGTAGGGACAAATCAACAAAACAATGAAGATGATCAGTCTATATCAAGTCCCGAGGAAACCGTTCCGTTACTACCGCTGCCAGACCAATCGTCATCATCAGGTTCATCTATGTCAATACAAGGTTCTCTTCGAACGTTACCTGATCGAGCAGCTAAAGGAAAAGTCCGGTTCCCGTCTTCCGATGATTCTCTTGACGAGGCCAACGATGACCCAACGTACTCTCCCAGCAAATGACACAGTGTTCCCAGCTGGGTGGAGGAGTATTATATCTGCGAGCTGGGCAAGTCATTCGCTTGAATTGTTATACGCGCAACGTACTTATCTTATTAAACACGTGCGCGTATAACAATTCAAAGTACGGAAAACTTAAAATATTAGTTTTAGTTATAAATATACACTTGTAATGTAAGTGCCTTTTTATGGAATTGTATTGTTATTTTTATTATGTACGAAACATGTGTACGGTGATGAATAAACTGTGTGTTAATAATTGCATTTAATTATGTCTCGAGTGCCTAAGGCCGAAAGGCCAACAGTGCCACTGCAAGCGGGTAACGCAAAAATAAAATAAAAAGCACTATATCGAATCTAAGCATATTTACTAAAAAATTATATCTATTTTATAATTAATGCTGTTTAATGTTATTTTAGCACAGCACATATTTTTTCATACGTAACTACGTACATCGAATAACCTTTAGAAAAAAAATCAAATAAGTTGTTCTCTCTTTTGACATAAAAACTTTGCATTAAAATAAGCTTACATGTATAAAGACAGTGACATTACAAAATGTCTAAAACAAATGCATGTTAGACGTTTATGCAACTTATAAAGTTTATAAAGTAAATATAAAATATTCTTAAATATTTTTATGATTACAAAAATAACCTGACGTTGGGTTACTATATGTGTAGAATACAAATTGAGGTCGATATTTCAACGCCAAGTCACACGATCACCTATATAAGAAGACCTCAAACGTTTTCGAAATAAAAGCAAGTTAGAAAATTTAAATTCCGTTCAGCATTTTAGTTTAGATTTATTTTTATTTAAGAGAAGTTTAATAAGTTGTTTTTTTGCATAAAAAAGTAAACAATTTTACTGTATTGACTAAAAGCTTACCAATTACAAGTTAGAACACGTAAATAAGTTTTTTCATGCGTGTGTAATTAGATAAAAATAAAATCAATTTATTTTTGATTTTATATTATTTATTTTTATTTTTATATAGATTGACCTATTTGTCAAAAAATGTTTTTTTATACTAAATGGTTTCTCTCCGATCAATTAGCAAACCATATTTTTAATCGCTTAATTCATTAGTCCAGAAAACACCCAGTCGTTGAATCGGACGTGCTCAATTTGAGTTACATTACGACTTTCAACAAACATAACCTATAAATTTTAGTAAGTATGTACATTTACATTCACGTTTCATTACAAGAATAATAAATGTGAATAGAATAAATAATTTATTGAAGTTTGAGTACCATTTTTTGGCAAAAGATCAACTAACCTAGTTTTTTTTAATTAAAAATACATTATCAGTAAAGATATTTTACGGTTTTTTAGTCACAATTTCAATAATATTGTTATACACCGTTTGTTTTATTTTAACTTAATGTGTAATTAAATAAAATAAATTAGCTCAACTTTGGAGTTAAATATATTGTATATGACAAATTATGTTTATTATCATAAGATCAATTGTTCAGTATTTGTTATTAAAACACCTTTTATTAACGTGCTGTTCTCATCTAATCAGTACATTCCTATTCGCATTAAACTTAACCTGTTACAAAATTATTACAAAGAAACGTTTAATGGTTCAATTGTTTAAGTTACATAAGGAAAAATAAAAACTATATTAAAACATAGATTAAGTTTAAATATAAAATGTTATGTTTATGATTATAAGCAACATGGAAAAGAGCAATAAATCCAAAAGTCAAAGAAGACTTATCACCTCCTACTAGCACCGCTTATTTACCATACTGTATGCAGCAGGGTGCTAAAGAAACATAATATTAAAACTGCCTTTACGACTAAGAATACCCTGAACACCTGGTTTACATCTGCTAAAGACAAACAAAAAGCTCTAAAGCATACCGGAGTTTACAAAATTCTCTGTTCCTGTGGATCAAGTTATATAGAACAGACGGGACGCTCTATTGAATTTAGAGTAAAAGAACAGATGGCTGACTGCAATCACCGCAGAGTTACTAAATCAGCAGTGGCAGAACACACAATGAATTTTGACCAAACTAAAGTGTTAGTTAGAACTCCTTTCAACTTTCCCAGATGTCATGTATTTCATGTATTTTAAAGAAATGCGGCAACGCAGGATATTAGATTATTAAGATGGCTGAAGTGAAGATAGAATGTTAAGTTTCGTTTTAATAAAGTTAATCATGAATTGTAACAATCGGGGGCAATTTCTTCATATCCGAAACCCACCGTAAGTGCCCCAAAAAGGGTGAAGACAGAAAACCAGACTAATCCGCGAAGCTGTGAAAATAGAAAAACATCCATGTAATATTAACCGAGAAGACGGTTTAAGACTCAGCAAATCTTGACTACCGGTATCATATTCTCTAAGACAAAGATCAACCTTCTTGGAAAGTACACAAACACTTACTCCGAGTAATAACGAAGTCAGTCAAGCGGTAACGGAAAGATAAAGTCCGTTGATCACGCTAATCACTATTTAGTATAAATATCGTCATTTACACTTTTTCCTTCAGTGACGTTTACCACTCTGAAGATGCAAGGTTTTTTTGTGTTATTTTTAAATTGAGTGCACGACGGTAGCAGTTAAATTTTTAGCCAGCGTACCCAGATTAAAGGGACGTGAAAATTACAATGACTGGGCATTTGCAGTCGAAAACTATTTATTATTAGAAGGCCTGCAGAATCATATAACGGAAACTTCTACAGATGCAGCCGCAGAAGATACGAAAACTAGAGCCAAGATAATATTAACGGTAGATACAACTTTGTATATTCATATTAAGGAAACAAAGACATCGAAAAAGTTGTGGAATAAATTAAAGTCGCTGTTTGACGATTCCGGTTTCACGAGGAAGATCAATCTACTGCCAAGCTTGATTTCTACTCGGTTAGAAAATTATAATTCAATGTCTGAATACGTAAATCAGATCGTGGAGACTTCCGAGAAATTGAAAGGCACGAGTTTCGAAATTAACGACTTATGGGTTGGTTCGTTGCTTTTGGCGGGATTACCGGAAAAGTTTTCGCCAATGATAATGGCGATAGAGCATTCCGGCATGGCCATTACCACCGACGCCATTAAAACGAAGTTACTCGACATGGAACTAGATGTTGGTAGACCTACTGGTGCTCTAGTGGCAAGTTCACATTTGAAACACAAAGGTCAATCTGGCAACCCTGGTACATCTACGTCAAGTACACGAAAAGAGGTTAAATGCACAGTTAAATGCTATAAATGTAAACAAATTGGTCATTTTAAAAATAAATGTCCATCTGCAAATCCGACTAAGACTTCGAATGCATTTAACGTTGTATTTCTAAACGGCGAATTTAGTGTAAATGACTGGTATCTAGATTCAGGTGCGAGTAGTCATTTCACTGCCAACGAGGAAAATTTATTAAATGTGAGAAAGTCAGAGGTTGAAGAAATCATGGTAGCAAATAAGTGCAAGGTAAAAGTTAAATGTTGTGGGGACATACAAATTAATACATTGACAGATAATAATAGTTTTGAAGTGACTGTTAAGAACGTGTTGTGTGTACCTGAACTGACTACAAACCTTTTATCAGTTAGTGAATTAATGAAAAACGGTAATACGGTTAGTTTTTACAAGGACAGATGTTTAATTCACAATAACGTTAATGACTTAGTAGCCGTGGCAGAATTGGTGAATGGTGTGTACAAATTAAAGCTACATAAATTGACCGAATGTTTGTTGGCAACACCAGGAACTGGTATAACCAGTAAAATTTGGCACCGAAGATTAGGACATATAAACAGTCAATCATTAACTAAGATGAAAAACGGAATGGTGAATGGTTTAGTTTATCAAGGGAATGCAAGTGAGCAAAAACAAATTTGCGTAGTTTGCTGTGAGAGTAAACAGTCTAGACTTCCATTTCCCGAGAAAGGTACATGAGCTAACGGTCTCCTGGAAGATTTATGCGGCCCCATGGAACAGCTATCTATAGAAAGTTCTAAATATTTTTTGATTTTAGAAGACGATTTCAGCAGGATGAGTTTTGTATACTTTCTTAAATCGAAAGATGAGGCACTTCATCATTTTAAAGTATTCAAAAGTTACGCTCAAAAGCAAATCAAAGAAGAAATTAAGTGTTTTAGAACAGACAATGGTGGAGAATTTTGTAGTGATGAACTGGAGCATTATTTAGTATTAAATGGTATCACTTACCAGAAAACAGTTCCTTACACCCCTCAGCAGAACGGTATGTCTGAAAGATTAAATCGCAGCATAGTTGAAAAACCAAAGTGCCTGCCAAACTATGCAAGAAATTCTGCGCAGAAGCCGTCAATTGCGCTGTATACTTGAAAAATAGGTCGGCAGCTGCCGGAGTAGCAAAAACCCCGTTTGAACTCTGGCATGGACGTAAACCTGATGTTGGTTATTTGCGGATCTTTGGAAGTCAAGTAATGGTGCATGTACCCAAAGAGAAAAGATTGAAATGGGATAAGAAGGCAGTAACCAAATCTTAGTTGGTTATGGCGAAAATGTAAAAAGATATCGAGTTTACAATCCAGTAACGAATTGTGTAACAATCAGCAGGGATGTTATTATAATGGAGAATGTCTAAAAAAAAATGACCATTGTAATAAGTGAAGCTGATATGAAGGACAAATCAGATGTCGAAATTGCTAATGGTAGCACCGAAGATAATCCAGTTTTAGTGGGGGAAGCAAGCGGGTATGATTGTGATGAAGAAAATAAAATTGTTGAAGTTTGACGATCATCACGACCTCCAAAGCCAAGAAACTTTGATGATTATGTCACTTACATATGCAGTACAGATAACGAATTAAATATGGATGAAGATCCAATCACATTTGAAGAAGCGATGTCCAAACCAGACCAAGAATAATGGAAACTGGCAATGATGGAAGAAATTCAATCATTCCAAGAAAATGATGCATAGGAACTGGTTGATATTCCGAAAAATGGTACTGTAGTCGAATGTAAATGGGTATATAAAAAGAAAACTGGCAGTGATAATGGGTTAAGGAACCGAGCTAGACTAGTCGCGAAGGGTTTTACTCAAAAAGCTGGGGTGGATTACGAAGAAACCTTTTCACCTGTGGTAAGATATTCAACCCTGCGACTTTTTATCGCTTTATCGGCACAGTTAGACCTGGATGTAACCCATCTTAATGTTAGTACAGCATTCTTAAATGGTGATACAAGAGAATGTGTATATGAAAATTGATGATTTTTTTATTAATTTGGGATATAGAAAATGTGTTGGAGAATCCATAACCGTAATAGCATTATATGTTGATGACTTTTTTGTGCTTTCCAATAATAGTGGTGAAACTAATAGTTTAAAACGTGAGTTAAGTTCTAATTTTAAGATTAGGGATCTAGAACAAGTTAAACAATGCTTAGGAATAAATGTAAATATATATAAGAAAAGTGGTACAATAACTTTAGATCAAAGTGATTATATTCAGACGTTATTAAAGAAATTTGGTATGTTAGAGTGTAAAACGGTAGGGACACCTATGGAAGTAAAATTAGACATTAAAGATGTAGATAAGAAACCTACTGCTCAGGTTCCTTATCAACAACTTATAGGAAGTCTAATGTATTTAGCAGTACTCACAAAACCTGATTTAGCATTCTGTGTAAGCTATTTAAGCCAATTTAATAATTGTTTTGAGGATAGACATTGGCAATATGCAAAACGTATCTTACGATATTTAAAGGAAACCAAGAATTATGGTCTTAAGTTTGTAAAGACGAATGCAAGACTGGAGGGTTTTGTGGATGCTGACTGGGCATCTGATACACATGATAGGAAATCTTACACTGGTTACTGTTTTAAGATTTCTGGCTCAACTGTATCATGGGAAAGTAGAAAGCAGGGAATAGTTGCACTCTCTAGTACAGAAGCCGAGTACATGGCTATTTCAGAGGCTACTAGAGAAGCAATGTACTTTAGAAATTTGTTGAATGAATTGCATAATGATAACCAAAGGGCACAAAAGCTGTTTGCAAATCCAGTCTTTCACAGGAGAACAAAACATATAGATGTCAGACATCACTTCATTTGTGATGCTGTTGCTAATCAATCAATCCAAGTTCGATATTTGCAAACAGCCGATATGCCAGCAGATATATTTACCAAAAGTTTAGGCATTAGTAAGCATTACAAATTTTTAGAATGTTTGAGACTTGTAGATATTTTGATCTAGTGGGGGTGTTGAAATGTAAATCGCAATATATTTAAACTTGTTCTGTGGACTAAAGCGCCACCTATTTCCGCACTGTAAGTAAATGTGTACTACTGGACAATACAATAAAGTTAGTCTGTGTTGATTACTCAATGCGTGTGTTACGTTTTTACCGTTACTCTGCAACAAAAAGAACATCAAGGAGACGAATGAAACAAAAAAAGCAAACCTATTAGACGTCCTACAAAACTATATGAGAATGAACAATGTTGATATTATAAATTACCCGTTCAAGGGTTTTTTTGTAATATGCGCGTCAACCGGGACCAATCTACCGAATACGGCCGAAACTTGAACGTATATAAACGTTTTAATCATCCTAGGATAAATAGCTTCTGTGTAAGAGTTAACTTTCTATAATGTTATTATTGTTCGATTTTATAAAGTTTACGTTACTTACAGGTTACTAAAGAAGTAACAATAAAGAAACAGAAATGTTATAGCTCAGAAGAAAATTATCCAAAAAATTACATGTTACTCAGAAACAGTAAATGATATTATCTTAGTACAAAAAATCTAATAATAGTAAAAATCGGCATCACTATAAATAAGAAAATATATTGAAACGTTCGAGAAGTTATTTGCAAAGGCAAGAGCCTTCTAGAAGCTGCTATCCATCTTCTAGAAGATATACCGAAAAATAGGGAACACTCCAGAAGGATTTCCTTATGTGTATATATATAGCGACGGAACAATTCGTAGGTCCGTTATTGCTGGAATGCGAATACAACAGTGTTAAGAAGATTGTCAAGTTGAAATAAATAAGTCGTTAGCACGCGTGTGAGATAAACCTACCGAGAATAATCGTGTACGTGATTTTTAGTGTAAACAAGTGTGAAATCCGAGGACGTTATCTTATCTTAAGTGATAGTGTTATACAAATATTATATATACATAAATTAGTGTAAGTGTTTTCATTAAATATTATTAGATTTAATTAGTTCGGTTAATTTAAAAGTGTATATATTTCTAGAATAAGTAAACGTATTTTTAGTCGTTTTAAATAAATTAGTTATTAATAAATAAAATTTCTACATAACTAAATAAGACGACTACCAACTCAGATAATCAGAGACCTAATGCAATCTTGCTAGAACAACCAATCACAACTTACTCTCTCGTGTTTTACAGCTTCTTCAGAATATTTTTTTAATGCTCTTAGTGTTTTCTCTTGCTTTTTTATTTTATTTATATTTTAACTTAAAAACTTAAAAAAATAGATACCTGTTTATGACTTTTAGAACACAAAGAACAACTATCCTTACTAAAAAAAATACAACACCTTGTAAACCTAATTCGCTTTTATTGTCTGTAAAATAGTCGGTACTAACTTTGTAAGTATTATAATCAATAAAACTAAAAAATACTAAATTTATGTGCTAAATACTCTTAATTAATTTTGAATTTGTTCTGTTTTTATAATGAAGATAACTTAAAGTTGTAATAGTAATATAAAAATATGATCTACATGCAATTTTTCTAACTTATTTAAATCAAACGCTTGATTTTTAAAAAGTAATAGTTATTTTACAATAAATTGCTCAACACAATACACCTTAATAATGACATCTACACCCCAAATCGCAAACTTAAAAAATTATTTATGGTTAATGTTCCTTCTTACTACGCTTCTAAAAACAAAAAATCTAGCAGTTTTTATTAAATTTATGATAGTAAAACTTATATCGGAAAAATATTAATCAAAATTCAAAAATGCCAAAAAAAGGCTTGCAATAAATATTAACAAAAGCGTGAACTACAAAAGCTGTACTCTATAAAAATATAGGCCTAGAATCTTGCTCTAATTTAACGTTAAATTAACTTTTTGAAATTCTGAATTACCGTAAATTATTCAGAACTTATCCGACAGTAAATGAAATTAAAATCAGTATGAAACGTTCTTCCAATTACCACTAGCTGAAGCGTTAAATTTTAAAATGGCGCTACAAATTACAGATGCATCAACAAAAAACAAAATAAAACGTTAAGTGAACCCTGAATCATCACTGTTAAAAAGCTAATAAAACGAGATTTTCATTTTATATGCGTAGGTTTCAGAATACAGGATTTACATGTTTAGAGATAAAACAACGGTTTGGGCATACTAAATTAGATGAAAAATCTTCGAATTCGTGTGCATTTAAATATCTTTCAAATATACTCGCTTTTCTATGCTTTTATTTAATTTCTACGTATCTTATCCATTTTCAATAAACCGAAGAAGAATGTATTAGTATAATTGCGTTTAAAGCTGTGTAGCCAAATTTTATAGGTTTTTGTACTTAAAATTAAAATTAAAAATATTTACTTTCTATATATTGAATTTTCCGTAGCACGGTTATAATCAAATTAAATGCAGATTCTATAAACCGATAAAATATGTGTTGTGTAAAACTGATTAAATCTATATACGCAATATTTAAATTTTGTGTTTATTTTAATAAATTTTGGGAAACAATTTTATTACTATTGATAATTTGTGCTCGCTATCTATTACAAAAACGAAAGATTTTATAAATTCAGTATTTATCGGTATTAAAACAGAACAAATTTGAACGAAAATCTATCTACTAACAGATTCAATCAAAGTATTGCTATTAGAAAATAGCAGTGAAGCGTATTTATTTTTATTTAAACTTTGAACGCTGTAAGTTTTTTTAATGTTTCGTAAAATGATTTTTATTAAAAGATTTAGAAGGATAACATATATTTATACTTCGTACCAGTGCGAACTTTAAAAGTTATAAAAAGTAAACCAAAAACACTAAGTTCACAATCCATTTAATGTCACTGAATTTCAAAAGTAAAGACTGAACAGCGCTTCAGGGAGAGATAGCGTGTTAAGGGAAAGTTGTAATCATCGCTGGAAGAGACCGTTTGTATGATTAAGTAAAATTTTGTTATAAGAACTGTTTTTGTAATTTTGCGCGATAACGGTTTTCTACTCGTGTTATGAAAAATTAAATTTTTGATAAACTTTTTCTAAACTACTATAGTTTATTCATGCGTTCAAGCTATTTATACTTTAAATTCAATTAACTTTTTTGGACTTTTATCTTAATAAACAGTAAGTTTTTAGTGATATAATTTTATAAAGGTGCAGCATAATACAAAAAACAGAATATTTATTGATATAAAAGTAGTATAAAAATTGGTATTTATAACAACGATCATAGGTATTTATTTTTTACAAAGTTTTTATAAATATTAAGAAACGGCTCAAAAAGTACTCAGAAACTTTCATTAGTAAACACAGGTCTTTCTAAATTCTGTGTTCATTCTAAATTATTTTTTAATTTATTTATTGCTATTGTACTCTGTAGTGCGTCAGAAAAACGCACTACAAATCAATAATAAAAAAACCTGAAATATTAGATTTAATGTTTAGAAACGAAGCACAGTACACTAAAAGCACTATTTACAGTAAGTTTGTTACGTGTCGTTAATCATAATATATCACATTAGTCGTATTTTAATAATAGTAACTAGCGCGTCACCGGTTTGATATTTTATTATAATTCGATATCCACAGTGAGAATCTTTCACTCAAACTCATTTTTTGTTTGACGTTCGCAGTGAGTAGATTGAGTTTTGTAAGAACCTTGTCCGTTCAATCGTAAGTAATTTTTTTTAATTTAATTTTACATTGTCGTTATTACTGCGTTTTTAGTGATTTGAATAATATGAAGATCCTCCTCTGGTATTGAAGAGAATTAAATCGATTTTCTTGTACTCAATTGCTCATAAGTAAATGGCTACCGGATGCCATCTTGCTCTTGTTAATTTAAAATGTTTTACAAGAAATTTGACAGAAGCTCGAGGTCTTTTTAGCTATTTAAGGTAAAATTATTATGTCTCATACCTAATGGATCGATTCAGACCATATGATTACTGCAAAGCTGAAGATAAGGTGTTTCTTTAATTTGGAGATCAATCAGTTGCGGCTATACTCTTTATTATCCTTTTGTAACTGTGTTACGTAATTTATCTAAACAAATTGGTGCTATAGAGATCTTAGCGAAAATTCGAAAACCGTTGATGAGCCCACGTATAAAATATAAACAAATTGGTGCTATAGAGATCTTAGCATGTTGGTAATTAGATTTGCTAACCGCGAAAATTCGAAAATCGTATCGAATATTAAACACGCTTACAATCCACCAACGAATATAGTGAAAAGTAACTATATCAGTAAAATTGCAAAAACTACCACCAGAGAGAACCAGTGTACGGCCGTTTCACCCTTTTGGGGATCATCAGCACTGGGAAATACTCTCTGAAGTATTTCCACAATTATACTGATATATTTCTATAGCTTATATTCATGTTTCGTTCTAATAACATATAAAAGTGTTGTGGCTGCCGCCATCTCGTGGTTAACGAACCCACGTATAAAATATAAACAAATTGATGCTATAGAGATCTTAGCCTTACCTCTTACCAACATGCTATTTATCTAGATTTCTATTGTTTACTAAACCTTAAGCGATTTTAATTATATTATGTTCTATTTACTTGTTGTAGGCCCTCAGCTACTTTTAATATATTTTAAGATCATTATTAATGAATCTATAGTTCAGCCTCCAGCTGCTTGAAAAATTGTGCATTATTGATTACGTTGGTTTGTACCGTTTGAGCAATTTGGTCGTATTCCAGGCAGTAGTGTCTACGATTAAATTTTCAAATGTAAGCGTACACTCCTCGAAAGTGTCAAGAGCAATATCACTGTAGAATTAGCTTTTACCAGCTACTATGCTAAGAAGTAAGTCTTTCGTTTTAAAATAAGTTAATAATCACGTCTCGTTAGTCGAGAACTTAAGTTTTTTTTTCGCGATTTTATGTAAGTGTTATTGTTTGATCAATTTTTTTATGTAGTATTTTGGCTTATTATTTGTGTAAATCAATCTATCAAATTTTAACACGTCAAATACGTTTAATTTTTTTAATTTTTTTTAATGAAAAATAATGTATCAACTTTGTATTTAAATTACCCACTACAAGTTACAAAACCAACTAGAAAAACAAGAAGAGTTGTTATTAATGTTATTAATTGATAAATCAAATTATCTTCAAATTATGTACAAATTCTATTTATATTGAAAAAATTAAAAAAGTTAAATTAATTTTAAATATTTACCTAAACACTGCGTTAGTAAATGTTTGTAACGCTGAGAGTGAAATATGCTTCCAACGAGAGTAACATACATTATTTTTTGTTCTGTCCTTAGTAAAGTTTTTGAAAGAAATTTAAAAATAACCACATTAAATACATCACAAATATAATGATGGTACTGTATTTGTAACTAAATGAGTTTGTCAGATTCTAAATTTAACCCTTTCGTCCCTGAATATAAATATTATCTTAAGGATTAGTAACGAGTTACAATTTTGTTAATTTGCCTGTAAATAACAGATGTGCACTTTAAAAAAAAAATTGCCTCTAGGAAAGGGGGGGGGGTGGTACACAGATGTATGTTTTTATGTGGTACAAATGTGTACCACCAGGTGTAAAATAATTCTGCAATCATTTAAAAATATTATTTATTGCACACTAATAGAGCCAACTAATTGCTATTTCACGTGGTACAACATGAAGCAATCCTTACACAAAGGAATATTACATTCCTGGCAAATTGTCTTGGTCCGCTTATGACGTTTCTGCTCAGTACACCTTGAACATCTTCTTCTTGTCTGTCCTTCCACAGGAAGGTGCAAGGGTACCGTACCGTACATTTTCCTCTTTTTATTTGGAGGTCTTCTTTTAGGAAGTGGTAAGGAAGTATTTTGAATGCCCTCAGCTATCAGTTCTTCTGCGAGTGTTACGAGAAAAGAAAGGAGAGGTTTGTTTTTAATTTCGCGTCTTAGGTAATTGTATATTTTCCAACTGTTTACAGCATCCATGTTTAGGCAAGTGTAAAATACTTTTTTCCACCATTTATTTGACTTTTTATCATGATCGTATAAGCCTACAAACTGATCTGCTCTGTCAACTCCACCCATTTTCTGACGATAAAATGATACAACTTCAATAACTTGCCGTTCCCCCGTTTTTTTTTTAGAAATTGTTGTCATATTTGGTTTGTGGCAATTACTCATAATAATAACTTCCTTTGTGTCCTGCCATTTAGTACATAATAACCCACTCTTAGTACATCGAAACGTGGATTTCCCACGCTGCAGTTTATCCTTTATTGTTGGGACATTTTTGCGGTTTGGCATGCATGTTCCTAATGCAGCAAAGTTCAGTGTTTCCAATAAATGAACACTAGTAAAAAATCTGTCAAAACATAGCACCATATCTTTCTCTTTGATTGTGGACGCAAGAGATTTCACAACTTTTTCCCCAAGGGTTAGTAAATCTTGATTTATTGGAGTAGAAGCTTGTTTGCCACAATAGACATTCAAATCGTATATATAGCCAGACTGGGCATCACATCGAAGCCATAACTTTATTCCTCGTTTTGTAGGCTTGAGTGGCATGTACTGCTTTAGGGTCAAACGCCCTTTCAATTTAATCATAGTCTCATCGATGCTTTGATATACACTATCTTAGCGACTTTTTGAAAATGTATGCTTCAGGCAACACATGAGCTTATCAATATAGTAAGATTTTGATGGATTTAGTGGTTTCTCCGGCGAAGCAAAACAAATTTTTGAAACTAGTGTCATAAATCTCTCGGGACATTGTTTTTTCGATTGCACGATTGCTTAGAGATTCTTTTCCACTCCAATAGTGCTTAAGTCTAAGCAGTTTATTGTAGGACATTATAAATATACACCCCAACAATTTTTGAACTTACTTTATCAGTGAGTTTTGCCTTATGTTTTTTGCCCTTGTTCATTATATTCAAGCGTTGATTTGTACATTCAACAATTCGTAAGTAAAGTGAGTGAGGAATAAGTTAATGAAAAATTTGCACTGGGCTAAAAGTTGACAATATATCTTCATTCACTTTGCAATTTCTATCTGATGGAAGAGTTTTTGCCGGAACAAAGTTTTCGGTTGGAAATACCCAGTCTAAAATACGACACCCTTCAGTGGAAATCGTTTGGATTGTCGATTCATTTACTAAATTTTTTTCCGCATCGCTCATCTCATTGTCCGTTTCACTAAGTAAAGTTTCTCGGGCTAGCAAAACATTATCTTCTAGGTCACTCTCTGATCCACTGTCACTGCCAGGCTCATAATCATCGCTTGACCCAGCTGAATATGGGTCTTCGTCCTCATCTGATAGATCATAATCTGATAAGTGTTCAGCGGCATATTCCAGCTCCTTTTGTGTCAGTGCTCGTTTTTGGACCACAATAATTCTAAAAACACATTCATCTATAAACCTGATGGTACAAATAGGTACCGTCAAAAATCACTGCTAGTACAAATATGTACAGCGTCACAAAAAATTGAGATAATCAACGAATAAAAACAAAATATAGATACCTTACAGATGATCGGTGTCTATTGGAGTATTATTTATTTGCTTATCACACTGTTGTATTGACAGTACAATATACTTCTATAGTAGTAGATCTATAATACGTATATGTTGACCGCCATCAATTACTTCTGAAATATTTATTTGAGAAAATTGAAAAACAGTGCTGCTTTTATAAATTTTTTTAGATTTATTGTAAGCTTTATCAGCTTAAAAAACAGTGAGGTAAGTTTTATCTTATTTACCGTAGATATTAATATGTTATTCGATATGCAACCTCATCAAAAAGAATGTGAATCGCGCGGGACTTTTAATTCAGTCATTTTCTTGTTTTTTTGTAAATGGGGCACATTTGGACAAATCGAGTGGGGCAGTTTCGTACTGTCCGAATCTGCCCCTCTTCACAAATAAAGTCATAGATACCTACACTGCTAAAAGAAAACATCAAGAAAACACATTTTGATTGATTTTACTTTTTAGGATGGTGCATAACTACATTAAAAAGAGAAATCGCCCTGATATTCCAAAAGATGATTTAAAAAATCTATTAAAGCTGTGCTCAATCGCCAAATGTCGATTTGCATGGCTGCAAGCACTTTCAATATCCCAAAAGTAAGAAGAATTTAATTGACTCGGGAAATGAAAGCAGTAGTCATTTATCAAAATATGCTACCCGTCAAATATTCTCTCCAGGAAAAGAAAAGCAGTTGGAAATTTTCTTACAGCAATCTTCCAAAATATTTTATGGGTTGACCTACAAGTCTACGCGGCAGTTGGTATATGAATCTGCAAGTATGTTATGTAAAAAAATTCCAAACACATGGAACGAAAATAAAATAGCTGGGGTAGAATGGATGAGATCATTTATGAGTCGTCATCAGAGACTTTCCTATCGGAAAGCAGAAAATACCAGCATTGCACGAGCAGTGGCTTTCAACAAAGCCAATGTTAGTTCGTTTTTTAAGAATTATGCAGAAGTTTATACTAACATTAGAATGTCTTCCGGGTTTGGACCGTGTCATAGTTGCAACCGAAGCTGCCAACGTTTCGCCCACTTTCGTAAGGGGCTTCATCAGGGCGTGAGATAAATCGCAAAACTCAAACAAGCAATCGAAATCTAACTAAGAACTTCTCAAAAGTTAGGTTATCCACTTGTAAAACAAGCCATAACCTAAACTATGAAAAGGTAAGAAAGAAAACGATAACCTGAAAAAGCAAACGAAAATCTAACAAAGAACCACTACCAAGTTAGGTAATCAACTTGTGAACCAAGCCAGATTCTAAACTAGGTAGAAGTGACTTAAGAAGAAATAGTCTCCGTATTTAAAGGAACAGGATCGTCACGGATGATTAAGCTCGACCCTGATTGGGTTACGGTTGCTAGGGGCGTGTTTTGTTAAATGACTAATAACCGGGAACCAAAGAGGGGATAGTTCGAAACCATGATCGCGATTGAAGTTATTGGGGTGTTTGATGATTTCTATGCTTTCTCGGAATTTCCTGTTGAAAAAGAATGGAGATTTGGAAATCAACGAAACATTATCAAAATCTATCTTGTGACCTGTAGTAAAATGATGTTCAGCGACCGCAGACTTGGAAGTATACCTTTTCCTTATACAACGATCATGTTCTGAAATGCGAGTAATGACAGAACGACCGGTTTCACCAATGTAGACTAAACCACAAGAACATGGAATTTGGTATACACCTTGAGATGAAAGTGTAGGAAATTTGTCTTTGGGAGAAGGAAGAATCTGAGAGATTTTGCCTGTCGAGTTGAATATGGGTTTAATACCATTCTTACGAAGGAGTTTCCCTATTTGATCTGTAACCTTGTGAATGTAGGGTAAAAGGCCAATTTCGGGTTGGATTCGGGAGTAGAAATGTCCTTAGGTAATCGAGTACGTGGATGTAAACGACGATTAATAACTCTATGAATATCTCGCTTGACATAACCATTGTTCACTAAGGTTCTAGTAAGATGACGGAGTTCTGAGTCTAGATTCTCAGGTTGACAAATAGAAAAGGCACGATGGACCAAAGATTCAATGACAGAACGTTTCTGTGCAGGATGATGATGAGACGAAGCATGAAGGTATCTGTCCGTATGGGTGGGTTTGCGGTAAACAGAATGGCCTAGAAGTCCGTCGGGCTTACGAGTCACAAGAACGTCAAGAAATGGAAGAGAACCATTACTTTCGATTTCCATAGTAAATTTGATATCTAAGTGTTGATTGTTAAGATGATCAAGAAACTTAGACAATTCAAGATGACCATGAGACCAAACAATAAACGTGTCGTCAACATATCTAAACCACACTTTAGGTTTTAATATTGATGATTCCAAAGCAACTGTTTCAAAGGATTCCATAAAAATGTTAGCTACAACAGGTGATAGAGGAGAACCCATAGCAGCACCAGAAACTTGTTCGTAAAACTTATTATAAAATTGGAAGTAAGTAGAGGATAGACACTTTTCAATAAGAGGAACCAAACTCAAGTCCTTGCCATGTTGAGACAGAATCTGTTTGATGATAACATTTTTATGGAATCCTTTGAAACGGTTGCTTTGGAATCATCAATATTAAAACCTAAAGTGTGGTTTAGATATGTTGACGACACGTTTATTGTTTGGTCTCATGGTCATCTTGAATTGTCTAAGTTTCTTGATCATCTTAACAATCAACACTTAGATATCAAATTTACTATGGAAATCGAAAGTAATGGTTCTCTTCCATTTCTTGACGTTCTTGTGACTCGTAAGCCCGACGGACTTCTAGGCCATTCTGTTTACCGCAAACCCACCCATACGGACAGATACCTTCATGCTTCGTCTCATCATCATCCTGCACAGAAACGTTCTGTCATTGAATCTTTGGTCCATCGTGCCTTTTCTATTTGTCAACCTGAGAATCTAGACTCAGAACTCCGTCATCTTACTAGAACCTTAGTGAACAATGGTTATGTCAAGCGAGATATTCATAGAGTTATTAATCGTCGTTTACATCCACGTACTCGATTACCTAAGGACATTTCTACTCCTGAATCCAACCCGAAATTGGCCTTTTACCCTACATTCACAAGGTTACAGATCAAATAGGGAAACTCCTTCGTAAGAATGGTATTAAACCCATATTCAACTCGACAGGCAAAATCTCTCAGATTCTTCCTTCTCCCAAAGACAAATTTCCTACACTTTCATCTCAAGGTGTATACCAAATTCCATGTTCTTGTGGTTTAGTCTACATTGGTGAAACCGGTCGTTCTGTCATTACTCGCATTTCAGAACATGATCGTTGTATAAGGAAAAGGTATACTTCCAAGTCTGCGGTCGCTGAACATCATTTTACTACAGGTCACAAGATAGATTTTGATAATGTTTCGTTGATTTCCAAATCTCCATTCTTTTTCAACAGGAAATTCCGAGAAAGCATAGAAATCATCAAACACCCCAATAACTTCAATCGCGATCATGGTTTCCAACTATCCCTCTTTGGTTCCCGGTTATTAGTCATTTAACAAAACACGCCCCCTAGCAACCGTAACCCAATCAGGGTCGAGCTTAATCATCCGTGACGATCCTGTTCCTTTAAATACGGAGACTATTTCTTCTTAAGTCACTTCTACCTAGTTTAGAATCTGGCTTGGTTCACAAGTTGATTACCTAACTTGGTAGTGGTTCTTTGTTAGATTTTCGTTTGCTTTTTCAGGTTATCGTTTTCTTTCTTACCTTTTCATAGTTTAGGTTATGGCTTGTTTTACAAGTGGATAACCTAACTTTTGAGAAGTTCTTAGTTAGATTTCGATTGCTTGTTTGAGTTTTGCGATTTATCTCACGCCCTGATGAAGCCCCTTACGAAAGTGGGCGAAACGTTGGCAGCTTCGGTTGCAACTATGACACGGTCCAAACCCGGAAGACATTCTAATGTTAGTATAGATTCCGGCCGTGGAAACCTTCGCTATTACATATGCAGAAGTTCAACAAAAATACAATTTTTCTCCTAATCGTATTTGGAATACTGACAAAGCTGGTGTTACAACCGTTCTTCAGGCTCCCAAAGTTATTGCCGAAACAGGGACAAAAGGAGTGGGCCAGTGCGTTTCAGTTGAAAGGGGCGTATTAGTTACAATGTGCGGTTTCATTTCTGCTGTGAGAAATACAATTCCTCCGGGATATGTATTTCCTCGTGTACGTATGAAGGAGCAGTTTATGTATGGTTCCGTGCCTGGGGCAATAGGCTTTGCCGAGAAGTCAGAATGAATGTCTTCAAAAATTTTTCTTCCGTTATTGGAGCATATTTTGTTGCTTGATAACCATGAAACACACACTTCACTTGAGGCGAAAAACTATTGTCGTGAAAATGGCATAGTTCTACTATCATTTCCACCCCATTGCACCCACAAGATGCAACCCCTAGATAAGTGCATTTATGGCCCATTTAAGACCAGATGTAAGGCTGCCTTTAATGACTACATGATTTAAAATCCTGGAAAACCAATTGGAATTTATGACATCGCTAAACTCACTGCAGATCTTTATCTGCAAAGTTTTACACCAAAAAACATTATCAGCAGCTTCTCTACTACCGGCTTGTGGCCTATTAATTCTATAATTTTTAATGATGACGATTGCATTAGGTCATTCGTCACAGATTGGGCAGATCCTGAAGTTCAAATGAAACAGTGTGAATTGCCATCTACTTCTATTACATATAACAATTCGTTTATTCCGTCCATCAGTATGAGCACTAGCAATGTGGCCGATTCTGAAATTGATGAAGTGACTATGACGATAAGAATGTTATTAAATGACATAGTAAATCGCGTTACAAAACCAAAAGCTAAAATATTATCCGTCCACATCGTCAAACCATTACCAAAGGCAAACCCGAGGAAAACAAATGGAAAGTCTCGACTAGGTAAATCCAGAATTTATACGAGTACACCGGAGAAGGATAGAATTCAAGAATTGAAAGCTATGAGAAAACAAAAGTTGGAAAGAAAAAACACTAAGAGGAATATATTACAAAGTGGAGGTGAAGTGAACAAAAAAGATACAAAAGTTAGGAAGAAGGGCAAAGGAAAGGCACCAAAGATAAAGTTGAAGAAAATGATTTATACAATTTGCTACAAAATATTGTTTATGAGACAAAGTTTTTTGAGGATCTGTCCGATTCCCTAGATGAGTTTCAAGACAATGATGTGCCCATGCTATTGGATGACGACGTAATCAATTGTAATGATTATTTGCTTGTCAAATTTCCGACCAACAAAAGGGCATTACATTACATTGGCAGAGTGGAATCTTGCAATAATGATGGCTCTTATACAGTAAATTTTTTACGAAAGTATAAAAGTGGTTTTTGCTTTCCAGACTTGCATGATATTTTGACTGTTTCCATAGAAGACATCGTTTCAAAAATACCTAACCCTGTGGAAGCACCAGGAACTTCCAGGATGTGCTCGCTCATAAAATTTTATTTCAATTTTGACGGTTATAATGTTCAATAAACTATTTCTATTATGTATGTCTTTTATTCTCTTAAAAATGAATAAATTCTGAATTTTATTAGACTTGTCCGAATGTACCCCACTGCATGTCCAAATGTGCTCCACTATGGGGCAGATTCGGAAAAATGCATTTTTTTGGGAAAAATATAACTAAAGGAAAACAACTGCATTTTTTTGATTGAGATAGTTGCTAAATTGTTGGAAATAGTCTAAGGTATCCATAGCACCAGAAATATCTCAAAAATTTTCTCTTATTTTTGCAATATTAATTTTTGAAAAAACGTGTCCGAACCTACCCCACCTTACTCTAATGGCTACTAAACATGTTTCGTTTAAAGGAGCCGAACTGTTAGTTATAGTCTGTAAAATTTAACATTTTCAGTTTCGGATTAGCGCTTTATTTAACACCGACATATATACACTATTGCCGTTTCCTTCTTACATGTAGGATTTCATCAAGTAAAGCGAGCACGTACATTAGTTATCTGAATTAAGAATTACACTACACGTTTGAAAGTATTCGTCATAACAACCATTAGGTTAGAAAGAAATACCAAATAAAGCAAAAGTTAGATCACCTAACTATAGTTTCTCCTCTTTTATCAGGGAAAATAGTTTGGAAAGTCTTAAATGATCCACTAGGTTTAGATCATTATCCTCTACTTATAGAAATTAACGAAAACGTGGAACCATGCCTAATCTACCCATCTACAAAGTGGAATGATTCGGCAGGTAACTGGGATCGTTTTAAAACGTTAATAAATACCGAACTAATAAACATACCAATCGATTGTAGCAATACTAAAAAAAATTGCAGAAATTAATGCAGGTTATAGATAAAGCAGCTTCTCTATCTCTAAAAGTAAACAAGCCGTTCCAGTCAAACTGTAGAAAACCGATATGGTGGGATCATACACAAATAATTAATAATAAAAAGGAAGCCTTAAGAAAGTATAAACCGCAATCTTTCTTGGAAAACTACCTTGAATATAAAAAATTAACGGCTATAAGTAAAAGATTTCTACTTTAAAAAGGCAGAAATTGTGGGCAAGCGTTTCTAAATAAACTTAATAGAAATACTCCAAGCACAGATATTTGGACCAACATTAAACGCATTAGCGTCTCTACCAATTTTTGCTGAAAAACTATAATAAACGAAACAGTGATAATAGATCTATTCGATAAGTATGCACCGCTATTTGTTCGTAATCTAATTCATTGTCTCACTACACCTAATCACAAGCATTTTTTTTATCAACCTCTTACAATAGATGAGCTTCAGTCAGCAATTAAACAATCATCTAAATCAACTGCTCCTGGTCTTGATAGTTACACTTATTCGATCATTTCTAATATTCCATCTAAAGCATTACTCATCTTGTTAGACATTTTTAATAATTGGTTTTTTAATAATCGTTGTAATTTTTTTCTTAAAACCATTAAAAGATGCCTCGACTTCGTCGTATAGGCCTATATCCTTAATGTCGTGTTTTACGAAGACATTTGAAAGAATAATTAAGAACCGTTTAGAGTGGCACTGTGAATACAATTCGTTGCTTCCATCAAATCAATAAGGTTTTCGTAGAGGTATAGAAACCCAAAATGCAATCATTCATTTAGTGTCAGACATTCAGTACTCTCTGTCAGCAAACAAGTATTTAACTTGTTTATTCCTAGATTTAACAGGAGCTTATAATGTTGTTAATTTAAATATACTAAAATCAAGGTTGATAAACTAAGGGTTGTTAGAATATGCAGCTACTAATGTAGTTAACCTTTACACTTACAGAAAAGTATATATACGAGATCACAATAATTTGTTGTATGGTCCAAGGTACGTTAGTCATGGAATTCCGCAAGGTTCAGTATTGAGTCCCTTGCTATTTAATATCTACACTGTTAGATTACATAGGTTGTGAGACGATAACACTAATTGTATTCAATTCGCAGATGATGTATGCCTTTACACCATCCGTAATTCGTATGACGAGTGTATGAACGATTTGAAACACATTATAAGTGTCATTAAACCATCGATGCAAAATCATGGGTTTTCACTGGCTCTTGAAAAAAACGCCATTGTAACATTTACCCGGCACAGGATAAAAGTTGAAAATTACATGGAAGTTGGCGATATTCGTATTCCATTACAAAATACATATAAATACTTAAGAATGGTCCTAGACAGTAAACTGCTATGGAGTAAACATATCCAATTAATTAAAGCCAAATGTGAAAAGGGTATCAATATTTTGAGATACGTCTCAAAAACAAAATGGGGTGCCGACCCAAAAACATGCATACAATTTTACAAACATTACATTCGCTCAATAATGGATTACGGATGTGTTGCTTACGGTTCAACTTCAAAATCCAATCTTTTAGTTATAGACAGATTACAATATCAAGCTCTGAGAATATCTATAGGAGCAATGAAATCATCCCCAACAAATGCTATTCTAGCAGAAGCTCAAGAACCTCCTTTATCTTTAAGAAGACGTTACCTTGCACGTAAGCTAATTATTAAGATAACGGTATCAAACAAATTCTTTTTCTCACTCTTTATTTCTTGAATGTATGAGTAATAAGTATTGGCGAATAAAAAATAATCTTTCATTGGTAGATGCATATAATGACACACTACAATATTCACCAACCCAAGATTTAAAGAAACCGCCCTACTACTCATTAAACTCCAGAGTACACCAATCATATTCAAGTTAATAGAGCTATTTTGAGATCGGTATTTGCGGATTGCAACGAATATACAAAGATATTCACTGATGGATCAAAAAATAAAAACGGAACAGGAGCAGCTTTTTACGTTCAGTGTCAATCTATCTTTTAAATACTTATTGTTCAGTTTATACAGCAGAAGCATATTCAATTCAAAAAGCTTTGCAGTGTTTTATTTGTGTGTTTTGCAACTCCCAATCTCACGTCTCTCTTGTGTTCTTTGATTTATTTTTTTGCTATTCTTTATGTCTGTCATAGCACTCTCCGTACTAGCATGTTATCTTATAGATATCTTTCGTGTTTGTTTTTGCTAACCTGTCGTTTGCTGTTAGTAGATACTGTTAAATTGGGTGATTATGACACCGCGTACTTGTATCTTCTGTTTCTTTAAGATTTTTCTTTTTTTTGCGGCTCCCGCTATTTAGGGTAAACAAGCTATCTCTTTCGTTGTAACCATTCTTCTTAAGCGAGTTTTTAGGTAAATTTTTTACTAGTTAGATGTAGAGTATTATTGATGGTTTTGACTCTGGATAGTAGTGTGTTTGTAAAAGTCTTTTTTTGCATCGGATAATAGTGAGATTTAGCGTGTTGATATCTTTTGGTTTGCGTTTTCTTTTTATACACTATTACATCCAGGACAGATAGATTACCATCTTGCTCCTTGTCCATGGTGAACTTAATGGCTTCGTGTAGTTAATTAATGTGGTCCAAACATTTTTGTAATTTATTCTTTTCGTGCTGCCATATTACAAAGGTATCATCGACATATAGTAGCCAGCACTTGGATTTTAGGTCACTAGATTATTCTCAATTAAGAAATTAGCTATAACGGGTTTCCCATTGCTGTTCCATTCTTATGTTTGTAGTATTTTTTGCTGTACAGAAAATATGTTGTAGATAAGCAAAGTTTTACTAAATTAATAATGTATGTTTTCAATCCAATTTGTGCAAGAATGATCAGTATGTCTTCCGTAAGTACATTGGTAAATAATTGCGTTACATCAAACTTCACTAAGATGTTGATAGGTTTAGTTTTAAGCGTAAAAAGGATCTCTACAAAACTACTCGATGTGAGCTTTCAGTAAGTTAGCCAGATACTGATAAGTAGTACGTTGGGGATCTAATACTACTTACAATCGGTCTTTGTGGTACTCCATTTTTCTGTATTTTTGGTACACCATATAGTCTCGGTGGTCTTGTGGTATTTCTGTGATGATGTTCTCGTCAAATAGTTCTCCTATTTTGCTGTGGTAATATTTTTGATTTAATAGCACTGTCGCATTTTTTTGTCTGCTTGACAATGTTTTTATCGGCTTTTAAATTTCTCAACGCTGTCTCTTTTCTTTAGTTTTCTTTCTTTTTAGGTATTATTGCTTTCTTCGATGCTCATTCTTGTCGTACTTTCTCTGCATCAATAGTTGGTATTCTTTCTATGACTATTTCTACTTCTGTTAAGTTTCGGTGCGATTACATAGTTCATCCTTAGGGCAAGGACTTTATTCTCGTCTACCAACAGTGTTTCTTGGTCTTCCGTCTGCCCTTTAGTATTTTTTCTTCCATTTTTCCATTTTTTTTAGTTGTGTTGCTTTAGATATTTTGAACTGTTTTGCCGTTACGTCCCAAGTTATTCGGTTGTTGAGATCCCAGTCGTCTTTTATCATTGTATTAGCTGTTGGCTATTTTTTTTTTAAAAATTTTAGCATAAGTTTTTAATAAGGTTAATGTGTATTTATAAAATGTATAAAATCGATTTATTCATTCTGTTAAATTTTTTCTCAATTCTCGTTTTTACTGTTTTTGTTATTTTTTTTAACATTTTATTTATTTTAATTGCTTAGTAAACTCATAAAAAACTTTACAGTTTTCTTTAAATAAGTACTTTTTATGTAAAATAAAACTAAACAATTTTTTATTATTAATTAAACCCTTACTTAATACAAGAGACCGTATTTTGTCTTTATTATAACGCACAACACTAAAACTAACTAGATACCAAAACATGTTTAATTTAATTAAAAATAATAATTGTTATAAAAGTAAGAAACAGTAGAAAACAATCGTGAACAGAATTAATTAGCAATGAAAGTATATAAATTATATTAATCAATAACATCTTAATTAACTCTATTCTTAAAATATAATTTATTTTGTTAATCCTGTACCTTTTATTTAACTTTTGATAAACATTTTTGAACAAAAATAATTATTGTAATTTTATATAAATGATTTTCGCAATTTTAAAAAGTTCAACTTTAAATTATTTACATTTATTCCAAGTAAATACATTAACGACGTTCTTTATAAACTTTTTTTTTATAAGTAATTATAGACAATTAACTTTAATACAAAATTAAGAAAAAACTATAAAAAAACATTGAATTACATTAAAAAAGTTATTTCCCCAGTTTTGCAATAAAAGCTTTGTATAAAAATCGTTTGTTTTTTTTTCTTAGTCAAAATTCCAATCCTGTGATCCAATTATATGATTATAAAAAATATTTGACACTGGGGTTAACCCTCTCTTTTTTTTAATATACATACGCTAAATCGTCAGCGTATAATCGAGTTTTCAATAATTAATGGTTTTAATTGTTTGAAACTACAATTATATTATGAAATAACAAGTTTCTTTCATATACATCCGCAAAAACAATTTTAATTGCGTTATACCGGAAGTACTATATAAAATAAAACCGTGTTTTAATGTATTTTTCCTTATAAAAGTTTAATTATTATTGTTCATTTGTGCATTTAACAATTGAATGTAACTGTATCATGACAAATTAAAAAGTCTGAAAAAGAACTTAAGAAGACAAAAAATTACGCCTTGCTTCGGTTGTATTTATTGACCTAAAATGTGTTGCATTAATAGTACAATATTCGCGATTACTCATATTTCGGCATAATTGCTAAGAAATAATTAAAGTTTTAATAATACTCCATGACTTCAACGATTAAAAGAAAACCAATTAAAGCTAGTAAATGAATTTACATATGCAAATTTGAGTATCTGAACATTTGCAAACACTAATACATGAGTGTATAAAGAAATCAGAAAACCATACTCATTTATTGCAGTGTTTTTAGGAGCAAAATACCTAAACAAGGATTTCATGCGTTATAAATAAACTTTTGTCATCAACATTATGTAAATGTTTTTGTATATCTATTTGAATTTTGAAGTTTAAATTAGAAAAAAAAGCAAAAGTGTAAAGGCCTATTTTTTGAACTGATTATATTTAATATTAATTCTTTTTGGTTAATTTCTGTATTAGTAGAATTAAAATTGCCACGTGTTACACGTTCATTATATTATAAATATATTGTGTAAAAATTTATAATCAGTGAACTTCAATAAAGCAGCTGAATAATCACATTAAATGTCGCTTAAAAACATCCGATAATGTACGGGGTGCAAGTAACCATCAAATATACCAACAACCTAACCCTCAATGGTAATCGCCAATAACCAATCCAATTATAATGCAATTCACGTCAAATTACCAATAAATTATTTTACAATTATGGAACAACAATCAATACCGTAAACAAACAATTCAGTAAATGCAGTAAACAAAACAAACTTGTATAGAATGACATCCACAAGCGGAGAGGAAGAGGAGAGTAAAACTACTAGCCAAAACAAATAGTAGGTAACAAGATCTACAAAGCGCAAAAAAATATTTAAACCACAACAAAATATTAATGAAGGAAACATAAAAGCAAACAATCAATATGCCATACTCAGTAATAACACATGAAAAACCAAAAAAAACGCAGCTACAGAAATTATCCATAAACCTCCCTCAATATTCGTTGACAGAGTACTTGACAATGCAAAAATTATTAACAGAATAAAAAAAAAGACATAGTTAAAGACAAACGATACTTCACAAAAAATAATGTAATTAAAATTAATTGCACAAAACCAGAGATCTATCTAAAAATGATTAAAAATAAAACAAAAACCAATATATACCATCATACATACCAAATAAAAATAGAAAAAGTTTACGGTTTAGTCACAAAACATCAAAATGATAAAACAAGAATTGCTAAATAAGCAACACAAAGTCCATAACATAATGAACATAAAACACAAAGTTACAAGAAAAATCCTAAATCTCTTCTTCATTGATCTAGAACCTGCAAAAATGAACCAAAAAATCTACAACATAAGAGCATTACAAAACATGATTGTACCTTAGAGTAATGAAAAAGATCATCCAGTGCATGAGATGTCAGCAGTATGGCTATTCTAAAACATATGGTAATAAACCATATGTTTGCGTCAAATGCGCTCTGTGTGGAGATAGCCACACAGGAATTTTATAAGATGATTTATTATAATAATTCAATAAAAAGGAATAGAAAAAAAAATTGCAAAGAACAATATTTCTTGTTTTTCAATAAATATTTGTTATTTAACTTGTAAGTGAAGCCTTTATTTTACACCTGTTTTTGAGATTTATGTCGTTAAGGTAGGTCCCATTAGAATTAAAGCTACCGGACAAGTGTCTTGGTGAATAGGGACCTAGAAGCTATTAAACGTCGTGACTTTATTTAGCGTTTTACCGATTTAGTCTGTATTTGATTTGCTTTTGCCTCTTTTTTTTAACATCCAAAAATTTACAAATTTCAATTATCGTTCCACCCATGCTCATTTCTCTGAGTAAACCTAGCAAGTTGCGTTTTGTAGGCAATTTTAGAAGAATATGTTTTAGCACGCAACAACTCTCACAAAAAAACTGTCCTACGGTAGATTTCAACCAGAAAACGATACCACAAATTGAAGTAGTAAAAAACCTCGGTCTTCATCTAGACAAAAAATTAATTTGAAAGGAGCACATTACAAAAAAACACAAATCATTTTAAATGTTAAGAAATTAAACCGGTTAATTGACCGAAAATCAATTGAAAATAAACTACTCATTTATAAATCAACAATAAAACCTACCTAGACCTATGGAGTAGAACTCTGGAGTTGTGCAGCAAAGTCCCACATCGCAATTATGGAAGCCTAATCAAAAATTCTCCAAGCTATAACTAACGCACCCTGGTATGCATTCGATGACACAATATATACTGACTTGAACATCAGAGAAATTATCCAAGGCAAAAAGGTGTTGGCCATCCTATTTCAATGGTAACAAGTAGAGGGGAGAGGCAGACGTTATTATTTTATGAAAGAACATGCCAGATGTAGACTTCGCCGATCAGCCATGCACAACCAACCAGCCCATTTTAACGCATGTGAAACGCGTTCATATTTACGGATACCGTAGATCAGGGGTGCTCAAACGGTCGATCGCGATTGCTTGTTAATAAGTAGGTAACTAAACTACAAAAATTTAATCATTTTCTTTTATCGTACGTAATAAAATAACACTCTGCTAGCAGCAAAAGGTGGCTTTATCAAAGGAACGTGCGGTACTTGTCAAAGAAAAGCCGCGTTTTTTATTCTTACCGCTTTTCTAGAAATTTCGGGCGGCGCGTTTGACGGGAACATTCGAGACTTTCGTTCACGCCGATATAAATGTTGCGCCTGCAGGAATTGGAGTCATTCTGAATTGTAACTTGAAGGCAATACTACGTCGATACAAAGTTTATTATTAAATAGTACAAAATGAGTGCAGCGAAGAAATCTAAAACGTATCATTTTAATAACGATTGGGAGGAAGAATTTTTCTTTTGTATAGTGAAGGATAAGTGCATTTGTCTTATTTGTCGTGCGTCAGTTGCAATACCTAAGCGTGGTAACTTAGAGAGACATCATAAAACGGTTCATAAAAACTATGAAAAGGATTTTCCGCCACAGAGTGAATTAAGAAAACGAAAAGTACGTGATTTGATATCTTGTTTGAAAAAAGAAAAAACCATGTTCACAAGACCAGCCAAACAATCAAAAGCTGCTACGATCGCGTCATTTAAAATATCTCATATATTGGCGAAACACAAGAAACCATTTGAAGATGGATCGGTTGTGAAGGAAGCAATTATTGAAGCGGGTGAGACTTTATTTAGAGATTTTAAAAATAAAACAGAAATCATGTCTGCTATTAGAGAACTTCAGTTATCTCGTCCGACTGTCACAAGGCGTATTGAAGTCATGAGTCAGGACATGGCAGATAAACTAAAACATTATATCATGAAATGTACATACTTTTCATTACAGTTCGACGAATCCACCAATATGACAAACACTGCCCAGCTGTGTATTTTTATTCGGATGGTATTCAATGACATATTGGCTAAGGACGAATTTTTGACAATCATTCCTCTGAAGGGGAAGACCCGTGGCGAAGATATATATGACGTTTTCTTCAATTTTGTAAAAAACTACAAGCTACCATTATATAAATTAGTGTGCATTACAACCGATGGAGCACCAGCAATGACTGGAAACAAAAACGGTTTTGTGGCATTGTGTCGAGCTAATGAAGATTTCATTTCATTTTTTTCATTCCATTGCATTATACATCAACAAGTTTTGTGTTCAAAAGTTTTAAACACGGAGGAAATTATGGGCATTGCAACAAAAATCGTGAATTCCATCCGTGAACGTAGCTTGTAACGGCGGCTCTTTAAGTTGCAGTTGGAAGATAGGAAGTCAGCTGAACACACTGATTTAGTTCTTCACACAGACGTCAGGTGGTTGAGTCGTGGAAAATTCCTAGAAAGGTTTCAAGAATTATTGCCCGAAATAACAGCTTTTCTAGACGAAAGAGGTGATGACACTCAGATGCTGAAAACGAAAAATGGCTGACTGATTTGGCATTTTTGAGTGACATCACAATGCACTTAAACACCATTAACTTGGAGCTTCAAAGTAAAGGAAAAACTATTATTGAGATGATTAGCGCAGTAAACGCATTCAAAAGTAAATTGCAACTTATGCTAGATCAACTGAAAAGAAAGGATCTCAAACATTTTCCGTCTTTGAAAGCAAGGATTCCTCAGTTGAATTATGATACGTATGAGGCTGAATTATCAAATATTTTGGGACAATTTGAAATGCGTTTTTATAATTGCAGTAAATTGGCAAATATAGCATCATCTATGAGTTATCCTTTTTCTTGTAAAAACATTGAGGAATTAGCTACTGAAATAGCAAGTCAGTTTAATATGAACTCATGTTCTGTTGAAAATGAGTTGGTGCAGATTATATTAGATATACATCTCAAAGCTACAGCATCTAATACAAATTTCTGGTGTTTTATATCTGAAGATAAATATCCGAATCTAAGGCAAATCGCCCTTCAACTGACGGCAATGTTTGGGTCAACTTACTTGTGCGAGTCTGCATTTTCTGAAATGAAGATAATTAAGCCAAACTATCGCAATCGACTAACTGACGATCATATGTCATCATGCTTGGGATTAGCCCTCAGTGGTTACGTACCATCTTATGAAAAGTATGCTGAGGACATGCAGTGCCACGCTTCAACATCCAAAGTCACTCCTTAGTTAAGTTTAACACCATAGGAAACTCTTTTGTTATGTAACAACCAATAAACTCGCAATTTTGAATAACTATGAGTTTTTTCATTAATATTGTAGAGAAGAACCTAACTAAACCTAATCCAAACTTTGACTAAAATAATTCATATTGTGCGGAAAGCTAATACCTATATATGCCACGGTACCCCTACCTAGGTAGTTAGTTAGGTAGGGTGTATTGTGTATGTACGACAACCCTGCATCACACATAGTTGCAACCTCTCAGAGTCGATCGTAAGTAGTCTAAAAATATTGAGGATCGCCAGCAGTTCAAGTTTAAGCTCCCCTGCCGTAGATAAACCTTAAACAGACGTTTTGTACTTTTTGAATGCGATTAATATCTACAGTCGTTAAACATTTATGGTACAATACATCACAAAAATTAAAGTTTGATAAAATTAAGGAATCGCACAATAAGAATTTAAGCTTTTGATTTAAAACATTTTCATGGGCGTATAAAATCTTATATGTGGAAAAAGATTTTTGAATTAACTTTGTAATGTGTTTAGTAAACCATAAATCTGAATCTAGATAGACGCCTAGATTTTTATGAAATTTAACAATAGGTAGAACATCGTTGTTAATTCGGAAACCTAATTTGTCGTGGACAAAATCCCGATGGCGTCTCCTACCAAAAATCATAACTGCTGATTTAGTAGAATCTATAATTAAGCTATGATTACTGGAATTGTTAAAGAGGCACGAAAGATCGGAATTAATTAGTTTGCTATTGTAATTCACTTCTAAAGGCGGAAATGACCGGTAAATCTGTGTATCATCAGCATACATATGAAAACCACAGTGTTTCTAAGCCCTTTACTAAGAAAGAAAGTGTAGATAGAATATAAAGCAGGACCTAGAATTGAACCCTGAGGAACTCCAGGTCTAACAACTTGCGGCAATGATAATTGATTGTTCATAAATACATATTGCAAACGGCCTTTTAAATAAGATGACATTAATGAGATGGCACTATCACTGAGACCTACGTAATGTAAAATTGACAATAAGAGTTTATGATTAATAGCGTCAAAGGCTTTGGAATAGTTGAGCATTACTAATGCCGTCAACTTGCCAGAATCTATTGCGCAAAAGATCTCATCAGTGACATCAGTTAATGCTGTGGCACAACCGTATCCCGCTCAAAACCCGGACTGTTTGAGTGGAAGTACGTTAAACTTAGTTAAGTAGCTGTTCAACTGGGTAATAAGGATTTTTTCAAATATTTTGGAAAGGGTCGAAAGGATACTGATAGGACGAAGATCACCAAAATTTAATGGATTATTGTTTTTTGGTAAAGGGATTATCTTGGAATGTTTCCAATTATTGGGAAAATAAGATTCGTTTATGCAGCAGTTAAAAATATGACGAAGAAAGTGAGTTAGCAAAAGACGGGATAGACGAATCATCTAAATGCTTAACCCATCTACACCCACTGAACGTGATGACATTTTGAAAATTACCCTGTCAATATCTTCTGAAATTGCTTTAAATATTAGAAAATCATTGATTTTTGACACACTATTAGAGTTGTAATAATTCAAGAGATCCAAATTGGGCTCCAAATTATTCTGTAAGGAAGAAAAGAAACTGTTGATATTGTTTAGATTAGTTAGATAATTAGGAATTTCCTGTTGTTTTTATAGTGTATACCTAAGGTTTTTAGTTGTTTCCATATATTTTTAGGACGTTGTTCTTGTGATAAGCTATTCAAAAATGCTTTTTTTTCGTGTTTAATAGAGAACGTTGTATAATTACGTACCTGTGCGCTTAAACTTTTTAAGAGCTTTTTCACGCATAGCAATTAAAAGTTTTACATTTTCGGTGATCTATGGTGTTGCGGGTTTGTTGAATTTATAAGTGAGTAAAGGTGTATGTAGATTAAAAAGATGTAAAACGTGATAATTTAAAAATTCTATTTTTTGATCAATATTAGAAATATCAAAGATTGTTTGCTAGGGAATAGACCGAAGATCATATGGAAACAATTCTAAATCAAAATTTTTAAAACTTCTAAAAGTACGTTCTACAGAAACAGATGGTTAATGCGTTAATTCTAGTTTACAGTGCACTAAACAGTGATCCGCCAAATCGTGTACCTGGGTGACTCCGGAGCATCCAATTGGTGACTCCTTAAAGGTAATTATATAATCAATTAAAGTTGTAGAGTAATTTGAGATTCTAGTGGGTTCTGAAATAATTTGTTTAGGTTATGGGACTCGAGTAAGTTGTTGATTTTTAAAAATCTGCTATCGGTAACAGTTAGTGCATTAATATTAAAATCGCCCATGCATATAAACTCTTTTGTTGCATGGAGCAGTTCAAAGAGGTTTTGGTCAAATTTTTCCAAAAACTTTATGAAATTATTTTCTGGTCTATAGACTGCTCCCACAACAATGGTAATACCATTGACTATAATGCAAACCCAAACACACTCCAACCAAATTCTGAATATATACTGTTTTTAACATACTGACTCCCCCACCTTTTGTTTGTCTTTGTAAATAAAAGGCACGATAGCTTGTAATTGTCAGTAAAATACTGTCAAAATCCGGACTTATCCAGGTTTCTGTAACTCCCATCACATCATAGCCGTCATTTAATATATGTTGCTCAAAATTATTAAACTTGGCAGATAATATACTCTAGTACTAAACGTAAATTTAAATTTAAAAATTTACCAAAAATAACAAAGGTAGGACAAGTGATTGCTAACTAAAATAATTAAAATAATATTTAAAAAAAATAAAAATGTAATATGAAATAACAAAGTAGGAATAGTTGATTCATGCAAAAAGTTTTTGAGCAGTGGTATAGGTGTGTCAATAGATGAAGAATCATCTAAAATTTCTTTTAAATTATTGATTTTTTACTTCCAAGCCAAGCAGTAGAAATAATGAAATCATAAATAATATGTTTTTACAAAACAATTGCAATTGTAATTAGATTATGTATTTAAAGTAATTATTTGTCAGCTATTAAATAAATGATCGCATTTTATTTAATTAATTTAGATCAAGTTTTGCAATCTGTACTTGAGTAAGATTTCCGAAACCTCTACTTGTAAAATGCTGTTATATAAAAAAAATATAAATTTTTTATGCAGATTTTAATGCTTTGTAGCAGAAATGCTTATGTACTAAAACTAAAATTATAGTAATAGTCATACCCGAACAGAAGCTTACTAGGGTTATATTTTCCATTAATTTACTATAAGGTTCAATGCCTTTAATAATGGATCTGCAGCTGATATCGAGAAAA
This sequence comes from Aquatica leii, assembly GCA_035610365.1. Lineage (NCBI taxonomy): Eukaryota > Metazoa > Arthropoda > Insecta > Coleoptera > Lampyridae > Aquatica > Aquatica leii. The sequence goes on from CM069439.1 coordinate 32,633,140, forward strand.
TTACATCTTCTCTCAGCTTAATAAACGGTGTATCTAATTATGCAACTATCGCAGATTTGTACATAAATATTAAATAAAAGGTGTCACATCGGCGTTATAAAATACAAAAAATGCTAAATATTTTTTATTTGAAATTAAAAAAATTATTAATTTGATTTAAATTAAGTATATCAACATAGTCATTAAATATACTTGTTTTATTATTTTTTTAAAAACGTTAATAAATTTTGATTATAAGTTGATTACTTCCATAGACGCTTCATATTAAATAGTTAAATTTTATTTAAAATGTCATATAGTCTGACAGATTAATTTAAGTACATAGTTGCTTTTGAAATACATGTTTTCGTCACATTTAACTTTAACGTAATTAAAAAAAATTGTAATTTAATGGAATTAAAAGTAAAACTAAAAATAGCATTGTAAATTAAGGAATAGTAGAAGTCATATTTTATAAAACAATTACAATTACGTAGAAACTTAAAACGAATTAAATTAATGATGATTTTAAACAAATAATTTTTATTTATATAAAATTTTATTTTGTTTTCATTTCATTAAATATATGACGTCTTCTTTTATGGTTATATTTCTCTACACCTATTGTGTAATTCGCATAAAATTTGTTGGGTCAAAAACTTTGAGTCTAAAATATACTTGAGTTTTTATCGCTTTTGTAGACTTTAAATCAATTTTTTTTTAATAAAACAATTCGAGATTTAATTGCAGAAGCAAAAGTATTAGCATATTTAACTACTTACTCTTTTACAAAACAATTTAATACTAAATATTCTTCAAAAAAATTTAAATAAATATTCAATAAAAGTGAAAAAACATTTAAAATTAAAACGTAAATATTTAAATTTAAATTTTTGTAAATGTTTTACCTTATAAACAAAATAAGTTTAAGTTGGTTACTTATCTAAGTTTTATTAATGATTAAAGTAATGTTATTTATTGTACTATTCTATAAAACAATAGTCCAAAAATAACTTTTATGAAAAATACTATTACCAAAATAATGTAATTTTAAAAATTGACGCGTATAAAAAAAATTTTGAAAAGTTTTATATCTGATCTATAGAACTTTTACAATACATTTTATAGTTCATAATAGTAACAAATCAGTTCAATTTCAAACTTTTTAAAAAATCCTTCATCCTCTTAAACTTTTTTTTAAATTCAAGTAAAACGTTGAAATTTTATTTTACTTTTGCGTAACGAAATTTTCAAATCAGTTTTTTTATTAAATTTAAAACGATTTGTTAGAAACGTAACATATCTAAATTGACCACTTCTTAAGAGGATTATGACAACTATGAGAAGTGTTTAGTTTAAGGGTAGATTTAGGGTATTCTAATTGCAAGTGCGGTCTACTACAAACAACCAACAAAACGTTTCTATTTGATAAATGAAGACTTTTAATTTGGCACGCCATTATTGTATTTACTATTATTTATAATTATTTAGTATTTACTAGTTGTTTTATAAACGTTTTATAGTTAAGACTTTGTTAATGTAAGTTTTAAATGCATTTTATTTCATTGATATAACAAATTCAGTGAATAATACTATCAAATGTGTATTGTGAGTTAATATATTTATGAAATGCCATAAATTATTAGATTTTAACAATCTAATGTAAATATTTGATTACACAAGTTTGCAAAAAAAATTTTTTTAACGGCATGGTATATTTTTACTAAATTTTGTGTTTTAAAAGTCACAGATTCTGAAAATGACTTTCATAACATTCCATCACGTAGTTATAGGTTTTTTACAAAATAAAAACAAATTTTTAATAAAAGCACATATTTTTAAATTAATTTATTTATTTTCTTACAACTAATCAAAAAATTGTTTTTGATATTTATTAGTTTTTTAATATAAAAGGATTTCTATGCTTATGACCTATTTTAAAAATCAGGCAACGGTGTCTGCCATTTTTATCAAAACCAAGGTTTTTGCGCTAAACCCATTTGCAGACGTAAGTTTCAAAGCTTTTGCATGTTTATGCATGTCTCAGTATGTTCTTATTACTATGCAAGCCTTGACGTGGTATTTAGTATGTTCTCGTATGCCAAATATTGCTTTTTATTTTAGTGATAAAAAACTCAAGCATATGGAAAATAGTAGTAGAACAAAAACAATTATGAATCTAGCAATCAGATTTAAACCTTCGATTGTAAGTAGGTTTTATAGTTTTCTTACGTATCAACTGATTTTTCATTATCTTCTGTAATAGCGAAGGCTTCCACGGCCGGAATCTAAACTAAGATAAGAATGTCTTCCGGGTTTGGACCGTGTCATTGTTGTTATAACCGAAGTTGCCAACGTTTCGCCCACTTTCGTAAAGGGCAAGGCGTGAGATAAATCGCAAAACTCAAACAAGCAACCGAAATCTTACTAAGAGCTGCTCAAAAGTTATGTTATCCACTTGTGAAACAAGCCATAATCTAAACTCTGAAAAGGTAAGAAAGAAAACGATAACTTGAAAAAGCAAACGAAAATCTAACAAAGAATCGCTACCGAGTTAGGTATAGGTTAGGGATAGCTCGAAACCATGATCGCGATTGAAGTTATTGGGGTGTTTGATGATTTCTATGCTTTCTCGGAATTTCCTGTCGAAAAAGAATAGAGATTTGGCAATCAACGAAACATTATCAAAATCTATCTTGTGACCTGTAGTAAAATGATGTTCGGCTACCGCAGACTTGGAAATATACCTTTGTCTTATACAACGATCATGTTCTGAAATGCGAGTAATGAGGGTACAACCGGTTTCACCAATGTAGACTAAACCACATGAACAAAGAATTTGGTACACCCCTTTAGATGAAAGTGTAGGAAATTTGTCTTTGGGAGAAGGAAGAAACTAAGAAATTTTGTCTGTCGAGTTGAATATGGGTTTAATACCATTCTTACAAAGAAGTTTCCCTATTTGATCTGTAATCTTATGAATTTAGGGTAAAAAAGTCAATTTCGGGTTGGATTCGAGTGTAGAAATATCCTTAGGTAATCGAGTACGTGGAAGTAGACGACGATTAATAACTCTATAAATAACATAACCATTGTTCACTAAGGTTCTAGTAAGATGACGGAGTTCCGAGTCTAGATTTTCAGGTTGCCAAATAGAAAAGGCACGATGAACCAAAGATTCAATAACAGAACGATTCTGTGCAGGATGATGATGAGACGAAGCATGAAGGTATCTGTCCGTATGGGTGGGTTTGCGATAAACAGAATGGCCCAGAAGTCCGTCGGGCTTACGAGTCACAAGAACGTCAAGAAATGGAAGCGAACCATTACTTTCGTTTTCCATAGTAAATTTGATATCTAAATGTTGATTGTTAAGATGATCAAGAAACTTAGACAATTCAAGATGACCATGAGACCAAACAATAAACGTGTCGTCAACATACCTAAACCACACTTTAGGTTTTAATATACATGATTCCAAAGCAACCGTTTCAAAGGATTCCATAAAAATGTTGGCTACAACAGGTGATATAGGAGAACCCATAGCAGCACCAGAAACCTGTTTGCAAAACTTGTTATCAAATTGGAAGTAAGTAGAAGATAGACACTTATCAATAAGAAGAACCAAACTCAAATCCTTGCCATGTTGAGACAGAATCTGTTTGATGATAATAAGCGAATCCTTAATAGAGACTTTAGTAAAAAGTGAAGTAACATCAAAGCTCACGAGAAGATCTTGGGGTTCAAGCTTTATAGTTTCTAGACGTTGAATAAAATGCTAAGAGTTGAAGATGTGAGAAGAGGTTTTACCTGTAAACTCGCAGAGAATGTTGGACAAGAACTTGGCTAGCTTGTAGGTAGGAGATTGGATAGTACTGACGATAGATCGAAAAGGAATACCTTGTTTGTGAATTTTGGGAAGTCCGTATGGAAGAGGTAGTTTGGAATCTGATGAAGTAAGTCGGCATTTAGTTTCAGGAGGTAGATTGGAAGATTTGATGATTTGGCTGACCTCACGTTCAATCCTCGAAGTGAGGTTGTGAGTTAGAAGAGCATAAGTTTCCTCAGACAAAATCGAATTTATTTTCGTAACATAATTAATTTGGTTCAAAACTACAGTAGCGTTGCCTTTGTCGGCTGGAAGAACAATAATATCAGGGTTCTACGAAGTTGTTTTAGAGCTGACTCTTCCGACTTAGAAATGTTGGATTTAGGAATTTTAGATGATTCAAGGATTTTGCCAGTGTTAATACGAATGGGATCTGAGATGTGGCGAGGAAGATGTCTTATAGAAGACTCAACAGCACATAAAATATCTTCTTTAGGAATACGTTTGGGAGCAACCACAAAATTCAAACCCTTAGAGAGCACCGATTCCTGTTCTGAGGTGAGGACCAAACTAGATAGACAATTTTCTTTAAGGAGTTAGTAGTGGATAAAGTTTACGATTCATAGATTCCAATAATTGAAACTTTTTGAGATGACCTTCAGTGGTTAGTCGTAGAGTGGTATCAGACTGCTGGTAAGTAATGTTGTCGAAGAGTTTTTAATCATCCGGGGATAGAGTGTTGGCCAACTGAAGATGAAGATAAAATAGTTGTTTTAAAATGGTGTCTAACACACAAGTAGATAACCTAACTTTTGACAAGCTCTTAGTGAGATTTCGATTGCTTGTTTGAGTTTTGCGATTTATCTCACGCTCAGTGGGCGAAACGTTGGCAACTTCGGTTACAACAACAATGACACGGTTCAAACCCGGAAAACATTCTTATCTTAGTATAGAATCCGGCCGTGAAAGCCTTCACTATTACATTAGCAATCTCTACGGGGAGAATATTTCTTCTAAAACCTCTGTATTTTCCAAACTTCGCCACAAACTTGTCAAACTTTTGTGCAATTTAACCTTTCTTAGTCGCTGTCGTAACCACAACATGATTCCTGCATTTCTTAGAATCAAGTTCTACATTCAGACACGTTCTTCTAAAAACATCCTACACTGTGCTAGTCTAGCGTTGATACGCAAACGGATTAAGCAAACTAAGCGAGAGTTAGACACCATTTCGAAACAACTCTTTTATCTTCATCTTGAGTTGGCCAACACTCTATCCCCGGATGATTAGAAACTCTTCGACAACATTACTTACCAGCAGTCTGATACCACTTTACGACTAACCACTGAAGGTCATCTCAAAAAGTTTCAATTATTGGAATCCAAGAATCGTAAAGTTTCATCCACTACTAACTCCTTAAAAATGGTTGTCAATTTATCTAGTTTGGTCCTCACTTTAGAACAGGAATCGGTGCTCTCTAAGGGTTTGAATTTTGCGGTTGCTCCCAAACGTATTCCTGAAGAAGATATTTTATGTGATGTTGAATCTTCTCTATAAGACATCTTCCTCGCCGCATCTCAGATCCCATTCGTATTAACACTAGCAAAATCCTTGAATCATCTAAAATTCCTAAATCCAACATTTCTAAGTCGGAAGAGTCAGCTATGAAAAGTCTTCGTAAGAACCGTGATATTATTGTTCTTCCAGCCGACAAAGGCAACGCTACGTAGTTTTGAACCACATTGATTATGTTACGAAAATCAATTCTATTTTGTCTGAGGAAACTTACGCTCTTCTAACTCACAACCCCACTTCAAGGATTGAACGTGAGGTCGGCCAAATCATCAAATCTTCCAATCTACCTCCTGAAACTAAATGCCGACTTACCCCATCAGATTTCAAACCACCTCGTCTATACGGACTTTCCAAAATTCACAAACAAGGTATTCCTTCTTCTATCTTCTACTTACTTCCAACTTGATAACAAGTTTTACAAACAGGTTTTTGGTGCTGCTATGGGTTCTCCTCTATCACCTGTTGTAGCCAACATTTTTATGGAATCCTTTGAAACGGTTGCTTTAGAATCATCAATATTAAAACCTAAAGTGTGGTTTAGGTATGTTGACGACACGTTTATTGTTTGGTCTTATGGTCATCTTGAATTGTCTAAGTTTCTTGATCATCTTAACAATCAACACTTAGATATCAAATTTACTATAGAAATCGAAAGTAATGGTTCTCTTCCAATTCTTGACTTTCTTGTGACTCGTAAGCCCGACCTACTCGATTACCTAAGGACATTTCTACACTCAAATCCAACCCGAAATTGACCTTTTTACCCTACATTCACAAGGTTACAGATCAAATAGGGAAACTTCTTTGTAAGAATGGTATTAAACCCATATTCAACTCGACAGATAAAATTTCTCAGATTCTTCCTTCTCCCAAAGACAAATTTCCTACACTTTCATCTAAAGGTGTGTACCAAATTCCTTGTTCATGTGGTTTAGTCTACATTGGTGAAACCGGTCGTTCCGTCATTACTAGCATTTCAGAACATGATCCTTGTATAAGAAAAAGGTATATTTTCAAGTTTGCGGTTGCCGAACATCATTTTACTACAGGTCACAAGATCTACAAGATAGATTTTGATAATGTTTCGTTGATTGCCAAATCTCCATTTTTGTTCGACAGGAAATTCCGAGAAAACATAGAAATCATCAAACACCCCAATAACTTTAATCGCGATCATGGTTTCGAGCTATCCCCTCTTTGGTTCCCGGTCATTAGTCATTTATCGAAAACACGTAACGATCCTTTTCCTTTATATACGGAGACCGTTTCTTTTTAAGTCACTTCTACAGAGTTTAGAATCTGGCTTGGTTCACAAGTTGATTACCTAACTCGGTAGCGATTCTTTGTTAGATTTTCGATTGCTTTTTCAATTTATCGTTTTCTTTCTTACCTTTTTAGAGTTTAGATTATGGCTTGTTTCACAAGTAAATAACCTAACATTTGAGAAGCTCTTAGTGAGATTTCGGTTGCTTGTTTGAGTTTTGCGATTTATCTCACGCCCTGTCCCTTACGAAAGTGGGCGAAACGTTGGCAACTTCGGTTACAACAACAATGACACGGTCCAAACCCAGAAGACATTCTTATCTTAGTATTTATTATCTTCTCTTAAAATTCAGCTTGTCATCATCTGATGGCGATTTCGGTTCCATTGATTCTGTAAAAGATCCGGTATATACTACAAGTGAATCCGGGAAATACAAATGGCTAATGCAGAGCAGACCCTTTTCTATATTTACATTCGTCTGACGTAAAAAAACGCCGATTCGGACATTAAAATGAGACATGTTTTACCCTTTTCTTCTCCCCATTCATTTATTACAAACGGAAGTTTGAATGTGAACACGCAACGACAAACTTTGAGTACCGTTCGGTCAATTTCTACATGTCCTCAACAAAAATTTAACTTTACAGCACCATTAGTCTTAATCCTGCAGTTCTTGCGCAGTTTATAGATGCAACCTGGTATAGTGATCGGTTAGATAGGATTGGTAAAGTTGCCTTCCATAGAAAATTATTGATCCTTAAATCTCTTATACACAAATTATGTAGCTAGAAACGCAATGAGTAAGAATCGCTTTCAATTATTATTATAAATTTTATATTTTGTTGAAGATGAAACATGTCCGGCTAATGACAAATTACAGAAAATCCAAAAATTGGTTGATTTTCAATTAGGTAATACGCTTGGAAAGATATTTTGCATTGACAAAAGTATGATTCTGTTTCAAGAACGACTTTTCATAAAACCGTACTTGCCCCAAAAGACATATAAGTAAGGAATAAAATTGTTCAAGTTGTGTTGCAAAATTGGATATACCTGGAACTTGTCTATGTACAGCGGAAAAACACAAGTTAAGCAGCATTCGCTTGCAACTGATGTTTTGAATTTATCTGATGCTTTTCTTCAATCCAAGCGCACAGTAATCGCTAATGATTTTTATACGAGCATAAAACTGGCAAATATCTAACACAAAGAGACTCATTTACTAAGGACGTAAAAATCATTGTGGTAATCCAAAGAAAGTTATTAATAAACAACTTAAAGAAAGAGAAATTTTATCAGAAAAAATAAACATGGAATTATAGTGATGAAATGGCTAGATAAGCGTTTTTTCTTCATGTCATGAGATGAAAACAGCAAAATTATACAAAGAACAGAACCTACCTTGAAGCCAAAATCAGTCGTAGATTATAATTCAAAAAAAATACTTCTTGAAACAGCTCTTATAAATGCCAGGTTCCTTTATACTTTAACGACCTCAACAAAAAAAACAAAGTAAACAAGTTTTGAAAGCAAATAGTTGCAGAGCTTTTGCACACCCCGATAAAATTTTGAATGTGATTTCTAATGAACCCACCTACAACTTCACATAAAAAGAAAACAACACATAAATTTATGAAAAACTCGAAAGCTGGTCAAATATATCCGCGGATGTTATGAAAAGAAAACCGGAGAAATTTCTAAGAGCAAGATTTCAAGAGTAACTACATATTGTGTAAACAAAACACCATATAGTTTATAGTGCTTCAATAAAAAACATGAGTTCTAAATGTATTTTCTTTGAATATTTTTAAGTTTTAAATAAAGTGTAAAATTTAAACCAACTTAAATCTTTTTTTTTGTTAGATACTTCTCCGTACTATTTTTCAATTACTTTTTTTGGTTTTTTGATTGAGCATCCAACAGTAGTCGGCATATCAACATTTCATTTTTCTTGATAACGTCTGTTAAACTCACAAACATCTTGGTAAAATTTTTTACCGTTTTTTTTTACTACAGGCTTACAAGTTATTAGTTAGATATTTAGTAATTACGCTGTCAGCATACGTTGTACAATGTTTTTGTAGTCAGAGTCCTTAGCCCCCTAAAACTTGTGCACTACATTCTTGAAAAAGTCCCATGCTTTTTTTTCTCGTCCTCCATTGTTTTTAAAAAGAAAGTAGCAGTTGGAAGTTTTCTTCTAAACATAGTCATATGAATGACGTTTTTTTCGTCAGAGGTTAAATTGTCTTAAAAAACTGGACAGCATTTGTTTAGTGCAAATGTCTGGTTCTACTCTCCCATAAACAAAGAAAACAAAAACATTTTGTATAACCTTTCTGTCAACTCAACAACATGGTTAGTATTTTGAAATCTTCACAACCCATACATTCATACTTTTGATATTCGATTTTCTAAAAAATCGTAGCTTAGTCATTATAGTTTTCTTCCATGTGAACTAAGTGTCCCATAAGAAGAATTGCAAATACATATTCATTATCCAGCTTTGCTTTGAGGCCAGTTTTTGACCATTCAATAAATATTTGCCATTCTAATAAATCATATTATACTTTAAAACATTTCATGATCCCATGAACATCATTACAATAAGCCAAATTTCCATCTTTAGACAAAAACTGAAAAAATTCTCTGTACCACAAAAATTAAGGCCCAGATTATACCAGCTTTTAACCTTGATCTTAGTAAGTTGATTTGATTTTTTTAAAAAGTTGAGGTCTATCCTCGACTCATACATCTGAACTAGATTCGTCCTGGAAAGTTAATGCCTAGAAAATTACGTCATACTTTCTAGGTTTGTTTTTTTAAAATTTGGAATCTTTATAATAACTTTGGATACGGGTTCAAAGAGATCCAAAACGCATGGGAAAGAACAATAAATCCAAAAGTCAAAGAAGACTCACCTCAAACTAACACCGCTTATTTACCATACTGTATGGGTTCGACAGACAAAATAAGCAGAGTGCTAAAGAAACATAGTATCAAAACTGTTAAGTTTACAAGTAAATCACCAAAAAGTTCTGAAAAACAAGCAAAATGACGATTATTTGACATTTATCGGCCAATGCTTACTTAATTTAATTAAAGTATATCTCTAAAAATGGCACATGCGCAGCAATTCAAGTGGCGTTTACTTCTTCTTTTTGCTACCGACTCAGATTCCAATGTTACGTACTAAATCTTAGATTTGAGTCGCCATCTGAAGTCTGCGGTATTGGCAAAAAATGATCATTCTGCTGAACTTTCATTGTTTATTATTTTGACACAAATATACACAACGTGTCGATTGCTGTGGTATCTGCAATCGTCATCAGGTGAATAATAACAAACTTAGAAACTACTGGAGCTTATCTATACTAAAGACATGTTCGATGAAGCGTTCAAAATCAATTTAGCGTAACAGATTAATTAACAAAATTACTTAGTAAAGTTTAAGTTGTTTTAGAGGTTCGATTAGTGGTTTCCATATGTTGCTTATCTCGACACTTGGTTGGCTGAAAATTTCTTTGTTGTTGTTGATGAATGCCGCTTCTTTAAATTTCCGTTTGTACCAATGTTCCTCTCTGTGTATGATTTTTGCTTCCGACCATTTCATTCGATGTTGGTTATCCCACAAATGTTGCGCGATGCCGGACTTAGAAGTCTCTCCTCTCTATGTGTGCGTCTGATGTTTTTTCAGTCTGATGTCAAATGGTCTCTTGGTTTCCCCCACGTATGACTTGCCACATTCACATGGAACTTGGTAAATACAGTTTTAGGAATCTCGACTTGTTTGTGGCTTTGTGTTGGAAATTATATTCCTAATGGTGGTCGATGATTTGAACACTGTATTTAAGTTGTAGCTTTTCCCTATACGTTTTATTGATTCTGATAAACCTTTGACATATGGGATGCTCAGCAATGAATTAGGCAGTTCTTCTGTTTTAGGTTGTTTCATGGTGTTCAATTGCTTTTTCTGTAAAAGCTCTTTTACAATCTTTTCTGGATAACCATTCTGCCTTAGATCGTTTCTAATGTTTTTGATTTCTTCTCGTAGCCCTTTCTCTGTGTTGCACAACCTGTACGCTCTGTCGATTAGAGATTTTACTACTCCCCTCTTCGTAAATGTGGAATGGTTGGAATTAAAGTTAAGATATCGACCGGTGTGTGGCGGTTTCCTGTAGACAGTCGTTTCCTTAATTCCCTTGTTCTTTGTTACGTAAACGTCTAAAAAAGGAAGTGAGTTCTCCTTTTCCTTTTCCATAGTGAATTTGATGGATGGTTTGATGTTGTTTAGATGTTGTAGAAAAAGGTCTAGTTGCCGATTACTGTGGTTCCAAATTATGAAGGTATCGTCAACATATCTAAGCCAAGTTTTGGGTTTGAATTTTGATTTCTCTATGGCCTGGGATTCAAACCAGTTCATGTAGATGTTGGCGACTACTGGTGATAGAGATGAACCCATTGGTAGTTCTTTGTCTTGAGCGAAGAATCTGTCTTTCTCCTGAAAGTACGAGTTCTTGAGGCAACATTCTAGGAGCTTCATTATTCTTTCTACCGGCAGCGTGGTTTTTTCCTGGAGTTTTTCATCTTCTCGGAGCTTCGTTTAGATGATTTTCAATGCTTCTTCAACTGGCACATTAGTATAAAAACTTTCTACGTCGAAGCTGACTAATTGATCCCGTGGTTGTAGCTTTATTGTTTTCAGAATCTCAACGAAATGTTTGGAGTCTTTGACAAAAGATGAGCTGTTCTTCTGTAGTGGTTGCATAATTGGTAGTAGAAATCTGGATAGCTGGTATGTGGGTCCATTACGAGAGCTGGTTATCGGTCGAAGCGGCATGTTGTTTTTATGTATCTTCGGTAGTCCATATAGATGCGGCGGTTTGCTGTAGTGTGGTGTTAGCATCGTTCTCATTCTTGGTGATAGATGTCTTTAGTAAAGTTTTAGGACTTGATAGATCTTCCTCTTCAAGCTTGCTGTCGGATCTTTCTTCAGTCTGCGGTAATCCCTTGATTTAAGACGTCTTCAATTTTTTGGTCGTAGGTGGTGGCATTCATGATAACAGTTGCGGCCGCTTTGTCGGCTGGAAGTATTTTAATGCATTTTTTCTTCCGTAAATTTCTGAGAGCTTTTTCCTAATGTTTAGTGATGTTGGTGTGTTGATTTCTTTTCTTCTCTAGAGCACTTCTGATTTTCCACTTAAATTCTTCTGCTTGTGTTGGATTCAAACGTGTTGTCTCGACGGCACCAATGATGTCTAGTACAGGCACGTGTTTTGGTGTTATCGACATTGGTACAAACGGAAATTCAAAGAAGCGGCATTCATCAACAACAACAAAGAAATTTTCAGCCAGCCAAGTGTCAAAATAAGCAACATATGGAAACCACTAATCGAACCTCTAAAACAACTAAAACTTCACTAAGTAATTTTGTTAATTAATCTGTTACGCTAAATTGATTTTGTACGCTTGAACGTTTCATCGAACATGTCTTTAGCATATAAGCTCCAGTAGTTTCTAAGTTTGTTAGTATTCACCTAATGACGATTGCAGATACCACAGCAATCGAAACGTTGTGTATATTTGTGTCAAAATAATAAACAATGAAAGTTCAGCATAATGTTATTACTTCGCATCAAGCAACATTGTTTAATACATTCAAACAAACAATGATCAATCTATTAACACTGAAAATATGCGCACTTATTTGAATGACACCCAGTGTATAAAATGTGCATATCCTAAATCGATAAAACGATTTCAAATTGACACAATTCCAAAAATACTTATTATTAAATAATTATTTAAAATATTTTTTTATATTACGCTCTTAAAGCTGTTTTGAATAGATTAACGTTCGTGGTACCTTTTTCTTACTGTGTTTGCTTTAGTGTTTCATTTATTTATGTTATTAATAAAATAAGTAATAAACGTAAAACAAATTTATTTTGTGTTTTAATAAATAGGTTAACGCAGTTGTTTCTCAATATTAAAATTTGTTTTAAAAATCAATATATAGCTAGTATTGTTTTTCAACGAAAGCTCAAAGCTACAGAAACAATTTCTTTTAAGTTGTAAACGTTGGCAATACGAGTATTCATTTTAAAGTTAAAGGTAAATATGTTGCATAGCTACTAGCCATCGCTTCAAATATTACTTGAACCTAGTCACAATAGTAGCTGTAGACGCATTTGAACACACTTCATTAAGCACAATACTTCACTCAGTATTAGCATGCCTATCGTTCTTCACAACATTGTAAGCAATTATTTAAATGTACTTATGACCATGCAATTTAATCCATAATTATTAACAAATATCAAAACGTTTAACATTCGCGACGCTTGCTTTAACTTTAATCAGAATGCAAATTACAGCGCATATGGTAGTGAATACCAATTATACGTATATTGTTCACGAAAGTAAAAGATACAATAAATATGTTCACACCTAATTGTTCTATTGAAATATACAAATGCAAACAATTAACAATAATGTAACAGAACATATTATGCAATACGTTTTTTAAGTTTGCTTAATATTGAAAAAAATAGCACCATATTGTTAATAATTATATGACAATACTACATAAGAGTTTTAAGTTACAACCCGTGTATAAACGCTTAAAAAATAAGATTGTACACTTTAAAAGTTTTAGACGAGACTTTAAATCAGTGATTCTCAAAGTGGTCTATATGGACCCCCAGGGGTCTATGACAACCTGCAGGGGGTCTACGTCAGCGAAAAAAAATTTGGGTGTTCATGAAATGAAAATGAGGGTCCACGATAGTGGATCTCAACATACACTGATAGTACCTATTACTTACATTATACTATCTTATAATATAAAGACATATACATTATTTATAAAAGTACCGATGAAGTAAAAAATTGATTATATATGTTTATAAAATTGTGTAAGTTGTAGGATGTAGGCATTCGCTTTGTGGTCGCAATACATTTTGAACTTGTAAAAACCTGCACATAATGATATACCAGTATCATCTTGTTACAAAGATACGCGCAGTCTCAGAGCTTCGCGAACTTGCACTGACTTGTTCAATTCGTCACTCTATAAATACGAATGTGAGACAAATACGTTTATTCGTTTCCTGAATCTTGAAAAGAAAAGTGCTAAGAAAATATTTAAAAAAATATAAACTGGTAGTTTATCACACAAGTTATAGTGAATCAGTGTTATTGCGTTTAAGAGTGCCGGAGAAAAGTAAGTACATTATTTTTTAATAAATTTTAGTTCTGTACTCGTAGTTAGCAAAGATAGATAAATTACGCCAATCATGACTTCACTTATTAGTAGTTTAATATTTAAATCATGCAAATTACACAAGTACTCCTCCATAGTTTCTTTTTCAAAGTTTTAGCAATCGTTATTATAATTACAGTGCAATCTCCGTAATCCGAACTAATTGCTGCAAGGAGATGTTCGGATTATGGAATGTTTTCGGAAAAATCTAAAAAAAGACAACTGTACATGTATTTTATTATTAACATACAATATGTTACCACTTTGAAAGATAAATTAAGAAAATAAGAAATCCACAACTGTACAGCTGCGTGTTTTTTGAAGAATTTCCAATACACACTCTTATTTGTTTGTTTTTTTTTTCATAGAATTTAAATGTTTACATATAGGAAACATTAAAAAAAATATTTTGGAATTAAACTACATATTTTGGCCGGTCACATAAATAAATATGTATGTGTGTCAATATTTACTTATTTACTACCTTGCTAGGCATTTATTATTCTTTTATAAATACATATATCTCACCAAATAACTTCACAAAAAAAGTAAAAAATTTGTACTTTTGTCGATTGGTCGTTACACTGTGGGCCAGTTCGGATTACTGGAATGTTCGGATTACGGAAGTTCGGATTATGAATATTGCACTGTACCGTTGATTGAAAAGTTCTAAAGATAGTCAACTACAGTACTAAAATGCGAACTCGAGTATAAATGCACTGGTAAATGAAGGTTTGCATTCTTATTTACTTTGAATACTCTGTATAAGCATTTTCATTCGTAAAAGTGGCCATACAACTAAAATAGTTCATCAACAACCGCCAGTTGCGTGACGTACGGTGGCGTTCAAAACTTCAAAAGTGCGGCGTTGTAACATTTATACGTATAGCCATTGAATGCGTTTAAAACGTTTTTATTAAATTAAGTAAATAGAATATGCGTGTCAACAAAATTTTTAAACTAATGATTTTCTTTTTATAAAATGTAAATGTTAGAATGCAATTTATATATATGTTTCCATAATATGCGCGTCACCCGGGTCACATATTTATTGTTTTGACAACATGACAACCTTGCTTAATTACTAATTATAGCAGGCATTCAGTTTACAGTTTTCGTAAGATCTTATTAGTAATTACCTTACAGTGTCCTGTTTAGTAAAGCAGTAAACCTGACTAGCACATCACGATGCTGGCAACACCTAGTGCCCAGCACATTTGAACTGGGTCGCAAATACCCCTTTGGTTGACTATCATCCTAACATTTGTCAATCAACGAGTGTACATACTTCTCTATATCAAAAATTAAATTTAGTATTATTCCTAAAATGGAACCAGTGAATTTTTACACATGACAGTCGAATGTAGGTAGAGATAAATTGCATAACAATTTGTTAATATTATTCGTTAAATAATATTTTATTTTAACATTTTTTGTCATGTTACTTTCAAATTTCCTTAAAGTTCCATCATATTAAAACCTTAAGTAACATTCATAACATTCCCCTTCTCACATTCATTTATAATGGCTGTACGCCTATGCCTGCCATAAAATCTAAGACCATACGATTTAAATTTGACTTTGATTTTTTAATATATGTACAGCTGCTGGATTTTATGTCTTATTTAAATAGATTAATTTTGCCCACAGATAACTGATGCCATGTCCGAATCTAAAAAGAAATGTAAACAGTACAGTGTTGATTATTTGAAACTTGGCTTCATTCCATCATTGTCGGACAAACAATTGCCTATGTGCCTTTTATGCAACAAAGTTTTGAGCAATGACGCTATAAAACCATCTAAGCTGCAGGATCATCTGAGAAGATGTCATCCTGATAAAACAGATAAAGATTTGAAATACTTCCAAACACTTAAAGATAAACTTCAGAAGAAACTCACACTGGACAGAATGTTCGCTTAGAAGTCACAAAGAAACGATGATGGTTTGCGGGCGTCTTACAATATCTCGCTACTTATAGCAAAATCCGGAAAACTGCATACTATCGGAGAGAAGTTAATTTTGCCATCTGCTATCATTAAAAAAAATCCCTTAAACAACAATACTGTTGAAAGACGTATTGATGAAATGAGTTCTGATATTGAAAGCTTCTTGTGTAATTATTTGCAAACGACCCATTTCTCTATACAACTGGACGAGTCAACTTTACCTGGTAATGCAGCATTATTATTGGCATATGTTCGTTTTATTATGAATCAAGAAATCTACGAAGAACTGCTCTTCGCAAGAATTTTGACAACCGACACTAAAGGTGAATCAATACTTCATGTTTTAAAGAATTACTTCATTGAAAAAGCAATTCCTTTATCAAATATAATATCAGTAGCTACAAATGGAGCACCTGCCATGGTTGGATGTTATCGTGGATTTATAAGCTATTTAAAACAAAATCAGTGGCGTATTTAACGGGCGTGCGAGTCGTGCGGCGCACGAGTAGGCCCTCGCAAAACGAGGCCCTCAGCCCTCCAAAAAATAAAATTAATGATAATAAATTATACATAATATATAAGAGACAACAAATAAGAGGCAATAAAATTAACACTGCTCACTACAACAGATTGATCCAAGAAGGCTATAAACATAAAAAATGCCGTAGAATTATAATATAAGTAATAAATATAACTTACCTTCCGCAAAAATTCATGTTGATTTGACAAACGCGACTAAATAACTAAGTAATATGATGCTCCGATAAGATTTCGTAGACGTGTCAAAGTTATATATAAAGAATATATTATACATTCACATTGATAAAATGTCATTAAGACAGTTACGTTGAAAATAGCGTCTTTTTTTAGACAATAATTTCTAAGTTGCGAGATCCGAGGACGTAATCGGTTCTTAATTTATTTTGTTGCTACTACACTACTTGTACCGTACCATATTATTATTATTAATTAATTAAAAACGGTGTTTGGACATTACATTTGTGCTCGTGTTGTCTACTTGTCGTGGTGCATGTTCTTCTTCTGTGTCCTTATATCCTTTTAGTGTCGGAGTGGTGTATGTTAAGTTGTTAAAATTAGTGAAATCAATAAAATCATGGAAAAACAATTTGAAAGTGGGCATAGCAAAAGAAAAAGAAAAGAAGCAGAAAAATTAGCTAAAGCCGGATCCGATCAAAAACAGCGCAAATTATCTTTCACCACAATGGGCAGTGAACGTTATGAACCGTTAGCAAGTAAGAGTAACCAAAAAAGTGAAGAACGAGAACCAGCTGAAGAATTAAATGTGGACCAAACCACAGCTGCCTTGACTAGCTTCCAAGGTGTGGGACAAAACGAAAAGATAACAAAACGTGTTATTTGATAAAACAATAGTAACCAATGTACAAACAAGTCGAATTTTATTTTATATTATGACGTCACATGAGAACTATATGATTATTGCAATATACCGTTTTGAACTATTATAATTTCATTTAACAATTTCAGCCAAGACGTGATTCTACATCTGAATCTGATGTTGGAGAACAAGTGAAAGAAGAGTTGATTGATTTACCTACCTTAGACATGCATCATCAGCAGAGCATTCGATTTCCAACAGATAAAGCATTGTTCGATGACTTGGCACCTATAGATTTACAAAATAAATTAACATTCCTTGCTAAAACCGTTTGTCGTCCTTTGAGTGAGGATATGCCTGGCGGAAAATTCCCCCGAAGGTCGTTTTCGTCATTTCATTACAAATTCATCAACAGAATAGGAGAACGCGTAGAGCTTTCATGGCTTGCTTTTTCGTTTCGCAAAAATTATGCTTACTGTCATTGCTGTTGGCTGTTGGGAAATATAGAAGCTCATAAATCGAATTGGTCATCGTCATTCACGGATTTGAACCATTCGAAAAAAGTCTTATACATCATTCTATGAACGCATTTTACATTTTCTTAAATGAGAAATCTGTGGACTCTCAGCTTCAACAACACATTTCCGAGGAGAGACGCCGGTGGAAAGAAGTTCTGACTATCCAATTCGGGTTATTAAGAGTTATGGGAATTCTTTGTCTTCTATTTAGAGTTCATAGATCGAACACCACTGATGTGAATCCTGGAGTATACTTAAAACTGCTGAGATTTATTGCAACTCGTGATCCGGTGTTGCATGAACATATAACCAGTGAAAGAAGAATAAAATACCTCAGCAAGACAATCACTAAAGAACAAAGTGCTACACTCTCGAACTCTCTAACAATTCACATAATAAACTTGTGTAAAAATGCAAAATTTTTCACTGTGATTGCCGACGCTACAACCGATATTAGTCACAAAGACCAATTGGCTGTTCTCGTTAGATTTGTGCACATTGACAGAAAAGTAAAATCTGTGGAAATAAGGGAACATTTCTTAGGTTTCCACCATATCCATGATGCAACAGGCATGGGTATTTCAACTCTGTTAATGAAAGTTCTCTATGAAGAATGCAAATTTGATCGGAAGTACATAAGAGGGCAAGCTTATGATGGAGCAAACGTTATGAGTGGTGCAGGTGGTGGAGTTCAGGCTATCATGAAGCAGCTTCACGGAGAGAACAGTTTTTTGCCTTACATTCACTGCCCCCCTCATCACTTGAACCTGGTTTTACTTCATGCTACTGAAAATTAAAAAAATAGCAAAGAGAAGGGCACATTTTAAACGCCAATTTAACTGATTAATTTTTATGATTATGTACAGATGATTTATACATTCTTCAGCAGTTCCAATCGCCGGTGGGATCTGTTATTCAGAATGGCAATAGATACTGGTGTGCTAGAAGAAAGTTCATTGAATAATTTTGCAAGTGATGTAAATTCCGAAATTGTGGATGGAGATTTATCGGAGAATGAAGAATAAACAAGAAAAACGACTGTTTCGAATATGGCCCCGACTTTGAAGTCCCTTTCAACAACACGATGGGTTACCCGGTATGCAGCTGTTGATGCAGTGCTTAGAAATTTCAAACGGATCATCGTATGCTTAAAAGATTTAATAGAGCAAAATCACACAAGTGACGAATTTAAAGACTCTACAAACTTACTGGGGAAATTAGATTGGACTTTTTACTTTACTTTAACTTGGTGGTATAAAATTCTAACAGTATTACACGGATGTTCCCTAATTCTTCAAGCTAAGAAATTAGATTTGTTTAAGGTTGTCTCTGTGTTTGAATCTGCAGGAGAAGATCTTAAGAAATTACGGACTGAAGATTCATTTGTTAAATTTTCTAATCAAGCAAAAGAGCACTGGCTGTTAATGGGTTTGGATATGATATTGATATTGGGTTCAAAATCACACGGATTCGACGAGTAAAACGGTTTCATGATGAGCAGATGGAAGATGAACCATTTACAGATGCTGCTACGAGATATCGTATAAATGTATATTACAACTGTTGACTGCATGATCTCAGAACTGGAAAGGAGAACAGTGGGTTTCAGAGAAGTTGCCAAAACGTTCGGGTTTTTACAACCACATACATTTTAAAATTTAAGTGACGAAGAGATTAAGTCTAGTTGCGATGGTATAGTTTTTAAATTTTCAGAGGACTTTACAGCAAATTTGTCAATGCAATGCTTATCATTTAGAAATATTTACTTCGCAACTGTTACAGAAGAAACTGATACAGTAAAACTAAACGTAACATCATTGTTGCAATATTTAATTGAAAGTGGTTTAGCAGATTCATATACTGAATTTGAAGTATTGTTAAGAATATGCTTAACGTTGCCAGTTGGAATACCTAGTGCCGAACGTTCGTTCAGTGCTCTACGACGATTAAAGACGTATTTACGTTCAACTATGAGTCAAGACAGACTAAACTACACTGCAATGCTGGCTGTTGAAAGTCAGGAATGCAAAAAGTTGCAACTTGATCCTGTCATAGATATGTTTCTAAATAGAAAAACTAGGCGTGGGGGTGTACAGAACTTGTAGTTACAAAGTACCATCATAAAATATGATCTGTATTATTATGTTTTTTTGTGTTATGTATGTAAAAGTAAATAACTCCTTTCCCCTTGTGTAAAATAAAATCCTGGTTTAGTAAAATAACTATTTTCGTTTGTTCCTGTGAATATACTAGCTAGCCTATCTATACATTACCACAGTCTGTGACATTACATTTTGTGTTTTTTTTATAATATAGTAACTAGACCTTTTTTCACCACCTATCTAATGGGCCCTCCCTACTTTTGCACGACGAGGCTCTGGACCTTAAATACGCCACTGAACAAAATGTGTCAGGGGTGTTAGACATTGCGTCATCCATCGACAACATTTAGTTGCTAAAAATTTGAGTGTTAGATTGCATGAATCTCTTCAATTAGTCATTGATGCAGTAAACCGAATCGGAAGCAACGCGTTGAATACGCGGTTATTTGCGCAGTTGTGTGAAGAAAATGACGAACACCTTCATCAATTACTCTTTCACACTGAAGTACGCTGGCTGTCGAAATGCTTGACAAGATTTTTTGCACTTTTTGAGACTATTTTAGAATTTCTGGATACTAAAGATAATATTTTAAAAGACAATTTAATGAAGTGGAAAACAGACATTGCCTATTTAACATATTTGTTTACAAAATTTAACATGGTTAATTTGCAGTTACAAGGCGACAGTCTAAATTTGATTAAAACAAAGTCCATCTTATCAGCGTTTCTTGCCAGAGTTAAACTAATGAAGCAAAATATTGAGCGGGGCGAATTTTCCCAGTTCCCCAATTTGTCACACACAAACTGCCAGGAAAACGACGTTTCAACCTACGTTCAACATTTAAATGCCTTCTATTCAGAATTTGAAACTAGGTTTGATGATGTTTTGACTATGCTAATACCACCGTGGATAATTAACCCATATGGTGACAGAAAGAACGAATGTCATAACACAAGAGGAACTGACTGAACTAAGTACAAACGAAGAACTTAAGGTTCAGTTTAAAAACGGATATCAGCAATTCTGGCTGCAAAACAACATACCCGTTACTTATCCCGTATTATGGAATATAGCGAGGAAATTTTTAATTTCCTTTCCATCGTCATACCTAGTGGAAAGGGGGTTCAGACTGGACATCATTAGCCGAGGAGATTTAAGATTAAACGCCAAATGTTGATAATTTATTATTAAAGCATTAAGTTCATCCTTCTCAGTAAAAACATTTACTTATTGCTTAGTTTATTTTATGTTTATTTTATGTTACGTATATTTTATATAACAGATACAAAATTTTATTTTGAGTAGTTTTAATTTAAATTCAATGTATAAAACTTAACATGTGTTTTTACTTTAAGTTTTTAACACTAAACTTCACTACAGTTAGAAATTTACAAAAAATCAATATCAGGTAAGTAGGGGGTCTACCCAAAACCGAAAAACATGACGAGAGGTCTACAACACAAAATAGTTTGGGAACCTCTACTTTAATTAATCACAAAAAGAAAACTAAACACTACGTAATAAAAAAGTTAATACAATAATTTCTTGCCTTTTAACAAAGGTCTTAACAAACAACTTACTAATAACCTTAACTCTTAAACTGTTAGTTGAGGTACTGACGTTTTCGAAAGATTGTCAATACCTAACGTAAACCACATTTTGTTCCACTTCATTCCGAGTAAAACTGAACAAGAACCAAAAACTAAAAATCAATCTTTAATGTAAGTTAATAAAAAAAATCACTAAAATAGAAACTGAAAAACACATTTTTTTTAATGCATTGAAGAAAAGGTTAGAAAAGATTGCAAGATTACTAGACAATAAATGATTATAATGCTTAATGGTCAATTCCAGAAAAAGTTAATTGAACAAAAAGCTAGCAAAACAACAAACTAAATGGTTTTAACCATATACAAACTGAAAGTGACAAATGCATTACTTCGTTACCAAAATAAGCTACACACACTAACTCAAAAATGTTCATTTTACAATTTTAAAAATAATTTTTATTAAGAAAATAAAAACCGGAAAAAGACAAAAGAAGACCAAAACAAAGCAAAATTATATAGTGTATATTTATAAAATAATTTACATTAAAATAAGAAATTTAATAAAACTTAGACAACACCTGCCAACAACACTGCAAACAATTTTAAAGAGAAAAAAATAATTACCCAGGTGACATCTTCATCTTTTAATAGTGTCATGTCAATTGCAAGAGTAATCAATCCCAGAATTCTCAAATAAGAATATTTTAATGTTTTTGACTACTTCATAGCTTTTAAAGCGCTGTTATCTAGCTACGGTTTATTATAGAAAGAATAAAACTCACGCTTATTTAAGACCAAAAAATTATATTTTTAGTA
This sequence comes from Aquatica leii, assembly GCA_035610365.1. Taxonomy (NCBI): domain Eukaryota; kingdom Metazoa; phylum Arthropoda; class Insecta; order Coleoptera; family Lampyridae; genus Aquatica; species Aquatica leii. Next base: position 32,655,342 of record CM069439.1, read on the forward strand.
TAAATCAAGAACTAAATCAATTTATAATTTTTAGTATCTTGTGTTTCATTACATAGCAACGAAGACACATTATATTAAAGGCTGCGCGTAATGCCGAATCAATCAATAAGCGTTTCTCTGGGATGTTTTCATGTCAATTTGTATGTTTAATTCTAAACACTAATCACCAAAATCGTTTATTAATACGTTTTTTAAACTGTTCCAAGAGTAATAAACGTGTTTTCTCACAATTTCGAGTGCTGCTACGAGCAGCTGATAAAAATAATTTATTGATTACGCGTTTAGCGTTTATGTTTGCCAATTTTGTGTAAAAATATCGTTTATAGCATAGACGTATTTATTTAATTCTATAACGTCACCATTAAATACAAATAAAACTCTTTAAAATGCTCATATAAAAACCTGGAGGGTAAACATTTTAATTGATTTTCCATTTCTGATTAAAGCTTATACGTTTTTTAAAGTATATATTTTTTTAATAACTTTTAATAAAACATAAAAATAGTATTATGGTATGTAACAAGATAACTAAAAAAACAAAAAGTCAAAGATAGTGCCAAAAACGACTTGAGCACAATAAATAATAAAACATTAAAGAAAAATTGAAGATTTAAAAATATTTATGCAGCTGACAAAACTACATCATTCGAGGAAATGTCCTAAATGACGAATTTTTTAGAGAACTATTTAAAAACAGTATGACAGAAACGTTTTTTGAAAAACTCGAAAAATAGTATTTTTAAAAGTATTAGCAATTTTTGTTTTTATTTCGGTATGGTATTTAAAAAAGCAACAATTGATTTGTGAATTTAAATAAGTAAATAACAATTACAAAACAGTATTAATAAAGTAACAAAAATAAAATTTATTATATTTATAGCCAAGATATTAAAGACATACAGACCAAAAAAGAACTTAACACTAGAAACTTCAAAACAACAAAAATCACGGTAAAATTCAGGTTTTCACAGTTTCCCGTTATAAGCTGTTAATAGACAGTGTGTGATAATGTGGGCCATGGTCTGTTTTGGGGCTCCTTAACTTTTGAAAGAATATCCATGTCTTCGTTAATAGGCATTGTTTTATTTTGTAACTTTTTTTTTAATTCTTTCTTTAAAAAATGTTGACATAATGTTGGTGATGTAATATTGCACAATACTGGTAGCCACGTAGTTTGCGCTGAACGCAGTGCACCAGAAATTATTCTCATTGTTTGGTTTAGTAGTACATCAATTAGGTTAATGTATTTACTATTGATCCATATTGGGACAATATTCTGCTGTTGAATAAACTAAAGCTATAGTCGATATGCGTAAGGTGTTGGCATCTGCACCCCATGTTGTTGCGGCAAGTTTTTGAATCAAATTTAGACTTGTTTTAGTTTTTGCAGCTAGCTTCTATAAATTTGTACGACAAAGTGCGGTCAAGAGTAACGCCTAAGTATTTTAGTGTACAATTATGATAAATATGTCAGTTAAAAATTACATTTAATGTATAATTAGTTTCTTTGTTGTTTACATGAAACGTTGATGTTCTGTCAGGACTTTAAGGAAACGTGACAACCTTGCATAGGAATCCTGCGAAAACATAGAGATAAGAAAAGAGCGCGATCAGCAGCTATTATTAATAGGATAGATGTGTTACTTTTAGTATGTAATGTAACGTTTGCTTGTTGTTTTCTGTGACACCATCCTTGGTGGTATTCTTACTATTTTATAATAAACTAATCATCGAATAGAGTGTTTGATCTGTATTATGAAAGAACCCAACATAACATGGTGGCAGCGGTAGTGCTTGTTTAACAAGCAAATTAAAAGTGTACGCGTGTATTTCTGAACCCCGTATCTATCCCGGCGATTTCTTAATCGACGTCGCAAAATGTGTAGTAGAGAAGATACGTCGACGTCCTTGCCGATCGTGACTCAAGCAATTTCTGTGCCACCACAGAAATTTGATTTTTCGGTACCACAAGCATGACCCGAATGGCGAAAACGCTTCGAGAGATTCATGTCAGTATCAGGACAAAGTTTAAAATCAGACGACAAAAAATTAAATATTTTGATGTATGTCCTTGGCGAGGAAATCGAAGAAGTAGTGCTACAGTTTATGCCGGTTCCTGAAACCTACACAGCTACAATGCAAGCTTTCGAAAACCACTTCATTCCACGTAGAAACTTAATTTTTAATCGTTACAAATTTAATACACACGACGTCCAGCAACCAGGTGATCCGGTAGAATTATTTATTACTTGATCGCATTTTCTGACAGAGCATTGCCAATATGGTTCTTTAAAAGACGAATTAATACGTGATCATATTATTGTGGTCATGTTAGATCGCAAAACCAGTGAAAGATTGCAATTGCAAGCGAATCTAACCGTTGCCGATTGCATTATTGCAGTAAATCAAGCCAAACTCTAAGAAAAACAAAGCCGAGAGTTGCGTGGAGGATCAGTCGCGACCGTCACAGGCGGCCAATCGACCCACAAGTCGAATTTCCATACCAATCGAGTGCGAGAAAAAAACGCAAGACATGACGTGAGAACTCCAGTTCAGACGGTACATAAGAGTACTTTTCGAAACGCGGTTACCAGATCTTGTTTTATCAATAAAAAGGGGAGAAAAGTTCAATATAAAACGACTGTTTCCAGAAAATGTCAATTTTGTGGGTTAGCGGACCATCCCAGAGAGAACTGTCCTGCCAATCAATCGACGTGTCGTTCTTGTAATAAGCAAGAACATTGGGCGACTGTATGTCAAAGCAAAAAGGTTAAATCTATCAATGTGAGTCTATAGATAATGATTATAATAGTAACCTTGGACAAAGTTGTACAAATTGTTCTCATAATGATAGTATTAGTTCAAATCGGTTTTTAAGGTCAATCGAAATGAATTTGATTTCTCAGAAAGAATGGTCAATTTTTTTAAATATTCCTGAATTAAACAGAGAAATCAAATTTATGATAGACACAGATGCCAATATAACTCTTATACCTGTATCCTTTTTGGATGAAAATGTTATTCTAATATAGTGACAGGTCCTTCAGGTCAGAGATTAAATATTTGAAGTATTTTGCATGGTACATTAAGTCACTCTAAAAATAAATGTTTTACGGACATTTATGTCATTCAAAAATTATGTAAACCAATTTTAGGTCGCTCCGCAATAATAGATTTAAACATCTTACAATTTGGTGATGGGTTTTTTCCAAAAGTCGGTTGCCTTAAATTGGAAGAAATTGAGCAAAAATTTCCCGAAGTATCTGATAAAAACGAACTTCTACGTTTTTTGGGCAGTGTTAATTTTTTGTGTCGGTTTATTCCCAACAGATCTGATGTCTTAGAAGCACTGACTTTTCTATTAAAGAAAAATGTTTCTTTTTCTTGGAATCATGCTTAAAAACGAGCCTTGTAAAAAATAAAAAAATTTTAGACATTCAACTTTCACCATAAAACATATTAAAATATTTTAACACCATTTACCCTAAAAATATTTTAATAAAAAAATTGCTGCCGGAGAATCCGTGTCTTGAATATTTCGATCCGAGCCAGAAAATCATAATTTCTGCTGATACCTCTTTTTTTGATATTGGCTCATGTCTTATTCAAGAAGACGAAAATAGAAATAAAAAAGTCGTATCTTATGCATCTACATTATTATCAAAAACGCAGCAACGTTACGCCTAAATTGAGCATGAAGCGTTAGCTTTGATCGGGTATGTGACAAATTTTCCGAATATGTTTACGGGTCCTCATTGAAACGGATCACAAACCACTAGTTCAAGTTTTACAATCAAATAATATTGATGAATTAGCTCCGCGTCTTCAGAGATTTAGGTTGAGACTTTTAAGATATGACTATGAGATTTATTATGTTCCAGGCAAAGATTTGGTGATTGCGAACGCATTGTCGAGAAAATTTGAAAAAAACTCAGTTTGTTGGCGTACCGTACCACCCCTCTGGAAAATGGTTTTACCCCAGCCGAATTATTATTTAACAGAAAAATTCGCTCTCCTCTTACAATTTTACCAAAGTTTCTTAATCAAACGGTTGATATACAAGCTTAGTTTTCCAGCAGGAGGGAAAGCACAGGGATAAAATGAAGCAAAATTATAATAGGCGTCATCGCACCAAAGAACTTTCAGAGTTAAAAGTTAATGATAGTGTATGGGTGATCTCAAAACATATGGAAAAGTTATTCGAAAGCTTAAGGAAGCAAAGATCTATCTTGTTAAAACTCATACTGGCAATTTTCGAAGGAATAGATAGTTTTTAATACTAGCAAAACATCACAACTTTGTTTCTAATGAAATTGTTCCTCAATTTAACCATGAATCTTACATGGTCACTCATACACCATCATCTGCTAATACAGTCGATACTACTAACACTAGATTAGACAATTGTATCAAACAAAATGTAGAATTTCAACCTGCTGTACAATTAGATAACAGTTATAGTGAAAGTGTTACAAAAACGGAAGTTATATCCGGAGTGGTTAAGAGTGATGCCGATAATGACAAACGTGTTAGAAATAGTAGACCAGTTCGTAACGTAAAAAGACCCTCGTATATAAAAGACTACATATGTCGCTTAATTACTCAACGTTTCATTCTTATTATAAAAGAGGGGAATGTTCTGTCAGGACTTTAAGGAAACGTAACAACCTTGCATAGGGATCCCGCGAAAACATAGAGATAAGAAAGGAGCACGATCACTGATCAGCAGTTATTATTATTATTATGATGGGTGTGTTACTTTTAGTATGTAATGTAACGTTTGCTTGTTTTTTTCTATGACACCATCTTTGGTGGTATTCTTACTATTTAATAATGAACTAATCATCGAATCTAGTGTTTGATCTGTATTATAAAAGAACCCAACATAACAGTTAAAACTTCCGTTTTTCTTGGTTTTGGGCTTAATCCCCATTTTTTAAAATAATTGTTCACAATCCGTAAATCATTTGTAATGGTTTATGTTCAAATTTCTAAATTTTTATGTTGGAAAATCATTGCAGTCAATAAATTTTCTACATTTAGTATGCGGGATGTCACTCGTATAGATGTTGAAGAATAATGGAGATAATACCGACCCTTGTGACAGACTGTTGTTTAAAATTCTGACCTTACTCATCTCATTGCCAATGTAAACTTGGAAAAATCGTTCACTAAGCATGTTATTTATTAAACTTAAAAAACTTCGGCATGGAACGAACTGATAAAGTTTCCATAAAAGACCTTTTCTCAAAACTGTACCATAAACAGCAGTAAGATCAACAAAAACAACTGCTGATTTCTTTTTTTTTTTTAAAACCATTTTTAATATGCGTTGTAAATGCTAGAACTTGATTACAACAGTTTCTATTGGGTCGAAATCCGACCTGTTCTGGAGGTAGTGCATCGTTCAGTAAAAGACTTAATCGATTGTAGATTAAGCGTTCCAAAAGTTTATAACAGACAATGAGTAAAGCAATAAGACAATAAGTTCCTGGTTCTGGAGTTTTGCCAGGATTTAAAATACCTAAAATTTTAGTATGTTTAAAAGTTTTCGGTAATCTATGAGTAGAAACTTTGTTATTATAAAATGTCAATAGCCAAAGTTTAGTTTTTGGTCTAGAATGTTTAATAAATTCTGGTAAAATTTCATCAAACCCTGCAGCTTTCTTATTTGGGATTTGTGAAATCGCAATATTTAATTCTTCAATAGTAAAAAATTTCATAATTTCAGAATGTTGTTGTTGAAATATTTTATTGTAAATTTTTCTATTTTAGTTGTCGACATTTGATTTTGACATTTTTACAGTCCGTCCAACAATTTTTTTAGGATGCGAATTTTTGGTTTCTTTGCAAAAAGTATTGGCTTGTAAAGTATTTAAAAAAGACCATGCAGTTCTGCTTGAATGTGTGAAGTTTAAGTTTTCTAAAGTACCTCGCCATCGAAGTTTTCTGGCTTCATCTAATCTCTTTATTAACAGATTAGGAGTTTCAATTTTTCCAAATTTTTGAAATTTTTTATAAAGTGCGTTACATTGAGGATCCCAACATGACACATATTGCTTTCGGCGACCTCTAGGATTCCATTTTGTTGCTATTTTCACAACTAATTCAGAAATACAATTATAACTATTCTAACATGGACACAGTCGTCCAATTCTCGCAAAAATTCATGCCATTTTGTTTTGGTCAGATTCCATCGTAATTTAGGACTCACGGATATAACTGAATTTTGTTTCCAAGTTTAATAATGATAGGTCTATGTTGGGAGTGTGAGTTTCCTAGAAAAGTTCTTGAGGTTCTCAAAGGTATATGTTTTTTGTCAAACGTAACAGATTATAACCATTATTCCATCGGGCCAAATGAAATGTTGATCTATCCTTCGCATTATAAACTAAATGTAGATAACTTATGTCGATAAAGTTATTTAATGTTGTTCTACTAGAATTGGTGTTATTGCAGCCACATAAAGGATGATGACTATTGAAATCACCAAAATATACTGTCGGATGTTCAAATGTATGAATGACATGATCATTCCAATCCACATTTGGTGGTTTATATATATTCACTACGTTAATGTCCAAAATTTTTATAACTAAAACATCTTGACAAGATGCAAAATTTTTTTCTGATTGTAAATCCTTCTTTCGCAACGCCATAAATTTTACTGTTGATGTAACCAACTAATTTAAAGCCTTTGATATTTCCTCGTTTGAACAATTGAAAGTCATCTGCTGTATGAGTTTCTTGTATGACGACAACATCTATTTCTTCTTCCTCTAATAGTTTAGCAAGATATTTGCTAAGATAAGAACGTCTTCCTGGTTTGGACCGTGTCATTGTTATAACCGAAGTTGCCAACGTTTCGCCCACTTTCGTAAGGGGCCTTATCAGGGCGTGAGAGATCTCAAAGAACTCAAACAAGCAACCAAAATCTAACTAAAAACTTCTTAAAAGTTAGGTAATATAGAATCTGGCTTGGTTCACAAGTTGATTACCTAACTCTGTAGTGGTTCTTTGTTAGATTTTCGTTTGCTTTATTTTTTTCTTTCTTACCTTTTCAGAGTTTAGTTCACAAGTTGATTACCTAACTTTTGAGAAGTTTTTAGTTAAATTTCGGTTGCTTGTTTGAGTTCTTCGATTTCTCTCACGCCCTGATAAAGCCCCTTACGACAGTGGGCGAAACGTTGGCAACTTCGGTTACAACAATGACACGGTCCAAACCCGGAAGACGTTCTTATCTTAGTATAGACTCCGGCCGTGGAACCCTTCGCTATTACAAGATATTCGCTGTTTGCGCTGTTAACGCCTTCAATTTGTAAATATTTTAAAAGTGGTCCTAAGTTTAATGTCATAATACCTTTTGCCAGGAGATTCAAATATAAATAAATTTTTTTCTCAATACTTTACACAAATAGGTGAATGGGGGGTAGGACAGGGTAGCGAGGCAAAACCGGATACCCCTATTATAATCACTACCTTGCGCTTCGGTAACGCGCATGTAGCTTATGTTTGATCACGCGATTAACGACAGTGTCGACTGTGAGTTTGAGTGCGAATATCGTTGCAGTTTCGAAGAAAGGCGAAAAAACGTGTTTTAATAAGTTGTGATGTTATTTTGCCCAATTTTCAATCATTCTACAGTTAACTACTGGTATAATCGGTAATGTTTTTAGTTATAACATTAGATGCCGTATATTCTTGGCAACACGCCTGTAGTAACCAGTTTTCTTTCAAATTAAACTATAACAAACATTTTCATGTTTTGTAAATTTACAGCATGTGGGGCAGAATCGGTGGGCCAAAAACGGGTAGTACCCAGTCGTGTCCCATATGAAATAGTCACATTTTAAATATTTCGAAAAGCAGTCAATATGTTATTATTTTTTTATATTTTACTAGTTGCAAACATAATAGTACATAATTATCAAAGAAAGTCAGACCGACAGAATTGGTCAGCAGATAATATGGAAAGAGCGATAGAGCAAATTTTATCAGACGCAATGGGGTACAAAAAAGCTGCCCAAACCTACATGGTTCCGCAATCTACGTTGGAGGATAGGATAAAAAAAAATAAAGAAGAATGGTTTATCATTGGAATAGGCTTTTTTGAAGGGTAAGTTACTGATAGATAAATTGTCGCTAACACAATAAAAATGTTTTTTTTAGGAATGGGAAAATACAAATGTGTTTTCTCAAAAGAACAAGAAATTGAGCTTGTAGGATACGTGCAGCTCATGGAGAGTCGTTTGCTTGGCCTTACTACTACTGAATTAAGACGTGTCGCTTATCAATTGGCCGAAAGGAATCAACTATCACACAAATTTAATCGCAGCAATGAAATAGCTGGGTTAGATTGGCTAAAAGGTTTCCTTAAGCGGCATCATAATTTTTCACTAAGATCTCCAGAACCTACATCGGCAGCACGTGCCATGGGATTTAATAAAGTGGCCGTTGGCATATTTTTTGATCTACTGATAAGTTTAACTGACAAATATATGTTTCGTCTAAACAGAATCTATAACGTCGATGAAACGGGCCTTACAACTGTTCCAAAGAGTCATTCTAAGGTGATTGCAATGAGAAGCCGCAGACAAGTGGGAACTTTGGCGTCCGGAGAACGAGGACAATTGGTAACAGCAGTTTTGTGCTTCTCGGCAGCAGGTCATTATGTCCCTCCATTTCTCATATTTCCACGGTTAAGAATGAAGGCTGAATTACTAGACGGCGCGCCTTCTAAAACAACAGCAGCATGTCATCCAAGTGGTTGGATGCAGGCAACCATTTTCGTTGAGTGGATGCAACACTTTATTAAGCACATCAAGCCAACAAAGGATGATCCGGTTTGATTACTTTTGGATGGTCATGCCACTCATACGAAGAATATTGGTTTAATAGACCTTGCGCGTCAAAATGGTGTCATATTATTATGCTTCCCTTCACATTGCACGCACAAATTACAACCGCTAGATGTTAGCTTCATGGCGCCGCTAAGTACTTTTTACAGCCAGGAGGTAAAAACGTGGCTTCGAACGAACCCTGGAAGAGTGGTTACACAATACCAAATTGGTGCTCTGTTTGGCAAGGCTTACAACAAAGCAGCAACCATTCAAACAGCAGAATCTGGATTTTGACAGACAGGAATTTACCCTACAGACAAGTATCGCTTTGGCGAAGCTGATTTTGCTCCAGCTGAAACAACCGAGCAAGGAACTATACCTGAGATTATACCCGATATCGAGACCTTAGCGGAAACTGTACCCGAGGATATTTCCAAGACTTTATCCATTTCCCCTGTAGCTGGGCCGTCTGGAATAAGTGTCAATAAACACACAATTGAGTTGGATAGACAAGTTACACCTGAAAGATGCATTCCGAATACCCAGTTGCCACCTTTGACAATAAAACCAAGTAAATTTTATTGTCAGTCCAGTCCTTCTACGTTCACTGTATCTCCGATGCCTGTAATGAAAGTTCCACGTGGTAATCGAAAAATAACTACAAAGGGTCGCGTAAGACGGAATACCGCAATTTTGACAGAATCGCCTTACAAGAATGAGCTTGAAGAATTGTTCGCTGCTAGGAATAAATCAACAAAATTGCAGAATGTAAAAAGAAAGATTACTGAAAAAAATAATAAAAACAAAAGAAAGAAAGGTATTGAGGAGACTACCTTAGAATCCGAGACTGAAGAGGAAGACTCACAAGATGAAGACGACGCACTGGGCATTTATTGCAAAGAACTATATTCAGCAACAAAAAGAAATGACGGTTGGATTAAATGCTGCAATACTACATGTCACAATTGGGCACATGAGGGTTGTACGTAATGGCCTGAAGAGGATATGGACGATTTGCGAATCCATGCGTTAACAATATGTTACCGCTTAAATTCGTTAATAACATACCATACCCGGTTTTGCCGCTTTTAACATACGGTTCTGCCCTTACCCATGGAGCAGAACCGTATTTTGGAGTGTTTTGGTTTTTATTTCTTTTTTTGTTTATTTTTTTAATACTTCTATCGATTCCAATTAGCGTTACTTTTTGTATTACACTGTAGTGTTTACATTAATAGCATACAAAATAAAAAATTAAAATAATCAAATATTTTACAGATAATTTCCCTTAGATACTCGGTTCTGCCCCCCCTTCCTCTATATTAGCAATAACCTGTGACACCGGAAAACCCATGGTAACTCCTAATGTTTGTAAGAAAAACTTTACTCAAAAAGTAAAATATGTAGACGTCAGACTGAAAAGGAATAACTTCTTTTACAGGATTTAAGAGGTGATACAACTTAGAAAGAGTAGAAAGCCCGAGTGACATTGTTGAGTTTACATAACATTTTTCCGATACGATCTGTAGTATCTGTAATCTAGCGTAGATATAAGCGATAGACAAAAGTTGGCACTTAGATTTCGCTGTTACTCTTGGTTTCGCAGAAGTAAATTTTGTAATATATTGTTTATTCCAAGCCTCTGAAGAAATCTACTGCAACGTGTGACAAAAGCTCAGCTTGTGAGATATCCACAATACGGGAATTGTCCAGAATGAAAAATTGTAATCATAAAAATCGCTTTTTAGTGAAAGAATATATATTTGAAAAAAAAAACTTTAAGCATATTAATTCTTTTTTTAATTATTACTTTTGTTTATTTTCAGTTTTTGTCGTTTTTATTTAAGATAATATTGTTTCTCTTCATTGTACTCAAGTGTATGTTAACCTTAGCCTTATATTCTCTTGAGTTGTTATCTTCAAGTATTCTAGATAAATGTCCAAACCATTCTAATTTTTATTAAAATAATGGTTGTTACTACTACCACGCCTAGATCTCTTCTAGTGTCATATTTTTTAATCTTTGCTACTCGTGTTGTTTATTTTGGGTTCGTTGTCATTTATCGTCACTCTTAAATATTTTTATAAATTATGTACACGCATTATCTATAACTAAAGAACAAAACCTAACGTCGAAGGGAAGATTTTAAAAACTGATTGAAAGCAGTGATAGTATAATATAGCAATTATAACCAAAAATTTAAATTTGTTAGCAAAAGTGTGCAAAAAATGAGCGGTAAATTTGAAAAACCATTGAATGCTTGAGTGATGCAAGACTTTTTAGCACCACCTTGTTAATCAAACTTATAAGAAAAAATATAATACGTAAGATTGATATTAAGTTAAGTTCTAAGTGTTCTCCTTTAAGACATACAATAGTTATTATTGTTTCTAAGCATATAACTATATTATTAAATTAAGTTTACATTTGAAAACTATTGTAGCGTATGCTAACTAATTTGGACAGCAAAGTTCTGCAAGTGCTACAATTCGTCAGACAAAATACCTTCCTAATAAGCTTTAAAACAGAAACAGACAAATGATGTTCAATACTATTTTTAATCAAAAATGTATTTAAAGTGTATTAAAAGTAAAATTAAAAAAGAATACATATTTTAAATCGAAGTTAAGATACACATAATAAATAAGGCACTAGACAATACTAGTTTATGAGAAATTTATTTTCATTTATTTATTGCTTTTATTTTAACTGCAATAAACTTGTCTCATGAAATATTAACTAGTCTTTATGCTCTTGTACTTGTGTTTAATATGAATACTGGTTTCATATTCAAGATAGTAAAACATAGATAAACGAAAGTGAAATATAGAAGTTGTAAGAAAAGTATAAAGTTTTTCAAGATGTTCTAATTTGCATAACGAATTGGTTCTACAGCGCACTAAATCCCTTAAGTACACAAATGTTTATCAAAACAAACAAACAATTTACAATAAAAATATTAAGGTGAAAACATCAAAACGTAGGTATATACCAAACTTGTTTTTCAATGTGTTATAGATTATGTCGTTCTACAATAAATATATTTTTAACTAAATAAAATTTTAAAAAAATGACAATATTGTATATCGAGAATTATTCAAGCACAAAAAAAAATTATAAGCAAGTAATTTTTACACATATAAAAATACGGAACTTTTGACGTTTTAAATTGTTTTTGGAAGAAAGCATAATTTTGAAAGTTTTTCTGTTAACTCAAATAATATAAAAAAGTATAGAAAAAGAAGCTTCAATTTTCAATTCATTTCTGCAGTTTTCAATGTAATGAGTTTCACTTCACTCGTTAATGTATTGGTTAATGATTAGTTATATATTTCAGTAAAATTGACGATGTAGGCATCACAAAGTAAAAACTGTGACAAAACTTAAAAATAGCCACCTTTCCAAGGATTCAGTTTTAAAAAAAAAGCTCAAAAACAAAGTAACATTACTTATTTGCAAAAATATAAAAATTAGAGATGCCGTGTCGGTCAAATCAATCGAAAGAACACTAGCTGTTGCGTACTGCAATTTGTTAAATAAAAGAATGTATTGAAATTAAACTTGAGTATATTAAATTCGTTATTATGTAATTTACAAGTTTCCTATACGAGTTCCGAATTCATACTAATAGAAATATCTAAGCACAAACCAAAAGGTGTTATACATCAAAGTATTACTAATATAAATTTACAAGAATTAAGGTTAATAGATGGTTTAACATGAAAAAGGTGTCCAAAATGAATAGACAGTAAAACGAGTTATACAGAACAAACTATTACTAATATAAGTTTACAAGAATTATGTACAGTAGATGGTTCAATATGAATCATCCGCCAGTTCACAAAATTGTAAAAACAGATAAAGTAATCTGTCCTAACGGCCGTCTTACAATCGCTTCAACATGCCGCCACCTTTGAAACAATCCACTAAAAGTTTCAACAATCGTACAAGTAAATGATTGAACAATTACATTTAGCTCATGCAGTGCGATTATCACTATGGTTATCGTAGTTATCACTAATCGGTAAGACACAAATTTTTGTTACCGGTCGTTTATACACTCCGTTATTTGTTTTCACACTCATAACACGAACAACACTGTCACTATCTGGGTGCACTTGAGCAATTCTTCCAAGACACCATTTTAGAGGACGTAGATTTTCTTCTTTGATGACCACCATTTGCCCTTGTTTGATCACGTTGGCATTTTTAATATGCCACTTTTTTCTAACTTGTAATTCCGATATATACTCTTTAGACCAACGTTTCCAAAAATGTTGTTTCATGTTATCTAAGCGCTGGAATCTACTGAGTCTATTGTCGTTGACATTGTACACCATTAGCTCTGGTAGTGCCATCAAACTTTGGCCAATAAGAAAATGACCGGGAGTGAGAGGGAGAAGATCATTAGGGTCATTGGATAAAGGCGATAACGGTCTGGAGTTTAAGCATGCTTCGATTTGAGTAACTATTGTATTAAACTCCTCAAACGTAAGGATTGATTCACCCACAACTCTTTTAAAATGAGATTTAAAACTTTTAACCCCCACCTCCCAAAGGCCTCCCATGTGAGGAGACCGACTAGGAATAAATTTCCAACAAATACCTTCTTGATGCAGTTCAGTTGAAATAGTATTGTTTATTAAATCAAGAAAAGTATATAATTCCGACTGTGCTCCTTTAAAATTGCTAGCATTATCTGAAAATACATTTTTGACTTTGCCTCTGCGTGCTATAAATCTTTTTAATGCAGCTAAAAATGTTTCTGACGTCAAATCGCTAACGAGATCCATATCTATTGCTTTAGTAACCATGCAAACATAAATACAAACGTATGCTTTGGTAATTTTGTAATTTCTGGTTGCACGGTCACGTAACTTAAAAGGTCCGCAGTAATCTATTCCGCAATTTATAAATGGTCGTTCAGGCATTATACGATAACTTGGCAGATCTGACATGATATAATTTGTTTCTGTGGGTTTTGTACGGAAACATTTTATACGTTCATGTATTACCTTTCTAGTTAAATTTCTACCTGAAAGTATCCAAAATTTTTCACCTAATGACGCCAGTAACAATTGAGAACCTGCATGTAATAGTCGCAAATGTTCCGATCTGGCAAGTAAAAGTGACAAAGGATGATTACTGTTTAGAACTATGGGATGTTTCTTATGAAAACTATATGTAGATTTGTTCAACCTACCACCTACTCTTAGAACACCTTCCGAATCTATAAAAGGATTCAATTGTAGCAACTTACTACCCTGTTGAACACAATTGTTTTTCTTTATATTGTCGATTTTAAACCCGAACATTTGTGATTGTGCAATCTTCACTACTGTATTTGTTGCATCGTTCAATTCAGTCACGGTGAGATGACCGTATTGTTTTGTTTTTGTAAGAGAATTTTGTTTGAATCGATTAACGTATGCGATAACGCGTTGGAGCTTTATGTATGACGAATATTTGTCAAACAAGTTAAAATCTACGTTTGTTACTAATACAGTCAGTTTTGACTTACAAATTTCTTTATTGCACTCAGAAGACGAGTTAGTTTTATTTATGTCTTTGACTGCCCATTCTTTGTAAGACAATTTTAACCAGGGAGGACCATGCCACCAAGTTTTTAAATTAATTAATATAGTAGGACATACTCCCCGTGATATAAAATCAGGAGGATTTTGATCAGATTTGACATAATACCACTCTGCATCTGAAGTTAAGCTCTGAATTTGTGAAACCCTATTCGCTACAAAAACCTTCCATGTACTTGCTTCGGCATTTAACCATGATAATGTTACAGTAGAGTCACTGCACAAGTACGTTCGATTTACATTAATATTAAGCCCGGTTTTAACCCTTTTCATAAGTTTTGATAATAGCAGAGCGGCACATAACTCTAATCTGGGAATAGAAATAGACTTTATTGGTGCAACTTTTGATTTAGCGCATAAGAGGTTTATGTTTACCTCCTTGCGGTTATTTACGCTTCGAATGTACACACATGCCCCATATGCTACTTGCGATGCATCTGCAAATCCAATAAGGTCGATAATAATTGAGTCGTCACTTTTAATATATCTTGGTACTTTTAAATTGTTTAATTTGATAGATTATTATAAAACTTTTTCCAGTCTGTAGAGAGACTTTGAGGAATGTTATCATCCCAGGATATTTGTAGTTGCCACAGTTTTTGCAGCAATATTTTTGTAACAATTATGACATCTCGAATTTGGTAACTTAATTGATCACAATTAGAATGCCACAGAAGTCCTAATGCATGTGTTTTATTATTGTCGCCTATATTTAAAATTTAAATTAGAAGCCGAAATTTTTGATAATAAATAAGGATTATTTGATGGCCATTTATTTAGTGAGAAGCCCCCGGATTTAAGTATAGTTGATATCTCATGATACAGATTCTAATTGTTGAACATCATCTGACCCGGTTAATAGGTCATCGACATAGAAGTCATCGTGAATGATTTTACTAGATATGGGAAACTTTGATTGATGTTCATATGCAAGTTGCTGTAAACATCGTATCGCTAAAAACGGGGTACTAGCAAAACCATAAGTGACAGTATTTAATGTATAAGTATTGACTGGTTTGTTTGAATTTGACCTCCACAATATTTTTTGTAATTTCCTATTGTCTAAATTCATTAAAATTTGTCGATACATTTTAGTAATATCTCCCGTCAAAACATACTTGTGCATTCGAAAGCGTAAAATAACTGATATTAGATCAGTTGGTAGTTTGGGACCTATGTATTGTAAATCATTTAATGAAATACCATTATCAGATTTGCACGATGCATCAGACACTACGCGCATTTTTGTGGTGAGACTGTTGTGCTTTTTAACGAAATGATGCGGAATATAATATAAATTTTTATCATTATCATGTGTTATATTTGACATATGATTTAGAATTATATATTCCTCCATAAACTGAGTGTATTCTTCTTTAAGTTTAGGATCTTTATTAAGTTTTTTTTCAATTGAATAAAATCGTTTTAATGCAATGTGTTTTGATTCTCCTAAACTACTACCTAATTTTTTTAAGGGTAATCTTACAATAAATCTGTCTATGGGATCCCGTTGAGTAGTAGCTTGATAGAATAACTCTACTTGTTTATTATCTTCGGATTGCGGTAAATCATTATCAATATTTTCTAACTCCCAAAACTTTTGCAAGGCCCTATCAATCTCGATTGAGCATACAAGATTACACTGGATTGTTGAATTATACAATTTTTGAGAGATTTGACCCGATACGACCCAGTCTAATAAAGTTTCCTGTAGTATAGGTTTATGTTTTCCTAAACTTAACTGTCCCGATTTTAATAACTGCCAAAATGTTTCTGCCCCAATTAACATATCCAAATTGCTGGATATGTTGAATTCAGGGTCTGCTAGATTAATATTCTGAGGTATATTGAAAACCGATTTATCAAAGTTATTCGATGGCAAATTATCAGTTATCTTTGGAATAATTAAGCAATTTATATTTGAATTAAAACGATTGTAAGTAGAACTTATGTTTACTTGCATGCAAGACCTAATTCTACTTAATTTACTGTTTAATCCAGATACTGCAATTTCTATTTCCTTTTGAGGTAAGTTTAGTTTTTTAGCAAATTTGGTTGTAATGAAGTTACTCTGGGACCCACTGTCTAACAAAACTCGACATGAATGAAAATTTCCGGTCTTATCCGGAGTCTTTACAACTGCGGTTGATAGTAATACTTGATTTGATAAGTTATTAATATGAGCATTAACTATTGGTATTACAGCTGTTTCATTATTTTGTTGACACAGTTTGTGGATCTTGAGGTTCTGTTAAATGTAGCAATGAAGGATGTCGTTTTTAACAAGTTTTGCATTTTGCTAATATTTTACAACGTTTTGTTGTGTGATTTTCTCGTAAACAATTTACGCATAATTTTTTTTGTTTTATTTCCTTCAATCTACTGTCTGGTGAAAACTTTAAGAATTCTAAACAATCTTTAATTTTTATTTACAATCGTAGTTTAACAGTTTTTATTATCTGAGCTTAATGTTCCTAGTAATCTACATTTATCCTCAAGAAAATTTAAAAGTTCATTTATAGTCGGAAATGACTTTTGTTTAATTCTAATAGCGGGTGTCTCCCATTCCCTACGAGTGATAGAACCTAAGTTATTTACTATCGAATAAATAATGATGGTATCCCAATGCCTAACAGGTTGTTCTAGTGCCTCTAGTGCACGTAAATGCATATTTAGACCATCATGTAATTGCTGTAGTAATTTTTGCGATTCTTTTGTCAACTCTGGTAATTGAAAACGCGCTTTAATGTGATTATTTACTAGAAATTGTTTGTTTTCGAATCGATTAATTAACATTTCCCATGCAATTTTGTAGTTTTCAGTAGAAATTTCTAACGATTTTAATAATTCTGAGGCTTCGCCTTTAAGAGATAACCGCAAATAATGAAATTGTTGTATATCTGATAGGTTACTATCATTATAGATGATTGACTCAAATGTATCTTTAAAATACATCCATTGGTCATAAGAACCATCAAAGGTAGGTAACGGAATAGGTGGTAATTTAACAAGTTTATTATTATTCTTACACACTGAACTCGGTAGCGAATCTGACGTTAGTGCATGATTTATATTTAATTGCTTTATTAAAGCTTTTGCTCGGGCCAAATATTCAAAAAAATCATTTTCAAATAATTCGCGCTCAAGGATTTGATTTTCACACGAAGTATCTGTTTCTATTAATTCTATTTCTTTTTGAATAATTTCGAATTTGTTTTTAAGAGTTTCAAATTCTTGCACACGAATTTCTAACTGAATTACATCAATTTGATTGCTGTCCAATTTATCATAGTATGATTTAAAATGAGTTAAACCAGCTTTAATAATACCCCGTTTTGTACGTAAATCTTTAAGCAAAGTCACGATTTTGATATGATTTTTTACGATAATACATATATAAAGAAAACAAATAGATTTATTAATACGTAACTATAAACATATCTAGTCTGCAGTAGCCTAGTTATTGTTACCAAAGGTATACAATTTTATTTAATTTAGAAATTAATAGTTACACAATTACCCAAGCATGCCACAAGGAAAGTGAGATTTATGGATAAATGTAAAGGATTACGGACCTTGTTGATGACTTGAAGTGTGTTTCTGCGTAGTCTTCTAATTTCTTAAGATTTTTTGCGTCACGATATTTAATCACTAAGTGATGCAATTTTAATTGTTTGCTTATGAACAACACTGATTCAATTTGTTTCGAAGGACCAAAATGTTGCGTACTGCAACTTGTTAAATAAAAGAATGTATTGAAATTAAACTTAAGTATATTAAATTCGTTATTATGTAATTTACAAGTTTACTATACGAGTGCCGAATTCATACTGACTAAAAAATATCTAAGTACAAACCAAAAGGTGTTATACATCAAAGTATTACTAATATAAGTTTACAAAAATTAAGGTTAATAGATGGTTTAACATGAAAAAGGTTTCCAAAATGAATACACAGTAAAACGAGTTATGCAGAACAAACTATTACTAATATAAGTTTACAAGAATTATGTACAGTAGATGGTTCAATATGAATCATCCGCCAGTTCACAAAATTGTAAAAACAGATAAAATAATCTGTCCTAACGGCCGTCTTACAATCGCTTCAACACTAGCCACAAACATATTTAATTCTGACAAGATCTCATAAACAACCTAGGCACTACCGAGCGTGTACAATCCCTAATCCCGCACTAAATCGGGACCTCGACTTACCCTGTTTTTGCAAACAGGAAAAATTTACATTATTAGCAATTTTACTGAACATGTACACGAATGGTTGCAAATATTTAGACTAATTAAATTATTTAAAAAATAACGTATCTACCGGAGTAGTGCGGAATATAAAGAAAAACAAGAAGTGTCAGAAGAAAGTATATTGTTAAAACATTTCCTAAATATGAGTTGTGACAATGTGAAGTGTGGTAGGCATGCAACGGAACAAAAGTCGTATCTATCAGAATAGACAAAAACAAACGGTGTCGCTAATATAATGTCCACCTAAAACAAACAGAGATAAATTTTAAGCAAAATAAAAATAGAAACAAACTAGAACAAAAATTATGTCAGACAAAAAACTGTTAACGGAGTTAACCGCAAAATTTAGTAAGATATTTACCCAAAGTTTTACCAATTGTTATCTAAGAGAGCTAAACAATAGTTTACTATAAAGTTTTCAGCTTCAACAAGATCGGAAGAAAACTACTATTTAACACTGCTTCTATTTTAGACAATAAGTACAAAACTCTTAAAAAATAAGAGCAATACTGCCCATGTGACAATATAAAAAGCTTAATAACTGAGTTCCAAGGACCACCGAAATAATAAGCATAGAAAATTTTAAAGGTCCATTAAATACGACGCAATGAACGTCTTTGCAAACTTTAGTGCCAAAATCTTCCTTGGAAATAAATACCAAAACAAGGTCGCAGAATATTTTAAAGCAATTTATCACAGAAACTATAGAATAGAAATTTACAAGCTAAGATTTTTTGAATGCTTGACATCACTTTGTGCGCAAATAAAAGATTTGAGCTTTTACCCTCACATTCTGCAGTTTTCAAATTTTTATAGAAAGTTGATGATTTAAATAATTTTATTTAAATAAATTATTTTAAAAAATTTAAAAAGAGTTATCCAAAACGAAAAAGGTATAAAAGAAGCAGAACGTTTACATAAATGTATTTAAAATTTTAACAACAAGGTGACATCTATGAATTTTGTAGTAGAAACACGCGGTTGCCAATCCTATTAACTGTGTCGATTTCTGTAGATCATTTTCTCAATTCAAGCTAATTAAAAATTAGTTACGATTTGGTATTAGGTATCTTTACAGAATGTCATTTTTAAAGCAATAGAATATTTATTAATGAATTTTCCAAAAACAAAGCTAAAAAGTTTTGTTTCTCGGAGATTTTTTCTATTTTTCTTTTATGTACCAAGTGCAATGTAAACATAATTATTTTGCATTTTGATTATTAATGTGAAAGAATGTTTTGTAATATAAATACTGTAATACAGGGTGTTCTATGCTAGCGTGTTTTCTGCATTAGTTCACTGCGAAAAACTATTTTCTGTTTCCATTTATAAATACCACATTTTAAAAAATGGCGGCCACAATTTCATTTTGTCAATGCTAATTTTGGCTTAAGATTCGAACATATAACTCGCCCGTTTTAGAAAAAATGACGTTTGCAGTGCTTTACTAAATTAAAGATATTTTTGAAACTAAATTAGGCTCGAAGCTGTAGTTACAATTATTGTCTTAAACACAATAAAATTTTTTACAAATTTTGAACAGAGATATCTATTTTTTTTAATAGAACGGCGTATGTAATAATTTTTGTAAAATCTCATGCGACTCTCAGTAATATTTTCTATAATTTTTAGACAAAATTCACATTTTTTCCCAAAATCAAATTAGCGTTTGCGATTCTTAAGTAATGAATTAGATAAATTCAGTAACAGTACGGAACGTCAAGTCACTGCAAGACAGAGCTCGTCCACATAATTCCAGATAACTTTGTTAGTTTTTAGATTGAATCTTTCGAAACAGATGAATCCCTTTTAGGTCGTCGGATGTAATAAAGCACGATTTTTGTATAAAGATTTGTAAAAAAAGTTTGTCAAACGTCTCCAGCCAGACCTGAGATTTCTTCTTAGATTATACCAAAAATTTGTCTTCAATAAAATGGCCGCCATTTTAAACATTTATTTTTTTAATAATTTAAAAACATAATAATAAAAACAACTGCACCTTTCTAGCGTCATCGTTAATTTGCAATTGTCCCTTAAACATTAGACAAATTTTTCAAAAAAATTTTTCAAAAAAATTGCGTTAAAACTGATTAAAGCTAATTTTTTGAATTTTTTTAACATATACGTTATAAAAACAATTTCTCTTGCTAAAATGTCTCCAAAAAACAGTTTTTTAATGTTTTTTGTCGTTGTTTTTCTTGAAGTTTTTTTTTAAAAAACGTTAGAGAAATTATTTGATTTGTTCATAAAAGTAATTGCGCCCTTAGTTAGTTTGCAATGATTGTCAATTAAACATTTTTCGAAAGATGTCTTTAAAAACATTGCTACAAAACTACTTAATTTTTGTGTTTTAATGCTTTGAATTTTTTAACAGAAGCGTTATAAAATCTATTTATTTTGCTAATGAAAAAAAACTGCATTTTTTTAACATAAAGGTTATAAAAACGATTTATCTTGCTAAAATGTCTCCAAAAAACAGTTATTTAATGATTTTTGTCGCTGTTTTTCTTGTAATTTTTTTTAAAAAACGTTAGAGAAATTATTTGTTTTGTTCATAAAAGTAATTGCGCCCTTAGTTAGTTTGCAATGATTGTCAATTAAACATTTTTCGAAAGATGTCTTTAAAAGCATTGCTACAAAACTACTTAATTTTTGTGTTTTAATGCTTTGAATTTTTTAACAGAAGCGTTATAAAATCTATTTATTTTGCTAATAAAAAAAAACTGCATTTTTTTAACATAAACGTTATAAAAACGATTTATCTTGCTAAAATGTCTCCAAAAAACAGTTATTTAATAGTTTTTGTCGCTGTTTTTCTTGTAATTTTTTTTTTAAAACGTTAGAAAAATTATTTGTTTTGTTCATAAAAGTAATTGCGCCCTTAGTTAGTTTGCAATTACTGTCAATTAAACATTTTTCGAAAGATGTCTTTAAAAACATTGCTACAAAACTACTTAATTTTTGTGTTTTAATGCTTTGAATTTTTTAACAGAAGCGTTATAAAATCTATTTATTTTGCTAATGAAAAAAAACTGCATTTTTTTAACATAAACGTTATAAAAACGATTTATCTTGCTAAAATGTCTCCAAAAAACAGTTATTTAATGGTTTTTGTCGCTGTTTTTCTTGTAATTTTTTTTAAAAAACGTTAGAGAAATTATTTGTTTTGTTCATAAAAGTAATTGCGCCCTTAGTTAATTTAAAATTATTGTCAATTAAACATTTTTCGAAAGATGTTTTTAAAAACATTGCTACAAAACTACTTTATTTATGTGTTTCAATGCTTTGAATTTTTTAACAGAAGCGTTATAAAATCTATTTATTTTGCTAATGAAAAAAAACTGCATTTTTTTAACATAAACGTTATAAAAACGATTTATCTTGCTAAAATGTCTCCAAAAAACAGTTATTTAATGGTTTTTGTCGCTGTTTTTCTTGTAATTTTTTTTAAAAAACGTTAGAGAAATTATTTGTTTTGTTCATAAAAGTAATTGCGCCCTTAGTTAATTTGAAATTATTGTCAATTAAACATTTTTCGAAAGATGTTTTTAAAAACATTGCTACAAAACTACTTTATTTATGTGTTTCAATGCTTTGAATTTTTTAACAGAAGCGTTATAAAATCTATTTATTTTGCTAATAAAAAAACATTGCATTTTTTTACTATAAACGTTATAAACACGATTTATCTTGCTAAAATGTCTCCAAAAACAGTTATTTAATGATTTTTGTCGCTGTTTTTCTTGTAATTTTTTTTAAAAAACGTTAGAGAAATTATTTGTTTTGTTCATAAAAGTAATTGCGCCCTTAGTTAATTTGAAATTATTGTCAATTAAACATTTTTCGAAAGATGTTTTTAAAAACATTGCTACAAAACTACTTTATTTATGTGTTTCAATGCTTTGAATTTTTTAACAGAAGCGTTATAAAATCTATTTATTTTGCTAATTAAAAACTGCAAATTTTTAACATAAACGTTATAAAAACGATTTATCTTGCTAAAATGTCTCCAAAAAACAGTTATTTAATGGTTTTTGTCGCTGTTTTTCTTGTAATTTTTTTTAAAAAACGTTAGAGAAATTATTTGTTTTGTTCATAAAAGTAATTGCGCCCTTAGTTAATTTGAAATTATTGTCAATTAAACATTTTTCGAAAGATGTTTTTAAAAACATTGCTACAAAACTACTTTATTTATGTGTTTCAATGCTTTGAATTTTTTAACAGAAGCATTATAAAATCTATTTATTTTGCTGATGAAAAAAAACTGCATTTTTTTAACATAAACGTTATAAAAACGATTTATCTTGCTAAAATGTCTCCAAAAAACAGTTATTTAATGGTTTTTGTCGCTGTTTTTCTTGTAATTTTTTTTAAAAAACGTTAGAGAAATTATTTGTTTTGTTCATAAAAGTAATTGCGCCCTTAGTTAATTTGAAATTATTGTCAATTAAACATTTTTCGAAAGATGTTTTTAAAAACATTGCTACAAAACTACTTTATTTATGTGTTTCAATGCTTTGAATTTTTTAACAAAAGCGTTATAAAATCTATTTATTTTGCTAATGAAAAAAAACTGCATTTTTTTAACATAAACGTTATAAAAACGATTTATCTTGCTAAAATGTCTCCAAAAAACAGTTATTTAATGGTTTTGTCGCTGTTTTTCTTTTAATTTTGTTTAAAAAACGTTAGAGAATTTGTTTGTTTTGTTCATAAAAGTAATTGCGCCCTTAGTTAATTTGAAATTATTGTCAATTAAACATTTTTCGAAAGATGTTTTTAAAAACATTGCTACAAAACTACTTTATTTATGTGTTTCAATGCTTTGAATTTTTTAACAGAAGCGTTATAAAATCTATTTATTTTGCTAATGAAAAAACTGCATTTTTAACATAAACGTTATAAAAACGATTTATCTTGCTAAAATGTCTCCAAAAACAGTTATTTAATGGTTTTTGTCGCTGTTTTTCTTGTAATTTTTTTTAAAAAACGTTAGAGAAATTATTTGTTTTGTTCATAAAAGTAATTGCGCCCTTAGTTAATTTGAAATTATTGTCAATTAAACATTTTTCGAAAGATGTTTTTAAAAATATTGCTACAAAATTACTTTATTTATGTGTTTCAATGCTTTGAATTTTTTAACAGAAGCGTTATAAAATCTATTTATTTTGCTAATGAAAAAAAACTGCATTTTTTTAACATAAACGTTATAAAAACGATTTATCTTGCTAAAATGTCTCCAAAAAACAGTTATTTAATGGTTTTTGTCGCTGTTTTTCTTGTAATTTTTTTTAAAAAACGTTAGAGAAATTATTTGTTTTGTTCATAAAAGTAATTGCGCCCTTAGTTAATTTGAAATTATTGTCAATTAAACATTTTTCGAAAGATGTTTTTAAAAACATTGCTACAAAACTACTTTATTTATGTGTTTCAATGCTTTGAATTTTTTAACAGAAGCGTTATAAAATCTATTTATTTTGCTAATGAAAAAAAACTGCATTTTTTTAACATAAACGTTATAAAAACGATTTATCTTGCTAAAATGTCTCCAAAAAACAGTTATTTAATGGTTTTTGTCGCTGTTTTTCTTGTAATTTTTTTTAAAAAACGTTAGAGAAATTATTTGTTTTGTTCATAAAAGTAATTGCGCCCTTAGTTAATTTGAAATTATTGTCAATTAAACATTTTTCGAAAGATGTTTTTAAAAACATTGCTACAAAACTACTTTATTTATGTGTTTCAATGCTTTGAATTTTTTAACAGAAGCGTTATAAAATCTATTTATTTTGCTAATGAAAAAACTGCATTTTTTTAACATAAACGTTATAAAAACGATTTATCTTGCTAAAATGTCTCCAAAAACAGTTATTTAATGGTTTTTGTCGCTGTTTTTCTTGTAATTTTTTTTAAAAAACGTTAGAGAAATTATTTGTTTTGTTCATAAAAGTAATTGCGCCCTTAGTTAATTTGAAATTATTGTCAATTAAACATTTTTCGAAAGATGTTTTTAAAAACATTGCTACAAAACTACTTTATTTATGTGTTTCAATGCTTTGAATTTTTTAACAGAAGCGTTATAAAATCTATTTATTTTGCTAATGAAAAAAAACTGCATTTTTTTAACATAAACGTTATAAAAACGATTTATCTTGCTAAAATGTCTCCAAAAAACAGTTATTTAATGGTTTTTGTCGCTGTTTTTCTTGTAATTTTTTTTAAAAAACGTTAGAGAAATTATTTGTTTTGTTCATAAAAGTAATTGCGCCCTTAGTTAATTTGAAATTATTGTCAATTAAACATTTTTCGAAAGATGTTTTTAAAAACATTGCTACAAAACTACTTTATTTATGTGTTTCAATGCTTTGAATTTTTTAACAGAAGCGTTATAAAATCTATTTATTTTGCTAATGAAAAAAAACTGCATTTTTTTAACATAAACGTTATAAAAACGATTTATCTTGCTAAAATGTCTCCAAAAAACAGTTATTTAATGGTTTTTGTCGCTGTTTTTCTTGTAATTTTTTTTAAAAAACGTTAGAGAAATTATTTGTTTTGTTCATAAAAGTAATTGCGCCCTTAGTTAATTTGAAATTATTGTCAATTAAACATTTTTCGAAAGATGTTTTTAAAAATATTGCTACAAAATTACTTTATTTATGTGTTTCAATGCTTTGAATTTTTTAACAGAAGCGTTATAAAATCTATTTATTTTGCTAATGAAAAAAAACTGCATTTTTTTAACATAAACGTTATAAAAACGATTTATCTTGCTAAAATGTCTCCAAAAACAGTTATTTAATGGTTTTTGTCGCTGTTTTTCTTGTAATTTTTAAAAAAACGTTAGAGAAATTATTTGTTTTGTTCATAAAAGTAATTGCGCCCTTAGTTAATTTGAAATTATTGTCAATTAAACATTTTTCGAAAGATGTTTTTAAAAACATTGCTACAAAACTACTTTTTTTTATGTGTTTCAATGCTTTGAATTTTTTAACAGAAGCGTTATAAAATCTATTTATTTTGCTAATGAAAAAAAACTGCATTTTTTTAACATAAACGTTATAAAAACGATTTATCTTGCTAAAATGTCTCCAAAAAACAGTTATTTAATGGTTTTTGTCGCTGTTTTTCTTGTAATTTTTTTTAAAAAACGTTAGAGAAATTATTTGTTTTGTTCATAAAAGTAATTGCGCCCTTAGTTAATTTGAAATTATTGTCAATTAAACATTTTTCGAAAGATGTTTTTAAAAACATTGCTACAAAACTACTTTATTTATGTGTTTCAATGCTTTGAATTTTTTAACAGAAGCGTTATAAAATCTATTTATTTTGCTAATGAAAAAAAACTGCAAATTTTTTTAACATAAACGTTATAAAAACGATTTATCTTGCTAAAATGTCTCCAAAAAACAGTTATTTAATGGTTTTTGTCGCTGTTTTTCTTGTAATTTTTTTTAAAAAACGTTAGAGAAATTATTTGTTTTGTTCATAAAAGTAATTGCGCCCTTAGTTAATTTAAAATTATTGTCAATTAAACATTTTTCGAAAGATGTTTTTAAAAACATTGCTACAAAACTACTTTATTTATGTGTTTCAATGCTTTGAATTTTTTAACAGAAGCGTTATAAAATCTATTTATTTTGCTAATAAAAAAACTGCAATTTTTTTTAACATAAACGTTATAAAAACGATTTATCTTGCTAAAATGTCTCCAAAAAACAGTTATTTAATGGTTTTTGTCGCTGTTTTTCTTGTAATTTTTTTTAAAAAACGTTAGAGAAATTATTTGTTTTGTTCATAAAAGTAATTGCGCCCTTAGTTAATTTGAAATTATTGTCAATTAAACATTTTTCGAAAGATGTTTTTAAAAACATTGCTACAAAACTACTTTATTTATGTGTTTCAATGCTTTGAATTTTTTAACAGAAGCGTTATAAAATCTATTTATTTTGCTAATTAAAAAAAACTGCAAATTTTTTTAACATAAACGTTATAAAAACGATTTATCTTGCTAAAATGTCTCCAAAAAACAGTTATTTAATGGTTTTTGTCGCTGTTTTTCTTGTAATTTTTTTTAAAAAACGTTAGAGAAATTATTTGTTTTGTTCATAAAAGTAATTGCGCCCTTAGTTAATTTGAAATTATTGTCAATTAAACATTTTTCGAAAGATGTTTTTAAAAACATTGCTACAAAACTACTTTATTTATGTGTTTCAATGCTTTGAATTTTTTAACAGAAGCGTTATAAAATCTATTTATTTTGCTAATGAAAAAAAACTGCAAATTTTTTTAACATAAACGTTATAAAAACGATTTATCTTGCTAAAATGTCTCCAAAAAACAGTTATTTAATGGTTTTTGTCGCTGTTTTTCTTGTAATTTTTTTTAAAAAACGTTAGAGAAATTATTTGTTTTGTTCATAAAAGTAATTGCGCCCTTAGTTAGTTTGCAATTACTGTCAATTAAACATTTTTCGAAAGATGTCTTTAAAAACATTGCTACAAAACTACTTTATTTGTGTGTTTTAATGCTTTGAATTTTTTAACAGAAGCGTTATAAAATCTATTTATTTTCTAATGAAAAAAACTGCATTTTTTTAACATAAAGGTTATAAAAACGATTTATCTTGCTAAAATGTCTCCAAAAAACAGTTATTTAATGATTTTTGTAGCTGTTTTTCTTGTAATTTTTTTTAAAAAACGTTAGAGAAATTATTTGTTTTGTTCATAAAAGTAATTGCGCCCTTAGTTAGTTTACAATTATTGTCAATTAAACATTTTTCGAAAGATGTCTTTAAAAACATTGCTACAAAACTACTTAATTTTTGTGTTTTAATGCTTTGAATTTTTTAACAGAAGCGTTATAAAATCTATTTATTTTGCTAATAAAAAAAAACTGCATTTTTTTAACATAAACGTTATAAAAACGATTTATCTTGCTAAAATGTCTCCAAAAAACAGTTATTTAATGGTTTTTGTCGCTGTTTTTCTTGTAATTTTTTTTAAAAAACGTTAGAGAAATTATTTGTTTTGTTCATAAAAGTAATTGCGCCCTTAGTTAGTTTACAATTATTGTCAATTAAACATTTTTCGAAAGATGTCTTTAAAAACATTGCTACAAAACTACTTAATTTTTGTGTTTTAATGCTTTGAATTTTTTAACAGAAGCGTTATAAAATCTATTTATTTTGCTAATAAAAAAAAACTGCATTTTTTTAACATAAACGTTATAAAAACGATTTATCTTGCTAAAATGTCTCTAAAAATCAGTTATTTAATGGTTTTTGTGGCTCTTTTTCTTGTAATTTTTTTTAAAAAAGGTTAGAGAAATTATTTGTTTTGTTCATAAAAGTAATTGCGCCCTTAGTTAATTTGAAATTATTGTCAATTAAACATTTTTCGAAAGATGTTTTTAAAAACATTGCTACAAAACTACTTTATTTATGTGTTTCAATGCTTTGAATTTTTAACAGAAGCGTTATAAAATCTATTTATTTTGCTAATGAAAAAACTGCATTTTTAACATAAACGTTATAAAAACGATTTATCTTGCTAAAATGTCTCCAAAAAACAGTTATTTAATGGTTTTGTCGCTGTTTTTCTTGTAATTTTTTAAAAAACGTTAGAGAAATTATTTGTTTTGTTCATAAAAGTAATTGCGCCCTTAGTTAATTTGAAATTATTGTCAATTAAACATTTTTCGAAAGATGTTTTTAAAAACATTGCTACAAAACTACTTTATTTATGTGTTTCAATGCTTTGAATTTTTTAACAGAAGCGTTATAAAATCTATTTATTTTGCTAATGAAAAAAAACTGCATTTTTTTAACATAAACGTTATAAAAACGATTTATCTTGCTAAAATGTCTCCAAAAAACAGTTATTTAATGGTTTTTGTCGCTGTTTTTCTTGTAATTTTTTTTAAAAAAACGTTAGAGAAATTATTTGTTTTGTTCATAAAAGTAATTGCGCCCTTAGTTAGTTTGCAATGATTGTCAATTATACATTTTTCGAAAGATGTCTTTAAAAACATTGCTACAAAACTACTTAATTTTTGTGTTTTATTGCTTTGAATTTTTTAACAGAAGCGTTATAAAATCTATTTATTTTGCTAATAAAAAAAAACTGCCCTTTTTTAACATAAACGTTATAAAAACGATTTATCTTGCTAAAACGTTTCCAAAAAACAGTTATTTAATAGTTTTTGTCGCTGTTCTTCTTGTAATTTTTTTTAAAAAACGTTAGAGAAATTATTTGTTTTGTTCATAAAAGTAATTGCGCCCTTAGTTAGTTTGCAATGATTGTCAATTAAACATTTTTCGAAAGATGTCTTTAAAAACATTGCTACAAAACTACTTAATTTTTGTGTTTTAATGCTTTGAATATTTTAACAGAAGCGTTATAAAATCTATTTATTTTGCTAATAAAAAAAACTGCATTTTTTTAACATAAACGTTATAAAAACGATTTATCTTGCTAAAATGTCTCCAAAAAACAGTTATTTAATGATTTTTGTCGCTGTTTTTCTTGTAATTTTTTTTAAAAAACGTTAGAGAAATTATTTGTTTTGTTCATAAAAGTAATTGCGCCCTTAGTTAGTTTGCAATGATTGTCAATTAAACATTTTTCGAAAGATGTCTTTAAAAACATTGCTACAAAACTACTTAATTTTTGTGTTTTAATGCTTTGAATATTTTAACAGAAGCGTTATAAAATCTATTTATTTTGCTAATAAAAAAAACTGCATTTTTTTAACATAAACGTTATAAAAACGATTTATCTTGCTAAAATGTCTCCAAAAAACAGTTATTTAATAGTTTTTGTCGCTGTTTTTCTTGTAATTTTTTTTTAAAAACGATAGAGAAATTATTTGTTTTGTTCATAAAAGTAATTGCGCCCTTAGTTAGTTTGCAATGATTGTCAATTAAACATTTTTCGAAAGATGTCTTTAAAAACATTGCTACAAAACTACTTAATTTTTGTGTTTTAATGCTTTGAATATTTTAACAGAAGCGTTATAAAATCTATTTATTTTGCTAATAAAAAAAACTGCATTTTTTTAACATAAACGTTATAAAAACGATTTATCTTGCTAAAATGTCTCCAAAAAACAGTTATTTAATAGTTTTTGTCGCTGTTTTTCTTGTAATTTTTTTTTAAAAACGATAGAGAAATTATTTGTTTTGTTCATAAAAGTAATTGCGCCCTTAGTTAGTTTGCAATGATTGTCAATTATACATTTTTCGAAAGATGTCTTTAAAAACATTGCTACAAAACTACTTAATTCTTGTGTTTTATTGCTTTGAATTTTTTAACAGAAGCGTTATAAAATCTATTTATTTTGCTAATAAAAAAAAACTGCCCTTTTTTAACATAAACGTTATAAAAACGATTTATCTTGCTAAAATGTCTCCAAAAAACAGTTATTTAATAGTTTTTGTCGCTGTTTTTCTTGTAATTTTTTTTTAAAAACGATAGAGAAATTATTTGTTTTGTTCATAAAAGTAATTGCGCCCTTAGTTAGTTTGCAATGATTGTCAATTAAACATTTTTCGAAAGATGTCTTTAAAAACATTGCTAGAAAACTACTTAATTTTTGTGTTTTAATGCTTTGAATTTTTTAACAGAAGCGTTATAAAATCTATTTATTTTGCTAATAAAAAAAACTGCATTTTTTTAACATAAACGTTATAAAAACGATTTATCTTGCTAAAATGTCTCCAAAAAACAGTTATTTAATGATTTTTGTCGCTGTTTTTCTTGTAATTTTTTTTAAAAAACGTTAGAGAAATTATTTGTTTTGTTCATAAAAGTAATTGCGCCCTTAGTTAGTTTGCAATGATTGTCAATTATACATTTTTCGAAAGATGTCTTTAAAAACATTGCTACAAAACTACTTAATTCTTGTGTTTTATTGCTTTGAATTTTTTAACAGAAGCGTTATAAAATCTATTTATTTTGCTAATAAAAAAAACTGCCCTTTTTTAACATAAACGTTATAAAAACGATTTATCTTGCTAAAACGTTTCCAAAAAACAGTTATTTAATAGTTTTTGTCGCTGTTTTTCTTGTAATTTTTTTTCAAAAACGTTAGAGAAATTATTTGTTTTGTTCATAAAAGTAATTGCGCCCTTAGTTAGTTTGCAATGATTGTCAATTAAACATTTTTCGAAAGATGTCTTTAAAAACATTGCTACAAAACTACTTAATTTTTGTGTTTTAATGCTTTGAATATTTTAACAGAAGCGTTATAAAATCTATTTATTTTGCTAATAAAAAAAAACTGCCCTTTTTTAACATAAACGTTATAAAAACGATTTATCTTGCTAAAATGTCTCCAAAAAACAGTTATTTAATGATTTTTGTCGCTGTTTTTCTTGTAATTTTTTTTAAAAAACGTTAGAGAAATTATTTGTTTTGTTCATAAAAGTAATTGCGCCCTTAGTTAATTTGAAATTATTGTCAATTAAACATTTTTCGAAAGATGTTTTTAAAAACATTGCTACAAAACTACTTTATTTATGTGTTTCAATGCTTTGAATTTTTTAACAGAAGCGTTATAAAATCTATTTATTTTGCTAATGAAAAAAAACTGCATTTTTTTAACATAAACGTTATAAAAACGATTTATCTTGCTATAATGTCTCCAAAAAACAGTTATTTAATGGTGTTTGTCGTTGTTTTTCTTGTAATTTTTTTTAAAAAACGTTAGAGAAATTATTTGTTTTGTTCATAAAAGTAATTGCGCCCTTAGTTAATTTGAAATTATTGTCAATTAAACATTTTTCGAAAGATGTTTTTAAAAACATTGCTACAAAACTACTTTATTTATGTGTTTCAATGCTTTGAATTTTTTAACAGAAGCGTTATAAAATCTATTTATTTTGCTAATGAAAAAAAACTGCATTTTTTTAACATAAACGTTATAAAAACGATTTATCTTGCTATAATGTCTCCAAAAAACAGTTATTTAATGGTGTTTGTCGCTGTTTTTCTTGTAATTTTTTTTAAAAAACGTTAGAGAAATTATTTGTTTTAGTTAGCTGGGAATTCTCACTGAAGTATTTTTAAACGTTCTTTAAAAAAATTGCAATTAAACTGCTTTATTTATGAATTTTTTAAACTAAATTTTAGACAAACTATTTATCTTGCTAATGATAAAGACTACGCTTTTTTAACTGTCACAGTTAATTTGCAATTATCACTGAAACCTTTGACAAATTTATCGAAAAAATTTCTTTAGAAAAATTGCATTAAAACTGTGCTTTTAGGGTTTGTAACGCTAATCTTTAGAAAATTTTTATACAAAAATGTTAGAAAAATTGTTTACCTTGCTTATGAAAAAAGCTGCGCGTTTTTATAAACAAATTTTTTGAAAAGATTTCTTCAGAAATATTGAATTAAAACAATTTCTTTAAAAAAGTTATTTATTTTGTTAATAAAAAAGTAAACCTTTTTAACTGTCATAATTAGTTTGTAATGTTAACAGTTGCTTTAAAACTGCTTATTTTTTATGAAATTTTTTAAAAAAACTTTAGAAAAACCATTTATTTTGCTAATGAAAAAAAGTAAACCTTTCTAATTATCATAGTTAGTTTGCAATTGTCGCCTAAGGATTTGACAAATTTTTCAAAAAAATTGTTTCAGAAAAATTGTATTGAATCTGCTGTTTCTTATGGTTTGTAACGCTAAATTTTATAAACAAATTTTAACAAAAACGTTAGAAAAGTTATTTACTTTGCTTATAAAAAATTGTTTTTTTAACTGTCATAATTAGTTTGCATTTATTACTTACAAATTTTTTAAAAAGATTTCTTTAGAAAAATTCTATTAAAACTACGTTTTTATAGTATTTAACGCTATTTTTTTTAAATTTTTTTACAACACCTTATAAATGCTTATTATCTTTTTAATGAAAAAAAAAACTGCACGCTTTTAATTGTCAGTTAGTTTGGAATTCTCGCTTAAGCATTTCAAAAATTTCTTTAAAAAAATTGCAATTAAACGACTTTATTTATTTATCTTGCTAATGATAAAGACTACGCTTTTTTAACTGTCACAGTTAATTTGCAATTATCACTAAAACATTTGACAAATTTATCGAAAAGATTTCTTTAGAAAAATGGCATTAAAACTGTGCTTTTATGGTTTTTAACGCTAATCTTTAAAAAATTTTTATACAATAATGTTAGAAAAATTATTTATCTTGCTTATGAAAACAACTGCGTGTTTCTATAAGCAAATTTTTCGAAAAGATTTCTTCAGAAATATTGAATTAAAACAATTTCTTTATGCAACCCGTAGAAAAATGAATTCTACTATATTTTTTTATGGTTTTCTACGTTATTTTTTATGAATTTTCAATAAAAAAAGAATTAGATATATGTCATGACAACCAAATTTTTGTAAATAAAATTTACAACGCAAAAAAATATCTTCTTTTCTTTTGTTTAACACAATAGTATAAATCACTTTCTATCTAATTTATAGTTCAGGTATCTCTTAATTATTAACAAAAATCCTAAAATTTAACTATAAAATGCAATAATATAAAGTGTTTTATGCCATTTAAATCGAAACAAATTTTGCAACAGACATTTTTTTTTATTTTCAGTAGTGGAGTCAGTCTCGTACCGTACATAAGGGCAGAGGCGTGTGGTGCACGAAGGCGCCGAAAAGCATGAAAACTCAACAGTAAAAAAAAGATAAAAAAGAAACAACATACTAACATTAGAATGTCTTCCGGATTTGGACCGTGTCATTGTTGTAACCGAAGTTGCCAACGTTTCGCCCACTTTCGTAAGGGGCTTCATCAGGGCGTGAGATAAATCGCAAAACTCAAACAAGTAACCGAAATCTAACTAAGAACTTTTCAAAAGTTAGGTTATCCACTTGTGAAACAAGCCATAATCTAAACTCTAAAAAGGTAAGAAAGAAAACGATAACTTGAAAAAGCAAACGAAAATCTAACAAAGAACCACTACCGAGTTAGGTAATCAACTTGTGAACCAAGCCAGATTCTAAACTCCGTAGAAGTGACTTAAGAAGAAATAGTCTCCGTATTTAAAGGAAAAGGATCGTTACGCCATTCGTAGATGGCCATGGTTCACATTTATCGTTAAACTTCAGTAACCTGTGTCGAGCAAATGGGATTATTTTGGTTTGACTACCCTCTAATACAACTCACTTATTACAGCCTCTAGATTTTGCTTTCTTTTTTCCATTAAAGCAGGCGTAGAAAAAATTAACCCGTAAATGTTTGTTTGACCACGAAGGAAAAAGTATTCAGAAAAAAGACATTCCTTTGGTTTTAAATACAATTTTAACACAACAAGACTTTTCCAATACGATTGCATCTGGATTTCATACATGTGGGCTCTATCCATTTAACGAAAATTCTCCCAATTATGATAAATGTATTAGGAAGGATTTAGTAACTTTATATGAGAAGCCCATGAAAAATCCAAGCAAGGGTGACACAATCTCTCATTCTGAATATTTGGAAGAACGAATAGATCCGGCTGTGCTACAAATGTTTAACGATACCTATCTTACTGATTATTACTGGCAAGGGGAACAACGGTTTTTGGAATTGTACAATTTATGGCGACGTATTAAAGATGAAGCTGCATTAGAATCACGCTCGACAATGTTACCACCTGACGAAGAAAGAGATGAAAACATTGAAGACGATTTAGCTGTATTAGAACCATGCTCGAGAATTTCATTACCTGAAAAGGAAAGAGTTGAAAACACTGAAGAGGAATTTGCTACACTAGACACGTTCCGGAATACAGACGTTGCCGAAGATGTGAATAATACAGAAGATGTCTTTGTTTTTGATTTTCCAGAATTTATAAACACAGACGAGAACGCTGTTAATAATAATAAGAAGCGAATCAATGTTCTCCAAGAGATTTTTATACAAGCAGCTCCCGAAACCACGAATAATGACATAAGAACCTTGATAAAAGAGGTCAGTTAGTGATGTCCTGAGAGATGTGGGAAGATGGCCTGATGAAAATAATTCCCCTCAGGAAAAAAAAATTATTTTACCATCAGTGATCGCTTCCGACAAATGGGTTCAAATTTTCCAAGCACAAGAAAATGAAAAAGAAGCTATCGCTAAAACAAAAGCCGAAATAAATAGAGCGTCTCTATTAAAGACCACCAAGAAAAAGACTGCAAAACGGAATATTACAAAAGAAAACACTACTAATGAGAAAATTACCGAAACAAAGACTGTCGAAAAAGATAATACCAAGGAAAAACCAGCTGCAGAAGAGACCAACAAAGACACCACTGAAGAATCTACTTTTGAGAATAATAACATTGAAAAAAAAAACGTTTGCCGAAGAGAACCTTGTTGAGAAAAAGGCTACTGTAGAAAACACTGCCGAAGAAATATCTGCTGCAAAAAAACACAATAGGTGAAAATACTATTAAAGGAAATATTACTATAGAAATGCCACCAGAACAACAGACTTTTAAAGACCCGAGTATAGACCTAAATAAAAAAAAGTCAACCATTGAGAGTCGGATCATTTGTGGTTCTTCGTTATGATAAGGAATTTTATCCAGCTAAAATTGTTAATGAGAACAAGGCAAATCATGAATATTACTGTTGTGCAATGAGGAAAAGTGAAAAAAACTGGAAATGGCTAAAATCCACCAGACCTTCTCTGGTACCAGGAACAAGATATTGTCTTAGGGTCAATCAATTAAAAATCACACAGACCATGTTGCTCAACATTTTTGTTTCTCTTAATTTTTTTACCAGTTACTCACCAATATTAGGTGAACTCAAAACTGTATTTAAAATTATTTTTAGGCAAGTACTTTTTTTTTGGCGGCTATTTAAAGTTTGTTTCGGTACCGTTTTTTGACTGAAAACAAGTTTTGCGTAAATGTCTATAACTCTGTTAATTGTGAAGATATCAAGACAAAATAAAAAAAAAATTTCAGAACAAAATGCTCTAGATTTTTTGTCATACAAAGTGTTACCTTAATAGTAAGGAAAGTGGAGAAAAAAATTTGTATATACAAAGTTTAAATTAACTGAAATCAAGAACTTTAGTACTGTAAAATCACTAAAAGAAAGAAAGACTCACCTTCAATTTTTTTTTCTTATGTAGATTTACTATAGTTTAACTTGTTTTAAAAATATAAAGCTTGAGAACTTTTTCCTTTTTTTTAAATAAATTTCCAAAAATTACAAAAACATGAATTTTACCCATTTTTGAAGAAGAGTATCTCAAAAGGGATTGAGTCAAAAATTATGAAATCAATACAGATAGCACATCTTCATGGTATAAACAAGCTGTAAAAATTTGGTGACTGAGACTCAACTGGTTCCAGAGTTATGTGGTATCAAAGTTTTCCGAAAAAGCGGTGACATACACGCACTACGGTTAACGGTAATGAAGGATAAAAATGCTTTTCCTATAAAAAAAATACTAATTAAAAATCAGTTCACAATGCATAAAAATGCCTAAACATGAAAAAAGAATATAGCATAAAAATGGCAAATATGTATACTGTAAAGCAAAGTTCAAAAACAAAAAGGCTTATTCTGCTTCCTTTAAATGAGCTGTTTAGTCTTTTTAAACAGACTTACTGTAACCTAAAAATTGGCCGGTCAATGTTTTGTGCCCTGCGACCAAAGTGGTGTGTCCTCCCAGGATCATCTGGCACCCATAGCGTTTGCGTATGTAAATACCACCAAAACGTCAAGCTCGTCATTGAAGGAGCCAAGCTCAACGTAAGTTACAGAGACTTGATGGAATACCTTGTATGTGATGTTGAGAATGACAGTTGTATGCTGGACAAGTGTTCAGAATGTCCTGGATCAGAAGGGCTTCTAGAAGCTTTGACAAATGAAATTGACGACTTGCCAGAAGAAGTTGTTTTCAAGCAATCGGTACATACCGACAGAGCTGACCTCCATCACAAGATTATTACCAAAAGATGAGTTTTTAAATCATCTTGTAGAAGAAATGGAAAAACTAAAATCACACAATTTCATTTCAAAAATTCAATCTAATTATTTCAAAGAATTTAAAGGTAACCTCAAAGACAGTGAATGTTTAGTCATTGGTGACTTTGCAGAGAACTTTACATTTTGTGTTCCGGATGAAATCCAAAGCTTTCACTGGACTAACAGGCAAGCAACGCTACACTCATTTTTTTATTTCAAAAAAGAAGGAGAAATTTGTTGAAAAGCATTTGTATCATAAGTGATCATCTCATTCATGACACTTCTACAGTTTATGAATTTCAAAAGCATCTTATCAAAGAAGTAAACAAATCTTCACCCAAAGTAAAGAAAATGGTTTACTTCAGCGATGGTGCCAGCAGCCAGTACAAAAATAAGAAAAACTTTATTAATCTGTGCCAACATGACAATGATTTTGGATTGATAGCTGAGTGGAATTTCTTCGCTACGTCTCATGGGAAAAACTTTTGTGCTGGTATAGGTGGTACCACCAGAAGGGAAGTCACCAGAACCAGCATGCAAAGACCATACAACGAACAAATTCTTACTCCAAAGGACATGTTCAAATATTGCGCTGAAAAAATAACTGGAATAACATACATCTTTGTCTCTGCTCAAGAAATCAAACAAACAGAAGCCGAACTAATGAAAAGATTCGAGCTTTGCTTGCCTGTGAAAGGTACAAGATGGTATCATCGGTTCGTTCCTGTGAATGACAATGAAATCAGATGTTTTACCACATCAACAAGTGAAGAATTCGATGAGCACAAAACTTCAATTGTGTTTACTAACACAGCATCCTTTACAGACAATGATTTTGTTGCGTGCATATACGAAAATCAGTGGTGATTGGGCATCGTCAAAGACAAGAGCGATCAAGACAATAACCTACTAGTGCATTTTTTTCATCCAGCTGGCCCAAAAACTGCCTTCCAGATGTCTCAAAAGGACATGGTGTTGGTACCAGTGAGTAAAGTTGTAAGGAAAATCACTCCTACAGAACTAACAACATCAGGAAGAACACACAACATTACTGAAAAACTGTGCACCGAAATTTCTACACTTTAATATTTTAATCAAATTATGAACTTTCACGTTAAGGTCTAATTGGGTTAAATGAATTGCCAAAATGTTTTAGTGTTTATAAAATATGTTTATACAAATAAATAATAATTACATAAAGCATAAAAGTATGTTTCTCAGTGCATAAGTAAACTTAAAATCTTAATTACCATTAACCGTAGTGCGTGTATGACACCGCTTTTTCGGAAAACTTTGATACCACATAACTCTGGAACCAGTTGAGTCTCAGTCACCAAATTTTTACAGCTTGTTTATACCATGAAAATGTGCTTTCTGTATTAATTTTATAGTTTTTGACTCAGTCCTTTTTGAGATACTCTTCTTCAAAAACGGGTAAAATTCATGTTTTTGTAATTTTTGGAAATTTATTTAAAAAAAAGGAAAAAGTTCTCAAGCTTTATATTTTTAAAACAAGTTAAACTATAGTAAATCTACATAAAAAAAATTGAATGTGAGTCTTTCTTTCTTTTAGTGATTTTACAGCACTAAAGTTCTTGATTTCAGTTAATTTAAACTTTGTATTTACAAATTTTTTTCTCCACTTTCCTTACTATTAAGGTAACACTTTGTATGACAAAAAATCTAGAGCATTTTATTCTGAAAATTTTGTTTTTTATTTTGTCTTGATATCTTCAAAATTAACAGAGTCATAGACATTTACGCAAAACTTGTTTTCAGTCATAAAACGGTACCGAAGCAAACTTTAAATGACCGCCAAAAAAAAGTACTAGCCTAAAATTAATTTTAAATACAGCTTCGAGCTCACCTAATATTGGTGAGTAACTGGTAAAAAAATTAAGAAAAACAAAAATGTACAGCAACAAAATCTTTTGTTTTCTGGGTTATTTTTAATGGATTGACCCCTTACAAATTAAGGAACCGGAGGTTATAAACGTAAGAGGTGTTTATCTTGTACCTGAAATGGAAGATTTTGTATGAATAATGGTTTACCTATCATAGATACGTATTACCTACTTAAACTAAAGGCATTTTTATTTTTTATTATTTTCCTGTTTTTTAATAAATCTTGCTTTTTTAAAACACACTAGGTATTAAGAATATATTTGTTTTATTTAGTTAAAATCCTTTAACCATAACTGGTACATTTCCTGACCATAACTGGTACAAAGGTGGCCACAACTAGCAAAACTGTATTTAAACAAGATTTTTTAAATTTAGCTCTCTCTAGTGTATTATTATCCATACCTTACGTGCTTTTTCAATGCAATAATAATGGTCGATTCCATTTACGTACGTAAGGTAAAAAACTGTTTAAAAGGTAATTAAATATGGTATATCAAAGAGGCGGAATCTC
Organism: Aquatica leii; assembly: GCA_035610365.1. Lineage (NCBI taxonomy): Eukaryota > Metazoa > Arthropoda > Insecta > Coleoptera > Lampyridae > Aquatica > Aquatica leii. The sequence continues at coordinate 32,694,422 of CM069439.1, forward strand.
TAAAAGTGGCCACAACCGGGGCATCTACCCTAATACTGTTTAGAATATATTTCTGTTTTCTATAAGTTTATAATTATGTTATGTACCTCAATGAAAATATACTTGTATGGCTTATGGCTTGTACTTGTAAAATATAAAAATAAAAATAAATTTATGAAATATTTTTTTAAATTATTTTTCAATAGTGGATAATAATACCTAACTAAATCCGTATCTGTACTCACATATGAACGTAATACGAATTTCGGGCGTTATTTATATTTGCACGAGGGCGCCAAAAGTGGTAGGCACGGGCTTGAGTGGAGTCATCGAAGAAATACGCGATTGTGAGACAACCTGTATATAAATCGCTAGGTTTACAATTAATTTTTTTAATTTTTGTTTTCTTTTACATTTTATCATGCTACAATTAAGATAATAACAATAGTAATAATAATAATATGTATATATTAATATTTTTATTAGTAAAAATGAACTGGGATACATTTTATTTGAATAAATACGGATTTTGTTATTAACAACCTTGGAACGTTCAAACAATCGTTGTTTACAATGTTATTGAATATTTGGGAGTTTTACATAAGCGTAATGAAATAATAAGAATCATTCTTGGAAATTTTTGTTTATTTTGCGTTATTCGACGTTTCCTATAATTATAAAAATTGCGCTTGAATGCGATAGTGCTGACATCTACAATCTGAGCCTATATGCAGGATGACTCAAAAAATTTACATGTTGTTGTGGTTACGTTAGAGTTCTGTCGCGTATAACCGGTAAGTTTACAATTAGTAGAACTAGGATAACTATCGTTAGGTGGGACATAATCGTGTAAATATCTGTGATCAGTGTGTGGAAATGGTATAGTAACGTAGCAAACGCCCATCCCTGATGACTCTTTTCTGATTAGTCTTCTTGTATGAAATTATTTCGTTGCGTGTAGATGTGCTTTAGTATTTATTAATTTCGTTTATGTGTCGCTAAGTTCACCACAATCGTTTAAGGTATGTAAACTTTCTACCAAACAACTTTATTTACAATTATTAGGTTAGTTTAAGTGACGATTCCGGCCGGGTGAAATCATATGCGGTGCAACAAACTTTTGACGCTTTTATTTATTTCTAATTTTCGTACCCTTGCGGAACGTACAGTATTCTATAAAAATATCACAAAACCACCAAGAGGTGGCATCCGCTACTTGTTAAGGGTGGGCGCGGACGTTTCGTGGATTTACCGAAATCCCCTAATGTAAAATTGCCTTAAAATTAATCGTTAAAGTTCGTTTGATTTTTAAAAAAATGTAAATAGATTTTAACCGCAAATGTTTGGTAAATGTTGCGGGCGTTCTAAAAAAATTGACCAGAGCACCCAAATATCACTAGAACCGCAAAATTCGAGCAACGACATCCTCCAACTAGTAAACAAAGAAGAAGAAACCTCAATTATATCAGAAAGTGCGCCTACAATTGTTGTTAATCAACCGGCTCAACTTACATCTATTCTCAAACGACAATCGGTGGTTTCTGAACCTAAAGTCGAGGAGGACGACGAAGTATTTTCTGAGGGTGTAAGTAACCCAATACAGTTAGCCACCAATTTGGGTACACCGTTTTCTGTTAAAAACGAAGAAATACTACTTCCCCAATGGTTCTCCGATCAAGAAGTCGGAGGTACTCAAGAACCACCTGCAACTCCTGTTGGTCGTGACGAGTTAGCTTTAAGAAGACATAGGCTTTTTTCCGATTTAATTAATGCCTCGCAAAACTCATCAGAACATAAAGTCTGGTTTGATCCTTTAGGACCCGTTGTAGCTGGGGGTGAGCTTAATGTCCATGTCTTTTCAAGTTATACTTCGTTGACTACTTTCTGTATTAACTACATGCACCCATAGAAAGTTGTTAAATTGGATTAGATGCACAACTATCCTTTGCACGCTTGTTTTAAATACGCATGTTTAGACACCTACATTTTTATACAAATTTTAGACTATTCTAATAGTCCCATAAGTTTTAATTGATTACTTTATCTATGCTCGGTAACAAGTTGATAAATTAAAGGATGTGTAAACTTTGATACTACACTTACTAAATGACGAGCCTTAATCTTTGGATTTTGATTCCGTTAGTAAGTATTGTTTTAGCTCGTTCACAATTGACTCTTTGGTATTGAGTTTCTTACTACAACACCGTATTTTTACATTGTTTCTGATCCAAGTTTTTATTTCTTTTTTTCTTCATATCCTTTTTGCCTGGCGTAGGGTATTGAGAGTTCAGCCAGTTCTTTCTTTGTTGAGCTATGATTCGTAGTTCTTCTTTCGTTTCGTTTCTATATTTTGTTTTCTCAGTTTTTCCTTGGTCTACCAACTTTCCTCTTTTCATTGTTTTTTTTTCAGTTTGTTTTCAATTTTTCCTGTTTAATTTCCTCATAGATTCTCTCTATTTTCCATTTTTGTTATACCTAATATTTTCCTTAGGTACTTCAATTCTATGGCACGTAGTTTCTTCTCGTGTTCGGTTTTATTTTTTTCGTCCCAAATACTTTCTCTGTCGCATTTAGTAGTGTTTCCTTAAGTATCTGCCATTTCTCTTCATTCTCTATATTTTTAATTTTGTTGTCCCATTTTACTAGTTCTCTTTCTACTTCCCATTGATCTTCTTGTTTCTTTTTTTCAGGTTTCTAAGCTTTTCTATCTTCACTTTTGTGTATTCTTTGGTTCTGCTTTTATGTAGTCAATTATACTTTTCTCTTCTCTTCCGAGAGCTATATATGTATATATATTTTTTTTTCTGTTCAAAGAAGCTGTTTCCAATGTTTAAATTCGTTCGCGATGCAGAACTGTATCATGTGTCTTCCGTTCTTATTTTTCATTTACTTTTGCATGTCCTTAGCTCATTATTTTTTCTCATGTCCTTGCTTCGCTTGTCCCTAAAATATTTGTACCTATTTCTTCCATTTTTTGCAATATTTCCTTTTCGTTCGGCGTTTTTGTATTCCAAGTTCCTATATTTATACGTCTTCTCTTTCTTAATTTTTGCTTGTATTATTTCATTTCTTTTTTCTTTTACTTTATTTGATTTTTGTCTTGTTCTTATGTTCTGTTTCTTGTTTACAATATTTTCCTTTTTTTCTCCTTATTTGTTTATGCCTGGGATTCTTAATATATCGTGTTGTCCTACTACTTCTGTCGGTTTTGTGATTTTTATTTGATTTATTCAGTTTAATTGTCCTTTTCCTTTGTTTTTCAACATAACGTGCACAATCCTATTTTTAGTTTGTTCTAGTTTTTTCAAGTGTTGATTTCGTCCTGTTTTTGTGGTATTTCTGAGGGATTTATTGGGCTTCTTTCTGCACGTGATAATTCGCTTCTTAAAGGTGTTAGCATAGTTTGTGTTTTTATCTTCCACTCTCTTCATTTAATAATGCCTTTAATCCCTTTTTTTTAGCTTCCATCATGTACGGAATTAGTTTTTTTTATCTCTATTGTCACTCACTCCTATTTTAGTTACTTTCCGGTTTTTTTTTTATTTCGTAATATTTTTCCTACTCTTTTTATAGAATTTATCTTATTTTCCATTTGTATTCCCATTATTTCTACTATTTCGTTTAAACATTTCTTTTTTAAGGATACTGAGTTTTCGTAGTTGTCTGCGGAGATACCAAAAATTATTATATTTCTTTTCCTGATTTCGGCTTTCTAGTTTTTCTATTCTTTCTGTTCGGTGGTTTATAATATCCTCTTGTTCTCACATTCTTACTGTTTGTTGTTTAATATTCTTATTTGTCTCATCAACTTTACCTTCCATTTGCAGAAATTTGGTCATGATATGCTACTTCATTCATGTTTTAAATTTAGTTTATTCCTGGTATCTGCTTTACATTTGTAACTTTACAACAGGACTTGCAACTTTAGGTTATGTTATCATTTTAATTCTTGTTTCTTTCCTCTTTTTATTGTTTTTTTTTTCAGTTTGTTTTCAATTATTCCTGTTTAATTTCCTCATAGTTTCTCTCTATTTTCCATTTATCCATTTTTGTTATGCCTATTATTTTCCTTAGGTACTTCAATTCTATGGCACGTAGTTTCTTCTTGTGTTCGGTTTTATTTTTTTCGTCCCATATACTTTTTCGGTCGCATTTAGTACTGTTTCCTTAAGTATCTGCCATTTCTTTTCATTCTCTATATTTTTAATTTTGTTGTCCCTTTTACTAGTTCTCTTTCTACTTCCGATTGATATTGTTCTTTTTTTCGGGTTTTTAAGCTTTTATATCTTGACTTTTGTGTATTCTTTGGTTTTCTCTATTTCTGCTTTAATGTTTACCCATACATCTTTTATTTACGGTTGTATTTCGTCTATGTTATGTAGTGAATTATACTTTTCTCTTCTGAGAGCTATATATGTACATCTCTTTTTTTTTCCTGTTCAAAGAAGCTGTTTTTAATGTTTAAGTTCGTTTGCGATGCAGAACTATATCGTGTCTTCCGTTCTTATTTTTAATTTTCTTTTCTAATTTATATTTTATTCCTCGCCCTCTTTATTATTTTTTTTAATTTCGCGTCCTGAATGATACACCGCATATCCTTAGCTCATTATTTTTTCTCATGTCCTTGCTTCACTTATCCCTAGAATATTTGTACCTGTTTCTTCCATTTCCAGCGATATTTCCGCTTCCTTTCCATTCAGCGTTTTTGTATTCCAAGTTTTTATATTTATACATGTCCTCTCTTTCTTAATTTTTGCTTGTGTTATTTCATTTCTTTTTTCTTCTACTTTATTTGTTTTTTGTCTTGTTCTTATGTTCTGTTTCTTGTTTACAATATTTTCCTTTTTTTTTCCTTATTTGTTTATGCCTGGGGATCTTAATATATCGTGTTGTCCTACTACTTCTGTCGGTTTTCTGATTTTTATTTGATTTATTTAGTTTAATTGTCATTTTCCTTTGTTTTCCAACATAACGTGCACAATCCTATTTTTAGTTTGTTCTAGTTTTTCGAAGTGTTGTTTTCGTCCTGTTTTTGTGGTATTCCTGAGCGATTTATTGGGCTTCTTCTGCACGTGATAATTCGCTTCTTAAAGGTGTTAGCATAGTTTGTGTAAACTTCTTATCTTGTTTCCTTCAACGTATTTTCCTTTAGTTGGTTCATTCGGTTCTGTGCTTGCTCTTTATTTTTCATTTATTTTTTGTTTATCTATTTCCCTCGGTTTCTTCTTTCTCTATTTTCTTTCTTCTATCTTCCACTCCTCTTCATTAATTATGCCTTTAATCTCTTTTTCTTAGCTTCCATCATGTACGGAATTAGTCTTTTTTTATCTCTATTGTCACTCCTATTTTAGTTTCTTTCTGTATTTTTTTTTTAATTTCGTAATATTTCTAGTTTTCTCATCATTGTACTCATTCGGTTTAGTCTTGTTTCCTCTACGGATTCCTACTCTTTTTATAGAATTTATCTCATTTTCCATTTGTGTTCCCATTATTTCTACTATTTCGTTTAAAAATTTCCTTTTTAAGGATGCTGAGTTTTCGTAGTTGTCTACGGAGATACCAAAAACTATTATATTTCTTTTCCTGATTTCGGCTTTCTAGTTTTTCTATTCTTTCTGTTCGGTGGTTTATAATATCCTCTAGTTCCCACATTCTTACTGTTTGTTGTTTCATATTCCTATTTGTCTCATCTATTTTACCTTCCATTTGCAGAAATTTGGTCATGATATGCTACTTCATCCATGTTTTAAATTTAGTTTATTCCTGATCTGTGCTTTACATTTGTAACTTTATAATAGCACTAGCAACTTTAGGTTATGTTATCATTTTAATTCTTGTTTCTTTCCTCTTTTTATTGGTTTTTTTTTTCAGTTTGTTTTCAATTTTTCTTGTTTAATTATTCATAGATTCTCTCTATTTTCCATTTATCCATTTTGTTATGCCTATTATTTTTCTTAGGTACTTCAATTCTATGGCACGTAGTTTCTTCTTGTGTTCGGTTTTATTTTTTTCGTCCCATATACTTTTTCTGTCGCATTTAGTAGTGTTTCCTTAAGTATCTGCCATTTCTCTTCATTATCTATATTATCAACTTTGTTGTCTCTTTTACTAGTTTTGTTTCTACTTCCGATTGATATTGTTCTTTTTTTTCGGGTTTTTAAGCTATTCTATCTTGACTTTTGTGTATTCTTTGGTTTTCTCTATTTCTGTTTTTATGTTTACCCATACATCTTTTATTTACGGTTGTATTTCGTTGGTGTATGTTATGTAGTCAATTATACTTTTCTCTTCCGAGAGCTATATATGTATATCTCTTTTTTTCCTGTTCACAGAAGCTGCTTCCAATGTTTAAGTTCGTTTGCTATGCAGAACTGTATCATGTGTCTTCTGTTCTTATTTTTAATTTTCTTTTCTAATTTATATTTTATTCCTAGCCCTCTTTATCATTTTTTTGAATTTCGCGTCCTGAATAATACACCGCATATCCTTAGCTCATTATTTTTTCTCATGTCCTTGCTTCACTTATCCTTAGAATATTTGTACCTGTTTCTTTCATTTCCTGCGATATTTCCTCTTCCTTTCCGCTCAGAGTTTTTGTATTCCAAGTTCCTATATTTATACATGTCTTCTCTTTCTTAATTTTTGCTTGTGTTATTTCATTACTTTTTTCTTCTACTTTATTTGATTTTTGTCTTGTTCTGTTTCTTGTTTACAATATTTTTCTTTTTTTTTTCTCCTTATTTGTTTATGCCTGGGGTTCTTAATATATCGTGTTGTCCTACTACTTCTGTCGGTTTTCTGATTTTTATTTGATTTATTTAGTTTAATTGTCCTTTTCCTTTGTTTTCCAACATAACGTGCACAATCCTATTTTTAGTTTGTTCTAGTTTTTTGAAGTGTTGTTTTCGTCCTGTTTTTGTGGTATTTCTGAAGAATTTATTGGGCTTCTTTCTGCACGTGATAATTCGCTTCTTAAAGGTGTTAGCATAGTTTGTGTATAACTTCTTATTTTGTTTTCTTCAACATATTTTCCTTTAGTTGGTTCATTCGGTTCTGTCCTTGCTCTTTCTTTTTCATTTATTGTTTTGTTCATCTATTTCCCTCGGCTTCTTCTTTCTCTATTTTCTTTCTTGTATTTTCCACTCCTCTTCATTTAATAATGCCTTTAATCCCTTATTCTTAGCTTCCATCATGTACGGAATTAGTTTCTTTCCCGTTTTTTTTTTTAATTTCGTAATATTTCTAATTTTGTCATCATTGTACTCATTCGATTTAGTCTTGTTTCCTCTACGGATTCCTACTCTTTTTATAGAATTTATCTCTTTTTCCATTTGTATTCCCATTATTTCTATTTCGTTTAAAAATTTCTTTTTTAAGGATACTAAGTTTTCGTAGTTGTCTACGGAGATACCAAAAATTATTATATATTTTTTTTTTCCTGATTTCGATTTCCTAGTTTTTCTATTCTTTCTGTTCGGTGGTTTATAATATCCTCTAGTTCCCTTATTCTTACTGTTTGTTGTTTCATATTCCTATTTTACCTTCCATTTGCAGAAATTTGGTCATGGTTCTACTTCACCCATGTTTTAAATTTAGTTTATTCCTGGTCTGTGCTTTACATTTGTAACTTTACAATAGCACTAGCAACTTTAGGTTATGTTATCGTTTTAATTCTTGTTTTTTCCTCTTTTTATTGTTTTTTTTTCAGTTAGTTTTCAATTTTTCCTGTTTAATTTCCTCATAGATTCTCTTTATTTTCCATTTATCCATTTTTGTTATGCCTAATATTTTCCTTAGGTACTTCAATTCTATGGTCCGTAGTTTCTTCTTGTGTTTGGTTTTATTTTTTTCGTCCCACATACTTTTTGTGTCGCATTTAGTAGTGTTTCCTTAAGTATCTGCCATTTCTCTTCATTATCTAGATTTTCCATTTTGTTGTCCCTTTTACTAGTTCTCCTTCTACTTCCGATTGATATTGTTCTTTTTTTCGGGTTTTTAAGCTTTTCTATCTTGACTTTTGTGTATTCTTTGGTTTTCCCTATTTCTGCTTTTATGTTTACCCATACATTTTTTATTTACGGTTGTATTTCGTTTGTGTATGTTATGTAGTCAATTATACTTTTCTCTTCTCTTCCGAGAGCTATATATGTATATTTCTTTTTTTCTTGTTCACAGAAGCTGTTTCAAATGTTTAAGTTCGTTTGCTATGCAGAACTGTATCATGTGTCTTCCGTTCTTATTTTAAATTTTCTTTTCTAATTATATTTTATTCCTAGCCCTCTTTATTATTTTTCTAAATTTCGCCTCCTGAATAATACACCGCATATCCTTAGCCCATTATTTTTTCTCATGTCCTTGCTTCACTTATCCCTAGAATATTTGTACCTGTTTCTTCCATTTCCTGCGATATTTCCTCTTCCTTTCCGTTCAGCGTTTTTGTATTCCAAGTTCCTATATTTATACGTGTCTTCTCTTTCTTAATTTTTGCTTGTGTTATTTAATTTCTTTTTTTTTCTACTTTATCTGATTTTTGTCTTGTTCTTATGTTCTGTTTCTTGTTTACAATATTTTCCTTTTTTCTCCTTATTTGTTTTGCCTGGGGTTCATAAATATATTGTGTTGTCCTGCTACTTCTGTCGGTTTTCTGATTTTTATTTGATTTATTTAGTTTAATTGTCCTTTTCCTTTGTTTTCCAACATAACGTGCACAATCCTATTTTTAGTTTATTCTAGTTTTTTGAAGTGTTGTTTTTGTCCTGTTTTTCTGGTATTCCTGAGCGATTTATTGGGCTTCTTTCTGCACGTGATAATTCGCTTCTTAAAGGTGTTAGCATAGTTTGTGTATAACTTCTTGTCTTGTTTTCTTCAACATATATTTTCGTTTCGTTGGTTCATTCGCTTCTGTGCCTGCTCTTTCTTTTTCATTTATTCTTTTGTTCGTCTATTAACTTGTTTCCCTCGGTTTCTTCTATCTCTATTTTCTTTCTTCTATCTTCGACTCTTCTTCATTTAATAATGCCTTTAATCCTTTTTTCTTAGCTTCCATCATGTACGTAATTAGTTTTTTTTAAATCTTTCTTGTCACTCACTCCTATTTTAGTTCCTTTCCGTTTTTTTTTAATTGCGTAATATTTCTAGTTTTCTAATCATTGTAGTCATTCAGTTTAGTCTTGTTTCCTCTACGGATTCCTACTCTTTTTATAGAATCTATCCCATTTTCCATTTGTATTCCCATTATTTCAACTATTTCGTTTAAAAAGTTCCCTCTTAAGGATACTGAGTTTTTGTAGTTGTCTACGGAGATACCTAAAATTATTATATTTCTTTTCCTGATTTCGACTTTCTAGTTTCTCTATTCTTTCGGTTTGGTGGTTTATAATATCCTCTAGTTCCCTTATTTTTACTGTTTGTTGTTTCATATTCCTATTTGTCTCATCTACTTTTTACCTTCCAATTGCAGAAATTTGGTCATGATATGCTACTTCATCTATGTTTTAAATTTAGTTTATTCCTGGTCTGTGCTTTACATTTGTAAGTTTGCAAAATTTAATTTTTGATTCTTTTTTAGCTATTTATCTGAATTGTTTGGGTGGAATTTTTACTTTTTATTTATTTTGAGATTTTAATCCCGCCACTACTTTTAATAAAACAACTTTACCGCGAAAAATGTTTAGTTTTGCTCTCAAACCTTTCTCTTCTCTAAACAATACAACGCGCAAAGCAGAACAGTTTTCAACAACAGCAATTTTACAAATCCATTGGAACCGAGAAATATTATTTAATGCTGTTTAAATCGTTAATTAAAAATGTAAGTTTGATAATTTGACTTTCAAATTTTGCATTCAAAATCAAACATACGTCAAAATTAATTAACATTAAACTGGGTTTTATTTCAACCTTGCAAAACTCTTCAATTATACATTTTATTCTGTGCACAATAAGGTCATTGGCCTTCAATGATCCCACGTTGTCTTCTCTTCTTTGCTTGGTAACTATAGGGGTTTGTTATGTAATTTTTCATGCGTTTTAATGAGTTCAGTGCGTATGTTGTCCAGTTTTTAGTGTCATTGTTTTCCTGAATTCTACCATGCTTACCAAGTTTACTTTTGTTTTCATCTTCTTCGTCTGTTGACCTTTTCTCTGATTTTTGTTTTCGATGTATGCAGTTGCTTCGGATTCCTGCACTCTCATAAAATCCCGTAATTAGAAGAATTACATTTTTTTATCTAAACTAAACTCCCCCAGGGGCTATGATTTCTTGCTATTGAGTATATCTTTACTTCAGTGTACCGGACTTTGTTTTATCGGACAGCTTCTCGCCCCAATTAATTTGTAATCGAGGTTACAGTTACTTCGTTATTTTAAAAATTGTGGAGAAAAATGTTAAACCAGCTAATAATTTCCATAGCGTTTCGCCTTCTCAAAATTAACACCTTTTTTGTCTTAGAAAACCTAAAATGAACTGGCACGAATCAAATTATTTACTTTCTATAGTAATTTTGGCGTTCACTACTCATTGGGGTTGAGGTCGTGGGAGCTAAATGTTTAATTATTTTACGTTAATTAATTGGTTCGCACCGGTCGGCCACTGACAGTTCTTTAACATACAATAGCGTCATTTCGAAGAAAGGTCAAAAGCACTGCGCATAGTGGATAAAAAAGTTTTTTAACGAATTGAAGTCGTTAGAATTTTTTTAATTGCGTGAAAACGAAACTGGATTTTCCTCCGATTCATGCATCTGATTATACCTTAAAAGGAAATTGTATAATATTAGTCATACTTTATAACGAAGCGATTATTACTTACTGTAAATAACGGCAACCTCTTTTTAAAACAAACAAAATTGTTGTTAGGTACACCGGGACAAGTACAAACCCTAATTTCAATAGTTTACTTTTACCATCTTGTTTGGCCATTAAATGCAACGAAATTTACCACGGTACTAACGAAGCTACTGTCAAAAGTTGAAAACAGTATCTAAACATTTTTGGGTTGGATGTTGGGGCAAGCGTTGATTTCCTTTAAAATGAGTTCGAATATGACCGGTGCAAGTGTAAACGAATAAGAAAACAAACGAGTAGCGGAATATATTTTCAAAAAAAATCTGTTTACATTTTTGTCGAACGCTACATCAAAGTAACCTTTCTTCAATAATTTCTTCTGCGATTATTAAGTGTTGGACCAGTGAAATTGAGACGAAGTTCGAACCCTTCTAAATTTCGCCTCCAAAAAGGAAGCTACCACTGTTACTTGCCCGACAAACCAACGGCAAGACTTTTGATCGCGGGTTTCTCCAAATATGCCACAAACTCTTCTCCTGCTTCATCGTCTAAGTCTGCATCATCTTCCGAATCTATTAGCTAAAAGCAGTGGCGCGCGTGACAGGGATCAGCATAAATCCTACCCACAATGACAGCGGAAACTATTGCAGTTGTTTTTTGAGGGTAGATGGTGCCACCTATGATAGAATTTTGTTGGTGAAAAAAAAGCGTCTACACTTGCACCTGTGTACCTTAAGTAATTTACTAAAAAATTTACTAAACTGGTGAAATTTTGTTTTTCCACGTATCTGGAATACTTCCTGTTGAAGACGTTTTTGAGACATGATTTTTTATGTCTAATGCAGAATAATATGGTAGTAATGTCCAAGGAATACGATACGTCAAAACGTTTCAATAAATTTCTTCAGATTTTTGACTCCAAACTTGCTAATCGAAAATTTTATTTCCTTGTTATTAATTTTTTTATATTTTAGAAATAAATTTTTATTGTGACTAAGAACCGTTACCGACCAATAAGGTCAAAATTTGAAATTTAAAGCTTGGCGTAATTAAGTAAGTGAAGAATGGGGAAAATATATTTGCTCTTTTGCGGTTTCGCGGCAAAGTATCGATTTTAAATTAACCTTTAGTATGTTCGAAGTTGAATTGTCTGTCTTGATTATGGTATCGTTTTGATCTACTTAACGAGGTTACATCAATCTTCCGTAAAACCAGTTCAAAGTCTGAATTGTTTTACCACATAAACAATTTCCACCTGTTACCTGTTATAAAAATGCCGGAATGTAAATTGTGTTTTATTGGTTGATTCATAGGATTAAGAAAATCGAAGTTCTGTAAAATGCGCATAAAATTAGTTTCTTTAAAAACGACGTTCGCCTAACGTTGTTGGCATTTGGACATACTCCCGCTAAACGTTACGTAAATGTGGAAACCTACAACCAATGCCAAGTTTCCAAAAATACACGTTACGGGTGCGATCGTTTTGCAGATTCTGATTAGAAATTTATTAGAAAATATTGCATTTAGATTAAGCGATTAAACGTAGAATTTTTTCGGTAATAAAACGTAATAATTTGTTTTCTTCGTTTCAGTCGATCACGAATGTTGTCATAATTTATCTAATGATTTGGATTCGTTTGTAAACAGATTGGAAGATATTGCTGATCGTTTAGAAGTTATTTTTCGCCCTGTTTGTGAACTTTTGTAAGTATGTTTTATAATTGTTTACAACTCGGAAATGATGCAATTACGACATTATTTGGTAATATTAAATGTCCTACATAATGCGGTGGGTCAGATTTCCGCCTCATTGATGCACTCGTTTATTAATAAACTTGTTCTTGTAACATTTTTAATATTTTATTTTGACACAGATTATATTTCCAAAACAAATTTTGTTAAAAATTAAGTGTCAAAAAGAACGTGGGCTTTAAATGTACCTATTCGAAATAAGTAATTAAAACTGCTTTGTTATTTGAACTAGTACACGAATTACAACTTCCTCAGTCACGTTACTGTTAGGTGGCGTCAGTATGTGTCCTTTATTCATGCAACGTTGTGCTTTTTCAGAAAAACACACCAATAGTTAAATTCCATTCTATTGTAAGTGCCGATCCCATACGTTGTAATTTAATTAAAACTACTTTTGCGTATGTTTATATATTTTTTTTATTTTTAGAAAACAATCTTCGTTGTCCTTAAATTCATCAATACATCAAGAACTAAAAAATATGAGTGTAGCCGGATTTGAAGATATAATCCAAGGAGCCTTCGCCACATACTTAAAAACATCGCGAGAAGTAGGTGGAGATGTTGCCCAACATGCACTACTTGTCGAAAAAGCATTTCAAGCCCAATTGCAATTTTTAGTTTTGGCTAGTCAATCTAAAGCGCCCTCAACTTCTGACCAAATTGCATTGCTTCAACCAACGAGCCAACACATTAGTGCCATTCAAAACTTTAGGGAGAAAAATCGCACCTCTCCGTACTTTAATCATTTATCGGCGATTAGTGAAAGTATCCCCGCCTTAGGATGGGTAACAGTGGTACGTATACAAGTTTTTTTTTTTTTTGACAAAGAATTCGTATTACAAACTAAACACAAAAATATCCTACTACATAGAACAAATAAAAACAAAATGAAACTAAAAAATAAATAAATAATAAAAGAAAAAAAAATAATCCTAAACCCTCCACCGCTAATCCATTCTCTATATACATTTATTACACTACTTGTAGTCTTTTTCTCCTTTTTATAACTTCTTCATCCAACCCACTCCTCTTCCTTGTTCCAATATCTCTAACCTTCCTCTCTCCTCTTCTCTTAGCTCTATACATTTCTTTAACATGTGCTCCATTCTTTACCTCTCTCCAGCACATTTGAAGCAATTTACATTCTTCTCTTTCTTTCATTTGTTCTTCGTAACACATTGCTCTCTTCCCCGCCTATACTCTTATCTTTTCTAACTTCATTTCCTCCTCTATTATGTACTCTGGCGTTTCCTTTTCTAATCCTAACGTCCATTTCCAGTATTTTTCTTGTACTTTCTCCAATTCCTTCCACTCCCATATTTCCGCCCCGTACATCAGCATTTGTTAAATAACCATCTTCTTGCTTCTATTTGCTTCCCAAATCTCTCCTACACCCCATACCTGACCTATTCTATTACATTTCTTTGCCAACCACTTTATATGAGCCTGATTTTTATTGTCGTATCTGATTCGATAACCCCAATACGTCACTTCATTTACACTTTCTATTACCTCGTCTCCCCACTTCTTTCTTTTTGAAACACTACCATCTTTGTTTTTCCCAAATCTACGCTTAAACCCTTTTTTTCCAAATACTTTTTTACTGTCTTTATCATCTCCTTCATCTCTCTTTCTTTCTTTGCTATAATCACTATGTCATCCGCATACGCCAAAACCCACACTTTTAATCCCCCCATTACTATTCCTCCACTTTGTTGCCCCATCAACTCTTTCTCTAAATCCTCTAAATATACAGCAAATAAACTAGGACTAAGCGGACACCCCTGCCTTAATCCTTTATTTGTCCAAAATGCTTCACTTAACTTTCCATCTATTCTTACTTTGCACTTTGTCTCATTATATATTTCCTCTATATTCCTTACTAGTTTCGTCCTCTATCTGTTTCTTTCTTAATATATTCTATAATTTACACCTATTTACATTATCAAACGCTGCTTTTATATCCAGGAATAACGCACTCTTCACTTCTAATTCTTTGTTTACTATCTGTTTTAATATGTATACATTATCTAATGCCCTTCTCCCTCTTCTAAATCCTGTCTGGTAAGATCTTTTTTTCCTCCATTTCTCTTTCCAGTCTTTTTTGCAAAATTGTCATATACATTTTATATCCCACATTTGCCACACTTATACCTCTATAGTTTTTCACCTCTCTTCTGTCTCCTCCTTTGTAAACTGGGCATATTATTGCTTCTTTCCAATCATCCGGAAACCCATCACCTGACCATATCTTACTTAAAATTTTCCCTAGTCTTTCTTTTGTTCTATCTCCTATATATTTCCATTGTTCTCCTTGCGTCCCATCAGTCCCTTCTGTCTTTCTTTTTTTTATTTTTCTTAATGCTTCTTCTATATCTTCTTTTTGTATAGTAGTACTGCTCCCTCCTCTTGTTATCCTTTCTATTTCGAATTCACCCTCCCTCTCTTCTTCCTCCTCTAAGACCTCTACGCAATGTTCTCTCCATTTTTTCATATCAATTTGTATCCCCTCTATTTTTCCAAATTTTCTTTCTTTATTCAAAAAGCTCCATATGTCGTCTTCATTTTCTAACATTTTTATATGTTCCTCTAACTCTTTTTTATATTCCTCTTTTCTCTTACAACACTTCTATATTGGGACCTTAATCTTTTATATTCCTGAATATCAATTTTTTCTTTTTTCCACCTTCTTTTACCTCTTCTTACCTCCATCCTGGCTTCCCTGCATTTCTTATTCCATCACCTCTTTTCTTTATACTCCTTTATGTTTTTTTCCAGTATTTTTTTCTTTCTACTGCTTTATCCATTTTACTGATCAATTCATTCACTCCTTCCTCCACCCATTGTTCTTCCTCTATTTTTTTCGTATACACCTCAATAATGTCATCTGTCCATACCGTTTTCTCCCCTTCAAACTGTGTCTGAAATTTTTCTTTCTCTCTTTCAACCTTTTAGCCTTACTTCTAATGGCTGATGGTTAGAATCAATCCCTTCCCCTATTCTAAAACTTTCTATTTCCTCCAAAACCTCCCCACTAACCATTACATAATCTATTATAGATTCTCCTCTCTCATTTATATATGTAGATTCTCTTCTATGCCTTTCCTCCATATTTCCGTTGGTATAGTCCACCCCTTCCCCTCACATAATCTCTACCTTGTTTGTTTAATGCCTTATCTATCGTTATTCTTTTTATTTCCTCCTCATTCACTATCATACCCCGCGTTAAAATCTCCACCTATTATTAATTTTCCTCTCTCCTCTTCCATCAATAGCTGTTTCAATTTTCTTATTGTTTGTTTCATTTCTTGACCGTATACACATCTTAATATTTGATTTACTACTATTCCTTGCTCTTGCATTTTAATTTCGCATGGTATTTAAACGTCGTTAAACGAGGTTGTTCTTTAGAGCCCGGCACCTGCCCCTTACGTTAAAGAGATGAACGATGCTGGTCAATTCTACACCAATAGAGTACTGAAGGATTTTAAAGAGAAAGATAAGAAGCACGTCGAATGGGTGAAAGCGTGGGTACAAACACTAAGCGATTTACAAATGTTTGTCAAGCAACACCACACCACTGGCCTAGTTTGGAGCGGCAAAAACGCTCCATCTGTTGGTAGTATACCACCTCCTCCACCATGTTGTCCTCCGCCACCACCACCAGCTTTAGCCGACGATTTTTCTTCCATGGAGCTTGGGAACGACCGGTCAGCTTTGTTTGCCGAAATCAATCAGGGAGAAAACATCACCAAAAGTACGTAAGATTTTGATAACGCAGATTGTTAAATCTACATGTTTTAGACTTGAAAAAAGTCACCGCCGATATGCAAACTCATAAAAATCCAATCCTTCGTACTGGACCCGCTCCTTTCAGATCCGTAGTGCAACCTAATGCAATATCGTTCACACCTATAGCAGCTGTTGATAAACCACCAACGTTTCATAAAGACGGGAAAAAATGGTTAATCGAGTACCAAAAAGGAAACCACAACATCTTAGTGGACAATGTCGAAATGAACAACGTCGTGTATTTATATAAATGTACGGATTCAACTGTGACCATTAAAGGAAAATTAAATTCTATTACTTTGGATTCGTGCAAAAAGACCAGTATAGTTTTTGATTCATTAGTTTCAAGTATAGAATTTATTAATTGCCAATCTGTACAAATGCAAGTAAGTACAAATTTTATTAGGGTATCGATTAGTTTTAATATTTGAATTTTAGGTTTTGGGAAAAGTTCCCACCATATCCATTGATAAAACAGACGGTTGCCAAGTATATTTAAGTTCAGATTCGAAAGACGTCGAAATTGTTAGCTCAAAATCATCCGAAATGAATATACTGGTTCCTAAAGGAAATGGAGATTACGTAAGTCGAACAGTTTTGTGTGTACTAACACTAAAGTGCGGTTTTTGTAGGCCGAGTATCCAGTTCCAGAACAATACAAAACGACTGTATCATCTAGTGGACTGAGTACAGTAGCTGTTGAATCTAAGGGCTAATTTTTGTACTTTTTTCGTCATTTTTTAATTGTATACAATTAACCATACTGTAAACGTTGTATTCTTCGACGCATTAAAAAATATTGTGGATGTAGCGGTGACGGCTTGTGCTCCAATTTTTCAATATATGTTTGTACTTTCCTAAATACGATTAATTATAGTACTGTGTATACACAGTAGTTTGTAACTTAGAATAGGGTATTTATTTACTTCAAGTATATTTGATGAAAACCCCAACGCAAAGGGTGATATTTGATCACTAACAACTACCAGTGTATTGCTCAATTTATAGCTAACAAGCCGCCATTGAAAAGTTGGTTGTGAAAATGCTGATAAAACGTGCTGTAGCTATAAAGGTTTTCTTGGTACTTATGTGTGTATGAAATTCATTTCATTTCTGTATTTTCTTATGGTAAAACTATTAAGTAGCAACAGTTTAAAGCACATCTTATCAGCACAGTACTGTATTTATGCCCATTTATTAACTTATAAGCTATCATTAACAATATTTTGTTTTTGAAATGTATTAAAGCTTACGCTTATGTTATTAAAATTGTTCATTTATATGATATTAATTGTTTCTATTCTGCAATCGTATTGAACAAAAGATGTTTATAAGAATAAACATCCAAAGAAATACTTAATTGATTGTGGGCTTTTGCAGCAGTCCATTAAAGTAAAATCTTCCGGGTGTTGCCGTGTTGTTTTGCAGATTGATATACAAAAGAAACGGCGCAGTATATAGTACAGAATAAAGGAACATCTGCTACATACAAAAGAGATACGTTGAGAAATCAGCAGGCACTTACACCAACAAGAATGGTGAGAGAGTCGCCGGAAATAATGAGAAACATTTAACAGAGAACAGCTATACGAAAAATACCTAAAAACATATTCCAACCTAACACTGATCATCGAAGCATAGTAACGCACAGATATATAACCAGGAGCAAAAGACAACAACAGCGGTCTTTGGAAATCTGAAGAAACTGACAGTATGAGTAGCGAAACGTCCAGATTTAACATAACATCCGGAAGATTTTACTTCAAAAGAAGACTTCTACACCCCAGCGTTAATAGTGTATGACAATGTTAGTTAAAATGTCCAAAAAATACTGTCTTGTTATGTAAGTGTTCACAATGATGTCACTGTGAGGTGAACATGTTTCTAAATTTCTTAACATCGCCACTAACATCTACCAATAGAATTGCGATCTCTCGCGCATACGATTTGTGAGACTGATTACACTGGTCTGCATGAAAATCGGCCCTGATACCATTCTTGACGATTCTTATGTAAAATGACCTCCTGAATCCAAAAATGAGCTCCGTTTTTACCCATCACCCACCTATTTTGGATGGACCCCATTTTTATTTTATTTTTTGCATTTTTTTTTTAGAATTTTAACTTATAGCCGTTAAACATCCCAAAGCAGGTAATAAAATTTATACCAAAGTATATGGCAAAAATTTTCCTATAAAATGTATATAGAAACAACAATAAAATACAAATATATAAGAACAGTAAAAAAATATAAATAAACAGTTAGGAAGATTCACTGCACGACGCTGGCGATCTCAATACCACATGCAGGTTTGAACAGGAATTTTCGACAGGCTTGAACTTGCATTACTCTTCTCATTATAGTATATTACATTGTTTGCTTAACTGCTGCGATCAGTACATCTATAGCTGCTGCAGAGTTAACTTGTCGACGTTTTAAACGTGCTGGATTTTGTGTTCATTTTTGTTCATTTGTGTAAAACAGTAAAACTACTTTTACTCCGGATTTTTTCAAGTGACTAAGTGTGATTTGTAGTTAATATCTGGCGTTGAATTACTGTTTAATTATGCCACGCGAGTGTAAAAATCATCCCGATAGCTTCTGCTATGTCTGCGGGGAATTAACTTTAAAAGCGCAACGAAAACCCCTTTCTCCGCTTGTTAAAACAGCTTATAAATTGTACTTTGATTGTCAAGTTGGCGACCAGGACAAGACTTGGGCTCCATCAGTTTGCTGTACGACTTGTTACAGTAGTTTGACCAAATGGCTCAAAGGTACCCGTAAATCAATGCCATTTGCTGTGCCCATGGTTTGGCGTGAACTTCGCTGTCATCTTACAGATTGTTACTTTTGTATGACTTCCACCGTCGGGTTTTCGAGCAAAAGTAAGCATACAATTCAGTATCCCAATATTCCGTCAGCTCTAAGACCTGTTCCTCATAACGATGCTTTGCCAATCCCAGAGCCCCCAAACACTTATACTCTAGAGCCGCAAATTGATTTAAAAGACTTTGAGCCACAGCCTGGGGCTTCGAATGATACGTTCAATGATGATGAAGAGTATTCCGCAGATTTAGTTTCTCGGCAACCTCACCTTCTCACTCAATTGAAATTAAATGATCTTGTCAGGGATTTGCAGTTACCCAAGACTAAATCTCAGCTCCTAGGATCGCGACTTCAACAGTGGAATCTCTTAGAAAAGGGAGTAAAAATATCTTCTTACAGGACCAGACAAGCAACCCTGAAATGTCTTTTCTCAGAAGATAAAGGGTTAGTGTTGTGCCCTAATGCAAATTTATTGATGACAGAGCTACAGATGCCATGTGACTCAGAAGTATGGAGACTGTTTATAGACTCATCAAAAACAAGCTTAAAAGTTGTCCTGTTGGCAAATAGGAATGACTTCCCATCAGTTCCAGTTGCATACTCTGTTGATATGAAGGAAACGTACGAAAACATCTTCAGAATCCTTGATCAAATTAGTTATCATGATTATAAGTGGAAACTTTGCGCTGACTTAAAAGTTGGTGCTCTACTCACGGGCCTGCAATCAGGATTCACAAAATATTGCTGCTTCCTTTGTGAATGGGATAGCCGAGCCCGAGATAAACATTACATCGTACGGGATTGGCCTCTGCGAGAAAATCTTATTCCTGGTCAGAAAAATGTCGCCTACAATCCTTTGGTTCCGAAAGAAAATATTTACTTACCACCTTTACACATCAAACTTGGATTGATCAAGCAGTTTGTGAAAGCAGTGGACAAGACAGGTGGGGCATTTCAATTTTTGAAAACTAAATTTCCTCGTCTTAGCGAAGCTAAAATCAAAGAAGGCGTTTTTGTTGGTCCCCAGATTAGACAACTCTTCCAAGATTCGACGTTTATTGAACACCTAAATCGAAAAGAAAAACGAGCTTGGCTTGCATTTCAAAACGTTTGTAAGAACTTCCTGGGTAACCACAAAAGTGAAGATTATGTCGCTCACGTCGAGGAACTGCTTTTAGTGTACAGGGACATAGGATGTAACATGTCTCTTAAAGTTCACTTCCTTCACTCGCATCTGGACTTTTTCCCTGAAAATTTAGGAGCGGTCTCGGATGAACACGGGGAACGGTTCCATCAAGACATCGCTAAGCTGGAGAAGAGATTTTCAGGGAAGTGGAATGCAAGCATGTTGGCGGAGTACTGCTGGTTTTTGATACGAGAGAGCTGTACCTCAGGGTATAAAAGGAAATCAAGCACCAAGTAACGATGAATATCTTTTTATTTATTACTGTTTATAGCTAAAATAGTTCTTTTTCCCATTTAAATTAAATTCATGTCCATATATTTATTATTATAATTATTATTATCGTTTGATAAATATTTATCGAAATTGTGGTAAAATTAGAGATTTGGGGCTCCCTCGAAAATGGTGGGTGATGGAAGAAAACGGAGTTAAGGTATCTTCTTACGAACCAGGAACAAGCTGAAAACGGATCTTTTGGATGTGAGAAAAGATGAGAGATCTGTAAAGCATAATGGATTTGATTTTCTTTTTTATAAGACGTTTCTTGTTTTAGATAAAATTATGAAAGATGACGGGCAACTGTAGTAAGCAGTATTCCAAAGCTTTTAAAGGTTAAATTTATGAATGGAACTGGTCTTTGCTCAAGTATTTCAACACACCACGGACAAATAAAGTGCACAAAAAACCTCGCCGCCTTCGAATTTATGACGTGACAGTATCAGCCAATGGTTCCTCTGTTTCGGCCACACGGAAGTCGAGCAGCGGACTGTATTTAATGTCAAAGAAAGGAGAGGACTTCCGGTAGCAACCCACCGTAATTATCAGTAAACGAAATTGCGAATTACTTACGTTAAGTTTCTGGTTCTTCTGAAAAATCGGGAGCGCACAAACACCCAAACCCGTAATAAATCAAGGCCTCGATTCACCCAGAAATGAGCGATTGCTCGACTTACCCTGATCTTAATTCCCTGGTTGGTGGAGATAAGTCTTTAGCACGCACAAAAGGGCGCACGGTTTAAGCAAAGAGTATATAATAGGGAAGAGATGTAACGCAATGTTTAAAAACGTATATGTGCAAGTTGTGTTGCCTATCTATCTTTGACTATAAATTTGGAAGTTGAAGTCATATTAGACCTTCAAAAACAGAGAATAGTTAAGTATTTATCCGCCAGTAGACACCAACAACTTTTTTGTTCAACGGTGTTGCCATATAGTACAAATCAGTTACGGAATAATTAATTTGAGATTCTCCTTAATTTTTTTTTATAAATCACTTTACTTGAACAAGTCAAAGGTTTAAAAATCGTCGACGTCTAAATGGCTTAGTTTACATACTTTATATTACCTCAAAGGTGTGCACTGACATAAAATAATACACATTTTATATAAAGAATTTTGAAATTTAATCCCACTTACAGACGTTAAAATATTTCTAGGGTGTTTGCATAACTGTTATTTTGTTCGTTTCATGAAAAAGATAAAATATTTAGGAATTTCATCTTTTGTAGAAATTTGTGCTTATGCTTTTCAAGGTCGGGTCAGAAACACAACCCTTAGTAATTGTGACAAGTAAAGTAAACAAGTTGATATTCAACTTTATGTTTCTATTTGTATTAATTCTAACAGACTGTTAACTGTTGTACAAAAAATTATTCCTTTTTTAATTCACGCACGCAAATGTTGTATGTAAAAGGTGGTTAAATTTAAAACTGTGTTCTTAACTGTTAATTGAGTATTTTAATTAGTGTATATGTACTTAATATCAGTGGTCATAGTAATCATTTTAAATAATGATTGCTATCGTCTATCGTGATTATCGATCTTTATTTATAAAATAGCAATTCCGAGAAAAGAGATCACAAATAAAACTGAACAAAAAAAAATTAAGGAATATGCATATTTAAAACTGATTATGTATCTCTGTATTATGAACATTTACAAAACTAACAATTTTACCTGAAATTTTCTTTGAAATAAATGTAGGTACCCTTAAGTCATTGCCCTTATAATACCTAAACAAGTAATTTTAAAAATAAAATCCGAGAATTTTCTGTACAGTTATTAACTCTTGTTAAAACCCCTACACTTTTATTTATAAAAAAAACGACATGATTAAAATATTATAATCCTTATAATTTTTAGCAATAATATAAGTCTTTAAATTTACAAAAATATATAATTTAAATACATACGTATTTTGTTTAAAAAATGCTTCAAACATTGCGGACTCTAATGTAAATAAGCCTAGCCTAGCATTGATTATGATATTTTCCTCGCCTCTCCGCCAAAAAATTTGTACTTAGATTAATTTTCTATAAATCATCGTCTCTTTTGCTTGTTTGTTGTGTTATGATGTAGAATTCTTTTTCAAATTTCACTATTTTTAAGTTTATTATGTACCTTTCTATCTGTAGTACTCAATGAATTATCTGTTTATAGTTAATGATTTATTAATAATTAATTATCTGTCTTAACACTATTAAATTGTTTGTTCAATATTATTGTAAATTGGGCGTTTTGCCCGTAAAATAAATACATAATTGTGGATTTGAAAGGGTTACATTGAAAGCTTTATTTTTTATTTTACTTCTAAATATTTTTTAAATGGTTAATTTTTTTGTACTTGTTTGAAATTGTTTGGTTGCTCTTAAGTCTTGTGATAGCCATTTTAAAGACTTATGCAGTTTACACTTAAGTAAATGCAGAATTAAAAATAATTTGTGCTGGTAAGACGTATGTTCTACATTCATCCAATCAGGTACTATGTTTAATGTATCGATACTGCTTGCTAGTAAGGTTTTCTTAAAATTTCTATGCGATTTGTTAGTTTTAAAATAGTTTTCAAAATGTTCCAGTAAAATTGCCACTATTTTTATTAATACACTTGACGGTTTCTATAAAAACGCTACACTCTCACCGGAACCATAATCTTTTTCTAATATGAAAAGTTCATCTTTTTGCACTAAAAGAGTATTACTGCACATACTTTTACACTCTTCACAATTAAAACGTAGAAGAGTTTTGTGTACAACGTAACCAGCTAAGTAAACACTAGCACAAGTTTGTAAACTGGGTTTTTGATTTTCTATTGTGGTTTTACTTACTATATTATCTAAACTTATATTAAGATCGCGATTCGCATTTGCTAGATTTCGAGTTTCTTCAACAAGTGATGTATTCTCGTCAGTTCTTAATGAATTGTTCTCTAACGACTGTGTGTGAGCTAGGTTGGCAGTATAATCTTCATCTACTTCACAGTTTGAATTTTTGGCAGGACACTGCAATTTAACAAGCATTGTGAACTGTAGTGCTTGGCGAAAAGATTTAGCAGTGGAATTGGAAGAGTGACCTTCTTTGTTCCTAAGAGTTGCAAATAAGTAGTAAGTAAGAGTAGCAACTCTATTAGTTCGTCCGAGATGTCCTAAATCTTCAAAACCTTCAATTAGGTCTTGACAAGCGTTGTACTCAAGACCTTTCTTTAAATGTATTTCGTCCAACAACAAAACCGAGAACAAAACACACTGTTTTTGGTCTTCACTCATCATTTTAACTTTGACAGCCAGTTTTTGAAAGAGCTCTGAGTTGATACCTGTATTAAGTTGATTTAATCGCAACCACGAAATAATGGTAGATTTAGAAGGCAGTAAAAACTTTACTTTTTGTCTCATAAAAAGGTATAGAGCTGGAGATTTATGATACATATTTAAAGCTAGTTCCTTTTCAGCTTCAGTCCAAGATTGGTTTGCTTTATGATATAATTACATATACAAAAATACGTACACTTTTTGATTTTAAACCTAGTAAATTTAAATTAGAATGTCTTGATAACACCAGTTGCTTGTTTAATCTATGTATTTTAGAATTTTTAGCAAACATTTGTTTTTGTAGTTTTTTAATTTTGTCACACAGTACTGTAGAACTATGATGTTTCCTTCGTTTGGTTGGTGGTGACATATCCAGTATAGTCTGATAAAAATTAAAACATATTTTAAACTAAATTAAGCATTGTTTTAAAAAAAATAAGTAAAATATATAATGGATTTTAAAGTTTATTTTTTACTCGCCAAATAAAGTATAAAAAAGTTAAATATGTCAAAATTAGACGAATACGCGTGTGTAAATAAATAACTCAACACAATATTCTAGATAATTAAATGATACCAAATAAACGATGTAAAATATGTTAAGCTGTATTAAACTTGAATCCCTCGGAGTTTCCTCTGGCACAATTTTTTTTTAACCGAATAAGACGGACTTCCGCAAACTTTAGATGTTTTATATTCAGGCGATGTTTGTAGTGTTTTTTAGTCGGTTTCAACATATAGTTTTCCAGTTCTATAATGCAATGGAACAGCATTATGAACAAGCCTATTTTTTTTCGAGTTTATAAAGTGTTATTCGCAAAAATGCTCGGCGCATACTGTCCTCTCCCGTAACTGGTTTTCTGATAACATAAAAAGTTGAGAATTTCCGCAGTTAATCAACTACATATCTCGCCTTTCCTTCTCTACCGGAAACCGAAAAAAACTTAAACTTGAGTCATTTCTGCGATTTCGCACAGATTGATAGTATACACACGAATTAACGATAGTTGATATAGTTATACCGTTTAAAAATAGTAAGCACAGCGAATACGTAAACACGAGAACTCGAAATTAAATGACTTAAGTATATAAACTTCGTCAACAAAAAATTTTTGAAATTCAAGTTTTCTAGAATGGTCAAAATATAATGCTGTGTATTTAATTGTATTGTACCAAGTTGTACTTAAACCTAAGCAGCTTAAGAAGGATTGTATATTTTAAGTAAACATTAAATAATGGGGAATTTAAAAGCCGAATCCTTTTGCCGAAATGTCTTTAGAAATTATGGAACCACCTTGCTCTCAGGAAATACAAGTAGTCGGCTCCTATTAAAACGACACTTGTTTATTACGCAATGTTTAATTTAGGCACAAAGGGGTGAGCTATAAATGACGTTACATTTAACTACAATTCCAAACGACTATAAAAAGTTTATGACTTATTAATATGAAAACCCAAATTAAAAAAAAAATAATTGAGTATGCGTTTATATTGTGTATATATTTTTTATCTTTAATGTACTATTAAACATACATATGTGTATGTGAGAAAATTTCTTACTCTTATTTTTTTTAAATTATGTCACCTGTATGTTAGTTATAGCATTTACAAAATATTTATTAACTTTTATTGAAATTTAAAAGTAAATAATTCAAAAATTTAGAAAAACTGACAAAGCAGGTAATTACAGTTTCTATAATATATTCAAATTTGTAAAATACTTATGTATTAATGTATTCAAAGCAAATGTATCACATTTTTTTATTTAATTATGACTACTTTACAATAATTGTTGAAATTTATTAAAATAATATTTCTGTTGTGTTTTTATTAACGGGATTTTAAGTTATTGCTGAATTTCACAATATGGCAACACTGAAATTAATTTTTATTCAAAACATTACAGAACTCTTTAAAAATTATGTTTGTAGACGCAATATCAAGTTTAGTTTAGTACCGGCTACAACTACGCGAGGGCCAGACTTTGAAACCCCTAGCGGACGAGTTCTTTTAGGTACTACGGTATAACCCGTAAGGCTGATTCTCTTCCCCATTATATACTCTTTGGTTTAAGCACTAAACATCACAATTAACATTTAAGAAAAATTAACGAAATAGAATTCGAGAAAGGAGACGTAATAATCGGTTCAAAACTAAGTAACGTACTGTCGTATTTATCAAAAACTTGCATTTACAATGAAACTTAAAAGAGGGGACAGCAAGTCACAAAACCAAAAATGCAACGCGAGGATAACGGCTTAAAAAGAAAACGCTCGCGCTAACATACCGCCCACCTAAAATGAGCGATGCTCTATTTTAAAGAAAATTAAAGAGTATAATAAAAAAAAGGAACAACATAGAAAAAAATTATAAGGAAAGAAATTTAAACGGGTCCTGGAAGCGGAGCTAACCGCGAAAGCGAGCGAGTGAGATGACCACCGACAGTTTTAACGGTGGCTATCCGAGAGAGACCATCAGGTCCTGGGTGTAACGCAGTCACTCGACCAAGCAACCATGACATTAGCGGTCGGTTGGAATCCTGAACTAGCACTACATCCCCCACTTGAGGACCGGGGTTATGTTGAAACCATTTTGTTCGTTGAGTTAAAGTATGCAAATATTCAGCAGACCAGCGACGCCAAAAGTATTGTATTATGCTGTTTTGATGACGCCAGCGTTGTTTGAAAGTAAAGTGGTTAGTATCTAGAAAGGAAGGAGAAGATAGTAAAGGCTCACCAATAAGGAAATGGCCCGGACTCAAATAGTCTGCAGCTTCGGCGGGATCAGATGAAAGGGCGCACAACGGACGGCTATTTAATACCGCTTCGATTTGAGAAAATATGGTACAAAACTCTTCAAATGTAAAGGCCGTGTTACCAATTTTGCGATATAAAAGACGCTTGGCGGACTTAATAGCGGCTTCCCAAAGTCCTCCAAAATGAGGAGCATATGGAGGATTAAAGACCCATTGAATACTACGAAGTGAGAGACGCTCGCACAACGAATGATTGTTTTTGCGCAAAAAATCATACAGCTCAGCAAGCTGTCTAGCAGCGCCAACAAAATTGCGGCCACAGTCCGATCTGATGCGAGATGGTATTCCCCGACGCGCGATGAACCTGTCTAAACAAGCAAAGAAAGCTTCTGTAGATAAAGACGAAGCAAACTCTAGATGTACAGCTTTGGTTGCGGTGCAGACAAACAAACATAGATAGCCTTTTGTAGTACGAGACGAACGAAGAGTATTAATCTTAACAGTAAAAGGTCCTGCATAATCTACGCCGGTTACGGTGAAAGCCCTTTGCGGGTTAACGCGATCCGCAGGTAGAGGCGCCATCGTTGGCTTAAACGTGTTAGCTCTAAAGCGGTGACACGTCATGCATTGACGTATGCGCTTTCTTAGAAGACTACGCAACGAAATGATCCAGAATTTACTTTGTAATAAAGCTTGGACGGTCTGAGGACCAGAATGAAGAGAGACGATATGATAGTATGAACACAAAAGAGCGGAGAGATGAGCTTGCTGAGGTAATAGCAGCGGATGACGAGAAGATGACGGCAAAGCGGAGTGGCCCAGCCTTCCGCCCACCCTAAGGAGACCGTCCTCATCCATAAACGGAGACAACTGTGCTAAAGAGGAAGGGAGGCGTTTACCTTGCCGAAGCAGCGCAATCTCTTCCCTATAATAAGCGGCTTGAGTGATGCGTACACAAGCATGCGTAGCCTTTTGTAGTTCGGCAGGAGAAAGAGGCAGAAGCTTATCAGAAGAAAAGGTTGAGTTGCGAGCTTGGGTGTTTTGAAAGAAACGAAGTATCCACGCAAACGTACGGTGCAGTTTTTGAAAAGCAGAAAATCGTTCGATGACGGGGAGCAAAGGATGAGAAGGCACAACGCGAGCAAGAAGGGTTACGCCAACTTTAAGATCAGGTAACGAACAATCCAAAATGGTAGGAATAGCAAGAGACGGCCACTGCGACAAAGGCTTACTTAGAAAAGTAGGACCGGAAATCCAGAAAGAAGCGCTGCTCATAACTTCAGGAGTAGTACCACGACAGGCTAAATCAGCAGGATTTTCGGTAGTATCAACGTGATGCCATTGTTGTCGTTCAGTGAGATCGAGAATAGTGACAATACGGTTAGCGACAAAGGTATGAAGACGATGCGGAGGAAGAGAGAGCCATGCAAGAACTACTTGAGCGTCAGTGTAAAGGCGAGCTTCTCTAATAATACTACTGGCAAAAAGAGGTTTAACCGAATGGAAAAGGCGCGCCAGCAGGAGCGCTCCACATAGTTCGAGTCTTGGAATTGACAAAACTTTTAATGGGGCTAGCTTTGACTTAGCGATTATGAGGTGGCACGATTGTATTTGTTGAGACTCAACGGAACCAGAGCAAGCGTAAATAGCAGCTGCATATCCCTTCTGAGAAGCATCGCAGAATCCAACAACGTGTAAGATTTTATGAAAAGAAGGGGAGATGCATCTTGGTATGTGTATTTGAGAGAGGTGAGGCAAACCGTCGACCAATTTGGTCCATTGGGAGGCAAGAGCCGGACAAAGAACATCATCCCAATCAAGCCCTTCGGTCCATATACGCTGTAGAACGAGCTTCATTGTAAAAACCAGAGGGGAAAGGAACCCTAGAGGATCAAATATTCTAGCAATATAAGAAAGAACTGCTCTTTTGGTGCAGTCACCACTAAAACGCTGAACTTGAAAAGAAAAAGTGTCTAAACGATGATTCCAGCACAGACCAAGGATCTTAAGAGACTTATCCTCGGTCGAAAACATTAGAGGAGTTTCTAAATGATCTTCAGGAAGCCCTTCTAAAACTTCAGGAACATTACTGGACCATTTGCGCAATTCAAAACCTCCTTTTTCCAAAAGACGAGCAAGTTCGGTGCGAAGAATTAGCGCGTCCTCAACGGTGCCAACACTGGTTATTACGTCATCAACATACGTATTCTTAAGGATAGCGACGGACGCAGTCGGGTAATGAGATCCTTCGTCCTCAACTAATTGTTGAAGACATCGCTGAGCCAGGTAAGCGGAAGGAGTTAAGCCGTACGTTACCGTATTTAGTTCATACTCGACGACAGGATTATGAATGGATTCGCGCCAATAAATGTGTTGTAAACAACGATCTTCACGACGTAATAAAATTTGTCTATACATCATGCGAATGTCACAACACAACGCGATCGGATTTAACCTAAAAGTTATCAAAATTGCAGAAATATCCTTTTGCAGCTTAGGACCACTTAAAAGTTGCTCGTTTAAAGACTTGCCATAAAGAGAAGACGAACCATTAAAAACCACACGAATCTTCGTCCCCTTTTCACTACATTTCGAAACACAGTGATGGGGTAGCACGTATGACGAAGAAGAAGTAGCAACGGACATGTGGCCCAAGTCTCGATACTCGGACATAAATTGTTGATAAGCGGCATAGCGGGAAGGATCTCGAATCAAACGCTTTTCTAAGTTTAAAAAGGCTGTGTACGATGACTTTGAATTCGCAGCTACTTTGACAGCGTTGGGTTTTAGAGGTAGAGCTACGACATATCGACCTTCGGAGGTTCGAGCATGAGTATCGCAAAACAGGCGTTCGCACCATTCGTCATCAGGGTTACGGATCTTTACCACAGGCACCTCTTCGACTTCCCAGAACTTAACAAGGAAGTCTGTAGGATTGGACTGAAGAGTTAGAAGAGAGACAGCCGAAGAAGTTAACGAACCCAGACTTACAGGACCTACAATAACGTCGCCAAATAATGACTGTAGAAAATAGATCAGCTCCGATAAGCATTTCTATCTTTCCAGGTACATGAAAATATTTATCTGCTAGTTGACGATGTTTTAGACTAGAGTAGACTTGTTCAGAAATACGAGCCGAAGGGAGGTTTTGAGATATTGAAGAAAGTACGTACGGAGTAGCTGTGATAATTTCGGAAGAGTAACGAGATTTTATTACACAGTCAACAGTACCAAGAGTGCGGGAGCCTATTTGTCCAATTCCCGAAATCTGTAACTGAGAAGGGCAGGGAGTTAAACCTAAACCTTTAACCATTGAGTTAGTGATAGCAGAGACTTGCGAACCAGGATCCAGAACTGCTCTAACAGGGCGAAACTCACCACAACTATCTCGGAGCAAAGCTTGAATTGTACCTAGGAGAACCGTATGATTAGAATGAGTAGGCGGAAGGCAACAAGACATTGTTTGAGCAGCTGTAAGATTACTTGAGGAAGTCGCCGCTTTCGAAAGTACAGGGTTAGAATTATCTTCCTTATCCAAATGCAGTAATGAATGATGTTTACGACTGCCACAATGCACACACGATCGTTCCGATTTACAATCTGTTATTAAATGAGCTCCGAGACAATTAAAACAACGCGTGTGGTTACGCATGGCTTTGCCTCTTTCATCTATGGACATTCGTTGGAATTCTGGACACCAAGTAATACTGTGGTCAGATTTACATACAGGGCATCGCTTAGATGATGAAAAAGAACGATTGTAAGCAGAATTTGCTTTATTAGGTTTAAATGACGAAGCGACTAAATGCGGTTTGGAAGTTAAAGCAACCTCCTTTTCTCGAAGAGGAACTGAAGCAGCGGCTATAAGGACTTTTGGTTTGACCTTGGCCAAAGAACGTGATTTGGATTCAGCTGCAGATAGTTCAAGACTACGCACTTGTCGATTGATGAACTCAATAAGTTCCTTATAAGTAGGAAAATCATCATTCTGTCGCCGAGATTCAAATTCACGAGAGGTAGATGGATCCAAATTACGCATAGCTAAATAAAAGAGAATGAATTCAAAGTGATTTTGAATGGGAAGTGCTGCTAAAGCACTGGCTGCATTTTGGTGTACTTGAAGATATGATCTAAGACTTTCTTGAGTAGGTGAAAGAAGAGGCTTAAAATTCAGAATGCTATCTAAGTACATTCCGGCTAAACGTCTATCGTTTTGGTAACGATCTTTTAATGCTTGATAAGCAATTTCATAATTTGCCTCGGTTAATGGAAAGCTAGCAATAACGGATGCTGCTTCCCCAGCAAGAGACGTTTTCAAATAATGAAATTTAGCGAGAGACGTTAAGCTTTTATTGTTATGTACTAATGAATCAAAAAGACCGATAAAATTAGTCCATGTCGCAATTTTTCCATCGAAATGCGGAATTACAATTTTCGGAAGGAAACCTTGAAGTGGGTCAGAAGAAGAACTGCATGATTGTTGTGATGCTCCGCTATCAGTGTCAGCACTTTGAAGTTTAGCAAATATGGTCCGAATCGAGTAAACTAAATCTCTAAAGCTTTTTTGTATTTGATCGGTAGGAACCTGAACTTTTTTAGCCAGAGCGGTGTTTTTAATTAATATTTGGCGCTGAACTTCTCGAAAATTGGATTCGCAAATTAACAATTCGTCGAGCATAAATAGATGAAATTTCGCATCTTTTTTGGAAATATTAGAACAGCGATCAGCGATATCAGTGACGTCGGCAAAGACCTGTGACCTCGTTACCACCAGGACATTCAAATCACTTTCGGACATTATTTGTGATATGAAATAACTTAGTACGAATAATGCAAATAACGGAAAATCCCGTATTAAAATCGGCGTAAATTCTTAAATAAATGCTTATCGCGTGATATCGTTATGAACTTGAACAATTGAAAGGAATGTAACAGAAACGGATTCCTTAAATATCCGGTTCGAAAAGGACCAAATGTTTCGGCCACACGGAAGTCAAGCAGCGGACTGTATTTAATGTCAAAGAAAGGAGAGGAGTTCCGGTAGCAACCCACCGTAATTATCAGTAAACGAAATTGAGAATTAATTAGGTTAAGTTTCTGGTTCTTCTGAAAAATCGGGAGCGCACAACCACCCAAACCCGTAATAAATCAAGGTCTCGATTCTTCCAGAAATGAGCGATTGTTCGACCCTGATCTTAATTTTCCCTAGTTGGTGGAGTTAAGTCTTTAGCACGCACAAAAGGGCGCACGGTTTAAGCACTAAACATCACAATTAACATTTAAGAAAAATTAACGAAATAGAATTCAAGAAAGGAGACGTAATAATCGGTTCAAATCTAAGTAACGTACTGTCGTATTTATCAAAAACTTGCATTTACAATGAAACTTAAAAGAGGGGACAGCAAGTCACAAAACCAAAAATGCAACGCGAGGATAACGGCTTAAAAAGAAAACGCTCGCGCTAACATCCTCATTACAGGTAACTACCAACTCAACAAGAGGGAAAAGAATAATTGAGTTGTAAGCTTTCACGGCCGTTGTACATTGAAGTAAAGTCTTCCGGGTCATGTTCGCTTCTTCAGAAGATTTCCAAAGATCGGTATTGTTGTCTTCTGCCTTCCATAAACGGAAAACACCCGCACATCAGTTTCGCGATAGACGTTATGTTGATGAGGATGGTTGCTTCCCTTTTCTCGTTGTACTAGTGAAACGCACACATAAGCTGTAACACCGTATACAGGAAGGAAAGTCATACATACAGATATCTACACGCTACATCATAGAACCACCCATAACAGAAAAACTCACTTATCACGACACTTGTACGACGGACAGAGGAGGTTAGTGATCCAGAAAAATCAACCCGCAAAGATTCTACGAGTCACTGACTGAATGAATATAAATCTAAAGAAATCCGAATAGCAAGTTCCAAAAAGAAGAACGAACCACAACCAGCTCCGTTACACGAAAGGCCTTCTAGTAATCCCCAACGCAGGTTTCACGACCCAGTCCTAATTAAGAAGTCGGCAGTTCAGCATCCCAAATACCAACTATCGCGCGCCCAATGAAGGATTCATTGGCATTTGAAACTGATATAGCGTAACCCCCCCCCCTATTAAGGGACTAATGTCGCACCACGAAATAACTCGAGGCATAACCTGTGCCTTAATTAAGCCCCAAGAACCGAACACCAAATAGATAGAACACCGGATAGTGAACGTGCCCGGTGGGGATCTTTCTCGGATACTCGTGTTGCTGCTAGGCCACGTTAGACGAATCACCGTTGCAGTCTCATCCATTCCTCCGCTACCTTGCAGTGTTGGTACAGTACCCGCCCTTTTTACATAATTGCACCAGCACCCTAAAATACTGACATAGGGTAGATTGCTCTACGTTTTATGGATGCATTAGCACAAGGCCACTCACATAGACCCCAAGCGAATTAAACCGCAAAAGGCTACCACAAGACGTTTCCGCTGCTGGAGGGACAAGTGCATGTTTTTCTGCAATAGAACTCGGCCAGTTCTCTCCTTCCAGACGAAGTCTGAAGTTTGAACTGAACTCTCGGAATTGGGTAGAGTAACTATTGCTCTAAGGGCAGCAGCCATATGCCAAACCGCTCCCTCCCGTTTGGATTGTACGCAGTTAAGTCCACAACCACGCCGCTGACCAAGCCCAAACTGACGCTCACACGTTTTAAGGGTAACACTACATGGTAGAAAGTAGGCCCGTGTCAGTCATTCAGTTGACATCTATACTGGAGAACCCAACACAGATGCTATCCAGAATGCACCGTGAGGAAACGACTAACATTACACTCCCGTGTTGTGGAAAATCAGATATAGAACAAACGACGCAGTATACAGATCAGGATAAAGGAACATTGGAGAAACGCACAACAGACGTACATTGAGAAATTAGCAGTAGTAGAACTCTTACACTAACAAGAAGAACATTACGTTAACTATGAAATACTTCCAAGAAACAAACATTATCAACAAATGGTGAGAATTGCTAGAAATAATGAAGAACGGCAACAACTTTAATAGAGAGGATGGCTATAGATTACAATACTTGGAGACTCGTTATAGGAAAAATACCTAAAAACATGATTACTACAAACACATTCCAGCCTACGCCCTTAGACACGGTCCAAAAAACACACGTTTCGACGAAGAACTGACAAGGATCAACGAAGCATAGCAAAGCACAGTTATACCGGGTGTCTGGATAAGGGTACGGATCAGCTGTATTTCGACAATGATAAGGCTTAGAGGTTTGAGAAAAAATCCTTATAAGTGAAGTGGACAAATGAAATGGCTGAAAAGTCCACGATATCTCGGAAAGTTGGGCGATACGCCATACCTTTGAAAACATAATTTGATAGCTTCAGTGATAAGGTATCATTTTGCATTTTTCAACATCTCCTGAACCATTCAATTTTTTTAAATATTTTTGATCTCGTTTAAAAGAATATTTGTATGGTCTTTCGACAGAAATTGTTTGATGAACCGTTTAGTTTAAATAAATAAACTAGCGGACGTTATCTGAAACGAAAATTTCAAATAGTCTGCGAATACGTCACTAATATTATGGACGGATGAAGAACTTTCAGTAGCGCAGGGGGTGTAAATTTACGTAATTATGCATTATTGAATTGAATGTAGCAAGTAGAACATCAAAATCGCTGGATTTTAGAACCAATTCATTTATTGTACAAGTTTAACTTTATTTGTTGCTTACGCTTACAAATTGTTTCGTGCTTCCCCTATTTACAATTACCTTACATTCTATTTACATTTAATTTACAATTTACATTTTTTTTAAATACATTTCATTATCCCTCCTCTCCTCTTAACTTTTTCCTCCTTCTCCATACTTCTTCCATCCACTCCGCTCAATTTCCTTTTTCGTCTAAGATTTCCTCTATTTTCATAACCTCTTCTCTTAATTCACTGCATTTATCTTTCATGTGGTTGAGGTCTTCAGTCTCTTCTCCACATAGCCTGCACATCTTTTCTGCTTCTTTTTTCTAGTATTTGTTACCTAACTCCTCGTTCCCACATCTGAACCGTGCTATCATTTTTTTCTTTTTGTTGCTTTTATTCTCTATATCCGTTAAATATTCTGGCACCCCTTCACCCTTGATATTCTTATAATTCCTATTATATCTGCCCTCCTTTATCTTTGTCCATCTTTCTTGTTTTTCGATGTCCCTATCTCTCATTATTTCTTCCCTTACCCCAACTCCCTCTTCTCTTAATCTCTCCACTTCTTTTCTCGCGTACCCGTTTCTTTTGTAATACTCTTGTCTGCCCTCCTGCCAGTACTTCACTTTTGCTCCCTTTATTTCTTTCCAACATTCTTGCAGTATTTTGCATTTTGTTCTTTCCCTCAGTTCTTCCTCGTATTTTATGGCCCTTTTTCCTGTCTCTACTCTCATTTCTACTACCTGTACCTCCTCTCTCACAATATACCCCGGTGTATCTCTGTCCAGTCCCAAAATCCATCTATAATTTTTTTCCTGTAGCCCCTCTACCTCCCTCCACTCCTTCCAGTCCCATATTTCTGCCCCATACATCATCACCCCCTTTATTAACTTTTCAAACAACTTTCATTTTTCTATATCCATCTCGAATACTCTTTTCTCCACACCTCACACTTGTGGTATTAACCTGTTTCCTTTCCTCACTCTTTCCTTTGTGTTCTCCCTCCCTATTATCCTGCTTCATCGTGTAGTCCAGGTATGTAAATTCCTTCACTTGCTGCACTTCCTCATCCCTCCATTTCCACTCCTCTCTTTTTCTTTTCCGCCCTCCTTTTCTAAATACCATTATTTTTGTTTTCTCCGTGTTTACTTCCATTTCTTTTTTTTTTCGTGTATTTTTCCAGCGTTTTCATCATCTCTTTCATTTCCTTTTCCTCCTTAGCCACCAACACTATGTCATCCGCATACGCCAACGACCATACCTTCGCTTTCCCTACCACTATCCCTCCTGTCTGTTGTCCTCTCATTGTCTCCTCCAGATCCCCCGTATATACTGCGAACAGGCTTGGGCTCAGCGGGCATCCCTGTCTCAACCCTCTCTTTGTAGTGAATTTCTCGCTCTCGTCCACATTCACTTTGACCCTGCTCCTCGTTTCTTCGTAGATTTCCTCTGACTCTCTCTGTTGCTTTCTCCATCATCTCTCTCATTTCCTCCACACTCTCTTGTAATCCCTTCCCTACCCATACTGTTTTCCCTATTCTCTCTTTATATCTTTTTATACCCTCTTCTGTCCACCTTTTTTTCATTATGTACTCCTCATCTTCTTCTCTTTCTTCCATTGTCAATTCCAGTGGTTGGTGGTCTGACTCTACCCTTTCTCACACTGTAAATGTCTTCACCTTTTCTTCAGCCTCATTTGTCATTACAAAATCTATTATTGATTCTCCCCTTCCTCCTATGTACGTATATTCCCCCATTCCTTCTTCTTCTCTGTTCCCATTCATTATTTCCCACCCTTTTTCGTTGCACATTTCCAGCAGTTCTTCTCCCTCTTTATTTATTACTTTGTCCTTTGTTGTCTCTTTCCCATCCCTTTTCTTTTTCATTCATTTATTGTACCAAATACTATTTTCACAACTCAAATTTTTCTTTAGAAATACTGTCCCGATTTTTGTTTTTATGAGTGTACCTTCGTCTTCTTTTTTCATAGACCATTGTATTACTCTAAGAAGTAGACTAAATAACGACACGTCTAAGTACCAAAAAGGAAAGGTTTATTTATATAAACACAACTAGTACATAATACGTTTGTATTACAATATCTTAAAGTTAAATACAAAATAATCTTACCTAACTAATGCTTTTGATGGCTTTAAGGGCAGCATCGTCTAACGATGAAGCAGTTTGAATGGGTAATCCAGAAGTGTCTATAATTTTTCTAGCTTCATTAACGTTGGTTCCTTGTAATCGAACAACCAAAGGTATTTTAAGCCCAGCAGACTTGCACGAATTGACTATTCCGTTGGCAATAGTAGAACAATTAACAATACCCCCAAAAACATTGACTAATATAGCTTGAACATTTTTATCGGCCGTTAAAATCTGGAAAGCGGCTGAAACCTGTTTTTCACTAACTCCTCCACCTACATCAAGAAAATTGGCAGGTTCTCCACCATAAAGCTTTATGATGTCCATGGTGGCCATAGCTAAACCGGCACCATTCACCAAACATCTAGAAACGTAGCATTTGAGAATGCTGTTGTGTAACAATTTTGACAAAACAAACCCTATGTTGCCGTTCATGCCAATATAATTTAAATTATACGAAGCTGCAGTGACCTCACGAGGATCTTCCTCTTCGTTGTTTTCCATCGAAAAAATCGATTTTTGTCTATATTTCGCATTATCGTCAAAATTCAACTTAGCATCTACAGATATAACTTCCGCTTTGTCCGTCTCTACTAATGGATTTATTTCTAGCTGAGTAGCATCTACTTTTAAAAACAACTCCCACAATTTCTTTATTTCACGAACGGCCTTTTCTCTTAAAGGTCCTTTAAACTCTAAAAATTCTGCTAAGTCTCGCGCCTTCTCATCTGTAACTCCTATAATCACCAGTTTAGAATAATTGACGAACTATAATCAAAAGTACAAACAGGAAAAAGTGTAGAAGCCAACTAATAAGAGGCAAATGTACAACTAACGTAATCAAACTAAGAGAGGATATAGTGATATAGTTTCATATTGTCAAACTATGCGTTCAAGTAAATATAAAATGATAAGATGTGTATGAGGAGGAGTTATGTAGCACTGTTTACAAAAATGTTCCATGTTCTAATAGAGAATACGCCTGGTATTTTAGTGTGGCGCGTGACAGTGAAGTCAGAATTTTACCTTTTATTCACTTATTGCCTGGCAGAAACTGTACCAGCGAAATTCTATAATTGTCTTTACATAGTCAAAGACAAAGATTTAGTCTACAATGTCCAAATGCCCACAAGAATATTTTACCATCAACTGTATAACATTTTCCTGAGAAAGAATTCAGGAGAACGTAATTATTCTGTAGATCAACGTGTATCGTCTTCTATTCAATAGTGGCAAACATTGAAGAGTTATTCATAAGGGTCAGTAGATGAATTAACAAGGTCCTAAAGACGGGATTGCAACAAAAAAAAATTAGCTAAATGGTCACTTTCAAATCAAAGCAGAAAGACAAATTTAAACAAGATGAAGGTACATACACAAGTGTATGACTGACGGCATTGAAGTTTCTTAATTATGATGTAGCATTTAGAGCTAAACTGAATTGAAATTTTGTAATGTATATCAGCAGGTATCCTACCATAACTAAGTCAATATTTGATAAATGTTTCATGAGTACTTATCACACAAAACTTAGCCATTACTCATCACATTCCCAGGCAAAGGATTTTAATCTTACAAGTATCAAACATATTTACCTTCAAAAATATCTACAGGAATTGTTTTAATTAAGTGAGGAGTTTTTTCAGCTACAGTTTCAATATCCATACCACCTGCTGGTGAAGCAATAATAACTGGTCCATTTTTCTGACGATCCATAATAATCGAAATGTACGTTTCACGTAATATATTAACACTTCTAGCAATCATAACTTTCATAACTGGAATGCCTTCTTTTGGAGTTTGTTTTGTAACAAGTCGATGCCCTAACATCTTATTTACAATGTTTGGAATATCACTAAAACTACAACAAACAGTTTAAAGTTATTATAATAAGCATTTAGGCGTTTACTTTTTAGTAATGTGCACACCGCCTTTAAAACCATTGTCAAAATGACCCTTACCTCGACCCCCTGCCAAAATCTGAGCCTTGATCACGTATTCATCGGCTCCTAAAATTAATTTAGTAAAAACCCAACTTAATCGAGACAACTTACTAAATGTATTTAGCTCGTTACTGCTGCTTGTATCGACCATACAGAAGTCTTGTATAGACACTCCGCATTGTTTTAAGAGATGTTTGCTTTGGTATTCCATTAAATTTAAATATCGAACGGGGACCTGAAACAGCTGCATTCTAGATTTTAAGGTTAACTCATTTTATATTACCTTAAAATTAACATGTTTTAGTTTAGTCCAAAGAGGCGACATTATTAAATACAGTAAAAGAAAAGGGAATAAATTAACTCTTGAAAATTTTTAAGTACAAAGTTCAAAATGCATTCATAACAAAAGTTTGAAAGTTCAACAACTTTATTTTTCTAGGCAATTTTATTCAGAATTACCAACCTAAACTAATTTATACTCTTATACCATGGTATAACTATTAGTGTTCTTTTTTGACAAGCTCAACTTTTATGTTATCGTCATTAACTTATACTTAAGATTAAATATCACGCTCGTTATATCATACATTTGCTATTACAAAGTAGTAAATTGTAACAAGTCGGTCTATGGGTGTAAAGAAACCTCCACTTTAATGTATATCTTTTGTGAACATTTTTCAGAAAGAAATAGCTTATGCAGAGCTATACCAAACGCCTACGTAATAAAACTTTTCTTTTTCACACCCATTCAACTAGGTTACGTTTTTATTACATCATTTTTACGTTATTAGAATACTTTTCATGTTCCTTTCTTTGAAGTGAGTTTGAGTATGTGAACCTCAACGTTTTTTGGTTGTATGAGGTTATACAAATTAAATACAAGAAAAATACAAAAATTACAAAACGATAGTAACACAAAATGTCGTACAGTTTTTACGACTCTGTAAAAACGCTATAATTTAACCAATAAACTTGTAGAAGTTTAGCAACATTAATCTCAGAGCATAACAATTTTGTTTATTTAACTTGATTGGTCGTTTTAGGGTGCATTGGACAGTAGAAGTACTTTTGGGCATTGTTTTATAGCTTTGATGTTTGATTATGGATAAGCCATGTTCAGATAGGATTAGTGCAGCTACTGCTGTACGCTCTGATGAAAGCGTTCACATATGCTCTATGTTTTAATTTTGAACGTTGTATATATAAATGTTCATTTTATTGAGAACGACAAGAACCCACTAAAAACATTTCCCTAAGTGTAAGTACTACTTATCTAGTAACTTTACTTTCTTGATTGTCTTTACAGGTGTAGGGGTTAAGCTTAATAACTTGTTTTTAACTTGTACGTACTTGCTTATTGTTTCTTACTTGAGAAAACATTCGGTTTAAAGCTTTTAAATCGTTTTAATTGCATTGGACTTGTATGGAACGATATATCTGATCACCAACTCACTGACAAGCTCTATTTTTAAATCTCTATTTAGATTATCACTGCTTATATACCAATGAGCATCAACAATACTTGCTTTGAAATGTTTGGATAACTTTTAATTTAATTTAATAACGTATTCTTTGGTGAAAGACCCGGTGTTTGGCATGGTTATTTTTATTAACACAAATTTCATATCTTTTGTGACATTGTAGAGCTTTAATTTCGCTTTATAATATCGAAGTATTTAACATTTTTCAAATTCATCTAGATTTTAATTTTCATTTTATGTATGTATTTAGTGCATTTGCGTCGTGAAAAGTTTTGTTTATATTTCGTTTTTGGTTGCTCATGTTTAATTACGTCATAATTTCTTTCGTCTCCTTGTTTAGTTCATTTTGCTTTCTGGTTGTCTTTCTTAAAGATTTTACGTCACAGATTTCAAATGAGGTAGGGAAACCGAGGTTATAAAGATTAGTGTTTTTTGAGTTCGCAGACTTCTTGCTGGGTTTTTAACTTTTAATATTCGGTATTAGTGTCTGTAGAGATAAAGAAAAGTGTTTAATGGAATTTTAACATTCAGGAGGTCATCGTATTTCGTATATTTTACGGTCTTGGCGTTTCACTTGATCCCTTGTTTAAGTTTTGTATCGTGGAATTGTGTGTTCAGCAATACTGGCAATTTTTTGATTTTTGAACTTGAACTCACGACCATCTTCACTAAGCATTTAGGCATCGCGTTTATCAACATATTTTGCATGTAACAAGTTTTGTCCTACATCTTTATGTCTACTCTCTAACAATCCTTTGCAAGTTTTTAGTTGATCTGACTGTAACTTCACCAGCAGCCATGATAATAGCAGTGTTATCGTCAAATGTGGCTATAAATTTTAGGAAAAACTTACAAAAAGTACTTAGCAAATCGTACTTATATATAATCTCGGATTTTGGTTATTGCCAGAGGAAAAAATTAAAAAGTGTGGTGAACTCAAAATTTTACATTATTTACAGCACTTAAATAAAAATCAGTTTGTGTTACCGCACGACGAGCGAGTTTTTTTGGATGCACTGACACGTCGGCACCTGTGTTCACTAAATACTTAACTTTATCGTTTTTGTCCGTAACGAAAAGGCGGCATTGTTTTGCCTGGCCGTCTACTGCCGTCTCAATAGACAGATCTACTCGTTTTTTTGGTAATTACAAGGCATGACGCACTTACGGGCTTTGCTTCCAAACCGATTATGATAAAAACAGAAGTTTGGATTAATGCCCCTTGGCTTCCTTCTCGAGCTGGAACGTCTTCTTTGTTCGCATCGATTGCAGCTTCTTGACCGGCCATTCTGTTTTTCCAATTGCCCCAAACGACTCGAGATGGCGCTAATATCGTAGACGTTGGTGGCGCTGATGTTGCTTAGTCTTTCGTTGCGGCTGCAGGCGCGGAGGCTACGGCGTTACAAGATGGCGATCCGGAAGTACAGCTTTTCGGCCATGTTTCCGACACCTGATCTGCTAGCTTGGCTGCGGCATCGAGTGGTTGATCGCTGACGGTAGCAAGGATGGCTTGAGTGTACGGCGGCAATCTGCTGCTCCATATAGTTCTTAAAAATTTGTCAGGCACTGTATTAGCTGCCAGGCCTCGAAGATGTCGCAGGAACTGACTTGGTCGCCTGTCTCGTAATTCTTCAAATTCTAACAATTGTTTGGTCTTTTTTTCTTGTGAGGTCGAAAAACGTGCGATTAACAATAATGTCCACTACTTCTGAAGCGTAACGCGCTTCAAGGTTACTGATTACGCAGTAATATTTCTTCACATCGTCCGTTATATTGTTCAACGCGAACTGCCCTTCGACTTGAGCAAACCATGCTGCTGGTTGCGCTGACCAAAATGGTGGCAATTGCAAGGTAACGCGATCGGAACCGTTATTGGCATTGTTATTTGGCATGTTTGAAACGGCATCGGTATTCGGCATGTTTGAAACGGAACTTTTCACTCGCGTTTAAAGATCACGTCGGGGTCACCAATGTAGTGTATGGGTTTTTAAATAAATTGAAACAATTAAACACAACAAAAGAATGGCTGCAATGGATGCAACGAGTAGGTTATTTGCGTGCTTTCGCGCGGGTCCGGGAATGCCACGGCCTCAATTTGCCCTGTTTGCATTTCCAGTTTTGTAAGGGTTTTTGTCCCCTACTTCACTAAAACAAGCTTCTATTCTATTTATAGAATGCAGGTAATTTTGACAAACACTTAACTACGTACCTAATACTAACTATTTACAGAATCTATTTACATAAATAAAACTAAAAGCAAATAAATTCGAAAGATGCCTATATAAATAATTAAGCGTAAAAAGACACAGCTTAGAATCTTTACGTAATCTAAACAAAGCGTGCAGAATATGTGATAAAGAAAAGAGTATTTGAGTACTTGAGGCTGCAATCAATGTTATAGACGTTGATTGTTAGACATAGAACTTTCTACGAGTCTCCACTTATTACTGTTTCTTTGAGCAGTAACAGCGCAGTTGGTTAGATTCGTTTAAGATCAGTCGCCCGTCGAGTATGTGGTCTTCCAAATTTTTTTTAGATGTTACTCGATTAAGTTTTCTAGTTACATAGCGTATACCTGTTTGACAACATACCTTGCTTACTTATTCTACGTACTTTTTCTTATATATGCGTTGTTGGGCTTGCGTTGCCAAATCTTTCATTATAGTGAGTGTTTTAGTCCTATACCCATATAGCAAATAGACATCCAATGGATATCTTGCTGTGGACATTTCGGTATTCATGAGATGCTCGTATTAAGTACTAAGAACTTCCAGTGTACATCTATAGGACGCACTGATGTCACAACTTTGAATGTCCGTATGGCATCCATACAAAGACTCTGTAGTAGTTCTGTTGCATAATGGCAACATATACGGTTTATTGCTTGTGGGATATTTAGTGGTTCTTAAAGAAAATCGACAGCTTGTGTTATAGGAGATTAAATACTCCGAGCATGAGTAGATGGTTTGTGGTGACTTAAAGGTGGCTGGGATGTTACTCGGACAGTGGGTTTACAATTTTTTTTGTGCACTCGGCAAGAACAGCTTGAACTTTAAGAGAGAATTTGGAACCTAGGTGCAAAAACGTTCTGCGTATGAGTTTGGCGAATCGCAAATTTTTGTCAGAAATTTTCTGGTTTGTTAGAAGCAAAGTTGATGGCATATTTATTGGCCCTGGCATTTGAAAACTTACGCAAGACCTTAATTTTGAAAATGTTATGAATGGAATGAATTTAAACTAGTTGTTTTGCAGTTTTTGGCCAGTGAGAAACAGCTTAATTACAAAAATATAGTTCGAAACATTTCAAGAACTTGGATGTAACATGAGTGTGAGGGTGTATTTTTTAAACTGACATTTAAATTTTTCCCCTGGAAATGAGGAACAAGGGGACCGTTTCCACCAAGATATAAAGTATATGGAGAAACGGTATCAGGGTTGCTGGGCCCAACTAGAACTTTTAGTGATTGCAACGCGGCAACAACAGTCGTAGGAACTGTAGAGTGACTTGCTATTGATATCTATAGAAAAATATCTTTTGTGGATATTGTTAAATATAATAATAATAAAACCTATTAACCACAAGAGTAAGTAAATATTATGTATTTAAAAAAATACAATAAAGAATTAAATGTATTATACCGGGTGTACGAATAAGGGTACGGAGCGGCTGTATCTCGACAATGGTAAGGTCAAGAGGTTTGGTAAAAAATCCTTATAAATAAAGCAGGCAAGAAAAATGCCTGGAAATTATTTTGAGGTTCGTAACTCTGTCGCTAAGGGTCGTTACTGCTATATCGAAATAAAAA
Source organism: Aquatica leii (assembly GCA_035610365.1). Classification (NCBI taxonomy): domain Eukaryota; kingdom Metazoa; phylum Arthropoda; class Insecta; order Coleoptera; family Lampyridae; genus Aquatica; species Aquatica leii. The sequence goes on from CM069439.1 coordinate 32,738,163, forward strand.
TTTAGAGTATCTCGGAAAGTTGGGCGATAAGCCATACCTTTGCAAACATAATTTGATAGCTTGAGTGATCATTTTGGTTTAATGCATTTTTTAATATTCATATTTTAATATCTCCTAAACCATTCAACCTATACAAATATTTTTGATCTCGTTTGAAAGAACATTTTATGGTCTTTTAATAGAAATTGTTTGTTAAACTGTTTAGTTTAAAATAAATTAACTAGAGAGAATAATCTGCAGCTATTACTCATTTTTGTGATTTTTGGAAAAAAGTCGAAATGTGTTTTCAAAATTGGCTAAGCGATTACGAGATACTGGCAACGTGTAGCCTATTTAAGCATCTGCAAGGATTCGTAAAATACATATCGAGGAATATATTATTAACGTTTTGTTTTACGTGCATTACGATTCCACCTTAAGCATCAGAAAGATTTCGAATCCTTAAAACAATTCTCCACGAGATTCTTCTAGAGAATAATATGCATCCCTACCATATTGTTTTACATCATCGAAATTTTCTGTCACTAATATTATAGACGGATGAAGCAACTCTCAGTAGTGCAGGAAGTGTAAGTTTACGTAATATACAATGTATTGCTCTAAGCAAAACCCACATCAATATCAAAATCTATGAAGTTTAAACGTATGGTCTAGAATCGTGGTAGGAAAAATTATAGGACTACATTTTTTGACCAAACTTTTAACGGAGGGAAATTTTAGAATTTTTGAATGTTTTTGTTTCATCACTTTTAGAAGACGTTTTCTTAGAAACAAAAAGAAAGACCAGCTCGATGGTTGTTCGGCGCACCCTAGCCGATACGTGCGTCAGCATTTAAACATTCACATCGTGTTATTGGTTCTGGTTTTTCAAGAGAAACACAACAATCTGGGAAAATATGATGGAAAGAATACGAAATGTTATTACAAGCTGAAATTGAAACAGCGGTCTTTTCTACCGAAATAAATAAATTCGTCAAGAATGATGGAAGCCAAACTTTAAGTAAGTGTTGTACCCTTTGTTTATTGTGTTGTTGTCAGTAACTTTTTGTTGATCCGTTGGTCTTTGAACACGCTTAAAACGTAGTTTTGAACTATTGCAGTGATTTGTTTTTTTGTAAAATAACTTAATCCGATTGAGATACTCAAATTTTTAACATTTTTTCTTATAAATCGAGAACGGATGCAGATATATTGATGCGGTTTTCATTCAAATTTAGCTAATTTTATGACGGCTAAAAGTTTGTTACGAAAATAGTGTTGTTATATTTAACTTTTTTTCAAAAATTCTTCTAGTCGTTTAAGTTTATTTATTTTAAACTAAACGGTTCTACAAAAAATGTTTGTCGAAAAACCATAAAATGTTCTTTCAAACGAAATCAAAAATATTCAAATAGGTTGAATGATTCAGGAGATATTAAAACGTAAATATTGAAAAACGCATTGGCCTCCCTCTGTCTTATTATGACAAATACGAAAAAATGCCATAAAGCAAAATGATACCGTATCACTTAAGCTATCAAATTATGTTTTTAAAGGTATGGTTCAACGCCAAATTTTCCGAGATAGCGTAAACCTATGTGTTTTTATAGCAGTTACGCCTCGTACCAGTGGATTTACGAACTTCAAAATAATTTCGAGCTATCTCTCTTGCCCACTTTATTTATAAGATTTTTTTCCCAAACTTCTAGACCTTACCAATGATACAGCCGCTTTGTACTCTTATCCGGACACCCTGTATATAGCGAAATAACAATGACTTGCCGTAGTTTCATTACGATATTAAAATGTTAATGGAAAAGTATAATTTTAAAGAAGTAAACAATATTCTTTGTGGATGTTTATAAGAAATCATTTTACGTATATCTTATAGATATGACGTCCATCAAACATCGGATTATGAATATTCACTATACACTCATGGATATATAAACATCATGTGAATTTACTATAGATGTGCTGTATGGGTAAGTTAAAAGGAGCAACGCTTATTCTTCGTTCTTAAGTACTAAGAACTTCCAGTGTACATCTATAGGACGCACTGATGTCACAACTTTGGATGTCCGTATGGCATCTACACAAAGATTCTGTAGTAGTTCTGTTACATAATGGCAACATATACGGTTTATTGCTTGTGGGATATTTAGTTGTTCTTAAAGAAAATCGACAGCTTGTGTTACAGGAGATTAAATACTCCGAGCATGAGTAGATGGTTTGTGGTGACTTAAAGGTGGCTGGGATGTTACTCGGACAGTGGGTTTACAATTTTTTTTTGTGCACTCGACAAGAACAGCTTGGACTTTAAGAGAGAATTTGGAACCTAGGTGCAAAAACGTTCTGCGTATGAGTTTGGTGAATCGCAAATTTGTGTCAGAAATTTTCTGGTTTGTTAGAAGCAAAGTTGATGGCATATTTATTGGCCATGGCATTTGAAAACTTACGCAAGACCTTAATTTTGAAAATGTTATGAATGGAATGAATTTAAACTAGTTGTTTCGCAGTTTTTGGCCAGTGAGAAAGAGTTTACTTACAAAAATATAGTTCGAAACATTTCAAGAACTTGGATGTAACATGAGTGTGAGGGTGCATTTTTAAAATTGACATTTAAATTTTTCCCCTGGAAATGAGGAACAAGGGGATCGTTTCCACCAAGATATAAAGTATATGGAGAAACCCCAACAAACACAAGGATGTCCCAAGGATGTCCCGGGGACATGTAGTTGCGGATCATTGAATGTCCCAAAGTCATCCCATTTTGGTTCTGTGTACGTCTTAGGGACATTCATGTAACGTTCTTTTAGATGGCTGTAGGATATGTACTATATATGTATATTATATTTTTATCAAGAAAAGTACCATTTCCAGTTAAAGTACATCTACATTGTGGTTTTTTCTATTGTTTCTTTTATTCAGTAAGGAGACTTAACGTACTCCTCTGCGACTAGACGTAATGAATAAAAATAACTTTATCAAATAAAATACAAATTATTATTACATAAAACTATATTTTTAAATAATAATCCAAATTATATTCAATTAAAATAAATTTAGATTATTTCATTTTTTTATCTTCTCGATCCCGGTATTCTTCGGCCCTCCTTAGCGAGTTTTTTATACTTTCTTTCCAATTTTTTTAAGTGCGCCAGTAACAATGCAACTACATAAGAGATAGTAATCGTCATGTAGAGTCGATAAAAAAGTTAATACAAAAAGCTTATTTATTTGGTATTTCTATGTAACCAGAATTTACATTTTTCTAAATTAAAGAATTGATAAAGTGATACTTCTTTTGTAGAATTATTGATTGATTTTTTTGACGATTCTATTATTGATTAAATCATAAGAGATGATCGATTATAACCAGTTAAAAATTGTTTAAATCGTTGTTTAAAAAAATTTTTGTAAACGGGTCAGTTTTGCAAATTCATTAAGAATTTTTCTACGTTTCGCAATTACATTTCATCAAAAGAATGTGGTAAAAACAAAATTATTTCTAGACGTATTTTTAACTACTTAACTAATTATTGTGGAAATAGTAATACAATAGGAGAAATACGCACCCTAATCATAATTATGAATGCTAAGAACGCGATAACGTTATAATTTCTTAGTTAGATTAGCGATTTTGTGCCTTATCGGTCATGTTGACATTTTTGGATGACTTATTGTGAATCGCGACGATAAAAGTCGTGAGATAACTTCACACTTTTAAACCTTTAATACAAAGAAAACATTTTTGAAATAACTTTTTGAGTAAAAAAATTTTTTTTTACATAAAATAAATATTTTCAATTCACCGCATAGGTATGCGCGCGAAATGGGGTTTTAAATCACCACTATTAGTAATTGTGATCTTTTAATTTCAATAAACTTTTATTAATTTTTAGTAATTCAAAATAATAATTATAAATGATGATTTTTATACATTATAAATAAATACAAGGTACCAAAAACTTACCAAATAAATTTGTTTATGCACTAAAACACCCAAAAAACGTTAGATAATGAAAAGTACAGTTAAATAAAGTAGTCAGAACACCAACAAAAACAGATACAGAGTGCAAACGGTGCAAACAGAGTGTACCACTTTGATATACCAAAGGAGCGTACGGGTATTGAGTAGCCACCAGAGAACAAGAAGAAAAGTGGGTTCGCGCACAAAGTTTGCATTTGTTTTTTCCCGCATAGGACATCCCATCGTACGTTCTTCATTGACATCCCGAGGACGTCCTATTAAAGACATCCTATATAGGTCCGTTTTAAAGCCCGGGATGTAAAGACATCATTTGGAAATAAAACGAACGTCCCTGGGACGTCGATTGTGTACTGGGACGGTATCAGGGTTGCTTGGCCCAACTAGCATTTTTAGTGATTGCAACGCGGCAATAACAGTCGTAGGAACTGTAGAGTGACTTGCTATTGATATCTATAGAAGAATATCTTTTGTGGATATTGTTACTAGTACTTTTATATAAGGGTTTTTAATACAGTTACTCATCTAAGACTAACAATAAGATAAAACCTATTAATCACAAGAGTAAATAAATATTATGTATTTAAAAAAATACAATAAAGAATTAAATGTATTATACCGGGTGTACAAATAAGGGTACGGAGCGGCTGTATCTCGACAATGGTAAGGTCAAGAGGTTTGGTAAAAAATCCTTATAAATAAAGCAGGCAAGAAAAATGTCTGGAAATTATTTTGAGGTTCGTAACTCTGTCGCTAAGGGTCGTTACTGCTATAAAGAAATAAAAATTTAGAGTATCTCGGAAAGTTGGGCGATAAGCCATACCTTTGCAAACAATTTGATAGCTTGAGTGATCATTTTGGTTTAATGCATTTTTTAATATTCATATTTTAATATCTTCTAAACCATTCAACCTATACGAATATTTTTGATCTCGTTTGAAAGAACATTTTATGGTCTTTTAATAGAAATTTGTTAAATTGTTTAGTTTAAAATAAATTAACTAGAGAGAATAATCTGCAGCTATTACTCATTTTTGTGATTTTTGGAAAAAAATCGGAAAGTGTTTTCAAAATTGGCTAAGCGATTACGAGATACTGGCAACGTGTAGCCTATTTAAGCATCTGCAAGGATTCGTAGAATACATATCGAGGAATATATTATTAACGTTTTGTCCTACGTGAATTACGATTCCACCTTAAGCATCAGAAAAATTTCGAATAACTTGCGAATCCTTAATACAATTCTCCACGAGATTCTTCTAGAGAATAATATGCATCCCTACTATATTGTTTTACATCATCGAAATTTTCTGTCACTAATATTATAGACAGATGAAGCAACTCTCACTAGTGCAGCAAGTGTAAGTTTACGTAATATACAATGCATTGCTCTAAGCAAAACCCACATCAACATCAAAATCTATGAAGTTTAAACGTATGGTCTGGAATCGTGGAAGGAAAAATTATAGGGCTACATTTTTTGACCAAACCTTTAACGGAGAGAGGTTTTAGAATTTTATAATGTTTTTGTTTCATCACTTTTAGAAGACGTTTTCTTAGAAACAAGAAGAAAGACTCCAGCTCGATGGTTGTTCGGCGCACGCTAGCCGATACGTGCGTCAGCATTTAAACATTCACATCGTGTTATTGGTTCTGGTTTTTCAAGAAAAACACAACAATCTGGGAAAATATGATTGAAAGATTAATACGAAATGTCATTACAAGCTGAAATTGAAACAGCGGTCTTTTCTACCGAAATATATAAATGCGTCGAGAATGATGGAAGTCAAACTTTAAGTAAGGGTTGTACCCTTCTTTTATTGTATTGTTGTCAGTGATTTTTTGTTGATCCGTTGGTCTTCAAACACGCTTAAAACGTAGTTTTGAATTATTGCAGTGATTTGTTTTTTTGTAAAATAACTTGATCCGATTGAGATACTCAAATTTTTAACATTTTTTCTTATAAATCGAGAACGGATGGAGATATGTTGATGCGGTTTTCATTCAAATTTAGCTAATTTTATGACGGCTAAAAGTTTGTTACGTAAATAGTAACATGTATAACTTTTTTTCAAAAATCACAAAAAAGAGTAATCGCTGCAGATAACATCTTCTAGTTTATTTATTTTAAACTAAACGGTTCTACAAAAAATGTTTATCGAAAAACCATAAAATGTTCTTTCAAGCGAAATCAAAAATATTCAAATAGGTTGAATGATTCAGGAGATATTAAAACGTAAATATTGAAAAATGCATTGGCCTCCCTCTCTCTTATTATGACAAATACGAAAAAATGCCATAAAGCAAAATGATACCGTATCATTTAAACTATCAAATTATGTTTTCAAAGGTATGGCGTGGTATGGCTCAACGCCAAATTTTCCGAGATACCGTAAACTCTATGTGTCTTCATAGCAATTACGCCTCGTACCAGTGGATTTACGAACTTCAAAATAATTTCGAGCTATTTCTCTTGCCCACTTTATTTATAAGATTTTTTTCCCAAACCTCTATATAGGCCTTACCAATGATACAGCCGCTTTGTACTCTTATCCGGACATCCTATATATAGCGAAATAACAATGACTTGCCGTAGTTTCATTACGATATTAAAATGTTAGTGGAAAAGTATAATTTTAAAGAAGTAAACAATATTCTTTGTGGATGTCCATAAGAAATCATTTTACGTATATCTTATAGATATGACGTCCATCAAACATCGGATTATGAATATCCACTATACACTCATGGATATATAAACATCATGTGAACTTACTATAGATGTGCTATATGGGTAAGTTAAAAGGAGCAACGCTTATTCTTCGTTCTTAAGTACTAAGAACTTCCAGTGTACATCTATAGGACGCACTGATGTCACAACTTTGAATGTCCGTATGGCATCCACACAAAGATTCTGTAGTAGTTCTGCTGCATAATGGCAACATATACGGTTTATTGCTTGTGGGATATTTAGTTGTTCTTAAAGAAAATTGACAGCTTGTGTTACATGAGATTAAATACTCCGAGCATGAGTAGATGGTTTGTGGTGACTTAAAGGTGGCTGGGATGTTACTCGCACAGTGGGTTTACAATTTTTTTTTGTGGACTCGGCAAGAACAGCTTGGACTTTAAGAGAGAATTTGGAACCTAGGTGCAAAAACGTTCTGCGTATGAGTTTAAGGAATCGCAAATTTGTGTCAGAAATTTTCTGGTTTGTTAGAAGCAAAGTTGATGGCATATTTATTGGCCCTGGCATTTGAAAACTTACGCAAGACCTTAATTTTGAAAATGTTATGAATGGAATGAATTTAAACTAGTTGTTTTGCAGTTTTTGGCCAGTGAGAAAGTGCTTAATTACAAAAATATAGTTCGAAACATTTCAAGAACTTGGATGTAACATGAGTGTGAAGGTGCATTTTTTAAACTGACATTTAAATTTTTCCCCTGGGAATGAGGAACAAGGGGACCGTTTCCACCAAGATATAAAGTATATGGAGAAACGGTGTCAGGGTTGCTGGGCCCAACTAGCATTTTTAGTGATTGCAACGCGGCAACAACAGTCGTAGGAACTGTAGAGTGACTTGCATTGATATCTATAGAAAAATATCTTTTGTGGATATTGTTACTAGTACTTTCATATAAGGGTTTTTAATACAGTTACTCATCTAATTAATCACAAGAGTAAGTAAATATTATGTATTTAAAAAAATATAATAAAAGATTAAATTTGTTATACCGGGTGTACGAATAAGGGTACGGAGCGGCTGTATCTCGACAATGGTAAGGTCAAGAGGTTTGGTAAAAAATCCTTATAAATAAAGCAGGCAAGAAAAATGCCTGGAAATTATTTTGAGGTTCATAACTCTGTCGCTAAGGGTCGTTACTGCTATAAAGAAATAAAAATTTAGAGTATCTCGGAAAGTTGGGCGATAAGCCATACCTTTGCAAACATAATTTGATAGCTTGACCATTTTGGTTTAATGCATTTTTTAATATTCATATTTTAATATCTCCTAAACCATTCAACCTATACGAATATTTTTGATCTCGTTTGAAAGAACATTTTATGGTCTTTTAATAGAAATTTGTTAAATTGTTTAGTTTAAAATAAATTAACTAGAGAGAATAATCTGCAGCTATTACTCATTTTTGTGATTTTTGGAAAAAAGTCGAAAAGTGTTTTCAAAATTGGCTAAGCGATTACGAGATACTGGCAACGTGTAGCCGATTTAAGCATCTGCAAGGATTCGTAGAAAACATATCGAGAAATATATATTATTAACGTTTTTTTTTACGTGCATTACGATTCCACCTTAAGCATCACAAAAATTTCGAATAACTTGCGAATCCTTAAAACAATTCTCCACGAGATTCTTCTAGAGAATAATATGCATCCCTACTATATTGTTTTACATCATCGAAATTTTCTGTCACTAATATTATAGACAGATGAAGCAACTCTCACTAGTGCAGGAAGTGTAAGTTTACTAATATACAATGTATTGCTCTAAGCAAAACCCACATCAACATCAAAATCTATGAAGTTTAAACGTATGGTCTGGAATCGTGGAAGGAAAAATTATACGACTACATTTTTTGATCAAACCTTTAACGGAGAATGTTTTTGTTTCATCACTTTTAGAAGACGTTTTCTTAGAAACAAGAAGAAAGACTCCAGCTCGATGGTTGTTCGGCGCACCCTAGCCGATACGTGCGTCAGCATTTAAACATTCACATCGTGTTATTGGTTCTGGTTTTTCAAGAGAAACACAACAATCTGGAAAAATATGATGGAAAGAATACGAAATGTTATTACAAACTGAAATTGAAACGGCGGTCTTTTCTACCAAAATAAATAAATGCGTCGAGAATGATGGAAGCCAAACTTTAAGTAAGTGTTGTACCCTTCTTTTATTGTATTGTTGTCAGTGATTTTTTGTTGATCCGTTGGTCTTTAAACACGCTTAAAACGTAGTTTTGAACTATTGCAGTGATTTGTTTTCTTGTAAAATAACTTAATCCGATTGAGATACTCAAATTTTTAACATTTTTTTTATAAATCGAGAACGGATGGAGATATGTTGATGCGGTTTTTATTCAACTTTAGCTAATTTTATGACGGCTAAAAGTTTGTTACGAAAATAGTATTGTTATATTTAACTTTTTTTCAAAAATCACAAAAATGAGTAATCGCTACAGATAACACCTCTAGTTTATTTATTTCAAGCTAAACGGTTCTACAAAAATGTTTGTCGAAAAACCATAAAATGCTCTTTCAAACGAAATCAAAAATATTCAAATAGCTTGAATGATTCAGGAGATATTAAAACGTGAATATTGAAAAATGCATTGGCCTCCCTCGCTCTTATTATGACAAATACGAAAAAATGCCATAAAGCAAAATGATACCGTATCATTTAAGCTATCAAATTATGTTTTCAAAAGTATCGCTCAACGCCAAATTTTCCGAGATACCGTAAACTCTATGTGTCTTCATTGCAGTTACGCCTCGTACCAGTGGATTTACGAACTTCAAAATAATTTCGAGCTATTTCTCTTGTCCACTTTATTTATAAGATTTGTTCCCAAACCTCTAGGCCTTACCATTGTCGATACAACCGCTTCGTACTCTGATCCGGACACCCTGTATATAGCGAAATAACAATGACTTGCCGTAGTTTCATTACGATATTAAAATGTTAGCGGAAAAGTATAATTTTAAAGAAGTAAACAATATTCTTTGTGGATGTCCATAAGAAATCATTTTACGTATATCTAACAAAAATACAGAAATACTAACACAAAACGTCGTACAGTTTTTACGACTGCTATAATTTGACCAATAAAATTGTAGAAATTTAGCAACGTTAATCTCAGAGCATAACAATTTAGTTTATTTAACGTGATTAGTCGTTTTAGGATGCATTGGATAGTGGAATTACTTTTGGGCATTGTTTTATATCTTTGATGTTTGATTATGGATAAGCCATGTTCAGATAGGATTAGTGCAGTTGCAAAGATAGTGCAGAAAAGCTCCTGCCGTTCACATGTGCTCTATGCTTTAATTTTGAACGTTGTATATATGAATGTTAATTTTATTGGGGACGACAAGAACCCACTAAAAACACTTACCTAAGTGTAAGTACTACTTATCTAGTAACTTTACTTTCTTGATTGTCTTTACAGGTGTAGGAGTTAAGCTTAATAACTTGTTTTTAACTTGTACGTAGTTGCTTTTCACATCGACCTCTTGTTTCTTACTTGAGAAAACATTCAGTTTAAAGCTCTTAATTCGTTTTAATGGCATTGGACTTGTTTGGCACCAACTCACTGACAAGCTCTATTTTTAAGTCTCTATTTAAATTATCATTGCTTATATACCAAGGAGCATCAACAATACGTGGTTTGAAATGTTTGGATAACTTTTAATTTAATTTAATAACGTATTCTTTTCTGACATTGTAGAGCTTTTATTTTGCTTTGTAATATCGAAGTATTTAACATTTTTCAAATTCATCTAGATTTTAATTTTCATTTTATGTATGTATTTAGTGCATTTGCGTCGTGAAAAGTTTTGTTTATATTTCGTTCGAGAACACGTTTTTGGTTGCTCATATTTAATTACGTCATAATTTCTTTCGTCTCCTTGCTTAGTTCATTTTGCTTTCTGGTTGTCCTCTTAAAGATTTTATGTCACAGATTTCAAATGAGGTAGGAAAATCGAGGTTATAAAAATTACTGTTTTTTGAGTTCGCAGACTTCTCTAGTACCTTTCGACTCGATATTATAGTTCTTGGTCGGTTTTTAACTTTTATTATTCCGTGTTAGTGTTTGTAGAGATAATGAAAAGGGTTTAATGGGATTTTAAGTTCCAGGAGGTCATCATATTTCGTATATTTTACGGTCTCCACGTTTCACTTGATCCCGTGTTTAAGTTTTGTATCGTGGAATTGTGTGTTCAGCAGTACTGGCAATTTTTGATTTTTGAACTTGAACTCACGACCATCTTCACTGAGCACCGGTAAGTACCTGATTTATGTTATCTTTATTTAGGCATCGCTCTTATCAACATATTTTGCATGTACCAAGTTTTGTCCTGCATCTTTGTGTTTACTCTCTAAGAATCCTTTGCAAATTTTTAGTTGATCTGACTGTATCATCACCAGCAGCTATGATAACAGCAGTGTTATCGTCAAATGTGACTATGAATTTTAGGAAAATTTTAAATACTTGGCAAATCGTACTTATATATAATCTCGGATTTTGGTTATTGTCTGAGGAAAAAGTTAAAAAGCAAATAAATTCGAAAGATGTAAAAATGCAATTTAACGCTACCTCACCAAATGCATATGCAAACAACATCAAAATTCTAATCGATAAGGCAGCGTTGACACATGGAATCACGTTTATAACTAAACTTTGCACAAACAGAACTATAAAAATAATTCAGTGTAAAAAGAGACAGCTTAGGATCTTTACGTAATCTAAACAAAGCGTGCAGATTATGTGACAAAGAAAAGAGTATTTGAGTACTTGAGGCTACAATCGATGTTATAGACGTTGATTGTTAGAGATAGAACTTTCTACGAGTCTCCACTTATTACAGTTTTTTTGAGCAGTAACAACGCAGTTGGTTAGATTCGTTTAAGATCAGCTGCTCGTCGAGTATGTGGTCTTCCGAATTTTTTTTAGATGTTACTCCATTACGTTTTATAGTTACATAGCGTATACCTGTTTGACAACATACCTCGCTTACTTATTCTACGTAGTTTTTCTTATATATGCGTTGTTGGGCTTGCGTTGCCAAATCTTTCATTATAGTGAGTGTTTTAGTCCTATACCCATATAGCATAAAGATATCTTGCTGTGGACATTTCGGTATTCATGAGATACTCGTATTAAGTACTAAGAACTTCCAGTGTACATCTATAGGACGCACTGATGTCACAACTTTGAATGTCCGTATGGCATCCACACAAAGATTCTGTAGTAGTTCTGCTGCATAATGGCAACATATACGGTTTATTGCTTGTGGGATATTTAATTGTTCTTAAAGAAAACCGACAGCTTGTGTTACAGGAGATTAAATACTCCGAGTATGAGTAGATGGTTTGTGATGACTTAAAGGTGCCTGGGATGTTACTCGGACCGTGGGTTTACAATTTTTTTTTGTTTTTTGTGCACTCGGCAAGAACAGCTTGGACTTTAAGAGAGTATTTAGAACCTAGGTGCAAAAACGTTCTGCGTATGAGTTTGGTGAATCTCAGCAAGCAAAGTTGATGGTATATTTATTGGGCCTGGCATTTGAAAAAACTTACGCAAGACCTTAATTTTGAAAATGTTATGAATGGAATGAATTTAAACTAGTTATTTTGCAGTTTTTGGCCAGTGAGAAAGTGCTTAATTACAAAAATATAGTTTGAAACATTTCAAGAACTTGGATGTAACATGAGTGTGAGGGTGCATTTTTTAAACTGACATTAAAATTTTTCCTCTGGAAATGAGGAACAAGGGGACCGTTTCCACCAAGATATAAAGTATATGGAGAAACGGTATCAGGGTTGCTGGGCCCAACTAGCACTTTTAGTGATTGCAACGCGGCAACAACAGTCGTAGGAACTGTAGAGTGACTTGCTATTGATATCTATAGAAAAATATCTTTTGTGGATATTGTTACTAGTACTTTCATATAAGGGTTTTTAATACAGTTACTCATCTAAGACTAACAATAAGATAAAACCTATTAATCACAAGAGTAAGTAAATATTATGTATTTAAAAAAATACAATAAAGAATTAAATGTATTACACCGGGTGTACGAATAAGGGTACGGAGCGGCTGTATCTCGACAATGGTAAGGTCAAGAGGTTTGGTAAAAAATCCTTATAAATAAAGCAGGCAAGAAAAATGCCTGGAAATTATTTTGAGGTTCGTAACTCTGTCGCTAAGGGTCGTTACTGCTATAAAGAAATAAAAATTCAGAGTATCTCGGAAAGTTGGGCGATAAGCCATACCTTTGCAAACATAATTTAATAGCTTGAGTGATCATTTTGGTTTAATGCATTTTTTAATATTCATATTTTAATATCTTCTAAACCATTCAACCTATACGAATATTTTTGATCTCGTTTGAAAGAACATTTTATGGTCTTTTAATATAAATTTGTTAAATTGTTTAGTTTAAAATAAATTAACTAGAGAGAATAATCTGCAGATATTACTCATTTTTGTGATTTTTGGAAAAAAGTCGAAATGTGTTTTTAAAATTGGCTAAGCGATTACGAGATACTGGCAACGTGTAGCCTATTTAAGCATCTGCAAGGATTCGTAGAATACATATCGAGGAATATATTATTAACGTTTTGTCCTACGTGAATTACGATTCCACTTTAAGCATCAGAAAAATTTCGAATAACTTGCGAATCCTTAAAACAATTGTCCACGAGATTCTTCTAGAGAATAATATGCATTCCTACTATATTGTTTTACATCATCGAAATTTTCTGTCACTAATATTATAGACAGATGAAGCAACTCTCACTAGTGCAGGAAGTGTAAGTTTACGTAATATACAATGTATTGATCTAAGCTAAACCCACATCAACATCAAAATCTATGAAGTTTAAACGTATGGTCTGGAATCGTGGAAGGAAAAATTATACGGCTACATTTTTTGACCAAACCTTTAACGGAGAAAAGTTTTAGAATCTTTGAATGTTTTTGTTTCATCACTTTTAGAGTTTCTTAGAAACAAGAAGAAAGACTCCAGCTCGATGGTTGTTCGGCGCACCCTAGCCGATACGTGCGTCAGCATTTAAACATTCACATCGTGTTATTGGTTCTGGTTTTTCAAGAGAAACACAACCATCTGGGAAAATATGATGGAAAGAATACGAAATGTTATTACAAGCTGAAATTAAAACAGCGGTCTTTTCTACCGAAATAAATAAATTCGTCGAGAATGATGGAAGCCAAACTTTAAGTAAGTGTTGTACCCTTTTTTTATTGTATTGTTGTCAGTAATTTTTTGTTGATCCGTTGGTCTTTAAACACGCTTAAAACGTAGTTTTGAACTATTGCAGTGATTTGTTTTCTTGTATTGATTGAGATACTCAAATTTTTAACATTTTTTCTTATAAATCGAGAACGGATGCAGATATGTTGATGCGGTTTTCATTCAAATTTAGCTAATTTTATGACGGCTAAAAGTTTGTTACGAAAATAGTATTGTTATATTTAACTTTTTTTCAAAAATCACAAAAATGCGTAATCGCTACAGATAACACCTTCTAGTTTATTTATTTTAAACTAAACGGTTCTACAAAAAATGTTTGTCGAAAAACCATAAAATGTTCTTTCAAACGAAATCAAAAATATTCAAATAGCTTGAATGATTCAGGAGATATTAAAACGTAAATATTGAAAAATGCATTGGCCTCTCTCGCTCTTATTATGACAAATACGAAAAAATACCATAAAGCAAAATGATACCGTATCATTTAAGCTATCAAATTATGTTTTCAAAAGTATCGCTCAACGCCAAATTTTCCGAGATACCGTAAACTCTATGTGTCTTCATTGCAGTTACGCCTCGTACCAGTGGATTTACGAACTTCAAAATAATTTCGAGCTATTTCTCTTGCCCACTTTATTTATAAGATTTGTTCCCAAACCTCTAGGCCTTACCATTGTCGATACAACCGCTTCGTACTCTGATCCGGACACCCTGTATATAGCGAAATAACAATGACTTGCCGTAGTTTCATTACGATATTAAAATGTTAGCGGAAAAGTATAATTTTAAAGAAGTAAACAATATTCTTTGTGGATGTCCATAAGAAATCATTTTACGTATATCTAACAAAAATACAGAAATACTAACACAAAACGTCGTACAGTTTTTACGACTGCTATAATTTGACCAATAAAATTGTAGAAATTTAGCAACGTTAATCTCAGAGCATAACAATTTAGTTTATTTAACGTGATTAGTCGTTTTAGGATGCATTGGATAGTGGAATTACTTTTGGGCATTGTTTTATATCTTTGATGTTTGATTATGGATAAGCCATGTTCAGATAGGATTAGTGCAGTTGCAAAGATAGTGCAGAAAAGCTCCTGCCGTTCACATGTGCTCTATGCTTTAATTTTGAACGTTGTATATATGAATGTTAATTTTATTGGGGACGACAAGAACCCACTAAAAACACTTACCTAAGTGTAAGTACTACTTATCTAGTAAATTTACTTTCTTGATTGTCTTTACAGGTGTAGGAGTTAAGCTTAATAACTTGTTTTTAACTTGTACGTAGTTGCTTTTCACATCGACCTCTTGTTTCTTACTTGAGAAAACATTCAGTTTAAAGCTCTTAATTCGTTTTAATGGCATTGGACTTGTTTGGCACCAACTCACTGACAAGCTCTATTTTTAAGTCTCTATTTAAATTATCATTGCTTATATACCAAGGAGCATCAACAATACGTGGTTTGAAATGTTTGGATAACTTTTAATTTAATTTAATAACGTATTCTTTTCTGACATTGTAGAGCTTTTATTTCGCTTTGTAATATCGAAGTATTTAACATTTTTCAAATTCATCTAGATTTTAATTTTCATTTTATGTATCTATTTAGTGCATTTGCGTCGTGAAAAGTTTTGTTTATATTTCGTTCGAGAACACGTTTTTGGTTGCTCATGTTTAATTACGTCATAATTTCTTTCGTCTCCTTGCTTAGTTCATTTTGCTTTCTGGTTGTCTTTTTTAAAGATTTTACGTCACAGATTTCAAATAAGGTAGGGAAACCGAGATTACAAAGATTAATGTTTTTTGAGTTTGCAGACTTCTCTAGTACCTTTCGACTTGATATTATAGTTCTTGATCGGTTTTTAACTTTTAATATTCGGTGTTAGTGTCTGTAGAGATAATGAAAAGGGTTTAATGGGATTTTAAGTTCCAGGAGGTCATCATATTTCGTATATTTTACGGTGTCAACGTTTTACTTGATCCCGTGTTTAAGTTTTGTATCGTGGAATTGTGTGTTCAGCAGTACTGGCAATTTTTGATTTTTGAACTTGAACTCACGACCATCTTCACTGAGCACCGATAAGTACTTTATTTATGTTATCTTTATTTAGGCATCGCTCTTATCAACATATTTTGCATGTAATAAGTTTTGTCTTGCATCTTTTTGTCTACTCTCTAACAATCTTTTGCAAAATTTTAGTTGATCTGACTGCATCTTCACCAGCAGCCATGATAATAGCAGTGTTATCGTCAAATGTGACTATGAATTTTAGGAAAAAATTAAATACTTGGCAAATCGTAGGTATATATAATCTCGGATTTTGGTTATTGTCAGAGGAAAAAGTTAAAAAGCAAATAAATTCGAACGATGTAAAAATGCAATTTAACGCTACCTCACCAAATGCATATGCAAACAACATCAAAATTCTAATCGATAAGCCAGCGTTGACACATAGGATCACGTTTGTAACTAAACTTTGCACAAACAGAACTATAGAAATAATTAAGCGTAAAAAGACACAGCTTAGGATCTTTACGTAATCTAAACAAAGCGTGCAGAATATGTGATAAAGAAAAGAGTATTTGAGTACTTGACGCTGCAATCAATGTTATAGACGTTGATTGTTAGACATAGAACTTTCTACGAGTCTCCACTTATTACAGTTTCTTTGAGCAGTAACAGTGCAGTTGGTTAGATTCGTTTAAGATCAGCTGCCCGTCGAGTATGTGGTCTTCCGAATTTTTTTTAGATGTTACTCGATTAAGTTTTCTAGTTACATAGCGTATACCTGTTTGACAACATACCTTGCTTACTTATTCTACGTCCTTTTTCTTATATATGCGTTGTTGGGCTTGCGTTGCCAAATCTTTCATTATAGTGAGTCTTTTAGTCCTATACCCATATAGCATAAAGACGTCCAATCTTGCTGTGGACATTTCGGTATTCATGAGATGCTCGTATTTAGTACTAAGAACTTCCAGTGTACATCTAAAGGACGCACTGATGTCACAACTTTGAATGTCGGTATGGCATCCACACAAAGATTCTGTAGTAGTTCTGTTGCATAATGGCAACATATACGGTTTATGGTTGTGGGATATTTAGTTGTCCTTAAAGAAAATCGACAGCTTGTGTTACAGGAGATTAAATACTCCGAGTATGAGTAGATGGTTTGTGGTGACTTAAAGGTGCCTGGGATGTTACTCGGACCGTGGGTTAACAAATTTTTTTTTGTTTTTTGTGCACTCGGCAAAAACAGCTTGGACTTTAAGAGAGCATTTAGAACCTAGGTGCAAAAACGTTCTGCGTATGAGTTTGGTGAATCGCAGCAAGCAAAGTTGATGGCATATTTATTGGGCCTGGCATTTGAAGAAACTTACGCAAGACCCTAATTACAAAAATGTTATGAATGGGGTTAATTTAAACAAGTTGTTTTGAGGTTTTTGGCCAGCGAGAAAGAGCTTAATTACAAAAATATAGTTCGAAACATTTTAGGAACTTGGATGTAACATGAGTGTGAGGGTGCATTTTTTAAACTAACATTTAAATTTTTCCCCTGGAAATAAGGAACAAGGGGACCGTTTCCACCAAGATGTAAAGTATATGGAGAAACGGTATCAGGGTTACTGGGCCCAACTAGCACATTTAGTGATTGCAACGCGGCAACAACAGTCGTAGCAACTGTAGAGCGGCTTGCTATTGATACCTATAGAAAAATATATTTTGTGGATATTTTTACTAGTACTTTCATATAATTATTATAATTATTAATCACTAAAGTAAATATTATGTATTTAAAAAAATACAATAAAGAATTAAATTTATTATAGCGGGTGTACGAATAAGGGTACGGAGGGGCTGTATTTCGACAGTGGTAAGATCAAGAGGTTTGGGAAAAAATCCTTATAAATAAAGTAGGAAGCCTGGAAATTATTTTGAGGTTTGTAAATCTGTCGCTAAGGGTCGTAACTGTTATAAAGAAATAAAAATTTAGGGTATCTCGGAAACTTGGGTTATAAACCATAATTTGATACCTTTAGTGATCATTTTGGTTTAATGTATTTTTAATATTCATATTTTAATATCTCCCAAACCATTCAACCTATATGAATATTTTTGGCTAAGCGATTTCGAAAGGCTGGCAACGTGCAGCCTATATAAACCTGCAAGGGTTCGTAAAATACATATCGAGGAAAATATTATTAACGTTTTGTCTTACGTGCATTACGATTCCATTTAAGCATCAGAAAAATTTCGAATAACTTGCGAATCCTTAAAACAATCATCAGGCATTAAAAGCTAGTAATTATAATGATACTAGACTGAACCATTACCACTAATATTATAGACGGATGAAGCAAGTCTCAGTAGTGCAGGAAGTGTAAATTTACGTAATATGCATTATATTGCTCTAAGCAAAACCTACATTGGATGCAGCAAGTAGAACATCAAAATCTCTGAAGTTTAAACGTATGGTCTGGAATCGTGGAAGGAAAAATTATAGGGCTATATTTTTTTTAACAAAACTTTAACGTAGAAAAGTTTTAGAATTTTTGAATGTTTTTGTTTCATCACTTTTAGAAGACGTTTTTTGGAAACAAGAAGAAAGACTCCAGCTCGATGGTTGTTCGGCGCACCCTAGCCGATACGCGGGTCAGCATTTAAACATTCACATCGTTTTATTGGTTCTGGTTTTCAAGAGAAACCAACACTCTGGGAAAATATAATAGAAAGAATACGAAACGTTATTAGAAGCGTGTCTAAGGCTGAAATTAAAACAGCGGTCTTTTCTACTGAAATTAGACTAAATAAATGCGTTTCGAGAATGATAGAAGCTAAACTTTAAGTAAGTGTTGTAAAAATGCATTGCCCTTCCTCTCTCTTATTATGACAAATACGAAAAAATGCCATAAAACAAAATGATACCGTATCACTTAAGCTATCAAATTATGTTTTCAAAGGTATGGGTCAACGCCAAATTTTCCGAGATACCGTAAACTCTATATGTCTTCATAGCAGTTACTCCTCGCCAGACAACGTGTTAAGACCCTAACGATTTCTTTTAATTTAAGTTTTGTCAGTTACAGCAAAAATACGATATACTTTATAAGTACACGGAGAGAAATCTGCAATCACTAGTTATGAATAGTATGTTCATAAATTACACATTTAATAAAATTTATAAAATATGAATTATATTATGATGTTATGCGTAATACGCATACAACATTCCTAAGAGTGCAATTTGTATGCGTTACGTATATTCATGTATTATGAATATGGTTTATAAATGTAATAAAGTTATGAATTGTTTTCATATTTTACTAGTTATCACTATAGTTATAATTTTATCTTAAGTTATGAACAAACCTTCTTATATTATGATACATCAGCAAAACCAGCAGAACGTTTCACACGCAGATAGTGTGTGCATTGCATCATCTACAAAAGTGATTTTATCAACTGATCAAAAGGTAAGCAAAATGTAATAAAATTATCATATATTTCTGTTTTTTGAGTTCTAATGTTTGTATATTAATTATTTTCTACGAATATACATAAGATACAAATATTAGTACTTATAACACATTCACATACAAATTTATAATTCTTGCGTAAACTAGTAGGTAACGAAAATATATTACATTATAAAGTATGTATTTGTATGAGGTGTACCAAATTAATTTGCCGTTTATCTCAATTTTACATTATATCTTGTGCGTATTTCCATATCTTAAAATTAATATTAAAAACGTTAATAAATACTAACCATCCAAACTAGGTACATATGTTCTGTTTTGTATTTAAAATGATAAGTTTCTCCGGTATCAGCTACTGTCAAAAATGTTTACATAAATTAGAATTTTAGAACACGTTCTAGTCATTTTTGCATATACGTCTAAGGTAATCAAATCCCTATCGCGAAACGATTCAAGGAATTATATTCCGGTACCTGTATTTATTACCACAAAAACATACAGTTGTCAAAGTAGTCATAGTATCCAAAGTAATAAAATAACGAGTTAAAGTAACGAATACAAAAAGTATAAGTAAGAAATAGTAACGATTACTCAAAAGTAACGAAATTCACCATCACTTTAACTTGAATTAGAATTAGATATACAAGATGTTCAAAGTTATCTGTTTATTATTGCTGTTTAGATTAATATTAAAGCTACGAATTAGATTAAATTGAAAGTTGAAACACTTTTGATCACTTTCTGTTTATTTACATTTTCTAATACACATACTTCTTGTTTCTAGATTTGCGTCGCTATAATTTAACTAAAGTATTGCAAAGAGTTGTAAAACCTAAAGGCCGTAAGAAAATAGACAATAAGGTATGGAAAGTTAGCATTGGAGATACATGAAAGTTTTTAAGTTCTGAAGTGAGAACAGTGGCAGATATGTGTAGTAAGGATGACGATAATCTAGTTTGCTTTGGTAACGGATAATATTACGTATTTATACAATAATTTTCTATAAGCTTTTGATGCCTACTTTAAAATAATGGATTTGATAAACGTTGTAATAGCGGCTTCCACGGCCGGAGTCTATACTAAGATAAGAACGTCTTCCGGGTTTGGACCGTGTCAATGTTGTAACGGAAGTTGCCAACGTTTTGCCCACTTTCGCAAGGGGCTTCATCAGGGCGTCAGAGAAATCGAAGAACTCAAAGAAGCAACCGAAATCTAACTAAACACTTCTCAAAAATTAGGTAATCAACTTGTGAACCAAGTCAGATTCTAAACTCAGAAAAGGTAAGAAAGAAAACAATAAACTTGAAAAAGTAAACGAAAATCTAACCAAGAACCACTACAGAGTTAGGTAATCAACTTGTGAACCAAGCCAGATTCTAGAATCCTAACTCTGTAGTGGTTCTTTGTTAGATTTTCGTTTGCTTTTCCAAGTTTATCGTTTTCTTTCTTACCTTTTCTGAATTTAGAATTTAGCTTGGTTCACAAGTTGATTACCTAACTTTTAGTTAGATTTCGGTTGATTGTTTGAGTTCTTCGATTTCTCTCACGCTCTGATGACCCTTACGAAAGTGGGCAAAACGTTGGCAACTTCGGTTACAACATTGACACGGTCCAAACCCGGAAGACGTTCTTATCTTAGTATTGATAAACGTTGCTGCCTATATGATAAGTAAACCTATTACAATAATTATTTGTATTCATGTTCTTCAACTTCAATATTAAAAATCGTTTTTGTTAAATTATCTTGACTGCAATAGAAGAAAAGGTTTGTGGTTAGCAACTTGTAAAATAATTTTTTTAAATTGTTGCTCAAGTTCTGTTTCAGTTTTGTTTATATTATTTACGTTTTATTTATTTGAATAATGTTTTATTTTTTATAATAATCTGTATTATTATATAATGATATTATCTGTTATTAGTTATGTATTAGTTTTTGTGTTATGTGTTCTATTTAAATTATTTAGTTGTAAAAGTATGGTGGTGTACTTATAGCTGCATTAAAATTGTGAAATCATCGTAAAAAAAATAAACATTTTTTGAAACTCGAAATATATGTTTTACTAATTTATAAAATATATATGAGAAATATCTTGTGATTGTAAGAAGAGTAAAATTAACTCCGAAATTATGATTAATATTCATAATTGTTAATACACTATTCTGAATATCATTTAATAAACAATACTTTATTTATCACATATTATGATTGGCTGCTTAAAAAGTTATTCTTTATTTAATTAGAGTTTATGAATATTAATCATAAAAAATATAATCATAAAAAAAATGTGATTATTAAGCATACATAATGAAAATACTTCGTTACTGGATGTGAATTATAATCATAATAGATGTGACTTAAATCACATGTTACAATTACCTGGTTAAAATTTTATTCTTAATATGATCATTGTTTGTGAGTATTATATGGTATTATTCATAAAGATATGATTATTACGCATATATAAAGAAATCGTTTACTTCATAACTTATGAATTATAATCATCATCGATGCTAACATGACTATTCACAAATTATACCGATGGTTTATAAATTTATGAATAGCTAGTAGTAGTTGTTTTTTATGCTTAAAATACGCATAAGTTGTGCGTCTTACGAATGATATCTGAAAACATTTCTCTCCGTGATACTGGTGTTTTTAATATTTTTACTGAAGGATTAAAATTAGCGTCTTAAATTAAATTTTTGTCTAGAAATGCGTATGATGCAAAGCTTGTACTAGCTTTTAACAAGAAAAAAAACGAATTTCTAAAATCAATATCGAAATTACTACATTGTACATTGTTTTCAAATTTTAAGTGCATTTTTGTGCGATTGTGTATTGTAATAAAACAACAGTTGGTTTTTATTTTTGTTTTTTATAAAAAGCATTTGTATTCACTCATTTATGCAAAATTTGCAAAGAAATGCGTTATAATAACGTTATTGCTACTTTATAGTTTTGTTACAAACAAAAATAGGTTTCAAAATAGAAAAATGTGTTGACTTTTGTCGTGAGTACAATCCAACTGTAAGCTAAGATTTAGTTTTAATCTTGATTCATGTATATAGATTTCGAAAGCTTTGTTGGTCGAAAAAGTTCATTTGCTCTGCGCGTTTTTCAAAATAAATCTGAGCACGTCCTGCATATACATCGTAAAATTTAAATTATTTCGGTATTAGATTTTTTTGTAATTTTCTCGATTCTAAAGACTAAAAATTTGTTTTTATGAAAAAATAGGTTTGCGGTAATAAATTTGAATCGATTCTTATTCTCGGTTCCTTTCCTATTTCATAAAGAGACGAACTTAGTGAGCTAAATGCAACAACTATTCGACGTTCAATACTATGGCGCTACCCACACATTCATCCCCAACGTTTATCTCTCTTCTATACAACTAAAACTTGTAGCTCCGCGCAGTATAAAGGAAGTGTGATTTATTCACATCCTTTTGTAGTTTTCGCTATTTTTCACTACGCTACCGTCGAAAGCATTTAAATAATTTTTACAAAGAGTGAAGCTTTAATTTAAAATCAAAATACAAAGCGGAAGTCTTTATTTGATTAAGCTTTACAACATTTTGTTGGCACTACTACATTTCTTCTAACAAAATGCATTTATTGCTAACTTAAACCTTATTAGTATAAAAATAGCTTTTGAGTAGTCAATACGTTATTACAGATAACGGAAATTACTCTGACATATCCTCCACGCGTCCTGTTTCATTACTTATGTCCTTGTTTTCATATCGTATTATAGGATTTGTACAAATTTAGATCAGAAAAAGTGATTTCGTAAATACGTATGGGTGTTTCTAAAAATATTTTTTGAAAGATGCTATTCTTTTCAAGACGTAATTAATTTTAACATAAATCCAAAGAAAATTTGGTTATTTATATTAAACTCGATATAAAGCAAAAGAAACTCTATAACACATTGTTTACTGTCTGTACAAAGACTTTTCTTATAAGTACCGCCAATGTAATTCTAAAGCTTCAAACACCTACGTCATGACTTCCGTTTCGCCCACCTTCATATTTTTCAGTCAAACTTCGTTTAATATTGAAACTGTAGAATACAGTTAAATTGTACGGGTGCGTTTTGAACATTTTCATCGTCATTACTTCAATAAACTTCAAATACAAATATAATTCAGGAATTTTTCGTTTAATTTAACACGTCAACAAAATGTATTTCGTTATTCTTCGATACGCAATAAATCGTTTCTATATATCGTGTGTGATATATAGCATATCAGTTTGCTTGGTCGATTACGGTACATATAACAGCTTGATTACACACAAAAAAAGTATTTTTATTTTCAGACAAAAATTTATAGTAACAAACGTTTTTGTTTTATAATTCTACGTTAGTTTAGTGCGATGTAACAATAGTAACTGTCAAAGTTTCACCCAGTTACGTAAGAATTTTGGTATAAGTAAAGCTTACACTGACAAAATTACATCTGAAACTAACGAAGAAACTTTTGAAATGTATACTGAAACTTTGTAAAACTAATTAATGCGTTCGATTCTAAATATTAGTCATTCCAGTAAACGCAGAAACTTATTTCAACGTCAACATGACAGTTTTAAAAACTTCTTTTTTTAAATCATCTTGAACAACTAAGTGATATGTTGTACACGATCACGTAAAATAAATTAGAATTGGTTACTTTTCGCACTCTAAAACACAATAATAAATAGACTATTAATTTAATATTTTTATCTTTTGTATGCTCGTTTAACCAAATATTACAATGTGCATCAAATTCAAGCATTAGAGTTTAATTGAACAATTGTAAAAAGGATTCAAGTCAGTGAACTGAAATTTTGCGATAAATGCTTGGTGCCCAAATCAAAAATACAATGCATGCTGCACTATATGGCAAATAAGTCTTTCAATTCCATAATGTTAAGTACTGTAGACCAACTTTTATTAGAAATACAGTCTAAGCCGGTTATAACGAACCACAAGGGACTTCAAATACTAGTACGTTATAAAAGTTCGTAATAAACGGTGATCATAAGATTTATATGTTTATTTAAAAAAAACTACACACATATACATACATATGTATATAAGTATAACTTCTTGACATCTATCTATCTAACTACGCATTTTAAAAAAAGTCTGTAATTTTCTTTTGTTTAAGTTTCGTGGCCCAATACAACTTATCAACGCAATTTTCTATTTCCGCAAACTGCTTAAAATAGTCTGAGGTACATTGGAAGATTGTAGAAAGCACCGAATTTCTTTTTTAATTGCCGCCGATATCAATTTAAAAATGTAGGGTAGAGTGCTCCAAGAGTGCGCACTTAAGGTTTAATCAGGTGTAAAATCCAAACAAATTGCGTTGAAGATACACTTTTTTTTATTTAAACTTCTTAATACCTAAACAACAAAATGAAATACAGTTTGCAAACTAAACGGCAATACTTTCGGAACAAAATGGAATTTATAAAAAAATACATTTTGCGCACTCTTATAAACCCGTTATTTAAGAGTACGCATTTAGGACTATAAGAGTACGCACGTAATTTTATGCACATAGTTCACATATATAAATCCAAAACCCGTGTACGCACTGCACTTTTCATGCCACCATTCAGCACACGATATGCACTCAATCCAGTCCTCTGTAACAGGTTCTTTAAATGTTTTGTTGCAACCTGGACAACTCCACATTTTTTTATGGGGCGGTGTTTTTGCCTTCTTTAAATCTGCTTTTCCACAGTTGGCCTGACTGAGGTTCACCTCCAATTGCCTTTTGAATTTCCCTCGCGGGAGCGTTTGTGGTGGTGCCATATTATCGCCCATATTTAATTTGACCTTAGGTTATGGGTTTTTCTTCTCTTCTTCTGCGATCAATTGGTTTTACTTCTACGATTTGTTGATCTAATCGCAATCGATTTGGGTAACGGAGAAATGGTTGTTAATTTTATATATGTTGATGATGTTCCAGGAGTGTTTGATAAATCAGAAGTAGTGGTTCCGCCGTTTATGACATCTTCATTGGCAAGAATATTTTTCTCAGTAGTAGAATCTTCGAGAACAACGGTTGGGCTGTCAAGAACGTTGGGAGGATTTCCAGAGGCTGGTTCAGAGATTTGATGTGCTTGAGTATCTGTTTCAGACGTAGAGTTACCAGCAGCTTCTAATTGAATGACAGGCGCTTTTAATCCCACAGTAACTGTAACTTTAGCTGGATTTTCCCGTTCTGTGACATAAGTGGCCATGAAGTCAGCTTCAGTAAATATGTCATTATTAAAGGGACATATCCCTGTCGCTTTAAAGCCTTCAACCGCATTTGTTATAGTAGCAGCTTTCAAATATGCAGGTGCAAATATTGCAGCAATTTGGTAAACCGTAATTACCCGCCCTGGATGGTTCGTCAACCATTTTTCACATTCGTTGGAATAGAACTTTTTTAACGGGTCGAAAAAACACCTGTCAAGTGGCTGCATACGGTGGCTACTATGGGGAGGAAGTGTTAATGCCATAATGTTATTTCGTCGGAAAAAATCAATTGCTGCAATAGAACAATGGGAACTGTGGTTATCCATTGGTTGTTCCTTTGTTGGCTTAGCATGATCTCTAAAATGTGTGGCATAATCAAGAAACAGTTCCCGATTTATGAAACTACTATCGGACACCATTCCAATTATAGATGGCGGAGCTCCATCTAAAAGTTCCGCTTTCATTCTTTTACGTGGATATATAAATGCGGGAGAAATAAATTGTCCACTAGCACTCATTGCGCACACTACACTCACATTGGTTCCCTGTTCAGCGCTGGATATTTTATTGACACACCTTTTCCCTTTTGTGGAGAAAACTTTAGGGGGCTTGTTTGGGACAGTGGAAAATCCTGATTCATCCATATTGTAAATTGCATGTAAAAGGAATTTATATTTCTCCATTAACTGAGAGAGATTATCGTAAAACCGTTTACACTGTGGTTCATTAAATCCAACAGCCCTGGCGAGACTAGTAGCGGTGGGTTGCCTCAAAGTAACATGTTTGTGCCTTTCCAAAAATCCACGCAGCCATCCCCTGCCCGCCATTTTTGAAGTTTTATCAAAACGATTTTCTAACTTATTTTTTTTGGCGAATTCAAACGCTAGACTTCTTAGACCTCTAGAAGTTAACCCGTAAAACATGTTGTCAATTGTTTTTACATAATTGCACAACTCTTCTTCCATTTCTGGTGTTAAAGTAATGTCGTATCTTCCCAGTTTTGTAGCTACAGATGTCCTTTTTAGCCTTTTTCTTAACGTACTTTCTGCCATTCCTACAGATTTTGCCACGCTTCTCTTACTTTCTTCATTTTCAACCCTTTTTCTTGCTACCTCCATAACTTCTGGTGAGCATATAGCACGCTGAGAAGTTCGTTTTCTGCCAGACGTACTAAAACAAAAGAAAAAATACTTTTATTTTATAAAAACATACTAGTTTGTAAGAGTGCGCGCGTACTCTTACAAAATGAATGACTGCGCACTCTTACAAAACGAGCATGTTTTAAAAAGCACGAAGGCTGCCCCCGTCTTGGTTGAAAATTCTAAACAACGGTATGATTTCAACGATCACTTGTAGTTTATTGCAGGTATGATAAACAATGGACGTGAAATTATTGAAAACTACAGTTTAAACCAATGTCAAAATATATTATCAAAACAGTTTAAACCATTTAAACTTACCTAATAACGTTATTATCCGTGTTTTTTTACTTAAAATGCACAAGATATATACAGACACTGCACTTAATCGGTAGCAACTAAAACTTTGCTGCTGTCGATGACGCGTTCCGAAAATCGACGAGTGTGCACTCTTAGCACATTCTACCCTACGTAAATTCTTTAAATAAGGTATGTTTTTAAGCCGGATGAATAGCTCAGTAAAGGTTTACGTACACAATTCGTTTTACCTAAGTACCTAACATTTTTCCAGATAAAATTTCTGGAATTTATGTTTCTTTATTGTAGTGAGGTAATATTTTTAAGAACGTTATAACAGACATATCGTTACATACGGGTTCGTTATAAACGACGTAACTTTGTATGTATTCTTATGGAACTTTGTTTGGGACCGCAAAAAATGGTTCGTTATATGCGACGGATCGTTATATGCAAGGACGTTATGGGCGGCTTAGACTGTATATAGATTGGAAGTGTACATGAGCGTCTGCATTACATTTTCATTTGTAGATTATCGTAAGCATTTTCTTGCATGTAAACGAAAATATTTATTTCTTTATTTCTTGCTTCGTCTGCATCCTCTGGAAACTGTGCTAACAGAAGCAGAAAAGAAGCAAGCACCATTCATAATCTTGTACATACTATTCATGTTGCTTTTGCATATAGTCTTTGAATTTTTTTGACTAAATAAGGTGACTATTAGCGATCGTTTGTAAAATTATGTAAAATCTTTTGTTTATTCACCCCAGTTACATTTGCACTGCATGTGTAGTTAACTCTTTTGGCGGTGTGTCTATCATTAAGTTCCATTACCTTGACGAGGTTTACCAATAATAACTAACACAAGCTTTTCTCTGAATTTTTTTGGTATAGTTTTTTTCTTTTTGATTTTTTCTTCTCTGCTTTAAGCAGACTTTTTTTTTATTGTAAGTTATATAATATCCCATAGAGGAAAGTACCATAGGCCCAGGCTTGGTCCAGGCTTGGCCCAAGTCTGTACAAGCCTGAACTTGTTTTGGAAAAACTCTGGAATGATAACCATGGGCCAGTCCTGGTCGCTAGGCCTGGGCCATGCTCAGTTGCCAGACCTGGGCCATGCTCAGTTGCCAGACCTGGGCCATGCTCAGTTGCCAGACCTGGGCCATGCTCAGTTGCCAGACCTGGGCTATGCTCAGTTGCCAGACCTGGGCCATGCTTAGTTGCCAGTACTGGGCCACGCTTAATTGCTAAAACTAGCTCAAAATTAAATGCCAACAATTAAGCATTAATAAAACAATGGAATAAATAATTGTATGAACGTATTTACACTTTATTGTTATTACTTGTATTATGTACTATTTAAATTACATAAAGTTTTTGAATTACTATTTAGATCTCGTCTTAAATTATATTAACATTTAGCTAGTACAGTGATTATTCTCCATCACTATTCACATTCAAGTTCAACTCATTTTGGCACCTTTTGTTTGATATTTTTTGGTTTTCTGTATTACTAGGGTCATTAACGTCACTCGCACAGCTGATGTTTACACTTTGATTATTTAAACTTTGCCGCTTAACATCTAAATTAGTTTTTTTATTCAAGACTTTTTTGGTTTATTTAACGCACGCCATCTTTAAACTCTAAGGTAAGAATCAGACATAATTACTTTTAGTATCCTCGCCTCGTCAACCAGTCTTGAACTAAGCTTGGGTCCCTATGGAATAGGAAGGCTGGGTTATCCAGGCTTGGGCCAAACTTGGATTTTCATGGAATGGCCAAGGATGGGTTATACAAGCTTAGGCCAAGCTTGGCTAATAATTTGCATGGCCGAAGCTGGGTCAACCAGTCTTGGCCCAAGCTTGGGTTTCCATGGAATAGCCAATGATGGGTTATGCAAGCTTGGGCCAAGCTTGGGTAAGAATTGGCATGGCCGAGGATGGGTCAACCAGTGTAGGACCAAGCTTGGGTCCCCATGGAATGGCCAAGGCTGGGTTATCCAGGCTTGGGCCAAACTTGGATTCTCATAGAATGGCCAAGGATGGGTTATCCAAGCTTGGGCCAAGCTTGGCTAATAATTTGCATGGCCGAAGCTGGGTCAACCAGTCTAGGCTCAAGCTTGGGTCCTCATGGAATGGCCAAGGCTGAGCTACCCAGTCCTGGGCCAAGTCTGGGCCAATACAGGTACGCCAAACTTAGGTTTCCTAGTACTGGCCCAGGTCTAGCCCCGTTGTCTAACTCTGGGGTTTCCTGTATGGGATACGCAAAACTCATTCTATAAATTTGATTCAGCAATGCAATGTTGAAAAGCCAAATATATAGGCTTCTTGTCGTTCTTCCCTACCAAAAATAGCACATAGTATTGTGGGTTTTAGGACTTTAAAGCGCGCGTTTTATTTATTCTCAAAAAGTAACTTCTATCTTTACTCCCATGACTTGGGAAGCCTTCGCGCACGTCTCATGCCACACTCCCAAAGCCAATATATGCAACATTTTCCTCGTCTAATCTATATAAACTTTAATATATGATATAACAAATTAGAAACAATAGTTAACTAAATCTAAGTTTAACCTCTCTGGAATTCTAACAACTCTACCACTTTTTGTTTTATTTTTCAGGATTTTGCAAAAAGGTTTCTTTCCCATTATCTTGATATGAGCCGTTTTCTTGGTTTTCCAAATTATTAACTTCATCGGTTTTATTATTAATATTTAATTAATTAGTTTCAACAATTTGGTTTTTGTTTTGGGTAAACACACCACCGTTATCATCCTCTATTTCATATAAACGACGAAAAGAACTGTTTGCAATCGCTCTTCATGTTGTCCGAACTTTATCATCAACTTTCGTTTTAAAAACTACTGCTTTCTTGTTTTGAATTTTGTTTAACGTTTTCGTATTTCTGTTGTAATAAGATTTTATTCGTAATTCATTTTTTTGATCTTGTTAATTATTTCTTTTATTTATTCTGGGCTGAAGATAAAGTTTAGATACCTACCGGTATTTTACTATTTAAGTTTCTGTTAAATAACAGATTAGCAGGCGATAGCATTCCATTTTAGCTTAACAATTTTTACATTAGATTCCGCAAGCCCATTGGATTGTGGATCATCCGGAGATGAAGTTGTGTCTTTAAACCCATACTGCTGCGAAAAACGTTTAAATTCTCTACTTGAAAATTGCGTAGCGTTATCAGAGATAATTTCTAAAGAAATGCCATGTCGTGCCAAAATTGACTTAAAGTGTCAAATAACCGTATTCGACAACAAATCCTCTAATTCAGTAATTTCAATAAATTTACTATAATAATCTACCACTATACATAATACAGCTAGTTAAATTCAAAATCAGTACCCAATTTTAGCCACGGTAATGAAGGAATATCATGAATTTGAATTTCTTTAGAATTAACAAAAGAATTTGCATATCTACTGTTTAGTGAGAACACGCTAATAAATTCGTGAGTTACTGGAACTGTGTGCTACTTATCCTAATTGAAAAATTGCCAATTGGACAAATTTTCTGTCATTGATCTATTATCTTACCACCCACAGCTGTTCTGTCATCACTCGTGAGTAAATGTTGTTTACATCGACGTATTTTACCTGAATTTTTCATTTTTCAGCGCGTGTTAGCAAAAGGAAATTTAAATATTAACGAACTATTTGTTGGGATTAATAAGAAATTCTCAATAGAAAATGAAGTAAAATGTTTTAATTTGGAATTCACAACAAAAATATGATTTGATATTAAGTTTTGTATTGGTAATTACGTTTTTATTGGACTTAATGGGTTTATTTGTTTATTGTTTATTATTAGCAAGAAGTAAATACATACAGCGTGTATTAGTGTGTTCGATTAATTTAAAAGGTGAAATTATAGCATTAATACAAGCAAAAAATGTCAAAATTAAAGTTCTGATGCTGACACTAAAAATGAAAATAAATACAAAATAATGTTATCACATAAGACGTAGTTAAATTAAGTTTTTGTTCTAAGATCCAGTTGCACAATCATGGTTTAAAACACAGTTTAGCTAAACTTGATTTAATTTAAAAATTTTATTATATTGTTGGTTAGCACAAAACCAACAACCGGTAATCTGACAATGTATAAATGTACACTAAAAATACAAAGTAACTCGAAGGTAAGATATTTGCCGAATGAGGTAACGTTACGTAGATCAGTAAAAATACGTACTTGAATAAATAAATACACTGCAAAAATAAAGCTAAATATGCAAAACTGTTTTTAATTATTCTAACTATTTTTTTAGAGTGCATCAGCAACTAAGGCTATTAGCACTTCCTTGTTTTTATCTTACTATTTTCTCAAATATTTTCCTTTTCTTCTTCGCCTAAGAATTTAAAAACCTTTTTTGCGCGTTGTACGTCATATTCTAGCATATCATTTAAACATTTATTTTCAAAACTATATTTCCTTCTCATTTCTACTAAATTTGGGCATTCCAAAAATATGTGCTGGACAGTGAGAACCCCCTGACACCTGTCACATAATAGGACAGCAACATTTTTGACAAGGTATGACGATGTGATTTGGGTATGTCCCAGTCTCAGCCTCCTGATTATCATTTGTTTTTTACGCGTAAAGCGTTTTATATAACTGCCGCTAACTAAGTATGTTATTGCTTTGAGATGTGTACCACTTTGTTCCCACTCTTCTTTCCATTTCTGGTGCATTTTTTGTTTTACATAAGATACAAGTTGTTTTTTCTGGGCCTTAGTCATTTGGAGCTCTATAACGTGTCCTCTGCGCCATGGTAGATAATCTGGTACGTAGCTGCGGTGTTTGACTGTCATAGTAAAGGAAATGTCGTCTTGATCGCCGTGTCAAGATAGGAAGTGTACCGGGCGTGTTTGGATGATTCTGGGTTGCTTTCTAACGCTGGCTTAGTCAAGTTGTGGTTTCCCCATATTCTAATTTTATTTATGTATGAAAGAGCCAATATGGTTCTCCTAATTGTGAGCGGTGGAATACCGTATTCTGCATACAAACTTTGACGAGGTGTTGTATAGAAGGCTCCAATGGCGTACCTGATACCCGCATTATGGATGGCGTTTAAAGTATTTAGAGTTGATTGTGCTGCCGAACCGTACACGATCAAACCGTAATCTAACTTAGATAGTACTAGGGACTAGTATAGGTTGAGAAGTTGGTCTCTGCAAGCGCCCCATTTGGTGTGTGAAATACATTTAATGAGGCTTAACGCCCTGCTAGCTTTCGCCTTGACTTTCTCGACATGACTTACATATCTGTCCATATCTGGTTAAAATTTGCTAGCATGGAATTCTTAAAAGGAGCGTCGGCTTGTTTGCAAAATTCGTATTGGATCTTGTCTTTACCGGGGCATTGTAGTCGTAGTCTATGTCGGAATTAAAGTCGAGGTTCCATTCTAATTTCAGTTTCCGTTCGCGGAGATTTTAGTTGAAGTTTTGTGAGCTGCTGACCTGCTCAAAATGTCCGCAAACTTTTCGACTACCTCTACCGGGTTGGTTAGTATTACTCCATCCACTTTCAAAACAGGAGAACGAAAGGGCTGTTTATATCCGGAAATCTTACGAATTTTCTTCCACACGAGCGAAATCGGAGATTCGGAGTTAATCGAGGACACGTACTTTTCCCAGGACTTTCTTTTGCTCCGCAATATCGTTTGACGCGCTTTTGCTATGGCGCATTTAAACGCAATCATATTACTTGTTGTTTTGTGCCTTTTAAAAGCATTGATAGCTCTCTTTTTCTGTTTAATGGTCTTTTTGACATTATCGTTCCACCAAGGAACCTGTTTTTTTCTAGAATGATAACCTCCACATTTAGAAACGGAAATCAATGCTACGCTCTCAATGTGTCGTGTCAGGAGGGATAGTCGTTATCAATGTCGGTTCCGGCCGGAACAACCACGGCAGGTAAGTTCGTTCTAAAAAGATCCCAATCTGCCCTACCAATATTCCATCTTTCAGAAATATAATTTTCTGGAAGATGTAAATTCCATTCCATCGTGATGGGAAAGTGGTCGCTATCGTACAGATTGGTGAGAGCTTTCCATTGGATCTTTGGTGTGATAGTTGCGGAGCAAAAAGAGAGGTCAAGGGCCAAAAAATCGTTGGATCTGGCGTTTAGAAAGGTAAGTGAACCATCGTTGAATAACGTTAGACTGGAGTTACTGTTTATGAAACTTTCTAGCAGTCGTCTACGAGCGTCTAGCTTTTCTGAACCCCAGACGGGATTGTAAGCGTTGAAATCGCCAACAAGCAGGTAGGGATGTTGTGCAACTGAGTAACTATGGATTCAAGGTCATCGAGAGTCCAATCAAACCGAGGTAAGTATACGTTGCATACGCATAAAGTGAAAGGGTGCGTGAGCATAACGCACACAGCGTGTAAATTAGTAGCAAGCGGTATACGTCTCGCCTTGATGTCATTTCGAATTGCGATGACTACTCCACCACTTGCTCGCTGGACGGTTACGGTATCTTGTCTGAAAACCTCGTATTCTTTTAGAGAATACGGTTGTCCTGGTTTCAGATGGGATTCTTCTAAGCATAGACAAATAGGTCTATATTCACTGACTAGAAGTTTCAAGTGGCAGTAACGTATTACGAGGCCGTTACAATTCCACTGGATTATGTAAGACATAAATAATAAATAAAATATAAAGACATGTAGACAAATAATATGTAAATATAGACGAACAAAAGTGTATAAATATAACTACGTAATAAATAAATAAATATATAACTCTGCTAAATCTAAATAAATACGATAAAAATATCACAAAAATATCAGGTCGGATTGTTTACGTTTATCGGCAGTCGCCAACTGCAGATCGACTGTGACGCCTGAAGAATTGGCGTGTGAACTAGACGAAAAGCTAGCTCTAGTACTTGGTGGTGGCATTGTTGTCGTTTTTGAAATAAACACGTCTTTTAACACGGTTACCAAAGTGGTTTCTTTTCGACCATTTTCGCATATGAAATACTTTGTTGTTGTGTTGGAAGGATTACTTTCCTTTGGGCTTCAAGGTAGGACAGATTTTCTTTTACTTTTATCTTTTGTATGGCCGTTTCCTGTTTGTATACAGGGCAGTTCCTCGAAATGGCTTTGTGTTGCCCTTTACAATTAACACATTCTGTTGGTTCTTTACACGGTTCCCCTTCGTGTAATTCTTTACCGCAGACGCACAATTGCGTATTGCTACACCGTTGTGCGGTGTGGCGTGTGGGACTTATACCTTCATCCGGAGCGGGTGCCCCTAGGGATCCGAAACGATTGACATTCATTTTATTCCCACGTGTTAGGACGAACTATACGTCGAGTGCGGCAGTGCCCTTACCACAGCAAGGCTATTTACTAAAAAGGGTCGCCAGGTACTTTCAAGACAACCGTTCGCGACTTCATAACGTGAAGCCATTCATCCATTGGCACGGTACGTATAACACCTTGGATTAACAGATTTTTTACAGAGGTTTACTCCTCTGCGGGCTAGGCGATAAAGCCAAGCCCCCCGTCCGAGCAGAGACATGACCTAACTCTGACGGTGTATACAGGTAGAAGAAAAGTTTCTTCTCCAGGTCTATCGGGTACCACGGGTTTGGCGATCCCCGTACTGCCTATGTGAAAATAGACAGCCCCTGTGGGATTTTTGATTCAGGGTTTACTCCTCTAGATCCGTCGCCATTTGCAAAAGCAGGGTCACCTCTTGGAGGATGTAGCCGAAGCTACGGGCGAACGGTCTTGGACACTGAGAGGCTAAAACCAGTGTCGCCGTAAACTGCACATCCTTGTATTACGCATCAAGTGTCCCTGGTCTACGACCTTGACTCTATTCTTAACTATTAGTGCATGTTAGTTTTTAATTGCGCAGCAGCATTCCGCTGAGTTATTTTTGATACAACGACGATAATTGATAACCAGGCTGCAGCCCATAATTTACAGAGAAAAAGAGATTCAATACCACCGGAGCTTGCAAATAAACAAAAAATGTTCTTCCTATTAATTGAATTCACATGCACTGAATAAACTTCAATAAAAAAATTAATGAAAAATTGGTGTTTGTTCATGTATAGAAGCAAGCCTGATAAGAAAATTGATAACATAAACCGAAATTATGATTGCTATAAACGATATTTTTTCTATGTAGTAGTCCGTTTTTTAATAAAGTGATAACATTATCGATGATTGCAATAAGTGGCGTGCACTGTATATTTATTTTTTCAGAAACACTTTCTTTTCATCGTTTAAGACTTAGTGACCTTTCAAGTTGACAAACAGAATCTTTCTCTAATCAATGGTAAATACCAAAAAATGATTTGCGTAATATATGATTAACAGTTTCTTAACAATAAATACACGGAAAACAAAATAAAATTTTAGAAAAGTACTAGTTCTGTTATTCTGCAATGGATCATTCAAAAATGTTATGACAAAACTAGCATTTCATTTACATCTGCAATGCTATTATAAAAGGAGTTAATCGTTCTCATCAAAACATTAGATAAATTGCAAAAATGAGAGACAAAACTAAATAAAATTGTTTTATAAAAAAACACAAAATTATATTTGTTTCATCATCAAATTTGTTTTTTTAGTTTCTATAATTTACAATAAAAATAATTTGTTTTTGCAATAACTTATTTAGACGAACAATGAGACAAAATTATTTATTTTAGTTTAAATGCGAAATAGAATCAATTAATTGCAGAGTAAATTAAATTTTATTTGTTTTCAGTCCATCTATAAAATGAGTAACAAATTTAAAGATTATTATTATTTAAAAAACTATCAAATTTTTATAAATTTTCTTAAAAATTTCCTGAAATTCCCCTTTTTTAACATACGATTTCAAACAACGTTTACTTAATAAAGATTCAATTAGTCACTGTAACTACATTTACAATTTGAGAATTAATTTAAAAAAATGTTTTTTTTTATTTATTGATTTTAAACTTATTTTTTGCCAAAGTTTATTTTGTTATAAAAAATATATGTATTTATATTAAAACATTTCTTAGAATGATTATACGTTTTTAAATCTGCTTTTGATATAGTCTATAAAGCTTTTTTACGTTATTTAGTTATTTTTAACAACATAATATCTTTTTAACAAAATGATTTTAAACACTAATTAGTAAATTAATAATAATACATTTAATTAAATTCAAAAAGTCTTTTGAAGTATCTTATAACAAAAGTAATTTTAAAGAAGTTGTAGTAATATAACTAAATGTAAAGTAATCAAAATTAATATAATTTAACCAACTGAGATAATTTGAGTTAAAAAACATCAACTTGTAAATTTGTTTATTTCAATCTATTAAATTACATTGCTATGGAAGCTAGAACTGGAGTGTGTATTTTATTCAAAAGAAATTTCAATAATCTACTTTGGTTTGAAGAAAAAACTACAGGGAGAAGATACAAAAGTACAAAAAGAAATTGAAAAAGTATACTACATAAACAATTCAAATTATAAAAATTCTTTTGTTAATTTTAAAACTGAAGCGAAAGTAGCAAATACACTGACTGATTACGAAATGTACTGAAATCATTGCTGTAAGTTCATTTAGGATTGCGTTGACGTGAGACTATTAATCCAATTGAACCTTCGATCGGCGTTTTTTGTGTTTAGATTTATTAACGGCATTATAGAATAAATTTAATTAAGTAAACGTCAAGTTTTAATTCAAATTTGTTCCTGAAAAGAAAGCTTCGCGCTAAATTCGACGCTAAAGGCGGTCATTACTGTTATAAAATATGAGCCGATGGCATCATTATCCTCTTGTTTGCATAATTCAAATTTTCCTCATCTTTATAACTCAGTTAAAAAACATTCCTTTACGTTTATTAAAAAACATGTTTTTTTCTATATTAACCTTTAACGAATTTCTTAATATTATTAACCTAAATTCTATTCTTACGATAAAATTGGCACCGGTTTTATTAGATTTTCAGCACCTGCGCTTTTTAAAATATTTTTTTAGGAAGATGCTATTACTTTTGTAAGAAAGTTATTTATTTGTCTTAATTTAAATTTATAGATAAAAACTTTTTACAGAATACAATTCTTAAATTAAAACTGAAGCTGGTTTAATCAATATGTATATAATCAACAATTCGTCCTGGTTTTTCAGGATTATTAAAACTCAAGAAAAAACTATTGTGTATCAGCCCGAGCAATATTTCCATCATAACTTGAATCGAAATTACAGCAGCTAGCTTGAACATATAATCTCCAAGTGTTATTTAGTGGCAACCCCGAATTCAGGCTTAAAAGCCAATCGACACCTAATTTATTAAATTACTACCGACGGCAATAAGGCAGCCATAGATTTCGTAAGCAAAATGTTTATGCAAGAGCGTCACGTTTGTTGTTTAGACAACGATACTAAAGTAGCTACATAATGAATCTTACGTAAACACATTTTGTTAATATTACATAAGATTTTAGCAGTGCTTGTTTTTCTTGTCTTGTTGCTTGTATTATTACGGTGGTTTAATTTTTTATTAATATTCAAACAAACTAAATTTTCAAAATCGATAATTACGGTTGTCATTAATTAACACTTTTTTTTTAAATATTCATTTTTGGTAGCTTTTCATTTTTTCCAGGCATAAACGCTTTTAAAATAATAATTTATTTACTTTTAATGAAACAATTAACTGCAGCTTGTATTTTTTTGTTAGAATATGCTTATTTCAATTGCTTTAATTTTTCAACGATTGCGAAAATAAAGCAGAAACAGGTCAATTTTAATATCGCAGGGAACGATTTTTGACGTTTAAAGGGCATTTGTATAATCCCCCAGCCCTACCTTTAATTTTTTTTCTTCTTTATCAAGTGCATCTCCTAACGGAGATTTGCTAAGATCACAGCTAGGCGAACTTTATTGACAACAGCTTTAAACAATTGAGGTTGTTGCAACCACTAATCTTTCTCTGCATTATCAGTTGTAAAAGGGTATATTTAAGACCTCTCATTACATAACACAGATATTGTAGTTTTCTGTTTGTTATGGGGTTTACAATTTTGTATTATTTTTGCATTAGATCTTCCACATTCTGCGGAAACACTACAGTTCAAAAGCTTGCAGTTTATCCATGTAAATTTTTTTATATGAATATCACCACTAGTAAATATTATTTTTATTTTCATAAATGTTGATCTGGCTATTTCTGTTGTCGTTCTGATTTCTTTTGTGTAATCGCCCGTCTGCACATTCTCTAAGACTGTGTTTGCTATTGTTAAGTTTATATTGTCAAAGCCGGATCTATAATATGGCTTTTTGGGCTGCAGCCCAAGGCCCCGCAGATATAAGGGGCTCCCAACCCTCATTGAAGACAATGGACAATATTGCGAATTAAAGAAAAATAATCTAAAATCATAAGATCAGTAACGCTCACGTCAATCAACCCGTGTGGGCGGTGTGCGCGCTAATCGAGCGGAAGTTTTTGGTGTATTTTTTTGCAAACGCATTCAAACTCAAACAGACTTTATGCATCAGTTTATCACCGCAATTTCTGTACGCGACGTCAAAGTAAAAATTGACTAAGCGTTTTTGTTTATAGTGTACTATATTTACAGGTAGTTAAAAGTTATAGAAAGACCTGATTTTCTCGTATTTTATTTTACTTATAAGATAAGATTGTAATAAAAAATACTCTGACGGAATAAAGAACGTATAATTAAAAGTAAAAATAATAATTTGACCACGGCAGCAATCGTAAGCACAGACCTCTGGGTATGGGTTTGAATGGAAATAATTACAAAGACATGAACTCCGTTAATTTATTAACTATACTTAATATACTATTTACATTAGAGAACAATGAACAATATTTGAATTAAACATATTTAGAATAAAACAGTATTTAAAATAAAATATTAGGGCGCCAATCACCTTTTAAATTGGTGATGAATAAAAAGCGTAAAATCTTACACCTAATAAGTAATTAATATTAAATGCAAAAAAAATAGTAAACGGTTAATTTGTTATCGAGTGAACAGTTTTAATGACACAATCTAATTATTTGAAGGTAAAATGCAGTATCTTAATTTCAGTTGACTCACCATATGATATGACGTTATCGTATATCTTCTATTTTTAGCACATACTTTGTTGTAGTGATAAAATTGTTCAACAGGAATAAACCAATGTATAATAAACTTCAATAACTGATAATCCATTAATTAAACGACAAAACCAAAATAAAAGATCCAGAATAAAAATCCATTAAACGAAAAGATCCAGAATAAAAAGAAAGACCCTAAATATAAATAATTAGAATGGTTTTTTGAATGACATGATGTACTCACGTTACACCTTCAATGCAACGGTCTTCAAAATAAAGTCCTTTGTCTAACTGTATTGCGCAATATTCCGAAACCACTAAAAATGTTGAATTCAATAGAAAAATTATATCAAAATAAAGGTAAACTCACCAATAATTAGATGGAATGAATAAAAATTAAATTGTATGGGTTTTTACGCCATAATCAAGAAAATGTGTCTTCTCCGCATCACTACGACACACACGCCAAGATTGTTCAAACGGAAATGCCAGTTTAAGCTACAACTCAGGTAGATTTGAAACAACGCGACGTTGCCATTGTTGCCAAACTGAATAAATTTACGTGCAATATTAGTTGCAAAAATAAACGATTGTAAAATTGAATTTTAATTGTAATGAACTCAAACGGGACGTTACAAGATTATTATACCTGCTTTTAGTAAGTAAATATGAATCACAGATAC
Organism: Aquatica leii; assembly: GCA_035610365.1. Taxonomy (NCBI): domain Eukaryota; kingdom Metazoa; phylum Arthropoda; class Insecta; order Coleoptera; family Lampyridae; genus Aquatica; species Aquatica leii. Next base: position 32,778,084 of record CM069439.1, read on the forward strand.
ATCGATTATATTTCTCGCTCGGTTCATTTTCAGAAAAATATCTAAATCGTATTTTATAACATGTCTGCTAGAAAATATAGAAGTGGAGCTGAAAAACGAAAATTACAGTTAGATCGAGAAAAAGAAAGAAATAAATGTGCAAAAATTGAAACTTTTTTAAAATTAGAATCAGAACATAAAGACGGGAATGTAATAGCTACAAATTCATTAACAAGCGAAAATGAAGGGACCTTAGCCGAAGAAAATCCAACCAAAGGAAGCGGAAAATCGCAAGACCAAGAAAAAAATACCAATGAAGAAAATGTGCAAGATCTTGACCACCATCAACCCTATGATCCCTCTAAGAACGATATTGTTGTTCAGCAAGAGGACAGGAAAGAAATTTATAAAATATTGAGTTTGAGTTTGAGAAATATGTTGAGAGTTGAGAGAGAGAGAGAGTTGACGTGGGCTTGTGGCCAGTATTGCTAAATACGCTATGATTTTATTAATGGCATCCTCCTACATGGAATGACAGACTTTCAAAATAAAGATCCGAAAAATATATATTCAGCTTTAATAAAGAATTACAAAAAACAAAACAGATCATTTTGAAATAGATATTTTATTAAGAAAATGAAAAATAGCCAATTATTGGGAAGGTCGTGGTTATGTTATTCAACCAGCATTGCCTTGCAAACTTTTTTCTAAAACCCATTCTAAATACACAGCCGGATTTTCTGATTGGAAACACATAGGAACTTGTTTAGAAAATCACGAAAATTCTAATGAACATAAGAATTCAATGTTAGTGTGGTTGACACGAAGAGAAAATAAGTCTGTTTTAGACAAGCAGCTTCAGCAGCAGATAAAGACAGAAACAGAATATTATCACAATGTCCTAAAACGGGTTATTGCAGTGATATTTGAGTATAAAGGGCTTAGCATTCAGAGGTTCCGAGGAAATATTTGGTTCTCCACATAATGGTAATTTTATGGGTGCTCTGGAACTATTGGCAGAGTTCGACCCATTCATTTGTGATCATATTGAACAACTAGAACTGCGACCAAAACCAATAATATCATACTTATCAAAAACAGTATATGAGGAAATAATTGAGATTATGGGAAAACAGATAATTAAACAAATTATTACTCAAATAAATACAGACGACACAAAGTACTATTCAATTGTGATGGATTCAACCCCAGATCTGTCTCATGATGACCAACTTGCTATTGTATTACGTTACTGTTTTCGGGGAAAAGTGTATGAAAGATGTGTATCGTTGATTAAAATTAGTAGTCATACTGGCTTATATTTATTTAATATTCTACAAGACTTTTTAGAAACAAATCGACTCTTACTGGATAATTGTAGGGGGCAGTCTTATGACAACGCTGCTAATATGGCGGGTCACTACAATGGTGTACAAGCACTACTACAACAACAAAATAAATCCGAGGATTATGTGCCGTGTGCTGCGCATTCCCTTAACCTAGTTGGTAAAGAATCCGTTAAGGTTGTAACCGAAATGGAGAACTTTTTTGGAGTTGTGCAAAAAATATACGTTTTCGTTTCTGCTTCGACTCATAGATGGGAACTTCTAACTCGCGAAACAAAACTAAAATTTACATTAAAAAGTTTAAGCCAGACCAGATGGTCTTGTCACTATGATGCTGTCAAAGCTTTAAAAAATAATTATGATAATATTAAGAAAATTTTCAAAAGTTTTAGTAAAAATGAGGGTGAGAAAGTCGATTTTCGAAATGAGGCACAAAATTTATTTAATAAACTGGCAAAACTCGATACCGCAATTTTAATTATTTTTTGGGAAGAAATTTTAGAGAGATTCAATTTAGTTAACAAAAAATTACAGAGTCCTGGTTTGGATATTTGCGAAGGTAACAAGTTAATTATGTCATTGAAAGAGTTCGTGAGCAACAGACGACATCAATCAGATCAGAAACTAAAGAAATAGAAGAGAAAGCTAAAAAATTAAGTACCAGTGTGGGAACAGAATACAGTGACATAAACAAGGGACGCATTACTTCAAAATTTTCAGATAAATCTACAGATAAAGTCTCAGTTTACGGCGCAGAAAAATTTAAAAGAGACACGCTAAACGTTGCTTTAGATAAGCTGATTATGGATTTAAATAGAAGAAGCCAAGTCTATGAGACATATAGTAAGAAATTCAAATTTTTAATGGATTTGCAGGACAATAATATGGAATCTAAGCTAGAGTCTTACACCTCTTTGAAATGTTTAAGCTAATTTATGAAAAGAAACTTAATGATGTTTTCCCAAATTGCTACACTATGTTAAAGATTTTTTTAACGTTGCCAATCACAAGCTGTGAAGCGGAGCGCTCTTTCTCCAGGATGTCCTATATAGAAAACAAATATAGGACAACAATGTCGAACAATCGACTAAATTATTTATCGGTTCTGTCCATAAATTCAGATTTAACAAAGTACTTACAATGTGATGAGCAAATAAAGGAATTTGCAGCACAGAAATGCAGAAAGGTTGCTGTATAAAATGTAACTATAAACATGTTAAATTATTTTGCAATAGTCTTACAGTTGAGGTCTGTGTAAGTCATACTCATATTAAATAAAAAAAATATTTCATTGCCCTAATATTTTCCTATATCGTATACTTATACATCATTATAAAAAACAGTTTTTGACAAAATGGCAAATAGTTTGATTAATTAGGTAGGCCCCCAAGTAGTGTTAGCCCAGGGCCCCACAAATTCACGGTCCGCCCCTGAGTTAATGGATAACGAAAATTCTTGTTAAACAACAATTTCTGTTTTTTAGTAATTAGCGCAAACACTAGTCTCCTCTAAATTGTATGTTTAGGATAATTTATTTTCTAATACAAACATTTTCCGTTTCTAACAAGTCAAAATAGTATCGGGAAATTAAAAAAACGAATTTGTTTTAAAACTTGACTGCATAAAGCTTAAATTTAATAAGAATTTTTTTTTATTATTAATTTTTTGTGTTAATATTTTTTCTACCAAAAAATTAAATTTTCTAATTTATATTGTTTTAATAATATAGAATAAGTACAGTTTCTTAAAATTTTCTTGAATATCTAATAAAATACATAGATATATTAAAGAACTGGTACTGTTTGTTAAATTTGTTTAAAATATAAATAATAATAAAGTTAATTATGTATTAAAAGGCAATTTTGCCTCGATGTAAACTGTTAGAAAATGTTTTGTAGTAAAATATATAAAATTAGCAAAAATTTATATTATACAATACAATATATACAACAGCTTTATTCTATAGTAAATAAAATAAAAGAAGTTTTACCTAAAACACTTTTCGAGAAACTGAAGCTTTGTAGAGTATTAAACGCTTTCTTAAACGAAGTAGAAAATACAATTACAAATTACAAAGTTTTTTATGTTTCGAAAATATTTTTTTAAACTCTGTTTTAATTGATTATGTGTTCAACAGTTTTCTGATCTGATCAATTTGCAAATCGACTTTAGTTAGCACTATAGGAAGATTATCTAGACCCAATACCACGAAAGCAATAAACATAATAGATTTTATTCAAGTTATTTATATTATAACTAATATCAATACCAAAGATCGTAAAAAAATAGTAGCCGAAATGATATTTAAATAACAAAGATACATTCTTAAAAACAACGAGTTTATAGAGTAAATCAAACTCTGGTAAAGTTTACCTTTTGCTCACGTTTTTTAGTAGTTTTCTTAGATATATCTTTTTCCTTTTTTGTTCAACCTGATGAAGTTTGTTACAAAAGTAAACTTTGGTTGCAGATATCGGTGCGGTCCAGTCTCGAAAGGCATAACGCCTTTAATGCTTAAACTTTTGTCGTTAAACCCTTTAATTTTATAAATACAACATATTTTCCAATTACTAGTACTGTACTTATTTCATAATCTTGGTTGAAGCTGAATTTAACTTTATAATAACTTTCAAAAGATTAACAGTATCTTAAAAAATGCTAGTTATGTATAATGTAATACTTAGCTTGTTAAATGATATTTAATTAAGCCTTGATAAACATATTCAGACACATTCGTAATCCTTAAAGACGTTAGTGATAGTTAATTCTCTACATAAATCCTAAAGCAAACATCCGACGGTGATCGCATTAATAGTTGATAAGTCGCAAGAAAGTGAATTAAACTGAAAAGAACCAGCGACTGAAAGTGTTTAATTGGATTTTAATTGCACGTACATGAATAATATATATCGACTATACTTAGTAACTTTTAACTAACCTACTCAATAACGATAAAGTTTACTTTAAATAAAGTTTCATAAATATCTAATTAGAAATTAGAAAGTTTATTAAAAGCAACTTTGCCTGTTATGGCGGGATTATAAATTAACAAAGCTGCTTGATTAAAATGATCCAATGAAAGCTAATAAAGCACGAGACGCAAGAATAAACAATTTCTTTCCTGAATTATTTTCCCCAGAAATTAGTTTCTCCTCCATTAACAAAATACGTATAGTTATTTACTTAGTAACAATTAAGCTTAAAGGGATATTTTAAGCTCTGAGCTGTCAGAAGGCGACATTTCATTTTCCTCTAGAATCAGGAAAGCTGTTTGTCAATTATATGCTGCACTAAACCAACTGTTACATTTTTCAACACGAGGGAACGTCATTTCAAAATTGAAGTCAAATTAGAACGAGTCGCATTTTTTGTTTATAAATTAAAAAGCTTTTTTACATTTTCACTTATAAAACTATAAAATCAATCGCAATTAATGTAATTGCGTGGAACCGAAATAGAGTATGAGTTTTTCTAATTTCTATAAAACGCCAAAGTACTTCATAATTATATTAATTCAAATATCGTTTTAAAGACAGTGTCGAAAATGTCGCCATCGTTAAGCTAAAAATGTGTGCATAAAGCAATTTAATTCAACACAGCTTTAATTACGTGGAATACAGATAAGGACACCCACACATTATATATCATTTGTGAACACAAGGAAATGTTACACATACTGTAATAAAGAGGTGTATTTACCCCCACCACAAATTTCCCACTTGTAGCGTTACATGATTTTCTCATTTAGCACATTTACCTTAATTGCTTAGGCAATTTGTATTTAGCTACAAAGCTTCGGTTACTGTTCCGCCCTTTTAGTTTAGAAAAAATCTCTAAAACAAATTACACAAAACAAATAATGGACAAAAACCAAGCAAACGCTTTCACAAAAAATCTGCAAATACAATTGCCAATGTGATAGTATTACTACTGTTACTTAAAGCTGAGCTTTTATTGATTTAATTTAACTTGTTAAAGCCGATATGATTATCTGCGTCAGTGACTGGGTGGCGTTTAATTTATTTACACAAATAAAAACTTGAATATGTAAAGTTTTTAATTAAACTATATCAAATATTTACTCAAAATCTACTTCAAATACACTCAACGACAATAGAGAACTGCGTTTACTTGTGTTTAAGTTTATAGAGTAAATATTTGATATAAAGTGGAAAAATTAAACAAAATCGAAAAACTTTGTAAAAACAAATTTTTGATCTAATCAACTTGTGTCATATAAAGTTAATTAATCTAATTTTTTTCCACAAGCAATCAAAGTTTTTTTACTACATCGTTATGCTTTAATTTTGTGTAAAAGTATTTGCGCCTAATAAGCTGACGTTTTGTTTTCATTTGTAAAAAAATAATTTTACTTCAATAATATAAAGAGAATGGATGTTTAAAATCATTCATAATTGTGTTTATAGTAACGTAGCAATATAATTATTAATGGTGTATATAAATATCAAGAAGAACAGTTTTTGTTGTATTTTTTAACTCTGTTCTTGCGTCATAATTACATTGTAGTTGTATTTCACTTTCGCTACTATTATTAAGACATTCATTAAACAAAATCAATAAATTTTTATCTTTCTTTTTTGCTACTTTCTAGCATGTTGTTCTTAATTTAAACTCATTGAGTTTTTTGTGCTTATAGAAAGTGTAAAACTGTTACTTTATAGCTCTTGTTGACATTAGTTAAACTCTAGACACTAATGATATAAACATTCCGCCTACAGTTATAATATTTATTTATATCTGAATATTTCTTTTTGCATATAAAACAAACCGGTCACTGTCTTAGAAACTATAGATTTTATTTTTTTTTAAATTTCTTGTATCAAATAGCAATTTTTATCCGAGATTTTCTTAATCTTTATAACGTCCGTAAAATCAAGCAGTGTTTGTATTATATTACTATTTTCCTATTTTGCTTATTTAAAATACACCTCGGCGTGTTTAGTTTAATTCGAATTTTTAAAAACGCACTTATTTTAAAGTTACTATGGCATCATGTTACCAATTTACTCCCCCGAATTTCCTTAAAACAAATGGCTAATGGCAACTACATCAAAGTTATTCTCAAGACTTGCAAAGTATGTAAGCTTACATGCAACAACGTGAGTTTGCCAAAATCTGCCGCCATCAACGAATACTTAACGGTATCCACAGCTGTACAACGTTTGACTTGAATAACACAGGTCCCGGAAGTCATTAAGTATACGACATCATTTTTAGAGAAATTACTTTTTCTACAGCTTAATAACGCTTAAATTGAATTTACCTCAACTTTATCAAACTCGTTATAAGAATTTTAAATTACATTCCACCAGTATACAGAAACATTTCTTTAATTCACTAAAAACGTAATAGAAATAGGCGACGATAAAAACTAAATAGAAACAAGAATGAAAAAAATAGCCACCGATGCAATCCCCTCTCGTAATTATCAAATAATTTGAAATTATCCCATCCAGTGGGGTCTGCAAACCAGCGGTGTAGTAAAGCTTACATACAATTACAATTTTTAAAAAATTAATAAGCAATGACACGTAACAATCATCGATAATCTAAGAAACGTAAAGTCCAAATGTCATTGAAGTTGCACTTCCGTTAATCGCACTTCCAATGATGTTTGAAACATTATTCTTATTGCTAATACTCTTTTTAAAGTTGAAGATTTCCATCGTACTTGTTGTTGAATTTGATCTATTGCCAAGCCACTATTTGTTATGATAGTAGCGAACGTACGTCGAAACGCATGCCTCGTGTATTTTTTAAAATTGTCTAATTTAAAATAACGTGCAATTTGTAAAGAGCATGATCCAAATGTATTAATACCAACCACTTCATTAGTGCACTTATTCTTATCATACCGTAAGAAAACTTGATCTGTACTTACACATTGTAGGCGCAATGATAAATACTGCTTTACCAAACGCACATAAGAAATTTAATTACTGTCGGTAACAGTACAACGTTGAACCTTTACTGTCTTAGATGGTCTCTGATGGCATGCTAACGTAAAATGCTTCACATGTTCTATAAGAACCAAAGATACCCCAAATAACTATCAACTTAAAATAAATACGTAATATCCCGTGCATCTGTGAAAAACTTTCCACAAATCGCTTTTCTTAAATACATATGCCTTTTTGGCTACGTCATTTTTGTTAATTGTTTTCATGAATGCATGCACTTTAACAAATTATTTTATATGAACCCTGTTACCAATCTTTTTCCAGCGGGTTCTGCTAGTAACAAATTGAAAATGCTACTACAAAAAAAATAACGGGCGCCACTTTTAGCGTACTTGTAAAATCCTTAGTTTGGATACACCAGGGGTACATATAAAAAAATTATTATTCAATATTAAAAATTTAGATAAAGAAAAAAAACAAATCACTTGATAATAAAATAACGTAACAAATTGATTGTATATTTTTCAATAAAAAAAAATATTTTTTAATAAACGAAATCGATCAAATATTAACAAATACACACAGTTGCAATAATTTTATTTGATAAACACTTGAACTATAAAATCTTAAGCTTTCGCGGTTGTTATGTTTATGATTATAAGCGACTTTCGGCTTAGACCGCGTCGTTGTTAAACACCCAGACTTAGGCTTGGTCCTAGTCTCTCCTTGAGAGCCAAAACAAGAAGTAGAACTTGGCCATATTGTCGTTCATGAACCCAAACAAACTGACGTTTTCCCTCACTGAAGGAAAAAGTGTAAGTGACGATAGTTATACAAGTAGCGATTAGCGTGATTTATCTTTCCGTTGCCGCTTGACTGACTTCGTTATTACTCGGAGTAAGTGTTTGTGTCCTTTCCAAGAAAGTTGATCTTTGTCTTAGAAGAAAACTCCGCCATGTTTTAGCGCTCCTTGTTTGTCTTTAGCTGATGTAAACCAGGTTTTCAGGGTATCCTTATTTGTAAAGACAGTTTTAATATTATGTTTCTTTAGCACCTTGCTTATTTTGTCTGTCGAACCCATACAGTATGGTAAATAAGCGGTTACTTGTAGGAGGTGATAAGTCTTTTTGGACTTTTGGATTTATTGCTCTTACCCATACGTTTTGGATCTCTTTGAACCCGTATCCATTTTGTTGTAGGGACTCCAACAGTGTTTCCTTTTACTTTTGTAGATTTTCATTATCTGACACACGTATAGGTCTTTTAGCTAACGTATGCAAAACAGTATTCTTCTGTACTGGATGGTGGTGATATTTGGCGTTTAAGTATCTATTAGTGTGCGTTTTCTTTCTATACACGGAATGCCCCAATTTTCCGTTATTTTTCTTTATCACCAGTACAAAGAATGGCTAAACTGCTGTTATGTTCTAACTCTATAGTAAATTTAATGCTATTATGTGCAGAGTTTCGATGTTGAAAGAACTGATTTAGTTTATCTTTGCCATGAGGCCATACAACAAACGTATCATCAACATATCTAAACCAAGTTTTTGGTTTTAACTCAACATTTTTCATAATTTCAGTTTCAAAATATTCCATGTAAATATTGGCTATAACTGGAGACAGCGGTGAACCTATAGCCGCTCCTTCTACTTGTTTAAACAACTTGTCGTTATAACTAAAATAAGTGTTGTTAAAACAGAGTTCTATGAGCAGAACTTCTTCTTCAATAATTCTCTCCTTGAGCAAAAACAACACTTCGTCGACCGGGACTTTAGTAAAAAGAGATACCATGTCAAAGCTGACTAGGATATCTTCTTTTGGTATACGTAAGTTCTTAATTTTCCTTACAAAGTCTGTAGAATTTTTAATGTGAGTTTCTGTATTTCCTCTCAACTGCAAGAGTTTTGCAGCTAGATAACGTATTAACGATTGGGTTGGTGAATTGATGGTGCTCACTATCGGTCGAAGGGGGACTCCTTCTTTGTGTATCTTGAGAAGGCCGTAGATTTGTCGCATAACTGGATTTTTGACAATCAAAGTTTGTTTCTTGTTAATATCGATAGTAGTGGAGTTTTTGATGGCGGAGTTTACCTTAGTGCATAAGAAGTTTAAAGGGTTTCTCTGTAGACGTATGTAGCTATCTTCCGAGAGTAGGTTCGTCATTTTGTCGTTGTAATCTTGCTTGTTCATAACGACTGTAGCGTTTCCTTTATCTGTTCTCAATACTAAAATGTCCTAATTCTCACGTAAGCGCTTAGCTGCTTTTCTCTCATGTCGGTTAATATTAGAACGCGGCGATTTTGTTTTTCTTACAATGTTGCAAACATCTTGTCGAATAGTTTCAGAGATCTCCTTAGGTGGCGTACTGCAGCTTCTACTCCACATACTATATCTTCTATCAGAGTTGTTTTAGGCGTAACGACGTAGTTAAAACTCTTCTTTAACAAGGATGTGGTCTGTGCATCCAAAACCGTGTCTGTTAGCTTGACAATTACTTTATGGTCGTCTAAGATTTTCTTAGACTGTAAAGGATGTAATCGCTCGAATTTACTATGGAGTTAGAACATAACAGCAGTCTAGCCTTTCTTAATGTACTGGTGAAAAATAACGGAAAATTGGGGCATTCCGTTTATAGAAAAAAAACGCACACTAATAGATACTTAAACGCCAAATCTCACCACTGTTTTGCTTACTTTAGCTAAAAGAGCTATACGTATTTCAGATAATGAAAATCTACTAAAGGAAAAGGAAAGACTGTTAGAGTCCCTACAACAAAATGGATACGGGTTCAAAGAGATTCAAAACGCATGGAAAAGACCAATAAATCCAAAAGTCAAAAAAGACTTATTACCTCCTACTAGCACCGCTTATTTATCATACTGTATGGGTTCGACAGACAAAATAAGCAGGGTGCTAAAGAAACATAATATTAAAACTGTCTTTACGATTAAGGATACCTTAAACACCTTGTTTAAATCTGCTAAAGACAAACAAGGGACTCTAAAACACAAAAGTATTGGCTAGAACTCCTTTTTACTTTTCCAGACTAATTCGAGAAACTGTGGAAATAAAAAAACATCCATGTAATATGAACCGAGAAGACGGTTTAAGACTCAGCAAATCTTGACTACAAGTTTTATATCCTCTAAGACAAAGATCAACCTTCTTGGAAAGGACACAAACATCGACTCCGAGTAATAACGAAGTCAGTCAAGCGGTAACGGAAAGATAAGGTCGGTTAATCACGCTAATCGCTATAGGTATAATTATCGTCACTTACACTTTTTCTTTCAGTTAGATTTATCACTCTGAAGATGCAAGCTGCGAAACGTTTTTTTTGGTTCACGAACGACAATACGGCAAAGACCAAGTTCTACTTCTTGTTTTGGCTCTCAAGAAAAGACTAGGACCAAGTCTGGGTGTTTTTAATTTAAACTCATTTTGTTTTTTGTGCTTATTAAAAGTGTGAAACTGTTACTTTATAGCTTTTGTTAACATTACTTGAACTCTAGACACTAACGATATTAACATTATGTTCGCAGCTATAATATTTATAGATCTAAATATTTTTTTACATACAAAACAAACTAGGTCTCATTTTTTCATCACTGTCTTAGAAGCTAGATTTTAATAAAGCAGTGAATGTATTCTATTACTATTTTTTAAGAAAGCAGACAAAGTTACTTTCTTTTTACTGACCTTTTATTGATTACTAAACTCTAACATAGTTAAATAAAGTTGTTATTCTAAGAACTGCACATTTTTTACAAGTACATTGAAAATATAAAGTAACTCAAAGATAACGTATATTTACAGATGTTGAAATGAAGTAATATTACGTTGAAATACTTGAATAAATAAATAACACTACGAAAAACGAGTTGAATTGTTAATGTATAGAAATAAGCATGAAAAGCAAAGTGATAACAAACCAAAATTATGATTACTATAAATGATGTTTTTTCTATGTACCTAATAAAATACGTTCGATTCATTCTTTAATAAAGTGATAACATTACCGACTGATAACAATATCTGTGATTCCAATAAACGGTGGCACTGTAGATTGTCTTTCATTCACGGAAAAACATAAAAAGTTTTTTCGACGTTTTCTTAATTGTAAACACTTAAACTCCTAATAATACTTAAAAACCGAAAAATATCAAAAATATATGCATTATGCACACAGACCCAAGACCTTTTAATTCAGTATTCATTTTTATAACAACAATTAAATATATTATCTTTGATGCAATATAATAATTTGCAACAACATTGTAAATGTTAGCTAAAATTGTAAAAAGTGTAAACAATGAAATAATAACCATTTACTTTTATGTTAAAGTTTATGTTTATGGGTATTATAGTTATAACGAATTAGTCTTTGTTATGCTCAAAAATAGTTTTATTAAGCTATAATAAAAAATGTATTGCAAATTAACAGTATTTTAAAAAAATATGTTTAAATTTGTAAAATTTGGTAAGATATTTTACCCTTATTGTACAGAAGATGAATTAACGAAATTTATGAATTTAATCAACAAATTTCAAATTATACAACGCGTTAAACGATTTTTCTAGAAAATTGGTTATGACTTTTTAAATCCCTTGTATAATAAATTACAACTTTATATGGTTGCAATGGCGAAATAAAACGGATTTCAAATTTAAAATAAAATACAAAGTGTTTCGTTTAAAAAAATATAACTTTGATCTGAAGCCTAAGGTTGGCTAAAATATTTCCAATTTTTACTTTGATGCCTCAAAAGACGTAGACGATATTGGACTTTACCGTACTATCGCCCTGTTTATATGAATGTATTTTTTTTAAATATTATTACGTCAATTTTTATACCAAACGCAAATGGGTGCATTTGAAAAACAACTTAGAAACCTGCAGTAGACTAAATAAAATACAATGCAGAAACAACTACAAAAAAACAATCTTAAAATAAAAAAAAACGTAAACAACCACTTATTTTTAAAGTTTTTCAAAGTTTGATAAAGTGTCATCTGTGATGTTCTAAGGTTAACTGAATAGATATAATTTTGTTATCAAAATGAGAAAACTTTAAGTCTGTCAATCATTTAATATTTAATGCAGAATTTAATTGTATGAAAAAACAAAAAAAACAGAATATTGGATAAAGCTGTGAAAGCGGTTAATTAGAAAAAATTAAACTTTGCTATCAAATAGTCTTTCTCGCTGAAACTTTACACGCTTAACTTTCCTTAGACAGCTTATTCTGTAAAACACAGTTAAAAAATGTATTTTTTCATAAAATTATGATAAAAAACTTTCAAAAAAAGTTAGAATAGACAGAAACCAAGAAGAATTACAATAAAATAATTTAAATGAATATTCATTAGCAAAGGAAAATCTGAAATTTTGGTAAGTTGCACCGTAACGAAAAAAAAACAACACAATCGCAGGAAAGTATATTTTTTTATTTACATTTCTGATTATATCGACATGAGGTATTCTAACTTTTAATTTTGTTGTAATTATCCACGTGTTTCTAAAGCGTTGTTTTGAATTTTGTTTTAATAATTAATTAATTTAATTGATCAGTAATTTTTTTTAAATGATAGTTGTATAAATGAATTTTATAGAAAATATAAAACATCATTAATATAAAAGTTACTTTAAGTTACTTTAAAATAAATAAAAATTTTAAAAATTAATTAGCAAAGAAGTTTCTCTTCTTCCGTGAGTTTATGTAGACAAAGCTCACTCGTTTAATTTTTTAAATATATATTTATACTTGCTCGTAAGATTAAGTGTAAAATAAGTATATGAATAATAATATTTAATACATATGTAAATATGTACATATATTTATATTTTGTTTTTATGTGTTTACTAATTTATATAAATTATAGTCGTTATTTTATTCTCTTATCCAATTAAATTGTTTCGATTTACAGGGAGTAATATTGATTATCATTAAATTAAACTTCGAACTTAACCAAGCATTAAACAATAATTGATGTTTACTGAACTAATTGTTTTCAAAAATTCAAAAAAAACATACTTTTTTAAATTCGGAATTTTTTATTTTAAGAACAGTAACCATTTAAGTATGTTTATTATTATGTACGTGTTAGAAAAATTAAACAATGCAGAAATCGTATTAATTAAACATAAAGCAAACAAACATACAACATTTTAATTTAAAATTCACTAACAAAAATGTAAGTAACACACACTCCTCACAAATTAAAGTAAGTAACTGGTAAGGTTAATACTTTAAAAAAGACAAGGGAACCGAATGTTTGTTAAATGAACAGTAGAAGAAAGGAACAACATCTACTATTTCATTCACGTATGAAGAATTATGTCATTGTGAAATTTTCGTTGGAATTTCTTGTGTACTTTCTTGTCGACTCTCGTATCTACGTTCGTGTTAAATTTACGTTATCAATTAACATTTTTTTTAATTAAGTTTTGGAATTGAATTCTGAGGTATTTGCTATTTAATTGACGTATTTCAAATCACCGTTTAGAATTTATGTGCGACACAGTGAACATATAAAGTACCTCGCTTAGCATCCATAGTCCCTTTTGCAGACCAACGAAGAAAAATACCGAAGTATTGCAATTTTCAGTAATAAAACGAGCACATACGGACATCTGTCCTAAGCGCGAAATATCTGACGTTTCGTCAACAATAATTCTAAAAATGTATTCGCAAACTTCCATGTTTTGTGTAATCATCATTCAGCACATTCGCTTTCAATACCACATTTGAAAGAGCAAAATCCTGACACTTTAATTTCAAAGTATATACAAAATTTCCTGTTGATGTGTTTTAGTCTACATTGGTAAAACTGGTCGTTCCATAATCACAAGTATCTTAGAATATAACGCTTGTATACAAAAAAACGTATAATATTATATATTTATATTAATACTTTACAGGTAGCAGAAGAAAGTAGAACTTATAAAATTTTAAAAAAATTTTTATTAAAAAAACGGTAAAAAAAAGTATCAACATTTAAAATACTAAGCATAATTGAGAAGCAGACTTTCTAAATGCATTTTGTCCATTTTTTAAAATTTTTAACCAAAGATGGCATCGCAAACTACATACACAGACCCACAATATTATACCACAAAAGACGATCTAAATGCATGTTGTCCCTTGAAAATTAAATGACAAAGATGTCTTAGACTTTCTATGTGCTGTATGTCCATTGGCGGTAGACGAACTAACCGAAGTTCGTCCTTGTGCCGTGGACTAATTGCCATTAGTTTGTCGTTGCACTTGTTGCTGTATGAAGGGTTTGTTTTGTGTGACTTCATTTCCGTGTTTTTAAGAAAGAATCAAAAATAATGGATGTCACTGTGACAGGAAATCATATAGTTGGTGATACGGACCGTGGTAGTAGAAAAAGAAAACTAAAAATCACGTCTAAAGAGCGTAAAAGCAATGTTAGATAAGTTTTAATGATTTTTAAGTTTGCATTATGCTTTGTGCTATTGTTTACCTAACATCATCTAAAGGTCTTGAGTTATTACCGGTAATATTTTAATATTATTCTCTTTTAAAGACATTCAGATCATTTTCCTAATTTGGAGCATTTTGTCGATTTCTCATGTACTCACCGTACAGATTTTCTTTGCCATGAAGTATCCTAAGTCGATATAAGGGCAATTAGAAATATGTTTTATAAAACAACAAAGAAAAATGTACAGGATAATAAATTGGATAATATGGATTTTCGAAAACCAGATAGAAATCGTAATCGAAAAGTAGGAGGAAACTACCACAGTTTCTCTATAAGATATAATGTAAGTTTTACTGTTATTTAGCATAGTAGTTTAAGCAAGGCTTAACGGACGGAAGGTCCGATTTTATTATTTTTATCTTGTATTTTATAATAATTCTTTATTCTAGGTTTGAAAGAACGAGAAAAAATTTATATTTCTCAGAAATTATTCTTAGCTATATTTAGTGTCAGACAGAGACGCTTAAATACTATTGCTCGAAAAATACATTCTGGTTGTGGTATTATTGAGAAGCGTGGAGGAGACAACGCTCTTCTAGGAATGTAAATAAATTTGAAGCTGTGAAAAAAATTATAGCCAAATTGAAAGGACATGAAAGTCATTACGGGCGTGCTAAATCTCGGCGCATTTATCTATCATCCGAAAATAATATTACTGCATTATGGAATCTGTATAATCAGGGTGCAGTCGAAAATTTGAAAGTAAATTACAAGTACTTTCGTAGAATCTTTAATAATCATTTAAATATTGCCTTTGGGAGCCCTGGCACCGACGTATGTGGCTTTTGTGTTAGAACCCAAAGTTCTATTAGCATTTCCAAAGACAAAAATAAAATAGACAAATTAAAAACTTCTGTACGTGTACATAAAGTGCGGGCCAAGCAATTTTTCAAACCAATGAATGAGAAACCGGCACAGAGCGTTTCGTACTGTTTTGATCTTCAACAGGTTCAAGTCTTGCCGAAAGTGCCCAATCAAGATGCATTTTGTTTTATTTTTCTATTGTTTTTGTGTCACGGATGTGGATATTAAAACACCAGTGTTCTACACCTGGATAGAACACCAAGCAAAAAGGGGAGCTGCAGAGACAAGTTCTGCTATATGTGATTTTTTCAATAAAGCAGAATTTGGACCAGATATAAAACAGTTAAGACTATTCGCAGATGGTTGCGCCGGGCAGAATAAAAATTCACATGTCATACATATGGTGATGCTATGGCTGTATAGAGATGCCCCTCAAAATATTAAATCTGTGGTAATTACCTTTCCGGTACGCGGACATTCGTATTTGCCGGCAGACCGTGTTTTCGGACTAATTGAAAAAGTTACACGATCCTACAGTACAATAAAAACACCGACACAATACTATGAGATTTACTCCAAGAAGGAAGGCGTTAAACAACTTGGTAGGGACTGGGTTGTTTACGATATAAAAACTGCGTTAACTTCTTTAAAGAAAATTGAAGGGATTAGTGCAACCAAACGAATTATTATTAAGAAATCACAAAACAGCACCAATGTTTTGCTTAAGACCGAGTTGTTGTACAGAAGTGACGATCCATCTAAGCAATATCAAACGTTATTAAAACGCGGGAAGAAACTTTAGAATTTACAGTTACCTACTGTAGCACTTCCAAACGAAATTAAACCAAAAAAAGTCCAGAGTCTCTCGAAACTGTTAGTGGAACTGGCAGGGGCTAATTGGGTCAATAATCCTGACCTAACATGGTTACAGCCAATTCTCTCTGACAATCATGAGCGAAATGACAATCAAGATAACCAAGATGAAACTGACGAAGAAGCTGACATGTGCGATTGCAATGATGACGGTGGGGAGCTTTATGACCTGTAAAATGCCACTATTGTTTTATTTCATTTTATTATATTATTTTCTATTTCAAAAATAAACGCTCATTTTGTAAAGCTGCTAAGTTTTTTTACAAATCCTTACTACCCAGTCAGTCATACCGCTTTGTGTAGACAATCAACATGCATTTTGTCCCATGGTGACAATCTAAATGCAGTTTGTTCAACAGTTTTTTCAAGTTTCTTGGGATATAATCAGCGCTAGATGTTTCACATGTAGGTATAATATTTGTATAATTTTTCATCGATTTTTTTAGGTATATCCATTTTTCGGTTAATTTCTTGCCAAACACATACCAATGTTTCTCTATTTTCCAAAATTACAAAATATGGACAAAATGCATTTAGAAATTCTGCTCCTCACTTACACTACACTATTTTTTAAAATTAAAATATTCTAACCACGCAAAACTAAATCACTTATAAATTCAATTTATCCAAAAGAGTAATATTATTAAAATTCTTTTGTTTTTAAATTTTGTTAAGAAAGCGGTTAATTATAAAACTTGACCATTAGTAATTCAATTCAAAGTAAAATTAGTCATCTATCATTTGTTCGATGCCTGATAAACCTAGTAAAGCGATTTAAAAATAGAAACACAAAATGCCATTTCATTCATTTGCAATTAGTATCCACAAAGCAGCGAAAAAAAACAAAATCTCTAGGGATCGAGATTAAGGGTGACTGTTTCTGATTTATGAGTTTCACTATGAGGAAGTGACGCTGCCACATACCGTCGAACCCGGGTGGTAATCTCGCCATCTCTAACACTGGATCAAATTAAATATGCAAATCTAATTTCGGGGTTTAAAGTACTTAATCAATCACCAGGCAGTTCCAGTAGGCAAAACGGACGCCACTGTAGCAGGAGATAACGTAAACCATACGCGCCACAATGCGTAGAAATTACTGGGTGACATTCGTAATCACGGGGTCAAATAGTTCCGTTATCATTTCTTTAGATTTTGAGATACAAGTAATTCGATATTTTAGCAAACTTGTGTATTTTAACACCATTAAGAGTTTCATTTATGTTTCGCTATCATTTAATGATGCGTTTATTGTGAGAATACGTTTTTGGTTGCTCATGTTCAATTACGTCTAAACTTTGTACTTTTTGCATCTCTGTTGGTTACATTTTGATCATATGCGATTTCCTTTGATACTTCTTTTGTCGGAACTTGTGTTAGTTTATATAAGACAACGTTGTTATTGAGTCAATAGTGATAATGTAGTAATTCCAGAACAAATTATATCCAGAACTAAGTGTTGGCGTGGTGTTTGACCCCCTGGGATCGTAAAGTTGTGTTTTTAGAGTTAAAAGATACTCGTTCGAAAATTTTGGGTTATAAACAATAAGTTCACGTTATGTTTATATTTGGGTGATGTTTTGCATCGTAGAAACATACTTTAAGTTTGCATTTTTGCGCCAAAATAAATATTATACCTAATGAACCAGTCATCGCTACTTTGTTTGAAACTAGAATTACTGTCTAGCTTCTGGGTCTGACCACCCGCAGTATTTACGAATTACGTTTATTTCAAAAGACTTTATTGCAATTATATTCGAGTTTAGTGTAATTGAAGGGTTTTGAATTTATCAAAGTGAAATTTAATTTCTAACTTTGACTTATGTAATTTTGACAACTAAATAAGGCATTATTGTAGTGATTGATTTGTCGTCGGTGAACAAATTTAACGGATTGACAAGTATTGGTTCGTGAATTTTGGTTTAATTTTAAGCTAAATTAAATTAGTGTCATTTATAAAATGCGTCGTTAATATTTCAATAAGTAAGTGTCACTAACTTTGTTTTAAGTTACATACGCAGCGTGGCCGTGGCAATTTTACGATTAGTATTTCTTTGCTAAATTTTTACGTTTGTTTGCTCCGGTGCCGGAAAGTTCACCGAAAACAATTCACCGAAAACAATTCACCGAAAACAATTCACCGAAATCGCAATTCACCGAAATACAATTCACCGAAAGAGCAATTCACCAAAGTACGATTTACCGAAATATATCTTGTTATTATTTTATTACTTTTTTTTGTCAAAAAGCGATTTAAAAAAACGAACGGATTCATTACAACGATAGAGTCGATATAGCATAGATTTTTTCTTAATTAATGCAAACTTTGTAAAACATTTGATTAAGTAATAGCAATTTAATGATGTATAAATTTTGTTTAAGCAAATATTTTCAAAATAATCTATTTGTCTGGAGATTACGATTATTGGTTGGTGAAAAAAGTTTGCTTTTTCATTTGAGAATTTTATTTGTATAACTCCTACATAATTATTAATTCACGAGAATGAAATTTTTTTAAACACAAGTTTCTAAAATATTTGCTAATCACTCGTCACCCTTAATGACGGAAACCTAATGTTTTTATACCCATTTAAACTAACTTATCCTAATGACTGTATAATTATGAATTCACGAACATGAAATTTCTTTAATCACAACTTTCTAAAATATTTGGTAATCACTCGCCACCATTAATGACCGATAACTTATCCTAATGACTGGAAGGGTATAAATACATAACTACATAATGGCAAGTTTTATTGCAAAAGTAGTTGTGCTCAAGTAAACTAACTGTAGTAGCTTCTACTTGCGATGCATCAGCCAAATGATTATGCAAACCACTTCTCTTCACGATATTATCATCCTCTGTTATCACACGCGCACGACATTTAAGTTTTTGATAGTATTCGCAACTCCAATATGTTCGTGTTTCAATTTGTTTATCTTTAAAGTGTAAATGACCATCAACCACCATTTTGCGTTTTCCCTTTTCACTAAGAATAAACTGAGCATCCATTAGTTATGAACACTATTCGTGACATACTTAAGACGCACCTCATTACATAATATCAAACGCATCGTTTCGCAGGCTGCAGCAGCAAAGCTATTCAAAGTGAGCAGCATCAAACAAACCATTAGAAATATACGAACTAGGCACGAAGATATTCCGGCATTACTTATTCACCGCCGGGACATTGTTTTACCCGAAAAGTATAAAACAACAAGCAATGGAGAAGAATTTTTAATGTACGATTCTGGACCTGCTGATGATAGATTGTTAATTTTTTGCACCAGAAAAAACCTTCAAGTTTTGGCCAGAACGGCTAATTGGTACGCAGACGGTACGTTTAAAACTGTACCACATTTTTTTCACCAACTATATACACTACATGGTTTAAATAATAACAACGCTATTCCATTGGTATTTGCATTGCTGCCAGATAAAAGAAAGGCTACGTACGTTCGATTCTTTCAAAAACTGAAAGAACTTCAGCCAGGAGCTATGCCAGTTACCAATATTAACGGATTTTGAATCTGCAATGGTGAGTGCGATTGTAGAAGAATTCCCGCAAACTATACATCGTGGCTGTTTTTTCCATTTTTCTCAATGCATCTTTCGAAAAATCCAGTCTGAGGGTCTTAAACAGAGATACGAACAGATGCCGATTTTGCTCTGAACCTTCGTTTATTATCGGCAGTAGCATTTGTTCCTGTGGAAACCATAGTAGATGCCTTTGAAAGACTGTGTGACGAAAATATATTGCCTCCAAAAGCACAACCTGTTGTGGATTATTTTGAAGATACTTGGATTGGGCGCCTCCATCGACGTCAGCATCGGCGCGCACCGCAATTTTCTCACCAAATGTGGAACTGTTTTGATGGGGTGCAACAAGGCCTACCAAAAACGAATAATTCGATCGAAGGATGGCATCGAGGATTTGAAACACAAATTGGTGCGGATCACCCTAACATATGGAGATTTATCGAGGCCATACAGAGAGAACAAAGCTTAAATGCACTTCAAATAGAGCAGTACATAAGCGGTCAGGAAGGACCACTAATGCGTAGAAAATACTGAGATTGCGCGATGAGAATAGCACACCCAGTTGATAATTACAACATCATGAACAATATATATGTTTATTTACGAGGCATAGCACATAATTTTAGTTATTAAACAGACAGAAATAATATGAACATTTCAAAACATGACAAGGGAATGTTTTCCACATCTAATTGTAAGTTTACGTAGAATTAAAAAAAAACCAATAAAATCAAAGTAATAAAACGACAAAAAAACATAAAGAATAAAGTAATAAAACAACACAACGACAAAGGAATAAATTTCCAACTTTTAAACACGCCAGAATTTTTCTGCCAGTCTTATGCCTGGATAAAGTGTGAAGGAAAGTTGAAAATAGCACAATTTGTCAAATTATAATTAACAATCAATCGTACTTCGGTGAATTGCTCTTTCGGTGAATTGTATTTCGGTGAATTGTTTTTGGTGAACTTTCCTAGACTCTGTTTGCTCACCGTATATTAATAAGTAACCATGCAGTTTCATTTATTTTTTTTGTTTTTTATTAAATGCAAAATAAACGCTTGTACTTTGCAATGTTGTGTTAAGTTTATGTCAATTTTATTAAAACTATGTCATTTATTTTGTTTTTTGTTTAATTTTAATCAATTATTTTTTTAATTATTTTATAATAAATTTTTAAACTTTAAATGTATCAAATCCTTCTAATTACACCGCGTGCGCGTTGATTTTGTGTTATAATTTCAGATTTGTGACGTTACAACTCTAAAGGTAGGTTCATTAAGGGTTGTAACCCACTTGATTTGCATGTTTAAGCTGCTAGACAACCAACTCGACGTGCGGATCGACTGTGGCTCAGAGTTAGTGCCCCTCTCACTCTTCCGCTGTTTTCAGGCGTTTTCGCAGTTTGTGCCAGGCCTGAAAGCTTCTTTTTCTTTATGTTTCTTGTTGCCATGTATGTTTCAACCTATCTCAGCGTCGTATTTCAACTTTGAATGGAACTATTTTGACCGATATTAAAATGACGACAAAAGATTTGTTGTGTTGTGACAACAGACTCGTCTATCTATAACTACTGACATGGTATGCTATGTCATGCAGAATCACAACTTTCGCTTTTTTCTACCACTTCTACTGCTGGGTGATTTTCTAATAGATTCTCCTATTTTCAAAAATGAAAAAGTTCAAAGTTTTTGGAGAGAAATTTTGGAGTAGCCGATAATGGCGAAGGGTGATTAAGCGTTTTAAAATTTCATTTTTTAGTTGAAATTGTTTTAGTTTTATTTTTTTAAATCTTCATGCTGTATAATAAATTTTAATTTTAAAGTTTATATAAAAATAATTAGAGAAGTTAATTAGTCTTTTTTTTCAATTATATCTGACCCGTCATCTGTTTCTGAAATCAATGATCCAAATTGTACACTACACTTCATAAATTATTTTAAAATTCTGCACTTTAAAGAATTTTACAGAGTACGTTAGTCAAAGCCATTGTTAGAGAGCTTAAAGGTTGTATGGAGCAATTAACTCACTTGTTAGATGCTGACAGCGCTCATACTCACAATGAGAATGAGCGTCAATATTCGATGATATAATTACAAAATTGTTTCAAGTTAATAAAAGCAGAGAAAAAACGAAAAAGAGTGCTTGTGTAAGAAAATACATACAAATATAATTTTTAAAAATTTCTAATAAGAAGTTTATTGAAAGCGTTATGTGAATTGATGGAAAAATTACTGAAGCGGTAATAGTAATAGTGCAGGTGCCGTAAACAAATTGAGTGTGTTGTAATGACTGACGAATGTCGGTATTTTTCAAATGTTGGCTATTTGAAACACGTATGTAAGAGGAAATTGCAAAATCCTTTCATAAAGATTAATATAAAACTGCTAAAAAGATTATGTGTGACGTTAATAATTAAAAGTTTCCACCTAAAACCCTTTAGGTTAAAGAAGGTTTAAATGATTGTGTATTTTAACATAATTAAGAGTTTCATTTATGTTTCGTTATCATTTAATGATGCGTTTATTGTGAGAATACGTTTTTGGTTGCTCATGTTTAATTACGTCTAAACGTTGTACTTTTTGCATCTCTGTTGGTTACACTTTGATCATATGCGATTTTCTTTGATACTTCTTTTGTCGGAACTTGTGTTAGTTTATATAAGACAACGTTGTTATTGAGTCAATAGTGATAATGTAGTAATTCCAGAACAAATTATAT
The DNA here is from genome assembly GCA_035610365.1 of Aquatica leii. Lineage (NCBI taxonomy): Eukaryota > Metazoa > Arthropoda > Insecta > Coleoptera > Lampyridae > Aquatica > Aquatica leii. The sequence continues at coordinate 32,800,787 of CM069439.1, forward strand.
CCAGAACTAAGTGTTGGCGTGGTGTTTGACACCCTGGGATCGTAAAGTTTTGTTTTTAGAGTTAAAAGATACTCGTTCGAAAATTTTGGGTTATAAACAATAAGTTCACGTTATGTTTATATTTGGGTGATGTTTTGCATTGTAGAAACATACTTTAAGTTTGCATTTTTGCGCCAAAATAAATATTATACCTAATGAACCAGTCATCGCTACTTTGTTTGAAACTAGAATTACTGTCTAGCTTCTGGGTCTGACCACCCGCAGTATTTACGAATTACGTTTATTTCAAAAGACTTTATTGCAATTATATTCGAGTTTAGTGTAATTGAAGGGTTTTGAATTTATCAAAGTGAAATTTAATTTCTAACTTTGACTTATGTAATTTTGACAACTAAATAAGGCATTATTGTAGTGATTGATTTGTCGTCGGTGAACAAATTTAACGGATTAACAAGTATTGGTTCGTGAATTTTGGTTTAATTTCAAGCTAAATTAAATTAGTGTCATTTATAAAATGCGCCGTTAATATTTCAGTAAGTAAGCGTTAATAACTTTGTTTTAAGTTACATACGTAGCGTGGCCGTGGCAATTTTACGATTAGTATTTCTTTGCTAAATTTTTACGTTTGTTTGCTCCGGTGCCGGAAAGTTCACCAAAAACAATTCACCGAAATAGCAATTCACCGAAATACAATTCACCGAAAGAGAAATTCACCAAAGTACGATTCACCGAAATATATGTTGTTATTATTTTATTACTTTTTTTGTCAAAAAGCGATTTAAAAAAACGAACGGATTCATTACAACGATAGACACGATATAGCATATATTTTCTCTTAATTAATGCAAACTTTGTAAAACATTTGATTAAGTAATAGCAATTTAATGATGTATAATTTTTTTTTAAGCAAATATTTTCAAAATAATCTATTTGTCTGGAGCTTACGATTATTGGTTGGTAAAAAAAGTTTGCTTTTTTATTTGAGAATTTTATTTGTATAACTCCTACATAATTATTAATTCAGGAGAATGAAATTTCTTTAAACACAACTTTCTAAAATATTTGCTAATCACTCGTCACCCTTAATGACAGAAACTTAATGTTTTTATACCCATTCAAACTAACTTATCCTAATAACTGTATAATTATGAATTCACGAACATGAAATTTCTTTAATTACAACTTTCTAAAATATTTGGTAATCACTCGCCACCCTTAATGACCGATGGCTAATCTTGTTATTCCCATTCAAAGTAACTTATCCTAATGACAGGAAGGGTATAAATACATAACTACTTTATGGCAAGTTTTATTGCAAAAGTAGTTGTGCTCAAGTAAACGTTGAAATGGCTGTTTAGTTTATTCTTAGTGAAAAGGGAAAACGCAAAATGGTGGTTGATGGTCATTTACACTTTAAAGATAAACAAATTGAAACACGAACATATTGGAGTTGCGAATACTATCAAAAACTTAAATGTCGTGCGCGTTTGATAACAGAGGATGATAATATCGTGAAGAGAAGTGGTTTCCATAATCATTTGGCTGATACATCGCAAGTAGAAGCTACTACAGTTATGAACACTATTCGTGACATACTCAAGACGCACCTCATTACATAATATCAAACGCATCGGTTGGAGTTTCGCAGGCTGCAGCAGCAAAGCTATCCAAAGTGAGCAGCATCAAACAAACCATTAGAAATATACAAACTAGGCACGAAGATATTCTGGCATTACTTATTCACCGCCGGGACATTGTTTTACCCGAAAAGTATAAAACAACAAGCAATGGGGAAGAATTTTTAATGTACGATTCTGGACCTGCTGATGATAGAATGTTAATTTTTTGCACCAGAAAAAACCTTCAAGTTTTGGCCAGAACGGCTAATTGGTACGCAGACGGTACGTTTAAAACTGTACCACATTTTTTTCACCAACTATATACACTACATGGTTTAAATAATAACAACGCTATTCCATTGGTATTTGCATTGCTGCCAGATAAAAGAAAGGCTACGTACGTTCGATTCTTTCAAAAACTGAAAGAACTTCAGCCAGGAGCTATGGCAGTTACCAATATTAACGGATTTTGAATCTGCAATGGTGAGTGCGATTGTAGAAGAATTCCCGCAAACTATACATCGTGGCTGTTTTTTTCATTTTTCTCAATGCATCTTTCGAAAAATCCAGTCAGAGGGTCTTAAACAGAGATACGAACAGATGCCGATTTTGCTCTGAACCTTCGTTTATTATCGGCAATAGCATTTGTTCCTGTGGAAAGCATAGTAGATGCCTTTGAAAGACTGTGTGACGAAAATATATTGCCTCCAGAAGCACAACCTGTTGTGGATTATTTTGAAAATACTTCGATTGGGCGCCCCCATCGACGTCAGCATCGGCGTGCACCGCAGTTTTCTCACCAAATGTGGAACTGTTTTGATGGGGTGCAACAAGGCCTGCCAAAAACGAATAATTTGATCGAAGGATGGCATCGAGGATTTGAAACACAAATTGGTGCGGATCACCCTAACATATGGAGATTTATCGAGGCCATACAGGGAGAACAAAGCTTAAATGCACTTCAAATAGAGCAGTACATAAGCGGTCAGGAAGGACCACCAATGCGTAGAAAATACAGAGATTACGCGATGAGAAAATAGCACACCTAGTTGATAATTACAACATCATGAACAATATATATGTTTATTTACGAGGCATAGCACATAATTTAAGTTATTGAACAAACAGAAATAATATGAACATTTCAAAACATGACAAGGGAACATTTTCCACATCTAATTGTAAGTTTAAGTAAAATTTAAAAAAAACCAATAAAATCAAAGTAATAAAACGACAAAAAAACAAAGAATAAAATAATAAAACAACACAACGACAAAAGAATAAATTTCCAACTTTTAAACACGCCAGAATTTTTCTGCCAGTCCTATGCCTGGATAAAGTGTGAAGGAAAGTTGAAAATAGCACAATTTGTCAAATTATAATTAACAATCAATCGTACTTCGGTGAATTGTATTTCGATGAATTTCTATTTCGGTGAATTGTTTTCGGTGAACTTTCCTAGACTCTGTTTGCTCACCTTAAAGTAACCACGCAGTTTCATTTATTTTTTTGTTTTTAATTAAATGCAAAATAAACGCTTTTATTTTGCAATGTTGTGTTAAGTTTATGTCAATTTCATTGAAACTATGTCGTTTATTTTGTTTTTTGTTCAATTTTAATCAATTATTTTTTTATTTATTTTATAATAAATGTTTATATTTTAAATGTATCAAATCCTTCTAATCACAGCGCGTGCACGTTGATTTTGTGTTATAATTTCAAATTTGTGACGTTACAACTCTAAAGGTAGGTTCATTAAGGGTTGTAAGTAGGTTAAGTTGGAGACTTCTGTGACAAGAGGAGGAGTACTCCTCCTCCGTGACCTACATTACAAAGTTTTAAATGACCTAGAGTAACCTTACTCCTCCTCACTGACCTACATTCAAAGCTCTAAATGACCTAGAGTAACCTTACTCCTCCTCACTGACCTACATTCAAATCCTCACAGACTTACACACAAAGCTTTAAATGAACCATAATAACTTTAAGTCATCCTTTTTTGTTGGTATATATAAGACGATTGAGAGTAGTTACAATACAGTTGGGGTTTAGAAAGAGGTTGTTAAGAATGGAACAGATAAAGCAGTTTGTTCAACAGATGAAAGATCGTGATGTAACGATTCAAGAACAAAAAACTATTAAAAAATCGGTGGCCGACAGTAATATGGTGTTAAGTGCAATACAATTAATTGATCAAAATGTTTATAATTTAAATAAGTCAAAAACTAAATTTATCAGTGTTGGAATGAATTGTGCTAATCATTTTTGTCCGTCAGTAAAGATATTTGCAACTTATAAACAAGAAATCGTATTTACGGAAGAGGAATGGGTGTGGTTTTTGGAGCTTCGAGAAAAAATACATAGATGTTTTCAAAGTACTGAAGCAATATGTGAACCGATAAAGGTTGGAACGAAAACTATAATATTTGAAATTATTGACCAAAAAAAAATATTAAAAATTGTGGGTGCAGAAAATGAAGAAGTATACCTAGGTCGCGAATCTCTTTGGGAGATATGGAAATTGGCAGTACTCATAAACTATCGATTAAATCAGATTGTTTTAAAGGAATTTTCTAATTTTTATGATACTGTAATTAATGCTGTTTTCGATCTACCAGGAGATGCTAAAACTAACATATCTAATGTTTTGGATCAATTTTTATCAAAAACAGACGTGGTTTGTTGTATGTTAGAAGTGGTAACATTCTATCCAGAAAAGGTGGTGTTCGATGTTGAATTGGAAAAACGTGTAGTAGAACAAAAGAAGTTTAGGAAATAAACTGGACTGGATTAACTATATATTAGGTATTAAGAGCTTGAGTAGTAGTACAAACTGTTAAGATGTGGATGGCCTATGCAGAACAAACTTGGACCAAAGCTGTTGATTTTCAAACAGCAGTGCAACGGTTAGTGCAGGAATTTTCCGCATTGGAATTCGATGCTGAACATGAAGCAGTGTATGGATTCACCAGTCCTGAACTGTGCGCGACTTTGGCGGAAAAGTATCAAAACGGTCAAAAATTTGTAAAGAGTATTTAGAAACCAAATTTTGTTCTTCTTGTTTAATTAATCGGTTGTCGGATATTGGATTATCGAGGTTTGCAAATCGAATAAAACGATACATGAATGATGCAGACACTTCTGAAGAAGAAGAATCAGCAGAAGAAAAATCAACAGAAGAAGAAGCACAAGAAGAAAAATAAACATCTAACTAACATAAAAATATTCAAGAGTTATTAGTTCAATTTCAACAGTTGGAAACAGATGCAAATAAAATACTTCAAAGATTTGATTGTATATTTAGCATAGATTATTGTAAAGAACTTGCTAATAAATATATGATTGGTCAAGATATTTGTAACTTGTTTTTAAAAGGGGAATATTGTATAAAATGTGTAGAAATGCAATTAAATATAATAGATTTGTATTGTTTTAAAGTGTGTTAGTACAGTGATGGGGAATAAAGTACGCTTCAAAGACGAGTGTGAAGTTAAGAAGTTAGTAGTTTGGAAGTTTGCTTATCAACAAGCAAGAAAAGGTGATTGGGAAGAGAAAGCACGAGATAGGTATCGGTTTTATAAAAGAATTGCAGAAATAGATAAGAATATATCTTATATTTTTAAAGATGATCATAGATCACTTGTATATCATGAACGTTTTGTATACAATTAATGTAAATAAAATTATATAATTTCGTAAAAAACTTTATTGCATCACATAATTAGAATACAAATGATAAACATTAGATAAAGCACAGTAACACATAGGTTCCGAATGAAAAAGACATTTAGCATGCATAGGTTTTAATGCAGGTTCTTCTTCAACTTCTGTAATGGGTATAGAAATATATTTTTGTAAAAATTTTGATTTTTCTCGTCCTTTTACGTAAACTGATGTTGCATTTAGTGTTAGTTGTTTGAGGATGTGTGGGAATAAATGTACTGGAGTAAATCCTTCTTCCCAGGAAATACGGTGATGATTGTTCATTAACCATGTAGCTTGTTTTTGAAATTTTTAAGTCTAAGCACGACCACGAAAACGGTGGTTTGAAGACATAATGTGCAATAGAATGTCCATCATACACAGCCAATTCTTTTGGAGTGAAACATTTTTCAGAAGTCATGAATCCTTGTACATCGATAATAATGATCATATTTGTAGGACGATATAGTTCATTCTACTTTTAATATGTGATACAAACAGAATATATATTATAATTTGTTACAAATGACGAATGGCCTTGGTCAGAGCGTTATATGTAAATATTTTGTCATGGAGAATTAAGCAGTATGCAACGGTATCGTTTGGAATATTTTGAGAAGTTTCAAATTCTATGCGTAAAACAACTGCTTTAGTGGTCAAAGAATCTTTTGGTTCGAACAATCAATAACTATTAATGGGGCTTGTTCTTTAAACTGTTGTGGTGTTAGAAGAGGTTGGGCATCGTGTTCGTAATAGGAAGATTGGAATCGTGCATACATTTCGTAAAGCATTGCAAAATGATTATCCGAAAAATTGATGTTAAGGTTATCGTAGGGATAACGATCTGTATTTAAATATACGCGAACATTTTGTATATTGCAATGATCGAATTTACTCATATCTTTTTTATGTTACCATCTCTTCCAGTTTGAAATCCTAAAATTATGTATCTAGGTGTCTCTAAACTTGTTGCTGTTTTAATAGCCCATGTGTGTTTATCTGTTGTTGGTACAGCAGGATAGACATGTGTTTCCCAACTTCTAAACGCAACTTGAGTATCTATATTTTTATCGATGTACTTTGTTAATGCTAATTCTTCAGCTAAACCAGGTGTAACATGTGGAACTTTCTAAAATATTTTTTCAATCTCGATTTTAATAGGATCATCATCAGTAGATATAACACAGTCAACGTCTGTATTACTTCGTATTAATACAAGTTCTTGACGAACATTTAAAATAACCTACAACAAAAGAAATATATACTTAAATGTGTATAAAATTGTTGCAACTTACCTTAGGATAATCTTCCGCAAACCCTAAAAGTCTTCGCAGTGGTATGCAAACATTGAATTGACCTAAAGTATTAGTAGTTTTAATTTCGGATGTGGGATACCAACCAGAATTTTGATATTTTATGCTTTCAGTTGGTGTATGTGATATTAATCCTTTCATTGTAGTAGTTAAGCCAACTTTTGTTACTGAATCAACAACAATGCCATTCATTTCATACCTAATCTCACTAAATAAAAATGCTAGACCGTTGTTTGCAAATTTTGCATTTAATGATATGTTTCCATCTTCTTTACGTAATTTACCTTCAATGTACAAGTAACTTTGAGATGGTAGAGTACACATATCTTCTTGAATAGGGATGCGAATTTCATCGTTATTTTTGAAACGCGTAGTGTATGGTTGATGGGTATGTATTTCTGAGTTGATAATAGAATTATCAACTACAACTTTTTCGTTTACGTTTAAGATACTCATTTTAGTACAGTAAATCCCAAAGATTTTAGAAATTGTTTGTTACTAACTGTTAATCGTTTAACGTGCGATCGCTTACTAATCTTCGTACTAAAGGATTGTGTTGTTTTATGAGATTCGGTATCACATACACAAGAATGGTTCTTAAAGCGAAATACCATTATCAAGTTCTTTTAAATGTAGTCCTATTGTGATGACTTCACCTCGAAAATTGACAAGATTTCCATTTTGATCTACTATTTTAAGTGTAATGTTTGAAATAGTTCGTACGCTAATAGGTAAATAGGTGACATGTAGAGGGCATTCAATTATTTTATATCCAGATGGTACGCTTGGAAAGAACTGATGTATAGTGTGGGCCGGTGTTCCATTTGTATAGTTTCCTAATGTAATGTTGCAATCGATTAATAACGAATTGATCGTAATAATGTTTGTTGGATAACTTGATTCAGACCATTGATTTGCAGGCAATAACTTTTTCTGAATCCTAAAAGAGGTCCTATAGAATGTTCTTGTGTAAAATCAATAATGGCATTTGATTTAATCATAGTTTTAAGGGTGTTGTGGTTTGCACGTAATTTAATAGTAAAGTTTTTAGGTACAACACCTTGTAGATAATTTTCCAAATCTTTTATTTCGTAAGAACCTTCAGGAATCGTTACTTTTGTTTTTCCTATGATAAATTGGTTATTTTCATTAGTTACATTCGGTATACTATTAAAACTTGCAAAACTTGTTAAACCAAGTACATACTCTTTATCAGGATTTAAATAAATTGGTGGATTAAATTCTGAGCGTAGAATAGAAGTCGATCCAGTAAATGTAAATGTGCACGACATTTCGGTAGAGAACCTTACACACAACTAACTAGTTATCTCGAATGTTCGTATAAAAAGTCTAATACTAAATGTCCGCAGTTGTAGGTATTAAATAGTTGAAGTGTGTCAAAATTATACATTATATTTACGCTACCGCCGCTGCGAAAATAATGAATTACTTCCAAAGGTGGTTTTAAATGTCCTATACTATCGAAATAGATTATTTTGTTACCACGTTTAACGTAAGCCGTCCAATGAGTTCCTTCACCTTGTTGTTTGTCCAGATTTATAATTCCGCACTCATTTTTTAATATAATGCGCGGTAACTTGTCTCTCATAAAAATTCCTCTAAATTTCTTTATTTGAAGTAATTGTATATATTTCGATAGATCGATATTTGTTAACGCTCTGCGTGGTAGCTTTATTGGGAGTTTTTGATATGGATGTATATATAATCCAAGACCTTTTTATATGGTTTTAAATAAAGACCTTTTCCTACACTTGCAGCTTCCATTGCTTGGTTATGACGTTTGGTTTCTTCTAATGTTTTTGCAGCAGTTTTTGCGTCATTCACTGCTTTTGCAACAGCTGCTGCCCCACCACCTAGAGAACCTATTGCCCCGAGAGCAGCGAATAAAGGAATTAACGGTAAAAATCCTCCTGTTTTAGGAATAGGAATTATTCTTTGTTTAGGTGGTGAAACCTTTTGTTGTCTTAACGCTTTCATAGCTTGTTCAACGGTTGATTTTAAGTCTGATTGTACTTTACCACCTACTGTACGACGAGCTAATTGTATCGCTTTTTTAAAACTAATGCTCCCACGGCTTTTTTCCTTTTCTGCCCCATACCTAATTTAGTTTTACCCTTCATTACACCGGAAATAGTTAAAGCTGCTGCTTTTTCCCCAAAACTAGCGTCCTTTGATCGAAATCTTTGCCAAGCTATAGATCCTAATTTTCGATCTGCTTCGTGTCTTTTTGATAAATCGTTGGTTTGCGAATATGTTATATCGTGTTCTCGACAAGCCTCGTCCAAGGGATTTATACCTTTATCACCTCGAGCAAGACGTTTGGTTAAACGAGTTCCTGGCCCACAAAAATTATATCCAGGCAAATGTAGCTCCACAGGTAATTTATTAACTAACGTATTAATTAATCCAAAACCTTTAAAAGATTTATTGTATGAACGTACGGACATGTACAGTGTTGTAACCACAAGTCACGTAAAACTAAAGTTATTTGCGCTAAACACGTCTATTTAACTGTAAATTATGGATATATTGAGTAGTAAAGCAATGAATGCGATACAATTCATACATCAAGATAATCAGTTACCAATTAAAAATTATGATTCAAGTATTGTATCTAACAAAAAGTTTTTCAAACACGGTTTCCTACTTGGAGAAGGGTGTAAACGGGGACTAATAGTAGGTCCTTCGGGTTGTGGTAAGACGAATGTTATGATAAGTTTGCTAGAACATCCTAACGGGTTACGATTTGAAAATGTTTACGTGTATTCTAAATCATTATACCAACCTAAATACAATTACTTAAGACAACTGTTACAACCACTTCGTGATGTAAAATACTTTGAGTACGATGATAGTAAAACAATTCTTTCACCTAAGTCGGCACGCATAAACTCCATCATTATATTTGATGATGTAGTTTGTCACAACCAAAGCGAAATTCGCGAATATTTTTGTTTTGGAAGACATCAAAATATAGATTGCTTTTATTTGTGTCAAACATACTCATCTATTCCCAAACAGTTAATACGAGACAATGCAAATATGATTATTGTTTTTCAACAAGATCAACGAAATATAAAACATATATACGAAGATCATGTAAATGTGGATATGTCTTTTGATGTGTTTAAAACTTTGTGTGGTTATTGTTGGCAAGATAAATATGGATTCTTAGTTATCGATAAAGAGAGTGGTGTAACTTCCGGTCGTTACAGAAAAGGATTTGATTGTTTCATTAAAATATAAATTGTACTACGCGATGCAACAACAGATAGTTGCAATGAGTAATCGGTTAAAAGAAGAACTAATTCGAGCACGTAAAGCTGTAAAACGTAAGGCGGATAGTTTGAAAGCGGACACGTCACAAAAAGAAAGTATTATTCAACAACAGTTTAAACCTATAACTCAACCATTAAAGGAATTATTAACAACTATTAAACCTGATTCAGAGTTTACTGTCAAGAAACAACCTGATGTTACAGTTCCCATAACAACACAACTTTCGTCCAATATTTCTGAGAAAGTCAAACAAGGTTCAGTGGAATTAAAATCACAAATAACAGACCAGTTTAAACCTTCTCACGCTAGTACTCCCACAAGACCCTCAACACATCATACCTCTGGACAACCTAAAGAAATTACGTTTTTAGATACTGATGTGATCGCACATACTGACGATGCAAAAGTTGATAATATTCCTACGTTAGACGAACTACGAAGCGAACTCGCCGAACTTGGTACAAATCAAGCTTTTCAAGATTATTTAAATCAATATGATGGTTTGGCAAAGATATATGTAGAATCATTGTTCCGTGATGTAAATAACGAATTTGATCATAATTATGGGGTGCGTTTTGACCCCGCTTTAAATAAATTTCAAGTAGGAGATTCAGATCTAGAGTTTGTCGGAGAAGATTTGCTCATCAAACGTCCATCAGGAGAAGAATTTCGATATACGGGTACTCCCGGTTTATACGAACTGTTATTTAAACGAATCCCGATTGGTTATAAACAACAAGACCAAATTCAATACAAGGATATAATCATACGAACAAACGCAACACGTAGACACTATGATCCAAAAAACAAATACAAGCTGCTGGTAAAAAATATTCTAATATAATCAAACCGTTATTAGCTACTTCAATGACTCGTGTCCGATCAAATTCTACTACTTTAAAAGAAGGAGGACATATACAGATGCTGCAGCTAAATAACAAACGTTTAGAGTTTCTTCCGTGGAAAGATCCTAATAAATTAGTTAATTGGTTAAGAACATTATTAAGCTCTAAAGAAGCAGGTCATACAGGACACACGAACGAAATAATTTACATTATTGATGAGTTGCGATCTGCCAAGATAATAAAATGATGTGTTGTTAAGCACATTCTCATATTAGTGGTAGCCGTAGACATAAGACATGACGCTCGATAAGTTTGGAAGACATATTAACCAAATTAAAGCTCATCAAGAAACCCTTTATTTTGTAAAACAAGTATCTTCTTTACATTATGATACAGCGGTATATGTAATGGGTACGACAGATGGTTCACATATCAACTTATTTGGGAACGAATATAAATTCCCTTTGCTTGAGGCTAGCATTATAACCGTGCGATGCTCGCATGATTGTATAATACATATCAACGAAAAAATATAAGACTCTGCAAGATTTAGAAGGGTCTTACTAAACAAGGGAGATGTCATTAAGGTATCAGAAAGCGAACAGGTCAGATTAACATCGCAAGGTGAAAGAGTTTTACGATTTAAACAAGACGAAATTAGTTTTGTATTAGAAATCATTGTAAGAGTTCAGTTATGGAGCCCGAACGACAGCAAGTGATTGAAGAACTTCATAAACCGGTTAGAAAAAATTTTCCTCGAAGGCGTGTAGTTATTAAAGGATTGAATGACCTCTTTCAAGCAGATTTAGTAGAAATGATACCCTACGCACATTTAAATAAAGGTTTTCGTTACATTTTAGTAGTAATTAATACCTTTTCAAAATATGTTTGGTGCGAACCAGTAAAACGAAAAACTGGAACAGATGTAACTAATGCAATGAAAAAGTATTAGTTAAGGCAACACCTCATAATTTACAGACTGATAATGGTAAAGAATTTTATAATAAACAATTCCAAGATCTAATGAAGAAGTTTGCTATAAATCATTACAGTACTTATTCTGAAAAAAGTAGTATCGTTGAACGCGTAAATCGCACCTTAAAAACCTCATGTGGAAAAAGTTTAGCTTACAAGGATCTTATAAATGGTTGAATTTATTACCGTTAATTGTTAAAAATTACAATTCAACAACTCATAGAACTACTGGATATAAACCGATCGATGTGAATAAAAACAACTCCAAGAACATTTTAAAATCTCGGTTCGATAATAGAAAAGTCTTGGATTTAAAAACACCTAAATTTTCAAAAGGTGCATTCGTTCGAATTAGTAAACATCGGGGGGTGTTTGCAAAAGGTTTTACCCCAAATTGGAGCACTGAAATTTTTCAAGTAATGACTGTACAAAATACGAATCCTACTACATACATTTTAAAGGATGTAAAAGATCAGCAGATCAAAGGAGGTTTTTACGAACAAGAACTTCAAGAAGTTAAATTTGCAGACATATATTTAGTTGAAAAAATATTAAAACGTCGTGGTAATCGGTTATACGTAAAATGGTTAGGTTTAGATAAATCTCATAATTCATGGATAAACAACAGCGCTGTAATATAAACAAATAAAACAGTTATTTTTTAATTTATTTTTTATTATCCCCACCACTTTTAGACATATTTATATATCGTTTAAATGATTATTTATCAGTTCATCCAAATCAATAGGGTCGTTGAATTGTGGTGGTAAAGTGTTGGAATCCCAGTTTGCAGATGATTCAAAACCATCAAAGTTCTCCACATCTGGTTGTTTGTCCTCTTCACCACATTCTTCATCCGGTTCTTGAAGGATATCACAAGCAGCTTTTAATAAAGAATTTATTTTGACGTTCCAATCGATATCTTGATGACCCCATGCCAACGTATTACATGTACCAGGTATTATAAATCGTTTATCGTCCGAAGAACACAAAGCTATTTTATTTATAAGTTCTGTGTGTAGATCATGTAAAGTAGATCTAAACACATACATTTTACACATCATAGTTTCCTTCTCACCTTCAGCAACTTGTTTAAAATCCAGTTCACTAATATCGCGTTGTACTACATATTTTCGCACACCTTTAGCTTTTTAATAATTTGATCCCCGACATTAACACAGTAACACTTGGCTCCAGCACCGTAGAAACTGTGAACTGCTGTTCCACCAAATTCATCCTTCATTTTACCTACAACAGAAGTAGTAATTGGAATATTCTGTCGATTATTCTTTTTATAATTAGAAGTGTCATATTCATTTATCTGCATTTTCATATCTTCGTAAACATCAGGTGTTTGTATTTCTACTATTAAGCTGTCTGTATCCGTGTACAATAATTTTACGTTTTGTTCATATTTTGATCGTAACACTTCATAAAAAAAAACCGGTACATTACAATTTTTGATATATCTAATATCGTAAATCCAACATATACAGGTTTATTGTATACAACAGCTGTTTTGGACAGTTCTATAGCGTATAACTTTTCAGTGAACCTGGTCACCTGCTTAAAAGTTGGTTTAGCCACGTAAGCTTCTAATCCTAAGCGTTTTCCAATGTTTTCCCAATGGGTTAATAAACGTATATTTCTACGTTTATCCACATTTTCCATTGTTTTTCCAAATACACCGTTATTCATTAGTTTATAAAAATCCTTTTCAAATTTTGTATTCACCTCATTTCGTAACCTGGTGTTTAAGTCGATGTAACTTCTTAACCAAGGACTTTGCTGAAATTTTAATATTCGATGTGTATAAGTAAGCACCAATCCATGCTTAAGACATTGCTTTAAGTTTCTGTAATGAATGATGTATGCTGTTTTATCATTTAAATTTGGAATGAGTTTTTTCTGGGATGAGGTTGAACCTGGAGGACAAATACTCTCTGGACAGAACGGTAAATCGTTGTGATGGTCGTGTAAATTATCTGGATACTCTAAATCCACCTCTAATACATACCCCTCTTCAGCATCGTCGGGTATGTCTAAAACGTTAAAAGAGTCCACAGCTTCAGACGATAACCAAGTAAATCCTGTACGAGGTAAATACTCTCGCATTGAGTGCCCATATAAATTTGTGGAATCTAAGTACATAATGTATGATGTAGGGTTTTAGAATTAAAGCTTGGAATATATGGGTTATTGGCTAGAGATTTTCGTTTAATGCATGTACTTACACCTCCGCGAATACCTTTCTTGAAGAAATGGTACATATCCATATCGGTCAAAAGCTCTAATTCTACTTGCGTATGTTTCAGCATTGCATCCCAAGCCAGACCAGGAGCCGTAATATATTGAGCTGGATCTAAATCATAAATTTTTTGACAGAGTACACGAAAATTTTCAAATACATCAGTTAATAGTAACACATCACAAGATAGGTATACGTCGGAATAATCTCCAAGCGATTTACACTGAAACGTTGACCATGTGCTTGTAGCACGTTGATAATCTTCTTTAGAAATATGTTGCTCTCGAAGAGTGTCGTAAAAATCTTCTTTTTTTGGTAAACAGCATTCATTTAATTTTGTGTAGTTGTCCACGTAAGAATATGGAAAAACCCCTTTAACTCTTGCCAGGTTAAACTTTTGATCATCAGAATAAAATTTTCGTAAACTGGTACATTGTTCATCTGCAAGAGTTTGTGCTAACGCGTCTAAGGATGAAGCCAGAAAACGATAACTATCGAGAAATCGTACACGCAGGTATACATCTTCCATTTTTCCATTTTCTTTAGGCGTTCTATCCACTAGTAGTCTCTTGCTGAACGTGATATATTTTTCTTTAGATTGTGGAATTACATCGACCTCTTCTTTTTCTAAAGCCAACTGTTTTATAAATAAATGTGCATCATATCCGCTTAGGTTATGAAAAAATATTGGTATAAAGTTAGGTATTTTATAATTAAGGTTACATGTAGAATGTGCTGCGCCACGATATCTTCCTGTAAGATGAGAATGATCTTTTACTTTTGGATTGCCAGGGTTACCAAATTCTTTGTTGCAAATAAAGCATTGTTGTGCTGTTACATACTCAACCAATTCTGGTGCAGTTAGTGGAAGCATCGGTTTCGACTCTTTTAAATGGTTAGAATATATTTGATGTATGTCCGATTCTAACCAGTTAATAAATGTTCTAGCAGCATCTACACCACGATACAGTTTTAAACGAGACCATTCATCATTCTCAGTAGATTTAATGTAGTACGCGAAAGCATATGGTTCATGCTTACATGTTTTGACAGTGAAGGGATCCTTTGGATTAGGAAACGCCGTATGTACAGGTATAAGCAGCGACTCAAAATCAGCATATATGACAAACGGAACAGACATTTTTATGGAAATTATTAAATTTAAGAACATTATCATACGTAATTGCACCGGTTGTATCGATTGTAGCATTATGCGTAGGTAATTTGGTGTAGACATAATTACAATCATGTGTTACGTGTCGTTGAAGCAGTTGTTCATTTCTAAAGTAATGTAAACAGGAATCACAAAATATTTTGCACCGTGCCGGGTTGTTAACTGTGTACTCACCAATCGCGAAAAATTCTTGATCCAACAATAATGTTGAGAACCGGTGTTGTTTTCTATTAACAATAAATTAATGTGAGTATTCTGCTTCTTTTTCGTGTAATATAGTGGTCCCACAACTTCAATGTTTCGTGTTCCTTGTTCTGTAATTTCTTCTAATCCGTACACGTTAACCGATATGTTGTTGTTGTCTTCAAACTTTCCAATATCAGTTAGTTTCATAGGGAAAGTAATACCATCCCAATTGCATAAGGTTCGAAAATCGGGATAGGACGCAACTCTTTGCGGATTCCCATTCGGAACAACTAGCGCAGATGCCACAGCCCATCCAAAACAGAATTCATCAAAATTCATAACATTGATGACAGCTTTTTATGTATGATTTCGATGGGTAGTTTAACATAAGAAGATGCCTTTAACGGATTGAACTTAACGAAATTTACTTCCACATGCAGAAATTTCACCAAAACCCATCCTAAAACAAACTTTTGTAACATATAACATTTTTGATACTTAACTCACCTGAATCTTTTTCTTGGAATTCAGATTCCTTTCTATCTAAAATTTCCACAAACTTCTTGTATAGTTCTGCAACATCCGTACCTGGGCTTAAAATTTAATACTTTGTTTGAAAAGACTTGATATCTAATACTTCTTGTTGCTTTAATGTATATAACCCAAATAATTCACAATTAACTTTAACGTTTCTAAATTTTGCAACCTGTTTATTCATAAGACTACTTATTTTTTCACTGAACTCGTTCATTAAGTCTACTACTTTTACATGTTGGTTACTAGGTGATAATTTATAACTCATGAGTCTATCTTGAAATGCTGATTGTATAATTTGAATACCTTCATCATCTATAAATCGACAAGCATTTATTTTGTGGCGATTACTTCGGAGATGTCCTCGATAATGTGCTTTGAGTACATCTTCTTGACATTCGTTACATCTAACGTTAACGATTACTTCCTGCTTGTTATCATCGATTTTTTTCTTAGATGAAGACTCGCCCCCATCTTCAAATTTACGTTTCTTAACTTCATCATTTGGAGTTTTAGCAACACCTTTGCAGGAATTTTGTAAGTGACGTTTGAGGTTATCGCTTCGTGTAAATACGTGCCCGCATTGATGACAAACTTTTGCTGTAATTTACAAAATACTATGAGTTATAGTAATATTTAATATCTTCTATATTGTCATTAAGACAAGCTACATTTTCAGTCAGTAAGAATAATTACTGTGCAGTGACGGGACGAGCACCCAATGTAGCAGCGTCACCAGGATAAGGAAACGGGGATAGGAGAGGTTCATGGATATTGTCAGGTGTTTATTTGCCTTTTTGTTGCCAAAACGAAATTTTTGAAATACTTAAAATAATAAGTATTAAAATTAGAATACAAAAAGTCAAACAATTTATCGTCTAAATTGCACATTTTCTTAATTTTGTAACACAATGCACGTCTTCTCTTTGCCGACTCTGGAAGCTGTTGGATCAGTTTTTTTTGGAAAGTAGAAGGAGTACATTGTGTATTTTTAACTCTATGTCTGACTACATTGATGCTGTACCATCTATTGTTTTCTATAAAAAGTTGTTCTAAAGAATCAAGACAAGTAAACAAAAATTCTCAGAAGAGAATGGTGGAAATACAGATAACACCTGAGCAATAGCTGAAGGACAGGTAATCGTTTCTTCAACAAGTTCCGTGTCTCTCTTCTCCGCTTCAGATTTCGTGACACACTTGCACACATACGTTGACGTTGATGCATAGTTGCAAGCGCACTTACCATCGACTGGACCAGAGAGATCATCGGCTGTCGAAGATTCCACACTCTTCACATTAACATCAGGAACAGTTTCACACCCTACATGTTCTAAACAAACTTGTGTATTTTGAATATCATGACAGGTGCATGAAATGTCCATGACTTCATGAAAAGGGTCACCGAGAAGGTATAGGTGTTTGACG
Source organism: Aquatica leii (assembly GCA_035610365.1). Lineage (NCBI taxonomy): Eukaryota > Metazoa > Arthropoda > Insecta > Coleoptera > Lampyridae > Aquatica > Aquatica leii. The sequence continues at coordinate 32,818,108 of CM069439.1, forward strand.
TCGTGTGTGGTCCGTAACGCCCGTTTGAGTGTGTTTTGGACACGTCATGGAGCTTACGCAAGACCTCGAAATTGTGCTTATTCCACCTACAGTTGAACAGTTGTGTTGAGAGGCAAAGATTGTATTACGGTGTTGTCGGTTTGACAACAGGCGTATGCTGTAGGATCGTTCGGAGACGTTCCGGTTGAGTGCGGGGGGTGGGGGGAGCGGGGTTGAACAGTTGTGTTGTTACATATATTTATTACAGTGAAGTTTTACTGCTTTTTGTGCTATCCCTACTACCATAATGCTGCTATAAAAGCTTAGAGTTTAAGCAGTATACGTATAGTTCATCGCTACACCTAAACTCCTCATGGCAAATAGAATTGTAATCGATGTCCAAGGGTACATTTCCACCGAACCCTTACATTTATTCCATCCAAAAGAACTGGCCTCCTACAATGGGAAAGCATATTCGCATTTCCTTTTAAACCACCATTTGAATATACATCGTTGGATTACGCTGCAAAAGAACAGCGGAATACGTATATCGACAACATCATGGTCTATCGTGGGATAGTGGGTACGTAGACATTAAAGAATTTTCAAGAATAGTAAAAATTACGAAGAACCATGAACTGGTATATGTAAGAGGATACCAAAAAAAATATTGTCCAGGAATATATATCAACAGATGTTATCGAACTTTCTAATGAAATGAAAATTCCTAAACAACCAGGAATGTGTTGTTTTCATACTATTAATCCAGCAGTTTGTGCATTAAGAAACGTTGCAACTTTGTATGACTTCCATTTTAACCAGGTGTAGCGGTGGACTATCCGCTGTTAAAGCGTATAAATAAAATTTTTATTACAATTTGAGTACTTTTTACTTTGACTTCCATATATATGTATCTTTCAGATTGTGTTTAGTTTAGTGTATTTTCGACGTCGCAATGATTCCGATCATTTTTAAATCAGTTGTGCTCAGTGCTTGTTATGGTAATACTCTTTATATAGTTCAACCTCCGAACTGTGAAGATGCTATTATTTGTTTTAAAGATAACCCACACCAGTGGTTTCAACTTATGCCTAACGTATTACATGGTATTAAAGTTTTTACTATAACAGCACCCAATACTTCGAAAGAATTTCGCATACAATTTTCTAGCAGTAACCATTATATTCACACGGATTGGCGTAAATGTGATTCGTTCAATGATCGCGGTATTATAATTATGCCAAACAGTGACACGTGTTGTTAGTTGTGTATTCAACTTTTGTGTGTGCGATGGTTCCAAAAATCTTTAGTCTGTTGGTTTTTACAGCTGTTTCTAACAACAGTTTATATGTACTGCAACCACCATTTTGTTCTAAAACATATACATCTTTTAAAAGTAATCCTACAAAGTGGTATAAACTAATACCATTAAATTTATACGGTGTCAAAGTTCTACCAATTGCAGAACCACAGGATTTTCGACTACGTTTTTATAACAACAACTCAAGTTTTCTACAAACCGATTGGAACTCTGTGCATTACATTAACTTATTAGACAAATGTGGTTCGACTAACTACACTTCTCTATCAACTATTTGTACCACATATGGTATACTATCCATTACATTTTCAATGTTATTACTTATGCTAATATTAATTTTTCTTATATACTATTTTGGCTCAATATATGATTTATTGTAATTTATTATTTTATTATTAAATACGCTGTACAATTAATAAATTACTCTATATAGTAATTGTGTTTGAAGGTTAGAATAAATAAAAACTTTTAATCAATCTACTCTTTGATTACTTATATGTAGATATTGGAGAAGTGTCATTACTTTATGTCAGAGAGGAGCAGTAAGGTTACTCTAGGTCATTTAGAGCTTTGAATGTAGGTCAGTGAGGAGGAGTAAGGTTACTCTAGGTCATTTAAAACTTTGTAATGTAGGTCACGGAGGAGGAGTAAGGTTACTCTAGGTCATTTAAAACTTTGTAATGTAGGTCACGGAGGAGGAGTAAGGTTACTCTAGGTCATTTAGAGCTTTGAATGTAGGTCAGTGAGGAGGAGTAAGGTTACTCTAGGTCATTTAGAGCTTTGAATGTAGGTCAGTGAGGAGGAGTAAGGTTACTCTAGGTCATTTAAAACTTTGTAATGTAGGTCACGGAGGAGGAGTACTCCTCCTCTTGTCACAGAAGTCTCCAACTTAACCTACTGCTGTAACTTGATTTGCATGTTTGAGCTGCTAGACAACCAACTCGACGTGCGGATCGACTGTGGCTCAGAGTTAGTGCCCCTCTCACTCTTCCGCTGTTTTCAGGCGTCTTCGCAGTTTGTGCAAGGCTTGAAAACTTCTTTTTCTTTATGTTTCTTGTTGCCATGTACGTTTCAACCTATCTCAGCGTCGTATTTCAACTTTGAATGGAACCATTTTGACCGATATTAAAATGACGACAAAAGATCTGTTGTGTTTTATGGGCAAACACATGGTGTTACACCTATCTATAACTACTGACATGGTATGCTATGTCATGCAGAATGACAACTTTCGCTTTTTTTTACCACTTCTACTGCTGGGTGATTTCCTAATAGATTCTCCTATTTTCAAAAATGAAAAAGTTCAAAGTTTTTGGAGAGAAATTTTGGAGTAGCCGATAATGGCGAAGGGTGATTAAGCGTTTTAAAATTTCATTTTTTAGTTGAAAATGTTTTAGTTTAATTTTTTAAATCTTCATGCTTTATAATAAATTTTAATTTTAAAGTTTATATAAAAATAATTAGAGAAGTTAATTAGTCTTTTTTTTCAATTATATCTGACCTGTCATCTGTTTCTGAAATCAATGATTCAAATTGTAGTCTACACTTCATAAATTATTTTAAAATTCTGCACTTTAAAGAATTTTACAGAGTACGTTAGTCAAAGCCATTGTTAGAGAGCTTAAAGGTTGTATGGAGCAATTAACTCACTTGTTAGATGCTGACAGCGCTCATACTCACAATGAGAATGAGCGTCAATATTCGATGATATAATTACAAAATTGTTTCAAGTTAATAAAAGCAGAGAAAAAATGAAAAAGAGTGCTTGTGGAAGAAAATACATACAAATATAATTTTTTTAAATTTCTAATAAGAAGTTTATTGAAAGCGTTATGTGAATTGATGGAAAAATTACTGAAGCGGTAATAGTAATAGTGCAGGTGCCGTAAACAAATTGAGTGTGTTGTAATGACTGACGAATGTCGGTATTTTTCAAATGTTGGCTATTTGAAACACGTATGTAAGAGGAAATTGCAAAATCCTTTCATAAAGATTAATATAAAACTGCTAAAAAGATTATGTGTGACGTTAATAATTAAAAGTTTCCACCTAAAACCCTTTAGGTTAAAGAAGGTTTAAATGATTGTGTATTTTAACACCATTAAGAGTTTCATTTATGTTTCGTCATCATTTAATGATGCGTTTATTGTGAGAATACGTTTTTGGTTGCTCATGTTTAATTACGTCTAAACGTTGTACTTTTTGCATCTCTGTTGGTTACACTTTAATCATATGCGATTTTCTTTGATACTTCTTTTGTCGGAACTTGTGTTAGTTTATATAAGACAACGTTGTTATTGAGTCAATAGTGATAATCTAGTAATTCCAGAACAAATTATATTTAGAACTAAGTGTTGGCGTGGTGTTTGACCCCCTGGGATCGTAAAGTTGTGTTTTTAGAGTTAAAAGATACTCGTTCGAAAATTTTGGGTTATAAACAATAAGTTCACGTTATGTTTATATTTGGGTGATGTTTTGCATCGTAGAAACATACTTTAGGTTTGCATTTTTGCGCCAAAATAAATATTATACCTAATGAACCAGTCATCGCTACTTTGTTTGAAACTAGAATTACTGTCTAGCTTCTGGGTCTGACCACCAGCAGTATTTACGAATTACGTTTATTTCAAAAGACTTTATTGCAATTATATTCGAGTTTAGTGTAATTCAAGGGTTTTGAATTTATCAAAGTGAAATTTAATTTCTAACTTTGACTTATGTAATTTTGACAACTAAATAAGGCATTATTGTAGTGATTGATTTGTCGTCGGTGAACAAATTTAACGGATTGACAAATATTGGTTCGTGAATTTTGGTTTAATTTCAAGCTAAATTAAATTAGTGTCATTTATAAAATGCGCCGTTAATATTTCAGTAAGTAAGGTTTAATAACTTTGTTTTAAGTTACATACGTAGCGTGGCCGTGGCAATTTTACGATTAGTATTTCTTTGCTAAATTTTTACGTTTGTTTGCTCCGGTGCCAGAAAGTTCACCGAAATAGCAATTCACCGAAATACAATTCACCGAAATACAATTCACCGAAAGAGCAATTCACCAAAGTACGATTCACCAAAATATATCTTGTTATTATTTTATTACTTTTTTTGTCAAAAAGCGATTTAAAAAAACGAACGGATTCATTACAACGATATAGACGATATAGCATAGATTTTCTCTTAATTAATGCAAACTTTGTAAAACATTTGATTAAGTAATAGCAATTTAATGATGTATAATTTTTTTTTAAGCAAATATTTTCAAAATAATCTATTTGTCTGGAGCTTACGATTATTGGTTGGTAAAAAAAGTTTGCTTTTTTATTTGAGAATTTTATTTGTATAACTCCTACATAATTATTAATTCAGGAGAATGAAATTTCTTTAAACACAACTTTCTAAAATATTTGCTAATCACTCGTCACCCTTAATGACAGAAACTTAATGTTTTTATACCCATTCAAACTAACTTATCCTAATAACTGTATAATTATGAATTCACGAACATGAAATTTCTTTAATCACAACTTTCTAAAATATTTGGTAATCACTCGCCACCCTTAATGACCGATGGCTAATCTGGTTATTCCCATTCAAAGTAACTTATCCTAATGACTGGAAGGGTATAAATACATAACTACTTTATGGCAAGTTTTATTGCAAAAGTAGTTGTGCTCAAGTAAACGTTGAAATGGCTGTTCAGTTTATTCTTAGTGAAAAGGGAAAACGCAAAATGGTGGTTGATGGTCATTTACACTTTAAAGATAAACAAATTAAAACACGAACATATTGGAGTTGCGAATACTATCAAAAACTTAAATGTCATGCGCGTCGCACTATTCGTGACATACTCAAGACGCACCTCATTACATAATATCAAACGCATCGGTTGGAGTTTCGCAGGCTGCAGCAGCAAAGCTATTCAAAGTGAGCAGCATCAAACAAACCATTAGAAATATACGAACTAGGCACGAAGATATTCCGGCATTACTTATTCACCGCCGGGACATTGTTTTACCCGAAAAGTATAAAACAACAAGCAATGGGGAAGAATTTTTAATGTACGATTCTGGACCTGCTGATGATAGAATGTTAATTTTTTGCACCAGAAAAAACCTTCAAGTTTTGGCCAGAACGGCTAATTGGTACGCAGACGGTACGTTTAAAACTGTACCACATTTTTTTCACCAACTATATACACTACATGGTTTAAATAATAACAACGCTATTCCATTGGTATTTGCATTGCTGCCAGATAAAAGAAAGGCTACGTACGTTCGATTCTTTCAAAAACTGAAAGAACTTCAGCCAGGAGCTATGCCAGTTACCAATATTAACGGATTTTGAATCTGCAATGGTGAGTGCGATTGTAGAAGAATTCCCGCAAACTATACATCGTGGCTGTTTTTTTCATTTTTCTCAATGCATCTTTCGAAAAATCCAGTCAGAAGGTCTTAAACAGAGATACGAACAAATGCCGATTTTGCTCTGAACCTTCGTTTATTATCGGCAATAGCATTTGTTTCTGTCGAAAGTATAGTAGATGCCTTTGAAAGACTGTGTGACGAAAATATATTGCCTCCAGAAACACAACCTCTTGTTGATTATTTTGAAGATACTTGGATTGGGCGCCCCCATCGACGTCAGCATCGGCGTGCACCGCAGTTTTCTCACCAAATGTGAAACTGTTTTGATGGGGTGCAACAAGGCCTGCCAAAAACGAATAATTTGATCGAAGGATGGCATCGAGGATTTGAAACACAAATTGGTGCGGATCACCCTAACATATGGAGATTTATCGAGGCCATACAGAGAGAACAAAGCTTAAATGCACTTCAAATAGAGCAGTACATAAGCGGTCAGGAAGGACCACCAATGCGTAGAAAATACAGAGATTACGCGATGAGAAAATAGCACACCTAGTTGATAATTACAACATCATGAACAATATATATGTTTATTTACGAGGCATAGCACATAATTTAAGTTATTGAACAGACAGAAATAATATGAACATTTCAAAACATGACAAGGGAACATTTTCCACATCTAATTGTAAGTTTAAGTAAAATTTAAAAAAAAAACAATAAAATCAAAGTAATAAAACGACAAAAAAACATAAAGAATAAAGTAATAAAATAACACAACGACAAAGGAATAAATTTCCAACTTTTAAACACGCCAGAATTTTTCTGTCAGTCCTATGCCTGGATAAAGTGTGAAGGAAAGTTGAAAATAGCACAATTTGTCAAATTATAATTAACAATCAATCGTACTTCTGTGAATTGCTCTTTCGGTGAATTGTATTTCGGTGAATTGCCATTTCGGTGAATTGTATTTCGGTGAATTGTTTTCGGTGAACTTTCCTAGACTCTGTTTGCTCACCTTATTAATAAGTAACCATGCAGTTTCATTTATTTTTTTTGGTTTTTAATTAAATGCAAAATAAACGCTTGTATTTTGCAATGTTGTGTTAAGTTTATGTCAATTTCATTGAAACTATGTCATTTATTTTGTTTAATTTTAATCAATTATTTTTTTATTTATTTTATAATAATTTTTTAAACTTTAAATGTATCAAATCACACCGCGTGCGCGTTGATTTGGTGTTATAATTTCAGATTTGTGACGTTACAACTCTAAAAGTAGGTTCATTAAAGGTTGTAACCCACTTGATTTGCATGTTTGAGCTGCTAGACAACCAACTCGACGTGCGGATCGACTGCTGGGTAATTTTCTAATAGATTTCAATAATGAAAAAGTTCAAAGTTTTTGGAGAGAAATTTTGAAGTAGCCGATAATGGCGAAGGGTGATTAAGCGTTTTAAAATTTGATTTTTTAGTTGAAAATGTTTTAGTTTAATTTTTTTAAATCTTCATGCTTTATAATAAATTTTAATTTTAAAGTTTATATAAAAATAATTAGAGAAGTTAATTAGTCTTTTTTTTTCAATTATATCTGACCCGTCATCTGTTTCTGAAATCAATGATTCAAATTGTAGTCTACACTTCATAAATTATTTTAAAATTCTGCACTTTAAAGAATTTTACAGAGTACGTTAGTCAAAGCCATTGTTAGAGAGCTTAAAGGTTGTATGGAGCAATTAACTCACTTGTTAGATGCTGACAGCGCTCATACTCACAATGAGAATGAGCGTCAATATTCGATCATATAATTACAAAATTGTTTCAAGTTAATAAAAGCAGAAAAAAACGAAAAAGAGTGCTTGTGTAAGAAAATACATACAAATATAATTTTTTTAAATTTCTAATAAGAAGCGTTATGTGAATTGATGGAAAAATTACTGAAGCGGTAATAGTAATAGTGCAGGTGCCGTAAACAAATTGAGTGTGTTGTAATGACTGACGAATGTCGGTATTTTTCAAATGTTGACTATTTGAAACACGTATGTAAGAGGAAATTGCAAAATCCTTTCATAAAGATTAATATAAAACTGCTAAAAAGATTATGTGTGACGTTAATAATTAAAAGTTTCCACCTAAAACCCTTTAGGTTAAAGAAGGTTTAAATGGCTTTTAAAACATTCATTTCCACCTACACGTAGACTATAAATTTAGGGTTGCATTTTAATAACCTCTCATTTAAGTAATTTATTGCGAAATATAAAATTACGGAGCGAAATTTAACGTCGAGTCAACATTCAGAGTAGTTGACGTTTGTGTTAGATTTATTCAGACATAGGAAGTGTTGTTAATGAAGCTCTAATCGGAACTAAGAATTACGCAAAACGTAAAGGCAACTATGCAGTAACTTAGTGTTATTCAGCAGAAAATCGGGGGCGGCAACCGAGAGAGAAGGTTAATGCGAGAGAGCGCGTGGAAATACTTGCCCAGGAGCAGCTACCCCTGCTGGCGCAACCCCAATTCAAGCTCCAGACAACTAGTTTTCCGCCAACCTTAATGAAATGCAGGCGTAAACTTTTGCGTACGAAATATTACTTGTGTACGTATTCTGAATTGGTATGGCATCGAATGTTTGGCACATTTGATATAGTCACTCGAAAACAAGAATCCTCACAGCACAGTGCACGTATCACTATTTATTTGTAATTTTTGTAAAATGATAAAGTTGTTATTAACTTTTTACTATATTGCAAAATGATTTTTTTTTCGTTTTTGCACTTTCTGAAACGCACTTAGCTTAACATTTTTTATTATCACTGCTACCTGCACGAACAGAGGCACGTCACAAACAAGGTAATTTTTTCATTTTCTTATTAAGTAATTTTGCTCTAGTGTTCTTTTTACTGTAAATTACTAATACGTTTTTAGTAAAAAATTTACAATAATATTCTACAATTTATTTTTATTTGAAAACAGCGAAATTCAAATAAAGTGTAAGTCAAAAAACACCTGTTACATTCTTGCAATGAACGACAACGCGCTACATCGTTTATAGCCACTGTTTAAGTAGAAGTAATTACTAACTCGACGAGACTTTAAAAAAACTTTTAATTCGATTTAAATCAATCAGTTCGTATCGCATTAAGAACTCTGCGTCTTAAAACTCTGTAGTAGCGCAACCTGAATAATAAGTATTTCCAGAGCCGTCGTTCGGCAAACTCATTTTTCTTAAATGTTAAATACGCGCCTAGTCTAATATCCTTTATGTGTTCAAAAATTATCTAATATATTAAATACTTGAAAAAGAATTTTTTTGCGCGAATAAACAGCTTGCTTCAAAAAGATAAAAAATTTACATTGCATACATTAAAACAATTTTCTCGTTCGAGATTTTGCTACAATTCTTAATATTGCGTTTTTTAATAACAAAAGAAATTTTGTTTTATGCCTTACAACTTTCTTGGTAAATTTAATACAATGAATGTTTCACTGTTTAATTACAGATGAATATCATTTCCTTATTGACCGGCGTATTTATTTGGTGGTTGGCATGCACACAAAGTAAAGCATTTGCAGTTACACGAGCAAAAGAATACAGAGGTTCTGGAGAAGTTGCCAGTAAAGATGGAGTTAACGCAGAACCAAGCTGTGAAGAACTTAAAGCAATGTGGAGATTCTCCAAACGGCAGTCACGAGCTGCTGAAGTTACTAACGAAATACCTACATACCGAGATCCTTTCTCTTACAACATGTGGGAACCATATTATGTCGCTCGATCCAGAAGCATCGGCGGGTGAGTCTTTTTTTAGATTTTTGAAAACAAAATTTTTTTAAATTACAAGGTATAAAGAAATCTGTATTTGGTAATCTCGTAAAAAAATGTTACCTGACCGGTTTACTAACGATCAGCAGAAGCTTTAATAAAAAAATATTAAAATAAATTTTTAATTGTTAAATTTTGATAAAGCCTCGTAAAATAAAAAAACTAAAAAATTTTAAACACAAATTTAAAAAAATTTACATTGTTGGTCTTTTTTATTTGATTTTTTATCCACAAAAACCTTTTTTTTGTTGCTAAAAACTGTAAAACACAAAGTTTTAGAAAACGTCTTTATTTGGTCGTCGGCAAAGTACCAGAACTAAAACAAAATAATTGCAAACGATAATAAAAGTTGTAAGGTATAAATAATTATTATACACAAAAATTCATTTATTCAAATTTTAAAATAAAATTTTAGTAGAAACTATTCATAGATTATATACCAAATGCAATTTTACAGGTCTTAACCACAATTGACGCGTTAAAACGAATTTTAGGTTGCACTATATCCAAAATTTTACCAAAAAGATCAAAATTGTTGTAAATCTTTATATTCTTAAAAACAAACAAATTAAAATACTATCTTAAAATAAACAAATTTTAATAAGTAATTTTAGTTGTTACTGATTTAACCTCAGGGTACGATCAATTAATTGATTATGAACATTAATTCTACACCAAATATTTTGGTACTGACCCCTGAGTTTGAAGTCAAATAAAATCAAAAGTTAGACGGAAAAAAATTTTAAATATACATATATATATATATAATTTCTAATTGTTTTATTGGGAAGTAAAGTCTGAATTATTCGTATTTTTTTATTTTTTCAAGCTTTCGCAACAAATTTGTTGCTTCATCAAAAAAACTAAAAATTTCTAACATAATTGCACAGAAAATTATTTAAAAAATATTAATATTACAATTATAAAAGTTCACACAAACTTCGACAGCGTTATAATATATTATTAAATTGAAATATGTCAAATTGACAAATTAACAAGTAAAGTGATAATTAAAAAAAATCAACTGCAAAATTATTAATACGTGAATGAAAAAATGAATTTAAGAAACTTAAATATAGATAAATAAATTATTTAATTATCTGTAAAAGATAATAAATAATACTCATACCTTCAATGTCAGTTCTTGTGTTCATTGAAGTTTTACACCTAATAATTTGTAACATTTCTAAAAAGTTTCTTTTTTGTTGGTTTTTGTCTTCATCTAAAATTTTGATAGAGTTATAGTCCGGAGAATGCAAATTTTGATTACAATGAATTGATAACATACAACTAGGTTTGTTTAATTTAATGTCACTTTTATGTGAAGTAATTCTATCAACTAATAATCTTCCGGTCTGCCCAATATAACATGAATTACAATCAAAACAAGAAACTTTATAAAATACATTTGATTTTAAGTTTTGTGAAATAATATCTTTTAATTTTGAGAAAACAGAACGTCTAATTAAGATGTTTTTATAAGCAATTTTAACGTTAGGGTTACATGAATTTATATTTTTTTTAACTTAAAAGATAAATCTTTAACATAAGGAATTGAAAAATATTTAATTTCTGTAGGAATCATTTCTTGTGAATTTCTAACAACATTAGATGTTTGAAATAACAATTTATTTAATAATTTAATAGGATATCCGTTTTTTAATAAAATTTCTCTTAGTTTATAAAGTTCATCATTTACATATTTTTTATGAGATAATATTAAAATTCTTGATTTTAAATTAATTATTAAATTAATTTTATACTTATAGTCATGGTATGATTTAAAGTTAAGATAACGACCTGAAAAACCAGGTCTAGTAAACCATGAAGTTCTTAATATACCATTTCGATTTCCCATTTAATTAACATGGGAAAAAAATTTGTTTAGACTTTTGTAACTTAGTAACTGAATTGGTTATCAGTAAAATTATAATATATTCTTACAGAAAATTTAATGATCTACAAATCTTATATCTTATAAATTTTTCGTAAATCTACTGCTTCAATAGTTATTGATGGTTAAAGTTGAACCCTCAATAAATTTCATCATTTTTTCAAATTTCCAGCGAAACTATCAACTTTATCGGAAAATGTTATTGAACTTTTTTCATAGATCATTTAATTTCCTATAAATTATCTATCAAGAGTTTTTTGAAATTTTCTACGGTTCGTGAGCGGCATCCTTCAAAGTGTGAAATTTTTTGAATAATCGTACTTTAACTGTATTAAAAATTAAAATTATTCAATTTTTTGACTAGAAATTATTTTTATTTTATGTTTTGATCAATTAAATATAATAATTAAATATATGTTATAGTCTTACTGATAACCAATTCAGTTACTAAGTTACAAAACTCCAAAGTCGAAACAAAGCTTTTTCCCATGTTAATGAAATAGGAAATCGAAATTAAGAGCTGAAACTTTCACAGTATTTTTTTTCGTCATTTCCAATGATATTTTTACAGTGCCTAAGGAAAAAAAAGTTCTTGATTACTGATAAATATTATATTCAAATTTTATACTTCTAACTGGCGCCACTTTAATTATATTTTAAAAAATGTTCAAGAAAGTGTAGTTTTTGGCACTCATTACAAAAAGTTGCAACTTGAAATATCTACAACAATTGTATTTTCTTTTGAAATTACATTAAATTTATGTAGTACATAGACAAAAGTATACTTTTTTTAGCAATATAAAAATGTTATCAAATTTGGGTTAAAACTGGATTTCTATAAATTGATTATTTTTTTCGATTCTCGATTTCTACTGTAAAAACTTTAATCGTTCAAATAAAAGACATTTCTACAAAAACAGGTTATATAATTAATTTTTAAACAATAAAATAATGTAGAATTCAGGTGTCTACGGGTTGATACAATTTTCCATTATGGGTAATTCCCGTGTTGTCGTTCTTACATAAGCTAAGCTTTCGTCACATGTCACAGTGGACATCTTCAGAGCCCGGAACAAATTTTGTGAGAACTGAAATGAGTTTTAGCATGATTTTTGCAGATTTTTTGTAATATTTTTAATTGCTTTTAACAAGAATAATTTCTTACCGTGTTATAAACATATATCTGATTCATCGTTCTCATCAATTAATTCTTCTTGTAAATTGAGAATTAAAGACTCTACCGCAATATCTAATAAATTTTCTTTTTCTCTGTACTTTTCTTTTATTCTGTTAGCATGCTGTACACAATTCGGCCAAACGGTTTCAGAAACATTTTTTGCTTTCGCAATCTTCTGCAACAAACATCTTTTTCCGAAATGATGTTGTTGGTTAACTCGAAAAGTACAGGTCTGAATTAAATGCGACAACGCTTTCAGGTAATGATATTTGTCTATTTTGAACTCACCGAATAATGTCAACGTTTCTCCATACAGTGGCTAAATTGGGAAATTTAGAATCTAACATAGTATGATTAGGTGCTTACTCAATTACAATTATTGACTTATTAGGAATAGACGTTAATACAAATCTAATCCATTCCTCATAGTTCATTTGGTCGTGGCAATCAGCAGGATCTTTTTTACCAATAAATCATTTCCTACACTCTTTCAAAAATCTCTTTTTGATACCATTATGTAGTATGATCACTTGTTGTCCTAAACCAAAAAGTCTTTTGATATTACTTTTAAACTTATTAACTTCTTGAGTTTTTTATATTTATGAAAATTGGCACAAATCTTTAGTGTAACTATTTAAACCCAACCAAATTATCTGGAATTCTTGGCACCACATCATGTCTCATTGGTATAAAATACTTTTCAACCCTCTTCTCGATATCTTTTCGCGGAGTACAAATATTGTGATTTTTTTAGCAGCTATATTATTTTTTTTCCACGAAAATAGGTTTATTTTTCAATTTTTGATAGGTAAAATTCAAAGATCGTCCTTTAATCTTTGATGTAATTCTACAATCATTGGAACATTTTTCTCCATCTAGAATCTGATAATGCCTTTTAAGAAATCGTCAATTTCAATTTTTTGTTTGTTGCTTACATAACACTCTTTTAACACTGCTCTCTAGCATTCGGCAGTATGTTTCGTCACTTGATTCACTGTTATTTCTTTTTAAACCATTTTGCTCTTAATTTTTAATAAAAAATTGAGCATTCAGTAGAAGTTGATTGAATTCGGCAGACGTATGAGATACTTTATTTATTCGTTTTAAAGTTAACATTTCTTAGTATCATTTATCATTTAAAAATTTTTATGTATGCAAAAACTAAAAAACATTTTTATTATCTTGGTTATTTCGTGCGACCCGCTAAATAACAAATCTGTTGCACTTCAATATTTTAAAACTTTCATAATTTGGAAAATAATCAAACATTTTTATATTTAATTAAAAAATAATAATCTGTAGTTTTTTATTGTTATGTTCAATTACTTAAAAAATATTTGTTATAATAACGAAGTTATTACTCTACTGTTATATTTAATAATATAAACAATATTTAAAATATATCATTTTAAAAATTTGGGAATTGAGAAAATAAATGTAGGTAGTTAATATCTAAACTTTATTAAATTTAAGTAAATACTTTACGCGAAAAAAAAATTGTAGTTGTTTTATGATTGAATATAAAGAGAAAAAATTGATGCAAATACTGAATAAATATAATAAAAATATATATTACGTAAGGACAAATAAAACTAACTGACTCTAAACTTTTGTTGACAAAAATCTAAAAAAAAAACAATTTTATTTTATTTATACAAAAATTTCTAAAATTTTATATTGATATATTGTACTATTTTATTCAATTGCGTATCAACTACAAAACGTGTTTTTTTAAAAAATTATTTTTATCAAAATAAAATTTAACAAACGCGTAGAATATTTTAAATTAAAACTGTCACTTAGAAGTTTTGAATTTTTATATAATAGATTAGATAAAAATAAATATTTTAGTGCAAATAAATGATTAATCATTTAAAGACAACATAAACAATTAGATTTTGTTAATAGAGATGTCTAACTAAATTATCTTAAAAATTGATTGTTAATGCCTGAAAGAATATAAAAAACTGCACTGTTTAAATGTACGCAAAATAAATATTACGTTCAGTCGTTTTTTTAAAAAACAATTTAAATATTGTTCCTGATAAAGATGGTTTTTAAAAACCTGGTAATAAAACACTAGAATCTCAATTAACATTATAAGAATTCTTGATTATTTTAATTCCTTAATTTTTGATACTTAGTAATGAAAAACGTTACCCAAAACCTTAGTTAACATTTTCAAACAAAATTGAAGATTTGTTTTTAGCGATTCAAAAAGTTGTTAAACATCTATGTCATCAATCAATCAGTTTGTTCTAAAATCTGAAGATATTCACTGCGACGTGTATCGAAAGCTCAGCTTGTAGACAATTTTACCCACAGAATGTATCCAAATTGAAATAGTATGTCCCGTAGAAACGAGAATTCTACTATAGTTTGTTTCGTTTGCTTCTAATCTAATTTACAACATTTTTATGGCGTTTGATTTGGGTAAATTTTTCGGTGATAATAACACTAAAAATTTGACCATATAGGTTTCCTTATTTTTTTCTGTTTGTAGCATTAAAATATAAAATTTAATAAAATTATATCTGTGCTCTACAAACATTTCTTATAAACAAATATTTAAAACCAAATTTAAAAAATTAATTAAATCTCAAAAAATTTGTATACATACATTACAAACAAAGTGATTTATAACGTCCGCATCAATGTAAAAATTAAATGAAAAATTTATTTTTTTAATACTGACGTACTTATAATGAACTGCGTCAAAACAGATTTTTGTATTTCCATTCAGAAATAAATATTTTTATTAACGTCATCGATTAAACTTTTTATTCAAAATGACAACTTGTTATTGTAAATGTAGCTAAAGCTGAATAATTAAATAAATTCTTCTGATTTTGACAAAAAGAACAAATATCGACAACAGATGATAGAAAAATAATTTGCACAAATTCGAATAAAGCGACGGTGTTCTTAAAGTATATAATTTTTGCGTATCTACAATTTTACAAATTTCTTAATTTTTTTTAACATGTTTGATTTTCTATAAATTGCTAGAGTACATCGCTTTTTTAATCGACTTGATTATTTTTTTTTTAATTAAAAGTTTTTATTGTAGTTAGAATAATTTGTAACTAGTGAAATTCCTTGTTTTCAACTATGCCATTATACATCTTAATATAATGCGTAACGATTAATATTTTATTTATTTTTAGTTTTAACAAAATGTTTAAATTTAAAGGTTAAAATCATTTGTATATATGAAAAAGGCCAGTACTAAAAATATAAAATTAGAAATACTGTTACTTAAATTAACAAAAAAAAAACTGCAAAAAATATGAATGAATGCAAAAACTCTTCTAGCGTTTTTGTTCAAAAATAATCTAAAAAAACGACTTAAATTGTTTTTTGAGCAAGCAAATTTAAATTTACGTTTTGTACAGTTTTTAAAAATTTGTTGTTTTGGTACCAAAGCTAATTCTTGTAATTTGTGCGGTTTTAGGTCTAGTTGAGTTTTTTTTCTTAATTAAAATTAATCATCCTATTTCAAAAATTCTTTCACCAATATATTTTGTTAATTTTGTTTTTGACACTTTTGATTATTTTTTAACTGAGTTATACGAGCATTTATTTATAAACAATTATTTTTTAGTTTACTAATTAAGTCTCTTTTTTATTTTGTTTTTAGAGGGTTATCAACGTTAAGTGCCAGGAGAGAAAAGCTTTTTTTATTACTATTTCTGCCGCTTTTCAAGTCTTTTTTCTCTTAGTACCGATAATAGGCCCAATCAGGTAATTGTAAATCGTGTCGTTGATATGATGTTAAATAATTATAGCTACACTTGATCTATGCCGTAGCTCAAACTCAACCAACTCCGATATTCTACCTGTAGTCATTTTTAATATAAAATTACATTTAGATTTGATTTCTTGACTCGGAGGTGTATAAATCTTTAAATTTTTTAACAATGTAATTATTTGGTTGTCAATCGATTTAACGGTAAGCTCATAAACGCGCAGTTTTGTTTCTTTTTGCTATTCTTACACAAATATGTTATTTAACCCTTTATTGCCCAGACCTAGTAAAATTAATTTTTTTTCAAATTTTCTCATTCAGAATGTTTATTGGGTGTTCAACTAAAGCCTCTGAATTTTTTTAAATTTTTGTATTGAACAACTAACATTTTCAAAATTTTGGACTCAAAAGTACCGTTAGGATTTTGATTATGTCAACTGGAATGGATCTTTCTCAAGACGTAAAATTAAAACAATTACACAACTCGACGACGCTAACAAAGTTTTATTAGGTTAATTTTTTCTTTACAAATTCATTTCATGATAAAGTAAAAAACAGTTTTTTTTTCATTGCAGCGTAAGTATACAGCACAGCTACTGCATTTGCTATGAGGACGAGACTGAATACCACAGGTACTGCAATATTTACACCGACCCCTTTTACCATCGTATATAATCCAGTGACTGCCTCTATTGCCTAAACGGACGTCATCTGAGACGCTGTAGTTATATTTACGACGTTTAGCTACTGGATTTACACTTTTTCTTCTACCTCTTGTTTCAACCATATTTTTCAATCCCTGAGAGACAGAACGCCTAAATTCTAGTGTACTCATTTTTTCTCGGCTTTGGCAGTATATTATGTAGGCATTTACGAATGCCACTTTGAGAAATCCCCAAAATAAGCGGTGCCACCATTTTTTAGCTTTAGGATTCATCCCATACGTTGTTTGCAATTGATCGGCATGGTCGACACCACCCATATGGCGGTTATAATCTTCAACAACGGTTGGACATTTGACTACCAATTTGCTGCCATCCTTTTCTGTGCGCTCTACAGGTGAACAACTCGATTATCCTTCCATTTATAAATTCCGATATTTGTGTTAGAATACCTGTAATCAAAATCTCCTCGTTTGAGTGATTTGTCTTCAGCAAAAGTTTTGGGAAGATCTTTTCTATTTTGACGAATTGTTCCGCAAGCAAGGGTATAATTTACACGAAGCTTTTCCAACAACGGAATCGAGGTAAAATAGTTATCAAAGTAAACGATTTTATGTTGTCCCCAATACATTTTCGTTAGCGAGAGAACAACACGTTCTCCAAAACCATAACTACTAAATTCCTTTTCTAATTCTTCATTTTTGCCTTGGTAAACTTCAAATTTGGCTACATAACCGTTTTGATCCGCCACGCACCAAATTTTGTATCCCCTTTTTATTGGTTTCATAGGGTTATATTGTTTTATAGAAGAGCGTCCTTTAAAAAAGATCCTGCTTTCATCTACACTTATTCTTCTGGTTGATTTATATAACAGTTGAAACCTCTTGTTTAGCTCAGTAACTACAGGACACAACTTGTACAGCTTATTCTTATTATCTGCGGCTAATTTGGTATTATCATTGCAATGTAAATTGGCCAAAATCTGCTCGAATCTATTGCGCGACATGGCATTTGTAATCATCGGCAGTCCTAAGTCAGAACTGCCATTCCAATTATGTTTCCAGTTAGAAAGTTGATGATAACTCATCAGAAAATTAATTCCAATGAACGTTAACAGTTCGTTTTCTGTAAAGTTCAAACGTTTATTTTTTTGAACAGAATAAAGATTGCTTTGAAACGTAATATGTTCCACAACATCGCCAAGAACTTTTCTAAAAACATCGGTTGGTGTTTCACACTCTGCAAAAAAAGCTTCAACTGGACCTTCTAGTTCATAATAGTCAGGCAGAATAGTTTCAACATTTTTCTTCTTCCAAATACGTTTTGGCGGATCCTGAATATCATTATTCCTTTCTTCTTCCTCTTCATGTTCAACTTGTTCTGATTCTAACACAGAAGATCTTAGACGCTTGTCATTTCATACATTGCAAGATGATGTATCTGGTTTATCACTGCAGCAACTACCAGGAACAATCGCGTAATTTTGTAAAATGTTAATTTTTGGCGTATTTCTATTATCAGCTATCTCAGCCGATTCGTCCTCAGTGGATGTTGTTAGATCAGTTTCTGATCTTTTGAAGAAATTTTTAAACGTATTTGGTAATGATGTCTCAAAATTTTCTTCATTATCACTTCCTTCAACATCTGTGTCTATGTTGTTGTCTAACGGTAAATCCTCTGATAAAATTTGATAAGTTATTTCATGTAATTCCGTATCAGATAAAGGTCGCGAATAATGCCATTTTATTGAGGACATTTTCCTGACGGTACTTTTACGGCGTCTGGAAAAAATCGTAATATTGAGCTTATAAAGCAAGTAACAAGTTAATTTATTAGCTAAGCAAAAAGTAAACACTTCCATCTACACTATAAAAATGAAATTATTACTTACAGTTAAAATTTAGAATGAAATCCAGATTTCAGAATGTCCTGGCACTACAACTCAGCAACTTTGCGCGCACGAGTACGAAATAAATTTATTTTAGGTTATTTTATCTAACAAAACCGGCCATGCGCCAAATGCAAACGCGCGGGAAGATATTGGACTCTGAAGTACCGTCAGAATTTACCGGATTAAACGCGCAATAGTCAAATAGCATGTATTTGAATTCGCCGGTACTTAGAAGTACCGGCGGGCAACAAAGGGTTAACCTTTCGGGACGTGCACCATTCTGTCTAACACGAGGACACGCGCGTTTTACTTTAGACAACAGGCGTGTATTCTACAAAATCAAGATCATACAAAAACAAGAAATGACATAGATTATTTTAGTAGTAGGTAACTAAACTTACTAAAGTTTGATCCTCATTATTCATCACTGTCTTTGTTGTCATTGCGTTACTTGCAGCGTAAAGAAATATTTTTTTCCAGACATGCATTAGGTTTCTTTCTTTTAGCAAGTTGCTCGCCCTTGTCCTCTTTCATTGGGATGGTTTTGTATCTTGCTGAAAAAGTGCTTATGTCCAGAGGAAGTGACCTAATATTAGCTCTCATTTCCAAGTGTTCCTTCATTAAACCCATGGTTAGATTTTTTTGAAAGACGGTTCTTCTGCATGATGGTTGGTCGTTATTATTAAAATTTAGAATGATGCTTGTTATCTTTATAAACACAAAAGAAGAGCTAGAAGATACAGAGATACAGAGTAGATACAGAGTACGACGCACACATTTTATAGCAGGTGTCATTCCACCCTTGATAATAATCTATGATTATTTTCGGTTTACCACTGTCTTCATCAGTTATTTTTGTGTCATGCATTACTGACAAAGTGATAATTCCTTTGTTCTTTTCGACTACATAAGGAACTAAAGTCTTATCGTTTTGAAATTCATACATAGAACTGCGAACTTCTTTGGTTTTACTCGGTAAAAACGGCAGTGGTATAGCTATAGTAAGATGCTTGTATGCCAATTGTCGGTCGTTGCGTTTTTTTGCACTATTTGATGCTTCATACGGACCCTGTGGTAAACTTCAAAATTACGACAAGAAAATGTTTTAACATCACATAGCGCGTGAATTTTCAAGCAGTACTTGGCCGGTTTGTTTGGCGGTAGTGCATAAAAAAACATCTGCTTCAAAAACGATGCAGCATCTCATCAATTATCACAAATTCAGATGTATTGTAATTTTTAATGCAGTTGCTTACAAATGAATCAACTATATAACTGGTATTACTATGCCATCATATTCCCATAGTTCTCTGACATATGCATGGTCACACTTTCTTGTAACAATCAAATATAGCACTCCAAATAATTTATAATAGAAACTATATACTTATAAGTACACTCTAAATTTCATCAATCATTTCAAGATTTATAATTGATAAAAAAGCTTCAACTTTATTATCTACGTTCTTGACACGTAATTTTGATCTAGAAATTAATGTTTTTTTTTGTTCTTACTAATGTGAACTATTTCGGATGTACACAAAATTGTTTCACCATCTTTACCAAGAATGTCATCATTTGTGTCACATCACGGTCGATTTTACTTTCATCCGATATATAATTTAATTAATAATAAAAATTTCAACCAGTTCCTCACTATTATCTGTTGAATTTGAAAAAAAAACATCAATATCATCGTCATCTCTAGAACTGTGATGAAGTATGCGGTTAATTTCACTCGTATTAATATATAATGCAGACAATTCACAAAATTAAAAGAAAAATAACACCATGTTTTTGATTATAAGCAACTTTTGGCTTAGACCGCGTCGTAGTTAAACACCTAGACTTAGGCTTAGTCCTAGCGTCTTCTTGAGTGGTCAGTGACATTTACCACTCTGAAGATGCAAGCTACAATATCTTGCAAAACGTCAGTTTGTTTAGGTTCACGAACGACAATACGGCAAAGACCGAGTTGTACTTCTTGTTTTTGGCTCTCAAGAAGAGACTAAGACCAAGCCTAAGTTTGCGTATTTAACTACGACGCGGTCTAAGCCGAAAGTCGCTTATAATCATAAAGATAACAACCGCGAAAGTTTAAGATTTTATAACACCATGTTTTAACAAAACGGAGTACAACTCCGACTCGTTTTTGTTGGAACTTCTGCTGACAACTGGTTTATCTTGACCGGGTCGGAGAGATATGGCACAGTTGATAACCGCTCAAAGCAAAATTTTACGAGTTAAAACAAAAAAATTGAGATTGTTGTACAAAAACGCGCGTCTTCAAAGGTTAAAATATTTATTGCTAAAAAATTTTTTTGTGGTTTTTAACCAATTTTCCTTTCGCGCTTTAACTCCATCATAACAGAAGTTTGGTTTCCGGGTTGGTTACCGCGTCGTCTTAACGTTTCGGTCATTATCTCGTGACTTTTTGTAGTAGATGCCTGAAACTGTTTTGTTTCGGTTGACCGGTCTCCGAATAAATGCTTCCAGATAAAAAAAAGCTCTATTTCGTCGTCAATTTTCTTATATTTTTCAATATCTATCGCTTCTCTGTAGATTCCTGGCTAAAAATGTCTGACTCTGGCAAGTGTCTTGGTTCCGTCAAAGTCGATTGCATGCTCTGTGGCCTGGAAGTGTTTTGCTAGCGCTGACTTCATGCTCTAATCCTTCTCGTGTATGCTATGTGTTTGTTTAGCCTGGTGTTTATTTTCCTTCCAGTCTGTCCTACTTTCCTACAGAAGCAGAGAATACTGACTCCGGAATCTTGACATCTTTTCTTTAGCATTAAAAATTACTTTCATTTTTTTTGAGAAAAGTTTCTACATCGGATGATGGTGTGACTGCGGGTCTAGATACCCGTCCATGTGTGTTAGTTTCCTGTACGTCACTTGATAAGCCGTCGGTCTTCTTGGTTACGAAGACATCTAAAGCAAGACTATCCAGGTAATATAGCTAAAAGCTATATTAGTAACCGTTTCATTTTGTTTTAAGTCGCTTAAATCATTAACTTCAATAAAAATACAAAAAAAAAAAGTTTTGAACTGCGTTATATATTATTATTACTATAGAATTTTGAAACATCATGTCTGCGAAAGCTTTAAAAATAAAAAACAAGATCATTAACTTGCATTTTTTATTTCAGCATTATCAAGTTAATAAAATTTAAAAAAAACATAAAAAGCACGTTTTATTATTGTTTAAACAATATAAACGTTTGCATTTTTTTGCTAGTTTCTGATAAGAATTCGTAAACAATAAAAAAGTTAATTAACTTTGAGTCTAATCTTAAAGAACATGATGTAAAAAAACGTATTGACTTGAGTAGTAATATTTTAGTTAATAAGCACTGCGTTTTTTCACTTTTAACGTATTTTTTAAATTTTCATGTCAGCATTGCAATTAAAACTTACTTGAAAATGTATATTTTCGTTTATATTGCTTTTTTCTGGGTCATACTGTAAGGCAAGATTTAATCAAAGTCTTTAATAAATTATAGTGGAAAACTCCGTTCAATTTCCCTTTGTACTTGGTATTGGGTTCTTGGATTTGCATTTATACTTTGCGGGTATCGAAATTAGATTTCTTAATCCTAATTTACTTTGTTTGAAAAATATACTTTAGTGTCTTTTATGTTATTGTCATTGTTAATGTTAAGTCTAAATGTTCGTTTATTTATTAGTTTTTTTTGTTTAAAATAGTTTGTGTTTATTATATTTAATAAAAAATAGTAAGTTGATTTTAATATGTTCACATTTTACAAAAAATTTAAAACCGTAGGCGTTGAAAAGTTGAAGGATCAAATAATAAGCTCGTAAAATGATTTTCGTAGTAAAATGTAAATTCTGTTTACTTCCAATATTTGAGAGTTCTTAAAAAAAGCTTAAAAAACGTAGATGGTCAAAATGAAAAATTGAAATAAGTCGACAGTTGACAAAAAGATATCTTAAAGAGATTTCAACTTTAAATAAATATAAATACTGCATTTAAAATCTGTTATGAAATGCATGCAAAATTAATTACGTTTTAAGTAGTTTAACAACAAATAAGAAACCGCTAAGTAATGTACAACTAAAAATAGTAAGTCGCTTAGGGAGATGTTTGTGGTTACTTTTGTAAGCTTTGGGATTTACGCTTGTAACGGAAACGGTTTTAATACGATAGAAGACCGATTGAAATTCATTTTCATGCACGAAAAGGATTTGTGTCCTCCAGTTATACTAAGGACTCTGTTCGATTTCAACTCAATTTCAAACCGATGTAGTACCAAAGCAAATAATCTCGAGTTTACTGCATACGAATAAAGCTCTAGATGCATTAAGCGCATATTTCATGTATCTACGGAAGCGTAAACCTTTTTCATTATTTATCTCGAAAAAGTAAGAATTGACATAAAATAAAATCGGAAACAACGCATTTGTCAGAAAAATATGTTTTTTGTTTTGTATCAGATCTATAATATATTAAGTTTTTCGCAAGATAAGTTTTTGTTACAAAATCACGTTATTACAATACTTTATTATTTATTAATAGATTCCAACATACTCGTTGCAATAAAAAGTATATTTCTATAACTTTTTATCTACTCCATGTAGTAAATTGTTTAGCCATTTGCACAAACTTCCACAAACAAAATATATTATTACTAATTTATTCAAAAAAGTTTTTCAATTCTTAAATAAAATAAAAAATTTTGTTATTATGCAAATTAAAAATATTCAACTTATAAAAACAAACAAAATAATTTAAAAGAAATCCTTAATATGCAAAAAGTACTATTGTATAATAAAACTTTTGTGAAATAAAGTTATAGTTTGCATTAATTATTATTTCATAAACGTAACGTCAAACAGAATTATTTAAATGAAAATGAGTGTAACGAGTAAATGTAGAATCTATTTTGAGACTATAAAAAAGTGCAGAAAAACGCATAGCTACAGTCACAAATTCCACTGTTGTATAATTCAACGATTGCAAACGATGTGTAGTATTTACCAACTAGAATAACGTTATATACGTTAAAAAGAAACTATTCATTCTTTGCAAAATAAATATTTTAGAAAAGGAATCTTGGAAAAGCTAAATCTGATTACTAAAAATCTAAATCCAACACAAGTTTCCTACTTAAGTTGGCAGTAATCTTGTTATAGATTACGTAGAGAAAAGATTTACCCATTCATACGCTCTAATCCATTGTACAATTGTATAAATCTTTATTGTTAGCGTTTATCTTATTTCATTGTCCGCTTAAATGTTACCACAACATAAATGCTTAATTTTTCAGCGAAATTTTATAAATGCAAAATTTTCTAAGAAATACTTTTCGCAATATTGTTATAAATCAATTGAAAATTGCTTAAAAGGTATAGTAACTGTTCTTACTCAATATTTCCAATACCATAATCACACGTTGAACATAAATCATAATAGTCGACAACTTCGTCATTAAATATTTGAGTTATTTACTTCGATAACGTACTCTACCGTAAGTCACGTAGGACTTCTATTTCTTATTTCGCTCACGGTAGAATTAGAAATAATAAAAACTAAATAAAAAAGCAATTAGTTTCGGAACTTTGATGGAGGTTAGATCTAAACATCGCTTTATTGTTACAAAATTGAGTTATATACAACTTAATAAAGACAATTGCTTGGGTTTCGGAAAGGTACAATTAACCCTAAATAGCAAATTTGTATCTGCATTGAGGCACCTGTCAAATATCTCATAGGAAAGTGTCTCTTTACAACTACTTCCCTCAGATAAAACATGCAGGCCTGAGTGAATAGTCAAACGATTTCTTACTAGTGTAATAGTTTCAATTAATTTCTTCTATTTAGTTTTTCAGAATAAACTTTTAAGTAGTGTTTTTCGGTTTGTATTGTCTTGCAACTATTTCATTTCACTATAATCAAACTGCAGATGTAATAAAGAATTTGAACAATTACAAAATAAATGACTGGAGTATTCTTTTTATAGAAACTGCATAAAAATTAAACAACGTTGTAGTATGTGGTACAGCGACGTTTTGAGGTTCAAAATGAGAACTTCATCAAGCCAAATCTTTATTAAAACAAATCATTGGTGTTACACTTAACAGAATAATGTGCTAATAAGTTAATCAATATTTATCTGTATTGAATTGATATTTAAATAGATTCAAGACATTAAAAAAAGCAGATTGCTTTTTTTGTATAATATATTCCAACTCGAAAAAAATTATTGAATATTTTACTAGAGCGCTATCGATAACTACTGACATCTGATCAAAACCTACACAAAGACACAGTATTTTTGGATATTGGTGAAAAAAACGTGGTTTTACCAATCCTCGTGATAATTTTGATGTTACAAAACATACTGTTGAAAGCCAACATCAGTTACAACTACTTTCTGCAACGTTTCTATTCTAATTAGAGAATAATTTTAGAGAAAACAGTCTCAAGATAGAGACAGTCAGCGGCGTAACTACCGGGGTGCCGTGGGTCCAAGGCACACGGGCCCTCTATTAAAGGGGGCCCCCAGCGTACGCTTTCCAGTAGTACAATTTTTATTATACACCTAAAAATTATGTCTAAATAACTAACGTTTTACTGCTTTTAATAAAATTATATAATTTAAACTTTCTTAACAAAAGATTTGTATATCGTAGTATTAAAGCATACTTAAATTCTGTTTTCAAAGAAGATTTACTTATTAAATATAAAATATAATACTTATTTTACTAAAATAATTAAACATAAATACTAGAAGTATTAATAACAATCACTGAATGAAATAAGAGTAAAAGGAAGATAAGAAGTATAAAAACCGGCGCTGATAAAAACAAAACCATATTGGTTTTCATACGTTTATGGTTTATACTTTTTATATATGTAATGTAGAGTCGTACTTTTAGTAATCCTATGCATCGAGCGGCTTTTGGTTGTCAAAGCACGCAATAAAAATTATAGAAATTGATACTTCTTCGGCTTTTTTACGGATAAGGGCAGTAAGCAAAAGCCAATGTCAACACTACATTCTTCTTCGATCAATCTTGTTAAATAATTCTTTCTTAGTGCTTTAATGTTATTTTTGTGAATTAATCAACCGAAGTGAGTGTTGTTTATATAGTCGTGAATTAAGAAAAATTAATGCAAAATGCCATCGGGCTTAAGTGGAGCGGCCAAGCGGAAATTAAATCGGAAAAAAGAGAAAATTTCCAAGAATTACTAAATATCTTCCAAGTAGCAGCAAAAATTGTGTACAGGAAAACACTACCAAACAAGGTACAGTTTAATAATTACTTTTCTTAAAATTGCTTGTGTTTAGAAATAAGAAAATTTATTGACCATTAATGGTTCTACGTCGTATCGTTGAAAAAATAAAGGTGCAAATATATCTCCTTGCTAAGCGTACATTTGCAAACTTAAATTGTTCAATTCATTATAAAAATGTGTATGTGTGTATATACAGTATGCAAATAAGATGAATCAATTGGAAAATAATTAAATTTGTTTAGTTTTTTTTACTATTTCTTCTATTTATTTATAGAAAACTTAAATTTTACAATAAATAAGTTAAAGTTAAAAAAATTCATTGCCGATTGTATTGGTAGGATGTGAAACAAATGGGGTCTGGACACAACGGCCACTGGACACAACGGCCACACAGCATTTAGTATGCCCGTATCGGCCACCCTGGACACATCAGCCAAATGTGATGTGTGGACACAACGGCCACCCTGGACGCAACGGCCACACTAGACACATCGGCCAAATATGATATGCAGACACAACGGCCACCTTGGACGTAACAGCCACCGCTCTAGCTGGACACAACGGCCACCTTGGACACAACGGCCACTGGACACTACGGCCACACAGAATTTTCGTATGCCCATATCGGCCACAGTGGACACATCGGCCAAACATGATATGTGGACACAACGGCCACCTTGGACACTACGGCCAATAAGATTCAGAGTCATCGCCAAAGGCAAGGTTTGCCCGAAAAATTATCACAGTACCTTATTTATGTGTAAAATAAGAATTGGGCGGCGGGCAGGGGAGAGGGAATAATAAATATTACACAAATGCTCAGGTCCATTCACACTTTCACACTCTTACAGTGCGGACGTATTTTCCAAAAACTGCATTTTTTAAGTTACAGAAGTTTATTTAATTTAATTTGATTTAGTTTGGATTTTTAAATTTAATTTAATTGATTTTACTCTTTAAGTTTGGTGTTTGTTACAATGGATAGTGGAAGATACGGTGAAGCAGGTGACCTTAACAGTGCACCTGGTGGTGATAACATCGCATCGACAATGGATATCGTAAAACTCAACATTACGACCTTAAATTACGCTACCGAAGTACCGACATAGGACCTTATTTCGTATACGTTGACTCAAATGATAAAAATATTGGTAAATTACACGCTATCCGTGTTGGTCATTATTTAAAACAAGACGCTGATATTCGGTCACAAATTTCAGATATTAAATCATTAGGACGTAACAAAATAAGATTAGAATTTAAAAGTTACTTAGCTGCAAATAAAATTATAACGCACACGTGTATTACTGATAATAATTTTATAGCATATATTCCAAAATACTTTGTCGAACGTAAAGGTATAATCAAAGGTATCGATACATTCTTTGACGATAATTACATTTTAAACGAGATAAAATTATCAAACTCTAACGTAACAGAAGTAAAACGCTTTCTTAGAAAAACATTTGATTCGGCTGGTAATCAAAAATTTGTCCGCAGGCAATTAATTAGCGTTTCTTTTTTGGGTAGCACGCTACCAAAATACGTTTATATTAATCAGGTTTCTTTTGAAGTCGAACCATTTGTATATCCAGTAATACAATGTAATAGCTGTTTAAGATATGGTCACATGCAACAACATTGTAAAGGTAAACAAAGATGCTCAAAATGTGGCGAGATACACGAAAATAATGTGCAATGTACCATTAAATGTATTTTCTGTAAATCGCTCGATCATACTTCAATATCAAAACAGTGCCCTGAATACATTAATCAAAAGAAAATTAAAGAAACTATGGCCAATTTAAATATTTCCTTTCTCGAAGCTAAGAATTCACAAATATATTCTCATTACTCCAAAGCGATTAGCACACAAAATAAGTTCCAAGATCTTGCAAACCTTGGCAAATATCCACCCTTACCTACTAAACCTTCCTCAGATAACATTGGTAAACCCAGACCTCTACAAAAATTCTCTTTTAGCCAGCCAACGTATGCGACCTATGATCGTCAAAAAAAACGTAAAATTATTAGCCCCACAGAAAACAAAGTGCCATTCATCTCTGAAAAGGAATATGTTACGCCTACGCACTCGGTGTTACCAAACCCACATCGAGATGATTTCATGGCTCATAAAGAAAAATTAATAGAACTTATTACCAATCTTACCAATGAATTAGTTCATAAATATATAAACAAAGATATTGTTGACATAACTGATATAGATAAAGATATAGAAATACAAATTGCTAAATATATTAATACGTTTTCCTCTAATACTTTACATTAAAAATGGCTAACTTAGTTGAGACAAATATTAATATCGTACAATGGAATGCTAGATCCCTAGTTTCCAACAAACATAGCTTTCAAAAGTTTTTAGCAGATCGAAATATTGATATAGCATTAATATCCGAAACTTGGTTAAATTCTAAAATAAATCTTACATTTCCTGGTTTTAACATTTTGCGAAACGACAGAAGCGACGGTAAAGGAGGAGTCGCAATATTAGTCTCTACACAATTTGTCTTTAAACCAATTAGTTTTAATTACGACTTTGGTAAACTTGAATTATGTGGTATAGAAGTTTTAATTAACGATAGGTGGTACAATTTTCTCTCTATTTATAGAGCACCTACAGTAACTATTACTACGCGTCAATGGGTCAAATTATTTTCGATCTTCTCTAATGTTATCATAGGAGGAGATTTTAATGCACATCATGGTCTTTGGGGGTCTGATTACTCTAATAAAGAAGGTGTTATCTTATCAGAAGCCATCGATAACACAAATTTAATTGTTATAAATACAGGTTTACCTACTAGACTAATACCTAATAATGTCAAAAAATCATGTGTAGATATCAGTATAGCGACACCAAATTTAATTGCGCAATTGACATGGGACGTAGAAGACGACAGCTTAGGCTCAGATCATTTTCCTATTATAATGAAATTAACTGGTATGCCACATAACAACAAAGTTATCTATCCTATTCGTAAATGGTGTGTGAAGTCTGCCAATTGGAGTGAATATACCACGCTCTTAGAAAATTATTTTACATCTGGCTCAAATGTAAAGAATTTAGAAGATAGAGTTAATTTCTTTTTTGACTCCTTGAATAATACCGCTTCCAAAACATTTAAACTAAATAAACCTTTCATACCCAATAGACGGAAACATGCTATCTGGTGGGATAAAGAATGTGACAAGTTTGTTTTCAAAAGAAAACAAGCTCTTGCGTTATACAAAAAGCAAGCTAACGACTATAATTACATACAATGCAAAAAAATATCTGCGGAATGTAAACGACTGTTTAAAACTAAAGCCAAACAATCTTGGATTAAGTATTGTAACAATTTAAATAAAAGTACTCCAATAAATCGTATTTGGAAACATGTTAAAAACTTGAAAAGGGACTCCGTAGATATCACAATTTCAGATAAACTCGCTGAAGACATTTTAAATAGTTTAACACCTCCGTCTGCAAATAACAACGTGCCTGTTTGCTCTTATTTAAACAACAATAATACTTTTTTATCTCAACAATTTACACCAGAAGAATTAAATCAAGCCATTAAAAAAAACTGTAATACTTCTCCTGGACCGGATAATATATGCTACCCTATGTTATCACATCTAGGACCTCAGGCTAAACAATATCTTTTAGATATTTTTAATGATATGTGGAAATTTTCATATGTACCACAATTACTTAAGAATAGCTACATCATAGTTTTTTATAAGACAGGGAAAGATCGAGAATTGTACAGCAGTTATAGACCCATATCTCTCTCATCGTGTGTAACCAAAACATTCGAAAGGTTAATAAAATTTCGTTTAGAATATTGGCTTCTCAAAAACAATTCGCTTCCTCCAAACCAATATGGTTTCAAACCTGGGTTTGGTTCTAGTGATGCTACTGTTCATCTAGTTACAGATCTCCAACTTGCGCTCACTGATAACTTAACTACAGCCGGTTTATTTTTAGACATAGCAAACGCATACGAAAATGTCAATTTATGGTTATTATCTGAGAAATTAGCTGCTTTGAATCTACCAACACACATAGTCTATACACTTTTTAATTTATTTAATTCCAGAAAAATAACCATTAAATACAACAACAAATTGATTGGTCCTAGGCTTACATCACAGGGCTTACCTCAAGGTTCAGTGCTTAGTCCTCTCTTATTTAATATTTACACTGCGGATTTGCATCAGATACTTGGCAATAATATACAATGTATTCAATATGCTAATGATTTTGTAGTCTATTCTACAAAACCAAATCAACAAGATGCTATTAAAAATCTTACCTACGCTACTAACAATCTTACAAGTTGGTGTTTTCAAAACGGATTTGATATTTCAACAACAAAGTCTACTGTTATGTTTTTTACTCGAAAAAGGATACCCAAGCAAAACCACATACTTCTAAATAATATGTCTTTCCCTATCTGTCAAACGTTCAAATATTTAGGCATTAAATTAGATTCTAAATTATTGTGGAGAGATCAAATTTTACATATTACTAATAAAACTGAAAAAGGTATTAACCTTTTAAAATATACCTGTAGGTTTGCTTGGGGTTGTAATCAGGAAATAGCCCTTCTTTTTTATAGATCATACATAAGAAGCATAATAGACTATGGATGTATTCTTTACGGGGCTGCAAGTAACACTCACCTCCAAAAGCTTGATAAAATCCAATATAAAGCCATTAAAATTTGTATGGGTGTTATGAAATCTTCCCCAAATCAATGTTGTCTTGTTGAAAGTTTAGAGCAACCACTGTGGTGCAGAAGACTTTTTTTAGCCTCCAAATTTCTTTTAAAACTAAAACGTAAAAACCCTAGTTTATTTAATAAAATTTATAGTTTACACATCCGTAACTTAACCGAAACATATTGGATAAAGAAAAATTCCCCACCACTCACAGAAGCATTTGTAATATGTCACCAACTTAATTTTCTAAATCAGAAATATTTTCACGAACCGGCTATATACAATTTAGATTATAAACTACTATTAATGAAACCCTGTGTCACTCTACCTAACTACTTACCTAACACAAATTCAAACACAGTCTTTAAAGAAGCTAAAACTAAGTTTCCTTCACACGCAACATTTATTTTTACGGACGGATCTAAGATGGAGGCGGCTCTAAGAGGTGCAATATACGTGCCGTCAATTTTGTATAAACTTTCGTTTTCCCTCAATTCATTATTAAGTATTTTTTCGGCAGAAGCAGTTGCAATTTTACAAGCAATCGAGTGGACAATAAATAATAAGTTAAAATGTGTCGTGATATGTTCAGATTCGCGATCTGTTTTATTAAGCATAAGTAACTTTAACTTAAATAAAGCTGTTTTCCCAAATCCAATTATCGCCAATATTATAACTCAGCTAGATCTGGCATTAAAACTCAATATTAATATTTATTTCTTATGGGTTAAAGCACATAGTGGTATACATGGCAATATGGAGGTCGACTCTAATGATCTATTCCCAGTTATTAAAGAACATTGTCAGTTTTTATGGAATTTAAAATGGAAAGAATTGAGAAGTAATTCAAAATCATTCTATTACAAAGTTCACCCAAATATTCCTTCGCATCATTGGTATCAAAAGAAGATTTACCTCAGCAGATGTTTTATATCCACCATTAGTAGGATCAAATTATACCATGGAAGATTTCCTTCACATCTTTTTAAAATTGGTATAAAGGATTCTCCTTTTTGCGAATGCGGAGAAGTAGGTGATATTAATCATCTCTTATTTAACTGTCGGTTAAATTACTATCACAGTAACAACTTACTTCAACTTCTTAATAACAATGGTTTTCCTTCTCCAGTGTGGTTACCTAACATTTTAAATAGTAATAATATTAATATCTTTAAATATTTATACAAATTTCTGACTAATACCCTAGATGGTAAGGTCAAAAAAAAAAAAAAAAAATGCTCAGGTCGGCTATTGTACCCTTCATAATTTGAGAATCAACAGCTGTAAGTATTTCATCTGAAAAATAATAGAAGTTTTGTATTTATAGTTATATCGAAAACGTTGTTTTTATCCGGAAAAAATGTTTTGGGAACAAAGCCCAGAAAAAAATTTCCGGAAAAAAGCGTCGCCGACAAAAAGTACTCGGAAAAAGTCCCCGGAATAAAAGCTCCGCGTAAAAGCAGTCTCGCGGTAAAAGAGCCCCGCAGTGAAAGTTTATAGGACAAAATGCCTGAGAAAAAAAGTTAAAGTTCATAAATAATTTTGTGTAATTATCTGTCATTCAGCTTATGATTAGGCTCTTAGTTTTACTATAAATGATGCTAGATCGCATTTTTTAACATTTCATTAATATAATTTGTATTATTTATTCCAAACATGTTGCTGGTTGTTACATGTATTTCTATACATTTATATCAACCCTTTTAAATGTCCTGGCGAACTTTGAGGTTTTATTGTATTGAGTACCAACATTTACTTCTTCGCCTGCTGATGGATTTAAGTCAGTTAAAAAAGCCGAAACATATTTGTAATATATGCAGTTAAGTTACGATTAAATTACAATTTCAAGTAGTTGAGTTTGTGTTTCAATTCCTATTTAAATAATTTTGTATAATAAAAACATAACAGGGCGTAATTGATCACAAATAGTTCAAATTTTGTTAATATTCAGAGATGTTTTTGTTCCCAGGTATTTCTTTGGGGACTGTTTTTTGGGGTTGTTTTTTCCTCCGGGCTTTTTTTCCGGAACTTTTTTTTCCTTCTTGTCTGGACTGACTACAGGGAACTTGGTGTCTTACACAGTAATTTTTATTTAAATATGTCATTGCAGTAGCGTAAAAACCGAGTACGGTGTCCCCTTTTAAATAATATTTGATACGCTACTGGGTTGCATCATTGCAACCACGTAAACACTATTAGGTTCAAAAAATGAAAGCAAATATTTTCGAGAAATGTTTATTTAAAAGAAAATTTTTATTGGTTCCTTAAGTATTACTGTAGTACATATAGGACATTTATTAGAAACTACGTCATTCAATGGATTGTAAGAATGTGTGGCGCAGTAACCGCACAATAAATGGCCGCAGTTAATAAGCACGTATTTTTTTCTGCGACCTCTACATATAAAATATGCTTCTTCCTCAGATAGGGTATCATCTATATCTAAAATTTCAACAATTCTTACAACTTATATAAAACGTTATACAGTATAGGTGTGTTTACCATCGTCATAGCCACTACCTATAAATGGGTTTGGAATCTGTGGTTGAACTTCTTGACCGGCATTTTCAAAAGCTTCCACTAAAATCATTATAAACTACTATTAGCGTAACCTTACCAAGTTTTATGTTATTTGTATGTAAATTGTAGCATTTTCTGGTATTCTTTTTTTTTCGTTTTTAGATAAATTGGCATCTGAACTATAAGAAAAGAATTTTCATGGCAAAACAAAACGTAATTGCTAGTCCTAGAGGAGTAAAGGGGCCGTCTTTTGTATCAACATTTTTATTGATATTACTAATAGTTACCGCAATAAACAGCCTGGGCTTTTCTATAAACATTCTTTATAATTCTATAAATACGTACATGGTACTTCTTCATAAACGTCTTCCGGCAAATGAAACACCTCTTCGTCCGCGGAATCATCTAATGAACAAAAATTAAATTTTATAGTGCTAAAAGTATCTATGAGTTTAATTGCTTACGAAATTAATATGGACCTATACTCACAATCAAGTCCTAATTGAGGGTATGGTACCAGTGGAACTGCTTCTGCTGGGTTTGTTTCTTCGTCTCTGGAGTCTTCGTCGTTCCCACCTGGGGCTGGGGTTTGGTACTCAGCGGGAACGTCACCGTCCAACGGTGCAAACAGTTCAGTCTGCTCCGGCTGTTCGTTTACCTCAAGAGGAATGTCCGCCTACATTGTTGTTCTCGAGAAATTAAGACGTCGCGGTCTGAATAAGCCGATTATTATAGCGGAATTTCCGCTTTCGTAGCACTCGTATTTGAAGTCCCTCGGTTACGAAGGCTTTTAACTGTCGTGCAGTTAGAGCCGTTATATTACGCAGGCCGTCTGAAAAAATTAATTTTGTCAAAAAAAAGCAAGTATTTGGATATACTGAATACACGAGTGGTATTCGTTAAGATGATATCATTGTTTTTCAACTAATTTTAGAATACTACCAAAAGATTATTGTAGGTTATTGTTTTGTATAAAGTAAGTGCTTACCGGTAAACTCCCAACTCCCCTCACCCTTAAAATACGAACTAAGGCAGCATGGAACGATTCGCAATCATTGTTTGTTCTCCGTGCTCTTTTATAAACGGAAAGAGAATCGCCTCCGACCCTGCCAATCCACTGTCGTTCGTGGTACCTGTACAAGCAATAAGTTCAATAATTTTATTTTACACATAAATAAGATACTGGGATAATTTTTCGGGCAAACCTTGCCTTTGGCGATGACTCTGAATCTTATTGGCCGTAGTGTCCAAGGTGGCCGTTGTGTCCACATATCATGTTTGGCCGATGTGTCCACTGTGGCCGATATAGGCATACGAAAATTCTGTGTGGCCGTAGTGTCCAGTGGCCGTTGTGTCCAAGGTGGCCGTTGTGTTCAGCTAGAGCGTTGGCCGTTACGTCCAAGGTGGCCGTTGTGTCCGCATATCATATTTGGCCGATGTGTCCAGTGTGGCCGTTGCGTCGAACGGGACCTGTGGCCGTTACGTCCAAGGTGGCCGTTGTGTCCACACATCACATTTGGCCGATGTGTCCAGTGTGGCCGATATGGGCATGCTAAATTCTGGGTGGCCGATGTGTCCAGTGGCCGTTGTGTCCTATACTCAAACAAATCACTTACATGTTTGTACACAATAAAAGATATTATACTAAAAACCAACTATTACGATTTCTAACATTTATGTTTATTTTCTGTCGATTTTAACTTCAGTAAATAATTATTGAAATTTCTTGTTACCTTTTTCTTACTACTATCCCAAAATTATTACTCTTATCAATACGGCGTAATCGGTTTGTGGGTCAGCTTTGCTTTAAGCTGCATGCCTGCATCAGCAACAACTTAACTTTGCTTAGAAAAACGATGTCCAGATGCGGCTTATGTCAAAATCTATTACTTATTTATTGTCATAATCCAAAATATAAAATTTTGTTTTGTCGTTGTTTATGTTTCTTCAGACATTATTTAATTTGCTTTATAACTAGTGTAGGAGAAATAACTTAAGTATTATTATTCCTTTTGAAGTAATTTCAGTTGCAAATAAAACCAAAGAACCTGTGGAAGAACCATGCTGTTCCACACTTATAGCTGTAGAAGAGAATTCCGGTTACGTATATGTAGATTACATAGTACTCCAACGTCTTCTACATTTGTAACATCGAACTCAATAGAATATTTAAGTGACAGAGCAAATTTTGATATAACCAATTTAAAATCAAAAGATAAAAAATACATTGTCCAATATAGACCTTGTCAACCGCCTGGACCGTTTCCAAAAAATAAAGATAATCTAAGTTTTTCTAAAAAAACAAAGTTCAATTACTAAACAAATTCCAAGAATGTGGTTATACCATTCACCAAAATTAAATAAAGCTTATTGCGAACCTTGCTGGCTCTTTGCTGTAGATCGAAATGAATGGAGACACGGAGTTGATGACTGGCGCCATATAACTCAACAAATTTCACATCATGAAAAATCTTCTCATCACCATTTTGCTTGTATTATTTACAATCAATGGAAAATGAACATTGGACTTGTTGATACAGAATTGGAGGCGCAAATAAGAACTATTGGAGAAAACTTCTTGATAGAATAATAAATGTAACTATTACTTTAGCTACAGCAAATTTGCTTTTTAGGGGTCATAGAGAGGATATTACGAACAACACTAATTCTGTAATTGTCTTTAATGTAATTAAATTATAATCAAACGATTCACTACTGAATGATCTTCTAAACAAATCTACAGAATCAGTAAAATATTTAAGTCCTACTATTCAAAATGAAATTATAGATATTGTCGGCAATGAAGTTAAAAATTCTTTAATATCAAAAATTAAAAAATCGCTTTTTTATTCAATAATTATAGATACAACGCAGGATATATCAAAGACAGATTAAATAAGCATAATTGTTCGATTCAGTGCCGGATTTAGACTTCGGCGACCCATAAGCAGAGCATGTGGTGGAGGCGCTCAAATCGTTTGTGGTTAACTGTTGAAAGTTTCTATTAAGGTCAAGGTAAAGAAGAAAGCAACTAAATAAGTTGGCTAACACAATATTTATTAAAAATTAAACTAGAAAACAACTAAAATAATTTTAGTTTACCTACAAGCTAAATTATTTTTCGTCTGATTTTCACATCAATAAACGTATCGATAATATCGTCAAAGTCTGTTTCCCTCAAAACATCACTCTCTAAACTAAGGAGAGTTAAAACATTTAATCTGTCCTCGGTCATGGAACTTCGGAGTTTATTTTTTATAAGCTTCAGTTTTGAGAAGGATCTTTCAGCCGTACAATTTGTCTAGTGTGAGATAAATTCTCAGAATTACCTCAACGTTGAGAAAGCACTCTTTAACATTGTTTTTACACAACAATTCATACATCCATCTCTCATAGCTAATCTCTTCTTTTCTCTTCTGTTCAAATTCTTCATACTGAACTATAAATAGTTTGAAATGTTTGAATTCGTTGCCAAGAGAATCATCTACGTCGTCGCAGTAGGTTTTCACCAAGTTTTGGCTGGCAGACAAAATTTCTTGATCAAAAATAGCAGTTAAATTGTTCAAAAATCCAAATCGTGCATTTAGAAGAGAGTACGCGTCCATTCTCTTCTGAAGAGCGGTCATGAGCTGGTCGACAACTGGAATGTAGCTTTGAGTCCTAAATTTGTCCGAGGGTGATAACTGAACTTCTGAAGCTTGCCGGCAATCTAAAGTGGACAACCGGACGTTTCTTTTTGTTTTTCTTCTTCGTAGTTTCGGCAATCAACTAGCTCGAAAGCTTTTACTTCATATTCATTAAAACTGCTTCTTTTATTTTCAATGGTTGCTTTTAATGAATTAAGCAGTGTTGCAGCAGTATTCAAGTCCAACCTAGGATTTTGTAGGCTTTCGCTGACTTTGTTTATATGTCCCAAAATATCATTCTAAAAAACTGTATATATGGCTGTTTCTAACTTTGCCATCCTATCATGCAAACCGACAGCTGTTGCTCTTGATTTAGCTGTGTCTTTTTCGTCGTCAATAATTTCTTTGAGGGCATTTATAAAACCTTTATAGCCCCGCAAGAGTGCTTTAGTGGCTTCAACTCGACATGGCCAGCGAGTTGTTGTCGTTCTCTTTGGCACAAGAATAGGTTGGTCAGTTTTCGCTTCTTTTAAACAGCGACTAACTGTATTGTACCTGTTAGTTGAATCCGTAAAATATACATACAGCTCTTCTAAAAAATCAAAGAAACTTATTGCTCTGAGACAACAACTGGCCGCCGATTGTATGACAAGATTAAGCGAATGGCCAACACACGGCACCCAAGCTGCTAGACTATTTTCTTCTTGTATTAATGCTTGTAGGCCATTATATCTGCCACTCATTGCAGAAGCATTGTCGTACGACTGTCCACGAATGTTCTTCAGATCCAGCTCGTTTTGGTCTAGAAAATGAATCAAGCCCTCATACATATCCTTCGCCTTATGACCCTGGTTAGGCATAAAAATAAGAAAACGCTCAACAGGAGCGTGCCCTTCAATGAACCGAACCACTAACGTCAATTGGTCAACATGGCCTTCGTCAGGAGTCGAGTCCAGAGAAACTGAAAAATATTTTGCAGTTTTCACTCGATCAATAATTTTTTTTAAAACGGCTTTTCCTAAAATTTGTAGCAGTAGAATAATATTAATACAAATCGTGGATGACAAGTAGTTTGTGTAACCACTTCTTCGGTTGCCATGTTCTTCTAAATGTTTTTTAAAAAAACATTGTAGTCAGCTAAAAGTTCTAATATTCCAAGGTAGTTGCCGTTGTTAGGAGATCCGAGAGTTTCGTTTTCCCCTCTAAATGCCAATCCCCTTTCGCTGAGAAAATCTATGACTCGCAACACTCTTTTAAGAACTTCTCGCCAGTACTTAACACTTTTTTCCATTTGCTCCGCCAGTTTTCGATCTATGCGACCAATTAGTTGGGATCGCCCAGTATAATGGATTGAAGCCTTTAAATGATTTTTCGAGGTTTCATGTTCAATCAATCGTGCGACGGCATTTCTCCAATCACAAAAGCCCTCATGGGTAAACTGTGAACGTACGGGTGAGAAAAGCATACAAAACAGAAGAGATGCACTTTGCTTGGAGAAAAACATAACCACCAGCGTTTTTTAGCCTCACCGTTTTTTGTTCTTCGAATGAAAAAGCTTTTCTTGCATTTCCTTGTGTATATACTAGTTTTTCCAGGCTCGGTATAAAATTGCGGGGTTGATTTTTTATCGAATAGTTCCTCGTTGCAATACTGAAGGGAGGTGATGTCCATTTTACTACAACAATCAATGGTACCGGGGATTAAAATTTCAGGCCACAGACCAATGTCTTTTTCTAAGTTAAAACTTTCACAGATGTTGTCAGACAGATGCTCCAGAGCTTCAGTGGATTCTTCTGTTGATGTCGCAGGCGCGTCTTCTGTCACCTGAAAGAAATAATTAGAATAAACGTAACGTATGATTCGAGTATAAATTTGCCTACCTATTATAATTACACATTGTGTATCATGTGTACATAATTACATATTGCATACTCATACTCTACTCGTTTACGTTTTTTTTTATGCTGGCGTATTTATTAGGTAACGTACTTTCATTCTTTCAATATCAGTTTGTTTTTTTAATGTACCGAATAATCGTCTGTGCACATTTAACGATTAGGTATCTACAGCCGGTATAAACACCGACTGTCGTTGACCGACAGATCATCTCGCTCCAAAAATTTTTACGTATTTTGTAAGCGTTTACCATATTATTGCAATCGTCTGCAGATACTAAGTCATCTTCCTGCAGTGGGCTTGCACAACGAGATGCGGTATCATCGTTAAGAGACTGAGAAGTAGTTGCAACATCACTCTTTGCCTTAGATTGCTTAGATGGTGCAGTAAAAAAATTAGTCATACGACGTGATTTAGCTAAAACTTCTTGAGTCTTCTTTTCTTTTTCAGCGGCAGCTTTCCGTTTTTTACTTCCGCTTAGATGTTCTTGCTTTCCTCTATGGCGATCAGCACTGGACAAATGGCGGTCCCGGTCCATATTAGGTCGCTTCACCTTTATAAACAAATTAATTCATACTACCATAGTACCATACTTATATTATAAATGTGAAAATGTGTTGGTTTGTTTGTCCGTCTTTCACGCCTAAACTATACTGTTACTGATCCGATTTTAATGAAATATTATACAGAGATAGAAAAATATAAACCAAAGAAGACGTGCAAAAGTTAAACTTATACCGCGTTCTTAAAAACCAGACGCAACTTTATATTCAACGATTAACATAAAAAATCAACAATAACATAAACTTTAGGGATTAATATTTACACATTCATTACATACTTACTACTTACAAAAAAGAAAGGAGTTTATTTAATTACTTAATTAATACACAATACACCTGTCGACGTTTCGACGTTTGATACGTTTTCGTCTAACTATTTGTAACAAAAGTCAGTATTTTTTTGTTTCTACTAAGCCTTTATTGATTTAATTTAATTTTTTAATTTTTTTTTGTGGTGTGGTGGCGGCCCCCTTGTAGTGGCGGCCCATAGGCAACTGCCTATGTTGCCTATGCTTAAATCCGGTACTGGTTCGATTTGCATCTATAGAAAATGACGATGAAGGAAAACCCAAAGAAGCAATTATGAATGAAACTTTTTTAGGGTTTTAAGAAGCTGAAGGTCAAACTGGACAGACTTTAGCAAATCAGATTTTATCTTTTGCTCAAAATCATAGTTTATAATTACATAAACTACGAGGACAAGGATATGACGGAGCCGCAAATATGCGTGGTGTGTATAATGGTGTTAAAGCAAAACTTTTAAAAATACAGCCAAACGCAACATATGTACATTGTACAGCACATGCTTTAAATTTAGTGTTAAATGATTCTGTTAAAGCTATACCAGAAATTTTAAATTTTTATGAAATCTTGGAGCGCGTGTATGTTTTTTTGGGAATAATATTCAAAGATGGGCATTGCTGCAATCTTTTTTCGAAGTTAAACGACACACTTTAAAAAAAGTGTATCCTACAAGATGGTCATCGCAGCGGGATTGTGTAGTTTCATTAAGGTTTCACTACCACGATATTCTAAAAGTTTTGTCAAAGATATGTTTAACATCAGAAAAGGTAAACGAGAAGAACGAAGCAACGGGATTAAAAAAATACTTTGAAAACTTTAAAACAGTTTTTTTAGTTGTTCTTGAACATGAAATTTTAAAAATTTGTGATACTGTATCTAAGGCAATTCAAACACCATCTATAGATGTGAAATCTGCATGTACTTTATTAGATAACAGTTATACTAACCTAAAACAGTTACGTGAAAACTTTGATGAATTGTTAGAAACGGCACGTGAAATGACAGTTAAATGGTCTATTAACCCCAATTTTGAAAATAGCAGAAACAGACGGGTAAAAAAACATTTCGATGAAATTTCAAGTGACGAAAGACTAGCAGACCCTATAATGCATTTTAAAATAAATGTATTTCTATCAACTATAGATATTTTAACACATCAAATTAAACATAGATTTGAAGGTGTCAAGAAGGTTAACAAATTATTTACCGTTATCATGCCACAGACTCTAAAAACGACATCAGATGACCAATTGCGCGAGCTTTGTCTTCCGTTAATCGAAGAGTATAACAAAGATCTTTCTGAAAATCTTATTTATGAATTAATTCATTTTAGGAATGCATTTAAAAAAGAGTTAGATTCTATAAGTTCTTTAAAAGAAATGTTAGAACTAATTATTGGAAAATATGTTACGTACTTCATTCTCAGAAGTATGCCCTTACTCTATTTTTGACAATTCC
Source organism: Aquatica leii (assembly GCA_035610365.1). NCBI lineage: Eukaryota > Metazoa > Arthropoda > Insecta > Coleoptera > Lampyridae > Aquatica > Aquatica leii. Next base: position 32,859,318 of record CM069439.1, read on the forward strand.
GGTGACTTCAGCTTCAGCAGAAAGGTCATTCTCAAAGTTAAAACTCATTAAAAACTACCTGAGAAGTACATTGTTTCATAATAGATTAAGTAGTTTAGCAATACTCTCGATTGAAAACAAGGCTGCTAGAAGTTTAAATATTATTAAAATTATTGATGTATTTGCCGAAGCAAAGGCTAGAAAAAAGAATTTTTATTAACAGTTTTGATTTTAAGTCATTATTAGTTTTATCTTTTTTATTATTATTTTTTGTCACTGTTTTGTGTTTTTTATATATACATATATGCTTATAATAAGACTTTTAATTACCAAAACTAGAGGCCCCCCAATAGCAACTTCGCACACGGGTGAAGTAATTTGATATCCTCCTTACTATACTATTGGCAAAATGAACGAATTTCTGTTTATTCGTCTTTTATTTAGAAAAAAAACTGATAACTGCTTTATCTATAAAAAAACAAATTGCCTTGGAAATAAGTCAAATGGAATGCAAGTAGTGGATTACACAAATACGAAGAACTTTATACAGGATGTCAATTGTCCCATCGCGCATAATTTATAAAAATAATGTGTTATTAACAGATTTTTACAGAAATTTACAAGTTGTTTAAACAACGGATATTAAAATAAAGCTTAAAGTAAATGTTATTGTCCTTTTCGACATAATCTAAAAAAATCTTTATAATAAAATTTGGTTCAAAATGTAGCTGGCGGAGATCATAACAGCATAAATACATTATGGGATTCGCGTTTTACTACTACCAAAGGCAGATAATTGACACAGGTTCTGCATCAAAATAACTACTTATTCATTTCAACAGATTTTTAATTAGATTCTTTGTACTTAATGGATTTTTTTCAAATCATACAGATATAACATTAAATTACTTAACCTCCGACCACAATCCAATTATTGCAACGGGAAGCACAACATTAGTCGTGTTCTTTTCAACTGTTTTTAACTGACCGACAAGATCTAAGCTACTCTGATGAGATCCGGCAACATAAAAAATGTTTTTTTGAATTTAATATAACTACACCACAAGTGATCTGTGCTACCTTCTCCTTACCTCTCGAGCACCAAGAAATTTTCGGATCACTTAATATAACCTTAAATTGGTTGTTTGTCCCTTCAGCTGTTTTTTTGAAGATGCCAAAATTCGTTTAGGATCAGATCAATACAAATGTAGTTAAAGTTTGGTTCAGATAAGTTGAGCTTTGAAAAGAACACGACTAGTAATAGCAAAAAAAGTTATTACCTCGGTTGCACAACAACAAAACAGATTGGGATGCGTACCGTAAAACAATCCAAAATAATACAGACCTTTCTGTAAAATTACAAGAACTAAACGACATTGAAGTAAAATGCAATAACCTAGTCAGCATCCTCCAACAAGGAGCGAAAAACGCCACATCAACAACTATCACATCGCGTGATGGCGGGCGATATGGACGTGCATACGGAGCCTCCTGACTTAAATTATGATATGTGTGGCTCGTCGTTACGTAGAAATAAAATCAGTTGTTTAAACAGTAACTGCAAAGTAGCAATTCATTATAAATGTCTTGAAACTGTCACTAAATTGTTTGTTGTTAAGAAATGTGTAAAAGATAAGTGGACATGTAAAGCTTGTACTACCGATAAAAATTCATCGAGTGAAATTTATACAAATGTGAACAATACTAATCCATCGCGGGATGTATTACTAATTGAAAACGAACGTTTAAAACGTGAAAAAGTTCTTAGTGAAAAGTTAATTTTAGACTTAGAATATACAATTGAAGTGCAAAAAGATAACATTAATCTGTTAAAAGACCAGGCAAATGCAAATAAATTTTTAACCCTATTCAGTGACGTTGTTCGAGGTACAATATCGCCAAAGAGGGAGTGACAAAGTTACAGTTCAGCGGTAAGAAATTCTACAATAAATAATTCATCAGTTATTATATTGGAATCAAAGAATAAGGGAAGTAATACAAATACATTTAAACGTGATATAAATCCGGGCAACCTCGGACCAGGCATATCTAGTGTCAAAAAAGGGGCTAATGGTAAACTCATTGTACGATGTATTGATAACCATTACTTAAAAACTGTTAAAGAAAACATTCAAAAATCTGTTGGATCAACTTTTAATATTTCATCGCCGGCTAAACTATTCCCTCGAGTAAAAATTCACAATCTAGAAACAAGATCTTTATCTAATGAGGATCTTACTCAAAGCATATTTAAACAAAATGACCTGAACATGGAGAACTTACCACAATTTAGAATTATTAGAAAAGCTACCAAAGGTGATAATACTAATCTAATCATACAACTCCATCCTGAATTATTTAAAACACTCATGCAAAATAAATTTTTATATATTGGTTGGCGCAGATGCTTTATCACCGAATATTTTGATATTAAAAGGTGCTTCAAATGTTCCTCTTTTAATCATATGGCTAAAGAATGTAAAAGCGAAGTAAATGTGTGTCCAATTTGCACGGAAAATCATTCTCTAAAACAATGTCAAAAATTCACAATGAAATGTTGCAACTGCGACATCTATAATAAGCGCACTAAATCAAATCTTCCAATTAATTATACAGCAATGGACAATGAACGTCCAATGTATATAAAACAAATTGATATTCTAAAATCCAAAATTACTTTAGAAGATAGCGCATAGCAACCACAGTCATACTCCAATACGACTACTTCCAAGACCTGCCACCAGAATGTCCAATGTATAAATGAATTACCATCGAGAAAATCAACCTCTACAAAAAGTGAGTTTCACATTTTATTTATGAACATAAAAAGTCTAAAGAATAAAATGCAAGAAATTAATGTGCTGCTAGAAGAAAACCTACCACATGTGCTGTGTTTGGTTGAACATTGGCTCTCAGCGGAAGAAATGCAAGTATGTAAAATAAATGGTTTTGAGGTAATCAGCGAATTCAGCAGAGTCCTAAATAAAGGTGGTGGAACATCAATATTCTTACAGAATGGAATCAGTGGTAAAAAAAGACCATAAAAGGATGTATTGAAAAAATTTTTGAATGCTCAGTATCGGAAATTGTTTTTGATAAAACTGCTTTTATAATCATCTGTATATATAGATCACCAAATGGTGATATAAATGTATTTGTAACATGTTTGTTCCAGGTATTGGAAGACATATATAATAAAAATAAACATATTATTCTCTGTGGGGATTTCAATGTTAACTTCTCTGACAAAAATAATCAAGATGCAAAGGATATTTATGCAGTCACGGAGTCCTTTGGATTATTTCCAAACATTTCGGGTTTCACTAGGGTAGCGGTAGGTAGTAGTACTCAAATTGATAACGTATTTAGTAATATACAGACAGATTTACTTAGTTATAGAATTGTTGACTCGTATTTATCGGATCACTTTATGATTAGTTTCAAGGTCAAAGCTAATATTGAAGTAAATCAGTCCCAGAGTTTCCTGTATAAGAGAACGTTTAATAAGGAAAATGAGTTGAATATTTCAGAATCTTAAAAACGAAAATTGGCAAACGGTTTTCGAAACAAATGACGTAAATACTATGTACAATTATTTCTTTAACACATTTTTTTATCATTTTGATGTTGCTTTTTCTAAGCAACGCAAACAAAAAAAACATTAATTACAGCAGTGGAAATAAATGGATTACCCCTCAAATTAGATTTTGGGCAACCCAAATTAATGATCTTTACAAATTAAGCAAACAATTTAAAGATAGTAACTTGTTAAATAAATTCAAATCCCAAAAACGGACACTAAAAAAATACATTAATAATGCAGCAGTAAAATACAATGAACAGCTTATTTTATCCTCAAAAAATAAAACTAAGACCATATTTCGTATATTCAATGACAATAAAAACAAAGTCGTGAGCGACGATAATATCTCAATCAAACATGAAGGAAAATTAGTCACGGATGCAAATTGTCTGATAGATTTATTTAGCAATCATTTCCGATTAGACACAGTTAACAATCAGAGTAAGGAAGAGTATACAAAAACTTCAATGAGTATAGGTAAATCACTTTTTCTCAAACCAATAGACTCCATGGAAATAGTCGATGTAATCAGAAACTTAAATAACAAATACTCGGTGAGTATTGATGAGGTACCTACTGCAATTGTTAAGAAGGTTGCTTATCTCATAGCAAATCCTTTTTCGCATATAGTAAATACAATTATTACAAGTGGTGTTTTTCCATGTAAATTAAAAATATCGATAACTATTCCCGTTTTTAAAAAGGGTAATAAAGAACACATCGGAAACTACCGTCCAGTGTCTATATTACCTGCTTTTTCAAAAATCGTTGAGAGAGTGATCTTTAATCAAATAACTCGTCATTTACTAAAAAATAATATGTTAAACGTTAACCAATATGGCTTCTTAAAAAGCAAGTCGACTGAAATGGCAATCTTCAACTCTTTGTCAGCTATTCTGGATCAACTAGACCAAAGAAACTATGTTACCCCTCAATCTCATACAGTCTTACCTTACTAACAGGTACCAAGTAGTCTGTTTTAATTCAAAACATAACGGAGTAAATAGAATTATTCCATCTTTACCATCAAAAATTCTGACTGGAGTTCCACAGGGGTCCATATTGGGACCTCTAATATTTATATTATACGTAAACGATCTGGCTGAACATACAAAAAATGTAAATCAATTGTGTCAATTTGCGGATGATACTTCCTGCATACTTTCGAAAGACAGCAGGGAAAGCCTGTACACGAATATTGCGGAAACGGTTCTAGTTATGGATGACTGGTGTAATAAAAACTTATTATCTTTAAATAAAAATAAAACCGCCTGCCTATTATTCAAGAACGTTAAAAATTTAAATGTAATTAACCTAGATATATCAGTTAGTAATAGCACGAAATTTCTAGGAGTAATTATACAGGAAGACCTGGGGTGGGAAAATCATATATTATCAATTATATCTAAATTAAGTTTAGCATGCTTTGTGATCGGAAATCTGCGAAATCAATTGAACTTCGCATGTCTGAGATTGTTTTATTTCGCCTATGTTCAAAGTGTGCTGACATATGGTATAGTGTTCTGGCATTCATCAACGGATAGAAAAAAGGTTTTTCTTATGCAAAAAAGAATTTTAAGAAACATGCTACAGTTACCCTACCATGAAACATGCCGTCCTCATTTTAAAAAATTGCAGTTATTAACAGTTTCTTCTTTATACAGTGGGTCCAGAAAGGGTGGGGGGTATTTGTATCGGCGTTGTCCGAGTAATGGCGCGATTGGTGGGGGGGTGGATAGGATAGCGTGATAGCGTGCTCCGCCATTATTTGGAGATTCAGTAACTATTGAAGCGTACCCGGTAAACCATCGTGCTTTTTGCATACGCGCTTATTATCGCAATGGTGATTCGATAGTGTCAGCTCAACGTTTATATCGTGCAGAATTTAATGTACGGAATGCACCAAAGGACGATACCATCAGAAAATGGATTCGAATGTTTGAGAATACCGGTTCGAGTGTGAAAATTCAACATCCAGGTCGCCCACGCTCTGTTCGAACCCAACAAGCGATTGGCGAGCGGTATTGCGACATGTTACGGAACTTTTTGGCTCCACAATTACAGGAGTTTGAAGGTTTGAATGCGGAGACATGGTTTCAACAAGATGGGGCAACTTGCCACACTTCAAACCAATCGATTACAAATTAGTAGTATATGTCAAAACTAATAGTGCCACATTCCCAAGGAATTCTGACTGCAATAATCACAAGATGAAGCTTCGCGGGGAAAATAATCTAAGTATTCCTAAATGCAATCTTTTACTGGTCCAGAGAGGCTCAAAATTCAGAGCGATAAAGGTATTTAATGCAATACCGCATAAAATAAAAGAATCAAATAATATAAATAAATTTAAACATGAGTTAAAAACATTTTTGTTGGAGAAGTGTTATTATTCCTACAGAGAATTCTGCGATGAATTTATAGTTTAAAGTTTATTATCGTAATTTAGAAACACTTATATAATTCTTAAGGCTTTATGTAAAGGCACACCAATTATTAGTATGTGTCTCGATCTGACACTGCCTTTGTCTTCTCTTGAAGGATTTACGGCAATAAAATATTATTATTATTATTATTATTATTATTATTATTATTATTATTATTATTATTATTATTATTATTATTATTATTATTATCACAAAAATTAAAACAAATAATATACTTCTAAAAATACTAGTGGCAAAAGGAAGAAAAGCTAGGTCAACATGCCAACGAATACGTATACCAAAAAACAGAAGAAAATATACTAAGATTAGCAAAAACCTAAAATTAAAACCCCAACAAAAACTCATCCTTGCAAAATTATTTTTTTAATCTATTAAGAAACGACGTTATTTAGAAACAGCTCCAAAACGTGGACAAAAGGCGGTAAGGAGAAGGTACACTTAGTTGCGACAGTATTCTCTAACAATCTTTTATATATGTTTAATGGAACGTTACGACTTAATTATTGACTAAAATTCTTCAAAATAGCACAAATTGTTATAATACTTCAACCTGAAAAAAAATTGACGGACGGCAAATCCATAAAGAAAAGAGAATACTGTACCTTTGTTTTTTTTTCTGGTCGTAAAACAAGGATTTGATAAAATGTGACTTCCAGAACTCTTATACAAAATTTCAAAAACACTACCTTTATGTTATTTTAAGATACTGAAGTCCTGAAAGATCAATACTTTGAAATCAGAGTTAACAAAAAAATATCCAACCGATTTTTTTGCTTTTATTGATGGTTTTTTAGCAATTTTGGCAATTATGGCAAAATCTTATATTCATCTTTATTTCCTCCTTGAACGCAGAGATAAGCACATTCAAACTTCTGGTACAATCTCCGATAATAACTAAGGAGAAGTTTTGCATAGATATTCAAGACTTTGACAACTACCCCCCGTTGCTAAAAATCTCCAAGTAACTTCAAATCGCTCCTCAGCAGAAATAGTTTTTCTTAAAATAGTATCCTCTTTTGTTATGAGTTCTAACTTGTTCTAAATATTTTCTAAAACTTTAATAAAGGAAGAATACTTTTAAAAACATAATAGAATGTTATTTTGATATTCTCATCATATTAAATAAGGACACGTGCTGTTTTTGCATTTTCTGATTCAATTATTGTGAGTAAAAATATTTTACAGTTGTTTTTAACAAAAATTCGCTATTGTAAATTAAGTTTTCAGCAATACAAAGTTACATTTTATATACTAGTTGCAATAACTAAATAAAATGTTACAGGATTTTTAGCCTTAATAAAAATTTGAAATGTGCTTTAGATTTTATGTCGTATTACCTATAAAAAACTAAGCTTAGCTTATTTACGACTAGGCGTCGTCTTAACGATAAAGAAGTTCTCAAACGTAATGGTTATATAAAGTTCAAATAGTTTCTAGATAAATTTAGAACAAAAACACCGCAAATAATTACTACAGAATTAATAGTAAATATTTGCACTTTTATATAAACCGTTTAAATAATGTCAAACATTTGACTGTTTATTTTTGTATTAACACTTTTGGATACTGTAATAGGTACTTACTTATTTCATGCAATTCACAAAAACTTTGCAAAAAATAAATAAGATTTCACCTCTACACAAAAAACGAATTGTTTTTCCAAAATACATTTGGAGGGCTTAGAGATAGGTCTATATTATATCAGTAGGTAAGCTTCTGCGTTATTTTAAAATATTTTAACAGCGATTGTCGTCTTATGCATTAATACGATCCAATTCGCCTATTTTTATAAGAATTAATTATGCTTTAAAAGTATTCTAAAACGTCTATTTTTTATTTATTATTATATTATATATACAATATTATATTTCTACAGAAACTTGTATTAATATTAAAATCAGTATAATTTTTTTGTTAAATTTTGTTATTTTCTTTATTAGAACTGCCGTTTTTTGCTAAAAATAGTTGCTTTTGAATTTTTTGTAATTTTTTTTAAAGTGCGTTACATTTTTGCAATGACATTAGTATAATTGTTTTCAGCAATACAATCTGACATTTTATTTACTATTTATAAACAAATAAAATATTTCAGGATTTTCAGTTTTAATAAACATTTAAACTGTGCTTTAGATTTTATACCGTATTAGCTATAAAAAACTTAACTCTCTTTATTTACTCGTAGGCGTCTCAACAATGAAAACGTTTCTTTAAATATAATGATTTTATAAAGTTTATTTATAAGTAGAAGCTTACAGACAAAAGTAGAATTAAATGTTTTAATAACATTGTAGGTCTGTACATTTACATCATAAATAATTGTATTATAAGCTGAATAAACTCAGATTAACGTATTATCTGAATACAGTTTGTTATGTCAAATAACAGTAAAAATGATATTTTTTTGCTACGTATTAAGCTTCACTTTTGTATTATTACGTTGTTTTTTTTATACGTAATTGAATCAAATATATTTATAATTTAGAAACTTGTAAACAAGAAGCAATTTATTTATTAGTTATTACTTTCTTTCTGAGATTGACAAAAAAAGAACTATTTTTTTAAACGTAACAATAACATTTTTCAATTATTATAAATATTACCGGTTTTCTATGACCTTTTTAACAAATAAAACGTGCGTAGTTTCTAATTTATAATTAACCAGTTACTGTCTAAAATCTAAAAAAAAACAATCGAGAATTTTGCTGACAAAATAAAAACCCAGATTAACGCATTTATTGATATTGTTGCTCTATAAAGCTTTATAGCTTCAATCACTGAACCAGTACAGTGAGGTATCAAGGAAGCAAAGGAGATGGTATAACAAAAAGATAAAGTAATTATTTTACTCTAACTAATTACTAATTAGGATTAACGCTATAAGTCACAACGATGAAATTAATTGTAGTTTTTTTAATTTGTACCGTTTATGTAATAAGTAGACATAAAATTCTCTATCTACAAAACTAAGATAATACGGAAATGTTTAGGTATACAAATGTCTTCTTAGCATGAGACTGTGTCGATGCTCTAGATTTCAAGTTGTCTCGTTTTCGATTGCAGTGGACGGTTTAGTCACGCGCATTAGTAAATCAATTTCCATCGTAAGTGGGTAAATTGCTAAGATGTTCCGGAATCGAAAAGCAGGCCTCTTCCATCAGGATAATGCATAATGCAATAAACACTGACGTTACAGTTTTACTGAAACGTTGACTTAATATACTAACGTTACCTTGTGTTTTGTTAATTATAAACAATTGATTTTATAGTACAACAAAAAAAATAGTACTGATGGGCCGTTTTTACAAGTAAATTGTATCTTTGTTTAATAACTGCCATGTTTAGTTAATTTAGTTTTCTGAACAGTACAAACGTTAGTTTGTGCCTGTAAACGTCGTTCTTAGTTAAAGGTCAAGTAACTCAAAAACTTCCAATTTCGTTTGATTATGGTTTAAAAATATTAGGTCTGCAATTGAACCCAGTTTAAGATACATTTTTTTTATAAAATCAATCTCTGCGATGTTGTTATTTGTAGTAAACGAACGATTTCTTCTACGATAGAACGTCAATTTGATCCGTTATGTATAGTTGCTCTAATAATACTTGTAGCAAAATTGATTGTTCAAAAAAATTGAATAATAAATACATCGTGAGACGAAACTCTTTCACCTTACATAACACAGTCCTAAAATAAATTTCTATATGAGCTGCCACTTATATCAGCCTGGGAAATTCCGCGTCAAGTAGATATCGTGTCAAGCTTCAGTGGATTTTCAGACGCTTGTGAGAAGGCATACGGTGCTGTATTTTGTATCCAGAACTTCTATGGAGTTTAGAATGAGATTTGGTTAACACGTTGATTACCTGACTATGTAGTAATATCTTGTTAGATAATCGTTTACTGTTTTAAGTTTTCGGTTTCTTTCACGCCTAATGAAGACGTTCTAATTTTAGCATAGACTTCGGTCGTAGAAGCTTTTGTGATTACATAAAAAATATCTTTTCTAAAACCTCTACCAGACGTGAGTTAGACACGATTTTCTAAACAACTCTTTAATCTTCATTTTGAGTTTGTTAACACTCTCTGAATTGGAATTTTTTTGACAACATTACTCACTAGCAATCTAGTACCACTACAGTTAAGCACTGAAATTCATCTCAAAAAATGTTATTGAATCCAAAAATCACAAAATTTCTTTCACTGCTGGCTCCGTAAAAACGGTAGATAACCTATCTAGTATGACTCTTACTTCAGAACAGAATTTGGTGCTCTCTAAGGGTTTGAATTTTGCTGTTGCTCTCCAACGCAATTCTAAAAAAGACAGTTTATGTGCTAAATCTTCTATAAAACATCTTTTCCGCCACATCTCAGATCTCATTTGTATTTATACTTGCAAAATTCTTCAATCATCTAAAGTTCCTAAATCCAACATTTCTAAGTCAAAAAAGTTAACTTTGAAAAGTCTACGTAGGAACCGCGATATCATCGTTCTTCCAGTCGACAAAGAAACGCTACTGTCATTTAAATAAAACGGATTACATTAAAAAAGTAAATTTTATTTTTTCAGACGATACGTATGCTTCTTTAACTTGTAATCCCACTTTGAAGAATAAACGCGATGTCATCAAAATCACCAGATCATCTAATCTATTTCCTAAACTAAACGTAAACTTACTCCTTGAATTTCTTAACCACTTCTTCCGATATCTTCAACTCTCATCATTTTATTCAGCGTTTGAAAGTCATAAAGCTGGAACCACAGGATCTTTTTATGAGCTTTGAAGTCACTTCACACTTTTTGACAAAACTCCTATTTAGAGTTCACAGCAGATCTGTATTTTCAAATCCTCTGACTTTTTCCTGGCCTTATTTTAATTTTTTTTTTTTTGCCTTATCTAGTAATTTTGGTCATACTTTATTAAGCATTAGTAACATACAACAGTATATGTCATGAGGAAAAATGTACGCATAGAAAATTGTAAGAATTTATACAACATAGACTTTTAAAATTTAAGAAAATTGAAATTTTGTAATAACCACAAGATTGTTCTCTAACTTGACTACTAAAGTTCACAATTCATTATTTTCATGGTTTTAGTTTTTAATTTTTCCAGGCACACCATATAAATTTTATGACTTTTTATTAAAATACACCATTTTCTTGAGTTTTTAACTTACTTCTAAATTCTCTGACATTTCCAGATATTCCAGGATTACCAGGTTGCTGTGAACCCTGCTATTAAATATTCGCTTCTTATCGTCGAACAAATCTGGTCTCACTATGACAAAGATTTAAGTTTGGTTTCTCTTATTGATAACTGTGATAAACATCAACATCCATTTACTTTTAATTTGCTAATTAGTTTTACGAACAAGTTTGGGGTGCCGCTATGGGTTCTCCGTTATCTCCTGTTTTAGCTAAAATTTTTATGAAATCATTTGAAACTGTTGCTTTACAACTTTTTTTTTTTTTTGGTTTTAGAAATTTATCCATTAACCACAAGTATTTTTTAATTTAGGCTACAAAGGATTCACAGTAGAATATTGTTTTTTTTTTATAAAGTGTACTATGGCATTGTAGATTGCATTATTTTTCATATTTACAAGATGCGCTGTGTTGCATGGAAATTGAATATTCTCATTTGACAATTTTGTTATAAATGCTGTTCTAGTGCTGTTATATTTCATACAGGTAAAAAGTAAATGGTTAATGTCGCCAATTGAGATGTTGTCACACTTACACTTATTAGTGTCTTCGATTCCAATTTTATGAAGGTGCGCTGGGAATCTTCCGTGGTTTAGTCGAAGACGTATAATACACAAAATATAAAATCTGGAATAGTATGGACCAGTCATAAGGTCGTTCGCTTTGGGTAACACAGGGTTTAATAATATATAGTTGTTATTATTCTTAGTAGCATAATTTTGCCATATTTCCTCCCATTCACTAAGACATCTAGCTTTTAATAATGGGTAAATAATTGTCAATTAACGACAAAGATGTTGTTTGTTTATCTATTACATCTACTACTTCGTTTTCTTCAATACTTGCATGTCCCTTAACCCAAACGTAGACTATTTTATATCCTTTTTGTGTTAATTGTAATTGATATGACATAATTTCACAAATTAATTGATTATACATTTGCTTAACAGAGAAATCCAAAACCGATTTAGAATCTGATAAAATAATAATTTTGGACAAGTTGTTTTCAGTAGCCCACTGCAAAGCTTTTTGAATTGCATATGCTTCTGCTGTATAAACTGAACAATAAGTATTTAACTTGTATTTAAAAGATAGATTGACACTGTGAACGTAAAAAGCTGCTCCCGTTCCGTTTTTATTTTTTGATCCATCAGTGAATATCTTTGTATATTCGTTGTAATCCGCAAAAACCGATCTCCAAATAGCTCTATTGACTTGAATATGATTGGTGTACTCTGGAAATAGGACCGTAGATTTAACTTTAGACACTATGTAATTTAATGAGTAGTAAGGCGGTTTCTTTAACTCTTGGTTAGGTGAATATTGTGTGTGTATTCGTCAATACTTATTACTCATACATTCAAGAAATAAAGAGTGAATAGTACTCAATAAGAATTTGTTTGATACCGTTACCTTAATAATTAGCTTACGTGCAAGGTAACGTCTTCTTAAAGATAAAGGAGATTCTTGAGCTTCTGCTAGAATAGCATTTGTTGGGGATGATTTTATTGCTCCTATAGATATTCTGAGAGCTTGATATTGTAATCTGTCTATAACTAAAAGATTGGATTTTGAAGTTGAACCGTAAGCAACACATCCGTAATCCATTATTGAGCGAATGTAATGTTTGTAAAATTGTATGCATGTTTTTGGGTCGGCGCCCCATTTAGTTTTTGAGACGTATCTCAAAATATTGATACCCTTTTCACATTTGGCTTTAATTAATTGGATATGTTTAGGTCATAGCAGTTTACTGTCTAGGACCTTCTATGTAATTTCCAACTTTTAGCCTGTGACGGGTAAATGTTACAATGGCGGTTTTTCCAGGAGCCAGTGAAAACCCATGATTTTGCATCCATGGTTTGATAACACTTATAATGTGTTCCAAATCGTTCATACACTCGTCATACGAATTACGGATGCTGTAAACCCATATACATATCATCTGCGAATTGAATACAATTAGTGTTATTGTCCCACAACCTATGTAGGCTAGCAGTGTAGATATTAAATAGCAAGGGACTGAACCTTGAGGAATTCCATGACTAACCTACCTTGGACCATACAACAAATTATTGTGATCTCGTATATAAACTTTTCTGTAAGTGCAAATGTTAACTACATTAGTAGCTGCATATTCTGACAACCCTTAGTTTATCAACTTTGATTTTAGTATATTTAAATTAACAGCATCATAAGCTCCTGTTAAATCTAGGAATAAACAAGTTAAATATTTGTTTGCTGACAGAGAGTACTGAATGTTTGACACTAAATCAATTATTGCATTTTGGGTTCCTATACCTCTACGAAAACCGTATAGATTCGATGGAAGCAACGAATTGTATTCACAGTGCCACTCTAAACGGTTCTTACTTATTCTTTCAAATGTCTTCGTAAAACACGACATTAACGATATAGGCCTATACGACGATGTCATAGAGGCATCTTTTAATGATTTTAAGAAAAAAATTACAAGGATATCTTTTAGTTGTGTCGCGTAAGAATTTCTTAGCCACCAATTATTAAAAGTGTCTAACAAGATGAGTAATGCTTTAGATAGAATATTAGAAATGATCGAATAAGTGTAACTACCAAGACCAGGAGCAGTTGATTTAGATGATTGTTTAATTGCTGACTGAAGCTCATCTGTTGTCAGAGGTTGATCAAAAAAGTGCTTGTGATTAGGTGTAGTAAGACAATGAATTAGATTAGGAACAAATGGCGGTGCATACTTATCGAATAGATCCATTATCACTGTTTCGTTTATTATAATTTTTCTGCAAGAATTGGTAGAAGCGCTAATGCGTTTAATGTTGGTCCAAATATCTGTGCTTGGAGTATTTCTATTAAGTTTATTTAGAAACGCTTGCCAACAATTTCTGCTTTTTTGCAGTAGAAATCTTTTACTTATAGCCGTTAATATTTTATATTCAAGATAGTTTTCTAAGGAAGATTGCTGTTTATACTTTCTTAAGGCTTCCTTTTTGTCATTAATTATTTGTGTACATGCATGATCCCACCATATCGATTTTCTACAGTTTGACTGGAACGGCTTGTTTACTTTTAGAGATAGAGAAGCTGCTTTATCTATAACCTGCATTAATTTCTGCAATTTTTGGTTAGTATTGCTACAATCGGTTAGTATGTTTATTAGTTCGGTATTTATTACCGTTTTAAAGCGATCCCAGTTAGCTGCCGAATCATTCCACTTTGTAGATGGGTAGATTAGGCATGGTTCCACGTTTTCGTTAATTTCTATAAGTAAAGGATAATGATCTGAACCTAGTGCATCATTTAAGACTTTCCAAACTATTTTCCCTGATAAAAGAGGAGAAACTATAGTTAGATCTAAAGCTGAGGGCTTATGATATGGAGATGCGATAAGTGTATGGGTACCATCATTAATTACTATAAATTCACAATCATCTATCGCTTCAACTAATTTTGTTCCTTGTAGGTTATCATGAGTTCCTCCCCATAAAGTATGGTGGCAATTAAAATCACCTCCAATTATTACGTTGTCAGAAAATTGATTGAATAAGTTAGTCCAGTCTGCTTTTGTAGCTTGAACATTAGGTGGTTTATATATTGAAACAATAGATAGGTGATATTTTTCCAACAATATAGCGCACACTCCAATGCGTGAGTTATAATTGTCAATTAAGTTGATGTGGGAGAATAGATGTACCTGGAAATGAAGATTGCAACACCTCCGTAACCATCGTTTCTGTCACGTTTTAGAATACTAAAACCTTTTATTTTAAAGTTGAATTGAGACTTAAGCCAAGTTTCGTACACAATTATTATGTCGACCTTGTTTTTACTTAAAAATAATTCTAGCAAAGCTTTGTTTTTATATAAAGATCTAGAATTCCACTGTATAATTTTCAAAATTTTATCGTTATTCGCCATCGGTTTCACTATTTGTGATATTGTCTAAAATCATAGATATACGTTTTTGGATTTTTTGTTCTTTAAGCATTTCAAAATTATACTCGGGAACTAATGTTTTAAATATATCTACAGACGCGTACGTTACTTCCTCAACTGATTTTGTTTTTTGTTGGAGATTGTTGGCACTTTGACGTTACTGGTTGTGCAATCTTGTATTCAATATTATTAATAGATTGATCAGTTAAAGTGGTTGGAGAAATTGGTGCTTTACGTTTTTTAATTTGTACCGATGAACGCGAAATATTTAATTTTTGTATTTTTGGGTTCTGCTTAGAAATAGGTTGCGTAAATGATGTTATTGTTGGTAAAGAAGGAAAGTTTTCGATAGTATTGAGGACTTCAAAACGATTATTAGTTGTAATTTTGTTGTATGAAGGGTTATTAACTAACAGTTCGACTTCTCATTTTTAGTAGCCAATACTTTTTTAATGCTTAACTGTTTCTGATATATTGGACAATTTTTATCGACGGACAGATGGTCGTGTGCCTTACAATGAACACAAAATGGAGTTTTTTTGCACGGTTGGTTAGCGTCATGACTTTCGGATTTTCTCATACTCTGCACCTTAAAGAACCTTTGCATAAGTTAGAATTATGTCCATATCGTAAACACTTATTACATTGCACAACGGGGTATATATACGGTTCAACAAGAAAGTTTACACTATTTATGCGTACGTTATGCGGTATCGTATTACCCAAAAAAGAAACAATCATTAATTGTCGTTTAACAAATTTAGTATTACCGTCCGGTTTTATTCATACGTTTAACGTCGACTACCTGTTGATTTGACTGAATTGTATTTTTCAGATATTCTTCACTAAAAAACGTATCTACCATTTTTATGATACTTTTTCTTTGTGTGAAAAAAGTTGGAATGTATGCTATAAGATTGTGTTTAGTTATTGATTACTGGTTCATTCGTTGATTAGCTACTAAGTACGATTTGAACAAAACTTTAATTCTGTTTATACCAATAGGAATAATATCTATAATTAATTGCTTAAAAATTTCACATTCGTGTAAATAATGTCCAATACGTAACGGATGTAATCTATCTAAATTTTTACTGGAATGTTTTACGTATACACAGTAGGGACCGGTATCGACTGATCTATATCGATTATTAAAATTTATAAATCGTATATTTGTATCACTCGGTTTGGTATTTGTAAATAAATTTACACTTACATGAGGTTCATCGTTATCGATGATAATGGGCGACCCGGGGTCGCCCGGTATATTTGCCATGTGTAGATACACTTATGATTAACAGCCACTATCACACTTCACACAAATTAGTTTATTAATAAAACAGTAGTTTTTAATTTCGAATACAACCGTATACTTCGTCTACTTTACTTGAGCTCTGAAGTACGATTGATACAATCATTGATATTCCAACTTAAAGTTTTGTTTAGGTATGTTGATGACACCTTTATTGTTTTGTTTCATGACCGTCTTGAATTATCTAGGTTTTTTGATAGTGGTGGAGAAAAATCCATGTCATTGACGATAGTTAAAACTATCGTCGTAATGACGATTTGTTTTTGTTTAGTTAATTGGTTTTAAGTTTAACGCACTACAAAAATACCCTAAAATGTTTCTATGTGTGACTACCCCTTCTAAAAGAATTTTCAATAAATCAGGTCAAATTACTTTAGACAGTAGGTCACGCATCAAAGCGAAAAACGTTGACTTGTTGTTTCTTAACCAACATAAATAGATTGTGTAGATTAACTTCGAAATCATATTCCTTCTCTTAACAAAATTATAAGAATTATTTTAAATAAAGAATTTTTTTGTTTATTATTAATTCTCAATAAACAATAGTGTCGACTATCGATATTTCTCTATCACTATTCACCATACAAATCGAAAAGCACGATTCTCTCCCATTTTTCGACGTTCTTGTCACACGTAAACCCAACGGACTTTTAGGCCATTCTGTTTACCGCAAACTCTTATATAAAGACAAATATATCTTAATGCTTTGTCTAATCATCATTCGGCACAAAAACGTTCTCCTATTGAATCTTTTCTATTTGGCAACCCGGGAAAATAAATTTTGGAAATTTGCCATTTTACTAGAACCTTAGTAAACACTGGTTATATAAAGCGGGCAGTTATAAATCATCGTCTACATCCCCGTACTCGGGTACGAGTAAGAAAGTTTCTACTTCCGACTCCAATGCGACATTGGCATTTTTACCATACATTTATAAGGTCACAGATCAAATAAGAAAACGTCTTTGTAAGAATGGTATTAAACTCATATTCAACTAGATAGATAAAATCTTTCAAATTCTTTCTTCTCAGAAAAATTTACTTCCTACACTTTCATCTCACGGAGTATACCAAATTCGACAACAACTCACAATATAGATTTTAATAACGCTTCGGTTATTGCGAAATCTTTATTCGTCTTCAATAGGAAAATCCGAGAAAGCATAACTTCAACCATAACAATAGTTTAAATCTCTTTTTTGGTTTCCGGTTGTTACTGGTTTATCAAAGACACGTCCTTTTTCAAACGTAACTCAATCAGACTCAAGCTCTTCCCACCGCAACAAAACTTCTTCTACAAATACAGAAATCACTTCTATGGAGTTTAGAATCATCACCAATGGCTTGGTTAACAAGTTGGTTACCTAACTCTGTAGCGATTCTTTGTAAGATTATCGTTTACTTTTTTAAATTTTTGATTTTTTTTACGCTCTGATAAAACCCTTTACAAAAGTAGGCGAAACTTTGGCAGCTTCAGTTACAATATCAACACGGTCCAAACCCGGAAAACGTTCTAATCTTAGCATAGACGCCAGCCGTAAAAGTCTTCCCGATAACAATATTAAATTAATTTTTTTTATGCTTTCACCTTTAAAAACAATTTCTATGCCTCGTTTAGATTTGTGTGCAGTGTATTTAGTTTCACAGGTCGTTAATTTGGCTTATACTGGATGTCAACATCACATTTATATTGGAAATATTATTTGTTGGTCGGACTCCACCGTTGCATTGTCATGGATACAGTTTTCACCTTACCAGTGAAAAACTTTTGTCCACCCTTTAGTTCACATTTTAGTAGTATATGGGAGGCCAATATAAAAGGTATTAAAACACACATAACTCAAGCTTTTTTAAATTCTCGACCACTTTGTGTCTTAAGCAACAATTCAAACTATCTTCAGGCTTTTACGCCTTTTTATTTTCTCAATTTTATGCCGGTTGAAAAATTAGATGATGTTTATTAGTCGTCTAGATAGGTTTCAAATGTAACATTTTGGCGTTGTTGGTATATACATAAAATATTTTTTATTTTTTGAAATCAGAGAAAAGCAGAAAACAAAATCTAAAAATATTCCGAAAACAGCAGTTGTTAAACAAGAAAACGTTCAACCTTTTCAATAATTTTTAAAGAATATAGAAACGGTATATCCAAGTATATTCGTCACGAACTGTGGAAGGGACCAGCAGTTCCTACCCAATAATTTTATTTTAGATTTTTTTTTGTTTTAGTAAATGGTCATTTGTATGTTATCACTATAATATAGTGTGGGTGTTGCTTTTGATTTGTTAGTTTATAGTGTTTAGTTAGTTTATGTCTGTAAACGTCGTTCCTAGTGAAAGGTTTATGATCCTTTGTATCCTTGCCACTAGTTCATAGCCACACGCCGAACGACGACTGGAAGCCGTAAGTACTGTTTCCTTATTGTAATTCAAAAACTAGTTCAATTTTTAATTTATACAATCCACTTGCATACAGTGCAATACCAAAGATAAATATGTTGCAATAGCTCATAGCGATCTACTTAATCCTCTAGATATATGGTAGATTAATGTATAACGATTATCCTACGTTATTTAGTATTTCACATGTAAAAACGATATAAGATCAATTAAGTCTACATATTAAGTTAATATAAACAAATTAAACAAAATGTTTTATTAAGAAATTAAGACGAAATCGTATTACAAACGTTCTAAACGGATTACAAAGTTATGCAAAACAATGCGCAAAATACAATAGATTCGAGTATAATAACACTGACACAAATTTCTACTTAAAAGCTAAATTAAGTTCTGCTTTTGCTTTAAGTCTATGCAGGCATACTTTAAACAAGACGTTAGAAATTAAATCATAGAATTTTTAAAGCTTGAAATGAATATATACGTTCTAGAACATGTAAAAGCAACAAAACCTAAAAATCAAATAAACACAATGTGAATAAATTATTGTTTTTAGAAAAATTTACAAACCATAATTAAATCTGATTTAAAAAAATAATCTGTATGCAACTCATATTACGAGAGCTTTAATTAGGTTTAATAAAAGACACTCTACAAAAGGGTTTGATTTTTAAAAATTGATTTAAATATGTTTGTTTTAAAAATGTTCTATTAAGTATACAGTTGTATTTGTTTAAAAAAAATTAATTAAACTCAATTAATAACTCTGTTTGATATTCTCATAACCTACTTCCGTTATAATGAGAAGGAAGATGTTTCAAATATCGCTCAATTGAATTTGCATAATTTAAGTTTATTGCTTAAAATAATTGCAATTAAAACAAGAATGTTATTAATAGAAATCGGATCAATACAACTACTTTTTAGACTAATTTAATAAAATCTAACAATTATTTAATTGGTTTTATTGTAAACATTGACTTTAATAATAAAAATGCGTTTTTGCTTGAAAACACTTAGAAAACATACAAAAGAGTAAAGCTTATTTGAAAACTCTTAAATCTTGTTTTCTTACTTTGTTAAAATAAAGCAATCAGTTTTGAAAAGAGTTAGTTTAATAAAAAAAAACAAATAATTAAATACACATAATGGAATTTTCTTTAAATTAAAAAAAAACATTTTAAAACACGTATTTTTGCTATAACGTCGTTTGTGATCACTAATAAATCACAACTTTTGGTTAAGATATCGTTTTCAAAAATTAAAAAATTTTTTCTGGCGCATATACAAATATTAAGTTTAAAATTTATAACTTTATTGTCAACAAACATACAGTTAGGACACTCAAAACATATGTTTCCTTTACAATCAAAAGCTCGTTTTTTTTAATGAGTAAATATATTAATCTGAATAAAATTAAAAATTAATATTTGATTAAAATCAACCGGGATGAGATTTTCAATTTACATACACAACTAAAAACACACCTTAGCTTTGATTACATCATACGTAAAAGGTGTTTATTTTGATGTATTTAGGTGTATATTTTGAATATGAGTGAATAAATATTTTTCAGTTTTTTTGACTAAAAATTATCTCAATTAATTTTAAGCATTTTTTAAAAATTTAGTTTAAAGAGAATTAGAACTGAAATAAACTTTTTCTTAAGTTAAGCAAAATCTCCTACTAACATTAAACATGCAAACGTATTGTATAAATTTATAAACGAAATGGTCGTATAATGAACAAGAAAAATCGGATATAATTGCGCCAAATCTATGTGATTTAAATTACATATATAAATAAAATATAAAACTTTTCTTATATGTTTTTAAGTATTTTTATAGCCTTTCAATTACTTGATACATTTTCTAATATGTGAGTATTATAAATCTGAAAAAGCTTTTATAACGTTAAAAGCATTAAATTTTTTTTACTCAAGCACACTTATCATTTAATTTAAGACATTCTTTATCAAGTTATTAGAAACATACTTCCAATAAGTTTAAAAAAAGTTTAATCCTAAAAATATGAAACGTAATGTTAATCACAATGTAATTAATAATAATATTTATTTTTTAAATAAAAACGCTATTACTTCCAAACACATAAATTTTTATTAATTAAAACCCGTAAAAAGGTAAAACTAAGCAGATTTTAGAGAAAAACAAAAAAGTTTTTTGACTTTACATAAGAATTTAAAAGTATTTGGCTATTTTATGCTTTACACAATACCTGTCAAAATAATGTAATAATCATTTACTACTAGAAAAGTTAAAATTTTTCTATGGAAAAATGTAGTATTTAAAGACTTAAATACTACAATTTTGACAGACAGATTTCTAAACTACTAGATATTTGCAAAACCCCAAGATAAGATACATTTTGCAATCCTCTGTCTCACCTCGTAGATTTATAGACTTTGGTAATATTTAATTTTAAATAAAAAGATCACAAAATAAAGCTGATCTAGATCTACGATCGATAGTAATTTATGTCGCTAGCGTCGTAAGTAAAGTCTAACATAAACGAACCTTAATGCAACGCTAGGCCGTGCTGTTTTGCTGTAAATTATTTCTTTTTTTATTATTTAATGATAACAAAAACATGAAAAATTTAATGTCGGTACTACATTTATTAATAGCAAAATTTGTCAACTTTAACAATCAATTAAAAAATTTAGGTTAGTTTATATTACTATACGTACCATACGCAGTAACATTAGAGACTTTTAAATGTACTTTGTATAGAGAAGTATAGTAGAACTCAAAAAGTTCTATAAAAAAAATGCATAACAACCTCATTGATATAAAAGTTATTTAAAACTATTTCTAATCTATCGCAAAAAATTTAAGTAAGCAATCATAAATTCTTATCAATATACATTTGCTTATCATCAAAAAAAAATTATGTTAAAAAAATTGCTTTTTACACATTGTTTAGCAATAACAAAATAAAACACGCTTTGGTATAAGCGGATGGTGAAACAGACAAGAAGCAAAGTGCGTTTGTCTACCTCCGATATAGGTAGATACGCACCGTACGTACGTTTACGGAATAGTGTTGACAAAGTGGGGAAAGTGGGAGGTTTAAAATCTATGTACTATCGTAAACTTGTCAACAGATGACGCTGTTAGTTAAATACTGTTTTCTAGGACACGCTAACAAGATTGTTTGAACTTTGTATATAATTTTTGTTAACCTTGCCCATATACCCCTTTCAACACAAGAGTTAAGTAACAAGAGTTTAATTTCTTCTGCAAGTAGACATAGGAAAAATGGGAATAATGTCCAAAAAATCTACACGTGGTAAGCAGCGCGAATAGGCTAATTATTTAATATTTTATATAGGTACGCGTTATGTATTGACTGAAACACTAAAGCGTACCTTTTCCGTATTTAAAAAAATAATATTTATTTGCGCAATTTGACATTATTTATTAGTAAAACGTTAATCGCTTGAATATTCAAACTTAAAAACACTTAAGTCACAAGAAACTTCATTTTAGAAAAGTTTAAATAGTTTAAATTTTTTGTCGATTTATAGAGAACTTACACTGTCTACTAATTTTTTTAAGAATTATTAAAAATTTACATAAGTAAACAAAACTTTTTTCACTCAGAAGACGAGTAACAGAAAAAAATATCTTTTTGCCAAAACTTTTTAGATTAGCAATAGTAGACATAAGACAAAAATATAATATATATAAGTGCATACTCAGTGGTTTTACACAAATGTAACTTTATCGCAAACAGTATTTATTTCAATTTACAGTTAACAGCGTTATAAATTATAGTGATTAATTATCACTAGTCTGCAAAAAAATATTTTTTATCGAGCTTTGACACTATTCCGGGTGATTCTTATGTAAAATGACGTCCTGAATCCAAATATGTCTTCCGTTTTCTTCCATCACCTACCATTTTCGAGGGAGCCCCAAATATCTAATTTTACCACTTTTCGATAAATTAATTATAATTTATTTATTGAACGATAATAATAATTATAATAATTATTATAATAATAAATATATGGACATGAATTTAATTTAGTGAGGAAAAAAACTATTTTAGCTATAAACAGTAATGAATAAAAAGATATTCATCGTTACTTGGTGCTTGCTTTCCTTTTATACCCTGAGGTACAGCTCTCTCGTTTCAAAAACCAGCAGTACTCCGCCAACATGCTTGCATTTCATTTCCCTGAAAATCTCTTCTCCAGCTTAGCGATGTCTTGATGGAACCGTTCCCCGTGTTCATCCGAGACTGCTCCTAAATTTTAAGGAAAAAAGTCCAGATGCGAGTGAAGGAAGTGAACTTTAAGAGACATGTTACATCCTATGTCCTTGTACGCCAAAAGCAGTTCCTCAACGTGAGCGACATAATCTTCACTTTTGTGGTTACCCAGGAAGTTCTTACAAACTTTTTGAAATGCAAACCAAGCTCGTTTTTCTTTTCAATTTAGGTGTTCAATAAACGTCGAATCTTGGAAGAGTTGTCTAATCTGGGGACCAACAAAAACGTTTTCTTTGATTTTAGCTTCGCTAAGACAAAGAAATTTAGTTTTCAAAAATTGAAATGCGCCACCTGTTTTGTCCACTGCTTTCACAAACTGCTTGATCAATCCAAGTTTGATGTGTAAAGGTGGTAAGTAAATATTTTCCTTCGGAACCAAAGGATTGTGGGCGACATTTTTCTGACCAGGAATAAGATTTTCTCGCAGAGGCCAGTCCCGTACGATGTAATGTTTATCTCGGGCTCGGCTATTCCATTCACGAAGGAAGCAGCAATATTTTGTGAATCCTGATTGCAGGGCCGTGAGTAGAGCAACAACTTTTAGGTCAGCGCAAAGTTTCCACTTATAATCATGATAATTAATTTTATCAAAGATTCTAAAGATGTTTTTGTACGTTTCCTTCATATCAACAGAGTATGCAACTGAAACTGATGGGAAGTCATTCCCATTTGCCAACAGGACAACTTTTAAGCTTGTTTTTGATGAGTCTATAAACAGTCTCCATTTGTCTGGGTCACATTGCATCTGTAGCTCTGTCATCAATAAATTTGCATTAGGGCAGAACACTAAACTTTTATCTTCTGAGAAGACATTTTAGGGTTGCTTGTCTGGTCCTGTAAGAAGATATTTTTACTCCCTTTTCTAAGAGATTCCACTGTTGAAGTCGCGATCCTAGGAGCTGAGATTTAGTCTTAGGTAACTGCAAATCCCTGACAAGATCATTTAATTCCGATTAAGTGAGGAGGTGAGGTTGCCGAGAAACTAAATCTGCGGAATACTCTTCATCATCATTGAACGTATCATTCGAAGCCCCAGGTTGTGGCTCAGAGTCTTTTAAATCAATTTCCGGCTCTAGAGTATAAGTGTTTGGGGCTCTGGGATTGGCAAAGTATCGTTATGAGGAACAGGTTTTAGAGCTGACGGAATATTGGGATACTGAATTGTATGCTTACTTTTGCTCGAAAACCCGACGGTGGAAGTCATACAAAAGTAACAATCTGTAAGATGACAGCGAGGTTCACGCCAAACCATGGGCACAGCAAATGGTATTGATTTACGGGTACCTTTGAACCATTTGGTCAAACTACTGTAACAAGTCGTACAGCAAACTGATGAAGCCCAAGTCTTGTCCTGGTCGCCAACTTGACAATCAAAGTACAATTTATAAGCTGTTTAAAAAAAAGCGGAGAAAGGGGTTTTCGTTGCGCTTTTAAAGTTAATTCCCCGCAGACATAGCAGAAGCTATCGGGATGATTTTTACACTCGCGTGGCATAATTAAACAGTAATTCAACGCCCAACATGAACCACAAATCACACTTAGTCACTTGAAAAAATCCGGAGTAAAAGTAGTTTTAGTGTTTTACACAAATGAACACAAAATCCAGCACGTTTAAAACGTCGACAAGTTAACTCTGCAACAGCTATAGATGTACTGATCGAAGCAGTTAAGCAAACAATGTAATATACTATAATGAGAAGAGTAATGCAAGTTCAAGCCTGTCGAAAATTCCTGCTCAATATTGCATGTGGTATTGAGATCGCCAGCGTCGTGCAGTGAATCTTCCTAACTATTTATTGATATTTTTTTACTGTTCTTATATATTTGTATTTTATTGTTGTTTCTATATACATTTTATAGCAAAACGTTTGCCATATACTTTGGTATAAATTTTATTACCTGCTTTGGGATGTTTAACGGCTATAAGTTAAAATTCTTAAAAACAATGAAAAAAATAATATAAAAATAGGGCCCCCCAAAATAGGCGGGTGATGGGTAAAAACGGAGCACATTTTTGGATTCAGAAGGTCATTTTACATAAGGATCGTCAAGAATGGTATCAGGGCCGATTTTCATGCAGACCAGTGTATTTTATTAAATTTGTTGGTTATATTTTGTATTCCTTGTGTTGTGTTGTATTTTAGTAAAATTAGTTACATTTAGAATCGTGTAATTAAACACCTAGAAAAACGTGAATTTGAACTTAAATAAAACCAAAATAATGTATCAAGGACCAGAAATAGACATACGAGTAAAAAAAAACCTAAACTGAAAGAAATAACGAATATATATACGAGATTTGGTAACTTTATACTCGGATTGAAGCTGCAAAGCTGAAACCGCGTAAAAACTATGTACTATGATAACACCATAAGTCGTACTAACGTATTTAAAGAGTTTAAGCGTTTCAAAAATAGAGGTGAGAAGAAGGAGATGACGCTGTGAGTGCGTCGATCTCTCAAAATGCAAACTCGATCGCAAAGAACTTATAACAGAAAATCGAAGAATTACTCTCTGGATGTTGGTAGATGAGTTGCAAATTTTGCGTGAAGATATGAGAAAGAAAGAGCTCTGTGCAAAGTTCGTCTCACACAATTACGGATAAGCAAGATTTCGTTAAGAATTGTTGCGATAATTTAAATTGTCACTGGTGATGAATCATAGGTGTTTCAATACGATCCGGAAACCAAACTCCAGAGCATGCAATGAGTTGGAAAAACATCACCAAAACCCAAGAAATTACGTTTTCAAACATCCAAAATCAAAATTATAATAAATTTGTACCGGAAGAACAAACAGTTAATGGGTGCACTCTACGTTGAAGTGATAAAGAGAACGTATTTCTCGACTACGACTACAATTTTGATAAAAGGATAGTTGCTTTTTGTTCGTTGACAATGTACACGCACATTTTTCACTACTCATTGTTAAGCCATTTCTTGCAAAACCACAGTGTTGTTGAGATTTGCATCTTCAATAAAGCAAAAACTGTTCTCAAAGGAAAACAATTTTAAGACGCAAAGGATATTAACAAAGACGTTACTGCCGAATTGATTCGGATGTATTCGCTGATTTGTTTGAAAAACTTTTAGAACGTTCCATTAAGTATATTAATGTAAATAGAGATTACATAGAAAGGAAAAGCATACCTTAAAACGCAATAGAAAGAGACATGTTGAACATCACTAAAAAAGTAAGGAATGAAAAAATAAAACTGACAACAAAGATAACAGATGTAAGCATCAAAACAGCACAATTAAAATGTAGTTACGCGGGATATGTGGCTAGACTTTGTTACCAACCTTTTCCCGTTGGTAACAACCATGTTACCACGGCTAGTTACCATGTCGGTGAGTAGGCGTGGTTGTAAAAACTATAAGTAAAAAAAGTGCCACTTCTCGTACTGATAAGATCCTCGGGTATGAACATTGCGCAGAAAAGGACAATGCAGAACATGTACTTTACATTTTGTAGAGAGTTTCCACTAAAAAAGTTAACACTATCGGTTGACAATCACCGTGACTTTAATCGTAATACCGATGAACTATTTTGTTTACATGCAATCGCGAACAAATTAATAATCACTAAATATATTTAATAACAATGATTAAAATGAGTACCAAAGAAAATTTAACCCACCAAGGTTCCTTGTAATAAGTAGCAATTTTTTTTCTTTCTTTAAAATTTTATTCACAAGACGTGCGTAGTATGTAGCTTATATCTACGTATAGCGTGGTTTGCAAAAATCTAGCTTTGACTGCTTTTAAACAATCAAAGAATTCTTGAGTGGTATACCGTCAGCGTACACAAAACAAACTTCATAACTTAAAGTTAAAGGTGTTTCAAATTTACGACTAAAAGTCAAATTATTTAGTATGATCTACAAATTAGGATAAGTGATACGGCGAATTTAAAGTAAAAAATGCTTAAAACTAAACAAATAATTAGAAAAGTAAATACAATTTAGAAATTTGAATATACAATACGTTGAAGAAAAATTATAGCGAGATGCGAATCATCTATTGCCATCTGTAAAATTTTGTATCCGAATTGTCAGTCTACTCTAAAGCCTGTGGTGCATGGTACAATTTACAATGAACAACGAAGAAAGTGATAAAGAATATAACAACAGTGACGCTGAAGTTATGGAATACAAGTATGATTCCGACAATGACATTTGATCAACCAAGCCAAACTGGACGGTTTAGTTTGCTATTTGTCCTTGTCGAAAGAAAAGTCTGAACTCTTGGGTTGTAGACTGAAGGAATGGAACTTATTCCAGAGAGGTGCTACAATTGCGCATTTTTGCCACATAAAACTTGCACCATAGTATGATGTTAAAGAAGGTGGTTTGCTTCTGTCTTGACGTGATAAGACTTATAAAGGAACTACATTACAAATACGTAGCAGACGAGAGGTGACTTTTTATTGACTCTAGCTCAAACAGTCTCAAAGCTGCACTACTAAACAATAGCAACTGGAAACTATCAATTTTTATTGCTCATGCCGTATGGATAAAGAAAACAATGAACACTCTCTTGATGCTGATTAAGTACTCGGAGCATAATTAGAATATTTGCGGTGATTTGAAGGTTGTAACTCTTCTGCTAAGAATGAAACCTAAGTGCACGTGTGTTTCTTTGCCTGTGGAATAGTCGAGATGATAAAAATTACTACATATGACAAAATTGGCCACCCAGAAATTTACCTGTGGTCGGACAGCACAATGCTTAGCATATACCTCTTGTGAATCATAATAAGATTTATCTACCTCCACTTCATATAAAACTTTGTCTTATAAAACAGTTTGTTGCAACGCTGAATCAAACAAATCGTGGTTTTCAATACCTAAAATGCAAGTTCGGATAGATGAAAACTGACGCGTAATTGAAAGCAGGAGTAGTGGATGGAACAAAAATACGAATTCCATCCGAGATCCATTGTTCAAATTAGAATTCATGGAACGAGAACAACCAGCTTGAGACCCATTTGTGCTTGTCGTGTACAACTTTCCGAGAATGATAGAAGGGACAACTATTCGTCGGTTGCCAAATGTCATGAAAGATGCATTTCTTGCATTCGCATCTCACCATTTCGTCAAATATCGGTGCCGTAAGTAACAAACGTGGTGAAAGATATCACCCGGAAAGTTCACCATTGAAGCAAGATATCAAGGTCGTTTCAATCTCAACATAATAAAGAATTACTGTTGATTTTTGCAGAGAGCAATAACAGATGTGCACAAGCGGACACTAAGAAGCTGTACACACTTCTAAACCAAGTCGTTGCCAATCTTAACGTAATCCAGAGTCCCTGACTCATTTCAGAGGTACATAAACATTTATAATTCACTTCTTAAATATAATATTTAGCGTTTTTATTTCAAAATACGCACATTACTTTCCCAAACATTTCTCACTGTAGCAATTATCCTTGATAATTTTTAGGCGTACATAACTTTTTTTCCTGGCGTGCCAAAGCAAATCTAATTGTAGTTCTGCATTCAGCACATATGAATTACTATATGGAACGTATTGTCAATCCAATAGCATAGAAAAAAATTAATTTTGTTACGTTAAAAAAAAATTTAAGACATCTAAAATTATAGTACAGAGCTTTTATTCAATGCGTTTAAAATTATTTCCACAATTAAAATTTTGTAGCATCTTTAGATTAACAGTTAAACAATATTTAATTCTTTATTTTTTAAATTTTCAAATTGTTGACTAATTTACAAATTTAATACCGACAAACGTATTTTATTCATTTATGCAAAAAGTTGGAAATAAAAGCGCGAAGAACAAAAACTGTGTTTCGGAGAGTATTCTATTCAAGTAAATTCCTTCGAGCATTCTTTCTTATGTTCATTTTTTGTGTACGTCAACTTTATTTAAATTATGTATTTACTAAAGATTCTGCTACTTTACCGGGTAATCATAAAAAGAATGTTTCTGTGCAGCAGTTTAATAATAAATTTATTTACTGTAAATAACACTATAAGGGTTTCAATTCTTTGTTAAGGTAAAAACGACTGTTATTTTTTATATGTAATGTAATCCAGCAAATAACATTCATTTTTATTCATTTAGCTTGTCATGTTAATATTTAAACAATCTACAAAATATTTTAAAATTACTGTACATAAATTAAGTTACTTTTAATATAAAATTTTTTTGTGAATGTCAGTATTGAAGTAATTTCATTAATCTTGTTTATAGTAGCAGCGCCCACAAGTTCTGTTAAAAATAATAATATAGAAATTCGAAAAATTTAAATACCTACAAAACGTCAAGGTAAAAAATTCGCTTTTGTTTTGAGATTTATTAACATAAATTCTTAGTCAGATGTTTCAAAAAATCAATTAACGTATTCTAACTTTTCATTTAAATATATTTAGAATGTTGGCGATTCTACAACTTTTGTATCTAATTTATGCTGATCTATTTCACTGACAGTAAGAAATTGTCATTTTTACGATGACCGTTTATCTTCTTTTTACAGGATTGTAAAATTATAAGTGCCACTTTACACATGAGAACGTATGAAAATTTAATGCATAATTTTATGTTTGGGTGAATTACATACCAGCCACATTTACTTAGTAACTTCAAAGAGCTAGAATCAAGAGCAAATAACTTTAGTTAGCATTATATACAAAATTAATGTTTGTGATAAATGTTGCGTAATCTCTTTCATTAAAAAAATTGTGTTAGTCTTTCAAGTTCCCCCCTAATAAACATTAAAAAATACACAATAACGATGCCGATAAAAAGTAAACTTCATGAATGTTGCTAAAACTTAAAGCATTTTCCTTACACATTTTCATTTTAGTTTATTATAATACCCGAAAGACAACTTTGTGGAATTTTCCTCTGTAATCAGTGTGCGCAAACGTTTACCTCTGAAATTCCTACTAAATTATTTGCTGAAAATGTCTAGAGTTGTAAAATAATTTGTTGCTGCATACTGAATGGAAATTGCCGTTCATATCTGTGAATGTGAAGCTCTTTGTCACTGTATTCATTCAATAAATTCGCATTTTGCAATAAATTAACAGAAATTAAAATGAAAATCAAAGACATAACGTCATCAACAAATTATACAAAAAACATATATTCATTTGATACAGTATTCTGTATATGAATTTTTATCACTGCTTCGTTTTGTTATTTTAATTGATTTATTTTGTAATAAGACGCTAGTGCTTTTCGATTCTCTAGTGAGAGTAATTAAACCTAAACAATTAAATCAAATAACAAAAGTACGTTTATACAAGATATTAATGGTTTTGTTAACTTTTTTTTTAAATAATTTAAAATACGTTAAGATAAATACATAATAAAATCGTTAATCAATTAGAGAAATTAATCTTTTTATTACAGTAAATTTTTTTTGAATTTACAAGTTTATGTTCTATGAGTAAAATTTTTAAAACAGATAGCGATAAATTGTTTTCACTATATACTGCAATAAATCAAAAATATGTTTATAAAACCGGCTTAAGAGCTCTTTTTATTTAATAAATCGTTGCCGTCAATGTCAGATTTATTTCGTTTTTAGTCCGTCATTTTTAAATATAAACTTTGCTGTGATTTAAAAAATCGAACTAAAAATACTATAGAAATTCAACAGTAACTTGCATTGATGAAATTAACTTTTGTTACTAATTATTTTGTAAT
Organism: Aquatica leii; assembly: GCA_035610365.1. Lineage (NCBI taxonomy): Eukaryota > Metazoa > Arthropoda > Insecta > Coleoptera > Lampyridae > Aquatica > Aquatica leii. Next base: position 32,890,148 of record CM069439.1, read on the forward strand.
AGAGGGCAGGTGGTGTTGTGTTTTATATAAAAGATTATTTAAAATTTGAAATGAGTAATTGTAGCTCTATTCGAGATTTCGCCGAATTTCTTTCTATTACTGTTCACTTAAGTAACACCAAACTTGCTGTGTGTGTCTTATATAGACCGCCTTCAGCTAATGTGGAACATTTCCTTGAGTTCATAGAGGATGTATTTCCAGATACCATCTTATCACATAATGATTTTGTTTGTCTTGGAGATGTTAATATTGATCTTTTAGGCCAATCTTCTTATGTTTGTCGTTATATTTCTATTTTAAGTGGGCTGGGGTTGAGGCAGCTTATTGATAAGCCTACACGGGCAAGCAGATCCTCTTCTACTTTGATCGATCATGCAATTTCCGCTGCATATTCTCCCGTTTTTGAATCTGGAGTAATTCATTCCCTTGGTTTGTCTGATCATTTTCTGGTGTTTGTAACACTTAATTATAACAAAGATCACGCGACTCCCAAAACATTTAGGTATTTTAATAGTATACAAACAGAATTATTTTTAAATGATTTAAATTCGAGCCCTTGGAATAATTTTTATCGCATGAATGACATCGACGAAAAAGTATCGTTCTTTAATATTGCTATACTTGAACTTTTTGATATACACGCTCCTTTGAAGTTATACAAATCGCATAAACCTTCTACTTCTTGGCTCACTGATAACGTTAAATTAATGATTAAACTGCGAGATAAAGCTTTGCGCCGTTTTAAGCGTGATCGTGACTCTGCAAAATGGGATTATTACAAATCGTTAAGAAATATTGTTAACGCATCTGTACGCAGGGAAAAGAGAGCTTATTTTGAATATATTGTCTCTTATAATAAAAGCAACACTCATAAACTCTGGAAGACAATTAAATCTCTTAATGTACAACGGTCGCCTGCTAGTAATCTACCTCCTCATCTTCGAGATCCTGATAGAATTAACACATTTTTTGCTGCTTCTTATAATAGTTTAATTACTCCTTCTGATAACTTAATTTCAAACTATACTAATAATGTTAAACCTGGAATTACGGAAGTGTTCTCATTTACGCTGGTTTCTCAGCAGGAAATTGAAGAGGTATTATATGGTATCAAGTCTAATGCGGTAGGGCCTGACGAATTGAGTATACGAATGATACAACTTTGTTGTCCTTCCATTTTGCCAGTTTTGATGCATATTATAAATTCATGTTTACTTGAATCCACTTTTCTTCGTTCTTGGAAAATTGCACATGTTCTACCAATATCTAAAACAAAAAAGTGTGATGAATCAAATAATCTCCGTCTAATAAGCATTATTTCACCTTTATCAAAAATCTTAGAAAAGATAGTTGTAAAGCAAATTAATGCTCATCTTACCAAATTCAATGTTCTTCCATCAGTGCAGTATGGTTTTAGATCAGGGTATAGTTGTGCGTCAGCGTTAGCTTCTGTCACTGATAATTGCTGCTTTAGATTCTGGCCTTAATACTGCTTTGATATTACTTGGTTTCTCAAAAGCGTTTGATATTATCCACCATAATCTATTATTTTCTATCCTGCAATACTAGGATTTGGCGCGTCTTCTTTAAATTTCATTAAACAATTTTTAGGTAATAGGTCTCAATGTGTCAGAGCTTATGATATGTTGTCTAAATCTACTTTATTTTCCTGTGGCGTTCCACAACGCTCCGTCCTTGGACCCTTGCTATTTTCCATTTATACGTGTAATATTTTCCAATGCCTAAACTCATGTAAGCTCCACTTGTATGCTGATGACTCACAATTATACTTTTCGTTTAAAACATCTGACTATTTAAAAGCACAACAATACATTAACACGGATTTCTCAAACCTTTTACGGATGACTCACGACCACTGCCTCAGTATAAATCCGGCGAAATCATCGGTTTTTTTGTTTTGTAACAAGACTGTGAAGAATTTCCTCGAGACTAATATATCTATCAATCTGGGTGATAATGTTCTTGTATTTCAGTATGAAGCGAAAAATCTAGGGTTAATCTTGGATGTTGATCTTAGGTTTAGGAGTCATATATCTTCAACAATTAGAAAAGCATACTCGTCTTTTTGAACGATCTATTCGTATCATCAATCTCTCTCTCTGTATGTTCGTAAACTTCTCTGTGATACGCTAGTTTTAAGCCATTTTAATTATTGCGATGTTATTTATGGTTCTTGTTTAGATTGGCGTGAGGCTAATAGGATACAAAAGGTTCAAAATTGTTGTGTACGTTTTATTTATGGGATAGGTCGCCGTCAATGTATTTCTTTTGCTCTAAAAACAGTGCAATGGCTAAAAATGGTTCAGAGAAGGCACCTACATTTCTGTATTTTTGTTCATAAAATACTATTGTACATAAGCCCACCTTACCTATATGACAAAATATCCATAATTTAAATTTACGGCACCGAGGGTTAATATCTGTTCCACGACACAGTAAGACGTTGTTTAGACGGCCATTTTCATACAACATCGCTATGATTTATAATAATATAAATTATGATTAGAAGTTGCTAATGCCTGGGTCGTTAAAAGCACATTTGAAACAAATGTTAATGGGCCAACAACTGTAACAGTAAGATTTGTTTGTTTGTTCATTTCGTTGCAATTACTACTTTGTTTTGTGTTATAATTAAGAAATTTAAATGGTTGTCCTTTTTTGTTGTCTTATTTTGTTTATATATAGGAATACTTATTTAATTTTTATGCGATTGAGAAGCGCTGAAATAAAAGGTACAAATTTAGTGTACAAGACCTGGAAGAAAAACAATGCATCTGCTCAGGTGGGTGACTTGACCAGGTACTTTTTGACAGGATATTATATTGATTTTGTGATAATGTTTGTTACGTTTTTGATCTGTCAATAAAATAAAAAATAAAATAAAATAAAAATAAATAGCATGGCAAGCCGTTCTTAATTAACTCAATGTTCATTATTTTTTATATATTTTAAAGTTTAACAAATAAATACAAATTGTCACTTTTGTGTTAAAGTTGTCATTTACTTTTGCGAAAGTCCTGGTATTTAAATACACTTTAACAAAAATTATTTTTAATTTTAGTTAAGTCGTGTGGCTTATAATGTCATTTCCAAAGTTGTTAACATGTTTAGATTTATCAATATGTTATTACGCATTGTAAGTAACTGTAGTTGCCTCATAGAAAATTATAAATTTATGGTAGATTTTGAACTTCGTAGAATATTATTCTTTTCTTAACGTTAATTTATGGAGACATTTATTAGTATTTGAGCTTCAAAAATCATGCAGTTCGTGGTATTTATCCCTAAGTATTTCAGGTATTGGTAGAAAATAATTTTGTACATAAATAAATGGTACGAGTTGCAGCAACAGTCTTTACCACCTGTATTGCTTTAAATTGCTAATACATGAAATTCTACTAAAGGAGTTAACGTGATCTATTTCTTAATTTATTTAGTTCATGATTTAGGCAATGTTTGATAAATCGTAAATTTCTCGTGTTGTTCTATAAACCCAATGTTGTCTTGTTGTTTTGCGGTTTAAAAAAAAATAAAGTTTCTTTCCCTGCAACTGTTTAGCCTGTCATCTTTACCAGCCACTAAATCGACGTTGCCTTTGAGATTTATCACCAGAAGTAGTCTCAACTTAGGTCAAGTTATTTATTATTTATCGTTAATTGTAAGTGTGGCCAAAAAACTTTGAAAATCCCAATTAATGTTATAATTGTAATTAAACTTAAATAATTAAACTTTCTTTGTGATACGTTTAGGTTTAATTCCATTTGTTGTGTTATTAGCTTATAGTTTACTGTTTAATTTTAGTTACTCCTCATTTACGCTATGCAAGGTCTTCGCAAATTTTTGTGTGTTTTATTTATTTTTTTTGTAATATATTTACTTCAATTTGTTGTTTTATAATACATGCTTGTTATTTAACTTGTGCGTAAAGCTTTTACTTTACACCACTTTGCGTATATATATATTACACTGACTTCCAGAAAAATTGCAACACCTAGAAGTTGTTGAACGGTTTTATTGAAATTTTTAGGAAACGTCTATTTTCATGAAACAACGTGATGATTAAAATTTAAAAATAAAAGAACAAAAGTTTAAAAAGTTTTTTCAATAATGAGTTGCTCCGCCACGATTTGTAATGCACTCATTTAGACGTCTTGGCATGCTATCAATCAAGTGATCTATAGGTGCTTGTGGTATATCGTTCCAAGCTTCTTGAATCCGTAGCTGGAGATCGTGTAAGTTATCTGGAGAGTGTGGTAAATTACCCAGTCGCCTATCAATCATATCCCATACATGCTCGACGGGCGACAAATCAGGCGACCGAGCAGGCCATGGGAGGACGGCAATGTTAGCTTCTTCCAAAAACCGTGTTGGAGCCCTTGCCGTATGAAGGCGCGTATTATCCTGCTGGAAAATGAGATTTTGCAGCCCCTAAAGAACTGGTTGTAGCACATTAGCAATGTAACCAGCTGCGTTTAGGTTGCCGTCAATAAAGACCAAGGGTGATCTGCTACCATAACATATTGCACCCCATATCATAACTCCTTGAGTGAGGACTATGTTGCATTCCACAAAAAATGTTGGATTTTTACGTTCTCCACGCATCTGTCTGACCCTCTTACAACCATCATGGGCCCACAAGCAAAATTGGGACTCGTCACTAAACACAATTTGATGCCATTCTTACGCCCAATTAACCCTTACGTTGGTCCACTCTAGTCTGCGTAGACGGTGAAGTGGTGTAAAGGGAAGACATAAAAATGGACGATATGAACGCAACCCATAAGATCTTATCCGGCGATAAGCAGATGACATTGACATTCTAAGTCGGATACTTCTCATCTAATTATTTGCAATTTTGAAAATATGTCTCTTGTGGCCAAAACTCTTAAACCACGTTCTTTGCAATCTGTAGTCCTCCGAAGACGTCCAGATCCACAGCGACAATGTTGAACCCCTTCCTCGGACCATTTGCGCCAACATCTCAATACCAATAAAACATTTCGGTTTACACGACAAGCAATTTCTCTTAGCAAAAGTCCGGCCTCTTTCATACCAATAATACGGCCACGTTCAAAATCACTTAATTGGACAAAATGTTGATGTTGACGTACTCTCGGTATTGTTATCAAGTTCAATTGCAAACTTGAGAATTATTAAATGGTCTACTACTTCAAATTTATTGTTACTATGTTACTATGGACACAACAAGAAAAAAACAAAAAACTACTGGCTAGATTTTATTCAAATTTTAATCATCACTTTGTTTTATAAAAATAGACGTTTCCTAAAAATTGTTCAACAAGTTCTAGGTGTTGAAATTTTTCTAAAAGTCAGTATATTTTGTTGTATAAGAGTAACTTTTAGATTTAATGTGGTGAATTCTAAAAAGTAAGAATTGATTTGAAACTACCGGACAAGACCTTAATGAATAAGAACTTAGAAGCTATTAAACGTCGTGTCCTTATTTGGCGCTCTTCCGATTTAGTCTTTGTTTGAATTTCTTTTACGTTTTTCTTTTTGACATCCAAAATTCACGAATTTCAACTATCGTATCACCTACGCCCATCTTACTGAGCAAGCCGAGCAAACATCATTATGTTACGGTAACATTTTTTAGCACGTAACAAAATTAGAAAAAGTTTCTATCGTGACCTTAAGACGCATTCCTACAAATCTTACAACTTATTGCATAAACAAATTTAATGTAGATACAATATAGAACTAAGAAATGCGTTTTGAAAAGTCTTACTATTTTGTTACCAAATGATTTCTCGAACAAATAATAATAAGCGTTAAAGTTGTTTGGCTATCGCTAACAATTGGGATCCTCTGATTATGATAAGATTTCTTGATTACTTCTTAAGTACAAGCGGATATTGCAATAATTTTTGCTTAGAATACGGTTGCTAAATATCCCAGGTTTACGTTAAAGCTTTTGTAAAAGCTACTATTCTTGTCTTAGCAAGGTTTACTGTTAGCCACTCTGCCGTACACCCGTTTTCCATTATTTTTAGAGTTTTTACATAAAGTTTGAAACAACTCTCTGGAACTTGCCACATATCAATATAGTGATATCATTTGCATATCTTTGCGCATGTAAAAAATAGTTTACTACTAAGCTCCACGATAAAAGCGATAACACTTTTCCTTGCATTCTTTATCACCAACTACCTTTCTGGTTACATTGCCTAGCAAACCTGTTAATTTTTCTGTTAGTTATCGCAGAGCTCCATTCTTCTACGAACTGAGAAACGTTTCGTCTTTTGATAGCTTTTCTATTTGAGTCAAAAGAAGTGTTATGAAATGCTTTTTTTGTATCTAAGAAAACTTCCAGTGCAATCTTTTTCAATTTTGCGTGTCAGCTTATGTGTGCTTAGTTGACACGATTTACCCGTTTGGTAAGTATATTCATGTCGATGCAAAAAAACTGTCTTTAATATGCTTATCTATTAATTTTTTACTAACTGCGATGTCGATAAGTGAGCGCGGTTGAGAAAACTATAAGAAAAGAAACAAATAGACGCTACTTCTTGTACTGGCAAGATCGTCGCATCGGAGACCCAAAGATACGTCTGAACCCATTAACGAAGAGTTGAGGATAGAGCAAAAAAAGACAGTCAATGAGAAAACGTAACTAACGTATATTATACTTTCAAACAACAATACTTACTACTATCTTGTCGTTACAAGCATTGATATACAAAATTTTAATCATCGTAAGCTTATAGAGTAAAATTGATGAACTACAGTAGCAAACAATAATGCAAAAAATAGCAACGTTCAAATAAGTACAAAATGGAAAACTTATCCAACCAAAGTTTTTTAAAACAGATAGATTCCAAGTTATTCGCGAGACTTGCAAAATATGTAAGCTTACATGCAACGACGTGTGTTTGCCAAAATCTGGTCTTGATTACGTTTAAAACAATTAAGGAAACTTGATTAGAATACAATCAACGTACTCAACAATTTTATAACATAAAACTGAAAGCGTTTTATAACTTCGACTGAAAGTAGATTATTAAATCTAATCTTTAGATAAACTCTTAGTAGCTAATACTAAAATAAGTAATACTATATAACCAAATTTACAATAATTAAAACTTAAAAATGGAATAGAAAATTAAATATAATTTAGTGATTCAAGCACAAGATAATTAAGGTCATTTACTGTCATCAACGAACACTTTGCGATATCCACAATTGTTCAAAGTTCGACTTGAGTAAAACAGATCCCAGAGATCATTGAGTATGTGACATCATTTTAGGGATAATTTCGACATCTTAATAACGGTTTGTATAAAATTACCTCGACTCTACTAGACTCGCTGTAAGGATTTTAAATTACTAATAACAACATGGCAGACGTCATTTTACCCAACTAAATCAAGATTCGTTTTAATTCTGTCCGTATATAGAAACAATCTTCATTTCAGTGAAATCTCTAAAAGCGTAGTAGAAATAATCGACTATGAAAATTAAATGGAAAGACGAATTACTTACAATTAAACGGACAGGTTTTTAATCAAAGTCGATCCACTCATAGCGACTTAAAACTAAGAAATAAACAAGGAAGAACCACTGGCGCATCTCGTTTTGCAAGTATCAAACAATCTGAATTATTCCATTCAATCATATCCCATACATGTTCGACGGGCGACGAATCAGGCGACCGAGCAGGCCATGGGAGGACGGCAATGTTAGGTTCTTCCAAAAACCGTGTTGTAGCCCTTGCTGTATGAGGGCGCGTATTATCCTGCTGGAAAATGGGATTTTGCAGCCCCGGACCATTTGGAGCAACATCTCAATACCGATGAAACCTTTCGGTTTACACGACGAGCAATTTCTCTTAGCAAAAGTCCGGCCTTTCTCATACCAATAATACGGCCACGTTCAAAATCACTTAATTGGACAAAATTACTAAATGGTCTACTACTTCAAATTTATTGTTACTATGTTACTATGAAAACAACAGGAAAAAAAAAACTACTGGCTAGATTTTATTCAAATTTTAAGCATCACTTTGTTTCATAAAAATAGACGTTTCTTAAAAATCGTTCAACAAGTTCTAGGTGTTGCAATTTTTCTGAAAGTCAGTATATTTTGTTGTATAAGTATAACTTTTAGATTTTATATGGTGAATTTTGAAAAATAAGAATTGAATTGAAACTACCGGACAAGATCTTAATGAGTAAGAACTTAGAAGCTATTAAACGTCGTGTCCTTATTTGGCGCTCTTCCGATTTAGTCTTTGTTTAAATTTCTTTTACGTTTTTCTTTTTGACATCCAAAATTCACGAATTTCAACTATCGTATCACCTACGCCCATCTTACTGAGCAAGCCGAGCAAACATCATTATGTTACGGTAACATTTTTTAGCATGTAACAAAATTAGAAAAAGTTTCTATCATGACCTTAAGACGCATTCCTACAAATCTTACAACTTATTGCATAAACAAATTTAATGTAGATACAATATAGAACTAAGAAATGCGTTTTGAAAAATCTTACTATTTTGTTACCAAATGATTTCTCGAACAAATAATAATAAGCGTTAAAGTTGTTTGGCTATCGCTAACAATTGGGATCCCCTGATTGTGATAAGATTTCTTGATTACTTCTTAAGTACAAGCGGATATTGCAATAATTTTTGCTTAGAATACGGTTGCTAAATATCCCAAGTTTACGTTAAAGCTTTTGTAAAAGCTACTATTCTTGTCTTAGCAAGGTTTTCTGTTAGTCACTCTGTCGTACACCAGTTTTCCATTATTTTTAGAGTTTTTACATAAAGTTTGAGACAACTCTCTCGAACTTGTCAGATATCAATATAGTTTTTTGCATATCTTTGCGCATGTATTCCGTTCTGGTCAAATTCACGTAAAGGATGGTTTACTACTAAGCTCTACGATAGAAGCGATAACACTTTTCCTTGCATTCTTTATCACCAACTACCTTGGTGGTTACATTGCTTAGCAAACCTCTTAATTTTTCTGTTAGCTATCTCAGAGCTCCATTATTCTACGAACCGGAAAACGTTTCGTCTTTTGATAGCTTTTCTAATCGAGTCAAAAGAATTGTCATGAAATGCTTTTTTTGTATCTAAGAAAACTTCCAGTGCAATTTCTTAGTTGTTCAAAGACTTTTAATTTTGTGTGTCAGTTTATATATGCTCAGTTCACACGATTTACCCGTTTGGTAAGTATATTCGTGTCGATGCAAAAATGCTGTCTTCAATTTGCTTATCTATTAATTTTTGACTAACTGCGATGGCAGTAAGTGAGCGCGGTTAAGAAAACTATAATAAAAGAAACAAATAGACGCTACTCCTTGTACTGGCAAGATCGTCGCATCGGAGACACCAAAGATACGTCTGAACCCATTAACGAAGAGTTGAGGATAGAGCAAAAAAAGACAATCAACGAGAAAACGTAACTAACGTATATTATACTCTCAAACAACAACACTTACTACTATCTTGTCGTTACAAGCATTGATATACAAAATTTTAATCATCGTAAGCTTATAAAGTAAAATTGATCAACTACAGTCGCAAACAATATTACAAAAAATAGCAACGTTCAAATAAGTACAAAATGGAAAACTTATCCAACCAAAGTTTTTTAAAACAGATAGATTCCAAGTTATTCCCGAGAATTGCAAAATATGTAAGCTTACATGCAACGACGTGTGTTTGCCAAAATCTGGTCTTGATTACGTTTAAAACAATTAAGGAAACTTGAATAGAATATTGCCCACGTACTCAACAATTTTATAACATAAAACTGAAAGCGTTTTATAACTTCGACTGAAAGTAGATTATTAATTCTAATCTTTAGATAAACTCTTAGTAGCTAATACTAAAATAAGTAATACTGTATAACCAAATTTACAATAATTAAAACTTAAAAATGGAATAGAAAATTAAATATAATTTAGTGATTCAAGTACAAGATAATTAAGGTCATTTACTGTCATCAACGAACACTTTGCGATATCCACAATTGTTCAAAGTTCGACTTGAGTAAAACAGATCCCAGAGATCATTGAGTATGTGACATCATTTTAGGGATAATTTCGACATCTTAATAACGGTTTGTATAAAATTACCTCGACTCTACTAGACTTGCTGTAAGGATTTTAAATTACTAATAACAACATGGCAGACGTCATTTTACCCAACTAAATCAAGATTTGTTTTAAATTCGTCAGTATACAAAAACAATCTTCATTTCAGTAAAATCCCTAAAAGCGTAGTAGAAATAATCCACTATGAAAATTAAATGGAAAGAAGAATTACTTACAATTAAACAGACAGGTTTTTAATCAAAATCGATCCACTCATAGCGACCTAAAACAAAGAAATAAACAAGGAAGAAACCACCGGCGCATCCCGTCTCGCAAGTATCAAATAATCTGAATTATTCCATTCAGTGGGGTTTTCATACCAGTGACGTAGTAAAATTTAGTCACAATTACGATTACTCTAAATCATGCGCGCAGAAGCAAAACAAAGATTCTAACTCCTGTTGTAGCATGATTGATAATATTCCATTGCGACCTAGAACTTTGTTTGGTGCAAAAAACTTTGCAGCCCAAATAACCTTATTTTTGTTGACTAGTTTGTTAGCCAGTTTCTCGTTTTTTTTCAACTCTCGTTTTTTAGGTATGTCAAAGTTTGAACTCATAACTATGTTTGCAAGTATGAATATATTTTCCGAAAAGTGTGTTTCTAGCATGAATTGTAGTCTCCTCTCCGGATAAGGATGATTTTCAATTTCATCACAGTGCTTTTTCCAGGATTTTTCTTTTGCTTTTCTAATACCGTAGCCATATTTTTGACGAAAAGTATTGTATTTTTCTCATTTTCCAGTCTTTTTGAAACGTTTAAAAAGTTTACAAGTTTGTTCCTTCAGAAAAAAATGCTGGGCATCACGGCTGCTTTACTTTTACCAGGCAATTATTATATAAGATTCAAAATATTGACAGATCGTCCAGTCCCTGCTTAAGTCGCTCTCTAAAGAGATATCAGTTGCAGGTTCTTGGATTTTTGTACGTTTTTACTTCTCCCTGTGGCAATTTCAGTTTAAATTTTATGTACATCAAATCGAAGAGTGATGGTTGAGTCGACACATGCCACTCTCTTATTTCACTGCCGATTGTAATGATTACTTCCTTTCTTGGCTCTGTGACAAAGTTAGACTTGTATCCTCGATTTACGTTTAATACTAATAATAAATTCTAAAGGTGTCTCACCTCTTCTGTTGTTTGCAGAGCTTTCCCAAACCGTATGGTGTGGACTCACTGCAAAACACCAGTGTGATATCAGAGTTTTATGCATCCAAAAATAACCTTTTTACTGCATTAAACTCGATAATGATTTTCACACAAATATTCATTTGCTACTTTAACGTGATTATTGGTAATTTCTAAATTATCTTTGTTTTTGTATTTATCTAACTTTCGTGGACAAAGCATCGCATTTACTTGCGTTAATAGCATAAAACTTATTTATCTGCTTCTGTAAATGTATCAATAAAATTATTGAATTTAGTATTGTAAAAAAAAGGATTTGAAGATTTTGATAATAAATCGAAACAAATTTGAACGTGTTTAATATATTTAATCGTTGAGCTTATTGCAAGATGTGTTTACTGTTTTCTTAAAAATTGGTTTAAATTTGTATAAGAGAAAAGTTGAAAATTTAATATCAAAAGTAAAGAACTCGTCAAAGTACAGTGTAGAACAATTTTAAATAAGAAGAAAAATAACCATTTATTTTTAAGGAAAATATAAAAAAATATATATAACTTATATAATAACATAAATTACGTTAAAAACACATCAACAACAAAGTATGTAATATAAAATCGGAAGTATAAAAATAACAAAAAGGATATTAAAAAGAAATAATAAAATAAGTAAATAACAGGAGCTTAATAAAGAGTAAATTACGTTTCTGAAACTTTATATTGTAGTAAAAAAATGAAATTCAATTCGACATACAAAATTAAAATATATTGGTTTAAAAAAATGCCTAAATTTTAAATTTAAATACATTTTTGAAGAAACTGGAAAAATATTTAAACAAAATTTTGTACACGATATAATCAAAAACTAACTTTTCTCACAAATGTTTATTTTGGGCGTATAAAGAATTTGTTGCATTCACTTATTACCAATTACAAAAATATTTTAAAAATTTAATAAATTATTGAGCCACAATACGAAGATACAGAAAAAGTTAGCTTTAGGCAATAGCGGTGTACTATATATTTTCTAACTTTCTACTTTAAAATAAGCGAATAAACTTTTCTCTCGCTTAAATTTTTTATGTTGGTGGATTATAATAATAAGTACTTACGTACCGTAAGTTTATTATTAATAACATTAAAAAGTTTATAATATTGTATGTTTTATTTAAACTCAATAAAGTATTTAATTAATTTATATATAGTATATAAACTGAATAGAAATATTTGTTTTAACATTGCTCTAAAGTTAATACAAACTTTTTTCATTTTTAGTAATGATTCAATTTATTTATAATAAATAATAACACTAACTTATACATCAAAGTTCTCGAAGTACTCGAAAGTTGTAATAATGTCAACTTAATTAAGGTACAGATTAAAGCAAATATACGTCAAAACTTTTAGGTTAAACTTATTAACAAGTTTCAATATAGCACGGTAATATATTTCTTAAATAAATAGTTTGAAATTTGTTAAATTAAAAGGAAGTATTTAATAAGTTTGTTTTCTATTATAGATTGCGACTTGGTGGACGGTACAGATCGCGCCCGATTTATGGACGAGTTGTTCACAAACCACCCATTTTTCGAGTACAAGATATAGCAGAAAGAAATCGAGCTTTTGAAGAGTTAGCTAGAATGTACGGAACCGTACCTCGCGGTGCTGAACCAAGACGTCGTGTTACAGCGTTTCGACTTTCCGGGGGTGGCAACATTCCTACAGCAGCTTTTACACCTCAAAGTGGCAGTTTTCAGCATTTAAAAGTACGTAAATAAAATATAGTATATCAAAAGTATGCAAAGTAAAATTAGATTGATTTACAACGATAAATATAAACACGTTAAAACGGAATGAATTATTTTGCTGTATTTATGTATCGATTTATTAACTTGCTTTGTCTTTTGAACACATTTTTAACCCTAAACTGTTTTTGTTCAACTTTATTTACGACACTATTAGTTTTAAGTAAGTCAGCTCCAATTCTAATAAATCAAAATGTTTAAAATTCTAACATATTTATACATCGTTACCGAAACAAGTTTAAAACTTTGTTTTAAAATTTAGCAAAAGTAAATACAATCGAGCAAAATATAATTAAAAACAGAAACAAAATTATTGTAACAACAATAAAAAAGTTTTAGACTTTCTAAGGAAAATTAATATTTTGAGAAATGGGAATAACATATTGTAACGATTTTTAAAACTAAATTTATTACGTATTTATTTACACGATTTAATTTAGATATGATAAATATAACTGCTTTTAACTGATACTAATATGCGACTACAATTATTGGCACAAATTTATACGTCCGTCACTCAACATGAATTTAACTAAACTCCTCGTTTAAAAGAATATGAAGATTAAACTACTTCTTGTTAAGATGTCCAATGTACAACGATATAAAAAAAAATCTCTTAAACTATATATATCAAAGATGAAGGCATTTGCGCAACTTTAAGAATTAAGAATGAGAAGCAAATTAACGATTTATATTATTATATACATGAGGCGCTCAAAATTCGTTCATTTTGCCATAACGAGTAAGTCTCTTTAGACTATTGCTGATGCTGTAAATAGCTAAAAATAATGTACTATATTAAGCATGCGTCAATAACGCCGAATTATGTCTGCACTTTTTGTTTATCTACACTAGTATTTGTTTTCACTTGGTGCACTTTTATTTAGCTTAGCACACGCGCTAAACGCTTTATCTATTTAAATCGACAAAGTCTTCTTAACAGTTCCAACTCGAATCGAAAACTAAACTCGATTTTACTTGGAATACTTTTTATATGCTTCGAGAACATTTTGGTAATTACCTCGAATCGTCTTGAATGCTCTCACAGCTTGTCTAGAACAGGAAGCTAGACGCAGCACCGATAGAACGGGTCGTGGCGATAGCGGCAGTTCTCTCCATTTCAGCAAATTTCTTGAGCGTAAAGTAGCAGTCAATGGACTTTTTCTGACCCGCTGTTTTACTTGAGTGGTAACTGCAGACCATCTTCTCTTGGATAACTTAAAATCGGCGAAGTGTCTAGGGACTGTTTAAGTTGTTAATAAGCGTTGTTGCAGTGTTCATTCCAACTAAATTCCTTTCGTCTAAGATTTTCTCTATTTTCATAACCTTTTCTCTGCATTTATCTCTCATGTGGTTAAGGTCCTCCGTCTCTTCTCCACATAGTCTGCACATCTTTTCTTCTTCTTTTTTCCGGTATTTGTTACCTAACTTGTTCCCACATCTGAATCGTGCTATCATTTTTTTCTTTTTGTTGCTTTTATTCCCTATATCCTTTAAATATTATGGCACCCCTTCACCCTTGATATTCTTATAATTCCTATTATACCTGCTCTCTTTTATCTTTGTTCATCTTTCTTGTTTTTCGATGTCCCTATATCTCCTTATTATTTCTTCCCTTCCTCCTACTCCCTCTTCTCTTAATCTCTCCACTTCTTCTCTCGCGTACCCGTTTCTTTTGTAATACTCTTCTCTGCCCTCCTGTCCGTACTTCACTTTTCCTCCCTTTATCTCTTTTCAACATTTTTGCAGTATTTTGCATTCTGTCCTTTCCCTCAGTTCTTTCTCGTATTTTATGACCCTTTTTCCTGTCTCTACTCTTATTTTTGCTACCTGTACCTCCTCTCTTACAATATACCCCGGTGTATCTCTGTCCAGTCCCAAAACCCATCTGCAGTATTTTTCCTGTAGCCCCTTTACTTCCCTCCACTTCTTCCAGTCCCATATTTCCGCCCCATACATCACCACCCCCTTTATTAACTTTTCAAACAACAACTTTCTTTTTTCTATATCCATCTCGAATACCCTTTCCCCACACTTGTTCTATTAACCTGTTTCTTTTCCTCACTCTTTTCTTTATGTGTTCTCCCTTCTTATTATCGTGCTTCATCGTGTAGCCCAGGTATGTAAATTTCTTCACTTGCTGCACTTCCTCATCCCTCCATTTCCACTCATCTCTTTTTCTTCTCCCCCCTTCTTTTCTAAATACCATTATTTTTGTTTTCTCCGTGTTCACTTCCATTTATTTTTTTTCATGTATTTTTCCAGCGTTTTCATCATATCTTTTATTTCTTTTTCCTTCTTAGCCACCAACAGTTTGTCATCCGCATACGCCAACGACCATACCTTCGCTTTCCCTACAACTATCCCTCCTATCTGTTGTCCTCTCATTGTCTCCTCCAGATCCCCCGTATAAACTGCGAACAGGCTTGGGCTCAATGGGCATACCTGTCTCAACCCTCTCTTTGTAATGAATTTCTCACTTTCCTCCCAATTTACTTTAACCCTGTTCCTCGTTTCTTCGTCGATTTCCTCTACTCTTTTTATTAATCTTTCATTGATTTTTTTTCTCTTTATGTATTGCCACAGTTTTTCCCTGTTCACTGTGTCAAAAGCGGCATTTAGATCTACGAATAGTGCCACTATTTTCCCTCTTTTTTTTCTAGCTTTCTATTCGCCAAGTGTTTCAGTATATATATGTTGTCTATCGCTCTTCTTCCTTTTCTGCATCCCGCTTGTCCGTCTGGTACCAAACTACTTTCCTCTATTTCCTTCTGTAGTCTTTTTTGTAGTACTGTCGCATATAATTTGTATGCCGTGCTTAATAATGTCCATCTCCCCGAGAATCCTTTCCCTTTCCATATTTTATTTAGTATTTCCGTTATCCTTTTTGCTACAGTTTCTTCCCCATATACCCACTCTTTGCCTTGTATTCCATCTTCTCCTGCCGCCTTTCCTTTTATTATCTTTTTTATTGCCTCTATTACTTCGTCTTCATTTATTCTATCCCTATCTCCTTTTTTCCGTCTTACTACTGCGTCTTTTCTTTTTTCTTTTTTCTGATTTTGTTTTTCCCCTCCCAGTAGGTTCCTAAAATATATCTCCCATTCTTTAATTTGTATTCCTTTTGTCGTCATGCTTTTTTCCTTTCTTTCTTTAGGTAGTTCCATACATCTTCTTCCGTTTTTATTTCGTTGATCTGCTCCTCTTGTTTCTTTTTTTTTTCTTCTTCCTTCTTTCTCTCGTATGTTTTCTTGTATATTTTTACTGCTTCTTTGTATTCTTTCTTTTCTTTCCTCCTTTTTTTTCCACTGTCTTAATGCTCTCCTTGCATTTTTTTGTTTCCTTACATTCTCTATCCCACCATTTCTTCCAACCTGTTTTTTCCCCTTTCCATTTTCTAAATCTTATTTTCTCTGTTGCTTTCTCCATCATCTCTCTCATTTCCTACACCTTCTCTTGTAATCTTGTAATCTTTATATCTTTTATACCCTCTTCTGTCTACTTTTTTTTTTTCGTTTTGTAGTCCTCATATTTTTCTCTCTCTTCTCCTTCTCTTACTTCTATTGTCAATTCCAGTGATTGTGGTCTGACTCTACCTTTCTCTCATTTTAAATGTCTTCACTTTTTCTCCAGCCTCTTCATTTGTCATTACAAAATCTATTATTGATTCTTCCCTTCCTCCTATGTTTGTATATTCTCCCCATTCCTTCTTCTTCTTTGTTCCCACTCATTATTTCCCACCCGTTTTCGTTACACATTTCCAGCAGTTTTTCTCCCTCTGTATTTATCACTTTGTCCTTTGTTTGTCTCTTTGCCGTCCCTTTTTTTCTTCTATGTTTTCCCTTGTCTCTTTTATTCTGTTGCTATAAACCGTCACTACTTTTATTTTTGTTTTTCCCCACTACGTTCGTTTCTACAACTCCTCTTTTATGTTGCACTTTTTCTTTCGTTTCCTGACTCAACCATTTTTTCTTATTCCCGTTATTATACCCCCTTTTGCTTTCCCTTTATTCTTCTCTCTTTCTGCATGTTGCACCACACACTCAAACTCTTCCGGCAACTCTTTTTTCCACCATTCCCATTCTTTTTCATCCATCCATGTCTCCTGTAATCCCACTACATCCTGTTCCTTAATGTACTTCCAAAAATCCTGTTCCTTGTTTTTTATTCCCGCTACGTTCCAAAACAATACTCTCAGCTCACTCACCTTCCCCTGTGCTTCTTCCTTACTTTCTTTTTTCCTACTTTTTCTTTTTCTTTTCTATCACTCATTATTCCTTTTCTTTGCCATTTTGTCAACTTTCTTTTCTTTATCGCTCCCGCGCTTTGCCCTTTAGTTTTTTGCCTTTTGGTTACCTATTTTTTTTCCCCTTTCTCTGCTCAGGCCCTTATACCTGTCGTTCCATATGTATCTGTCTCCGTTTATCTCCATTTTCTTGTATCCTACCCATACTCTTTTCCCTTCCGCTCTTTTTTCCACCGCTCTGTTCATTATTTCTCTTTGCACTCTTCTTTTTTCCCATGTCAAATCGTGACTTATGTATATATATTCTTGTATTCCTTAATTTCTTCTTCTCCGCCATCACCTTCTGTTTTTCCTCCCATCCTCCCATTTCCGTCACAACCACATCATTTTTCTTCTCTTTGTTTATTACTGTCACCTTTTTCACTTCTACTTTTACATTTAATTTTTCTTTCAGTATCAATGCTAAATCTTTTTGTGGTTCTTCACTTCTCCACCCCTTTATCACAAAATTATTCTTTCTTTTCCATCTTTCTTCATCTTCCGCTTTTTTCTCCAGTATTCTTTCCACCAGTTCCTCTTTTACTTTCTTCCACTTCTTTTCCCTTTCTCTTATTTCTTTTTTCATTTCTTTGATTTCTTGTCTTATTCCTTGCATATTTTATTCCATCTGTTTCATTATTTCTCTCATTAATTCTTTTAACTCCTCCATTTCTTTCCTTCCTGCTTCTGTTCTTAAGGTTTTTCCTTCGATTTCCTCCGTTATCTTTTTAATGTCTGGTGATCTTATTGTTTTCTTTCCTCTTTCAAATATGTGTTGTCTTTCCTTTCCCTCTTTCTCTCCCTCTCTCTTTTTTAATCATTCCTTTTTCCTTTTTTTATTCCTCTTACTTTTTCGTGTTTTAAAACGTCCCACTTGTAGTGATTTCGCTTTAATTTCGATTTAAATGCAATAATTTCTATTAATGTGGGAGGTTATCTTTTATCGCTGACCTTCTCGATTATACTGTTTATTCACCTTAATCTCACTTGTTTGTCACAGTTTTATACTTTTCCACCACGGTTTCTATTTTTTACTTGATTTGTTTATTATTCCTCTTTTACCCACCCCTTTTATCTCTCTTTCTTCCCTCTTACTACCACTACTAACTCCAGTTCCTTCACTCACTATCTTCTCCAACTTCTACACTTGTATTTCACTTTTACGTTTCCTGTAAATACGATCTTCTACATCGAAAGGTACCGCACGAATCTACAAATCGTCTATAATAGGTGCACAATCCAAGAAAATTTAGAACCTGATGTTTGTCGATTGGTCTTAGCCATGCTTACACTGCTAGAACATTGTCCGGGTTAGCTTTTACTCTATTTTTAGATACGACGTGGCAAATGTATTGCACTTTTTTTAAACACGTGGCATTTCATTGACCTCAGTTTTAGATTTACACCACGTAGTTGCTGGAACACTTTCGTTAAGTTATTTAAACGTTTTTTAAACGACCTTCCAACCATAATCATGTCGTCTAGAAAAACCAAGCACGTTTTCTAAGACAATCCTTGCACGATGATTTTCATCAAACGCTCGAACATTGCAGAAGCGTTACACAGACCTGCTTTTTTAGAGTCCTTCGGTTACAATTTTACCTGCCAGTAACCACTTTTCAAAAACAACATAAAAACCCAATGGAATCTTGACAGAGTGTCTAAAGGATTGCCAATTCTCGGTAAAAGGTAGCTATCCTTTTTGGTCAAGTCGTTCAGCTGCTTGTAGTCTACGCAAAACCTTGTTAATACATCTTTCTTCTGTAATAGTACCACGGAGAATGCCCATAGACTGTTTGAAGGTTTAATTACAACTTATCTCTCTATATCAGGAATTATTTATTTAGCTTCTTTTGCCAACAGAAGTCAGCGTGGATGTTCTTGTATGGGCTGAGCGTCTCTGGTATTAATTTTATGCTTTACCACGTCCACTTTTCCTCTTTAGCGTAAACACATATCAATGCTGCTGAATTAACGCTTTAATTTTAATCAGGTGGTCTAGACCTAAAGTTTTGGCACTTAGAATTAAGAATGTGTAATATATAATGTGAGCACTTTCTCAGCGACGTAGCTTCATTAGAATTTAGGCATCCTACAATTTGAAATATTGGCGTACATTGGTCTACCAAGGTCTTGTTTTTTAACGTTAATGGATCTTAATTAACATTCAAGATTCTTGCTGGCACCTTGTTTTTCACTCGTACTGCGCGGGTACTTCTGCGGCATAGCGGAGTTTATGACCGCCTCGGTGCAATGCTTTTTTGGTGCTTTAAACTCCAAGGCATGTAGTAAAGCGTCATCCTGCGTTTTAGGTCGAGCTAACCGTAGAGTTCACGCCGTTTTGTTGTCTCGGAGATCGTCTACATATGTTTGAATGGCCAACTGCTCCAAAAAAGTATCTTGTGCTGTAGGATACGCCGGTTGTGTGAATTTAGCGATGTCAGATTTCTGAAGACTTTTCGCATCATCAGATACTCTGAGGTTCGGTGATTAATCAGTATTTACTGTTTTGTCCTTTTTTGGGTAGAAATTTATTAAAGGAATTTTTCCAAATTTTCCATAACTGAAAACTAACATACAAAAACACTTGATGTTACTATGTGGTTACATTACAATTACATTGCTATATCTAACAAATATCCATTTTGTATGAATTTCTTACAGCACTGTGCATAATAACCAAGCTTTCTTTATCAAATTTCATTGGATGAAGTGTATAAAACAAGGAATTGCTTACTTAAAAATAGAATTTTATACGGCGCGCATAACAGTTAACACTACACACGTTGGCACCGACTTAAGTGAAGTTATAACCTCAAACTTTTTATTTTTCAACTTCTCCAACATGAGTTGCCCGATAAATTTATTACCATATAGTATCATAAAGTCTAATAGGATAGACACAGCAATCAATTATAATTGTATCTAAAATACCAGTGTAACCATATGGTTACATTTTACCATACCGAGTTAAAAACGTGTTAATCAAAACATGTTTTTGCTAAATTAAAAGTGATAAATTTATTTATTTTTTTTTTAATTTAATTAATTATCTACTGTTTTTAGTTATTGATAATCTTATTGTTAGTTTTAAGCCAGTTCGTTATTTGTTGTGTAATCAAAAAATATGGTTTATATTCTGTTTTTCTTACGTTTTTTAAACGTTTTTAAAGTTTTAAGTTTTTACCAATAATTTAATTTTTAGTGTGGATACTAATTTTTGATTGTTACCTTTAATGGTAGAAAAAATGATATGGTTTTTTCAAATATATGTTAAAGACAAAAAGAATTTTTTTATTTGCTATATATCGGTTTAGGATTTAATTTCTTTTCTTCTGTAACATCCTGTCTAAAATGTAAGGCTCTATCTGCATAGACATACAATTTTACAAAGATGTTACAATCTACTACTTAAAAATTGAATTGCCTTGACAAATTTAATACATTAAGGGATGGTAAAAAACTGTGTGAGGGTGCTCAAAGCAACAGTTGGGGTTTAAGTATCTAGATATGGTCACTAGGTTATAATCTAGAGTCAATTCAAAGTCTAAAACTAGTTTTGTAAAACAAACCTTATAAACACTTTTTTTAGATAAATGTCGGATTAATTTCGCAGTAGTAAATGAGTTTTAAGCTCATTAATGTGGAGTGCCGCATTACAATGCAAATAAAAAGATAAAAATTTAAATAAAACCGTAAAATTAATTAGAACGTGGGCGAGTTTAATTAAATAATTAATTAAACTTATAAAACAAACATTCCTAAATACATAAGAGTGTTTAATATATTTATTAATTTCTTTATTTTTATATAAAGCTATGCGGTTAAAAGTTTTCTAAAATATTTGCTTACATTTTATTTAAAAAGACGAATAAAAGAGGGGGTTTAACACCTACAATATTGAGCGAGTATTCGGCACGTTTGCTATTCATCCACCCCTGGCATCACTTTTATATTAGTGGAAAGTTCCTTTTCCGCTTTCGTACATCACGCAGTTGGATTCGGTATAAATACATCGATAAATTATATAGGTTTATGTCTCCTATAAAAGAAAAACTTTAACTTGTGTATGTTCATTATCGTGCCAAAAAAATTCATCTTTAAAAATAATGCTTTTTGGAAATTTATATATAAAGGAATTTGTAATTTACTGGTTTAAAATAATTTTTATGTACGACACTAATTTCAAAAGGAGCTTCTGCATTGTTCCAATTCTATCCTTGTGTCAGCATTTTTAAATCTGCGAACCCAAATAGTTGTTCAACAAATACAAAGAAAATATTTTTATTGAAATGATTTTAGAAAATCTTATTAAAAAAATTTAACAAGTAATATCCAATAAAGTGCACAAAGAATTGGAAAGAATGTCTATGAAATCAATACTTGTAATTTTGTTTGTTAGATAGTTTTGTTTAGTATATGTTTAAACATTCTTTTGTTGTAGATACTAGAACTAAATATTCGTCTCTTATTTGAAAAGTATCGAGCTTTAATAATATACTTTTAATCGATTATCTTCATTTTGTTTAGTTCATCATTCTCCAATGAGTGATCTAAAAAAACGTGGGCGTCGAATTTAATAATGTTTGAAAAAATATTCTTTAATTTACCACCTACTCAATCTTAATCTTATTTTTCAATAACTATTAACCTGGTCTCTGCATATTCATTACGTTGGCTTTATTATCAATTTTATTTTATTTAGTTGGTGTATTTGTTTTATACCAGTAATAAAACAACTTATAATAAAAATGTTAAAATTAACACCAAAATAATACCTAGATGGAAACATAAAAATCTACTAACAACAAAGAGCTAGTAGCACTCGAAGGCATCTGCAACGCAGTAGCAGTGATTAAAGAAACTACAAAAACAAAACAATACATTATAAACAAAATGTAGAATGAAATGTCAGTAAAAAAACACGTTAATGCAACAATACCGAAAAAGAATTGCCAGATGCTACAAATATAGAAAATTGTACAAACACCGATTACATTCAGAATAAGAATAAGAATAAGGTCGGAAGTTTTGTATAAAATAAATGTTAAGTAAAAAAAACAACGAGACAAAGCAAGAACAAATTAAAATATAAGTGACAGTTAAAAAGGTGAATAAAAAACAAAGGAAAAACATATCGACAACGGATTTATTAACAAATACAACTGAGGAAATGTCAGAAACGTTTGAATCAATAGACGCTTAGTAAAAATAAGTATCAAATAGAAAAACTAAAATTTAAAAACAAACAAAGCTTAAATAAAACAGTTTTCCTTTCTTTTTTAATATAATTTTTATTTTATAACGCTTCTTGGTGTTTTAAAGTATTTGTTTTGTTTTATGTTTATCTGTATTGTTTCTCTACATTCTTCTATTTTATTTAAAATTTTAAAATTTTACCTAGATTACAATTTATTATAAACTTTATTTTTAATTTTTGTGATTAGTGTTTTATTATCTGTCTTCTATTTTATAGTTTATTTTTTACCAAGTCATTATTTTCTTTTAGTTTTACATTAACAACATTCTTCTTTTTTTTTATTTTTTTATTTCTACAATATAAACGTCTTTTTACCCAGCTTTTAGACAATCGGTTTAAAAGCTTTTAGCTTATGTCATCTTCTAGCTTGTACTTTATGGCTTTACACGTCACAACTTTAACCTAAAAAAGCAAACAAAATGTATAACACTATGAATAAGTTATAAGTATAATACTCTATTAAATTTCGGTTACTTTAATAAAGTATTTTTGCTAAATTTCAAATAGTAGTAACTTAAAAAAAAACACGAAAATCTTAGTTCAATACAACAGGTAAAAGTTTGTAGGAAAAATTTTAAAGTTTAGTTTAAATAGTGTAAAAAAAATAATTATATAAAAAGTAGTATAAGCGTTGATCTTTTTTTAATTCTTAGATTCATTTTTATTAAGTAAAAACAGTTGTTGAAAACTTGTCATAGGTAGATTAAAAAGTTTTTAGGTTTTTTCAAGCTTAAAAATCGTTAAACGACAACCTAAATCTTGAAAATCCTCTTATTATATCTAGGCAGTTGGTGAAAGCTTAGAAAATACACTATGGGGATTATTCGCGAAAGTAATTCTGTAATTCCTTAGCTTAGGTCACAGAAAGAAATTTGTCTGCGTTTACAATATTATTCAACAATATCGATTAAATAATATATTAGCATCTTTTTTTCTCTTGTTAAATTTTATACTTTACCTAAGTTTGTGGAAAGCAGTCGCTGAAAAAATTTACATTTAAAAGGTCGCTCTTTAACATTTTTATATGTACAATTTAATGATCTAAGTTTACAAAAAAGTACAGCTTATTGAGCGACAAAAACTAATGTTACCAATTTAATTGTAGTTTTCTACGAAAAAGCTGGCATCATTATAGAAATAATTAAATTCGACTTATTTTTCTTTTACTATTGTGTCTTTTAAAAGATGTTATTTTGATGTTTTTTAATAGTCTGGTTGGAGATTAACTGGTAATATTAACGGAGTCAAGTATTTTTTACTTGTGTTTTTATGTTTGGAAAAGTTTAACTTTATTTGTTTTTAAAAAATAATTTTGGATTATATACTTAAAAGCTGGTCTGTCAACGTTATTATAGCAAATCCTATTTTCGTTCGAATTTAGACTCTACAAAAAACTTTTTTAAAGAATCTTTTTTTTTTCTTTATAAGATACTATGTTGCGCAAATTTGTATCTATATCATCAGGTTCGTGCTTGCTCATCGAGAGTCGATAAGTATCCTGGTGTGCCTTTCTCTCACACAGTCGTCAACGCCCTTTGTGGCACTTGCCGAATACTAATTATTTATTCGCTTTTTACCCAGAAACCGTACGCCTTATGTAGTATCGATGAATCATGTGTATACCTATAGAGCTCTGTCAACATTTACCACATGTGTAGCGCCAGTCCTAAACACTTTAGATTAGAGCTAGACAACGGTAATGTCAGCGCTACAGATAAGAATACATATAGAAAAAAACAGTATTTCCGATAAATCAGCACTGGATCGTCGACACCACTGCTTTTATGTTGTAAAAGTAAAAATTTTAACTTGTTTAGGTGTCTCCCCCAAAGAAACAACACACGCTGTACGAGAACAAATGCCACTTTAAGACCTAACCTATCTCGTAGTAACGCAACAACAAAAAAGTTTGGAAGGATAAACGATTGAATTTCTTTCAAGCAGATTAAATCTAAACAAAGCTTAAAGCTTGTTTACACAGAAATGATAATTGCTATAGTGAAAATAGCCCAATCGTCAAATTGACTATGACCTAAATACCTTTTCTAATGATTACTGACAAACTAAAAATCTTGACTACACAAGCGTGGAGAATTATTGAATTGTCTGTTCTAAAGATAAAAGCACTTTGAGATAAGTTTGGTCAAACTCTACTCCCAGCAAAAGCTTTTGTTTCAATAACCACGCAAAAACTTAAAAAGAATTCTTTAACTGGCAGTTTCTAGATGAAATTGTAATTGAAACAAACATCTCTTACAAATACAAAACCTCACGAAATCACCCTACATGAAAACCAAGCAGCTAATCTTGAAAAAGTTTTTAAAACTAAAGTTTATTAATGTGTAGTTATGTGTAAGGTTGAGAAAAATTCGAAAGAATCAGATAGAGATATTTGTTGCGTATGCAACTTGTTAAATAAAAGAAGGTATTGAAATTAAACTTGAGTATATTAAATTCGTTATTATGTAATTTACAAGTTTACTATACGATTTCCGAATTCATACTGACTAAAAAATATCTAAGTACAAACCAAAAGGTGTTATACATCAAAGTATTACTAAACGTTTACAAGAATTGTGTATAATAGATGGTTTAACATGAAATATGTTTCCAAAATGAATCCACAGTAAAACGAGTTATACAGAAGAAACTATTACTAATATAAGTTTACAAGAATTATGTACAGTAGATGGTTCAATGTGAATCATCCGCCAGTTCACAAAATTGTAAAAACAGATAAAATAATCTGTCCTAACAGCCGTCTTACAATCGCTTCAACATGCCGCCACCTTTGAAACAATCCACTGAAAGTTTCAACAATCGTACAAGTAAATGATTGAACAATTACATTTAGCTCATGCAGTGCGATTATCACTATGGTTATCGTAGTTATCACTAATCGGTAAGACACTCCGTAATTTGTTTTCACACTCACAACACGAACAACACTGTCACTACCTGGGTGCACTTGAACAATTCTTCCAAGAGGAGGTAGATTGTCTTCTTTGATGACCACCATTTGCCCTTGTTTGATCACGTTGGCATTTTTTATATGCCACTTTTTTCTAACTTGTAATTCCGATATATACTCTTTAGACCAACGTTTCCAAAAATGTTGTTTCATCTTATTTAAGCGCTGAAATCTACTGAGTCTATTGTCGTTGACATTGTAGACCATTGGCTCGGGTAGTGCCATCAAACTTTGGTCAATAAGAAAATGACCGGGAGTGAGAGGGAGAAGATCGTTAGGGTCATTGGATAAAGGCGATAACGGTCTGGAGTTTAAGCATGCTTCGATTTGAGTAACTATTGTATTAAACTCCTCAAACGTAAGGATTGATTCACCCACAACTCTTTTAAAATGAGATTTAAAACTTGTAACCCCCGCCTCCCAAAGGCCTCCCATGTGAGGAGACCGACTAGGAATAAATTTCCAACAAATACTTTCTTGATGCAGTTCAGTTGAAATAGTATTGTTTATTAAATTAGGAAAAGTATATAATTCCGACTGTGCTCCTTTAAAATTGCTAGCATTATCTGAAAATACATTTTTGACTTTGCCTCTGCGTGCTATAAATCTTTTTAGTGCAGCTAAAAAAACTTTCTGACGTCAAATCGCTAACGAATTCCATATGTATTGCTTTAGTAACCATGCAAACATAAATACAAACGTATGCTTTGGTAATTTTGTAATTTCTGATTGCGCGGTCACGTAACTTAAAAGGTCCGCAGTAATCTATTCCGCAATTTATAAATGGTTTTTCAGGCATTATACGATAACTTGGCAGATCCGCCATGATATAATTTGTTTCTGTGGGTTTTGTACGAAAACATTTCATACATTTATGTATTACCTTTCTAGTTAAATTTCTACCTGAAAGTATCCAAAATTTTTCACGTAATGACGCCAGTAACAATTGAGAACCTGCATGTAATAGTCGCAAATGTTCCGATCTGGCAAGTAAAAGTGACAAAGGATGATTACTGTTTAGAACTATGGGATGTTTCTTATAAAAACTATATGTAGATTTGTTCAACCTACCACCTATTCTTAGAACACTTTCGGAATCTATAAAAGGATTCAATTGTAGCAACTTACTACCCTGTTGAACACAATTGTTCTTCTTTATATTGTCGATTTCAAGCCCGAACCTTTGTGATTGTGCAATCTTCACTACTGTATTTGTTGCATCGTTCAATTCAGTCACGGTGAGATGACCGTATTGTTTTGTTTTTGTAAGAGAATTTTGTTTGAATCGATTAACGTATGCGATAACGCGTTGGAGCTTTATGTATGACAAATATTTGTCAAACAAGTTAAAATCTACGTTTGTTACTAATACAGTCAGTTTTGACTTACGAATTTCTTTATTGCACTCAGAAGACGAGTTAATTTCTTTTATGTCTTTGATTGCTCATTCTATGTAAGACAATTTTAACTACGGAGGACCATGCCACCAAGTTTTTAAATTAATTAATATAGTAGGACATACTCGCCGTGATATAAAATCGGCAGGATTTTGATCAGATCTGACATAATATCACTCTGCATCTGAAGTTCAGCTCTGAATTTGTGAAACCCTATTCGCTACAAAAACCTTCCATGTACTTGCTTCGGCATTTAACCATGATAATGTTACAGTAGAGTTACTGCACAAGTACTTTCGATTTACATTAATATTAAGCGCGGTTTTAACCTTTTTCATAAGTTTTGATAATAGCAGAGCGGCACATAACTCTAATCTGGGAATAGAAATAGACTTTATTGGTGCAACTTTCGATTTAGCGCATAAGAGGTTTATGTTTACTTACTTACGGTTATTTACGCTTCGAATGTACACACATGCCCCATATGCTACTTGGGATGCATCTGCAAATCCAATAAGGTCGATAATAATTGAGTCGTCACTTTTAATATATCTTGGTACTTTTAAATTGTTCAATTTTGATAGATTATTATAAAATTTCTTCCAGTCTGTAGAGAGATTTTGTGGAATGTTATCATCCCAGGATATTTGTAGTTGCCACAGTTTTTGCAGCAATATTTCTGTAACAATTATGACTGGTCCTAAAAGCCCTAATGGATCATAAATTTGAGATATTACAGACAATATTGTACGTTTGGTTACGGGACGATTATCTAATACATCTTGAATTTTGTAACTTAATTGATCACAATTAGAGTGCCACAGAAGACCTAATGCATGTATTTCATTATTGTCGCCTATATTTAAAATTACGTTTGAATTAGAACCCGAAATTTTTGATAATAAATAAGGATTATTTGATGCTCATTTATTTAGTGAGAAGCCCCCGGATTTAAGTATAGTTGATATCTCATGATACAAAGATTCTAATTGTTGAACATCATCTGACACGGTTAATAGGTCATCGACATAGAAGTCATCTTGAATGATTTTACTAGATATGGAAAATTTTGATTAATGTTCATATGCAAGTTGCTGTAAACATCGTATCGCTAAAAACGGGCCACTAGCAGTACCATAAGTGACAGTATTTAATGTATAAGTATCGACTGGTTTGTTTGAATTTGAGCTCCACAATATTTTTGTAATTTCCTATCGTCTAGATTGATTAAAATTTGTCGATACATTTTAGTAATATCTCCCGTCAAAACATACTTGTGCATTCGAAAGCGTAAAATAACTGATATTAGATCAGTTTGTAATTTGCGACCTATGTATTCTAAATCATTTAATGAAATACCATTATCAGATTTGCACGATGCATCAAATACTACCGGCAGTTTTGTGGTAAGACTGTTGTCTTTTTTTACGAAATGATGCGGAATATAATATGAATTTTTATCATTATCATGTGTTATATTTGACATATGATTTAGAATTATATATTCCTCCATAAACTGAGTATATTCTTCTTTAAGTTTAGAATCTTTATTAAGTTTCTTTTAAATTGAATAAAATCGTTTTAATGC
Source organism: Aquatica leii (assembly GCA_035610365.1). Classification (NCBI taxonomy): domain Eukaryota; kingdom Metazoa; phylum Arthropoda; class Insecta; order Coleoptera; family Lampyridae; genus Aquatica; species Aquatica leii. The sequence goes on from CM069439.1 coordinate 32,918,725, forward strand.
AATGTGTTTTGATTCTCCTAAACTACTAGCTGATTTTTTTAAGGGTAATTTTACAATAAATCTGTCTGTGGGATCCCGTTGAGTAGTAGCTTGATAGAATAATTCTACTTGTTTATTATCTTCTGATTGAGGTAAATCATTATCAATATTTTCTAACTCCCAAAACTTTTGCAAGGCCCTATCAATCTCGTTTAAGCATACAAGATTACACTGGATTGTTGAATTATACAATTTTTTAAGAGATATGACCCGATACGACCCAGCCTAATAAAGTTTCTTGTAGTATAAATTTATGTTTTCCTAAACTTAACTGTTCCGATGTTAATAACTGCCAAAATGTTTCTGCCCCAATTAACATATCCAAATTGCTGGATATGTTGAATTCAGGGTCTGCTAGATTGATATTTTGAGGTATATTTAAAACCGATTTATCAAAGTTATTCGATGGCAAATTATCAGTTATCTTTGGAATAATTAAGCAATTTATATTTAAATTAAAACGGTTGTAAGTAGACCTTATGTTTACTTGCTTACAAAACCTAATTTTACTTAATTTACTGTTTAATCCAGAAACTGCATTTTCTATTTCCTTTTGAGGTAAGTTTAGTTTTTCAGCAAATTTCGTTGTAATGAAGTTACTCTGGGACCCACTGTCTAACAAAACTCGACATGAATGAAAATTTCCTGTTTTATCTGAAGTCTTCACAACTGCGGTTGATAGTAATACTTGATTTGATAAGTTATTAATATGAGCATTAACTATTGGAATTACAGCTGTTTCATTATTTTGTTGATTTTGTATCGACACAGTTTGTGGATCTTGAGGTTCTGTTAAATGTACCAATGAATGATGTCGTTTTTGACAAGTTTTGCATTTTGATAATATTTTACAACGTTTTGTTGTGTGATTTTCTCGTAAACAATTTACGCATATTTTTTTTTGTTTCACTTCCTTAAATCTACTGTCTGGTGAAAGCATTAAGAATTCTACACAATCGTTAATAGTGTGATGTTTTGTACAAAATGAACATTTTAATTGATCAGTTGATACATACGCGTTTATTTTTGATTTAATCGTAGTTTTACAGTTTTTATTATCTGAGCTTAATGTTTCAAGTAATCTACATTTATCCTCAAGAAAATTTAAAAGTTCATTTATTGTCGGAAATGACTTTTGTTTAATTCTAATAGCGAGTGCCTCCCATTCCCTACGAGTGATAGAATCTAGCTTATTTACTATCAAATAAATAATGATAGTATCCCAATGCCTAACAGGTTGTTCTAGTGCCTCTAGTGCACGTAAATGCTTATTTAGACCATCATGTAATTGCTGTAATCATTTTTGCGATTCTTTTGTCAACTCTGGTAATTAAAAAAGCGCTTTAATGTGATTATTTACTAGAAGTTGTTTGTTTTTGAATCGATTAATTAACATTTCCCATGCAATTTTGTAGTTTTCAGTAGAAATTTCTAACGATTTTAATAATTCTGAGACTTCGCCTTTAAGAGATAACCGCAAATAATGAAATTTTTGTATATCTGATAGGTTACTATCATTATGGATAATTGACTCAAATGTATCTTTAAAATACATCCATTGGTCATAAGAACCGTCAAAGGTAGATAACGAAATAGGCGGTAATTTAACGAGTTTAGTATTATTGTTACCCACTGAACTCGGTAGCGAATCTGACGTTAGTGCATGATTTATATTTAATTGCTTTATTAAACCTTTTGCTCGAGCCAAATATTCAAAAAAAATCATTTTCAAATAATTCGCGCTCAAGTATTTGATTTTCACACAAAGTATCTGTTTCTATTAATTCTATTTCTTTTTGAATTATTTCGAATTTATTTTTAAGAGTTTCAAATTCTTGCACACGAATTTCTAACTGAATTACATCAATTTGATTGCTGTCCAATTTATCATAGTATGGTTTAAAACGAGTTAAACTACCTTTAATAATACCCTGTTTTCTACGTAAATCTTTAAGCGAAGTCATGATTTTGATTTGATTTTTTACGATAATATATAAAGAAAACAAATATATTTATTAATACGTAACTATAAACATATCTAGTCTGCAGTAGCCTAGTTATTGTTACCAAATGTACACAATTTTATTTAATTTAGGAATTAATAGTTACACAATTACCCAAGCATGCCACAAGGAAAGTGCGATTTATGGATAAATGTAAAGGATTACTGACCTTGTTGATGACTTAAAGTGTGTTCCTGCGTAGTCTTCTAATTTCTTACGATTTTTTGCGTCACGATATTTAATCACTAAGTGATGCAATTTTAATTGTTTACTTATGAACAACACTGATTCAATTTGTTTCGAAGGACCAAAATGTTGCGTACTGCAACTTGTTAAATAAAAGAATGTATTGAAATTAAATTTGAGTATATTAAATTCGTTATTATGTAATTTACAAGTTTACTATACGAGTTCCGAATTCATACTGACTAAAAAATATCTAAGTACAAACCAAAAGGTGTTATACATCAAAGTATTACTAAACGTTTACAAGAATTATGTATAATAGATGGTTTGACATGAAAAAGGTTTCCAAAATGAATACACAGTAAAACGAGTTATACAGAACAAACTATTAATAATAAAAGTTTACAAGAATTATGTACAGTAGATGGTTCAATATGAATCATCCGCTAGTTCACAAAATTGTAAAAACAGATAAAATAATCTGTCCTAACGGCCGTATTACAATCGCTTCAACAATATTGACGAAGATAAAAATATTTACTGCTCAAACAAGAAGAAAGAGTGTAAGACGTGCATGAAATCTGTAGAAATACAATATGTGCTGTTTACAGTATATGCAAAGTTTACTGATATTTATTGACAATATCTATGACACAAATCTGATTATTTGCAAAAGTATTTTTTAAAATTAAGCAAATTAAAACACGCTTAAGATTCAGTATGATCAGCAATAACTTACAGAAGCTTATGCTAATGCATTCAAAGAAAAAAATTGATAAATAATGACAATAAAACAACGTTGCATATAAAATAACAATTTTTGGTAGTTTTTTAGAATTTGTAATGTGTTTTTAGTGCTAAATGCCTTGTGTAGGAACATTTCAGTAAATATTTTAAATTGCTATTTGAGAACATCCTATTTGTAAATGTTCTTTATTTTGTACAAACGTGCTTTGTTTTACACTTTGCTTTATTAAGTTTTCACCTGTCAACTATTTTACATGCGGTTGTTTTTAATTAATTTTTTGCTGAAACAATAACTTTTGTAGAAGTAGTATCAAACGTTTAAACATTAACGTTTTCTTGTCTATTTCTTAGGATAAATTTGATGAGACGTTACCATCATAGAAGTTTTTTTGACAATTTAAAATTTTAGAACAGATTTAAAAAAAAATTTTTATTCTATCTCAAAGTTAGTTTTAAAAATTTACGATTTTTTTGTACGGGTTGCTTTCTTGTGAGAAAATGCGTCTGATACATTTGGGTGTGCATGAATCTACGCAATCACTGTCATCTTAGGTTTTTAGCGTGGTTTCAGAAAGTATTTTTGAGTTAAACGAATGTAAAGACATTTTACGTTTTTTAACAAAATTTACAGCATACATAATGCAAAAATTGAAAAGTGGTCATTGTCTTTCAAAAGATTGATCTGTAATTTGTATTTATTTATACTGTAACGAATTTTAAAACTAATTTTTTTAAACTAACTCTGAATCTAAAACATTGTGAGTTTGATTGAAGAATTAACTTTTAAAACCTACAAAATGCAAAACATCTCTTCACTTTGTTATTTACTATCTTTACTAATACAGTGTTTTATAGTGTTAACTGATTACGAAGAAAGTTTTTAAAAAAAAGATTCTACTGTTTAATAATTGGCGTTAAAAACGAATATCAAAAAACGTTATTATAGCAAATATAATTAAATTTATGTTGTTGAGATACAAAGACACTACATTAATCATATCCTCAAATTAATTTGCTGTATATTGCGTAAGAGTTTGGAATAATTAATTCATAATTGGATTTGTACTTGTTGAACCATTTATTGGATACTATGCTGTTTACAAATAATAACTGTAGTTAGTAATATTATAAAAATAGAATATGCAATCATCTAGATTATAACACAATGCTTTTATAAACTGAATGATAATTGAAACCTTCAAAATTTAATCATTTCTGGTATGGATTTTTAATTAGTCGACTTGATAAAATTCAAATTATTGTATATTTAATAATACGATTACAATTTAACTTGTTTTAATGCGTCCAGGTATAATATTTTTATTTAAAACAATTATTATTGTCATTTATATTGAAAAAAATGCAACATACTATAAGCGATAAAAATATATTAAACTTTTGAGTGGTTTTTGATTTTTCATACCGAAACACATTACTATAATACGCGTGTTAAAAGAATTAATTACAGCGACAAAGAGAGAGCTTAATCAAAACGCGTTATTTAGAGAAAAAGTTTTCATTTATTTATTCCAGAACACGCGATCTTGTTAAACAGTTTATTGTTTGTGGTTTTTAATTCTTTTTGTGTGTGTTTTATTTAGATAGTTGGATTTAGACCTCATATTCGTATGAAAACGATATGTCTAACAAATTGATTTAGGATTAAGGGTACAAGTAACACAAAATATAAAATTTTTATTTTTTTCTAAAAGTCAACAATATAATTGAATTTCTAAAGTGGTTTTAACTGTATTGTACCTAAAATATAGAAATAACATTTACGTTAAAAAAAAGCAAACGAGCAAGGTGAAATGAGAAAAAAGCGTTTAGCGCCACGTTTGCATTTTTAGGGTACAAATAAAACAAGCATAAAAAACTGAGTAGTAAATGTGCGTGAAAAATCGTTGTAAATAATGTCTGAGTGAAATCAAAAAAATTATTATTCAACAACACCAATTTCTGAAACGTTTCGTATTTTTTTACAATCGTCAACATACGGTTTTAATAAGCTTCAAATTGTATTAATTTTTAGAATTTTTTGACTCAGAACGTCAATTTTGAAAATCTTCATTTGTAAAGTTGTGAACATTGTGTCTTCGTTTACTCAAACTTTTTAATGCTGATTCAATTACTTCTTTTTTGTTTTATTATTAAATACGTTAAAAGGGCCGTATACGGTGGATGTTTCCCGGATGACGCCAAATATTACGAAAAAACCTATGATTTGGTATTTATAAAAATATAAAGATTTTAGAATTAGAAAACAACAAATCTAGAATAAAATAAAACATTATAAGCATCAGTTACAAAAAAAAAACAGTTTTATTAAATTATTATCGGGATTTTTGGTCTACTACTATAATGAAATCAAAAAAGTTTCAATTAGAATATGTGTTACAAAGAAACGAAGAAATATAACAATATGCGCCACCTACAACTTTGGTAAAAAATAAAGTAAAAGGGTAGAAGATTATATACTTTCAAACTAGACAAATGTACATTAAAATAATTAAACGTGTTTTCAGTCAATTGCAAAATATGAATACTACTAGTAACAAATTTAGTTAAAAGAGACTTTTTTAATTTTTCAAAATCAGTACAATCTAAAAATTTAAAGTTTTACTAATGTATTCTAATCTATTAAGAATAACTGTACAATTACCTTTATCTGCTTTAGTAATTATTATGTTATTATCAATATTTTTTTGTTTAATAGATTTAATTAAATTTATCTGATTAAAGTTAATATAATTTTGTTTAAATGAATTTAAATTGTTTAGAATTTTAAAAATATTAAGATTTGATGAATCTAAATTTGTAAAATAAACTCAACGGAAGCTTTAAAATTGTTAAAAAAAAGTTTCATTTAATGGTAGTGAAAGTGAAAATTTAAGACGTTTGTTTAAAAGTTTTATTTCATTTTCTGTAAAATTGACATTAGTAAGATTTGATGTATTTTTATGAAATTCAAAAGTTGGTTTTATATTTTTGTCAAAATTATAACGAAAATTATTTTGTTGACAAAAAAGATTTAAATTGTGATTTTATTTTAATTACCACAACCATTTAATACCGTTTAACTCAAATCACCATATTTCTCATAAACTATCTTCATTTCATTATTTCTTCAACAGACTTCTTACTAGTCCTTTATCAATTAAAAATTATAAGATTGAATTAGATATTATTTTTATTTAGCTTATACTAATAATTTTCCTTTAGATATTATTTATAATGTTTATCACAAACACTTCTATATACATTGTATTAAACCTTACACTAAATTAATACCAATTTCAACACATTTTTTTCTGTTCCTTTTATACCAGATTTTCTTAATTTTTTTTAGAAATTAAGTAAAGCTAACAATTTCAAGATTCGTTTTTTTAATAAAATATCTTTTTGGAATCTTTGTTCTTGTAATATTCTCAATAATAATAGCAATTTAAATAAAAGTGGAGTTTACAAATTAATTTGTTCTTGTAAAAAATTTTATATTGATATGACACAAAAATCTTTTCAAACTAGACTTAATGAACATCTTAGATATTAAAAAATACTTCAAAATATATTAATAATTCAAATTAGTAAAAGTAAAAAAAGTAAATTCTACATTTGCGCAACATGTTTTAGATATAATCGTCATACTCTTTTTTCTTACAAATCATTTCATCCTTTTAATAACATAAATAACAAACAAATTCTTGAATTGCGAGAGTTGATTTATATTAAAATATCAAATAAAAATTTTTTGTTGAACGATCAAACCAATTGCACCATCTTCCTTTTTTAATAATTTAGATTTAACATTTTGTATAACTTACATTTTTTAATTATCTAGTTACAAATTTTCATATTTGACATTTTTCAAAAAACGTAAGTTCGAAACTTTTGTAATCTAAACTTTTTAAAAGTTTTCTGAAGATGAGCTTCATCATTTTAAGTTCAAAACATATGTAAAATACCTTTTGAAAGTTAACGAATTTCTTATTGGTGGACTGGTAATTTGAATAATTTTTAAAAAATTTGGTTTTCATTAATATAATTATTATTAATTATTACAGCAAAAATCTATGCAATTTTTAAAAAGCAATTAGCAATTAAAGACGTTTTAACAAAATTTAAAAGAAGTAAAACCTATTACGTTAAGATTTGGCTATTGGCTATGACTGTGGTGTTTGGTTGTTTATTTTTTTTGTTTTCGATTATCTGTTTTATGTAATGTAATAACAGTAAAAAAAATAATAATTTACTAAAAAAACGTTTTTCATATTCAAATTTTAATTAATTTTTTTTATTACAAATTAGCAATTAAAGAGTTTTTTGTTATTTTTTTTGTTTATAAATATTTGATTAGTGTAGTGTAATCACAGTAAATAATCTAACAAAAGATGATCAAAAACACAACATTAAAGAATATAATAATTTACTTAAAAACTGATTTCAATTTTTGGTTGTCATTAATATAACAATTATTAATTATTACAAGAAATTAAGTAATGTTTAAAAAAACAATTAACAATTAAAGACATTCTAGCAAAATCTAAAAGAAATAACATTTTTTTGTTTAAGATTTTGGTTTGAATACCGATTTTTGTTTTTAATTATTTAATTTGTATAATGTAATTACAGTAATAATCTAAAAAATTTGACCAAACCGCACAACATAAAAAAATAAAATAATTTACTTACAACCTATTTTTCAATTTGTGGATGTCATTAACATAATTATTATTTTTATTATTATAACAAAATTTTTGACAAAAGACGACCAAAGGTCGCAGTATCAAAAATAGAATAATTTACTTAACATTTGTTTTTCAAATTTTGTTTCTTATTAATAATGTAATTATCAATTATTATAACTAAAATTTAAAAATTTTCAAAACACTATTAGCAAATAAAAGAATTCTAGCAAAAACTAAAATAAGGTTTGACTTTGAGTGTGGTTTTTGGTTATTCTTTTTTTTTTTTAATAGTTGATTTATGTAATGAATCACACACACTATCAAATAGCACAACATAAAAAAATAAAAAAATGTACTTAAAATCTGGTTTTTAATTTTTGTTTGTCATGAATATAACAATTATTACAACAAAAATTTAAGTTGTTTTTAAAATACAATTAAAAACATCATCTAAAAGTATTAAAAAAAATTAATGTTTTTGAAATAAGATTTGACTTTGAGTGTGGTTGTGTTGTTAATTTTTTTTATTATTAATTATTTGTTTTATGTAATGTAATAATAATAAATTATCTAAAAAAAACAACCAAACAAGACAAAATAAAAAAATTAAATTATTTATTTAAAACTCGTTTTCCAAACAATTATTAATTAGTACAAAAATTTAAGTACTTTTTAAAAAAACAACAAAAACAAAACCATTAAAGACATTCTAGTAAAATCTAAAAGAACTAAAATTATTAATTAATTTTTTTTGGAAATCCATTTTTTGGAATGTAATAACAATTAATTATCTAACAATTAGCAATTAAAGACATTTTAACGAAAACTAACTAAAATGACATTTTTTATGTTAATGTTTTTGAAATAAGATTTGGCTCTGAGTGTATTTTTGGTTATTAATTTATTTTTGTTTTTATTTATCTGTTTTATGTAATGTAATAACAACATATTAAAAAAAGCGACCAAAAAACACAGAATAAAAAATAGAATAATTTACTTAAAACTCGTTTTTTAAAGTTAGGTTTCCATTAGCATAATAATTATTAATATTATTACAACAAAAACGGATATAACAGTAAATAATTTAAAAAATGGACCAAACAAAACAACATAGAAAATAGAATAAAAACTTAATACTTGTTTTTAAAATTTTGATTCTCAGTAATATAATGAACATTAATTCTTACAAAAGTTGAATTAATTTTTAAAAAATAATTAGCAATTAGACATTTTAGCAAAAACTAAAAAATGTAAAAATTTTTATGTTACTGTTTTTAAAATAAGATTTGGCTTTGAGTGTGGTTTTTGATTATTATTTTTTTTTTGGTTACGATTATCTATTTAATGTGATTTAATAACAGTTAATAAAAACTTATTTTCCAAATTTTGGTTCTAATTAATATAATGATTATTATATACTACATCAAAAATTTAAACAGTAGTTAAAAAATAATTAGCAATTACAGACATTCTAAGAAAATCTAAAAGCATTAAAATTTTTAAATTATTGTTTTTGAAATAAGATTTGAGTTTAAGTGTGGTTTTGGTTGTTCATTTTTTTTTGTTTTCAATTACCTGTGTTACATAATGTACTAACAGTAAATTATCTAAAAGAGACGACCAAACAGCACAAAATAAAAAATAAAATATTTTACTTAAAACTTGTTTTTCAAATTTTAGTTGTTATTAATATAATAATTGTTATTTATTACAACAAAAATTTAAACAGTTTTTTAAAAAAGATTAGCAATTAGAGACATTTAAACGAAAACTAAAATAAGTAAAATTGTTTATGTTAATGTTTTTAAAATAAGATTTGGTTTTGAGTGTCGTTTTTGGTTATTAATTTTTTTTTGTTTTCCTTTATCGGTTTTATGTAATTTAATAACAGTAAATTATCTAAAAAAAACGACAAAACAGGACAACATAAAAATAATATAATAATTTACTTAAAACTCGTTTTTCAAAATTTTGTTTGTCATTAATATGATAATTAGTATTTATTACAACAAAAATTTAAGTGATTATTAAAAAGCAATTACCAATTAAAAATATTCCAACAAAATCTAAAGTATTAAAACTTTTAAACTAAAGTTTTTGAAATAAGATTTGACTTTGAGTGGGGTTTTGGTAGTTAATTTTTTTGTTTTCAATTATCTGTATCTGTATCATTAATATAATAATTATTATTTCTTACAATCAAAATTTAAGTAATTTTGAAAAAAACATTTAACAATTAAAGACATTCAAGCAAAATCTAAAAGAACTAAAATTTTTTATCTAATGTTTTTGAAATAAAATTTGGCTTTGAATGTGGTTTAGGTTCTTTATTTTTTGTTTTTTTTTCAATTACCTGTGTTACATAATGTATTAGCTGTAAATTATCTAAAACAGACGACCAAACAGCACAAAATAAAAAATAGAATAATTTACTTAAAACTTGTTTTTCAAATTTTAGTTGTCATTAATATAATAATTGTTATTTATTACAACAAAAATTTAGACAATTTAAAAAAAAATAGCAATTAGAGACATTTAAACGAAAACCAAAATAAGTAAAATTAATTATGTTAATGTTTTTAAAATAAGATTTGGCTTTGAGTGTGGTTTTTGGTTATTCATTTTTTTTGTTTTCCGTTATCGGTTTTATGTAATTTAATAACAGTAAATTATCTAAAAAAAACGACAAAACAGGACAACATAAAAATAATATAATAATTTACTTAAAAATCGTTTTTCAAAATTTTGTTTGTCATTAATATGATAATTAGTATTTATTACAACAAAAATTTAAGTAATTATTAAAAAACAATTACCAATTATAAATATTCCAACAAAATCTAAAGTAGTAAAATTTTTAAATTAAAGTTTTTGAAATAAGATTTGACTTTGTTACACAATGTAAATTATCTAAAAAACACGACCAAACAGCAGAAAATAGAATAATTTACTTAAAACTTGTTTTTCAAATTAATATAATAATTATTATTTATTACAACAAAAATTTAAACAGTTAAAAAAATAGCAATTAGAGACATTTAAAAGAAATCTAAAATAAGTAAAATTGTTTATGTTAATGTTTTTAAAATAAGATTTGGCTTTGAGTGTGGTTTTTGGTTATTCATTTTTTTTGTTTTCCTTTATCAGTTTTATGTAATTTAATAACAGAAAATTATCCAAAAAAAACGACAAAACAGGACAACATAAAAATAATATAATAATTTACTTAAAACTTGTTTTTCAAAATTTTGTTTGTCATTAATATGATAATTAGTATTTATTACAACAAAAATTTAAGTAATTATTAAAAAACAATTACCAGTTATAAATATTCCAATAAAATCTAAAGTATTAAATTTTTAAATTAAAGTTTTTGAAATAAGATTTGACTTTGAGTGTAGTTTTGGTAGTTCATTTTTTTGTTTTCAATTATCTGTATCTGTATCATTAATATAATAATTATTATTTCTTACAACAAAAATTTAAGTAATTTTGAAAAAAACATTTAACAATTAAAGACACTCTAGCAAAAACTAAAAGAATTAAAATTTTTTATCTAATGTTTTTGAAATAAGATTTGACTTTGAGTGTGGTTTTGGTTCTTTATTTTTTTTTTGTTTTCAATTACCTGTGTTACATAATGTATTAACAGTAAATTATCTAAAAAAGACGACCAAACAGCACAAAATAAAAAATAGAATAATTTACTTAAAATTTGTTTTCAAATTTTAGTTGTCATTAATATAATAGTTGTTATTTATTACAACAAAAATTTAAACAGTTTTTTAAAAAAATTAGCAATTAGAGACATTTAAAAGAAAACTAAAATAAGTAAAATTGTTTATGTTAATGTTTTTAAAATAAGATTTGGCTTTGAGTGTTTTTTTTTTTGGTTATTCATTTTTTTTGTTTTTCTTTATCGGTTTTATGTAATTTAATAACAGTAAATTATCTAAAAAAACCACAAAACAGGACAACATAAAAATAATATAATAATTTACTTAAAACTCGTTTTTCAAAATTTTGTTTGTCATTAATGTGATAATTAGTATTTATTACAACAAAAATTTAAGTAATTATTAAAAAACAATTACCAATTAAAAATATTCCAACAAAATCTAAAGTATTAAAATTTTTAAATTAAAGTTTTTGAAATAAGATTTGACTTTGAGTGTAGTTTTGGTAGTCCATTTTTTGTTTTCAATTATCTGTATCTGTATCATTAAATAATAATTATTATTTCTTACAACAAAATTTAAGTAATTTTGAAAAAAACATTTAACAATTAAAGACACTCTAGCAAAAACTAAAAGAATTAAAATTTTTTATCTAATGTTTTTGAAATAAGATTTGACTTTGAGTGTGGTTTTGGTTCTTTATTTTTTTTTTGTTTTCAATTACCTGTCTTACATAATGTATTAACAGTAAATTATCTAAAAAAGACGACCAAACAGCACAAAATAAAAAATAGAATAATTTACTTAAAATTTGTTTTTCAAATTTTAGTTGTCATTAATATAATAGTTGTTATTTATTACAACAAAAATTTAAACAGTTTTTTAAAAAAATTAGCAATTAGAGACATTTAAAAGAAAACTAAAATAAGTAAAATTGTTTATGTTAATGTTTTTAAAATAAGATTTGGCTTTGAGTGTTTTTTTTTTGGTTATTCATTTTTTTTGTTTTTCTTTATCGGTTTCATGTAATTTAATAACAGTAAATTATCTAAAAAAACGACAAAACAGGACAACATAAAAATAATATAATAATTTACTTAAAACTCGTTTTTCAAAATTTTGTTTGTCATTAATGTGATAATTAGTATTTATTATAACAAAAATTTAGGTAATTATTAAAAAACAATTACCAATTAAAAAGATTCCAACAAAATCTAAAGTATTAAAATTTTTGAAGTAAAGTTTTTGAAATAAGATTTGACTTTGAGTGTAGTTTTGGTAGTTAATTTTTTTGTTTACAATTATCTGTATCTGTATCATTAATATAATAATTATTATTTCTTACAACAAAAAATTAAGTAATTTTGAAAAAACATTTAACAATTAAAGACACTCTAGCAAAAACTAAAAAAAATAAAAAGTTTTATCTAATGTTTTTGAAATAAGATTTGACTTTGAGTGTGGTTTTGGTTCTTTATTTTTTGTTTTTTTTTTTTTCAATTACCTGTGTTACATAATGTATTAACAGTAAACTATCTAAAAAAGACGACCAAACAGCACAATATAGAAAATAGAATAATTTACTTAAAACTTGTTTTTCAAATTTTAGTTGTCATTAATATAATAATTGTTATTTATTACAACAAGAATTTAGACAGTTTTTTAAAAAAAATAGCAATTAGAGACATTTAAAAGAAAACTAAAATAAGTACAATTGTTTATGTTAATGTTTTTAAAATAAGCTTTGTTTTTGAGTGTGGTTTTTAGTTATTATTTTTTTTTTGTTTTCTTTTATCTGTTTTATGTAATTTAATAACAGTAAATTATCTAAAAAGAACGAGAAAACAAAACAACATAAAAATAATATAATGATTTACTTAAAACTCGTTTTTCAAAATTTTATTTGTAATTAATATGATAATAAGTATTTATTATAACAAAAATTTAGGTAATTATTAAAAAACAATTACCAATTAAAAAGATTCCAACAAAATCTAAAGTATTAAAATTTTTGAATTAAAGTTTTTGAAATAAGATTTGACTTTGAGTGTAGTTTTGGTAGTTAATTTTTTTGTTTACAATTATCTGTATCTGTATCATTAATATAATAATTATTATTTCTTACAACAAAAATTTAAGTAATTTTGAAAGAACATTTAACAATTAAAGACACTCTAGCAAAAACTAAAAGAATTAAACTTTTTTATCTAAGGTTTTTGAAATAAGATTTGACTTTCAGTGTGGTTTTGGTTCTTTATTTTTCGTTTTTTTTTTTTGTTTTCAATTACTTGTGTTACATAATGTATTAACAGTAAATTATCTAAAAGAGACGACCAAACAGCACAAAATAGAAAATAGAATAGTTTACTTAAAACTTGTTTTTCAAATTTTAGTTGTCATTAACATAATAATTGATATTTATTACAACAAAAATTTAAACAGTTTTTAAAAAAAAAATATCAATTAGAGACATTTAAACGAAAACTAAAATAAGTAAAATTGTTTATGTTAATGTTTTTAAAATAAGATTTGGCTTTGAGTGTTTTTTTTTGTTATTAATTTTTTTTTGTTTTCCTTTATCGGTTTTATGTAATTTAATAACAGTAAATTATCTAAAAAACGACAAAACAGTACAACATAAAAATAATATAATAATTGACTTAAAACTCGTTTATCAAAATTTTGTTTGTTATTAATATAATTAGTATTTATTACAACAAAAATTTAAGTAATTATTAAGAAACAATTACCAATTAAAAATATTCCAACAAAATCTAAAGTATTAAAATTTTTAAATTAAAGTTTTTGAAATAAAATTTGACTTTGAGTGTAGTTCGGTGGTTCATTTTTTTGTTTTCAATTATCTGTATCTGTATCATTAATATAATAATAATTATTTCTTACAACAAAATTTTAAGCAATTTTGAAAAAACATTTAACAATTAAAGACATTCTAGCAAAAACTAAAAGAATGAAAATTTTTTATCTAATGTTTTTGAAATAAGATTTGGCTTTGAGTGTGGTTTTGGTTCTTTATTTTTTGTTTTTGTTTTGTTTTCAATTGCTTGTTTTACATAATGTATTAACAGTAAATTATCTAAAAAAGACGACCAAACAGCACAAAATAGAAAATAGAATAATTTACTTAAAACTTGTTTTTCAAATTTTAGTTGGCATTAATATAATAATTGTTATTTATTACAACAAAAATTTAAACAGTTTTTAAAAATAAATAGCAATTAGAGACATTTAAAAGAAAACTAAAATAAGTAAAATTGTTTATGTTAATGTTTTTAAAATAAGATTTGGCTTTGAGTGTGGTTTTTGGTTATTCATTTTTTTTTGTTTTCCTTTATCGGTTTTATGTAATTTAATAACAGTAAATTATCTAAAAACAAACGACAAAACAGAACAACATAAAAATAATATAATAATTTACTTAAAACTCGTTTTTCAAAATTTTGTTTGTCATTAATACGATAATTAGTGTTTATTACAACAAAAATTTAAGTGATTATTAAAAAACAATTACCAATTAAAAATATTCCAACAAAATCTAAAGTATTAAAATTTTTAAATTAAAGTTTTTGAAATAAGATTTGACTTTGAGTGTAGTTTTGGTAGTTCATTTTTTTGTTTTCAATTATCTGTATCTGTATCATTAATATAATAATTATTATTTCTTACAACAAAAATTTAAGTAATTTTGAAAAAACATTTAACAATTAAAGACATTCTAGCAAAAACTAAAAGAATTAAAATTTTTTGTCTAATGTTTTTGAAATTAGATTTGACTTTGAGTGTGGTTTTGGTTCTTAATTTTTTGTTTTTTTTTGTTTTCAATTACCTGTGTTACATAATGCATTAAACAGTAAATTATCTAAAAAAGACGACCAAACAGCACAAAATAGAAAATAGGATAATTTACTTAAAACTTGTTTTTCAAATTTTAGTTGTCATTAATATAATAATTGTTATTTATTACAACAAAAATTTAAACAGTTTTTAAAAAAAAATACCAATTAGAGACATTTAAACGAAAACTAAAATAAGTAAAATTGTTTATGTTAATGTTTTTAAAATAAGATTTGGCTTTGAGTGTTTTTTTTTGTTATTAATTTTTTTTTGTTTTCCTTTATCGGTTTTATGTAATTTAATAACAGTAAATTATCTAAAAAAACGACAAAACAGTACAACATAAAAATAATATAATAATTGACTTAAAACTCGTTTATCAAAATTTTGTTTGTTATTAATATAATTAGTATTTATTACAACAAAAATTTAATTGTTTTCAATTATCTGTATCTGTATCATTAATATAATAATAATTATTTCTTACAACAAAATTTTAAGCAATTTTGAAAAAACATTTAACAATTAAAGACATTCTAGCAAAAACTAAAAGAATGAAAATTTTTTATCTAATGTTTTTGAAATAAGATTTGGCTTTGAGTGTAATTTTGGTTCTTTATTTTTTGTTTTTGTTTTGTTTTCAATTGCTTGTTTTACATAATGTATTAACAGTAAATTATCTAAAAAAGACGACCAAACAGCACAAAATAGAAAATAGAATAATTTACTTAAAACTTGTTTTTCAAATTTTAGTTGGCATTATTATAATAATTGTTATTTATTACAACAAAAATTTAAACAGTTTTTAAAAATAAATAGCAATTAGAGACATTTAAAAGAAAACTAAAATAAGTAAAATTGTTTATGTTAATGTTTTTAAAATAAGATTTGGCTTTGAGTGTGGTTTTTGGTTATTCATTTTTTTTTGTTTTCCTTTATCGGTTTTATGTAATTTAATAACAGTAAATTATCTAAAAAAAACGACAAAACAGAACAACATAAAAATAATATAATAATTTACTTAAAACTCGTTTTTCAAAATTTTGTTTGTCATTAATACGATAATTAGTATTTATTACAACAAAAATTTAAGTGATTATTAAAAAACAATTACCAATTAAAAATATTCCAACAAAATCTAAAGTATTAAAATTTTTAAATTAAAGTTTTTGAAATAAGATTTGACTTTGAGTGTAGTTTTGGTAGTTCATTTTTTTGTTTTCAATTATCTGTATCTGTATCATTAATATAATAATTATTATTTCTTACAACAAAAATTTAAGTAATTTTGAAAAAACATTTAACAATTAAAGACATTCTAGCAAAAACTAAAAGAATTAAAATTTTTTGTCTAATGTTTTTGAAATAAGATTTGACTTTGAGTGTGGTTTTGGTTCTTAATTTTTTGTTTTTTTTTGTTTTCAATTACCTGTGTTACATAATGCATTAAACAGTAAATTATCTAAAAAAGACGACCAAACAGCACAAAATAGAAAATAGAATAATTTACTTAAAACTTGTTTTTCAAATTTTAGTTGTCATTAATATAATAATTGTTATTTATTACAACAAAAATTTAAACAATTTTAAAAAAAATAGCAATTAAAGACATTTAAACGAAAACCAAAATAAGTAAAATTAATTATGTTAATGTTTTTAAAATAAGATTTGGCTTTGAGTGTGGTTTTTGGTTATTCATTTTTTTTTGTTTTCCGTTATCGGTTTTATGTAATTTAATAACAGTAAATTATCAAAAAAAAAAAACGACAAAACAGGACAACATAAAAATAATATAATAATTTACTTAAAAATCGTTTTTCAAAATTTTGTTTGTCATTAATATGATAATTAGTATTTATTACAACAAAAATTTAAGTAATTATTAAAAAACAATTACTAATTAAAAATATTCCAACAAAATCTAAAGTATTAACATTTTTAAATTAAATTTTTTGAAATAAGATTTGACTTTGAGTGTAGTTTTGGTAGTTCATTTTTTTGTTTTCAATTATCTGTATCTGTATCATTAATATAATAATTATTATTTCTTACAACAAAAATTTAAGTAATTTTGAAAAAAAAAACATTTAACAATTAAAGACACTAGCAAAAACTAAAAGAGTTAAAATTTTTTATCTAATGTTTTTGAAATAAGATTTGACTCTGAGTGTGGTTTTGGTTCTTTATTTTTTGTTTTGTTTTTAATTACCTGTGTTACATAATGTATTAACAGTAAATTATCTAAAAAAGACGACCAAACAGCACAAAATAGAAAATAGAATAATTAACTTAAAACTTGTTTTTCAAATTTTAGTTGTCATTAATATAATAATTGTTATTTATTACAACAAAAATTTAAACAGTATTTTAAAAAAAATAGCAATTAGAGACATTTAAAAGAAAACTAAAATAAGTAAAATTGTTTATGTTAATGTTTTTAAAATAAGATTTGGTTTTGAGTGTGGTTTTTGGTTATTAATTTTTTTTTGTTTTCCTTTATCGGTTTTATGTAATTTAATAACAGTAAATTATCTAAAAAAAACGACAAAACAGGACAACATAAAAATAATATAATAATTTACTTAAAACTCGTTTTTCAAAATTTTGTTTGTCATTAATATGATAATTAGTATTTATTACAACAAAAATTTAAGTGATTATTAAAAAGCAATTACCAATTAAAAATATTCCAACAAAATCTAAAGTATTAAAACTTTTAAACTAAAGTTTTTGAAATAAGATTTGACTTTGAGTGGGGTTTTGGTAGTTAATTTTTTTGTTTTCAATTATCTGTATCTGTATCATTAATATAATAATTATTATTTCTTACAATCAAAATTTAAGTAATTTTGAAAAAACATTTAACAATTAAAGACATTCAAGCAAAATCTAAAAGAACTAAAATTTTTTATCTAATGTTTTTGAAATAAAATTTGGCTTTGAATGTGGTTTAGGTTCTTTATTTTTTGTTTTTTTTTCAATTACCTGTGTTACATAATGTATTAGCTGTAAATTATCTAAAACAGACGACCAAACAGCACAAAATAAAAAATAGAATAATTTACTTAAAACTTGTTTTTCAAATTTTAGTTGTCATTAATATAATAATTGTTATTTATTACAACAAAAATTTAGACAATTTAAAAAAAAATAGCAATTAGAGACATTTAAACGAAAACCAAAATAAGTAAAATTAATTATGTTAATGTTTTTAAAATAAGATTTGGCTTTGAGTGTGGTTTTTGGTTATTCATTTTTTTTGTTTTCCGTTATCGGTTTTATGTAATTTAATAACAGTAAATTATCTAAAAAAAACGACAAAACAGGACAACATAAAAATAATATAATAATTTACTTAAAAATCGTTTTTCAAAATTTTGTTTGTCATTAATGTGATAATTAGTATTTATTACAACAAAAATTTAAGTAATTATTAAAAAAACAATTACCAATTAAAAATATTCCAACAAAATCTAAAGTAGTAAAATTTTTAAATTAAAGTTTTTGAAATAAGATTTGACTTTGTTACATAATGTAAATTATCTAAAAAACACGACCAATCAACAGAAAATAGAATAATTTACTTAAAACTTGTTTTTCAAATTAATATAATAATTGTTATTTATTACAACAAAAATTTAAACAGTTAAAAAAATAGCAATTAGAGACATTTAAAAGAAATCTAAAATAAGTAAAATTGTTTATGTTAATGTTTTTAAAATAAGATTTGGCTTTGAGTGTGGTTTTTGGTTATTCTTTTTTTTTGTTTTCCTTTATCAGTTTTATGTAATTTAATAACAGAAAATTATCCAAAAAAAACGACAAAACAGGACAACATAAAAATAATATAATAATTTACTTAAAACTTGTTTTTCAAAATTTTGTTTGTCATTAATATGATAATTAGTATTTATTACAACAAAAATTTAAGTAATTATTAAAAAACAATTACCAATTATAAATATTCCAATAAAATCTAAAGTATTAAATTTTTAAATTAAAGTTTTTGAAATAAGATTTGACTTTGAGTGTAGTTTTGGTAGTTCATTTTTTTGTTTTCAATTATCTGTATCTGTATCATTAATATAATAATTATTATTTCTTACACCAAAACTTTAAGTAATTTTGAAAAAAACATTTAACAATTAAAGACACTCTAGCAAAAACTAAAAGAATTAAAATTTTTTATCTAATGTTTTTGAAATAAGATTTGACTTTGAGTGTGGTTTTGGTTCTTTATTTTTTTTTTTTGTTTTCAATTACCTGTGTTACATAATGTATTAACAGTAAATTATCTAAAAAAGACGACCAAACAGCACAAAATAAAAAATAGAATAATTTACTTAAAATTTGTTTTTCAAATTTTAGTTGTCATTAATATAATAATTGTTATTTATTACAACAAAAATTTAAACAGTTTTTTAAAAAAAATTAGCAATTAGAGACATTTAAAAGAAAACTAAAATAAGTAAAATTGTTTATGTTAATGTTTTTAAAATAAGATTTGGCTTTGAGTGTTTTTTTTTTTGGTTATTCATTTTTTTTGTTTTTCTTTATCGGTTTCATGTAATTTAATAACAGTAAATTATCTAAAAAAACGACAAAACAGGACAACATAAAAATAATATAATAATTTACTTAAAACTCGTTTTTCAAAATTTTGTTTGTCATTAATGTGATAATTAGTATTTATTACAACAAAAATTTAAGTAATTATTAAAAAACAATTACCAATTAAAAATATTCCAACAAAATCTAAAGTATTAAAATTTTTAAATTAAAGTTTTTGAAATAAGATTTGACTTTGAGTGTAGTTTTGGTAATTCATTTTTTTGTTTTCAATTATCTGTATCTGTACTGTATCTGTTAATATAATAATTATTATTTCTTACAACAAAAATTTAAGTAATTTTGAAAAAAACATTTAACAATTAAAGACACTCGAGCAAAAACTAAAAGAATTAAAATTTTTTATCTAATGTTTTTGAAATAAGATTTGACTTTGAATGTGGTTTTGGTTCTTTATTTTTTTTTTTGTTTTCAATTACCTGTGTTACATAATGTATTAACAGTAAATTATCTAAAAAAGACGACCAAACAGCACAAAATAGAAAATAGAATAATTTACTTAAAATTTGTTTTTCAAATTTTAGTTGTCATTAATATAATAATTGTTATTTATTACAACAAAAATTTAAACAGTTTTTAAAAAAAAAATAGCAATTAGAGACATTTAAACGAAAACTAAAATAAGTAAAATTGTTTATGTTAATCTTTTTGAAATAACATTTGACTTTGAGTGTGGTTTTTGGTTATTAATTTTTTTTTTGTTTTCTTTTATCGGTTTTATGTAATTTAATAACAGTAAATTATCCAAAAAAAACGACAAAACAGGACAACATAAAAATAATATAATAATTCACTCAAAACTCGTTTTTCAAAATTTTGTTTGTCATTAATATGATAATTAGTATTTATTACAACAAAAATTTAAGTAATTATTAAAAAACAATTACCAATTAAAAATATTCCAACAAAATCTAAAGTATTAAAATTTTTAAATTAAAGTTTTTGAAATAAGATTTGACTTTGAGTGTTGTTTTGGTAGTTCATTTTTTTGTTTTCAATTATCTGTATCTGTATCATTAATATAATAATTATTATTTCTTACAACAAAAATTTAAGTAATTTTGAAAAAAACATTTAACAATTAAAGACACTCGAGCAAAAACTAAAAGAATTAAAATTTTTTATCTAATATTTTTGAAATAAGATTTGACTTTGAATGTGGTTTTGGTTCTTTATTTTTTTTTTGTTTTCAATTACCTGTGTTACATAATGTATTAACAGTAAATTATCTAAAAAAGACGACCAAACAGCACAAAATAGAAAATAGAATAATTTACTTAAAATTTGTTTTTCAAATTTTAGTTGTCATTAATATAATAATTGTTATTTATTACAACAAAAATTTAAACAGTTTTTAAAAAAAATAGCAATTAGAGACATTTAAACGAAAACTAAAATAAGTAAAATTGTTTATGTTAATCTTTTTAAAATAACATTTGACTTTGAGTGTGGTTTTTGGTTATTAATTTTTTTTTTTTCTTTTATCGGTTTCATGTAATTTAATAACAGTAAATTATCCAAAAAAAACGACAAAACAGGACAACATAAAAATAATATAATAATTCACTCAAAACTCGTTTTTTAAAATTTTGTTTGTCATTAATGTGATAATTAGTATTTATTACAACAAAAATTTAAGTAATTATTAAAAAACAATTACCAATTAAAAATATTCCAACAAAATCTAAAGTATTAAAATTTTTAAATTAAAGTTTTTGAAATAAGATTTGACTTTGAGTGTAGTTTTGGTAATTCATTTTTTTGTTTTCAATTATCTGTATCTGTACTGTATCTGTTAATATAATAATTATTATTTCTTACAACAAAAATTTAAGTAGTTTTGAAGAAACATTTAACAATTAAAGACATTCTAGCAAAATCTAAAAGAATTAAATTTTTTTAAGTATTTTTTTGAAATAAGATGACTTTGAGTGTTGTTTTGGTTCTTTATTTTTTGTTTTTTTGTTTTTGTTTTTTATTATAAGTCTTATGCATTCTAATAACAATAATGTATTAAAAAGAACAACCAAACAGCACAGTATAAAAAAAATTTCCTTAACGTCAGTTTGTTTAAGTTCATGAACGACAATACAACAAAGCCCAAGTTCTACTTCTTTTTTTGGCTTTCAATGAGAAACTAGGACTAAGCCTAAAAAGTCTTGGTGTTCAACTACGACGCGGTCTAAGTTTAAAGTCGCTTATAATCGTAAAAATAAAATAATTTAAAGTATAATAATTAATAATCATTATAAGAAAAATTTAACTAGTTTTTAAAAAACAATTAGCAAAATATAAACATTGTTAGAAATCTAAAAGTAGTAAAATTTTTTATGTCAATGTTTTTGAAATAGGATTTGGCTTTAAGTATGGTTTTTCGTTGTTTATTTTGTTTTGTTTTCAATTATCTGTTTTATTAAATGTTATAACAGCAAATTATTTAAAAAAACCCAACACAAGTTTATTTATTTGAAACTCGTTTTTCAAATTTTGGTTGTCATTAATATAATAATTATAAGTTATTACAACAAAAATTTAAGTAATTTTTAAATAAATGATTAGGAACTTATAGACATTCTAATGAAATCTAAAAGATGTAAGATTAATAATTTTTTTTAGTAATAATTACTTTTAATACAACTTCTTTGCTCATAAAATTACCAGCAATATGATCACGTCTTTAATATTCACTTTTTCAACATTATATACGTTGTACTTGATGCTTTAAATTTAATCAAGCAATTAAGTAATCCGCATGAACCATTTTAGAAGACGCGAATATTAATTTATTAGACCACAAGAGACACTTACAAGGGAGTGTATTAATAATAGTAACGTAAGTACTTATTAAAATTAAAACACCCGTAAAATGCCATTAATTTTACTTTTTGTAGTTAATTAATTCATAGACGCGATGTAGAATGTTTTAGCGATTAATTTAATGGAAAATGTACTCGTATGTCTTATAACTTTAAATTGTCTTTAATTCACTTTATGGAAAATGACTCGTTTAATTAATATTTTAACTAAATTGTTTTTACGTTAAGTAGAAGTTTCTCATCTTTAACTAAGTAACGATGTTTTATATTAAAGTATTATTCTAGTCTCTTTATTTACACATTTAGTAAAGTAAAATTGCATAAAATAATAAAATAAGGACAAAAATTTATTTTAATTTTTATACAAAGGAAAACCTAATTTTCGCATAATAACTTGAGCTAGACTAGAAAATTTGTCAAGTAATCAATCTTATGATTATACGTATAATGACATTTTATTCCTTATGGAATTTATGGATTTAGATTAATTTTCTATTTCACTTTTTTGATTTCTTTTTAGAGCAATTTTTTTTGTAATGTTCTTTTGTAACTGTAATCTTTTGATTTAATTCATTAATATTTTTTCTTCTTTCTGTCTTTTTCTGTTTTTACTTTGTACGTTTTTGTAATGCTTGTTTTGCCTATTTCATAATTAATTTCTTTCTTTAAGTTGTTTTCTGTTCATCTTTTTTTCTATTTTCCGTATCTTTTTTACTGTTAGTATGCGTGTGTAAAATATTACTGGTGGCAAAGGTTACATTTTTTAAAATCTTGAAACACCGTTTAAGAATTTGACATTTTTGTCAGAGCCTCTTTCTTAATCTTTTAACTTCGTTCTTGTTTAATTTAGTTGTGTTTTGTGTGTTAAGTTATGTATTTGCTTTTTATTAATTAATTATTTATTTCTGATAATTTTTCTTGATTTAGATTTGTGTTCTAGTTGCACTTTGTTTTAAAATCGTTAACGTGTAATACTATATAAACAAAATTTGTTATTAATTTTATGTAATTTTTAAGTTTGACAAGGATTGTGAAGTAGGATATCAAATGAAACCCAATAAAAATCCCACTTAATGTATTTCCAGTTATTACCGGTATTGTCCTTACAATAATATATCTGTTTTCAAACGTGGGTGATACGACCTATAACTATTTATATCAAATTTGCCTTTTTTATCGTTGTTTATTTTTAAAGTAGGCGTCTTTATATTTCATAATTCCAAAAATTCAATTATAATACGCCTATTTTGTTTTAAAAGTATATGTTTTTTTTCAAACGATTCTCTTTAAGAAGGATTTTAAATTGTAATCTATTACTATACAGTATATACAATTTTCTGTTTTTGTCTTACGTGTTAATTTAAGATAACTTTTACAGTATTGCAAATGATATAATGTTTATCTTACGTCGAATTAATGAGATAGACGATTATTGCGTGGGTTTTGTCAATAAAATGTTTTTTTTTGCATTTTTTGTACTGTAGAGCAAGTCTAAATGCAGGCTTTCTAGTTTTAGCTTTACAATAATAGTATTGCAGGTACTAGAAACTAAATGTTTTTAGCATCAATGCTTTTAGTTTTAGAGTTTGTTAATACTTTAGTAGAATTAAGGTCCTACGGGTCATTATCGTATTACAATTTTCTATTCTGGATAACTCCCGTGTTGTCATTATCTTACAAGCGGAGCTTTCGTCCCACGTCGCAATAGACATCATCTTAAAGTCGCGGCTTCCGGTCGATAAAACTAGTTTCCTAATCTCCGGTAAAGGAGAACCAAAATCTCGATTAATATTATAAAAAAATTTGATCATTTTAATGGATTCCCTAATCTATGTCTTTAACAACGTAGCGTTCATTACCTCATTTCGTAAGGACTTCTATATGTAGAAATGAACTTTTTATTAACACCTCATACTACATCAATGTTTTTAATAAGGACATATTCACCCACTGCGTACGAGTACGCTTATTTTCTTACCTTATCAAAAGCTAATTTATTTTGATTTTGAATTTTTTGTATATTTTCTGAGGCGTCCTGTCTAATTGGCAAGTTTGTGTAATTCTCTTGATTTGACCTTTAAGACATCTTTAACGTCCTGTAATTGATTGATGCCAAATAATATTTTACTTGGTGAATTGCTCTATGTAAATTATTTATTGTAAATTCAACCTCGTGAAGAACATCAACCTACTTATACGCGAAATGACACAACTTTGACAGCATGGGTGTATTAGTTATTTCGTTCGCTCGAGGAGTGTGTGTAGATGCTAGGACATGATCAATAAAGCGACTATGAATCAAGTCTTTAAAAACGTGGCTCGTAAAAAATGAGCCTTTATCAGATAATAAACGTCTAGGTTTACTATATTGAAAATATCTGGTGAAATGTTTTATCACCTCACTAGTTTGAGGCGTTTTACTGAGATACAATTTGATGAATTTTGAAAAAGCATCAACAATTGAAAAAATTGTCTTCTTTAAAAGACCATAACAGTCCACGTGTACTGTATCGAATGGCATAAACGAAAACCATACCTACACCTACATGTCTTAAATTATTATGACTTGGCTTGATAACGTTGTTTTTCATAGTCGTTGGTTCATAAAACAAGATGCTGTTGGTTCCGTCTCGTAATTTGTATTATGAATTGTTTCGATTCTCAAGATGATCTCTAATCTTCTACTTGATGAACAAAATCTGTTCAAACGTATTATACTCTAAAACTAAAATATTTGTGCTTTACTGAAAGCATCTACCTGCACCATTTTTCCGCTGCTCTTACAAATGATTTCGAAATAGTAGTTTTGAAGAAACATTGTCCAACGAGCAATTCTAGGGTTTAAGTTTTGTTTTGCCAAAGTTTTCCAAAATGAAAAGAGGTTTGACAATTAAAGGTAATGGTATGAACCTCCAGAAATAACCAACTAAACCGACAAATCTTTACTGTTCTTTGGGACCGTATAATTTTGAATTGCTTTCACGTTGTCTAAGCTTCGTAACTAATGAAATGAGATACTCTAAATATGAAATGGAAAACATATTTATCTAATCAAAAAACTAAGTGATTCTTAGCAGCTATATAAAATACTTTTTTTTTAAATATGATCAAATGATCATTCAAAGTTTCTGTTGCAACCATGATATCGTCCAAGTATATAAAAATTTTATTGCGATTCAAAAGATTTTTGAAAATTGCATGTTTAAAACGGGTGAAGTAAACATACTTCTATTACGAAGCCTATCTAGAAATTCATCGATCTTGATAGTAATTTCATTTAAGACTATAATCAACACACAATCTAATCTCTTCGTTTTTCTTTTTCACAATAAGGTTGCGTATAGCTAGTTACTTGGTCTGATTATGTCATCATTGATTAGAGTGTTTATATTATAAAATAGTAAAAAAAACAAAGCTAAATATTTCATAACATAAAAATTTATTAAACTTTGTAAATCCAACATATATATGATCATATAATTGGGTAAATTTAAAAGCCTGTCTTATACCGGTTTAAACTGAAATTATTTATTTTTCAATATATATGCCTAAATCTCGAATCATTTTTTTGTTGCTTAAAGAGACTCCTATATCCCGTAACTGTTGTTTCCGTTCTTTTTTTAAGGCTAGCTGGCAAATTATTTTTTTTCTTTTTTTAAATCATTTAATGTCAAGTAATCTCGTTTTTTTTAGGTCGTGGCATTAAATTGGCGCCCAACTTTTTTTAAAATATGATGTTCGTCACTTCCTATTAAGGGAGGGGGGAAATTAAAATTACTTTAGAATATAAATTATTGTTTTTCTATTTAACACAAATTAACGTATAACTCTTTTAGTTCTTTTTAAATTTATTTTGAACGATGGAAATAAACAGATTATTGAGCGATGAGCTTACGCATGAATTACTTATTCACGGTGCAAAAATAGGTGATACGGTTCAGAAAAAACGATCTTTATTAAGAGATGCTATTAAGCAGGAACGGTTAGGTTTAGTCATATAAACTGACGTTACATTTGATCCCGAGCAGGAATTGTACATTTGTTCTACTAAATTAGATGAATTAGGGGGAAATATTCAAGAATTTGACAATTCAAATAAAATTAATGAATTTCAACGCATACAATCTCGTTTATTACACGTTTAAAGACGTCTCTCGCGAGTAAGTTGTAGTAATCCAGCTCTAGAATCAAAACAAAACAACCTTAACTTTTTATGTTCAGGTCTTCTGAAAGCACTTGAGGATGCTAATCTTAGAAATGTTCAAACTTCGAAATCTTCAACATCCATTATAGATCAACCCAATTTAGATACAATTTTCAAATTCCATGTTTACCAACAATTAGTTGTTTGAAACCAAAAACTAATCAATTAATTACTTTAGATGACAATCAGGATGCCAATTGTACTACTGAATCGGTTTCATCTCCGAACTACCTGTAAGTGATGTCGAACAATTTTAGATTCAACAAGACGTAGCGAGTATATCAAAGCAACTTAATGATTTAACGGTTAATATGTAATAAAAATTATTCCGAATAAAGAACGTGTAATAAAAAATTTGAAAGTACATTAATTAAAAGCAAAATAATATAACCACGGCAGCAATCGAAAGCACAGACCTCTGGGTGTGAGCTGAATGCAAGTAAATACACAAGACGTGAACTCCTTTAATTTATTAACTATAACATAATACACTATTTACATTAAAGAAAAATGAACAATAATTGAATTAAACAATATTTGAATTAAACATATTTGGAATAAAATATTTGGGCGCCAATCACCTTTAAATTGGTGATGAATAAAAAGCGTAAAATCTTACACCTAATAAGTAATTGATATTAAATGCAAAAAATAGTAAACGGTTAATTTGTTATCGAGTATGATTCCCGAAAAGTTTTAATAACTGAATTTAATTAATGTGAATGTAAAATGTAGTAACTTAATTCCAGTTGACTCACCACATGATATGACGTTATCGTATATCTTCTATTTTTAGCACATACTTTGTTGAAGTGATAAAATTCTTCTAAAGGAATGTAGATTTCCAAACACAACAGCAAGAATAAAACCAATGTATAAATCCAATGACGGAAAATCCAGTAATTAAAAGACAAAACCAAAATAAAAGATCCAGTAAAAACCGAAATAAACGAAAAGATCCAGTAAAATAAAAGATCCAGTAAACGAAAAGACCCTAAATATAAATAATTAGAATGGTTTTTTAAATGACATGATGTACTCACGCTGCTTAGCAACGGCTTTGAACCAACTTCCTTTGTCTAATTATTGCGTAACATTGCGAAGTCACTAAAAATGTTGAATTCAATAGAAAAATTATATCAAAATAACAGTAAACTCACCAACAATTAGATAGAATGTAGAAGAATTAAATTGCATGGGTTTTTACGCTATAATCAAGAAAATTTGTCTTCCTTTCATCACTGACGTGAACTACGCAAGATTGTTCAAACGGAAGTGCAAGCTTAAGCTACATCCCAGGTAGATTTGAAACAACGCGACGTTGCCAAACTGAATAAATTTACGTGCAATATTAGTTGCAAAAAATAAACGAATGTAAAATTGAATTTTAATGTAATGAACTCTAACGGGACGTTACAAATAATATGTCGCGTACAGATAAATTTAATCGTAAGGTTTCTTTTTCCTATCCAGTAGTAGATTAGCTTAATCCTAGTACAATGTCTACTCCAAAACATATTTCTGAGCAACCTTATGTTAATAAATGCCAAACTTTCCATTTCATTTTACCGCAACGTTTGATTTTCAACCTAATTTTGTAAACAGTCAGATGGCTCTTTATAAATGAAACGTTTATATTGATGATACAACAAGCGTTGCTAGTTTTATGGAAAGAATTAAAGAATTAAGGCAAGCTTGAAATATTTCTAAATTTCAGTTGTTTCAGTCAGCTGTGAAGTTTTTTAGAGGTGATGCGTTATTGTGGTATAAGCCTAGAAAATATATATCTATAGATTGGGACGATCTGCTTTCTAAATCAAGAGACAATTTTTTACCTTTAGATTACAAATACAATTTGTGTGAAGACATTCGTAACCAAACACAGGGCGAACATGAAAAATTAGTTTTATACGTATCAATTATGGAAAACCTTTTTCATAAGTTAACAAAACCACCTTCCGAGGAGGAACGTGTTCACATTACTAAACGACATTTGTTGCCTGCAATACAAAAAGCTCTGGCTTTACAGCAAATAATAACTATCAAAGAACTTATTTAGTACGGTAGAGCTGTTGAAGAAAGTTATTGGAGGGCACAACAATACCATCCGCCACCCACTAATCCAAAGTTAATGTAGGAACCTGGTCTTGCATATCGAAAACCAGCTATGTTACGAACGAATACAAACGAAATGTCTGTGTCGGCTACTCAAAGAGAAACTTTACTACAAAAATGTTGGAACTGTAATCAAACTGGTCATTATCGAAATGCTCTCAGAGAACAAAAACGGTTACTGTGTTTTCGATGCGGTAATGGATTTACAGTAAAATCCTGCCTACATTGCTCGGTTTGTTAGGTCACTAAGTAGCCAAATAGTTGACCCATTACAACATAATTCGGCTGATAAACAATTCCAACATCAAGTTTTGTTAAATTATATTTTGGCTCATGCCAAAGGAGATTAACGACCTTATCTAAAAATTTCAATTTTAGGACGCTCTATGTTTGAACTTCTTGATTCAGGAAGTAGTTCAACTTTAGTAGGCCAACGCGGTTTTAAAATGCTAATTGATTTAGGTTTTAAACTAAATTCGACAAAAATTAGTAAGTGTGGACAAAAATGTTCTTCGATAGGAATTGTAGAAGCACCACTGTGTTTAGTTGACAAAGTACGTATTATAGATGTTTTAGTTGTTGCAGAACTGTCTAGTACACTTATTTTGGGAATGGATTTTTGGTTAGCAATGGACGTTGTACAGGATCTGAAAAGAAATGTCTAGCATTTTGGTGAATTATCTGAAACTAAATTGATGGAAATTTCAATTGGAAAATTTAATAAGAGATAAGTTTATAGTGATGGAAAACGGACTGGGATACACTACCGAAGTGGAACATGAGATGTTAGTTGAACGCAATACGATTCCAATAAAGCAGCGGTATTACCCAGTTTCGCCTTTTAAACAAAAAATCATAGACACGGAATTAAAAAATATGTTAGATATAGATGTTATTGAACCTTCAAAAAGTGTATGGTCTTCTCCTGTTCTTTTAGTTCCTAAATCACAAGATCAAGGCTACCGATTTTGTGTAGACTATCGAGCATTAAATAAAGAAACTAAAAAGGACGCATACCCTTGACCGTATGTTTCTTCTATTTTAGATAGGCTTCGAGGAGCTAAATATTTAAGTTCAGTAGACATAAAATCCGCTTACTGGCAAATTCCTGTTAAACCATCAAGTAGAGAATATACGGCTTTTACTGTTCCGGGGCGAGTGTTGTATCAATTTAAGCGAATGCCATTTGGATTAACAAATACGTCTGCGTGTTGGCAACGACTAATCGATAAAGTAATTGGTGTAGATTTAGAACCATAAGTTTATGTTTACTTAGACGATATCATTATTATTTCACCCGATTTTAATACGCATTTAGATATCTTAGCCAAAGTTTTTGATCGTTTAATTAATGCTGGTCTAACAATGAGTTTAAGTAAATGTAAATTTTGCAGATCTAAAGGTACCACTTCCAAAAAGTATTACTGAGGTACGTCGATTTTTAGGGATGTGTAGTTGGTATAGAAGATTTATTGCAAATTTTTCTAGTCTTACTGCTTCTATATCAAAGTTAGTCAGGAAAAATGTATCTTTTAGTTGGTCTTCTGATTGTGAATCTGCTTTTCATCAAATAAAGCAACTACTAATTTCCGCAACCCATTCTTACTTGTCCAGATTTTAATAGACCGTTTATATTACAGACCGATGCTGTTCTTATCCAAAACTATGAAAATGACGATAAAGTTATTTCTTTTTATCTCGTTCTTTACCAAACAGGAAAGAAATTTTTCAACAACGGAGAGAGAGTGTTTAAGCGTTATATGGGCAATTGAAAAGTTACGTCATTATCTAGAAGGAACAACGTTTACCGTTATTACTGATCACGCGTCTCTTATTTGGTTGAATAATCTTAAAGACCCGTGTGGGCGATTAACCAGGTGGGCACTTCGTTTCCAACCATATAACTTTACTATAATACATCGCAAAGGTAAAGAAAATATTTTTCCTGATTTTCTTTCTAGAGCTGTACTCGTTGCTGTTAACACATTTGAAACAAGTACTCCAAATAATGACTTTTTAGACACCGCTGAGCTTTGGTATCTCAATTGAAACGAGAACATTATAAAACACCCTCATTTCATCGGACGCAGATTACTAGAAAATCGTGGTGCCAAAAGATAAAAAGAAAATTCTTTTGCACGAATTTCATGACGACGTAAAATCTGGACATATTGGTGTGTATAAAGTCTGTAAGAAATTACAACAACGATATACATGGCCAAAGATGAAAGCCGACGTGGCTAAGTACATACGTCAGTGTCAAGTTTGTGCTGCTCAAAAGCCTGAACAAAACTCACCAGCTGGTCTAATGGGATTACGACCTTCTGTAACTAAACCATGGCAATTAATCAGTTTAGATTTTATAGGCCCTTTATCTCGTTCGGTTCGTGGAAATACTCAGATACTTGTTGTTAGTGATTATTTTAGCAAATTTGTTTTATTGTTTCCATTACGATCTGCTAATGCTAAATCTTTTTGTCACATTGTGGAAGATAATGTGTTTTTAATGTTTGGTGTTCCTCAGATTATTATTTGTGATAATGGTGTCCAAATGCGTAGCAAAGAATTTTAGCAATTATGTGAAAAATATAAAACAAAAATTTCTTATACGCCTCTTTATTATCCCAGAGCAGATCCTTGTGAACGAGTTAATCGTGTAATTAAAACAATGATTTCTTGTTATATTTAAAAATGATCATCGTAAATGGGACGAAAACTTAGCTGCGATAGGTTGTGCCATTCGTACATCTACTAGTGAAGCAACTGACTATTCACCGTTTTTCGTTAATTTCGGTAGAGAATATGTCCTTGAAGACAACCATTATTTTCACAATATTGGTAACGCTATACCTACATCTTATCAAATACAAATAAATAGAAGAATCTTAAGATTTCAAAAGTTGTATAAAGATGTATCGGATAAAATTCTTTCTTCCCAGAAACGTTATCGATAAACTTGCGTCGTAGACCAGTACAGTATGTAGTTGGAGTGTGGAGGAAAAATAAAGTCCTCTCAGATGCTAAAAATCATATTAACGCCAAACTGTGTTCAAAATTTATAGGACCATTCATCGTCAGCAAAAAGGATGGATATTATCAGCTTTCTGACGATCATGGTAATAACAAAGGTCGTTGGCATGTTCAAGATCTTAAACCTTTTTTTTCGGAAACTTCTTAGATTAGTCTGTTTTCTTCGTGTATATAAATTCCATTTTATTTTATTACTGTATATTTTTTCTGTTTTCTGTATATCTTGTTACGGTTAAGTTGTAATATAGAATAATTTCGGTAATTTTTTTCTTAATTTGCCTCTTTCAAAGTTGGGGGAGAATGTAACGTTCACTTTGTTTAGTATTGAACCCTGTATATGTGCGTATTTATATTATAAAATAGTAAATTCCTGCAAAAATCTTATTGTTCAAGAAAGTTTAACACATTGAATGTCACTTGCAAGTTGAATTTTACAACGTTAAGTTTCGAAAACCATATGTGAATGTTGTTGGTCAATTAGTACTTAATTAGTTGTACGTTTCCTTTGTGGGGATAAATCAGCAACTATTCTGAATTATACAGAAGCGGTTTTTT
The DNA here is from genome assembly GCA_035610365.1 of Aquatica leii. Classification (NCBI taxonomy): domain Eukaryota; kingdom Metazoa; phylum Arthropoda; class Insecta; order Coleoptera; family Lampyridae; genus Aquatica; species Aquatica leii. The sequence goes on from CM069439.1 coordinate 32,951,269, forward strand.
GTACCGTATTCAAATCGCCTGCTTCTGGGTACCTTGTCGTAGAGGATCATAAAAAATCGTTTTTATTCGAACTTACAATCATATTGATACATTCTTTTTACCCTGTGTGAGGTTTTTTTTCCTGGTTATTGCATTTTTCCAGTGTTACACTACTTATCCTAAGTGCTATAAAATATCGTTCCAGAAAAAGACACTGGCCGCCACCTTTTTTTAGTTTATCAGTGGGTTTCAAACGGATAGTTTTGCTTGTCAAAAATAAGATAAGATGTGTGTGTATCGTCTTTATAGCATAGACTTAGGCATAATAAATTATTTTGTTTGATATTTATCCTGTAGGAATCACAAAGCTAAATATTTCATAACATAAAAATTTATTAAACTTTGTAAATCCAACATATATATGATCATATAATTGGGTAAATTTAAAAGCCTGTCTTATACCGGTTTAAAGTGAATTTATTTATTTTTCAATATATATGCCTAAATCTCTAACCATTTTTTTGCTGCTTAAAGTTTGAGACTCTTATATCCAGTAACTGGTGTTTCCGTTCTTTTTTTAAGGCTAGCTGGGAAATTATTATTTTTTTTTTTTTAAATTATTTAATGCCAAGTAATTTGGTTTTTTGGGAAAATTCTACGCTTGAGATTTTTAGATCGTGGCATAGTAAATTCATGATTACAATTCATTTCATTTGATTGTAATGACATTTTCACTTCTTTTATTGCACAAAATGAAATCTCGGCAAGACCCGATCAGGTCAGTTATAAACTTTTGAGTGATACTAAAGCTTGGCAGTGCCCTGCGGCTAACAAATGCGTTAGTTTGTCACTTACATTATATAAATCTTTGACTACATGAACCATTTCGTTCAAAGTTACGATATCCATATCTTCCGAATCACCATTGAAATTAGGTGTCAACTCAAACAATTCTTTATTGCTGAATGATTTATTTTTCCTCAATTTGCCACGTTCTTTTTCTACTTAGGCATCTTTTTGTTTTTGAAAACTTAATATTTAACACATAGTTTGCTTATTTATTTCACTGACATTGACTTGAGTTGATTCTTCGCCCTTCGTTGTTTCCTCTTTTCATCACGTTTTTTTCACCCTCGTGGTCTCGAAAAATGGATGTCAAAATCAAAAAAATATATCTACTTTTTCTCATCGTTTCCACTGAATTGTAGGGGGGCTTCCAATTGTATAAGAAAAATGCTAACTAAAATTGTAGTCATTTAATTCAACACAAAATACACAATAGACCAAAGTTTAACAAAAACCATCATCTTTCTGCGTACACATCCCTCTTTCATTGGGAGTGCCTCTTGTCTAGACACCGACAAAACTAGAGGGAGATTCAAATATAATCACGACAATATATCAGTTATTTCTGTCTATTTAAAATAATATTTTTAATATTCTTATTCACTCACATGTCGTTTACAATATGTATTACTAATTACACTAAATATTAGAAAGTTTGTTTTCTGTTTTATTTTTTGCCCTTATTACATTATAAAGCACTTTACATACTTTGATAAAATAGTACATTTTTAAGAAATCTTTGAATAGAAATAAATATCTTTGATGTTTGATATTGCTATTGATGTTGCAAAAATGCTTTCGATATTAAAATTGATATAGTTTAAATTGTAATAGTGTGATATTTTTTAGTTTTAAAAAATCAATGTTTTTATTTTGTCGAATGTACTTATGTATCGTTTTATTCTATCACACCCCAACAGTTTCAACGTTAATAATTGATAAAAATAGTCGATGAAAGGGTTATTACTACTACAAATACACAAAAAAACAAATGTTAGTTTATTTAAAAACGTCAAGTTTCTCTTAATTAAATAACGTATGCAGTCTTTTTTTTCACACACTTTAAAGTTGCCTCAAAACGAATTTGTTTTTTTAAGCTTTTGGTAATAAAATAAGTTTTGTATTATTTGCTGACAATCACATGCTAGAAAATAAAGATGTCTAATTCAAATATTTTGTTTTTAGGAATTGATAAGGACTGAACGAGCTCGTGAATTACAAGAGCAACGTATGGCGGAAGAAGCTGCAGCTCAAGCAGCGGCTCTTAAAGATAATGGTGGTGTATTTAGAAATCAAGCGTAAGTGTCGCAGGTTTTTTGTTACAAAAGTTTACTTTGTTTCGCCATGAATCAATTTGTAATTATTAAACTTAAATTGAGTAACAATTGAATGTAATTTGCAACTAAATTAACTAAGAGGCAAAGCTGACTAAAGAAATATTATTTTCAGTAGCCTACATGACATGAATTATAATTACGACCCGGAAGGACATGACGAGCAGAATGAAAATTACGAAGGACACTCTGGCATTATGGTTTTTCCCGATCTATTAGCCGACTCGTATCAAAATAAGTTACAGATGGAGGACTATTACGATAGAGACGGATCTTATCCAAGATCGCACAGCTCAGCTTTATTTGGAAGCAGCTCTCTTAACGTAAGTTTTGTTTTGTTTATCATAGAAATCATTTTGCGGTTTTTACAAACAACTTATTTAAGATAAAATAAAAATTTAATTTTTGCCACAGCTTAAATTATAAAATATAACGCTGGTGGGCGTCATAATCTACGTAAAATTAATTTAACTGAACCTTTCTTTAATGGCTACGACATTAACACTCCCACGAACTTATAATTGCATTTGGTAAAAATCTCTTTTTTCCAGAGTTGTGCAAGTTAGTAAGTAAACAAACGATGTTGAAAACTTTTTCCTTTTAGTAAATAAAAAATTTAATTATTTCAACTAGAGCACAGCTATCAAGTTTTATGTAAAAAACGCAAATAAATCGTTCGTACACTTTTAATTGGAATGCATTAAACCAGGATTTTTAAATCTGTCAACGTCGTCTGTATCAGTCATTAAACAAAAAATTAAATTATAAAACTGCGCGTTTTTTTTTCTTTCAGTTTTAATCGCACTTGTAGCATCGCTGTCTATTTGTATAACAAGAACAATAAAGACTGTTGTTTTTGTCATAGAGATAGTAGACAACGCTTGAAAATGCATTTAATTATTTATCAACGGTAGTAACTTACTATTACACAAGTTAAACAAAAGTTTATTTCAGAGCATTTGTGTGCAAAAGTACATTGTTATCTATAATTTTTTTTATAAGCTCTAATTTTACATAAACAATTTTTGACAGCAAATACTTATTTTAAATTAAAAAAAGTAACAAAGGGTATAGTTTAACAATACTAAGAAAACTTAATCTAACGACTCTTCCAAGCTTTAAAGCACAAAAACTGTAAGCTATTCTCTAATCGCCTAAATCATCAATTATCAATCGAACTAAATAAATACAAACATGACTAGTATATCTTTTGCAATTTTCTTTTGAAGAGGGTGTTATTGCAGTATTTTCTAAATCAATTTTTGTGTTAATAGCAAATACACTTTTATGCTTATTTTGTAATGTACCATTTTCACCTTCTTAAGGATTATCTCATATTACGTCGACATTGATCTCATATAAGTCGGAAAAGTAACATCTTTTAAGGCTCTTTACGATGCTATCACTAAAAATTTGAATGCAAACTTTAATTATAAATAGGCAAAACGTAATTAAGTTGTTGTTTAGTTTTGTCCGTTAAAGTAAAACTATTTTCTTGAAGCTTTTTTTACATATAACAAATCATTTACATTTTTAATTGGAAACTGTTTTTTTCCATGAAACTGTTTTTTTTATTTTAATTTTAAATAATGCAAGTTTTGTGCAAAAACAGCTAATATTGTACGTGTTTCTAAATATTTCTTGACGTTGCTTTCTTCTATTTTCTATTGTGTTTTAAAGTAGTAGTTCTACAGAAACTTCAATATATGCTTGCAAATATGCGTTAAAATGATTAAAAATAGCAGTTAAATATGCAAATTGAAAAGTATTTTATTTGAGTTAAAGATACATGAGAATATATTGGATAAAATGTTTTATTGTTTGTAACTAGGATTTTTTTAAAATACCAAGGAAGTTTTGTTAACAAAAAGTAGGTTTTTTAGTTTTGGTAATTTACTAACAATACTTTCTATTTGAACACTGTCTTTTAACAAGAGTTCCTTAATTTCCAATTTTAGTATAGCTTTTGATATACCACTTAAATTCAATAAAAACGTCTTCCCATATATCTTTCTTCTTGTTTGAAACATTTCCAGCTTCTGCTGTACTCTGAGCTGCTTCGGGATCGAATTGATTAATAACGTGCTTAATAAGTTCAAAATTTGGAACGTAATATAAAGCAACTTTGACCCAAGTACCCTATCATGTCACAACTAGAGATGAAGACAAACTAACAGTATGAGCAATTTCCCTAAACTTGGTCACACGAGACGGTGCTTTTTAAAGCACTTTCTTTACTGAAGATATCAATTAATTAACACTTGGATATGCAAAGTATGTGCCATTAATGTGAATCATTTTTAATACAGTAGGTCAATTTTTATTTGGAATATACTGCAACAATATCAAAAATTACGAAAACCCGTTACGACAATACCGAAGGAGAACCAAATTGACAAGCTCATTGGCGCACTCTCACTTACCCTTTACCTTACTGCCATTCCAATTTTAAAAATGTGAATTACAACCTCCCGCTTCTCATACATCGTTAAAAAAATATATAAAATTATGAGTTCTATTATCTCAATAACGACAATCAGGAGAAGCAGGTAAAAGTTTTTTGTAATTTTGTTTTATTAAATGTATTCGTTTGGGCCTTTTACTAACTGTTTACAGGTATTTACAAAGGATAAAAAGAAATCTAGCGGTGTCAATCGCGTTTTCCTGAATAAGGCTCATCTAGCCACGACGTAACGCACCATCCAGTTGAAGGTAAAACAGATTTGCTTCTAATCGCAGCGCGCCATCTATTTGATCTACCAAAGTTTTAAAAATCAACAGCTCTATCGTGTTTTTAAGCAAATTCGCCAAAATATCACCTGTAAGGTTTCCATTCAGAGACAAAAGTCCAACAATTTTATCTACTAGAATGCCAGCCCAAATATTTAGTTGAAAAAGATTGTGCATTTATCAAAAAAACAGATGTTTTTTTTTAAATGTTAGAATATTGTTTAAATTTTTCAATCATAGTTTCGGAAAACTGAATTTGTCTATCAAGATCATCGTTCCTTAGTTCTTGAAGGATGTGCATTTTGCACTTTCCGAACTGATTTATGTAACACTTCTTAATTCTGCAACGTTGTTGAGCATATGGCGACTTGACCCAAAATTTCAATTTGCGCTCCTTCATTCAGAGTTCTTGGCTGCTTTACCTTGATATTTACTACAGAATCAGTGACTTCAAATTTCCGCAAAAGAAGTCGCACGTAAACATTGCTGACATTTTTATCCAGACGCTTTGCATGGAACGCTTTAGCCTCCCGTAAACATGGGTGTAACTAAACAACTATGAGAAGCCTAAAGCTTAGTTCATGGTAAAGCATGTTTTTTAATTATATCCTATTGTACATAAAAAGATATTACTATGTGTCAGTTACATTGTTCTTGAGTGTGACCTGAAGAGGTCTGAGACACACCCAGGCTCTCCTGTAGTTGCGCAGGTGCCCTTAAAGTACATCGATGTTCACTTGCCTAAAGATAAATTATTTCAACTCGTTCAGCAACAGAGTATACCATTTTTACAAATTCTTTTCAAAAAAACAGTTTATATAAAATATAACAATGACACACTTGAATATAACATGAGTAAAAAGTTTTAACAAATACCTTTGATAAAACAAAATTACAAAAAACTTTTATCTGCTTGTCCTGATTCCTCGTTATTGAGATAATATAACTCAGAATTGTACCAGAGCATTTTCAAAAATAATTGAACTGGATATTCTCGGAGATACAACATGTAATAACTGTCCCAAAAATAAAAAACCAGTTTAAAGGTAACCAATTACGAGCGGCTTTATCGAGACAAAGAATCGATTTTCAGTTTGCGGCATTTAATTATTACAAAGACTGCGACTACAGTAATCATCACAATGTTGTGATGGGGCCGATGGTAAAGTCAAGTTGTCACCGCTGGTTGAGCCATCTGAACCACTTATAAGCTACGTTTCTGGCAACACAACTTTGTCCAAGCATTTTTTTGAAAATATTCGGAAATACAATTAGAGTTTTCAAAAGACTTTGTTTGAAGCTACAAACATTGTTAGCAATACAAATTTGTCTGTTTTTTTCGTTTTCTTATTTGTTTTTTTGTGTTTACATAAAAAAATACATCAAAAATAAAATATTTCTCCAAGTTTTACGCAAACATTCAAGGTGCTGCTTCTAACATCAGATTTCAAGTTTTTCAAAAATGAAATTGCGTGTCGAAGATTATATTCATTTGCGCGATGCAATAGCAAATGATGGAACCGCTGCCAACATTGGTCAAATGTGCATACTTCTTGCTTCGTATACTGAAAGCCCAACACATATGCATGAGTATACTCAAGATCCTATGTTTGAAGATACGGATAATCAGATCTTTTCATCATATTTACGTGCAATTCAGCTTGGTCGGAAATTAAAGATTTGCTATCCTCTGGTCAGTCATCGCATAACAGCTAGAGATAACGATAAAATCACTCAATTTTAGATGGGTCGTTACATCAGCAGTAATGAAGCTGTCTGGAGAATTCTTGGTTTCAGTATTTACGAATGATATCAGCCACAAAATACAACAATTACGGCTTTTTTTCATTTGTGTCAAGCTGATAATTTTGCAAAAACATTACGAAATCATGAAGTTCCAAAATATTACACTTGAAACACAACAAGCAAAATGTTTTACAGAATAAAACGAGGCGCAGCTGTTTTAGGCTATGCTGTTGTTCTTGTATCTGATGCATTGGGTTGAGTATATACTGTAAATCTAAATAACGCTGAGTACTTCTATTTGAGATTGTTGCTTGACATAGTTCAAAGTCCAACAGCATTCCAAACTTTGACAACAGGTCACAAATTCTGATCCAAAAAATCTTTGGGAAAAGCGCAAAGAAAGCATGAGTAACGATATACTAAGACAAGCACGTAGAAAAATCCGAATGTGAAAATCCAGTTTTTGGATGGAACGTTTAATGAAGTACTCATACAACTTGAGGATAGATGTATTTCGAACAAGAAAATTCTTTGCCAGCCTGGACTACTAGCACCGGCGCGTGATCGAAACAATGTTCACGACAGAGATTTAGTACGTAAACGGCAATATAATTCTGATAAATTGTACCATTTTGTTTTCTGAATCAACTGTTGACTGCTAATCAAAAAATTCAAAGATATCGCAAATCTTGCAATTATGCGAAGGTGTTGAAAACAAACGCGTATCTATTTCTGTAATTAGTATAATTATGTTTATTCACTGCTGAGTGAAATTAAGACTTTTTAAAACATAAAACAAATCATAAGGAATATCTTGTTTAATAATAATAAACACTGCATCCAAAAAATGCAAAAAATGAATTAAAATTAGGCACCACCGCAAGATCTAGATTTGTTTCATCTGAGCGTTTTATTGTTTGGTTACACGAACCTTTGAATCAAGCATCTTATAAGTGTTTTCAACACTAAAATAGTTTTAAAAAAAGTTATGCAACACGTAGCAAACAAAACTGGTGAAATTATTTTCATTGACGCACTTGGAGACAGTGGAAAAACATTCTTGCTCAATTTGATGCTCGCTGAAATTCGATCAGAAAATAAAATTGCATTGTGTAGAATAGCATCCGCCTTACTCAATGATGGGCATTCAGTTTTGGATAATAATTGTAATTTAGTCTCATGGAACAGAAACACTACACAACTTTCTAGATCACATCAACCAGTTAGATCTCAACATCAAATTCTCCATAGAAAAGGAAACAAGCAGAAGCAGTAATTTGAAGGATTTGTAGCATCTCCTCAAACTTTAGTATTTGCTAATTAGCATTTATAAAAATATGTTCAGCGATGTATCATTTACATTTTTGAAGTTGGGAGTGACCGGGGTGAAAAAACTTTTTGTAATTTTTGATACACTTTTCGTAGCAAATTCCTGTCTGCTACAAGAGATTGAGAGCATCGTTAAAAAATGTATAAAGTGTCGTATGATTTACTTTTTCTAATACCTTCATTGTTAGTAAATACAATTTAATTTTTTTCTTCTTCAACGCATAACACTCAAATAAACAATTTGCAATGCTTTGATGTCGTTTCATCTAACGATATTCTAATCGGTTTGTTTCAAAATTTCTCTCTCTCTTAATTCTTGTGGGGAAAAATTGGGTAAGACAGGGTACTTAGACTTTGATCTTGGATATTTCTGAAAGTATCGATAAAAACAAGCATTCCTTAAACTGGGTAACATGTTGAAGCATTGGGTTTTGAAAATTAAGGCCATAATTCACATTGAATTACATTCAATTTAATAAAAAATTTTTAGTTGTCATGTAAAATCCCAACCGGTCGAGTAAAATGGGATTGATAGTTGGGCAAAATGGGAAAGTCATCTATATTCATATATTATGTATCAAAATTATTTTATTAATGTTTCACAGCTAAAACAAACTAAATTCTGTAAAAAACAAATAAACAAACATAGGAAGTTACCAGCCATCTGAAACAACAAAAAATGAAAAGACTTCTAAGTTAGAACAAAAACCACAAATGTAAATTTCTAGATGTAACTTAGCACAAGCCTCATGGTACCATTGTCGGCACCTTATGCATCCCTTTTCAGATTTTGATGTTGAATAGGTTTTGCCGCAAATTAGGTAAGCTGGATCGTCTTCACTAGATGATGATTCTGACGAGTGAAGCTCGGTAGGACTAGGTGGAAAATGCTTTTGTCGCGTTTTTCTTTTTCTGAAGTGTAGCTAGTTGTTTGCACAGTTTTCTCTTGACAAGCTATTCTTTTCCCTTAAGGATAAGTTGTAAAGCCAATGCGTTTTTATACAAGCTATCTGTTAGAATTGCCGTTTTTCCTCGTTGCACATTCCGTTTCTGTTTCCCAACTGGAGGCAATTTTATTAATTTTTTCGGACTCACCGCAAAACTCACCGAAGGCACATCCTCGCGTTTCTTGGATTCGGTTGGGAGCACAGATTTGTCTTGGCAAGAAGAAGGTGGTGTTTGCGTTCTTCCAGTCTCAGCTGTTGTAAATATTCATTTGTCAAAGATATCTCGGTTCAATGGGTAAATACCCGTCTATTAACCGCTGTGTCAACGGAAGTGGCTCTCTTGAATGTGCCACCAAAGAGCTTCCTGACTTGATAAATTGTAACACGTCGACCAGCATGTAAACGACAACATTTTTTTACTTCTTCTGAGTAATAATGACTCAAGGTAGTCATGAAGGCAACGTCAAGGAGATTGCATCCGATGAGTGCAGTGTGGCAGGAAGCACAACAATATGACATTGCTCGAGTGAGTGAAGTTATATAAATACCTGTAAACAATGAGTAAAAAGCTTTAACAAATACCTTTGATAAAACAAAATTACAAAAAGTTTTTATCTGCTTGTCCTGATTCACGTTATTGAGATAATAGAACTCAGAATTGTACTAGAGCATTCTCAAAATAATTGAGCTAGATATTCTCGGAGATACGACATGCAATAACTATCCCAAAAATAAAAATTTTTCATCACGAACAGTGTAATTTGAAGGATTTGTAGCATCTCCTCAAACTTTAGTATTTGCTAATTAGCATTTATAAAAATATGTTCAGCAATGTATCATTTACATTTTTGAAGTTGGGAGTGACCGGGGTGAAACAACTTTTTGTAATTTTTGATACACTTTTCGTAGCAAATTCCTGTCTGCTACAAGAGATTGAGAGCATCGTTAAAAAATGTAACAAGTGTCGTATGATTTACTTTTTCTAATACCTTCATTGTTAGTAAATACAATTTATTTTTTTCTTCTTCAACGCATGACACACAAATAAACAATTTGCAATGCTTTGATGTCGTTTCATCTAACGATATTCTAATCGGTTTGTTTCAAATCTCTCTCTCTCTCTCTCTCTTAATTCTTGTGGGGAAAAATTGGGTAAGACAGGGTACTTAGACTTTGATCTTGGATATTTCTGAAAGTATCGATAAAAACAAGCATTCCTTAAACTGGGTAACATGTTGAAGCATTGGGTTTTGAAAATTAAGGCCATAATTCACATTGAATTACATTCAAGTTAAGAAAAAATTTTTAGTTGTCATGTAAAATCCCAACCGGTCGAGTAAAATGGGATTGATAGTTGGGCAAAATGGGAAAGTCATCTATATTCATATATTATGTATCAAAATTATTTTATTAATATTTCACAGCTAAAATAAAATAAATTCTGTAAAAAACAAATAAACAAACATAAGGAGTTACCAGCCATCTGAAACAACAAAAAAATAAAAAGACTTCTAAGTTAGAACAAAAACCACAAATGTAAATCTCACAATTTTCTAGATCTACATTAGCACAAGCCTCATGGTACCATTGTCGGCACCTTATGCATCCCTTTTCAGATTTTGATGTTGAATAAGTTTTGCCGCAAATTAGGTAAGCTGGATCGTCTTCACTAGATGATGATTCTGACGAGTGAAGCTCGGTAGGACTAGGTGGAAAATGCTTTTGTCACGTTTTTCTTTTTCTGAAGTGTAGCTAGTTGTTTGCACAGTTTTCTCTTGACAGGCTATTCTTTTCTTCTTATTCTTTCTTTCTTATATTCTTTCTTAAGGGTAAGTTGTAAAGCCAATTCGTTTTTATACAATCTATCTGTTAGAATTGCCGTTTTTCCTCGTTGCACATTCCGTTTCTGTTTCCCAACTGGAGGCAATTTTATTAATTCTTTCGGACTCACCGCAAAACTCACCGAAGGCACATCCTCGCGTTTCTTTAATTCGGTTGGGCGCACAGATTTGTCTTGGCAAGAAGAAGGTGGTGTTTCCGTTCTTCCAGTCTCAGCTGTTGTAAATATTCATTTGTCGAAGATATCTCGGTTCAATGGGTAAATACCCGTCTTTCGAAATCTATTAACCGCTGTGTCAACGGAAGCGGCTTTCTTAAATGTGTCACCAAAGAGCTTCCTGACTTCATAAATTGTGACACGTCGACCAGCATGCAAACGACAACACTTTTTTACTTCTTCTGAGTAATAATGACTCAAGGTAGCCATAAAGGCAACGTGAAGAGGATTGCATCCGATGACTGCAGTGTGGCAGGAAGCACAACAATATGACATTGCTCGAGTGAGTGAAGTTAATAAACTCCATATTGTTCGTGTGCGTGGCGTGGTCATCTAGCAACAGCAAAACAAGCCTGTCTTTAGAAGGTTTTGTTAATTCTACGAACCTTTGAAACCATTTGAGACATATAAAATCTTAAGCTTTCACGGTTGTTATGTTTATGATTATAAGCGACTTTCGGCTTAGACCGCGTCGCAGATAAACACTCAGACTTAGGCTTGGTCCTAGTCTGTTCTTGAGAGCCAAAACAAGAAGTAGAACTTGGTCTTTGCCGTATTGTCGTTCGTGAACCCAAACACTGGCGTTTCGCAAGGCATTGCAGCTTGCATCTTCAGAGTGGTAAATGTCAGTGACATTTACCACTCTTTTAACTACGACGCGGTCTAAGCCGAAAGTCGCTTATAATTATAAACATTTGAAACACATATCTTTTTGCATCCAACCAGAAAAGCGAAATTCTGCGGTGTTTCTAAGTGGAGTGTCGTCAAAAAGCTCTGTTTTTAATTGGACTATAGGAAACACAAACATATTAGGCATAAAATTTCCGGCTACGCTTATGCATGTTTCTACTGTAACGAGAGTTCCTGTGTTCACAGAAACTAATCCTCCCACCTGTTTTTTCCCACGCAGACCTAAAACTTTTGACACTTTTTTTAGGAACTGTAGTAATGCTTGTGTCATTTACGTTTCATATGCACTTTGGAGCAAAGTTGTACCTGTCGTATAAATCATTCAAAAGTTTGAAAAAATTTGCCACAGAAACTTTGTTGAATCCCATAGTCCAAGCTCCAAAAATCTATATAACCATGCCTTTCAGACTATTTCTTTGTCTCGATTGAAACTAAGCGTCAAATTATTTTTTCCGCCAAATCGTATGCTAAATGGCGTAATTTATTCAAGCTTAGGGTAAATAATCGAGCTTTCATTGGAAGAATCTATTCAACAAGTTCATTTTCTTGAATTTCATTAAAGACAGGTTTATGCCTACCAACATGAAAATATTGAGCAGTTTTTTATAGTCCGTTCGACTATCTATCATTTCGTCGATTGCATTCTGCAAGTTCTGCTCATTTGCCGGACATGGACTTCTTGACAAACCATCAGCGTTCCGATGACTGCTTCCGGCACGGTGTTCTGTGTCACAGTCATACTTTTGCAGTCTCTCGATCCATCTTGCCACTTGTCCTTCCGGGTTACGGAACTGCAGTAGCCATTTTAAAGCGGCGTGGTCGGTTCTCAGTAAAAATTTTTGTCCGTACAAATACTTGTAGAAATGTTCGATGGACTTAACGACTGCTAACAGCTCCCTCCTAGTCACGCAATAATTCCTTTCTGGCCTGAACAAAACCTTGCTAAAATACGCGATAACTTTTTCTTGTCCATCTTGAACCTGCGAAAGGACCGCGCCTATGGCTAGATTGCTTGCGTCGGTATCCAGAACAAATTTTCCATCTTCTCTTGGATATCTCGAAATTGGCGAAGTGACTAGGGTTTGTTTTAGTTGATGGAAATAATTTTCGCAGTCTTCATTCCATCTAAATTTTGCTCTTTCTTCCGTCAATTTCGTCAATGGTTTGGCAATATTAGCAAATCCGGGTACAAATCGTCTATAATAGGTGCACAACCCAAGGAAACTTCGGACCTGATGTTTGTCGATTGGTCTTGGCCATGCTTGCACTGCTCGGATTTTGTCTGGGTCAGCCTTTACTCCATCTCTAGATACGACGTGGCCAAGGTATTGCACTTTTTTCTTAAATACGTGGCACTTCTTTGGGCTCAGTTTGAGGTTAGCCCCACGTAGTCGCTGTAACACTTTTTTCAAATTGTTCAAGTGTTCTTCAAACGACCTTCCAACCACGATCACGTCGTCCAAGTAAACCAAGCACGACTTCCAAGACAGTCCGCGGTAGATGGTCTCCATCAAACGCTCGAATGTTGCAGGAGCGTTACACAGGCCGAAGGGCATCACAGTGAACTGCCACAACCCAGTTCCAATTGTAAAAGCTGTTTTTTCACGATCCTTGGGTTCCAATTCTACCTGCCAGTAACCACTCTTTAAATCTAACGTGGAAAACCACTGGGATCCTGACAGGGTGTCTAACGTATCGTCAATTCTGGGTAAAGGGTAACTGTCCTTTTTGGTCACGTCGTTTAGCTGTCGGTAGTCTACGCAAAACTTCGTTGATTCATCCTTCTTCTTCACGAGTACCACTGGGGATGCCCATGGGCTACTTGAGGGTTCAATCACGCCTTCTCTCTCCATATCCGTAATTATTTGTTCGGCTTCTTTTCTTTTTGCCAAAGGAAGTCTGCGTGGATGTTGTCGTATCGGCCGAGCGTCTCCGGTATTAATTTTATGTTTCACCACATTAGTTCTTTCTTTGGAACCACTCTCCAGCGCGAACACATCTTGATACTCTTCGATCAACACTTTAACTTTAGCCAGCTGGTCTTGGCTGAGGTTTTGGCATTTGGTGGTAAGAATGTCCAATAGATGTTGTGGACACTTCTTCGGCGACCTATCTTCGTCAGACTTCACGCATCTCACAATTTGAGATACTGGCGTGCATTCGCCTACCACGGTCTTCTTCTTCAACGTTACAGGATCTGAGTTGATGTTTAAGATCCTTACTGGCATCGTGTTTTTTACTCGTACTAAAGTTCTGCCAACGAGTAGTCCCTTTTCAACTAAACCGCCCTCCATTGGTTCAATCGCGCGTATGTAGCCTTCGCGGAGACTTCCATCCAGGCGTGCCATCACCACACTTTCAGTCCTTGCAGGCAAAGTCACGTCTTCACTCAATAAAACTTGCACGGCTGCCTTCTCTGACGAATGAAAAGGAATTTCTTCATTGTCGATCTTCAGGACATCGTTCTTCATATTTAAATGGAATCCATACTTCTTTATCACATCCATTTTCAGGATAACTTCTTCCGTGATGTCGGCTACCAGTACTTGATGGTCGAGTACTCCATTTCCTAAACCAATGGTTACTTTGACTTGTCCGTCGTCGCCAGTCGCCGTTCGAAGTCGTACTGTTACTAGTGATGTTTTCTCGTTTTTCACTAACATGTCAAGACGAATGATGGTCTTTGTCGCTCCAATGTCAACCAGTAACTGAACACTTCTTCCATTGATCTTGCCATCGAGATAAATGCTATGCAATTGCTCCATCGGCGATGCCATTTGAATTGTAATCTCCGGAGCCTGACTAGATGAGATTACTTTTTGTTTCGTTTGGTCGCCTCGTTCCAAATTTTCGAGCGCTCTTCTTGTCCTTTTCTAGGTTTAGTACGATGCCGTCGTACATGGTCTATTGCACCGCAGTTCAAAGTTGTCACTTTTCTTTCCCTAAGTATTCGTCGCGCTATCTCCTCGATGCTTTCCAGTGTCTGCGCGGCTACTTCTGCAGCACAGCAAAGTTTATGACTGTCTCGTTGCGATGCTTGTTTTGCTGCTTCAAACTCCAAACCATGCACTAAAGCGTCATCCAATGTCTTCGGTCGAGCTAACCGGAAAGTCTGCTGCGTTTCGTAGTCTCGGAGGCCGTCTACAAAGGTTTGAATAGCCAACTGCTCCAAGAAGGTATCTGGCGCTGTAGGATACGCAAGCCGTGTTAATCTAGCGATGTCAGCCTCAAACTCTTGAAGACCTTTGGCAGCTTTCTGAACCCGACTTTTAATTTGAGCTTGATACACTTGTTGAAGATGAGCATCTCCATATCTCATTTCTAATCGTGAAATTCAGAGTTCGTAATTTTTTTGCAGGTGGTCAGTTTGTAAAATTCCAAGCGCTTCTCCACGTGAGGGCACTATTCAAGACGTCGCTTTCTGCTTGTTGCTTCAACCATTAGCTGTAGCTGCGGCTTTGAACTGCTTGTAGTAGGTTGACCATGGAACTTTACCATCAAAATTTGGAGGTACAACTTTAAACTTGTGAGTGGTTTCTTCCCGATGGTCTATTATTAAATCTTCGCTCGTGACGCTTCCTTCGTCGTGACAATTCATTCGATTTATTTTTTCTTCAAGTAGTTTCATTCTGTCTTTTAGTTTGTCCTCTATTGCTTCTATTTTCTCATTCACAGATTCGCAAATTTCTTCTTTCAAATTTAGCATATCTGCTTGAGTTTCCTCTTGCGCAATTTTGATTTGATTTCCTACACTAACTTGTATTTGTTCCTCAATAGTCTTCATTTGATTTTCCATGCTCGCTCGTATTTCTTCTTTTAAACTTCTAGCATTTTGTTCCATTTTTCTATTCATCGATTCTTGACCATTTTTGATTAACTCCAGAAATTCAAATATTTTTGAATCCATTTTCACTTTTTGCAAACGCGTTATCGGCATAAATTTAACCACGAATAATAATTTAAAACAAAATTTAATAATACTAAATTTTAATGAAGCCCGACACTTGTTTAACAGCTAGGATTAAATGCTATAAACAAACACGCGAATCCCGAACTAAAGTTTTATTTATTTACGCAATCAATGTTTTTATTACAGGAGCGATATTAGTTTACTTAATGGTATTTACACTAAAAAAAATCGCGAACCGTGCACCGTGACACTACTGTAGCGAATTAATTATTAAAACTAATTTATTTAAACGACTAAAAATATGTTTTACTTATACTAGAAATATGTACACTTTTAAATTAACCGAACTAATTAAATCTAATAATATTTAATAAAACACTTACAGTATAATTTATGTATAACGAACGCTATCACCTACACGAAGATAAGATAAAGTCCGCGGATAGCTTCACAAACTTCTTTACACCAAAATCACGTACAAGATGATTCTCCGAATATTTATGTACACACACGGGCTAACGACTTATTTATTTAGACTTGAATAATCTTCTTAACACTGCTGTATTCGCATTACGGCAATAACTCCTACGATTTGTTTCGTCGGTATATATACACATTTTGAAAATCATTCTCGAGTGTTCCATATCTTTCGATATACGTTCTAAAAGATGGATAACAACCTTGAGATGGATCTCGAATTTGCGAATAACTTCTCGAACGTTTCAATATAATTACAGAACAAACAAATAAGTTAAGTTTATTAACGAAGATGCAAAGAAAATAATAGAATAATATTAACATCATACAATTTTAGAATTTTGAAAACTTAATTTTAGATGAATTGTCCAAATTTACTCTAACCTACTAGTGTACACATTCTTTGCATTCTAGTGTTATTTAATTTCTTTTAAATTTCATTCTGTTACTTTTAAGCAACCCATAAGTTTTGTTTGGTCACATAATGGTAATTTTCTATACACGCAAATATTATGGCAAACACTATCTTGTGTAAACATATTATCATGTTTATTTTTTTAATGTAATATTTTTAGTTTTGTTTCTATATTAAGAGTTTTATTACTATCCCTGCGTCGATAACTTTAAACGGTGGAGACCACATTCAATAGCAAAAAAATAATAAGATACTTAAATCAATGTTGCGTGGCTAATAAAAAAGAAGAAAAGAAAGCTATTTTAGATAATCTTGCTTGAGGAATAGAATGTAAAAATGGCTTTTTAATTGTGAAGTTAGATAACGTTTAAGACAGTCTTTTCAGTGACTAAGCCTTTGGTTATGTCAACTAATAAAAGAGAGCTGCGATTGAATTATAAGGGACTAGCCAGCAAAAAGTGATTTTTAGACTTGACAGCTTAACCTTTCCGAGTAGCCCAGAAACCCACAGAATGGGGTCAACTGTTTATTACGGTAATGACAATAATGAAAAGCGCTATAGTGAATAGAACTTCAACTATATGATATTAAATGGAGGGTTTGTTTAATTTTCTCTGGAATTTTAATTAAACGAAATTAGCTTTAAAAAATATGAACACTCTCGGGGTAAATAAGAATTTCATTCAAAATTACATCAGATGTAATTTTATATAAAAAAACGTCACAACGTTTACTCTTATATAAATATGCTTTTAAATTATTATGTCACGTAAACCAAACTTGTTTATTTTATTTTTAAATATAAATCACCACTTTCAGACACTTTACTTTCTTATAAAACCAACAGAGTAAGAAAGTTTAGACATTTTAAACCCTCGAAAGTAAAGCTGTATACGTTTTTACATGAAAATTTAAGTTGAAACTATGTACATATGCAAGCAATATTCGCTTCAATTCTCATAAGAAGGTTTTTTCTAAATAAGTATAAATTTTCTTTGATATCTTTCAGAGTAAAAATGTTTTATACAGTTTGTCATAAATGGAAGAGCATTGGTAAGAGCATTGCGAATGACGCTTTAACGTTTTTCTCTGTAAAAACTCTCAGGCACTTAAAGTTTATTTGTACTATTTTGACGTAATGACGTCAAAGAAAACTTTTTATATATATCCAACTCATTTTTTACCGCACTTGCATACTTTTATTACATTATAAAACAAGCTTTAGCAGTGTCGCGATGAAAATCATGGAAACGGAAAGTTGCAATCAAAATTTTCATAAAGTTCACGACGTAAACGTGTCACTGTAAATTTACGTAAGCACAGCGATTAAACATAATTTTAAAGCGGTAGTAGAAGTTTAAAACAAGCCTGTTGTTGTTATTTAAAGCACTAAAACTAATAAAAAGGCACATCGTAATTTCAAACAATCGAATACAGTTACAACTTTAAACTTAAAATAAGTACATTAAAATCAATACATAAAATACAATAAAGTATTTTTTTTATATTCCTTATAGATAAACTCGGTTTACCGCTTTCTGTTTGTGGTTAGTTTTGTTTGTCACGTCAATTTGTCCCCGTTTTTGTTCAACGTTTTTCTAAGTTATCCTGTTGTTTTCTATTACTTCTAAGCCGCATTTTATACCAACAATAAATAAAAAACATTTACTGTTATTTATACACATTATTGACAAAACAAATAATACCATTTGAAACGATTAAAATCATTTGGTGTTTTACATATGTGTGAATAAACAAAAATAAAAATACTAGTTGATTTTAAACAAAACAAAAATTCATTCATTGAGTAACTTATCCAACAGCCCAATTTTTGCAGCAAAATCACAAGCAACGGAGGAAACTCGTTCGCTTTTATTAGACATTCGTTTAGCAGATATCAAAGCTTTATAAAGTAATTTGGTGACTATTTTCCAAAGCTTTTTAAAAGCTGTAAATATTTGTTTTATTTTAATTGTAAGATAATTACTGGTTTGATATTTTTGATAATATTTGAAAGAGAGAAACGTACACAATAAACATAAAAAATAATATTTATTAGAATTTACTGTAGAGAATATCAAAAAATAAGTTAAATAAAAGAGGAAGACGATACAAAGTATGTTTTCTTTGTGGTAAATATGATATAATACAAATACGTGGTCGAAGTAAGACGTGAATTAAAGCGTTGGCGATAAAACACCTGTATACAGGCTTTATTCCAACATAATTTGAAAATTTTAATACGAAGTTTTTCGAAAATAGTGGAAAGAAACCATTAATAAATCAAAAGTGAATAATTAAGTAAATAAAAGGTTTTATAGTGAATAATATAACAGTTCCAACAAAATAAGACAGTGCGTAATCACAACATACGCGAAGGCAAGGACGCTCGATAACGGATAACTTAAGAAATGGATATGGAAAGAATTGAAGAAATGTTCGCATCTATAAACAATAATACGAAGCAAACAAACAAAAAACTGTACAAGTTAATACAAGAATTAAACCAAGTTAAAGAAGAAAACACAAAACTTACAAAAAAAGTGCCGAGCAAAACGAAAGAATAGAAATGTTGGAAAGAAAAATAAGAGGAAAAGGATATAAACGAGTGTGAAGAAGTAACTACAGAAAAAGTTTGTATAGTAATTGACAAGATAGGAATTAGCCTAGATAAAAAGATGGAGATCGACGAAGCAAAAAGACTAGGAAAATCTACTAAAGGAAAAACAAGACCAATATTAATTAAATTAATAAGGACGAGTACAAAAAAAAGATTTTAAGCAGCGCGAAAAATTTAAAAAGATCACATATTTAAATAGACGAAGACTACACAAAAAAAGTGCAAGAACAAATAATAAAATTAATACCACTACTAAAAGAAGCTAGAGAAAAAGGACAAACAGCATATTTAATCTACGACAAACTAAAGATTTACAATAAGGCAGGCACATCCTACGAATCACAACAGGAAAACCAAGAAACAAACACATGGAGTCAAAACACAAATTACAAGAGAAAAGTAACAGAAAGGTCCCCGGAAGATCAAAACTTTGAAGAACAAATAAGAAAAATAACGCGTACGGCTTGGAAAAAAACTAAATACAGAAAATATGAAAGCTGGAGGGTCCAATGAGACAACGAACAAGGCAACGAATAAGGTAGAGATAAGGAATGGATGGAAAATAGGAACTTAGAACATAAGAGGTTTAGCAGGAAAAATGTACGAATTGGACGAAGAATTTAACAAAGCAAAACTACATATTTTAGGAATAACAGAAACTAAAAAGAAAGGTAAAGAAGAAATAATTCTACCTAGCGGAAATTTACTAGTATACGCGAGAGTCGAACACAACCAGAGAGCAAGAGAGGGAGTGGGATGCATAATTAAAAAGGAAATAAATAAATACATTAAAAAATGGACAGTTATTACAGAAAGAATACTTAAAATAGAAATACAGTTAGAAAACACCAATAGAACCACGTTGATAATTGCATATGGACCAGGAGAAGATGAAAAAGTACAAATAATAGATCAGTTCTGGGAGCAATTATCAGAGGCAATAGAAAATATAAGTGGAAGAATAGTTATAACAGGTGATATCAACGGAAGGATAGGCAAAAGGACGACGAATCAGGAGAGACAATGGGCTATATGGAGAGAAAATAAGAAATAATAACGGGAAAAGATTAATAGACTTCTGCATAATGAACAACTTAATAATAACCAACACCTTTTTCAAGCACAAAGACATCCATAAATATACTAGAGAAGTAGTGAGCAGAAAAGAAAAATCGATTATTCTACCTAGCGGAAATTTACTAGTATACGCGAGAGTCGAACACAACCAGAGAGCAAGAGAGGGAGTGGGATGCATAATTAAAAAGGAAATAAATAAATACATTAAAAAATGGACAGTTATTACAGAAAGAATACTTAAAATAGAAATACAGTTAGAAAACACCAATAGAACCACGTTGATAATTGCATATGGACCAGGAGAAGATGAAAAAGTACAAATAATAGATCAGTTCTGGGAGCAATTATCAGAGGCAATAGAAAATATAAGTGGAAGAATAGTTATAACAGGTGATATCAACGGAAGGATAGGCAAAAGGACGACGAATCAGGAGAGACAATGGGCTATATGGAGAGAAAATAAGAAATAATAACGGGAAAAGATTAATAGACTTCTGCATAATGAACAACTTAATAATAACCAACACCTTTTTCAAGCACAAAGACATCCATAAATATACTAGAGAAGTAGTGAGCAGAAAAGAAAAATCGATTATTGACTACGTAATAATAAATAAACAATATAGGAAAGATATAAAAGACACAAGAGTAAGAAGAAGCGCCGAAATATATACTGATCACTACCTGGTAGTATCAAAAACGAGGGTAGCAACGGAAACTAGGGAAAACAAAAAGTGCACAAAAATAACCTCACAAACGAAAATAAAAATAAAAACATACAAACTGCAAGAAGATGAAGTAGCAAATAAATATACTGCAAAAATAGAAAAAGAAATGAGAAACATGCAAATAAATATAAGAAAGTACAATATAGAAGAACTATGAATAAACATTAAAGAAGCAATACTGAACACAGCTAAAATAACATGTGGAGAGACAAACGTTAACAAAAATCTAAAGAAAACGCATTGGTGGAATGCAGAGATAAACGAAGAAGTGAAGTTAAAGAAAATAAAATGGGAAAAATATCTAAGAAACAAAAACAATGAAAACTATAAGCAATACAAAGCTCAGAGATTACGAGTTAAAGAATCGGTAAAAACCGCAAAACAAAAAACATGGGAAGAATTCGGCGGAAAGATGGAAAAAGATAGTGCGGGTAACCAAAAACTGTTCTATAAAATATTAAAAACGTTAAGGAAAGGAAAAGAAGATAAATTGCAACACATCAACTCGAAGAAAGGGAAAACGTTAACTCAAAATGTAGATATAATGCGATGGAAAGAATACTTCGAACAATTATTAAATGTGGAAATAACAGACACACTACATAATGTGGAAGAAAATAGTGAACAAGGAGAAGAAGAAGACAATGAACAAGAAACAGAAGAAGCATTTAGAACAGAAGAAGTAAGAGAAGCTATAAATAAACTCAAAAGAGGCAAAGCGCCGGGACATGATGGTATAAGTGCAGAAATGCTAAAATTGCTAGGAAATAACGGAATAGAAGTACGAACAATATTGATCAATAAAATTGCAGAACAAAGCAGGATTCCTAAAGAGTGGGAAATCGGTATAATATTACCCATATATAAGTCGGGAAATAAAAAAGAATGTAAAAATTATAGAGGGATAACGCTACTGAGTAACGCATACAAAGTATACGAGAGACTGCTAGACGACAAACTAAAGGCTAAAACAGAAACTCAAGCGGAAGAATCACAAAGTGACTTCAGAAAAGGTAGAGGAATACAAGACCACATATTTACTATAAAACAATTAATAGAAAAATACTACGGAAAAGACATATATACAGCGCTTATTGACCTCGAAAAAGCTTTCGATAGTATACCGAGAAGAATCATCTGGGATAGCCTTAAGAAAAGAGGAATTAAGAAAAGATTAAGAAAGAACATAGCGAGCTTGCACAAAAACACGTGGAACCAGATTAGACAAACAACTTGGAGTGCGACTAAAGAGGGAGTGAGACAGGGTGGAGTCCTAAGTCCAACATTATTCAACATTGTACTAGATGACGTAATAAAAGAAGTTAAGGATCAGGCTAAGAAACTACTAGTGGGCTACAGATATATGGAACCAGTTTATATAACAGAGTGTGCGTTCGCAGACGACTTGATGATTTGTGCTAAAAACGCGGAAGATCTAGAAGACAACTTGCAGCTATGGAACAGTGCACTACAAAAATGCAACCTTAAAATAAACATAGATAAGACTAAGGTAATGATATTAGAAAGGAACAACACAAAAGCGAAAGTACAACTTAACAATAAAGAGATTGAACAAACAAACAGCTTTACGTATTTGGGCGTTACAATACAAAAGGATGGAAAAAACGAAGTCGAAATAAATAATAGAATCGAAAGTGCCAATAAAGTGTATTATGCACTAAGTAATGTATTTATTAGAAAAAAAGAAGTAAGCAATAGAACAAAATTAACAGTATACAACACCATTTATAAACCAATATTGACATTCGGTTGTGAAAGCTGGACGCTCACAAAAAAGCAAGAAAGCAAGATACAAGCATGCGAAATGAAATACTTAAGAGGAATCATGGGAGTAACAAAAATAGATAGAGTAAGAAATAAAGAAATACGTACAACACTAAAGGTAAAATCCATAAAGAACACTATAGAAAGACAACAGCTGAGATGGTTCGGACACTTAAACAGAATGGGAAACAATAGACCAAAGTTATGTGGGAAACTAAATCAAACATGAAAAGACCAAGAGGAAGACCAAAGAGGAGGTGGGACGAGGAAATAGCAGTAATTTTGAAAAAGTACAATAAAAGCTGGCAAGAGGCGAAAACACTGATACAAGACAAGAAAAAATGGGCAAAGTTTGTACACATAGAATAATTAGACAGTAAGGAAAAAGATAAAACTAACGTGTGTGAAGTGTACTAATTTAGGTCAAATATATGAATATTAGGAATGGTAAGAGTGGTAAAAAGAAAACATGTAGTGAGGTGCAAATGAAGTAAGACGAATAATAACATATACAGAAAAGTTGTTTATTTAGAATAAGTAAGTTTAATTTTTTTTTCTCTTAGTTTAGATAAATTGATGATTTCGAATAAGTAAGTTTAATTTTTATACTCTACACCGAAAAGTAAATGGGGTTATGGTTATATATATAAATATGTAATATAATTTTCAAAGAAAAAATGCATTTAATTTAGCTTCACGCAAACACAGCGACGTTACCATCATCATCAAGAAACAAAATTATTAGTTTTTATAAACCCTCCTAAGAGGTTTTGTTTTGTTCAAACGAAACACTTGAGTTATTTTTGCAATAAAGCTCTCGTTAAGGACGTTTGCTAATCGGCAAAGACGATTATAGCAAAACTCAACGTGCATGAAAACACTTTATTGTTAATTTGTAATTAAAACCCGTTGCTTTTGACGTAATTTTGAAATAATTTATTTTAATTTACATCAATATAACTGAGTTATTGTAGTAAATTCGATTGAGAAATAAATACACCAAGCATGCTAACTTATTGGTGTTTAATTGATCTATTGAGCTTTTTACTTATTCCCTTTTTTATTGCATTTTTGTTTAACTAAAATTTTTATTATTGAAAACAAAACGCTAATGATAATTTTGATTTAAAACATTGAAGAATAGTTTTTATTTGTAATATGTAGCAGTTCTATAAAAATTAAAGTATAAACGTTACCTAATTGTAAAATTGCAAGAGAATTCTTTTTGTTACAATACTAGAAAATTATCCTTAAAGACTCATATGTATGACTTATATTTAAAAAATTCTTAAATTTTTTACTACTTAAAAAAATTTTTGGTTGGTTATTTATCATTAACTGCTTTATAAAAATTAATTAATTAAATATTTTAAATACATTTTTTTTTTATTTACTAGTTGAAATGTTTAGGCGCAGAAATGTTTTGTCGCTAAAATTTCTAGCCGCTAAATTTTGACGATGTTAAAACGACTATAAGAAAACTTCTGTTATAGTTTTTTATACAAACGTTAAATGTGTGTAAGCTATAGAATATTTTTTTATAATTTTTTACTGTTGTTAAATGACGAAGTGCAGATTGTAGTTTGAGTTCCAGTTCATCATCTGACTCTAAAAATTTTGAGTTGATATCATTGACAAATTTGTCAGCAGATTTCTAAACAGTAGAAAAATCTCTTGAACATTTCTTGAGTTCTTCACATGTTACAGATACCATGTTGCATGCTTTTAAAAGATCCATTTCTCCTGTTTGCAAATACTTGGACAGTGGTGTTGCTAACTCAAATATTCGAAGAAAAATTTAAGCAGTCAAATCAGTTTCATATTTAAGCAGGGATTCTGTAAAACCTTTTGCTTTTGCGCGGACTTCAGGGTTAGATCTGTCATTCTCTTGAATGCGTACTACTGTCACAATTAGGTCAGTGTACAAACTGGATTCTGCATTTGAAAACATCTCAAATATTTTTTTTAGTGCCATGTCTTTGGACCACCAGCGAGTTTCGCCAATTGTTGATAGTTTTCAATGATGCTCATCTCGGACAAACACAGCAATGTCATGTAACAAACTGAATAATCAAATGCTTAAAATCACGACATTAGTGGTGTCTGAAATTACCAAGTTCAGTATATAGCCATGGCACCAGACGTGTATTTGATTTGGCGATTCTTTTGAAAACCATGCAGCAAATACGTTATACTGTCCTTGTCATGTTTGCTGCTCCATCAGTAGAAGTGCCGACACATTTTGCTATATCAATGTTGCAAGTTTCCAGAGACTGCTATACTAATTGAGACATGTATTCTCCAGTCGAAAACTCACAAGGAAGAACTGCAAACACCTTCTCATAAATGCGGTCGGTCACATATCTCACAATAATAGAGCATTGGTTCTTTGCTGTAATGTTTTGGGTTGTGTCAATGTGTATTGAAAACATTCTAGCTTGTTTTACTTGACTTGCAATCGCATCCTTAATCAGCTGACAAAATTTTAGAGAGTAAAGTTATCAATGATCGTCTACCTGTTTTCCCGATGAATATAAAACTTTACCCTGCTTTGTGCACTCATTAATATGTTTGTTCAGTCAAACATCATACTTGCTAACAAGCAAAAGTATTTCCAGAAAATTCCCATGATTTACAGAAACATCTTCTAACGTGTAGGCAGATTCAAATTCTGTCTCTTTGTAACTTAGTCCTTGTTTAATCACATCGATCAGTCGGTGATGTACCTCTCGTGGGCTTTTAACTTGTTCTCGTCTTACAGAAGTTTGTTCTGAAAACATTACCTTTCCTACATTAGCTTCCTTTTCATGCAAAAAATATGCTTCAGCACAAATTCTGTGCATTACACTTTTTTCGTGTTCTTCAATTCGTTGATGAATGTGTCTCTTATCTGCCATACCTTCAATGAATGGATTCGTTTCAGAACTTCTCGAAAATGCCATACAAACGGAACAAAATAATATTTTTTTTCCTGACAGTAGGAAAGTCACTTCCTGTTGGTTCCATCTTTTCTGTTAAAAGTTTTTTTGTAAAACGTCATTAGCAACATCTTGTTTTGGGTGGTAATTAAAAAATAAATTCAGTCGAATTTCAGATGGTCGAGAAAAGTAGTGGATTGAGGTGTCTTCATCAACATGCTGAATTTTTACAAGTAGAAGCAAGCACAGGAGTTTTGCTTGTTGATTGTTGACTCTGTGTTTCATGTTCATTCTTTTCTTCATTGGTGACACTAATACTGTCATCTTGAGTTGCCAAAGTGCTGAGTTATACTTCTTTGTTGATTTCTTGTGCTCCTGTTTTGTCTGCACCTATTTCTTCTGCACTTGATTCCTTTTGTGTAGAAGCACTAGGTCCAGAACTGCACTACGAAACAAATCTGTTAGTTTTTGACATTGTTTTGCAGTTGATTAGAGAGCTTTTCGTTTTTTCTCACAAAGTTTTTCTGCTCCTCTTTTTCGTTTTCTTTTTTCTTTGTCATCCATATTTTGACAAAAAAATCTGAAATAAGAACTCAGTTTATTTAATTTTCTGTGGTTTTACTTTATGTGCTGTCAATATAAGTCAGTAAAATTTTTTATTTTGAAAACGCCATAAAACAACATTTAAGTTAACTGCATTTATTTTCAAATTACAGTAAATGAACATTAATATTTAAAGCATTTCTTACCATATAAAGATTATCAATCCAAATGTTCTGCGGTGAGCAGGACACTGCAAAACAAGAGTTTGCTGAAAGGTTCTTGCACGTGTGGTCCTTGTTGAGTTTACTCTGTTTGCTGTTTGAATAGCAATTTTTTGCACTCCAAATTGAGTTTAATTCAAACTGAATAAAGCAGGCTTCTTTCACGGGTGACAGTTCACTAATATGTGAGTTGGGAAATGACCGAGTATGTGTAAATGTGTATATACCAACAGGCAGAGTCAATGAGCAGCGATGTTTGAAGCGCATCCCCTCCCTTGTATGTAAACAAAATATCAGCAGAAGAACGATTTTCTGCACGTCACCAACCTCACACTTCCTGATAACATGCAAGCGTGGGAGTGCACTGCTTATGTAAAATTGCCATTATTGTCTGTCTCACATAAACTCATAATAGGTTTTGTTCTAATGTTCATATAGTGTTTACATAGAATTTATTAAAACCCTACTTTTATGTGCTTGACTGAGCTATTAATCTGAAATTTAGCATAGGCCCACCGGCCCATTTGTCACTGGCTCTTCTGTCGTTTGCCCGAACTGCTAGATGGCCAGTCCGCCCCTGCCCTGGTTGTCACTCAAGTCGCTTAGATTTGCAGAAAAACGATCTAGATGGCTGTGCAGAAAGTGTACATTGATGATCATGCTGATTCTAAGTCTCTGGTAGTGAGACAACATCTCTTCAACCTGTTCAATATAATAGTCACTCTTCTTACTGCTTAAGAAACTTTGAATAATCCAAACAAACAAATACCATGCATTTTGCTGAAATTCTGACATTGAACTGCTGCAAGCAGAATTTTTCATCAATTTGCGAATTTGTGGGTCGTCAAATACGCTTATTTTAAACTTTTCTAGACTTAGATAGTAACAGCAACATGTTCGGGCGCAATGTATCTATCAGGTTACTAGTATTAATCGGCTTGTTCGCATTTGTTAAACAGTTTTAAATTGTTTTCTACGAATTTGATATTAGATTAGAAACTATAGAAATAAAAAATACACGTAATAGTAGACTGCGGAGTCTCCAGGCCGCAAAAATATCTTAAGCATTGTACCTGCACAATCTGTCAGATTGATGGCGCCTAACGGAGGGTTAACATATTGTTTCATCAGACTAAGTTCAATATGTAGAGGTGGCAATATGCTTTTTTAGAAGATCAACACAAATCACCCATTTATCTTCATCACACTTTATCTTGATACTTTCTTAACTTTGGTTGAATGTGTGATCGGCAAAGAGCCTAGTATATTTCCGTTGTGCAATAGTACACACTTTAAACTGCGTTTTGACAAGTCGATGAATAAACACCATTCGTTTGAATCGTATCTTTGTAAGCCCATTGCATTCATAAAACCAGTAATACCTGTGCAATACACATAATCATCTTCAGCACAAAATTGAAGTAAATCTTTTTCTCAATTGCGGTAATAGGAAATTTTGGTGTCTTTAGTTATGAAATTTGCCTCTTTCAACTGAGACACTAGTAACACAGAAGAAGTTTTCCGCAGTTCAATGTTTTTAATCAACACATTAAGCTCATTTTGATTAAATGGCCTCGATTCGAAATGGTTTTCTGGGACAAACTTGTCTGTGCTTGCGCAATTTCTATGATTTGATTTATCAGTACCTTCTTTAAATGTAGATGGAAGTGATAAAAATAGATCATGTGAACTCCTTACAGGTCTAACAACGGATGATGATGTGGGGTAAATCTATTCAAAGCGATTCTTCTTATTAATTCC
This sequence comes from Aquatica leii, assembly GCA_035610365.1. NCBI lineage: Eukaryota > Metazoa > Arthropoda > Insecta > Coleoptera > Lampyridae > Aquatica > Aquatica leii. Next base: position 32,979,381 of record CM069439.1, read on the forward strand.
TGACATATTTACAACACAAAAATAGCAGTTATTGTAATGATTTGAAGGTTCGTGCCAAAAGAGGTTCTTTTCTTAGCGGTCCGTAAACGTAATTCCTTTCACACAACTTTGGTCACACAATACTTGTTTTTTGTCTCTAATAGAAAACCAAAACACTTCAAATATGCTTGTTTTGCAAAAGCTGATACACTAAAACAAAATCTTTGAAAAACATATTACAAAGACTATTTGGATTGTTAACGCAGGCTTTTCTTGATGACGCCATTATAGAAACTATAAATATGTATCTAACACGCAATCGTGATAGACCAGCTGTTGATAAACTTACGAAACCTACACTAAAACAAACGGTCCAAGCAACACATTGGTATAAAAAACCTTCAAATGTCCGGCTGATAAACGTTTATTAGAGATTAAAACGTTTTTAAACGTGTAATAAACATTTATCAGATCGACATTTGTAGGTTTGTTATACCAATATGTTGCTTAGAGGCCGGAACTGAAAACTAAGTGTGAAAAATGATTTTTCCGGGGTGCACGTGGTTACTGGTAGAGTCGACAAGATGTTCAACAACATATAAATGTTGGGATACAATTGTCTGTTGCACTCTCCGACAGCTTTAATGGCGCAAGAAGGCCGGTCCGAAGCGCTTTTGCCCTGCCACAACAATTTCCATAGTTGAAATTCGCCTTGTGCCTCGTCTAGTTCCACCAGGTCCTCGTACATCACTAGGTCCTCTCTTGGGAATGGCGTTTCCTTCTCGGAACAGACTGTTGGTATAAGAGTGTACATAGCAGCAATCACTTTCTTGTGGTCAGTAAATCTTATTTTGAGCTGGGAAGTTAAGTCTTCTAATAGGGGTATTGCAACAGTTATGCGGTAATACTGTTCGGAGTTACTAGTATTTGGATTAGCGCGATGCTTTTGTATTGATGTCAACCGTGGAAACTTGATCTCTTCATTGACATCGGCCATAAATCCTTTGCTTCCGTAGATGAATTTGAAAATTCTTTTTCAATATTGGATCGAATATCTTGAAAGTGCGATATTACGTTCTCAATATGGTCGACAGCTGTTATTAAGTCACACAGAGGTGACTGTAGGACTTTGCAAACTGTTAATGTTGCTGCAAATACTTTCAATAAAAAACAGAGTGATACCACAAATTCGCTAGCAAGAGCAGATCTCAGAAAAGAAGAAGCTTTGGTTGAGGTCTCCATATCCAGGTCCGTGCTGAATTGTTCTAAAGTTTCAATAATAGATTTAAAAATTTGTTTAAATTTTAACAAGCCGTTGTGATTTTCCACCCACCGCGTTTCACACATTAGTGTTAATTTCTGCCATGTTGCATCAGGAAAGTTGGCCCTAATGCGTGCCTGAAGGAAGCTTGTTCGCTTTGGAAATGCTCTCAAAAAATTTCCGATTGCTTTCACAGTTTCTATACAATTTTTTATAGAAGGTACATTACATGAATGACAAAGGGTCAAGTTTAAAGAATAAGAGCTGCAATGGACAAACAGAGCTCGAGGAAATGATTTCCGTATTATTGCTTGAACGCCATTAAAATCACCTTTCATCACAGCTGCACCATCGTACCCCTGTCCCACCATATTGTTGCAGTCAATGTCAAGGTTTTTCAGGGAAGCTATGATCGTGTCAGCCAATGGTTGTGCAGTTGTATTATCGACCTTTACAAATCCGAGAAAATCTTCTTTCACCACATAACAAGTTTCGACCTTTTTTGTGTATCTAACACATACTGAAAGTTGTTCGTGTCCCGAAATATCAGAGTTTTGTCTACTAAAACGGAGAACACCTTCGCTTCATTTAAACATTTTACAATTTCCTTCTGAATTATTGCCCCGAAAATTGATATCAGATAATTTTGGATCTTAGCGCTCATATATGTCGCGTTCATAGCAATGTTTTCGCAGTGTTTGAGCAATTTTGTATCACCACATTTCATCCTCATTCTTAAGATGACTCGGAAATTGCCGTCATTTGTGACTGGCTCCTCATCAGTCACAGAAACAGGGCCAGAATCGTTTGTTCCTCTCAAAGCCAGTTCTTGACGCCCACAAAACTTTATAGTTTCCACAATTAAAAATAATTTTTCTCTATTTTCTTCTACTTGCTTTCTTCTCCCTGAGTCAATAACGTTCTTAATATCCAAGTGTTGGTTTTGCATAGTTTTCAAAAAGTTGGAGCCCTTAACCACATCTTCGTAATGGTATTGTTTCGATTGATGGGATTCGAAGTCTTCGATTGCGTGTTTCCATTTCTTATACGGAACTGTCACAAGAGATTTGAAAGCCTGATTGCCTCTTTTCTTACGGTGTGATGTGAAAAAAATACACAATATTTGCACAGTGCGCCGTCATTTTTCATATAAACGAGCCACGGGTACCTATCAAGCCACTGCCTTTGAAATCGAAGGTTTTTCTTCCCACTTACGCTTACTGGAAATTTGAAATCTTTCTCTGGCGTCTACGGAGTACTCAGCAACTTAAATTTTAAGTCATCATCTAATTGGTTACCTACATAGTTTCCCAAATCAAAGTGGTGAATTAGTAAGTAGCTTTCTTCAGGTCTTACTTCGCTGATCTCAGTACACGTAGAAAAAGAAGACGATGTGCTTGCCTCAGAGACAATAGGTCTAGCGGATGCAGATGAGTCACTTGCAGTGTTCGTCTTTTGAGCCTTTATAAAATAGGTAAACAGTGACGCTTGCAATGTAGTACGTTTAGACATCTTGATTATCAATGATCTAAAAAAAATAGTACTGTAATAATATATTACATACTAGAAGACTTGTGTCGATTTCTTTTTAATTTTCCCATGACAAAAAATAAGTTTTGACGATTAAAAGGTAATTTATACTCACCATGAATGAAAAACCGTTGTTTTCTATATTGTATCACGTGTATTGCACTGCACAGAGACACAGGTCTTTACAGGTCGAGCACAAAAAGACGAATGACAGCACACGAAGACAGATAGGTAATAGGCAGCAGCGACAGAGACGGCGAGTTGGGTGGGAATTCGTTGTTGACATGCTGCGTGGTGAAAATACTGAAAAGATTGACATCTTTGGAATGTTTCCACCTAAAAGTCGATTTATCTAGTGTTAATCCATTTTATTTCGGGGGGGGGGGGTCCGGACCCCCCGGACCCCACCCCTGGGCACGGCGTTGCTAAACTGCTTATAACAGACTCGTCCGACAAAAACGGTTTTGCGCATTACAGTAAACAAACTCTAGCTGTATCCTAAAAATTGGACCTGCTCGGAAAAAACCGAAGGTAGATTCAAAATTAGTGAGTTCCAATTAATAAACAAACGTTAAAATATTTCATGCAACAGAAAAAAAGTTTAAGCTCTGTAATTTAACTCTTTTTGAAGACTTTGGGGTTGTCTGAGAAACAGCTCTGTACACTAAAGAATTCACTACTGATAATTTATGATAATTTTATCGATATGGGTAAGTTTTTGATAAACTGAATGTGATAATGAACCATCTTCATTTCAAGTAACTGAAACCTTCGAAAATGGTAAAAAAGGAGTTTTTGTCTAATTCCAATTTCAATCTGACGGCGTTTATAGCATTCCTTGCTGTTGTGGGCGTACGACTACGTCGTCTTAAACAATCTTCGGGTCATCAAGTTTTGTTTGAAAACACTAAGATTTTGGCTGTTTCTAATTACTATCGCTACAAATTAAAGAATCCATTAAAATAATTAAAAATCCTTTTAAGATTAATCGAGGTTTTAGTTTTTCTGTACCGGAGATTCAGAAACAAGTTTATCGATGAAAGGTCGGACTATAAAAGCTAAACCTCAAGGCTCAATCAATCAGTTTATTCCAGGTTCTGAAAATGTGCATTGCAACGTGTGACAAAAGCTCAGTTTGCGAGATATTGCCAACACAACAATTTGCAAAATCAGGGAAGAATGCATTAAACCTTGTATTCTTAAAAAAATTAAAACATTATATCAAATAGTGCAAGACAAACTTCAAGAAAAAATCTATAACGTAACTTAGATATTGTATAACACACACATAGTAAAGGAAAAAATAAATCAAGTGTCAAAAAATGCATTTGCTTATCGTCCACGAACAACGAGCTCTAAGCAGTTGCAAAAAGCTTTTTTTTCTGTAGCTGTTAGATTGTTAATTTAAACTTTTTTTGCAGTTTTTAATCAATAGCTTTGACTAAAATACTATATTTTAGTCAAAGTAATGCAAACATAGTTATTTGCATTAATTTTCCATTAATAAATATTCCATGTATTTACCGGTACTTTTAAGAAATTTAATTTAATTATAAAGTTTTCAGTTTAACACGTAATCTAAAATTAATACATACATTGATTTATGTAATTATTAATTAACCGATTACTACCACGCTTTTCGAGTATAAACTGAGATCAATTTGGCAGCGTTTAATTAAATATTCGATAAACAACTGCAACGTATGATAATCTAAATTTATAATATTTAATTACAATTATCGCCAATGTTTGGTTTAATTAGTAATGAGCTTGCATTAAACTACTAATAATAGTCGATCAAAAGCTTTTGAAACCGAAGCATTTTCGAATAACATGTATCAGTAGATTAACTTTAACACTCTTGGAATTTGTCGACTGCCTTTCTCATTAATGTGTACATTCAGATTGCAAATCACTTTTCAAAAGCTTTTATGTAAATACTCTGTTATGAGCGAACGCTTCACTCTAATTCTTTCGCAGAACGTCAACGAGGGTGCTCTGTATATAGAGCGATATCATTCTCAGTAACCTGTAATTTTCTTAAATAAGATTCAAGCAAGTGTTTACGTAATAATAAAACGTGCCAAATTCCTACAAATTTGTTGTTTCTTTAATATTATAAATAACACTCTATGACTACTTTGCAAACGACTATATAGAGTACTTGCATTACAAACAATACTTTTGTTATTTTGTCTTTTTATTTACTTCTAGTAGGTACGTACGTTCTTAAAAAAACACGTATTTGTCTGTAACTTTTTAGCTCATAATAATTATTTTTCTCTTTAACAAGATTTAAACTTTACTTAAGCGATTACTAATTGCTCTATTTGTGTCAGATTTGTAGAAATTTTAAAGAATATTCTTATTTATTCTGTTATCAGGAGTCTTTAACTTTAAATGAAAATACTGCAACAATCAGACTATGGACGTAAAGATATTTGTCTATATCAAAATTTAGATGATGCCTAAGATCATTGATAATACTGACAAAGAAAGTAACGATTATTGTTAGATCGTCTAAGCGTCCTTCCGGTAGTACGCGGTATCCTGCTAGCAGTACGTATTTTTACAAGTATTTCGTTCTATTTCCGCACATCGGTTCTCTACGTTCAGCGTGCAAGTTAGAGAACTTATCCATCTTCTCAACCTCGGACATAAGTTCATTACCCAGCAAACACAGATGGACTTAAATTACTGTTGAATTGCCATTAAATTACGGTAATTTAAGTAGTAATTTAAACAGTAAAAAGGGCGCCATTAAGCAACCACTTAAACTATCAAGAATTCATGACTTCTAAATTACTAATAAGCTACCATTAAAATACTGTTGTTATATTACCATTGAATTACTGTTAAACTACTGTTTTGAACTACTAGCAAAACTATTAAATTATTATTAAAACCACTAACACATTTAAAAAAATCGTTTTTTTAGTTAATTATTTGTTTCTGTAATTTTTTATTTATTTCGTTTACAGAATTTGACGCACATGATTGATAAATTGTGGGATTTTTTTTTAAATTAGAAAATTTAATTTAAGTACTTACCTGGGGTTTGATCCCACGAACATCAGAAAAATCCCTTGCAACCTAAACGTGTTAACCACTACTCTACCTGACTTAATACTATAAATGCTAACTACATGTTATATATGTTGAATACAAAATCAAGTAACTTATTCGTAATTTAATACTTTCAACGTGAACCATTAAATATTTCACATGACAATCAAATTGATGATGAATTAGTCCTATCTGTACATTTGCATCGCTACGTATTTATATACTCTTGCTGTTTTTGTTATTCTGTAATCAGGATAATTCATGTCTTAGTTGCTTGAAGTGGTTTATATAATCCGAATATTTTTGGATACGGCAGGTACATAATTTCATGCAATATTGATATTCTTGTATCATAGGTTATAATATTTACTTTTGTTTTATATTTATATTGCGTTACTGGATCCCGCAGATTGACCAATGCTATTTGACTTTCCAATATTAGTATTTTCGTAAACTGTACGCAATCTTTTTAGTTGTCGATAATAATTGCCACTTTCCTTCTTTCTATGCATTCTTCAAGCATTTGTTTGATAGCAGACCTAACTGTTTGGCAAATATAACGGCTATTTTTAAAATAATTTAGCTTAACATTTATATAGCAACTCTATTACTACTGACTATTAATTTACTTTGTATTTTAACGGACATTCAACTACCATTAAACTCCCCAACCTAATTCTGAAATTACTACTAAGTTACTGAGTAAACTATTCAAGCTACCAATCATTACATTACTCCTAAATTACTTTTAAATTGCTGGGTAGTATAATGGTAACTCAATTACCGGTAAACTACAACGTTCAATTTTTTAATTACTCTTAAGTTACTGGTTAAACTATTTTTAAGCTACTCACCATTACATTACTCCTTAATTACTTTCTAATTACCCGGTAGTATAATAGTGACTCAATTACCATTCAACTACAACGTTTCATTTTTTAATTACTATGAAGTTACTAATTAAATTACTTTTATGCTACCACAATACTGAAATACTCCTAAACTACTTCGTATACTACTTTTAAACTAGTAACCATTTAAATTACTGCTAAACGTCACCTTAGACTACTCTTAAATTACGAAAAAAATTAAATTGTTTATAAATGACTTTTCAATACCCAATAAACTACTAAATTAAGCTACCTTGTACTAACATTAGAATGTCTTCTGGGTTTGGACCGTGTGATAGTTGTAACCGAAGCTGCCAACGTTCGGTTGCAACTATGACACGGTCCAAACCCGGAAGACATTCTAATGTTAGTATAGATTCCGGCCGTAGAAGCCTTCGCTATTACAAGCTACCTTGTGTTTGCTGGGTAGTTAAATGACAAATTTTTAATTAGTTTCAATGAATTTTTCTAATGTAACCATTTTGGTCTAGTTTTACCAAATAGACTAATTGGCTAACTTTCAACAATAAACAACTTTTAATCCATTTTAAAAAACTTTTACAATTCTTCAAGTTTACCCAAACCCTTTGGCCGGCGACATTGACTGACTGACGACACTGTGCTCCTTTGACTTTAATAATGACGACAAAGGCGTACGAGGAGTGAAACTAAACAACCTCGCCATAAATAATACTCTTGTTACTGATGATGAAAGACAGTCGCAAAGGCTTTTTAAAATACCTTTCCGCCAATCCATTTAACTGAGGATTATACGGAGGCGCAAACAAATGTTATTTGACTTGCAAAAAGATTGAAATTCTTTTGCACTGAAAGGAGGACCATTATCATATACAACGGTTTGCGGGAACGCAAATAGTAAAAAGACGTACCAGTTTTCATTAGAAAACATTGCACCCACTAGAGTATGCATCACATAGAATAAGATATTTTTGCGATCTTAATTCAAATAAATCTAGGTGAATACGTTTTGACGGAATTTTTGGTTCTGACCAAGAACGACGCATACTATTTATTGGTGATTTTTGTACACTTGGCAAATTTCGCATTGACTGACTATCATTTCTATATCACAATCTATAGAAGACCACTAGACATACGATCGCAACTTGCGCACAATACCGGAACGTCCTTGATGAAGACTCTTTAAAACTAAAGTTTTTAAAAACTCAAAAATGACGACACGATTTCCATACAAAACGCAATCATTGGACACCGACAATACGTTCCTTAAATTAAAATGTTTCCTGCATGACGAATTATTAAGAATAGACGACCATTTGCTGTTGATGTATTCTACCAATTTTGACAGTACATTATCTACTTTGGTTTGTTCACTTCAATTTCTATACCATTGGTTCACTCATTTATTCGTGTGAAATGAGCGGCGTCAACAAGTAAATAAAATTGGAGTCCGTTACCTCAACTATTTGTTCTAACAGGGAACACGACATGAGATCCGCCTAAGAAATATGCCGATTTTTTTATAAACAATTTTTTAGTTTTCCGCTGACATAATTACTTGCCAACAAATTAAGCAAGACGATGCCCTCACGCAAACTTTTTTACATTCTTTACATTCCGATCTTACAGATTCATCATTGGTAAAAATCTTAAACTGTCCACCAAGCAAATACTTGTGAAACTTTTTCATCCCAAAGATGACCGCAAGGCCTTTTTTATGAAGCTGACTGTAGTTTCTTTCTCCAGCTTGCTGATACCGACTAAAAAACGTATACCGCTCAGCAATCGTGCAGGTTTTTGCAGGAAGCTTGTTTTTTAAACATTAAACAATATTTTTCTGGTAGTGGACATAATCGACTAACCTTCTCTGCATTCTCAATTGACACTTCAAAGTATAATTCCAGCTTTTCCAAAGTAATTCAAAGGACTCGACAGACGGTTCATATACAAATACCAAAAGATTGTTTGTTTGAAAAATGACTTGAGGTTTTTCCCACTGGTGGTTGCAACGGCAGTCGTTTTTGGTCCATAATGCACCACAAGGTTCTCAAACATTCTACGTGCTCCAGACAATTTCTCTACGTGCACGACGCGTGTCCAGTGAGACGAAATATATCGCCCCCAATAATATGAATAAATTTAGAGATAAATTAATTAAGTATGGAAACATGGTACCAATTATCAACGCAAATAATTTTAAATTAAACCATATTTTTAAATGATGGTTTTTCTTGTTGATTTAGAAGTAATTACGTCTAAAAGTCTACGTGTTGTGTATATATGAAGGGTACAGGAATAAAACAAGGATTGTCACAAAATAATACTTTTGAGAAAATCAAGTTTTTAAGTTTATTTCAGTGGCCATGATATGTGGATCTGTGGTGCACTAATCTGGGACGATCTTTGGAAAAAGCTATTTTTCTTATTGGTTGTGTTTTGAAAGGACATTTTTTGGAAACTGCGTCTGTAAGGAATGCGCTCCAGTTTCTGATTATGGTTTGGTTTACTTCAACGACAACGAATGGAGTGGGTTGTACCCTGGAACTTCGTATTAGTTCATACCAGTCATCGGGCGACTCCATTCGAATACGTAGATTGATCAGTCCCATGTTTTTGTCGCATTCCATGTAAGAATGTCCTCTAATTGAAAAAATCATTGTAACAGAAGTGAGCCTTTTTACATAATGAACCATGCAATGCAAAAACCGAAATACCTTAAAATTTTTATTTTGCCCTCCAGCAGAATCGCAAAATATGTGTAGGTCAGTAATTTCTGGATTCAGATGGTTTATTAAAAAACCGAATAAAAAGAAACACACTTCGTTGGGTCCTTTATGACCAATGATTTCTGGATAGGCGTAAAATACCGAGTATCCAATAGTAAGTACATGGATATTGAAGGAGTACATTCTTAGTTGCCGTAAATAGTACACATCGTTGATAGGTACACTGGGCAAAGAAATATTCTTTTGAAAATCCATAGCGATTGCAGCAAAATTCTTATTGCTTTGGGCTCTTTTTTAGCTTTCCCTCTTGATATCGTAAAAGACTTGGGCTTTTCTTTTGTGAAGTTCGTTTTCCACACATAGTCTGTTTATTTCAATATCAGAGTTGGGTGAAAATATTCCTATAGAATTCGTAGGATACCTTAACATTGCGGAATTTAACTTTGAACATGTTAAACATTTTTTTAATATTCAACCCTTCTGGCAAGTACTTCTTAGTTGAATCTTTCAAGCTATAGTGCGAGCCTCTGCCTTTGAAGGATTTGATGTGGTCGTGTACCTGCTGATATACCTCATCTGCAAGTTTCTTGGACGTTTTGGGGCATTCCGCTATGATCTAAAGATTTTTGAATATATTCGATTTTTTCTCGAGTCGTGCCATGAATTGCAATGAACGCCTTAAAACACACTGGAATTTCAACCGCAAGTCCATCTCGCATAACTCTTACTCTATAACTAAATGATGCAGTGTGATATTCACTCTCCTCTTCAGATTTTCTGCTGCGTCTTCTATAGACGGGAAGCACTGCTATTAACCCACATAGGTAACTATTTTGCTCAGAATGTGATTCCAGCTTATTAAATTTTGTCAAAATATGACTTCTTTCATCACTTGTCACAACTTCAAAACATCTTGATCTTTTACAGTTAAATGCTGCTCCTTGCTCATGAGTGGCTAATCTTAATTTTTTTGCAACGTCCTGCATCCTGTTCGTTCTTTTTCTCTTCTTTGTAGTTCCAGAAATACCGCCACAAGTATTATTTTCATCCATGTTTATCTAAAAATGGCACTAAATATCACTTAAACGACAGCACTACAATATCGACGTTCACGTTTACAACAAAATCTCTGTACTGTTAAAAATTGAAACCACTGATGATAACGTAGTAATTATTCTGGTCAATCCTTGTTTTAAACTGCTTTCGCGTGGACATTCCATATTTTATTCCTGTATGGGTAAACCAAAAACTTTGAATAACTTGTGACAGTTCACGTTTTCTTCTATTACCACCTAAGCACACTATTCTACATAAAAACTTGCAACAGATGACGCAAAAATCTCAAATACGAAAAAAATGGACATTCCTTGTTTTATTCCTTCATATGTTACAAAGGGACTGTAATCCTTAGTCAAACTTAACAATTTTTTTTAGCAACCTTTCATGGGATTTTGTCCGCCACTCAAATTTGAGCATTAATGATAAATTTAGAATATTCGTTGAAAACCTCAGTGAATCAGTTAAAATCGCATTCCCTGAAAGAATCATATCTGCGCGTATCCACGATGGTAATGTTAAATGGTTTAATAAGGAACTACAAATACTCAGGAATCAATTTTTGCTTATATGTGAATTATGCAAAAAGTTTCCCGATAACTCCATCCTTGTACACAAGCGAAATTCTTTTCGACGATTTTCCAGAAATGAAATCAAACGTCTTAAAAAACTCTGCAAGGATATTGTCATAAAAAAATCTTGTAATTCAGCAAAAAAATTATGGAAAATAATCAATCATAACCGAAAGCCCTACTCTAACGATATATCTACCTCTATCGACGTATGTGATTTGAATGCATTTTTTGCAGATACTGTCAAACAAATGATTAAAAAAAACAATGCAGACATAATTGATTTCAATGAGTATATACCAAAACTCCCAAAACGCGGCAAAATTTACCTTCAAGAAAGTTTGTATTAATACCGTAAGGGATATCATAATGGCTCTTAAAAACAGTAACTAGAGAGACATCTATAGCTTATCTACTCGATTAATAAAGTCAGAAGTCAATAACATAGTAGCACCTTTAACGTCACTAATTAATGATTGCATAACCAACCACACATTCCGGGATTGTCTTAAAATAGGGATAATTTTACCACTCCTTAAATCCGGTGACATTAATGCTGTCAGCAACAACAGGCCAATCTCTATTATACCTGTTTTATCCAAAATTTTAGAAAAATTGCTGTATAATCAGATTTCCGAATACTTCGAAGACAACAAACTTGCACTATAATAAACAGTTTGGTTTTCGAAAGGGCGTGAATACAACTTCTGCTCTGATTTCATTTTCAAAGCAAGTATTAGACGCCTTTGAAAGTAGCGACCACACTTTGTCAATATTCTGCGATATCAGTAAGGCCTTTGACTGCATATCGCACAATCTACTGCTTGATAAACTTACTGACTCACTCACAACAGTATCAAATTGGTAAATTCGTATCTATCAAAGAGACAACAATGCGTCAAATTTAACAATTTATTCTCGCCAGTGATTCCGGTAATAGACGGTGTGCCTCAAGGGTCAATTCTTGGACCAATGTTGTTCCTGATCTACATTAATGATTTCCCGAAGTACATAGATACGATAATATCATACTTTATGCAGATGATACCACCGTGTTAATAAAAGATGGAAACATCGATACACTTAACAATACGGTCAACGATATGCAGCTAAAAGCAAATGTATGGTTCTCAGAAAATGAACTACTACTCAACAATGAAAAGACAGAAAAACTACTGTTTACTCTGAAAAGAGTCGATCTGTCGATGTTAAACGCAACGAATAAAATAAAGTTCTTAGGTGTGACACTTGACTGTAAACTTACATGGAAGCAACATATCATTACGTTGTCGGCAAAATTATCCCGCAACTTATACGTCCTCAAAAGTCTTCAAAACGAAGTGTCCCAACATGTCCTAAAAACTGCATACTATGGTTTATTTCATTCGCATTGCACATACGAAACGCTGCTGTGGGGTTCGTCGGCCCACATGAAATACATCTTTAGAATTCAACGCAGAGCTATTCGTGTGTTAGCTGATCTACCATACAGAGCAGATTGTATAGAAGCTTATCGTGAGTTATCTATAATGGCTATTCCATCTATCTACATTTTTCAGTGCCTACTTTACGTTAAGCAAAATGACTGCTTGTGGTCTAAACATAATGATAGACACCATTACCTAACAAGAACTAACAATCATTATAGTTCTAATTTTTGTAGGTTGAGTCTTACTCAAAAGGGCCCGGATTACCTGGCCCCGAAACTTTTTAATGTGCTACCCGTTACATTTAAAGATCTGCCTATTAGGACTTTCAAAGAAAAGATTCTAACTGAAAACGTTGTTTACAGTGTAGAACAATACACTAAGTACGATTTTAAAGTACTATAATGCTAATTTTGCTACGTACTGAAGTCTCGTCAATTAATTTGTTTTACCGGTTATTATTATATTATTATATAATATATTATGTGTTTATAATCTGCGTCGTATGACTCTGTTACATGTATGTTATATTAACTTTGTTATATATTTTTACTTTATTTGCTATATGACGAGTGCAAGATCTCTGTGATTATTAGCGCAATAAACATTATTATTATTGTTATTATTATTTTCGGTAAACAAAATGGTCAACGATAAATTTAAAAAAAACTAAATTTATAAATAGTTTGTATTTAGTTTTCGTTGTGATCTATTATCTGTACTTGCCAATTTTTAGAAAACAATTCTACGAAAGCTTTTTATAACAACGATAAAAGATTTTCATATCATTTGTACACATCTGTTTCTAAATTTATATGTATTGACGTCTGTGTTTTTTTTTCAGAATGAAATGGATGGTATGATCCTTTAGAGCTTTGGAGTTACCAATGACTGTCACAGAAATTCGTGAATGTTTGTTCCAATGCTTGACGCTTCCTTTGACAATACGCAAGTTTGTGCTACTTTTACAAAAATTGTCGTATACATAAAACTTAGGGTAACATCTATTATTAGCGTAGGTGTAATAATTAATTAAACGCTTAAGAAAATTAAGCTGAGTATGGCTTAAGCGTTTAACTATTAAAAAGAACATTAGTTTCTTGTTATACACTCAAATATAAATGTTTGATAGACTTAGAATGTGGACTGATTTTAAATGATTAATTAGAGATATTTATCGCGGCTTAAAGACGTTTGTAAAAATACACGTAAAATACTTGGTTATTTTTGTAAGTATATCTCCGTTACGTGATCATATAAGGCTGGTATGATCAGTGGTTATCAATACATAATTTATTAATTCGTTTGAGAGAAAGTAACACTAAAGTCTGTTATCTGTTAAATATATACGCATGCAACGCGCCTCCTTGTATTTATCATCAAAAGTTTAGACAATAGAAATTGTTATGAGCCCATTATTATCAGTTATCGGTTGAAGATGAAAAATATAAGGATTCGCCAATATATGTTCATAACAATCACTGATACCTTTAGAGCTTTTTGATAAATGATACTAGATTAGAAATGTTGCTAGAACGTGATATTAAAACATCGTAAGCATAAAGATATTCGCGTGTATAAAACGCAGCAAATGGAACACTCGGTGCAAAAAACATTTTACATATCTTCTCAACAGGCTGAAACAGTAAAAAATCTTTCACAAACGAAACCGTCTGAAAATTCCGCTTGGTTGTTATGAATGAAACAGTCAACCTGTTGCAAATAATCAATATAGATTTCTCTATTCATACATTCGTTGACTTTTACCTACAACATACTCTAACTAATTTGTGAGAGATTTTTAATTGGTTATCCAAAAAAATGTAATTCACATATCTACGTGCATATTTCACAACGGCCATGTTATCTAATCAATGTGTAAAATGACAACATATGATTTTCTGGTACAAACTCAAACTGAAATTATATTAGAATTAATGTTTACACGTGTCTTCCCTATTATAAGAGAATCACTAGACTTTAAGAAGGTAGATAGAAACATATAAACGCAGGCGCAACCAATCGCTCGATATTTTCAAAATTCTCCTATTTTGCTCGTGACGATCGTGTCTTTCAGCCACGATTTTATGCCAAATTACACTTAAATACACCATCACAGTGTGGCTAATCTTCAATTCTAACTCGCACGTAATTTGAACTTAAATTTGTGATTCATTGGACAATAATTCCAAATTTTGTTTGTATTTAAAAGAGTATTCTTCCAAGATATGTACATTAAGATAAAGTACTAATCTGCATTGACAATAACTGTAGTCAATTTAAGTAAAGTTGCATATTCCTCTAACGTATTTATATCGAAAAGTATTAGGGCCAACGCTTTTCCGCTATAAATACTCAGTAGTCTATATAATATATATTTAAGTCTTATAATGTGTATAAGAAAACAATTTTAAAGTCAGATGTGGAAGCATCTTTTAACTACATGTCTAGTCCTGTTTTAATCTTTACATAAATTTTAAACTTATGTACTTCTGTGATGTATAGTAACATGACAATATCAGAAACACCTGTGTGTGGGGTCTAACAGTATTTTTCACCAAGAGGTGGAATATTATTTTGTAATGTAATATTTATATGTATCTCTATCTGGAAATAAATACTATATATATACATATACTCTCAGCATACAACTTCTTTTATTTACTTTTCCTCGAAATTCCACTAAACTGAAACATTTTTCAACTTAACTAGACCCGTTTCACTAGATTGATTTTTAGTTTAAAATTTGTGAGTTTTTTTCTAAAACATACAAGAGGATTAATACTTCGGTTTTGTTTTAATCTCCAATTTAACCGTATTTCATCGCGATTAAAACGTAAATCCCTGCGAGAAAAATGTGCTTTTGCAAAATTTGAAATAACAAAAGATTTATAGCACACGGACGAGTATTAAAGGTAAGTGCATATAATTATTTGTAAATTTGCATTCACGTTTACCATACAAAAAACAGTTGCGATTTTAAAATTTTCCTATTCTGTTTTCTTTTTAGTGCAAAAAAATGCTTTTATAGTACTACTTTAAAAATATTACTACGACACGCTGACTAAATTATCACTAATAAAAATAACACACAAAAATTGTACCAATAGATTATTAATAATTGCAAGTTATAGTTTAACAAAATATATATTTTAAATAGGTTTAAAAAAAACTTTAATGCTAAATTGAGTCGATTAATAAATGCTCTACGATTAAGTTTGACTAGAAACGGTGTTGGGAAACCGTAATTAAAAAAAAAATCTTATAGCAAAGTAGGAAACGTAGAAACCAACTGATCTAGACAAAGATACTTTGATATACAAAGTATACGGAATAAATGTAGAACGACGAAAGCAGATCCAATTCTATGCTAATTATTTTGTCGTTAATGTAAAAAGGTAAAGGTTAATTATGTAAATAAAACACAGAATTATAATTAAAAACCGCCATTACATTAGGATGTTGTTGTTCAACAGCATTTACAATTCTTTTTAATAATTCCATAGTGTTGGATTGTTTATAAATTATAGAGTGCATTAAACATGTGAAAATTTCAACAGTTAATTATGATTTGATCGTTAAAATAATTCGACATGTTATTATTGTGGAAAACGTGTCAGAAGAGAAAGAGTTGCATAAATGTAGAAACACCAAAGTTTATTATTTTATTCGTGCTTCTTTGTTAAGTTGAGTTTCTTCTGAAAATATGATTAGCCAGAGCGACTCAAACTTATCTTTTGTGTATTTTGGCAGTAAGGCATGTTTGTATTGTATTTAAACATACATAAATGTTTTTTAAAGAATAGTATAAATTTAAAAACAATATAAAATGAACGTGCTCAAAATATTTTCCAAAAAGAAGAACGCATGCCAGATAATAATCTTAATATACTTACTTAAACTTAATAGATAGAAATTAGTATTTTCAAAAAGAATTTAATAATTTAAATTTAAAAAATGGAACTTTTTTTATGTAAAATTAAATAAATACAAACAGGAACAAAAAGCGGTATTATATTGAAGATACACAAAATTAATAACAATTTAAAATAATTACTATAATAATAACTAAATAAAAAGAGAATAGACGCATTAATGCGTTTATGTAAAATCCCGCCTCTTACGTCGCGATTATACGTTTTAGTTTTTTAATCTGTTTATTTAAAAAAATAAGTAGGTACTCTTGTAGATTTCTAGATAATTTGTAAACAAATTTGTTGAAAACATCTTTTAACTTAAATCAATACTTGTATCTTTTTCAAACGTCGCATATTTAGTAGATAAAATCATCATAAATTCGTTCCGACAAACATGTTTATGTTACAAAAATTTCATTGAAAATCATAATAACCGAAATATTCATATGTATGTATTTAGTTTTTAAATGTCTTGAAATTATGATACACGGTGCTGGATTTCAAGTTGCAACCTATTCATAAGTTATCTCCTTTGGAGATTTTTATGATTTTCCAACGTGTGGTTTTCAAAACGTATATCAATAAGGATGTTATATCGCTAACAAAACTTTTGGTACTACATTACCTGCGCGAAACATTATTGACGTTCCCAATTTTACGTTGAGTAGACTTATAGAATTCAGATTTTTGTAAAAGTTAAATTTTAAAAAACTGTTAGGTGAATCTACTTATTTCAAAAAATAACTTATAACTAATTCAATAAATTTTAATGTAGTCATGCAAACACCGAAAAAACTCGATATAAAAAAAATTACGTTTTACCATCGATACCTACAAAACTAAGCGTAGTATTAAACATGTTCAGATAACAAAACTTTTGGATATATAGTATCTGCGTTTGCGCTTCTGGTCCAGATTACGTTCCTTTACAATTAAGTATGTAAGAATGAAAGGAGCCTAACTCCTGTTGAAGTGATCTGAGAAAAATGAAAAAACTATTTTGATGCGGTGTAACTTTTTCTGATACCTTTTTTTTAACTTCTACTCCATCCGAGTTACATGCCTTAGATGACCAACAAGAAAAAACAAGGTGGCAGAATACTTCAAATACTTTCATTCTAAATTTATAAAAAATATTTATTAAAATAAATTTTTTATTTAAATAACTATTGTGATTATTCATAGTCGGAATTATTATCAGTCTCCTTCGGGGCTACGCCTTCTAGAGATTATCATATTATCTCTTATCTGCATCTAACACTTTGCATAAACTTTGCACGTTTTTGATTCTCAACTCTTTGATTGCCAAAGCATCAGTATACACCTTGTCTCGTAGAATTGATGACACTACTACATTTGGCTTTAATAAACAAAACGTTTCTTCGATTTGGCCAGATACAACAATCTGATTCTTGTACGCAGACGTCGTTTTATGATTGTTAGTTTACTATTTTATTATATAAAACACGTAGTTTTTTGACATTAAAGTCACGTCCTTTTGCTCAGAATTTTACCATTACCTTACAATAAACATAATCAAACTTTTATGTTGAAGAAAAACACTTCTACATAAACTATTGAACTTATTATTAATAGTTAAAGCCTTTTTTACCGACTTTTGATGATTACATCATATAGATAATATTATCGACGTCATCTATAGGTTTCTGACGTCGCAAACCAACGATTACCAAAAACTGACGACATATTTATATGTTACTGTTATTATTTGTTTTTGATGTTAAATTGCTTTTCTTATCAAGTCATCGTTTTATCAGATGCATCTTGTTAGATCATATTTTTTTATCTTATATGCAACAATGCACTACAGACCTAAAAGCCTAAAACTATTTGCTGAACCACAACTGTAAAGCAAAATTTGGAATAGCAGAAACTTGAGCAATGTTATCTACAATAGCAATAATTACGAAATACATGTAAGAACTGTTACCAGACATAAAGAAAACTGGAGCGAAACGACAACAAGTTTGAGACTTTGGGAAGAAAAAAGAAGCAACGAAAGACCGCAACAACGACAGTATGACGATTTAAAAAAAAACAGCGAGACTAAATTAATAGCAAGCAGCTCAAGACAGAAGGAAATTGGCAAAAATGAGAAAGACCTATATCGAAAAAATAGAGAACGGCTGATGATGATGATGACGATATAAGAAGAACTGGTGATGGTATTTAAGACCAGAATTACCTGGAACAAAAAAATACTCCCACGACTGTTCTTGTGCTTTATACCAAAAATAAAATTTGAATCTAAAATCTAAAAATACAATTTACTAACAATTACATGGCTTTAAATGTCAGCAAGATTACTATAGTTTTATTGCAGTCATTTTTTGTTGATTGTTAAGTTTGATGAACGAATAAAGAAAATGTTTCTTTTCTGTTTAAAGTGATTTACTAAGTCCTCAAGATCAAATTTTAATTTAAATTTATAGTATTGATTAAAACGATAAAGATAAAAATTGGGCAAATTATGACTACAAATGAAGTCGCGTATAAAGAATTGTTTGTTTTTTTTTCAAAATATATAAACTATCCAGTTTGAACTTTATTCAGTAGTCTAAATCTGAATATATAATGCTTCATTAAAATAAAATAGTAGCGTATGTTCAAGGTTCTAAGCCCTCAATATCCGGTACACCAATATAATATCAATTATCCATAAAAACTGAATCTTAGTTTAACAATTAAGAGATGAATATAAATGTACCATATTACAAAGTTTCTTTTAAAAAATCTTTAAATCTAATTTTCTTCTTTTATGAATCATTTCATTTGTGGTTTCGAACAGAAAAACAAAACATGGCAAGGTTACACGCTTATTAAAATCGCAAAACCATTTTTAATTAGTGGAAGCAATCATTATAAATTTAAAGTTTTTGAACAAGAAAACGTTTGCGTTTGCTTTTGTATTGTGGAAAGGGAAACGTATTAATGAATTCAAGTGTGATTGATTGAATGACAGACATTTAAAGTTTCAAGTTATCATTGTCTATAGTACCATCGAGCATAATACTTTAGTCTAATTAAAATTACGTGTTTAAAATGATCACATCTTTCAACTGTATAGACTTAGAAGACCGAGATGGAAAAGAAATAATATTTAAAGAAAAAAAAACTGTTTTCGAAAAAGGAATTGAAAAAGTGGATAAATATGCAAAATTTAAAGGTGAATATTTTAAACTTGAACGATGACAAAACAAATAATTCTTTTGTTATTGTTTAATAAGACTATTTCTAAATTGTATTTAGATAACAACTATAAAGAAAATGTTTACTACAGTGCTGTTTATCAGGAAGTTTACAAAAAATCGTTAGAACATCCGGAAAAATTTTGGGAAGAAGTTGCGCATAGTGTCGTATGGACTAAACCTTGGGATAAAATAGTAGATAACTCCAATGAACCCTTTACTAAATGGTATTATTCTTGATACGTAATTTATTATTATAATTATATTGCTTCCAAGGTTTGTTGGAGGTGAACTTAACGCGTGTTACAACGCCGTCGATCGTCACGTTGAAAACGGAAAAGGATCTAAAATAGCTCTTATTCACGATAGTCCTTTAACAAATACAGTGCAAAAAACAACTTACACCGAGCTTTTAGATAATGTATTACCGTCGCGGAATTATTATAGAAATAATTTCTGATGTTGTTATTTTAGGTTTCTCATTTGGCTGGTGCTTTAGCAAAGTTAGGTGTTTCAAAAGGAGATCGAGTTATAATTTATATGCCTTTAATACCCGAAGCTGTTATTGCTATGCTAGCTGTAGTTCGTCTTGGTGCGGTACATTCCGTAGTATTTGGCGGTTTCGCAGCTTCTGAACTATCCAACAGAATTGAACACGCACAACCAAAAGTGGTCATTGCAGCCAATTGTGGAATAGAACCAAATAAAATTATTAGGTAACGTTTTTAATATCATTACATGTTTATATCTGCGATATTTTTAGATACAAAGAAATATTAGATAAAGCAATTAAATGGTCGTCATTTAAGCCGAAAAAATGCATTATCTTTCAAAGAAGAGTTATAGAGACTTCTCCTTTAGATCCGGATGTTGACATTGCTTGGGAAGATGCTTTAAAACTGGCGGGTCCTCATCCATGCGTTTCTATTGAAGCAAACGAACCGTTATATATTTTGTACACTTCTGGAACTACAGGTGCGTAAATGAAAAATTAATTACGCAATCTAGTACTTTTAAACAGATAAACCAAAGGGTATACAAAGACCTGTTGGAGGACACATAGCCACTCTTGCTTGGTCAATGTGGAATACGTACGGAATGGGACCTGAAGATGTATGGTGGGCTGCAAGCGATCTAGGTTGGGTTGTAGGGCACTCGTACATTTGTTATGGACCGCTTCTTAATGGTATTACGAGTGTAATGTACGAAGGAAAACCCGATCGTACTCCAGATCCAGGACAATATTTTCGGTAGCTTTTTTTATTGAATTATTCAAAACTAATGTATTTATTTATACAGAATTATTGAAGAATATCAAGTAAATGCGTTGTTTACGGTACCAACGTCATTTCGGGTAATAAAAAGGGAAGATCCAAACGCTCTCTTTGGAAGAAAATACGACACAAGAAGTCTTAAGCAAATTTTTGTAGCTGGCGAACATTTAGATAATGACACCAAGATGTGGGCTGAAAGTACTTTTAAAGTACCCGTATTAAATCATTGGTGGCAAACCGAAACGGGACACTCTATTACCGCTACATGCGTTGGACTTAATCACAATTTACATCCTCCAAAGTATTCTACTGGTATGCCGTTTCCAGGATATGACGGTTAGATAAAACACATTATTTTATTAAATTAAAAACTGACTTATAGTTAGAGTTATTCTACCTAACGGCAGAGAAGCTAAACCTAACGAATTAGGCCGAATAGTAGTAAAACTACCTTTGCCACCTGGAACAATGTCTACACTGTATAAAGCGCCTGAGCAATTCTACAAAATTTATTTTGCAAAATATCCGGTAAAACTGCTGTGTACAATTTTAAATTTTAACGGTATGTTTATTTTGTTATAGGGATATTATGATACTATGGATGCCGGGTATTTTGACGAATTTGGGTATATTTATGTAACATCGCGTGACGACGATATCATTAATGTTGCTGGACATCGAATATCTACAGCTGCAATTGAAGATGTAATCATGTCTCATCCTGATGTTTGTGATGCAGCAGTTGTTGGAGTATCTGAACCTACAAAAGGTGAAGTTCCAGCTTGTTTATATGTCTTAAAAAAAGGTTTGTACTTCACTGCTTGTAAAGTTTAAATAAAATTTTCAATCTGTAGACGTTAATGATGGCGAAGATACTATTGGTATTGACTTAATTCGTATGGTGCGTGAACGTATTGGACCTATAGCTTCATTTCGTTTAAGCGTCGCTGTAAAGGATTTACCTAGAACAAGATCTAGTAAAACTTGTAGAAAACAAATTTCCGATTTAGCCAACGATAAACCATTTAAAGTATTACAAACATTAAAAGTAGCTAGTACTTTATCAAGCTGTTTTAGATTTCTGGGACAGTAGAGAATCCTTGCATTTTTAAAGACATTGTTAGAGCGTTACAAAAAATTGGATATGCCCGTAATCCACCGAATCAACTAGTGTGATGAAAGGATAAAAGATAATTCTCACAAACTGCATTATAAATATAAAACAATTTAATGTATTTATATAGTTTACTTTCAATTTATGGTTAAGTTTTTACAAAAAGCATTGTAGTTATAATAAAATAAATTGGTTTGTAATTTATTTATTTATTTTTAATTGAACTACAATCCCATGATATGCCGTATAGATAGTTCATTTTCTATTGTAACTTTTTTTCCAATGTTTTGGGTTTGTCAAGGTTTTGTGTTAATAAACCCTTTTTTACTTATTCCAGAAAGAAGCGTCAGAGCACTGTAAATAGATATTTTAGAAAAGAGTTTTTTTGCAATCTGAAGATACTTTTAACTCAGATTTTTACGATTCTTATTTTTTTGATTTTAGTCACTTTATCTAATTTCAGGTCTAAGTTATAGTGTTTGTTTCATCTGCTGTTTTTAAGTCTAATTCAGGTTTAGAAATTACACTTTCTACTGGCTTAAAAGTTACCTTTTGTCTTGTTCATCTATGGTCGTTTAAAAGACCTTTTTGTAGAACATTAAATACATGTGATGTTACTTGTGACTTTATAATTTACAAAATATAGTTTTATTTTAGTTTTTCTTACAACCGATTTTTTGCATAGGCGTAAAGATAATATCTAAATCAAAAAACACTTCACGGCAGAAAATCATAGTAGAAGTAGAGCAAATTAGAGATGACATGTGCAACTTTCTAGAAGAGATTAACTATAGGATAAGTAACCTAACTTTTTTAATTATACATAAAATGTTGTTGCCAGAGCAATTCAAACCTAGGTATAAGTTTTTAGTCGTTCCTTACTTTTAACATCGAGAAAAAACTAGATTGAGTAAGTGAGGAAAAAAGCTTGAGTATCCCATACAGAAAACCCCAGAGTTAAACAACGGGGCCAGACCTGGGCCAGTACTGGGAAACCTGAGTTTGGCGTACCTGTATTGGCCCAGACTTGGCCCAGGACTGGGTAGCTCAGCCTCGACCATTCCATGAGGACCCAAACTTGGGTCTAAACTGGTTGACCCAGCTTCGGCCATGCAAATTATTAGCCAAGCTTGGCCCAAGCTTGGATAACCCATCCTTGGCCATTCTATGAGAATCCAAGTTTGGCCCAAGCCTGGATAACCTAGTCTTGGCCATTCCATGGAGACCCAAGCTTGGTCCTACACTGGTTGACTCACCTTCGGCCATGCCAATTCTTACCCAAGCTTGGCCCAAGCTTGCATAACCCATCCTTGGCTATTCCATGGAAACCCAAGCTTTGGCCGAGACTGGTTGACCCAGCTTCGGCTATGCAAATTATTAGCCAAGCTTGGCCTAAGCTTGTATAACCCATCCTTAGCCATTCCATGGGAATCCAAGTTTGGAATGGCGAAATTCGGGTATTTTCGTTTAGCGCAGCCGCCATCCTTGTTTACATCATCTGTTAGTTAAATGTAAGATTTTTCTCATTGCTAGAGTAGTAAAGGTGATGAATCAAATCTCCGAGATTCAGTTATACAGTCATTGAATGTTAGTACGTTTTAACTAGAAGGAAAAAACTTTCAAATATAATTTCTTTTGTTTACTCCGCAATTATCACGAGGCGAGGCTACTAAAAGTAATTATCTCTGATTCTTACCTTAGAGTTTAAAGATGGCGTGCGTTAAATAAACCAAAAAAGTTTTGAATAAAAAAACTAATTTAGATGTTAACCGGCAAAGTTTAAATAATCAAAGTGTAAACATCAGCTGTGTGAGTGACGTTAATGATCTTGGTGATACAGAAAACCAAAAAATACCAAACAAAAGGTGCCAAAAACGAGCTGAACTTGAATGTGAACTAGTGATAGAGAATAATAACTGTACTAGCTAAATGTTAATATAATTTAAGACGAGATCTAAATAGTAATTAAAAAACTTTATGTAATTTAAATAGTACATAATACAAGTAATAACAATAAAGTGTAAATACGTTCATACAATTATTTATTCCATTGTTTTATTAATGCTTAATTCTTGGCATTTAATTTTGAGCTAGTTTTAGCAATTAAGCGTGGCCCAGTACTGGCAACTAAGCATGGCCCAGGTCTGGCAAGTGAGCATGGCCCAGGTCTGGCAACTGAGCATGGCCCAGGTCTGGCAACTGAGCATGGTCCAGATCTGGCAACTGAGCATGGCCCAGGCCTAGCGACCAGGACTGGGCCATGATTATCATTCCAGACTTTTTCCAAAGCTGGCCCAAGCCTGGCCTATAGGCTTGGCCCAGGCTTGTACAGACTTGGGCCAAGCCAGGACCAAGCCTGGGCCTATGGTACTTTCCTCTATGGGATGTTACCTTGTTTGTATGTATAATTGCTTCTAAACAAGAAATAACAACGTTTAACTCTTTTTGGCAGTGTTTCTAATAGTTTATTGCTTCAACAACAGAAAATAGCCTAAAAGTAAGTCTGTATCTTATATATTTTTTTGTTTTGCTTAGACTAGTTGTTTGTGGTAAGTTTTTACAAATTTTTTATCAAAAATTGGATTTTGATGGAGTTATGTTTCATATTTACTTTTATATTTTTTCATATCGTTTCGTTCGGTTTCTTAATTTTACCTTTTCACAAAGGCGGTTCTAGAAAGTCTCTTGCATCTGTTTCAAATAGTCAAATAATAGTGCTTTTTTGGTATTGAAATAAGCTAATAAGCGCTGATTTGAACGCTTGTACAACCGTTTTTTGAATTGTGAACTCATAATTTTTGAAGACAAGGAAATATGACGAACATACGTGTAACCACGACTGCATACGATACGAAATACGACCATCAGAACAGAAAATTAAGATCTATGTCTTCTTTAAACAGTAAGAAAGATTTAACATTTTAGTTTTTGTGGAAAATGTTGTTTTCTTTTTCAAAAAAAAAAATAAAAACAATTTAACCTAATAGATTTTGTTAATTTGGATCTTTTTCAAGATTTTGAAACAAAATTTATCATATAGGTGTTTGTTGCTTTATCATGTTTTTAATTTATTGAAATTGAAATGTAAGCTTCGTAGCAATAAAGATTTTTTTAAACTTGATAAAGTTGATGTTAAGTTTTATCACTTGTAAGGAAGAACACTTCCTGTGCTTATATCAGTTTCAAAAAAGAAAATAAAGTATAGAAAACGTGATAAATTGACACGTGCGCTTGGTAATTGATACATCTTACAAAAACAAAGAGAACGATTACTATGCAATACTCTTTTTATTTCAGTCTTCGTTTGGTGTATAAATAGTTAATTTAAATAAATAGTTCAAACGTACTAATGCTATGATAGTGTAAACCTATCAAGTTTTAACAAATCTAGTTACCATGGCATAGCAGCACCAGCAACTCTTCAAAAAGCGATCAGTGCCATTAGTTGAAGCTGAGCTTTAATGGTGAAAACTACTTTGTCGTAGATATTAATTAAAGATATTAATTATTTATACTTAATTGCAGGTAAGTTTTTGAACTATACTGTAGTAGTCAGTTGTGTTAATTGTTATTATGTTACTGTTTACAGTTTACAAAAACTAAATTTTTAATTTTTTTTTATGATTATTAGTATCTCAAGTTTAGAAATACGATAATTTGACTAAAAATTTAAGTCAGATGTAACTAAACATGATTTTTCTGAAAATTTGTGTTAATAAATGTTTTTAAAAGCATTTTTAGTGTACAACGCTTAACAAAGCCGCCATCTTGTAAAAAACCGTTACAAAAACGGTTAACTATAAAAGCTTAAATTATATTACTAAAATATGTTTTAATGTATATCTAAACACGTTTAACTATAACAATTGTTTTTATAATAAAAACATAAACTTTATATTAGTTACAAGTTAAACATATATAAAATGGAGTTTTACACGAAATGGCTGCCTTTATAAATACAAAGTATGAGCCGGTTGCTATTTCAAATATGGCCAAAGAAAGAAAGAGATGGCAATAGTATTTTACAATTGCTCTTTTTTCTTTGGTGTAAGTTCTAATGTCTTTATAAGTATTGCGTTGAATTTGATTATAGGTGAATCAATCAATTTGGTAAAATGAGCGCTGCTTTAACTCGTGATCGTCCTAGCAGCTCTGGACCTATTATGATCCATGAAGGGCGCCTTAAGGTAATAAAAAAAAAGTAATTCTAAGAAGTTTATTTAAATTTTTTAGAGTCCTGTTAATTCTGGAGAATTAAAACATCAACGATCCAAAAGTTTAACATTTTCGCCTTCACAACTGGGAATGCTAAATGCTGATACTTCTTATAGAGTAAGTCACATTTGAGAATTTGGCAGTAAACTTTACTGAAATAAAAAAATTTTTTAGAGTTTTCGGCGTGGCAGTGGAGACAGTAAACGTGATAGTGAGATTGAGGTACAACCCTCAAACATTTATCTAGAGGCTAACTTACAAGATGATGTTGAGGCTAATTGTGTTGCTCGTGGATGGCGTCAATTAACCGTGAGTTTATCGTTTCCATGTAATAAAGTTAACTCTAATTAATATATTTTGCAGAATGCTATATGTAAGTGTTGCAAACCTGATCTTGAAGATTCTAACTAAATCTGTTTAAATTTGCATTAAAAGCACACAACTGTTTTGCTTTTAACTTTTTTGTTACTAACAATGTATTCATCTTTTTTGTCATCTCAACTTGAATAAATAGTTTTCATCTTTAACATTACGTGCTTTATAGTTACTGCAATAAGTAACTTTTTTTAAATATAAATCTTATTTGTTCCAAGCTTGCATATAATTTTACTATAAAGTATAATCAATATTATTAATATGATGTTTATAATTGTTAAATTTTAGCAAATAATAGTGTTACCCAAAATTCAAAAACTGTCAACAAACGGAATGCACCAGCGTTGAAAAAAAAGAAGAAAAAGAATAAGCCATTTTCAAAACTCGCCAAGTTACATTTAACGAGCTGGTTATTAAATAATACCAAAAATCCTTACGCAACTGAAGCAGAAAAAAAAAGGTTGTCTTTATTGACTAACTTGACTGTGCGCCAGATAACCAATTGGATGATAAATGCTAGGAGAAGACTTCTACCTAAGTTACTTGCTACGCCTCGTTTACGCAATAACTTATCACAAATAAAAACGGTACCATCGCCAACTCAACTTCCGGATCCTTCTCTGACTTCAAAACTTGGTAACTCTGTTAAAGTGGTTAAAAAAACAGCAGTTAACCTAGGTGAATATTTCTTAATTTTCATTACTTTCAGATACCACAACAATGATTTATTTATTTGTATTTGCTTTTTTCTTCTTGGAGTAATGATTTTACAATCTGTTTATCTAATTAAAATATTATTGTTCTTTTACAGAATTTTACAAAGTTTTTACTACTTAAATCTTATTTCTGGTAGTTGTACTTAATCTGGTTTTAGATCTGTTTTGTGTACAGCTATTTACAACATAGTTTTTTTTGGTTTCAGTGTTTTCAGTTTTTTACTTTACTAAAACTATTCATACTTGAATTTTTAAGTGCAGCTTGACTGACTAAACTTTGTTGTTGAATAAACAATTTTTTTCCAAATATATTTATGTATATCATTATGTTTATAATACACATTTGTTATTTTAAATTTGCGTTGTTTAGGGAAAGCTAATTAATTGTTTCTTTTATATGTATTTGTGCTATGTTATTTAATTTTCGTGACTGTTGTTTTTGCGTTTATATCACTAATTAGAATGATGGTTCTATTTTCTACTTTTCTTAACAGTTGTGTCACGTATCAATGTTTTCATTTTAGTGCTTAAACCTCGATTATCACATACCACCGGTCTAAAAGTTTATGTTAACTATTACTATCATTTTATTAATTGTGTTTTTATCTTGGTTCTTAAAGATTTGAAACTGTCATTAATCTGCCTGTTTAAATATGTATCTGTAGCCAGTACTTGTCTGGATAGAATAATAGTTTAAGTCGGTTTTTTTTTGGTTAATATGGTTGAAGATAAATTTTTCTGCAATTTTTTGATTGTATTCTTCATTTCCTTTTTTGTTGCAGCATTCATCGTTGTTCTTTTGCTGATTTAATTACATACATATTCTATCTCATCTGTCTTACATCAGACTACTGGTGTTTAGTATTATTTTTGATTGAGCAATAGCACAGAAACTTAGTTTTTCAATATAAACTTCTATTTATGTATTTCTGATAGTTTCATACTACAATATTACAATATCGGTTTAGTATTTGTAAGCACTAGTTTAAGGTTGGTACTGTCCAGCCAATGACTGCTTGCTGTGGTTGTTTTAATAGTCTTTAGTGACGATGCTATTTTTGTATTGTATAGTAGAAAACTAAAAACAGTTGCTTGTAAGAATTTGTCTTCTTCCAATGTTATTTGTGACGATAAATATTTGCTTTCTGTCATTGAACAATCATTTTTAATTAATATAATCGATTTTCTTTATATATGTTCAGTTTGCAATTTTCTTATTTAATCTTTATCTAATTTCAGGTCTAAGTTATAGTGTTCGTTTCATCGGCTGTTTTTAAGTCCAATTCAGGTTTAGAAATTACACTTTCTACTGGTTTAAAAGTTACCTTTTCTCTTGTTCATCTATGGTCATTTTTAGCAATTTAAAAACAGTTTCTTAAAATTATTAATTACTGTCCAAGAGAACATAATTTAGTTCTGTTCTTTTTTTCCATCTAAGTGTGTGTGCAATTGTAAAAAAACTTTCGTTAGTTAATGTGAATGTTGTTTTATGGTAATTTTGTGTTCAACTTGACCTATGCAAGACTTTTAATTTTTTGTTTTTATTTATCCTAAGACAATTTTTACGTATTTGTAACTAGTTAAACTAACAACGACCGTGTTATTACAAAACCAAAGTCTTTTGGCAATTCGCTTTTCGTCCTTTCTTCGTTTTCATACCTAAATCTTGCTATCAACTTCTTTGTACTAGCTTTTATTGATCTTTTTAAACAAACGTCCATACATATCTATATATTGTAACGAATCTTATTATCAAAACTAATTTATTTAAACTACTAAAAATTTGTAACTTATACTAGAAATATGTACACTTTTAAATTAACCGAACTAATTAAATCTAATAATATTTAATAAAATCATTTACACGAAGATAAGATAAAGTCCGCGGATAGCTTCACACACTTGTTTACACTAAAGTCACGTACTTCGTAGATTTATTTATAACACGCGTTAACGACTTATTTATTTAGAGTTGAATAATCTTCTTAACACTGCTGTTTTCGCATTACGGCAATAAATAACTGACCTACGATTTGTGTCTTCGGTATTTATACATTGTGACAAAACGTTCCCGTATGTTCTGCATCCTTCGGTGAACGTTCTAGAAAACCTCGCGAAGACTCTCGAAGTTGCAAATAACTTCTCGAACGTTTCACTGCCCCCTTCTTAGGACTGTTCTGTCCCAGAACAGGAGACTGGATGCGACACCGGTAAAAAGAATCGTGGCGATAGCGGCAGTTTTTTCCATTTCGGCAACTTCCTTGACCATAAAAGTAACAGTCAATGGACTTCTCCTGGCCTGATATTCGTCTTGGTTAGTAACTACAGACCAACACTTTAACGCCTGTTCCTCGGAAGACGACCTCCAACATGTTTCGAACTGTCCTCCAATTCAGTTGATCTTAGCCACAACCAAGCTTGGGTACTGCCAATTTCTTAACATGATGGAACTCCATTTCTCTCTTGAGACTCCATAATGTTCGCCACAACCCAGTTCCAATTGTAAAAACTGTTTTTTCACGATCCTTGGGTTCCAATTCTACCTGCCAGTAACCACTCTTTAAATCTAACGTGGAAAACCACTGGGATCCTGACAGGTGTCTAACGTATCGTCAATTCTGGGTAAAGGGTAACTGTCCTTTTTGGTCACGTCGTTTAGCTGTCTGTAGTCTACGCAAAATCTCGTTGATCTGTCCTTCTTCTTCACGAGTACCACTGGGGATGCCCATGGGCTACTTGAAGGTTTAATCACGCCTTCTCTCTCCATATCAGTAATTATTTGTTCGGCTTCTTCTCTTTTCGCCAAAGGAAGTCTGCGTGGATGTTGTCGTATCGGCCGAGCGTCTCCGGTATTAATTTTATGTTTCACCACATTAGTTCTTCCTTTGGAACCACTCTCCAGCGTGAACGCATCTTGATACTCTTCGATCAACACTTTAACTTTAGCCAGCTGGTCTTGGCTGAGGTTTTGGCATTTGGTGGTAAGAATGTCCAATAGATGTTGTAGACACTTCTTCGGCGACCTATCTTTGTCAGACTTTACGCATCTCAGAATTTGAGATACTGGCGTGCATTCGCTTACCACGGTCTTCTTCTTCAACGTTACAGGATCTGAGTTGATGTTTAAGATCCTTACGGGCATCGTGTTTTTTACTCGTACTAAAATTCTGCCAACGAGTAGTCCCTTTTCAACTAAACCGCCCTCCATTGGTTCAATCGCGCGTATGTAGCCTTCCCGGAGACTTCCATCCAGGCGTGCCATCATCACACGTTCAGTCTTTGCAGGCAGAGTCACGTCTTCGCTCAATAAGATCCGCACGGCTGCCTTCTATGACGAATAAAAATGAATTTTTTCATTGTCGATCTTCAGGACATCGTTCTTCATATCCAAATGGAACCCATACTTCTTTATCACGTCCATTCACAGGATAACTTCTTTTGTGATGTCGGCTACCAGTACTTGATGGTCGAGTACTCCATTTCTCAAACCAATGGTTACTTTGACTTGTCCGTGAGTTGGTATTTCGTCGCCCGTCGCCGTTCGAAATCGTACTGTTACTGGTGATGTCTTTTCGTTTTTCACTAACATGTCAGGACGAATGATGGTCTTTGTCGCTCCAGTGTCAACCAGTAACTCAACACTTCCATTGATCTTGCCATCGAAATAAATAATATGCAATTGCTCCATCGGCGATGCCATTTGAATTGTAATCTCCGGAGCCTGACTAGATGAGATTACTTTTTGTCTCTTTTAGTCGTCTCGTTCCAAATTTTTGAGCGCTCTTCTTGTCCTTTTCCTAGGATTAGTACGTTGCCGTCATACATCGCCTATTTCACCGCAGTTCAAAGTTGTCACTCTTCTTTCCCGAAGTATTCGTCGCGCTATCTCTTCGATGCTTTTCAGTGTCTGCGCGGGTACTTCTGCAGCACAGTAGAGTTTATGACCGTCTTGTTGCGATGCTTGTTTTGCTGCTTCAAACTCCAAAGCATGCACCAAAGCGTCATCCAATGTCTTTGGTCGAGCTAACCGGAGAGTCTGCTGCGTTTCGTTGTCTCGGAGGCCGTCTACAAAGGTTTGAATAGCCAACTGCTCCAAGAAGGTATCTGGCGCTATAGAATACGCAAGCCGTGCTAGTCTGGCGATGTCAGCCTCAAACTCTTGAAGACTTTCGGAAGTTTTCTGAACCCGACTTTTAATTTGAGTTTGATAGACTTGTTGAAGATGAGCATCTCCATATCTCATTTCTAATCGTGATATTAAGAGTTCGTAATTTTCTTGTAGGTGGTCAGGAACAGTTTGTAAAATTCCAAGCGCTTCTCCGCATAAGGACACAATTAAAGACGTCGCTTTCTGTTTGTTGCTCTAACCATTAGCTGTACCTGCGGCTTCAAACTGCAACTCATTTGTTTTATTTTTTCTTGAAGCAGTTTCATCCTTTCTTCTAATTTGTCTTCTATTGCTTCTATTTTCTCATTCATAGATTCGCAAATTTCTTCTTTTAAATTTAACATATCTGCTTGGGTTTCTTCTTGAACAATTAATTTGATTTTCTATGCTTGTTCGTATTTCTTCTTTCAAACTTCTAGACTTTTCCATCAATTTTATTTTCTGAGTATTTTCAAATAATTTTTCTTCAATTTTACTAGAATTTTTTTCCATTTTTCTATTCATCGATTCTTGACCATTTTTTATTGATTCAAGAAATTCAAATAGCTTTGCATCCATTTTAAATGCTTGC
Source organism: Aquatica leii (assembly GCA_035610365.1). NCBI lineage: Eukaryota > Metazoa > Arthropoda > Insecta > Coleoptera > Lampyridae > Aquatica > Aquatica leii. Next base: position 33,011,429 of record CM069439.1, read on the forward strand.
GAACGCTTCACCGGCATAAATTTAACCACGAATAATAATAATTTAAAACAAAATTTAATAATACTAAATTTTAATAAAGCCCGACACTGGTTTAACAGCTAACATTAAATGCTATAAACAAACACTCAAATCCCGAACTAAAGTATTATTTATTTACGCAATCAATGTTTAAATTACGGGAGCGATATTTCTTAATGATATTTACACTAAAATTCACGAACGATACCCCACACTGACACCAATTTGTAACGAATTTTATTAATAAATCTAATTTATTTAAACTACTAAAAATTTGTAACTTACACTACAAATATGTACACTTTTAAATTAACCGAACTAATTAAATCTAATAATATTTAATAAAAACACTTACACTATAATTTATATCACTGACACGAAGATAAGATAAAGTCCGCGGATAGCTTCACACACTTGTTTACACTAAAGTCACGTACTTTGTAGATTTATTTATAACACGCGTTAACGACTTATTTATTTATACTTAAATAATCTTCTTAACACTGCTGTGTTCGCATTACGGCATTGTCATTGTCTTTTAATACCATCACCCTTTTTTTCTTTCTGTTTTCTTGCGTATCTTATTTTTTCATAATATTTTTTCTGTTTTTTTATCAAAATTTATGTTTCTGTTCTTTACCTCTTTTCAGCATTTCTGTAAAGTTTCGCATTTGGTTTTTTAATCCTTGTATATTTTATAAACTCCTGCTCTTTTACTAGTTTTTCTACGTGTTTTTTTATTTTAACACCGCTTGTCCTGTCTTGTGTTTTCTTTAATTTGATAATTTGAAATTATCTACAACTAAAGTAATGTACTTACAAATATTAAGTTGATTAAACAACAAGAAAGAAGAACAACTTTTTTTTAGCAAACTACAAGAGATAAATTAGAAATCAAAATATAAAAAAAAGATAAAGATAGATAGAAAGTTTGTTAAAATTGCAAGAGAACTATGTTAAGCTACGTGCTCAAAAAAATAAAATAAAGCAGATGAAAACAAACCGAAAAAGGATATAAGTATACGCACTTAGAAACAAAAAAAAATAGATAAATGTTACTTAAAAATAAATTTAAACACAAGTTGTAAGTGAGATAAAACAATTAAAAATGCATACATAAATTTGAAATGAAAAAACATGCATGCATAGTATGTAAGAAGTCGAAGCATTAATAAGTCAGATTTTTTGTATTCTGTTGAGATCGCCGTGGGTATTAATAGTTTTTTTTGTTTTATAAATTTTAGGAAAACGCAGAAAGAACTCCAAACGAAACACTATTAAAAAAAGATTGCAACCAAACAGTGCTAAAAAGAAAAAAGAAGGAACTTCAGCTGAAGCTACAGCTTACTTGCTTAATTGGTTACAGAAAAATATCGACAACCCATATCCAGATCGTAAAGAGAAACTTGACATATCTGTAAAAACTAATTTGGAATTAAAACAAATTAACTATTGGTTTGCTAACGCAAGAAGACGAATTCTTCCTCGGTTACTTGAGAATATGCGCAATAACCAAAGTACTCAAAACCTCAATTCTTTACAGTTCGAAACTTCCGAAGAACCGCTTTTAGAATGTCAACATGAGGTAACTGTAGAACAAGGTGTTAGTGGCAACAACGATCAAACTACAAACCAGATAGAAACTTTAACACCTATCGAATCTCCGTTAAATTGCTTGTCAGAAGTTGATTTTGAACTGTTGAATAATTGGAATCCGTTGGATGAAGTAGTTCTTAATCAATTTGAGGATGAAGCTAATAAACACAGTACAAACACTAATATTGAAAATGATTGTACGTTTATGTCTTTGAACGAAACTTCTTTAGAATATATCGACAGTGCTGCTCTAGCTCACATCAACTCTTCTTTGGAATCTATTGACAATGGTATTCTCACTAGCATCGAAGCTTCTTTAATATCCATTGACAATGACATTCTAACTAACATTGGCAATTTTGAGTTTATTGACGATGCCGTTTTAACTGATATGGAATCGATGCAATAATATTGAAAGTGATTGTAAGTTTATCTCTTTAAACGAAACTTATGTAGAATTTATTAACAATTCCATTCTAAAATTAACGCTTGTTTTAATTAACGCCAAAGAAGTTATAGTACCTTATGTTAGTTTTTGTTAAATTATGTTGTAAGTTCAATGTGTGTTGTAAACTTAGTTGATAGTGTATTGTTTGTATAGTTACGTTGAAAATTTTGATTGTTAATATAGTAATAAGGACTTGTTTTGTAGAATAGTATTTGTTGCGTATGCATATATTTAATTCCTACGTTTGTAAAGTATTTAAAATAATTAAAAAACATAGTTAATATATTGGTGTTACTGTTCTTGTTAAATTACAAAGTTTGTTCAGATTTATGTAAAATGTTTAAATTAAAATAAAATGTTGTTTATTATTCTACTTTGAGTTTCTCGTAAACCTTCCACTTAAACAAAAAAAAATTAGAAACTAACTTATTTTTGACGTAAATAATTAATCTATAATAAGTATTTACAACTAACTAAAAAACATTTTTTTAAGTACATAATAAAACTATCAAAACATGCAGTTGACAAATCATTACAAAAGTTCAAAAAAATATGTGTTGAGAATCGTTACAATTGGTGTCAGGTGTAGGACGATACCTTGACGTTTGGTAATATAAACAATTAGTTTGTGTTTCGTAAGTGTTTATAAATTCTGTATTGATAACAATTAAATCATTAAACCTGTGGATGTAATTTAATAAAAATGCGTTCATAATTAAAATTTAAGGCTATAGAAAAATAAGTGCATTTTAAAAGCAATTGTGTATTCATTAAACTTTTTATTGGCGTTTATAACTCGTTTACAAGAAGTAAGCATGAACGCAAAAATTCTCAGATAATGGAAGAAAAAACTATCCGAAAAAAATAGAAAAAAAAATCAATAATCAAATAAAAACTATTGATGAACAAATACAACCTGGCATTGAGGGCCAGATTAAAACTGTTTAAGAAGATACTTAAACAGGGCAAATTTAAGAGAAGAAATATGCAAAGTTCTAAAAAACGGAAAACAATCAATAAATGACGAATTATAATACAAAATAAAACTGTTTTTAGAGTAAATAAATAATAGCAGATCATCATAAATTTTGATGGAAAAACTACAAGCAGTTTGAAGGCGCGGCGCAGCTACAACTAATGGTTAGAGCAACAAGCAGAAGACGACGTCTATATTAATGGCCTTACAAGGAGAAGCGCTTGGAATTTTCCAGACCACGTCCTAAGAAATTAAGAACTGTTAATTTCACGTTTACAAATTCTGCAACAAGTTTACCAAGCCCAAATAAAAAGTTGGGCTTAGAAAGCTACGAAAAGTTTTCAAGAGTTTGAAGGTGACATCGACAGCACGACTGACCTATCTGGAGGAGTTGGTTATTTATGACTGTTTGTAGAGTTTAAAACAGCAAAACAAGCTTCACATCAAGGCACCAATAAGCTTCGCTATGCAGCAGAAGTACTCGTGCAAACACAATTAAACCTTCAAATAATTCATGGGCGTCTCCTTTATAATAGATCAACGAACCTTTGCATAAATTACAGACAGCTTACCAAAGTGATCAAAAAAGACAGTTACTTTTTACCAAGAATTGACAATACTCTAGACAGTCTGTCAAGATCCTCGTGGTTATCTACATTAGATTTAAAGAGTGATTACTGGCAGGTGAACTTGAAATCCAAAGAACGAAAAAAGACAGCATTTACGATTAGAACTAGTTTGTAACAGATCACTGTTATGCTCTTTGACATGTGTAATGCTCTTGCGAAGTCCGAACGGTTCTTGCGACAAATGTTTGGTTTATATAGATATTAAAATTGTAGTTGGAAGATCGTTTAAAAAACAATTAAAGAACCTGAAGAAAATGTTTTAACGACTATGAGGCAAAACGTATTTAAGAAAGAAGGGAGGAGTGCAAGCATGGCCAAGAGAAGCATCACGTTCGCAATTTCCTTAGATTGTGCACCTACCATAGACTATTTCTATCTGGGTTTGCTAACACTAAAAATATTTGTCCTTTGTTATGGATAATTTATTATCATATACGTCGTAATACTAATTGTTGCCTTTTTTTAAGGATTTGTTCGTAATACTCATTGTCAATGTTGTTCTATTTTATGTTGAAATTGCAATAAATATATTTATTGTTATACTATTTTTAATTCGTTTTAAGCGAGGAGAAATCCTTATGGACTTACGCCAACATAACCGCGCGCGCCTACCCACTAAAACCCGTCTTTTTAACTGTGCTTCCTCGTACCTACCCTTCCGGTATTAACACCATAACGTGCACTTCTTCAGGAAGCCAGGCACTCCTTGTCTTAGTGTTAACTTTTTCTTAAATTGTTGTGAACCGTTTGTTTTGTGTATGATTCTACATAGCCCCACCGTCTATGTCTACTTTGTTTAGAATATTTGTAACGTGTGTCCCGAACTTTCTGTGTTCATCCATGTATACCCTTAAGTTATTTTATTTATTTATTAATATTATTTATTATATTATTTGACGTTTTTGGTATTCTGTATTTTTACTCCGTTAATTTTGAGACGTAATTGATTTCTTCTTCTAGGTCCTTTTAACACCACCGCTTCCGTTTTTTCTTTCGCAAGGCCAATATCGTTCCGATTAAACCACTAGGTGATCATACGGAAAGCCCTATTCCCTTTACGATTGATGTCCTCAGGTTTGCTACTCACTAGTAGAATCGCCAAATCGTATGCATAGCCTACGGTTGTAACGCCTGGTTTGTTCTGAATATTCAGTACGTCGTCGGAGAAATGATTCCATAAAGTTGGACTCAATACTGATCTTTGCGACACTCTTGCTCTTACGTTTGTTCTGTTTTTTTCTTTCCCGTAGCTATTCTCCCTGTTATCGCTTTGATAATCACTAGTCTGCAAAAAAATATTTTTTATCGAGCCCTGACACTATTCCGGGTGATTCTTATGTAAAATGACGTTCTGAATCCAAATATGTCTTCCGTTTTTTTCCATCACCCACCATTTTCGAGGTAGCCCCAAATCTCTAATTTTACCACTTTTCGATAAATTAATAATAATTTATTTATCGAACGATAATAATAATTATAATAATAAATATATAGACATGAATTTAATTTAAATGGGAAAAAGAACTATTTTAGCTATAAACAGTAATAAATAAAAAGATATTCATCGTTACTTGGTGCTTGCTTTCCTTTTATACCCTGAGGTACAGCTCTCTCGTTTCAAAAACCAGCAGTACTCAGCCAACATGCTTGCATTCTACTTCCCTGAAAATCTCTTCTCCAGCTTAGCGATGTCTTGATGGAACCGTTCCCCGTGTTCATCCGAGAATGTTCCTAAATTTTTAGGGAAAAAGTCCAGATGCGAGTAAAGAAAGTGAACTTTAAGAGACATGTTACATCCTATGTCCTTGTACGCTAAAAGCAGTTCCTCGACGTGAGCGACATAATCTTCACTTTTGTGGTTACCCAGAAAGTTCTTACAAACGTTTTGAAATGCAAGCCAAGCTCATTTTTCTTTTCGATTTAGGTGTTCAATAAACGTCGAATCTTGGAAGAGTACTCTAATCTGGGGACCAACAAAAACGCTTTCTTTGATTTTAGCTTTGCTAAGACGAGGAAATTTAGTTTTCAAAAATTGAAATGCGCCACCTGTCTTGTCCACTGCTTTCACAAACTGCTTGATCAATCCAAGTTTGATGTGTAAAGGTGGTAAGTAAATATTTTCCTTCGGAACCAAAGGATTGGCCCGTGAGTAGAGCAACAACTTTTAAGTCAGCGCAAAGTTTCCACTTATAATCATGATAACTAATTTTATCAAGGATTCTGAAGATGTTTTCGTACGTTTCCTTCATATCAACAGAGTATGCAACTGGAACTGATGGGAAGTCATTCCCATTTGCCAACAGAACAACTTTTAAGCTTGTTTTTGATGAGTCTATAAACAGTCTCCATTTGTCTGGGTCACATGGCATGTAGCTCTGTCATCAATAAATTTGCATTAGGGCAGAACACTAAACCTTTATCTTCTGAGATCCTAGGAGCTGAGATTTAGTCTTGGGTAACTGCTAATCCCTGACAAGATCATTTAATTCCGATTGAGTGAGGAGGTGAGGTTGCCGAGAAACTAAATCTGCGGAATACTCTTCATCATCATTAAACGTATCATTCGAAGCCCTAGGTTGTGGCTCAGAGTCTTTTAAATCAATTTCCGGCTCTAGAGTATAAGTGTTTGGGTGCTCTGGGATTGGCAAAGTATCGTTACGAGGAACAGGTCTTAGAGCTGACGGAATATTGGGATACTGAATTGTATTCTTACTTTTGCTCGAAAACCCGACGGTGGAAGTCATACAAAAGTAACAATCTGTAAGATGACAGCGAGGTTCGCGCCAAACCATGGGCACAGCAAATGGCATTGATTTACGGGTACCTTTGAGCCATTTAGTCAAATTACTGTAACAAGTCGTACAGCAAACTGATGGAGCCCAAGTCTTGTCCTGTTCGCCAACTTGACAATCAAAGTACAATTTATAAGCTGTTTTAACAAGCGGAGAAAGGGGTTTACGTTGCGCTTTTAAAATTAATTCCTCGCAGACATAGCAGAAGCTATCGAAATGATTTTTACACTCGCGTGGCATAATTAAAAAATAATTTAACGCCCGACATTAACCACAAATCACACTTAGTCACTTGAAAAATTCCGGAGTAAAAGTAGTTTTACTGTTTTACACAAATGAACAAAAATGAACACAAAATCCAGCACGTTTAAAACGTCGACAAGTTAATTCTGCAACAGCTATAGATGTACTGATCGAAGCAGTTAAGCAAACAATGTAATATACTATAATGAGAAGAGTAATGCAAGTTCAAGCCTGTCGAAAATTCCTGTTCAAACCTGCATGTGGTATTGAGATCGCCAGCGTCGTGCAGTGAATCTTCCTAACTGTTTATTGATATTTTTTTACTGTTCTTACATATTTGTATTTGATTGTTGTTTCTATATACATTTTATAGCAAAACTTTTGCCATATACTTTGGTATAAATTTTATTACCTGCTTTGGGATGTTTAACGGCTATAAGTTAAAATTCTAAAAAAAATGCAAAAATAAAATTAAAATGGAGTCCCCCCAAAATAGGTGGGTGATGGGTAAAAACGGAGCTCATTTTTGGATTCAGGAGGTCATTTTACATAAGAATCGTCAAGAATGGTATCAAGGCCGATTTTCATGCAGACCAGTGTTATATTAACTCTGTATTTAGAAATTAGTTTTTTTGCCGTTTGTATTATTTTTACCCATGGCGCTGTATTAAAACGTTTTTTACGTCACCAGCACGACCCATCTAGCAGTGGTGTTCCGTACTATCTTTACAATGCATTTTATCGCGTGGATCGTGAATTTTTTCTTTCTGAATCGGAATTGCAATTTCGACAACTTGCCCTACTCTAGTTCATTGTCTCTTCTTAATCAGTGTTTTGTATAGTTTCGTCAACACGTTAATTAGACAGATTGGGCTGTAGGAACTTTCAATGCTTTTTGGTATTAGTACCACTTTCGCCATCCTCCAATTTTCCGGGAAAGCTTGCCCTGCAAATAGTATATTCATGGCAACTTAAATAGTTTTGGTGAAATACATAATGGCCAGCTTGACTATTTCTGGCTTAATCTCATCTGGTTCTCCGATTTTCTTGGTAGCTATTTTTCTACCCGCTTCCATTTCATTGTTATACTTGTGTTGTTCAATTTGTCTACTTTCAATGTCTATCAGATGCAAACGGACATATCTAGTGTATGTTTCTTCCGTTTTTGCGCTCTTTTAATTACTTTACATTCAACACAACAAAAATAACTACGACTCACTCTTCGAAACTCTGAGCTACCGTTTACTGCAGGTTATGGTTGTATTACTGTACAAGACAAAATGTTCTAAACCCATATAAGATAATAATATCTGAAGAAAGTTAGAATTTAGTTTAACGCGCGTGCCAGTGTAAATAAATAGTGTAGATAAATAAAAACTAATCTTCGACGCAAACGGTATACGATTACAGTGATGTTGTGTTTTCAGTTTATTAATATTAGCTAGGTTTATAATAATCGATAATTGTATAAATACTTAAAAATAAATTAAGTTTTAAATACGTTACAATACACAGTGGCTGATGACAAAAGTTGTTTGCGCCTATTTCTTACTTGGATTCAGAAATAGGTTTCAAATGAGTATTTGTGATAACATTTTGAAATTTTTAAATACAGATCATTATTTTATATTATATCTTTAAAGCGAGGTGTACTTTCTATATTATTTGAAACAAGCGTGTTAAATTTAAAGTAACTATAGTCGATAACCATTATTTAACAAGAGATATATTTTCAATCAAAAACGACAAGGTTATGGTTTGTATAGAGAAATGTGTTTTTTTAATTTAAATGATGCAATTATATTTAAAAATAAACTTTTGTTGATAGTTTACGTAACATTGACGTAGTAAAATCCCTGAACAATTTTTAATGGTAATGAACCATAATAGTAAATCCCCATGATAACGGTGCATATTTACTAAGAATAAAGTTGATAAGACTGGGAAGAATCAAATATGTTAAAGTACTTCACGAAATTATTTTCGTTTACAAACTTTATTTTAATTACGATACTATAGAAAAAATAATCTACCTGTGCAAGATAAGAATGCATAGCATGGGGATTTTGTAACTGTGTAAGATACAGGGTGGCTCAACTTAAGAAAAAGTGGAGTTATTTAAAGTGTATGTCTACCTGCCCGTTGCAAAAATTCATTATTGTTTATCGTTTTCAAAATTTTCACAAAAATTTAATTTTTTGAATTTTCGATTCTTTCAATTTTCCTATTTATTTAAAAGAAAGGATTTAAAAAAAGCTAGCAACGCTTTGTCATTGCTACTCTTTAAACTCTACAAGTTCAAATTTTTTATCTAGCGTTTCATCTCTAAGAAACCATCTTCAATTTATGCGGTTAGTTGAATTAATAAAACTAATAAACAATGCAACTCTAGTGGGGTTTCAATTATTTGGGGCACCGGAGCACGCTGAAGCACCAACTTGTCATCAAACTAAACAAAAATTACGTTTCAAAACCAACGGAGTAAAAATACAGAATACAAAAAACGTCATATACTTAAGGGTATCCTTAAATGAACACAGAAAGTTCACGTTACGTTAATTTAAGAAAAAGTTAATTTGTAACGCGACGAGAGCAACATTAACCTACGTAGCAAAAATATGGCACAGAGAGATGAACATAAATACACTGGGTTTCAAATAATATACACCGCATATAAGGAGTAGGCGTGGAAGACTGAAATTTTGTATGTAAAACTGTTATATATAGAAAAATAAATGATTACAATTTGGAAGAAAAAACACAATGTTTTATTGAAAAAATGTCAATAATGTGTAACATCACCACGTGCTTGTATGCAAGAAGTTACCCTTCTAGGCATGCTGGAAATAAGGTGATTTATTGCGTCTTCGGGCATCTCATACCAGGCTATTTGAAGCTGTTGTCGCAATTCTTCTATGGTATTTGGAGGGTGAGTTAGATGACGCAGTCTTCTGTCCATCATGTCCCAGACATGTTCTATTGACGATAAATCTGGCGATCTAGCAGGCCACGGTAGGAAATTTACGTCATTCTCTTCAAAAACTATCTGTGTCATTACTGTCACATGCGGTTGCGCATTATCTTGTTGGAAGATAGCTTCTGGACGTTCTTGAAGAGGTAGAAGAACTGGTTCTAAGACGTTGTCGATGTAACGTCGAGTATTTAACGTGCCTTAGATAAATGTTAAAGAAAAGCGGTCTCTCCAATAAATGCCACCCCACACCTTTACACCAGGTGTTAAGCCAGCATGTCTTCGTTGTACAAACTGTAAATCGCAGCTTTGTCTTTTAGGTCTCCGCACACGTGTACGCCCGTCCGAGTGCCATAAACACAACCTAGACTCATCAGAAAAAATAATGTTGTTCTATTCATGTAGCCAATGTTGTCTGGCGTGGCACCATTAAAGTCTGACTTCTTGATCGTGAGGTGTTAGAGGAATATGAGAGTTTGGTCAATATAATCGCAATCCAAAAGAGCGAATTTACTCATAGAGACTAACTGCTCGTATCCAGTTTATTCCAACTGAACGCGATGATTCCAAAGAATCTTGAACGGCACTTTTTCTTAACAGACGATCTTCTCTTTCATGTGTGACTCTGGGTCGTCCAGTACCTCTACGTCGTGTTTGCAACTGTTCCTCCTGTCATTCTCGACATTTATTATTTTTGAATGAGTACGTGCTAATCTTCTGGCGATTTCACGATATCCCAACCCAGCTTCCTGCATACCAATAATGATAACACCATGTTTATTTTTTGAATACATCAACATTTTTATCAGGGCACGGTCAGTTTAGAGCTTACGCAAAAAAATTAACAAAACAAAATACGAGAACTGTTTATATTGCTCTGCAGGCATATAGGACAGAGAACACACGCTATTCCGTTGTATTAAATGGAGCGAGGCAAGGAAAAAATTACCAGAAGATATTAACATGGATAAACTAGAAGGATTGTTAACAGAATGCAAACCAAATTGGCAAATTTTCGAGGAGGTTTGCAAAAAAATAATGGCTGAAAAATAAATCATCAAGCGAAGTATGAGAACATAATAACGACTAGCGTATATTTACCGAGTAGACCAAGACAAGGAGTGCCTGGGCCTCTAAAGAAGTGTACGTTATGGTGTTAATACCGGAAGTACACGTCGAGTGTGAGTGATTTTAGTAGGTAGACGCGCGCAGTATGAGACAGCATTTTACTAGCTTCAGTATTCCTTCAACTGGTAACGTGATTCATTCCTATAGGTTCTCGTCTTTTCAAGTAGCACGTGTACGTAACAATTACGTTTATTTTTGGTGTTCATTCGTAATTTACGTAATAACTGCAAAACTATCATGTACAGTTTATTCCTAAACTACCATATAACATTTTTCACGTGTCCGGTAGCTAACAATTACGTAGTTTGAAAATAAAAATTACAGTTAACAATGTGTGATCAACAGAAAAAATAAATTCGGTAATTAAAATCAACGTATGCATTATTTAAACACATTATAAAAATGTACGTGATAGGTCAGTGACTGCAGCAGTAAATTAACAAATGAATTTAGTAAAGTGACGAATACTACATAAAAGTTAAATGCTATAACAGTGTACCTCTATAACATACTTAATCCGGACATCAAATAACCCGTCATAACCCGTACGCATCTGTTTAATCTAGAAACTCGGCACAGTCATCGGTGATTATTTACTACTCGTCGGTGCTGATATTTGTATTTGTCTGAACCTGTCAGAGCATCTTTGAATAGATGTCCAGACTCTGCGTATAAAACTTGTTTGTAAATATCTACATAGTACACATACGTACATAATGGGTAAATTTATCACGTCAAATGTACATACATTTAGACGTAAATGATACGTTATATTTTACGTAAATTGACTGTGACATTTGCACGTGTTTGGTACGTAATATTACGTACACGTAAAATATACGTAGCTATTACGTACGTTGCTACATGGGTTCATGGAGCTTCTTTAAAATAATCTCTAGTGTTTTTTCCACAAGAATATAGGTGTATACATTTTACACGTTAAACCTGACCAATGTTTGCTGCGGATTATTTCTTTTACGGTAGGCGATTCCGTGAACGGGTTACCAATGTTTACAGGCTGTTTATGCATGCCATAACCAGTTTGGATTTTATTACTGCCGATCTTAGCGCCAGTAATGCTGCTTGACTGCCAAACACGATCGATCGATCATTTGCGTATGATTTCAAGTCGATAATGTTCCTGGCGCACCAGTTGGTAGGAGCAACTGCAGCTTGAACAGCGGAGGCATATTTATGTTTTTTTGTCCGCTCACTTTAAATTTCTTTAAAATATGATAATCATTTGTGAAATCAGATCTCATTGTTAAGATTCACGGAGCACGTTGTATATACCCGATCCGTTTTTCTCGGTAATTTACGTGTGTTAATTAACCTGTAGCTTGTATCCTGCGTGTCTTGTTTCCATTATCACGAGGTGTAATGGTGTAAGTGAAAGTAGTCTCTTAGCACTACTGTAGGCGTGATTCTCATTATTCCTGTTATCAGCAGACATGCCATTTTTTGTACCTTGCCTACCATAGAAACTGTGCATTTCAGGTTGGTTCTCTCACCCCCTACAAGCGAACCGTATGTGAATTCCCATGTGTGCTCGACCATCCGTTTGGTTGTATTAAGAACCCTGATGACTTTTACTGTGACTTTTTCTAGACGAATGTTGAAAGTCAATCTGGTATCAAGAGTGAGTCCCAGATATTTGACTATAGTATAGTTTTATGTTATCCGTTTTCTGTCGTTTGGTACGGAACGATTGCCGCCTTGGTTGGGTTCACTAATAGTTCTTCATTTTCTGTACTATTTTTTGACGGTTTTTAGTGCACTCTGTATTATGTTTGATACAATTATCCTAAACGTCATGTTTATGATGATGGTGAAATCGTCGACGTATCCTAAAACGAATACCTCTCCGTGACAGCAGCCCGCTTTGTGGACAGCCGTCAGCCACTTTGGCTCCTACAGTACTACCGTGCAAAGTATCTGTTACCATCCGATTCCTGAGCATTGAGTTGATCCGGTTTCGCACTATAGATGTGATGTCTTTTTTCTCTATTACCCTTGAAATTGAGGTAGGTCAATGTAGTATTGTCAAATTCTCTATCAATATCTAAAACACCAGTTAATGCAACGTCATTGTATGGGATTGCATTTTTGCGTCTGTTTACTAGTTGGTAAATTGTTAGCTCGCAAAATTTTCCAGATTGGTATGCTTACTGGTTTCGGTGCAAAAGCAAAGCCTTAGTGCTCCGTGCTGTATATACCTGTGGACTAGCTACTTTTTCAAGTAGTTTTAAAATGAACAAATGTAAGCTGATCCGTCTGTTACATTTTGGCTAGGCGTACGTAGATCTCTCTGGCTTTGGTATAAATACCAACTTGACAATCAGCCAGCTGTTTGTTATATACGAAAGTGCTAAGCTGACTCTGAGAATATCACATATTACTTTTCGCAGAGCAGCAAATCCCTTTTGCAGCATAATGGGACACCTCCTGGAAACTGAAAGGGTTTGAACGCATTGATTCTCTACTCTAGGTTTTCAGGACTAATTATTATCTTAGTTCCTTTTGAGTGTTTGGTGCTTCTAGATTCTGGTGCTTAGGAACTTTAGCTAACGATGAACCCTGTACGTGTTTTAGTAATAGTTCTTGCTGAGTAGTTTCAACGGAGCCTGTAAAGTTTCCGCTTTCGGTCAGTATAGAACCAGCGCAGTTATTGCTTATAGCTTTTGTAGGCGAAAACATATAGGTTCGTTTTCTACGTCCCTACAGTACCTTCTCCAAGAGTGCGCTTGGTTCTGTATTTATTCCAGTCTCCGTTCTTTTTGGCTGTATTAAATAGCCTTCTAGTGCGTGCTCTTGCTTTGTCAAGCTCCTTGTTTCACCAAGTTATTCTGTTGGGAGTTTGTTTGACAGTTCTTGGGCAGCTTGAGTTAAATGTGGATTTTATACTGTTCGTCATTGGTTTAAGCTTGTGCGGTGATTTTGCAACTGTAGGACAGTCCCTGATTTGGTTGACTAGCGTTTCGTTGAACAACTTCCAGTCGTTTTTCCTCGGGTTTTTGTATTCAATTACAAATTTCTAGTCTGATTAAATGTTAAATCAAACGTATATCTATGGTCAGATAAAAAAGATTCATTTAATATATGCCACATTTTTATCAGTTTTCTCGCTTTTCAACTAGCAAGTGTAAGGTTAATAACTTTACTGCGCGACACGGTTATAAACGTAGGTGCATCTAAGTTATTTATTTTGTGTAATTGGATTTTAGAATAAATTCTTAAAGTTTTTCACCTCTTGGATTTGTGTTTGTGCTCCCCTACAAGCTGTGGTGTGTTTTTGCATTGCATCCAAGAATCAGCGGTTTGTTGATTTTACTGTTAATTAGCCGCTGAATTTGTTCTGACGGCAGTGTTCCTCTCTAGTCGTAGGGAAGGTAACCGGATCCGATAATGTACATCTTCCTGACGCTTTCGTCTACTACAGATATTTTAGCTGCCACTAGGTCTCTAGAACATAAATCCCACAATTGCATTAAGTTTAGTGCATTCTTTACAATGATGCATGTGTTGGGGTTGTGCACAAGTTGGGTTGCATGGAGCTATCTACCTAGACGGTTCAACCCTTTTATTGCTCCCGCGTAGATCCATGGCTCTTAAACAAGGGCAATATCAATATCGAGTGTCACGATATAAGCACTGAGGGACGCTGAGGCTGCCCTGCAGTGTTGTATATTTATATGAACAACTTTGATCATTAGGTTTGCTGTCAGTGCGTTCTTTCCGGCTCTGGATTTACATTCATTGCCTCGTGGACAGAGCTTGTAGCATTCGGTTCTTTGCTGTTTATTTTGGAATCGGCCAGCGCCCCAAGGTGCAATTGGTTGGGTAATGTTTCAACCTTTTGCCAAGACTCCTTGTCTATAAATAGGACGTATTGCGTTCCTTTTGGATCGGGTTTAGTGTTAACCACCCGGCACGTCTCAGTACTGATATTATTCTGTACCGATATTCTTTTGAGTAGGGTGGCCGGTTTCACTACTGTCCTCGAGACTCCAGTGATTACGTATCCTCCCACAGTAGTTTCTTTTTGTTTGACTAACCACTTTCTGGTTGCCTCGTCTGCGAACTTTATTTTCAGAAATCCCACTTTACGGATGCATTTCTGAAAACGCGTATAAGCTGTCGCTTCTCCAGTTTGTCAATCTATTCGAGTATCAAAGTTTTTATGACTTTGGATTCTTCAGGATTGATAGTGTTTTTATGGAAACACTTTTAGTATGATTTCAAGAGCAATTCTCGTCAGAGTGTTCTTGAATGTCTTTTTATTTGGGTTTCTTCGACCCCTTGACGGTCTTTTTTGTGACAACGGTATGCTACTATTGGAAAAGTTGCGCTTTTGCGTCCCTGTTGTTTCAGCAGTGCGTTTTGCTCACGCGTCCCTGCCGATGGAACGGAACCGGTTGCCTGAGCTTTAGAATGTTTTTGTTTTTTCAGTTTCCGCTTTGCCGCCCGTAAAAGCTTATTAGACTTTTTGGAGTTGCGCTCAGCATCAGCCGATACTTCTAGCTTCTGCTCAGTCACCGTCTTTTTTTAAATTTTCTATAAACGGCTCTATATATCCACAAGTACGGAGAAAATAGAGGTCAACGTGGTCACTTGGTGCCCCAAGATTGGAACCAGTGATGACTAGTCTTCTATCCAGTCACGCATCTATCGGCTTGCTGTTCCCTACCTTAGATTTAAGTTTTTAATGGGGTTGTATTTTCTTGATCCAGACAATTAAACCAAGACTCCCCAGCACTTCTTGCCAGTGAGACATGTCCACAGCAGCAAAAGGTTTGGGTTTAGCCGCCGTACTTGCTGACCAAAATCAGTAGAGCAGCGACAGGCATCGTTATCCCAGCGTTGGCTCTTGTCACGACACTGCAGTTTGAGCTGGGAGAGCTGGTTCGCGTAATTGTAGTATTGGAGTACGTACGGATTCTAGGCCGCGACTTCCACACCAGCCAAGGTAAACAGGGTTGTCTCGGCTCTCTTATCCACCAATGTAGACGCGCCCGATAAGTAGGTAAAGCCACGGGTTGTTGAATCTTTGTTCAATCTTTGGTAGGTCTCTTGCCGTAAAATATCTTTGATTTTTTGTATATAGATAATAGAATACATGATAATAAGTTTAACGGATTATATCACATAATTACGGCATCTTACAAAATAAAATTTAACGCACAAAAGACGTTTTTTTTTCAGAACATGTCAAATTACGCCCCAACGGTACATCTTAGAACCGAATTGCGTTATCTACAAAGGTACGTTCAAATTCAACGAGAAATTCTAAAATGTAGTAATATACAGAATGTTCTATTTTAAATTGTCGTAGTTAGCATCGGAAGTTTGCCATCTTTGTAAATAATTTTAAAATACGTCTGTCTCATGATGCATAACATTTCTTTAGATTTCTAAAGGAATTGAAGTTATAGAAGAAATTCGATAGCGTGAGACACCCGGTATATTTTATTTCTATTTAAATCTTTAAAATAAAGCGCAAATTAAATTAGTTCAAAATTCAAACACGATAGCGTTATTTAAATTATTTCTACTCCAAAAGTGCGACATCTATACCAAGTAATGTTTATAGTTTAATTACATTGTATGTGAAGTCGACTTATGGTTGTGATCTACTTTGAAATGTAGAATTTCTAAAATATATTTAAATTTAGTTTTTTTAATGAAAACCAAACGCGTATATTAATTCCATGACTTAAATTTTATATGGTTGTTATTAGAGTAATCGTTCGTTAATCTTAGAGGTTAAAAAGGATCAACATTTTGAAATAATAACATTAACACAATTAGTCATTAATTAGTGAAAAATGTGGATGCCTACACATGTACAAGTCACAGGTGTGCCTCACCATCTTATCTTAAACTTACACGATTATAAATCATTTACATTTCAGTTCAGAGAGCCACCGACCTTCTGACCAAAGGCAAAAACAACACCAACGATTGTTTTGTTACAATTGCTTTAGACAAAACTAAATATCAAACATCGGTAAAGGAAAAAGCTGAACCTTCGGTGGAATGGCATGAGGAATGTGAACTGTGAGCTGTTTCGTAGATGCAAAACTCTGTCTTTACGTTTCTTTTAGGGCAATTCCTGATCAGGGTAACAGAGCCGTGCTTATCTTAACTGCGCTACATAGAAACTTTTTGGGTGTTGATGAATTTCTTGGTCGCGTTGAGATACCCCTTAATGAAATAGATGTGTACGAACGACCAAAAAATCGATGGTATACGTTACAAAGCAAACCAGGTATTTATTCCCATAAGTAATATTTCATACAATGCCTGTTGTTAAAAGATATTCGTGGTACAAGCTAAACGAAACAATTCTATAATTAGGTCATTCTATTTTAAATGACCTAGAAATTACTCAATCTTTTTCACATTTTCATTGCCATTATCACGTATTAGTACAGTTCTAAACATAGATTTTATACAGAAAAACAGTTCATTAGGAAAGCTATAAATATATATACAGGATATGTCGTAAAAGGTTTAAATTTGTCAATTTTATCTTCTGTATTTGGAGGTGCCATAAATCTCTTGAACAGTGGCGGCGACACGGTTTGGCTCAAAACGGTGAAAAGAATGACTTCACTAAAACAATGAAATTAGAAAAGTTATTGCACTAATTAAAAAAGGAACATAATCGTAATAGGGAAAAAGAAAGAAAAAATTTAATATAGCTCATTTTCACAATTAAAAAAATCCAATTTTAAACTAGTAGAGATTCTTGGACTACCTAGGTTCTGATCACAAACAATTTTGCTCTATTTGACAAAACGTTGCAAACCTGACCAAAAAATATCTTTTTGTGTACGTGATTTCTAACAATTTAAAAACGATTTTGTCTATTCCATTGTAAAATAAGATATCATAAGAACATTATACGCGTGACCGTGCATCTGATGTTTTGTTTTGATTAGCTTATACGGTATCTTAGTTAAATAATTGTTTTTCATAACTATAAGATATCACAGAATTTTAGTAGATATCTGGGCTTTATTACGGTTTTCTAAAAAGAATTTGATGCAACGCGTATCTTGAGTTTTCGTCTCTTCTGCGAAAATTTGCTGCAGGTTTTTACGCGTAAATACAACAAAAAATAAAATTGTAAAAATAGGTTGTGCGGTTTACCTAGGCCACAGGCCCAAAGTTACACCATGATGGATGTTCATTTTTTCACGCTTTTTGGATTTTTTAGCTTTTCTCGCTTATGCATCCATTCTTTCACTTTACATTTTATTATTAATTTACGATGTGTTTTTCTAAACTATGTTTTGTATCACGATTTATTATGCGAAGAGGTTTTTGTCTGCTTTTGAGAATTTCGAAAATTATATAATCAACTGCAATCCACACGTTTACGTTGGTCTTTGAATGCAACCACAATACAACGTAACTAAGGTTTTTCTAAAGATAACAAGTTGGTAAAATTATCACGCTAGGAAGTAATGATATTATGTAACAATTTTAGTGTTATTTATCTATATCTAAGTATCTGCCGCTGAAATCCTTCAGTACCGCACAGTCGTAGCACGAAAAGCCTGATAAGCATTGCAATAATTTGTACAGCGATATTGATTTCCTTGGTTCTATTTTTGTTTTTGTATTTAAATACCCTTTAGGACATATATTAAAATTGCATTTTAACTTATAATCCAAATATTTTAGTTTCTCTGCACATTAATATTCAAATCGGTTACTGAGCACCTTGTAATTATTGATGAAAAAAGCCTAACCCAATTATATTGATTATACATTTTGGCAAAAGCGAAAACACCGTATAATTTTAATTTGTAACCTACGAGGGAAAGTCAAAAATTCAATTGCGGAGAAAACTTGTTGCGGTTATCCGCGTATTTTTCCAACGTCTTATCGAACATTGAAAGTTTTTTTTTACTATTGTGTTTATTCCAGTCTGCCTTTTTTAATCTACTCTTTGACTTTGCGTCTTTATCTTTATTTAAAATTCTGTCTTAAAGTGTATTTTTCTCATTACGTCTGAGAATTGTAATCTCTTGTAATTTGTTTTTGTTTGTTATATACGATTTCGCATTTTTGATAAAACTTTAATTTGAACACGAAAATATTATGTGTTTTGATTGATTGGTTTTTTTTCGTTCTGATTAAGCCTGTTAACACTAAAACCGCCGAAGGGGTAAATTTCACGTGAATTTTAAAATATTCTTATCTCTGTGATATATAGGATATTAACCGGTGTGAAGTTAGCCACGGATCTAGCCATAGAAATTTGTTTTGAATTTAATGCCAATATAAAGCCTTTAAACATTTGGAAATGAAAGTTATAATATAAATGTAAGCTACAAACATGAGTTAATATATTTATAAATAATTTTTATTAAAAATAATAAAAACAATTTCAATAAACATGTATTTAAACATGTAATTGTAAAAGTGCGATTTTTACAAACATAGTCATTTTTGATTTCTTTGAAAATTCGTTTATGGTTAGATTAAATAATAATTAACAACATATTAAAAAATTACGATGTGATCATTTCTTAAAAAAAAGTTATTTTACGTCGAAGTTGCAGCAACGCTCCGCTTACATTCCTGCATAAACAAACGCAATTTTCACAAAGATAGTCATTTTTGATTTTTCTGCAAATTTGTTTATAATTAGATTAAACAGTTATTAACATCGTATAAAATTCTTTTCAATAAAATTGTTGGCCCTGAAAAGGGCCTTTTGTTTTTAAAGGTTTATACTCGTTCCAAGCAGTCGGCATCCATGCAAGTTGAGGTGCAATTTGTCTTTTTTATATAATCCGTGTAGTAATTTTTTAATATGTTGTTAATAATTGTTCAATCTAATTATAAACAAATTTGCAGAAAAATAAAAAATGACTATCTTTGTGAAAATTGCGTTTGTTTATGCGGGAATGTAAGCGGAGCGTTACTGCAACTTCGACGTAAAATAATTTTTTTTAAGAAATAACCACATCGTAATTTTTTAATATGTTGTTAATAATTGTTCAATCTAATTATAAACAAATTTGCAGAAAAATAAAAATGACTATCTTTGTGAAAATTGCGTTTGTTTATGCAGGAATGTAAGCGGAGCGTTGCTGCAATTTCGACGTAAAATAACTTTTTTTTAAGAAATGACCACATCGTAATTTTTGAATATGTTGTTAATAAGTTTTCAATCTAATTATAAACAAATTTGCAGAAAAATCAAAAATGACTATCTTTGTGAAAATTGCGTTTGTTTATGCAGGAATGTAAGCGGAGCGTTGCTGCAACTTCGACGTAAAATAACTTTTTTTTAAGAAATGATTACATCGTAATTTTTTAATATGTTGTTAATTATTATTTAATCTAACCATAAACGAATTTTCAAAGAAATCAAAAATGACTATGTTTGTAAAAATCGCACTTTTACAATTACATGCTTAACTACATGTTTATTGAAATTGTTTTTATTATTTTTAATAAAAATTATTTATATTATAACTTTCATTTCGAAATGTTTAAAAGCTTTATATTGGCATTAAATTCAAAACAAATTTCTATGGCTAGATCCGTGGCTAACTTCACACCGGTGGATATTAATACTAAGTTGTAAAAATTGCAGAAACAAACAACTTTTCTTGGTTCAAATTTTTGATTTGGAGCCTTATTTCATTGGGGTTTTTTTGTTTTTGGAAAAATTGTCATTACTCTCTTATTTTAAGGAATATTTACAAAATACAAATCTTTCAGCAATTACTTTTACAATCAGAAGAGAAATGAATTTATATTCGTAAATTAGAATACAAAAAGTATAATAATATGTGTTAACAGCCTAACGTGTACGTTCAGTCGTCCTTACAATCGACTGACCACCAAAAGACTAGGAATTAAAATAAAAAGGATAATACTTAAAATTAGTTTTCGTCAAAGCATGCGGCGAACTAGCAACATCTTCCCAGCATTTCCTAAAACTTAATTCAAATCTAACAAACATGTACATACGGTGTTATCACAAGTAAAAACGAATGCGCAGTTTCCCTCAAATTAATTTCGTAATTTCGATAAGTGTGTCCTCCAATACGGTAACAATTGCATCCAACCCTTCAAAGGTGTTAGCTTTTTCCTAATTACAACATCTGCTTATTATATCTACAGATTAACCTTCGAATTACCAAGCAATTTTTGAGGCGCCGATTACCAAGTGAGGTCAGATTTGACCCCAAGTTTTTTTTCTTATTTTATAAAGAAAAACCGATTCATTTGTAATGGTAACCTTTATTAATATTTTAAATTAACATTCGATTTCATATAAACTAATAAAAATATAAAAATAAAATGTAACCATAAATTAGTGAGGGCAACAACTATTACATATTATTGTAGTTTTTTTCTGGAAATGTTGTTTACATACAAAAAGTTTGCACTTTTCACATGTTTCCGAACATTTTTTGTCATTTGCTCTTGGACATATCTTACAACGACCTCTTTTTGTGTTGTTCTGTGTCTGCCAAACAATATTTTTTTTACGCAAAACAAATAACAATTGAAAAATTTGTTATATATTATTAAACATTGTTAAAAGAAACTCAGCTAAATATTGGGACAGTTGTAAAAAAAACTTAAGAAAAGACAACAAAAACAACACGTTTGGGGTCAAAAAAAGACCCCAATGGTAATCGGAACGTTAAGAACACGTGTGGAGGTATGGAAGTCCGCCCAAATACAGACTTTCCTCCAATCGCAACAATATTCTATTCCATATTAGCGTGGGTGCGCGTTATTAATCAACAATGAAAGCTTTGTTCGGCGTACACAACGTTAGATCATATCCGCGTTATTCTTTACCGAAAGAATAAAAATCGTGTTTAAAATTTGACATTTTATTCCTACCCATGCGACGAAAAGTGGGCGTTCCGAGAATAAATCTTATACAGGAGACAAACATACTAAAACATTTACAACATAACATATTTACTGTCCTCATCTTGCAACATGTTGTTTTCCTATCTTACTGGTAGAACTCAACAAGTCCTCTTTCCTTTAAGTTTTTTTTTTAAACTGGTCTGATTTATTGTACGGTGATTAACATCATTTTTATTTAATAATGTGATGGTCTCCCTGTATTGGCTTCACACTCTCTCAGTTTTCGTAGCATCGATTCCAGCAAGTGGTGGATCTCCGCTTGAGTTATTGTACCTCAAGCCGGAAAGCTTCCTGTGTCCGTGGAGGATGCGCTAAGTTTGTCAGTCTTCGACCCATAATGTTCCACACGTTTTTAATAGACAAAAGGTCGGGAGATCTGGGTGACCATGATAAGAGATTAACATTGGCCTTTTCCAATCGGTCCATAGAGTGTCTTGCTATGTGGGGAAAGGCATTATCTTGTTGGAAAAGTAGTTCTTCCAACTGCTGAAGAAATGGAAGAATATGGGGTTCTACTGATAGCGTCGACGTTGGTGGTCACTACGTGGCGCGATGTAGAGCAAACGTGGTCATTTAATAACATATTTAGCAAAACGCAATATGAACATTAATAACAAAATAAACAAATATATATATATAGAAGAGAGAACGGTTGTTGGTTACGCCAAGCCTCAATAAGTTTACTCTTGGCCCTGATGATTCCCGAGGGTTGAGGAGTGCCGGACGGTCAAACTCAGCCGCCCATTAAGGAAAGGTGTCTTAGCCCAATACTGATTCCTAAAATGGAATTAATTTGCGGCCGTCTGCTTGCTTCTTTTAAAGTGGTAGGGCAGCCCTGCCCGTGAAGTGAGATGTTGCGGTTGAAATGGTGGAAACGTCTTTAGTGGAGGGAACTGTTTTCACCCCTTCTTGGTGTGGCAATTTCAATTTCACAGAGTATATATACGCATCAACACATACGTGCATTAGCCTAAGTCAAATTCTATCTATACACACACCTTGCCGACTGGACCGGTTAGTCCCACTTAAAATAAATAAATAAGTTACTTATACTGTTTTTAGCCATACTGTTATTTACCTAACAATTAAAATTGTTTTTATTTTAGGAAAAGAAAGTAAGAATAAGGAAAGGGGAAAGTTGGAAGTTAAGATAGCATTTATTGTCAAATCTGGAAGTTTAACCGAATTAAATAAGAAAGAAAAACACAAATCGTCAATGGGACATCTGTCCCACTTGGCACAATCTGTTGGCGGCAGTCTTCTAAGCATTAGTAGTATAGATAAACGTAAAGGAATTAAAAAAATTGCTAAGACGCTCGGATCCAAGATGCACCTAAAACGAAAAAAGAAAGATTTAGAAACTGACGATGCCTCTTCTATTGGTAGTGTAGGAAGTTTGCAGCGCCGCAACGATAATTTTAATATAAACTATAAAAGTAAACAAACTAGAGAAGACGCCGATCCTGGAGTAGTTAGTGAAGATGACGACGATTTTATAGTAAGATTTTTTTAAATGTTATATTATGCAATAAACATTACGGTTACAGTTTGACGATTTATCCCATAAAAGTTCGGGAAGTTCTTTAAACCATGTTGTACACCAATCTGGAACGTCGGCGAGTTCGCCAGTGACATCGGTGGAAAATTTAGGCGCGGGAGACGTTGCGAGAAAGAGCTCCGCCGGACATATTGCACCAGTTAAGCCACCGAGAACCGACCAAAAATACCAGGATGAATGGGAACAAAAGCTTTACGGAAAACAGTCCAAAAGTATGTTGGTTTTCGTGAAATTGAAGAAGTATAAATGTAGTTTTTAGACACGTTAAAACCAAATAGTAGCGAATCTTTGAATAAAAAGCCATGGGAATCGCCCAAGCTAGAAGCACAGATTGAAGAAAACGAAACTAAAGATATACGGTCTAAATCTACCAAAGAGGAGATTGACAACTCGCTACATACTATCTCTCCAACTCTACCGAAAAAAGAAGAAAAAGAAAGCATGCTTTCTAAATTTAAGAAAATCAGAAAAGGTATTGGTAAGAATTAATTTATTTGCTTTTTTGAAGCATGTTGGGTTTTGCTTAAGTGTAGTCGAATTTTCATATCCAAATGACACCTTTTCATGAATTGAGAATGGATGGAGATATCGTGATACAGTTTTCACTAAAATTTAGCAGATAATGCCCTCTACTTATTTATTTAAACCAATCTGTTCAACAAATTTCTTTCGAAAGACTACAAAATGTTCTTTCAAACGAGATCAAAATAGTAAAATACGTTAAATGGTGTAGGAGATATTAAAATGTAAATATGGCCTCCTTCTCCCTTATTATGACTGGCACGAAAAAGTATCATAAAGTAAAATGATACCGTATCGCTCAAGCTATCAAATTATGTTTTCAAAGGTATGGCTCGTCGCCTTTCCGAGATACCGTGAACTTAATGTTTCTACATAGAAGTTACGCCCTCTAGCGGTGGATTTGCGAACTTCAAAATAATTTCTAGCCATTTCTCTTGTCTATTTGTTTTATAAGGATTTTTTTCTCAAACTTCGAGACGTTTCCATTGTGGAGATATAGTCGCTCCGTACCCCTACCCGGTGTACATATCTGTCGATCACGAGCAGGCGCGTATCCAGAGGAAAGGCAATGGGGGCTCCTGACTCATCCGAATTTTTACCAATTTAAAAAAAAATTAAGTGTGTTTCTGAAATATAGGTAAAATCACACAAAAATTGCGCCTCTTCTAAACAAAATCTTGTAGCCGCGCCTGAGAGGAAGGCAAACTGGTATCCTATTGATATTTTTTTCCGTGGCGTTGTGATTATGCCCAGCGTGTTTTGTCAGACGGGTGCTCCGCTAAATCTATTCTTAAAAGTCATCACTGCAAATTTAAGGTTGACTAAGATTTGAGAATGAATAGGCGCCAGTTCTACAGAAAGTATAATTTAAATCATAACATTAACGTACATCGAACTAATGCATGAGAAGATAATTTTTTTGCTGCATGCATCTGTAAATAGTTGCTTTTTTGTTGAAGTATTTTGCAGATACATATTTTTTTCAATTATATGCTTTTATAGACGAACGGGAAAAAATCATGCATTGGTTTCAAATCACATTGTTCATTTCCAGGTGCTGAAAAGTCAGATTTTTCAGATAAGTATAATTCTCAAGAACGCATTATAATTGGCGGAGAAACTGAAGTAAAGGTTTCTACGAACAGCAGAGTATCTAACGAAATTATGCAAAAGTTTGACGGAAAATCGAGAGAGGTGAGAACCGTTACTAATTTCAAGTGTAATTCAAGTTTTGTAGGACTTAATTTTGCTGGTATGTGATATGCAAGGAGAATTGGAGCATAATAGGAAAAAAATGTCTGATCTTGAAGATTACTTAGACGAACTGTTACTAAGAGTTATGGAAACAGCGCCAAAGATTCTTCAAATTCCATATGTGGGTTGCAAAATGGCAAACAATAAACTAATGTAAATAATTATTAGCGTTTCCATTATTACATATTTGTTTTTTAATTATTAACTTGATTTTTCCAATTAATTTATTATATATTGTATATTACTAACTGACACTGTTATATTTCTTCTACATATTTACATTATTGTACTGTTATTTTATTATTACGAAAAGTTGAAATTTCAATACTATTTAAATTTTTCACATTTTTATCCAGGAGGTGGCTATAAATATATATATTTTCGTAAATAAATTTGAAAATTATATATTTTTTGTTTAGCTCTTGTATTCAAATGGAAGTTTAATTTTGGAAACAACGCAGAAGCTTAATTCGTTAAAATCTAAAGTTTTGATTTTCACGATGACCTCTTACCTTTTTACTCAATTGTGAAGGTAATCATGCCCAACATATATCCACTTGTCCATGGATTACCGTTAGATTACATCCCTTGGACGTTCTTTTCACGTCCACTTCCTCCAGTGGATGTTCGTATGCGGTGTCCATTTTTGTAACAAAAGGACATCCTATAGACGACCATAGGATGTTCAATAATGAAACATTCATTTTAATAAGAACCCGATTGCGATTGTGTTTCCAGCTGAACTTACTATACAATAGTCGAAATTCTCAAGTACCACACCTCGTCTCTTTACGGAATCTTTCTCTCGAAAATTTTTGAACTTCCCTATCAGTTCTTTCCCATATAACCCAAGTACGTAGTATGTATGTACGCTGTACCTACATTAAAGTACGTATAAACTGCGATACTGATATACGAACAATGGACGTACATAGTACATGCATGTCGTATACTTTTAAGCTTTAATCCATATAGCACCCATCATCCATAGGATATCCGATTTTAGTTCAACATATGCCCATCGAGATAATGTGAACATCATGTGAAGCATCGTTTATGGATTACCGTTAGATTAAGTCTGGTGGA
This sequence comes from Aquatica leii, assembly GCA_035610365.1. Taxonomy (NCBI): domain Eukaryota; kingdom Metazoa; phylum Arthropoda; class Insecta; order Coleoptera; family Lampyridae; genus Aquatica; species Aquatica leii. Next base: position 33,037,570 of record CM069439.1, read on the forward strand.
CGTTCTTTCCACGTTCGCTTCCTCCAGTGGATATTCGTATAGGATGTTCATTTTTGTGACAAAAGGACAATATGAACGACCATAGGATGTCCAGTAATGGAACAAAGTTCATTCTTATTTATTTTAATAGGACCAACATCACGGTTGTGTTTCCAGCTGAATGCGTTGTATAGTCGAGATTCTCAAGTACCACGTTTTGTCTCTTTACGGAATCATTCTCTCGAAGATTTTGAACTTCTATGTCGGTTTTTTCCCATGTAACCCAAGTACTTACTATGTATATACACTGTATGTACATTAAAGTACGTATGTAATCATTCGAACAATGTACGTACATAGTACATCTATTTCACTTTGTTTTGTACATAATATGTACTTAAACAAAAAAAAAATAAAAACTTGAACGTGACTAGGATTTGAACTCTCGTTGCTGGTGTAGCAAGTACCTTACCGACTACGCTACGGCAACTTGACTATGCTGTACATCTAATATATAATTGACTTATATCCTTTGATAAATATCAGTTACTTTTAATTTTACATTTTAAAACCACAATAAAGATTGAAAGATAGTTAAAACGAGATAGTCTATAGAGTGTCTTGCTATATGGGGACGGACATTATCCTGCTGGAAAAGTGGGTCTTTCAACTGCTGAAGCAATGGAAGAATATGGGGTTCAGCCACTTCGTTTATATTGTCTTGGATGAATACCAAACGAAACTTACTCCCATATAAGCTTCAGCATACCAGAACCCCCACAGCGTGGTGCACATGCCGCTCAATTGAACATTGCGCCGTTCCCCGCGTCTGACACTCATACGGCCATCGTGCATTCCCAAACATAATCTGGATTCATCACTGAAGATTATTCTGTCATTCCAGATGATGTCGATGTTGAGCCGTCAGTTGTAGCGCAAGATGTCGCCGATAGGATTACAATCCGAAACTTCTGATTCGACAGTAAACTATTCGAAGGTTACAGGATGACCTTTATTCCCTGACCATTAATCGACGATTGATCTGGTACTGGAAAATCGGTCTCTTACTGCCATAAGTTGAAACCTCATTTGTTTACCTCCGTTTCCCAGTTCCTTGTCTATAACAATTCTGACCTTTTCTACTCTATGCTTGATAACAGTGCGTGATAGTGGATTGGTTCCGGTTAAGACGATTTGCAATTTCCATGACGAAAAATACTTTCACGTAAGCTAACAATGCGGTTAATTGGCGGTTTTTTCACGCTGTCACGGTCTCAAAACATTCGCACGAAATACAGGCAATAATAAAATAGTAGAAACAAAAAAACCATCCATTTGAATAAAATTTTAATAGTTTACTACCTCTGAGTAACTAAATCTTCCTGCCAAGTTTGGCCACAAAATTTCCACTCTTTGATGTTACCTGACTATACGTAAGATGTACGTACAATGGACGAAGTGTGCTATATGGGTTGCGGCGCTCAGTCTTTGGAATCGCGATTAGTTTCTCAGCACTCATTGAATCAACATCGTTTAATGCTTTCTATATTTCTTCCTAAATACTTTGTTACTTTAAACATCGTCGGCATGCAGCATTTGTGTTGTCGGTATGATTATTACGTAGACCGGAAAAGAGAATTGAGAACAATCTAGGCATTCCGGCTGTATACCGTGTATATACCTTCGTAATGACCGCAATCTATTTTTCAGGTACAACGATACCCAAAGAACTTACAATATTCTCGGTTGTTGAAGGTTTTAGAAATGTTGAAAAGACCGACTCCATGAATCGTTATTGAAATTTGGGAATCGCTGCATTCACGATGTTACTGTTGCCAACGGAGACTGATCGGTCTATGGTTTTGCGAAAAGGAGACTGGTTAAGATAATATTAATCTCGGCGGTTTTCTATCAAGATAGAAAGTGTCGAAGTGTTATCTCATCTGCCTTGCTGTAGTCTTGAGGCATCTGTTTCCGATTATTTCGAATTGGTCCTTTAATGGGCGTGAGAAGAGCACAACAAGGTTGTCGGATTGGAGACTTTAGTTAAGTTGGCGATGTAAAGGTACATCCTAGCTTAGTTTGAAGCGAAGTGGCGTTAGACGAAAGCTTCCACTGTGTCTACATCAGAATCAGGAGGCTTAACTCTTGAGCGATTAAAGCTGTTCTTTACGGTTGTTAAACGAGGTTGTATGTGTCTTGGGAACGCGCTCGCTATTCTCACGAAGTCGCTGATTTTCTTGGAAATGTGGAGTATCTCGTTAAAAAGCTCAATTGTCATTTGTTTATGTTCAGTTCTAGGAAAACTGAACCGTGATTCTCATAACGTTGGTAACCGATTGTAGTACAATCCTTCCGGTTTCCGCCGTGTAGTCGTAGTTTGCTTCAACGTTTCGCTGTCGATGCTGCCAGCTTCTTCAGTATCTGTTATCAGACTGATTCTGTTTTTGTTTTTCCTTATATACGTCATTGATGCACCGGTACGTAGCCGTTGTGCTTCATCTACTGTGACCGAACAAGTGTTTCCAGGTATTGCTAAGTTTGTAGCCGTCGTCACGGTTGAAATTTTTCTATCTATGGCCTTTTTTAACGATTCTTCGATAGCAACTAATATTTGTGTTTCTTCTGATTAGTAACTGATGTTGATGAGAAGACTAATGAGAACGTCATCTTACGCTTGGATTGTAGATGGTCGCCTCGTGCGTTCATCATCCTTGATGTGTATGTTTTGAACTACAACGAGTATCTTTAGAGCTTAGGACACTAGTAATTACAGTCATCGTTTAGAATTCGCTATATTGACAAATTAATTTCATCCATTACCAAACAGATATGTATTACTAAAAAATTGATTTTATTTTTTTAATGGAGTTATTTTTTACGGATAGAATCGAAAACGCATCAGCGCTAATAAAATATTTATAAGATAGAAATGAAAAATTACCGCTACCATTTTTTACTGAGGCAATAATAATTAAATACGAAATTTTGGGTTGTCACACAATGGGAACAAATGAACAATAATTTGATTTTGTTAGAATAATAAATTGGATTTTTATTTTTTGAAGACTTACTCAGTTATTTATGTATAATCAAGTTTATCAACAACAGTAGCTTTTGTAACATGTGTCTTTTATTTATTTACTTTAGAAAAACACAAACTAATAAATTGCAAACAAATATAAAATGATACATATATGCTTAATAGAGACGGTCTGAAAGTTCTATTATGTGAAGGTTGTCTAACTGCGGCGTTTTTTGTTTTTAAACGCTGAGTTGTGATGTTTTTTGGTGCGAATTATACACGCATCTCCACTTGTGGTCTATGGCGACGTTTTGTTTGACTTAAATTATCGAACTTGTCAGTTTTGATGAGTTCGAGAACACATTAAAGGCTTACGAGCACTAGCCGGCAACGCAACATGCCACAGGGGCCGGCAGTTTAATTTTTTAATTTATTTTAAATAGAACAATGTCCACTAGTCGGTACCTATTTAGAAAATTTCTATGTAGTGAGCGCTAGGCTAAAAAATTGCCGACCGCTATGGGTTCCAATAGCGCCAATACTACGCAATTTTGGACGCTTGGTTCATTACGTAGTGTGAACGTGCATTCATCCGTAAACAAAATAAAAAACACCAAATCATATTCACGCAACTCTTTATGGCATTGGAATTTATAACAGCAAAACTTGTGATTTTTAAATTATTACACTTACAATTGTTTAATACTGTGCCTGTAATTTCAAACTTGTGTATTACTCAATCGTCGTAATTCTTGGAATCTGCCGATTCGAGTATTGTACGCTCAACAAGGCACTTAGGGTAAGGTGGGGTAGGTTCGGACACGTTTTTTCAAATATTAATATTGCAAAAATAAGAGAAAATTTTTGAGATATTTCTGGTGCTATGGATACCTTAGACTATTTCCAGTATTTTAGCAACTATCTCAATCAAAAAAATGCAGTTGTGTTCCTTTAGTTATATTTTTCCCCAAAACATGCATTTGTCCGAATCTGCCCCATAGTGGGACAAGTCTAATAAAATTCAGAATTTATTCATGTTTAAGAGAATAAAAGACATACATAATAGAAATAGTTTACTGAACATTATAACCGTCAAAATTGAAATAAAATTTTATGAGCGAGCACATCCTGGAAGTTCCTGGTGTTTCCACAGGGTTAGGTATTTCTCTGGAAACAGTCGAAATATCTTGCAAGTCTGGAAAGCGAAAACCACTTTTATACTTTCGTAAAAAATTTACTGTATAAGAGCCATCATTATTGCAAGATTCCACTCTGCCAATGTAATGTAATGCCCTTTTGTTGGTCGGAAATTTGACAAGCATGGGCACATTATTGTCTTGAAACTCATCCAGGGAATCGGACAGATCGTCAAAAAATTTTGTCTCATGAACAATATTCTGTGGCAAATCCACATCAGAATCTGAGGAGTCACTTTCTATTTTCTTCAACTTTTTCTTTGGTGCCTTCCCTTTGCCCTTCTCACCAACTTTTGTATCTTTTTTGTTTACTTCACCTCCACTTTGTAATATGCTCTTAGTGTTTTTTCTTTCCAACTTTTGTTTTCTCATAGTTTCCAATTCTTGAATTCTTTCCTTCTCGGGTGTACTCGTATAAATTCTGGATTTACCTAGTCGAGACTTTCCATTTGTTTTTTTCGGGCCTGCCTTTGATAATGGTCTGACGATGTGGACGGATAATATTTTAGCTTTTGGTTTTGTAACGCGATTTACTATGTCATTTAATAACATTCTTATCGTCATAATCACTTCATCAATTTCGGAATCGGTCATATTGCTAGTGCTCATGCTTATGGACGGAATAAACGAATTGTTATATGTAATAGAAGTTGGCAATTCACACTGTTTCATTTGAACTTCAGGATCTACCCGATCTGTGACAAATGACCCCATGAAATCGTCATCATTAAAAATCATAGAATTAATAGACCACAAGCCGGTACTGGAGAAGCTGCTGATAATGTTTTTTGGTGTAAAACTTTGCAGATAAGGATCTGCAGTGAGTTTAGCGATGTCATAAATTCCAATTGGTTTTCCAGGATTTGAAATCATGAAGTCATTAAAGGCAGCCTTACATCTGGTCTTAAATGGGCCATAAATGCACCTATCTAGGGGTTGCATCTTGTGGGTGCAATGGGGTGGAAATGATAGTAGAACTATGCCATTTTCACGACAATAGTTTATCGCTTCAAGTGAAGTGTGTGTTTCATGGTTATCAAGCAACAAAAGAATTGGATTTGCTTGGATACAACCAGTATGTTTTTGAACATGCTCCAATAACCGAAGAAAAATTTTTGAAGACATCCACTCTGACTTCTCGGCAAAGCCTATTGCCCCAGGTACGGAACCATACATAAACTGCTCCTTCATACGTACACGAGGGAATACATATCCCGGAGGAATTGTATTTCCCACAGCAGAAATGAAGCCGCACATTGTAACTAATACGCCCCTTTCAGCTGAAACGCACTGAAAAATTATATTTTTATTGAACTTCTGCATAATTCTTAAAAAACGAAGTAACATTGGCTTTGTTGAAAGCCGCTGCTCGTGCAATGCTGGTATTTTCTGCTTTCCGATAGGAAAGTCTCTGATGACGACTCATGAATAATCTCATCCATTCTACCCCAGCTATTTTATTTTCGTTCCATGTGTCTGGAATTTTTTTACATAACATACTTGCATATTCATATGCCAACTGCCGCGTAAACTTGTAGGTCAACCCATAAAATATTTTGGAAGATTGCTGTAAGTAAATTTCCAACTGATGCTTTTCTTCTCCTGGAGAGAATATTTGACGGGTAGCATATTTTGATAAAGGAGACGCATCCTCATCTGAACTACTGCTTTCATTTCCTGAGTCAATTAAATTCTTCCTACTTTTGACTTTCTTAAGACGATCATAAAGAGTTGACTTTGGGATATTGAAAGTGCTTGCCTAGTTGACGAGCACTATTTCATTTTCACTTTTTCTTGCGTTGTATATATTTTAATGAGAACAGAATGTAATAATCGATCATAAAAACGTAAAACAGAAATGACATTGTACTGGGTGCCTGGATAAAGGTACAGAGCCACTGTATCTAGACATTGGTAAGGCCTATAGGTTTGTGGAAAAAATCCTTATAAATGAAGTGAACTAGAGAAATGGGTGGAAATTATTTTAAAGTTCGTAAATCCACCGCTAGAGGACGTAACTGCTTTGAAGAAACTTAAAGTTCATGGTATCTCGGAAGGTTGAGCGATGAGCCATGCATTTGAAAACATAATTTGATAGCTTGAGTGATACGGTATCATTTTGTTTTATATTTTTTTGTATCTGTCATAATAAGGGAGGGGGAGGCCAATGTATTTTAATATCTCCTGAACCATACAGCCTATTTGAATATTTTTGATCTCGGTTGAAAAAATCAAATCAAAATTTTCTGTCACTAATATTATAAACGGATGAAGCAACTTTCGGTAGCACAGGCAGTGTAAATTTACGTAATATGCATTATTGGTCCAAGCAAAACCCACATTGAATGCAGCAAGTAGAATATCAAAATCGCTGGACTATGAACGTATGGTGTTTAATCGTGGAAGGAAAAATTATAGAGCCACATTTTTTTAAATCAAACCCTTAAGGTTTTTTTTTAAATTTTTGGACGTTTTTTCCTACGCTTTTGGAAGACATCTCTTTGGAAACAGGAAGAAACATGTGACTGCAACTTGATGGTTGTCCGACTCATTTCCCTGGGAGGCGCGCTCGCCCAAAGTATCTTTTTTAAATGTTTACCTATAAGATAAACTGAAAGATCTAGTTTTTCAAGAAAAACCAGCAACCATGGAAATTATGATGGAAAAAATCAAACTTTCCATCAAAAGCTTGTCTAGGGCTAAAATTCATCGGTTTTTTCTACCGAAATTGAACTAAATAAGTGAATCGAGAATGACGGAAAACATTTGTGAGCTATTTGTGGTTGAACTTTGAGTAATTCTAAGTGTTCTGTGCTTCTTTTATTTGATTGTTTTCACTTTTTATGATCCGTTGGTCTTTAAACACGTTTCAAAACTAGTTTTTAGCCATTGCTGTGATTCGTTTTACTCGCTAAAGTAACTTGAACCGTAGGTTTTCACTAAAATTTTTTTAATTCTATAACAGCTAAAAGTCTGTTACAAAAATAGTACCGTTTTATTTAACTTTTATTCAAAAATCACAAAAATGAGTAATCGCTGCAGACAACGCCCTGTAGTTTACTTATTTTAAACTAAACGGTACCGTATCACTCAAGCTATCAAATTATGTTTTCAAAATAAGGCTCATTGCCCAACTTTCCGAGATACCGAGAACTTTGTCTCTTTATAGCATTTGCCCCCTTCCCTAGCAGTAGATTTACACCCTTCAAATTTTCAACCTTTTCTCTTGCCCACTTTATTTATAAGGATTTTTTCCCAAACTTCTAGGCTTTACTATACAGCCGCTCCGTACCCTTATCTGGACACCCCGTGTGTGAATAAATGCTCATGATTGTTTTTATAATTCCATAACATCCTAGCTTTTTTTAAACTATAATGTTTGTTTCTTCCATTTTTTCCGTTTTCGGAGATTAAAAATTGTAAACAATAGTATATGGATGGATGCAGTATTTTTTTTTCTCTCAACAGTAAATATTTAGCATTAAAAACCTAATGCTGCGTCTTCGAAGTCACTACCCAGTATGCTGACCAGTTTTTGCATTACTCTTTTCATTTGCGGTGTCAATGGCTGGCTAGTTGGTACTATTTCTTCTTCTTAAACCTTTATTATTTGATGTAAGTTTTCTGAATTTTCTTCATAAGGTTTGTTTTGGATTTAGTTTAGTCTTTACACAACACGGCGCAGACAGGGATTAAAGCTAGAATTTGATTTCTTTCCTTATTTTGAAGGAAGAGGAAAATTAAGGCTTTCATGGACAGGATCGTTTTTTTTGTAGTTCCCCTTGGAATCATGGTGGAATATCTTCCCGCTACCCGTCACTTTTATCCGATCTACGATTGTAAAACGAGTTACTTGAGTTTCTGTGTTATCATTTGGAAGGGTGAGTGTTGTAGTAAATATTTAAAAACTGACAGAAAAGACGGTATTTTGCATTGGTTTTTCTTAAAATGATTTGTATCCAAGACTTGTGCATTGACAGATTCTTTGATGCGTAGAATTCCTCAAGGTTGGGAAGAGTGCCGACACGTTTACATTCAATTTAAAAGAGATTGTCAATTACTATAGGTCCCTCTTAGATCAATTCCTGCAGTCGTTATATTAAAAATGAAAATACCTTATCTAAAAGTGGAGGTTTTACTCATGTGCTAAAGAAAATCGAAATTATGTTTCAGAAGAATAAGAAACCGGATTTTTTGGGAGTTTATTGTACGTTAAGCAACTAAAATTGAAATTTGGACCAGACCAGCGACTATACATTTTACATAAATAGAAAATTTTTACACTTCATTGTATTACCCTGATTACCCAATTTATGTTGTTTGAATAGGATATTTAATAATAGAATAGTAGAAACTAAATAACGCAGAAAGCAGACGACAAACCATTATACCATGCGATAAATAATTAAAAATAGACCGATTCAGAAAAGGGTTTACGTAAAAATCTATATTACACTGAAAATGTGTTATAGTACAATTAAATGCATCAAAATATGTGTTCTTGTTATTGTCAAATTGTGCTTTCATTCCTGCATAACAAAAACTGAACCATAGCTGATAAAATCAAATATTAAACGCTGATATTTATAACAGTATTATTTCTGCCTATTGTGCAAAATGTTTACAACATCGATTTAACTTTTTATGTTTTGACAAAACTGCAAAATTTAACAGAATTTTATTTTTATAGAATTTTCGAATGCTTTATTATTAGTGATAAAAGCGTTCTCAGAATAAACCGAGTGTCAAGATTATATTTTAAATGACGTGCCATTGTGATTGTGTAATTAGTTATGAAATAATGTATACATTTCCGATAAATCTAATTAAAAAAACGAATTTATTAACTTAATTTATTTAAACTAACTATTTACAAGATTATTCATTATTATATATTAAAAACACAATATAACAAGCTAAGCAGAATAAAATTAATTAATTACATTAATTTATATATTACTGTAACCGTATACCGTCCGCGTAATATATTAATTTTTATTCATCTATACTCTTATTTACACTGGCACGCGCGCTTTTTAACACTTACGTTGCTGCCACTCGCGGCGGGTGCGGGGAGCTGACACCGCAGTTGCGGGGGTGGGAGCGCCTAGTTATAAAGGCGCCCTATTAGTTTTAGTAGCGTAATTACTATGGCTGAGGTTTAAATATTCACTGATAAAACGAAATTACTATGGAACAATACTAGATAAGGACAATTAAATTACCGTCAAAAACAGCACAGGTAAAAGCAGTAAAACTGAGTGGAGCCGAAAACAGAAAAAGAAAGAAAGAAAAGGACGAACGCGTTGATAAACTCAAAAAAATCAGTTATTTCTGTCTGTCTCAAATATAGATGCACACAAAACTCTTGCTTCTTCATCTTCCCTAATCTCAGAACAACAACAAAAACCAAGTAATTTCTTAGAGTCAGAAGAACAACAGAATTCAAATAATTTCTCATCGTCAAAAGACTTAGACATATATCAAGGTTCAAGTACATTCTCACCTTTCACAGATCCAAAAGCACATTATTATCTATATTAAAACAATGAAAGCAACATTAATAGTAATAATAATGCAGACGAATTAATTTCTTGTCTTTTAAAAAATGAGTGGCACTGTTCTGATAGAGGTTATTTTGAAAGACATTTAATTTCTAATAAACTCAAAAATTTTATATTAGAACGTGGACCATGTCGTTCTAAAGCACCATTCCTTGTTGACCATAAAAACGAAAACCGTTCGTTTAGTGAATATTATTACACCATCAAAACTAAAGCTGGCGTTGAAATACAAAGAATCTGGCTGTGTTATTCTTCTATCGACAAACAGCCAACATGGTTCACGTGCTATTGTGAACCATGTTGGCTCTTTGCCGATAGAAGAAAAATATTTTCTAATTTTAACTGGATTGGTGGAATTAATGATTAGAAGGGGTTAAGCAAGAAAATAAGTATCCATGAAATATCGGATTCTCATTAAGAGACTTGCGCCGTTTATAATGCATGGAAAAAAGAAAACAAAACTAATACTATTTTAGAATCAAGAATAAGGACAGAAGCAAACTTCTGGAGACAAGTTTTACATCGTCTCCTGAAGGTGACATTATTTTTATGTCAACAAAATTTAGCTTTTAGGGGTCACAGGGAGGTTGTTGTGAAGGTGCGGCATCAGGGGGAAATTTTCTATCGACTATAAAACTTGTATCTAACTATGACCCTGTGTTAAAAGAACTATTAGAAAAACCAAAGGGCGATGTAAAATATTTAAGTAAGGACATTCAAAATGAACTCATCACAATTACATCTAAGGCTGTTGAGCGAAACTTAGTAAATGAACTAAATACTGCCCCTTTTTTATTCTATTATACTTGACAATTTCTAAGACAGACCAAATGAGTGTAGTATTTAGGTATGCCAAAATGATACATAATCAAAACAAAAGTTTAATTAACTTGGTAATAAAAGAATATTTTCTTGATTTTACGCTGCTTCTGGATTAAAAGATTCAATTTTAAATTTTTTTAAAGAAAAGGAAATAAATGTAGAAGGGAAGCGTATGACGATGCAAATGTCATGGCTGGTGTATACAATGGTTTGAAAACCAAAAAAAAATTGATTTTGTTGATTGTGCAGCTCATAATATTAATTTAGTATTAAATGATGCTGTAAAAGGAGTTCCTGAAGTTTTTGATTTTTTTAATAATATAGGAAATTTGTATATTTTTTTTCATAGAAGTGCTAAAAGGTGGGTGGGTGCCCAACTAGATAGTCGTCGAGGCATGATGCACTGAATCTACAATCACCAACTATGAATGTGAAAGACGCAGAATTTATTTAAACAGATCCTACAAGATTGCAAAAGTTCAGGCAATCTTTTGAAGATATAAAAGGCACTGCCAAAAGTCTTGCTTTGTCGTGGGGAATAGAACCCAAATTCACAGAAAAAACAATACATATAGTGACGATTTATTTTCATGAATTGTCTCAGGACGAGAGAATAGAGGATGGGGAAAAAAGGTTTAAGGTGGAGATATTTTTTAAATTTCTAGATATTTTAATATTACAAATTAAATAAAGGTTTTCCGCTTACAAAACTATTTTGAGAAAATTTGATCTATTAGATCCCAACATTTTAGAAAATGCAGGTGACAATGAATTATATGAATTGTCAAAGTTGCTGCAAGATCAGTACAACAGTGATCTCATGAATTTATTTCTTCAACGAATGGTAAGCTTTCGGGCCATGTTGAAGGATAAGATAATCAACGTTCCAAGTATTAAAGATCTTGCAGCATTGGCGATTTGTAAAAATGCGACTCTATCATCCAGTTTTCCGGATGTTTGTGCAGCATTTTATCTATTTCTTACTTTGCCAGTTACTACAGCAACAGCTGAAAGATCTTTTTCAAAACTAAAGTTAATAAAGATTTATTTGAGGAGTAGAGGAGAGTGCGGATCCTTCAACCATGGGGTAGATTAAACCATTGCAGTTTATCACACACAGGTTCAAATTTCGCGCCGGCCAATTTATTTTTTCATTGACATTGTTGATGCCGTCAGCGTGTCTATGGTGGAAAATAGTTCACATCTCTGTAAGTGTTTTAATAAATAAAAATGAAAAATAGTGGTTTTCAATGTAAATTTCGAATGTAGACAGAATTGCTTGTCACTCCAAGAAAATCTGTATTCACTAATTGAGTTTTTACTGCAATATTTGGCATTGTTTTAGCTTCAACATGGTGCACAATTCATAACCTCAACATGCTTCTTTCATATTTGAATTACTAACAATGCACGTGCATGGACTTTAGGGTACATTCAACCAACACATACGGGTTAGATTCAACCACTGGTTGAATCCACCCCATATGTACCTTAGATCTCTCTGAACTACTAAATTGAGAAATTGATTTTGAAACTTGCACTTTCCTACAGATGCCCAGAGTGTACAAAAGAAAAAAAAAACGAATCGAGAAATTGACGAAAAGGTAATGAAGATCACGCTCAAGAGATGCTTCAAAAAAACAGAGTCTATTCGAGAGATAGCTCGACAGTACAATATAAAGAGAGACACACTATTGAAGCAAATCAAAACCCTTAGTAAAGAAGGGGAGTACTGTAAATCGTCGGATTCTGGCGTCACATCCAGTGATGATGATGAGAGAACGTTCCAAAGTAAATATACGGTGAAACAAGTTTTTTCTGAAAAAGCAGAACAAGATCTCTCAAAATACATAAAAGAGTGTTCGCGTCTTCATTATGGTCTATCATACAAACAAATTCGATTTCTCGCATATGAATTTGCATCTAAGATAACTGAATGCAAATTTCCTTCCCAATGGACAGACAATAAAATGGCTGGTATAACATTCACTATTTCTATAATCTAATGTAACGTCATATAGGTAGCATTTTATTCAATGACTGATTTCTTTTCAAGGTGTTGATTGGTTGTATGGTTATATGGCAAGACATCCTGAACTTGCTCTTAGAAAACCAGAGAGCACCAGTTTCTTAAGATCAATGGGTTTCAACAAAGAGAAAGTCGAAAATTTCTTTGCCAACTATCTCTCTCTGTTAGAAAAATTCAAATTTAAAGCCGAAAATATCTATAACTTGGATGAGAGTGGCGTCACCACCGTGATGAGAACAATTAACGTTGTTTCTGAAAAAGGGAAGAAACAAGTAGGGCAAATATCTTCTAGCGAAAGAGGAGAGTTAATGACGTTTGTTGGTATCGTAAATGGCATGGGAAATGCCCTTCCACCAGTTTATGTGGTTCCCAGAATGAGAAATCCCCACGAATACATCAAATGCTCCTGCTTCATCTTTAGTCCTCAACAACAAATCAGGATAGATGACAAAAAAGTTGTTTCTTAAAATTATTGATCACATCATAAAACATACTCGCTGCTCTAAACTGAACAGAATCCTCTTGCTAATTGACAACCATGAATCTCATGTATCATTTAAAGCAGTAAAAGTATGAAGAGAATCTGGAATAGAAATGTTGTCACACACAACTCATCGTTTGCAGCCGCTCGATGTTGGCGTCTTCGGGCCATTTAAATCATCTCTAGCAACTGCTCTCAATGATTGGTTAGTTTCACATCCTGGGGAATAAGAAACATAGGCGAGTTGACTAAAACAGCATTTATTCGAGCTTTTAAGTTTTGAATATAACTAATGCTTTTAAGAAAACAAGCATATGGCCTTTAAATCGACAAGCCTTCAGCGACGATGACTTCTGTGACAGTTTTTTCAATAGTAATTCAACAGAAAAACAAGATACAAATCAAAAACCAGATAGCACAACCTGGCTGCTCGAAGGACAATAGCAATGAAGACAAAACTGAAGAAGGAGAGAAGGTAGGCCTAGACCTGATTACGGAAACAAAATGTATCACAAATGATGGAAATGACAGGAAAAATGAGGACAAAAACGATGAAAACGAAATACAAATGATGAATGGAAATAAATCTAAGATTCGAATCCAAGATGTGAGGCCGCTACCTAGATCACTTAAGAAGAAGACAAGTAAGGGAAAAAGGAGAGAATACAAGTCAAAAATCTACACTTCAACGCCAGAGTTCAAGGAACTGCAGCAAGCAGAACTAGAAAAGAAGAGAAAACTGTCTTTAAAAGCCGCAAAAACTACAAAGCGGAAGATTTTCGAGACTTGTGAAAGTTCCTGGACAGTTCTGTGAGTTTCCAAGAAGATTCTGATGACAGCTCATCTGTAGATGATTTTTGTATTAAATCATGTGAAGAATATGTCGTAAAAGTTGATGATTTTGTGATAGTAAAATATTGTTCAAAATCATCTGTAATCTACTACATAGGAAAGGTGTTATCGAAAGACAATGCCGAATACGAAGTGAAATTCTTGAGGAGAAAAAATACTTCCAGCACATTCATTTTTCCTTCAGTTGAAGATATTGCCACAGTTGAGAGAGACCAGATAGTAGCAATCCTACCCACACCTATGACTTGTGGAACTGTCAGGACTTCAGCATTATTCAAATTCAAATACAACGGCTGGAATATCCGATAATTTTTTATGAATTAAACCTTACTTAATATCATCAAGTATATGTATACTCAACTTTGGGCCAATAAATATTTTTCTCTGAAATGGAGTAATTCTGTAACACTGGTTGTATTCACCCCAAGCCGTGGTTGAAGGTTCCCCATGCCTGGGGTAGATTCAACCAAAATAGACATTTCGAAAAAATTATCAAAATCAGTTATTATATATTTTATTTCATATTTTGGTTGGTTCAGTATTCATTAAATGCCTTACTTCAATCAAGTATACAGCAAAATGGACAAAATGATAATTCTTTCAAAAAATACAAGACAAAATATGAAAAGTGGTTGAATCTTCCCCACTCTCCCCTACTATGTCTGAGGTACCTGTGAACTTGCCGTCCACAGAGAAGTGGACGCAGCCGAAAGGGCGATCTCCTGCAAGGAAGTGGCTCTGGGGGCGTTTTTAGACATAGAGGGGGCGTTTGATAATACCTCTCCAGAATCGATTAGAACTGCTATGGAGAGCAAAGGGGTACATACTACCGTGGGTAGATGGATTGATACCATGCTAAGACATAGAAACATTACGGCCTCGCTTAATAATGACTCTGTAGCGGTCCGAGCTGCACGAGGATGTCCGCAGGGAGGAGTTCTCTCCCCGTTACTGTGGTGTTTGGTGGTAGACGGACTGCTGAGGCAATTAAGTAAGGCAGGCTACAACACGGTTGGCTACGCCGGCGACATAGTGATTGTGGTACGTGGCAGATTTGAAAAGACCGTATCAGTTGTGATGCAAGGAGCCTTAAATCTAGTTGAACGGTGGTGTATCGAAGAGGGCTTGTCGGTCAATCCGGCAAAAACGAACCTCATTCTCTTCTCACGAAGGAAAGACCCGACAAAGCTAAAGAGCATAGCAATGTACGGAGCCAAGCTACAGGTAGTGAAGGAAGCCAAATACTTGGGCGTAACATTAGACCAGGGGTTAACCTTCAAACCACACCTAAAGAAAATAGCGAACAAAGCCACAAAGTCCTTGTGGGCTTGCAGGCGAGCGTTCGGAACCAAGTGGGGCTTATCTCCAAAGATGACCCACTGGGTATACACTCGAATGATCAGACCGATCATTACGTACGCGTCACTGGTGTGGTGGCATAAGACCTTCACCCAGAGGGCCATACAGATACTCAGCAAGGTACAGCGCAAAGCTTGCCTTGGAATCACGGGGGCAATGATAACCACCCCGACGGCAGCCATGGAGACTCTCCTGGATCTGCCGCCACTACACCTAGTAATTAGGACGGAGGCACTCAGAGGGGCATACCGCCTGAGAGTCAACGGCGAAGAGGGATCGTCAAGGGTGGGGCATTCGACCATCTTTGACGAGATCTCTAAAGACAAAAACCTCAGTATGATAACTTAGAGAATACCCAAAACAGTTTGTCCTATTAAACTGTTTAAGACAACAATCCCCACCCGTTACGACTGGGAGAACAATTCTAACAAAACAAAGCTGAATGGAATCGTGTATTACACAGATGGCTCAAAAACCACTAAGGGCACTGGCTCTGGAGTGTACGGGAGCAATGGACAGGGCTGCAGAATCTCTGTAAGCCTAGGTCAAAAAGCGACCGTGTTCCAAGCTGAGGTATAGGCAATCCTGACAGCATCTGCTCAACTATTAAAAGAGAACCTTTCTAACAGGAGAATCTTTATAGTCACAAACAGCAAAGCAGCGATTGCAGCATTAGAATCATATGTGGTGAACTCAGGGCTAGTACTTGAATGCACACAAATGTAATACAGTTACACTAATGTGGGCACCTGGGCATGTGGGAATCGCGGGTAACCAGGTTGCTGACGGGCTTGCCAGGGCGGCAAGCGCGAAACCACTCATAGGCCCTGAACCGACTTGTGGGATCACATATAACACAGCCAAACAGGAGATTCAAGCAATACTCACGAAAGAGCACTGCAGAAAGTCCCAGGACAGGATCATTCTAAGGCGATTCTGGAAACCCCCGACGGGGGCTTAGCAACGTCCATCTTAAAGTTAAGTAGGACGAAGATCAAACTTGCGACAGAGATGGTGACAGGCCACCGTCGTTTAAACAAACACCTGCATAAAATGGGACTGACTGATAGCCCGTTATGCAGGGGTTGTGGTGAGGAGGAAGAAACTCCATACCACGTCATCTGCCACTGTGAAGCATTCACAAGGGCAAGGGAACGCCTACTTGGAAATAAAAAAATTACACAAGAGGAAGTAACGAAGATTCGCCCTACTGAAATCCTGGACTTTGTCAAAGATACAGGTATTCTAGAAGGGTAGAAAACATCGGGGAGCACAATAGACCTACAGGTCGCGGTGCCGGGACCATATTGGGACCACCCCTAGGTAAAATAATAATAATAATAATAATGTTTGAGGTAAGGGATTAGCCATATTAAGTATTGAAAATGAGACTGCATTTAGATTAATTTTTAGTTTTTGTTCCTATTTACCTAAATATAAGTGTACAAATAGATCGGATTATATTCTCGATATCAATGGTAAATAAATAATAATAAAATTCAGTCTGTACACACTTTATTCTGTTTTCCTTTGAGGGCGCCGCAATTAAAATGGTGAGGGGCGC
Organism: Aquatica leii; assembly: GCA_035610365.1. Classification (NCBI taxonomy): domain Eukaryota; kingdom Metazoa; phylum Arthropoda; class Insecta; order Coleoptera; family Lampyridae; genus Aquatica; species Aquatica leii. Next base: position 33,054,441 of record CM069439.1, read on the forward strand.
ACAGACGGGTAGCGCCGCCACTGCAAAGATTTTCAAAAATTAACTCATTTTTTTATCTGTGACTAGGACCTTCTCTTTTGATGATTGTCTCGAATCTTTAACAAAACAAAGTTGATTAACTTCTGTAATATACGAGCCATACTGTATTTACTAATATAACTTCGGAAAAAGCCTTATAGAAATTGATGAAATTTTCAAAATAACGTTTTTCTATAAAATAAATACTTCTGGAGCTGGACCACCCTGTATAAAGTATCATCATCAATAACAACAGATTTTTGAATAGAATAGAAATCGAATCATCTAAAACAATAAATCTGAACTTGGATTCCGCACGAGCAGTTGCCACCAACCCGATACCGCGACGTTTCTAACTGACCGACTATCTGCATTAATATTTACCTGTTGAGAGTAACTCACAAAAACTATCGATGTATATAACAAAAGTAACAAGACAAACTTTTTTCTTGATAAATTTTGACTAAATTTTTCTAACAAAATAATTCGTTTTTTGATCGTCTGATGGTGCTAAAAAACATTTCTAGACAGGAACTAATTTTGTAGTAACTAACAGAACTGCATAGAAAAACAGCTGTATACGAAGTGTTTTTGGTTTTATTTTAAGCTGCTACTATGTTTTGTTACTACAAGAAGCTTGTGAAATTATATGCTATAAAGAATCATATTTCTGCCATATCAATACTAAATGACGCTGAAATTACGATATTAACTGATAGCTTGTCTGTTAGCAATGAACTTGTAAAGTTTTATGATTAACTGTTTTGAGTAAATAGTCAATACACGACGACGATAATTAATTTATGATTAAAGAATCAACCATTAAAGTGCATTTAAATCCTAAATGCGGTCCTGTCTACATACACTACACACTACAATACTTGATATATCGGCGTTGCTGGCGAAAAAGAACATGTTTGGTATACTGCAACAACTCAATGACTCTATCTTTTGTGCTAGAGCTGGTTTACGTAGGGAATCTTTCACTAGTTTTAATCAACTTTTGTTAGTAAAGACGCTCGATTTTTGACCAAACAGTTTGTTAAACTTCTTCTTAGTACGATCCATTTCGGCTGAAAGTGTAACTATGTGTTTTATTCATATCTTTTTTTGTATTTAGTCATCGAACTGATTAATCTACTATTTATTTCTCGAATCTGAATAGTTGTTATTGTACGCTACTTATATTACTTGATTAGTAACGTATACTGCTGGAATAATAGTAATTTGCATAACAAATGATAGCGTACTAGCAAAATCAGCTAACTACCGTATCGATCTGTTTCTGATGTAACCACAAACGCGTTCAAGTTTAAATTCGATAAAAAATTGCTAGCAGGTAAAATTGACTTGACTTTCTTTTAACACAGCTTTGTAGAATAGAGTCAAACTAGAGAATCTTTTGTCTTTTTCTGAATGTTTGGCTTCTATACTATTAATCTTATATTTAATTATTTAATTATTTGAAACATCAGTCACTACAGTCGTATTTATTTAAACTCGCATATACTATGTGATAAGTTTATCACACTGTATCATAAAACGAGAAAGAATTTTTTATCTAAAACTATAATTTAGAAAAGTATATTTTGGTTCATTGACTTTTATTCAAAAACAAATTGAGGTTTAAAGTGTTAATGTTACTTAGCCCAATTCACGGGTGTTTGCATTTTACTATAATCACTTTAAGAGCAGAATATTTTTTTAGAGTATCTCTATTGATTAAATTTATTTGAGTAATTTCTAAGTTTTGTTTAACATCACACTTTTGAATGAAAAATGTCTTTGTCAATTTTTCTTTGAACGATTCGTATCTTTGAATTCTTTGAATTTTAGTATGAGAAGCATCTTACGTGTCAGTTATTACGTCTTTTCAATAGACTTGTCTGTAAAAATTGATATATCTCCTTATTTGAGACGATTTTTCATATTCTAGATGTTTCGTCATTTTTCAAATCTGTATCGCACATTTGAACCTCATAAGATATTGAGAGGTTTATTCTTGAAAGAGTAATTTGTTGAATAAATACTGAAAAAAAAACAGAGTGGCGGAGAACTCATTCAACAAGTACTATCCTTTAATCGCTTCAAGTTTGTACATAATTAATAATACTTTTTATAGAAGACCTTCTTAATTTTTTTAAATTACTAGATTCACTACTGCTGCCAAATTACATTTACAAGTCGGTCGAAATCAATCTTGGAAAACCTTGAATAACGTTTAGTTTATAGAAAGCCATCCAATGAAAATGTAAACCCATCATTAATAGGAAATAAAATTACTTTGACAATTAACTTACGTGATGTATTCAAGCAACTCTATTGTTTATTAATTGATTGCGTTATTGGAAAAACGAATTGACAGAACCTTGAAATAAAGACTATAATTACTGATAAAAAGCTTGGCTATTAGTATGCCTACAATGAATAATAAATGTAGAGTTTAGGTTAACGTATATACAAAACCAATAGAAAATTCTGAACTCTTTAAAATAACGTTCAAGACTGAATAAATTTCTTTTCATTTATTTTGCAAAATTTTTTCTTTAACGTGTCATCTTGAAGCTTCATTTATGTTTCCATAACTACAGTATGATATATGACTGTCTTATCATCAATTTATTTATATCAAATATATTTTGTAGACGCACAAAATATAATTATTAAATAAAAACTATTGAAAACAAGCAGAGCCGGATTAAACCATATGGAGACCCCTACGTCATCAATATCTTAGGGGCCCTCTCTTAAATTGTCTCCTGATAGGCATAAGCGCTTCACTCAAAATAGGATATTTGTTTAAGTGTCCACAAACAAAAACAAACGTAAAATATTTCAAGGGCGTATATATGGACCCCGAATTCAGGTTTCAACGGGTTGCATTCGTAATACAATTCAATCCATTCTAGATAATTCTCGTGTTGACATTATCAGACGAGCTGAGCTTGCGTCACACGTCGCAGAGCCCGCAACAAACTGTTGATTGCGTCGTGAAGTCTCGCTTTTATAGACCGGCTTCCGATTGATAAAACTGGTTTCCAAATCTCCGGTAAAGGAAAAGTAGAATCTCGGTTAATATTTAAAGATTTTTAATTATTTCAATGGCTTCCCTAATTCTTCGAGGATAGTAATTAGAACCATTAGCCAAAATGTTAGTGTTTTCGAACATAATTTGATAATTCGTTCCTGGCACGTGTTCCGCCGCCGCTGGCTTCGAGGATTGTTTAAGACGACTACATCTTAGATGCTTTTTAATATTGTAGCGAATTTTATTATTAAAACTAATTTATTTGAACTACGAAAATATTTTTTACTTATACTATAAAGATGTACACTTTTAAATTAACCGAACTAATTAAATCTAATATTTAATAAAAATACTTACAGTATAATTTATATATAGCGCTATCACTGACACGAAAATAAGATAAAGAGACACACTTGTTCAACACTTGTTTACGTTAAAGTCACGTACCAGATTATTCACCGTATCTATAACACGCGTTAATCACTTATTTATTTCAACTTGAATAATCTTCTTAACACTGCCGTCTTCGCATTACGGAAATAACTGACCTACGATTTGTTGGTTCCGTATTTATACACATTTTGGAAATCCTTCTCGAGTGTTCCATATCTTTCGGTATACGTTCTAGAAGATGGATAACAACTTCGAGAAGGCTCTTGAATTTCAGAACGTTTCAATAGGAATTCCCACGCTTCTACCCGTTTCTCCTATGTATGAACGACCACAAGAGCAAAGAATACTATAAACTCCGTTCGATTGAAAAGGAATAACGTCCTTCACCGGATTTAAGACTTCACCCAATTTAGGAAGAGTAGAAAACCGAGTAACAATGTTGTCCTTGGACAACATTTTTTCTATATGGTTTGTATTGTTTTTGACATAGGGTAGATAAGAGATAGAAACTGGTAGAGACATAAATTCCGCTGTTAGTCTTGGTTTCGCGGACGTAAAGTTTGTAATAGATTGTTTAATATTTTTTCTAGTGTAATTGTTTGCGACTAACACCTTGGTTAAATGATTAAACTCTTTTTAAAGATTTTGGGGTTAATTTAAGGAAACAGCTCTGTAGACTAAAAAGTTTATTATATATATCCAACAGACTATAGCAGTATGTAATAATGGTAATAACGTACCAACGATAATTAATAAATAAAACAAGTGGATTGGAAAAAATTGATTTCATAGGTCCCTTCCCCCCAAATCCTCAAAATTAATTACACCAATTTTTTTCATAAAAAGAATTATATACAATACGCCACCCGCAACACCACACGATATGAAAAGACCCATAAGAGAGAAACGGACAGTCGACATTTCGGACATTTGTTAAATAAATAATTTGCTTTAGGTATTAAACTGTTCAATTTGTTTATAAACAATTTATAACCAAATAGCATAAAAACAATTTTTTAACCTTAGTGCCTTTCTTTAATGCAAAAACTAAATTATAAGGAATATTTAAAAAAAAAATTTACATTACTTTGGTTTTTCAATTTTTGTTGACTTTAAAAATTTATAATAAACAACTTATAGACATATGCAACAAAATATTGAAAATACCAAAAATAGAAAAAAAATATTTTCAATATTTTGTTGCATATAGTTCTCGTAATTTTTATAAGATTTAGAAAAAAAATTACGGTAGTTAGAACTTGTTTATAACAGATGGCGTAAATTTTTTTTTAACGTTACTGAATGCCTTTCTTCCGTGCAAAAACAGTAATGTCATAACAAATACTAAAAAAAGAATTAACAACATTACTTTGGTTGTTGATTTTTTAACTTAAAAAAAAAACAAAATTAACAAATTCCTGTGAAATATGTATAAAAAGAGATTCAAAAAGTAAAAAAATGTATAGGCCAATTATTTCAACATTGGTTAACTTTTCAACTGGATCTTATTCTTTCTAGTGTTAAAAATACCATAATTTATTTAAATTTTTAAATTGATATTTATTGCTATAAATTATTTTATATGATGAACTCTTTTTAGAGTTTGAAGTTATAAATAGTGGAGATAGAATTTCGGGACTTTAAGTTATTAGCGAAGAACTAAATGACTTTTTTCCATCTTAGTTTGTTCATAAGTTTTGCAATTTTTTATGTGCTAATAAAACATTTTAATACATTTTTCTAGACGTCATTCCGAAACCAAGGAGCTATTACTCATATTTTTAGGAGCCATTTCAAAAATTAACACCATTTTGGACTTGTGAACTAGACTATTACCAATGCTATTACGTAACTTTAGTTTCAATAAACGAAAACAAATCTTTGAACGTTTTGTAAACAATGTACCAAATGTAAGAGCATCTGTCTATTTAACATACAACAATTTTATATTAGCAAAAAAAGATAAAAGTGTAAATAAAATAAATATTGTTCTCCTTAGTCAAAGCTGTTCAAAATGAGCATTTAATATGTTTTTTTTTAAATTTGTTTAAAACTTTTCGTGCACGTGATAAAGTTCAAAGCTGTAGTATTTTGTTAAAGGTATTAGTATCGACTGCTTTTGTATTTATCTACATCATCTACTTATTGTATTCAGCATTATAGTATAAAATGTATTTTTATTCATAAAACGTGTGTGCTATCTATAGAAAGCGTCGACAAAGAAGTATAATAACAAAGCCATCGAGTTTAGATTGTTCCTCGACTCGATATTTGTTTTTGTACTTGAAAAATGATGACGCACATTTAAATTCAGTTATCTGAAAACATTTAATAGTACTACAATATTGTCAAGATATGATTAAAGATTATATCACAATGAAGCAATCGAGTGTGGCTGAATTGCTTTTTTTATTTATAATCTCCATATCGCGCTTTGTTGTTTGTTCATTAAAATCTTAATAAAAAAGAAGTATGAGTATAGGTTTATTTATCTTCACATATCACACTGCCAAATAAACAAATTTAAAGGTGACAATGTACACTTTAGTCTTGTTTGTCTACTTGTCTATTTACGTTCAACTAAACTTGTTTTCGTCAGATTCGGAAATTTTGCGAATTGTTTAAGCTTTTACAGTGAAGTAGTAATTTTAGAAACTCTATAAATGAAAATAGAATTCACTGTACTATTTGAATTTGACAGGTTCAGATTAGACCAAAAACAAAATACGACGGATACAACTAAAATATTTACGTCTCTTAAATTTTTTAGCAATAATGTCATCTATCAATCATTTTGTTTAAAATTAACAAATTGGAAACAAAAATGATGACGTTTTTAAACGAAGTCAATAAATCTTTTTTCTGCTTTCATTTTTTTTATTATATTTGAAGTTAAACTAAAACTGTGTCTTATAACAAAGAATACTATGCAACTATACTGCTTAAATATTTTTAAATTTTAAAATGCGAAAGTAAAAAATTTATAAATTATTATATTGTATACAATGTGATTGATTCCACCACGACGATACTTTTTCTATAAATAAGGAGATTTCTTCTTAAGCCTCTTCTATGGAGTTGATTACCTCTGTAGTGATTCTTTGTTAGATTATCGTCGAGGGGTGGTTAACTCCTAGAAATCCGTGTACAATTTGCTTGAAATCCCATAAAATCTTCTTAAAATCTCTTGGAATTCATAGGATCTTTTAAAATCCCGTGGAATCTTTAAAAACCCCGTAAAATCTTTGAAAATCCGTAAAATCTTTAGAAACCCCATAAAATCCTTGCCAAGCTAAGAAAATGAGAAATCTAAAAACCTATCGAGCTATTCAATCGACTCGTTTTTTCAGAATAGCAAACTACCGAATCTACAAATCATAATTCAGCACCCACTCCTAAAAGTCCAGATATCGTTGTAATTGGAGAGTGCTCGGAGAATTCATGAAACTGAAAGTGAAAATCGAGGTGAAAATAGTCAATCGGTTTTAGTTTCAAATAGGCAGAAGCAAGCGAATGTAGGTCTGCAATTTTGGACTGGACCAGTTCAAATTTGTTGTCGAACAAACTTACAAGTCAGAGAGTCGAGGTCAATAATTCCTGCCAGCTACCGCAAATGTCTCCATTGCATAGAAAGTGGAACGGTTCTTTTTACAACTGCAATGAACGAAATCATAAAAAACTAAAACATGCTGCTGAATGGATGCATTAATTAGTTCTAACTAGTTTCCCTAAAACTTCTAAAATATGTGTTGCCTGCCGAAAGGAAATAACTGCTTTAAAAGAACAAGAAGCGAGGGAAGTACCTGACCTAGACTGTGTTAATGATCCAACTTTTGATGCCCCGACTACGTCTTCACATATTGTAGAGACTCTTAATACATCCTTAAAAGAACTTGGTGAATCACTCATTGATGTCAAAAAAAATCAAAGCATTACTCTGGTAAAAAAATAAAAAAGATAGAGTCTTCAATGAGGCGAACATTATTTCCGCATTCTCAAGTGCACATAGAAAAAAGTCATGATATTAACTTGTTTACCAGAGACATGGAGTGTACGTAAAATAATGCGAGAATTTAATGCACCTAACTATATGGCAAGGCAAGCAAAAAACTTTTGAAATAAAAGGGAATACTGGCAAGTCCTGATCAAACACCGGGTAAAAGCCTATCACAGGATATAGTAGAAAAGAGTGTGTTTGTTCTACGAAAGCGATGACGTAAGTAGAGTAATGTAGAGTAATCCAAAAGTACAGTTCAAAAAAGATCAATTTTGTGTAACCTGCAGGAAGCATACATTCTTTTCAAAGCATTATGAGATGAAAGTAGGATTTTCAAAGTTTGCGGAGTTAAAGCCAAAACAGTGTATTTTGGTAGAAAAAAGTAGTGCATACTAAGTTTGTGTTTGTACAATCCACCAAAACGTCAAACTAATGATTGAGAATGCCCGTTTAGGAACATTAACTAATGGAGAATTTGCAACGTACAAACATTTTCTGTCTCAAATGTTATGCAACCCTCCTCGCATTGATTGTATCATGGGAAATTGCCATTCAGAAACTAATCAAATAACAGAAACTTTAGAGAATGTTTTTGAGAAAAATATGATATGAAAATATAACTTTTCAGCAATGGATTGCAGTTGGATCGGTGTAATCATGAGACAATACAAAAAAGTTCAACTGAGTTCCTTGAGATGCTACGTGACAAACTTGATCAGTTAGTTTGCCATGATTTAATAACGAATCAACAAAGCTCGTTTATGAATGAAGTAAAAGAAGCATTGAAAGAAAATGAATGTGCAGTCACATTAGACTTCTCCAAAAGCTATGCTTTTGTAGTTCAAGACGAAGCCCAAAGCTACCACTGGTCAAGTGACTATGTAACAATACACTCTTTTGTAGTTTATTATAAACAAGATGATAAAGTAAAACATGTCAGCTATGTTATTATATCTGAATGTCTGGAGCATAATACAATAGCTGAAAAATTACTTTCTGTTTGACGTTGAGAAAATATATTACCTTTCCGATGGAAGTGCAGCTCAATATAAAAATAAAAAGAAATTTTCTAATCTGTGTTTCCATAACCAAGATTTTGGAATAGAAACAGAGTGGCACTTTTCGGCTACAGCTCATGGCAAAGAGGCGTGTGATGGAGTTAGTGGTACAGTTGAAAGGTTGGTTGCAAAAGCGAGTTTACAGTGACCTTATGCAAATCAAATCCTCACGCGTCAACAACTTTTTGATTGGTCGATTCAAAATATTAGAACTGTTAACTTTGGGCTTGTCAAACAAGAAGAGTACATAAAAACTGAAAAGTTTGTGAGTAACCAGTTTGATAAAGCACAGACCATAAAAGGAACTCAATAGTTCTATGCTTTTTTACCAATCAAAGACAACATGACCCAAATCCAAGTCAAAGTTTTTTCGTATGACACAAATTACAGCACAGTGACAACCACACAACTACTTGGGAAAATTTCAGATGGTAACGGTTATGTAACTGTTACATATAATAGTAGATGGTGACTAGTTTATGTGTTGGATAAAAATGAAAGTGAAGATAAAGTGAAACTCACATTTCTGCACTCAGATGGTCCTTCCCCATCTTTTTCATATCCAAGTGGATATTCTGACATTTTGTGGACATGTATAAATGATATTTTGTGTACAGTTGACCCTGCTACTCCCACAGAAAGAATACACAGACTTTCTGAGGAAAAAAAATTGTTTACTTATATTAATACCTAAATACTTATTAATAACAAATACAACACTAAAATCAAGATAAGTTATGAAAAATGTATCGACGAATGTTTGTAAGACGCATGATAGCAACATTTTGACATATACGGACTACAGCGCCACAGTTCACGAGATTCTGAAAAAAGTCTATATTCTGTACCTAAGTTTAATATTATAATTTATATTAGTATATGAAAACTTATTTAAGCTTTTCTGAATTGCTTTTCAATTTTTCCCATTAGTTTTATAAAAAAAAACAGTATATTTTGACTAAAAACCTAATTATTTGTGCATTTTCGTAAAAACTGGGTTCACAATGTAATTTAAATGCAAATGAATCCATTGGAATCCCAAAATGATACTTTGAGAATCCATTTATAAAAACACAATGAAAAACATGTTTTTTTAAAAATTTTCAAAAATACGCATTTTTTTAAGATTTCAAAATAAAATTTTCAGTTCAAATTTGAAAAATATATTTTCTCTTAATATATATTGTGTTGTATATCAAATTAAAGGGCATAAAAAAAGCAACAAAATGACGCCACTCCCATCTCTCTAAGTCAACTAGGAGAGCTACAATTATAATTTTGAAAAAGTCGGCCGAGCATTTTTTGCGTTTTCTGTGAACTTTACATAGCTCTAAATCCTAAACGGGTAAATATTTTTTAACAAGATTTTGTATTTTTCTTAGTTTTGACAAAGACTACAAGTGTGCAAAATTTCAACCAAATCTGAGATAGTGAAAAAATCCTTGTGTTGATTTGACATGGACTCCTAATTTAATTGAAATTTCTATTTTCAATGAACTACATTACTTTACAGAAATCGTTCTTCAAATAGTAAATGTTTCAATTTGCCAAGGTAACAAGTTATATACTTATGTCCTAATAAAAGAGGGAATATTATAGAATTCTTCGTTTAGGATGGGCATGTAAAACCACTTTAATTTATTTTTGTGGCAACGTTTCGTGCTAAAAGCGAGCACTTCATCAAGCCAAAGAATAAAATCAAGTGGATCAATCCACCGACCAAGGACATAGGCAACTTTACGAGATTGTGTTTACTAAATAATAAATAAAACATTAAACATAAAATGGTCAATAATTTTTTTTTAAATAACGCAGGACATAAAGGTTCAACAAACAATTGACAATTATTATGTATGTAGAAAGCCCCATTTAAAATTAGATTTACAGTTCAGTTATCTGTTAACCCAATTACACTCCAACAAAAAAAACATTTTATTAAGGGTTGTCAAAAATTGGGAAACTAGCTTTTAAATATAAAAAAGTCTTTTAAAGCCACTTAAATTCCCGCCAAATCTCCTGTAACCTTTAAAAAAATCCCTTTCAGAACATAAAAATATTCAAAAATCTTTGGAGATTTTTAAAAATCTTTAAAGATTTTTAAAAATTCCTGAAAATCCTTGTAGATTTCCAAAAATCTCCAAACATATTCAAAAATCCCTAAAAATCTACAAAGATTTTCAGAAATCCCCAAAATCTTTAAAGATTTTCAAAAATCTTCAAAAACCGCTTGAAATCCTAAAAATCCCCAAAAATCTGGAAAGATTTCAAATCTGTGTACACATTTTGGAGAAGTTAACCACCCCTCGATTATCGTTTACTTTTTAAAGTTTTCGATTTCTTTCACGACTTGATGAAGAAACATCAACACGATTCGAACCCGGAAGACGTTCTAATCTTAGCATAGAGTCCGGCCGTGAAAACCTTCGCGATAACATAAAAAAACATGTTTGCATTTTATATGTAACACCAAGAGAGTTTACGTTGGCTTTACGTTTTCAGCAAAAGTATAAATTTGTAGAAATCCTCGTTACCAAACTGAGTAAAATGTTATTTACTATCATTATTAATATGTAGAATTGATAAGAATAAAAAAAATATTGCCAATTTAAAAATAAATAAATAATAGTTGAAACAGCACTCTTTAAAAACCAGACAATGAATCACGGTCCGGTTATCACTCGTTGATTTGAAATAATTTCCAATGACCATTGTCTAACAGATTATTTGATTTGTTTTACAATTATAGATACGCCATATCAGTGTCACATGTTAAACTGGCGTCATTCTATTTTTCTTTTATTGATTATATATTAAAAAAACACTTAAACGAATTAATAAAAATAGTTTATGTGTTATCAATGATGATCGAAAGCATTCGCGTTTTATTGCTTTTACAAAATATATTACAATTAGAACGTTATTGGCTGCAGCTTCTTAAAAATAGCGAAGGACAAGTAAAGAAAGAAATGTCCTTGAGGCGATGCTTTCACGTGGTGGGAAAATTTCCTCCTCATTGTATAGCTTGTTTACCAATTTACTTTCTTTATGTTACTTTGTTATTTTATACCTAAAATAAAATTATTTTTCTCTTTATGTTTATTATATGGTTTTATGTCCTTGTATTTTTTTACCGTGAAATGTGTTTTTTCCAAGCAAAATATTTTATGTCTGGCTTTGTATTTATTACTCAGTGTGTACTTAATATTACATTAAACATTTTCCTGGTAGTACTTTTGTAGGTTGATCAGGCGTATTAAACTATTTTCTAAGTAATATCAAAGAGGTAATCTCCTATTTACTCTTACTTTTTATTATTTATTTTTTATTTGATAAAGAGTAGCAACTCGGATTTCATTATGAAACTAATGAATAAAGTGCTTTATAGTGCAATTTAGTAACTGACAGTTTCAGAATTAAATAACTTGTTAACGATTAACTTAGTTATTAATTTCCGACAGCATTGGATGTACCACGTTCAAGATTTTCCTCGTTTAATGTCGTTTCCGTAGAAACTGATTTGCAATTATCAGCTTTAATTATATAAGTTTATTTCTCTTTCTGTATACGTTACCTTTTCATTAGAGGCGATTAAGGACACTTGAATAAATTATATAGAATACCAAGGAACTACAATTGAATTGATGAGTATTAAAAGGAACTAACTCACAAAAAGTAAAATGTTGAGAAACTACAAATGTATTTTGTATTTCCATTTGAAATTTTAAATGAATTCAATTTTGTCTTATTGATAAATGACAAATACAACATGCATAGTATCAAGCTTCTAGAACACAGTCCTCAATATAGTTCAAAAGTATACTGTCGATAAATTAACTTTTAGATTGGTTACACAGAGCACATATACCCATATTTGTTGTACGGGTGGGAGGGTAGTTAATTTTCTGTCGTTGAAGTTAACATTTATCATCTGCGTCTAAGCTTAATTGGCTAACGTCCTGGCAGACATTTCAAAGCACACAAAATGTGGTGTACACTCGTTTTGAAAAAAAATGAGACAAACTTTTTGTGACGAACAAAAGTTTTAATGTTGTAAACGGGGTGTAACCGTAGAAACCTACTCAACACATCAGGTGTCAATACTTGTAACCAAGAAGATTAAAATGAGAGCACAAAAAAAGAATAAACTAATTTTATTAAAAATATTATTTGTCAATAAAGGGTACCTTGTAATGTGCTATTAATTGTAAATTTTTGTATTGTTTATGGTGTGAAGGTTTCATTTTAAACAATCATTTATTAGAAATTTATAATAAATTTCGAGTAAATAGTAACGCTATTTTTTTTGAGTGAAGAGAAAGTTTTGGTTTTTATCGAAAAACTAATTATTTTGTCTAAATACCTCTACACCAAGAATCCTGTAGTTATATCGATACCTCAATAGATAATTATAATTTACCAAAGCAATCATATTTCCTCAAAAACGTCAGACTTGCCCGTTTAAGTTTAAATTAATTTAAATAAGCCAATAGAATTAATATTAGTAAAGTAAATTCCATTATTTTCTTTTAAATAACAATCAAATGCCGTTGTTTAATGAAAATTTAATTTTTTTGTTTATTTTTCGGTCTTATTAGGCTCGTTTTGCGCAAATAAAAGTTAATTTTCTGTCGTTGAAGTTAACACTTATCATCTGCGTCTAAGCTTAATTGGCTAACGTCCTGGCAGACATTTCAAAGCACACAAAATGTGGTGTACACTCGTTTTGAAAAAAATTGAGACAAACTTTTCATGACGAACAGAAGTTTTAATGTTGTAAACGGGGTGTAACCGTAGAAACCTACTCAACACCTCAGGTGTCAATACTTGTAACCAAGAAGATTAAAATGAGAACTCAAAAAAAGGAATAAACTAATTTTATTAAAAATATTATTTGTCAATAAAGGGTACCTTGTAATGTGCTATTAATTGTTAATTTTCGTATTGTTTATGATGTGAAGGTTGCATTTTAAAAAATCATTTATTAGAAATTTATAATAAATTTCGAGTAAATAGTAACGCTATTTTTTTTTGAGTGAAGAGAAAGTTTTGGTTTTTATCGTAAAACTAATTATTTTGTCTAAATACCTCTACACCAAGAATCCTGTAGTTATATCGATACCTCAATAGATAATTATAATTTACCAAAGCAATTATATTTCCTCAAAGACGTCAGACTTGCCCGTTTAAGTTTAAATTAATTTAAATAAGCCAATAGAATTAATATTAGTAAAGTAAATTCCATTATTTTTTTATAAATAACGATCAAATGCCATTGTTTAATGAAAATTTAATTTTTTTCTTTATTTTTCGGTCTTATTAGGCTCGTTTTGCGCAAATAAAAGTTAATTTTCTGTCGTTGAAGTTAACATTTATCATCTGCGTCTAAGCTTAATTAGCTAACGTCCTAGCAGACATTTCAAAGCACACAAAATGTGGTGTACACTCGTTTTGAAAAAAATTGAGACAAACTTTTTGTGACGAACAAAAGTTTTAATGTTGTAAACGGGGTGTAACCGTAGAAACCTACTCAACACCTCAGGTGTCAATACTTGTAACCAAGAAGATTAAAATGAGAGCACAAAAAAAGAATAAACTAATTTTATTAAAAATATTATTTGTCAATAAAGGTACCTTGTAATGTGCTATTAATTATTAATTTTCGTATTGTTTATGATGTGAAGGTTTCATTTTTAAAAATCATTTATTAGAAATGTATAATAAATTTCGAGTAAATAGTAACGCTATTTTTTTTTGAGTGAAGAGAAAGTTTTGGTTTTTATCGTAAAACTAATTATTTTGTCTAAATACCTCTACACCAAGAATCCTGTAGTTATATCGATACCTCAATAGATAATTATAATTTACCAAAGCAATTATATTTCCTCAAAGACGTCAGACTTGCCCGTTTAAGTTTAAATTAATTTAAATAAGCCAATAGAATTAATATTAGTAAAGTAAATTCCATTATTTTTTTATAAATAACGATCAAATGCCGTTGTTTAATGGAAATTTAATTTTTTTGTTTATTTTTCGGTCTTATTAGGCTCGTTTTGCGCAAATAAAAGTTAATTTTCTGTCGTTGAAGTTAACATTTATCATCTGCGTCTAAGCTTAATTGGCTAACGTCCTAGCAGACATTTTAAAGCACACAAAATGTGGTGTACACCCGTTTTGAAAAAAAATGAGACAAACTTTTTGTGACGAACAGAAGTTTTAATGTTGTAAACGGGGTATAACCGTAGAAACCTATTCAACACCTCAGGTGTCAATACTTGTAACCAAGAAGATTAAAATGAGAGCACAAAAAAAGGAATAAACTAATTTTACTAAAAATATTATTTGTCGATAAAGGGTACCTTGTAATGTGCTATTAATTGTTAATTTCCGTATTGTTTATGATGTGAAGGTTTCATTTTAAACAATAATTTATTAGAAATTTATAATAAATTTCGAGTAAATAGTAACGCTATTATTTTTGGAGTGAAGAGAAAGTTTTGGTTTTTATCGTAAAACTAATCATTTTGTCTGAATACTTTTACACCAACAATCCTGTAGTTATATCGATACCTCAATAGATAATTATAATTTACCAAAGCAATTATATTTCCTTAAACAATATAAAGACGTCCGACTTGCCCGTTTAAGTTTAAATTAAGTTAAATAAGCTAATAGAATTAATATTAGTAAAGTAAATTCTATTATTGTTTGATAAATAACGATCAAATGCTGTTGTTTAATGAAAATTTAATTTTTTTCTTTATTTTTCGGTCTTATTAGGCTCGTTTTGCGCAAATAAAAGTTAATTTTCTGTCGTTGAAGTTAACATTTATCATCTGCGTCTAAGCTTAATTGGCTAACGTCCTAGCAGACATTTCAAAGCACACAAAATGTGGTGTACACCCGTTTTGAAAAAAATTGAGACAAACTTTTTGTGACGAACAAAAGTTTAAATGTTGTAAACGGGGTGTAACCGTAGAAACCTACTCAACACCTCAGGTGTCAATACTTGTAACCAAGAAGATTAAAATGAGAGCACAAAAAAAGGAATAAACTAATTTTACTAAAAATATTATTTGTCGATAAAGGGTACCTTGTAATGTGCTATTAATTGTTAATTTCCGTATTGTTTATGATGTGAAGGTTTCATTTTAAACAATAATTTATTAGAAATTTATAATAAATTTCGAGTAAATAGTAACGCTATTATTTTTGGAGTGAAGAGAAAGTTTTGGTTTTTATCGTAAAACTAATCATTTTGTCTGAATACTTTTACACCAACAATCCTGTAGTTATATCGATACCTCAATAGATAATTATAATTTACCAAAGCAATTATATTTCCTTAAACAATATAAAGACGTCCGACTTGCCCGTTTAAGTTTAAATTAAGTTAAATAAGCTAATAGAATTAATATTAGTAAAGTAAATTCTATTATTGTTTGATAAATAACGATCAAATGCTGTTGTTTAATGAAAATTTAATTTTTTTCTTTATTTTTCGGTCTTATTAGGCTCGTTTTGCGCAAATAAAAGTTAATTTTCTGTCGTTGAAGTTAACATTTATCATCTGCGTCTAAGCTTAATTGGCTAACGTCCTAGCAGACATTTCAAAGCACACAAAATGTGGTGTACACCCGTTTTGAAAAAAATTGAGACAAACTTTTTGTGACGAACAAAAGTTTAAATGTTGTAAACGGGGTGTAACCGTAGAAACCTACTCAACACCTCAGGTGTCAATACTTGTAACCAAGAAGATTAAAATGAGAGCACAAAAAAAGGAATAAACTAATTTTATTAAAAATATTGTTTGTCGATAAAGGGTACCTTGTAATGTGCTATTAATTGTTAATTTTCGTATTGTTTATGATGTGAAAGTTCCATTTTAAAAAATCGTTTATTAGAAATTTATAATAAATTTCGAGTAAATAGTATAACGCTACCTTTTTTTTGAGTGAAGAGAAAGTTTTGGTTTTTCGTAAAACTAATTATTTTATCTGAATACTTTTACACCAAGAATCCTGTAGTTATATTTCCTCAAACAATATAAAGACGTCCGACTTGCCCGTTTAAGTTTAAATTAATTTAAATAAGCCAATAGAATTAATATTAGTAAAGTAAATTCCATTATTTTTTTATAAATAACGATCAAATGCCGTTGTTTCATGAAAATTTAAATTTTTTGTTTATTTTTCGGTCTTATTAGGCTCGTTTTGCGTTTTTATTAATGAATATGAATCTAATTCTTCGTAAGAAAATGATTACCGATAAAAATATCCAAACTGCTTATTGACTTATTTAGATAAAATAGAGCAAACACATATTTTGTTAATGTAAAATACTTAACATAAAAAGAAAGTTACTAACAAAATATATATTATATAACTAATATTGCATATGACCCCCTGGTTGTTAATCTTCTTATTCTTTCAGCAGTCCCTAATAGTCCACTCTTTACACTAATTTTCTCATGCTTTGTTTTTAGTGTTATTGAGCCATCGTTTTTGAGGTCTTGAAAGGTTCCGCTTATGCTATCAATGCCTGAATGAAATTTTCGTTTATAGCTTCCCACGCATCTTGAATTGCATAAGCAAGCTGAGCGCGGTGTTGAGGAATGGAATTTGGTTCTTGTTGGTTTCAAATTAACTGCATGACTTCAACTCAAACGTTTTCAATGATGATAACATTTTGCCCGTTTTAATTTAATTTAATTAAAATAAACCGATATAATTAATATTAGCAAAGCAAATTCTATAAATTCTTGATAAGTAATGAAAGAATGCCGTTGTAGAGAAATTGCGAAAACCATGAAGTCAAATTGTATATTTCAATTAAAGTATTAAATTTTTATTTGTTTATTGGCCTTACTAGGCTTCTTTGACATCAAATTAAATCTAATTTTTCGTAAGAAACCGGTAAAAATACCCAAACTACTTAGAGAATTGATTACATATTTGGATAAAATAGGACAAACAAAAAGAATTTGAATTGTTCTCAATTACAAGTTGACACCCAGTCTAATTTACAAGGAGAACTTATTCCATTAATATTAGATTAGTCAAAATTAGTTTGGGATACCTACTTATTTGTTATAGTACATATATAGTAAAGTATACAAAAGTAACTAAAACTAAAACCTTCTTGTCTCCTAAAAATACAAAAATTGTGTTAACCAATTAGATTGTAGCCATTTTCTTATCATACCTTAATTTTTTGTTACTGAAAAACATCTAATAATGGAATTGTCTTTCCCCTCTTTTCGATGCATTCATCATTTTTTACACTCAAAAGCGCTATACAAGAAACAAACTTTCTTGTCTGTATTTCTACGGATTGGTTAAAAACTTGTGATAGCGGCGCGGCCTATGAAAATATACGGCGGCATCTAAAGAGATTCTTACCGAAAGAAACAAGAGTCGTATAGAGTTTGCCCAACTCTATTTTAATGAGCCATTGCAGTTTTGGTAAAGCGTCATTTTCAGCTATAAAGTTGCCATCAAAATTATATTAGTCCCTCTAAACACAGCGGCCGCGTCTCAGTAAATACTTGCGGTTGGATAAGCTCCTGCGGTCTAAGAATTTGTTGGGCTGTTGAAGGGCGTCAGGATTCTAACGTAAATATCCTACGCCCGTGGTTCTCAAAGTGGTGATCCGCCGACCGGCGGGGTCTAGACCACAACGGCCACCCGGAAGTGTGGCCGTGGTAGTCATGACCACAACGGCCACCGTGACCATAACGGCCACCTAGCAACTTTAACCACAACGGCCACCGTGACCACAACGGCCACCTATTCTGTCGACCACAACGGCCACCGTGACCACAACGGCCACTTGCATTTTTGACCATAACAGCCACCGTGACAACAACGGCCACTTATCTTCATGACCACAACGGCCACCGCGACCACAACGGCCACCGACGCCCGATCTAAAAATCGACTGCCGACGCTAGTTACAGCGACCTCTGTGACTATAACGGCCACCTCTGCTTGTAACCACAACGGCCACCTATTTTGTCGCCCACAACAGCCACCATGACCACAACGGCCACCGCGACCATAACGGCTACCGCGACCGCATCGGCCACCGCGACCACAACAGCCACTGATCGTTATTCTTCATGAATTTCGATGATTTAGCTTGCCATGCGTTATCAAAACGACGCGTGTTAGATAATATTTCAAAGCTTGCAACTTGTGCTTACTAGATATGTAAATATTTTTTTCCGGAAACGTTAACGCGCAGGAAAATTGATTTATTCTGGACTAGTACTGTAAAGACTTTATAAAACGCAAAATAATGTGTAACAATAGTTGCCAACAAAATCGACAAATTTGATTTTTGTAGAGTTTGTAAAAACAGTTTCTAAAATTTGTAAACTTTTTCCTACGATTTCCGGAAAAATTTAATACAAAACACGCCAGTAAAATCTCTTACTTGACTCGGAGCTTTAAATTACTCGGCACAAAGTGCGTAGTATTTGAATTTAGCTCCTCTTCAGTAATGTGAGATTATCCTGACTTTTATGTAAATAACTATTATTTTACTTCACCATTGGAAACACAGAATTGTACTAATTTGAGTTTTAGACCAATAATAATTGAATTTGAACACTTAGCTTTATATGTGGATTTCTAGTTTTTATTTTGCCACACTAGAGCTTTTTTCGCCCATTACGTAACTACACTAAGGAACGAATATTGGCGTTTGCGATGTTGGCAGCACAAAAAAATATTTATATACCCAATAAGAACAACTTGCAAACTTTGAAATACTACCTAACACGTTCCATTTTGACAATGGATGGTCACAAAAGAAAATAAAAAAGACACTCAGCTAGAAATGCGAGCTAAATTTCATCGAAACCCATGATGAATGACGATTGGTAGTCGGTATGGTCGCGGTGGCTGTTGCGGTCGCGGTGGCCGTTGTGGTCACAGTGGCTGTTGTGATCGCGGTGGCCGTTGTGATCGACAAAATAAGTGGCCGTTATAGTCATGGTGGCCGTTGCGGTTACGAGCAGAGATGATCGTTATAGTCACAGAGGTCGCTATAACTGGCGTCGGCAGTCAATTTTCAGATCGGACGTCGGTGGCCGTTGTGGTCGCGGTGGCTGTTGTGGTCATGAAGATAAGTGGCCGTTGTTGTCACGGTGGCTCTTATGGTCAAAAATGCAAGTGGCCGTTGTGGTCAGGGTAGCCGTTGTGGTCGACAGAATAGGTGGCCGTTGTGGTCACGGTAGCTGTTGTGGTTAAAGTTGGAAGGTGGCCGTTATGGTCACGGTGGCCGTTGTGGTCGTGACTACAACGGCCACACTTCCGGGTGGCCGTTGTAGCAAGTGGCCGTTGTGGTCATGCCCCGACCGGCGCCGGTCCGCAGGTAGAGAATCGCCGGTCCCCGCGGTGTAGCTGAGAAGTATTGCAAGACGATCCTGTGCGATCCGCCCCTTCCACAATAATCACATCCTTTCCTCATATCACAGTATAGAAACAATACAGTAGTTTCACTTCACAGGCGGCACTTTGATCTTCGTGTAACATATTTAGCCAGTGCGCATTATGCTGCGAGTTGATTTTGATGACGAAATCAGACAAAACTGACGCTCTTTTTTAAATTTGTTTGCAAGCGTTTATGTTGCACAGCCGCACATGAACAGAATTCTTCAGAACATCTGTTTAAGCCACTGCGCATTATGCCACGAGTTGAACTGCGCGAGGTAAATTATGTTACAGAAATTTGATCCAGTGAAACTACTGTATTATTTCTATACTGTGCTCATATCGTGATCGTGTAAGCGTAAGCCAACAGTCATTTGCGAGTTTTTTCTTATTGCAGAGGACAAAGTAAGTTCGATTCGTATTTCTGTTAGCCTTTTGTGAAGTATTTGATTTATCAAAAATAATTCATGAATTTTGCTTACAGATGGCAAAAAGGGGCCCATTGGATTTCTTTTTCACGAGTGGTAAAATAAGGAATGATTCTGAAAATGTAATGACTGCTGACGCCGACAGCAATGTGCCATCAACATCATAACGATTTCGGACATTTCAACGTCAATATGACGTTTCATATATCCAATTTGGTTTTACAGTCTTGGATGGCGAAGAAATTCTGAAACCGCAATGTATAATATGTAGCGCTGTTTTGTCGAATGACGCTATGAAACCATCAAAGTTAAAGACACACTTGAATACTATGCATAAGGAAGTATCTTTAAAACCAATAGAATATTTTCAAAGAAAGCTTGTCTCAACAGAAACAAATATATGAATTATCGGACATAAACACTGCTGCATTACGAGCTTCTTATAAAATTGCTTTTCGAATTGCCAAGGCCAAAAAACCATAGACAATAGGGGAAACAGTATCAAATTGTATTCAAGACGCTTGCTTAGAAATGTTGGGCGAACAAGCTGTAAAGAAAGTAGCATTGATACCGCTTTCAAATGATACAATAGAACGCAGAATTAGCGACATTTCTCAAGATATGGAAGAACAGTTTATAAACCAAATAAAAACTGCAAAATATTACGCTCTGTAACTTGACGAATCTACAGATGTCGCTGGCGAGGCAATTCTTTTGGTATATGTACGATATGGTGCTGCTGCAATGACCGTGCGAAATTCTGGTGTAGTTAAGCAGATTAAAAATCTTGCAACTTATTGTAAATCTACACACTGTTTCATTCATCGGGAAGATTTTGCAACAAAAAAATTATCTCCAGACTTAAACGAAATTCTAACTGAGGTTGTGAAAATTGTAAACTTTGTAAAGGCAAATGCATTGAATTCACGATTGTTTGCTGCAATATGCAATGAAATGGATGCAGAACATACGCGCCTAGTGCTACATGCTGAAGTTCGTTGGGTTTCAAGAGGAAAAGTTTTATCAAGAGTATATGAGCTGCGAACAGAATTGGCTAAGTTGCTTCAAAATAGAAAACCAAATTGGGCACAATTGTTTCTTGATGTACACTGGGTAGCTAAGCTCGCTTATTTGGCCGATTTATTTGCCATATTTAATGATTTGAACGTCTCAATGCAAGGAGGTATGCATTATTGTTTCAGTATTGCAGATAAGCTTGATGCACAAAAACGAAAATTAGAAGCTTGGAAAAATCGAGTATCAAGAAATTGCTATGATATGTTCCATAATTTATCAACAATCATTGATAAAGTTGGAGAAGAACTAAACATTATGGCTGTCAAAAAAACCATAAATGAACACTTGTTTGAACTATTAGAACGCTTTAATTATACTTTCCGGCCGAAGAAGATCCACGAACAGAAAATAGTTGGATTCGTAATCCATTTAATTCTCCTAAAACAGATGACTTATCTGTCATACTCGAAAATAAATTGTTGGAGCTTACAGCTGATGAAAGTTTAAAGGTTAAATTCGATGAAATGACACTTGCACAATTTTGGATAAAAGCTAAATCTGAGTTCCCAGAACTCTCCGACATTGCCCTGAAGAAGCTTTTACCTTTTTTCCACAACTTACTTACTATGTGAAATGGGATTTTCAACAATGACTGTCGTCAAAACAAAACATAGAAATTGTTTGAACACTCAAGCCCCCTACGTGTCGCATTATTATCCATTCAACCTCGAATTGAAAAGCTAACTAAAAACAAACAAGCTCATCCTTCACATTACCTATATTTGTAGAATCAACTTTGTTTTTATCAAGTGTACCTATATTTTTTGTCTGTTACATGTTTCTTGTATTTGTAGAATCACTATTGTTTTTATAAATAAACTATATTTTTCAATAAGTAAGTGTTGTTTATTATGACATCATCATCCTAATATCTCTACTACTACAGTATACTGGATAACAGCTTCTTTTGAATTATTACGGTAATGTTAATCTATTTTTTTTTGCTTTACTACGGATAATGTCCCGATACATTCATTAAGAATCGTACGTACAGACTTCGATTCAAGAAAACAACCTGCGCGTCGGCTAAAAGTCCCGATTTTAACATCATTGAAAACGTTTGGGCTGAAGCCATGCAGTTAATTCGAAACCAACTAGACCCAAATGTCATGCCTCAATACCGCGCCCAGCTTGTTGATGCAATTCAAGATGCGTGGGATGCCATAAACGAAGATTTTATTCAGGCATCGGTAGCACCGACACAGTTACAAAAATGCATTAACAACCAGGGGGGTCATACGCATTATTAGTTCTATATTATATATTTTTGTTAGTAAGTTTCTTTCTATCCTAACTATGTTAAGTATTTTACATTAATAAACTACGTGTTTGCTCTATTTTATCTAAACGAGTCATCAATTTCCTAAGCAGTTTGGGTATTTTTATCGGTAATCATTTTCTTACGAAGAATTAAATTCAATTTCATTGAAAAGGATTTTAACCCTTATTTGCGCCAACCGAGCCAAGTAGAACCGACAAATAAAAGAAAATTTAATATTTAAATTAACAAATACAATTTGACCTAATCGTTTCCAGAATTCTTCTACAACGACATTTGCTCATTACTTATTAAGAAATTATAGAATTTCCTTTGCTAATAATTATAGTTTTACGATAATAGGAAAACTTTTCCCTTCACTAATGAAAATATAGTGCTACTACTATTCACTCAAAATGTATTATCAATGATCAAGGAAATGGTGAATAAAAACCTCTTAGCTTTAAACATTTTGAGAAACGTAATCGCCAAAAAACACTTTTTTTTTTTGTTTTCTCTATGGTCGACGAGAAACAGAATGTCAAAAACATTATGAAAAAAAATAATTTCGTCCCGAAAGCTAAGACGTGGTCTATATGAATTTAGCGAATTAATACTCTTAATAACCCAGAATAATTATTTTATTTACAATGCATAATGTTTTTTTAAAAGTTTTTGATTTGTTTCTTTTATGTTTTTTGTTCCTTTTTTTACTAAATGTGTCCTAATATTAAGTTTACAACAGCATTATTATGTAATAAGACTGAAAGCAGTATTTAAGTTCCTATAAACGTTACTTATAGTTTTTTGCTTTATTTTTTGTTTCAACATTTTATTTTGTTTACACTTTAAAAAAAATATTTTTTTTTAAAAACGTTTTTTTTGAGATCCTCTTTTTTCTAGAGGGTGTTTGAAGTAGCTAGAAGTTGATATTAAAGATGTAATCCTCTTCACCTCAAAATACGAAGCGGATCACTATTTGGATTTTTTTAAAAGAATTTTGTTTAACCAGTAACATAAAAAAAAACTACTTCTGGGTAGAACAAAAAATTTCGCCGATTAGGGTTTTTAGAACGTTTTTTTCCTTTCCGATATTCGGTGTCTTCGTAACTTTTTACAGGTTATGTTACCATATGCACAAACTTTATGAATTAGTATTAAAGGGAAGTAAGTCCGGCACTTGGTTCCTTTTTTCACCAGCTAAAACGGAAAAGTAAAGATGATGTTGGAACGATATTTTTGATATGTGTTAAGATTATAGTTTTGCCAAGTTTGGACTGGTTTTCAGATTAGATGTAAATCGAGCTTTTTACGATATAGGGTAGATGCCCCGGTTGTGGCCACTTTTAGAGATTCCGCCTCTTTGATATACCATATTTAATTAGCTTTTAAACAGTTTTTTACCTTACGTACGTAAATGGAATCGACCATTATTATTGCATTGAAAAAGGACGTAAGGTATAGATAATAATACACTAGAGAGAGCTAAATTTAAAAAATCTTGTTTAAATACAGTTTTGCTAGTTGTGGCCACCTTTGTACCAGTTATGGCCAGGAAATGTACCAGTTGTGGTTAAAGGATTTTAACTAAATAAAACAAATATATTGTTAATACCTAGTGTGTTTTAAAAAAGCAAGATTTATTAAAAAATAGAAAATTATTTTCATCAGGCCATCTTCCCACATCTCTCAGGACATCACTAAATGACCTCTTTTTCAAGTCTTATGTCATTATTCGTGGTTTCGGGAGCTGCTTGTATAACAACCTCTTGGAAAACATTAATTCGCTTCTTATTATTATTAACAGCGGTCTCGTCTGTGTTTATAAATTCTGGAAAATCAAATACAAAGACATCTTCTGTATTATTCGCATCTTCGGCAACGTCCATATTCCGGAGCGTGTCTAGTGTAGCAAATTCCTCTTCAGTGTTTTCAATTCTTCTTCAGGTAATGAAATTCTCGAGCATGGTTCTAATACAGCTAAATCGTCTTCAATGTTTTCATCTCTTTCTTCGTCAAGTGGTAACATTGTCGAGCGTGATTCTAAAGCAGCTTCATCTTTAATACGTCGCCATAAATTGTACAATTCCAAAAACCGTTGTTTCCCTTGCCAGTAATAATCAGTAAGATAGGTATTGTTAAACATTTGTAGCACAGCCGGATCTATTCGTTCTTTCAAATATTCAGAATGAGAGATTGTGTCACCCTTGCTCGGATTTTTCATGGACTTCTCATATAAAGTTACTAAATCCTTCCTAATACATTTATCATAATTGGGAGAATTTTCGTTAAATGGATAGAGGCCATATGTACGAAATCCAGATGCAATCGTACTGGAAAAGTCTTGTTGTGTTAAAATTGTATTTAAAACCGAAGGAATGTCTTTTTTCTGAATACTTTTTCCTTCGTGGTCAAACAACCATTTACGGGTTAATTTTTTCCACGCCTGCTTTAATGGAAAAAATAGGGCAACATCAAGAGGCTGTAATAAGTGAGTTGTATTAGGGGGTAGACAAACCAAGATAATCTCATTTGCTCGACACAGGTTACTCAAGTTTAACGATAAATGTGAACCATGGCCATCTACGAATAAAATTACTGGTAAAGGAATAGCAGTGGTTTTTAAAAACGGAATGAAAACATTTTCAAAATATTCATAGAATTGTTTACTTTGCATCCAACCCGAGTCCGAAATCCCGATTGTCCAGTTTTTAGGGGCTACTTTGGCGTATACCTTTGGCAAACGTTTGAATTTGTAAATTGTCAGTGGGGTCGCAATTGCCCCTGCAGCATTCGCTGCAATGAGGGTGGTGATATTATCTTTGTCGGAAGTACCGACATCGTAAACGTTCTTGCCTTTGGGACCAAGAATAAGGGCTCCTTTAGGTGAGAGAAACATCGCTGTTTCATCCATGTTAAATATCCGATTTGGATAGTTTAAAATATCAAAATCAGACCCTAACAATTCTTTAGTTTCCTTGAACCAACAGCGTATTTTACTTTCTGAAACAGCAGCTCTCGCCTTGTTGATAAATTCGGCGTGCTTTTTACTCACATCCGGGTGGCGTTTCATGAAAGAATCAAACCATTTTCTTCCGGTTGGTGTCAATGTAGGAGGCCTTCTTTATTAATAGGAAAACCTCTTGAAGCACAATCAAGTATCCAATTTACTAACTTTGTTTCTTTATCTGCACATAAAACGCATATTGGCCCAACTCGTCGGTTTTCATCCGATGTTTTGCCTGCTAATTTATTTCCTACAGATGTCTTTGGAACATTAAATTCTTTGCAGGACGTAGCCACAGTCATCTTTTGTTCCCTTATGCATTTTAAAGCATCTTGCATGGCGCCTTCTGTGTATTGAAAAAGTTTTCGAGACATGATGGTTTCTGTAAAAAAAAGTAGTTTTGCATCCTTTTCTATTTCATCGAGTTTACTTTTTATCATCTCATTCTAATATGTGGCCACAACTGGTTGTCACTCGCCATTTGTGGCCACTAAAAGGGCCACATATGGTACAGTAATATAAATTCGTGTTCCATTAGTGGCCACTGCTATTTTAAACGTTTGCACTATAAAAATTTACTTGGATTAATTGAAATCACATAATAATGTATATTGAAAAGTGAACCAAACCTATTTTAATTGCATACGTTCCGAAATTCGAACAAATCAAGCCCATTCACTTAGGTACCTCGTGTTTCTTAACCAAATTGTTAAGGAATACGACGCAACAACACCACGTGCTAAATAAACACTGATTCTAACTATTAGTACTAAGTCTATATAAACCAGAATGCCCAATAGCAGTTTGAAAAACATCAATGAAGTGGGAAAAATTCAATTTTATTGGTTATTTCAAATATGACAGAAAATATTTGAGTTTATTGTCATGGCTGGCCAGAACAGGGACAGTAGCCACAACCGGTAGTTCTACCCTAGTCATTAGAGGGAGTATAAACTTTATTGTTTTTATTATAACAAATAGATCTGCCATTTGGTCGATATTTTGATGTCTACGTATAGGTCTTACTGAATTTCGCCGTTGTAAATTTTATCACTATTTTGAGTAAATTGAGCTATCAAAATCTACGCCAATCTAAAAAAATGCTCAATTCAAGTTTTTGAAATAAATAGTCGGATAACAACTACAATAAAATTTTTAACAATGCTGTGTGGTTTTTCACAGAAAAAAACTATGTTAAATACGCTCAAAGCTGAAGACTAACACTCGAATTAATAGGTTTTTCGCAAGATTATTTAAAATTCCCACTTTTACTAATTAGAAGTATTCTAAATTATATTAAGAAACTAATTAATAAAGCGCGTCTTTTAATATGTTTTTTAGTGCAATTGACATTTTATAAATCGAATAACGATTAACTAAAACTGTTATCAATTTCCGACAGCACTACCTTAAAGACTTCTCTATTAACAACATTTCCGTAGAATGCAATTATCAAGTTTAATTAAATAGTGGTTTACTCATCTTACCTCTTCATTAAAGCATTTACACAGATTTCAATAAATCATAAAAGCAAACACGAGACTAATTACAACATAAATAACAAAGTGTTATTTCGAGATACCTAGCTGCTCTTATTGATGTAGATTTAATACGATAGAGTTCTTTCAACTAACGTATTCTAAGGGTAAACTACGCTTTTATTTAGGTTTCCGGAGGGACAACACTCAAAACAACAGATCGGACAATAATGTTATACCCGGAATGTTTATATATTATTGTATACGCTAGTGGACCATTTCCATTGTGCACAAGTTTCTAATTAAAGAAGAGTTGATTCGTTATTTTACTTCAAAAAAGAGAAAATTTTGGAAGGTATCACAAATTACAAATTAATTAGGTGTCTGTGTTCAAGTAAAAAATTATAACAAATGTAATTAGAGAAAATTTTTGAGTAGAAGAAAATAAAAACACGACTGTAACGTTTGTGCCTAAATTTAAACTGGCAATTTAAGCAACAAAAAAATATTTGTTCTTATAACCGGTGCCGTATTTACCACTTTTTAGGGCTACGAGTTTAAAGGGGTCCGCATACTCCAGAGTATCGTAACTGTAAGCTTATAAACATTTGAATAACAAAAAAATCTTAGGAAACGAAAATATTTATAAAAATACTAAAATTACTTAAAAAAATTCCAAAGGAGTTACCATATGATGGTGTACCTAGTGCCGAATTAGTAAATAGCCTAAGTAGGCCACGGCCTATGAGCCCCGTACATTGTAAGGATCCCGCAAAAACGAAAAAATCAAAATTAACTTCCAAATCCAAACAAACTGACGTTTCGCAAGACACTGTCAGTGACATGACATTTACCACACTGAAGATGCAAGCTGAAAGTCTTGCGAAATGTCAGTTTGTTTGGGTTTGGAAGACAATACGACAAAGGCCAAATTCTACTTCTTGTTTTGGCTCTCAAGGAGAGACTAGGACCAAGCCTAAGTCCGGGCATTTAACTACGACGCGGTCTAAACCCAAAGTCGCTTATAATCATAAACATAACAACCGTGAAAGCTTAAGATTTTAAATTATTCTTTATGCAAAAAATAATATTACGACAAAATTATCATACCAGTTAAAGCCTAATTAGGGGTATGCCAATAACCCAATAATGATATTGTAGCGGCCACAGACTCAAATGTCTTGTATCTATCTACGTTTGTAAATCTGGTTTTCCCAAACCTTTTTATTACCACATTCTCCATATTTTTTGAATAACTAAAACCGAATTTAATCTTTCTTTCTTTGAATTTTTTGTATTGACCCAAAAATTTAAATACCTTTATCGCGGCATGTCGACCAGTGGACATTTTGTGTGTCCATGGGCGAAAAATAAAAACACTTATTTATAGGATGAACTAAATCTATTTTCTTTCAACCAATCAAAGAATTGTTTCTTACACAGTTTTAGATCCACTCTGTCTTTTTGTAAAACCTTTTCTTTTTCTCTTTGATGCTTCTCCAAACTAGTTTCCGATTTATTGCTTTGGTTTCTCGATTGAGCATTTAACAGTAGTTGGTAACGTCTCTCAAAATTCATCTTGTTCTTTACTGTAGGCTCCTAAATGTTCAGGAAAATAATCAATATAAGAGTGTAAGATATCAACCTTTAAATTCATCTTGCGTCGTTGAGCTTCATACGCTTCCAGCATGGCTTCTACAATGTTTTTGTAGTCAGGATCTCTCTTTTTTATCTCCCGTTGTTTCCAAAAAGAGAGGATCAGTTGGAAGTTTTCTTATGTCAGGGCCAGTGAAAGCTATCTCTTTTAACTTAGCTTAAGATAGTTTCAAAAACCTGGATCACAGATATCTGAAACAATCCTCATCTTTTGGCAGTGCCCTACTGAGCAAACTACATACTTAGTATTTTGAAATATCTACAAGGTATCGATTAATGCTCTTGATATTTGGTTTTTTCAAGAATCGTAGCCAAGTCATTATAGTTTTTTTTCCATATAAACGAAGTGTCTCATAAGAAGAGATGCAAATACATTTCCATTATACAAGCTTTATACAAATCAATGAGCATGCGGTATTCTGATGATTCATATAAAAAAATCTTAGTGAAGGAAATCCAGAAAAGCCGCAACAACTTATTTTTTCGTATTCGTTTAGTACTACCCTGCTGCTAGCCGCCGAAAATTACAGAAATATTTGTTTTGCATATCTATTTTATTTTTGCAGTGTTTTGATTATTGAAATATGATTACTGAATTACGTAACTTCTGTAAACGTGTTCTTTTAGGTATTATCTAGTATACTTGAAAAGTATATGCAGAATAGTAACTTAATTTAACCACAGTAATTTAACTACGCTTTATCCGAGTACACTATTCCCAGATAGCATGTAAACTTACAGCAAGTTTGCTTTTAGCTTGATTTTTCCTTGCCAAGTTTACGAATCCTGCTGCAAGTGTACAGCATTATTGGTAATATTAGCAACTGTGACGACACGCTTGAGAAATTAAGAGTAGCTTGCTGCAAACTTCCAGCAAACTTGCTGCAAGCCTCCAAACTTGCCATGTCAATATTGCTGCAAGTTTGTCTAGACAAGGTTGTCACAAGCTTGTTATTGCTTCCTTAGTCAACTTCGAGCAAACTTGCTGCAAGCCTCGTAATTTGTCATGACAATATTGCTGCAAGCTTACATTGTTGTTTGGGTTCGTATTTATTTTTATTATTGGTGTCAACAACCTTAGGAGACTAATTAATGCAACAGATTCGTATTTTACGATTTATTTTGCTAAAATTTTTGAGTTTTTTTGTTTTAATAACTTTTATTCTGACATTTTTTGCTTGTATTTATGATGTAATTCTAGTACTCGGTACAACAAAAAATGAATAAGATTTAAAGAAAGGATTGAAATAGGTATTTTTCCGGCAGCCTTCTGTAGATCCAACAATTGTTATAATTGCTAAATTGTTATAAAATACAATAGCAGTATCAAAGAGCAATCTTCAACAGTTGAAGTTTGTTGTAATACCTCGCGCAGCTCCTTTTGTTTTAGAGATACGAAGTACGATATTTTTCTATAGAGTACGAGATAGTGAAGGTGCTTCTTTTGACCAAAAATGTTTTACAGAATAGTAAAGTACCTGAGGAAGGATAGGTTATTGACAGCATTTTCATCTGAATTGAACGTGTCGTTATCTGCATCAAGATGATTTTGATCAGAAGTAGATATTTCGTTTCTCAAATCAGACTGTACAAAAACATCTTTGTAGTCACTATTATCCCTGTCAGAATCAGAATTTTCGTTTTCTTCCAACCACCTTTGCAAAATCTAATTTACATTGAATGATGTCGAGAATAAAAAACAAACTTAAGACTCACTTGTTTGAAGCCACAATCAGTTGACCACACTAACCTTTTTATATGTTTAAAATGTGAAGTGTTATCCATTGTTAATTAACTCTTAGAACG
Organism: Aquatica leii; assembly: GCA_035610365.1. Taxonomy (NCBI): domain Eukaryota; kingdom Metazoa; phylum Arthropoda; class Insecta; order Coleoptera; family Lampyridae; genus Aquatica; species Aquatica leii. The sequence goes on from CM069439.1 coordinate 33,085,080, forward strand.
CATTATAATTAGTTTTTATAGATTATATTTAAATCATTTTACTCTGTGTACATGGTAGTTAGTACTAGGTGAATCATTTGGAGCCGAATATGCTAAGAACAGAAAGTATATTGCAAAGAAACCAAGATGAATTATACTCCAATGAATATAATTCAAGTGACGATCTATCACTATCAAAATATCCAAAGTCTATCGATTGACGAAAGCTTGATTCCCTACTACGGGAAACATTATGCGAGGCAAACCAATACGCTTTGGGTTCAAAAATTGGGCAATATGGAAAAAAAGAACAGTAAGAAAAATCTTAAGCTTTCGCGGTTGTTCTATATATGATTATAAGCGACTTTCGGCTTAGACCGCGTTGTAGTTAAACACCTAGTTTATAAAAACACCTCCTCGCCGTAGAGGTTTATAATACAAAATCTTAAGCTTTCGCGGTTGTTATGTTAATGATTATAAGCAACTTTCGGCTTAGACCGCGTCGTAGTTAAACACATTTACCACTCTGAAGATTCAAGCTGCAATGTTTTGCAAAACGTCAGTTTGTTTGGGTTTACGCACGACAATACGGCAAAGGCCAAGTTCTACTTCTTGTTTTGGCTCTCAATAAGAGACTAGGACCAAGCCTAAGTCTGGGTGTTTAACTACGACGCGGTCTAAGCCCAAAGTCGCTTATAATCAGTAAGAAAAAGTTTTTTGAATAGGAGGGGATACCGTAGTTTCCTTATTAGAGGCGCAAGTGCTGTCGAATCAAAGTTTTAAAATATCTTTTGATAATTATTTTACAAGCTAATGAAATATTTGTCAGAAAAGGAATTTTGTGCAACCGGTACAACCCAAGAGGGTAGAACGGCAAAGTGTTCAATGATTGATAAGAAGGTGATGCAAAAGAAGCCGAAGGGAACGTTTGACTATAGAAGCAGTGGAGACGTAGCCATAACACTGATGAAATGGAAGGACAATAAAGTAGTAACCGCAACAACAACATATGACGCTATAGAGGAATCAACATGTATACGCTGGTGCCGTGAAAAGAAAAGAAAAGTTTGCCAATTGTAATAACGGAGTGTATCGAAGTAGAATGCGACAAAAAATGGTACTGGCCAATTTTTGTCTATTTGTTTGACGTGTCAGTAGTAAACGACGATGGCTGCCCATAGAAGAAAGTACCATGAGCCCAGGCTTGGCTCAGGCTGGGCCCAAGTTTGTACAAGCTTGTAAGCCAAGCTTGGACCAGCCTTGGTAAAAGTCTGGAATGATAATCATGGTCCAGTTCTGACGCCAGCCCTGGACCATGTTTAGTTGCCAAGACTGGGACATGCTTAATTGCCAGAACTGCGCCATGCTTAGTTGCCAGTATTGGGCCACGCCTAATTGCTAGAACTAGCCCAAAATTAAATGCCAAGAATTAGGCATTAATAAAACAATGGAATAAATAATTGTATCAACGTATTTACACTTTATTGTTATTATTCGTATTATGTACTATTTAAATTAGATCAATTACTATTACGCAGCTTCCGCACCATTCTTTCACGATGCAGGGAACTAATACCCAGACTCTGAGCGACTTTCGTAGAATTTAATACGGTAATTTCACTATCTTTAAGCTTGCGATTCATTCTCAGGCCTCAGTGCCGCTCTCCAAATCATTTGTTTTGTACGGTTTTTTGAAGCATGATCCTCTGAAATGACAATAAATTATGTTACACAATTACAATAACACTAGGCATCATTACTTCTATTGTTAGACTAAATTCAATTACATCTGTGAAAAAAATAAGTTGTACAATGTAATATGAAAAATCACATAGTTTAAAACTTATGAAAAATAAAATCCGAATTTGATAACTATTAAAAGGTTAATTACAAGATGGTACCTCGAGATAACATTAATACTATAATTAAGGTTATTGATGTACGTAAATACTTACTAGCTTTACGAAGAACCTTGATTGGGTAATTATTCCACGTCTAGTAAGGTTCACATTCAAGTTCAACTCCTTTTGGCACCTTTTGTTCGATATTTTTTGGTTTCCTGTATCACTAGGGTCATTAACGTCACTCACACAGCTGATGTTTACACTTTTTTTTTAACTTTTGGTTTATTTAACGCACACCATCTTTAAACTCGAAGGTAAGAATCAGCCATGATTACTTTTAATAGCCTCGCCTCGTGATAACTGCGGAGTAAACGAAAGAAATTATATTTGAAGGTTTTTTCCTTCTAGTTAAAAAGTACTAACATTGAATGACGGTATAACTAAAACTCGGAGATTTGATTCTGTACCTTTCCTGCTCTAACAATGAGAAAAATTGTACATTTAACTAACACATGATGTAAACAAGGATGGCGGCTGCGCTAAACGATAATATCCGAATCTCGCCATACGTAACCGAACGGCTTAAATTTCAATTCTACACTTTCGATATTATTATAACTCAACTTATTAACCGATTTTTTAAATTTTTAACGTCGAAAAAAAATTCTTATTGCTATTTTCTTGGATAATGCAGCCTTGGCCGATGCTGGGTCAACCAGTCTTGGCCGAAACTTGGGTTTCCATGGAATAGCCAAGGCTGGGTTATGCAAACTTGGTCCAAGCTTGGGTAAGAATTCGCATGGCCGAGGATGGGTCAACCAGTCTTGGACCAAGTTTTGGTCCCCATGGAATGGCCAAGGGTGGGTTATCCAGACTTGGGCCAAACTTGGATTCTCATGAAATGGCGGAGGATGGGTTATCCAAGCTTGGGCCAAGCTTGGCTAATAATTTGCATGGCCGAAACTGGATCAACCAGTCTTCGTCCAAGCTTGGGTCCCCATGGAATGGCCGAGGCTGAGCTACCCAGTCCTGGGCCAAGTCTGGGCAAATACAGGTACGCCAAAGATAGGTTTCCCAGTACTGGCCCAGGTCTGGCCCCGTTGTCTAACTCTGGGGTTTTCTGTATGGGTGGTTATTGTTTTATTGCAATATTTTGGCACCCTTCGTTGAGAGGAAGAACGATCTCTATTCCGCCGGACGATAACTAATTTGATGGTATGAACCAATGTTTCAAAACATTTTAATGGTTTGTTGGTACGGGCCGTAACTCTTCAGTTTTGTAATCTATATGCTAAATAAAGACAACTTTACAAAAAAAATCATCTTTATTCCTTTTAATAAACTTCATACACTAATGGATTTTAAAGAATGCATCGTCTGTTTAAAAATTAAGTTTTATGTTCCTAGGTAAGCATGAACTTTCATACTAATTCTTTGTTATTGATTATCTTATGTATTAAAATTTTTTTTCAAAAAAATGATATTTTTCAACATTTCATCTATAGACTACAAAGAACATATTAATTTATAGATTATTATAACAATATATCAAAGAAAAGCTTTTCTATCAAATTTAAAAATACGGTGATTGGTTGGGGCCGCATATATATAATTTTGCCTAGGGTCTCAAAAGTATTAAATCCGGCACTGCTTATGACGTTACTATTGTTCCCATTAATTGTATAGGAAACCGATACGTACAAATCAATACATTAACAGGAAATTGCTAAACCATCTAATTCAACTACAACCACTGCCAAAAAGTCTCACAATCGCATATATGCAACTATCAGATTATACCACAAAAACTAAAAATTTGTCTAACTAACATATAAATTTTAAAAGAATAAAACTGTAGAACATTATTTTTACTAATATTATAATGAATGTGATATAATAGAACACAATAGCCATTTTAATAAAGTTGGTTGAAACATGTCAAGCAGAGATGAGGGTTTTCATCCCAATTATTAGAAAATGATGTTACTTTGTAACGCAATTTCCAGCACTATTTGTTCTTTCAAAGCGTTTTGCATTATATTAGTAATTTCCTAAACAATAATTTAATTTTTAGTACTAGTTTTTTTATAAATTTCTTTTTATGGGTTTGTGGTAAACCAAATTAATCTAAAACTTTTATGTACAAAATCAATTAACTCACATTCAATTTATCAAATTTTGAAATATAACGCATGTACTGTACAGTTTTGAAAAATTAAGCTATTTTTATCGGGGGCATTTATTGAATTACGCGTTATCATGGTGTAGAAACAAATCATGACGTATATGTTACATTATTCCAATAACAACACGACGTTAATTATCAGACTTTTGTAAAGTTTGAAAAATCAAATAAAGAATAAAAACTTTATACATAAAATTAGGCACGTGTTAAATATTTTTATAAATAAAACATAGACGGAACGAAATTTTCAATTTTATTCATTATGAAAATCTATATCTAGTAAATTATTCAATCTTATACAACATGGATAAAAGTATTGAAATAAACTTTTTCAGTTGCAAAACGAAACGAAAGCATGCACAAAAAAAATTATTTAAAATTAAAGCTTGTTAGATCTTTAGTTTTAATTTAAATAAAACATGAGACTAACTTGTTTACTATTTTAAAATTAACGGTTTAAAATGTTATAAAATTAGTTGTAACGTGGCAAACTTTACGATTCGAAAATTTTAACTGCGAAGCTACAAACGCTTTCGTAAGCAATACGATTTTGTGTAAATCTAAAAATTTCTTTATTACTTGTTTATTTTTGTGACTAATTATTGAGCAAAGAACAAAGTCGGTTTTACTCACAGTTTTAACTGCAAATAAATCACTATGCCACAAATTTTCTAAATTTATTACTATTTTTAAGAATCGTAAAACTTTTCTACTTTGTTCAGCATAAAAACAATTTTTTAGAAAAAAACTGCTTTGAATCAGTGTAGAGATACAAATAATTTTTGAAAATTGTCTGCAAAAATTACAACTCGTAATAATCAATTTGGCAGCCGTTTAAATAAATGTGCTTAATAATTAAGAAGCTTTTTATAAAAATAAGATTTGACAGGTTTGATATTTTTTATTAAGAAAACTATATACACAATTATATCAAATGTAAACTTTAAAGTCTTAGGCTTAAAGTATTCTTAGGTAAAAACTGCAAACTGAAGCATAGACGCCTGAACGATGGGGGCTAGGCGACGCAAGCCCCCACACTAATTTATTTGTGGAGGCGCATTTAACACAATTCGTTTTAAAATTACGTATGTTAATTTTAAGTCATAGAAAAACTAGCCAAGTTGAACCATTTTGATTATTGCATTATGAAAAAAAAATCGTCAATTTGTATCTCTATTTTTAAATAAACGAGACTTTGAATTGATCTTTTTTTTTCAAAAAACTATGGTATTGTCCGTATTGTTCACCATTGTTGTTGAGTATAAAAAAATTAATTTTGCTAACTGCACTCCATTTTAAAATCAACATACGTGTTTCTGATACAGTCTGTATATACATACTTATCTATTGCTCTAGTCATTAATTCTTAAACACGCCAGCCAGCATAGTTTGAACCCAAAATTCACCATCTTTTGAATATCCCGTAAATCCTGAACATGAAACAAGTAAATCTCTGCACAAGGAATAACCGAGAATATGCAACATTAAAAGCAAAAACACATCAAAAGATAGGAAGTTGCAGTCAAAAATTTCAAGCATCGTGGAAAAACAATATAAATGGATATTTTTTAAAGATAATGTTACTAAGGTGTTTGGTGAAGTATGTCAAAGAGCAGACGATAATACAAAAGAGTAAATCGTACTCAGCCTTTGTCGCTGAAGGTTTTTCAAATTGGAAAAAAGCATTGGAAATCTTATCAACCCATGAAAAATCGGACTGAAATTCTTAGCAAGAAATTGCTTCTTCAGATAAGGGAGTTAATATAATGTTTGCGTTAAGCAAATCCAAGAAGACAGAAATGAAATTACCTAGAGTGGCACTTATAAAAACAGCTTTGCGTAGACACTCTGAAGAAAACTCAAATTTCATGCAGTTATTTATGTTTGAGATCTGAAGCTGTACCTGAATTCAAAAGCTGGTTATGTAAAACTAAACATAAAAGACTTTTAGACAACACAAATTAAATTTTGGATTTACTAGCGACTGCAGTTAGAGACGTTCTTCTAAACTATATAAGAAAATCTTATTTTTCCATAATTACCGACGAATTGTGGACGAGAACTTATTTATTAATGAGTACTTTTTTGGTCTTTATGAAACCTCATTCACCAACGTTATATAAGGTTAAGAATGTTGCTTCCCAAATTGATCTAAAATGTTGTCGTGATCGGTGCTATGGTGAATGTAAGTGAAGGTCTCAAAGGTGTACAAACGCGTTTAGCTCTTCTGAACCCCGAGCAATTTTTTTCACTGCAACACTCACTCTTTTCACCTTGTTCATAAATACATAAGACATGTTCAATAGCTCTTGTAACATTTTTGAATACAGATTTTTTTAATTTCTCAACACTGGTTACTCCGAAATGACCAGAAACAAGCTTTTGGTTATATGTATTCTTCTCCTCCATTTCGTGTACTTCATCAATTTCATCATCTGATGAATTTTGTAAAATTGATAGGTAGTCATTAGCTCATCTTCATCTGAAGCAACTTCAAATGATTTTTGTTAGTCTTTAATGTAGAGGTTGATGCTTCAATTAGGTCTGTAAGACTAAGATTGAAACGAGCAATGCTTTGTCTTAATGGAACGGTTAACTTTTTTTTCCACAAGTTTTAAACTAGGTTGTTTCATGTCTACAAAAGTTTGGGTTTCAAACCATCCGGATACAAGGTTTCCGTAGAGTGTGTTTGGCAGACCATTTTCGATCCATGTGACCCACAAATGCTTGTATTTGTACACGACTTAGAGAGGAAGTGTTGATAAATTACATATGCGTGCCAGGTATTTAATACAACGCTCAGTTAATTTTTTTTGTCCATAATCGTCGCTAAGATTGGTTTCGTCATAATTACAGATAGCATGTGGTTTTGCATCGGCCAATGTTTTTCTGTTCTGTTCTACTTCTTTTTATACTAGACGCGAACCTTTCTGTAAGATCTTTATGACGACGTAGAAATGATCTTACCCCAATCACTACGTTGTTCCTAAAGCGAGGTATTTTCTTTCTCTGGCGACTTGTGTAAGTTTTGATTATTTGTCGTAATTCCATTTAAATCGCAGAAAAGCTAAAATCGCTTAGCGTGTCAATACAAGATGCAAAACGTCTCTTTTCTTCATGAGAAAATATCTAGGTTTGCACATGAACTTCGAGCCAAACAACGGCTACGTAAAAAATTAACCTAAAAGACTGCGCGTACTTCTCGCCCAACATATAGATGCACATATACACAGCAAGGCAACAGGAGGGGACGGATAGTACTATATTGCATGAACGTGGTGATACTAAACCAAGGCAACAAACCAACGTTCGAGAGGGGAAACAAAACCTCCCACATCGATATCACTGCCACAAAACTAGCAGAACGGGTTCTAAATAAAAAAGTGGGAGATGCAATTGCAAGTGAACATAATCCTATTCTTTTTAAAATAAGAGACATGAGTCACAAGAAAGCGGGACAGGAGAAAGTGAAACTGAAACTTATAAAAAAAAAATTATGCAATACTGCAGGCTTTCGACAGCTTCCGAAAAACAACCAAGTCAGGCCCTTAGGGAAACGGAAGGTGGAGCCGTCACCGTCTTTAGAGAAAAGAGAAAAATCCCCTTCTCATGAAATGCAAATTTGGAACAGATTAAAAAATGCATTAAATGAAAGAGAAAAACCAGCAGAGCAAGGCGAAAGTTACCGGGAAACCTCAAAAACTTTCTGACAGTATAAAAACATGCGCGATGATAACAAAAAGCAGAGATAAGGAAGGCAAAAAAACTAATTGGGAGACGGTATGCAAGAAAAAAGGATCAGGACCCGCGGGGGCTTGCCGCAGAAGAAACAAAAAAGAAAACAAAGATAATAACATCCGAAGAAAATATTGAAGACGCAATATACAAACTTTTCGTCGTAGGAAGGAATACACATACAGGCATGGGAACAAGAGACAAGTCAGGGACAAAATTCACGGCAGAGGAGATTATGGAAGCGGGTAGAAAAATAGCTACCAAGAAAACCGGAGAACCAGATGGAATTAAGCCAGAGACAGTCAGACTGACCAATATGTATTACACTAAAACCATTCAATGTAATAGCGAAGGCTTCGGTTGCAACTATGACACGGTCCAAACCCGGAAGACATTCTAATGTTAGTATAAAACCATTCAAGTTGTCATGAATATACTACTTGAAAGGCAAACTTTGACGGAAAATTGGAAGATGGCAAAAGTGGTACTAATACCGAAGGGGATTGAAAGTTCTTACAGGCCAATTTGTCTAATTAACGTGTTGGCAAACTATACGAAATACTGATTAAGAAGAAACTGGACGGAGAACTAGAGATGAGCAAATTGTTAAAATTGCAATTCGGTTTCAGAACGAAAAAACCCACGATCCACGCAATAGATGGGCCGTGCTGTTGACATTGGACTTAAAAAACGCTTTTAATACGGCGCAATGGGTAAAAATAACGAAAGCGGCAAAAAAGGGAATATCTAAATACCTAGGTAATATAATCAAAGCGTACCTGTCTAAACCTATGGAATCTTTTCTACGACGACTTACTGAACATGAAGAAGGAACCAGGCGTTACAACCGTAAGCTTTGCGGAGGTTTTGGCGATTCCACTGATAGGTAGCAAACCTGAGGACATCAACCGTAAAGGGAATAGGGCTCTCCGTATGATCACCTATACTCAATTGCACCGTATTTTTTAAGTTATACTTAGTGTTAAGTAAAGCTTAATTACTGTAGAAACGATTGTTATAACAAATATTTCTATGGTAACTAAGTGTTACTTAGGACTAAGCATAACTTAAAAACACGGTGCAATTGGGCACTAGTGGTTTAGCGGAAACGATATTCGCCTTGCGGAAGAGCAGACGGATGCGATGATGTTAAAAGACCTAGGCGTAGAGACCAATTACGCCTCAAAATCAACGGAGTCAAAATACAGTGTACCAAAAACGTCAAATACTTATAGGTATACTTGGATGAACACAGAAAGTTCGGGGCACACGTTAAGAACATCGTAAACAAAGTGGAGACCAAGATAGCCGAAATATGTAAAATCATGCACAAAATAAACGGCCCACACTAATTAAACAAAAAGTTAACTTGTATCGCGGCGAGGGCAACATTAACTTACGGAGCGCAGATATGGCACAGAGAGATGGACATAAATAAATACAACAAAATGATAAACAGTTGTTACAGAAAGACAACGTTGAGAATTGCTTGTTGCCAGTTGCAACGTACGCTCTAAATGTTATTACTGGCACTATATCGATGAACCTAATAATAGAAGAAATACGTAGACTGCGAACGAGACGTAATAAGAATGAAAAAACGAACGAAAGACCCAAGACAATAAAAATCTGGCAGGATAGGTGGGATAAACAAGGCAAAAAGAAATAGACCAAGACTAAATTAAGAATGTGATGGGATGATACGAAAGCCGACACATCAATTCGACGTATTACACTTCCTAGATGTTAACAGGGCAGTTTCCGGCAGAATACAAGAATTGTTTATATTGCTCTGCAGACATAAACAACGCGGAACACACGCTATTCCATTGTACCAAATGGAGAGAGGCAAGGGAGAAATTACCAAAAGACATTAACAAGAATAATCTAGAAGGATTCTTAACACGATGCAAACCAAATTGGCAAACTTTTGAGCAGGTTTACAAGAAAATAATGAACGAAAAAGAAATCGACGAGCAAAATACGAGAACATAATAACGACCAGCGTATATTCACCGAGCAGACCAAGACAAGAAGTGCACGTTATGGTGTTAATACCGGAAGGGTAGGTACAAGGAAGTACACGTCGAAAAAAGAGGGGTTAGGCTTTAACCTATTTTCAAATAACAATTACAAATCAACAAACTTTTAAAACGTTACCCACCCGAGTGCAAAGTAACCCGGTTTCACGGTAGTAAAAAGTCAACAACTTTAATTGGGCGAATCAATTCTCCCTTAAAAAAAAATCCAATTAAGTTTGGTTTTTAAAAAAAAAAATTGCTAGTCGTGGGCTTTTACTGCTCATTTCGCACGCAGTGTCTCTTCTATATTCATATTCTACAAGCCCCCACACACATATACTAAAATAAATAAAATAAAAATATCTTTATGGATCAGACCGTGTCAGTGTTGTATTTTTCTTAACCAACATTCGACTGCTGCAGTGGCGGCTGGTGGTCAATTTTGCAAGAGGGTCATTTCAATATTAAAACTTTAAAAATGTATTCCTTAGTAAAAAATTATTTTTAAAATCAATTTATCTATGTTTATTTTTAGTATTTTTTTGGAGGGTCGGTGACTAAATGATCTAATGAAGAAGTCGCTACTGGACTGTTGTAATAACGACAGTGGGTAAAAGTTCAGTATTTACAGAAATGTAAATGTTAAAAGAAAAATAATTTAATTTAAATCTTTTCTATCTTTTTGATAGAGATTTGTTTCAGCTGCTTAGTTTTACTTTTATTGTTTTATATTTGCGTCAGTTATTTTTTAAATTAGCCTTGTAACGACTGCAAGTTATTCATATTTTGCAATGCAACGATGCAACGTTCTATAAATATATCATTGTAAGTTTAAACTTAAACAACTTCCTCGTAATAAACATTTTATTAATCAATAATTCAATTATACGTAAGCGCTAAATGTACTATGCAATAAACATATATTTAATAAAATTGTTTTTTTGAAAACAAAACTAAAAAAACGAGATATTTGCAGTAGCTGAATTTACACATACAAAAAAAGCAGCGCGAATGTTAACACAAACAACTTTGCCAACTTGATGATTTACCTTCAAGAAAAGATTTCAACACCTTTAAAAACAAACAGTATTATTAACTTATAGTCAAATTAATACTTAAAAACTGTAAAATTGAAAAGTATAGTCATTACACAGAAATCAAAAGTAGTTGAGCTTGATTTAGTTCTAATTTTCCGAACTTTTCTGCTCAATGGAAAACATTTTTGAAGCTTGTATTCACCTTAGTTGGTTCATCATCAATAAACTATTTCTGTATTATTATTTACAGTAAATTTAATGAAACACAGTATCTATTATCAACGCAAATCAAAATACTTAGATAAAATACTAAAAGTTGCGACATTTGAAGTGTCTTACAAGGAAACCTTCACCTACATAGATAAACTGAACTTAGGTAATAAAAAAAAACTTGGAACATTTGTGTTGAATAATTTGATATAAGAATTTTAGAACTGTGACTATAAGCGCTATAAGTTATGAAATAGCCTACGACATTGATCTATGACGTGTTAACTTTAGTTATTTCTATTCTAGTCAACTATTATTCATATCGTGGTCATGTGAGACTGTGTTTCTCGTAATACAAGTCGTAATCTGCACCGATGACGCATTGCCTTACTAATGTATGTACTAAGAAATGTTATATCTTTTGATAGTAATTAAATATACTAAGTACTGATATGTTTCATACGTATAAGTGGCACTAATTTGGGAAAGTACTTTATAGAAAACCACCTCATCAAACAAAAACAATCTTTGGAATTCTGAAAAATAAAACAAACGTCAATACGATGTCATCTGTAAAAGTATCCTGTTTGCTAATTCTTTAGTATTTTGACCTGCTTATGAATTTTAATCATATTCTCTCAATAACAACGAACGTGATTTCTTCAGTTATCAAAGGTAATTAATAGAATGTAGAACGCCGTAAGAGAAGAAAATAAAATCAAAATTTTGCAACCTGTTCGATGTACGAAAAATAAATTATTATATTGACTGTAATAGTTTTGAAAACAAAAACCAAGTTGGTACAAAATTATTAGCTTATCATCTATAGATTGCCCAAGAACTGCAAGTGTTTTTTAACCTTTTTTCGATTAATTTATAATAAACATATTTTGTTATATAAAATTCTTTCTACAACAGCAAACCGTATCACTATTACAAAATAAAGCGATATTAATGCATCAAAATAATGTGTGATTCAAAAAAAATTATCGCAGAACAAACAGTAACTTTATAACAGCTAGAAAATATCGGCACTAGCCATGAATACAGCGAACCAACTCTAAATTTAACTAAATTAAATTCATAAAATGCACAAAGAAAGGAACAAAAATAATTGGAGATAGCAAATAGACTATCTAAGAACTACGCTGTGTTAGATGTACCGATAAACGTTTAACAGCAAACTGTGATAGACTAAACATTGACGCATCCAGAAAATTATAGGGAGTGCGTGGTGGCAAAATAAATGCAAAAGTTAAAAAACAAGCACACCCAAAGAAGTCTGACTGCCGAAGCAGCCACAGCGAACAAATCGAGAAGAAGTAATAACCAAGGCAAACGAAATCAAGCAACTTAAGAATGAAACTAAAAGTGACAACAAAAAAGATCCAAACATGTCTATTGAACACACTGTCAAACAAATTTTAGAGATACTAACAATAGAAGACAAGCTTATAGTAACACTAGAACATAGCGCTAAAAGAGCTATTCCTTAAACCCATAATGGTAAATAACACTGGTCTGCAAAAAAATATTTTTTATCGAGCCCTGACACTATTCCGGGTGATTCTTATGTAAAATGACGTCCTGAATCCAAATATATCTTCCGTTTTCTTCCATCACCCACCATTTTCGATTTTCTAATTTTACCACTTTTCGATAAATTAATAATAATTTATTTATCGAACGATAATAATAATTATAATAATTATTATAATAATAAATATATGGACATGAATTTAATTTAAATGGGAAAAAGAACTATCTTAGCTATAAACACTAATAAATAAAAAGATATTCATCGTTACTTGGTGCTTGCTTTCCTTTTATACCCTGAGGTACAGCTCTCTCGTTTCAAAAACCAGCAGTATTCCGCCAACATGCTTGCATTCCACTTTCCTGAAAATCTCTTCTCCAGCTTAGCGATGTCTTGATGGAACTGTTCCCCGTGTTCATCCGAGACTGCTCCTAAATTTTCAGGGAAAAAGTCCAGATGCGAGTGAAGAAAGTGAACTTTAAGAGACATGTTACATCCTATGTCCTTGTACGCTAAAAGCAGTTCCTCGACGTGAGCGACATAATCTTCACTTTTGTGGTTACCCAGGAAGTTCTTACAAACGTTTTGAAATGCAAGCCAAGCTTGTTTTTCTTTTCGATTTAGGTGTTCAATAAACGTCGAATCTTGGAAGAGTTGTCTAATCTGGGGACCAACAAAAACGCCTTTTTTGATTTTAGCTTCGCTAAGACGAGGAAATTTAGTTTTCAAAAATTGAAATGCGCCACCTGTCTTGTCCACTGCTTGATCAATCCAAGTTTGATGTGTAAAGGTAGTAAGTAAATATTTTCCTTCGGAACCAAAGGATTGTAGGCGACATTTTTCTGACCAGAAATAAGATTTTTTCGCAGAGGCCAGTCCCGTACGATGTAATGTTTATCTCGGGCTCGGCTATCCCATTCACAAAGGAAGCAGCAATATTTTGTGAATCCTGATTGCAGGCCCGTGAGTAGAGCAACAACTTTTAAGTTAGCGCAAAGTTTCCACTTATAATCATGATAACTAATTTTATCAAGGATTCTGAAGATGTTTTCGTACGTTTCCTTCATATCCACAGAGTATGCAACTGGAACTGATGGGAAGTCATTCCCATTTGCCAACAGGACAACTTTTAAGCTTGATTTTGATGAGTCTATAAACAGTCTCCATTTGTCTGGGTCACATGGCATCTGTAGCTCTGTCATCAATAAATTTGCATTAGGGCAGAACACTAAACCTTTATCTTCTAAGAAAAGACATTTTAGGGTTGCTTGTCTAGTCCTGTAAGAAAATATTTTTACTCCCTTTTTTAAGAGATTCCACTGTTGAAGTCTCTTAGGAGCTGAGATTTAGTCTTGGGTAACTGCAAATCCCTGACAAGATCATTTAATTCCGATTGAGTGAGGAGGTGAGGTTGCCGAGAAACTAAATCTGCGGAATACTTTTCATCATCATTGAACATATCATTCGAAGCCTCAGGTTGTGGCTCAGAGTCTTTTAAATCAATTTCCGGCTCTAGAGTATAAGAGTTTGGGGGCTCTGGGATTGGCAAAGTATCGTTATGAGGAACAGGTCTTAGAGCTGACGGAATATTGGGATACTGAATTGTATGCTTACTTTTGCTCGAAAACCCGACGGTGAAAGTCATACAAAAGTAACAATCTGTAAGATGACAGCGAGGTTCACGCCAAACCATGGGCATAGCAAATGGTATTGATTTACAGCAAACTGATGGAGCCCAAGTCTTGTCCTGGTCACCAACTTGACAATCAAAGTACAATTTATAAGCTGTTTTAATAAGCGGAGAAAGGGGGTTTCGTTGCGCTTTTAAAGTTAATTCCCCGCAGACATAGCAGAAGCTATCTGGATGATTTTTACACTCGCATGGCATAATTAAACAGTAATTCAACGCCCGACATTAACCACAAATCACACTTAGTCACTTGAAAAAATCCGGAGTAAAAGTAGTTTTGCTGTTTTACACAAATGAACAAAAATAAACACAAAATCCAGCACTTTTAAAACGTCGACAAGTTAACTCTGCAACAACTATAGATGTACTGATGAAAGCAGTTAAGCAAACAATGTAATATACTATAATGAGAAGAGTAATGCAAGTTCAAGCCTGTCGAAAATTCCTGTTCAAACCTGCATGTGGTATTGAGATCGCCAGCGTCGTGCAGTGAATCTTCCTAGCTGTTTATTGATATTTTTTTACTGTTCTTATATATTTGTATTTTATTGTTGTTTCTATATACATTTTATAGCAAAACTTTAGCCATATACTTTGGTATAAATTTTATTACCTGCTTTGGGATGTTTAACGGCTATAAGTTAAAATTCTAAAAAAAAATGCAAAAAATAAAATAAAAATGGGGTCCCCCCAAAATAGGTGGGTGATGGGTAAAAACGGAGCTCATTTTTGGATTCAGGAGGTCATTTTACATAAGTATCGTCAAGAATGGTATCAGGGCCGATTTTCATGCAGACCAGTGTAATTTAACAATAATGGAGTGGAATGACAACGGACAACAAGAATTGCAAATAGAGCAATTTGTCTCATCTCTGAGACACATTTTACCAATCAATTCTTAATTCAATTTAAGGCATAAAAGTATACCGTACTATACACTCTAAAAACGCAGCCAAAAGAGGTACTACAATAATAAAAAAAGTGCAGATGTCTAGTTACGCGCATGAAATGTTTCAGTGAACTACATGTATGTCAAAGAAGCATGAACTTCGATCACCCCTCATTCTTCTCACGCTTAGCTATAGTAATGTAAAAAAAACTCCTAGATTAGTTAATAAACCGACTGATGCACTTTCAAATTACACAAAAAAATATTAAATTGTTAGTTACTCTGAGAAAACAAGAACAACTACATAACGAGGAGGAAGAGAAGGAAGAGGATGTGACCCATTAAAACCACCCGAAGTTGCTTGTTACAAGTTCGCCACAAGAAGTATATGTAAAGCATAGCTAATGTATCAATAGAAGGAAAGTCTAGTAAGACTCAGTCGGATGTGCTAGATAGCGGAACGTGCTAGGGAGCACGCGGTTTAGAGAGGCACCTACCTTACAGCTTATCCTTGCTTCTTAATCAGAAAACCAAGTTGGTAGGAAAAGCTTTGGGCAAGCATGAGGAAAATAAGAGAGGCAGAGTTAGTATAAGCCTTGTTTATATACATTATAGTTAGACAATGAGATAGTTTTATATGGAAACAGATTTTATAGTCATGTTAGATGGCGATAGTGAAAACAAGATAATAATTAAATGCAAAGCCTTAAACCGTTTTTTGTTATTAAAATGTTGCAAACGATGGCGGCACAAGTAAGCTACTTACACACGCTATTAGTTTCGACTAATGTGCAAAGCAATGTTTTACGTTAACTTGCTTCGATTCTTAAAACTCTGAGTTTGCAAAAAAAAACGTACACTTGAGTTTCTGTTTATAAACAAAATATAGAATGAATAAAGTCCTGCAAACGTCTCCATAAAATTATAATCGGTTGAGTGGTTTGTTTCATTTGCTTTGTTTAATTTCCTTTTCAAACCGGAAGCCAA
The DNA here is from genome assembly GCA_035610365.1 of Aquatica leii. NCBI lineage: Eukaryota > Metazoa > Arthropoda > Insecta > Coleoptera > Lampyridae > Aquatica > Aquatica leii. Next base: position 33,101,194 of record CM069439.1, read on the forward strand.
CGAAGATCACTTTACTAAAGTAACAATCCGGACGCATGCTACTACATAGAAAAAACGCCACTTATAGTAATCATAATTTAAGTTTATGTTATCAATTTATTTTCAGGTTTGTTTCTATACATGATCAAGAACTTATTTTGTATGCATTTTTGAGCTGAATTTCACAATACGGTTGTTTAGAGTCACAAATTTTATCATTGTACTCTAAAAATAGTTGTTTTGCATATTATTTATTGTGAAGTGATTTATTTATTAAAATAATTTGACTGATTTACGAAACGGTACATTATTTTAACATCTGTAAATACGTTATCTTTGTGAATTCACTTGGAAAGCACGTGCCTTCTTAGAATAACAAATTAAATTAACTACGTCTTATGTGATAACGTTGTTTTGTATTTATTTTTAGTGTCAGCAAATTTCTGAGAAGAATTGTGTACTTCTTAGAACAGTGAATGAAGCATCATAACGTTGTTGTTTTTGATTTCGTTTTATTAACGGTGTCAACAAACTGATTAATACGTCAGATCCGTCGGCTCAAAATGCTGGTATTTTTTAACGTTTTATAAACATTTTTTTTGCTTGTATATACGCTTTGATTTCACCTTCTGAATTAACAACCTGTTAATCACATACACGCTGTATGTATTTACTGCTTTCTGACAAATAAGCATTTTTCCTGAATTTCATATATTGTTATCATTCGGTTATTGTTATCAAAAACCTCAAGTCCCAACGTGATTCTATTAAGCAGCGTGCACTGCATAGTTAAAAACGCAGGCATTCGGTCAAAAATAATACTAGCATTACCTACAATATACCAGATCCCAGATGTGTTTTTATTATGTTCATAAACAGAAACATGTAGAATATTTCTGTTTATTGACATATAAGGACCATCCTTAGCTAAACATGCCTGCCCGCCCAAATTATCTTTTATCATTTTTTTATCAGCATGTGTATTCATTAACTAGTTAACTTTAATCTAATTTATATCAAATTTGAGTAGAAATTTTGTAAATTTGGTAGTTTATTTTATTGTTTTGATCGCTCGAATACTATAAACAAATATATACAAATTAGAAACTGTACATTCAATTATAAAATTGTCCTCTATCAGGGGAATAATTATTAATGAATTGATTAAGAACACTCTTCAGTAGGAGGGGCAAAATAAAACCACTTTAGATTTTTTATATGGCGACGTTTCGTGCAACCATGTGTGCACTTCTTCAGGCCAACAAAAAAGTTCGAGTGGAAACGTCGTCAAATCCAAACAACATGACAACTAATACACAATATAAATAACATGAATAAATTGTTAAAACATTATTAATAAGGTCAAATAATTAAAATGGTGTATATGAACAATAACTAAGAATGACAAACAATTGACACGACATGTATAATCAAAAATTATATTTTGAACTTTTTTGTTGGCCTGAAGAAGTTCACACATGGTTGCACGAAACGTCGCCATATAAAAAATCTAAAGTGGTTTTATTTTGCCCCTCCTAGTGAAGAGTGTTCTTAACCAATTCATTAATTAAATATAACAGGAGCACGTAACTACAGTACTTGGGAATAATTATGTTTCTCAGAATACCAGTTGCTTACGTAGACCGAATTTCATAACGTAAGTGTTATCGTGCATAAATATAATTTTCTTTCAAGGTTATTTTACATGTAATAAAAATCTCTGAAACTGTATCTTTATAGATTACTGTAAGAGAATATACTGATCTGTAACTTAGAAATCTGTAATATTAACAAAAGCAGCGTCAAATATGTCAATTTTGCGTTTGCATCCAAAACTACTCGAGTTTTGCATCCAAATTAATGTTTCCAATTTTAGCGCAGTCATTGTGTAACTATAATGTATATAAACATGGGTATAAGTAACGATGTGCAAAAAAAGAAAAATTAGATAACAAAACAGACACTTTTATTAGATATATCCAACAAGCAGCATGAGAACACGTCTACAATTACCACAAAAACCAAAAGTAATAACTAACCAAGAAAAATTAAACAGAAGAATCTGGCATCAATCTGGAGCTCCAACCGATAAACTGTTTTGAACAACGCTACCCAGCAATTAAAAGAGAAATTAATAATAAATCGATCAGTAACTACTATTTAAGTGAATTGTCAACTGCTAGCAAAACTGACTATTCTCTCTGGAGATCAACTAGAAAACTAAAAAGACCGATCATACAGAATTCATCAACAAAAGATGCAGATGGGATTGGGACAAAAAGTAAAAGCTAATAGATTTTCTAAACACCTCAAAAAAACATTTCAACCGAGTAAAGTGAAGATTGGATAAACTTTAATTGAAAAAAAGGCACAATTAGACTCACTAGTCCAAAAGATATTGCAACTGAAAAAACATTGACTCGAAGAAGAAAAGCAATAGTCAAACTTACCTATCTTATCAATGTCTCGTTTCGACTAAGATATGTACCCATAATATGGAAAGTAGCTGAAGCAGTGCCGGATTAACATATTGAAGGGCCACAAGCACAACATCGTGATGGGGCCCCTCTAAAATGACCCCCCCCCCCTTTCAAAAAACAAATTATTTAATGAGAAAAAAAAATGAAGTACAATTGGAACATAAATTTGAAGAAACTATCTATTTTAACATCTTGTGCATTTGAACACCTTTAACATTTTGAACAACTTGAAATAAATAAAACAGTACTTGTGGTATGGATTAGATCACAAATCACATAATTTTTTTTCTGTTCTTCTCTGCAGACAATAGGTCGATGATCACTTGGAACTGAAGATGTCGCAGCTTATCATGTTTCACTCATAATACTCAAGTCCGCTAACATTTCCTGGGACACAGTCGTTCGCAAATAATCCTTTATTCGCTTCAGTTTACTGAACGATCGTTTCCCACTACTGTTTGATATCATCAAACTTAAATATATGCGCCACCGTGGCGCTGCTATTCTTTTCTAAGTAACCATTGCTTTGCAATTCTTTTAGTAACATTTAGTTTTACGTTTATTCTTTTAGTCGCGAAGCTATGGCGGCGCGGGGCCCCTGAGCGTGGGGGCCTCAAACAGTTGCTTGTTTTGCTTGTTGGTAAATCCGGCGATGGCTGAAGTGATAATGATCTTTAAATCTGGAAAACCACCCAATGAAGTCTCAGTTTATAGAACAATCATTACTTCTAGTAATTTTAAAAATATTTAAAAAACTATTACTTAAAAGGTTGAAATCCATTATAGAAGACAAGACTCTATCGCATCAGTTTGGATTCAGTGGTTGCCATTCAGCCATTGACCAAGTCAACAGGATAACAAACATAATCGAAATAGCTTATGCTATCATCATTAGGGTTATGATCTTTTTTGTCACTCTTTTTAGTGCTAATGCATTAATTTAATGCAAAAAATCCTCTGAACGATAGAAGAAACTTCGTATGCTCTAATTGCACCGGCTCTTGCTTGATCCTAATTCTTAAACTTCAGTAGTACCTTTTTTATATTTAACGTCTTAATGATAACGTCTACATTATTCGTAAATGGTAACGTTTACGTTAATGATTTGGTTATACAAAATTTATTTAGCGAAACTAGAATAGAGAAAAAATCACAAGTAAAAGTAAAATCGATGCAACAGAATTAGTTAATTAAAAGTAACGAACAATGTTAATAAAAAGCGCTTGAGCTTAATACAAATAATTTTTCTGTAGTGTTAGATTACTAGAAAAATCAAATTGTCTAAACATATGAAGTAATAAAACAATACACACAATCACAATAAAAAATATTATCCTAGATATAAAGCCATAAAATGTATTGATTAAAATCTCTCCATTTATGCTGTGTGTTTCCAAATACGTTCGTTGCATGTACGTTTGGATGACGTTATAGGTTATTTATGTACTTTTTTCTCACTCACCCAGTTTTCCCATCATTGAATATAACACAAAACCTAAATGACAAATGTGCGACAATACACGTTATAAGATAAATAATAATAACAGCTTTCTATTGTTTACATTGGCACGCACAAACAGCAACGATATGTTATTTTTGCTTTAATCGTGATTGAAAATAAAACTGCAAATGTAATTGTTTTTAAAAAAATTATAATACACTATAAGTTAATTAAACATTTTTGACTCGAAATTGGAAAAAATACGTAATGAAAGTAAAGTAGAAATTAAAAATTATATAAATGTAACCTACGTAGGAGATGTAAAAGTTACTAAAAAACATTGAGGCAATAGTTTCATGTCTTTCAAAAAACTATATTTCATAAGATTTAGAATTTGTTGCAAAACTGATGGTTCAGATTAGGGGTGTTACGGATATTCGCTTGTTTATATGTTAAAAAAGTTTAAAAGTTTCTGTCAAGTATATTTATAATCTTTATCTGTATAAAACGCAAAGAACTATTGGTCAAAATAAGAAGTAACGACTAATATCTCATTGGTCTCATTGAAAACATACCTAAATGGCAAGATTTAATTCACTATTCTAAGAACTACACATTTCCTTTCAGTACAAATATAACTAAAAATAAAAATAAATACAAAATAATGTTATCACATACGACGTAGTTAAATTAAGTTGTTATTCTAAAGACTGCACATTCTTTCCAAGTTCATTGAAAATACAAAGTAACTCAAGAATAACGTACTTACAGATGTTTAAATAAGGTAATGTTACATAGGTCAATTAAAATACTTAAATAAATAAATGATACTGCAAAAATAAAACTAAATATCCAAAACATGTATTTTTAGAGTGCAATTATTAAATTTTTGACTCTAAGCAATCGTATTGTAAAAATTCTTTCAAAAATTCATGGAAAATGGTTTATTGTTTATGTATAAAAATTAAAAATATTCATGAAAACGACAAATTATTAAATATTTACGGAGTTACCGCATATTTTGGAAACTAACTAACCAGGTAGCCATGGCGTTTAGTGTAGAGCAAGCTTTCTTGCATAATACCAATGTATAATTCTTTTGTTCCATTAGTCCTGTCCGAAAATTTACTGTATTAAAACTGGAAATATCTTCACATTACATAGTGAGTGTATATACTGGTACACGTGGAGTTTCAGGTATGTTGTTTGCGAAATAGAGTTAGTTTAGCTGAAGATTTTGTCGTGTATAAAGGAAAGTACTGAACTACCAGCAGTGAAGATATTCGTACAATTTCTTGACACGGATACAGAATTATTGAATTTTTCACTATTTTTACAGCTCTATCAAAAATTTTTCTACATGCAGGCAAATATAAATTTTGAAGAATCAAGGTCTAGAGCCCTAAGTTTTAAAGCAATCGTTACTGATCGGTGTGCTGACAGCATAATTATTTCTGAACCTTTTATGAATGCTGGTTACAAAAAAAAATCGAAGATCAGTGTATTTTGTAATCTCATAGACATGTACACTGAATTGAGTCAAGGTAGTTACTCTAAAATCATTGAGTTATTCATGCAGCTGCTAAGTCATCATTTGAGTTTGTATTCCAAATGCTGATGGAAAAAAAATCTGAATAACGACAGGCAGAAAAAAATCTTAAAGTTTCAAGTGGCGGTACATGGAAGAAGCATGGATTTACATCTATGTATTGTGTTACAACGCTCATAGGCTACTACTCTGATACAGTAATTGATTTAGTTGTAAAAAGCAGTTATTGTCAAAGCTGTACGTCCTGGAAAAATAGAACTCATAATGAAGAATATCGTGAATGGTTTAAGCATCACAAAGATGAATACATAAAGAATCACAAAAGCTCTTTGGGAAAAATAGAGGTTAATGTGCTCAAAAAAATTTAAAAAAGAAACATTATCAAGGTAATCAATTTATTAATTAACACGGAGAAAGTTTTGAACCGAGTACAAATGATAATGCAAGTGATAGTCAAAACAAAACTGAAAACTACCAGCAGTGAAAATATTGGTATCAATCCTTGACGCATATACAGAATTAATGAGTTTTTGACTATTTTTACAACCCTATCAGAAATTTTGGTTTGTTTTACATGTAAACAAAAAATGAATTTTAGAGAGTCAGGGTCTAGAGGCCAAGGCTTTAAAATAATCGTTACGTGTCTGGGTTGACAGCAAAATTAATTCTGGACCTTTTATTATACTGGTTACTAAAAAATTGAAGAACAGTGTTCATTATGAGACTGTTGGGCGTTGCAAAAAAAGGAGAATGGTTTAAGTATCACGAAAACTCTTCAGGAAAAATGAAGGTTGATGCGATAAAAGAAATGTCTTCAACATCGGAGGTAAAGTTTTGCATAAAATGTGTTAATTACATTGGTGATAAAAATGCAAAAATTCAAAGCCATTCTAGATTTAGATTCTTATGGTGACGAGTTGTCTGTGAGTGTAAAACTATCGAAAAAAGGGAAGTTGACTGATAAAGTAAAAAAACTAACAAAATATTATAGTTTAAGTATTCAAAGAAACTATTTATTATTATATTTTTTCAACCAAAGAAAACGGAATATGGTCCAAGTGGTTATCGCTTCGAACAAAAATCCAGAAAGTGAAGATCTTACTCCCTTATTGATTGAAGAGCATCTTCTATCAATGTATCAAGGTTTATCTAGAGATGATTTACTCCAAAGATGGTGGCCATACCCAGAACGCCAATAAAAGTTTTAACGCGACAGTTTGGCGGTTATCTCCAAAATACCTGCATTCTGGACTAAAAATTGTTGAAATCTTAGAATATATCGCTGTTGGAATATTTAATGAATGCTACACGTCCATTTTTAGAGTTATGAATAAGCTAGATATTATTGTTGGCACCTATGCCAAAGTTTTTGTCAAAAGGACCGATAAGACGTGAGTGAGACAGAACCGGAGGAGTCTTTCCGAGGCAAAAGCTGAACCTGAAGGTCTATTATATGCACCTGGGATCGCTGATTGATTGGTAAGTCACTGAAACTTTAAACGCGATTATCTCTAAACTGTGTTTGCAGAAACTGCTCGTATTGTAGCTCAAAAAGTTATTGATCGATTTACCTAAAATTTTGTGAGGTTTTTTTTATATCATTATCGGAAAATTTAATGCAAATAAACTATCTTTTTGGGATGAAAAATGTCGAAAAATTTTATTAAAGAACTTAATTACTTGTAATTTTATGCTGTTTGTCGTTTTATAGGTTTATGATTCGCGTGTTTATGTCAGAAATAAAAAGTAATTTTTTTTCAGATCAATAGAAAAAGAGTGATAAGTTCAGCACTTTCAGACCTTGCGCCAGAGATGCCCTCAGCTGTCATTTTGCAAAAAAAAATGTTTTTGCACTCTTCAAAGTTCAAATAAAATTATGGTTAAAATGATATGATTATTTAATCAAACCTTGAAAAATACTGATGAAAAAATTACTTCTTTTGAGCCGTCTAAAGGGTTTCCCCCCTTAAAAACATAAATTTTATTAAATTGTTTAAACATTAATAATAATGCAAAGTACGTAATGCATGATTTGATTATATTATTTAATACCATTGTTCATTTGATCCAATCCAATGCAATGCAAAATAATGAGGTATTATTACAAATTAATCAATATTAAACTGCACACTACTGTAAACATAATTTGCTGGATGCTAATTTTCAAATAACTATGCAATTGTTGTATGTTATTAAATGGTAATAATTGTATTGTTAGTTTTTAATTAAAGGGATAATGAATTGTTATTACGAAATATTGTTAGCACAATAAAAATAAAATAATTGTTAGATGTAATGAGGAAAGTTAATTTGATAATAACATGAATTTGTTATAAAAGAAATAATATTGTCTCGTCGATTCCTCTTGAAGCATGCGTCGAATGGTATAAAAGTCAGTGTTACACAAAATCAAAAACGACATTGTACATAAAACTAATGTTTAAATTACAATTTATGATAAATACGAAAAACACTGAAAATGAAACCTTTGGCCTTTTTCAGAAAAATACCTAGAAAAGAACATGTTCTATAAATAGTACTTAATATACTTGTAAACAAGAACAAACAACTAGGAAATTAGATGTTTCAGAGAACAAGAATTTTTTGATCATCTTCCAACTAATATCAATTAGTAACTATCTTGATTTCTTTCGTTTTTTAATTAATTATGGTATAGACGTAATTTATTAATTAGTAAAGTTATAACAATTTATTTATTGATAAATTTGTTTATCATTATCCTTTTAAATAAACAATATATAGTTTTTAAAATAAGAATTGTCATTTCATTATATCTAAAAATAAATTTTCAGCCACACATCTTTTAGCTCACTCGTCAAAACTAACTTTATTATTTTTTTTTTAAATCAAACCATACTTTTTCTACTGATGTCATTAACGTTAAATCATTTATTTAACAGGAACGTAAAAAATTAAATTAATCAAATATTTTCAATACTAGTCCTATTCGATTTCAGTATCTAATTAGAGTAAATATAAACGGCTCTACAAACAAAACGACGGTGCTTACAATGTTTTAAAATTCAAATTAAAAATAATTGCTGTTAATTGGATAAGTGTTTCTCAAAATAAACGAGTTACGAATAGACAGTGTAAGAATTGTAAATGAAATTGCGAAAATAAATTCTATAAATTGTTGGTACATTTACAAATTCAGAAAAAAACATGTTTCAAATTTAGATGCTTTTACACATGACGTCTTAAACGCAACAAACTTTTAGGTGATTTATATCACTAGATTTTAATACAAAAAAAAATACAGAATTAAAAAATGAAAAAACAACAAAAAATAGTTTGTAATTCCCTTAAACAAAAAACATTTAGAATAGAAAATCTTCTACGATAATAAATGTTTTTACAAACAATTTCGTTTCTTTAGTCGATTACGGAAATTAAGAAAAAGTGGTTTATCAAAACTATCAAATGAATTTATAAAAAAAACAATGAAGTGATTTTTAGATAAAGTAATATAGATTATTTATATAGTTAAAAATATATATACTTATGAGTTGCTACGTAACGTCTATACCAACTAGTGATGGTGAATTTCGTTACTTTTGAGTAATCGTTACTATTCGTTACTTATAATTTTTGTATTCGTTACTTTAATTCGTTACTTTGATTACTTTGGATACTATGATTACTTTGACAACTGTATGTTTTTGTGGTAATAAATACGGGTACCGGAATATAATTCCTTGAATCGTTTCGCGATAGGGATTTGATTAGGTACCTTAGACGTATGTGCATAAATGACTAGAACGTGTTGTAAAATTCTAATTTATGTAAACATTTTTGACAGTAGCTGATACCGGAGAAACTTATCATTTTAAATACAAAACAGAACATGTGTACTTTGGATTGTTAGTATTAATTAACGTTTTTAATATTAATTTTAAGAAATGGAAATACACACAATATATAATGTAAAAGCTTCAAAAAATATTCCAAAGTGTAAAATTATAAATTTTCGATAATAATCAATTTTGTTTCTTGCTAAATTTTGAAAAAGATGTTATCCAGAAAATAACAGAATTAACATTTGTATATGTATGAATACGAATAAGTACATACTTATACCTCAAAACCTTGATAATTTTGGTTTTATAAATTGCACAATTTAAGAAATTTAAGAAATCTAAGGTAAGAACAGAGATCACTATTATACGTATAATAATGTGTTTAAAAAGTTAAGGTTCTGCGTCGTTTATGCGTTTTGTATTCAATATTGTCACTACAAAACTACAATTCATAAAACGAGTAATGATGTACTACGTTGGTACTACGTGTACTGAGTACAAATGGGTACTGGAACCGATTTTGCAGATGTGAATACTGTAATCGAATGGTACGAATGTAACTATGTAACGAATACTTTGCCTTTCGAGTAATCGTTACTTCGGAACCTAGCGAGTAACGAGTACTCAAGTAACGAATAGTTACTTATTCTCCATCACTAATACCAACGAAATGAATATAAAAGTTACATAGCAAAATTGGCTCCGGGACGTAAAGCTCAATAATGTAATATATTTTGGAAAACAGTTTTAGTTTATGCATTTTTGTTTTGTTTTCTTTTTTTTGATATTATCTATTATACGTCTTCAACTGAAATATTTTATAACTCAAAAAGTATGTTTTTTATTTCGATAATTTTTTGGCAAAAAATAAATGGAGCTATAATCAACACAATATGAAATAATTAAAAAGGTGTTTTTTGTGTAAAGAAAATTTTTCAATCTCAAAGTTTAGACATAACGTTTAACTGTATCCATTACGCGTTTTCATACAAAATATTTTATAACTCAAAAATTATGTTTTATATTTCGATAATTTTTTGGCAAAAAATAAATGGAGCTATAATCAACACAATAACAAATAATTAAAAGGGTGTTTTTTGTTTAAAGAAAATTATTCAATTTCAAAGTTCAGTCATAACGTTTAACTGTATCTATTACGTGTCTTGATCTAAAATGTTTTATAACTCAAAAAGTATGTTTTTTATTTTGATAATCTTTTTGCAATAAATAAATGGAGCTATAATCAACACAATATCAAATAAAAAAAAATGTTTTTTGTTTAAAGAAAATTTTTCAATCTCAAAGTTTAGACATAACGTTTCACTGTATCCATTACGCGTTTTCATACAAAATATTTTATAACTCAAAAATTATGTCTTATATTTCGATAATTTTTTGGCAAAAAATAAATGGAGCTATAATCAACACAATAACAAATAATTAGAAGGGTGTTTTTTGTTTAAAAGAAATTATTCAATTTCAAAGTTCAGTCATAACGTTTAACTGTATCTATTACGTGTCTTGATCTAAAATGTTTTATAACTCAAAAAGTATGTTTTTTATTTTGATAATCTTTTTGCAATAAATAAATGGAGCTATAATCAACACAATATCAAATAATTAAAAAGGTGTTTTTTGTTTAAAGGAAATTATTCAATTTCAAAGTTTAGTCATAACGTTTAACTGTATCCATTACGCGTTTTCATACAAAATATTTTATAACTCAAAAATTATGTTTTATATTTTGATAATTTTTTGGCAAAAAATAAATGGAGCTATAATCAACACAATAACAAATAATTAGAAGAGTGTTTTTTGTTTAAAGGAAATTATTCAATTTCAAAGTTCAGTCATAACGTTTAACTGTATCCATTACACGTTTTCATACAAAATATTTTATAACTCAAAAATTATGTTTTATATTTCGATAATTTTTTGCAAAAAATAAATGGAGCTATAATCAACACAATAACAAATAATTAAAAGGGTGTTTTTTGTTTAAAGGAAATTATTCAATCTCAAAGTTTAGACACAACGTTTAACTGTATCCATTACGCGTTTTCATACAAAATATTTTATAACTCAAAAATTATGTTTTATATTTTGATAATTTTTTGGCAAAACATAAATGGAGCTATAATCAACACAATAACAAATAATTAGAAGGGTGTTTTTGTTTAAAGGAAATTATTCAATCTCAAAGTTTAGACATAACGTTTAACTGTATCCATTACGCGTTTTCATACAAAATATTTTATAACTCAAAAATTATGTTTTATATTTCGATAATTTTTTGGCAAAACATAAATGGAGCTATAATCAACACAATAACAAATAATTAGAAGGGTGTTTTTTGTTTAAAGGAAGTTATTCAATTTCAAAGTTCACTCATAACGTTTAACTGTATCCATTACGCGTTTTCATACAAAATATTTTATAACTCAAAAATTATGTCTTATATTTCGATAATTTTTTGGCAAAACATAAATGGAGCTATACTCAACACAATAACAAATAATTAGAAGGGTGTTTTTTGTTTAAAGGAAATTATTCAATCTCAAAGTTTAGACATAACATTTAACTGTATCCATTACGCGTTTTCATACAAAATATTTTATAACTCAAAAATTATGTTTTATATTTCGATAATTTTTTGGCAAAACATAAATGGAGCTATAATCAACACAATAACAAATAATTAGAAGGGTGTTTTTTGTTTAAAGGTAATTATTCAATTTCAAAGTTCAGTCATAACGTTTAACTGTATCCATTACGCGTTTTCATACAAAATATTTTATAACTCAAAAATTATGTTTTATATTTCGATAATTTTTTGGCAAAACATAAATGGAGCTATAATCAACACAATAACAAATAATTAGACGGGTTTTTTTTTGTTTAAAGGAAATTATTCAATTTCAAAGTTCAGTCATAACGTTTAACTGTATCCATTACACGTTTTCATACAAAATATTTTATAACTCAAAAATTATGTTTTATATTTTGATAATTTTTTGGCAAAAAATAAATGGAGCTATAATAAACACAATATCAAATAATTAAAAAGGTGTTTTTTGTGTAAAGAAAATTTTTCAATCTCAAAGTTTAGACATAACGTTTAACTGTATCCATTACGCGTTTTCATACAAAATATTTTATAACTCAAAATTATGTTTTATATTTCGATAATTTTTTGGCAAAACATAAATGGAGCTATAATCAACACAATAACAAATAATTAAAAGGGTGTTTTTTGTTTAAAGGAAATTATTCAATCTCAAAGTTTAGACATAACATTTAACTGTATCCATTACGCGTTTTCATACAAAATATTTTATAACTCAAAAATTATGTTTTATATTTCGATAATTTTTTGCAAAAAATAAATGGAGCTATAATCAACACAATAACAAATAATTAAAAGGGTGTTTTTTGTTTAAAGGAAATTATTCAATCTCAAAGTTTAGACACAACGTTTAACTGTATCCATTACGCGTTTTCATACAAAATATTTTATAACTCAAAAATTATGTTTTATATTTCGATAATTTTTTGGCAAAACATAAATGGAGCTATAATCAACACAATAACAAATAATTAGAAGGGTGTTTTTTGTTTAAAGGAAGTTATTCAATTTCAAAGTTCACTCATAACGTTTAACTGTATCCATTACGCGTTTTCATACAAAATATTTTATAACTCAAAAATTATGTCTTATATTTCGATAATTTTTTGGCAAAACATAAATGGAGCTATACTCAACACAATAACAAATAATTAGAAGGGTGTTTTTTGTTTAAAGGAAATTATTCAATCTCAAAGTTTAGACATAACATTTAACTGTATCCATTACGCGTTTTCATACAAAATATTTTATAACTCAAAAATTATGTTTTATATTTCGATAATTTTTGGCAAAACATAAATGGAGCTATAATCAACACAATAACAAATAATTAGACGGGTTTTTTTTTGTTTAAAGGAAATTATTCAATTTCAAAGTTCAGTCATAACGTTTAACTGTATCCATTACACGTTTTCATACAAAATATTTTATAACTCAAAAATTATGTTTTATATTTTGATAATTTTTTGGCAAAAAATAAATGGAGCTATAATAAACACAATATCAAATAATTAAAAAGGTGTTTTTTGTGTAAAGAAAATTTTTCAATCTCAAAGTTTAGACATAACGTTTAACTGTATCCATTACGCGTTTTCATACAAAATATTTTATAACTCAAAAATTATGTTTTATATTTCGATAATTTTTTGGCAAAACATAAATGGAGCTATAATCAACACAATAACAAATAATTAAAAGGGTGTTTTTTGTTTAAAGGAAATTATTCAATCTCAAAGTTTAGACATAACATTTAACTGTATCCATTACGCGTTTTCATACAAAATATTTTATAACTCAAAAATTATGTTTTATATTTCGATAATTTTTTGCAAAAAATAAATGGAGCTATAATCAACACAATAACAAATAATTAAAAGGGTGTTTTTTGTTTAAAGGAAATTATTCAATCTCAAAGTTTAGACACAACGTTTAACTGTATCCATTACGCGTTTTCATACAAAATATTTTATAACTCAAAAATTATGTTTTATATTTCGATAATTTTTTGGCAAAACATAAATGGAGCTATAATCAACACAATAACAAATAATTAGAAGGGTGTTTTGTTTAAAGGAAGTTATTCAATTTCAAAGTTCACTCATAACGTTTAACTGTATCCATTACGCGTTTTCATACAAAATATTTTATAACTCAAAAATTATGTTTTATATTTCGATAATTTTTTGGCAAAACATAAATGGAGCTATACTCAACACAATAACAAATAATTAGAAGGGTGTTTTTTGTTTAAAGGAAATTATTCAATCTCAAAGTTTAGACATAACATTTAACTGTATCCATTACGCGTTTTCATACAAAATATTTTATAACTCAAAAATTATGTTTTATATTTCGATAATTTTTTGCAAAAAATAAATGGAGCTATAATCAACACAATAACAAATAATTAGAAGGGTGTTTTTGTTTAAAGGAAATTATTCAATTTCAAAGTTCAGTCATAACGTTTAACTGTATCCATTACGCGTTTTCATACAAAATATTTTATAACTCAAAAATTATGTTTTATATTTCGATAATTTTTTGGCAAAACATAAATGGAGCTATAATCAACACAATAACAAATAATTAGAAGGGTGTTTTTTGTTTAAAGGAAATTATTCAATCTCAAAGTTTAGACATAACATTTAACTGTATCCATTACGCGTTTTCATACAAAAGGTTTTATAACTCAAAAATTATGTTTTATATTTCGATAATTTTCTGGCAAAACATAAATGGAGCTATAATCAACACAATAACAAATAATTAGAAGGGTGTTTTTTGTTTAAAGGAAATTATTCAATTTCAAAGTTCAGTCATAACGTTTAACTGTATCCATTACGCGTTTTCATACAAAATATTTTATAACTCAAAAATTATGTTTTATATTTCGATAATTTTTTGGCAAAACATAAATGGAGCTATAATCAACACAATAACAAATAATTAGACGAGTTTTTTTTTGTTTAAAGGAAATTATTCAATTTCAAAGTTCAGTCATAACGTTTAACTGTATCCATTACACGTTTTCATACAAAATATTTTATAACTCAAAAATTATGTTTTATATTTTGATAATTTTTTGGCAAAAAATAAATGGAGCTATAATAAACACAATATCAAATAATTAAAAAGGTGTTTTTTGTGTAAAGAAAATTTTTCAATCTCAAAGTTTAGACATAACGTTTAACTGTATCCATTACGCGTTTTCATACAAAATATTTTATAACTCAAAAATTATGTCTTATATTTCGATAATTTTTTGGCAAAAAATAAATGGAGCTATAATCAACACAATAACAAATAATTAGAAGGGTGTTTTTTGTTTAAAAGAAATTATTCAATTTCAAAGTTCAGTCATAACGTTTAACTGTATCTATTACGTGTCTTGATCTAAAATGTTTTATAACTCAAAAAGTATGTTTTTTATTTTGATAATCTTTTTGCAATAAATAAATGGAGCTATAATCAACACAATATCAAATAATTAAAAAGGTGTTTTTTGTTTAAAGGAAATTATTCAATTTCAAAGTTTAGTCATAACGTTTAACTGTATCCATTACGCGTTTTCATACAAAATATTTTATAACTCAAAAATTATGTTTTATATTTTGATAATTTTTTGGCAAAAATTAAATGAAGCTATAATCAACACAATAACAAATAATTAGAAGAGTGTTTTTTGTTTAAAGGAAATTATTCAATTTCAAAGTTCAGTCATAATAACGTTTAACTGTATCCATTACGCGTTTTCATACAAAATATTTTATAACTCAAAAATTATGTTTTATATTTCGATAATTTTTTGGCAAAACATAAATGGAGCTATAATCAACACAATAACAAATAATTAGAAGGGTGTTTTTTGTTTAAAGGAAATTATTCAATTTCAAAGTTCAGTCATAACGTTTAACTGTATCCATTACACGTTTTCATACAAAATATTTTATAACTCAAAAATTATGTTTTATATTTTGATAATTTTTTGGCAAAAAATAAATGGAGCTATAATCAACACAATAACAAATAATTAGAAGGGTGTTTTTGTTTAAAGGAAATTATTCAATCTCAAAGTTTAGACATAACGTTTAACTGTATCCATTACGCGTTTTCATACAAAATATTTTATAACTCAAAATTATGTTTTATATTTCGATAATTTTTTGGCAAAACATAAATGGAGCTATAATCAACACAATAACAAATAATTAGAAGGGTGTTTTTTGTTTAAAGGAAGTTATTCAATTTCAAAGTTCAGTCATAACGTTTAACTGTATCCATTACGCGTTTTCATAGAAAATATTTTAAAACTCAAAATCTATATTTTATAGTTCTATAATTTTTTGGCAAAACATAAATGGAGCTATAATCAACACAATAACAAATAATTAGAAGGGTGTTTTTTGTTTAAAGGAAATTATTCAATCTCAAAGTTTAGACATAACATTTAACTGTATCCATTACGCGTTTTCATACAAAATATTTTATAACTCAAAAATTATGTTTTATATTTTGATAATTTTTTGGCAAAACATAAATGGAGCTATAATCAACACAATAACAAATAATTAGAAGGGTGTTTTTTGTTTAAAGGAAATTATTCAATTTCAAAGTTCAGTCATAACGTTTAACTGTATCCATTACACGTTTTCATACAAAATATTTTATAACTCAAAAATTATATTTTATATTTTGATAATTTTTTGGCAAAAAATAAATGGAGCTATAATAAACACAATATCAAATAATTAAAAAGGTGTTTTTTGTGTAAAGAAAATTTTTCAATCTCAAAGTTTAGACATAACGTTTAACTGTATCCATTACGCGTTTTCATACAAAATATTTTATAACTCAAAAATTATGTCTTATATTTCGATAATTTTTTGGCAAAATAAATGGAGCTATAATCAACACAATAACAAATAATTAGAAGGGTGTTTATTGTTTAAAGGAAATTATTCAATTTCAAAGTTCAGTCATAACGTTTAACTGTATCCATTACACGTTTTCATACAAAATATTTTATAACTCAAAAATTATGTTTTATATTTTGATAATTTTTTGGCAAAACATATATGGAGCTATAATAAACACAATATCAAATAATTAAAAAGGTGTTTTTTGTGTAAAGAAAATTTTTCAATCTCAAAGTTTAGACATAACGTTTAACTGTATCCATTACGCGTTTTCATACAAAATATTTTATAACTCAAAAATTATGTCTTATATTTCGATAATTTTTTGGCAAAATAAATGGAGCTATAATCAACACAATAACAAATAATTAGAAGGGTGTTTATTGTTTAAAGGAAATTATTCAATTTCAAAGTTCAGTCATAACGTTTAACTGTATCCATTACACGTTTTCATACAAAATATTTTATAACTCAAAAATTATGTTTTATATTTTGATAATTTTTTGCCAAAAAATAAATGGAGCTATAATAAACACAATATCAAATAATTAAAAAGGTGTTTTTTGTGTAAAGAAAATTTTTCAATCTCAAAGTTTAGACATAACGTTTAACTGTATCCATTACGCGTTTTCATACAAAATATTTTATAACTCAAAAATTATGTCTTATATTTCGATAATTTTTTGGCAAAAAATAAATGGAGCTATAATCAACACAATAACAAATAATTAGAAGGGTGTTTTTTGTTTAAAGGAAGTTATTCAATTTCAAAGTTCAGTCATAACGTTTAACTGTATCCATTACGCGTTTTCATACAAAATATTTTATAACTCAAAAATTATGTTTTATATTTCGATAATTTTTTGGCAAAACATAAATGGAGCTATAATCAACACAATAACAAATAATTAGAAGGGTGTTTTTGTTTAAAGGAAATTATTCAATCTCAAAGTTTAGACATAACGTTTAACTGTATCCATTACGCGTTTTCATACAAAATATTTTATAACTCAAAAATTATGTTTTATATTTCGATAATTTTTTGGCAAAACATAAATGGAGCTATAATCAACACAATAACAAATAATTAGAAGGGTGTTTTTTGTTTAAAGGAAGTTATTCAATTTCAAAGTTCAGTCATAACGTTTAACTGTATCCATTACGCGTTTTCATACAAAATATTTTATAACTCAAAAATTATGTTTTATATTTTGATAATTTTTTGCCAAAAAATAAATGGAGCTATAATAAACACAATATCAAATAATTAAAAAGGTGTTTTTTGTGTAAAGAAAATTTTTCAATCTCAAAGTTTAGACATAACGTTTAACTGTATCCATTACGCGTTTTCATACAAAATATTTTATAACTCAAAAATTATGTCTTATATTTCGATAATTTTTTGGCAAAAAATAAATGGAGCTATAATCAACACAATAACAAATAATTAGAAGGGTGTTTTTTGTTTAAAGGAAGTTATTCAATTTCAAAGTTCAGTCATAACGTTTAACTGTATCCATTACGCGTTTTCATACAAAATATTTTATAACTCAAAAATTATGTTTTATATTTCGATAATTTTTTGGCAAAAAATAAATGGAGCTATAATCAACACAATAACAAATAATTAGAAGGGTGTTTTTGTTTAAAGGAAATTATTCAATCTCAAAGTTTAGACATAACGTTTAACTGTATCCATTACGCGTTTTCATACAAAATATTTTATAACTCAAAAATTATGTTTTATATTTCGATAATTTTTTGGCAAAACATAAATGGAGCTATAATCAACACAATAACAAATAATTAGAAGGGTGTTTTTTGTTTAAAGGAAGTTATTCAATTTCAAAGTTCAGTCATAACGTTTAACTGTATCCATTACGCGTTTTCATACAAAATATTTTATAACTCAAAAATTATGTTTTATATTTCGATAATTTTTTGGCAAAACATAAATGGAGCTATAATCAACACAATAACAAATAATTAGAAGGGTGTTTTTTGTTTAAAGGAAATTATTCAATCTCAAAGTTTAGACATAACATTTAACTGTATCCATTACGCGTTTTCATACAAAATATTTTATAACTCAAAAATTATGTTTTATATTTTGATAATTTTTTGGCAAAACATAAATGGAGCTATAATCAACACAATAACAAATAATTAGAAGGGTGTTTTTGTTTAAAGGAAATTATTCAATTTCAAAGTTCAGTGATAACGTTTAACTGTATCCATTACACGTTTTCATACAAAATATTTTATAACTCAAAATTATATTTTATATTTTGATAATTTTTGGCAAAAATAAATGGAGCTATAATAAACACAATATCAAATAATTAAAAGGTGTTTTTGTGTAAAGAAAATTTTTCAATCTCAAAGTTTAGACATAACGTTTAACTGTATCCATTACGCGTTTTCATACAAAATATTTTATAACTCAAAAATTATGTCTTATATTTCGATAATTTTTTGGCAAAATAAATGGAGCTATAATCAACACAATAACAAATAATTAGAAGGGTGTTTATTGTTTAAAGGAAATTATTCAATTTCAAAGTTCAGTCATAACGTTTAACTGTATCCATTACACGTTTTCATACAAAATATTTTATAACTCAAAAATTATGTTTTATATTTTGATAATTTTTTGGCAAAAAATAAATGGAGCTATAATAAACACAATATCAAATAATTAAAAAGGTGTTTTTTGTGTAAAGAAAATTTTTCAATCTCAAAGTTTAGACATAACGTTTAACTGTATCCATTACGCGTTTTCATACAAAATATTTTATAACTCAAAATTATGTCTTATATTTCGATAATTTTTGGCAAAATAAATGGAGCTATAATCAACACAATAACAAATAATTAGAAGGGTGTTTATTGTTTAAAGGAAATTATTCAATTTCAAAGTTCAGTCATAACGTTTAACTGTATCCATTACACGTTTTCATACAAAATATTTTATAACTCAAAAATTATGTTTTATATTTTGATAATTTTTTGCCAAAAAATAAATGGAGCTATAATAAACACAATATCAAATAATTAAAAAGGTGTTTTTTGTGTAAAGAAAATTTTTCAATCTCAAAGTTTAGACATAACGTTTAACTGTATCCATTACGCGTTTTCATACAAAATATTTTATAACTCAAAAATTATGTCTTATATTTCGATAATTTTTTGGCAAAAAATAAATGGAGCTATAATCAACACAATAACAAATAATTAGAAGGGTGTTTATTGTTTAAAGGAAATTATTCAATCTCAAAGTTTATACATAACGTTTAACTGTATTCATTGCGCGTTTTCATACAAAATATTTTATAACTCAAAAATTATGTTTTTATTTTCGATAACTTTTTTCCAATAAATAAACAACGCTATAATTAACACAATATTAAATAATTGGAAAGGTGTTTTTTGTTTAAAATAAATGAATTAATTTCAAAATTTAGCCATAACGTTTCACCGTATCTGCTACGCGTCTTCACGTAAAATATTTTCTAACTAAAAAAGCAAATTTTTTATTTTGATAATATTTTTGCAGTAAATAAATAAATTTATAATCAACACAATATCAAATAATTAAAGAGGCGTTTTTTGTTTAAAATATTCAATTCCAAAGTTTCACCTTAACGCTTCACCGTATTCGTTGCGCGTCTACACATAAAATATTTTATAACTCAAAAATTATGTTTTATATTTCGATAATTTTTTGGCAAAACATAAATAGAGCTATAATCAACACAATAACAAATAATTAGAAGGGTGTTTTTTGTTTAAAGGAAATTATTCAATTTCAAAGTTCAGTCATAACGTTTAACTGTATCCATTACGCGTTTTCATACAAAATATTTTATAACTCAAAAATTATGTTTTATATTTCGATAATTTTTTGGCAAAACATAAATGGAGCTATAATCAACACAATAACAAATAATTAGACGGTTTTTTTTTTGTTTAAAGGAAATTATTCAATTTCAAAGTTCAGTCATAACGTTTAACTGTATCCATTACACGTTTTCATACAAAATATTTTATAACTCAAAAATTATGTTTTATATTTTGATAATTTTTTGGCAAAAAATAAATGGAGCTATAATAAACACAATATCAAATAATTAAAAAGGTGTTTTTTGTGTAAAGAAAATTTTTCAATCTCAAAGTTTAGACATAACGTTTAACTGTATCCATTACGCGTTTTCATACAAAATATTTTATAACTCAAAATTATGTCTTATATTTCGATAATTTTTGGCAAAAAAATAAATGGAGCTATAATCAACACAATAACAAATAATTAGAAGGGTGTTTTTTGTTTAAAAGAAATTATTCAATTTCAAAGTTCAGTCATAACGTTTAACTGTATCTATTACGTGTCTTGATCTAAAATGTTTTATAACTCAAAAAGTATGTTTTTTATTTTGATAATCTTTTTGCAATAAATAAATGGAGCTATAATCAACACAATATCAAATAATTAAAAAGGTGTTTTTTGTTTAAAGGAAATTATTCAATTTCAAAGTTTAGTCATAACGTTTAACTGTATCCATTACGCGTTTTCATACAAAATATTTTATAACTCAAAAATTATGTTTTATATTTTGATAATTTTTTGGCAAAAATTAAATGAAGCTATAATCAACACAATAACAAATAATTAGAAGAGTGTTTTTTGTTTAAAGGAAATTATTCAATTTCAAAGTTCAGTCATAATAACGTTTAACTGTATCCATTACGCGTTTTCATACAAAATATTTTATAACTCAAAAATTATGTTTTATATTTCGATAATTTTTTGGCAAAACATAAATGGAGCTATAATCAACACAATAACAAATAATTAGAAGGGTGTTTTTTGTTTAAAGGAAATTATTCAATTTCAAAGTTCAGTCATAACGTTTAACTGTATCCATTACACGTTTTCATACAAAATATTTTATAACTCAAAAATTATGTTTTATATTTTGATAATTTTTTGGCAAAAAATAAATGGAGCTATAATCAACACAATAACAAATAATTAGAAGGGTGTTTTTGTTTAAAGGAAATTATTCAATCTCAAAGTTTAGACATAACGTTTAACTGTATCCATTACGCGTTTTCATACAAAATATTTTATAACTCAAAAATTATGTTTTATATTTCGATAATTTTTTGGCAAAACATAAATGGAGCTATAATCAACACAATAACAAATAATTAGAAGGGTGTTTTTTGTTTAAAGGAAGTTATTCAATTTCAAAGTTCAGTCATAACGTTTAACTGTATCCATTACGCGTTTTCATACAAAATATTTTATAACTCAAAAATTATGTTTTATATTTCGATAATTTTTTGGCAAAACATAAATGGAGCTATAATCAACACAATAACAAATAATTAGAAGGGTGTTTTTTGTTTAAAGGAAATTATTCAATCTCAAAGTTTAGACATAACATTTAACTGTATCCATTACGCGTTTTCATACAAAATATTTTATAACTCAAAAATTATGTTTTATATTTCGATAATTTTTTGGCAAAACATAAATGGAGCTATAATCAACACAATAACAAATAATTAGAAGGGTGTTTTTTGTTTAAAGGAAATTATTCAATTTCAAAGTTCAGTCATAACGTTTAACTGTATCCATTATACGTTTTCATACAAAATATTTTATAACTCAAAAATTATGTTTTATATTTTGATAATTTTTTGGCAAAAAATAAATGGAGCTATAATAAACACAATATCAAATAATTAAAAAGGTGTTTTTTGTGTAAAGAAAATTTTTCAATCTCAAAGTTTAGACATAACGTTTAACTGTATCCATTACGCGTTTTCATACAAAATATTTTATAACTCAAAAATTATGTCTTATATTTCGATAATTTTTTGGCAAAATAAATGGAGCTATAATCAACACAATAACAAATAATTAGAAGGGTGTTTATTGTTTAAAGGAAATTATTCAATTTCAAAGTTCAGTCATAACGTTTAACTGTATCCATTACACGTTTTCATACAAAATATTTTATAACTCAAAAATTATGTTTTATATTTTGATAATTTTTTGGCAAAAAATAAATGGAGCTATAATAAACACAATATCAAATAATTAAAAAGGTGTTTTTTGTGTAAAGATAATTTTTCAATCTCAAAGTTTAGACATAACGTTTAACTGTATCCATTACGCGTTTTCATACAAAATATTTTATAACTCAAAAATTATGTCTTATATTTCGATAATTTTTTGGCAAAAAATAAATGGAGCTATAATCAACACAATAACAAATAGTTAGAAGGGTGTTTATTGTTTAAAGGAAATTATTCAATCTCAAAGTTTATACATAACGTTTAACTGTATTCATTGCGCGTTTTCATACAAAATATTTTATAACTCAAAAATTATGTTTTTATTTTCGATAACTTTTTTGCAATAAATAAACAACGCTATAATTAACACAATATTAAATAATTGGAAAGGTGTTTTTTGTTTAAAATAAATGAATTAATTTCAAAATTTAGCCATAACGTTTCACCGTATCTGCTACGCGTCTTCACTTAAAATATTTTCTAACTAAAAAAGCAAATTTTTTATTTTGATAATATTTTTGCAGTAAATAAATAAATTTATAATCAACACAATATCAAATAATTAAAGGGGCGTTTTTTGTTTAAAATATTCAACTCCAAAGTTTCACCTTAACGCTTCACCGTATTCGTTGCGCGTCTACACATAAAATATTCTCAAAAAGTATGTTTTTTATTTTGATAATTTTTTTGCAATAGATAAATGGGGCTATAATCAACAAAATATCAAATAATTGAAAGAGTGTTTTTCGTTTAAAGGAAATTATTCAATCTCAAAGTTTAACCATAACGTTTAACTGTATCCATTACAAAATATTTTAGGTGAAGGCGCGTAATGTATACAGTTAAATGTTATGACTGAATTTAATAATTTTCTTTAAACAAAAAACACCACTCCAATTATTTGATATTGTGTTGATTATAGCTCAATTTTATTTATTCCAAAACAGTTGTCTGGTGGTTCACTCCAGTGGCATTTTCACATTTGCATTGACATTGTTTATTTTACAATGTTTTAAGTTGTGGGTTTTGCCCGCCATATATTCAAAACTTAGGTATAAAATCAGTTTGCCAACGTTTCTACCTTTATAGCAATTTAGAATATATATTGTATAATGAGTAAGGAATGGTTGTCACTGCCAACGAGTATAAAACCGAGCCGAAGGCGAAGTTGGCAATTCGTACGAGTTGGCAATACACATTCCTTACGAATTATACACTATACTTTTTCTACGACTCTATATTAAAATTGTAATCAAAGTTAAGCAGAATTTTACGAAAAAAAATAACACAGAAAATAAATAAACTAATTAAAAAATTTGTGTGGGTAATACCTAAAATCACAATTAAAAAATTATGTCAAAACATGTATTTATTCTATATCAACTTGTCAACGTTTATACTACAAGTTATGTGTTACTATTATTTAATCCTTGTCTTTTAGACACTCATCTCTAGTTAGAGAAATGGTGAGTATAATTTACTTCTCTAAATATCTGCAACTTTAGTTAACTTCAAATAATTTAGTATTTGAATTTTTTTAAATACATTAATTTGAAGCAAAACTTAATATGATGAGCTGGATTAGTTTAATAAGTACTAATGATTCAGTGACAGGATTTTGCTTTTGCAGCCAGTAAATATAATAAATGTATTCATGCCGAAGTCTGAATCGTTAACAATGCCGTCAAGTTCCGACAAATGTTGATATGTGATTCAGTGCTTTTGCTTATAATTACATCTAAATATGTAATTTTTTCAATGTTTAAACCTGTGGATTGCATTAGTCTTGTAACAATTGATTGTTTTTATGTTTATCTTATGTTATTTATAATAAGGTGAGTCCAAAGTGTTTGTGATTGAATTAATTACTTAATCTGTTTATAACATTGCAAAAATCCGATAAATTACTGTTAACATTTCCTTCCCATCAAAAGCAAACTCTGCAAGAAAACAAGTAGTTAAGTTGCAAATTAGAAATCTTTATTTATTCTAATTACCTTGAAATTCTAAAATATAATTACATTTCGTTACAAGAAAGTCACCACCCAGAGATCAACGTTTACGAATATAACCTAAGATATGTAATTTATAAAACACTTATTTTACGCTATAAAATTAATGCAATACCTTCCATATCACACTCAATGATTTCGTTTTCAAATTTTATAATTTGTGATGCTGAGAATATTTGTAAAAGTCTTCTAAATTATGTTTTCATAATTCATTATCCTGTACGTTAATAGGTTTGACCTGTACGGAAATGAAATTAGACAATCACAATGCACAACGTTGTCTAATCGCAATTTAACATACAATGTATCGTATTATCTGTTAGTCGTAGAAAAATTATTATTTTGATATAGTAAAGTTACACTATGAGATGGCTCTGCCATCATATTTTGTTCATGTTACTCAAATCATTTATTAATATAAAGCTATAGTTCTGTGAAAGCATATTTGAAACTATATTACAGTGCTCTAACACTTCTGAAAAGTCCCAAAAAGACGAAACGACCGTCCGATGGGTCAGTTTACCTTAATACCTTATAATGTTTATACAGATATAAAATCTACGTCTATGGCAATTTACAAATAACATAATCCTTCTGAAAACTTTTCTTGTTAACAATTTCTGGTTTTTGTATTGTTAGTTTAGTCACAGAGAGACTCTAGATTGATAGGCATTTTCCTTTTTGCTGTTTTGAGAAGAAATTTGAGCAAAACAACGATGGGTAGACTCAAACATGCTAACAATAGTTACGAGTTTTCTGGAATTTTATTTATAATAAAACATACAAATATAATATTACCTGTAAGGCTTTTACCAAGTTTTAGAAAGCTTTGAAATAATATTAAATTACATTTCATTAAAATTTTGTAAAAAACGCAAATTTGATTTTATTAATAAACGAATTTCGTTTTCAACTTAATAAACATTCTTTAAAATGTTTAAACATACATTTAAGTGTAATTAAAAGATTAAAGAGAATATTAATAAACCGTTGAAAGTTCTAAGTGATTGACTATCAACAATAATGAAATAAACACTGTCAGTTTAAAATACCATAAGCAATTCAACGAAGTTGCTTTCAGAAACTTCGTTTTCACAAAGCAGTTATTTTCAATGTTTATTATCCCTTAGGAATAAGAATTTAGAAGTTTATCAAAAATTAATTTTTAGTGAAACGTAAAGGTACGCAGTATAATTTGAATAATTAAAATATATTTAAATTACGAAACTAAATTCTAATAGAAAAATATTTTGTAAAATTTATATGACAGAAGAAGAAAACGATGAAGCAAGAAACGTTCTAGAAGTATTTGCACCTTTTTCTTCTAAATTTACAATAAAAAGTTCATTTTTTAGTAAAAACCTCTCCTTTTTAAATTATTATTGACATTGATATTTATATAAAACGCATAATAAAATTAGAAACAATCAATTTAAGTTTTGCTGTACGGTAACCATTTAATTCTGGTAGTGTTGACTTCAATACAAATCTAATAGACTGAGTAGTGTTTTAATTAGAATTTGTTTCTAGAAATAAAAGTATTATCTAAATTAACAACGATTGTGGGTTTTAGGTGGTGCATTTCTGAAAAAAAATGTCACACTCATATAGACTGTATTTGTCTATCAAGCGTATCTCTCTGTCTTATATTAAAATAAAAAGCGTCATATCAACATTTTACGAAACTTACGACAGTAGTAATTTCTAAAAATACTTTTAAACAAAATCAGTACAAAGCTGTTTTATATTTTAAATGTATTTTGATTCTTATACGTTTTGCATCAAGTTGTAAATAATAAATTTTCTTTTGGGAACGGTAAGGACGACAACTTGTATAATAAAATTGAAGACAAAATAAACCAAATACGACTTTATCACAACGCCAATTGTTATTTTGTATATTGACAAGTTTTAATAAACATTTTTTATATTAAATTGTGCAAATAAAAGTTGTTCTTGAAACAAAAACAGGAAGAAGTTAAATAATTAGATATTGATTTATGTTTATCTAGATTTAGATACAAAATACGATTAAATGACAGTTTTGTTGTATTTACGCATAAAAATGCATTTACATTGTACAGTCGTAATTATAAGTACTAATTAAGGACTAATTACTGGTGCTTCATTTAGTAGAAACAAAAAATTTCACTTTCAGTTAATCCTTTTAATGCTGAGCTTTGACGTTTAAACGAAACTTAAATTTAAAGTCTAGTAGGTTTAAATTTAAATTTCCCAGAAAACTAATCCGTATTGTATACATATAATTACATTCCGCGATTTATCAAAATACAGCTAGATACTGCCTGCACACTCTTCTTTGAGTTGCCTCCTCTACTCGTGCAATTCTTATTTTTCGTTCTCACATCCCAACAATAAAGTTTACAAAAACGTTTTGTGCACATAAATATTCTCAATAAATTGTTTAAAACCTCTGCCGACTCGTTTATTTTATTGAAAAAGGAAACCTGTTTATCTTTGTATGTACTGTTGAACAACAATTTTCGCGCACTTCGTCGTGAAAGGTGGATATTTGTCATGAGCGGTTTATACATTAGATACGTGTAATATCTAAGATAAAAATAGAAACATATATCTTATGCTTTCTTTTCTGGTAAACGTTTTATTCAATATGTTTCATCTTAAATGGTAAAGACTATAAACGTAGGAAAAGTTAGCCCCCTTATATATATATATATATATATGACAATCCCAATCACTATGATTGTCGTTGATATAGGAAGATATAGCTTTACCTAAAACACGGTTAACTCTCTCGGTGGGGTTAACTTGAGGGTGATATTTGGCGTTTAACCAAATTTTCTGAACCTTGATTTTAGTTAGAAAATTATTAAATTCTTTAGAAACAAATTGCGATCCATTATCAAACATAACTAATTGAGGAAGATGTTAAAAACTTGTTCTCGCAGAAACTTGATAATTGGTTTTGTGGTAGCGATTCGAAGAGGTTGAACCATAACAAATTTAGTAAATCAATCAGTCACTACAAACAAATATTTATTTCCCTTTTTACTTCTGGCCCATCAAATCCATACTAACTAACTGAAACGGAAAACTAAAATCTTTTTCTTTTCCCATAAACCATAAAGTGTTTTCACTTTTGTAAGCTGCACAAATTTTGCAACCTTTAATGTATTTACTGACAGAGACTTTTAGCTTAGGCCAATAATACAAATCGGTTATTTTAGCCATAATTTTAGAAACGCCCAAATGAGAAGAGGTAGGGCCATCGTGACACTGTTGTAGAATCTTGGTACGGTTAGGAAAAGGAACAACTAATTTCCAATCGGGTAAGTTTTATTCCAAAGGTAAGAAAGAAGTTAGATACTTTTACAAAAATTGCCCGTCGACTTTAAAGAACGAATATTGATCCGGGTTTGACAAAACCTTATTAATCATATCAAGGTACCATTCATCAGGAGAAAAAGTAGACAAGTCTATAGAATATACGGCACGAGATAACGCATCAGGCACAATGTTTTGTTTTCCTGACCGATGTAAAATATTAAAAGTAAACTGAGACAAGCGAAGGCTCCATCTCGATAGACGACCTGTTGGTTCCCTTAAATTATTCAACCATTTCAAAGCAGCACAATCCATAATAACGGTAAACTGAGTACCTTCAACGTACCCACGAAAATGCTCTATTCCATAAATAACACCAAGTAATTCTCGTTCTGTAGCGGAATACTTCTTTTCAGCAGACGTTAACGTACAACTTGAAAAAGATATAGGATGTTGCAAACCATCATTCAAACCTTGAAATAATACAGCACCTAACGCTACATCACTAGCATCAGTTTGAATGAAAAACTCACGACTAAAATCTGGAGAGGCAAGAATGGGAGCTGACGTAATACGACATTTAATTTCCTGGAAAGCAATTTAAGCTTCATCGGACCACGCTATAATTTGACGCTTACATTTTCCTTTAAGGAGAGAAGTAATTGACGCAGACAAAGCAGCATAGTCTTTAATGAAACGACGATAGTAACCAATAAGTCCGCATACTCGTCTTATTTCAGTTGTGTTTCTAGGCGTGGGAAAATTTACAATGTCGGAAACTTTACTAGGATCAGTACGTAAACCCTCTTTATCAACTACGAAACCCAAAAATAAAAGAGACGGTCGACAAAATTGACATTTTTCGAAATTTATTGTAAAGCCAGCTTTCTTTAAACATGATGCAACTGAACGTAGGGTACCGATATGTGCTTCAAAAGTAGAAAACGCGTCGAGGTAAACAAAAATTTGATCCAATAAAACAGCACCTAATACACGATCCATAACACGCTGTAATGTTTGTGGGCTGTTTGACAAACCAAAATGCATAACTACAAATTCAAACAGGCCTTTGCCAGGAACACAAAAAGCAGTTTTGGCACATGAAGATCTTTCCAACGGAATTTGCCAGAAAGCTTTACGAAGATCTATAGAACTTATGTATTTTGCATCACGTAGACGATTTAGGATAGCATCAGTACGAGGTAATGGGTACGAATCATTCTTTGTAACAGTATTAAGACGACGAGCATCATAGCAAGCTTTAAGTTCGCCATTTTCTTTTTTACTAATAAGACTGGACTACTCCAAGGACTATTTGATTCACGAATAACACCTAGCTTCAACATTTCATCATTCTCTTTATGTAAATGTGATTGCATGGCAGGAGACAAAAGGTATTGTCTTTGTTTAAAAGGTGTCTCACCGGTATCAACGTAGTGTTCAGCTAAATTAGTACGACCGAGTTTATTACAAACTAACTCACTAAACTGAGAAACGGTTTCTTGAAGTGAAAGCTGTTGTTTATAAGAGAGAGTTTCCTTATCACAAACAGTAACTATAGGAGAGATAGAGACTGAATCAGATAAATCAGAATTGCTTTGACTATACGATAAGGAACTAAAAACTTTATTCTGTAAATCTAAACGAATAGCAAAAAGGGAACCAAAATCCATACCAAGAATGATTGACTGAGTGATAGAAGGAAGTACAAGTAACTCTACAACTTTATGGACTTTGTTCAAAGTAATCGGTAATAGAATTTTTCCTTGACAGATTTGAGACGAACCATCAGCCTATGAACTTGCAAGTTTGAAGATAAAATATTGTATGTAATATCATGTGAACGTAAAAAACTAAGTCCTGATTCACCAATGACGGAAACAGAGGCACCACTGTCTAATAAACAAGGTAACGGAAAACCGCAAATATACAACGTAAGGTAGACACGGTTATCAAAAGGTAACGAAGTAGCTACAGGAGAAATCATTTTAGAAGAAGTCATAAAGGAATTCACTGTGAGTAACCAGTTATTCCATTCCTCAACGGGAATAGAGTGCGCAGACTGACGAAGTTTTTTTTTTATTGAAATGTTTTGTCAAGACGTTATTGCATTTATTGAATGATTGTAGAAGTATTTGATGTCGTACCGGCGGGGATTTGAGATTGATTCGGCACGGCACCGCGGTGCACGTTTTTTGAATTGCACGTAGGGCAGGAAGAACTGTAGACATTTTTATGGCCACAACGATAACAAAAGACAGTTTTTGAATCGGTACATGCACGATGAGAATGCCCGACACGAGAACCATTCCAACACTTACTTGATGGTAAAGGTACGGAAGCATTAACTTCATTAACTAAAAACGGTATATCTTTTACTGAGAGACAAGCTAAATCAGGTTCCAATAGACTAGAATGACGAGAAGGAGGAGGTTTATATTTCTCTTGCCGCAATTTTAATTCTTGAACGCGACGACAATAATCTTTTAATTCTTTTAAAGTTTGAATATTTTGTAAAGTGTCGTGATCCGCAAAGAAAGGATTTAAATTTCTGATTATTTGTTGCACTACTTCATTATCAGACGGTTGTTGGCTTAATCGTTTGATAAGTGCTTCGACAGCAATCATGTACAAAATAACATTTTCTTGAGGGCCTTGAGTACGATTGTGAATTTCTGTACGCAAGTCTGTACGCTTAAGACATTTAACTAATTCGTCCCAATTGGAAACATCATTTTTAATATTACGGTACCACTGTAAAGCGGAACCAGTAAATAAATTTCTAGCTGAAATAAACAAATTAGCGTAACTAACATGTCTAGCAACACACAAATCTTCGACTTGTTCAAGGAAGGACATAAAACTATCTTTAGAATTCAACCCAGCAAAACTAATGTTCCACTTATAAGGTATTTGTTTCGGAAGAGAAGATAGCGTAGGTACGGTAACGGAATGACAATCAGGAGTCATAGCATCAGTACGCTCCAAAAGAAGTCCTTCAAATAACATTAAGTCAGATATAAAACCAGCAATGTCAGCTTTATCGTTTTCATCACAAGAAGAAAAAAGATTAATTCGATTAGTTACTTGTAACAAACGAGATTTAATGCGATGACAATCATTAGCTGTAGGTGCTTCATTTGGATTGTCAGGAATTAATAACTTATGAAGATCATCAATAGTTTCTTTAATTTCAGCAGTATTGGTTTTGGAATCTAAAGGTACAACATAACTAACTGGACCGGAAATTTTTTCTTGGGCAAGTGCACCACGTAATTGAATACGACGAAAATCTTGAGTCTTTTGAGGACTAATACTTCGAATAAGCAACTCAAAACAGAGTTTATGTTGTTTCAAATGATTAGGCTCCATAATTGACGAGTACTTAATTCATAAAGTAACTAAATTATAAAACTTAGTGTACGAAACAATAAACAACAAAAACAAGGCCCCACGTTTTGGGCGCCAAAGTGTAACGTACCTTAATCTTAACCAGGCTGAGCTCAGATTTTGGTGTTGAGACTACTAAAGGGAAGTGAGAACATTTTCAGGGTTGTTTTGTTGCTTGTCTGCCAAAGAAAATAAAATCAACAAACAAATTCAAAAAAAAAACATAGATGGGCGCCAGTGAATTTATTCAAAGAAAAAATTCACAAAACCTTAGAGGTAAATAGAAATCAACTACAAATATAAACCAAATAAATAACAAATTATAAAGCAAACATTTAAAATGAAACACAAATATACAACAATAAATAAACAGAAAAGAAAGGGTTAAATACCCTGAAATCATTATTACTTACACTTAATTCGGCTTTAGAATCCTTTACAAAGCCAATAACTAAACGGTAAACTAAAGTAAATACAAATGTCAGTTACGCAAATTTGTACTAATTACTTTAACCCTAATAATCATAAATTTTGACAAATCGGTAAAATTCTTTTAAATATGTAATTTACATACAAACGAACGACATCGATGTAATTAGCAGTGTTCACATATTATCCATAAAGTAACGTTGTGGCTATGTATTGTCGTTTGAAGCACATATAACCGATAAGTACTTAATCGGTTCAAAATAAATAGTAAAAAAAATTTTTATAACTTACAGTAATCACTGTTCTTCAAATTTATAAGCAACGCAATAGCTGCAGAGTTGAAATGATAATTTCTTCCCGTGCACTGATGATCCACTTTACATCATATGCAATTATTATTATTTTTCTTATCAAAACGCAACGCAGTATTTAAGGAATAAATAAAATTAAGGAAGACGGTCCTCAACTAACAATTTCCATTAAACTGTACATACAACACCATAATCTCGTCATGTCTAAAACTTCTTTTTTCTTATTTTTTTGACAAGCAAAAAAAAAACAATCTCCTTTCATTTTTTTTTTAAACCGAGAACGTGTGATAAACGGGCACGTTACAGCACATCATCTTGAATTAGTGACAGACTTGCTGAAGCTCTCAACTTTGTTAGAGAAATTAAAAGAATCAAGTGCATTTTGATCAAATCAACATGAAATTATAATTTTGTAAAAACTACAAAAGATTACTGGGCATTTTATTCCTTCTCATTCGCCACATTTCGGTGGATAATGGGAAGCCGAAGTCAAACCTATTAAATTTTATTTGGAACGAATAACTGCTAACGCCTAACTGTTAAGGAGTATTATACTCTGCTTGTGCAAATTGAGACAGTTTTAAATACCTGTTCTATAAGTTCTTTATCAAATGATACAAATCATTTTCACCATTTAACTCTTGCGCATTTCCTAATTGAAAGCGAACTTACTTATTTACTAGAAGACAGTGTAATAGAAGTTCAAGACAATCGGCTTAGCAAACACCAACATATTCAAAAAAATTGTCAACATTGGAATAAAGAGTACATTCATAAACTTCAAGTTCGAAAACCAGCTACAAGGACCTCGTCGAAAAGGCGGCGTTCCTTCTTTAAAATGAAAGCTTAGTTAGTATTCAAACAGCGAATGGTACAGTGATAAAACGCGCTATGTGTAATTACCAATAAATACTTTTAGTTAATCTAAAGAACATAAAGTGTAGTGTTTAGAATTAGTGAAAGTGACTATAATATCGTATATTGATTTCTTGAAACCAATGTTTTAAACTTACTGTGTTTGTAATACCAACGTATTTTTATTGCGCGTAAAAACAACCAGTATCATACGAAAATCGTATTGAATTAAATTTTATTAATTACACTGGTCTGCAAAAAAATATTTTTTATCGAGCCCTGACACTATTCCGGGTGATTCTTATGTAGAATGACGTCCTGAATCCAAATATGTCTTCCGTTTTCTTCCATCACCCACCATTTTCGAGGGAGCCCCAAATCTTTTATTTTACCACTTTTCGATAAATTAATTATAATTTATTTATCGAACGATAATAATAATTATAATAATTATTATACTAATAAATATATGGACATGACTTTAATTTAAATGGGAAAAAGAACTATTTTAGCTATAAACAGTAATAAATAAAAAGATATTCATCGTTACTTAGTGCTTGCTTTCCTTTTATACCCTGAGGTACAGCTCTCTCGTTTCAAAAAGCAGCAGTACTCCGCCAACATGCTTGCATTCCACTTCCCTGAAAATCTCTTCTTCAGCTTAGCGATGTCTTGATGGAACCGTTCCCCGTATTCATCCGAGACTGCTCCTAAATTTTCAGGGAAAAAGTCCAGATGCGAGTGAAGGAAGTGAGCTTTAAGAGACATGTTACATTCTATGTCCTTGTACGCTAAAAGCAGTTCCTTGACGTGAGCGACATAATCTTCACTTTTGTGGTTACCCAGGAAGTTCTTACAAACGTTTTGAAATGCAAGCCAAGCTCGTTTTTCTTTTCGATTTAGGTGTTCAATAAACGTCGAATCTTGGAAGAGTTGTCTAATCTGGGGACCAACAAAAACGCCTTCTTTGATTTTAGCTTCGCTAAGACGAGAAAATTTAGTTTTCAAAAATTGAAATGCGTCACCTGTCTTGTCTACTGCTTTCACAGACTGCGTGATTAATCCAAATTTGATGTGTAAAGGTGGTAAGTAAATATTTTCCTTCGGAACCAAAGGATTGTGGGTGACATTTTTCTGACCAGGAATAAGATTTTCTCGCAGAGGCCAGTCCCGTACGATGTAATGTTTATCTCGGGTTCGCCTATCCCATTCACAAAGGAAACAGCAATATTTTGTGAATCCTGATTGCAGGCCCGTGAGTAGAGCAACAACTCTTAAGTCAGCGCAAAGTTTTCACTTATAATCATGATAACTAACCCGTACAAAGTCGCCGTTACTAAAAAAAGTCCCGTAGATCGGCCGATGTCTGACTTGGCCAGGCATCGGACTATTCATATTGGCCCGATCCTGGTTATCCATCAACATCGATAATGAAATTCATTAAATTGGTTTCAGTCTTGCATCGATTTTATAGGTTACATTTAATGTTATTTAATTTTTTAACTTTATTAAAAGCTAAATAATTAAACAATTTAATTCAAAATGTCCAAAGCATACCATCGCGTAAAAAAATTTCGAGAATTTAAAAGAAGTGGTAATAATAGTGTAAATAATCAAAAGAAAAACAATTTATCTTTAAATATAAGTAATACACACATCAGTAACTGCAGCAGTGGTAATATAAAAACGCAAAATAAACTTAATAGTTACAATAACATTATAAACAATAACAATATTGATGAAAACAGTGATAGAGACAGTAAAAGTGTTATTAATGAAAATACTGACTTAAATGTAAATTTTCAAAAAAAACTCAGGCAGTGGGCACTGAAAACTTAAATAGCCTTCAATTAAATGTAATATCTGAATTATTCATTCTGTTAAGAGATGAAGGCCATCCTACGCTACCAAAAACAGTACAGGCAATGTTAAGCCTTCAACAGTCAAATGGCGTCTACAAGTATTTAGGTATCGCAAATGGACTCAACAGAATTATTTTTCCAAATCTATTTATTGAAGACACAATTGAAGTATTGATCCATATCGATGGTTCATATTTAGTTGCTACTATTTGCCAATTCTGGGTTGCCACGATTTGCCAACTCTTGGTTACCACGCGCGATTCAAACTTAGTTGCCGCGCTTGGTTGATACTTGATTGCCACGCTTGGCATGGCGTTATCATTCGCCGTATTAGCCAGACCTGGTCAGCTACGTTTACTAGCTTTGGTCGATGCTTAAATACTGGACGCCAGTTCTCCCCCAGTAATGGGCCACTTCTCATTCTTTGTATGGGAATTTTATCAAGGATTCTGAAGATGTTTTCGTACGTTTCCTTCATATCAACAGAGTATGCAACTGGAACTGATGGGAAGTCGTTCCCATTTGCCAACAAGACAACTTTTAAGCTTGTTTTTGATGATTTTATAAACAGTCTCCATTTGTCTGAGTCACATGGCATCTGTAGCTCTGTCATCAATAAATTTACATTAAGGCAGAACACTAAACCTTTATCTTCTGAGAAAAGACATTTCAGGGTTGTTCGTCTGGTCCTGTAAGAAGATAGTTTTACTCCCTTTTCTAAGAGATTCCACTGTTGAAGTCGCGATCCTAGGAGCTGAGATTTAGTCTTGGGTAACTGCAAATCCCTGACAAGATCATTTAATTCCGATTGAGTGACGAGGTGAGGTTGCCGAGAAACTAAATCTGCGGAATACTCTTCATCATCATTGAACGTATCATTCAAAGCCCCAGGTTGTGGCTCAGAGTCTTTTAAATCAATTTCCGGCTCTAGAGTATAAGTGTTTGGGGGCTCTGGGATTGGCAAAGTATCGTTATGAGGAACAGGTCTTAGAGCTGACGGAATATTGGGATACTGAATTGTATGCTTACTTTTGCTCGAAAACCCGACGGTGGAAGTCATACAAAAGTAACAATCTGTAAGATGACAGCGAGGTAAGGCAAACTGATGGAGCCCAAGTCTTGTCCTGGTCACCAACTTGACAATCAAAGTACAATTTATAAACTGTTTTAACAAGCGGAGAAAGGGGGTTTCGTTGCGCTTTTAAAGTTAATTCCCCGCAGACATAGCAGAAGCTATCGGGATGATTTTTACACTCGCGTGGCATAATTAAACAGTAATTCAACGCCCGACATTAACCACAAATCACACTTAGTCACTTGAAAAAATCCGGAGTAAAAGTAGTTTTACTGTTTTACACAAATGAACAAAAATGAACACAAAATCCAACACGTTTAAAACGTCGACAAGTTAACTCTGCAACAACTATAGAAGTACTGATCGAAGCAGTTAAGCAAACAATGTAATATCATATAATGAGAAGAGTAATGCAAGTTCAAGCCTGTAGAAAATTCCTGTTCAAACCTGCATGTGGTATTGAGATCGCCAGTGTCGTGCAGTGAATCTTCCTAACTGTTTATTGATATTTTTTTACTGTTCTTATATATTTTTATTTTATTGTTGTTTCTATATACATTTTATAGCAAAACTTTTGCCATATACTTTGGCAGAAATTTTATTACCTGCTTTGGGATGTTTAACGGCTATAAGTTATAATTCTAAAAGAAAATGCAAAAAATAAAATAAAAATGGGGTCCCCCCAAAATAGGTGGGTGATGAGTAAAAACGGAGCTCATTTTTGGATTCAGGAGGTCATTTTACATAAGAATCGTCAAGAATGGTATCAGGGCCGATTTTCATGCAGACCAGTGTTATCTATATTTGGTATCTGTTAAGACTTATTAATGTTAAGTATTTAAGTGTACATTAAATATGTGCGCATCATAAGCATGCGCTTGTGTACGTTTTCTTTTTTTTTGTAAGTAGGGGAAAGATTCCTCAAAATGAGTTGTTGTTGTAAGTTACATGTACAGAACGTAACGCTTTGTGTACAATCAACAATAAATCAATTAAAAGTGATTTAATTTCATTAAACAAACAAACAAACAAAAATACTAACAATCAATCAACAGTATCTATCGTAGATACTTTTTAAGATATTCTCTAAAGATACAAAAAATAAACTTATAACAAAACTAATCAGCACATATGGAACAATTTATTTTTATTAGAAACATCATTTTACATTACATCATATACGAGTTTATCTCTTGATATGTGTAATAATAATAAAACTAATTATGTTATTTAAATCTTTGTCTTCTGCTATAATTTTTTTATCAATCACTACTTTTTTACCAATTTATTTAA
The DNA here is from genome assembly GCA_035610365.1 of Aquatica leii. NCBI lineage: Eukaryota > Metazoa > Arthropoda > Insecta > Coleoptera > Lampyridae > Aquatica > Aquatica leii. Next base: position 33,138,626 of record CM069439.1, read on the forward strand.
ACTAAAAATGTATTTGTACACAGTAATATAAGAAGTACATAGACAGATAAAATGGACATGTACAGGTAGAAACTGCAGGACGTGGTCACAGTCTAAGAAATAAACCCAACTTATGAGCGTATACAATAAACATTTTAATCTTCCAGGTAAATAAATAAAGTACATTACATTTTTACGTTACACTTTCTTATTTACTTTTCACGTACTGAAAACTCAAAACTCCTTTAGTTCAGTTATATACCTATATCGTTTTCGTAATAAGTATATATCATTTGTCTGTCTCTATATGTGATGAAAAAAGCGATACAAAATTATAGAAACTAACGCCACATTATTTACTTGGAAAATTAAAATGTTTATTGCATGCTCATAAGTTGTTTTTTTTCTTAGATGTAACCATATCCTTCAATTCCTACACGTTCATTTTCACAGTACATGACTGTACAAGTTTGTGTTTGATTGAAACCACAATGATTTCATTATTATTTGTAAAAGTTTGCTGTATCTATTTTACTTATTTAGCTATAGAAAATCAGTACAGTTGGTAAATGTTCCACTTTCTCTATTAGTCAACATTATTGTTAAGTACATTGTGTATTTTACGTACGAAATGGTTAACTAACCCGTATGCTTTAAAATGTTGCTAACATTAATACCTAGAATAATTGTTTGATAAAATTTTTGTAAATCATACCTGCTTTTGGCAGTAGCCAAAAATGCGTTTTGATAATCCAAAATAGTTCTTATTTATTACATTTAGCATCACAACAAGAACATCAAAATGTTTAATGCTAATATTAAAATATTTTTGATGTAGTTTATTATTAAATCTAGCAGGGGGTGTATCTTTGGTTTATTGTAAGGCATTACAAATAATTAATAAATATAACAAGATGACAAAAATGTAAAATACATAAAATAAAAAAATAAAATGGATTAATTTAATATATTTTCTCATCTGTTAAACCACACAGTGAACTGTTATTGAATAATATTTAATAAATTTGATTTGTGGCATTACTTTAACTATTTAGAACAGTTGCATAGAAAGAGATGCATTAACGTCACTTCAGATGCAGGCAAAATTTAATTACATGCAGTAATTAGAAAATATAATTATTAGTTTGATACTTTAAAGCAATAATAATTACTAAATGTATTACAAGAAGAGGAAAGTTTATGCATATGTCTTTAAGTTTATAACACATATTAATAAGCATCGTCTTAGAAAAGCTCATTAGAAAGTTTAATTATTTTTTTTTCTTCTCAAAATTTTACGACGATTACATAAGATTAATGAAGCATTAGTATAAACTTAATTCATTATTTCTAAAAACACATGCGATACTAATTATTTTATAGTAGTTTCGTAATAAACATGTTTTGACTTGTTTCTAATTAAACGTTTACATATTATAGAAATTGGTTTATTTTGATCGACAATAATTTTGCCAGTAAATGACATTACAGTTCAGTAATATGTAGTAATGGGTAATTGATTATTAGTATCAATTTTAATAACGTCGTGTACACGAGCGTCTCATTAAGTACTAAATCTTGCTGGTTTTGACGTTGACATTTTCATACACTCGGATGTATAAAATTTTAACATGACACAATCAAAACGTAAAGTTAATTCTGTGTTTCATCAATTCTTAGATTCGTCGGTAATTATAGGATTTTGTAAATATTTTGAATTTTTTCTTTTTAAAAATAGCGTATTGATTTACGTTTCGATGTTTTGGTTACCCAATTTTTTAAGTTAAATTGCCTTATGTTTAAACGTACATCACATGCTTATGTAAGTCATGGACAGTAAAAATTGATATGTCTAGGTAGAAATTAAAGGACGTGGCAACAGAAAAAACCAACTTATGATCGTGCAATAAACATTTTAATCTTCTAAGTAAATAAATAAAGTACGTTACATTTTTACGTTAGACCTTATTTACTTTTCACGTACTGATAGCTCAAAACTCCATGAGTTTAATTATATAAGTAAAACGTTTTTGTAATAGATATATATCATTTTTTACTGTCTCTATATGTGATTAAAAAGCCGATAAAAAATTATTGGAAACAACGCCACATTCAAATTTGTGAAATTAATTAAAGAACAGTGAAAATATATTTTTGGCTTCGGTTACAATTAGATATGTAAATAACCTTTATATTAAAGTAATTGCAAAAAAATATCTACATTAATACGTAGGTATTTCTGGTTAATTTGGATATTTAGTGGCTGCATAAAAAAACAATAAACTTATATAAAATAGTAAACAGGTAATTTCCGGGAAAGTGCCAATTTTGAATGAATTATCTTTGAACAAATATTTTTCGAATAAACAAATATTTTAATTCTTTGTTTTACGTTTTCTTTAAGAATATTGACTGATTTTTAATAAATTAATGATTATAAAAAGTATCAAAAACTGAATCATACGCCCAATGTTAATTAGTCGACTAGTCATTATTCTAAATAGTTTTCCCTAATTGCCCGATGTAAAATTATATTCCTTTGAACGATTACTTAGAATATAATTCTGATAAACAGCTTACTGATTGTACTTCCTGCATATATACTAATTATGCGTTTCCTTAATTGCCGGATTACATTTTAAACAAGTATTTCAATATGTATTTTATATTGTATCGTTTTTGGAAGGGGGTACTTGCAAATTCACATACCTTAATCTATGCTAATGTAAAGGCAACATTAATTATTCCGGTTAAAAACTCCTGCAGTTAAAGTTTAATAAGACTTCAGTTTGCTTTTAAAAATGGTCAAATTGATTGTTCTATAGAAACCCAGGGACGTGTAGTTGCTTTGTTCAAAACGGGTTGGTCTATCAACTAAATCTGTCAAATTATAGATCTTTTAGTAAGTAAATTTATTTTTACGGATAAAATATATAATTAGGTAGTACATTATTAGATCTAATTAGATGTTAATACATTTAATAACTCACGGATTAAACTTATTTAGTAGGCAATAGAATAATTACATTCTATTTTAAACTCAAATTTTTTTAGGGTTTTTGGTTATGGCTTTGTCATTGAAAAAAAGTATTTCTTTTTAATTTAGAAACTGGAGAATTAGCTACCAACCGACCAGAAGCATCACGTGTCACAACACTGCTTCAAGATAATGCCATCATGGCTGATAACAAACTTTTTGCATCAACGCTTCAAATTAAAAAAAATGCAATGCGTCGACTCCACGATAAAGGAATACATTGTTGTCAACACGTCAACAAATTTTTGAACGCTTTGGAACATGCTGCGATAAGGTTGCAATTTTGTATCGAAAATTGGAATAGGGTTTGGTCAAACGTTATATTTGCGAATAAAATAACTTACTCGTTATCGCAAAACTGTCGTGTTGACGTCATCTTTTATAAATCTAACGCACATGTAGTAATACATGCTCTACCAAACGCTGAGGAAAAGCAAAATAATAGTAAGCCAATAAGAACAACCGGGAGCGCCTTACTCATAAAAGTGGGCAATGCGACATACAGACACTTTACTTAAGCTAAAACTAAGTGTAGGCAAAGACAAGGCGACAATTAAAGCAATAAGAAACGTAAAAAAAGTTAATAAAGAAGGCCTGTTGATTTCCATTACAAATAAGAGTAATTCTACAATCAAAGAAGTAATCGCAACAGCGATGGAAGGACAATACGTTAAAAAAACTGGTTGGTAATAAAACTAAGACTAAATTTATACGTGACGTAGATAAAGAAAAAATACATTGAAAGAGCCATAACAGAAGCGGGCAACATCAAACTCCCCGAAAAACTGCTAATACCGCATACAAGAATGCCTGGACATGATGCTTCAGATGCTGGGGATACAGTCAAGTACAATAAATAAACAAAAACATCAACTAGTGTACTGGGAGATATAGCAGATTCCGAAACTTGGAAAAGAAGCAATAGCAATAGCATATAGAAGGAAAATAACTAGACTTTGTTGCGTGGTTCTTCTCGTAACTTAAAAGATCGACAAAAAGTGGGCGTTCCGAGAATAAATCTTATACAAGGGACAAACATCATACTAAACATAACTTTAATAATAACTTTAAGAGACAAATAAAAGAACACAAACAAGCAAAAGAAGTAAGTATTTAAAAAAAACGCTTTTAACTTCATAGCATGTGAACAAATCATAAAAGTGATAGGAAAAATAAATATCAGCAACTATCTGACATACATAATAAAAAGTTATTGAAGTATATATAATTATAGAAAAGGAAGAAAAAATCAGAATATATTCAGGAATACCTCAAGGATCTGTACTGGAACCCATATTGTGGAATATCATCTACGAGGAATTAAAAGAAAGAACAAAACATACCGTGAAACAAACTACAGAACAATTACATGAAATTCAACTGGAAATAGCAACAAAGAAAACTGAAATCATACTGCTAATGACGAATAGAAAAACATACAATTTAATAACACAGAAATAGACAGTTAACCTTCACTAAAATAGTATATGGTTGTGCATCTAAAAACACAATAAATACAACGCACATATATAAAACAGAAGAAAAAGCAAATAATATAATCCAACTAAGCGTTATTACACCAAGAGTAGGAGGCTCATTTGCAGCAAAAAGGAAATTAAGGGGGCAACGGTAACATCTACGGTAGTATCCTATATGAGGAGACAGCAAAATATAAACATTATAAGAAAGTACTCAAAAGAATGTACAGGAAGATATGTATAAAAATAACATCTGCGTATAGAACTAGTTCCACGGAAGCCATTAAGTACTAGTGGAGATACCACCAATAGATTTGAAAATAGAAGGAAGAAAAAATAATTATAAAAACAAAAGAAAAGAAGAAAAAATTGCAGAACGAAAAAACTAATAGAAGAATGACAGAAACGTTGAGACTATTACAAAGAAATAGCAAAAACATACATAACATATGTAAGAAAATGAACAAGTAGAAGCTGGGGAAAAATTACACATAATCTATCACAAGCGATAAGGGACACGGTATTTTCAACACGTACCTAAAAATAATAAGGCAACGAAAAGGAAAAAGAAATGTAAATATTGCACAGGAAAAGAAGCAATCCTCAAATACCCTAATATTAGAAAAAATAGGATAGAAGCAGGAAACGCCTGGAACATAACAATAAATGAAAATAACATCGCAAATTATCTATTACAAGAAGAAGAAAACTAGACGGCAATAACATAACTGATAGTAACAGTAATAGAAAAAAAAATAGACGACGAGAAGAAAGAAGAAAAAGAAATAAAAAGGAAAAGAAACAAAAAGCTTAATTTTATGAATCTTTATTTTTTATACCTTTCTTTGGTTTTTAATTACATGACAAAAGTAAATAGTAAGGTTTTAATTTTAGTATGTAAAAGCTAACTGGATTAGAAGTACATTCAACTAGTTTTTCAAAAAAAAAATAATTTTTACACTGTTAAAGAAATCGGGATATTTAGAATATCTACATTCCAATGTTACTTTTAAGAAATTAAAAGTATTATGTTAAACTAGTTCACTAATTAACATTGCTAAATGAAGTACATATTTGTATGTTTTAGTTTTTGGTGCTTTTTATAATCATTAATTTATTAAAAGTCAATATTCTTAAACGAAAAATATTTGTTCAACGATAGCAATTTATTCAAAATTGGCACGTTTCCTGAAAGTACCCGTTAACTATATAGTGTAAATAAATTTAGTGTTTTTTATGGAGCTATTATATATCCAAATTAACTAGCAATACCTACGTATTAATGTAGATCTTTTTTTGTAATTACCTTAATATAAGGGTTTTTTATATGTTTAATTGTAAACAAAGCCAATTAATAGATTCTTACTGTTGCCATTTTGTTGTACTTTAATTAGTTTCACAAATTTCAATGTGGTGTTGTTTTCTATAATTTTTTATTGGTTTTTTAATCACATATGGAGACAGTAACAAATATATATACTTCCCATAGAAGAAAGTACCATGGGTCTAGGCTTGGCTCAGGCTGGGCCCAAGTTTGTATAAGCTTGGGCTAAGTTTGTAAGCCAAGCTTGGCCCAGCCTTGGTAAAAGTCTGGAATGATAATCATGGTCCAGTCCTGACGCCAGCCCTGGACCATGCTCAGTTGCCAAGACTGGGCCATGATTGGTTGCCAAGACTGGGACATGCTTAATTGCCAGAACTGCGCCATGCTTAGTTGCCAGTATTGGGCCACGCCTAATTGCTAGAACTAGCCCAAAATTAAATGCCAAGAATTAGGCATTAATAAAACAATGGAATAAATAATTGTATCAACGTATTTACACTTTATTGTTATTATTCGTATTATGTACTATTTAAATTAGATCAATTACTATTACGCAGCTTCCGCACCATTCTTTCACGATGCAGGGAACTAATACCCAGACTCTGAGCGACTTTCGTAGAATTTAATACGGTAATTTCACTATCTTTAAGCTTGCGATTCATTCTCAGGCCTCAGTGCCGCTCTCCAAATCATTTGTTTTGTACGGTTTTTTGAAGCATGATCCTCTGAAATGACAATAAATTATGTTACACAATTACAATAACACTAGGCATCATTACTTCTATTGTTAGACTAAATTCAATTACATCTGTGAAAAAAATAAGTTGTACAATGTAATATGAAAAATCACATAGTTTAAAACTTATGAAAAATAAAATCCGAATTTGATAACATTAATACTATAATTACGGTTATCTATGTACGTAAATACTTACTAGCTTTACGAAGAACCTTGATTGGGTAATTATTCCACGTCTAGTAAGGTTCACATTCAAGTTCAACTCATTTTGGCACCTTTTGTTCGATATTTTTTGGTTTCCTGTATCACTAGGGTCATTAACGTCACTTACACAGCTGATGTTTACACTTTTTTTTTAACTTTTGGTTTATTTAACGCACGCCATCTTTAAACTCTAAGGTAAGAAACAGACATGATTACTTTTAGTAGCCTCGCCTCGTGATAATTGCGGAGTAAACGAAAGAAATTATATTTGAAGGTTTTTTCCTTCTAGTTAAAAAGTACTAACATTGAATGACTGTATAACTAAAACTCGGAGATTTGATTCATTACCTTTACTGCTCTAGCAATGAGAAAAATCTTACATTTAACTAACACATGATGTAAACAAGGATGGCTGCTGCGCTAAACGATAATATCCGAATTTCGCCATACGTAACCGAACAGCTTAAATTTCAATTCTACACTTTCGATATTATTATAACTGAACTTATTCACCGATTTTTTTAAAATTTTTAACGTCGAAAAAAAAATCTTATTGCTATTTTCTTGGATAATCCAGCCTTGGCCGAGGCTGGGTCAACCAGTCTTGGCCGAAGCTTGGGTTTCCATGGAATAGCCAAGGATGGGTTATGCACCTACGAAACACAAAAAGGATGCTCAATTATTGACATCACAATTGCATCAGAAAAAATAGCAAATCAAATAAAACACTGGAAAGTTAATAGAGAAGAGAACTTTAGTGATCACAATAACATAACATACGAAATAAAGGAAATAATAAAATGCAAAAAATAAACGAAAAACTAAATATAAAACGATGGAAGCTAGACCAAAAACGCATAGAGCTAATAATTAAAAACGAAGAAAATTTTACAATAGAACATATTCAAAAAAAAGTAAATAAAGCAGAGTATTTTATAGAAACAATAACAGAGAAATGTAACATGTATTTAAAAAGTTACAAAAATAAAGGAACAAGAGCAGAGGCAAGACTAAGAACAAACAAAGCAAGAAGAGTATTAACGAAAGTAAACAGTAAATCAAACCAAGAAAACGAAAAACATGCGCACACAATAGATACAGAGAAGTAAGAAGGGACCTAAAGAAACTAATAACAAAAAAAGAAAGAAATGGGATGAGCTATGTACAGAACTAGAAAACGATATATGAGGAAGGGCATACCAAATTGTATCAAATAAGCTAAAATTAGGAAAAGGAATACTATTAAACCAAAAAGAAACAAACGAGCAAATTACGAAGCTTTTTCCAATACACGAAAAAGAATTAAAAAAAAGGAATAACGGCAAAACAAACTTTCGATAATATAACAGAAGACGAAATAATAAAACAGGCCAAAACAATAAAAAACAAAAAGTCACCTGGACCGGACGGAATCCCCCCAGAAATTATTAAAGAATATGCTTTAGCACATCCAGGCAAGTTGACATATTTATTAAATTATTACCTAGGCATAGGCGAATACCCCAGAATATGGAATAAGGCCAAACTGGTGCTGATACCAAACCCACTGAAAGAAGACCAAAACGAAATAAAATATAGGCCAATATGCCTATTAGACGTCATGGGCAAACTCATGGAAAAAATTATAAAAAACAGGTTGCTCGAAGAAATGGAAAAAGAAAACGTATTACATGAAAATCAATATGGGTTCACTAAGGGCAAAAGTACAATCTATCCAATAAGCAAAGTGATGGAAAGGCCAAATGAGATAATGGGAAAGTGCGCAAAAAACAGAGATATATGCATACTTACTACACTAGACATTAAAAACGCCTTTAATATGGTACCCTGGAATAAATAATTATTGCAAGAATTGAAAAAAAGCTAAACGAGATGAGTTTATTTCTAGAACATGACAAAACCAAAATTATAAATATGGTGGAGAAAAGAAATACACAAGGAACACAAATTAAGATTGGGGATAACACAATTAACAGCAAAAAACAACTAAAATATCTGGGTATATACTTGGATACAAATATAAAAATGACAGAGCATGTTAAAAACTTAAAAACCAGGACAGAAGACGTCATAAAAGCGATTTACAGAATAACACCTAACGCAAGTGGGCCAAAATCAAAAAAGAGGAAGATTCTGTGTAATGCTGCACTGTCTATCGTACTATATGGTACACCGACGTGGAATAAAACAATTAAAATTAAAAAATACGTAAATATACTAACAAACATAAATAGAAAACTAGCGCTAAGAACAACGTCGGCATACCGTACAGCACCGATACAAGCAATAGAAGTGATTGCCAGAATGCCGCCGATAGACCTACAAGTACAGCTGAGATCAAAAGTGTACAAACATAAAAAGGATAAAATATATATCGCGAAAGCCAAAGATGATATCATGGAAGAGTGGCAAAAGCGATGGGATAAATATAATGGATGGACAAAAATCTTCATCAAAGATGTTAAAAGCTGGTACTACTTAAAGTGGGGTGAAACGGATTACCACATCACACAAGCAATGACGGGACACGGAGTTTTTTGGAAATTTTTTGCATCGCATTGGTAAACAAGAAACGGACACCTGTTTTTACTGCGACTCTGAAGATGGACCAGAACATACTTTATTTATATGCCCCAAATGGGACATAGTACGGACGCAAACAGAAAATAAATGTAATGCAAAATTACACAAGGAGAACATTGGTAAGAAGATGATGGAATCAGAGGTCTTATGGAAGTACATAACTGAAATGCTAAGATATATAATGAAAGGTAAAGAGGAAACAGAAAAAATAGTAAAAAAATAGAAATGAAGACAGAGCCAGAAAACATCTAGGGTAAACCACATACTTAAGAGCGGTACCTAAATCCGCCCTACCCGAAGTAATACTACAGTAGTTCCGGGTAGGCCTCACATGCAAAGCGAAATAGAGGAGGTTTTTTAGTCGGTCGGCAAACACCATCTTAGCCAACCCGACACTACCGGTCAGTCTAGCGACCGGTGTCTGATAACAGATTTTTCCCCCTCTTAAAAAAAAAAGAAAAAGGATGGGTTATGCAAACTTGGTCCAAGCTTGGGTAAGAATTGGCATGGCCAAAACTGGGTCAACCAGCCTTGGCCAAGCTTGGGTCCCCATGAAATGGCCGAGGCTGAGCTACCCAGTACTGGGGCATGTCTGGGCAAATACAGGTACGCCAAAGATAGGTTTCCCAGTACTGGCCCAGGTCTGGCCCCGTTGTCTAACTCTGGGGTTTCCTGTATGGGTTATTATGAAAACGATATACGTATATAATTGAAATAAGGAGTTATGAGTTTCTAGTACGTGAAAAGTAAATAAGAAGGAGTAACGTAAAAATGGAGTAAAGTACATTTATTTACTTGATGGAATATTAAAATGTTTATTGCGCGCTTATAAGTCCGGTTTATTTTTTAGAGTGTGACCACCTCCTTCAATTTCTAGCTCTACATGTCTATTTTCACTGTTCAGCTACTTCGAATATATATAGAATTAAACTTAATTTTTTTTTTGAGTAAACTATTAAATAGATTCATTTTTACTAATAAATTAAAAATGTGTTAACTGATTATTGCAATTTTTTATCTCTCATCAAGGCATGCATAGATAAAAAACTATTGCAATTTTTGAGTAAAAAAATTATTTTTTGAGTTTTTGTTATGCTTGGATAGAAACTATTAGTTTAGTATAAAAAAATTACGTTTTTTTTTAAAGCTATTTTTTTCTGCAGGAGATAGACGAAATATTATTATTGTTTTTAAGCAAAGGTCTGTCTTAAGACCATTGCATAATTAATAATAGATATGAATAACGGTACAACTTTCACATCATTTAAAATATTCATTCATTCAAAATACTGTGAGTATCTTAGAGTAGCTTTATCTATTTTCACCGAGCTTTTGTCTTTATTTCTCAGTCATTGCAACACTGAAAGTGAAAAACTAACTTTTAAAATAATTCTACATTTATTTTTCCTGTAGTAATAATCAGTTAATTTAAAAGAATTAATTACTGAAAATTTATAAAGTATTTAAAAAAACACGAATTAAAATAATAGGTTGGTTTTCTATCTAAATGGTGTACATCGTTTGGTTAGAAAAATTTCACAAAAACATGTTAGTACATCAATATCTAATAATTTTTTTATAAAAATAACAATGATTTAATGTTGGACTGAATCAAAACTTTGAATTATCGCTCTTAATTGCCTTTACAGCAGCTTGAACCTTAATTTAAATCTTCCAATATTGATTAATATAATAGTCTGAGTAACAGCAGTATACTTGCGTTATTTGAAAACAAACCAATTTAAATGTGTTCCGAGGCAACTTTAGAAATACAATTAAATCTGTCGAATCTCTTTAAATTTAATTACGTTTAAATACCACCTCATTTTATTTATACAAGTCAAATGTCAAATTTGGTTCAAATGAAAAGCTCCAACTAATCTACACTTCCTGCAATGTGGGATTATTGATGAAACCATATTTACAAGGTTGCATATGAATTTGTTTACTTGTTTATGTACATATACCTTTTTACATAGAGGTTGTAAGACAAATATTAATTAGTCGTTTTCAATCGATTTTTTAATGTAAAAAATTGACTATTTAACAAAAGTAGTTCAAAGTATAAATGCATCAAATTTATAATAATAATAAGTGAAAACGTATCAGTTTTATTAAAATTTCCTACATTTAAACAAATAAAAAAAAATAATCACATCATATTCAAACTTTGCTCATTAGACGTTAGTAAATCCGCTTTAATGAAAACTGGAAATAAATATGTATGTGTATACATCTTTGTCGATAATTATCAAGTACTTATTTATGTTATAGCGATGGTTATAGACATGCTACTTACGATGACTTTCAAAATATAAATTTTTCATTTATGTAGCATCTCATTAACGTGTAAGATAAAAGCTCTTTACCAAATGTATACTTTAGAAACGACACCAAACAAAGTAATACAGTAAATAAAAAACAGCTCTAGCAAAAGCAAATATAAAGTAAAATTTAAAAATTAGTTTATTAAATATAAATTCGTTCTTAGTAAAATAATGTTTACAAAAACCACCACAAGAAATTGTTTGTTTATAAACGTTTCATGCCATATAAGCACACTGAAGTAACGGTAGAACTTGGCTCATATAATTTATTACTTTCTAAAGGAAAATTTAATAAGAAAATGTAAATAACATTTCAAAATATGATTTTCTTAACTAAACGCTGCAGCATTCTATCATGTTTGATACGCTTCTGATTTTCAGACGTAACCAAAAACAACAAATGTCTTTTATAGTATGTTTATTCTCAAGCATGTGTGGCAACACTAGATTTTTTTAAACGTCGATACTTAATATGATCCAATGTTATTTAAAACAAATATTGATAGATCCTTTTGTTTACCCAATATATACTTAATTACAGTCTTTACAATTAATTTTATATATTCCCGATTTAGCTTGCATTTCTACTAAGTCTAGTCTTTGGGATTGTCCAACACATGTTATAAACCGTGATTAGAACTTTTAACTACTCTAAAATCTAGTTTTGAAAATATTTTAGAATGTACATATTTGCAGGATAATAATAATAATAATAATAATAATAATAATAATAATAATAATGTTTATTGACCTTAACAAAATACCTTTTGCGCGGTCAATAGGATGCAATCAGCAAAGCTGGTTTTCATTGCATCCCATTTTACATATAGACTTATTTGCTACAATAATTTATTTTTTACTTTTAACTTAAAATTATAGAAAGAGCTTGTGTTCAATATTGTGTAATACTTATTGAACAGAAATGCGCCTAAGTATTGAAAAGAACCTTTGAATTTTTCACAGTGGTGCTTAGGGATGCGCGCGGTTCGTTTTCTTTGCCCATGTTCACGTTTTATAAAGTCGATGGTACAATATAAGTAGGCTGGTGTTTTTGACATAAGAATTTTATATAGAAGTGTCAGAAATAACATTATGTATCTATAACGTATTCTAAGTATTTTGAGTTTATTATAATATGGGGTAACATAATTATGCTTAGGTATAAAAAAAGAAAACCTGAGACAGTTGTTTTGAACAACTTGCAACTTGTTTTTAAACTCATTTGTCAAGTGATCGTAGTATGTTATTAATCCATACTCAATTGAGCTGATGACTAAACTGGATGTTAAGTTATATTTAATATGTGCAGGTAAGTAATTTTTAAATTCGTATAAAAGTTTTAATTTGCCATAGCTCAATCGACATTTTGATATTACATGTTCAGCAAAAGTAAGGTCTTGATCAATTATGATTCCCAATATTATAACCGACTCCGAAAATGTTAACTCCTGTTTCTCTATGATGATACTGGATCTAATGGTATCATAACATTTTTTTCTAACAGATGCTTTCCCGATACAAAAAACTTTGGTCTTTTCTCCGTTTAAAGTTAAACCGTTTTCATCCGACATTGTGATCATTCTTTGAAGATTGTCGTTCATTTCCTCAATAACTTCGTTGAAATTTGAAACCGATGAGTGTATATATAATTGCGTATCATCAGCATACATACTGATTTTGCAATTTTTTGTAAGTATTTTGTCAAATTCTGCGGTGTATATAATAAACAAAAGTGGCCCTATAATACTGCCTTGCGGTACGCCATTGTCGTTAGGTATTATGTCGGAACATATTGATTTATTCTTCAACGAAAGTTTTACAAATTGCTTTCTGTTCTGCAAGTATGATTCTAGCTAGGCTAAGGCTTGAGTTGAAAATCCGTAATAGTGTAGTTTTGCAAAAAGTAACATTTAAAACATTATTATTATTATTATCCCAAGCGTTTGTAAAGTCGTTGATAATTTTTAGAATATTGGTATTTGTACTGTGCCTAGGTCTGAAGCCGGACTGGAAAAAGGGTAGAATGTTGTTTTTTTCAAGAAAATCTGAAATTTTCAAGGACTTTGCTTACAACTGGTAAAATAGATATCGGCCTTAATAAACTATAGTCATCTGCTTGATTAACTTTAGGAAGCGATATAATACACGCAGTTTTCCACTTGTCTGGAAATGTACTTGTATCAATAGAGAAATTTGTTATATGTGTGATAATATCTGCACACAATTGGCCAGCTAATTTCAACATAACGATACTAATGTTATCGTTCCCTACAGCACTAGATTTGAAAGAGTTAATTATTTTATTTACTTCCGTACTAGAGATGTGCTTGAATTTTAACTTTTCTGTAATGTTATCGTAGCTGTTTTTTTATAATAATAGTCAATTATATTACATGGAATGTTTTTAAAGGGAAGAGCTTTAACAAAGTGGTTGTTTATCTTATTAGGATCGATAATATTTAATGATATGGTTTTTTGAGTTCGTTTGTGTACCGAGTTTTGTTTAAAGAAACACCACAATTTTTTAGAGTTGTTTTTTATTTCATTAATTTGATGATTGAAGAAGGCTTTCTTTTCGTGTTTTATTGCCGTAGGTAAAAAATTTTGCATTTCCTTATAGGCTGCGAGACCAGCCTGCAGTCCGAAATTTTTGTATTTATTATGAATTTTGTTTCTTTCTTTAATCATAATTTGAATAACTGGTGTTATGTACGGGGGCCTCCGGTTTTTTGGGGTAAACGTTACTATACGGGCGTGTAAGTCAAACAGGTATGCGAAAGCTTCGTTGAAAAAATGAATTTTATCGTCTATTTGAGGCATGGTCACTATATCATACCATGGGAAATTATTGACGTCTTCCATAAAAGCATTCCGGTTAAAATGCCGAAATCATCTGCATGTAATTTGCCTGTGTTGGGAGATTATGTGAGATATCTCAAGCGGCATTCGAGCTTGCCAAATTATCTGACACACAGATAATATCTAGTAGTGACTTAGATGTAGTACTGATTCTCGTAGGTTTCTTCACTAATTGCTTAAGGGCAAATACTGAAAAAATGTTCTCTAATTTAAGTGCGTCGTTATTATTGTTCAGAAGGTTCACGTTCAAGTCGCCCATAATAATAAGTCTATCCACCTGAGGAGCAACGCAAGCCAAAACGTTTTCAAAGTCTTGTGGCCGATAAAACACACCAATACCATAAGTTATTTTCTTGATGCTTACTTTGATGAAAAGGTGTTCCAGTTTAGTCGCGCTGGTGTACTCAATTATCATGACCTTATACCTGAGGTTGCATGAAATGTACATTGCCAAACCGCCTCCCCTGGTTGTACGATCTGCTCGAACTAAATTGAAGTTAGTTACAGCCAGCAAATTATCAAGAACTTTGGGATCTAATCAGGTTTCTGAGATGGCAAAAATGCTAAAATTATTAGTTGCTAATAAAGAGGGCACTTCGCTAAAGGATGATGATAGGGACCTTATATTGATATGCCCTACTCTGAAATCTGACCCCGAGATATATGAACTATTATCTATTTGGGAACAGTGTTCATCACATGTTAGTTTAATTGAGTCATTTACAAGTTTTTTGAATTGAGATTATTACTAGGCTTATATTTCATTACATCAATTCCGAACACATTTTGTTTTAATGTGTTAAGCATTTGTGTGTATGCAGTGCAATTATTGCGATCCCACGCCGCATGATTGAAGTTACATACATTCAATTTTTTTCACATTATTGTAGTAAACACAATTTAAGCATTTATATTTGTGTACGTCCTTTACTTTACAGTCGCGTACACCATGGAATTCTGCACAGAGTGGACAAACAGGGGGATTTTTGCGTGGACAGTTTGCCGACGAGTGGTTGAATCCGTTGCACGTAAAACATCTTTTAAGTTTCATAGATTGAGCATCTGTCAAAGCCAATTAAAATATGTCCAGCCTGAAGCAGTTTATTGTACAGTACCGCATCACTATTTACAATCACCTGAAATATTTTGGAGTTTTTCTTCACCGGCGAAACAGACAAGATATCACATTTTGTGTCTTCTGAAAAGTATTCACTATTTTGTAATTTCAAGTACTGCATAATAACTTCAGGATCTAGTTCTTCTGTTAAGCCAACAATGCGTAACTTAATAGGAGTTGGATTGAGCTGCTTTAGTTGATAATTCTCAGAGATATTTTCTTCGGCCGCTTTTAGTAACTTAGCCGATTGTTTGCTGTCTGCACAGCTGACAACTATTCCGCCGTTTTTGGTCGTCTTGACTTGTTTAACTTTGATTTTCGAGGCAATTAAGTTAACCTTGCTGAGAACATCGGACTTGGTTGTGTCAGAATCTTGTTTGTCATCTTTGGGTTTTATTAAGACTTTTGTTTGAGCAGCTGCAGCAGCGATATTTGCATAGGAGCGTTTACTATTAGAAAGATCCACCTTGTTAGCAGTTGCGCTAAATTCATTCATTTTATTGGCAATAGCTCCGAGAACCTCTTCTTTTAGAACGCTCAAAGTTGATGTTCAATCAGAAATAAGTAGCGACTTCATCTCAATGAGTTTAAGATTAACTTCATTTATTATAATGCCTCAGAAAGACAGTGAAATTGCTGATTGCGATCAACAAAATCAGTGCGTACGCAGTCTTTACAACGCCATGTAAGACCGGGATGGTTTTTGAGATAGTTCACCAGTTCAACAGGTAATGCAGCACAGGAAAAATGATACGGTTTATTGCAAAGCCCTGAACAATTAAGACCTGGTGTTCTTGATGTGAAGTTTTCAGCACACTTGGAACACGGAGGCGGCATTTTTACATGCAAACAGAGTAGCACGTTGACCACTACCTGGACTAATGTTTTTGCAGGAATCACTCTGATTATTTATAGTTAAGAATTAGGTTAAATTAAAATTTAAATAAAAGTATGTAGAAAATGCATGTGTATATATAATTTGACATATTTCTTATCTATTTTCTTACCATAAGTACCTAACGTAGATAGATTTTTTGTATAATTTTTGAACTTATGTTTTCTAACTATGCTGTTTATAATTTCATTTTTAAAACTATTATATACTGCAATTTCTTTTAATAAACCCAAGTTCTTTGTTAAAATTTTGTTTTGATAAAGAAAAATTCAATAATCTATAAACCAAAAAAATAAAAATTGCAAGTTTGTGTTGTATACAATGATTAAAATTATTTGTTATATACCTCTTAGTGCTAGTGTCTTTTTTTTGATCGCACAAAATTTAGAATCATCTACCTATCTTCGCCAAATTCTATAAAAATATTCTAAATCAGTTTCAAATTTTCCCATAAATAAATTGGCAATGAAGGACGATAAGTTATAAAATTTGTTAGTTTTAATAAATCTTTTACCTCTGCTATGTCCAAATCGTTGTGCAATAACATATTTGGCAACACAGTTTTCTTGGTTTTTAGCAAGAAGATTTTTATTAATTACTGAATAAAGGCTATCGTCTAACATCTTTTGAACTTTGAAAACATAATCCTCTTTGTTTAATATGACTATTTTATTGCTTTTATCTGCTTTCAAATAAAAACAATTTTTTCTTTTCAGACCTTTAACTGTTTCAAGTTGATTTTTAAAATAAAAATTAGACTCCTTTTAGACGTTTTCTAAAATTTGAATTTTATTGACCTAATATAATTTTTTAGGGCTCTAAGGCCAGGAGTCTAAATTTCATTTTCGAAATCAACAAGACATAGCTCAAACTCAAGTGTCAATTTATTAAACTCAATGCTTGGATATTACAAAATTTTGTTTTTTGTCTATGAGAATTTTTTTTCTATTTCATTGACATGAGATATGTCAACGCCTGGCTGCTTTGGAGAACAACTAACAACTCTGATGTTTATTTACCATTTTCCAAGTTCAAACTGACTATAGCAGAACAGAACTGTGTGAGACTGACTAGAACATATGTCATTTTTTTGAATTATAACTGCAGGTTTTTTCATTATTTTTCCCAGATTCTAGAATCGTCAAACAATATATTTAATTTATTGAAATAATAGTTTTATGATTAATAGACAAAATCTGCACATTTACCTTTGTCATAAAATGCATGAGTTGGAAACTTCCAATAGAAAACACGAAAACTCAAAAACATTCGATTCTATTTATTTTATACAATTGAGTGACTCAAAACTCTCCGTCATAATTTGGCAATACCGTATTAATATAATGGATTGACTTTTTACTAGATAGTTTCAAGTGTTTTTCTTCAAATACAATCTGATAATACCTTTAGCAATGCGTAAATGGCATCGACGATAATTTGTTTAAATTTTCATAATAAAACCGTAAATACTTTCGTAACAATCACTTTTCGTCATACACAAACTAATTTTTACTTTTTTAGGACTTAAAGTTAATTCCTAATTTACATAAACGGTTCAGAAAGTAAACCAAATTGGTCTTATCACCTAATTACCAGCTCAAATTATAAAATCATGTAAAATTTAAAGTATCAGTTTATAAAAGAACTATGAAAAGTAATCTCTATGTATTAGTTTTTACTAAGCACATAAGATAACTGCTTTCAATGTGGAATAATTAAACATTAAAGTTTATGGCTTCAAACTCTATTTCGACAAACTAAATATGTCACAGTAAAGTCAAGTACAACATTTCTTATCTAATCCCAAACTGTTGCAAACAAAAAGATAGCATACTTTATACACGTGTTTGTTAATTAATTTGTAAATACTTTTATTAATTTAATTTTTTTAACACATCTTTGAACTCTTTGAATAAACTTTTTTTATTCCATGCTCTGAAGATGTCCACTGCGATGTGTGACGAAAGCACGGTTTGTGAAAAATCGACCAAACCGGAATTACGCGGAATGAAAAGCATGGATAATTTTGTGTCTTTAGTAGGAGAATAATTTGAGAGTAAATGTTTTAAAATTGGTAGTATCAGGACTGCTAAATGAAACATAATATTTTGGTTTCGATTTTCAGACCACAATACTTAGAAATATTTAGTCCTTTCTACATTGTCATACATTTCGGCATATAACAAAATAGTTTTTTTTTTCAGAAATAAAAGTTCACTCATAACAAATTCTATGCCAAATTATTTATTTAGTTAAGTACAGAATCAACGACTAACCTTTATTTGTTAGTTTATTTTGTTTTTGATTTTGAGCTAAATGTATATTTATAGAAACAACTTTATTGTTAAAGCTTTTAAAATAATCGGGTTTTCGTATTGCGAAATAGAATAGAATCGCTCAAAAGAGCAAATGAACTTGGTTGGAATGATAACGCTCTTATTGATCACGTACGACAACCACTAGCTAGAAATTTTTAATATCGTTAAATTTTGAATAAGCATAGGTAATTAAAAATTAATCATATAATCCTCTTTCGGGATTTTAAATCTTAACATTTATTTGAATAATGAAATAAAACCACAACTCTTACAGCATTTGATGCTTAAAATTTGATAATGCTTTCTTATTATTTTACGTGACAGTTTAATGGAATGATATTATTTGCAAAGTATACACTAATTTACATCCACTTAAAAATACAAAATATTAATGTATCTGACAAATGTATTATTTTCCTTGTACTAACGATTATTTGAAAACAAAACTTTTAGTCTTAGAACAGCCATAAATTTTTTTATGCCAAAAATTAAAAAATTCAGATGCGTTGCTCTTTTTCCAACAAATTACAATTCTTCTACAAATGTTTCCGTAAATTTTAAGTTTCGACCTTGACGTCGTGGTCAAATTATATGCCAAAATGTATAAATTAGGTATAATTTAAAAATACTTTACATATAAGTTTCGTATGCATGTAAGTATACACATTAATGAACGACAGACGCTTATGAAAGTATTTTGATTGCGGTTTGTTGTATACAGAATAATTATTATAATATTAAAGAATTACATAATAAGATAATGATGTAGTTATGATTACATAAACATAATGGTTGTCATAATTAAATAGAGTTATTTTAACCTTATCATTGTATAAACAAAAATATGAGCTTCGTTAACTAAAATATTTTATGAATGTGATTAGGAATAAAAAAAATGTTTTTTTTTATTTTTAGAAAAACATACATACTACTATTTAAAAAAATGTTGATTTCGTTATTGCTAGATCTAGAGTCATAATTTTAAATAAAACTGTAGTTTCGATACCACTAGAACCGCCACCGAATGTAAATACCTAAAAGCGCCACTTGTGGCCAAATTGACCTTTTCTATAATTTGACAGTTTCAAGTCGGAACTAAACTTTATTTTGAAAAATCTATGTATTGAACATCTATTTCTATTTCAAAAATCTAATATTATAAATTAGTGCAAACTTAAGTTTATAGAAATTATTAACAAATAGAACGTTTTAAAGTTCACAAAGAGTCAAATTGGCCCCTTCGGCGGTTCTAGTGTAATATAGGAAACTAAGAAACAAAACCAAAATGGTTTTTTACAATAAGCATCATCATTATCATCAAAACAAATTTTAATGTAGGATATTGGAGCTCACACGATCGTCCTGAGGCTGAAATAGTAGTGCTCTTTATCCTAATATTGTTACTAGATCTAACAGGGCAAATAACGAAAAATCTCAAAATTAAAAATATTTTTCCTTTGTTGAAGAAAACTACAGGCAGCGAGGAGTCTTTCTAATAGCAAATCAAACGAATTTATTGTTGAAAAGTAAAGAGCAAAAATAGATTAATATCAATTCAAAAACAAAACATTTTTGGTTATCGAGTATGTAAAATAAAAAAAAATTGTTGTGTTTTTGTTTTTAATTTTACTAGCATCAGCAATTCTACTATTAACAAACTTCATGATTTTTTTAAATCAATTCTAGTAGACAAAATTTATAGGAAACTGAGTCGAAAATGATGTAGAAATATATTTACATAAATTTGTTTTACTTTACTTAGTTAAAAACATGCCATCTTGTCTAGTAAATTTTGAGTTAATTCTTATGCATACAAAATTATAAAAAAACTCAAAAACAAACTTTAAATATTTGCTTAATTATTTAATAAACCAGAAAAAGTGTAGTAATCCGATAAAAATATCAAGTTTTTACTAGATCACGTACTTGAAAATGTACAAGTACATCAATTTATGTATTTACTATGTACATTTAAAATCAAGTTTGCAAACAATATTTTTACTTTCACAATATCATATCCTGTACTTCATTGTTTTGTAGTTGTAGCAAAAACTAAAAATTTGTTTATATTTTTAGATGCACTATTACAGAAAATTTACATCTACGTTTTCTCTAATTAAAAACCAATTATGATGCTGACATAGCGGTAAACAATTATTTAAGCAAAAGTACCGATGGAAATTCATACCAAAAGCACAGTTTTGAGTTTGATTTATTTATGTTACATCAACATTAAAAAAATGAAGTGTACAATATAAAAAATCTAAGTAGTTTAGCCTGGTACTTTGGGAACATTCAAACAATACAATATCAATTACCAACGGTAGAGAAAGTCATCTGGCAGTTAAAAGACAGTCGCTCGACTATAAAGATTTTTTAATGATGAATGTAGATTATTGGGCAAGGAGTAGTACCCAAGTTGCAATGTAGTCTAAGTTAGGGATCGAATCGGGCCGGGCAAAATCTAAAAACTGTATAACCGTTCCCAAATCCGGACCAAAATCGGGCCTGGTTTGGGTCCGGCGTGGTCAAAACTGTTATATGATAAAGTTACGTTTCTATTTGCCAATAACCAGCGATCCGAACTTTAGCTCTTCCGAATACCAGGAAAGACTTTGATTGTATTTTTTAGATTAAGCATTACGTTGATTTTGAAATATAGACGTCTCAAAAGTTTTGCATTTTAAACTGACCTAAAAAACAGAAAGTCGATGCAGGTAAACCAAATGTTTGTTAAACAGCTAGTAAATCTGTAAAACAGAAATATAGAATTATACAGCTATATTTACAAAACTAACTTTCAGATTTACACAACTTGAGTCACTTATTTGACTACAGCTACAGTTTTTATACATACATAATATAATAGCCTACATATCCGTGTTTATGTACTTACTTGATACAAAATTCTGACAAAACGTAGTTTAAATAGAGTAGAATAATCCTTACACAAATTTTTAACGGTAATAAATTAAAAGCAACAATTTTTAAAACAATTCAAAATAAAGTTATGCGTTTTTAGAAAAATATTAACCAATAGAGCATCTTAATTTCATGTGAAAATCACGTTCTAATGAGACACGTCGGAACTATGAATAATAAATTATATTACCATTATTTATTAATTAAATGGACTGGTCTATCAAAAGGTACGAGTAGATATTCTTAAACTATATAATATAATCCGTTTAAGCAACTAAATTGGTTATTAAAATATAGTTTCTGGTTTAATTAAATTCAATTCAATCGTACAATCAAACATATTGAGAAACGATAACCGTAAGCCCGGCCCGGCCCGTAGCCGGAAAGATATATATACCCGTAGCCCGGGCTAAATTTTTTTCTCTCGGTCCGGCTCGAAACCCGACCCAAATTCAAACTGAGCTTTGAGCCAAAGCCCGACTCGCGGACCGTCTCTAGTCTCAATCAGTTACAGCAAAATTATATTAGGTCAGACAGGATAAATGTGGAGAGGGGCAAATGGCGACATCAAATATAATATAGTTAATAAAACTCTTATGTCGAATTTGCCGCTGCAATTCTCTCCTCGAATAGCAGTCTCTAAACAGACAATACAAACAGGTTATTTCAACGCACGTGAAAATATAATCTATGAAATATTTGGTGTATGAGTTTCGTCGGCTGTTGCGGTAAGTACTGGTACCTTAAAAACACGTAAAACATTTTTTTAACGTTTACTTTAACTACAAACCTGCATGGGATATTTATATTATGTGTCCTTAATTACCCCAAAATAATATGTACAAAGGGTAAACAAAGATTAAATGTTAGAGCAATCGAGGACCCCAATTCCCCTAAACTTTTGTCTCATAGTTTTTTGTGCTCCAGAGAATAAGTAGTTAATAGGTTTTATTATATTTTAGGTTAATATAAAGTTTGATATGGTTTGAAACTATATTAAAAAGCAACCAGATAGATCCTACAAGACAGAAAACCTAAAAGCTGCCATAAACAATGTCAAAAACCGTCACCGTTCATATCCCCTTGCTTCGAAGCATTATGGCGTTTCAAGAAGCGTTATATTTAATACAATAAATGTAAGAAAAACTTCATTGAAATCCGTTGGTTTTGGTTGAAAAAATGCCCTATCCAAACAAGTTGAGAATTTTTGGGCGTTACTAATAAGAACAAAATGTCAAAAAAAGATTTTTCTGTTGCTATCAAAGATTTATGTGTAAAATATGTCACACCGGATATTATCGTTTCAAGATTTGTTGGTACGGGTTCTTTGCCAGTTTTTTTCCTTAAGATTATTATGACCTAGTTGCATAGCTAGGTACAAAACTACTATGAAGAAACACGTAACGACCGAGGACACATTGACTCTAGCAGATCAAGATGGGATATCAAGGGAAAATGACGCTATTATTGTACCAATGACTGTTGATAATATAGAACTCATGCCTTCCACGAACAAATGTTCGGAAAATTTTGATCAGAATCAAATGATTTCTAGTAGCAACCTTCGCTTGGGTGAACGAACAAGCAATGCCGCCAAAAGAAGCATAATTGGTTTCTTCGTAAATAAAATAAAGGCCAACGTGGAAAGCGGTTCTAGATTAGTCGGAATATTTTTCTTTAATGTATTATGTTCAGCGATCGTTCTTTAGGACGCTGACCGACTTCGATTATTCTTTTTTTTTCATTTCAATTTGCTCAAATTCTGACGATTGGATTCATGAAAAAATGATAAAACTATCAAATTTACATCAGCATTAAATTCTCTTAAACGATGTACATTTTTAAGGTTTTCAGTGACTATAACCGCTGTTGTTAACGTCACTAAAAAGAGAAAAAAAAAACTTACTTAAAAAAATGCTTCAAATAAAATGCACTAAAAAGTAAAAAAATAATAATTTAATTTATTTACGATTAAACGACAAAATTTTTATTTACATAAAATTATTTTTTGAAGTCAATGCCAAACACATTCGAGTTAAATCTATTACAACTTCTAAAGGTAATATTAAGAAGTAGGCCTAATCCTACGTCAAGTAATTTTATGTAAACAAAAATTACGTCGATTAATTGTAGCTAAATTAAATTATTTTTTACTTTTTAGTTTATTTTTTGAAATCGGTTCTTCATTTTGTTAAAAAAATTTTATTATAAACTAAACTAGAAAAATGCCGTGTAAAATTACGTTTAGCAGTTTCATCTGCTTCATTTAATTCCAAATTTGGAGTACACCTTCCCAGAGATTTTAGTTCAATCTCTTCTACCGACAGCATTTCAAATTCATTTTTAAAAATAGATTTTACACAATGTTTTTGCATTTTACGTACGACCAATATACCGTTACACTTATGTTAGAACACGTCGTACACGTTTTACTGATCAATCACTACTGAACTGCGAGCTATAACAGCCCGAGCCCTTTCGCACGTTAAATCTGCATATGAAAAGTTTGTAGTGAGGTTATTGTCGTCACGTTACAATGATCTGCTACATATAAGACACGGGCTCTAATAACTGTAGCTTGAAATTATTGTTTTACAGTAATAAAAAGTAGATGATACTTATATCTTATAAATATCTTTAAATATTTTAATTCATAATAATTTGTACCGTTGAGGGAGAGGAGGCTTGCGCCTTAAAGCCTTTATGGATAAGCCGCCACTTGTACATGTAAATTAAATTGTCATACTCTGTATTGCAATTTGGTGAACACTATTGTCAAACATTCTTGTCAATCAGCATCAGTGGACGTTGTGACCAAAATGTCTGCTGTTATGACCAGAGCGGGCGTTATCACCAAACGTTGAACTTGGCGTTGTGACCAAGATAGACTTGTGATCAAAAACTATTTGGAGGCGTTATGACCAAAGTGGCTGATACGTCAACAGCCAAATTAACCAAAAATCCAATGGGCGTTGTGTGTAAGTTCCAGTATAAAACGTCTTCAGTTTTCAGTGAGTTTTTAAAAGCCGATGATTAAAATTCAAACGGATTTTAACTATAAAACTAGTGCATGACGATCTCCTCAACTTCGGTGTTTTACTACGATTATAGTAATTTACGTAATAATCGTCGAAAGTAAAGCATAACATAAATGTGACGCAAGGCTGTACGACCGAGCGTTGCTTGTAAGCAGTGTTGTGCATGATCTTGATGAAATTATATAGATAATTCATCTAGATAATTTTTGATCATCTTTTTCCTTATCTAGATAAAAGTATTGAACATTATCTAGATGATTATCTTAGATGATCTTTCGGTTATCTATCATGAAATTATCTAGATGATTTTTTAAAAGTAACATACATTTTTTGTTTAGATTTTTTGTTTTGTAATTTTTATATTTACAAACATAGCATTGTTTGTAATGTCTGTGGTAATGTAATACGGTCCAGATGGCTAAAACCTGATAAATAATTACCGTCGCATTTTTACAGCTCTTCTGCTGACAAAAACTAGACTCACATGACCTTGAGCGTAAATAAAAATGTAAACAAGAACACAACTCAAATTACTTTTTGAAACTGAACCAATTGCTTGCGATAAGTATCTTATCGTCTTTAGAAACAATAATAAGCTTTTTGATATACGTACATTTATTCAATACATTATCTTGCACGATTCAAACATTGAGATTAACAGCTACTAATTCTGTAATTTTGAAAATTTAATTAGTTGAAGTGCCTACACAGCAAAACTACGCCCAAATAAAAAATATGTTTGATTGAAAAAGAGTAAATTCACCCCTTTTACGCAGTTGAAAGTGACAAACTTCGATACACGTGATTTAGAGTTCTTTTAGAAGGCTATTTAAGTGATGGAGCTTTTAGCTTACTCTTTAAATCAACTTGTTGAGTAATAAATATTAACGTTAAGTTAAAGTCGCAATAAGATCCTAATGTAGACCGCGTAGAATAAAAACGCTCCTATATAAATCTATGATGTAAATTATCATATGAGTACAATTACTGACAACCTGTCAAATATAATTAACAAAACTGCAAAGCAAAAATGCTTTTTTTGCATTTGGATTTGTTGCACTTACAATTACAAAAAGTACCAAGCACAGCATAAATTGTTGAAAATAACCCAAATTTTTTAGAAGAAACAAAATTGCTTGCGTTTTTTTAAAAGACACAAAAGCTAATTCTTTAAGTGATCGCTGATGTAAGCTGCTAAAAATTTAAAATACAATGAATTTTTGAGGATTACTTGGTTTTTTGTGAAAAATTTGCTTAAAATATCGAACTACAAATGATGACTTAAATTTAAAAAGAAAAAGCAATAATTCAGGGAGTGTGAATAACGACTATGAGCGATAATTTTTATAATTTTTTAGGTTCAAACTGATGTCGATATCAAAGCCAGATTTTTCCTAACTGTTACAAAGGAAAACTAATTAAATTTACTAGACACTTCTCCATTTGTGAAAAAGTTATTGATTAAAAATATCAATTTCGGTGCTAATTGAAAGACTTTATAGTCCTGATTCCTGATAGTGTAGGTTTTGCTTAGCAATGAAAATTTTGAAAGGACCATATTGTATCAAGAAATTTGTTTTATATTTTACAATAGTAGGTCATTAAATCAATAAACTTTCTGTCATGTTTTTTTTCGATTTTTATTTTTCAGTTTTTTAATTAGTTAATTTAATAAACAATGAATTGGTATTGATGATAATGATAATTAAATGGTAACAATTAATTATTACCTGTTTGTACCTATTTGATAGAATCATCTATCGTATTATCTACGTAAATTATAGATTATCTTATTTATTATCTAGATAAATTCTTCAACTTTTATCTAAATCGTTATCTAGATTAAAAAATTGGACATTATCTATTATCTCATCTAGATAAAAATTTAATTATCTATGCACAACACTGCTTGTAAGTGAGTTATGCTATAAAACTTTCGACGAGAGAAACCTACATTATTTGTGTGTGTTGCTTTATGTACTATTGCTTTTTTTTTCATTTAAAAAAAATTAAAAAATATATTAAAATCACCAGAAATATGATGTGTTAACTGAATTTGACATTGACTTCAACATCGGTTTTTTTTCAATGTTAACTGAATTTCAAGATTTTTTGCGTGACTTTTCCACCTGTCAATACTCTTGCTAATATAATAATTGACTTTGATGTGGATTTCTACTTTTCATTTTGCCGCTCGAGAGCTTTTTTCGTCTATTACGTAACTACACTAAACAAGGAATATTGACGTTTGCGATGCTGACAAAACACAAAATGAATTTTCAAATTATAATTTTTCTTCAAAAAATCTAACATAAACCATCAATTTAATGTATAAAGAATACAGTTTAAATCTAATGTAGGTATATAGCAAAGGAATTTGGCACAATAAATAAACTTAATATTTATTCCTATATTTTTTAAATAATATTTCAGAATATGAAAATTTTTCTAATAATTTGAATTTAATTGTAACCCTTTAAGTCGATTAATGGGGATAAAAATTTGCATGCAAATTCCTTACGATGCATTTTAAAAAGGATAATAGTCCTTTAACTTGCGCTATCAGGACAAAAACTAAGTTATGCAACACAAATAAATGAATTACTACAAATTTGAATACGCGTAAAAATTGATAAAAAACTAAGTAGTAATTTTTTTACTAAATAAGTCAATTAATAGACATAAAAATACTCAATACGATAACAATGAAAGTTTTTCCTTGAGAAAGAAACTCACTTTTACACTGACATAGAAACCAATTAAGATATCGAGAATATTTAAAAAGAAAATGTTATATAGAAAGTCTTTTATGTAAATGCTTAAAGAGCTTTTGTCGTAGCGTATTCATAAAAAAATAAGTTTGCGCTAGATACGGGGGAGAAGTTTATTTATAGATTTTTTTTAAATGAATAGAAAATAAAAGAGATAAATGGATTATAAAAATAGTAGCTTGTAAAGTTAGTTTAAATACGAGTATTTTTTCAGGAAGAAATCAATTCTACGCACAAAGTACAGTTCGTCAAACTATTTATTTACATACCAGCACAAATTATAGTCAAAATAAAATTATTTGTGGCTAAAGTTGAATGCAGATAATTATATTACATTAAATTAAATATCGCGGTCATAACCTTGGTGTATTTGGGGCAGCCATAATTCAGCGTTTCTGACAGTTTCATCAATTTCTTTATCTGTTACAATTATTTCAATTAATCCCGTTTCAACGTTGCATTTGCAACGTCTGAGCAATTTTCTTGGCGTCGCGGCGCCTTCAACAATTTACTACATTTCTATTTACAAGATCGAGATAATTACTCGAGCAGTTTAATACGGCATGTTAAAATTGTTACATTTTAGAAATTTTTACATTGTATTTTGATAAAAATGACATAATCGAGCGATAGATTTTTAAAATGTTTGCATTAACGACATACGTATATCTTCCTGCGGGTTTTCAGATTCTGCGTTTTACCACCCTGTCATTGTAAGACTTTTAGGGGGTAGTGGTGGCTGTGGCGGCGGCTGGTTAAAACGTTACGGTTAAAAGAAAATAACTAATTTGTTTTTGGCTTAGACCGATTGGCTTTTTTAAGAACTAGTTGAATGCGGTAGTGGTTATTCGTTGCTGGAGCTTCAATTCTTTCGACGTTATTTGTGATCGGTTTTTTTAACTTATGCTTGTACAGGGTGTGCCAATTTTTATCTATGGTGCCGACAACCACCGTTCAGTACCAGGGGGCGTCGGTATGTAGCACTGTGGTGTAGTATAGTGCGTGCGCAATATAAAAGGCAGCACTGTATGGCATGTCCCGGCATCGAACAGGAGGTTCCGATAGGCAACAGCGCCAGTGAGCTTCTAAAACGGTCCGGCGGAACATTACGACATCGGACTGTTCATGTTCACTGGCCAGAACGGCTCGGAGACGTGCGACCGACTCGAGTTTGAGTGCGTGTAGTGTCTGGGTGCATTTTAGGGCGCCCAGCTCCTGCTAATTCAGTTTTTTTGAGCGACAAATGTTAACTTGACCGTCACTACGGAACATCTAGTCAGGCTGGACTGTGACAAGGGCTCGGGGCGACCGCTACCGCAGCCGGAACATATTGGATCAGGGCATAAAGTAAGTTCGTAACCAATTTACGTAGTGCCATACACTTACATTTAGCAGATACTCGACACGTTGTTCATATTACTCTTCGAATTAGGTCATACAATAACAAAGTCTATACTCGAAGTGGGATGGGCTGAAGTTCGTAGTAAATTCGCCGACTACTCGTAAAACGTGCCGTATTCCAATTAATAACTCGTTACTTGTGTCTAAAATAAAGTCTAAATTTGTAAGTAGCCGATTTTCCTCCACTACAATTCAGTTAAGTTAATCATTGGTACGCAATTTTATAGTAGTTAATATAGTTAAATTAATACGACGAGGCTGATAAAATCAACTTCGGCAAGTAGTATAAGTACCTCACGACATTTCCAATATTGTAGTAGAACGGAATCGATCGGGAGGCTTGTGAGCCTATGAGCGACGACGGTTGTCGGTAGAAATCAGTAAGATTCGGTCTTCGTGTATGACGTCATTTATCCATGAGATTCCTAACCAGCATGCATTATAAATAACCTCAATATACTTTGTTGTATTCCTAATTTCTAGAATTGTTAGGTAGTCACCTTTGATAACCTCCTGGAGCGTTTATTAATTAATAAGGATTGAAAGTTAGAAATGTAAAGTATGACGTCAAGTAATTGTCGCTTCTTCTTTTCCGCATCGCTCAATGTAGGTACGTCCACGTTTTTTAAACGACACGTGATTGCACTAATAGTAGCGGCACCGACTTGTATTGCATAATCGTCGATCAAAGACATATTATTAGTTACAGAATGGTATATATTTATGATTTGTTTGTATAATCTGTTTTGGCACCCAAGTGTTGTGACGGTAACGGCCAGACGGATCAACACTAGAGCATTAGTACGCCACTGGCAATGTAGGGTCGTTCTATAAGCACCGTGCTGTTCCCTAGTAAGTCCCAGATATATACAAAATTAACTAAAGCTCGATCATTTCATCGGGCTCCACGTCTGACCTGTGTGTATGTTGGTGTATGCTGGTGTATGTATTTGTGAATGCGCGCGCTCTTTGCGTCCAGGTAATCCATTAATGTTTTATACTGTTAGTGTTAATACAGATTATAGATTTTCCTTTCGCCGAATTATTTAAATGCCGATCAATCGGCACTCCAACATAATAAGGCTAAAAATCCTTTGTTATAATTTTACTTTTCTACAGGTCTCATAGGTTAAATATATATGATAGCATTATTTAGTCGTTCCCGCAAAAAACCAGAGCGTGGTGACCTAGAGGCCATCCCACGTATAGTGTATCTTTTGCGGATCCCGTCGAAATTTATTGGTGTATTTATAGAAATGCTATTGTGAAAATCGTAGACTTAACTTGTAACGCTCAAGATGGCACTTCCGGATTTCGCCATCTTAAGCTCAACATGCACAGGCATTGCCCTTCAAACGTGCACGTGACGTTTCATTAATTAAATACATAACGAAACACGAATTTAACCCAATAGAATCAACAAATCAATACATTATTTAAAGAAGTCCTACATTCGAACAATGCGAAAAATATTACTAAAATACATTCGAATTACGTTCAGAAAAAATCTTAAACCTCGGCACAATATAATTAAATAAAAATGCATCGACGTTTTCCCTTTGTTATACAACTTTCCATTATAAAACTGTCAATTTAAACTTTTCAAAGCCATTGTTAACTCACTTCAATTAATATTTTGCGCTAAAACGCGTCGAATACGAATAATAACGTAACTTTTAATGACGCTTAAACACAAAAATGTAGTTTTGCTTTCTAAAAAGTTTACGAAAAACAATAGGATTTATTCCGAAATAAAAGTTTTTTTAACGCAAATACTGTACTAAATAAATCGATTATGCTTAGTATAAAATTGAACTTGAGCGCTATAATTGCAACATTTTGATGATTGCAACAAATCAACTGCAATTAGTAATCTGGTGTGCTGGCGCCGCTGCTATAATTAATCTCGTAATATATAAAACATATTTAATTTTTAATAGGTAATTTATTTTAGTAATTTTATTTTGTAGTTGGTATTTTTGTCACTGCAGTAGTCGTATCAATTTTGCTCGAGATGAATTATCGTATCTAATTTGTAGAAACCTGATTGAAATGGTCTAGATTAAACCTGTCAGATGTAAAAGCATTTGCAGATAGGTCTATGAGATCTAATAAACAGAATGTGTATCTGTCAATCTTTTTTAATACATTTTGTGTACGATCTATTTAATTTTCAGGGTCTGAAATTATTTTCTTTTTTAAATAAAATTGGAAAAACCGTTTTCTTTAAATTGTCAATGTATTAAGTACATCGAACTGTAGATTTCCCAAGACTACTGGAAAATCTCTCTCGAGAGACATTTGATAGAAGCTTTCTGGGAACAAGCAATTAAATGTCAAATACTATATCTTCAATTCTTAATATTAGCGTGAAACGTAACTTCAAAAATAAGTCGTTTTAAAATAAAGAAACGTCTGTTTTTGCGCGTTTTTAATGCAATACATAAAGACCTATGGTTAAATGAAGGTTTTGTAATTAAAGAACATTACCGGTGTTTTATCGTTACTACTTTCTAATGACTATTTATTTCTTTTTAAGTATTAGACCAGCTGACAAAATATTACTGTTTTTATTGGTTGATGCGTTTGACTTTCTTTTAAATCTTTTTTCCATGGTAACGTAGTAGCTTAAATGTGACATAGTAAATTGGTTCTTAAATGCATCGAAGCAATATAGTCGATACGTTATATTAAAATTAAATTTTTTTTAAATTTCTGCTTATCTACTTAGCACTTTTTTATATTACAAACGTTTTTCAAGTCTCAATTAATTAAAAAAAATTTCGCTTATATTAGTTGTTATTACATTTAATCTGATAATTAAGTTTGAATGTACATTAAATATTTACAGCAATTAGTGTTTTAGAAATATGCAAATATATCATTACTAAGTCTGCTTTGGTATAGTTATTTATCAATGAATCAATATGTGATTATGCTATGTGTAATTCACACCCACTAAATATGATACATGGTTAGTGAACTGTAATCATTACCACAAATCGTTATAAATAACATATGAATCTATACGTAGAAGGTGTTAATATGTAATTAAGTTTGTAAAGTGATCTATCGATTGTTAAAACTCTATTAATTAACAGTATACAGACGATGCAGGATTAAATTTTGTCATATTGACGATCGGAGACAGTTTCAACTTGGACCGATATGTTTTTAATTCTGCCGATTCTTCGATTATATTTTAATTTTTTATATATTGTTAATGTATTATGATTACCGTTCATTTTGAAAATTCATAAATACGACTTTTTTTATTAGAACGGTTAAAATTTTAGTATTTTGAATTCTTTATGCACTGTTTTTACATTGGCTATCAAAACGGAGGTAATGAAACTTTAAAATATGAACGAACGTTGAATTTTTAATAAGAAATACGTCATCTAATAGTCTATTTTGAGACTAACACTATTCAATTATGTAAATAAATTTTAGTATTTTAATAAAAATGCCAATTTTTATACAAAGACAAAGCAGGTTGTATCTTTGTAAAAGCTGCTTAATTTCGTGAGCTTCGATAACATCAAAACAAAAATCGTCATAATATGAGACACTTAAACTTGACCCTGTGTGATAATTGTTACTTCATCGTTATTAAATAACTGCACTTTCTTCTGGTTTCTACTTTGGAGTTCACCCTGTTGATAATACTCTATAAACGTTAAGTTTTTGTTACAATTCAAACGACTCTTTAATATCTTAATTACTCTTTTAACATGCTAGATACGTGTAAGTTCGCTCACGCAATTAATTTGTTTTGAGGACAACCCTAACTTCAGAATAATTGCGTATTCTACTACCCTACATTGATTATGTATTAAACACTGTCCTAATTAGGTTTTTTTTCTAATAACTTTTTGTACTACATTCTTTGATGGTAATAATGAAATAAAAAAAAATAACGTGAAACGTCTGTTGATTTCATTTATAGATCGTTTTCGGCCTCAACATTTTCTTAACGCATTTTTATAATACGAAAAGCTTTCGATGATTGAAATGAAATTTAAGTAGAAAGCACACAACTCGCATTATATTCGATTTTACTTCTCGTATCAAATTTCGAAATGTTTATAACAATTAAGTAAGTACTTATGTTTTGCTGCTTAAATCTATAGATTAATTATTATTCGTATCTAATTACGCAATTCGTTTTTCAAAATCAAATTACAAATGCTCAATGCAAACGAAAAACATAATGAAAGTAATTTAAAATACAATTAACACTGATAGATATCAATAGCGATTATGTCATTAAACGTATTAATTATGACTGACCTGTTCAGTGTAATTAAAAATCGTACCGAGGTAAACGCGATTCTCGTCGGCATTTTCCGTAAGTAATCAATAGAAGAAATGAGCAAAGATATCAATTGAAAAAACAGTAAGCTTTAACGATCTTATAACGAAGAGACACAAGGACGGTTTTAATACACGACACAAAAAAATTGGAAAGGTAATGGTACGTCTTTTATGATATCGATCCTACTCAAAAAAAAAAAAAAATTAAGAAGGACGAATTAACGTTAACCTATTTTTCACCTTATTTTAGCATATATGACATTTTTTTAATGCCATCCAGAATATGACTGGATTTAATAAATTTTAAATAACGATATAATTTATGGGTCAATTAAGTTTATTTGATCCCCGATTAATAAATTCGTTAAATTGGTATTTTCCGATACTCGTTATAATTATTGATTATTTTATATCGACTGTAAGCGTTTTATTCTTTAGCCATTAGAATTTTATTGTCGGTTGTGTAGGAATTACAATAAAAATATGAAAGTAGGTTGAACAATATTTGTTGTCAAAGACAAAGTATATTTTAATTGTAACATCAATAAAAGGCAAAATTTCAATAACATTTAATATATCTTGGAAACGTCGACGAATTTTCAGAAAATGTATTCTGCAACGTTTGTCTAAAGAAAAATGGTTACAAGGTATTGTCACTGAATTTTAATGGATAAACGTGATTTTAATTGCATAAATGTAGGTCACTAACTGTTCTTAAGCTTAACCGTTGAATAATACTACAATTTTATAAAAAGAAGCTTAAATTAAAATGTATCTTGTTAAATTTTAGTTTATTTTTCTTATTTATTAAGCTCGTTTGCTGTCTTTTAATGTTTTCGCTTATGCTAAAACACTAAATTTAATACCATGCTATAATAATTCTTCGTTTTTTGCTACTGTAATTATTTTTTTGCGTTTCAAACTAAGGAGTGGCTTTGAATATGTCAAACTACTTTACTTAGGAATAATTTTCTTTTAGAAAAAGGGATTTGGTGTAATTAAAAACGTACCAGCTAATAAAATTTTCTATGTAGAAGATAATTAATCACCTTATTATAAACATGAACATCGATGTCTTCGCACTACCAACTGCGCCTTTGAAACTTGGCCGTATTAACCAAACAATAAAAATATTAAAACTTAAATCGAAATTTATTTTTCGATGGACTAATAATCGATCCACTTAGTACATTCTTTTGGAAACTCCCCAACACGTTTATAAAAATATCGTGGATAGTATTTTTAATGTTATTGATCGCTTAGACGGTATTGTTTTTTAGAAACATACTTAAACTAATTTTAGTTTTATCAGAAATATCAATTTTTTCAATGCCCAAACTATAGTTATTTGTGTTCTTATATTTGTAGCGTTAAGCTATAATAGCTGGTCTATATATTCTAAATTGGCAAAATTTCAACTTACAACCTCGATTTCTTAATTTTTATCGCGTTTTTACATATTTTGGTGTCACGGGACTTCTAGACAACATTAAGATTATGAAGCGATTTGTACGCACGTGTAAAAAATTTCGCTTGTAAGATTATTTGCTTTGTGGTGCCATCTATTTACAATATGTGCACAAATCAAGTGCAGGATTAAGGCGGGACTCGTGTATAAATAGCCTAGACTATGTTTATATGTTTAGCTTATTGTTTAAATTTACTTCTAAAATATACTAATAGATTTAGACACAGCTATCCTGTCTTACAGATATTTGCCTGAAGTTTCTGGGTAATTATTCCATTTACTTTAACTTCAGTTATTAGACAGTATTTTTGGACTTGGTTCAAAACTTTAGTTGCAGTTCGTTGTTTTATGCACGAAAAAATTTTACCACGAGATATTTTAGTGGCCATAAAAATAAATTCTTAAATTCCTGGGTACATATAGATTTATTTAGAGTAGAACGTTACATTTGTAATAATAAAGGAGAGTAAGTGACTCAAGACAAACTATATTTAGTATGTTGTAGTTATCTTGTATTAGTTCTAGTGAGGCACCAATTGCAAAACATTTACTCAGTGACGGTCACAGACATTTTTTAGACAAACGGTATTAATTTTGGATCTAACGTTTCTTTATCTTTTTGCAAATGTTTATGTTTTGTACTAAATAGTTATAACTGAAAGAAATAAGCCAATGTAAACACCATCGATCACTACTATTTGTATAGCTTGCGGCGTTTAACAATATATTCTATCTAGTATATTTACTTTTCTTTTTAATTTTGTTTATAATAAAAGTTAAATTTGAAAGAACGAATTTTAAAATAGTTTAATTAATTAACTCAGTCTTCTCCTTGAGTTTGTTGAAAACTAGAAATTCCACAAATTGAGTAGGAAAGCGTTGTATAATAGTACGTTAATATGCTTAAAAAATTTATGATGTAAACCGGTTAATGATGACTAACGCAAATAATCACGGACATCCCACAAGTAATTGCAAATATTCGTTTCTGTGTACCGAAACGTTCGAAAGGGCAAAAGTTTATTTGTTTGGGTGGATGTAACTATGCTATGGCGTCAATTATTTAATTATTCTGTTTGGTTTCGTTTACGGACTATACAAATTTACCGTCGTTTAATTGTAATAGATTTACCTATGGAAACTCGATAACATTTCGAATTATTATTTTAATGAAAAATTGATAATTAATTACATCGTATGTTTCTAAAAAATATGTTATTATTGGGCCGCACTCTTACGTAGGTACGATAATTATAGGCAGCGGTAATTACATCCTGTGTATTTCTGAACAAATTGTGAAGATCACGTTTATCCATGATTAAAACAAGTAGTGTTTCGTGTTTTTGGCCAATAATCAAAAGATACTTTGACCTTGAATTTTGACCTTATATCAAAATTACAAGAAAAGATGTGACAAATTGAAAATTTTCATTTGTCCACTTATTCATAAGTGTGTCATTGTCATTAATGACGTATTTGCGCAACGTCTAAACTCTTTTACTTTCAGTGGATCGATATACTTCTTACATAATACATGAGTAACAAGATAGTTTGTAGTATCTAGAAAAAAGTTAATGAGTATTATCTTGAATGTTTTCATACAAAAAGTTCCTCTATAAGTAAAACTGATTGTTTTAGCTCACACTTTTTTCTGAACAAAATTGAATGACCCGTGTGAAAGGAAATTTGAGCATCATACCAAATGATTCATAGTAATAATTAAGTTAACACTAAAAAAAAGTTGTAATTTTGTAGTTACGTAGGAATATGTAAACGTAAACAAACGG
This sequence comes from Aquatica leii, assembly GCA_035610365.1. Taxonomy (NCBI): domain Eukaryota; kingdom Metazoa; phylum Arthropoda; class Insecta; order Coleoptera; family Lampyridae; genus Aquatica; species Aquatica leii. The sequence continues at coordinate 33,175,190 of CM069439.1, forward strand.
ATAAAAATAAAACACTTAATTTCACTTCTACAATACGGCTATTGATATTTTTATTCAGATATTTGATCTCATTTAATTGATATTATGCTTTATGTTCATTCTTGTTTTGTTTACGTTTGTAACTCGTAAATATATTGGTTTTTAATATAAAAACGGAATTGGTAAACTATCCGCAATCAAAGCATGTGATCGATGTTATCAAAATGTTTTTTAACGCCGTTTTCCTTTCAATAATTTTCAATATTTCGTAAACTTCTAAATTTGTTATACTAACAAAATTGGAAGCATCTCCAATTTCAGCCAAAAGTGTTATTATTGCATTACCACCTGTTTGCCCAAGAGCATGTGACGCTTCGTTAGTTCAACAATATTATATTGAAGCTGCAAGCTTAATTTTTTGTGTCCCAAAACGCTTTCATTTTTCTCCCTAAAAGTTTAATTTTTATGATGAAATAATGCAGGTAATTGATTTAATTTTGCCAAGTACTTGACTCTCGCTCGTTCGCAATGTTTGTACAATACTGGAGATTACAATTAAAATTAATGAATTAAGTAAACCAAAGTTTCATTTTAATACACATATTTTTAATTGCCTAGCTCAATTAAAATGGTTTTATTTTTAATTTTAACAAGTACTGTAACATTTCCATGTAACTGCCACATTGTATCTAAAAATTAATAAAATGGTTACCGTCATTCAGATAGTACCGTAGATTTAAAAATATTATAATATATGAGTTTTTTTACATAATAGTTTTTTACGTGACCTTATATTTAGATGATTATGGTTTTATAGTGAAAAACATGTTTGTATTGCATTGTGTTTAAATATATCTGAAGGTTTTATGTGAATTTTTGTTTCTGTTGTAAGAATATAATGCCATGGTAGGGACTTAGAAAAACGACGGTACTAATAGATCATTAACTGTTGACAAAGTTTGGCAAATTGACTTCACGCTCAAACAAGCCAAATTAAAAAAAAATTAAAGCAGAGTTCCGGGATTCGTACGTTAACGTCAGTTGAATTAATAAAGCTTCTTTTCAAATTAATTAAAAAATAATTTAAAACGGATTTTTCTACTAATGCGATTTCTCTTAAATTAAATTATAGTTCCGCTCGACTATTATTCATTTTCGAAATGTAATAAACTGTTTATAATAAAGGATATAACTCGACAAATCGTGCTTTAGATCCGTCGTTATCAAAAGTTTTCGGAAGGATAACTACAAAAAAAAACTTGAACTTTAGTTTCTGTTACGTACAAAATCAATCACCTTAACCCGAATTCTATTTTTCTTTTTCTTCGCACTTCGATATTGCTCGATTCTTTTAAATTACGGTCTTAATGATTTTCTGTATTTCCCACGTACCCTGAACCAAGTATTAAGCCAAAGCGCATATTAACTATCAAAATCTATTTACCTTAAAGACGTTTGCGACATGTCCTGACACCGTTTCTTTCATTTCCTTCGCAATATTGAAACTCTTAAGCATTTCGGTTTTCATTATGCTCGTTTCTTTATAGAAATCGTATCGTCAGTATTGATTCTGCAGGTCTCAGAAATTCAATTTAATCCGTATATTTTTGACATTTTTATCGTTTAATCTCATGTTATGTATTCATTGAATATACATCCTAGTTCAATAAACAAAGTATTGTTTTAAGATGTTTCATATCAGAAAGGGTAAATGTGGACAAACTAACAAAAGGGTTCTATTAGAATTCTGTTCCCAATTTTTAATCTTATCGATTTTCTCTGTTTTACTACAGGTCAAAAATCTGGAGAGATCACAATATTTTAATCTACTTGGGAAGGATTTTGTGGTTATTTTTGTTTAATCGATTGCTTTATTTTTAACTTTGATGTAGTCGTATTTGCTTAAAACATAATTAAGCGTTTATTGTAATTTAAGCAGTCTCAGTGCTATGGATACAGTTTCGTTAAATAAAATATTGATATAAAACGTCACTTCTATATATAAAACCGTATTTACATTTTGACAACTACAATAATATTTTTATCAGGAGTGTAAGCGCAAGATAAGGCTAGAATATCATAGTTCATGGACGACTGATATGAAATATCTACTTTCAATAATTATTTAGTTATATAGTCTTTATACGTTATAGACAGTGTCGATCAACATTTTTTCGATATTAATAAAATCGTACGCAATAATAGGTAGTTAAGGTTGAAGTACTTGTTTAGTAGATTAAGATACTACTCATACTTATTCAACAGTTATATGCGCATAAATTTTGTAATAAGCTAAAAACAGACTATATTGATATCAGTATTATATTTTTGAACAACATCTGTATTTCACTGTAACATTTCTGGTTTATTCTTTTAGGACGGTTTTTCATTTTCATTCAAGAATATCCTTTTTATGTTTTGTTAGACTTTTGGAATATTAATTATGGTGGTAATAAAAAATGCTTTTAATTATACTCATGCCATATAGCACACTTCGTCCATTGTACGAACGTTTGTGGTATATTTGTTCATGTACGTAATTTGTACGTACGTTAATGTATGTAAAAGTTTTAAAATTTGTTTTGTTTAAGTGCATATTATGTATAAAACAGTGCCAATGGGATGTACTACATACGTACAGTGAGCGCACATTGTTCGTATGAGTACATACGCTGTACTTACATACGTACTTTAATGTACGTACACTGTACATACATACTATGTACTTGTGTCATATGGGGAATGTAAATTATTTACATGGTGATCAGAAGAACTTTGTAAAACCACTGATATTCATTTTAGGACACGAAACACTCGCTGTTACAGGAAAAAGCTCAGGCTAGCGTTTTCCCATTTTTTTCTCAAACGAAAACAACTTTTTTTAATAAGTTTTTACTGTGTTGGTGAATATTGATGCTGTAAGAAGTCTGTTAAAACACAACAAATTACCTTTAACATTATTGTTTAAGAACCAACGTGTATCCCGTGTAAAATAACGTGGAAATCTTATGTTTGATATCGTTTCTTTAAACAATGGTTTGAAAGTTGGGATTAAATAAAATAATAAATGACAAAATATTTGTTCAAACTTACTTATTTGTTTTGCATAATTTAAAATAAAAAAGAAAAGAAATTTAAAAGTTAAGTAAATCACAAGTTTAGGCATTATTTGCAACGTGACGTTAATTCTATTATAAACGTTTAAATATATAACATCTATTAAAGCTGAATAATTGGAACTTTTTACGTACTATTTATAATACAGTAGAAAATTCAAGATATAAGATTTACATTGTAAAAAATGTATATTTCTTGTAAAGATCATCAATATAATTGCTACTATTACAACATCGTTCCGTCGCCAATTTTGATCAGACGAATTAAAACTGTAGATGACAATAAATATTACACATTAAAATAACCGAATGATGCAACTATACACATTTAGGTACTGTAAATGAATGCGGGAATTTTAAATGTCGCTTTTATAGAAAAATCAAAATAGGTGGAAAACCTACAATAAATAAATAGAGTCATGAGGACTGTAAGATAGTATAAGGTGCATGTTTATATTAAATTTAAAGTACGTGATTGTTTTGGTCTAAAGCAGCAACCATAACTTATGAAGGAATCAAAAATTGAGCTTATTCTATGATTCATATATTGTTGTATTTTTCTTTGTAAACAGGCAATTACAAACTATAGATGTATTCTCTACTAAATGAAATCTTCTAGAACGTAATGGCGTTGTTCTAAATTTAAACCTGACTTTGAGTAATTGTTCAGAAAACTGTAACCAGTAAAAGCAAAAAGTATTGCTTAGTTATATTCTACACCCGGAATGTTGTTTATAAATAATAACATAAAACACTTTTTATTATTTCAGTTTCCACATGAGCTAAACCATAGCGATAGATGTATTGCTTTTAGAGAAACATTACTTAGAGTTTACTTTTTTCTAGCATTTCTTGACCTATAACAATATGCTTTGAATCGAAAAAAAAATTCTTAACATCGTCAGTAAGTGATCATTAGTGACAATTAACGCTCTGAAGATACAATGTTTTGCTAAACGTCAGTTTGTTTGGATTTACAAACGACAAAACATTCAAAAAAGTTCAACTTCTTTTGGATCACAAGGGGAAGCTAGGACCAAGCCTAAAAAGTTTGGGTGTTCCATTACGACGCGAAAATCCGCGAAAGCTTAAGAGCTTAAATTAAACAATTTATTTTAAACTGTTGCACTGGTTTACAAACGCACTTACTCCTTAATTGCGTCTATGTACTATGTTTTCTATATATTTAAATGTCGTGAAATTCTTGGTTTCGTTACAATTCTGTTGTATTTTATCGTAATATTAATCAAAACACAATCAGACATGTGTAATTTGAATTATGTGAAAACGTTAGCCAAAACATTTGGTTTTTCAAAACTTATTAAACGTATGAAACAAGAAAACTAATAGATAATTTCACATGAGAACTAAAACTGACAGAATAATTTTCTCGCGATTTAATATAGACTCATAAATCGTAATAGAATTATTAAGACGACTGAGATTATAAGTATGGCAGATGTTTGTCGTAGATAAAAAAAGAAATTTATTTTTGTAAACGATGTCGTGATTGAAACAACAAGGAAAAAGTAAATTTTTGCGTAGCTGGATGTAACTAGTAAATTAAAATAGGCTGTGTTTGTTAAAAGCCGACAAAAACCAAGTGTTTGGAAAAAGCGAACCTTTAATTGTGTTTTATATTTTTATTGCAACCCGTGTTTAGCACAAAATTAATCTTTAAAATAGGTTTTTTTCTGAAAAAAAATTTACAAAAATGAATTACAAATTTGTGGAGACTTTTTTAGGTTAAATAAGAAAATAAATGTTTTTTGAAACGTTTAATGTTTGGGTTGTTTGGAAAGCAACACTAAAAATATTGCAAAAATTATCTCTAATATCGAGCGCAAATGAGAAGATTATTCCTACTCAAGGATTAAGGAAATTGGTTCTAGGATGATTGAAAAACCCAAATTAAAATAATCAGCTAATTCGATTCAAGTGATAACATTTTCTGCAAACGAAAAACAAAGATTAAGTATTAGAGTCGAGTAATGAAGCTATAGTAATACATAATATGTTTTTTTCGCATTAAATAACAAGTCTTTATAATGAATAATTTGTGAATAAACACATGAAATTACTTACCTTTAGAAATCTAAATACATTTATACCAATAATTTTGATATTTTTTTGACCTAAAAAATTTTTTTCATGGAAGTACCTAATTTAAGTTTTTTCTATTATAGTATATTTATAATTTTGCGATTTATGCATATAGTTCGGTAAGCTAATGGAGTTCAATACAAATATTTCTGACTCGACTTACTGTTAGTGTTCAAACATTTTGTTGCGACTAGTTATGATTCGAATTTTAAAAAAAATACCAAAAACAGCACGTAACGATAGAAAAACAGCAATATTGATTTGAAAAGTTGGTAAAATCTCTCTAATTTATCAGAGGATACGCACATCTTTTACTTTATAATATTACTATTAAAATTCAATTTTTTTGGATTTAGAACCGCTTAGTCTATCTCCACATGATGCGGATTTAAGCTACTTCTGATTGATAAGTATATTTCATCTGTTTACAGAACCAGTTGAAACGTTAGTTTTTTGGTAGTTTGATTAGTGGATAGCGGAAAATTTCAAAAAAATTTGATACCACATACATAGCGACAATGCAGATTTAGAAAAAATTCGAATTTTAACCGAATCTTTTTAATGCTCTTTAAATAAATAAATTCTAAATGAGATGTTACAAAACAAACAGCTACAAATTTAAAGGGGCGCATTTATGTTTTTCGAAAATTCTGTGAACTCTCACGCTCACGTTTATGACCAGTTACTGTTTATTTCATTACTTTTGTTATCTATGACTTCTTTTCGATTCTAATACTGTTGCTTTTTATAGAAAAGAGTCATTAAATGTTTTTTTTGTAGGATAATAATTAAGTCATAAAAAATGCGATGCATCGGCTGAAATTTAGAAACAAACAAAAAAAATAATATTGGATAAGCAAACGAAAATAATGATAATAGTGATACATGGATCCAGGAAAAATAAGATCACAAAAAATAACTCATAAAACCACTTAATAAACAAAATATTTAAATGCAAAAAAGACAAGTACTGTATATTGTGAAAACAAACACAATAATAATTGATTTTTGCATTTTAAAGTACTATAATGACAAATCGAAATAAAAGATTAATAAGAGATTATATAAATTATAAAAACGAAATTATGAATGAAGAAGTAAAGAAAAATCCAAACATATACACTATGGTCATTGCCAGGCAAAACAAATGAAGGAGCAAAAAACTACAAGTTTAAAAAGTAAAGAACAAAACTATTTTTAAGAATTTGTAAAAATAGCTGAAAAACAAGGACGATTTTATTTTACAATAGTAAAAGAACAAGAACTCAATACAAAAATACTTCAGGTCAATTGCATACTAATGCAACTTAATAAAAAAATAAGACAGCATGGTTTTAATTAACTTACTTATAAATTTATTATTTAGTTAAAAAGTAAAGTTAACGAAAATGTCCTTTAAAAATAATGATGAGTTTTCTGTCGACATCAAGAATATTTTCTCTCCTTTAATTGAGGTGGGCAGCACTTTTTGTTTGTTTTTTTTTGTTCCTTATGTTTTTGTATATTTGTATTTATTTTCTATTTATAGCATCATCTGATATTATTTTTATTAAGAATCGTCTTATACGACTATTGAGGATTTTGTTTGCAGATCATATAACGATCGGCTATATAGAAAGCAGTGGCGGCTTCTCCATTAGGTCATTTAGTTGATGACCCTTCTAAAAAACACTAAAAATTGTTTTATTATCAATTTAAAATTGCAAATATGTAATGTTTTATTTTGCTTATTCCAAAGATATATAAATTGACTGTAAATATAGATCTTTTATTAAGTAATTTCGCACTATTGACCACAAGTCGCCACTGATAGTAGGGTATTATTATAAATACTAGTTCTTTAAAATCATTTTTTTTTTCGAGGAACGGAAAAAGAAATAGAAAGATGAGTAGGGTAGAATACCTTAAAGAGAAGTGGAATTAATAACTAGTTTGAAATAGTAAAGCTCTTAGTTTTGTTCAATCTAATAATGGACAATGTACTAAAAGAATTAAAGGAACAAATGCAAAAAAAGACAGAAAGTGTCTTTGTAGATGGTATAGCCAGTGGCAGCTAAAAAAATTGAAACTTTAAAAACGCATTCTTACTTAATAAAATATTTATATTCGATTTATCTATTTTTGGTATAGCCAAAACCATTGTTATCGTTTATAATTTTTTTAAATAAAAAGTAGCATAATTTTGTATTTTTTGGAGAGTCATTGACCAAATGACCTAACGGAAAAGCCGCCACTTGGTTTGGCAATTTATTAAGAAAGAAAGTTAAGCAAGCAAATAACGGGAGGCATAAAGAAAATAGTATAAATAATATAGAAAATACTGAAGTATACAAAGACTACGAAATAAAAACGTTAAAAATAAGTGAAGCAGTTTGGAGGTTTTAGTACAAGCCAAAATGAATTTGAAAGCAAAATCTTATGAATGGGGTTATAAATTTAATAATAGGGAAAAATGTGAGCAGATGGAGAATGTTGTGGTTTTCGTAGACCCCAAAAAGGTTTTGATAGTGTTTCTAGATTACTAGTGTGTAGAAGATTTTGTCACCAGAAAACGGAAAATTAGAACCCAGACAATTAATAAAGTTAAATTGCAAAATATTATAATATTAATAGTAATAATTAAACAAAATTATTTCATTTTAAGACGTAAACAGAACTTGAACTTGGTGCACTTTTATTGCACATTTTTATTTAGCTCAATATACAAATAAATAAATAAAAAAACACTCTTTTAATTAATTAAGTTCTAAATTTAGTATTTATTTGAAAGTAACATTTAAAGGGAGATAGTCAACGAAAAAGTCGATCAAAGATGATTCTTGTTTTGTCGAAGCCGAGAATTACCTTCGCGATTTTTGTTCTAGTGGGTTGTATTTTCTGTTCTGCTTTCGTATATTTGCAATTTTGTTTGTGAATATTTCGCCTGAAGAAATAACATTGTTTCTAATACTTTTTTGACTGTGGCATTTTTATTTTATTAAGAAACACCAATAAATGGCATGAATAGGTCTAATGATAATTTTTTAGTATGTACAAAGTTTATTTTCTATTGGAGCACATTGCTAGTCATAGCTAAATATCTATATATATACCTAGACGATGTGTAGTTTGTTTCTTCCCGAAAAACGGACAATAAAGTAGTGTGGAACAATCTAAAGGGAATTAATAATTTAGAAAATGTAATATTCCTAGTTAAATCTCCTAATCTTATAATATACCATATACCTAACCAGTTAATAAGAAAAATAAAAAAGTTATTGTTTTTCAAAATTTAATGCAATCAAAACTTTATTGCACTCTTTAATGCAGATATATAAATACAAAAATATACGTTTAATTGATTGAATTCCAGATGTATTTGTATAAAAAAGTTAAAAGACTCCCCCTCGTTTTTAATTGAGGTGGGTTGTATGTTTTGATGCGTTTTCTCTGCTCTCGTAGATTTGTAATTCTTTTTTTGAGATATTTTGCTAACGTTGTTTTTAATGTTTTTGTTTTAAGTATCGCATTTTATTGGTTTATTGGTAAATTGTTTGTAAATATTTTTTTTATTGAGACGCATTGCTGATTGTTATAAAATATCTATAGATATATGTAGAAGATTAGGAATTATACCATCTATAGTATTTTTTTCGGTAAATATTTTAAGAAAATTAAAGCAAAATAATTTAAAAAATAGCTTACTCATAGTGTTGAACAGTCTACAGTAGCAATTAATAATAATAATCTGCATAATAATATTGTGCGAAACGAAAAATGTACAGAGTAATAGTTTGTTACAAAAAAAGATGTAAGAGAAAAAAGAATGGACCAGAAAGATGTACTAGAAGTAGTTCAAGTTTTATATTAATTTGCATTAAAACATGAGCTATATTTTATTTTATGTATTGCGGTTAATTTAAGTTTTTAGTGGAAGGCAAACTAATATAAGAAAGAGAACGACTGAAATATGCTGTACATAAAGCAATTGATTATTGCACAACATAAAAACCAAAAAAGAATTTAATTATTTGTATGTACTACAGTAACTAATTTATTTTAATATTATCTCTGTGTAAATGAGATTTTTTCAGATATAGTTTAAAAAGTACTCATGTTTAAGGTTTATATATTTTTCAATGTTAGGGGCAACTGGGGTACATTTGAACACAGGGCAGATTTGAACTTTTGTGTCCAAAGGTAAGATTAAGCTTATTATTGATATATTACTTTTTGTTTTGATCTAATGGACATGTAAAAAAAATTGGTTAAGTAAAAATTTCACTGGGGCACATTTGAACAATATCTCTGGGGCACATTTCAACAACATAAAATAAATCGATATTGATTTGTGAATAAAGCAGAGCTTCTTTTTTACTTTTGAGACATATTATGGTACGTACGTATGTTAAAAAAAGACGGGGTATAACAAGGAAGGTATGAAAGTTGTATTAAAACCCGAAAGGGAGCAAAAATTATTTTGCGGGAGGCGACTGGAAATTACGATATGTTGCATACAGAGTTACCTTACCTACTTAAAAAAGGTCATTGTAAACGATGATGGAATTGTGGTATCATCTGGTATCAACTAACGAGAATCTGCTTTAGTAGAATATGCCACAACCGTCAAAAATATGCTATAGTTTAATTTACAAATAAATAAAAACACTTACCGCATTTTTTGATAATTACAAAAGAGCAATCAGATCGAAAGAAATTACAGCATGAGACTGAGGTTGCTGCAGTTCTAGATTCACCAAATGTTATTGCTTTCTGCTGTCACTGCCGAAAGAGGACACTTTATCACCAAATGTATGATAATTAGTACTGGTGGAAATATGTTACCTCCAGTGTTTATATATCCTCACTCCTACAATGGCAGAAACATATCGGTCGGCACACCAAATGCAGTCAAAATGACCCGATTCTAATTCTCAAGGATAATCATGAAAAAATAGTATTACTTTTGTCAAGTTTCTGCCACATTGTTCTGATAAACTTCAACCTAAATTTGGTATTTACAAGGGCAAATATTATTCCATCATTTAATAAAACGGGCTTGTGACCTTTAAACCGTTTAGTGTTCAGGGATAAAGCCTTTATGTGTTCAGCTGTAACTGATCGACCAAATCCAACTGTTAGTGCGTCAGATGGCCTTAAGGCTAGTTTAATGCTCTTACCTCAGGATGTTCAGCTTTATCTAAAAGTTTTACCTAGATGCGTTTCAACAAAAGGTAGAAAGAAAGGAAAAACACGGATTCTTACCAAAACTCCTGAAAAAGATAGACTGGAAGAAGAACGTATAGAGAGAGAAGCAAAGAAACTAAAATCTGCAGAAGCAAAACAAGACAGAGTTAAGAAAGTGAAAAATAAGATAAAATGTTTCTGCGATCATGAATGTGCAGAGTCAGATGTAGGCTTTAAAAATATGAATATCCATGATAAAGTAAAAACATTCAGAAGTTTAGAATATCCGGAATCTGCTTACAATGACTTACAAATAAATGATTTTGTGGTAGTGTCATTTGAAAAAATCTCGATTACTGTTTGTTGGCCAGATTGAAGCTTTATTAGACGAAGGCTTTAAAATAAAATTTATGAGACATAGAACATGTGGAAGTTTTACTTCACAGAATAAGATAACATCAGCGTCATAGACAAAGAACATATTAAATTAAAATTTCCTACCCCAGTGATAGTTGGCGGAACTGCTAGAACTGTATCTATCTTATCATCTAGTGTACATTTTTCTACTCTTAAAGATAAGATACTTCAAAGTCAAAGTCATAATAAATATGTTCAAATCTACCATGGCGTAGAGGTACATTTGAACAAGGGTAGACTTCAAAAAAATATTCTTTTACTATTTTTTTAAATAATTGATCCTTAATTAATGACGTAATTTTAAAAATTACCATTACATGTAAACAAATATTGTTTTCGCCTAAATAATGAGTATCTGTTCAAATGTACACCAATCTCTCTTTTTCTGATTTTGAAGACATAAATTTTACTTTATCAAGCTGTATAATCTTGTTTTAGGCTTACCTTTTTATTTATTATTTTTTGCTTTTAGTTGAATTACATTACAATTTAATATACCGACAATCCTACAACAAAAAAACTTACGACGGGTAGACGGGATCTCAGATACACTGTTTTTTATTTTTTTTGTTTTACAAAATGCAGAACAGCTGAACATGTTAAATATGTAATGCGAATTTTGATTGATAGCGTTTGTGCACGCAAATCAGCACGATCCTTTAGGCACTCTTCATTTATTCAATTCAAACGTTTATTAACATTTTAAAAGTCTTGGATACGTTCAGCAATCAGCTCGTCAAACGCATTTTTTATAAAACGCACATCTGATAATGTCATAGATTGCTTACTATAATATAGAGCAGAATACTGTGCAAAACGTGGTGAACCAGTTTCAATTACTTTAAAACTTGATGAGATTAGATTGGAATCGATTTTATGAGCTACTACAAATAAACCGAACAATTAATTCGGATCTCGTTAATTAATCAAATTGGATACTGCAATAAAAAAGAAACGACTAGATAAAAAAAATGTTGTTCATCACGGGATGTTTTTCTGCATCCACGCTATTTTCTTGACTTGGCTCCGTTAGGCTATTATCTAATTCAGTCATAAAAAAATTCTTCAGTCAAATAAAGGTGTTAAAAACTGATAAGTTAGTGTTTTGCCAAAAGGTACGACGATGTTTAATAAATTACAGTTCCACTAAGAATTGGGCTATTTATAAACTTTTCAAAGATTAAGTCTAAATTTTTCTGAACTAACCTTACCAAATAGGTTTATAAATATAATCATTATTTTTTTATACGTTATTTGGACATGTGAGTTGAAAGTTATCGAATCAACCCTAATAGAGTTAGTGACATTTTTCATTGGCAATTCTTTATGCGCTATTTTTACACTGGTAATGATGATTCAATGGTGAAAGTTTTTATTTGCAACATTACTGTTACAACATCAAAATGCAGAGACAAAAGAGTTATTGAAAGCACAATCATAGTTCTCTGTGTCACTAAAATTACAAAATGTGTTTAAGAAACTCTACAGAAAGATGATGAAATATTGATTTAATGTAGAAAAATTTGGTCTTGCGTAATTCGACACTCCATAAAAATGATATCTACTATACAACTACAGTAAAACTTTTATTGTGAAAGTGAACGTTATGAGAAGGTTTAAATTTAAAAAAAATTATGCTGTGTTTTCTTTATAAACATAAATCTAAATATGTAAATGATGCAGATGATAAGAAAAATTGCATTTGGTTACAATAAAGTAAAGATGATTTTTTTAAAGGGATTTAAAATTTTCAGTTAAAAAAATCTGATTAGAGGACATTTAAAGAACAATAATAAAGTAACATATATTAGTTAAAATAAACAACGGAAAGAAACTGAAAAGATTAACTTTAACGGAGACATCCTATTTACATATCTTCATATTTGCAAAGTTATCAAAATAGTTTTGTACTCGTTGGTGGCTAAGTCAAGTCAGATACAACAATCCTTTTTATATAGTTGATATTTGTCTATAAATATCTCATAAACGTTTGCCAACAAAATTTATTTTGTATGGGTTAGTAACTCCAAACAAATAAAAAAACATAAAGAAGAAATAAGAGCTCCCAGGGACGAATTAACGAAGCCAATGACTGAAAAAAAAAACGAAATACAAAAATTAAATTAATAAACAAAATAATAGAATCGCAATGCAAATCTGGTAAGAAAAATCAAAGTGTGAGTAAAGAAACTATAACACAAAGTACTAATGATAAGGGTTGTGTCAGGAAACTGAAACAAAAATAGCTTACTAAATGGGATTAAGTACAGAACATAAAAATAAAAAAAAACAAAGAAACAGCTTGGTATTTGGATGCATGCAAAAAAGAATTAATGGAAAAGAAAGAAAAGGTAAAAAATGCTTTGAAGGCGCAAAGACAAAACTAATAGAACAATAAATCTAAAAGCTAAAGCAAAAGTAGCTAGTATCAGAATAAAAAACGAAAAAAGAAAATGGGCAGAAATTAAACGTTCTACTGTTAGATTGGCCTGATGAAGTTGGCACAATAGCCAACGAAACGTAGCCACAATTACTACAGAGTTTTCTTTCTGAGTTGTGCCTACCCTCTACATCTAAGGATCTATGGTCGCATAGAATCACCACCAAACTATTAAGTTTTTGGAGGGGTTGTATCGTTCTCATAGTATGTTTTTTTATTAACTGACTATGTTTTATTGACGAGTTAAAAATGCGGTAAGTACACTGCAGAAGTGGCAGCAGTGAAAACATGTGCTTTGTGAGTCGTTAAGTTTGATAACTATGAGGTAAGTACTAAAATCTGTTGTTCTAATCTAATATTTTCAGATAGATAAGTTACGATTACGTGTCTCTAGAGCATTTGTGGAAAATTCTTTTTATCCCTCTGAAAAACTCGATTCTTTGACAACATTTTTTAGAAAACAAATATTCAGTCAAGGTTATATTTTTTCAGACACATTTTGCTAAAACTAAAGATTCATTTTGAAGCAAACGTTCGGGGAAAATCCGTTACGGATATTTGCCTCTTTTATGCGGATTGTTATCTTTTTGGTGATAATTCTGAAAACTGCCAGTTGTTGTACTGAAGAATGACCAATTACTTATTATATTTTTTACAAAAGAAAACAAACCTAAAACCATTGGCTGAGGATCTACTAAGACAAGCTAGAAAGTTAAGCGAGAAGAGCTTATCATTTAGGGAAATAAGAGAAACTCTTGGGTACGACAAATCTACCATTTGGAAGATACTGAAGTGCAAGAAAAGAAAATAGTAGAACATTGTAAGGCGTTAGATTTGCGTTTCTATGGACTCTAAAATCGTTCCGTTTTTTGGTATATCAGTATGCACAAAGAAACTGCATCACACATCCATTTAACAATGAAACAAATTAGCGGATAGAGATTAGAAAATCGTCTCACTGTGTATACCACAAAAAACTAGTGTAGCGGGAACAATGAGGTTCAACAAACAATTGTCAAAATATTTTTACAATTTGAAAACTCTTGAGAAATATAAATTTCCAGCCAACGGGATCTACAACACAGATGAAAGTGGTCCCAAGTAAAATTACCAACACATGTTGCTTTCACTGGTAAAAGAGAAGTATCTCAAAATGTAGCTGCTGAGAAGGAAAAAAACTGTGACGGTGGCATGTTCTATGAGTGCAACGGGACACTATGTTCCATTGTTTTTCATTTTTGCACGCAACAGACTAAATCTTCTATTGTTAAAGTATGCTCCAACTGGTTCTGCTTAGGGTATTTTTTATCCCGCTTAAATGCTACTACGATGACTTATGTCACTACATCAAACCCTGGACAAGTAGTGACAGAATGTCACGTAAGCAGGCTTATTAAAGTTTGCCGCTATCGAAAAAGCCGTTAACGAGTGTAAGATGAATGGAATACACCCTCTAGACAAAAATATTTTTACTGAAGAAGATTATCTACCTGCTTCATTAACGGAACAAGCAAATGAAACAGAAGAATTAGATGATGTAGGACATGTTTGGAACATGCACTTAAATATTGTATTTGAAGAAGACATACAGGGCCATAGCGCAAAGCAAAATCAGAAGAAGCAGATCTTCTAAATAGATCTAATGTCGCAAATAAATTTTGATGTTTTTGAGAATACGAATATCGCCTATCTGGATGTTCAAAAAAAATACTGAAGTTGTCTTTTACGGTACCTTCAGATATCATTCTGGTATCTATACCTACGAAAAAGAGAAAACGAACAAGAAAACTTAACTTCAACACCAAACAAAGTGGAACTGGAAAATATAGAACATGAAATAAGAAGAAAAATTGAAGAAAAAGAAATGGAAGACAAGTATCAAGAGAAATAAAACAACGATAAGAAAAGTGTTTGGTGAAAATTATGAATTTAAAAAAAAATGATGCCGAATCAAACAGTGGTCCACCAGGGTTTACTCCAGGGGTCTTTGCTGTAAAAGTTTGTGGAAAAAGAAAATATTCATTTCGAATTTAGGTAATGTGAATAACTGCAATGGAATGTATTATAAATGAGCATCCAACACTGCGTTTTTTTTTGTAAACAAAGCTGAAATTATCAGGAAACTCTCTAAGATTTTAGTGATTTCATGTTGCCTTAGCGTTGTATTTGTTTAGGTCTTATAATTAAAAAAATATTTTTAATAACGTCATTAATTTTATTAAAAAAGGACAAACGTGCAAGATGCGGATTGCTGCCCCATTCGTTGGGATAAAGATCCGAATTGTCACACTTTACATTGCATTCTCCAATGTTTTTGTCTTTATTGTACATTTAAAGCCAAGGAGAATAAGGGCTTTAATGTGTCGACATATTTTAACTTTATACCAAAAAAGAAAGAGTCACAAATAATCTCAATTGCAAAAATGCGGAGTTTGGCCGCCGCCCACTTTATACAGGGACTTCTACAAGCTCTGAATTACGAAATTTCCATAAATATGACAAAATTTCTAAGAAAATTTATTTTGTATTAGTCCTTTAGACATTAAATAGAAACAAAAGTATTGACGGTTCAAAAAACCTTTTGTAACTTGTTATTTAACCCTCAACTGCTATAAGCTGGGTGTCTCGGACCCATAACACTTGCGTATACGCTGTTTTTCCCACTCTTTCTATTTTACGGCTCATCGTTTCGTCTATTCTCTGTTGGTGCATTGTGGATTCAGACACTGAAAAGTGCGTTACGTTTTTCAATTTTCTCTGAGTTATAGAAAATAAGTGATTTTAAACGAATGTGAAGAATTAGGTAAATATAAAGAACACTTTTTCAATCCTAATATTTCAGCGAAAATAACCGGAAATAAATACTATTAAAGATGAAGAAATTGACGCCATGTTTCAGAGTGAGGATTTTTGAAGACGCGATGCAGGTACTTCTTTTGCTTCTGAGTCTACGGGTTTGACCAGTTCCGATGAGACCCAGGTAGGAACCATTGTGTTAGTGATATAGACCTGGATGATGATAATGAGCAGGTATCTACTAGATCTTTAGTCTATCCCTTTGATGATAGCAACTATTTTCACAATGAAGAGGAAACGGCTGAAGACAAAACAGGAAACTACGGAAAGGACAAAATAAAGTGGTCTAAAACCCTTACGGAAAGAAGTAAAACTAGAAAAGAGAATATTGTGACGGTTTTACCTGGTTTGAAAGGTCCCGTCCGTTTCACCAGTCCTGTCACTTCTTTGTTTGGGTTTACTTCTGATATCACCATGGTGTCTCATGTACCAAAGAAAGCCAAACGTGTTATACTGATATCTACGATGAATTATAATAATGCGGTAGATGTTGGTACAACTATAATTTTATGAATCACAAATGTGCCAACTACTCTGTTTCTTGGAGAACACGAAGATGGCCAATTGCAGTGTTTTTGTCTATGCTGAATATTGCAGGTGTTAACAGCAAAGTGTTGTTTCAGTTTGCAAAGAAAGGTGAATCAATACCCTGCGTTGTATTTTTGTTGTGGGCGACGTGTGACCAAAGCTCAGCTTGTGTGATAACAACGCGGGAATTATCCAGAATGAAAAATTGTATAGTTTTTCTTAGTTTAAATGTTATATTTGGAACCCCAGTTCATACTTATTGGCGTTTTTTTTTGTTTTTCGAGAAAACGTAATTATTCCTTTATCTTAAGGAATACATAAAAATACAAAAACTTTCAACATTTGCTTTCGGTTCTCTAAACCATTTGTAAATGCAATTATTTTCTATTTTATCAAATAACCAAATGGTGGCCGATCAAAAATTTCAAAACAGGATATGTGTATTTCTTTAAACTATCTACTATAATATTTGTCTAAAACGTTTTTTTTCGATCTGTCCAAAAAAAGTTAAAAAGATAAATTTTAACAAACTGTAACAACAATTTAAAACAAAGTAGGCTTGCTGCCATTAAACAACTGGTCTCGTGTACAAAGGTCTTCAACTGATCCTAAAAAAAGGAACAGGACCTTCTCTCCCAATCTACTTATTTGGATATTCTCTATTTAGTAGTGCTATGAGTTCTCGGGTTGTGTGAGCCGGTGCTCCATCATGTTGAAACCAAAGTCTTCGTCTGATGTTTAGCGGTAAGTCATTAAGAAGCTCTCGCAAACCGTCATTTAACAAATTAAAATAATTTTCACCATTCAATCGGTTCGGGAATGTAGAGGCAAATAGCGTACTCCACTGCGATTCTAGCTCATACATTTAATAAAAAACCTCGTTGATCCGCACGAATAAATGTTGCGTGGGGATTTTCATCACACAAACAACCAACGACAAAACAGCAATCTTGGCTGGAAGCATTCAGGTCTCAAGACTTGCAATTTTTGTCTAGATTACATCTAATCTATTTGCTGTTACTCTTGTCCTGATCGATGGCTCATTTTGAATAATACTACGAACAAATGTAGGGGTTCAACGAAATTGATTGGAATTCCCACCAGATGCTGGGTAGAAACTTCCAGTCTACATATTCTGCTAAAAATGCGGCAATTTGGTTGCTGACGATCTGGATATCTTTTCCGATAAATTATACGATCTACTAGTGCATCACGCCTTGCCTTTTCAAAAAACCAAGGCATGTTCAAGAAGTTCAGCGTTTTTATACACAAATTATGCAAAATACGCACACAAGTGATAAACGTGACAGAAACTTTTCAAGATGAAGCAGTAAATATTTTTTTTTCTGAGGAACGAGATCAGAAAGTAAAACACGTGTCTCAAGTTTGAAGTCCGCGTTTATTAACGGTCGCGTTGAACAGTCCTAACAGTTGTGGAACAGTTGAGTAACATTCTGGTGAAACGACATGCCATTACGTCGAAACCTTATCAAATAGTGCCAGGGAGCGGTCGTCATTTAAAGTAGCGAATTCTTTTTATGCTACAAATCCAGCGGAGCAAACACCTGTTCGTGCTGTGTGACTGGGAAACTGTTAAATTTGAAAAATATGGCTAATCAAGAAGAATAAATTATATATAAAATCTTAAGCTTTCGCGGTTATTTTGTCTATGATTATAAGCGACTTTCGGCTTAAATCGAGTCGTAGTTGAACACCCAGACTTTTTAGGCTTGGTTCTAGTCTCTCATTGAGGCCTTTGCTGTATTGAAGGTTGATCTTTGTCTTAAAGGGTGTAATACTGGTAGCCAAGGTTTGTTGAGTCTTAAACCGTTTTCTCGGTTCATATTACATGGATGTTTTTCTATTTCCACAACTTCGCGGATTAGTCTGGGAAAGTAGAAATGAGTTCTAGCCAACATTTTTATTTGGTCAAAGTTTAGCGTGTGTCCTTGGTTTCAGATGTGTTTTGCCACTGCTGATTTTGTAACTTTTCGGTGTTTGCAGTCAGTCATATATTCTTTTACTCTAACTTCAATAGAGCGTCCCGTCTGTTCTATATAACTTGATCCACAGGAACAAAGAATTTTGTAAACTCCGACATGTTTTAGAGCCCCTTGTTTGTCTTTAGCAGATGTAAACTAAGTGTTCAGGGTATCCTTAGTTGTAAAAACAGTTTTGATGTACTGTTTCTTTAACACCCTGCTTATTTATATGGTAAATAAGCGGTGTTAGTAGGTGATAAGTCTTAACAAAATTTACGAACAATCAAAAATGAAGCAAACTAAGAAATACGAGCGATTACATCCTTTACAGCCTAAGAAAACGTTAGACGGCCATATAGTAATTGTCCACCTAACAGGCACGGTTTTGCATGAACAGACCACATCCTTGTTAAAGAAGGGTTTTAACTACGCCGTTACGCCTAAGACAACACCGATAGAAGATATAGTATGTAGAGTAGAAGCTGCAATACGCACTCTATCTAAAGAGATCTCTGAAACTATTTGACAAGATGTTTGCAACATTGTAAGAAAATCAAAACCGCCACGCTCTAATATTAACAGACATAAGAGAGGAGCAGCTAAGCGGTTACGTGAGAATAAGGAGATTTTAGTATTGAGAGCAGATAAAGGAAACGCTACAGTCGTTATGAACATACAAGAATACAACGACAAAATGACGAACTTTCTCTCAGAAGATTGCTACATACGTCTACAGAGAAAACCTTTAAACTCCTTATGGACTAAGGTAAACTCCGCCATCTAAAACTCCACTACTATAGATATTAACAAGAAACAAACTTTGATTGTCAAAAATCCAGTTATGCCACGAATCTACGGTCTTCCCAAGATACACAAAGAAGAAGCCCCCCTTCGACCGATAGTGAGCACCATTAAGTCACCAACCCAATCGTTAGCACGTTATCTAGCTGCAAAATTTTTGCCATTGACAGGAAATACAGAAACTCACATTAAAGATTCTATAGACTTTGTAGAAAAAATTAAGAACTTGCGTATAACAAAAGAAGATATCCTAGTCAGCTTTGACGTGGTAACTCTTTTTACGAAAGTCACTGTCGACCAAGTGTTGTTTTTGCTCAAGGAGAGAATTACTGAAGAAGAAGTTCTGCTTATCAAACTCTGCCTTAAAAACACTTGTTTCAGTTATAACGACAACTTGTTTAAACAAGTAGAAGAAGCGGCCATGAGTTCACCGCTCTCTCCAGTTATAGCCAATATTTACATGAAATATTTTGAAACTGAAATTATGAAAAATGCTGAGTTAAAACCAAAAACTTGTTTAGATCTGTTGATGATACGTTTGTTGTGTGGCCTCATGGCAAAGATAAACTAAATCAGTTCTTTCAACATCTGAACTCTTCACATAATAGCATTAAATTTACTAAGGAGTTAGAACATAACAGCAATCTAGCCTTTCTTGATGTACTGGTGATAAAGAAAAATAACGGAAAATTGAGGCATACCGTTTATAGAAAGAAAAGTCACACTAATAGATACTTAAACGCCAAATCTCACCACCATCCAGTACAGAAGAATACTGTTTTGCATACTTTAGCCAAAAGAGCTATACGCTTGTCAGATAATGAAAATCTACAAAAGGAAAAGGAAACACTGTTTGAGTTCCTACAACAAAATTGATACGGGTTCAAAGAGATCCAAAACGCATGAAAAAGAGCAATAAATCCAAAAGTCAAAGAAGACTTATCACCTCCTACTAGCACCGCTTATTTACCATACTGTATGGGTTCCACAGACAAAATAAGCTGGCTGCTAAAGAAACATAATATTAAAACTGTTTTTACGACTAAGGATACCCTGAACACCTGGTTTACATCTGCTAAAGACAAACAAGGGGCTCTAAAACATGCCGGAGTTTTCAAAATTCTTTGTTCCTGTGGATCAACTTATATAGGACAGACGGGACGCTCTATTGAAGTTAGAGTAAAAGAACATATGGCTACTGCAAACACCGCAGAGTTACTAAATCAGCAGTGGCAGAACACGTGTGGAACCAAGAACGTACGCTGAACTTTGACCAAACTAAAGTGTTGGCTAGAACTCCTATCTACTTTCCTAGACTAATCCGCGAAGCTGTGGAAATAGAAAAACATCCATGTAATATGAACCGAGAAGACGGTTTAAGACTCAGCAAATCTTGGCTACCAGTATTATATCCTCTAAGACAAAGATCGACTTTCTTGGAAAGGACACAAACACCTACTCAGAGTAATAACGAAGTCAGTCAAGCGGTAACGTAAAGATAAGGTCCGTTAATCACGCTAATCGCTGTGGGTATAAGTATCGTCTTTTTCTTTCAGTGACATTTACCACTCTGAAGATGCAAGCTGCAATGTCTTGCGAAACGTCAGTTTCTTTGGGTTCACGAACGACAATACGGCAAAGACCAAGCCTAAGTCTGGGTGTTTAACTACGACGCGGTCTAAGCCGAAAGTCGCTTATAATCATAAACATTAACGGAAATGTTATTTAAATAAGTCTCATATACAAAATGGGATAGTATCTTCATCATAATTTCCATGACGTGAAATAAGAGACCTTTCTTGTACATTATTAACTAAAACTACAGAAGTTTTTCCTATTAATGGGATATTCAGTTCATCTCTCTCAAGAAATTGCACAATTTCAATAATATCAATTTACTTATTAAACGATAACGTCCTATAAATCACAAATACAATTTATTAATACCGTTTGACATTTTTGATAACACTGGTCTGCAAAAAAATATTTTTTACCGAGCCCTGACACTATTCCGGGTGATTTTTATGTAAAATGACGTCCTGAATCCAAATATGTCTTCCGTTTTCTTCCATCACCCACCATTTTCGAAGGAGCCCCAAATCTCTAATTTTACCACTTTTTGATAAATTAATTATAATTTATTTATCGAACGATAATAATAATTATTATAATAATAAATATATGGACATGAATTTAATTTAAATGGGGAAAAGAACTATTTTAGCTATAAACAGTAATAAATAAAAAGATATTCATCGTTACTTGGTGCTTGCTTTCCTTTTATACCCTGAGGTACAGCTCTCTCGTTTCAAAAACCAGCAGTACTCCGCCAACATGCTTGCATTCCACTTCTCTGAAAATCTCTTCTCCAGCTTAGCGATGTCTTGATGGAACCGTTCCCCGTGTTCATCCGAGACTGCTCCTAAATTTTCAAGGAAAAAGTCCAGATGCGAGTGAAGGAAGTGAACTTTAAGAGACATGTTACATCCTATGTCCTTGTACGCTAAAAGCAGTTCCTCGACGTGAGCGACATAATCTTCAGTTTTGTGGTTACCCAGGAAGTTCTTACAAACGTTTTGAAATGCAAGCCAAGCTCGTTTTTCTTTTCGATTTAGGTGTTCAATAAACGTCGAATCTTGAAAGAGTTGTGTAATCTGGGAACCAAAAAAACGCCTTCTTTGATTTTAGCTTCGCTAAGACGAGGAAATTTAATTTTCAAAAATTGAAATACGCCACCTGTCTTGTCTACTGCTTTCACAAACTGCTTGATCAATCCAAGTTTGATGTGTAAAGGTGGTAAGTAAATATTTTCCTTCGGAACCAAAGGATTGTGGGCGACATTTTTCTGACCAGGAATAAGATTTTCTCGCAGAGGCCAGTCCCGTACGATGTAATGTTTATCTCGGGCTCGGCTATCCCATTCACAAAGGAAGCAGCAATATTTTGTGAATCCTGATTGCAGGCCCGTGAGTAGAGCAACAACTTTTAAGTCAGCCCAAAGTTTCCGCTTATAATCATGATAACTAATTTTATCAAGGATTCTGAAGATGTTTTCGTACGTTTCCTTCATATCAACAGAGTATGCAACTGGAACTGATGGGAAGTCATTCCCATTTGCCAACAGGACAACTTTTAAGCTTGTTTTTGATGAGTCTATAAACAGTCTCCATTTGTCTGGGTCACATGGCATCTGTAGCTCTGTCATCAATAAATTTGCATTAGGGCAGAACACTAAACCTTTATCTTCTGAGAAAAGACATTTCAGGGTTGCTTGTCTGGTCCTGTAAGAAGATATTTTTACTCCCTTTTCTAAGAGATTCCACTGTTGAAGCCGCGATCCTAGGAACTGAGATTTAGTCTTGGGTAACTGTAAATCCCTGACAAGATCATTTAATTCCGATTGAGTGAGGAAATGAGGTTGCCGAGAAACTAAATCTGCGGAATACTCTTCATCATCATTGAACGTATCATTCGAAACCCCAGGTTGTGGCTCAGAGGTTTTTAAATCAATTTCCGGCTCTAGAGTATAAGTGTTTGGGGGCTCTGGGATTGGCAAAGTATCGTTATGAGGAACAGGTCTTAGAGCTGACGGAATATTGGGATACTGAATTGTATGCTTACTTTTGCTCGAAAACCCGACGGTGGAAGTCATACAAAAGTAACAATCTGTAAGATGACAGCGAGGTTCACGCCAAACCATGGACACAGCAAATGGCATTGATTTACGGGTACCTCTGAGCCATTTGGTCAAACTACTGTAACAAGTCGTACAGCAAACTGATGGAGCCCAAGTCTTGTCTGGTCGCCAACTTGACAATCAAAGTAGAATTTATAAGCTGTTTTAACTAGCGGAGAAAGGAGTTTTCGTTGCGCTTTTAAAGTTAATTCCCCGCAGACATAGCAGAAGTTATCGGGATGATTTTTACTCTCTCGCTCGCGTGGCATAATTAAACAGTAATTCAACGCCCGACATTAACCACAAATCACAATTAGTCACTTGAAAAAATCCGAAGTAAAAGTAGTTTTACTGTTTTACACAAATGAACAAAAATGAACATAAAATTCAGCACTTTTAAAACGTCGACAAGTTAACTCTGCAACAGCTATAGATGTACTGATCGAAGCAGTTAAGCAAACAATGTAATATACTATAATGAGAAGAGTAATGCAAGTTCAAGCCTGTCGAAAATTCCTGTTCAAACCTGCATGTGGTATTGAGATCGCCAGCGTCGTGCAGTGAATCTTCCTAACTGTTTATTGATATTTTTTTACTGTTCTTATATATTTGTATTTTATTGTTGTTTCTATATACATTTTATAGCAAAACTTTTGCGATATACTTTGGTATAAATTTTATTACCTGCTTTGGGATGTTTAACGGCTATAAGTTAAAATTCTAAAAAAAATGCAAAAAATAAAATAAAAATGGAGTCCCCCCAAAATAGGTGGGTGATGGGTAAAAACGGAGCTCATTTTTGGATTCAGGAGGTCATTTTACATAAGAATCGTCAAGAGTGGTAGCAGGCCGATTTTCATGCAGACCAGTGTAATTAATTGCATTTTGACAACTGTTTTTAACGCAACCGTAGCCTACGTTTCAGCAGACCACATATCGCTACCAACTTTTTCGAGGTAGCGGCAGCAGCTTTTTCTGCTGAATGCGACCATTTTTTTAAACGATGTTGCAGTTTGTTAAAATTTATCTTGTAATTGAATTTGGATAAAAACTTTTTTGGACAACTCGAAAAAAATGTTATAGTAGATAGTTTAAGGATTTTCTAAATGTTTTTTTCAATTGATCGAGCGATTTGAAAATATCTTGTTTTGATATTTTTGATTGGTCGCCATTTTGTTATTTGATAAAATCGAAAATAATTGTAAATACAAATGTTTTAAAGAACCAAAAGTCTTCATGTGTTTTTAAAATTCTCCCTAAAATAATGGAGTAATGACGATTTTTCGATAAACAAAAAAAGCTATGAACTGGGGCTCCAAATCAAAAATTTGAATTTAAAGAAAGAGCTCCCAATTTGAAAATGTAAACTTTTTAAAACCACTGTATTAATTATTGGCAATATTAAAACGTTTCAAAAACACCACACAGTTTTTTGTTAACTGTAAAATACAATTAAACAATAAGTAAAAATATGGCAACGTAGTGTAATAATTTTTTAAAACGTCTTTTTTTGTGTATAAAAATTCTACCATCACTAATTATGATCAATGATATATTTAATGAAATATATATTTCTTCCACTTTTGATCTAAAAATATTTCCTAAATAGTGAAATTAAATTTCAATGTTTTCGGGTAAAACAAAAAAACAATGCAAAATATTTTTTGTTTGTAAATCCTTTCCGGGTACAGGTGCAATCAGAAATTTCAAATTATGTTTATAAGAATTGTATAGAAACAACCGAAACCGGTGATGTTTTACGGATTTGTTTAGGAAACACTGTTATTGACAAGGTTCTTAGAATTAATGCATGCTACAACACATGCATTTACTTACCCAAAATAATTTCGTTTTTCTTTATTCTTTCCAAATGGATATTCAAAAGTAAAATTGCAACTGAATCAATTCACTAACTTCAATCATGTCACAAGCGGCCTCCATGCAACGCGGGTTAAGTCCACCACTGTTACTAGCGCGATCGGAAAGGAAAATGCTCTATATCTTGCCAAAAAGGATAGAAAAACTGTCTGTACAGCGTGCAAACTGCCGATTTTAATGTAATGTGTGGAACAATTGCAAGGAATAACGTTTCTTCGTTTTAAAGTATTTTTATCTCTTAGTATGAAAAATTCGTTTTTAATGAAAATTTATCCCATCTACATTCGACTTGTTCATAAGCATGGCAGATGTTTATCGTAGATAAAAAAAGAATCATATTTTGTAAACTGTGATTGAAGCGACAAGGAAGAAGTAATTAAATTACGCAATTATAATTTAAGTTTCGGTAAAATATAGAATTTCGTTGTGAAAAAATGAATTAGTGTAAGATCAATCAAGGGGCGCTGTAAATAAAAGAACAGAAAAGGCGAAAGTACCATCGGAAAGGTGCGATTAGTAGAGAAGCGGCAAGTGAAAAATCAATAAACAGTTACAATTGCATCTTGCAGGTATAGGGAATGGAAATTTCGGTTTCTTTACAAATAAGTACGTGGGGTAGGTAGAAATTGTGATTTAACCTATTGGTTTTTTTTTGTTTCGGGTGTTGGTGGTGGCGTGAAGTTGGTAAATTTTAATTAAGGTAATATGTGTCTATATACAGAGTTTAGCGGTTGTGCGTATTTTGTAATTAGGTGCAAATATGATATCGATTTATTTCGAGGGAATTTTTAATTAATTAAGCAATAAAGGTTTTTTGAACATTCCGCGTCAGCAGCAGAAAGCAGCGAGCGAAGCCGATTCTAGGCGTGGCAAGCCGAGTTCGTCTACGAAATGAAATTTGGTCATTTCCCGTGTTTAGCATGTTGCTTGCGTAGGTATGAGGTAACGTGGTCGATGATTCAAAATTACGAATTTGCCGAAAGTGTTTCTAGTTTGTGACAAATAAACTCGACTCGTGGATGCAGTTGTTATTAATTATGATGAAGTGTGATAAGTACGGTCGCAAGTAATATGCATTTACGGTAACGTTTCCGACAAACGGGATTCCGAACGATGCGATTTTATATTAAGAAAGTGCACCAGCAGCAACAGCATCGTCCAAGAAATTTTAAATAAAACGTCTACTCGGATTTATCTTCAAACCAAAATCCAAGTTTAGAGATTTCGCCGATATAAAATTACTCGCTTGTCCAGACAGGTACGATTCGTTAGTTAACCGCTTATTCCATTCTCATTTAAGCTCAAAATTCGAAATTTAACACAATTGTAAATATTTTTAATCGCACTAAATTAAGAGTCTAATTTTAGTTGACACGAAGGCAAGCGTACTAGTTCCGCGGATATTCCAAAAATGACTCTTCGTCTCTATTTTTTTAACGAAGTTTCTCTACGTTCCTTTTTAATTAAAAAAGAAACTGACCGGAATTCTCCTCGCTCTTCCTCGTTATTTTTTATTATTACTGTTAGCAGACGCTTTGTATTTGTAGCTCATGTATACTTCCGTTTTGATATCAATCTTGTAACTAAGCATTAATCCTAAATGGAAAACTAACAATTTTCTATAAATAAATACATCGTTAGATCCACTTTTTCAAAGTACTTGGCTTTTATTGTCCGATTCTGGCATTGAACTCATCGATTTCGCTCTGTTTCCCCAAGAAAATTCCCATTAATTCTCATTGTTACAAATGACAATAACGCAATTTAAATACCCCTAGACGTTGTCAAAATATTTTAGGATCAATTTCTATTACATTTAATTTCTATTTTTATATTTAGGCCGCCTGTCCGTAGTTGATAAACGCGGTTCAAATGGAATTGCTATAGATATTATTATCATACGTGTATATTTCAGAATTAAATAAATCGGCGCTTGGAAAATCCCTACACTTTCCGATCAGTTTATTTTATCACAATTTTCAGTCAACTTTTATCAAAAGGGCCACCTAGAAATAAGCGACGAATTTCTAGTAATAAACGAACTTATCAACATGTCTTAACTCCTGCGATTAGGCAACCCATTATACGCAAACTTTTCGTGCTATAATAACAGATACGAAATGTCATTTAAATCATTGTGTACTCTGCTGCTAAACCAATCCAGTGTCTTTATTAACCCTTTAATGCGAAGAATGTTTTCTTTTTATTTAAGTTATTTATTAATTGGTATGTTAAATACACTTGTCAAGGTGCCAATAAAAAGAAACGAATTGCGATTGGCCTTAGAGACTAAAATGAGTGGTCAATGTTGGGAGATTCGGGGTTGGTATAACTATATGAAACAATTATTACTAAAAATAAATAAAGACATGTCTCAAACCTCCCGTCGTTATCTTTAGAATGTGTGAATTGCATTTACAAGTTAATTATCATTTTGTGTACTCATCCTGTAACGAATGCAACAAAATTTAATTTTACTAGGAGGAAAATAAGTCACCAGTAAGGGGTTTTAATAATATCGGATTAACTTACCTTGTTCAAATGTCGAGTATTTAGTTTTGTGATGACTGCTTCCTATGAATTTTTTTATTCTTTTATTGGTTCATAGTTTGAAAGCGCCCATTTCGCATAAATTGAAATATTTTAAATTAAGCTAAAATTCGAACTTAAATGCCAGATTATAATGCGAACGTTCTGTTGGGGTCATTCCGCGTCAAATCAACACACTTTTAGAACGTCTTTCAGGATCTCGTGAACTGTGGCGCTGTAGTCTGTATGTGTCAAAATATTGTTATTATCCGTCTTACAAACATTCGCCGGTACATTTTTTCTAACCTATCTTTGCTTTTATCGTTGGATTTGTTGTTAATAGGTCTTTAGGTATTATTATAAGTAAATTCATTTTTATTTAATACATAAATATCTGAATATTTTCAATTTTTTTTGACGTTAGCGCTTTTTAAATAGACTAACGTTTTTGGAATTCAGATAGACTTGTCAAATTTTTGACTTTTAGTTTATTAATTCCGATTTTTGACTCAAGGTCACAGTTCACGACATAATGAAACGCCTCTAAGAGCTTTTTTTTCTTGCCTTCTCAGATTTTGATGAAATTTGGTATATAGGTTGTCATCATGTAGACCAGTGACACCAAAGTGGTCTATATCGACCCTCAGGGGTCTATGACAACCTGCAAGAGGTCTACGTCAGCGAAAAAAAAATTTGGGGGTCCATGAAATAAAAATGGGGGTCTACGATAGTGGATCTCAACATACACTAATCGTATCTATTTACTTACATTATACTATCTTATAATATAAAGACATATACATTATTTATAAAAGTGCCTATGAAGTAAAAACTTTATTATATATGTTGATAAAATTGTGTAAGTTGTAGGATGTAGGCATTCGCTTTGTGGTCGCAATACATTTTGAACTTGTAAAAACCTGCACATAATGATATACCAGTATCATCTTGGTACAAGCATACGCGCAGTCTCAGAGCTTTGCAAACTTGCACTGACTTCTTCAATTCGTCATTATAAATACGAATGTGAGACAAATACGTTTATTCGTTTCCTGAATCTTGAAAAGGAAAGTGCTAAGAAAATATTTAAAAAAATATAAACTGGTAGTTTATCACACAAATTATAGTGAATCAGTGTTATTTTGTTTGAGAGTGCCGGAGAAAAGTAAGTACATTATTTTTTATTAAATTTTAGTTTTGTACTCGTAGATAGATAAATTACGCCAATCATGACTTCAGTTATTAGTAGTTTAATATTCAAATCATGCAAAATTACACGAGTACTCCTCAATAGTTTCTTTTTCAAAGTTTTAGCAATCGTTATTATAATTACAGTGCAATCTCCGTAATCCGAACTAATTGCTGCAAGGAGATGTTCGGATTATAGAATGTTTTCGAAAAAATCTAAAAAAAGACAACTGTACATACATATTACGTATGTATTTTATTATTAACATACAATATGTTACCACTTTGAAAGATAAATTAAGAAAATAAGAAATCCACAACTGTACAGCTGCGTGTTTTTTGAAGAATTTCCAATGCACACTCTCATTTGTTTTTTTTTCATAGAATTTAAACGTTAACATATAGGAAACATATTAAAACAAAATTATTTTGGAGTTAAACTATATATTTTAGTCAGCCACATAAATAAATACGTATGTGTGTCAATATTTACTTATTTACAACCTTGCTAGACATTTATTATTCTTTTATAAATACATAAATAAAAAAATTGTACTTTTGTTCATTGGTCGTTACACTGTGGGCCAGTTCGGATTACTGGAATGTTCAGATTACGGAAGTTCGGATTATGGATATTGCACTGTACATACTTCTCTATATTAAAATTTTGTGTTATTGCTAAAGTGGAACCAGTGATTTTTTACACATGACAGTCGAATGTACGTAGAGATCAATCGCATAACAATTTGTTATTATTATTCGTTGTATAATATTTTATTTTAACATTTTTTGTCATGTTACTTTCAAATTTCGTTAAAGTTCCATCGTATCAAACCTTTAAGTAACATTCATAACATTCCCCTTCTCACATTCATTTATAATGACTGTACGCCTATGCCTGCCATAAAATCTAAGACCATACGATTTAAATTTGACTTTGATTTTTTTAGTATACAGCTGCTGGACTTTATGTCTTATTTAAATAGATTAATTTTGCCCACAGATGACTGATGCCATGTCCGAATCTAAAAAGAGATGTAGACAGTACAGTGTTGATTATTTGAAACTTGGCTTCATTCCATTATTGTCGGACAAACAATTGCCTATGTGCCTTTTATGCAACAAAGCTTTGGGCAATGACGCTATGAAACCACCTAAGCTGCAGGATCATCTGAAAAGATGATAAAACAGATAAAGATTTGAAATACTTTCAAATACTCAAAGATAAACTTTAGAAGAGCTCACGCTAGGCAGAATGTTCGCTTCGACGTCACAAAAAAACAATGATGGTTTGCGGACATCTTACAATATCTCGCTACTTATAGCAAAATCCGGAATTCGCTTAAGCAACAATACTGTTGAAAGACGTATTGATGAAATGAGTTCTGATATTCAAAGCTTCTTGTGTAATTATTTGCAAATGACCCATTTCTCTATAGAACTGGACGAGTCAACTTTACCTGGTAATGCAGCATTATTATTGGCATATGTTCGTTTTATTATGAATCAAGAAATCTACCAAGAACTGCTCTTCGCAAGAACTTTGACAACCGACACTAGAGGTGAATCAATATTTCATGTTTTAAAGGATTACTTCATTAAAAAAGCAATTTCTTTATCAAATATAATATCATTGGCTGCAGATGGAGCACCTGCCATGGTTGGACGTTATCATGGATTTATAAGCTATTTAAAACAAAATGTGTCAGGGGTGTTAGCAATACATTGCGTCGTCCATCGACAACATTTAGTTGCTAAAAATTTGAGTGTTAGATTGCATGAATCTCTTCAATTAGTCATTGATGGAGTAAACCGAATCCGAAGCAACGCGTTGAATACGCGGTTATTTGCGCAGTTGTGTGAAGACAATTACGAACACTTTCAACAATTACTACTTCTTCACACTGAAGTACGCTGGCTGTCGAAAGGCTTATGTTTGACAAGATTTTTTGCACTTTTTGAGACTATTTTAGAATTTCTGGATACTAAAGATAACATTTTAAAAGACAATTTAATGAAGTGGAAAGCAGACATTGCCTATTTAACACATTTGTTTACAAAATTTAATATGGCTAATTTGCAGTTACAAGGCGACAGTCTAAATTTGATTAAAACAAAGTCCATCCTATCAGCGTTTCTTGCCAGAGTTAAACTAATGGAGCAAAATATTGGACGGGGCGAATTTTCCCAGTTTCCAAAATTGTCACAGACAAACCGCCAGGAAAATGACGTTTTCAGATTTTGAAACTACGTTTGAGGATGTTTGGACTATGGTAATACCACCGTGGATAATTAACCCATATGGTGACATAGAAGAAACGAATGTCATAATACAAGAGGAACTGACTGAACTAAGTACAAACGAAGAACTTAAGGTTCAGTTTAAAAACGGATATCACCAATTCTGGCTGCAAAACAACATACCCGTTACTTGTCCCGTATTATGGAATATACCGAGAAATTTTTAATTTCCTTTCCATCGTCATACCTAGTAAAAAGGGGGACCAATCTCCTAACGAAAAAAAGAAACAGACTGGACATCAATAGCCGAGGAGATTTAAGATTAAACCTTACAAAATTGACGTCAAATGTTGATAATTTATTATTAAAGCTCAGGTTCGTCCTTCTCACTAAAAACATTTACTTATTGCTTAGTTTATATTATGTTACGTATATTTTATATAACAGATACAATATTTTATTTTGAGTAGTTTTAATTTAAATTCAATTAATAAATGTATAAAACTTAACATGTGTTTTTACTTTAAGTTTGTAACACTAAACTTCACTACAGTTAGAAATTTACAAAAAAACAATATCAGCTAAGTCTACCCAAAACCGAAAAACATGGCAAGGGGTCTACGACACAAAAAAGTTTGGGAACCTCTGATGTAGACTGTCGCGTTATCTTTAAATTGAAATTGCATCTCTCCTAGACAAGATAGAGTTGAAATTTGTGTCGTTTTAAAACTAATTTTAAGACTTCATATGACATGCAGCTCAAAACTGGTTAAAAGGAAAAGTTTTTTTTTAAATTTGAATTAAAATTTCGAATTCGAATTTCTCAAAATCGCGCTTTTTAAAAAATGAAAAAATTCAGTAGTATTGATAAGATTCTTGTTAATCAGTGTTATTAAAATTATGATGAGACGAGTTCATACTTAAAAAAAAAATTACGTTTTGGTCATTGATTGATGAAATACAACAGGCTAATGATTTATTTTTTGTAATGTAATGCGGTCAAGTATTATAAACAGATGCTGGGAATTCGATTGAACCGCAACACAAATTACAACTCAAAAGTGTTTGATGGCAGAGCCATCTCATAGTATAATTTTACTATGTGTCTATAGTTAACTGTAAATAGCTATAAACGACGGAAAATACGTTGAATTAGTTTAACACCTGCGAAATTCAAAATCAGCTTTGATTCGGGATAAAACCACAACGTAAAAGGACTTTGGGGGTAAGCAATGTCAATGCAATTGTGCAAACGCCACCAGAGTGAACTACTAGACAGCCGTTTCGCCCTTTTGGGGCTCATCAGTGGTAGGAGATACACTCTAATGTTGTTCTCACAATTGCATTGACGCCCCTTATAGCTTATATTTAAGTACGACGAAGTTACAATTCAAAAGTGTTTGATGGCAGAGCCATCTCATAGTATAATTTTACTATGTGTAACACGACGAATTATTCAAAGCTGATTTTGAATTTCGCGGGTGTTAAACTAATTCAACGTATTTTCCGTCGTTTATAGCTATTTACAGTTAACAAATTACAACATTTACATGAATATAATGTGAAGAACAAAATAATATACAGTAGTTACTAATGAATTCACTTAGGTCTTCTTTTAAAATGCTCTAGACTCACCCTGCCGTTGTAACTCGCTTCATTTTACAAAAATGTTTGTAACACTGAGCCACAAAATGTCTGGTTTTTTTGGTAAGGTAAATGATGGAGCAGGTCTAGTAGGGTGGAGGAATGTAAGTTTAACCTCATAATCTTCTTCATTTTTGGCCATGACATATGCTAACCACTGTGACGTACCCCCTTAAATCTGCTACCTCAAGTTTTTCTGAACACCTCAATTCTTGATTCAAATGAATTTTAAAATGGTTTGACTAATATTCTTTGATCGTCAGAGCATAACAAAAGTGTTTCTCCAAGAATCTTTGTGTTTCAATATGGTTTTCTTGGGTGGAAAATTCAAAGTTTACAGAGTTGATGTTTTCAACTGCCCAATCGAAAAAATTCTTTGGGGATAGAATTTTTTGCTGCTTGCTCATTTCTTGTCTCAACTTGAAAGTTTGACATGATATTGTCACTCAAGGTCTCCTTACTCAATAAATCACATCATGCTAGTTGTTATAGACACTTCTATTTGAATGACCATTTTTAAATCCACAACAAATACAATTAACTTATTTAACATTCAAATTTTTGTATTATAATTAGCCTAATTAACACTCAGTTTTGACTTTTTGTTCTTTCAAAAATTGTTTGGTACTTACTACGAAGTGTTCGATTACATACAATTTTTAATAACACAAAAATTATAAACGAAAAAAACTTTTTTTACTAAATCATCAGAATCTGAGCTCTGATTTGACATAAAATGGCCTCTTGGTTTTAAACGTTTTTAACTGCCACATACTTTGTTAAACTCGTCGGTTTTTTTATATTTGCTCAGTAACAGTTTATATATCTCTTTTTTCAAATTTAGTACTATTAAGGCTTGTTTTCCCAGCCGCGAAATTCGCAGTTTTTACGCGAAATAAAATGGCGACGCGAATTTCGTAAAGAAAATCGTTTTCATAGTTTTGTGAATCGCAAGTTCTAGGGGACTTTAGTGATTGTATTTTTTATTTAGTAAATATGATAATGTAGCTAATTTATAACGTCCTCTATAACTTCGTCATATGAACTAGGTTAGAACAGAATGGTTGTATTACTTATTTTTTACATAAAGAAATACAATATGGCGCAAAGTTTTGCGACTATCGCAAACAATGTAGTAGCGAAGGCTTTCACGGCCGGAGTCTATACTAAGATAAGAACGTCTTCCGGGTTTGGACCGTGTCAATGTTGTAACCGAAGTTGCCAACGTTTTGCCCACTTTTTTTTAAGTCACTTCTATGGAGTTTAGAATCTGGCTTGGTTCACAAGTTGATTACCTAACTCTGTAGTGGTTCTTTGTTAGATTTTCGTTTGCTTTTTCGAGTTTATCGTTTTCTTTCTTATCTTTTCTGAGTTTAGAATCTGGCTTGGTTCACAAGTTGATTACCTAACTTTTGAGAAGTGTTTAGTTAGATTTCGGTTGCTTGTTTGAGTTCTTCGATTTCTCTCACGCCCTGATAAAGCCCCTTACGAAAGTGGGCGAAACGTTGGCAACTTCGGTTACAACATTGACACGGTCCAAACCCGGAAGACGTTCTTATCTTAGTATCGCAAACAAGTTGAAATTTTAACGCCATTTGTTTCGTGCAAACGTTGCGAATTTCGCGTCCATGAAAACAAGTCTTTTTTTTCATACGGAAAATGCCATTGCGTTTTTATATATTTCTACCTTAAAATGGCATTACGCGAAAAAAATTTTCGTCCCCGAATGTCTTGTATTAACCAGCTGTTTTTTATGCCAGACAAATATTTTTTTAATTTATGTAGGTTCTAGAAGTAAACGTCGATGAAAAAATACTGTGGATGAAGTAGTCTCTTCTGGGCCCGTATAAAATGCATAATAATCATCAGGAATTTTTTGTCGTTTTATGTTAATGCAAAAGGACCTGGAATGTTTAGTTACCTCTTGGAATTGTTCTATGCGTTTTTTCACCTAGTTTTTGCAATATTTAGTAGGCAAGATATTATTGGAATCTTCGCATATGCGATGCCATCACATTCTAACCTATATCACTATAACCAAATTGGTTTAACTCCATCTTTCTTCGGAATTTACTATTTCTTTATTTTTCACTTTGACAATATCTGCAGTTATTTGTACAGACTATTCGTGCATGAGGGCCACTTGCCCACACTGTTTATCGCGGTACCCATACCCAGCCAAATTAAAGAAAACAGTTTTTTAGTAAAGATTAAATAGTTTACTTTTTTTTGAGAACCTTCATTAAAAATGTAAAAAAGCATGGTTTTACGCCCATCTAAGAAAACCGTCGCTAGTTTGATATCTTAATCTATTTGGTTTGTCTACGTTCTGGTCATTTGTTAGAGTTGAAGAGCATCACGATCATTGTTAATATATTTCTGTCAGTTTCACAATTAGTAATACTCCTATTGTATAATTCTTCTTTGTCACTGGTTTGTTTCTTTCAAATTCTTTAAGTTTTGCTTATCTGTGCCTTGATTCTTATATAGTCAGTTAAGTAAGAGCGTGTACGGATTAATTTGTAGTAAAATGTATTTAATAACAGTTGTAAAAGATGCAATGGTATTAATAATGTGTCCAGTCAACACCGGATTCGATATTTGCTTGGCGTATTCGAGGCATGTTTTCGACCAAGCCGACGGCGTACTCATTCGGCAAGGACTTCCAAATGCGACGATTTTCTCGTGTTGACTGTTTCAAAATGAACACTTTTCTTCCAAGAAGCTTGTGCTTAATATATACTCTGTGACATTGAAATTGCAATACCAAGAAGGGGTGGGAATGATGATGAACACAAATTTTATTTAATAACGTGTTGGTCTTCCCCTATTGGTTTCACGCTTCTTCACTTTTTGTGGCATCGATTCTAGCAAGCGGTCGATTTCCTTCTGAGTTATTCTATCCCAAGCAAGTTGTAGTTTATGCATTCTTCTACCCATAATGTCGCATGAATACCAAACGAGACTTACTCCCATAGGCTACAGCACCCCATAACATGATCTCCACAGTGTGGTGCACGTACCGTTAAAGAAAATTGAATATTGCGCCGTTCCCCACGTCTTCGTCTGACTCATACGGACACCATGCATCCCCAAACAGAATCGGAATTCGTCACTGAAGACTATTTCGTGCCATTCCAGATTATAGCTGAATCGGAACCTACACCACTTCAATTGATGTCGGCGTTGAGCCGTCAATTGTAGCACAAAATATGACCGATAGGATTGCAATCCGAAACTTCTGATTCGACGGTAAAATGTTTGAAGGGTTACAGGACGACTTTCATTACCTATCCATTGATCGGCGATTGATTTGGTCTCTTCTTGCCATAAGTCGAAGATGCAGATTTTGCACCTAATTTCGGAATAAGACGATTTACAATTTCCTTGTACGAAAAACACGTTAACCAGAAGAAGTTAAGACTCGCACGAAATAAACACGATAACGAAGTAATAGAAACAAAAAAATACTAATTATCTACTACTTCTGCTCTTTCCATGCAGTGCTATTTGAGACCGTTGTCCTCCTGCTTGTTCTACTGTTGAATCCAGCTCTCGTTTTTTTGATGAATCAACGTTTGGCAGTCAGTAACAAAGATTTCTGATATATTTCAAGCATTTTTCGAGCATTCAGGTTGTGGGTAAACAGATACATGTACTTAGCAGTCGCTGCATGTGACATTTTCTGACCTTTCTGGTGGATATAGAGGAACACAGCCTCGTAACCCGACGCATACGCGGTTTTTTTTTGCAAAAATTCAATGCCAACTGAATCTTTCGGGGCAAAGGTTCTTCCTATCCATTTACAAAAGAATTAACTGACTGTAGTTTTGAGTCATAGGTGTTATTTAACTAATGCGTTTTTTTATCATTTATTTAGCTGCCTGTTTGGCATTTATTCTTCATTTGCTTTTTATAAATCAGCATTGATACTGCTCGATTGTGTTTCTTATGTAATTT
Source organism: Aquatica leii (assembly GCA_035610365.1). Lineage (NCBI taxonomy): Eukaryota > Metazoa > Arthropoda > Insecta > Coleoptera > Lampyridae > Aquatica > Aquatica leii. The sequence goes on from CM069439.1 coordinate 33,211,694, forward strand.
GTTTGTAATTTTTGTCTTTTTTATGTACTTGTTCTTTTTCCCATTCTTTCGACATTTTCTCTTATTTCTATATTGATTTTTTAGTCCATCGCAGCTGTACTTTGTTTAGATCATCTTTTATTATGTATGTTTCGTCATTTACTTGCTCTGCATTTTCTTTTAACTCTTCTTCAGGGTTTATCGATTTATCAAAATTGTTTAAGAAACTTTATTTGAACTCCATGAAACAGTTCAAATAATTTTTTTCTCAATAAAATCTAACTGAGCTTCTAAAAACTATTTGTTACCAATCTAACACTTGATTCTTTATAACATAAAATAAAACCAAAAATATTGTTTACAAGTTGGTTATCGCTCTTTAGATTGCTTATTCTTTAATTTATTTCTCGCTCTGAGGAAGATCTTATTTCACTCTAGAAATAGGCTAGTAATTTTACACAAACTTCGTTAAAATATAATAATTGACCTTCTCGAGATAGGCACTACTTTTTTGTGAGTTTAGAATCTGGCTTAGTTGATTGGCTAATCTTTTGGGTTTTTTTATATGCAACTGTTTCTTACTCATAGTGTGAATTGCCCAATTTTAAACTCAAAATGATTTGGAAAATCAATCAAACACGAAGCTTCTATAGGCAGCCTACACGTATCAGTAGAATACCTGCAACTTTCCCTTACCCTCTTTGCTAATTAAATTAATTGGCGTGGTGAATTAAGATTAATCCCCAATTTTGCGTTTTATACCGCGGATTAAAGCGCGAATCAAGCCGCAAAGCAGTCGATTAAACATCGAATTAAAATGTCAATAAGCGAAACCGCGAATGAAAACTGAAAAAAGCCAATTAAACCGTGGATTAAAGTGAGAAATGGCAAATTAAATAGTGAAAACGCCAATAACGGGAAAAAGTTAATTAAACCGAGGATTAAAAAATGAAACCGCTAATTAAAACGCGAACGTGAATTAAACCGTGAAAACGGGAAAAAGCCAATCAAACCGTGGATTAACATGCAACACCGCAGGTTAAAACGCGAATTATACAGCGAAACCGCGAATCATAACGGGAAAAGTAAATTTAAGCGCGGATTAAACCGCAAAATCGCGAATTAAACCGTGAAAATGGGAAAAGACAAGTAAACCGCGAATTTAAACGCAAAACCGCAGAGTAAAACGCAAATTAAAATGCAAAAACGCGAATTCAACCGCAGATTAAGACACGAATTAAACCGTGAAACCGTGAATAAAAACGGGAAAAAATTAATTAAGCTGCAGATTCAAACACGAATTAAACAGTGCAACCGCGAATAAAAATGAGAAAAAGCCAATTAAATTTTGGATTAAAACCCAAAACTGCGAAATCGGAAACATTCTAAGAGCAAAGCAATTTACTAGTTGTTTTAATCAGAATTGTTTAAATCAATTATAAGTAGTTGCTTTTTTGTACTTAAATGCTTTTTTTATTTATATATTCCAAGTTCTGTTTTTTCGTATAATGGAAGCTTATGTATAAGTTTTTAATTATAGAATTTTTCTCGTTCTGATGCAGGAATTAAGCATTTTTTTAGTAGCAGTAAGGGCAACTGAAGTTTTTTGAATTGCTGCATCTGCTGGTTCACAAGTTTTCTTTAAACTTCTCTGTTAAAGTAACGGACTGATGCTCTTTCTTAGTTCTTCTATGGTATTTGTTTCCCCCGGTAGTTTGCAAGATTATGAAGTTTTTTGAATTTTTATAGATTCCTCTTCAGAACAGTGTATTTTTAATTTCAAAAATCCAATGGAAAGGTTTGCATATGCTTCCAGCTGTGTTTTGTTTTATTTATTAAACTATTAAATTACCCGTTTCGTTAAATCCAGTTCTGGTAAGTGCTTTTGAAGTACGATTGTAAGCAACACAGTATTTAATTAGAAAAATTCTTATGTAATTTTTCATTTTGTGAACAATTGAGTGCTTACTTGTAATACGTTTTTTTTTCTTCGTTTTATATAAAAAAAAGTTAATTAAACCGCGGATTAAACGCAAAACCACGAATTAAACCGCGGGTTGAAACGCGAAATCGGGGATTAATCTTGCAGTTACAAGTATTCTACTCATATTGTACAGAATTTTTTTGTAACATCTTGTAAGTGGAAAACTATTTATAAGTTGTTTTAATCAGTTTTGTCTAAGTTTGCTATTTTGTGTTTGCATTAGCTAAGGAAGGTTCTAGACAATAGGCAATTTTTCTAATGTGCTATACGCTTTTGAAGTGCATTAAATGTTTTTTTATTTATATATTCGGTGTTCTGTTTTTCTGTATAATGCAAGCTTATAAGTTTTTAATTATAGAATAAGCAGGTAACTTTTTTCTCGTTCTGATCCAAGAATTTAGCAATTTTTTTAGTAGCAGTAAGGGCAACTGAAATTTTTTAATTCTGACTGCTACATCTGCTAGTTCACTAGTTTTATTTAAATTCTCTGTTAAAGTAATGGACTTATGCTATTTCTTCGTTCTTCTACAGTATTGGTTTCTCGCGGTAGTTTGCAAGATTATGAAGTTTTGTCTTTTTTGAATTTTTATAGATTTCTTTTGTAGTCAATTTTTCTAATATGCTACGCTTTTGAAGTACATTAAATGCTTTTTTTTATTTATATATTTGGTGTTCTGTTTTTCTGTGTAATGGAAACTTATAAGTTTTTAACTATTGAATAAGCAGGCAACTTTTTTCTCATTCTGATGCAGGAATTTACCAATTTTTTTTGGTAGCAGTAGCCAGTAAGGGCAACTGAAGTTTTTTGAATTCTGACTGCTACATCTGGTCGTTTTCTTTAAACTACTCTGTTAAAGTTATGGTTTTATGCTCTTTCTTTGTTCTTCTATAGTTTTGCAATGTCGCATTTATTAAAGTTGTTTAACACTAGAACCGCCACTGAGTGTAAATACCTAAAAACGCCACTTGTGGCCAAATTGACCCTTTATCGGAAATAAACTTTATCTTGGAAAATCTATTTATTGAACATCTATTTCAAAAATCTAGTATTAAAAAATTGTGCAAATTTAATTTTATAGAAATTATAAATTCTGTTAAAAAATTATGCAATAATTCAAACATTTTTACATACCAACTATTTGGGCAATCCAAATAAGTGAAAGATTTTTTCCAGTTCCGACACACTTTCCACAAACGTTTTTGTTACATATTACACATATTTGCTTTGTTTTGTTTCCTTTACATTTCAAACTTAGACACTTGTATCGATTTTGTGAACTCTCAGAATTTTGCTTTTTTTCGATGTACTCTTTGTTTCAAAATAAAATCTCTCCTTGACATATTCTTACTAGACAGCTTTATAAATAATCCAACTGTTGATTACAGCAAGGTCCAGTATGTTATAAAAAACGTGGACGGGCCTCTACGTGAATCTGCTTTTCGGGAGTATTTTCTTGCCATTTGGTCCACTACGTCCACTCCACATTTAGTTTCATTATTTCTGGTTTTTCTTTGCTCTTTTATCTATTACTACGTTGTAGTGTACTTAAAAGTAGTAAATGTTTACTTGCTTTGGCTTGGTAATTAGTAATAATGCACTTACCATCTGCTAAAACGGTCGTTGAATACTCGATTGATTATAGTTTTTGAAATTTCCCATCTGAAACGATTTAGTGTTATCACTAACGTAGTATTTTCTTTTGCCAGTTGTTTTGCGAACGACAAGCTCAAAAACAAATTGTTAGTAGTAACATTCCTGCTTTTATTCAAACACGGCTCCATTAATTTTAGGACAACGTGCTCATCAAGACGTTGATTTGTAGGTCGCGTGTCATCCTTTCCTGGGTAAGGAAATCCATTTACTACATACCTTGAACTTGAATCAACAGCCAGTAAAAATTTTATACTAAATTTATCTGGTTTTTTGGCCATTTATTGAGTGAAACGACATCTTCCTTTTGACGGCAGAAGCTGTTCATCAATAATAACGTTTTTCCCAGGCGTGTAGCAGCTTCTGCGATTGGCTATGAACCTGTTTCACACTGATACTAAACAAAATTGTAATTCTTCAAACGCTCACTTCTAGTGGATCGAGGGTACAATCTTAAAAACGTCATAATGTCACGGAATCTTTGACGCGACCTTCTTTCACTAAAAACTCAGGTCCCCGCACCTTTGACTATAAGCTATCGGCTTCTAGAGCGCCATATGCACCACGAGCAAGTAAAACGGCAATGGAAACTTCAAGTTCTAAGATAGTTACGGTCCAATCATCATCTTCCAGTTGTCTATTGGTCTTGGTTACAATGCAGTTTTGAATATGCTTTTAGTTGTCTATGAATACATGGAATGCACTAAGTGAGGAGTCTGTTACACTCCGTTTTGCAAAAGAAGTTGGCCCAGGAATATCACGAATTATATTCCGTTGTTGCGCACGTCCAACATTATGTTTAGTATATTATATAACTGTCTCCACTTTTTGCAATTTGTTTGCTTATTTCTAGAGACACGCGGTTTCTAGTGGTTTTTTGTTTTTTTTCCTCTTAAGTCTTCGTGGATATGGACGATTAAAGACTAAGATTTGCTTTACTAGTATTAGATGTAGAGAAACCATTATATTCGCTAATTACAGATCCTTCATACATCACTATTAACTTCTGATAATTTTTCCAGTTCTTCTAAGTACTGTAATGGTTGTTCTGGGGTACATCTACGCGATATATACGCATCACTCACAAACAAGTACGTGTTTGTCTTTCTGCAAGCGACGTACACGAACTTGTCCGGAGCTTACCCAAACAGTCACTACTTAGAAAGTAGCCGATATTTAATTTAAAAGTAATCAAAACCACGCTTATAACGTATTATGGGATTCGAAAAAAATTCATTATTACAATGATTTTGCAAAGGGTCAAATTGACCACTTTGGCGGTTTTAGGTAGAAGAGTAAAATCTTAATGACTAAAAATATTTTGGTTTTAATTTCGCACATGTATATATCACAAAATTAAAAAAGTCGTAGAACTAAAACGTTCCAATTCAAATAAACCTAAAGTTTATGAGGGGTCAAATTCACCCCTTTGGCGGTTCTAGTGCTAAGCATAAACATAAACAAAACCTAATTACCCCATTAATTACCATTACCACAAGAAAATAGGCAACATCAACCAAATTTTGTTACCAAAAGATAACCTGCTCATTAAAGAATTCTTGCATTGCATTCTTCAGTCGTCTTTAAATCCAGAATCATTTGCATAACGTTTTGGTAGGCAACGTCGAAATTGTCGATACATGTATTCCAATCTCAGAATTAGTGGAACATTTAAAATTTTGAGTTTTAGATGTAGAAAAAGTTTTTTACTAAATAGGCAACGAATTTCGATTCATTCGAAACATTCGATTGTATTTTGTATTGTATTAGATTTTAATTAACAAACGGATTGGATCTTTCTTATCTATATTTCAGTCTCATGATTACAGATTATCTTCATTGCGAAAGCTGCATTTACGTATACATTTTTTTCCAGTCAACGATGAAAACATCTAAAAATGAATGTTTTCGGTGCTTCATCTTTGGATTCAACATTTATAGTGTTTATTGTACATTTTTTGTTTCTACGTACGGAAGTATCGACTAGAATTAATTAGAATACTTGTTGTTTTGGGGAAAAGAACGTTGCCTAAGTTTTCCCATTCATAATTAGAGGCTTTCCACATTCTTCTTAAAGTAGAACTCGAGAACTTATTGAATAGCTTATTCGAAAAGTTTTGGAAAAATGTTCCACTTGTAGGAACAGTCATCTGTTTTGTGATACTGTTATCCGTTATCTTTACCGCTACGTTGTAAACAGTCGTGAAAATCAGTGTTATCGGTCAAGTTTTTGTAGGGAACTGAAACGAAATGAAATTTTAGTTTAAAATATCAGATTTTAAAAGTCACTGTTTAAAAACCTCACTGCAAAGTTTCTTGCTCCTGGAGATTGAAAAGTTTTTGGCATCCTGTTCAAATTTTGTGACTAATATCTATAGGGGCGTTATTATTTGTTTGCGCTGTTTTACATATATATCCCCTCTATTAATTTGCACCTAAGCCTTTCTGTACTAATAAAAGCACAATTGTAGTGTTTTAATCGCTGCCAACTTCAATAAAAAAATTATTCTCTTCAATTATTATTATTGTAGTACAGTCAAGTAAGTTATTGAAACGATTACTACAGGCGTGTTTCTCTTGGCAAGGCACTGGTTTATCTGCACTGACTTTTTCAGTTTTTGATAGACTGAGAATTACTGGTTTAAAAATATTTGACGTGTAAAATATTTTAGTGATTCTGTCAAAGAAGACGGTTTTTACATCTCTTTGTTGAATTACCAAAGAGTTTTTGGGACCGACTTGGTACTGTTAGAACCTAATTAGGGGTTCAGTCAAAATGAAATGAGCAATTTTAGTTCTACAAGTTTAATTGGAAACGGAAAGTCTACGTATTTTGCTTGTCTTTCCTCTGATGATTTATACAAATACCAACTGTTTACTCAACCTTGAAGGTACCAGTTCTACCGGTGAAAAAACTGACGAAGGGCAACTAATCTGATGACAATATTACCGAATTAACCTTTACAAGTACACAGTTTTTTTTTAAATTATTTTCTTGTCAGCAAAGTTATTCAGACTTAAATAACTATAATAGTTTCTATCACCGATACTTTGTCTAACCGCTTGCTTTTTTTAAATCTTTGCTTCTCGAATTTTCCATTTCCTTCAATTGAAACTATGCTAATGATAATCCTTTATCGTTTTAATCTTTGTACTAGGTAGGAATTTTCTGTTTGTTATATGGTTTCTAACAATAAGAAAACAGATCGATCGTTGGTATCGTCTCTTTGGTTACCCCCTGGATCTATTTGACTTGTTTTTCTGAGTTGTTTTTGTGACTGTTATTTAATAAATACCCCGAGTATGCTCGCTTTTATCCATACAATAAAAAGACAAGCGCGTTTTCCATTTAAAGCTAAGGAGTTTAAATTACTTGACCTAAATAATAAAATGGTGGAAAACGTAAATCAGCAAAAACTAGGCGTTTTATTATGTGCAGGCTATAAAGGAGCCGTTTAGGTTTGTGGTCTACCTAACGCGTTTCTTTTACTTACAATAACGTATTAAACTTTTCTTATTCTTTTTGTTAAAAGGTGGCTATAAAGTTTTATAGTATCTTTTTTGCTAATTAAATTTATTCGTAACGCGCTTCGAAGGACCATTTACTGTAACGTTGTTTTTTTTATAGATCTAGCTACGAGAGATGGCTACGATAGACGGCCGGCCCGCGCAATATGGAATTTCCTTAAAGCAGTTACGCGACCTTATGGAACATCGAGGTCGCGAAGGTGTAAATAGAATAAATGAATTAGGAGGAGTACAAGAAATATGTAAGAAATTGTATACATCACCTAGTGAAGGTGAGTACATTCTTAAAAGGTATTTAAAAATTCGCACTACAAAAAAATTTAGACAGGATCGGCTTCAACGTTGGTTTCCACACTAATAAAATAAAATTTGTAAGCCGGTGCTGTTAACTATTTATTTTTGTAAATCAATATTTGATTTTAAACGATAGTCTTAAAATGTAATACTAGGGACAGTCAGTAAGTACATTACAAAAGACTATTAAGAAAATACTTAGCAGAAACGAGTTATGTTTCAGTAGTCGTTCCCAATGTTATCTCATAGCTTTATCACTGGTGCGTTGGTGTGGACTGATGTTTCAATCACATGCGCACTTCACGTTGAACATTATCACTCGCGAAACATTTACCTTTTTAGTGGACTAAACAGATGAATGTCGCTCGAGGTTAAATTGGGGCCAGTTTATATAATACCAATGGCAGTACACTTTCCGCGTAAACAGGAAGCATTTCTTTATAAATATCTTTTGCAAGAGTTTTATTTTAAAACACGATCGCCATGTTAACACTGCCCGCGCACGCGTGCTATTGTAACACAGTAACTAGTAGCTTCTGAATTGTGCTGCCACCTAATGTCATTTATAAATATAGCTCACTAGTATTTTCAGATATTCAATATAATCGACCTAATTACTGACTTACCCCGGTCTTAATTTCCTCGAATAGTAATTGTTTTAATAAATATCTTGTCGTAGGACTTAGCGGTTCTCAAGTAGATTTAGAGCACAGAAGAGAAACTTTTGGTTCAAATTCAATTCCTCCAAAGCCACCAAAAACCTTTCTACAATTAGTATGGGAAGCTTTGCAAGATATAACACTCATTATATTACAAATAGCTGCTGCTGTATCACTTGGTCTTTCATTCTATCAACCACCACCCGCAGAGGATGTTCGTAAGTTTAATAAACGCTCGTTGTTTCCTACGATGTGAATTTTAATGCTTATAGATTTTGATGATGACGAGACGAGTCACGGTTGGATCGAAGGTCTTGCCATTTTGATATCAGTTGTTGTAGTAGTCCTAGTAACAGGTTTTAATGACTACACAAAAGAGCGACAGTTTAGAGGTCTTCAGGGCCGTATCGAGGGAGAGCACAAATTTTCTGTGATTCGACAGGGCGAAGTAAAACAAATTGCTGTTAACGATATTGTTGTAGGTGACATATGTCAAATTAAATATGGTGATCTTCTTCCAGCAGACGGTATTTTAATTCAATCCAATGACTTGAAAGTATGTTAGCGATTCACGCAGGATTTTGATTAAAAATGTACTTTTTAGGTAGACGAATCTTCGCTTACGGGCGAATCAGATCATGTCAAGAAAGGGGAAGGGTACGATCCCATGGTGCTTTCGGGAACGCATGTGATGGAAGGGTCGGGAAAGATGCTTGTGGCAGCCGTTGGCGTCAACTCTCAAGCAGGTATCATCTTCACACTGTTGGGGGCTGCAGTTGATCAACAAGAAGCCGAACTTAAAAAAATGAAAAAAGGTATACTTATTTAGTCACTCGTTGCATGGTTTGCCCAAATGTTTGATCTCTGTATCTTTTTTAAAATTAGGACCGCTCTTTTTAATACTCACTGTCATAGATGTAGCGGTCTTCTAGATGTCTTGTATTCTATGTCATTTTTATTGTTAGTGCACATTATTTATGTCATAATATCCCTGGCCCCGCCCCAAATTTAAATATGATTGCTGACAACACATACCATATAACCACTATTTTATACATTTAGTTTTAGAGTGTGATGTATGATGCAGTTAGTAATTTAGAGATGATTGAAAACCTCATAGGCATAGGCCACGAGATTCTAAATTTACTATACTTCCTTTGTCACAATTTAATTGCATCACGAATCGCTCCTCTTTTATTTATATTTTACCCATATCAGGACTTGGGAGTGTTTTTGAGATTGCTAATGTTCTCCTTTTGCATGTGTTTTTGTACAGAAGCTAAAAAGCAGCGGAAGAAGAAAAGTCTGACAGGTAAATCTTTATTGAATATTATGTATATTTCTTAATAATTCAGATTCAGTGTTTGAACTTTTAATGTATTCTAACAAATTTGTAAAAGTCAAAACAAAGAAATTAACGCATGATTACTACTTTTGATTGTTTTTTTTTGTATTTGTAAAAATATATGTCTCTATAGGAGATGAAGAAGCTGCAGTTACCGGCAATAGCCACATGAACTCACCTGCACCTGTTTCTAATAAACATGAACCATTATCAGAACCCGGAGAAAATCATGTAGCTTCCACGTCAGCAGCTTCAGAAGGCGGTGGTGGTGGTGGCGGTGGTCACAAGAAAGAAAAATCAGTTTTACAAGCTAAACTTACAAAATTAGCTATTCAAATTGGTTACGCAGGTTCGACTATAGCAGTTCTTACAGTTGTTATACTTATCATTCATTTCTGCATTAAAACCTTTGTTGTTCACAAAAACCCATGGAAAAGTTCATACATAAATAACATGGTTCGTTATCTGATTATTGGTGTTACTGTACTGGTTGTTGCTGTTCCAGAAGGTTTACCTCTTGCTGTTACTTTATCTTTGGCATATAGTGTTAAGGTAAGTTTTGCTTAAATTTATAATTAGAGTGCGGTAAGGGATTATTTAATCTTACTATCGTTGTTTTGTCGTTTTAACAATGGCGGTAATTTAATCCTGCAGCTTATAATCTCAACTTAAAGGAATTAATTTAATCTACAATAAAAGCAATTACTGTCTTGATAGATTGATCAAGTTAACGTTATAATTACAATCGTTAAGTTTATAATCCACAATCACGTTCAATTGTTTTGTTACGGGTAGAAAAATGTACTACAAACAATTTTGAATTTCAACCGTTTTTGATGCTACTAAATGTAAATATGAAATTTATTGAATTCGCGTTGCATTTCTTAACAGTCTTTGTTTCCGTTCTGGCTGTTTATTGAATGAAACATAGTACTTAGACACCAACACCAGTTCGGTTAGTTTAATTTTAACGCAACTTTTTCTATGCAGAAAATGATGAAAGACAACAACTTGGTGCGTCATTTAGATGCTTGTGAAACTATGGGTAATGCGACTGCCATTTGTTCCGACAAAACGGGTACTTTAACAACTAATCGAATGACTGTTGTGCAGTCGTACATATGCGAACAGTTGTGTAAAACAATGCCCAAATTTTCCGATATACCGGCACACGTCGGTAATTTAATAGTACAGGGAATATCAATCAATTCTGCATATACTTCTCGAATTATGGCAAGTGATATCTAACGAATTATCGGAAAAAGGTGTTAAAGTTGTTTTTATAGCCTGGGGAGGACCCTTCAGAATTGCCAAAACAAGTTGGCAATAAGACTGAATGTGCTTTGTTAGGTTTTGTGCTAGGCTTACAAAAAAATTATCAGACAGTTCGAGATGACCAACCAGAGGAAACCTTTACTCGTGTTTATACATTTAATTCGGTTAGAAAATCCATGAGCACTGTGATTCCTCGTCAGGGAGGTGGGTTTCGATTATTTACTAAGGGAGCTTCTGAAATGATATTAAACAAGTGAGATTATTAAGGTTTTACTTTGACTTTATATTTAATTGCGTTACGTAGGTGTGCCTTCATTTATGGTCACGATGGCCGGTTGGAAAAGTTCACTAGAGATATGCAAGAGCGGTTATTACGTCAGGTTATCGAACCTATGGCTTGCGATGGCTTACGTACTATTTCAATTGCGTTTCGTGATTTTGTGCCTGGCAAAGCTGAAATAAATCAAGTACATATAGATAATGAACCAAATTGGGACGACGAAACTAATATAGTATCAAATTTAACATGTTTGTGTGTTGTCGGAATTGAAGATCCTGTTCGGCCGGAAGTACCGGACGCCATTAGAAAATGTCAAAAAGCGGGCATCACCGTAAGAATGGTTACAGGAGATAACATTAACACTGCACGTTCTATTGCAACAAAATGTGGAATAATTAAACCTAACGAAGATTTCCTAATTCTAGAAGGTAAAGAATTTAACAGAAGAATTCGGGATAGCGCAGGAGAAGTATGGTTAAAAATCAAAGATTGTAGGTATTTATTGTGACGTTGAATCTTAGGTACAGCAGCATCTTCTCGATAAAGTATGGCCTAAACTTCGTGTTCTGGCACGTTCTTCACCTACCGATAAGTATACATTAGTAAAAGGTATTATTGATAGTAAATTAAGTGACCAAAGAGAAGTGGTTGCAGTGACAGGTGACGGCACTAACGATGGACCAGCTTTGAAAAAGGCTGATGTAGGATTTGCTATGGTAAAACCTTGACGCTCGTGTGGTTTGATTTTATCGGTTATGTTCGTGATAGGGCATTGCGGGCACGGATGTTGCGAAAGAAGCATCAGACATTATTTTAACAGATGACAACTTCAGTAGTATTGTCAAAGCAGTTATGTGGGGACGAAATGTTTACGACAGTATAGCAAAATTTTTACAATTCCAACTTACTGTCAACGTTGTAGCTGTTGTTGTAGCTTTTATTGGTGCCTGTGCTGTTCAAGACAGTCCTTTGAAGGTAAGTTACGAATTCATCTCGACCGTAATTTGTACGTTTCGCGATTTCAGGCTGTGCAAATGTTGTGGGTAAATTTAATTATGGACACATTAGCTTCTTTGGCTTTGGCTACTGAATTTCCCACATCCGACTTACTACTTAGAAAGCCCTATGGGAGAACCAAACCCCTTATATCTAGGACCATGATGAAAAATATCCTCGGTCAAGCCGTATATCAATTAACCGTAATATTTGCGTTATTATTTGTAGGTTAGTAGACCAAAATGTGAATTGTCCGTTGCGATAGAATTCACTCGTATATTTACAGGCGATAAACTTTTGAATATCGAACCCGGACGAGGTGCCGAAATTGGTTCCGGACCTACACAACATTTCACCGTTATATTTAATTCTTTTGTATTGATGACTTTGTTTAATGAATTTAACGCTAGAAAAATTCACGGCCAACGGAATATCTTCGAAGGAGTTTTTACTAATCCCATCTTTTATACAATTTGGATTGGCACGTGTGCATCACAGGTATGAAATTTACTTAACCATACCTTTTTGAATATCAAAGAATGCTGTAGTATGGGAAAAGCATTAATTGGACTCATACGACATGAAATTAAATGTTTTTAATAAAATGATCTATAAACTTCGATTTATTTTTATCTGGATCTTAAGGTGCGTACTGATTTCATCATTCTAAGCGCATGCGTTCAAACATGGTCCCTATGGAAAATGCCGCATAGAAACCAATTAGATTTTACCTAATTGGACCCAATAAGTTTCTATACAGATTATTGACCCATTTAAAACTATTAAAATCTAGTAGGAAATTACCCATAAAACTGTTATGCTATTCTGTTAGAAACCAATATAAAATTGTAAATTTTTTATAGGTAAATAAAACCCACACATTTTCTAATAGTAAATACCAATAAAAAACTCATCAAATAATATATTTATTGTAATTTGTAAACTAAATCATTTTATTTCACTTAATATTGGGAATTCAATATTAATCAAACAGGTCGTTATTTATATTCAAATTTGCTATAAGGGTTATATTCGGATTGACTCAAACAAAATAAAATAGCGAAAATTTGAAAGTAATGCTCGTCAGTTATAATCGTTGGTTTAACTGGTGGTAACACTGTGGCTCGTGAGAGTGTGCGCGTTGGTGCGTGAGCACCCGCCAGCATTTACATAAAAAACTACGAATAACACTTTCGACCATTAGAATATTCTAATTTGATTTAAAATTATTTATTGGCAAGGACTTGAGATGAAGTTAGCTTCTAGATCTTTGATCAATCAGAAGCTCATCAGGTTGGTTACAACCCCAAATGAACCTATCTTTAAGGCTGTAACGTCACAATTCTGAAATTATAACAAAATCAACGTCCACGCGGCGTGATTAAAATGCTTTGGTACATTTAAAATTAAGCAACAAACAAAATACACAAAGCTTATTTAGCTTAAGAGTTAAATGTATTTACCGACGGCGAATCAATCACTACATTAAGTTACTAGACGAAATTACATGACGGTGGCGGTGACGGTTGTATAATATTTAGCCGCAAAATGCGAATTTGGAGTATGTTAACTTCAATGATGCAACATCACTCAAACATAAACTTAACGAATAATTTTGTATATCCGAAAATTTCCGAACTCGGGACCCTAAACACACAACTTCACGATCTTTAGGGGGCCAAACACCCTTCGCGTCACGCGCCATCTTAGTTCTCGGTATTATTCGTTCTGGAATCATCACCGTTGACTTACTGGAATATAGAATTAAAATCTAAATCTAGGAAGAACTTAGTTTATTGTCTTTATTTAACCTACGAAAACACCGGACGTTGCTTCCTCAGTACCCGAGTATTGTGTCTCGATTGATTTTACTTCACTGATGAATGATAACAACCAGACCAGGGTTCATCTAACATCGGTCGAGCAAGAACTAAATAAAGACTGACGTTAAGTTTTTTTATTTTCTTTTGTTTATTATTAATTACAAAAAATATGCGGCGAGTGATTAAGTGAATCAGTACCTACGTTAAGGTGCCAGTTTATTTCTTGCAATAATTGTTGCTAGATAGTCTACTAAACGAACCAAATTACAGATTTTAATTATACAATATGGAAAAATGGCATTTTCAACGAAAAGTTTGACTCTGGACCAATGGCTATGGTGTCTATTTTTTGGAGTAGGTACTTTATTATGGGGTCAACTAGTAACTACGGTACCTACTAGAAAAATACCGAAAATACTTTCGTACGTTATTGTATATTTGTTTGAAAAGAGTGAGTTTAATGAACGGTCGAATTGTTGTTTCAGATGGGGAAGAGGTCATCCGGAAGAATATACGGAAGCTATTGCAATCGGAGAAGAGAAATTTGACGTGGATTCTGATAAGAAGCCACGAGCGGGCCAAATTCTTTGGATTCGAGGTTTAACTAGGTTACAAACACAGGTAAGTGTGTGCATTGTGTATATAGCAATGTGAACCACACGATTGTACCAATAACCGCGTTGGGCATGTGCCATGGAACCCATAGCGGTGGGTGCATTATAAAAACGTATGATTAGGAGTGATTGATGAACAGAGCTCAGTTAATTAGGTTATTAGGTAGTTAGCCGTCGTGTCAGTTGAGGCTTCCTGCCATCCTCTCCTTTATACCCCTACAGATATGTGTTAGTTGGTTTGAAAGCATGATAAATTGATGCTTGGTCGTATAATTGAATTAACGACATTAATTAGGTACGCCTGATTCACAGGCTGCTCCAAACCCGCTTTATTTGTGTTATCGTAGCTTAGATTTGTGAGTTTTGTTTTTGTATAATTTTTTAACAAACCGTGTGGTACTTATAATTTAAACAAAAACAGAATTTGTGTTTTAGTAGGTGTACCTACCACAATAATTTGTTTTTAAAAAAAATTAAAACTAAAAACAAGGAACGTGACCAAGTAATTACTTAATGGTCAGCAGTGGATATACACCTGTTCTTGTAAAATGTGTCAATCTTTTTGTTAAAAAAAAATATTTTACGAGTTGGTGATATTTTAAATTGTACTAGTTTTTTTTGCTTGAGTAACTAACTACGTCCCTGGTGTGGTTTGTAGCGATTAACTAAAAAAATAACATTTGTCACTGTATTTTTAACACCTTGTATAACATGGCATGCTTTTAATTATTTCACCACTAAACACTGCGGTGTATCACGTAGTTTATAGCATATCCTCGGCCCACGTAGTTAGCGGTAGCGCCATTGGCGGTTAGTTGCTGCATGTACATAAAACGTGCGATTCGTGTCTCGAGCCCCGAGTTGGCTGTGTTGTCTCAGGTTGCACCACACACCCACACCCACAGATTTCTCACATTTAGTCCAGGTTCTGCCTCTTGTTTGCTCTTACCTCCTTAAATGTTTGCTGTCGATGTTGCGAGCAATTTGTTTCTTTCTTAGTTCGAAATTATTTAGTTTTGCGTTATGTTACAATTTCTACGCAGGTTCAATATGGAGTCAAAAACACACACAGAATCTTTTATATTAGTTTTCATATTAGTTATTTAATTTGATTTATTTGTTAGCCGGCCGAACCGATGAGAGAAACTGAGGTATAGGAACGCTGTGGGTGTCTCAAGCAACCCCTGTCGAAGTACAAACAAGTACGTAGCTTGTAGTAGGGCTTTAGCTTTTGCAATTACTGCGATGCGTTAATGCTATGTTGCACCGTGATATAGTATCTTAGAGTCACTATCCCTTCTTTTGATGTCGTTGCTGTTAGTTCGTCGGTAGAAGTAGTGAGTGCTTCTTTGCGACAACACAGCCAAGTGGATCGTCAAAATAATGCGTATAGTTTTTGTCGCGAACGTTCGTGTACGGAGGAAAATATTTCATCTGGTGTGTTGGGCGCTTATATAAGTGCTTCTTTGATCCAAAACCCGCTTATTTTCTATAACTATTCTACCCTTTAGCTTGCGAAGTGACTGCGTGCGGTGCGCTTGCCACACTGGCTCTTCGTATAATACTAACGATATTCGTTTACTAATATTTTCTTACCGAAGTTGTTTTAAATTATCACCACACTAAAATAAAAGGACGTGAATGTCCGCTGCCATATGCTGCAGGTACACCGCCGGTAAGCGGATGTGCACGTAGCACGCATGGTGAGCAAGGCGTGTGCATGGTGTGTGTAAGCATGCTAATCCCAGCCTCATAAGTACCCTGCTTCCCTGTGTTTGCAGCTGCGAGTAATCAGGGCTTTCAAGTCTACCTTGGAGGATCTGGAGGAACGCCGCTCGGTACATAGTTTGCACAGTTTACGCAGCTCGCGAAGTCACACAGGTCCCTGGCCTCCTCGTCCTCTGTCAGACATCACTTATATTGACGAGGATTCTGCCAACAAATTGTCGCCGCAGCAGCCGAAGACAGAGCGCGACGACTACGCCGGAGCTGGAAACCGGCTGCTATCTCCTCACAACCTGAGGCATCCACCCTACAATCCGCAGTTCGCACCTTCCGCACCTGCCAACTCTGAGCTGCCCAAGCCCGTGCATGAGACTCGCATATAGTGCCGGTCGTGCCCGGTTTTATACCGAGGCGAGCAGTGCATGACGCTCGTTTTTAGTGCCACTAGTGCCACCCTGCCATAGTAAGCCCCGACCTTTCAATCAGCCTCTTCCTCTACCGAAAGCTTAGCACTTAGTAGAGTACTCTCCTCACTTGACCAAATCTGAATATTTTGTATTACTTTTGTACATAATGTTTCGCCATACACTTGTAGAATAGATGTATGTATAGCATTTTAGATAGTTTTAGAACCTCTCAGGTTAGTGGTGATGGAGACATTATTTGTTCAAGTTTCCACCGCATGCACACAAATTGAGTCAATTGTATTGTGCGAAATGCCAATTAATGCCAATGTTATAGCTTTGTTCGTATTCTCTACAAAATGTTCGTTCATCTAACAACTGTGCTATCGTAGGCGTGGCTTAAGGTGTCGTTTTATACTAACTTTAGTTTTAATATGTTTTAAACCTTAGGATAAGTTTCTAATTCAACCGTGTCGTCGCAATTAATTAATTTTGATACACCGAGTCGTATTTATTGAAAATTCGATCGCGTATATATTTTACAACTTTATCGTTTTCATTTATCACGTTAGGATAATTACCGTAGCAAATACGAACAAAACTAATAGGTAAATAATACAGCTAAATCGTATTTTTATGTTAGTAAATATCATGAGTGATTTTGCAAACCAAGCCACTTTCCCGCATTTAAACAAAATACTATCGTGTTTTATATACACTTTTTTTATTTGTTTTTTCTCTTTATTTTTTAGCATTTCCTACTTATTAACTATTTTACTACAACCACTTTAATACAAAAAAATTATAAAAAGTATTTAATGCTCTGTTCTTTAAACTCGGCACTGAGCCAAACGTAGATACACGTTTCGAGCAATCGTGTGTCTGTTGATGTAACACTTAAATTCTTATTTACAGCACTGATGAATATACGAGCACGTACACTAATTATTAATTGAGAAGTGATTGCGGTTACGTACGTGGACGTATTTTGATCTTTGACGGGCAACGGCATTTACGCGTTAAAACTACGCGAACAAATATCGTTGCCCGAACTCTTCTTAATTTTTACTTAGTAGTTATCTAATCTATCTCATTCTGTGCACTATCTATTGTATGTGTCTTTCACTGTCTATCAAACCACTCTTAACGTTGCCCTTTACTCTTGAAGGTGATAGGTGGTGAATTGCAAGAGCGTTTGATTCCGGTTCCATACAGCAAGAGCTCCACTGACCAAGCTGTAAGCCGCTTTCCTACATCTTTTCTGTCCGCTACGTGTTCGTGTGCTCGCTCGTTCGCTCTTGTTGGTTTGTGTTTGGTCACTGCTTCCACATTGTATAGAGGCACTCGCTTATATTTACTTAGTTTTTGTTCGTTATTTGTTATAACGCCTTCTCAATATTGAAGCAGTGTAATAACGTTTTTATTGTTTTGTGGATTAGTTTTCCGTATCCTTCGTCTGATGCCCGTTAGGTTCTAACTTACATTTGCATGCTGCATGATTCTTATCTTTAGCTCACAGATGCATATGATCGCTCAAAACGACTGCTCGGCCGAATAATAGATGTCGATAAAATCTTTTTATTAATTTAAAAAAAAAATTGATTCGTTTTTTAGGAACTTTTTCGCGTATGTTCGATTTGTTTTTTGATTACATATATTTTTGGAAAAAAAAATTTAAAAAAAAGGAACCGTGTTGCTTTGGTTGTGAATTAAGAAATTTATTTGTAGTCGAATGTTCGGGTGCTCTATGATGGCTGTTGCGCTTACACGAGTCAAGACGGCCTCGTTGCGTAGTTAGTTTGTTTGTTAAATTACTGTAGAGGCTTCCATTTATTTACATAAATTTAAATTTTAACTCAAAATATATGATTGTTAATTGTATATCTTGACGAAGTGTACTTAGATATGTTTTTATTTTAATATACTAACAGATTGCTGTTTTCGATAAGACTTTTCAATAAAAATATTAAAAGAATGAATTTTTATTTTAAAAATATTGCTAGGTTGTGTTAATACGTTTTATATTTTTATGTGTTAAGTAATATTTTTATATTGTTTTTTGTGTGTTTACTAATACCCACATATACATACATACAGGTGGGGCAAAATCACGTAAGCAAAGTAACCAATGTCTCTGGTAAAGACTGTATGTATTTGAACATTGTTATTCATGTGTGTTAAGTGGTGCTCAGACAGTTCTACAACTGTATTGTTTTGGTTTGTGAAACTTTGCAAGTTCAATGTTTTAATTCCGTAACACTCGGTATTGTATAGTAATATCTGACTGCTTGCTACCAGTGTCAAATGGTTATTATCTAGCTAAGTGGAAGCTGCAACCACTTGCCGATAATAAACTTTTTATATTTGTGTTGGTTTCAAGTGGAGATTCATTTGTTGCTTGTGTTAATCTGCAATGAAAACCAGTGAATGTAAAGCTTAGCCTGATTCGGAATTTCCAATACACGGCATGTACAATGGCTCAACACAAATAAATTTTGCTCTGGCAGTACTGCAAGTCAATTTGAACTGCCTACGTATCACGTGTATGTATGATTGTATGCCGCCACAAGCTGTTCGTGGCATGTATATACATATATTATATATACATATATAAATATTGATTGCATGTTTGTTAAATGTTGAAACTTGGGCCCTCACATATTTGTTCGGATCTTTGAAGTAATCAAATATTTTATTATAGTACGCTTAATTAGAGTACTCGCAACACTTACAAAACACTTTAATACTTTACTGCTAATGCCACGCTACAAGTAACACTACAAATAATGCACGTTCGAGAACTACATGTTTGGGCTCAAGTATGGCTCTGTACTGATCTTTGGGCTGTGCTAACTGCTCGCCACCTTCCCGGGAATGTTCTTATTTTAATTCTCCCTGTTTTGTTGTTTCTTGTTTATTTCAGATCCGAGTAGTTAATGCTTTCCGTCAGGGCCTTGATGCTCGGTACGGCGAACACAGCAATACTTCCCTTGCCGAGGTACTCCGCAAACAGACTTCACTCTCTAAGAGGTTGTCTCAAACTTCTTCCATTGAATATGCCGATAACATCCCAGACGAGTTGACGATTCCCGAAATAGATGTGGAGCGGTTGTCCTCTCACAGCCACACAGAAACGGCTGTCTAGCTCCTTTTTCAAATTTCGATCCTATCCATTTTGACCAACCTGTTCCTTCACCAAAGCAGCACCAGCATACTGACCGGCTCGGTGGCTAAAAGGCCACCGATACCACGCGCATTGTTTGTTCGTTGATTATTGTTATTCTAGTGGAATATGTGTCTTACGCTATCCAAACAAGCGTAGGAACCATGATGGAGTCATGAACTCAACACGATTAGCAATAATGGGACGAGTCAGAGTTCGTCCATAGCGTGTAATTAGGTGCCTAGGTGAGTGGCGCACAAGCGGCGTCCTCACAGTTTCGAGGGCGCTCCGGTACGCAGTGCACTCTGGCGTGACTCGCCGCGTCGACCGGGATTCCCGTGCACCGTCGTCGTGGTCAAGTCTCCGCCAGTCCGCGGCCGTCGGCGTCCTCGTTAGCAATCCATCGCTTTTGGCCGGATATACAAAAAAGGCCTCGAGCGTTGGCTTGCTTCTGTTTATTACTCTATAAAATAGTAGAGATCAGATGTTGTCTGCCAAATGTTGTTGAGGAGAGGCAATAAATACACTTAGCGTAGTATAGTATTTATATAAATATAAATAGTTTTAAAACAATCGAATTACTGCTTCTCCTCGCCCTCATTCTGTTGTATTTTAGGTCTGATTTAGTTGTAAGTAGATTCTAATCCATATACTGTTATTACCATAGAAGTTTACAATTATGAAGTTGCGAAATATGGCAACGTTTTGCCTCCGAAATTTATTTATTTTATACTTTATCTATGTGTACTATGAAATTGAATTGATTGAACAAACAATACTATTTAACTAATTACGTACTTAGGAGTTTAAAATAAGTTGTGTATAATGGCTTGTCGCCGTCGTAAGTAGAGTCCGAGTAGATACTTTTGCGGTGATGGTACTTAGATATCTGCTTTATCGACTTAACGCAGTTAGTCCGTTCTTTCAGTATTTTTAGTATTTATTTTATTCGAACTCGATTTGCGTACGCGGCAAGCTTGCGCACACATATATACACTGTCCTATATCGAATTCTTCAACAGCACGAAGCGGGTGAGTGGGGAAGATGGACGACGAAAAACGTCTCGCCGGGGATATCGAACCGCACACGCTCGGTATCGCCCCAAATCCCAACTCACCGTTGTTATTTCCTTACCAGTACTCCTCCAGCAATTTAGTCGGTCACTCTAGTCAAAAACTACCGGCCCGTGACCGCATTTTGCTTAAGAAACTGCTGGTGATTGCACATTTCCATGCCGATGATCGTGGAAATGTGTATTCTCATCATTACAACGTAAATACATATACTTTAACTAGATATGTTATTGATCTGTGGTACGTCACGCCTTTTTGTCGATCGGAGACTCCATACACTTCTAGTTGATCAATGTGTACGGAAATTAATATAAAATAAAAATAAATCCCGCAGTTTTTAAGTTACTCTCAACCGATATAAACCAAATTTTTAATGGGGTGTTTGTTATTGAATTGACGTTGCTCTACTGGCAAAATGGCAACTTGTTCGGTACTATTAACTAGCCTGGGATCAAAACATTACAAGAACGTGTATTTTATGCCAAACCTGTTTAAGATTATAAACTTTTTAATTTGATGTTGTTATTGTAATTTTTAATGGAATAATTAAAACGTTATCATGTTAAGCTTGTTATTTTATACAATCGATGGGCAGTAGTGTATTCTACTACACCACCTTTCGAAGATGTTATCACTGGCGGGTCCAGTGATTGAAGATCTAACTACAGGTGGATCGGAGTATTGTCGTAACCACATGTACTTAATTAAGTTTAATTGTCAGTTTATGTTTTTTGTTACAAATTAAAGATAATTTGAGCTTTAACGTCAACAAATTGCTGTTAAAGGTTTATAGTTCCATTGTTTGGAACGCAACTGTAATTACTTTCTTATTTAAAAAATGGCCTTTTTTACATTTATTTGTCATGTCTCAAATTATTATAAACAATTTGTTTTAAACGTTGTAATATAATTTGAACAATTATCAAATGCTATGAATATTTTCATATTAAACGTAAATTTAAAATATAATCACGCAATTATATATATTTTCATTTACTGATTACCTAAACATTCGTCTCGTTCTAACAAGGTAAGCAAATTTTTTTTTTCATTTTTCAGATTTTTTTTACACAATTATGAATCAAATTTACTTGGCGTTAGGAAAATCTAAGTATAAAATTCATAATTTTGCGTGGTTTTAACTAATTTTTTTCAAATAATAAATAGGATGGTATTTTCCACCTTTGATTAACTTTTTAGTTGCTTAATGTCTATTTTCATGCTAAAACAGGATCACTGCATTTTTTAGCGCACTTTCTGTTGAGTTAGTCAAAAAATAGCATTAAATTTCAAAATAAAAGTTTTAAAAAAATCAACAAAAATGTTTAACTTCAAGAAACTTCTTTAATCAGCAAAGAAATCAAATCTTAAAAATTGGCAAAAGCATAAAGTCTGTAAACTGGCAACTCGCACCATTCTAGTATATACCTACATAGCACAAGAACATTCCATGAATGTACGTTAACCGAATTTAGTTTATCCGTTACATTACTGTACCTGTAACATACTATGGTCGTCTCCATTGGTTGCCCTTTCATCAGAAAAATGGACATCCGCTAGATATTCATTAGAAAAAATTTTGATATCCTGTATAGGGTGTTTTCAAGACATGGAGAACTTGAAGTGCAATTTACGTAGTTTAAAACAATGATTGTGACTAGTACGTTAACAATGAGTACCAAGTGGATTCATCATTAACTGACCAGTCGTGTTCCACACCGACTAAGATAGAAAATTACTTGAGGCGGGATTTTTTTCCAGTTCGAAAAGTTGAATCTACCAAGATTTGACCTACGAAGAAGAAATCAATGATAGTACTTAAAGAGAAGGAAGTTGTGGACCTACCATTCAATCCAGATATCTTTCGATGGCATTTGACGTCTACAAAAAAAGTAAATGGACGGTTAAATATTGTTGGTCTAAAAAGGCACTATGGTGTAATACATTTTTATATAAATAAGTCTAAGGAGAATGTTTGGTAAACCCACAGGGAGTCAATAAGAGTAGTGCGATACATATCAAAGAAGGTGCTAAAGAACAACGATCAGGTGTACAATCGGGATTTGACCTTCGGTTTAAATACTGTCGTGGATTGTTGATTTTATGCTAAAATTAAATTAAAAAACTAAACACTGGCTGTGCAACTGCTCTTAAGACATACAAAACTCCAGTTTCTTGTCTACATGTGTCTAAGTCTAACTTTCAAGATTGCTACACAAGAATTGCCAAAATTTGCTTGAGTTCAAAGTCTTCTTAAGGTACGGTTTTCTACGTTTCGAAGCAATATTTGTAGTGAATTTGCCAGATTGTTAATCAAAAGCTTGTTGTGTACATTTAAACTAGTATTTTGTCTAAAAATGTAACCGGAAATATGTTTTGAAAAAAATTGAAACTCGTACCTAAACTAGTAGAACCCGATTGGTGCATTTTAATACAAGGAAGTTAGATTCAAGTATAATTAAATAGAGGTCGCCAGTAAACGTCTTTAATATACAAGGTCTATTGTCACTATATATTAAAATGAAAAAAAAATTAAATTAGTTTTTTTTGTAAAAAAACTGGTTTATGAAAGTTCACAGTCCAGATATTTTTAGTTATTGTGCCTCCTCTGTCTACTACTGTTAAACGTAACAAAATGTATCGAGTTCGAAGACGTCAAAAATTATCACTGTTGGCGACTTGGACCAGTATAGAATTGTCGCCTATCGAGATATTGGTTTATCCTAACGCGAAATTGGCCATCATATGAATTGTATTGCAATTACAGTAATGGTCAACCGAGAATTATCACAGAGCGGCAATCCTAATGGCAAAAAAACGGGCTTGGCTGAAGCTATGTAAGAGTATAAAGAGCCAACCGTAGGGTAGAGTGTACCAAATAGCAACAAAGAGACTTAAGGTTTGTCGACTTAAAACACCGATCACATTAGAAACCATGGAAGAAGTGGCTAGGAATTTATTCTTATATCAGTCAGAAATGGTTAGATCTCCAGTAGACACTCTCCTGCCATCTCCATTCCGCGTGAACTAAATTGTTGATTGTCTGATCGCATATACCTCCGGAACCAATTGCGGTGGTTACCAAAAAATACCCCGACAAACTGACACTTCAGTTAAACGCACTTTTGCTACGGCAAGACTTTCAAAAGAGCCAACTTAGTGCGACTAGTCAAAGGAAGACCTTTCTCTAACAACCTAGCGTTCTACAGGCCGTTGTGCTTTCTGAACACCACGGACAAACTGTATGATCTCGTGAAAATGGCTGCAGCCGAAGCTACGAAAACTGCGTCGGCCATAACACACAAGGATGTCCCGGGGACATGATGTTGCGGATCACTGAATGTCCCAAAGTCATCCCATTTTGGTTCTGTGTATGTCCTAGGGACATTCATGGGACGTTCTTTTGTCACAAGTGTGTGCATCCCTACGATGTCCTTATAGGACATCCTTACGTATCCGCAACGGGACGTCCCTTTTAGATGGTTGTAGGATATGTACTATATATGTATATTATATTTTTATCAAGAAAAGTACCATTTCCAGTTAAAGTACATCTACCTTGTGTTTTTTTTTTTATTGTTTTTTTTATTCAGTAAGGAGACTTAAGGTACTCCTCTGCGACTTGACGTAATGAATACAAATAACTTCATCAAATAAAATACAAATTATTATTACATAAAACTATATTTTTAAATAATAATCCAAATTATATTCAATTAAAATAAATTTAGATTATTTCATTTTTTTATCTTCTCGATCCCGGCGTTCTTTGGCCCTCCTTACCGAGTTTTTTATACTTTCTTCCCGATTTTTTTAAGTGGCGCCTGAAACAATGCAACTACATAAGAGATGGTAATCGTCATGTAGAGTCGATAAAAAAGTTAATACAAAAAGCTTATTTTGGTATTTCTATGTAATCAGAATTTACATTTTCTAAATTAAAGAATTGATAAAGTGATACTTCTTTTGTAGATTTATTGATTGATCTTTTTGACGATTCTATTATTGATTAAATCATAAGAGATGATCGATTATAACCAGTTAAAAATTGTTTAAATCGTTTTTAAAAAAAATTTGTAAACGCGTCAGTTTTGCAAATTCATTAAGAATTTTTATACGTTTCGCATTTACATTTCATCAGAAGAATATGGTAAAAACAAAATTATTTCTAGACGTATTTTTAACTACCTAACTAATTATGTGGAAATAGTAATACAATACGAGAAATACGCACAACTAATCATAACTATGAATACCAAAAACGCGATAACGTTATAGTTTCTTAGTTAGATTAGCGATTTTGTGCCTTATCGGTCATGTTGACATTTTTGGATGACTTATTGTGAATCGGGACGATAAAAGTCGTGAGATAACGTCACACTTTTAAACCTTTAATACAAAGAAAACATTTTTTAAATAATTTTTTGAGTAAAAAAATTTTTTTTTACATAAAATAAATATTTTCAATTCACCGCATAGGTATGCGCGCGAGATGGGGTTTTAAATCACCATTATTAATAATTGTGATCTTTTAATTTTAATAAACTTTTATTAATTTTTAGTAATTCAAAATAAAAATTATAAATGATGATTTTTATACATTATAAATAAATACAAGGTACCAAAAACTTACCAAATAAATTTGTTTATGCACTAAAACACCCAAAAAACGTTAGATAATAAAAAGTACAGATAAATAAAGTAGTCAGAACACCAACAAAAACAGATACAAAGTGCAAACAGAGTGTACCACTTTGATATACCAAAGGAACGTACGGGTGTTGAGTAGGCGCCAGAGAACAAGAAGAAAAGTGGGCACGCGCACTAAGTTTGCATTTGTTTTTTCCCGCATAGGACATCCCATCGTACGTTCTTCATTGACATCCTGAGGACGTACTATTAAAGACATCTTATACAGGTCCGTTTTAAAGCCCGGGATGTAAACACATGATTTGGATATAAAACGAACGTCCCTGGGACGTTGTGTGTTTACTGGCTATTATAACCTCCACTATTTTATATGCAGCCCCAGCCCCCATGGTACATTTAAAATTTTTGGCGTACGGTATCCCAATTACTAGTAGGGATTATACTCTAAGACTGGATTGCACTAGAGAAAAAGAAAATTAGGCATGACAAGTCAGGAGCGAAACCATGACCGGATCGCAGAGCAGGTTGAGCCGCAAACTCATCAAGGATCTAGAGAGCTGGGTCAAAACAGTGACGGTGACCTGAATTACCAAACTACCCACAACCTTACAGGACACGACTGCTTTGCCACATATTTGAACGGCATCCAACGAAAGGTGGACCCTGAGTGCATATATTTTGGGGGGCTGTAAACTACCCAAGACACACGACCTTTGCCTGCCCAAGATGGACCAGCCTTAGCGGAGAACATCAGAATTTTGCTAATACCTCTTTCCAATGTCTATGCACCTTGAAAACTAGCACAACGTAGCAAAGTTTCGTCTAAAAAACCCACGATTCTAGTCCAAAATATGGTCAGTTTTTGATCAGGTTGACCTCTCCTACATAAAGTGAAGCAAGTGGTCGTTTGGGAGCTAGCCTTTGAGTGGTTCAAATCGTATATTTCCAATATGTTTTACAAAGTTGCTTTTACTACTGCTAGTGATGATACTGTTTCAGGTCCTTTGGCAGTTAAGTGTGGAGTCCCACAAAGAAGTATATTAGACTTTATACTATTTTAAACTGTGATGAGCGATTTTTCAAGTTTTGTAGTTACGTGATACCCTTCCGGTTCTCTATGCGGACTATCTTACTATCATGGTAAAAGGTCCCACGTCGAAACATAGAATAGAGGTTGGGGCTGCTGTGTGAAAAAGTTCTTGCTTGGACCAGACACAACGGAACTATTTCGTCTTCTAGGCGGTATAGTTAGGTTAGCGTCGTCAATAGTTAAATAACGCTGCACCTATTTAATCAAGCATCAAGAAAAATAGCTTTTAAGATTCAAGTTTTGCTTAGCGGATATTTAGCTTGAGTTCTTGCAGGAATAGAAACAATTTTCGAGTTTATTTTTATGCTAATTCTCAATTTGGGAATATAACTAAATTCAAATTTTGAAAATTAAAGTTATTAAAAATATACGTTTTTTATTTTTTTTTGTACCACTTTGTATATAGGTTTTTACGTGGTAATTTTAAAAATCAAGTATTCTTTGCGTGAAACTATTGTTTTATTGTTACTATTTTATACACGTTTATACAATGTCTGATGAAGATTTAATTATAATAAAAAAAGGAGATTTTAATGGTAAGCGTCTTATGCATCTTCTAACACTTTATAAACAGCGTTATCTACCCTTAGTCTCTTTGGTATTGAAATGTGGCGTATGCGGAGTAGGTGCCAAAAGCTTGACCTTGGTTGCGCCCGGTGAATACGACAGCGTTGAATTTCGAATATGTATGCTAGATGAGGTATTTATTGGTCCAATTATTAAATGCTTTATAATAACAATACATTCTATTAGGTGTTGAAGCTAAACGATTACTTCTTTATGTGTTACGATTGTCTCTCGCTTGTACTACGATGTACGACAAGTCTTGGCATCATGCACTATACCAGATCTCTTTCGGAGTTTAAACCCGTTCGAGAGTGCTTTCTATGTGGCACTGCTAAGGCGACACATGAGTTTAGACGAAGACATGATATTGCTAGTTTGATGGTATTACAACGAATGAATCAACAATATAATTTCGTAAGATTGTTAATTTAATTAGTTTTAATATTTCTGTCTTTACTTTTCTTTATAGAGAACAGAGCTAGTGCACAAGATTTGCTATACTTGTGACGAGTTATACAAAGACTTAGCAGCTTTGTATAACATAGTACGAGTTAACCCAAAGTACCGGGGAGATATGATCGCTTCCGAGGTAACATTTTTTTAGTTAACAAATTAATTAACAATTAAAAAATTGAAACAATGTTTTTGTCTTTATTAATTAATGCTTAATACCATTTTTGATACACTTATGTTTACCTGCTCCATGCTTTCCTTTCGGTAGTCTCTTACTCATCATAACCTAAAAACTAAATTTATAATAGCATTTTTTTGCTGTCTTTAATCACCTTGGTTTTCAATTATTTTGTTCGTGTAATTACGTTTATCATAAACTCGCGTGTATTTTATTTAACTCATACAGCACCTGTTTTACGTTGGTGCAATAATTGTTGTCTATTACATACTGGCAATCTGAGTTCGACTAAGACATACTTAGGCCCAGAGAAAAATTATATTAAGATATTTATATGTACAGTTATGTTTATTAAAATAAAACTCCCAGAAGTAGATTTGTGAGTTGGTTCACTTACTAACTTTATCTAGGAATATGGTTGGTGGTGTTTCGTATCAATCTGCCGTATCGCGGCAATTGAGAGTTGTCTCTCGACTACTATATTTGTCTGTAATTGATTTGTGGACCGTGTACGCTAAAAGGCGTAGTGCCTTGTTTGGGTTTATTGGATCTTTGTTCTTCGCCGCGTCTGACCAGGTTAGCGAGGAGTAGATTAGGGTGGGTCGTATTACCGACTTGTAGAGTAGTAACTTTGTTGTCTACGGATAGAACGCTGTTTGTGCGTACGATCGAGCTTGGTCGTGACTACTGATGCTACCTTTTGAAGATGCTTCTTTCTTAATAGGCGCTAGATACTTTGCTTTGCTTTGTTACAATTTGTTGGCTCAGGTTGATTCGACTCAAGTTTTATGCAGCAGGTGAAAAGTACTACGGTGCTCGGTTAACGGTGATCTTCCAATCGGGGCACCAACCCGACGTGATCCATCGCGACCTGTAACAATGAATTTAAAACTTACCGTCACACTGTCATCGGCGTATAGCGCGTACTACGGTGTTGACGGATTTAAATGAGTTCAACTTCAACAGGAAAACCACTCCAGTGTGGTTTTTTTTTTAATCCTGTGTCGATTTTCTTAACGACTCACAAAACCTTGTACGTCGTCCGCTATGGGAAGAAAATTATATAAACGGTTTTGTATTTGGTTAGGAATAGGCGGATTCTAAGAAAGTAAGGATGGTGACGCTAGATGAGCTGAATCGCTGGACTGCTGATCATATTTGGTCCGGGGATTTTCTTTGCTTCAAGCTGGAATTATATATCTGACCTCATCCGGGGTCGTGTGCTTGATTTGCGTGGTTGGAACGATCAATTGTTTTCTTACTAATCTGCTGACGTCGTATGTAGAACTGAACTGTACTTTCAAAGTGGGTGCGAATACTTCTACCTTGTCATCGTTGAATTTGGCGATATCATTGGTTTCTCGTAGCGCCAGGATCTTTGGCAATCCGGAGTTCTTCAGCGCTTTGACCATTATCCAGACGCTGCCATTTTCGGATTTACGCTTTCTATACACAGTCGATCTCTGTCTGCGTTTCCCATTGAATTCGGTTCAGTGTTCTGCGATACTCGGGGTTTTGAGCACGTGTATAGTAACTGCAGGACAACACTTGAACGTCTGTTTCTCGGAAGACGACCTCCAACATATTTCGAACTGTCTTCCAATCCAGTTGATTTAAGCCGCAACCAATCTTGGATACTGCCAATTTTTTAATGTTATGGAATACTATTTCTCTCTTGAGATTATATAATTCTCGCCATAGATTTTTTTGTGAGTACTTCTTGGTAACCCAATAAAAAATTAAGCGTCGGTCATCTGGCCGTCCGAACTTCTTCTTAAATACTACCGCAATCCCTCTGGACATCTCAAGAACTTTAGTCATGCCATGTGCAATGGTGTGTAATCCCTTCGTGTTTGGAATAGGTCTTTTTGCTCTTCCGTTGTAACTCCTAGCTTTTCCAGCCTTGACGATATAGGACGTCACTAATAAGTTCCGAAACTTCATAATTGCCCGCTTATTGCCTCTGCGGCGTCAAACCACGTCTTCTTTGGGGGATTATACAACCACACCATGTCGCTTGGTTGAAAACTACCGTTTTGTGCCTTGACGTCATATCAGGTCTTCATTCCGTCGCTAGCAATTTGTGTGTTTTTACATGCCGCTTCATGTACTTCGTCTAGCCTCTTCATCAACTTGCTGACGTAATCTTCTCTAGAAATTTCTTCTTTCGGGTTTCGTCTAAATTGAAGGTCCTATGGCAGTCGTATTTAGCGACGAAGCATGACACAAGATGATGCTTGATCTGTGCTTCCGTGAACAGATGATTGGTGCGCCATTAGGAAGAGCTGCAAGTACTGATTCCAATCTTTTTGGTGTTCGGACAGTACTTCGGCTAAGTACTTTCTCATAGTTCGATTCATCCGTTCAACCATGTTATAACTCTTTCAGTTCTTCTACGCGAGTCACGTCTTCACTCAATAAGACTCGCACAGCTGCCTTCTATGAAGAATGAAAATCACTTTCTTCGCCGTCAATCTTAAGGACATCGTTTTTCATATCCAAATGAAACCTATACTTCTTTATAACGTCTATTCCTAGAATAACTTATTCCGTGATATCGGATACTAGTACTTGATGGTCGAGTAGTCCATTTCCTAAACCAATGGTCACTTTTACTTGTCCGTAAGTAGGTATCTCTTTGCCTGTCGCCGTTCGAAATCGTACTGTTACTGGTGACACATGTGAGGACAAATGATGGTTTTCATAGTTTCTGTGTCAATCACTAACTGAAGACTTCGTTTATTAATCTTTCCATCGAGATAAATGCTGGTACATAAGCGATTTCATTTGAATTGTAATTTCCGGTATATGAGTAGATAAGGTTAACTTTTGTTTTTTTTTGGTCAACTTGTTCCAGGCTTCTGAATGCTCTACTTGTTGTGTCGTATGTGGCCTATGTCATCGCATTCGAAGTCGTCACTCCTACCGAACCCTTCGTCGCGCTATTTTTTCGATGCTTTCTTAAATCTGTACGGCTGTTTCTGCAGCATAGCGGAAGTTAATACCGTCTCGGTGCGATGTCTGCTTCAAAGCATGTGTTAAAACGTTATCCAACATCTGAGGTCGAGCTAGCCGTAGAGTCAACTGCGTTTCGTTGTCTTGGAGTCTGTCTACAAAACTCTCAATAGTTTTCTGCAGCTTTCTGAGCGCGGTTTTTTATTTTAATTCAATATACTTGTTTGCAGATGAGGATCTCCATATCTTCTTTCTAGACGTGAAATTAACAATTCGTAATATCTTTGAAAGTGGTCAGGAATAGCTGCAAAATTCTAAGCGTTTCTCACGTAAGACCAGTATTAGGGACGTCGTTTGCTGCTCGTTGCTTTAACCATTAGGTGTAACTGCGGCTTCAAATTGCTTGTATTATATTGACCAAGGAACTTTATTATCACAATTTGGAGGTACATCTTGAAACTTGTGAGTGGTTTCTTTTCGATGTTTCATTGGTAACTTTTTAAGCAGCCTAATTTGTTTTAAAATTTATCGTACATTTCTTCTCTTAAATTTAAAATACATGCTTGCGTTTCTTTGTAAACAGTCTTTATCTGGTTTTCAACACTAACCTGCAGTTGTTCTTCGATAGTTTTCATTCGACTTTCAATGTTGGCTATTATTTTTTCTCTAAATTTTCTATCATTTTTTTCTACAATTTTTTTCTTACATATTTTTCTTCATCGGTTCTGGACGATTTTTTATTGATTCGAGAAATTCAAATTGTTTCGCATCGCATTGTTTACCGGCATAAATTATGACACGAATAAAATGTTTAATAAAATATAGTCACTTTTAAAATACATTTTTTAATTTTAATAAAAATCGCGACCCCACTCCTGACACGAATGTAACGGATTTTAAAATTAATTCATTTAAAACTAATTATTTAAGTAATTTAGAAGTAACTGATTTTTAATTGAACTAACTCAAAATTTAAGAGAATCAACTTACAAGTAATTTATATATGACTATCACTCGATTAATAATGTCCGCGGATAACTTAGCACATTTGTCTGGAACATTCCATTTTCCGACCTTCGTCTTGAAGTC
The DNA here is from genome assembly GCA_035610365.1 of Aquatica leii. NCBI lineage: Eukaryota > Metazoa > Arthropoda > Insecta > Coleoptera > Lampyridae > Aquatica > Aquatica leii. Next base: position 33,243,470 of record CM069439.1, read on the forward strand.
TCCAAATGCTTCGGAAACATTTCAATACGTTTCTACAAAAAGGTCTCTATCATATGTTATATGTTTATATTCTGCTGAAAGCTATAGTTAAAATCCTGTTCGGACGCTGACAAAACCGGCGGACGTAGTGGATATGTATGAAGTACGAAGAATCCGACGAGTCGACTCGCGCACGGGGCTTATAAAACCCGGAGTCGCGTGTACTGCACCGTTTACACTTGCCTAACGCCGGCCCTGTTTTTAGATACATTTTTTTATTTTAGATCTTTTTACTACTTAAACTATTATTATATACAGTATGAAGTTTTTTGTAATTATAGTTACCTAAACCAGGCCCGTATCCACTCTTATGACTCAAGAGGGGCAATTTATTTTTTAGAATGGGCGGCAATAAAAAAATTATTGTTTCTCTAAATATCAATTGGTGTATTACTTACTTCTTAGGTTGGGCAATGCCCTTTCGGCCCCTTTCTAGCTACCGGCCCAACCTAAACGTATTTTTTAAATTTAGTTAACCCGAGGGTAAACAATTAAAGTATTTATTAAGAAAACTGCTTTTTGCAGCCGAAGGAGCGTCTTGGCGACGAAAAAAAATACGAAGATTCTACTAAACAAATGTTGGCCAAATTACGTTTTTCTCCAAAAGATAAAAATCGGTCAAAGTTTTTTCCTTTAAAAAAGAAAAAACGAGGGTCAAAAGATTTAAACTCGACAACATGCAATAATAAAAATCGCAAAAAGCAATTAAATCGTACTGTTGCAACACCTCTACCAAACGCAACAACTATCAAAAGAAAACTGTTACATCCAAGTTTTACAGAAACAGTTCCTAACCAAAATAAAACTGCCAATTTTGTTTCTAAAGATAATTGTTCAAAACAAGTTCATACTTATTTTGTCAACGATAAAAATAAATGCGGATACGAATCAGAAGCAGAAAGCATACCGGAAGAGTTAGAACCAAATGTTGATATTCCTGTTGAAATAAAGTCTACTGGTAAATTGAGCACTATTAATAAAGAAGCAGCAAAACTCGCTACTGCTCAACCTACAGAAAACCAACTCAGCTACACTCATGAGACTACAACTAAAAAACAAAAAAAACTAACAAACATGTTAGAAATCATTCAAAAAAATTCAATACCTAGACCTGAAGCACCTAAACTGAATGAATCTATCAACATAAATATCAAAAAGGGCAAATCGAGGATACCTATAACTAATAAAGGTAACGAAGCAAAACGTATGTTGCCATTAGAAACGTCGCTTGAAACCACTAAAAAGAATTCAGAATACGTTAAAAATATAGCGACTTCGAACTCTGACGAAAAACAAAAAAATATAAAACACGTTTCAGAAGAATTTAGCTCAATTGCTAAAAACAACACTGATATTAAAGGTGAAGATAACTCACTAAAAATTGTCGATAATAAAACAAGCAACGTTAGAAATAAATTCGAGGAATTAAAATCAGACAATAAAATGTTGCCGTATATTTTAAAACCGAACACACCTGTGTTGCTGAAGGATATTCCAAATGAACCCAGAAAAAAAAAGTACAAACCCAAAAAGTTGATAAAAAGCGAAAACAACCTAGATAAGAAAAAAACACATCTATCTTCATTACTGTTAGACAATGCCGATGACAAAGAATGCAATGCTGAAATGGTTGCTGAAAAATTAGCGCCGCACATAAAATTTATAGCAAAATTGTTTACGGAGAGAGTTTCGAGTTGTGGTAACGTTATCGATAAACGAGACGTGGCAACGGAGTTGTTGGAAAATTTTGTTCGACAGATCAATGTTAATGCCGGCTCGCCACAAAATGCACCACAAGAAACGGGATTCAATAGTTCACATATGTCATTGAAGGTAAAGAACCTTATGGATCAACTACGACCACAGTTCAAAACTATTAGCAGTGTAGTTTCGCGATATAATTATAACAGTACTCGTGCAAAACAGGATTCTAAACGACAAGTACTACAACAACAAGCATCTTTAGATTTACCGCCAGAAAATGAATACATATCAGAGAAATTAGAATCTAAGAAATCTATTACAAAAATTGAAAATGTTAAAGCGGAAATGCCAATTGCTCAATCGCAGGCAGAAAATAGTCGCAATACTCTTTTAGATTTGTTACAAACATTTCAATCAAAAAATGCAAATAATGTACAAGCATCTTTAGATTTACCGCCAGAAAATGAATACATATCAGAGAAATTAGAACCTAAGAAATCTATTACAAAAATTGAAAATGTTAAAGCGGAAATGCCAATTGCTCAATCGCAGGCAGAAAAAAGTCGCAATACTCTTTTAGATTTGTTACAAACATTTCAATCAAAAAATGCAAATAATGTGTCTTCAGAAAAAAACAACTTGTTATGTCAGGCAGCATCACAACAATCTGAAGATAAAGACAATGATAACTTGTTTACGATACAACCACATTTTCAACAAAATTTTACTGAAATTCAAACAACAGAGAATAATGAATTGGACGACAAAGACAATGATAACTTGTTTACGTTACAAACATTTCAATCAAAAAATGCAAATAATGTGTCTTCAGAAAAAAACAACTTATGTCAGGCAGCATCACAACAATCTGAAGATAAAGACAATGATAACTTGTTTACGATACAACCACATTTTCAACAAAATTTTACTGAAAATCAAACAACGGAGTATAATGAATTGGACGACGACGCTTCGACCCAGCCAAAAAATTTGGTGAAATCTAAAAACGTCGTCAAAAAAAAGCAACCGGAATCAAAAAGACTTAGGGAAGATTTAGAGTTGCGTTCCAAAAGTTATAGCATTGAAAAGAAAAAGGTACAGTACCAACATGACAAAAAAGAAGAAGAGGGGGTACGTCCTGGTACAGCTTGCATCAAAACATACCATGACAGGAATACTGCACAAAACTCGTATTTAAGCAGCCGTCAAGCACTATCAAAAACAAAACAAGCAAATTTGGATACCGTACGCAAATTATTAGCAGGCAAGGCATTTAATTGCAATTTAGTTTTTTTAAAAAAACTTAGATAATCTTTTAGATATATCTGCACTCAAAAAACAAACGGAGAAACAAAACAATTTACAACAGTTTAAGAAAAACCCAGATTCTTCTACTACGCGGTTTACATCTTCGAATATACGTAAGCAATTACCTATATACCGGGTGTCCTGATACGGGTACGGAGCGGATTTATCTTGACAATGGTATTATAAATGGCTGGGAATTATTTTGAGGTTTGTAAATCCACCGCTAGGGGTGTAACTGCTTTGAAAAAACATAAAGTTTACGGTATCTCGGTCAGTTGGCCGATAAGTCATACTTTTGCAATCATAGTTTGTTAGCTTGAGTGGTACAGTATCATTTTGCTTTATAGTTTTTCTTATCTGTTTTAATAAAGCAGAGGGAAGCCAATGTATGTATGTATTTTCCAATATTTACATTTTTATATCTCTTGAACCATTCAACCTGTTTCAACATTTTTGATCTCGTTTGAAAGAATATTTTATTGTCTTTTGACAGAAAATTTTGTTGAACAGTTTAGTTTAAAATAAATAAACTAGAGGACAATATCTGTAGCGATTATTAATGTTTGTGTTTTTTGGAAAAAAGTTGAATAGAACGGTACTATTTTTGTAAGAGATTTTTAGCCGTCATGAAATTAGCTAAATTGTAGTGAACGCATCACAACATCTCCATCCGTTTTCGATTTATATAAGATGAAATTTTAAAAATTCAGTTATTTCAATCGGATCAAGTTACTTTGGCTAGAAGAACAAATCACTGCAACGGTTCAAAACTAGTTTTGAAGCGTGTTTGAGGATCAACGGATCAACAAAACATCAGTAATAACAATAAAATAAAAGCACAGAACTCTTAAAATTAGTTAAAGTTTAGCTACAAATAACTCAAAAATGTAGGTACAAAATATCTTCCATGATTTTCGATTTAGTCTAATTTCGGTAAAAAAAACGCTGCTTCATTTCAACCTTAGACAAGCTTCGTATGAAAATTCAGGTGTTTGAATAGGTTGCACGTTGCCAACTTTCCGTAATCGCTTTTTTTCACAGGAGGTAAAAAGCTTTTATTGGCGCTCTGGCACATACCAGCAGAGTAGTGTGTAAATATTCCTAAAAAACGGACATACCCACTAAAACCTCTTCTTTTTGCTTTTGCCACACCCGGTAGACGCTTATTACTTCAGGTGAAGAAGGCTTTGTTCAGGCGTCTTTCACCTCCTTTTTCATCCTCCCTTTTCTTCTTCTACTTTTTATTTTATAATTTCCAAAATCTCTCGACCGATTTTTTCCATTCCAAGTTATTTGCCTTCAGTCTTTTCCTCAATTCTATTTCCATCTTATTGAAAACACCCTTTCACCTTGGCTACTCTACAAGTTTCGCATCCTCCATTCTCGCGTTGCAATACACGCATCTCTCTCTTTCTCCCTTTCCTATTCTTGCGAGATAGAACTAAAACTCCAGAGATTCGTCAAAAATTGGACCACATGGTGGTTCAACCCGATCGCTCCCATTTTACCCATTCATCCACTTTTTTAATCAACCCGTGCGTTCATCTACCAACGCTTGCCTTATCTCATCTTTGCCACTCTTCCATCATCTTAAAAATTTCTCTTTTTTTTTATACCCTCTCGAATAGCCGTTATTAGCTTTAGTCGACACTGTCCTATAGGCTGCAGTCATCCTCAAGGCAGCCCTTCTCTGAGGTTTCTCTAACGTATCAACATGATGCTTTGACTTCAGTCTGAATCCCTAAATAGGGGCATACAAGAGAACGGAGCGTACCGCTTACATACTATCTTCTCCGATTGGATCTTGGTCTTTCCACGCTGGACATGACTCGAACCAAACTTCATGGATTTTTCCGCTTTCTCGCATACACGTTTCACGTGCTCGGTTATTCTACCGTTTTTTCCGATTTACACACCCAAGTACCTCAAAACCTTCCCACTTTCGATGTCCAAACACCCCACTCTTATACAAAAACTCATCATTAGTCTGTGTCCGACCAGGTGTACCACTTTGGTTTTATCCGGGGCCAGACACAGACTATGATCCTGCAACCAACTTTCTACTCTATAAATCCCCTCTTCTGCCTTCCTTCTCACCAGATCTGCGGTTTTATTCTTGATTACCATCGCTAGGTCGTCTGCGTCTCCTAACAGCATCACACCGTCTGACATCGCCAGCTCCAGTACTCCGTCGTAGTAAAGATTGTATAGAATAATCTCTAATCTTTTACTGTGCCTAGCGAGTACGTCGGTTCACCTTTGTCTTCTATGACCCTGACGATACATCACTATGGCAAGCGTTCTGAACGTCGAACGTCACCAGCATGCAGCACCCTTTGTTTTGGCGCCCTACCCTTCTTCCCTTATCTACAATTTTTAACCCTCCTAATTTGTTTAGGGTAGACTTGCTTTTCCTAAAACCAAATTGGTATTGGTTTCATTAATTCTCCGTCTCCATCAAGTACTTCATTTTTTTCCTACTATTATTTCTAACAATTTTCCTAAAACCGAAAGAAGGCATATTGGTTTAAATCCTTCGGCTCCTCAGTTAGGTTTAGTAAGTTTTGGGACTAGCACCAAACTCCCGGTCTTCCAGTTTCTGTCTTCCAAGACATTTCTTGATGCATGAGAGCACGTCGCCTCCAATCACTTGACAGGTCGTGCGTAGAATTTCTGCCGTTTTCCTATCAGGCTCTGAGGCTTTTTTACTTCTTATGCGCCTTATGCCATTGTTTAGCTCCTCTCTTCTTGTGTCTTGGAAACAGTTCCCTCGCCAGACGCACTTTTTCTTCTGTCCCTATACTCACTTTTACTTTCATACCAAACTTTCATGTCACAATCTTGTATCTACTTGTTTATGCATCTTTTTCAAGGTCTGTTTTGTCTTCTTTCCATGCTTTCTCCCATTCGTATTCTGCCCTGTACTGTTTTTTCTTTTTCCCATTATCTTTGTCATCCTTTTAGCTTTCACCCATTCACTCCTAACTTTCGCATGTTCACCGTCCACCAATACTTTCTCTTCCTCCAATTTTTGCATTTCTTTTTTAAAGTGCTCTTGCATCCTTCCACAATCATACTTGTCAGCGCTTTCGTTTCCAACTCACCACTTGCCACATTTTATCTTAATACTTCCAATCTTTCTTCTTGCTTTTTAGAACTTCCTCATTCGTTCTCCATCTCGTGCTACTTTCGTTCTTACATTTACCCTTATTCCATACCCAACGTAAGTACCTGTGAGTACTTAGCGTTTTTTCTTGCATTATATTCCATTCACTCACCTCATTTATTCATCTTTTACTCACCAGAGTAACGACGATTGCTGATTGATGGTTTACAAAAGTTGGTACTGCTAGTTCCACGACTACTTCTCCCCTCCAATTTGTAAAGGTCGATCTCTAAGTGACGTGCTCGGAGTTTACGTCTCCTGCCAATATAACCGGCTCTTTTCTGATTTTTATCTTCGTTTCTTACTCGTGGTGAATGTACAGGAAATGGTCCCTCCTTATATTGGTGGAGACGTAGACTTTGCAAATAGTAATAGCCTCTACCTCTACTATTATTAGGTTTTTTTCTTTTTTGATTTCTTTTACCCTTACATTGCTACCGCGTCTTTCTACTTTAATTACGACATTGCTATTTTCATCTAGGAACCAATCCCTTCAGGCCCCAAGGGCCAGTCGCTGATTAGGTTCTGCAACTATCATTACTTCTACTCCAGATTGAAGCGCAGTGTGCTCTAGATGTTCTTGCGCCGCAGCCTCATCAACGTTTCCCTGTAAGGATTTTCACTAAAATTTAGGTAATTTTATGACTGCTAAAAGTCTGTTACCAAAATAGTACTGTTCTTTTTAACTTTTTTCCAAAAACCACAAAAATGAGTAATTGCTGCAGATAACGCCTTCTAGTATATTTATTCTAAAGTAAACGGTTCAACAACAAACTTCTGTCGAAAGACCATAAAGTGTTCTTTCAAGCGAGATCAAAAATATTCAAATAGGTTGTTGAATGGTTTCGGAGATAATAAAATGTAAACATTAAAGATGCATTAGCCTCCCTCTCCCTTATTATGACATATATAAGAAATATATCATAAACCAAATGATACGGTATCACTCAAGCTATCAAATCATATTATCATAGCTTATCGCTCAACTTTCCGGCGAATTTACGAATTTCAGAATAATTTCCAGCCATTTCTTTTGGTCGCTTTATGTATAAGGATTTTTTTTTTCAAATCTCTACCATTGTCGAGATACCGCCGATCTCTACCCTTATCCGAACACCTGGTATGCTTAAGTTTACCAATTAATAACAGGGTTCTAAAGTGTGGTTGAATTAAGACAAAATTTCTTATTTTTGCGTAAACATCTAATTTTTCATTGTAATATTTAGCTATTACTTCGCAACAACAAAAATCGTTACGTTCATCAAACCGACCACAGTCAAGAACTTCCAGAAACGGTAACTGTTTAAGTTTTATCTAACCAGCACTGAAATAATAATTTTTAGATACTATGTATCATGAGCCGAAACCTCTTATGAATAGAGGCGATGAAATTCTAGAAGAACTTGAAGATGAATCAGATTTAGTAATGAAAAAGTTACCAGTAAACTGCAATAACCAGGAAAATGATGACGAAGTTGAAAGTGCTTCCATTGCATGTGGAATCGATAATTATCCCCTTAAACTTAAAACAACTGGTAAGAATTTAATCCAAAGTAAAAAGTAACAATTATACCCTAACTTTGTAGAATCTAAAAATACTTATAAAAAATGTAGTCAAAATGACAGGCAATACTCCAATACTAATACTGGGTTAAAAAATAAAGGTAAATTTTGCAAAAGTTAAATATGCGTTTAATCTAAAAGTTATAGGCGATATTGCGTCAAATACGTGTATGCATTTTCCAACGAAACAAAAAACCGTGAAAGAAATTTATGGTACTCCACTGACGGCTTCAAAAGGTAACAATTGTTGCATGTATTAAGTTTCGTACAATTAAAATCTTGTAGGTAAAAAGAAGAATTCTTGGGTACCTTCTGCAAAAGAAAGACCTTTTAATTTTCCTTCAAGAGAAAGCTTAATGACAGGTAATAATACCAATCTTCTAATCAGTTTTATGCGCACGGTTAGTGAAAGGTATATTACGGTATTTTTTGATTTTAGATGCTAAAGTGGTTTCGTATCTGAATAAAATTCCTTATTCATCAAATAAAATAATTATACCTACAGAAAGTATCAAGGATCCATCAAATCAAGGTAAGTTAATAATTTTTTACTTAACTGATCGTATATGTATCAGTTGGTTTGTAATACACATCTTAATGATAATCTTTTTGAAATGTTGACTCAGAACAGACCATTAGGGAAACAGCTCAGCGCCGCCGCACTTAGCCGCAAGTGGCTGTTTATTTGCGATTTTTCTTAAACTGAATTTTTTTAATCATTTTTTTACCAAAATCTTCATAATATAATTTTTTTGCTTTTTTATTTTAAGATTTGGTTATTCAATACATTTAAGTTTTAGTATCGCAAATTCTTATGAATTTATTAACAGAATTAAAAGCAGAATTGAATTATCAGTATCTTTCGATACTTTGTTTCCAAGTATTTCCGTCGCTGAGACCTTAAACTGTTTTAAAAAAATGCTGCTACATAACGATTTGGATAATGCAAAGGTAGATAACAATTTAAAACTCACTCGCTTGTATATGGATCAAACTTTCTTTCAAAAATATTTGAAAACAGAAACACAAATTACACGTGGAAAACAGTAGAACACAATAAAAAAGGTACACAAAAATATGTCAAATTATCTAATCATCCTACTTATAGAAGTCTATCTAAAATATGAACAAAATTTCACTTTAAAACAGTTATCAGTGTCGAAAATAGATATTTAAGAAACCCGAAAGATCTATAGTAGACGTTAAGGATAAATCAGGAATATATAAAATAAACTGTTAAAACTGCGATTTAGTAGATATAGGACAAACCAGGAGACCGATTAAACGGTTTAGGGTGTTTTTATATTATTTTAGCGATAGTGCCACAAGATTTCTTTCAGTTTCAAATAAATCATTTAATTAAAATTAAATTTCAGAATTGGTACCGCGTCGAGATTTGAGCGCTAGATTAAAATATAGCGGTATGTATAAAAAAAAAACAATGGGCTATGTTTATTCTTTTGCGTTTAAGATTCGGACGTTACTTCATACCCAAATAAAAGCTGTTCTTCTATAGCGGATTGCAGCACGGTTAGAACCTTCACTACTAGCGATACTTCGAGAAAATCTGTACTGCCAAAACAGGCTTATTCTTCTAAAATAAGAGATTTGGCAAAAATATATAATGTGGACATAAATAAACTTAGACCAACAACCGCCGTTCCTTCTGGCATGAGAAGAAGAAATCAAAAAAATGGACAATTTTAAGACAAGCTATGATTAGTTTGTCTTACTAATAACAATAACAAAAATTTTGGAATTATATATATATATTTATTGTTTATATTAAATTTATACGTGTATAAAATATACTTTTGTATGCATTTCTAGTTTTACTTATGCGTGTGCAAATGAAAACTCGGCGCGAGGGTTATGTGACAAGGAAGGGAAACGGGAACGACGACGCAGATGGTGGCGTCAGGCCCCTTCTTTTAAATTGTTTAAATGCTTTGGAGAACCGATTAGGTAGTATAAAAGTATAAACGGCATTCTTGCAAAGTTGCTAGAGCTAATTTTCAAAAAATCTACAAAATCACACAAATTCTTTAAAAATTAACACTTGATGGGGAGCATCATATTATTGGTATTACGGATATAATAGAATGCACACTGTAAGAAACAAGATGTGACCCAACCTTTCGACTAAAGCAATATTTAGAGATACGAACTTCCTACATTTCAAAATCATATAAGAAGATGAATAAAAGTCGATTGCAAGTTTTTTTTGGTTTTTGCGCAATTACAAAAAACTTCACATTTCAACATACAAATACCAGAGTCTCTAATAATTGTTTATCAAAAGTTTGAAATAAATTTCTAATTAATTAAAAAAAAATTATCCTTATAAGTAAAACAGTAATAAACACATGAATGGGAAAAACAATTTAATTTTTATGTCGGTAGAATAATGATTCCTGCATTTATTTAAATCAACGGATATTGAAAAATGTGTGCATAATAAAACAAAATATTTAATTAATATTCTAAGTATTATTACTGCGGCTTATAATCAATTGTTATTCATACGTATAGTTTAAGAATAACAATAACGCATCGGCTATTTAAATACACAACAGCAATTAGGATTCATACTTTTTCGCAATTTTTACTCTTTGGTAAATAAGCAGCATCTTACATAGTTGTTTCTTAATTAATTTTTTATTTGTTTTTAAATTCACTGTATTTTAAAAACGTTTAAATTTTTTTTATCACTAAGAAATACTATACATGTTACAATCATTGCAAAATCATTGAAAGACTTTTTAATGCATAAAGTGTAACAGATTAATAAAAGAGGAAAAAACAATGTAAAAAAGTACGTTAAAAATACGAATATACAATATAAACAAAGAAACACAAAAAATAGATCTGAGTTAAAAAATATTTTTGAAAGAAATAGTAAAAATTAAATATAAACTTATATAAAAACAAAAAGGTAGATAAAAAAGTAACATGCAAAAGTAAAAAAATAACGGCGAAAATAAGACGTGTTTAAAAAAAATTTAAAAAATACTTCTGGGTTTGCGAGATTATTAAAAAAAAGATAAAAGCACAGAAAAAAAGTAGTATACAAGGTGAGTTGTTTAAAACCAATAAAACGTAGGGGGGCGATTTTTAACGTTTAAACGACATTTGTAAAATCAATCCCGTCACTCCCAGCAACTATTCTTCATTTTTTCTAAATAGAATTCAGCGGTATGTTTGGTTTATAATTTTGACAAGGAAAAAATTTAATGAGGATTACTACTTATTTTTAATTTATTAATAAATAAATATAATAAAAATCAAAATTTAACACAAAAAGTAATTACCCTATATAAAGAAGTTAATGGTTTATTAAAATTAATTTAATTTACAATAACTATTTAAAATCACTTCAACAAAAAATAAACGCTTACAAGTGTTGGAAATGTTTTCCGTTATTCTCGAAACAATGGCCTGCTCTCAAACCTTTGTCTTTAGTAATTCTACGCCGCAGTTCTTCAGGCAACTCAGGTTGAGTTTCAAATCCGGTGATTTGGTAGGCTATTCAATTGACCCTCTTCTGCCAATCCACCAATCTGGATAATGGTCATGTAACCATTGTATAACTGGCCGTACGTAATGAGAAAGAGCTCTATCTTATTGGAAATGGAGTGAAACCTCATTTAAATGATGATTTTAATCTATATCCCTCAGCTTTTCTAATTCTTTAACTATTAACGGTTCGATTACATCTTCTAACAATTCAAGATAAAGTACAACATTTAAATTTCCATCTATGAAGACTGCCAAAATTCTTGCCCAAACGTTTTTTGGGGTATTAAGTGTGCACTTGTGAGAATTCTCGTCGCTCCAATACCGACAATGTTGTTTGTTGACATGCTCATTTAAATAAAACGTGTACTCATCACTGAAACAAATGTTTCTTAAAAATTACAGATTTGCATTAATTTGATGCATCACAAAACTCAATATTTTTTTGGGATCATTATCTCCAAATTCTTATTCGATGTTTATTTTGTAACGATAAAATTTGTGAGGTTTTAATGCCCTTACAACAGTTCTTTGAGATAATCTTGTTTGTTCCGCTGCCTGACGAGTTGACATCGTTGGATTTATAGCGAACTGCCCAAGTACTTAAATATTGGCGGCTTCAGTGAGTGTTCTTCGTTTATCTCTTTTTCTATCGGCAACAGATCCAGTTACCTCAAATCTTTAGGCATAAAAAACTTAATCACTTTTTTTGCATTTTAATTAGTCCTGCTTTTACTTCATCTGGACCGAAGTTCTTATTATTTTTCAGTTCGTTAACAATGTCTTGCATCTCTTCTTGTGTGGTTGCTCTTTTTATATATTACTTGATATTTCTGGTTTATAACTGAGTGCATTTAACTCTTCTGTCAGTGCTTTTTCAAAGTATCCCACCCGCAAATTTGATATATTATCTTCATCTACGCATACTTCTTCTTTTCTATTTTTTATTGTGTGTGTTTGTTATCTTCGTTTTACCATCCTTATATTTTAAACGAAAATTTTATATTCATTCTATTGTATAGGTTTTTTATTTTTTCCAGTTGTTTCTTCTATTGCGTTTTTTACATATGACATTTGCTTTGTTTCTTGCTGTTTGTAATATTTCTTTTTTTTATTAACCCTCTATGGTATAGTGTATAATAGGATATACAAATTTTCAATAATTTTTACGTTGAACTATATGAAGTTTGAATTATTATCTATGTAAGTATATGTACCTATATGCATTTACAAACTGTAAATTATAATAACTAACATTGCATTTGGCAATTTTGTACCTGTATCTTCAAATATACATTGCACATCTGTGTAATAATAGTAAGCAGTGGATCACAAAACGTTTTATGGAAAAAGCAAATGTGTAAAAACGGTTTTACCGCCAGAACAAAGTGTTGAAGATTTTAGTGAAGACGATAGTATTGCAGACGAGACCTACATACATACCAGATGTGTTTCTAGGTAAGTTTTTACAATGTTTGTGTTGGTCTTGGTTTTTTTGTCTACCATTTCTAAGAAGCGTAATTATAAATCAAACAATGACAATAATACCAGTGGACTGAATATACAAGCAGGTACTTTTGAATGTATTCCGCTGTTTACCTAATTTTGAAACATACATTTTACAGAATCAGTCAAAAGTAATGATTACAGTGATAATGAAGACTACGAAAGTGATGAGGGCAGGGAACAACCTGTAGGAGCCAATGTGGGTCCAGCAAAAGCTTCTAAAACTAAGACCAAAGACATAATTCATCAAATTGGAAGAAATCGGGAAAAAATTCTTGCCACACACCACAGTGGAATGGTTACATACCTCCAGTAGACCAAGTAGAGTCACCATTATCCTACTTGCGCAGACTAGTTGATGAATCACTTTTAGAAAAAAATTGTAGGTGAAACTTTCACACTGATGTGACGGAAATAGAACAATTTTTAAGCATCTGCTTTTATATGTCACTGATTACGGTACCTGGTACGCGAAGGTACTGGGGCGTAAAATGTGGTATACATCAAATTAGAGACATATTGCCTTTGCGTAGATGGGAACAAATAAAAAAATATTTACACTTCGCCGATAACTCAAAATTGCCTATTGACCCACCAGATCGTCTTTTCAAAATAAGAGAGCTTATTGAAGGCATAAGAAAGAATTTGAAAATAATTCCACTTGAGCAACACCTCTCTATAGACGAACAAATTGTTCCTTATAAAGCAAGAAGTGACCTAAAGCAGTATAATCCAAATAAACCCAAGAAATGGGTATAAAAAATATTTTGCCTGGCTGGTGGAAGCGGTATCGTTTACGACTTTGAGGTATATTCAGGTCTAGTAAATCAACCTGATCATTTACCAGAAATATGTACCAGTTCAAACGTTGTTCTAAGGCTCGCTGAACGGATTAATGAAAATCAAAACTTTCTTTTATTTTATGACAACTGGTTTTGCGGTCCCGCTTTACAAATCGAATTAGCGCGTAAAGGTATTCATAGCTTGGGTACTGTTCGGCCAAATCGCGTACCGGGAAATGGCATGCCTTTGGACAAGATCCTAAAACAATCCGGAAGAGGAGCTTTTGAAGAAAGAGAGGCATCATTTAGAGGAACTGTTTTGAGAATGGTGAAGTGGTTAGATATTAGATTTGTAAATCTACTAAGCACTTTTACAGGCGTCTATCCAGAAACTTCTGTCAAACGTTATGGCAGAAAGAATAAAAAAGAAATTGATGTCAAATGTCCCAGTATTGTTATATATTACAACAAGTTTATGGGTGGCGTTGACAGGGGCGGACCGTGAATTTGTGGGGCCCTGGGCTAACACTACTTGGGGGCCTACCTAATTAATCAAACTATTTGCCATTTTAATATTGGTGAAGTAATTCATTACTCTAAGTGGAGTCTCTTTTTAAAATAATATTTTATTATTCTTGAAGTCTTCTCCACAGTATTTTTATTTTTTATTTTTTTAATATTTTATTTTAGGATACATGTTTCGCTAATTATAATTAGCATCGTCAGTATATAGAGGTAACTAAAAACTAAAATTAAAACAGTGAAATATAAATAAAGAATACTAACCGAATAAAATAGTTAACAAATTTTGAACTAATGTCAATTAAAAATTAAACGTATTTGACAATTTAATACAGTCGACTATATTATATTATTATATTATTATTAAGTAAGAATAATAAAATATTATTTTATTTGCCATTTTGTCAACTGTTTTTTATAATGATTTATAAGTATACGATATAGGAAAATATTAGGGCAATGAAATATTTTTTTTATTTAATATGAGTATGACTTACACAGACCTCATATATAGTTACATTTTATACAGCAACCTTTCTGCATTTCTGTGCTGCAAATTCCTTTATTTGCTCATCACATTGTAAGTACTTTGTTAAATCTGAATTTATGGACAGAATCGATAAATAATTTAGTCGATTGTTCGACATTGTTGTCCTATATTTGTTTTCTATATAGGACATCCTGGAGAAAGAGCGCTCCGCTTCACAGCTAGTGATTGGCAACGTTAAAAAAATCTTTAACGTAGTGTAGCCATTTGGGAAAACATCATTAAGTTTCTTTTCATAAATTAGCTTAAACATTTGAAAGAGGTGTAAGACTCTAGCTTAGATTGTAGTAAGTAAGACTTAAACTGAATGCACTCATTCTCTAAATGTTCGTCGACGTCATCTGGATAATAATCAATAATATTACGTACACTTTCCAGATCTATGTTTTCCATATTATTGTCCTGCAAATCCATTAAAAATTTGAATTTCTTACTATATGTCTCATAGACTTGGCTTCTTCTATTTAAATCCATAATCAGCTTATCTAAAGCAACGTTTAGCGTGTCTCTTTTAAATTTTTCTGCGCCGTAAACTGAGACTTTATCTGTAGATTTATCTGAAAATTTTGAAGTAATGCGTCCCTTGTTTATGTCACTGTATTCTGTTCCCACACTGGTACTTAATTTTTTAGCTTTCTTTTCTATTTCTTTAGGTTCTGATCTGATTGATGTCGTCTGTTGCTCACGAACTCTTTCAATGACATAATTAACTTGTTACCTTCGCAAATATCCAAACAAAGACTCTGTAATTTTTTGTTAACTAAATTGAATCTCTCTAAAATTTCTTCCCAAAAAATAATTAAAATTGCGGTATCGAGTTTTGCCAGTTTATTAAATAAATTTTGTGCCTCATTTCGAAAATCGACTTTCTCACCCTCATTTTCACTAAAACTTTTGAAAATTTTCTTAATATTATCATAATTATTTTTTAAAGCTTTGACAGCATCATAGTGACAAGACCATCTGGTCTGGCTTAAACTTTTTAATGTAAATTTTAGTTTTGTTTCGCGAGTTAGAAGTTCCCATCTATGGGTCAAAGCAGAAAAGAAAACGTATATTTTTTGCACAACTCCAAAAAAGTTCTCCATTTCGGTTACAACCTTAACGGATTCTTGACCAACTAGGTTAAGGGAATGGGCAGCACACGGCACATAATCCTCGGATTTATTTTGTTGTTGTAGTAGTGCTTGTACACCATTGTAGTGACCCGCCATATTAGCAGCGTTGTCATAAGACTGCCCCCTACAATTATCCAGTAAGAGTCGATTTGTTTCTAAAAAGTCTTGTAGAATATTAAATAAATATAAGCCAGTATGACTACTAATTTTAATCAACGATACACATCTTTCATACACTTTTCCCCGAAAACAGTAACGTAATACAATAGCAAGTTGGTCATCATGAGACCGATCTGGGGTTGAATCCATCACAATTGAATAGTACTTTGTGTCGTCTGTATTTATTTGAGTAATAATTTGTTTAATTATCTGTTTTCCCATAATCTCAATTATTTCCTCATATACTGTTTTTGATAAGTATGATATTATTGGTTTTGGTCGCAGTTCTAGTTGTTCAATATGATCACGAATGAATGGGTCGAACTCTGCCAATAGTTCCAGAGCACCCATAAAATTACCATTATGTGGAGAACCAAATATTTCCTCGGAAGCTCTGAATGCTAAGCCCTTTATACTCAAAAATTTTATCACTGCAATAACCCGTTTTAGGACATTGTGATAATATTCTGTTTCTGTCTTTAGCTGCTGCTGAAGTTGCTTGTCTAAAACAGACTTATTTTCTCTTCGTGTCAACCATACTAACATTGAATTCTTATGTTCATTAGAATTTTCGTGATTTTCTAGTTCCTATGTGTTTCCAATCAGAAAATCCGGCTGTGTATTTAGAATGGGTTTTAGAAAAAAGTTTGCAAGGCAATGCTGGTTGAATAACATAACCACGACCTTCCCAATAATTGGCTATTTTTCATTTTCTTAATAAAATATCTATTTCAAAATGATCTGTTTTGTTTTTTGTAATTCTTTATTAAAGCTGAATATATATTTTTCGGATCTTTATTTTGAAAGTCTGTCATTCCATGTAGGAGAATGCCATTAATAAAATCATTATTTAGCACTACTGGCCACAAGCCCACGTCAACATATTTCTCAAACTCAAACTCAATATTTTATAAATTTCTTTCCTGTCCTCTTGCTGAACAACAATATCGTTCTTAGAGGGATCATAGGGTTGATGGTGGTCAAGATCTTGCACATTTTCTTCATTGGTATTTTTTTCTTGGTTTTGCGATTTTCCGCTTCCTTTGGTTGGATTTTCTTCGGCTAAGGTCCCTTCATTTTCGCTTGTTAATGAATTTGTAGCTATTACATTCCCGTCTTTATGTTCTGATTCTAATTTTAAAAAAGTTTCAATTTTTGCACATTTCTTTCTTTCTTTTTCTCGATCTAACTGTAATTTTCGTTTTTCAGCTCCACTTCTATATTTTCTAGCAGACATGTTATAAAATATGATTTAGATATTTTTCTGAAAATAAACCGAGCGATAAATATAATCGATGTATGTGTGATTCATATTTACTTACTAAAAGCAGGTATAATAATCTTATCTTATAAGTAAAATAAAATACGAGAAAATCAGGTCTTTATATAACTTTTAACTAACTGTAAATATAGTACACTATAAACAAAAACGCTTAGTCAATTTTTACTTTGACGTCGCGTACAGAAATTGCGGTGATAAACTGATGCATAAAGTCTGTTTGAGTTTGATTGCGTTTGCAAAAAAATACACCAAAAACTTCCGCTCGATTAGCGCGCACACCGCCCACACGGGTTGATTGACGTGAGCGTTACTGACCTTAAGAATTTAGATTATTTTTCTTTAATTCGCAATATTGTCCATTGTCTTCAATGAGGGTTGGGGGCCCCTTATATCTGCGGGGCCCTGGGCTGCAGCCCAAAAAGCCATATTATAGATCCAGCCTTGGGCGTTGACCTAATAGACTCTCTGCTGGCCTTGTATAGGACGAAAATAAGATGAAAAAAATATTATTTACGTTTCTTCTTTCACCTAATGGACATGTGCGTGGTAATTAGTTGGTTATTGTATAGGACAGCATACAATGATTGTGGTGTACCCAAAATTAATCAACTGTTCTTATACGATTTCAAGATAGACATTGCTGAATCCTTACGTTGGGCTGGAAAAATAAAGTCGCCTTTCAAATGAAAAACAGCCAAAAAAGAAAGCCCGTACATCCCAGAAACCAAACGTCGACTGCAGAACGGATAAAACCGACCATTGGCCCGAATACAACACTAAAACAGGACGCTGTAAAAACAAGTGTCAAAAAATCACGAAGATACGATGTAGCAAATGTAAATGCTACCTATGTTTCTAAACCGAAATTGTTTTTATCTATTCCACAATTAGATTTAGTTTTTGTAACAAGATATGAATTTGTTATGCTTCCAAAGAATGTAATATTTTTTTGTATTTTGATAAATGAAACCGTTTTTCACGTTTACCGTCTTGTTTTTTATGAATTCACTGTTTTTGTATATTGAAAAATACTTTTACCAATAATGGGTATTGAAGTTTTGAATCCACTAGTGGGACGGTGTATGCTTTAGTATACAACGTATCTTTTTCAAATGAGATACAAATAAAAAAAATCAAATAGTTGCACTACTCAGTACTTATAGTAATAAAGCCAATAGAACAAGACATTTTATTATTTTTTAACGAACAAACTGTTGCACCATAGAGGGTTAATCTTGTAACCACTACAGTTTACCTACCTATTTTTTTCTTTTGCTGCTTTTTCGTATTTTTTGTCATCTAGCTTTTATTCTTCCTTATATCTTTGGTTTTACAAGTTTTTGTTATAATTATTTTTTTAACATTCAAACATTCTCAGCTCTTGTTAAGTTGGCGAGCTTCTTCTCTACGTTTCTTCTTGTTTAAATATTGTACTGACTAAGTAATAATCGGAGATTATACCGGTTCCTCTATAAATCCTCCTTTTGCATACATATTGCATGAATTTTTTCAATTAGTTTATTAGGGATTTTTCATGTGGCTTTATAGAGGTGTTTCCGTACTAAAAAAAAGAATAATAATGTACCGGTATTATAATATACCAACCAATTTAAAAAAATTACCTGATCATGGTTCGGCGAAGAATGCCGAGAAGTGAAACTATAGGTCATGGTCATAGCGTTAATTTATAACACAAAAATTTTTTTCATAAAAATTTCATATTTTATCTAATTTGCATTTACTGTTTAGACTAACTATATTTCATACTAAAATTTTTAGTACAAATGAAATGTGAAATTTGTAATAATTTAAATGATACATTTTTGGTTTCAAAAATCTTTAATCATTTAAGTATTCGAAAAATACCTTCCAAAATAGCTTTTGAGAAAAAATTTATATTTTATCTAATTTGAAGACTGGAATAACTATATTTCATACTAAAATTTTAGCACAAATGAAATGTGAAATTTGTAATCATTTAAATGACAGATGCTTAGTTTTACAAATATTTAATAATTTAATTTAAAGAAAAATACATTATAAAACGGTTTTTGAGAAAAAAAAATATATTTTGTCTTTCTCTAAGTTATATACTCGTCATAATTTTGTCTGGTTTTTGAAAAAAAATTCATATCCTATCTAGTTTTCAATACTGTTTGCACTAATTATATTTCGTACTAAAATTTTGCGCACAAATAAAATGTAAAATTTGTAATTATTTAAATGATAAATTTTTGGTTTCAAAAATATTTAATAATTTAATTAAAAAGCCCCCAAAAAGGTTTTTGAGAAAGCATTTCTATTGCATCTAATTCTGAATACTATTTGTACTAAGTGTATTTCATACTAATATTTTAGGACAAATGAAATGTGAAATTTTTAAAAATTTAACTGATACATTCTTGGTCTCAAAAATATTTAAGAATTTAATTAAAATAAAAATACACTATAAAAAGGTTATTGAGAAAGAATTAATATTTTGCTTCTCGCGAAGTTTTCGGTTTTATTTCAGTCTTCAGTACTTCTGCCACTTTGTCTCACATCATACTTGGTCTGCCGTTCTTTCTTTTGCTAGTATTCTTTACATCCTATACTTGTGTAAGTTGCTTTTCTTCAGGTAGTCTTTTCATAAGTCCCCACCACCGCAGCTGAGTCCTTTCTATATATCTTTGCACTCTCTGTTTTTAATCTTTTTCTTATCATTACTTTCGCTGCTCTTCTCGAATCCTTCATTTCTCGAACCTGGATTTTCTTATGTATCTTTTCGGTTTCACATCCATATAGTATATATCGTCATGTTTGTTTTGTCATTTATTGTTTTTTTGTTAATAAATCCTCTATTGATTTCATGAAACAATTTATTTGTTTCCGTTATTCTGCTATTAATCTCCTCTTGGAATTTCTCCGCATTGTTTATGGTTATTCCCATATATTTTATATTAGTTCCTTGCTCCGCTCGTTGATTATGGATTATGGAATATAGTTATTCTTCTGTCATTATTTGATATTACCACTAATTTTGTCTTATTGATTTTAATCCTCTTCTTTCCAGTTCTTGTACCCATATATAGATTTAGATTGAGTTGTAAACATCTCTCTGTATTTGCCATTATGGCAACGTCATCTGCAAATAGGCATTTCTCTACTTCAATTGTTTTTAATTTGTGATACCTTGATGTCATCTTCTTGCTTTTTGTGTTAACATTTCTGAAGATTTCGTCCATAAATGTAATAAGAAACAGTGTAACGCTCTTTGATATTCTAAAACTATTGGTGCCTCTGTTATCTTTTCTAACTATATTTTTCGTGTAATAGCGAAGGCTTCCACGGCCGGAGTCTATACTAAGATAAGAATGTCTTCCTTGTAACCGAAGTTGCTAACGTTTCGCCCATTTTCGTAAGAGGCTTTATCAGGGCGTGAGATAAATCGAAAAACTTAAACAAGCAACCGAAATCTAACTAAGAATCAACTTGTGAACCAAGCCAGATTCTAACCTCTAAAAAAGGTAAGGTATTAGCAATATCATTTCTCTAAAGCACGTCCCATATATTTGTCGCACCACCTTGTCAAATGCTTTTTCCAGGTCAACTTCTTTATTGTAGAATAACGATTTCTCTATTATATCTCTAATTGTGAAAATGTGGTCCTGAGCGCAAAGCAATGAAACTCCACGGTAATTTGAACAATTCATCTTATTTACCTTTTTGAAAATTTGTACTATTACAGATGTTTTCCAGTCTTTGGATATTGTTAACATTGTTGGTGCTTTCCCATTCTTTAATTTTCCAATTGATTTCTTTATTTCTTTATTTTGTATACTATCTCTCGCTTTTTGTGGTTGTATGCTGTCTTTTTTTTTCATCTGGTTTTACTTTTTTTGTGCTTCGGCTTCTATTTCATCTTCATTAATGTTAACACATCCTAAAAGTATTGCTTTCACCTATTTATAATTTATGGTCTGGGGTAATTATTTTTCCCTCTTTGTCCATAATTTACTTTGTTTTTCTTTGTTTCTCATATTTTTAAAAACTTTATAAAATAGACTCTGATTTGTTAATCTTAATCTTAATCCCAAAATATTCATATTTTTTAGCTTCGTGTATTTTTCATTTGTCTCACTATTTTATACTTTTTATATGTGTTTTTATTTCTCTGCTGTAAGCTAGCTTTCTACACAGTTTTCTGCGCTTTAATAATTTTATTTAACGCTTTGCTCCATCAACTTGTTTTCTTCTTAGATCTTCATATTGATAATTTGTTACAGCTTTGTAAACATTTTTTTTTAAATTTATTTTATTTTTTTTTATTGTCATTATTTGCAAATCGTCTGCTGCTTCTTGTATCCTTTTTGTGATCTATTTTGCAAATATTTCTTTCTCATTTGTTGTTGTGGTACTTCATATCCCTTGATAGTTTTCATTTTTTTTTTGCTAGGCTTTTCTTCTATTCTAGCATATTCGTTTAAGCCACTATTTTTTAATTTTGCTGCTGGAAGGTAGTGGTCTGTCAATGTTTCGTCAAGTTAATATACTCTTACAAACTATTCAATTTTTCTACTTGTTTTTTTCTGTAATAATATAGTCTATAATAAATTTTTCATTTCCTTCTGGCCCTTTTCTAAAGTATTTGTGACCATCTTTATGTTGATAAAAGGAATTTTGTATCAACAATCGCAAAAATCTATTCGTTTTTTTTTTCATTTGTATTTCTTGTCTTTGTTTTATAGCTGCCCATTACTATCTGTCTTCCTGTAATGTCATTCTATATTCTGGCATTAAAATCTTTAGTGATTATAGTAGAGTCGTTGTTTGTTTCGTCATACACCATTTGAAGTTCATTCCAAAATTGTTCTTTTTCATTCGCCGTATTATTTTCACTTGTTTCATACACTATTATTACATTCATTGTTTCTCCTGTTACTTCATACAAATGTTATTTTCATTACTGTTTTACGTATACATAGCCTACTCTTGCTTCGGCTCTTTTATTTATTTCTAATATGTTCTATTTTCCTTAATCATTTCTCCTATTGGCTTTTTCTTTGTCTCTGTAATTGTCAGTACTTCTATCTTATATTTCTTAATTTTTTGAATACGTTTATTTATACTCTTAATGTTCTATGTCCTATTCTATTCCATTTATTCTTATTTATTTTCATATTTATTGCGTTATTTTCCTTTTATCCCATTCTGTACATTTCTAGATTATTCGTTTTTTCATGGTCTTTGGGCTGATTCACTATGTTCTTTATATAACTTGCTTTAGTTTTTGAGCTTTTATGTTCCAGATTCAAATTTTGTTGTCACATATCATCTTCTGATAGCTTCTTCGTTGGCAAGTTTTCGTATTATTGTTTGTATATGTCTTTCATTTGTTGATATGTCGTCGTTTATGTATGTACCTACACGTTTAGTCCGGAACTACGGAGTTTATTCTTATAATTCATTACCATAATCTTATCTTTACTCTTTAATTCTTTAAGCTCCCAGTTATTTTCCAGTGTCCGCTTTTAGTACTATTCCTAGTTCTTTTTCTATAAACCTCCCTACCTTTCTTTTTTTATTATTTTTGAGTTAGTTGATTTTATATTTCAATATTTAATAATTTAATTATAAAAATACATTCCAAAAAGGTTTTTGCGAAACAATTAATATTTTATCTAATTTTCAATGGTTGGACTAACGATATGTTTTTTAGCACAAATAAAATATGAAATTTGTAATCATTTAAATAATAAATTCTGGGTTTAAAAAATATTGAATAATTTAATTTAAAAAAAAATACTTTCCAAGAAGGTTTTTGAGAAAGAATTTACACTTCATCTAATTTTTAATACTGTTTGGACTAATTATATTTCATATTTATTTTTTAGCACAAATTAATTGCGAAATTTTAAAAGTTTAAACGATAAATTATTGGTTTCAAAATAAATAATGTAATTAAAAGAAAAATACATTTCACAGATTTTTGACAAAGAATTCATATTTCATCTAATTTTGAATAATGTTTGCACCAACTATATTTTATACTAAAATTTTTAGCATAAATCTAATGTGAAATTTGTAATAATTTAAATGATAAATTCTTGGTTTCAAAAATAATTAATAATTTAGTTAATCGAAAAATACCTTCCAAAATAGTTTTTGAGAAAAAAATTATATTTTATCTAATTTTGAAGACTGGACTAACTATATTTCATACTAAAATTTTAACACAAATGAAATAAATGTGAAATTTGTAATAATTTAAATGACAGATTCTTAGTTTCACAAATATTTAATAATTTAATTTAAAGAAAAATACATTATAAAAAGGTTTTTGAGAAAGAATTCATATTTTGTCTTTCGCTAAGTTTTCGGCTTGGTTTAAAGATAATCCTCTAGTCTTCAGTACTTCTCGTACTTCTTTGTTCCACGTCATAATTTTGTCCGGTTTTTGAGAAAGAATTCATATCCTATCTAGTTTTCAATACTGTTTGCATTAACTATATTTCGTACTAAAATTTTGAGCACAAATATAATGTAAAATTTGTAATTATTTAAATGATAAATTCTTGGTTTAAAAAATTTTTAATAATTTAATTAAAAAGCTCCCAAAAAGGTTTTTAAGAAAGAATTTCTATTTCATCTAATTCTGAATACTATTTGTACTAAGTATATTTCATAATAATATTTTAGCACAAATGAAATGCGAAATTAAAAAAAAATTAACTAATACATTCTTGGTCTCAAAAATATTTAATAATTTAATTAAAAAGCTCCAAAAAAGCTTTTTGAAAAAGAATTTATATTTCATCTAATTCTGAATACTATTTGTACTAATCATATTTAATACTAAAATTTTAGCACAAATGAAATGTGAAATTTGTAATAATTTAAATGATACATTCTTAGTTTCAAAAATATCAAATAATTTAATTAAAATAAAAATACACTATAAAAAGGTTTTTGAGAAAGAATTAATATTTTGCCTCTCGCGAAGTTTTTGGTTTTATTTCAGTCTTCAGTACTTCTGCCACTTTGTCCCACGTGATACTTGGTCTGCCGTTCTTTCTTTTGCTAGTATTCTTTACTTCCTATACTTGTGTAAGTTGCTTTTCTTCAGGTAGTCTTTTCATATGTCCCCACCACCGTAGCTGAGCCCTTTCTATATATGTATCTTTGCACTCTCTGTTTTTAATCTTTATCTTATCATTAGTTTCACTGCTCTTCTCGAATCCTTCATTTCTCGAACCTGGATTTTCTTATGTATCTTTTCGGTTTCACATCCATATAGTATATATCGTCATGTTTGTTTTGTCATTTATTGTTTTTTTGTTAATAAATCCTCTATTGATTTCATGAAACAATTTATTTATTTCTGTTATTCTGCTATTAATCTCTTCTTCGAATTTCTCCGCATTGTTTATGGTTATTCCCATATTTTTATATTAGTTACTTGCTCCGCTCGTTGATTATGGATTTCTATAGTTATTCTTCTGCCCTTATTTGATATTACCACTAATTTTGTCTTATTGATTTTAATCCTCTTCTTTCCAGTTTTTGTACCCATATATAGATTTAGATTGAGTTGTAAACTTCCCTCTGTATTTGCCATTATGGCAACGTCATCTGCAAATAGGCATTTCTCTACTTCAATTGTTTTTAATTTGTGATACCTTGATGTCATGTTTTTGCTTTTTGTGTTACATTTCTGAGGATTTCGTCCATAAATGTAATAAGAAACAGTGTAACGCTCTTTGATATTCTAAAACTGTTGGTGCCTCTGTTATCTTTTCTAACTATATTTTTCGTGTAATAGCGAACGCTTCCACGGCCGGAGTCTATACTAAGATAAGAATGTCTTCCTTGTAACCGAAGTTGCTAACGTTTCGCCCATTTTCGTAAGAGGCTTTATCAGGGCGTGAGATAAATCGAAAAACTTAAACAAGCAACCGAAATCTAACTAAGAATCAACTTGTGAACCAAGCCAGATTCTAACCTCTAAAAAAGGTAAGGTATTAGCAATATCATTTCTCTAAAGCACGTCCCATATATTTTGTCGCACCACCTTGTCAAATGCTTTTTCCAGGTCAACTTCTTTATTGTAGAATAACGATTTCTCTATTATATCTCTAATTGTGAAAATGTGGTCCTGAGCGCAAAGCAATGAAACTCCACGGTAATTTGAACAATTCATCTTATTTACCTTTTTAAAAATTCGTACTATTACAGATGTTTTCCAGTCTTTGGATATTGTTAACATTGTTGGTGCTTTCCCATTCTTTAATTTTTCAATTGATTTCTATATTTCTTCAATTTGTATACTATCTCTCGCTTTTTGTGGTTGTATGCTGTCTTTTTTTCATCTGGTTTTGTTTTTTTTGTGCTTCGGCATCTATTTCATCTTCATTAATGTCAACTCTTAACACATCCTAAAAGCTTTGCACCTATCCATAATTTATGATTTGTGGTAATTATTTTTCCTTCTTTGTCCATAATTTGCTTTGTTTTTCTTTGTTTCTCATATTTTTAAAAACTTTATAAAATAGACTCTGATTTGTTTATCTTAATCTTAATCCCAAAATATTCACATTGTTTAGCTTCGTGTATTTTAACTTTTTTTTCATTTGTCTCGCTGTTTTATACTTTTTATATGTGTTTTTATTTCTCTGCTGTAAGCTAGCTTTCTACACAGTTTTCTGCGTTTTAATAATTTTATTTAACGCTTTGCTCCACTAACTTGTTTTCTTCTTAGATCTTCATATTGATAATTAGTTACAGCTTTGTAAACATATTTTTTAAATTTATTTTATTTTTCTTTTATTCTCATTATTTGCAAATCCTCTGCTGCATATTGTATCTCTTTTGTGATATCTATTTTGCATATTTCTTTCTTATTTGTTGTTGTTGTAGTTCATATACCTTGATAGTTTTTTTTGCTAGGTTTTTCTTC
Source organism: Aquatica leii (assembly GCA_035610365.1). NCBI lineage: Eukaryota > Metazoa > Arthropoda > Insecta > Coleoptera > Lampyridae > Aquatica > Aquatica leii. The sequence goes on from CM069439.1 coordinate 33,269,617, forward strand.
TATTCTAGCATATTCTTTTAAGTCATTATTTTTTAATTTTGCTGCTAGCAGGTGGTGATTTGTCAATGTTTTGTCAAGTCTATATACTCTTGCAATCTATATAATTTTTCTACTTGTTTTTTTCTGTGATAATATAGTCTATAATTGATTTTTCATTTCTTTCTGGTTCTTTCCTAGTGTATTTGTGACCATCTTTATGTTGATAAAAGGAATTTTGTATCAACAATCGCGAAAATCTATTCGTTTTTCTCCATTGGCCTTTTTACCCTACATTCACAAGGTTACAGATCAGATAGGGAAACTTCTTCGTAAGAATGGTATCAAACCTATTTTCAACTCGACAGGTAAAATCTCTCAGATTCTTCCTTCTCCCAAGGACAAATTTCCAACACTTTCATCTCAAGGTGTATACTAAATTCCTTGTTCATGTGGTTTAGTCTACATTGGTGAGACCGGTCGTTCCGTCATTACTCGCATTTCAGAACATGATCGTTGTATAAGGAAAAGGCATATTTCTAAGTCTGCGGTTGCTGAACATCATTTCACTACAGGTCACAAGATAGATTTCGATAACGTTTCGGTGATTGCCAAATCTCCATTCTTTTTTAACAGGAAATTTCGAGAGAGCATAGAAATCATCAAACACCCCAATAACTTCAATCGTGATCATGGATTTGAGCTATCCCCTTTTTGGTTCCCGGTCATTAGTCCTTTATCGAAAACACGCCCTCGTTCAACCGTAACCCAATCAGAGTCGAACTTAACTACCCGTGACGATACTTCTTCTTTATATACGGAGACTATTTCTTTTTAAGTCACTTCTATGGAGTTTAGAATCTGGCTTGGTTCACAAGTTGATTACCTAACTCTGTAGTGGTTCTTTGTTAGATTTTCGTTTGCTTTTTCGAGTTTATCGTTTTCTTTCTTACCTTTTCCGAGTTTAGAATCTGGCTTGGTTCACAAGTTGATTACCTAACTTTTGAGAAGTGTTTAGTTAGATTTCGATTGCTTGCTTGAGTTCTTCGATTTATCTCACGCCCTGATAAAGCCTCTTACGAAAGTGGGCGAAACGTTGGCAACTTCGGTTACAACATTGACACGGTCCAAACCCGGAAGACGTTCTTATCTTAGGATAAATTTTTGGTTTCAAAAATAATTAATAATTTAATTCAAAGGAAAATACATTTTAGAGGTTTTTGATAAAGAATTCATATTTTATCTAATTTTCAACAATGTTTGCACCAACTATATTTTATACTAAAATTTTTAGCATAAATCAAATGTGAAATTTGTAATAATTTAAGTGATAAATTCTTGGTTTCAAAAATAATTAATAATTTAGTTAATCGAAATATACCTTCCAAAATAGTTTTTGAGAAAAAATTTATATTTTATCTTATGTTCAAGACTGGACTAACTATATTTCATACTAAAATTTTAACACAAATGAAATAAATGTGTAATTTGTAATAATTTAAATGACAGATTCTTAGTTTCACAAATATTTAATAATTTAATTTAAAAAAAATACATTATAAAAAGGTTTTTGAGAAAGAATTCATATTTTGCCTTTCTCTAAGTTTTCGGCCTGGTTTAGAGACAATCCTCTAGCCTTCAGTACTTCTCGCACTTCTTTGTACCACGTCAAAATTTTGTCTGGTTTTCGAGAAAGAATTCATATCCTATCTAGTTTTCAATACTGTTTGCACTAACTATATTTCGTACTAAAATTTTGAGCACAAATATAATGTAAAATTTGTAATTATTTAAATGATAAATTCTTGGTTTAAAAAATATTTAATAATTTAATTAAAAAGCTCCCAAAAAGGTTTTTGAGAAACCATTTCTATTGCATCTAATTCTGAATACTATTTGTACTAAGAATATTTCATACTAATATTTTAGCACAAATTAAATGTGACATTTTTAAAAGTTTAACTAATACATTCTTGGTCTCAAAAATATTTAATAATTTAATTAAAAAGCTCCAAAAAAGCTTTTTGAAAAAGAATTTATATTTCATCTAATTCTGAATACTATTTGTACTAATTATATTTCATACTAAAATTTTAGCACAAATGAAATGTGAAATTTGTAATAATTTAAATGATACATTCTTAGTTTCAAAAATATTAAATAATTTAATTAAAAGAAAAATACACTATAAAAAGGTTTTTGAGAAAGAATTAATATTTTGCCTCTCGCGAAGTTTTCGGTTTTATTTCAGTCTTCAGTACTTCTGCCACTTTGTCCTACGTTATACTAGGTCTGCCGTTCTTTCTTTTGCTAGTATTCTTCACTTCCTATACTTGTGTAAGTTGCTTTTCTTCAGGTAGTCTTTTCATATGTCCCCACCACCGTAGCTGAGCCCTTTCTATATATCTTTGCACTCTCTGTTTTTAATCTTTTTTTTATCATTACTTTTACTGGTCTTCTCGAATCCTTCATTTCTCGAACCTGGATTTTCTTATGTATCTTTTCAGTTTCACATCCATATAGTATATATCGTCATTTTTGTTTTGTCACTTATTTCTTTTTTGTTAATAAATCCTCTATTGACTTCATGAAAGAATTTATTTATTTCCATTATTCTGCTATTAATCTCCTCTTCGAATTTTTCCGCATAGTTTATGGTTATTCCCAGATATTTTATATTAGTTACTTGATTATGGATTTCTATAGTTATTCTTCTGCCCTTGTTTGATATTACCACTAATTTTGTCTTATTGATTTTAATCCCCTTCTTTCCAGTTCTTGTACCCATATATAGATTTAGATTGAGTTGTAAACTTCTCTCTGTATTTGCCATCATGGCAACGTCATCTGCAAATAGGCGATTCTCTACTTCAATTGTTTTTAATTTGTGATACCTTGATGTCATCTTCTTGCTTTTTGTGTTACATTTCTGAGGATTTCGTCCATAAATGTAATAAGAAACAGTGTAACGCTCTTTGATATTCTAAAACTGTTGGTGCCTCTGTTATCTTTTCTAACTATATTTTTCGTGTAATAGCGAAGGCTTCCACGGCCGGAGTCTATACTAAGATAAGAATGTCTTCCTTGTAACCGAAGTTGCTAACGTTTCGCCCATTTTCGTAAGAGGCTTTATCAGGGCGTGAGATAAATCGAAAAACTTAAACAAGCAACCGAAATCTAACTAAGAATCAACTTGTGAACCAAGCCAGATTCTAACCTCTAAAAAAGGTAAGGTATTAGCAATATCATTTCGCTAAAGCACGTCCCATATATTTTGTCGCACCACCTTGTCAAATGCTTTTTCCAGGTCAACTTCTTTATTGTAGAATAACGATTTCTCTATTATATCTCTAATTGTGAAAATGTGGTCCTGAGCGCAAAGCAATGAAACTCCACGGTAATTTGAACAATTCATCTTATTTACCTTTTTGAAAATTTGTACTATTACAGATGTTTTCCAGTCTTTGGATATTGTTAACATTGTTGGTGCTTTCCCATTCTTTAATTTTCCAATTGATTTCTTTATTTCTTCATTTTGTATACTATCTCTCGCTTTTTGTGGTTGTATGCTGTCTTTTTTTTCATCTGGTTTTACTTTTTTTGTGCTTCGGCTTCTATTTCATCTTCATTAATGTCAACTCTTAACACATCCTAAAAGTATTGCTTTCACCTATTCATAATTTATGGTCTGTGGTAATTATTTTTCCCACTTTGTTCATAATTTGCTTTGTTTTTCTTTGTTTCTCATATTTTTAAAAACTTTATAAAATAGACTCTGATTTGTTAATCTTAATCTTAATCCCAAAATATTCATATTTTTTAGCTTCGTGTATTTTAACTTTTTTTTTTCATTTGTCTCACTGTTTTATACTTTTTATATGTGTTTTTATTTCTCTGCTGTAAGCTAGCTTTCTACACAGTTTTCTGCGTTTTAATAATTTTATTTAACGCTTTGCTCCACCAACTTGTTTTCTTCTTATATGTTCATATTGATAATTAGTTACAGCTTTGTAAACATTTTTTTTTATTTATTTTATTTTTCTTTTATTGTCATTATTTGCAAATCGTCTGCTGCCTCTTGTATCCTTTTTGTGATCGATTTTGAGAATATTTCTTTCTCATTTGTTGTTGTGGTACTTCATATACCTTGATAGTTTTCATTTTTTTTTGCTAGGCTTTTCTTCTATTCTAGCATATTCTTTTAAGCCATTATTTTTTAATTTTGCTACTAGCAGGTAGTGATCTGTTAATATTTTGTCAAGTCAATATACTCTTACAAACTATATAATTTTTCTACTTGTTTGTTGTTACTGTAATAATATAGTCTATAATAAATTTTTCATTTCTTTCTGGTTCTTTTCTAGAGTATTTGTGACCATCTTTATGTTGATAAAAGGAATTTTGTATCAACAATCGCAAAAATCTATTCGTTTTTTTTCATTTGTATTTCTTGTCTTTGTTTCATAGCTGCCCATTACTACCTGTCTTCCTGTAATGTCATTCTATATTCTGGCATTAAAATCTTTAGTGATTATGGTAGAGTCGTTGTTTGTTTCGTCATACACCATTTGAAGTTCATTCTAAAATTGTTCTTTTTGATTCGCCGTATTATTTTCACTTGTTTCATACACTATTATTACATTCATTTTTTCTCCTGTTACTTCATACAAATGTTATTTTCATTACTGTGTTACGTATACACAGCCTACTCTTGCTTCGGCTATTTTATTTATTTCTAATCTGTTGTATTTTCCGTAATCATTTCTCCTATTGGCTTTTTCTTTGTCTCTGTAATTGTCAGTATTTCTATCTTATATTTCTTAATTTTTTAAATACGTTTATTTATACTCTTAATGTTCTATGTCCTATTCTATTCCATTTATTCTTATTTATTTTCATATTTATTGCGTTATTTTCCTTTTATCCCATCCTGTACATTTCTAGATTATTCGTTTTTTGATGATCTTTAGGCTGATTCACTATGTTCTTTATATAACTTGCTTTAGTTTTTGAGCTTTCATGTTCCAGATTCAAATTTTGTTGTCACATATCATCTTCTGATAGCTTCTTCGTTGGCAAGTTTTCGTATTATTGTTTGTATATGTCTTTCATTTGTTGATATGTCGTCGTTTATGTGTGTACCTACACGTTTAGTCCGGAACTATAGAGTTTATTCTTATAATTCATTACCATAATCTAATCTTTACTCTTTAATTCTCTAAGCTCTCAGTTTATTTCCAGTGTCCGCTTTTAGGACTATTCCTAGTTCTTTTTCTATAAACCCCCTATTTCTTCTTTGATTATTTTTGAGTTAGTTGATTTTATATTTCAATATTTAATAATTTAATTAAAAGAATACATTCCAAAAAGTTTTTTGAGAAAGAATTAAAATTTTATCTAATTTTCAATCCTGGTTGGACTAACGGTATGTTTTTTAGCACAAATAAAATATTAAATTTGTAATCATTTAAATAATAGATTCTGGGTTTAAAAATATATTGAATAATTTAACTTAAAAAAAACTTTCCAAAAAGGTTTTTGAGAAAGAATTTACACTTCATCTAATTTTTAATACTGTTGGGACTAACTATATTTCATACTTAATTTTTTAGCATAAATTAATTGCGAAATTTAAAAAATTTAAACTATGCAGTTTTGGTTTTAAAAATAACTAATAATGTAATTAAAAGAAAAATACATTTTAGTGGTATTTGACAAAGAATTCATATTTCATCTAATTTTCAATAACGTTTGCACCAACTATATTTTATACTAAAATTTTTAGCATAAATCAAATGTAAAATTTGTAATAATTTAAATGATAAATTCTTGGTTTCAAAAATAATTAATAATTTAATTAATCGAAAAACACCTTCTAAAATAGTTTTTGAGAAAAAATTTATATTTTATCTAATTTTGAAGACTGGACTAACTATATTTCATACTACAATTTTAACACAAATGAAATAAATGTAAAATTTGTAATAATTTAAATGACAGATTCTTAGTTTCACAAATAGTTAATAATTTAATTTAAAGAAAAATACATTATAAAAAGGTTTTTGAGAAAGAATTCATATTTTGTCTTTCTCTAAGTTTTTGGCCTGGTTTAGAGACAATCCTCTAGCCTTCAGTACTTCTCGCACTTCTTTGTACCACGTCAAAATTTTGTCTGGTTTTCGAGAAAGAATTCATATCCTATCTAGTTTTCAATACTGTTTGCACTAACTATATTTCGTACTAAAATTTTGAGCACAAATATAATGTAAAATTTGTAATTATTTAAATGATAAATTCTTGGTTTAAAAAATATTTAATAATTTAATTAAAAAGCTCCCAAAAAGGTTTTTAAGAAAGAATTTCTATTTCATCTAATTCTGAATACTATTTGTACAAGTATATTTCATAATAATATTTTAGCACAAATGAAATGCGAAATTTAAAAAAAATTAACTAATACATTCTTGGTCTAAAAAATATTTAATAATTTAATTAAAAAGCTCTAAAAAAGCTTTTTGAAAAAGAATTTATATTTCATCTAATTCTAAATACTATTTGTACTAATTATATTTCATACTAAAATTTTAGCACAAATGAAATGTGAAATTTGTAATAATTTAAATGATACATTCTTAGTTTCAAAAATATTAAATAATTTAATTAAAATAAAAATACACTATAAAAAGGTTTTTGAGAAAGAATTAATATTTTGCCTCTCGCGAAGTTTTTGGTTTTATTTTAGTCTTCAGTACTTCTGCCACTTTGTCCCACGTCATACTTGGTCTGCCGTTCTTTCTTTTGCTAGTATTCTTTACTTCCTATACTTGTGTAAGTTGCTTTGCTTCAGGTAGTCTTTTCATATGTCCCCACCACCGTAGCTGAGCCCTTTCTATATATCTTTGCACTCTCTGTTTTTAATCTTTTTCTTATCATTACTTTCGCTGCGCTTCTCGAATCTTTCATTTCTCAAACCTGGATTTTCTTATGTATCTTTTCGGTTTCACATCCGTATAGTATATATCGTCATTTTTGTTTTCTCACTTATTTCTTTTTTGTTAATAAATCCTCTATCGATTTCATGAAAGAATTTATTTATTTCCGTTATTCTGCTATTAATCTCCTCTTCGAATTTCTCCGCATTGTTTATGGTTATTCTCAGATATTTTATATTAGTTACTTGATAATGGATTTCTATAGTTATTCTTCTGTCCTTGTTTGATATTACCTACTACTAATTTTGTCTTATTGATTTTAATTCTAATTTTTCCAGTTTTTGTACCCATAGATTTAGATTGAATTGTAAACTTCTCTCTGTATTTGCCATTATTGCAACTTCATCTGCAAATACGCATTTCTCCACTTCAATTGGTTTTAATTTGTGATACTTTGCTGTCGTCTTCTTGCTTTTTGTGTTAACTGAAGATTTCGTCCATAAATGTAATAAAAAACAGTGTAATCAGATTGTCTCCTTGTCTAACGCCCTTTGATATTCTAAAACTGTTGGTGCCTTTGTTATCTTTTCTAACTATATTTTTCGTGTAATAGCGAAGGTTTCCACGGCCGGAGTCTATACTAAGATAAGAATGTCTTCCGGTTTGGGCAGTGTCATTGTTGTAACCGAACGTTTTGCCCACTTTCGTAAGGGGCTTCATCAGGGCGTGAGATAAATCGAAAAACTTAAACAAGCAACCGAAATGTAACTAAGAATCAACTTGTGAACCAAGTCAGATTCTAACCTCTAAAAAAGGCGAGAAAGAATTTATAATAAACAGTATAATATAAAAATTGATTATTTTAGACATAAAACTTTCACCATAAAACATATTAAAATAATTTTTTTTAGGGTAATTGGTGTATTATTTATTTAGAATAATATAATGCGAGCTTTCGAACTTGTTCTAAGTTCTTCGTCAGGCAAAATTAAATTAATTTATTTGACAATTGTAAAACTAAGGTAACTAAAAACAGTAACTATAAGGGAACTAGATAATAAGCGCACGTTTATTTAGCTACAGCATTTGCTCGAAGATTTAAAGGAAAAACACCATAAAAACTCTAGACGTAGCTTAAGTGTAATTGGTGGACAAATTAAGATTAAGAAATAACAGGTAACCATGTGTCAGAAAGTTCTCAACCACTGTCTCTATTGAAATTGTTAGTATGTTTAATAATTTCAATAGCTTCTCTATTCTTTCTTGATTTCTAGTTCTTTATTTTAGAAATTATTTTAGTTTTATCAAAGTTTATATCATGAAGAGTGTCAAGTGCATGTTCGGCAATGGCAGACTTAGCAGGTTGGGTTAGGTTCTTCTATGTTCTTTTAATCCCGTATCTATAGTTCTACCAGTTTCGCCAATATATACCTTGCCACAGGTGCATGGGACTTGGTACACTCCACAGGTATTGTGAGGTATTTTGTCCTTTATAGGATTCAACAAATTTTTAATTTTAGTAGTAGTATTATAAGCTACTTTTATCTTATGTTTACTTAGTATTCTTTCAATTTTGTCACTTCCCAGCAAACACAGATGGACTTAAATTACTGTTGAATTGCCATTAAATTACGGTAATTTAAGTAGTAATTTAAACAGTAAAAAGGGCGCCATTAAGCAACCACTTAAACTACCAAAAATTCATTGACTTCTAAATTACTAATAAGCTACCATTAAAATACTGTTGTTATATTACCATTGAATTACTGTTAAACTACTGTTTTGAACTACTAGCAAAACTATTAAATTATTATTAAAACCACTAACACATTTAAAAAAATAGTTTTTTTAGTTAATTATTTGTTTCTTTAATTTTTTATTTATTTCGTTTACAGAATTTGACGCACATAATTGATAAATTGTGGGACTTTTTTAAAATTAGAATATAATTTAAGTACTTACCTGGGGTTTGATCCTACGAACATCAGGAAAATCCCTTGCAACCTAAACGTGTTAACCACTACTCTACCTGACCTAATACTATAAATGCTAACTACACGTTATATATGTTGAATACAAAATCGAGTAACTTATTCGTAATTTAATACTTTTAACGTGAACCATTAAATATTTCACATGACAATCAGACTGATGATGAATTAGTCCTATATATACATTTGCATCGCTACGTATTAATTATACTCTTGTTGTTTTTGTTATTCTGTAATCAGGATAATTCATGTCTTAGTTGCTTGAAGTGGTTTATATAATCCGAATATTTTTGGATACAGCAGGTACAAAATTTCATGCAATATTGATATTCTTGTATCATAAGTTATAATATTTACTTTTGTTTTAAATTTATATTGCATTACTAGATCCGGCAGATTGACCAATGCTATTTGACTTTCCAATATTAATATTTTCGTAAACTGTACGAAATCTTTTTAGTTGTTGATAATAATTGCCACTTTCCTTCTTTCTGTGCATTTGCAATTGTTTGATAGCAGACCTAACTGTTTGGCAAATATAACGACTATTTTTAAAATAATTTAACTTAACATTTATATAGCAACTCTATTACTACTGACTATTAATTTACCTTGTATTTTAACGGACATTCAATTACCATTAAACTCCCCAATCTAATTCTGGAATTACGACTAAGTTAGAGTAAACTATTCAAGCTACCAATCATTACATTACTCCTAAATTACTTTTGAATTGCTGGGTAGTATAATGGTAACTCAATTACTGGTAAACTACAACGTTCAATTTTTTAATTACTCTTAAGTTACTGGTTAAACTATTTTTAAGCTACCCATCATTACATTACTCCTTAATTACATTTTAATTACTGTGTGGTACAACGGTGACTCAATTACCATTAAACTACAACGTTCAATTTTATAATTACTCTTACGTTACTGGTTAAACTATTCTTAAGCTACCCACCATTACATTACTCCTTAATTACTTTCTAATTACCGGGTAGTATAATGGTGACTCAATTACCATTAAACTACAACTTTTAATTTTTTAATTACTATTAAGTTACTAATTAAATTACTTTTATGCTACCACAATACTGAAATACTCCTAAACTACTTCGTATACTACTTTTAAACTAGTAACCATTTAAATTACTGCTAAACGTCACCTTAGCTTAGACTATTCTTAAATTACGAAAAAAATGAAATTACTTATAAATGACTTTTCAATACCCAATAAACTACTAAATTAAGCTACCTTGTGTTTGCTGGGTTATGTTGGAAACAAAAGGTAGAACAACAAAGTTTTGGTTAATAGTTAAATCCTCTATTAAAGTAGGTCTTATTTTTGGTCTAATAAACTTTTTAATTTGTTCTTTATTAAAACCATTTCTTATAAAAACTTTCTTAAGGTGTTCTAATTCTTCTTGTAATTTATCTTGGTGATAAATCGTCCCAAGTTTCTGAGCTGGGTGATGATGAGAATGTGCGTTTATGTATTGATCTGTATGTGTTGGTTTTCGATAAACTGAATGTATTAAAGTACCATCTGATTTTCTTTCTATTTTTACACCAAGAAAAGGTAAGGTACCATTAATTTTATGTTTGGATGTCGATTGTTAAGGTATTGAAGAAACATTTGTAGTTCATCTACACCATGAGACCAAATCGCAAAAATATTATCTACATATCTAAGCCATTATATTCTAAATAAATAATACACCAATTACCCTAAAAAAATATTTTAAAATTGAATAGATTTTATTAAATTACTAGCAATACCATTTCTCTAAAGCACGTCCCATATATTTTGTCGCACCACCTTGTCAAATGCTTTTTCCAGGTCAACTTCTTTATTGTAGAATAACGATTCCTCTATTATATCTCTAATTGTGAAAATGTGGCCCTGAGCGCAAAGCAGTGAAACTCCACGGTAATTTGAACAATTCATCTTATTTACCTTTTTGAAAATTTGCACTATTACAGATGTTTTCCAGTCTTTGGGTATTGTTAAAATTGTTGATGCTTCACTAACAATTTCATGTAGAATTACTATTCCATCTCCTTCCATACATTTTAATAATTTTGCTTTTAACTCATCTACTCCTGGTGCTTTCCCATTCTTTAATTTTTTAATTGAATTCTTTATTTCTTCAATTTGTGTACTATCTCTCGCTTTTTGTGGTTCTATGCTGTCTTTTTTTATCTGGTTTTGTTTTTTTATGCTTCGGATTCTATTTTATCTTCATTAATGTCAACTCTTAACATATTCTAAAAGTATTGCTTTCACCTATCCATAATTTATGGTCTGTGGTAATTATTTTTCCTTCTTTGTCCATAATTTGTTTTGTTTCTCATATTTTTAAAAACTTTATAAAATAGGCTCTGATTTGTTAATCTTAATCTTAATCCCAATCTTCACATTCTTTAGCTTCGTGTATTTTAACTTTTTTTTTTCATTTGTCTCACTGTTTTATACTTTTTATATGTGTTTTTAATTCTCTGCTGTAAGCTAGGTTTTCTACACAGTTTTCTGCGTTTTAATAAATTTATTTAATGTCTTGCTCCACCAACTTGTTTCTTTCTTAGATCATTATATTGATGATAATCCGCACTGTAAACATTTTTTTTAAATTCATTTTATTTTTCTTTTATATTCATTATTTGCAAATCCTCTGCGGCCTATTGTATCCCTTTTGTGATATCTATTTTGCATATTTCTTTCTTATTTGTTGTTGTTGTAGTTCATATACCTTGATAGTTTTTTTTGCTAGGTTTTTCTTCTATTTTATGATCTTCTTTTAAGTCATTATTTTTTAATTTTGCTGCTAGCAGGTGGTGATTTGTCAATGTTTTGTCAAGTTTATATACTCTTACAATCTATATAATTTTTCTACTTGTTTTTTTCTGTGATAATATAATCTATAATTGATTTTTCATTTCTTTCTGGTTCTTTTCTAGTGTATTTTTGTGACCATCTTTATAAAAGGAATTTTGTATCAACAATCGCGAAAATCTATTCGTTTTTCTCCATTTATATTTCTTGTCTTTCTTTCATAGCTGCCCATTACTCTCTGTCTTCCTGTAATGTTATTCTATATTCTGGCATTAAAATCTCTAGTGATTATAGTAGAGTCGTTGTTTGTTTCGTCATACACCATTTGAAGTTCATTCCAAAATTGCTCTTTTTTATTTGCCGTATTATTTTCACCTATTCTATACACTATTATTACATTCATTTTTTTCCCTCATTACTTCGTACAAATGTTATTTTCATTATTATTCTACGTACTGCTTTCTGGTCCGCTAATTTCTTCATATACATCGAATTTATCACATAGCCTACTCTTGCTGCGGCTCTTTTATTCATTTCTAATCCGTTGTATTTTTCGTAATCATTTCTTCTATTGCATTTTTCTTTGTCTATGTAATTGCCAGTATGTCTATCTTACATTTCTTAATTTTTTGAATACGTTTATTTATACTCTTAATGTTCTTATTCTATTCCATTTATTTTCATATTTATAGCGTTATTTTTTTTATCCCATCTTGTACATTTCTAGATATATTTTTTGATGGTCTTTGCTTTGGGCTGATTCACTTTGTTCTTTATAGTACTTGCTCTAGTTTTTGAGCTTTTATGTTCCAAATCCAAATTTTGTTGTTACATATCATCTTCTGATAACTTCTTCGTTGGCAAGTTTTTGTATTATTGTTTGTATATGTCTTTCATTTGTTGATAGTCGTCGTTTATGTATGTACACGTTTAGTCCGGAACTACGGAGTTTATTCTTATAATTCATTACCATAATCTTATCTTTACTCTTTAATTCTCTAAGCTCCCAGTTTTTTTCCAGTGTCCGCTTTTAGTACTATTCCTAGTTCTTTTTCTATAAACCCCCCATTTCTTCGTTTATTATTTTTGAGTTAGTTGGTTTTATATTACAATATTTAATTATTTAATTAAATAAATACATTCCAAAAAGGTTTTTGATAAAGAATTATTATTTTATCTAATTTTCAATCCTGGTTGGACTAACGATATGTTTTTTTAGCACAAATAAAATATGAAATTTGTAATTATTTAAATAATAAATTCTGGATTAAAAACTATTGAATAATTTAATTAAAAAAATACTTTTCAAAAAGGATTTTGAAAAAGAATTTACACTTCATCTAATTTTTAATACTGTTGGTACTAACTATATTTCATACTTAATTTTTTAGCACAAATTAATTGCGAAATTTTAAAAATTTAAACGATAAATTTTTGGTTTCAAAAATAATTAATAAAGTAATTAAAAGAAAAATACATCTCAGAGGTTTTTGACAAAGAATTCTTATTTCATCTAATTTTCAATAATGTTTGCATCAACTATATTTTATACTAAAATTTTTAGCATAAATCAAATGTGAAATTTGTAATACATAATTTAAATGATAAATTCTTGGTTTTTAAAAAATATTTAATAATTTAATTAAAAGATAAGTAACTTTCAAACAGATTTTTGAGAAAGAATTCATATTAATCTAATTTTTAATACCGTTTGGACTAAATCTATTTTTAATACAAAACGTGAAAATTTGTACTTATTTAAATTATAATTGCTTGGTTTCAAAAATATTTTATAATTTAATTAAAATAAAAATACTTTTTTAAATAGTTTTTGAATCAGAATTAAAAAATTTTAATACTGTTTACACAAATAAAATGTGAAATTTGTATTTCTTTATATGATACATTCTTGGTTTCAAAATTATTTGATGATTTAATTAAAAGAAAAATATCTTCCAATTACTTCAGATTTTTATTAATACACGTATAGTTCAAATAAAGAAAATGGGTTAGAAGAAAACCACGAGAAGCTACATTGCATACCAATTGGTAAGAGCAGAATGGACAACGCTTTGTCCTTCTACAGTTTTTATCCTAACGTTGTTTTTGTCGTAGAAGAGGACTATATATAATAATGCAAGGATACAAAATAGTGTTTAAAAAGTTCAATTTTAGAAAAGCAATTAAGTTTGATCAATAAATTAATGTGTTGATTACAAGGTTAAAAAGAATATTACGCGTATTAACGACTAGCGAATTTCTTTATGTATGTTTCCCTGTGCTGAATTTTTCTAATGCACTTTTTGGATGATTTAAATTTAGAATTGGCGTATCATTGAAGTGCTCGTATGCATTTTAAGATCACTGCTAAGTGCATTTTGCATTTTTAAATCTTTGTTTACGTAAGTTGTTTAACGTTAGAGTCGAAATATTGAAAATTGCTGCTTGTTACAGAAACAAAGAGAATAATTAATTAAAATTAATATTCAGATGGAATACGAATAAATACCTTTGCTAATTGCATATTTCATCTGCTTTACAAACAATAATGTTACCAATGACACATTATATCTACATATGAAAGACAGGATGTAATAATAAAACATACGCTCAGAACTTAAATGTTTTCGTAAAAAATAAGGCTAGAAAGGATATCGCGATTGCGGCTTACTGGATACTGTTTCGTTATCCTTAACAACAGCCAGTGCTTCAGAGTTTTCCGAACTATTCAGTTGACAACTTGTCACGTTATAATGTACTTAGTATGAAAGTGACAAAATTATTCAACAAAACAATGGATAGTTTCCCAACTGCTGGCGAAAAAAGCACAAATATTCAAGTAGCAATTCAAGCACTAATCACCGCAGCTTTTATTATTGGAGCGGCGGCTAATATCGCGGTTTTATGGATTTTATATAAATCGTCTAAAGTACGAAACAGTAAACACGTTCTTATGTTACGTTGTTTGGCTTGTAACGATGTAGTAGCTCAGTGTGGAATGTTATTATTAATGTATTTAAACAAATTCGAACTCATACCATTACACTGGAGATGCGCTCTTTACGTTGGTCTTCGAGGATTCGGAATTGGTTCTGGATGCGTAGCTCTAATAATGGCTGTTGAACGATGGCTAGCTCTAACAAAACCTTTTGTCTATCAAACAGTAAGTAGAATTTACATTTTTTTGCAATTTAACGCGCCTGTAAAGAATACTTTTCAAAAATTTGCATCTGAATAACCTTTAATTCAAACCAAAAAAATATTTTTTAACTAAAACTAAATTTTACGTTCACTAGGATTTGTTTTTGTCTTAAGCGATAAAAATAGATTCACCAACAAAAAGTTTCACACCCTCAGTCTAATTAGAAAAAAAGTTCTACTTTTCTTAAATTGACTTACGTAGTTGTTATCGATTATTTTTGTAAACTGTTGATCGGGGTATTTTTATATACTCCACTAGGAATAATTAAAAATATATTTTTTGCCAGACGTACTTATTAATTAAATTTGATTAAACCTAAATTTTCGAATCAAAATCAGACACTGTTTAAGGATTTTTGGATGGTTTCACTTGTTTTTGGAAGTATTACTTTTTTGAATTAATTGTTATAAGGTGATTTTTGGGTAGGAACTTGGTATAGTAGTAGTTTTAGCTTATAATCCTCAATCTGCATTTTTTAACCTTCATTACCATTTTTGATTCCAAAACTCTTGTGACCCTTAAACAAATATCATTTGGTATGTTCTCTGATTATGGTGCTATTTTCTTTATAAGGTTTTTGGTCCATCAAGCTGTGTTCATTTCAACTGTCAACATTTTTTGTCGCAATTGCTTTAGTTTCTTTGTATTTGTTAAGTAATTTGTCAGTATTATTTTTTTTGTATATCTTTGTTTTTGAATCATAGAATATCTTCAGCATGCTGTAGTATCTTCAACTCCTCTTGAAATTGTCTAACAAACTTGGTAAATTGTTATTAGAATTTGTGACTACCCTAAGATCAAATTTTGAAAATATTTTAGACTTCTGGTATATGCAGGATAATAAAACAAAATCATCGTGATGATTTTGATGCGTTAGACAATTAAGCCTACAGTACTAGAAGACACAATCTTTCATGATAGTATTTTCAGCGTACGCTTATCTTTGTTATACACCCTAAAATCTCTCTTTTTTTTAAATTTTTTTTACAACTTTCTTTTGACAACTAAAATAAGTAGAACACTTCCTATAGATTTTTATCGTCAGCACGCATTTTGAAAAAAAAATTCATCAACATTTTTAATAGTCAAGCTGAAATATTTATAAATTATAATTATAATTTATTTTTAAAAAAATGTCCTTGCATCAAGTTAAAATTAGTTTACTGCATTTATAGCATTGTTTGCTTTAGACCTACACGTCGTAAAAGTAAGGATAACGATTAATTTAAGTTTGCGTGCAGGATAAGTTCTTAGATATTATTAATACAATAATAAACTAAACCATTATCGTCTCTTATTACTGGGGAGAACTTTAAACTCAAAGTAAGACATAATTAATACATTAATCATTGTTGTGTATCTGCCTCTATTTTATTTTTTTGGAATTTCGAATGTTTTTCTCATAATACATAAACGCTTTGATTAAATCGATAAAACATTTTCTTAAATTATATTGGCTTCTTCTTAATTACTTGTAGGGTGGCTGGCTCATGTGATTGTATTCTTTTGTTTGACTGAGGTTTTGTTATCATACATAGCGGTTATTTCTCTTTGACTTTTTGGTACTTTTTTAAAATCTTGGGTTAATTAAGTTTGTTGCTTCTATATTTAAACATACACTGTTTTTATTGTGCCCCGCTGTGTAATTTTTCCGTATTGTACTTTTTAATTAATGTTCATATTCAGCTTTTTTAAACGATTGTTTTCTATATTATGCAATATACTTTCACCAGCGTTTTTCATTGATTTAGCACTTTCGTCATTTTTCCTCTGTCTACTTGCATAAGAAATTAAACTTTTGCCACTTGCCTCTTGTGTTGAAGGCGATATATAGGCGAGGTCGACAAAGCCTATATACAAAGATCAAACAATTTTGTTGGCGCGTTTTAAAAACAGTATTTAACTAATGTTGCCATCTGTTGACATGTTTACAATAGTACATGGTTCTTAAACATCCCATTTTCCCTACTTCGTCAACGCTAACACTATTCTGAACACGTACGTACGGTGCGTATCTACCTATCTTTGTCCTTCGTTTTCTTCGCCACCCGCTTACAACAAAACGTATTTTATTTTGTTTTTAAAAAACACGATTGCAAAATCTAAACTACTTGTCCAAACAATGTGTAAAAATCAATTTTTATTGACATAAAATTTGCTCGATGATAATTAAATGTATAAGAATACCTACTTCTGAAAAACCGTTTTTTTAATGAGCGCTAAATTGTATTATAAAGGGAATCAAGTATGTTCTCAAAATGATACCATCCATGGATACATTGTTATTCTTCCATGTGCTTATGACTGATGAAGAAAAATAACGTTTGACTCATGTTTTAAAATTTGGTAACTTTATATTAGATAAATTACAATGAAAATTGATTAGTAAATATTTTTGAATTGAATTTTGAATTTTCCTTTTTTGTTGCTTTTGAACGTTTTGCCTTTGAGATTTAGAGGTTTTTGTTACATCTTACTTAACGTTTCTAATCCTCATCTCATCTTCTTTCTTACGAGGTGCCACTCAAAGTCTTCTGCTTCTACTGTTGACGTAAGCAACCACATCATATACTCCAAATTTCAACGTATTTATTTCAGCAAATACATTTTTTGGTATTCTGAACCACACTACTGTTGCCGTGTAAGCTTTTTTTAACAGTGGTTATTGAGCCAAATTTCGGAAGATTAGCTTGACCTCTGCCGTGCTCACTGGTAGAAGGTGGAAATGAGATGAATGCTCATCCTTTTTATAGATATCTTAAGCTTTCAAAAACTTGTACCAGTTTGGTGAGCACAGCCCGTGGTTTGAGTTTTCATGGCCTGATCTGTTATTTTCCCTCGATGCCTTGTAATCTTTGCATCTAAAAGTTTCCTTCCTGCATTTGCAATCTTGACACAAAACCCCATCCGTTTTTGTATGTGCCCTACACACTCCAATTTCTTTACCTTTAGTCAATCTTTGTAGAAATTATTTTCCACAACCTGCATAAATCTTTTAGAATCATTATCTCCTGAAAAACGAGTATATCTTACGTTGTTAAAGGATTCTGATCTTTCAAAAATCTTTGTTGCTCTAACCACTTTCATAGCCTAAAAGTTTTTTCTTTTTTCCACCTCTACATCCTGCTTGTATCCATTCTATACTCTGTGACATACAAAATGCAACACCAAGAAGGCGTTAGAATTTTTAAACCAAACTTGGCAGAAATTTTTCACTAGTAAAAGGTAGCAATTGATTAAAATTGTGTAGGCATGGAAAATTTGACGTTTTACTTGTTATTACAATAAAAATTATCGGGTATATTTCTTAAGAGATTAAGTCGATTTCGATATTGTTTTTGGTTGCAATTATTTTGTTTTTTTGTTCTTTTCTGCGATTATGCCTAGAGTGCGACAACATTAAATTATCGACAACTGAATGAATTCGACAGAGGTCGCATTATTGGGTTACGTGAAGGTGGTTTTTCATGCAGAGAAATTGCTAACCGTCTTAACTAATGTTCTGTAGTACGGTATTATCAAGCATGGTCTAGAGAAGGTCAAGAACGTCGTAGACGAGAAAGTGGACGGCCAAAACAAACAAATGTGCTCCAGGACCGTCATCTTCGATTAATGGAATTAAGAGGTCGATTCTTGAGTACCAATAGCCGATTAATGATTTTAAAACGTAGGACATCTTGTAACCCTTCGTACAGTTTACCGTCAAATTAGAGCTTTTGGTTTGCAGTTCTATCGACCACATCTTGTGCTTCCCCTGACGGCTCGTCATCGACAGCAACGTTTTGAGTGGTGTACCTTACAACTGGATTGGGACGTGAAATAGCATAGAGTGGTCTTCAGTGATGAATCCCAATTCTGCTTGGGAATGCACAATGGTCGCATGATGGTCAGACATAGACGTTAAGAACGTTGCAATGTGCTCTGTTGTGTGTTTTGTTCAGCGGCATGTTCACCACACTGTGGGGGTTATGGTATTGGGTGCTATTGTTTATGTTATGTTTTTTTTTTAAATTTTATTCAAATACTACCTTTAACTAAAGACACAGAGTATAACAGCAGACACCACCTCATTTAGAAATCTCTTTTTTGACAAGTTCCATCGGAGATATTAGACACAGTTAGTCTCACATGCTTCTTTCACAGCTAACTTCAGTGTTTCAGTGTCGTTTCTTTAGCAGCTATACGGATAGCTTTCTATTAAAATTAATGTCCCACAAGGGGAGGTTAATTGTAACACATAGAAGCTTACTTGTACCGTATCCCTTACCAACACACTGTAAAGATTATGTGACCCATACATATGTTGTTGTGCATTCAATAGCAACTGTGGACGCCAATCTATTTTTTTGAAAAAGACACATCAAATACATCTTCGCTACAGTTTTTGCATACGACCTCAGCACTGAGATCTTGCAGTTCAGCAATGTCGTCAGTGGCGGATACAGGATTTTACTCTGCGGGGGGGGGGTGTCATATAAAAAGAAATCGTTAATACCGGGGTTTAAAAATATACTTTTCAAATAAAAATATTATATTCAAAACTAAAAAAAAACTAAACCTAATTTTAAAAAGGTTTTTGGGGGGGGGGGGTCATGACCCTTATGACTCTCCCCTTGTATCCGCCCTTGAATGTTGTATTCCTTAGCACTGACAAAATTACTGTATTCACTACAAATAATCATCAAAAAACAAAGCTACTGTGGTGTTTTTTTTCTGGTAGTGTGGAAGTTTCAGCAACATTTCTGTCAGGACTTCGCAACTTTGAGAGATCGGCAAACCTACAGCCGAAAAATAGCTTCTTCTTTTTAACAAATTCATTTTGATTTTGTCATTTCACCAAGATAATAAACAATAACAGAAATAAAAATGCAACTTGGCAAACAAAAGACTTAAATAACAGTCAACAAAGAGGTTAATTAATGATGTGTGGTTATATGCACTACCAACGTTACGGCACAAATTACTAAAAAATAAATGCTAAAAAAAACTCTAAAACAGTTATTATAATAGCAAAATAAACTTTCTTGAAATACATGTGATGACGAAACTGCTAGTTTCACCCATATAGACCAAACCACATGAACAAGGAATTTGGTACACACCTTGAGATAAAAGCGTCAAAAATTTGGAGGAGGAGGAAGAATTTGAGAAATTTTACCTGTTGATTTGAATATGGGTTTATTACCATTCTTACGAAGAAGTTTCTCTATTTGACCTGTGATCTTACAAATGTAAGGTAAAAATTCCAATTTCCGATTGGAATCGGAAGTAGAAATTCATTAGGTACTTGAATACGGGGATGTAGACGTCGAATAATTTACTTCCTAAAACCAAAAGTCAACTTACCCCTTCAGTTTCTTAACCCTTTGCCTCACAAATTATTAAAAAAACTTAAAAAAATATATTTCTTCTTTTAATACTACTTTTAGGACTCAGGTAAGCGTCCATATTTTTTTTCAAAATTTTTCTGTTTTGTTTTTTTTTCATTGGGGGTGGTTAAACATTAAAACCGCTATGCGAGAATTAAAAAATTGAAAAAAAAATTTATTTATAAAATGTACATATCAGTAAATTATTATTTATTTCGAATGAAATTTTAAAAAACAATTCCTATTTTCATTTAGACACAATCCCACTTTACATGTAGAACATGCCCATTTGGAGCAGTGTACTTCTATCTTTGTGGAGCAAAAAGAACACCTCCTGGAAGTACTTCACACTGGGATGTGCGCTGCTTTTGTGTACCGCACTTCTTGTGCAGCTTTTATTTTAAATGGATTAACGTTTTCAGTTGACTTTCGCCCACGTTTCCTTTCAGAAATTCCGATGAGGCCGTTGGCGACAGCCATACGAAATTCTTTCAGTGTCATTTTTTTACCTTCTGTTAGGTGAGAATAAATTACAAATGAATTCACCACGGTTGTATCCAACATATGAAAACATAATCGGTGCCACCACTTTCTTGATTTCCTATCAATTGCATAAATTGTTTGAGCATATCTGCTTTATCCACATACCCCATGTGGGAATTATAATCTTTTACGAGTTGTGGACAATTTATTGCGTTTATGGATCCATCTTTTTCTCTACGATTTACAGTTCACGGTTGTAAAAATTGGACAGAAAATGAATTCCTTTTCGGTCTTTCCATTTTACAGTCAAGATTCCAGTTCTGGTGGATTTCCATTATGAATTTCCGCGGGGCATATCTTTGTCAGAAAATCTTTTTGGGAAATTGACTCTGTTTGGCCTGGTTGTTCCACAGGCTTTTATTTTATTTTGCTGCAAATAGATCATCAAATCGACGGAGCTAAAATAATTGTCGAAATATAAAGTATAATTTTTATTTATCAAATCAAAAATCAATTCTTTGACCACTCTGGCCCCTAGATTTTTTTCCATGATGTTGTTTCGTTTGCCCTCATAAATCTGGAACTGAGCGATATATCCATGAGCATCAGCACGTACCCATAATTTATATCCACGTTTTGTTGGCTTGTCAGGCATGTATTGTTTTAGGGAACTTCTTCCTTTGAAGGGGATCATAGATTCATCAATTGATTGAAATTCTGAAGGTGCGTAACAACTTTTATAGGTTTCCGACAATCTATCAAGAAGTGGCCTAAGTTTGTAGAGTTTGTCAAAATGTGGTGAATCACGTTGAGGCATTGTGGTATTGTCATTGACGTGCAAGTGAGAAAGAAACCATCCAAATCGATTTACAGACATAGCAGATGAAATATATTGATCTCTCATTTCTAATGACGAAGACCAGTAGTCTCTGTAATATGGAAGTTTCTTTATTCCCATCACAAGATTTATTCCCAGGAAAGTTTTCATTTCATCACTATTTGTGGGGTTATTGAATGTTGCACCTCCCGAAGTCTGAATTGAGTATAAATTAGTTTCAAAAACAAGTTTATCAATTAGGTCTGTGGGGGAAGAGTGTAAAAAATATATCTAAAGCTTCGATATGTGTGGATATTGTGAATGCCAATTGACACCTTGCCTATAAAGTCTCACAGCAATTGGAATATCATCATCACTGTCAGATTCATCTTGTGGTGGGTCCACCTCGTCAATATTTATAGAATCTTCAAATTCAATGTGTTGATCCTTATTGAGGTTGTCGTAAGTAGTAAGTCCAACATTATTCTCATCACTAGTGATTGGCACTAAATAATTATTAACATCTAGGACGTATGTTCCAAAGATATCGTCAGTTGCAGCAGCATCTTCCTTATCGTCTTCCGACTCCGGATCAGACGGTATCTCTTCCAGTATTTCATGTAGTCGTAGCAATTTGACTTGTTCTTCCTCATATAATGACATTTTCCTGCAAGATGTATTCTTACTGCATAGTGGCTTCATACTATAACCACCACAATAAAGCGTCATATTGGCAACTCATCAAAAAATATCAATTGAAATTACATATTAAAACAAGTAATTGTTGTTTTTTTATTTTGTAATAAACTATTTTAGGTTACACACTAAAAAGACTCCAAAACGTAATTTCACCTGACTGACCAGCTGCTGTGAACGAACACGTCCAAATAAATAATATTTTACAGTAATAATCAAGCAAATAAAGTTGCAATGAAATTTGTTAGAGGAAGCCACAAACGTACATGCGAAAGGTGGTACTCCCGAGAAACCACAGTTCCGGATGAGGCAAAATAATAATTTAATCCACAAACAAGGTATACCTTTTAGACATATTGTCAGTATTACCTTTGCTTCTACTTACAAACTTGCCAAGTTTTTATCCAACATTCTTTCCGAATTTACAGGTAAAACCTTTTTTGACATCCTCAACTCTTATCATTTTATTCAACGATAAAAATCTATAAAGCTTGAACTCTAGAATCTTCTTGTGAGTTTAGATTTCGTTTCACTTTTTACCAAAGTACCTATTAAATATTCGCTTATTATCATCGAGCAAATTCTGTCTCACTGTGCAAAGACTTAAGTTTGGTTCGTCTTATTGATAAGTGTTTACCATCCACTTACAATTTGATAACAAGTCTGGTTTAGGTATGTTGATGACACCTTTATTGTTGGGTCTCATGAGTGTCTTAAATTGTCCATGCTTCTTGATCATCTAAACAACCAACATCCTGATATTAAATTCACCATGGAAATCTCCCATTTCTTGGCGTTCTTGTGACAAGTAAACCCAACGGACTTTTAGGCTATTCTGTTTATCGCAAACCCACATATACAAACAGATATCGTCATGCACAGATTCGTTCTGCTATTAAATCTTTGCTTTACCGCGCTTCTTCTATTAGCCAATTCGAGAATCTAGATTCGGAACTTTGTCATCTTACAGAACATGAATAAGCAATGATTATATGAAGTGAGATATTCTGGCAGTTATAAATTATCGTCTGCATCTTTGTACTCGAGTACCTACAGACATCTCTACTTCTGATTCCATTCCAAAACTGGTATTTTACTTTACATTTATAAGGTCATAGGTCAAATAGGAAAACTTTTTTTAAGAATGGTATTAAATATTAAATCATAGACAAATTTACTACACTTTCATCTTAAGGTGTATACCAAATTCCTTCTTCATGTGGTTTAATCTATATCGGTAAGACTGGTACGTCATAACACTTCGGCCGTGGAAGCCTTCGCGTTGTTATCATTTTATTGTTAATCTGTTAACAACGTACTGTATATTAAAACATCAAATTTAAGCTATAATGATTAGAGTAAAAGTTTTATAATATTTTATTTCTTATTATTTTAAGAGCTTATTGACGTAAAATTGTTTTTATCTATTTTTGTATAATTATATCAAATAATAAATTTAGTATAGATGAAAGTAAATAAATTGAAGTCTATAGTATCTATATTTGATTCCATTAAACACTTCTACTACGACTAATAACTTATTTAGACAAATAATCTGCAGTAATTGTGCTCAGAAAATATCACATCCATTATGGTTAATTAATCAAGCTTTTAAAAGGCAATAAAGGTTATTTCTCTATGAGGAAGCCTATTTAATTTTTAAACTACCCAAAAGTAATTTAGCTGTGTTTCTAGCATAAACTAATTTTCGACGATACGCACGAGAAGCTTTTTAATTATTGTTTTTGGTAAAATATTGACCGATTAGTTTTGATGATAGCATTCGGATTTTGCAATTGTGTTAGTATTTTTGTGGTTTTGTGGCATTACCGATGGTTTTATGAGTTGTAATACTAACACCCTAGCTAGCTTATTAAATATATTTATGAGCGTAACCCATATTCTATAAATTCTACACTGGCAGATGCGAGTTATTGATCCAAACGGTAATGCAAGCTCTACATCTTGTTTTGTTAATTTAGAAGTAAGTAAACATACGATTGCAGAAGCCAATTCCAATTATCTCAAATTTGCTTGCTATTCAGAAATTGATTGTCTAGTAAGTATCCGTGTCAAGAAAATTACTACTAGCGTATTAATTGAGACAAATTGCTTTAACCTATTACTATATTAGATAGGGTTTGTTTGCAGCACAAATTATCTCTTATTTTGCATTCTAGATTGTCACTCATCGGATGGTTAGGCGATGTCTTTGTATTCTTTGGTGCACCGCAATTACCATCACCTACTTACCATTTGTCGGATTTGGACAATACTACAATGATGGAAAATGCAGCAGGTATCGGGAAGCAACCGAATGCAAAGACGTGGTCTATGCGTACATCTTCTTTGCGCTCGGTGAGTAGAAAACGCCAAGTCGATTTTCAATTTCTACTTTAACCGATATTTGATTTGCTTCCTGTTGTCCGAATTAGAAAAAAGTTTTAAAGTATATGCAAATACCAGCTTAACGATGTTTTCGTATAAAAAGTTTTATACAACAAAATAAAATAACAAAAACCGAATTTTTATCAATTGTTGTTGATCTCATTTTTTCTAGCATTTTTCAACTTTTTTACTATTTTAATATTTAGTGAAAATAAGTGTAGTAATTGAATAGAAGTTATAAATAGAAACAATAAAAAAAAACAAATATTTTTAATTGTTATTGCATCTATTTCGTTTATTATTTGCTTAGTATTCTAGTTCTCTATTTCTTTAATTATAACACTGTTTTCTTTGTTGTTGGTTTTTTTTTTGTTTTTCATTATTTTTCTCGTCCTGATAAAAGCTCCTACAAAGGTAAAATAGGAAGAATAGCCGTGTAAGCTGGTTTTGCATTAGCAACCTATTTGCAAAAAGATTCGTTTTAATGAAAATGATTTTGAATGTTAAGATAATACAGGTGCAGATATACAAACATTTTAAGAAAAGATAAAATCTTCAAAACGTTATCATATTTTTTATGAGAAGCAAAAGTTTTGCTTGAGTTACTTTAAATATGTATAATGTAACGATTTTTATTAAAACTACTAATTTATTTATACTAAAAATATGTACACGTTTTTTAACTAACCGAACTAATTAAATCTAAGTATATTTAATAAAAACACTTACACTAATTTATATATAGCACTATCACTTACACGAAGATAAAGTCCGCGGATAATTTTAGTTTAACACTTATTGTTTACTTTAAAGTCACGTACAAGGTTATATTCCGTATATTTATCTCGAACACACGCGTTAATTACTTATTTATTTAGACTTGAATAATCTTCTTAACACTGCCGTCTTCAAATTACTGGAATAACTGACTTATGATATTTTTGTGCCGCATTTATACAATTTGTTCAAACGTGCGAGAATTTTCTATATCTTTTGGTGAACGTTCTTGAAATATACAAAAACCTCTCGAAAGTTCTCAGGATCGTGGCGATAGCGGCAGCTCTCTCCATTTCGGCAACTTCCTTGACCATAAAAGTAACAGTCAATGGACTTTTCCTGACCCGATATTCTCCTTGGTTGGTAACTACAGACCAACACTTGAACGCCTGTTCCTGGGAAGACGACCTCCAGCATGTTTCAAAGTGTTCTCTAATTCAGTTGATCTAAGCCACAACCAAGCTTGAGTACTGGCAATTTCTTAGCATGGTGGAACTCTATTTCTCTCTTAAGATTCCATAATGTCTGCCACAGATTTTTGTATAACGGCTTGGCACGTGAGTATTTCTTGGTGACCAGATAGAAAACGAAGGGTCTGTCACTACGTAGTTTTAAAACTTTTCCGACTGCCGGTTGCCGTCTTCGTAGTTCATCTAGCTGCCCAAACTTCTTTTTAAATACGACTGCAACCCCTCTGGACATGTCAAGATCTTCGCTCACGCAATGTGCAATGGCGTAATCTTTTTGTGTTTGGAACAGGTCATGTTGTTCCTCGGTGGTAACTCCGAACCTAGCTTTTCCAGAACCTCCGTTTAAGCTGATAAACTCCATTCCTTCGATTTGACTTCTGGTTCTGCTGCTTATTACTCTCGTTCGGACCTGAACTTGTGTATTGTGGTTATCACCAGCAAACAGGGCTAGACGATCGACGTGGACCACTTTTGGCTTGCCTCTGGGTGGTTTTCGGATGCGATATATGACGTCATTAATACGCTGCACGACTTCATAGGGGCCCTCCCATTGCCTTTGCAGCTTCGGCGACAAACCACGTCTTTTTTGGGGATTATACAACCACACCATGTCGGCAGGTTAAAACCCACCATTTTGTGCCTTGACGTCATATCCAGCCTTCATTCTGTCACTGGCAATTTTTGTGTTTTTACGTGTCCATGTACTTCGTCTAGCCTCTTGGTCAGCTTGCTGACGTAGTCTTCTCCAGTAACTCCTTTTTCCGGTCTTCGTCCAGATTGGAGGTCGCATGGCAGTCGTATTTCGCGACCGAGCATCACACAGGACGGTGTTTGGCCTGTGGTTTTGTGTACGGATGATCGGTATGCTATTAGGAAAAGGTTCAAATACTGATCTCAGTCCTTTTGGTGTTCGGACACTACTTTAGCTAAGTATTTTCCCATTGTTCGATTCATTTCCTCAACCATCCCAAAAATTGAGGATGGAGAGGCGTCGTAATTTTCTTAATTTCCAACAGTTCGCAAACTTCTTGAAACAGCCTAGACTCAAGGTTGCGGTCTTGATTGGAGTGTAATTTCAACGGAACTCCAAACCGGCAGAAAAACTCTTTTACTAATACCTCTGCAACTGTAGCTGCTTCTTGATTAGGTATGGCGTAAGCCTCCGTCCCTTTTGTGAAATAATCCATCGCCACCAGGATGTATTTATTTTCCGAATCGGATTCTGGGAACGGCCCTGCGATGTCAATCGCTACTCTTTCCAAAGGGTTTTGTACGTTGTATTGCATTATGGGTGCTTTGCCCTTTCGCGCTGGACCATTTTCTGATACGCAAACCGTGCACTTACGGCACCATTTCATGACGTCCTCTTTGCAGTTTACCCAGTAGAATGGTTCTCAAACTTTCCCCAATGTCCTTTTAATGCCAAAGTGTCCTCCTGTTGTACCATCGTGGATATGCTTTCACACTTCTGACACCCGGGTCTTTGGCACTCTCGGCACTTTCTAGGGATCGCTTAAGAAGACCGTCTTCTACTATCAAAGAGTCCCACTGCGCCCAGTACGCTTTGATGTTTCTGTCCAAAGCACTCACTTCTTCCCAAGTTGGTCGCCAGTCGTTTTCTTTCCAGTTCAGGAGTAGTCTTATTTCAGTTCCCAGTTCCCACCCATCATCAACCATAGCACTTCTCCGGAGACATTCGACTTTTTTTTCAAGTCGCGAACAATGGCTGAAGTTCGCTGGACATGGTCTTCTGGACTTTAGATGACTGCTTCCGGCACGGTATTCTGTGTCATAGTCGTATTCTTGCAGTCTTTCGATCCGTCTTGCCACTTGTCTTTCTAGGTTACGGAACTGCAATAGCCATTTTAAAGCGGCGTGGTCGGTTCTCAGTAAAAATTTTCGTCCATACAAATATTTGTAGAAATGTACTATAGACTTGACGACTGCTAACAGCTCCCTCCTAGTCACGCAATAATTCCTTTCTGGCCTGGACAAAACCTTGCTAAAATACGCGATAACTTTTTCTTGTCCATCTTGTACCTGCGAAAGGACCGTGCCTATGGCCAGATTGCTTGCGTCCGTATCCAAAACAAATTTTCCATCTTCTCTTGGATAACTCAAAATCGGAGAAGTGACTAGAGCCTGTTTTACTTGATGGAAAGCATTTTTGCAGTCTTCATTTCATCTAAATTCTGCTTTTTCTTCGGTCAATTTTGTCAAAGGTTTGGCAATATTGGCAAATCCGGGTACAAATTGTCTATAATAGGTGCACGACCCAAGGAAACTGATGTTTGTCGATTGGCATTGGCCATGCTTGCATTGCTCGGATTTTGTCTGGGCCAGCCTTTACTCCATCTCTAGATACGACGTGGCTAAGGTATTGCACTTCTTTCTTAAATAAGTGACACTTCTTTGGGTTCAGTTTGTGGTTTGCCCGACGTAGTCGCTAGAACACTTCTTTCAAATCCTACAAGTGTTTTTCAAACGATCTTTCGACCACGATCACGTCGTCTAGGTAAACCAAGCACGTCTTCCAAGACAGTCCGCGCAAGATGACCTCCATCAAACGCTCGAACGTTGCAGGAGCGTTACACAGGCCGAAGGGCATCACAGTAAACTGCCACAAACCAGTTCCAATTGTAAAAGCTGTTGTTTCCCGATCCTTGGGTTCCAATTCTACCTGCCAGTAACCACTCTTTAAGTCTAACGTAGAAAACTACTGGTATTCTGATAGGGTGTCTAACGTATCGTTAATTCTGGGTAAAAGGTAGCTGTCTTTTTTTGGTAACGTCGTTTAGCTGTCTGTAGTCTACGCAAAACCTCGT
The DNA here is from genome assembly GCA_035610365.1 of Aquatica leii. NCBI lineage: Eukaryota > Metazoa > Arthropoda > Insecta > Coleoptera > Lampyridae > Aquatica > Aquatica leii. Next base: position 33,298,379 of record CM069439.1, read on the forward strand.
TGATCCATCTTTCTTCTTTACGAGTACCACTGGAAACACCCACGGGTTATTTCGAAGTTCAATCACACCTTCTCTCTCCATATCTGTAATTATTTGTTCGACTTCTTCTCTTTTCGCCAAAGGAAGTCTGCGTGGATGTTGTCGTATCGGCCGATCGTCTCCGGTATTAATTTCATGTTTCACCACCATTTATCTCGAACACACGCGTTAATTACTTATTTATTTAGACACTGCCGTCTTCAAATTATTGGACTAACTGACTTATGATTTTTTTGTGCCGCATTTATACATTTTCTCCAAACGTTCGAGAATTTTCTATATCTTTCGGTGAACGTTCTGAAAATGTACAAAAACCTCGCGAAAGCTCTCGGACTTGAGAATAATTTCTTGAACGTTTCAATAAGTTATTCTCAATACAAACAGTGGTGTAACTACGGTGCAAGAGTTGCGGACCAAACGTGTCCGCACATGGCTTGGGTCCGTTCGTAGAGCAGTCAAATATGAGAATGTGCGATTCTCAGTTTGTTTTTTTACGGGATAATAGAAAACATGATTATCTTTATATGTAGTCTATTTCGATTGTGTAAAACCATATATTACATGGGACAGAATGAATAACAAACAAATAAAAAATTATAAGTAGTATGATAATAAAAAGTAGTTGAAAAGAGTACTGGTAGGCAGCTCACGACGCATTTGTATTCTCTTCGAGCTCATGGTATCGACTCTTGCCATACTTTTTTAGTTTTAGAAAGTCTCCTTCTTTTCTGTTTGATTATTATCTCTATCGAAGTACTGATACTATCTCAGTGCTTTCTGCTCATTAACGCGTACTGGATCAGTGTCTCGGGGGACAGACCAACCAGTTCTGCTGTAAAACTGGTCCATCTTGAACTGACAAACATCGTGTGCACTCGGTATCCATCTTTCTCTGGATGCCGTTCAGATATGTGGCAAAACAACCATGTCTTGTAAGGCCCTCGGTAGTGTAATAATTTAGGTTTCCGTTACGACAGTCGACACTAGCCTCCTCTTCAACATTGACGGACTTTTTGCGTTGGGCATGAGCCGTGCTATGGCCGACGCCGTTTTCGTAGCTTTGGCTGCGGCCATTTTCACGTGGTAACCATAATTAATGTGTTTGTCGACAACACCGAGTTTTTTTACGAGAGAAAATAATGACTTCTGTTTTGTAGTCTGGCGAGTACGATGTGTTTATACAGTTTGACCCTGGTGTTTAGCAGACACAACGGCCTTTAAGACTCTAGGTTGTTGGGAGAAGGTTTTCTTTTGTATAGTAGCACTAAGTTGTCTCTTTTCCACTCTTCCGGAGTCTCTTTTCCACTTTTGCCGTAGCAAGAGCGCGTTTATCAAGAGTACCAGCTTGTCGGGGTATCTTCTGGCACCCACCACAATTGCTTCCGGAAGTATGCAATCGGGTCCGGGCGCTTTGTTTGTTTATTCTTCTCGCCTCCTCGATGATTTCGTTCAAGCTGAATAAAGATGGCGGAGAAGTGTCTACTAGAGGTTTAACCATGTCTGGTTTACATGGGAATAAATTCTTAGCCACTTCTTCTACGGTTTTCAGTTTGATTGTTTTAGATTGATAAATCTTAAGTCTCTTTGTTGCAATTTGGTACCCTGTACCTGACAACTCACTTTCTATGCTCACACATAGCTCCATCTAAACCCAATCTTTTGTCGTCAGGATTACCTTCCTAATCCACTTCTTTCTTCCTGTGTTGCTGTGTGACTAGCGTGAGTTTTGTATTCAGTCTCTTGTTTTCTCTACCCGCAATACGCTTCATTTGCTATCACTCTTTTCTAAGCCTTTTGCATACCAGTCAATATGGCTTCGTTCTAGTCAAAACTACCACTGACACCGTACGTAGATTAATGACCAATGTATGACCGAACGTCTCCAAGCACAGACTTGCAATATTCATTGACATATCCGGAGCGTTCAACAACGTATGCTGGCCCTCAATAATAGAAGCTCTAGTCGTTAAGAAAGTACCTGCTGGCGCCACTCGCATCATTTGTAATTATTCATCGAACGAATCGATAACTTATTCCTCGAACGTATCCCGTTCTGTTTATGCGAAACCACTGACGAGGGGGTATCCAAAAAGCTCGGTTTTTAGGTCGATTTTGTGGAATCTGGTTGTAAACGAATTGCTTAGCACAGAATTGGCGGTTTCAGCGGACAAGACTAACTACATGGTTTTTGGCTTCACTTTAAAACTGAATTCTTCATTGTGCTTCAACAACATTCCTGTCCGTAGGGTTTTCGAATTCAAGTACCTTGGACTTTTGTTTGACGGCAGATTGAGTTTTGTAAAACATTGCGTATTGACAAGTGTAAGAGCGTCTTGCACTTGTTCTACAAATACTTACGCTTGAAATGGAACCTACACATCAAATCTCTTGCGAATATTTTTAACAGCGCAGTTATACCAATGCCCACCTATGGCCTAGACATTTAGTATTACAGACTTCGACTTCTTTACGTGGTGATATCTAATCATCCTCTTCTTTTGCAGAAAATTTACTACACCAATGTTCTTGGCAAGGCTGGAATGTCCAGTTTCTTTGAGCAGCACGTTTCGCTCAACGACTTTCCGTCTTCTTCCGGCCAAACGTTTCTTAAAAATCTTGATCTTGGGCGAACGACAAATTTCGTTTCCATTTAAAACGCATTAGCATTTTGGATGACGACAGCGGTTCGTCATGTGGCGTTTCTGACACTCCACCACATGTCGCAAATTCGATGACGTTTGGGGTGACCTGTTAGTTGCAATCAACCCCTATGTGGAATCCTTGCAGGCCATTCTTAGACTGGTGTCTGCTGTAAATGCATATAGACTTTATGCAAAGAGAGACCAGAGCCCTTATTAGAAGTAAATTCTTTAGTTTTTGCTAACTTATGCATGGTAAATAAGTTTTATTATTTTGCAAGCAGCGATGGCAAAGTAGAAGCTTAGTTTCGTTATATAACAATGTGCATGTTTATTTAGAGTCACTTTAGTTTACTACATTTTTAGTTAAATAACACGTTTGATTTTCGTTTTAGCTGTCTCTCTTTGAAATACCCTGCCTTTCTTTATTTTTCCTTATCTATATGCAGATCCTTTTCCTTGCCGATTTGGTTTTAACCTAGAAGCGAGGATAAGCCGTAAGGCAGGTGCCTCGCGGAACCATGTCTTCTCATAACACGCACAAATACTAATTATATATAATATAAATAATTCCAAATTTATGAAGTTTTTTTCACGTATTGACGAAGCTTTAATCGTCCGCAGAAAGGAACTATTGTTTTGTCAATGCACGTATTTTCATCGGATAATTTGACTTTCTTGAAATTTTCATTTAGTATATTTATCTATTGGATTTTATACAATCTATCACCTGGTAAGCACAACTTATTATTAGAAAAATGCAGTGAACATAAAATTTCAAATCAATTACATGACATAAACTTTGATGCCTTTGACTAATACAAATCGCATTAGGGAAGGAATTGAACCATCCGAGCTGGATTTTAATAGAAGCCCAACTCCGTTCCAATCTAAAAACTGTATAACTGAATTATTTTTCTAAGGCCCGGCCCAATAACCGACCAGGCCAAGACCCGACTTTTTAATTTGAAACTGTTGTATGATAAATTAACGTTTTTACTTGTCGATAACCTGTGATCCGACCTTTAGCTCTTTCGAATACTAGAAAAGGCTTTGATTATATTTTTTAGATTTAACTTTACGTCGATTTTGTAATATAGTCGTCTCGAAAAGTTTTGCTTTTCGGAGCGACCTAAAAAAACAATGTGTAAGCTAGTAAATCTATATAAAAGAAATACAGAATTACACAGCTATATTTACAAAATCAATTTTCGTCATCTTATAGAGAAATGTGTACAGCTTTCATCTCATTCTTAACCATTCCTCTTTCAATCGCCATTTCAGAAAGGATTTTCTTTAAATAAATTTTATTAAAAATTATCTGCAAAACTCAATGGTACAAAAACGTCTAACCAGCTTAGCAACTCATAGAGTACAAGTACGTAGCATGTATGTACATTGTACGTACATTAAAGGACGTATGTAAGTACATTGTACTTATACGCAGAATGTACGCAAGTTATTAGTTATTCTTAATTTTACATTTTAAAACTAGAATAAATATTGAAAGATAGTTAAAACGACATTTGCGTACGCGCATTGTACGTACGTGCAGTTTATGTACATTAATGTATGTACATTGTACGTACAAATTACAATGTACGTAAAATGTATTACAAATGTACGTACAACAAACGAATTGCTATATAAAAATATTATTCATCGAAAATGAAACGGCTGAAAGTATTGACATTCAGGATTTATTTGTCAGTTTGCCGGTGTCAAAACAAGAACAGCTAAAAATTGTATATCTTAAGTAATTAAGTACTATACATAAACATAATAATTTTTCAGAAATAAGTTACATATTCCTTCATATCAGGGAGTTCGTTAGGGGCCCGGAACTAACCACGCACACATCTAGCCCAGCTAAGCCACTGAATACAAAACATGTAAAGGATCAAATATAGATTTGTAGCAGGTGTTTAATAGACATCGATTCCTTTTTAACCTTTCACATATCTAATCCTCTTCAGATTAAATCGTTAGTTAAATAAACCAAAATACAAAATAAACATTAACGTAATTGCGTTTGATCGAATTTCATTGTTTACTTGGAATTGGTTTTTTTTCAATCATCCCCTGTGAATTGCAAATGACCATTGGCAAATTTAGGTCGTGTCATTTGCATTTTTTTCCTTTTATTAATTTTAATTAGTGTATTAACTAATTTAAATATTATATAAATATGTTAAAACAAAAGCTAAGCGTCATCATACAAATCAACAAATTCTTGATTGAATTTGGTTTTCTGTTATTTTTTATGTTAATTTGTTTGAATTTTTTTAAAACATTTTTGGCATACTTATCTGCTTTATTAATTTTTTCTTATTTTACTCAGCAACAATAGTGCTCTGCTTGATATCAAGTTTAAAGCAATTAACGTGTGACTCTATAAGGTCTGATGTCGACTTATACCCGTAAATATTCTATTATAATTTTGTTCTAACTTAAAATTAAATAAACTTTAACCACACGTCGTTTATCCAGTTAAATGCTAAAATGTACAATCAAAATCAAAATGTACCTCCACAATACACACCGGTATGTAATATGTGTTACTTTCAACCAATGACACGACAGCATCATTTGGTATTTACCTACAGCCAACAACAACCAACCAAACATACAAATACCAAGTTAACCGATATATAACTCCACAGGAATGTCCACATTTAATCAAGTGCTAATCAGTGGCACACTGTTAGAATTAAAAAACGGAAACCGATAGACGAAGACGAAGCTCACACAAGTCAATCAGATCTAAGAACAAAGTACTGGCTAGGTAATGATTCCAGTATCGAAAACGATGACACTATGAAAACAAATACAAAACCAGTTTTTATTGTCGGAGTGGAAAATATAAATTTATTAATTGTAGAATTAAATAAGGCAACGAAAGATAAATACAATGGTCATATCAATATTACAAAAATACTAAATGCGAAAAAGACACACACTTCATATCTATAAAAGCAAGCAAGTATTCAACCGACACCAACGAAATAGAACGTATAGAGGCTATGAAACACGAAGTGCAGATGTATAGAACATTAAAGAACAACGTACTAATACACATTTATCTATATTTTTGTTTTTTTGAATGTTTTAAAAAAATCACCTCGTATATAGCACTAGACATACTGACGGTACTGCACACGGAGGTACAGATTATTATTAAAGAAGATATCAAGCACCATGAATTAGAAAAATACAATAAAGAATACCTGCAAGCAACAATGGTAGCACTCGAAGACAATATAGGCACACTAAATATATCGGCAATTTGTTGTTCACCCAAACATAATACCAAAAGAGAAAAGTATAAATACTATTTCAAAACTTTGAGAATTATTCGTCTCTGGAGGCAATTGGAACGCAAAGCATTAATACTGGGGATCGCGTGTTACAAAAACAAGGTTAAGAGAACTTTATGCGGTTTCACCGATAGAAAAAGAATTCCAGATTTGTTAAATCATACAATTGTTAAAGAAATTAACATAAGGAAACTCAAGACAGACTTCTGCTTTGACCTCTCGTATGATCATTCACCAATAATAAATATACAACACTCTTCAATATTAGAAAAACAAAAACGACCGACATTGTACAGCAGGTAGATATAAGGCAACGTTAAACAATTAAATTTACTGTAATAGCGAAGGCTATTACATTAACAATCTCTACGGGGAGAATATTTCTTCTAAAACCTCCGTATTTTCCAAACTTCGCCACAAACTCGTCAAACTTTTGTGCAATTTAACCTTTCTTAGTCGCTGTCGTGACCACAACATCATTCCTGCATTCCTCAAAATTAAGTTCCACATTCAGACACGTTCTTCTAAAAACATCCTACACCGTGCTAGTCTAGCGTTGATACGCGAACGGATTAAGCAAACTAGGCGAGAGTTAGACACCATTTCGAAACAACTCTTTTATCTTCATCTTGAGTTGGCTAACACTCTATCCCCGGATGATTGGAAATTCTTTGACAACATTACTTACCAGCAGTCTGATACCACTCTACGACTAACCACTGAAGGTCATCTCAAAAAGTTTCAATTATTGGAATCCAAGAATCGTAAAGTGTCTTCTACTACTAACTCAGTAAAGACGGTTGTCAATTTGTCTAGTTTGGTTCTCACTTCAGAACAGGAATCGGTGCTCTCTAAGGGTTTGAATTTTGCGGTTGCTCCCAAACGTATTCTTAAAGAAGATATTCTATGTGCTGTTGAGTCTTCTATAAGACATCTTCCTCGCCACATCTCAGATCCCATTCGTATTAATACTGGCAAAATCCTTGAATCATCCAAAATTCCTAAATCCAACATTTCTAAGTCGGAAGAGTCTGTTCTAAAAAGTCTTCGTAAGAACCCTGATATTATTGTTCTTCCAGCCGACAAAGGCAACGCCACTGTAGTTTTGAACCAAATTGATTATGTTACGAAAATCAATTCTATTTTGTCTGAGGAAACTTACGCTCTTCTAAACCATAACCCCACTTCGAGGATTGAACGCGAGGTTAGCCAAATCATCAAATCTTCCAATCTACCTCCTAAAACTAAACGTCGACTTACCCCATCAGATTCTAAACCACCTCGTCTATACGGACTTCCAAAAATTCACAAACAAGGTATTCCTTTTCGACCTATCGTTAGTACTATCCAATCTCCTACTTACAAGCTAGCCAAGTTCTTGTCCAACATTCTTTGCGAGTTTACAGGTAAAATCTCTTCTCACATCCTCAACTCTCAGCATTTTATCCAACGTCTAGAAACTATAAAACTTGAACCCCAAGATCTTCTCGTGAGCTTTGATGTTACTTCACTTTTTACTAAAGTTCCTATTAAGGATTCGCTTATTATCATCAAACAGATTCTGTCTCAACATGGCAAGGACTTAAGTTTGGTTCCTCTTATTGAAAAGTGTCTATCCTCTACTTACTTCCAATTTGATAATAAGTTTTACGAACAAGTTTCTGGTGCTGCTATGGGTTCTCCTCTATCACCTGTTGTAGCTAACATTTTTATGGAATCCTTTGAAACGGTTGCTTTGGAATCATCAATATTAAAACCTAAAGTGTGGTTTAGATATGTTGACGACACGTTTATTGTTTGGTCTCATGGTCATCTTGAATTGTCTAAGTTTCTTGATCATCTTAACAATCAACACTTAGATATCAAATTTACTATGGAAATCGAAAGTAATGGTTCTCTTCCATTTCTTGACGTTCTTGTGACTCGTAAGCCCGACGGACTTCTAGGCCATTCTGTTTATCGCAAACCCACCCATACGGACAGATACCTTCATGCTTCGTCTCATCATCATCCTGCACAGAAACGTTCTGTTATTGAATCTTTGGTCCATCGTGCCTTTTCTATTTGTCAACCTGAGAATCTAGACTCAGAACTCCGTCATCTTACTAGAACCTTAGTGAACAATGGTTATATAAAGCGAGATATTCATAGAGTTATTAATCGTCGTTTACATCTACCTACTCGATTACCTAAGGACATTTCTACTCCCGAATCCAACCCGAAACTGGCCTTTTTACCCTACATTCACAAGGTTACAGATCAAATAGGGATTCTTCCTTCTTCCTTCTCCCAAAGACAAATTTCCTACACTTTCATCTCAAGGTGTATACCAAATCCCCTGTTCTTGTGGTTTAGTCTACATTGGTGAAACCGGTCGTTCCGTCATTACTCGCATTTCAGAACATGATCGTTGTATAAGAAAAAGGTATACTTCCAAGTCTGCGGTCGCTGAACATCATTTTACTACAGGTCACAAGATAGATTTTGATAATGTTTCGTTGATTGCCAAATCTTCATTCTTTTTCAACAGGAAATTCCGAGAAAGCATAGAAATCATCAAACACCCCAACAACTTTAATCGCGATCATGGTTTCGAACTATCCCCTCTTTGGTTCCCGGTTATTAGTCATTTATCAAAAACACGCCCCCTAGCAACCGTAACCCAATCAGGGTTGAGCTCAACCATCCGTGATGATCCTTTTCCTTTAAATACGGAGACTATTTCTTCTTAAGTCACTTCTACGGAGTTTAGAATCTGGCTTGGTTCACAAGTTGATTACCTAACTCGGTAGTGGTTCTTTGTTAGATTTTCGTTTGCTTTTTCAGGTTATCGTTTTCTTTCTTACCTTTTCATAGTTTAGGTTATGGCTTGTTTTACAAGTGGATAACCTAACTTTTGAGAAGTTCTTAGTTAGATTTCGATTGCTTGTTTGAGTTTTGCGATTTTCTCACGCCCTGATGAAGCCCCTTACGAAAGTGGGCGAAACGTTGGCAGCTTCGGTTGCAACTATGACACGGCCCAAACCCGGAAGCATTCTAATGTTAATTAAATTTACTTCTGAAAACACCAGAAGAATTTTATTGGGCGATCATCAATTTTGCCAAAGCAGTACAGAATTCACCAGACCTTATTAACTTAACGCTCAAAATGTCCTGTGATGGAAGATCCAACAAACGATAAAAAGAAATTCAATAAAGCAGCAAAAAATTTGAAACAATAATTGACACAAATAAAGAATAAATATATCCAGGATTTAAGTAACTTGTCTGCAACACAAATGACCTAGTATTTCGTATGGAAAACCATCAGGAAACTAAAAAGACCTCAAGTATCGATTTCAACAATTAACGATCAGAACGGTAAATGGACCAGAAGCAGTAAACAAGGCCTTGGTATTTGCACCTATACTCACCTAACAACTGTTTTTAAACCACATGAACCCCCATGCACCTCAACACGAAACGAATATTTTGGAATTTCTTAATACACTTTTTCAAATAGACATCCCGATCCAAAATATTAAACTTAATGGAATTGAAAAATACAATTACACGACACATTAATCCCAAGAAAACTCCAAGGTATGATTTGATGACACTGTAGTACTCGCAAGTACACAATATCATTAAGAAAATCTAACTACAGACCACGTTAACCAACTGGAAAATAAACGTCATTAAAACTAACTCAATCAAGTAACATTCACTATAAATAGAAATACTTGCCCCACAGTTATGTTAAGCAATTAACAGCTGATACAGACAGATGATGTACTATCTCGGAATACATATAGACCGACGACTAACTTGGGAAAAACATATCTTCACAAAACGGAGTCAACTTGGTTTTCTCAGTTAACAATGGAAAACAAACTGCTACTATACAAGATTGTGAGGCAAGTAATTTAAACTTGGAAATCTTACAGCGTTTCTAGAAGAAATGTTTAATGGCTTTTGGTACGCCTCTAATGGCATAATTGCTCAAGATTTATAAATTCCTTTGGGTCAAGAAAAAGTTAAACAATTTAGTGCAAATTATAGTGCTAAGACTAAAGTGCATTCTAATGTATATGTATATATTGGGTTTGATTACATACATTCACAATACAACGAATATTTCATTCTACCATGTACATACTATAATCATGCAACCGCAGGTTGTCTTCCCACTCCCAGTTTCCACGCTTTTCTGTTATAGGCTACGTTCTCTTCCAAATCGCGATCTCTCATGGCTTTTCTAATCCCATCGTTCCAGGAACGCCGTGGTCTGCCTTTTTTGTTTTTTTCCCGTGGGTTTCCATGCAAATAATCGTTTCGGCCATCTGTTTTCCTCCATCCGTAGTATGTGCCCGAACCATTTTAAACTTCTCTTTTCAATCTTATCTATTATCGTTTCTGTTGCTTCCATTGTTCTTCTAATTTCGTCATTTCGTACATATTCCATGACCTTCTCGCATTTCTTCTTAGATAATCCATTTCCACAGCCATTATTTTCCGTTTATCTTCATATTTTATTGTCCATACTTCACTACCGTAACATAGCACTGTCTTTACCATGGTCTGGCCTATCCTCTTTTTATTCTTCTTACTGATATGTTTGTCCCACCATATCGCATTGAGTGTCCCTATTGCTTTGCGTGCACTTTGTATCTTTTGCTGAATCTTTTGTTTACTTATGCCATTCTATAATACAAAAAAGAGTAACACAAGAGGTCGGTAACAAGATAGGGGAAGATCAGTCTGGCTTCACTCCAGGACGATCATATATTGATAATTTGTTTACCATACAACAGCTCATAGAGAAAAAAATTAGCAAAGGAGAGGAAGTACATATGACATTCATTGATTTGAAAAAAGCGTACGACAATGTACCAAGAAATAAACTGTAGGAGACCTTAAAAACAATTGGAGTAAGCACATACTTAATTAAAAACATCCAAAAACTAAATAAAGATAATGTGACGTAAGTAAAACAACAAGATATGCTGTCGGAGCCTATTAGTACAACTAAAGGGTTACGACAAGGCTGTAGTTTATCTCCATTGCTCTTTAATATATACGTAAAAGTTGCACTCAGAAATTGGAAAAGAGCTTGTGAAGGGATGGGAATTCCAATCAATACGTCTAATCTGTTTACTTTAAATTTCGCTGACGACCAAGTTATACTACCCAGGATGCGTATGATATGGAATCCTTGCTTAGAAGACTATACAATGAATATAAAAAATGGGGACTTAAGATCAGCTTGGAAAAAACAAAATATTTAGTACTGAATTCTGAGGCACAGTTCCAAATCCTTATTAACGATGACATCAGCATAAAGCAAGTAGATAAATTCAAGTATTTAGGAACAATAGTGGACAAGAATGGCATTCTAATGTGCTCGCAAAAATAAGAGTGACATACGATGTCTTAAATGATTTAAAGCAAATGATTTAGTGCATAGGTTTAATTAAGATTAATATAAATGCGATTCACAAAATTATTATCCATGTAGAACAAATTGTAAGAATAAAAGGGATAAATAAAAATTCAATGACAACCTACTTGTTATTCATCGAAGAAATCAATGACATTACAAATAATGTTTTGTGCTTCGGAATTAACAGTTTTTCGGGTTTTGCTTTTTATAGATTAAAACTGTAATACAAAAAATTACTTTAATTGATAATTATTACTAATTTTGTTTTATAAATTAAATAGAAACGATTTTAGTAAAAATACTTACCAAATGTTGTAAAGGTAAATTAAAATGAATTGTTTTAAAAAACAAATTTGTACACAGACAAAACAAAAATTCAAATATAAAAGCAAAAAATAATATGAAAAGTCAAAATAACAACGTAAATAGAAACCAAAATGTCAACAAAATAAACGTACTTTAACGAATCGACACGGTTGGTCGACACAATTTGTCGTTTAAATTAAACAATTATTTGATTATATTTGGTCGTTTTAAGCAATTCTTAGCAACGATATTAGATTTGGGTAGTTATTCAAAAACGTAATGAAAAACTTTTTTAAAATTGACATCTTTGTAAAAAAACAAAGCTATCGTATTACATACGAATGTTATCGCTTTTTCAGAAAATTAAAAAAAATTATAACATTTTTAAATTGAAAGCGTATCAGTTTACTCATGAACGCCTATAAGGAATTTGGGGGTAAACGTGCTTAAAAAACTTGAGTTGCAACGAAATATAAAATATTGTATTTTATTACATGTGCGTAAGGGACAGTTATTACGTTTATTAAGTCATATTTGTGCTATAAAACTTATTGTCTAAGAGAAATAAACCATTTAGTATTTTATTGTTGAAGCTTCAAATGTTCGCAATTATTTACTTTCGTAAAAAAATGTAATTTTTGTTGTCACAATTCATAAAGTAGAATAAATATTAATTTATTGCTATTAATCTGTGTTACAAAAATTGGGATGAAACCAACTGTAAATTTTAACTTTTTTATACAGGGTGTCCCACGAGGTACTGTACATACTGAAATGATATGTTCCTTAGGTCAATTTAAGTAGAAAACGTCCTATAAACATAGGCCCAATTCGCCATAGTTACACAGATACAAGCGTTCAAAGTTTATAACTGATCACACATTTTTTGAAAATTAATTATTCTTAGTCAACTGGGAAACAAAAGCCCAACAATATGTCATTTATTGCTTTCTTTTCTACTAATGTCACAGTCGATTTTATTAAATGAAGTGTAATTTACATGCAAAATGCCTTCTCATTTTTCTAACGAAGAGTATGCTGATATCATTTACATTTATGGATTTTGTGATAGAAATGCGAGATCTGCCATTAGGGAATATGAACGAAGATTTCCCAACAGGAGGGTGCCAAATCACCAAACCTTTTCTTCTGTGTTTCAACATGTACGGACTCATGATTCATTTCCATCAGTTTCAACAAGATCTGACCGTCCTGTGCAGTTAAATGTGAATGAGCAGGAAAACATTCTACAGATGGTTGATCGGAGTCCAGGGTTGGGTACTAGAAGAATTTCTTCTCGAACGGGACTCCCCCGTATGTCAGTATGGCAAACATTACATGATGGGCTTTTGTATCCCTATCACATACAACAGGTTCAGCATCTGGAACCTGGAGATTTTGCTGCCCGGTTAAATTTCTGCCACTGGCTACAGGTAAATCCACAATTAGTTCCATTCATTTTATTTAGCGACGAGGCGCAATTTACTAGAGATGGAGTGAACAATACACGTAATTCTCATTTGTGGTCATATCAAAATCTACATGGCACAACAGAAACTAACTTTCAGCGCAGATTTTCTGTTAACGTATGGTGTGGCATGATTGACAATCAACTTATTGGACCTTTTTTTTGAGGAACGTCTGACAGGAGAAGCATATGCTAACTTTTTGCGGAATGAATTGCTACCGCTTTTGGAAGAAGTACCTTTACTAACAAGACAAGAAATGTTTCGGCAACATGAAGAAGCTCCTCCACATTTTAGTCGGCATGTGACCGAATATCTAAATGTTGCTTACCCCAATAGGTGGATTAGGCGTCGAGGTGCGCATGCTTGGCCACCGAGATCGCCCGATCTCACACCTTTGAACTTCTATCTGTGGGGTCATGTGAAAAGTTTAGTATACGAGGTAAAAGTTAATACCAGAGCTGAACTAATACAGCGTATCCTGAATGTGTGTCAACAAACACGGAACAACCAGCAGGTGCTTCGAGCGGCTACTCGGTCCATTTTAGATCGCAGCCGTCGTTGTATTAATGCCGAAGGAGGTCATTTTTAACATTTGATGTGATTTTTTTGTTTGTTTTTTTTATGTTTGTTTTGTAGTTCGATTTTCTGTTTTCAATAATAATAATTTTCAAAAAATGTGTGAGCTATTATACACTTTGAACGCTTGTATCTATGTAACTATGGCGAATTGGACCTATGTTTATAGGACGTTTTCTACTTAAATTGACCTAAAGAACATACCATTTCAGTATGTACAGTACCTCGTGGGACAACCTGTATACCTACATGGTGACTGAAATTTGAGTTCCAACGTGGGGATCTCGCTTATCATGAGATATAGAAACTCGGTTAAATGTAGGCATATATCTGCTAACAATTGGTTAGCTTGAACGGTTCATTCGTAATTTGAAAAAACAGAAAATTGCGAATACTTCCTTTTTTGCGATCGTTTTGAAAAATAGACATATTTGCAAAGCAACTTTAAAAGGCGCATAGTAGTACAAACATGAACGACGACATCTCAGCAAATGAAAGACATACAAACGATAATACGAAAACTTGTCAAAGAAGAAACGACAAAAACATTGAAATTAGGCTATCAGAAGATGATATGTGACAACGACATTTGGATCTGGAACAGAAAAACTCAAAAATTAGAAAAGTGCTACAAAGAACAAAGTAAATCAGCCCAAGAACCATCAAAAAACGACTAAAAGAGAAATGTACACGAGGACATAAAAGGAATACGACAGACGCAATGAATATGGAAATAAATAAGAATAATTGGCATAGAATAGGAACATGGAACATTAGGGGTATAAATTGCAAAGAAAAAATAAAAAATATCAAATAGAAATACTAGCAATTACAGAGACAAAGAAAATGGGAATAGGAAGAAGAATAATGGAAAAATAACGCTCGTTTTACAGCGGACTAGAAATGAATAAAACAGCCGAGGCAGAAGTAGGCTGTGTGATAAGCCCGACGTATATGGAAAAACCAGCGGAATGGAAAGAAGAATAATGAAAATAACATTTTCACAAAGTAACAGGTAAAAATTGAATGTAATAATAGTGTATGGACCAGGTGAAAATGACACGGCGAATGTAAAGGAACCTGAGCTTCAAATGATGTATGACGAAACAAACAACGATTCGACCATAATCACTGGAGATTTTAATGGCAGAATAGGGAATGACATCACAAAAGAAGTAACCGGTAGCTATAGAGCAAACAGAGAAAATACAAAAGACACTAATATATGTTTGCACACGTAATCTCTTCTATCAACATAAGGTTGGTCACAAATACACTAGGGAAGAACTAGAAAAAAATGAAAAATCAATTATAGACTATATTATCACAGAGAAAACAAGTAGAAAAATTATGCAAGATGTAAGAGTATATAGGGGTATCTAAGTAACGACAGATCACTACTTGCTAGTGACAAAAAAAATAATGAGATAAAGAAATGAAACCAAATGGAATTGGAAAATTAAAGAATGGGAAAGCACTAGGAGTAGATGGGTTAAAATCAGAATTATTGAAATGTATGAGAGAAGATGAAACAATAATTCTACATGAAATTGTTAGTGAAGCATGGGCAACTTTAACAATACCCAAAGACTGGACAGCTGTAATAGTACCAATTTTCATAAAGGGAAATACGATGAATTGTTCAAATTAGCGTGGAGTTTCATTGCTTTGCAAAGTCAGTAAGATATACGAGACAATTCTACAAGCAAGACTTAGAAATGAAGTAGAAGATACGCTGCAAAACCATAAAGCGGATTTAGATCAGGACACTGCACCCAAGACCATATTTTCACAATTAGAAATATAATAGAAAAATACTTATTCTACAATAAAAAAGTGGACATATGTTTGGTTGACCTGGAAAAGACATTTGACAAAATATAAGGGACGTGCTACAAAAAAATTATATTGCTAGTAATTTGATAAAAGCTAATTAATCAATATATGAAAACACGGAATATATAGTCAGAAAAGACCAAAAGTTTTAGAACATCAAAGGGCGTTAGACAAGGAGACAAGTTTATTTCACTGCTCACATTTATAGACAAAATCCTCAGAAATATCGTTATTGAGGTAATGGAACTCATCGTATTGTACGAGAGTATCACACTCATCTGAAATTTGCCGATGACATAACACTGATAGCAAGGAACAAAGAAGAATTACAAGAAATGTTGGAAGAATTGAACGAGGTATCAAAACAGATAGGAATAAAAATAATCACTCAGAAAACAAAATACTTATCATATGACACAGAAGAACAACAAGAAATTGATTTAGATGGTAAAGCAATAGAAAAAGTGAATACATTCGTATATCTAGGGCAGAAATTCCAAATCTTAAAAAACAACTTAACAGCAGACCTAGATAGAAGAGTCTTATTGGCGTGGTCAGCGTTAGGAAAACTGAATAACATACTATGGCAGACATACCAAATACGTTAAAAGTAATGACCTTTAATCAATACGTGCTGCCAGTCCTAACTTATGACACTGAAACGTGGGCTCTAAACAAAAGCATCATACATAGTCTCTAAGTAACGCAAAGAGCAATGGAGAGAAGAATCCTGAACATCAAATTACGCAACCATATACCTAACACTGAGATACGTAGAAGATCAAAAGTGGTTGACGTAGTGGAACGTCTCTGTTTCCTAAGATGGAACTGGGCAAGACACATAGGAAGAATGGAAGAGGATAGATGGACGCGTAAAATTATAGAATCGAGACCTCAAGAAAACAAGACATCTAGAGGAAGGACCACAAACCAGGTGGACGAATGACATCAAGAAGATGTTAGGACACGATTGGATGAGGAAAACACATATCCGAGAAGAGTGGAAAAACCTAAGGTAGGCTTACATCCGACGATGGATGGAATAGGCTGTAGAAGAAGAAGAAGAAGATCACACCCAACACCTTAAAAACTCTTTCCTGCTAGATGGATGAAAACAAATGGACTAGTTGCTTGGCCTGTTAGGACTTCCGGTCTAAACCCTTTATGATGATATCTCAAAAATATTTTCTCTAGCCATTTTTACGTGTAATAAATGCCATTCTCCGGAGAATAATACAACGTTTTGTAGAAAACTTAGTTAAGAAACGTCTACGATTGTGTATTGCAGAAAGTTTTTGAACATTTATTTTAAATGTGGCGCTATTTATCATATTGACTTAAATTGTCCAAAATAGCAAAATATCGGTCTCACGATTGTATTGTAAAAACGATTAAAAACTGCATCTAAAACATTTGCTTTTATAACGGTTTTAGAAAAATAAAGTCAATCCGTTTATGTGCTCTTATATCGTGCCCATAAGAAAAAATAAACTGTGTTTGTAAAATAAAATCGAATCAACTTAAAAAGAAATGCAGATCAGTATGGCAGATTTTCGAAATTCGTAATTTTCATTTTTTTTTAATTTGTTTAGCAGATAATGAATCACCGTTCAATTTAGCATTTTCTTCTTTTAATCGAGTTTATATCTCTTGTAATATTCGAGATCCCCATGTTGGAACTCGAAACATATTTTATAATAGTTCTTCACGTATGCAATGTATGTCCTCGCTTTTTATTTGACAAGCCTCGTAATTTCTTATAAAATTATTACAGGAATAATTTCGCAACGTTCACGTACTATTTATGAAAAAAATTTACTACAATTTCGTGTAATAAAAATTAAATTGAAGACGTATTCAGACGTGTTCAGATAAAATGGAATAAAAATTTGTAAAGTCTTTATACCATTTATTCTTCAAGAAAAAGGGCGTGTTCAAAATAAATCTTTATAAACAATAATAAGAAATTATGTTTAGCTGTTCCACTGTTACTAATATAGTTGTTTCAATCGTCAAAATATTTATTTTTTTAGTTGGTATTCTTCTCATTCTTGTCTGTTTACACAAGGCATTAATTTACATCTCTTTTGAATATTTGCACGTGGTTTGTTTTCAAATTAATCATTTACTAGCAAAATGGAGATACACATTTGTAAAATATTTGAATAATTGGTGAATGGATATTTAATTACTAAATTGTTTACTACACTGAACTACGTTTTGTCGTTCTGTGTTAGAGAAAAACCTTGCATACTTAGAAACGATTACAAAAAGTTAATTCTTGGCAATTGCAAAAAAAAATGTATTCAAAGGTATTAGTAAGACAATATTACATTTTTAGTCACACAAAGTAATAACCTCAACGTATGTTTTTTTTAATTTTTAGGCAGTTTCATTATTTTGGGAATTGTGTGGTGCAACGTATCTATTATTCTTGAACTATGGAAAATTCGACACACCCAACGACCTCTAGTCAGAAGAAGTAGCAAAGTTGATGCTAATACCAAATACTCAACTGCGGAAGAAATTTCGTTCGCAAAATTTATGACAACCGTTTGTCTTGTGTTCATTATTTGCTGGATGCCCCAAATGGTTAGTAAATAAATAGAGTTGGCGTAATTTAATCTTTTCTATTATAGATATCAATTCCCTTGGCACAATATTGGAAAGAGACTCGTTTCTATAAAGTTCTTGGAAAAATTGCAGATTTATTATTAGTCATATATTTTGCTCTGGACCCCTACGTCTATGTTCTCCAACGTTACACTAGAAGAAATCCGTGTAAGTTATTTTGTGGCAAACCCAAAAACTCCAGCAGTCGTTCTATAAGCATAAACGGAACAACCCAGACGTCGACTATTCAATTACAAAATCTGACACCAATTCTTAGAGAAAAGGTATAAGTGTAAGTGTTTAAAATAATAGAAATTCCATAACAAAATTAGTGATTCTGCATACGTAAATTGTTAAACTTTAAGAAACGTTAATATTAAATGTTGTTAGTAAAAACTCAGCTCATTCGTGCGACAACTCTAGAAAATACTGTGCATCACTTTCTTTCAGCTAATTCCATTAATTTACATTTTCGATTAACACAAAAATGAACAAACACTCACTGTGATCTCAAAGCTGTATAAGCTTTTACCATGTATTGACGTTTAATTATTTATCTTTTAAAGAAGTAATAGAGTAGTTGTATCTAATTAGTCAGTATTAACAACTCTATGTGTTTGTAGTCATTAACTAACTAAATAACAAAATTATACAATATATTCTTAATAGAATAAATATTTATAATGTGATACACCTGTACGTCCTATTTTTATATGTTTATGTACCATGTATTAGCTTAGAATGTTTGTACCAGTGCTTCATTTAGAATTAAATGACGTGTATACTTTCTTTCTCTTTTATTTAACGTCATATAATTTATGCCGGTAACTCGTTCGCAAGCCGTAAACATGAACGCGAAACTAATTGAATTTCTCGAATCAATAAAAAATGATCAAGAATCAATAAATAAAAATATGGAAGAAAATTCTTAGAAAATGAAAGAAAAACTGTCTGAAAACTCTAGAAAAAAAATTTTGAAAAAATGGAAGAAAAACTGTCCAAAAATTTTACAAATTTAAAAAGACAAATTAGCATTGAAAACCACAAGCTTTGTGAAAAGGAACAACTCTTACACAAATTCAAAATAATTACAAAATTACTATCGGCTTTAATTATCAAACTTTGCCTGGTTGCTCACAATGTCCTTTTGCTTTAACTAAAAGTAAAAAAATTATTCGCATATTGAAAATTGGGTGACTAGAAGAGAACTTTCAGCAGTCGTCAAGCTCATAGAGCACTCTTATATATACTTGTATGAACTCAAGTTTTTACTAAGAATGGACCACGGTGCATTGAAATGGCTATTGCAGTTTTGTAATCCGGAAGAACAAGTGGCAAGATGAATTGAGAGGTTAGAAGAGGATGGCTACGACACAGAATCACCGTGCCAGAAGCAATTATGGGAACGCTGATGCTTTGCCAAGGAGACCATGTCTGGCAGATTGTAAGCCATTGCTCACCACTAGAAGAAAAGATTGAAATTCTCCGAGGAACTGTCAATTACGAGTGGGAACCTGAGCAGTTGCGTCGTAAACAAAAATAAATACATTTTGGTGGCGATGAATTACTTTAGGAAATAGACGGGGGCTTACGCCATGCCAAATCAAGAGGCGGCAACAGTAGCAGACGTTTTGGTAAAAGAATTTTTCTGCCGATTTCAAGTTTTCTTAGAATTATATTCCGAGCAAGACCGTAACTTTGAGTCTGGTTTATTTCAACCAGACCACGACCTATTCTATCGGTGCCGCGCCCAGCTTTCTGTTCTAGAACATAACAGTCTTAAAAAGATGGAAGTAAATTTTATCCGCGGACAATGTTTATAAATCTCCAGTGATAGTCATACATAAATTATTTGTAAGTTTTTTAAACATCATTAAATATAGATTTTATTAGTGGTAGTTGTATTGTACTTTAGTTTATTAAAAATTAGTTACATTTATAATAATTGCATAAACAATAATTTTAGCAATTATGCAAAATACTAATAAATTTTCTTCTTTCATTTTATTTAAACATTTTTATTTCGCCACATGCGCGTAAATAAATCTACAAAAATATTCTTTCGTGATTGTTTTTTGAGTAAAGTAAAAATACAGTACCTGAGCTTCATCCGCTGTCTTGCGTAATTTTATAGCTTTTGCACGTACTTCTGCAGCTTGTTCAAATAACGTAGCCGTTCCAATGTTATTTTCCATAATTTCATTCGCAAGCTCAATAGCTATTTTTATCAGTCTTTCGTCAGAACGACTCTCCAGCATAAACACAATGATATCAAGAGTAGTCTAAAAAAATGATGAATAAAAGTGAGTTAGGGTTAAACTGTAAAGCATACCAAAATGGTTTGTTTAATATTTACAATCGTTGTATTGAAACTAGTACTAGAATACTGTTTTGTAGTCCATTTGTTCAGAAACTTTATAACCACGTCTTTACAGCACTCTACAAGGATATCAAAACATTCACCAGATTGAATTCCATCGATAAAATTATGTCTTAATAAAGAAAAAACGCATACTGTGTAGCCATAGATAATAGATATATCTTTTACATTTGCGTTGGTATTTAGAAGTTTTTCGACTAATTTACGCCATTTATTAAATATGTCCTCTATGAAAGTCTTGACGTCTTGCGAAAATAATGTTTTGTGAAGTAATATAAGATGTACGCAAAGAGCGCCTTTCTTAGTAGATACTTGATCGTGTCCCTGTTCTAAAAACTTGAAAGCGGTGATTTGAAGTGTTTGCATATAAGTCGAATTACAAGGACCGTTCATAACGTACCATTTTTCTAAAAATGATATAAGTTCTGTGTACACTGTTTTTGAAACCAAAAATTTTTTTATTATTTTTTGGTATACTTGTTCTTTATTATAAAAAAAGTTATTTATTTTCAATAAGTGATTATAAAAAGGCGATTTTCCGCAACCGTACCGCTGACTTTCATCAAGCTCATAAAGCGTCGTTAAATAACTAGAGTCTTGGGCAAAAGCGTACTGTGCAAGAATAAAAATTTGATCTCCAATCACAATTTTCTCTAAGACGTTACTAAGAAGAGCGGTCATGCTAAACTGGTACAACCAAACTGAAAATTTTACAAAGTCTTCTAAATGCATTTTTTCGCGCGTTTCGTATTTTAATATATTATTTGCTTTTAAGATTAGATGAGAAAAAAAGCAATTTAAGTCGTCTAGGCAAAGATGGTCTGTAAAACATGCTACTTTTTCTAAGTAGTATTTGACATTTTTGATGTGCCAGTTTGTCAATTCTGCGTCTATATGATGAAATGTACAAAGAGCCTTAAAAGTGAAACGTTGGATTATTTCATCAGACGTTTGAAGTAATTGATCAATGTCCTCTTTATAATCCAATATGTTAAGGCAGCCATCTTGAACAGAATAAAAAAGAGTAAGCGATGCGAAGTAAGTTAACAGTTTTTGTCGAGCGTTTTTGTAAACCAACGAGCCAAAGCATTTAATTCCTAGCGAAACACATTCCGAAAAAGCCAATGCGAATATTTCCCTAAAACAATTAACATTTGTTAAAAGTTAAAAAATTTGTAACCAAGAACAAAGCTTGACAATAAAATACAAAATAAAGCCGACACAAATAGTAGACTACTACATAGAAGAAATAGAAGAACTTACTTTGCATCTTCGAAGCTGGGACTATATATAATATTTTCCAGAAAACCTTCATTCCAAGTTTTAAAACTCATATGCTTTGTGGACGCTTTAATGATATTTAATACATAATGAGTAACGGAAGAATCGAACATCATTACTGCTAAACGTGGCGCTGCTTTGCTCAAGAAAAAATCCAGAGGAATGTGTTTTGGCCAGTTATTGACCAAATGAATAATAATAGCGCAGTCACCTTGACACCAAGTTGAGTATTCGTTAATTTTATCAAATAAACGAATTTTTCTATTTGTTTTCATATTTCGAATGATGTATTCCGCTAGATCGTTGGCACATATCTCAGGTTCTTTGAAGCACGTTTGATTCAAGTAAGGGTAAATGCTACACAAAATCGTTTTTTGGTCGGTTTTCATCATTTTACATTTCTTCACTAATCCACATAAGGTGTGCAAATAATATTCGCTGAACGGGCAATTTGGTAACAGCGTGAGAGTCAATAGTATAAGTTTAGATATGTTTAAAACAATCTCTTGGTCTAACAAATTGCTTTCTAAAGAACGCAATAGTAACGATATGGATGCTACAACTATAGTTTTTAATATGTGTTTACTTATGACCCGAAGCTGTATCTCAGCTAAGTCTAATTTTAAAACAATGATTGATTTGCATTCAGAAAGATCTTCCAACATCAATCTCAGTGCTTCAAATGTTTGAAGATTATTTTCTTTCGATAGAAAATGAATTGCGTTAACTAAGTATTCTGATATTATGTGTATAATGCAGGAATCAAACGTTTTGCAGTAGTGTGTTAAGGAAACACATTGAATTATTCCTTTCGCCGTGCACACCTGTACATCTAAATCTTTTCCGCTCAAGGTTTCTTTCCATTTAAGAGAGGGCTGCAACAAAAACATTTACTAGAATTGATCAAACTTGTTAGTTTTTGGGTGATAAAACGATAGTCTGCTAATACTCACCATGTGTCGCAAAAACCTAAGAATCTGAAAGTTTTGAGAATCTTTTAAAGATTTACGTGATGTCATCTTTAGCTCGTCTACAAAGCATTAAACAAAAACTATTTTCTGCATTTTACATTTTTAACAATAAAAACACTTATTACAATTGCAAAAAAACTTTCCTCGTTGCGGATTGTATTCAATATAACTGCAAAAAAACCGTTTTTTCATTAATTAAAACTAACCAAAACTACCAAATAAAAATTACTGTTTACTTACCATAGCTAGAATTGATTTCATTCGTAAATCATTTTTATTGATTAATTACTTGCGACAATATATTTGTGTCAATCAATCGCGAGTCTTAACTACGTGTAGAGGTACAGTGAGTGAAATCACGTGTGTGCCGTAATCGGCAAAGAAGAATCGTATGTATCTATGTAGATTTTTCTTTAAGCATTTCTTTCGATATAGCTTCCGCTAAAAAAGTACGAAAATGAGTAATTGAGGAATTACTCATTCTCCCAATTTTTTTTAACTAATACAAAAACGTACGAAACACATCAAATTTTTCTAACATATCTAAACAACTACAAACTCAAAATTTTAGTTAAAATATGGTATTTTTAATTACACCGGTTCCTAAAAAACCCTTATTATCACTAGTCATTGTTATTGTTAAAAATGTTGAAGTCATGACTCATAATGAAACTATAAGATTTAAAAGATAAATATGAATAAACATTTAGATTCAAGTTGCTTGTAATGAAAACACCTGAATCTATCGACAAGTATTTTTTCGAGTTATCATATCGTTACTGTAGGCGTTGTTTATATTTCTACAACCTGTTATCTGCGAACGTTGTTAGAAATTGCGTTTTTGGTCTTTCCAAAAATATTTTTCAGAACAAAAGTTAAAAAAAAAAAATTAGTAATAATTAAACTTGGTTTTTGTCAAAGCTTGTAGTATGACCCCGAAATGTAAAAGCATTTGTACTTGCTACTGTCGTATCTTAAATTTCAATGTTTTGTTTCAGTCAGTTTTCCTTTCGCAGACCCAGTGCTATACTTTGTCTGTTTCACGTTCAATAAATTCTTCTAATCAAAGTTACACACTAACACGGTTTTCAGTTGACCTCGTCGTAGCGATGGTTTTGTTCAATTGGTTTTTGTATATTAAGTAAATGGTTTATTTTTATTTAAGCATTAAAAAAAAGCATTTAATAGAATAAAAAAGTCTACTTAGAAACACTTTTTTTATAAAACGTTTTGGTTTAACTTTCTTTTTATTAGAAAATTCTGTTAAATTAAGTTGTTAGTTTAAGAACTGCACATTCTTTCCAAGTAAGGGAGACCGGTGATACGGTGATAGTTGGCACACTTTTTATATATTTATTTTTTTTAGAATTTTTTTGCAATCTATCGTTAAATATTTTTTTAAGAATAATAATAATAAGACTGGATGTTCCTTTGAGCATGTCTAACATTAAGTTGAACAAACTCCAAAAATTGCGCTTCTTGCATTCAGTTGGCTGAACCGGGACTTTTAACATGTGTACAATGTAAAAAAATGGTTCTTAAAATAGACACGTGGGAAAATAATAAATGGAGGAATTTAGTCACCTATTGTTGAAACTGATATGGCCATAGTAACTAAAATACCTCTCTCAGTCGAACTCTTCCGAGCAACAACACGATCCAGCGTTTGAACGGTGGCGATACCAGTTTCGTCCATATATCCTGTAAGAAAACAAAATGAAATACTGTATAAAAGCTTTTGCGGTTGTTATTTTTATGATTATAAGCGACTTTTGGCTTAGACCGCGTCGTAGTAAAACACCCAAACTTAGGCTTGGTCCTAGTCTCTTCTTAAGAGCCAAAACAAGAAGTAGAACTTGGCCTTTGCCGTATTGTCGTTGGTGAACCCAAACAACGTTTCCCAAGACATTGCAGCTTGCATTTTCAGAGTGGTAAATGTCACTGAAAGAAAAAGTGTAAATGACGATACTTATACCAATAGCGATTAGCGTGATTAACGGACCTTATCTTTCCGTTAGCGCTTGACTGACTTCGTTATTACTCGGAGTAACTGTTTGTGTCCTTACTAAGGAGGTCGATCTCTGTCTTAAACCATTGAGGTAAACAAACGAGTAGTAATAGTGACATAGTGATAAGTACAATTATTAATTATTATTTATTATGTAAGGACATTAGAATATTCGAGCATAAGTTGTATCGGTGAAATAATATTTGTTTAGCTAAGCGGGGCGGCGGCGGTAGACTGCTGACTGTGCTGCACTTGGAATTGTTTTGGTTCATGATACCGATATGCGTTAAGTGTTGATGCATAAACAATAGCATGTATAGTTCGTCTTTCACGATTTAGTAAATCCAGCAAGCATAAAGACGCCGCAAAGATTAGTAGATTAATTTACATACAGTTTACATTAACATTCTAAAAGAACTTTTTATAAAGGAAGCAGGACTTGAAACTTAAAAATAATGTAACGTATCGGAAATGGTGACTCATTATTCCGAACAATCTAGATGTATGAATCATAATTACGATGTTTCGGTAGACGCAGGCAGCAGCTTACGTAAATTATTAGCCATCAAACTTCTAGAAGATTCGGGAAGGGTTGCTTGCGTCATCGGTACCTATATAAGTAACGCTGCAACGCACGATGAATTCATGGGATTAGTACTTGTGACACCTCTTTAGCTCACAGTGACTGTATGTAAAGGTTTGTAGGCTACAAGCATTCTTTGAAGGCCGGAGATATTCATAAGGAGCTAACCATACAACATGAAGAAATGATAATACAGAAACGAGATTATATGATAAAATTAATCGACATGATTTTACACTTGACACGTCAAGGGCTGCCACTCCGAGGACACCGAGAAGACGCAACATCTACTAACCGAGGAAGTTTTCTGGAGTTGGGTGAACTTATGGCAAAACATGACACGATTTTTCGATGCATCTAAACAGACATATCAGTTATTGCAGTTCCAAAATACAAAATGAAATAATAAGCATCGCATCTCAACTTGTTATTGAACAGATTGTAGAAGAAGTGCGGCAATGTGGTTTTTTTCGATAATGGTTGATGAAGCTAAGTAATACAAACAAAAACAATTGTCCGTGGCAATCAGATATACCGTAGGCTTGGAAGTTAAGGAACGTTTTCTTGGTTTCGTAGATTGTTCTGCTTCTAGAGATGCCGAAAGTTTAAAAATACTTTAAAAAGTATCTAAGTAAATTCAGTTTGTTGGATAGCGCCATATTAATTGTCCAATCTTATGATGGAGCCAGTGTTATGTCTGGGAAACACCAAGGACTGCAAGCCGAAATAAGGGAGGATCATCCACAAGCTATTTACTTTCATTGCTTGGCACACAGGGTGAACTTGGTAATTGTCAACAGTTGTGCTAAAGTGTCTACTGCAGCTGCATTTTTCAACACTCTGGAGGCAATATACGTCCACTTTTCTCAACCCGGTCATCACTCTCATCTCATAAACGCCCGTGATGCTCTAGGTATAAAGTCGAGGGGCGAAATGGAAAGTCTTAGCAGTACCAGGTGGAGTTGTCAATATGAAAATTGCAAATCCCTTTCGAAAAATTTGCAGCAATTTGAAATGCTCTGGATGAGGAAATTGAACAAGGGCGGAATACAGTCATCAATGATAAAGCTACAATTTATCGTTTGTTTGTTGCTCTTCCATTCAGTGTTAATGGTCGCAAATGTACTGAGTAAATATTTTCAGTGAAAAGATGCCACACTAGGTCAGGCTAGTGATATCATAGATAGCACTATAAGTAGCTTTGAAGAGAAGAGGAACAAATTTGAAGACCTGTGGAGTGAAATAGAAAAATTCTCAGGAGAAGAAGACGTTTGTTTGGAGCCTTTAAGGATTTCAAAAAAAAGGAAGCAACCAGAAAGGCTTAATGAATATCTATCTGACTCAACCCTGGGTAAATCATCTCTGATCGGCATATCTGCAGGAACTACAGCTCCCGAATACTGGAAAGTCAACATTTACAACGTGATTGGCAATATGAAAAAACAATTTGAAAATCTTCCTCTTGCAAGATCGATTGATTCCTTTATGATTTGGATCAAGCATTTGAGTTCGTCGCCAATTATCAGAGGGCCTTCAATATCGAAATCTCAACAGTTCAAGGTGAAGTTTTAGTGATGCGAAATTTATTCAAAAATAAAAAGCTTGAAATCACGTTGGAAAACCTAAAAGTTCAAGTGAAGGGGGATCTGACTCCAAATCTTTACAAATTACTACAAATTCCTATAGGCCTTCCAATCAGTTCAGCTGGTTGCGAAAGAAGTTTTTCCGCTATGAGGCGGATAAAAACATGGCTGAGAACCAGAATGGTACAAGATAGATTTAGTTAAGCAGAAATTGTCGGCTGAACAAATAAAAACAGATAGAAAACTAAAATGAGTTTGAAGTTTTTTTTATTCATACTTATATGTTATATTTCCTAAATAAAATGTGAAAACAAGAAAGTCTTTTACTTAAAGTATGTATATGACAAACCATGATGATGAAATCCAAAACCGTTTAAAATTGTAAGTGAAAACAACATTGACGTAGTTTTCATGCGCATGCATCTATAAAAAAGTGGTGTGTAGGCCCCAACAAAATTTTTATACGCAGCCTTCCCCAAAAAGAGCCCGTGGAGCCTGCCCCCCCCCCCAGAAAAATTTTGTAGTTTTGCCACTGAAGACAAGATGGGGTACTAAGCCCAATACTTTTTAAAGTGGGTAGATGACTAAGAAAATTAGCGCATCCTATAAAGACACAAAAAGCTCTCCGGTATGAATTGCAAGCTGTTTGGGATACAATAACTCAAGAAGAAATCGACCATATACTGGAATCGATGCCACGAAGAGTGAGGAAATGTGTAGCCAACACCGACGGACAAACACGTTATTAAATAAATATTTTATTCATCTTTGTTCTTTTTTTTAATTTTAATCATTTACTACCTCTGAGTAGCTAAATCTTCTTGCCAAGTTTGGTCACAAAATTCCCACTCTTTCTTGGTGTTGCAATTTCAATGTCACAGAATATTTTTTAGTTGAAAAACACTTTTAGTTTTTTTTTTAACCGTCACTACTTACACTAGCTTCCCTTGCTTCCTTCACGTTTGTCCAAGTTTCTTCCTAGCAACTCGGTTTTCTGCATTAGAAGCGACGATAAGCCGTAAGGTAGGTGTCTCGCTAAGCTACGTGCTCCCTAAGCACGTTCCGTTACCTAGCTTATCCGACCGAGTCTGACTAAACTTTCTTTGTATTTGATACATTTCTTATCCTTTTTGTGGAAAACTTGTACCAAACAAGTTTGAGTGGTGTGATACATGTTTTGGGTGAATTAGTACGTTTGAAATATCCAAGTGCTAATTTATTGATATGATATCCTTAGTAAAAAAAAATGTTTCTGAAAGCACCATCTCGCGTGACCAAGTTTAAGAAAATTTAAAATCTTAAACTTTCGCGGTTATTTTGCTTATGATTATAAGCGACTTTCGGCTTAGAACGCGAATTTAGGAAAATTGCTGGTACTGATGTTATTTTGCCTCCCTCTCCAGATGTGACACGATGTGATACTTAAATTAAAGTTGCTTCATATTATGCTCAAAACTTTGAACTTATTAAGCGCATTATCAATGAATTTGATCCAGAAGAAACTCAAAGTGTAGAAGAAGGTCAGAATGTTCTAAATAAGAAGAAAGGAATACTGAATGACTAGATTTTTGTTGAATCTAGGTTTACTTGTATATCTAAAGCTACACTAAAACTGGAAGCTAAAAGTCGTTTTTCATTTTTTGTTAAAAAACTAACTTCGGTATTGCCAAAAAATCCTGGTTACAAACAATTAAAAAATCTATCCAATAGATCGAATGCTAAAGGTTCACATAGTGCTATTTGTAATCCTAATCTAAGTATAACCAACATAACAGAATTAAATTTTTCGTTAATAAAGTATCTAAGTGTTATATGGCCCGTTTTGAAATCATCCGCCTAATCCAGTAATTATCAGTGACCAACAGAGAGACCCGCGCTTAGTAACCAATCGTAAATATTTGATGAATTCTGCATTACATACCGGTAAATCCCGCACTAACGGCGAGAGTTTTCTATATATTCTGTTTTTATAAGATTATGGTCTCTTTGAATAACATTTAACTTAAAGTAATATAGGAAAAGAAAACGTAACCTCTAAAAGTAAAGCAAACATGGTTTAAAATACAGCCCATTAGATACCTGATGGGCGATATTTTAGTCATATACAATTAAAGAAATGATTATTTGTTTTTTGATTTTTATGGGAAATGCAGAAGCATCCGAGGTAACTGGACAACAAAAATGATGGAGGAAACCCTTAAGTTACTTAGACAAAGGCGCAGTCAAAAATACGTGAAACAAGCGGACAGATTTCCAGAAAAACGACTTTGCGGGATTATTTGAAAACTGGAAATATCAATTGGCGGCTGAGCAGAAAACCCGTATTATCATTCTAGCAAGAACAAGAACAATCCACTCGCATAATAAGGCTTTCTAGTATGGTGATGCCACTCAAACCAAAGAAGTGTATTCAGCTATTGCAAGAACAATCATGCAACTACCACATTTAACGATAAAACTGAAATGGCGGATTATA
This sequence comes from Aquatica leii, assembly GCA_035610365.1. Classification (NCBI taxonomy): domain Eukaryota; kingdom Metazoa; phylum Arthropoda; class Insecta; order Coleoptera; family Lampyridae; genus Aquatica; species Aquatica leii. Next base: position 33,327,878 of record CM069439.1, read on the forward strand.
GCTGTTACAACTTATGCGCAGCTATCTAGAATTGTCAAAAAGAAAACACGACACGAGCCAAAAATTAAATCTATTTATTATAAAACAATAATTTAAAAAGCTTTCTAGCTTTATGGGTCAATATGATTTTAAGAAGTTTCTACACGAAATATTTATTTAGATGATAAAAGCTGCCACCCAACCCTCCACCATTCACAATTTGTTTTAGCTGCAAAGGGATCAAAACGTTTTCATTTTATGTCAAATGAACGCGCAGAAAACATTACGGCTGTCGCTTGTATTAGCGCTTCAGAGCAAGCAATGTTTTCATTTTCAAAGAAATTGAAAACACATTCAGTGACAATTTGCAACCAGGTGCTGTTATCGAAATGGCAGGTTAAGAAAGTATTTCTTAAGTGGATCCATGATCCATCCAGCAAACTACTAAAATATTAGTAGTAAAATTCTTATGCCAATAGACGGGTGACGAAAAGCCACCTTAGAAAAGTTTTTCAACCGGTTTAGTGACAAACTTTAACCATTGCTAATATTCAGAACGGTTTCAGGTCCACTGGTATATACCCATTCAACCCAGCAATTATTCCAGAGCAAGGGCGCCCATAAAGAGGGGCAAGAGGGGACAGGTGCCCCCCCCCCTGGGACTCGGATTCTAAGCAGTAATAATTTCTTAAATAACGATTTTTGTTTGTCGTTTCCAAGCAGCTAATGATCTTCCCCAAATTGCCCCCCCCCCCTAGAAATTACTGTATGGGTGCCCATGTTCCAGAGTGTGCATATTTACCATCTTTACTCATAAATAGAGACATATAGTGACTGTTACCTCGACGCCCCACTACCAACCCCACTGCGCAAGACTGGGGGTAAGTTTACGGCCCGGAAAGGGTTTAAAAGAAGAACCTCGAATACCCAAACTTCACTTGAGCTGCACAAGTCTAACTTTGCTTAAAGGGCACCTGAGACTGGGTGTTCGGCTTAAGTTCTGAGTATCCTGGCTGCGACGCCATTGCGACTACCGTCGTTTGTTAGCTGCAATAAGTCTACCTTTGCTTAATGGGCACCTGAGACTGGGTGTCCGGCTAACTAAAGGCATTACTACGCTCGCACTTCGTCGCTATAGTTGACGCCCGGCCCGTGCGCCTCCGCTTTTCGTAGTAGTGCTAGTGATAGTGCGTGTAGTAGAACTTATAAACATTTAATTATTAATTTAGCTGAAGTTACAACAACCTATGTACCTATATTTAATTTTAAGTTTTTCATCCGTTATAGCAGTAGTTTATTTTATCGCTTATAATACGTTCTTTTCTTATTTTGACTATTACGGTTATGTTGTCGACGCGAGTGCCGTGTTGTGCGCAAACGCGATTGTGATCAAACGACCGCTCGCGGTAACAATTGGCGCCCTGAACGTGGGGCCTTGTGGAGTTGCAACGTGCACCAAACTACACGACCCAGCTCAAGAGACTGCAATACAAAATGCCAGAAACCCGAAGCTCGAAGACAGAAACCGGTCTGAATGCCGGCCAACCATCCAGGGGCGCCCAACCAACATCAGTAAAAAAAATTGACCAAGCGCTGATCGACTTAAAATCGGCACTTGCAAATATCAACTGCAGTACGCCACCAACCTTCACCGAGGATGCTTTGGAAAACCCCGAAAAATTCCTAGCTGACCTAGAGGAATACTTTGACGCCAACGGTCACGCCAATGGTCACAACCTCAAACATCTACTACCATCGCGCCACCGAAGATGGACGAAATTCAACACGGTTTTCCTGAACAGCACCAACCTGCGTTCCACCAGCTGATTAACACCTTCTTAAACATCATCCAACTCACGGGGCCACCGACTACCACAGCTACTACTAAACACACTTTTGACGGATACAACGCCGTTTCGCATCCCACCGTATCGCTACACGCCACACAAAAAAGTCGTGATAGCAAGAGAAATAGAAGCAATGCTGAAAGACGGCATCATCGAACACAGTTCGTCAGACTACTGCTCCCAGGTTGTCATCATTGACAAAAAAGATGGCAAACCTCGGTTCTGCGTGAATTACCGCAGACTCAACCATGTTACGCGAAACGAAAATTCGACCCTACCGGTCATTAACGAAACCTTGCGCGATTTAGGAACCGCTAAGGTGTTTACCACGTTAGATTTAAAATCTGGTTACTGGCAGATACCCCTCGACGAAAGTTCTTGACCTTTGACGACTTTTTCTACACCCGACGGTGCGGCGTACCAATTTAAAGTCATGCCATTCGGCCTCAAAAACGCTCCGGAAAGTTTCCAGAAGTTTATGACGCAAGAGGTATTTCCCGGGTACTTTCGCCACTTTGTCCTCGTGTATTTGGACGACATAGTGGTATATTCTCAGCATCATGGGACGAACACCTTTACCATCTTCGGCTCGTCATGGAGAGACTCCAACAACACGAGTTGCGATTATCGCCATCCAAATGTTGTTTTGGCGTGCAAACCATGGCCTATTTGGGCCACGCTATCACCTCCGAAGGAAACTACCCCTTGCCAGAACACGTAGAAACGTTGCAAGCCGCTCCAAGACCGACAACACGCAAACAACTTCGAAGTTTTCTGGGGTTGTGCAACTGGCTACGGTATTATGTGCCTCGAATTTCCGAAGTACAAGCATCGCTGCACGACTTGGTCGCTACAAAGAGACGGTTCGAGTGGACTGGGGTCGCCGAAAACGCGTTTCTCAAGATTAAACATGCCATGACACAGCCACTGAAACTACATCGGCCCGATTTTGCAAAACCTTTTGTGCTACAGACAGACGCCAGCGGTACAGGCATAGCCGCAGTGTTATAACAAGAGGGAGCTGCCAAACAAATTGTTAGCTACGCTAGTGCGAAACTGCGACCTCACGAAACACGGTATCATGTCAACGAACAGGAATGTTTAGCGGTAGTGTGGGCAATCCGAAAGTATCGACTGTATTTGGAAGATCGGCAGTTTGCTCTGAAAACGAACAGTCGAGCGTTGATGTGGTTAAACCAAATGAAAGATCACAAAAGCAAGTTGACTCGGTAAGCTCTGCTGTTACAAGAATTCACTTTTGACATTACCCACTGTCTAGGAAAGAACAACGAATTGCCCGATTACCTGTCGCGAAACCCCGCCAGCACCTCGCCTACAGACAGCGAAAATGATTTGGGCCGGATGCTGCCACCGGAACCCACAACAACAGCACTAGACCCAACGCCCACCGTGATGATAATTGATAGAGGCATCTTAGCCACAGAGGTAAAGCGGGCGCAGAAAGCAAGTCCGTATACACAAAGAGTCGTTCAGATGTGGGAACGAGTCACAGACCACGGTCCTAACCTCGAAGACGAGGTAGAAACCCATCGCGAATACTTGGTGGACGAGGGCTATCTCTATAAAAAACTCCGGTATGTGACGCTTTGGTACTGCCGAGGGAAATGGTAAACCATGTTATGTATATATATCACGACGATCCATCAGCCGGGCATCCGGGAGCGGAAAAAAGCACTCGAGCTATTTTACGGAACTATTTTTCGAACCATATGGGCGCCGAAATCGCTAAGTACGTGAAGGAGTGTTGGATCTGCACCGCTACCAAGCGAGGTCCCCTTCAAGACCCAGCAACCGTTCGACTAAAAGCTACTACTCTGCCGTGGGAAACAATATCTATTGACACCATGGGCCCGTACACCCCCTCCGAAGAAGGAAACCGACAAATTTTGGGTGTCACCAACGTATATAGCCGATGGACGGAAGCTTTCCCGTTAAAACATGCAGCAGCCACACAAGTGATTGCTCTGCTAGAACGAAAAATATTTCAGCGATTTGGATACCCTAAGGCCATTATCTCGGACAACGGGTCACAATTTGTGTCAGTTGCATAGAACGCTGCTCTTCGCCGTTGTGGTTGCTACCATTGGACTACGCCGGTATGCCGTTCATCCGCAAACCCAGTAGAACGGCGAAACCAAGAAATGAAGAGGGGTTGAGGATACATCTACAAGGGAAAGACCCTAAGTTATGAGACAAGGTGTTGTCTACGGTCCTTTTCAACTTACGCATCAGAAAAAACGCCGCAACTAACGTTACCCCAGCAACCGCCCTTTTTGGTCAAGACCTGAAAAGACACGGAGAATGGCAGACAAAGAATGCGAACACCAGCAGAGATACGCTAAACGAGCGTGTGGCCACTCTACACCGAAACGAACACCGATACCGAAGCCGCTACGCTAATTACGGGCTCAGTAAAACGCAATTTCAAGAAGGAGATAGGGTAATGGATTGGATTGAACGAGCCAATCTCGACTGGGCTAAGATCCACGTGCACGATCTCCGGCCTGCGCCGCCTTTACCTCAGAACCACAACGGTCTGGGAACCCCAGAAGCACCCGAGGAGCCGCCACCGGTTAGAAGAATCCCACCACGTCACCGGCCACAGCAACTCCAACACCACCTGGAACAAGAACCTCGGCCATAAACCTTTCCAAGTCGGGGGGGACTGTTACCTCGACGCCCCACTACCAACCACATTGCGCAAGACTGGGGGTAGGTTTACGGCCCGGAAAGGGTTTAAAAGAAAAACCCCGAACACTCAAACTTCACTTCAGCTGCACAAATCTAACTTTGCTTAAAGGGCACCTGAGACTGTGTGTTCGACTTAAGTTCTGGGTCTCCGCTGGCTGCGACGCCATTGCGACTACCGTCGTTTGTTAGCTGCAATAAGTCTACCTTTGCTTAATGGGCATCTGAGACTGGGTGTCCGGCTAACTAAAGGCATTACTACGCTCGCACTTCGTCGCTATAGTTGACGCCACCGGCCCGTGCGCCTCCGCTTCTCGTAGTAGTGCTAGTGGTAATGCGTGTAGTAGAACTTATAAACATTTAATTATTAATTTAGCTTAAGTTACAGCAACCTATGTACCTATATTTAATTTTAAGTTGTTCATCCGTTATAGCAGTAGTTTCTTTTATCGCTTTTATTCAATGTTAGAATTAAGTGGAAGTAATAAATCGGTTATAATCCGTCCTTTTCTTATTTTGACTATTACGGTTAAGTTGTCGACGCGAGTTCCGTGTTGTGCGCGAACGCGATTGTGATCAAACAACCCCTCGCGGTAACAGTCTGATAACGACAACATTGCGTTAAATAATTTTATAAAAAAGAAATCAAAGCGATTTTACATAATCGCATGCATATATTAATGGTTTTTTAAAGTGCATATTTAACGGAATTTTTTTAATATTTTCAACGCGTATTTGTATGCACATATTGAAGTTATATTAGTGCATCATCATCCGAAGCATAGTCATCATGCTGTTACCTTTATCCTTGCTTTTTTAAGCCCCTGTATAGTTATTATTTTTTTATTTAAAAAAATGACGCCATAACCCTCTGATGATTAAAATTTCAATTTTATATGCACGACTGTTTAATTAAAGCGTAGTAAAGGATGTATAAGATTATTATTTTGTGGCAGCAATGCAGTTTGCAGCAAATTATTTATGTACCTGTTATAGACACTTTCAAATCTATTGGACTTCTCAATTTTGTTTAGGTTAAATTTTGACTATGTCATACAAAATGTCTTCTGGAAAAAGTTCAAATAAAGCTCAAAAAGCTAAAGTAATCATAAAAAAATTGCACAAGTAATTCTAATTAAAAGTTTTTGTTTTGTAGCATATGTGGTAACAGTCTTTATGAGAATTTTATTATTTGAAAACCAGTAAAAACTGTGACTAAAGTCTATGATGTTTTACAAATCGTGACGGAAAAACAAGGTAATAATCGGTTACAAGATTTTTTGTCCCATAAAAAAATCATAATCATAATCTGGGCCAATTAAAAAAATTTTTTTTCAGCAATTGTTTCTATTATTTTTATTCGGTTGTATAAATTTGCGTTTTTTAAATATTCTTGGGTTTTTAACTAATGCTGCAAAATAGAATGTATTTTTGCTGCACTTATACATAGTAACATAAATCACCATTAGATTGAAAACAGTAGCAAAAAAACTATACAAATCCTTAAACATTCATTTTTTTATACTAACGCTTTTTGTCAGCAATTCTAATTTTAAAAAAATTACTTGGTCTATACACTTACCAAACGAATTCGTTTAGAAAACGATGGGCTGAAAAATGATTACAATGTACTTAAAATTACTAAGAAGCAATATATATTCTTACATCAATGTACATTTACTTAAAATTTTCAATTAGTTTAGATTACATATCAATATATTACGATTATTCTACTAAATTTTAACAATACTGCATCGCTTACCCTAAATAAATAATAAATAAATAGAGTACTAAAAATACTGAGCCATTTATGACGTCAAATAAAAAAAACTGATTTATAAATAAAGTATAAGTTAGAAAAACGGCTTAGCCGATGATAAATAATTAAGATAAATAAATTAATATACGGGTCAAAGGAAAATTGCACTTGTACCTAAAACGTGCCCTTTAGCGCCTTATATGTAAATGGATAGATGATCGATACTAAATGAACAGATTTTTCCATATTATGCTTTCTATATAATTATTTTACAACGATTTTTTAACGCATTTTGTAATTATATAACATTTCTACACGCTTAATTACAAAGCAATAACCAAAATGAACACGAGAAATCTGGAAGACCACGAGAAACGTAATTGTAAAAATCCGAAAACTAAAGCGGTTAGTTTTCAAAACTTAACAGTTTATCGTTTTAATACTTTGTTATACTTCGGATGTCGATGTTTGTGAACTGGCTTGCATTTTTGCTCGAAGTGTGGGGACGTCGTCTTCGATTTTTATAAGCAGACGAATTTTCTATAACCAGAACTTATAATAACCGCGACAAAAATTAATATAATCACCGTGTCTCGATCTCCTGGAGTGCAGTACCAAATATACACCATATAACCTGGAATACACAACATCGATGTAAGCGCTGTGAACCATCCAAAAAGATGCGCCCATAGTGGAAATTCGTAATTAAGGTATTTCACCGGAGTCCATTGAACCAAATTAAATATGAACACTCCCTTAAAATCGACGATAAAATGATATATTTAAAGTGGAAAATACTTACGATACAAATCAGAGGAGTCGTGACTGTCCAGCAAAACTTCCACCATTTCATAGGATAGTACCCAATCATTTCTTTTATTCCATCGTAAAATCTGTTTACGCCAAAAGCCCAAGAAATTGCAATGCATTCGAAAAAAATCAAAAATAGTAAACAGAACCCGCTTACGGCGTACGAATCTAATATTTGGAACACGTACATTCCGCCCTAAGAAAAAAATCCATGGTTTTTCCAACATTAACTAATTTAATTTACCTGAGAAATACACGAAAGTCCAACTAGGTACGATAAAAAGCACACGAAAGCAATGAATATTTCTTTTTTAGGCCGTAAAAGCTTTGGCCATTCATCGATGACGGCCGTAATAAATCCTTCCATTGTGCAAAACTGCGAATCCAAACCTATTAATAGAATCATAAAGAAAAACAAACACGCCCATAAAGGTGACCCAGGCAATTGCAGCACCGCGGATGGATACGCCAAAAACGCCAACCCAGGACCTACGACAGGTAACAATAAACGCGTAATCTAAAACACATTTTGATAATTACCAGAAGCCGCTACTTCGTTGACAGGTTTCTGTTGTTCGTGGGCCATGAATCCAACAACAGAAAAAATGACAAACCCTGCAAACATACTGGTACTTGAATTAACGGTACACACGATCAAGGCGTCTCTGCAAAAACTTTTTTATTTTGTCTCTTTACGTATTGATTACTTACTTATAGACGTTATTAGTAAATTTATTATAACTGCCAAGCGCCACAAGAGTACCTAATCCAAGACCGTACGAGAAAAATATCTGCGTAACGGCGTCGATCCAAACTTCCGATTCTTTCAGTTTTGATATATCGGGCATTACGTAAAATTTAATGCCGTCTACGGCCCCAGGTAACGTTACACCACGAATTAGTAAAATCGTTAAAAGTACGTAAGGAAACAATGCGGTAAAGTACACTACTTTTCCGGTCCACTTGACACCTTTCCAAATACAAAAGTAGCAAAGCACCCAAACGAGAAGAAGCGTTCCGGCCAATTCCCAGCGGATGTTACCTATATGTTCGATTCCGTCGGATATCATAAGAGCCCGCCGCCTGCGCAAAAATAGTTACATCTTAAAATGACCATGTTATTACTTACTCCCAGAATTCTTTAACAGGATCGGTTAATTCGTTTGCGCTGATATTGTAATTATTAACGGTGCACACTTTTGAGGAATTAGCGTAATCGGTAAAGCAAAACATGGACGTACGATCGTAAGGATTTATGCAACTTTTCGTATTCCATTCATTGTTACACGTTCTCCAAGGAACGTCTGTAAAGTTTAAAGGAGTCAAATTATTCGGATATATCTTAAAACGTACCTGAGCGCAGCGACATGAAAAAGTAAAAAATGGCCCAAGCTAAGATTACGATGTAATAAATGTTCATCCAACAAGACATTACAGCCGCCGCGTAACCAATTCCTAAAAATATCGAAATAACGATTTTTCGGTATGTCAAATTACGTACCTTTAAATATTGGCGCAATTTTAAAAACGCCGAGTCCGCCTATTGTCATCATTTGTCCCAAAGCGAGTTCCATGAAAAACATAGGAATTCCGGCAAGAAAAAGCGTAATAAAATAAGGAACGAGAAAAGCGCCTCCACCATTTTTATAACATAAGTAAGGAAATCTCCATACGTTACCAAGACCAATAGCTAAACCTACTACGGATAATATAAAATCAAGTTTAGTAGCCCAGGTTCCTCTTTCTGGAAGTGTATTCGTTTTTTTAACAATTTGGGCTTGTGCAGCCGAGTTAGGAAAAGTTTTCATCGATAACATTTCGATTTCTTCTTCAGCATGTTTGTTTAAGTTTAAAGTATTTTCTAAGCAATCTGGCGTGCCATCGTTTCCCTCAGCCATCTTAGAATGAACAGCAATCGTAGATGAAGAATTAAGATAGAGTCAGCTCATTACATATCAAATGCCACCTGAAAGAATGCCTTTGATAATAAATTATCAACTATAGATTTTTGTCGTTTAAAAGTACTGATATGTTAAAGCTCGGATGGTTGAGTTTTAAGAAGTTATAACCCTCGCATAGGAAACATTTAAATCTTCAACTCGGCTGCAAAAAACAGTTCGGTCTCACTTAATTATATCCGAACTGAGACTTAATTGTAGAATTTATAACGCGTCGATGATCATGTTCAAACAATTTTGCATAAAATGCTTGTATAGAGTGCGTCAGAGTTTTATACATGAATCGATATGTAGCTAACGATTAGCAAAATTATAAATAGTTAGAGATCGCGACAGACCGCGCTTATTATTTAGAAGTATATTTAGGGCACTAATATACAATAAACGGGCATTTCCGGCAAAGCACAATGTATACACGTATACGGCATTGTCCATATCACATGCAGCAGCTCCCTAAATCGTGCTTGCAAAATTAATATCATGATACAGTGGGAAGCTTTACGGATACGTCCGATTAATGAGGCACTTTTAAAAACTTCGCACTCTCAAAGCTTTTCTAATTCGCAAATCTTTTTCCAACAAATTTTTCAAATATAGCGGAAAATAAAAATTTTGACGAAAGAATTTTAAAAAACACTGTTTTTCTAAAAAAATCCTTTTCAATTGGCCGTTGCACATTTGGGCATTAAAAACACTGTAATATTTACCGGTGTAAATCCACGTGATAAATCGAATCCGTGCCACTTCACCCAAATAGTTAAAACCAGGAACACTAGCACAAAGAGTACTTAACTCGAAGGGCGGTAGACCACTGAGCTTTGCAAGTCTATTCAACCATTTGGCGGTTGGATGCTGCAATCATCCTCTCGTTATCTATGGCCCACCAATCATACACCTATATTGCAAATACAGAGGGGGAAATTTAAACTATTTTGAGAACTTGCGTGTTGAAATTGCCACTTTGTTTAACTCTTTTTGTAATAAAACTTATCAATTAGCAATCTAGAGTACACATACAGTCTCCTCGCCAACGAGTTTTGTTAATCAAGTTTTCGCAAAATAAAATATACTTACGCTTTACAATTATTTTGTCAATAACGTAAGGGTCCTTAAACGGACACCCAAGAATCATTCAGTTTCTGATGGTTGTTCGATTGCATTAAAAGCTCTACGTGTCAAACTTGCTTTTATGCGCCTCTTGTCACTATTTTCGCAACTCAACAATACGATCTGATATGATGCGTACTGTTAATAATAAATCGAAATCGCCCTTTTACGTTTCGCAGTTTTATTTTTTGCGATTTTAACAAAACCGCAATACTCTGTCTTAACAAACATCAATTCGAGCATCGTTTTTCGCATCAAAGCAGTTTTATTATCCTCATTTACAATTTCTTCTTATTTTTATTGTGCAAATCAATACGAATTATTTTAGCTATAAATTTTGTACCATTTATTGATTAAGAAACAATTAAAGAAATAGCTAACAGATTATCTGCAGGATGAAATGTACATATATGATCCTCAAATTCATTCTTTGAGTAAAAAAGTTTTAAGAGATCTCTATGAAGTCAATTCGCAATAGAAAAGTCAACAACAAAAATATTTTAAAGAAAAACTTGTGTTTTATTTTATAAAATTTTAATTCAAAAGATAATTTAACAATTTTTTTAAATTGTACTTGTCGAACAATTTTTGTTCTAGAATGTTTATTAATTTTAAAATCGCCTCCATTTTAAAAACTTGTGATTTAATTTTTATTTAACAACAAGCATAAGAAACCAATAACAACTAAAGTATGTGTAAATGCAATTCAAGAGTATTGAGTGTTGTTAAAATTGGCATCACCAAGATCAATGCTTAAATGTACAAGACTAAGATCAAACTGCAAACGCTTGCAAATCAAAAAAAAATATTTATTTTAAATTACTCTTTTCATTAAAATAAAATATTATTAAAAAATGCAAATAATTTATATAAAATCGACTTTTATAAATTGTATTTTAATGTTTTTATAAATGTTTTTTTGAAAATACCAAATTCTTTGTATAGTTGTTACATAGATATACAAGGTGGGCTAATAGTGTATCTTCCTTAAACAAAATATTTAAAAAAACATCTACAAATGTTGTAGAGTCCCATTTTAAAATTGTTTTCTACTATATTTCATAATAGAACAATTAAAACTTAATTTTTTTAAATGGAACATTTTGTATCATTTTATATAATACGTTTTTGGAGGCATCTTAAAGTCTACTTTACAATGATATTAGATTATAGGCAACTTAAGTTAGTTTTTACAAAATTATAAGCAGTTCTTTTAAATTTATGACTTTATATCATTGTAAAGAGATCAAGAGGATTCCAAAAAAGTCTTAATATACAAAGAATTCTATTTAAAAAAACGTAGGTTTGTGTTATCGTAATATCATGTAATACCCTGTATAGCTAAAAATAATTTTAAAATGTAAAACTTTAAAGACCCTACAAGTTTTATAAATTTTTTTTGTTTATTATTGTGTATATTAAAAGGATATTTTACTTTTGACACACTATTGGTCCACCCAAATTTAAAAGTTTTTTAGGTATAGTATTTGCTCGAAAGTCTTCAAAAACACTATTTTGTGAAACATTTTCAAAAACAATTTTTGTTTACGAAAATCCAAAAATTTGGCTAAGATACTTTGCCAGCTAGTCCCGTGGTAATTTTTTTCTTAAACTTCTAATCAACATTATCATAATAACATTACTTCAAAGAAAGTTTCAAAATGAAAAAAAATTATAAAAATCAAAGACAAGGCCAACTTATGCAGATTTTTCAACGAATAATAATTTTGCTAAATAATAATATTTTAAAAGCTATAACAAAGAGATTGCTTGTAGACTGTATCAGTTTTTAGCTTTTGTGGTGAAATGTACTTAGAAATGTTTACTCTTTCCCAATTTTTACTTTTCTACTAATGTTCATGTATTGATTATTAAACTCTTTTACAACCTTCTAATATTGTTTAATTAATAAAAACAAATTTGTAATTACATTGTTAAAAAAATTTAGGAGCTGAGTTGATTTTATTTTGTCTTAGAAAATTACACTTTGGTGTAATATAATTATTTTCAAATTCTTAATTTAAATGTCGTAGGTGGAAATCGGGCGTAATATGACAAATTAGTTTAATCTTAATAGTCGATTAAATAATAATATTAAGATGAGACATCATTTTATTACGGGATCGTTTCATTTGTTCAACCTCTTACTAAGCAATTATATAATTGCATTTGTACCTAGAATTTTTTTAACTTTTAACTTCAAAATAAAGTGAGTTTTTATTAATTAGAAAAAGCTGGGACAATTAATTATTCAGGATAGTAACAGTTGCGGTCGAGTGGATCGTCCTTCTTTCAAAGGACAAACAAGCTAACAGAAACAGAAAGAAAGATTGCATTTATCTTTTCATGTTTAAGGTAATTGTTTATTGCCATAGATGTTTAACGCCCCGCAGCAGTATCATAGTAATTCACATAGATATCCGGTCATGTGATATGTATCCTGCCATTGTCACTTCCTTTCCCGTCGCCCTCAGAGGATGTCCCTAACTGGGAAATGACTTCTGCAGTGCGACTATCATATATTTAAATATCAGAGCTCGCGTTCTAATTACTTGACACTGACTTATGTGTTGCGATATCCTTTATTACCAAATACCTGCAAGAATTTTCTAAATTTTACGAAAAAAAATTCCACATTTTTATTACCAGTTTGAATGACTACGAAATTAAACCTAAATATTATTTGCAAATACGCGAGAAGGAAAAGGAAGTTTTTAAAAATGGTTATTAATTGATTACTAAAATATAAATTGACAAGGTATGCCAATGAAACTGTTTTTTTATATTTTTGGATAAGGGTCCAAATCCCACAGTTATTTTACAAATTATATTTTATCAAAATAACTTAAAATTTCTTAATTTTTTATTTTATGATTTAATAATTGGCAAATTTACTGACAACTGTTTTGAACCATAGTGCTGTGCATTTTGAGGCAAAATTGTCTAATTTTTAAAATAATTAAATTGCATTAATATGCACTTCTTCTACAAGATAATTTCAAATCTATTCATTTATTTTTTGATATGATTAACTCATTTTTTTAAATTACATTAAAAGTAACTGAAATTGCAAAATATCTTAAATATAAAATCTTAAAAGTCTGACAGCGTCAACAATATAAACTCTTTCAAATAAGCAATTGTTTAGATAATTCTTACACAATCTTAAAAAATGAAATGATGATGAAGAAGCTGTATCATTAGCCACCAAATTTAATTAAACACAGAAACCTTCTGGTGTTTAAATTAAGAATCAATCTTTACCTTGCGTGTTAGCGCCATGACCATAACTCTGTAAAAATAACGATTTTTTTTCATAACATTCGTTAAACCAAACCTGGATGACTTGAAACCAATTAAAAGAAATTAACTTTCAGTTGCGAGTATTAGTTGAACAAGAGAATCAACCGAACGAGACGGAATCATAAAAATTATCTGAAAATATGAGAAAAAAGTACAAAACAAATCAAAACGACTATAAAAAACATCATAAAATAAAGAGAAAAGAGAATAGCTATAGACGACTGCAGAATGTGGTGAAACCGATACCGGAAATCTACTCCAGATTAAAAAAGACGATAATACAGAGAACGCATGGCTAATGTACATAACTAAATGAGATTGCCATATTTGGAGGAAGTTAATAGCTATTGCGACGCCGCATTTTATAACAAAACATAAATACAACCTATATTTTTTATTATTTTTATCGCCAGTTCCTTATAATAGAATTCAGGTTTCCACGGAGAATCTTCGGAGAAAAAAAACAGACGTAAGAGAATATTGGAAGAATATATGTGCAAATCAATTACTTGCTGTCAAAAGCGGGAATCTACTCACCTTCGAAAGTGCACAGAGAAGTTCGATCATCAATATAACGATGGACACCCAAATTGGAAAGTTAGGAACCAGGAGTAAAACATGATCAATCCTCACACGATCACATACGAGATACAGATACAAAACACACAACAAGAAAACAGGAAAATAGAAAAAAAAACCTTAAACGACTAACAAACGAGTGCGAAATTATCAATATTACCGAAAGCACAGAAGACAAACCAAAGCTACAAAAAAAATAATACAAATAATCAATAGAACATGGTATATTAGTACACAGTTGGCAAAAAAAATCAACAAAAGTAAGAAGAAAAACAACAAGACTGAGAAGAAATCAAGAAGCAAATAAAGATACACTAACGGAATCATTTGGAAACAACTATGCACGGAATTAGAACAAGACATATGGGGGAAAGCCTACAAAATATCCAAAGCCACGCACAATTGAATAGAGAAGATACTAAGCAACAGATACAGAAACCGTTCCCGAAACACTCAATTGGGAATACACAAGAGACAGAAATCAGGCAAGAAATCGCTGCAGAAGTGTTAGGAAACCTTAAAAACAAAAAAAAAAACACCGAACCGAATAATATCCTCCCAGAGATGGTACAAAAAAACATAGAAACGATAAGAAATATCCTAAACACCTTACTACAAAAATAGTATTTTCAGAATGATGGAAAGAAGCTAAACTAAAATTTTTGAAAAAATATAATAATAATAATAAATAAGGAATAAAATCGAATAGGAAAGGCCTCTCGACCATCGATGCACTTCAAAAAATATAAAAAACCTACCAAAAAGAACACCAAGCGTCAAAAAACAGGAAAGAAATTGTTACTAATAGTAACCATAGACATAAAAAAATTTCTTTAACTCAGCGCCATGGGCGGAAATAATAAAGATCCTAGAAGAAATACAAATAAAAAAGACATAGAAAGATATATAATGACGTAATAAAACGAAAAAATACAAATTAATTTAGGAGTACCACAGGGATCAATACTGGGTCTTTTACTATAGAACGTTCTATATCACAAAACTTTAAAAACTGTGAGAGAAGACGTCGAAACGAAACGATTGCGTTTGCAGATGACTTCGCAGTCATAATAAAAGATAGGAAAGCAGAAAAGCTCATAGATAAAACGGAATCGGTTCTAAAACAATAGCACAAGAATTAATCACGCTGTTAAAAAGAAGCAAAACAAAAAATATATAAATAAGACTCAACAAAGCCACAATAAAGAGCGAAAATCATCTAAAATATATGGGTGTACACTTACAAACTAACAACAGAAAACGATAAGATAAAAACTAAATATAATAATCACTACAAGAACAGGAGGACCCTTAAAATATAAACGAAAAATGTTGGCTGCCACAGTGATGTCCGCGTTGTTGTACGCAACCCCAATATAAAGCGAAACCCTAAAATATATACAAGAAACAACTAGAAACAATAAATAGAAAAATATGTTTAAGGGCAACTTCGGTAATAGAACCGCCCCAACAGTGGTCATTGAAGTAATATCCCTTCCCATAGATTTAAAAATAGAAAAAAAAGACAAGAACCACAAACACAAAAAAAAGAGAAAAAAAAGCAAGAGGAAAACTCATAGAAAAATGGCAGACAAGATGGGAATAGATAGACAAGTAATAACGGGGCACGGCGTATTTAATACATACTTAAATATTCAAAACAAAAGGAAACAATCTATGCAGCCGCTGCATTGAAGTCGACGACAGCGCTCACATTATATTCAAATGTAAAATGTGTAAAGAAGGAAGAGAGGAAGCACTAAGAAAATGCGGGGTGGAAAATAAAAATGAAAATAAAAATTCAAAGGAAATAAATCAAGAGAAGGAGGAGGAGAACGTAAACCCACTATACCACCTGATCTTGCTTGGTACAAGTCGCCATAAGAGGGATAACTTAAGTTAGGAAATGCTGCGAATAGATAGGATATTCTTGTAAGACCAGTAGAATGGGCTAAGTATAAGTGCGTGTCATGAGGGCACGTGGTGTTGCGAGTCACTTGCGTTACGACTAATCCTTGCTTCTAAGGTTAATACCAAGTCGGATCAGTATATAGATCAAGAAATAGACGAAAGGCAGAGTGTTAGTCAAGCAGCATAACAGCTAAAACCAAATTCAAATGTATAAAAATTATAATAAATTAAAATAACTCTAAATAAACATGCAATGTTATATAACGGAACTGAACTGTTACTTTGCCATCGCTGCTTGCAAAATGATAATAAACTTAACTACTATGCATAACTTATAAAATCTTAAGCTTTCGCGGTTGTTATGTTTATGATTATAAGCGACTTTCAGCTTAGACCGCGTCGTAGTAAAACACCGAGACTTAGTGTAATACCGAAGGCTTCCACGGCCGGAATCTATACTGCAACTTCGGTTACAACAAAGACACGGTCCAAACCCGGAAAACATTCTTATCTTAGTACCCAGACTTAGACTTGATCCTAGTCTCTCCATGAGACCCAAAACAAGAAGTAGAACTTGGCTTTTGCCATATTGTCGTTCGTGAACCGAAACAAACTAATGTTTCGCAAAACATTGCAGCTTGCATCTTCAGAGTGGTAAATTGGTATTTACGATAATCGCTATTGGTATAAATATCGTTACTTACACTTTTTCTTTCAGTGACATTCACCACTCTGAAGATGCAAGCTGCAATGTCTTGCGAAACGTCAGTTTGTTTCGGTTCACGAACGACAATACGGCAAAGACCAAGTTCTACTTCTTGTTTTGGCTCTCAAGGAGAGACTAGAACTAAGCCTAATCTGGGTGTTTTACTAGGACGCGGTCTAAGCCGAAAGTCGCTTATAATCATGTGCATAACTTAGCAAAGCTAAAGAAACTACTCTGGTCTCTCTTTGTAAAAAGTCTATATACATTTACATCATGCACCAGTCTAAGGATGACCTGAGAGGATTCGAGATAGAAGTTCACAGTGGCTAACTGGTCACCCCGAACGTCATCAAATTCGCGACAAGCAAACATTTGATGTGCTAAGGTGTCAGGAACGCCACACGACGGACAGCTGTAATCATCCAAATGACAAGAAATCCGCCGTGTGAAGAAAAGATTTGTACTCCCTCTCGTCCGAAAACGTTCTAGCCCAGGTAAGAATATCCGGGATTAAGGAATAGGCATTACGCCCTTTCTAAGAAATGTTCCACACTGACATTCACTCAAGATCAAGACCTTGAAGTGGCGTTTAGCAGCTACAAAAGACGGAAAGTCTGATTGAAACGTGCAGTTCAAGGATATTGCACATGCTAGCCTTCCAAGAACAAGCAGTAAATTTCCTGCAAAAGGAGATGTAAAAGAGAATGCTTAGATATGACACAGATGATATTTACGGGAACGGTACGATAAAGTCCGAGGATAGCTTTACGGAATAGAGATTGGAGCGAGGCGAGTTTCCTGACCACGTGTGAATGTCGAAGTGTGTGGTACCAAATGTCTAGACCATAGGTGAACATGAGAGAGAGTGTCGGTTCGAAAAAGACTGTAGCTGACGCTACCCTTTTAGTCATGAACAGGATCTTATTGACCAAACACTAAATTTATTGCCTGCGCTCCGATGCCCACCTTTAACCTCGTAGAGGTAAGAGTTTAAAGCTTTGTAGAAAGAAACAACTACTACACTAAATGCAAAATTAATACTATTAAATTTACTCCCTTCGCCTGATAACTCTCAAATAAAAAATCAATATCTTTTAGTTTTAGCGAAAGGTGAAAGATTTATTCGCATATTGAAAAGAAACCAACGTGAAATAGGTGAAAAATCAGAAAGTAGGCAAAGAAAAGAAGAAAATGCCAGAATGATCTAGGTCTTGTAACAATCACCAATAGGCAGTACCAAAGTCCGCCTGTCAGAAGAAATGCGGTACCGGACAAGATACTCATAAACGGACAGAGATGGTTTTTTACTCGTTCGGCGAAAACATCTAGTCAACCCGACACAACTGGCGACTAGTGTCTGCTAACAGATTTTTCCAGCTTCCTAAAAATAAGGTTTCCGGTGCTTTTGTAATACAAGCCGCAAGAAAAACATGTCAAGAATTTATTTCTGAAAAACGACACACTTTGAGACATTTACAATAAAACAAAACCCCAAAAAGAAGAAGAACCATCGGCAGCTTACACGGTACGTAGTCGCCAACGTCATCGATAGATTTGATTGTAGTTGTTCGATCAATGTGACCGCCGTTTTTATTCAACGCTGCACATGCTTTTATGTACCTACCTATTCTATTCGTTAAATTTCTCTGATGTCTTTGTGATTTAGAGTGATTCTGTGATGATTTTTGGGTAGTAACATTTTCATTTTATTGCAGTCGACGTTATGAACACTTTGTTGTGCGTGTTCAGTTACTACAGATTTAGTCTGGCATCTCTTTGGTGTTTGTTGATTCTGTATTGGAGAGTTTGATCTGTCTGCACTGACTCTAGTTAGTAAACTCCCTTTGTGCATAGTTTTGGTATCGTGTTGTTTTCTTTTTTTAGGGTGTGAGTCACATGGATGAACAAACACCCTATCTTACTCAGTCCGAAGTTAGCGGACGTTGTATTGTCGTTGCCGGGAGCCCTGTCGAGCCTTATCACGACTACTACAACGTTGAGAAACGATACGTCTCGCCGATTACCAACAAGATTGCGTTGGGATTCGAAAGAAACGTGTCCGTTTTAACAGCAGCAACACCTCTAAGTCGGATGTTTATCCGTGTTAGTTATTTAGTTCACGTCTATAAATGGTATAGACGCACCAGGAGGAGGCGACTAACATGGACTTATCTTAATAACCTATGAGAAAATTACTCAGAGAAATATTAAGAACTAATAATTAAACCTATTGAAGTAGCGTCGTCTTGTTTATGCCGTGATTTTGTCTTCTGTTCCCTGTTATATATCGGACTGTTATCTCCGTCACAGCATAAACCCGAGAGTTTTCCATTACCCAGGTCGGTTGCACGAAAAACGGCGAAACTGAATTCACACCGTAGTAAAAAAAACTTGTCTTCCTAGTAGGTAGCCGTACGCGCTCCAATACGCTCCTGATCTATGTAAATTGCCTTGGGCTCATAAAATAATCAGTAATCCCAGATATTTCGGTAGTATGATTTGGTAGAAAGCTAACAGAATACTGAAAAGCAGCAGTAGAATTCACGAAAGAAAAAGAAGCCGAAAGGCTAATTTCAGAAGTAGTCGGAGGAGATAGAGGTCCCACCGGGTATCACTGCTATCCGGTGTCTTATCTGTTAGTTTCAGACTCTCGGCGACTGTATGTTTAAGTCCAGCACCAGAATGCTGTGAGAACCCTCCTAAAAACCGGGCATATCCACCTCCTTTTGCTTTTGCTTCTCGCTCGGTAGACCCTTTAGAGTCTTACTTCAGGTAAGAAAGATGACGTTTACACTATTTTCACCCTGCTTTCATACTCCCTTTTCTTTTCATAACTTCTAAAATCACTCGGTCAATTTTTTTGCTATTTCTCTTCAATTACCAACTCCTAAAAATTATGCGCTCTCATTCTTTCTCCCAATTCCATTTCTATCTTACTCAAAACACACTCCCACCTTGGGGGCAAAACGCGTGTTTTGCATCATACGCTCTCGTGTCGCAATACACGCATCCCTCTCTTTCTTTCTTTTCTATCCTTGTGAGATAGGAACAAAAACTCCCGTCAGAAATTGAACAACATAGTAGTTCACCCAGTTCTCCCAATTTCTGCCACTCATACACTCTACTAATTAGCCCATCATCCTGTCCAAAGCTGGATGATGTTCAAAATCACTCACCGTCTTTCTGACATCACCGCCGTCTTATAAGTCGCAGTCATTCTCAGACAGCTCTGCTTTGCGTTTTCTCTAACATATCAAGGTGGTGCTTCAACTCCGGTGTGTGTCCCCAAATAAAAGCTCCATATATCGGAGCTTATTACCCCTACATATATTCTTCTTCGTTCGGAGCTATATCTTTCCACGCTGGGCATAAGTAGAACCAAATTCTTCACGGATTTTTCCACTTTTTCGCATACACGCCTTAGTCACTCTACCGCTCTCTCCGATCCACACGCCCAAGTACCACAAAGCCTTTCTACTTTTGATACCGAGACTCCCCACTCGTATCGAAAAATTCTTCATTTGTCTGTGTCCGACCAGGGTAACCACTTCGATTTTATCTGGGGCTAGACAGTAATCCTCTAACCAGCTATAGATCTTTTCGTCTGACTTCCTTCTTACCAGTTCTTCGGTTTTACCCTCAACTACCAGCGCTAAGTCGTCACTTATCCCAACAGCTTGACACCATCCAGCATTACTAGCTCCAGTACTCCGTTGTAGTAGAGGTTGCACAAAAACGGCCCTAAGATCTATAACAGCACCTTTGCCTTCCATATCCCTGAGAATGCCCGACCATAACACGCTATTGAACGCGTTCTGATCGTTGCACCGGGATCTTCTGTTCTATCTCGTCCCTCTTACTGTATCAACAAATTTCTACGTTCAAGGTGGACTTGGCTTTACTAAAACCGAATTGGTTTTAGTTTAATTTATTCCCCGTCTCCATCCACTCCTTCATTCCTTCTCCTACTATTACTTTAGTTTTACAACTTTCTTAAAACCGGAAGGAGTCCCCCCGACATCTCGATTTTCATCTCTTCCAGCCGCAAGCGTTAGTCGCTAGTTAAGTGTCGCAACAATTATTAATTCTACTTCAGATATAGCAACAAATACCCCACTTCACTCGTACCTTTCCATCCTTTTTTTTGTGCCCCCGCCTCCTACTTCTATTACCTTAAAACCTGTTTTTCGTCACCTGCTTTCCCCACTATCTTATGTATCGTCTTTTCTATTTCTTCTTTCCCCACCGTATCGTCCACATCCTTTAGCACCATTGCCTTTCACTCGTCATCCTTATGTGCTTCGTTTTCAAGCATTTACTCACACACACACACACACTTCCTTATCCTTTTATTTGCACTTTCTCTGATTCACTTCTCGCTTTCCCCCTCTCTTATATATCAAGCCTCTAAAACCGCTCTCCCTACCTAGACACACCCTAGCTTCTTTTATGCCGTAGGCCTTCAAGTGTTGCTCAAGCTCCCCACCACGTCCTCTATCCCTTTATAGATTTGTTATATTATCCCACCTTCTTCTTCTACGTTGATTTTAAGCATTCCCACAATATCCTTTTCCTTATATCTTTGTTTTCTTCTCCTCGTCGTATTACTCCCATATACATTCTCTCTTGGTGTAGCAGAATCTCGTGCCTTCTTTGCAGGTTGTGGACGGTCTCTCCTTTATCGTTTAAATTTGCCGCATCTTCCCTACTCTTTGTCACCAGCCTCGCTTCTTACCACACACTGTTTTTTCTTCCTACCTTGAATTTAACGATTGTATAGGCTTTCTCCGGTCATTCCCCTCTCCATTTAGCCTGGAGAAGCTTTCTACCGTCTTCTTCTCTTACCATTCCACATTTCTGTTTGCATGATTTCCCTCACTTCCCCTGTCATGTCAGCTGTTTTGTTGAAAGCATTCAAAATTTCGTCTGCGGTCAACATGCTGGCAGCACTGCTTACTCTTTCAACCCACTGTCTCCGGGCGTTATTCTTTGCCATCTTCCTGTCGTCAGTGGCAGCGACATCTGTATTGC
The DNA here is from genome assembly GCA_035610365.1 of Aquatica leii. Classification (NCBI taxonomy): domain Eukaryota; kingdom Metazoa; phylum Arthropoda; class Insecta; order Coleoptera; family Lampyridae; genus Aquatica; species Aquatica leii. Next base: position 33,349,577 of record CM069439.1, read on the forward strand.
CAGCCTCTTCGTTCCTGATGCTTTCACTCGCCCAAGTCTCCTAACGATGTAGAGTAGCGGTCGCTTGATGACAGTCGGGGACAGCCCGCTCAACTCCCTCCCATACGCAGTAAACTGTTTGTCTTCTTCGCCCAAATTCATCATGGTTTACTACGCGGTTACACCGCATTAGGTTCTTACGGGATTTTCTCCTCTTTGAAACTTTCGCCCTGCCCTCCGGTACTGGAGATTTGAGCCTTTAGTCCGAAGAAGTTTTCCAGTTATCGATTTCGTTCGTTCATTCCATTACTGTCGACAATGCAGGTAGGAGAGGTCGTATATTCTTTCAGAAAAACATTTTATCCTTGCCCCAGCAAGCTCGGATACCCTGCTGTACTCGCGACGGCTCGCTTATTATCCAGTTTCAATGTCGAATCTTAATCGATTGGTTTAGGTAAGCAGTTGTATCTACTGAGATTTTGACATCTCGCTTGTATTTTATTGTCTTTCTTCCTTTTTAGTAAAGATTTTCAGTTTTTATTTAAAATAAAGATAACACGGTATAATTGAACGTTTTATTATACTCATCAAACCGCCATCTACAATTCATTTTATTTCATTTTTTTAAAAACTGAATCAGAAAATAAATATCTTCAAGTACTTTCTTTAAACAATAACTACAAATATATATATTAAAAACAAATGAAGCAAATTACCTATTTACAGCAAATACCGTCTAGTCTTGAAAATTAATTAAATAATAAATTACATGATGATTAAATAAACTTCCAATTTTATAAAATTGAGATTAGAGACGAGAGCGTTGAAACAATAAATTATCGCTTATTTTGAATTAAATAAAATCAGATAATAAACATTCCCATTCTATGGAGTTATTAAAAACTTCTTGCTCCAGCCAAAGGTCATAATGCTTTTTAAAATTATCAGATAAATCTTGAGGTATTCCCAAAACGCTGCTTAAACAATTATCTACTGGCTCATAATCCAACTCCTGAAATAAGAAGTAAGTCAGAAGACAACATATGCTGACAGCTCGAGGAAAGAGTTCCGAGCGAATAATATCCGGTATATGCAAGCTGAAGGTTTACACAACGAAAATTACCTTTAAATTAGTAGTGTATCTTCTATTATTGAATCTATCTACAGAAGCACGTAATGCACACTCCTCAGCTTGAAAGTCCCATGGGCGCGCATCAAGATCTACAAAATTTAAGTCGCTAAATTAAAAAAAAAAAAAGAAAAGTATCTTTACCATTTCCAAAAGCCCAATCGTCGTTCAAACGATGCCTTACTTTCGAATAGATAGCACTAATAGTTTTCATATTGGACTTCCTCCATTGCCTTCCTAAATACTTCGTTTGCATCTTCAACAACTTCAGTACATACAGTTGGGTCATAGCGTGTCTGACTTTCAAAGTGCGTTTTAAAATTGGAGCCGATTTAAAAACTACGAGCATCTACAAAATTTGAAATAGTATCTTAGAAAATGCTATTGCGTCTTACCATTATTCGCGAGTGTTTCCACTTTGTCAGTTTATTCAAGATTCTAAGTAAATTAATACACGAAAAAACATTCCTCCACGAGTACGGAGCTGCATCTCCAATTTCTAAGCTTTGGGCCGTTAACTCCGGTTGATCTCCTATTACGCAAGACGGAAAATCTAAAATAGGTATCCTACATATCAATGAAGTGCAATATCGTGATATTGACAAAACTTACATATTTTTAGCTCCTACATACACCATAATGTTTTGGTTAAAAAACTTAAGTACCAATGGAATACAATTGGCAAACACCAAATGCTGCGACATGAACTCAAATTGGTAAATGTGGTTTAACTTAAAATGCTTCAAAAGAAGTAGTAAAATTGCCGATACCGCTTTAACAATAATCTCTTTGTGCCGATTAACGTCTATTCCTAATTTCATCGATTGCAGAACTGTCATGCTGCACACAGTAACATTTAGATTCTTGAAGTTAGCTTTACTACATACTTACGGCATTTCTTCTGGTAGCACGTCGGCCATTATGTTTATTGAATCTGTTTTTGCTTTTGAGGTAGGTGCAGCGGCAAGTAATATTTTTAATAAGGCAATCATGTACTGTGGTAAATTGGGCAGCAACGCCTGATAGAGCAACTCCACTGGAGTTATTTCAATCTCCTGTTCGTTATTTGATAAAGGATTTCTAGCTATTGCTTCTTCGGCTTGAATTTGTAATTCAGATAGTGAAATATACATATGCTGCAAATCATTAATAAAAATAGTACGCCGAAGAAAAACCAAACACTCACTTCATTTAGCGTTTTCACTCCTTCGTGAATTGGCTGTGGCAAACCCGCTAAACTTTTGTGATCACCTTGAATATTATACCCGACAAATTTCATTCTAGCGTTTTCTAAGAAAAAGTCTATATCTTTTTGTCTAACTTTAGGCTTCCAAGGTAAGCCTGAAAATGTCTTACTATTAAAAAGGCGTCGCAAACAACAAATCATTTACCTCTAGGTGCTGGGAGAGGCACAGGTACTGGAGAACTAGGCCTATATTGATAGTTAGCGTACATTTGATTTTCACTAAGATCCGTGGGCCTTCTATCGTCATATTCATCGACAATATCGTCTCCATTATCCGGCCCCATTCCACTATCCAATTCCATTCCTAAAGAATCGTGATCATCCAAAGAACTTTGCTTGATTAAACTCTAGAAAGATTACATCAATTCTGAAAATTACGATCACAAAATATTTACACGTCGAAACGGTCTACTATTCCGTTTTTGATTTTGTGCCTCTAATAAATCAGACGCACTAGCTGGTGGAGAAGACGCCCTCATCGTTTTTGCAACATCTAAAGTGTCTTCGTCTTGTGGAGGTACACCGGCTTTTTGTCTTTTTTGTTCTTTCAAAATTTTTAACGTATTCATACCACCTAACGATACCAAAATAAGTTTCCACAATAAAAGCAATACTTTCTTCATCGGAAAATGTGGTGCTGCTCCACTACAAAACCTTGTCACCATTCCCAGCAATTTCACGACCAAATGCTCTTCCTCCAGAGACACAGCTATAATAAAAACTTCGTCAAAAAATAGTAGACCAATACGAAAGCCAGTACTAAAGAAACAAACATGGACAAACAAAATTAAAACTCAATAAAAGTGAAATAAAACAGTAATTAGAAGAAACGATATAAAAACAAAATTGCAACACCAAATAGGGGCGAAAAACTTTGTGACCAAACTTGACAGGAAGGTTGCTACTCAAAGGTAGTAAATGATTTTATTCAAATGGATCAAATCGTAATGGCATATCTGAGGTTTTTTTATTTTTACTACACCATTATCGCCTAGATTTCGTGCGAGTCGAGCTGTTGGCTTACTTTGAGGTGACCACCTTATAGTGACAGCAGCCGTCAAAACCACTAGAACGGCATCGGCCATCACAAGAATTATGCCGAATGTAAACGGAACATGTATGTAAAAAGGCGACCGGTATCAGCAGTAGTTGCGTTGCGTCCATATGGGTTGTATAACTCAAAATGGAGAAGTATCAAGGCGTAGTCCAACAAGTACAATAACTATAGCAACAAACTGACGCCACGGAGAAGCAAATGACTATCTCACACAAGTACTGTCGGGTCACGGTTACTTCATCTACCTGGATGCAATTAAGAAAAAAACCAACTCCCTTTGCATATTATACTGTGTAGAAGTGGACGACGCGGAGCATACAGTGTCTGATTCCCGAGATGCTAAGTTGCCGGAAGCGTTGGGCGAGAATTAATGCCTTGTTAGTCAGGATATTAAGTCAGATTGAAGCGGGCCTCCTGAAACTGAAGAAAACTGAACGACGAGCTAATAGAATACCGCTCAATATGATACGAATTAGGCACTGTTTACTATACATAGTATAGATCTGTACTACGTTAAATAAGCGCCCACATTTATATTTACACAGATCTCTACACTATTTTATCCATGTTTTTTATGTCATGACCATTTCACCAGATCTACCGACCATTCGCCTATTGAACACGTGGGATACTTTATGGGTAGAAGACTAATCCTCTACAGACACAGGAAGCTCTCCGGCATGAACTGCAAGATGCTTGGGATACAATAACTCAAGAGAAAATCGATCATCTGTTGGCAATGATGCCACGAAGAGTGAGAGAGCGTGAAGCCAACAGGAGGAACCAACACATTATAAATCAAAATTGTGTTCATCGTTCTTTTTCTTTGAAATGGTTTAAGCGTAAACAAGCTTTAGTTACTCACTTAAAAGAAGTGCATCATTTACTACCTCTGAGTAACTAAACCTTCCTGCCAAGTTTGGTCACAAAATCTTAGTATTACAATTTCAATGTCACAGAGAATATTTACAACCTCGGGGCACTCACTAGGTGAACCCCGTTGTATATAGCCCGCCATGTATATAGAGACACTGTACATGGTTGTTTAAATTTCCTCCTTGCTAATATGGACCAAGTTAACAAATTAAAAATACCAGATATAACAGATACTGGGAATTGGAAAAAGACGGAAAGGAAACTTCTAGGTGCTGCTAGGCTGTTAGAAAGAAGCTCCACAAAAACAAACTTCAGCAGCAGGGGAGAGTTAAGAAACCTAAGAAATCAGAGGCAGAGGCGCACCTTTTAAAGATCGTACTTCAGACACGACCGCTAACAAAGAAGAGTAGACAGGCGAAACTCTCTCTCCACCTGTGTCTGATATTGGAATAATGCCACAAGGATATCCAGCTGTAGTCTTAAGCGAGCCTTATTAGACTGCTCTGGTTCAAGCTCTGGATACATTGATCTAAGAAGAATCTGCGTCCAAGTTTTCTGGTGTTAACTTAAAAGGGGACTTTCTATTGGCGCTCTTTGCCCATTAGTTTACTAATGATGCTGATGCGGACCCTAAAAAAACCTACCCAGGTGCGAAACTTTCTCATGGAAACGCAAAAAGTGCTAAAGCGCATCAAGTTTCAAAATCTTGAGCTAAAAGGATTCGAAAGGACAACAAGTTATCGTTCTCATGAGTGAAAGCTCATGGGAAAAAATACAGTCTCGACTGTAGACCTTACTTAAATCTTCCCCAAGTTTTATTAAAATGTTTGAGAAAAAAAAGGAAAAGGGAAACAGATGGAGATCGACGAAGTAAGGGCGAGTATCGAACCAAGGACGTCGACAGGAGATACATCTCAGCCGTAGAGGAAATGTCTTCACGGTCTTACAGATAAACTTACATCAGTGTAAGGCAGTTTCGGCTGTCCTACAAAAGAATGAACAATGTCGATATTGTGCTGATACAAAACTATGGGTTTATAGTACTGTCAGGGGACTAAGTATAGGTAGTGACTGGGTAACCAACCAAGAGACCTAACGGTCTTAAAGACAAACACAAACATAGATGGAAAGATATACTGGCTTTGGCATATCACCAATATGAATAACAAGAACGACCATTGACACGAGAAGTTATAGCATTTGTGCAGTTCTGCGGAAAAAACAAAATACAACTGGTGCTCTGGTTTAATTGCAATGTACACCATACGGGTTAGAGAAGCACTGAAAACAACAGAAAAAGTGAGACATGTTTAGAATTTATTATTATTAGTAATAAACTTGAAGTTGTAAATCGAGAAAACGAGCCTACCATTGTCACAGAAGTAATCAACACTACGATCAGCACACCACACGTGTGCCGTATAATTAGAAAGTGGCATATCTAGACTAAACCATCACTCTCCGACATGTACATGAAATTTAAATTGCCACAGGGAGAGTCAAGACGTACAAAAATTCTAAAACCTGCAATTGGGATCTCTTTAGGGAGATAATTAAGCAGACGAATGTCCATCAATACTTCAAACCTGATGTACGATATCATCAAGGGATCTATCATAAGACGCTTACAAAAATAGTTGCCCGTTAAAAGCAAAGAAAATCTGCCAAGAGACCCTTTGGTAGAATCCGGAACTTTTCTTTCGAAGGAAACAAAGTCATAAGAATAAGGCCAAAAAAAAGAATACAAAACTTCTCATCGAAAATATGAAATGTGAAAGAAAAATTCTAAAAAAAACACTGAGGATGTTAGGACTCCAGAAAACCTTGCAGAAACAATTAGAGTAAACTAGGGTCATTGCAATAATCACAAAAAGGTTAACTTTATCCAGAGAGAAAACTCTCGAGTTAATCCACAAACACACTTTCCGGAAAATACATCCATACCTGCAAACGTAGTAACGAATTAAAACTTCGACAAAAAACGAGATTTAAACAAACACCAGAAACTGGCTAACAAGCTAGTGAATAAGATTATTTGGGATGGAAGGGTTGGAAGCTTTTGCCTCTGTGCACATTACCGAGCGCTAGTATAGCTCTAGGTTATGTGTCAAATGATTGGAGAAAAGCAAAAGTAGTTTTTATAGCTAAATCAAGACGACAATCATACGCACAGATAAAATCTTTTCGTCCAATTACCTTAACGTCTTCAGACTAATGAAAAATTAATAGATAAGCATACTAAGGACACCAATATGCTTACCAAATGCGTAAATCGTGTGAACTGAGCATACATGAGTTCACACACAGTACTGAAAGTTCTTTAAGCAACCAAGAGATTGTACTGGGAGCTTTAGATATAGAAGGAGTATTTGATAACACCTTTTTTGACTCCATTCGGAAGGCTGTCAAAAGTCAAGGCGTTTCTGGATCCGTAGAAGAATGGATCAGTTCTGCCAAAGAATGGCCGCAACGAGAGGCGTTATCGCCTCTGGAGACTGATATGACTCAGCAAATTATAGAGATTTTCATGTCTAAGATTTACAGGGGACAATGTCAACAAAACCAACTGCAGCAATAGAAACTTTGCTAGACTTCCACCTCTACATTTAGCGATAGAATAAAAAGCTTTAGCAGCAGCGTACCGGTTAAAATCTACCGGATGGGGAAGCACTCGTGTTAGAGTAGTATACCATAGTGAGATGTTTGATTAGATAAACAAAACTACATGATAAGCATAAAGTCGGATAGAACCAGTCCAACTATCAGAGCAAACAAATGAAAATGAGGTATATAAACAACCACCGAGAAAGCAGAAAGTAATCATTTGGTATACAGATGGTTTTAAAAATGCACAAACTACTTGATCTGGAATCGCTGGCAGTAGATCAAGAAGGAACTTTAGCGTAAACCTGGGCTGTCTAGCAACCGTGTTCCAAGCAGAAATTATTGCAATATCTGCTTGTGCTCAAGAAGTGATTAGGAAATCCTATCAAAATAACATCCAAATCGTTACCGACAGCAGTTAGAAATTGTGTAAAAATAATTACCAATTTCGTTGCTAAATGCGTCATCATGTACAACGGCATCGGCCATCACAAGAATTATGCCGAATGTAAACGGGACATGCATGTAAAAAGGGGACTAGTATCTGCAGTAGTTGCGTTGCGTCCATATGGGTTGTATCACTCAAAATGGAGAAGTACCAACGCGTAGTCCAACAAGTACTATAACTATAGCAACAAACTGTCTGGGAATATATCCTGGGACCTACTAGGCAAAGTGACAAGAAGAGTAAATGAACCCGCCGTCTTACACTCAACGGCGAACCGTGGCTGGGTAGACGCCACGAAGAAGCAAATGACTATTTCACACAGGTACTGTCGGGTCACGGTTACTTTGCCATCTACGTAGATGCAATTAAGAAAAAAACCAACTCCCTTTGCATATACTGTGTAGAGGTGGACGACCTGGAACATACAGAATCTGATTCCCCAGATGCTAAGTAGCCGGAAACGTTGAGCGAGAATTAATGCCTTGCTAGCTAGGATATTAAGTCAGATTGAAACGGACCTCCTGAAACTGGGAAAAACTCGGACCACGAGCTAATAGAATACAGCTCAATATGATACGAATTAGGCACTGTTTACTATACATAGTATAGATCTGTACTACGTTAAATAAGCGTCCACATTTATATTTACACAGATCTCTACACTATTTTATCCATGTTTTTTATCTCATGACCATTTCACCAGATCTACCGACCATTCGTCTATTGGACACGTGGGGGACTTTATGGGTAGAAGACTAATCCTCTACAGACGCAGGAAGCTCTCCGGCATGAACTGCAAGATGCTTGGGATAGAATACCTCAAGAGAAAATCGATCACCTCCTGGAAATGATGCCACGAAGAGTGAGAGAGTGTGAAGCCAACAGGAGGAACCAACACATTATAAATCAAAATTGTGTTCATCGTTGTTCTTTTTCTTTGAAATTTTAATCATTTACTACCTCTGAGTAACTAAACCTTCCTGCCAAGTTTGGTCACAAAATCTTTTTTATTACAATTTCAATGTCACAGAGGATATTTACAATCTCGGGGCACTCACTAGGCGAACCCCGTTGTATATAGCCCGCCATGTATATAGAGACACTGTACATGGTTGTTTAAATTTCCTCCTTGCTCGTGTAACTAATATGGACCAAATTAACAAATTAAAAATACCAGATATAACAGACACTGGGAATGGAACTTTAAAAAAAGACGGACCTACACAAGAATCTTCTAGGTGCTGCTACGCTGTTAGAAAGAAGCTCCACAAAAACAAATTTCAGCAGCAAGGAGGGGTTAAGAAACCTAAGAAATCAGAGACAGAGGCGCACCTCTTAACACCAAAGAAGTCAAGCCAAAAGATCGGGGCATAAAACGCAACCGATCAGAAGATCGTACTTCAAACACGACCGCCAACAAAGAAGAGTAGAGAGGCGAAACTCTCTCTTATTAGACTGCACTGGTTCAAGCTCTGAATACATTAACCTAAGAAGAATCTGCTTCCAAGTTTTCTGGTGTTAACTTAAAAGGGGACTTTCTATTGGCGCCCTTTGCCCATTAGTCGACTAATGATGTTGATGCGGAACCTAGAAAAAAAAACCTACCCAGGTGCGAAGCTTCCTTCTGGGACTCATCATGGAATCGCAAAACGTGCTGAAGCGCATTAAGATTCAAAATCTTCAGCTAGAAACCTGGAATTTTGTGGATAAGAAGAAAGATACGAAATGACAACGACTTATCCTACTCATGAGTGAAAGCTCATGGGAAAAAATACAGTGTCGACTGCAGACCTCACTTAAATCTTTCCCAAGTTTTATTAAGATGTTTGAGGAAAAAAAAAGGAAAAGGGAAACAGATGGAGATCGACGAAGTAAGGGCGAGTATCGAACCAAGGACGTCGACAGGATATACATCTCAACCGTAGAGCAAATGTCTTCACGGTCTTACAGATAAACTTACATCAGTGTAAGGTGGCTTCAGCTGGCCTACAAAAGAATGAATAATGTCGATATTGTGCTGATACAAAAACCATGGGTTTATAGGACTGTCGGGGGACTAAGTATGGGTAGTGACTGGGTAACCAACCAAGATACTTAACGGTATTAAAGACAAACACAAACATGGAAGGAAAGATACGAAACCTTATACTGGCTTCGGCTAATCACCAATATGAATAACCAGAACGACCATCAACACGAGAAGTTATGGCATTCGTGCAGTTCTGCGGACAAAACAAAATACAACTTCTGCTCTGCTGTAACTGAAATGTACACCATACGGGTTGAAGAAGCACTGAAAACAACAGAAAAAGTGAGACATGTTCAGAATTTATTATTATTAGTAATAAACTAAAAGTGGTAAATCGAGAAAACGAGCCTGCCATTGTCACAGAAGTAATCAACACGACGATCAGCACACCACACGTGTGCCGTAAAATAAGAAAGTGGTATATCTAGACTAAACCATCACTCTCCGACATGTACATGAAATTTAAATTACGACAGGGACAGTAAATACGTACAAAAATTCAAAAACCTGCAATTGGGATCTCTTTAGGGAGATAATTAAGCAGAGACTGGACGAATGTCCATCAATACTTCAAACCTGATGTACGATATCATCTAGGGATCTACCATAAGACGCTTACGAAAATAGTTGCCCATTAAAAGTAAAGAAAATCTGCCAAGAAACCCTTTGGTAGAATCCGCAACTTTTCTTTCGAAGGAAACAAAGTCATAAGCCAAATAAGGCCAAAAAGAAGAATACAAAACTTCTCATCGAAAATATAAAGTGAAAGAAAAATTCTAAAAAAAACACCGAGGTTGTTAGGACTCCAGAAAACCTTGCAGAAACATAATCAGAGTAAACTAGGGTCATTGCAATAATCACAAAAAGGTTAACTTTATCCAGAGAGAAAACTCTCGAGTTAATCCACAAACACACTTTCCGGAAAATACATCCATACCTGCAAACGTAGTAACGAGTTAAAACTTCGACAAAAAACGAGATTTAAACAAACACCAGAAACTGGCCAACAAGCTAGTGAATAAGATTATTTGGGCTGGAGGGGTTAGAAGCTTTTGCCTCTGTGCACATTACCGAGCGCTAGTATAGCTCTAGGTTACATGTCAAATGATTGGAGAAAAGCAAAAGTAGTTTTTATAGCTAAATCAAGGCGAGAATCATACGCCCAGATAAAATATTTTCGTCCAATTACCTTAACATCTTTAGGCTAATGAAAAATTAATAGATAAGCATATTAAGGACACCAATATGCTTACCAAACGCGTAAATCGTGAACTGAGCATACATGAGTTCATACACAGTACTGAAAGTTCTTTAAGCAACCAAGAGATTGTACTGGGAGCTTTAGATATAGAAGGAGTATTTGATAACACCTTTTTTGACTCCATTCGGAAGGCTGTCAAAAGTCAAGGCGTTTCTGGATCCGTAGAAGAATGGATCAGTTCTGCCAAAGAATGGCCGCAACGAGAGGCGTTATCGCCTCTGGAGACTGATATGACTCAGCAAATTATAGAGATTTTCATGTCTAAGATTTACAGGGGACAATGTCAACAAAACCAACTGCAGCAATAGAAATTTTGCTAGACTTCCACCTCTACATTTAGCGGTAGAATAAAAAGCTTTAGCAGCAGCGTACCGGTTAAAATCTACCGGATGGGGAAGCACTCGTGTTAGAGTAGTATATCATAGTGAGATGTTTGATTAGATAAACAAAACTACATGATAAGCATAAAGTCGGATAGAACCAGTCCAACTATCAGAACAACAAATGAAAATGAGGTATATAAACAACCACCGAGAAAGCAGAAAGCAATCATTTGGTATACAGATGGTTTTAAAAATGCACAAACTACTTGATCTGGAATCGCTGGCAGTAGATCAAGAAGGAACTTTAGCGTAAACCTGGGCTGTCTAGCAACCGTGTTCCAAGCAGAAATTATTGCAATATCTGCTTGTGCTCAAGAAGTGATTAGGAAATCCTATCAAAATAACATCCAAATCGTTACCGACAGCAGTTAGAAATTGTGTAAAAATAATTACCAATTTCGTTTGCTAAATGCGTCATCATGTACAACGGCATCGGCCATCACAAGAATTATGCCGAATGTAAACGGGACATGCATGTAAAAAGGGGACTAGTATCTGCAGTAGTTGCGTTGCGTCCATATGGGTTGTATCACTCAAAATGGAGAAGTACCAACGCGTAGTCCAACAAGTACTATAACTATAGCAACAAACTGTCTGGGAATATATCCTCGGACCTACTAGGCAAAGTGACAAGAAGAGTAAATGAACCCGCCGTCTTACACTCAACGGCGAACCGTGGCTGGGTAGACGCCACGAAGAAGCAAATGACTATTTCACACAGGTACTGTCGGGTCACGGTTACTTTGCCATCTACGTAGATGCAATTAAGAAAAAAACCAACTCCCTTTGCATATACTGTGTAGAGGTGGACGACCTGGAACATACAGAATCTGATTCCCCAGATGCTAAGTAGCCGGAAACGTTGAGCGAGAATTAATGCCTTGTTAGCTAGGATATTAAGTCAGATTGAAACGGACCTCCTGAAACTGGGAAAAACTCGGACCACGAGCTAATAGAATACAGCTCAATATGATACGAATTAGGCACTGTTTACTATACATAGTATAGATCTGTACTACGTTAAATAAGCGTCCACATTTATATTTACACAGATCTCTACACTATTTTATCCATGTTTTTTATCTCATGACCATTTCACCAGATCTACCGACCATTCGTCTATTGGACACGTGGGGGACTTTATGGGTAGAAGACTAATCCTCTACAGACGCAGGAAGCTCTCCGGCATGAACTGCAAGATGCTTGGGATAGAATACCTCAAGAGAAAATCGATCACCTCCTGGAAATGATGCCACGAAGAGTGAGAGAGTGTGAAGCCAACAGGAGGAACCAACACATTATAAATCAAAATTGTGTTCATCGTTGTTCTTTTCTTTGAAATTTTAATCATTTACTACCTCTGAGTAACTAAACCTTCCTGCCAAGTTTGGTCACAAAATCTTTTTTATTACAATTTCAATGTCACAGAGGATATTTACAATCTCGGGGCACTCACTAGGCGAACCCCGTTGTATATAGCCCGCCATGTATATAGAGACACTGTACATGGTTGTTTAAATTTCCTCCTTGCTCGTGTAACTAATATGGACCAAATTAACAAATTAAAAATACCAGATATAACAGACACTGGGAATGGAACTTTAAAAAAAGACGGACCTACACAAGAATCTTCTAGGTGCTGCTACGCTGTTAGAAAGAAGCTCCACAAAAACAAATTTCAGCAGCAAGGAGGGGTTAAGAAACCTAAGAAATCAGAGACAGAGGCGCACCTCTTAACACCAAAGAAGTCAAGCCAAAAGATCGGGGCATAAAACGCAACCGATCAGAAGATCGTACTTCAAACACGACCGCCAACAAAGAAGAGTAGAGAGGCGAAACTCTCTCTTATTAGACTGCACTGGTTCAAGCTCTGAATACATTAACCTAAGAAGAATCTGCTTCCAAGTTTTCTGGTGTTAACTTAAAAGGGGACTTTCTATTGGCGCCCTTTGCCCATTAGTCGACTAATGATGTTGATGCGGAACCTAGAAAAAAAAATCTACCCAGGTGCGAAGCTTCCTTCTGGGACTCATCATGGAATCGCAAAAATTGCTGAAGCGCATTAAGATTCAAAATCTTGAGCTAGAAACCTGGAATTTTGTGGATAAGAAGAAAGATACGAAATGACAACGACTTATCCTACTCATGAGTGAAAGCTCATGGGAAAAAATACAGTGTCGACTGCAGACCTCACTTAAATCTTTCCCAAGTTTTATTAAGACGTTTGAGGAAAAAAAAAGGAAAAGGGAAACAGATGGAGATCGACGAAGTAAGGGCGAGTATCGAACCAAGGACGTCGACAGGAGATACATCTCAACCGTAGAGCAAATGTCTTCACGGTCTTACAGATAAACTTACATCAGTGTAAGGTGGCTTCAGCTGGCCTACAAAAGAATGAATAATGTCGATATTGTGCTGATACAAAAACCATGGGTTTATAGGACTGTCGGGGGACTAAGTATGGGTAGTGACTGGGTAACCAACCAAGATACTTAACGGTATTAAAGACAAACACAAACATGGAAGGAAAGATACGAAACCTTATACTGGCTTCGGCTAATCACCAATATGAATAACCAGAACGACCATCAACACGAGAAGTTATGGCATTCGTGCAGTTCTGCGGACAAAACAAAATACAACTTCTGCTCTGCTGTAACTGAAATGTACACCATACGGGTTGAAGAAGCACTGAAAACAACAGAAAAAGTGAGACATGTTCAGAATTTATTATTATTAGTAATAAACTAAAAGTGGTAAATCGAGAAAACGAGCCTGCCATTGTCACAGAAGTAATCAACACGACGATCAGCACACCACACGTGTGCCGTAAAATAAGAAAGTGGTATATCTAGACTAAACCATCACTCTCCGACATGTACATGAAATTTAAATTACGACAGGGACAGTAAATACGTACAAAAATTCAAAAACCTGCAATTGGGATCTCTTTAGGGAGATAATTAAGCAGAGACTGGACGAATGTCCATCAATACTTCAAACCTGATGTACGATATCATCTAGGGATCTACCATAAGACGCTTACGAAAATAGTTGCCCATTAAAAGTAAAGAAAATCTGCCAAGAAACCCTTTGGTAGAATCCGCAACTTTTCTTTCAGAAGGAAACAAAGTCATAAGCCAAATAAGGCCAAAAGAAGAATACAAAACTTCTCATCGAAAATATAAAGTGAAAGAAAAATTCTAAAAAAAACACCGAGGTTGTTAGGACTCCAGAAAACCTTGCAGAAACATAATCAGAGTAAACTAGGGTCATTGCAATAATCACAAAAAGGTTAACTTTATCCAGAGAGAAAACTCTCGAGTTAATCCACAAACACACTTTCCGGAAAATACATCCATACCTGCAAACGTAGTAACGAGTTAAAACTTCGACAAAAAACGAGATTTAAACAAACACCAGAAACTGGCCAACAAGCTAGTGAATAAGATTATTTGGGCTGGAGGGGTTAGAAGCTTTTGCCTCTGTGCACATTACCGAGCGCTAGTATAGCTCTAGGTTACATGTCAAATGATTGGAGAAAAGCAAAAGTAGTTTTTATAGCTAAATCAAGGCGAGAATCATACGCCCAGATAAAATATTTTCGTCCAATTACCTTAACATCTTTAGGCTAATGAAAAATTAATAGATAAGCATATTAAGGACACCAATATGCTTACCAAACGCGTAAATCGTGAACTGAGCATACATGAGTTCATACACAGTACTGAAAGTTCTTTAAGCAACCAAGAGATTGTACTGGGAGCTTTAGATATAGAAGGAGTATTTGATAACACCTTTTTTGACTCCATTCGGAAGGCTGTCAAAAGTCAAGGCGTTTCTGGATCCGTAGAAGAATGGATCAGTTCTGCCAAAGAATGGCCGCAACGAGAGGCGTTATCGCCTCTGGAGACTGATATGACTCAGCAAATTATAGAGATTTTCATGTCTAAGATTTACAGGGGACAATGTCAACAAAACCAACTGCAGCAATAGAAATTTTGCTAGACTTCCACCTCTACATTTAGCGGTAGAATAAAAAGCTTTAGCAGCAGCGTACCGGTTAAAATCTACCGGATGGGGAAGCACTCGTGTTAGAGTAGTATATCATAGTGAGATGTTTGATTAGATAAACAAAACTACATGATAAGCATAAAGTCGGATAGAACCAGTCCAACTATCAGAACAACAAATGAAAATGAGGTATATAAACAACCACCGAGAAAGCAGAAAGCAATCATTTGGTATACAGATGGTTTTAAAAATGCACAAACTACTTGATCTGGAATCGCTGGCAGTAGATCAAGAAGGAACTTTAGCGTAAACCTGGGCTGTCTAGCAACCGTGTTCCAAGCAGAAATTATTGCAATATCTGCTTGTGCTCAAGAAGTGATTAGGAAATCCTATCAAAATAACATCCAAATCGTTACCGACAGCAGTTAGAAATTGTGTAAAAATAATTACCAATTTCGTTGCTAAATGCGTCATCATGTACAACGGCATCGGCCATCACAAGAATTATGCCGAATGTAAACGGGACATGCATGTAAAAAGGGGACTAGTATCTGCAGTAGTTGCGTTGCGTCCATATGGGTTGTATCACTCAAAATGGAGAAGTACCAACGCGTAGTCCAACAAGTACTATAACTATAGCAACAAACTGTCTGGGAATATATCCTCGGACCTACTAGGCAAAGTGACAAGAAGAGTAAATGAACCCGCCGTCTTACACTCAACGGCGAACCGTGGCTGGGTAGACGCCACGAAGAAGCAAATGACTATTTCACACAGGTACTGTCGGGTCACGGTTACTTTGCCATCTACGTAGATGCAATTAAGAAAAAAACCAACTCCCTTTGCATATACTGTGTAGAGGTGGACGACCTGGAACATACAGAATCTGATTCCCCAGATGCTAAGTAGCCGGAAACGTTGAGCGAGAATTAATGCCTTGTTAGCTAGGATATTAAGTCAGATTGAAACGGACCTCCTGAAACTGGGAAAAACTCGGACCACGAGCTAATAGAATACAGCTCAATATGATACGAATTAGGCACTGTTTACTATACATAGTATAGATCTGTACTACGTTAAATAAGCGTCCACATTTATATTTACACAGATCTCTACACTATTTTATCCATGTTTTTTATCTCATGACCATTTCACCAGATCTACCGACCATTCGTCTATTGGACACGTGGGGACTTTATGGGTAGAAGACTAATCCTCTACAGACGCAGGAAGCTCTCCGGCATGAACTGCAAGATGCTTGGGATAGAATACCTCAAGAGAAAATCGATCACCTCCTGGAAATGATGCCACGAAGAGTGAGAGAGTGTGAAGCCAACAGGAGGAACCAACACATTATAAATCAAAATTGTGTTCATCGTTGTTCTTTTTCTTTGAAATTTTAATCATTTACTACCTCTGAGTAACTAAACCTTCCTGCCAAGTTTGGTCACAAAATCTTTTTTATTACAATTTCAATGTCACAGAGGATATTTACAATCTCGGGGCACTCACTAGGCGAACCCCGTTGTATATAGCCCGCCATGTATATAGAGACACTGTACATGGTTGTTTAAATTTCCTCCTTGCTCGTGTAACTAATATGGACCAAATTAACAAATTAAAAATACCAGATATAACAGACACTGGGAATGGAACTTTAAAAAAAGACGGACCTACACAAGAATCTTCTAGGTGCTGCTACGCTGTTAGAAAGAAGCTCCACAAAAACAAATTTCAGCAGCAAGGAGGGGTTAAGAAACCTAAGAAATCAGAGACAGAGGCGCACCTCTTAACACCAAAGAAGTCAAGCCAAAAGATCGGGGCATAAAACGCAACCGATCAGAAGATCGTACTTCAAACACGACCGCCAACAAAGAAGAGTAGAGAGGCGAAACTCTCTCTTATTAGACTGCACTGGTTCAAGCTCTGAATACATTAACCTAAGAAGAATCTGCTTCCAAGTTTTCTGGTGTTAACTTAAAAGGGGACTTTCTATTGGCGCCCTTTGCCCATTAGTCGACTAATGATGTTGATGCGGAACCTAGAAAAAAAAACCTACCCAGGTGCGAAGCTTCCTTCTGGGACTCATCATGGAATCGCAAAAATTGCTGAAGCGCATTAAGATTCAAAATCTTGAGCTAGAAACCTGGAATTTTGTGGATAAGAAGAAAGATACGAAATGACAACGACTTATCCTACTCATGAGTGAAAGCTCATGGGAAAAAATACAGTGTCGACTGCAGACCTCACTTAAATCTTTCCCAAGTTTTATTAAGACGTTTGAGGAAAAAAAAAGGAAAAGGGAAACAGATGGAGATCGACGAAGTAAGGGCGAGTATCGAACCAAGGACGTCGACAGGAGATACATCTCAACCGTAGAGCAAATGTCTTCACGGTCTTACAGATAAACTTACATCAGTGTAAGGTGGCTTCAGCTGGCCTACAAAAGAATGAATAATGTCGATATTGTGCTGATACAAAAACCATGGGTTTATAGGACTGTCGGGGGACTAAGTATGGGTAGTGACTGGGTAACCAACCAAGATACTTAACGGTATTAAAGACAAACACAAACATAGAAGGAAAGATACGAAACCTTATACTGGTTTCGGCTAATCACCAATATGAATAACCAGAACGACCATCAACACGAGAAGTTATGGCATTCGTGCAGTTCTGCGGACAAAACAAAATACAACTTCTGCTCTGCTGTAACTGAAATGTACACCATACGGGTTGAAGAAGCACTGAAAACAACAGAAAAAGTGAGACATGTTCAGAATTTATTATTATTAGTAATAAACTAAAAGTGGTAAATCGAGAAAACGAGCCTGCCATTGTCACAGAAGTAATCAACACGACGATCAGCACACCACACGTGTGCCGTAAAATAAGAAAGTGGCATATCTAGACTAAACCATCACTCTCCGACATGTACATGAAATTTAAATTACGACAGGGACAGTAAATACGTACAAAAATTCAAAAACCTGCAATTGGGATCTCTTTAGGGAGATAATTAAGCAGAGACTGGACGAATGTCCATCAATACTTCAAACCTGATGTACGATATCATCAAGGGATCTATCATAAGACACTTACGAAAATAGTTGCCCGTTAAAAGTAAAGAAAACCTGCCAAGAGACCCTTTGGTAGAATCCGGAACTTTTCTTTCGAAGGAAACAAAGTCATAAGAACAAGGCCAAAAAGAAGAATACAAAACTTCTCATCGAAAATATGAAAAGTGAAAGAAAAATTCTAAAAAAAACACCGAGGATGTTAGGACTCCAGAAAATCTTGCAGAAACATAATTAGAGTAAACTAGGGTCATTGCAATAACCACAAAAAGGTTAACTTTATCCAGAGAGAAAACTCTCGAGTTAATCCACAAACACACTTTCCGGAAAATACATCCATACCTGCAAACGTAGTAACGAGTTAAAACTTCGACAAAAAACGAGATTTAAACAAACACCAGAAACTGGCTAACAAGCTAGTGAATAAGATTATTTGGGCTGGAGGGGTTAGAAGCTTTTGCCTCTGTGCACATTACCGAGCGCTAGTATAGCTCTAGGTTACATGTCAAATGATTGGAGAAAAGCAAAAGTAGTTTTTATAGCTAAATCAAGGCGAGAATCATACGCCCAGATAAAATATTTTCGTCCAATTACCTTAACATCTTTAGGCTAATGAAAAATTAATAGATAAGCATATTAAGGACACCAATATGCTTACCAAACGCGTAAATCGTGAACTGAGCATACATGAGTTCATACACAGTACTGAAAGTTCTTTAAGCAACCAAGAGATTGTACTGGGAGCTTTAGATATAGAAGGAGTATTTGATAACACCTTTTTGACTCCATTCGGAAGGCTGTCAAAAGTCAAGGCGTTTCTGGATCCGTAGAAGAATGGATCAGTTCTGCCAAAGAATGGCCGCAACGAGAGGCGTTATCGCCTCTGGAGACTGATATGACTCAGCAAATTATAGAGATTTTCATGTCTAAGATTTACAGGGACAATGTCAACAAAACCAACTGCAGCAATAGAAACTTTGCTAGACTTCCCACCTCTACATTTAGCGGTAGAATAAAAAGCTTTAGCAGCAGCGTACCGGTTAAAATCTACCGGATGGGGAAGCACTCGTGTTAGAGTAGTATATCATAGTGAGATGTTTGATTAGATAAACAAAACTACATGATAAGCATAAAGTCGGATAGAACCAGTCCAACTATCAGAACAACAAATGAAAATGAGGTATATAAACAACCACCGAGAAAGCAGAAAGCAATCATTTGGTATACAGATGGTTTTAAAAATGCACAAACTACTTGATCTGGAATCGCTGGCAGTAGATCAAGAAGGAACTTTAGCGTAAACCTGGGCTGTCTAGCAACCGTGTTCCAAGCAGAAATTATTGCAATATCTGCTTGTGCTCAAGAAGTGATTAGGAAATCCTATCAAAATAACATCCAAATCGTTACCGACAGCAGTTAGAAATTGTGTAAAAATAATTACCAATTTCGTTGCTAAATGCCTCATCATGTACAACGGCATCGGCCATCACAAGAATTATGCCGAATGTAAACGGGACATGCATGTAAAAAGGGGACTAGTATCTGCAGTAGTTGCGTTGCGTCCATATGGGTTGTATCACTCAAAATGGAGAAGTACCAACGCGTAGTCCAACAAGTACTATAACTATAGCAACAAACTGTCTGGGAATATATCCTCGGACCTACTAGGCAAAGTGACAAGAAGAGTAAATGAACCCGCCGTCTTACACTCAACGGCGAACCGTGGCTGGGTAGACGCCACGAAGAAGCAAATGACTATTTCACACAGGTACTGTCGGGTCACGGTTACTTTGCCATCTACGTAGATGCAATTAAGAAAAAAACCAACTCCCTTTGCATATACTGTGTAGAGGTGGACGACCTGGAACATACAGAATCTGATTCCCCAGATGCTAAGTAGCCGGAAACGTTGAGCGAGAATTAATGCCTTGTTAGCTAGGATATTAAGTCAGATTGAAACGGACCTCCTGAAACTGGGAAAAACTCGGACCACGAGCTAATAGAATACAGCTCAATATGATACGAATTAGGCACTGTTTACTATACATAGTATAGATCTGTACTACGTTAAATAAGCGTCCACATTTATATTTACACAGATCTCTACACTATTTTATCCATGTTTTTTATCTCATGACCATTTCACCAGATCTACCGACCATTCGTCTATTGGACACGTGGGGACTTTATGGGTAGAAGACTAATCCTCTACAGACGCAGGAAGCTCTCCGGCATGAACTGCAAGATGCTTGGGATAGAATACCTCAAGAGAAAATCGATCACCTCCTGGAAATGATGCCACGAAGAGTGAGAGAGTGTGAAGCCAACAGGAGGAACCAACACATTATAAATCAAAATTGTGTTCATCGTTGTTCTTTTTCTTTGAAATTTTAATCATTTACTACCTCTGAGTAACTAAACCTTCCTGCCAAGTTTGGTCACAAAATCTTTTTTATTACAATTTCAATGTCACAGAGGATATTTACAATCTCGGGGCACTCACTAGGCGAACCCCGTTGTATATAGCCCGCCATGTATATAGAGACACTGTACATGGTTGTTTAAATTTCCTCCTTGCTCGTGTAACTAATATGGACCAAATTAACAAATTAAAAATACCAGATATAACAGACACTGGGAATGGAACTTTAAAAAAAGACGGACCTACACAAGAATCTTCTAGGTGCTGCTACGCTGTTAGAAAGAAGCTCCACAAAAACAAATTTCAGCAGCAAGGAGGGGTTAAGAAACCTAAGAAATCAGAGACAGAGGCGCACCTCTTAACACCAAAGAAGTCAAGCCAAAAGATCGGGGCATAAAACGCAACCGATCAGAAGATCGTACTTCAAACACGACCGCCAACAAAGAAGAGTAGAGAGGCGAAACTCTCTCTTATTAGACTGCACTGGTTCAAGCTCTGAATACATTAACCTAAGAAGAATCTGCTTCCAAGTTTTCTGGTGTTAACTTAAAAGGGGACTTTCTATTGGCGCCCTTTGCCCATTAGTCGACTAATGATGTTGATGCGGAACCTAGAAAAAAAACCCTACCCAGGTGCGAAGCTTCCTTCTGGGACTCATCATGGAATCGCAAAAATTGCTGAAGCGCATTAAGATTCAAAATCTTGAGCTAGAAACCTGGAATTTTGTGGATAAGAAGAAAGATACGAAATGACAACGACTTATCCTACTCATGAGTGAAAGCTCATGGGAAAAAATACAGTGTCGACTGCAGACCTCACTTAAATCTTTCCCAAGTTTTATTAAGACGTTTGAGGAAAAAAAAAGGAAAAGGGAAACAGATGGAGATCGACGAAGTAAGGGCGAGTATCGAACCAAGGACGTCGACAGGAGATACATCTCAACCGTAGAGCAAATGTCTTCACGGTCTTACAGATAAACTTACATCAGTGTAAGGTGGCTTCAGCTGGCCTACAAAAGAATGAATAATGTCGATATTGTGCTGATACAAAAACCATGGGTTTATAGGACTGTCGGGGGACTAAGTATGGGTAGTGACTGGGTAACCAACCAAGATACTTAACGGTATTAAAGACAAACACAAACATAGAAGGAAAGATACGAAACCTTATACTGGTTTCGGCTAATCACCAATATGAATAACCAGAACGACCATCAACACGAGAAGTTATGGCATTCGTGCAGTTCTGCGGACAAAACAAAATACAACTTCTGCTCTGCTGTAACTGAAATGTACACCATACGGGTTGAAGAAGCACTGAAAACAACAGAAAAAGTGAGACATGTTCAGAATTTATTATTATTAGTAATAAACTAAAAGTGGTAAATCGAGAAAACGAGCCTGCCATTGTCACAGAAGTAATCAACACGACGATCAGCACACCACACGTGTGCCGTAAAATAAGAAAGTGGCATATCTAGACTAAACCATCACTCTCCGACATGTACATGAAATTTAAATTACGGCAGGGACAGTAAATACGTACAAAAATTCAAAAACCTGCAATTGGGATCTCTTTAGGGAGATAATTAAGCAGAGACTGGACGAATGTCCATCAATACTTCAAACCTGATGTACGATATCATCAAGGGATCTATCATAAGACACTTACGAAAATAGTTGCCCGTTAAAAGTAAAGAAAACCTGCCAAGAGACCCTTTGGTAGAATCCGGAACTTTTCTTTCGAAGGAAACAAAGTCATAAGAACAAGGCCAAAAAGAAGAATACAAAACTTCTCATCGAAAATATGAAAAGTGAAAGAAAAATTCTAAAAAAAACACCGAGGATGTTAGGACTCCAGAAAATCTTGCAGAAACATAATTAGAGTAAACTAGGGTCATTGCAATAACCACAAAAAGGTTAACTTTATCCAGAGAGAAAACTCTCGAGTTAATCCACAAACACACTTTCCGGAAAATACATCCATACCTGCAAACGTAGTAACGAGTTAAAACTTCGACAAAAAACGAGATTTAAACAAACACCAGAAACTGGCTAACAAGCTAGTGAATAAGATTATTTGGGCTGGAGGGGTTGGAAGCTTTTGTCTCTGTGCACATTACCGAGAAATCAAGGCGAGAATCATACGCCCAGAT
Organism: Aquatica leii; assembly: GCA_035610365.1. Taxonomy (NCBI): domain Eukaryota; kingdom Metazoa; phylum Arthropoda; class Insecta; order Coleoptera; family Lampyridae; genus Aquatica; species Aquatica leii. The sequence continues at coordinate 33,372,257 of CM069439.1, forward strand.
AAAATATTTTCGTCCAATTACCTTAACATCTTTAGGCTAATGAAAAATTAATAGATAAGCATATTACGGACACCAATATGCTTACCAAACGCGTAAATCATGTGAACTGAGCATACATGAGTTCACACACAGTACTGAAAGTTCTTTAAGCAACCAAGAGATTGTACTCGGAGCTTTAGATATAGGAGAATTTGATAACATCTTTTTTGACTCCATTCGGAAGGCTGTCAAAAGTCAAGGCGTTTCTGGGTCCGTAGAAGAATGGATCAGTTCTGCGATGGCTGGCATAGAAATTCAAAGCTCACTGAGCAATGTAACCAAAAAGGTAGTTGCTAAAGAATGGCCGCAACGAGAGGCGTTATCGCCTCTGGAGACTGATATGACTCAGCAAATTATAGAGATTTTCATGTCTAAGATTTACAGGGGACAATGTCAACAAAACCAACTGCAACAATAGAAACTTTGCTAGACTTCCACCTCTACATTTAGCGATAGAATAAAAAGCTTTAGCAGCAGCGTACCGGTTAAAATCTACCGGAAGGTGGAGCACTCGTGTTAGAGTAGTATACCATAGTGAGCTGTTTGATCAGATAAACAAAACTACATGGTAAGCATAAAGTCGGATAGAACCAGTCCAACTATCAGAACGAACAAAGGAAAAGGAGGTAGATAGACAACAACCGAGAAAGCAGAAAGCAATCATCTGGTATAAAGATGGTTTTAAAACTGCACAAAGTACTGGACCTGGAATCGCTGGCAGTAGATCAGGAAGGAACTTTAGCGTAAACCTGGGCTGTCTAGCAATCGTATTCCAAATTATTGCAATATCTGTTTGTGCTCAAGAAGTGATTAGGAAATCCTATCAAAATAACATCCAAATCGTTACCGACAGCAGTTAGAAATTGTGCAAAAATAATTACCAATTTCGTTGCTAAATGCGTCAACTTGAGTTTTATAGTCGGTAGATTCCAAAGTCTTTTCGTGTCTTAGAACCTCGGTTATAGTATAAAGAACCGACAATATCACCCTTAGATCTTGCGAATCTGCTAAAGACACGGCAATCTTCCTCATAGCAACATGTGCTGCAGCACTGTTCCTGTAATCAACAGTCATAATAAACTCGGTTAAACTATAAAAAAGCTTACTCTATTTCAATATTAAGTAAATCTGTAAAGGCTGTAAACACTCCCATGTCATATAGCAGCATTACGTTCATTCTAGTCCACTCTTGTTGCTCAGCATCTGACTGCATTTCTGCCCAACAACCTTGAGCAATGTACAAAATACAACGAGCAGCCCTCATTCTCACCGGCTTACTACTAATCTCTAACTGATCGAGAAGCTTCATGACGACGGATTTCCGTTGTATAACCGACAGCCTCTGCCAACTGGGTGGAAGGCTGTACTCCTCCATTTGATCTTCGAAAGCCTTGACGTTAAGCTGAAGCTCCGTTTGCTCGGTGTAACTATACAACTCGGCAAGTTCGTTAGGATGTGCATCGGTATCATCATAAACAAATTCCAAATCGGGAGAATCGGGGTAGCAACTCTGTAATTAAAAATATAGTATAGCTCGAATCTTAAATAACTTACAAAGGGCTTTTAAATGTGTGAATTTTTTTATAATTTACCTATAGTACTTGACCCAAACATTCAAATCCTAAAGTAAATAATAATATGAATTCATTTTAAGTACACAATGCGCAGAAAACTCTTGATTTGCGGTAGAATTTATTGAGAAAGTTCATCAAAAATCCCAGTTTCTTTACAAAATTCGTCTTAAAAGCATGCAACCCGGGAGGAGATTTAATAGTAGTTATTGTAGCTAACAATAAGATGCGAACAAAATATATAGCAAATTTTCTCCTATTGAAGATTAACGATGATTTTTGCGGGATGAATCCGAAAAAAGGATATGTGCGATCTTACCGATGGTGGCGACACTTCAAGATTAAAAACTTCCTCAAAATTTAACAAACCCATTTTCAGTAATCAGCAAATAAGTATTTTATGAATAATCCAAAATTAACAAATACATTGGTTTCATTCTTACAACTTGTCCAACTCCAGGAAAAAAAACGCTGGCTTCTAGGACCTTAATTACTTCTATTGTTACTTAAAAGTCCCATCCTCGACCAGCAAAAAATAATAAAAATACCACCCTGTTAAAATTCAAACCAGACGTTTTAGGAATTCGTGCACGTGCATAGACGATAAACCCCTCCACTACGCTATCAGAAATATTCGAAGAAATCGCAAGTGCTAAATTTTGTTTCTTAAATTCAAATATTAAACGTGAAACAAAAGAAACCGTGCGTTGTGATTTGTTGTCTTCAACACCCCTCTCTCTCTTACTGTTAATATACAACATTAGTTTTGAATTTACGCGTACCCACCGTTTTAATAATATTTATTTGAGACTGTTTCGACGGATGGACGTTCGCCATTGTTAATAGTGCATCCTTAAAAATGTATGCTGCTCCAAGACGTTCGGTAAGTACCTTTAATGTCATAATTATTTCCAAAACTTCCCCCATCATGTCAACCAAGATGTGACAAAATTCGCTCTAGATTTTAGAAGATTTTCTCGAAAGCTCTATTTGGTGTCACCAAGATTCGAGAGAATTTATAAAGGAATTCCTTCGGGTGTGTTCGGAAAACATTTTATATCAAAGAACAAATGTTGATCGTCGATATTTTGAGGTACTCGAGTTCGATGGTTTCTTTTACAAAAGACTTAAAGACAACGTACAGTGTGATCTTTTCAAAAAAGTGTACGAAAGCATTTCGCAGGTTTTTGAAGTTTATAATAATGATTGTGTGAGTAGTTGTCGATTCGAAACCATTCGTATTGAGGTGATCGGAAGATGTTCTTTTGTTTTAGGAGCACACTTTGCACCTTATTTTTAACGACAAAGTTAATCTTACAAATACAATCGAAGTATACTCTTTCAATTTCAATAAGACCTACATCGATAATAAGTAAATGCATTTTTCTTTGTTTCGGAGTATATTTGGTTTTTTTTTGTTAGATCAGCGATACCATTAGACAAGGATTATCTTATTAATGTTGCAAAAAGTATATTGATGTCGATTGGTAATTTACGTCATATAACAAACGTTGTGGATATCGATAAGGTCTTGGTATCTTTTTCGTTGGTTTACAAAGAAGGTAACATAACACTGTACGATCCTTAATCTTCCTAGTCTTCGGTTAAAAATCCCATTTACTGATGTGTTCCTGTACTTCCTCCAAGTCATTCCGTGTCAATTCATTACAACTTACCATATCATCTAACGACTTTGTCTTATCGAAAACAACACTTTCTAAACTTACAAAGAAAATTCTCAGTTACCAGTAACGCAGAGGTTTTAGCTGTTTACTGGATTGTATATCATATAAAAGTTTATAAAAATTATTTTAAAATGCCGGAGAGAAGTTAGCTATAATTTTTCAGCCACAGATTTTGCAAACTTTAACACCGGACTGATATATAGAAAATTTTAATTATTAACTATGTAATAAATTTTAAAATAAAATGCAAAACCAAAAGGCAGGTCTGTTTATTTTTAAAAATTAATGAATACCCCTTGCATCGATTTACCCTCGACTTCTATCAAATTTCACTAAAAAGTTCACCTTTTATTTACATTTTAACTTTTGAATCGTATTCTACATACATTTTAACAAAAAAAACACAAAAATTAGAAAGCAGCCCCCCCATTTGTTCAAATTAAAAAATCACAGTCTTCATTATGTTATTGACTTCCAACTCCGCACGATTTTTATCAAATTTGACTAAAAAGATCACTTTATTCGCGTTTGAATTTTTGAATCTTATTCTACACACAATTTTACAAAAGAAAATGCAAAAATTAGAAGCCAGTTACACCCATTTTTTCAATTAAACAATCATAAAATCTTTGTTCCGTAGATGTACCCTTGACTACGCACAGTTTCTATCAAATTTGACTAAAAAGAATTTTTTAATACTGTTCTACACACATTTTTACATAAGAAAACACAAAATTTAAAATTCAGTTCTCTCCATTTTTTCAAATTAAAAAATTATAAGCTCTTCGTTGCGTTTATGTACCCTACCCCATCGACTCCGCACGGTTTTCATCATATTTCACTAAAAAGATCACATTTTATTTATATTGTAATTTTTTATTCGTATTCTACACACAATTTTTACATAAGAAAACTCAAAAACTAGAAAGTAGTCTCCCCATATGTTCAAATTAAAAAATCACAAAGTCTTCATTGCATGTATTTACTCTCGACTGCGAACGGTTTTTATCAAATTTTACTAAAATAATCAATTTTTATACACATTTTAATTTTTGAATCGTATTTTAAACACATTTTTACATAAGAAAACACAAAAATTAGAGGCAATTTGCTTTATTTTTTGAAATTAAACAATCATAAAGTCGTTGCATATATGATAAAAGAAAAAATGGGGAGAGACTGCCTTCTAATTTTTGTGTTTTCTTATGTAAAAATGTGTGTAGAATACGATTCAAAACTTAAAATGTAAATTGAAAGTAATCTTTTTACTGAAATTTGATGAAAACGGTGCGGAGGGTACACCTACGCAACGAAGATAATATGATTGTTTAATTTGAAAAAATAGAAGAGACTGTCTTCTAATTTTTTGTGTTTTCTTGTGCAGAATACAATTAAAAAATTAAAATGTAAATAAAACGTGATATTTTAAGTGAAATTGGATAAAAACCGGGCGAAGTCGTGGGTACATCTACACAACAAAGACAATATGATTGTTTAAATTAAGGGGACTGCATTCTAATTTTTGTGTTTTCTTATGTAAAACTGTGTGTAGAATACAATTAAAAAATCACAATGTAAAAATAAAAAGTGACTTTTTAGTGAAATTTGATAAAAACCGTGCGGAGTCGAGGATACATCTGCGAAACGAAGACAATATGATAGTTTCATTTGAAAAGATTAGGGGGACTGCCTTCTAATTTTTGTGTTTTCTTATTTCAAAATGTATGTAGAATAAGATCAAAAATCAAAATGTAAATAAAAAATGGTCTTTTTAGTGAAAAAAAAAACCGTGCGGAGTCGTGCGTACATTTACGCAACGAAGACTGTATGACTCTTTAATTTAAAAAAAATTAAGGGACTGCTTTCTAACTTTTGTGTTTTCTTATGTAAAAACGTGTGTAGAAAATCATTCAAAAATTAAAATGTAAATGAAAAGTGGTCTTTTTAGTGAAATTTGATAAAAACCGTGCGGAGTCACGCTGGGTAAAACGCAATGAAGACTTTGTCACTGTTTAATTTAAAAAAATGGAGAGGACTGTTTTCTAATTCTTGTGTTTTCTTATGTAAAAAAGTGTGTAGAATACGCTTCAAAAATTAAAATGTAAATGAAGTTTTTTGAAAGTGAAATTTGATAAAAACCGTACCAAGTCGTGGATACATCAACGCAATGAATACCTAATGATTGTTTAACTCGAAAAAATGAGGGAGACTGCCTTCTAATTTTTGTGTTTTCTTATGTAAAAATGTGTGCAAAATACGATTCAAAAATTAAAATGCAAATAAAATGTGATGTTTCTAGTAAAATTTGATAAAAATCGTGCGGATTCAAGGGTACATCTACGAAACGAAGACAAAATGATATAATAGCGAAGGCTTCCACGGCCGGAATCTATACTAACATTAGAATGTCTTCCGGGTTTGGACCGTGTCATAGTTGCAACCGAAGCTGCCAACGTTTCGCCCACTTTCGTAAGGGGCTTCATCAGGGCGTGAGATAAATCGCAAAACTCAAACAAGCCTAACTAACCTAACCTAACTTTTGAGAAGTTCTTAGTTAGATTTCGATTGCTTGTTTGAGTTTTGCGATTTATCTCACGCCCTGATGAAGCCCCTTACGAAAGTGAGCGAAACGTTGGCAGCTTCGGTTGCAACTATGACACGGTCCAAACCCGGAAGACATTCTAATGTTAGTACAAAATGATAGTTTAATTTGAAAAAAGTATTTGAACTGCTTTCTAATTTTTGTGTTTTCTTATGTAAAAATGTGGACAGAATATAATTAAAAAATTTAAATGTAAAAATAAAAAGTGATTTTTTAGTCAAATTTGATAAGAAAAGGTGCAGAGTCGAGGGTACATCTACGAAACGAAGACAATATGATTGTTTCATTTGAAAAAGTTAGGGGGACTGCCTTTTAATTCTTGTGTTTTCTTATTTAAAAATGTGTGTAGAATAAATTCAAAAATTAAATTGTAAATAAAACGTAATATTTTAAGTGAAATTGGATAAAAACCGTGCGAAGTCGTGGGTACATCTACACAACAAAGACAATATGAGTCTTTAATTTGAAAAAATTAAGGGGACTGCATTCTAATTTTTGTGTTTTCTTATGTAAAAATGTGTGTAGAATACAAATAAAAAATCACAATGTAAAAATAAAAAGTGACTTTTTAGTGAAATTTGATAAAAACCGTGCGGAGTTGCGGATACATCTACGAAACGAAGACAATATGATAGTTTAATTTGAAAAGATTAGGAGGACTGCCTTCTAACTTTTGTGTTTTCTTATTTAAAAATGTATGTAGAATAAATTCAAAACTAAAATGTAAATAAAAAATGGTCTTTTTAGTGAAATTTGATAAAAACCGTGCGGAGTCGTGCGTACATCTACGCAACGAAGACTGTATGACTCTTTAATTTGAAAAATGGGGAGACTGCCTTCTAATTTTGGAATTTTGTTATGTAAAAATGCGTGTAGAATACGATTCAAAAAATGAAATTAAATAAGAAGTGATCTTTTTAGTGTAATTTGTTAAAAAAAGTATGGGGTCGTGTATACATCTACGAAACGAAGACTTGATGATTGTTTAATTTGAAAAAATTAAGGGACTGGTTTCTGATTTTTGTGCTTTCTTATGTAAAAACGTGTGTAGAAAACGATTCAAAAATTAAAATGTAAATGAAAAGCAGTCTTTTTTAGTGAAATTTGATAAAAACCGTGTGGAGTCATGCTGGGTAAAACGCAATGAAGACTTTGTCATTCTTTAATTTAAAAAAATGGAGAAGACTGTTTTCTAATTTTTGTGTTTTCTTATGTAAAAATGTGTGTAGAATACGCTTCAAAAATTAAAGAGAAAAAGAAGTTTTTTTAAAGTGAAGTTTGATATAAACCGTACGGAGTCGTGGGTACATCCACGCAATGAAGACTTTATGATCGTTTAACTCGAAATAATGAGGGAGACTGCCTTCTAATTTTTGTGTTTTTTTATGTAAAAATGTGTGTAGAATAAATTCAAAAATTAAAATGTAAATAAAGCTTGATATTTTTAGTGAAATTTGATAAAAACCGTACGAAGTCGTGGGTACATCTAGACAACGAAGACAATATGATTGTTTAATTTGTAAAAATTAAGGGGACTGCATTCTAATTTTTGTGTTTTCTTATGTAAAAATGTGTGTCAAATAAATTCAAAAATTAAAATGTAAATAAAAAATTGTCTTTTTAGTGAAATTTGATAAAAACCGTGCGGAGTCGTGTGTACATCTACGCAACGAAGACTGTATGACTGTTTAATTTGATAAATGGGGAGACTGCCTTCTAATTTTAGAGTTTTGTTATGTAAACATGTGTGTAGAATACAATTAAAAAATTAAAATGTAAAAATAAACAGAGAGTTTTTAGTGAAATTTGATAAAAGCCGTGCGGAGTCAAGGGTACATCTACGAAACGAAGACAATATGATTGTTTAATTTGTACAAATTAGGGGGACTGCCTTCTAATTTTTGTGTTTTCTTATGCAAAAATGTATGTAGAATAAATTCAAACATTAAAATGTAAATAAAAAGTGATATTTTTAGTGAAATTTGATAAAAACCGTGCGAAGTCGTGGGTACATCTACACAACGAAAACAATAAGATTATTTAATTTGAAAAAATTAGGGAGACTGCCCTTTAATTTTTGTGTTTTCTCATTTAAAAACGTATGTAGAATAAATTCAAAAATTAAAATGTAAATACAAAATGGTCTTTTCAGTGAAATTTGATAAAAACCGTGCGGATAATATGATTGTTTAATTTAAAAAAAATAGGACTGCCTTCTAATTTTTGTGTTTTCTTATGTAAAAATGTATGTAGAACAAATTCAAAAATTAAAATGTAAATAAAAAAAAGTTTAGTTTTTGGTTTAGTATTTTATTTTTAAATTTACTAGTTATTAAAATGAAAATTTAGCAACCGTCGCTATTTCCTTTATATCAATCCAGTGTTAAAGTTTGCAAAATCCATGACGGGAAAGTTATGGCTAACTACTCCCTGATTTTTAAAATGTGACAGCTAGGTTCTAACATTTCACATACAGTCTGTCCAACAAGAAAGAAAACGCTTGAGTGTTAAATACTTTATTTAAGCGTGTTAAAATTAGTACACAGCATTATTGTCAACGCTGTTGAGATCCTTTTGACCACTTTTTCGAGGTAATCAGTAAAAAGAAAACAAATTGTGAAGTTTTCCAGCTTAATAAACCATGGGGTTGACATCAAAGTATTGAGAGGGTATCAATTCCATTAGCCTCCTTCCAGGTTTTGTTGATGCGACTGTGGTGTTTTGGATCATCGTACTTTATCGAATTCGTTTACCACTCCAAAATGACGACATAGTCCACCCAGAAAAAAGGTGATACATCTTTTGTGTTTCTTCAAAAAAGTGATAGTTCCTTTCTTATTGAACAGACTGTATTCCAAATTGACATATAGAACTATTTCGAAAAAAGTCAGTCTGAAACTGTGTGATGAGTTGGCATGAAATAACCCCTCCAGCTGTCTCTTTTCTTCCCAAGTTCACATTTGACTTGTTTTTTCTTTTTCCCGAATTCCTCCTGCTTAAATAGTAATCGTTCGTCGTTAATCGCATTCGATTAACATTTTTTAGAGGGAATGCCTCCAATAGATATGCTCCATCCTACCCTCGGTAGTTTTTACCGTGACAACAAAGATAATTTTGCGTGCAAGACAATCGATCTAGGTACTTTCTGGACTGGTTTTCACGAAATCGAACTATCTGTTCAATACGAAATGGTAAGAATTGTAGCATGGTGTTAATAGATGAATAATCTCCTCTTCAAGGTAAATTTCGTTAGAGTAATGTTCCAAGTCATGGAGAGAGTACATAGACTCTGTCCACCATTGCCAGGTACTCTTTTACTAGATTAACAAAAAAATTAAAAAACTTTTTTAGTAACTTCAACATCAATTGTTGATCGCAGACACGAAAAGGTCGGTGACGCTTTGTTTCCATGCCTCTTACATTTTTTTTTATTTATAGCAACTTTCGGAATTAACTAGATCGGCCTGCGGTTCCGGTCTGTGGTCGAAATATTTCATAAATGAACTGATACGTTCCGCAATCAGTAGCATCCTCCTCCAAAGAACCAACATTACTAATAATGATTTTGAGATCATGGCATTTAAAGGTGCCCACTACGCAATAATCAATAACAACCCGAGCCATTTAATTTCGATCAAAATAAACCATTTGTTACCGTGTATATATGAATCAATTGAAGAGGACCAGGTAAGAGTATCTGCTGAAATGTGTCTCAAAACTTGTGACGCGATTCTACCTCCCGAAGAAAACAAAATTCTTTCTTATGACCCATCTTTAGAAGAATCGCCTCACAAATTTTGAGACTGAGACACCCGACTTAAATAGAATCTTTTTAGATTCACGAAGTCCAGTTTATTTTCTGCAACGCAGCGACCCCACAAAAATCGTTCGAGGTTTATCAATTCATCATAAAGCCTTTAGAGGTCAAGAAAAACAAGTAGGTGTTTGTGTTTGGAGATAAAATCTAAATTTTGTATTTCAGTAGATTTACAGACACTACATTATATACACTCGAGCAAAGAGTGACCAATTTGCTCAAATGCATCACCGCTTTTTGCCGTTGCAAACCAAGGTTTCTCTCCGACTTTAGTACATACTTCCGATTACATTTTGTAGAGCATGGTAAATATACAGATGATTCCACAATTTTCTAACCAGCTAAGTTACAGCTCCCCTACCAAACTACAAGGTACCTTATTACGAGATTAATGCTTATCATCAAGACAATATCAACACGCCTGTCGTATATAAAACTACTACACTTGGATCTGTGTCAACGGGGTTCCACGAAGTCACTTTAATTGCTCAACACGATTTAGTAATTTTTAACATTGAATAACTTAAGTTAGTTACATTGATTTTTTTACCAGATAAACATCAACCAGTATTTAAAACTACTGCACGAAAATTATGAAGTCGAGACGAACTACTATAACATTTTGGACAGTGCAATAAGTTCTGATGGTACGGTGTTTTTTATTACTAAGCAAATATATAACCTGTAGTTTTAGAACTTTCAGATGAGGAAGTTCCCGGTCCCAGTTGCAGAAATAATTAAATTAATGACGTACATGATGTTATCTAAAGTATTTTTAATATTTTATGTACATGTATATATTTTTTCTACCAGTTTATATTTCCAAATTTCATTTAAAATGAATTTGAAAAATATTTACAGACAAAATCCTTAATAAGCAGCACAATAAAGAAAACAGTAACTAATCATTGCTTTATTCTACAAGTTTCAAAATGAATTCAAAAAACTTAACTCCTTTCTCGACTTTTTTTTAAATAAATAACTAGTTTATTGAAGATATGTAAACAACAGATCATAAAAATTGTTTTCCTAAAATAATATTGAAATCAGATCATTAATTTTTGGTCACCACAAAAACTACTGAATAAATTAATTAAGTGTAAAGACTGCAACCAAGTTGGATAATAACAAAGTATCAAAATTTCACTTAAACGAAATGTATTGAAAAGAACATAGTACATGAGACGTCATTATATTCTTTATATTGTACCCGTTTAGTAAAAGAAATATAGAAGATGGAAACCTAAAACTCCATGGCGAAAATAGATAAGTACTTGCAGAAACTTTTGAAAATTAAATATGAGGAAGTGAAAAAAATGGAAAAAAGAGAAAAACGAAACCGCAAGAAGATATACAAGAAAGTAGCTTTGCTACTCTGAATCTGCTGACTTTTACTTCAAAATCAATACTCTCAACAATTCAAAAAATTAGGATAAACATTTTTGGAATCTACCGCGAATTCAAGTTTGGTAGGCACTGTTTTAGTCCAACCTATGCATACATTAAAGTCTGAGAACTATCAATTATAAAATGTTTTAGCCAGCAACAATCAACTTATTGCAAACAATAATTTTAAAACCTTAGCCTTAACAAATAATCCTTTACTTTATTAATTAAGCAATAATGTTCTAAAAATGAATAATATTTGATAGAAATGAAGCATGGTCAATAATGCACAATTTTTATACAAACCATGTTTATGTTAAAAACAACAAATGCACAGATTATATACTGTCAGATACGAATGCACTTTTGATTGGTTTATGAAGTGACAACCAAAACAAATGCCTAACGAAGCTGTTTTTAGGCCATTTTTACACATTAATACCAACGTTTTCTGCAGAAAAACGGGAAATTTAGAAGCCTTTTGTTTGTTATTTTAGGTCTTGCAATGACGTTTGGGTTTATTGTATGAACAAAGGACATCAACATTGACTTGTCCAGGATATAAATGCACAGTTAAACACACAAACGGAAAAAATAGCCAACTTACGTCTGAATCTTGGCGTTGCTTTTTAAAAAAGTCGTTTAATTTAAATAATGGACATTTTCCATTCCCATTGGCATCCATATTGGAACTATGGCAAACATAATTACACCGATTGAAGCAAATCGTTACAACTTGGTATCGTTACATACCACAAGAAAATGCGACGCGAAGTCAACGGTTGTTTCTCTCTTTTTCTTGCTTCATTAAAATTCATATCTTTAGGCAATTGTTAATAAACACAAACTTACGTACAGACGTTATTTATTAACTTTTGCAACGTTATTAACAACAAATACGTAACTTACAATTTATTGTTGGTTTATGCTTTGTGATTTTTAAACACATCTAAGCTTATTTTTGTTTACGTTAATTATTAGTTTTTTATTGCTAAAACCTGTAGTAATTAAAGAAAATACTTTAGTTTACGTTTTTTATTTGGTAAACATTTAATTATATTGCAAAAAAGCATATTTTATTTAAAGTAAATTTTAACAATTTTAAGCGTCCTCTGTGTTTAAATGTACTCACTATGATTTTAGCTTGGTATGTTGAATTTTGGTATACAGTTGGTAGCGTTAAAAAAAATTGACTATCGAGGCGTTACCAACCGAGTAGTAAACAGTTTTTAGTTTTACTAAATAATGAGAGAGTTTGTTAGCGGGTGGAGTCCTCTGAAGTTTGAATAGCAACAAGTGTCAAAATAAAATATTTTATAAAATTATGGGTTGTTCGGTCAGTACAACAGGTGACAAAGAAGCCTCAGAGAGATCCAAAAAAATAGATAGAGATTTAAGGGCAGATGGAGAACGGGCAGCTAGTGAAGTTAAGCTGTTATTGCTAGGTATGTTAGCTGACTCATTTCTTTTTAATTATTTATTATTATTTTAATGAATAAGGCGCCGGAGAATCCGGAAAAAGCACTATCGTGAAACAGATGAAAATTATTCACGAAACTGGATATTCGAAAGAGGAATGTGAGCAGTATCGTTCTGTTGTATATAGTAATACTATTCAAAGTTTAATGGCGATAATACGAGCTATGGGGCAGTTAAGACTTGATTTTGCCGATCCAACACGTGCAGTAAATAATGTTTGTGTTAATATTAATTTATGTTGTTTTAAACGTGGTTTTAGGATGTAGCTCGCCAGTTTTTTACATATGCTAGCGCAGCTGAAGAAGGTGAATTGACGCCTGAATTGGTTATGTTAATGAAGAAACTTTGGGCAGATCCTGGTGTTCAGTTATGTTTTTCCAGATCACGAGAATTTCAATTAAATGATTCTGCTCCATATTACCTCAACGCTTTAGATCGTATATCTCAACCCAATTATGTACCTACACAACAAGATGTTTTAAGGACTCGTGTTAAAACTACAGGGATTGTGGAAACACATTTCTCCTTTAAAGGACTGCATTTTAAGTAAGATAGTAATTTTTATTGTGGGTTGTCATAACAATGTGCTTTTAGGATGTTTGATGTTGGAGGACAAAGATCTGAAAGGAAAAAATGGATTCATTGCTTTGAAGGCGTTACTGCAATTATATTTTGTGTAGCTTTATCTGGTAAGTCTGTTTAAATTTTTCTAATTGTGTTAACACAGGTGCAGTGAATTTCAAAATCGAATATTGTCTTTATTATAGTTGCTAAGAAGCGTTTATTATTCCTACACCGCTTAAAACATTTGCTTTATTATGCATACATCTTTTTTCTTCTCATAACAGGTAAAGGTAATGAATCCTCGTCATTATTTTTCAAATCGTGCAACGATGACTATAAATACCACATCCTTAGTTTACCACAATACATACAATAATAATCTGATACTGAAGTTTTACGTTTTGCATGACGTGCTGATCAGTTAGGTAAAAAAAATATATTTAAAAAAATAAAAAATAAAAGTGTTATACTCCAAACAAAGTTTTCGAACTTCCCCACCTTGTCTTAGTAGGGCACTTTGTATATACACATAGTAAAACAGTTTATATTAAAGTGGTATGTAAAAATATCTGCTGCACAAGAGGGCAGATGACAAAAATAAGTGGTCACCATCCGGAGTATGTATTTTTTAGGTCCGACTGCGACGTGTACACTCGGCTAAACAAAAAACGGGACACCACTGGTTAGCTCGATTGAAATAGTTAGCGGTGTAAACTAGGCTTGTTAGCGGATGTGATTTCAATTTATATTTTATAGTAGGACCAAGAAGATATTCCGTAGCGTTACCATCTAAATTGGAATTGGAATTTGATCCTAGCTAGTAAAAAAACTCATTTTACAGGTACAGACAAAACTAATTTGTCTTATAGAAAGAAGTTAATGCGTCAAGGAGTTATTTCTCTAACCAAAGTTCATAATAAAAATTTTAGAAAGTTCTGCATTAGTCAACTTGACACCTCTGTAAAATATTAAAACGCGTTGAATTTTTAAGTTCTGAATAGTTCTGGTGACGTTAAGTATATATGTGTAATTTCTAATCGATATTTTAACGATTAACAATTTTTAATAAATTTCTAATAGTCACGCTAAGCACGACATTTAGTGAAAATGCGTCATCCTGATGATTTTCCGCATTTTCAGTGGTAATTTTGCCCAGTTCTATAAGAGTTCTATGCTTTAGAAATATTTTACCGAAACGTTTCAACTGTTTACTATTTTTTAAACAATTACCTCTGGCACGGGGTCAATCCATTAAAAATCACCCAGACCATGTTGCTCAACATTTTTGTTTCTCTTAATTTTTTTACCAGTTACTCACCAATATTAGGTGAGCTCAAACCTGTATTTAAAATTATTTTTAGGCAAGTACTTTTTTTTTGGCGGCCATTTAAAGTTTGTTTCGGTACCGTTTTTTGACTGAAAACAAGTTTTGCGTAAATGTCTATAACTCTGTTAATTTTGAAGATATCAAGACAAAATAAAAAACAAAATTTTCAGAATAAAATGCTCTAGATTTTATTGTCATACAAAGTGTTACCTTAATAGTAAGAAAAGTGGAGAAAAAAATTTGTATATACAAGGTTTAAATGAACTGAAATCAAGAACTTTAGTGCTGTAAAATCGCTAAAAGAAAAAAAGACTCGCCTTCAATTTTTTTTTCTTATGTAGATTTACTATAATTTAACTTGTTTTAAAAATATAAAGCTTGAGAACTTTTTCCTTTTTTTTAAATAAATTTCCAAAAATTACAAAAACTTGAATTTTACCCATTTTTGAAGAAGAGTATCTCAAAAGGGACTGAGTCAAAAATTATGAAATTAATACAGATGCCACATCTTCATGGTATAAACAAACTGTAAAAATTTGGTGACTGAGACTCAACTGGTTCCAGAGTTATGTGGTATCAAAGTTTTCCGAAAAAGCGGTGTCATACACGCACTACGGTTAACGGTAATGAAGGATAAAAATGCTTTTCCTATAAAAAAAATACTAATTAAAAATCAGTTCACAATGCATAAAAATGCCTAAACATGAAAAAATATATAGCATAAAAATGGCAAATATGTATACTGTAAAGCAAAGTTCAAAAACAAAAAAGGCTTATTCTGCTTCCTTTAAATGAGTCTTTTTAAACTTACTCTAACCTAAAAATTGGCCGGACAATGTTTTGTGCCCTGCGACCAAAATATGGTGTCCTCCCAGGATCATCTGGCACCCATAGCGTTTGCGTATGTAAATACCATCAAAACGTCAAGCTCGTCATTGAAGGAGCCTAGCTCAACGTAAGTTACAGAGACTTGATGGAATATCTTGTATGTGATGTTGAGAATGACAGTTGTATGCTGGACAAGTGTTCAGAATGTCCTGGATCAGAAGGCCTTCTAGAAGCTTTGACAAATAAAATTGACAACTTGCCAGAAGAAGTTGTTTTCAAGCAATGGGTACATACCGACAGAGCTGGCCTCATCACAAGATTATTACCAAAAGATGAATTTTTAAATCATCTTGTAGAAGAAATGGAAAAACTAAAATCACACCATTTCATTTCAAAAATTCAATCTAATTATTTCAAAGATATTAAAGGTAACCTGAAAGACAGTGAATGTTTAGTCATTGGTGACTTTGCAGAGAACTTTACACTTTGTGTTCAGGATGAAATCCAAAGCTTTCACTGGACTAACAGGCAAGCAACGCTACACCCATTTGTTTTTTATTTCAAAAAAGAAGGAGAAATTTGTTGTAAAAGCATTTGTATCATAAGTGGCCATCTCATTCATGACACTTCTACAGTTTATGAATTTCAAAAGCATCTTATCAAAGAAGTAAACAAATCTTCACCCAAAATAAAGAAAATGGTTTACTTCAGCGATGGTGCCAGCAGCCAGTACAAAAATAAGAAAAACTTTATTAATCTGTGCCAATATGACAATGATTTTGGATTGATAGCTACGTCTCATGGGAAAAACTCTTGTGATGGTATAGGTGGTACCACCAAAAGGGAAGACACCAGAGCCAGCATGCAAAGACCATACAACGAACAAATTCTTACTCCAAAGTACATGTTCAAGTATTGCGCTGAAAAAATAACTGGAATAACATACATCTTTGTCTCTGCTCAAGAAATCAAACTAACAGAAGCCGAACTAATGAAAAGATTTGAGCTTTGCTTGCCTGTGAAAGGTACAAGAGGGTATCATCGGTTCGTTCCTGTGAATGACATTGAAATCAGATGTTTCACCACATCAACAAGTGAAGAATTGGATGAGCACAATTGTGTTTACTAACACAGCATCCTTTACAGACAATGATTTTGTTGCGTGCATTTACGAAGATCAGTGGTGGTTGGGCATCGTCAAAGACAAGAGCGATCAAGACAATGACCTACTAGTGCATTTTTTTCATCCAGCTGGCCCAAAAACTGCTTTCCAGATATCTCAAAAGGACATGGTGTGGGTACCAGTGAGTAAAGTTGTAAGGAAAATTACTCCTACAGAACTAACAACAATTTCAGGAAGAACACACAACATTACTGAAAAACTGTGCACCGAAATTTCTACACTCTTTAATATTTTAATCAAATTATGAACTTTCACGTTAAGGCCTAATTGGGTTAAATGAATTGCCAAAATGTTTTAGTGTTTATAAAATATGTTTATACAAATAAGTAATATGTACATAAAGCATAAAAGTATGAATAAGTAAATTTAAAATCTTAATTACCATTAACCGTAGTGCGTGTATGACACCGCTTTTTTGGAAAATTTTGATACCACATAACTCTGGAACCAGTTAAGTCTCAGTCACGATATTTTTACAGCTTGTTTATACCATGAAGATGTGCTTTCTGTATTAAATTCATAATTTTTGACTCAGTCCTTTTGGAGATACTCTACTTCAAAAATGGGTAAAATTCATGTTTTTGTAATTTGTTTAAAAAAAAAGGAAAAAGTTCTCAAGCTTTATATTTTTAAAACAAGTTAAACTATAGTAAATCTACATAAGAAAAAAAAATTGAAGGTGAGTCTTTCTTTCTTTTAGTGATTTTACAGCACTAAAGTTCTTGATTTCAGTTAATTTAAACTTTGTATATACAATTTTTTTTCTCCACTTTCCTTACTATTAAGGTAACACTTTGTATGACAAAAAATCTAGAGCATTTTATTCTGAAAATTTTGTTTTTTATTTTGTCTTGATATCTTTAAAATTAACAGAGTTATAGACATTTACGCAAAACTTGTTTTCAGTCAAAAAACGGTACCGAAACAAACTTTAAATGGCCGCCAAAAAAAAGTACTAGCCTAAAAATAATTTTAAATACAGTTTTGAGCTCACCCAATATTGGTGAGTAACTGGTAAAAAAATTAAGAGAAACAAAAATGTAGAGCAACAAATCTTTTGTTTTCTGGGTGATTTTTAATGGATTGACCCCACGACATTTTGTGAAATTGTGTCGTGGTGACGATTTTTCGCAATTTTAATGGTCATTTTGCTCAGTTCTATAACTGTTTACAATTTTCAAAAATTAGGTCTGACATGACATTTTCTAAATATGTATATGCTTGTCTCTGTCAAATTATCATTACCACTTCTTTTACACCTTTTAATTTTTTCTCTTTAAAATCTGTTCTGTGGCTGTGTCTATTGTTATCAGTTAAGTTTTCGTAAAAAATCTGTGAGCCTCGGAAAAGCTATTAGTACAGTGAACTATTACATAAAATGCACCATTTGTATAAAACTTCAAGGTGTTATATAAAGATAGTAGACTGCTGGGGTGCTGGGTACCCTTAACGCTCCTGCTTGGCACTATCCTGCTCCTATTTACCGCTCAAAAGTTTTATGAATATTCGAACCCATCTCCATAATTTTCTCTAAGAAGTCTCCAGCTCTAACCGAAACTTATTTTGCTTTGATGCTCTGTAAAAGTTTGCGAAAACTGGTCACAAATATAAATGTGTTACTGTTTATAGGATACGACTTAGTACTAGCAGAAGATGAAGAGATGAACAGGATGGTGGAATCGATGAAATTATTTGATTCAATTTGCAACAGCAAATGGTTCGTTTCTACGTCCATAATACTGTTTTTAAACAAAAAGGATTTATTCGAGGAGAAAATCTCGCGTAGTCCCCTTACGATTTGTTTTCCGGAATACACGGGACACAATAACTACGAGGAGGCTTCTGCTTATATTCGCATGAAGTTCGAGAACCTCAACAAAAGGAAAGATCAAAAAGAGATTTACACGCATTTCACGTGCGCCACAGATACCAACAACATCCAATTTGTTTTCGACGCTGTTACAGATGTGATTATTAAAAATAATTTGAAGGATTGTGGCCTTCTTATGTAAGACAAATACAAATAGCGCAAATGTATTGTTTTTGTCGCATTAAGTGTACATTGAAATTGTAAATTTTTGCTAACCGTTTTTGCCAAGCAAAAACTACGTTACTGGATTAGCAACCCTTTAAATGCCAACTAGGTTAAGATACATTAGGGAAACGTTTACGATATGCTGCCATTTATTCAATTTTTACAATTAAGTACTGATTTCGCTGATTTTAAAAAAAATTCGCATCCGAGGAACTGATAGAAACGATATTTTTTATATTAACGATACTACCATGCTGACAGTATTGGAATTTTTATATATAGGTGGTTAAGTTTTCGAACGACACTATTTCTTGAAACTCAAAGATTGTCGCAAGACTGTCACCAAAACGCACACTATATCAGGATTTATCGACGCAAACTTTTATAATTTAATTGGCGAAGAAGTAAAAAACTTGCCCACCTCCAAATATCAATTATCTTATTCTCATTGTACTTATACAATAATTTGAAATTTTCTAAAAACGGAATTCGACGTTAATTTACGAGTGCTTTAGTTTGTTAAAAATATTTTAGCTAATTTAAATGATGTATTACTATTCCAGAAGTGTGTCCGAAGGCCGATAAACTTTAGGTATTATATTTTATACAATTTTTTATTTTTATACGCGATAAATTAATTTTGTACTATAATACTTTTGTAATTTGGGATTAAAATCCTATGCCTTATTTCAATTTACTGCTTGTAAGGGTGCAACAGAAGCTAATTTAGGTATAAAATAATTTTTACTCGAATAATTATGTTTATTGTTGTGCCAATTTCTATTTTTGTATAAATAAGTAACAAATATATAAAAGCTACTTGCATTTTTGTAATTATTTTTATGCATTTGTGTTTTGATGATAGCTAATAGTCGAGATAAAGATATTTTTTATTATGTTAAAAGAGGCGCTATCATCAAAATGCGAGACTTCGTCGTTACAGCAATGTTTATATTTTATAAAGGTTATGATAATGATTCAATTACTAACAATAAGGATTATTATGAATTATCTATGAAAAACATTTTAATGGTAGTGATATTAATGTCAGATTTGTTAAAAGGTTATATTTAAATGAACCCCGTTTTGGTACAATAATTGAAATTATCGTATGACTGAATAAAACAATTGAAAGCAAACATTCTTTTCCTAGTTTTAAAATTTATTTAAATTTGACCCTTTTATTGGACAAAGACCCTCTCTATCCTTAATTGCTTCCTTAGTTCGGTTTAATCCCTTCATTCTTTTTTTTTGACCAATTTGATCATCTTACTGGTTAGTATTTGCACTAACGCTTTGGACTTTAAATATGTCTTCTATTGCGTCTGTTACTTGAACACAGGTAACGAAATTTGCAAGAGGCAAGTGACCATTAGAGTATATAAAAATAACCTGTCTCATCCGTTGATTAAAACTGATTGGGTGGGTCGAAACCAAGCCCCCAGGATAGGCTGGAGTGTTTAGGTACGTATTTGAACACGTAGGTTTTTGCCAAGCATTTACGTGATGGTTTATCTTTGCTTTTAGGCGAGCAACTGATTGATTATGCCTAAAACAAGAAGGCGCGCAAAATTTCCATTGACTGAGTGCGTTTGATAGGAACCGAATAGTGGGACTGAGTACTGTGGTGCGCTGTTATTCCAAGAAGACTGAACAAGAGCACAGGGCGCCGTCAAATAACAACAAACCGTGAAAATCGCTGTCTTAGACTTTTGACTTCATTTCCACACTGGCGATTGCAAATCAATGGTTTACAGAAGATTGAATATCTATTGCGATGCGAACCCTTTATCGTCCCCTAAGAAGTTTTGGGTCGTCTTCACCTTGTGTTACCGCTAACCGCTGAACATGTCACACACAAATTTTGAAGGTGTAAAAAAATAATAAAGTAGTTTGTCGATTCACCTATATAGCTAGTTTAAGTCGGTTATGTGCCACCTTTCCTTTCTTTTCCTTTCCTTGCGAGTAGAAGAACAAATAGAAAAAGTCTGGCCAAGGAAAGAATGCCCAAAACCGCAACACAATTCTACGTTGAAAATAAAACAACAGAATGTAATAGTAAGATTATTATAACGATTTATTCAAGGCTAGTACTGTGTCACAAGAGACGAAGAAGAGAAAAAAAATTATCACGGAAAAATTCAGGAGTAAACATCTAGTCATCGGTACACATCTAATGATCAGTACATTATTTATAGATAGTAGCTACGCAGTTGAAAACAGTATATAATATAAATAGAGTTAAAATTACAGTTAATTTTAAATCACAATTTGTTAAAATTTATTGTAGGTCTGGAAGTAATTAAAAAGAATGACCTAGATAGAAATACGCAAGATACAAAAAAATTATTAATCTCACAGGTTCATTTTTTTTGTAATCTCACCGAAACGAGTGACATCAACCGTGCAAAGAAGATGGAATTTGGTTCAATTTACCACTAATTACAATGGTCTGCATGAAAATCGGCCCTGAGACCATTCTTGACGATTCTTATGTAAAATGACCTCCTGAATCCAAAAATGAGCTCCGTTTTTACCCATCACCCACTTATTTTGGGGGGACCCCATTTTTATTTTATTTTTTGCATTTTTTTTAGAATTTTAACTTATAGCCGTTAAACATCCCAAAGCAGGTAATAAAATTTATACCAAAGTATATGGCAAAAGTTTTGCTATAAAATGTATATAGAAACAACAATAAAATACAAATATATAAGAACAGTAAAACAATATCAATAAACAGTTAGGAAGATTCACTGCACGACGCTGGCGATCTCAATACCACATGCTGGTTTGAACAGGAATTTTCGACAGGCTTGAACTTGCATTACTCTTCTCATTATAGTATATTACATTGTTTGCTTAACTGCTTCGATCAGTACATCTATAGCTGTTGCAGAATTAACATGTCGACGTTTTAAACGTGCTGGATTTTGTGTTCATTTGTGTAAAACAGTAAAACTATTTTTCCTTCGGATTTTTTCAAGTGACTAAGTGTGATTTGTGGTTAAGACTTGGGCTCCATCAGTTTGCTGTACGACTTGTTACAGTAGTTTGACCAAATGGCTAAAAGGTACCCGTAAATCAATGCAATTTGCTGTGCCCATGGTTTGGCGTGAACCTCGCTGTCATCTTACAGATTGTTACTTTTGTATGACTTCAACCATCGGGTTTTCGAGCAAAAGTAAGCATACAATTCAGTATCCCAATTTTCCGTCAGCTCTAAGACCTGTTCCTTATAACGATACTTTGCCAATCCCAGAGCCCCCAAACACTTATACTCTAGAGCCGGAAATTGATTAAAAAGACTGAGCCACAACTTGGGGCTTCGAATGATACGTTCAATGATGATGAAGAGTATTCCGCAGATGTAGTTCCTTGCCAACCTCACCTCCTCACTCAATCGGAATTAAATGATCTTGTCAGGGATTTGCAGTTACCCAATACTAAATCTCAGCTCCTAGGATCGCGACTTCAACAGTGGAATCTCTTAGAAAAGGGAGTAAAAATATCTTCTTACAGGGCCAGACAAGCAACCTTGAAATGTCTTTTCTCAGAAGATAAAGGTTTAGTGTTCTGCCCTAATGCAAATTTATTAATGACGGAGCTACAGATGCCATGTGACCCAGACAAATGGAGACTGTTTATAGACTCATAAAAAACAAGCTTAAAAGTTGTCCTGTTGGCAAATGAGAATGACTTCCCATCAGTTCCAGTTGCATACTCTGTTGATATGAAGGAAACGTACGAAAACATATTCAGAATCCTTGATAAAATTAGTTATGATTATAAGTGGAAACTTTGCGCTGACTTAAAAGTTGTTGCTCCTCTCACGGGCCTGCAATCAGGATTTACAAAATATTGCTGCTTCCTTTGTGAATGGGATAGCCGAGCCCGAGATAAACATTACATCGTACGGGACTTGCCTCTGCGAGAAAATCTTATTCCTGGTCAGAAAAATGTCGCCCACAATCCTTTGGTTTCGAGGAAAATATTTACTTACCACCTTTACACATCAAACTTGGATTGATCAAGCAGTTTGTAAAAGCAGTGGACAAGACAGGTGGCGCATTTCAATTTTTGAAAACTAAATTTCCTCGTCTTAGCGAAGCTAAAATCAAAGAAAGCGTTTTTGTTGGTCCCCAGATTAGACAACTCTTCCAAGATTCGACGTTTATTGAACACCTAAATCGAAAAGAAAAACGAGCTTAGCTTGCATTTCAAAACGTTTGTAAGAACTTCCTGGGTAACCACAAAAGTGAAGATTATGTCGCTCACGTCGAGGAACTGCTTTTAGCGTACAAGGACATAGGATGTAACATGTCTCTTAAAGTTCACTTCCTTCACTCGCATCTGGACTTTTTCCCTGAAAATTTAGGAGCAGTTTCGGATGAACACCGGGAACGGTTCCATCAAGACATTGCTAAGCTGGAGAAGAGATTTTCAGGGAAGTGGAATGCAAGCATGTTGGCGGAGTACTGCTGGTTTTTGAAACGAGAGAGCTGTAACGATGAATATTTTTTTATTTATTACTGTTTATAGCTAAAATAGTTCTTTTTCCCATTTAAATTAAATTCATGTCCATATATTTATTATTATATTAATTATTATCGTTCAATAAATAAATTATGATTAATTTATCGAAAAGTGGTAAAATTACAGCTTTGGGGCTCCCTCGGAAATGGTGGGTGATGGAAGAAAACGGAAGACATATTTGGATTCAGGACGTCATTTTACATAAGAATCGCCCGGAATAGTGTCAGGGCTCGATAAAAAATATTTTTTTGCAGACCAGTGTTATGTAACGTAAGCAACGTACTTTCTAATCTTCTTGCAAAAACAGAATAGTAGTTGTTATTAAATGATAAAAAAAGGTGGGATATTTTCCAATCACGTTCTCATGCGTTCGCTGACCTCGTAGCAAGCGATATTCACTTGAATTTTCATGTAGCGAATAATCTGAAATTATTTTTAGCGAAACTCCGACAAACTAGTGGACTAGACGTAAACTTCGTAGGTGCACCACACCGTGGAATTATGATACGGAGGCTATTACCCTCTGTAGTAGGTCACCTTTGATCTTCATCAAGGCAACATGACCGCCCAACGTTACAGTCAGGGCGTAGTCTCTTCAAAATTCATTGTTCCAACAAGACAATGCACGGCTACATTTAGCCAGAGTTACGTTAAATCAATTTGAGCGTTATCACATCGATTTGCTACCTTGGCCACCAAGATCTCCAGATTTTTCACCAACTGATCATGTCTGGGACAGTATGGATAGGCGATTGCATAAATGTGTCCTATTCCTACTATTAAAAATGTTTTATCATATAATTCATACCTAATTTTTGCCACAGTTTTTCTGAATCATCAGTTTATTCTTGTTTGGATTTTACAATTGACTATAAACGTAACGTATCTATTTATTGGTTGTCTTCACTTTAAGATTATTGAGTATCGGTACGAAATGATTAAGTTACAGTTTGATAAGATAGTTACAAGTTTGGTATGCAACCCACTTTACAACGATGTAGATTTGTATGCATATACCATAACCAAGCGGGAAGAGGATGAGTTTTAGAGTACGCAAAGAAAAAACCAATTAGCCACGGTATCTACGGATAAAAATAATTATCAAAAGCAGGTATATGCATTATTGGTTAGCTCTATCTCCGCATCGATACACACTGCTACCTCTAACTGGGCGAGCAAGAGCTGGTATCGAGGTACTGAGCAGGCCAATGAAGATCGTCTAGAAAGCTTAACCATGCATATTGTTACCACGAAAGCGCAATGATTTACAAAACTCAGCTTATCGTCCGAGGTACATCAATTCGAAAACCGCACGGACAGGGGGAAAAGAAAGCTACTGCTTCATGTCATTTCTCTCGTTTATGTGAATGGGTACGAGTCTATTCTTCTGATCCTTGCGTTTGGAAATTATTTGTTTCATCAGACCAACACAATCACCTAATCTACGATGATCACATTCCATCTAAGCGTGAGCGCGGTAGTGTTAGGAGTACGTTAAAAGCTCTTTGGTGTCGTTTCTACTGGTATGAAACCTAGGGTTATTAAGTTTATACGCTGCTGTTCTTGTTCGAACTCAACGAAGCAATCTCATTAGGTCACGTCACGTATTTCCAGAAATGATGAAGCCTTCTAACACTGCTGTCGCTACAAGATCTACACGTCTACATAAGTATCGTACTGCTTTTCCAGATGTAGAAGCTGCTACTATTGCTTTTGCATCTAGTTCTTCAGTTGCTTCTAATTGTGCTTTGTTGTCTCCTAATCGTTCTCTTCTTTTCCATCGGCGTCCTAAGTTTTAGTTTACTTTCTGGACTTTGAATTTTGTTATTCTTCTGGTTCTTGTCTCTCGGTTGTGATGGTTTGAGTCTTTGAATACGTCGTTGGTATCTTGTTGATTGTGGTTCGGATGCTATCTTTTTTGCTTTCTCCCACCTTGCTGTCGCCGATATTTTTTTCTTTGGTTAAGTTTCTGACAATTTTCTTTTGGTATACATTCGTTCTATGGCTGTGATATCTTTTCTCTTCTCTCTTTTTTTAAATACATTTTGGGCAATAGGGCTAGGTCACTCGGGTTTAGCTATCTAGGGAGAGGTAGTCGAGCCGTACAAGAACATCTTACTCCCATTTCTCCTTCTGATTTCTTTTTTTTCTTGATTCAATCTGTCACCATGAGTGTGAATTTTGGTATGTTATCTTTTTCTTTTATATACTTTCTGGATGGGATGGTTTTTTAGGTCTTTTTCATTTGGTCTTAGATCAGATTCTTTCGTGGGTGGGAGAAAGACTATTGTGGTCAAGCGAGTACGGGTTGCGGTGACGTGCGCTTGTGTAGACTAACGTTCGAGGACCCAACGACGCCTTGTTCTATTTTGACGCGAGGGCTTGAGGTATGTTTAAGAGTTGACGCTACACAATCGACCGGCACTTCATCGAGGAAACTTTAGGCTGTGATTGGGTTCCTGGAGTCATTTCCTAGACAATATAGAGACGACACCCGAACCCACAAGGTTCGGGTGTCGTCTCTTTCTTGCCTCCTTATAGTACTTTTGTTCTTTTTCTAATGTGTTTTCCAGGACTTATATTTAGGGTGGGATTTATATGTGGGCTGGGGCGTTATGGGATTTCAGGGCGTTGTCTTTGACTGTGGCACTCTATCTCCGCTTCGATACACACTGCTACCTTCAAGACTAGGCGAGCAAGAGATGGTATTGAGGTACTGAACTGGCCAATGAAGATCGTTTAGAAAGCTTAATCATGCATATTGTTACCACGAAAGCGCAATGTTTTACAAAACTCAGCTTATCGTCCGAGGTATTTCAATTCGAAAACCGTACGGATAGGGGGGAAAAAGCTACTGCTTTTTGTCATTTCTCTCGTTTATGTGAATGCGTACGTGTCTCTTTTTCTGATCCTTGCGTTTGGAAATTAATTGTTTCATCGGACCAACACAATCAACTAATCTATGGTTATCACATTCCATCTGAGCGTGAGCGCGGCAGTATTAGGAGTACGTTAAAAGCTCTTTGGTGTCGTTTCTAGTGGTATGAAACCTAGGGTTATTAACTTCATACGCTGCTGTTCTTGTTCGAACTCAACGAAGCAATCTTATTAGGTCAGGTCACGTATTTCCAGAAATGATGAAGTCTTCCAACACTGCTGTCGCTACAAGATCTACACGTCTACATAAGTATCTTACTACTTTTTCAGATGTAGAAGCTGCTACTATTGCTTTTGCATCTAGTTCTTCAGTCGCTTCTAATTGTGCTGTGTTGTCTCCTAATCGTTCTCTTCTTTTCCATCGGCGTCGTAAGTTTTAGTTTACTTTTTGAGTTTTGAATTTTACTATTCTTCTGGTTCTTGTCTCTCGGTTGTGATGGTTTGAGTCTTTGAATACGTCGTTGGTATCTTGTTGATTGCGGTTCGGATGCTATCTTTTTTGCTTTCTCCCATCTTGCTGTCGCCGATATTTTTTCTTTGGTTAAGTTTCTGACAATTTTCTTTTGGTATACATGATTGGATTCCTGGAGTCATTTCCTAAACAAGAAAGAGACGACACCCGAACCCACAAGGTTCGAGTGTCGTCTCTTTCTTGCCTCCTTATAGTACTTTTGTCCTTTTTCTGATGTGTTTTTCGGGACTTATATTCAGGGTGGGATTTATATGTGGGCTGGGGCGTTATGGGATTTCAGGGCGTTGTCCTTGACTGTGGCACTCTATCTCCGCTTCGATACACACTGCTACCTCTATAACTCGGCGAGCAAGAGATGGTATTGAGGTACTGAACTGGCCAATGAAGATCGTCTAGAAAGCTTAATCATGCATATTGTTACCACAAAAGCGCAATGTTTTACAAAACTCAGCTTATCGTCCGAGGTATTTCAATTCGAAAACCGTACGGATAGGGGGGGAAAAAGCTACTGCTTCTTGTCATTTCTCTCGTTTATGTGAATGCGTACGTGTCTCTTTTTCTGATCCTTGCGTTTGGAAATTAATTGTTTCATCGGACCAACACAATCAACTAATCTATGGTTTTCACATTCCATCTGAGCGTGAGCGCGGCAGTGTTAGGAGTACGTTAGAAGCTCTTTGGTGTCGTTTCTACTGGTATGAAACCTAGGGTTGTTGAGTTCATACGCTGCTGTTCTTGTTCGAACTTAACGAAGCAATCTTGTTGTGACGTATTTCCAGAAATGATGAAGCCTTCCAACACTGGTGTTGCTACAAGATCTACACGTCTACATAAGTATCGTACTGCTTTTCCAGATGTAGAAGCTGCTACTATTGCTTTTGCATCTAGTTCTTCAGTCGCATCTAATTGTGCTTTGTTGTCTCCTAATCGTTTTCTTCTTTTCCATCGGCGTCGTAAGTTTTAGTTTACTTTTTGGGTTTTGAATTTTACTATACTTCTGGTTCTTGTCTCTCGGGTGTGATGGTTTGAGTCTTTGAATACGTCGTTGGTATCTTGTTGATTGCGGTTCGGATGCTATCTTTTTTGCTTTCTCCCATCTTGCTGTCGCCGATATTTTTTTCTTTGGTTAAGTTTCTGACAGTTTTCTTTTGGTATACATTCGTTCTATGGCTGTGATATCTTTTCTCTTCTCTCTTTTTTTAAATACATTTTGGGCAGTAGGGCTAGGTCACTCGGGTTTAGCTATCTAGGGAGAGGTAGTCGAGCCGTACAAGAACATCGTACTCCCATTTCTCCTTCTGATTTCTTTTTTTTTCTTGATTCAAGCTGTCACCATGAGTGTGAATTTTGGTATGTTATCTTTTTCATTTATATACTTTCTGGATGGGATACTTTTTTAGGTCTTTTTCTTTTGGTCTTAGATCAGATTCTTTCGTGGGTGGGAGAAAGTCTATTGTGGTCAAGCGAGCACGGGTTGCGTTGACTTGCGCTTGTGTAGACTAACGTTCGAGGATCCAACGACGCGCTGTTCTATCTTGACGCGAGGGCTTGAGGTATGTTTAAGAGTTGACGCTACACAATCGACCGGCACTTCATCGAGGAAACTTTAGGCTGTGATTGGATTCCTGGAGTCATTTCCTAGACAAGAAAGAGACGACACCCGAACCCACAAGGTTCGGATGTCGTCTCTTTCTTGCCTCCTTATAGTACTTTTGTCCTTTTTCTGATGTGTTTTCCAGGACTTATATTTAGGGTGGGATTTATATGTGGGCGGGGCGTTATGGGATTTCAGGGCGTTGTCCTTGACTGTGGCACTCTATCTCCGCTTCGATACACACTGCTACCTCTATAA
The DNA here is from genome assembly GCA_035610365.1 of Aquatica leii. Taxonomy (NCBI): domain Eukaryota; kingdom Metazoa; phylum Arthropoda; class Insecta; order Coleoptera; family Lampyridae; genus Aquatica; species Aquatica leii. The sequence continues at coordinate 33,400,570 of CM069439.1, forward strand.
CTGGGCGAGCAAGAGATGATATTGAGGTACTGAACTGGCCAATAAAGATCGTTTAGAAAGCTTAATCATGCATATTGTTACCACAAAAGCGCAATGTTTTACAAAACTCAGCTTATCGTCCGAGGTATTTCAACTCGAAAACCGTACGGATAGGGGGGAAAAAGCTACTGCTTCTTGTCATTTCTCTCGTTTATGTGAATTCGTACGTGTCTCTTTTTCTGATCTTTGCGTTTGGAAATTAATTGTTTCATCGGACCAACACAATCAACTAATCTATGGTTATCACATTCCATCTGAGCGTGAGCGCGGCAGTGTTAGGAGTACGTTAGAAGCTCTTTGGTGTCGTTTCTACTGATATGAAACCTAGAGTTGTTGAGTTCATACGCTGCTCTTCTTGTTCGAACTCAACGAAGCAATTTTATTAGGTCACGTCACGTATTTCCAGAAATGATGAAGTCTTCCAACACTAGTGGTCAAGATCTACACGTCTACATAAATATCGTACTGCTTCTCCAGATGTAGAAGCTGCTACTATTGCTTTTGCATCTAGCTCTTCAGTTCTAATTGAGCTTTGTTGTCTCCCAATCGTTCTCTTCTTTTCTATCGGCGTCGTAAGTTTTAGTTCACTTTCTGGGCTTTGAATTTTGCTATTCTTCTGGTTCTTGTCTCTCGGTTGTGATGGTTTGAGTCTTTGAATACGTTGTTGGTATCTTGTTGATTGTGGTTCGGATGCTATCTTTTTTGCTTTCTCCCATCTTGCGGTCGCCGATATTTTTTTCTTTGGTTAAGTTTCTGACAATTTTCTTTTGGCATACATTCGTTCTATGGCTGTGATATCTTTTCTCTTCTCTCTTTTTTTAAATACATTTTGGGCAGTAGGGCTAGGTCACTCGGGTTTAGCTATCTAGGGAGAGGTAGTCGAGCCGTACAAGAACATCGTACTCCCATTTCTCCGTCTGATTTCTTTTTTTTTTCTTGATTCAAGCTGTCACCATGAAAGTGAATTTTGGTATGTTATCTTTTTCATTTATATACTTTCTGGATGGGATGCTTTTTTAGGTCTTTTTCTTTTGGTCTTAGATCAGATTCTTTCGTGGGTGGGAGAAAGTCTATTGTGGTCAAGCGAGCACGGGTTGCGGGGACGTGCGCTTGTGTAGACTAATGTTGGAGGACGCAACCACGCGCTGTTCTATCTTGACGCGAGGGCGTGAGGTATGTTTAAGAGTTCGACGCTACACAATCGTCCGGCACTTCATCGAGGAAACATTAGGCTGTGATAGGATTCCTGGAGTCACTATCTAGGCTTGTGGGTTCGGGTGTCGTCTCTTTCTTTTCTCCTTGTAGTACTTTTGTCCTTTTCCTGATGGGTTTATGGGATTTCAGGGCGTTGTTGTTGACTGGTTTAAACTTTCCTTTTTTTTTGGTTTGCTCTGGTGTGTCGTTCGGTAATGTCTATAGGGCTGCGTTCACTTTTCTTGCTTTGCCAGTGTTTTGGCTTCTGTCTCTTTGGTCCTTGGAAGTATCATTCCGCGTCATGCGACTTTTGGACACATCCGATTGGTAACTTATATCGAATTGGGAAATCATCTTTTCTTTACGTTTCTTCTGGTGTTATGTGTTATTGTAAATGGGTTGGGTTTGGATTTTCGGGTTCTGTTCTTGGTACACACGTGTGTGTAAGCGTCGCATGCCCATGGCAGTAGCCACAAAAGACAAACCTTTTAGACTTGATAAAAATGTATGATTATATTTATACGGAATTGAAGTGGTGTTTAGAAGAGTTAGCTGAATCCATTGTTAACTAAATCGTAGCTGTTCATTTGAGAATGTCGCCAGCAAAACAATTGATTTTGTACCAATGGTGACGCTTAACGACATGACCACGTAGTTAACTAAAGCAACCGGTTCTTAGTCTATAGTCCTTCAACTGTTATTTAGACTGCACGCTTATTGTTTACGGACACTATGTAATGGCAAGGTCAGTTCTAGAAGTCAAGACTACTAAACTCTGTAGAGCTTGAGCTTGAACTCTTGAGGTTTGCTGATGGTCTTTTGCTGTTTACTGCGAAAATTATGGCACCAATTTGTTAATTTTATGCGTGGGCTTATTAACCACTGGGCCACCAGTGGATTGTTTTGAATCCAGGTAGTTACGTTTCTATTCTAGATGGCGTTAGCATGGAACAGTTTAACGATATTAGTTTTGGTTTTTTGCGTCTTTTCTATTATTTCAGCATATCTTTTAGACACCATTTGAGTTTTGCTGGTTTCCCATTTTTTAAAAAAGTTATTAATTTATGTTTTATTTAATTCTTTGTTTAATATTAGTGTTTTATTTCAGAAGTGTGAAATGTATACTACGTAGAAAATAAAGTTGAAAAGTTTGTTGTTTATTTTGTGCTATAATGCTCGATTGCACTGTATTTTTTAAGTTATACTTTGTGTTAACGAACGCTGTGAAACATTCGTTATAAAAATACGGTCCAATCGAGCATTAATATAGTATAATATCACAATATCCAATAAATTTAATTTCAAAAGTTCCCGCTTAATTTTTAACCGATTTTAGTTCCGCTTTTAAACTAGATGGCAGTAATAAGGCTTCAAACGGAAACATTGCAGCTTTGGTATCCTATTAACCACGAGATGGCGTCTATCACAACAATTTTAATAATTGTAATTATGAAATATAACGGATAATACAAAAACATTTAATTTTAACATTATTAAGAAAATGTAAATTTCTGAAAAATCCATTTAAAATTATGAAATTTATTTCGTAAAATCTAGAATTCGGTAATTTGGGCTAAACGTTTCTGTGATCGCTTTCAAAAAATTACTGCAGATGGCAGCACTCATTTTCCAAATTTAATTGTATATAAAATTTCAAACCTTACATTGACACAATATATTTGAATATATCTACAGCAAATGTACAATATACGTATATGATACAACTTTTAACGATATAATGATTATTATATCAACATAAATAATTATTTAATTATATTACAAGTATTAGCCACGTAGTGGATTTAAATATTACATTGATTTAAACAAGATCTTATTTTTTACAAAATAACTTTAAGCGAGCATGGCGAATATTAGTACAAATAGAAACGTACAATAATGCGTGATAATATGATTTTTTTACATACGTTTGTAATACGTTTAACAGTCAAACTACAAAATGGTGCATCTTTAAGTATGTGCTAGAAATAGCTTAACGTGCTGTGAGGTATAATCAATTTTTCTAACGATGTTACATAAAAATGCGCCTTAGGTCTGATGGCGATGTAATCATACTGCACTGAGGACAAACCTTTTTACTGCTCTGAAAATGAAAATTTCGTAGTTTGGTATCTAATTTTTCGTGTTGCAACTTACCAATGTGTGCAACCAGCATTCTTCACAATGCACATGCCAACAAACTGTCGAAATCACTGGTTTTTTGTAGTGTTCCTACATGAAAAATAATTATTAAATTCGGCACCGATCAATATAGAAATACTGTACCAAACATATTAAACATTTATAGTCTTCAGGTTCTGTACTAGTTGCAGTCTCCCCGGAGCCTTCGGCTTCTAACTGCCGAATCCTATTACGTAAGTCTTCTATAATTTGTGCTCGACTACTGGGTTCGGCGTCTGACGTAGTTACATTGCTATCACATTGTTGCCCAGCACTTTCTACTTTAACTTCAACGTCTCCACTCGAATTAACTGTGGCTACTTGAGATTGCACTCCTTCCTTATCTTTATATTTATCGTCGTTGCTTTTATTAACATCAGATTCGGTGTATTGCGATGGTCCAAAAGTAGATTCCTCAGGTTCATCCCCGTCAACTACTAAATCTTCTCCATCTACTTCTGTGTCAATACTAATTCTACCACTGCTATTTGGTGTCGATTCTAAAAAGCAAATTAGTTTGACTCTAATTAATATATATTTAGTATTACCGCTAAAGCGCGCAGCTAAACAATCGGTCCTTCTTTTTTGTGTTTCAGTCCATTCTTCTAGTTCAGAATCTCCTTCGACGTCTACAGTTTCATCTTCGTCGTTACATAAATTCTAAAAACAGTAAATATTAAATTTTAAAATAATAATAATGCATTAATACCTTTCGCAAACAATGTTCGTCCGGATTTTTATGCATATGAATAACACAAATAGGACAATTATCGTCGGCTTTCCGTTTCCGTATTTTTAGACGCAATCTTCCTTGCCTATTTGTTTTAATTCTTTGAAAAGTCTGAAATATTTATGTAATAAAAAGATGTAGATTAAACTTGACGATTTACCTCCCAGCGCCCTTCGGGACCGCTATCACCGGGTAATGCTGGAGGCCTACCGGGGTCTGGCCGTCGCTTCCTTGACCCTATATTTCCCGACTCGCTGAGTTTATAAAGACGCTCTAATTCGTGGATGAAGTGAGCTTCGAGATCGCCGGGTGAAATACCCATCCCACATACTGGACAGCTGGAAGGGTCCTTTTTCTTTTTCACGGAGATATCTTAAACAAACGTAATTTATTCGTACGGGTGTTATCGATTGGAAAGTTTATAAGGGGTACGCGAATTAGAGCAGCTCATGAAAGGATTCTGAAATGAAGAGGATTGTACACAGTTTGGGGCTTAAGCGAGTGTTTGTGTCTTAACGTATATTTGCAGGAACCGATTGTAAATTTCAGCGAGGCATGATGACTTAAGCCCGTTTCATCCCCTTTTAGCCGAAGCTGATTTACGTTGGGGTACACACGGGCACGGGTCGAGTCTGGCAATTAACAAGGTTAGCCGAGCTAATCCCGTGAATTATGTCTGTGTCCTGACGGATCGTCGAGCCCGCAGGTGCGGCGCGGATCAGTGGATCGTATGCGGGCCCAAGCGGTATCGGCGCCACTCCCGCGCTAAACAAATCCGCCAATCTGCCCCCTGTGACTATTAACATGACAAATGCTAATATATTTCACAGCTTTCAACGGATTTTCAGATGAAACTGATATATTTTTGTTTCTTAACATCCTCTGTTTGTCTTTCTTTTAAGCAAAGTAGATCATTAAATAGTTAATGCGCAAGTTTTTAAGTCTCCAATTAATCACCGACAATAAGCTTAAACATACGTCACAAATACGATTATAAAATAACTAATAATAAAAAACAAGTGTGAATTGGGAATTAAAATTTTTCGTACACAATTCCGTCCACAATTATTATCGTAAAAATTCTGAAGTTTTTTCGTACGTCAGATAGCTGTAAATCTGTTGGTGAATTATTTCGAAAAGGTCTTAAACAAAGAACTTAGGAATGCGGTCAACTAAATGCCTTGTCAGAGAAAACCTAAAATACAAATTGCAATTACTAAAATTAAATGCGGTTTTGTGTAATTCACCGAAAAGTGTGGAATCTGATGCGTAACAAGTATTTTTGTTTAAAATGTCGTTTGCATGTACCAATGACTTTTTTTAAGCCATGCATTTTGTCAACATTTGGGGAAGAAATTTAAAACTTTTCAATTTAATTAGTTGGAACAGATTTACAGCAACGCGCTACGAGTATGTGATTTTAATTCAATTTTTCAATTATCTTAAGAATAGTTTTGATCAAAACAAATCATAATCTTCAATGTTTTTTTTTGTTAAGAGCAGCAATGCACAGAAATTAAAGTTGGTAAGAAAATAGATTTAATTAAATATTTATTATTTCTGTACAAATTATCGACCCAAATTCTATATTCCTGAAATGTGAACTGAAAATAGATTCCTAATAGGCTAACACAATCACTAAAGTTCAAATCACTTCAATAAACAACACGTCCAAGACTAAAAAAATATTCAAAAAAAACTAACAGCATTTTGTCATTGCTACTTTTTAAGCTCTACAAAATGGCGTTTTCAAATTTTTTATCCGATACTTCACATCCGAGTATCCATCTACTTAATTTTTTTATATGGTCACAAAAAAAGTAACACCCTGTATTCAGTAGAACTTTTTATTAAAAATTCAATGATGTATCACACATTATGGTTCGAAAGCCAAAAATAGGGAAAAAATAATTTTCTTATTTTTTAATCTAGTCGGCGTTGAAACAAAATGTCAAAAAATTACTACGAGTGTTCAAATAGGTTGCCATTATTTTCTAGACAGAAGTATGCTCTGTTTACATTAGAATTTAAAGCATGGGTCTAACATTTCTGATGAGATTGTATTAATTGCTGCTATAACCAATGCCAATAACTGTTCTTTATTTTCAAAAGTTGCCTCATACACTTGGTTTTTTTACATAACCGCAGAGGAACAAATTCAACTCAAATCCGGTGATCGGGATGGCCAAGCTGCTTCACTGTGTGTTCCAATTTATTTTTCAGGAAACCTGTGCGACAAATACTCCCGTACATTTTTTGAATTATGCGCTGGAAAATCATCTTGGATTTTCTGGTATATCAAAAAACTGATTTCCTTTTCTGACAATTTCTAAATTTGTAAGGATGCAATTTATTCCTCTGTAAAATAAACTGGGTTGTAGATCTAGTTACCCCAGCCTGATGTTTAATTAGTCGTGCCGATATTTCAGGATTTTCAAAAACGAATAGTAGAACAGTATTCGCTTTTCCTTCGTTGGATTGTTGGATTACAGTAGGAAATTAAAACTCATTTTATTCCTGTTTTTGGCTTTAGGTCCATAATGTGTGATGCATCGTTTAATTTTTAATACCAAATTTTACTGGATACAGGGTGTTACTTTTTTGCGGCCATATAAATTAAGTTGATAGGTTATCGGAGATGAAAACGTCATTTTGTAGAGCTTAAAAAGTGGCAGTAACAAAGTGCTGTTAGTTTTTTTTTAAATCTTTAAAAAAAATACGAAAATTAAAAAAATCCAAAATTTGAAAAATTTAGTTTATTGGAAAATTCGGACTATAAAAATAATGAATTTTTGCGTCCGGCATGCAGACATACTTGAAATGACTCAACTTTTTCCTAATTTCAACCGCTGTACATTCTTATCTTCATCACTTTGTATGTGTGCTGTGCAAAGAAATCCTAAAAGTGAAGATGCGAATCTTTTTAATACTTTTTGTTATGTAAACTCTTTGCTTTTATTTAGACAAAGCGGTGTGGTTTTACGTTTTGTCTGTGCATGATCATGTTTAATGATTATTTTTCTTCAACAATCATGAATACAAAATTTGAGCGTTTTTTGTGAAGAAAATTTTTTTCTCGTTTTTGTATTTTACAACTCTATGTAACCACCAACTGTTTCCATTGATTTATTGGTTTAGACAATGTCTGTGTTATCTAAACTTTAAAAAAAGCTTCCATTGAAAAACTACAATTATATACAGTCACACGGTTTTTAAATACTTTTGAAAACAGTCAAAAGAAGAAGAATATGGCATACTTGTGAAATAGATACAGAACGATTCTTTTGACAGGCCTGTCAAAAAGTTGTACTTCTGCGATAAACACTAAAGTTTTCTACCTGGTTCAGCCCTTGATTGGAAAGATACTGGATCAGTACGTAGTGCTAACTACAGTACATCTCTAGGCTACTACTATAAATAGCAGTCAAGCTTGATTGATTGAATAAAAAGAAGAGACACATAACGACAAATTTGGTCTATGTCCGTTGAGTAACATTGTATATTACATACGACGGGTGAATAACAAACTTATCCTACTTATTAAATATATAAACGTCACGTAATTAAAAACAGTTCTGGTAGAAAGCTATTGACGACATTTGTGTACTTTCTGCGAGCTCGTGGGATCGACTGGTCTGCCATTCGGCCATTGTCCCGCTTCTGGCTTGGTGAAACTGCTTATAGTCATACCTGATGCTTTGCCTCACTAGTGCTACGAAGATCTAAGGTAAAATCCCTATAGTAATCGAGCCTCCTCTGGGGATACTGTCCTGTACGCCAAAATTGTTATACCCTGGTACTGGGTAGGAGAGATGAGGATGAGCAATCCTCATTTTTCCTGCCCGCACCGAGGCCGCGTACAGGATCGTGGAGATGACGACGGTCGATATCAACCTCTTCATCATTGACGGTCCTTTCATGTTACGCACGAGCCGTGCTATGGTCGACACCGTTTTAATAGCTTTAGCTGTAGCCATTATCACGTGGTGACCTTAGTTGATATACTTGTCTATGTAGACCCCAAAGTATTTCAATTTTTAACCGGGTTTAACTCGACAGCACCGATTTTCCTTCTGCTCGAGAAGATAATAGTTTCCGTTTTCTTGGACGCTCTAGCTCTTTTGATTTTAACTATTTGTCTATTGTGAGTAGAGCACCGTTAGTTTTTACCACGGGTTCGTTTTTTTCAGGTACTTCTTATTAGAGCGAGGTTATCCGCAAATAATACTATATAGGCCTCCTCCAGAATGAGGTCAAAGATTTTGTCAAATGTGATGTTTCACAAAGTCTTCCCCAAAATCGAACTTTGAGGGACTCCACAGGTCACCTGGATGTCTTCTGTACTACGTAGGACCAGTCTTCTGTTTTGGAAATAGTTACCTATCAGATTTACTAGGTAACCTTCGACGCTCTTAATCTCAAGCGCGTCTAAGATGATTCACCACGCCAACAAATTAAACGCACTTTCTTAGCTCCAGCGTTAGCATGGCGCATAGTATCTTAGTCCTCCCGGTAATTTTTCTGGTTTCTGTAGCCCATCGGTCGACCGGCTCTGTGGCATCCATTGTCGATCTTCCTCTTCTAAAGCTAAACTGTTTAGCTGACAACCTTCCTAGTTTGGCAATATTGGTTTGTATCCTGACGAATATAAGGTGTTCATATAGTTGGGCTGTAGTATTCAGCAGACACAACGGTCTGTATGACAAATATGGCACACTCGTGAAATAAATACAGAGTGATTCTTTTGACAAGCGTGTCAAAAAATTGTACTTCTGCGATAAACACTAAAGTTTTCTACCTGGTTCAGCCCTTGATTGGAGAGATACTGGATCAGTACGTAGTGCTAACTACAGTACATCTCCAGACTACTACTATAAATAGCAGTCAAGCTTGATTGATTCAATAAAAAGAAGAGACACATAACGACAAATTTGGTCTACATCGGTTAAGTAAAATTGTATATTAGATACGACGGGTAAATAACAAACTTATCCTACTTATTAAATATATAAACGTCACGTAATTAAAAACAGTTCCGGTAGAAAGCTATTCACGACATTTGTGTAGTTTCTGCGAGCTCGTGGGATAATATTGTAATTTATGCAGTCATGTTTTTTTAATCCAGCTTTCAACATTTGTACATTTGCTCTACTGGTTGCTCTGCTACCTAGTCTGCTATTCGGCCATTGTCCGAAGGCAAAAGGCCTTGGTGAAACTGTTTATCGTCACTAGTGCCACCAAGATCTAAGGTAAAGTCCTTGCTACTAATCGGGCCACCTCTGGGGCTACTATCCTGTACACCAAAATTGTTATACTCTGGTACTGGGTACGTGAGATGAGGATGAGCAATCCTCATCTCTCTTGCCCGCACCGAAGCTGCGTACAGGATCGTGGAGATGACGACGGTCGATATCAACCTCTTCATTATTGACGGTTCTTTCATGTTACGCACGAGCCGTGCTATGGTCGACACCGTTTTCATAGCTTTAGCTGCAGCCATTATCACGTGGTGAGCTTAGTAGATATACTTGTCTATGTAGACCCCAAAGTATTTCAATTTTTAACCGGGTGCGACGACAAAATCTCTTAGTCTGAACTCGACAGCACCGATTTTCCTTCTGCTCGAGAAGATAATAGCTTCCCTTTTTTTTGGACGCTCTAGCTCTTTTGATTTTAACTATTTGTCTATTGTGAGTAGAGCACGGTTAGTTTTTACCACGGGTTCGCTTTCTTTTCAGGTACTTCTTATTAGAGTGAGGTTATCGGCAAACAATACTATATAGGCCTCCTCCAGATTGAGGTCAGAAAATTTTGTCAAATGTGATGTTTCACAGAGTCTTCCCCAAAATCGAACTTTAAGGGACTCCACAGGTCACCTGGATATCCTTGGTGTCTTCTGTACTACGTAGGACCAGTCTTCTGTTTTGGAAATAGTTACCTATCAGATTTACTAGGTAACCTTCGACTCTGTTAATCTCAAGCGCGTCTAAGATGATTCTTCACGCCAACAAATTAAACGCACTTTCTTACGTCTAGCGTGAGCATGGCGCATAGTATTTTCGTCATCCCGGTGTTTTTTTCTGGTTTCTGTAGCCCATCGGTCGACCGGCTTTGTGACATCCATTGTCGATCTTCCTCTTCTAAAGCTAAACTATTTAGCTGACAAACTTCCTAGTTTGGCAATATTGGTTTGCATCCTGACGAGTATAAGGTTTTCATATAGTTGGGCTGTAGTATTCAGCAGACACAACGGCCTGTAGGACCCCAGGTCGCTGAGAGAACGTTTTTCTTTCCCTTTGTTCAATAACTTTTCTTCACTCTTCCGTGAAGTTTTGCTTTAATAAGAGTGCCAGCTCATCCGAGTATTTTTTGGCGACCACCGAAATCTTTTCCGGAGGTATACATACAGTCTAACCCGGACGCTTTATTTTTATTTATTCTTTTCGCGGCTTCCAAGATTTTGACCATGACGAATGAAGGTGTCTATTGGCCACTTTACAAATTCTGGCTTACTGGGGAATACGTTGCTGGCCACTTCTTTTATAAATTCTAGTTTGATCCTGTCAAAGTCTAAGCTTGTAACTCCCTGGCTACATCACTGACCTCTGCGCTCGCTCTCAATATTTTCATACAACTCCATCCACGCACGGTCTTTTGCCATTAGAATCGCTTTGCTTAAATTCAGTTCTTATTCTTCTGTACTGCTGGGCGGTTGGTGTAATTTTGGCGCTATGTCTCTTATTTTCCCTAGTCACAATACGCCGTATTCGCTGGCACACTACCACAGTGACTTACAATGACCAATTAATAAACTTACTTTTGAAACAAATTTGTATTACATTATGGCGTGTAATATGATTACTATCTGTAATTTTTAAGATTTGTCTTTGTCCATAAAATGTTTTTTGTTTTATCAAATTTGTTTAGCATCTTTTGATTCTTTCTGATAATTAAGGAACTTACACGCAAAAGCCGATAAATCTATTTTTGGCATATATGATTATATATTCTATATATTATTGATTCTCGGTAATTTGATTCTGCTCTATTCATATGCGAACTCAGATTCGAGTAAAACCCGTTAGCTCATGTTCAAAATCCTATGAAAACTTCAATAGTTCAGACAAAACCCTATATACCCACAGTTTTAGCAAACCTAGATAAATCCAAAAGGTTTTCATCTGTTATCATTACTAAATAATACTTCTAAAATTTCGCAACTATTATAAGTAGTTATAAGTTACAATAGTTCATTGGTATGCGACATAACCTATGTACTTCTTGTGAATAGTTTTTTTGATATTATTTATGCCAGATCCTCAGTTCGTAATCTCTCTAATTTCTTTAATTATGGGTAATGAAAACAACAGGTTTGTGAGGGAAGAGAATTGAGATTCAAAAAAGAAGCAGAAAAGAGAAACGAACAGCGAATAATGTAAAAAACCCTGCAGTCATAAAAAACGAAAATTCAACTTTGTCCGCAATTTTTTTGAAGATCTTGAATGTTAGCAGTTTTTGTGAATGAATTTAATATTGGATTCTCCAGCTCAGCATCAGATGTTTGCATGAAATGTCTAAATTTAAAGCATTAGATAAAATGCAGAGAGATCCAGGTTTGAGAAAAACTTTAAACCAGGATCCACCAGAATCCAAAACATTCTGTTTTGACCTCCAACAAATCCAACCATTCGCACTCCGATAAAGGATGCTATTATCCGTACCAAATGAGTTTTTATGCATTTTGTTGTGTTGCTGCAAATTCAAAGTTTCCTACATTTTTCACTTGAAGCAAACCAAGTCCACCGAGGATTAGTAGAAATAGGACTTCCTCTATTAAACTATCTAGATTCTTTGGACTTAAAAGGTATTACGACGTTTTGATTATTTAAAAACACACTTGATGAAGATTTAGGCGTTTCTGTGGTAGCAAATGCTGTGTCACGAAATAGGTTCCAAGAAATTCATTTATTTAGCTAAAACGATAATTTAGATAAAAAAGACAAAATGGCAAAACTGCGTTCTCCTATTTTACTTTTGAAAAAAAAGTTCCAGTAATGGAACATCTGTCTATCGACGAATTCTTTGGTCTACATTCTAGCAAGCAATACATAAAAGGCAACCTCTTGCGATGTGGATATAAGAATTGGATGTTGTGTTGACATGTATTCTGGTGCTGAATATATTACTGATAGAGTCGCCAATTTTCTGTTAAGGTCTATAGTGGTACTTGAGCTTCTGAACTGTGTGGCAGTACCATCGGACCATATAATTTTTTTAGAAGTATTTTCGCAGCTATGGATTTCTAAATTTACTGAAAGAACAGGATCAGCGAGCTACTGCAACAGTCCGTGAAAATCGATCAAGTGTCCTCTAACCAACGTGAAAATTTTCAAAAAATGTCAGGCTACTTTGAGCATATGTACGATAGTGATTTAGCTCTTTTCTTCGTCAGGTGGAAAGATAATAATACAGTCTTGATGGTAACAAACCATGACACGCCTTTTTCAATTTTTCAAAAATACAATAAGTCCATGGGCGGTGTTGATCTGCATGATCAAGCTATGAACGATTACAGGATCTTCCTTCGTGGTAAAAGAATGATGGTGGTTGTTATTCCCCAACATGATAAACGTGGCTCTCGTCAACGTTTGTAGGATATTTCAAATTGTAAACCCAGAAACAATTTTAAAAAAGCCATTATTTGGCTTGTCACGAAAAATCAAAATATAAGAGCAGAGTAGCTGGTCAAGTAGCAGTGAGTGTGACAAAACATGAAGATGGTCATTTTCCATTAAGATTGGAAAAATAATTGAGATGTATTCAGTGTCATCAGAGAGTCATATGTAGTTGCTCAAAATGACGAGTTCTTTTGAGATTTTAATTTCTTTTGGATTTTTTCTCCTAACTGCTTTTATTCAGTTTGCTTTAACATTTTGTATTTTTTCTGTTTTTTTTTGCTTGGAGATAAATATAACTACCAACTTTTTTCTATGCAATTTCTAACATTACTTTTTCTTTATCTCTCCTTTAATATTTACACATTTTTGCATTCGATTAACCCCCCCCCACTCTGCAGTAGGTATCGCCAAAACATAATTTTTGAATCTATTAACAGCTGTTTGTGTAACGTTGTCCACGTAGTTTGTTCTTCACTTGAGGGAACAAATATAAATTATTGGGTGCCAAATCAAGGCTATGCGGCTAATGACGCATCAATTCGAAGACTCAACTGGTTGTTTGAGCCGATGCGTGTGAGCTTGCATTGTCATTGTTGAGAATGATCTTTCGTCGGTGGTTTTCCGTATTTTACTGACAACTTTTGGTTGTGTACCATTCAGAGTTGACCGTTCTACGTTGTTCTAAAGGCACCACATGACGATTTACACCAAAGAAACAGGCCCCATTTGCTACAAAACCATACAAGACCCATACAGTTTAGTTTTTGGCTTATAACAATAAATCCAAGATTCATCACCTGTATAGATGTTATACGCTGCATTTGATGCACAGACGTTGTACTTTGTAATTATTTCCTTCTCCCAATTCACACGAGCCTTTTTTTTAACGATTGTTAAATTGTGTGGAACTCGACTGAAACAAATGTTTTTGGCGGCTAAACGTTCATGCGATATCTTATGTATGCTTGTTATATTACTACCCAGAAATCAAATCAATTGTTTTATTAGATTTGCATTGTTGATGTATCCCTTCGTTTAACCAGATCTTCCATTCCTGTCTATCTTGCCAGTCATCCTCCAGTCCTCTTCTTTCGATGGATTTGTCCACCTCGTTCCTTCGAGATCAGCGGGGTCTACCCCTCTTTCTTCGACTCATCGGGCTCCACTCCGTAACTTTGGTGATCCATCTATTCTCCGCTCTCCTAACGTGACCATACCATAGTAACCGCTTATCTTCAATATATTGTAGTATATCTGTTTCTACCTTCATTCGTCGTCTGATTTCCTCATTCGTCACTCTATCCATTCTGGTCAGACCGCAGCATCTTCTCTAATATTCTATTTCTTCTATTTTTATAAACCATATCTCTGCTGTATATGTCATAATGCTTTGTATAATAGTTATTATATCATGTTCTTTGTCTTTTGCTATTGTTCTATATTTCTGGGTCTAATCGTCTGATAGCTGTCCTTGTTTGACCAATTATATAGTTAATTTCTGTTTTGGTATCCCAGGTATTTAACTGAGGTTAAGTATTTGGTTTTCTTAAAGTTGTTCTCTAAGCCGGTTTTTTGCATTTTTCTTATAATTGTTTTATCATATAACTTAGATCGTCCTCATCCTGGGCTATAATCACCTGGTCGTTAGCAAAGCATAGAAGCTCATTTCTAATGCGTATTCCCATTCCTTGGCATTTCTGTTTCCACAGTCTTAGTATATCTTCGAGGAATATTTTAAATCTAGTCGGTGATGTTGGACATCTCTGTAGTAGCTAGTAGCCTTTTGGATGTTTTAAAATTCGAAATAAACATCGAGCAACTTTCGTATTTGGAAATGCTTATACCAAAAATTTATTTAAAAAAAAGCCATTTGCATACAATTTCCTATAAATTATTTGTAAAATTTTGCTCATTATTTTTATTGAGTTTATTTTTAGTGAAACGAATTTGACCATGCAAGGTAAACATTGGCGTATTTTTATGTGCCTAAAGATAAAAATATTTTAAAAAATTTTTGTGGTTGTTATTGGTGAAGTCTTGCAGATGTGATCTTATTTATCGTCTTCGTCTTGCAGATTTAAGTATTTTATCTGCTTCAGTTTTTTTTTACATTTTTTTTCAGACTGTTTTCAACTGTTTTTATTTAGTTGCGGTTTATAGTTTATATTCAAAATTTGTGGATACTGAATACGTTTTGCAACTTTTTTTCTGTATCGTTTTGTATTTGTTTTTTCTAATTTTAATTTATTGTTTTATATTGATCTTCTTAGTAGTTTTTCGTATTTTTAATTTAGTATTACTTCAAATTTAATTTAATATTTTATTCCCCTTCTAAGAGATGTTGGAGAAACAAAAACATCAATTTTCCGATTATGTTTTAGATTATTTTCTACGATTGTATTTTGATGTCAATTTTAAAACTGTTTAAACGATATTGTTTTAGTGCTTTTAGGTGGTTTTTTACTTTAATGGAACATGATTACAAAATCATTGTCTAAACAATAGATTTGGTAATGTTAAAAGTACATTTAACATAGTAGTAAACAAGCGAAACTACAATATGGTGCACAAACTGGCTATTCCCCCAAGCTTTTTATTGACATTGATGAGTACGTAACATTGCACGCAAAAATGAGTTATCGATTGGCCAAGTTAGTCTCATAAAATTTTATTTTAAAGCTGTGTAATTATGCGCCTAAAAATTCGATAATCTCCGACACGTTTGCTTTAAAAGCCAATATCTTTCAAAGTATTGTGAAATTACAAATCTAAAATGTGCTCTTTAACGCTGACGACCCACTTAGTGTTTATAACAGATTTAATTAATTAATTTGGACCGCTTACGCTGCCTTTTCCTAATCTTACAGACGGTTATTACTTTGTAAGTATAATAACGGTAACACTACTTGACAATTTGAAAATTAATATCTTCATAAAATGCCCCTTGCTGAGACTTGCTACATTATTTAAGAGCGTGTATTGCCCTTATGAAAGATTATGTTCTTAAGAAACGACAAACCCTCAGATGATAATCGTTTTTAGTTTCTTTTCTGCGATTGACTAGATTTGAGTTTCCAAACGTTTATACGCAGTCTAAAACCACCCCTGCATTCATTTCAATCAGCAAATTGATATTAAAGAAAGTTAGAATTACTTCATTTGAAAGAGCTTAAGCCGATCAAATTAAAAAAAAAATAATATTCTAACATAATGTACAGTTCGAGTAGTGCATATGACATGTCACGGGCTACTGAATTATGCTCTCGAATACACACCTGTTATTAATATATTTATAAGAGATTATGTTATTAATCTGACTAGCAAAAAGCAATTTGACAGATCATAGGTTTTACCATCTGGTGTTTGTTTAATTGTACAATACACGTAGATAATAAGATAACTGGAATTTATCAAGTGTACTTTGTTGGTATTTTGATTTTAATTGTGGGTGAGATAATAAAAAAATTACATTATAATGAATTTAGATAAAGAAAAATGAAGTCATCAAACTGAGTCATTTACGGGAAAGGTAACATGTTATTTATCTATTAACTTGCACACCATTCATCAATGGTAGAAACTCGCTTAGAGAAATAAACCAAAAACCCGTACCAAGCTCACAAATGATCATGCCAAAAGTTTGATAGTTTTTTCTAATTTCTCTAAATCGGTTAACTTGAATTATATTTTGGTACTACAATTTTTAATTTAAGATGAGCAATCAGTTTTTACATATTTTGGTGTTTCGCAAAGGATTTTTTCTATTTATAGGGTAAAGAAGTTTGTAATTATTTGACTACCTACCAAGTTGTCTGTTTGTGAATCTAGCTCGATAACCTGCAAAGAAAGTTAAATTTAGCACAAATAAATCAATAATTTTTTTCTTAACTAATTTCATATGTTTAACAACTTTAGTGAGACTTCGGTGTCCGAAAATGCAAATCACATATCCGTTTATATAAATTAGAAATTAATAACTTCATAAACTCACCCTAGTACGTTCGGATCAAACTTTAGTAATATCTTGTTTTGTGAGCAAGAACAAGCGTGATGAGAAAATAAACTACGTCTTGTAAACATTGTTATGTTTAATCCTGTAGTGGATACGTTTTACTAACAAACTTTTTTCTTATTTTGATTCTGTTGTTTTATTCGTATTCTATTTTTTGTAATTAAAAATACTTTTAATCAGAACAAATGACATAGCTGAAAGCAACAATTTTCAATTTAAAATAGCGATAAAATGTACTTAAACTTTAAGCTCTGGTTTTTGTTGTTATAGTCTACTTTTTATTTTTTTTTAATAAGGATGCTCCAACCTACAAATCAATTTGTAATTTTAAAATGAGAAGAAAGATTGTTATTACAAATATTAAGTTAAGAAAGAAAAAATACCGATGGAGTGAAAAAACGATAGAAAAAGACAGATCATCACAAGAAAATGTCATAATTATGCACAGTGGAAGAGAACATATAGCCGATTCAGGTTCAAAAAATGCATTTAGAAATCATCAATTACCAAATATGTTTTGTAATTACATAGAGAAAAATCTGAAAAAATACCAAAACGTAAAAAAACAAAAAAATTGTAATATACAAGAAGGATTAAAGCAACAAAGAAGATGTTTAAGACCAGAAGCGTCGGATCAAGAATCTAATTAGGTACATCATTTTCGTAAAACTAATTTTGACACATTGAATCGGAAAAAAATAAAAACGAAATCGCAAAAACTTTGGCTTTGCGCAAATATCCGGGATGGAGTGTATATAGTTAGTTCAAGAAAATTGAGGGTTTGATTACAAAAATATTCTCTGAAGTAATTCTCTATACTATCAATCAAAGGTGCATGTACAATTACTTTAGGAACATAAATAAAAACTAAATGCATTATTATACAAAGCTATCGCCAGATAAACCAACGTTAAATATTATTATAAGATTAGACCGTGTTGATGTTGTAACAGAAGTTGCCAACGAAAAAAAATCAAAAACTTGAGAAAGTAAACGATAATCTAACAAAGAATCATTACAGAGTTAGGTAATCAACTTGTGAGCTAAGCCAGATTCTAAACTCCATAAAAGTGACTTAAGAAAAAGTTGTCACCGTATTTACAGAAGTATCGTCGCGGTGAGATGAGCTGAACTCTGATTAAGTTACGTTTGAAAAGCGGTGTGTCTTTGATCAACCAGTAATAACCGGGAACCAAAGAGAAGAGTTTAAAACCGTTGTCACGATTGAAGTTATTGATGATTTCTATGCTTTTTCGGACTTTTCTGTTGAAGACGAATCGAGATTTTGCAACACCAAGGCGTTATCAAAATCTATATTGTAGCCTGTAGCAAAATACTATTGAGCAACAGAAGAAATGTGTCTTTTCTTTATAAAACGATTATGTTCTGAAATACGTGTGATGACTGAACACCCAGTTTCACCGATATAGACTAAACCACACGAACAAGGAGTTTGTAGACACCTTAAGCTGCTTACGAAGTAGTTTCTCTATTTAATCTGTGACCTTATGCCAATTTCAGATTAGAATCGAAAATAGAAATGTCCTCCAGTACGGGGATGTAGACGACAATTTATAACTGCCTGAATATCCCGCTTCATATAACCATTGTTTACTAAGGTTCTAGTAAGATGACGAAGTTTCGAATCTATGTTCTCGGGTTGCTAAATAGAAAAGACCCTATGAACCAAAGATTCAATAACAGTGTCGGATGATGATAAGACAAAGTATGAAGATATCTGTCCGTATGTGCGTTAACAGAATGGCTTAAAAGTCCACCCGGCTTACGTGTCACAAGAACATCGAGAAATGGAAGAGAACCATTCTCTTTGATTTTAAAAGTGTCATCAATATACATACATAAAACAGACTTTAGGTTTTATCATCAACGATTTCAACGCAACCGTTTCAAAATGTTAACTACAACAGGAGATAAAGGAGAACCCATAACGGCGCCTAAAGTTTGTTTCTAAAACTTGTCATCAAATTGAAAGTAAGTGTATGATAAACGAAGAGGAACCAAACTCAAATCTTTGTCATGGTCAGACAGAATTTGCTTGAAGATAATAAGCGAATCTTTAATAAAAACTTTGGTAAAACGTAAATTGACATCAAAACTCACAAGAAGATCTTGGGGTTCAAGCTTTATGGATTTCAAACGTTGAATAAAATTATGAAAGTTGAGGATGTAAATTCGGAAAGAATGTTAGACGAAAACTTAGCTAGCTTGTAAGTAGAAGATTGGATAGTACTGACGATAGGTTAAAAAAATATACTTTATGGACTTAGGAAGTCCGTATTGAAGAAGTAGTTTAAAAGCGGAGGGACTAAATTAACGTTGTTTCAAAAAGTATATTAGAAAATTTGATAATTTTTGAAGTGATATTACGAGTTAAAGGAGCGTACGTATTCTCTAACAGAATAGAATGTATTTTCTCGGTTTGGTTCAAAATGACACTAGCTTTGCCTTCGTCGGCTAAAAGAACGATGACATTGCGGTTCCTACGAAGACTTTGATAATGATTCAAAAAAATTTGCAAGTTTAAATACGAATGGGATCTAAGATGCGACGGGGCCTCAACAGCACATAAATTGGTATTTTTTAAGAATGCGTTTGAAAGCTTGGATAGCACCGATTCCTGTTTTGAAGTCAGAGTCGAACTAGACAAATTGACTACCGTTTTCAGGAAGCCAAATTGGATACCTTTTTGTATGTATCCAAAAAAAAATGATAACATGTAGATTAGTTGCGTTAAATAAATTACGTGATTTTTTAATTTATTTATTTAACAAGAAAATTACAATTCTTGAGAATTTGAAATCCGACACACTGAAGAAACCTGATTCAAATTTTTGAAATAAAGTGTTTCAGAAAATGCTTCAGTTGGGAAATTTTATCAATCGACCCAAATCATGTATTGTTTGTATCAGGTTCTAAAAAGCAATTTGAGTAACGTACTTTCTAATTTCTGTAGAGTCGAGTTAACAAGTGCCATTTTTTCGCCATTGCCATTGCATCTAGAGATTTTTTGAAAAAACCCAAGTTTTGCTCGAAAAATTACAAAAGTTCTAAACAATTTAGTAAAAAAAAGTTTTCGTTTTTTGGAAATATCTCGTAAACTATTAGAGAAATCAGAAATAAAAAAAAGCATTCTTAAAGAGCAGAAATTTTTCTTAACAGAACTTCTTCCTCCCGGGATTGTACCACTAATATGTATAATTTTAATTAAACTGCGAAAATAGGGCAAAAAACGGGTGATGTAACACCTGCGCGTGCACGCCGATTCGCGCACTTTCACAAAAAAATTTTTTTTCCACTTCTGGAATCTTTTTTTCAGACTATAGAAACGACCCCGTTAAAATAATTAAAAATTTTTTTTATGAATCTGATTTTAAAAACTGAAAATCTCACCTTAAAAAAAAATTTTTTTAATGTCATTTTCTTACTTTCAACAACTACGTAAAAATAATTTTTTTAATTGTTTACTGCGATTGTTTAAATAATTGTTATAAACAAATAGAATAATTCATTAATTTATAGAATAATTTTTTGGGAATCTTTTTTTTTATGAAAATAATGATCGTTTTTTAAAAAAAAAATTTATTGGCTAAAAACGTATTCCTGGAATTGAACTGGAAATTAATATTAAAGAACTATGTAATTTTAAATATTCTCGTGTTTTTTACAGCTACAAAATTGCGCATGTTTATTATTATTTAATGTTTTATTAGTTAAAAACGTATTTGTTAATTATTTTTTTTTTTTGCAACTGGGAGTTAATATTAAGAAGCTATTTTTTTAAATCATAATTTTATTGCCCTTCCATATTTTGAAAAAAAAAATTTGTTTGTTTAATAAACAAATAATGGTTGTTATTATTTATTTTTCTGCTATATAAAAAAATATTGAGCTGAAATTTATTTGTATAACAATTTATTTATTAAATAAACAAAAAAAATTCTTTTTAGTATATGAAAAAGTAATGCAAATAAGGATTTAAGAAAAATGGTTCGTTAATATTAATTTCCAGTTGAAAAAAAATTGTTAAATTAATAAAACGTTTTCAACCAATAAAATTTTTTTTAAGAAACGATTACTTTTTTAAAAAAATCACTATTTTCATCAAGTAATAGATTTTCAGAAAAAAATTTTTAATTCTCGCAGTGAATAATTAAAAAAAAAATTTATGTAATTGTTAAAAGTAAGAAAATGAAACAATCGACATATCTGAAAAAAAAATTTTTGTTCACTTTACATGAAATTTTCATTTTTTAAAATTGTTTATAAAAAATTGAAAAATTATTTTTTTTAATTTTTCCAAAATAGATCATTTCTAAAGTCTTTGAAGAAGAGATTGACTAGGTAGAAAAAATATCTGGTAATTACTTTAAAAATTATTGGGTTTTTATCAGTGGCTTCTCCATTAGGTCACTTGGTCAATGAACCTCCAGAAAAGATTATTTTACTTTATGTTAAAAAAATTTAAACGATAGTACATATTTTGTCTATTCTAAAAATATTGGACTATTGAATATTGCAAATACAAATTTCTTAATTAAAAAATGTTGAAATAACTCTGTTGCAGTATTGGCCACCAGTCGCCACTGGTTTTATTGAAAAATTGGGGAATCTAACAGATTATTGTTTATAAAGGTGTTTAAATATATTTTTTTGTTTTGTAATATTCATGTTTAATTAATTAAATTTTTTTCTGATAGTGAGCGAATCGATGGGCACGCGCGGTTCCTACATCACCCGTTCTTAGCCCTGTTTTCACAGCTTAATTAATATTATGACTATTAGTGGTAGTTCCGAAAGGACCCGAATTCGAAAAAATGGCACTTATTGACTAGACTGCGTGCAGTATTTATGCCAATTATATGTCTTTGATTAAACTGGTGGATCGACAGTTTCAAGGGGCATTACCAGTTCGTAGAGATACACATTTAGCTCTAAAATTTGTTTTGTTTTTTACTCATATTTTTTCCTCTGTTTGATAAACAAATTGCACTAATATTTACAAAAACGTTTTTAATAATAAATTTTTACAAATAATATTTAAATTTTTCATGTGTCACAAATAAAAAGTGTTGGCGTTTTATTAGTTTCAAAATTGTAAAAGTTTATGTAACGGAAACTATTCTGTAAAACCCGAAAACCTTCAAATTCATAGAGCTGCTGATAGCCTATTAGTAATAAATTAGAACTAAAATATATGTGAAACGAAAAAAGAACAAGAATTAAAATTAAATAAGGGTGGAAAAATATCATGTAGTACAACTCTATAATGACGTAGGGTAGTGTGTAAACACAATTCTTATTCAAATATGACAGTGTCTGTCTATATGACGTGTACTAGAGGGTAACAGGGTGTAGTGTTCTTTAATACGAGGGAGGATGAGATGTAAGTGTATGTGAATATGTGAGTGTGAGGAATGGTTATGATGGTGAATGCGAGGCAATGGCCCGTACTCCACTACTTCCCGTTTCAGCCTGAAAACCGCAATCGTCCGCTTGGAAACAATAGCCACCAAAACTTTATTCTAAGACATTTGCTATGTATTTTAGTAGATTTATTTTACACAATACTTCTCATATCCATACACATGTTCTATTTTCCACTCATTCAACTTGTCTATTGTGGTTTTATTGCACATTTGAAGTGAAACAAAATTTTTAAATCTTAAAAAGTGTAAACAGAACGATTACAAAGATAATATTCATATTTTGGCGACGCTATAAATAAATATTTTTTTGTCCAAACAACGCTATTGGAACGCTGGTGTGTGTCGAATTATGTTCAAATAAATAATATTTTTCTTTATTTGAAAAAGAAGTAATAGAAGTTAGTATATTTCTGCATGAAATTGCTTCCAATTTATGTCGGTTACTTGAAATGTAAGAGCAAATTGAATAGAGTTTTTGCAACCCTAAATGTGCCTATGGCAATCTTTCAAGATTTGACACTTTATTACTTGACATCCATTTATTGCATGCTTAAGATTTATCGCTTTGTTTCAAGTGTAAAGAACTAAAAAGGTGTAAAGTCTCTACTGTAGTAAATTATAATTTAGACAATAGTAATGTAAGTTCAAGATATTAATCACATTTATCGTTGTTAATGTAGCCGCCCGTAATAAAATAAATTACAAATAATAACAATAATCAATAAAATTAAGTAAAATTTCTTTTAAAATGAGTAACAATTACTTATGTTTAACAAATACTAAATCATCTTTATAAAGATTTCCAACTCTCTCGTCTCTATTTTGCATCTCTTCCATAGTACATCTTTTTAATTAACCGTTTCATAATTCCTTCTTTGTTTGATAACAAATTTCTAGTTTAATTTTGAATACAGTTCTGGTTTCTCGATTATGTGTACCATTAAATTACCAGTTTGTATTAAAGCATTATACAAGGGTGTCTGCCGAGATATCCAACATGGTTCGTGTATGAACAACTATAACTCTGTTTTCAAAAACTCTTTTTGGTAATGAAGTTACATTTACAAGAGATGGAATTAACAATTTCCATAACGACCATATTTGGAAAAACGAATGCTGTTCGAAAAACTCATTTCCAGAGAAAATTCTTTTTAAACGTTTGAACTGGAATAATTAATAATCAAGTTATCAGAGAACGAACTACCTCTAATACTTGATGACATTCCTCTTCAAATCAGAAGGACGGTGTTTCTTTACATGATGGCGCTCTAGTCCATTTCACTAATTTCCTCAATGATCAGTTTCCAAAGCGCTGGATAGGTCGTGGTGGTCTCATTGCTTGTCCACCACGATCTCCAAATCAAAACTCACAATTTTTTTCATCTGGGGACATGTCAAAACACTTTACTTCAATTCATTGAAAAATTGTAACAATAGAGACCTATTTATTCGTAATATTCGTGCAGGCTTTAATGAGATTTAAAGGAATATGGAGAACTAGAACTGAGAAGGACAGCTGCATTACAGAAAGCGGTGGTCATATTGAACAGCTGTAATAATTACAATGTCATTTGGGGTTTAGTATAATTAACTACTTTTTTTTTCTAATCTCTTTAGTAAATTTATTTCAGTTTCAAACCCAGATATTCCAAAAACCGTTAGAAATTTGGGAAAAACGAATTGAATTATCTTTGCTTATAAATGAGTTGTAGAATTCATATATAAAATACCTCGAGTACCTCAACTTACTAGTCGCAACAATGTTATTTACTATTTAGTAACTGTACATACGACCTGGTAAACCGATTTTAAACGAACTTTCGCTGGCAAATAGCTGATGTTATAAGAAGTAACTAAGGCTACTTTTATTTTAGAAAAACAATTAGAGTTCGGCGCAAAAAAATTAAAACCCATGAAATTGTGAACTCAAATGTATTATAAAAGAAACATAAATTAATATTATAACATAATAAGTTGCAAGTGCCATTGTAAAGTAACAAATCTAAAGTTTAGGACAGCAATAAACTATATTTAAAACATGAATAAAGTAACATTAAAAGATATTATAAGCAAGTTGCTGCAAACAGAAGGTAAAATAGATGAGACAAATAGGAGTATGAAACAAGAAACAGTAAAAACAAGGAAACTAGAGGACATTATAAACCACCAAACAGAAAGAATAGAAAAAGTAGAAGCCGAAATTACGAAAAGCAGTATAATAATTTTTGGTATCTCCAAAAACAACTGCGAAAACTCAACATAGAAAATAGGGGAAAGCATGGTAATACAAAAAGAGGCTAATAAGATAAATTCAACAAAAAGAGTAGGATTCCATAGAGGAAAAGAGACAAGACTAATAAAGGTGGAAATAATTACAATGATGAAAAAACTAGTAATATACGATATTTGAAAAAAACTGAAAGAAACAAAAATAGCGACCTGGATAAGAAAATAAGAGAGTTAAAAAAAACTAATTCCACACATGATGGAATCTAAGAAAAAAAGATTAAAGACGATAATAAGAAAAGATAATCTCTTAACAAATGGAGAAGAGTGGAAGATAGAATAATTAGACGGACACAGCATAGTAGGGACTGAAATAGAGAAAGAAGAAAAAACTGAGGAAAAACAGAAAGGAAACAACGTGACTCAAAAAGAAAGAATGAGCCAACTACAGGAAAATATGTGAAAGAAGACAAGAAAAGAAATTGGTTCTCCGCTCCAAGGAAGCAATACCGAAAAAGAAGAGTTATACACGAACTATGCTAACACTTTTGAGAAGCGAATTATCACGTACAAAAGAAGCGGAGTTCAATAAATTGCTCAAGAATATCATAAAACAGGACAAAACTACAAAAAACTAGAACAAATTAAAAATAGGACGGACCACGTTATGTTGGAAAGCAAAGGAAAAGATAAAAAAATAATTAATAAAATAAAAATCACAAAACCCACAAAAGTAGTAATAAATATCTTAAAGGACAACCAGATGTATAAACAACCCCAGGCACTAACAAATAAAGATAAAAATATTGTAAACAGAAAACAATTCATAAAAACAAGACAAACATTAAGTAAAGTAGAAGAAGAAAAAAAAATGAAATAACACAACAAAAAATTAAGAAAAAGAAAACTTTTATAAATATAGGAATACAACAACGCTGAACGGAAAGGAAGAAGAAATACTGCGGAAAATGAAAGAAGCAGGTACAAATATTCTAAGGATAAGTAAAACAAAGAAGAAAAGCACAGAAAAAAAATGATGAGCAAAGAATATGTAATGTATTATTCAGGACGTGAAATGCAAGAAAATAATAAAGAGCAACAAATTTCAGAATAATCTTCCTAGAAATACAATTACCAAAGAATACACAAAAATAGATAGAAACTGATAGACGTGAGACAGGTTAGTTTTACCCTACTGATGACGTCGTCGTTGCGATAGTAATCTTGCTCAGTACGAGAGGAACCGCAAGGTCGGACATTTGGTTAAGCACTTGCCCGAGCGGGCGTTGATGCGAAGCTACCATCCGCGAGATTAGGCCTGAACGTCTCTAAGGCCGCATCCTATCTATTCAAAGGATGCAACGATACCACTAAGAATTTCGCGAGTCGAAAGGCTCGATAACCTTCTTAGGCCGACCGTCCCTTGCGGACGGCGGTCGCCACAGCAAAAAAAAACTAGCAAAATGAAGCAACAGAATGAAAAATTAGGAAATGGAAATAATGGCAGATACTTAAGGACACATAATAAATGCGACAGAAAAAGTATGTGGCACAAAAAAAATAAAACCAACTAACACTAATACAAAGCAGTAGACACAAGTGGTAAAAGAAGCAATAAAGGAAAAGAAAAGAGCACGGAGAAATTCATTAAAACAGGAAAAAAAGAAGACCAACAGATTTACTATATAGGAAAAAGAAATACTTGCAGAAGTCAAAAAAGCAAAAAAAGATAGCTGGATAAGATTGGGAGAAGAAATAAAAAACAATTATAGAAAAGATAATAAAGCATTTTAGAGCATCCTAAAATGTCTAAGAGGGCAAAATACAAAAACAATCACGAATATAAAATATAAAAAATAATCAAAACAGACTTGGAAGACATACTTAAGGTATAGAAGGACTTTTATAAGCAGAAATCTAGAACACAGAAAAAAACAAAGAGCACATGAACAAAGAAATGAAGACAAGAAGCAGTAAAGGAAATAAAGATATAAAAAGCAGCTGGTCCCGACGCAGTAACAACAGAAATGATAAAATATAGCGGAAATTCAGCTTTAATATGGATGCACAATATAATAGATAAAACCTGGAAAACAAATAAAACACTTAAGGAATGGGAATTAAAGGCGATACTACGAATCTATAAAAAAGGGGAACGATCTGACTGCAGAAATTATAGAGCGATAACACTGTTACCTATAATACTAAAGATACACACAAGAATAACAAAGAAGAGGCAAATAGTAAAATGTTGAATTTGAAGACGAACAAAGAGCTTATTGGGAACAAAACAAACTGCAGATTACATTCACGTATTAATGAAATTAATAAACTTAACACTGTAAACAGAAACTAACATGTATCTAACGTTTATCGACTTAAAGGCAGCATTCGATGCGGAACATAATATGGAAAAATCTAAAAGTAAGAGGAATAGATAGTAAAAAAACAGGGCGATTTCTTGAGCACACTGCTATTTAAGTCAATATGCACCAAATCGACAAGTAAGTAAAGAAGAAGACCTCTAAGACACAAATAGGACATTTTGACATGAAACCAGTTAAAATAGAAACATTACTCTACGCAGGCGATACTGTATTAATATCGGATACAAGGGGAAAAACACAGAAACAAGTGGGAATATGAAATACTCAGGTAAAGAAGTTGGGAATGAAAATTAATGTTGCCAAAACAAATTTATGGGTCACCGAGAAGGAAAAAGAAGAAATTGCATATACAAAAATAAATTGCAATGGACATACACTTAAAGAAGTCTTGACAAAGATATCTGGGTATCATATTAACAAACGATGGAAAATTCGGAAAAAAGAACAGTGACATTTACCATTCCGAAGATGCAACTTGAAATGTTTTGGTTCACGAACGACAATACAGCAAAGACCAAGTTCTATTTTTTGTTTTGGATCTCAAGGAGAGACTAGGCTAAGCTTAAAAATTCTGGATGTTCAACTACAACGCAGTCTAAGTCGAAAGTCGCTTATAATCCTAAAGAAAATAGTTTATAATACTATGGTCGTAGCAGCACTATCGTACAGCTTAGAAGCACATGAGAAAAAACTACGTGCCATAGAATTAAAGTTCCTAAGGAAAATAATAGGCATAACAACAATGAATAAATGTAAAATATGGAGAATCTATGAGGAAGTTAAACAGGACAAAATAGAAAATATACTGAAAAAAAACAATTGAACTGGTTCGGACATACAACACGAGTTAATAAAGAAAGGAAAAGAAAACAAAGCAAAAAACAAAAAACAATAAAAAGAGGTAAATTGGTAGACCAAGGGAAAACTGAGAAAGGAAAATAACTTGGGGAATAAAACGAAAAAACGTAAGAACTACGAATCGTCGCTCAACAAAGAAAGAACCCAAGCAACATTTTGTAACCGTGGTTACGTTGTAACCAGTTGCAAATTAGTAACATTAGCACCATGGTAAATAAACAGTTGCAGCAACGTAGCAGCAACTTTCGTAATTTACTGAGGTTTCAAATCTATTACAGAAATAACCATTTTACAACTATGGTTATAAGTAAGTTTTTGTTAAACTTTTATGTAACTACAGTGTCAATTTAGTGACATTAAAACCTTCATTTCGGTTTCGAGTGTAACAGTCTTGAAACTATGGTTACAAGTGTGAATTTCTAAAACTACACTACAGTGTTAATCTATACGTTCAAACAGCAACAGAAGAAGTGCATTTTACGAGATTTTTATAAGACACATAGTCCATTATCATTATCCAATAAACAGTACCAAAAGTGTTTCTAATTCAAAACTACGTAAGTACAATTATTGGTATATTATATTACTATAATTTTAATCGTGCATTTAAACTACTGTTTCTAATTTAATCAACGTTGAAGAATTAGTTGCCAATTATAAGTAAGCAAATTTTAAATTGATTTTATTTTCTTCTAGGATAAAATAGAATTTGATTGCAAGGACATTACAATATTACACACAGTGATCAGAACGTGTAAATTAGATCGTGATTGCGAACACCTATAATCTTTAAAAAACCAGTCGAGATTATGATCATTGAACCGATTATAATTGCACATGTGCATTTGTAGCCTAATACAAATATTTAACTAAGAATTACGTGGACGCATTAAACTATAACATGTGAGGAATATCTTAATCCGCCATGGTCTTTTAACACAAAGACATTTTTCTCTTAACAAAATTTATGCATTTACTATTTACAAAATTTATAAATAATAGACATAATCCGCTTTTCTTGAAAATTTGCTGTAAAAACCTGTTTACTGGTACCTAAGTACCTACCTGCAACAGATGTAAAAATTCTTTTAGTATATCTCTTTTGTTTGAATTTAGTTCTATAAGAAACTATAAAAAATTAAATAATGTACATTTATTATAACTTTTTATATATCTGTATCTTTTTATTAATATATTTTTATCTCTACTTTTGTTTTAATCTTTATGATGCAGTTAGTAACTAAAATCTTGGATATAAGTTGCTTAACAAAAGCGGTTATAAAGTAGTTTCAAATAATGGTAATAAGCATGTTTTCAAAACAGTTACATAGCAGTTGCTGTAAACGGTAACTACAATGTTACAAATCAATTACAAAACCGTGATGATAAACCATTACAGAAACGATTCAGAATAGGTAAACATGATTTGTAAAAAACCGTTATAGCAACGCTGCAAAACAGTTACAAAGTAGTAATTGCAACGGTTTCAGACACGTTGTAAAACGGTTATAATATTACTGCAGTTGCCTTGCAACTGACCAAATCCGGTATTGACAACGTATCAGGAAAGACTCAGCAACTATTCTGTAACTAAATACCTTAATGAAACCATAGTTGCAAGAGAGTTTTACAACCGTTTTGTAACTGATTTTTGCTACTTGGGAAGTGGATGAACTGGCTGAATTTCCAATACCCGACGCCCTAGCAGACAAAAGGGATATGAAGAATGAAAGAAAGTAATTGTGAACAAAATTCGATTTTTAGCTAATATCTCATTGTTATCTACGCTAATATTATAGAAGTAAAGTTTGTAAGCTGGTATTTATAAGGTAATCTCCAAAACTAGTCATACGATTTCAAAAATTCTTTCACTATCATTTAGAATGGATTTTCAGGGTAAACTATGTATTATCCAGTTAAAATAAAAAGGCTATTCGTGGTGACCTATTTTACAACTAAAGTCGAGCGATGGGTTTTTTACGAACGCTATCTTAACGATAAGAGCTTAAATACCTTCTATAGAGAAGTTGTAGAACTCAAAAAGTTTTATAAAAATAGTCCGCGACTACATATATCTATATGTTAAGCTTAATATAATTCATAAAACTTGATTTAAAGTTATATTTAAAATTCTTTTTAGTATATCTCGGGGAATTTAAGTAGATAACATTAAATTCTTATCACCGAGGAAATTTTATGTAGATAAAAAGTGTCTTTTACAAAACATTGTTTGGACAAGTAGTTTAGCATTTGCGATCGTGTTTTTCAAAAACAAAATAAAATGCGCTTTGGTGTAAGCGGGTCGCGAAGAAGGCGAAGCGCAAGGTACGTTCGTCTGCGAGATAGGTAGATACACACCGTATGTCCTTATCCGGAATAGTGTTAGCGTTAACAAAGTGGGGAAAACATGATGTCTAAAAACTATATACTATCGTAAACATGTCAATAGATGGCAAACTGCTTTTGAGGTTTTCTAGATCATGTTTTTTTAGAATAGATCAATCTTCTGTGTTCATTTTTTTATTTCTTTCTTAATGTCTTTTTATTTGTGGTTAACTGGATCTTAGTCTACCACTTACGAAAAACTTTTTTTAAAATAACTTTTAAAATATGTATTTATTCAAAATAATTTTCGCTTCAGATTTTGTTTATTTTAAACGTTGGCATTTATGAAATACATCAATTTTTGTATAAAAATTTATTAAAAATTCACTATTTTTGTTTTTTAATTTTTATTTTGTCATCAAAATCAATTTATTAATGGTAATCTAGAGTTTGTCCTAATTGAATCGCCCTTCATCAAATTAAAAAAAATGATTTAAAGAAACAAATTATACGTAAATTGAAAAAAAGTACGTGTTGAAATGGTTTCAAATATTGGTGGATCAACTTTATAAATCGTCTTTGTTGGTGTCAGACACAAAATACAAAATTTTTCTTCTATATGTGCATAATTGTAATTAGTTTTATTTTAGTTTTGATTAATTTATAGTCACAAATTAAAATAAGGCTAAATGTTCACGAAAATTTCTAAGGCGTTTAATGCCTTCAGCGCTTCTTACTGAAACTGTCATTATATTTGACTTTAACAGCTACAAATATTTGTCTGGGAAAATGTGATCCATCGAGCAACGTACAAATTGGCTTTTAAACACTTTCGAGCGGTGACAAAAGCATTCGTTAAAGAATTTTCAGTAAAATTTTCCGCAGAATAATTACGTAAACATCGTGTGGTGAAAGTGAGTCCCAAATGTAGTTTAACAATAGTATATGGCTTAATGGTAAGCCAGCTAACAATCCTGTGATAAACCAAAGCTTGAGACGATAAATAGATGGTGGTAATTGCGAGAAGCTGGGTCGCGGGGTTCAGGTTGGACGTGCAATCTGATGAGCTATTGATGATTCCAACGTGTCTGCACCAGCTGAACCAATTACATTTCACAAATCCTTTACAAACCGTCTTCCTGCGGTCCCTCAACTGATCCGCGGGATTACCAACTTGTGTCAGAACTTAGCTGCTAGATACTTCAGTTATTTTTATATGGCATAATGCAATAGTTATTTATATGTACATGAATTATTTAGTCAAACAATAGGCGTTTTAATAATACTACTGGATAATGCCATCGTGTATTATCGGATTTGTTTACACCTTGTATGCGGCAGTAAAATATTCTAAATCCTTTCCCGGATTTGTAAACGAGTCCGGGTCTAAACGGCTATACGTATGACTGACCATTTATCATTCCAACTCCCACGTTCACGCTTCGCACCCCAACAAGTACCCTTGTTGCCACATAGACGACCGTCATCATACATGATTGCTACCTATTTTCTTCCTATTCCTTCATTATCATCATATTTTTCTATTTAATTATTTTGGGCTTACCGACGAGTCCGACAATCCATTTTGTACATTAATTTACATAATGATAAATTGATTTTTTATTAAAATTTTTATCAAAGTAAAGAATTATTTGATAACGTTGGAAATTTTATAGTAAAGTAACATGAAAGTATATAGTCAATCAAGGATGTTCACATCTATTTGAATGAAAATTATATAAAATGATCGGTTATAATACATAACGAATAAAATAGTGTTAAAAAGATTAACAACTATTAACGTCCCATTATGAAAAGCAAATAAAACCTTTTTTTTTACTACAAAAAATACGTAATACTTTAGAAAGAACAGGAAAAATTAATAATTACAAAACATTACTATATAAGAGTTAAGAGAAAAAGTCAACAAGTTTTCCAATAAAAAAAATGTGTAGCAGAGAAGTTTTGTGCAGAGCCCCTTAGGGCAACACGGGCGCATTATAGTTTGTGGCGCCGTTTTGTGTTTACTATCAAGGCAAGGTCAGTCAGCGCCCAACAGTGCATTGCTGCAAGAGGCGACGAGGTGCATAAGAGTGACTTGCCTGAGGGCGCCAGAAAGGCTTGGTTTTGCGTATTCCAAAGATTTTATAATCAGATAATATCACATAAAAACTGTTCGTGATGGAATTGAAGAAATTATTGTCATTGGAAAAGATAAAGCAAAGGAAATACGTAAACATCTTATTGTATAAATAACGTACAAAGCAAAATAGGAAATTGCCTCATACCCCTACAAAAAATCTCAGCAAAAAGAGTATCAATAAATAGACCATAAATTGTTACGGTTTTGTTACTCTAAAAATTACTAATGCTGAATACATGCTTTATCAACTCACAAAAAAAACGCCACAAGAACGACAATTTAAAATAGACATTGGGTTTACTAAAAAGAAGAGAAAAGAAAACTTCAAACAACTATTCACAGAAAAGCCATTGAATTTTGGTTAACTGAAAAACAAATGTTATTACAAGATAATAATAGAGTACATTGTATGTACATGGGAAAAAAGACTTGTATCCCAAGTCATTCTTAAATTTACACTGAAGAAGAAACACTACATTGGTTGATGGTTTATGTTGGTTTGGTGTTTATGAAGAAGCTCCTCTATTGTTTTTATTGGGTAGTCATTTTGTTTGCTACCCTTTTTTCGTTGTTGTTGAGTGATTAGATGCATGGTTCAGATATTGACCCGTATGAGTTGTTTTTCTGTAAACAGCCGTGTCGATCATTCCATTGTTTCTTCGTGTAAACGTCTAAGAATGGTAATGAATCTTCCTTTTTTTCCATGGTGAATTTGATGGATGACTTGATGTTGTTTAAGTCAGGCAAGAAGTGATCTAGTTGTGGATTACAGTAGTTCCAAATTATAAATATATCGACTATATACTTAAATCAAACCTTAGGTTTAAATTTAGTTTTCTCTATTGCCTGAGATTCAAACCAGTTCATGCAGATGTTAGGAATGATGGGTGATAGAGAAGGTCGTCATCCTGAGCGAAGAACCTGTTTTTTATTTAAAATATGAGTTTCTGAAACAGCATTCTAATAGCTTCATTATTCTTTCAACTGGTGGCGTGGTTCTTTCTTGTAAGTTTTTGTCTTCTCAAAGCTTCTTTCGAATAATCTCTAGTGGCTTTTCTACCGGAACATTGGTGTATAGATTTTTCACGTCGAAGCTGACTAATCGGTCTTGTTCTAGTTTTACTGTCTTCAAAATATTAATGAAATGTTTGGATTTTTCGCCAAAGGATGGGCTGTGGTATTGAAGCGGTTGCACCATCAGTAGTAGAAACTTGGCTAGCTACTATGTAGGTCCATTACGAGAGCTGGTTATCGGCCCAGGAGATTGTTTTGGTATATCTTGGGTATCCTTCGTATAATTTCAAAGTCTGGTAGATCTTCCTCTGCAGGTTACTTCCTTTGTTGTAAAATCTCTTCGATTTTCTGATCATAGATAATACATTCCATAATAACTATAGCTGTTCCTTTGTCGTCTGGGAGGGTTTTGTTAGATTGGTCTTTCCATAGGTGTTAAAGGGCCTTATTCTAGGATGTCTTTTTTTTCTTCTCGAGTATACCCCTGACTTAGTTCTAACCTAGTTGTCTTAACGGTACTGATGATGTCCAGTGAAAGAACGTCTTTCGGTGTTACGGAAAAACCGAGTCCTTTTTCCAATAGTGCAGTTTTTGTAGATGACGGTGGCTGCGATGGAATGTTGATGATGGTTTTCGTAAGTTCCTTTTGGGCGTCGGCCGTTTTCTGTTGATTCCAGATTAGTTTTGACCATTTAGTTGCCATATCTTTTTGCAAATAGCGTCTATTTTTTTGGAATATAGGTGCGTGATCTTCTTCCGATGTGAATTCTTTTATTTCTTCGAATCTTTGTGTAGCGTCCTGGAGTAATGTAGTTTTCTTTCATTGATTGTGGTTGATCTGTAAACGGATTAGTGCGAAGCTGGCTCGTTCTAGTATCTCATGGGGTCTTGTTCGTGGGGTCGGCGACTTCATTCGGAAACCATTCGGGATGATATGGTTGTCTCGCAACAAATTTATGGGAGTTTCTTCCTTCGTAACCTTGATCAACGTCTTCTCGTACTCTCAAAATTTGTTGTTAATGCCAGCGATGGTTCTACATCTCTTACAGCATTAGATCAAAATTCGTTTTATTTAGTTCATATTAAGTATCGAAATTTAGGAAAATCTGGTGTCTGCTTGAGAATAAGCATAGTATAAAAGAGATTTGTTCAGTTAAACAAGTAAACAACAAGAGAAAAATAAACTTTGATTTGATGAATGACAATTGCAGAGCTTAGCTTTACAGGATTAAAACGGTGGGTTATACTCTCTTAACGAAGAACCATAAGAGCCATATTTTTTGAAAAAATTTTATTATAAAGACTATAAAAAATTCATCAAAAAATCCTAAAAAGTTTTAAGACAGTCTAAAACAATTAAATGAAAACAGACTGAAAAAGCTCGTTTTAGAAATTGCTGATTTGATTAAAATCATTAACATAAAAGTAAAACATAGAAAAATGCGTACATTGAAATAAGTTTGTACTCGATTTTGTTATATTTTTGTAATCATTAAGTTTCAAAAAAATTATTATCCTTCTTTAGGTTTAAGAAACTGTTGGCGATTAGTCAACCTTGATTTTGGGTTATGCTAGACAATTATTGATCATAAACTGGAAAAGCTGCGAAGCGCGATGTTAGAAAATCTAATAAACAACCACTATAGTGAATTGCAGAAATATTGCGAAAATATTTCAAACTGAATTAAAGTATTGAGTGCGCTTATGTCCTAAGCCATTCAGTTTTCTTCATCCTTTGCGAAGCTGCGTTACGGTTGTCGATGAAATTGCGTCAGTCTAAGAATGTATTTATGCTCGTTTTTCATTTTATTCAAATTCAAATGCTTTCCTATTACTGACAAACACCCGAGTTTTTGCGGATAATGTATTTAAATCCAGATTTGCATAATGTGCAAGAGAAGGATGTAACAGAGTAACAAGTAAATATTGTGGTACGATAAAATAAGCTTGTTTAGTGGGAAAATTACAAGAAAAGCAATGACTTTAGCGCCCTTTTTGATTGTAATAACAGTGCTGCAAATAACCTACGGCATACGAGTTTGTAAGCGACTCACGCCTGGGATAAAACCACCAATCTCCAGTGGTCGCTGCAGCGGTCTCCCGCTCCCTTTCAAACATTGTTAGCCTTATAAATCCTCGTGTCATTTTTTTTCTAGATTATCCCTCTGTCCACGAAAGCCACTTACAAACATAGCACTTTTTATGAACAAGTTTTAGTTTTAAGACTGTTATAGTATATGGAGCATTTATTCTCAGCTTCGTTTTTTCTCCAATGATACAGTCAAAAAAAATGATGGACTCGATCGGTGAATCGTAATTAAAATGATTTAAGGACGAAAGTCTTAGTAAAGTTCTGTGGTTTATAGTATCTCCATTATTAATTCTAATTGGTGGTAGGAAAGTGTTTTATTGTTTCAAAACGAACTGATGCTACTAATGACAAACTCAAACAGTGCCCGTTGTGTGGAGTTCGTCGAAATGAATTAAGTTTGACGATTAAAGCCCCTCGGATAGTAGGAAGTTAGTATAGCTTATGCGCGAATTCTTGAACTGTCTTCAAGTTGCGAACTTTTCATGGCTTCTTATTGCTACAATATAATGCGATGCAGTCGAATGGACGCGGCATATAAATAAAAGTAACAATCTAACGCATGCCAACTTTTTATGAATGCTTCTTCAAAAACCCCATTTAAAACATTGTTATTTTACGATTTCGTGTAGGAATACATAAACGCTTGGCTTATGCCTTTTAAGGACATATATTGTATATATTGTAAAACATTATGTCCTTTTTGACACCAGTTATGTCCTGTTATACGGACGTCGATGTTTTATTGCATCGTCATTTGAGTTTTTGATTAATAAAACATATCGCGTCAGTAAGTGCCCGTTGCTTTAATGCCTCCTCAAAACAGACAAAGCTGCTATTATCCCTTTTAGGGTTTAATCGAAAAATGACCTATTGAAATATATCATTTAGGTTAAAGTTGGTAAGGTAAACGAGAAATTTGCGACGAGATGTCAATCCTGCTAATGATACCACACGACCGCATCAAATTACCCGGACGTGGCGCGGTACGGGGTTTACTGACTGGAAACATATGGTGCGGATGAGAGTTAGTTTTCCCGTTTGTAATATTCCTAATGACGGGAACACGCGCGTCGACCGCATTGAAACACGCACTGCATGAAAATACAACTTTGCCTTTTTCTCGGGACCCTCTCAAGGTGCGAAACCGTATGTATAATGAAGCGCTCGGAACGGATAATGTAGACGGCCAACATCACATTTTCCTAATCGATCCCCATCAACCCTTAAATAACGAATGATATATTTTCCAAGTCTGTCTTCATTCTCAAATGAAACCCCTATCGTTTTCTAATTACGACGTAAGATGTGTATAAAATCACGAAGCGGTTGATTAAGCGATGCCGTTCCTCAAACCAGGCTAAGCTTTTAGTTGATTCCATGATTACATTTTACACTATAGATCTTTCTCCATTCTCCTAATTTACACCTTAAAACTTGTTTGAATAGAAATTTACTCAGTAAAATGAAACTATTTTAATTCTATTCCTGCTGCTCACAACTACTACAATCGAATTAACCTACATATATATTAATTATACCACACCCTAAATTCTACTCCTCAAAGGTTTTGTGGAAATTCAGTAAGTCATACACAAAAAAAAGTTTGCCAAACGATAGCTACTGCCGTAGTTTACCTTCAACAACTTAACCACATAAATGAATTGCAACTTAAGAACTTTTTTGCAAATTCGTACATATTTTGGATTTAGTTAGATAGCCAAAAGTTCTTTAAGAAAAAAAACAATAGCAGATAAAAACATAATAATTGCATAAGTTGTTTGGTCAAACAAAACCAAATACAAAACAACGTATAAGATATTCATCAACAAAAAACTCTTTTCTTCATAGTTTAAAGTTTGTGCAAAAGTTTTTGGCGTGATAATAAACAATATAAAAGTTTCAAAGCTAATTTACATTCACCTATATATAAATGAAAATTATGGATTTGATAACACATTATTGAAATAAAAACTTTTAGATATTAACTAATACATGCAAAAAGAAGAAGAAAAGATTTTCGATTTTACAAAAAACTATGTTGCATACACTTGTTTAGGCAAAAAAATTAAACAATAAGGAATTAAAAATAAAACAACCAGAACAGTTAATATACAAACTTTATGAAATTTAAAAAAAATTATGAAGCAAGTGACGAACGTTCATTCAAAATACAAAACGTAGTTTTGAAGTCACGTTTTTAACAATAGCTACTGTAGAGCTTTCTCCATTAATTACAGAAAAACGTGCTTTTGAGTGAACTGAAATGATTTATCAAGTGTTGTTTAAACATAAGATGAAAATGATTTAATTGTGGCTAGTTTACAATGTAAGTTTCCATAGCATATCTCATTTTCTTTAAACTTTTGTTTTAAAAAAGTATAAATAATTTCAATTCCTTCATGGAGTAAGTAAAATGTTTTTATAAAAAAATATTGCCACTAAATATTATTATTAAGGTGAGAATAAGTGTGCTATCAAAATGTAGACCTAAGCATTCAGCGTTTAACGAAAAAGTGTGCATCTTTTATTTCTGCTAATATATCATTGACCAAATTCAAAATTGAGGATTTGATATTTTTTTTCGAAAAATATACCAATCTAAGTATACTGGACGAATCAACGTGGCGAAAAGATTACATTTGACAATAGTATAGTGCTACCGTACAAAAATTAAGAGAGAGAGCGTTCAGAACAAACCAATTTGGGTATCGTTAAATGAAACAACAGACACAAAACAGCGAAGTATTGTACATTTTTTATTTAGTGTATTAGGTGTTTTAACGGGGAATGGTACGTTTCGCCGCGACCGTTTCGCCGCCAGGACTGTTCGCCGTGAAAACGATTCGCCGCGGTGACGATGAACCAAGAAGTTTTAATATAACTGCAAATAAATTGTTTTTTTTAAATTTTTATTCTAAAATAATAAAGTAATATAAACTTACATAATTACATTACATTACATTTAATCCATTTCAAAATTATGGGCTATTGCGCGAAGAAATTCGGTAGTGTCTCTTTCCTGATATTCTCGAACGATACGAATAATTCGTTCGTCTGCGTCTTTGTATTTTTTTTAATTTTAGCGATGGATTTCGCCCGACCACAAGTTGTTCATAATGTAAATCCCTCCCACGTTGCACCTTTTTAAGGCATTCAATAAAATTCCAAATTACCGGATTAGTCAACCCCAGTTCGGTATATAATCGTCTATGGCCTGCCTCCGCATGGTTATTTGTGTCATCCCCTTGTAACGTTCGGTCGTAGAGATCATTTCAGGACTAAAGAACCGTAAGGTGCGCGTTGGATAAATTCGGAATTTGACGATCATGCGAAATAAATTCTAACTAAAAACATCTGCTGTAAACAATGTACATTAACTGTAATGGTTTATCTTTAACTTAACTAAAAAATGAATGCATACAAGAGGATGTATATAATATAAAAGAATATAAAACACAAAGATAAAAAAGAGTTTATAACAACTTGTGGAATAAACACCTTAAACGCCGTATGAAAAGTGCAAACGTTTTTTGGTTAGCTAGTGTACTGACATTCGAAACAAAATTGGTTTCTGCGCAGCGGTTCTTTAGTCTTGAAATGAACTCTATACATTCCACATTCTCAATGGAAATATGGGCGGGCGACGTCCACCTCCTCTTCAATTTTGTCTTCCAACGTAGTTGTCTTCAAAATAGTCTAAAACAGGTTGAAGTTCTTCAGGTAGAAAGTTTCCCAAATCACCTAGCGCTTCCTCCATGTCCTCTATGGGAATAAATGCCATAGCCGTTATCATACGTTGCTGCAATGCGAAAGCAGCGTCGTTGTTATAGTATAAACGTTGTAAACCTAATGCTGCCACGTTTTTTTAATTTTGTGCGAGATGGAAGAAGCACCCACGTATTTCAGAATCGGGAAATTTTTCAGCTGCCATTTCAAAATCACAATATATGTTCTGCGGACGCAAATTTGGCATTAAAACGCGAAGTTGGTCAAACAGTGCATCGTACGTAACTTTCCTTTTGTCCTGGAGAAGAACGTAGCAAATGGGATGAACACCGCCATATTTCAATCCAGAAATAGTATAAACTTGGGTGAATAAGTTTGAACATATTTTAAAAGTTCCATCAACAAATACACTGGTGCAGTCTGCCAAAGTGTTGGTGTTACTTTGACGTCCAAATATAAAGATCCGGTCGTGTTGTGGTCCGCTATCAAACAGCAAGAAATTCTCTCGTTCGCCTTCTTCAACATTATACTCGCAATATTCTGGTGGAATTACAAGAGCTTCGACGCTGAGAGGATTCGGTGGAACATTTCTTATGGCGTTACGCTTTCGTCGAACCATCATCCGCAAAGCAGATGTACTCGGTAAGGCACCTTGGCAAGCCTGATTAGCATTTTCCAAGCAGTTATTAATAATCTGCGATGTTAATTCCATTGTATTTTCTGCTCTTTCCTTCATTCTCGTCACTTAGACATCAACCATAACTTTTGCCGCGTTGGATCCATGTGAATTTTCTTGATCACTTGATCACCATCGCTTGTGTGGATTCTAGCTTTAAAACGTACTCGTAGCCCTCATTCGCGAACTTTCGCTTTCCATGTTTGGATTCGATTATTTTTTCCATGATAGGTACAATGTGTAACAATCTAGCACTAAAATACTTTTCCAACATGATTTCCTTTTATAGTTGAGAGAAAGTGATATTAAGGACTTAATGATAATCAGGGGTATTAAAATTTTTGTGCCGTATTTGTTAAAATAATTCTAAATAAATTGTAATTTACAGT
Source organism: Aquatica leii (assembly GCA_035610365.1). Taxonomy (NCBI): domain Eukaryota; kingdom Metazoa; phylum Arthropoda; class Insecta; order Coleoptera; family Lampyridae; genus Aquatica; species Aquatica leii. The sequence continues at coordinate 33,440,684 of CM069439.1, forward strand.
TGAATTATCTAAACATAGATTTTATAATTATACCCAAAATGCCATTAAATTTACTAATTTGCCCATTAACTTGAGCCTTTTCAATTATTTAATACAAGTGCAATTAGAAATTCCGAAATGTTTAACAAAATGTTTACAAACATAAAAATATTTGCGTGAAAACATCCCCCTGCAAACTGTGCGGCGAACCGTGATCGCGGCGAATCGTTTTCACAGCGAACAGCCCTGGCGGCGAATCAACCGCGGCGAAACGTACTAGACCCATTTTAACGATACCTCAGTCAGTCTCTTCTGACCAACAAAAATTTTCTACGAAAAAGTGTTGGTAGGATGCACCTATTAATGCAGTATCTTCTATATCCTTTGAGGTATTACAGTAAAAATTAAGAAGATTGTATCCAGTTTTTTAAAATTAGTTACAATGTTATAGGGTGTTTATATTTTAATTATATTTTTTTAAACAAAACACCTTATATTTTACTTTAAACTTGAAATGCGCTTTACTTTGCCATTACAATATAAAGTTGTACTGTGTTATACAGATATTTAAAAAGTTATAACCAATTGTAGAAAAATCGTAATGCCAGTATAATTTAAAAGGAATACAAGAACAATGATTTATTTTAGTCAAACCTTTTTAATCATTGTCAAAATTTATAAAAAGAATGCTAATATTTATTATCCGTTTGAGTAAGGTAGACAATGTCGCGTTTGATAAAGTACCACAATTCTGGACTTCCGTTGTCTTTATTTATAGTGGTTCTTTTTTGTAGGTTCTCGTCTTCTTGAAGCTTCTTTTGAATAATCTCTAGCGCTTTTTTCACAGGTGCTTTGGTGTATAGATTTTCCAAGTCCAAACTAACCAATTGATCTTATTGTTGCAGTTTTACTGTCTTCAAATATCTACAAAATGTTTCGAGTTTTTGACAAAGGAGGGGCTGTTGTCTGGAAGCGGTTGCACGATCGGTAGTAGATACTTGGCTTGCTGGTATGTAGGTCCATTAAGAGAGCTAATCATGGACCAAAGTGACATGTTGTTTTCATGTATTTTGGGTAGTGCATACAGATGCGGAGGTTTGCCGTAGTGCTGTGTTAGCGTAGTCTTCGTTCTTGGTGTTAAAAATCCCTCGTATAATTTTACGAAGGAAGAAATGCACATAAAGTTTTTGCAAATGAGAAGAAACAAATATCACTCCAAATGCTTTCCGGGTGAAGTCGCCGATCCCATGAACAAGAGCACACAAGATACTAGAACAAGTAAGCTTTGCACTTATACGTTTACAGATTAACCACCATCGTTGGAAGAAAACTGCATTACTTCAGTACGCGACACAACAATTCAAGGAAATAAAAAAATTCACATTGGAAGAAGATGACGCACCAATATTCGGAAAGATAGACGCCAATTGCGAGAAGATACGGCAACTACATGAACAAACATATAACGAGAAATGGGCAAAACTAATACGAACCAACAGAAAACAACCGAAAGCCAAAAGAAAATTAGGAAAACCATCGTTAACATCTCATTGCACCCACTGTTTTTCTGTAACACCGAATGACTTTTCTTTGCTGTACATCATCAATGCCGTTGAGACAACGCAGTTAGAACCAATACAAACGAAAGAGTTTAAGCGGAAAGTAAAGGGTATACTAGACAAGAAAGAAGACATCACCAAACAGGAGGATAAAGATAAAAACCGCAACAGTTGTCATGGACTCTATTATCTATAATCAAAAAATCATAAAGATTTTGCAACAAGGGAACTACCGAAGATTGAACAAACATTCAACAACAAGTGTGGAAAGAAAGGTCTACCAGACCTTAAAATTATACGAGGGATTGCTAACACCAAGAACGAAAGACTACGCTGACACCGCATTACAGCAAACCTTCGCATCTTTATAGAGTACTCAAAATACACAAAACCAACATGCCACTTTGACTTTTATAATTGACCTACATACCAGCTAGCCTACTGCCGATCGTGCAAAACTGTAACAACGAGACCAATTGGTCAAGAAAATCTATACATCAATGTTCCCGTGGAAGAAACACTAAATATTATTCGAAAGAAGCTTCTAAAAGACGAGAACCACAAGAAAAAACTACGCTACCAGTTAAAGGAACACTAAAGCTACTAGAATGTTTTCTCAGAACTCATGTTTCCAGGAAAAACAGAGGTTTTTTGCTAAGAACGACCGTCTTCCAATGGGTTCATTTCTATTACCCGTCACTGCTAACATCTACGTGAACTCGTTTGAATCTCAGGCAATAGAAAAAAACTAAATTTAAACCTCAGATTTGGTTTAGGAATGTAGACGATACATTTATAATTTGGAAACACAACTAGATCACTTCCTGCATTACTTAAATAGCATCAAACCATGCATCAAATTCACCAAGAAAGACTTACCACAATTTATTTATACAAAACCAACTTATTTGGGTCAATATCCAAAGTAAGCACCCAATCACTCAACAACAACAAAAAAAACTAGCAAAGTTTTTTTATAGGACAGTCTTTACAAGCTATGTAATCCAGAAAAAAGACTTCAAGAAGAAATCAAAAACATAAAAAAGGAGCTAAAACAAAATGGTGTTTCAAAAAGCTCTATCTCGTGTGACCAAGTTTAAGAAAATTGTTGATACTGATGTTAGTTTACTTCCATCTCTTCTCTAGTTGTGATACGATGGGGTACTTAGATCAAAGCTGCTTCATATTACGCTCACATTTTCAACTTACTAAGCACGTTAGCAATGAATTCGATCTCAAAGAAGCTCAAAGTATACAAGAAGTTTAGAATGTTCTAAACAAGAAGAAGGTAAACAAAAAGACTTGGCTTGACTTTATGCTTACTTGTCTATAAAAAGTTAAGACTACAATTGAAAATAAAAGAATTCTCGTTAAAAGACAGTGTTCAAATAATTGGCGCAAATTATTTGTTATGTTTGTTATACTTAGATTAAAATTACAAATAGCACTTTAGCATTCAATGTATTGGATACATTTTTTAATTATTTGTAAACATGGTTTTTTGACAATACCAAAGTAAGTTTGTTAACAAAAAGTGGATTTTCTAATTCTAACTTGCTTACAAACACTTATTTTAACTAGCGTCCTTTAGTCTGCAATTTGAGTATAGCTTTTGATATACAAGTAAAATTTGATTAAATATATTCCCGTATACCTTTCTTCTTATTTAGAACATCATGAGCTTTTTCTATACTTTGAGGTTCTTCGGGATCAGATTAATTGATAATTCAACTTGGTCACACTTTCTTTAGAAAACTTGAATATTTTGAACGCACTAATTCACCCACTTTATGCAAAGCATGTGCCACATAAGTAATATGATTCATTTTTGAAAATAGGACTTGTAAGCTTTTTATTGTTTTGCACACGGTTTTCTTTCTTTTTTAACACCTAACGCCAAATAAAAAATTTGCAATACCTCGCTGCTCTGTGTCTGTTGTTTCATCTAACGATACCCAAATCGGTTTGTTCTCTACTCTCTCCCTTAATTTTTATATGGTAGCACTATACAACTGTGGAAACAAATCTTTTCGCAACGTTAACACGTCCGATATATTTTTCTCAAAAAAAAATCCAAAACTTAATTTTTCAATTTGGCGAATATTATATTATCACAAATGAAAGTTGCACACAAGTCTTCGTTAAATGCTGAATGCTTAGGTCCAGATTTTGATAGCGTGTTTCCTATTCTTTTTTTGAATTACGTTGTTTTGCATCTTGCAATGTTGCGTCACTTCACAGTACTTCCAAAACAATACATTTTCGTCAGTTGTAAAGTCTTTGACAAATTGATTTAAAATCGCACTAGCACTTCTTTTTTTTGGTATTTTAAAAATCAAATTTGATGTTCCCTCGAAAAAATCTAGAGTCTAACTAACAGTTTTAAGAAAAATGTATTTCGTTGTTAACTTAACGTTAATGATGTGATGTGAAAACTAATTGTCATTCAGTAATAAAAACATTAGAAAGCTATGACAGATATGAAATAGCAAGTATAGGAAAATAGTGCATATAAGTATCAGCTAAATAAGTTAAAGATTGTACATACAATGCTTGAAAGAAATCTTGAAAATAGGTCAAATATGCATGTATAGTAATAAAAACATCCCAAATGTGCAACTACAACTAAAAATAAAAAAATTATGCATTTATGCAAATGCATAATTATCCTAAGCCTAGTTATATCGATATACCATAATACGGCCCACTTCTGGAAAGACTCATAAATTACTTTTCACAATAAATTGTAAAAATTTTGAGCTTAGATTAAAACGTGGTTATTATGTATTCAACTAAGCATGATGTGTATTCAGTAGAGCATAAGGTAAAGTCTTTTTAACACTAATTTATTCATAAAAATGTAGAATAAATTGAGGCATTTGATCTACTAACTACAAAGGTAAAGCTCGTGCGCTGATCGCAATTCTTTTGAAGTTTACAATGCTTCCTGTTTAAAATGCCGACAAATATTTGAGTTCTCGCAAGATCAAGTAGCTGGCGTATGTTAAACAGCGGCTTTTTTAAAAATAAAAAAAGAACATAATTTTATTATATTCATCTTTCGAGTTGCTGCTGCTCTTTACGTTACGTCAAAAGGTTGTAAGCTTCTTTGTTTTTTCAGTTTGTTATAGTTGAGGATGTAGAATTAATCACTTCAAATTAACCCTTCCGTTAATTCTGCGGGGTCATAAATCTGCAGCCTTCATTTGTGGGTCTAAATCGATGGCAACGTCGTCGTCGTAATCATACTTCGTCCCAGCTGTTACAATCTGCCAGATACCCTTTACCAAACACATTTCTCCAAAAACACATACAAAAAATCTAAATAAATTTAAATCTAATTTACCTTAATCGCCCCAATTAATACTGAATACCACCTGTTGTTTGTTTCAATATTATTTAAAAGCCGTTATAACATACTCTTGGTGTCATGTCGACCGAATTTGATGGATCGTTTCGAAAATTGTATTACAAAATTAGTCGGTGTTTTATGCGTATTTTCAAAAATTATTTATTCATTAATAACGTGGTTACTGGGTTAATCGCATAAGGAATTGTGTTTGCTTTGTTCTCAACTACCGTGCGGCTTGTTTGTGTAGTGTCATAAAGTTAGGTAAATTTGAGCGGGTAGAGTGACTCTAGTGTTGGGGCCAATTTGTAAGTTTACATAGAGTATACTAAATAAAAAGCAAAGCGGTTTTGTTATTCTGTGCTACTGCAATGGCTAATTTGATTGGGTCGACTTAAATTATTAATGCAATTAGGACTGAGATCAATTTCTACGTCGAACCATAAGAATTGAATTAGTAGTGGTCAGCAATCAAATCAGAGTTAATTGAGAGATATAAGCCGCGAGTGCACAGGGGTCTTTATAGTATCTCGAACCAGCGTTTGTTAACGAAAGTGATTGACGGCATTGCGCCTATACAACGACAACGAAAAGTATGTATGAATCGAAAGGGATCAAGTCCTCAGCTGCCTTGACCGACTGATCCGTGTTGACATTCAAATTTTCTCGGCTTTGAATACGTTCCAAATATAATAAAAGAAGTAGGCGTCATCACTTGACTGACAAGGGATTGAAACGACCAGACGGAAAAAAGATATACACACCTTATAAATCCGGGTGGGTCGCTTTTATTTCAAAGCCGCTGTAAAAATACACATATATTAGATAAGTTCGCCGAGCAAGACTTGGCATGTGGAGTATTGCATTACTGGGGACTCATGCGAGAGAGGGGAAATGAGAAACATATAAACTTGAGACGAGATGGTGCAAGTGCCGATGATCAAACCAACGTGGCAGAAAAATGAAAAGCTAAATCCGGTTATCGTAGCAATTTCCACACCGCTCTATACCGAAGCCGAACCGAAGCAAATTCGTTCATCGCATGCTACCTTTTACTTTGCAGCCAAGTATTATTAAAGAAATAAGGGTAGCCGGCGGGTTTTCAAACTCTACCCTTTTAGTTGCCAAACTACCAACTAAATTAATTACACACAACTTGTTCTCAATTATCTAAGATTTAGCTTCGTTTTTTGAGATTTACGTTATAGTTACTTTAAAATATAAATCTTTTAACTAGCTGTACATAATTCGCCACATTTACCTCGCCAAGTCATATAAACAGCTGAAAAACGATATCTTTTTCCTATATTGGTTTTGGAAGGACTCTAGGTGATGAAAATGCAGAAATAATTTGAAAACTCGTTATATCTCATAGTAAAAACTCTAGCTCTAACTAAAATTGAGGTATAAACTTCGTGAATACTTTTATATGAGTAACAAAAATGCTATGTCTTTGATTTTAGAAATAGGATTAATATTTTTATGGTGCAACCACAAGAGAGTTAGATCAGTTTTTTGGGGTAGAATTTTAATATAACACGAAGAAATATTTACCGAACAGCTTGAGAAATAGTTTTAACATGTTTCCAATGCAGATTTCCTTGGTTGTTACTTTTCTGTATACGACGTAACTTTCTCGAAAGCTTTTTTTGTTGTCATTATGATGTTAAAACCACGTTTCTATACTTGACTTTTTCAGTTACTTTTTAATCGGTGAATTTCTTTACTAGGTGTGTCAGCGTAGACGCTGAGAGTTCATAAGTATATAACCATGACTTGCATATATTTTATTAATGTCAGTTTTGAAAGTGGACTAAAAAACTCTCAGTTTTTTCAAAATGCTTGCGTTGTTTTGTTTTTTTTTCTTATATGGGTTTCTACTTTGCTCTGTTATGGGATGATGAACACTGTCCGTTGTGGTGTGGCGGTTTCAAAACTTTTGCTTTTTTCTCGCAGTGTTAATTTTGATGTGTTGTTTATACCATATTCATCTTTACAAAATTGTTAGATATCTTTAATATTTCTTAAGGCACATTATTCTTAGGTAGTAATAAAAAGTTTTTGCTAATGCTAACTCATAAAAATACATCAAAATTGAAAATAAAACAGCAATTAGCAAAGAAATAATAATTACTGAGGAACTATTAAAAAACATACAAAACTAAACATTGAGAAACACAAAAACGGAACTTGGGTGAAGACTGAAAAAAGCATAAAAACGCCTAGTAAAAATGCCAATAAGTCATGCAGTGGCCATTTTTTGCCGTTCTTGGTTATACAAAGCCAGCAGATTTTCTAGGCAATTACTATTGTTTTTGATGGGACATTAGAAAAAGGAACCATAAGTCAAAATTACATAACATTTCATTATCTCAGCGATAACTTTACATCCAAATAAAACTAAAATTTAAAAATTAATTGAACAGATCTGACGTGATAAAAAAGTATGGAATCTTTCAGGATTGAACCGTGTTTATGTTGTAACTGAAATTGCCAACGTTTTGCTAACGTTCATAATTGATAAATTTAAAACAAGAGTCCAAAATCTAACAGAGAATTTTAAACAAAATAATTAATTAACTTATTAACCAAACTAGATTCCAACCTCTAAAAAAATTTCTTAATGAAAGAAATAGTCGCCGTGCATATAAAAGAAGAATCTTCATGGTTGACTCTATTTGGGCAATGATGAAAAGGTGCACACCGCAATTAAATTGGTTGTTATTGGTTGCTGTAGTGTGACTGCATACAGTATCTTTGGTTGATAACAGTTGATGACTGCGGCTTAAAATTGAATTGTACTTACAGCTACATTTGACTTTTTCAGTTACTTTTTAATCCGTAAATTTCTTTACTAGGTGTGTCAGCGTAGACGCTGAGAGTTCATAAGTGTATAAGCACGACTTGCATATATTTTATTAATGTCAGTTTTGAAAGTGGACTAAAAAACTCTCAGTTTTTTTAAAATGCTTGCGTTGTTTTGTCTTTTTTCTTATATGGGTTTCTACTTTGCTCTGTTATGGGATGATGAACACTGTCCGTTGTGGTGTGGCCGTTTCAAAACTTTTGTTTTTTTTCTCGTAGTGTTAATTTTGATGTGTTGTTTATACCATATTCATCTTCACAAAATTGTTAGATATCTTTAATATTTCTCAAGGCACATTATTCTTGGGTAGTAATAGAAAGTTTTTGCTAATGCTAACTCACAAAAATACATCAAAATTGAAAATAAAACAGCAATTAGCAAAGAAATAATAATTACTGAGGAACTATTAAAAAACATTGAGAAACACAAAAACGGAACATGGGTGAAAACTAAAAAAAGCATAAAAACGTCTAGTAAAAATGCCAATAAGTCATGCAGTGGCCATTTTTTACCGTTCTTGTTTATACAAAGCCAGCAGATTTTCTAGGTAATTACTATTGTTTTTGATGGGACATTAGAAAAAGGAACCATAAGTCAAAATTACATAACATTTCATTATCTCAGCGATAACTTTACATCCAAATAAAACTAAAATTTAAAAATTAATTAAATAGATCTGACGTGATAAAAAAGTATGGAATCTTCCAGGATTGAACCGTGTTTATGTTGTAACTGAAATTGCCAACGTTTTGCTAACGTTCATAATTGATAAATTTAAAACAAGAGTCCAAAATCTAACAGAGAATTTTAAACAAAATAAATAATTAACTTGTTAACCAAACTAGATTCCAACCTCTAAAAAATTTTTTTAATGAAAGAAATAGTCCCCGTGCATATAAAAGAAGAATCTTCATAGTTGACTCTATTTGGGCAATGATGAAAAGGTGCACACCGCAATTAAATTGGTTGTTATTGGTTGCTGTAGTGTGACTGCATACAGTATCTTTGGTTGATAACAGTTGATGACTGTGGCTTAAAGTTGAATTGTACTTACAGTTACATTGGCTAGTTGTTATAGTTCTTTGGAATTTTAGAACGAATTGTCAAAGTTTAAAGTAAATTGTAGAAATGTTTGAGTTCAAAATTTCGACTAAAGATGTATATTAGAATTCAGGTTTTCACGGGTTGTATTCGTATTAGAATTTTTCATTCTGGATAATTCTCGTGTTGTCGATATCACACAAGCTGAGCTTTCGTCACACCTCACAGTGGACATCTTTAGAGTCTGGAATACACCCCAGGCTCTGAAGATATCTACAGCAACGGCTGACGAAAGCTCAGCTTGTGTAATATCGACAACAGGAATTATCCGGAATGGAAACTTTTTAAAAAGAGTGTTAATCTGGTATAGATTTGTTTGAATAGAGAGTATTTTTTGATTGTGCATTTTCTGGGCGATGATGAGTAAATGAGGTCGATTTTTATTGAATAAGATACAATTACTGTTACAGTTGATTGTTCCAACTGAGTAGAATTTTGAGCTTGCGCTAAAAGTAGTAACGAATCAAACACCGTTTCATTACGGCAATTATGAAAAGATTTAAATACAAATGTACAGCCGCATTTGAACCCTCTTTCCGGAAAATTAAATTGCCACGCTTACAATAAAGCCGTACAATAAATTACAGATATAAAACAATATGAAAGCGACGTGGAATGCGCTAGTCTTTGCATTCCTTTCTCGGTGTTATCACGCGCAAACAGTCCAATTACAAGTGCTCGACCAGAATGGCACAAGAGAAGGTGGATGGGGAAGCTCTAACTGCCAGAGCTATCCATCAGCAATCGCGACATCGTTTTCGAATGATTTATCGTCGTTGTCACTTCGACGCCAGCAGTTTGACGCACGTCATTATCTAACAATCTAACATTTTCTCGATCACTCTACAATGTCCTTTATTTCAACTACATTCGTTTTATTTATTATTTTCGATAAATCCAAAAATGACAGTTATTAAATTAATTCGCAGGTATCAACAAGTAGCTCATTGCATTGTTGCAACACTATTAATAATGAATAATGAATTTTAGTCCACAAGTAGCATAATTAAATACCTGTCATTTTAAAATAGCCGATATTAACTATATTCTATGCTTTCAACAAGTTGAAGAACGGCGGCATCGTAGGAATTTGTGGAATGTTATTCTAAACTTCTAACTCATTATAATATAAACAGAAAATAAAATTAATAAATTAATACCATAAAGAATAACACCATTTACTACGAAACTATAAAAATTCATGAGGAGGCGCATTTCAGAAAGGAATTTATCTGAAAATCATTTAACTAATCTTCAATCTCAAATTTAGGAATCGCAGCAATATATACCATCAATCCTTTTACGAATTATGAATAGATGCTGATAATCGTACAATTAAACAGTATACAGAGGAAAAGAGAATGTGGCTGGTTGTCACCAAAGCGTTTCTTGGTCAAGCCGCGCACATTAGAATTAACAAAGGAAACCGATCAAATTAATCTATCATTATGAATGTGATGTAAAAATGTTTAGATTAATCTGATTACATTGTGAAATAAAGTCAAATTAGACAAACTTAGTAAAAACTATGTTGGTCACTATTATAAGGACCTCAAATAAGGACAAGTTGATTTTGGTTTGGCACCATATAGATAGACCGGTAATTACCGCGTAAAAATTTTGTAGTCCGTTCCTGCGTACCGATTAGTAAGATAATTCAAATACAGTGTGAAACGTTAATTCTTTGATATGCTAATTAGCAACTCGATTGTTTAAACTTCGAAAAGATTTTACCTTAAAATTTGGTGAATCTTTGTTCTTCGGTATTAACAAAATTTAATTGAAAAATTCAATCTAACCTGACTTTGTTTCATAGATAAAATTTGATTATAAAAAAAACACCAAAAGTAAGTTCATTTCCCAGCTACGTCAAAGAGTTTAAAATTTTGGTAATTTTTGCATGTATGGTAAACCAGCATAGTGTCATCTTGTTAAAAATCACCAGACATACATGCCTGCCATTTGTAGTTGGCTGATAGTAAAAAAAAACAGTTTCCTGATAAAGTCAGATTCACAGTTATACCAGAAAGCGCTACAAAAAAATATACGAGGCAAAAAACATGTGCAACAACCGAAAGTCTTAATTTAAAAACTTGTGTTTGAGAAAGGGTTTTTACTTACGTTAACGTGAAGTTTATGTGCATTTTTAAGTGGAAAAACCTGAACTTACCTAATGGTGTGAAAACAAGGAATGGAAAAATAAAAAAAAAAGATGGAAAATAATAGATTGCTTAAAAGAAAGAGAAATAAATTCGTTTTAAGAAAAAAATTGAGAACAGAAAAAAATTTTAAAAAAGCCACTACGAAGAATCTGTTACTTTTTAAGCGTTATTTAACGAAAAACATGTCCAAACAAGATATGAATTTACTAACTTAGAAAGACTTACGGGTTTTGAACAGCGTTCTATATTTATCATTTCATTAAGCTGGTTAACTTTGAAAAACTCACAATACTTGATGTTTTGACAGTCATGTCGCTGCCTTCTTCAGAAATACTGAAACTGAAGTTGTAGGATCATGAGAAGTCTTTATATTGCGCCGTTCGGGTTAATGGTAATGGTTAAGGAACCACGGCTTCTTCTTTTTATGGTTCTCATGCATTGCACTTAAAAGGATATACTTAAAAAATCGATTCTAAATATCACAGTAACATTTTTAAGTAACGAGTTTTTAAACTAAAATAAAATAAAATTTTTGAGGTAATTCTGTGTATTTTGCTTTGTTTGCAGCAGTGTAAGAGTAAAATTCATCCTCTTAAAAAAATACGTTTTAAAAACAAAATTTGTAAACCTTTTTTTGCGTACGGTGTAGGTACCTAAAAATTCAATACCTGATACTGAACTTTAAAAACTCTTTTTTTCAGAGAACTATCAGATGAACACCCGCCTCATATCAACCTATCAATAATCCGATTGCATTGTGCATATGCACATAAAATTTTTATAGTTTTGTATCCCTTTCATATTTTTCTTGATCCGCTACTGATGGTCCGTGGCGGTCTCGATTCACTAGTCTTCCAGAACATGTGTTTCCATACTGGGGCTGGGATAGAACTTCTGGATTTCAATGGTATCTTTGTATACTATGGGATAGAAGTTCGCTTGTCCGGTGTCTAGGAAGCGTTTCGCAACAATCGATCTTGTATTATGTCATCTTACACTTCTTAGACACCGGGCACGCCATAAAGTTTGAAGAAACAAAAAAAATTTTGGCAAAATCTTTGAACTTCTGGCACGACGCAATTTAAAAGCTTCTCAATCTTATATCTTCAGTTTGAATCTATCTGAAGAAGACAGCGACATGACTGTCAAAAGCTTGATTATTTCAAAGTTTGTTAGCTTTTTAAGTTTTGCGAATTTTCTAAAAATACGAAACGCAATTTAATACCCGGAAGTCTTTCTACGATAAAAAATTATGACCGCAAAAGCTTTAAAAATACAAGATATGAATTTTACTATCACCAGTTTTAATAGATTGTATTGTACGTCTACTCTCAGGCGTTAGTGTCAGTATCCTCTCTTATAAAATCTTAAGCTTTCGCGGTTTTTATGTTTATTATTATAAGCGACTTTCAGCTTAGACCGCGTCGTAGTTAAACACCTCTCTTCTTGAGAGCCAAAACAAGAAGTAGAACTTGGCCTTTGCCGTATTCTCGTACGTGAACCCAAAGAAACTGACGTTTTGCAAGATATTGCAGCTTTCATCTTCAGAGTGGTAAATGTCACTAAAAGAAAAAGTGTAAATGACGATATTTATACCAATAGCGATTAACGTGATTTAATGACCTTATCTTTCCGCTTCCGCTTGACTGACTTCATTATTACTCGGAGTAAGTGTTTGTGTCCTTTCCAAGAAGGTTGATCTTTGTCTTAGAGTATATAATACTGGTAGCCAAGATTTGCTGAGTCTTAAACCGTCTTCGCAGTTCATAGTACATGGATGTTTTTCTATTTCCACAGCTTCGCGGATTAGTCTGGGAAAGTAGAAAGGAGTTCTAGCCAACACTTTAGTTTGATCAAAGTTCAGCGTGTGTTCTTGGTTCCACACGTGTTCTGCCACTGCTGATTTAGTAACTCTGCGGTGTTTGCAATCAGCCATATGTTCTTTTACTCTAACTTGAATAGAGCGTCCCGTCTGTTCTATATAACTTGATATACAGGAACAAGGAATGTTTTAGAGCCCCCTTGTTTGTCTTTAGCAGAAGTAAACCAGGTGTTCAGGGTATCCTTAGTCGTAAAGACAGTTTTAATATTATGTTTGTTTAGCACCTTGCTTATTTTGTCTGTCGAACCCATACAGTATGGTAAATAAGCGGTGCTAGTAGGAGGTGATAAGTCTTCTTTGACTTTTGGATTCATTGCTCTTTTCCATGCGTTTTGGATTTCTTTGAACCCATATCCATTTTGTTGTAGGGACTCCAACAGTGTTTCCTTTTCCTTTTGTGGATTTTCATTATCTGACACACGTATAGCTCTTTTGGCTAAATTATGCAAAACAGTATTCTTCTGTACTGGATGGTGGTGAGATTTGGCGTTTAAGTATCTATTGGTGTGCGTTTTCTTTCTATAAACGGAATGCCCCAATTTTCCGTTATTTTTCCTTATCACCAGTACATCAAGAAAGGCTAGACTACTGTTATGTTCTAACTCCATAGTAAATTTATTGCTATCATGTGCAGAGTTCAGATGTTGAAAGAACTGATTTAGTTTATCTTTGCCATGAAGCCATATAACAAACGTATTATCAACATATCTGAACCAAGTTTTTGGTTTTAACTCAACATTTTTCATAATTTCAGTTTCAAAATATTCCATGTAAATATTGGCTATAACTGGAGAGAGAGATGAAGCCATGGCCGCTTCTTCTACTTGTTTAAACAAGTTGTCGTTATAGTTGAAATAAGAGTTTTTAAGACAGAGTTCGATAAGCAGAACTTCTTCTTCAGTAAGTTTCTCCTTGAGCAAAGACAACACTTCGTCGACCGGGACTTTAGTAAAAAGAGATACCACATCAAAGCTGACTAGGATATCTTCTTTTGTTATACGCAAGTTCTTAATTTTCTCTACAAAGTCTGTAGAATCTTTAATGTGAGTTTCTGTATTCCCTGGCAACGGCAAGAGTTTCGCAGCTAGATAACGTGCTAACGATTGAGTTAGTGAAATGATGGTTCTCACTATCGGTTGAAGGGAGACTCCATCTTTGTGTATCTTGGGAAGACCGTAAATTTGTGGCATAACTGGATTTTTGACTATCAAAGTTTGTTTCTTGTTAATATCTATAGTAGCGGAGTTTTTGATGGCGGAGTTTACCTTAGCACATAAGGAGTTTAAAGGGTTTCTCTGTAGACGCATGTAGCAATCTGCTGAGAGTAAGTTCGTCATTTTGTCATTGTAATCTTGTATGTTTATAACGACTGTAGCGTTTCCTTTATCTGCTCTCAATACTAAAATGTCCTTATTCTCACGTAACCGCTTAGCTGCTTCTCTCTCATGTCTGTTAATATTAGAGCGTGGCGGTTTTGCTTTTCTTACAATGTTGCAAACATCTTGTCGAATAGTTTCAGAGATCTCCTTAGGTGGAGTGCGTATTGCAGCTTCTACTCCACATACTATATCTTCTATTGGATTTGTCTTAGCCGTAACGGCGTAGTTAAAACCCTTCTTCATGGATGTGGTCTGTGCATCCAAAACCGTGTCTGTTAGGTTGACAATTACTTTATTGTCGTCTAACGTTTTCTTAGGCTGTGAAGGATGTAATCGCTCAAATTTCTTAGTTTGCTTTGTTTTTGATTGTTCGTAAACCTTGTTTGCTTGTATCATAGTGATAGCATCTATTTTTACCCATATCGAGTGTTCTAATTTGTTAGATAAAGTTAAGTGTAGCTTGTATAACTGTTTACTGACAGAATCCAGTACTGTTTATTGTGAATTTCCGAACGTAACAGTTCGAAGCCAGCTTTACGAAAAATTCGCTTAGTATGAGAATTTAGAAAATGATGTTTAATTCTCATACACGATGGCAATACGTTATGGTCTCAGCAACGTTTTAGAAATGATAGGTCTATAAGTAGCTTTTCTTTCTTTTGGCGAAAACGATCTAAAGTACTAGTTTGTAAAAACACCTCCTCGCTGTACAGGTTTATAATATAACATATTAAGCTTTCGCGGTTGTTATGTTTATGATTGTAAGCGACTTTAGGCTTAGACCGCGTCGTAGTTAAACACTCAGACTTAGGCTTGGTCCTAGTCTCTTCTCAAGAGCCAAAACAAGAAGTATATAACTTGGCCGTCAGATTAAAAAGGAATAAGGTTCTTCACCAAATTTAAGAGTTGATCCCATTTAGGAAGAGTAGAAAACCGACTAACAATGTTATGTTTAGGACGGTCTATAAAAGCGAGACTTCACTGCGCAATCAATCTGTTTGTTTTGGGCTCTGAAGATGCCCACTGCAATGTGTGACAAAAGCTCAGCTGTGTGTGATAACGACAACACGAGAATTATTCAGAATGGTAAAATGTATTACGAATGCAACTAATGGAAACCTGAATTCTTCTAAAGCAAAAGCTTCTCATCAGATTCTATTGTTAGAATTATCATTCACTCTTGTTTTGCAATGTCAAAATCAAACAAAACAAAACAGTTAAACTAACAAAATTTAATCCAAAAAAATCTTTTTAGTAAAGCACCCAAATGACATGATTTGTTTGATTAAAATTTTTACGTGCTTTAATCAAATCGGTGTAACTTTTTTTTTTCAAAATTTGTATAAGCGACTGAATTTTAATTAAGTGACGAGTAATGTCAAAATATGTAGTACTTAGTACCAATCTTTACAAAATTTTCTAGAATTTTATAATTTCGAATTTTCGTTTAAACTTGGCACAAAATGGCTCAAATTCTAAAAAATAATAAAAAAAACTTTTATGGAACTCGTAGCCTTGCCACTCGTTTCCTAAACTTGGATTCGTTCCATAAAACCAATCTTATGACACTTGTTGTTTAATGTACTATTTTCGACGTCAAAGCTTGAATAAATATCTTCGTTTTTATCCTGGATTCAACTGATGAAGAGATTTTTAAGTAAAACTGTCGCACTGTGTGAATAGAGACTTTTTTAAGTTAGCTCTATAAAGAAGAATAGTGTGCTTAATAAGATGATGAATATAAGTTGGACACTACCAGCAATAGGTAAAGAGAAATAGTGAACCAAAGTCTTGTTAGAAAAATAGAAAATAATAGTAAATTTTAAGCGTAGAAAATGCAAGCAATAAATTGTACCATAAATTAGTAAATATCGATTAAGTTTTAATGTAGTACCCAATAAAAATCTAAACATTTGTCTGTATATGTCAATTAAGCTATCTAAACTGTGATTATAAGTTACGCTTTTACGAGTATATTATGTACTAGGATAAGGATTGTACTATACGCTTATAAAGCTGTAAATGCCTTATTGTCCATATCGCTGTTGTATTTTTTTCCGAAAAGCAGCATATGGTTATTTTACTGAATATATCACTCGAAGAATATAAGACAAGAGTAAAATAACACAGGGTATGAGAACTAATAGCAAAAACGCAATTGCAACATGAAATCTAAACGCGAAGAAATTTGTTTTAAAGTAATCTTACGACACCACAGGCTGTAAGATGTGTGAAAAACTAGAAAATGTAGAAAATTGAAACCTTACTCGTTGCTCTTTTACATCTGCTTGGAATTCACGTTATATAAAAAATCTTTAAAAAATTGATTGTAGGCTAGAGCAGAACAACAGAATCGTACTCAAACTACAAATTGCTATATTGGAACAAAAGATTCGTGCTTTATGGCTCGTCAATAATCATGGAAATTTGACTGATGAAATTGATCGTCGGAACAAGAGACAAATTTCATATTAATAGAATACTGAACTCTTGGAATAAAAGAGCCAGCTGTACTGCAATTTGAAGGACAATGACGAAAACTAGAAGAAAAAAAGAAAGAACATGAGTGGAAATAACATCTGTGGCAAAAGTTACAAGTCTTAAAATTACAACCACAGTTAACCAAAACACATTAAATTAAAAAGATTTGAGCCAGGTCAAGTCTTACTTGAGGTTATTAAAAGATCTTTAGTATAAATTCCAAATAGGTGTTGGATATTATACACTAGCTGCTGAGGACGCTTTTGTGTTTGCTGAATACGGTTAGAGTAGATGAGTAAGAAGTATAAGCCTATCACCACGATGGTTTTGTGGTTGAAATAAAGAAGCAAAATGTGAGGTTTTAGTGGAGAATTCGACAATGCTATGGCAACAAGAAACAAATTTTTTGGTGCTCATAAAAAATTTTCTAAAAAATAATATCTCAAAAAGGAAATACTAACAAATGCTTATAGATAGTGTAGAAAACACGAGAAATTAATTGCACTATAAATAAGTAAATGGTGATTAAGTTTTAATGTAGTACCCAATAAAGTTCTGAAGATTTATCTGCGTATGTCAATGACACTATAGCCAAATTGTGATCGTAACGGGTTACGCCTTTACGAGTATATTATGTACTGGAATAAAAGATCGTACTATACGCTTATAAAGTTGTAAATACTCTATTGTCCATACGGTCATTGTGTTTTATCCAAAAGTGACATATGGTTTTTACTGTAAATTGTGAGAAAAAATCTACGATCTGTTGTAATTTGAAATTCTTATTGAGTTCGTGCCCTCCTCTTTTAATATTGCGCAACTTTTATTATGTTTGGAAAAAGAAAGAAATTGTAGCGATTGGTCAAGCGTACTGAACTAATTACTTGTCCGTTATTCAATTCTTTCTTTTTGTAGTTGTAGGCGGATAGATCGAGAAGAGGGATTTTCAATGTCCTGTCGCTTGTAAAAGGACAAGCTGTCACGGTATTGTGTACAATTTACTGCCTCATAATATGTTTTCGCGATATTAAAATTTGTCGTGATTGATGGAACTTAGATAACAAACGCTTGGATAAAAACTGGGAGGGTTCGTTGGCAACCTTTTATTTTCCCTCTATATTGTGGTTTCCCAACTATTTTTTAGAAATGCGTGTAGTTAATGTCAAATTTGAGGTTAAGTAGCGCGAAATCGCATTTGTCGGAAAAATGTGTTGCGATCGTAAAATGTAGACGTTGGATCGGTACCTGTAACGAGATCTTTTTGTTCGAGAATTATATCCACTAATACCATATTTTTCTCGAATTCGTTCGGGATAATGTATTCAAAATGAAATATTCAAATTCAAGTCTTATTTCCCCTTTAAAGCTTGGGGTTAGAGTGCAAGAAAACGACTTTGTGTTCAGCAATAGATTACATTCTGATAATGTTCGCGCTATTTTAAACACATAAAACTTGACGTAGGTAAAATTTTGCGCAAATTTTAAATAATACAATCTAGAGATATAATCTGGAAGGTGTTTTCCAATATTTTTCTTATTTTCCGGGCAGGGCTTGAAATTTTCTTGTAAATGTAAAAGCTGCCAACAAATAACCAGGTTGGAGAATGTTGATAGTCCAGGTGTGAGTTCGATCGTGTAGGCGTGGTTGGCGCTGGCCACGCCGTGGCGCTTCGAGCAATCCGCCATCCGCTTCTGCTGTGCCCCCACTTGAGGTTTTCTACTAAAAACTATTGCAACATTTGCAAAACACGGACGATATATGGCCACTTAAATGAATCTCATTAAATTGTTATGATTGCTCGTGCCGTGACGGGACGCTCAGCTCTTTTACCGGGGATTCCCTGCATTAGTTCCTATCCAGAACGCTTAAACGCCTATGACGCCTTTTACCTCCTCGTGCCAATAAAAACTCCCTCGAGCTTTTTCTAATCAATCCTGCAATTAAGTTTCTTTTCCTCGTAACCTTGTTAACTCTTAAAATTAATACTCAATTCTTTTAAATAATTTACTCTAATTAAGCGCAAAATGGGCAATTCGAGCCGGTAATTAATAACAAAAACTCCCCTTCCACTCGAAAACACTACACCCTTCTTTAAAATATATATATAGACATAAAAATTGACACCGTTCTAAAGTAGATTGACCTAATTTTAGATTTATGACTCGTGTAGTTTATGATAGTGCAATCATTTCGTCTGTCAGCAACGAAGCGTTTTAGTCACATCGACGAAGTTCAAAAACATCAGAATCAAACAATAAATTAGTTTGCAGTCACAAATTGCGAGAGTAACACTACCAATAGCAAGAATATAAGCATTAGAAAAAATAAAATCAAATAGAAATCGATAAACTACTATTTCTACTACTATGTAAATGTCATCTTTTTAATTAGTTAAAATATAATTTTAAAACCAGGTATAGTCTTCGATACTTCCAACATTCAAATTAACACTATGTATCATAAATGACTTCATTTTTCATTTTGTATTTTGAGAGTAAACATCAAAAGTTCAATCAAACTTATTTTTATACAGTTGTTACTGTAGCCAAATTGTGCCAAATTAACATGTATTTATTTTGTGTCTGGAAGAGGTGACGAAAATACACTAAAGTTCGAATAGCTTTAGAAATACGATGAGATATTCTTCTTTTTTTTCGAGTCTTTCATGATCTGACTTATACTTTTTGTTTGGAAAAGTACCAATAAGGATTTGTAGTATCATGATTCGTTCACAATTTTGTTGAAACGTACCGAATTCATTTTTTTTATACCGATTCGTTCCCTGTACGTTTGGAAATCCAAATATAGTTGCTTTTTTTTTAATTTCTTTATGATGTAAAATAGTGCTTACTATTTCTATAAATATTTCTAGAAGCGACTCATTTCTGTAACATTATCAATCAAGTGTTTAGACTTTTTTTGATGTGTTAAAGTTCAAGAGCTTTTTCATTGCTTAGTTTATATAGTATGTGGCGTCAATGCTGTAGTATAATGTATAAAAATCAAACTATGTAAAGCAACTGTATCTAATTTCAAATTTGAGAATATCAAAAACGAGGCAATTCATATGTCAAAAAATATCCAAACATTTGCGGTTTTGGATTCAGATTTAGAGCTCTGCACATCGTAGATAACGTCTCGTAATATATATTAAGCGCTATATGCCATTAAGGCATGTTTGGTTTGTTGAATTACTTTCTTCCATTGATTTCGATCAGTTGCTTGTTTCTGCCAATTTGCCACTTCTAGTTTTTCTAGGTCTTATCGCATCTGATCGTATCATCTGGTTTTTGGACGTTCCTTCTTTCTCGTGCCATCCATTACTGGGTTTATAATCTTTCTTGGTTCTCTATGTACTTTCTTGTTAATATTCTTTTTATAATATTGCTTTCCCATCTTGCCAGTTTATCTTGGTCGCTTTTGATTAGAATCCATACTTCACTCCTATACACTACTATCGGTCTAATGACTGTTTTGTATTGTTGCGAATTTATTTATTAAAAAACTAATTTATTTAAAACGACTAAAACTACGTTTACTTAATCTAGAAATATGTACACTTTTAAATTAACCGAACTAATGAAATCTAATAATATTTAATAAAAACACTTACACTATAATTTATGTATAACCGTTGTATAATACTATCACTAACACGAGATAAGATAACGTCCTCGGATAGCCTCACACTTGTTTGTTTACACTATTTATCACGTTCACGATTGTTCTCGATTTATTTATGTAGACACACGCGCGTGCTAATCACTTATTTATCTTCACTTGATTAATCTTCTTAATACTGCATGCATTCATATTCCAGCAATAACTGACCTACGATCTGTCTCGTAGCTATATATAGACATACGGAATCCTTCTCGATCGTTCCTCACTTTTCGCTATAACTTCTAGAAAATAGATAACAGCATTCTAGAAGGCTCTTGCATTTGCAAGTAATTTCTTGAACGTTTCAGTATATTCCCATTTTTGTTGCTTTTGATTTGACCTACACATTTGTTTCCATTTATTATTCGCTTTGTTATTTCTTTTGTTATTGTTACCCCTAGAAAATTACATTTTTTTTGTTCTTTTTCAAATATGCATTTTCTATTAACCTGCCATTTTATTTTTAGATTTCTTTCTTCGTTTATTTCTTTGTACATGCGCATGTATTTTGTTTTATCTTCGTTTATAGTCAGTCCCATTGACTTGGTTGCTTTTTCGAGATTACTAAATTGAATTTTTTATATGTTCTTTGTTCTTGTTAATATGAGGTCGTCGGCGCAAGCAATACACTGGTAGTTTGTATGTATGATGGTTCATTCTCTGTTCAATTTACTAGCTCTTATTATTTTTTCTAATACTAGGTTGAATAATAGTGAGGAGAGGGGATCTCTTTGCCTCAGTCGTTTGTCTCAAAACTGTCTGAGAGGTTTCTTTGT
Organism: Aquatica leii; assembly: GCA_035610365.1. Lineage (NCBI taxonomy): Eukaryota > Metazoa > Arthropoda > Insecta > Coleoptera > Lampyridae > Aquatica > Aquatica leii. The sequence continues at coordinate 33,461,882 of CM069439.1, forward strand.
ATTTTGATCTTACTGTTCGTACTTTGTAGTATTATTTCAGTCAGTCGTAGTTTATTGAGTATTTTGAATTCTTGCATTATTTTACATTATTACTGTGTCATATGCTTGTTGGAAGTTTATTAAAAGGGCGTGAATATTTGCATCATATTCGTAGCTACATGATTGTATCTATTTTAATGTGTATATTTGGTCTATGTCGGACTTCATTTTCCTTGGTATGCCCCTAACTGTTTTTCCGTATATTTTTCCAATATTTCTTCTAATAGATTTGTTACGTTTACTAATGCGATAGCTCTGTAGTTACTCATTCTGTTTTGTCGCATTTCTTGTGTATTACTGTGATTATGATTTATAATTTTTTTTGCCATGTTTTTTTATTAGGTTACATAGGTTCGTTATCAAATCTCCTCCTACTTTTATCGATTCTGCTGATATCCTGTCTTTGCCTGCTGATTTATTATATTTTAACATTTGTATTACTCTTGTTATTTTTTTACTCGTTTTCTTCTAGTTCTTCTTGCATTTCTGGTACCTCATCTGTTTTTTCATACGCTTCTGTATTAATATTTAGTTCTTCTGTAAAACGTTCTTTCCACCTTTCCAATATTTTCCTTCAGTCACCTATCAGTTTCTTTTTTTATCTCTATAGAATTTTGTTGTGTACGTTACTTCTTTTTTAAACTTGTTTATGTTAGAGTCAAAAATTTTACTAGCTTTATTTTAGTAGTTTTCTTCTATTTCCTTTATTTGACTTGTCAGTAATTGTCTCTTTTTGATTCTGCATTTCTGTTTTGCTATCTTCCTTTTTTCTGTATAATCTATTTTCGATTTTACTGTATTTGTTTGTGTCATTTTATGTGTGGTCTTTTTTGTTTTCTATTGTTTCCCAGCATTCTTGGTCCATTCGTTCTGTTTCTTTTGCATTGATACTTTCTTCTAAGGTTTTTCTGCCGCTTCGTTTATTGCTCGTTTTAGTGATTCCCAGTATTTTTTTATCAGTTCTTGTAACTTCGAGTTTATCTTTCTTATGTATTCCTTTTGTGTTGTTTCGGCTTTTAGTTTCATGCGTTTGTATTTTTGTGTTGTGCGGTTTTGTTTTGTTTTTATTTTTACCAAGAAATGGTTTGAATCGTTGTCTACTCCTCTATACAATCGTATGTCTGTAATAATGTTAGTGTGTTGTTCCTCTATTAGCACGTGATCGATCTGATTTATTGTTTTCCCATTTGGTGATGTCCAGGTACCTTTGTGTTGGAATTGCGTGCTTCTAATTCAAATGTTTTTTTCCAATTGCGAGTGCAATGATTCTTTCCTCGTTATCATTTTTTTAAATTTTAAGTAGACTTTGGTTTCTTATGCTTAGATTATATATATTTTCTCTTTCTATTTTTGAATTTATATCTTCTAGTACTATTTAGATGTCTTATTTGGGTATTTTTTTATATTCCAAAGAAAATAAATACAAACAAAACAAAACCGAAAAGTTGGAGGACCGATTAGAAGCAATAGAAAAGAAGAGTAAAAAAATCAAAGAAAAAAGATACTCTAAAAAGATAATGGTAGAAATGGGCAACTGGGAGGACAAACAACGAATAATGAAGAACAAATGTATGTTAACAAACAAAGAAATTTTGATCAAAAACGATCTAACAATGGAAGAATGAAACATCCAATTCGAAATAAAACAAATAGCAAGGGAAGAAAAAGATAAAAAAAAATATGGTGAAAATAGGCTCATAAATAAGAGAAAGGTACCAAAAACAGTGACAAATACAAAGAACTACTAATGCTAAAAGAATATCAACACAGAAACGGCAAGGCAAAGAAAAAGGCACACGAATACAACAAAAACAAAAAAACTATTAAATAGGAAAAGCGAAGACAAAGAACGATCAACAACATATGAAATAACAATGGGTACATAGAACTTTAGAAGTACCAACGCCGAAGAGAAGATTAAACAGTTACTAAGAGAACTAAAAAGATATGAGATAGACATGATAACAATACAAGAGACAAAACAAAAAGAAAATTAGATTAACGATATAGGAGAATTTACATTTAACAGCGGTGATGATACCAAACCACTATTAGGAACAGGGTTTATAACCAATGCAAGAAACAAAACCAAGATAATCAACTTCATACCCATAAATGAAAAAACGTGCTACGAGGAAAATACAAGACCTATTAAACATACACGCTCCAACTAAGAAAAAAAGCAGTATAAAAAAACAAATTTTATGAAACCTGGAATTTATTAGTTTTTTTATTTCTTTCATTACTGCATTTTTTGTTTTCTGAGGGGTTTTTGTTTTTCTGTAATCTTTTCTTATAAGATTGGTTTTTCCTTCTAGTGACCGGGCAGTCTTCTTGCTTCTTGTGAATATTTCTCTTGTGCTTTTGGTGTCCCTTTCTGGAGTTTCACGTTTTTTCTTATTTTGGTTCTCTACTGATTGATTTGTTTCTGCTTCTTTGTTTTCCTTTTGCAAGTACTCTTTGATTGACCCGCAACTTCTTCTTCGTTTTTTATCACTTTTTAATACTTTGCGCTTTCTTTCTTGAGTGGGTGCTTTTGTTGGTGCTTTAACCATAACGTTCTTTACGCGCCGCGAAATGTACTTTAGATACTCTCTCTCTCTTTTTTATCTAATTGTCCTTGTTTACGTGCTTTAACTTCACAATGTTATTTATATTATTAATTAATAGTCTTTGTCTAAAAACCGTTAAATTAAATTCTAAACCATGGCGGTACCTGAAAGAAAAACATATTTCTACATTGGAAAACGAACGTGAAAACCTACGTTCCAAAACTTTTGAAAAAATACATAGAATAACCATTTTTTTTTTAATGAGACTTTATAAGCTGTTTCTCTATTTTTAACGTTTTACAACGTTGGACAAACAATGTTTTTGTTTAACACCGCCTGGAGTTGACATATTTTCAGTTTGAGTTTAATTATCCGAGTGTTAGTCTAATAATTATGGAAACATAAAAAAATTGATATACCAATTTAAAAAAATGATTCTTTTAGATAATATGGAGCTGTAAATATTAGAAAAACTATAGAATGCGGTAGTTTTCATCCGCGATACAACACAAGTGGTTAAAACTTAGAAACTGTGAAATGTGGAAAACAGCAACGGATGACCAATTCAAGAAATTATCAAAATCGAAGAACGGTTTCTACGAAGAATAGTTTCCAACAACACATCTTGCACATCTACAACATTAACCCAACAAATAACTCTTGTTCAACAACATTTAGGACTTTAGGCTACACGTTTGTTTGTGTGCTCACCTCTAAGGATACAATATTGTACTATAAAATGAAAGTTAATCTTAATCTACACATAGTCATAGTCTAATGAAACTGCGTATCATATAGTATACTAAGCGTATTAACACAGATTGATACGTTTACCGCTAGAAGTGTATTAAGCAGGTGCTAGATCCTGCCTTGACCAATAAACCTTTCTATTCATCTTTTTGTCACACGGTGAACACTTTCACAGACTAGAACAAACGAATTTCTTCTATTTTAAGGGTTTTCTTTTATAGAATGATTTCCAAACATGCGGCAGGAAGGATGTATAAAAACGAATCCTCATAATGCATTCACTCAGTTTGTTTCAGACTTTCAAGATCTTCAGTGCAATGTATGACAAAAAATCAATTTGTAGACAATTTTACACAGGGTGTTTATTCAGAATAGAGGATTATGGTAAACGTATAATCCATGAAAACCTGAATATTATAGGTGTAAGTTTTTTTATTGTCAGTGCCAGTAATTAGTAGATAAAAAATAAAATGATTACATTTTTTTAATTCAAATTAAAAAAATACACGAATATTTGAACGATGTCATAGTTTCCGTCAAAGTTAGAATAATTTTAAGAAAATCTACCATATAGAAGGTGTGGTATTACGCGAATATAATTTCTACAAAGTGAATATTGTGTATAAGGGTGACATTTACATGGTTTTCAATTGACGGAACAAGAAGTTTGCGTGAAGGAAAATGGAAATAACCAGAAAAAATTCACCCTAAGACATTCATAAGCTGTGTTAAACCATTGACATTTATTTAGGAAAGTAAGATATCTCTTATTGCTGCGCTAGCTACTAAGGCCGCAGCGGAAATATACCTCAACAAACCGCGCTGTCAGAAACAGGAGCTAATATTTGGGGACATAAATTTACAAACCATTGCAGAAATGAGTGAAATGAAATGATGTAAAAGCAGGGATGGTTAGGGGTCATAAATATATTACTCTGATAACATTTATAAAATGAACCTTTTATTTGGAAGAAAGGATATTGCGTGTGCCCGTATTTATCATCGCAGAGGAATGTGGATTGCACTCGTTATTGCATTTGATGTAGGGTTTTATGCACGAATTGGCCTAATGTAATAATTGCGGTGGTTATTCCTATGGAATTTGACGGTTATGTTGGTTTTGTTGAATATAAACGTTTATTTTTAAAAATTTAATTTTTAGCAAACGTTTATTATGTTTTGCAAACATTGACATTTAAGTACTATCCGACAAAAGATGACGATTTCCTTGTGATACCTTAACAAACATATCTTGTATGAAACGCAACTCAACAATTAAATCAAATATTTCATATTTTATCACTGATGCACATAACAAAAACCTCTTACCAAATGCTATTTATGCATTTAAAATCATACAAGTAATCACAAACAAGCGAACAAAAAAAAGTTCGATAACTATAATACTATACGTAAAAAACTGCTAAAATATTTATTATACGCATTAATTTAAACAATAAATTACTTGGTTATAACACCGAGGTAAAGCATTTAACAAATGGTACACTTTTATAGTAGAATCCTTTAGAACTTAATTAAAAAAAGCAGATTTTTAAATATGATAACGTTATCTGATAAACTGAAGAACATTTTAGAATTTCAAAAATCTTAGAGCTTCTAAGAAAGGATTGTTTTATCTGTTACTAAATCAAACTCCTAAAAACGGCATAATGTTCTAATTCCAGTTAAATACCTAAGTATTGACAAAAGGTTAGTTTAGAAAGAGAAAGAATAATCAAACTATTTTACAAAAGCTGTATCTATTAATTAATGTGTGTGGTAAAATTAATCTACGCCAAAGGATCTTCATCTTATTTACATATTCTCGGATCGAGAATTGCGCTGACTATGATTGCTAAAGCTTTTTTCTTTATATATTTTATGGTGCTGAACCCTTGACTGTTTCCATTTTTTGTATAAGCAAATTTCTTCTTAATTGTTAATATGTGAAATTGTAGACATGTCCCAAAAAATTAGCAGTAGTAACAAAAGTTAATGTTTTTATAAACTAAATTAACTGAAAAAATTCTATTATATAAAAATAATGAAACGAAAGAATTATAAGAGCTTTAACTGCTAACACAAAAGATCATATATTTGGCTTTCGTTTTGTTCACTTAAAAAAATAATTGTAATTTTGAAAGTGTTTTAATTAAATAATCTATAATTTTCCAAAAATTAATTTTGTTCTTCTAAATGCTGCTGAGTTTTCGTCTTTTGTACAAATCTGAATTTTTAATTAAGTGCTGAAATTTAACATGCATATATAAAAAAAATTATTGTCTAAGTAAAAGTAATAATAAAATAAAAGAATTATAAGAACGTACTATAATAAGAAAAAATATTTGGTTTTTATTTTGTTTATTTAATGAAATAATTTACATAGCGTTTTCATGTGTCAACAAATTTTTGTTTACGCAAAGTACATATATTTAAAAACGTTCAGAGTAAAGTTTTTTTTATTCAAATAATTTATAATATTTTAATGAATTAATTTTGTACATTAATAAAAGCTGTGAAATTAACGTCTATGCAAACTTCAGTTTTTTTAATAATTTGATACATATATATCTGATGAAAATTAACTTATCTAATATCAAAAAATTATTTTTTAGAAAAAACAAAATTAGATTAGGGAAATATAAGAACCTGAATTGATAAGATAGATAATTTTTGAAAAAAATAAACGTATTCGTTATTTAGAAAATGTCGACTCAAAAAATTAGCAGTTATAACAAAAGTTAATTTTTTAATTAACTGATGCTTCATATCAAATGAAAATTATTTTCTATAAAAAAAATTTAGTACTCAAAAATAATAAAACGAAAGAATTATGAGCTTTAACTGCTAACACTATAATGATTACTCAAAAAACATGTATTTAGATTTTGTTTGATTTACTTAAAATAATAATTATAATTTAGAAAGTGTCCAAATAAATCAAAAAAACTACCGGTATATTAAAATACGATTTTCCAAAAATTAATTTTATTCTTTTAAATGCTGCTGAATATTCGTCTTTTGTACAAACCTGAATTTTTAATTATGAGTCATTATGAATACTAGAAATTAACATACATATATAAAAAATTCACTTTTAGGTAAACAAAATAAAATAAAAGGATTATAAGAACGTATGCTGCTTACAGTGATAATAAAAAAAATGGTTTCTATTTTCATTAGTTAATGAAATAATTTTTCATGTGTCAAAAAATTTTTGTTCACTCAAAAGTACATGCATTTACAAACGTTCAAAGTAAAGTTTTTTTATTTAAATAATTTATAATTTTTAAATAAATTTTGAACATTAATAAAAGCTGTGAAGTTTCCGTCCATTGTGCAAACTTCAATTTTTTTATTAATTTGATACATTATATATGTGATGAAAATGAACTTATATCAAAAAATTATTTTATTAGAAAAAACAAAACTAGATTTGGGAAATACAAGAACCTGAATTTCTAAGATTGATAATTTTTGAAGAAAATAATCATATTCTGTTTTCGCTGCGTTTACTTAAAAAAATAATTTAGAAAATGTCGACATGTCTCAAAAAATTAGCAGTTGTAACAATAGTTAATTTTTAAATTATTTGATCCTTCATATCAAATGAAAACTAACTTATATAAATAAATTCTATTACAAAAAAATAATAAATCGAAAGAATGTTAAGAGCTTTTTTAATTATCACTCAAAAAAAATATATTTAGCATTCGTTTTGTTTACTTAAAAAAATAATTACTTAAAAAGTATCCAAATGAATAAAAAAACCTACAAGTTATTAAAAAAATAGTCAAAATACGATAAAGTTTTATTACTTAAATAATTTATAATTTTCCAAATTCTAAACGCTGCTGAATTTTCATCTTTTGTATAAACCTAAATTTTTAATTAATTGAGCCAATGTAAACGGTGCAATTTAACATACATAAAAAAATTCTTTTTTAGGTAAACATAATAAAATAAAAGAATTTGTTATAGCGTATAACAGTGATAATAAAAAATATTTAGTTTCTATCTTTATGTGTCAAAAAATGTTTGTTTACTGAAAAATACATTCATTTAAAAACTTTCAAAGTAACACAGTTTTTTTATTTAAATAATTTCTAATCTTTGAATGAATTAATTTTGTACATTAATAAAAACTGTAAAATTTAGGTCCATTGTGCAAATTTTAACTTTTTTATTAATTTGATACATTATATATCTGATGAAAATCAACTTATATCAAAAAATTATTTTTTAGAAAAAACAAAACTAGATTAGAGAAATATAAAAACCTAAATTATTAAGAGTGATACTTTTTAAAAAAAATAGTTGTATTTTGTTTTCTCTGTGTTTATTTCAAAAAATTATTTAGAAAATGTAGACATGCCTAAAAGCATTAGCAGTAATAACAAAAGTTAATTTTTTAATATACTGGTCCTTTATTTTAAAAAGTTGACATATATAAAAAGTTATATTATACAAAAATAATAAAGAATTAAAAGAGCTTTAACACAAATAATCACTCAAAAAAAGATATTTAGCTTTCGTTTTTTTTTTTACTTAAAGAATAATTATAATTTAGAAAGTGTCCAAATGACTCAAAAAACTGCCATGAATTGAAAAAATAGTCAAAATACAATCAAGTCTTTTTACTTAAACAATTTAGAATTTTTCAAAAACTTAATTTTGTTCTTTTAAACGGAGCTGCTAACAGCAATAATAAAAAAATATTTAATGAAATGATTTATAAAGCGTCTTCAGGTGTCAGAAAATTTTTGTTTACTGAAAAGTACATTCATTTAAAAATGTTCAAAGTAACACAAAGTTGTTATCATGTACATAAGTAAAAGCTGTGAAATTTACGACCATTATGCAAACTTCAGTTTTTTTTTAATAATTTGCTATCTGACGAAAATCAACTTATATCAAAAAATTATTTTTTAGAAAAAAAAGAAAACTAAATAAAGAAATAAAAAAAACCTGAATTGCTAAAATGAATAGTTTAAAAAAAATAATTGTATTTTGTTTTTGCTACGTTTACTTCAAAAAATTATTTAAAAAATGTCAACATGTCTCAAGCAGCAGTAACAAAAGTTATACTTTTAATAAATTGATTTTTCATATAAAATAAAAATTAACTTCTATAAAAATTTTTACTAAACAAAAGTAATAAAACGAAAGAATTATAAGAGCCTTAACCTAATACTAATAATCACAAAAAATTTGGAGTGTTTAAATGAGTTCATAAACTACCAGTTATTGAAAAAATAGTCAAAATACAATAAACTCATGTTACTTAAATAATTGATAATTTTTAAAAAAATTAATTTTGTTCTTCTAAATGCTGCTGAATTTTTGTTTTTTGTACAAACCTGAATTTTAAATTAATATAAAACAAAAAAATTATAAGAACGTATTAACAGTGATAAGGAAAAAATGTTTAGTTTCTATTTTGTTTATTTATAAAGGGTGTAAAGTGTTTACTGAAAAGTACGTGCATTTAAAAACGTTCAACGTAATATAAAGTGTTTTTTTTTTAATTTAAATAATTTATAATCTTTAAATGAATTGATTTTGTACATAAGTAAAAGCTGTGTAATTTACGTTCACTGTGGAAACTTAATTTTTTTTAGTACAGCTGATGAAAATCAACTTGTATCAACAAATTATATTTAGAAAAAATGAAACTAAACGGGGGATACATAAGAATCTGAGTTGCTAAGATTGATAAGATTTGAAAAGAATAATCGTATTTTGCTTTCGTTACCTTCAAAAAAATATTTAGAAAATGTCGACATGTCAAAAAATTAGCAGTAGTAACAAAAATTAATTTTTTAATAAACTGTTCGTTCATATCAAATGAAAATTAACTTACATAAAAAATTCTACCAGACAAAAATAATAAAACGAAAGAATTATGAGCATTAACTGCTAACACTAATAATCCCTCAAAAAAAAATCTTATTTCGGCTTCGTTTTGTAAACTTAAAAAATAATTAAGATAGTATAATAATTAAATAAATTAATTTTCTATTTATAAGCTGTGAGATTTACGTTTATTCTTGATACCTTATATCTGATAAAAATCAACTTTATTGCAAGTTTTTGGCTGCTTCTTTGAAGTCCTTGCCTACAGACATGATGACCGTATGGTCTGAAAAGGCGGTGTCATGCATTGGCTCGGGTATGTTACTGGAGTATAATAGGTATAGGACAGGTCTCAATACATTGCCCTGTGACACCCCTGCTTTAATTTCTTTTAATTCGGAATAAGCATCTCCTTGCTTGATTTTGAAGGTTCTATCTGCCATATATAATTGCAATAGTTCTGTATGTGGTCTGGCCATAATTTTTCTTAATTTGTACCGTAGTCGTTCTTGCCACATTTTGTCGAAGCTTGTGCTATGTCAAGAAAAATTGCAAAACAAGCTTTTATTTGTTCTAAAGCTTTTTCGATTATGTTTGTTAATCTGTAGGCTTGGTCAATGGTTGAATGCTAATTCCTGAATGCAAACTGATGTGATGATATCTTGTTTTCTATAATGGGTTTCAATCCTTTAAGTAATAATTTTTCGAATTTGAGATTACTGAGAGTGATGAGATTGGTCTATAAGCTGATACTTGATTGGCTGGTTTTCCAGGTTTAGGAATCATTATGACGTCAGCTACTTTACATATCTCAGTTGAAAGAAGACAAAGATAAGATAGGTAAGTTTGACTATTGGTTTCCTAAGTAGTTGTTTTAGAATTTCTGGGTATTACTTTTTGCCCAACTCCCGTCTGTATTCTTTATTGGTGAATAGTCAGTTTTGTAATTTGGCAATTCACTTAAATAGTTTTGTTGGTTGGGGCTCGAAATTGATGCCAAATTCCCTAAGTCTTCTCTTTTCATAGATAAGCTGTTTTATTTTTTTGGGTAGTTATTATCTTTGGTTCTTGTGGTAATTGTAGAAGCGTTATTCCATGCTACTTGTTAGATATATCTCTAATAAAAGTTTTTCCTACTTGGGAGGCAGTACACTGCTGTAATTATGATCTCATATGTTTTAGTTATGACATTGAATGCGGTAATTTATTTGTTTTGGTATCCCATTTCTTGGTAGTACTTATCGACTTTTTTTTATTATTATAGCATTACCTCCTTTGGCTGCGTGTGCTATAATCCTATATTCCCTTTAAATCCAATAAAAGATTGATTTGTAAAATGTGTCTCAGAGATGAGATAAATATCAATCTTTTCTAGAACTATTTGCAATTCTTGTTAATGTTGCAATAGTCCATTGGCATTCCATACCATTACTGTTAAACTATTTACCATTATGGGGTTTAAGAATAGTGTAATGTTACGCGCCTCCTCGCGGTGCACTCTGGATAGCATCTGTGCTGGTTTTCCAGTACAAATGTGAACTAAATAACTGACACGGGCCTACATTTCACCATGTGGTGTTGTGGCCCTTAAAACGAATACGTTTCCACCCAATTCCAGGGTTCAGGCGTAAGTCTAAATTATACGAAAGCATGGCAGGGGGGACTAGTACGCCCGAGGTCTATGTGCGTGGGCTTGCGTTTTAGACCCATAGAACGGACATCAATCTACCCAATTCTAGTAACCCTAGTATACTGGTGCATTTATATGTATAAGGCGAGGGCTGTTCGAATATTTCAAGATAGCAGAGGATGGAGAAGACTGCGACGGTAACTCGTCCAGCGTGACCGGGCAGCAACACGAGTATTCGAGAGTCCCAAAGGGGACCCGCTGTCCGGTGCTCTATCAATTGGTGTCGGCATCTCGGGGGCGTTGGAACTAGCTTAGGCATAGGTTGGTCGTCGACTTATTTCGTCGTGCCACATTATCTCTTTAGAATAGTCTTACTACACGTTTGTCTATTTTAGTTAGTCTCTCTAAAATTTGTTGGAGAGTGTGCTCAATGGACGTGATTGGTTATTTTTTATTGCTACTTTTAGTTTTATTTGTACTAGAAGTTGTTTGACTGTAGCTCTTTTTACCTTCGTTGGCTTTGGTTATTGGTTCCTGTTAATTTGTTTGTTGTGGCTGCTTTGGCAAGTCGAACTTTTTTTGTGTGCGTTCGTTTTTTAACTTCTGCGTTTATTTTGCCACTATGCAGCCCCTATAATTTGTTAAATGTCCTTGTTCGCAGTAAAGACATTTTCTTTGTTTAATTTTTGGTTTATCACAGTTTGCTGTTAGATGTTTATCAGTACAACTTTTAATTTTTGCTTCACTAACTCTAGGAAATTTCAGTTCAGTTACCGTTCCGATCTAGTGCTTTAACGAAATTTTTCATCCAATGCAATATACAGTGGTGGTAGAAATACATTTTTAGGATCAACCAGTAGTTTGTTGGTAATCTTTTTTGTCTCATTTAAGCAGAAAACAACAGTATTTTGTATACTCTAGCTGCAGTTCGAGAAGAAAAGCTATCGCTTTTAGTTCTCCACAGATTGACCATCATAATAACAATAATAATAATGTTTATTTATGTTTTGCAAAAAAGAAATATGCTTACATAAGTCAGTATATGAGTTTCTATTATATAGTATTACAAAATATTAAAACCTAAAAACTCTTCATGGGAATAAAAGGCGTTATGAACAAGACAATCTTTGCTAAGTTTTTTGAAAAAAGTGTATGGTAGGATTCTTATTTATTCTGGTAAATGAGTGAAACAATGTATAAATCCTTTTTCACGTTTTTGGAAGTCGATTATATGTACGTCATCTTCGAGAAAATTCCACTCCTTTAATCTGGATGATAAAAGTTTTGATTGTGATGTAGCTAGTTTTAAATCTTAAAATAATTATTTAAATCAGTCTGTAAAATCAAATGTGGTTTGAACATCCTGGTGCTTCATCGTTTCCGACTTCTTGTGCGAATTGCGTATCATCAGTTGAAGCACTGCACATTCAGGTTCTTCTTCGTCTAAACTCTACGATTATGGTAGTTTTAAGATAAGAATGTCTTATTAAATAAATTGGAATATGTCCTGTATGTTAACAAAGTAAAGATAACAATCTTACGGTTCTCTCCATACTATTGGTACTGCATTTTACGTTTTGTACTCACGTACTATTATGTTTAGGCGTTCGAAATAATTTATGTAAGTTTTACGTTTGTTTGAATATTAGTTGAAATTATTTTACCCTAAAAATCACGATGTCATTTTGACCGCAACTCATTAGTTAATACTATTGTGATTTAGTGTTGGATAGAATGGCGGGTCCCGACAAAAGAATAAGATATACTAACCTTGATTCTGAACAGGTTGTTAAACAGTGGTGTAATGAGTGCAAGAGTAGTGAGTGTGAATATTCTGGTGATAATTATGAACTTAGTGAAACAGACAACAAAACAGATAGTGAGCAAAAAGACGATAAACCAGACAGTGAACTGAGCCTGTACCAGAGAGTGAAAGTAAATATAAAAGTGTTGTCAGTGAAACATTGTTGTATGGCAAAAATAAAATAAAATAGTCTGGCATACCTACAACCAAAAACATGAGAACTTCATTACATAATATGTTGACAATTCTAATTGCAAAAAAAAATTGTCAGAAACTAGCTCTACTTACATAGTTGGCAGATTGTTTTTAAAAGAAATGATCTTGCATTAGACTAATAAGAAGGTGTGCGAAATAAGAAGTAAGTATTCTAATGATAAGACCAGAGTTGGCTGATGGTGACAAATCCTTCTTGTGGTTCTTCAGTATTTAATTCAAACCTTTATGTTTAAATCTTTATTTGCTACTGATAGCATTGTGAGAGACATTTTTTGTTGTGTACTGTCAAAAAAACGGCTTTTAACAATTTTGATCGCACTTAGAGTTGTTGATTCTTCTACACGAAATGAAAGGAAAACAGCAAATCCATGTACTACTATTTACGAATTATTCAATTTTTTTATAAATAACTGTAGCAGTCTATACTGTATCGGTTCTGTGTGTGGTATCAATGAAATGCCTATTTGTTTTTGAGGACGTTCGAAATTTAAAATATACATGTCACAAAAACTGTGCAAATATGTACTCAAAATAATGTGCCTGGCGTACGCAAAATCATCATATTTATATAATGCTAATACACGATGAAACAGGATAATAAAGAGGGAGAACACATAAAGGAAAGGGTGAAGAAAGGAAACAGGCTAATAGGACAAGTCTGGGGTGTGGGGGAAAGAGTATTCAAGATGGATATAAAAAAAAGAAAATTGGTGTTCGAAAAATTAATAAAGTGCGAGGTAATGTATGGAGCGGAAGTATGGGGCTGGGAGGAGTGGAGGGAGGGAGAGGGGCTACAGGAAAAATACTGGAGATGGGTGTTAGGATTGGACAGGGATACACCGGGGTATATTGTGAGAGAGGAGGTACAGATAGAAAAAATAAGGGTAGAGACAGGAAAAAGAGCAATAAAATACGAGGAAGAACTGAGGGAAAGAACAGATTGCAAAATACTGCAAGAATGTTGGAAAGAGATAAAGGGAGGGAAAGTGAAGTACGGGCAGGAGAACAGAGAAGAGTATTACAAAAGAAACGGGTACGCGAGTGAAGAAGTGGAGAGATTAAGAGAAGAGGGAGTAGGGATAAGGGAGGAAATAATAAGGAGAGATAGAGACATCGAAAAACAAGAAAGATGGACAAAGATAAAAGAGGGCAGATATAATAGGAATTATAAAGATATCAAGGGTGAAGGAGTGCCGGAATATTTAAAAGATAGAGAGATTAAAAGCAACAAAAAGAAAAAAATGGTAGCAAGGTTCAGATGTGGCAACGAGGAGTTAGGGAATAAATATTGGAAAGAAGAACCAGAAAAGATGTGCAGGCTATGTGGAGAAGAAACGGAAGACCTTAACCACATGAGACAGAAATGCAGGGAACTAAGAGAAGAGGTGATGAAAATAGAGGAAATCTTAGATGAAAACGGAAAAGGAGCGGAATGGATGGAGGAAGTATGAAGCAGGAGGAAAAAGTTAAGGGGGGAGAAGGGATAAGAAAATGTATTATATATGTATATATAGCACGATCAAATTTGTAAGCCAAATGGCAACGAATAAAGTTAAACTTATAATAATGTGCCTGGCGTACGCAAAATCATCATATTTATATAATGCTAATATATATGTAGGTAAAAACACTGGCGGTAGGAGTTTAGAAAGAGAAGACCAGAAATTCAATGTTCGTACACAAAGTCTTTTTTGACTCTGTAAATCACAACACGTCCAACGCCTGATAACTGATTTTCTTCTATTGAATTAGTAAATCAACTATAAAGCTCAGAAGCTTAACATATGTAGGAAAAAAATAGGAAAATAAATAATAATTTTTTTCTCCAAGAAAAAAATTATCTTATCAAACCACGCACCAAAAAGAAATAAAGCGGTTCTTTTAGTTTTCTCTATTTCATTTTATAATGTTACAAAAGAAAGTGTAGACACCCTGAATTAAAAATATTCATGCAGCCGTCACACTAGACTAGAGAGTTTTGCTGTGTGTGGTAGTGCAATATCATGAAGCAAAATCACTTGGTGTTGCTTTTTTTGATATTCCGGTCGTTTTTCACACAAAGCTTGATTATAATTAATCATTTGTTGACGGTAGCATTTAGTGTTAACGGTTTCGCCAGGTTTTAGTAGCTTATAATAGATCAGATCTTTCTGATCCCACCAAACTCAGAGCATTCTCTTCCGTCCATTGTGATTTAACCTTGCAGTCAATGTCGCTAATTTGTCTGGAGTTACCCATAATCTTTTACGTTTTGGATTCTCAAAATATATCCATTTTTCATCGCCAGTTACAATTCGATAGATAAATGAACTTCTTTTGTACCTGGCGAGAACTTAAGTGATCTTTCGGTTTTCCTGCTGTCTTTCATTCAGTTCATGTGAAACGCATTTTCCCATCTTCTGGATCTTTCCTATAGTTTTTAAACGTATGGAGACCGCTTCTCGTTTCAGATTCAATTGATCCAAGAGTTGTTGTTGAGTTTGAGCGTAATCCTCATCCAACAATGATTGCAATTCGCTGTACCTTTAAGCTTTCTTGGTGGGTTTTTCCACATTTTCGTTTCTCAAGTCAAAATTGCAGTTTTTGAATTCTTTAAACAACTTAAAGCAGTGTGATTTACCAAAAGCATGCTCACCGTAAGCTTCGACAAGCATTTGATGCGGTTCTGCAGCAGTTTTCCTCAAATGGTAACAGAAAATCACAAATCGTAGCTTTCAAGCATTAAATTTGACATGTTCAACGCTATTACAAACTGTGCTATTGTATGAAACTTGAAAAACTGACGGCAACTACATTGACATTGACATGGTCATCTATTGTAAATTGCGGTTCCATATTTACATACCAGGTATGCATAAAAATGCTTGTTACTAAAATTTTGTGCGTGGTAAGCAATTACTGTACATAGAAACACTTCACAATGTATGTTTAACGTTAGCGTAGGTATCACTTCAAAAAAACTGATTAGTTTGTGTTTCTTTTATTTAAAAAGAACAATTTAGATAATGTTCAGAGAAATTAAAGTTCTTATTGAAATAATCGCAAATTAAAAAAAAATTGTACCTTTAATTGCTGCTGGATTTATATCTTTTGTACAAGCTTGAGTTTTTAATTAATTGATTCTTTATATATAACAAAAAAAAATATTTAATGTTTATTTAATAAAATGTGTTTTTATTTATTAAGAAGTACATGCATTCCAAAATGTTCAAACTAACACAAAGTCTTTATTTAAGTAATTCATAATCTTCAAATAAATTAATTTTCTACTATTGAATGCTGTGAGTTTTACGTTTTTTGTACATACTTCAATTTTTAATTAACTGGTCTTATATATCGGATAGTATTCAACTTATGCAAAATATTCTCTTATAGAAAAAAGAAACAAAATGAGCAAATTTTATAGTTTTTGTTAACGTTAACTGTGTACAGTCATTTTCTACTTCAAAAAAGTGATTTAGTAAGTGTCGACATGTCTCGAAAAATACTAGTTAATAAAATATACTACAAATTAAACAAATTTAATGGTTACTTTAGATTAGATAAAGAAGAGTTATAAAAGCAGCATAAACAGCTAACTCTAATGATCAGTCAAAATACACTACAAAAAACGAGCAGTCACTGCAAGATTTATTCATAGAAAAAATAGTCAAAATAGCACAAAATGTTTTTATTGAAATAATTTGTAACGAACTTCAATATTTTAATTAACTAATCTTTTATATCCTAAAAAAATTGCAACACTAATGAGTGGAAGACTCTTCAAAAAATATTTTTTGTTGTTTAATAAAAAACGATTTAGAAACTTCATCAGTAACTCAAAAATGCATGTGTTGAAAAAATTAGTCAAAGTATCATAATTAATTTAAAGTTAAAAAAAAATTTTTTTGCTTGTGAAAGTCTTCAATTTTATAAGTAATTGATCTACTGCTAAAAATTAAATTATACCAAAACTGTTAGAAAAAGTAATTAAATGAAAGAATTATAAGAGCGTAAACGCTAACGCTGATGGTTTAGGGTAAATTTTTGACACCACTCTCTGGGAAGTAGAGAATGCATCGTATTTCTGACACAAAGTAATGAATGCATGCAATGGTCAGTCCTAAAGTTAGGGTTATTATTAAATAATGTCATTTATATTATTGTTGGGAGATGGCACTTCCTAACTCTGTCCGTGTATTAGGGTAGAACTGTCAACTTCAATTGTTTTAAATAAAATGCGGTGTTAAGAATGTCGGGTTTTTCCAACATATCAAACATTTCGAAAGCGCACGTACCTATTTGTTATAATCTGATAAAGAAAGTATTTGTTACTTGGTTGAATGCAAAGTGCGTTAGAAAACAAAGAAAATCTGTTTCAGCCCCCCGATAGATTTTCAACTAGACTGGAAATAAACGAGATAGTTTAAATTTAAAACTACAAAGAGAGAGGGGCCGTAAGGAATGCGGCGATATTTTAAAATGCTATCGGGATCAGGACTATCGGATGTGCTGTTTAGGACAATGTATCGTATGTAATATGTTTGGCGAGATACACTTGTTAGGATATTCGCGAAGGCGGTGGCAAGGCGGAGCTTGGAAAGACGGCCAAATGTGCAAAGAGCTCGTAGCGAGACGCTCGTCCTTTAGCGTCGCATCCTGTCACTTTTTGTCAACTTCTTATTACTTCGCAGTTAATTTTTTTAAATTTTTTAAAAAGTCGATAACTTTTAACTGGTATCGCCGACCCATAAATTTTTCAACTTAATACCGTATTATATGATAATAGCCTCGGAAAGTAACCCCTCGACTTTCCCTTTGCTTCGGTACATAACATATGCAAAGACGCGCAACTTGCTTATATGGTATCGTGTATCTACCTACTTAGCTGCATATGTAGCCATCTGCTCGAGCAGAGTGTTATCGAGGCACTTTGCAGCAAATTGCTACTATCCTAGCTGCTGACTGAGAAAGACATACGACGGGTAATCCAATAAAGGTGTGAAAGAGACGGGAAAATTACCCTGAAACCGCGGACCAACGTTGAAATTGCTTCCGAAGCTTACATACCTCGAGGCTTTATGTTAGTTCAAGGGTTACCGTCATTCCTTATTCTTCATTATAGGACCGGCTTCCAGGATATTCGGGATAATAAAACGAGCTCCTTATATATTTTTAGCGATATAATCTTGTTAAACAACACATCAAAAACGTCTTCGAGCTTGCATCATGTTGTACCTGAAAAGCTTGTTAGTACTACAGTAGTGAAAAGGGGATACGAGTATCGTGTTATTGCATGTGCATCTATAGTTGTAACTGCTGTTACAGTTACCCCATTTCTCTCGTATGACAACCCCAATTTCACGCGCTTGCCAATTTGATATAATCTGTTTTGAGAACTGAAGTTGACACGTTTTTATACATTTACCGAAATAATTACTTCAAAGTCAAAATAAATAACGCCGCTAATTGATAAAACAATTATTCAAAACTCGTATACGTACCGCGTGATTTACTTGCATTCGCTTTTAGCATTAAAAACTGATTTATTGTATGAAGCGTCGCCAGTAGTTTTGGTTAGCCGTTTGTGCTTATGCAGATACTTTTAACATCGACATAGTAACTAACCCATCCCAAAAATAGGGATAATCAAATAATGCAAATGCAGCGAGTTACGGTTTTGACAGTTGATTCTTCAAGCGTCACTTTTTAATTTTGACGCTTAATTAAAACATTAGCGACGTAGCGTGATAAAAATTTAAATATGTGACCTTTTTCGATATATAAATTTGAGTATAATAGACACGAAAGAAAAATACGTAAAGCGCCCCGAGTTAAAATGAAGAGACTTAACACGACTAAGTGTCGCAATTACCATATTTTAAAAGTAAAATACCTAAGTCAAAGACAATGTTAAGTTTAAGAGAAGTAATCCCCCAGTGCCCAGGTATTCCATTATCTGAAAGTTGTAGCCTTCCGGACGTTTATCTGTTTCATTTTATCCTAGTTTTAACTTGTTAGTCTCGAGTACTTATCTTTTTAATTAGTCTTTACATCGGTCTCTGATTGCATTCGTCAAAAGCTGGATTCGTAGCCGCGACTTTACGCGTTGCGTCGTCGCGGATATTTCGCGGATTGGCTTTGAATGACACCCTTTGATCGTTGACGCGAGCCGGTGTACACTTCAGTTGTACTGTAACAGAAAGGGGAACTTCCATTCCGTCGTAAAAAGTCTCGATATGCCAGGAGAGGTGCCGACTTCTTTCCTCGACTGATACTAACATAATTAAAGTACAAGCAGTGTAATTTTACTTAATTAAATTCCCTTCTTTGGACGGAGAACACAGCGAGCGCCACACGACAGGGAGACGATATGAACTTTTTCCACCCAATGAACATTAAAACTCGGCATTTAATTTCATCAGAGATCTAAGAGAAGATTTTTGACCATAAAAAGAGGCGACAGTAAGCTCGTTTCTTTGCCTTGTTCAGATTGCGAAGGTTGCCCCGTTGAACAGATGGACACTTTCGCTGTTATCTTTTACAAAACAGCTACCCCTTGAAAATAAAAACATGAAATTGAGATAAAAAAGGACATAAATAGGTGCGCAATCCCAGCCTTGTCTCTACCCACTATCTACTCTAATGAGAACTTTACATTTACTTGCCATTAAACTAACCTAACGGCCACGACACAATTTATTTACCATTTAATAATTTTTATATCATAATCATGTTCTTTGGCATCAATATTTTCTTACCTTTTGCATAGGCAAAGAGAGACGATTTTCAAAATGCAATTTGATTAGAATCGACATCTCATAATACGGATAAACCTAAAAAAACGTGTAAACATTTTGATTTTTAAAATAGTTTTTACACTTTACAAAAAAATTAGCAACGATTAGTAATGGCTAGTTTTAAAATTATACAAAATTTATTGAGATGCTGTGTGATATGAAATTATTTCTGTATAAGTTGTGCCATTTAGACGCTAACGTATTAGAAAATTGGAAAATGTACTTCTGGTCTACTACACCAACGTGATTTATTTTAATGTATTTTTTAGTCAACACAGCAAGATGAAAAATCACTTGCAAGTTAAATTCAAAACGAGTTAAAAAAAATTAAATTTTTTTCGACAATTTGTATCTATATACAAAATTTAATTTTTAACAAATCCATTTGGAGTATTGTGCTATACAAAGTAAATCTGGGAATCTACAGCATATATAAGTGGTTTTTAAGAAGCAGCTTAGGTTTAGTTGAATTTATTTTCTCAATAATTGCCAAATTTAGGCCTGGTTGAAACTTGCTTCAGGTTTTTAAAACGTTATGCTTACTTAGAATACGTCAAAATATTGTTCAAAAGTTATAAGCGTTACCTGATAATGTTTTATTATGTCAGTCGAAATTCATTCGTAGGTATACATTTAAGTAAATTTGTGCTTTAAAGCAGTTATGTAAATGTGACATTTGTTTAACACCAGTTTGTTCAATTTATTTCGTTTTTTTACATTTGCTGATGTTTTTGCGGAGACCAACGAGACTAGTTTCAAAACATGTGACGATGATATCAAATTTGCACCAACAGATATACGAGTACTAGGTTTTAAAATTGCGCTAATGTGTGATAAGTGTGAGCAGCAAAACGTTTCTTCGTACACGTATATCAACCGTACATTCAAAATAAATAGAAGATTCAGTTTTACAATGAAAATGCTCAGCTTAATTCATTTTATCTTTTGGACCAACGCACTTTTTATGTTAAGTTGAATACGATACAGCTCCTGCATGGAAGGACTCTTCTACCGAGAACTTTGGTTCATTTCACTCCGTTTACAAACTACTTTTTTCAGCATTTTGTTTTTTCTCTTGTAAAGTTTTTAGTTTTTTATTGTTTTCCAATGCCTTTTGAATCATCTAATACTCACGGTCTTTTTAGTGCTTTACTTTTTTCCAATTAGATCAAGTTTCTGCTTTGATTCGATACTCTCGTCTGTAATCATAGGTCACATATATACAACTGTTAAAACTGTTTTCGACTCTTTCATAAAATTTACAGCGAAGCAAGAAATAGAAAAAAATTAGTTTTAATAAAAATCATTTAACAGAATCTGATGAAAGCACATAGAAGAAACGGGGATTTACTTCACTGTTCAGAGTATCTTACCTGGTTAGATAATTTAGTAGCAAGATTTTAGACATTGAAGTAAAAAGTGCATACTGCAAAATGTGTGAACTGTGGTCAAAAGAATCAAATACAACTGAGTATGAAAAATGAATGAACTTTCATGTACAACTAATCGCATTGGTTTATCAGAAAAAATGGAAGTCGATGGCATTACGGAAGTGTTTAATCGGAAGATATAGTGTCATAAGGAAAGAATATATAAGACACGTGCAAAAGAAAATGGGCACTTGGTTGCGCGACCATAAAAAAATAGGAGTTTCGGAGGGAAAATTGACCGGAAAAACGATTGACAAATTGGCAGTGTAGTACGGCTTAGCGATTTGTCGTCACGCAGATTTGGTCGAAGCAATGTAATGCGATTTGGGCAAAATATAATCTCCACTGAGAAAGCTTCCCATCATAAAAAAATGCCCGCTGCCCGAAAATAAAAAACGGAGATCGCAAATTTTGAGTATATGTATGAACCTCTTGTTTCGGTTGTTTTGAAAGTTATCACTCCCATCTACGTAGATTTTTCAAAAAACTCAGCCTAAAGAGTTTTTCCGGCGGTGCACTTCCAGTTAAAGTTGCAGTGTACACATCCGCCTGCATTTTTAACGAAAATCACATAATGTATCTAAAGATTTTTGAAATATTTGTGAACAAAATGCCCATGTATATATATATATTACTAAGGTAGACGAAACCTGAGTTACAATTTCCGAGAAGCGCGCGGCCACTAGAGGGCAAAGGATGGCTCAGAGACAATACGAATTTGACGTTCTAGAAATGGTTAAAGACGCAGGAAAGACCCTTTATAGCCCTAGAATAGATGAGTCTATGTAAGTTAAAAAAATACGTTTTAACTATAAAAAACATAGACTTGAGAGAACAATACGGTTGCAATCAAATTTTTTGAAAAGCGATCGTACCAATCAAAGTAAAAATTTACATATAAAAGTGTTGTAGATTACCATCGCTATTGTAAAAAACAAAGAGTTTTTTATTTGGTAGAAATTTTGTTGTTTATTGCAAAAGAACCAAAACCGAACTGGTTGACTTTTTCGTAAAATTGTTGTCATTTTTCTAAGAATCAAAATTTTACCAAATCCTTTGTTCAGGGTCTTTGTAACGCAATATACAAACGTAACTTTGTTCACGGCAAATGTCAGAAAAAACGGACGTTCTAAGAAAAAAGGTTTATTTTTTTTTATATTTAAAATTTAAAAAAAAAATGTGCATGTACAGTCAATAAATTAAAAATCGAGACACTACCTGCGTCCGAATACAAGAATTTAGTTGTTTAAATCGGGTTTAACCCTATCAATTACAGACCCCAAATAGTTTCAGGTAAACTATTTATTGTCCATATTTTGCAATCTGCTAGTTGTTTTTACTAAAAAATGATTTTATCGTTTACGTTTGCAATGCACTGCTTTTGGCGGTTACATTTTTAAAGAAATTTAAATTTGGAAATGCATAATCAAATAGGTTTGTAGTTTAAGCTTGATTATTAAGATAAACAACTAAAAGACTAAAGTAGATTTAAGAAAAGCACAGCATTATTATTAACAGATATAATAATTAATAGATAATCCACAATTTTTTTTAAAGCAATTACTTCATTACATCAGCATATCATTGCTTAAATACCTACTAATGCTAAATCGTTGAAGACGAAACGGGTTATTAAATTGTTACGATCATTTTATTTGTTCTGATTGACTTTTTGTCATTCAATTTAGATCGAATAAATCAAATAGCAGAAAACAATTAGTTTCCCTATAAATTAGACAAACCGTTAAAATGTAAAGTAATCGTATTCAACAAAAAATCGTCTACCAATGTTTGATTTCTTAAATGTAGCAAATTATTATATTCAATACGGTAATTTTTTACAGACATTTTTAACTACAAGTGATCATGAATTAATATTTTTTTCTAAAAGTGCAAGGACACGCTTTGTCTGCAACAATATAGCACCATCAGTAGGTATTTAGGAAATGATATTCGCTAATTAGCTTTTGTGTAAGAATTTCTTAAACACAAAAATCATATACTTATATCATTAAATTTCTTTTTTAGTTATTTAAGTTAATTGTCAAATTTAATTTATAAACCAACAAAATTCCAAGATTAAAATAAATCCAACTATTTAGAAAACATAACAAAAAGTATACAAAGGTCATTAAAAGTAACAAAAGAATCGTGAAAATGCCGGAAATGTATTTATTGTGATGATAATTATATATTGTATAAAAATTTCTTAACTCATGGTATTTGGGAATATTGATTTAAATCAACTAAAATTTAGTCTACTAGTTATGCACGTTTTCACACTCAATTATAATGTATAATAAATTCCAGATTTCTTAAAATCGCAATCAAAACAATTTGTCTTTAAAAAATAATAACATTACAAATTTACAATTAAGTAAGAAATCTTTTTTGATTATTATTTTGTCACAAGGTAATCTTAAATTCTGACTGTGTTATAATACCTAAATGTTATGCAATAAACTGATACTCATATTCGTTAATGAAGCGTTTATTATACTAAAATATTGTATAACCATATGGAGCATAAAACTAATAACGATATAAACTTCTTTGTTTTGAATACATTCTTTTAACCGCCTGGGTATGGATGCTATCAAGTGATTTAACTATTCCACACCAATTGTCTCCCAAGCAATTTCAATCGCTCCAACTAATTCATTGCGATTTTTAGGTATGAAGATGGCACCTTATTGTTCTTAAAGATATGCACCATGCACTTTGCTTGTTAGGGCAACGCATTTAGGTTATTTTTTGTAACCAACGACGAACCATCGTGGATGCGTCTATAGGCACATTGCCCTTGTAACAAAAAAAGTGTCAAAACCATTGTGTCAAATCAAGAAAAATTAAGTTTATGATATATAACAGAAAACTTATTTGTTGAAATACATAATTTTTGTCTGGATATACAATTTCGATAGACGGCTCTATAACATCCCGCAATATATTCAAATAACCGTGAGAATTTAGTCGACCATCGATGATCCAACAAATACCTGGACCTCTCGAGCTAATCCAACCCCACACATTGACAGAAAAGTACCCACTACGTTTAGTGTCTCTAACATGATGGGACTCATAACGATTTCCTTGAGATCGATACACTTTAACAGGCCATCGTTAAAACTTTTAAAGGTTTTTTCATCGCTAAAAATGACATTATTCCAGAATTCCAATGGCTGGTTGACATATTGTCTGGCGAACTCTAAGCGGTTTCTTCGATTTTGCTCACTAAGTTTCTCTTTAGAGACAGCTGTATATTTTTTAATTCCACTGTCTTTCAATCTTGCACAAGCTGTTACTGCACATCCAGGAAATGCTGTTTGACGTAGAGCATTTTTACAAGTGGAAAATGGATTTTCAATCACATATGTTCTTAATGCTTCATCTTGAGCTACAGTGGAAATTCTTTTTCTGCCACTACCTACCACTCTATCAATTGTATGTTCACGATGCCATTTAACACCCACAGGTCCTACAGTAGCACGCGAAACATTTAACATACGCGCTATTTCGCGAACACTAACACCATTAGCCAACTCTGCCACAATTCGAACCCTTACCTTAGTATTTATATGTGCAGGCATTTCAAATAACGATCGAAACATTAAAATATATCAGGGTTATCATCGGTATTTATGGAAACTTGGCTCTCCACTTCTACAATTATTTGCCAATATCTTATAATTAAACCTGTCAACTTTTTCCAATTCTTTTGTTATCCTTGCATACTTACTAAAATGAATGAGGTTATTTAAATCTTAGAATTTTTTTTGTTACACTAATGAGCTCACCAGACAATATGTCAACCAGCCATTAGAGCTTTAGAACCACGTTATTTTTAGAGATGAAAAAACATTTAAAAGTTTTAACAATAGTCCTGTTATAGCGTATTGATCCCGAGAAAATCGTTTGGGGCAAATCGTGTTAGGAAAACAAAACGTAGTGGCTACTTTTCTGTGAATGTGTGGGGTTGATTTAGCTTGAGAAGTCCAGGAATTTGTTGGATCATCGATGGTGGACTAAATTCTGAGGGCTATTTGAATATATTGCGGGATGTTATGGAGCCGTCTGTCGAAATTGTATATCCAGACAGAAATTATGTATTTCAACAAATAAGTTTTCTGTTATATATCATAAACTTAATTTTTCTTGATTTGACACAATGGTTTTGACACTTTTTTTGTTACAAGGGCAATGTGCCTATAGACGCATCCACGATGGTTCGTCGTTGGTTACAAAAAATAACCTAAATGTGTTACCCTAACAAGCAAAGTGCATTGTGCATATCTTCAAGAACAACAAGGTCCCATCTTTATACCTAAAAATCGCAATGAATTAGTTAGAGCGATTGAAAATGCTTGGGAGACAATTGGTGTGGAATATTTAAATCACTTGATAGCATCCATACCTAGGCGGTTAAAGGAATGTATTCAAAACAAAGAAGTTTATATCGTTATTAGTTTTATGCTCCATATGGTTATACAATATTTTAGTATAATAAACGCTTTATTAACGAATATGAGTATCAGTTTATTGCATAACATTTAGGTATTATAACACAGTCAGAATTTAAGATTACCTTGTGACAAAATAATAATCAAAAAAGATTTCTTACTTAATTGTAAATTTGTAATGCTATTTTTTTTAAAGACAAATTGTTTTGATTGCGATTTTAAGAAATCTGGAATTTATTATACATTATAATTGAGTGTGAAAACGTGCATAACTAGTAGACTAAATTTTAGTTGATTTAAATCAATATTCCCAAATACCATGAGTTAAGAAATTTTTATACAATATATAATTATCATCACAATAAATACATTTCCGGTATTTTCACGATTCTTTTGTTACTTTTAATGACCTTTGTATACTTTTTGTTATGTTTTCTAAATAGTTGGATTTATTTTAATCTTGGAATTTTGTTGGTTTATAAATTAAATTTGACAATTAACTTAAATAAATAAAAAAGAAATTTAATGATATAAGTATATGATTTTTGTGTTTAAGAAATTCTTACACAAAAGCTAATTAGCGAATATCATTTCCTAAATACCTACTGATGGTGCTATATTGTTGCAGACAAAGCGTGTCCTTGCACTTTTAGAAAAAAATATTAATTCATGATCACTTGTAGTTAAAAATGTCTGTAAAAAATTACCGTATTGAATATAATAATTTGCTACATTTAAGAAATCAAACATTGGTAGACGATTTTTTGTTGAATACGATTACTTTACATTTTAACGGTTTGTCTAATTTATAGGGAAATTAATTGTTTTCTGCTATTTGATTTATTCGATCTAAATTGAATGACAAAAAGTCAATCAGAACAAATAAAATGATCGTAACAATTTAATAACCCGTTTCGTCTTCAACGATTTAGCATTAGTAGGTATTTAAGCAATGATATGCTGATGTAATGAAGTAATTGCTTTAAAAAAAAATTGTGGATTATCTATTAATTATTATATCTGTTAATAATAATGGTGTGCTTTTCTTAAATCTACTTTAGTCTTTTAGTTGTTTATCTTAATAATCAAGCTTAAACTACTAACCAATTTGATTATGCATTTCCAAATTTAAATTTCTTTAAAAATGTAACCGCCAAAAGCAGTGCATTGCAAACGTAAACGATAAAATCATTCTTTAGTAAAAACAACTAGCAGATTGCAAAATATGGACAATAAATAGTTTACCTGAAATTATTTGGGGTCTGTAATTGATAGGGTTAAACCCCATTTAAACAACTAAATTCCTGTATTCGGACGCAGGTATTGTCTCGATTTTTAATTTATTGACTGTACCTTAAAATAGGTAATTTTTGATAGTTTTTTGTTGATAGCAATAAATATTTATTAAAAGGACACATAAAAGTCTTGAAAATTACGGATTCCAAGTAGGTATTAACCCTTAAAAAATTTTTAAAATGTTTTATGTTTATGGCGATCTTTGTTTAAATTTTGAAGTGAAACTTTTGTGCAAAGGTAAATCTGAAAATTTAGTAAGTAAAGAAAAAAGGGACAGGCACAGTCGCAGCAAAGTATATTTTTTTATTTACATTTCTGACGTTTATATTGACATGAGCTATTCTAACCTTTAATTTCGGACTATCCAGGTGTTTATGAAGCGTTGTTTTTTTTTTTTTTGAATTAATTTAATCGATGCGTTCAAGTTCCTAAAAAAATGAAAGTGGTATAAACGTATTTAAAATTTAAAATGGGAGAGTCCCAGGAACATGTTTCACTTCGTCCGTGAGCTTATGTGGATAAGGCTCACTCATTAAATTTTTTTTCCAGTTTTTTGTAGTTGACCAAACCGACGTAATTGGTTTTTCTTTGTTAATTCCATCAGAATCTATTTTTTCTCTCAGTTCTTGTTATTTTTACCTTATTTTTGTAGTTTCCTTAATTCGTCCTCGTCACTTAATTTTTTTTATAATACCACTTCATTTTTTTTATGTTTCCTTTCATAGTTACTTGCGATTGAATTAATCTGACTGAGTGACTTAATTTATTTAGTATTTAATAATTTTTATTTGATTCGATCCTTCGCAATTAAATCTGCTACGTTGAAGAATATTTACATTGCATAGGTCAAACGCCCATATAGCACCTGTCATACATAGGATGTTCGATTTTAACCCAACATAAATCCACTTGTTTATAGACATAATATGAACATCCTGTGGACAACCATTTATGTACGTCTCATGGATTACACCCGGTGGACGTCATTTCTATGTGCACAGACAAACACGCGCGTTGATAATATAACGATCGTTTGTTATGTAGATATAACGTGCGTGAAGTTCCTTATACAGAATATCAAAACTTTCTCCAATGAACATCCAGGGGATGTCCGTACGCGGTATCCATTAGATTTCCATTTTTGTGACAAAAGGACATCTTAAGTACGACTATAGGATGTTACAAGTACAGTAATAAACGTCCAGTGGATATAATAAGTACGGTTAACGTACATCTTCTGGACGTCCATTGAATGTCTATGCTATGTAGGCACGAGGATTTTTTGTACGCGTCAAGTAATATTTTATTCTGAATAAAATTAATTTATAAATAAATTAATTACATAGTTTTTTATAGTACATTATGTATGAATAATAATAATTGCTATAAAAACAAGATAAACGAAAAAACTTAAATAATTATGGAATCGTCAAAACGTGAATACTAATCCAAAAGCATTTATGAAATTTGTAAATTTACTCGCCAGTTTTAAAAATAGTAAATTTGTTGAGCTGTAGTGTGATATGTAATATCAATATATAAAGTAGTATCATCTCAAAACTAATTTATTGGAAAATTGCATAATGTAATCGTAGTTTAATTTAATGTGTTTTCTAGTTCTGAGATGAAAAAATTTACTATTAGTAAGAAGCTATGCAAAATAAGTTAATAAGTTAATAAGTTCATATTAAATTTAACCTACTTTTTTTACAGTATTCACAATTTTTGCAAATCACTTCTGAGTACTGTGGAATAAAACAACTAAATCTACAGCATACAGAATGGTAATTCCTCCTTTTTAAATTCGTTCAAGAATCAAGAAACAATTATAAACTATTTTTTATCGCTGAAATATAATCTTCTTTCTTTAAAATATATTTTTTAGTTATGCACAAATTTATTATTTTTATTAATTGTTGGAATTTTGGTTTATTGCAAGTTTTGTTGCCTAAATGTAACTTGATGGCGAAGATTCGAAAAAAACTAATTTTACAAACTGATATTTTATAGAACTTAATGAACTACAAAAAGTTGTTAAAAAACAGGATTTTGGCAAGTAAACAATAAATCTTTGTTTTATTTGGTAACGTTTTATCATTTTTTGCAAAAACTAGTCAAAACATTCATAATTTTACAAGTTTGGCAGGATTTTAATATGTGTAAAAGAAAGGTACGAGAATTAAACTTATTATGATCAGTTCATCTTTTTACTTAATTTGGGTCTTTCAACTTTTCCGGCTAAAAAATTAAAAAACGGAACGATATTAAAAAAAGTTTTGTTTCAATTTTTTCTGGTATAATTTTTTGGTAAAAAATTAGATCGGAGAATTTCATGATTCAAAATATTTTTTTTGTTTTATTTACTTTTAGTTTTTCATTAGCAATTCGAATAAAAGTAATGAAACGCGTTGCTATTTAAACATTGTGTACCAGTTGTTCGATATTATCCTAACGCCCGATTGTTGTTGACGAGTTGTTAAACTATGAAATTATTTGTATGTTTAAATAAATAAATAATCCGCGTCCTAGGGGATCTGTTTTATTCGCGAATGCTTTGTTGTCATTTTTAAATATCAGCAAAGCATCAGGTGTTCTTCGGTTATATTGTGTATCGAATATTTTTTGTTCTATCAAAAAAAAGATAGATTTATGTATACCCTTAACAATTGAAAAGAAGTAGGTATGCAGGTTTAAATAAACGAAAATGCCTATAATAAAATAATTTGAGTCGAAACGTTGATGAGATAAACACGTATGTTTCGTAATCTAAACAAGATGCTATTAAATCGTACAATTCTCACTTCTACTGTTATTCTCATCTCTGCCTTCTTACACAATAATAAATTGGGGTAATGCTATTTCGCACCCTAACAAAAAGCGGCGCGTTGTGTATAGCCAGTTTGTGATAGACGTGATCGTACATTTTTATTAGACAGAGGTGTCGATTTTTTGACACACTTATACGTTAACATATAATCATGGTACATCGCTTAACTTACGTGTTAGTCACTGTTGATAAAAGGAAATATTTTATTTGCAATTACCGTGGTCGAAGAAGAAACTAGTCTTGTTGATGGCGTGTGCAACAGGCGGTAGGCCAGGCACAGAGAATGTGTAAGCTCCGCTGCTGAAGCCGCCTCCCAGCAGAGGACCTACTGCAACAAAGGAATATGTTTATGCAATATCATGAAACCACGAAATATTTCATTCCACCCAATGCACACCGATTATGTAACATATCCCTACATTTATTAAACCAACTCGAGCGTATAATACGTTCAACTTAAAACAACTTTTTTTTTATCGTCGGAAAGAATCTATATGAAGTATCGTCCGGTTTTTAAAAACAAATGTACTAGCTTAGTCACGGCGACAAATCACACAATTCCTTTCAATAAATCAATTAAGGCGAATGGCCACCGCCACATACCAAGGCAAAGATCGGAGTTGAATTGCTTCCTCTTGTATGTTAAATAGGAAATGGGACGGTTTCAGTCAAAAAGGATTTTACACAGATATCAGATAATAAAACACGTTTTTCTAATTCTTAAATATTTGTGAATACGAGCCCCTAAAAATTTAATCTTTCGTTATCAAATCCCGATATTTCGTTTTAGCCAGTGATTCACATTTGTGCTTTACATAAAATTTTTCAGAATTTGTTAATTTTAACCTATCTTCCTCGGTTAAGTCCATTCAACAAACAAACAGTAGTGGGAAAATGTCGGCATTTTGAAAACAATTCAAACATAAATAAGTTGTCTGCATGTTTTCGGTCCCGAGAATGCGAGATACACGCTGCCGCTTGTTGCTACAACCAAACAACTGCCTCTGATTATATATTGAAATAAATTACAGATCCGACTTATTTTACAAAAGAAATTATCGCCACCTTGACCCGGTGTCAAAATACAAGATAGCTCATCAAATTTGTTAATTTTTCGATTTAAGTACTGTTGCCTAAAAACAAACATAAAAAGGGGAAACACATGTCAGGGGCATGAAATGTACCCTGTAAAGACAGATAAACGATGCGAATAAATCGAGTAATCGGGGGAAAAGTCCGGCGAAAGCTGTATTGACAGGACCGATGCAGGATTTGCCTACAGAAGCTTCGTATTCATAGCGTGATGACGGGATGATAAAGGTAATAAGCAAACCGGCCTGATATTTAAATACATGAATTATGTAGATGCGTACTCATCCGATTGGACATATTGATACTCCACTGTCCGTTATTAATAGTCGCAATTTACACACAATGCCAATACCAAACTTCTCCAACGAACTGTCGTGAAACATTTTTCTGTTTCTATACAATTTATATTCAAATGTACGTATCTGTAATTGCAACAATTTGCATAAATTTCAATAGGGCAAATTTATAGCGTACTTAGATGTATTTGCAAAAAGGCTTTCCCGTTTCTATATAAGTGCATTAGACCACACTTTACACAATTTCGTCCTAACTTGGATCACAAAAACTCCTTTTAAGTCTATTTAAAATATTTGCATACTCAAAAATTTTTACAAACAAAAAACGATGTTATAAAATCTAAAGCTTTCGCGGTTATTTTGTTTATGATTATAAGCGACTTTCGGCTTAAACCGCGTCGTAGTTAAACACCTAGACTTTTTAGGCTTGGTCCTAGTCTCTACTTCAGAGCCAAAACAAGAAGTAGTACTTGGCCTGCGCCACTGACACTTACCGCTCTGAAGATGCAAGCTGTAGTGTCTTGCGAAACGTCAGTTTGTTTAGGTTCACGAATGACAATACGGCAAAAGCTAAGTTCTACTTCTTGTTTAGGTTCTCAAGAAGAGACTAAGACCAAGCCTAAAAAGTCTGGGTGTTTAACTACGGCGCGGTCTAAGCCGAAAGTCGCTTATAGTATTTTTTATAATTGAATTCAATTTTTTTTTTATTTTTTATCTACATTAATTTGCTATAAAAACGGATTTTTGCACAATAAAGTTTTTTAAGACGTATAACAAATTAACCAAATATTTGTAAAGTATTTAAGCTTAAAAAAAATGTATGTTTTGTTTATAAAAACTTTGAAATTTTTTTAAATCAAAATTGAAACCGTAAAACTTCAAATCCAAAATAATTTT
This sequence comes from Aquatica leii, assembly GCA_035610365.1. NCBI lineage: Eukaryota > Metazoa > Arthropoda > Insecta > Coleoptera > Lampyridae > Aquatica > Aquatica leii. Next base: position 33,493,806 of record CM069439.1, read on the forward strand.
AATTTTTTCGCAAAATTTGTGGCGTTAAATTAATTATTAAAAAAATTTAAAAAACAGAACTTGAGTGACTTACTCTATACTACGAGATTTTTTTTATTTTCTAAAACGTTTCTGTCAAAATTTATTCTTTTTCAAATAATTGATAAGTATTAAAAACAAATTGACAATAAAGCCGAAAGTCGCTTATAATCAAAACGATGTTATTTTAAAGTCTACATTACTCTCATATGATTTTATCTTTTTTACACTGTCATATCAAGAAATTTATTTATCTAAGTAACAAATTTGTAACTTTTCAAATCAACAAATTCTTTAGATCACGATATTTTCCCCTTTCTTGCCCTAAAGTGAGTAAGTAATTCATAATCTCATTATGTGGTCAACAATTTCTATTTTTTTGTTATTTTGCCTGTTTGATACAAATATAGAATTGTATTTATGAGTCAGCTTCATAGAGTTAAAGCATAGCAACAAAATCAAAATTGTCAACTTAAAAACTGCAAACTAACTTGGTAAACTATTCTCACAAAATTAATCAAAAACACTTATTCTGTAAAGAAACGTTTGGGCTTAGTCAAAATTAGTTGGTATTTTTTCATAATTGAATTCAAATTTTTTTAATTTTTTTTCTACATTAATTTGCTATAAAAACGGATTTTTGCTCAATAAAGTTTTTTAAGACGTATAACAAATTAACTAAATATTTGTAAAGTATTTTAACTTAAAAAAATGTATGTTTTGTTTATAAAAACTGAATTTTTTTAAAATCAAAATTGAAACCGTAAAACTTCAAATCCAAAATAATTTTAATTTTTTCGCAAAATTTGTGGCGTTAAATTAATTATTAAAAAAATTTAAATAAAAGAACTTGAGTGACTTACTCTATACTACGAGATTTTGTTTACTTTCTAAAACGTTTCTGTAAAAATTTATTCTTTTTCAAATCATTGATAAGTATTAAAAACAAATTGACAATAAAGCCGAAAGTCGCTTAGAATCAAAACGATGTTATTTTAAAGTCTACATTACTTTCATATGATTTTATCTTTTTTACACTGTCATATCAAGAAATTTATTTATCTTGGTAACAAATTTGCAACTTTTCAAATCAACAAATTCTTTAGATCACGATATTTTCCCCTTTCTTGCCCTAAAGTAAGTAAGTAAGTAATTCATAATCTCATTATGTGGCCAACAATTTCTATTTCTTTTTTTATTTTGCCTGTTTGATACAACTATAGAATTGTATTTATGAGTCAGCTTCATAGAGTTAAAGCATAACGACAAAATCAAAATTGTCAACTCAAAAACGGCAAACTACTTGGTAAACTGTTCTCAGAAAATTAATCAAAAACACTTATTCTGTAAAGAAACTCTTTGGTTTAGTTAAACTTAGTTTGATATTTTTTTATAATTGAATTCAATTTTTTTTATCTACATTAATTTGCTCTAAAAACGGATTTTTGCTCAATAAAGTTTTTTAAGACGTATAACAAATTAACTAAATATTTGTAAAGGTATTTAGGCTTAAAAATTGTGTTTTGTTTATAAAAACTCAAAAATTTTTAAATCAAAGTTGAAACAGTCAAGCTGCAGATCCAAAATAATTTTAATTTGTAGCGTTAAATTAATTATTAAAAAAATTATAAAAACATAGGATTTGAGTGACTTACTCTATACTACGAGATTTTTTTTATTTTCTAAAACGTTTCTGTCAAAACTTATTTTTTTCAAATAATTGATAAGTATTAAAAACAAATTGACAATAAAGCCGAAAGTCGCTTATAATCAAAACGATGTTATTTTAAAGTCTACATTACTCTCATATGATTATATCTTTTATACACTGTCATATCAAGAAATTTATTTATCTAGGTAACAAATTTGCAACTTTTCAAATCAACAAATTCTTTAGATCACGATATTTTCCTCTTTCTTGCCCTAAAGTAAGTAATTCATAATCTCATTATGTGGCCAACAATTTCTATTCCTTTTTTTATTTTGCCTGTTTGATACATTATGAGTCAGCTTCATAGAGTTAAACCATAGCAACAAAATCAAAATTGTCAACTCAAAAACTGCAAACTAAAACTTGGTAAACTATTCTCACAAAATTAATCAAAAACACTTATTCTGTAAAAAAACTTTTGGGTCGTCAAAATTAGTTTGGTATTTTTTTTTAATTGAATTCAAAATTTTTAAATTTTTTCATCTACATTAATTTGCTCTAAAAACAGATTTTTGCTCAATAAAGTTTTTTAAGACGTATAACAAATTATCTAAATATTTGTAAAGTATTTAGGCTTAAAAAAATGTATGTTTTGTTTATAAACACTTTAAAGTTTTTTAAATTAAAATTGAAACAGTAAAACTTTAAATCCAAAATAATTTTAATTTTTTCGCAAAATTTGTAGCTTTAAATTAATTACTAAAAAAATTAAAAAAACATAGGACTTGAGTGACTTACTCTGAACTACGAATTTTTTTTTATTTTTTAAAACGTTGCTGTCAAAATTAATTTTTTTGAAATAATTGATAAGTATTAAAAACAAACTGACAATTAAGCCGAAAGTCGCTTATAATCAAAACGATGTTATTTTAAAGTCTACATTACTCTTATATGATTTTATCTTTTTTACACTGTCATATCAAGAAATTTATTTATCTAGGTAACAAATTTGCAACTTTTCAAATCAACAAATTCTTTAGATCACGATATTTCCCCCTTTTTTGCCCTAAAGTGAGTAAGTAATTCATAATCTCATTATGTGGTCAACAATTTCTATGTTTTTGTTATTTTGCCTGTTTGATACAACTATAGAATTGTATTTATGAGTCAGCTTCATAGAGTTAAAGCATAGCAACAAAATCAAAATTATCAACTTAAAAACTGCAAACTAACTTGGTAAACTATTCTCACAAAATTAATCAAAAACACTTATTCTGTAAAGAAACTTTTGGGTTTAGTCAAAATTACTTGGTATTTTTTCATAATTGAATTCAAATTTTTTAAATTTTTTTTCTACATTAATTTGCTATAAAAACGGATTTTTGCTCAATAAAGTTTTTTAAGGCGTATAATAAATTAACCAAATATTTGTAAAATTTTAGGCTTAAAAAAATGTATGTTTTGTTTATAAAAACTTAAAAATTTTTAAATCAAAATTGAAACAGTCAAGCTGCAGATCCAAAATAATTTTAATTTGTAGCGTTAAATTAATTATTAAAAAAATTATAAAAACATAGGATTTGAGTGACTTACTCTATACTACAAGATTTTTTTTATTTTCTAAAACGTTTCTGTCAAAATTTATTTTTTTCATAGTTGATAAATATTAAAAACAAATTGACAATAAAGCCGTAAGTCGCTTATAATCAAAACGATGTTATTTTAAAGTCTACATTACTCTCATATGATTTTATCTTTTTTACATTGTCATATCAAGAAATTTATTTTTCTTGGTAACAAATTTACAACTTTTCAAATCAACAAATTCTTTAGATCAAGATATTTTCCCCCTTTCTTGCCCTAAATTGAGTAAGTAATTCATAATCTCATCATGTGGTCAACAATTTCTATTTTTTTTTTGTTATTTTGCCGGTTTGATACAACTATAGAATTGTATTTATGAGTCTGCTTCATAGAGTTACATAGCAACCAAACCAAAATTGTCAACTCAAAAACTGCAAACTAAAACTTGGTAAACTATTCTCACAAAATTAATCAAAAACACTTATTCTGTAAAAATTTTTTTTATGATTTAGTCAGAATTAGTTTGGCATTTTTTTATAATTGAGTTCAAAAATCTTTTATTTTTTTATCTACATTAATTTGCTCTAAAAACGGATTTTTGCTCAATAAAGTTTTTTAAGACGTATAACAAATTAACTAAATATTTGTAAAGTATTTAGGCTTAAAAAAATGTATGTTTTGTTTATAAAAACTTTAAAATTTTTTTAAATCAAAATTGAAACCGTAAAACTTCAAATCCAACATAATTTTAATTTTTTCGCAAAATTTGTGGGGTTAAATTAATTATTAAAAAAATTTAAAAAACAGAACTTGAGTGACTTACTCTATACTACGAGATTTTTTTTATTTTTTAAAACGTTTCTGTCAAAATTTATTCTTTTTCAAATAATTGATAAGTATTAAAAACAAATTGACAATAAAACCGAAAGTCGCTTATAATCAAAACGATGTTATTTTAAAGTCTACATTACTCTTATATGATTTTATCTTTTTTACACTGTCATATCAAGAAATTTACTTATCTTGGTAACAAATTTGCAACTTTTCAAATCAACAAATTCTTTAGATCACGATATTTTCCCCTTTCTTGCCCTAAAGTGAGTAAGTAATTCATAATCTCATTATGTGGTCAACAATTTCTATTTTTTTGTTATTTTACCTGTTTGATACAACTATACAATTGTATTTATGAGTCAGCTTCATAGAGTTAAAGCATATCAACAAAATCACAATTGTCAACTTAAAAACTGCAAACTAACTTGGTAAACTATTCTCACAAAATTAATCAAACACACTTATTCTGTAAAGAAACTTTTGGGTTTAGTCAAAATTAGTTGGTATTTTTTCATAATTGAATTCAAATTTTTTAAATTTTTTTTTCTACATTAATTTGCTATAAAAACGGATTTTTGCTCAATAAAGTTTTTTAAGACGTATAATAAATTAACCAAATATTGGTAAAGTATTTAGGCTTAAAAAAATGTATGCTTTGTTTATAAAAACTTTAAAAATTTTTTAAATCAAAATTGAAACCGTAAAACTTCAAAAACCAAAATAATTTTAATTTTTTCGCAAAATTTGTGACATTAAATTAATTATCAAAAAAAAATCAAAAAACGTAGAACTTGAGTGACTTACTCTATACTACGAGATTTTTTTTATTTTCTAAAACGTTTCTGTCAAAATTTATTCTTTTTCAAATAATTGATAAGTATTAAAAACAAATTGACAATAAAGCCGATAGTCGCTTATAATCAAAACCATGTTATTTCAAAGTCTACATTACTCTCATATGATTTTATCTTTTTTACACTGTCATATCAAGAAATTTATTTATCTTGGTAACAAATTTGCAACTTTTCAAATCAACAAATTCTTTAGATCACGATATTTTCCCCTTTCTTGCCCTAAAGTGAGTAAGTAATTAATAATCTCATTATGTGGTCAACAATTTCTTTTTTTTTTGTTATTTTGCCTGTTTGATACAAATATAGAATTGTATTTATGAGTCAGCTCCATAGAGTTAAAGCATAGCAACAAAATCAAAATTATTTATTTTATTTTAAATTAACTTAAAAACTGCAAACTAACTTGGTAAACTATTCTCACAAAATTAATCAAAAACACTTATTCTATAAAGAAACTTTTGGGTTTAGTCAAAATTAGTTGGTATTTTTTTATAATTGAATTCAATTTTTTTTTATTTTTTATCTACATTATTTAGCTATAAAAACGGATTTTTGCTCAATAAAGTTTTTTAAGACGTATAACAAATTAACTAAATATTTGGAAAGTATTTAAGCTTAAAAAAATGTATGTTTTGTTTATAAAAACTTTGAAATTTTTTTAAATCAAAATTGAAACCGTAAAACTTCAAATCCAAAATAATTTTAATTTTTTCGCAAAATTTGTGGCGTTAAATTAATTATTAAAAAAATTTAAAAAAACATAGAACTTGAGTGACTTACTCTATACTACGAGATTTTTTTTATTTTCTAAAACGTTTCTGTCAAAATTTATTTTTTTCAAATAGTTGATAAGTTTTAAAAACAAATTGACAATAAAGCCGAAAGTCGCTTATAATCAAAACGATGTTATTTTAAAGTCTACATTACTCTCATATGATTTTATCTTTTTTACACTGTCATATCAAGAAGTTTATTTATCTTGGTACCAAATTTGCAACTTTTTAAATCAACAAATTCTTTAGATCACGATATTTTCCCCTTTCTTGCCCTAAAGTGAGTAAGTAATCCATAATCTCATTATGTGGCCAACAACTTCTATTTCTTTCTTTATTTTGCCTGTTTGATACTATAGAATTGTATTTATGAGTCAGCTCCTAGAGTTAAAGCATAGCAACAAAATCAAAATTGTCAACTCAAAAACTGCAAACTAAAACTTGGTAAACTATTCTCACAAAATTAATCAAAAAAAATTATTCTGTAAAGAAACTTTTGGGTTTAGTCAAAATTAGTTTGGTATTTTTTATAATTGAATTCAAAATTTTTTAATTTTCTAATCTACATTAATTTGCTGTAAAAACGGATTTTTGCTCAATAAAGTTTTTAAGGACGTATAACAAATTAACTAAATATTTGTAAAGTATTTAGGCTTAAAGAAATGTATGTTTTGTTTATAAAAATTTTGAAATTTTTTTAAATCAAAATTGAAATAGTAAAATTTTAAATCCAAAATAATTTTAATTTTATCGCAAAATTTGTAGCGTTAAATTAATTATTAAAAAAACATAGTACTTGAGTTGAAGTAAGTAAGTAATTCATAATCTCATTATGTGACCAACACGTTCTATTTCTTTTTTTATTTTGCCTGTTTGATACAACTATAGAATTGTATGAAGGAGTCAGCTTCATAGATTTAAACCAGAGGAACAAAATCAAAATTGTCAACTCAAAAACTGCAAACTAAAACTTGGTAAACTATTCTCACAAAATTAATCAAAAAAACTTATTCTGTAAAGAAACTTTTGGGTTTAGTATTTAGGTTTAAAAAAATGAATGTTTTGAAATTTTTTTAAATCAAAATTAAAATAGTAAATTTTTAAATCCAAAATAATTTGAATTTTTTCGCAAAATTTGTAGCGTTAAACTAATTATTAAAAAAATTAAAAAAAAACATAGGGCTTGAGTGACTTACTCTATACTACTATTATTTTCTGCCAAAATTAATTTTTTTCAAATAATTGATAAGTATTAAAAACAAATTGACAATAAAGCATAAAAGATATGGATGATTTTTTTATTAAACAATGATTGTAAACACTTATTGTTTTTATTAACAGCATTTTAAAAAATACACAAACACGTATATAATTTATACAAAAATTTAAGTATTTGTGTAGTAAATTTGTTAAAAATATTTTATCTTTTTGTTACTCAAATTAAAAAATATTTTAAATTTTTAGACAAACTCGAAGCTTCTAAATTATCTTAATAAAATAGTAGTCGTAGAAAACCCATTAGTACAAAAAATGCGCATATTTTGCATAAATATAGCTACCTTAAGTATTCTTTTTATACATACATTATTGTTTACTCCCTGTTTTGTCCTTTTCTAAGTGCCAATATATTTTTTTAATTTTTTTATTGATCGTATATTTTTTCTGGTGTTAATTGCACTGTTTTACTTGTTTATCATAATTTTGTTGGAAATTTAGTAGTAAACAAAAAGTTATTTCTAAGTACGCCTTTTATTTGTGCAGTTAATAATCATACTAATGCTTTGTGGTTGAATATTTCTTTGAAGAAATATATTCAATAATTTCTTGAAAGAATGTTCTCAAATCTAAATTTTAAAACATAATATAACGTAGTTTAAATAGTTTTCAAAATTTTATAAAGAAAAGAATTTTAGTAAACATAGCACGTCAAATAACGGTTATTCTTATATATATTATTTCGATAATATTTCGTACATAGGTTTTTTTTGGTTGATCCAAAAAACGATCAGTTTGTTAACCAGATTAGTGCGTTATCACATTTTGTTCTTTAAAACACGATGGTGACCATTGACTTTTTTAGCTACAGGAAGCTTTTGATTATCGTGCAGCACATTTGAAGTAGTTTTTTGATGTGCCTAGAGCGAAAAAACACAAATTTCCACCAATTGAACGAGTTTGATAGGGTCTAAGAGAAACTAGTTTAACATTTAGAAACATTTCCACTAGAAAGAATAGGAGTTTGAGTACTGTGGTGTGCTTTTGTCAGGCATTGCCTCAGGAAGACCGAACATGTAGGACAAGAGGTACTGGACTCCGTTCAAAAACGACAGATCGCGAAGATCGCCGCCTTAGACTTTTAGCGTTAAAATACTGTTTCATTTCCACAAGGGCGATTTGTGCTGCGTTTATACTGTCCTCACTTTATGTAACCGCTCACCTCTGACCATTGACGTAATCGACAGAAATGGTGCAGAGAACGAGTTCAGTATGACGAAGAATGGAATACGATAGTCTTTAGTGATAAATCGGGTTTTTGTTTGGGTATACATGATTGTCAGACAAGGGTGACAAGGCGACTCGAAGACATGTGCACCGCACCGTAGGAGTTATAATATAGCAGGCTGTGCCCACGGTAATAAGCTAATTGTAGTAGGGTAATTGACTACAATGGTGCGGAGAACGAATGAAATGGGAACACGAATGGATTACGATAGTTTTTAGCGATGAATCGCAATTCTGTTTGGGTATGCATATTGTCCTGGGTAGTAGGTCACCTTTGGCCTTTGTTAGAGGCAACATGGCCGTCCAACGTTACATTCAGAACGTGATGGATACACATGTTCTATCTTACCTTAGGACTCTTCAAAACCCATTGTTGCAACCTAAGTTCTAATAAAGCAATGCACGACTACATTTAGCAAGAGTTACGTTCAATCAAATCGATTTGCTATCTTGGTCACTAAGATCTTCAGATTTTTCACCAATTAAGCATGTCTGGGACATTATGAGTAGACGATTCCAAAATTTACCCCATCCCTTACATACTCTAGCGGCACTTTATTACACCGAACAGATAGCATGCGACGATGAGATACTCCGGGAAAAAATTGATCATCTGACTAGCGGTAAACTCAGACGTGTCAATTAGTGCATAACGTATTATTTAAGCACCACCTATTACTAATTTTCCTCAGGTTCTAATTGCCCGATTCTATACAAATTTTGAATACATGAATACGAAATATTATTCAAATAAAAGAATTATTATTGGGTGTTCTAATTTCTATGTCAATTAGTATACAGGGTGTTAATACTAAGTTGTAACACCCAAAAACTGCAGTTAAAACTCATTGAAACAAACAACTCCAATTCAGTTATTGGCGTTTTTTTGGTTTTCGAAAAATTGTCAGTACTGCCTAATTTTAAAGAATATTTATAAAATACAAAATTTCCACCATTTACTTTTGGTACTCTAAAACACTTCTATTTACAATCATTTTATTAAATAACAAAATAGCGACCGATCAAAAATTTCCAAACAAGATATTTTGAGAACCACCCAATAAGACCAAATAAAACATTTATAAAATTCCTAAGCCACCTACTATAACATTTCTCTGAAACACTTTTTTTTATATGTTCCAAAAAAGTTTTTATCCAAATTGATTTACAAGATAAATTTTAACAAACTGCAACAGCCGTTTAAAACAAACAAAGTAGGGTGCCGTTAAACAAAAAAAAAAAAAGAAACAAACAGACCAGAAAAATAAAACAATGCACAATTAAACAACAAAGGAGGGACTAAATGTGATTTTCAAAACGGCCCCCCTTCTCCGCAACGCATGTCCGGCAGCGTGTTTTAATATTAGAAAAGACACTTGCAAAAGCGCCTTTTTGTCTTATATATATATATATATCTTTTGCTGTAGCTACTATTCTAGCCACCAGTTCTAATTCGGTGTTTACTGATGTCTCATAGGGGTCTTTATCTGATAGCAGAAAAAGAAATCTAAGGGAGTTAAGTCGGGGTTCCGGCTTAATTATGTTGAAAGTCTTCATCTGATGTTTAAGGGTAAGTCATCAAGAAACTATGGTAGAACGTTTTTTAAAAAATTTAAATAATTTTCACCATTTAATCGGTTTGGTATAATATAGTATCTAATAACCTACTCTCCTACGATTTCAGCCTATACATTTACTGAAAAACGTCGTTGATGCGTACGAATAAAGGTTGCCTCACAACGCAACGTTTAAGAAACCAACAACAAAACAACAGTTTTGGTTAAAAGTCTCCAGATACCAAAGCTTGCACATTTTGTCTAGAAAATGGATGGAGATTTTTTTCTTTCAGAACTTGCTAAACTACTACGTGATTTACATTTAATCTATTTGCTATTACTCTTGTCCTCCTCAATGGCTAATCTTCAATAATATTAAGAACAGTTTTTTCAAATGCAGGGGTTCGACGAAATTCCCACTAATTGTTGCGTGAAAACTTCCAGTTTCTTCTAAGAGTGCGGCAACTTGGTTGCTGACGATTTGTTTATCTTTTTTGATACATTCTATAAGCTTCTAGTGCATTACGCCTTGCCTCTCCAAAAACCAAAAGCATACTTAAATGTTATATCTGGTCTTTGCTTGTATATGATGCCAAATCCTGGACCTTGACGAAAGCTTCTACAAAAAAAAACCTGAGTCCTTTGAGATGTGGCTATACAGACGAATTCTTAGAAATATTCTGGGTTGATTAGGTTTCTAACAAGATAGTTCTAGAAATGCTTCAGAAATAACGGACATAATTAAAAAAATGCAAACTAGAATATTTCGGGCACATAATGAGGAACCAAAAGGGATATGGCCTGCTTCAGTTGATACTCAAAAAAAGCCAGAAGAGAACCTGGAAAGTACAGAACCTTTTGGTTGAAAACCTTTAGAACTTGTTTTTCTATGCCTACACGAGGACTGTTTAGAGCAGCATTCAGTAAAGTGCAAATTCCTTTGCTTGTCGCCAACATCCGAAACGGATAGGCACACTCAGAAGAAGAGCGAAAAGTTTTATCAATTCTTTATATTGCCATTTATCTATTATAAAAATAATCGCTTAATTTAGGTATGTATTAGTTCAATTTTTTTTTACTTTTAAAGCGTTTCTAAACGTGAAAGTGTTGGTGTGCATATCTTAATTTCTGGTATGATCTGTATCACTTTGCCTTTATAATGGCAATCTTTCAAATTCCACGACAAAATTTACAAACACCATGATTTTTAAGTAAATAATTTTAGAATTATATTGTTTATAATATTTTCAACAAAACAGTTTTTACACGTTTTATAGTTTTTCTTTTATTTGTTTGGAGTATGTAAATGCCCTTAAAAAAATTAAAAGAGTAAAATGAGCATAGTTTTGTGTATTACTTCGTTGGGTTTCTTCACTGGGTTACAATATAACCCTATTGCTGCGTTTAATGTCCAAATTTGGAGCTTGTATACATTTGTTATTGTACTATACAAATACACATATTTTTTATTCGAGTTTTTCATGTTAAAAAAATCGTTTATTTATTTTTTTATTTGCGCGTCCTATAAACCATATCACTTTAGTGTCAAAGAAGAGAAGTCTGGGCTAAACAATAATACGATAGTATTGTATGTATACAAGATTTAAACGCACGAGTTTATATAACTACATTGATCCCCCGTGAAAATTTTCAAGTCGACTCTAAAAGGGAAGATCAACAGAAATAAAATTTTTACTGCGGAATAATTTTGTTAGGCGACAAGATTTGAAATGCGAGCGCGCAGAACGTGGCGTAAAAAGTCATGTTTGCAGTAAATAATATAACAATAAAATTTAAATTGATTTCTCACGGGGCAGGGTTACATCTGGAAAGGACAAAATGTACAAGTAAACTTGCACAGCTGGTGGTAAGTATAATGTAGGACATAAGGGTGCATAGTCAAAGTAGGGTGATTTTTATTTACCCAAATTTGCAAAAATTAGCTTTGAAAGTACTAGAGTTGTCTAATTTGAGTGGATAATAAAAAATGAGCCGTTTTAAAAAGGTTGCCGAAACCGAGCTCGGTGACCGCTGTAATGAGTTGATTAATGGTAATACCCGGTTATTGTTACAGATGTGTTAGCAATAATCGATTTAATTTCTATTTGTCAAACAAGCAGAATGCATAAGTGGCTTTTGGACACCTGCTTTCCGGTCCAGTGCACTAAATAGCCGTTTGCAGTGTGTATTGTGAGTGTATCGAGCAGTCACTCTCTAATAGGGATCTCCTAGTTACCTCTTGTTACTCCCTTTTAGTGGCTTAATAAAACCAAAACAAATTCCACCACCTTCCTGTTCCGTCAGCCCCAAGTTAGCAAATGTTTCAATAACACACGCGTTTTCGGAAACAAAGTTACGTGGATTATGTCAATTGAAAATTTCGCATTTAAAAAGAGAAAGATTTTACCAAAATATCCATTAAGTCAGAAGTCAATAGGCTTAGTACCGGAAACGAACAGAATACCTTTATGTATAAAATAAACCTTTAAAAATTCTTTTGAAATTAAACTTCTACCTCTCGATTATACACACTTTAACTTTGTATATGCACGAATGTTTTTACTTTGAAGCTAAGTCTCTGATTAAAACGGCAATATTTACAGGGACAATATTTGCACAATTACAAAGCTCGGACGGATAAAAATTTAGAGCACGAAACTTTTAATTGCATTTAGATAAAAATTTGACAGCATCGTGGTTTGTTTTTTCGTTTAAAACTAAAAATGTGTAAACTTTTGCCTAGCAATTAAACTAATTTTGTAACTACGTTGTCTAGTCTGCAGTAGTTAAAGTAATATTTTGCCAACGTGAGCAAAGTTAATTAGCATTAAAAGGAAGAAAATAAAATCAATAGTACCCTAATTTGATGCAAATTTATTAGCACTAAACCGATATAATTGGTCATAACCTTTGACTTCTGTTCTGCTCACGTCAACTAACTTGGTCATAATCCCCAAATTTGGTTGATTAATAGTACAGATATTTAAAATATAAACAATTAGTATAAAACTTTTAATTCATAAATCCACACACGTTAGAAATTAATAACTATTTTAAATGCTTCAACAAATTGCACTATAATTTGATTAGTACAACATTAGCTGTTAATTTATTGTGATCCCCCTTTGCTTAAAATTTTAATAAACTTTGTTATTCTAATTCCACATTAGTTACCTAACTTTCAACATTTTCTAAATCACATGCTCAATGTCAGCAAGCAGAGGAACTGGTCCTAATATGGGCTCCCATATATTATTTTTTTGAAATAATTTTTTTTATTTTTTCTTTTTATGTACGCTCTAAAGACCTAGTAATCAAACCCCAACATTCATTTTTTTCAAAAACGTATAATGTATCTATAAAAAAATAGTGAACATTTTTGAGAATTCGGCCAGAAGGTATGGAATATGGGTCCCCTCAAAAACAGTAATAAAAACCTTTTATATTATAGTGACAATGCATAAATATTCCACCAAATAAAAAAGACAATCCTTTCAGCAAAAAAAAAATAAAATAAACACGAAGTGTTACAGACTATTGACAAAAATCACACATGTAGGCATTCTTCTCCGGTCCAGAGCACTGTTCATGTGTTCATAAAAGGCACATAAAACACTGGACTCAAAGTTTGTCTCTAGTGTCTTGAGAAAAGTGTTGATCACAAAATAAACATAATTCTTTTTAGAGGCGAATTGTGCAGTTTGGTGTATGTCAAAGTCATCGTCTACGGGCGCAAATTCCTGTTCTTCATCTAGAATTGATTCTTTCTCTTTAAGTCTAGTTGCTTTTTGGCCTTTTTATTAATTTAATTCTATTAGAAAACTAATCTCCTCTTTCCCTTTCCGTTTTTTGTTTTGTCGATTGGTATATGAAGTTGTGTTCTGTAAGAAGATGAAGTCATAACTTGCTATTTAAAAGGTTTTTGTCCTTTTGTAATCACTCGCTTTCTAACCAGTGTACCGGTGAAATGTCAAATTGAGTGACAAAGGTTTTCGAACAGTCATCATCATTGCTCGAGCCTTCGACTTTACTCCACATATTGCTTTAAAATCTAGGTTTTGAGAAACCTGTTTGGGGATCCAGATCTTTGAAATAGTTTATTTGGGAATCTAGATCTTTTGAACATCAGGGTTGGAAAGTTATATTTTTTGAGCAATTTTTGTGTAGATTCTAAAGAAACGCCAATATGGTGGATTTAGATTCTGGTTCTTGCAGCTAAGTTTCTGAACCTGAACTACATAATTTTTTGGCTTTAATTTTCTTGGCAATAACATTAGCATATGTGAAAACATCTTTACTCAATAAACAGATTCCTGTTACTGTGAACGAATTAGCAGCTAACTCTATTATCTAGACCCCAGGCCCATATTCAGCGTACTCAAGGGGCCCATATTGTACTAAACAGAAATAAAACTATATATTGTCTAATAAGTATTGAAAACTTTCATAGAATTGCTTATCAATTTGTGATTTTTTTTAATTGTCTAATATAGCCTACTTGACGCTTTTTTTAAATTAGTTACACAAATTCTTACTAAAACCGTTAAATCAAAAAAAAAAAAAAATTCAGACAGTTTTTTGACTTTTTTGTTCTAAAAGCTCTTGGTTTTGTAAGTATTTCAGTTGAATACGAGTCTCTGGTGTTTCTAATATTAGAAGACATTTATTGATACATTTTTCTTAAAAAAACTCATCTAAAAATAGAACCTCTCTGTTACGTTGTTTGACTATTTTTTCATGATTCTTTAGTGCTTAACTATAATTTGTTTCTGAAAAATTCTCATCATTTGCGATTAGTTCATCAGTTTTTTTATCAGAAAGTCGACTGTACAAAATTAATTCTTTGTAATTTTTGTAATTCTACATAACCTATCGTCTACTGTATTTACTAAAAAATTGAGCAAAAACTCTATAGTTATTTGTAAAAATGTTTAGTTTTTTATCTAAATTTAGATAATATAAGAGAAAGAGATGTGATCAAAATTTAATTATCGGTTTAAGAAGTTAAGTGTAAACGAAAAACTTTTTTCATGTTCTTTAAGTAAGAATAAAGTATTTACCTAAAACTAAAACTTTTGTGTAAATAGGAAAAAAGAAAAGCAAAACCCATACCGTAAAGACATTTAGAAACTTTTTAGTTTTAAGTTGAGTTTTTACATGGCGTAATGTGATCATTACTTGTTCGAAAATTTTAGTGTGTAATGTAAAACACCATATACTGATGAAACTGACATTTCAATTTCGATTTGTCGTAGGGCGGTTGTGTGGTGCGACAGTGGTGACGGTTAACGTTAGGGGTTGCGAAAACTGGATCTCTATAACATTAAAGTTAATGTATAGATAGGTCACAACAGTAGAATTGCGTAGTAGAGCAGCAACATTTAAAAACATTTCAGCAATAAAAAACCTACAAAATCTATTAATACATAAAATAGCTTTTTATAAATTAAAAAGCTGCGGGGTTGGATTATTTAATTGCTCATTTTATAGGGAACCGCGCTAAGTGTGATTCCGTATGCGGATGGCGTTGTACTTGTTGGTTGTGGCCGCGACGCGCCGCCGATTCTCGACAACACGTACACACTAATTGCTCACTGTTGGAAACGTGCGTTTGGCTCTTCGTTACTTCTGTAATCGATGATTTAATTCAAAGAACAACTCGAAATTTAAATGACACGGTCGAAGGGATGTTTACTACTCAAATACATTCAAAGTTATGCATTCGACACTGAAATTGTATAGCACCGTGAGTGTAATTAGTAGTTAATTATTTAAAAAGATTTAGTTACTACACTTATTAATAGGCATTATGAATGAATACAATGAACAGAAAAAGGAAACACGAACAACAAAAGAAAATTCATCTTTAACAAAATAGCTTCCAAAACTAGTTTTTTTGGGAAAAACTGATTCTAAGTAACTTAAACGTGTTATCTAACTACGTTCAGAGTAAAGAGTTATCAGTTGTCTTTCTCTTGCAATAAGTTTGTATTGAGTGTATTACAACTTCCCTACAATGTAAAATAAACATTACATTTAAGATTATCGAAATACAAAGTTTTTTAGTTCTTAAATCAATGTAAATGGATATTTGTCGTAAATTCATATCTATTTTAAGGTTTCTGTTAAATTTGACACTGAAAATTTTTAAGACAAAAGCTATTTTTTGCAAGCCTATGTTGCAAGTCACCCACTTCACATTGGTATAAATGAACATATTTTTTTACCAAAAGTCACTTTTAGACAGTATGTTTCTTACACGAGAAAAACTAATTCAAATTGAATTTGTGTAATTTTTTTGATGATGCAGTTAGGTTTAATATGAATACAAATATAATTGCTTGACCAAATAGACAAAGTTACTTAACTGAAGTTTTTAAAGGTCAAAGTAAGAAACATTTTGCACTGTTAGATTTCGTTTTGTAACTAGATTTAATACATTGCATGCAGTAATTAACTGATAAGTTAAAGAAAAACCAAGAAGACAAAGTATTTTTTTAAAAATTGTCTGGATACCAAAATTTGCTGAATAAAAGAAAAAGAGAGGAAGAACTGGAAAACCATGTCAAAATTACGCATTTTTTTTCAAAACCCGAGTCTACTTTGCCAAATATTAATAACAACAATAATACAGCTGAATCCCAATATTCTGAACCTGTACTTGAAACAAGTATCAGCAGTAGACAAGAAACTGATCTTCTAGAAAGCAATCCATCAACATCTTCAAGTTCCGCTGATAATGAGAAATCAACACCTTCAAAAATTACCAGAACGGAAAATATGAGTCAAGTTTCGAAAGATGCTGCACTATGGCCAAAGAAATTACATCCTAATAATATGCAAGAATTAGTAGAACGTGGCCCTACTAATTGTCAAAACAAAAAGGATATTTATCCGAGACATAGTTCGGAGTCGAGGCATAAGTTTTCCAATAGTTACTTCTTTAAAATTTTACCGAACAAAGAAAAATTGAGAGTTTTTGGTTGTTATATTCCGAAACAAAAAATTCACTTTACTGCTTCTGTTGCAAAATTTTTAATGACAGCGACTTGAAATCTGTTCGCCGTAGTGATGAATTTAGTTACTATGATTAGCAGCATTTAAGTGAACATTTAAACATTCATGAAGTGAAAAGTTACATATCAAAAATGTTCTAAAATTGCTAGATCTTTCTAACCGTTTTAATAAAAATGAATAAATTGATTCTGAAATTCAAAATGTAATAAACAGAGAAACTAAATACTGGCAAGCTGTTATAGAAAGAATTTTCTACGTAATTCAGTTTTTAGCTCAGCAAAATTTAGCTTTTCGTGGAAGTAGTAATAAGTTGTTTGAGAAAAACAATGGCAACTTTTTAAAATGCATAAAAATGATTTCCAAATTCGACCCGATTATGTCAGAACATACAACACGCTCTCAAATAAAAGATCACAAAAACCATCTCGGGGATAAAATACAAAATGAAGTAATCAACTTGATCGGTGAAAATATCAAATCCAAAATGTTAGAACTAACTAAAAAGCCAAAATATTAATCCATCTTATTAGACGGCACTCCTGACTCTAGTCACCAAGAACAAATTTCAGTTTGTATAAGATTTGTTAATTTAAAGAGCACGGGAATTGGTATAGAAGAACATTTTTTGTTATTTTGCCCTATAGATGATGTGTCGGGTGAAGACTTGATAAAATTTCTTTTGTCGGCGTTAGAGAAAGAAATTAACGATTTGCGTGGTCAGGGTTACGACGATGGGACAAATGTGCGTGGTAGGCGTAATGGTCTACAAAAAAATTTTGAATTTCAATCCGCGAGCTTTCTTTGTTCCTTGTTGCAATCATACCCTAAATTTAGTCGTCAATGATGCCGCAAAATCGAATACTTTGAGCATCAACGTTTTTTCTTTAGTTCAAGAACTATTTGTATTTTTTTCAGCTTCTACTAAACGCTGGTCAATTCTGAAATCTAATTTATCTAATGTAACAAATTTAATTACCTTTATCGGATACTGGATGGTCTAGTAGAATATATGCAATAACTCCTTTAAGGTATCAACTTGTGGAGGTTTATGATGCTCTGTTTGAAATAAGCAAAGGAAACTTTGAAAATAATATTTTAACTACAGTTAACATTGTTAGTAAAATTATTCAAAAACCGAACTTTGATGTTGCTGTGTTGTAATCATTTCAATAATTTGAATAATTTTTTGAAAGCTTATCGCTCCGATAAAGATTTTAATGATCTATTGATTCAATCTAAAGAAATAGCATCCAGCTTAGACATAGAACCTAAATTCAAAAAACGAAGAGGTCTAAGACCGCGAAAAATAAAAAAAAACATGTTGATTATGAATGTGACGATGAACCGATCCACGACGAATCTTAAAAGTTCAAAGCTGATTGTTTTTTTAATGCTCTAGATGTAATCATAACATCAGTGGATGAGAGATTCCAATTACTTTCTTGTTACTCTAATAATTTTGCGTTTTTATGGAATAATTATAAATTTAAAAATTATTCTGAAAACGAACAATTAGAATTATATCAAAAAGTTGAAAATTTATTAAACGACATAACTCGCAATGAACGAGACATAACTGCCGTGAAACTTGTTAAAGAATTACAATATATACAAAATTTTGATGGATAAGTTATTACGTCTCCAGAAGAAACTTTAAATTTTATAACAATTAACAACTTAGTGGATTCTTGCTACCGCAGAACGATCTTTTTCAAAACTCAAAATAATAAAAAATTATTTAAGTTTGACCATGGGGCAAAACCGACTAAGTAATCTAGTTATCATTTCAATAGAAACGTACCAGCTAAAAGAATTAGACACGGAAGATTTAATTAAACAATTTGCAAAAATTAAACCACGGAAAGCTCAATTCACTTAGCTAAAATATTAATAACAACGCCTAATACCTGGATATTAACCTTTAAAAGGTGACATGTTGCATTCTTAATATAATATATTGTTTTGTTTTTATTTGTCGATCAGTTTCGTCCTGTGTAAGTGAATTGATAATTTAAAGAATCATATATTTTTGTCTATGTTCAATTGATTTTTGACTATATTATTTTGTACTTCAAAAAACTCATACAAGTGTTTGGCACTTAAATAAACTTTATAAGTTTTGGTCAGAAATAGGATGCACTATAGCATAGTGAGTAGTGTACTAGCTACTAGTACAAAACTCAATTTTCAGTAGAAAAAGGTAAAATAATGAAATTAAACTCTGTTAGTGTTGTTAAGTAATTACTCGAACTTTAACAATTGATAGCAAACTATTATTGTTGGTAATATACATTTTAGGAAAAGTTACCACGCGTTGCACTTTTGTTATTACAATTTATCATTCTGAATAATTCTCGTTTTGTAGATTTTTCATAAGCGGAGTAATCGTAGCACGTCGCAGTGGAGATTTTCAGAACCTGGAATAAACTGATTGATTGTGCTTTGAAATCTTGCTTTTATCAAGGAATTTTAGATTATCATTCTTTTTCTTTAGGTGCTGCGTTCTCGGTAGATGTTAGCTATCGTGGTCCATAATACCATGTTGACTGTTGGTCTGAATAAGTCAGTTGAAGACAATTCGATCCAGTGGAGCAATATTTTCTACGTCCCTTTCTTTCCTCTAATTCTTTCTTGCATTATAAACTGCAGAAGATGGGTTCCTCAAAATATCATACTTGTCGTTTCTCATGTGTCCAAAATTTGTATTTTTTTTAATTCAAGCGTTGTAATACTTTCATTTAACACCTGAAACCCTTAGCATGCGTCTGTAGAACCGTTGTTTGAATGCTTCCAGTCGTTTCGTGGTGTCTTCTATGAAAGTCTAGACCTTCACTCTACAATAAAATACTGAGAACACAGCACCGTAAAAACCATATTCTGGCGTTGATGTTTAATGAGAGGCCTCATAATACTTTTTTATGCGGAAGAATGTGCATCTTACTTTCTCAATTCTGATTTTTATTTCTTTTGAACGATCCCAGTTTTTATCCAAGTAACATCTAAAGTACATTGATATTTTCTACACCCTCTAATTATTTACTTCTATGTAGCAGTCAGTGTCTAGTTCTAGACCGTATTCTTTGCTTGCTTATATTATGCGGTCTACCACCATCTGCAGGTCTTCGGGGCTTATCGCTTATAAAATGGAGTAGTCTGCGTATCTGATGTTATTAATGATCATCTCGTTAATACTCAAGCATTCGTCGAGTTTGTCTAAAGGTTTTCTGAATAGCTCTTCAGAGTGTATGTAGAATAACAAGGGTAATAAGATGCATCCCTGTATTTTTATTTGCACTGATGTTAAATTCTCCGTTCTAGTTGATGCGTTTTGGTTCTAGTATATGTTTGTTATGATCTGTCTTTCTTCTACGGCAATACCAATAGGTCTAACTGTATCAAAAACCTTAGCAATGTCTATGTCTATAAAGCAGGCATACACGTTTTTATTTACGTTTTTTTTCCAAATCAAGTCCGAATTGTGTGTTGTCGATGTGTTCTTCTATTTTTTTACATATTCTTTCATGTATGAGCATGTTACTCAGTAGGCTTGACACTCTATGAGTTTTTGCACGTTTTTGCTCTAGTATTTTTGAGTATAAGTATAAAGGTCGAGGTTAACCAGTCTTGTGGTATCTCCTCTGTTTTAAATATTTGATATAAAGTTATATGATTTAGCTGTTCTTTGTTGATTATCTTTATTATTTCCGTATATACCTCGTCTGGTCCTGGAAATTTCCTATTCTTCATAGGCCGTATTGTTGTCAGTTCAGTTTTGGTGTATGATCCAACCACTGATTTGTTATTTGTCATTTCTGCTCTTTGTTTACCTGTGAAGACATATTTGATGTAATTTTCCCAAGTCTTCAATCTCACTTAAGGTTCCCATTGTTCAAAGTTTTTAAAAATTTTTGAATCTAATATCTCTTTTTAATGAATTGTCAGCGTTATAAATTTACTTACTTATCTTATTTATTAAAACCTTAATAACAAAGATCGATTTATTTATAGTCGATTCTAGGAATATTGTTCAAAAGTTGCATAATTTTCCACTGACACCTTGGTTAGTTTTATCTTAACGTGTCTGTAACTGATTCAATTAACATTGTAAATTTTTATTTAGTGAGAATAATATTTCAAGCAAAAAATATTTGACGTCTACATGTTACTTTCCAAGAAAAAAATTATTCACAAACATGAGAAACCGCTATAAGATCTTCGGTTTCAATATATTTATGGAAAATTTTGATAAAAAAAACTTGTTGACTATTGAAACTAGACTAAAAGAACACAAAAGACATCTTTGTTTACTTCAACCTTCTAAATCGGCCATTGCCGAACATGCGCTAAACACTTTACATGACATAAACTTCAAACAAACTATAACGATTGATAAAACCAAAAACTGGCGTTCAAGAAAGATCAGAGAATCGATTGAGATTATTAAAGTACCCAACAATATCCTTTTATTCCAAGGTTCTATGGATTACCCAAGATACACAAGCTAAATGCACCTCTTCGACCAATTGTTAGCTGTATTGGATCGACAACTAATGAATTAGCTAAGTATTTAAATTCAATATTGCAACCTTATATTGGATTAAGTAAATTATTTATAAAGAATACAAAGCATTTCATTAAAATAATTAGTAAACAGAAATTATCTTCAGATGACTTAATAGTTAGTTTTGACGTTTCCTCATTGTTCCCTAATTACCAATAGTTAATACTTTACATTAAAAATTGTTTAACAACTTCATTCTTTTTGTTTAATAGTGAATATTATAAACAAATAGATGGTGTAGCAATGGGATCACCAATTTCTCCATCTATTGCAAATTACTTTATGGAGCATTTTGAAGAAGAAGCTTTAAAATTTGCATCTAAAAAACCAAAACTATGGCTTAGATATGTTGATGATGTTTTTGCAATCTGGTCCCATGGTGAAGATGAACTACAAATTTTTCTTCAATACCTAAATAATCAACACCCAAACATAAAATTTAGTATTGAAAAAGAAATTAATGGTACCTTACCTTTTCTTGATGTAAAGATAGAAAGAAAACCAGATGGTACTTTAATACATTCAGTTTATCAAAAACCAACACATACGGATCAATATATAAACGCAAATTCTCATCATCATCCATCTCAGAAATTTGGAACAATTCGCACATTATACAACCGTGCGATGACAATTTGCCATCAAGATAAATTACCAGAAGAATTAGATTATCTTGAGAAAGTTTTTATAAGAAACGGTTTTAATAAAGAACAAATTAAAAAGTATCTTCGACCAAAAACTAGACCTACTGTACAAAATGATTCAACTATAAGCAACAAGTGACAAAATTGGAAGAATACTGAAGAAACATGACATTAAAGTTGTTTACAATACTACCACGGACATTAAAAATTTGTTGAATCTGGTAAAAGATAAAATTCCACAACACTTCTGGAGTGTATCAAGTTCCATGGGCTTGTGGCTAGGTATATATTGAAGAAACTGGTAGAACTATTGAAACTAGACTAAAAGAACACAAAAGACATCTTCGTTTATTTCAACCTTCTAAATCGGCCATTGCCGAACATGCGCTAAACACTTTACATGACACAAACTTCGAACAAACTATAACGATTGCTAAAACCAAAAACTGGCGTTCAAGAAAGATCAGAGAATCGATTGAAATTATTAAAGTACCCAACAACTTCAACAGGGACAATGGTTATGGGTTATCTGACACCTGGTTACCTGTTATTTCCTGATCTTTACTTTATCCACCAAACACGCTATAAGCTACGTCTAGAGTTTTTAATGGTGGTTTTTCTTTAGACCTTTGAGCAAATACTATAGCTAAAAGAACTTACAACATTTATCAAGTTTTCCGAACATTTATTTTTTCTAGTTACCTTAGTTTTATAATTGTCATTTTATTGTCACCTGAAGAAGAACGTAGACCATGTTCGAAAGCTTGTGAGTATTTACCCAAAAAATTATTTTATTATGTTTCATGGTGAAAATTTTGTATCTAAAACTATATCCACGTTTCGTCTAAAACTCAAATGTTAGTACAGATACGTTAATGACACTTTTATGGTTTGGCAACATGGTGTTTCCGCGTTTAACGATTTTCGATGTATTTAGATACATGGATTTAGAAAATGACTATTTTTGAACGTTTTGATTATTTGAAATGAATATGGTTCATTAGCCCACTCAGTTTATCAAAACCTTTCTTATATAAATAGATTTTCTCACCATCACTCTTCGCAGAATTTATCAGTAGTGAGTTTTTTAGTGCACAGAACTGTTTCTCTAAGTCAACCCTAAAATCTTCAATAAGGCTTGAATTAGTCGTAATCAGCGTTTAAGTTTACTTATACCAAACCAAAAGTAACACACCACAGATCGTATAAGAAAAATCTTATCAAAACACAACATTATCACTCAGTTTTCTATTTTTCTTAAATTTGGCGTTATTCTTTTTCAGTCTGGCAGCGTTTATCACATTCCTTGTTCTTGTTCACACTGGAAACAAGTCATCAAATGTTGTTTGAAAACACTAAGGTTTCAGCTAATCTTTCTATTTTAAAAAAAATTAATATTAATCGAGATCGTAGTTTTCCTCTACCGGATATTTTGAAACCCGTTTTATCGATCGTAGTCCACAGCAACGTGCGACGAAAGCTCAACTTGTGAAAAATCTGCAACACGGAAATTATCCAGAAAGGGAAATAGTAATAGCAATAAATATTTTATTTAAGAACTGAAATTAGAATTGAATGAAAACTTTAATGTGATCAATAGTACCAATATCTGCTCAAAGAAGTAGTAAAAACTATTGGTAATCTATACGAAGACATAGTTTATTACTCTAGTAGTAGATAAAGTAATTACTTTTATGGGTAACCGCTTAGTCATCTACTAGAAAAACTTGCCAATTCTGTGTAGACGTTACTAGAGTAGGTTGTTTTGATACGAAAAATAAAATACTTCTTCCAAATTCTTTTGATAGTGACAATGCGGACAATTACAGATCAAGTTAAGTTTTATAAGCACAACTTAAAGTTGAAAGCTTTTGGTGCTTTGTATTGATAAAAAATATACGATTGTACATTTTTATTGGTAGCTTACAATTCGATGAAGCGAGTGTAATAAAAAAGCGACGAATAAAACGGACGAAAATAAAATTTGGTTTGTATTATAAACATTAGCGAGTAATTACAGACATTAAAGTCTATTTTTACAAAAATAAGGATGGATTGCCTTCAGGTGCGTCTTTTGAAGAATACTTTTACAACCTAAGAGGCTATTGAAAGTCCACTTTAGCAGACCATGGAAAGAAAGCAAAAGGAAATTTGAAATAAAAAGGCATCGCTCCATCTATATAACTCTAGCTATGTTAGGTCAAGTTGATAGATGCAGGTTCATAAATATCAACGGCAGTTATAACTTTAGTGACATTGGTGCACAATGTTCAATCACCGCTGGCCGAACGCAACACGTCTGCTAAACGCTTCGTCATAAAGACGTCGTAAAATACAACCGCGGATTGATGTAACTCTATAATTTATTGGTGTTTTTGAGACTGGTCGTACAATGTACAATACCTACCGGTAAACTACGTTCGCCAGACTTGCCCGATTCCCGAGTTAAGTGCTCGTAAAAGGTGGATGGAGGCTGACACGCGTATAGTCGGGGTCAAAAGTCATCGTCTGTTCATCCATATCCATGAATCTTCGGCTACCGGTATTAGCTATTACAAATTCAATTAAGAAACTCGCACATCTTCGAAGTGATGGACGCATCCGCTACCGCATTTTAAACAATCCCAGTCTACTGGAAACGTGTTAACATTTTTACATCACAAAAAGGCTGTCGAATGTAAAGCGGGGTTTCTCCGTATTATGACCGTATTGAAGAGCCGCCGAGTTATTCATCTTCTCGTGATCCGTTGCCTCTGACGCCGCCACGGATCATCGCCAATCTGAATTGTTAATGCCGCCAGGGGTGTACTCGTTTGGGACAAGATAAAACTGCCTCAATCAGATGTAATCACGCCATAAACCACATTGTTATGAGACCCGCATTTCACGCCGAAACTATTTATTGTTCAATCGGGTCGGTATTTATGTATATTTATAGTCGCAAGCTCGTGATCATGCCAAACGGTAGAAAATAAAACCGATCTAACAAGTTATATATAATTACGCCAATTGTCAAATTATAATATCCGAGCAGGGTGCTAATTAGAAGAAGAAATGTTTCTACGCCTTTTTCTCTAATTTAAACAGAAACTCTCGCCATAAAGTAATAATACATGCGATGCTCATCAATTATTCATTTTTCCAAAAGGGTAATGAAAAATTTAACAATGAACAGACGTCGTTTTTACTATTGCGAAACTTTTAAAATAAGATACCAGAATATGTCCGTTTTCCCCGAGAAAATTCACATCTCTATTTAATTAATCGCGTTTATGGATATTAGACTTTGGCGAAATATACAAACTTTAAAGAATCTAAATAGATTTTTCTCAAATTCAATTTCGAGAAAACCCGACCTGTTAAATATACAAATTGTCGTCACGGTAATCTGACAAAAACGGGGAGGATTTATCATTTTGTGTCACAAAAATGCATACCTAACAAACCGCGCTGAAACTTGTCTCAATGTCTACGTTTCAATTAAAAGTGTGCAAACAGTACGTCATTTTATTCCGCGCAAAATTCCATAATTGATTGCATTTAGTCGCATCGCGTCTCGCAATACAGCGTTGTTTTATTATCAAAATTGTGGTTCAGAATCATTTTAAAAGCTACTAAAAACATATTTTCAGTTTTAAAAAGGAGCTAACATGTAATAATGAGAAGAGGGTAATAAGCACAGCTCCTTGATAATCGGCGGCGGTTAAAGCAAGCGGGGGCGCAATGTGGTGACCGGCCTAATGAATACCCCTGCTCTTAAAGCCGCAAAATGATACCGAGCTTTGTGTAATTATATTGTATCTTGCAGAGGGTTCTCGCGTCTCCTGACGTACTTTATAACTCTCTTAATAATAACTTCACCTATATTGAAAGAAGCAGAAACCAACACTGAGGTTTTACGCGGCTTAAAATACTTTTCCATCTTAGCCATTTTTACATTTAACATAGTTGACGGACCACATCATTCATTAATAATGAAAATATTCCACGAATTTTTTTACACATAAAAGTACATTTTTTAATTAGTATTGAAAAATTGATTTTTTATACTTGACGCCATTATTGAAACGCTTTTATTAAAGTTTTTCCAAGTATAAAGAGTTTAAAGTTCAAATTAATTTCATCCCCAACTACCCTCTAAAAACATTGCTAAATACCAATTAAGCTACTAATTGAACGATATAAAAAGTGTAATTGTTAAAAGTTACACGTGTCTATATACAAAAAATTATTTTTTGCAAGGATATTTTACGTATATAATGTTTTAAATATAAAACTTTCACCATAAAACATATTAAAATATTTTTAGGGTAAATGGTGTATCATTTATTTAAAATATAAATGCGAGCTTTCGAACTTGGTCTAAGTTTTTCGTCAGGCACAATTAAATTAATTTGGCAATTGTAAAAACTAAGGTAACTAAAAACAATAACTATAAGGGAACTAGATAATAAGCGCAAGTTATTTAGCTACAGCATTTGCTCGAAGGTGTAAAGGAAAACCACCATAAAAACTCTAGACGTAGCTTAAGTGTCAATGGTGGACAAATTAAGATTAAGAAATCATAGGTAACCATGTGTCAGAAAGTTCGTAACCACTGTCTCTATTGAAATTGTTAGAATGTTTGATAATTTCAATAGCTTCTCTAATCTTTCTTGATTTCCAGCTCTTTGTTTTAGAAATTGTTTTAGTTTTCTCAAAGTTTATATCATGAAGAGTGTCAAGTGCATGTTTGGCAATGGCAGACTTAGTAGGTTGTAGTAAACGAATTTGTCTTTTATGTTCTTTTAATTTCGTATCTATAGTTCTACCAGTTTCGCCAATATATACCTTGCCACAGGTGCATGGAATTTGGTACACTCCACAAGTATTGTAAGGTATTTTGTCTTTTATAGGATTCAACAAATTTTTAATCTTAGTAGTAGTATTATAAGCTACTTTTATCTTATGTTATTCTTCCAATTTTGTCACTTATGTTGGAAACAAAAGGTAGAATAACAAAGTTTTGGTTAATAGTTGAATCCTCTGTTAAAGTAGGTCTTGTCTTTGGTCTAAGAAACTTTTTAATTTGTTCTTTATTAAAACCATTTTTTATAAAAACTTTTTTAAGGTGTTCTAATTCTTCTTGTAATTTATCTTGGTGACAAATTATTGTTGCACGATTATATAATGTGCGAATCGTCCCAAGTTTCTGAGCTGGGTGATGATGAGAATTTGTGTTTATGTATTGATCTGTATGTGTTGGTTTTCGATAGACTGAATGTATTAAAGTACCATCTGATTTTCTTTCTATTTTTACATCAAGAAAAGGTAAGGTACCATTAATTTCTTTTTCAATACTAAATTTTATGATTGGATGTCGATTGTTAAGGTATTGAAGAAACATTTGTAGTTCATCTACACCATGAGACCAAATAGCAAAAACCTCATCTACATATCTTAGCCATAATTTTGGTTTTTTTGAGACAGATTTTAAGGCTTCTTTTTCAAAATATTCCATATAATAATTAGCAATAGATGAAGAAATTGGCGATCCCATTGCTACACCATCTATCTGTTTGTAGTATTCATCATTAAACAAAATGAATGATGTTGTCAAACAATTTCAAATAACTTGATGGTATTATTATCAAACTGTCGTTGTAAAAGTTGTAAAGTATCAAGTATTGGTACTTCAGTGAACAACGATGAAACATCAAAACTAACCATTAAATCATTTGAAGAAAATTTCTGTTTACTAATTACTTCAATAAAATGTTGTGTGTTCTTTATAAATGAATTACTCAAGCCAATATAAGGTTTCAGTATAGCATTTAAATACTTAGATAGTTCATAAGTTGTCGATCCAATACAGCTAATAATTGGTCAAAGAGGTGTATTTGGCTTATGTATTTTTGGTAATCCATAGAACCTTGGAATAAGAGGATCTTGTGGAGTTAGTTTCTTTATGGTTTCCGTTGATAAATTACTTTCTTTTAATAACTTATGAACTATCTAAGTATTTAAATGCTATACTGAAACCTTATATTGGCTTGAGTAATTCATTTATAAAGAACACACAATATTTTATTGAAATAATTAGTAAACAGAAATTATCTTCAAATGATTTAATGGTTAGTTTTGATGTTTCCTCGTTGTTCACTAAAGTACCAATATTTGATACTTTACAACTTTTACAACGACAGTTTGATAATAATACCATCAAGTTATTCGAACATTGTTTGACAACATCATTCTTTTTGTTTAATGTTGAATACTACAAACAGATAGATGGTGTAGCAATGGGATCGCCAATTTCTCCATCTATTGCTAATTATTATATAGAATATTTTGAAGAAGAAGCCTTAAAATCTGCCTCAAAAAAAAACAAAATTATGGCTAAGATATGTAGATGATGTTTTTGCTATTTGGTCTCATGGTTTAGATGAAGTACAAATTGTTCCAAACATAAAATTTAGTATTGAAAAAGAAATTAATGGTACCTTACCTTTTCTTGATGTAAAAATAAAAAGAAAATCAGATGGTACTTTAATACATTCAGTTTATCGAAAACCAACACATACAGATCAATACATAAACGCAAATTCTCATCATGACCCAGCTCAGAAACTTGGGATGATTGGCACATTATATAATCGTGCAACAATAATTTGTCACCAAGATAAATTACAAGAAGAATTAGAACACCTTAAGAAAGTTTTTATAAGACATGGTTTTAATAAAAAACAAATTAAAAAGTTTCTTAGACCAAAGACAAGACCTACTTTAACAGAGGATTCAACTATTAACCAAAACTTTGTTATTCTACCTTTTGTTTCCAACATAAGTGACAAAATTGGAAGAATACTAAGTAAACATGAGATAAAAGTAGCTTATAATACTACTACTAAGATTAAAAATTTGTTGAATCCTATAAAAGACAAAATACCTTACAATACCTGTGGAGTGTACCAAGTCCCATGCACCTGTGGTAAGGTATATATTGGCGAAACTGGTAGAACTATAGATACGAGGTTAAAAAAACATAAAAGACATCTTCGTTTACTACAACCTACTAAGTCTGCCATTGCCGAACATGCATTGACACTCTTCATGATATAAACTTTGAGAAAACTAAAACAATTTCTAAAACAAAGAACTGGAAATCAAGAAAGATTAGAGAAGCTATTGAACTTATCAAACATCCTAACAATTTCAATAGAGACAGTGGTTACGAACTGTCTGACACATCGTTATCTGTTATTTCTTAATCTTAATTTGTCCACCATTGACACTTAAGCTACGTCTAGAGTTTTTATGGTGGTTTTTCTTTAGACCTTCGAGGAAATGCTGTAGCTAAATAACTTGCGCTTATTATCTAGTTCCCTTATAGTTATTGTTTTTAGTTACCTTAGTTTTTACAATTGTCAAATTAATTTAAATTTGCCTGGCGAAGAACTTAAACCAAGTTCAAAAGCTCGCATTTATATTATAAATAAATAATACACCATTTACCCTAAAAATATTTTAATATATAATGTTTATTTTATTATACAAATCTCTAACTGTCAAGAATGAAAAGTGTCACGGAGAAACGCATAGTAAAGAAAGGTTGGCAGTTTTACTTGCAGCTAACTTGGACAACTCTAAGAAGACCACAGAACTATTCAATTGCCATCACAAAACACTGACATGAAAAAGCAACACCAAAGTATTCTTCTATTTTTGGACAACTGCACTGTCCACAACAATGTCACGACTTTATCTAATGCACAACTTCATATCTCTTACGCGAACACTACTTCCAAACTACAATCACTAGACCAAGGAATTATTTATAGTTTCAAGACACTCTACCGTAACGAAATTGTGTGTTAGATTCTCTCAATAAAAAACTGAGACTGTCAACATAACGGTTTTGTTGAATATTTTACTGATAGACGAAGCATGAAAAGCTGTAGCTCCACAAACAATTGCAACTATTTCAAAAAATCGTTTTGTAAAGAATGCTGAAGGCGACGTCAAATATGGTGTAAGTTTAGACGAGGATGTGCAAGTATTGCTGTCCGGACCAAAACAAAGAAGAAGACGACAACGACGACAATTCGGAGTTTTTGCGAGCAATGACTGTCAAGGAAGTAAGAACGTCATTTGAGACAATACAAAACTTCAACCCCACATTGATGAAGCAGCTTTTCAAGCACTTTTCATGCTTAAAAAACCATTTAAAAAAACAACACAGCGGTGATAACCACCGCTAAAAAACATGGTCCCATATTTCTTGTCAAATAATTTTTGTATAAAATAATCTTTATAAAAAACAACTCTAAGACCAATTTGCTATTTAGAAATTACAACAGAAAACTATACGCTCGTCACGTAATACGTAAAAACACCGATAAGAGTCAAGGTCCGACGGGTCGACCGGCCTCTGTCCCTTTACGCGGTGAGATAAGATAAAATAAAACGAGTTCACACAGATAAATCTAAAACCAAATAGCCATAAAACCGATTCTCTTCAAATATACAAAACAAGGTAAAACATGGAAGACATTCTTATAGAAATTAGGGCAAACTAAATATTTAGGACGATAACAAAATGACAATGTAGGAGAAGGAAAACAGAATATCATACAAACTGTACACATTACAGTCGGAGAAACCAAGATAGATGTACAATTAATGCACAAGAAAAGAAAATTGAATGGCTAGAAAGAGAACTAAGAAAGAGAAATCTACTAATTTTGGGTATAGAAGAAACCAAAAACGAGAACCAGGTAGCAACAGAAAATAAAAAAAGTCATAAATAAAATAGGAGTCGAAATCGAACCGCAGGAAGACATAACGAATATTAAAACAATAGAGAAAATAAAAGGCAATAAAGAAAGACCAATAATGATAGAAATAAGAGGTTCGAAATAATCAAGTCTACCAAAAATCTGGAAAACACAAAATCTACTATCTTAAAGAAGTATTGCGGCAAAAAAATAACTAGTAAAACACATGAAAGATGCAAGAGAATGGCGATAAAGCAAATATATAACAAAGTTGTTATAAACGATATACAGTTGCTTTTTTTCTCTTCTTAGAGCCTTCGATTAGGTGTGGAATTTTTGTTTAATTAAACAACCGTAGTTGTAATTACGGCGACGTTTCGTGGTCTTTGATGTGACCACTTCATCAGGCCAAATCTTTATTAAAAAAGTTAAATTTAGTATTTTATACCCGTACATTTACATGCATAAAAACTTAAAATATACAATGTATAACTTACCACTAAATTATCGATTGTCTTTGTCCTAACATTTAAAATACAATTAGAATACTTAAAAACTCCAGTTGAATTTACATTAAAATAATCAGTCACTTAATTAAAATTTAATTTACAATTTTTGTGGTGTAACCATCGAAATGTATAAATGTGTCTATAAATGTATGAAGATATGATTATATGTTTGTGATACCCAATCTGTTTTTAATAAATAAATAGTTGCATTCAATAAATGGTTGGATTCAATAATATGTATTAACATTCACTTAAAAATTAGAGACATCATAAATTCTTGTTTATTTGTAGATTTAAGTCGGATCATATTTGTATTTTATTTTACTTATCAGATATTTATATATGATACTTAGATTTTGTGAATCTGTTTTGAAATTTACATTGTTGTTGAGTTTGTTAATCCATATCATTTCAGAAATGAATCTTTTGTTCAGATTCGTTTCTAAATCTAATATCACAGGATTATTTAAGTCGAAGTTGTGTGACATTAATTTATGATGGGTTGACAGGCCTGTATTATCTAATTTTTTTTGACAATCATATTCGTGATTTTTTATTCTATTTTTAATTTTTGTTTGGTTTGACCTATGTAATATTTGTCACAATTAATACAGTTTATTTTATATACCAGATTCGATTTTTCAAGTGTTGGAGTCTTGTCTTTAAGTGGGGTGTAAAATTGTTGCAAATAGTGTTTTTGTTATAAAGAACTATTTTTATTTGATCGTGTTTTAGGATATTTATAATTTTGTGACTTAATCCTGGAACGTTTATTAATTTCGTATAACGTCTGTCAATAGTATTATTATTATGTAAAGTGTGTATTATTGTTGTGTTATTTTGATCAAAATTGTTTTGCAATATCTTTTTATAATATATTTAGGATAGTTGTTATTGATCAATATTGTCCGGACGATTTCTAGATTTTTTTTATGATATTCAGGACTACTTAGTTTTATAATTTTGTCTTTTATTGATTTTATTATATTTATCTTTTGATTATAAGGATGTTTTGATAAATAATTTATAATCCCGTTGGACGCCGTAGTTTTTGTACCAATCTGTAGTAATTTTGTGTTGATGTTTTTATCATGTATTAGTAAAATCTCCAAAAAGGAATTTGATTGTTTGTTTCTAATTCGTGTGTAAATTGCAAGTGTGTATTGTAGCTATTGAAAATACTTAAAGTATGATAGACTAAAGATTTGGGTATGCAAGTAATGATGTCATCTACATACGAGTATAAGAAGGTAGGTGATACTCTTAAGTTTTTTATTACATATGATAATAAATCATGCATGACTAAATTAGCAAATATTGGAGAAGCTGGTTGTCCCATGGCCGTTCCAAATTTTTGTTTGTAATGATCATTATTATACGAGAAAAAACTATTGTTAAATAAAAATTCAATAATATGTATCATTTCATTCACATTAAGTGTCGTATAATCTGAAATAACCGTCCAGTATTTTTGGATTACGTTTATTGTTAATTCTTTGGAAATGTTAGTAAATAAGGACTTAACATCGAAGGAAATTAATACGTAATCTTGCGGTACCGTTGTATCTTGAAGGTTGTGAATTAGTTGTAATGAATTTTTTACATTATATTGAAAAATATGAGAAATATTGTTAATGATATTACTTACAAAATTGGAAAGTTCATAAGTTGGATTGCCTATGCACGATATAATTGGTCTTATAGAATAATCACTTTTGTGTGTTTTAATTAAACCGTATAATTTTGAGTTTGTACCTGTATATGTTGTTAGTTTTTTTAATGTAGTTAAGTCAATGTGTCCTTTTTTAAATAAGTCTTTCACAATGTTGTTATTTTTTCGTTGTATTATGTTGATAGGATCATAATTGATTTTTTCATATATGTTGTCGTTATTTAATAGACTTTGTATTTTAGTATGATAATCTATTTGGTTAATCAAAACAGTAGCGTTACCTTTATCTGATTTTGTAACATAAAGGTTTTTGTTTTTAAATAAAAATTGTTTAGTGGATATGTATAATTTGTTAATAAAGTGGTCATGATGATTATTAGAGCTTTTATTTTGTTGTTTCTGAAAGTTTGTTATAATATTAACTAAATTACTTCTCAGGAAATCTTTGTGTTCTATTGAATGATATGTTAAAATTGTTTCACAATCTTTAATTAAATTTGTAATCGGTAAACGGTTCCGTTCATATTTAAAAACAAATTTCGGAGACAGTGACAAAAATTGTTTAACTTGTTTAGGGATACTTATGTTACTTAAATTATGTATGCACTTATCCGTGTTAATGTCCGTGTTGTAATTTTGTTTGATGGATAATTTGTTAAATTTTTTTTGTAATTGAATGTCATTATTTTTTAATCTGTTTCTTAATTTTTTATTGATTATCAATTTAAGGATGTTGAAATCTACAATATTTAGTGTTTTCTGTAAATAACTGATATTCCGGTGTAATTCTTTTTGAAGGTTGTTAATTTTCCAATAAGTAACTTTAATTTCAATTTTTAAGATAGAAAATTTAAATTTATCTAATAGTTTAAATAATTTATTGTTATAAGGTGTTTTTCTGTTTGTATGAGATACGTGCATTTAAAAATAGTTGTATATGAGATGGAATTAAGTGTTCTAGCTTACATTTGCGTAAAAAGTTTCTTCTACTTTTTAGATTCGCTATTTTAATGGTTGTTTTTTCGATTTCTTTTATGATGTTCCAAGTATCAAAATTGTACTTTGTTTTAATGTTGTTGTGCCATGAGGTTCTTCTTGGGCTGTCTTGAAAATTAGTCATTATTTTGAAGGAATGTTGTTTACGTTGAATTTCGTATTACCACCTATAAATTAGATCTTCAGTTGCTTTTTTTCTCTTCTTAGAGCCTTCGATTAGGTGTGGAATTTTTGTTTAATTAAACAACCGTAGTTGTAATTACGGCGACGTTTCGTGGTCTTTGATGTGACCACTTCATCAGGCCAAATCTTTATTAAAAAAGTTAAATTTAGTATTTTATACCCGTACATTTACATGCATAAAAACTTAAAATATACAATGTATAACTTACCACTAAATTATCGATTGTCTTTGTCCTAACATTTAAAATACAATTAGAATACTTAAAAACTCCAGTTGAATTTACATTAAAATAATCAGTCACTTAATTAAAATTTAATTTACAATTTTTGTGGTGTAACCATCGAAATGTATAAATGTGTCTATAAATGTATGAAGATATGATTATATGTTTGTGATACCCAATCTGTTTTTAATAAATAAATAGTTGCATTCAATAAATGGTTGGATTCAATAATATGTATTAACATTCACTTAAAAATTAGAGACATCATAAATTCTTGTTTATTTGTAGATTTAAGTCGGATCATATTTGTATTTTATTTTACTTATCAGATATTTATATATGATACTTAGATTTTGTGAATCTGTTTTGAAATTTACATTGTTGTTGAGTTTGTTAATCCATATCATTTCAGAAATGAATCTTTTGTTCAGATTCGTTTCTAAATCTAATATCACAGGATTATTTAAGTCGAAGTTGTGTGACATTAATTTATGATGGGTTGACAGGCCTGTATTATCTAATTTTTTTTGACAATCATATTCGTGATTTTTTATTCTATTTTTAATTTTTGTTTGGTTTGACCTATGTAATATTTGTCACAATTAATACAGTTTATTTTATATACCAGATTCGATTTTTCAAGTGTTGGAGTCTTGTCTTTAAGTGGGGTGTAAAAATTGTTGCAAATAGTGTTTTTGTTATAAAGAACTATTTTTATTTGATCGTGTTTTAGGATATTTATAATTTTGTGACTTAATCCTGGAACGTTTATTAATTTCGTATAACGTCTGTCAATAGTATTATTATTATGTAAAGTGTGTATTATTGTTGTGTTATTTTGATCAAAATTGTTTTGCAATATCTTTTTATAATATATTTAGGATAGTTGTTATTGATCAATATTGTCCGGACGATTTCTAGATTTTTTTTATGATATTCAGGACTACTTAGTTTTATAATTTTGTCTTTTATTGATTTTATTATATTTATCTTTTGATTATAAGGATGTTTTGATAAATAATTTATAATCCTGTTGGACGCCGGAGGGTTTTTGTACCAATCTGTAGTAATTTTGTGTTGATGTTTTTTATCATGTATTAGTAAAATCTCCAAAAAAGGAATTTGATTGTTTGTTTCTAATTCGTGTGTAAATTGCAAGTGTGTATTGTAGCTATTGAAAATACTTAAAGTATGATAGACTAAAGATTTGGGTATGCAAGTAATGATGTCATCTACATACGAGTATAAGAAGGTAGGTGATACTCTTAAGTTTTTTATTACATATGATAATAAATCATGCATGACTAAATTAGCAAATATTGGAGAAGCTGGTTGTCCCATGGCCGTTCCAAATTTTTGTTTGTAATGATCATTATTATACGAGAAAAAACTATTGTTAAATAAAAATTCAATAATATGTATCATTTCATTCACATTAAGTGTCGTATAATCTGAAATAACCGTCCAGTATTTTTGGATTACGTTTATTGTTAATTCTTTGGAAATGTTAGTAAATAAGGACTTAACATCGAAGGAAATTAATACGTAATCTTGCGGTACCGTTGTATCTTGAAGGTTGTGAATTAGTTGTAATGAATTTTTACATTATATTGAAAAATATGAGAAATATTGTTAATGATATTACTTACAAAATTGGAAAGTTCATAAGTTGGATTGCCTATGCACGATATAATTGGTCTTATAGAATAATCACTTTTGTGTGTTTTAATTAAACCGTATAATTTTGAGTTTGTACCTGTATATGTTGTTAGTTTTTAATGTAGTTAAGTCAATGTGTCCTTTTTTAAATAAGTCTTTCACAATGTTGTTATTTTTTCGTTGTATTATGTTGATAGGATCATAATTGATTTTTTCATATATGTTGTCGTTATTTAATAGACTTTGTATTTTAGTATGATAATCTATTTGGTTAATCAAAACAGTAGCGTTACCTTTATCTGATTTTGTAACATAAAGGTTTTTGTTTTTAAATAAAAATTGTTTAGTGGATATGTATAATTTGTTAATAAAGTGGTCATGATGATTATTAGAGCTTTTATTTTGTTGTTTCTGAAAGTTTGTTATAATATTAACTAAATTACTTCTCAGGAAATCTTTGTGTTCTATTGAATGATATGTTAAAATTGTTTCACAATCTTTAATTAAATTTGTAATCGGTAAACGGTTCCGTTCATATTTAAAAACAAATTTCGGAGACAGTGACAAAAATTGTTTAACTTGTTTAGGGATACTTATGTTACTTAAATTATGTATGCACTTATCCGTGTTAATGTCCGTGTTGTAATTTTGTTTGATGGATAATTTGTTAAATTTTTTTTGTAATTGAATGTCATTATTTTTTAATCTGTTTCTTAATTTTTTATTGATTATCAATTTAAGGATGTTGAAATCTACAATATTTAGTGTTTTCTGTAAATAACTGATATTCCGGTGTAATTCTTTTTGAAGGTTGTTAATTTTCCAATAAGTAACTTTAATTTCAATTTTTAAGATAGAAAATTTAAATTTATCTAATAGTTTAAATAATTTATTGTTATAAGGTGTTTTTTCTGTTTGTATGAGATACGTGCATTTAAAAAATAGTTGTATATGAGATGGAATTAAGTGTTCTAGCTTACATTTGCGTAAAAAGTTTCTTCTACTTTTTAGATTCGCTATTTTAATGGTTGTTTTTTCGATTTCTTTTATGATGTTCCAAGTATCAAAATTGTACTTTGTTTTAATGTTGTTGTGCCATGAGGTTCTTCTTGGGCTGTCTTGAAAATTAGTCATTATTTTGAAGGAATGTTGTTTACGTTGAATTTCGTATTACCACCTATAAATTAGATCTTCAGTTGCTTTTTTTCTCTTCTTAGAGCCTTCGATTAGGTGTGGAATTTTTGTTTAATTAAACAACCGTAGTTGTAATTACGGCGACGTTTCGTGGTCTTTGATGTGACCACTTCATCAGGCCAAATCTTTATTAAAAAAGTTAAATTTAGTATTTTATACCCGTACATTTACATGCATAAAAACTTAAAATATACAATGTATAACTTACCACTAAATTATCGATTGTCTTTGTCCTAACATTTAAAATACAATTAGAATACTTAAAAACTCCAGTTGAATTTACATTAAAATAATCAGTCACTTAATTAAAATTTAATTTACAATTTTTGTGGTGTAACCATCGAAATGTATAAATGTGTCTATAAATGTATGAAGATATGATTATATGTTTGTGATACCCAATCTGTTTTTAATAAATAAATAGTTGCATTCAATAAATGGTTGGATTCAATAATATGTATTAACATTCACTTAAAAATTAGAGACATCATAAATTCTTGTTTATTTGTAGATTTAAGTCGGATCATATTTGTATTTTATTTTACTTATCAGATATTTATATATGATACTTAGATTTTGTGAATCTGTTTTGAAATTTACATTGTTGTTGAGTTTGTTAATCCATATCATTTCAGAAATGAATCTTTTGTTCAGATTCGTTTCTAAATCTAATATCACAGGATTATTTAAGTCGAAGTTGTGTGACATTAATTTATGATGGGTTGACAGGCCTGTATTATCTAATTTTTTTTGACAATCATATTCGTGATTTTTTATTCTATTTTTAATTTTTGTTTGGTTTGACCTATGTAATATTTGTCACAATTAATACAGTTTATTTTATATACCAGATTCGATTTTTCAAGTGTTGGAGTCTTGTCTTTAAGTGGGGTGTAAAAATTGTTGCAAATAGTGTTTTTGTTATAAAGAACTATTTTTATTTGATCGTGTTTTAGGATATTTATAATTTTGTGACTTAATCCTGGAACGTTTATTAATTTCGTATAACGTCTGTCAATAGTATTATTATTATGTAAAGTGTGTATTATTGTTGTGTTATTTTGATCAAAATTGTTTTGCAATATCTTTTTTATAATATATTTAGGATAGTTGTTATTGATCAATATTGTCCGGACGATTTCTAGATTTTTTTTATGATATTCAGGACTACTTAGTTTTATAATTTTGTCTTTTATTGATTTTATTATATTTATCTTTTGATTATAAGGATGTTTTGATAAATAATTTATAATCCTGTTGGACGCCGTAGTTTTTTTGTACCAATCTGTAGTAATTTTGTGTTGATGTTTTTTATCATGTATTAGTAAAATCTCCAAAAAAGGAATTTGATTGTTTGTTTCTAATTCGTGTGTAAATTGCAAGTGTGTATTGTAGCTATTGAAAATACTTAAAGTATGATAGACTAAAGATTTGGGTATGCAAGTAATGATGTCATCTACATACGAGTATAAGAAGGTAGGTGATACTCTTAAGTTTTTTATTACATATGATAATAAATCATGCATGACTAAATTAGCAAATATTGGAGAAGCTGGTTGTCCCATGGCCGTTCCAAATTTTTGTTTGTAATGATCATTATTATACGAGAAAAAACTATTGTTAAATAAAAATTCAATAATATGTATCATTTCATTCACATTAAGTGTCGTATAATCTGAAATAAATGCCCAGTATTTTTGGATTACGTTTATTGTTAATTCTTTGGAAATGTTAGTAAATAAGGACTTAACATCGAAGGAAATTAATACGTAATCTTGCGGTACCGTTGTATCTTGAAGGTTGTGAATTAGTTGTGATGAACGTTTTACATTATATTGAAAAATATGAGAAATATTGTTAATGATATTACTTACAAAATTGGAAAGTTCATAAGTTGGATTGCCTATGCACGATATAATTGGTCTTATAGAATAATCACTTTTGTGTGTTTTAATTAAACCGTATAATTTTGAGTTTGTACCTGTATATGTTGTTAGTTTTTTTAATGTAGTTAAGTCAATGTGTCCTTTTTTAAATAAGTCTTTCACAATGTTGTTATTTTTTCGTTGTATTATGTTGATAGGATCATAATTGATTTTTTCATATATGTTGTCGTTATTTAATAGACTTTGTATTTTAGTATGATAATCTATTTGGTTAATCAAAACAGTAGCGTTACCTTTATCTGATTTTGTAACATAAAGGTTTTTGTTTTTAAATAAAAATTGTTTAGTGGATATGTATAATTTGTTAATAAAGTGGTCATGATGATTATTAGAGCTTTTATTTTGTTGTTTCTGAAAGTTTGTTATAATATTAACTAAATTACTTCTCAGGAAATCTTTGTGTTCTATTGAATGATATGTTAAAATTGTTTCACAATCTTTAATTAAATTTGTAATCGGTAAACGGTTCCGTTCATATTTAAAAACAAATTTCGGAGACAGTGACAAAAATTGTTTAACTTGTTTAGGGATACTTATGTTACTTAAATTATGTATGCACTTATCCGTGTTAATGTCCGTGTTGTAATTTTGTTTGATGGATAATTTGTTAAATTTTTTTTGTAATTGAATGTCATTATTTTTTAATCTGTTTCTTAATTTTTTATTGATTATCAATTTAAGGATGTTGAAATCTACAATATTTAGTGTTTTCTGTAAATAACTGATATTCCGGTGTAATTCTTTTTGAAGGTTGTTAATTTTCCAATAAGTAACTTTAATTTCAATTTTTAAGATAGAAAATTTAAATTTATCTAATAGTTTAAATAATTTATTGTTATAAGGTGTTTTTTCTGTTTGTATGAGATACGT
The DNA here is from genome assembly GCA_035610365.1 of Aquatica leii. Taxonomy (NCBI): domain Eukaryota; kingdom Metazoa; phylum Arthropoda; class Insecta; order Coleoptera; family Lampyridae; genus Aquatica; species Aquatica leii. The sequence goes on from CM069439.1 coordinate 33,533,809, forward strand.
GCATTTAAAAAATAGTTGTATATGAGATGGAATTAAGTGTTCTAGCTTACATTTGCGTAAAAAGTTTCTTCTACTTTTTAGATTCGCTATTTTAATGGTTGTTTTTTCGATTTCTTTTTATGATGTTCCAAGTATCAAAATTGTACTTTGTTTTAATGTTGTTGTGCCATGAGGTTCTTCTTGGGCTGTCTTGAAAATTAGTCATTATTTTGAAGGAATGTTGTTTACGTTGAATTTCGTATTACCACCTATAAATTAGATCTTCAGTTGCTTTTTTTCTCTTCTTAGAGCCTTCGATTAGGTGTGGAATTTTTGTTTAATTAAACAACCGTAGTTGTAATTACGGCGACGTTTCGTGGTCTTTGATGTGACCACTTCATCAGGCCAAATCTTTATTAAAAAAGTTAAATTTAGTATTTTATACCCGTACATTTACATGCATAAAAACTTAAAATATACAATGTATAACTTACCACTAAATTATCGATTGTCTTTGTCCTAACATTTAAAATACAATTAGAATACTTAAAAACTCCAGTTGAATTTACATTAAAATAATCAGTCACTTAATTAAAATTTAATTTACAATTTTTGTGGTGTAACCATCGAAATGTATAAATGTGTCTATAAATGTATGAAGATATGATTATATGTTTGTGATACCCAATCTGTTTTTAATAAATAAATAGTTGCATTCAATAAATGGTTGGATTCAATAATATGTATTAACATTCACTTAAAAATTAGAGACATCATAAATTCTTGTTTATTTGTAGATTTAAGTCGGATCATATTTGTATTTTATTTTACTTATCAGATATTTATATATGATACTTAGATTTTGTGAATCTGTTTTGAAATTTACATTGTTGTTGAGTTTGTTAATCCATATCATTTCAGAAATGAATCTTTTGTTCAGATTCGTTTCTAAATCTAATATCACAGGATTATTTAAGTCGAAGTTGTGTGACATTAATTTATGATGGGTTGACAGGCCTGTATTATCTAATTTTTTTTGACAATCATATTCGTGATTTTTATTCTATTTTTAATTTTGTTTGGTTTGACCTATGTAATATTTGTCACAATTAATACAGTTTATTTTATATACCAGATTCGATTTTTCAAGTGTTGGAGTCTTGTCTTTAAGTGGGGTGTAAAAATTGTTGCAAATAGTGTTTTTGTTATAAAGAACTATTTTTATTTGATCGTGTTTTAGGATATTTATAATTTTGTGACTTAATCCTGGAACGTTTATTAATTTCGTATAACGTCTGTCAATAGTATTATTATTATGTAAAGTGTGTATTATTGTTGTGTTATTTTGATCAAAATTGTTTTGCAATATCTTTTTATAATATATTTAGGATAGTTGTTATTGATCAATATTGTCCGGACGATTTCTAGATTTTTTATGATATTCAGGACTACTTAGTTTTATAATTTTGTCTTTTATTGATTTTATTATATTTATCTTTTGATTATAAGGATGTTTTGATAAATAATTTATAATCCTGTTGGACGCCGTAGTTTTTTTGTACCAATCTGTAGTAATTTTGTGTTGATGTTTTTATCATGTATTAGTAAAATGTGCAAAGAAGGAATTTGATTGTTTGTTTCTAATTCGTGTGTAAATTGCAAGTGTGTATTGTAGCTATTGAAAATACTTAAAGTATGATAGACTAAAGATTTGGGTATGCAAGTAATGATGTCATCTACATACGAGTATAAGAAGGTAGGTGATACTCTTAAGTTTTTATTACATATGATAATAAATCATGCATGACTAAATTAGCAAATATTGGAGAAGCTGGTTGTCCCATGGCCGTTCCAAATTTTTGTTTGTAATGATCATTATTATACGAGAAAAAACTATTGTTAAATAAAAATTCAATAATATGTATCATTTCATTCACATTAAGTGTCGTATAATCTGAAATAACCGTCCAGTATTTTTGGATTACGTTTATTGTTAATTCTTTGGAAATGTTAGTAAATAAGGACTTAACATCGAAGGAAATTAATACGTAATCTTGCGGTACCGTTGTATCTTGAAGGTTGTGAATTAGTTGTAATGAATTTTTACATTATATTGAAAAATATGAGAAATATTGTTAATGATATTAGTTACAAAATTGGAAAGTTCATAAGTTGGATTGCCTATGCACGATATAATTGGTCTTATAGAATAATCACTTTTGTGTGTTTTAATTAAACCGTATAATTTTGACTTTGTACCTGTATATGTTGTTAGTTTTTTAATTTAGTTAAGTCAATGTGTCTTTTTTTAAATAAGTCTTTCACAATGTTGTTATTTTTTCGTTGTATTATGTTGATAGGATCATAATTGATTTTTTCATATATGTTGTCGTTATTTAATAGACTTTGTATTTTAGTATGATAATCTATTTGGTTAATCAAAACAGTAGCGTTACCTTTATCTGATTTTGTAACATAAAGGTTTTGTTTTTAAATAAAAATTGTTTAGTGGATATGTATAATTTGTTAATAAAGTGGTCATGATGATTATTAGAGCTTTTATTTTGTTGTTTCTGAAAGTTTGTTATAATATTAACTAAATTACTTCTCAGGAAATCTTTGTGTTCTATTGAATGATATGTTAAAATTGTTTCACAATCTTTAATTAAATTTGTAATCGGTAAACGGTTCCGTTCATATTTAAAAACAAATTTCGGAGACAGTGACAAAAATTGTTTAACTTGTTTAGGGATACTTATGTTACTTAAATTATGTATGCACTTATCCGTGTTAATGTCCGTGTTGTAATTTTGTTTGATGGATAATTTGTTAAATTTTTTGTAATTGAATGTCATTATTTTTAATCTGTTTCTTAATTTTTATTGATTATCAATTTAAGGATGTTGAAATCTACAATATTTAGTGTTTTCTGTAAATAACTGATATTCCGGTGTAATTCTTTTTGAAGGTTGTTAATTTTCCAATAAGTAACTTTAATTTCAATTTTTAAGATAGAAAATTTAAATTTATCTAATAGTTTAAATAATTTATTGTTATAAGGTGTTTTTTCTGTTTGTATGAGATACGTGCATTTAAAAAATAGTTGTATATGAGATGGAATTAAGTGTTCTAGCTTACATTTGCGTAAAAAGTTTCTTCTACTTTTTAGATTCGCTATTTTAATGGTTGTTTTTTCGATTTCTTTTATGATGTTCCAAGTATCAAAATTGTACTTTGTTTTAATGTTGTTGTGCCATGAGGTTCTTCTTGGGCTGTCTTGAAAATTAGTCATTATTTTGAAGGAATGTTGTTTACGTTGAATTTCGTATTACCACCTATAAATTAGATCTTCAGTTGCTTTTTCTCTTCTTAGAGCCTTCGATTAGGTGTGGAATTTTGTTTAATTAAACAACCGTAGTTGTAATTACGGCGACGTTTCGTGGTCTTTGATGTGACCACTTCATCAGGCCAAATCTTTATTAAAAAAGTTAAATTTAGTATTTTATACCCGTACATTTACATGCATAAAAACTTAAAATATACAATGTATAACTTACCACTAAATTATCGATTGTCTTTGTCCTAACATTTAAAATACAATTAGAATACTTAAAAACTCCAGTTGAATTTACATTAAAATAATCAGTCACTTAATTAAAATTTAATTTACAATTTTTGTGGTGTAACCATCGAAATGTATAAATGTGTCTATAAATGTATGAAGATATGATTATATGTTTGTGATACCCAATCTGTTTTTAATAAATAAATAGTTGCATTCAATAAATGGTTGGATTCAATAATATGTATTAACATTCACTTAAAAATTAGAGACATCATAAATTCTTGTTTATTTGTAGATTTAAGTCGGATCATATTTGTATTTTATTTTACTTATCAGATATTTATATATGATACTTAGATTTTGTGAATCTGTTTTGAAATTTACATTGTTGTTGAGTTTGTTAATCCATATCATTTCAGAATCTTATTCTATAAGACCAATTATATCGTGCATAGGCAATCCAACTTATGAACTTTCCAATTTTGTAAGTAATATCATTAACAATATTTCTCATATTTTTCAATATAATGTAAAAAATTCATTACAACTAATTCACAACCTTCAAGATACAACGGTACCGCAAGATTACGTATTAATTTCCTTCGATGTTAAGTCCTTATTTACTAACATTTCCAAAGAATTAACAATAAACGTAATCCAAAAATACTGGACGGTTATTTCAGATTATACGACACTTAATGTGAATGAAATGATACATATTATTGAATTTTTATTTAACAATAGTTTTTTCTCGTATAATAATGATCATTACAAACAAAAATTTGGAACGGCCATGGGACAACCAGCTTCTCCAATATTTGCTAATTTAGTCATGCATGATTTATTATCATATGTAATAAAAACTTAAGAGTATCACCTACCTTCTTATACTCGTATGTAGATGACATCATTACTTGCATACCCAAATCTTTAGTCTATCATACTTTAAGTATTTTCAATAGCTACAATACACACTTGCAATTTACACACGAATTAGAAACAAACAATCAAATTCCTTTTTTGGAGATTTTACTAATACCTCATAGAAAACATCGACACAAAATTACTACAGATTGGTACAAAAACTGCGGCGTGCAACAGGATTATAAATTATTTATCAAAACATCCTTATAATCAAAAGATAAATATAATAAACTCAATAAAAGACAAAATTATAAAACTAAGTAGTCCTGAATATCATAAAAAAAAATCTAGAAATGGTCCGGACAATACTGATCAATAACAACTATCCTAAATATATTATAAAAAGATATTGCAAAAACAATTTTGATCAAAATAACACAACAATAATACACACTTTACATAATAATAATACTATTGACAGACGTTATACGAAATTAATAAACGTTCCAGGATTAAGTCACAAAATTATAAATATCCTAAAACACGATCAAATAAAAATAGTTCTTTATAACAAAAACACTATTTGCAACAATTTTTACACCCCACTTAAAGACAAGACTCCAACACTTGAAAAATCGAATCTGGTATATAAAATAAACTGTATTAATTGTGACAAATATTACATAGGTCAAAACCAAACAAAAATTAAAAATAGAATAAAAAATCACGAATATGATTGTCAAAAAAAATTAGATAATACAGGCCTGTCAACCCATCATAAATTAATGTCACACAACTTCGACTTAAATAATCCTGTGATATTAGATTTAGAAACGAATCTGAACAAAAGATTCATTTCTGAAATGATATGGATTAACAAACTCAACAACAATGTAAATTTCAAAACAGATTCACAAAATCTAAGTATCATATATAAATATCTGATAAGTAAAATAAAATACAAATATGATCCGACTTAAATCTACAAATAAACAAGAATTTATGATGTCTCTAATTTTTAAGTGAATGTTAATACATATTATTGAATCCAACCATTTATTGAATGCAACTATTTATTTATTAAAAACAGATTGGGTATCACAAACATATAATCATATCTTCATACATTTATAGACACATTTATACATTTCGATGGTTACACCACAAAAATTGTAAATTAAATTTTAATTAAGTGACTGATTATTTTAATGTAAATTCAACTGGAGTTTTTAAGTATTCTAATTGTATTTTAAATGTTAGGACAAAGACAATCGATAATTTAGTGGTAAGTTATACATTGTATATTTTAAGTTTTTATGCATGTAAATGTACGGGTATAAAATACTAAATTTAACTTTTTTAATAAAGATTTGGCCTGATGAAGTGGTCACATCAAAGACCACGAAACGTCGCCGTAATTACAACTACGGTTGTTTAATTAAACAAAAATTCCACACCTAATCGAAGGCTCTAAGAAGAGAAAAAAAGCAACTGAAGATCTAATTTATAGGTGGTAATACGAAATTCAACATAAACGATATAGTACATTCCCTGGAAGAATTAGAAAACCACGAAATCCAAGAACAAAGTGAAAGCAACACAAAACCAAAAAAACCCCGATTGGTAAAGAGGTGGGGAAAAATCAAGCGATAGAACTCTTACAAAAGGATACTTAAGAAAGGAAGAAATGATAAAAATTAGAAAAAAACTAATCCAGCACCAACATTTAACTAAAAAGGACAATCTAACGACACAGTGAAAAAGTAGTAAATACAACTAGAAAAAAAAAATAAACAGTAAAACAAGAAAAACACATCAAAATAGGTACAATGAATGTTCAAACACTGCCAAAGACAGGCGAAATGGAAAAAATAGCAAAAGAGCTAGAAACATAGAATATAGACATAACAACCATACAAGAAACGAGATGGGAAGGATCAGGGGAAATAACTAAAGACAAATACACGTTTCTATACAGCGGCAAGAAAAAACAAAGAACAACCGTATACTGTATACTAACTATATCTTTTTACATAAAAAAGAAGTTAGTAAAGAAAAATGGTGAGGATGGAATCGAGGCAGAACTTCTGGAACATGGGGACAGGCGTTGCACAAACATACATATGTACGTTCTAATAAAACAGATATGAAAACAACATAAAATACCAAGAGAGTGAAACATCGGAATAAGTCGGTTGATACATAAAAAAGGACACAGAGAACAATGCGAGAATTACCGGACAATAACCCTATTGAACCGTTTCTAAAATTCTGGGAAACTTAATAAACAAGAGGTTAAAACTACAAGCAGAAGAAATACTCAGGTACTATCAGAACGGTTTCAGACCATGTAATGCTATACACATTTTGTAGCAAATATTTCAAAAGACAAGAAAGTACAACAAGGAATTTATAGATTTTAAGGGCACCTTCGGCTCGATGAATAGAAAAAAATGATGCAGACGATAAACACACTACATGGCAATAAACGAAACAAAAGCGAAAGTAAGATTATAAGAAATAACAACAGAGGAATTTCAAATTAAAAAAGGGGTAAAACCTAGAGACTCAATCTCCCTTATATTATTCAACCTGGTATTGGAAAGTGTATTATGAAACGTAAAACTAGATAAGAAGAACATTATTAGCGTACGCCGATGGACTCACTATAATAGCAAACACAGAAACTAGCACACGCAATAGAAAAAATAGAAGAGAAAGCAAAAACATTTTGGAATGGAACTAAACCAAAACAAAATTAAATATATGACGATATTAAGAAGAGAACATCTCATCAACTTAAAAACTCAAAACATATTTTTGAATCCTTCAACTACCTAGAAACAATGATACACCAATCTGGAAAAGGGCGGATAAAAGTAAAAATCCTGAAGGGAAATCAAGCTTATGATAGAAACAATAATCTACTAAAAAATATAACAATCACTAAAAAAACGAAGATTAAAATATATAAGACATTCATAAGCTCTACAACGACGTACGCTCTAGAAACAACGGTAATTACCAACAAAAGAAGTAGAAGACTTGAAAATAGCGGAAAAAAAAATAATAAGAATCATATTAGGACCAAACATAACAGAAAATGGAGAAAAAATATCAAAGACTAACAAGGAAATTGAAGATGAACTAAGAAGATAAACTATCATAAGATTCATGAAGGCAAAAGAACTCAAATGGGCAGGGCACATTATGAGGAGGATATGTTGAGAAACATGACACAATGAACCCCACTAGGTCCAAGGAGGAATACCCGAAAAAGAATGGAGGAAACTAATAAAGGAAGATTAGAGAGAGGTAAAGAATGGAACAATTAAAAATGGACAAGATGAAAGAAAAAGGTATTATGAAAGAGTTGGATAAGCGAGAGAAGAAGTAGAGAAAATAAGGGAGACAGGAAATAAAAGATAAGATAATAAGAAGAGATAAGGATATACAAAAACAAGAGCAAGAATACGAGAGGGAAAATATAATGAGAGATATACAAATATAGTAATAGATAATATTCCAAGGTACATAAAGTGCAAAAAAAGATTGAGATTGAAAAGAATGGTAGCAAGGTTTAGATGCGGAAATGAAGAGCAAGAGAATAAGTACTGGAAGGAAGATAAAGATAAAAGATGTAGACTATGTGGGGAGGGGTAGGAAAATATAGAGCACATGGTAAAAGAATGTATAGAGCTAAGAGAAGAGGAGAGAGGAAGGTTGGAGATATTGGGAGAAGGAGTGGGATAGATGGAAGAAGTTATAAAAAGGAGAAAAAAACTACAACTAGTGTAATAAATGTGTAGAGAATTGATTAGCGGTGGAGGGTTTAGGATTATTTTTTTTATTTAATTTTTTTTTCTTTTATTATTTATTTTTTTTACTTTCATTTTGTTTTTATTTGTTCTATGTAGTAGGATATTTTTGTGTTTAGTTTGTAATATGAATTCTTTGTCAAAAAAAAAATAATTTATTTAATAAAGGAAGATGCGAGCATTTTGCGAATAACCGAATGGAAACAAAAACGTCAGGAAAGGATGGAATGGAAAACGATAACGTTCAAAGTTAAAACAAACATGGACTCATATACAAAGGAAAGAGGAGCTATCTACCTCATAAATAAGATTTTTAAGACGCTCTGCGTCAGCTATAATCTATGAGATTGAACAGCTTGATGATGATGATAATGACATATATGTATCTTTGTATTTCGAATTATCGAGAGTTGACTGTATTTAGAAAATAAAAGTAACAATAGAAGACAATGTAAATATTAAGTCAACAATGCAGAACGAAACGAAATTACCAATGAGAAAAATTCTAAACATGAGATAGAACAAAAACTCGAAAAACATGTTACAAGAAAATGTGTTGAAATGAGAGATTCATATAATAATATATAAACACAAATAAAAAAAGTATTAAACTGTTAAAATGTTAAATAACCTGGACTTCAACTCGGTGGAACTTGTGTGGGCTGCTTTGAAACAATAATTATGTAGCTTAGAAACGTTAATTTTAGTTTCGGTTGTGTTACGAAACTGTGGTATGACTTTTTTCAACAAATAAAACAAAAAAAGCTGTAAGCCAAGTGTTCATTTATTGATATCTTTAGTAAAGAAAGTCTTTCTGAAAGCTCCATCTCGTGTGACCAAGTTTACGGTACTGATGCTAGTTTGCCTTCATCTTCAGTTGTGACACGATGGGGGTTATCAATGAGTTTGGTCCCTAAAAAGCTCAAATTATAGAAAACGCTCAGAATGTTTTAAATAAGAGGAAAGGTTATTTAAACCTAAGTTTATTTGTACATTGGAAACTAAAGATCTCTTGTTAAAAGACAGTGTTTAAATATTTGAAAGTGTTGTTAGCAAATTAACCGAATTAGAAACCTTTTTTTGTTAACAAACTAACTTTTGTATTGTCAAAAAATTTTAATTTATTGAATGCTAGAGGTTCACATAGTCCTATTTGTAATCCAAATCTAAGTATAACCAACATAACAGGATTATAATTTGCCCCAATAGTACCTACGATGTAGAAAGGAGCTTTTCAGAGTTTAAAAATGTAATATTTGATAAAAGGTGCAAATTTTTTGTCATATTTTTTTTAACGCACACTTGCTTGCATATATTCTTAGTGCATACGTATCTGAAACCTACTTATCATTATTATCAGTACCATTCTTTGCAATTGTAGTTATCGGATGCACGCTGAACACTTTATAAAGGCAATGACTAAATTTGAGTAGGTTACCTAAAACTGTATTGAATTATTACGAAAACTGTTGTACTAGATATCAACGTTAAGTAAAAATGAGGAAAACATTAAAAATGTAAGTTAATTTTCGAAAAGAATATTTTTTTATTTAATACACAAGCTTTTTTAGTAATTTTTAGAAAACAGAACTATTTTGGATTTATTTCCGCGAGTTTGTCTGTATTTTACCAATTTTGCTTAACATTTTTGTGATCTTTTATATACAGTATACGTCGCTTAATAGAATCACATTTGGACTTTGAGTCTTTGATAACAATAACCGAATGATAACGTATTTACAGATGTTTAAATGAGGTAATTTTACATAGTTCAGTCAAATTACTTGAATAAATAAATAACATTACAAAATCAAGCTAAATATGTAAAACAAGTATTTTTAGGGTACAATGATTAGATTTTTGACTCACTATACAAGTGTATTGTGAAAATTCAAACAATTTATTGTTCAGGTATAGAAACAAACCTGAGAAGAAAATTGATAACATAAACCGAAATTATGATTACTATAAACGATGTTTATTTTATGTAGTAGCATACGTCTGGCCCGTTCTATAATAAAGTAATAACATTATCCGTGATCTGTGTGAATAGATGAGATTGTTTTATCAATTGGCTTTTATAAAAAGCTCGTACGTAACTACAACCCGTTATACTTGAAACAATATTATCAGCGTGTAAATGTCTGACAGAAGAGGAAATAAATAAAGTACGAATATAAGACAGCATTATAAAAAATATAAAGAAAATTCAATTGATAAATTATAAGATTGACAAGAAAACATTTTGTTCAAAATCAGATTTTCCGTATAAACTTGTTGTAAGCGGATATATAACCGTTCGAATGTTAAGGGAATGTTACAATAAAGGATTCATTCTAATGGATAATTTGTATAAAATATAACCAAAGGGAACCGTACTACCGTTATGTAAAAAGTATAAAGCAAACTGACAGAGAAATACTGAAATGGTTATCTACAATTTGTCAACATTATTAAATTGAAGAGGATGTTGTTACAGTGCTTGTTGGCAGCATAATAATGAAATTGCAAGCAAATAATAGTATACCGCTTTTTTGATAATGTAGTGTACAAAAAAATTAAAAACAATAATTCAAATTATTTCAATTTTAATTAAAATTTCTAGTTGGTTTAAATTATGTTATTTTGTGAGTAGTTTAGTAAAGACAACTATTACTATCAAAAGTTTGATCAACCATAATGTGTTGCAAAATTTGTTAATTCATCAAGGTGAATCATTTTTATTTGAAAAAAGCATCCAACAAATAAAAAATTCCACGCATTTATCCAATTAACTCATATGCTTAAGAAATTAAATCGTTTTCTGCAAATAACGGTACGAATAAATAAAATACTTGTGAAAAAGTGCAAAAATGTGGCCACGTTTATTGCAGTAATTGTAGATGTCAATATCTTCTTTAGTATTGTAGGTAGTAACCAGTAACTTAAGTGGAACTGCTGATTTTCAGCTTTTTGTTTACACTTCTACAGCATCAACACCGAGAATACTTTGAGTTTTTTTAATCCAATACATTCTATACATAACATAATGGAGACGGGTTGATTTGTCAGAAAAAAATGTTATTAAGAGTAAAACATACACCGTATTCGATTTGTTTGCAATGTGTTTTACTCGCAAGAATTCATCGATCGTGTAAAGAAATAAATAAAGATTGTCGCAACGCATTTTTAATAATTAATACTATTTGTAGAAAGAATTCTGTACGAGGCGAGATTATAAATGGAGAACCAGTTTAATTAGCTGTGTACAATCTTAAACAACCAAGACAAAAAAAATATTACAAATTAATTTATCTTTAGAAATACCTTATACTTATTTCACCTTCACTTATCATTCTATAGAAGAAACGATCTGAATATAATTAAAAAGGCAACAGAAACGTCATCCTTTAGCATTCATTCTTGGTGAGCTTCTCATTTATTTATTCAATTATATTTTAAATACACTGCATATCCTGTTTTTTGGAAAGTAAAAATTCTTGGCGAAAAAAAACTGTCATCGCTATTAAAATAATCTTTAAATAATATAATAAACAATTTTAACTACAGTAAAAAATAACTATTTTAAATAAATAGTTATTTTTGGGCTTTGAACCGCGTTCCATATTTACACTTTTCACAAAATTTATAAAACTTAGAAGACTTACAAACTTTGAAAAATTTACAATGTTTGACGTTTCGATAGTCATGTCGCTGTCTTCTTCAGAAAAAACTGAAACTGAAGATATAGGATCCTGACAAGCCTTCATATTACGCCGTTCGGGACAGTGGTTCGTGACGGTTCCCATTCATTAGTTTTCCGGAACACGTTTTTCCATATTGGCGCTAGATCGATTCCATTGTTGCCTCTTCAAATTTTATTGTGTGACCGGTGTCTAAAAAATGTTCCGCAACAGCAAATGTTGTGTTATGTTTTAATCTGGTAGCTATGTTGCATTCTGTTTGTCCTATGTAAGCCAGCCCACACGAACAAGGGATGTGGTACACCCCTGGTTCCTCGAGTGGTGCTTTTGCTTCTTTTGATTTTGAGAAATTTGCGGCTATTTTATTTGTTGCAGTGAAGGTCACTTTGATATTTGTCCCTCTAAGTATCCTGGCTATTTTATCCATGCAGCCTTTTATGTAAAGAAGGATCCGCTTACGGGAAACAGCATCCATCACGTAAAGAATTCCCAACACTTCGTCTCAAGAATTAAAGAAATTCAATTGGAACCAGAAGACATTTTAGTCAGTTTTGATGTGACATCTATCTTCACAAAAGTGCCACTACAAACAGCACTGGAGATCATCAAGACCAAATTACGAAAAGCGGATTTGGATGCGGAGCTTAACGGACTAATTGAGCTATGCACAAAGTCCACGTGCTCATTCATTAATATTGTATACGAACAAATTGAAGGGGCACCCATGGGATTACCACTTTTTCCAGTCATCGCCAATATATTTATAGAGGATTTTGAAGAAAGAGCATTAGAAACCGCTACCCTTAAACCAAAATGCTGGCTACGTTATGTGGACGTTATTTTTGTAATTTGCTTTCATGGAACCGAAACACTACACAACTTTCTGGATCACATCAACCAGTTAGATTTCAACATCAAATTCACCATGGAAAAGGAAACAAACAGAAGCATTCCATTTTTGGACGTACTGGTCACTCGAAATATGGACAGCAAATTTGGACATCAAGTATATAGAAAACCGACACATACTGACAGATATCTCAACGCCGAATCGAATCATCATCCAGCTCAGAAATTTGCAGTTCTAAAAACTTTAGTACACAGGGCCAAGGCGATCAGTGAACCGAACACGTTAAAGACCGAGCTAGGTCACCTAACAAAAGCTTTAATAAAAAACGGTTTCAGAAAAGCAGACATATATCGAGTAATTAACAAACACAGTAAGGAAAAACCAAAGAAAGAGGAACCCGTGGCAACTTGCTTCCTTCCTTACATAAAAGGCTGCACGGATAAAATAGCCAGGATACTTAGAGGGACAAATATCAAAGTGATCTTCACAGTAACAAATAAAATAATCGCTAATTTCTCAAAATCATAAGAAACAAAAGCAACACCCGAGGAACCAGGGGTCTACCACATCCCTTGTTTGTGTGGGCTGGCTTACATAGGACAAATAAGACGCAACATAGCTACCAGATTAAAAGAACATAAGGCGGATACAAAGAAACATAACACAAGATCTGCTGTTGCGGAACATTTTTTAGACACCGGTCACAGGATAAAATTTGAAGAGGCAACAATGTTGGCTAAATCCCAAAACTTCTGGCCTAGACTATACAAGGAAGCCATTCAAATCCAGAAGTACGACAATTTTAATAGGGATAATAGAATCGATCTTGCGCCAATATGGAAAAACATGTTCCGGAAAACTAATGATTCGGAACCACTGACCCGAACGGCGTAATATAAAGGCTTGTCAGGATCCTGTATCTTCAGTTTCAGTTTTTTCTGAAGAAGACAGCGACATGACTGTCGAAACGTCAAACATTGTAAATTTTTCAAAGTTTGTAAGTTTTATAAATTTTGTGAAAAGTGTAAATATGGAACGCGGTTCAAAACCCGAAAATAATTATTTGTTAAAAAATCATGGCCGCGAAAGCCTCGAAAATAAAACTATTTTAAATGTTCTTGTTTGCACACAATGTTTAGCTTGACAGATACAAAACATTCATAAATAAATAAACATAATTTTAGCATACATCTGAATTTGCTTTTAATACACAAAAATGTATATAGGGTGTAAATTAAAAAAAATTACAAAATAATTATATTTATCTTTTTCAATTTTTCTAACAAATTCGTAATGTTAACAAGAAATCAACTCAAGATTAGTTAGGGCGTGGCAGCTCTAGAAAGGAAAATAAAAGATTTGGACCATATCGTTTCAGGTCCTGATGTTCCTTAAAATTTATCGAAGAAAAAAAACTCCTCAGAACGCGATAAAAAAAAGACGTGAAAACAAAATGCTCAAAGAAAATAAAATAAATTTAGAAACGCATAAAAATGTCTAAGGATTACGGATCAAAACATGGAAAGAATGTACCTGAAAAAATTACGTTAATCAAATTTTCGATTGTACTCTAAAATGTTAGCAATGAAATTCCAAATTTATTTTTGATGATTTTTAAGACTTACAAAATACATCTAGATGGGCATCTTTGCTAAAATTTTAGAACATCAAGTAGATAAGTCAACACTGCTCTTATAAAAACAACTATTTCACTTGATTTAACCAATGTATGAAACTAAGTAGAATGATTCGCAACGAGACAAAACATAAATAATTGTTTTTCATGAACAGAAGAATAGGACAAAAAAATTAAGAAATAAGGTTCAACATTCACAAATTTTGAAAGAAAGTATAAAAAAATTTACCTGTGCTGCAACATAAAAAATCAATAATTTTTCTCATTTACAAAAACACTCGCGAATTTTGCTTTTAGGCCATAGTTTTTTACCGAACGAATCGAACTTGAAAAAGATTTAAATAACTCTGTACATATTAGCAGATTACATAAAAGCTATGCTCGTAACAGGTAGGAAATCATAAAAATATTGTTTTCGTACAAAAAAGATGTAATAGCCGAAAATTCTTGTTTAGCTTTTTTAATACACCTATAATTAAAGCAGAATTAAAACCAAAACAAAAAACTTTCTTATTTAACTCAGAATTATACCTGGAAGAAAACCTAGATTTACTCAGAAATGTATAAAGTCGATGATGAACCTAATTCTCGTGGCGGATTTAGTAGAAAATTTTGAAAAATTCCGAAATTAGATCGTGGTCATGTTTCACCTATATTTTTATTAAAAAAATTAAGGAATCGATTAGGTAAATTGCTAAAATATTATCATTACTGTCAAATTATTTTTTAAATTTGAGTTTTTACTGTTAGTTTCCAAGAGCTTTTTGAATTTCACACTTTTTAAATCATAAATTCAACTTTTTCATAATTGTTTTTATATGAAAAATCACTATTTTTTTTTATATTCAACGAATGTATAATAGTAGTATAAAATATTTCAAAAAAAAACTATAGAATAATTTTTATAAACAATTAAGCACATTTTTATTAATATTCGTAATCGTTATTATCTAAAATTATTCAATGTGATTGAAAAACTACAATATAATCTTTAAAAAACACCGTACCCGTTTCGATAGCTACGCTATCATCATCAGCGGTAGATTACTACATTAAATTCTACTATTCTATTCATACTATGACTTTGTGCGATTTGATGGGCATGGTTGTCATATAGGTTTATAAGTTCAGAGAAACGTAATAGCCCTTGATCGTCTATGTTTAACAATAGTTTTTTTATGTTTTATAATTTTTATGCTTTCATATGCATCAAGCTCGTTTCTATTCTTCTTGTTTAATTAAAGATATATCATTTACTTGATGTCCTTTTTCGAGCATATGGTTGGTAACGCTGGACTTATCTACCCTTCTGTATTTAATGTGAGCTAAATGCTCTTTAAACCGAACTTGAATCGATTTTTTAGTTTGTCCTACATATACTTGTTCACAGTTTTGACAGTTTATTTTATATATTCTGCATTTATTCTTACCGTCTACTGGAAAATGGAAAATGTAGTAGTCTGTGAACTAGGAAATTAAAGTTTGCAAGTTTATGCTGTGTACAATGGTTGAAATCACTTGTTACGAACGTACTCGACCTTGTCGTTTTTCGGTATATATCGAATTCAATATTACCGTTCTTCCTTGAAACAGGGTATCAAGAAAGGGTAATTTTTCATTAATTTTAGTTTCATAGGTAATTTTAGATAAATGAGAATTTTGAGTTTAGCTCATCCAAGAACTCTGTAGGATTGTATATCTTGGTGTCTATAGTTATAGTATAAACAGAATACAAAACGCGTACGGTGGTATTTTATATATAATATTGTGGTTTTTGGTGTTCTTATACTGTATTATTAAAATTTCAGTTCCAAACATGGGGATTTCGTTTATTATAAGAGATAGAAGCTCGGTTCAACGAAGGCAAAGTCGTTAAATTGAACGCCGATTCAGGATCTACAAAAAAATTGGTTATCTTGAACAGTTCATTCGTAATTTGAAAAAACTGAAAATTGCAAATTTCGAAAACCGGCCATTCTTTTTTTTATTTGCGATCGTTTTGACTTTCACAAGCGCATTTGATAGTTAGTGGCATTTCTTTTTAAGTTGATTCGATTTTGTTTTACAAACACAAAGTTCGTTTCACAGTTAATGTATGACACATTGACATTTCAAAAAACTTTAAGTGAAGAAACTACAAAAAGCGAAAATTTATGGTAAGCATAAAAACTAAGTTGCTTAGGTGCAGTTTTCAAATGTGATTTCAAGTCCAATATTTTACTATTTTGGACAGCAATTTAGGTCAATATGACAAACGGCGCTACATTTAAAGTAAACGCTCAAAAACGTACCCTCTTTCTCCACAACACAATCGCAGGCGCTTCTTAACTGAGTTTTCTATAACACGCTCTATTGTTCTCCAGGGAATGGCATTTATTACTCGTAAAACATCTTTTCGTAGGTTTTCTAGATTGTCATAATTATGGTTTGGCTGAAGATAATATTTTTGTCATATCCCCATAAAAAGAAATCTAAACAGCACTGGTACATTTGCATTGTGACCGGTGCTTCATCTTACGGCCACCACAAAAAAACGTAATTGTTGAAGAGGAACTTCATGAATATAATTTAGTACTTGATGGTTCAAATACCGTTGAGTCGTACGTATCCCATCAGATACGAAAAGACCGACGACGCAATTTCTCCATAAACCCATCCAAATGCTAAAGCTGTACTGAGGTCTTACCGGCGCATGCAAATGTGGATTTTCTTTGGCCCAGTAATGTTCATTGTGCCATTTGAATAATCCAAAATTTGTAAATTTGCACTCATCCGTACAAACAATTTTTTTTTTTTAAATTTTGGTCGTTCTTTCTTTCACCAAGAAGCCACTGACAAAACTGTAACCGACGCTCTTCATCACCGAGTATTAATGTATGGGTCCAATGAATTTTTTAGCATTCACACATTTCTGTTTTTAATGTATTTTGTGATTTGTGAAAATTAAAAATATTTCATTTTTTAAATTTATCGACAGGTATTCTTCTAAATTTTTTTTTAATTCTCTGCTGACAGTCTACTTTTATACTTCCTTCTTCCTTCCTCCCAAATTAGTGTCCAAAATAGCAAGATATCGGACTGACGGCTGTCTTCTTTCTGGATATGTCTTTAGGGATCTTTGATCACTTACAAAAGAATTTCTATGTGATGAATAAAAAATACGCAGCATATCGCGTTTTTCATATAACATTGTCTTATTTTTCTCGTGGCCTTCTCTTTTTCCTTTTGCCTACTTTTCTCAATTCCCATATTTGTTTAACTTGTCTATTCTATGAAATTTGTTACTGGGTTTATCTCTAATTCTTCCCTTATCTGGCCACTTCTTATTCTATCTCTCAAAGCGACCCTTTTCATTCTTCTCAGTTTCCAATCTTGATTTCATTTTTTGTGTCAGTACTCACGATTCGCCTCCATAGGTCATGATGGTTTTTTTGTGACACCTCTTTACAAAGTTTGCATTCATTGCATAATATAGTTTGTTACATTTATCTATCCGTTCTGTTATGTCTATTTCTTGTCTTCCACTATCATCGATGTTCCCTAGGTACCTAAACTTTCGGATCTGTTCAATCTCCTCTTCGTTTATTTGTATATTCAGGTGATCTTTCCCAATGGCCATTACTTTCGTTTTATTTACATTCACCTTCATTCCATATTTTGTTAATTCTTCGTTCCATATCAATATGTTTCGTTGTACACGTTACTATAATATCATCTGCTAATGCGCAATCCTGTATGAATAGGGGTGGTAGTTTTCTGTATCCTACGCTTAGCCCTTTAATTCACTGGTGGCATGCTCGCAGTATTTTGTTTATGAAGATAGTGAATAGTACCGGACTGATTACCTCTCCTTGACTCAGCCCTTCGTTTGCAACAAATTCTTCTGATGTTCTGTTATTGTCTATTACGCAATTCCTCGTCTTTTGGTATAAAGTTCTAATTACTCTGTTGAATAAATGGGAAAACATTCTTAGATTTTTTCCGCTATTAAAATAAAGCATAGTTTAGGTACCTACATGGTTTTAAAAATAGTTCATGCATTCATAACTTTCAGAGAATGATTACGTAATAATAATAATCATGATATTAAGTAGTAGTAGTAAAATTATACTATGAGATGGCTCTGCCATCAAACACTTTTGAATTGTAACTTCGTCATACTTAAATATAAGCTATAAGGGGCGTCAATGCAATTGTGGGAACTACATTAGAGTGTATCTCCTACTGCTGATGAGCCCCAAAAGGGCAAAACGGCCGTCCAGTAGTTCACTCTGGTGACGTTTGCACAATTGTATTGAGATTGCTTACCCCCAAAGTCCTTTTACGTTTTAGTTTCTAATATAAAACTAGTGCGTAACTACAATTCAAACGTTGTGTTTTATACTATATTTTTTTAATAAAGTGTACACAATTTTTACATAATAGGTTATGGGCCCAGTTCCACGTTTCCACCGCGTAAATGTGTTTTAATTACTTGTGTTTAATTGTATTGAATTGTTCATTTTCTCTTTTTCTCACTATACGGTTGAAGTCGTCTGCTACGAATGCTTTCCTTTTGCTCGTTTCAGTTGTCAATATTAGTTTGTCCCAAAATTTATCCTTTATTTTTTCTCGTTTTTCTCGGGTTCGCAAACTGCAATTACCGTTATTCTTCTTTTTTGTACTTCTAATTCTACAGCGAGTATTTTTTTCGACCACCCTGTCGAATTTGTGATCTTGTCGAACAATTTCTTGCTGATGATGCATGTCACGCCTTCTGCCGCTCTTACAAATTTCAGTCACTCGGTCACATTTTGCTTTTTTATTTCATTTTTGCTTTCTTTTTTGTGTGTGCATTATGTCTATGTTTTAATGTGCCTGCTTTCTGTATTAGTTTTTTTACAGTTTGAGTTATTTTTCTTATTTGTTTTTTGAAAATTGTTTCCTGGGGAGATCTCTCTGTTACCGTCCTTTTCAGTGCACTGCTTTCATTCTTATCGCCTTTTATCCAATATTTCCTCGTTTAGTAAATCCCTTGCTCTATATCACTAAACCTACCAGAGCGGTCAAATGACCGCTTTTGAGACTTTAATCAAAATTGTTTAATTCCAGGTTTTTATTTTTCTTGAACTTACTGCACGACTTTTTCTATAATTTATAGCTGTTTAATTTTTCAATATATATTTCGCTTCTTCTTTCGTTTCTCCTGATAATAATATGTACTCTACTGTTATCTACCCTGAGCGGTCTTTTGACTGTTAGAATATATAATGAAATTTTTGACATGATCTGCATTGAAATCTTAAATTTAACACAAAAACAGTAGTTTTCCAAGAAAATGTCATCCGATTGTGTTCTAGGAAAACGCTATGTGCTTACAGTTTATTTTATGCTGGGTACAGAGCGACTGCTGGTAACTCACAAGGTGAGGCAAAATAGCGATCATTCAAATTAGATTACTAGCTCTGTACGCGGCATTACAAATATTTGCGACGTGATTAGTTCTATTTGTAATAATAAAATAGGCTACATACTTTGGGTAATAAACAAATAAAAATAGTAAATACTAGTTTCTCCATTTTATTATTGGTGAATTATTCTAATACAAATTCAAAAATTTAGCTCTAAAATGCCAGTGCAAAGGAAATTTCTGGAAGAAATAAATAATATAAGCGAACTATGCGTTGAAGTAGATGAAGAAGAAAATTCTGGGAGTGAGGGTAGTATATATAATCCATTAGACACTGACTCTGAGCTATTCGACACGGATAATGAGGGAGAGAATATTGTGAACACGTGTAGGGGACGAAAAAGGAGATTGTTCTCCAGTTCCGAAGATGAATGTGAAGAAAACGATCAGAATATTAAAACTTCAGTTGATGGAACTGTTTGGCAAAAAATACACCAAGGTGCTAGACCTGGAAGATCTTCGCTTCATACAATTTTCAGAGAAATATCAGGGCCAACGGGATATGCGAAACGCAACATTATGAAGGGCAAAGGAGTGCATTTTCGTTGATACTTGACCAGGGAATTATGAACCATATAAAAATGTGCACAGAATCAGAAGCACGTCGAGTTTTAAGATCCGAATGGAGTTTAACTTTAGAAGAGTTAAATGCTTTCATTGCAATTTTATATGCACGTGGTGCATATGAAACAAGAAACTTGAACGTTTCATATTTATGGAATAAGAAATGGGGTCCTGCATTTTTTTCACGAACAATGAACAGAAATCGTTTTTCAGAAATTATGCGATTTATTCGTTTTGATAGAAGAAGCGAGCGGAGCCAGCGTTTGCAGACTGACAAATTTGCTCTTATCTCCAAGGTATGGAATGCATTTATAGAAAATAGTCAAAACTGCTACAAACCAGGTGCAAATATTACTGTTGATGAACAGCTATTTGCGACAAAATCAAGATGCCGATTTACACAATATATGCCCAATAAACCCGATTAGTTCGGAATCAAGTTCTAGTTGGCATCGGACGTTGAAAGTAAATATATTGTGAATGGATTTTCGTATTTGAGAAAAGATGAGACGAGGCCATCAGCAATACCACTTAGTGAATTTGTTGTTTTCAAACTCACTGAACCATTTATAGGGTGCGGAAGAACTATAACCACCGATAATTTTTTTACGAGCACATCTTTAGCAACAAAACTTTTATCAAAAAGAACTACCTTAGTAGGAAATATTTGGGCGAATAAGACGGAATTACCCAAACCTGCAAAAGAAAAGAAAGAGAAAATGGCACGTTTTTCAACGCAGATTTACAAATCAAATAATTGTAGTCTAACAATTTACAAAGCAAACCGAACAAAAAAGTTCTCTTACTAAGTTCGAAGCATAAATATGTAAAAACTGAAAAAACAGGTAAATGTATGCCTGAAACTATTGCTTTTTATAATAACACCAAATTTGGCGTGGATATGACGGATCAAATGGCTAAAAAGTACAGCACAAAATCTAAATCTAATAGATGGCCTGTCCAGGTATTTTTCGCGACAAGAATTTTTATTTCAGTAGGCAGAGGAACTTGCCACCGAATACCGCGATATACATGAACAAGAAAAAATGGAAAGTATGGCGAAAACTTCAGCAGATTCCACTACAATTTCTGAAAGACGAAAAACGTGTCAAATTGGATATTGCAAAAAAAAATAAAACCATAAAAATTTGTTCTACATGTAAAAAATATGTTTGTGGAAAATGTTTACGGGAGAGACCCTCCATCTGTAAAAAGTGCGACAACGAATAAATTTTATTTTAGTTTGAATAAGGATATGTATGTAAATTACTGAAGTAACATATAATTTTTCAGTTTTGAAAGTTTCTAGGACTTCCTTGGTGTAGTCTTCATCGATCCAGATGTCCGTTCCTTTGAGTTTTTTTGCATGTTGTAGTATTATTGTTAACTTGTTGCCTTTAGTTCGATTTTTTATTTATGTCAATTCCTATCTTTTGCATTATATTAGATACTTTTTCCTCCGTTCCCCTTGTGCTTTCCTTTTTTTCATCTAGTCGACGGGCACCCATGAAGCTGCCGCCGTTGCTCCAAATCAAGCTTTAGTGCCAAATCTCTTTTTTTTTACAAACTCTTACTAAAACAACATAATTCCAGTAAAAATGTACACTTCTATGGAAGATACCGTTGTTTGTTATTGAGTAGGTAAACTAAAACGATATTACTAAAATTTGAATTATTTCAAGAACGGTTAATGATACAGATATGATGTGTATAACTAAATTTGCGTAAAGTTAGACTTACAACTTAAAAATTCATAAATATATGATGCTATTTAAAAAATCAAAGTTTTGGCATCCCAAATATGCAAAAACTTATGGTAAAAAAATAAACACGCTAAATAATTCTGCAGTAGTACAAGTTCGAATGTAGTTTAGTTTAGGGAATATTAATAAATTAAGATTAAAGCCTGTAAGATTTGAAAGATAATTTGTCCTTTCAAAAACAAAAATCTTCAGAAATGATTTAAAGAATAAAAGAAACTTTTATACAAACCATCATATTTATTTTTGGAAAAGTTTATCAAAATTTGTAAAGGTAATTGACAATACAAATTTTCAAAAACATGAATTCTATAAACAGGATATTCATCGATTAGGTAAATTTGAGTTGCCGTATTGGTTGTACCAGTTTGTTAATATGATTTTGTTCTTCTTTTTCACTCTTCTCAGCTTCCAATCTTGATTTCTTTTTTTGTATCAGTACTCACGATTCGCATCCGTAGGTCATGATGGGTTTTTTTGTGACACCTCTTTACAAAGTTTGCATTCATTGCATAAAATAGTTTGTTACATTTATCTATCCGTTCTGTTATATCTATTTCTTGTCTTCCACTATCATCGATGTTCTCTAGGTACTTAAACTTTCGGATTTGTTCAATCTCCTCTTCATTTATCTGTATATTCAGGTGATCTTTCCCAATGGCAATTACTTTCGTTTTATTTATATTCATCTTCATTCCATATTTTGTTAATTCTTCGTTCCATATCAATATGTTCTCGTTTTCCTCGGGTCCGGAAACTGCAATTATCGTTATTCTTTTTTTTGTACTTCTAATTCTAAAGCGAGTATTTTTTTTTGACCACCCTGTCGAATTTGTGATCTTGTCGCCCAATTTCTTGCCGATGATGCATGTCACGCCTTCTGCCGCTCTTACAAATTTCAGTCACTCGGGTGTATATTAACCTATGTCCATCCATTAATGTTTTTTCACCTTTCCCTTTTTTATTTCATTTTTGCTTTTTTTTTGTGTGTGCATCATGTCTTTGTTTGTTTTCTGTATTAGTTTTTTCTTACAGTTTGAGTTATATTTCTTATTTGTTTTTCGATAATTGTTTCTTCAGGAGATCTCTCCGTTACCGTCCTTTTCAGTGCACTGCTTTCATTCTTATCACCCTTTTCCAATATTTCCTCGTTTATTTCATTTGTAGAATTAGCACCTTTCTTTCTTCTAGAACTTTCTTGGTGTAGTAGTCTTCATCGATCCAGATGTCCGTTCCTTTGAGTTATTTTGCATGTTGTAGTATTATTGTTTTCTTGTTGCCTTTGGTTAGCTTTTTTATCTATGTCAACTCCTATCTTTTGCATTATATTAGATACTTTTTCCTCCGTTCCCCTTGTGCTTTCCTTTTTTTCATCTTGTCGCCGGGCACCCATGAAGTTGCCGCCGCTGCTCCAAGTCAAACTTTAGTGCCAAATCTCTCTTATAAATTTCTTTCACAAACTCTTACTAAAGCAACATAATATCAGTAAAAATTTACATTTCTATGGAAGATACCGTTGTTTGTACATTTACTCTCCTCTGTTCACAAAATTTTCATCCCAAAATTATTGTCGTTTCTGTATTGCTTAATTAGCCAACGACAAAATGTAATTCTTGTAAGTTGATCATTATTTAGCCGCATATGTTTAAACAAACAAAAGTATTGTATACGGTAGTGTCCGTTTTTCATAATTTTTCTAACGAATTTTCTATCAATACCCGTATTGTCTCAATTTCCCGTACAGACACATCTATTTCTCTGGAATTTTTGTAATGCACAGTGCCTAACACACTTGCAACACTTTCATCATTTTTCGAAATTATCGTTGCCTTTGATTTGTCTTTTGTATAATTTTTTTTGAATAACCTGATTTTGGATTTAATTAATTTTTTAGTCAGAAGCATAAAAATTGATTAAAAAAATATGTTGCATGTGGCATATCATAATAATAAGAAAAAAATGAATTTCAAATGTGTAAAAATTTAATATGGAATCCATGAAGATTATGTGATTATCTCAAAAGTCAGAAAAGAAAATAATTTTAAACAAATATTATTTTAAAAATGCCAAAGGTACTGTAAAACAATTACTAAAACTATTTTGTGACAAATTCAAAATTAAAGTTGCAGCAAGTTTTCGAAAACAACAGTTTTTAGTTTTTTTCAAATAGAAGACTAACAAACGGAAAATTGTTTATTTTGACAATGAGATAGTAAAGAGAATATGAAATTACACAACTTTGTCCACTTGATTGACTTTCTATCTCCTACCGTTTCCGATATTGCACCTTTATTAATTAAATGCGGTAAAAAAAGCTTTTATAAAAGTTGTCATTTTTAATGTTTTCTATTTACTAAAATTATTTTTTGATATAAAGGATGCAATGTTTTTCTGTAATAATGACCGGCATATTTTACTTTTTTATTCTTTGTAAAATTTATAATAACATTTATATACAAGAATTTTTAATTCGTTAAACTGCTTCTGAAGATTTAAGTATTTTTTTAAAAAAGACAATGTAGGACTGTAGCAAAAAATTAATATCTCTTAAATCCTACAAGCTTTGATCTTAATTTTTTGATATTGGCTAAACTAAATTATGTCCTTACGTAGGATATTGTAAAGTTTTGACATATACAGGCATTTTAATTTTTTGTCCAATTTTACGCAAATTTACTTGCATACAACCATTCTTGAAATAATTCAACTTTTAGTAATATCGTATTATTTTACTTTTTTACCTATATTTTGACAAAAAACTAATTGTTTAAGGTTGAAGACAAGTATTTAGAGGAAAGTACAAATTTTGGAAGGGGGCCACAAAAATTCTTTTCGAAAAATCAGCTTAATTTTTTTATGTTAAAATGTTATAAAATTGTTATTGTTGCCAAATAATTATTTTTATTATTATTAATATGAATAAAAACTTTAACCAGTTTGTTTTTTGTCAAAAAATAGTTATTGAGTAGGTAAACTAAAACGATATTACTAAAATTTGAATTATTTCAAGAACGGTTAATGATACAGATATGATGTGTATAACTAAATTTGCGTAAAGTTAGACTAACAACTTAAAAATTCATAAATATATGATGCTATTTAAAAAATCAAAGTTTTTGCATGCCAAATATGCAAAAACTTATGATAAAAAAATAAACACGCTAAATAATTCTACAGTAGTACAAGTTCGAATGTAGTTTAGTTTAGGGAATATTAATAAATTAAGATTAAAGCCTGTAAGATTTGAAAGATAATTTGTCCTTTCACTCCTACAATTGTATTTTAAAAAGAAATACAAAAACCTTCAGAAAGGATTTAAAGAATAAAAGAAACTTTTATACAAACCATCATATTTATTTTTGGAAAAGTTTATCAAAGTTTGTAAAGGTAATTGACAATACAAATTTTCAAAAACATGAATTCTATAAACAGGATATTCATCGATTAGGTAAATTTGAGTTGCCGTATTGGTTGTACCAGTTTGTTCTTCTTTTTCACTCTTCTCAGCTTCCAATCTTGATTTCTTTTTTTGTGTCAGTACTCACGATTTGCATCCGTAGGTCATGATGGGTTTTTTTGTGACACCTCTTTACAAAGTTTGCATTCATTGCATAAAATAGTTTGTTACATTTATCTATTCGTTCTGTTATATCTATTTCTTGTCTTCCACTATCATCGATGTTCTCTAGGTACTTAAACTTTCGGATTTGTTCAATCTCCTCTTCATTTATCTGCATATTCAGGTGATCTTTCCCAATAGTAATTACTTTCGTTTTATTTATATTCATCTTCATTCCATATTTTGTTAATTCTTCGTTCCATATCAATATGTTCTCGTTTTCCTCGGGTCCGGAAACTGCAATCATCGTTATTCTTTTTTTTTGTACTTCTAATTCCACAGCGAGTATTTTTTTTTGACCACCCTGTCGAATTTGTGATCTTGTCGCTCAATTTCTTGCCGATGATGCATGTCACGCCTTCTGCCGCTCTTACAAATTTCAGTCACTCGGGTGTATATTAACCTATGTCCATCCATTAATGTTTTTTCAACTTTCCCTTTTTTATTTCATTTTTGTTTTTTTTTGTGTGTGCATCATGTCTTTGTTTGTTTTCTGTATTAGTTTTTTCTTACAGTTTGAGTTATATTTCTTATTTGTTTTTCGATAATTGTTTCCTCAGGAGATCTCTCCGTTACCGTCCTTTTCAGTGCACTGCTTTCAATCTTATCACCGTTTTCCAATATTTCCTCGTTTAGCAAATCTCTTGCTCTATATATTTAATTGTGCTCTGTATTCTTGATTTCTCGTTTATTTCATTTGTAGAATTAGCACCTTTCTTTCTTCTAGAACTTCCTTGGTGTAGTAGTCTTCATCGATCCAGATGTCCGTTCCTTTGAGTTATTTTGCATGTTGTAGTATTATTGTTTTCTTGTTGCCTTTAGTTAGCTTTTTTATCTATGTCAACTCCTATCTTTTGCATTATATTAGATACTTTTTCCTCCGTTCCCCTTGTGCTTTCCTTTTTTTCATCTTGTCGCCGGGCACCCATGAAGTTGCCGCCGCTGCTCCAAGTCAAACTTTAGTGCCAAATCTCTCTTTTAAATTTCTTTCACAAACTCTCACTAAAGCAACATAATTCCAGTAAAAATGTACATTTCTATGGAAGATACCGTTGTTTGTACATTTACTCTCCTCTGTCCACAAAATTTTCACCTCAAAATTATTGTCGTTTCTGTATTGCTTAATTAGCCAGCGACAAAATGTAATTCTTGTAAGTTGATCATTATTTAGCCGCATATGTTTAAACAAACAAAAGTATTGTATACGGTAGTGTCCGTTTTTCATAATTTTTCTAACGAATTTTCTATCAATACCCGTATTGTCTCAATTTCCCGTACAGACACATCCATTTCTCTGGAATTTTTGTAATGCACAATGCCTAACGCACTTGCAACACTTTCATCATTTTTCGAAATCACACGTTGCCTGTCATTTGTCTTTTGTATATTTTTTTTTGAATAACCTGATTTTGAACTTAATTAATTTTTTAGTCAGAAGCATAAAAGTTGATTAAAAAAATATGTTGCATGTGGCATATCATAATAATAAGAAAAAAATGAATTTCAAATGTGTAAAAATTTAATATGGAATCCATGAAGATTATGTGATTATCTCAAAAGCCAGGAAAGAAAATAATTTTAAACAAATATTATTTTAAAAATGCCAAAGGTACTGTAAAAGAATTATTAAAACTATTTTGTGACAAATTCAAAATTAAAGTTGCAGCAAGTTTTCGAAAATAACAGTTTTTAGTTTTTTTCAAATAGAAGACTAACAAACGGAAAATTGTTAATTTTGACAATGAGATAGTAAAGAGAATATGAAATTACACAACTTTGTCCACTTGATTGACTTTCTATCTCCTACCGTTTCCGATATTGCACCTTTATTAATTAAATGCGGTAAAAAAAGCTTTTATAAAAGTTGTCATTTTTAATGTTTTCTATTTACTAAAATTATTTTTTGATATAGAGGATGCACTGTTTTTCTGTAATAATGACCGACACATTTTACTTTTTTATTCTTTGTAAAATTTATAATAACATTTATATACAAGAATTTTTAATTCGTTAAACTGCTTCTGAAGATTTAAGTATTTTTTAAAAAAAGACAATGTAGGACTGTAGCAAAAAATTAATATCTCTTAAATCGTACAAGCCTGATCTTAATTTTTTGATATTGGCTAAACTAAATTATGTTCTTACGTATGATATTGTAAAGTTTTGACATATACAGGCATTTTAATTTTTTGTCCAACTTTACGCAAATTTACTTACATACAACCATTCTTGAAATAATTCAACTTTTAGTAATATCGTATTATTTTACTTTTTTACCTATATTTTGACAAAAAACTAATTGTTTAAGGTTAAAGACAAGCATTTAGAGGAAAGTACAAATTTTGGAAGGGGTCCACAGAAATTCTTTTCGAAAAATCAGCTTAAATTTTTTATGTTAAAATGTTATAAAATTGTTATTGTTGCCAAATAATTATTTTTATTATTGTTAATATGAATAAAAACTTTAACCAGTTTGTTTTTTGTCAAAAAGTAGTTATTGAGTAAAATTTGAATTATTTCAAGAACGGTTAATGATATGATGTGTATAACTAAATTTGCGTAAAGTTAGACCAACTTAAAAATTCATAAATAAATGATGCTATTTAAAAAATCAAAGTTTTTGCATGCTAAATATGCAAAAACTTATGGTAAAAAAATAAACACGCTAAATAATTCTACAGTAGTACAAGTTCGAATGTAGTTTAGTTTAGGGAATATTAATAAATTAAGATTAGAGCCTGTAAGATTTGAAAGATAATTTGTCCTTTCACTCCTACAATTGAATTTTAAAAAGAAATACAAAAATCTTCAGAAAGGATTTAAAGAATAAAAGAAACTTATACAAACCATCATATTTATTTTTGGAAAAGTTTATTAAAGTTTGTAAAGGTAATTGACAATACAAATTTTCAAAAACATGAATTCTATAAACAGGATATTCATCGATTAGGTAAATTTGAGTTGCCGTATTGGTTGTACCAGTTTGTTAATATGATTTCTTCTTTTTCACTCTTCTCAGCTTCCAATCTTGATTTCTTTTTTTGTGTCAGTACTCACGATTCGCATCCGTAGGTCATGATGGGTTTTTTTGTGACACCTCTTTACAAAGTTTGCATTCATTGCATAAAATAGTTTGTTACATTTATCTATCCGTTCTGTTATATCTATTTCTTGTCTTCCACTATCATCGATGTTCTCTAGGTACTTAAACTTTCGGATTTGTTCAATCTCCTCTTCATTTATCTGTATATTCAGGTGATCTTTCCCAATGGCAATTACTTTCGTTTTATTTATATTCATCTTCATTCCATATTTTGTTAATTCTTCGTTCCATATCAATATGTTCTCGTTTTCCTCGGGTCCGGAAACTGCAATTATCGTTATTCTTTTTTTTTGTACTTCTAATTCTACAGCGAGTATTTTTTTTTACCACCCTGTCGAATTTGTGATCTTGTCGCTCAATTTCTTGCCGATGATGCATGTCACGCCTTCTGCCGCTCTTACAAATTTCAGTCACTCGGGTGTATATTAACCTATGTCCATCCATTAATGTTTTTTCAACTTTCCCTTTTTTATTTCATTTTTGTTTTTTTTGTGTGTGCATCATGTCTTTGTTTGTTTTCTGTATTAGTTTTTTCTTACAGTTTGAGTTATATTTCTTATTTGTTTTTCGATAATTGTTTCCTCAGGAGATCTCTCCGTTACCGTCCTTTTCAGTGCACTGCTTTCAATCTTATCACCGTTTTCCAATATTTCCTCGTTTAGCAAATCCCTTGCTCTATATATTTAATTGTGCTCTGTATTCTTGATTTCTCGTTTATTTCATTTGTAGAATTAGCACCTTTCTTTCTTCTAGAACTTCCTTGGTGTAGTAGTCTTCATCGATCCAGATGTCCGTTCCTTTGAGTTAATTTGCATGTTGTAGTATTATTGTTTTCTTGTTGCCTTTAGTTAGCTTTTTTATCTATGTCAATTCCTATCTTTTGCATTATATTAGATACTTTTTCCTCCGTTTCCCTTGTGCTTTCCTTTTTTTCATCTAGTCGCCGGGCACCCATGAAGCTGCCGCAGCTGCTCCAAGTCAAACTTTAGTGCCAAATCTCTCTTATAAATTTATTTTACAAACTCTTACTAAAGCAACATAATTCCAGTAAAAATGTACATTTCTATAGAAGATACCGTTGTTTGTACATTTACTCTCCTCTGTCCAAAAAATTTTCACCCCAAAATTATTGTCGTTTCTGCATTGTTTAATTAGCCAGCGACAAAATGTAATTCTTGTAAGTTGATAATTATTTAGCCGCAGACGATTAAACAAACAAAAGTATTGTATATGGTAGTGTCCGTTTTTCATAATTTTTCTAACGGATTCTCTATCAATACCCGTATTTGTCTCAATTTCCCGTACAGACACATTCATTTCTCTGGAATTTTTGTAATGCACAAAGCTTAACACACTTGCAACACTTTCTTCATTTTTTGAAATCAGACTTTGTCTTTCATTTGTCTTTTAGTCTTTAGTCAAAATTCAGAAGCATAAAAACTTATTAAAAAAATATGTTTTTTATAGATAAAGTGTGGCATGTGGCATATCATAATAATAAGAAACAAATCAATTTCAAATGTGTAAAAATTCAATATGGTGTCCATACTTATCTCAAAGCCAGGAAAGAAAATAATTATAAACAAATATTATTTTAAAAATACCAAAGGTACTGTAAAACAATTGCTAAAACTTTTTTTGTGACAAATTCAAAATTAAAGAAGTTACAGCAAGTTTTCGAAAATAACAGTTTTTAGTTTTTTCCAAATAGAAGATGAACAAACTGAAATTTGTTTATTTTGACAATCAGATAGTAAGAAAAATATGAAATTACACAACTTTGTCTACTTGATTGACTTTCTATCTCCTAATGTTTTCGATATTGCACCTTTATTAATTAAATGCGGTAAAAAAAGCTTTTATAAAAGTTGTCATATTTAATGTGTTCTATTTACTAAAATTATTTTTTGATATAAAGGATACACTGTTTTTCTGTAATAATGACCGGCACATTTTACTTTTTTATTCTTTGTAAAATTTATAATAACGTTTATATACAAAAGTTGTTCATTCATTAAACCTGCGCAAAAAATTAATATCTCTTAAATCGTACAAGCTTTGATTTTATTTTTTTGATATTAGCTAAACTAAATTATGTTCTTATGTATGATACTATAAACTTTTGACATTTATACGAAGTTTAATTTTTTGTTCAATTTTAAGCAAATTTAGTTACATACAACCGTTCTTGAAATAATTCAACTTTTAGTAATATCGTATTAGTTTACCTATTTACCTATATTTTGACAAAAAACTAACTGTTTAAGATTAAAGGCAAGCATTTACAAGAAAGTACAAATTTTGGAAGGGGTCAACAGAAATTCTTTTCGAAAAATCAGCTTAGATTTTTTATGTTAAAATGTTATAAAACTGTTATTGTTGCCAAATAATTATTTTTATTATTATTAATATGAATAAAAACTTTAACCAGTTTGTTTTTTGTCAAAAAGTAGTTATTGAGTAGGTAAACTAAAACGATATTACTAAAATTTGAATTATTTCAAGAACGGTTAATGATGCAGATATGATGTGTATAACTAAATTTGCGTAAAGTTAGACCAACTTAAAAATTCATAAATAAATGATGCTATTTAAAAAATCAAAGTTTTTGCATGCCAAATATGCAAAAACTTATGGTAAAAAAAGAAACACACTAAATAATATTTTTTTAATTTTACAGTACCTAGTACAAGTTCGAATGTAGTTTAGTTTAGGTAATATTAATAAATTAAGATCGCTTCACTCCTACAATTGTATTTTTTAAAAAAATACAAAAATCTTCAGAAAGTTTATCAAAGTTTGTAAAAGTAATTGACAATACGAAATTTAAAAAACATGAATTTTATAAACGGGATATTCATCGATTAGGTAAATTTGAGTTGCCGTATTGTTTGTACCAGTTTGTTAATATGATTTTGTTAATTGTTCCGGCGTATAAGAACACCAGGGTTTTCAGTCAATACAAAACATTTTTTCATTAATAGTTAGATGTTTATGTCATTTTAGTCATAAATAAAACTATAATAAAAATTAAAAAAAAACTATAATTGACTGCACAACAAAGTTTTTGGAAAAATATAATAAAAACATACCTGTTCAATTTAAATTCATCAAGAATTGAATCTTACTTTGACATCAAAAGATGTTTATCTTTATTATGCGTGCTTTAAACAACCAGGTAACCAATGTTATTATTAAACAGCCATTTCCTATAATTACATGTAAAATTAATTTTGTTTTTGATGATTTGATCATTAAATTAGCCTTTTTACTTTATAATTTATTTCTGTTGTAGTACCTGAGTATTCTCGTCTGGTTTCAAAAATTTATCCTTTATCCTATTGTTATTATTTTTGCCAATAAACTTTTTGTTTTAATTCCGAAGGTTATATGCACTAAAAACTGCTTTTTTGCAATTTTGAAGTTTTACTAACAAATCGTTAATAATTTTAGTGATAGAGACAGCGGGTTAAGAAATTTATGTCTTTGTGATGGAATGTACCCCAAGAAGTTGTAAAGCAGACAATTTGATATTGCATACAAGCAATACAATACGAAGTATTTTTATGGTTTAACGACTTGCCTCTCCAGGATATATTACTTTCATTTAGAATCAATTGCAATCCGTCTGGGGTCTCGCGGAGGGCTCAAACGAAGAAATCATTCTCACCCACAATTAATGACAAACGAAATTAAAAACGTAAAGACCGAACGATTGCTTGTTATTGGTTGCGATTATTCCGTTCCGTCGAAAACGCTTTCGCCCCATTCTTAATAACAAACAGGGATTTACAATAAATTACGCGCGAATAAAATAATTAGTTAATTTGGTATACAGGTAAAAAAACTAATGACGTATTGTAGCGTTATTTGAATGTTACTGGTGTTGAGCCGTTTTGCGGTGCGAAAAGCCGCAGCAACAAATCATGTATAAGCTTTTGCTAACAGATTTTAACTGTCCATGTAATGCTAACGTAATGCGTACGTATTATGAAGGAAATTAGGTTCCAGTCGGGATTTTAACGAGCGTAGTGGTTTGTGTATATCGTGGTTAACATAGTTTTTATTCTACCCTACTACTTAATTACTTTCGATTCATCACAATAATGCCATTTTCTTTACTCCTAGCATCAATCAGCGAAAACAAGAAAAAATTTGGTTTAACACTTACGTGCATTCCGACGGGAAAATTTTTGGTTTCCTCAGGTAAACTTGTGACTTTATCAAAAATGAAAGTTTTTAATAATCAAATCAAAAATGATTCTAACATTTCATTTTTAATTGATCATATGCCTTTTTTTTAAGTGTGCAATAGATATTCACAAACTTCCGCTGGTATTTACTCCTTTTTATTCAGTTTACAGATTACACTGCAATCTTCACTGACGATCACTAATTTTTATGTTTTTACTTATAAAATTATTTTAATTAGTTATATTCTCGCTATTTTTGAGACTGCAGGTGTCATTTCTATACATAGAAGTGAAATTTAAAATGGCCGCAGTTTATAATATAATGTTTATTTGATTTATCCTTGTTATTACTACAAATACTATTGAAATGAAAAGTATGTTGCGTAATCATAAATTTAGACAGTGTTTTAGAACGTAATCAAATTTTAAAATAACAACTTCGTTGGTTTAATTTTAGAATTTAAGTTGGCATTGTATTTTGATCTTTGGGTTTTTTTAACATTTTGAAATTTGTACGAAGGCGAAAGGAATTATTTAGTTTAGGTGGCTAGCGGAGAACCGGCGTATTTGAACTATTTGGGAAGTTAATTTTTGGTCCAGGTGGTTGCAAGCTACTTTAGCGGAAGAACAATTGTTAACATAAACTGTTTATTTAGTTTAGAAACTGAGCAGTTGGAAGTCGTCGCCTTTAAACTAAATATATAAATATAAC
The DNA here is from genome assembly GCA_035610365.1 of Aquatica leii. Lineage (NCBI taxonomy): Eukaryota > Metazoa > Arthropoda > Insecta > Coleoptera > Lampyridae > Aquatica > Aquatica leii. The sequence continues at coordinate 33,567,604 of CM069439.1, forward strand.
CTCGTGTCTATTCTTTCGAAAACAAATAAAATGCGTTCTTTGCGTGGATACAAAGATACAAAATCGGATATCTTTTAAAAGTCAGTCAGCGATAAATAAAAAACCTCTTACTGCGAAATCCTCTGTTGTCATCTTGAATTCCGGGTGAGTCGTTGTCAGTCGACGGACCATGAGCAACATCCCCGTCTTCAGACATGTGAGCATCGAGACTTTCCTCTTTGACGTTTCCTATATTCGTCTGAGGTTGAGGTGACATCGATGCGCTGGCCGGTGAACAAGAATCCGTTCGGGAACTCGGTCCCAAAAAACGTTCTTCCGAAGGCGAAAAAATTCCATGGCCCGGCGGAACTTGAAGCGAATCACTATTAGTTTCGATTTTTAAACACTTAGGCGGTGCAAAAGCGGACGGCGATGGAAATGACTTTAAATCCGCGAGTGGACGAAACGCGCCCGAACCTAAAGATAAACCCGGATGTAAAAATTGCGGTTGAAGATGATTTAAAATGTGAGCCGGAAGACCACCGTATGCTTCCATATGACGAAGACCGAAACTTGTAGCCGTAAACGGCCTATGCAAATCCTTCGTCGCTTCAGCCATCTGAAACTATTTTGTTTGTTAAATTTATGTTCGATTAAATACATTAGTTTCCTTTTCCATTAGCGTGTAAGGAAACTCGCCGTTAAAATCGTCAAATCATTGGCCATATTTATTTTGTCAACGACTTTCGATTTCGATTACAATAAAATTAAATTGAATAAAATAGTAATAATCGTCACCTGTGGATTGAAGGGTCTTTGAATTCTTAACGCATCCTGCAATCCGCCGGCGGCTTGTGAAAACACCACCAAAGCAGGCGAATTCATATGTGCAGAACTCGGCACGTACGCCGAGTTTTCCATATTTCGGAAAAACTGAAAATTAAAACAATAATTTTATAGTAGGCAAATTAAACACAAATAATTCGCTTTTAAAAACTATATAAATCAGCCGATGCATGTACCTGCGAATTCTGGTATCATTGAAACGCTACGGAGTGTGCAGAACGCACGTTGTATAAAGTCATTTCGAAACTCGCGCTATAACCACTAAGGTGCGACTGACAGTTGTGAATCCATTTCTAAGGGTCCACGTTGGTTCCCACCCCGTGCGCGCGCACCACGTGCTGCTTTTACAAGGGGAGACTTATAAATTATGTATGTAATTATTAATTTAAATCTGAGATTGCACACCTAAACGGTAGCTATTTTTTCTAATATCAAATCGAACTGATTCAGAAATTCGTTTTTGTAACGTGTGTAACAATAGGTGGAGTTACGCAAATAATAAGCTTCGCCTTTTTTGCTTGAAAGCTTGAACTACATTACTAAATTGTAAAATATTTAGAAAAATTCTAAGCGAACTAAAAATTTACTATCTGCTTTTGAAAATCATTTTTTTTACCGTTTTAAACGTAATTTTTCGATTTATTTTTAAACAACTGGTGTTTAATAGAATTCTTTTGCCCAGAACGCAGATTTTGAAATTCTATCATCAAAAACACTTGCAGTAAATATCTGACTTTCGCAAAACTTTATCAAATTTAATAAAATAATTTTTCGCCTAATAAGTCAAATAACGACTTGGTTAAATAACATCAGAATATTATACTAAAAACAAAACTGGAAATATGCGTGCATAATAAATGTACACAATCTGTTTTTGAATTTAAACTTCAAAAAAGTTTCCATAGCAAATCAATTGCAGTTTAGTAATGTTTTCACTCAAATTTATTATACTTTTTTAATCGTTTCGTGTACGTATAACTCGTACTAGTATTTTATTTAAATTTAGGAGTAATTTTTTGCCATCATGACGTTCTATAAATTTATTTAGATTTCTAAAGTTATAATCTTAGTAAAAAAAGCTATGTCTGCGTGCATATATTTTTTTTGTTTCAAAAAAAAAAAATGTAAAAGATTTCTTGCAAATGCAGTATTAAACACTTTGTATATAGTTTAATAGTGTTTTTTGAAAAATTTTTTGTATAGAGGAGTTATAAATTCCGCATGTTCAAAGATTTCCTGTCAGTTCATCAATAGGTATGTTTTCATCCTTTTTTGTCTATTACTTTCATTACATAAATATTTTGTAGACTTTTTTACTCTGACAATTAGTTTTTGTATAGATTTTGACGTCACTCACTTGAATAACTATTTTATGTGATGTTCTTTTACGCATTTTTTATTAACGAGTCTTGTTTAGTTCGATTGCCTCCCTTATCCTAAACTGGGTTTAAATTTTGTCAGTTTCTTGGTTAATATTTTTAATACGGGAAAACGACGGTTTTGAAAGGAGTCAAAAAAAAAAACTAATGGCGTCCGCGACACCTTTTAGCCATGGTTACTTTAATACAGTAATATCTGTCGCGGTTGCTCACACTTTTTTTTGTCATTTTTTTATAAACGTGCAATAGTATATATGTAGTACCTATGCGATACGGGAAAACGATGATTTTGTGAAGTGTCAAAGAAGAATAAAACTAATGGCGCCCGCGACACCTTTTAGCCATGGCTATTTTAATACAGTAATATCGATTGCGGTTGCTAACACTTTTTTTTGTCATTTTTTTATAAACGTGCACTAGTAGATACGTATGTAGTACCCATGCGATACAGGAAAACGACGGTTTTAAAAAGTGTAAACAAAAACAAAACCAATGGCGTCCGCGACGACTTTTAGCCATGGTTATTTTAATACAGTAATAGCGGTCGCGGTTGCTAATTCTTTTTTTGTCATTTTTTTTATAAACGTGCAATAGTACGTATGTAGTACCCATGCGATACGGGAAAACGACGGTTTTAAAAAGTGTAAAAAAACAAAACTAATGGCGTCCGCGACGCATTTTCGCAATTGTTATTTTAATACAGTAATAATCAGTCGCGGTTGCTAACACTTTTTTTGTAATTTTTTTATAAACGTGCATTAGTACGTATGTACTACCCATGCGATACGGAAAAACGACGGTTTTAAACATTGTAAAAAAAAACAAAACCAATGGCATCCACGACGCCTTTCCGTAATGGTTATTTTAATACAGTAATAAGCAGTCACGGTTGCTAACAATTTTTTTGTAATTTTTTTATAACGTGCAATAGTACGTATGTACTACCTATGCGATACGGAAAAACGACGGTTTTAGAAAATGTAAAAAAAACAAAACCAATGGCGTCCGCGACCACTTTTTGCAATGGTTATTTTAATACAGTAATAAGCAGTCGCGGTTGCTAACACTTTTTTTGTAATTTTTTTATAAACGTGAAATAGTACGAATGTAGTACCTGTGTGACACGAGAAAACGATGTTATAGAAAAGTTTCAAAAAAAAAACAAAACTAATGGCGCCCGCGACGCTTTTTAGCCATGGTTATTTTAATACAATAATATCGGTCGCGGTTGCTAACACTTTTTTTTGTCATTTTTTTATAAACGTGCAATAGCACGTATGTAGTACGCATGCGATACAGGAAAACGACGGTTTTAAAAAGTGTAAAAGAACAAAACCAATGGCGTCCGCGACGACGTTTAGCAATAGTTATTTTAATACAGTAATAAGCAGCGCGGTTGCTAACAATTTTTTTGTAATTTTTTTATAAACGTGCAATAGTACGTATGTACTATCTATGCGATACGGGAAAACGACGGTTTTAAAAAGTGTAAAAAAAAACAAAACCACTGGCGTCCGCGACGCCTTTTCGCAATGGTTATTTTAATACAGTAATAAACAGTCGCGGTTGCTAACACTTTTTTTGTAATTTTTTTATAAACGTGAAATAGTACGTATGTAGTACCTGTGTGATACGAGAAAACAATGTTATATAAAAGTGTAAAAAAAAACAAAACTAATAGCGTCCGCGACGCTTTTTAGCAATGGTTATTTTAATACAGTAATAGCGGTCGCGGTTGCTAACACTTTTTTTGTATTTTTTTATAAGCGTGCAATAGTGCGTATGTAGTACCTATGCGATACGGGAAAACGACGATGTTGTCAAGTGTAAAAAAAAAACTAATGGCGTCCACGACGCCTTCTAACATTGGTTATTTTAATACAGTAATAGCGGTCGCGGTTACTAACAATTAATTAGTCATTTTTCTATATACGTGCAATAGTATGTATGTAGTACCTATGCGATACGGAAAAACGACGGTTTTAAAAACTGTAAAAAAAACAAAACCAATGGCGTCCGCGACACCTTTTAGCCATGGTTACTTTAATACAGTAATATCTGTCGCGGTTGCTCACACTTTTTTTTGTCATTTTTTTATAAACGTGCAATAGTATGTATGTAGTACCTATGCGATACGGGAAAACGATGATTTTGTGAAGTGTCAAAGAAGAATAAAACTAATGGCGCCCGCGACACCTTTTAGCCATGGCTATTTTAATACAGTAATATCGATTGCGGTTGCTAACACTTTTTTTTGTCATTTTTTTATAAACGTGCAATAGTAGATACGTATGTAGTACCCATGCGATACAGCAAAACGACGGTTTTAAAAAGTGTAAACAAAAACAAAACCAATGGCGTCCGCGACGACTTTTAGCCATGGTTATTTTAATACAGTAATAGCGGTCGCGGTTGCTAATTCTTTTTTTGTCATTTTTTTTATAAACGTGCAATAGTACGTATGTAGTACCCATGCGATACGGGAAAACGACGGTTTTAAAAAGTGTAAAAAAACAAAACTAATGGCGTCCGCGACGCATTTTCGCAATTGTTATTTTAATACAGTAACAATCAGTCGCGGTTGCTAACACTTTTTTTGTAATTTTTTTATAAACGTGCAATAGTACATATGTAGTACCTATGCGATACGGGAAAACGATGATTTAGTCAAGTGTTAAAAAAAATAAAACTAATGGCGCCCGCGACACCTTTTAGCCATGGTTATTTTAATACAGTAATATCGGTTGCGCTTGCTAACACTTTTTTTTGTCATTTTTTTATAAACGTGCATTAGTACGTATGTAGTAGCCATGCGACACGGGAAAACGATGATTTAGTCAAGTGTTAAAAAAAATAAAACTAATGGCGCCCGCCTTTTAGCCATGGTTATTTTAATACAGTAATATCGGTCGCGGTTGCTAACACTTTTTTTGTCATTTTTTTATAACGTGCAATAGTACGTATGTAGTACCCATGCGATACGGGAAAACGACGTTTTTAAAAAGTGAAAAAAAAGCAAAACCAATGGCGTCTGCGACGCTTTTTAGCAATGGTTATTTTAATATAGTAATAGCGGTTGTGGTTGCTAACAATTTTTTTCAAGTAAGTTTTTTATAATCGTGCAATAGTACGTGTCCCAAAAAAATTGATCATTGCCTCAAAGTTTTCAAACGCTTTGGAAACACTACTGCGCTTTTCTTAAGACTGTTCCCACTCAGTACAGGGAACTGAATGCGGCACCGGAAGAAAGAGTCGTGGTGATAGCAGCAGTTGTCTACATTTTGGCAACTTTCTTTAGCGTAAAAGTAGCAGTCAATAAACTTTTTTGGCCCGGTGTTCTACTTGGATGGTAACTGAATACTAACATTTGAACGTCTGTTCCTCAGAAGACGACCTCCAACATATTTCTAACGGCTATACAATCCATTTGATCTAAGCCGCAACGAAGCTTGGGTACTGCTAATTTCTTAATGTTGCGAAACTTCATTTCTATACCGACTTTGCACGTGAGTACTTTTTAGTGACCAGATAGAAAACGAAGCGTCGGTCATCACGTAATTTTAAGACTTTGCAACCACTCTTGACGTTTCAAGATATTTACTCACGCAATGTGCATCTGCGTAATCCTTTCCTGTTTGGAAGGGGTTGTTGCTCCTCGGTTGTCTCTCCGAACCTTTTTAGAACTCTCGTACATAGATACTCATAAATTTAACGAGGTTCATTCCATCGACGTGATTCCTAGTTCTGCTTGTTATTGCACGGTCGAGGTGAACTATTTTGGGCTTGCCTTTAAATGGTTTTTGGATACGATATATGACGTCATTAATACGCTACAGAACTTTATAAGAGCTCTTTCATTGCTTTTGCAGCTTCAGCGACAAACCACGTTTTTTTGGGAATTATACAACCACACCATGTCGTCTGGTCTTCATTCTGTTGCTAGCAATTTGCATGTTTTTACGGACCGCTTCATCTATTTCGTTTAGCTTCTTCATCAACTTGAAATTTTTTCTTCCGGTCTTCGTTCAAATTGGAGATCGCATGACATTCGTATTTTGCGATTGAGGTGTTTAGCCTGAACAGTAGATCGGTATGTCATTAAGAACAAGTGCAAGTACTGATCTCGATCTTTTTGGTGTTCAGACACTACTTTTGGTAATCCTTTTCTATTTTTTGGTTTATTGGCATCATGCCATCAGATTGAGGACGAAAAGGGTATGTCTTAGCTTTCTTAATTCTCAACAGCCGAAATTTAATTCCAACGGAACTTCAAACCGGATCTTTTACTAAAACGTCTGCAACTGTAGCTGATTCTTGATTAGGTATGGTGTAAAGTCCTTTCATTTTAAGAACTCATGGCCTCCAAGATGTATTTGTTTCCCAAATGAAATCCTGCCATTCTTTCTGAAGGTCTTTCCACGTTATATTGTTTCATTAGTGCTTCGTGCTTTTTCGCTGGACCATTTTCTGATGCGCAGTCCATGCACTTACGACACCATTTTATGATGTCTTCTTTACAGTTCATCCAGTAGTACATCGTTACATTGGACTCTTTGGCACTGCCAACAGAAGTCTATTTTTGTACCCTCAATAATATTTAAGAATCTTTTAAGAAGTCCGTTTTCCACTCTCAAGGAGTCTTTCGTTTCTCGTTCATACAAGTATTTATAAAAGTGCTTTGCCTATGGACTTGACTACTGCTAACAATTTTTTTCTAGTCACGCAATAATTCTTTTCTGGCTTGGACAAAGCTTTGCTAAAATGCGCGATGACTTTTTGTCCATCTTGTACTTGTGAAAGTACTGCACTTATAGCCATATTACTTGCATCGCCTTTCAAAACAAATCTTTTTCTTCTTGGATAGCTTAAAATAGATCAAGTGACTAGAGCCTGTTTTAGTTGATGGAAAACGTTTTTGCAGTCTTTATTCCATCTAAATTCTGTTTTTTCTTTGATCTGTTTTATCAAAAGCTTGGCAATATTGGCAAATTTGGGTACAAATTGTCTATTATAGGTGCACAACTCGAGAATCTCATGTTTCTCGATTGGTTTTAGCCATACTTGCACCCCTTGAACTTTGTCTGGGTCAGCTTTTACTTCATTTCTAGATACGACGTGGTTAAGGTATTGCACCTTCTTCTTAAGTACGTGGTGTTTCTTTAGCTTCATTTTTAGATTTGTCTCACGGAGTGGTTGGCACATTTGTTTCAGGTTGTTCAAATGCTCTTCAAACGACCTTCCCACCACGACCACGTCGTCTAGACAAACCAGGCACGTCTTCCAAGACAGTCCTTGCAAGATTGTTACTATCAAACGCTCGAACGTTGCAGGAGCGTTGCACAGGCCGAAGGGCATAACAGTGAACTCTCACAAACCAGTTCTAATCGTAAACGCTGTCTTTTCACGGGCTTTGGGTTTCAATTCTATCTGCCTGTAACCACTCTTCAAATTCAACGTGGAAAATCACTGGAATAACTGTCCTTTTTAGTAACATTGTTGAGCTGTCTGTAGTCTACACAAAACTTCCTTGATTCAATCTTCTTCTTTATTAGTACTACTAAAACGCCCATGGGCTAATTGAAGGTTTAAGCACACCTTCTCTATTTATATACGTAATTATTTGTTTGACTTTTTGTCGTTTTGGTAAAGGAAGTCGAGTATACGGTATTCATTTTGTGATGTACTACGTCAGTCCTTTTTTTGGAGCAACAAACACATCTTAGTACTGCTGGATCAATCCTTTACCTTTAACTAGGTGGTCTTAGCTGAGGTTTTAGCACTTGCAAGTAAAAATGCCCAATAAGTGTGGTGGGCACTTCTGCGACGTGGTTTCACTAGAATTCACGCATCTTAAAATTTGAGATATTGGTGTACATTGGCCTACCACGGACTTCTTTTTCAATATTACCAGATCCAAGTTGACATCCTTACTGAAACCGTGTTTTTTACTCGTGTTAATATTCTTCTAACCACTAGTTCTTTTTCTATCAATTAACCTTCCATTGGTTCAATTGCGCAAATTTAGCCTTTTTGAAGATTTACATCCAGGCGTGCCATCACCACACTTTTAGTTCTTTTAGGCAAAGTCACGTCTTTAGTAAGACTCGCACGGCTGCTTTCTCTGACGAACGAAAAGGAATTTATTCACTGTCAATTTTAATGATATCGTTCTTAATATCCAACTACGTCCACTCCTAGGATAACTTCTTTTGTGACGTAGGTTACCAGTAGTTGATGGTCGAGTACTCCGTTTTCCAAACAAATGGTCACTTTCACTCGTCTATGATACTGTTACTGGTGATATCATCTCATTTGCAGTAACATGTCAGGACGAATGATGCTTTTTGTCGCTTCCGTGTCAACCAGTAACTAAACACTTCTTCCATTGTTCTTGCAATTGAGATAAATGCTGTGCAATTGCTCCATAAGCGATGCTATTTGAATGGTAATTTCCGATGCATGATTAGATGAGGTTGACTTTTGTTTCTTTTGTTTAACTCGGTTCAGGTTTCTAGACCATTTTCTTGTTCTCTTCTTAGACTTAGTACGTTGGCGTCGTACGTGTCCGATTTCACCGTAGTTTGATGTTATTTTTCTTTCTCGATGCTTTTTTGTGTCTGTACGGATACCTCTACAGCACAGCGCAGCTTATGGCTGCCACGGTGTGATGCTTTTTTCGGTTCTCCACGTGGATTAAAGCGTCATCCAACGTCTTAAATCGACCTAACTGTAGAGTCTGCTGTGTTTTGCTGTCTTAGAGGTCGTTTACGAAGGTATGAATAGAAAATTACTTCAGGAAGGTATCTGGTGTTGTGAGATACGCAACCCATGTCTATCTATCGTGTCTGTATACAAGAACTTTGAAGAAGCCACCAGAAACTTACAATCTTCTGGTAACGAAACTAAAGATTGGACTAAATGCTGGCTAATTAAATTGAACAAAACTAAATATGTCCATGTCAATTTTACAAATAAATTTATTAGCATATATAATACACAAATACCGTACGCTAATAAAGCAAAATATTTGGGTATTACTTTGGATGTTAGGCTGTGCTAAAAGGCCCATATCAAAACGAAACGAGAAGAATTAGGCTTTAAGTACAAGATGTATTGGCTCTTAGGTGACACTCCACAGTCTACAACAAAATATTGTACAAACAAATCATTAAGCCCATATAGACATCCAGCTCGAGGGTGCAATCATTTTTAGAACACTACCAAAAGCATTTTTTATGTTTATTTTGAATGTTTTGCAGTGTAATTTGCTTATTTACGTATTTTTTGTAATTAGCAACATATAAAAACAAAACGGATTAAAACAATTTATGTTTTTTTTTATAAACAGAAAGATAACGTAACTTTGATAATGAGTATATCACTATCATGTAATGCGATTTTACAGTAACTAATCATTGCAACTTAATACATGTTTATTTTAACTGAAGACAAGTAATTTCAAGTTATGATTAGTATTGTAATTGTTTATGTTAATTTATACGATAACTGCGATTGTGATATGAAACGTGCTTCATTTAATAGGATTTTTGGTATCAATAAAAACAAATGCTTGTCTTTACAGTGGAAAACGCAAACGTCTTATGAGATTGAATCGTTTGTAATTGTTGATCCAAGTTGCCAACGTTTTGTCTACTTTCGTATTGGGGAGAAATTCAAGTAGAGACAACAAGGTAAATTCATAGTGTACCAGCGCTTGCATTATAGTACCAGTGAGCTATAATGAGTACAAACAGTTGCATGATGTAAGCAAACAAAGTTGTATATTTAAACTCTTTGATCTAAGACTAACTTTTGCACAGTTCTGTTTCTGTTTTCAATATAAAAAGGAATATCTCACTGTTGGTTCACTGACTTGAGTTGAATTACTGAAAATAAGCTTATAAATGATATATAATTGTTGTGTACTAATGTTTTCGAGTATGATTTTTAATTGATCTGTTAAGAAAAAAAGTTTTACTAAAGAGTGATGTTTATTGGAATACAATACAACGTTTTACAAATGCCAAGTAAATTCGACATAGTTTTCATCTCCATAAGGACGCGACTTTAGTATATCCTTATACTTATTGAGATTAGCTTTAAGAAATAACACCATTCGTTCACAGTCTTCTTGGTTAATGTTTTCCATAAGATCTTCTGGTTTACGTTTTTGGGATGGTGTTTTCCTGGTCTTAGTTTTTTTCTGAAAATAAACGCGATTTGTAATTATTATATTCTCAAGTAGGTTAACATTATTTTTCCATTTTCCTCGTAAATGTCAAATCAAAAGCTGAATACTTCACGATAAGGAATAATAAAGTAACGATCGAGAGTTTTTTTTACTAACCTTTATGCCATATGAAATGGTGGGTTTTGAATTGAGCCTATGGGATCGTCTTAATTTATCAGGATCAGTGACGACACTTTTTTTTCTTACACGCTTGGTTTTGGTTTGAATCAAAGAGAATTTACGCGAGATATTTTTGACAGGATCGTAATCATATGAAATCTAAAACGTTAAAATCGTACCTTGCTCATAAGTTGTTTTAAATAATTACCGATTCGCGAATCTCTTGTAAGCAATATTCCTCATTCATAAATTCAAAATTATTGTATTTGGGCAACTCGTAGTTAAATAACAGATTCATAATCTTTAAAAAAACTATGAAGCATTGAAAAAGTGCAGTACGAACTAATCTAACTAACATTCGTTGCTGTTTTACACCTGCACCTGCGCTTCATTCTTCAGAACGTCTCAGTGAGTATCAAAGTGATTCCTTAACCTAAAGCTACGCGTATGATTATTTCAGATTTGTACTTGAACTTACTTCCGTTTAAAAGAAAAGTATCAATATTTATTTTCCAAATGTTTATTGTAATGATAAGATTGTAGTAACAACTTTTTATTTAACTTCTTTAAACGAAGAGAATGTAGTAGCAAAATCTAACTTCGTTAGGAAATAAATGTTGATTACAGTTCTGGGTTGAATTACAGCTTCAAATCATTTTTGAAAAGACGTATTTGAAACATTGTTTGTATTATAGTAAAGTATAACAACTTCGTTATTATAACAAATATTTTTAAAGTAATTGAACGTATCAATCAAAAACTACGATAGATTATCACTTTTCATTTAAAAAAAAATTTATTTTCTAAATTATAAGTTTTAAAATGTTGGGCACCAAACCGCCGAGTGATGATAGGATCTGGACGGCCTCTCGTCTGAGGACGTAGAACATTTTGACCTAGTCTAGGATATCTCGGATGAGGGAAGTGTCCGAGAGGCGCTGCCATTCGCTCAAGATCATCACCTTGAGGTAGCGTTTAGTAGCTGAAAAGGACGGAAAATCGTTTAGCGAAACCTGCTGGCCAAGTAAGCTGCACGCGCCAGCTTTGCCAAGAACAGCAGTAAATTTTCTACAAAAGAAGTCATAACACAGATGGTATTGACGGGAACGGTGCGATAAGCCCCGATGAGGGTTCTTAGGAATGGGAATTGAAGCGACGTCAGTTTCCTGACTACGTGGGAATGTCGAAGTCTGCGATACCAAATGTCTAAGCCATAAGGGAGCATAGGAATGACAGCATTGTCAAAGATATTCGCAAGATGTTTTTTGTGTAGGTTTCATTTCAAGCGTGAGTATTTGTATGACAAGCGCAAGACGCTCTTGCACGCGCAATGTTTTACAAAACTCGTCAAGCAATATTAGTAGGTACTTGAATTTATAAACTCTACGGACAGGAGAACCGTGGAGGGGCAGCAAAGGATCTCGTCTTAGCGTGAAGTCAAAAACCATGAACTTAGTTTTGTCTGCGAAAATACTTACTTTATTGCTGCCAGCCTAGCTAGTCACAATACCTAGGCACAAGTTAGATTTTGCGTCCAAGTCTCGTCGGGGATTGGCGGACACTGTAACAGTAATGTTGTCCGCAAAGACGTCGCAGTTTGCTGTCCAGGAGATCGTTTACAACTGAATTTCACAAGGTCGGTTCATAAACCGAGCCTTGTGTACATTCCTTTGCCAGTCGTTTGGTGAAAACTGTTCACAAATCATAATCGGTATTAGATATTTTGGCGTCTCGCCTTTTCAGGTACGCTGGCAGGTGTTATTATTTGGTATACACCTTGAAACGAGATTTTGCCTGTCGAGTTGAATATGCGCTTAATACCATTCTTACGACGAAGTTTTTCTATTTGATCTGTAACCTTATGAATGTATAGTAAAAATGCCAATTTCAGATTAGATTCGAAAGTAGAAAGGAACTCGAATACGTGTATGTAGACAACGATTAATAACTGTTTGCATATCTTGCTTCATATAACCATTGTTCACCAAGGTTCTAGTAAGATGACCAAGTTCCGAGTCTAGATTCTTGGGTTGGCAAATAGAAAAAGCGCAATGAACCAAAGATTCAATAACAGAACGTTTTTGGGCAGGATGATGTAGAGACGAAGCATGAGAGTATTTGTCCGTATGGGTTGGTTTGCGATAAAAAGAATGTCCCAGAAATTCGTCGGGCTTACGAGTCACAAGAACGTCGAGAAATAGGAAAGAACCATTAGTTTCCATTTTTATAGTAAATTTGATATCTGGATGTTGATTGTTTAGATGATCAAGAAACTTCGACAATTTGAGATGACTATGATACCAAACAATAAATGTGTCGTCAACAAATCTAAACCAGACTATAGATTTTAATATTGATGAAACGGTTCCATAAAAATGTTAGCTACAACAGGCGATAGAGGAAAACCCATGGCAACACCAGCAACCTGTTTGTAAAATTGATTATCAAATTGCGGTATTTTAAATTTAACAGAAGCTGCAGATGACAAAATAGAAGAAGTTGAAAACAAATTAGAACTGAAGTTAGAAAAACATTTAAGAACTAGAGAAGACAAACTACAGCAAAAATTTGGAGAAAGAATACAACTGCTTAAAGAAAGAATAACCCAAATCAATTGTCACGGTGAGAAAAGTGTCACCAATAAAGATTTAATGGACCATCGAGAAGAAATCACGCACAAATTTTGATGGTAGAGTTCCATGGTCAACCTACCACAAACAGTTTGAAACCGCAGCTATAGTGGTTTTCAGTAGAGACGCACTTGGAATTGTGAAGATTATTTCTGAAAACCTGCAAGGTAATTACAAACTCTTAATTTTACGTTTAGAAATGAGATATAGAGATGCTTATCTTCAACAAGTGTACCAAGCTCAAATTAAAAGTCGGGTTCAGAAACCTGCGGAAAGTCTTCAAGAGTTTGAGACTGACATTGCAAGATTGACACGGCTTGCGTATCCTACAGCACCAGTTATTTTCTTGGAGCAGTTGGCTATTCAAACCTTTACAGGCGGCCTCCGTGACAGCAAAACACAGCAGACCCTACGGTTACCTAGACCGAAGACGTTGGATTATGCTTTAACCCATGCTTTAGAGTTCAATGCGGCAAAACGAACGTCGCACCGAGGCAACCATAAGCTCCGCTGTGCTAGAGAATGGACGTTATAAAGAATTTTGGGTTTCATTTGGGTATGAAGAACGATGTCCTGAAGATCGACAGTGAAGAAATTCCTTTTCATTCGTCAGAGAAGGCAGTCATGATAACGTGACTCTGCCTGCAAGGACTGAAAGTGTGGTGATGACACGCCTGGATTAGTTGAAAAATTACTATTTGTTTTAACGTTGAAAAAGAAGACCGTGGTAAGTCAATTCAATCTAAAATTGTGATGTGCGTGAATTATACTGAAGATAAGTCGCCGAAGAAGTGCCCACCACATATATTCAATATTCTTATTTCTAAATGCCAAAACTTCAGCCAAGACCAGCTAGCTAAAATTAAAGTGTTGATCCAGCAGTATCAAGATGTATGTGCGGTAGAAATTGGTTCTAAAGGAAGAACTAACGTAGTGAAACATACAATTAATACCGGAGGCCGATACAACATTCACGCCGACTCACTTTGGCGAAAAGAGAAGAAACCGAACAAATAATTATGGATATAGAGAGGGAAGGTGTGATTGAACCTTTAAATAGCTCATGGGCGTCCCCAGTGGTACTCGTAAAGAAGAAAGATAGATCAACAAGTTTTGCGTAGACTACAGACAGCTTAACGAAGTGACCAAAAAAGGCAACTACCCTTTGTCGAGAATTGATAATACGTTAGACACTATGTCCGCATCTCAGTGGTTTTCCACGTGGGATTTAAAGAGTGGTTACTGGCAGGTAAAATTGGAACCCAAGGATTGTGAAAAAACAACTTTTACGATTGGAACTGGTTTTTAGCAGTTTACTGTGATGTTCTTTAGCCTGTGTAACGCTCTTGCAACGTTCGAGCGTTTGATAGAGACCATCTTGCGAAGACTGTCTTTAAAAATGTGCTTGATTTATCTAGACGACGTGATTATGGTTGGAAAATCGTTTGAAGAACATTTGAAAAACCTAAAACAACTACGTGGGGCAAATCTAAAACAGGCTAAAAAAGTGCCACGTATTTAAAAGAGAAGTGCAATGCCTTAGCTACGTCGTATCTACAAATGGAGTCAAGGCTGACCCAGACAAGGTTCAAGCAGCACAGGCATGGCCAAGACCAATCGACAAACATCAGGTTCAGGGTTTCCTTGGGTTGTACACCTATTATAGACAATTTGTACCCGGATTTGCCAATATCGCCAAACCTTTGACAAAACTGACCAAAGAAAGAGCATTATTTAAATGGAAAGCAGACTGCGAAAACGTTTTCTATCACCTGGAACTAGCCCAAGTCACTTTGCTGATTTTAAGTTATTCAAAAAAAGATAAAAAATTTGTTTTGGATACCGATACACGTAATCTGGCCATAAGTGTGCAGTATTTTTACAGATGCAAGATGGACAAGAAAAAGTAATCGCGTATATTAGTAAAGTTTTTTTTCAGCCAGAAAGGAATTATTGCGTGTCTAGAAGAGAGCTGTTAGCAGTCGTCAAGTTCATTAAACATTTTTACAAATAGTTGTATGGACCAAACTTTTTAGCAAAAACGGGTCACGCCGTTTTAAAATGGCAATTTCGTAACCTGGTAGAACAAGTAGCAAGATAAATCGAGAGACTTTAAGAGTATGACTACTACACAAAACGCAGTGACGGAAGTGGTCATCGGAACGCTGATGCTTTGTCTGTGAGATCATGTCCGCAAGACTGTAGCCATTGTTCGCGACTTCAAGACAAGATCGAATGTCTTCAAAGAAATGCTATTGTTGATGACGATTGGGAACCTGAGCAGTTGCATCGCGAACAAGAAAACGAAAAAAGTGCGTGTTTTGAGCAAAAACATTAAAGCATACTGAGCGCAGTGAGACTTTTTGAGAGTAGAAGACGGTCTTCTTAAACGATCCCTAGAGAGTGTCGGAAGCACAGAAAACAGAGTGCAGTTGGTAGTGCCAAAGATCCGAGTGCCACAGGTGTTGCAGCATCTGCACCATGGTACATCAGGGGGGCACTTTGGCGTGAAAAAGACATTAGGAAAAGTTCGAGAAAAATTCTACTGACTGAACTGCAAAGAGGACGTTATGGACTGGTGCTGTAAGTGCACGGTTTGCGCATCAGGAAATGATCCAGCGAAAAAGCGCAAAGCACCGATGAAACAGTATAGCGTGGGAAGCCCTTCAGAGAGAGTAGCAATTGACATCGCAGGGCCGTTCCCAAAATCTGATTCGGATACAAATCATCCTGGTGGCGCTGGATGATTTCACGTCATAGACTGAAGCTTACGCCATACCCAATCAAAAGGCAGCTACAGTCGCAGACGTATTAGTGAAAGAGCTTTTTTGTCGGTTTGGACTACCGTTGGAATTACATTCCGGCCAAGGCTGCAACTTTGAGTCTGCGTTATTTCAAGAAGTTTGCCGACTGTTCGAAATTAAGAAAACTAGGACAACACCTCTCCATCCTCAACCTGACAGCATGGTTGAACGGATGAATCAAACAATGGAAAAGTACTTAGTCAAAATAGTGTCCAAACAGTGGGATCAATACTTGCATATTACTTTTAAGTTTGTACCGGGAAATTTTATGTATCAAAGGGCAATGGTACAAGACATGTACCACGTCGAGCAATGGTTTAAAACGTGAACCGGCTCTAAATATTATTACTGTAGCATACTTCACGTCCCTACCAGATGTCGTAGTAAGTTTTGTCGGCGTTAGTGCGTTACAATGCTTGAAATACGTTTGCGAGGTGCATACGATTTAGAATGGAATTCTTACAATTCAAACTAAAGAATATGACCCTGAATTAGATCTTGAATCTGTTGTGGATGAGTCTGAGAAAGAAGAAAACAATGTCAACATTATTAACAACAATGATGTTAATGTTTTACAATCGGAGAGCGAATCGGATCCGAAGAAAACATACCTCTGTCAATTATTTAGGATAATCTGAAGAAAGCATCAAATAATGCTCTAATAATATAGTGCCCGAAGAAGCAGAAAACTTGATTAAAAAACCTGAGAGACTGCGTAAAAAATATGAAATCTCCTACACCAAGAGAACTGTTTCGATTTTTTAGAGCACACAGTTTTACAAACAATCCTATACTGACAGCAAAATTTACAAAGCCTCAAGACAAAACTCTAAAAAAAATCTAATTCTTTTTTTAGCTATAAACGTACTAATGGGATCATTGAAACTCGTCGCCAGATTTTTATGATCCCTACATCAACTCAGTGATGGTAGTCAAACGATTTAGTTGGATTCTATTAAATTTATATTTAAAACTTTCGCTGGGGACAATTTATCGTTACAGACACTAGAAGGTGAACAAATTTTGTTTTGAACAATTGTATAATAAGAATGCTATTGACATGGAGAAAATATTTATTTAGAAAAAAAAACACAAATTTGACGTCACACATGCCATGACGTCTATAGACGTCATCAGCCTTCCGTAATACAAATACGAGTTAAAAGCTATCAAATGTTTATAGCTTTTGATATTTCGGAAAAGCATGGTTCGAAACACAGGGTCGGCTTCCCAGGACATGGAAGGCAATAGATGACCGTCTTTCTTCTTATTTTGTTTTTACTATGTATGTTCTTTTTAATTTGCATGGTTTTGTTCGATTTTGCAGAAGGATGCGCACGCATTTTTTTTCGGTAGGATTATGGTCTCTTTTCTCTGGTAGTAGGTGTTCCAGGATTTGAAGTCAAAAGTCATACAAGAAAATGTTTGGTTGTTCGGTCGGTTTATACAAAAACAATACATTCATCAAACGCATATATGCAATATATATTGCAATTTTCTTGTATCATCTCAAAGTTTTTCGTTTGCAGGGATAATATGCCGTCATTTGATCCTTCTTGTCTACTTCTTCCATAAAGGTATTGTAGTGACAAATCCTTTCAGGCTTTTCCGTTTCTTGCAGTAAGGTCTTCCTGATCAGCAATCTGCGCGCAAAGTTATAACTAATTTCAGATTGGATTCGGAAGTAGAAAGGAACTCGAATACGTGTATGTAGACAACGATTAATAACTGTTTGCATATCTCGCTTTATATAACCATTGTTCACTAAGGTTCTAGTAAGATGACAAAGTTCCGAGTCTAGATTCTTGGGTTGGCAAATAGAAAAAGCGCAATGAACCAAAGATTCAATAACAGAACGTTTTTGGGCAGGATGATGTAGAGACGAAGCATGAAAGTATTTGTCCGTATGGGTTGGTTTGCGATAAACAGAATGACCCAGAAATTCGTCGGGCTTACAAGTCACAAGAACGTCGAGAAATGGGGGAGAACCATTAGTTTCCATTTTT
The DNA here is from genome assembly GCA_035610365.1 of Aquatica leii. Classification (NCBI taxonomy): domain Eukaryota; kingdom Metazoa; phylum Arthropoda; class Insecta; order Coleoptera; family Lampyridae; genus Aquatica; species Aquatica leii. The sequence continues at coordinate 33,585,598 of CM069439.1, forward strand.
ATAGTAAATTTGATATCTGGATGTTGATTGTTTAGATGATCAAGAAACTTAGACAATTTGAGATGACCATGATACCAAACAATAAATGTGTCGTCAACAAACCTAAACTAGACTATAGGTTTTAATATTGATGAAACGGTTCCATAAAAATGTTAGCTACAACAGGCGATAGAGGAGAACCCATAGCAACACCAGCAACCTGTTTGTAAAATTGATTATCAAATTGGAAGTAAGTGAATAATAAACACTAATCAATAAGAGGAACCAATCTAGCCTTCGCTATTACGAATTATTTCTTCGATAATCTGAGAAGTCATCCATGCTTTCTGGTTATTGTAATATTATACAAGTAGTAAGTTTATTACATTTTCAAAACAATGTGGTTGTCGCGACTTCTCTATTACATGTTAATTTATTTTTTTCGACTCATCCATATTAGCACATACATAAATCGATAACACTGGTCTGCAAAAAAATATTTTTTATCGAGCCCTGACACTATTCCGGGTGATTCTTATGTAAAATGACGTCCTGAATCCAAATATGTCTTTCGTTTTCTTCCATCTCCCACCATTTTCGAGGGAGCCCCAAATCTCTAATTTTACCACTTTTCGATAAATTAATTATAATTTATTTATCGAACGATAATAATAATTATAATAATTATTATAATAATAAATATATGGACATGAATTTAATTTAAATGGGAAAAAGAACTATTTTAGCTATAAACAGTAATAAATAAAAAGATATTCATCGTTACTTGGTGCTTGCTTTCCTTTTATACCCTGAGGTACAGCTCTCTCGTTTCAAAAACCAGCAGTACTCCGCCAACATGCTTGCATTCCACTTCCCTGAAAATCTCTTCTCCAGCTTAGCGATGTCTTCATAGAACCGTTCCCCGTGTTCTTTCGAGACTGCTCCTAAATTTTCAGGGAAAAAGTTCAAATGCGAGTGAAGGAAGTGAACTTTAAGGGACATGTTACATCCTATGTCCTTGTACGCTAAAAGCAGTTCCTCGACGTGAGCGACATAATCTTCACTTTTGTGGATACCCAGGAAGTTCTTACAAACGTTTTGAAATGCAAGCCAAGCTCGTTTTTCTTTTCGATTTAGGTGTCCAATAAACGTCGAATCTTGGAAGAGTTGTTTAATCTGGGGACCAACAAAAAAACGCCTTCTTTGATTTTAGCTTCGCTAAGACGAGGAAATTTAGTTTTAAAAAATTGAAATGCGCCACCTGTCTTGTCCACTGCTTTCACAAACTGCTTGATCAATTCAAGTTTGATGTGTAAAGGTGGTAAGTAAATATTTTCCTTCGGAACCAAAGGATTGTGGGCGACACTTTTCTGACCAGGAATAAGATTTTCTCGCAGAATCCCGTACGATGTAATGTTTATCTCGGGCACGGCTATCCCATTCACAAAGGAAGCAGCAATATTTTGTGAATCCTGATTGCAGGCCCGTGAGCAGAGCAACAACTTTTAAGTCAGCGCAAAGTTTCCACTTATAATCATGATAACTAATTTTATCAAGGATTCTGAAGATGTTTTCGTACGTTTCCTTCATATCAACAGAGTATGCAACTGGAACTGATGGGAAGTCATTCCCATTTGACAACAGGACAAGTTTTAAGCTTGTTTTTGATGAGTCTATAAACAGTCTCCATTTGTCTGGGTCACATGGCATCTGTAGCTCTGTCATCAATAAATTTGCATTAGGGCAGAACACTAAACCTTTATCTTCTGAGAAAAGACATTTCAGGGTTGCTTGTTGGGTCCTGTAAGAAGATATTTTTCTTCCCTTTTCTAAGAGATTCCACTGTTGAAGTCGCGATCCTAGGAGCTGAGATTTAGTCTTGGGTAACTGCAAATCCCTGACAAGATCATTTAATTCCGATTGAGTGAGGAGGTGAGGTTGCCGAGAAACTAAATCTGCGGAATACTTTTCATCATCATTGAACGTATCATTCGAAGCCTAAGGTTGTGGCTCAGAGTCTTTTAAATCAATTTCCGGCTCTAGAGTATAAGTGTTTGGGGGCTCTGGGATTGGCAAAGTATCGTTATGAGGAACAGGTCTTAGAGCTGACGGAATATTAGGATACTGAATTGTATGCTTACTTTTGCTCGAAAACCCGACGGTGGAAGTCATACAAAAGTAACAATCTGTAAGATGACAGCGAGGTTCACGCCAAACCATGGGCACAGCAAATGGCATTGATTTACGGGTACCTTTGAGCCATTTGGTCAAACTACTGTAACAAGTCGTACAGCAAACTGATGGAGCCCAAGTCTTGTCCTGGTCGCCAACTTGACAATCAAAGTACAATTTATAAGCTGTTTTAACAAGCGGAGAAAGGGGTTTTCGTTGCGCTTTTAAAGTTAATTCTCCGCAGACATAGCAGAAGCTATCGGGATGATTTTTACACTCGCGTGGCATAATTAAACAATAATTCAACGCCCGACATTAACCACAAATGACACTTGGTCACTTGAAATAATCCGGAGTAAAAGTAGTTTTACTGTTTTACACAAATGAACAAAAATGAACACAAAATCCAGCACGTTTAAAACGTCGACAAGTTAACTCTGCAACAGCTATAGATGTACTGATCGAAGCAGTTAAGCAAACAATGTAATATACTATAATGAGAAGAGTAATGCAAGTTTAAGCCTGTCGAAAATTCCTGTTCAAATCTGCATGTGGTATTGAGATCGCCAGCGTCGTGCAGTGAATCTTCCTAACTTTTTATTGATATTTTTTTACTGTTCTTATATATTTGTCTAAATTCTAAAAATAAATGCAAAAAATAAAATAGAAATGGGGTCCCCCCAAAATAGGTGGGTGATGGGTAAAAATGGAGCTCATTTTTGGATTCAGGAGGTCATTTTATATGAGAATCGTCAAGAATGGTATCAGGGCCGATTTTCATGCAGACCAGTGTAATCGATCTTTTGACAGTTTTTTCTAGCACAACTTTCTTTTTTAAGTTTCAAAATTTAATCCAGAGTTAATTTGTAAAATAATTCGGTCTCGTCTCTATTAAAAACATCGCAATTATCATATCTTCATCTAATCGATGACTATATGGCTATATGTTACTTCTTTGTTCACACTAGCAGCTTCTCCATATATTTTCCCGAGAACAATATTATGACGCTTCTTGAACGGATCTATCTATCTCTTGGAGCATTCAAACGCCGTAGTACTAGTAGATGGGGTTGTCAAAATATCATAGCAAGTTTGGTAGCTTTTGCCTACACAATATTCCCCGATATAAGAATGTTTTGACTTTTTTTTAAAGTAGTAGTAGTTGTAGTAATCGCTGGTTCACATTACTACGAACTGGCTGTCTAATTTTTTTAATAGATTTAATATTTGTGTTGATTTGTTTAAATTGTATTTTTCAAAAATGTTAAAATTACTGACGTCCTGAGGAAATTTGAACGAACCGAAAGAAACGTTCGTTATAACCCCTCCTTCGTTATATCCAGAGTTCGTTATAGACGAATTGAAATTGTTATTGAAATCTACAAAAACTATTTCGTGCAATTTCTGTGTATATAAATATATTATTTTTACTGTCTTGGCATGTATGTATGCCGCTCTATAGTGATGCTAAAACTTATTTTACGACTGCACAAGGTTGTTAAACTGTACGCCACCTACGTCAATTTCCACGTGCATGTAAGCTATGCATCTCTGTTCAATATAGATAATATTTACAAAATGTCTTTTATTTGAACTAAAACATTTAACGAATAATTCGTTTAAATTAACATTAACAGAAATTTGACAAAATTTAAATAAAACTATCAAATATTTTTTAAAACAGTTTTTACTCCTAACGTTTGATTTTATTTGACTTCAAACTCGGGGGTTAAAACTTTTTACTGCGATAGTAGTGAAGAAGTGCCATTTTTTTCGTATTCGGGTTCGCTTTTTTTCTTTTTGCAAAAATCCAAGTCTCGCTCAAGATAATTACAAAAGTTATAAACAATTTAGTTAAAAAAAAGGATTTTGTTTTTTGGAAATATCTCGTATACTATTAGATATCGGAAAAAAAGATCTTAAAGAGCAGGAAAAACGGGTATTGTGGCATCTGCGCGTGCTCCTTGATCCGCTCATTTTCAATAATGTTAAGAAAAAAAAATTAGGTAACTAAAAAAAAATTTCCCCAATTTTTCAATTATTTATGCTTTTGCTGACTAAACTATTTTTGCGTTAGAAATCAACATAAAAAGATAAAAATCCTAACAATTTTTAAACTGAAATTTTTACCACTTCTTGAATTTCTTCTTCAAAGGCTTTAGAAACGATTCTTGTTAGAAAAAATTTTATTTTTTGACTTTTTATAAATAATAAGACTTTAAAAAATGAAAATGACATAAAATTAACAAAAAATGTTTTTTTTTAATATCACTGCGATTGTTTAAATAACTTTTATAAACAAATGTTTTGTTTACAAGATAATTAAAAAAACATTGAGAATCTATTCTTTCATGAAAATAAAGATTTTTAAGAAAAAAAAAATTTTTAAGTTATTGGCTAAAAAATATTTGTTTATTTTGCAACTAGAAATTAATATTAACCAACCATTTTTTGTTAAATTTTTATTTGTTTATTGAATAAACAAATTTTATAAACAAATAAATTTTAACGCATTATTTTTTTATATAGTGAAAAAAAAACAAATAAAAACAACTGCGACTTTTTTTGTGAAAGTGGGCAAATCGACGGCCACGTGCGGATGTCACATTACCCGTTTTTAGCCCTATTTTTGCCGTTTAACTAAAATTATAAATATTAGTGGTAGAAGAATTTAGGTTTCCACGGGTTGCATTTCCTTTTCAATCTGACGGCGTTTCTAGCATCCCTTGCTCTTGTGGTTGTGCATACATATGAGAGCGTGGGAATTCGTATTAAGGAGCATCAAGGAATATCGTCTTAAACAATCATAGAAGTCAGCAGTGGCGGAACACGCACTACAAACGGGTTATCAAATTATGTTTGAAAAAATGTTTCAAATTACTATCAGTGAAAAATTAGGTAATTTATTGAAAAAATTAAAAATCCTTTTAATATTAACCGAGATTCTACTTTTCCTTTACCGGAGATTTGGAAACCGGTTTTATCAATCGGAAACCGGTCTATAATAGCGAGGCTTCACGGCGCAATCAATCAGTTTGTTTCGGGCTCTGAAGATGTCCACTACGACGTGTGGTCAAAGCTCAGGTTGTGTGATAACGACAACACGGGAATCATCGATAAACGAAAATTGTGTGTGTGTTTTTAGGAAATTTTTGTTTTTTTAAGAACCACATTTTTGATTTCCGATATCTCTAATAAGTTACAAGCTATCTCCAAAAAACAAAAATCTTTTTTTTTATTAAATTGTTTATAACTTCTGTAATTTTTTCGAGTGCTGCTTGGGATTTTTTACAAAAAGTTTCTAAATGATCTAATGACACCTTGATTGATTTTTTTCTTAAGAACCATAGTTTTCATCGAGGAATAGATTCCCAAAAATATTTTTTTAATTACTTTATAAACAATGCATTTGTTTATAACAATTATTTAAAGAATTGCAGTGAAAATTTAAAAAAAAAGTATTTTTATGTAGTTGTTGAAGGTAAGAAATTGCAATAATGGGGGTATATGAAAATAAATTTTTTGTCAACTTTATATGAGATTTTCAATTGTTAAAATCTTAGATTTTTTATAAAAAAATTAAAAACCAAAAAATTTAAATATTTTTTAACTAGGATCGTTTCTAAAGTCTTTGAAGGAAAGATTCAAGAAGTGGAACAAATCTCAGGTGATTAGAGTAAAAATTATTAGGGTTTTTGTGTTGATTTCCAACAACAAAGAATAAATAATTGAAAAATGGGAAGAATTTAAAAAACGGATGATTTTTTCGTTTGTTAATATTCATATTTAATAGGTTAAAATTTTTTTATGAAAGTGAGTGAATATTGGTGGTTGAGTCGCAAAAAAGTACCGCTTTTTTTAGAAAGTTTCTTGCTTTTTAAGAACATATTTTTTGATTCCCCGATATCTCTAATAGTTTCCGAGATATTTCCAAAAAATGAAACTTTTTCAAAAAGTTTCTATAGATGCAATTACGCATCGAATGACACTTTGATCACAATTTTCAAAGAAAGCGAACCTGCCTTCAAAAAATGGTGTTTTAAGAAAACTCATTGTTATTCAAAAATACTGGGCAAGTTTGAAAGTTATAATAGTCTACTGTATGACAGTAGTACGTATTATTGATACTATAAAACATAGGTAACTGATTTTGTTTCAAAACAATGTTCGGAATGTATTAGTTACCATGTTTTTTAAAGATAAAAAATGTTTGTGTAAAAGTTCTTGTTTTTTTACCTTTAAATACTTTTTCAGCTTAGTGAAACTTAATAAACGAAATAAAACTCAACATTTACGATAAAGAATGGAATTAAACGTTATTAAGGTTTTAATTTCATTTTTTTGGAGTCATCACTACTTATGATAAACTACAACATGTAATAACCAAGTATATATTTACTAACCTTCATTGCCAATGACCTGACAGGTTTTAAAGGTACCCTACGAGATCGTCTTAATTGACTGGGATCCATTACTATATGTTTTTTTCTTTTCTTACACGCGTGGTTTTGATTTGAACCAAAGACGATAGTTTTGGGAGGTTGATACTCATAAGAAACCTAAAACATTAAAATCAAAGCTTTCAGTTAAGTTGTTTTAAATAATTACCGATCGTCGAACATCGTTCAAGCAATATTCTTCACACATTAATTCAAAACTGGTGCACTTTGGCAACTCGTTGTTTAATAACGGATTCGGTATATCAATATCCATAATTGAAACAATTGCAGCAAGACGCAAAAACTAAACTGATATTTGTTACTGTTTTAAATCTGCACTTGCACTCCTTCAGAACGTCTCAGTGATTATCGAAGTGACTCATCCCTATCTTTCAAAACATAAAACTTTTTTGTGACACGATGTAAGAATTATGGGTATTTTTGTGTCAGATTTGTGTTTAAACTTACTCCCGCTTAAAAAAAATATCAATATTTATTTTCCAACATGTTTAAAATACTATCTTTCAAAATAAGAAAAAAACAATACGAAAAATTTTGTTTGAATGTCACATCAAAACACTAACCACTACTTATGGTCAAGCTTGCCTATCTGATCAATTTCTTATTTATGACCATCTCCAGCTATCAAGTGAAAAAATGGGTTTTACCCAAGAATTTCATATGCTAGGGTAAATGGCTTTTCTAGTTTTCTTTGTATAAATAATTTCTATTTTCGGTTTACATACTGTTGTCGCAGTTTCTTAATCATCTCTTTCGCATGCATTTGTATTTCCACGGGACCTACAGCATAATCAGTAGCTTTTAATGTCTGATGTAAAATAATGTGGTAGGGATGAATATTATTTGCTAGAAGAATCTCGTGGACAATTGTTTTGGGGATTCGCAGGTTATTGGAAATTTTTCCGATGCTTAAGGTGGAATCGTGATGCATGTAGGTCAAACTTTTTCCTCAATGCGTGTTCTACGAATTCTTGCAGGTGGGCTGCACGTAACCAGTCTCTCGTAAAAGCTCTTGAAAACGCTTTCCGATAAAAACTTTTTCTGCTTTGGACGCATCCCCGGGCGGAGGATAACAGAAAGCCTTTTGGAAAGGTAGGAGGTTTGCCTCCCGCGGACCAACTGGAATGAACCAGGCTCTGATTACTCTCAGGATGTTGTAAATATGCAGCTGCACTTTGTTTTATCTAGTCTTTGAGTGCAGTTTCTTCCTTTCTTGAACTCATTTATGGAGTGCTTCAATTAGTTCCAAACGTTTGTTTCTTTAGACCCGATGATACGTTTAGGTTAATCATGGACTAAAGTCTCACTAATTCTTTTTTATTTCCATATAATTAAAAAAAAATACTACCAGGCGATGGACGAGTAAATAAACAAGCAAGGTACTGCTCAGTGGGACTCGGAAACCGTATAGGTGGGGGTGGATAAGCAGGGGGGCTGTTGTCATTCAGCGACTGCGGTGAAACGGAGGTAGTTAACCAGGCTTGTGTTCCACATATAGATACTAAAAATAGTTTTGGAGGTACCTCAGTACAGCAAGGGTTTAACCCATTCCAAAGAAGTACTGCAATGAGGAGAACCCCTCCTTTTTACTATCTAAGCAGCGAGCTTAACCTGACTTGCACAAATGCTAATAATAAAAACGCAAAACTGGCAGAGGAAGAGATAATAAGAAAAGATTAAGAAAATGTGTTCTAAAACATGTCTCTCTTCAATCGGAGAGGGAAGTAGAAAAAAAGAACGTTCATTTTATGGAGCAATAAGGCAGGGAGATATAAGGAATTATGCATTAGACGGAGAAATTCATAATAATAAAAAAAAAGACAGTTACAAGCAACTCAATATAAATGCAAACGAGTAAGATTGAGAATCGTTATTAGCCTACCAGTTTTTTAACTATTTGAAAAATACCTGCATTGAACACAAGAGTTGAATAAGTCAATGAATGTAGAAGAAAGAGAATGTACTCTGTTGGGACCGGGAGCTTTATTTTTAAGAATTCTGCTAGCCACCGACGCTATGTTCTTTTTTGTAACCACTCAGTCCTGTAGGGACTCAATACTTGCAAAATTATCGGGATCTAATTCGGCCTTGGTAAGGATCATCGTGTGTTGGATCGTCGTCTGGGAACAAGGAACTAACTATTGATTTGATTGTGTCGAGCTCTGTGAGAGTGTATCTGTCACCGTCACGGATGTTGGAGCATGGTTGGATAACAAGGAACTTTTGTGAGTATATCTTATAAACTAATCCTTACGGACTCGCCGCCAAACTTCTCTCTAGAAACCTTTGCCATGAGTTAAATTTAGCGTTTTTTATTGCCAGTTTATACCGGTGAAGCGCTGCCTTGTACGAATTTAACCATTGGGTTTTTAGTTCTGTTGGGGCTTTTTGAGTATGCTTTCTTACGCAACGTACGACTCGCTTTAACCTGTCTAGCTTTGAACTCCCCCACGGTTCACCAGCTTTAGAATTCGAGCGAACTCGGTTTAAGCCTGGCCAGCTTATCAATGGAGACGTCAATATAATTAAGATCGTGACACTTATCTCTACTGGAAGATAAGTAGGAAGTAGGGTGCTGACAGCTGTGTTCAGCTTAACAGGATCTATGCGTTTGACATCGAGGATACGCTTGAGGATCGGAACCGATCGAGGGTTTTTGACGGTTAATTCAAAACGTATCAGTCGGTGGTCTCTTTCAATCATCTCTGGAAGAAGTTTCCAGGTAGAAATTTTCTAGCAAATGACAAAAAATGTTCGGAAACATGTGAAAAGTGCAAACTCTTTGTATGTAAACAACATTGCCAGAAAAAAACTACAATAATATGTAATAGTTTTTGCCCTCACTAATTTATGTTTACATTTTATTTTTATATTTTTATTAGTTTATATGAAATCTAATGTTAATTTAAAATATTAATAAAGGTTACCATTACAAATTAATCGGTTTTTCTTTACAAAATAAGAAAAAAAACTTAGGGTCAAATCTGACCCCACTTGGTAATCGGCGCCTCAAAAATTGCTTGGTAATCGGAAGGTTAAACAACGCTTTAACCTGTCTAGCCTTAGGTTCCACCACGATTCACCAGTTCTAGAATTCGGCCGAACTCGGTTTAAGCCATTTTGACTAGATTCGAGGATTAGCCTGGTCAGTTTATCAATAGAGACGTCAATAGAATTAAGATAGTGACACTTATTTTTACTGGAAGATAAGTAGGAAGTAGGGTGCTGACAGTTGTGTTCAGCTTAACAGGATCTATGCGTTTGACATCGAGGATACGCTTAGGGATCGGAACCGATCAAGAGTTTTTGACGGTTAATTCAAAACGGATCAGTCGGTGGTCACTTTCAATCATCTCTGGAAGAACTTTCCAGGTAGAAATTTTTCTAGCTAAAACTTATGATGCTAATGTGACATCGATGTTTGTTACCTTGGTGACTAGCAAAGGTAAAAGGTAGATCAGGCTCATTTACAACATATAGGTCACGTTTGCCCACGAGGTTTGCATTGAAATCTCTTACTATAATAATTGAGACGCTGCTTAGTTTGTTCAAAACTTTATCTAGATCTTGTAGATGAAAACGAACATTCTTGCTTGGTGGTCAATAAACGCCGACGATACCCAAAACAAAAACAAAGTTGTGAGTAACAGTAATAGAAAAAAAAAATAGAAAACGAAAAGAAAGAACAAAATTGAACACGAAAGGAAACAAAAAGCATGGCCAGACAACAACTAAAGAATAAGTAATGTCAAATTTTCCTTGTCCAAATAAAAGGTTGATGGAAAATCTTCTGATGCTAAAGGTGGGATCGTGATGCACGTAGGGCAAAACGTTACCACTCTACGAAACACTTTTCGAGAAAAACTTCTTCTTGGTGAAAATTGCATTGCATATTGCTGCGCTGCAAATAAATGCCTAACATTATACGCTTCCGCGTTAGTAAACGGCATGTTTTAAAAAAAAATTAACTTCATCCGATTGACATTCTAGAATTTTTTCTTATAAATTAAGAACGGATAGAGATGCGGTTTTCACTAAAATTTAGCTAATTTTATGGCGGCTAAAAGTCTGTTACGAAAATAGTACCGTTCTATTTAACTTTTTCCCAAAAATTACAAAAATGAGTAATCGCTGCAGATAACGCTCTGTAGACCATAAACGATATTAAAAATAATTGAAATGGTTTAGGAGATATTAAAATGTAAATATTCCTCTTTCTTATTATGACAAATACAAGGAAAAACATAGAAGAGATGATAGAAGAGAGGGAAGAGGGATTGATAATAGTAGGAGGGGACTTCAACGCAAGAATAGGGGTAGAGGGGGGAATACAAGAAAGAAAAGGGACGGGAAAGAGACATACAAAGGACAAGGTGATAACTAAAGAGGGACAAGAACTGCTGGAATTGTGCAACGAAAAAGGGTGGGAAATAATGAACGGGAACAGAGAAGAAGATGGAAAGGGGGAATTTACATACATAGGAGGAAGGGGAGAATCAATAATAGATTTTGTAATGACAAATGAAGAGGCTGCAGAAAAGGTAAAGACATTTAAAGTGGAGAAAGGGTAGAGTCAGACCATCAACCACTGGAATTGACAATGGAAGGAAGAAAAAGAAAAGAGAGAGAGGAAGAGGAGAAGTACATAACTAAAAAAAAGTGGACAGAAGAGGGTATAAAAAGATATAAAGAGAGAATAGGGAAAACGGTATGGATAGGGAAGGAATTACAAGAAAGTGTAGAGGAAATGAGAGAGATGATGGAGAAAGCAACAGAGAGAGTCAGATTTAGAAAGTGGAAGGGGGAGAAAACAGGATGGAAGAAATGGTGGGATAGGGAATGCAAAGAAGCTAAGAAAAATGCAAGAAGAGCATTAAGACAGTGGAAAGAAAAGAAAGAAAAAGAAGAATACAAAGAAGCAGTAAAAATATACAAAAAAACGTGCGACAGAAAGAAGGAAGAAAAGAAAAAGAAACAAGAGGAGCAGAACAAAGGAAGAAAAAGGAAAGAAGAGGTATGGAAGTACCTAAAAACAGAGGAAAAAAACATGACGACAAAGGGAATACAAATTAAAGAATGGGAGATATATTTTCGGAACCTGTTGGGAGGGGAAGAACAAAAGCAGAAAAAAGAAAAAAGAAAAGACTCGGTAGTAAGTCAGGAAAAAGGAAATAGGGATAGAATAAGTGAAAAAGAAGTAATAGAGGCGAAAAAGAATATAAAAAAAGGAAAGGCGGCAGGAGAAGATGGGATACAAGGAGAAGGATGACGGAAATACTAAACAAAATATGAAAAAGGGAAGGATTTCCGGAGAGATGGAGAGAGGGAATAATATGCCCAATCCATAAAAAAGGCGAAAAAATAAAGTCAAGAATTATAGAGGGGTAACATTATTGAGCACGGCATACAAATTATATGCGACAATACTACAAGAAAGACTACAGAAGGAAATAGAGGAAAGAAGTTTAGTACCAGACGGACAAGCGGAATTCAGAAAAGGAAGAAGGGCGATAGACAACATATATATACTGAAACACTTAGCAAATAAAGAACTAGAAAAAAAAAGAAGGAAAATGGTGGCACTATTCGTAGATTTAAAAGCTGCTTTTGACAAAGTGAATAGGGAAATGCTGTGGGAATATATGAATAGAAAAAAAATCAATGAAAGATTAATACAAAGAATAGAGGAAATCTACGAAGAAACGAGCAGCAGGGTTAAAGTGAATGGGGAAGGGAGCGAGAAATTCATCACAAAGAGAGGGTTGAGACAGGGATGTCCACTGAGCCCAAGCCTGTTCTCAGTATATACGGGAGATCTGGAAGAGACAATGAGAGGACAACAAACAGGAGGGATAGTGGTAGGGAAAGCAAAGGTATGGTCGTTGGCGTATGTGGATGACATAGTGTTGGTGGCTAAGGAAGAAAAGGAAATGAAAGAAATGATGAAAACGCTAGAAAAATACATGAAAAAAAAAAAAGAAATGGAAGTAAACACGGAGAAAACAAAGATAATGATATTTAGAAAAGGAGGGGGGAAAAGAAAAAGAGAGGAGTGGATATGGAGTGATGAAGAGTTGCAACAAGTGAAGGAATTTACATACCTGGGCTACACGATGAAACAGGATAATAAAGAGAGAGAACACATAAAGGAAAGGGCGAAGAAAGGAAACAGGTTAATAGGACAAGTGTGGGGTGTGGGGGAAAGAGTATTTGAGATGGATATAGAAAAAAGAAAGTTGTTGTTTGAAAAATTAATAAAGGGAGTGGTAATGTATGGAGCGGAAATATGGGGCTGGAAGGAGTGGAGGGAGGTAGAGGGGCTACAGGAAAAATACTGGAGATGGGTTTTAGAACTGGACAGGGATACATCGGGGTATATTGTGAGAGAGGAGGTACAGATAGAAAAAATAAGAGTAGAGACAGGAAAAAGAGCCATAAAATACGAGGAAGAACTGAGGACAGATTGCAAAATACTGCAAGAATGTTGGAAAGAGATAAAGGGAGGGAAAGTGAAGTACGGACAGGAGGGCAGTGAAGAGTATTACAAAAGAAACGGATACGCGAGAGAAGAAGTGGAGAGATTAAGAGAAGACGGAGTAGGGATAAGGGAAGAAATAATAAGGAAAGCTAGAGACATCGAAAAACAAGAAAGATGGACAAAGATAAAAGAGGGCAGATATAATAGGAATTATAAAGATATCAAGGGTGAAGGAGTGCCGGAATATTTAAAAGATAGAGAGAATAAAAGCAACAAAAAGAAAAAAATGGTAGCAAGGTTCAGATGTGGCAACGAGGAGTTAGGGAACAAATATTGGAAAGAAGAACCAGAAAAGATGTGCAGGCTATGTGGAGAAGAAACGGAAGACCTTAACCACATGAGACAGAAATGCAGGGAACTAAGAGAAGAGGAATAGAGGAAATCTTAGATGAAAACGGAAAAGGAGCGGAGTGGATGGAAGAAGTATGGAGAAGGAGGAAAAAGTTAAGGGGAGAGAAGGATAAGAAAATGTATTTCAAAAAAAAAAAAGAGTAAATAGAATGTAAATGTAAATATAGAATGTAGGTTGTAAATGTAGTATAGCACGAACGAATTTGTAAGCCAAAGGCAACAAATAAAGTTAAACTTATATACAAAAAAATATCATAAAGCAAAATGATACCGTATCACTTAATCTATTAGATCCCAGATAGCACAGTCAGTTTGATACAAGGTTAAAACAAGCTTGTTTTAACAATCATGTAGACTGGAAACAAACTCTGGAAACTTATATCAAGCATAATTCAAGCTTACTAGTTACCGCTACCACAAGCTTATTTTATAAAGCTTGAAAAAAGCTTATTAGACAAGCTGGAAAAAAGTATGTTGGGCAAACTTGAAATAACCATGTTGAACAAGCTTGAAAGAAGCGTGTTGGGCAAATTTGAAAAAAAGCATTTTTTTCATTTTGAATCAATTTATTTTCTAAAAAAAAAGTGGATTAAGATATAAAAAAATACATTGCGTTAGATAATATAATATAAACTAAAAAAGGAATAACATAACAGTATAAACTATATATGAAGAAATCGTTAAGCAATTGTAGTTTTTCCTACTGAGTTTCCACATTGGATCGATTTCCTTGATTTCTGAAAAAAAAACAATTGAACTAGAACAAAAACATGCTAAGGAATAAAAGTAAATGTATATTTTCTTAATAATGTGTTGTATGTTCACCTTGAAGAAATGTGAATCCGTTTATTAAAATACTAGATACAAAAACAAAATTGAAAATTTAATTATAGCTGAATAAAAACTTGTAGATAAAATGATATATTTTTTAAGTTATTAGCTGTTAGTCTACTTCTTTTGTGGTTAATACAAAAAGCATAAGTGAAAAACGATTTGGTTGAATTTAATACAACTAATCGAACTAATACAAAAATATATAAATTATTAACAAATGTTAAGATATGTTACTTTTGATTTCAGGTTATAAACATATTTATGCCCATTCGGGTTTTTTAAATAATTTGTTAAAACAGAAAATAATTTCAAGATATGTAATTGAAAATTATGAATTTATATAAAAGAATCGATAGATCAGTAGTCATATAAATTGACCGTTAAAATGAAAATAGATGTCAGTGATAAAAACATTCCATACTATTTAAGATTAAGGAGTATGGTTTTTTACAAGTTTTTTATGGTTGTACACTTTAACAACTTTATTACAACACGTGTATAACATAACCTCAACAAAAATTGAATTACTCGATTAGTGTACTTAATTAATTTTACATTTAGGATTTAAAATAAATACTCACTTTACTTTTTTCGAAGAATAATAGTTACACAACAAAACCGCAACAATCAAAATAAAAATTGTAAGCTGCCTATTCAACGGTAAAAACAAGGTAAAATGGCTAAGTTCAACCATCGTTGCCGCTATTTAGAAAAACATACTGATTTTTTAGGTTAACGTACTTTTTGCAATATCTTTGAACAAAACGAATTTTAAAACTGCATAGACCAAGGATGTTTATTCGTAGGAAAAACTAACATTACGATTTTTATGTATCTATTTTTTTTAGCCAATGAAAAGATGTTACAGATATACTTATGGCGCACCTTTCAAATCAATCTTTGTTATAATTATTATTTAAACAAAACGTACTGAAATCAGTTACAAAAGTATTGACGTACTTTTACTTGAGCAAAAATATGCTGATTCAGTACAAATGTATACTAACTTGGGCAATATTCTTGGGCAACATTGACTATAGCTACTTAACGAAGCATTCCGGCAACTTTCGGATAACACCGTTGCCAAAATAATAGCAGAGCTTGTTACGATTTTTTTAAAGCTTATTACCAAGGCTTATTACAAGCTTGTTTCATAGTTAAAGTGAAAGTTTAACATTGCAAGCACAACCAAGTCAAAAACAAACTGGTTGTAAGCTTACATGCTACCTGGGTAATAAACTTGCAATAAGCTTATTTTGCAAACTTGCTTCAAACTTTCCAACCAAGTTTCAAGTTTGATTCAAGGTTAATTCAAGCTTCATGTTTGAAACTTGCTTTAAGCTTGACATGACAAGTTAAAAGCAAACTTGCCGTAAGCTTACGTGCTATCTGGGATCATGTTTTCAATAGTATGGCTCATCGCTCAACTTTCTGAGATAATGGATCTTCATGTTTCTTCATAGCAGTTACGCTTCTTAGCGGTGAATTTACGAACTTCAAAATAATTTTCAGCTACTTCTATGACTTACTTTATCTATAAGAATTTTTTTTCAAATTTCTAAGCCTTACCATTTTTGAGATACAGCTGCTTATTTGGACACTCGGTATAATACTCTAATACTTGAATTTATGAAATTTTTAAACCTTTTTTTTTTAATTTTAACTAAACTTCAGGACTTCTAAACAGATTTTCTTTACTTATATAATAATTGACTTTCTAAATAATAGTTTCACGTAGATTTCAAATTTTTTACTTTGCTACTATACTTTTTTTTTAAATAATTTTCCACTCGTATACTCGTTCTAATATTGACTTGGAATGCTTAGTTTTATATGGATTTCTACTTTTCATTGAAATTTTTCATTACTTAGTTATGATCAGGTTGTAACTCAATGAAATATTTTACGCTAAAAATTGATTGTTTTAATATCATTTTAATTTATTTTTAATCTTATACAGAAGTCTTCACTTGTCTATATTGACGATTTAGTTAGTGTTTTATCCATTTGTATTATTTCTATTTTGCATCCGGGGCGACGATTTATTGTTATCAGGTTTTAAATGTGTTTAAATTATTTCTTAGAATATTGTGACATATAAAAACTAATTTAAGTTTTCTTTTCGTTTATTTAAAATTTTTGGCACATGCTGTACATTAAAATTGCAGTAAGTTTTGTACGGCCCTCTGTTATCAACCCGTGTATACCATGTATAGAAATCTGTAATTATAAACAAAATTATGTGAAAAGGAGGGTGAATCATCAGCTGTTATTTACATCATAGACAGCGTTGGGATTGCTATTACGATTGTAATAAATCTATTACAGTTGCATCGTCTTTAGTACGCTAGTACAACAATTGAGAAAATTCCAATAATCTATTACACTTTAGGTGTTTCACGAATTTTATGTTTTTTAGTTCAAAAGTTTAGTTAAAATTAATGTAACTGTCACGTTATTTATTTAGTAAGAAAAAGAATAAACCCGAATATATGTCATCTGATATTTTTTCAATAAAACAAGGATTTAATTTAAAAAATCTGGAAAGTATGTAAAAAAATTTTGAAGTGAAATAAGATAAGCTATTAAAAATTTTGGCACCTAGAGTGTGACATGAGCTTATTCTGCAATGGCAAAAATGCCATAACATGTATTTATGACAAGTAGTATTTTGTTTTAAAATTTTTTGTCAAGAAACGTTTTTTACCTTCGTTCCAAAAATATCCTGAATAAACTGAAAAACTATATTTTAATGTTTAATTAATAGTTTCAATACCATTAACGCTAAGATAATGAAAGAAAATTGAGAACACAACTCAATTTTTGTCTAATGTAACCGACTTTCTATCTGTTATACATACTTGTTGAGATACTAACGGTGGGCAACGAAATAGTTACCCCACCGTGTATACAAAATCTTATTTACTACAATTAAAAAAAAAAGCAAGCAATTGTACCCTCTAAAATAAATAATATTGTTCTTTGTATACCTATTTATATACATTTTTAAATATCCCGCTCATATGATCTATTACATTCTATTACAATTACGCAACAAGTTTCAGTACAATCTACGAATATTAAAATCCCAACGCTGATCATAGAGGTTTTAATGATAGATGTCAGCGTAATCGTTACATATACCTTATGATCGTCACTTCTAACACCTTTAGTCTGAAATTTTCACGTGATCTACGAAACGACTTGTGATCATAAGTTAGATTTTTAAAATTTTTGTTTCAAAATGAGTACACACACTTTTTTATTAATTTTTTCGTTAGTTTACTTAATTTCGTTAGTGAATTTTAGTTCTTCAGAATGTATACCTGTGTATATGTGGGGAAACATACAGTAAGTACACGAAAAAATTTTTCAATTTTTGCCACACCTTCCTTAAATACGGCTCCTAAGCTCAAAAACACAACATTTTAGGTATAACGAACCAGTTTCACCTTTACAAGTCTCCGATCAAGAATGGTTTGTAGATTTTTTGGAAAATCACTTAGATAAGAAAAGTCCTATAGTAGTTTTTGCCGAGCAAAGTGTAAGTTTTCAAAGTATCTCGTGTATTGTTTATCAGTTCCTTTTATAGTTGAGTTCCGAAGATTTTTCGCTAAGAAACGATAAAGGCGATAGTATATTTTCTGCGTTATTGTCTACGAAGGATTCTGCTACTGTCAATTACTGGCCTTGCGTTAAAACCCCTGTAGATGCTGTTGATAAACTTAAAGGCAGAAACATTGTCACAACTTCGTTGAGCCAATTTCTTGGCGAATCGATTCAAGTTCAATCAAAAGATGTCTTGGTGATTGATCTCGATGATGCCAATGACGACGAAAGTAGAATTCGTATGTTAGAAAGACATGGTAATTAAAAGTGTTGTTGTTGTCTTTTTATTAATATTTGTTTTTTTAGATGAAAGTATTGGGAAAATTTACGAAAAGTTAGGGAAAGAGTATAAGGATGTTTCTATGTTGTTTACTGGACGTCAACCATCGTGGGTATGTTATTAAATCTTGTTTGTACTTTTGTGTGTTAATTGAAGCACTTCTTCCAAATTTGCTGCAATACAGTAATATGTAGATATTTAATGTTTGAATTTACCGCTTAATTTAAGTTTTGCCAGGTTGGTAACATGTTTATCCCAAACATCAGTAGCGTCTCGTCCAGAAGTTATTAATGGAATAATTGATGATAATTGTTTCAATTATAAAATCTTATTCCACAATTGCACAGTTTAAAGAATAAAAAAGCAATAAATTAATTAAACAGAAAAATACAAACAATGAGCAGTCATTATGGTATTTGACTCGTTTTTTGGTAGAATGCCCGCTTTTGTTGAAACATTAAAATACATTAATTTGAAGCTAATTCCGATTGGCGTTCATTTTCAACACTATAGTCATCTCTTGTTACTTATAAGTTTAACTTTATTCATTGCCATTTGGCTTACAAATTTGGTCGTGTTGTCTATACATATATACTACATTTTCTTATCCCTTCTCCCCCCTTAACTTTTTCCTCCTGCTCCATACTTCCTCCATCCATTCCGCTCCTTTTCCGTTTTCATCTAAGATATCCACTATTTTCATCACCTCTTCTCTTAGTTCCCTGCATCTCTTTCTCATGTGGTTAAGGTCTTCCGTTTCTTCTCCACATAGCCTGCACAACTTTTCTGGTTCTTCTTTCCAATATTTGTTCCCTAACTCCTCGTTGCCACATCTGAACCTTGCCACCATTTTTTTCCTTTTGTTGCTTTTAATCTCACTGTCTTTTAAATATTCCGGCACCTCTTCACCCTTGATATCTTTATAATTCCTATTATATCTGCTCTCTTTTATCTTTGTCCATCTTTCTTGTTTTTCGATGTCTCTATCTCTCCTTATTATTTTTTCTCTTGTCCCTACCTCCACTTCTCTTAATCTCTAAATTTCTTCACTCGCGTACCCGTTTCTTTTGTAATACTCTTCTCTGCCCTCCTGCCCGTACTTCACTTTTCCTCCCTTTATCTCTTTCCAACATTCTTGCAGAATTTTGCAATCTGTTCTTTCCCTCATTTCTTCCTCGTATTTTATTGCTCTTTTTCCTGTCTCAATCCTTATTTTTTCTATCTGAACCTCCTCTCTCACAATATACCCCGGTGTATCCCTGTCCAATCCTAACACCCATCTCCAGTATTTTTCCTGTAGCCCCTCTACCTCCCTCCACTCCTTCCAGCCCCATATTTCCGCTCCATACATTACCACCCCCTTTATTAATTTTTCGAATAGCAATTTTCTTTTTTTTATATCCATCTTGAATACTCTTTCCCCCACACCCCAGACTTGTCCTATTAGCCTGTTTCCTTTCTTCACCCTTTCCTTTATGTGTTCTCCCTCTTTATTATCTTGTTTCATCGTGTAGCCCAGGTATGTAAATTCCTTCACTTGTTGCACTTTCTCATCACTCCATCTCGACTCCTCTCTTTTTCTTTTCCCCTCTCTATTTCTAAATATCATTATCTTTGTTTTCTCCGTGTTTACTTCCGTTTCTTTTTTTTTCATATATTTCTCTAGCGTTTTCATCATTTCTTTCATTTCCTTTTCCTCCTTAGCCACCAGCACTATGTCATCCGCATACGCCAACGACTATACCTTAGCTTTCCCTACCACTATCCCTCCTGTCTGTTGTCCTCTCATTGTCTCTTCCAGATCCCCCGTATATACCGAGAACAGGCTTGGGCTCAGTGGACATCCCTGCCTCAACCCTCTCTTTGTTATGAATTTCTCACTCTCTTCCCCATTCACTTTAACCCTGCTTCTCGTTTCTTCGTATATTTCCTCTATTCTTTGTATTAATCTTTCATTGATTTTTTTTCTTTTCATATATTCCCACAGCTTTTCCCTATTCACTTTGTCAAAAGCCGCTTTTCGGTCTACGAATAGTGCTACCATTTTCCCTCTTTTTTTTTCTAGTTCTTTATTTGCTAAGTGTTTCATTATATATATGTTGTCTATCGCCCTTCTTCCTTTTCTGAATCCCGCTTGTCCGTCTGGTACCAAACTTCTTTCCTCTATTTCCTTCCGTAATCTTTCTTGCAGTATTGTCGCGTACAATTTGTATGCCGAGCTCAATAATGTTACCCCTCTATAATTCTCGACTTTATTTTTTTCGCCTTTTTTATGTATTGGGCATATTATTCCCTCTCTCCATCTCTCTGGGAAGTCTTCCCCTTTCCATATTTTGTTTATTATTTCCGTCATCCTTTTTGCTACATTTTCTCCCCCGTATATCCACTCTTCTCCTTGTATCCCATCTTCTCCTGTCGCCTTTCCTTTTTTTAAATTCTTTATCGCCTCTATTACTTCTTCCTCCCTTATTCTATCCCTATCTCCTTCTTCTTGTCTTACTACCGCGTCTTTCCTTTTTCTTTTTCCTGCTTTTGTTCTTCCCTCCCAACAGGTTCCGAAAATATATCTCCCATTCTTTAATTTTTATTCCCTTTGTCGTCATGTTTTTTCCTCTGTTTCTTTAGGTACTTCCATACATCTTCTTTCGTTTTTATTCCTTTAATCTGCTCCTCTTGTTTCTTTTGTTTTCCTCCTTCTTTCTGTCGCATGTTTTTGTATATTTTTACTGCTTCTTTGTATTCTTCTTTTCTTTCTTCCCTTTTTCCACTGTCTTAATGCTCTTCTTGCATTTTTCTTTGCTTCCTTGCATTCCTTATCCCACCATTTCTTCCATCCAGTTTTCTCCCCCTTCCATTTTCTAAATCTGACTCTCTCTGTTGCTTTCTCCATCATCTCTCTCATTTCCTCTACACTTTCCTTCCCTATCCATACCGTTTTCCCTATTCTCTCTTTATATCTTTTTATACTCTCTTCTGTCCACTTTTTTTTAGTTATGTACTTCTCCTCTTCCTCTCTCTCTTCTCTTTCCCTTCCCTCCATTGTCAATTCCAGTGGTTGATGGTCTGACTCTACCCTTTCTCCACCTTAAATGTTTTTACCTTTTCTGCGGCCTCTTCATTTGTCATTACAAAATCTATTATTGATTCTCCCCTTCCTCCTATGTACGTAAATTCCCCCTTTCCATCTTCTTCTCTGTTCCCGTTCATTATTTCCAACCCTTTTTCGTTGCACAATTCCAGCAGTTCCTCTCCCTCTTTATTTATCACCTTGTCCTTTATTTGTCTCTTTCTCGTCCCTTTTCTTTCTTGTATTCCCCCTTTTCCCCTATTCTTGCGTTGAAGTCCCCTCCTACTATTATCAATCCCTCTTCCCTCTCTTCTATCATCTCTTCTATGTTTTTCCTTGTCTCTTTCATTCTACTGCTATAAACCGTCACTACTTTTATTTTTGTTTTTCCCCACTGCATGTTCCTTTCTACAACTCCTCTTCTCTGTTGCACTTTCTCCTTCTTTTCCTGGTTCAACCATTTTTCTTATTCCCGTTATTATCCCCCTTTGCTCTTCCTTTTTCTTTTCTCTTTCTGCATGTTGCACCACCCACTCAAATTCCTCCGGCAACTCTTTTTCCCACCACTCCCATTCTTTTTCTTCCATCCATGTTTCCTGTAATCCTACTACATCCTGTTCCTTGATGTACTTCCAGAAATCATGTTCCTTGTTTTTTATTCCTGCTACGTTCCAAAACAATATACTCTCAGCTCACTCACCTCCCCCCGTGCTTCTTCCTCACTTTCTTTTTTCTCCCTTTTTTCTTTTTCTTTTCCATTTCCATCTCTCATTATTCCTTTTCTTTGCCGTTTCGTCAACTTTCCCTCCTTTACCACCCCCCCTTTGCCCTTTAGTTTTTTGCCTTTTGGTTCCCCACTTTCTCTTCTCTTTCTATGCACAGTCCCCTATCCTTGTCGTTCCATATGTATCTGTCTCCGTCTATCTCCATTTTTCTGTACCCTACCCATACTCTTTTTCCTTCCGCTCTTTTTTCCACCGTTATGTTCATTATTTCTCTTTGCACTCTTCTTTCCTCCCATGTCAAATCGTGACTTATATATATTCTTGTATTCTTTAATTTCTTCTTCTCCTCCATTACCTTCTGTTTTTCCTCCCATCCTCCGACTTCCGCCACCACCATCTCATTTTTCTTCTCTTTGTTTATTACTGTCACTTTTTTCACCTCTACTTTTACGTTTAATTTTTCTTCCAGCATCACTGCTAAATCTTTTTGTGGTTTTTCACTTCTCCACCCCTTTATCACAATATTATTCTTTCCTTTCCATCTTTCCACGTCTTCCGCTTTTTTCTCCAGTTTTTCTATTCTCTCCACTAGTTTCTCTTTTTCTTTCTCCCACTTCTT
This sequence comes from Aquatica leii, assembly GCA_035610365.1. Taxonomy (NCBI): domain Eukaryota; kingdom Metazoa; phylum Arthropoda; class Insecta; order Coleoptera; family Lampyridae; genus Aquatica; species Aquatica leii. The sequence continues at coordinate 33,608,232 of CM069439.1, forward strand.
TTCTCTTTCTCCCATTTCTTTTTCATTTCTTTGATTTCTTGTCTTATTCCTTGCATATTTTCTTCCATCTGTTTCATCATTTCTCTCATTAATTCTTTTAACTCCTCCATTTCTTTCCTTCCTCCTTCTGTTCTTGAGGTTTTTCCTTCGCTCTCCTCCGCTATCTTTTTAATGTCTGGTGATCTTATTGTTTTCTTTCCTCTTTCAAATATTTGTTGCCTTTCTTTTTCCTCTTCCTCTCTCTCTCTTTTATTCATCCCTTTCCCCCTTTTGTTATTACTTATTATTTATTAATATTAAAACTTCTGTCGCTTTTGGTTACTTTGTTTAAGCATAGTAGATAATTTGTGTGTAACTAAGGTATATTCCAATCGTGTTTCCTTAATCGTATGTTTGTTTTAAGAATTTTTATGATTACTATTTACAGATAACTGTCGATGAAGTACGTTTACATCGTCGTATACGAGACACTAGTAAAGCTGAACCTATCCCAGCTCAAACCCATGTTAATTATGTAGTTTATTCGAATGAAGATGTTCTTATTAGTGCCGTAGATAATGCCATGCTGTATAATAACGGAACACAGTAAGATTTATCATACGTGATATAATATCAAAAAAATTTGATAACAAATATTTGCAGGATATTACTTAAAAACGTTACCATAACGACGGAAAACAAAACAGAAAACAATCTTTATATAAACATGCCTGTTGACACCGTTATAATTAAGTGAGTATTTAACTATTCCGGTTTCGAAGATTGGGATTTTTTTCATAACACATAAACTTATCTAAACGGTAGCAATAAGTACTTTTAAAACATTATAAATAGTGTGTAGTGTAAATTGACATCACTAACACCGTTTAACTAATGTAAAACGTGCTATCTTGAATTTTTCAATTTTTGTTTAGCTTAGTCTATGTAGTATTGGTTACATTTCTTGCAATTCATTTTATACACTGTATATAATTTATACCAGTTTGTTGATAAAATCTGAGTATGTATGGTTTTAGTTAGTTAGAAAATTAAATGATGTTAGTTTTTTTTATTTAATAGGTGGCACTTTCAAATTGGTAGTGGTTACTGGTCGCTGAAAAATATAACAGTATCGAGTTCAACCGCATCTACAGACGAAGCCGACTACTATTTCCGTGTCAAGGAGGTGTACGCGCCGCATCGCTTTTCGTACCATTGTGGTAACCAAACGTTGTTTTATCCAATGAATTCCGATCAAAATATCACCTTGGATTATCTACAGGTAAGTAGCACCTGATTGGTGACGTTTAAACGATTGGTTCTGGTTTATTAGATACAAGTTTATTGGGATGAAGATAAACAACTAGGTAAATTTGGAGATGCGTTCGATTGTGTAGGTTTCATGTCGACTCCAATTTGGTCCGGTTTGTTTGTTACTTTCATTTTGGTTTTAATCATGACTTGCGGTTTAACTATGATGATGGACATAAAAACCATGGATCGTTTCGATGACCCTAAGGGCAAAACAATAACTATTATTGCGTCGGAATAATTCGATTTATGTATAACCTGTCACATTGTCGGCTACATTTTTTATATTAAAATGAACTATATTCCTCAGGAAACGATCGACTTCTTGTGCCTTTTGCACAAGCGTATTGTACGTGTTAAAATCTTTAGTATTTTATTATTAAAAATGTAAAATATTTAGACAATTTGTGACACGGTGTAATAATCCTGCCTTCCACATACTGCAGTACTGCGCTGCAGTAATTTGTAAATGACTCGCGCTTAATTTTCATTTAACGCGAGTCATTTGTAGACTGCAGATGTTGGTTGATATTGTGATATTCATAGCTCATTGTCTTAACTGCATCTGCTGGTCTAGGTTGGACCTACTTAGTGGCAAATTGTCGATTGCATTCCTAGAATTTTGTAAGTGTACGACAATAGTATTTTTTAATTGATAGAATTTATATAAAACATTTTGTAGACTATTTGTTATGATGTTCAGCCTAATAACACATAAAAGATGAGCAGTTTGTAGTTATTTATTTGTATATCTCTTATTGAGGTATATATACTTCTTGTTATATTTGTTGTAGAAATTTATATGATATATAATATATATTAGTTTTGTAAATATTAAGTTCACCTAATGTATAAAAGTGCACTTAGGTCATAAGTAATGCAAAGATTAGGTATACTTAGCACGTATGTATATATTTAGTTACAAAAATTTGATTTCTTGTACTGTTAGCCAGTTTCTTAAATTTGTTGTGTCTTTGCATTATTTTATTTCGAGACAAAGATTTGTTGTTTTGGTGTTGGCTGTAGTGAAATAGTAAACTTTAGTGTGTACCTACATTTCTTGTAGATGCTCAAAATATACTACATCGCTTAAGTACATATGTTGCCAATATGTGTTATAAAAATGTATCTAATTAGTATGTAATAACTGCAACTGGATATACCAATTAATATTTTGTTTTAGTTGTATTACGTATAACTTTGGTTTTATTTATTTCATTACAAGTAGAAAAAAAACCATTGACCCAAGGTAGTGACTGAAGATTGCGTCATAAAAATAATATAACCACTATTTTGTACATCTAGTCCAAAAACTTTGGGGAGGCTTATCGAAGTTTTCTCAATAAACAAAATTAAGTATCGACTCCTCAGCTAACGCAATAATAACGTAGATGTACCAACTACTACGTGATGGTATATGTACTTATGTTAAAGACGTATTTAAATTATTTCAGAGAGTTTAAAAGTTTCATAACCAATGGCATAGTTCTAGCCTTTGTATATTTTGGAAAAAGTAATTGCTGCTTCTGGTTAGATTTAGCAGCTAAGAAAAAGGCGTAAGCACTCTTGTTAAAAATATCTCGATACAGTAAACTCGCCGATTTTTAAATATTTAAAGACTTAGTAAAACAGTTAATAAAATTTGCTTATTCAAACCAAAAAAAATGAGTAGCTAAATAGTTTAAATAGCACATTACTCTGCCTGTCAGTTTACTTGAACGCAACCAAAAGGGTTAGCTTTAAGCTCAGAGCAATTTGAACTACCGCAACACACTTTAACTACAAACTAGTAACGTATTGTAAATGTACGCTTGTAGTATGGGTTGCCTATGTACATACGTATTCCTATCTAAATAATTAGAAAGACTAAATAAAGAGTATAAATTTATTCATTTTAATTTATTTTGCTGTTTTAATATAATCTAAGTTCCATAATTTATTTATGTTTAATAAATAATGAAATAAAAATTAAAACTGATATTAAAAGCATTACAATGAATATTACTACAAAAATTAACATGTAAAATTTCAAGTTTCAAAACCCAGGATCCTAAATGCTCACGTTTCTTAATAAAAATTCCCAATGATATAATTTTTGTTTTTGAGTAAACAAACAAAATTTTGCAAAATAATCAAGTTTAAAAAGTAGACCCTACATACAAAGTTTAAAGTTAAACTAATAAAAGAGTCAAGACTAGTGATTTTAAAGGTCAAGCTTGATGGAAAAGAAAAGTCCTAAAAATATAATTTATTAATAATTGTCGTTAGTTAGATAAAGGGATGAAATTACGTAAGGTAATTAAGTATAACGATAGAATTTTGTTTAGCTTTTTTTCCTAGCTTCTAGTTTATTAACTTGTTTTAATGATTTTTTTCCAGATTGTACAAAGGCGAAGATACTGGCACGATCACGTAAGTTTAAGTTTTCTTTTACATTCTTTCTCTGTACACATAGGCAATGTGAACGTGTTCTTTGTCGTAACTTAATAAAAAAAATGTATACTATGTTTCGATTTTTATTTAACAAGCCAAAATGAGTAGTAATGCATTTAATGTTAATTGTGTACGAGCACTATAAAAGTTAAAGCTTATTAACTAATTGATTTAACTATAACTCAAAATAATTAAATTTATGCCTTTCTTATATATTTTATTTATAATTCACTTGCGGTTATATGCTTCCACCATTAGTCATCATCAGGCCTTTAAAATTATTAACTCAATAGTGAAATCCATACTTACAATAAATAAATTAATTTAAAATATACAAGTTATTTCAAAATGACAGTATAAATAAAAAAAAACTTCTTAAAAGCGTTTTTTTATTATAAACGTTAGAAAAAACGACTTAAAAGCGTTTTAATGCAGTTTTTTCATAAGAACCGTTACAAAAAAACTTCTTAAAAGCGTTTTTATGCAGTTTTTTTATCCCTTAAGGACGACATAGGGATGCACACAGTCGCGCCATAAGGACGTCCCATGGACGTACACAGGACCAAAATAAAATTACATTGGTTGTGTTGGTTTTGTAAGTTCCTCACTCTTTACCCCTACGTGTTCAATAAGCGAAAGGTCGAGAAGTCTGAATGGTTATGCTAAGAGATTCACGTTGGTCTATATAGAATGTCTTACTATGTGGAGACGGGCATTATCTTGTTCGAAAAGTGCAGTGCTTTATTTTTAATTCAAATTGTTTTGATAATTACATTAAACTGTAAATTTAATTAGAAACAATTGTCTAACACTTGCAACAATTTATGGTGTATCACAAGTTTCCCCAATGTCTTCTTAATGCCAAAGTGTCCTCCTGATGTACCATCGTGGAGATGCATCAACACTTCTGACAGCCGGCTTTTTGGCACTACCAATTGTAGTCTGTTTCCCGTGCCCGTGACACTTTCTAGGGATCGCTTAAGAAGACTGTCTTCTACTATCAAAGAGTCCCTCTGCGCCCAGTACGCTTTGATGTTTCTGCCCAAAGCACTCACTTCTTCCCAGGTTGGTCGTCGGCCGTTTTCTTTCCAGTCCAGGAGCAGTCTTATTTCAGGACCGTTTTCTTGATCGCGACGCAACTGCTCAGATTCCCACTCATCATCAACCATAACAGTTCCCCGGAGGCGTTCGACTTTTTCTTCAAGTCGCGAACAATGGCTGAAGTCCGCTGGACATGGTCTTCTGGACAAGGCATCAGCGTTCCGATAACTGCTTCCGGCACGGTGTTCTGTGTTATAGTCATATTCTTGCAGTCACTTGATCCATCTTGCTACTTGTCCTTCCGGGTTACGGAACTGCAATAGCCATTTTAAAGCGGCGTGGTCCGTTCTCAGTAAAAAATTTTGTCCATACAAATATTTGTAGAAATGTTCTATGAACTTGACGACTGCTAACAGCTCCTTCCTAGTCACGCAATAATTCCTTTCTGGCCTGGACAAAACCTTACTTAAATACGGGATAACTTTTTCTTGTCCATCTTGAACCTGCGAAAGGAACGCGCCTATGACCAGATTGCTTGCGTCCGTATCCAAAACAAGTTTTCCATCTTCTCTTGGATAACTCAAAATCGGCGAAGTGACTAGAGCCTGTTTTAGTTGATGGAAAGCATTTTCGCAGTCTTCATTCCATCGAAATTCTGCTCTTTTTTCTGTCAATTTTGTCAAAGGTTTGGCAATATTGGCAAGGAAACTTCGAACCTGATAAACAGCCGAGCAGTGCAAGCATTGCCAAGACCAATCGATAATCATCGATTGGTCTTGGCCATGCTTGCACTGCTCGGATTTTGTCTGGGTCAGCCTTTACTCCATCTCTAGATACGACGTGGCCAAGGTATTGCACTTCTTTCTTAAATACGTGACACTTCTTTAGGCTCAGTTTGAGGTTTGCCCCACGTAGTCGCTGGAACACTTCTTTCAAACTGTTCCAAGTGTTCTTCAAACGACCTTCCAAGCAGGATCACGTCGTCTAGGTAAACCAAGCACGTCTTCCAACACAAAATGCGTAAGATAGTCTCCATCGAACGCTCGAACGTTGCAGGAGCGTTACACAGGCCGAAGGGCATCACAGTAAACTGCCACAAACCAGTTCCAATTGTAAAAGCTGTTTTTTCACGATTCTTGGGTTCCAATTCTACCTGCCAGTAACTACTCTTTAAGTCTAACGTAGAAAACCATTGGGGTCCTAACAGTGTGTCTAACGTATTGTCAATTCTGGGTAAAGGGTAGCTGTCCTTTTTGGTCACGTCGTTTAGCTGTCTGTAGTCTACGCAAAACCTCGTTAGTAGTTATGTAGTGTTGGTTCTGGCTCAAATTTTCGCGTTTTTAAAAAAATTTGAATTTCGTGTAAGTTCGGTTGAGATCGTATTTTCTTCGACTGTGTTCGTGTGCGCTCGTAATTTTCAGACCGGTGTCAAATTTCAACGTCCGGTGTCAGATTTCAACTTCCGTTGTCAAATTTCAATTTCCGGTATCGAATTACAGCTTCCGGTGTCAAATCTCAACTTCCGGTAACGAATTGAAGCTTCCGGTGTCAGATTTCAACTTCCGCTGTCAAATTTCAACTTCCGGTATCGCATTACAGCTTCCGGTGTCAGATTACAACTTCCGGTGTCAAACTTCAACTTCCTACCACCTTGCAAACCGACCGCTTTACAAACCGTTTTGCAAACCGCTAAGCAAACAGCTAGTCGGTTTGTCATTTTTATAGTTTTTGGACGGTTAATCGGTTTGTTAAGGCAGTTTTCAATTCCTGCTTTAGACCAATTATAATTAAGCACACCTCTAACAACGCTTATCTATCAATTTGTTTGGTCAAAAAGCACATCGGTTTGTTTCATTGGTTCGAAAATTGTAATTTGAAACCGGAATATTGAAAGTCAACACCCAAGTTTGTAATTTGACACCAGAAATCGGTTTGTTGAAGCGGTAAACGGATTAGGAAATTAATTTATTAAACCTAATACTGGCAATACAAAAAAAACAATAACTGATTTTTAAACCGCTTCAACAAACCGATTTCTGGTGTCAAATTACAAACTTGGGTGTTGACTTTCAATATTCCGGTTTCAAATTACAATTTTCGAACCAATGAAACAAACCGATGTGCTTTTTGACCAAACAAATTGATAGATAAGCGTTGTTAGAGGTGTGGTTAATGGGCGTGGTTAATTATAATTGGTCTAAAGCAGGAATTCAAAACTGCCTTAACAAACAGATTAACCGTCCAAAAACTATAAAAATGACAAACAGACTAGTTGTTTGCAAAGCGGTTTGTAAAGCGATCGGTTTGCTTAGCGGTTTGCAAGGTGGTAGGAAGTTGAAATTTGACACCAGAAGTTGAAATTTGACACCGGTCTGAAAATTACGAGCGCACACGTACACAGTCGAAGAACATACGATCTCAACCGAACTTACACGAAACTCAAATTTTTTAAAAAACGCGCGAAAATGTGAGCCAGAACCAACACTACATAACTACTCTCGTTGATCCATCTTTCTTCTTTACGAGTACCACTGGGAAGGCCCACGGGCTATTTGAAGGTTCAATCACGTCTTCTCTCTCCATATCCGTAATTATTTGTTCGGCTTCTTTTCTTTTCGCCAAAGAAAGTCTACGTGGATGTTGTCGTATCGGCCGAGCGTCTCCGGTATTAATTTTATGTTTCACCACGTCAGTCCTTCCTTTGGAACCACTCTCCAGCGCGAACACATCTTGGTAGTCTTGGATCAACACTTTAATTTTAGCCAGCTGGTCTTGGCATTTGGAGGTAAGAATGTCCAATAGATATTGCGGACGTATCTTCGTTAGATTTTACGTATCTCACAATTTGAGATACTGGCGTGCATTGACCTACCACGGTCTTCTTTTTCAACGTTACAGGATCTGAATTGATATTTAAGATCCTTGCTGACATCGTGTTTTTCATTCGTACTAAAGTTCTGCCAACGATTAGTCCCTTTTACACTAAGTCGCCCTCAATTGGTTTAATCACGCGAATGTAGCCTTCCCGGAAGCGTGCCATCATCACACTTTCAGTCCTCGCAGGCAGAGTCACGTCTTCACTCAACAAGATTCGCACGGCTGCCTTCTCTGGCGAATGAAAAGGAATTTCTCCATTGTCGATCTTCACGACATCGTTCTTCATATCCAAATGGAACCTGTACTTCTTTATCACGTCCATTCCCAGGATAACTTCTTCCGTGTCGGCTACCAGTACTTGATGGTTGAGTACTCCATTTCCAAAACCAATGGTTACTTTGACTTGTCCGTGAGTAGGTATTTCTTCGCCCGTCGCCGTTCGAAGTTGTACTGTTACTGGTGATGTCTTCTCGTTTTCCATTAACATGTCACAACGAATGATGGTCTTGGTCGCTCCCGTGTCAACCAGTAATTGAACACTTCTTCCATTGATCTTACCATCGAGATAAATGCTATGCAATTGCTCCATCGGCGGTGCCATTTGAATTGTAATCTCCGGAACCTGACTACATGAGATAACTTCTGTCTCTTTTGGTCAACTCGTTCCAAATCTTCGAGCGCTCTTCTTGTCTTCTTCTTGAGTTTAGTACGATGCCCTCCACCGTGGTTCAAAGTCGTCACTACTCTTTTCCGAAGTATTCGTCGCGCTATCTCTTCTATGCTATACGCGGGCACTTATGCAGCACAGCAAACTTTATGACCGTCTTGTTGCGATGCTTGTTTTGCTGCTTCAAGCTCCAAAGCATTCACTAAAGCGTCATCCAATGTCTTCGGTCTAGCTAACCGAAGAAGTCTTCTGCGTTTCGTTGTCTCGGAGGCCGTCTACAAGTTTGAATAGCCAACTGCTCCAAGAAGGTATCTGGTGCTGTAGGATACGCATTCCGTGTTAATTTGGCGATGTCAGCCTCAAACTCTTAAAGACTTTCGGCTGCTTTCTGAACTCGACTTTTAATTTGAGCTTGATACACTTGTTGAACATGAGCATTTCCATATTTGATTTCTAAACGTAAAATTAAAAGATCGTAATTTTCTTGAAGGTGGTCAGGAACAGTTTGCAAAATTCTAAGAGCTTCTCCACGTAAGGATAATATTAAAGACGTCGCTTTCTGTTTGTTGCTCCAAAATTTTGGAGGTACAACTTTAAACTTGTAAGTGGTTTCTTCCTTATGGTCTATTATTAAATCTTCACTCGTGACGCTTCCTTTGCCGTAACAATTCATTCGATTTATTCTTTCTTCAAGCAATTTCATTTTTTCTCTTAATTTTTGCTCTAGTTTGTCTTCTATAGTTCTTGAATTTTCTTCTAACTTCTGTTCTATTTTGTCTTCTACAGCTTCTCTTAAATTTAAAATACTGCTTTGCATTTCTTCTTGAACAGTTTTAATCTGGTTTTCTACACTAATTTGTATTGGTTCTTCTATAGTTTTTATTTGATTTCAAATACTAGCATGCATTTCTTCCATTTTCTTAGAATTTTCGGACAGTTTTTCTTCAATTTTATGAGAATTTTAGCCAATTTTGTTTTCCGTTTTTTTAGAATTTTCTTCGATATTTTTATTTATCGATTCGAGTTTCAAATATTTTTGAATCCATTTTAACTGCTTGCAACCGCGTCACCGACATAAATTATATATAAAACGAATAAAAAGTTTAAATACACTGCTTTAACGAACTGATACAGACTAATTTTACACGGTATAAACAAACACGCGAAGCGCGAACTACAGTTTTGTTTATTTACGCAATCAACGTTTTCATTACGGGAGCGATATTATATTGGGTATATATAATAGAACTGGCGAACCCTACACCTGTGAACCACTGTAACGAATTTTAAAACTAATTTCTTTATACACAAAATATTTACACGTTTATAACTAACCGAACTAATTAAAATCTAAGGATATTTAATACAAACATTTACGCTAATTTTATATAGTACACTCACCGAAAGATGAAGTACGCGGATAACTTTTATTTATCTAAACACTTACACTTGTTTACATTAAAGTCACGTACAAGGTTATACTTCGTATAGTTTATCTCCATACGCGTTAATTACTTATTTATTTAAACTTGAATAATCTTCTTAACACTGCCGACTTCGAATTACTGAAATAACTAACTATGATTCATTTGTATCGCTTTTATATATTTTGGACAAACGTTCGAGAATGGTGCACGTCTCCCCAAGTTTTCGTCCGGCTCTCATATGGTCATCATTCATTCCCAAACAGAATCGGGATTCATCACTGGTAGCAAAAGATGTGGCTGATAGGATTGCAATCCGAAACTTCTGTTCGAAGGGATACAGGATGACCTTCATTCTCTTACCATTGATCGATGTAGGTTACAAGTGACCCCACACGGGAACCTAACCTAATTTTTTTTCCGCTTCGCAAAATTTTGGTTTATATCCTACTCTCCAGCATCTGTACAACTGCAAGCTTACTCTCCAATAGTTTATCATACCCGTTCACGCAAACTCAATTTGTAAGACATGAATCATATTCTTATACTTACTTTAAAGAAATCTACGTTCCAAAATTATGAATAGTAGTCTATAATTATCAAATATTTAATGTCGTCTGTATTTTTTGCACAAACGGTCCGGAATGTCATGCTTTTAAGATTGAGAGAATAGTTTGTTTTGTAGGAAACAGAGCATTTTCAATATATACTAAAAAAAAGTGTTACACAGAGAACCTATTTATTTAGAATTATAAAAAAATAACAATAAATTAGAAAAATATAAATCAATACACATAAAATTAGGTTTAAAATATTTGAATCATAACTTATACGTACAAAATGCCAGATTTTACAATATTGTTATTTACTAAATGTCACTACATTCTTTAGGAAACGGAAGTTAATTAATTATACATTTAAGTTTCGTACATGTTGTCATTACATTTGCTTAAATGTCACGTTTAGACGAATTTAATACTTTCACGTGATTATAACAATATTGTATTTGATCGTAAACAAAATAAATCCAATTTAATCGGTTTACGAAAAATTACTAAAATCTGTTTTTAGCTTAATAGATGGCGCTTGCATTGGCGTTGGTTTATTAATAGTGCAGTCATTTCTAATACGTTGCTGCAATTGCTGATTAACACGTATAGCCGTTTCAAGTCTTGTGCGCAAATCTGTCGATTGACTCATTAACTTCTTAAATTCCTTAAATTAAAAAGAAACTAAAATATTAATTTCTAATAGATGTTTACCATAGGATATGTAGGTCCTATCTTCATAAGCCACTGCAAACTGCTCTCGTGAAGACTCACTGAGAACTTATTTGCCGTCTCTAATGCTTGTCCATCTAATAAATAACTTATCAATACTGGAACCACGAGAGACAACATTTGTATACCTATACAGATAAAAGTAGTACGTTAATGTGTCGCAAAAGAAGGCGCTACAAGTCAAAAACAATAAACATGACTTTCTATATTTTTAAATCTAAGCCTCTACAAAATTGTAACCCAGTTATAATTATATTTTTTTCAATAATTATTTAGAAAATGATTAGAGGTGTTCCTGAATTATCCAAAAATGTTGATAGGCGATGTCTCAACGCGTCGATTTTTTTAAGTAGTTTCTAGCTGATATCATTGTATTTATATTCGGACGATAATTTTAACCCTGTGTGGATAGATAGAAAGAAGAATGGGACTATGTATACTGCACTAATGAGAATCTTTAAAATAAAACTGGACCGGTTAAATTAATTAATTCATTTTAACATTACAGACGCGTCGCCGAGAAAAAGTGCCGCCTAATACTGCGCAAGACCGTTAATAAAAGAAATTTAAAAAAGTAGATGACATAACCACGCCAAGATGCGTTTGCATGGAAAAGGACAGAATCCCACTTCCCACTTTAATGAAAATGGTAACCAGCGCAATAGCAAAACTTGGAAGTGAACATCAAAAGAACCAACAAGGAGTGAACCAACTGTATCTGAAAGCATTATACTGTGACTTGGGCATTAGTGCGGAGTGAAAGGTGTAAAACAAAAAAATTTGGAAAATGAAGTTGCCTGCGCACGTAATAGGTGTTTTTTTGAGATACCTAGGAACAGAAAAAAATCCTGAGTACTCTACAACGTCTTTGGCTGCCGAAATGACCTTGAAAGTTTAATAGAGGAATTAAAAAAAACAAATAAACTTGTTTTTATTAGCAAATAAAAAATAACAACTCAGAACTCATTATGTGGAGGTGGTGGTGCGTGTCAAGTTCCACCCTAACCCTTCCTTCCTCCCATAGCAAAATGTATTTATTTTTTTCTACAACTGTAAAAAAATGTTTTTTTTGTTTCAAATTGCCGTAAAGTTTTTCTTGTTCAATACGATCTTTTATGAATCCATCTCGCGCTTCAGAGCCAAAAACTGCTGTAGAAGCTTCCGTTATTAATTTGATACATCTTTCACTGCCTGCGAATGGCAAGAAAGTTTTAATATAGGTATTTCATTTGGAATCACAGCAATCATATTAATTAAATCGTCGTCCGATATTCCCATTGTCAATGGGGGTTCGCTTATATTAACATTCTGCCAATCGATTAGGTTCACATAATCGTCACAATCAAAATTTAGTTATATAAGTTTAACTTTACTCGTTGCCATTTATACATATATAATACATTTTCTTATCCCTTCTCCCCCTTAACTTTTTCCTCCTGCTACATACTTCCTCCATCCAATTCGCTCCTTTTCCGTTTTCATCTAAGATTTCCTCTATTTTCATCACCTCTTCCCTTAGTTCCCTGCATTTCTGTCTCATGTGGTTAAGGTCTTCCGTTTCTTCTCCACATAGCCTGCACATCTTTTCTGGTTCTTCTTTCCAATATTTGTTCCCTAACTCCTCGTTGCCACATCTGAACCATGCTACCATTTTTTTTCTTTTTGTTGCTTTTAATCTCTCTATCTTTTAAATATTCCGGCACTCCTTCACCCTTGATATCTTTATAATTCCTATTATATCTGCCCTCTTTTATCTTTGTCCATCTTTCTTGTTTTTCGATGTCTCTATCTCTCCTTATTATTTCTTCCCTTATCCCTACTCCCTCTTCTCTTAATCTCTCCACTTCTTCACTCGCGTACCCGTTTCTTTGTAGTACTCTTCTCCCCTCCTGCCCGTACTTCACTTTCCCTCCCTTTATCTCTTTCCAACATTCTTGCAGTATTTTGCAATCTGTTCTTTCCCTCATTTCTTCCTCGTATTTTATTGCTCTTTTTCCTGTCTCTACCCTTATTTTTTTTATCTGTACCTCCTCTCTCACAATATACCCCGGTGTATTCCTGTCCAATCCTAACACCCATCTCCAGTATTTTTCCTGTAGCCCCTCTACCTCCCTCCACTCCTTCCAGCCCAATATTTCCGCTCCATACATTACCATCCCCTTTATTAATTTTTCAAACAACAATTTTCTTTTTTTTATATCCATCTTGAATACTCTTTCCCCCACACCCCAGACTTGTCCTATTAGCCTGTTTCCTTTCTTCACCCTTTCCTTTATGTGTTCTCCCTCTTTATTATCCTGTTTCATCGTGTAGCCCAGGTATGTAAATTCCTTCACTTGTTGCACTTTCTCATCACTTCATATCCACTCCTCTCTTTTTCTTTTCCCCCCTCCTTTTCTAAATATCATTATCTTTGTTTTCTCCGTGTTTACTTCCATTTCTTTTTTTTCCATATATTTTTCTAGCGTTTTCATCATCTCTTTCATTTCCTTTTCCTCCTTAGCCACCAGCACTATGTCATCCGCATACGCCAACGACCATACCTTAGCTTTCCCTACCACTATCCCTCCTGTCTGTTGTCCTCTCATTGTCTCTTCCAGATCCCCCGTATATACTGAGAACAACCCTCTCTTTGTGATGAATTTCTCACTCTCTTCCCCATTCACTTTAACCCTGCTCCTCGTTTCTTCGTAGATTTCCTCTATTCTTTGTATTAATCTTTCATTTATTTTTTTTCTTTTCATATATTCCCACAGCTTTTCCCTATTCACTTTGTCAAAAGCAGCTTTTAGATCTACGAATAGTGCCACCATTTTCCCTCTTTTTTTTTCTAGTTCTTTATTTGCTAAGTGTTTCAGTATATATATATGTTGTCTATCGCCCTTCTTCCTTTTCTGAATCCCGCTTGTCCGTCTGGTACCAAACTTCTTTCCTCTATTTCCTTCTGTAGTCTTTCTTGCAGTATTGTCGCGTACAATTTGTATGCCGTGCTCAATAATGTTACCCCTCTATAATTCTTGACTTTATTTTTTTCGCCTTTTTTATGGATTGGGCATATTATTCCCTCTCTCCATCTCTCTGGAAATCCTTCTCCTTTCCATATTTTGTTTAGTATTTCCGTCATCCTTTTTGCTACACTTTCTCCCCCGTATATCCACTCTTCTCCTTGTATCCCATCTTCTCCTGTCGCCTTTCCTTTTTTTATATTCTTTATCGCCTCCATTACTTCTTCTTCACTTATTCTATCCCTATCTCCTTCTTCTTGTCTTACTACCGCGTCTTTTCTTTTTTCTGCTTTTGTTCTTCCCCTCCCAACAGGTTCCGAAAATATATCTCCCATTCTTTAATTTTTATTCCCTTTGTCGTCATGTTTTTTTTCCTCTGTTTCTTTAGGTACTTCCATACATCTTCTTTCGTTTTTATTCCTTTAATCTGCTCCTCTTGTTTCTTTTTGTTTTCCTCCTTCTTTCTGTCGCATGTTTTTTTGTATATTTTTACTGCTTCTTTGTATTCTTCTTTTTCTTTCTTCCCTTTTTTCCACTGTCTTAATGCTCTTCTTGCATTTTTCTTTGCTTCCTTGCATTCCTTATCCCACCATTTCTTCCATCCTGTTTTCTCCCCCTTCCATTTTCTGAATCTGACTCTCTGTTGCTTTCTCCATCTCTCTCATTTCCTCTACACTTTCTTGTAATTCCTTCCCTATCTATACCGTTTTCCCTATTCTCTCTTTATATCTTTTTATACCCTCTTCTGTCCACTTTTTTTTAGTTATGTACTTCTCCTCTTCCTCTCTCTCTTCTCTTTCCCTTCCTTCCATTGTCAATTCCAGTGGTTGATGGTCTGACTCTACCCTTTCTCCAACCTTAAATGTCTTTACCTTTTCTGCGGCCTCTTCATTTGTCATTACAAAATCTATTATTGATTCTCCCCTTCCTCCTATGTACGTAAATTCTCCCTTTCCATCTTCTTCTCTGTTCCCGTTCATTATTTCCCACCCTTTTTCGTTGCACAATTCCAGCAGTTCTTCTCCCTCTTTATTTATCACCTTGTCCTTTGTTTGTCTCTTTCCCGTCCCTTTTCTTTCTTGTATTCCCCTCTTCCCTATTCTTGCGATGCACTCCCCTCCTACTATTTTCAGTCCCTCTTTCCTCTCTTCTATCATCTCTTCTATGTTTTTCCTTGTCTTTTTCATTCTACTGCTATAAACCGTCACTACTTTTATTTATGTTTTTCCCCACTGCAAGTTCCTTTCTACAACTCCTCTTCTCTGTTGCACTTTCTCCTTCTTTTCCTGGTTCAACCATTTTTTTCTTATTCCCGTTCTTCTCCCCCCCCCTTTGCTCTCCCTTTTTTCTTTTCTCTTTCTGCATGTTGCACCACCCGCTCAAATTCCCCCGGCAACTCTTTTTCCCACCACTCCCATTCTCTTTCTTCCATCCATGTTTCCTGTAATCCCACTACATCCTGTTCCTTGATGTACTTCCAGAAATCATGTTCCTTGTTTTTATTCCTGCTACGTTCCAAAACAATACTCTCAGCTCACTCACCTCCCCCCGTGCTTCTTCCTCACTTTCTTTCTTTCCCCCTTCTTTTTCTTTTCCATTTCCATCTCTCATTATTCCTTTTCTTTGCCGTTTCGTCAACTTTCCCTCCTTTACCCCCCCCCTTTGCCCTTTAGCTTTTTGCCTTTTGGTTCCCCACTTTCTCTTCTCTTTCTCTGCACAGTTCCCTATCCTTGTCGTTCCATATGTATCTGTCTCCGTCTATCTCAATTTTTCTGTACCCTACCCATACTCTTTTTCCTTCCGCTCTTTTTTTTCACCGCTAAGTTCATTATTTCTCTTTGCACTCTTCTTTCCTCCCATGTCAAATCGTTACTTATATATATTCTTGTATTCTTTAATTTCTTCTTCTCCTTCATTACCTTCTGTTTTTTTTTCCCATCCTCCGATTTCCGCCACCACCATCTCATTTTTCTTCTCTTTGTTTATTACTGTCACCTTTTCACCTCTACTTTTACATTTAATTTTTCTTCCAGCATCACTGCTAAATCTTTTTGTGGTTTTTCACTTCTCCACCCCTTTATCACGATATTATTCTTTCTTTTCCATCTTTCCTCGTCTTCCGCTTTTTTCTCCAGTTTTTCTATTCTCTCCACCAGTTTCTCTTTCTCCCATTTCTTTGATTTCTTGTCTTATTCCTTGCATATTTTCTTCCATCTGTTTCATCATTTCTCTCATTAATTCTTTTAACTCCTCCATTTCTTTCCTTCCTACTTCTGTTCTTGAGGTTTTTCCTTTGCTCTCCTCCGATTATTGTTTTCTTTCCTCTTTCAAATATTTGTTGCCTTTCTTTTTCCTCTTCCTCTCTCTCTCTTTTATTCATCCCTTTCCCCTTTTGTTATTACTTATTATTTATTATATAAATCCTTTTATATTTGATTATATAAACATCATTGTTAATTGAAGTAAATTCAAACAGAATAATTGATAAGCACTAATATTACTATTTATAAAAATTTATAAATTTTGAAATAAGTAGTGTTGAGAAAATACTTGCGAGTTTGTTTACTTACGTATTAATTTCTTTACAGTATACAGGATGTCAGAAAAAAAGAAGAAATTGCCTAGATATCAAAATTTGCTGAATAAAAGAAAAAGAGAGGAAGAACTGGAAAACCATGTCAAAATTACGCATTTTTTTCAAAACTCGAGTCTACTTTCCCAATTATTTAACAACAATAATACAACTGAATCCCAATATTATGAACCTGTACTTGAAACAAGTATCAGCGGCAGACAAGAAACTGATCTTCTAGAAAACAATCCATCAACATCTTCAAGTTTCGCTGATAATTAGAAATCAAGACCTTCAAAACTTACTCCAAGGGAAAATTTGCGTCAACTTTCGAAAGATGCTG
Organism: Aquatica leii; assembly: GCA_035610365.1. Lineage (NCBI taxonomy): Eukaryota > Metazoa > Arthropoda > Insecta > Coleoptera > Lampyridae > Aquatica > Aquatica leii. The sequence goes on from CM069439.1 coordinate 33,625,164, forward strand.
CACTATGGCCAAAGAAATTACATCCTAATAATATTCAAGAATTAGTAGTACGTGGCCCTGCTCATTATCAAAACAAAAAGGATATTTATCCAAGACAGTTGGGAGTCGGGGTGTAAGTTTTCTAATAGTTTATCTTTTTCCTTACTGTCTAATTATTCTATGCGTACAAACTTTGCCCATTTTTTTTGTCTTGTGTCAGTGTTTTCGCCTCTTGCCATCTTTTATTGTCAGAATTTCTGCTATTTCCTCGTCCCACCTCCTCTTTGGTCTTCCTCTTGGTCTTTTCATGCTTGATTTAGTTTCCCAGATAACTTTGGTTTGTCTATTCTTTCCCATTCTGTTTAAGTGTCCGAATCTATTTTTGTTACTCCCATGACTCCTCTTAAGTATTTCATTTCGCATGCTTGTATCTTGCTTTTTTGTGAGCGTCCAGCTTTCACAACCGAATGTCAATATTGGTTTATAAATGGTGTTGTATCGTTGAGTGAAGAAATGTATAAAGACTCGCAAGGCTCATGTTAAAAATCGTACCGTATTACTATCTCACTTTTGTGGCTCTCTGCACCCCGCTACCTACAAACTTCACTATTGGATAGTCGCGACACGGTTGTTTTCAACGCAAACTAAAAAGATAAGACTGGAACGCTTGGAAAGTAATAAGATAACTCTTCAAAATAATCGTTTGTTGCATTTACTAGATACAGTTGACTGATATAAATTTTTTTGAGTAAACGGTATGTAATTTGACAAGTTGAATTTTTTTCTTCAATCTATACGTTTGCCAGTTTGGCTTTGTATTTTTTCTCTGCTGTTTTAATTTACTTTACAGTATTTTATACTTTCTTTTCAATAAAGCTTTGGTAGGAGATTCCATTTATAAAATTCGATAACTTAATTTTGAAGGTGAACTATCCGTGCTGAAACTAGTAATAGTAACTAGTGACGTGTAGTTCCTGAACGAACTAGTTCAATTGTAGGTACCAAAGGTAGGTACCAGTTCTATATTATAAATAGTGGTGGGCAATACGATACATCGAATCGAATATCGATACGCAATTCGTATCGAACTATCGATACGTATCAGAATATCGATATGTATCGTAATATCGATACCTATCGAAATATCGACATTTCGATATATCGATAGACGACCCAGGCTTAATATAAAGTAGGAATGGTGATGTAAATCATTAAAAATCGATTTTTGTACTCTAATAAAGCGATTTTTAGAATCGATTTTTCTGACCAATTTTTTTTTGTTTTAATAGTTGATTCAAAAATCGATCGAACATCGCGAACTTTATGGAACTATAATTATTCTACAATCAACTAGAATGTAAAAACAAAAACAAATTCAAAACCGTAACCGTAAATTTGAAACGGCGTTTTATTAGGTGTAGCACACCAATACATCGCCAGTTGGTCTCCTAATTCATAAAAAATCAACTAGAATTCCGATCATTAATGGTATCTCTTGGTAGATATTTGGTAAACGCGATTTATTTAAATCGTTAGGTAAATCATCCTCATTTGAACAACAAAAAGAGCGGTATGACTAAGCGTAGCCACTGCTCGATGCGTATACATACGATGCAAACACTACAACTGCTAGCAATGAACTAAAATCTCGGATCCTAAATATACGATGGCGCCTCCGATATCTCGGATTCTGCGGTGACTACGATTTTTTACATAAGGCTGCGAGTCTTTATACATTTCTTCAGTCAACGGTTGTATACTGTTAATTTTGTTCTATTGCTTACTTCTTTTTTTCTAATAAATACATTACTTAGTGCATAATACACTTTATTGGCACTTTCAATTCTATTATTTATTTCGACTTCGTTTTTTCCATCCTTTTGTATTGTAGCGCCCAAATATGTAAAGCTGTCTGTTTGTTCAATCTCTTTATTGTTAAGTTGTACTTTCGCTTTTGTGTTGTTCCTTCCTAATATCATTACCTTAGTCTTATCTATGTTTATTTTAAGGTTGCATTTTTGTAGTGCACTGTTCCATAACTGAAGTTGTCTTCTAGATCTTCCGCGATTTTAGCACAAATCATCAAGTCGTCTGCGAATGCATACTCTGTTATATCAACTGGTTCCATATATCTGTAGCCCACTAGTAGTTTCTTAGCCTGATCCTTAACTTCTTTTATTACGTCATCTAGTACAATGTTGAATAATGTTGGACTTAGGACTCCACCCTGTCTCACTCCCTCTTTCGTCGCAAATTCAACTCCAAGTTGTTTGTTTTAATCTGGTTCCACGTGTTTTTGTACAAGCTGGATATGTTCTTTTTTAATCTTTTTCCAATTCCTATTTTCTTAAGGCTATCCCAGATGATTCTTTTCGGTATACTATCGAAAGCTTTTTCGAGGTCAATAAACGCTGTATATATGTCTTTTCCGTGGTATTTTTCTATTAATTGTTTTATGGTAAATATGCGGTCTTGTATTCCTCTACCTTTTCTGAAGCCACTTTGTGATTCTTCCATTTGAGTTTCTGTTTTAGCCTTTAGTTTGTCGTCTAGCAGTCTCTCGTATACTTTGTATGCGTTACTCAGTAGCGTTATCCCTCTATAATTTTTACATTCTTTTTTATTTCCCGACTTATATATGGGTAATATTATACCGATTTCCCACTCTTTAGGAATCCTGCTTTGTTCTGCAATTTTATTGATCAATATTGTTAGTACGTCTATTCCGTTATTTCCTAGCAATTTTAGCATTTCTGCACTTATACCATCATGTCCGGGCGCTTTGCCTCTTTTGAGTTTATTTATAGCTTCTCTTACTTCTTCTGTTCTAAATGCTTCTTCTTTTTCTTGTTCATTGTCTTCTGCTTCTCCTTGTTCACGATTTCCTTCCACATTATGTATATATAAGTTTAGCTTTATTTGTTGCCATTTGGCTTACAAATTTGATCGTGCTATACTACATAACATTCTATATTTACATTTCATTTCCTTTTTTTTTTTTTTTGAAATACATTTTCTTATCCCTTCTCTCCCCTTAACTTTTTCCTCCTGCTCCATACTTCCTCCATCCATTCCGCTCCTTTTCCTTTTTCACCTAAGATTTCCTCTATTTTCATCACCTCTTCTCTTAGTTCCCTGCAATTCTGTCTCATGTGGTTAAGGTCTTCCCATTCTTCTCCACATAGCCTACACATCTTTTATGGTTCTTCTTTCCAATATTTGTTCCCTAACTCCTCGTTGCCACATCTGAACCTTGCTACCATTTTTTTCTTTTTGTTGCTTTTTATCTCTCTATCTTTTAAATATTCCGGCACTCCTTCACCCTTGATATCTTTATAATTCCTATTATATCTGCCCTCTTTTATCTTTGTCCATCTTTCTTGTTTCTCGATGTCTCTATCTCTCCTTATTATTTCTTCCCTTATCCCTACTCCCTCTTCTCTTAATCTCTCCACTTCTTCACTCACGTACCCGTTTCTTTTGTAATACTCTTCTCTGCCCTCCTGCCCGTACTTCACTTTCCCTCCCTTTATCTCTTTCCAACATTCTTGCAGTATTTTGCAATCTGTTCTTTCCCTCATTTCTTCCTCGTATTTTATTGCTCTTTTTCCTGTCTCTACCCTTATTTTTTCTATCTGCACCTCCTCTCTCACAATATACCCCGGTGTATCCCTGTCCAATCCTAACACCCATCTCCAGTATTTTTCCTGTAGCCCCTCTACCTCCCTCCACTCCTTCCAGCCCCATATTTCCGCTCCATACATTACCACCCTCTTTATTAATTTTTCGAACAGCAATTTTCTTTTTTTATATCCATCTTGAAAATTCTTTCCCCCACACCCCATACTTGTCCTATTAGCCTGTTTCCTTTCTTCACCCTTTCCTTTATGTGTTCTCCTTTTTTATTATCCTGTTTCATCGTGTAGCCCAGGTATGTAAATGCCTTCACTTGTTGCACTTTCTCATCCCTCCATCTCCACTCCTCTCTTTTTCTTTCCCCCCTCCTTTTCTAAATATCTTTATCTTTGTTTTCTCCGTGTTTACTTCCAATTCTTTTTTTTCATATATTTTTCTAGCGTTTTCATCATCTCTTTCATTTCCTTTTCCTCCTTAGCCACCAGCACTATGTCATCCGCATACGCCAACGACCATACCTTAGCTTTCCCTACCACTATCCCTCCTGTCTGTTGTCCTCTCATTGTCTCTTCCAGATCCCCTGTATATACCGAGAACAGGCTTGGGCTCAGTGGACATCCCTGCCTCAACCCCTCTCTCTTTGTTATGAATTTCTCACTATCTTCTCCATTCACTTTAACCCTGCTTCTCGTTTCTTCGTATATTTCCTCTATTCTTTGTATTAATCTTTCATTGATTTTTTCTTTTCATATATTCCCACAGCTTTTCCCTATTCACTTTGTCAAAAGCAGCTTTTAGGTCTACGAATAGTGCTACCATTTTCCCTCTTTTTTCTAGTTCTTTATTTGCTAAGTGTTTCATTATATATATGTTGTCTATCGCCCTTCTTCCTTTTCTGAATCCCGCTTGTCCGTCTGGTACCAAACTTCTTTCCTCTATTTCCTTCTGTAATCTTTCTTGCAGTATTGTCGCGTACAATTTGTATACCCAGCTCACTAATGTTACCCTCTATAATTCTCGACTTTCTTTTTTTCGCCTTTTTATGTATTGGGCATATTATTCCCTTTCTCCATCTCTCTGGGAATCCTTTCCCTTTCCATATTTTGTTTATTATTTCCGTCATCCTTTTTGCTACATTTTCTCCCCGTATATCCACTCTTCTCCTTGTATCCCATCTTCTCCTGTCGCCTTTCCTTTTTTTATATTCTTTATCGCCTCTATTACTTCTTCCTCCCTTACTCTATCCCTATCTCCTTCTTCTTGTCTTACTACCTCGTCTTTCCTTTTTCTTTTTCCTGCTTTTGTTCTTCCCTCCCAACAGGTTCCGAAAATATATCTCCCATTCTTTAATTTTTATTCCCTTTGTCGTCCTGTTTTTTTTCCTCTGCTTCTTTAGGTACTTCCATACATCTTCTTCCGTTTTTATTCCTTTAATCTGCTCCTCTTGTTTCTTTTTGTTTTCCTCCTTCTTTCTATCGCATGTTTTTTGTATATTTTTACTGCTTCTTTGTTTTCTTCTTTTTCTTTCTTCCCTTTTTCCACTGTCTTAATGCTCTTCTTGCCTTTTTCTTTGCTTCCTTGCATTCCTTATCCCACCATTTCTTCCATCCAGTTTTCTCCCCTTCCATTTTCTAAATCTGACTCTCTCTATTGCTTTCTCCATCATCTCTCTCATTTCCTCTACACTTTCTTGTACTTCCTTCCCTATCCATACCGTTTTCCCTATTCTCTCTTTATATCTTTTTATACTCTCTTCTGTCCACTTTTTTTTAGTTATGTACTTCTCCTCTTCCTCTCTCTCTTCTCTTTCCCTTCCTTCCATTGTCAATTCCAGTGGTTGATGGTCTGACTCTACTCTTTCTCCCACCTTAAATGTCTTTACCTTTTCTGCGGGCTCTTCATTTGTCATTACAAAATCTATTATTGATTCTCCCCTTCCTCCTATGTACGTAAATTCCCCCTTTCCATCATCTTCTCTGTTCCCGTTCATTATTTCCCACCCTTTTTCGTTGCACAATTCCAGCAGTTCCTCTCCCTCTTTATTTATCACCTTGTCCTTTGTTTGTCTCTTTCCCGTCCCTTTTCTTTCTTGTATTCCCCCCTCTTCCCCTATTCTTGCGTTAAAGTCCCCTCCTACTATTATCAATCCCTCTTCCCTCTCTTCTATGTTTTTCCTTGTCTCTTTCATTCTACTGCTATAAACCGTCACTACTTTTATTTTTGTTTTTCCCCACTGTATGTTCCTTTCTACCACTCCTCTTCTCTGTTGCACTTTCTCTTTCTTTTCCTGGCTCAACCATTTTTTTCTTATTCCCGTTATTATACCCCCCTTTGCCCTCCCTTTTTTCTTTTCTCTTTTTGCATGTTGTACCACCCACTCAAATTCCTCCGGCAACTCTTTTTCCCACCACTCCTATTCTTTTTCTTCCATTAATGTCTGTAATCCCACTACATCCTGTTCCTTGATGTACTTCCAGAAATCATGTTCCTTGTTTTTTATTCCCGCTACGTTCCAAAACAATACTCTCAGCTCACTCACCTCCCCCTGTGCTTCTTCCTTACTTTCTTTTTTTCTTCCTTCTTTTTCTTTTCCATTTCCATCTCTCATTATTCCTTTTCTTTGCCATTTCGGCAACTTTCTCTCCTTTACCACCCCCTTTGCCCTTTAGTTTTTGCCTTTAGTTCCCCAATTTATCTCCCCTTTCTCTGCTCAGTCCCCTATCCTTGTCGTTCTATATGTATCTGTCTCCGTCTATCTCCATTTTTCTGTACCCTACCCATACTCTTTTTCCTTCCGCTCTTTTTTCCACCGCTATGTTCATTATTTCTCTTTGCACTCTTCTTTCCTCCCATGTCAGATCGTGACTTATATATATTCTTGTATTCTTTAATTTCTTCTTCTCCTCCATTACCTTCTGTTTTTCCTCCCATCCTCCGATTTCCGCCACCACCATCTCATTTTTCTTCTCTTTGTTTATTTCTGTCACTTTTTCACCTCTACTTTTACATTTAATTTTTCTTCCAGCATCACTGCTAAATCTTTTTGTGGTTTTTCACTTCTCCGCCCCTTTTTCACGATATTATTTTTTCTTTTCCATCTTTCCTCGTCTTCCGCTTTTTTCTCCAGTTTTTCTATTCTCTCCACCAGTTTCTCTTTCTCCCATTTCTTTGATTTCTTGTCTTATTCCTTGCATATTTTCTTCCATCTGTTTCATCATTTCTCTCATTAATTCTTTTAACTCCTCCATTTCTTTCCTTCCTACTTCTGTTCTTGAGGTTTTTCCTTTGCTCTCCTCCGATTATTGTTTTCTTTCCTCTTTCAAATATTTGTTGCCTTTCTTTTTCCTCTTCCTCTCTCTCTCTTTTATTCATCCCTTTCCCCCTTTTGTTATTACTTATTATTTATTATATAAATCCTTTTATATTTGATTATATAAACATCATTGTTAATTGAAGTAAATTCAAACAGAATAATTGATAAGCACTAATATTACTATTTATAAAAATTTATAAATTTTGAAATAAGTAGTGTTGAGAAAATACTTGCGAGTTTGTTTACTTACGTATTAATTTCTTTACAGTATACAGGATGTCAGAAAAAAAGAAGAAATTGCCTAGATATCAAAATTTGCTGAATAAAAGAAAAAGAGAGGAAGAACTGGAAAACCATGTCAAAATTACGCATTTTTTTCAAAACTCGAGTCTACTTTCCCAATTATTTAACAACAATAATACAACTGAATCCCAATATTATGAACCTGTACTTGAAACAAGTATCAGCGGCAGACAAGAAACTGATCTTCTAGAAAACAATCCATCAACATCTTCAAGTTTCGCTGATAATTAGAAATCAAGACCTTCAAAAATTACTAGAACGGAAAATATGAGTCAACTTTCGAAAGATGCTGCACTATGGCCAAAGAAATTACATCCTAATAATATTCAAGAATTAGTAGTACGTGGCCCTGCTCATTATCAAAACAAAAAGGATATTTATCCAAGACAGTTGGGAGTCGGGGTGTAAGTTTTCTAATAGTTTATCTTTTTCCTTACTGTCTAATTATTCTATGCGTACAAACTTTGCCCATTTTTTTTGTCTTGTGTCAGTGTTTTCGCCTCTTGCCATCTTTTATTGTCAGAATTTCTGCTATTTCCTCGTCCCACCTCCTCTTTGGTCTTCCTCTTGGTCTTTTCATGCTTGATTTAGTTTCCCAGATAACTTTGGTTTGTCTATTCTTTCCCATTCTGTTTAAGTGTCCGAATCTATTTTTGTTACTCCCATGACTCCTCTTAAGTATTTCATTTCGCATGCTTGTATCTTGCTTTTTTGTGAGCGTCCAGCTTTCACAACCGAATGTCAATATTGGTTTATAAATGGTGTTGTATCGTTGAGTGAAGAAATGTATAAAGACTCGCAAGGCTCATGTTAAAAATCGTACCGTATTACTATCTCACTTTTGTGGCTCTCTGCACCCCGCTACCTACAAACTTCACTATTGGATAGTCGCGACACGGTTGTTTTCAACGCAAACTAAAAAGATAAGACTGGAACGCTTGGAAAGTAATAAGATAACTCTTCAAAATAATCGTTTGTTGCATTTACTAGATACAGTTGACTGATATAAATTTTTTTGAGTAAACGGTATGTAATTTGACAAGTTGAATTTTTTTCTTCAATCTATACGTTTGCCAGTTTGGCTTTGTATTTTTTCTCTGCTGTTTTAATTTACTTCACAGTATTGTATACTTTCTTTTCAATAAAGCTTTGGTAGGAGATTCCTTTTATAAAATTCGATAACTTAATTTTGAAGGTGAACTATCCGTGCTGAAACTAGTAATAGTAACTAGTGACGTGTAGTTCCTGAACGAACTAGTTCAATTGTAGGTACCAAAGGTAGGTACTAGTTCTATATTATAAATAGTGGTGGGCGATACGATACATCGAATCGAATATCGATACGCAATTCGTATCGAAGTATCGATACGTATCAAAATATCGATATGTATCGTAATGTCGATACCTATCGAAATATCGACATTTCGATATATCGATAGACAACCCAGGTTTAATATAAAGTAGGAATGGTGATGTAAATCATTAAAAATCGATTTTTGTACTCTAATAAAGCGATTTTTAGAATCGATTTTTCTGGCCAATTTTTTTTGTTTTATTAGTTGATTCAAAAATCGATCGAACATCGCGAACTTTATGGAACTATAATTATTCTACAATCAATTAGAATGTAAAAACAAAAACAAATTCAAAACCGTAACCGTAAATTTGAAACGGCGTTTTATTAGGTGTAGCACACCAATACATCGCCAGTTGGTCTCCTAATTCATAAAAAATCAACTAGAATTCCGATCATTAATGGTATCTCTTGGTAGATATTTGGTAAACGCGATTTATTTAAATCGTTAGGTAAATCATCCTCATTTGAACAACAAAAAGAGCGGTATGACTAAGCGTAGCCACTGCTCGATGCGTATACATACGATGCAAACACTACAACTGCTAGCAATGAACTAAAATCTCGGATCCTAAATATACGATGGCGCCTCCGATATCTCGGATTCTGCGGTGACTACGATTTTTTACATAAGGCTGCGAGTCTTTATACATTTCTTCAGTCAACGGTTGTATACTGTTAATTTTGTTCTATTGCTTACTTCTTTTTTTCTAATAAATACATTACTTAGTGCATAATACACTTTATTGGCACTTTCAATTCTATTATTTATTTCGACTTCGTTTTTTCCATCCTTTTGTATTGTAGCGCCCAAATATGTAAAGCTGTCTGTTTGTTCAATCTCTTTATTGTTAAGTTGTACTTTCGCTTTTGTGTTGTTCCTTCCTAATATCATTACCTTAGTCTTATCTATGTTTATTTTAAGGTTGCATTTTTGTAGTGCACTGTTCCATAACTGAAGTTGTCTTCTAGATCTTCCGCGATTTTAGCACAAATCATCAAGTCGTCTGCGAATGCATACTCTGTTATATCAACTGGTTCCATATATCTGTAGCCCACTAGTAGTTTCTTAGCCTGATCCTTAACTTCTTTTATTACGTCATCTAGTACAATGTTGAATAATGTTGGACTTAGGACTCCACCCTGTCTCACTCCCTCTTTCGTCGCAAATTCAACTCCAAGTTGTTTGTTTTAATCTGGTTCCACGTGTTTTTGTACAAGCTGGATATGTTCTTTTTTAATCTTTTTCCAATTCCTATTTTCTTAAGGCTATCCCAGATGATTCTTTTCGGTATACTATCGAAAGCTTTTTCGAGGTCAATAAACGCTGTATATATGTCTTTTCCGTGGTATTTTTCTATTAATTGTTTTATGGTAAATATGCGGTCTTGTATTCCTCTACCTTTTCTGAAGCCACTTTGTGATTCTTCCATTTGAGTTTCTGTTTTAGCCTTTAGTTTGTCGTCTAGCAGTCTCTCGTATACTTTGTATGCGTTACTCAGTAGCGTTATCCCTCTATAATTTTTACATTCTTTTTTATTTCCCGACTTATATATGGGTAATATTATACCGATTTCCCACTCTTTAGGAATCCTGCTTTGTTCTGCAATTTTATTGATCAATATTGTTAGTACGTCTATTCCGTTATTTCCTAGCAATTTTAGCATTTCTGCACTTATACCATCATGTCCGGGCGCTTTGCCTCTTTTGAGTTTATTTATAGCTTCTCTTACTTCTTCTGTTCTAAATGCTTCTTCTTTTTCTTGTTCATTGTCTTCTGCTTCTCCTTGTTCACGATTTCCTTCCACATTATGTATATATAAGTTTAGCTTTATTTGTTGCCATTTGGCTTACAAATTTGATCGTGCTATACTACATAACATTCTATATTTACATTTCCTTTTTTTTTTTTTTTGGAATACATTTTCTTATCCCTTCTCCCCCCTTAACTTTTTGCTCCTGCTCCATACTTCCTCCATCCATTCCGCTCCTTTTCCTTTTTCATCTAAGATTTCCTCTATTTTGATCACCTCTTCTCTTAGTTCCCTGCAATTCTGTCTCATGTGGTTAAGGTCTTCCCTTTCTTCTCCACATAGCCTACACATCTTTATGGTTCTTCTTTCCAATATTTGTTCCCTAACTCCTCGTTGCCACATCTGAACCTTGCTACCATTTTTTCTTTTTGTTGCTTTTTATCTCTCTATCTTTTAAATATTCCGGCACTCCTTCACCCTTGATATCTTTATAATTCCTATTATATCTGCCCTCTTTTATCTTTGTCCATCTTTCTTGTTTCTCGATGTCTCTATCTCTCCTTATTATTTCTTCCCTTATCCCTACTCCCTCTTCTCTTAATCTCTCCACTTCTTCACTCACGTACCCGTTTCTTTTGTAATACTCTTCTCTGCCCTCCTGCCCGTACTTCACTTTCCCTCCCTTTATCTCTTTCCAACATTCTTGCAGTATTTTGCAATCTGTTCTTTCCCTCATTTCTTCCTCGTATTTTATTGCTCTTTTTCCTGTCTCTACCCTTATTTTTTCTATCTGCACCTCCTCTCTCACAATATACCCCGGTGTATCCCTGTCCAATCCTAACACCCATCTCCAGTATTTTTCCTGTAGCCCTCTACCTCCCTCCACTCCTCCCAGCCCCCTACTTCCGCCCCATTCGTTACCCCCCTCTTTATTAATTTTTCGACCATCAATTTTTTTTTTATATCCATCTTGAAAATTCTTTCCCCCACACCCCATACTTGTCCTATTAGCCTGTTTCCTTTCTTCACCCTTTCCTTTATGTGTTCTCCTTTTTATTATCCTGTTTCATCGTGTAGCCCAGGTATGTAAATGCCTTCACTTGTTGCACTTTCTCATCCCTCCATCTCCACTCCTCTCTTTTTCTTTCCCCCCTCCTTTTCTAAATATCTTTATCTTTGTTTTCTCCGTGTTTACTTCCAATTCTTTTTTTTTTCATATATTTTTCTAGCGTTTTCATCATCTCTTTCATTTCCTTTTCCTCCTTAGCCACCAGCACTATGTCATCCGCATACGCCAACGACCATACCTTAGCTTTCCCTACCACTATCCCTCCTGTCTGTTGTCCTCTCATTGTCTCTTCCAGATCCCCCGTATATACCGAGAACAGGCTTGGGCTCAGTGGACATCCCTGCCTCAACCCTCTCTTTGTTATGAATTTCTCACTATCTTCTCCATTCACTTTAACCCTGCTTCTCGTTTCTTCGTATATTTCCTCTATTCTTTGTATTAATCTTTCATTGATTTTTTTTCTTTTCATATATTCCCACAGCTTTTCCCTATTCACTTTGTCAAAAGCAGCTTTTAGGTCTACGAATAGTGCTACCATTTCCCTCTTTTTTTCTAGTTCTTTATTTGCTAAGTGTTTCATTATATATATGTTGTCTATCGCCCTTCTTCCTTTTCTGAATCCCGCTTGTCCGTCTGGTACCAAACTTCTTTCCTCTATTTCCTTCTGTAATCTTTCTTGCAGTATTGTCGCGTACAATTTGTATGCCGAGCTCAGTAATGTTACCCCTCTATAATTCTCGACTTTCTTTTTTTCGCCTTTTTTATGTATTGGGCATATTATTCCCTCTCTCCATCTCTCTGGGAATCCTTCCCCTTTCCATATTTTGTTTATTATTTCCGTCATCCTTTTTGCTACATTTTCTCCCCCGTATATCCACTCTTCTCCTTGTATCCCATCTTCTCCTGTCGCCTTTCCTTTTTTATATTCTTTATCGCCTCTATTACTTCTTCCTCCCTTATTCTATCCCTATCTCCTTCTTCTTGTCTTACTACCGCGTCTTTCCTTTTTCTTTTTCCTGCTTTTGTTCTTCCCTCCCAACAGGTTCCGAAAATATATCTCCCATTCTTTAATTTTTATTCCCTTTGTCGTCCTGTTTTTTCCTCTGCTTCTTTAGGTACTTCCATACATCTTCTTCCGTTTTTATTCCTTTAATCTGCTCCTCTTGTTTCTTTTGTTTTCCTCCTTCTTTCTATCGCATGTTTTTTGTATATTTTTACTGCTTCTTTGTATTCTTCTTTTTCTTTCTTCCCTTTTTCCACTGTCTTAATGCTCTTCTTGCCTTTTTCTTTGCTTCCTTGCATTCCTTATCCCACCATTTCTTCCATCCAGTTTTCTCCCCTTCCATTTTCTAAATCTGACTCTCTCTATTGCTTTCTCCATCATCTCTCTCATTTCCTCTACACTTTCTTGTACTTCCTTCCCTATCCATACCGTTTTCCCTATTCTCTCTTTATATCTTTTTATACTCTCTTCTGTCCACTTTTTTTTAGTTATGTACTTCTCCTCTTCCTCTCTCTCTTCTCTTTCCCTTCCTTCCATTGTCAATTCCAGTGGTTGATGGTCTGACTCTACTCTTTCTCCCACCTTAAATGTCTTTACCTTTTCTGCGGGCTCTTCATTTGTCATTACAAAATCTATTATTGATTCTCCCCTTCCTCCTATGTACGTAAATTCCCCCTTTCCATCATCTTCTCTGTTCCCGTTCATTATTTCCCACCCTTTTTCGTTGCACAATTCCAGCAGTTCCTCTCCCTCTTTATTTATCACCTTGTCCTTTGTTTGTCTCTTTCCCGTCCCTTTTCTTTCTTTGTATCCCCCCTCTTCCCCTATTCTTGCGTTAAAGTCCCCTCCTACTATTATCCATCCCTCTTCCCTCTCTTCTATGTTTTTCCTTGTCTCTTTCATTCTACTGCTATAAACCGTCACTACTTTTATTTTTGTTTTTCCCCACTGTATGTTCCTTTCTACCACTCCTCTTCTCTGTTGCACTTTCTCTTTCTTTTCCTGGCTCAACCATTTTTTTCTTATTCCCGTTATTATACCCCCCTTTGCCCTCCCTTTTTTCTTTTCTCTTTTTGCATGTTGTACCACCCACTCAAATTCCTCCGGCAACTCTTTTTCCCACCACTCCTATTCTTTTTCTTCCATTAATGTCTGTAATCCCACTACATCCTGTTCCTTGATGTACTTCCAGAAATCATGTTCCTTGTTTTTTATTCCCGCTACGTTCCAAAACAATACTCTCAGCTCACTCACCTCCCCCTGTGCTTCTTCCTTACTTTCTTTTTTCTTCCTTCTTTTTCTTTTCTATTTCCATCTCTCATTATTTTTTTTCTTTGCCATTTCGTCAACTTTATCTCCTTTACCACCCCGCCTTTGCCCTTTAGTTTTTTGTTTTTTAGTTCCCCAATTTATCTCCCCTTTCTCTGCTCAGTCCCCTATCCTTGTCGTTCTATATGTATCTGTCTCCGTCTATCTCCATTTTTCTGTACCCTACCCATACTCTTTTTCCTTCCGCTCTTTTTCCACCGCTATGTTCATTATTTCTCTTTGCACTCTTCTTTCCTCCCATGTCAGATCGTGACTTATATATATTCTTGTATTCTTTAATTTCTTCTTCTCCTCCATTACCTTCTGTTTTTCCTCCCATCCTCCGATTTCCGCCACCACCATCTCATTTTTCTTCTCTTTGTTTATTACTGTCACTTTTTTCACCTCTACTTTTACATTTAATTTTTCTTCCAGCATCACTGCTAAATCTTTTTGTGGTTTTTCACTTCTCCGCCCCTTTTTCACGATATTATTTTTTCTTTTCCATCTTTCCTCGTCTTGCGCTTTTTTCTCCAGTTTTTCTATTCTCTCCACCAGTTTCTCTTTTTCTTTCTCACACTTCTTTTCTCTTTCTCCCATTTCTTTTTTCATTTCTATGATTTCTTGTCTTATTCCTTGCATATTTTCTTCCATCTGTTTCATCATTTCTCTCATTAATTCTTTTAACTCCTCCATTTCTTTCCTTCCTCCTTCTGTTCTCGAGGTTTTTCCTTCGTTCTCCTCCGATATCTTTTTAACGGCTGGTGATCTTATTGTTTTCTTTCCTCTTTCAAATATTTGTTGCCTTTCTCTTTCCTCTTCCTCTCTCTCTTTTATTCATCCCTTTCCCCCTTTTGTTATTACTTATTATTTATTTATTTTTTCAAATTTAGTTGTTTATTTAATTTTTTTTTCTTTATTAATATTTTTTTAAATTTATTGTTACTATGATTCTTCTAATTGTATTTAATTAACGCCCACCACAAATATTCGAAAAAGTTCCTAAACACGCACACGTAAATTAATTACTGTAAATCACCTTAAATTACACCAAACTCCGTACTACTATTAAACTATCAAACACGTCCTCACTCAATCACCTTCAAAACACGACTTTTAGTAGTTTGTATTTTTACTAACTCTGCTGTTGTATATTTACAATGAGATATTAAATTACGTATTTTTATAGATGTCGGTTATTGTTCTTTTCATTTAATTGATAACGTATTTTATGAAAAATTTTATTAAATTATAGTGTTTGTGTCACTAACCTTAAGTTATCCGTTATCGAACGTCCTTGCCTTCGCGTATGTTATGATTACGCACTGTCTTATTTTGTTAGAACTGTTATATTTATTTACTATAAAATTTTTTATTTACTTAATTATTCACTTTTGATTTATTGTTTGTTTCCACTATTTTCGAAAAACTTCTTATTAAAATTTTCAAATTATGTTGGAATAAAGCCTGTATACAGGTGTTTTATCGCCAACGCTTTAATTCACGTCTTACTTCGACCACGTATCGCTAATATGCTTTTGTATCATATATTACATTTGAAACTAAAATACAAAAATTTTGAATTGTAATACTATTGGAATATATGTTTTCTATAAGTTTATAATTATGTTATGTACCTCAATGAAAAAATACTTGTATGGCTTATAGCTTGTACTTGTAAAATATAAAGATAAAAATAAATTTATGAAAATACTTTTTAAAATTATTTTTCAATAGTGGATAATAATTTGCTTCTGAACACTGCACAATTATTGATATAATAAAAACTTGCGACAATAAAAATGGCTATTTGAATGTCTACTTACCCTGCAACATATCTCCTTGTTTGCAAACAATTATCATTTAAACAGCTGTTTAATTTTTTTAAATATACTTACGATTTTGTGGTTCGGTCAATGCGATCAATGACTCGACCGTTACGATAGTTTCCAAAATGATAGATAAATCCGTGTCGCTGTTTAATTTGTGACAATATCCAGAATATAAAAGTTCAACTAACTTAGGCGCCAGTGCATGAATGTATGGAGTTGCTACAGCACGATCAGAATGCAAGAATATCGATTTTAACGTTTGAACGCATTTTAAGCGAATCTAAAAGAGGTAATATATACATATGTATGTATAACAGAAGTCACGTAGACAAACTTACAATTGGATTTGGACTTTGTAAACAATGTCGGAAATGATTAATGCATGGGTATTGTAAATTGGGAGCAGTTACTACTTGAGAAGGAGCATGAAGTACAAAGACGGCTATTGCTAACATCATAGTCACTTCGTCCAATTTACTTTCGTCGCTACCAGTTTTAGCCAAATCGATTACTTTTGCTAAACAACTTTGCAAAAGTTTTTGCCAGATTTTGCTACATTTGTGATCATGACTATAACGGTCTACGGCTAATACTTTCAAAGTGTGTAACGCTGCTTGAACTGCAGGAGCGTTTGCCAATATTGTAATATTATTTACATTTTTAGTTGCTACTTCTTTTATAACGCCAGTAGTAAGATATAAAATAGTTGGTAAAATAGAAACAGCTCCTAAAACACGCGTAACTATGAGTTTCCAAATACAATACAATATTACCTTTGGGTGAACATAAATTATGCAAGTTTTCCATACTCCTAACAGCGGCTGCAATTAATTGTCCGCTGTCTTCTGAAGACTGCAATGCATGTAAGTACGTCGTAATTGTAGAGTTCGGCGAAGGAGTTAAAGCCGGTAGGTAACGCACCAATAAGCACAAACAAACCTCTAGAACGGCAAACACTAACGATTGTCCTGGAACTATTTCCCCATTTTCACCTCCTTCTCCTAAGAAATCAACATCCATTGTACTGTTTAATTCATTCCCTTTAACGTTTCTTATAAATATAAATGGACAACATTTTTTAATCAACGATCTTACCTTGTAGGTTTTCCTTTTTTGTAATTTCGAACTGTTCTTGTGCAGATTTTATCACTTGTTTTAAAACTTCCATGCATAACAATTGAGTATCGTAGTTATCTCTTGTTAGCAATAATCTATGTAACACATTGCACAGTTCGATGCCCAGAGATTTATCCACCATAAGTTGCTGTCTTGCCCAGACAGAATCTAACAAGGTATATAGTGCTTGAAGACAAGTGACAATGCTTTCGAGTGGTTCAGTAGAACGTGGACTGCATAAAGCTTCCATGCAGATACCTAAATACAGAGTTAACATATATTATACAAATATTACAGAAAATCGGTACCAAATAATAAGTGAAATTTGTCTGGTCCACAATCCGCAAGATTGTTGTTAATGGTATTATCATTACGACCGGGCACTTTTTTTACTTTTACATTGCCAACATTCAACCATAATGTAGCTGCATGTAAAATTGGAGGCCACGATTTTCCATAATGAGATCTTGATGATTCGATAGTGTCGTTAGTATAGAAAGCGCCGCCGTCATGAGGAAGTTGACTTGCAAATTCTATAATAATAAATTGGTGGAAATAGTAGACTGGGAAAATTGTTCAATTAGAAATACTACAGTATTTACCTGATGGTAAAGACAACAATGCGTGATCTCGTAAAGCGGCCAGCCAATATTGTGACAAACTGACAAGTTCAGGCTGCACAAGCGTTAATAAGCTTTCTCCTTTGTACTCGAACTCGCCAAATTCATTATCCGTATTAGATTGATTGTTACCAACTAAAGCGGTAAAACCAGGTGCGGACCCATTTCCGTTCATAGCTACAATATAAACTTCAGCCCAGGCTTTTAGGATAGATAGCTTTTCTAAAGTCGTTAAACTTTCATTATACAATTGCGAAGAATTCGTTTTGTTTTGTAATTTAGCTAACGACGAAACTAGCAGCTGGTGAACTCGACGCAAATCATTTAAATTCCTTGCCACGCTGGAACCTATCCAAGTCGAACATACTTCACAAGCTGCGGCAGTGACGTGCGATGACGTTTCGGCCGAAAACGCAGGTCTTAACGCGGCACCAACCTAAAACCGCCATGATTATCGAACACCATCACAATTGAATTTAAATTACCTGCGCTTGAAACTGTTCTAAAAGCAAGTGTCCCGGAAACTCGGGTTCAGGAACTTTAGCAAATTTCTCGATAATTTCCTGAAGCGTTTTTAAGCCTTCTAATCTAAGTTGATCAGAATCGCTAGTTGCAGCAATAAAAGCCATTCTAATTAAATCGGATAAATGCAACACCAAAAAATCTACTTTTCCTTTATTAAATTGCATTTCTTTTGCTTGCGCCAAATCAAAATGGGCATTTTTATTCTTGCTTTCGCATGATATTATGATTCTGCGCACGCATTCGGCGGCAAACACTCTAGTAGGCCAGCGTGGTTGAACTGCCGTATGTACGTTGGAGTTATCGTCGGCATGAAATTCAGCCTGATCATCATCTATCTCGGTTTCGTCATGATCATCCTCCTCTAACGGATTCAATATAATCTGATCTTCTGTGTTCGTGCTGTCTGTAAAATTTTCTAAGTGAAATATCAAACGCGCCTTGTTTCAGATCTTACCTGCTGCAACAGTCAACACATCTTTGCACAAACCAAGCCATTGAGAGAGATTGTCAGCAGCCAACATTTGCAGCATGCTAGTAAGTGTATCGTGTATGTCTTTAATTAAACTTGGATCCGCTTCTGTGTCGAGCATGCTAAATAAAACTCCGGGTAATCCAGTTTCAGTGATAACAAGTCCTTCGACTGTGTTCGAGTCTCTGCTTTCGTTAGCCAAAGACATAGCATGCTCGCAAACTTCCTTTGCTTCTCTTTGTGCTAGTTGTCTTAGACAAGATATAGCTGCCTTTCTTAAAAGTAAATGATTGCTCGATAGAGTTCTCTGTAAAAACATAAATTCTGTAAGACGTGGTATTTGAAGCACTTGACTTACACAAAGTGTAGGAACCAATGAAGACAGGTTTACATGACGTGGAGCAAATAAATGCAGTTGCTGTAAGCATCCAGTTGCCTCGGCTTGTACTAGTGGATCTTGATGATCTTGCATTATGGCACAAGCGCACAAAAATGATGATCTCGCCATACAAATAGTTGTTGTATTTCCTTGTAACTCTGGTCCAATAGTAGTTATCAGTCCCGATAAAACTTTTCCAATACATTGATGAATATCGATATGCGATTGTGGTACATTTAACAACAATTTTAAAGCTAGAGATAATGTTGGCTCGACGTAACCTCTAAGCATGGGTCCTCCAGAATCCGAGATTAAAGCAAGAGCATGAAGTGCCCATACTTGTACGACTGGAGACGTCGTATCTTGTGCAAGAGCTAATAATATAGATACACTTGTATTTAAGTGCTGACTAGATCCCATTCCTCCAACGTAACGGTGAAGGCAACCAAGAGCTAATGAATGGCCCGTTCGACTAGCTACATCGCGTGCAGATTTTAATTTATCAAAACTTGTTTGAGCAAGCTCGGCAGTAAATCGAGAATCGGCAATTACTTGTGCCATACGACCTACAGCCTCACCAGCCGCGCATCGTAAAATTGGATTTGCAGATGTTAACGCGCCCAAAATTAATGACGTGGCGGCTTTTTTAACATCTTCTTGACCAAAAGTAGTTTTGGCTTCACTCAAACCTTTTAATCCACTTAATAAAGCCGTAAAAACATTCATTTGTACTGCTTCTTGACGCGAGCTTTTTGCGTGCTTAATACATTCTATAAAGTGTTCGAGCATTTGTAAACGATGTTTGTTTGCTACCTTTGGGAAAATTTGACCAAATAAAGCAACTGATAAATCGATAACAGCCACTCCTAGTGGCAATGGTCCCGGTGTAGTTTCATTCTATATAAAAACAAAACCAATACAAAGTGTACGTTACACAACCTTATACTTACTCTAGATATAGGACGATACAAGCAACAAGGATCATGTTCTAAAGCTCCAGATCCAGCTGCACTATTAGGTTGTAACTAAAATAATTAACGAATAGTATATTATCAAATGTTACTACAAATAGTCTTGTTATTTGCATAAAATAATGTTATTACATGCGTACAAAAATAATTTCAAATTTTTCTGTATGTCATCATTCATGTTTCTACTCACATGTTCACCATCTGTCCTCCGATTTGGTTCCATCTAAAGTGTAATAAAACTTTGTCATTCTTAAAGCATCATATAACGTATTAATAACGTTATTGATATAGCTATTTACTTAAGTAAACTACGCTCTAGAATACCCTATTATAATTTTGTACGAAATAGTATTTTATAAAATAAATAACTTGTGTAGTTGTTGCTAAAACATTTGTATATACACCACCGTACATGAATTTAATCGCATCGATTTCGTGAAATAACTCAGACAATTCTCGAAAACCACACAGAGGCAAATTAAAAGTGGTTCACAACTATCGCCTAACTCCGTTTGCTGGCGGTAACGTTACCCAGGCAGAACCAGGAATCAGGTCGACAGTTACAACTGCGGAGTACCAAGACCTGTTTCAAACACGAATGGATTACGACATTCCGTGAGTGAAGATCTTGAAATGTTCAGAGGGGTTGCTAAAGTATTTAAGAAGAAGTTTAGACGGCTAGATGAAGTACGAAAACAGCAACGGCGGTTACGTCTTAAAACTACGTGATGACCAAGAAGTACTCACGTGCAAAGCCGATATACAAAAATTTGTGGAATCTTAAGAGAGAAATGGAGTTCCACGACATTAAAAAATTGGCAGTACCCAAGCTTGGTTGCGGATTAGATTTGAGGACAGTTTGAAATATGTTAGAGGTCGTATTCCGAGGGATGGACATTCAAGCGATGGTCTGCAGTTACATCGAGTCAGGTAAAGTCCAGCACAAAAAAAAATCCGAAATGGAGAAAACTACCGCTATAGTCACAAACCTTTCGACAGGTGCCGTATTCTGTTTCCTATTCTGGGACAAAACAGTCTTAGGACGAGAGAGCTGAAGTGTCTCTAAGCATTTGGAAACTTTGAGGCGATGGTCGAAAAAGAAGGAATGTTCTAGATTGAGATAACGGAAGAATACATAAAGTATCCAATGGAAGTTAAGTTATTTTAGTCAGAAGTGTCAAAACTGTGTCGGTCTAAATAGTGTTTAACGCTGATGAAAATACAAAATATCCCTAATGTTTTGTCACTATCTTTTTGTAGTACTTATGTTGATATGATTGATCACTGTAGCGTCAGAGCGTCAGTTACTTTTTGTATTTGTAGTAAGTTCATGTGTCACCTTATTTTATGTTCAGTATTTTATATTCTAACTTGTTTAATTAAACAAACTTTTTCTTAGTGTTATTGTTTAAATCAACAATAGGTTATGGGCCCAGCACGCTTCCACTGCGTAGCTAAGATAACGTGTTTAAAAAAAACGAGGTTAGGTTGCTGCACGTGTTAGATTCTATTTTGCGTTTTTTTGTGTTCGGTATGGATTTCAAGGCACAGATAGAAAAACTTGAAGGCACAAGAAATTGGAGTCGATGGCGAAGACAAATGGAGTTGTTACTTCGACATCAGGAAGTATTGGATCTCGTGATGGGCGATTCCGGACCCACCTGGTAAAGAACAATTGTCTGAAGCAGCGAAAAAGTCATACGAAGCTGAAGTTAAAATATATAAAAAAGGTGACGCCCTAGCTCAACTAGTTTTAGTAAGCAGCATGAATGATGCAAATGTTGATTTGACTTGTAACTCCGCAAGTGAAACTTGGAACAAGCTTCTGTCGGTATACTAACAAAGTTCTGGCCAACGTGTCGATAGGCTGATGGAAAAGTTCTTCAGCTGCGAAAAAGATTCCACAGAAGATATTGCCACGCATGTCGCGCGCCTTCAGAGGAATTTTAGGGAACTAAACGACGAGTTGAAGAAGCTTGTGAAGACCGAGTTGCTTTTGATGAGTAAAATAATGTCTACGCTACCATCTGATTACTTCGAGTTCATAAGTGTTTGGGAGTCGATACCTTTGCCTGAAAGAACAATTAATAAATTAACGGAACGACTGCGTCTAATTGAAATGCGCCTTCCTGAAAAAAGAAGCGATTCATCGGCTCTCATCGCGAAGGATCAAAAGTCTACCGCCAAATTTGAGAAGAAAACGGAACCGAAAAAAGTTTTTAAATGTTTTAAGTGTCACAAGGTAGGCCATCTAGCGAAAAACAGTACAAAGAAAGCAGATGCAGCGGGGAAATCGGCGGAAGAAGCGTTTCTATGCACAGATGGCGACAGGGAAGATAAATGGTTGGCGGACACAGGTGCATCTGCGCACATGACCAACAACAAACAATATTTTTTAACCTATGAAGCTTTCGATTTTCCAAGTGATGTTCTAGTTGGGAACAATAACATAATTCAAGCGTACGGACAGGGTGCGATTAATGTAGAAATGAAAATAAAAGGTGATTGGGAACGTAACCACCTGCAAGGCGTTTGGTATGTACCCAAGATTGAAAAAATTTGTTTTCGATTGGTCAAACTGTAAATAAAGGTTTTGAATTCATCGCTGCGTGTGTGTTTACCGGAAAACGTTACTACAGGGTTCATTGCAACAGGAACGGATGAGTTACAGCTGTGGCATGAACGTTTATGCCATCAAAATAAAAAGCACGTTCAAAAGGTGCTAAAGCGAAGTGGAATTGATGTGCAAGTTGAGGAGGAATTCTGCGTTGGATGTGTGTTTGGCAAACATCAACGTAAAAGTTTCGGTGTACGAACAAATAGGCCGATGACTCCTGGTGCATTAATTCACGCAGACGTTTGCGGACCAATGCAGGAAGAATCACTCGGGGGTGCAAAATATTTCGTGTGTTTCACGCATACACTAAATTTCGTCGTGTGTTTTTTATTAAAACAAAAGCAGAAGTGGTTAACTGTTTAAAAATAGTCATAAACGATACAAAAACTGCTGGACATACGATAAAAGAATTCTTAAGTGACGGCGGAAAAGAGTTCGATAATTCGAGTATGAAAGACATTTTAGAATTAAACGGAATTAATTTTCGAGTGATCATGCCATATACTCATGAACAGAATGGAGTTTCGGAACGGGAAAATAGGACACTAGTCGAGTGTGCGCGGTCAATGATTCATGCAAAGAACCTTCCAATAAAACTGTAGGCGGAAGCTGTTAACACAGTGGCGTACATTTTAAATAGAACCGGCCACACACCCGTTGAGGACAAGGCGCCTGCTGAATTATGGTTAGGTAACAATAATATGAAACTTGATCATTTGAAAATTTTTGGTACAGAGTGTTTTGTACATGTACCAAAGGAAAAGAGACGAAAATGGGACAGAAAGAGCGTTTCTGGAAGATTCGTAGGATACTGCGGAGAAAAAGATGGTTACCGAATCTATATAGAGGCTGAGAAGAAGGTTGTTCGAAGCAGAGAAGTTATTTTTAAAGAAGAACAGCTTCTAAAAGGGAATGGAAAATTGTTTTTAGAATATGAAGAAAAAACTCCCATTGTTCACGTAAAAAACGAAAAACAAACTGTACATGAAATTAAACTGAAAACCACTAGTTCGGAGGAAGAAGAAGTTGTACTCACAACTTCGGAGGAAGCGGTTGAGGATGATGTTGCCCCAACGATGTCACGCGAAGACGACAGTGATGCAGGACGACGTAAAATTAATAGACCAGCATATTTACGCGATTACGTGTACCTAGCGGAAAACATTCCAGATTCCTACACGGCGGCTATGAAAACAACAGAAGGGGAGAAATGGCTAGAGGCTATGTGTGAAGAACTAGCTTCGTTGCGACAAAACGACACGTGGGATCTTGTAGATTTACCACCACATCAACGGGTAATCCAAAATCGATGGGTGCTGAAAATTAAATACCAACCCGATGGATCTATTGATCGATATAAAGCGAGACTCGTTGCAAGAGGGTTTGCGCAGAAGGCTGGAGTCGATTATGGTGAAACGTTTAGTCCGGTAGTTCGTTTCGACACCATACGAACCATGCTAAGTGTTGCCTCCTCTGAAAGGATGCAGTTGAAGCAATTCGATATTAAAACTGCGTTTTTATATGGAATTCTACAGGAGAAGGTTTACATAAAGCAGCCTGATGGTTTCGACGATGGAAGTGGTCGCGTTTGTAGACTTAAACGCAGTCTATATGGGTTAAAGCAGGCACCAAGATGTTGGAATGAGCGTTTTCTTGACTTTTTATGTAACTTACAATTTGTGCAAAGTGTGGCAGACCCATGTCTATTTGTGAAAATGGCAAGTGTGTCCAAATTATTTGTTGCACTTTATGTAGATGATGGACTAATTGTCGGGACAAATAATGTGGAGATAAGCTGTTTTGTTGGTGAACTTGAAAGACAGTTTCAAATTACAATCTGTTCGACAAATTATTTTGTAGGGATACAGATTTCAAAATTAATTTGTGGTTCATATTTTTTAGATCAAAGGGTCTACACGAACAAAATTCTGCAGCGGTTCAACATGAATGAGTCGAACGCTGTGACAACACCATCCGAAACAGGCACTATCGAGGACAATTCGCCAGCAAATGGAGTCCCATATCGTGAGGCGGTCGGTAGTCTCATGTACCTGGCTGTAGCTACAAGGCCCGACATCAGTTATGCCGTAAGCCTGGCATCTGAATCGCTAGACAGCCCAAAAGCTTCAAATTGGAAGGAGGTGAAGAGGATTTTTTGCTACCTAAAAGGGACAATGGATTACGGTATCCTGTACCGAGGTACAAGCGAGAATCACGGTTTTCTAGCATATAGTGACGCCGATTATGCCGGAGACAGCAAAACAAGGCGTTCAAGGAGTGGAGTCGTTTGTATTAATCAGGATGGTGCAATATCCTGGTGCAGCAGAAAACAACCCTGCATAGTATTATCAACTATGGAAGCAGAGTACATTGCAGCCAGCGAGGCAGTCAAAGAAATAATCTGGCTTAAAAGGCTAATTCAGGAGCTAACAGGTGAAAATTGTGCTCTTCATTGACAACCTTAGTGCTATCAAACTAGTTAAGAATCCAGAATTTCATAAGAGGTCAAAGCACATAGACATCAAATTTCATTTCATTCGTGAAAAGTTCAATGCAGGTGAAATGAACATTCAACACATCAGTGGAGTTAACCAAGTGGCGGATATGTTCACCAAGTCGTTACCTCGTGTTAAATATGAAAAGCTGAGATGCTTACTCGGCACTGTGTTCTGAACAACAATAGTTACAATATTTTGGGAGGAAGTGATGAAAATACAAAATATCCCTAATGTTTTGTCACTATCTTTTTGTAGTACTTATGTTGATATGATTGATCACTGTAGCGTCAGAGCGTCAGTTACTTTTTGTATTTGTAGTAAGTTCATGTGTCACCTTATTTTATGTTCAGTATTTTATATTCTAACTTGTTTAATTAAACAAACGTTTTCTTAGTGTTATTGTTTAAATCAACAATAAACGCGCGTCAGTGAAAATACGTTGTGTATAATTCACGTAATTTGTAAAGGACCTGTCACGTGATTTGCGTAGTAAACGAAATTGACACGACGAACCCATTCTTACGAATACAATAAGTAACGTTTTGTCTTTAAGAAGTCGCGCAGAAAAGCTCCTTAACATAAATAAATACCAGTTTTGATAAACGAAAGTGTAGTTATCCGCGGATATTATTTATCGCGTGATAGTCATACATAAATTACTTGCCAGTTGTTTTTCATAGATTATAAGCTTTTTACAGGTGATGTCACTATTAATTTAAACATGTTAGAAACAGCAGAATTATTTCCTGACGTTTCATCTTAAGACATCACAACTCCTGTATAGAATTATAAAGTGCAGTTACAAACGAGACAATATAACTAGAATTGGACTGACTATTCGTGTTTTCATTTTTCGTAGTAATAAAACAATCGCGACATTTTCGTAACTACTATATTAACCAAATATGTAATTCAGAAACGAATATTAAAATGATTATCGCTGAAAAACAACTAAAAATAAATATTAAAACACACTTACTTGGTCTTCTATTGTTCGGTGATCAGTTTCCTGTAGCCACGTTCCTAATATTACTGAATCGTCTGCATGGCAAACCGTTCGTAATTGTGACGTAGTTGTATTAGCAGGATTTTCCGTTAATGTAAATTCAGCAACCAACATTCTTAATAGATGCGTGTAGGATCCTAAAAAGCAGTTGCAATAAAGTTGATTTATTGTATCAACAGAAAGATACCTTCAAACGATTGTGGTGGTAATAGCAACAATGTTTCATACAACCTTAAACGAACCATTGCAGCAGGAGCTTTTAGTTGTTGACCGTAACTCTTAAGAACATTTGCTATACTAAAAAAATTGTACTAGTTTGTATGTAGTTCTTACATAGATACACATACTTTCCAAGCATTGCAAGTGCAGATTCAATAGGAGTAAGTAGTCTGCGTATAATATCTTCCGTTACTAATTCTGAACAATTTTGAACAAAACTGTGCATAGCTGATAATGCTCCAGCCCGTCCTTCTAAAGTAACCTGCCACGTAAATGCATCTCCCCTAGCCTTTTCCGACTCCAACTCTTTTGATGATCGTGGAAAACAGTTTCTCCATAGAAGTAGCATTCTTGGTAACAGTCCTCTAACAACAGGAACGCCTAAAGTCTGATAAATTGAACAATAACGTCAAAAGAAACCGGAAGTCCATTTACCTAAAGTCATAATAGCGCCGATCAATAACCAACCAGCTTGTGTTCTATTAATTGACAATCTACTATTTTGACTAGCACTTCTCAAAAGTTCTTCTGCAGTGTTAAAAATAATTTTTCCTTTCGTATGTGGAACTCCTAAAGGAGACAAATGAACACCTCCTAACACAGCTGCTAGTGCACAACTATAACCTAATAAGAATCAATTTATAAAACAAACTCGAACTTGTTTAATCAACATTACCGGCTATTGCCTCAGGAGATGTACGCAAATCTTCAATACCAGAAACACAACGATCAATTAATGGAGTTGTTTGGCTTGGGACAGCTACACAAATACATCTCAAACACCATGCAGCTGCTAAACGAGCAGCTTGACAAGGATGAATTAAAACGCCGACAGCTGCATTAATTAAGTCTGAAAATTTTAAAATAAACGATATTCGGCAGATTATCAAAACTTACTCAATGAAGAATCAGTAGTCAAATCATATGCAGTCGTTCCTAAACTAAGAACGAGACTACCAATTTCTTGCAAAGCACAGACTAATAGATGCTGACTAAAGAGAGTTTCCTGATTACAGTCTTTTGCATTTTCTGGATTAAAATCGATGGAGTTCATTTCTTTAACAATAATTTGTGCTATTTCCTTACAAGCGGATAACTGTGCCTTTTCTCCTAACATTTTCCCTAAAACGCTTCGAAGAATAAAATTTACACACTTTCTGGAATATACAGCGTCTACGTGAGACGATGCAGCTTTTGGGTTAGCAACAAGGTATAAAACGTGTGACAGAAACGACTTTATATTTCTTTCTAGCCAAATTCCTCCTAACATTTGTACAAATACCACGTACGCCTAAATTGGTTTTAGTAAAAAAAGTACAAATTAAAGAGCGAATTGACTTACGTGAGTAACACCAACACGTATTTCTCTATTCACTCCTGAGCTGCCTTTAATAATTTCCCCTGTACCTTTAAGAAATCCAACACCGCCTCTTAGAAAGCCCGACATTAAAATACCCAAAGCTTCATCCAAAGATACTAATTTAACATTTTTCGCTTGTTGAGCTAAAATCGATGATAGTTATTAATAACACTAATAACACAACAAGTCGTACCATTTTGATTTGGTTTTTGCTTTTGTTGTGTTGTTGCTATTAAAGTTCCTAAAAGTTTTGAAACTGCACAACGTACTTCATAATTAGAATTGTCAAATGCTCTAAAACATAATGTAGCTAAACTTTCTAGTTCGGTCGTGTACAGAAATGGAGCATGATTCAACATTTCGAGTAAACAACGAGATGCTGCACATCTCACAGCCATTACCCTGTCGATGAGACAATGTCGAGCTGCTTTATAAATGTCCTTATGAACGTTCGATATTGCATTGCCCATACCTGCACACACCTAAGCCACACAGTATTAATCAACACACTTAAATATTTGATAAGTTACCTTTTCTAATGTTAACATTATCTCTATACGTGTCTGTGACTCGCCATTTCGTAAACATCGCATCAATATCTGGACAGTTTCTTCATATGACCGGCCCATCATTCTTCCTAACTTTTCATACATTGACCCCAAACAGCAAATAGCAGCTCTATAATCACATTGTTTATATACGATAACTAAACAAGCATTACTTACAATTTAGTAGGCAAGAAACTTGGAGAATCATCTTTATTTTTTAGTATCTCGTTGCATTTATTGACAGTATCAAAAAGTAGGAATGTATCGCCCACAGAAAACAACGTAGCTAAAGATCTAGCAATTAATTTTCGTGTCGGTGGACCTGGTGATTCTTGTATATGATTTGTTAATTGTTCCACTAATTTTTTCTGGCATCCTTTTATATCATTCTGTAAGAGTACATATATGAGTACAAACTACTTAGTATCAATTGATGTACCTTTTGAGCTGCAGTTAATACTTTGTCTAAAAATCGAAGCCATTCAAAAATAAATATTGACCTCTTTGCCGATGGAACTTGTGCTAATGCTTCTTCATTTAACGTGAGACTGTGTGATAACTCCATTATAAAACTACAAGTATTTTAAGGATTGTGTCTAAAATAACGAAAAAACAGATTGTTAATAAAGAACGTATATTTATCGTGTGTAGTTAAAAACTAAACCAACCAATTCATGATTATGGAAGAAAAATTATTAGTAAATTCCAGAAGGTTAGAGGAAGAAACAAAAAAAAATAGAAAGATTTAAACTACTGGAAGAAAGACTACTAAAGTAACATCAGGAATGCGGATCGCACCGCCGACGTTCGATGGCAAGACACCGTGGTAAGCAGGCGTCTCATCGAGGTAGTCATCGTGTTTGTAATATGGTAAAGAATAAAGAAGAAAAACAAGAAAGCGTTGAAGAGCTACTTCGACGAGTATTACGTGACCAAATTCGTGTAGTCGAGGCCCTAGATATTGGAACTGCGGTGAACTAGGTCATATTCGACGCCGCTGTCTCAAACCAAGAACCATCAAAAAATTAGTAGGGATCATCCGAAAAGGACAAAAGTCGACCTCCAACAACCATGCCCCAAAAATCACCATCTACGCGGCATCGCTAACTAACTCCCTGAACTACACCTATGTTCTTAGATGAGAACGTCTTCCGGGTGTGGACCGTGTCATTGTTGTAACTGAAGTTGCCAACGTTTCGCCCACTTTCGTAAGGGGCTTCATCGGGGCGTAGGAGAAATCGAAGAACTCAAACAAGCAACCGAAACCTAACTAAGAACTTCTCAATAGTTAGGTAATCAACTTGTGAACCAAGCCAGAATCTAAACTCCATAGAAGTGTTGGCAACTTTAGTTACAACAATGACACGGTCCAAACCCGGTTCTCATCTTAGTATAGACTCCGACCGTGGCAGCCTTCGCTATTACAGCATCTCTGTTCATGGCTCCATCAATGGACGAGGAGTTGAACTATTGGTTGACACAGGAGCGATGAGAACAATAGTGCGCTCAGATGTAGTTCGAGAATATAGAAGAATAACACCAATCACGATATAACAAAAGAGCAACTGGCAAAACAGTCCCAATTCATGGAGAAATGATGGTGACTATTTGTATTGTAAATCAAGCAGTTAATCATCAGAGACTTGTAACTGACATAACTGAAGAAATGATCTTGGAAATAGACCTTATAAGGTGGATCCATTTAGACATAGAAAATGATGTCCTTAAACTAAAGAACGAAGAAACTCCTTTTCATTCGTCGAAAGATGAAAAGGTGAAGGTTGTTCTTGTAAAGGATGTCGTTTTACCTGAACGAACTGAAAGCGTTGTGATGGGACGTCTGGATGGAGATCTCAGGAAAGGTTACATTCGTAGTATCAGAACCAACCGAAAATTAAATATTTGCCTAAGAACTACTAGTTAATAAAGCTCTGGTGAAGGTCAAAAACGTAATACCGTTTAGAATTATGAATACCAGTTCAAACCTGGCGACTTTGAGGAAGAATCTGTGATAGGACAATCTACGTCGGTGTCTCACATTCTGAAATGTGCAAACATTGTTGAAAACCCATCAGCGAAGAAATGTCCTCAACAGTTACTGGAAATGGCGACTTTAGCAGGTCAAGATCTTGACCAGTGCAAACACAGGAAAGTCAAGAAACAAATCCAGCAGTACCACGACGTGTTTGCAATGGATGATAACTCTCAAGGAAGAACTGACGTCGCGAAACACAAAATCAATACTGGCGATGCTCAACCAATTCGACAACATCCGAGGCGGCTACCCTTGACTAAGCGAGAAGAAAATCGCCAAAATGGAAACTCAGGGTGTGATCGAACCATCTAACAGTCCGTGGGCATCTCCAGTAATCTTGGTAAAGAAAAAGGATAGGTCACCGAGATTTTTTGTTGATTATAGACAACTCAAGGTGGTCACCAAGAATGATAGTTACCCGTTACCCCAAATTGACGACACAAATACCCTATCTGGTTCGCAATGATTTTCCATTTTGGACTTGAAAAGTCTGCGTTTATGATTGAAACCGGTTTATGGCAATTTACGGTTATGCCCTTTGGATTATGCAAGACTCCTGCGACTTTCGAGCGTTAGATGGAGACGATCTTGCAAGGACTGTTTTGGAAAACGTGCTTGGTGTATTTGGACGATGTGATTGTGGTTGGAAAATCGTTTGACGAGCACTTGAAATAAGCGTTTCAACGACTGCGAGGTGCAAACCTGAAATTAAGTTCAAAGAAGTGCCATATCTTCAGAAAAGAAGTAAAGTACTTAGGTCACATTGTATCCTGGACGGGAGTAATGGCCGACCCTCATAAAATTAAAGCAGTCCAAAATTGACAAATACCAAGAGATAAACACAAACTTTGCAGTTTTCTCGGATTGTGCATGTATTATCGCAGATTCATGCTAGGATGTGCCAACATTGCGAAACCGCTGACAAAACTTACCGAAGAAGGATGCGATTTTACTTGGAACGGCGGCTGTAATGAAGCCTGTCAAAAGTTGAAGCAGTCTCTAGTTACTTTCTCAAATCCAGAATAGAGAAGAGAGGGCGAGGATACTTCAGTAAAGTCCTGTCGAAGCCTGAGAGGAATTATTGTGTAACACTTCTACAAATACTTATATGAACGGAAATTTCTTCTGCGGAGTGAGCATGCTGCTCTGAAATGGCTTAAGAAATTTCTAAACCCGGAAGGACAAATTCCTAGATGAATTGAACGATTGCAGAAGTACGGTTATGATAGAGAACATCGTGCTAGAACTAGTCATCGCAGCGCAGATGCCGTATCTAGACAAACATGCCCGGTTAATTGTAGTTATTGTTCTCGACTACGTACGCAGTACGAGCCAAGTAAAAAGCGCAAAACTCCTACGAGACAGTATAACGTCTAAAGTCCATTCGAAAGGGTAGCAATTGACATCGCAGGTCAATTTCCAGAAACAGAACAAGGCTACATCAAGAAACCACAACTGTTGCGGATGTGTTGGTGAAAGAGCTTTTGAGTTCCATTGGAGCTTCATTCAGATCAAGTCTGCGTTATTCTAAAACGTCTGTCAAATGCTGGGAATCAAGAAGACCAAGACTACAACTCTTCATCCTCAATCAGATCGTATGGTGGAACGGATGAATAAAACGATAAGGAAGTATCTCGCCAAAGTGGTCTCCGAACACGAACGAGACTGGGACCGATATTTACATCTATTCCTAATGACATATCAATCATTCGTTCACGAGACTACCGGGCAAGCTCCTGCTTGTGTGATGTTTGGACGGAGATAAGGTTACCGTGCGATCCTCAGTTTGCAAGCCTGGAGAAGAAGTTATTGGGGATGACTACGTCAGCCAACTTGATATGACAATGCAGATCATCCACGATAACGTCCGAAACATCCAAATCGCCAGTGACCGAATGAGACCAATATGACGCAAGAGCGAGAGAAGGAGTTACAACCTAGTGACCTGAGTTGGTTGTACAACCCACAACGAAAACGAGGGTTGTCTCCAAAGTTACAGAAACAATGGGAAGGTCCTTATATCATTTTGGCGAAAATAAATAACATCATCTACCGCGTCCGAAAATTACCAAGAGACAAACCGAAGGTACTACACATCAATCGGTTGGGCCCCTACGCCGACAACAACAAGGACGACGATGGAAATACGAAAATGGTCAACAGAGTGACAGATGCGAAAGACTTCGAGTGGTTCATGTCCACCTATAAAGGAACCGCGAAAGCAAGGTTTGGAATGACCACAGAAGTACAGCAAAGTCCGTTTAACGTACCGAAGGACTACTCCCTTGCACACTGGGTTGCCCAAGACTTGCGCATGTCCAGAGGAATTGCCGCGGTATTTAAGAGGAAGTTTGAACGCTTAGATGAACATCGAAAACCGCGACCTACAGTAGGAATTGATTTGAAGAATCAAGATCAACAACGGTCCATCTGCTACTTAGTTACCAAGGAGTTGTCTCGTCAGAAGCCCGAATACAGAGACTTATGAAACACCTTGCTAGACCTGAGAGACCACGTCATGCGAAACAACATCAGGAAACTGGCGGTCCCCAAGCTTGACTGCAGTTGAGACCAACTGAATGCGGAATATGGTAGAAGTCATATTTCGGGATACACTAGCTCAAGTGTTGGTTTAAATTAAACAAAAATTCAAATTTAAAGTTAACCATGGTAGATGTGGGCCCTGGACGACACCTGCCGTTAGAAATAAGTATTTTTTTATAGACAAATAATTTTTGTTTTTTGATGTTATCTCAACTTAAAATTGAGAATTAATTATTAATAAAATGTAATAAATATGACTCTATTATATGTAGTTGTAATCTACATCATTGTTACAAAATTGATCCCATACATCCATGTTTAAGTTACTTAAACTGAGGTACAATTTTTATGGCTGAATTTATGGGCCGACCTCCAACAACCATGCCCCGAAGATCACCATCTACGCGGCATCGCTAACTAACTCTTCGTCTTCCGGGTGTGGACCGTGTCATTGTTGTAACCGAAGTTGCCAACGTTTCGCCCACTTTCGTAAAGGGCTTCATCGGGGCGTGGTAGAAATCGAAGAACTCAAACAAGCAACCGAAACCTAACTAAGAACTTCTCAATAGTTAGGTAATCAACTTGTGAACCAAGCCAGAATCTAAACTCCATAGAAGTGTTGGCAACTTTAGTTACAACAATGACACGGTCCAAACCCGGTTCTCATCTTAGTATAGACTCCGACCGTGGCAGCCTTCGCTATTACAGCATCTATGTTGATGGCTCCATCAATGGACGAGGAGTTGAACTATTGGTTGACACAGGAGCGATGAGAACAATAGTGAGCTCAGATGTAGTTCGAGAATATAGAAGAATAACACCAATCACGGTACAACGAAAGACAGCAACTTGCGAAACAGTCCCAATTCATGGAGCAATGATGGTGACTATTTGTATTGGAAATAAATCAATTAATCATAAGAGACCGGTAGCTGACATAACTAAAGAAATGATCTTAGAAATAGACCTTATTCCATTTAGACATGGAAAATGATGTCCTCAAACAAACAAAACGAAGAAATTCCTTTTCATTCGTCGAAAGATAAAAAGGTGAAGGTTGTTCTAGAGAGAGGAATTATTGTGTAACACTTCTACAAATACTTATATGAACAGAAATTTCTTCTGCGGAGTGAGCATGCTGCTCTGAAATGGCTTAAGAAATTTCTAAACCCGGAAGGACAAATTGCGAGATGGATTGAACGATTGCAGGAGTACGGTTATGATAGAGAACATCGTGCTAGAACTAGCCATCGCAGCGCAGACGCCCTATCTAGACGAACATGCCCGGTTAACTGTAGTCATTGTTCTCGACTAGAAGAGAC
This sequence comes from Aquatica leii, assembly GCA_035610365.1. Taxonomy (NCBI): domain Eukaryota; kingdom Metazoa; phylum Arthropoda; class Insecta; order Coleoptera; family Lampyridae; genus Aquatica; species Aquatica leii. The sequence goes on from CM069439.1 coordinate 33,658,944, forward strand.
AAATAACATGCTTCGCAGAACGGCGATTGACGACAATTAGCAACCAGCTCAACTACGTCGAGAACAAGACAGTGATCCGGAACTACAGTTGATAATAACTTACAAAACGAATGGACAACAACCAACTTGGGAAAAAACCAGCGCGCAAAGTAGAACGGTGAAAGCATATTGAGCACAGTGGGACTCCTTCAAATTGGAAAATGGTCTTCTGAAGCGATCCCTGAAGAACTACAGCTAGTGGTGCCGAGTGTCAGAAGTATTGCAGCATTTGCACGACGGAACTTCTGGAGGACATGGTGTGAAGAGGACGCTTGAAAAGATCATGGAAAGGCTCTATTGAATGAACTGCAAAGAAGATGTGAAGGATTGTACGGAGTACGAGCCAAGTGAAAAGCGCAAAGCTCCTACGAGACAGTATAACGTCGAAAGTCTATTCGAAAGAGTAGCAATTAACATCGCAGGTCCATTCCCAGAAACGGAACAAGGCTACATGAAGAAACCACAACTGTTGCGGAAGTATTGGTGAAAAAGCTTTTGAGTTCCATTGGAGCTTCATTCAGATCAAGTCTGCGTTATTCTAAAATGTCTGTCAAATGCTGGGAATCAAGAAGACCAAGACTACACCTCTTCATCCTCAATCAGATGTTATGGTGGGACCGATGAATAAAACGATAAGGAAGTATCTCGCCAAAGTGGTCTCCGAACACGAACGAGACTGGGACCAATATTTACATCTATTCTTAATGGGATATCAATCATTTGTTCACGAGACTACCGGGCAAGCTCCTGCTTGTGTGATGTTTGAACGTGCGATCCTCAGTTTGCAAGCCTGGAGAAGAAGTTATTGGGGATGACTACGTCAGCCAACTTGATAAGAGAATGCAGATCATCCACGATAACGTCCGAAAGAACATCCAAATCGCCAGTGACCGAATGAAAGACCAATATGACGTAAGAGCGAGAGAAGGAGTTTCAACCTAGTGACCTGATTTGGTAGTACAACCCACAACGAAAACGAGGGTTGTCTCCAAAGTTACAGAAACAATGGGAAGGTCCTTAATCATTTTGGCGAAAATAAATAACATCATCTACCGCGTCCGAAAATTACCAAGAGACAAACCGAAGGTACTACACATCAATCGCTACACATCAATCGGTTGGGCCCCTACGCCGGCAACAACAAGGACGACGATGGAAACACGAAAATGGTCAACTGAGTGACAGATGCGAAAGACTTCGAGTGGTTCATGTCCACCTATAATGGAACCGCAAAAGCAAGGTTTGGAATGACCACAGAAGTACAGCAAAGTCCGTTTGACGTACCGAAGTACTACTCCCTTGCACACTGGGTTGCCCAAGACTTGCGCATGTCCAGAGGAATTGCCGTGGTATTTAAGAAGTTTGGACGCTTGAATGAACTTCGAAAACGGCGACCTACAGTAGGAAGAGTTTTGAAGGATCAAAATCGACAACGGTCCGTCTGCTACTTAGTTACCAAGTCTCGTCAGAAGCCCGAATAAAGAGACTTATGAAACACCTTGCTAGACCACGTCATGCGAAACAACATCAGAAAACTGGCGGTCCCCAAGCGGCTGCAGTTGAGACCAACTGAATGCGGAATATGGTAGAAGTCATATTTCGGGATACACTAGCTCAAGTGTTGGTTTAAATTAAACCAAAATTCGAAAATCGAATTTATAGTTAACCATGGTAGGTGTGGGCTCTGGACGACCCCTGTCGTTAGAAATAAGTATTTTTTTATAGAAAAATAATTTTTGTTTTTTGATGTTATCTCAACTTAAAATCGAGAATTAATTATTAATAAAATGTAACAAATATTACTCTATTATATGTACTTGTCATCTACATCGTTACAAAATTGATTCCATACATCCATGTTGAAGTTATTTAAACTGAGGTACGATTTTTATGGCTGAATTTATGGGTAACTTCACACCGGTTAATAAATACTACTAGATGCCCTACATGTATATTTAAGTTACTTAAACCTTCTTTTTTTCTCTATTAATTATATAACTGAAGTTTGCTGCTCTAATTAATTCACCAAAACTATCGCATCCTAAACTTTATCAAAAAAGTGAAAGATTGACGTTTTTATGAGCTTAACAGCCTGAAATTATTCATTCCTTTTCCTGAACCCTTTGTTTTTTTCAGTTGTGTCACTTATGAAACAAAATTAGTACTGTAATGATTCCAATAATTGCCATTCCGTGCAAAGATCAATGTAACTCTAAAATCAACCAGTTTACAAATGCTACGCAAGAGAATATGTCAGTGAATATTCGCGTTAATTAATAACAGTTTCCAAGCCAAATGATTCTAGTTAGTATTAAATTAAGCACTAGTTTTACAATTGTAATATAATACTCAAATGAGTAGTGCAATATGTATAATGGGTTTGTGATATCTAATTCAGATTTGTATCGTTCTCAAACATAAAACTACAATTAATAAAAATCAATTCTATTCCTTTTTACCTGAATGTTCCTAACAATCTTAATAACTCCACAATTGGTAAGTTTTGTAGTGCAAATATCAATCAAGTAAAACAATTCATGTTTTTATTTGGTGTGATGGCTCATATTTGCAGGAACTGAAATGTGATAACGTAGTTTGTAGAACAATTATTCTTGATTAAAAATATGTCACTTCCTTTATAAATACATTTGCTACTATAACATAGGGTATTATAGTTAATTCACAATTAATAGTATTAGAAAAACAATAAATAAATACATAGAATGAGGCGACTTTGTAAAGACCTGAGAACGCTGATATTAAACGGTAGTCAATTAATTACCTTCAAAAGACGTTAATTTTCTGAAAAAAAATCCCAGTTTTCACTTGCACTTTTAAAATTAAATATCAATTGAGGTACTAATAAATTCGTCATTAGCCACCCTCATAATTATGTTAACTAATGCGCATGCGCAAGTTCGTTAGACACCTCTAACTATACTGTTTGAAATCTATACAGTGCAACAATTACAAACAACTAATATTATACTAAATAATAAATAAATGGTAATTATTAATTGATAAGCTTTATTTGTTAAAAAATTTACTACACTGTGCAATTATCTAAAATACAAATTAAAACTAAATAAATGTTTTAGGACAACCAATTAGATTTTGGTTTATAAATATACTGCCATATAATATTATTTTTATTGGTCAAATAAGTCAATCGCAATTTTTTATGTTATTTTATGCAAAAATTTTAAGTATCTGCTTAGTTATTAGTAAAACAATTAATAAAACTTATTGTTTTTACAGTGTAAATAATTTAAAGAAAATTTACTCGTGTCAATCGCTTAGAATAAATTTTGATTTTTTAAAAATCTTAACTCAACATCATGTAGAAACGCTTTAGTGGGAAAAAAATATGCTGCGACCGCTGTGTACTTTACCTTAGTAGTTCTAGTGTAGATCTGGTAGTTCAAATAACACATTACTCATCGTACTGGTACTTAACCTTTTACACTATAATAAATGTTTATTTTCGAATTTAGAGATGTTTGAATTAAATTATTATTCGAATAACTTAAGAAGTTACAATTTTGAAATAAACTTTTAATTAAATGAATGGATTATTACAACACAGAAACAACCTGAAGTATAGGTTAAGTTAGAATTTTGTTTTAATAGCAAAGTGGAAATATCTTTAAAATCATTCTAAATGTGGCGTTTTGTTATTTTGGGGTTTTTCGTTCATGTACTTATGTTATATTCAGTATTCGACATTTACTTTGTTTCTCCTATATACCATGGAATGACCCCTCATAAATCATCAACTCCGCCACCTGCAAAAAGAGTTGTGTTATTTGTTGCCGATGGTCTGAGAGCATCGTCACTGTATGGTAAACATATAAAATTACGTGCACCGTATTTAAGGTAAAGTTTTGTTATATTTTTATTAGGATGTTTATAAATGACACAAATTATTTGTAGTTATGTTGTTGATTATATGGGTGTATGGGGAATTTCGCATACTCAAGTACCTACAGAATCTCGCCCTGGGCACATAGCACTTTTAGCTGGTTTTAATGAGGATCCAAGTGCTATTACTAGAGGATGGAAATCAAATCCAGTAGAATTTGATTCTGTTATTAACCAAAGTGCTAATGCTTGGTGTTGGGGTAGCCCAGATATTGTAGACCTCTTTAACAAAGGTTGGTCACTGCAAAGTTATTATTATTACATGAGTTAGCTAGCCATATTTTCATTCAAATATTACCTATAATGTATAGGCACAGGTATAGGGTCAATTGGTAATATTGTAGATGATCATTTTTAGGAGAACATGACAGTTTTATATAGTCAAGATTAATTTGTATGCATGGTTAAACATCTTGTCTATGATGGCTTTTCTGCTTCTATGAAGATTTTTTGGGTTAAATCAATCACTGTGTGTACGTGCGTATGTTGATATTGACATCATATTTAAATTGTATGCAAAAACATTTACCAAATGTGTGTGGTTTACAAAAGCATTTTAGAATAAACTGTTAAATCTCAACATTGATAAGTTGCACGCGTTAATTTTTATTTTTAGTTTATCTGCGTTTACAATTTTACATAAATCGATTCTATTAAGCAAAACTTCGGAAAAATAGAATAATTGTGCACTGAAGATCATCATATTAAAGTTCTAATTTCAGATAACTTACCGCATATTCATTTGCATTCTTATGATGCTACTATGCAAGACTTTTCGGGAAAACATAATGCCACCGCAAAGTTGGATACTTGGGTCTTTGAACAAGTGAAAACATTTGTTAATACTCAAAATCGATCCTCTTGCACGGACTTTTGTAATAATGGAAATATTTTATTTTTACATTTATTGGGATTGGATACTGCCGGACATTCTTTGAAACCTGAATCTATGTAAGCGTTTTTGAATGTTAAATTAATTATCAGATAATTGTAAACGTTTGGTATGATTTTGTACAGATTGTAACCGCAAGAAGCTACATAGAAATGATAGTAAAATTCTTTCTACGGGTTATATTTGTACCATAATCTTCTATTCTGGAAAAACGCTGTTGTTTTCATTAATTTATCGCATAATTCTCGTTAGCTTTGATATTGAATCTTTATTTACCAATGCGCCTGAACCTGATTTACTTATCATCAAATCTTTACCTACCTGGATTTAATAATAATACAACAACATAACAAAAATTATTTTACGATCTATTTCAAAGTTAACATTTTCCAAACTAAGAGTAACATTAGAATCTCAAGTCTTAATCGCTGGGTCATTCCACGTGAAATCAACACAGTGACTATTTTTTTTATTATTATTTTACCTAGGGGTGATCCCAATATGGTCCCGGCACCGCGACCTGTAGGTCTATTGTGCTCCCCGATGTTATCTACCCTTCTAGAATACCTGTACCTTTGACAAAGTCCAGGATTTCAGTAGGGCGAATCTTCGCGACTTCCTCTTGTGTAATCTTTTCATTTCCAAGTAGGCGTTCCCTTGCCCTTGTGAATGCTTCACAGTGGCAGATGACGTGGTATGGAGTTTCTTCGTCCGCACCACAACCCTTGCATAACGGGCTATCAGTCAGTCCCATTGTATGCAGGTGTTTGTTTAAACGACAGTGGCCTGTCACCATCTCTGTCGCAAGTTTGATCTTCGTCCTACTTAACTTTAAGATGGACGTTGCTAAGCCCCCGTCGGGGGTTTCCAGAAAGACCTTAGAATGATCCTGTCCTGGGACTTTCGACCAGTGTCTGCAGTGCTCTTTCGTGAGTTTTGCTTGAATCTCCTGTTTGGCTGTGTTATATGTAATCCCACAAGCCCGTCAGCAACCTGGTTACCCGCGATTCCCGCATGCCCAGGTGCCCACACTAGTGTAACTGTATTACATTTACCTAGTGCGTTTAGCATTTGTGTGCATTCAAGTACTAGCCCTGAGTTCACCACATATGAATCTAATGCTGCAATCGCTGCTTTGCTGTCTGTGACTATAAAGATTCTCCTTTTAGAAAGCTTCTCTTTTAATAGTTGAGCAGATGCTGCCAGGATTGCATATACCTCGGCTTGGAACACGGTCGCTTTTTGACCTAGGCTTACAGAGATTCTGCAGCCCTGTCCATTGCTCCCGTACACTGCAGAGCCAGTGCCCTTAGTGATTTTTGAGCCATCTGTGTAATACACGATTCTATTCAGCTTTGTTTTGTTGGAATTGTTCTCCCAGTCGTAACGGGTGGGGATTGTTGTCTTAAACAGTTTAATAGGACAAACTGTTTTTGGTATTCTCTCAGTTATCATACTGAGGTTTTTGTCTTTAGATATCTCGTCAAAGATGGTCGAATGCCCCACCCTTGACGATCCCTCCAGGCCGTTGACTCTCAGACGGTATGCCCCTCTGAGTGCCTCCGCTCTAATTACTAGGTGTAGTGGCGGCAGGTCCAGGAAAGTTTCCATGGCTGCCGTCGGGGTGGTTATCATTGCCCCTGTTATTCCAAAGCAAGCTTTGCGCTGTACCTTGCTGAGTGTCTGTATGGCCCTCTGGGTGAAGGTCCTATGCCACCACACCAGTGACGCGTACGTAATGACGGGTCTAATCATTCGAGTGTATATCCAGTGGGTCATCTTTGGAGATAAGCCCCACTTGCTTCCGAACGCTCGCCTGCAAGCCCACAAGGACTTTGTGGCTTTGTTCGCTATTCTCTCTAGGTGTGGTTTGAAGGTTAGCCCCTGATCTAATGTTACGTCCAAGTATTTGCCTTCCCTCACTATCTGTAGCTTGGCACCGTACATTGCTATGCTCTTTAGCTTTGTCAGGCTTTTCCTTCGTGAGAAGAGGATGAGGTTCGTTTTTGTCGGATTGACCGACAAGCCCTCTTCTCTACACCACCGTTCAACGAGATTTAAGGCTCCCTGCATCACAACTGATACGGTCTCTTCAAATCTGCCACGTACCACAATCACTATGTCGTCGGCATAGCCAACCGTGTTGTAGCCTACCTCACTTAATTGCCTCAGCAGTCCGTCTACCACCAAACACTACAGTAACGGGGAGAGAACTCCCCCCTACGGACATCCTCGTGCAGCTCGGACCGCTACAGAGTCGTTATTAAGCGAGGCCGTAATGTTTCTATGTCTTAGCATGGTATAAATCCATCTACCTACGGTAGTAAGTACCCCTTTGCTTTCCATAGCGGTTTTAATCGATTCTAGAGAGGTATTATCAAACGCCCCCTCTATGTCTAAAAACGCCCCCAGAACCACTTCCTTGCAGGAGATCGCCCTTTCGGCTGCGACTACTTAACTAGGTCGTATGAGCCTCGCCCAGGTTTGGGTATAAATACGACTTTTACGTTCCTCCACGCCATAGGTATGTATCCCAGGGCAACGCTTGCACTTAGTAATGTACATAGTGTGGAGGCTAGCAGGTCTAAGCAGGGAAAATTCCATAAATCGCTGGGGATTTGTATGGATGAAAATTTTTCACTGCCCACCTAATTTTGGTTAGGTTCGCTATTTGACGAGCTAGAACCTAATCTGTCCTGTTCCCCATCGAGAGGGGTTCCAGAGTTGTTGATACGCTAGCGTCAGATTTGGTGAGGGTCTTTGATCCCGGAAAGTGTGACTGGAGCAGAAGCTCCAAGGTCTCCTTTACGGTCTCTGTGTAACCCCCCACACTTTTCTTCAAGGAACCGATTCTAGCCTCTGTTCCTCCTTGTAAAGCTCTTTGGAGTCTCGCACCTTCTGGTTCTCTATATACAGGTCCCAATTGGTTCTTCTCGGAATTCTGTATACGGGCATTGCCGCTTCGCTTGACTCAATGACCAAGCGAATATATCTATGGTCAGATAGCGATGGCTCTACCGACACATGCCATTTGTGTACTGAGCTGCAGGCAGTCACAGTTCCAAATGTTATATCAATTACCTCCCTCGTTGCCTACGTTGGCCACCTCTAGATTTTTATTAATAATATAATCTAGGAGAGACTTACCTCTTTTGTTGATGTTCGTGCTGCCCTACACAGTGTGGTGCGCATTGGCATCGCATCCGAGGAGGATTTGCCATCCTTTCCGCTGACAGTAGTCCACCAGTTTGGAGACTTCTATGGTTGGTGGTGAATTTGGTTGGTCGTAGGGGAGGTATGCGGATCTCAGTCCAAGGTTCTTGTACCAGGGCTACATCAATATGATGTTTATTCATATAAGCACAAAGGACAGCAGATGCCGCTGCAGGTTTATTTTTACAAGTTTAACCATTTAAACCTGTACCTACCAACTGGGGTGCAGTGGATGACGCAGTGGGCTGTGGTTCCTCTGAGGGCCCCTCAACCACTGTCGTCTTTTTGCACTCCATACTGGTCGCCTCCTCTCCCCTCACCTTTGTCTTGGAGAGGAGTTTAAACGTTACTCTAGTGAGGTTGACGTAGGGACTATGGTTGCAAATAGCCCCCATCTTGTCCCAGGAAATTTGGTCCATAAGGACAATCAATGTTTGTCCCTTGGGGTTTTCCCTCCTGTCCACTAGACGCCAGTTGCTGGTTACAATACCAGCATTCTGGATCTCGATCCTTTTCAGAATCTTTACCGGTTCCACATGGGCCCCGGGGATCCAGGCGTGTGCTCGCACTGGTTTTGGGAGGTCTTTCGTTTCGAGGAATCGAAGCTTAGCTCCCTTCCACGGAGCTACTCTCCCTAGCTCCGTTCTCAACCAATCCACCGTTACCTGGTTTGCGCATGTAATTAACAGCGCTCCCCCTCGGTGGCGACACTCCGTGAATTTGGGCGAAACCGCCCCAATGGACAGAGTGTCGATTCTATCGAGGACCCAGGTTTTAATTTGCCCTGTTTCCTCCTCCGACAGCGTGCACTTCAGGTCTTCATGTACAAAAGCGATTTTGAAGCCTGTTGCTGCTTCGCTGAAAGTTCTGGTGTCCTTTTTGGTCCCAGACTTTGCCTTTTTTAAAGTACCTCCCTTAGGAGTGCTGTAGTCAGACCGATGCCGCTTTTGCGACCCAGTCGTAGAGACAGCTTTATTCTGTGAGGTGCTTGGTTGCCCCTCTTTGGGCGATGAAAGGACGGGTTGCTTAGAGCCCCCTGGTTCTCTCATCGCCTTTCTTAATTTTCGGCGCGCTGCCCCGGAGAGTTTTTTACGCTTACCAGTACCAGGTGCCCCGGCGGAAGGTTTTGTTTTTGTTTCTACTTGGTCCATATAAGTCCCACGAGTGTGGGGGAAATAAAATGTCCATACGTGCGGTGCTCCCTGCACACGTGTAAGACGACTGATTACAACGGAGTGATTCAGCCACGCATCCCCTCGGTCCGGCCCCTGACCCTTGAGATTTAGGATTTTGCTGAGGTTGTCTCCTCTTGGTCCAAGCGGTTAAGCCTAGACACCCCGCACCAACCTGAGCACTCCAGGTTCGTGCATGGTATATCGACATGGTTGATGCACGTGGCACATCAAACACATATCGGCACCGTTATACCCTGTGCAAGCCCTTGGCTACGACAGCCGGGCGGGGTGGCTGGTCCATGATGCTGTCATTGGTTGCTGCGAGTCCCTGTTCATAAGCGACGTACAACCTTATCCCTAGCATTAACCTAAGCATCACATACGATCATTCACTTAGGCCGTTCCCCTATCCGCCACCTGGGGACGCGCCTGGTAGGGTGCCACCCCTCAGTGACTAAGCCTCACTATCTAAGATTTTTGTAAAAATTTTGTACATAGATTCCCTTTATTGTAGCCAAATACATAAAATAATTTAATATTTAGTTACTCCACCTTTAACTGCTATTACTTTTTTAATTCTTTGTTGCATGCTGTTAACTAACTTGTTACATAAATCTGTAGATATATTCTCCCTTTCTTCTTTAATAACATTTCGATTTCGTAACATTTCTTTAGATGTACAATGTTTTTTTACTGATATTGACTTTTAAAATATGCCTTAAATTTTCGATAGGTGATAGATCGGAGGATTGTGGGGTCCAATCTAACAAATTTATAGCGTTTTCAGTAAAAAAATGTTTTGATGCCTTTGATGTGGGACAGGGCGCATTATCTTGCTGAAAAAATGTATGGAGGCTCTTCTTCGTGAAATAATTTCAAAATCGACGGTTCCAAAACTTCCGTCAACATAGGTGATGCTATTCATTCTCCCTTCGCACAAAAAATTCTCCCCGACGCCTCTCGCCGACATACATCCCCAAATCATAATGCTACCACCTCTAAACTTTACAGTTGGAACGATGCAGTCGGGGTGGTAAGCTTCATTTCTTCGGCGACGAACGAATTGTCCTCCAGATTTACCGAAAATCTGAAAAAAGAAATTGGTTTTTTTGTTTATTTTTTGAATCTTTGTAAAAGTTCGATAAATACAATTCTTATATCGAAAGCTATTTTAGAGTACATAATATGCACTTAATTAACCTGCCTCTACATTAGTTTCGTCTGACCAGATCACGTTGGTCCAGTCTTCCATTGTCCAATGTTCATGTGCTTTTGCTCAATCTAATCTTAATTTCTTTTGGCGATTCGTCAGTAACGGCTTATGACGAGCTCGTCTACCTGTTAGATTAAATTTATTCAAGCGCCTCCTTACCGCTCTTGGTGATATTTGTATAGAATATTGCTTCAACAATTTTTTGGAGAGCTCTAGATGTTTTTTTATGATTTTTTAAAGACAAATGTTCTAAAATCCGATCTTCTTTTGCAGTAGTCATTGATTTTCTGCCCCTACCTGTTCTCGATTCAAAATAACCACTGTCTTGATTACGTCGAATAGTACTTTGAACGCCATATTGCGAACATTGCACTGGCCGTGCTATTTTTCTTTGGCTTAAGCCTTGCGAATACAAAGCTATTATTTGTGCTCTCTTGACAATGCTTAATTCACTATTTTTCGGCATGATGACACACTACCACAACACATAAATCGACTATATAAAATGTCATTTTATAACCGCACTACTTGGGCTACTTACATCTGTATACATAAAATGCTCGGTAAGAAGTAAGAAACAAAAATTCATTGTATTATCCCTACCTACTTTATAAAAGAGCGAATTATTAGCAAGCTTATGTAAATGACATGCGTAGATATAACTAACTACTATTAAGAACTTTCTAAAGGCATTTAATCATTGCGTAGGGTTATATCCACTCATAATTTTGGCCAAGGCAGTATGTAAAGTTTTCGAAAAACGCAAAATTTTGACCTGTCAAAATTGTTACCCGGTTTTCTACTCTTCCAAAATTGAGCTAACTCTTAAATCCAACGAAAGACGTGATTCCTTTTCATTCCAAAAGTGTTAATGGCATTCTTTATATTGGCGAAACTGGTAGATGTTTAGGAATTCGTATGTAAACACCAAAGATTTCAAATGCTTTCTATCTCAGCGGTCGCGGAAGGCGTTAGAAACAAATCATCAAATTTTGTTTTAGGTAATGTTTCTCATTAGTATCATTAAAAAATTAGGGAACGCGTTGATATGTTTAAGAATTCTTTAAATCGTAATTAGGATTCTACTTTTCCACTACCGAATGTTTAAAAACGAGTTTTATGAAGCAGAAGTCTGTCAATAAACGCGAATCCTAAACACGCGACCAATCTGTGTGTTTCAGAGTTTGCAGATGTTCACAGCAACGCGTAACTAAAGCTCAACAATTTTATAGACCGAATTTACCCAAAATAGATGATTGTGGGACATAGATTTTTAGTAATCTGGTCTTCTTCATACCAAGCCTTGCTATTTTTGGGTTTTGTAATGCAGAATTCTTCAGTAATATACTGTGTCAGTTTTAAAAGTTTATGTTGGAAATATGTTTACAATAAAAAATAATATCAAAAATTACAAAAACCCGTTTCGACAATACAGAGGGGGAATTAGGAATCCATAAAAATAGATTTGCCGTAGAGGAGCAATCGAGTGGTCATCGCTATCGCCTGATTTGACACCGCTCGATTTCTTTTTATAAGACCACATCAAATCAATAGCTTATAAGACGATCCCAGCAGGTCTGCAAGACTACAGGAACAGATTTTTGACGTTTGTCGAGACATTCCAAAAAGTGAGACAAAAAGTTGAATTTTGACTATTTTTCTTTTTAGAAAAAAATGGTCAACAATTCTTGTAATTACTTTTTTAAATAAGATTTCGCAAACAGTGTAATCTCCCTAGCTTTCATTATTTGTTAATTATTGGAATATCACTTTCGTGAGTTTTTATCCCAGCAAACACAGATGGACTTAAATTACTGTTGAATTGCCATTAAATTACGGTAATTTAAGTAGTAATTTAAACAGTAAAAAGGGCGCCATTAAGCAACCACTTAAACTACCAAAAATTCATTGACTTCTAAATTACTAATAAGCTACCATTAAAATACTGTTGTTATATTACCATTGAATTACTGTTAAACTACTATTTTGAAATACTAAAAACTATTAAATTATTATTTAAAAAAAATAGTTTTTTTAGTTAATTATTTGTTTCTGTAATTTTTTATTTATTTCGTTTACAAAATTTAACGCACATGATTGATAAATTGTGGGATTTTTTTTAAATTAGAAAATTTAATTTAAGTAGTACTTACCTGGGGTTTGATCCCACGAACATCAGGAAAATCCCTTGCAACCTAAACGTGTTAATCACTACTCTACCTGACCTAATACTATGAATGCTAACTACACGTTATATATGTTGAATACAAAATCGAGTAACTTATTCGTAATTTAATACTTTCAACGTGAACCATTAAATATTTCACATGATAATCAGATTGATGATGAATTAGTCCTATATGTACATTTGCATTGCTACGTATTTATATATTCTTGCTGTTTTTGTTATTCTGTAATCAGGATAATTCATGTCTTAGTTGCTTAAAGTAGTTTATATAATCCGAATATTTTTGGATACGGCAGGTATGTACATAATTTCATGCAATATTGATATTCTTGTATCATAAGTTATAATATTTACTTTTGTTTTATATTTATATTGCGTTACTGGATCCCGCAGATTGACCAATGCTATTTGACTTTCCAATATTAGTATTTTCGTAAACTGTACGCAATCTTTTTAGTTGTCGATAATAATTGCCACTTTCCTTCTTTTTATGCATTCTTCAAGCAATTGTTTGATAGCAGACCTAACTGTTTGGCAAATATAACGGCTATTTTTAAAATAATTTAGCTTAACATTTATATAGCAACTCTATTACTACTGACTATTAATTTACCTTGTATTTTAACGGACATTCAATTACCATTAAACTCCCCAATCTAATTCTGGAATTACTACTAAGTTACTGAGTAAACTATTCAAGCTACCAATCATTACATTACTCCTAAATTACTTTTGAATTGCTGGGTAGTATAATAGTAACTCAATTACCGGTAAACTACAACGTTCAATTTTTTTATTACTCTTAAGTTACTGGTTAAACTATTTTTAAGCTACCCACCATTACATTACTCCTTAATTACTTTCTAATTACTGTGTCGTATAACGGTGACTCAATTACCATCAAACTACAACGTTCAATTTTTTAATTACTCTTAAGTTACTGGTTAAACTACTCTTCAGCTACGCACCATTACATTACTCCTTAATTACTTTCTAATTACCGGGTAGTATAATGCTGACTCAATTACCATTAAACTACAACGTTTAATTTTTTAATTAGTATTAAGTTACTAATTAAATTACTTTTATGCTACCACAATACTGAAATACTCCTAAACTACTTCGTATACTACTTTTAAACTAGTAACCATTTAAATTACTGCTAAACGTCACCTTAGACTATTCTTAAATTACGAAAAAAATTAAATTACTTATAAATTACTTTACAATACCCAATAAACTACGAAATTAAGCTACCTTGTGTTTGCTGGGATTTTACTTTTTATTTTTATTATTTTAAGTTGAGGGTGAAAGGATAAGTGGGGGTGTGCGACTAACCATGCCAATTTGGTTCCCTCTTCATTTTTTTTGTAATTACTATTCATTATTTTTTGTTGTAAATATATTTCGAATCCAAAGTTTTCAATTTGGCACACTGTATGTAATATTGTTCATTTACAGAGGATACATAGAAAATATAAAAGTAGTAGATACTGGAGTGAAGGATATCGTACATCTTATTGAAAATTATTTTAATGACAATATGACTGCATATGTGTTCACTGCAGATCATGGCATGACAGACTGGGGATCTCATGGAGATGGTTCAAAGCATGAAACTGAAGTTCCATTTATAGCGTGGGGTGCAGGATTCTCACACGGTTCTTTCGCTGTAAACATAGAACAAATTAATATCGCCGCATTGTTATCAGCTTTAATTGGTGTAAACATTCCTATAAACTCTTTAGTAAGTTTATTTAAAAAAAATAGTATTAGTATCGTTGGTATTTGTAAAATGTGTTCTATTATCTTTGATTTGGTATTTCATATTGAATATTTTTTTGTTTTGTAATCTGAATACTATAATTTCGGTCACATTAGTATTCAGATTATGCAACTTTTTTTATTTGTTAACTTTTTATCTCACTTGGTAGCTAGACATATAGTTCTAATCGAAGAAACGACTTCTATTTATTGTTCAAATGGAAAATATCTTGTGTTTTTATTATTTTAGGGGATCATTCCTTTAGACTTAATTGATAGTACAGACTATAACAAGGCCGACATAATTTATGCAAACACTCTTCAGTTATATGAACAATACAAGAAGAAACATACAACTATTCAAGCAAGCACAATGAAATTGACTTTTCGACCTTACTCAAAATTTTTAGATTTTACGCTTGAACAGAATTTGGAATTACTAGAAACTCTAATTAAGGAAGGGGATTATAAAGAAAGCGTACGTTTAAAAAAATATTTTTTCACTGTTATAGCATATACGTTTTAGATAAACAAAGCATATGAAATAATAGCATTATGCAAAGAAGGAATAAATTATTATTTGAGTTATTATCAAAACGTTTTACTATTTTTTGTTACTTTTGGATTTGTTGGGTGGATCAGTTATCTGTTTATATGTATTATTAAATTTAAAATGTTAGTTGATAATACAAATCGAATATTGCAATTTAATAAGATCAACAAAAAAGCTTTAAAAATTACGTCATTTATAATTTATGGTTTGTTAACTTTTGTATGTATTTTGGTATTTGGTAAGTAGTAAGCTTCTCTTGTAATTTGAACTGATTAATTTTTTTAGCACAATCGTTACCGGTAAAATATTACGTATACTGTGTATTTTGCTTTACATGGTTGGCTGTTGGAAAAAATTTAAAAATCCTCTTTGCTTTTTTTTCTGTATTCGGTCGATATAATTGGCATAGATATTTATATTCTGCTGCTGGTTATGTAGTTGGAATTGAATTATTGGTGACGTAAATTAATAGTAATAACGTTTTTACTAAAATATTCTTTACAGGTGAGAACATTTTTCGTTCGAGATTATATCAGTTTGTTGCTACTTTATTACTTTTGGAAATGCTATAACGATAAGCATATTTATAAGGATTTTTATATTTGGTTAATTGATCTTATTACTGTGATAGGGTTAGCTGCATGCCCAGTTATATTACAACTCCAGACTGAATTCAGTTATAGAAGTGCGTAAGTATATATTTTTATTCTTAGTTTTCACAACAATATACCAATAGCAACAACTTAAATTGAGTTATAAATTCCGCAAAGTGCGAGTATATTGCATCTCAATTTTAAGATTTAAGATTAATTTACTTTTTGCTTTACGGGGATCGCCAATACCTTACTTCTTCTTGTATACACCGTCAGAGTTAGGTCATGTGTTTGCTCGGACGGGGGGGGGGGGGCTTGGATTTATTGTTTGGCTCGCAGAGTAGTAAACCTCTGTAAAAAAAATCTCTTATCTCAAGGTAAGAGAAGGCGCCGAGGAGATGAGATGAGAAGCCGACGTATGCTTTGCCGTCAGTATAGGAGCAGTTGACTATTATTTTTTCCCTACACTACAAAAAATAAAGGGGACATCCACACCCCTAAATGAGGGTGGTGCCGGGGCACTCAAATCAGCCTCCAAGAATCCAGAAAAGCGTGTTCTGACGCGGATCTGGATCGTGAAAAAGGAGGAAAGTGACTTCTTTAAAGACAGTTTCTTTGTACTACATCAACAAATGTTTAGATATGTGGGGAGAAACAAAAATGATTGGAAAAATAAAAGGACTTTTAGTAGAGACGGCCTCAGTTATTCAATCGAGTTGTCTGGTAGAAATTGAAAAATTGGGACACATATCGGTGACGGTGACGGTGACGCCACACGACAAGCTCAACCAGATCAGAGGCGTCGTCACTTAAAGAGACCTAAATTGTTCGGTCGAGCAGATCGTGGAGGGTCAAGGCGTAATAGAAGCTTGTATAATAAGAACAAGGAACGGCTCTCTGGAGGATACGGCAAGCATAATGCTTACCTTTAACAAGTCAACGATTTCCCAGAAAGTCAAAGCCGGTTTTCACTCGTTGCCCGCTCGCCTGTATATACCAGATCTCATACGATGTTTTAAGTGTCAGAATTTTGGCCACTCCTCCCAGTCGAAAAACATCCCTTCCTTTAAAATTGAAAAAGTAATTCTTGAAGTCAAAACTCGAAAAAGAAAGTGGTAATCGAAACATCAAAGGAGACGTTTCATACGTGGAAGCAACATCAACTTCCAAAGAATCTACCAGCGTGTACAAATAGGTCGCAAGCCAGCTAGTGCCACTAGTTAAAGAAATTGTTCAACAAGAGCTAAAATTTTTAGAGCGATCGTGATGCCACCACCTCAAGCGAAATTAAAAGAAACAAATGTCATAGAACCGAAACCTACCTTCTTTGATAAAAGGAAGCAATCGATCGGACTTCGTCTCCACTGGGAGAAGAGTCCGACTCTAGTCAAAGTTCTGGTCTTTCAAGTCATTTTATCTGTGCTTACCAAACTGTGATATTTTAACGTTTTTATCTATTTATTTAATTCCCTTGTATTTACGTGTTTAACATTTATTCTAAATTTAGGATATTTTATATAAATGTTATTTTTCAGATTTCTCAGTTTATTACTTTGGATAGACAGTAATTCCAGTATTATCAAGCTTCTTCTATCAGTTAGTGACAAAAGAGTCTTTGTCGTTCAGTTTGGTTTCTTATATTTGGCTTTTATTAATGCCATTTGTGTTAATTTAACAATCACTTATGGTTATGGTCTCTTATTGGTAAACCAAATCATCTCGTGGATTTTATTAGGTAAGTAACTATTAATAGTTATCTATTTCTTAAATCGACCTAAGCTTTGTTCAATGTAATCAATAAAAAATGTATAATTGTACTATTACTTTATTTATTGCTATTTTTTTACGAATCGTTGGTTTTTATGTTTCAATTTAATTTTGACTAACGGCTTTTATAATAATTATATACAGGGTGTCTCACGGTGACCGTCGGTTAGAAGTATATCAAGAACTGTAAAAACTAGAAATTTGAAATATTACACATGCGACATGCCGTGTTTAATCCATTAAATAAAAATATTTTCCAAATGGCATCACTACCGGAAATACCGGAAGTGAGCATCAACATCTTTATTTTAAATACAAACCAATCCATTTTTTTTCACATTCTGATGTCTTTTAAAATCTTCAGTATGTATGCTGAAAATAATCGGCGTATCAATTGTGATTGTTGAGAAAAAAAATTTTCACTGAAAAATTTCAAAATCTTGTCTAGGAAATAAAATTGAACATTAAAAGTGGTAAAAGTTACGGAAATGGGATTTTAGGTTCTTAATATCAAAAGATCGAGACACAACTGTCTGTAATGGATAATAAAAAATTTCCCGCGGTTACGTATCTATTTAACGTTATTTCCAGATTTAAGAAAAACTTTAAAAAGTTTTTTTTTCAAATAGATTGCCTATTTAATTATTAGTCCATTCGATGCATAAATAAATTTCTTTTATATTGATATACAATGTTTCTATACGTAAAATCAATGATTACAGAGTTATTTACATTTTTCTATTGAAATTTATAATTACATAGGTACTTTAAAAAACACGGTTGGCTTGAAAATTTTCAAACGAACGATAACTAAATTATAATCAAAATTCGTAGCGTGTGTAGAGTATAACAATAAATTAATATTAAGTTAAACGTATGCGATATGTTCTACGCTAACCGGATCATGGAATCACTAGGCCGCTACACGAATTTGTATTTGATGTCCGCCTTTTGACTAGTTTAAACCCATTAGTTATATTAAATTTTCAAAATGGGTACCATTCACTTCCATACATTTCATAAAACGTATTTCAACACCCTGAATCCTTGCTCTACTGATCCCTAAAGGATCTAAGTTATTTAATGCTGCGATAACGCGACCACGTAGTTCTTCTGTGATATTAACAGGAGTTCCGTACACTTTTGATTTAATAGTGCCCCACAAATAAAAATCCATTGGCATTAGATCTGGCGATCTTGCTGGCCACAACCAAGGACCCAGACGTCTAATTCATCGGTATTCGAACATTTGTTCCAATTGATAACCGACTGCAGCGGTACAATAAGCTGGAGCACCATCTAATTGATACCAGCATGTTTCTAACTCGGCTTGTGGTAAAGTTTGCAAAAATTTTGTACCTGGTTTCTTAAAATACTTAAAAGTCTCTCACCGTTTAAATTCTTGTCATAAATAAAATAATACACGCCGTGGTTCATTAACATTGCAAACACGTTGAAGCTAGACTTTTGCTGATAATTGTTTGGTCTGCATGAAAATCGGCCCTGATACCATTCTTTACGATTCTTCCTCCATTTTTATTTTGTTTTTTGCATTTTTTTTTAGAATTTTAACTTATAGTCGTTAAACATCCCAAAGCAGGTAATAAAATTTATACCAAAGTATATGGCAAAAGTTTTGCTATAAAATGTATATAGAAACAACAATAAAATACAAATACATAATAACAGTAAAAAAATATCAATAAACAGTTAGGAAGATTCACTGCACGACGCTGGCGATCTCGATACCACATGCAGGTTTGAACAGGAATTTTCGACAGACTTGAACTTGCATTACTCTTCTAATTATAGTATATTACATTGTTTGCTTAACTGCTTCGATCAGTACATCTATAGCTGTTGCAGACTTAACTTGTCGACGTTTTAAACGTGCTGGATTTTGTGTTCATTTTTGTTCATTTGTGTAAAACAGTAAAACTACTTTTACTCCGGATTTTTTCAAGTGACTAAGTGTGATTTGTGGTTAATGTCGGGCGTTGGATTACTGTTTAATTATGCCACGCGAGTGTAAAAATCATCCCGATAGCTTCTGCTATGTCTGCGGGGAATTAACTTTAAAAGCGCAACGAAAACCCTTTTCTCCGCTTGTTAAAACAGCTTATAAATTGTACTTTGATTGTCACGTTGGCGACCAGGACAAGACTTTGGCTCCATCAGTTTGCTGTACGACTTGTTACAGTAGTTTGACCAAATGGCTCAAAGGTACCCGTAAATCAATGCCATTTGCTGTGCCCATGGTTTGGCGTGAACCTCGCTGTCATCTTACAGATTGTTACTTTTGTATGACTTCCACCGTCGGGTTTTCGAGCAAAAGTAAGCATACAATTCAGTATCCCAATATTCCGTCAGCTCTAAAACCTGTTCCTCATAACGATACTTTGCCAATCCCAGAGCCCCCAAACACTTATACTCTAGAGCCGGAAATTGATTTAAAAGACTCTGAGCCACAACCTGGGGCTTCGAATGATACGTTCAATGATTTTGAAGAGTATTCCGCAGATTTAGTTTCTCGGCAACCTCACCTCCTCACTCAATCGGAATTAAATGATCTTGTCAGGGATTTGCAGTTACCCAAGACTAAATCTCAGCTCCTAGGATCGCGACTTCAACAGTGGAATCTCTTAGAACAGGGAGAAAAATATCTTCTTACAGGACCAGACAAGCAACTCTGAAATATCTTTTCTCAGAAGATAAAGGTTTAGTGTTCTGCCCTAATGCAAATTTATTGATGACAGAGCTACAGATGCCATGTGACCCAGACAAATGGAGACTGTTTATAGACTCATCAAAAACAAGATTAAAAGTTGTCCTGTTGGCAAATGGGAATGACTTCCCATCAGTTCCAGTTGCATACTCTGTTGATATGAAGGAAACGTACGAAAACATCTTCAGAATCCTTGATAAAATTAGTTATCATGGTTATAAGTGGAAACTTTGCGCTGACTTCAAAGTTGTTGCTCTACTCACGGGCCTGCAATTAGGATTCACAAAATATTGCTGCTTCCTTTGTGAATGGGATAGCCGAGCCCGAGATAAACATTACATCGTACGGGACTGGCCTCTGCGAGAAAATCTTATTCCTGGTCAGAAAAATGTCGCCCACAATCCTTTGGTTCCGAAGGAAAATATTTACTTACTACCTTTACACATCAAACTTGGATTGATCGAGCAATTGTGAAAGCAGTGGACAAGACAGGTGGCGAATTTAAATTTTTGAAAACTAAATTCCCTCGTCTTAGCGAAGCTAAAATCAAAGAAGGCGCTTTTGTTGGTCCCCAGATTAGACAACTTTTCCAAGATTTGACGTTTATTGAACACCTAAATCGAAAAGAAAAACGAGCTTGGCTTGCATTTCAAAACGTTTGTAAGAACTTAGTGGGTAACCACAAAAGTGAAGATTATATCGCTCACGTCGAGGAACTGCTTGTAGCGTACAAGGACATATGATGTAACATGTCTCTTAAAGTTCACTTCCTTCACTCGCATCTGGACTTCTTCCTTGAAAATTTAGAAGCGGTTTCGGATGAACACGGGGAACGGTTCCATGAAGACATCGCTAAGCTGGAGAAGAGATTTTCAGGGAAGTGGAATGCAAGCATGTTGGCGGAGTACTGCTGGTTTTTGAAACGAGAGAGCTGTACCTCAGGGTATAAAAGGAAAGCAAGCACCAAGTAACGATGAATATCTTTTTATTTATTACTGTTTATAGCTAAAATAGTTCTTTTTTCCCATTTAAATTAAATTCATGTCCATATATTTATTATTATAATTATTATAAATATTATCGTTCGAAAAATAAATTATAATTAATTTATCGAAAAGTGGTAGAATTAGAGATTTGGGGCTCCCTCGAAAATGGTGGGTCATGGAAGAAAACGGAAAACATATTTGGATTCAGGACGTCATTTTATATAAGAATCACCCGGAATAGTGTCAGGGCTCGATAAAAAAATTTTTTTTTGCAGACCAGTTGCAAATGGATTTTCATGCGACCAAATGTGTAAATTATGCCGATTAATAATACCCTCTTTAGAAAATTTTGATTCATCTGATCAAATAATTTTCTGAAGAATTTGAATCTTTTTGAATCTTCACAAGCACCATTTCGCAATACTGCACCCGTTGAATTTGATCTTGTGGATGTAATTCTTAACCAGTCAAAAATTTAAAATCGTGCATTTTATGATTATTTAAAATTCTATCGAACTTCTGGAGTGTCCAAGTTCCCGTTCCGCCGAACGTAGAGAACTTTCAAGGAAAACATTAAAGTATCCCAATACATTGGTTTTTGCAGCTTCATTGGGGACAATTGGCTTTGGCAAATTTTGTGGCGCATTTGCTTTTCCAAAATTTTTCAATCCTCTTGAATTTTTGTTCTGTCATTGCAGGCAAATGCGGATATCTTTTGTTACAGTTTCTGCAGGTCCGAACAGTCATACGAGCAGACTCGCCGAAAAAAGAGACTTTTAAAAGTTTTTCTTAAATCTGGAAATAACGTCAAATATATAGATACGTACCCGCGAGCAATTTTTTATTATCGATTACAGCAATTGTGTCTCGATCTTTTGACATTGAGAACCTAAAGTCCCATTTCCGTAACTTTTACCACTTTCGATTTTCAATTTTATTTTCTAAACAAGATTTTGAAATTTTTTAGTGAAAAAATGTGATGCGCACTAACTCCCCCCCCCCCCCTTTAAGCCGATGATGCCTCCACTAAAATAAACTGCTGGAGTCGCGTCTGCTTTGTGGGTTTTATGCAACTTTTTATTTAAAAAAAAAGCAGATATGTTTTTACAAAATCTACATTCTACTACAAAATAATAATAATAAACTAAACCAATATGCAGATGTTTAGATTTGCAGCCACACATTCAGATCGCCCTATTCTTTTCAAAATTACTATTCTTTTGGCAATACGAGTTGTGTCAATTATAATCATAAAAACGAGTGAGAACGCCTACAATTAGCAGCGAAGTGATTTTTGGCAGTAGAAGATGAGCGTCACTGCACTTTAACCGTAAAAGTTTTCTTCACTTCGCGCTCATTTCGAAAACGACTCCAGCTTTCTTTGAATACTTTTTATATATGTATGTTTAATTTTGTTCAGCTAAGTTTTACAAATTAATTATATTCTATTGCATTTCCTTTTTTCTCGTTTTCTCTTAACTGTTTTCTCCGTCGCCATACTTCTTTCATCCACTCCGGCCCTTTTCCGTTTTCTCCTAAGATTTTCTCTATTTTCTTCACCTCTTTTTTAGCTCTCTGCATTCATTCCTCATGTGTTTAAGGTCCTCCGTCTCTTCTCCACATAGTCTGCAGATCTTTTTTTCTTCATTTCTCCAGTATTTGTTTCCTAGCTCTTCATTCCCACATCTAAACCTTGCTATCATTTTCTTTTTCTTGTTGCTTTTATTCCCTTACCCCTTTAGATATTTTGGCACCCCTTCTTCCTTGATATTTTTATAATTTACTTTATATCTGTCCTCTTTGATCTTTGTCCATCTTTCCTGTTTCTCTATGTCCCTATCTCTGCTTTCTACTACTTCTCTTACCCCTATTCCTTCTCCTCTTAATCTCTCTACTTCTCTTGCGTACCCGTTTCTTTTATAATATTCTTCTCTGCCATCCTGTCCGTACCTCACCCTTCCTTCCTTTATCTCTTTCCAACATTCCTCTGGATTTTGCACTCAGTTCTTTCCCTCAGTTCTTCCTCGTATTTTGCAGCTCTTTTTCCTGTGTCTACCCTAATTTTTTCTGCCTGCACTTTCTGTATTATAATATACCTCTGTCTAGCCCTAATACCCACTTCTAGTATTTTTCTTGTATCCCTTCTACCTTTTCATACTCCTTCCACCCCCATATTTCCGCCTCATATATTACCACACTTTTTATGAGTTTCTCAAACAACAGCCTTCTTTTTTCTATGTCCACCCCAAACAACCTTTCCCCCACACTACACACTTGTCCTATTAACATGTTTCATTTCCTCACTGTTTCTTTTATGTGTTAACCCTTCTTATTATCTTGCTTTATCGTGTAACCCAGGTATGTGACTTCCTTCACTTGACGCACTTCATCTTCCTTCCATTTCCACTCCTCTCTCTCCTTTTCTAAATACCATTATTTTTGTTTTCTCCTTATTTATTTCTATTTCATGAATTTTTCCAGCGTTTTTATCCCCTCCTTTATTTCCTTTTTCTCTTTAGCCACAAACACTATGTCATCTGCATACGCCTCACTATCTTTCATATCTGTTGTCCTCTCATTGTCTCCTCTAAATCCCCCGTATATACTGCAAACAGGCTTGGGCTCAGTGGGCATTTCTGTCTCAAACCTATACTGTTTATATTCTTTCGTTAGCTGCATCTAGAATGTTCCATGTTTTTGACGATGACGATGAAGATATTTTAAATAAAATATATTCTGATGAAAGTACTTTTACGTACAAAAGAGACTCGTTTGGACAGGAGAGAATCCCTACGAAATTCGGGAGAATCATACGCAATGGCCTCAAAAAGTAAACGCTTAGATGGGTACCTACTGTGGGCAATTCTTTGTTAGCGCCGTTTTTCGTTGAGGGATACCTAAACTAAAATAACTAATTAGAATTACTGCAAATGCAAATCGGATGTTAATGGGTTTGAATATACGTTTTTATACGTCAATAAAAATTTTGACAAAAATCATAATATAACCCAACTGCTGCCAGTAGTTTCATTAAATTTTTACTGAATCATTCATTGTAAATCATTTTTAAATAAGAAGCTTAGACAAGAGGATGCAGTACATTGCACTATTGGTTCCGTAACAGGCATTTGAAAGTAAGAGACTCGATCTAGAGAATAATTAATTAAAAAATTATTAGTTTATTACAATAATTATTTTCTTTATGTCCAACTGATTCTCACACACTCATTTTTCGCATATTTATTTGAACTTTAAATGCTACAATAAATTAAATAAAAAGAGATGTGGTGTTGGCGAAATGTACATTCTGTAGAAAAATGTCTACTTTATTTTTTTAAACTACATCAAACCCCCACAGAGATACATAAGTTAACATGGCGTAGAAATAGTAGCGTGTGAATCTTTAAAAAATGCACTGTATATATATATATACCTTTTTTTTTTTAAATAGTAACACCTTTTTGATGCGTAGAGGTACGGTTTGATGTTTAAAAATAAGTATTATATTATGGGTAATATTTATATTAAATAAGTAATATTTACGAATATAATTAGCAATTATAATTAGTTTCATTAAATTACCAGTTTAGATTATTGAGTTTTATCAAAATACGTTGAGCAAGTCTTAGATACATTTGGAATAAGACTTTTTTTGCAGTTGTTTCTCCAGTGTTGCCTTTATTAATGTCTACGAAGCTGAACAATAGATTATGGAGTGCCATCGTAACATTAATGGTACCGTACACGTTAATGGCGGTTGGATACGAACACTTATTTATGCACTTTTTCGTTCGTCTTATATTCAATTGGTCTTTAAAAGAAGCTGCACGCAAACATAAAAAATCATCTAGCATCGATGCGATATTAGTAGAACAAACGGACGATAGAAGCACAAGGACATGTTTTTACATGGTACGACTTCTAACATTCTTAAAACTGAAATATAACTTTTTATTTTGTTACAGTTAGTATTTTTGATGTTTAGTTATTTTGGAGTAGGAAATACAGCAAGTGTGAGCTCTTTTGATCCTATGTGGACACGATGTTTTGTTACCGTTTTTAGTCCATACACAATGGCAATATTAATATTAATTAAATTGATGATTCCTTTCTTAATTGTATTATGTGGGTTTAGAAGTATTGTTACTAGTATTAACGGACACTTATATAACAGTTTTTTAACGTTGCTACTGTTTTGCGATTTTATGGTTATTCGCTTCCTTTATTTTGTTAAAAATGAGGGTTCTTGGCTAGAAATTGGAATTAGCTTATCACGTTATATTGCAGTTAATGTTACTACCATACTGTTGATCATTCTCTATCAAATCGCAAATGCCCTAACTACAATAAACGGAACAGCTTTGAATGTAACGTTAATTAATCTAATTAATTATATAAAAGTGAAACTGAATTAAAAATATTTTCTTAGCTTAACGAGGCATAAATGTACAAATATTAAGACTGTTTTGTATAATTCTTGTTGGCGTTATAGATTTTCTAAGTTTTGTATGTTAGATAGTTTAGCATTTTGTCCCTAAACTAATTTTGCCTACAAAGTAATTAATAAAATTTAATTTATATTGTAAATATGAAAATGCTACGTGGAAGGTTACGTATCTATATACGTAAAAACATGTTTGTTAAAAATAAAATATAAAATTCTATTCTTTTATTTTGTGTTTGTATATATCTAAAGACCGCAGTTATTCAATTGAGAATAAAATTAATAAACAAGTAGTACGGTTTTATTAGAAAATGAAAATGGTTGTAACTTTTACTCTTTTACAGCAACTAACCGTTAAAATCAGGTACCTGGACCGAAATGTAATAATGGTTCCGGTACCGTTTTGGTTGGACTTAAAATGTTTTTGTTTCCAGTTTAGTTTCTTAATAATTTTTTTTTTAATTAATGTATGCTTTTACGTTGCTTAAATATCCGTGTGCTGTGTTTTCGCCAATTTCGCATTTTCTTTGTGTTGATAAATTTAGATTACATTAAGATTTATAGATTCAACAATTATGTTTTTAGATTCTGAGATATCATAAATTAGATATTATATTCGTTTGTTTGTGTTAACACCACTAAAGCCGCGTCCAGATTTGTACCACGTCGCGAACCGTACCACGTCCCGTACTAAGTCGCGCGCAACGTAGAAACGAACGCCGTCGCGAACCTGAGAAGCGTTGCAGCTTGAGGTACGTCGTAATCCACGACTTGTCGGTAAACTGACTGAACATCAAAGGATTGGTACGCTACGACGTTGAACAAGTCTGGACGGGAAGACGTACAATTTTGTTATTTGTTTGTTCAGTTTAACTTTACTAACGACAATGGAGTGGACCGAAGATACTATCCAACTGTTAATTAGTTTCTATAGGCAAAATGAAAGCCTTTGGAATCCGAAACATTCACTATATTATAGTAAACTAAGAAAATATGATGCATGGATTCAAATAGCTGCTGAATTGAGTTCAACAGTGGAAGAATGCACAAAAAAGTTACTAATTTGCTTTCTTCTTATCGATGTGAAAGGGCTAAAGTAAAGAAAAGTGTAGGAACCGGAAAAGGTATGTTTAATATCCTTGTTTATCTTTACAATATACCTAACTTTATTTTTATAATAGGGTCAGATGAAATTTATGATAGTAACTGGTTTGCGTACAAGAGTATGGAGTTTCTTTTTGACAAAAATTGTCCTAGGAAAACATTAAGTACGGTAAGTTGAAATTTTGTATTGAATACCTACTAGATTACATTATTTGTTGTAACCCTAGTAGCACACAATATATATTAAATATTATTTTTAAATATATTTTAAATGTGAAAAGTGACAGATTTGTTTTTATTGTATAAATATTTAAATAAATATATATTAAATATTAAAAGAAACATATATTAAATATTAAAAAGAAACATATATTAAATATTAAAAGAAATATTTATAAAAGATTTACAATTCTATATGTATAAAATATTTAAAACTGTACTCTACCAAACATTAAAAACGTAAAAATATATTTCATACTTTCTCTTGATTATCTAAGAAGCGCCTGAAACAAATAAAACTTTATATTAACACAAACTTGTTGAACATGCTAAAGAAATTTGGTAAAGCGTGATGTTTTAGATCTGACTGACTGAACGTTATGCTTACTCGAAATTGCATTTCATCTTCGAAAAATTAAATTCAAACATGATTACTTAAAAACTCCATATTTTAATACGATTCTAAACAATAATTGTAAATTTAAAAGTACATGAGAAAATAGTGCAATAAAATTTTGGTAAAGTAAAAATCATACTCCGTGGTATTGAAATAAATGTTCAAGAAAACAATTTTGAAACACGAAAACTACTAAACATATTTACATAGTACAGCCAGTTAACAAAATGACTCTTTACATATGAGCATCAATTTGGTTACCTGGTTTTGCTGCTGCTTAGTCTAGCTTTACTTTGGGCTAAATAAAGAGATACTGTTTTTTGAATCTCTTGATCTGTTGTACTATTATGCCTCTTTCTGATCGCCACTAAAAGATTTTTAAGTAGCTTATTTGCAAAACACAGTATAGATACAATATACTTACTATGTACTGCTTTATATATTTTCAAATTGCAAAAGGGCAATTTTTGTTTTTTTCCGACGCCTGAAAATTTTACGGCTACTTCATGTCGCAACAATTTTTTCATTACTGAGTTGACCATTCTAACATAGTTTTCTCCACCCACTAAATATAAAAAATTAACCTAAAACTTGTCAAAACAAATTCATTTAATTGTGGCATGCTTACTAATTCGTTGAATATTTCTTCATTTTTAATCAAATCCTCAATTTCATCAATTTCAGATAGATTGTTGATAGGCAATTTGTCTACAAATGTCGTCGTTTGTAATCTAAAATCCACTTTATTTTGATTAATTTCTTTATTTTCAATTTTATCAACTTTTTTCCTTAATTCATTTATCTCAAACTTGATTTCAATTTGAGTTTTTAAAATTGTTTGTAAAAGTTCTAAAAATTAAGATTTTTCACTTACATTAAAAAAACCAATAAAAAGTTGTCTTTACCAGTGTGCTGATCATGATTGGGAAAAACACCAGATGAAATTGAATGAACATCTGGCAAAACAAAATTATAACCAAATTTTTCAGCATGATATACGTACCATCAGTATGTACAGTACCACCTTCTCTATTACTGTAGAAAGTTACAGAAGGCACAGAATTAGCATTGGACTGTGGACCTATTAATTTTAACATACAAAATATTCTTAGAGTTTAGTTATTTACAAAATAGTCACCTTTATGTACATTGCACACTTCCTCTGTTGTATCTACTGGAAAAGTAAATCTTTTTCTGTTTTTGACTGCTTCCAACTTTTCTTGATTTAAATTTTCTTCACTCCAATGTATTTTTCTTTGTCTTTGTCTACTATTATCTCCTGCATTGTACTTTTCAATAAGTCGTCTTGTTTTTTTCCTTACAGAGGTATTACATTATGGTACAGTTTCCCGCTGCCGCTTTTATTATCACATGTGATCACCTCACCATTCTTATTAATATTTATATTAGTCGGTAACTTATCTTTTAGTTTGTTTTTAATAAACCGATATTTTGAACAGTATCTTTTGTTTGACATCATGCAATTAATGGTTTACATACAATACGATAAAACCGGCAAATACAGCATATGATATAATTACCTGTGTATTACTAGCACATTAAAAAAAACACAACAATAACCTCACAAGCATCAACTACGTATATAGGTTATGAACACGCTAAAGACTAATGGGACTAATGCTCATGCGCTATCTTAAAAATGTGCTTTATATTTAAAAGAAACATATGATAAATATAGGGAATAAATATATTTATCCAATGATGTTGGATAATGATAAAATAAATATTTTAAAAAATATATTCTTTTATCAACATTTTATTAATATTTTATAAATCTTGAAAAGCAAATGTTTTTTTTTCAATATTTATTAATTATTGAAATAATCTTATATATATTTAACCAACATTTAATCTATAATAAATATTGGATATATATTTATTAAATATTTTGTGCTACTAGGGAATATAGAAATTATAACTAATTTTTTACGAATAATTTTGCCATTCAAGTTGATCTTGAGTTTGAAAATATTCTGCCAATTCTTCTCGAATTTCTTGAGCAGTTTTACATGACCTACGAGGTACATTTCTTAGTGGGAGCATTATTTCACCATTCTCAATTATTCTTCTCCAGCTTCCTTCAATAAGGCGACCTTCCACTTCCGTATCGAATGTGCCGGGAGGTATATATACATCACAAGAATTAAAACTTCTTCTTAAAAAATTATGCAAATGAACTATTGTCATTACAATTAAATCTGCCATTTTTGGTTCTAATAGTAGTGGCTTTCGAAGCACTCGAAAAACTGCCGAAGCAATGCCAAAGACATTTTCCATCACACGACGTGCTCTACAGAGGCGATAGTTATAAACTCTTTTTACTGACCCTTTATTGTGTAACCCTGGAAAAGGTTTCATAAGATTCTCTGTCAATGCGAAAGCTTCGTCTCCAAGGAAAAAGAAAGGTATACACTTTTGTCTTCCATTTAAAGGTTGAGCTGGTGGAATAAGTAAATCATTTTGCTCTAATTTCTTATATAGTTGTGTGTTTTTAAAGACTCCGCCATCAGATATTCTGCCTTGACAACCAACATTTACATATAAAAAATTTTACTTTGCGTCCACTACAGCAAAAAGGAGAATACTAAAAGTACTTTTATAATTAAAATACTCGCTTCCGCTATTTATGGGTGCTTGTAAAACGACATGTTTTCCGTCTAATGCTCCGAGACAATGTGGAAATTTCCACACTGATTCATACTTTTCAGCGATAGTTAGCCACCCTTGTTGTGATGTGAGGATCTGTAAAACGTACATATATTTTACTAAAACAATGTTTAACATA
The DNA here is from genome assembly GCA_035610365.1 of Aquatica leii. NCBI lineage: Eukaryota > Metazoa > Arthropoda > Insecta > Coleoptera > Lampyridae > Aquatica > Aquatica leii. The sequence continues at coordinate 33,688,943 of CM069439.1, forward strand.
AGACCTGAACAATTACAAAATTAAACAAACTTGATGATTTCAGCATGGGTGCAAAACTGAACAGGGGGGGGGGCTCAAATTACTATAGTTGCTTTTATCCCTATGTAAGTATATAAAAACTCTACTTTTTATCATAGATTCCGGGTGAAGACTCACAATCCGAGACACAATCAACTGCAGCAGACGGACTGTCTGACACTGAGCAGGAACAGATGGTATCGGATCGATTCATATTCGAAAGTTACGAAAATCAATGTGCAGAAAGCTGTAATGGATATCATATTTCAAGCAGATTCTGGGTTCTATGACCAACTTCAACCCCCATACCGTAGCCCATCCCTCATATTCCCAGAACCTACCCCATAATTTCCAACAATCTCAATTTTCCAATCCTGCATCGCCACAAGAATATCACGATTCATCTCCGTCAGTCTGTTCTCCACCAGAATGTTCTCCTATATATCCTTCGTCGGAAGAATCTACATTTGAAGAGCTTGTAAAATCGGCGCTTACTCAGTAAAATGGATTAATAAAATGGTTTTACTTTGTTTACAACTTTTTAAAATAAAGAAATCATGAAAACTTTAAATTTGTTCATTTACTTACCTGAATATTTCCTTTCAATTCTTCAACTAAAGCTTGACAAACTTCTGGAACGATTTCGCTAATGGACTGCTTGGAGATTCTGAACAAATATTGTAAGCTTGTGTAGGAATCTCCCGTGGCCAGAAAACGTAGAGTTACAGCTAGCCTTTCTTGCACTGAGATTGCTTTTCGGAATTTTGTATTTTGCTTTCCTATTTTAGGCCTAATTGCATTAAGAAGATATTCAAAATCTGTTGGTGACATTCGAGTGAAATTTTTGTATTGACCACTAATTTTTTGCATCTTTAAATCTGCTAGTAAATTATTCGCACCATATTTCTGTCTATTTCTAAATATTTCCTTTTGCCACTATCGCTTTTGTTTTTGTTTTCGCTTTTTAGCGGATAAAGCGTAATGAATATAAATAAACGCTCCTGCAGCGACATCCATTTTGAAATTTGAAATGACTACTAAGGAAAAATTAAAAATCGAAAATGCCAGTATTAATGGAACGCTTCAATGTTGCAACTCGAGGTTCGAGATGTTGTTCGGTGCGGCGTACGCGTACGTAGTTGCGAGATAAAGTTTGCAACGGAGTTCGCGACGTGGTACTGTTGCGCGAGGTGGTACAAATCTGGACGCTGCTTTAAGAAGTTTGTTTATTCATTCTTATCTTTGCTTACGGTTGCAAGTACAATAAGAATACTTGGTAAAAATTTACGTGCAATTATGTGTCGTTTTAATTTGTCATCTTTGTTGGTTACACTTTCTTTATAGGATTTTTTTTTTGAAATATCGCTCGACATAAAAGAAATTCATTTTCTAATTAATAAGGCAGTTTACAAGCTCTCTCTCGGAAAACAATAAGATGTGGTAGTGCTTATAAAATAGTTAAGTGGGAAGTTTAATGCTTCAATTTCGTTTGGGTTAACAGATTTTATCTTTCTTCAAAGACAATTATTTTCCTGTCAAGTTATGGATGGAAAAAGTTAGATCTTTCTATCCGTCTTCCATCTTCGCTCTGTAGTAGCGGATCGTTTTCAATTATCTTAGCAACTTAGAGATCATCTTTGGCTATTATACTTGGGCACTGCGTTCAACCAGAACACACTCCGAGTAATCAGGTACTTAAAGTACCGTTTAATTTGCTATTAATTGCAAAGAGACTTCGAATGAAATATATAACTATGAGTTAACGTTATTTTACGTACCGTCGCTTTAACTTGATGCATTTTACTATCAAAGACATTTAGCCAAGTTTAAAACAAATATTCAAGTGTCGAATAAATGTACTCTCGACTAAATTAAAACAAGTTTCATCTCTTATATATTTTTTTGTTGTATTTATATAAGTGCGAGTTAACGTTGTTATTTTGATATAGTTATGTCCCAATCAGCAAGGAAACGTTTTTTTCATGTTTTAAAAACGTAACAACGTTTTAAAATAGTCCAAATAAATAATGTTTTCCAAAAAATATTTTTGTTGCGTTTTAAAAATATTTCATTTAAACATTGATATTGAAATATTTCAAAATGTTTTTTCAAACATTTTTTAGTTACATAAAAAACGTTTTTACTTTATTAGAAATTATATTTTTGCTTGCTTGCACCTATACACTTTTTTCTTTTATATATTGTAACAAAAACACAATTATATAAAATTTTGTTACATATTATTAATAAATGCATATTAATCCTTTTCGTTTTTCTAAAACTTTCTTGCAAATTTGAATTAAGTATTTAATAACCGCGTTTGCTCAAAGTACCAGTATCTGCGTGAAAAGATTGCATTATATTTTAAGCTTCAACGAATCAACAATTTTTATGGTATTACTCGCTATGCTGTATAATGTATTGTTAGTGTATCAGTTTAATCGTTTTCTAATTTGCGTGGTAGCGAAACTCGAATAGATACTTTTAGTATATGTCAGCATTTATTATGATGGTACGTTTTTCGTTGCAAGAAATTTTGCTGAAGTGTAATATTATTTGTTACAGCAGTGGTACACTGAAACGTTCATTCTATGTACTTCATGATTTCCATTCTTTGTGATGTTATAAGGTTATCAAATTGATATGATGTTAGCCAAATGGGAGATTTGAACATGCACAATAACCAATTTATCTTGGTATGTAATTTTTACTCATATTGATGCAGCATTATTTTGTGTGTACAAAGTTTCAAAATCTTGGATAGTTAATTGTACTGGTTTTCGTTTTTTACACAAAGAGGTACATGCATAATTAGTTAAAGGTTTTTTTATTTTATGGATTGGATCCTTCGGTGTGGAGGAACAGCAACAATAAAAACAACCTTTATCGTTCAGGTCTTAACAACAGATAAAGGTTGTTTTTATTGTTGTCATTCCTCCACTTCGAAGGATCCTATCCATAAAATAGAAAAACTTTTCATTTATTAGAAACTTTTGTGAGGATTATTATAATTATTTTAATTAATATAAAGTAATTACATGAATAATGTTGATTTTACTTTTATGTTAATGTGTTAATTTTTGTTTGCAGCCACATGAAATTGAAGTATTTTGATTACACAAGGATTGTATTATCTATCTTTTGTAAGCATTTTAGGGCTGGTTCTATAATAATGGTATAAATGTCAGTTAAGTTATACTTAGTTAGGTTGTAAAATGCTGTCGTTATTGGCAATGTTATTGGTAAGTATAAATAAACCTAACAGCCAAATATGTCAGTATTTAAAAAAAAAGCAAGTATAACTTACTTTTATGCCATGATTGTAGAACTGCCTTTAAGCATATTGCTAGATTTAAAAAAAAAACTGGAGTGGTCACTACACGACTTTCCTATAAACAAGTCAAAAAAATATAGCGAAACCATTGTTATTTTTTAACGTATCTTGGTTTCCCTTCAAGATATGGAATTTTTTTCTAAAAAAACAATCGTCGTAGGCAGGATTGGAAATATATCGAATCCACATTAAATTATAAATCAAATATCTAATAAACTGTTAATGTTAAAAAAAGTTTTTATTTGAATAGATTGTTAGGAAGAATTAACTCTATAAGAAACTAAAAATAATTTGAATAATTTACATACTTACAAAATTATATAAGAACTGTTAAAAATGGCAGATACACCCACTTCCGTTTTTTTATCAGACCCATCTTTTGATAGAACTGAGAAAAGATGAAAAGCCAACTCCATACCAAATTTTTTTTTGTCAAAAATACATTCTTCTGATTCAGGAGACCTTGAAACGTTTTTTGAAAAAAAAATGCGATCGCTATACTTTCCTTATAGGAAAGTAAAAAAGCGTTGATTATACATTTTTTATATATTAATGTAACATTTGTAAAATATAAATATATATAAATATTTTTTAAACGTTTTCAGAACGTTTTTTTAATATTGACTTTGCAACGTAATTCTGACCATTAAGACGTTTTTGCAATGTTTTTAAAAATGTAAATATATCTTTTGTAAAACGTTGAAAAAACCATTTTAAAAATGTTTCCTTGTTGATTGGGATATTCTGAAGAATTATTCTCTGTACCCTTATAACCATATCCAACGAGTTCAACAGTTAACCGACATTGGTTTTGAACTTCGACGTGAATTTTGTGATTGGTTGCTATAAAAAGCTTGTGATCTAGCTTCAGTGCGAACGTATTATTTTCAGATCAGTAGCACAAGTTGTAATTTGACGCGTGTGAATAAATCTGGATCTGTTATTTGTTGTTGCTGGAGTCATATTGAAAAGATACTAGCTATTTTTCTTACGGCAAAGACATGATTAATATATTTACCAATTTAACATTACCTATATATTTATTACTCTTTCAAAGTAATATAAACAAGAATGTTATACATATGCATTTACAGAAAAAAACTCGCATCTACAAATCTTTTTTTCTGCTCACTTTCATATTGAAAAAATGATGTGATGTTTTACTGTTTTAACATTTTTATAACTAAACTTAAAATAGTAATTTGCATCAAACAATTGATTACTTATGCATTAATTGTTTTTATACCTGTTAAATAATCATTTTTTTCTTCTACTGGTGAATGTATGCAACTTTGTAGCATATGACCTAAAAAATACAATTACGTTAACAAAACTTAAAATTGCAACGCATTTTTAAATTAACTATAAAACTTAGACCTGCTGAAACAAACATTTGATGCGTGGCTTTTATTTCGGTTACGTATATTCTGTAACAATTCTTGAAAAAAATACAAAAATAAAACAGTGATAAAAGTATTATCTAAGTTTTTACCTTTAGCGTCATTATTTAATTATCTGGTTAGAACTGGAGCAGCAACCTTAAGTTATTCTTTAAATTAGTATGGTAATATTAAATACTTACTTAACGCTAATTGTGGCAATTAACATCGTAATAAGGTACTGCTAGGGACGTCCATGAGACCTAATCCATCAACATCCTAAGGATATCGCAGAAAAACTGTCCCAATGTCTATTATAGATACCAGGGCGTCTGGACATTAATAGTATCTTTGCAGGGCGTCCTTGGAACATTGTGTGCTATTTGGAATATAACTGCAAAATGGGTACACTTCGCTTCGCAAAAATCTCTTGACGTTGTTCGTTCCAGTCGTATTTACATTCGGCCTTAGTTAAATCTGTCAATGACTTTGCAATTTCTAGGTACTTCATGCACGTTTTGAGGTGTTGGATATTCTTGTACTCCGACAATTTTTTGTAATCCTGGTCGTATTTTGTCTTCAAATATTACAAAAAGACCTCATATTTCTCGAATTCGCGCTTTCCTACGTTTAAAGTTAACTTTGCGTCTTGTATCGCTTTTAACACTTGTTTCAAACGTTTGCACATATCGTCCCAATCTGTTCCCTGAATCAGAATGCCATCCAACTACCAAACCACTGATTTTTCTCTAAATGGTCACAGTATTATGTGAATTAATTGAGGGAATACGTAGACCAAATACCATTCTTGCCAATTCTCTTTTTTCGTCGCATGTAATAAATTCCGTTGCCAAGACAAAAGTCGAAGACACCTTGCCTCCTGATAATCCCTCAAATGCTTCGTCTTAGGAAACGTTTTGCGTACGGTTTCAGAATTTAATTTTCTATAATCAACCACCAAACGTGGTCGTGCCGTTCCAAGCTTCATTGCATCCGTCTATTGATGCAACGATTTATTTTTCACTCGGTGCGGGATGTTTATATCTTGTAATATCAAACATTTTAAAACTCTTAGACAGGTCCGGCATTACTTTAAAATTCGGTAATCCGATGTGAGATTGCTCCTCCATTTCAGTTCGACTTGTGATGTAACCCACTCGCGTTTGAAATTTAAAACCCGCGAACAAACAAAAGCAGCGACATCTCGCTGTAGCTGTGATCGTTTAGTTACTCCCCCCCCTTTCTACGTTGTATTAAGTTCGTTATACACTGCTTACTCTCGATATGTGGGAAGGCTATAGTAGGTTAAGTAAAACACACAGTAAAAAGAATGAATTGTGAATTTTTATTTGAGTTCAATTTTGACCGAAATTTTGCCTGTTCGGTGGGGCCCGCCGCAGGAGGGGAAGAACAGAGCGAAGAAACCCCTCCGGCCCTCTAACTGAATGAAAATGCAAAATCATTACATAATTTAGGTTGATAAAACAATCGGCTTGTAATCAAAATTATTAACACACGTCACAAAACAAGGACATCTCAAATTACAGTTAATTAGACAAATAAACAGACCTGATAACAGATTTAAATACCAACACATATAAACACGTGCACAAACATCATCATTTTAAACTGAAGACGTGTTAGATAATCGGCGCCCCCGCCAATGGGTACTGGGGTCCTGGTTATGAATCAACTCAGCTAAAGTTGAAAGTTTGGAACAACAAGTAAGGCCAAGACATATAAGTAAAATCAGTAATGCACATAATAACAGTTATACATAAACAACTAAACGAAAAAGTAGGGCCTCATAACATGGAAGCAACCTACCGCGACTCGAAAACACAAATGTGCAAGGTCCCATAGCATGGAAGCAATTTGCGACATTACACATAAAAAATACAGGGTCCCATAGCATGAGAGCAACCTGCGGCCGTTCGTTGTTGGCCAATCACGGGAGAGAAGTATTAGATTTACATTCTACAAGGCAATACACACAACGGTCTTTATATCTGTTATCAAACCTATGATAACCACCATCAATAGGTAATAAATGTTACGACTAACAAGTATGTCCAAACTTTGATCGACTTCCACATCATCACGTTATAAACAACAACAAAAAAACAAACAAATTATTACGATAGTTTAGAATTAAAATCAAGGATGAACATTTTGAAATTATTATTTATAGTGTAAAAAAAAATAACTCAATAACTTAGTGCCAATTGTTTCTAAAACCTATGATACGTACACAAATAACATAGCAAAAACAAATAAGCTAGAAATATGAATAGCGTCCTTTTGACAACAAAGGAATTATTACGTAACGGGTAAAACACACGCCCCTTGCATTTGGTAACATTTAAATTTACGGATACAATGGTTAATTGCTGATGTTACATTCCTAATCCCCAATGTTTCATACAAAATCATACACGCTAAATGAAGTTATTGAAATGGCAAACAAATAAAAACGTTAAATTAGATTTCACCCGAAGCGTCCCTTTTAAAACAAAGAACAGTTAGTACACGCCTCTTACAGTTTCACAAAGTTTAAACGTAAAAATAAACGGTTAATTATATTAGTTACAGTTCTAATTCTAAATGTTTTGTACAAAACTACGCATGCTAAATGAAGTTATTAAAATTGCCAAACAAAGAAACGATAAATCTCAATTTCATTCGAAGCGTCCTTTTTAAAACAAAGAACAGTTAATACACGCTGCGTTACAGTTTCATAATGTTTAAACGTAAAAATAAACTGTTAATTATTGTAGTTACAGTTCTAATTCTAAATGTTTTGTACAAAACTACGCATGCTAAATGAAGTTATTAAAATTGCCAAACAAAGAAACGATAAATCTCTATTTCATCCGAAGCGTCCCTTTTACGGCCACGCCCAAGCATTCTTATGTTTAAATTTAGGAAACAAAAAAAAATTTAAAAATGGGATCACATCGGGCATCTTTTACACTAGTTAACGCTATTACATGTATTTACATACCTACAAGTACACAATCACCACAAAAAAAATGCAAACAAAATTTTGAAAATCACTGATATCGATCTGACTTAAGGCGAGATCGATAGCAATCTCCCTAACTTTCCCTTTCTTTTAAATTGTACCCTCCAAATCTTTCCGTGCTTTTGCGCAATTTCTACTTTTTCTTTCCACCAACAAGTGGGGATTTCGGTTTAACTTCCCTCGTCTTTAATGCTATTTAAATTTAAACGAGTTCATCTCAGACTCCCCATCCGCTTCCTCACCACTCCACTTTTTTGTCTCACCGAAGAATATAAAAGCAATTCCAAAAGTGCCACCATCGTCTCGCAAATGAAAGGGTGGAAAGAGCGTGGTGTTGACTAGCTCGCCTTATAAGAAGGAGCTTGAAGACTTTTATAATGCTAAAGTCAGAAAAATTCTACTCAGGCCTCAACCAGTGGAACTGCACCACAACCAAAGTCAATTAAACCTACAAAGAAAATAGTTTTGGATGTAAACGAAAAATTGCAAGTTCATCTGACAGTGAGGATTCTGAACCTTCACTGGTGGACACAGATGATGATCTAGATGAGGATCCCAACGATCCGTCCTCCATGGCCGCTACTTGTACTTTTTGTCAAGAGAATTATTCAGATGATTTCAGTGGACACGATTGACTTCAGTGCAATTCGTGCTTCAACTAGAATCACAGATTGTGTGATGCAGCAAGTGCCGAGCGCAAACATTACAAATGCTCGTATTGTCAACTGAATATGTTTCTCATTGTTTAATAAAAGTTTTATTTTTCCAAACAAATTGTAACATTTGCTTTCCAGAATCCTTGCCTCCAGAATCCATGCTCTTTCCAAAATTCTTGTTCTTATTTTCGCCTGCTAGGTGATATTAGAAACAACGGTGGGCGGTACAAGGAACACCTTTGTGTAAAATTCCCTTGGGTATTTTTTTTTGAAATGTTATACTATTTAATGTAAAGTGGAGTTTATTAGAAGTGATTTGAGATCTGCAGTATAATGCAGAATAATTCTCAGTGATATTAATCTAAATTTCAACTTGAAATTTCAAAATAGGGGGTTAATATAGGGTGACTTTGTTACAGTAGGCGATATTTGGGGCACTAATTCTACACTCAATATTTACTATTTTATTTAGCAACAGATTACAAAAATAATGGTACAACGTATGCCTAAATATATAAATTTACGTTAAATCGTCTGTATCTGATGCCCGTTTTGTGAGTACTACTCCACCTCAATCTTCTGCAACTTTGTAACGCTTATTCCCATGGCGTATTTGTTGGTACCTTGCATTAGTTTAGTCAATTACTTCTTACTTAAAAACGAACGCACCATTTCAAACTTGATTTAAGAGCTGTAGTAACATTTTAAGAACAAAACTAAGTTAAAGGAAATGAACGAGAGGCGTATTCTATGTGGCCGGACACCCTAGGTAAATAAAGAAGAATGGCATTTCTAGAATGTGCTGAAACATATATACTTGATGTAAAATTTTGTCTGTGACGTGAAAAACTCTTTAACACTATCGTAAACATTTAATGTGGGATAAGGTTACATAATCAAAATAAAAATGTATACATACAACATTTTATTCACATTTTCTATGGTTACAAATTATATCCGACATAAAACTTAATATACATCTAAATTTTAGTTAAACAAGGTATCTAAAATAATTGTATAACAATTTTTGACAATTGTATGTAATGAATTCAGATTTTAGTTTACGTACCACTTATTAACTAATTAAAAAACGCTTTTATGCTCAACACGACAACATATAAGGCAACTACTCGTACTTGTATAAATTCATCATGATCACGAATTAAATCAAATTATAAGTTCATAATATCTAGAAACCATATATCCAGACATTTACTGTGAAACTACTTTTATAATTCACACCATAGAGCTATGATTGTAAAATAAAAAACGCCGTGTTACTAACTCACAATCATTTCAACTGAACGAGATGCCATTAAGTTTTTGTGTTCAATTATAAGCAGAAAATTTTCCCAGTGATAAGCTTCAGTTACTGTTAGTTATCATTATCTATAACAATTATCAAACATTTTTTTACCTAAAATATATAAATACACATTGCATTAAACGTTGGTTCTATTTTTATCTAAATAATAAACACACAAGCACGAAAAATCTATGTTTTTTTTATACATTTTTTCTTTTTCAGAATTTTGACAAACATAGCATTGGACGGGTTTCTATATTTACTAACTACTGTAGCATTTTTTGATTGATGATTCTAAGCAAGTTTTATGCATGTTATGTGAAACAGTTTTGTATTTGAGTCAGAAGTTAAAAGTTAAATTAGTCTACAGTACAAATTAAAAAAATAAAATTGTATTTAGTGATAATTTTGATTTCAAATATTGCGTTCTAGCATAAAATGCAACTGTTTATCACATTTAAAAAAATGGATTTAAACGTGCTTGTGAATTTTTAAATATTTATGTATAGTATTTACCTAAAAGTTTCATAACAAATACTGAGTACCTCAGGATAACAATTAAGTTTAAGCATAAAATGTGTATATGTAACAACGTGATATCTAGAACTGTGTCTACAAGTGCTTCATACAAGTAACGATTTTTCAGGATTATCACCGTTTAGTACGATTACTTACAGTGAAGATAATTTCTAAATACTTACTTACTACAAACGATATGTTTTAAATTCAGTCCTTGAATTAAATTAAAATTCAATGTAATTACTTTGTGGCATTGTAATTGGAATTAAATATTAAAGCTATCATGATATGCATTTTTAGCATGTAAGCCAAGACATTGTATTCAATAAGCAATTTAAAAGACAACTTAAACTTAGATGTCCGGCATTAAAGATCAAATGCCTTTAACTCACATGGGAAGACATGTTAAGATTGTACAAGATTCTTTTATTTAAAGATTATTTACTACGATGTAATTTGTAATAATAATTTAATTCATTACTTGACCACAACTTTGCTAATATCTTGGAGATGAGCAGTATACTTCAGTCGTGGGAATAAAAAAAAAATCACTAACGATTACGGTTACATAAGTATATATACTGTTTGCACACATCAGTCGACGTGTATATGTGTGATGTTCAAACACAGAAAAAACTATGTTTATATCCTTTGACAATTGTATATGCAAACAACAAAACAAAATTTTGCGTTATAGAAACTCAAATTTGAGAACTGGGTGCGTAAAAGTGTGTGTGTTTACGTTTTTATACGCTTATATACAAGTATTCTTATTGAATTATTTACTAGTTACCTCAACTAAATTTACATCGTAAATACTTGTATTTCTGTAGCATATGCACAAGTATAGGTGTTTAAAATATAACATAACATTGTTACATTCTTAAACTTGAGTTACTAACTTATTTTAGGATATGTAATTGTGCTTTGAAATGCAGTTAAACATTGTTAAACTTAATGTCACGATAATACAGTTAACAATCTTTCTAAAATAATGTACAAGGGCGGCGAAACTATTATTAAAAATGTATTAACGTTTATCATATTTGACGCCGAACTTGTTTCTATTTGATTTATTTCTACTTCTGCCATTTTAAATATTGAAAGTAATAGATGTGAGATAAAATCTGGGTTTCTTGAGTTGATTCGCTCGCTGACTAATTCTAGTAATTCAGCGCATTCCTCCTAAAAAAAATGTTACTTATAGTTTATATCAGTGTATAAAAAACGGCTTGTAAATAAATTTACACGATAAAACATAATTCATTTTTATTAAATACAAACGAAGATTGTTTGGCTTACAAACAACTCTGGCTTATCTTGGTTGACCACCCACTTTTAAGGTTGGTTAAGTAAGTACACCTAGATTGCTTGTAGTGAATAACTACTAATTACTAAAATAATTTGATTTTATATACAATGTCCCATACAGGAAACCCCAGAGTTAGACAACGGTGCCAGACCTGGGCCAGTACTGGGAAACCTAAGTTTGGCGTACATGTATTGGCCCAGACTTGGCCCAGGATTGGGTAGCTCAGCTTCGGCAATTCCATGAGGACCCAAGCTTGGGCCTAGACTGGTTGACCCAGCTTCGGCCATGCAAATTATTAGCCAAGCTTGGCCCAAGCTTGGATAACCCATCCTTGGCCATTCTATGAGAATCCAAGTTTGGCCCAAGCCTGGATAACCTAGCCTTAGCCATTCCATGGAGACCCAAGCTTGGTCCTACACTGGTTGACCCATCCTCGGCCATGCTAATGCTTACCCAAGCTTGCATAACCCATCCTTGGCTATTCCATGGAAACCCAAGCTTAGGCCAAGACTGGTTGACCCAGCTTCGGCCATGCAAATTATTAGCCAAGCTTGGCCCAAGCTTGTACAACCCATCCTTGGCCATTCCATGAGAATCCAAGTTTGGCCCAAGCCTGGATAACCCAGCCTTGGCCATTCCATGGAGACCCAAGCTTGGTCCTACACTGGTTGACCCATCCTCGGCCATGCCAATTCTTACCCAAGCTTGGCCCAAGCTTGCATAACCCATCCTTGGCTATTCCATGGAAACCCAAGCTTAGGCCAAGACTGGTTGACCCAGCTTCGGCCATGCAAATTATTAGCCAAGCTTGGCCCAAGCTTGTATAACCCATCCTTGGCCATTCCATGAGAATCCAAGTTTGGCCCAAGCCTGGATAACCCAGCCTTGGCCATTCCATGGGGACCCAAGCTTGGTCCTACACTGGTTGACCCATCCTCGGCCATGCCAATTCTTACCCAAGCTTGGCCCAAGCTTGCATAACCCATCCTTGGCTATTCCATGGAAACCCAAGCTTGGGCCAAGACTGGTTGACCCAGCTTCGGCCATGCAAATTATTAGCCAAGCTTGGCCCAAGCTTGTATAACCCATCCTTGGCCATTCCATGAGAATCCAAGTTTGGCCCAAGCCTGGATAACCCAGCCTTCCTATTCCATAGGGACCCAAGCTTAGTTCAAGACTGGTTGACCCAGCCTTGGCTAAGGCTGGATTATCCAAGAAAATAGCAATAATAATTTTTTTCAATGTTAAAAATTTTTAAAAATTGGTTAATAAGTTGAGTTATGATAATATCGAAAGTGTAGAATTGAAACTTGAGCCGTTCGGTTACGTATGGCGAGATTGGGGTATTTTCGTTTTGCGCAGCCGCCATCCTTGTTTACATCATCTGTTAGTTAAATGTAAGATTTTTCTCATTGCTAGAGTAGTAAAGGTAATGAATCAAATCTCCGAGATTCAGTTATACAGTCATTGAATGTTAGTACGTTTTAACTAGAAGGAAAAAACCTTCAAATATAATTTCTTTTGTTTACTCCGCAATTATCACGAGGCGAGGCTACTAAAAGTAATTATGTCTGATTCTTACCTTAGAGTTTAAAGATGGCGTGCGTTAAATAAACCAAAAAAGTTTTAACCGGCAAAGTTTAAATAATCAAGGTGTAAACATCAGCTGTGTGAGTGACGTTAATGACCCTAGTGATACAGAAAACCAAAAAAAATCAAACAAAAGGTGCCAAAATGAGTTGAACTTGAATGTGAACTAGTGATGGAGAATAATAACTGTACTAGCTAAATGTTAATATAATTTAAGACGAGATCTAAATAGTAATTAAAAAACTTTATGTAATTTAAATAGTACATAATACAAGTAATAACAATGAAGTGTAAATACGTTCATACAATTATTTATTTCATTGTTTTATTAATGCTTAATTCTTGGCATTTATTTTGAGCTAGTTTTATCAATTAAGCGTGGCCCAGTACTGGCAACTAAGCATGGCCCAGTTCTGGCAATTAAGCATGTCCCAGTTTTGGCAACCGATCATGGCCCAGTCTTGGCAACTGAGCATGGCCCAGGTCTGGCAACTGAGCATGGCCCAGGTCTGGCAACTGAGCATGGCCCAGGCCTAGCGACCAGGACTGGGCCATGGTTATCATTCCAGACTTTTTCCAAAGCTGGCCCAAGCCTGGCATATAGGCATGGCCCAGGCTTGTACAGACTTGGGCCAAGCCTGGGCCTATGGTACTTTCCTCTATGGGGTATCCACTTAAGTTCGCAGCATATGAAAAACTTTTTCATTATTGATTTTACAAAAAAAAGTTCTTCATAATGTCTAAAACGTAACATGCAACCATCAGGTATCAAAATCTTCTCAGTTATATACGTCATACGACAAATAACAGAAAATATGAACTTTAGCCAATAGTAAAATAAGTTTATTTTAGATAATATCAAAAATTGTAACAAAGAAAATTTATTCAAAATTGTATACTATTTTTTTCATTACATATTAGCAACTGATGTAGAGGATCTTAGGCTGTCGAAATCTCGGGCCCACCTTTGTACTTTGCGAATGATATCGTAATAAGTTTTGAACAACAAAATCTTAAACTAATTTTATTAAACAAAACAAACAATTTAAAACGTTCGAGAAGTTATTCTCAACTTCGAGAGCTTTCGCGAGGTTATTGTACATTTCCAGAACGTATACCGAAAGATATGGGACATTCGAGAAGGATTTCCAAAATATATAAATGCGGCACAAACAAATCAAAAGTTAGTTATTTCCACTAACTCGAAGACGGCAGTGTTAAGAAGATTACTCAAGCTTAAATAAATAAGTGATTAACGCGCGTGAGATAAATAACCTGGTACGTGACTTTAACGTAAACAATAAGTGTTAAACAAGTGTGAAGTTATCCGCGGACTTTATATTATCTTCGTGTCAGTGATAGCGCTATATATAAAAGAGTGTAAGTGTTTTTATTAAATAACCTTAGATTTAATTAGTTCGGTTAATAATAATAAACGTGTACATATTTTTTGTATAAATAAAATAAATTATTTTTAATAAAACTCGTAACAGTGGCGTCAGTGCGGGGTATCGAATAGAATAAACCGTTCGCGATTTTTAGTGTAAATACCATTAAGAAATTTAAGATCGCTCCCGTAATAAAAACATTGATGGCGTAAATAAATAAAACATTAGTTCGGGATTCGCGTGTTTGCTTATAGCTGTCCCATTTCGTTAAAGTAGTGTATTTAAACTTTTTATTTGTGTTATAACTTATGCCAGTAACTCGTTATCAAATCAAAACCTTATCCGGGAAGGCTACATACATTGAACCAATGGAGGGCGGCTTAGGTGAAAAGGAACTACTCGTTGGCAGAACTTTAATACGAGAAAAAAACACGATGCCAGTAAGGATCTTAAACATCAACTCAGATTAACGTAACGTTGAAAAAGAACGTGGGAGGCCAATGCACGCCAGTATTTAAAATTGTGAGATGCGTGAAGTCTAACGAAGATACGTCGCCGAAGAAGTGTCCACAATATCTATTGGACATTGGACAAGAGTATTAAAATGTGTTCGCGCTGGAGAGTGGTTCCAAAGGAAGAACTAAGGTGGTGAAACATAAAATTAACACCGAAGACGGCCGGCCGATACGACAACATCCACGCAGACTTCCTTTGGCGAAAAGAAAGGAAGCCGAATAGGACAGCTACCCTTTACCCAGAATTGACGATACGTTCGACACCCTGTCAGGATTCCATTGGGTTTTCCACATTGGATTTAAAGGGTGGTTACTGGCAGGTAGAATTGGAACCCAAGAATCGTGAAAAAACAGCATTTACGATCGGAAGTGATTTGTGGCAGTTCACCATGATGCCCTTCGGTCTGTGTAACGCTTCTGCAACGTTTGAGCGTTTGATGGAGACCATCTTGAGCGGCCTGTCTTGGAAGACGTGCTTGGTTTACCTGGACGACGTGATCGTGGTTGGAAGGTCGTTTGAAGAACACTTGAACAACTTCGAAGAAGTGTTCCAGCGACTACGTGGGACTAATCTCAAACGGAGCCCAAAGAAGTGCCACGTATTTAAGAAGAAGTGCAATACCTTGGCCACGTCATATAAAGAGATGGAGTAAAGGCTGACCCAGACAAAATCCGAGCAGTGCAAGCATGGCCAAGACCAATTGACAAACATCAGGTCCAAAGTTTCCTTTTGTTGTGCACCTATTATAGACGATTTGTACCCGGATTTGCCAATATTGCCAAACCTTTGACGAAATTGACCGAAAACAGAGCAAAATTTAGATGGAATGAAGACTGCGAAAATTCTTTTAATCAACTAAAACAAGCCCTAGTCACTTCGACAATTTGGAGTTATTCAAGAGAATACCGACGCAAGCAATCTGGCCATAGGTGCGGTCCTTTCGCAGGTTCAAGATGGGCAAGAAAAAGCTATTGGGTATTTTATCAAGGTTTTGTCTAGACCAGAAAGGAACTATTACGTGACTATTAGGGAACTGTTAGCAGTCGTCAAGCACATCGAACATTTCTACAAATATTTCAATGGACGAAAATTTTTACTGAGAACAGACTACGCCGCTTTAAAATAGTTACTGCGTTTCCATAACCCGGAAGGACAAGTGGCAAGATGGATTGACAGACTGCAGAAGTATGACTATAACACAGAACACCGTGCCAGAAGCAGTCATCGGAACGCTGATGCCTCGTCCACAAGACCATGTCCTGCGGACTGCAGCCATTGTTCGCGACTTGAAGAAAAAGTCGAATGCTTCTGAAAAACTGCTATGGTCGATCACGAGTGGAAACCTGAGCAGTTGCGTCGCGAACAAGAAAACGATGCCGAAATAAGATAACTCCTGCAATGGAAAGAAAACGGTCGATGACCAATCTGGAAAGAATGAGTGCTTTGGGCAGAAACCTCAAAGCGTACTGGGCGCAGTGGGACTCTTTGATAGTAGAAGACGGTCTTCTTAAGCGATCCTAAAAAAGTGTCGAGGGCACGGGAAACAGATTACAGTTGCTAGTTCCAAAGAGCCGGGTGTCAGAGGTGTTGAAACATCTTTACGATGGTACATCAGGAGGACACTTTGACATTAAGAAGACATTGCGGAAAGTTCGAGAACGATTCTACTGGGTGAACTGCAAAGAGGACGTCATGAAATGGTGCCGTAAGTGCACGGTCTGCGCATCAGAAAATGGTCCAACAAAAAAGAGCAAAGCACCCATGAAACAATACAACCTAGGAAGCCCTTTGGAAAGAGTAGCGATTAACATCGCAGGGCCGTTCCCAGAATCCGATTCGGGAAATAAATACATCCTGGTGGCGATAGATTATTTCACAAAATGGACGGTGGCTTACGCCATACCCAATCAGGAAGCAGCTACAGTCGCAGACGTATTAGTAAAAGAGTTTTTCCTCCGGTTTGGAGTTCCGTTGGAATTACACTCCGATCAAGGTCGCAATTTTGAGTCTGGGGTGTTTCAAGAAGTTTGCCGACTGTTGGGAATTCAGAAAACTAGGACAACGCCTCTCCATCCTCAATCTGATGGCATGGTTGAACGGATGAATCGAACAATGGGCAAGTACCTAGCTAAGGTAGTGCCCGAACACCAAAGAGACCGGGATCAGTACTTGCACCTTTTCCTAATGGGATACCGATCATCCGTTCACGAAAGCACAGGCCAAACACCATCCTGTGTCATGCTCGGTTGTGAAATACGATTACCATGCGATCTTCAATTTGGACGAAGACCGGAAGAAGAAGTTGCTGGAGAAGATTACGTCAGCAAGCTGGCCAAGAGGCTAGACGAAGTACATGAAGAGGTCCGTAAAAACATACAAATTGTCAGCGACAGGATGAAAACAAGATATGACGTCATGGCACAAAATGGTGGGTTTCAACCTGGCGATATGGTCTGGTTGTATAATCCTCAAAGGAGACGTGGTTTGTCGCCGAAGCTGCAAAGGCAATGGGAGGGCCCCTATGAAGTCGTGCAGCGTATTAACGACGTCATATATCGCATCCGAAAACCGCCCAGACGCAAGCCAAAACTGGTCCACGTCGATCGTCTAGCCTCGTTTGCTGGTGATAACCACAATACGCAAATTCAGGTCCGAACCAAAGTAATAAGTAGCAGAACCAGGAATCCAATCGAAGAAATGGATTTCGAGAAGTTCATGAACTTATACGGAGGTTCTGGAAAAGCTAGGTTCGGAGTTACCACAGAGGAACAACAAGACCTGTTCCAGACACAAAAAGATTCCGCCATCGCACATTGCGTGAGCGAGGATCTTGACATGTCCAGAGGGGTTGCAGTCGTGTTTAAAAAGAAGTTTGGGCAGCTAGATGAATTACGAAGACAGCAATCGGCAGTCAGAAAAGTTTTAGGACTACGTGGTGACGGACACTTCGTTTTCTATCTCGTCACCAAGAAATACTCACGTCTCAAGCCGTTATACAAAGATCTGTGGCAAACATTATAGAGTCTCAAGAGAGAAATGGAGTTCCACCGTGTTAAAAAATTGGCAGTACCCAAGCTTAGTTGTGACTTAGATCAACTGAATTGGAAGACAGTTTGAAACATGTTGGAGGTAGTCTTCCGAGAAATAGGCGTTCAAGTGTTGAGCTGTAGTTACCAGCCAAGAAGAATATCGGGTCAGGAAAAGTCCATTGACTGTTACTTTTATGGTCAAGGAAGTTGTCGAAATGGATTCCTCCATTTCGGCTGCTGCTATCGCCAAGATTTTTTCTACCGTTGTAGCATCCAGTCTCCTGTTCTAGAACAGAACAGTCCTAAGAAGGGGACAGTAAAACGTTCGAGAAGTTATTCTCAACTTCGAGAGCCTTCGCGAGGTTTTTGTACATTTCTAGAACGTATGCCGAAAAATATGGGACATTCGAGAAGGATTTCCAAAATGTATAAATGCGGCACAAACAAATCAGAAGTTAATTATTTCCAGTGATTCGAAGACGGTAGTGTTAAGAAGATTACTCAAGTTTAAATAAATAAATGATTAACGCATGTGAGATCAATAACCTGGTACGTAAACAATAAGTGTTAAACAAGTGTGTGAAGTTATCAGCGGACGTTATCTTATCTTCGTGTCAGTAATAGCGCTACATATAAATTAGTGTAAGTGTTTTTATTAAATATCTTTAGATTTAATTAGTTCGGTTAATAATAATAAACGTGTACATATTTTTAGTATAAATAAAATTAATTAGTTTTAATAAAATTCGTAACAATATTGATATACAATATCTTTTATTTTTATTAAACCAACATATTTTTTTAAATTACATTAAATTTTTATAAAAAACTGATAAAACTTTGGAAAAAACTGGAAATCTATTTTTTTCAATACGTCGTATTCAGTGGCCACAATGGCAAATGAATTCACTTTTTCTTGTATAATAGATGATCGGTGACAATTTTTGAGCAGTTTCAACTTCGAAAAAAATCATTCGCCAGTAGCATTCGTAATCATGAGACATCTATAAATTTTCAACGCTCTCATAACATTTGGAAATGTTAACTGTGTAATTTTTTCCAAAACTAGTTTGCACGATTGCGATGCTGGCACTGTTTATCGGAATTTCGTGACATTAAATATTTAAAGTAAATCATTTGATCTGCAAACGCTAGCTCGAATGTCTTCGGAATGCTTTTGTGCAAATATTTGGAAATTCAAGGAAGAATAAAAATATATGCTTCACTTTTGTTATAATTTGCTTCCACATGGCACCAAAGCTTTGCACATAACTTGTCTATTATTGGTAGGTAAGTTTTGTATCTAAACTTTTCCCTTCCTTCAAGCACAATCTCTTCCGCCTGTTACATGCAACAGAGATTAAAACTAAAATTGTCTTGAACTGGTAACATAAACGAAGTATTTGCCGGTCATGGATTATATTCAAAAATTGTTTGAAGAAACTCAAAAGCAAAAGCCTATGTTAAAATAAAAAAGGGCGTTAAGAAGGTTAATAACTCAAAAATGCTTCTGGACCTTGCCAAACAGAGAACTTGTCAGGCGATGTACACACTATTAGAACCTACCTTTTTAGTGTGTAGTCACTAAATTAAAAAAAAAATAAAATTGGCTCCTGAACAACAGTTATTACATAAAAGAAAATAAATTAAAAATGCAATCAATAAACAAAATTTCACACACAAACTAAATTCATAACAAAAAATAATAATTACAATAAAAATTAATAAAAAACAATAATGAAACGTAAAAGTCAATTTAAAATTAATTAAAAAAGCAATAATAAAAAAAACGTTAAATTTGATGTAAAATTAAATTCAAAGGCCTTTGGGTCCGTAAAATTAAATCACATTAACAATATAACTGGCATATTTATATACATACAAAAAAATACAAACGAGATGCAACTTATTATTTTAACTTAGTAGAGAGTACATTTATTCGTCACTTTAATATTTGCTTTAATTTGGGCTAAATCTCTTTGATTCACAAAATGTGTATTCACACTAAGCACCTAACTGAAACATCGGTACTTAAAACGGCAACCAGCGTTAACTAGCAGAGTTTTCTTTTGCAATTAATAGCAAAATAAACGGGTTAATTATTACTTTAAATATCTGGTTCTAATCATGCTGCTCGAAAGACGTGTTTTCCTGGTTAGTTGTAGTCCCTAGATAATGTAGTCGAAGATGTTCTCGAAATTTTTGTGATTTGATGCGATCCGCTACAGAGCGAAGATGAATTACGAAAATGAGAAACTAAACTTTCCGTTCATAAACATACGAGAACATTTGGCTGTGTTTGACAAACGATTACATCCGTTAATCAAAACGGAAACAAAGCATTAAACTTACAGCTTAAATATTTCACAAACACATTGCTATACAGAGAAATTTAGAGGATTCGGAAAGTATAGCAATGATTTGAGAAGGTTGCCGTCTGAAGTTTTATTGTTTCCTTTTGCAAAGTTTTACTGCTTCTGTTTAAGATTGCAGCCCAGAAGTTGTTGTCCTTGTTTGACTTCTCATTTAGCAGACATTTAACCTCGTGAATTGTCTCGGGTTTCTTATTCACTTTATTGTGATGACTTGCAGACAGTGTAAATTGTTTGGAAATCCGAAAAATGAGGGTTTCTACAGCACACACTGCAACCAAATTCAACGAGTCTACTGCGCAAGGAATATAGTGTGCATAAAGATTAATATTTGTAATATGCGCTTGAAGCACCCTGACATGTTTGCTGCATTCTCGGAACAGTGGCCAGGGCTGTTCTGGCTTGGTTTCATATAATAATTGAACTAACTTTGTCTTGAATAATGTGTTCGGGAAACACGTCCACTGCTATTACATTATTGATTACGTGATGGTGAGTGGAGAGATGTGGGAGGACATAGAACGTTTTAAAGTGGGGGATGAGGAGGAATCGGATCATCAGCCACTGGAAGTGATTTTAAAAGGAAAGGAGCAAGGAATTAAGGAGGAACAGAAGGGATGGGGAGTAAAAAAGGTGTGGACTGAGGAAAGCATAGAAAGATATAAGATGAAGTTGGAGCAAGTGATTTGGGGAGAGGTAGGGGGGGAAGAAGGACTAAAGGAGTTGACTGCAGAAATGGAGAAGGCAGTAGAAAAGAAAAGGTTTGAGAGAAAGCAAGGAAAAAAGAGAAACGAAAATAGGTGGTGGAATAGAGAATGTAGAGAGGCAAAAACAGAGATGAGAAACGCTAGAAGAAGATGATAGAAAGGTAGAATAGATGTGCAGGAGTATAAGGAGAAGAAAGTGAAGTTTAAAAATATATGTTCAAAGAGAAAGGTGTCGTATAAAGAGGAAATGGAAAAACAAGTAAAGGAAATAAAGAAAGAAGGAGAAGTGTGGGAATTTCTAAACAAGGAGAGAAGAAGAGATAAGAGGAGAGGAGGTTTAACGGATATAAAAGTGTGGCTGGATTATTGTATGGAGCGTTTGGAGGGAACAATAGAAGGACCAGGGCAGGTGATATTGCAAGGGGTAAATACAATACAGGAGGGGTGGGAGATAACGAAAGAGGAAATGGAGAAAGCAATAAATAGACTAAAATTAAGGAAGACGGCAGGAACGGACGGTACGCAAGGAGAACAATGGAAATATGTAGGGGAGAGAGTGAGAGGAAATATAAGGAAAATTTATAATACAATATGGAAAGGGGAGGAATTGCCAGGGAGTTGGAAAGAAAGTTTAATTCTGCCGGTTTATAAGGGAAGGGATAGGAAGGAGGTAAAGAATTATAGAGGGATTAGTGTCACTAATGTAAGTTATAAATTGTATGCCATGATTATACATCAAAGGAGGTTGGAAAAGGAAGTGGAAGAAAAAAGACTATTACCAGATTGGCAGATGGGATTTAGAGTGGGAAGAAGGGCAATAGACAATGTTTATATATTAAAACAGTTAGTGAATGGAGAGCTAGATAAGAAAAGGGGTAAGGTATACGCGTTCTTTATGGACATAGAAGCTGCGTTTGATAATGTGAATAGGGAAAAGCTATGGAGGGTGTTAAGGAAAAAGGGAATAGAGGAACAACTAGTGAGGAAACTGGAAGAGATATATAAAGAGACTAAGAATAGGGTAAAAATAGGGGATAGTGTTAGTGAAGTGTTTTGGACGAGGAAGGGGCTAAGGCAGGGGTGTCCTCTTAGCCCTATTTTATTTGCACTGTATATAGGGGACATAGAAGAAGTGTTGAAGGGAGGTCAGTGTGGTGGGGTTGTCATGGAGGGAGGGATTAAAGTGTGGGTGTTGGCATATGCAGACGATATGGTCATGGTGGCAAAAATGAGTTGGAGATGAAAGGTATGATAAATACGATAAAGAGGTATCTGGAAAGGAAAGACTTGGGTTTAAATGTGAGAAAGTCTAAGATGGTAGTTTTTCAAAAAGGGAAAGGAGGGAAGAAAAAAGAAGAGTTAAGTTGGGGAGAACAGAGGATAGAGATAGTGAATGAAGTGACTTATTTGAGATATAGGCTAAGGTATGATAATAAAGATGATGCGCACATAAGGGAGTTAGCAAAGAAGGGTAACAGGGTATTAGGGCAGGTATGGAGTTTAGGGGAAAGAGTATTTGGGAAGGAGATCGAAAAGAGAAGATGGCTGTTTGAAAAATTGATTAAAAGTGTGATGATGTACGGGGTGGAGGTATGGGGTTGGAAAGAGTGGAACCTATTGGAAAAGGTACAAATAAAATATTGGAAATGGATACTAGGTTTAGACAGGGAGACGCCAGGGTACATAATAGAGGAGGAAGGGAAGTTAAAGAAGATTAGAATAGAAGCAGAGAAAAGGGCGATGGGTTATGAAGAGAAAATGAAGGAAAGGAGAGAATGTAAAATTTTGCAATGTTGCTGGAGGACGGTAAAGGATAGTAAAAACATATATGGGCAGGAAGAAAGAAAACTGTACTATCAACGAGGAGGTTTCGCAAGAGAAGAGGTGGAAAGAAGGAGAGTGGAAGGGAGGTTAAATTCGGGGGAGATAGTACTAAGAGACAAAGATTCGCAGGTGCAAGAGAGGGAAGGAAAGATAAGGGAAGGAAAGTATAATGTAAGATATGGGAAAATAGCATCCAGGGAGGTTCCTAAGTATCTGATGGGGAGGAGAAACTTAGGAGAAAAGCGACTAATAGCCAGGTTTAGATGCGGCAATGAAGAGAACGTAAATAAGTATTGGAAGGAGGATGCAATGAGGAGATGTTGACTATGTGGGGAGGGATGGGAGGACATAGAGCACATGAGTGAGGAGTGTGGCGAGCTAAGGGAAGAAATGAAGGGGAGGAAGGTTTTGCTTGGGGAGGAGGGGGAGGGATTGGATTGGATGAAATGAGTAAAGGAAAGAAGGATAAGAGGGGAGGGTTAGATCTAAAGTATTAGAATAGTAAGATGGTGATGGGAAGATTTTAGGGGAGAAAGTTTTTTAGTTTTTAGTTTTTTTTTTAATTTCTGCACAAATTATATTATTATATAAGAGAAAGATGTAATGTAACTCATTGTAAGGCCGAATGGCCAAACAATTAACAATAAATAATAATAATAATAATATTACACCGCTAGCAGACGTACTAGGGGAGACATCAAATTGATGTTTTGTTGATGTAACAGTAAAACGAAGCTAGAAAAGGCTGTGTTTTTTATCTCTTTTTTACGTTTCTTCGTTTTCCCCAGACGAAGATAATCAATATTTCCTTTTACAATTTTATTTTGTCCTCGACAACACGGGAATTATCCACAATGGAAAATTGTATTACGAATGTAACCCTTGGAAACCTGAATTCTACTATAATATTTACCTTTTTTGTTTAGGAAAATGGAATGTTTCTTAACCCGAGAACGCTCGCACTCCGGTCGATTTGCCGCCGAGCATATATTTCTTCCCCTCCCACATTTATTTTGACCGCCATTTCACGACGCACTTAGGAGTCTTCCTAAGTCGAACCGGCCGGCCAGTTTACTTTTGGTTTTTATCAGAAAGTGTTGCTAGAAGCTGAAAATTGACAATTGGCCGTTTCCACCGACGCGCGAGCATTTTAAGGTTCGTACCAAATTATTAATTGTTTACAAGGAAATTGGGGGTTATAATCAAATAAATGTGGCAAAATCAAATAGATAATAGCAGATAACTTATTGTATATACGTATTTATTTTGCAGAATGGCTTATGAAGCAGAAATCGACCGTTCACAAAGATTGTAGGAGGAAGTACAATTAGACGAAGAGATAGTTGGAGGTGATTCGGAATCCGAAGAAGATATTCTAGAAGAAAGTAAACATGATTCGAACTCAGAGCAGTCAGATTCTGATCAGAATGATAGTGGGGATGATGATTCATATGACGATGTGTCTTTGTCTCAGCGCATTGAAAATTATGTGGGAAAATCAGGAATGTTGTGGTGTAAATATCCTCCGAAAAGCCGTGTTACAAAAACAAAACCAGCCAATATTATAAGATTTGGCGAAGGTCCCACAAACAAATGCTGTAACACCAATAACCTCTTGGAAGTTATTTTTCCCTGATGAAGTTATAGAAGAAATAGTGGTATGTACAAATATAAAAATTCAGTCTGTTTGTGCTAACTATACACGGGAAAGAGATGCCAGAGATACAGACGCCATTGAAGTAAGAGCATTTATGGGATTGTTGTGTTTGGCAGGCGTTTTACGTGCTGCACATCTAAATCTTCCGGATTTATGGGCCACTGATGGCACCGGAATAAAATACTTCCGATGTGTTATAACTTTGTCTAGGTTTCAGTTTATAATACGCTGTATCCGGTTCGACAATATACATGACCGAAAAACTCAAAAAGCAACAGATAAGTTAGCTACCATAAGGCATTCGTTTGAAGGATTTGTAAAAAGATGTCAAGAAAATTACACTGTTGGGGCAGAAACTACAATAGACGAAATGCTGGAAGGTTTTCGAGGACTTTGCGGTTTCCGGCAATATATAAAAGATAAACCTGTCCGATATGGCATTAAAATTTTTTCTCTAGCCGACTCACGTTCCTATTATACCTATAATATGGAAATTTATGCTGGGAAACAGGCAGAGGATCCTTTCATGGTAAATAATAGTCCTGCCAACGTTGTCAAGCGGCTTGTTGACCCTATACTGGGATCAGGGCGCAACATAACCATAGACAATTGGTTCACGTCAATTGACCTGGCTCAAGACTTACTAAAGGAAAATTTAACAATTGTCGGGACTATCAGAAGAAATAAAAGAAAGCTTCCGAAAGAATTCGTCGATTATAAACAAAGAGAAGTGAAGAGCACAATTTTTGGATTTACAAATAACATAACTCTGTTCCTATGTACCTAAAAAAGGGAAAACGGTTTCATTGATATCGACGATGCATCATCAGGGTGAGGTTGAAGATTCTGGGAACAGATTACCAAAAATTATATTGTATTATAATAAAACCAAGAGTGGTGTAGAGAAAGTTGACGAGATGAAAGGCAGTTATTCAGTTTCCCGAAAAACTGCTAGGTGGCCACTAACAATTTTCTTTGGTGAAATGAATATTGGCGGAATCAACAGCCAGGTCATTTATGAGATCAACACTAAAAAAAATTCGAAGAGCCGTGAATTTTTAAGGAACCTTGCTAAGGAGTTACGTTCTGAGCATATACACATACGGTTGACAATGGATATACCATTGAATATTCGAACCAGCATTCACAACGTACTTAGAATTCCTGTGCACCAACCGCAAGAGCTGATAGTGTTGTAGGAAGATGTGAATACTGTAGCTCAAAGAAAAATAGGAAAACTACCACAACCTGTCAAACTTGTTTAAGATATATTTGCAAGGAACACAGGGTGGATATTTGTGTAAGGTGCGTAGGAAATGAAGAAAATTAGCACCTTTTTTTGATTAAGAACATCACTTTGTTTTTTTTATTACATTACGAGTTTGTCATTTTTATTTTTGTTCAAAAACATACCTACTTTGTTTATAGTCAATAAAGTTTCTATAAAAAGCATATCATTAGTTGAAAACCTTCAATAAACAACAAAAATACTGACAAATACAAGGATCTTCTAGTCGGTCAAAACGACCAGCCGCGAGCATCAACGTAACTTTTCAGGCGCGAGCGTTCTCGGGTTAAATCTCAGCTATAAATAAGTAAAAGTGCCTTGGCAAAATACATTCACTGTTACAGTAGAATTTATGCATATACCTTTTTTTTCTAACAAAGTTCATGATTGTTTACTACAATTCAATATTGAAAATATCTCAAAATTGAAAAAATAAACACAAACTATAACTTCGTGACAGTACAAAAATCGATGTACGATAAAACCGTTTCTAGACTATAGAGCCAGTTTTTACTTGATGCTTTTAGCCGATTAATTCAAATTTATAGTTACATTTACATGGAAGCTAAGTACGTTGAGGCATTAGTGAATTGATGGAAAAGCTATTACAAGCTGCGATTTTGTGATGAAACTGAAATTAATTGATATCTTTCTTATGATAAAAAAATGTTATTTTTTATAGTAAATAGCATAATTAAATATACTTTAAATACCAAATATGAAATTAAAAACAACAAAATAAACAAGACACGTATACTTACTTTCTCTTTTGCTAAACTTTCTTTTGGAGATAACATATTATAATCTACTTCTTCAGAAGATAATTTTCCAGCTATTATTACATTTTCTGAAGTAATATTAAAGAGTTGAAGTGCACATAGTGTCTGAAAATTTAACGATTAATGATGGAAGAGTCACAGTTGTGTTTTGTTACCCCATTAACTGCTTCTTTAAAAATAAATTCTTGTAAAGCATGTACAACATCTTGAACTACAATTTCTGTATGATTTTTTAATTGTTGTTCGTCCACCTCACTATAACCAAGAAATAGAAATATTCCCTGCGGAAGGTTGTAATCTCCAGGTGACGGCTTCATACATATAAAACGGCCAGAATAACATAAACATCGTCCTCTATATGCTTGAAACGCAGGAGCAGCGTGGTTGTAAAATGCAAACTCTGATTTGCAAGGCATTCGATCAACACACATTGTTTTGCATACTAATTCTTCAGGTTTTCCGCATTTACATATTTCGGAACAATCCGATTCGTCTTCATGGTAAATCTAGGAAGATTAGTTAGATTGTTTTAAATGTTTTGTTTATTTACTTACTCGTTTAAATGTACCTTCCTTTATGTATTGGTCGGGAAAATCGTGTCTTTGAAAAATACAGTATCCTAAAAGTGTCAAATTATTTTTAAAGTTACTAGGAACGTACTTTTTACTTGGAGGAAGCGTTGTTGTGCCCATTGTAGTAGTTGTAGTAGTCGTTGTAGTAGTTGTTGTAGTGGTTGTTGGAGTTGTTGTAATTTTTGTGGGAATAATTGGAGGTGCAACAAATTCGGCTACAGTACTATCTCTGGTCTGTACAGATGCTTGAGTGTAACTTATTACAGTTACTTGGTCTACTGGATATTGTATTACGTTATATGGGGTACGTTTAGTAGTTGTAGTAGATGAACTAGTTGTTTTTAGAAGAGCTCTTTCAGCTACTTTTTTTTGATGAAAGTCTTTTTGGGACTCCACTAAAACAAAAGTAATTGATTGTTACTTAAAAAAATAAAATTATCTTAGACCTATGCAAATGCAGATGCAAAATCGGACATGTCACATAACATTAATTTGATAAAAATTTCAAAAAACAATATGGTTTTATTGTATTTTACTGATAGCAGCTGTTACTAAAGTTTTTGTGCAATACATGGCTGAATTTGTTAACAAAGTCCTGTTTTCAATTTTAAATAAATAGAATTATTTCGTTTATTGGTTACTGACGTTAATAAAGAAACTATTTTTAATGCGTACATTAATAAACTATAAATTTACATAACACATTTTTAACTTCTTTTTTCTCAATTTTCTCCTGAATGTCACTGAATGTGTTTTTAAAGCTTTCATAAACTAATTTTTTCGTCATTTTTCGCAATTTTAGTAAAGTTTTTTGGTTGAACACACGTTAAACATACGTTAGTTTAAAAAACTTTTGTCAACAGTGTTTAATCAATATTTTAACTGCATTTGGCTATTCGCTATATCCTGTTTTGATTTTCTTATATTATATTCTCTGGTTAAGTTTCCATTCATTAAAGTTCGGTTAGTAACTTCAAAAACATGTTTGGTTATACCCAAAATAGCAAGAAAAGACTACATTCTTCTACACTACCGTTCTTCTTTTGAACCTTATAAACGAATCTTGTCTTACTTTATTCGAGTCTTTGTAAAATTTCTTGTAAATTTTGTAACATATTCGATTTTTACTGTAATATATTTCAAGTTTCCATAAGAGTGGTTACCAGTGCCGTTTTTAAGATTTTGGAGGCCCTCTGGGCCATTCGTAATTGCCCCCCCCCCATAATTTTTTTTAACAACAACAGATAAGTATTTTATAGGTTTATTATGCTTATTTATAACATACAGATAAATATAAAAACACCTATCTAAGAAATAATCTATATGATATAAAGTTGATGTTTATGTTTAGATTATTAGACCGGTTTTCTTCGGGACTTTTGTAACGCAAAATCTTCGATCACATCGTTAAAATCAATTTCTTGCAAAAGATCATTTTCAAAGCTCATCAGAGATAAACATTTTAATCGCTCGTGACACATACTGTTTCGCAGTTCATTTTTGATCAGCTTGAGCTTTGAAAATGATCTTTCGCCACTGGCTTTAGTAACCATTAAAGACAAGAAAATCCTAAACGCGATTTCTACGTTGGGAAACGTCTCAACAAGATTGTTACTTTTCAGAAGGTTATACATATCGTAGATAGGTATGTGATCACCACGCATTTTTTCTTGAAACAAATAATGCTTAAAATGCTCACATTTTACAAGCATTTTTTTTCATTATCATCGTTTACATAAAACTCTGTAAAAGTCTGACAATGAATTTCCAGCTCTTCTGTTCGCAAAACACTCAATCTGGAAAAGAACCCGAACAAATTGAGTAGTTGATCGTAAGCCTTCGAACGTTGTTGCAGTTGAGCGATCAATGTGTCGATGATTGGAATATAGACCTCAGTTCTGAATTTCTCGCGGTCCTGGAACTGGGTATCTTCTGTAGCTCCATCGAAGAAAGTCAAACGGGAGCTCCTTTGTCTTGAACGGGTTGTATTAGTTTTGTATTCGAAGTCCGGGTAATTCTGTTTTGAAGTAGTTTCATACATCTCGAACTTGTCGCGTTGATCCTTCACAAACGCAGTCAGGGAGTCCACCAACTTGAGCGCTACATCGAGAGGAAGGCTGGCACTCTGTAGACTCTTCGACGTCTCGTTGCACCTGACACATCTCGATCAGCATAACAGTGTCCAACATTTGCATTTTCTTCAAAATGCCCCGAGCTTCGTTTCGTGTTTCCGGCAGTTCGTGTTGGTCATCCATAGTCCTCAGAGCCTCGATGATGCTTGGGTAACTCTTCTGCAACGCGGATACAGCATCCGCGCGTGCAGACCATCTGGTATCCGAAAGACGTTTCACTACTATACCTGGCCCGAGACACTCTTTCAACACGTTCCAACGATGAGTAGAACTTGCGAAGAAAGTATAAAGTTTTTGCAGGAACTGGAAGTAGTCTGTTGCCTCTATGACGCACCCTGCGGCCTGCCCGACGACAAGGTTCAAACTGTGCACCAGACATGAAACGAAAAGAGCGTATGTACAATGCTCCTTAAGTTTCGCTTGCAACCCATTGTACTGTCCTGCCATGATTGGTGCGTTGTCGTACGTTTGCCCACGACAGTCCTGTAAACTTATACCTTTTTCTTCAAGAAAAGATACAACGGTATCGGACAAGTACGCTGCTCCGTGCCGTTCTATTGGTATGAAGTCCAGGAAACGTTCTACTGGGGAACATTCCTTCATGTACCGCACGACGAAAGTGAGCTGATCGACGTGAGAGATATCAGGGGTAGAATCGACGCTTATCCAGTAGTACATCGCTTCTTTCAGTTCCAAAATCATTTTGCTCAATACTTGCTGTCCCATTATAGCTATGAACTCATTGCAAACAGAAGCTGACAAGTAGGAAACGTGTCTTTTACCTTTGTTTGCATAATTATGCAAATGATCAGCAAGAAATGGATTAAACTTGCTCAGCAACTCCAGCACGCCCAAATAATTTCCGTTATGTTGCGATCCGATGACTTGATTGTCCCCGCGGAACGCTAGCCCTCGTGATGCCAAGAATTTGATGACCTCGACAATCCTTCTCAACACCCATTTGCAGTAAATCATTTCGTCGTTCAGTTGAGTAGCGAGACGGTTACTTAGAAGACCAACGCTTTTCTTTCGTGATGAATAAGTCAAGACGGCTTGTCTGTGTCCCAAACTGTTCTCGTGTTCCAAAATGGAAGCCCCGGAATGTTTCCAATCGTTGAAGCCTTTTAAAGAACTGAAGGCGGTACACGCGGGTGAAAAAAGGCGACACGAAAAGCAGAACAAAACTTTCTGTGTTGGAGAGTATAAAAGCCAAGATCTGTCATTCGTCTCGCCGTTTTGCAGTTTTCGAGAAAAAAACCGGTGGGTTCAGACACCAAACTTTTACTTTTCCATCGTGTTCCGTATAACTTCTGGCCGAATCAGAATAATCGCATTTTCTGTTCTGGAAAAATTCAGGTCCTTTACTAATCCAGATAGAGCGATCATCCTCTGTGAATTGCAACCAGTTTGCAGGGTCGTTAGAAATGGGTGTTACTGTCTAATGAGTTTCCTGTACGTCTTCAGTTTGAGGTTGTTGCAACTCTTCACAGTCACGGCGAAGAACTGTAGGAGCGGCAGTATCTGTTGAAGTCGATGGAGTTGCATCTTCTTGAGCAACGGGTGATGGAGGCAGTTGCAACTCGGAATCTGTCTGAATCGGAGCTGCAGATTCTCGAACTGTTGGTGATGAGAACTATTTGGTCAGCTTGGGCAATTTCGAGATCATCTGTTGGTCCGTGCCTAAAAACGGTACTGGTGGTTACATAGGCGAATACTGATATAACAAATCCCGTATTGCACTTATACGTTTTAATTATATGTGTATATTTCTAATGTTTTTGTGAATGCTAGTTTTTGATATGTTTTTCTTTTATGCATTGCTTATGTAATAAAAGTTAGGCTTCATTAACTAGCAAAGTTCACATAGAAAACTGGCATCTACTTAAATAATTACTGTCTTTACAACGTTTTCAGGCGTTTCATAAATTCCTTTCTACATCAATTTTTTTGTGTTGTTGTTTGTGTCCTGTATCTTCTCTTTTACACGAGTTATTCCCATCTTTTTTATATTGTTTATGGTTTGGTTTTCCCATCGTGATTTAGGCCTTCCTCGCTGTCCGTTGTTGGGTGGGTTCCATTTCACTATTTTCTTTATTACCGTCTCATTTGGTTTTCTATCTATGTGTACGTACCATTTCATCCTCTTAGCTTTAATTACTTTTGTTATGGTCGCATGCAATATTTCATCAATTTCTTTATTCGTAAGTCGTTTGTATTCTCCATTTATTTTTCTTTGTCCCATAATTTTTCGTATTATTTTTCTTTCGAAAATCTTCATCTTCTCTTCGTCTTGATTAGTTAGACAGATGGTGTCTTCTGCGTACGTTACTATGGGAGCTTATCGCTGATTTATATATTATTAGCTTCGTATTTTTGCTTATCTTTCTACTTTTCACGATCTCTTTGTAATTACGGAATGCATTATGTCCAGATTTTATCCTTTGCGCGACTTCTATACCTCTTATCATTTTTATTATTTATTATTACTCCTAAGTATCTACAATTTTGTACTACCTCATACTTATGCTTCCCTATTTTGATCTCTTTTTCTTTTTCTATTTGTTTTTGCTGCTTTATCCATCTTGTCTATAATCTCTTCTAAATTTTTGTATCTCTGGCTATTACTGCTAGATCATCAGCATTATTTGTACCATTTTGTGTGTAATCCAGCCCTGTATTTCACATTCGTTTATTATTTCTTCTATAGTTATAGTCCGTGGTCCCCTTGCTTCACTCTACTGCTGACCAAAATTTTTAATTTAATACCACCATGTTGTACGAAGCTAAAAGTTTATAATCACAAAACTTCACATATTACACACATTAAATAATCAATAATATAAATAGACTTTTTAAAATATTGAAAACGCCTTAAACTGATTTTTCGTCAATAAATCCACTTTTGAATTTTATTACTTTTTAGTCTTGGCATTCGAGCAATTAATTTATGAATTGTGTTTTGTGAAATATTGATCCAGCTTTTGTTTAAAGCCTCCCACATATCTTTCTGAGAAGAAGGACACCGACCACTAACATTTCTATCTAGTTCTTCCCACAAAAGTTCGATCGGATTAAGATGGGGACTCTGAAGTGGCCATACCATCTTCTTTAATGCACCTTCCGACTCTTTCCGTTCTAAATAACCTCTGTACAATTTAGAACTATGCTTCGGATCATTGTCTTGTTTAAAAACGAATCCATTGCCAATTAATATCAGTCCAGAACGAATGGCGTTTTCGTCTAAGATCAGTTTATACTGTTTTTTTATAATTCCTTTGATTTGTACCAAATTGTAAGTTCCCTTGCTTCAAAAAAAAAACCCAGACCATAACAGAACAGCCGTCGTGCTTGACAGTTAAACCCTTCTTTTTGAACCAAATATTTCGTCAGTACAGAGAACTTTTTTAAAATCTTCCACTGTCCAATAATGATGAGTAAAAGACCACTGCATCCGTTTTTTCTTGTTTTGTAGCCTTAATAGAGGTTTTCTGAGGGCTACGCGACCAAACAAGTTAGCATCCCTCAATCGTCTTTTTACTGTAGTTAGTGATACAGCTTTAGATAGAGATACGTTTACTTGGGCGCGTATTTCTGACACTGTTAGGCATCTATTTCGTCTGCTGGTAACAACAATAAAATTTTCCTCACTAGAAGTGGTAACTCTGGGCCTTTCTGAACGAGGACGATTTCGATTATTACTAGTCTGCGATAATTTAAGTTGTAAAGCAATAACACGTTCAGTTCACAGTTCACAGTTCACGCACTTTTCCCATTTTTAAGATTTGTTTACTGTACGAACAAAATGAGACTAAGTATTAAAAAATCATTTGAGTCGGTGTTAAATAAAAGCAAAAGAGTTTATATGGGGGGGTCATAAATATAAAGAAAAAATATACGATGACCCTACTTTATTGGATGTTGTTCGGCGCGCTTGTCGATGACAAGGGGGTACTAAACAGAGTCATTTTCCATGCAAATTGAGGTACACTTTTCTGAAAAACTACTAAATCGATTTTTGTAAAATTTTGGACACGTTTTCTTTACATAGTTTTAAAACTGCACAGCAGGTAGAATTTAATTTAAAGAAATAGTAAATTTTTTAATGACTTCGAAAGTTTGAAAATTTTATTGTTTTATTAAAACTAAAGTAAAAAAAGAAACCAACTGGATTTTTAAAATTCGCTGTGCTGCATTTGTTAATAGCGTCCCCGTAAATAAGATTAAAAAAAACATATTTAATTACCTGTCATAGTTTTGAAGAAAAGTGTACCGAAATAGAAAAAATACAACTTTTCAGGAGAAGCAAGAAACAAAAAAGTTTTGTTTTTTTATCTTTAGTAGTCGTTTTTGCTTTTCAAAGTTCTTGTTGCTGTTCGTATATTGTAGTGTTATTGTTTTACTTGTGTTTATCGCAGAGATTTTATTTTACTCGTTTCAAATATGCCAAGAACGGGTCCGGTTTTCAAGAAGAGGAAAAGGCGGTTTTCAGGTACAAGGCCTGCAGAAATGATATCGAATGCAACTTGTTCAGTAAATGTGAAGTCACCACAACCTTGCTCAACAACACAAACTCCTGTTTCTTTAGATTCTAAAATAAAACCTCAATTGCCCGAGTATTCGAAGTATGAAAGCAATGATGTTTTCGATATTGTTTGTATCAGAGCGTTGAGTGCAGCGGTGAATTCTTTTGCTTCGTGCAAAAAATGCAATGGCAGATTAGTCTAAACATTCTTGCTCGGAATGGTCTAGCATTATCGGTTAATGGAAACATATCTCGTTGCCGTATTTTTTATTTATTAGGCATTGAAGCGACAATTTTTGTGTAACGAGTAGCTAGAAGAGTCCTTCCAAGTTTACACTTAAATTTAAGTAACTTCTAAACCTTGTAGAGACATAGGATTTTTTGCATTCTTTGCAGAATATAGTGTAGATTAAAAAACAAAAATAAAAAAAATGATGACTTTTGTATTTTTTCATTAAGTCCCCCCTTCCATAGAACATGCAGGGGTGCAAAAGTTTGTTTTATTATTAACAATTATAGCGTATTTAAAGATAACATAAGTTTTTTACAAGTGGTCTTAAACTTTTGGCCGGCAGTGTATATCTCGTAATGTTTTTGTTTCTTGGTTTTTATCCACATTATTCTTGCTTTTCTCTTTCTTTCTATTAGTTTTTCACAATCTCTGCCTAACCATGTTTTTCTATTTTTAACTCTTCGTGTTTCTATTACATGCTACTTTAACGATAATTATTTTAAGTACGCTCCATTCTTCGTCTAAGTTTTTTTTTATGTTTTCTTCTTCTAGGGATTTCTTTATCTCGGTCTTATATCTCTTCTTTCCTTCTTCTTTTTCCAAAATTTTTGTCGCACTTTTTTTGTCTGCTGCTAATGTTTTTCTTTGACCATTCTTGATTTCACTTCTGCTATTACTAGGTTATGATCAATTTCTACACTTTTCCTCTGTATGATCTGACGTCGTTTATCATTTTCTTTCTCTTCTTTTTAATTAGAATATGATTTATTTGATTTTCTTTGTTTTTAGCAGGTGTATTCTATGCGATTTTATGTACTTTTTTTATGTTTAAATTTGGTGCTTACAATATACATGCCTATTTGTATTGCCAGGTGATATAGATTTATTCCATTGTCTGATGTTGTTTTATGGATAGTTTCCTTTCCTGCCACACTTTTTATAAAATCTTCTCTACCTATTTTTGCCTTAAAATCTTCTACTACCATTAATGTGTCGTGTTTGCGTATCTTTTCGCATGTTTCTTTCAGTTTGTCGTAGAAAGCTTCTTTTTCTTCCCTTGCTGCTCCTTCTGTTAGTGCGTAAACGTTTACTATGGATACGTTTGCGATTGTGTTTTTGATTCTAATGTATGATATTCTTCCATCTATTCTTCTAAATTAAAGTCTTTTCTCATGTTTTTATTCTAACATAAATGCCGGCCCATGGTGCTCTTGTTTTTCATTTCCACCATATAATATTGTGCAATTTGCTTTATCGATTCTTTCTTTGCCTCCTCATCTTGTTTCTTGTAGTGCCATTATATTAATTTTGTACCGTTCCATTTTTTTCCCAATCTTTTCTATTTTACCTGTTTCTAATAATGTTCTAATGTTGCATGTTCCTAGTCTTATCTTGTATCGTTCTCTATTATTTTTATTCCTTTCTTTTCTACTTGCATTGTTTATCATTTTTTTGCATCTGTCGGTTTGCTTGTTTATTTTTATAATTAGTTATTTGTGTTTCGTGTAAATCATGTCGTCATTACTCTGAACTTTATCTAAACTAAAACTAGTGGGTTTTTCGGGCGGTCCAAGTTATTCTTTTAGATTTTTTTCGAGCGTATCACCTTCTGGGGATTTTTCATCCACCGTCCTTTTTGTTTGGGTTTTTCACATGTGATCCCGCTTCCGTTTTCAATTTCCTCTCCGATCTCTATTTCTTCTACCCTATATACTTCGATATTAATTACCAACTTATCGTATTTTAATTGAGCTTTATTTCTTTTACTTTCAGCTTCTTTTAAATGCGGTACTAATCTTCTTCTTTCTTCCATGACTTCCTCATCAATCCATATATCAGTGTCTTTTAGCGTTTTATTATTTTTTTAAATTTTCGTTTTTTGAGCATTTCAGACTTTGTATGTTAAAAAATTGTACCATGTTGAGCCTGAGGTCGTGTTTACTTAAAACTGCTTGAATCAGATTTTGTAAACTACGATGATGTTGGCGACATAAAAATATTTCTTCATTTATAAGGTGTTTTACTTTTTAGCAGAATTTGATTTTGTTCATTGGCAAGCTTGCAAAGAAAAACAATGTTATGTGAGATTAGTGTCCAGGTCACTCGGCAAGAATAAAAACCGGAATCGAAAGCAACTAAAAACGATACCGTAAAGTAAACATAGCTACCCAACTCAATTATTATGTCATAAGTAAGAATCTTTATTGTTTTTGAATATTGTCAGATAGTGTTTAGCATTTTGTGGTATTCTTTTCCGTGTATTTGGCATATCCACCTGAATTAAGAAGAGTTATTTGCAGTATTGAAATTGTTAAACATTACAATGTATTTTTATAGTGTTTTAATGTTTATATCACAAATCACGAAATTATATACAAGTAATAAAATGGTTTTGTAAAAAATTCGTGTTTCTAAATACTGTTTTATACACGCACATTGATAATAACTCAGATAAAGTGTACTTTTAGCTTATGTATTTATAAGGTTTATATAAAACATAAAAAGCGGAAGAAAATACAAACATAATAAATCCTGAGATATTCATAAGTAACTTGTAGCTACATTCGTGCGTAGGTTTTAAGCTGCACACGTGTTAAAGCACACGAACAAGTTACGCACGAGAAATTGATCTCCTGTTTAAGCCTCGTTCTTCTGCTATTTACATTTGAATTTTTTGAATACCTCAGACGTAATAATAAAAGACTTAAAGTTATTCAGAAACACAAAGAAAATAATTTATTGTAGTGACAATCAAATTTTAACCACGTTAAAGGAAATAGTACAATCAAATACAAACATTAGTATTTATTTTAAGAAACGTAACATATGGAAAGATTCTCAGAATAATAAGAGAAAAATTTAACAACACAGTAAAATTAAATATCATTAATAAATGTTTAGAAAACAGAACGAGCAGGCTAAATTCATATATACAGAAACATACCGGAATTAACGAACTCACAATTTACTAAAATAATTATATTATCGGCCAAATATAGAGGCAAAAGTAACAAAATACATGAACAATTGCAAAATATGTAATTTATCTGAGATAGAACGCAAAACACAAAAATTAGCAGCGGTACTAACTGCAACCCATTTTAAGCAGGACGTTTGGGCTCCAGCGGTTGGTCGCCGGCGATTGGGCGACGGCGTTTGTGCGCCAGGCGTTTGGGCGCCGGGCGTTTCGGCGTCGGGCGTTTAGGCGCCGGGCGTTTCGGCGCCGTAATTATTTTATGCAAGAAAATTTTAACAACGCACTTTCAAAACGCTACTTTACATTACCCTTTATGTTATTGAATATTTAAAGTAAATTTTGTAATATTGGTATTTTCTTAATTTTTACATTAATCTAGTAAATATTTTAATTATTGTCTTCTCCTGTGACCAGAAAGCAATTAAAAAGATTAGTGTAAATCCTGATAATTGGAATCATTAGGTACCCATTATTATTTGCAAAGCTCTTGTCGTGTGCTCAGAAAGCAATTAAGAAGAAGTGTAATTAGAAAATTTTAGTAAACTTACTCTTCCACATCAGTCTCTTCAGTTGTCTGCAGATATTTGTTGCCATAATTTTGTTTGTCCAAGTCTACATTTAATTAAGGAAGATAGTCAAAGTAAGCGGAACAAAAAAAGGTGTCCTATAATGGTTGCATGTACGTTTTTGACAAGGCAAGCAAAGATGAAACAAAAAAATTTTGGAGATGTGAGCGAAAAGCGGACAAGTGCCTAGGTCGTGTCCATACAACAGTGGATGACGAATATTTGTGCTCCACGGGTAACCACAATCATGGTAGTGATGCGGCATGCGTAAGTGTTTCTAAAATAAAAGTTGATATTAAAAGACGTGTCGAACAAACCATGGAGACTGCTGCCGAAATACTTAACCATTCCCTGGAGGGCACTGGGCTTGCAGTTCAAAGGCATTTGTCTAACAAGGATGCTATTAGAAGATTGTGTCAGCGGACGCGAAACCGTATTGCTGCTGCACCCTCAACTCTGATAAATCTGGAAACCTTAGTAATTCCGGAAGCGTACAGACTATACGAATGTGCTCCTGGACAATCCGAGATGTTCTTATTGAAGGATACCGGATCAGAGCAGCCGGACCCATTTAGAATATTAATATTTGGGAGGGAAGATAACGCACGATGGAGCCAGCACATGAAACAATTTTTTATGGATGGAACATTTCGGCAAACACCTCCGTTATTCCACCAAATTTACGGTATTTTGGCAAACAGTAGTGTATTCGTATTTCCAGTTTTGTATGCGTTATTGAAAAATAAGTAACGGCAAACGTACGATCGACTATTTTCAATTATAAAAGAAAAGTGGCCGCAATTCCAAACTTAAACTGAATCGTTGGATGACGAAATAGCCGTAATTGGATTAGTTGCTGAAGCATTTCCAACGGCACGATTACTAAGCTGCCTGTTTCATCTTGTTCAAAATTTTAAGAAACAAATAGCCAGTCATGGGCTGACGGTACAATATAATACCGATCCCGAATTTGCTCTTTCTGCACGGATGATAGTTGCATTAGCCTTTACTCCTCTAGATCACATTGATGACGCAATTGAAGAGCTTTCTGCACAATTACCGAACGAATTGCAACCAATTTTAAACTGGTTCAAAGATAACTACGTTGGAAGGCGAAATAGAAACCACACTCGCAGGAAGGCCTTATTTTCGCTAAATATTTGGAACGTGTACCAAAGAGTGCGTAATAATGAAGATCGTACCAATAATTTTGCGGAGGCTGCTCATCGTAGTTTACAGTGCCAATTAGGTATGGACCATTCGTCGCTGTGGAAATTTATCGATGGCCTGCAAAACGCCCAGAAAGGACGCGACGCATTGTTTGTGGCCAAGCACCTCCTCATACAAGGCCAAAATACCAAGCTGCGGATAACAGAATTACCACAATTGTTCAAGACTTTGAGAACCGAACAATTATTGAGTATCTCAGAGGCATTTCTCATAACTTTTTAATGGAGTGAAAGTACAATTACATGATTTTTTTGTTAGCCAACGCAGTACATACATCTAATTTAATTTTTGATTTTGTAAGTGTAACATGTCACACGTTTAGTTTTGTTTATTTTTTATAGTGCATGTTAATACATTTTTTTTATCGTTATTTATTTTATTGTATTATTTATTTAATATCTACTCAGTATAATGAATTGAGGTATCTAAAATTTTTAATGGACTGATTGTACGTACATACATGTTAATCAACGTAGTATATACATCAAATTTTGATCTGGCCCGTGTCAAAAAATGTTGCCCAAAAACATAAGAATCCCATTTCACTTTCACTCCATTCAACTTTTTTCTAGCGCCGAAACGCCTGGCGCCCAAACGGCCGGCGCCGAAACGCCTGGCGCCCAAACGCCGTCGCCCAAATGTCGCGTACCGCGCTCCAAGCGCTTTTGGATCAATAAAACGCGCTTGAATTTAGACCTTTGTAATCCTCTTACTTGTTGAGAATAATTTATTTTTGAGGTTCTAGAAAGCATATAAAAAGTTTGTATAATAGCCTGAAGATGTCATAATAGTACAATAACTCATGATACAAGAAACCAAGTAGAAAAATTGTCTTTGATTTTGCAGGAAATCTTGCTGTATGCATCTGCAACGATGGAATAAGTAGTATCATGCAAATTATGGCGGTTTAAGGCATGACCATAGAACTGAATTGTTATAACTTCTGCGTCGAAACCGACGACCACCGCATCGAATTATCTGACAATCAGGCAGAAAGGATAAAGAAAAAGAAAATATCAATTTGGAAGGCCAATTATATGGTGCAAGCATTGCAAATTAAATTTTTCTGCTATATAATGTTCCTCAAAACTTTGAATGCGTTTTATTAAAAACTGCATTTCTCATATTAGGCGAAATGATAACTTTTAGAAATCTTTATCGATTTTCTTAAATTTTTAAGCGAGCATTTTTAGATACATTATCTAGTGGATAGCTTATGGATTTTGCAATAAATTATAAACTTTCAAGAAAACGGTATTTTCAAATTTCCGTACGCTATCTAGTAGCTTTTGACGTATATTGCTTAAAAAATTTTTTGTTTTAAGTTGAAATCTGCGGGGGCAATCGTTTGGTCAGTTTAAGCCTTCGCATGAAAGGTTGCTTGCAATCGTGACTACTGAAACCGTCATAATGACTATTAAGAAACATTTTTTCTTACACTTAAATGCGTGTTAATAAGAACTTTAACTGAACTTTCCAATGCTTTTATTATACTAAAATTCCAAAATTAGCCTTTTTTCTGGGACCTGGAGTGACCTTACTCCTTAACAAGCACCGTTATTCAAAAAAACCAAAACAACGTTGTAAATTTATAAAACAAACCTACTATAATACATTAAATCAAATAAAAACCTTTATTAATAATACCAATAGTACGGTCTAGGACGTTTTAACGTAAGACGTTTGGACGTAAGACGTTTGAACGCAGAGACGTTTAAACGCAAAATATAAAGATATTAATTAAAATCGTTGAAGTTGACAACAGAAATTGCAATAATACTAAGATACTATATGTAATCATTCATTATTTTAACAATGTAAAATAGTTTAATATAATTTTTGTTCAAGCAGTTGAAAATTTATTTTGTAGAAGAACCTTAAATATGTTTTTAAAAAATATATAAAAACAACTGATTGAATCAGTTGCATAACTATGAAATTAAAATACAACATGTATCAATTTAAAGTAACAAAAAATAAGAAGTTCGCGTAATAAATAAAACCAATAATTTATTAAAACTTAAGGCAAAAAGTGAAAAAAGGGACGTAAAGAAAACAGAAATACGTTTAATTACAATTAAAAAAAACTAAGACAATCGTTATATCGATTTGAAGATTTTGATAATACATTGAGAGCAATGTGACATAAAATTAATTGATCAAACTGCAGATAAAAAGCAAAGTCCATCAATTCTTTGTAAAAATGGTGTAAAAAATTGTATAATAAAAAAAAGTAGTAATTAAACATTGAAAGCTGACCTTTACCAAAAACGATAATAATTTTCTCTGTGTTTTTTTCACTAATTATTTTAAGATTCTTATAAATGCACTCTGATTAATTTGTCAAGAAAAAACTAGAATCGATGAATTCTGTTCTCTTCACATTTCTTTTTTCAATCTTCTAGTCAATAAAATTACTTCTATTATTTATAATTAAAAAAAAATTTCACTTTATTAAAAGTTCTATAAACTAAATTTCAATTAACGTAATTTAAGAAATTGTAGTCGATACCTTTTTGGTTTTTGTTTTAATTTTTTTTCCTTAAAAACTATTTTAGTCGATGAAACTAATTCTGTTTTCTTTAATATTTATTTAAAGTTTTGCTAAAATAAACTTTAATCTATTTTTTAAGAAAAGCTTATCAATTGATGGAATTTAAATTTTTTTCAATTAAATTTGTTTTTCTTTTTCAAAAATCAATTTTTATTTTAAATTTTAAAACGTTTTAAATATTGGCATTCGCGTTCAAACGTCCCTGGCTTCAAACGTTTCTGCATTCAAACGTCTTTACGTACAAAAGTCTTGCGTTCATAAGTCAACAAACAAAATCAAAATAAAATGAAACATATAACAAAGGTACAAATAAAACAAAATAGCATTTTTTTCACTTTAGGCACAATCCTCGACGTCATTCTCGTACTCTAAAGCTAAATCTAGAGAATCTGCAGTTTCAGAGATATTTTTCCAAAATACCTGTCTATTTTGTGGCATTAACTTCACAAGGTTTGAAATAATAATGAAACGTTCGCAACTTCGAGAGCCTTCGCGAAGTTTTCTAGAACGTTCACCGACGGATGTGGAACATACGGGAACGTTTTGCCAAAATGTATAAATACTGTGCAAACAAATCCGTGGTCAGTTATTTCCGTAATGCGAAGACGGCAGTGTTCAGAAGATTGTTACGGTGAAAATAAATAAGTCATTAACGCGTGTGCGATAAGGATACGGAGTACGTGATAGTGCGATATAAATTATAGTGTAAGTGTTTTTATTAAATATCTTTAGATTTAATTAGTTCGGTTAGTTTAAACGTGTATATATTTTTAGTATAAATAAATAAATTAATTTTAATAATAAAATTCGTTACAATAATTTCCTTCTTTTCTTTTTGAATGCTACGTGACTTTTCAATTAATGCGGGCTTTACCTTTATATTAAATCTTGTTTGAAAAAAATCTAGTTCGGTATATTCGGTTTGGGGAAAATCTGTCTTGTATTTAATTGTTCTTGAATTTTTGCTGAACACAACTTTGACAAGCTCCGATAGCAAAAAATTTGTAGATTGTCATTTGCTTTTCGTGACTGTCTTTTTTTAGTCCAATTTCGAAATTCCGTTACATCCACAACTTCTAAATTTTTTTATGGAAAACTTTATCGCATTTTTTAAATCATCAAAATCATACACATCAATAATTTTTGAGAGGTGGCGTTTAATATTCCCATGAATGAAATCTGCTGACAAATGAGTATGACCTTTTGTGAGATAATTTATAACTATAGTTTCGGGGCCATCTGGTTGATTAACAGCAATTACTAATGCGGTGTACAAAAACCAATTTTTGTTTTTGGGTGGTACAATTGTCCGCCCAAAATATAAAATTGGGAACGGATCACCGTGAGTATGCTATCTCTGATGCTTTGGGCACTACGATTAGCTGTTGCTTCATGCCAAACAGTACAGTAGTTTTTAAATTTTGAATTTTTTCTCAACGTAGCAAATGACTCGTTGAAGGTCACTA
Organism: Aquatica leii; assembly: GCA_035610365.1. NCBI lineage: Eukaryota > Metazoa > Arthropoda > Insecta > Coleoptera > Lampyridae > Aquatica > Aquatica leii. The sequence continues at coordinate 33,731,893 of CM069439.1, forward strand.
AGCGGCTCCTAAAGAATAAATCTTTAACGCCAGGCATGGATAACAATATTTTTTGCAAATCCATATAATATATCCTTACGGATTCATGATCCAGAAGCTTTTATTGAAGTTTGTATTTCTCTGTGGCTTTTTCAGATTTCTGTTTGTGAGAATTCCAATTTTGCGTTGCCGTTTTTAAAATATTGTTATCAGAGAAATAATAATATCTTTTAACCTTTTTCGATATATTTCTTTGCCACATTTTTGTGCAGGGTGCTTTAAATTAAAATCATCTACCATTGTTATAACAGATAGGTCACGAGGTAAATATCTTATATTAGAAGCATTGTATTTTCTATAATAGCTCACACAAGGTTTATATGATTCTATATGAGTTCCATATTCCATATTGATCGCAATTACCTTTACAGAATTAGCATCATAATACAATTATCACTATGTTTTCTCATTTCATGTTTCCAGGATGCCCTGTTGTTACACGCGCAAGACCCAAAAAGCGGAATGGATTCAAGAGAATCTAGAACATGCTATTGCTGCTGCACAATCAGGTACACAAATCCGTTCTGCAGCTAGAAGGTTTGGCATACCTTATGGCTCTTTACAAACGAGATTGCGACAAACAGAAAATAATACAGCAAAGCTAAGAATGGGATGAAAATCAATATCTTCTGATGAAAAAAAGGAGGAAATTGCTGACCATCTAAAGATGTTAGCAAAACTTTTTTATGGGTTAACTCCTGGAGAATTGCGTCAGGCAGCATTTCAATACGCAGAAAAAAATAAAATTAAACACAACTTCAACAGAACAATGCTCTCAAATTTCGGGAAAAGATTTTTTTATGTGTAGAAATCCTACCATTAGTAAACGCAAACCTGAAGGCACTAGTCTTATTAGAGTGACTGCATTTAATAGGTTACAGGTAGGCCTTTTTTTGAACGCCTTAAAACATTAATGGAAAAATGGAAATTTGAATCCGGGAAAATTTTTAATGTTGACGAGACCGGAATCTCCAATGTGCAGCAACCTAAAAATATATTAGCAAGCAGAGACCAAAAAAGAATTGCTGCAGTAACAAGTACAAAAAGGTCACTGTCACCGAAATTTGTGGTATGTCAGCATTAGGGAGATATATCTCTCTTATGTTCGTTTTACCTAGGCAGCGAATGTTATCAGATTTGCAGAAGGACGGTTCAGCAGATGCTATTTACGGCGTCTTAAAGAATGGTTAGAGTAATAAAACCCTCTTTCTAAGATGGCTTCAACATTTTACCAGCCAAGTGAAGCCTACTGCCGAAGAACCAGTTTTGCTGATTCTTGACAATTACTGTAGCCATATCTCAATTCATATATATGATTATTGCAAAACTAATGGCATCATAATGTTATCAATTTCTCCTCATACGTCCCACAAGGTCCAACCTTTAGACATAACATTTTTTGAGCATTAAAAAAATTTCTTAAATCTAATAAATTTCAAGAAATTACCCACTATGACCTGGCATTATTATTTAATCGGGCCTACTCCAATCTGGCAACAATTGAAAAGGCTGTTTCGGGATTTAAGGTAATAGGTATCCATACAATAAAACCTGGTGTGTTTGGTGAAGAAAACTTCCTTCCAGCTGATGCGTTGCTAGAACAGGAACAAGAAAATCCTAACAAAAATAATATTAATGACATTCATTTTAATGCAGCAGCGTCACCCATACCAGATCCGGACTTAGCAGTACCTTCAACGTCGACCTCATTTCAAGATATCTTTCCACTTCCAACACCGTCAACGTCCAAAAATTCCACAAATATTCTTGGACAAAAACAGCATTCTGAAATTCTAACTGCAACTCCCATGAAACAAGTATTAGTTGATAAAGAAGAGAGAAAAACAAAAAAACAATCCAAAAGAATTGCGAAAGAAGCTACAAAGAAGACAAAGTCAATTTGTTGATGATGATAGCCTTGATGACATGTTAAATAATGATGATGCACCATGCTTAGTGTCTGAAGAATATGGCAAAACTGAAACATGGTACCGATGCAGAAGTTGCGGCCGTTGGGTTCATCGCGAGTGTAGCGGTGCTAACTCACCACACCTACTGCTGCTTATTGAGAGCAATGTGACATAAAATTAATTGATCAAACTGCAGATAAAAAGCAAAGTCCATCAATTCTTTGTAAAAATGGTGTAAAAAATTGTATAATAAAAAAAAGTAGTAATTAAACATTGAAAGCTGACCTTTACCAAAAACGATAATAATTTTCTCTGTGTTTTTTTCACTAATTATTTTAAGATTCTTATAAATGCACTCTGATTAATTTGTCAAGAAAAAACTAGAATCGATGAATTCTGTTCTCTTCACATTTCTTTTTTCAATCTTCTAGTCAATAAAATTACTTCTATTATTTATAATTAAAAAAAAATTTCACTTTATTAAAAGTTCTATAAACTAAATTTCAATTAACGTAATTTAAGAAATTGTAGTCGATACCTTTTTGGTTTTTGTTTTAATTTTTTTTCCTTAAAAACTATTTTAGTCGATGAAACTAATTCTGTTTTCTTTAATATTTATTTAAAGTTTTGCTAAAATAAACTTTAATCTATTTTTTAAGAAAAGCTTATCAATTGATGGAATTTAAATTTTTTTCAATTAAATTTGTTTTTCTTTTTCAAAAATCAATTTTTATTTTAAATTTTAAAACGTTTTAAATATTGGCATTCGCGTTCAAACGTCCCTGGCTTCAAACGTTTCTGCATTCAAACGTCTTTACGTACAAAAGTCTTGCGTTCATAAGTCAACAAACAAAATCAAAATAAAATGAAACATATAACAAAGGTACAAATAAAACAAAATAGCATTTTTTTCACTTTAGGCACAATCCTCGACGTCATTCTCGTACTCTAAAGCTAAATCTAGAGAATCTGCAGTTTCAGAGATATTTTTCCAAAATACCTGTCTATTTTGTGGCATTAACTTCACAAGGTTTGAAATAATAATGAAACGTTCGCAACTTCGAGAGCCTTCGCGAAGTTTTCTAGAACGTTCACCGACGGATGTGGAACATACGGGAACGTTTTGCCAAAATGTATAAATACTGTGCAAACAAATCCGTGGTCAGTTATTTCCGTAATGCGAAGACGGCAGTGTTCAGAAGATTGTTACGGTGAAAATAAATAAGTCATTAACGCGTGTGCGATAAGGATACGGAGTACGTGATAGTGCGATATAAATTATAGTGTAAGTGTTTTTATTAAATATCTTTAGATTTAATTAGTTCGGTTAGTTTAAACGTGTATATATTTTTAGTATAAATAAATAAATTAATTTTAATAATAAAATTCGTTACAATAATTTCCTTCTTTTCTTTTTGAATGCTACGTGACTTTTCAATTAATGCGGGCTTTACCTTTATATTAAATCTTGTTTGAAAAAAATCTAGTTCGGTATATTCGGTTTGGGGAAAATCTGTCTTGTATTTAATTGTTCTTGAATTTTTGCTGAACACAACTTTGACAAGCTCCGATAGCAAAAAAATTTGTAGATTGTCATTTGCTTTTCGTGACTGTCTTTTTTTAGTCCAATTTCGAAATTCCGTTACATCCACAACTTCTAAATTTTTTTATGGAAAACTTTATCGCATTTTTTAAATCATCAAAATCATACACATCAATAATTTTTGAGAGGTGGCGTTTAATATTCCCATGAATGAAATCTGCTGACAAATGAGTATGACCTTTTGTGAGATAATTTATAACTATAGTTTCGGGGCCATCTGGTTGATTAACAGCAATTACTAATGCGGTGTACAAAAACCAATTTTTGTTTTTGGGTGGTACAATTGTCCGCCCAAAATATAAAATTGGGAACGGATCACCGTGAGTATGCTATCTCTGATGCTTTGGGCACTACGATTAGCTGTTGCTTCATGCCAAACAGTACAGTAGTTTTTAAATTTTGAATTTTTTTCTCAACGTAGCAAATGACTCGTTGAAGGTCACTAAGCGGCTCCTAAAGAATAAATCTTTAACGCCAGGCATGGATAACAATATTTTTTGCAAATCCATATAATATATCCTTACGGATTCATGATCCAGAAGCTTTTATTGAAGTTTGTATTTCTCTGTGGCTTTTTCAGATTTCTGTTTGTGAGAATTCCAATTTTGCGTTGCCGTTTTTAAAATATTGTTATCAGAGAAATAATAATATCTTTTAACCTTTTTCGATATATTTCTTTGCCACATTTTTGTGCAGGGTGCTTTAAATTAAAATCATCTACCATTGTTATAACAGATAGGTCACGAGGTAAATATCTTATATTAGAAGCATTGTATTTTCTATAATAGCTCACACAAGGTTTATATGATTCTATATGAGTTCCATATTCCATATTGATCGCAATTACCTTTACAGAATTAGCATCATAATACAATTATCACTATGTTTTCTCATTTCATGTTTCCAGGATGCCCTGTTGTTACACGCGCAAGACCCAAAAAGCGGAATGGATTCAAGAGAATCTAGAACATGCTATTGCTGCTGCACAATCAGGTACACAAATCCGTTCTGCAGCTAGAAGGTTTGGCATACCTTATGGCTCTTCACAAACGAGATTGCGAGATTACAGAAAATAATACAACAAAGCCAAGAATGGCACAAAAATCAATATTTTCTGATGAACAGGAGGAGGAAATGGCTGACCATCTAAAGATGTTAGCAAAACTGTTTTATGGGTTAACTCCTAGAGAATTGCGTCAAGCAGCATTTCAATACGCAAAAAAAAATAAAATCAAACACAACTTCAACAGAACCTCTCAGATTGTGAAGAGATTGGTATTACAGCTTTATGACTATAAATCCTACCATTAGTAAACGCAAACCGGAAGGCACTAGTCTTGATGGAGTGACTGCTTTGAATAGGTTGGAGGTGGGCTTTTTTTTTGAACGCCTTAAAACATTAATAGAAAAATGGAAATTTGAACCCTTAAGAATTTTTAATGTAAACGAGACCGAAATCTCCAATGTGCAGCAACCTGAAAATATATTAGCAAGCAGAGACCAAAAAAGAATTGCTGCAGTAACAAGTACAAAAAGGTCACTGTCACCGAAATTTGTGGTATGTCAGCATTAGGGAGATATATCTCTCTTATGTTCGTTTTACCTAGGCAGCGAATGTTATCAGATTTGCAGAAGGACGGTTCAGCAGATGCTATTTACGGCGTCTTAAAGAATGGTTAGAGTAATAAAACCCTCTTTCTAAGATGGCTTCAACATTTTACCAGCCAAGTGAAGCCTACTGCCGAAGAACCAGTTTTGCTGATTCTTGACAATTACTGTAGCCATATCTCAATTCATATATATGATTATTGCAAAACTAATGGCATCATAATGTTATCAATTTCTCCTCATACGTCCCACAAGGTCCAACCTTTAGACATAACATTTTTTGAGCATTAAAAAAATTTCTTAGATCTAATAATTTTCAAAAAATTACCCACTATGACCCGGCATTGTTATTTAACCGGGCCTACTCCAATGTGGCAACAATTGAAAAGCCTGTTTCGGGATTTAAGGTAACAGGTATCCATCCAATAAAACCTGGTGTGTTTGGTGAAGAAGACTTCCTTCCAGCTGATGCGTTGATGGAACAGGAACAAGAAAATCCTAACAAAAATAAAATTAATGACATTCATTTGAATGCAGCAGCGTCACTCATACCAGATGAGGACCCAGAAGTACCTTCAACGTCGACCTCATTTCAAAATATTTCTCCACTCCCAACACCGTCAACATCCAAAAACCGTAAAGATTCTTGGACGAAAACAGCATTCTGAAATTCTAACTGCAACTCCCATGAAACAATTATTAATTGATAAAGAAAAGAGAAAAACAAAAAGACAATCGAAAGGAACTACGAAAGAAGCTACAAAGAAGACAAAGTCAATTTGTTGATGATGATAGCCTTGATGACATGTTAAATAATGATGATGCACCATGCTTAGTGTCTGAAGAATATGGCAAAACTGAAACATGGTACCGATGCAGAAGTTGCGGCCGTTGGGTTCATCGCGAGTGTAGCGGTGCTAACTCACCACACCTACTGCTGTGACTTCTGCTCATCGCTTAAACTGAATGTTCGACGTTTAAATTTTAATTTTTGATAATATGCTTATTTTGGTTTCGTATACCTATTCATAAAAAAATATTTCAAGTAAATTTATACTGAGATTGTAACTACCTACACCATGGTCGTAATTACCCCGCATATGCGTGTAATCCCAACCAAAGGCATATATAAAGTTTAAATTTTTTTCTTTAAAGATTAAACCTTTTAATGTGGTTTATAGACGAATATAGAAAGAAAACATATTTACGAATTAAATGCACGTCACGGAAACGTAAAGGTAAAGAAGATTTTGAAATTACGGACAATTTTGCTTAGATGGTCGTCATTCCCCCACGCTCCCCTATTCATAGGTAAAACCGTTTTTTCAGTTTTTTGTTTGTCACTTCTAATACGTTTCTCATTATGGCGTCGTCTTCTGTACCTTGGAGCAAGCTCCACATTATACGTCAAACAACACACATAAGCATGGCTATTTTCAAACTTTCAATAATATCCCTATTAATTTCCATTTTTAACAGTAAATACTAAATTCATACTAAATAAATAAAACAATAGTCTTGTGACTATTACTAGTGCAATGTGGATAGGTAGATATAGTTAGCATTCTTCTACGAAAGTTTTAAATCTCGGATCGTCCGGGCTAATTTCAGACGTATGCGCATATGAATCAGCTCTTCAAGTACACAGAGTTAATGCAATTTTGGTCAATATCATACTTAATGACAGTTACAATAAGTAAGATAAAAATTAAGAACCGCTGCGAGTCTGTTTGTTTGTTTGATCACGATCATATACACTCACACAAAGGTACCACACTTTTGTAAAGAAATCCGAAAATACAAGCTGAAAACTAGTCATTTTATACTGTACTACGTAATTTTACGCATCTTTTATGTGTACATTATTTCATCTTTATAATTTGTGCTATTTGTTCTAGGATATGTTTAAAAACCTTAATAAAAAAAATTAATGTGGTCACTACACGACTTTCGTATAAGGAATGATGAAGGAATAATAAATCCATTATGACTTTAATAACACGTTTCATTATATTTAAATTAATAATATAATTAAAAAAAACATAAACCGCATTGGGATTTGAACCTTCGTACGTCGCGTCGGTACGATATTACTGCAGTCGTGCGATTCATGTCACTATACCAAAGTGACATATTCAGATGTTTTTTACATCCGTATTTTAAATTAAGCTTTTTACCACGTGATACATTTTTGAAAATATTTTTGATATTTGTTATTAGATTTTGAAAATTATTACGCAAAATGTTCTCTGGTACACATTGCCATTTGTTCTGATACTGGAAATATTTTAAAAACACTTTGGGGACATATAAATCAAAATTTTCAAATTCCCTATGTTAATCTGTATACTTCAAAATTTCCAGGGCACACGGTATAATCAAATCAAAAAAATATAGAGAAAAATTGTTATTTTTTAACGTATCTTGCTTTCCCTTCAGGACATGGAATTTTTTTCTAAAAAAAAATCGTCGTTGGCAGGATTCGAACTTAGGATTATATATGGAATTCACGTTAAATTATAAATCAAATATCTAATAAACTGTTAATGTTAGAAAAAATTTGTATTTGAATAAATTGTTAGGAAGAATTAACTCTATAAGAAACTGTAAAAGTAATTCGAATAATTTACATACTTACAAAATTATATAAGAAAAACTGTTACAAATGGCGGATACACCTACTTCTGGTTTTTTTATCATACCCATCTTTTGATAGAACCGAGAGAATATGAAAAGCCAGCTCTATACCAAATTTCAAGTTACTAGGACTTTATGTTATTAAAGCCAGGAAAGCAACGTAATGATGTTAAATCATATAGACCAATCTCTCTCCTGCTCATAATCTCAAAACTCTTTGAAAAACTGCTGCTCAAGAGAATGAAGACAATAATAGAAAAAACAACTTGATCCCAGATTATCAATTCGGATTCAGGCAAAAGCACTTTACAATAAACCAGGTGCATAGAATAACTGACGTGATCAAACGTGCACTAGAAGAAAAGTAAGTTTGTTCAGCTAAACCAGATGCCAAATGCTCAAGATGCTGGGAAACCGGTCATACAGTCAATAACTGTCGGGGAACCAACAGAAGGCACTGCTGTTACAACTGTGTTAAAGAGGGCCACAACAAAAAGGAGTGTAAAGACAGCAAAGGATGCCTTTTGTGCAAAGTGCAAGACCATACACTGTGGACGTTGGCCTGCCCTAGATTCAGCAGAAAGGGCAAGAATGCCGATAAGACCGAACCGGGACAATCCGCTGCAGAAGGAACAGACCTGATTACTTCATAAATCATGGACAATAAGTTACGTATTATCCAAATCAACCTAGGCAGAAGAAAAGCGGTACACGATCTGCTACTAGCGACCGCCAGAGCTAACAATGTGGATCTAATGATGATCTCTGAGCCCAATATAAATAAATCCAGGGCTGACAACTGGCTAATGGATCCTAAGGACTTATCGGCCATCGCCATTCTGAATGGATCAATGATCATACAAAGATGCGAGACAATGAGGGGGGCAGTGGCAGTGAAGATTAACAACTCGTGGCTGTACTCGTGTTACATTTCGCCAAACGACACCCTCGACAACTTCCTCGAACTCCTCGAGGACATCAAGTGCTCACTTAAAACACACAACAAACCCGCCATAATATCCGGTGACTTCAATGCTAAATCGCCCGGGTGGGGAGAACACAGAGAGGACGAAAAAGGCCGAACTCTAATGGAGTGGCTAGAGTCACAGGAAATGTGCTAGTCTCCAAGATCAAGGGATGGAGGGTGATGCATGACGAGTTGCTAAGCGACCACAATTACATCACTTATGAAATAGCCGCAGATATGCCTCTCCATAACCACCGCCACTTCCTCCCATCAATGAATATTAATAGACTGAACAAAGAGAAACTCAGGAACACCTTCGACCGTCTCATACACCTATGCAAAGAAGTAACACCAGAAACCTTGACAGACATGATGATCCAATGCTGCGATGCCAGCATGCCCCGACGCAAAGAAAACAAGCACAATGCAACTGGGATCTACTGGTGGAACAACGACTTAGCAAATCTTAAAAGGGAATGCCAGCGCGCCAGAAGATCATCGGCGAGAGCCAATAAGAAAACCAACGGCCGATTACCCACAGAAAACCACCACTACAAGGAGTGTATATGCCGCCAAGCGAACGGCAACGAAAAGGTTGAGAAAAATACAGCCCGGTGCCTAACCCAACCAGCAGCAACTGCACACAATAGTTAAAGAGTTTTTCCCAGAGAAACCATCAAGGAATACCTCCAAGTCTCCGATCGCATACCCCACATCCCCATTCACAGATAAGGAAATAATTGCCGCGGCCAAGAACTTAAGTAACAGAAGGGCTCTTGGCCCAAAGGGCATTCCGGCAGAAGCTCTGGCGGAGATCGTTATTAACAGCCCTGCACCAATTGCCCAACTAATGAATCACCGATTGCAAACACAAACATTCCCGGACATATGGAAAAAGGCCAGGTTCCTCCTACTTGACAAAGGGAAAAGGACCTTTAATGAGGCTATCTCCTACAGACCCCTGTGTCTATTAAACACATTTGCCAAAATGTTCGAGCTTCTTATACTTGAAAGACTAAGATCCAGCATCGATGCGTCAGGGGGGCTATCTGAGCACCAATATGGCTTTATGCGAGGCAAGTCCACCATGGATGCCTTAGAAAGGGTTGACCGATGGGCCAGAACGACCCGAGCAAGCACCTGGAGAACAAGAAGACTATGCGCCCTGACCACGCTAGATGTTAAAAATGCGTTCAATTTACTAGCGTGGCCAATCATTATAGAAGCCCTTAAGAGCAAGAAGGTAGATACATATCTTGTGAACATTATAGAAAGCTAATGGAAAACAGGATTCTAATGATACAAGGGGCTGATGGCGTGGAATCTGTCCAGGTGACCTGCGGGGTCCCGCATGGGTCAGTACTAGGGCCTACCCTATGGAACATCACGTTTGATGCCCTATTGAGGCTGGACTTGGGTTCATCGGCGCAAATCATCGCCTTTGCGGATGATGTCGCACTCATGTCCAGTGCAAAATCCAAAGACGAGCTCACGATAACAACTAACACAAAGATAGCTCGGATCGACAGATGGCTCTCAGACCACGAGCTAGAACTGTCGCCAAACAAGACGGAAGCAATAGTCTTCTCAGGCAGACGCCGTGTGGGCCCCATCACTTTTACCGTCCACAATCAGTCTGTCGTGCCACAAAACCACGTCCGCTACCTTGGCGTCTACCTAGACAAGTACTTAAACTACGGACACCATGTAAAGATGGCAGCCATCAAAACTGCCAAAACGGCGGTGGCTATATCTATCATCATGCCAAACGTAGACGGACCGAGTATGTCGAAGCGGCGTCTCGTATCATCGGTTGTAGCATCAAGCATACTATGGGCCGGGGCCATGAAGATAGGAAAGTACCGGGGTATAATCCAAAAAATGCAGAGAAGAGTTTGCATTAAAATCATTATGTGTTATAGAACTATCGCCACGGAAGCAGCACAATTACTTGCCGGTACTATCCCATGGGACCTCCTAGCTAAGGAAAGACGCAGACTGAGGGAAGGCCTCGGTACCAGAAAAGAAGCTAGAAGGGAAACGCTCCAACACTGGCAGGCAAGATGGCAAAGTGGCCTAAAGAGCAAATGGACCCGGCGCTTGATTCCCAACATTGTTCCGTGGCTAGAGAGAAACCACGGGGAATTAAATTACCACCTATCGCAAGCGTTGACAGGGCACGGCTGCTTTGCCAACTACCTGCACGGTATTCGAAAGAAAAGCGACCCATTCTGCATTTACTGTAGGGAGGTGGACGATGTGGAACACACGGTGTTTACCTGCCCACAGTGGACAAGGCTAAGGTACATGCCAGACATGACACCGGAACTCCTAATCCCACAGATGCTGAGTTGCAGGCAAAAAGCATTAACTCAACAATTGCTAGAATAATGGGCATGAAAGAAGCAGACTACCTTAGGCTAGAGAGAAACGAAACTACCGCGGGCCAAGAGTAACAACAGCTGGGATCCAGATGCCGTATTAAAGAGCATCAAAATACCAAGTACGCTATCCCACATAAAAAATTTTAACAGTTATGAATTTCAATAAAATTATTTAATTTAAAAAATATAATTTTTTTTATAATACTCGACGAATAAAATAGTTAATTCGTGCACTGTACTAAAATATGAAGTGGTAACAAATTTAATACTAAACTATGTTTTAGTTTTTTAGAGAATTCCAAAAGCACTTAACACAAAATGTTTAGAATATAGCCTTATTTAGATTTTATTAATGCGGTTTTTATAGTGTTTTTATAATTAAAAAATAGAATATTAATTTATGCCTAAAACAAATTTACGTTGTGGTATGGAAACGTTTGTAAATATTAAACATAATATAATTCCAAGTCGAACGCAAAAAAATATTTTTATTTTGCTTACCTACACACGGATTAACCCAAAGAAGTCTTTGCCAACCTAAACACTCGTACAATTGGGTCATATCGGTTCCTTTGCAAGCGCAAGTTGTACGTAATTCTGTTCCCAAAATACCGAGCATTGCTGTTCTACATTCCGATGGTGGGCCGGCACATTTTTTGGTGACACTATCTACCGCGCAAGATTGTTCATAATATTCCAATCTAGATCTACAAATTTAAAGAATATTATTGCAACTATTAAAGATATTATGTTGCGCAAACCTGCATTCTTTATCTTCTCGACATACTTCGGCTACTGAAAGACAAGTAGGTTGAGGAGATCCTTCAATTCTTTGTGCACAAACAGGGTGCAATCTTTGCTGTGCCAGCATGCAAGTATCTTGCTTATTGTCTGTTTTTCTATAACAATGTAACAATATAAATATTATTTTTTTAATTATTTAAATTCTTACTTGCATAAACAAAACGCGATTTCTAAGTTCCAAGGAAACGACTGTTTTCTGTAAAACGCTTGCAAAGCCTCCATACAAGAATTTCGATTACATCTCGAAAGATCGCAATGATGGAGTATAGGCGCTATTGCCATTCTACAGTTGTAATTATTGTTGCAACTTTCCATTGCTAAATGGCACGTGCTTTGAAATATAGTTTTTGATATTTCGTTTACTTCGGAGCGACTATGATCCGAAGGACCTGAAAGCAAATGATTTAGTTGTTTATTAAATGTATCCGATTAGATAATAGTTTACTCTTACGCATTTATAAAATTCTTTAATACGTTATTGTCTAACGTTTAATACAAAACATGCTCTTCTAAAAATTGGTTTATATTAGTTTTTGTTAAACTTTATACGAAATTCACGAATGCTTGACCCTAAATTTCAGCTTTAATCAATAGCGATTCATTATTAAAAAGTAATGTGTTGAATATTTACAACCGACAAAACTGTCAAGTCAAAATGGGAAACTGATATAGGGGATCAGTGCGTAAAAAGGGTTAGCACTGCAAATGGAACATCTGATATGAAAGAATAAAAAAACGTGCGATCCCCAAACGGAAGTCCATGCATATGGTTCTACGTGCCGGGATAAATACCAAGTGCATCAGTCATGTGCACATAACTCCTATTGGTATTTTAAATCTTATGCTAAAGGCTATTATCGAATTAATATTTGCATGCATTGAGAGTGAATCGGTCACTCTATAGAATTGAAATGACGGGCACCTTAACCGTTTCGTACATCTATTCACGTACGTAAGCGGTTTTTCTCTAAATGACATCGCATACAATAAAAAACGTAGGTGTTGTGCAATGTCATTTAAAGTTACGGTACTCGAATACCTACTTGAATGCTTTCGATGACCGTTCTGGAAGTGGAGCTTGTTATCCATGTCCTCATCAAACGAGATGTTAGAGAAAGCGATCTGTTTGCCCTTGCTGTTTAGCACGCTCACGCTAATGTGATCGGTGTTAGCATGTGCCTCCAGCCCGTTGACCGCGTCAACTAGCGGGTTTTCAACTACGGAATTGGTTATACCGTAGTCAAATGAGGCAGTAGACGTATTATCCTGGGCTGAAATCACCTTAACTGAAAAGAAGTCCAGTACTCCTAATCAGACAGGACTACACTAAAATGCGGTAAAAAAAAAACAGAAAAAACATAAACATTAAGAAATCCCTCTCACCCAGATCGACGAACTCTGGAAACTGTAAGGATGTGATGAGCGTCTCTTCTAAAGGTGCGTGAAAATCAGTGCCTGTGCTTGTGACAGTGCCTGTGCGTTGCGTGCGGTTTGTGTCGTAGACATGTAAATTGCTGTGCGATGGAGGTGCCGATGGGGAAAGTATAAAGGACCTTAAATGAGTGGTAGGTTGTTTAGTAAGGACACTGTCAGTTTGTAAAGAGTTTATTACGTCTGGACCAGAAAATAGTAGAAAATAGTCTGAAATATAAATTAAATAAAAAGAGTGTATTACGGAATTAGGAACGTACTGAAACAACAATAAAAACATGTACATGCTCATGTGCAAGTGTCAGTTTTTAAAGAAAATACGTCAAAAAAATGGAAAAGTAAGGTACATAAAAATCATGCTCTTGTATAGTGTTAGTTATATTCAATACAAATAAGTTTCGATAAAAACACTAAGTGCATGTAAGCGTCGGTTGCAAAGTAATATGCATTTAAATGCATTAGCTTCAATAAATTTTTTTTTCTACAGCGGCAAAATGCATAAATACTTAAAAAGATGCGTTGTAACTAGATGACACTAAATGTTTGTGGTACTGACAATAGAGTAATATATAAATAATTCGTTTTATTGCGGATGGAGTATTGGTTGGAATTATTGCAAAACAGGATTCTGGTTGGAATACAACGATTACATAAACTTACCTACACACGGGTTGTGGTTTACCACGCTGAAAATACGATCGCATCTTCGTTTCATGTTATTATTAGGACAGATACAACCAAACATTGGAGATCGACGTAAATTCGCCCACGAATCGTGACATAGATTTCTAAAGGATATATGTCGAATGAACGTTTACGACTTGCTGCATCTTACCTATCCTCCATGCGGCATTTGTTATCTCGTACCTTGCAATTCAGTTTGAAATCTTCGAATAATTTTATGCATTTTCGTTCTTGACTGCAAACCGATAACGCGTGATTGCAAGTAGGAAGTGCATCCACAGGATATGGATCTTTTTCTAAGACAATTAAGTTTTATTAATTGTTGTGAAATAAACGAAAAATTAAGCAACGCTATTTCACAAATAAAAGGATCAAACAAGTTTAAAATAAATGTTAGACTAGAAGAACAAGGGAAGCTAGAAAACAAGAAAAACATATGTTCTGACAAGACGGCCAATTACCTATTTCAATCTGACTACCCAATATTTATTGCTTTATATTCTCGAAGGAAACCCCAAATTAAATGCAACTTTTTGAGAAAAGCAATTCTAAGTCAAATATATTTTATTGTAAGTTATTATAACAAGCCAACTCGTAATTCATTGACGGCAACAAAGTAAACTAGCACTTTTCTTTTAAATCTATACGTATTTATATACAGTGTGTCCGAAAAGAATGGAATATATTATACAGGTCGATAAATATGCACTTTACACGAAAAAGTTGTAAATAAAAGTTGTTTATCACTTAGTTATCTACCACCTGGGAGATATCAATTTAAATTTTTGCTGTAAACAAAATCGCAACGAATAACACTTACATTTTTTTAAATGGCAAGGCACGTCTTTATTATACTCATTTGATAGAGTCTTTTTTTCTCTTTTCAACCATATGAAACTTGAATACCTTTACATCAAAAAATTTTCAAGAAAAACAAAGACATGTCTAACAAATTTATTTTACTGAGCAGTATTAATCAGGTACGTAATATGTAGCATTGAAACAATTGAATGCACTTTAGAACACTGTCACACTTTGCTATTTGTTAGTGCTTGAAATATGGCTCAATTATCTGAGAAACATAGAATTGAAATTTTAATGATTCTGGGATATGGAGATAGAAGAAGAACCCAAGACGAAGTATGTAATTTATTTAATAACTTGCATCCAAAATTAAACATTTCGCAGTCCACGGTAAGCAAAATTTGGCGGAAATTTCAAGAGACAGGTTCGGTGAAAGATGCGAGTAGAACTGGTAGACCTTTGTCATTAAGTAATGTGGAACGAGAAAATGTGTTCTTGTCTGTTGAGGAAAATCCACAAATTTCTGTTCGGCAAATTGCTAGAGACCATAATTTGAATAAATCGGCTGTACATGACGTTTTAAAAAAAGAAAAATTTCATCTTTATAAAGCTTATGTAGTTCAAGAATTATTTGAAGACGATTTGGAAAGAAGGCTGGAGTTTTGTGAAACAATAACAAACAAACTTGAACGAGATGCACATTTTCATAAAAATATCCTTTTTACTGATGAGGCCACGTTTTGTTTAAACGGCACAATTAACAAACAAAACACACGTTACTGGTCTTCACAAAATCCTCACTGGTATCTAGAAGGACACACCCAATACCAGCAGAAAGTCAACGTCTGGGTAGGAATGATTGGAAGTCAAATTTTGGGGCCATATTTTTTTGAAGGTAGTTTAACGGCGAATATTTATCTCGATTTCTTAAGATTTGAGTTAGTTCCTGCTTTGACCGAGTTATTTCCACATGAAGCAGATCCAGATATACCTCATAACAGAATATGGCTTCGACAAGACGGGACACCTCCACATTTTGGAATTAATGTCCGCCACTTTCTTAATAATACTTTTCAAAATACATGGATAGGCAGAAGAAGTACAATAGAATGGCCTGCTCGCTCGCCGGATTTAAGTCCACTAGATTTTTTTCTTTGGGGCTATATTAAAAGCAAAATTTATGTAAATAGACCTGATAATGTTGAAGATTTGAAAAATCGCATTAGAGTTGAGATAAGAGCTATAACTCGAGATATGATTTCAAAAGCAATCGATGGTTTTAAAAACCGAATTTACCACTGTCAAATTATGAATGGTTTACATTTTGAACATTTATTGTAAGTTTAGTTTAAATACATTTTTTTGTTATAACAATTTTATGTAAAGATATTTAAAGTTTAATATTTGCGATTGTGACAGTGCATTCAATTGTTTCAATACTACATATTACGTACATAATTAATACTGCTCAGTAAAATAAATTTGTTAGACATGTTCTTGTTTTTCTTGAAAATTTTTTGATGTAAAGGTATTCAAGTTTTATATGGTTGAAAAGAGAAAAAAAGACTCTATCAAATGAGTATAATAAAGACGTGCCTTGCCATTTAAAAAAATGTAAGTGTTATTCGTTGCGATTTTGTTTACAGCAAAAATTTAAATTGATATCTCCCAGGTGGTAGATAACTAAGTGATAAACAACTTTTATTTACAACTTTTTCGTGTAAAGTGCATATTTATCGACCTGTATAATATATTCCATACTTTTCGGACACACTGTATAAGATACCGTTTATCGTTTCTTTATTACTTTATTAAATTTACCTGCAAAATTCATGTGCTCTACGTGCAAATAAAACATGTTACTACATTGTTTATTCTACGTTATATGATAGAACCCAAAGAAGTTTTTCACGCTTACTGTAGTATCTGAGAAAAACCAGATTCTTCAGTTATGTTATGTCTTACTAAAAGTATTTTCCTGTTACGAAATAATAGAAATTACTCAAAAATTCTTGTTTTTAAAATAAGAATCTACGTTTAAATGTTTTATGTTCTATATATTTGAAATAGAAAAAATGTTGTTAGTTCGGACACTTTGGCTAAGCATGGCAAATAATATACATAAAGCTTTAGAATTTCACAGGCATTAACGCGGTGCTATAACCAAACTTTACTACTAAATGCGTAAACAAACATTTTACCTTTTTTGAGAACAAATACACAAGGATGATCGAAGAGAAAGTCTCGAAATGAGTTGCATTCTGGATCTACGTGCGGCTCTCTGCATAAACATGTGGGCTTGAAGAACGGAAATGCTTGTAGAGTACGAAGAGCCGCTTGGCATTTTGTTACTGTTACGGTTGAACATGCAACTGAAAAAGTTAGAAACTTAGAATATTTATCATTTTAAATTTTAAAGTTTGAAATAATTTTATGTATTAAATTACTTTCTTTGTTATTAAATAAATTTAATTATATATTTTAATAACTGGTGCGCACTCGCTTATTAATTCAATTGAATTGGGAAAATTGAATTGACATTTTTAGTTTTTTTTAAATCAATAGAGTTTTAAATAAACTTTGACAAACTGATCCCAGTTTTAAATTTAATAAAATAACTTTTAATTAACACTTTCCAATGGTTTACTAGTTTTTTGTTAAACGTATACCAATTATCCATACATCTATTTATATTTATGTATTGATTTGCAGTATAAACTACGTAAAACTTGACAATTCATATTTAGGTAATAATTTTATTAATTAATTTTAGTTACATTTGTGCATAGCGGAAATTGTAGATATGTAATAATTTATATTGTTAAATTTAATACTTACGTGTTTTTTATAATCATTTGTAATAGAACAGAATGTGATTGATACAGAAGCGTTGAGATTAATAATACTCAAAAAAATAAAATATGTAAAGGTTAAGATATGTTATGTAAAGGTTGTCAATTATTAGATTTTTTTAGACTAGTGTTCGAACACAAATTCTATTTACATTTAGTATACATAGAATACAAGAAAAAATGCTAATTGATTAAGAATATTTAGGTCCGGTAAACGAGAAGCTTTAAGAAAGACTACAGTAAAAATAGTAAAACGTTCAGCTTGGAAAGCGTTCACAAAATTATTGTAACGTTTATTATTACTAATTAATTTATTTATACTAAAAATGTGTACACGTCTATAACTAACCAAACTAATTAAATCGAAGGAAGACGACCTCCAACATATTTTGAACTATCCTCCAATTCAGTTGATCTAAGCCACAGCCATGCTTAGGTACTGTCAATTTCTTAAAATGTTGGAAATCCATTTCTCTCTTGAGATTCCATAATGTCCGTCACAGATTTTCATATAACGACTTGGTACTTGAGTATTTCTTGGTAACCAGATAAAAAACGAAGTGTCTGTCACCACGTAGTTTTAAAACTTTTCCGGTTGCTGGTTGCTGTCTTCGTAGTTCATCTAGCTGCCCAAACTTCTTTTTAAATACGACTGCAACCCCTTTGGACATGTCAAGATCCTCTTTCACGCAATGTGCGATGGCGTAATCTTTTTGTGTTTGGAACAGGTTTTGTTGTTCCTCGGTGTTAACTCCGAACCTAGCTTTTCCAGAACCTCCGTATAAGCTGTAGTATCCAGATATTCCAGTTCAAATTTTACAAGTATTGTTGGTTGCCTGCACAGCTATTTGTCTAAGAAAACGTATCTTAATCTTAGCGAGGAAACGGGGGTGGGTTAGCGCTTGCGGGAAAAAAAATAAGGGGACTTTGAAACCCGAGGGAATGAGGGAGGTAGTTTTTTTGGATTGCTGGTGGTCGTAGAAACAAACAAATAGAGAACAAATGAAAGTTACGGGTGAAAAAATAATAATAAGTAAATAGTGCTATTGCAATTGCAGGTATGAATTCATTCTATACATTCAAATTCAAAATAATTAAATGTTATTTGTAATAGCAGTTTAAAATTAATTTTAAAAGCATTGATACATGTTTCCTTTGTTCATTTAAGACAAAGGAATTAGATTGCGCTGTCTTAGTTTTGGTGTTTAATTGTTGTATTTTTCTTTACCTTTTATAGGACATTTTTATAATTTATTTAAAAGTAACGTAATTGGTTCTTTTGTATTAAATTTTGATTTCATATGTATTAGAAAAATTGAATGGAGTTTGCTATCGAATTTAGGTATGAATCTTGAGTTTACGCATCGGTTTCTTTGTTCTCGCGACTGAAAGAAAACTTAATCATAAACGATTATGTCATCTACGTAGTTTCAGACACATGTTGTTTTTTTTGTGATTGTAAACGGAACTTGCTGCGATTTTTTGTGTGTATTTTTAGTTCCACCTTAATTCTACGTTATGCTATGTATGAAATGCCTTGTTGATTTTACTAACGATTTCTCCCGTGAATTCGAATTGCTAAAGTATTACCATCCCTCCTTGATTGTATTGTAAAGTAACTCAATGTGATTCATGTATGTAATGAATCTAAGATTGATTTAAAAAACCAATCTAAACGTTCTATGCTGAACGTTTTCTTTAGAACGGTCTATGATCGGCCTCGAAACGATGAGCCATGATTAGATTACTTTGGTAGCCGGTTTTACTAATGTTGCAATTTCGGAGCATCTTCAACTTTAGCCATACGTACTCGCAATCCAGAGACATTGGTACCTTGGACATGGCATGTCCACTCTTTAACAATTCTTGTGTTTTAGTTGATGATATGCGAAGGTGTAACGTAGCAATTAAGGTCCTCTTAATATGTTTTGATCAAAGCAAGCTTCCGTATTCAATTTGTAAATTAGATTCATTATATATGAACTTCTGTAATCTATTGCATTTTTTTACATTATTTGCATGTGTGTATTTTATTTTATTGTTTGTTAAATATTTTGGATATGAAAAGATAACGACTGGTGGAGGTTTCTTGCATGCTCTTCCTCCATCGAGTAATCGAGCATAGCGGAAGTCATACAATAAATCAACATTTTATTTCAAGTGTTAGTTTTTTATCTCTTTTTTTTATCTCTCTCATTCACCTTTCTTATTATGGATAGACCTATTTCACGCATGTTAATGTCCGAGAGTAAAACAGAATAATGAAATATAGTTTTTTTATTGGTGTTGGGTTAAGCTTAAATTTTGTGTTGGCAACGTAGTTGGTAGACGATTTTACGCGGGATATTCTTTCTTTTTAAATACTCGCACATTACACTACAAAGCTCATAAACTTATCGAACTTTATTTCTTTGATTCGATTTCTGGTTCTGCTTCTTATTACTCTGGTTCGGACCTGAACTTGTGTATTGTGGTTATCACCAGCAAACGGGGCTAGACGATCGACGTGCATCACCTTTGACTTCCCTCTGGGTGGTATTTGGAAGCGATATATGACGTCATTAATACGCTGCACGACTTCATAAAGGCCCTCCCATTGCCTTTGCAGCTTCGGCGACAAACCGCGTCTTCTTTGGGGATTATACAACCACACCATGTCGCCAGGTTGAAACCCACCAATTTGTGCCTTGACGTCATATCTAGTCTTCATTCTGTCGCTGGAAATTTGTATGTTTTTACGGACTTTCTCATGTACTTCGTGTAGCCTCTTGGTCAGCTTGCTGACGTAGTTTTCTTCAGCAACTTCTTCTTTCGGTCTTCGTCCAAATTGGAGGTCGCATAGCAGTCGTATTTCGCGACCGAGCATCACACAAGATGGTGTTTGACCTGTGCTTTTGTGAACGGATGATCGGTATGCCATTAAGAAAAGGTGCAAATATTGATCCCAGTCGCTTTGGTGTTCGGACACTACTTTAGCTAAGTATTTTCCCATTGTTCGATTCATCCGCTCAACCAGGCCATCAGATTGAGGATAGAGAGGCGTCGTCATAGTTTTTTTTATTCCTAACAGTCGGCAAACACTACAGTAAACTGCCACAAACCAGTTCCAATCGTAAAAACTGTTTTTTCACGGTCTTTGGGTTCCAATTCTACCTGCTAGTAACCACTTTTTAAGTCTAACGTAGAAAATCACTGGGATCCTGACAGAGTGTCAAACGCCAATTCTGGGTCAAAGGTAGCTGTCTTTTTTGGTCACGTCGTTTAGCTGTCTGTAGTCTACGCAAAACCTCCTTGGTCTATATTTCTTCTTTAGGAGTACCACTGGAGACGCCAATGGGACATGTTGTAGACACTTCTTCGGCGAAGTATCTTCGTTAGATTTCACGCATCTCACAATTTAAGACACTGGCGTGCATTGGTCTACCACGGTCTTCTTTTTCCAATGAGACGAATCAGAACGAATGATGGTTTTCGTCGCTCCCGTGTCAACCAGTAACTGAACACTTCTTCAATTGATCTTGCTATTAAAATAAATGCTATGCAATTGTTTCATTGGCGATGCCATTTGAATTGTAATCTCCGGAACCTGAATAGATGAGACTAACTTTTGTCTCTTTCGATCAACTCGTTCCAAATTTTAGAGCGCTCTTCTTGTCTTCTTCTTGGGTTTAGTACTATACCGTCGTACATAGCCTATTTCACCTTAGTTCAAAATCGCCACTCCCCTTTCCCGAAGTATTCGTCGCGCTATCTCCTCAACGCTTTACAGTATCTGCGCGGGTACTTCTGCAGCAGAGCAAAGTTTATGGCGGTCTCGTTGTGGTGCTTATTTTGCTGCTTCAAACTCCAAGGCATGGACCAAAGCGTCATCCAATGTTTTCGGTCGAGCTAACCGGAGAGTCTGCTGTATTTTGCTGTCTCGGAGGCCGTCTACAAAGGTTTGAATAGCCAACTGCCCCAAGAAAGTATTCGGTGCTGTAGGATACAAGCATCTCCATATCTCATTTCTAAACATGAAATTAAAAATTCGTAATATTCTTGTAGGTGGTCAGGAACAGTTTGCAAGATTTTAAGAGCTTCTCCACGTAAGGACACTATTAAAAACGTCGCTTTCTGCTTGTTGCTCCAACCTGTAGCTACGACTCCTAAATGCTTGTAGTAGGTTGACCATGGAACTTTACCACCAAAATTCGGAGGTATAACCTTGAACTTGTGAGCTGTTTCTTTCCAACGGTCCATTATTAAATCTTCACTTGTGTCGCTTCCTTCACCATGACAATTCATCTTTCTTCAAAAAGTTGTATTCTTTTTCTCCATTTTTTCTAACTTTTATTCTAATTTGTCATTCACAAATTCGCAAATTTCTTCTTTTAAATTAAAATATCTGCTTGGATTTCTTCTTGAATAGTTTTGATTTGATTTTTTATGCACGTTTGAATTTCTTTTTTTAAACGTCTAGAATTTTCCATCAACTTTTCTTCTATTTTCTCAGTATTTCAAATAATTTTTCTTCAATTTTCTACGAGTTTTTGTGAAACTTTTCTTCTATTTTTCTAGAATTTTTTTCCATTTTCTGCGAATTTTCATGAAACTTTTTTTCCATGTTTCTTGAATTTTTTTCCATTTTCTAAGAATTTTTGTAAAACTTTTCTTCCATTCTTCTGAAATTTTCCTTCATTTTCTGAGAATTTTCGAACAGTTTTTCTTCAATTTTCTAAGAATTTTCGCCCATTTTTCTCTTATTTTCTTCTATATTTTTATTCATCGATTCGAGAATTTAAAATATTTTTGAATTCATTTTAACTGCTAGCAAACGCGTCAGCGGCAAAAATTATATATAACACGAATAAACGGTTTAAATACACTACTTTAACGAACTGAAACAGAATAATTTTGCACGGTATACACAAACACGCGAAGCGCGAGCTAAAATTTTGTTTATTTGCGCAATCAATGTTTTTATTACGGGAGCGATATTAAATTACTTATTGGTATTTATACTAAAAATCGCAAAACTGTAACACTTGTAAACCACTGTAACGTTTGTTATTACTAATTAATTTATACTAAAAATATGGACACGTTTATAACTAACCGAACTAATTAAATCTAAGGATATTTAACAAAAACACTTACATTAATTTATATAGTATAGAACTATCACACACACATAAAGTCCCCGGATAACTTTAGTTTACCACTTGTTGTTTATTTTGAAGTCACGTACAAGGTTATACTCCATATATTTATCTAGAACCCACGCGTTAATCACTTATTTATTTAAACTTGAATAATCTTCTTAACACTGTCGTCTTCAAATTACTGGAATAACTGCCCTATGATTCAATTGTGTCGCTTTTATATAATTTGGCCGTCTGTCGAGAACCTTCTATATTCTTTCGTGAACGTTCTAGACGTGGATATTAGCTTCATGAAACTTCTCAAAGCTGAACGTTTCATTATTTTCAATAACTAGAACATTTCGGATGTAGAAAATTCTTGAGAAGATAACGGAAATGTAGAAAAGCGGCTTAAACGAATCATGGTTCAGTTATTTGAAGTCGGAAGTGTTAAGAAAATGTTTAAATAAACAAGTGATTAACGCGTGGTTAAGATAAATATAACGGAGTATAAACGTACGTGCCTTTAATGTAAACAAGTGTTAGTTTTAGATCATTAAATTTAATTAGTTTTTTAAAATTCGCTACAATAGATTCAGAATAAAAATCAAAAAGCATAATGCAACATGCTAAAGTAATATATTGAAACAAAGCACACCTAAAAAGGCGTCTAATAAATAAAACAATTGAAAAACCGTTTTACAAAAAGCTGGAAAGTTTGTGAAAAAACATCACTCGTTGTATGATTTTGTTTACAAAAAAATGAAGAACGGTTGGTATCAAAACTATTAAAATAAATATTAAAGTGCTTATATCTAGACCTAATGTACAAGTTAGCGTACTGCAGCCACTCTTATACTTTCCTGACACAGCTGATCTACGAACTTGTGTAATAACCAGTTAGAGTATCATAAAAGCTACAAAACAGGCTTAATACCATTCACAATTAGTTTAAAAAGTGACGCATAGAAATAAATGAAACGAAATCTGTATATGTCACATTTATCACATGGCATGGTGTATGCTACCCAATTACACTCACTGGACAACAAGTACAAGTCTGATTTGGTCAAATATCTGGAAATCTATCTTGACAAGGGCCTTATGTGGAAAAAGCATATTTTGAAGAAAATAATACAACAAAACTTGAAATTTATAAAGTATCACTAGCTGCTAGGTAAAAATTCACAACTTCTCTCGACAACAAGTTGCTAATATCTTTAAAACCGTATGAATGTACGGCATTCAAGTGTAGAGAACAGCATCATCTAACATGACCGTAATCGAATAGTCAAAAACATTCCGTAACAACCGCACCAACATTATATAAACAATGCGGATATATACACTTCGGCAGTGAAAAGTAGTGAAAGATACATAAAAAAATTGAAGCTATACCCGAACCACTTAGCTTTAAACCTACTAGATTCCGATTCTAATTTTAGAATAATTCTTTAAGTTATTACGGACCTGTTGCATTAAATAGTCTCTCCTAATAAACTTCGATTTAAAAAATTCATGCAAATAAGTTATTGTTCACCAAACTTGAGAAGAAAAGTGTTAACATAAACCGAATTTGTGATTACTATAAACACTGTTTTTCCTATACAATAGCATAGGTTTATCACAGTATCCGTGATTCCAATAAGCGGCATTTACTGTATTAATGCCATGCGCGGCAACTTTTAAAATAATTGGAGAAAGAATAAGCCCAAAATAGTACTAACTAATACTGGTAGAATAAAGAAAATTATAGGCAGTACTGATGATAGGTGCAACTTTAAACTTTAGCACGTTCTAGATTTTTAACTAACAAATTATGATTTGTTAACAAACGCAAGCAACTTTTCACCGCCTAAGTCGTCTTACATTCTAATTAAGAGAGTTTAAATAAATACAAACTAAATTGTGTTACTTCGGCTTGATTTAATATCAACGAGCTAAGTCAAGTTCATTTAGCGTATTTTTTTGCTTAAATTTTCGATGTGTAATACCAGTAACCGATATAATAAGTTCTATAATTGTCACTTCTTATGTTAATAGCGGTTTTTCTATTTTCTCCGGCGTTTTAATATTTAAAAAAATGGCAACAAACAAATAAATTAAAATTAAGATTTAATTAGCTTATCAAGAAAATTAAATATTGTAAAAAAGAGACAAACAGTAATTTCATGCAGTAGTAATAAAGACATGCTAGAAACAATCACCATATGTGCTTTGAAAACATTAAAATTTTGTCAAATTATAACCGTCGTTTAAATTTGCAAAAGATCAGGTATTTGGATTTGTTTTAATATTTTTTTAAGACCATTAAAGTATCCAGTAAACACGGATTGAAACTGTTACAGTCGCAAAATTAAAACAATTGTTTCATTACGTTGTTTCATTTTAGTTTCATTTTTATTTCATTTACATGTAACCGACAGTGAATAAATTGAAAGAGTTCCGATTTTTCACAATCATTTTGAAATCGTTTCAGTACTTGCAATTTCTTTCCAATAATCAGCAATCGTTTAAAAACGTATTTGTTAAAACCGAATATTTTTTGAATAACTAGAGTTGATTAAAGATCGTTTAAATAAGGTTGAAGTATTTTCAAAACAGTACAATCGTTTTAAAACTGTTTTGTTAAAGCCGAATAGTTTTTGAATAACTAGAATTGTGGGAAGATCGATTAAATAATATTGAATTATTTTCAAAACAGTGTAATGGTTTTAGTAAAAACGAATACTTTGTAATTAGTCAGCATTAGTCGTTGCTATACTTTTTACATACATTTTATTATAATCCATACATGTAATCAATATTATTATCATTTCTGTTCTTTATGTATCATGTTTTAATTTGTATAAAAAACAATGTAAATTAACACACATGGTTGCGTTAAGGTAGATTATTGCGTAAATCTGATGATACTATCGAATTAATTAAGGTTCCAGTGTTATTAATTACAGAGCAATTCTTTAAGTTTACTATACGATTATGTAGAGTTAAAGGCATTCACAGTGTTTTTATACCTTTCTTCTGATTGCTAAAGTGATATTTATATTAAGTTTGTGTTTCTCTTTTGGTTAAAAAAAACGTAATTAATTTTGTGTAACTCTACGATTATGTATATAAATGAAATATTTATTTCTATGTTACAGATGCTGTTAAAAGTTGCTACCCAGCAGTAACTGATGCAGTTTTTGAGGCTTTCGTGAAAAGACCACTTCAAAGAAAGTTGCAATATGTAAAAAATAATTTATAAATAATCTGGTTATTTGGAAAACCTAAACCTACTGAAACTCAATGTGATATTGTATTTAAAAATATTTATATCGATTTAATAGTTTCATTTTCAAACCAAAACTAATGCATTATTATAGTTTTGAAAGAATTGTTTTAGTTCATTATCGAATCAAGAAAATCATATATTTATTGATCATTTAGTATCAGTGCAAGAACGAAGCTTTTAAAACGTAAAGAATGCAACATTTATTTTGCAACAGATTTGAATTTAAAATACCGAAACTATACTGATTCAAATAAGTGAAACAGCGATGGACTTATAGCTATTTTATTGCACTTAGGTTTCTTTTATGTTTAAAACAAGAGTAAAACATAAATTTTTTATTTTGAAACTATTACTAAACAATATCAATTTTGTGTTTACTGGGTATTAATTTATTGAAGTTATTTTACGTTTTCAAATCCTTAATATTTTAATTGTAATTTATAAAGTACATATTTAGTGCGTATGCATTTGAATCGTTTAGGTCGATTTTATTATCATACGTTTTAGGTACATTTTGTAATTTATTAGTTCCGACAGTCATTATTAATATTGAGATTTATAGTTTGCAACTGACCCTTTTGATTTCAGTATTGATGAATTGTGTGTGATTTTGTGTTTTGTAATATACAATTCGATTTTGCCTTTGAGGTGGTTTTAGGAAAAATCTTTCCACGGAGCCATTGCAGTAATAGAAACTACTCGAATTTTTTTTCAATAACATCTGGCAGCACTACGACCAAATAAAAGTCCCATCCTGGATCTACATAAACAAAATTAACGTATTTATTTTATTACCGTTTCAAATAAAAATTTGTGCTATAGCATATTTCAATAATTTATTATTTACACTTCTATTCTTTGTTATTATTATATTTTTTTAAATTTCATCTCTACCAAGTAAATATTGTCTTTTTTACTTGTCTTTGTTTACTTAATTCAGTTTTATTCTAATTTTGTTAATTTGTTTAAACAAATGTTAAATAGTCTACATGGAGCACCGGCAATTTTATCATTTATGTTACCTTCCACGCAAGTTTCTGTTTAACAGCTTTTGCCATTAACAATGCTAATCGGCAAAAAATTAGAGAATCTATTAAAATAATTGAAAATAATTTTAATATTAATAAAAATTATAGTTTTTTGTCATAGAACATTTAGATACCAGTTTTATCGATCGGATGTCTATAAAAATCAGATTCAAAGCGTAATGAATCCGTTTATTCTAGGCTCTAAAGGTGTCCCCTACGATATGCTTATTAAAAATAAACAACATGGGAATTATTCAGAATCGATAATTGTAATACAAATGTAAATAATAATTGTAAAAAATTATAAACTAAGACGTTTAATTTAAAAAAATACGAAAAGCGAGAACTATAATGTATGCAAAAAACAAAATTTAAAATTTTAGAAACACTGACAGAAGAGCTTTGTTCAATTCTGAATTTCATGACTTGTCAAAAAGATAAAGTATTACTTTACATGTGTTGAAATTTGTTTGTAAAATTTTGTGCATTCTTAGCTAAAAGTAGTATAAATCGAAAAACAATTGAATTACTTTTACAATGAATTCCAATTGTAAATTAATTTAGTCATAAAGGTTGCGTTCTCGTTAGAACGAATGTACCTATATTTAATTGACTTGATTTATTCAACAATAAATGTTCCATTGCACTGAACAATAAATCCGTCAAATTAATTATAATACGTATTAGTTTTACTTTAATAAAAGCAATTGTATTTGCCAATTTTTTAGGCAAAACGTAAATATAAATTTCAAAAAAATTTAACGTTGTATGTGTATATCTCCTATTTCACATTTTTTGCTATAAAATTCAAAATGTTTATTATATAATTCAGATCTTACTCACTTCAACTTGTAGAATATTCACAATATTCACCATATATCCAACTTAAATTAACATACAAGTCTGCATACACGAAAATGTAACGATTAGGTTACATATATATCCAGGGAGAGTATATATTTTATAAAATAATAAAGTTTATATGTAATATAAATTGGCATTTGAATTTTGATTTGGTATATTTTGCATACAGTATTTATTAACGTGGTGTTTTATTTAAACATTTCAAGTATATGCGTATTAACAGTATGAATACTATTTTTAACTAATTAATTTAAATACATTTAATATTTAATTAAGTTAAAATTAAATAATTTTTTAGATTTTAAAATATACCTATCACTCACAGTTTCGTATCTACTTTTTTTCAAATATAATTCGATCAGTAATATAACAATACTAGAAGTACAAAGCGTTTTTCTTAAATCTAAAATTACTTTTTTTAAATATAGAAAATACGCGAACTAATTAATATCTATATTCTCATGCATTGTTTGTGATTGCCAATTTCCGAGTTGATTGGCGTGGATCAGCAGGAATTGAAGCATTTAATCGGTCTTCATTAAACCCGACTGGTCTCCTCACATATAAAAATGTGCCTTTTTGAAACGAGAAAATCATTTTCGTGCAATACTTTCCACGATGACGTTCTTTCTGTAAACGGCAGAAATGGTTCTTGCGGCCTCCGATGCATTAATCCCTTCTGTTCAATTTTTAGTATTTGGCACAGTCCCGCGCCGTACTTAAGGGCGTGTGGTCCACAACGGGGCCGAGGCGCCGAAAAGCTTCAAAACTCAAAACTAAAAAAAAAGATAAAGCAACAAACAACATTGTCAAAACAAAATTTATAATAATAAAAAAACTAGTAAGGAATTGCTAGCTATTACATTGTTTTCGATTTGTTTATTTTTTTATTTTTACTCTTCGAGACGAGGTAACTGAATTACTTCTCGAAAATAATATGTTTTCCAAATGAAAGTACCCAATCGATCGAATACGTAATACGTAACATGATAACATATGTGTGAAATCAAACAAATCTGATTTTATTCATGTTTGAGCTTGAAATTTGGCTTGCAACGAGCGAACAAGCGTTTTTTTTCTGCCTGAGCTTGCAATATACGAAACTTTATATATTTAAGCGCTGCATCGGTCGCGATTTCATTTGTTGCCTGATGTCCGATCGATAATTAACTTAGCGAAGTGAAAAGGTGCATGGGGTTAAAGATATCTGCTTTTGAAACTTTAGTTTTTTGTAATTTTACAGACTTTATTGTGATGTGTTTTGTATTGTGAATTAAGGTGAGTTCATCTAAAAATTATTTTTTATTTTATATTTAATAAAACATTAAAAGCCAAAAACTTGCATCTCAAAAATCCTAAAATTGCTAGATCTTTCTAACCGTTCTAATGAAAATGAAATAATTGATTCTGAAATTCAAAATGTAATAAACAAAAAAACTAAATACTGACAAGCTGTTATAGAAAAAAATTTTCTACGTGATTCAGTTTTTAGGTCAGCAAAATTTAGCTTTTCGTGAAAGTAGTAATAAGCTGTTTGAGAAAAACAATGGTAACTTCTTAAAATGCATAGAAATGATTTTCAAATTCGACCCGATTATGTCAAAACATACAGAACGCTCTCAAATAAAAGATCACAAAAACTACCTCAGGGATAAAATACAAAATGAAGTAATCAACTGGATCGGTGAAAATATCAAATCCAAAATTTTAGAACTAACTAAAGAAGAAAAATATTATTCCATATTATTAGACTGCACTCCTGACTCTAGTCACCAAGAACAAATTTCAGTTTGTATAAGATTTGTTAATTTAAAGAGCACGGGATTTAGTATAAAACAACATTTTTTATTATTTTGTCCTATAGATGATGTGTCGGGTGAAGGCTTGACAAAATTTCTTTCGAAAGAAGGCTTAAATATCAACGATTTGCGGGGTCAGGGTTACGACAATGGATCAAATATGCGTGGTAGGTATAATGGTCTACCAAAAAAATTTTGGATTTCAATCCGCCAGCTTTCTTTGTTCTTTGTTGCAATCATACCCTAAATTTAGTCGTCAATGATGCCGCAAAATCGAATACTTTGAGCATCAGTTTTTTTTCTTTAGTTCAAGAACTGTTTTTTTTTCAGCTTCTACTAAACGCTGGTCAATTCGGAAATTTAATTTATCGAATGTAACAAATTTAATTTTAAAACTTTTATCGGATACTCGATGGTCTAGTAGAATAGATGCAATAACTCCTTTAAGGTATCAACTTGAGGAGGTTTATGATGCTCTGTTTGAAATAAGCGAAGGAAACTTTGAAAATAACGTAAAAAATTTGGCTGCATCGTTCGTCAAAAAATTACAAAATTTTTAGTTCATTTGCATTTAAGAAAAGCGTTTTAGACCTCCTAATGCTTAATTAAATTAAGATTGGTAAACCCTTTATTTTGTAGGAGAGGCTATAAAAACTACTTTATAAGTTTTCTTAGGGAACGGTTGTGTCCACTTCTTCAGGCCAACTGAATTTATTAAAAAGAAAACAACATAAGTAAAAAGGCAGTTACAATTCGGTGAGAGCTACAAATTTATCTTCTACTTATTATAAATGCTGTTATTATACAAAGAGACGAATACGACGACAAAATTTATAACTTACTTAACGATGTAAACACCTATAAAAAAATTTGTGTGGATCCGACAACCAAATTTCAATATGACAATAATCAATTAGCTAAAAAATTGTTTAATAATGGACACATTGATGTAATGACATATAAAAAAATAGTCACTTATACCAGCATACCTCCTAAATTTTATGGTTTAATTAAAATACAATACAAAAAGACGACAATCCAGTTAGACCTATTGTATCGTGCATAGGTGCACCAAGTTATTTTTTATCTAAGTTCATTACAAGTATTGTTAATGACATCTCTTACTTATTTAAGCATAATATTTCTAAGTCTTACGAACTGGTTGATAAAATTAATAACAATATCATTCAGTCTAATCACATTATAGTCTCCTTTGATGTTACATCATTGTTTACTAACATCACTAAAGAGCTCGTTTTAAAATTAATACAAAAATATTGGAAGTATCTTAAGAGTCATATTACTATTGAGTTATCAGACTTTACTGACATTAATTTCTTGTTTGACTCTAGTTATTTTATATTTAAAGATGTTATTTATTTACAAAAATCTGGCACTGCAATGGGTAACCCAACATCCCCAGTTCTAGCTAGTTTGGTTATGGATGAAAACTATCATTTCATCCCATATTTTTGTTATGTTATGTGGACGATGTTATTACTTGCATTCCTGAACATGAGGTTTTAAACACTTTGAATGTTTTTAACAGTTACGATCCACATCTATGTTTTACTCATGAAGTTGAAATTGAAGGCTCTCTACCGTTTTTAGATATTAGGATAATTAAGCATGACAACACGATAATAACCGATTGGATTACTAAACCGATAGCCTCCAATCATACTATAAATTACTTTTCAAAACATGCTTACCATCTAAAAATAAACATTATAAAGTCTATTAAAAACAAAATAATAAGATTAAGTAATTCTAAATTCCATATAAAAAACCTTAATATACTAAAAAATTTACTCAAAAACAACAATTATCCTAATAACCTGATTAATAGAATTTTGTTTCACACTAACACCATCAACGGTACACCATCAACCATCTATTCAAAATAACTCTATATGTAAATTTTCAAAAATCATTAACGTTCCTGGTCTTACTAAGAAGCTGATTCTTATTTTAACAACATCGGACCTTAAAATAACAACTTATAATAACAATACTATTTACAACACTATTTATTCCAACATTAAAGATAAGACCAAGTTATTAGACAAACATAATGTTGTATATAAAATCGATTGTATGGATTGTAATAAATGTTATATTGGTCAAACAAAACAAAAAACTATTAACAGAATTAAGAACCACCAATATTATTGTAAAAATAAAAAGGCAGAATCAGCTCTAAAACTAAAAAAAATAAAAAAATGTTTAAGATCGACTATGGGCCAAAACCGACTAAGTAATCTTGCTATCATTTCAATAGAAACGGATATGCTAAAAGAATTAGACATCGAAGATTTGTTTTTTTTGGGTACCTTTGATTGGATTTTCAGTGGTTTTAGTCTTTGTTTAATGGATTTTCTAGTATCTTGTGTTAGCGCGCTCATTGTCTTTGAAACAATTGCTCCCGTTCCGTTCCGGACTTCCCGTTTGTGATAGCGGTAAGATCGTCGACGTATCTTAAAGCAAATAACTCTTCTACTTCTCTTGTAGTAGGCCGTCCATGACAAAGCACCATAGTAGAAGTGACAGCACCCCGCTTTGTGGGCACTTGCCAGCCACTTTGGCTTCTACAGTGCCACCGTACAAAGTAGTAGTTTTGCACTATAGATGTGATGCCTTTTTTTCCATTGCCCTTGCAAATAAAGGGAAGGTAGTATTGTCAAATGCTCTTTTAAAAAAGCACCCAATGCAATATCATTGCTAGCTTGCAAGATTTTCGCAATTAGTATGCATTTTGGTTTTCGTGCAAAGGCCTTTAGTGCTCCATCCCGTATATACCTGTCGATTACTTTTTCAGGCAGTTTGAAAATGAAGGAAGTTAAGTTGATCGGTTTGTAAGATTTTGCCTGGGCGTACGTAGATCTCTCTGGTTTTGGTATAAATAATACCTTGACAATCCGCCAGTTGTTTGGTATATGCAAAAGTGCTAAGATGGCTCTGAAAATTGCACATACGAAGTTTCGCAGAGTAGCAAATTCTTTTTACAACATGATGGGATAAATTCCATCAGCTCTTGGGGACTGAAAGAGTTTAAACGTATTGATTCCGCATTCTAGGTTTTCAGAATTAATTATTTTTCTTGATAATTTCCAGTTCTTTTTAGATGCCCGTTTGTTTAGTACCTTTAGGTCCTTGTGCTTAGAAACTTCAGTTAACGATAGAACCGGTAAGTGTTTTTGCTATCATTTTTGCAGAGTACTTTCACCAAAGTCTGTAAACTTTCCGTTTTCGGTCAGCATAGAACCGATGTTGCCAGTACGGTCCTAGCTCAGAGGTTTTTGAAGCGAAAACTTGTGGGTTTGTTTTCTACGTCCTAACAGTACCTTCTCCATAAGTCTCTTTTTGCCTTTTTATTAGCATTGTTGTATGTTGTGAGGTTGGTTCTATATTCATTCTAGTTTCCGCTCTTTTTAGATATGTTAAATAACCTTCTAAGCCAAATAACCTTGTTGGAAGGTCGTTTGACAGTTTCTGGGCAGCTTGCTTTAAATGCGTATTTTAATGAATTAACAATACCGTTCGTGATTAGTTCTAGCTTGTGCGGTGATCTTGCAACTAAAAGAAATCTCTGATTTGGTCGGATAAAGTTTTGTTGAACAACTCCCAGTCGGTTTTTCTAAGGTTTCTGTATTCATTGTAGCACTGTTTTTCGGGTGTTGTCGCGTCAGAAAAACAGTGGTACATTAAACAACGGCTGTAAAAGTTTGCATTCTACTATTCTGTATTAATTACAAGTTTTTCGTCTAATTCAATGTTGAATCGAATGTATCTATGATCAGATCAGACTAGCAAGCGTAAGGTCAATAACTTCACTGCGCAACACGGTTATAAACGTAGGCACATCTTTGTTATTTATTATGCCTAAATTGGATTTTAAAATAAATTCTAAAAGTTTTTCACTTCTTGGATTTGTGTTTGTGCTCTCCCATAAGATGTGGTGTGCATCCGCATCGCATCCAAGAATCTTTTTTTTGTTGGTCCCACTGTTAATCAGCCGTTGAATTTCTTCCGGCGGCAGTAGTCCTGTCTGGTCGTAGGGAAGGTAACCGGATCCGATAATGAACTCTCTTCTGATGCCTTTTTCTACTACACACATTTTAGCTGCTACTAGGTTTCTTGAACATAAAGCCCACAATGGCATTACGTTTAGCGCATCCTTTACAAGGATGCATGCGCGAGGGCTGTGTACAAGTTGGGCTGCAAGCAGTCATCTACCTGTAGTTCAACCTTTTTATTGTTCTCTTGTGGCATCAAGGCTCCTGTGAACAAGAGCAATATCAATGCTGTGTGTCACGATATAAGCACTGAAAGCCACTGCGGCTGCTTTGTAATGATGTATGTTTACCTGAACGACTTTAAGTTTTAAATTTGCCGTCAGTGCGTTTTTTCCGGCTCTGGATTTACAACCATTGCCTCATGAACATGGCTTGTAGCATCCGGTTCTTTGTGTGTGTGAGTGATCCTCAAAAATCCGAGGTGCAATTAATTGGCTAATGTTTTCACCTTGTCCTAAGACCGTTTGTCCATAAACAAGACGTTTTGAGTTCTTTTTAGATGGGGTTTAGTGTTAGGTTTTGGTACTAATGTTGTTCTGTACCAATATTTTTTTTAGTAAGATAACCGGTTCCAGTACTGTTCCCGCGACCGAACTGAAACCTTTTTGAGTGCAGGAAGGCCTCTGAGATAAATAATTTCAAATTCGCTATCTTCTTCCAGTGGTTTCTTTTTGTTTGACGTGCCGATTAGCCACTCTCTGGTTGTATTATCTGCGCGTGTTATTTTTAGAAATCCCTCTTTATGGGTACATTACTGAAAACGCGGAGTACCTTGTCCTTTCTCCAGTTTGTCAATCCATCCGAGTATCGAAACTTTTACTTTTACTTCGAATTGTTTAGGACTAATGGTATTTTCAGTGAACCTTTGTATGATTGCAAGCTTAATTCCCGTCAGAATGTCCTTGAATATCTTTTTTGTGTTTTTTCGACTCACGCATTCCTGCTGCTAGAATGGAACTGGTTGCCTAAGCTCCCAATTCTTTTTGTTTTTTCAGCTTTTGGTTTGTCGCCCTCGAAAACTTTATTTGTTTTTTGGGTTTCCATTCAGCATCAGCCGATGTTTTTGGGTTTTGCTCAGTCCCCATCCTTTCTTTAATTTTCTAAAAATGGTTCCTTATACGGCTCTGGTCCTCCCGTGAAACATGTTCACAGTTAGGTGACAGACATTGTTATCCCAGTATTGGCACTTGCCAGGACACTGCAACTTGAGTTAGGAAAGCAGGTTCGCGTGACAGTAGTATTAGGATACGTACGGATTTTAAGCCGCGGCTCCAACGCCTGCCAAGGTCAACAGGGTTGTCCCGTCTCAGCTAGTAAAACTGCGTACCGTGACACCTGATTTACTCTCCTATCCACCACCTGATGGGTAGCTCAACCCACGGGGGTTACAAACTTAAACATTTATAAATGTTCATAATAACTTGCGCACCTACAACAAAAATTTACCACTGCGGTCTCAAATGGTTTGAAGATTAGTAACGTTCGTTTTTATAGTAAGTCTATGTAAAATACATACAAAAAAGTACAAACTTAATTATTATTACTTTAATTTACCTGTAAATCAAACAGACCGTTAAAAATATTACATTCAGACAATTCAGATGTCTAGTCCAATCGTACCGGAAATTTATGATAGTAAACGTTACTTTGCTACATATCTTGGTGATTATATCCATTTCACAGTGTTTCATTTAAACGTAAAAATCAGCTGTTCCAACACATTAAAGAACTCGAATCGTCTTTAACTTCTAAATTTATAACAATAAAAAACGATTTTAAATATTTTTGTACATACAAAAGTATACAGGTCAGAAGCACAATTTCCTACAAATCAGAGTTTAACAGAAAGGTTAAAAGATTAAACCGTACTTTGCTCGACAAACCAATTTAAAAACTAGAAATATTTTATTACAGACAGTCAGATATGAGAACGTCGAAAGTTTACTAAAAATGATAGAAAACCTCAACACTTTATAAACTAAATTAAATTTTAAAATAACTTAGGTTTAAGTAGATTTCCACTTACTACTCATATTCTTTAAATCTCACAGTAATAAATCAAGTAAATATATGCATATAAATAAATAAATAGCTATAAAATTTACGGTTTGGTGGCGGAATGTGAGCTGCTTCTTTATTATAAAGAGTAATTTGATTATTTTATTAAAAATTTTACCAAACAAATTGAGATATACTAATTATCCTTTATATCTTTTCTACTTTCCAAAGTTACGGTTGTCACATGCTATTATTTTCTATAGTGCACTTTGTGAAAGAATAAGGTACAACAATTACTATATTCGTACTTCAGAGCTCAAGTAAAGTACACGAAGTATACGGTTGTATTCGAAACTAAAAACTACTGTTTTATTAATAAACTAATTTGTGTGAAGTGTGATAGTGGCTGTTAATCATAAGTGTATCTACACATGGCAAATATACCGGGCGACCCCGGGTCGCCCATTATCATCGATAACGATGTGTGTAAGTTTATTTACAAATACTAAACCGAGTGATACAAATATACGATTTATAAATTTTAATAATCGATATAGATCAGTCGATACCAGCCCCTACTGTGTATACGTAGAACATTCCAGTAAAAATTTAGGTAGATTACATCCGATACGTATTGGACATTATTTTTAAGCAATCAATTATAGATATTATTCTTATTGGTATAAACAAAATTAAAGTTTTGTTCAAATCGTACTTAGTAGCTAATCAACTAATTAACCATGAATCAATAACTAAACACAAACTTATAGCATACATTCCAACTTTTTTCACACAAAGAAAAGGTATCATAAAAATGGTAGATACGTTTTTTAGTGAAGAATATCTGAAAAATACAATTCAGTCAAATCAACAGGTAGTCGACGTTA
The DNA here is from genome assembly GCA_035610365.1 of Aquatica leii. NCBI lineage: Eukaryota > Metazoa > Arthropoda > Insecta > Coleoptera > Lampyridae > Aquatica > Aquatica leii. Next base: position 33,768,665 of record CM069439.1, read on the forward strand.
AACGTATGAATAAAAAAATAATAGAACCGGACGGTAATACTAAATTTGTTAAACGACAATTAATCATTTGTTTCTTTTTTGGGTAATACGATACTGCATAACGTACGCATAAATAGTATAAACTTTCTTGTTGAACCGTATATATACCCCGTTGTGCAATGTAATAAGTGTTTACGATATGGACATAATTCTAACTTATGCAAGGGTTCTTTAAGGTGCAGAGTATGTGGAGAATCAGAAAATCATGACGCTAACCAACCGTGCAAAAAAACTCCATTTTGTGTTCATTGTAAGGCACACGACCATCTATCCGTCGATAAAAATTGTCTAATATATCAGAAACAGTTAAGCGTTAAAAAACTAATGGCTACTAAAAATGTTTTGTTTAAAAAAGCCGAACTGTTAGTTAATAACCCTTCATACAACAAAATTACAACTAATAATCGTTTTGAAGTCTTCAATACTATCGAAAACTTTCCTTCTTTACCAACAATAACATCATTTACGCAACCTATTTCTAAGCAAAGCCCAAAAATACAAAAATTAAATATTTCGCGTTCATCGGTACAAATTAAAAAACGTAAAGCACCAATTCCTCCAACCACTTTAACTGATCAATCTATTAATAATATTGAATACAAGATTGCACAACCAGTAACGTCAAAGTCCTGTTATACCAACAATCTCCAACAAAAAACAAAATTAGTTGAGGAAGTAACAGGAAATCCAAAAACGTATATCTATGATTTTAGACAATATCACAAATAGTGAAACTGATGGTGAATAACAATAAAAATTAGAAAATTATACAGTGGAATTCTAGATCTATATATAAAAACAAAGCTTTGCTACAACTATTTTTAAGTAAAAATAAGGTCGACATAATAATTGTGTACGAAACTTGGCTTAAGCCTCAATTCAACTTTTTAATATGCTAAAACGTGACAGAAACCATGGTTACAGAGGTGTTGCAATCTTCATAACCCAGGTACATCTATTCTCTCACATCAACTTAATTGACAATTATAACTCACGCATTGAAGTGTGCGCTATATTGCTGGAAAAATATCACCTATCTATTGTTTCAATATATAAACCACCTAATGTTCAAGCTACAAAAGCAGACTGGACTAACATTTTCAATCAATTTTCTGACAACGTAATAATTGGAGGTAATTTTAATTGCCACCATACTTTATGGGGAGCAACTCATGATAACCTACAAGGAACAAAATTAGTTGAAGCGATAGATGATTGTGAATTTATAGTAATTAATGACGGTACCCCTACACTTATCGCATCTCCATACCATAAGCCCTCAGCTTTAGATCTAACTATAGTTTCTCCTCTTTTATCAGGGAAAATAGTTTGGAAAGTCTTAAATGATGCACTAGGTTCAGATCATTATCCTCTACTTATAGAAATTAACGAAAACGTGGAACCATGCCTAATCTACCCATCTACAAAGTGGAATGATTCGACAGCTAACTGGGATCGCTTTAAAACTGTAATAAATACCGAACTAATAAACATACCAACCGATTGTAGCAATACTAACTAAAAACTGCAGAAATCAATGCAGGTTATAGATAAAGCAGCTTCTCTATCTCTAAAAGTAAACAAGCCGTTCCAGTCAAACTGTAGAAAACCGATATGGTGGGATTATGCCTGTACACAAATAATTAATGACAAAAAGGAAGCCTTAAGAAAGTATAAACACCAATCTTCCTTAGAAAACTATTTTGAATATAAAAAATTAACGGTTATAAGTACTGCAAAAAAACAGAAATTGTTGGCAAGCGTTTCTAAATAAACTTAATAGAAATACTCCAAGCACAGATATTTGGACCAACATTAAACGCATTAGCGCTTCTACCAATTCTTGCAAAAAAACTATAATAAACGAAACAGTAATAATGGATCTATTCGATAAGTATGCACCGCCATTTGTTCCTAATCTAATTCATTGTCTTACTACACCTAATCACAAGCACTTTTTTGATCAACCTCTTACAATAGATGAGCTTCAGTCAGCAATTAAACAATCATCTAAATCAACTGCTCCTGGTCTTGATAGTTACACTTATTCGATCATTTCTAATATTCCATCTAAAGCATTACTCATCTTGTTAGACATTTTTAATAATTGGTGGCTAAGAAATTCTTACGCGACACAATTAAAAGATATCGTTGTAAATTTTTTCTTAAAACTATTAAAAGATGCCTCTATGACTTCGTCGTATAGGCCTATATCGTTAACGTTGCGTTTTACGAAGACATTTGAAAGAATAATTAAGAACCGTTTGGAGTGGCACTGTGAATACAATTCGTTGCTTCCATCGAATCAATACGGTTTTCGTAGAGGTATAGGAACCCAAAATGCAATAATTCATTTAGTGTCAGACATTCAGTACTCTCTGTCAGCAAACAAATATTTAACTTGTTTATTCCTAGATTTAACAGGAGCTTATGATGCTGTTAATTTAAATATACTAAAATCAAAGTTGATAAACTTAGGGTTGTCAGAATATGCAGCTACTAATTTAGTTAACCTTTACACTTACAGAAAAGTTTATATACGAAATCACAATAATTTGTTGTATGGTCCAAGGTACGTTAGTCATGGAATTCCGCAAGGTTCAGTATTGAGTCCCTGGCTATTTAATATCTACACTGCTAGCTTACATAGGTTGTGGGACGATAACACTAATTGTATTCAATTCGCAGATGATGTATGCGTTTACACCATCCGTAATTCGTATGACGAGTGTATGAACGATTTGAAACACATTATAAGTGTTATCAAACCATGGATGCAAAATCATAGGTTTTCACTGGCTCCTGGAAAAACCGCCATTGTAACATTTACCCGTCACAGGCTAAAAGTTGGGAATTGCATAGAAGTTGGCGATATTCGTATTCCATTACAAAATACATATAAATACTTAGGAATGGTCCTAGATAGTAAACTGCTATGGACTAAACATATCCAATTAATTAAAGCCAAATGTGAAAAAGATATCAATATTTTGAGATACGTCTCAAAAAGAAAATGGGGCGCCGACCCAAAAACATGCATACAATTTTACAAACATTACATTTGTTCAATAATGGATTACGGATGTGTTACTTACGGTTCAACTTCAAAATCCAATATTTTAGTTATAGACAGATTATAATATCAAGCTCTGAGAATATCTATAGGAGCAATGAAATCATCCCCAACAAATGCTATTCTAGCAGAAGCTCAAAAACCTCCTTTATCTTTAAGAAGACGTTACCTTGCACGTAAGCTAATTATTAAGATAACGGTATCAAACAAATTCTTATTGAGTACTATTCACTCTTTATTTCTTGAATGTATGAGTAATAAGTATTGACGAATAAAAAATAATCCTCCACTAGTAGATGCATATAATGACACACTACAATATTCACCTACCCAAGATTTAAAGAAACCGCCTTACTACTCATTAAACAACATAGTGTCTACGGTTCTATTTTCAGAGTACACCAATCATATTCAAGTTAATAGAGCTATTTTGAGATCGGTTTTTGCGGATTACAACGAATATACAAACATATTCACTGGTGGATCAAAAAATAAAAACGGAACAGGAGCAGCTTTTTACGTTCACAGTGTCAATCTATCTTTTAAATACAAATTGAATACTTATTGTTCAGTTTATACAGCAGAAGCATATGCAGTTCAAAAAGCTTTGCAGTGGGCTACTGAAAACAACTTGTCCAAAATTATTATTTTATCAGATTCTAAATCGGTCTTGGAGTCTATATGCAATTTCTCTGTCAAGCAAATGTATAATCAATTAATTTGTGAAATTATGTCATATCAATTACAGTTAACACAAAAAGGATATAAAATAGTCTACGTTTGGGTTAAGGGACATGCAGGTATTGAAGAAAACGAAGTAGTAGATGTAATAGCTAAACAAGCAACATCTTTGTCGTTAATTGACAATTATTTACCGTTTACGGATATTTACCCATTATTAAAAGATAGATGTCGTAGTGAATGGGAGGAAATATGGCAAAATTATGCTACTAAGAATAATAACAACTATATATTATTAAACCCTGTGTTACCCAAAGAGAACGACCTTATGACTGGTCCATACTATTCCAGATTTTTTATTTTGTGTATTATACGTCTTCGACTAAACCACGGAAGATTCCCAGCGCACCTTCATAAAATTGGAATCGAAGACACTAATAATACCTCAATTGGCGACATTAACCATTTACTTTTTAACTGTATGAAATATAACAGCACCAGAACAGCATTTATAGCAAAATTGTCAAATGAGAATATTCAATTTCCATGCAACACAGCGCATCTTGTAAATATGAAAAATAATGTAATCTACAATGCCATAGTACGCTTTATATCTCCATAAGTTAAACCATTTACTTTTGTCCAAAATTCAGTAATGGTTTCTGACGTATCAAAGCTTACGTTTGTATTCCTTAAAAGTCACCACTCGTTGTCAATGTCTTGTAACTTATTTTCTTCAATTATATTTGGAAAATATTTTACTAGGGGTATAACGGAGTTGTGTGTTCCTTTTATAACGTTTACTGGATTGATGAAATTTAATTTTGATAAAATTTCATTTCCAAAACTAAAACGATGAGCAATTTGACTTGCTCCTTCAACAAAAAAACGCTAAACAACGAGTTTTTAAAATATGATTCTCTTTTTTCCCTAAAAGTTCTGTACAAGAGGTAAATTTTGGGTTCTTCAAACTGCATTTCTCGATTCATAGTATTGAAAAAAGGTAATACCAATTCTAAAAATTGCAAAAAACGTTTAGTTAATGGATTTTTTAATTTTTCTAAAATGCTATCTGACGCCAAAATTCGATCATCAGAAGAAACGTTTGTAAAAATTAAAATTAAAGCATTATACTGTTCAAAAAGTCTTTTTGGACTACAAGAAAAATAGTTATATACGGCTCGAGCGAGATCTTCTATACCTCTAGGTAATTTTAAACATGCATTAGATGCACATAAATGCATACTATGGCAAATACAGGTCGTGGTAAACAAATTAGGTATTTCGTGTTTTAATTGCGTAACTACAGAATTATGTTTCCCAACCATTACGTTCGCCCCATCTGATACAAAACCAATGAGGTTTTTTTTCAACGATATATGGTAAAAAAAACTTGTCACTTTGTGGTACAAAACTACTGAATTTGCTTCTTTAAGTGGCAGTAAAGCGAGAAAACTGTCATGGATCCTAAAATGTAAACTTTATATGTCGTAAAACTTACAGTAAAAACAGAGCACCTTTTATTATAATAATATCTGCAAACCAGAGACAAATGTTTTGTACATATTTTGTCCGTAGATTCGTCAATAATCAAAGAACATTTAGTAGTTTGCAAAATTTGACAAATTTCAGTTTCATTTTTTTTCGATTAAATTTTTTACTATGGACGAACATTTTGTTCGGCCACACCGTATATATTTAGCCACCTCCAAATCCGCACAAATTTTTGTTAATAGTTTTGGCATATGATCCATTAAATTATAAGATAAATTATGTTCACAAAAGCAGCGAGGTATATATCAGATTATTTTGCCATCTTTTCTATATTAGTTAGTTTTTTCAATGCAGGCATATCCGTCTGTTCTGATCTGTTGATTTGCGTTTATGGACGTCTGGTGACTTCTTGCATGTTCTTCACGCAGCGTAGTTCTCCATGTGTTGCTTAATCTGTATCCATCCTCACGGTTGAAGTTGTTAGGATTTTTCATTATTTCCAGTGATTCGAGTATTATTCGCTGGTGATAGTGTCTGTTTCGTGCTAATACCTTTACGTTCCCGTAATCAATCCGGTGATCTCTATTCTCATGAAGATGTTTCGCTACTGCAGATTTGTTTGTGCGTCTGAGTTGAGCGTCTTGTTGATGTTCTTTAACCCTGCACTGAATGCTCCTCCCTGTTTGGCCGATGTAACTCTTGCCGCACATACACTCTAATTTGTATACCTTGTGTTCCACGCTAAGGGTACCCCATGGGATTTAACATGGGAAAATTGAAATTATTTTTTTCCTGCTTCCCAAATTAAAAAATCGCAAAAATTTTGACGCAGATTTAAAGTGGCACTCAAAACGTTTCTAAAAACATTTTTTTGATTATAATAGTAATATGGATGCTAAATTAAGTAGTAGCCCGTCAAATCATCATTATGCAACTTTATTATTTTTTTATTTTTGAGGAAATGAAAATTTGAAGAACAAAGACTAGAAAAATTACATTTAAAAATTTTCTGTAGCAGACTACAAAAAAAATAGTTAATCAAACATAAATTTACATTTACATAGGTATCTACGAACACTCATCGTGGTACCAATAGGTCGAACGCAGGAAGACTGCTCGAATAATCGTCGTGCAGAAAAATTCATTTCAATTGAGAATTTGTGGCCCTGTAAAGAACCTTTTTAACATTGTCGATCCGTTGCTTGGCGGAACTATACAATAAGTTAGCCGTTCATCAAATCTTTTTTGTGTTTCGGCTAATTTACGAATGGTAATAGCTCGGCATATCACCTGAATTTCATCTTTTAGTGTTTCCCTATTTTCATACCGTTTTCCTTCTTTGAATAATTTTTCTTTTATGTAACTCCACAAAAAAAATCGCACGGGTTTAAATCAGGTGACCTAGCAGGCCATGTAATGGGACTATTCTTGCCTATCCATTGATTTGGAAATGCTTCATTCAGAAACCCAGTGTTTAGTCTAGCAGTATGGGCTGCAGTACCATCCTGCATAAAACAAACTTGGTGATTTTCACCCGCAACATCATTTAGTTGTGGAAACACTTCTTCTAGTAGAAGGTAATGATATTTTATGGAAGTAAGTGTACCTTCATTGAAAAAAGGACCAATAACATGACTTCCCAGCAAGCCCATCCAAACATTGACAGTTTGTCGCCATTGACTTGGTCCATTTACTAATCTGTGTGGATTTTCGAGAGACCATGTACGATTATTTTGTCGATTTGGTCTTTCATCAAGTCCAAATGAACATTCATCCGAAAAACAAATGTTTTTTTCAAAATCGCGATTGGTCTTGTTCATTTCGGTGATTATTTCACAAAATCTCATACGAGCATAATAATCGTGTAGTAATAATTCTTGATGGCATTGCCAACAGTAACTTTTAAAGCCCTCCTGTTTGAGGTACCTGAATGCTGACGACCGAGGAACACCTACATCAATTTCAATTTCTCGCAAACTAATATCAGGATCTTGATCTACAGCTGCAAGAACTGCCAACTTCTGAGAGTTATCTTCATGTGTGGTGGACGCTGACATTTACATAGTGGTTTTACGGAGCCAGTGGTTTCAAATAATTGTATCGTTTTTTTTTGATAGTCTTTAAAGAAAGTATTGGTCTATCTGCAAAAAAACCAGCAAAGTCTTCTCGAATTTGAACCTTTGAAACACCTCGAAAATATTGTTTTACCACAAGAATTTTTCTAGTCTTTGTTCTTCAAATTTCCATTTCCTCAGAAATAAAGTTGCATAATGTTGATTTGACGGGCTACAATTTAATTTTAGCATCCATATTATTTTAAAAACCAAAGATAGTCGATCTTAATCGAATGCGCAAAAAACCTTCAAAATTTCGAATTTCAAATGCCTGTAATTAATTTACTAATTATCAAATTATAATCAAAAAATTGTTTTTAGAAACGTTTTGAGTGCCACTTTAAATCTGCGTCAAAATTTTTGCGATTTTTTAATTTGGGAAGCAGGAAAAAAATAATTTCAATTTTTCCATGTTAAATCTCATGGGGTACCCCTAGCGTGGAACACAACGTATACTTTGGTCTTGGGAGTTGATCTTTATGAGGAGGTATGAGCTGATCAATTTTCTTCACTGTGTTATAATGTGAAGTGATGTTCTTCTTTCCTAGAACCCCCTTTAGTCTGTCAGTGATTCCGGCAACGTAGGGTAAGTAAGCATATGTTTCTGACGGTGTCTTCGCAGCAACTTCAGCTTGCTTCTCCTTCTTCTGTGGTCTTATTAATTTTTTGTTGTAGCCATTTTTTATAAGAGCGTCCTTTATGTGTTTGATTTCTTCCGGCTTATAGGGCACGGATTAATATGTAAATACATATTTTTAATTGAAATGATCTTTGTTTCTAATTACATTTTCTACATTAATTATGGTATTTAGATCGAGAAAATTACATTTTTATTTTCCACATTTTTCCATATTTCAGATATAAATCCATATTTTACAAGAAAAAAATTAATAATACATATTTTCGTCATTCTACGTCATTTATGCTTTCGCAATTAAAATAAGCAAATAAATATGAGTATAACGTGATACGTTTTATATATTTGCTTATTTTAACAATATTTTTTAACAAATAGGAAACTTTTTGATAAAAAGCATAACGTTTAATTTGGTTTTACATTTTAAGCACTTAATCATACTTTTAGTACACATACGTTCGCGCTTAAACGACACACGAGCGCACTCCGTCACCTGTCCGCACTACCGTCTGTTAGACAGTGAAGATCGTACTTGCATGCTGTGTCGATTTACCTCGTGTCATTGTGTTTTCTAGTAATTCGTATTAGAAAAATGCCCAAGGATAAGCCACCATTACGGTTCAAATTGGAAAAATATATAGAAGATTTTCTAGGCCAGTCGCTGAATACAGACGGAAAAGTGCTGTTTTGTGGTGCTTGTGAAAAATCTATATCGACCGAGCAACGCTTTTTAATATCGCAACACGTGTCTACTGCTAAACATAAGCTGAATATTACAAGAAAGAATAAATTTAAGCAACAATTTTTTTCTGATGCAATTGCAAGCGGTTCCCAAAGTTGTACTGTCTTGAAAGAGTTTTGTTATGCTATGATATGTGCAGATATACCCTTATGAAAATTAAATAATCCTACTTTTAAAAAAGTACTCTAGCAAACGTATTCCTGATGAATCCACACTTAGAAAAAATTATGTAAGTGGTCTTTATGAAGATTGTTTGGCTTCGATTCATCAAGATATTCAAGATGGTCCTATATGGGTTGCCATTGACGAAACTACAGATTCTGAAAACCGATGCATTGGCAATGTGATTATCGGACGTCTATTTGAAGACAAACCAAGCAAAATATTTTTATTGGCGTGTGAAGAACTTCCTAAATGCAACCATCAAACATCAGCAAAATTTTTTAATGATGCTATGAGTATTTTGTGGCCTAATGGCGTTAAACATGAACAAATTTTCTTGTTACTTAGCGATGCTGCTCCTTATCTGGTAAAAGCTGCAAGTGCTCTTCAAGTATTGTATCCAAAAATGATTCATGTGACGTGCTTGGCTCATGGTGTAAATAGATTAGCGGAATGCACAAGGTTTCAGTTTGAAAAAGTTGACAGTTTAGTGTCAAACGTAAAGAAAATTTTTTTGAAAGCACCAAGTAGGATCTCATTATTTAAAGAGATGTACCCGGACATTCCTTGACTCCCACAACCAGTGCTGACTCGTTGGGGCACATGGCTGACAGCAGTTGAATACTATACTCAACATTACAATTAAATCAAAACTATTATTTTTAAATTGGAAAACGAGGCTGCTAGTATTTCACTCTCAAAAAAACTTCTTGAATATGATACTTTGCGTAACGATTTAGCAATTATTGCTTTTTATCGCACCAGATAAAGGAACTTAAAAATTCGTCCACTTCACTAAATGATAATTTGAAGATTATCGAAAATATCAAAAAGAAAGTTTTTGAATCAGAAGGCCCCATTGCTGAAGTGGCTAAACAAAAATTAAGTTACGTACTGGAAAAAAATAAAGGATTTCATACGTTACAAAAAATTAACAGTATGCTGTGCAGAACATTAGACGGCAACCTAGACGTCTCCTACTCACTTGCAGAACTATAAAAATTTAAGTATGCTCCAATCACATCCTGTGATGTTGAAATGTCATTCAGCCAGTACAAAAAATTATTTCGCCCAAACAGAAAGAGTTTTAATTTTGATAATTTAAAGAAACATGTTATTATACACTGCAATTCAAATGTTAACCAGACTGAAGCTGAATTTGTTTGGTTTTTCAAAATAAATAGTGTTTTTTGTATTATAGTGTTAAGTTTTTATTACATATTTTTTCCATATTTTAGATTTTTCAGTCCATATTATATTTACATATTTTGAAATGTGTAATACATATTTATCCGAGCCCTATTCATCACTAATTTTCTCCGCTCTTCTTAGAAGTGTGTTGATGAGGGATCTCTTTTGTTGTGTATGGTGATGAGAAGATGCGTGTAGATACCGGTCTGTATGTGTTTCCTTGCGGTATACGCTATGACTTAGCCTGTTGTTGTTCGTGCGTGTTACCAGAACGTCTAAAAAGGGCAGCGTTTTGTTCTTTTCGATCTCCATAGTGAATTTGATACTGTTGTGGTGTCCATTGATATGTTGAAGAAAACTTTGTAATTCTTCCCGTCTATGAGGCCATACGACAAAAGTGTCGTCCACGTATCTGTACCAGCATTTCGGTTTCCAGTCGCTTGAGTTGATAGCTTCTTGTTTGAAAGCTTCCATGAAGATGTTGGCTATTACTGGTGACAGTGGTGATCCCATACTTGCGCCGTTCTTTTGTTTATGGAACTCACCATTTCACAGGAAGTAGGTTGACGTTAAACAGAGTCTGGCCAAGTCGATCAAATCTTCTTGTAAACCTTGTGGCACTAGTTGTTGTCTAATGATCTGTAATGTTTCTTCCACTGGTGCATTGGTGAATAGTGATTCTACGTCGAAACTAACTAGTATGTCACTGGTAGTATAGAGAATAGAGAATCTCGACAAAATGTTCGGAATTCTTAACGTAGCTGGTTGTCTGTCCGGTGTGCGGCTGTAGTCTTCTAGCTAAGTATTTTGCTAACTCGTAAGTCGGTGATCCACAGGTACTGACGATAGGTCTTAGAGGGTTTCCGTTTATATGAATTTTTGGTAACCCATACAGTCTTGAGGGTTGGCTTTCCGATGGTAACAGTCTTTTCTGTTCTTCTGTTGGTATAGATCAGTCTTTGATCGCCTTTCTTATACGTCGTTTAATTTTTGCAGTAGGGTCCTTGTTTACTTTTATGTATCCGTCTGGGTCTAGTAGAGTGTCCATTTTCCTGATGTACATGTTCTTATCTATTATTGCTGTTGCCTTTGTCCGCTCGTAGAATGATTACTTTTTCATTCTTACGTAAGTCAAGTAACGCTCTTTCCTCATTTTTGGTTATGTTTCTTGATGGTGGTTTGGCTGTCCGTAAGATACGACAAGTTTCGTGTCTTATTTCTTCAGCATCTTTGATGGGTAGATTGCGGATGGCACATTTCACTTGAGCGATGATCTCCTCTTTTGGTGTTTTCGCAGAACGGACACGGATCAGCGAAGCGGAGCCGTAAGACGGTATATAACGAGGAACGCAAGACGATAACATCAGTCTTTAGAAATCTTCTGAAGAAACTGACAGCAATGCAAAATAAATACATTGACAAGTTTAATAACATACTATAAAAATTTGTCTTACATAACGTATGATTATTTACTTAAATTTTACTACAAATATACATCAATTGAGTTGTAATACTGGCAACATTGTTAAAAAAGTATTTAAATATAAACACAATTAAAGAAAACTATTACATTCTTGTTAGCAACACTTTACAGTACACTGCACAGTAACGTAACAAAGTAGTTACAAAACTATACTAACAACGCAGTGCAACTTTATGAGTTGCATATCTAGTAAGGTTCACTATCTTTAAGAATATTTCAATCAAAGCTTTAACTCGTTAATCGGTTTTTAATTATAACCTTTCTCTTAGTGCAGGTTTGCTGTTTAGATTTGCTTCTAAATCAAAGATTCCGTGCATTTTTAGAAATACAAATAGATATATGTATACATACATATAAGCGTACTGTGACGTAATTGTATTAAGGTATTGTAGAAACAAATAAAATAATTTTTGTAAAAAATTAACGTTTCATTTGATTGCTGATTTATAATTCTAGAATTTATTTTAAGATCTTTACTTTAGCGAGTTCAAAGTATCGGTTTTACTGTATTTTTAAATTTTTTATTTATATACTTTACTAATGTTTTAATATTCGAAATGTACATATATTTATTTTATATTCTTATATTAATAATCCGTTAATTTTTTAAAGAACTAACAATAAATTAACTTAAGTGCAATAGAAAGATTATTTAAATAGATGTAATTGATGCATAAAATAAAGTAAAAGTCTTTCTATATTCATGAGAACGCGAATTAGTAAATTTATGAGGCATTTCAGAAATTAAATCTTTATTTTACACGCGCTGGTAACAGATCAAGGCAAATACGTATTTCCAAAAAAATAAAAAATGTAGTAAGCTTATGTGATTAGAAACGTTTACTAATTCATGCAAAACTTTTTTAGTTTACCAGAAATGCTGTAGCTATGTAAAATGTATCTATTTGTTAAAAAGAATTATTTTGTTTAATTCGACCATAAAGTAAGTGTATCGAGTGTTTCAATCAATAAGTATGTAGTCAAGATAGGATAGAGTGACCCAATTCAGACATTCTCTTGAAACCGATTGCTATAAATACTATTTTTCTTTCATAAATTTTTTATTAAGACCGTTTTTGCTTGTTGTAATCAATATTCGATTAAATCAGTAAGACATTAACACATTGTTATACATCCAGTTAAGATACATGGTAAATAAGGTGTTAAATAGAGGTTTAGTGTATCTCTTTACAATCCGGAAACTTAGAGAAATCAGTCGATCTCGCAGCAAATTAGGGATATAAAATGTTCGACGTTTAGGAATGTTTAGGATTAGGGTTGCGTTACCTTTACTGAAATAAAGCTAGAAGAGAACTCTAAGAAGAGGGTTGTCGTGGTATAAATATACAATGGGGTTCGTAGTACGGTAGACACTCTACGGACGTTAGAACAGTGCTGCCGTCAAGCAGACCAGGTTGCCTTTTATAATTATTCAAGGTGCTGTATTGATCCAAAGTTCCTTTACCTTCCTGTACTCTCGTATGTGAATATTTCCTTAGAAGAGTAATATTTGATATTTGTTAATTGTTTTAATGCTAATTTAGTACATACTTTGATTGGTTTCTTTTAAGGATTCGAACGATCCACACACGATATTTGTTTTCGTGCGTAGCAAAGGTTAATTCAATGTTTCTCGTTTCCTTTTTAGTTGATATTCATGCTGACCTCTCGACGAAAATCTCAAAATAAATTTAAAATCGACAACAACCAAACAAGATTTATGTATCCTTATAAATCCCTATGCAATAACTCTTCTAAAAAATTTTAAGACTTTATTGGTTAAAACATTGAATATCCATAAAAATTTTCTATTTGAAATAAAAATTCAAATCGTTAAAATTAAAGTGCTATTAATATTTAACAACTTATTTTTATTTAACAAAAAAAAACTAAAAATATGACATAATTACTGTTTTGATAACGCAATTTTGCGCTAAACGTTTCTATAATAAACAATTGCTTGTAGAAAGCAATCAGTAATTTATAACTACTTATTACAAGTTATTTACTTTATTTAAACTTAATTTTTGTTATGTAATCAATTGTTTGTATGTAGTGTGTTTTTATTTTCGCCTTTAAATAGTAAGTCTGTATAGTTTATTATATATTTTCTATAACAATTAAGTCGAGCTTTATTGGTTGTGTATTGCATCAAATAAGTTGAAGTTGGTACAAAATATATTAGTTTGATCAAATCAGTTTAGATTTGATAAAATTCTAACTGTCTAATACAACTCATGCATTGATAATATAGCCCACAAGGTTCAATTTTAAGACCACTATTATTTTTAATTTTTATAAATCGTTTACCGTCAAGCGTTCTAGGTGATGCAAAATGTATTTTGTATGCTGATGATGTGACTGTCTTAATAAATGGACAAGATCCAAACAAAATTTTAAAAGATTCTGAGGAACCATTAGCATCTGTAGACGAACGGTGTAATATTCATCAGTTACAAGTAAGCTGCTACTTTCATTAACAAAATAACTATACAGTCAAATAAGATAGACACTGTTAAATTACAATAGACGCAACTTATACATATTTATACTATACAGGATATTAATTAATGTAATTGACAATATTTTAAAAAGCAGCATATATGCATTTTGCCTATTTATCTTTAATTGTGAAATCTTTACAAAATAAACGGATTACCATGGTTTAGTTAGGTTTGACGTTTATAAAAAATATATTCCTCAAAATGATAAATTAGTTTTAAATTTGCATCCTTTAAACAAAACGCATAATAGTTTTCTGAACCGACCAAGAAAAATATTACTAATAAAAAAACATACTTGTTACGAAACGTTTTTTATTCTTTATAATTTTTTGTTAAATTTTAAATATAAATGTATAAAATTAGAATACTGTAATAAGTTGACGTCTATGAATGTTTTAACATATTTAGCAGAAACACAGAATAAGACTACAGAATATAAAATATACGTAATTGACTTGCTGCGTATCACTCGGTTTGCAGCAAAAAAATTGTAAGACCGCTATTGCCTTGGTGTAAAACAAGTTAAATTTAAATACATATTTTAATAAATATAAAGTTAATGTGATTATCGGTAAGAAAATTACGTATATATGTAAACGGGGAATTAAAAGATATTAATAAAATTACTGAACTTACACGTTACGAGTGCGAGGTCATATATAGATAAAATTTGTATTTATATCAATACAATAACAGAACTGTAATATAAATAAATAGTAATTAATAGGGTATTAATTAATACTAATGAATGATAACAGCGATAAAAGGCATAGAAAAAATAGCGTAGAAGAACTAGAACAATATTTCAAACGGAAAAGAGTTGATAAGATTAAAGAACAAAAAATATTTATAAAAAGCAAGAAAACGCAAAGATCTCCAACAGCAGAGAGCACATACAACACAAATACTAACACCAAAATAAAACAAAAAGAAGAATATATACATACTGTTACAAATAGATGTCATTCTAAGCAAGATAGAAGAATTAAAAAACGAATTGAAACAAGAAATAAATAAAAATCATAAGGAAATGAGAGAAGAATTTAGACTATTAAACGAAGAGTGAGCAGAAAAGGCAAATATATGGAAAGAAGAAAAAACACACCTGAAAAACAGAATCACTAAACTGGAAGAAAATTTAGAGAGACAAGAAAAAGAAAAGAAAAAACAGTTCAAAAACTAGAATTACAAACAAAAATAGAACAAGTTTTCACAGTAGGAAAAGATAAAAACAAGCCCAGTAATTGTAAAAATGCGTAATTGGGAAGTAAAGAAAGAAATTATGCAACAAAAGAAAATATTATATAAAACAAAATTATACATTGAAAATGATTTAACGTTAAAAGAGAGAGCTACGCAAATAAGGTTAAAAGAAATTGCTGATACATATGATATAAAAAACTTATTATTAATAACGTAATACACATATGAGACAAAAGAAACGAGATGATAAAGATCTAAGATTAAAAGAACGGACAAAAGAAAATAAACCGGACGGACAAATGACGACAACTAAGGAAAGTAGCAGGACTAACGAGATAATAACAAAAATAAACAAACAAGAAGAACACAAAGGTTTAAAGTTAGCTACGTGGAATATTAGGAGACTTAATTGTAAAGAAATTTTGAACAAATGACAATTACGGAAACTAAAAACAAAGGAGAAGAAGTATAGAACTTATACTTATAGAACTAAAAAATGGACATATAATAATTTTGAGCGAAGTAGATAAACAAAAAAGAGTTAAAAGAGGGGTGTATACTCAAGAAGAAAGTGGCAAAATATTTAATGAAATGGGTTTGTGTCTCGGAAAGAATCCTAAAAATTGAGTTAACATTTGATTAGCATGATAAATTAAACATAATTACACTCTATGGACTAAATAAAGATGACAATAACTTAACAAAAGAAACATTTTGGGAAACAGTCTCATCAGTAATAGACTGCGATGATGGAAACACTATTATTCTAGGTGACTTAAATGGAAGATTGGGGGTCAAAGACAGTACATTAATAAATGTAGTAGGATTTTTTGGCGAAACGATTCGGAATAATAATGGGGACAGAATCATAGATTTATATATACAAAATAACCTATTAGTAATAAATACCTTCTTCAAACTGTTACGTAAATAAATTTAAAAAGGCACTACCCTGTATATTGGTTGAATTAAAGTTACTTTTCCATTTCCCTTCCGGTCGAGAAAACGAAAGCCGTTATTTTTACTTTGATATCGTTCGCTACATAACCTGATGCCTGCGCAAATTAAAACTGTTTTCTTAAAACACCCACGTGTTGTGACACGATGTATAATGAAAATATCTATAATTAATTAATTTAGTCAACGCAGGGTAAGTGATTTCTATTCGTTTTTGGATTAAATGTAATTTCCATGTCTTTTCATTAGCGCCAAATCTGGGTTTCCTTGTCAGTACAAGTTTAAAATCTACGTTGGAAAAGTTCTAATAAGAAGCATTGAACCTATGAACTCTGCGATACAAGAGCAGATACAATTGTATTTCTATTCGGAGGCAATTGACGATTAAATAAAACGACCTTGTACGAAAGTGCATATGTGCCAGATACGATTACTATTTCCAGTCGGAGGAAATTGATAACTAATACCACATTGGACGAAAGGGCATATCTAACATCATACGATACCTTTCGGTTCTCTTACCTTTTATAAATGTTTTTTTTTACCTTGTAACGAAACGAAAATAAAGTCCACCATTTTGGACAAATTGAAAACAAATTTTAAAATAGTGCATAGACTTTTCCCCTATCCTCGTATATCCCACCAGCGCCAAAACGATCCCCGCTCTAAAACCGGCACTGTAAGAAGGAGAAAAGGATATAAAAGGGGCTGCACCGTCGAGAAGGGCATCTTTCCCGTTGTCGTCCGAGCGGCGTCTCTAAAGACACCACGGACATCCTGAAAACCGCCTGCCGAACCTGAAAACTAACCCTTAAGCAACGTCGAGGCCGAGTCGAATACGGGCCAACAGAAGGCGTTACCGGCGGATTCGATAAACGAATATACCGAGCCGTCTAGAAGTAATTTCAGTTTAATTTTCTCGAATTGTTATTTTGTTAATTTTGTTTATTTTAATTTGGAGTTTAATTTGTATTTATTGTGTGTTATTAGTAATTTCTCCACTTAGCTACCTAGGGTGTTATGAACAAAGTCAAAACCACAACGCAGGACCGGTTACATTTAACGCCCGAGCATAGCGACTCCGGAACCCCAGTACCTGACCTGCAGTACCTGTAAGTAAATAATTAATTCCATTTTTAGACATTTTGGTTGGCGCTCGAGCATCCTGTACCGAAAATCCACAATGTCTAGACACGTAGATGTTTCTCCGAAAACCGTATCCGAAACTGAGATTTGGTCCAGATGGATTAATAGTATGCGACCTGAACAGTTGATGCAAAAACTGAAAGCATTCAAATTAGATCCAACCGGAGACGAAAACGAATGAAAATCCCGCCTGTTACATTTTCTCCAAACCGGAGAACGTTTAGTCAGTAAGCCTGCTTGTCCCAGTATACAAGTAACAGCAGGAGTATCCTTAGAAACCGTACCTGTCAGTGCCAAACAAGATTTGTTACCGACGAACCGTTACAAACCAGAACCTATGCGAAAAAAGTCTTCACCGATGCCAGCAGCCGTCCAAAGCCCGAGAAATAACCCTGAATAAACTTCCTGGTTAGATAGAGTAAGAAATTTTTATTCTAAGCAAAGACAAACTGTACCCGTCGTCGTCGATAATCGATTGTTTGTACCTGTCACCATCGTGAAAGAAGAGTTTCAGGCTCTTTTAGATACCGGCGCCGCAATGAACTATATTATCCGGGCGGTACAAAAACTCGTTCCTGAAGATTCCCAACCGCCAGAAAATAAGCGGAGTATAGTACAACTAGCCAACGACAACATATGTGAAACCAGTGGAAATTATGCGGTCAACGGTAATTTGGACTTACAAGATTTTCGCTTAGAATGTCAGTTGCTAGCGAATCTTAACTTCTGAATTCTAATTTCCTGTGTTCAAACCAGACAGTAATAGATGTCCTGACTGATGTGCTACAAAACCAGATAAGGCCATCTTCCGAAAAATTTGAGAAATTTAGTGAAAAACTAGCCCCCAAGTATTCCGGACCTTTCCGAATTCAACCAGAAGGTAGTAAAAGTCAACCCTTTGTCACTGGCTTCGCCCAAGAGGGGATGGTATGTAACGAAACAAAAATAAAGTCCACCATTTTGAAAAAATTGAAAACAAATTTTAAAATGGTGCATAGACTTTTCCCCTATCCTCGTATATCCCACCAGCGCTAAAACGATCCCCGCTCTAAAACCGGCACTGTAAGAAGGAGAAAAGGATATAAAAGCGGCTGCACCGTCGAGAAGGGCATCTTTCCCGTCGTCGTCCGAGCGGCGTCTCTAAAGACACCTCGGACATCCTGAAAATCGCTTGCCGAACCTGAAAACTAAACCTTAAGCAACGTCGAGGCCGAGTCGAATACGGGCCAACAGAAGGCGCTACCGGCGGATTCGATAAACGAATATACTGAGCCGTCCAGAAGTAATTTCAGTTTAATTTTCTCGAATTGTTATTTTGTTAATTTTGTTTATTTTAATTTGGAGTTTAATTTGTATTTACTGTGTGTTATTATTAATTTCTCCACTTAGCTACTTAGGGTGTTGTGAACAAAATCAAAACCACAACGCAGGACCGGTTACAACCTGATGTAGAGTTTGTGAGTCACCAGGTAGACACGATTCTTTTCAAGTAGTTTGATTACAGGAAGCTAGTAGGAAAACGTTTTCTGAAAGTACACTTGAATCTTGGTAAGTCAATTTTTGTTTTTAACTATTCGTTGTCGCTATACGGTGCTGCTCATAAATCATATTTATTATTCGTGTCGAAACGTTTAAAATGATTTGCTTCTTATTACTATTACTGAATTAATTTAAGTTAAATTGTTATCGCATGCTGATTACGCCAACTGTCATTTATTATCATTATTAATTATGTAATTTACTTACAAACATTTTTGTATGTCCTGGGTGTTACACTTATGATTTATGTGTATTGTAAGTTGCCGATACTTCTGGTGTTTTAGTACCTACGTATATTTGTACTCGAATTAAATTTATTTACTGTGATGCTATCAAATTATATCTACTTGTTATTAATCCAAATTTTAATCTAAATTATCCTTCTAATATTAATTAAAGTACAATTGTTGTTAACGATTTGGTTTCTTTCTTTGTTTCCTCCAGCTTTACGAACCTTAAAACTTTTATACAAGCTTCGAGCAGGAGCTATATTTGCAAAAAGAAATCTGGCGCCTATTAAAATAAAATTACTCTCCGATAGGTATTGTTTCAATCTTACAGCAAGTTGGCCGTGCAGGGTTCGTAAATTACTAGAAGCTTGTAGTAAAACACAATGATATTCACCAATATACAAGGGAGGTGTGCAGTAAAAATGAGAAATCAATAATTAATTACGCGTTAGTCAGCAAGAGTCTAAGACCTAAAATAAAAGATGTTAGGGTAAAAAGAGGACAAGAAATATTCAGCGACCACTATTTACTGGCAGTCAAAACAAAACGTGGAGTGCCTGTAAGTACAGATAATATTAAATCTGAGAAAAGTATTAGTAATGAAGTGATCAAGACCTACAGACTAAACAACAAAGAAATTGCGAATAAAAATTACAGAAATGATCAACAGAATAGGCAGTCACATAAATGTAGATGTAGAAGAAACGTGGAAAATTTTCAAGAACATACTTTTCACTACGGCAAAAGACGTTTGTGATATAATAAGAATTTACAGGAACAAAAAGCAAACTGCATGGTGGAACGAAAACATTGGAATAATCGTTCTACCTCTCCACACAATAACACCTTTTACTACATACAATTTCTGCTCTTTACCCTTATACACTAATAATTCTGGTTGAACTTTTTTTGGCCAACCCTGTTCAACGTAAGTATATACCTTGTCAAGAATCGGATCAGTTCGAGTAGCTTTGGCTACTGCATCTTGAGTGACAGGTGGTACGCCCACAAATATACTATTTATGGCAGGTACATTTTCATCAGAATCGACATGATCATTTACTGACATTGGAATAGGTAGTCTGGATCGAAAATCTGCATTCGCGTTATGTTGCGATGTTTGGTATTGTATGTTGTAATTATAGTTAATTAAAATTAATGCCCATCTAGGCATTCTATCTGCATAAATCCTGCCAACAACTTTGTTGGGATGAAATAATGAGATTAAAGGTTTGTGGTCCGTAACTAATGTAAATGTACCCCTTTTAAATACAAATCAAATTTTTTTACTGTCCATATTATTGATAAAGCTTCCTTGTCAATCTAAGAATATTTAATTTCGGTTTCTGTTAGTGTACGACTAGCAAACGCTATGGGTCTTTTTATAATTTTACCTTTGTTTCCATTGCAAGGAACCTTATGCTCTAAACAAGTTCCCAAGCCGTATCCAGATGCGTCACAACTTAATACCAACGGTAAATTTGGATTATAGTGCATTAAAGCTTGATCAGATGATATGCAATTTTTAGCCCACTTGAACGCCCTGGAATGTTCTTTATTCCATTTCCACGATATATCTTGAAGTTTTTCAGCTGCCCTACTCATGAATTTATTATAAAAGTTAACTGTTCCTAAAAAACTTCTAAGTTTTTTCACGTTTTCTGGTTGTGGTGCATCTAGTATGACTTTTACATGATCAGGTAATTTTCGTAATCCTATCTTATCTACCATGTCACCACAGTACTGTAATTTATTTGACATGAAGATAGTTTATTCTTTATTAATTTTAATGTTTAATTCGCTTAATTTCCTTAAAACTATGTTTAAAGTTTTTAAATCACTACTTACGTCCCTATTTGCTATTAAAACATCATCTAAATAGCAATATACGTTAGGAATATCTAGAAAATGAGTATCCATAAACTTTTGCCAATCTAAGGGCGCTGGAGCAACGCCGAACATCATAAAAGTTGGACGGTAGAATCCCCAAAGTGTTGTTAATGTCAACATATTTTGAGATTCCTCGTCCATTTTCAGATTCATATAAGTTTTTCTCAAATCAATTGAATCGGTGAGTGGAAGAAGGGTTTAAGTCCAGAAAAAGCTGTTTAGACTTGAGATAGCCATTTTGTTTAGAATTCATAGATCCACACATTGAGTGAAAGAACGGTCTCATGTTGGTTATGTGTATGCAAGTACAGCATATAATAATAAACATGAACACTTACATTTACTTTTATAACATCATACAACTGATACATGCTTATTCACATATTTCGCCGTGGGTGTGGTAATGATGTTGTGTCTCCCGTCACGACTACGAGAAGAGTCACAAAGCAGATTTAGAAAGAGGCGTTCAGCATTCAGAATCCCATCTTTACATTACACCAATTCAGTAAAAAACTAAGAATTGCAAAAGTAAAAATGTACCTAGCATTTCTAGATTTGGAAAAAGCATTCGACATGTTACCGAGAGCAGTAGTAGAAGAATGTCTAACAAAAACAGGAGTTGATGCAAACCTGACACAAGCAATTATGAGTCTATACAGGAACAATAGAAACTTCGTTAGAACAGACAACATGCTTTTAAAAGATTTTCCGGCAAGCGAAGGTAAACGGCAAGGAGGAGTCATAAGCCCAATGTTGTTTAATATAGTACTACATAATGTCATTAAAAAAAAACAAAAAGAAAAGCAAGTAAAATTTACGTAGGCCATAAAAACATGGAAACGGTATGGATTAGTGAATGTGTCTTTGCCGACGATATAGTTGTGTTTGCTAAAAGTGAAATTGACTTTCAAAGGAATATAGACATCTGGGTTAACAAACTGGCAGAAGAAAGACTAAAAGTAAGTGAACAAAAAACTAAAATTATGGTTAACGGAAAGCCGGACACTACTATAACTATATCCATAAATGGGAAACCAGTAGAACAGGTAATCACCAAAAGTATCTCGGAGTGCATATTAACAGCAAGGGACATCAAGACACGGAAATAAGTATAAGAATAGAAAGTGCTGCAAATGTGTACCATACAATTAGAAACAGTTTCCTAGGGAAAAATGAGGTAACTTTAAAAACCAAGATAAACGTATATAAGACAGTTTTTATCCCTGTATTGACGTTTGGATGCCAAAGTTGGATTCTAACGAAAAAGGTGAGAAGCAAAATTTAGAGTATGGAGGACAAGATCAGAAATTGTACCATCAGGGAAATATTGGAAGTACATGCAATGGACGAGTATATTGAAAAATGCCAACTTAGATAGTATGGACATCTTATTCGTATGAATACAGACAAACCTGTAAAGAAAGTATGGGAAATACAGAGAAATTAAAGTAAATCAAGAAGGCGACCAAATATAACATGAAACCAGCAGATAGCAGAAATATTAGCTAAGAGAGGATGCACCTAGCGCAAACAGTAATCTTAGCTACTAACAAAAGAGATTGGGCAAAATTTGTATATAGCATAGAAAGTAAATGAGTATATATTTATTATTTTGTCACATGTATTATATTTTTATGGAATTTATTATTTATTTTAATTACGTATTGCTAAACTAAATGAAATGGTACATACATAAGTGTCATTGGCTACTTTACTTTGTATGTAATCTCATTTATTGCATTTTATTGCATTACAAAGCATTCGCTTATTATTTTTTTGTTCTCTGCCTTATGCAACTTAAAATGTAATTGTAAACATAAAAAAAGAAGCATAAAAAAACCTTTTGATTTGATTTGAATTTGCTAGTTTAGTTAGGGAAAAACTGTTAATGGAAATTTAAGAATCTTTTTATTATATCATTTTTTGTAACTAGATTGTTAGACACCTTTACACCCTACGGGGTAGGAAGGGATATAAAATTTCTACAGATAAACAAATTTTTTCAGTATAGGAATGAAACTTTTTTATATTGTTTGTGTTTTTTTTTTAATATAAAGAAGCAGTTATTTATGAAATAGCTATGTTATTTTGGCTAGTAAGCTTTTGTTGGCATTACTCAAAAACTCATTGCAAATATTTAACGATCGCAATTTTTTTTCAAAACATTTTTTTGAAAAATTCTACGTTTCAAGGTCTCCTGAATCAGAAAAACCTATTTTTGACAAAAAAATTTTGGGTGTCTGTGTATGTGTTGCTACAAGCTTATAGGTCTTACAAACCTTGCACGGCCAACTCACATAGTCGGAGATAGGGGAGGTTCAATTGAATAATAACTAAGGGCGCCAGATCTTTTATAATTAACACTTCTGCCTTGATCAAAACAGACGGTCCAAGCTTGTAACGAAGTTTTAGGTTCGTAAAGTTAGAGGGAACGCAGAAAGAAACCAAATCGTTAACAACAATTGCACTTTAATTACTCTCTAGAAGGATAAATAGATTAAAATTTGAATCAATAACAATTACAAGATAAGTGGATAGCATAACAATGAATAATTTTAGTCCGAGTACAAATATATGTAGTTAGTGTAAAATAACAGACGTATCGGCAACTTACACTACACTTAAAGCAAAAGTGTAACCATCAGAACTTATAAAAAAAATCTTCGTAAGTAAATTATCTTAATAATAGTAATAATTGACAGTATGCGATAGTAATTTACTTAAACTAATTGAGTAACAATAATAAGAAGCAAATCAAGTCGGACGTTTCCACACGATTAGTAAATATGATTATGAGTAGCACCGCAGCGACAGCGAATAATTAAAATCAAAGATTGACTTACCAAGATTCAGGGGTACCTTCAGAAAACGTTTTCCTACTGGCTTCCTGTAATCAAACTTCCTGAAAATAATCGTGTCTACCTGGCGACTCACAAACTACAACAGGTAAAGGAAACATTTAAAAGAAAGTAATAGAACCAAAACTTATCGTATGCTGTTACAATGTCTTTTCGTCTACGATGGTATTAATTTATTGCCTACGAAGAGAAATTCAATCGTGTCCGGTACTTAGACTCTTCCGAACAAGAAGAAGAAATAATTAACGGTAATAATTGCCTCCGCATAGAAATTCTACCCTTGTATCGCAGCGTTCTTAGGTCTACAGCTTCTGATTATAATTTTCCTTTGTAGATTTTAAACTCAGACAAGAACACCCATATTTAGGAGGTAGCACATGGCGCCTGCGTGGATTAAATTAGTTAAATAAGAATACTTTATTACCCGTTGTGTCACAACACGTGGATGTTTTAAGAAAACGATTTTTAATTCACGCAGACATATGTTATATGGTGAACGATGTTAAAGTCAAAATGGACAGTCCATCGTCTTCTCCATACGAAGAGACCAACGAGACCGATAGATGGCGTCGAGAAATAGAAAAGTAATTTTTAATGAAACCAATATACAAGGTAGTGCATTATTTAAATTTATGCACGTAACAGTGTGTGTGTGTGTGTAACGTTGTACCCACGGTAACTCTCGAACCAAAAGTCCTAGTAACTTGAAATTGGGTATAGAGCTGAATTTTCATATTCTCTCGGTTTTATAAATAGATAGATCTAATAAAGATACCGCAAGTAGGTGTATCCGCCATTTTGAACAGTTTTTCTTAAATAATTTTGTACAAATGTAAATTATTCGAATTATTTTTACAGTTTCTTATAAAGATCATTCTTCCTAAGAATTTATTTAAATAAATTCTTTTCTAACATTAACAGTTTATTAGATATTTAATTTATAATTTAAAGTGATTTCTATTATATAATCTAGGTTCGAATCCTGCCTGCGACGATTAAAAAAAAAATAAATAGCCCGTTGCACAAAAGTCTGGTTAATTGGCGATTTACAAATCGTTTTTAATACAAAGATATCACTTCAAAGTGGCTTTTATCACAACATAACCTTATAAAAATGCATTTTTCCATCATTCCTTATAGGAAAGTCCTGTGGTGGCCACACCAGTTTTTTTTAAATTTTATAGTTATGTATAATTTATAGCGTCGGTTGTCAAAAAACAATTTTTAATTGCAAGCCTGCTAAGTAATATATTAATTAATTTATTATATTTTAATATAATATTATAGTTTACGCAAGTTTGAGATATAATAATACGTTTGACATATTATGTACTTTAAACAATAAAAATATTTTCTTTATGGTGCTGACAAATTTTTAAATTTTTATTTTATGTCATAATGTTGCGCGGGTATACTGTAATTAAAAAAAATCTTTAATTAAAACCTAATTATTTAAAAACATTTATTATGTTTTAATTTTACACAAATGTGTACATGACATAGAAATAAAAAAAAAAATACAAGTACATTATATACAGTGTGTCCGAAAAGTATGGAATATATTATACAGGTCGATAAATATGCACTTTACACAAAAAAGTTGTAAATAAAAGTTGTTTATCACTTAGTTATCTACCACCTGGGAGATATCAATTTAAATTTTTGCTGTAAACAAAATCGCAACGAATAACACTTACATTGTTTTAAATGGCAAGGCACGTCTTTATTATACTCATTTGATAGAGTCTTTTTTTCTCTTTTCAACCATATGAAACTTGAATACCTTTACATCAAAGAAATTTCAAGAAAAACAAAGACATGTCTAACAAATTTATTTTACTGAGCAGTATTAATCAGGTACGTAATATGTAGTATTGAAACAATTGAATGCACTGTCACAATAGCAAATATTAAACTTTAAATATCTTTACATCAAATTGTTATAACAAAAAAATGTATTTAAACTAAACTTACAATAAATGTTCAAAATGTAAACCATTCATAATTTGACAGTGGTAAATTCGATTTTTAAAACCATCGATTGCTTTTGAAATCATATCTCGAGTTATAGCTCTTATCTCAACTCTAATGCGATTTTTCAAATCTTCAACATTATCAGGTCTATTTACATAAATTTTGCTTTTAATATAGCCCCAAAAAAAAATCTAGTGGACTTAAATCCGGCGAGCGAGCAGGCCATTCTATCGTACCTCTTCTGCCTATCCATGTATTTTGAAAAGTATTATTAAAAAAGTGGCGGACATTAATTCCAAAATGTGGAGGTGCCCCGTCTTGTTGAAGCCATATTCTGTTATGAGGTATATCTGGATCTACTTCATGTGGAAATAACTCGGCCAAAGCAGGAACTAACTCAAATCTTAAGAAATCGAGATAAATATTCGCCGTTAAACTACCTTCAAAAAAATATGGCTCCAAAATTTGACTTCCAATCATTCCTACCCAGACGTTGACTTTTTGCTGGTATTGGGTGTGTCCCAGTGAGGATTTTGTGAAGACCAGTAACGTGTGTTTTGTTTGTTAATTGTGCCGTTTAAACAAAATGTGGCCTCATCAGTAAAAAGGATATTTTTATGAAAATGTGCATCTCGTTCAAGTTTGTTTGTTATTGTTTCACAAAACTCCAGCCTTCTGTCCAAATCGTCTTCAAATAATTCTTGAACTACACAAGCTTTATAAGGATGAAATTTTTCTTTTTTTAAAACGTCATGTACAGCCGATTTATTAAAATTATGGTCTCTAGCAATTTGCCGAACAGAAATTTGTGGATTTTCCCCAACAGACAAGAACACATTTTCTCGTTCCACATTACTTAATGACAAAGGTCTACCAGTTCTACTCGCATCTTTCAGCGAACCTGTCTCTTGAAATTTCCGCCAAATTTTGCTTACCGTGGACTGCAAAATGTTTAATTCTGGATGCAAGTTATTAAATAAATTACATACTTCGTCTTGGGTTCTTCTTCTATCTCCATATCCCAGAATCATTAAAATTTCAATTCTATGTTTCTCAGATCATTGAGCCATATTTCAAGCACTAACAAATAGCAAAGTGTGACAGTGTTCTAAAGTGCATTCAATTGTTTCAATGCTACATATTACGTACCTGATTAATACTGCTCAGTAAAATAAATTTGTTAGACATGTCCTTGTTTTTCTTGAAATTTTTTTGATGTAAAGGTAAACAAGTTTCATATGGTTGAAAAGAGAAAAAAGACTCTATCAAATGAGTATAATAAAGACGTGCCTTGCCATTTAAAAAAATGTAAGTGTTATTCGTTGCGATTTTGTTTACAGCAAAAATTTAAATTGATATCTCCCAGGTGGTAGATAACTAAGTGATAAACAACTTTTATTTACAACTTTTTCGTGTAAAGTGCATATTTATCGACCTGTATAATATATTCTATACTTTTCGGACACACTGTATAATTTGTGTTCTAGCGGTAAGTAAATCAGGTTTTACATATTACTTATCAGAAAAAGCACTATGACTGGAAATTTGTTTTTGTTATTATTGTTATTACTTTGTTATTATTAAAAAAAAAAAACCGTCAACAAACTACAATTATCAACTTTTAAAACAAATTACATATTTAAAAAATGCATGACAAAATTAAATTGCGCTTAATAAAACATTAATTAAAAATGTTAACAATAAAACAATTTTATGTGAAATTATTAAATAATACAATACAATGTTTTCTTAATCAAAGATAGATCAAATAACAACACCAGCTCACACAACTACCTTATGTATTTTTTACTTTAAAATTAGAAAACTAATTGAATTTCACACAATACTGTGTGTTTAGTTGAATGATAATTTTCAATAAAAACATTTATATTTTTCTTTCTTTGTTGGGTTTGTAGAATATATTGAAGGCAATTAAGGCACAAAATGTTACGGATTAAGATGTATACATAAAGAACACCGATAAATTAAAACAAAATGTAAGTAGATAATTTTAAATTGTATTTTATTTTACAAAATAAGTAACACTTTAAATGCTAACTTTTTTTATTATTAAAATTTTAAAAATATATTAGTGTTAAAAACAATTAGTTGAATAAGTAAAGCAATTAAAATAATTGAAAATGAAAATTTAAATTACTTATCTATAGAAGCGGTATATACTTGCATGTTAAGCATGATAATGTAATTTTTATGGGAGAAATATGATTTTCACTTGAGTGTAATTTGAAAATATGTTCTAGTTACAACTCGAGTAATTTTATATACACAATTATTAGTGAAGTTATCGCAATGTGTATGCTTTATGCTTGAGCAAACTAATTCTATAATATCGTATCATCATTTATGTGAAATTTAATTGAATGCAATTAAAACATCAGTAACATCCTATATAAATATTAATGATTATAGAAATGGAAATTAATCACAGTTAATTATTCATCCGCGTATTTGTATAAATAGTTATTACAAGTTGCGGATTTTCCAATTACATTTAACATTTATATTTTGCGTACAATTATTTTATAAACAATAGATCAGATACATTCAATAGAAAATTATATAACAGTACACTTTGTAATACACCTATATTATAAAATAACGTTATTTATTAAAAAATACGTTTTACGCGCACAATTTCAGCGACTAAAAACGAAGTGTAACCATACGTTATAACATTTAATTTTGCTTAAAACTAACCAAATCTTGTTTTTATAAAGTTATTCTTATTAAATAATATACTATATAAAACATCAACAACTTTAAAGATTTGTAATATGTATATAATAGGAATAAGTTAAATAATATAATAAATAATCTATTTCGTTTGGGTATGATGCTAAGATATTAAAACTTTATTGTATGTTTTACAAAACAAATATTGTTTTATCTCCGTTAGACGGTTCAAATAATTTACCAACTGCGTTATATTTTATTCTAAGCATTTCTTATATTGCACAATGTATATATAAACAACGTTTGCCTTTATTAAGAAAATATTGACGTTACTATATTTTTTGTATTAGTATATACTTCATTTGAAGAGCCTAATGTTGTATTCAAATATTGATAATATTAATTATTCTTAATTAATATAACTAAAAAAAAATATTGTCCTGTGAAGAATTACTGCGTATCAATAATTACAAATGCTTAAATAATTACAAGAAAACAAAGCAAAAATAATCAAAAAGAAAATCAAATCAGCTTTTTAGTCTGACAAAAAATTGATGCGAGTATTAATACAAACATCTTTTTTTTTTGTTGAGTTGAACTAAATCGAAGCACCATTTCAATAATTATAATAATTATTATAATAATAAATATATGGACATGAATTCAATTTAAATGGGAAAAAGAACTATTTTAGCTATAAACAGTAATAAATAAAAAGATAGTCATCGTTACTTGGTGCTTGCTTTCCTTTTATACCCTGAGGTACAGCTCTCTCGTTTCAAAAACCAGCAGTACTCCGCCAACATGCTTGCATTCCACTTCCCTGAAAATCTCTTCTCCAGCTTAGCGATGTCTTGATGGAACCGTTTCCCATGTTCATCCGAGACTGCTCCTAAATTTTCAGGGAAAAAGTCCAAATGCGAGTGAAGGAAGTGAACTTTAAGAGACATGTTACATTCTATGTCCTTGTACGCTAAAAGCAGTTCCTCGACCTGAGCGACATAATCTTCACTTTTGTGGTTACCTAGAAAGTTCTTACAAACGTTTTGAAATGCAAGCCAAGTTCGTTTTTCTTTTCGATTTAGGTGTTCAATAAACGTCGAATCTTGGAAGAGTTATCTAATCTAGGAACCAACAAAAACGCTTTCTTTGATTTTAGCTTCGCTAAGACGAGGAAATTTAGTTTTCAAAAATTGAAATGCGCCACCTGTCTTGTCGACTGCTTTCACAAACTGCTTGATCAATCCAAGTTTGATGTGTAAAGGTGGTAAGTAAATATTTTCCTTCGGAACCAAAGGATTGTGGGCGACATTTTTCTGACCAGGAATAATATAGTCTCGCAGAGGCCAGTCCCGTACGATGTAATGTTTATCTCGGGCTCGGCTATCCCATTCACAAAAGAAGCAGCAATATTTTGTGAATCCTGATTGCAGGCCCGTGAGTAGAGCAACAACTTTTAAGTCAGCGCAAAGTTTCCACTTATAATCATGATAACTAATTTTATCAAGGATTCTGAAGATGTTTTCGTACGTTTCCTTCATATCAACAGAGTATGCAACTGGAACTGATAGGAAGTCATTCCCGTTTGCCAACAGGACAACTTTTAAGCTTGTTTTTGATGAGTCTATAAACAGTCTCCATTTGTCTGGGTCACATGGCATCTGTAGCTCTATAATCAATAAATTTGCATTAGGGCAGAACACTAAACCTTTATCTTCTGAGAAAAGACATTTCAGGGTTGCTTGCCCGGTCCTGTAAGAAGATGTTTTTACTCCCTTTTCTAAGAGATTCCACTGTTGAAGTCGCGATCTTAGGAGCTGAGATTTAGTCTTGGGTAACTGCAAATCCCTGACAAGATCATTTAATTTCGATTGAGTGAGGAGGTGAGGTTGCCGAGAAACTAAATCTGCGGAATACTCTTCATCATCATTGAACGTATTATTCGAAGCTCCAGGTTGTGGCTCAGAGTCTTTTAAATCAATTTCCGGCTATAGAGTATAAGTGTTTGGGGGCTCTGGGATTGGCAAAATATCGTTATGAGGAACAGGTCTTAGAGCTGACGGAATATTGGGATACTGAATTGTATGCTTACTTTTCCTCGAAAACCCGACGGTGGAAGTCATACAAAAGTAACAATCTGTAAGATGACAGCGAGGTTCACGCCAAACCATGGGCGCAGCAAATGGCATTGATTTACGGGTACCTTTGAGCCATTTGGTCAAACTACTGTAACAAGTCGTACAGCAAACTGATGGAGCCCAAGTCTTGTCCTGGTCGCCAACTTGACAATCAAAGTACAATTTATAAGCTGTTTTAACAAGCGGAGAAACGGGTTTTCGTTGCGCTTTTAAAGTTAATTCCCCGCAGACATAGCAGAAGCTATCGGGAGGATTTTTACACTCGCGTGGCATAATTAAACAGTAATTCAACGCCCGACATTAACCACAAATCACACTTAGTCACTTGAAAAAATCTGGAGTAAAAGTAGTTTTACTGTTTTACACAATTGAACAAAAATGAACACAAAATCCAGCACATTTAAAACGTCGACAAGTTAACTCTGCTACAGCTATAGATGTACTGATTGAAGCAGTTAAGCAAACAATGTAATATACTATAATGAGAAGAGTAATGCAAGTTCAAGTCTGTCGAAAATTCCTGTTCAAACCTGCATGTGGTATTGATATCGCCAGCGTCTTGCAGTGATTCTTCCTAACCGTTTATTGATATTTTTTTACTGTTATATATTTGTATTTTATTGTTGTTTCTATATACATTTTATAGCAAAACTTTTGCCATATACTTTGGTATAAATTTTATTACCTGCTTTGGGATGTTTAACGGCTAGAAGTTAAAATTCGAAAAAAAATGCAAAAAATAAAATAAAAATGGGGTCCCCCCAAAATAGGTGGGTGATGGGTAAAAACGGAGCTCATTTTTGGATTCAGGAAGTCATTTTACATAAGAATCGTCAAGAATGGTATCAAGGCCGATTTTCATGCAGACCAGTGAATCGATAACGCGTATGGGTAGTCAATTGAAAGTTTGTGTGTTCGTTTATGTGTCGGGTTACCTAATATTATGTCACAGGACCAAACAATATGCATTGACTAGGTAATATGAACAAAAACCGTAAATTTTGGTACTTACCGTACGAGTACTTAAGTTATTAGACAATTACTAATACAAATTGAACAAAGTTTTTCATAATCTTTTTTATTATAAAGCATTAAAGATTCATTTGGAAATTTGTTTGGGTGGATGCCAACTGAACGTTGACCATTGAATTTGAAAAAATTCACAGATATCGCAAACCTTTCAAGTATCGGAAGGTGTTGAAAACAAACACAATGTCACCTACGTAATATAATGAACAAGATTTATTACAATTTTCAAAAATAAGAATGCATTAATAAATAATAAAAAAATAAGAAAACACAAATAACTAGTATTCTAGGTACATATTAAACGAGAATATGGTCGTATGATAGTTCACCAATTGAATCAAATGAATCAGCAACACCAATAGCTTATAGAGAATTTTACTCGAGTTTTATGGCGGTTCACAGTTCTACAGCCTCTAAGATTATGACACGATTCGAGCTACGTTGCCACATCCTTTCAGATCTAAAAGTTGCAAAGTGGAGATTTCATCTTTGGAAATGTGCATTCACAGTTTAAAAATTGAAATTTTTTTCAACAGTTTGTTGCGTTCGCGATTACTTGTCATATCTAAAGAAAACTTGCAGCAGATTGGACTCGCAATAAAAACATTTCGCGACGCAAAAAAATCGACATCCCTTTTTATTAAATTCTCTTTTTTTACCGATTCTACAATTTTTCTCCTATTAATATTAAACAAATGCGCTACTGACTATAAAAAAGCATTAAATATGTGAACTTTACTTTAACATGACTTTCTCTAGTCTTAACAGATTTATAATGCTAATAATGTTTACAATTGTTTGACTGTTGATACAATTTCGACATTCAAAATTTTTACTCAAATTTTATTTTACCTGCTTTTGTCCTATGTTGATAACTTCACAGTGAAATCGTTTATGATTTAAACTAGTAATTACTGATCGTTTTTATTGTAAAACTTTATAAATCAGGTTTATTAAATTATTTCGTTTAAGTACTTTAAAATTTGAACATAAATTATCCGTTTAGTAGACTACCGCGGCTTTTTTGCGGCTGAAGGTAGCTTTGTCGATGTTGTAATATTACACCAGCATCGAAATCGCCACAATTTTTGTATTGAAATAATTTGCTTTATAATTTAAAGTAACCAATAAACTATTACCTTAAAACGGTGTAAGATAGAAAAAAGTTGCACATAAACATTTTTATAGAGGACAAATATTGCTATAAAGAAGTCGGCTGAATGGTACAATTACGTTCAATAGTTTAGAAGATACAAGTGTGCAAAGTTGCATTACATGCATTACATCTGTAACTCTTAAACTATTAGATATAATTATACACTCCCGTGGACTTTTTTGTAGTAAATTTTGTGCTCAATAAATTGTTTATGTGCAATTTTCATCTATATTGCACCGTTTTTGCAGCGTACAAGGCGGAAGCTCGCGCGGATCTAATTCTGCAATTACTATAATCATTTTTCATCACTGCTGAGTGAAATTAAGACTTATTATATTTTTAAAACATAAAACGAATCATAAGGAATATCTTGTTTAATAATAATAATAACACTGCATCCGAAAAATACAAAAAATGAAGTGAAATTGGGCACCACCGCAAGTTCCAGATTTGTTTCATCTGAGTGTTTCATCGTTTTGTTACACGACCCTTCGAATCAAGCTCCCTATAAGTGTTTCCAACACTAAAACTGACGAACTAATGCCAGAAATTTCTTTAATTGTAATTTGCTTGATAAATTTCTTTGCGACTAAATTGCAATGATTGCTACTGTTCAAAGGCAATGCCAAATTTTGTTGTTAAATGCAATTTTATAATTTTCTGTAGATGGTTGTATATTATAAATCGTTTGAACAGCGTTGATTTTAAATTTTAACTTGTTTTTATTTAACCATTGTCTCTCTATCGTTATGTAGTCGAAACAAAGAAACGTGTTTTGCAAATGTGAATAACTCACAGAATTACTGAAACAATAAAATTTTTAGCGACCTTCAAACAGTTAAATTGGCCGTTTTAAATTTAAGCGTAGTGTAATCTTATCTTTTAATAAATCATTATTATTAATGCAATGGAAAAGATAAAGTAAAGGTATCTGACCTGGCCGTTGTAAATGCACTTTTATGCACCTTGTAATTAAAAAAGTTTTAAGTTTGTAATTGTAAGCGTGGGGAGTAGACAAAAGAAGCTTTAGTTTCTGCTACTGAAGCAGTTCGTAATGGTATGGGTGTTAATACTACTGCCCGACGATTTAATGTTCCGTGCACGACGCTGCGGAGACGAATGAAGTTAGGAAATACACAAAAAGGTTCATTGGGTCCATCAGCTGTGTTAACTTTAACAAATGAGCGTAAAATCGTGAACTACATTAAAAAAATGCAAAAATTTGGTTTCGCACCAACCCAAGCAATTGTACGTCAACTGGCATAGCACTTAGCCGAACAATTAAAAATAAAACATAGATTCAGCAAAACCAACAAGAAAGCCGGAAAAGACTGGTTTCATGCCTTTATGCGAAGAAATCCAGATTTTTTCATAAGAAAGTAAGAAGGAGTGTCATTATTAAGAGCTAGAGGAATGAATAAAAAACATGTAACTGATTACTTTGAATTAGTGCGTAAGACCTTGGAAGAAAATCATCTCATGGACAAACCCGACAGTTTGTTTAATATGGACGCAACAGGTCTGCAACTTAACAACAGACCGGATTATGTAGTCGCGACAGAGGGTTCACAGAATGTATCAGCAATAACATCAAAGGAAAGAGGGGAAACTATTTCTGTTTTGGTTTGCTGTAATGCAAAGGGCCTATTTATTCTACCAATGTGCATATTCAAAGGTAAAAACAAAAAAAGGGAATATGAAGGTAGAATGCCGATAGGAGCAATAGTCTGTATGTCGGAGAAATCTGCCTACGTCAATACCTCGTAGATGTACTGGAACTAGCTGATAAACACGACATTATTTTGTTGTGTTTGCCGAGCCACACCACGCAGTTTTTACAACCCCTAGACCGCGCATGTTTCAAATCCTTCAAAACTTCAATTTGGTAAACTTTTAACCGAAGCCCGGTCCAAATCTGCGACAATTGAAAATGCTTTTTCTAGTTTTCGAGCAACAATAATTTATCTTTTCAGGCCTGACGTTATTCTCGATTAGGCCTATTTGAATGATAACGAATCCCTCAATGTTGAAGCAACACAAAACAATAACGCTCAAACACGCAAAGATCATGACGAGGCGGAAGAGATAGAAAAGAAAGACGAAACACCCGCAAAAATGTTAGATGCTATTAGTTTGGTTCTTTTAATATCTAAAATTGAAACAATCAGAAGACGTGGACGGCAGTTGGCTGCAATATTAACGATAGAAGACAATATATTAAAAAAGAAAATGTAAGAGAAAAAAGAAGAAGCAATAAAAAAGACGGAAGAAAAAAATACCCACAAGAAAGGGCAAAACAAAAGCATAAAAAGAAATGTTAGTACCTCTTCAGACAGTTTTGCTGGAAGCAACCGAGAAATATTGCTTGCTTCGGACACTGAAAGTGAAAATTGGACGGAGAACGAAGAAACCAAAAGTAAGCAGGACTGGATTAAATGGGTAATTTGCCGAAGATGGCTGCATGAGGGTTGCACACAGTTCCCAAATTGCGCTGCGGAAATAAACAACATAGACTTATCTAATCATAATAATTGTATATTGTACTTTTTATTTGCTCTTTTTGCATGTTATATGTATATTTCGTAAATATTTGTAATACATTTTTTGTTAGTAATAACCTATGTGCACATCTTATAATAATTATACATTATTTGAACTTAGTTTTGTGTTGTTTTGATTCATTTAAGAAAAGGTACGTTAATTCTACCGACTTTACCCTATCAGTTTTAAATGTTTTCAATTTTTTTAACATATTTCTTAATACAATATTATTTTATTGGGTAAAATATTATTCTCGTTCAAAAAAAGATATCTTAGATCGAATATGTAATAATTTAATAATTTTCAGTTTTTAATAGGTTTAATTTCACCATAAAAAAAATTATTGACATAATTTTACAACTCATTTAGATAAAGTACATTATTATTATTACAATTTTTCATTCTGGATAATTTCCGTGTTGACTTCAGAGTCCGGAATAAACTGATTGATTGCGCCGCGAAGTCTCGCTTTTATAGACCGGCCTCCAATCGACAAAACTGGTTTTCAAATTTTTGGTAAAAGAGAGCTAGAATCTTGGTTAATATTATAATAAATTTTAATTATTTTAATACATTCCTTAATTGTTTTACTGATAGTAATTAGAAACATTAGCCAAAATCTTAGTGTTTTTAAACATAATTTCATGATTCGATTTTAGTATATGTTACGCCACCACCGATTTTGAAGATTGTTTAAGACAACAACCGTAACCCGGGGTAACTTTGTGACTACAGCATTACTTTGGGACATTATTTTGCACATTTTACTTAACAGACTATTAATTTCTTTAGAAATTGTTGCTTTTATAATTTAATTTTCAAAAGTAGTAGTTATTCTACCATTTTTAGTGCGTATTAGTGTTCAGCACGCGTAAACAGGTGGTTTGGTTAAAGTCTGTAAACTTTGTATCTGAGCGGGAAAACGTGAATAACTGTTTCAATTCTGGTAAGTACATTTCGAAATATTATATTACAGCTCACTTTTGAAGTACATTTAATTTTTCCAACTTATGTAATAAGCAAAGTATTTTTATTTATGTAGAAAACCGTAACATGTAGGGGTTACTTTGGTACATGTCCCAAAGTTACCCCTTTGTTTGTTAAATAAATACAAACCTAAAACACACTGTGTCCCAAAGTTAAACCTGCATTAGTTGAAACTGTATCTAAGTTAACGTTGTATTTTTATTTGTTCTAGATAAAAGATGACGCGTAAACCCCGCCGCAAACCTGGATCGCGTAATTACAAGAACTATACTGACGAAAACCTACAACAAGCACTTGATGATATTAGTCAAAAGCGGCTTTCGATTCGTAACGCAGCTAAAAAATACCAAATAGCGAAAAATACTTTGTGGCATAAATTGAAGGGAAAGCATGATTGCAGGCATGGAAAACCAAGAGTTTTCACGGATCAGGAGGAAGAATTATTTGCTGGTCACCTAATTACATTGTCGGCTTTTGGATTCCCAGTAACAACATATGATTTACGACTTTCTGTCAAATCATACTTAGAGCGCCAAGGAAGAAAAGTACCTTGCTTTAAAAATAATCTTCCTGGGCCTGACTGGGTGAATTCTTTTCTTCATCGCCGACCAGAGCTTAGTCAGAGGTTGTCGCAAAATATTTCACACGCTAGAGCAGCCATAGATAATGACATCGTTAATCAGTTTTTTGATCACTTGAGCACTGAGTTGGAAGGAGTTCCTGCAGCTAATATTTGGAATTATGACGAGACAAATCTTGTTGACGATCCTGGCCGTTCCAAAATAATAACTAAGAAAGGAACTAAGTACCCTGAAAAAAATCGCAATTCCTCAAAGGCCTGCACATCTCTAATGATATGTGGAAATGCGTCGACATGGACGGAAAATGGGCCAACAAATACTCGCTACAACCGAACGGCCTCGGGTTGGTTCGATTTTCAAATATTCGAAGATTGGTTCGTGTATTTGCTGCTGCCCATACTAAAGCGGCAAGAAGGACGCAAAGTCATTATTGGCGACAATTTAAGCTCACATCTGAATGTGGAAGTCGTTAGACAGTGCGAACTCAACAATATTAGATTTATTGCATTGCCACCAAATACAACTCACCTCCTCCAGCCCCTTATGTAGCCTATTTTCGACCGATGAAACAAAACTGGAGGAAAATCTTGAATGATTGGAAAGAGACAATCCGAGGAAGTCGTTTTACTAGTGTGCCAAAAGATCAGTTTCATCAACTTTTAAAAACGCTCATGACGAAACTAGATGAGCGAGGCGCAGAAAATCTTAAATCAGGCTTCCGAAAGTGTGGAATTTTTCCATTAAACAGGGAGGTTGTTTTAAACCGCTTATACACCCATGTTGTTGCTGACGATTCTGCAATAAAGGAAGTCGTTGCAGATAGTTTTATTCAACGTCTTAGTCAGAAACGACAAGAGGCAACGTCAACACGTCAGCGAAAAAAAAGAAGCTTGTAGTACCTCCTGGAAAAGGTATTACAGTTGCAGATTTAGAAGGTTCTACTGCTGAGGATGTGGTGATTCCCGATCATGAAACCAATTCCAAACATCAGCCGGATCAACCCTCCACTTCAGCAATACAAAAATTGAAATGGAAAAAGCAAAATGACAAAATATCGCAAATAGAGTTCTCTGACACGTCTGATAACGATCAGGCCAGTACCATAGAATATGCAGAGAGTGATGACAGTCCCTGGGATCCGACTATGTCTGATGACAATTTAAACACAGAAGCTGAATGTTCAACAGTAGAAAAGCTTCCAACCAAAAAAACTGTTGGGACTTACGTTGCTGTCAAATGGCCAAATAACGAAAATTGATGACAAAGGAGCAATTGTGAATGTCATGACTCAATATGGTAAACAATGGAAATGGCCATCTCAAAAAAATGAAATTTTCTACAATGAAGAAGAAATTGTCATGATTCTGAAAACACCAAGGCGTCGTGGTCACCGGGAGCTTTTTGATATTTTTGAATTAACTAATATATAGTTTTTAAGCAACTTTTACGTTAAAATATTAAATTTAGGTATAAAAACCAATTTTGATGTTTATTTTTCATATGTGTACATGTTTCATTTAATAAAGATTAAAAAGCTGAAATTTTAATTCATTTCCCGTAGTTTTGTAACACTTACCACGTTTCTGTTGCAAATAGTAAGCATCATTATATTTTCCATGCTTTTTTTTTCAATTTGCCATGTCCATCTTTGGTACAAATGTATTTTATACGAATATAATCATATGAAAACTCGATGTACCAAAGTTACCCCGACACCAGGGGTTACTTTAGGACAACTTTTAGGCCCATTATCTCTATTTAAGGAAAAAATAAAATAATCATTTTTGTACATTTTATCCAGTCAGTGTTGGTGTCTTAAATAATGCCAATTACTATTAATTATTTAATGCAGTTATGATTTTATGATGAAAAACCTATTAAAATCGTACCAAAGTTACCCCGGTTTAGGTTACTTCTTTGATGCTCCTTAATACGAATGCCCGCGGTTCTACCCGTTTTTCGTATGTATACACAACCACAAGAGCAAAGAATGCTATAAACGCTGTCAGATTGTAAAAAAATAACGTTCTTAACCAGATTTAAGGGTTGATCCAATGTAGGAAGAGTAGAAAACCGGGTAACAATGTAGTGTTTAGACAACATTTTTCCTAACATTAGAATGTCTTCCGGGTTTGGACCGTGTCATAGTTGCAACCGAAGCTGCCAACGTTTCGCCCACTTTCGTAAGGGGCTTCATCAGGGCGTGAGATAAATCGCAAAACTCAAACAAGCAATCGAAATCTAACTAAAAACTTCTCAAAAGTTAGGTTATCCACTTGTAAAACAAGCCATAACCTAAACTATGAAAAGGTAAGAAAGAAAACGATAACCTGAAAAAGCAAACGAAAATCTAACAAAGAACCACTACCGAGTTAGGTAATCAACTTGTGAACCAAGCCAGATTCTAAACTAGGTAGAAGTGACTTAAGAAGAAATAGTCTCCGTATTTAAAGGAACAGGATCGTCACGGATGATTAAGCTCGACCCTGATTGGGTTACGGTTGCTAGGGGGCGTGTTTTAGTTAAAAACCATGATCGCGATTGAAGTTATTGGGGTGTTTGATGATTTCTATGCTTTCTCGGAATTTCCTGTTGAAAAAGAATGGAGATTTGGCAATCAACGAAACATTATCAAAATCTATCTTGTGACCTGTAGTAAAATGATGTTCAGCGACCGCAGACTTGGAAGTATACCTTTTCCTTATACAACCATCATGTTCTGAAATGCGAGTAATGACGGAACGACCGGTTTCACCAATGTAGACTAAACCACAAGAACAGGGAATTTGGTATACACCTTGAGATGAAAGTGTAGGAAATTTGTCTTTGGGAGAAGGAAGAATCTGAGAGATTTTGCCTGTCGAGTTGAATATGGGTTTAATACCATTCTTACGAAGGAGTTTCCCTATTTGATCTGTAACCTTGTGAATGTAGGGTAAAAAGGCCAATTTCGGGTTGGATTCGGGAGTAGAAATGTCCTTAGGTAATCGAGTACGTGGATGTAAACGACGATTAATAACTCTATGAATATCTCGCTTGACATAACCATTTGTTCACTAAG
This sequence comes from Aquatica leii, assembly GCA_035610365.1. Taxonomy (NCBI): domain Eukaryota; kingdom Metazoa; phylum Arthropoda; class Insecta; order Coleoptera; family Lampyridae; genus Aquatica; species Aquatica leii. Next base: position 33,808,769 of record CM069439.1, read on the forward strand.
GTTCTAGTAAGATGACGGAGTTCTGAGTCTAGATTCTCAGGTTGACATATAGAAAAGGCACGATGGACCAAAAATTCAATGACAGAACGTTTCTGTGCAGGATGATGATGAGACGAAGCATGAAGGTATCTGTCCGTATGGGTGGGTTTGCGATAAACAGAATGGCCTAGAAGTCCGTCGGGCTTACGAGTCACAAGAACGTCAAGAAATGGAAGAGAACCATTACTTTCGATTTCCATAGTAAATTTGATATCTAAGTGTTGATTGTTAAGATGATCAAGAAACTTAGACAATTCAAGGTGACCATGAGACCAAACAATAAACGTGTCGTCAACATATCTAAACCACACTTTGGGTTTTAATATTGATGATTCCAAAGCAACCGTTTCAAAGGATTCCATAAAAATGTTAGCTACAACAGGTGATAGAGGAGAACCCATAGCAGCACCAGAAACTTGTTCGTAAAACTTATTATCAAATTGGAAGTAAGTAGAAGATAGACACTTTTCAATAAGAGGAACCAAACTCAAGTCCTTGCCATGTTGAGACAGAATCTGTTTGATGATAATAAGCGAATCCTTAATAGGAACTTTAGTAAAAAGTGAAGTAACATCAAAGCTCACGAGAAGATCTTGGGGTTCAAGTTTTATAGTTTCTAGACGTTGAATAAAATGCTGAGAGTTGAGGATGTGAGAAGAGGTTTTACCTGTAAACTCGCAAAGAATGTTGGACAAGAACTTGGCTAGCTTGTAAGTAGGAGATTGGATAGTACTCACGATAGGCCGAAAAGGAATACCTTGTTTGTGAATTTTGGGAAGTCCGTATAGACGAGGTGGTTTGGAATCTGATGGGGTAAGTCGACGTTTAGTTTCAGGAGGTAGATTGGAAGATTTGATGATTTGGCTAACCTCGCGTTCAATTCTCGAAGTGGGGTTATGGGTTAGAAGAGCGTAAGTTTCCTCAGACAAAATAGAATTGATTTTCGTAACATAATCAATTTGGTTCAAAACTACAGTGGCGTTGCCCTTGTCGGCTGGAAGAACAATAATATCAGGGTTCTTACGAAGACTTTTTAGAGCTGACTCTTCCGACTTAGAAATGTTGGATTTAGGAATTTTAGATGATTCAAGGATTTTGCCAGTGTTAATACGAATGGGATCTGAGATGTGGCGAGGAAGATGTCTTATAGAAGACTCAACAGCACATAGAATATCTTCTTTAGGAATACGTTTGGGAGCAACCGCAAAATTCAAACCCTTAGAGAGCACCGATTCCTGTTCTGAAATGAGAACCAAACTAGATAAATTGACAACCGTCTTTACTGAGTTAGTAGTAGAAGAAACTTTACGATTCTTGGATTCCAATAATTGAAACTTTTTGAGATGACCTTCAGTGGTTAGTCGTAGAGTGGTATCAGACTGCTGGTAAGTAATGTTGTCAAAGAATTTCCAATCATCCGGGGATAGAGTGTTGGCCAACTCAAGATGAAGATAAAAGAGTTGTTTCGAAATGGTGTCTAACTCTCGCCTAGTTTGCTTAATCCGTTCGCGTATCAACGCTAGACTAGCACCGTGTAGGATGTTTTTAGAAAAACGTGTCTGAATGTCGAACTTAATTTTGAGGAATGCAGGAATGATGTTGTGGTCACGACAGCGACTAAGAAAGGTTAAATTGCACAAAAGTTTGACGAGTTTGTGGCGAAGTTTGGAAAATACGGAGGTTTTAGAAGAAATATTCTCCCCGTAGAGATTGTTAATGTAATAGCGAAGGCTTCCACGGCCGGAATCTATACTAACATTAGAATGTCTTCCGGGTTTGGACCGTGTCATAGTTGCAACCGAAGCTGCCAACGTTTCGCCCACTTTCGTAAGGGGCTTCATGATGAACGAAAGTGGGCGAAACGTTGGCAGCTTCGGTTGCAACTATGACACGGTCCAAACCCGGAAGACATTCTAATGTTAGTATAGATTCCGGCCGTGGAAGCCTTCGCTATTGCATTAACATTTTTCCTGTTTTTGACATAGGGTTGTGACACTGGTTGAGACATAGATTCTGCTGTTATTTTTGGTTTCGCAGATGTAAACTTTGTAATAGATTGTTTAATACTTTTTCTATTGTAATTATTGTTTGCGACTAGTACCTTAGATAACTCTTTTTGAAAATTTTGGGGTTAACTTGAGATTTGGAATTTTATCAATCGGAGACCGGTCTATAAAAGCGAGAATTTACGATCAATCGGGCTCTGAAAATGTCCATTGCAACGTATGACGGAAGCTCAGTTTGTGTGATCGACAATACGAGAATTACTCAGAATGGAAAATTGTATTACGAATGCAACCCGTGGAAACCTAAATTCTACTATACTATTATTAATTGTTAGGTCTTGATTGTACCAAAAATATTGTATTATATTGTATTGCATTATTAATTCCGTAGTATTAGATTCAGATTATCATGTTTTTACTGCATAATACTTAGTATTGATTTTAATATACAGAAATTGTGTTTTATGATGTGCTTTGAATATAAAAAATAAGATGTATGGTTGATAAAATGTAATAAACTTGTATTTTTAATGGCAACAGATTACTGATTGCTATTAAATATTTAACCATATATACACTTAATAGTTCTCACACGCATCCTTATTTATATAGTATTAGCTATATACACTAAAAATTATAGTTGGTACAGATTTCTGAGATTGTTTATTTCAGGTTCTAAAAATATCCACTACGACGTGCGACGAATGCTCGTTTTGTGAAAAATTTACACACGGGAATTATCCAGAATTCAGAATGGAACTATTATGTTCTTAAACTACTAAAATACCGTTTTTTAGCATTTTTGCTTATGATTTAAAAACAATCTTTTTGAATTGTTAGAGTGAATTTAATAAGTTTTGACTAAATTATAGATATACTGGTACAATTTAATAATCAAAATGTTTTTTAGGTATTAGTAAAATTCCAAAATAAGACGTAAGTTGCTGAAACTTAACTATATTGATCAAAACCGTTGATGAAGTCTCCAGTATTAACAAACAGAGAAAGATCACAGTAGAATAAAGTTTACTTGTTTACTTTTGAAATTGTTTAGTTACTAGAACTAAAATTACGTAACAGAGAATTAAAGTTTTACAAACCTATTTCAGTTTATAAAAAGTTTGTTGCAATGTTAACTTATTGTTTAATGCTGTTGTTTGATTTTTTGTTAGAAACAATTTTTTTTAAAAGCTATTATAAAACAGATAGTTTAAAAAGTTAAATAGGAGTTTGAACTTTTAAGTAGTTTCTAATGCTAATGTTAATATAATTTTGTTGTATGTTAACATTGAAACTGTTAAATATTGTTTTAGTAAATAGTAGTTTAAATACTCGCATGTAATGAAATATAATATAAATGCATCAGACGAATCTTAAAAATTAAAAATCTTACAGAATAGAAGAAAAATTCATGCATTTAAAAAAAAATATTTTTAAGCATTATTTTTAATTTTAAAAATCAATATATTTAAAAAACTAAATGCTACAAATTTAATACTAGCTTAATGGGACTTAGAATTTTTAGCGAAGAGAATTTAGCAAATTTAAATACATTTATAATGTTTAGCAACAAAATATTTTACAGCATTTAGATGTAGTGTCATAAAGTATAAGTTTTGCGTTTTAATAACCTAGGGCTGTAATTTGTAATTAAAACTTTTGCAGTAAAAAGCATTTTATTTATTTATTTATAGAAAATTTTCTTTAAGATTCTTTTATTATTAAAAAAATTATTATCTCATCTGTCATCTCATTCATTGTACAAAATAGAATTGACTTTATTAATTTTATTAACTCTGACAATAACAAACTAAAACTGAAACTAAATTAAAAAAATAATAACTAAGAAAAAGTATATCAATTTTCATTTCATTGCAGTAATTCTAAATAAAGCAAAACTTAAACAGTGTAATAACAAAAGTGGCATTACTTTAAACGTATTTTAGTCCTTAACAATGTAAAAAATAAATGTAATTAGATATCGTTTAAATGTTCACAAGTCAATTTAAGGTGTCTAAAGAATAAGGATAATAAAAATTATGGTTGTTGTATTCCATTAATTCTAAAACCAAAGATTGAAAAAATTTATAACGAAACGTTATCAAAGCAATTGTCAACTTTGAGACAATAACCGAAGGATGTAGAACATTCTCGACGCAGATAATAAAAATATATAAAAAGCATTCAAAGGAAGCTGAGGTCGGAAAACAAATTAAGAAGATTTTGTCTGTTTAAATAAATAAGTGATTAACACGCGTGCTAAGATAAATAAATCAACTGCACGTGCTAGTAAAAAATAAATACGGCGTTGTAAATGTACGTATTCTTAATATAAACAAATACCGGTTTACATAAACAAAAGTTATCCGCGAACATTATTTTTTGGTGATAGTAATATATAAATTAATGTAAGTTTTCTTAATTACCGTTGCATTATATTAGTGTTAGTTAAAAGTAGTTAAATAAATACGTGTAAATAAATTTAGCTTTAAAATTCGTTACAATAAATATGATTTATTCCCTACAAGTCAAACGTACTGATAAAAGTGTATACAATACTTTTGAGTAATTCTTCAATCTTGAATTAGATTATAATCTCTATCGTAAGTGGAAATATTCTAAACGAAAATTTTGGTGTTTTAATATATCTTCCAATAGTACCTAAAACAAAGATACAACAAAAAAAGACAAATTTAAAAAACTTCCTAAAATACATAAATTTTTAGTGTGTCGTGGTTCCAGTTAAAATGTGTTTACCAATATTAATTGTTGCAAATAGATATCAATATATTTTAGGCTTTTGGTGCTAAGGCATTAGTGATTGGTAAAAAATAAATGCAAATGCATTAATGTATGCTAGAAAAAAAGTGCAACTATTGATAAAGCATTAAATGTAAACTTAAATGATGAGGTTAAAAAATAATGCTAGCTTGTCATTTTATTGTCACTCCGAATCTAAAAAATCAGAAGAACCTTTTGGCATACAATTAAATATTTTTTTTTATTTTTCTATAATAACTGACACAACACAGAACAAGAAACTAGACGCCAATTAGACCAGAAAACTACGGAGTTATTTTCAGTCCATTTACGACTGATCAACACAATAGATTCGACAATCTGGGATTTGATCGACAAACTATCTACGGAAAAAGCCGAAGAGATCGCCAAAAAGGTAAAGAAAATACAAATGGCGAAGTTCACGAAGTTACAGAAAGTACAACATCCTTCACCGCCGCAATTAGAGACAGACAGGATCATCATCAATATGTCTTCCACCACACTCAGTGGACCAGCAACGGCCATTTTATCAAAAGGATTAAATTTTTTTATCACACAAAAATTTATACTAAAGGAAGAAATAGTGAGTTCATTGGAGAGCACACTCAGAACTCTACCACAACATATTCAAGAAGAGGTGAGGGTTAAAACAGCCGATATTCTGAAAAAATCTACAGCACCAAAATCCAACATCAATCGAGAGGAAAAAAATGCTCTAAGGGAACTTAAGACCAACAAAAAAATCACTGTATTACCAGCTGATAAAGGAAATGCTTCTGTAATCATGAACACTAATGACTGCATGGAAAAAATCAATACTTTACTACAAGATTCGGCGTACAAACCATTGAAGAGAAATCCAATAAAACCTCTAGAAAGAAAGATTTCGGCTGCTGTAAAATCCGCAAGCACGATCCCACAACATCAAAAGAGACGACTAATTCCTACAGACACCAGGATGCCGCACCTTAACGGTCTTCCAAAAATCCCCAAACCAGGGGTACCGCTTCGCCCAATTGTGAGTGCTACAAGCTCAGCCACTGATCCTCTGGCTAGATACTTATGTACCATTTTACAACCGCTTACGGGAAAAATCATCCATCACGTAAAGAATTCCTAGCACTTCGTCTCAAGCATTAAAGAAATTAAATTGGAACCAGAAGACATTTTGTCAGTTTTGATGTGACATCTCTCTTCACAAAAGTGCCACTACAAACAGCACGAAAAGCGGATTTGGATGAGGAGCTTAACGGACTAATTGAGCTATGCTTAAAGTCCACGTACTTCTCATTCAACAATAGTGTATACGAACAAGTAGAAGGGGCGGCCATGGGATCACCACTTTCTCCAGTCATCGCCAATATATTTATGGAGGAAATGCTGGCTACGTTATGTGGACGATACATTTGTAATTTGGTCTCATGGAACTGAAACACTACGCAACTTTCTGAATCACATCAACCAGTTAGATTTCAACATCAAATTCACCATGGAAAAGGAAACAAATAGAAGCATTCCGTTCTTGGACGTACTGGTCACTCGAAATATTGGCAACAAATTGGGACATCAAGTATATAGAAAACCGACACATACTGACAGATACCTCAACGCCGAATCACATCATCATCCAGCTCAGAAGTTTGGAGTTCTAAAAACTTTAGTACACAGGCCCAAGGCGATCAGTGAACCGAACACGTTAAGGACTGAGCTAGGTCAACTAACAAACGCCTTAATAAAAAACGGTTTCAGAAAAGCAGACATATATTGAGCAATTAACAAACACAGCAAGAAAAAACCAAAGAAGGAGGAACCCGTGGCAACTTCCTTCCTTCCTTACATAAAAGGCTGCACGGATAAAATAGCCAGGATACTTAGAGGGAAAAATATCAAAGTGATTTTCACTGCAACAAATAAAATAGCCGCAAATTTCTCAAAATCAAAAAAAAACAAAAGCACCACTCGAGGAACCAGAGGTCTACCACATCCCTTGTTCGTGTGGGCTGGCTTACATAGGACAAACGGGACGCAACATCGCTACCAGATTAAAAGAACATAAAGCGGATACAAAGAAACATAACACAAGATCTGCTGTTGCGGAACACTTTTTAGACACCATAAAATTTGAAGAGGCAACAATGTTGGCTAAATCCCAAAACTTCTGGCCTAGACTATATAAGAAAGCCATTGAAATCCAGAAGTACGACAATTGTAATAGGGATAATGGAATCGATCTAGCGCCAATATGGAAAAACATGTTCCGGAAAACTAATGAATCGGAACTGTCACGAACGACTGACCCAAACGGCGTAATATAAAGGCTTTTCAGAATCCTATATCTACAGTTTCAGTTTTTTCTGAAAAAGACAACGACATGACTGTCGAAACGTCAAACATTGTAAATTTTTCAAAGTTTGTAAGTTTTCTTTTTATAAATTTTGTGAAAAGTGTAAATATGGAACGCGGTTCAAAACCCGAAAATAATGATTTGTTAAAAAATCATAGCCGCGAAAGCCTCAAAAATAAAAAAAACAACACAGAACATTTTAAAAGTACATCAAACGAGTGAAATTGTCACAAAAAACTAATTTATTAATATATAAATCTAAAAATCTTTATGTTTTTGCACATATTTTCTATTTAAGATGTTTTTAAAACCTGAAACCTGTTTTTTTTTCGTAAAAATGGTAATCCATATAAGCTTTATTTCTTGTTAATTTAAAATTATATTTTACTTAGTTTTAAATAGTAGCTTTTTAAGTTTGTTTCGTTATTTATTGTAATTGGCGTACAAAGTTACTTCTTATTTAAAAATAATAATAATAGCACTAGATAGCACTAGTTTTAAGTATTGGTCATATCAGTTTTTTTATTTGGATGAAATGATATAAATACGTACTTAGAATATAAAAAAACAAGGTAATTTTTCTAAAATTAAATTCTTCAAATGCATAATTGTTGTAATTATTTTTAGTCTCGTATAAAGTATATGACATACATTTTCTAAAACAAATTAAGTATTTGTAATGTTTTTATTACCCAACAAATATTTGTATTAAACATGATATCTTTATTACATATTTGTGGAAACACCAAAGTGTGATAAAGCTTTTAAAAAAGCGTAGAAACATAAACGTAAATAGTAACATCCAATTAAAATTTTCCAATGAAAAATTTATACGATTCAGATAATATATGTAGAAAAGTAATAAATAGTAACAATAAAACTAAAAGTATTTATATAGTATGTATTAATATCAAATGAATTATGTTTTAGCTTAAAGTTTATGTTTATTATAAAACAAAATTTTCTAATAGAGATACTATAATAATTATTATAAAAATGCTGGCATCCGTTTATTTTTACAATAATTGTTAATTAAATTTGGTTTCGACTACTGACGTCATTTACCAATCAATAAATTACTATGAAATTGATGTTCCTTTTCTTCCATTTTAGATTTTATTATGTAAATTGGTTTTTTGGGAAAGCATAGTGACATTTTATATAACGGCTTTCAATATAAAATTTAAAATTAAACATTTTTTTCGTGCGGAATTTGAATCTAAATTACAATATTAAATTCATTTATTACTAGTTAGTATAGTAAAAAAATATACTTAATACTTACTTACTTAAAATTTTTATTGCATACTAGATAATAATAAATTTGTAATTTGTTTATTTTCTTCGTATAACCAAAAATCTAAAATTGACTTTTACTTTTTTGGTTTGTTATTATAGCTTTGTGGTTTGTTTAAAACGGCAGATAGATTTGGTTTCAATCTTTACCTTTTCGAATGAGTTTTATACTTTATTTATTGTTTGCAAATGCCCAATATGCACAGAAACATTTTGCAGAAATTAACATATTAATTTTGTATAAGTAAACTGGGATCTATGTTCATGTTTTACACGAGTTACATTAGTACCAAAAACTGTGTGAGTATATGTTGAGAAATTTGAATACCAATGTAAACATTGTGATACTCAAAGTAAACAAAGGGCATGTGACAGTGGTACAAAATAAACAAGATTACTACAGCAAGATAGGAGAACTATTTGACGAGACACCTACAGAGAAATAAGAAAGGATCCGACGGAGAAAAGTATTTGGTTAACTTACTGAAACTAGACTACATCACAATATTTTGTGAAGATCCTTTCTACGCTCAAAACTGAACCAACGGACATCTTAGTGAATTTTGATGTAACGTCATTATTCACCAATGTACTTAAGAAAGAAGCACTGATTATCCTTGCACAAATTAGACTGCAAACAGATATCATAGATTATGTAAAGTTTTGTTTATCTACAACTTATTCTCTGTGTGACAAAAAATGGAACAGCAGGTAGTCTTTTTATCACCCATAATAGCCAATTACTTTACGGAGGCATTTAAAAAGGAAGACATAGGATCCAATGAGATGTCACCTAAATATGTCCTCGTACTACAACAATTACTGGACCACATCAATTCACTACATGAAACTATCAAGTGCACCACGGAGAAAGAGCAAGATGGTAATCTACAAGTAATGTAGTTTTGTTCTTCCTTTAATATTGAGTTTAATTAAGTTAATTATTGTAAAGTTCTTCATTAGGAAGGGCAAATAAACCACTTTTCAAGCCACTGTAATATATTTGTTTAGTTAATTAACATTTATATAAACATTAGAATTCAATGAATTTGTATAAAAACTGTTAATCGCTGGTCTGCATGAAAATCGGCCCTGATACAATTCCTGACGATTCTTATGTAAAATGACCTCCTGAATCCAAAAATGAGCTCCGTTTTTACCCATCACCCACCTATTTTGGGGGGACCCCATTTTTATTTTATTTTTTGCATTTTTTTTAAAATTTTAACTTATAGCCGTTAAACATCCCAAAGAAGGTAATAAAATGTATACCAAAGTATATGGCAAAAGTTTTGCTATAAAATGTATATAGAAACAACAATAAAATACAAATATATAAGAACAGTAAAAAAATATCAATAAACAGTTAGGAAGATTCACTGCACGACGCTGGCGATCAAATACCACATGCAGGTTTGAACAGGAATTTTCGACAGGCTTGAACTTGCATTACTCTTCTCATGATCGTATATTACATTGTTTGCTTAACTGCTTCGATCAGTACATCTATAGCTGTTGCAGAGTTAACTTGTCGACGTTTAAAACGTGCTGGATTTTGTGTTCATTTTTGTTCATTTGTGTAAAACAGTAAAACTGCTTTTACTCCGGATTCTTTCAAGTGACTAAGTGTGATTTGTGGTTAATGTCGGGCGTTGAATTACTGTTTAATTATGCCACGCGAGTGTAAAAATTATCCCGATAGCTTCTGCTATGTCTGCGGGGAGTTAACTTTAAAAGCGCAACAAAAACCACTTTCTCCGCTTGTTAAAACAGCTTATAAATTGTACTTTGATTGTCAAGTTGGCGACCAAGACAAGATTTGGGCTCCATCAGTTTGCTGTACGACTTGTTACAGTAGTTTGACCAAATGGCTCATAGGTACCCGTAAATCAATGCCATTTTCTGTGCCCATGGTTTGGCGTGAACCCCGCTGTTACTTTTGTATGACTTCTATCGTCGGGTTTTCGAGCAAAAGTAAGCATACAATTTAGGATCCCAAAATTCCGTCAGCTCTGAGACCTGTTTCTCATAACGATACTTTGCCAATCCCAGAGCCCCCAAACACTTATACTCTAGAGCCGGAAATTGATTTAAAAGACTCTGAGCCACAACCTGGGACTTCGAATGATACGTTCAATAATGATAAAGAGTATTCCGCAGATTTAGTTTCTCGGCAACCTCACCTCCTCACTCAATCGGAATTAAATGATTTTGTCAGGGATTTGCAGTTACCCAAGACTAAATCTCAGCTCCTAGGATCGCGATTTTAAAAGGGCGTGCAGGTTTAAAAGTATAAAAGAAGTTCAGATGGAAGAAACGGTGCAGGACGAAGAGTTAGTAGTGCAGTCCGTCACCTGTGAGGTCAAAGATTTAGTTAAGAATGTTAATTTAATTCATTACAATAGTGATGCATGGTATGAAAATTTAGAGATTTATAATCATAATATTAAATTTAGATTAGATACGGGAAGTGAGGTTAACATTTTGCCAAAACAAGTATTTAAACAATTAAACCCAAATTTGAAATACAACAGCACAAACATAATACTACAGGCCTATGGAGGATCAAAATTAAAACCTCTAGGAACTGTTAGTCTTAATGTAAAATTTAAAAACATTTACAGTCAAGAAAATTTTGTAATAATAGATGAGGATAAATTACCAATCTTAGGATTAGAAGCATGCACTAAGTTTAATTTAATTAAAAGAGTCAATGTTATAAATAATGATAGGTTGAAATTTAATGACATAAATGAATTCTTAAATGCTAATATTGATTTGTTTTCAGGAGTAGGAAAGTTTAAACAAAAATGTACAATTAATTTGAAACCAGAGGCAGTCCCAGTAGTAAGACCACCTAGACGTGTACCAATAACAATTAAGCCAAAATTAAAGGAAACTCTAGATCATTTAGAAAAAACTAAAATTATTGGAAAAGTGGATGGGTTAGTCACTTGGGCTAGTAACTTAGTAACTGTCGAGAAGCCAAATGGGCAGCTGCGGATATGTCTCGATCCGGTGGACCTAAATAAAAATATACAGAAGGAAGGTATGCTCCAAGTTAAATGGTAAGAGTTGGTTTACTGTGCTTGACTTGAAAGACGGATTTTATCACATCGAATTGGATGATATGAGTAGTAATTTGTGTACAGTCAGTACGCCATTCGGTTTTTACAAATTTTTAAGGTTGCCATTCGGTTTAAATTTTGCTCCTGAGTTGTTTCAAAGAATCAAGTTTGAAAATTTTGGTGACATTGAGGGCGTCATAGTATATTTAGATGACGTGTTAATAGCTGCGGCGAATCAAAATGAGCACGATCGTATTTTGAGTAAAGTTTTGGAACGTGCAAGAAATTTAAATATAAAATTTAACAAAGACAAAATTCAGTTTAGACGTAGGGAAGTAAAATATCTTGGTCATGTTTTTTCAGAACGGGGAATGCAACCAGACAAACAAAGGGTTGAAGCGGTATTAAATTTAACTAATCCCACATGCAAGAAAGATTTGCAAAAGATCCTAGGCATGTTCAATTTTTTCAGGAGTTTTATACCAAATTTGTCTGAGGTATCAGCACCTCTTCGCAATTTGTTAAAGAATGACGTTTTGTTTTGTTGGACCGAAACGCATGACCTAGCTTTTAAACAAATAAAAAAATTATTGACAGAAGCCCCTGTATTGGCCAATTTTGATCCTGCAAAAGACATCACAATTCAAACAGATGCTTCTAAAGAGGGTCTCGGTTGTTGTTTAATGCAGGAGGGAAAACCGGTATCCTTCGCTTCACGAAGCTTAACAGATAATGAAAAAAATTGGGCCAACATCGAGAAAGAATTTTTAGCAATGGCGTTTGCCGTCTCAAAATTTCACGAATTCATTTATGGGCATAAAGTTACGTTATGGACAGACCATAAACCTTTGGTAGCAATAATGAATAAGAAATTCGCGGATATTGTGTCACCCAGACTACAAAGAATTAAACTAAAATTGTTGAGATATGAACTTAATGTAAATTACATGCCAGGAAAACATCTGCACGTTGCAGACCTATTATCAAGAAATTATATAGTTAAAAAAGAACCTGATGACCCTTCAATGTTAGAGGTAGTACACAACATTAAAAGCATTGTGAACATTACAGAAAATAAAAAATTAGAATTACAGATAGAAACAGATAAAGACCCAATTTTAAAACAAATTAAACGATTTTGTGTTAATCAATGGCCTCAAAGAGGTTCAAAAGAATTAGCATCTTATTTTAATATAAAACATGATATCACCATGATTGAAGATATCTTGTTGTACAATGACCGTTTAATTATACCAAATTCTTTAAGACAAAACATGATGGCATTAGCACATGAGAGTCATTTCGGCATAAATAAAACTCTCAATCTAGCTAAACAAAGTTTTTACTGGCCTACATTACTATCGGATATTAAGCGGTATGTCAGTAGTTGCAAGACATGTGAACAGTATAAACCAAATAATTGCAGGGAACCACTCATAAATCATACAATACCAAATAAACCATTTTACAAAATCGCGTCGGATGTTTGCGAATATGCAAAACAAAACTTTTTAATAATTTTTGATTACTATTCGAAGTGGTTGGAAATTATACCTATTCACAATAAAACATCCACTGAACTAATTAATAAATTTAAAAATGTATTTGCAACACACGGGATTCCTGAAACATTAATTGCAGATAACATGCCATACACTTCTTATAACTTTAAAAAATTTGCTGACACCTATAACTTTGAAATTATTACTAGTAGTCCTCACTATCCAAGAAGCAACGGACTTGCAGAAGCAGGAGTAAAAATAGCTAAATCAATATTAAAAAAAGGATGCGACTTAGATAGTGGATTACTAATTTATAGATCAACGGAAATTACAGGAATTGGTTATACACCTTCAGAACTGCTCATGGGAAGAAAACTTAAAACAAAAATACCTATTAGCAAAAATTTATTAGCAAAGCATATAAATACGTCTCCCGCTTATAAAAAAATAATTGATAAACAGGCGTTGGCTAAATATTATTATGACAGAACCTCAAAACCACAAACTAACTTTGAGACAGGAGATAATATAATTATAAATCGTAATGGCACGTGGGAGCCAGGTAAAGTTGTTGATAAATATAACGAACCAAGGTCTTACATAGTAAAAACGCAAAATAACCAACTCTTACGAAGAAATAGCATTCATCTTAGACAATCGTTAAATGAACCAATTTTTAAAGTGACACCACCTGATCTAGACTTAAGTAACGAGAACCCAAGTGACGACATCTCAACTACTGTGACTGAATCTCGACCAATCACCAATTATAGACCTATAAGAGAAAGGCGATTGCCTACTAAGTTTAAGGATTACATATTAGGGTAAAATAGTGTTTTGCGTTATTTTTATATTGTTTTATTAATCTTAAAAAGGGGGATGTTATATAGGATTTAATAAGCAAACCGGCAACGGTGTAAAAGCAAGAATAAGGGGGTGCGCACGCAACGCGGCCATCTTCTCAGATTGAATAAAATGTAATGGTCATGTATATGATGTAAATCAAGAATACAAGCATTTGTAATAAATTACAAGGGTGTTTATTCATCAATTATCTCACCAAAACCTTATACACTAAAAATACATAAAGGTGTATGAAACATCAACAGTGGAATCTCTTAGAAAAGGGAGTAAAAATATCTTCTTACAGGACCAGACAAGGAACCCTGAAATGTCTTTTCTCAGAAGATAAAGGTTTAGTGTTCTGTCCTAATGCAAATTTATTGATGACAGAGCTACAGATGCCATGTGACCCAGACAAATGGAGACTGTTTATAGACTCATCAAAAACAAGCTTAAAAGTTGTCCTGTTGGCAAATGGGAATGACTTCCCATCAGTTCCAGTTGCATACTCTGTTGATATGAAGGAAACGTACGAAAACATCTTCAGAATCCTTGATAAAATTAGTTATCATGATTATTGCGCTGACTTAAAAGTTGTTGCTCTACTCACGGGCCTGCAATCAGGATTCACAAAATATTGTGAATGGGATAGCCAAGCCCGAGATAAACATTACATCGTACGGGACTGGCCTCTGCGAGAAAATCTTATTCCTGGTCAGAAAAATGTCGCCCAAAATCCTTTGGTTCCGAAGGAAAATATTGACACCTTTAAAACTAAATTTCCTCGTCTTAGCGAAGCTAAAATCAAAGAAGGCGTTTTTGTTGGTCCCCAGATTAGACAACTCTTCCAAGATTCGACGTTTATTGAACACCTAGATCAAAAAGAAAAACGAGCTTGGTTTGCATTTCAAAACGTTTGTAAGAACTTCCTGGGTAACCACAAAAGTGAAGATTATGTCGCTCACTTCGAGGAACTGCTTTTAGCGTACAAGGACATAGGATGTAACATGTCTCTTAAAGTTCACTTCCTTCACTCGCATCTGGACTTTTTCCCTGAAAATTTAGGAGCAGTCTCGGATGAACACGGGGAACGGTTCCATCAAGACATCGCTAAGCTGGAGAAGAGATTTTCAGGAAAGTGGAATGCAAGCATGTTGGCGGAGTACTGCTGGTTTTTGAAACGAGAGAGCTGTACCTCAGGGTATAAAGGGAAGCAAGCACCAAGTAACAATGAATATCTTTTTATTTATTACTGTTTATAGCTAAAATAGTTTTTTTTCCCATTCAAATTAAATTCATGTCCATATATTTATTATTATAATAATTATTATAATTATTATTATCGTTCGATAAATAAATTATAATTAATTTATCGAAAAGTGGTAAAATTAGAGATTTGGGGCTCCCTCGAAAATGGTGGGTGATGGAAGAAAACGGAAGACATATTTGGATTCAGGACGTCATTTTACATAAGAAACACCCGGAATAGTGTCAGGGCTCGATAAAAAATATTTTTTTGCAGACCAGTGATGATTAAAGTAATTGTAAATAACAAAATTACATGTATTACAATACAATCAATTGACAGAACGTGTATAATTAAAAATTTTATCTTCAACATGAAGGTAATCATAACCACTAGCCAAAACAAAAAAAATTGAGAATTTAACAAACTTATCTAAAACTAATTTGCAATCATTGAAATTAACTTGTTGTATACATTACTTAAATTATTAGCGTCGTTCTTAAAATTAATATTATTTTTATATACGTTGATGAATGTGATTTCTGATACTAATCTCTTTATAGTTACTTTTTCTATATAAAGTTGTGGGGTTATTAAAATCGTTGTGTTCCGTATTAATACGATGTACCAACAACGCATTTTCATCATTTTTTTTACAATCGTGCGGTTGTTGATCCAACTTTTTATTTTCTGTTTAGTTTGCCCTACATAATACACCTGGCTTTCCACACAGTCTAACTTGTACACTACATCATGTTTTTCAGTTGTGTTGGATTTATCTTTAATTCTACTGTGCAGCATGTTGTAAATAGTATTTGTGTTATAAGTTGTTGTTTTTATATTTTATAATATAATAACAATAATCAACTTAATTAATCGTACTTGATGTAATGGTGAAGAGAACCCAAGAGAAAAAACTACAACACGCAGTGTACAGGAAGAAGACGTAATTAATTTTATCCATAACATTTTTTAAAAGCAAAAAAGAAAAAAATGCAGTATAAAAACTAAACGTAATTGAATTTATAAAATTTTACGATGGGCAAATACTGTAATATAAGATTAATCACATGAAATTTAAATATAGAATCTGTTTAAAAACATAACAGATTATAATATCAGTTCTAATATTACTAAAAAATTTAAAAAACGAATTTGTTTCAACTTAAATAAAATATTAATAATATAAAATAAATTTACGCATTTTTCTTAATGCGTTATCGATCTGTACAACATTAATTTTTATAATTTATTTTAAAATAAAAACTAATTTAAAAATGTTTCTTACAAAACGTAAAATAATAAATAAAATTAACCACCTACTAAAATAAAAATATTGTTAAAACAGTGGTTATTAGAACATACACATAGAACAAATTATTGTTTTTGTTACACATATGGATCATGCACGAACGTACGTAATACCTACGGCCTTTTGAACATAAATGTGCGTAGGTTTCAACGAGAAGGAATTTGTAAGAGGCAAGCAAACAAACGTTTTCCGGCATTATGCTGTATTACATTGATAACCAAAGTTGCATACGTTTTGTAATTTTTGTAAACAACTGAATTCTACAAATACTGATAAAATAAGAAAAATATATGCATTTAGACATAGAAACAATGTCATAAGTAGCGTAAGCAGACACCAATAGGCAGCTATTATTTAAAAAAAAATATGACGTAACACTGCAAAGTATAAATTCTCACGGTTCTTTAGTCGTGAAATGATCTCTAGTTCTATTGCATTGTATTAGTGATCAATCCCAGGACCGCGCCAAGTATTTCAGGTGCCCTCGGGCAAGTCACTTTTATGCGCCCCTTGGTTCTTTACAGTGCCCTTAGCAGCATCGCATTGTTGAGCGCCGCCCGACCTCGCCCTTATAAACAGTCCTGAATAGTAAATACAAAAAATATTAAGGTACGGTCTTAGAACTTACTGAACATTTTAAAATTTAATGAATAATAAAAATTATATTTTCTAATCGAGGAGTTCCTGTAAATCTTTTATAATACACGTATAAACTGTCAAAGAAATACAATACAGAATTAAAATTATACATTAGAAGTTCAAGTCAGGGCGCCCCAAAGTATATAGCGCCCGTGGCCAATGCCCGTGTTGCCCTATAGGGCGGCCCGGCCCTGTCGATTCCTTTGATTTGTTTGTTAAAAATAAAGAAGATTGTAAAACTAGTTAAAAAGTATTGTGAAAGTATGGAGTTTAATCAAAAATAACATTGTTCGTGGAATCAAAATACTTCTTTAAAAGAAAAATTATTTAATGTTGCATAAATGTAATCAAATATGTAAAGCGACGGAGTTAGCATCTTAATAAATTATTAGATGTAAAACCAGCTAAAGTGCATGTTTAAAAAAAAGATGTAAACTACTAGTGTTGTTGACAATGACTCTTCCTAAATTGGGTCAACTCTGAAATTCAGTGAAGGACGTTATTCCCTTTCAATCTGACGGGGTTTATAGCATTTCTTGTTCTTGTGGTCATGCATACATAGGAGAAACGGGTAGAAGCGTGGGAATTCGTATTAAAGAGCATCAAAGATGTCATCTTAAACAATCTTCAAAATCAGCGGTAGCGTAACACGTGCTAAAAACTGGTCATCAAAATATGTCACTAAAATTTTAGCGAATGTTTCTAATTACTATCAGCGAAAAATTAGGGAATCCATTGAAATAAATAAAAATTCTTTTAATATTAACCGAGATTCTAGTTATTTGTTTTATGTATTTTATTTAAACTGCTTATTAATTGATTTTACAATACGTCTTACCACTAATTAATTGGAACTTAGAACTGACTCTCAAAGAAAAAATAACTATATCTAATTAAAACTACCTCTACATAAACAATCCCTGCTCCCACTATAATTTTGTGTTCACATCAATCTAAAATCTAGACATATACAGTTCCCGTTGAAGACTTGAGGGCTTCAAAAATTATCAATAAAATTATACTTAATTCTAATTAGCTGTCTATTGGGGTAAAACACAGATTTTGGACACAACAGGTTTGTGAATGTTATCTCGCGTTTTAATAATAATAATAGTTAATGGTCTGTAGCCAAAAATTTACAATAATTTAGAAATGCTAAAAACCTACTCACAACCTTATATTTTTTGACCTTATATGATTTCAAACTGTTTCAAGTGAACTAAAATTTCTTGAATTGATCGAGTATCCTAAGAATTTAACTTCATGTTGTAAAAATTTACATTTTTGGAAGTTTAATTTTATTTATTAATACTTTGAAACGGCGAGCATCTTGCTACTAAGTATGAAAAAATTTGTATATAGATACAGTTTCAATAATGAGAACGTGCTTGCAAAGAAAAAAATCACAAATATCGATTCAGGATACCTTGAAACGTAAAATTATGCAATAAAAATTTTTTGCAAAAAAATTGCGATCGCTATACTTTCCTTATAGTATATTCCTTATACATTTTTTATACATTAATGTAACATTTGTAAAACATAAATATGTATATATAAATAATATTTTTTAACCGTTTTTAGAACGTTTTTTTAATATTGACTTTGCAACGTAATTCTACCCATTAAGACGTTTTTGCAATGTTTTTTAAATGTAAATATATCTTTTGTAACATTTTAAAAATGTTTCCTTGTTGATTGGGATATTCTGATGCAATTTATAATGATGCAAATAATTGCAAGTCTTGCAATTATCGGAAGGTGTTAAAAACAAACACAATATTACCTACGTAATATAATGAACAAGGTTTATTACAATTTTCAAAAATAAGAATGCATACATAAATAATCAAAAAACACAAATAACTAGTATTCTAGGTACAGTCATAGTCATTAGAAATTCCCTAAAATGAACATTACCGCATTTTCAGTCACATTCTAATAGTATTACCAGTATTTATACTTGTAAATATACCTCGAGGTTATGTCCTTTTGTCTTGTAAATAAAAAAGGGATTACCATTACTAAATTTTACATGTATTTGTCAAACCATAAGAAAATAGTATTACTTTTATGACCGTATTTATATTTTTACGCGAATAAAAAAACACACATTTGTTTCTATAATTTTAGATACATACTTATTGATAGTAAAATTTTGAACGTATAAAATTAAGGTAAATTGTAAATAATAATCTAATTACTGATTTTATAAAATCAATGGTACTATTAATATTTCGCTGTATGTGCAAAATTATTTATAAATAAAGTGAAACTTTTATACTTTAATTTCGTTTAAAAATAAATGATACTATCAAACAGAATTTTCCATTGTAAGAATAAATATTTGGGCCAATATAATGTAATTTGTTAAAATTTTTGTTCACATAGTCACATTCTTTTTTTTTGTTTAAGCGGTTAAATACTTCACTTATTAATGAGTATCATAATTACATTTTCGTATTCATTAATATTATTTTTATTTTAATAATAATTATTTAGTTATTAGTTAATAAAATATTAATAAATAAGCATACGTTTATAATTACAGTTCATGCTGTAGTTTATTTTAATAGTATAATTAAATAAAAAAAACATATATAAAAAACAATAACAATACAAAAGTTGTATAGAAATAATTAATACTTTTGTTACGATCATTTTGTTTAATTATTCTTATTCATATTTTTCGACGCATTAGTTATTTTCTATGCTTTTTCCGGGACGTGAAACACTATTTACAAGTTAAACCAACTTTACGTTATACGCATGCTTTAAGATAAAAATGCATTAAGAGGTAGCCATCTTTATATAGAAAACGAGAACAGCGAATTTTTGGAACCAGCTGCATTTTGTTTATGCATCCATTAGTTTGGGATTTTAAAATTTCAAAATTCGCCTACTACTTGCTTTTTATGAAGAATTCCGATAGTAGTTTTGGTGTCTTCACTCGCATTAGCGGATTTCGAAGCAGTAGTACCCTTAGATTAATCATAACTCTGTAAGGACTGTCTTGGCTACTCTTAGATTTGTTTTGCGTATTGTAATTCGCATGTCATTAGGTAACCGTTTCCGGTAGTTTAGTAGCGAAACGGAAGTTGTATCCCCACGCAAGGACTGTAATTGTCATAGATAGTAGGCGTGAGTCAACCAGTTAATGTTTGGTGGTTTTATTGTTGCTGCTACTACGGGAGGAACCTAAATTCTTGTTACTTGTAGCTCTGGTTAATTTACCGCAGATTCAGGAACCCAAGATAAGCTATAAAACTTTCTTAATTTTATTTTTATTAATTTAGTTCGTTAAGCATGGCATGTACTTGAGCATGCGTAGTTATTATTAGTTAAGCACAATTACCTGTATTCCTTCAAAATTTATGCGTAGATAGATATAGTTCACTAGCGTACGGCATGTAACGGTACAAGCGCTTATATCGAGATTGATTTGGGCCGTTTTTGTTTTTTTTTTGTTGTTATGCTTAAACATATTTTAAGGTGTATACTCGGAAAACAGGCAACTGCGTTATCTGTGTTTTATTTAATTTTGCTTTAAAACTTTAATTAATATTCCTTTTGTCGCTTAACGCTTTTTACTGCTATTTTAACTTTTCCCACCCTTAAAAGAAAGCTTTTAGTGCTTGTAGTTGGTATCCATATTAGTAGGCTTTACATAGACGGAAATATAGTGCTAGGTACCCGCAGACCTGGGAAACGTTCCGGGTTACGTTTGCGAATTGAGGTTAATTCGGTGGCGCCCTTATAATTGAATCTTCTTGAAAAATAAAGAAAATTATTATCTACGCCCTCACGACTAGAGCTAGTTGGCCTGCTTCTGTTGGCCTAGTCGACTTGGGGTTTTCTCGCATTGCTACCCAGCCTATGTTTGTTCGCGCCAGCGTTAGCAGTAACACTTTGTGTAATAACCATTATTTTGTATGCATGCTTCTAATCTAGACTGCATAGAGTTTACTAAATTTTCACACAACTGTCATCCCCGAAAACGTTCCCAAACTAATTGTGAATGTTGGATAATATTTTTAGGTGTTCTAAATTGAATATCACTATCCCAGTTTCTGATCATTGCACCCCACATATTTTCAATTGGGTTCAAATCTGGTGATCTCGCTGGCCATTCAATTATTTCAACTTCGTTTTGATCTTTAATCCAGTCCCTAACAATTCGTTCTTTATGAATAGGAAAATTATCCTGGACTACTTGAATAATTTCCAGCTCATCTTGTGGAAATATTCTTCTCACAGAAGGTATCAAGATATTATCTAAAATATTTAGGTATTCCTCTGAAGTAAATCGAGGTGGTGTCACTTGCACTAGCTCTCCTGGACCCGCTTGAGATATCCATCCCCACACTGCAGCTGTCACTCTACCACTTTGCCTATTGGGCAAAACATGTTCTATATTGTAACGAGTGTTTTGTGGCCTCCACACTGTAGTTGTACATTGATCAGTGCTAGAAAATACTTTATCTGTAAAGATAACAGTACTCCAATCCAAATTTAAATATTGGCGACAAAAGCGCAACCGAGCTGCAGCATGACGCTTTGTAATGTTAGGTTTACTTGCCGGTTTTCTACAATGTAAATTTGATTCGTGTAAACGTCTCTGAATGATGGAAACAGAGCAATTAATATTTAGCGTTTCCTTTATTTTTTGGCAAGTTGTAAAAGGATTTTGTAATGTATAGCCGAGTATGTCCGCATCTTCTTGCCGAGAATTAATTCTAGGCTTAGATGGTCTGTTGCTTACAAGTGGCCTATTACCAATTTCCTGACCTTTCGTAATCCATCGCCGGATTTGTTTAATCTACAAAGTTCTTAGTATTAGATTACATTTATCATTAGTACTATATTAAAAGCCATTATACATTATATATGTATTTAAAAATTTGACGTCAATTTAATAGATTCCAATATCTTATAAAATAGTATTGTTAGTGATCATATTTAATACATGCTGACTGTGTTGCAATGCAATGTAAAAAATATACTTTAGAAAAATGCTTACCGATAAGTCAACATGTTGTGATATTGTTCGAGGTGACATTCCTGCTTGTGCCATCCCAACAATACTTCCTCTTAATTGTAAGGTAGAATCCATTTGTCTTAATCTTCGAGGCATATTCACAAAATATTATAATCACATAAACAATGATGTTACCACTATGAACTTCCAACTTATATTACAATTTTGTAAATGAAAAATTTATATTTTTACGATAAAAAGTCATAATCTGATGATATATTTACAAAAGGTAATTATGAAATCCATTAATAGTTGAAGTAGTTATTAATCCGCTTAATCCTAAGATGCATATCTGGTAGAATTGTTTATTAATTTGCTCAAAAACATAAAAGCAGTTGTGGTTTCATAAAACGCTTGTTTCAGAGTAATATTTAACTCTCCTCATATGATTTTAAGAAACACATATACAATTTAATAATGGTAATCACCTTTTTGTATTTATAAAAAAAAGCCATAACCGCAAAGGTATATTTATGATATCAATACGATCAATACTATTAAATGTCTTTAAAATGAGCATTACCGCACTTTCATTGACAACACGTCATTAATAAGTGAAATATTTGTTAATCCGCTTAACTCTAGGATGCTTATCCGGTACAATACCTACTTTTACATAAACCGGACCAACATTCAAATTAAGAAATTGAAAAAATAAACAGTTATTTTATAACAAAAAACAAGTATCGTTGTTACTTATTAATTATTATATAAGAAAAATTGTTTATAAATTATGATGATAATTCACCAATGGTTTGTATTTAACATTTGTCCATGAAATGCCTGAGAATTGTTTTCCATAACCTCTTCATAGCTGGAAGATGATGAATCAGCAACACCAATGACTTATAGAGAAATTTTTGTCATAACAAATGATGAGCAAGACGGTTCATAGTGTTCCAGTGACATATCTAAAGAGAAACCCGATCGCGTTATCTTAAATCCATGCACTCGAACAAACATCATAGCATGTAAATAGGCCGGCGTCACCAGCTTTTTCTATTTTTGTAGTTTAATTTGTTTGCCCTTTATCTCTCCAAGAGGAACGGAAATTGTGCTCGGCATTGAATTAGTTTTAAAAACTCTAAATCCAAACAGTCCTGGCGGTTGTTTCCTAATTATAGCTTTAGTAGTATGTAATAGTTTAGTGCGAAATGATTGCAAACTGGAGGGCACATCTTTTATAGAACGCTTAGCTTTTCTTTTCCAAGTGATGTATGGTAAGAAACACAAAGCAAGCAACAAAATCTCAAAACATCAAACTTTATTTGACGCAAAATATTTTCTAGGAAAAAAGTTACCTTCGCAAAGCTGAAATAATAATATTGCGCTCACAAGCATGTTATGCGAAGAAAGGTCGAAAAATTGTGATTCACGTCCACTGACTCAGTTTCTGCTGGCTTAGATACGTTTGAAAGCATTTGGATAAATGTAAAATTTTCTCTAGACACAATCAATTTTAGAGCCAAAGTGGAACTTTCAGAAATTTATCCAGACTTTCATTGAATACGTTTGGATTAAAAAAATCATTTAATGATTAAATAAACAATTTATATCGCGTGATTTCTGACAATTGTTTCACCACACTAGGTGATGCGCATTTAAAAAAAAACAACAAAACTAAATGATTACTGAATTTTAACCGAGTTTTATGGCGGTTCACAATTCTACAATTTCTAAAATTATGACACGATTGCAGCTACGTTGCCACATGGTTTCAGATGTAAAAGATGCAAAGTGGAGATTTCATCTTTGGAAATGTGCATCCACAGATTAAAAATTGAATTTTTTTTAAACAGTTTGTCGCGTTCGCGATTCCTTGTCATATCTAAAGAAAATTTACAGCATATTCGACATGCCATTTTATTAAATTTTTTTTACCGATTCTACAATTTTTTCTCCTATTAATAATAAACAAATGCGCTACTGACTATAAAAAAGCATTAAAGAGATGAACTTTACTTTAACATGAATTCTTTCTCTAGTCTTACCAGATTTATAACGCTAATAACACTGGTCTGCAAAAAAATATTTTTTATCGAGCCCTGACACTATTCCCGGTGATTCTACCATCACCCACCATTTTCGAGGGAGCCCCAAATCTCTAATTTTACCACTTTTCGATAAATTAATTATAGTTTATTTATCGAACGATAATAATAATTATAATAATTAATATATGAACATGAATTTAATTTAAATAGGAAAAAGAACTATTTTAGCTATAAACAGTAATAAATAAAAAGATATTCATCGTTACTTGGTGCTTGCTTTCCTTTTATACCCGGAGGTACAGCTCTGTCGTTTCAAAAACCAGCAGTACTCCGCCAACATGCTTGCATTCCACTTCCCTGAAAATCTCTTCTCCAGCTTAACGATGTCTTCATAGAACCGTTCCCCGTGTTCATCCGAGACTGCTCCTAAATTTTCAGACAAAAAGTCCAGATGCGAGTGAAGGAAGTAAACTTTAAGAGACATGTTACATCCTATGTCCTTGTACGCTAAAAGCAGTTCATCGACGTGAGCGACATAATCTTCACTTTTGTGGTTACCCAGGAAGTTCTTACAAACGTTTTGAAATGCAAGCCAAGCTCGTTTATCTTTTCGATTTCGGTGTTCAATAAATGTCGAATCTTGGAAGAGTTGTCTAATCTGGGGACCAACAAAAACGCCTTCTTTGATTTTAGCTTCGCTAGGACGAGGAAATTTAGTTTTCAAAAATTGAAATGCGCCACCTGTCTTTCAGAAACTTCTTGATCAATCCAAGTTTGATGTGTAAAGGTGGTAAGTAAATATTTTCCTTCGGAACCAAAGGATTGTGGGCGACATTTTTCTGACCAAGAATAAGATTTTCTCGCAGAGGCCAGTCCCGTACTATGTAATGTTTATCTCGGGCTTGGCTATCCCATTCATAAAGGAAGCAGCAATATTTTGTGAATCCTGATTGCAGGCCCGTGAGTAGAGCAACGACTTTTAAGTCAGCGCAAAGTTTCCACTTGTAATCATGATAATTAATTTTATCAAGGATTCTGAAGATGTTTTCGTACGTTTCCTTCATATCAACAGAGTATGCAACTGGAACTGATATGAAGTCATTCCCACTTGCCAACAGGACACCTTTTAAGCTTGTTTTTGATGAGTCTATAAACAGTCTCCATTTGTCTGGGTCACATGGCATCTCTATCTTTGTCATCAATAAATTTGCATTAGGGCAGAACACTAAACCTTTATCTTCTGAGAAAAGACATTTCAGGGTTGCTTGTCTAGTTCTGTAAGAAGATATTTTTACTCCCTTTTCTAAGAGATTTCACTGTTGAAGTCGCGATCCTAAAAGCTGAGATTTGGTCTTGGGTAACTGCAAATCCCTGACAAAATTATTGAATTTCAATTGAGTGAGGAGGTGAGGTTGCCGAGAAACTAAATCTGCGGAATACTCTTCATCATCATTGAACGTATCATTTGAAACCCCAGGTTGTGGCTCTGGGATTGGCAAAGTATCGTTATGAGGAACAGGTCTTAGAGCTGACGGAATGCTGGGATACTGAATTGTATGCTTACTTTTGCTCGAAAACCGGACGGTGGAAGTCATACAAAAGTAACAATCTGTAAGATGACAGCGAGGTTCACGCCAAACCATGGGCACAACAAATGGCATTGATTTACGGGTACCTTTGAGCCATTTGGTCAAACTACTGTAACATGTCGTACAGCAAACTGATGGAGCCCAAGTCTTGTCCTGGTCGCCAACTTGACAATCAAAGTACAATTTATAAGCTGTTTTAACAAGCGGAGAAAGAGGTTTTCGTTGCGCTTTTAAAGTTAATTCCCCGCAGACATAGCAGAAGTTATCGGGATGATTTTTACACTCGCGTGGCATAATTAAACAGTAATTCAACGCCCGACATTAATCACAAATCACACTTAGTCACTTGAAAAAATAGTAAAAGTAGTTTTACTGTTTTACACAAATGAACAAAAATGAACACAAAATCCAGCACGTTTAAAACGTCGACAAGTAAACTCTGCAACAGCTATAGATATACTGATCGAAGCAGTTAAACGAACAATGTAATATACTATAATGAGTAGAGTAATGCAAGTTCAAGTCTGTCGAAAATTCTTGTTCAAACCTGCATGTGGTATTGAGATCGCCAGCGTCGTGCAGTGAATCTTCCTAACTGTTTATTGATATTTTTTTACTGTTCTTATATATTTGTATTTTATTGTTGTTTCTATATACATTTTATAGCAAAACTTTTGCCATATACTTTGGTATAAATTTTATTACCTGCTTTGGGATTTTTATTTATTTATTTAGCGTATGGCGTTTCGACACATTTAAGTATATAACAATAACAAATA
The DNA here is from genome assembly GCA_035610365.1 of Aquatica leii. Taxonomy (NCBI): domain Eukaryota; kingdom Metazoa; phylum Arthropoda; class Insecta; order Coleoptera; family Lampyridae; genus Aquatica; species Aquatica leii. The sequence goes on from CM069439.1 coordinate 33,835,245, forward strand.
TAGCAAACTTAGGTAAATTTACAAGCAAACATTCAGGTTATTTTTATATTCTATCGCATCTGGCGTTGCAAGCAGGAACTCCTCGGGGCTGTCTTGGTATGATCGTTGGGGACATTCCTCTATTATGTGTGCAATCGTTTGGACCTCTCCGCAGTCGCATGAGGGGGATGGTAGTTTTCCCCATTTGTTTAGAAAGTATGCACATCTGCCGTGTTGGGTCCTAATGCGGTTTAATGTACACCAGGTTTTGCGTGGTAGATTGAAGCCAGGGGGGGTTTCTGTTATGCAGGGCAAGTTGCTGTTTGGCTGAGCTCTAGACCATTCGTGCACCCATCTGCTTGTGATGTTAAACTCAGCATCTGTGGCAATTTTTGCGGTGTTTGTTGGTTTCTAGAGCGTAGTCGATTTTTGTTGGCGTCTTCAATATAATTATGTATTGGAAGCTCTATGTTGTTAAGTATCTTCTTGTATTCGTTTGTCAGCAAATTGATTCGGCGTAGATGAGGTGGTGGAATGTCGCTTAATACCGGTAGCCATTGAGTTGGGGTGGATTTGATTACGCCAGCGATCATTCTCATGGTGTTGTTCAGTTGCGCATCTATCTTTTTCACGTGAGCACTGTTAAGCCACACTGGTGCGCAGTACTCCGCGGCTGAGTAGACAAGGCCTAGGGCTGACAATCTCAGTGTGGATGCTGATGTTCCCCATGTCGAGCCACATAGTTTCTGAATAATGTTATTTCTTTTCTTTAATTTTTCCGCAGTGTTAGTTAGATGTACATTAAAGCTTAACGTTCTATCAATAGTCATACCTAAGTATTTTGGATTTTTATTGTGATTAAGTAAGGTGTTATCAAAGTAGACTGTAAGTTTTCTATCAGCCATTTTGTTATTTAAATGAAAGCAGGTTACTTCTGTTTTTGAAGCATTAGGTTGCAGCCTCCATTTTCGAAAGAAACTTCCCATTACGTTTAAGTCATTGGTAAGATTTTCTTCGGCTTCTTCTATTAATTTAGTTTGAGTGGTTAGAGCCCAATCGTCGGCGTAGCCAAACTTTGTTGATGTTGTTTCGGGCATGTCCGCTATATATAGGCTAAACAACAATGGCGAAAGTACTGATCCTTGCGGCAGTCCATTCTTAAGCTTTCTGGGTGTGCTGATTTCTGATCCCATTATCACCTGAAAAACTCTGTCGTTAAGCATGTTTTCTATTAATCTTGATGTGAGTTTACAGGGAATTTTGCGTAGGAATTTGTATATAACTCCTTCCCTCCATACGGTATCATACGCTGCTGACAAATCAATGAATGCGACAGAACTTTTTAACTTGGGATGTTTAACGGCTATAAGTTAAAATTCTAGAAAAAATGCAAAAAATAAAATAAAAATGGGGTCTCCCTAAAATAAGTGGGTGATGGGTAAAAACGGAGCTTATTTTTGTATTCACGAGGTCATTTTACATGAGAATCGTCAAGAATGGTATCAGGGCCGGTTTTCATGCAGACCAGTGTAATCTTTATAATTACTCAAATGTTATTTTACCTACTTTCGTCCAATGTTGATAACTTTACAGTGAAATCGTTTATGATTTAAACTAGTAATTACTGATAGTTTTTATTATGAAACTTTATAAATCAAGTTTATTAAATTATTTCGTTTACGCATTTTAAAATTTGAACATAAATTATCGGTTTAGTAGAACATGTGTGTTTCGGTCGAGTTACTTTGATAACCACCGCGGCTTTTTTTGTGGCTAAGGGTAGTTTTGTCGATGCTGTAATATTACACCAGCATCGGAACCGCCACAATTTTTGTATTGAAATGATTTGCTTAATAATTTAAAATAATCAATAAACTATTACCCTAAAACGGTGCAAAATAGAAGAAAGTTGCACATAAACATTATTATAGAGTACAAAATTTACTATAAAAAAGTCGCCGAAAAGGTACAATTATGTTCAATAGTTTAGAAGATACAAGTGTGCAAAGTTGCACAAAAATTACATTAAAATTCTGTAACTTTTGTAGTAAATTTTGTGTTCAATAAATTGTTTATGTGCAATTTTCATCTATATTGTACCGTTTTTGCAGCGTACAAGGCGGAAACTTGCGCGGATCAAATTCTCAATTACTTGAATTATTTTTAATCACTGCTGAGTGAAATTAAGACTTATTATATTTTTAAAACATAAAACGAATCATAAGGAATATCTAGTTTAATAAACACTACATCCGCAAAATACAAAAAATGAAGTGAAATTGGGCACCACCGCAAGTTTCAGATTTGTTTCATCTGAGCTTTTCATCGTTTCGTTACACGAGCCTTCGAATCAAGCTCCCTATAAGTGTTTTCAACACTAAAAAAGTTTCTGTTTCCTTTTTTAGAGGTAATATGTGTAGCGATGAGCGATATTTTGCTCTTCACGGTACGGTAGTGCATGGTTCATAACAAAGTCAAACATGAAGTTACCATCTGAGAGTGTACAGTTCCGTATTTTTATACACACGCTTTGTTAAAACCAAATACGGTGATCACGGTCGCTGTTTGCAATTACCGTGATTTTTGAGGAACATTTACCTAGAACGGCGTTCTTAAAAATCCCGGTATCACTCATCGCTAAATATCAGCAACTAACTAAAAATCGTCATAAATTTCCATTAGCTTTTAAAAGATTATCAGTCACCAAACATTTGTTTGTATCTTTCTAAGTGAATTTTACACAACTAAATTTAGTGATCAAATCTAATTTTGAAGTAGTGCTTTCCGGTTATGTCGTGGTCTGAACAGAAAACAAAAACAGCAGTTTAACCTCTGAGGAAGCTAACACATGATTAGCAAAACGTTAACAAAAATTTAATGACAACATAACCTTCACTAGATAACTGCCGTAAAAACCTACATAAAAATCTAATTTTATTAGTAAAATAACTAATAAATTGCTGTAATTTTTATGATAATTGTTACGATAAAATTGCTTGCATAGGCGTTGGTAAATGAACTCTTCGGAATCTTTTGTAAGAAGTTTATTTGTTGGTGTTTAAAACTTACTAAGGATTTCTTTACTAAATTCAGTTTCTTGATTTTACTTGAAACACTCCGATTTTGTATTTTAATTTATTTATTTAATTAAGGCCGTATTAGTTTTCATTTTGTTTTTTATTTAACGTAATTGTATTGTTTATTTTATACTACAACGCGTATGTTTTTCTACCACTAAGATTTTTTCTTTTTTTAACAACTCAATTTCATTTTATTATTGATTAGTTAAATCATTTTATTTTTGTTTATCTATTTATTCATCTTAACTGCACTATTCCTACTTTCGCTTTTTTTCCATGTTAGCGGTGTTTCTACATTTTTAAATTCAAACTCTTTTTGTCTTAAAACTAACTTATTAACTAATATATTTGCTCATTCTAACATTTTAACTTGCTAGTATATGTTCCTTTAATGACACCCACTACATTATCATTAATTTATGGATTACATTTTTTTAAAATACGAACAGATATTTATGTATGTAAAAACAAAACCTGTGCACAACAAAATGTATTTAAATAAGATTTAGTTTAAAATAATAAGAAAATAACGGTTTTAATAATATTTTATATACGTTGTGCTAAAAATTTGATTGTACATTTTACATAGAAAGAGCGTTATTCAAATTATTCTTAATCTAAAGTCAAATCTAAAAGTAGTTAACACGCTATATATATATAAAACGTAATAATTTTTTATAAATAATATAATTTCTAAATGTATAAATAGTACATATTAACATTTAAATTTATTTTTTATTTAAAACAATTTTTTATAATAAAAATGTGCTTGATTTGTAGACAAATTTTTAAATACTAGTTTATATTTTTTGTTTAAAAAATCTTTGTTAAATCACAGTTAATTTGTACTTAGCATATCATTAACGTAAGCAAGCATAAAATGTAAATTTTAAAAGCATAATACATTGCTTCAAGTTTTTTTTTTAAATTACAAATTAAAAAATATCATAAGTAAAAAAAGAAACCAAACGTGATAAAGAAATAATAGATACACTAACGTAAAAATATCAAATTATTTGCAACAGTTAAAGAACGATTATATGTTTTTACGTTTAAACGTAAATGTCTCCTCAATTAAAATAAAAAGTTTATTGCACCAGAATTGCAGTTATTACATGAACACATCTTAGCGTTACAAATATTAATATCGATTTTTTTGCATATTCCTGCAAGAAATCATTTTAGCCTAATGACAATATATCATAAATATAATAATAAAAAATATCAAATGAGCACTAAAATGATCATTATTTTATATTGCTTCTAAAGTGTTCGCTTGTATAGATCAACTTTTCTTTAATAAAAATGGTTTCCAAATATCCGGCAACAATAAACTAAAATTTATCTAAGCTTTAGAATGCACTAAGATACCATAGACGCAAACACGCGTTTAATTATTGTGGTGGATTTTAACGCAAAATGCTATAAATTCAATAATCGGTACACATGTTTTTACGGACAAAAAGAATATTCTATGCTACCTTGTAATAGTACATCAGAATAATTTTTTTAGGTTTTGCAGTTGTGTATTGTGATTTTTTATGAATGTTTTGATTTTTTGTTGGAGATTTACGGTATTAATAAAATATTATTAATACGTAAAAAACTAGTATTATGGATTACACAACCGTAAATTTTAAGATATTGTAACAAATTTTAAAAACTAATTTATTTTTGTTTAAATATGTGATATTTAATACAAACACGCTAATTTTATATAGTACACTCACCGAAAGATAAAGTCCGCGGGTAACTTCAAAGTCACGTAGAAAGTTATACTCCGTATATTTATCTCCACACGCGTTAATTACGTATTTATTTAAACTTGAATAATCTTCTTAACACTGTTGACTTCAAATTACTAGAATAACTGACCTGTGATTTGTTTGTGCCGTATATATACATTTTGGCTAAACGTTCGAGAAATTTCTATATCTTTCGGTGAAGGTTCTCAAAATGCACAAAACCTTGTAAAAGTTCTCAAACTTGGGAGTAATTTCTCGAACCATTTACTATCCCCTTCTTAGGACTCTTCTGTCCCAGAACACGAAACTAGATGCGACACCGGTAGAAAAGATCGTAGCAACAGCAGCTGTTCTCTTCATTTCGGCAACTTCTATAACCATGAAAGTAACAGTTAATGAACTGACCCGATATTCTCCTTGGTTGGTAACTACAGACCAACACATGAACGCCTGTTCCTCGGAAGACGACCTCCAATATGTTTCGAACTGTCCTCCAATTCAATTGATCTAAGCCACAACCAAGTTTGGGTATTGCTAATTTCTTAACATGGTGAAACTTCATTTCTCTCTTGAGACTCCATACCCAAGTAGCAAAAATCAGTGACAAAACGGTTGTAAAACTCTCTTGCAACTATGGTTTCAGTAAGATATTTAGTTACAGAATAGTTGCTGAGTCTTTCCTGATACGTTTTCAATACCGGATTTGGTCAGTTGCAAGGCAACTGCAGTAATATTATAACCGTTTTACAACGTGTCTGAAACCGTTGCAATTACTACTTTGTAACTGTTTTGCAGCGTTGCTATAACGGTTTTTTACAAGTCATGTTTACCTATTCTAAATCGTTTCTGTAATGGTTTATTATCACGGTTTTGTAATTGATTTGTAACATTGTAGTTACCGTTTACAGCAACTGCTATGTAACTGTTTTGAAAACATGCTTATTACGTTTATTTGAAACTATTTTATAACCGCTTTTGTTAAGCAACTTATCCAAGATTTTAGTTACTAAGTGCATCATAAAGATTAAAACAAAAGTAGAGATAAAAATATATTAATACATTGATACAGATATATAAAAAATTATAATAAATGTACATTATTTAAATTTTTATAGTTTCTGATAGAACTAAATTCAAACAAAAAAGATATAATAAAAGAATTTTTACATCTGTTGCAAGTAGGTAAACAGTAAACCGGTTTTTACGGCAAATTTTTAAGAAAAGCGGATTATGTCTATTATTCATAAATTTTGTAAATAGTAAATGCATAAATTTTGTTAAGAGAAAAATGTCTTTGTGTTAAAAGACCATGGCGGATTAAGATATTCCTCACATGTTATAGTTTAATGCGTCTACGTAATTCTTAGTTAAATATTTGTATTAGGCTACAAATGCACATGTGCAATTATAATCGGTTAAATGATCATAATCTCGACTGGTTTTTTAAATATTATAGGTGTTCGCAATGGCGATCTAATTTACACGTTCTGATCACCGAGTGTAATATTGTAATGCCCTTGCAATCAAATTCTATTTTATCCTAGAAGAAAATAAAATCAATTTAAAATTTGCTTACTTATAATTGGCAACTAATTCTTCAACGTTGATTAAATTAGAAACAGTAGTTTAAATGCACGATTAAAATTATAGTAATATAATATACCAATATTTGTACTTACGTGGTTTTGAATTAGAAACACTTTCGGTACTGTTTATTGGATAATGATAATGTACTATGTGTCTTATAAAAATATTGTAAAATGCACTTCTTCTGTTGCTGTTTGAACGTATAGATTAACACTGTAGTGTAGTTTTAGAAATTCACACTTGTAACCGTAGTTTCAAGACTGTTACACTCAAAACCGAAATGAAGGTTTTAATGTCACTAAATTGACACTGTAGTTACATAAGGGTTTAAGAAAAACTTACTTATAACCATAGTTGTAAAATGGTTATTTCTGTAATAGATTTGAAACCTCAGTAAATTACGAAAGTTGCTGCTACGTTGCTGCAACGGTTTATTTACCATGGTGCTAATGTTACTAATTTGCAACTGGTTACAACGTAACCACGGTTACAAAATGTTGCTTGGGTAATGTCCGCCACAGGTTTTTGTATAATGGCTTGGTACTTAAGTATGTCTTGGTGACCACATAGAAAACGAAGCGTCTGTCACCACGTAGTTTCAAAACTTTTCCGACTGCCGGTTGCTGTCTTCGTATTTCTTACAACTGCCCAAACTTCTTTTTAAATACGACTGCAACCCCTCTGGACATGTCAAGATCCTTGCTCACGCAATGTGCGATGGCATAATCTTTTTGTGTTTAAACCCGAGTCTTGTTGTTCCCCGGTGGTAACTCCAAACCTAGCTAGTCCAGAATCTCCGTATAAACTTATAAACTTATCGAACTTCATTCCTTCGATTTGATTTCTGGTTCTGCTGCTTATTACTTTAGTTTGGACCGGAACTTGTGTATTGTAGTTATCACCAGCAAACGGGGCTAGACGATCGACGTGGGCACTTTTGGCTTGCCTCTAGGTAGTTTTTGGATGCGATATATGACGTCATTAATACGCTGCATGACTTCATGAATGCCCTCCTATTGCCTTTGCAACTTCGGCGACAAACCACGTCTTCTTTGGGGATTATACAACCACACCATGTCGCCAGGTTGAAACCCACTATTTTGTGCATAGACGTCATATCTAGTATTCATTCTGTCGCTGGCAATTTGTGTGTTTTTACGGACCTTGTCATGTACTTCGTCTAGCCTTTTGGTCTGCTTGCTTACGTAGTCTTCTCCAGCAACTTCTTCCGGTTTTCGTCCAAATTGGTGGTTACATGGCAGTCGTATTTCGCAACCGAACATCACACAGGATGGTGTTTGGTCTGTGCTTTCGTGAAAGGATGATCGGTATGCCATTAAAAAAAGGTGCAAATACTGATCCCAGTCTTTTTGGCGTTCGGACAAGTATTTTCCCATTGTTCGATTCATCCGCGCAACCATGCCATCAGATTGAGAATGGAGAGGCGTCTTCCTAGTTTTCTTAATTCCCAACAGTCGGCAAATTTCTTGAAACAGCCCAGACTCAAAGTTGCGGCCTTGATCGGAGTGTTATTCCAACGAAACTCCAAACCGACAGAAAAACTTTTTTACTAATACGTCTGCAACTCTAGCTGCTTCTTGATGGGTATGGCGTAAGCCTCCGTCCATTTCGTGAAATAATCCATCGCCACCAAGATGTATTTATTTCCCGAATCGGATTCTGAGAACGGCCTTGCGACGTCAATCGCTACTCTTTTCAAAAGGCTTCCTACGTTGTATTGCTTCATGGGTGCTTTGCGCTTTTTTGCTGGACCATTTTCTGATGCGCAGACCATGCAGTTATGACACCATTACATGACGTCCTCTTTGCAATTCACCCAGTAGAATCGTTTTCGAACTTTCTCTAATGTCTTCTTAATTCCAAAATGTCCTTCTCATGTACCATCGTGGAGATGCTTTAACACTTCTGACACCCGGCTTTTTGGCAATACCAACTGTAGTCTGTTTCCCGTGCCCTCGACACTTTATAGGGATCGCTTCTAATATCAAAGAGTCTCACTGCGCCCAGTACACTTCGATATTTCTGCCCAACGCACTCACTTCTTCCTAGGTTTGTCATCGGCCGTTTTCTTTCCAGTTCAGGAGTAGTCTTATTTCAGGATCGTTTTTTTGTTCACGACGCAACTGCTCAGGTTTCCACCCATCATCAACCATAGCAGTTCTCCGGGAGCATTCGACTTTTTCTTCAAGTCGCGAACAATAACTGCAGTCCGCTGGACATGGTCTTCAGGGCAAAGGCATCAGCGTTCCAATGACTGGTTCCGGCACGGTGTTCTGTGTCATAGTGATATTCTTGCAGTCTCTCGATCCATCTTGCCACTTGTCTTTCTGGGTTACGAAACTACAATTTAAAAGCGGCGTGGTCCGTTCTCAGTAAACATTTTTGTCTATACAAATATTTGTAGAAATGTTCTATGGACTTGACGACTGCTTACAGTTCCCTCCTAGTCGCGCAATAATTCTTTTCTGGCCTGGACAAAACCTTGCTAACATACGCGATAACATTTACCTGCGAAAGAACCGCGCTTATGGCCAGATTGCTTGCGTCCGTATCCAAAACAAATTTTCCATCATCTCTTGGATAACTCAAAATCTGCGAATATACTAGGGCCTGTTTTATTTAATGGAAAACATTTTTGCAGTCTTCATTCCATCTATATTCTACTTTTTCTTCGGTCAATTTCGTCAAATGTTTGGCAATATTGGCAAATCCGGGTACAAATCGCCTATAATAATGTTTATCGATTGGTCTTGGCCATGCTTGCACTGCTTGGATTTTGTCTAGGTCAGCTTTTGCTCCATCTCTAGATACGACGTGGCCAAAGTATTGCACTTTTTTTTTAAATACGTGACACTTCTTTGGGCTCAGTTTGAGGTTTCTCCCACGTAGTCGCTGAAATACTTCTTTTAAATTGTTCAAGTGTTCTTCAAACGACCTTCCAACCACGATCACGTCGTCTAAGTAAACCAAGCACGTCTTCCAAGACAGTCTGCGCAAGATAGTCTCCATTAAACGCTCGAATGTTGCAGGAGCGTTAGACAGGCCAAAGAGCATCACAGTAAACTGCCACAAACCAGTTCCAATCGTAAAAGCTGTTTCACGATCTTTGGTTTCCAATTCTACGTGCGAGTAACCACTTTTTAAGTCTAACGTAGAAAACCATTGGGATCCTGGCAGGGCGTCTAACGTATCTATCGTCAATTCTGGGTAAAAGGTAGCTGTCCTTTTTGGTCACGTCGTTTAGCAGTTTGTAGTATACGCAAAACCTTGTTGATCCATTTTTCATTTTTACAAGTACCACTGGGGACGCCCACAGACTATTTGAAGGTTCAATCACGGCTTCTCTCTCCATATCCGTAATTATTTGTTCGGCTTCTTTTCTTTTCGCCAAAGGAAATCCGCGTGGATATTGTCGTATCGCCCGAGCGTGTCCGGTATTAATTTTATGTTACACTAGGTTAGTTCTTTCTTTGAAACCACTCTCCAGCGCGAACACATCTTGATAATCTTGAATTAACATTTTAACTTTAGCCAGCTGGTCTTGGCTACGGTTTTGGCATTTAGAGGTAAGAATGTCCAATAGATGTTGTGGACACTTCTTCGGCGGCGTATCTTCATTAAATTTTACGCATCTCTCAATTTGAGATACAGGCGTGTCTTCTTTTTCAACGTTACACGATCGGAATTGATATTTAAGATCTTTACTGGCATTGTGTTTTTCACTCGTACTAAAAATTCTGCCAACGAGTAATCTCTTTTCAACTAAGTCGCCCTCCATTGGTTCAATCGCGCGTATGTAACCTTCCTGGAGACTTCCATCCAGGCGTGCCATCACCACACTTTCAGTCCTTGCAGGCAAAGTCACGTCTTCACTTAATAAGACTCGCACGGCTGCTTTCTCTGACAAATAAAAGAGAATTTCTTCATTGTCAATCTTCAGGACATTGTTCTTCATATCCAAATGAAACACATACTTCTTTATAACGTCCATTCCCTGTATAACTTCTTCCGTGATGTCAGCTACCAGTACTTGATGGTCATGGCTTGTTGAGATCGACTTTCGCTCCATTCGCTCGACCTGTTTTAGTTTTTCGGACGCTCTTCTGGTCTTCGTTTGAGCTTAGTACAACGGCATCATACGTGGCCCTCTTCTCTGCAGTTTCAGCACGTCACTTCTCTTCCTCTAACTACTTGTTCCCAAAATACAAGTTGCACTATGTCTTCAATGCTTTCTTCTATGTGCAAGGGTATTTCTGCACAACGAAACTTCTGTCTGCCTCGGTGCGACGCTTGTATCGCCATCTCGAACTCAAAAGCATGGGTTAAAGCGTCATCCAACGTATTTAGTTAAGCTAACCGTAGAGTCTGCTGCGTTTCGTTGTCTCGGAGGCTGTCTATAAAAGTTTGAATAGCTAACTGCTCCAAAAATGTATCTGGTGCTGTAGGATACGCAAGCTATGTGAATCTGGCGATGTCAGCCTCAAACTCTTGAAGACTTCCGGCAGCTTTCTGAACCCCACTTTTAATTTGAGCTTAATACACTTGTTGAAGATGAGCATCTCCATATCTCATTTCTAAACGTGAAAATGAAGTTCGTAATTTTCTTGTAGGTGGTCAGGAACAGTTTGCAAGATTCCAAGAGCTTCTTCACGTAAGGACACTATTAAAGATGTCGCTTTCTGCTTTTTGCTCTAACCATTAGCTGTAGCTGCGGCTTAAAATTGTTTGTAGTAGGTTGACCATGGAACTTTACCATCAAAATTCGGAGGTAAAACTTTGAACTTGTGATTGGTTTCTTCCCGATGATCCATTATTAAATCTTCACTTGTGACGCTTCCTTCACCGTGACAATTCATTTGGTTCATTCTTTCTTCAAGCAGTTGTACTCTTTCTCTCAATTTTTTCTCTAGCTTATGTTCTAATTTGTCTTTTACTTCTTCTATTTTGTCATTCACAGATTCGCAAATTAACATATCTGCTTGGGTTTCTTCTTGAACAATTTTGATTTGATTTTCTATGCTCGTTTGTATTTCTTCTTTTAAACGTCTAGGATTTTCCATCAACTTTTTTTCTATTTTCTGGGTATTTTGAAATAATTTTTCTTTAATTTTGTGATAATTTTCGTGAAACTTTTTTTCTATTTTAGTACAATTTTCTTCCATTTATTCATCAATTCTTGACCATTTTTATTGATTCAAGAAATTCAAATAGTTTTGCATCCATTTTGGTTTGATAACGAGTTATTGGCATAAGTTATAACATGAATAAAAAGTTTAAATACACTATTTTAACGAAATGGAACAGCTAGAAATTACACGCTATAAACAAACACGCGAATCCCGAACTAAAGTTTTATTTATTTACGCAATCAATGTTTTTATTACGGGAGCGATATTAAATTACTTAATGGTATTTACACTAAAAATTGGGAACGCCACACCTGACACTACTGTAACGAATTTTAAAAACGAATTTATTTTTACTAAAATATGTACACGTTTATAACTAACCGAATTAATTAAAATCTAAGGATATTTAATACAAACACTTACGCTAATTTTATATAGTACACTCACTAAAAGATAAAGTCCGCGGATAACCTCTATTTATCTAAACACTTGCACTTGTTTACATTAAAGTCATGTACAAGGTTATACTCCGTATATTTATCTCCACACGCGTTAATTACTTATTTATTTAAACTTGAATAATTTTCTTAATACTACCGACTTTGAATTACTGAAATAACTGACCTATGATTTGTTTGTGTCGTATTTATACATTTTGGCCAAATGTTCGAGAATGTTCTATATCTTTTGATGAACGTTCTAGAAATGTACAAAAACCTCGCGAAAGTTCTCAAACCTGAGAATAATTTCTCGAACGTTTTAATATTATTTGAATAAATTGCAACATAAAAATCTATTAACTGTATAAACTAGACGTGCAAAAATTTGTTTGTATCACTGCGAATACCACTAGCAAAAACTAGTGGAGGAATAAATCAAACATTATATTATGAAATACCTTAATTGCGAAATAATCAAATTTTCTATTTTTAGCGCATATGATCTTTAAATCGTAGGTCAAAATATTTTACGTAAAATTACCAGCGTATTAGATATGCCAACTCGGATATTTCAGTCACTTGGTTGACGCTAGTAAGTTATTCCGTTTAAACAAATAATATTTCTAATTTTGGATATTTTTATTTATTTATCTTACTTTGTACTAAATTGAAATAACTGAAATTTTAAAAACCAAACAGATAATATTTTATTTAAAATCAAAACGTTAGATTTAGCTGTACACAATACGATATTATATATTCTATAAAACTTTACAGAACAAGAAACGTTGGAAATGAAATAATTTTAAAAGCAATCCAAGCATCTTCTCATCATGAACCAATTATAGCAATTATGCAAGAGATGCTGGGATCTTTGCAATCGGATAACTTATACCCTCTAGCGATTAAATTTTTGCGGGTTCAAAAACCCGTTTATAAAGCTCACCTTAAAACGTAGTTTCTTCTCAATTTTATTTAAAAAAAAAGAGAGAAAACAAAAGCGAAAATTTAATTAATTTTTAATTGTATTTTAACGTTTAATATTTGTTATTGAACATATTTGTTTTTAATTGATTACTCGTTTATATAGTTAAAATTTTTTAATGTAAGCAGTTATATACAATTTTACTATTGATTTTAAATTAACTTAGATATAAAAAAATTCGGTAATACTTTACTATTTTTCTTAATATAAATCAGAATATTGTCAATTCTAATTATTTATTAGAGTAATAGAATCACTAAGTTACATATTAACTAAAAAAAATTTAAAATATTTCTATTCTAGAAACGATGTAAGTTGTCAACAATTTTTTGTTTAAAAAATAATTGATCGTTTACTAAACGTTTATTCGTAACGAATTAAAAAACGGGTTCTTTATTAAAAAAGTTTTTTTTTTAAATATGTTTTTTAATTCTGTCGTTAAACCATCTTTTTTAATGTGAATAACTAGAAATATCTTGTTAAATTGTTTGTTTTGCAAGAGCGTCGACAATATTATTTGGTATAATTAATTTGGACTTCTTCGTTTAGGAGAGGCATGTAAAACCACTTTAATTTATTTTTGTGGCAACGTTTCGTGCTAAAGGCGAGCACTTCATCAGGCCAAAGAGTAAAATCAAGTGGATCAATCCACCGACCAAGGACATAGACAACTTTACGAGATTGTGTTTACTGAATAATTAATAAAAAATAAAACATTAAACATAAAGTGGTCAATAATTAAAATTTTTAAATAACGGAGGACATAAACGTTCAACAAACAATTGACAAATCATTGGTCGGTGGATTGATCCACTTAATTTTATTCTTTGGCCTGATGAAATGCTCGCCTTTAGCACGAAACGTTGCTACAAAAATTAATTAAAGTGGTTTTACATGCCCCTTCTAAACGAAGAATTCCAAATTAATTATACACATACAGAGGAGGAGAAAGAACCTTTACCAAATATTATTTGGTTGAATGTTGGTACAGGTTAAAATTGTCATGTTTTATTTTTGTACTGATAGAATTTTGTTTGGTTTAATGTATACTAAATACATTCTTGTTATTTTTTAAATTTGTTTTGACGTAGATATTTTAAATTTTAAAAGAGCTAAAAGAGACGATTGAAATAAGTTTTTTTACGTGTTCGTTATCAGTTAGCGTTTATTACTACTATTCTCCAAATGATAATATTAATACGTATTAATTGTTTCAACAACCCTCAGTGCATAAATATAATAACTCTCACCCGTACAGTTAACTTCTTCTAAGGTCTACTTGTCAATCTTTTATGTGCTTAGGAATCAGTTTGCATCATCTTCAACATTCATATTAATAAGGTTATTATTCTATTTATTTTATTTATTGCAAATAAACTTTTACCAAAACTTTGAAGTTTCTTTTATGTGATGCTCATAGTTGAGCTAAATAATTAATCAAAACCCAATTTTGATGCCGATTTTTTCGTTGTACCAAACTCCCAAGATTGGAGTTAAATGTTGTTTATAACTTATTGTATATTTTACTTTCCATATCCGATCGAGAATACACCTAAAATTAAAAAAATAAGTGTATCAGAATTGTAATTTTTACCTTTTACTTTTGTTAAATTAAATTTAACTCGATTTAACCAGACACGAAGTAACTAACTAATCTTACGCACGTGTGTAATCTACATAATGAAATTTGAGATAAAGATAATAAATTCGGCGAATTAAAAACTACAATCATTGTATAAGGGCACAAGGTAACTTCACAATTAATTATTCCAATAATAATATTGTTTAATGTATATATTTATTTATGCAACAGATACGTTACAGATGGTACATTATATTAAAGAATCTGTTTGTTGAATTAACCATGAATACTGCATTCGCGTATTTTGCGGAAAATTTATTTTGTAGTTAATTATTAAATCTGTTCTTTGTGATTGTGTTTACTAATAATAATCAAATTTCGCCACCTCACGTTTAAATCACCGCCTGACCCGGGGATGACCCTGGAGTCAGACAAAGATACGGAGGTAACAATGCACGTAAGTTTAAATAGTAACAATTCTAGCAATAATAACAATTTTAACATTAATTATCACTCTAATTTCAATAACTCTTACATTGATTTAAACAATAAATATAATAAATCGGATAATGGGCCTTATTGCGTATACAGTGTGTCCGAAAAGTATGGAATATATTATACAGGTCGATAAATATGCACTTTACACGAAAAAGTTGTAAATAAAAGTTGTTTATCACTTAGTTATCTACCACCTGGGAGATATCAATTTAAATTTTTGCTGTAAACAAAATCGCAACGAATAACACTTACATTGTTTTAAATGGCAAGGCACGTCTTTATTATACTCATTTGATAGTCTTTTTTTCTCTTTTCAACCATATGAAACTTGAATACCTTTACAACAAAAAAATTTCAAGAAAAACAATGACATGTCTAACAAATTTATTTTACTGAGCAGTATTAATCAGGTACGTAATATGTAGCATTGAAACAATTAAATGCACTTTAGAACACTGTCACACTTTGCTATTTGTTAGTGCTTCAAATATGGCTCAATTATCTGAGAAACATAGAATTGAAATTTTAATGATTCTGGGATATGGAGATAGAAGAAGAATCCAAGACGAAGTATGTAATTTATTTAATAACTTGCATCCAGAATTAAACATTTCGCAGTCCACGGTAAGCAAAATTTGGCGGAAATTTTAAGAGACAGGTTCGGTGAAAGATGCGAGTAGAACTGGTAGACTTTTGTCATTAAGTAATGTGGAACGAGAAAATGTGTTCTTGTCTGTTGAGGAAAATCCACAAATTTCTGTTCGGCAAATTGCTAGATACCATAATTTGAATAAATCGGCTGTACATGACGTTTTAAAAAAAGAAAAATTTCATCCTTATAAAGCTTGTGTAGTTCAAGAATTATTTGAAGACGATTTGGACAGAAGGCTGGAGTTTTGTGAAACAATAACAAACAAACTTGAACGAGATGCACATTTTCATAAAAATATCCTTATTACTGATGAGGCCACGTTTTGTTTAAACGGCACAATTAACAAACAAAACACACGTTACTGGTCTTCACAAAATCCTCACTGGTATCTAGAAGGACACACCCAATACCAGCATAAAGTCAACGTCTGGGTAGGAATGATTGGAAGTCAAATTTTGGGGCCATATTTTTTTGAAGGTAGTTTAACGGCGAATATTTATCTCGATTTCTTAAGATTTGAGTTAGTTCCTGCTTTGGCCGAGTTATTTCCACATGAAGTAGATCCAGATATACCTCATAACAGAATATGGCTTCAACAAGACGGGGCACCTCTACATTTTGGAATTAATGTCCGCCACTTTCTTAATAATACTTTTCAAAATACATGGATAGGTACGATAGAATGGCCTGCTCGCTCGCCGGATTTAAGTCCACTAGATTTTTTTCTTTGGGGCTATATTAAAAGCAAAATTTATGTAAATAGACCTGATAATGTTGAAGATTTGAAAAATCGCATTAGAGTTGAGATAAGAGCTATAACTCGAGATATGATTTCAAAAGCAATCGATGGTTTTAAAAATCGAATTTACCACTGTCAAATTATGAATGGTTTACATTTTGAACATTTATTGTAAGTTTAGTTTAAATACATTTTTTTGTTATAACAATTTTATGTAAAGATATTTAAAGTTTAATATTTGCTATTGTGACAGTGCATTCAATTATTTCAATACTACATATTACGTACCTGATTAATACTGCTCAGTAAAATAAATTTGTTAGACATGTCCTTGTTTTTCTTGAAAATGTTTTGAGGTAAAGGTATTCAAGTTTCATATGGTTGAAAAGAGAAAAAAATACTCTATCAAATGAGTATAATAAAGACGTGCCTTGCCATTTAAAAAAATTTAAGTGTTATCCGTTGCGATTTTGTTTACAGCAAAAATTTAAATTGATATCTCCCAGGTGGTAGATAACTAAGTGATAAACAACTTTTATTTACAACTTTTTCGTGTAAAGTGCATATTTATCGACTTGTATAATATATTCCATACTTTTCGGACACACTGTATATAGAACATGTTAATAAAAACATGGGAAGATTACATCCGATACGAATAGGTCACTATCTGTATTCCGGCAATGTTTTCAAAAATTCTATTATCGACATTAAAGCCATAGGAATTAACCGAGTTAAAATTTTGTTTAATAATTACGAAATGGCTAACCTCGCAGTTAACCACGATACATTAATTAAAAACAGCTTAATTGCGTACATTCCCATTTTTTTCAAGAATCGTAAAGGACTGGTAAAAATGGTAGACACGTTTTTTGATGAGGAATATTTAAAAAACAATATCGAATCCTTACAAAAAGTTATGAATGTTCAAAGGATGATTAAACGGATTACAGATACAGACGGCACGACAAAAGTTGTAAAACGTCAAATAATTATAATTTCATTTTTAGGTAACACATTACCAAAAAATGTTCGTATTAACAGTGTTAATTTTGTTGTTGAACCGTACAGATACCCGGTAGTACAATGCGGAAATTGTTTACGTTTTGGACATAACAATAAATTATGTAAAGGATCCTTTCGTTGTAAGATGTGTGGAGAAAGTAATTCAGAATCAGAATGTACAAAAAACAGTTTTTGTGTTCATTGTAAAAATAATGAACACTGCTCTACAGATAAAAAGTGTCCAGTCTGTTACGAGAAACTCGGGTTTCTAGAGTTGAGCTGTCAAAATAAAAAGTTCCACCGGACTTCTCATAACCAAACAAAGCAACGGCCAGCACAGCTTCTTCGGAGAGGGATCGCAGGATTTGTTATGTGTGATTATAACGTGAATCTAAAAAAAGGCGCCAAGACGATGAAAAATTAAAGTCGAGGGAGACTGTCTAACTCGCCTCGTAGTAAGCGAAGAATAAATAACATTACAAAAATAATAACACCGAATATATATATTTATTGTATCACAGAAGTTGAAACAAGTATAGAAATGTAAATTCTTGAAAACATTCACACGTAGGTTGACTAAATTAGAAATTGTGCCGAGTGGCGAGCAACACACCGTGCAACAAACTGCCCTTGTCGGACTAGATAATGAGATACATATAGCGTCTAAATGGATAAATACATATACTTAAATCGTAGACAAATCAAGCAAATTAAGCCTTCGAGATTCGGTGTGCACAAACGATAAATTTGCGAAGCGCAAAAATACAATTAATTGTGTTAAGTTAACATGCACGTAAGGTCCTCAACGACCTAGTCCCCGAAACACAAATAAGAAATTTAAAGTAGTAATACTTATAGGCTTCACCTCACTCGGACTGTTAGCTAACCTCCGAACTTGGTGTACCTAAAAAAATTAATCTGAAACCCAAATTGGAACGAGCATATGCTGTTAACACAACTAAAAAAAAGGTTTGGTTGGCATCCAATAATTACGAATGTAAGTGCGCAGCGTTTCCCTGTAACTTAATCGATTAAAGTCCCCATGTTTGACTTCATAACAGAAAAGGATGGTCCTGGCGGTTCTCAACCTTCGACGGTGGATATTATCAGTACGTATCACTACTTCGACGTCATGAAATGTTCCAAATAAGACCACCTGTTGGTTATCTTAATTGATAACGCCGGACAATTGGTGACGACCAAAATCCGCCCGTTTCAACCTTCCACAAATAAACGCATTATAAATTTGCAGCGTGACACAATTTAACGGTGAAGGTTAACCCGGGCATACAAGTAATGAACTCACCAAAGATCTAATGTAAAGTGAACTGCGAATATGCTGTCGCAATTGTGACAGCCTGGCGCAAGAGCAGAAAGAGACATTTTCCCTACTCGCGAATTGAACTACTAATTTCTTATTTTAACGTTACAAGTCTTCACAAAACAATATAAAATTAAAAAAATAATGGCTACGGAAAATATCTCATTCAAGGAGGCGGAAACTATAGTAAATAAACCTTCATACAGTACAATAAGTACAAACAATAGATTTGCAATCTTAAACACTCTCAAAAACTACCCTCCATTACCGGTTCGAGAACCTGTATTTAATTTTAACTATAATAAAAATAAAGTTCTTAAATTAAACAATGACCGTAACATCTCTTCACCAAAAAAACGTAAAGCTCCTAATTCACCTACGGAGAATTTTGATTTTATACCTGTCGCTGCTTGCAGCAAAGAGGTCTGTTCAAAAACAGTTACTAGCACGTCGGTAGCTCATACCAGTAGCAAACGAGAATACAGCAGTCCTAACTATAAAGAAAAATTGATTGAACAAATAACTTTTGTAATATTTGATATTTTTAAAGCAATAATGCCTGAAGTAAATCTAGAAACAATGAAATCGTGTAATATTAAAAATCGTATTTCTTCAATTATGAATAACATCTCATTAACTGACAGCTATGGCGAATCAACATACTAAAATTAAAATAAAAATTTTGCAATGGAATGCTAGATCTTTATCAAAGAAAAAACCTTTCCTTTTGATTTTTCTAAGCAGTAATAGTACTGATGTCCTAATCATATACGAAACGTGGTTAAAACCAAAACACAACTTTAAACTTCCCGGCTTCAATTTAGTAAATTTAGATAGAACAGATGGTTATGGAGGTGTAGCAATTTTGATTTCACATTCCGTTTCTTTTGTTCCAATCAAACTTAGCGTCAATTTTAATCCTTTGATAGAGGTTTGTGCAGTTTCATTAATAAAAACTAATTTAACTATTGTATCTATATATAAGCCGCCTAACATACGAGCAGCAGCATCCGATTCGATTAATTTATTTCGTCAATTTGTAGGAAATGTTATTATAGGTGGTGATTTTAATTCACATCATGGATTGTGGGGTTCATCTAAAGATGATGCGCAAGGTAACATACTTTATAACGCAATAGATTCACTAGATTTAATCACTCTCAATGACGGTTCACCTACACTTATCACGCCACCAACAAAACCTTTGTCGGTTTTAGATTTGTCAATAGTTTCTAACTCCTTGGCTAGTTGTATCTCTTGGAGTCTTTTAGATGACCCTATGAATTCCGATCATCTTCCAATTTTTCTTGTTGTTAACGAAAAACTTGATGAACATCTTTGCTTTCCCTCAACTAAATGGAATGTCTCGCAAGATAATTGGACTTTATTCCAAGAGTTAATAAATCAAAATTTACAAAATCAAAATAGCATCTGTAACAATAACCAGGAACGATTTAATGTTCTTATGCATGCTATTAATATTTCTGCTTATAGTTGTTTTAAAATCAATAAACCATATATTATTGTCAACTCTAAGCCAAAATGGTGGGACGCTAGCTGTAATGAAATAATTCTTAAAAAGAAAATAACGTTACAAAATTACAAAAAAGAATCTAACTTTAATAATTATTTAAGTTATAAGAGATTAGAAGCCCTAACTAAACAATTACTACTTAAAAAAAGCAGAGAAAGTTGGAAAGCGTATCTAAGCAACATTAACAAAACGACATCACCAGTAGATATTTGGAAAACTATAAAAAACATTTAAAATATTACAATACCATCAAACAAAACGCCAATGTCAGATTCTTTAATAAATGACCTCTCTTTGACAAAATAGTTCCTCCCTTTGTTTCAAACAAATTTAGTATATCTCTTCTGAATTTAACCATAATAACAATACGATGAGAAAGAAATTTCCATTACAAGAATTACAGTTAGCAATTACACAGTCACAAAATAAAGCACCAGGATTAGATAGTTGCACCTACATTATCATTTTTAACCTACCATCAATTGCTAAAGATATGTTGCTCAACATTTTTAATGATTAGTGGATAAACGGTTCCTATATTTCTGAGCTTAAAGATATTGTAGTGGTATATTTATTAAAACCAAGTAAAGATCCTAAATTAGTATCATCTTATCGTCCTATATCGTTAATGTCATGCATTACTAAAACATTTGAAAAAATGATAAAAGCTTGACTGGAATGGTACTGTGAATTCAATTCTCTTTTACCATCAAACCAAATGGGGTTCCGTAGAAACACTGGTGTACAAAATGCAATTAGTCATTTGGTAACCGATATTCATTGCGCATTATCAAAAAATATGTATTTAAGCTGTCTCTTCGTTGACTTAAATGGGGCATATGAGTCCGTTAATTTGGATATATTGTTCGTCAAACTTTGTAGATTGGGGTTAGCTGAAAAAACTGCTGTCAATATAGTCAATTTGTATTTAAATAGAAATTTTTTTATAAGAAATCACAATAACAAAGTAATTGGACCGAGGCTTGTTGGTCAAGGTATTTCGCAAGGTTCTACACTGAGTCCCTTACTTTTTAATATTTACACGGCTAAGTTACATTACATAAGAAATAATAACGTGAAATCTATTCAGTTTGCAGACGATTTTTGCTTTTACAGCATCCGTAAAACATATGAAGAATGTAAATCAGACCTTAAACACGTAGCAAAGCAACTAAAAATTGAGCTGCAAGCACATGGGCTCTTACTCTTTTCTAATAAAACAACTATACTTACTTTCACCCGACACAGGCTTAAAATAGATATTTTTTTTAAAAGAAGATCTTGTAATTCCTCTAGTGTCTACACATAAATATCTAAGAGTTATTCTAGATTCTAAACTGTTGTGGACAAATCATATAAAGCATATAAAAACTAAATGTGAAAAGGGTTTAAACATACTTAAATACATATCTAAAGTAAAATGGGGAGCAGATACTATTTCATGTATAAACTTTTATAAGGCTTACATACGTTCAATTATGGATTACGGATCAACACTTTATGGATCAACATCTCACTCTAATCGTTTAATACTAGAACGTTTACAATACAAAGCTCTTAGAATATGTATTGGTACTATCCGTTCATCACCATGTAATGTCATTTTAGCAGAAGCCCAAGAACCTCCCCTCTCCCTAAGAAGAGAATATCTTGCTAACAAAGCTATAATTAAAATCAGAACGTTTGACAGTGTTTTACTAGAAAAAGTTCACATACTAAGTCTGCATTGTTTGACTAATAAATATTAGAAAATTAAAAACAATCCCCCGTTAGTATATGCCTATTTAACTACACTAGCATTTTCGTCTATTAAACCACAGTTAAAAATACCTTACTTTCGGTTACCTTATGATGTTTCTGCAAGTAAGTGCTCAGTCATAATTCCAGAATACACTGAAAACTGCTCTATTAACAAATACATATTTAGCAGTATCAATAGTAAATATGACAGATTTTTACGTATCGCTACAGATGGATCTAAAAATAGAGATGGTGTTGGGGCTACATTTTG
This sequence comes from Aquatica leii, assembly GCA_035610365.1. Lineage (NCBI taxonomy): Eukaryota > Metazoa > Arthropoda > Insecta > Coleoptera > Lampyridae > Aquatica > Aquatica leii. The sequence continues at coordinate 33,857,553 of CM069439.1, forward strand.
TGTTTTTTCTTTAAGTAAGATTTTGTCGTTCTAATTTAAATTAGCTATACAAAGTTCAGTTTTTACAGCAGAAGCGTTTGCCATTGATAAAGCTCTTGAATGAGTTTCTCAAAATGCTGCATCTAATATAATAATACTGTCGGATTCTAAATCAGTTTTAAACACAATAAACAATTTTTCGGTCACTTGTTGCAAAACCCAATATTGTGCAACATCTTATATAGTCAATATAAGTTACACCTCAAAGGTTATCGAGTGGTTTACACTCGGGCATCAAAGAAAACAAAATGGCAGCATGGTAGTTGTAGTAAGAACTCAAACCAATACACTCTTTTAAATCCTTTTTTACCTAAAAAGAAAATATATAATAATAATGTAATTATTTCAAAATTTGCTACATCAATAATTACAAGACTAAGAATAAATCATGGTAAATTCCCTTCGCATCTTTATAAAATAGGATTGAAAAGAAACCCGTTCTGCGACTGTGATGATATATCTGATGGAAACGTAAATCATCCATTGTTTTCTTGTAAAAAGTTTGAAAAGAAAAGATCTAATTTTATTGAAAAATTACTAGCGTTGAACTTACAACTTCCAATGAACATAACGTACATTCTTGGTTTTGCAAATATGTTAGTACACAGAGTCCTTGTACAGTTTGTTATATCAGCAGGTATCCCAATTTAAAATAATGTCATTACAAAAAAAAATTGTGGTTGAAGAATTTTAATTCAATGCCAAAAAAAACTGAATACTGATTTTCATTAAATAAATAAAACAGTTAATTGTATAGGTAAAAAAAGTTTTCTAGTACGATTAGATTAGTTCTATTTTAGATGTTTTAATTTTTTTGTTAATTTTTTACTGTAAATTTTATTATACTGTTTTATCTCTTTTCTTTTTTAAGTTGTTTTAATCTTGTATTTGTATGTTGTTTTTGTTTTACAATTTTATGTTTTCGTTTGCTGTTGCATCATTTTGAAAACTGTGTCTATGTTGTTTGTTTTAATTTTCCTAGTGTTCTCTTTGTTGACTTGTTTTCGAAAAACATTTTCTTTTTGGCAATTAGCCCGGGTCGCCTCTTCATATACCGCTTCGGTTTATACTTAGTTCAATTTTGAATAAATTAGTACTTTTCTTTTATTTGTCGTAATTTTTGAAACATTTAAGGAAATACACTTTTTGTTATATATTTATAAAAATATTTTTAAAACAAAAAGCTAGAAAAACGGCAGCTTAGTTTATTGATCCATAAAGTATGTAATAATATTATGAAATAGAAGAAAAAAACTTTTCGAAACTTAATTGTTTGTTATTCATGATTACAGCAACATAGTATATTTTAAGTAAGACTGTATATACCAAGAAATGCTTTTATAGATTTTTTTCAAATCTAAAATGTTTTAATTTTTGCAATGACTCTTAAATTATAATTACAAATGTGTTACAAAAAAAAGGTTTAATTTTATGTGTGAAAGAGACACAAGATATAAACGTAATAATAAAGTTTGGTAATTAAATATTAAAAGTAAATTATTATTGATTATTATAGTGTTTTAACTTGCTTTGAATCGAATTTAGCTAGTATCAAAGGCGTCACATCACATTGAGTTACATAATACATGATAAGACCCTTGGCATGGCTGCGATTGTTATCACCCTCTTTGCTCAAAAGCCGGTAGGGTGATGCCGCCCCTCGATTTTAGGGGGCGATCGAATCGGCCTCATGCATGCTGAACCTAGCATCTAAGAGGCATAGAAATGCCTCGTAAAATGTATCGATTGACCCATACATGGTTTGCGTTTGCGAACAAATTATTTTTTTTAACGTACAAAATTGTTTTAAATTTCTTATCCAATGTACAAGCGCAATGAGTGAACAGTAATTAATTGATTAAGCGAATCAATAGCTTTACAAAACTTGAAATTTTTACAATCGGATTTTGATCGTGTTTAAACCTTTTGAGCTGCTATTTTAAAATGTAAACACTTTTTTAGAATGTTTCTTAAACCCAGATCATGTTGACCATATAAATTTTATACTTTACAACAATTATTACTGCAAAGTTGTTAAGATCTGTTTACGATTTGAGAATTTTAAGTTAAAAGTAAAGTTCATCGATAAAATGTTGCAGTATTTTCTTTATATAGTAGTTAAACAACTTGAAACTTTTGACAAAAGTTAACATTTCTATTTTGAGTTAAATACATATTGCTTAAATTATATTAATTACCTATTTAAAAAAGTTGATAAAAATAAGTTTTTATGTTTGTAAATAAATGTAATAAAAACCATTTCAAAACTTATTAACTTGTGCACGTTAAATTAAATTCTATTACTCTCTTAGGTAAAACATTACAATTTCGTAAATTTTGCTTAAGGCGTAAGTACGATGCTGCAGTTATTTTAAGTTTAGTATCCATTTAAAAATTAATTAATTACGATTTTTTTTATTCAAAGAGTATTGACTGCTGCAGTCATTAGCCTAATAACCATCAATAAGTATTTATAAAGTTTAATTGTATAGTATTAGAATAAAACCATAAGATTAGAAAACACATAAAAACATATTCTCGCAAATACAGAATTCTTAGACATAAAAGTAAAACTACTAAAACAATAGAAAACTTAAAAAATATATATGTATATACAATTAAATTAAAACGTTATTCTAATGTAACCGGGTAACATCTGTTTTTAATATTTTCGTGTCAAGCAACGGGTAGATTACTAATTAAATAAGTAAATTCCGTTGTAATTACGAGTTAAAAACGATTTTAAATTTGGTGAAATTAATATCTGTTTCATTTAAATACCAGCAGTTATTTATAGACAAAAATTAACTGTCAAAATACGATTCTAAATATATCATGACAAGTTATAAAAAAATAATCTAAAAAAACCTGTTTCTGTATTATGGTTTAATAGTGTCCAATGTTTTTGCAAAGTTCGGAGAGATCACATCAACTTGTTAACTTTCGCAACATAATACTACGTAGTTGTTATAAAACTGTATAAAAAAACTCTAACTACAGTATTTCTTATTCCTTGTATATTACCCATTTATATAGGTATCTTAAATTGAATAGGTCACCATTGTGCTTTCGGAAACTATAAGAGCTAAGAAATCGGTTAAATAGGCAATATTGTTCACTTTTTAGTTCTTATGTAGATTCCACTGAAAAACATTTAAAATTCCAAATAGTTTGAAAGTTATGCAAAAAAAGCTGAAAATCGTGATTTACAAAAAGACAAATTACATTATAATTATAATTATATTTATTTATAACAACAGTAATAACAAACTTTTCAATACAAAATTAGACTACAGAACCGTAGTCCCAAAACATTCTACATAATAAATTTTAAATTAACAGTTAGTTAGATAACATTAAACTAGCATAAACTAGTTGACTACAAAGCAATTCTCACGTAGTAGTGGTTAGTAATTCAACAATTTTTATTTTGAAAGTTGTTTGACTAATATATAAAAAAACATCTTTGGACTCATTTTTACATTAAAACGAGCATGGCGTCTAATATTATTAGATCTAGGAATTTCTAGAAATAACTCACCTCCAAACTACATGCTCCAGCCACGTCTCTGAGAGCAGAGGAGAGAGTATCTCTATCACACCTAACCTTATCAAGTTTAAAATAAGTAAATCTTAAAAAATGATCTTGAGTAAGGTATCCAAACAATGGCGTAGTATTCTAATTTAGTTCTAACTAATGCACAGTAAAGAGTTAAAATTCCAATATCCCAATCCCTGGTGTATCTTTTAATGAACCCTATGAAATTATAATATAATCCAGGTGATCACATTCTAGAGTTTTGCCACACATAGTCTGTTTAGGTCGGTGTGCGGTTAATTTATCGAAAGCAATTTATCGAATAGCAATTGACCGAATGCAATTTATCGAAAAACAATTTACCGAAAAATCAATTTATCGAATAACAATTGACCAAATGGTAAATTTATCGAAATAAATGCAATTCGTATCCTTTGTGAATGTTTTCAAGTTGGTCTATAATTTTAACGAAAAATTAGAGGTAGAATTAGAATTAGAAAGCTATTATTGTGAATCTCCGCATGGCTTGTCGCTAATGAGTAATGAGGTGGCTCATTATGGGCTTCATAAACTAAACAATGTTGGTGGAATAATAATTGTATTTTAATCTTTGAAAATTCGAAAGTTTCAATGCTAATCGCTAATTGCTAATCGCTAATTGCTAATCGCTTATTATTCTTATGGGTATAACAAAACATTACCCCTTACGAATATTATTTACTTGCAATTGTTACTTTGAGTGAAGCGCAACAAAAATTTAAAAATGCCGTTAGTTTTTATAAATAGTGAAAAGGACAAGAAAAAATTAAACGTGGATGGTCATTTATATTATCAAGTTGATACCACAATTTACTGGAGATGTAAAAATTACAAAAAAACAAAATGTGGTGGACGTGTTATCACAGTCGAAGATCAAGTAACTAAAAACAGTGATAATCATAATCATACTACCGATGCACCACATGTAAAGGCAAGTAAAGTTATGAATAACATCCGTGACAGTGCTAGAAATACTCAAGACGCATCTCACTATATTGTGTCCAATGCCATTGCAACAGTTACTCAAGCGGGTGCAGCTCAACATCCAAAGGTAGATGTTATAAAAAGGACAATAAAAAGTATTCGCCAAAACCAGAATGCTGCTCCAGCTTTACCCACTTAACGTAGTGCTATTATTTTTCCTGAAGAATTTACCGTTTCTTTTATTTGATTCCGGTCCCGCAAAAGATCGCATTTTAATATTTAGTACGAGACGAAATCTTCAACTCCTAGCAGAGCTGGATCATTGGTATGCCGATGGTACTTTTAAAACTGTGCCACACCTTTTTTGCCAATTGTTTACCATTCATGGATTAAAGCAAAATAATGCTATACCATTGATCTATGCCCTTCTACCAGACAAAAGGGAAGAAACATACCACCGATTATTTCAGGAGATCAAGGAGTTTCAAATCTTACTAGGACCATCAACCATTATCACTGATTTTGAACCTGCCATGATCAATGCAATATGAGTAAGTATTTTAACAAATCTATATATTGCAAAATTAGTACATACCTTGAGGTACAAGGAACACTTGATAGATGAATTGTATCCTGCTTTGAATTTTCGTAGTAATTATTTTAGTTTGACGAACAAAAATTGACTGACAAACTTGTAAAGATACATTAATATATCACTTAAGTTTGACGATGTGTCATTCAAGACTAGACATGCTAATCACTTTTTTGCTAACGAAACAATGTAACTTTATTATCTTTTTGTTGTTTAAAAAAAAACAAACACAATTGGCGATAGTCTTAAAAATGAATTATTAATTCCTAGAATTGCTCATTCTCCCACTGTGCGACGTTGGCGTCGCTGTGGACGCCCTATCCACGTATCTTCAAAATAATCGACAATTGGTTATAACTCTGGTGGCTGAATATCGTCATCGCACAACATCTCAAAAGCTTCGGCCACATATTGCGTAAGAACAAATGCAATGGCAGAAAGTAATCTCACTTTCAAGGCATCTGTTTCGTATCTTGCTTTCAGACCACGTGATTGGAATTGGCGATAAACGCATTGGCAAAAATGCAAAAAAAAACCACGATGCGTCGATTGCGGGAATGCACTTACCATTGTACAAAATAAGTACTTCATTTTCAATAGTAAAAAATGTGTAATTTTTATATATTATAATCAATTCTACGAGAAAAATTCATAAAATGCCGGCCAATTGTTCCTATGGTCTTTTAGTATAGACCATTGGCTTTCCAGTTCAAGTAAAACAAATTGCACCTTTTTGCTCTTTAACTGTGAACAATTTTTCTCAGAAAACATGTCGGTATCTTACAGAGAACTGTTCGGAGTTTGGCGCAGAGTAAATACAACGACAGAAAAAACGAGTGTAGTTATTGATTATGTTTTTATAAAAATGGATTTATCCAATAGTGATAATTAAAGACTGTGTCAAAAAACCAAGCAAATTTTGCGATCTTTTATAAGTAGATTAAGTCAAAAGTGGTTAAAAGCCAATAGCAGTTTACAAAAATTTAAAGTGCAAAATGAATAATGGCTGGCAAAAGATATTATTTTGCCAACCTTTGCATCGACAATCATTTTACCCGAACCAAAAGTATCAGACATACCAGGACCATCAACACAAAAACCTGGACGCCGTTTGAAAAGGTTTTCTGAAGTAAGTGACCAATTTAAACAAAAATTTCTTTCTTGTTGGAAAAGGTCTCTCATAAGGAACAGCAAGTTTACATAAATCTAGCAAAAAAAAGCTGCTTTTGATTTTGAACAAACTGGAAACCACACCAAAAAGAGCGTCCAAAATTAAGAAAGCTTTCCATTCTCTTGCAAAATGCATAATGCTGTACACACCAGAAAAAGCATTGACTTTATACATAGACGGGCATTACATAAAATATTCTTACATGTTGATGCAGTCTGGCGCTAAACTTAAAAATACCAATATATATATACGTCATATGACACGTTGAAAATTGCGAAGCAAAATTGCTACCTTAATGAAAACTGCATAACAGTCACTGATATGTCAGCTGAAGTAAGGTTACAAAGTCTCGTTGATCACACTGTTTAGAGACTCATAAAAGCTTAAAAAGATGTTGTTGATCACATAGTCGCCACTTCTTAAGATTTTTCAATTATATGCGAATGGGACTGCGATAAAAGTGCAAACCACTCTACGTATAAACAGCAGCTTATTTTACAGGCCAAAGAAGACAAAGACAATGATTGATGGCAAAACCTTTTCTGTTATTTTAGAATCATCACAAAATTGTGGAATTTGTGGAGCAACACCAAAAATGAGGAATAATTTAAAAAGTCTTATAAATTGTCAACCGGATGAGACTATGTAGTCATGACCTTTCTACATTGGTTGTGTGGATACAGTGTTTTAAGTGTGTACTGCACATTTCGTATCGTCTTACTGTTATGAAGTGGCACATTTGTGGTCAAACTGAACTGAACTTTAGTTTTTTGTATTACAATTATATTATAACAAATTATAAGAAGATTAATGAAGTATTTGTCATCAAAAACAATTTTTTTGCAAACTCGTAATTAATATTTTCTAAAATTGAGATTTCTCCCACTGTGCGTCGCCGTGAACTTAGATTTTCACATGTTTTATGGAATTGCTTTGATGCACCAGTTGAAGGTTTACCAAAAACCAACAATTCTGTAGAAGGTTGGCATCGAAGTTTCGAACAACAAATTTCAGCAGATCATCATCAGAATTTTATTGAAGCATTCCAGAGAGAACAAAGGCTTCACGAATTGAAAATCGAACAATATGTAACCGGACAAGAAGCAAGTAGTACTCGTAAAAAGTACAGAAACTGTGCTCAGAGAATCAAACAACTTGCTGAAAACTTTGACGCCAATAACATGCACGACTATCTGCGTAGCATCGCACATAATACTGCTTATTAAAATAAATAAATTAGATTCCATTGAAGAACAAAGTTATAAATACAAAAAAAGTAAATAAAACTTAAAAAAAGGTAAAAAAGAAGGAAACTGGTAAGCCGACCTCCACGTAGTGTTTCCTGGGTAACGCTAACAGGCTTTATAGTAGTATTTCAATGTTTTTGGAAATACGTTTTAAAACGTTATAGCTTTCAAATTCTTGAAGACTGCATTTCTTCCTCTAATTTTGCGTTAAAATTATAGATCAACTTCAAAGCATTGCTAGCTGCCTTTATTTTGATAAACGATAAATTTACCATTCAGTCAATTGTCATTCGATAAATTGCTTATTCGATAAATTGATTTTTCGGTAAATTGCATTCGGTGAATTGTCATTCGATAAATTGCTTTTGATAAATTCACCTAGACCCGTTGAGGTGCATCAATCAATTTTTGACCCGTTATTGACATTACTTGGCATTTATTGATATTTAACAATTTTATTGTTGCTACACCATAGCGAAAGTTGTCCAGATGTTTTTGTAGGCAAATTACATCATAAAGATTTAGTTGCTGTATATATTTTAACATAGCCTGCATAAATTATGCAATTTGTAAACTTTAAAACTGATGGAAGATCATTAAAAATATCAAAAAAAACAGTGGACTCAATTTTGCCCTAGGAGAAACCCTTGACAAAAGGCAATAAGTCAAAGTTTAAAGATTTAACTATACATATATGGTTTAACAAATAGGAATAGAAACAATAGAGTTAGGCTAGCCACCCTAATACAGTAAAATGTTTTTATTGGCAAATCATGATTAAATCAAACGTTTTTGACAAATTAGTGTACACAACCCTCTTAGTATTACCATTTACTTTATTACCAAAATTTTAAAAAACAAATACCATTTGCTTCAGTAGACCCTTTAAAAAAACATGCTGATATGGACCTATTAGGTGTTTAACACTGCTCATAAGTATATTGTAAATAAGTTAGTAATAATTTTGTATGTAAAAATGTTAGTCTAAAACTATTTTAGAACTTGTGTGGTGTTATTTTATAGTTTAAATAAAATTTTAATATAGGATTAAATGTTTTTAAAAAATTAATTTAATTTGTAATGTTAAAAAAAAGAAATTAGTAGTTCAATTCGCGAGTATGAAAATTTCTCGTTAGTATGAAATTTGTCAGGAGAATTTCCCTACTCTTGCGCCGAGACTGTCAAATTTTAGACAGCATTTCGCACTTCATTTTGCACTAGTTCATTTGCGAGTTTGGTACTTTTACGCCCGGGTTAACCTTCACCGTTAGATTGTTTCACGCTGCTATCTTAATATGCAATTACATCTGGAAGGTTGAAACGGGGTGAGTGGTATACATTTTTCTTTATTGAGGGTTTAAATTGACTCTGTTAATTGTCTGTAGCGGATTTTGGTAGCCACCAAATGTTCATTGTTATCACCGAAGATAACTAGCAGGTGGCCTCGTTAGAAAATTTCCATGACGTCGCAGTATTGATAACGTCATTATCGTATCTACCGTTAAGGGTTGGAAATAGGCAGGACAATCCTTTGCGAAGAATAATTAAGACAAACATGGGAAATTTAGTTGGTTAAGTCGAAGGGAGACGCTGCGCACTTGCGTTCTTAATAATTGGATGCTAAAGAAACCTTTTTATTTGTGTTAATATTAGATGCTCGTTCAAATTTGGGTTTAATATTACTTTTTAGGTGCACCAAGTACGGAGATTAGCTAATATCCGACTGAGGTAAAACCTAACTGTGAGTATTACTATTTTCAATTCTTTCTTTGATTTGTACTTCGGTGATTAGGTCGCTTATGACCATACGTGCATGTTAAATTAACACAATTAATTATATTTTTGTGCTTCGCGAACTTATAAGTTGTGCGCGTTGAGTCTCGAAGGCTTAAATTGTTTTGTTTGTCTACAATTTAAAGATTTGTAAATATAAATTCATACGCTATGTTTATGTAACTATTTAGTCCGACAAGGTCAGTTTGTTATACGGTGTGTTGCTCGCTATTCGGCGCAACTTCTAATTCAATCGGCCTACGTGTAAATCTTGTCGAGAACTTACGTTTATATACCTTCTGCAGCTTCTGTGATATAATAAATATATATATTCGGTGTTGTTACTTTGGTAGTGTTATTTATTCTTCTCCTGCTACGGGGAGAGTTAGACGGTATCTCCCGAATTTAATTTTTCATCGTCTTGGCGCCTTTTTTTTAGATTCACGTTATAATCACACATAACAAAGCCTGCGATCCTTCTCCGAAGAAGCTGTGCTAGCCGTTGCTTTGTTTTGTTATGAGAGGACCGGCGTAACACTTTATTTTTGGCAGATCAACTCCAGAAGCCTGAGTTTCTCGTAACAAATTGGCATGATTATGATTTTAATAAAAATCGAAACGTCGCTTTTTTATTATAAATGAAAAATTTGAAAACGTAATTAAGAACTAGAAAAATTTGGCCTAAATCTTGAAGAATTTTAAATTCAAAATTATAATACAAATATCAAGGCTGTCGTAATACTATAAATAGCAAAATTGTTTTAATAAATAAGAAATAACTATTAATTGCTAAAGAAAATTAACTATTTAACTAAATTGATTGCTTTACAATGCTAAAACTGTAAGTAGCTAACGTTAAAAAGATTTTTAATTTAAAAGGTTAATTTTCTTATTACAATTTTCCATTCTGGATAATTCCCGTGTTGCCGTTATCACGCAAGCTGAGCTTTTGTCACACGTCGCAGTAGACATCTTGAGAGCCTGGAGTAAACTTCCAGAATGGAACTTATGGTTTAATTTGCGTTGTGTTTAAGAATAAAAAAATCTTTTACGATTAAATTAAAACACAATTTATAGTTAAATAAATTATCTATAATTTTTGTATTTTTCAAATGTTCTGTATAAAAAAATTGTACTTTGCTTTGTTATTGTTTGTGGTTATTGCATTATTTTGTGTTTTATAAGTTGATAAAGTTAAACTTGATCAGATAAGCTTTGATGTTTACTAAAAGCTTTTTAAACGTTATTTATGTATTATATACAAAATCACAAACATTCGTACTTAAATTACTTACTTCAGTATTGTCAAAAATCTTATCTATGTATTTAATAAGAAAATATTTTTAAACATTATTTAAGCACTAGTCTAAAAAATCGATTTGTTTAATATTTTATTTAGTTTGTAATATATCCGAATCTTTATGGTACAAAACAATTTCAATACGTTTAGCGAGTACAGTAAAATAACATTTATAACATACTTTAAGTACATAAACATTCATTTATTGTGACATGAAGTTACGTACTAACGTATTGACTGTAAGCAATTCAAATATTGCCAACATTAAGCCTCTACTAATGAGCAACTAACGAACGCTGTAATAATAAGGAAATTCAGAAGCTAATTATTTTCTTACGCACATTACCTAATTGCAGCATCAAGTAGATTAATCTCTATTTTTTTTAGTAAGTTACAAATACTACAACCATATCTCTTTAAATGAATATTACTCAATCCATTTTTGTGTATATGTGTATATTTACACAGCTTCGAATGTGATTCTAAACTTATTTTAAAATTGTATATTTAGTAATATACAAAACAAACAAAATTTAATAGTTTTGTTACAAATAATTTCATAACGTAAAACTTGTGTTTAATATAGACTAACTTCAGTTTTCAATAAAAAGTATTCTTACGTTATCGCTGAAGTAAAAACAAACAAGGAAGAATTAAATTTGATAAAGTTACACATAAATACTTGTTACATATCAAAATTCCAAAGAAAAACCGACACTAATTGCAATTTAACTATATAATGAAAAACTTACCCAAAGTCATTTCCCCGTGATGTTTTTCGAAAGGAACAGGAAGATGGGGATAGGGTGAAAGACTTGGACGGTTTTTGTATGTTGCACTTAGCACGACTTGGATTTAACGTCCCAGTAAACACGGATTGAAACTGTTACAGTCACAAAATTAAAACAATTGTTTCATTACGTTGTTTCGTGTTAGTTCCATTTTTATATCATTTACATGTAACTGACAGTGAATAAATTGAAAGAGTTCCGATTTTTCACAATCAGTTTTAAACCGTTTCAGTACTTGCAATTTTTATCCCATAATCAGCAACCGTTTAAAAACGGATTTATTAAAACCGAATATTTTTTGAATAACTAGAATTGGTTAAAGATCGATTAAATTAGATGGAATTATTTTCAAAACAGTTGATTCGTTCTAGGAAAAACGAATACTTTGTGATTAGTCAGCATTAGTCGTTGCTATATTTTTGATTACTGTCGTCAACGCTTGCGCTGCAAATTGATATCTTTTCACTTGTTCGGTTGCAGTTTGATAAGGGATGCTGTGTGTACAATTACGAAATGGAACAATAAACGGTAAGTCGAAACATTTTATTATAATCCATAAATGTAATCGATATTATTATCATTTCTGTTCTTTATGTATCATGTTTTAATTTGTATAAAAAAATGTAAATTAACACACATGGTTGCGTTAAGGTAGATTATTGCGTAAATCTGATGATACTTTAGGATTTATAATTACAGTTCAATTCTTCAAGTTTTCTATACGATTATGTACAGCTAAAAGTATTCACAGTGTTTTTATAACTTTCTAATGATTGCTAAAGTGATATTTATATTAAGTTTGTGTTGTTTTTGATTAAAAAATGTAATTAATTTTGTGTAACTCTATGATTATGTATGTATATAAATGAAATATTTATTTCTATGTTACAGATGCGGTTAAAAGTTGCTACCCAACAGTAACTGATGCAGTTTTCGAGGCTTCCGTGAAAAGACCACATCCAGGAAAGTTGCAATATGTAAAAAACTCAATGTGATATTATATTTAAAAATATTGATTGTGCAATAAAATTTGAAACGTGCATTCGAAAATGTATTATTATATTATTGAAAGAATTGTTTTAGTTCATTATTGAAACAAAAAAATCATACATGTATCGATCATTTAGTATCAGTTCAAGAACGAAGCTTTTAAAACGTAAACCGAATGCAACATTTTAGTTTGCAACAGATTTGAATTTAAAATACCGAAACTATACTGATTCAAATAAGTGAAACAGCGATGGACTTATAGCTATTTTATTGCAGTTACGTTTCTTTTATGTTTGAAACAAGAGTGAATCATAAATTTTTTGTTTTGAAACTGTTACTAAACATTATCAATTTTGTGTTTACTGGGGTGTTTCTAATTTTTTTAAAATTTATTGCACTGTCTTAATTTATACTTTTCATCATCATTACATATCTTTAATTTATTGAAATGAACATAAAAGACGTTATAGCGCGTTGGGTAACTATCTAACACTAACTTTTTTTATATATGAAAAATAGTGACAATGAAACTTTATCACAAGGTTCAACAAAACGTATTTTATTTAAAGGAAAAATAAAATGTATCTACTCAAAACACACCATTCCCACCGATCCTGAAATATATTTCTGAACAAAACAAAATCTCTAAACCAAAACAATAATATTGCATAATTAACCTAAAAAAACAACTATTCTAAAAAGATAAAGTATTTTATTGCGTGGGTAAAGGACAGACCTTGACTACTGGGTGTTTATATATGTATGCCAGTTTTAGTTTTGACTGAAACCATTAGTACTATACCATCCTTACCTGGAAAAACTTCTAAAATACGTCCTATTGGCCAATGCAAAGGAAGACTATTTAGTTTTTAAACTAGAACTATGGTATTTACAGTAATAGGATTAGATTCCGTATGCCAACGGTTTCGAGTCTGTAATGTATGTAAATACTCAAGATGCCAGCGCTTCCAGAACTGCTGGACCATCTGATCTATCATTTGATATCTATCTAGTCTACTAGGTTTTATATCAGTAAGATCATGAGCAGGTATTTTGTCAAGACGAGTAAGCGTTAAAAAAATGTGCGGGCGTAAGTGCGAGAGGTTCTGATGGGTCTGAAGATAAAACGCATAAAGGATGTGAATTCAATAATGACTCAATTTGAATAAGTAACGTATTCATTTCTTCTTACGTCAAGAGTTAAGATCCAATGAACTTAAATAAATGAGTTTTAACACATTTAATGTTAGACTTCCACAACCCTCTCATGTCTTTAACAAAAAATTCTCATTCGAAAAGTGAACTCGTTGAACAAGTTTTCTGCTTTTTCTAACTCGGTGGATGCTATAAATCCTTTGTACGGCAAGAGTAAAATATAAACAGTTGAACGCAGTAGTTTGGACCACGTAGAACATCGAGAAATTAATTGATAAAGTACATTAGATTCGTCTTTAACTACTACTAGAGAAACAGGTTTAATTTCGGTCAACATTTGGATGAATCTAATTTTAACCACTGTGGTCCATCTTTCCACTTTTTATTATTCAATAATTGTAAAGGAGACATACTTCTTGATAAACAATCACTTATATTATGTTTTTCATCTACATGAAACCACGAATTAGCATAGACTAAAGATTGAAATTGCGGTATGAAGTTGAGATGGATGCGACCCAATCCAATTAAGTACCACAGTAGAATCCGATAATGCATATACAGTGGTGATGGTTAATCGAGATAGGTAACAATTAGTTACAAAATGGATAAGTTTTGCAAGAAGATGGGCTACACAAAGTTCTAATCGGGGAATAGATACAACTTTAAGAGGGGATACTTTTGACTTTGCACAAAGACACAAAGTGGGTTTAGTACATTTTCCATCAATCACTTTAAATGAAAAACCTAATGTGTCGGAACTGGGATGCCATTGTAAACCTAATACACCAAGAAACTCCGATTCAAAATTGACAACCTTTGTTGTAAGGTTCTGAATTGGAATGCTTTCTAATGAAGTTTTAGAATTAGTGACCCATTTAGTTAATTGAAAGCCTCCTCTAGCAAATAGATTTATAATTTGGTAATACAAGTCGCGAGCAAACTCTTCCGAATCAATGCTAGACACGAAATCATCTATGTACATTTCGCGATTTACAACCTCCGCGGCCATTGGAAATGAAAACTTTTCATCTTTGATTAACTGTCGAATTGTTGGTAGGACAAGAAAAGGAGAAGATTTTACTCCAAACGCAACCGTCGCGTCGTGAGTTCGTATGTGTCGATAGGTTTGTGAGAAGAGAACCTCCATATAATTTTTTGATATTGTTAATACTCTTTTTATTAAGCCTTATTAGGCGATACATCTGATTGATATCTGCAGTAACCTGTATACAGTAAATCATTTAATGAATAGTTGTTATCTGTTTTACAACTGGCATAAAAAACAATACGAGTCGGGGTGCTATCTGAGTTAGTTTAAAAAATAGCATGATGTGGAATATAATAATTTGGTAACAAAAAGCTAGCTGTCGACGCTTTTACCAAATGACCTTGTCTTAAATAATCGTGAATTATTTCGGAGTATTGAAGTTTAAGACTAGGATTGCTTTGTGATTTTCTTTGTAACGATAAGTAACGTCGAAGAGCAATTGTTTAAAAATCTGTTACTGTGTTACGACCAGAGGATCTCGACTATAAGAATGTCTAAAAATATTTTCGCATTCTACGTCATTGGGATTTTCTATAGAACATGAAGGTACGTTTTCTAATTCCCAAAACCGTTTAACTAACGTTTCCAGAGATGGTTCTAATATAGTGCAAGTGTCTAGAGAATCCTGTACAACTGGTACAGATCCCATTACAATGTATCCGAAGGATGTTTCTATTGCAAGTGGGGTATTAACTTGACCTACTATACGTTTACTGCCCAATAAGTAAGGATATAGTGAAGCACCAATTATTCCATCAATTTTGGCAGGGTTATTAAAACTATTATCTGCCAAATTTAACGACGATAAATGAGATAACGTATTTAAGTTTACTCGTGTGGAAGGTAATTTATCCGTAATTTTTTCTACAACTAAAACTGAAATAGGGAATCGTTTTGTTTTATCAATACGTGATATAACCACTGTATTAGCACATCCAGAAACGACACTAGAAGATAAAACAATTCCGTGAATCGAAGTAACCCTTCTAGTTATATTCAATTTGCGTTTGCGACAAGCATTTAACGTTAAGATATTGGCTTGGCTATAGCTATCGAGAAGATCGCGACTTATATGTTGCCCTCCAATACATCTAAAACGTAAACTTGTGCTGTAGACAGACAGAGAAAAACAATTATTTGCTATAGAACAAAAAGTTGCTGAGATACCGGGACTGCTAATGAGAGGATTGGAATTACTAGCCTCCGTGAGATTTGTCTTGAGTGACGTGGTGTTAGAATGGTCCAGGCTAATTAATAGTTCTTGTTGAAATACGGAATATACTTCATTACATGAACTGCGAACTAAAGGTTTAAAATGAATTAAACTATAATGCCTCAAACTGCAGTTTCTACATTTATGCTTACGCTTACAGTTGATGATAAGGTGCGAAGACAAGCAATTTAAACATAAGTTGATTGCTTTAACCATTTTGTAACGCTCTTTAGGAGTAACTTCTAAAAATGTAGGACACATTGAAATAGAATGGTGCGATTTTTTACAAATAACACACTTAGAATTCATATTTTCTTGGACAACAAAAGAGTGCGTTAGTTTTGTTTTACTATTGGTAAGTTTGGTATAACTAGAAGATTTGCTTAAATTTTGTGTACGCAAACAAATGTTTGCTTGTTGTTTTACAAACGTCAAAATATCTTGATATGAAGGGACATCAAAGTTTCGACGAGTATGTTCAAACATTTATCTGGTTTCTGGACTTAGTTTTGAGAACGCCAAATAAGATAAAATAAAATCGGCTAAATTTTAAATATTTAATTTTACTAAAGCAGTAACACCGGGATGAAATGTTTCCAAAAATAAGCTTAAACCGTTATACGTTTCGTTTTGAGCTTGTTTAAAGTTAAAAAACTGTTCTAGGTATGAATTGGCAAGCATACGTTTATCTTCAAATGTATCTATCAAAGTCTTTAGAATAATTCTATAGTTATCACCTGTCGGAGGAATGCTGGTACAAACACTAAGTGCACTAGCGCTTAAACAACTAATTAGGTAATGCACACGATCAATATTATTTAAATCTTGATTATTATGAATTATGTTTGAATAAAGGCCAATCTTTAATTTCGCCACTGAATTTTAAAAGTGGTAATTTCGGCATTTACTATGGAGTTAGAACATAACAGCAGTCTAGCCTTTCTTGACGTACTGGTGATAAAGAAAAATAACGGAAAATTGGGGCATTCCGTTGATAGAAAGAAAACGCACACGAACCGATACTTAAACGTCGAATCTCACCATCATCCAGTACAGAAAAACACTGTTTTGCATACTTTAGCCAAAAGAGCTATACATGAAATGGATACGGGTTCAAAGAGATCCAAAACGCATGGAAAAGAGCAATAAATCCTAAAGTCAAAGAAGACATCACCTTCTACTAGCACCGCTTATTTACCGTACTGTATAGGTTCGACAGACAAAATAAGCAGAGTGCTAACGAAGCATAATATTAAAACTGTTTTTACGACTAAAAATACCCTGAACACCTGATTTACTTCTGCTTAAGACAAACAAGGGGCTCTAAAACATGCCGGAGTTTACAAAATTCCTTGTTCCTGTGGATCTAGTTATATAGGACAGACGGGACGCTCTATTGAAGTTAGAGTAAAAGAAGATATGGCCAATGTTGTGCATAGATAATTAAATTTTTATCTAGATGAGATAATAGATAATTTCCAATTTTTGTATCTAGATAACGATTTAGATAAAAGTTGAAGAATTTATCTAGATAATAGATAAGATAATCTATAATTTACGTAGATAATACGATAGATGATTCAAATAAGTAATAATAAATTGTTACCTACCATTTAATTATCATCATCATCAATACTAATCCATTGTTTATTAAATTAACTAATTAAAAAACTGAAAGACAAATTGAAAAAAAAAATAATTATCAAAAAAAAACACGACAGAAATTTGATTAATTTATTGACCTACTATGGTAAAATATAAAACAAATTTCTTAATACAATATGGTCCTTTCAAAATTTTCATTGCTAAGCAAAACTTACACTATTAGGAATCAGGACTATAAAGTCTTTCAATTAGCGCCGAAATTGATATGTTTAATCAATAACTTTTTCACAAATGAAGAAGTGTCTAGTAAACTTAATTAGTTTTCCTTTGTAACAGTTAGGAAAAATCTGGCTTTGATATCGACGTCAGTTTGAACCTTTAAGATTAAAAAATTATCGCTCATAGCCGTTAATCACACTCCCTGAATTATTGATTTTTCTTTTTAAATTTAAGTTTATCATTTGTAGTTCGATATTTTAAGCAAATTTTTCACAAAAAACCAACTAATCCTTAAAAATTTTTTATATTTTAAATTTTGAGCAGCTTTACATCAGCGATCACTTAAAGAATTAGCTTTATTGTCTTTTAAAAAAACGCCAGCAGTTTTGTTTCTTCTAAAAAAATTAGGTTATTTTAAACAGTTTATGCTCTGCTCAGTACTTTTTGTAATTGTAAGTGCAACAAATCCAAATGTAAAAAAGGCATTTTTGCTTTGCAGTTTTGTTAATTATATTTGACAGTTTGTCAGTAATTGTACTCATATGATAATTTACATCATAGATCTATATAGGAGCGTTTTTATTCTACGCGGTCTACATTAGGATCTTATTGCGACTTTAATTTAACGTACTTACTCAACAAGTTGATTTAAAGAGTAAGCTAAAAGCTCAATGACTTAAATAGTCTTCTAAAAGGACTCTAAATCACGTGTATCGAGGTTTATCACTTTCAACTGCTCAAAAAGTCATAAATTTTCTCTTTTTCAATCAAGCATTTTTTTAATTTGGGCATAGTTTTGCTGTGTAGGCACTTCAACTAATTAAATTTTCAAAACTACAGAATTAGTAGCTGTTAATCTCAATGTTTGAATCGTGCAAGATAATGTATTGAATAAATGTACGTATATCAAAAAGCTTATTATTGTTTCTAAAGACGATAAGATACTTATCGCAAGCAATTGGTTCAGTTTCAAAAAGTAATTTGAGTTGTGTTTTTGTTTATATCTCGTATTGCATGTATTTACGCTCAAGGTCATGTGAGTCTAGTTTTTGTCAGCAGAAGAGCTGCAAAAATGCGAAACATCTACGGCGATTATTTATCAGGTTTTAGCGATCTGGACCGTATTACATTACCACAGACATTACAAACAATATTATGTTTGTAAATATACAAATTACAAAACAACAAATCTAAACAAAAAAATGTATGTTACTTTAAAAAAATCATCTAGATAATTTCATAATAGATAACCGAAAGATCATCTAAGATAATCATCTAGATAATGTTCAATACTTTTATCTAGATAAGCAAAAATATAATCAAAAATTATCTAGATGAATTATCTATATAATTTAATCTAGATAATGCACAACACTGGATATGGCTCACTGCAAACACCGCAGAGTCACTAAATCAGCAATGGCAGAGTACGTGTGGAACCAAGGACACACGCTGAACTTTGGCAAAACTAAAGTGCTGCTACTTTCCCAGACTAATCCACGAAGCTGTGGAAATAGAAAAACATCCATGTAATATGAACCGAGAAGACGGTTTAAGACTCATCAAATCTTCGCTACCAGTATTATATCCTCTAAGACAAAGATCAATCTACTTGGAAAGGACACATACACTTACTCCGAGTAATAACGAAGTCAGTCAAGCGGTAACGAAAAGATAAGGTCCGCTAATCACGCTAATCGTTATTGGTATAAATATCGTCATTTACACTTTTTCTTTCAGTGACATTTACCACTCTGAAGATGCAAGCTGCAATCTCTTGCGAAACGTCAGTTTGTTTGGGTTTACGAACGACAATACGGCAAAGGCCAAGTTCTACTTTTGGTTTGGCTCTCAAGAAGGGACTAGGACCAAGCCTAAGTCTGGGTGTTAACTACGACGCGGTCTAAGCCGAAAGTCGCTTATAATCATAAACATAACCGCGAGAGCTTAATATTTTAAATTTAGTTTTAGTTTGGTGCAATGTTTCGTATCTGATTTTGAAATTATTAAGTTTATCTTTTGTAGGAAGATCTTTACTATTATCAAATAATCTTTGTAGACAAGAAAAAGTATTGTTTTTTTTAGCTACTAAGATTTTTAGTTGTTGCAATTTAGTGGACATTATACCTACTTTAATTATAATGCAATGTATTAAATTATTCGAACACGTGAAACCAATGTACACTACAGATAAGCGATATCCGCGCTCGAATAGCACCAAATGTTACGTATCAAAATTCCAAAGAAAAACCGACACTAATAGTCATTTCCCCGTGATGATTTTCGAAAAGAACAGGAAGATAGGGATAGGGTGACAGACTTAGACGGTTTTTGTATGTTGCACTTAGCACGACTTGGATTTAACGTCCCATAGAAGAAAGTACCATGGGCTCAAGCTTGGCTCAGGCTGGGCCCAAGTTTGTACAAGCTTGGGCCAAGCTTGTAAGTCAAGCTTGGCCTAGCCTTGATAAAAGTCTGGAATGATAATCATGGTCCAGTCCTGATCGCCAGCCCTGGGCCATGCTCAGTTGCCAAGACTGGGCCATGATCGGTTGCCAAAACTGGGCCATGCTTGGTTGCCAAGACTGGGACATGCTTAATTGCCAGAACTGGGCCATGCTTAGTTGCCAGTACTGGGCCACGCTTAATTGCTAGAACTAGCCCAAAATTAAATGCCAAGAATTAGGCATTAATAAAACAATGGAATAAATAATTGTATCAACGTATTTACACTTTATTGTTATTACTCGTATTATGTACTATTTAAATTACATCAATTACTATCAAACGCAGCTTCCGCATCATTCTCAGTTTCATGATGCAGGGAACTAACACCCAGACTCTGAGCGACTTTCGTAGAATTTAATACCGTAATTCCACTATCTTTAAGCTTGCGATTCACTCTGAGGGCTCAGTGCCGCTCTCCAAATCATTTGTTTTGTACGGTTTTTTGAAGCGACGTAATCCTTGGGCATGATCCTCTGAAATGACAATAAATTATGTTACACAATTACAATAACTTTAGGCATAATCACTTCTATTGTTAGACTAAATTTAATTACATCTGTAAAAAAAATAAGTTGTACAATGTAATATGAAAAATCACACAGTTTAAAACTTATGAAAAATAAAATCCGAATTTGATAACTATTAAAAGGTTAATTACAAGATGGTACCTCGAGATAACATTAATACTATAAATAAAGTTATTGATGTACTTAAATACTTACTAGCTTTTGTTCGATATTTTTTGGTTTCCTGTATCACTAGGGTCATTAACGTCACTCACACAGCTGATGTTTACACTTTTTTTTTAAACTAGTTTTATTTAACACACGCCATCTTTAAACTCTAAGGTAAGAATCAGACATGATTACTTTTAGTAGCCTCGCCTCGTGATAATTGCGGAGTAAACGAAAGAAATTATATTTGAAGGTTTATTCCTTCTAGTTAAAAAAAGTACTAACATTGAATGACTGTATAACTAAAACTCGGAGATTTTATTCATTATCTTTACTGCTCTAGCAATGAGAAAAATCTTACATTTAACTGACACGTGATGTAAACAAGGATGGCGGTTGCACTAAACGATAATATCCGAATCTCGCCATACGTAACCGAACGGCTCAAATTTCAATACTACACTTTCGATATTATTATAACTCAACTTATTAACCGAATTTTTAAAATTTTTAACGTCGAAAAAAATTCTCTTGGATAATCCAGCCTTGGCCGAGGCTGGGTCAACCAGTCTTGGCCGAAGCTTGGGTTTTCATGGAATAGCCAAGGATGGGTTATGCAAACTTGGTCCAAGCTTGGGTAAAAATTGGCATGGCCGAGGATGGGTCGACCAGTCTTGGACCAAGTTTCGGTCCCCATGGAATGGCCAAGGCTGGGTTATCCAGGCTTGGCCCAAATTTGGATTCTCATGGAATGACCAAGGATGGGTTCTCCAAGCTTGGGCCAAGCTTGGCTAAAAATTTACATGGCCGAAGCTGGGTCAACCATTTTTGGCCCAAGCTTGGGTCCCCATGGAATGGCCGAGGCTGAGCTACCCAGTCCTGGGCCAAGTCTGGGCTAATACAGGTACGCCAAAGTTAGGTCTCCCAGTACTGACCCAGGTCTGGCCCCGTTGTCTAACTCTGGGGTTTCCTGTATGGGGTGATCCTAATTTTTTTTAAATTTATTGCACTGTCTTAATGTATACTTTTCATCATCATTACATCTCTTTAATTAATTGAAATTAACATAAAAGGCGTTATAGCGCGCCGGCTAACTATCTAACACTAACTTATTTTATGTATGAAAAATAGTGACAATAAAACTTTATCACAAGGTTCAACAAAACGTATTTTATTTAAAGGAAAAATAAAATTTATCTACCCAAAACACACCAATACTAACAAAAAAATCAATAGCTTTTGTGATGTGATGTATTACGCGAGTATTTAAAAATTCATTTGCTTTTATATTTGCATTTATTGATTCATGATCCTTTCTTATTAACTCAAAAAATTGAAATAGTTTTGCGTTCATGTTTACTGTTTGCAAACATGTTACCGGCATAGTCGTATTTTTTACGTGGGTTAAAAAATAAAACCGTAAAACTACTAAGCGTGGTAGGTAAGTAGTACTTTTGCGCTACTTTAATCTTCTCAACGAACGTTATAAATTAAGCTGAAATAAATTATTATATTTTCTTCTCCAATTTATAAAATACATATGCCAATAGTACATTTTATTGCGTCAATGTGTATTGTAACCTGCGTTGGAATTCTTTTGTAAAAGACCCCGTAATTAGATTCATCTGGCTGAATTTTCTGTTTTCTGTTTTTTTTTTACGATTGATTAGTTCGATGTTAGCATCGAAAGCGTTTTACTCGTTATTTTATTACGTTTGATTTAAGTTTATTTGTATTTAATAATTAGTTCACAATTATTACTTGTATTTTTTTAAATGCATAAAGTTCCGTGGTTTTGAATTTGATTTAGTGTTTTACGTTTGGTTATCTCAGTAAAATAACAATTCTATATAATTTACGACTTCCTTTTTGGAATGTAATTTGATCAATTTTTCTTGGTATCTATATTTTTGTTTATGTTGACTTCTTTTACGAGCGCGATTGGGACCACCTGATAATTTAACGGAGTAAACGTTTTCTGTGAGAAGATTTTCTTTCTTTCAAGTGCGTACATGACATGACGCACGTGGCCATTATATTTTTCATCTTTGTTAATTTACTTTGTTTAGTTTTACAAAGATTTTACGGCGCAAGTTCGTTGAATTAAGTGGGATCACGAGGTGTTAAAAGGAGTAAAGTTTTGATTTTGGGGAGATTGTTTTTTGGTGGCAATTAAGAAATACCGGGGACCGTTATGTAGTTGAGTGGTTAGGGTACTTTTACCCTATCGTGATGTAATACCGCGGAAGTTAGATGGAACCGTGAAAATTAAGTGTAGTGGTGGAAAAGTTTGATTTTCCAAATTTCGTAATTTACGGTTTAAGTAGACTTCATGGTTTCCAAAAATAAAACTCACGTTTCAAGTTGGATATGCAATCGAGGGGTTGTGCTAAATCCAGTTTTCGCATTTGTGTGGATTTTATTTAAGTGTTAAAAAGAAAATTCTTCCGCCGTCATTGCAATTGTTTGGGGTACCTTTCAACGTTTATCTACCTGTAGACAACTGGCTACCTAGAACCAACCACCGGTTCCTTCCTGAAGTTACGACAAATTCAAGGTATTTATTTTGCACCATATATTTAATCGTGAAGTTATTATTTACGTGATTGAGTGTTAAAAGCTTTGAATTTCAAATAAAAATTTTAAGTGTCTCGAATTGATTTAACGTTAATGTAACTAATTATTGTCCGTATTTATCGGAACTGTGACACAATCCCGAGTTAAAAATTTATTAAACGGGACCGAATTTTCGATTCAAGATATATATATTAGTTTTATATTAAATAAGTTTATTTTTTTTTGTAACTGAGTAATTTCGACGCGCACACGGCCGTGATAAATTAAGATTGACTAAATTGTGCTTGGTTTTATTCAATTCTGTATTTTGTATTGTATTATTTTGTTGTTGTGCATTTATTCTAATAATTTTAAATTTTGTTTTTTTTATCAAACGTTCATTTACGTACCTTTTCTTTTGTTTTGGTTAATTTTTGTTGATTACTATACTTTATTTTTGTTTCATTATTTTTTTTTGTGTTCAAATAAATGTTAAATTGTTAAATGTAAAGAGCTTTTAATTCCGTCGGCCTCCGCGTGTGTAACTTTATTAATTTATTACAGATTTTAGTGTGATACACTCTAACAAGGTAAGTCCGTTGAGGGTGTATCCTTCAGGAGCGGACTTGTGGTTGGCAAGGGCCAGAAGTCCATTAAGCTTTACTCCTTCCGGGCGCCCTTTGATTTCGACATTGTTACTTTTCGATTTTGTGTTTTTCGTCAAGTTATCCAAATCAATCACGAAACTTTTAAATATAACCCACCTCGTCTCCACTGAGCAGCGGCACAACATCGTTTATGTTACCTCATTTCAGGCAGTGACTTTGTTTTAACTTTGGCATGTAACAGTATAAACATAAATTAATTTCATAAAAATAAATTAAAACTAAATTTGTTAACTAAAAATAGTAATACAGGTGTAATTTTAAAAGCTTATTAATTATCTAATTGTTTTAACTGTTTTCTTTATCTAAAAACTATTATTTGTTGTCGCATTACAACAATAACTATAATAACCAATTTTCAAATCAATTTATCATTCTTAAATTGTTTATAAAATTGCTGTGTACTAACATCCAATATACTAATTTTTGTATATATACATATACATTGATGATTTTATGTGTATTTTAAAATAGCTGGCTGCATAATTTTATAGTTTCAAAAAATACTAATTGTAAGTTAAATTAGCGTATACATTTTAAGCATGACTACCTGATGTTGATTTATTACACGTCAGTTTAATATATTGGTTTTTTTATAATAGTTTGTGTATATTGTATACAGCTGTTAATTTGTAGATAATACTTAACTAACTATAAATTATTATTTAGCTTAATGCTAAGAAGATCTAACTATTTGATTTACTTTGATACGAAGATGAAACATTCTATGTATCGTCAACGAACTAGAACATCTGATTAACACTAAAATATTCAACATCTCCTTTGATAATAATGCGAGAAGCCGAAGATAGATTCGTATTACTAATCAATCTTAGTAATTGACTTTATTTGTACAAAACGTATCAATAATGTAAATTTGTGATTAAATGATAAAATACGTATCACAAGCTATATAATTTCTAGTTTGTGATTGTATAACCGCTGCTTTTTGTTAGTTACCTACCATATTTTAAATGTGCTTTAAATCTAACCTAATATGTTTTTTACAATAACAATTTTTTTTATAAAAATTAACTTATAAATGAAATAGTTTGTTTTACTTTGTAATTAAGTTTTTGCTATAAAGATTCATCTCATATTTAACAATCCTTAAGGATTTGTACGGAAAATTAAAAAAAAACTAAATAATTTTAGTAACATACAAATTCCTAAATTCAAAAAATTAAAGTTATCAAAAACGCGTATACAAGGTGTATATATAATATATAAAATACTTAAAAACAGTAGGATAAACCAAAATAAACAAAAAGGTCTTAACAAATATGGATTCGCAAACTAACGGTTTCGTAAGTGTATTTCAAATTTAAAATATAAACTTTTATTATAATTTTACGCAAAATAAGTTCAAAACAAAAATTAAAATATATCAAATAAGGGGGTCAAGGTCGTAGACCTGGGACACTTGATGCGTAATACAAGGGTGTGCAGCCAACGGCGACACCCGTTTTAGCCTCTCAATGTCCAAGACCGTTCGCCCGTAACTTCGGCTACATCCTGCAAGAGGTGACCCTGCTTTTGCAAAAGGCGATGGATCTAGGGGAGTAAACCCTGAATCAAAAATCCGCAACTCAAGGTGTTTGCCGTGACGAGGGGTTCCCACAGCAGTGGGCGGCTTAGCGTTATGAGTCACGAACGGCTTCTCACCGGCATTCTGTTATCTCCGTGGGCTGGCGGCAGCCAAAAAACGCAATTATATGCATAATGTCTTCTGAAGAATTACCGAGTGTGATGGAGTCTGGACAGGACTCCTTTCGGATCCCGCATAATCTGCCCAAGGATGGTGCGAGTAGTGGCACTCCCCATTTTTTTGGAGCCACACGACCATGCCTGAGAAAGGACGAGGATCCCACCTCCAGAAAAAAGGTTAAATCCACTGTGTGGAAGAAAACAACGGACAGTGAGAAGGAGGATTATTTTCCCCGGTTCCTGCTTGTTGAAAGGTTAGAAGGTAATTTTGAAAAGGTTAGTCCCTTTTTAATTGCCAAGCAATTGTATGGACTTATTGGTGAAATGAAAAATGTTGAAAAAGTGTCAAATGGATTACTAGTAGAGTGCTCATCAAGGAAACAATCAAACCTGTTGTTGAGAATTGAAAAAATGGAAGACATAAACGTTAAAGTGTCAGAGCATAAAACACTAAATCTTTGTAAAGGGGTAGTTTATTGCGTAGATTTTTTAAATAACATATTACAAGAAATTCAAGAAGGCTTGACACACGAAAATGTAGTAGAAGTTCGAAGAATTCAAGCAAGAATAAACGGACAAGTTACAGATACTCCTAACCACATTTTAACTTTCAAAAGAGATAAATTACCAGTCACTATTAAAGGTGGTCTGTACGCTTTAAGGGTAAGACTTTACATTCCTCCACCTTTGCGGTGTTTTAGATGCCAAGTTTTTGGTCACACCTCTACAAGGTGCGAAAAATTACAAGTATGCGTTTGTGGTAAGCCTTTGCATGAAGGAAAAGCATGTGATCTACCACTAAAATGCGTCAATTGTGAGAGTGAACATTCCGCACGATCCAAAGAATGTCCGGAGTTCAAAAAAGAAATGAGGATACAGGAAATTAAAACCATAAACAAAATATCTTACTACAAAGCTAAAAACCTCCTAAAAACATCACCAGTCACAAGTACAAAGAGTTACTCGCAAGCGGTTGCCGAAAATCAACCCGCACCAAACGTAACTCAAATCGTGCAAGAAACTTTAAAAGTTGTTATACCAGAAATATCAAAAATTATTCATAACGAGCTAAACAAAAAATTTCCTAATGTAACAACAGTAGAAAAATGGTAAGACCCAGCGCCTAAACCACAACAATATCAAGATAA
The DNA here is from genome assembly GCA_035610365.1 of Aquatica leii. Lineage (NCBI taxonomy): Eukaryota > Metazoa > Arthropoda > Insecta > Coleoptera > Lampyridae > Aquatica > Aquatica leii. The sequence goes on from CM069439.1 coordinate 33,884,458, forward strand.
TGCACAAGCGTTGTCAACGTCTACGGCGGAAACTCAGGAGAAAAGAAAAAGAAGCGAAAGGCCCTCTATTAGATCATCCGATGTAGGAGACGAAGATGAATTAGATATGTTAGCGCTGTGAGGAAAAAAAAGGATGGCCGAAAGGAAAAACCTCGAGGCTCTCAGAATAAATAACCCTCGTTACATTTATATCAGTAATCATTTTTACAAATTTTACGTATATAAACGCTAGTCGATCTTATACACACACTGTCGGTAGTATCTATACATTTTATTTATTTACTGATGTACTCATCTGTGATATAAATGTTTGTTTGTTTTATACGTATAGAGTATGTCTTTTTTACAACTTCTATTTATTTATTTATTTATTTCTATGACTGTGATACATATGTTTCTCCGTGTGTCCTGAGTATACACATAACTCATGTGTCTATTTATACTTCGGTAATCCACAAGCATCTCGTGTATTTATTTGCGTATATATTTGTATGCGTATCTGTGATATGTACATATGTGTGTTGGTCTTATATGTATATCGTTTGTCTTTTTTACATAGTTTATTTAGTTATATATCTACCTGATACCTATCTATATATCTGTGATATACATGTTGTTTCGTCTTGCTATTATTTACCAATCTGTGATATAAATGTTTGTTTGTCGTATACGTATAGTGTACGGTTTTTACAGGTTTTATTTATTTATTTATCTATTCTTATAACTGTGATATACATGTTTGTCCGTGTAGTTATTTATGTATATGTTTGCTGCGTAAATACTATACAGTTACCTGTTAATATTTCAAAGTGGAGAATATAATTCAATGGAATTGTAATGGACTAAAACAACATCTTCCGGAATTACAACTATTAATCTCTTACCACGACCCGTTCTGTGTTTGTTTACAAGAAAAGCACTTGAAACCTGACGAACCTTTTACATTAAAGAACTTCAACGTTACAAGGCGAGAAGTCACTCCAAATCTCCGAGTAAGAGGAGGCGTAATCATTCTCACTCAAACACTAGTCCCATGTACTCCAGTTAGCTGTGCAAATATACAAATCTTTGCTCGTTACTATTGGTAACATATATTTACTTCCAGGCTCTAATTGGACACTAAACGAATTGAAGGCAATTGCACAACAATTATCTAAGCCATTTGTAATATGGGAGACTTCAACGCGCACTCGACTATATGGGGATCAAGCGCAACTAACATAAAGGGTCGCATTATAGAAGGCTTATTAGACCAGGAGAACCTAATACTTGTTAATACTGGTAAGAACACACATTTTAGTTCTTTTACAGGAAACCAATCCGCCATAGATATTACGATGTGCACACCTTCACTCGCACCGAAATTACACTGGTCTCCGTTGGATCAGTTGCACTACAGCAATCATTACCCCATCATTATACCTCTTAACATTCCAAAAACTACTCTTTATGAGCAGAAATGGGTAATGCAAAAGGCAGATTGAGCAGGTTTTCAAACGAAAGTTAAAAAGATAGAAATTACGGGCGATGTTGATAAAGAAGAAAAAATCACCAATGCTATCTTAGAAGCAGCAAATAAAAACATCCCAAAATCGAGAGGTATCGTTAACCACAAAATCGTACCGTGGTGGAACCAAAAAATCAAAGATAGTATACGAGCAAAAAAGAAAGCATTTAATCAATTTAAAAAACATTCTATCGAAAACAACTTAATTGAATTTAAAAGAAAACGCGCGTATTCGCGTAATATTATTTTCCAGAGTAAAAAACTTTGTTGGCAAAACTACGTTTTGTCTATACACATAAATAGTTCGTCCGACGAAGCATGGAAAAAAATAAAAGCTATTTCAGGAAGATATAAACAAAATCCATTAACCCACATTAAAATAAATGACGAGGTTTACCATACTTTAATAGAAATAGCAGAGAAAATCGCGGATACATTCGAAAATGCCAGCAGTAACGTGAATTATGAGGAAATTTTTTTTTATACGAAAACCCAGCAAGAGCAAGCTAGTATAGATTTTCCCACCGCAGACAAATACAAATACAACAAAAATTTTACATTTAAAGAATTGAAAGAGGCTTTTAAAAATACCAAAGAATCAGCTCCTGGACAAGACCAAATAACTTATTCGATGATAAAGCATCTGCCTAATTATATTACTCATCAACTCTTAAAAATCTATAATAACATCTGGACCAATGGAACATATTCGAAATCGTGGAAAATCGCCATAATAATCCCAATCTTAAAACAATAAAAAAACCCTACAGACCCAAACAACTACAGGCCAATATCTCTGACTTTTTGCTTAAGCAAACTTTTAGAAAAAATGATTAATTGTCCCTTAACGTGGGTATTAAACAAATTAAATTTATTTAATAAAAAACAGATGGGAAACCGAAGACGTCACTCAACAACTGATGCCCTCGTGTATGTAGAAAATAATATCATAAACGCTTTTGTTAAAAAGCAGCATTTAATTGCGGTAATTTTTGACATACACAAGGCTCTTGATATGACGTGGAGATACAACATAATACAGAAATTGTACACGTGGAATAACCTTCCACAATTTATCAAAGAGTTTCTTTCCGAACGATTTTTTCAAGTCCAAGTCAAGCAACAACTTTCCTCAGTTCGAAAGTTAGAAAATGGAGTACCGCAAGGGTCAACGTTAAGTGTCACATTATTTCTCATAGCAATGCAAACTCTGACGGAAAAAAGTCTAGTCAACGTTAAATTATATGTTTACGTTGACGATCTAATAATATTTATAAGTGGAACGGAATTGTGGACAATAGAAGTTCAACTTCAAACCGCTATTAACTGTTATTTTGTCGGCTGCGTTCTCCACATGACCCTCCATGTTTAAAAATTAACCAGAGCGAAAGCAAAGTTGGGATATGGTCAAATTTCTAGGAATTACACTAGACAAGCATTTGTATTGGAATGAACACATAAAAAACCTTGAAACGTCATTAAAAAAGTGCTAAATTTATTAAAATGTATATCAAACATAAACAGGGGTGCAGATAAAGCAACTTTATTAAATATTTTTAGAGCCCTTATAATAAGTAAAATTGATTATGGATGTGTTGCTTATGGATCGGCAAGAAAGAGTTTATTAAATAAACTAAATAGGATCTACAATACGGGACTCAGATTAGTAACTGGTGCTTTCCGAACTAGTCCAGCCGCATCATTATCTTGTGTTGTTGGTCTACTACCTCTTGAGCATAGACGCAATCTACAACTATCAAAGTACGCCATAAAAATAGTAAATAATAGAAAACATCTAAACTATGATCATCTAGAAAACAACAGCCAAGACATCAAAATTTATGAAAATAAGCCGACATACTATATAAAGCCCATCAATATACGAGCACATAAACTAGCCCTAGAATTAAACTTAAAATTAACGCCCATATCAATATGCCGTTACCGAGTTGAACCACATTGGGTCAATAATAAGATAGAGATCCAAAAGTTAAACCTCATAATAAAAGAAATAACTGCAAACGTGTTTAACATATGGCAAAGAGAACGGGCTAGCGCAATAACTCAACTGCGAGAAATAAAGCCTTTTGTCTTACCATGGAATCCTGTAACAATGGATAGACGGCAAGAAGTGAAAATTACGCGTCTTAGAATAGGACACACCAAGTTAACATCGGGGTGGAGATTAAAAGTGCGAGCAGAACCGTGGTGTGATGTATGTAAGGTAAAATTAAATGTAAGGCACGTACTAATAGAATGCAGTAAATATAAATCAACTAGGGAAAAAATTAATTGAGATAAAGAACTGGCAAATGTCCTAGATGATAAGCCAGAAAATCGAAAAAAAATATTCGACTTTTTACAGGAGACTGACTTATTGAATAAAATATAAACAAACCCACCAGCTAATGACCTTAGTCGTCGATGCCGGTAAAACAATAAAAAAAAAAACAAAACTAAACAAATAACTTAAATTACAAAATTAATGTACACTGTATTTGAACAAAACTTTACAATAAACCAAATTAAATTAAATAATTTAAACTAAAGAAAAGCGCACGATAACAACCAATCTAATAATCACTGGTCTGCAAAAAAATATTTTTTATCGAGCCCTGACACTATTCCGGGTGATTCCTATGTAAAATGACGCCCTGAATCCAAATAAATTCCGTTTTCTTCCACCACCCACCATTTTCGAGGGAGCCCCAAATCTCTAATTTTACCACTTTTCGATAAATTAATTATAATTTATTTATCGAACGATAATAATAATTATAATAATTATTATAATAATAAATATATGGACATGAATTTAATTTAAATGGGAAAAAGAACTATTTTAGCTATAAATAGTAATAAACAAAAAGATATTCATCGTTACTTGGTGCTTGCTTTCCTTTTATACTTTGAGGTACAGCTCTCTCGTTTCAAAAACCAGCAGTACTCCACCAACATGCTTGCATTCCACTTCCCTGAAAATCTCTTCTCCAGCTTAGCGATGTCTTGATGGAACTGTTCCTCGTGTTCATCCGAGACTGCTTCTAAATTTTCTAGAAAAAGTCCAGATGCGAGTAAAGGAAGTGAACTTTAAGAGACATGCTACATCCTATGTCCGTGTACAATAAAAGCAGTTCCTCGACGTGAGCGACATAATCTTCACTTTTGTGGTTACCCAGAAAGTTCTTACAAACGTTTTGAAATGCAAGCCAAGCTCGTTTTTCTTTTCGATTTAGGTGTTCAATAAACGTCGAATATTGGAAGAGTTGTCTAATCTGGGGACCAACAAAAACGCCTTCTTTGATTTTAGCTTCGCTAAGACGAGGAAATTTAGTTTTCAAAAATTGAAATGCGCCACCTGTCTTGTCCACTGCTTTCACAAACTGCTTGATCAATCCAAGTTTGATGTGTAAAGGTGGTATGTAAATATTTTCCTTCGGAACCAAAGGATTGTGGGCGACATTTTTCTGACCAGGAATAAGATTTTCTCGTAGAGGCCAGTCCCGTACGATGTAATGTTTATCTCGGGCTCGGCTATCCCATTCACAAAGGAAGCAGCAATATTTTGTGAATCCTGATTGCAGGTCCGTGAGTAGAGCAACAACTTTTAAGTCAGCGCAAACTTTCCGCTTATAATCATGATAACTAATTTTATCAAAGATTCTGAAAATGTTTTCGTACGTTTCCTTCATATCAACAGAGTATGCAACTGGAACTGGTGGGAAGTCATTCCCATTTGCCAACAGGACAACTTTTAAGCTTGTTTTTGATGAGTCTATAAACAGTCTCCATTTGTCTGGGTCACATGGCATCTGTAGCTCTGTCATCAATAAATTTGCATTAGGGCAGAACACTAAACCTTTATCTTCTGAGAAAAGACATTTCAGGGTTGCTTGTCTGGTCCTGTAAGAAGATACGTTTACTCCCTTTTCTAAGAGATTCCACTGTTGAAGTCGCAATCCTAGAAGCTGAGATTTAGTCTTGGGTAACTGCAAATCCCTGACAAGATCATTTAATTCCGATTGAGTGAGGAGGTGAGGTTGCCGAGAAACTAAATCTGCGGAATACTCTTCATCATCATTGAACGTATCATTCGAAGCCCCAGGTTGTGGCTCAGAGTCTTTTAAATCAATTTCCGGCTCTAGAATATAAGTGTTTGGGGGCTCTGGGATTGGCAAAGTATCGTTATGAGGAACAGGTCTTAGAGCTAACGGAATATTGGGATACTGAATTGTATGCTTACTTTTGCTCAAAAACCCGACGGTGGAAGTCATACAAAAGTAACAATCTGTAAGATGACAGCGAGGTTAACGCCAAACCATGGGCACAGCAAATGGCATTCATTTACGGGTACATTTGAGCCATTTGGTCAAACTACTGTAACAAGTCGTACAGCAAACTGATGGAGCCCAAGTCTTGTCCTGGTCGCCAACTTGACAATCAAAGTACAATTTATAAGCGGAGAAAGGGGTTTTCGTTGCGCTTTTAAAGTTAATTCCCGGCAGACACAGCAGAAGCTATCGGGATGATTTTTACACTCGCGTGGCATAATTAAACAGTAATTCAACGCCCGACATTAACCATAAATCACACTTAATCACTTGAAAAAATTCGGAGTAAAAGTAGTTTTACTGTTTTACACAAATGAACAAAAATGAACACAAAATCCAGCACGTTTAAAACGTCGACAAGTTAACTCTGCAACAGCTATAGATGTACTGATCGAAGCAGTTAAGCAAACAATGTAATATACTATAGTGAGAAGAGTAATGCAAGTTCAAGCCTGTCGAAAATTCCTGTTCAAACCTGCATGTGGTATTGAGACCGCCAGCGTCGTGCAGTGAATCTTCCTAACTGTTTATTGATATTTTTTTACTGTTCTATATATTTGTATTTTATTGTTGTTTCTATATACATTTTATAGCAAAACTTTTGCCATATGCTTTGGTATAAATTTTATTACCTGCTTTGGGATGTTTAACGGCTATAAGTTAAAATTCTAAAAAAAAAATGCAAAAAATAAAATAAAAATGGGGTCCACTTAAATTAGGTAGGTAATGGGTAAGAACGGAGCTCATTTTTGGATTCAGAAGGTCATTTTACATAAGAATCGCCAAGAATGGTATCAGGGCTGATTTTCATGCAGACCAGTGATAATCAAAGTATTTCGGAATAGAAATTTAATAGCTTACAATAAAATTGCAAAAACCTTTAGCTGTGTCAGCAAAAATAACATATAGTTATGTAGGTCTAAATATAAACAAACAAAAAATTTATATAGCTAATAACTAAATTAATTAATTTTGTAGTCTATTTAGTGCTACTGACACCTTGCTTATTTCCTACTAATATGTATCAATTTCTTCAAAATCCTACTTGGTATAGTAAGACGTAAAATCTTAAAATGAAACGCAATTGAAAGTAATAATAAATCAAACAAATGACTTTATAACCAAAAAGCGTGTTTTCAGGCCAAAATCTGACTCAAACAAAAATATATACTAAGTATCTAACAACGAGTTTAAAATAAACATTAAATGATTGCCCTAAATACTGTTACGAATAAAATATTAAATCACTATACAATCGTATCAAAAAAAGAAAAAAATTGAAAGATTTGTAATTAAAATGTGGATGATCAATATGCTTTCCAAATTATAAAAAAATACTAATTAAATCTTTGCAATTGTTTGATTAAAATACTTTTAAAAAAGCGATGAAGCCAATTAACATAGAGGTGACGACTACTTAAAACATAAATTTAAAAACTAAAATAATTATGAATATACTTTTTATTTCTCAAAAAGTAATAGTAGAAAATATTAAAAAATCGGGAAGATAAAAATCAACTTTATAGTTAGCAAATATTTAGTTAAAAAATTGACTAGAATTAATCATTTATAAATAAAAATGCAATATTTGCAATACAAAAAGAAAGCAAAACAAAAAAAACCAAACAGCAACAAACAATAAAACAAACATTGCTAAAAACATAGTTAAATAACTGCTCCTATACTAATTTTTGATTAGCTAATGACTTCAGCAGTTAACACTAAAAAAATTATTATTTCTTTATAATTTAAAAGTCGTTCAAATAAGATTACATAAAACAAATAATTTTTTTATAGATATGAATTATCAATGCATACATACATTAAACTAAATGTATTACCTAATTTATATTTTCTCCCAGAACACCGGCACAACATACTTTTTCAGGTACTGGGACTAGTATATGTAGTATATACTAAAAAAACGTTTAATTTTGTTATCTTTTTTACAATAATACAATTTCTAGTTAATCTATAATAATTACTATTACTAATTATACTTTTATTTAATACGTAGACTTCCATTATTAATAGTTTACTTTTTTGTTCGTTAGATTATAAACCTTAACAGAAATAACTTTCAGAATTAAAGTAAAAAGAACTTGTAGCTTTCAATGCAGAAAAGTTTCTGACAAGAAAGAATAGTTGGAAACCAATAAAAACAAACTTAAGACACAAATTAGGAAACCAAGTGAAAACTTGAACGTGAAAACAAGACTAGCAAAAGAAAATAAAAATAAAATACAGACTATACAATAAATATCTCTCGTATGTGGTTAATCTCAATGTGACTGCTTCTAAATTTGTGTTATATGTAAATTTAAATTACGATTACACCTCGTTAAACGTTAAAGATTCTTTGTATTTTAAATATGTTTAAGTTATAAAAGCATTTTTAACAATTAATAAATTGCCCTGTCATTAAAAAAATAATGATTTGGTTTGATTCAAGTAAACCGTATTAATTAAAATTGAGAGGTTAAAAAACACTGATTTTACATTTTTGTTAATAATTCATTATTGTGCCACGTTCCATTTTTTTTAAAACAAATTAATAAAATTGACATAAATAGGTATACTTCTAATGTGTAAAATGTATACATTCTAAAACTCTAATACGGTAAGACAAATCACGTTTATATGTACGTTAATAGTACTTACTATGTTCAACCAGTTACAGTTTCAAAGTAATTTACATACAACATATTACAAAATTAGAAGAAAGCATAATTTAGGGATTAGAATCTAAATATGCAAAAGTAACTCACCTAATTCCGGTCCACAAACTCTGGGAATAATTTCTAGAATGGTTGAGCAAGAAGGGTCCTCGAAGCAAAGCTGCCGAGCAAGCAGGCAGTTGAGAATGGCAATCGCGGTTTTTAAATTGGGTCCTAAAAATTAATTTAAAATATAGTAACGTGTTAAAAAAATGTAATTAAAACATGATAAATTTATAATGATTTCTATTGAGTTCATATAATAAAGGTATAATAAGAAGTTATTAATAGTTGCTACATAGCTTTAAAATAGGTACATCTAGTATATATAAAGTGTAATCACTACATAAAGAAACGTTTAAAATTGCAAACGAACCTACCAACGTACCGAAACTTTGTATATACTATGACTTACAAATTAAGTACAAACACACTTCATACCAAAAATATGTAAATTTAAATGTTTCAAATACAGAATATTAATTTTTAAGTAAAATCAAAATTAAAAAATCTTATTATTACAAATGTATAATTGCTTTGTGGTTTTTAATACTACAAAAAATTAAATAAACCGAATAATACGAATAAAAAGAATTTTTAAATACTATATTTGAGATCGAATATTTTCTCCACGAATATTCAAATAAGATTAAAGAAATAATATTTTTGCCATGGTTAGTTACACTATAAAAAATACCCTATTCCTACGTAAATATTATTTTGTTGCTAAACCTACTAATAAATAAATATTTAAACAAATTTTAATTAACAAACAAATAAACCATTATCGACAACAATAAACAATAATTTAAAAATATAAATACAATTTTTAAAAATATTTTGCTTGAAATTACCGTATCGTAATTTTCCAAATAAATGTTGTTAGGATTTTTCATCAATAAATATCAAAGCGCAAAACAATTTTTATATTTTTTTATCTAAAAAATTGTTGAATAAATAATTGTTACGTAGATTTTAATAATGAATTAACATGTTTGTTTAAGTTTTTTTTTTGCAAAAATAGAATTTTTAATTTTGAATATAAATAAAGAGTACGTAGATATTTTTTGTAAATGTTTTAAAATTTGTAATATTCAATTAATATTGTTTATATGGCAAACAAGTAATTTACTTTTTGATTAATTAATTTATCAAATTTAATATTTAGGAAACACTACATATTTTAAATTTTTTTTTATAGTATTTATATAAACAAAATTGAACTATTATTAAATACTAGTTAAGTACAAAAACTAATATTTACTAAATATTTTGTATCTATACAAATAAATAAAATTGTTTGTAATGTCAAAATAACAGCTTTTTACTACATGCATATGTAAGTATGTATATATAACAATTTTTAAATTTTTTGTCTTTCTGTTCCGGCTATTCTCTGAAACGGCTGGACCAATTTTGACGGGACTTTTACCTGATGCTATAAAGAATAACTTAAGCTACTTTTTTTAGAAAAAGAATTCGGCGCATAAATATTAGAACCCATAAAATTATGAACAAAATCCGATTCAAATAGAGAAGTAAATATCTATACAAATAAATAAAGTTCAAGTCGGTTTGTAATGTCAAAATAACAGCTTTTTACTAAATACATATGAAAAACAATTTTTAAAATTTTCTGTCTGTTTGTTCAGGCTAATCTCAGAAACGGCTATACCGATTTTGACGATATATTCACTGGTAGATAGCTGATGTTATAAGGAGTAACTTTAGCTATTTTTGTTTTTTTTAGATTAGAGTTTTGCGCAAAAAAATAAAAACAATATTATTTTTATAAACAAAATAAAATACGCTTTGGTGTAAGCGGGTGGCAAAAAAAGCAAGGAGCAATATGTGTTCGTACAAGATAGGTAGATACGCACCCTACGTAGAAAGTAAAGAAAGCGAGATGTTTAAAAACTATATACTATCGTAAACATGTCAACAGATAGCGCTGTTAGGCAAATACAAGATTGCTTAAACTGTGTATATAAGCTTTGTCGACCGCGCGCATACAGCACCTTTAACACAAGAGTCCAGTGGCAAGAATTTATTTTCTTCTGTAAGTAGATACGGAAAAAATGGGAAAAGTGTAAATTCTACGCGTGTAAAGCAGCGAGGTAAAACTACTGTTTTATAAGACTAGAAGATAAAATTATGGCTGAGTTTCAAAAGCGGCACATGATTATTAACGATAAAAGAAACAAAGAAAAACAAAATCAACTTAGTCAAACAGTCAATTATATGTATATGATTTATGTTATAATCAATCAAAATTAAACTAATATGCTTTACAACGGTTAGGCAAATTATCTGCTGCTGAAACTTCTATCCAGACTGACGTAGTCTATGCAAGTAGATCTGCGGGCACAGTTAGCCTACCATAAGTGTTCTACAAAAGTTTTGGCTACCTCAGAGACATCATCTCACATGGTACGACCCAAATTTTGCATATACTATATCACTTAGAAATTAGGTACAAAACACACTTCATACCAAAATGTTAAATACAAAAAATATGAACTTTTAAAAATAATCAAAATTTGAAAAACTGGTGTGGTCAACACACGACTTTTCTACAAGGAATGATGAAGGAATATCTACATATTTTTTAAGGTTATGTTGTCATAAAACCATTTTGAAGTGATATGTACACGTTCGAAAAATCTGTAAAAATAATTCAAATAATTTACATACGTAGAAAATTTGTAATAAAAAATTTATTCCGAATAAAGAACGTATAAAATACATTTAATAAAAGCAAAATAATATAACCACGGCAGCAATCGGAGACACAGACCTCTGGGTGTGAGCTTGAATGAAAATAAATACAAAGATGTGAATTCCTTTAATTTACTAACTATAACATAATACACTATTTACATTAAAGAAAAATGAACATTATTTGAATCTAAACAATATTTAGAATAAAACAGTATTTGAATAAAACAAAATATGGATTAAAACAATATTTGGGCACCAATCACCTTTAAATCGGTGATGAATAAAAAGCATCAACTCTTATACTTAATTATTAATTGATATTAAATGCAAATGTCGTAAACGTTTGATTTGTTATCGAGTATGTTTCCCGAAAAGTTTTAATAACACAATTTAATTACTTGAATGTAAAATGTAGTAACTTAATTCCAGTTGACTCACCACAATTAATATGACATCGGATATCTTCTATTTTTAGCACATCTTGGTTGACGTGATAAAATTCTTCAACAGGAATAAAACCAGTGTATAATAAACTTCAATAACTGATAATCCATTAATTAAACGACAAAACGAAAATAAAAGATCCAGTAAAAACGAAATACCAGAAAATAAAAAGACCCTAAATATAAGTAATTAGAATGGTTTTTTAAATGACATGCTGTACTCACGCTACATTTAGCAACGGCCTTGATACAATTCCTTTGTCTAACTATTGCGTAACATTTTGAAATCACTAAAAATGTTGAATTCGATAGAAAAATTATATCAAAATAAAGGTAAACTCACCAACAATTAGATAGAATGAATAAAAATTAAATTACATGAGTTTTTACGCCATAATCAAGAAAATTTGTCTTCCTTTCACCACTCAGGTAAACTACGCAAGATTGTTCAAACGGAAGTGCAAGCTTAAGCTATAACTCAAGTCGACTACGCAGTCGCTTCCGAAATACGACGCGACGTTGCCAAACTGAATAAATTTACGTGCAATATTATTTGCAAAAATAAACGAATGTAAAATTGAATTTTAATGTAATGAACTCTAACGAGACGTTACAAATTATATAAGAAAAACTGTTAAAAATGGCAGATACACTTCTTTCCGGTTTCTTTATCAAACCCATCTTTTGATAGATCCGAGAGAATATGAAAAGCCAGCTCCATACCAAACTACAAGTAATTAGGACTTTTGGTTCGAGAGTTATCGTGGGTACATCCAAAGATAATTTAAATAAGATGCAGCACTCCGTATATAAACAAGTCAGAAAAATTTAAAGAAAAATTGTTATATTTTAACGTATCTTGCATTCCTTTTAAGATATGGAATCTTTTTCTAAAAAAAAATACTCGTCGTAGGCAGGATTCGAACCTAGCATCATATATGAAATTCACTTTCAGTTATAAATCAAATATCTAATAAACTGCTAATGCTAGAAAAAAAATTGAATTGATTTAACTATAAGAAATAATAAATAATAGTACGAAATTATCTAAAAAAAACTTTCGCGGTTGTTATGTTTATGATTATAATCGACTTTCGGCTTAGACCGCGTCGTAGTTAAACACCCAGACTTAGACTTGGTTCTAGTCTCTCCTTGAGAGCTAAAACAAGAAGTAGAATTTGGCTTTTGCCGTATTGTCGTTCGTGAACCCAAACAAACTGACGTTTCGCAAGACATTGCACCTTGCATCTTTAGAGTGGTAAATGTCACTGAGCAAAAAAGTGTAACGATATTTCTAGCAATAGTGATTATCATGATTAACGGGCTTTATCTTTCCGTTACCACTTGATTGACTTCGTTATTACTTGGAGTAAGTGTTTGTGTCTTAGAGGATATAATACTGGTAGCCAAGATTTGCTGATTCTTAAACCGTGTTCTCGGATCAAATTACATGGATGTTTTTGTATTTTCACAGCTTGGCGGATTAGTCTGGGAAAGTAGAAAGGAGTTCTAGCCAACACTTTAGGTTGGTCAAAATTCAACGTGTGTCCTTGGTTCCACACGTGTTCTGCCACTGCTGATTTAATAACTCTGCGGTGTTTGCAGTCAGCCATGTGTTCTTTTACTCTAACTTTAATAGAGCGTCCCGTCTGTCTTATATAACTTGATCCACAGGAAGAAGGAATCTTGACACTGAAAGCCCCGGTGAATTATTTCAAATGCTTTCATCATCTCGGTTTCGCTAGGTTTATTAATCATATCATCCTCTTCGTCTTCTTCTTCATGGTCACCCAAATTTTGTTTATTTTCTTTAGAAACGCAATTTAAACTTTCGTTGTCGTCCGCGTATTCGGTAATTACTACATCTTCATCAACGCTTAAAAAGTCATCAGGTTCAACTTGATCACAAACGTTGCCCAAAATTTTAAGGCGATCCCACATTTTTTTAGCTCGTTTAATTGCATGTCATCTTCCTCATCCCAACTTGACAAATTTGGAGTAAAACCAGGTTTACTAAAACAGTTTTTGATTGTCTCTTGTGTCACTTAAAATCGCAATACTTTCAATAACTCTGATATGCAATTACGAAGATTAATGATTTTGTCTGTGGTTTTATTTTCCTCTACAGCTAAAATAATTTTCTTCAAAATTCTTTTACGGTAATGAAATTTTAAATTTTTTATAATTCCTTGGTCCATCGGTTGCAATTTCGACGTCATCTTTGGCGGAAAAAAGATCAACTCCACATTTTTTAATTTTGACTTCATAGAATCAGGGTGGGCTAGACAGTTATCCACAATTAACGCCACTTTACGTTTTTCTCTGCTCATTTGTTTTTCAAATTTTAGTAGCCACTCTTCAAAAATTTTATTGGTCATCCACGCCTTTTTATTAAAATCGTAATCAACATCCAACGATTTTACTCCTTTAAAACATCGAGGGTTTTTACTTTTACCTATTACAAGAAGCTTCATTTTTCGGTACCCGTCATATTCGCTCCAATGATGACCGTAATTCGTTCGTTACTGTTTTTACCACCGAAACATTTATCATTTTTAAAAGCCAATGTTCTGTTCGGTACACACTTAAAAAATAAACCAGTTTCATCGGCGTTGAAAATGTCTTTGGGATCAAATTTATTCAAAACTTTTTTTAACGTCGATTCTGCGCATTTTTCGTTACTTACAGTAGCACTTTCATCGCTAATAACTTTTTCGACAATTTTATGTCGTTGCTTAAACTTGTCCAACCATCCATTACTCGCTTGAAAATCTACGTGGCCCAGAGCTTGTGCGTAAAACAACGCTTTCTCTTTTATTAAGGGTCCAGAAATAGGAACATTTTTATCACGAACCACCTGTATCCATTTTAAAATTGCCTCGTCCAAGTCTTCATATGTACACAACTTAATTCTTTTCCTTCCGTAGTCAATTTCCTGGCCCTGTTTTAGCACTTTTTCACGATTTTTCACAATAGTCGACACAGTGTTGGCAGCGATTCTAAATTTTACAGCAACGTCTTTCTGTTTAACACCATTTTTTACATCTTACAGCACTTTCAATTTCTCCTCAAAACTCAAACACTTTCGTTTTGTCATTTTTAACCAACTTTACACTTAAACAACTTGAAACGAAAAAATTGCAAATGAAACGTGTTCAATAACATGACAATGCATTTCAAAACTTGAAGGAAATCTTATAATCCTTTAAACAATTCATGCATTTATGTCATTTACAAATGTACAGAATTTTTAGTACCATTAGTAATAACCTTTCTGTATTGTAAATTAAGAAGTCTAATAATCCGCTTATCCGTTTAACAATGCGGTATTGTAAAGGTAAAGTAAATTGTACGTGGTAGTTAGAGTTGTTTTTACACGCATTTTAACCCGAAGGTCAATATCCTAAAAAAACATCACTAAATAGAAAAAATTAAATAGGAGTTCATTGAATGGAGGTCCGACTGTATTTATTTCCCAAATCGGATTCTGGGAATGGGCCTGCGATGTCAATCGCTACTCTTTCCAAAGGGCTTCTTACGCTGTATTTCTTTATAGATATTTTGCGCACTACCACCTGTAGTCTGTTTCTCGTGCCCTCGACACTTTCTAGGGAACGCTTAAGAAGCCCGTCTTCTACTATCAAAAAGTCCCACTGCGCCCAGTACGCTTTGATGTTTCTGCCCAAAGCACTCACTTCTTCCCAGGTTGGTCGTCCGTCGTTTTCTTTCTAGTCCAGGTGTCTTATTTCACAATTTTTTTCTTGTTTGCGACGCAAGTGCTCAGGTTCCCACTTATCATCAACCATAGCAGTTCTCTGAAAGCATTCGAATTTTTCTTCGCTGGACATGGTCTCCTGGACAAAGCATCAGCGTTCCTATGACTGCTTCCGACGCGGTGTTCTGTGTCATAGTCATATTTTTGCAGTCTATTACTAATGTATTTATACTAAAAATATGTACACGTTCATAACTAATCGAACTAATTAAATCTAAGGATATTTATTAAAAACACTTGCACTAATTTATATATAGAACTATCAGACGAAGATAAAGTCCGCGGATAGCTTTAGTTTAACACTTATTGTTTACTTTAAAGTCACGTACAAGGTTATACTCCGTATATTTATCTCGAACACACGCGTTAATCACTTATTTATTTAAACTTGAATAATCTTCTTAACACTGCCGTCTTCGAATTGCTGGAATAACTGACCTATGATTTGTGCCTTATTTACACATTTTGGCCAAACGTTCGAGAATTTTCTATATCTTTCGGTGAACGTTCTCGAAATGTACAAAATCCACGCGAAAATTCTCAAACTTGTGAATAATTTTTCGAACGTTTTAATAATTTATACGTGTCACGTTTTGGTCGCATTTTAAACCGTTTTTTATACCAACCTAATTCATAATTTTATACAGATGAATGATGTACAAACTACTTTTGTAAATATTAGTATAAGTATAAACAAATATAGTTTTTTCATTTATTTTTAGTTTTATAAAAGACAGCAAAGTGAGTGCTTATACCTTTGATATTATGATCATCCTATTACTCTGACACCAAACGGTTTAATGATGTGCTAGATTAAAGAGGACGTTAACTTACTCTGTGGTATACATGTAATTTTAATAATTTTGTTATGTATATTTTATAAACGTTTACTTAACATGTTTATTTATGTAACAGTAAATTTTGAATGCTCTTTAAAGGCACGTTCTGAAATGTGACTAAAAATAAACTTATTTTAGGGTAACTGTAGTAAATAATTTGTAAATTATGAATAATGTAGTTATTTATAAATTTTGTTACATAAAATTACAAAATAGAGTGTAAATTAAAATATGAGAAATTACCTTAAACGCGGAGTTCATTAAAAAAGGAACAACCAAAGAACTTTTATTCTCAAAGCATACGCAAGACTTTGAGATTCAAATTATTTTTACATTTCTTCAAGCAAGCTACAGTTATAAAAGACACAAGGTAAAAGGGCAATTCAGACGTATAATAGTGATGCCTTTTTAAAACGAGTATCGTTCAAATAGTTAAAAAGCAATTCTATTTGATTTGTTGATCAAAAACATTAAACTTTATTTAAGTACTAAGTTAATATAAAAAATAAATATATTGATATGAATGTTCACAAAGAAAAGAAAATTGTTTGTAATCGTACAGATATTACCAACTAAAATATTTTTAAAATTTTGATTATTTAACCAGAAAAGATTTTGAAATTAAATAATTTTTAGTTTTCATAAAGCAACATCTCAATTAATTTTTAGCTATTTAATTTTGTGTATCTTTTACATTTAAATTACTTTATGGTTTATTACAATTATGTTATTGCTATTTAAAATGTTTTTAAAACAATAATTACGCTATTAGATTGATTTTGATCTTACCAAAATGTAAAGTAAACATTTCTTAAATCTTCGGTCATAAGTTTCTCATTAAGATTTAATTTAGTAATTGTCGCGGTTAATGTAATAACATAAAAACATTAGAAAAACCAAGTCAAAAAGAATAAGTTAAAAATATTTTGTAGCAGAATAAAAATTGGGAAAAATAATATACAGGTAATCAAACTTTTAAATTTATATATAATTACTTAAGCGTTGCAATACACGTTCTAAAATAAATCTACAAGGATATCAAATTTAAACATATGTTGACACTTCAGAATCGTTAATAAGCTACAATTGGTTTACTTAAAAATTGTATTCTGTACACTTATATTATTTGTTAAAAGATATATAACAGAACGTATTTTTTTCTGTTTAATAATGCATATTCTGCTAGCTTTATTATCGACAGTTTATCAATAAAATTATTATGCGTAGAAAAACAACTGTTTTTGTAATTTATAATTTAGTAACATAATAAAAACCTTCAAAAGACAAAAAAAAACATTAAGTAAAGACAAAGAAAGTATTTGTATTTCTATATTAATAACGCTTTTATACCACTTATCTCCTAGATCAGTAGTTCTCAAAGTCAATTGAATCACGGACCCCCACCTAAACAACTACAGTCTTCGAGAACCCCCAATCTCCAAAAAAAACGCATGATGCTAATAATTTTCTTAGTTTTTCCCATATCGTTACGTGTAAATATATAGTTTTGTGTTTAATTTAATTTTGAATTTGATGAAACACCATAGATAAAAAATATTCGTTTTGATTTGTTTTTGTATCAGGATTTGAAATTAAAAAAATCGTTACATGTACTCAAATATGTTTATTAACTGTTATTAACATAGTAAGACAAACATAATACATCTTGACAAACATATAAAAATTCATCACTATCAATGGGAGAAATGCATTTGTTTCTTAAACTTTATAATGTCCGAAGCTTTGGGAACAATTCGTACAAAAAAGCACAAGTTGTTTGAGGGCTTTGTTTGCTAAATCTGTGAATTCCGACTGGGCAAGAAACCAAAAATGACATCTTCTTTGAAGATTACTTCCCAAGCCATACTGCAAGACAAATCTACCAGTTGATCTTGTTCATTTTCAGAGAGGTTAGTAAGACTGGCAACATCTTGTTGTTTGAAAAAGTGTCTCATCCAGTCATTGTTTCTATCTGGTGCAGGAAAGTAGTTCCTTAAAGTATTCGCTAAGTCTGTCATATGTTCGATAATCATGTCTTAAACCTCAACAGGTAGATTTTCTTCAGATTTGGTTAGAAATTGTTGTAACACAGGCAATGATGTGTAAGACTTTCTTTCAACTCGATTTGCCCACAGCTTTAGTTTTTCAATCATTGCTCCAATTTTGTCTTCTACTACGAATATGTTAGTATCAGGTCCTTGCAGCTTCAAGTTCAAAACATTTAAATGTGTAAATAAATCTGCCAAGTACGCAATTTTGCAGAGCCACGAAAAGTCATGAAGTTTTTCTCTTAAGATAATGTTCGTGTTCACTTCATATTTCCTGACATAGCTTGGCAATAATGCGAGAGTTCAAGGGTCGAGACTTAATGTAGTTGACAATTTTGACGAGTTCGTCAAATACAGTTTTAAGCTCAGTTGACATTTTCTTCACTGCCAGAGCCTCTCTATGTATTGAACAGTGTGTCCACTTGACGTTTGGCGCTACTTGCATCACCCGAGCCATCAATCCAGTTTTATGACCTGCCATCGCTCTAGTTCCATCAGAGCTTCAAATACATCATTTGCATTGTTATGTATTACTCCTTTGCAAAGTAACAGATCTTCAATGATATATTTTTCGTGTTCGTAACGGACAAAAGCTATCAAGTGAGATTTATCAGTGAAATCTGTACTCTCGTCTAGTTGTAATGCGAAAATTTCCGTAGATTTCAAACGTGAAATTAATTGGGAGTGCACATTTTCAGACATATCGCTGACTATTTTCTTAACTGTGTCGTTTGATAATGAAATCAAACTTGCTTCTTTGGCCGCAGTTTCACCTAACATTATGCTGCACATAATTTTTCCAGCAGGGATGATAAGCTCCTTTTCTATGTTTTAAGGTTTTCCCGACTTAGCAATCAACAGAGAAACAGCATATGATGCAATGCTTGCCTTTTCATTTGTAGTGTTGCAATTTTTTCAATTTTATTTTTTGACTTTTTCAGTTCATTGCTTTTTATTTTAAAAAATTCTATCGATTTATCAGAAAACTCGGAGTGTTTTGTTTCTAAATGCCTACGCAACTTAGCAGGTTTCATTGCTTCATTGGAAAGTACTTCGTAACACAAAACACACTGCGGTTTTTGTTCAATGTCTGTACCCGCTTGCACAAATCCCAGGTTTAAATATTCATCACAATATTTGCGTTTTTTGGCTTTATTGGCACTAGCTCTAGATTTTGAGCAAGAGGGCTTGTCAAGGTTAGGTGGGACAAGGGCCTGTCTGCCGCCTCCATTAGTTTCAATCGGCACTTCAGTTGCACGTACGGTACCCGTCTTTAACCAACGATCCATAGCTGATTACTAGAGACCTACACTCAATTTTATATTATTAATTTTTATATTGTAAATTTAATATTACGTATATACCAAAAACACTGCACTGTAGCAATTCGCGTGGTGTCTAGTCGCTGTGTGAGTGTGTACTGAGTGAGTCAAGTGGACGTTTTGTTCATTCCTCCCCCTTCCCCTCGACCGTCACTGTAGACGCGCTCTCGGTCTCACGTCAAGGTCACAGCTACACTGTATAAGTGTATACTATACATACATATTACAAATTACATAGTATTATAATTATACTATTATAATAGAATGTATAGATAGATTATAGAAAGTGCTATTAATTTCAAACACAAAGTAACGTTTATTAACAACAGTCTATATTTTTTTTTCTCAGGCCTTAAGCTAGCTCCGCGGACCCCCTGGTATAAGCTCACGGACCCCTGGGGGTCCGCGGACCACACTTTGAGGACCACTGCCCTAGATAATCGAATCAAATTCAGATTTAAAGTAAATTTTGTGCTTGAAATATTAAAGATAGAATTGTCAATAATTTGTAAGTTGTATACTGTAATTAAAAATATTTTTTGTTTAAATTTAATGATTAGAAATTAGCAGATAACCACGTATAATAAACAAGCCCAATTAATGGTTCAGCCAATAAAAAAGAACAACTTAGGACTGAAAGGCTTAAATGTTATATAACTTTTTTTTCTACATTGAAAAATATATGAATGTTTAAAACTGCTTTAATTTTACAAAAATATTATCAAAACTTGCCGTATTTAGCAATTAAAAATAATAATAAATCATTTTACAGGTATACGTAAAAACCTTACATAACTTTTGTGGACGCTTGTTACGTGCAAAAAATGTTATTAAAAAAATTCACAGATATCGCAAATCTTGCAATTATCGGAAGGTGTTGAAAACAAACACAATATTATCTACGTAATATAATGAACCAGGTTTACTACAATTTTCAAAAATAAAAATGCATACATAAATAATTAAAAAAAACACAAATAACATTCTAGGTACATATTAAACGAGAATATGGTCGTATGATAATTTATCAATTGTTTGTATTTAACATTTGTCCATAAAATGGCTGAGAATTATTTCCCGTAACCTCTTCATCGCTGGAAGATGATGAATCAGCAACACCAATGACTTATAGAAAATTTTTTGTCATAACAAATTATGAGCAAGACCATTCATTATCAAGAATTACTGTGCGCTGACAAAACATAGCTTCCAGTGACATATCTAAAGAGAAACCCGATCGCGTTATCTTAAATCCATGCACTCGAACAAACATCATGGCATGTGAATAGGCCGGCGTCACTAATTTTTTCTATTTTTGTAGTTCAATTTGTTTGCTTTTTATCTCTCCAAGAGGAACGGAAATTGTGCTCGGCATTGAATTAGTATTAAAATCTCTAAATCCAAAGAGTCCCGGCTGTTGTTTTCCAATTATAGCTTTAGTTGTAAGTAATAGTTTAGTGCGAAATGATTGCAAACTGGAGGGTACATCTTTTATAAAAATTTTTTCTAGAGAAGCACAAAAATGGGTATTTGGGCTGTGTTGGTAACGCTTAGCAATTCTTTTCCAAGTGTGATGTACGGTAAGAAACACAAAGCAAGCAACAAAATCTTAAAACATCAAACTTTATTTGACACAAAATATTTTCAAGGGAAAAAATCACCTTCGCAAAGCTCAAATAATAATATTGCTCACAAACATGTTATGCGAAGAAAGGTCGAAAAATTGTGATTCGCGTCCATTGACTCATTTTCTGCTGGCTTAGGTACGTTTAAAAGCATTTAGATAAATGTAAAATTTTCTCTAAACAATCAATTTTAGAGCCAAAATGGAACTTTCAGAAATTTAGCAAGACTTTGATTGAATACGCTTGGCTTAAATAAATCATTCAATTATTAAATAAACCATGTATTTATTGCGTGATTCCTGACAATTGCTTCACCACACTCTAACTAGTTTTTAAAAAAAACAACAGAATTAAATGATTACTGGATTTTACCCAAGTTTTATGGCGGTTCACAGTTCTACAGCTTCTAAGATTATGACACGATTCGAGTTACATTGCCACATCCTTTCAGATGTAAAAGTTGCAAAGTGGAGATTTCATCTTTGGGAATGTGCATCCACAGTTTAAAAATTGAATTTTTTCAACAGTTTGTCGCGTTCGCTATTTCTTGTCATATCTAAAGAAAACTTACAGCAGATTGGACTCGCAATAAAAACATTTTGCGACGCGAAATAATCGACATGCTTTTTTATTAAATTCTCTTTTTTTTACCGATTATATAATTTTTTCTCCTATTAATATTAATCAAATGCGCTACTGACTATAAAAAAGCATGAAAGAGATGAACTTTACTTTAACATGAATCCTTTCTCTAGTCTTAACAGATTTATAACGCTAATAATCTTTACAATTGTTTGACTGTTAATACAATTTCGACATTCAAAATTTACTTAAATTTTATTTTACCTAGTTTTGTCCTATGTTGATAACTTCACAGTAAAATCGTTTATGATTTAAACTAGTAATTACTGATAATTTTTATTATAAAACTTTATAAATCAGGTTTGTTAAATTATTTCGTTTACGCATTTTAAAATTTGAACACAAATTATCGGTTTAGTAGAACATGTGTGTTTCGGTCGAATTGTTTTTGGTGACCACCGCGGCTTTTTTTGCGGCTAAGAGTAGCTTTGTCGGTGTCGTAATATTACACCAGCATCGTAACCGCCACAATTTTTGTATTGAAATGATTTGCTTAATAATTTAAAATAACCAAAAAGCTATTACCCTAAAACGGTGCAAGATAGAAGAAAGTTGCACATAAACATTTTTGTAGAGGACAAAATTTACTATAAAAAAGTCGGCGGAAAGGTACAATTACGTTCAATAGTTTAGAAGATACAATTGTGCAAAGTTGCACGAAAATTACATTAAAATTATGTAACTCTTAAACTATTAGACATAATTATACACTCCCGCGAAGTTTTTTGTAGTAAATTTTGTGCTCAATAACTTGTTTATGTGCAATTTTCATCTATATTGTACCGTTTTTGCAGCGTACAAGACGGAAGCTCGCGTGGGTCTAATTCTGCAATTACTATATTCATTTTTCATCACTGCTGAGTGAAATTAAGACTTATTATACTTTTAAAACATAAACCGAATCATAAGGAATATCTTGTTTAATAATAATAAACACTGCATCCGAAAAATACAAAAAATGAAGTGAAATTGGGCACCACCGCAAGTTCCAGATTTGTTTCATCTGAGCGTTACATCGTTTCGTTACACGAGCCTTGAAATCAAGCGCTCTATAAGTGTTTTCAACACTAAAATGCTTAAATTGATGTAACACAAACGATGTTATTTTGTTAGGTGCTCAATGGAGACGGGGTGGGTTAATTAAAAAAATAAAGGTTAGTGAAAACATCAAAAAGTCAACATTTGGTAACAGGCTCCAGACAAAATCAAAACAGCGTAACTTTGTCAACCAAAGAAACACGCCGTGCAGTGTACACACGATTAAAACCTACCTTTCATTAGTGTAAAATTAATAATCAACTCTAAAAACAAAACATAATACACGAACAAGCTAATTGATTAAAAGCTTCGTTACAATTTAATATTCATTACATAAAAACAGAAAAAAGCACAAAACAATTTTTTTAAAACACAAAACAAATTTGTAACTAAACACTAAATACAAAATTTTGTTAAACGTAAATTTAATAATGCCTAACTGAAATTGATATAATAATAAAATTCAAAAAAAAAAATGATGTAAAAGTTTTTTTACCGCAAAATAAAATAAAACCTCCTATGTAGTTAATAAAAAAAATTAACAGCATCGACTTATAAATTAATTTAATTTAGCCGATCGTAACTTGAAATTTTTGCTCAAAATACTGTTTAATTCTCTTTAATCGTAAATCACAAAATATGCATTTCTACAAAACACAAAACGGAATTGTCGCTACATAAAATTGTATCAAGCACAAACTCGTGCTTTTAATCAAAGTTTTTTTTTGCAATTATTAGCTATACAATCGGTACGATTACAATAATAGTTAAATGCGGTACTAGGACAGTGTGTTCGAAGTCGACCAAAATCCCTAAGCGAAGTAGCCGATGTGGTTCAAAAAGTTGGTAAAATAACTGTTGAATCCTCTTCAAAAGCAAAGATAAATTACGTCTGTAAGAAACTAAATTTTTCACTACAATATAACACGGAAACATTTGATTTGTATCTGACCAACGAATAAAACTGTTAATATAACAAAACATAGCTAAAACTTCTAAGCTTAAAAGTTTCATAAATACATTTTACACTAAAACTTGCTTCCCCAAAAAGGACTCTCAGCATTACCACATTTTTATTCGTTGTTTGATTGAAAACTCCTGTTCCAAAACAAATTCTTCTTTATTTAAAATTTTGATTTGTTTTACTAAATTTAAAAACGATGACGTAAAAGTACCAAAGAAACAAAAGAAACTAAGGAAAAATACCATTAAAATCATTACGCACAATACGACCCATAAAAAAAAATTTTTCACTGTTGTCAGCGAAAACAAAATGATAAACTTAATAGCGCTAACATAAACAGAATATACTTATAATAAAGCAATATAGAGTTACAAACCAAATCTTGACGATTGAAACAAAATACTAACGAACGACGAAACTAATCAATTTTAATGCAATCTAAATTTATAACAACAATAACAAACCTAAGTACATTTACTTAACAAGAACTTTAAAATTAAGATACACGTACAAACGTTAAATGACTTTAAAACCCAGATACCAGATCCTTCACGAAAGAATAGTACAAAAATTAAACACGCTGACATAAATGTATTGAATGACATAATTTTTAAGTACATTATTTTGCATTAAAAGTGATTCTAATGTGAGTGTCATTATAAATATTAATTTAAAAAAAAGGTCTTTGTTTATCGTAGCATTTGTAAACAGAGATGCTATCAGTTGGAAGACAAATCTACAAAAACTCAATTTTAAAGTAGGAAAACAATTGTGTAAACGTGTTCAACATTGTAGTCATATCATAACTGAGTACAATAAATACACATGAACAAAGATATTTCATTGTTGCATTTTTAAAGTCAATTTGTAATTAGTGCATTATGGAGAAAACATTTGTCGACAGTTTCGAATGATTTCAACAAGGTTTAGCGCAAGAACAAAAATCTGAAACCAAACAGGAACCGACGATGAAATTGCTACCGGAACAAAGAGTGATAAACCCACTGATATACAATTATTGTGTGAATTTATGGCTTTTATCACTCCGGATAATATAGGAAAGTTTGAACGCCTGCGTTGTGTTTTTAGTACTTTTCAAAACGCAAACTTAGCAAGGAAGATGCAGCTTTTGATTGCAAGAATTCGATTGAAAATAATACTAAAACTAATCTTGGATTTTCCTCAGCCATGATTTCTTTTTTCTCCCTACACTTTCTGTCCCTTATATTCTTGATTTCATAATAACGTGTACCAGCTTATATTTATTGTTTCTCTTAATGTGTCCAAGATAGGCACCTTTTTTGTTTAACGTTTCTTAGCAGTTCTTGTCTCATCCTGGTTATAACTTCTTTGTTCGTTACTCTTTATTTCAACTACAAGACGATAGTATGTGGCTCTACTTTTGTTTCGTAGTAAGCAATACATTGCTTGAATTGGAAGTGGATGGCATAAAACTGGAAATACAACGATAGTATCAGACATCAGATCTGGCTAGACTATCCAAAGGATTTTATCTCCAAGGATGAGAAGACGATCATTTCCTTGTCCAGAGTCGAAGAGTAGAAAATTGTGGAATCTTACGGAAAACTCAAAATTAAGATCAGTTGGTGGCGGTGATGAAGTTTGTTGATTAGCATCGACTAATGTTAACGATGACGACAAAGAACGCAGTGTTTTCCAGAAACTTGGTGTTGTTACAGTTTCCGCCATTTTAATCTTCATTTCCCTTACGGCTTTCCGTGAAACCGCAACCCTTCCGCTATGGATATGTTCCGGTGATTGTTCACCAATTATAACTCAGTCTTTGTTAGTTAAAATTTTAGCTGTACAGTTAAACACCTCGTACTTGTAGCAACCCCACTGTGCTTTTCCTTGTGCGTTTTTTTCCAATATTCATAGTTGAAATATATGAGTGTTTGTTTACCACGTTCTGAAATTTTGTAATGTAACGTCGCCATTTGAAAATTAATATTGGATTTACTTTAAAACAATTACTGTAGTACTACACGACTTTCGGTTACCTTCAAGGCTGAAATCGCAATTGTACGGGTGGCAGCTTTTATACAAAATTGTGTGTATTACAACCTATATTAGTCAAATTATTTAAATCTAGGCAATCCTTAACAAACATAATGAATATGCTATTAAATTGCTATTATGAATAATCTACCTTTTCAGTAATTTGAATCTATTAAAGCTGTATATCTAATGAGTAAAGTAAGTACTTCAGTTAATATTTAATTTAATGTAAATGTATTAAAGACGTATTAGAAATACAAATAGATGTAATGAAACTGTTCACATATTTGAATTACTATTGTAAACAATCTGCTCTTCGTGTTTCTAAATTTAGAAATGTTACTGACAAATCTTATTATCATTCAAACTGTGCATATTTGTAAATGAGATTTACCTGGAATTAAAGGTTAAATTATATATTGAGGAACGCAATAATCTGCGTATATTAGGGATCTTTTAAAACGTATAAATACTATAAATTTTGGTGTAAGCCGCACCTGGATGTAACTTTTTTTACACAATCTTAAGCTATGCCTAGTGTCGCTTTACTGTTAATAAATTTGTAATTGTAGTAATTTCATTAATTTGTAATTATAAAAGTACTAAAGCATGACATATGTAAACCGCATTTCAGTATCATTTTTCTAAGTAAAGTTAGGTTTAAAGTAATACATTTGCAACTGTAGCAATTATTAATATAATTAATTAATATAGTAAAAAAAAACTGGCGTGGTCACTACATGACTTTCCTATTTCCTATTTTTTATTTACAAATTGAAAAAAAATATCCAAGTCAAAAGAATATAAAGAAAAAATTATATTTTTAACGTATCTTGCTTTTCGTTCAAGATACGGATTTCTTTTCTAAAAAAAAATCGTCGCAGGCAGGATTCGAACCTAGATTATATATGGAATGCATTTTAAATTATAAATCAAATATTTAATAAACTGTTTTTTTTTATTTGAATAAATTGTTAAGAAGAATTATCTCTATAAGAAACTGTAAAAATAATTTGAATAATTTACATACGTACAAAATTATATAAGAAAAACTGTTAAAAATGATAGATACACCCACTTCAGGTTTTTTTATTAAACCCATATTTTGATAAAACCGAGAGAATATGAAAAGACTAAGATTTTTGATTCGGGAGTTATCGTGGGTACATCGTTACACACAGACACAGACACAGACACAGACACAGACACACAGACACCCAAAATTTTGTTAAAAATGTATAAAATTCTGCAAAAAAAATTTTTTTTTAATTACGATCATTTTACTTTTTACTTTTCTATAAGGAAAGTATAGCGATCGCATTAAAAAAAATTTTTTTTTTGCATAATTTTACGTTTCAAGGTCTCTTGAATCAGAAAAAAGTATTTTTAACAAAAATTTTGAGCGTCTGTGTGTGTATCTGTGTGTGAAGATGTGCCCACGATAATTCTCCAACCAAAAGTCCTAGTAACTTGAAATTTGCTATGGAGTTGGCTTTTCATATTCTCTCGGTTCCATCAAAATATGGATTTGATAAAGAAACCAGAATTGGGTGTAACCGCTATTTTTAATATAATATCATTTTGTTAGTATGTAAATTATTCGCATTATTTATACAGTTTCTTATAGAGTTAATTCTTCCTAACAATTTATTCAAATAAAAATTATTCCTAACATTAACAGTTTATTAGATAATTGATTTATAATTGAAATTGAATTCCATATATGATCCTAGGTTCGAATCCAGCCTACGACAATTTTTTTTTGAAAGGAAAGCAAGATACGTTAAAAAATAACAATTTTTTTCTAAATTCTTCTGACTTGTTTATATACGGATATAAATTATCTTTGGATGTATCCACGATAACTCTCGAACCCAAATTCTTAATTGAAGTTTGGTATGGAGCTGGCTTTTCATATTCTCTCGGTTCTATCAAAATATGGATTTGATTAAAAAACCGGAGTTGGTGTATCCGCTATTTTTAACAGTTTATCTTATATAATTTTGTACGTATGTAAATTATTCGAATTATTTTTACAGTTTCTTGTAGAAATAATTCTTCCTAACAATTTATTCAAATAATAAAATTTCTAACTTTAGCAGTTTATCAGATATTTATTTTGTAATTTAAAATAAATTCACAAATATAATATAGCTTCGAATCCTGCCTGCGACGATTTTTTTTTACCGATTTACTAAAGAGGTGAGTAATATCAAGGCGCACGAATATGCTAGAAAATCAATACAAACGTGTACATATCACTTCAAAATGGTTTTATGACAGCATAGATAATCTTAAAAAAATAAGTAAATATTCCTTCATCCTTCCTTATCAAAAAATCGTGTGGTGACCACACCAGTTTTTATAGGAAAGTAAAAATTAAACGAGTGAGCCTCGCCCACATAAGCTCACGGAAAAAGTGAAACTTCTTTGCTAATTAACTTCTTTTATTTTAATTTATTGATGAAAAAGTAAATGTTTCACTCATCAATTAAATTAATTGAAAATTAAAGAAATTTTCAAAACAACGCTTCACAAACAAGTGAATAGTCACAACGAATTCAGGGTTAGAATAGCTCATATCAATATAAACGTCAGCATTGTAAGTAGGTTAAAAAATATAGTTTGCTGCAACTGTCCCGCCCCCTTTGTCGTTACGGTGTAACTTTCCAAAATCTCAAATTCACCCTCGCTACAAAAGTTTCACTTAAAAAAAGTGATTAATCAAAAGGAACTTAAAAACAGATAAAAAGAGAGAAAGAAGAACAAAAGCATCTACAAACTTCAAATTTCCTCCTACCAAATATTCTTTTATTGCTGGATTTGTCATCCATAAAAACATCAATTTAGCAAATATACTAAAGTTTAAAAAAAAAATTACCATTTTAAAAATTCTTTCGCATGTGTCAAATTTAGCAGTTTGAAGCTTACAATATATAATAATGAAACTTTCTCAAATTCAAGATCCTTCTCAAAGTTGTTATCCATCTTCTAGAACGTATACCGAAAGATATGGAACACTCGAGAAGGATTTCCAAAATGTGTTTATATACGGAACAAACAAATCGTAGGTCAGTTGTTGCCGTGATGGGAAGACAGCAGTGTTAAGAAGATTATTCAAGTCTAAATAAATAAGTCGTTAGCGCGTGTGTGTAGATACATATACGGAGAATAATCTTGTACGTGACTTTAGTGTAAACAAGTGTGTGAAGCTATCTGCGGACTGTATCTTATCTTCGTGTAAGTGATATAAATTAGTGTGTGTTTTTATTAAATATTATTTAATTAATTCAAAAAGTTACAAAAACATCGTTATACATAGAGGTATTAAGCTTGTCATTGAAGAAATTATATAATGAATATTATAAAGTAAACGCAATATTTTGAACAGATCAATTACAAATTTAATTTACAACTAACACACTAAAATGTATATGTACACACTACTTTACTGAGGTTTTGTAAATTTATTAAAGAAACGTGACGTAATACCAAGCGATAATGATTCGGAAATGATTAGTTGGTTTAGGCTAGAAAAGATAACAAACACGTCAGCGTTATTCAACAACCTTAAAAATCTTTGTCTAACTACACCTAAATTAAAATCTATTATTATTTAAATAGAACAGTAATATTACCGGCAATATCTGTAAATAATGGAATTCGACTAAAGATTTTGTTAACCCAACGTTATTTAATATTGTTATGGACAAAATCATAAAGATTTGGTCTGACAAGGGTTATAAAATGGTAAGTCAAAGTATGTGTGATCTGTTACGCTAATGCTGCGGTACTATTTGCTAAAAACAAATACGATCTGCAAAAAATTAAAAATTTTTAACACAACGGCAAAATATCTGTTCAAAAAAGGTAACTCTGCAATGTAACTTGAATTAAAGCAAAACATTATCAAACCGGTAATGTCATTCAAGTTGCTGAGAATATAAATATCGATGAGTTACGGTGATGTCAAGAATGAAGTATCCCAACAGATACTTTGAGAAATAAGCACTTGAGTATGAAGACAAAATCAAGAATATACAAAAACACAGTACAACCGATTATGACCTACACGGCGGAAACTAAGGCCGGAACCAAAAAACGATGAAGAGACAATTTTGAACCAGACCAAGAATAAGAAAGTTATGCAATATTGAAAAGAAACAAGCTTTCAACTAAATTAAAACACAGAAAGAAGAAGAATATTTTTAGTGCATCGTTTTGTTTGGTCCCGATATTGTGATAAGATAGCTTTTTCATCAGCAATTGCTTTCCTTGTCTTTGGAAGTTACTTGTACCGTGTTTATCAATTTACTGCTAATTTTCAAGTCTATCAAAGCTCTGTATGATTTTTTTCTTTTTGCCCTATCGTAGGCTTGTTTAAAGTCAATGTATAATTTGACTTGGTCTACTACTCCTCTACCCATTGATGTTCTCCATTTGGTAATTAGGCTTATTTGTTGTAGCCAGTACAATAATAAATAGATATGCCCTTGCAATTTTTGGATTGCATTGAATTGTGATAGAATTGAACATCCTATCTACATCTGCGTTGTTAAATAATACATAGTTTTCAAGATTTTTAATTCGATTTCCCCTCATTTTTAACTATTTTTCAGAACATCTACCTCTTTTAATCCTATAACGTACTACATTCTTATGAACATATTTTGTTTTATTGGGTAGTAGGTGGATGTGGACCCACCATACTGCTCAAACTTGCTCAGTACAAGTTCGCCACAAGAGAGATAGGTTACATAACGAAATGTTAAGAGTAGATAGGATAATCATAGAAGACCGGTAGGATGGGCTAAGTATTTTTGCGTGCTATGTGAGCACGTAGTTCCGCGAGGTACCTGCTTTACGACGTATTCTCGCTTCTAGGTTAATACCAAGTCGATAAAAAAAGGATCTGTATATAGATGAGGAAAAAGAATAAAAGTAGAGCATTAATCAAACAGCGACAGCTAAAACGAAAATCAAACGTGTTATTTAACTAATAATGTAATAAACTAAAGTGACTCTCAATAAACATGCAATATTATATAACGAAACTAAACTCCTACGTAGCCATCGTTGTTTACAAAATAATACCATTTAATTACTATGCATAAGTTAGTAAAAACTAAAAAAACTACTTCTAATAAAGACTCTGGTTTCTGTTTGCAAAAAGTCTATATACATTTACATCAGGCACCAGTCTAAAGATGGCTTGAAGGAATTTGGGATAGGGGTTGATCGTGGATACATCGTTACACACACACAGACACTAGAATTTTTGTTGTCAAAAATGGTATAGTAGATACTAATACGTTTTTTTTTGTTTTTTTTGACAATTAAAAAATCAAAATATTTGAGGCGGACATCGGTGTCCGCTACGGCCCACCAGTCGCAGCAGCCACCGCCGGTCATCACGTGTCCTCTGGCGATCATTACCGGCGCACGTGTTATTTGCATGTTTACATCAGTGTAGTGCTGTGCTTCAATGCGACAACGTGTAAGAAATAGAGTCCAGCCGTTCTAAACGCATTTTTGAATTAGCTTTGACTAAAAATGAATGCTATTGAGAAGGTATTTATATTTGTTCTAACTGTAGTTTCAATTTTTGTTCATTGTTTTTAGAAATGGAGCAGGATAGTTCTGCTGACGAATTATTTAGTTCATTTGATTCAAACGCTGATCCTGTTTACATCCCTTCCGATAGCGATGAAACAAGTTTTAGTAATAATGATGATGATGAAACAGATAGAAAAAAGCGGAAACTAGAACATAAAATAGAAAAAGAGCACGACGAGACCAACGATTTCTCAGAAGATTCGGATCATGATGCTGTTTATAATTACATTCTTTCCGGTTCTGAGGAAAATTATTGTATCGATAGCGACGAAGAAATTGACAAAAAAAGCAAAAAATTAGGACAAAAAAGTGTAACATAAAGTAACAATCCATAAGTACCAAAAATAACTGATGAGAAAGCAAATACGTCACAAGCGCCACAAAATATTATTTCGAATAAGCATGACGTCAAAGCTTCTGTTTGGACTAACCCTCAACGAAATCATTTACAGTTCCATGAAAATTTTGAATCAGGAATTTCGGATGAATGGCACGCTGCCATTGCAATTTAATTTAGCTTTTATTGATTTTCCAATAATAGATAAAATTGTCAATCAGATGAACTTGTATGCCAAGCAATATATTCTATCTACTGTAAATCTTTTCAATCATTCTCGAGCACAACATTGGACTCCAGCCTACAAAAAAACTTAACTTTATTAGTCTACTTGGGTATATGGTACAAATGAATTCTATTTGCAATTACTGGTCAAAACAATGGATTTATAGAAACGACGTAGCTCACAAACTTATGAGTCGAAATAGATTTGAGTTACTCCTGAAAATGTAGCATTTTTCAAATAATAATGAAAAGATAGAAGACCGGCTACATAAAATTCAGCCACTGATCGATACGTTTATAAAAAATTGCCAAGATGTTTACACGCCTAGCAATATCTTTTGTGTAGATGAAACAGTGATAACGTTTCAAGGAAGACTGTTGATAAAACAGGGGATAAAAGTTTTTAAACTGTGCTGTTCGTATGGTTACACATGGAATCTAAAAATATATGCAGGTAACGAACAAGACAATGGTGCCTCAGTTCCTACAAATGTTGTTATAAAATTAGCCAAAGATTTGCTAGGAAGTGGAAGAAAGTGTGTTACAGACAATTGGTATACCAGTTTAGAACGAGCTCACCTGCTACTTAACAAGGGAATCCTAAAACTGTCACTCAAAAAAAATTGTGAAAAGACGAAATAGTTGCACAAGAAAACGAAAGAGGAATATGCATTTTGAAGTGGCAAGATAAGAGAGAAGTGCTAATATTATCATCATGTCACACAGCTGTTGAAATAAAACGGCACAAAGAAACTGTTCAAAAACCAAAAGCTGTAATTGATTCCAATGCCGGTAAAGCTTCAATTGAATATATATCTGACCAAATGTCAAGCTATAGTACGTCCTTAAGAAGAATGATCAAGTGGTACATAAAGATAGCCATTAAAATTATTTTAGGAACGGCTATAGTAAATTAGCATTTTATATATAAACAAATATCTGGAAAAGATATATCCATTACAGAACTTCGACAACATATTATAAAAAGCCTGCTAAAGTATGATGACGATATTCAACCAAGCCCATCGAATAGGAAATCGTTCAGTTCGCATACTTACGCAAAAATTGAAGGAAAAGCGAGGGATAATAGGAAATACTGTAAAGGAAGCTATAAGAAGAAACAGAATGGAGAATTACACAAAAATAAAGTGAGAAAAGTTACTACCTATTGCGCAGATTGCGAGGAAAATCCTAGACTTTGCTTAGATTGTTTTAACTTTGTTCATAAAAAAATAAACTAACAGTGCTTTTTCTAATTCTCTAATTTTTGTAGTTTCTTGTTTTTTTTTATCAACAGAATAATAATTAAAATTTGAGTTTACATGCATGTGCTCATAAAATGTGTATTTTTGTATTTTTATAAACTCTTTATTTTGTCTTATTGATAATATCATTAATTATTGATAATATCATTACCTTTATAACAAATTTATATCACGCTTTGTATACATAAAATGTGTTTTATTTATCATTAGTATGCTCTTCTAATACTTGTACAAACAAATAAACGCTATGAAGCAAAAATGCCTCACATTTGGAAAGAATAACAGATACCGAGATCCTGGTTGTATCGATCGATATACCATAGCCAAGCGGTCACAATGCTATGATATAAAGAATATAACTGTGACCTCCTGACCTGGGCGTAAATATAAAGTGAAATATTTCTGGCGGACACCGGTGTCCGCCATGGCCTGGACGAAAGTTTTAGCAGCGAACACCGGTGTCCGCTATGACGCTTAACTTGTTAAGAAAGTTTTTATAAAAAATGGTTTCAATAAAGAACAAATTAAAAAGTTTCTTCGACCAAAGAGAAGACCTACTTTAACAGATGATTCAACTATTAACCAAAATTTTGTTATTCTACGTTTTGTTTCCAACATAAGTGACAAAATTTGAAGAATACTAAGTAAACATAATATAAAAGTAGCTTATAACACTACAATTAAAATTAAAAATTTGTTGAATCCTATAAAAGACAAAAAACCTTAGAATACCTGTGAAGTGTACTAAGTCCCATGGACCTGTGGCAAGGTACATATTGGCGAAACTGTTAGAACTATAGATACGAGATTAAAAGAACATAGAAGACATCTTCGTTTACTCCAGCGTACTAAGTCTGCCATTGCCAAACAAACACTTGACACTCTTCATGATATAAACTTTGAGCAAACTAAAACAATTTCTAAAAAAAAGAACTGGAAATTAAGAAAGATTAGAGAAGCTATCTGACACTTGGTTACCTGCTATTTCCTAATTTTAATTTGTCCACCAATTACACTTAAGCTACGTTTAGAGTTTTTATAGTGGTTTTAATTTAGGCTTTCGAGCAAATGCTGTAGCTAAATAAACTTGCGTCAATTATCTAGTTCCCTTACGAGTTATTGTTTTTAGTTGCCTTAGTTTTACAATTTAATTTATACTGCCTGACGAAGAACTTAGTCCAAGTTCGAAAGCTTGCATTTAAATTGTATTTAATAAATACACCATTTACCCTAAAATCTTTAATTTTAGAAGTTCTTCGTTAGATTTTGGTTGCTTCTTCAAATTTTTTTTTGACGTTCTGCTAAAACTCAGAAATTTGGACGTTACAACATTTATACGGTCCAAACCCGGTACCGTAAAACGGGGCTAAATTGACTTTACGGGTAACTTTGACAGTTTTTGGGGCTACTTTAACAAAGCGCCAAAATGCGGCAAAACAATCGCGCAATGCAACTCACGTGACTTTATGTAGTGTGTGACGAGTGCGGGGAGTAATTAGCTTTTTGATTACCCGTCTCACCGACCAGTGCGAACGTGTTTATCGTTGCTGTATGTAGCGAGGTGCGTAAATACACCTTAAAACATTTTTATATACAGTTCTCGTAGTTTATGATATTGTTTACGTTAAGTTTAGGTAGGTAGGACCTATTTAATTGTTGTAATACACTTTTTTTTATTTGGTTATGTTAATCTTGTGTTTATTTGTAGATATTTATATCTAACAATAATTAGAACTTATCAAAGAAAAATAGGTGGCCGAACCTATAAGAATTATAGTAATGAAGACCTTGCAAGAGCCGTTGCAGAAGTTAGAGCAGGTAGACTTACCCAGGCTGCTGTTGCCAAGCACTACAAAATCAACAGAATCACAATTTTTAACAATATCCATCACATGCAAGATGGGAAGCCGGGCCACCCCACTGTTTTAACGCCTCAAAATGAAAAATTACTTGCCGATACCTTGACTGTTTTAGCCAATTGGGGGTTTCCGTTGGCAAAGGCTGATGTCCGAACCGTCATTCAAATGTTTGTAAATAAGGAGAGTCGAGTTATAAAGCAGTGGAAAGATAACTTGCCGGGCTATGACTTTGTGAATGAGTTTACAGCTCGGAATAACCTCGCGCAGAGACTGTCGACAAATATCAAGGCTTCAAGAGCATCAGTGGGTCTTAACGAAATTAAAGAATTTTTTGTGAATTAAAAGCCAGTTTTGGAGGAGACACGTCCAGTTCTTATTTATAATTATGATGAGACAAACATTACAGACGACCCAGGGGCGATAAAAGTATTAGTACCTCGAGGGCACAAACGCGTCGAAAGAGTCCAGGAACATTCAAAATCATCAGTAAGCATCATGTTCTGTGGTACCGCTGAAGGAAAATTGATTCCTCCCATGGTTGTGTACAAATCCAAGCATCTTTGTGAGAACTGACAGAAGGTGGACCACCTGGAACAACTTATAGAAACAGTCCTAGCGGCTGGTTTGACATGAGTTTGTTTGAGGTATGGTTTTTTTTAATTTTGTTACCGCATATCCAGAAACATAGACAAGAAAATGAAAAAATTATTGTCATTGGTGATAATCTTGCTTCGCATTTTTCCCCTGAAGTCATCCAGGCTGCAGTGGGAAGCAACATTCATTTTACAACTCTGCCCCCAAACTCGACCCACATGTTGCAACCTCTGAACGTCGGTGTCTATGGTCCTTTAAAGAAACAATGGAGGAAGGTTCTGGACAATTGGAGAAAAGAATCAAGAATTTGGGGCCTCATTCCAAAACCACAGTTTCCCATGTTTCTGAAGAGATTAATGGATGCATTGACTCCCAATATAACCAATAATCTCAAGAGCTCATTCAGAACAACGGGCCTTTACCCATTCGATCCTGAAGCTGTCTTGAAAAAGCTTCCAGGAGATCAAACCGAAGTAACTGGACGTGTTCTCGATAGTAGTCTGCTGGGGTTTTTAAGAGAGTCAAGGGGCTACAACTCAGAAAGAATTCGGCACAAAAGAGGAAAGAAAGTTTGTCATAAACCCGGCATACAGATCACTGTAACAAGCCAAGATGTCCCATCAATCAATCATGCCTCAGACAAAGACAACGATATTTCAGTTGTTGAGACTGTCCCAGCAATAGAGGATGACCCAAGTTTTGAACCAGGCCCATCAACTTCTTCTACACTTCCCTCGAAAGACCAGACATCTTCCGATGAAGATATTTCCTTGAGTAAATTGGTCCGCCAGAAGAAGGGCAAAAAGAAATTGAGTGCTTTGGGCCACCAGAAGAAGGGCAACAATAAAAACAAAAAGGACAACAACCTCTGTTACATCTGTAAGTGTGACTTCCGGTTCTACCATTAAGTCGCAGACTGGATATGTTGCATCACCTGCAAAAAATGGGTCTGCGGTATGTGTAATAAAGGTTCCACTAATCCTGCCTACGAGTGTATGGTGTGCGAGGATACAGACTAATCATTTTTAACAACAACCAACAAAAAACTACAAAAACCTGTATAAAGTAACCCCGTTAGATTCAGAGCGTGGAAACCTTGCAAGACCGATTTTATTAACATTTATTTATTTAATACACAATTTTGATCAAACGTTATTTTAGTGGTAAAAACTATCTAATAAAAAAATAGTTAATTATACTATAGTAAATAATTTAACTTGATTTTCTCAAACACCGTTATTACATTACGTATTCTGTTAATTAGTTAACCTTAGAATGAATTGGAAGTGATACCAAATTTTCCCATGGTTGCGTTATCGATTTTAATTGTAAATGTAAAAACTAAATCAATTCGTTTGTGCCGCGAAAACAAGAAAAATATGAACAAATAATTTTTTTCAATGCACATAAAGTCACCCGTCATTGCATGATGACGCAAAAACACTTCCCTGCTTAAATCAATAAAAACTTACTTGTTTTAGATCCAAAATTTTTCAGCATAGATTCTATCTAAGTAAATATACAAGTTAGTATATACTGTTTGATATACCTAATAATAATTTTTGAAATTTTTGGGCTGTAGTATAAAATCTGTTGTGCAAACTTGAATTAAATAGTAACATGTTATTTCTACAAAAAGTATCTTTTTTTAAATTGATTTAGTTTTATTTATTTTAAATAAGTTCAGTTTAATTATTACAATATCTGCTTAACGTAAATATTTACTTCTAAGCTGAAATAGTTTTCAATTTGTAAACGTAAGTGGTATATCTAAACAAAGAAGTTTTCGTGTTTCGTTAATAATAAGTAATATTTAAAACATTATAATGGCAAGTTTGTGGACTATTATGAAATATGTGCAAGGGGTGAAAGAGATTTAAGAGATTGCTTTTGAGTGCGATATTGTAGCATGATTGCGGTAATACATTTTAATTCCTATCAAGAAGTAAATCTTTGCGAGCAAGGGTTAACCAATACACCGTGCCATTAGCGCAATGACCACACGGTAACTGGCCAACTGACCTTACAGTCTGTGACACGCAATCTACTCCCTTATAATTAAACTGCTCGTAGATGGTCATTTTTTTACTGTAATAAAGTTGAACGTTCTTAAGCTTTAGAACAAAAAATGTCGAATCATAGTTTTGTATCAGACATGTAGAAGTTAACGTCTGTTTAATGTCATTAATTTCTTACGATACTAACTAAATTGTAAAATTACACAATTTACAAAAAACCTTTTTTGCAACTATTTGAATATTTTGTAAAAGTGTAATGTTTGAGTGTCGTGACTACATTCACATATAGTGACACACGCATGAAAAGTCACGCAAAGGGCGACACGCCGCGCAATCATAGATTAGCAAAGGTGGTTTTCCACTTTCCAGCATAGAATTCTTTGTCCAGTCAGAAAGAGCCTGTTTTCGTATAACATTTTCAAACTTAAACATTAAAATATTTAACATAAAGAAAATATTGGTTTCAATAAAATTATGAAATTTATCAAAGCAATTGTCGTTTAACGTAATTTGATAGTTGTATAACATTACACTTTGCCAACAAAAGAAATTTAGAATAAATTTTAAATTGTATAGGCACTGTGTTTTTGTTTTAATTCCCTCTTTGCAAACCAGGGCCGTTTAAAATGTATAGAAATGTGTACCAGAGCGTAAAGAGGTGATACTTCAAACATCGACCTTACTTTTGGATAATTTTAACTGATTCCCTGCTTGTTCGCTTGTATAACACAAATGATCTGAGTCTAGTTAGTTAATACTTTATAAAAGACACTAAAACAAAATTTAAAAAACAATTTTGTTATTGCTTTATATTCAGTTATATTAAATTTTACATTTTGGGAAAACCAAAGTATATAAAGTACCAAACCTTTTCTTAATAATAGCCACTTAAGTTCAAACAAGTATGGATTATAACTACCCTACCTAAAGTATAAGAATTAATAGTCTATTGATTTTCGTTTTAGAATTCTGGCTCAAGGTAGAAATTGACGCACAGTAATTGTTCTATTTTTTTTAACAATCTAACGCTTGCATCAATTAAAATAAAAAAACCTTACTGAGTAATATTAAAGTTAAATTTTCAATTGACTTTAATCTGTATTTGCAAAATTCAACATAATTTAACTATCAGTTTTTAAATTATGTTTAAGGGTTATTTATATTTATCTTATTAAAATTAATTATAATTTATGTGAATTTGAATTTAATACAAAATTAAAGTCTTTTACAACAAACCAGTAATTATCTAACGTGCATTTTCTTTAATTTTTTTAAAGTATGTATTATACATACTTAGTCAAAGCAAAGTTACTATTTTTATATAAAAATCCCCCATTTTTTAATTCTGTTAAGATTAAAGTTCTCATTGTGTTGTACTCAAAACTTAAATATAAAATTAGTTTTTTAATGAGTTTTGTTGTGTATGTAGTAGAAAAAAACGTAAATACTTAATTTTTTTAAGTAAACGTGTAGAACAATATAAACAGCATTATTAAATAGAATACAATATGTTTCTTTCTACACCTTGATAGTATTGAAGCATTGTAACAGGATATGCAATTATAGCATATTTTAAAAAAATGATGTTTTCCTTACATCTACTTAATCAGCTATTTAATAATATTTAAATATTCTGAAAAAAATAATCTACATATTTTGATACAATTTTTCTTTATTACAAGTTATAGGTGAGAAAAATAGAGCTTCTTATTTCCTATTCACTACAAACGTTTAATATAATTATAATTGTCTTCAAACCATTTAAGCAACAGTTGAAGTGGTAAGTAGAAAGCTCGACGGATAATAACTCCACTGCGTTATTTAAAGTATCTATTAAAATAAACGCGAAAGCTGCCACCATGCGATTAATAATTGTTTGGACATAAATTACTTCCCAACCAACATAATTGGAAAACCATAATTACACATTAAGTTTGAGTTATTAAAAAAAAATATTTGCTTGTCAATTCACTTACAAATTTTTGAAAAAAAGCGTTCTCATATATTGTACTAACATTTTATGAAAATAGAAGAAAGCAAAATTGCATTTTTTATACTTATGTTTACATGACGTAATTTTTTTCTAAATTGAGTTTCATTGCATAATCAATCGGGAGTTTTTGTGAACACTGTGTAGATAGAAAAAGTTATATGGCAATTATTTTGTATGGTATGAAAGCATTAAAACAACTAAAAGATGGTGTCCATAAGCAGAATGAAAAGATTGATAATGTTAATCAACAAATCATAGTGAATCAAGATAAATTAAAACGTGACATAACTGAAATTATTAAAGAACGATCACAACCAACATATGCGGATAAATTGAAGTTAAAAAAACATGAACCAGCATTAATAATAAAACCTAAAAACGTAGAACAAAAAAGTGTGGATACAAAGAATGACATTAAGAAATGTATTGACCCTACGGATATGAATATAACCGGAATACAACCGGTAAGTAATAGTGGTATATTTATTGAATGTAAAAATAAGGATGATGTATGTAAGTTAAAAGAGAAAGCGGAAACTAAAATGGGAGAATCCTACAAAATACAATTACCAAAGAAAAAGTTGCCAAGAATAAAAATAGTTGGATTGTCTGAAAATTTGCCACCGGAAATAATCGAGGAAAAAATCAAAATGCAGAACAGTCATATAAATTCAGAGAAATCGTCTTTAAAGATTGTACACACAAAAGAAGGTAGAAATCGGAAAAGTTACATAGCTTATGCAGAAGTAAATGCATACACGTATCGGGCTATAATGAAAGAAGAAAAGATAAACGTAGGTTGGGATAGATGCTATTGAAATTAGAAGATGCTATCGATGTAATGGATTTAACCATAAAGCCTCGGAGTGTAAAGCACAAAAAGCCTGTCCAAAATGTGCTGGCTCACATGGGTTGCAAGAATGTACTGTTGATGGAGAAAAAAATCACAAATGTTCGAATTGTATTCAAATGGCCGAAAAATTAAAAATAAAATTTACCACCCTGTCTGGACTCAAGAATGTGCTGTATTTAAACGAAAAATGGAAATGGAAAGAAAGAAGATTGATTTTTTAGAATAAGTAAACAAGGTGCGAACATATTATATTTGAATGCACAAAGCATGCTAAAACATTTCCAAGAACTAGAAATCTTAATTCAAGATAGGAAACCAAATTGGTTATTATTAAGTGAAACTCGTGTAACTGAAAACATACAAGACTGTAAAATTAATTTTTCAGAATATGTATTAATTCGGTATAATTCACTAACGAGAAGAACTGTAGGGGTTGTACACGCTTATACGTATATCCATATTAAACAAAAAATACTACAAACTTATTTATATCTATACAAAACATATATACAAATATATTTTTCTATTGCATTTTAAAACAATGACAAAGGATAATGAAAAAGTAGCATGCACTACACAAATAATTAAAAAAACAGAAAAAAGGAAAAACAAAAGTGAAGTAAAAGTAAGAAATATAAAAAAGAAAAAGCAAGGCAAAATAAAAATTGGAACATGGAATATAAGATCGATGATACAACCAGGAAAAATGAGAGATATTGTACAAACTTTAGAAAAATATAAAATAGATATCATAGCAATACAAGAACTGAGATGGGCAGAAGAAGGTGAGATAAACAAAAGTAACTACACGATATTTTGGAGCGGAGGAAAAAAACAAGGTAAAAATGGAACAGGGTTTATAGTAACCCAAAAGCAAATGAAAAATGTTATAAAATTTGAAGCTATAAATGACAGAATATCGAAGCTTAGAATAAGAGGACAAATAAGTAATACCACCCTCATATGCGTATATGCACCAACAGAAGTAGACACAAATGAGAAAAAAGAAGATTTTTATGAAAAACTTATAAGAGAATGCGAGAAAACTCCAAAATATGATACTCTAATAATATTAGGAGATCTGAATGCGCAAGTAGGAAAAGAAGATCACATAAAAACTGTAGCTGGAAAACACACAATACACGAAAAAACTAACGATAATGGAAACAGAATCTGTAATCTAGCAGCAGCAATGAATTTATACTTAGCAAGTACTAAATTTCCCCACCCAACCAAACATAAAATCACATGGAATCACCCAAATCATGTAACAAAAAGTCAAATTGACCATGTCTTGATAACAAAAAAAAGATTAAAAAACATAGAAAATGTTAGATCGTACAGAGGAGCTACTGCAGACACAGATCATGTTCTAGTAATTGCAACTATAAAAGAAAAGAAAAGTGTAGCACAAGACAACGTTAAAAACAAGATGAAGAGCAGATGGAACACAGAAAAAATTAAAGATGTAAAGATACAGCAAGAACTACAAAAAGGTATAACACAAAAACTCCAACAAAAAAGAGATGATGAGCTTAAAAAGGCAAAAATGGAATAGAAGAGGAATGGTATAACATAAAAACAAGTATTTTAGTGACAGCGGAAGAATGGATAGGTGAAAAAAATGGATAAGAGTAAAGAATAGTACGATGAAGAATGTGAAGAGGCATGCAAAAAAATGAAAAATGGGTAAAAGGGCTGCTAACAAAAACAGAAGAAGAGAAGGAATTATATAAAGGAGCAAACGCAATAGCAAGAAATAGATGCAAAAGAAAAAAGGGAATGGAACGAAAATAAGATCAAAAATACAAGAAGAATATAGAAACAGAAATACAAAAATGTTTTATCAAAGAATAAGGCAAGAAAAGAGAAATTATAAAATAAAACCAAGAGGTTTCAAAGATGAAAAAGGCGTCACAAAATATACACAAACTGAAATACAACAAATATGGAGAAACTACTTTGAAAAGCTATTCAGTAGCGAAACACAGACAAATATAAATACACCAACAAATACAACAGTAGACTTAAAAATACACAAACCAACTCTAGATGAGGTGAAAAGAGCAATAGAAAATTTAAAAAATAACAAAGCAGCCGGAAGTGATAACGTAATTGCAGAGTTCATCAAAAACGGAGGTGATAAACTACATAAAAAAATACAAGAATTAATAAGTCAAATATGGAGGAAAGAATATATGCCAGAAGAATGGAGAAAAGGAATAATAACAACAATACACAAAAAAGGAGATATGGAACAGTGTGAGAATTACCGAGGAATACAGCTGTTAAATGTAATCTACAAGATACTCTCAAAATTAATCAAAAATAAATTACAAGAATATGCAGATATTAAAATAGGAGATTACCAACAAGGATTCAGGCCGGGGAGATCAACAACGGATGCAATATATATATTACAACAAATATTGGAAAAAGCTAATTAATATGACATAACACTACACATATTATTCATAGACTTCAAGCAAGCATTTGATAAAATAATACGAGCTAACATACCGACAGAAATGAAAAAAATGGAAATACCACAAAAGATAATAAACTTGGTTAAAATGACATTAGAAGACACAACGGCAGTAGTGAAGGTGGGAAATGT
Organism: Aquatica leii; assembly: GCA_035610365.1. Classification (NCBI taxonomy): domain Eukaryota; kingdom Metazoa; phylum Arthropoda; class Insecta; order Coleoptera; family Lampyridae; genus Aquatica; species Aquatica leii. The sequence goes on from CM069439.1 coordinate 33,927,826, forward strand.
AACAACAAAAAGCTTTGAAGTAAAGGAAGGAGTAAAGCAAGGGGATACTCTATCAGCTTTAATATTTAATATAGTGCTAGACAATGCAATTAAAAGAACAAAAATAGAAGGTACAATAAACGTCAAAAATACACAAATTATTGCTTACGCCGATGACGTAGTAATCATAAGCAGAACCAAAATAGGAATGATAGATGCTGCCATAAAAATAGACGAGGAAACAACAAAAATTGGGTTAAGAATCAACGGAGAGAAAACAAAATACTTAAAATATAGTAACACTAACAATGAAAAATTTATAAAAGTAGGAGATCATAAAATAGAAAGTGTGCAAAAATTCAAATACTTAGGAACCATAATATACAACAGAAAAAATAAAGATAACGAGAAAACAAAATAAAGAACACAAGAAGGATACAGAAGCTACAACGCAAATAAAAACATTAAACACGTAAGCATAAATGCTAAAATCTAAATTTATATGACTTTGATAAGACCAGTAGTAGTATATGCGTCAGAGAAATGGACAATGACATAAAAGAAGAGGAGGAATTAAGAATTTTTGAAACAAAAATAATAAGGCAAATTCTAGGATCAATTAACACAGGAGAAAACGAATATAAATCAAGAATGAATTTCGAGATAAGAGACCTTATGAAAAGTGAGGACATCGTTAACTATATAAAATCACAACGAATAAAATGGCTAGGCCACGTAATGAGAAAGGATAAAACGAAAACAATAAGAATAGTAACTGAATGGAAACCAACAGAAAACAGGAAGAGAGGCAAGCCGAAGATCAGATGGATTGACGATGTTGTAGATGACCTAAAAACGTTAGAAATAAAAAACTGGAAAGTAAAATGCCATAACAGAACGGAATGGTCTAGAATCGCAGAAGAAGCAAAGAATAGCAAAAAATTAATATAAATAAAAAAAATAAGACAATCGGGTACTAATCCATCGCAAATAACGGATTAAGAAAGCTGAAAAGCAGACATAACTGCACGCGGTTAAAGTTCTGGTTATATATATAAACAAGGTGCGAACATATTATATTTGAATGCACAAAGCATGCTAAAACATTTCCAAGAACTAGAAATCTTAATTCAAGATAGGAAACCAAATTGGTTATTATTAAGTGAAACTCGTGTAACTGAAGACATACAAGACTGTAAAATTAATTTTTCAGAATATGTATTAATTCGGTATAATTCACTAACGAGAAGAACTGTAGGGGTTGTAATAGTTATAAGTAATAGAATCCGATATACTGTAATCTCTAATTTTGCATTAGACAATAACTATTGGTTAATATGTATCAAAATAATAGGAAGATTTCAAACAGGATACTACACAATGCTGTATCATTCGCCAAGTGCAAGTGATGCTATTTTTATAGGACATTTTGAAAAGTGGTGTGAAGATACAATTCCGGATAACAGTCGACATATAATTATAGGGGATTTTAATATAGATGTATCCAAAAAAAATTTTGTACGGGTTGAAATAAGACAAGTTATTAGAAGCTTAGGGATGAAACAAATTGTTGACAAATTTATGCGTACAACAGAAAATAACCGTACAATAGTTGACCTAGTAATTACAAACGTAGATGAATTAAGATCTGTTGTATTAAATGAACCAAAAATAACTGATCATGATATAATAGAAATAAGTTTAGGTACATTACATAAAACGATGGATTACAAAATAAAAACAATAAATTGCTATAAAAAATATTCAAAACAAAACCTACTTAATGTACTGAGCCATCACAATTGAAATATGCAAAATCGGCAGATGGATCAAATAGCAAATGGCATAGTTCAAACGCTTTGTTATACAGTAAATGACTTAATTATAAAGAAAACTATAAAAACACGAACATGTAACACCTGGTTTACAATGGACTTACCTAATCTCCAAACGAAAGAGACAGGCTTTATAAAATTGCTAAATTAACGGGAAATGAAAATGACTGGATGCTTTACAAAAACACAAGAAATAATTTTATTAACAAAATTAAGATAAGCAAAAATAAATATTACGTTAATAAAATACAGCAAAATAGCGGACAACCTCAAAATATGTGGAAAATTATTAAACATTCAATCAATGGACAAAAAAATGAACCAAAAAGTATAATATTTGACCAAGTAGACATTAGTAACTTAGAGGAAATATTAAATAAATTTAACGAATATTTTGTAAGCAGCATTATGCACATAAATAATAATATAAACCAGCCCCCAGCAAACTTCAAAGAGGCCCCAATATTAAAACCAATCCTAAATTTCAAATTTAAGCAAGTTAACTTATCAGATCTGAAGAAAATCTTAAGTAATATTAAGCAAAAAGGAGGAATGGATAACATTACAAAACAAGTTATTACAGATACATTGCCAGAAATTGGTAATGCAATGGTAGACCTAATAAACAAATCTTTAATAAGTGGAAAATTTCCTAATTGTTGGAAGCAATCAAAAATCATACCAACGCCTAAAATTAAAAATACAAAAAGATGCGAAAATTTCGACCTATCAATATTTTACCAGTGTACGAAGAAAAACTAGAATCAGTTGTTAAGAAACAATTACAGTGCTTTCTAGAACAAAATAATATAATCAGTGAAAATCTATCGGGTTTTCGAAGTAAACACTCTTGTGAAATAGCATTAAATCTCGTGCTGACAAAGTGGAAATCCGAAATCGACGTGGGTAATAGTGTAGTAGCAGTGTTTTAAGACTATAAAAGCGCCTTTGAAACTATCGACAGAGGAAGACTTATAAATAAACTTTACCAATATGGAATAAAAAGCACCGAACTTCAATGGTTCGAAACTTACTTCGAATCTCGTACTCAGACCACTACGTACCAAAATTACGAATCTATTCCAATTTAAAATAATTTAGGTGTACCTCAAGGATCAGTCTTAGGCCCATTGCTTTTCTTAATTTATATTAATGATTTAGAACTTAATCTTAAGTGCTGTAATATTAATTTGTTTGCAGACGATACTCTGGTATCAATTACTGATAAAAATGTACATTCAGCTATTATAAAGCTTAACTCAGAATTAAAAATTATTGCAAATTGGTTACAATCAAACAAATTAAAATTAAATGTGCTAAAAAGTAAGAAAATGGTAATATCAAATAATAATGTTGAAACAACAAAAATAAAAACTGAAAACATAGAATTAGGACAGGTTGAACAAATTAAATATTTAGGAGTAGTTATAGATCAGAATCTAAATTTTAGAAGCCACGTGAATTATGTAATAAAAAAAGTAGCAAATAAGATTAGCCTATTAGGAAGAATATCTAATAAATTGACGATTAATGCAAGAATTACTGTTTATAAAACAATTATTGCACCATATTTTGATTTTTGCAGTAGTATATTTTTAATGTGTTACGAAGTCGACTTAAAACGGTTACAGAAACAACAAAATAGAGCTATGCGGATTATATTACATTGTTCAAAATATACCAAAATCACAGTAATGTTAGATTGTTTACAATGGTTAAGTGTGAAACAGCGGATATATTTCAATTCATTAATGTTGGTATACAAAATAATTAATGATTTGCTTCCAAACTACATGTTAAAATTAGTGATACGTAACTATGACATACATTCATATAACACGAGAAGTCGATGTGACTTCAGATTGCCAAAATTTTTAAAGTCAAAGTCACAAAATTCTCTTCTGTACAAAGGTCTGAAATTATATAATGACTTACCAGATGAAATTAAGCACGAGCAAAATATTTATAAATTTAAAAGGGGTCTGAGTGATTATGTTAAGAATAATTTTTAAGCAAAAATTAGTATTAATAGAAATATGTTACGATTTATGTTAAATTAGTATATCTTTACTAAATAAATACTTACTTACGTAATATAATTTTATAAATTAAACCTCCAAAGTGCAACAGTCTTCTATTTGACATGATTCACCTTTTGTTTGTTATAATTTATATGAAATACGTTGATATTTTTTGATACAAAAATCAGTCTAAGGTAAGTGTTTTGCATTAATGGAATTATTTGAATATCAGAGTAATCCAAACATGGCCCATACACTCAAAAAAATATTGTTCATAATATCAATGAACGACGATTATTAACTAATTTTTGCGAGAATGAAATTTTTCATCAAGGTAACGAAATGCTGTTCATAGATCAATATTATTATACATCCATATTATGAATCCATGTTCATTAATATGATTTTTATGTTTTAGAATTAATGTAAAATGATCATTATCGTAATGCAGTTTTGATCAAAATCATAATTTTTTTCATTGAATCAATTAATTCGTTCATAGTTTGAATTCTGAAACTTTTAAAAACAGTCATTAATGTATTAATGTACAACGTCATCGATTAATGAAATTAACATTGTATTAATGAATGACAATTCATAACCAATAATAACTTTTTCATTGAACAAATGAATTCGTTCATCGTTTGACGGAACTTTTGCATTAATGTACAACTTGATGGGTTAATGAAGTGAACAATGTTTTGATGAACAGCATTCATAACTGGATAAAAATGTTTCATTAAATTATGTATGATTTTAATAATACAAGGAATGCGATATACAACAACGAACTTTTGGTTCTATTAATGTAATGTTTAATTAAACCAATAAATTTGTTATCAAATCACAATACTTTGAAATGGTAGTAGTGTTCCGTCTAAATGCATCATTTTAATTTCGGTCGTGAAACTATACAAATCGTTCCAAATTTTGTGATTAAAAAAACTGTAATTGTGCCAATACACCTACAATTAGTGCAAGTGCAATTGTAGATTGTGATTTTAGAGGTAAGATCAAAACAGTTATATTTTTAATATACATATTTTTATTTCAGACTTTATTTATAGTTATTCTACTGCCAAATTAATATATCAAAACTAAAACAATATTCTGCGGTAGTCAAAATGTTGTGTTTTATGTGCAAAAACAATCATAGTACGTTAGAAAATCTTGTTACTCATTTCAAACTTTCCCACAACTGAAACACTAACTCCACATTTAGATACCTTAATAACTTTCCAAAATATATCAAGTTTCCGACATATAATAATGACAACAGTAATTTTAAAATGAGCGTAGATACCTGGATAGATCCAAATAATCCCAAATTAAAAAACATTTTTCTATCAGATACTTGTCCTACATTTATTGAATCCATTATTAGATGCTTTTGTTTTTGTTAACATTCTCAAAATCATTAAGCGCCATCATATTGAGCGTTTGCTCAAAAACTGTGATATGGAGACTCTAATATTTGAGCATAACTTAGAACAATGGCGAGAATCCTTTGGATTACCATTTAAGTCCTTCATAAAACCAATGTTCTATCACCAAAATCTAAATAATTTGCCTTCCCCAACTTCTTCTTCCGGGACATCCTCAACGATACTACTCAACTAGCAAATATTTTAATCGAAACTTCAAGAGAAAAGATACTCGTGTAGTACAACAAATTTTTCAAATTTGAAGAAGAACAAAGAGCTTCACTTATTTCAGTTATTAGATTTTATTTTAAAGAAAAAGGGATAAAAATGACGCTAGGTGCTAGTCATCAAATGGAGCAACAAATTTTGGAGAGATTTCCAACAAAAAAATTGGTAAGAAACTATTAAATTAAATGTAGAACAGATTTAGAGAAAAAATGGAATTTTGGAAATATATTCACCTTTATACTAAATCTAATTTTGTTACAAGTGTACTACAGAACTAGCAAAAGAAGGAAGATTTATACCAGGTTTTGCAATTTAACATCTTCTTTTAAATCAAACGTGTCTGAAGAACAAAAACAAGAAAAAGAACAAAGCTTCAAGTCTAGGCTTAAAGGGGATTTAGGTAAAAGTTAGTTACTACACGGAGAGAAATATTATGCTGAATTTAATCATTACAATTTCATATTTAAAGCATTTGCTTTTTTTCTAAAATTGATTCACATTCAAATAAAATTAAACCTACATGTTCTAAAACTTAAATTAAATTTCTTATTGCAATCCAAACATGTTTTTATTAAATCATTCATAATTATAATGATACAAGTAAAAAGTTTTTGTTAAAATTAAGACTACAAATTGATCAAACTCAACTAATTATTATAAGAAATCATATCAGCGATTAAAGTACGTAATAAATTACTACGAAACCACAAGTAGGTATTTCAAGTAAGCATTTATGTTATCACTATTTGTTCCACGCTGGTCTAAAATAAGGTATCAGCAATTTAATTTACGTAAAGGTTTGCAATATGTGCTAAAGCTGTGGCAAAGATAAATTAACGTGTACCGTGACTCCGACAGTTTTTTGTTTGGAACTATACGACATGGATCCATCATTTTATAACAAGTTGCTTGCAGCATATAATCTATAACTCACTACATCAATTAGTGAGTGTTTTGAAACTATCAAAAACTTACAAGTAAGTATCGACTCTGATTTTGAATATTGTTCACTGTCGTTATATGTTAGAATTATGTCGCAAAGCTTGCACATTTTTTGGCATGTATGACTTTTTTTGCAATGAAATGAAATTATCGTGCATTTGCTTTTCTTTTAGAACAAGAAATTGATGTTACATCCCTTGTGTGCCTAACGGAAAATAATTTGGACATATTGAAGGAAGGTGAATTTGGGTTGATTGTAAAGTTTAGTAGTTGGAGAACCCTTTGACAGAAAAAAATAACTTTCCAAAAGTTACAAGAGGATGATTTAACTCGGATGGTGTAGATTCGACTAATATTCTAAGTGTTACATACTGTTAATGCTGATGCGTGTACATTTTGGTGTCAAGGACAGTATTATTTGAATCGGTAATATTATCTACCAATAATTATAAATTTTAATGTAGATTAAACCATAAACTGCAGTGATGATAAAAATATAGCACATTTATTTTGAATTTAGCAAATAAATACGTTTAAACTATGTGTATATTTACTGAAATCATTCATACCCTGAAGCTGCACAAAAGCAAACATTATGACACTGCGTGCTTAAATTAATACAAAGTGTTATTACTATTAAACCTATTTATGATAAAACACAACAATCAACAGAGATAAGAAAAAGCAGTACTTGTCATAACTATGGTTCTTCTCTACGATCACATTAAGCAACTCTTGAATGATAAAAGAAAACGATGTTTTCTTAAATTGATATATTATAAAATCTATACAATTCTTTTTCAAAATATTTGTTGTAATAAAATGAAAGCTTTATTTAAGCGTACATCGGCATGACTCAAAACCAACAGCCTATTTGCATGAAATATAGCTGTTTTTGCTTTATTACAGTAAACTTTTCTCTCCGTGTATATGATTTTATTTTTAATGTACTGTTTATAATACCAGAAGAAAATGCAGACAGCTGCCTTAGAGCACTTAAGTTTGACAACTTAACGGCAGACCAATTTGATGCTACTTGGAAAGCTTGTAGTCAATTTTGTCTAGAATTTATCAAGGCGTCTAACGATACAACTCAAATGATATAGAAATGGCCTTTTTATAAAAAGCCTTCGCGATTTCAGCTGGTAAAATTATTAAAAGATTTTTGTTCTATTTCACAACCCATTCTATTTTAGATCAACATGGATTTTAAAGCGGGTTTCAAAAGTAAAGATGGATTGTTAACAATGGTATCAAAACTTTGAAAAAAATGTTTCCTTTTTAATGATCACGTTAAAGACCGAAATATAAAAGCAATTTATTTGTAAGATAACAAATACCAGTTTGTTTCTGAAATTATTAGATTCCATTGGCTTTTTTTAGAGGCATACATTATCATTTTGTATTGTTTTTTACAGATGGTTGTAATGCAGCATTATTTTGGGCTTTACAAAGGTATCTGATAACCTTTTTTCCATACTGTTTATAATAAAGTGCGTGATCGTTAAGAAAATTAAAAAACATAAATTATTGTATGTAGTATTAAGTTTCTACAGTTCTCCGTTGGCAGCTTTTTCAAAAATCGATTCCTTCATTGTCTAATTGCGTACCCACACAATTTTTTCAAAAATAATTTTTATGGAGTATTAATCTAAGTAACCTCCGAAAAAAAACATTGATTGGATTAATACAACTTATTAATAGCATGATCTGTAAATGAAATCATTTTGAAAATCAATCAGAATGTTCATCAATTAATATTATAAGTTAATTAAAACAACAATTCAGTTGCATTCCGCCGATGAAATAATTCTTAAAATCAAGGAACAGTGTCCATCGATTAATGTTATGAATTCATTAAACATGGAAACATGTTTTTTAAATGAATCAAACCACAAGCCGAGGTTTTTGACCTCATAGAGAACAGACAATCTCACATTATCGATGAGCACTGATATATTATTATGCTTAGAATTCCTTATTAGTATCGTGCCAAATAACATAACTACAGCTTTTATTTTGGCGTATTACGTAACTACACTAAAGAACGAAGATTGACGTTTGCGATGTTGGCAGAACAAAATAGTAATTTATGTCGAAAGTAAGGCATAGCATAACCAACGTTAACCACTTAACAGTCTTGTCCGACCTCGATTCGGGTGCGGGTTTCTTTCGTATAGTGATAAGCTCGAGACTCGTTCGGGATTTGTTTTGACTTGCAGGTAATAATTTTGTCAAATATTGTTTATGCAAGGAGTTATCACGAACTTCGGTTGCCCAAGTAACACAGCATAGTTCATCTTGTTGTTTTATAGCATTTGATTATTTACAGTTCGCGTTGTATTTACTACATAGTGTATTATACGTACTACTGTTGTTCAGATACTGGTGTAAAATTGTGTATTAAATGTTTCAAAACAAATCATACTAAATCATTTGTAATAAAAAATAAAAACATACAATAAAAATAATACGTTCAAAATATGAAAATACATTTATCGAAAGCAAAAATACTTATTTTACCACGGCAGCAGTCGGAACACAGACCTCTGGGTATGAGCCTGAATGAAAGTGAAATACACAGGCGTGAATTCTTTTAATTTATTTGCAACTATAACATAATACACTAACTACTTACATTAAAGAAAAAAATGAACATTATTTGAATTAAAACAATATTTGGATTAAACCATATTTGGGCGCCAATCACCTTTAAATTAGTGATAAATAAAAGCATAAAATCTTATAACTAACTATTAATTGATATCAAATTCAAAAGTTTTAAAGACGTCGCCGGTCATTCGCCTTTTAAATGTAAAATACAATTTTAGTTAGTTAGATGTTTTGCTTATTGTGCCCTTCTGCGAAAGGGATTAAAGTCGAGGTACCAGCGGATAGTTACCGAGGGTAAGGAACTGATTGAAGGGCAGTTGCTGTTCTGCAATCACATTTTTTCATGCATTTCATTTTACAACAGTTTTTGTAAAAATACATTGTTTTGAAAATACATCTATTTTATTATTAAACAGCTAATAATATATACAGTCCACTTATTTCGATTAAAACATTGGTCCTTCGAGCCGGATTAATAAGGATTAATAATCAAACAGCACTTTAAACATCAATAATTAAGTCTTTAAGTGTTAGCAAGATTGGCAGAAAGTGCAAGAAGCAGTTACAGAAGTTAGACCACGTTCTAGACATCAGTTCCTTTCTGCTACCTACCTGTAAGTCAAATTTTTAATTTATTTAATTTAAGCTGTAGCAAAGGTTCTGCAAACAAAGCGAGACCAACTCAAAGGAAAATTAACACGCTTACAAAATTATGTATCGGAAATAACGAATAATGAAATAACACCGGAAATTATAAACGAATTAAAATGTAGATTAGATAAATTTGAAAATCCCGTTTGGACAGAATTTGACGATACACAGTCTCAATTAGAATTAAAGTTTCCTTCAGAAACAGACACAAGAAAGATCTTCCTTTGAAAACGATTACTTTAAATTAATCGCAAAAATTAAGTCATGCTTAAATACAAATATTAACTCAAGGGAATCAAATAGTTCTCAGTGTAAACAAAATTTTCTTCAAATAAAACTGCCTGCAATACAATTAAAAACATTTGACGGTAAATATGAAAATTGGCTAGAATTTAGGGATTCATTTAATGCATTAGTAGAGCATAACGATACATTAACAAATATTCATAAATTTTATTACTTACGGTCATCTTTAGAAAAGGAACCCGGACAAATAATTAAGTCTATAGAAGTATCAGCTAATAATATATACAGTCCACTTATTTCGATTAAAACAAAAGTAATAAACGTTTAATTTGTTACGGAGTATGTATTCCGAAAAGTTTTTGATAACACAATTTAATTAATGTGAATTTAAAATAGAATAAGTTCTAGTTGACTCACCATATGATAAACTCCTTCCAGCCTAAAATAACGAATCAACTAAATGTAGATTGGAAAGCAAAACAGCAGGCATAAAACCAAAATATAAATCCAATGAAGAAAAAAATCCAGTAAATAAAAAAAAAGATCCAGTAAATAAAAAAACCCCAATAACGGAAAATCCAGTAAATAAAAAAACTCCAATAAAGAAAAAAAAGACCCTAAATATAAATAATTAGAATGGTTTTTAATCGACATGAAATTACTTACGTTGCCTTAGATACAACGGTCTTGAAATCAATTTCTTTGTCTATATGTATTGCGTAACATTGTGAAATCACAGAATAAAAATTAATTTGTATGCGTTTTTACGCCATAATTAAGAAAATTGTCTTCTTTGCACAACTACGACATGTAAGCCTAAAGATGGATTAAACGGAAGTACGAACAAAAATCGATTGCTCGGTCGATTCGAAATATGACGCGACGTTGCCAAACTGAATAAATTTAAATGCAAATTAGTACGTAAATGCCAAATAGAATTTTAAATGTAATGAGCTCTAACGGGACGTTACACATTTTACTAAATAAAATTAATTAATTGTAATAGCAAATATATTCAAATAAAATAAAAAAAACGAATGTAACAATTTTTTGACCTCTTCTGTCATCAAAATCCGGCAGTTAAGCGGTTAATGCAACGCGAGGCCGCACGATGTGAGTGAGTTATACTATGATACTTTAGACGAATGTAACGCACATTATTTTTTGAGTGGCTTTTTGTAAAATTACTATATTTTCTAAAAAATAATTTAAAAAATCACCAAAAATATGTTGGTACTACATTTATTATTAAATCTGTCAAATTTGACATTAACTTTAACATTGTTTTTTTGCAATTTTACTGAATTTCAAGATTTTGTAAATGACTTTTCCACCTGTCGCATACTCGTTCTAATATAATAATTGACTTTGAACACTTAGTTTTATGTGGATTTCTAATATTGATTTTGTCACACCAGAGCTTTTTTTGTCCATTACGAAACTACACTAACGAACGAATATTGATGTTTGCGATGTTGGCAGCACAAAAAAATGCATTACACCTGTAAATATTTATTTAAAAAAAAAGAAGTACATGTAATGTATAAACATAAATGAAGATAAACAATTCATACAATTTAGCATCTAAATATTTTGTCATTGATTTAGAATCTTTATAATGACGAGTAACTACTGTTTCTGATTATACATTGCAATCGATTTAATTTACTTTTACGTTTACTAGTTCTAGTTATCTTATTCAGGAATAGTTATTATTTCTTTTTACACTTATGGTTAAGTATTTATTATTCGACTAAAGCTTGCTTGAATTTATCTCGGAAATAATATCCTAACATAGCTTAACATCAATAACATTTTAATTCGTTAGAAACCAGCAAACGTTAGACTAAAGAGACATAACCTCCAACAACTGTTTGGTAGTAAAAGTCTTTAAAAATATCACTTTTTTCTACTTTCACTAACATTAAAAATACATACTTAAATAATTAAACACAAAATGTCAGTCGATGTCAGAATTTTAATTTGACCCACATCTTAAATTAAGCATTGCTGATCTATTTAATATGTCAGATATCTATGGTACAGCCTAATAAAATCTGATAAAACAATGGTTACCATACCTTCTCTTTAAATAAATTAAGTCAATTAAATTAATTGAGCCGCGAATGAAAACCGCGACCCATTTAATAAATCCGTAAATTAAATTAAATTTGTATTTACTTTAGCAAATCTTTGAGACCTACCCATCGACTTACGCACCGTGTTTTTTCAGAATCGTTAAAGTATCTTTGATTGTTTAATCGATTGATCGGAACTGGACTCAATTAAACTTGTGGTCGTGTGATTTTTAGAAAGTGTTCACTGTATATTCTAAGTATAAGTCTAACTCGTAAATCAATTTAAATCACTACCACTAACACAATTTTTTTACTGTTATTGGGATTCAAACAATAACCAACTGAGCTAAACCGACAGTGGGTAAAATTTTATTAATATTTATATTTGAACCGTCGCTAAAATAACAAATATACCAAACGCTGATAATTAATTATTATTAATTATACCTACTTTTGATCTTATTTCAATTTATTGTATTGTTATAATTGATAGCGGATGTTGCATTGTTTTTCTGTGACTAGTCAATCCCGTATAATTTTAAGTAAAACGGACAATTGTCGCTGTTTTGTTTTTAAATTTAATGATAAATAAATAAAATTAAATTGATTCTACACTCTAAAAAAAACTACAGATTTGCCATGTTATTTCCAGTTTATTGGTAGTACAAATTCAAGCAGAAATTATAAGTTCCGAAAAGAAGGGTTTCATTTTTCTTTTAAGATTAAGCGAGTTTTACTAATATTAAGAAATTATAAATATGTATAGTAAATTTACAAAGTTTCATAGAAATACATGAAACAGATAATGATGCTACGATCTATAAAAAGATAAACAAATTAGAAAATGATTATTACGGGCTGGTTTAAATATGAGCCACGTCCAAAAGTTTCAAGTTCGTATATTGCAAATCTTTTATTTAAATTTATTTAAGTTAACTATTGTTACATAAAATAAACCAACCTTAGTAGCAGTTTGATTTAATTAAAGTTAATTATAAAGATTGAACAATATCACTAAACAACAAAAAAAAACGTGCTTACTGCAAGACTGCAAACAAGAGACATACGCTTCTGTGCATCAGCATCGTATACAAAAAAAAATCACGTTATAGTTACAACAACCACTACTCGCTACAGTGGACAAAAAACAAAATTAACTAACAACTAAATATAACAAAACATTTTTGACATTTACTTCAATACTTCCTCACAAAAATATTTTGTCTCACATCAAATAAAACTAAGTTTGTTTATATATATGTGTACATTATTCACTTCTTAACATATTGCTTTTGCAGCAAACTCCTAGCATTTCCCGAATGCTTTGAAACCTTACACGGGGTAACGGTTTAGTAAGGATATCAGCAACCTGATTTGTACCATCCACATGTTGTACATCAATTTCCCCTTCGTTATACTTTTCTCTAATAAAATGGTACTTGATTTCAATATGTTTGGTGCGTTTATGGAATTCAGGATTCTTTACTAGTTTCAGTGCACTAGCATTGTCCATTTGAAGACATGGAATCTCTTTCAATTTTGTTAATTCATTCATTAGCCGTTTAAGCCAAATAAGATCTTTTACTGCCTCACTTGCAGCAACATATTCTGCCTCTGTCGTGGAGAGAACAACACTTCTTTGCTTTTGACTCAACCAAGTGATGGCTCCACCAGCATATTTACAGACTGTGCCCGTTCTTGAACGTCTTGAAAGACAATCTCCAGCATAGTCCGCATCACTGAATGCTTCTAATATACCAGTATTGTGATCCTGATAATATGCGATACCAAAATCTAAGGTTCCTTTTAGATATCGAAAGATACGTTTTACCACCTGCCAATGTGACACTTTTGGATCAGCCACATACTCCGAAACCAGATTCACTGCATACGTAATATCAGGTCTGGTGGCAACTGATAAATACATTAGGCAGCCGACAGCTTCTCGATATGGGATATCTTCACTTAATTTTAAATCAGACTCTGTATCAGGTATGTTTTGTTCACAGGGAGTAGTCACGTGGTTAGAATCTTGCATGTTGAATCGTTCCAGTATTCTTTTAATGTACAACTGTTGTCCAATAAAGATACAGTTACTTAATTTTAACACTTCTATACCTAAAAAACAGTTTAGTTTTTTTACAGTTATTTTGAATTCACCTTTTAGTTCGCGCAAAAAACTGTCTATTTCACTTTTATTATTACCTGCCACAAGTCCATCGTCAACATACACACTTACTAAAGTCTTACTTGTAGCTGAGTTTTTAACTACCATGAAATCTACAAGGCGCTTGTTCCAGCATCGTGGAGCTTGTTTAAGTCCATATATGCTTTTCTGTAAATGACACAGTCGTCCTGACCCATCTTCAAACCCTTCGGGTTGCTTCATGAAGACTTCTTCCTTCAGCTCTCCATACAGGAACGCAGTTTTCACATCAAACTGCATGAGGCACATATCTTCAGACGCTGCCACGCTTAGGATGGTACGTACAGTGTCAAACCTTGCTACAGGGCTGAAAGTTTCTTCATAGTCTACTCCATACTTTTGCGCATACCCTTTTGCAACCAGTCTAGCCTTATATCTATTGATCGATCCATCTGGCTTTGTTTTTAATCGTAACACCCAGCGATTTCCAATGAGCTTTTTACTATTTGGCATGTCAACAAGATTCCATGTGTTATTTTCTTCTAGCGATTCTAGTTCTTCCTGCATCGCAGATTTCCACTTGTCTGCCTCAGTAGACTGCATAGCCAAGACAAAAGAATTTTCAGGCAGATGTTCAACAGAAAGTACATAATCGTACATAATTTGCCTCCGTGTTAAACCCAATGGTTCCACTTGTTCTGAACTTAACGATTGTAATTCAGTAATTTCTCTAACATCCTCTAATGGTGATTTATTATTCTCACCTTTAGCTTCATTTATTTCTGTGTGGGTAATCACGAATGGTAGAGCAGCATTTGTATTATTCTCAGTTTCAGTTGTTAACAGAAGTTTTTTGTTTAATGTCAATTCTTCTTTAAAAATTACATCACGACTACGAATGACTTTGTTTCTATCTTTAATCCAAACTCTGTAGCTATCTTTTTCGCCACAGTATCCTACCAGAATGCCTGCTATACTCTTCCTATCCCACTTTCTTCGTTTTTCTTTAGGTACATGAACAAAGCATTGTGTACCGAATATTTTTAAATGATCAAGATTCAGTCCCTCTTTACGATACCATAACTCAAATGGAGTTTTATTTTCTACAAGTGTGAGTCCTGTACGATTTAGGGTATATACTGTTGTATTGATCGCTTCAGCCCACAGCTTTATCGGTAAGTTTTTTGCATGGATCATTGTTCGAGCGCTTTCAACAAGAGTGCGGTTCTCCCGTTCAGCTGACCCATTTTGTTCTGGATTGTACGGCATAGATACTCTTAAATTAATTCCTTTCGAATCAAGAAGAGTTTTCACATTTGAATTAACAAACTCGCTTCCTCCATCACATAAAAGTTCTTTGATTTTAACACCTATTGTATCGGATTCATTAATGAAGGTTTTCATGCACTCTAAAACTTCAGATTTAAGTTTAATAAAAAACACACGACGATACTTCGAATATTCGTCCTTGAAGCAAACAAAGTATTTAGCACCTCCTAGAGACGTCTCCTGCATAGGTCCGCATACATCCGCATTGATTAGCTCACCTGGACTATTATGCTTTTGCATTCGTGGATGAAAACTGCCTCGCTGTTGTTTCCCAATAACACAAGCATTACAGAACTCCTCTTTGATATTCACAGTAACACCACGCTTCTTCAGAAACTGTTTCACGTGTCGTTTATTTTGGTGGCACAGTCTTTCATGCCACAATTGTAAGGTGTCAACAGCTGATGCCGTAAACATCTCTTCACAAATGTCTGATTTGCATACACGCATATTTAATTCATACAACCCTTTTGAAGTTTTTCTTCCAATTAACATTGCTTTACCATTCTTCGTAAACAAACAGCCATTTAAATGTGCTTGAAATAGGAACCCTTTTTCTATTGTTTGACTAATTGACAACAAATTTCTAGTAATTTCAGGTACATACCAAACGTTTTCTAGATAATTTCTTATCCAAGCTCCGTTTACATTAATTTCAACATTTATTACTCCATGACCATATGCATTTATCACTTCACTGTTCCCTACTCTCACAGGCTTAACAGTTCGAAAAGATTCATAAGTGAAAAAATAGTCTTTTGTCTTAGTCATGTGCATTGTTGCACCAGAGTCAACCAACCACTTGTCTGTCTCAATATCAGTATCAACTGTAATCACAAATGCATCGCCTGAAGAATGTGAGCTTGTGGTTCCTCCATGTGGCTTCTTAGGGCAATTCTTTGCAAAATGTCCAGCCTGATGACATTTGAAACACTTTTTAATTTTTATCACTGGCTTGGATTTTACTGGCAAGGTTTTACTTAATCGTGCTAGTAATGCTGTTGAATCTCCTCGTTTCTCAGGTAGTCGCATCTCTATTAATAGTAACCTTTCTGTAAGTTTATTGAGTGTTTTTCTTCAAGAGGCACTGACTCCCAAACGCTCTTAAATTCAAAATATTCTACAGGGAGTGTAGACATGATACGACTCATCAATAATAAGTCTGGAAGTTCTGTATTAACCAGTCGTTTCAGTTCATCGTTCAGTTCTCTGAAATTACGCTGTAAACGAGCTATGTGCGTAACTATATCCTCAGAAACATCTTTTTCATAACTAAAGAACTGCTCCATCAGTCTATCCACTCGCTGACCACAACTCTGTTCATAAACACAGATTAGTTTTTCCCACATGGAATTAGCTGAGTCACATGTTCCAGTAAGATCGATGTTTGCATCATCCATACTGTTTACCAGTATCAGTTGAGCCAATGAATCTGCTTTCTTAAAAGCTCTTGCTTCAACTTTATAAGCTTCTTTATCCGCTGCTGACGCATCCGCATCCAGTTTGGTGGGTGGCTTGTGACTCCCATTTACCACTTCCAACACTTCTTGATGGCGCAGTAATAGCTCGATCATCCTGCCCCACTTGTTCCAATTGCTTGCACCTTCTAGTTTTTCTATCTGGGTTTTAAAATCCATCTTACTATCTTCCGTAGTAAAAAAACTAACACGTTCTTGTCCTACTTAACCTCAAACTTGCCACGTGCTTAATTATATATATTTTTAATTCCGATAGAAAAAAAAACAGCACAATGTAAACGTTCTGGGCCGATAACTTATTGTTACATAAAATAAAGCAACCTTAGTAGCAGTTTGATTTAATTAAAGTTAATTATAAAGATTGAACAATATCACTAAACAACAAAAAAAGGGGTTACTGCAAGACTGCAAACAAGAGACAGACGCTTCTGTGCATCAGCATCGTATACAAAAAAAATCACGTTATAGTTACAACAACCAGTACTCGCTACAGTGGACAAAAAACAAAAGTAACTAACAACTAAATATAACAAAACATTTTTGACATTGACTTCAATATTAACAACAGAAAAATTTAATAAAAAAATTTAGACAAGTACTCGCCTATTTGAAAATTTTAAAAGATCATAAAGTTTTGCTAAAAAATTACTGTATTTCATAAATCAAAAACTATCCATTTTTTTAATGCCTTTTTCACCAGTACACAAAAATGAAAAGTTTAAGGTTATGGATCCAAGCGGCAACACTGTCACTGACTATATAAAGCTGATCATTGTCATGAACAGAATATCATATCACGTATCGGGTTTTCTAATCGTTTTTAATATTTAACGTTTTATTACACACTATATACAACCGTAAAATATCGTAATGTGCTGTTTACAGATATATTCTTTAAATTGGATTGCTTTAAAAAGATGTGACTTCATTATTACAAAAATTGGATAAAAATTAAACAAATTATATTATGTAAATGAGTTTATATTAACTCTACGATAAATATTTGTTAGAAAAAAAAACAAAAAATTATTTTTAGAGTTTGAAGATTCCACACAATTTACGAGCAAATCATAGTTTAGAAACAGTAAATAAGAAGCATTCTGATTACGCCAATAAAGCATACAAGAAATTTGATGATCCGAGTAAAGAAACCCTCGGGTTTCACAAATGTAATTGGCTTCAACGCAATTCTAAAAGACAAAATAACTATCAGACATTGTGGAGAATTAGATTTATTTATTATCTCATTTCATTTGTTTTAAACAAACGATTAGTAAAAAACAATTGTTTATTTAATTTATTATCATTACTAGACTACCTATTACAGACAGAATCGTTTATAAATAAATGCAGGTTTAATTTTAATGAATTCGTAAATGATTGTAATTGCTACTTAAATTCTACAAATCCTCGACGACGCAAATTTAAAGCATATTTTAAAAGCAAATAAGATAGGTACAATTTCATCCTATAATTTTTATATAAATATGCATGCTGCGGTCCCACACGGTACTAGGTTCAACTTGGAAAATGTCATCATCGAGCTCGTTTCTGCTTTTCGCCATATTAACTTATATTATAAAGTATAATTTATCCATTTAGCATTCCACTGTATCTTCGTTCTACGTAGTTACACCTTAAATACTGTTTAATTTATAAATACCAATTACAATCAAATATCAGGTGTTTGTTTTAGTATATAACCATAACTTCAAAGAAAATTAATTGCATTTGTAACAAATATAAGTAAGCTCAAGATACTAATATCAGTTGCCTAAAGTATAAACTAGAATAAACTTTAGCCAGTGTGTGAACTTTATCTAATTTTTAGATTTACTTTTTTTGTCAAAATAATGTATTCTTAAACGTTAAAGTTCGATTATTAGCCTTACAATAAATTAGATATTAAGCAAGATAAATGTAATTGCTTTGACGTGATTACACTTTAAGCGTTCGTTTCTTGCGTTTTCTGTGAATTTCAGAAATCATGAAAAGTCTAATATTTTATTTAAATAAATTAAAACGAAAATATTATATATGTTTGAATTTTAAATACAATTTTTACTTAAAAAATTGAATGAAAATATTAACCAATTGCTATTTAGGAATCTTTTGTTTTTTTAGGAAGAAACGTTATTTAAAAATATTTTTTTAATAATTTAATAATAAAATATTGGAAAAAACAATTCAAAATTGTATTTGTATTTGACATATAACATTTAAAATAAATCATTGATATTGACAGCATATTTTTTAGTTTGTTACATTTGACTAGTAACTTTACATTTTTGTATTTTAATATAAATTTTATTCATATTCTTTCTACTGTTACTAGACATTACGTTAAAGCATTACTCAATAAATGTAGTTAATTTCTAAAAAACTAAATGCATTTTCTAATATAACACTTTATATTCTAAAAAAAATCATTTGTTGGTGTTTTTACTATTCTATGTTTTTAATCACAACTTAAACGAATATATATTAACATATTTTCTTCAAATTTTAAACATATTAGCAATAGTTAGTATTTATTATTTAATGTTTTGGTATAGCAACTAACAACGTGTGTAATGAATAATAAAACGTTGGAACAAAATACAAATGTTTCTAGAAATAGTGGAATGTAGTCGATTTCACACAAACCGACCTTTCGTCAAACGTCGCAGTAGACATCTTCAGAGCCTAGAATAAACTTGATTTTGTTTTATTTATTCCAGTCTTTGAAGATGTCTACTGCAACCTTTGACCAAAACTCGGATTGTGAGAAATTTGTTGAGATTAAGTTTTAACGACAACTAACTATTTATTAACGGTAAAAACATATATGCCATCTAGTGGCTACATTTTGTACTTAAATCTAGATAACTAACACTCCTACCGATTTAAGGATTACACAAAATACAACTTAAAACTTTATCCCTATATTGCTAGTGCACCAATGAAATTTTTCACTAGACAAGCATTTTGTTAAGGAATCTGCAACCATATTCTTTGTATCGATTTTCTCAATAACTACTTCATTGCGATCGACTGCATCTCTTATAAAATGATGATGAACATCTATGTGTTTAGTTCCGACATGAAAAACAGTATTCTTACTTAAATCAATGGCACCTTTGTTATTATAGTGTATGACAAAGGATCTTCACTGCCAATCCATTTAAGCTCTTTCATTAATTTTCTTAACCAAACAGCTTCTCTTGCAGCCAAGTTTAGAGCCATATACTCCGCTTCAGTTGTCGAGCATGCTACTGTTGGTTGTTTTTTACTTTGCCAAGTAATAGCAGCATCTGCAAGCAGAAAAACAAATCCTGAAGTTGACTTTCGATCGTCTGGACATCCAGCAAAATCAGAATCACAATATCCAATAATTTTAGTACTTTCTTGCTTCGAGTACTTTAATTCTGAATTGGTGAAACCTCTCAAATAGCGCATAACACGCTTTACTGCATTCCAATGTGTAGTTCCAGGGTTAGAACAATATTGGCATAAAACTCCTACCGCTTGAGTAATGTCGGGGCGTGTGCACCTTGACGCATAAAGCAATTTTCCAATAGCACGTTGATAAATTGATTTTGAGGATTCGGGCCTTTCTTCTTTTAAGATAAGAACGTTTTCCGGGTTTGGATCGTGTCAATGTTGTAACCGAAGTTGCCAACGTTTTGTCCACTTTCGTAAGGGGTTTTATCAGGGCGTGAAATAAATCGAAGAACTCAAACAAGCAACCGAAATCTAACTAAACACTTCTCAAAAGTTAGGTAATCAACTTGTGAACCAAGCCAGATTCTAAACTCAGAAAAGGTAAGAAAGAAAACGATAAACTCGAAAAAGCAAACGAAAATCTAACAAAGTACCACTACAGAGTTAGGTAACCAAGCCGGATTTTAAACTCCATCGAAGTGACTTAAAAAGAAATAGTATCCGTATATAAAGAAGAAGTATCGTCACGGCTAGTTAAGCTCGACTCTGATTGGGTTACGGTTGAAGGAGGGCGTGTTTTCGATAAAGGATTAATGACCGGGAACCAAAGAGGGGATAGCTCGAAACCATGATCACGATTGAAGTTATTGGGGTGTTTGATGATTTCTATGCTTTCTCGAAATTTCCTGTTAAAAAAGAATGGAGATTTGGCAATCACCGAAACGTTATCAAAATCTATCTTGTGACCTGTAGTGAAATGATGTTCAGCAACCGCAGACTTAGAAATATGCCTTTTCCTTACATAACGATCATGTTCTGAAATGCGAATAATGACGGAACGACTGGTCTCACCAATGTAGACTAAACCACATGAACAAGGAATTTGGTATACACCTTGAGATGAAAGTGTAGGAAATTTGTCCTTGGGAGAAGAGAAATTTTGCCTGTCGAGTTGAAAATAGGTTTGATATCATTCTTACGAAGAAGTTTCCCTATTTGATTTGTAACCTTGTGAATGTAGGGTAAAAAGGCCAATTTCGGATTGGATTCGGGAGTTGAAATGTCCTTAGGTAATCGAGTACGTGGATGTAGACGACGATTAATAACTCTATGAATATCTCGCTTCATATAACCATTGTTCACTAAAGTTCTAGTAAGATGACAGAGTTCCGAGTCTAGATTCTCAGGTTGACAAATAGTAAAGGCGCGATGAACCGAAGATTCGATAACAGAACGTTTCTGTGCAGGATGATGATGAGACGAAGCATGAAGGTATCTATCAATACGGGTGGGTTTGCGATAAACAGAATGGCCCAGAAGTCCGTCGGGCTTACGAGTCACAAGAACGTCAAGAAATGGGAGAGAACCATTACTTTCGATTTCCATAGTGAATTTGATATCCAAGTGTTGATTGTTGAGATGATTAAGAAACTTAGACAATTCGAGATGACCATGAGGCCAAACAATAAACGTGTCAACATACCTAAACCAAACCTTGGGTTTTAATATTGATGATTCTAAAGCAACCGTTTCAAAAGATTCCATAAAAATGTTAGCTACAACAGGTGATAGAGGAGAACCCATAGCAGCACCAGAAACCTGTTCGTAAAACTTGTTATCAAATTGGAAGTAAGTAGACGATAGACACTTATCAATAAGAGAAACCAAACTCAAGTCCTTGCCATGTTGAGACAGAATCTGTTCGATGATAATCAGCGAATCCTTAATAGAAACTTTAGTAAAAAGTGAAGTGACATCAAAACTCACAAGAAGATCGTGGGGTTCAAGTTTTACAGTTTGTAGACGTTCAATAAAATGTTGAGAGTTGAGGATATGAGAAGAGGTTTTACCTGTAAACTCGCAAAGCATGTTGGACAAGAACTTGGCTAGCTTGTAGGTGGGAGATTGGATAGTACTAACGATAGGTCGAAAGGGAATACGTTGTTTGTGAATTTTGGGAAGTCGGTATAGACGAGGTGGTTTAGAATCTGAAGGGGTAAGTCGACGTTTAGTTTCAGGAGGTAGATTGGAAGATTTGATGATTTGGGTCACCTCACGTTCAATCCTCGAAGTGGGATTACGAGTTAGAAGAGCGTACGTTTCCTCAGACACAATAGAATGGATTTTCGCAATATAATCAATATGGTTCAAGACGACAGTAGCATTGCCTTTGTCGGCGGGAAGAACAATAACATCAGGGTTCTTACGAAGACTTTTTAGGGCTAACTCTTCCGACCTAGAAATGTTGGGTTTAGGAATTTTAGAAGATTCAAGGATTTTGCCAGTGTTAATACGAATGGGATCTGAGATGTGGCGAGGAAGGTGTCCTATAGAAGACTCGACAGCACATAAAATATCTTCTTTAGGAATACGTTTGGGAGCAACAGCAAAATTCAAACCTTTAGATAGCACCGATTCCTGTTCTGAAGTTAGGGCCAAACTAGATAAATTAACAACCGTCTTTAAAGAGTTAGTAGTAGATGAAACTTTACGATCCTTGGATTCCAATGTTTGAAACTTTTTGAGATGACTTTCAGTGGTTAGTCGTAGAGTGGTATCAGACTGCTGGTAAGTAATGTTGTCAAAGAGATTCCAATCATCCGGGGAAAGAGTGTTGGCCAACTCAAGATGAAGGTAAAAGAATTGTTTCGAAATCGTGTCTAACTCTCGCCTAGTTTACTTAATCCGTTCGCGTACCAACGCTAGACTAGCACAGTGTAAGTGTAAGTTTTTCGAAGAACGTGTCTGAATGTGAAACTTGATTCTGAGAAATGCAGGAATGATGTTGTGGTCACGACAGCGACTAAGAAAGGTTAAAGTGCACAAAAGTTTGACGAGTTTATGGCGAAGTTTGGAAAATACGGAGGTTTTGGAAGAAATATTCTCCCCGTAGAGATTGTTAATGTAATAGCGAAGGCTTCCACGGCCGGAGTCTATACTAAGATAAGAACGTCTTCCGGGTTTGGACCGTGTCAATGTTGTAACCGAAGTTGCCAACGTTTCGCCCACTTTCGTAAGGGGCCTCATCAGGGCGTGAGAGAAATCGAAGAACTCAAAAAAGCAACCGAAATCTAACTAAACACTTCTCACCTAACTCTGTAGTGGTTCTTTTTTAGATTTTCGTTTGCTTTTTCGAGTTTATCGTTTTCTTTCTTACCTTTTCTGAGTTTAGAATCTAGCTTGGTTCACAAGTTGATTACCTAACTTTTGAGAAGTGTTTAGTTATATTTCGGTTGCTTGTTTGAGTTCTTCGATTTCTCTCACGCCCTGATGAAGCCCCTTACGAAAGTGGGCGAAACGTTGGCAACTTCGGTTACAACATTGACACGGTCCAAACCCGGAAGACGTTCTTATCTTAGTATAGACTCCGGCCGTGGAAGCCTTCGCTATTACACTTTCTTCTTTTTCTAAAATTTCTTTTAGTTCCATATCAAGTTTCATGTACCAGGCACGACTGGATTGTTTTAATCCATTGATTGCTTTGTGAAGTCGACAAACAATCTTCTTGTCTCCCCTTTCTTTTTCGACTTCTAAACCATCAGGAATTTCCATATAAATTTCTTCTTCAATTGATCCTTGAATGAATGCTACACCAGCATCAACGTGATGTACCTCCCAATCATTTAATGTGGCAAATGCTAGGAGTGTGCGAAGGGTTTCATAACGAACAACTGGCGAAAATGTTTCATTATAATCTATACATTCTTTCTGAGAATACCCTTTAGCTACTAGTCGAGCTTTATATCGTTCAAGAGAGCCATCGGGGTTGTGTTTCAGTTTGAATACCCATTTGCATTTAATTGGTTTTCTATTTTCAGGTAGTTCTACTAATTCCCACGTTTTATTCCTATGGTGTGCTATTAATTTATTATCTATAGCCCCTTTCTATCGATTGGCTTCTGGATGTGTAACTGCCTCATTATAAGTCAATGGTACATTTTCTTCGATGTATTAATTATTTTCGGTCCAGATAACGATTAGGTAAGTACGATCGCTTCTACGAAGTTCTGGATTTGTAAGTACACTCTCTTGAATAACACTGTTTTCACACAACGGTTCTACATTTTGCACAATTTCAGAAGATTGATTTTGAACGATAATTTGTACGTACTCCTCATCATCAAAAAACTTTAAATGTTCATTTTGTGTAGTTTCCATTGATGCATTAAAGTTTTTAATAAAAACGACATCACGAGCTTCTGTATTTTTTTTTTATTAGGGTCATATAATTGATAGCCTTTCCTTGTAATGCTATATTCAACAAATATCATTTCTGATGACTTATCGTCCAGCTTTGATCGATGTTCTTTTGGTGTATGTACAAATGCATTACATCCAAATGTGCGTATAAAACTTAGATCTGGTTTTTTACCTGTCCAAGCTTCATATGGAGTTTTCCCTGGTACAGCAATTGTAAGACTTCTGTTTTTACAAAAACTTTCAACACAAACTGCTTCTGCCCAAAATTCTTTAGTTAAATTTGCTTCGATAAGCATTGACCGAGCACGTTCCATTAATGTACGATTACAGCGCTCTGCAACACCATTTTGTTCAGGTGTGTAAGCTATACATAATTCATGATGAATTCCGTGTATACGAAAGAATTCATTCATATTGGAGTTGATATATTCTCCACCACGATGAGAACGTAATGCTCTGATTGGTTTGCCAGTCTTTCAATATATTTCACAAAATCTACAAATTTCGAGTATACTTCGTTTTTGGTTTTTAAAAAGGATATAAATGTCATTCGAGAAAAATCATCAGTTATTGCAAATATATATCTTGCACCTCCCAGTGATGTGACATTCATGGGTCCACATAAATCTGAATGGATTAATTCCAATTTATCTTTGGCTCGATGAACTTTCTGCTTTGGAAATGAAATTCGATGTTGTATTCCCTTAATACAAGATGCACATGATTCGATGTTACCAATATAGCTAAGTCTATTCACCATTGTACGTAGACGATTAAGTCCTGAAAAACTTAAATGGGCTAAACGTCTGTGCCACAGCACTATAGCGTCAAATGTTGTAGCAGGAAACGCTGAATGTTTTACAACGTCCAAGTAATATAAACTTTCGTCATGTGTTGTGCCAGTTGCTACAATTTGACCAGATGCTTTGTGAATTAGTTTACAATCATTAGCATCACACACTGTAATAATATTATTGTTCTTTGCAAGGTATTTTACTGAAATTAAATTTGCTCCGAGATTTGGTACATGTAATACATTATTTACTGTTAATTCAATTACATTGCTTTCACGAGCAATGTCAATACGTACAGATCCTTCGCCTACACTTTGAATTACAGCTCCTCCTGTTTTAACTGGGGAAGGTGGTAGTTCTTTATAATCTTTAAAATATTCTTAATGGGGTGTCATATGCCGACTGCTCCCTGAATCTATAATCCATGTTGTTTTATATACGAACTTTTTCTTTAGTCTACAAAACTTAGCTTTGTGACCAATTTTACCACAAACGTTACAGGAACCGTTAAAGCGACTTGATTTTGCGCTAGTTGACGCTGTAAAGGCATTCTGCGAAGGTGATGCCATTTTACCGAACTCAATTTGTAATTTTTCACAAACTAAATCTGTCGTTAGTTCAGCTACACTATTTTCTAATGCCATTACCAACGGACGGAAATATTCTGGTAAATTCGTTAAAATATTTGCAGCAACAGCTTGGTCAGGATATGCTGGTAATATTGAACGCATTTTACTTTGTATTGTTTTCATTTTATCTAGGTAATCGGCCATGCTTTTGCAATTTTCGAATCTTGTTGCAAACATTTCTTGATTAAGAGAAATAAAGCGGTTTGGCTTGCTGTCTGAATATAATTTCGTCAATCGTTCCAGCATGGCTTTTGCGGTATCGCATTCAATAATGTCCTTTATGATCGGGCCGGTAACGCTACTAACAATGGCGGATCTGGCGCGTTGATCTTTCGATTCATCAACCTCGATACCTGTAGTAACTTTATGTAGATCACGTTCTTCAAGATGATATCTTAACGTGAACTTCCATTCGCCGAAATTCAATCGACCTACTAACTTTTCAAAATTCGATGGAACTTTCTTCGGAAGTAAGATGGTTGTCGATTCGGTCGTTTCTCTTGTGTTTGCCATTGTACACCACACAATTTTAAGTTTATGAAACAAGTCCCGCTTTTTTAATTTTAAAAGAGCCCAAATTTTCTGGATTAAGGTTTTATTACATAAACTCGGCGTTTAGTATACAGGAAAACACTAATTCAAATTTTTAAAACTACTCACTCTGGGCCCATAACCTGTTGAGATTAACTTTTAACGACAACTCACCATTTATTAACGGTAGTAACATTTTGTACTTAAATCTAGATAACTAACGAAATTAACAACAATGAAAAACTGTACTAAAGAAGCAACCGATAAAAACCCAAATTTACTACTATTGTACTACATTACAAGCAGCATAATAGGTCGCAAAATTTACTTTTCCGAACTAGGCCGCTAAAGTGTAGTACAATAGTTATTTGTATCACTAGTCCAGAAAGTGCTATTTTGCGAGTATGAGCATTTTTGTAGGACGAGGTGAAGCCGAGGCCCACAAAAGCGAATACTCGCAAAATACTTTTAGGACGTGTGATACACAACATTTTTTGTGCTGACCTTTATAGTATAAATTAATTAAAAGCAGTTATTAAAGTATCTATTGATTTTAAATAAAATTTAATAACATATGTTGATAAAACTGAAACTTGTAATGACGAAACACAATTGTTTTTGAAATTAATTTGACAATTACATAATATTATTACAATTTCACTTATATGAAAATAAAACCATTGTTGTTTTTAGCAATTGTAAGTTATAAGCAAATTTGTTATATTTGTTTAAAATTTTTTTGTTAGTACTACTCTAAACAACAACACAGATAATGGTGTATGTTAATAAATTTGACACATTGACAGATGACGTTTAATTAATTAATGATTACTAGTGCCAACTTTTAGTTATAAAATTCTACTACACTTTACCGGCCTAGGGCGGAAAAGTAAACTTTCCGGCCGATTATGATGCCTGTGAAATACGTCAAAACGGACGGAAGCACAAAAAAAAGTTTGTGTATCACACGTCCTGAAAGTATTTTGCGAGTATTTGGATTTTGTAAGCATCGGATTTATTTCGGCATACGAATATGCCCATAGTCGCAATAGAATTTTCTCGACTAATGATACAAATAACTATTATAACATCTTCTAGTAAGCAGCAAGTAACTTCGATTTAAATTTATGTAATCTTTATCACAAACTTATCAAATTTATATGTACATCCGATAAATAGTGGGAAAAAATCATATAGTTTCTCTAGTTTAACAATAACAACAAGTTACTTTTAACTAAGATGGAACTATGAAAATATGTAAAATGTTTGTGCAAAATAAATTAGAAAAAACTAATAATAAGCTTGATGCTGTTTTAGACGTGGATGTAATTTGTTAATGTTGATGTAGCAATTTACTGCAACGGTTTGAGAAGACTTTTTTAATTGATAACGAAAGTACACACCATATAAAGGTACATTTATATGCAAAAAACATTGATGTAAATTAGCGTTATATTTTCAAAATTACAGTAATACAATCGACCACTTGTCTAAGTGTAATTTTTTCATGTGCAATCAAATCTGAGTATTTGTATATAAATTGAATCGATTATTTGTAGTTAACTAACAGCTTATTGCTGAACTCATAATTTGTTGTTTTTAAACTATAAAATTATATGTATAAAATTAAAACGATTACATCAAATATGTTTGTAATTTAAACAAAAAGTTCCAGTCAGTTAAAAAAAATACTTAATATTGATTTTCTAGAAGAATTTATTCGGCGTTGTAAAAATATATTTTAGTACAAGACTCCTTTTTAATAGTAATAATACTTTTGTGTACCACACATTTATATAGATGTAGTATAATTGACATTGATATTTTGTGACGTTTATGAATCGATAAAATGGTTTGGTAATAAAAGTTACATGTCCTACATTTTCATGTATAAACCTTTATCGGCATATTACACTAAACTAGTTTCTTGTTAGAATTTTATATAATTTTTTTAGTGTTAAATAAAACCTTTTGCTAAAAAAATTAGAAATAAACTTTAACCATCACATAAAATACGTGATTAAACACATTAATTAATTTTTAAAATTGCCCCGTTAGTTATTTTATTCATACATTATAAACCTAATTTTCTGAATATCGACGGTTATAATATCCCATTTTAATTAATTAAGGTAATTAACAAAACTGGCCACAAAAATATCTTATGCTTTAAAACAATGGCATATGTTAACTTAAATATGTTATGAATTGCATTACATCAACAACAATTAGATGCATAAAACGGAATATGTAATTATGCGCATTAAGTAAACAATTGTTACAATCACAATACATCAGGTGTAAAACACCGGTAAAAATAAAAAAATAAATTTGTAACCTGAAAAACCACAATGGTTTTTATAATATAACCCTAATTTTCAGTTTAATTAAAACCAAAAATATAATGCTCTTAGAATGAATGAAAAAATAAATTTCGATTTTAGTTTGCGAATATAAAAAATTTTTATTTTAGAAATTATATAATTGTTTTTATTTGTAAAAGTATTAAATTGTATTTTTTTTTTGTTTTTAAAGATTCTATCAGAAACATTTTTTTTCTGATTTGTAGTACAATCGCTTAATAAAACTTGATTAACACATTGAAAACCCATTAATTTGTTTAATTATTTGTTACAGTAATAGACTACAAATAATTTACGTAATTCAAAGTAAGTTTTAATTCAATTTCTATTTGATAAAAGTTGATACTCGAAAAATCGTGCATTATTACAAGTGTTCGATTCGAAGTGATTTTTTCGAATACTACATACAGGATGAGTCCCCACCAGTGCCGGATTTACTACTAGGCCGACTAGGCCTCGGTGTAGGGCCGCAAGCAAAAGGGGACCGCAGCGTTTTGTAAAAAGAAAAACATTTTTTAAGTAAAAAATTGAATTTTTATTTTCTAAAATTAATAATTACCGCAATTGTAAATCGAATACATTCCGTGTGTTGAGTCACTTACTTCCCCATCAAGGCGCCGGGATGACGGATGCGGCCCCCCTCCCCTCCATTTTTTTAAAAATACGTCAGGAGATAGGAGTCAGAATAGTTCAAATGAAAACTATGTTGTTACTGATGTTCAAATTTCCAATACTTCTGCTGCTGTAGAAGAAACCACAGACGTTTCGAATGATCTAACTACTTCTAGAAATGTTTTTAGTCCTCAATCAGCCATGCCTCAATCCACCTTAAATGTTCTAAATCCTAGTTTATGGGGCAATTTATCTGTAGGTTCAACAAATTTTGTCATAAAAAATCTTCCCAAACACTTACTAGCGATTAAAGATTGTGATTTTTCAAAATCCAACTGTCACTATCCTGATAAAGTAAGAACAGTAAAAGATCATATGTTTTTTAGTCGTTTACCAAACGGCGAGATGAAGAAAAGAGAATGGCTTATGTATTCAAATACTACCGGCTGCCTGTATTGTGTTCCATGCAAATTATTTCACTCTCATAACGATAGTTATTTTTGCACGGGATTCAATGACTGGAAAAAATTCTAACCGACTTAAAGAACACGAACAAAGTGCGGAACATGGTTAAATACAAAAACCTTCGTCTTACGAGGCAATGTTTTAGGAAAAATTGATTCTGCATTACACGAAAAGCACCTTAAGGTAGTTTAATATTGGCATCGAGTGCTAAAACAGTAGTAGATGTTGTCAAGTTTCTCGGCACCCGTGGCCTGGCTTTTCGAGGGAGCCCAAAAATATTCGGTTTCCCAGGAAACGGTAATTTCATGGAGGCATTAGAACTTGTTGCAGAATACGATGATTTTTTAAAAGCCCATATTGAAAGTAAAGGAAATCCAGGATCCGGGAATGTAAGCTATCTGTCTAAAACTATTTGTAACGAGTTTATAGAGTTAATGTACAAAAAAGTAGTTTCTGTTATTGTGGATGAATTAAAGAAAAGTAAGTACTATTATCTCAGTGTTGATTCTACACCAGACATCACTCATTCAGACCAGTTGACAGTAATCCTACGGTATGTTTTAAGTGATGGTATGCCTGTAGAAAGATTTATAGCTTTCATTAAATTTCACGATCACATCCTGTCGGGGTTAGATATTCCAATGTGCGATATGAGAAGCCAGTCATATGATAATGCCTCGAATACGTCAGGCAAATATATAGGTTTACAAGCGCTAATAAAAGTACATAACAATTTAGCTGAGTACGTTCCATCCTCCGCTCATTCATTGAATCTAGTAGGCACATATGCGGCTGATTCTTGTTTTGCAGTAACAAAACTATTCATGTTTATTTAAGAATTTTAGGTTATCATGAGTGCAACTATTTCAAGATGGGCCGTGTTGAAAACATTGTCAAAAATAGCAATAGCGAAAAGAAACTCTTTCCAAAAAGAGTGAACGTTACAAAATCGGCTGCCAAATGGCATGCTGTAAAAGCTCTTTTACTCAACTATTGGAGCTACTACGATGCAGTATACAGGGGAAACAAATGTGAGCCAAGCTGAAGCTAATGGAATCAGTAAACAATTTTTTAAGTTAGAGAATGCTATTTTACTAAACATGTGGTACGATATTTTGCAACGCTTTGACAAGAGTAGCAAAACATTGCAAAACACTACTACAGACTTGAATGTGACTTGCAACATATACTTTAAAGGAATACGTATTGAGTCTGAGAGACAACTCTGATTCCTACAAAAAAAGAAGAACATAGTTGTCTAAAAATGAAACCTATATTTTTGAAATAAAAAGGTGCCCGAAAAGGAAAGCTTTCCCTGGCGAAGATAAAGAAGATAAACCCCTCTTTAATGGCAAAGAAGGCTTAAAGATTAATACATTCAATCTTGTAATTGACAGGCTTTATTCAGAATTGTATAAAAGGTCCGAAGTTTATTTCAGTCTTAATGAAGAATTTAGATTTTTAAACAACTTATCGTCAATTTCCAATAAAGAAATCAGGGGAAAAGCTTCTATTTTCGCTAAAAAGTATCAAACCGACATAGATGGTGACTTTGGAGAAGAGTGTGTACAGTTCAAAGGCTTTGTCGAAGGTATACTTGATGAAGAAAGAGAACCTCATGCTAACAAGATTACTAAGCTTCCGAGGAATACACTTTTGGAGTATCTAAAACTCATTCGTGAAAAACAGTTAACAACATTATTTCTGAATATGGACGCGGCTTTGCGAATTCTACTATGCATGATGACATCTAATGCATCTGGAGAAAAACCATTCAGAGTGTTGAAAAAAATCAAAAACTACTTGAGGAACTCGACTTCTGACAAGTGTTCTAGATTGCCTAGCTTGGCTAGTTTTGTTGCAAATGCTGAGCTTTTTCAAGCCTTAGACTTTAACAATTTGATTAAAGATTTTGCAGCCAAAAAAGCTAGAAAAGTGAGTGTTTATAGTTTAGATATGAGATTTATTATGAGTATGGAGTGGAGCGAGTGTCAATGTTAATCACTAATATAACTTTATCCAAATTAAGAACATGTCATTGACATTTTTCAGTATAAGAAATAATGTGAGAATTATTATGCTTGTTGTACTTTTACTTATTAGATGTATTTGCCAGTAGCAGCTGCAACGCAGTTATTGCAGACCTATTTCTTACACTGAAAAATATTCTAAAAACGTGATCGAGCACGTCAACGTCCAATTTTTTTCAGAATCATTATAAGCTTTATATGGTTTCCATCGATTTCATCATTGTGAAACATTGTTGACAAAACCAATTTTTTTTGCACAAATGATATAAGAGCATATTTGTTCGATTCATTCTTCTTTCGCCACCTCCCGTTTCACCACCTAGACATCTTAACTGCTTTTTTGTCTTGTTTCGCCACCCAGAATATTTTGGTGCAATTAGTAATCACTAATATTCCCGGTTGGCCACCTGAGATATCGAATTAAGGGTAAATGACGTCATTATATAGAAATACACTATTTTTCGAAAACTAATTTATTTCATTGTCATATAAAAATATTCTTACACCATAAATAAGAAAATGTACATTTGAATATTTAAAAACAAAATTCAATTTATTTATTTATTTTCATTAGGTTTGAAATTTTTTGTAAACATTGTAATAAATCAATATCAAAGCTTTTGAAGTCTGCCACAATTTTATGAAGTCGTTCGTCCATAGCAACAAACTTGGTTTTTCTTCTTTTTGGAGTGGCGTGATGCTGAATTTGTATGGACTGTAACTGCATATTCTGACCATCTTTTTGCAAAGTCATAAGGAGTTCAACAATATTTGGATTTGGCTTGTTTATTCTTCTATTTAGCCGGCTATGCCACCCCTCGACTGTATTTGTGGTACGGTGTCTTTCACCATAGCAATTCCATATGTAACCGAAGGGCCCATTGTCTAGCCAAGTTTCGACGAAATAATCGTTGAATTTGTCGAGCTGCTCATTCGGCACATAGGTTTCCATGATAATTATTCACCCATTTTCTATCTCAGAGGGTGGAATATGTGCTAATGAAGCACACATCCTAATGTGCCGGCGCACTTCCTCTCTTTCAGCGTACATGCGAGTCAAGCCTAACTCTTGAACGTTTCGCCATAAACACTAACCGAAGTGAAAATTGCACCCACTAATTTTCACATCCGGTAAGCTCTTCTTCATCGCTGTTATAACGGCTTGCTCAAAATCCACTTTAACATAAGTCGGTCTCCAGTTAGGGAAGTGGGCCTTCAGAATTTCGAACATTCTAACATATGTTATTTCCTTCTTGTCTGGTAGTAATGCATAAAATAAGGACAATACATTAGTTTCCGTAGCTGTACTTCCGATGTCTGCGTGGATGGAATATAGCTGTCCAAATTGCGGACAACAGCTCTTGAAGGTTCCGTCCAAAAGTGAAAATTCTTATAGACAATGCTTTAGTAAAAGTTTTAAGTTTTCGCCACAAGAAGTAGTCACTGATTTTGAAATGGATATTCATAATGCTGTAGTAAAAATTGATGATTTTTATTTTTTTCAACTTTATGAAATAAAACCTGGACATCGTAAATTGGAAGAAGAATTTTCTGATTACCTTTTACAAAACTACTTAACATCTGATTCAATATCTCAGGTGGTCAACCGGGAATATTAGTGATTACTAATTACACCAAAATATTTTGGGTGGCGAAACAGGACGAAAAAGCAATTAAGACGTCTAGGTGGTGAAACAGGAGGTGGCGAAAGAGGAAGACCCCATTTGTTCTGAAACGCAAATTGACTATTACATAAAGCTTATTACCATGGCTTTTACCATTTCAGAAAGTATCTCGCGTTCTGTTTTACTGTACCTAACATTGTTAATTTATAAAAATATAACAATTTAATGGCCTTGACTTGTAAGCAATTTTCCCAGATCAAAAAACTTTTTTTAAAAATTATTTGTGAAAGATTCGTCTTTGTAAATTTTAGTTAGGTAGACGACTAGCTTTTAGAGTTTGGGACCCACAGTGTTTATTCCATGCAGAAAATTCCAAATCTCCGGTAAAAAAAACTCTTCCTTTTTTTTCCTTACCGGAGAAAAGCAGAAAAACTTAAATTCACAAGTTCAAAACTTGTTTTGCACTAGCATAAATACACTTGACATAGTTTTAGTTAAAACTATGTTTTTTTTTAAATTGTTAATAGAATTAAAAAAGTAATAAAAACGCAATAAATAAAATCAATTGTATTTATACATAGCTTTTTAAAATTTAGCTTTATATGTGTATCAAAAAATTGATAAAGTAAGAAGATTAACAAAGTAATTGTATTGTTTAAACAAAATCAGTTAAACAACCTTAAGTGTATATTTATAAATGTTATAACTATTTTGAACGAAAAAAAATTAATTTAAACAAATATTAAATATTAACATATTAGTTCAACTTGTAATATTAATTTTTTTAAACGTTTAAGCAATTTTGATACAAACTGTAACCATCTAAAATAATTTAATAAATAAAGTAACAAACACATAAATTCAAAATAAAAATTAAAACAAGAAAAAATATCACTTTTAATTCAAATAGTTTGCGCAAGTAATTTTTTTAGTACATCTATCTTGTTACTATACCGCAATGTTACTTTTATAGATAGTGTCACAACTTATTACTTATATAATACAATTTTCCATTCTGAATAATTCTCGTGTGGTCGTTATCACACAACGTGAACCTTGGTCACACGTCGCAATTGACATCTTCAAAGTCCGGAACAAACTGATTGATTGCGCCGCCTCTGGTTGATAAAACTGGTTTCCAAATCTCCGGTAAATAAAAAAAAGGAAGTGTTTTCTTTTACCGGAGAATTTTTTGCATGGAATAAACACTGTGGGTTCCCAACTTTAAAATCTTTTTGTATTTTTAAGTGTCAAAGTTAATTTATTTAAATTATTGAAAGAATTATAAATGTAACTAATTTTACTAAAACAGAACATTATAACTAACTAATAAAAACAAAAGCTTACTAAATCAATGTATATAACATTGTAACTGTAGATTTAAATAAACACGGTTTTGTAACATAATGAATGACAATCATTATTATGTAATAGCGGCAAATTATTCTTTAAAAATCGATTTTTTAAGTATATATTTTATATTTTTGTTTTATCTTCAAGAGTATTCTGTTAGTTTCTTAAATCGCCTCAAATATTTGCAAAGTTTGAAAATGTTTTAATATAAATATTAAATTAGTTATTAAAACCAAGTTTTTGGTGTCAACCAAAAAACAGAATTATACTAAAATCAATTTAAAAGTAATATGATCCAGTACTCTTTTACATTAAACTATAAACGTATATTGTAAATATTTATTTTTTATACACTATGTAATTTATATAAAAGCTTAATTACAAATGATGTTGAATAATAATGTCCCGCGTTTTATAAAGATCATGAATCACAGCTAAAGAAAGTTTAGAAGAGAAACACTAAAAAAAAAGAAATTACGTTTCATGCTGTTTTATTGACTTTCCAAGAATTGGAACTGGCATTATAATAACGTTATTGGAATTTAATATTTTATAGGATAATTTCCTGTCCTTTTTGTCCAATCTTGTTAGACTTTCTCTTGTAAAATGTTTGAATAAACGTAATAATTAAATCATTTTATACATTTATTAATTTTTTAGTATATAGCAAAACAAATATGTTTTTATTTTTATTAAGAAACGGGTTGTAATTATTGTTTTTGTAAATAAAAACTATGTAATTTGCATCATATATAATTAGAAACGCTGTTAGTGATTAGTGTCTGTTTTAAAATTTCTTTAAAAACACCTAAATGCAGTTGCTTAAATGTTTGTCTATAGAGTAATCACTAAAGAGTAAAATGGTTGTATAAAATCAAAACTATGAAACAATTGAGTAGTAATAACGTGATACTGTTGCGTAAGGCTCTACATAATACAAGCATACTCCTCCGCCATTTTGGTTCTAACCAGGTTTATCTTAGGACTTGTTTGTCAGTATGTTTAGTGTTTAAATTGCTTTTTTTTCTTATTCTCAAATATTGTGCGAAAATGGTTGGATGTAGTGCTTTACGTTAGCTATTGATATTAATTTTAACCACATAAATCTTAAACTAAAATTATATATACAAAATATATTGTTTGCACTTCTGTAGTTCAGCATGCTTGGTAGTTCACGTGCCGCACTTAACGATCTAAAATTCTTAACCGATATATACAAATCATAAACATTACACGATTACACCGTTACACTAATTAGACTATAACTAAACTGGTCGACTTCACATTATAGTTTATACATATTTTGCAGAAAATTTTACTCTTCTTCCAGGTCTAGTGTATTTGTCTTCTCCAGTTGTAGAACTGGATGGAGATTGTCCGACTTCTGTTGTTTTTTTTTTTACTTCTAGGTGCTTTACTGCAGTCCTGATTCATCTTGTCTAATAAAACTGTTTGTTGTTTAATGTTTATTTTTATGGTGATGGTTTTAGTTGTTCGTGTTATTACTGGAATTTGACCGTTATAAGGCAATTGTAACGGTTTTCTGATGATGTCGACAGTTGTCAATATTTTTAAAGACAATTACCCGCTCTTTGTTGTGATGCTTTGGCGTTGTAGGTTTAATATAAGCAAAATGTAACAAATTCAAACGTGTTACTCGCCGATTCGAAAAATTATCTGGGTAACTTTAAGTTCTGCCCGAATACTAGTTCTGTTGAAGTTGCTTTAATATCTTTTTTTATGAAAAATCTCGTGCCAAACAGTACCGAATTACTATCTTGGCACTTTATTCAAGTTTTAAGCTGTTGTAGCGCAAAACTCAGGTAGTTTAGATAAGCGAAGAGTGCGCTAACAAACGATGTAGAGAAATTAATTAAACAATTAGAAAAATTGTCAAAATTGGTCAATTAACTTCCCAAGTCAAGGATGCCAAATAGTTTGATTTTAAGACTAAACTATTAAAGTCTTATCTGCAATAAAAAATTACACAGGAATAATTCATTGATTCAATCTCAAAAGATAGTTATAATCCTATATTCAAAAACAAAACAAAAACAATAAGGTAAAATTCAGTAAGGTTACTTAAAAAAAGAAATGGAAATGTTAAAATCACTACTTATCATTTATAAGATCTTTGCCATTATAAGCTTTCAAATCTTTAATATGCCATTTTCCTAAATTGTTTCCAGATATAACGAATAATTCATAAACAAGACGGGAATGAACTTTAACAATTTTACATAGAATAAATTTTGGTGCAAGCTTAGCAGCAAAACTTTTAGTAGCGTCTAAAAGAGCATAATTCCTTTTCCAGACAAAATCGTCAATCTTGAAAGCGACAAGACGTTTCCTCAAATCATATCGATGTTTGCTTTGCTCATAAGTTTTTTTCAAACGAGATCGTACATCTTTATACATTGCAGGTAAAGACAAGACATCTTCCTCTCATTGTTTACGCTCGATATTAGATATAAAATCATTAGCATGATTTTCAAATACGCCACCATAGAAAGATCCATCAACAGGTACGGTACGAGCAAACATTAGAAACGCAGGAGAAAATTGAGTCACTTCATGTCTAGATAAATTAATGGCTTGAGCAATCTTGATAACATTTTCGTCCCAACAACGATGGTTTTCTTTAATAAAGGAAGATATAGTGGTTAGAACAGTTCTTTTTGTTCGTTCGATAGGGTTTACTTGAGATAAGTGACGAGCACTGTACCAGATATTAAATTTATGATTAGAGATAAATTCGGTAAACAGTTTAGCCTTAAAGACTTGTGCATTGTCACACAAGATAATTTGAGGTACGCCAAATATAGTAATGACATTATCTACAAGATATTTAACAACCGAAACGGTAGTGGCGTTAGATAAAGGTTTCACCATAACAAATTTCGTAAACCAGTCAGTAATTACTAACAATTGAGTATTTCCTTTCTTACAACGAGGGAAAGGACCCATAAAGTCAATAGAAATCATCTGAAACAAAAAGTTAATGTTTTTGTATTTGCCCATCAATCCAGCACGAGCCACATTAGGAGCCTTTTGAGAACCACAAGCTAAACAATTAAAGACATATTTCTTAACAGAAGATAATAATTTTGACTATTAATAAAATTCGGTAATACGAGAGACAGTTTTAAAAACATCAAAATGACCAGAAGTAACTTCATCATGGAATTCAGAAATAATTTTATTTCTATTTGCAGTAAGTACCACAATTTTCCAATCAGATAGGTTAGAAACTACATTATGTTTGCGACGCAAATGTTTATATAAAATACCATCTTTTCTGTAAAATCAGAATAATCAGCGGGATTACATACAACCTTAGATAACATACTTGTATACCAGTCATCAAGAATTAATTCAAAATTTTGAAGAAGATTAACGGAACAAGAGAGATAGTCAGCAGGAACATTTACGGAACCTTTACGGTGTTTAATAGAAAAATTAAATTGAGACAAAGGAAGACACCAACGAGCTAAGTGATTTGCAGGATCTTTGAGTTTAGTTAACCAGAGCAAGGAAGAATGATCGGTAAAGACAGTAAACTTTGTACCTTCAACATAACCTCGAAAATGTACGCAACCAAACAAAACACCAAGACACTCTTTTTCAGTAACGGTATATTTTCTCTCAGCTTTAGTCAAGGTACGACTTGCATAAGCTACAGGATGTTCAAACCCATCTGCTTCTTGAAAAAGCACAGCACCTATACCAACGTCAGAGGCATCAGTTTGAATGAAGAAAAGCTTAGAAAAATCGGGACTAGATAAGAGAGAAGCAAAAGTCAATAATTTCTTTAAAGCAGAAAAAGCTTGGTCGGCTTCAGAAGTCCAAACAATAGATTGTCCTTTGGGGTTACCATGCAAGAGAGCATTAATAGGGGCACTGATAGTAGAGAAATCTTTAAAAAAACGACGATAATATTGTAACAAACCCATTACTCTACGAACTTCAGTAGTATTTTTAGGAACGGGAGCTTCTAAAATTGACTTAACCTTTTTAGGATCGGTACGTAAACCGTCTTTATCGACTACAAAGCCAAGAAAAACAAGGAAATCACGCATAAATTTACACTTTTCAAAATTTGCAGATAAATTAGCTTCTTTAAGCTTAAAAAAACTAAATTAAGAACCTCTAAATGTTTCTCAAAGGTAGGAGTGGCAATAATTATATCATCAAGATAGACGAAAACATATGGATCAAGTTCTGGACCAAGTACTGCATCCATAAGTCTCTGCATTGACTAAGCACTATTACATAAACCAAAAGGCATTCGTTTGAATTGAAAAAGACCTTTACCATGAACAGTAAACGAAGTCTTAGGACGAGAGTCGATATCAAGGGGAATTTCAAATAAGGCTTGCTTTAAATCAATTGAGAAAAGAAATTGACTATCACGCAGTTTATTTAAGATAAAGTCAATCCTAGGCAACGGGTAGGAATCACAAACAGTTACTTTATTTAACTTACGACCATCAAAGCACATACGATAAGAACCATCCTTTTTCTTTACAAGTAAAACAGGAGAGTTCCAAGGACTATTAGATTTTTCGATAACACCTTGTTCTAGAAGACGATCACTGTTAAGTTGAGTTTGTAAGGCAGGAGAGAGGGGGTATAAATTGGCCTAGTATTACCAGTATCGATATAGTGAGAAGATAAATGCGTTTTAGGTAAAAAGGTATCAGGAGATAACGACTTAAATTTCTTAACAATATCTTCAAGTTTACAGATATTTTCAGGAACTTGATCAGAGAGACCTTTAACTTTATTTACACTACAAACAGAAACTTCTTTAGGCATAGCGAACAAAGAAGAAAGAAAATCCATATATATATTAAACAGATGACAGAAATCCATTCCAAAAATAAAGCTAGTAGAAATAGTAGGCACGACATAAAATTTCACATGCTTGGTGACATTATTAATACTAATAGGAATTTCAACAACATGAGATACTGTTTGAGGTTTTCCATCGGCAGTAGATATGAGAATAGAGGGATCGTTAAAAACTGTAGAGAAAGAAGAGACGACATGTAAAGCATCTTTACCTAGAACAGAGATATTTGCACCTGTGTCTAAAAGAGCTACATGTTTTTGACTATTCAAGAGAAATTTAATGTAGGGATGATTGTCATTCGGCATAGAGACAAAGAGAGGAGATAATTCAGGTAAACTTTGTGAGGGAGAGTTACGATAAAAGTTATCGGTTTTTAACCAAGCAAGCCATTCATTTTTAGAAAAGTAGGTTTTAGACAACTTTATTCTTTCTTTCGCATGGTACGGGATATATTTTTGTTGAGATGACTTAGACTTTCGAGACACACTGCACCTCTTCGTGTGACAGACACGTTTTTTGGAAGAGAAACAGTTGGTTGATCAGCAGGAATTCCAGAAACCACATCACGTTTAGAAGAACAAGAAGAACACTTTGACTTAACTATGTTAGGAGTTCCACATCCATAACAGAAAATGTTCTTAGGTAATTTACAGTCAGAATAGATATGTCCCTGACATCACACAAAGATAATTCCGGGATAGAATCAGTCATACTGACATCATCAGTATAAGCAAAGTCCAGAGCTAAGAGAACATTCACTTTCATTGAAGGTGGCGGATAATTTGTTGGCGACTATTTTCCAACTTACGACAAATATCCGAGAGAATAGAAAACGTTAGAGTATCCTGTAAATCCAAATGTGAGATAAAGAAAGGATGAAAATTTCTTTTTACTATACGAAGTTGTTCTTCAACTGAGGGGGATGTAGACAATCTGCTAAACATACCTTGCATTATAGCAATGAAGATAGCAACACTCTCGGTTTCTCCTTGAGTACGCTGCTTAATTTCAGATAAATGGTCATCATCATAAGAAAATCGAAGAAAAGTTTCTTTCAAAAGTTTCTCCAAATTGTGCCAGTTATTTACGGTATGTCGAACAGAACGATGCCAGATAAGAACTTGTTCTTCAAAAAGATCAACGGCAGAGTCGAATAATTCTTGGAAAAAAATATTACAAGCTAAACGTAATTCATAAACTTTTTCTAAAAATTGGATTAAGTTACTTTTACTTGAAGAACCAGAAAACTTCAAATTACATTTACAAACCGGCATACTATACGAATGAGATATGGTAGTTTCTTTCATCGAGATATTTTGTTATTGTGACTCAATGTCTGAGACACTATCCAAACCTAAAAGAGATTCGCCTTCCAAATCAACAAAAGATTAATTTCATTTAGCAACAATATTTTTTCTTTCGTCATTTTCGACAATAATTTGAGAAATTCCGTTGGTAACATGAGATAAACGGTACTGCAGACGTTTAACTTCAGGACTTCCAGAAGAAAAGTTAAATCTTTCAAAGAATTAGATACTTCGGAGACATCTTGCTCAAAAGCATAGGTAAACACTAGAACCTTAGATTCGTCACTAGATTCGCGATGCAGAATAGAACGCAACTTTCTACGAGGTTGATCCTGAGTAGACAAAGGGGTTTGTCCTCTGATAAAAATTTCGTAACTAATTTCTTCAGAAAGTAAGGCATAGATAAGAGACATTTTAGATAAAGATACGATACGAGATACGAAAATCAATTCAGATATAGAAAAGATATTTCTAATCCAGGCGTGTATTCAATACAAAAGAAAAAACAATTAGCACAAATTCGCAAAATAAGTTGTTTTATGTCCCACTCAAATATGTTATTCCCCACCAGGGATGCCAAAAATTGTTGCGCAAAACTC
This sequence comes from Aquatica leii, assembly GCA_035610365.1. Taxonomy (NCBI): domain Eukaryota; kingdom Metazoa; phylum Arthropoda; class Insecta; order Coleoptera; family Lampyridae; genus Aquatica; species Aquatica leii. The sequence continues at coordinate 33,969,582 of CM069439.1, forward strand.
AGGGAGTTTAGATAAGCGAAGAGTGCGCTAACAACGGATGTAATGTAATTATCTGCAATAAAAAGTTACACAGGAATAATTGATTGATTCAATCTCAAAAGATAGTTACAATCCTATATTCAAAAACAAAACAAAAACAATAAGGTAAAATTCAGTAAAGTTACTTAAAACTAAGGATAGCAATTTTTATCATTTAATTAATTAAACTTAAAACTAAGAGAATACCGGTATTTCTTTACATATAGTAAGAAAAACAATTTTGAATTGAGTTAATTTAATATTTGCGGTAAGCAAATTTAATTTTTATATTTATAAAGCAAAGTTTTTAATCGACGAAAGGAATGTAGATAGATATATGTAACACGCATATGGATCAAATTTCACGTTGATGTCATCCAAGGTGTATTTTCTTCAAGAAAATCAATTTGGATCATTGGCATTTATTGTGATATTCATATACCAAATCCAGTCAAATTATAAAGGTAATGATAATTTTATTCAAAATAAAATCGGTACAAAAAAAAGTCTAAAACAAAAACGGGCAATTACATAAACGTAACAAAATAGAAATTGAGGACATACCTGTATTGTTAAACACAGACTTTTTCTAAATAAAGATATAGTAGATATGAGGTAAAATAAAAGCTACATGGTTTCAAAATTAAGTACCACAAGCGTACTCTTCGAACAATAAGTACTGAATGAATCTCAAGGCTGAACTCGCCCTAAAAAGTAGCGACTCCACAAAATAAAAATAAAAAAAAAGTTTACACGCAACATTTAGTTAAAATAATACAGATAATTTAAATCAAATTATAACAGTAACGGAAAAGTTACACTGTCTATGTAACCTTTTGACCATACTATTGCTTTGTAGGTGGCATGCGGTAGTTTTTACTTGTTTTGTGCCAGTAAACTTTGTCAGTGCTGAAAATTAGATTCATTTAAATTATTGACTTCAATCAGTTGTAATTCGAATTGGACTCCATATCTTGCAATCCAGTTGAGATAAAATGTGAATGCTTCTGTTTCTGCAGTGATGTCTGTTATATCGATTACTTCAAGCCATCGTGTAAATCAATCAATGCATGTCAGTAGATACGTATTGCCCGTGGATGGTGGTAATGGGCCTACCAAATCTATATTTACTCCTGAGTGTGATAATTTGTGTAAGTTATTAAATACTTAAAATCAAAATTGTGGTAAGGCAAACGGTCTGATGGACGTCGTATTCAGGAATGACCTAAATTTGACTCATAATTTGTAGTTTTGGATTTCCTTGTTGTAGTTGGCTAAGGTGTACGTCATTTATTGAAACTATTGTTGATGTCATACTAATATCGCAAATGCGGTGTAAGGTATCTGCTGACACGTTGTCAATACCAGATACATGTTGGATATCACTCGCAAACTGTGATATGTAGTCCAGTTGATGAAATTGTGTTGGTGTGTATTTATTCAATTTTTGTTTTAGAGCAAATGTGTAAATTTTGTAGTACCTTCTAAGGCATGCTCAAAGTGTTTGATGGTAAGGTTCTTAAAACAACCAAACGGATGATTAAACGCACGTGGGGATTAAAACCCACAACGACCAAATGGTTATAAACTGTAGTTACAAGAACTATCATTACATACGGTGCGCTTGTATGAGGTGAGAGAAGCACAGCTTCCAAGCTCAGCAAAGTACAGAGAAAGCATGTCTGCTGATAACAGATTGTAATATTAGAAGTAAGACGAGTAGAATTTAGGCTGCAAAATACTGAACACACGTCAAGTATTGCATTAAAAAAAAATTAAAGCGACAATACCGTCGCGAGATGAGTGGATAAAAAATATTTACCCGGGCTTGGTTAAAAAAACTATCTGGTACATAGATGGGGCCAAAAATTGCAACTATACTGGTGCTGAAATATATGGAAGCATGGACCATAGGAAGCAACTTTGGCTGGTCTGACCTGAAGTAAATTTGCGTCCGCTTTTCAAGCTGAAGTTGCTGCCATTGACTGGTGTGTCAGGAACATTATCGACTCGAAATCATGCCCAAATTGTTCGATATCGATCATGTCTGAGTGTCAAACGGCACTACTCGCCGTAAGATCACCAGTAATAAAATTAAAATTGTTTATTGCATGCATAAACAATCTGGAAACATTGGCAACCCGCTAACGAATGCAGCTTATCTGGATACCTAATGACTGGAGTGTAAAAGAAAAGTTAATGGCGGACGTGCTAAGTAAAAAAGGCTCATCTAGAACATATACTGGAAAAGAAATAAAAATAACCATAAAAAACTATGGAAAAACTCTTCACGAATGAGGCACTAAAAACTCTTCTTTACAGAGTCACAATCAAACACTCAAAATGCACTATTAAGCATTAGTCGACTGAAGTTCTGGTTCATATTACACTGGTCTGCATGAAAATCGGCCCTGATACCATTCTTGACGATTCTTATGTAAAATGACCTCCTGAATCCAAAAATGAGCTCCGTTTCTACTCATCGCCCACCTATTTTGGGGGGACCCCATTTTTGTTTTATTTTTTGCATTTTTTTTAGAATTTTAACTTATAGCCGTTAAACATCCCAAAGCAGGTAATAAAATTTATACCAAAGCATATGGCAAAAGTTTTGCTATGAAATGTGTATAGAAACAACAATAAAATACAAATATATAAGAACAGTAAAAAAATATCAATAAACAGTTAGGAAGATTCACTGCAAGACGCTGGCGATCTCAATACCACATGCAGGTTTGAACAGGTATTTTCGAAAACGTGCTGGATTTTGTGTTCATTTTTGTTCATTTGTGTAAAACAGTAAAACTACTTTTACTCCGGATTTTTTCAAGTGACTAAGTGTGATTTGTGGTTAATGTCGGGCGTTGAATTACTGTTTAATTATGCCACGCGATTGTAAAAATCATCCCGATAGCTTCTGCTATGTCTGCGGGGAATTAACTTTAAAAGCGCAACGAAAACCCCTTTCTCCGCTTGTTAAAACAGCTTATAAATTGTACTTTGATTGTCAAGTTGGCGACCAGGACAAGACTTGGGCTCCATCAGTTTGCTGTACGATTTGTTACAGTAGTTTGATCAAATGGCTTAAAGGTACCCGTAAATCAATGCCATTTGCTGTGCCCATGGTTTGGCGTGAACCTCGCTGTCATCTTACAGATTGTTACTTTTGTATGGTTTCCACCGTCGGGTTTTCGAGCAAAAGTAAGCATACAATTCAGTATCCCAATATTCCGTCAGCTCTAAGACCTGTTCCTCATAACGATACTTTGCCAATCCCAGAGCCCCCAAACGCTTATACTCTAGTGCCGGAAATTGATTTAAAAGACTCTGAGCCACAACCTCACCTCCTCACTCAATCGGAATTAAATGATCTTGTCAGGGATTTGCAGTTACCCAAGACTAAATCTCAGCTCCTAGGATCGCGACTTCAACAGTGGAATCTCTTAAAAAACGGAGTAAAAACATCTTCTTACAGTACCAGACAAGCAACCCTAAAATGTGTTTTCTCAGAAGATAAAGGTTTAGTGTTCTGCCGTAATGCAAATTTATTGATGACAGAGCTACAGATGCCATGTGACCCAGACAAATGTAGACTGTTTATAGACTCATCAAAAACAATGTAATAGCGAAGGCTTCCACGGCCGGAATCTATACTAACATTAGAATGTCTTCCGGGTTTGGACCGTGTCATAGATGCAACCGAAGCTGCCAACGTTTCGCCCACTTTCGTAAGGGGCTTCATCAGGGCGTGAGATAAATCGCAAAACTCAAACAAGCAATCGAAATCTAACTAAGAACTTCTCAAAAGTTAGGTTATCCACTTGTAAAACAAGCCATAACCTAAACTATGAAAAGGTAAGAAAGAAAACGATAACCTGAAAAAGCAAACGAAAATCTAACAAAGAACCACTACCGAGTTAGGTAATCAACTTGTGAACCAAGCCAGATTCTAAACTAGGTAGAAGTGACTAAAGAAGAAATAGTCTCCGTATTTAAAGGAACAGGATCGTCACGGATGATTAAGCTCGACCCTGATTGGGTTACGGTTGCTAGGGGGCGTGTTTTTGATAAATGACTAATAACCGGGAACCAAAGAGGATAGTTCGAAACCATGATCGCGATTGAAGTTATTGGGGTGTTTGATGATTTCTATGCTTTCCCGGAATTTCCTGTTGAAAAGAATGGAGATTTGGCAATCAACGAAACATTATCAAAATCTATCTTGTGACCTGTAGTAAAATGATGTTCAGCGACCGCAGACTTGGAAGTATACCTTTTCCTTATACAACGATCATGTTCTGAAATGCGAGTAATGACGGAACGACCGGTTTCACCAATGTAGACTAAACCACAAGAACAGGAATTTGGTATACACCTTGAGATGAAAGTGTAGGAAATTTGTCTTTGGGAGAAGGAAGAATCTGAGAGAGTTTGCCTGTCGAGTTGAATATGGGTTTACTACCATTCTTACGAAGGAGGTTCCCTATTTGAGCTGTAACCTTGTGAATGTAGGGTAAAAGGCCAATTTTGGGTTGGATTCGGGAGTAGAAATGTCCTTAGGTAATCGAGTACGTGGATGTAAACGACGATTAATAACTCTATGAATATCTCCCTTTACATAACCATTGTTCACTAAGGTTCTAGTAAGATGACGGAGTTCTGAGTCTAGATTCTCAGGTTGACAAATAGAAAAGGCACGATGGACCAAAGATTCAATGACAGAACGTTTCTGTGCAGGATGATGATGAGACGAAGCATGAAGGTATCTGTCCGTATGGGTAGGTTTGCGATAAACAGAATGGCCTAGAAGTCCGTCGGGCTTACGAGTCACAAGAACGTCAAGAAATGGAAGAGAACCATTACTTTCGATTTCCATAGTAAATTTGATATCTAAGTGTTGATTGTTAAGATGATCAAGAAACTTAGACAATTCAAGATGACCATGAGACCAAACAATAAACGTGTCGTCAACATATCTAAACCACACTTTAGGTTTTAATATTGATGATTCCAAAGCAACCGTTTCAAAGGATTCCATAAAAATGTTAGCTACAACAGGTGATAGAGGAGAACCCATAGCAGCACCAGAAACTTGTTCGTAAAACTTATTATCAAATTGGAAGTAAGTAGAGGATAGACACTTTTCAATAAGAGGAACCAAACTCAAGTCCTTGCCATGTTGAGACAGAATCTGTTTGATGATAATAAGCGAATCCTTAATAGGAACTTTAGTAAAAAGTGAAGTAACATCAAAGCTCACGAGAAGATCTTGGGGTTCAAGTGTCACCTGTTGTAGCTAACATTTTTATGGAATCCTTTGAAACGGTTGCTTTGGAATCATCAATATTAAAACCTAAAGTGTGGTTTAGATATGTTGACGACACGTTTATTGTTTGGTCTCATGGTCATCTTGAATTGTCTAAGTTTCTTGATCATCTTAACAATCAACACTTAGATATCAAATTTACTATGGAAATCGAAAGTAATGGTTCTCTTCCATTTCTTGACGTTCTTGTGACTCGTAAGCCCGACGGACTTCTAGGCCATTCTGTTTATCGCAAACCTACCCATACGGACAGATACCTTCATGCTTCGTCTCATCATCATCCTGCACAGAAACGTTCTGTCATTGAATCTTTGGTCCATCGTGCCTTTTCTATTTGTCAACCTGAGAATCTAGACTCAGAACTCCGTCATCTTACTAGAACCTTAGTGAACAATGGTTATGTAAAGGGAGATATTCATAGAGTTATTAATCGTCGTTTACATCCACGTACTCGATTACCTAAGGACATTTCTGCTCCTGAATCCAACCCAAAATTGGCCTTTACCCTCCATTCACAAGGTTACAGATCAAATTGGGAAACTCCTTCGAAAGAATGGTATTAAACCCATATTCAACTCGACAGGCAAAATCTCTCAGATTCTTCCTTCTCCCAAAGACAAATTTCCTACACTTTCATCTCAAGCTGTATACCAAATTCCTGTTCTTGTGGTTTAGTCTACATTGGTGAAACCGGTCGTTCCGTCATTACTCGCATTTCAGAACATGATCGTTGTATAAGGAAAAGGTATACTTCCAAGTCTGCGGTCGCTGAACATCATTTTACTACAGGTCACAAGATAGATTTTGATAATGTTTCGTTGATTGCCAAATCTCCATTCTTTTCAACAGGAAATTCCGAGAAAGCATAGAAATCATCAAACACCCCAATAACTTCAATCGCGATCATGGTTTCGAACTATCCCCTTTGGTTCCCGGTTATTAGTCATTTATCAAAAACACGCCCCTAGCAACCGTAACCCAATCAGGGTCGAGCTTAATCATCCGTGACGATCCTGTTCCTTTAAATACGGAGACTATTTCTTCTTTAGTCACTTCTACCTAGTTTAGAATCTGGCTTGGTTCACAAGTTGATTACCTAACTCGGTAGTGGTTCTTTGTTAGATTTTCGTTTGCTTTTTCAGGTTATCGTTTTCTTTCTTACCTTTTCATAGTTTAGGTTATGGCTTGTTTTACAAGTGGATAACCTAACTTTTGAGAAGTTCTTAGTTAGATTTCGATTGCTTGTTTGAGTTTTGCGATTTATCTCACGCCCTGATGAAGCCCCTTACGAAAGTGGGCGAAACGTTGGCAGCTTCGGTTGCATCTATGACACGGTCCAAACCCGGAAGACATTCTAATGTTAGTATAGATTCCGGCCGTGGAAGCCTTCGCTATTACATTAACAATCTCTACGGGGAGAATATTTCTTCTAAAACCTCCGTATTTTCCAAACTTCGCCACAAACTCGTCAAACTTTTGTGCAATTTAACCTTTCTTAGTCGCTGTCGTGACCACAACATCATTCCTGCATTCCTCAAAATTAAGTTCCACATTCAGACACGTTCTTCTAAAAACATCCTACACCGTGCTAGTCTAGCGTTGATACGCGAACGGATTAAGCAAACTAGGCGAGAGTTAGACACCATTTCGAAACAACTCTTTTATCTTCATCTTGAGTTGGCCAACACTCTATCCCCGGATGATTGGAAATTCTTTGACAACATTACTTACCAGCAGTCTGATACCACTCTACGACTAACCACTGAAGGTCATCTCAAAAAGTTTCAATTATTGGAATCCAAGAATCGTAAAGTTTCTTCTACTACTAACTCAGTAAAGACGGTTGTCAATTTATCTAGTTTGGTTCTCACTTCAGAACAGGAATCGGTGCTCTCTAAGGGTTTGAATTTTGCGGTTGCTCCTAAACGTATTCCTAAAGAAGATATTCTATGTGCTGTTGAGTCTTCTATAAGACATCTTCCTCGCCACATCTCAGATCCCATTCGTATTAACACTGGCAAAATCCTTGAATCATCTAAAATTCCTAAATCCAACATTTCTAAGTCGGAAGAGTCAGCTCAAAAAGTCTTCGTAAGAACCCTGATATTATTGTTCTTCCAGCCGACAAGGGCAACGCCACTGTAGTTTTGAACCAAATTGATTATGTTACGAAAATCAATTCTATTTTGTCTGAGGAAACTTACGCTCTTCTAACCCATAACCCCACTTCTAGGATTGAACGCGAGGTTAGCCAAATCATCAAATCTTCCAATCTACCTCCTGAAACTAAACGTCGACTTACCCCATCAGATTCAAAACCACCTCGTCTATACGGACTTCCCAAAATTCACAAACAAGGTATTCCTTTTCGACCTATCGTCAGTACTATCCAGTCTCCTACTTACAAGCTAGCCAAGTTTTTGTCCAATATTCTTTGCGAGTTTACAGGTAAAACCTCTTCTCACATCCTCAACTCTCAACATTTTATTCAACGTCTAGAAACTATAAAACTTGAACCCCAAGATCTTCTCGTGAGCTTTGATGTTACTTCACTTTTTACTAAAGTTCCTATTAAGGATTCGCTTATTATCATCAAACAGATTCTGTCTCAACATGGCAAGGACTTGAGTTTGGTTCCTCTTATTGAAAAGTGTCTATCCTCTACTTACTTCCAATTTGATAATAAGTTTTACGAACAAGTTTCTGGTGCTGCTATGGGTTCTCCTCTATCACCTGTTGTAGCTAACATTTTTATGGAATCCTTTGAAACGGTTGCTTTGGAATCATCAATATTAAAACCTAAAGTGTGGTTTAGATATGTTGACGACACGTTTATTGTTTGGTCTCATGGTCATCTTGAATTGTCTAAGTTTCTTGATCATCTTAACAATCAACACTTAGATATCAAATTTACTATGGAAATCGAAAGTAATGGTTCTCTTCCATTTCTTGACGTTCTTGTGACTCGTAAGCCCGACGGACTTCTAGGCCATTCTGTTTATCGCAAACCTACCCATACGGACAGATACCTTCATGCTTCGTCTCATCATCATCCTGCACAGAAACGTTCTGTCATTGAATCTTTGGTCCATCGTGCCTTTTCTATTTGTCAACCTGAGAATCTAGACTCAGAACTCCGTCATCTTACTAGAACCTTAGTGAACAATGGTTATGTAAAGGGAGATATTCATAGAGTTATTAATCGTCGTTTACATCCACGTACTCGATTACCTAAGGACATTTCTACTCCCGAATCCAACCCAAAATTGGCCTTTTTACCCTACATTCACAAGGTTACAGATCAAATAGGGAAACTCCTTCGTAAGAATGGTATTAAACCCATATTCAACTCGACAGGCAAAATCTCTCAGATTCTTCCTTCTCCCAAAGACAAATTTCCTACACTTTCATCTCAAGGTGTATACCAAATTCCCTGTTCTTGTGGTTTAGTCTACATTGGTGAAACCGGTCGTTCCGTCATTACTCGCATTTCAGAACATGATCGTTGTATAAGGAAAAGGTATACTTCCAAGTCTGCGGTCGCTGAACATCATTTTACTACAGGTCACAAGATAGATTTTGATAATGTTTCGTTGATTGCCAAATCTCCATTCTTTTTCAACAGGAAATTCCGAGAAAGCATAGAAATCATCAAACACCCCAATAACTTCAATCGCGATCATGGTTTCGAACTATCCCCTCTTTGGTTCCCGGTTATTAGTCATTTATCAAAAACACGCCCCCTAGCAACCGTAACCCAATCAGGGTCGAGCTTAATCATCCGTGACGATCCTGTTCCTTTAAATACGGAGACTATTTCTTCTTTAGTCACTTCTACCTAGTTTAGAATCTGGCTTGGTTCACAAGTTGATTACCTAACTCGGTAGTGGTTCTTTGTTAGATTTTCGTTTGCTTTTTCAGGTTATCGTTTTCTTTCTTACCTTTTCATAGTTTAGGTTATGGCTTGTTTTACAAGTGGATAACCTAACTTTTGAGAAGTTCTTAGTTAGATTTCGATTGCTTGTTTGAGTTTTGCGATTTATCTCACGCCCTGATGAAGCCCCTTACGAAAGTGGGCGAAACGTTGGCAGCTTCGGTTGCATCTATGACACGGTCCAAACCCGGAAGACATTCTAATGTTAGTACATCAAAAACAAGCTTAAAAGTTGTCCTGTTGGCAAATGGGAATAACTTCCCATCAGTTCCAGTTGCATATTCTGTTGATATGAAGGAAACGTACGAAAACATCTTCAGAATCCTTGATAAAATTAGTTATCACGATTATAAGTGGAAACTTTGCGCTGACTTAAAAGTTGTTGCTCTACTCACGGGTCTGCAATCAGGATTCACAAAATATTGCTGCTTCCTTTGTGAATGGGATAGCCGAGCCCGAGATAAACATTACATCGTACGAGACTGGCCTCCGCGAGAAAATCTTATTCCTGGTCAGAAAAACGTCGCCCACAATCCTTTGGTTCCGAAGGAAAATATTTACTTATTACCTTTACACATCAAACTTGCATTGATCAAGCAGTTTGTGAAAGCAGTAGACAAGACAGGTAGCGAATTTCAATTTTTGAAAACTAAATTTCCTCGTCTTAGCGAAGCTAAAATCAGAGAAGGCGTTTTTGTTGGTCCCCAGATTAGACAACTCTTCCAAGATTCGACGTTTATTGAACACCTAAATCGAAAAGAAAAACGAGCTTGGCTTGCATTTCAAAACGTTTGTAAGAACTTCCTGGGTAACCACAAAAGTGAAGATTATGTCGCTCACCTCGAGGAACTGCTTTTAGCGTACAAGGACATAGGATGTAACATGTCTCTTAAAGTTCACTTCCTTCACTCGCATCTGGACTTTTTCCCTGAAAATTTAGGAGCAGTCTCGGATGAACACGGGAAACGGTTCCATCAAGACATTGCTAAGCTGGAGAAAAGATTTTCAGCGAAGTGGAATGCTAACATGTGACGGAGTACTGCTGGTTTATAAAACGAGAGAGCTGTACCTCATGGTATAATAGGAAAGCAAGCACCACGTAACGATGAATATATTTTTATTTATTACTGTTTATAGCTAATATAGTTCTTTTTGCCATTTAAATTAAATTCATGTCCATATACTTATTATTATAATAATTATTATAATTATTATTATCGTTCGATAAATAAATTATAATTAATTTATCAAAAAGTGGTAAAATTAGAGATTTGGGGCTCCCTCGAAAATGGTAGGTGATGGAAGAAAACGGAAGACATATTTGAATTCAGGACGTCATTTTATATAAGAATCACCCGGAATAGTGTCAGGGCTCGATAAAAAATATTTTTTTGCAAACCAGTGTTATAGGAGATTAAATGAGAATAAAAATTAAAAGTATTTGCAAAACTTTTAAAGTTACAGACGAACATTCTTTGTGTGTTGTTAACATTAATTTACGATTACACACATAGATATTTGCATTTACGAATATAAGGTTAAAGCAATTTAACATTTGTTGGAATGCAAAAAGTTTACCGCTTCCTAGTGGACGGCGGTCTTACTAAATACTAAACAAATTTAATAAGTAATTACATTGGTCAATATTTTTATGTTTGTGTTTTTCCAAACGCTTATCATTTTAGATACAATGCTTGCCGGTTATTACAACGTCATCACTTTATTAAAAAACGGTCCGGACGTATACTACTACAAAAAAATAGCGTTTATAGTAATCATAATTTTGATTTGTTATTAATTTTCTTCTATTTGTTTTTATAGATGAACAATAATTTTACATGAACTTTTAGTTGAATTTTCAGAATACGCATGTGAAAAATTTAATCATTAGACCTTAAAAATACGTGTATTGTATATTTAGCTTTATTTCTGCAATATTCTTTATTTATTTAAATATTTTGACTGTAAATACGTTATCCTCGAGTTACGTTGCATTTTAAGTATAGGTACTTAGAAAGAATGTGCACTTTTTAGAATAATAACTTAATTTAACCACGTCTTATGTAATCACATTGTTTATATTTGGTTTATTTTTATTAACAGCAAATGACTAAGAAGATGTTTTTGATTTATTTTTATTAATGGTGTCAATAAACTATTTAATGCAACAGGTGCACAATCTTCTATTTATTTGGATTAAAGTTTTGAGTTTTTTAAATGTTTTATTAAAACTTTTATTTTGATATTTTTTGCTTGCATTGATGGCTATCATTTCACATTTTAAGTTAACCTTTAAATCAAATACAAGCTGTATCATTTACTACTTTCTAACCGATAAACATTTATTTATTTTTTTTAAATATCTGATTTTGTTATCAAAAACCCCAAGCCCCAGTATGATTCTATCCAGTGCTATAAAGCTTGCTGTAATATTATTGTCTATAGATAAACAATAAATGAATGATTTTAAACCACGGTTTCAAGAAATGCAAGCTTACTTATATACACTCAGATACTTAAAATGGTTATATAATAATAATAACTACGTTAATCTATCCACAATGTAACATACAAAAATCAGACAAATTAATTAGTTACATAGTTAAATCAATATGATAAGTGACATTTGAGCATAAATTAACTTGAAATCAACTTAAAATAAACTGCCTATACATCTGTTTCTAGAAACACAACTAAGAAAGCTCACTCGTGTATAAAATTAGATAAAATACTATTAACGATTTGCTAAGAAAAAAACCTTATCAGTAATAACAAATCTTAATTATCTTCTTTAAAGCTGCCACGGGCAGCATCTTGATTGTAAAAAATAAACTGTTTTATTGTACAAAACCAGTTGTTAAATTTTCTTTGAAATCTTTGTATTGCAAATATTCAATTCTAAACTTAACCTCATTTGTGTAATTATTGATCTTTTTGTTTTCACATTTCAAAATTATTTATTACATCAAGTTACAAATAGAAATTGTTGTCTAGATTTAACGTTTAAGTCTTAAAAGAGATACATATTAGTTTGTTATTTGTATATATTTTTTTTTGGTTTGCATTTAGTTTCTAACAGCGAAAAACTTTTAAATATTAACAAAACGTTACGAAAGCCTTATAAATAATTCCTTGAATAAAATAAAATAGAAAAAATCATTGTTTGAACAAATTTAATGCATTTAGGAAGCACATAAAAAGAAAGTGTATAAAAGTTACGCAACTTGTATATAACTAAAAAAGTAAAATTCAGTTAATGGATTATTTACTAGCGTAAGTCCGTACGTTTTTGTATTGATCTACAACTTTTCTTTTATCAAAACTCGTTTTTCTATCCACCGTTAAAAGAAGTATATCGTAAGTCAATCTTTGCTTTCATGCTTAATTTTTCTATAGACTATCATACTTGTCAGTTATTTACTAAACTACATATTTTCTTTGTAATTTGTGCCAAATTCTTGCTTTTAAAAATATATTTTAAGTGAGGTACTGTAGCTTAATTTCATTTTTTAAAGTTTTTTGCAAATATTAAAGTAGACTTTTTTGTGTCATTTAAGTAATTGCAAAATTTGTAAAACTAAATAGAACAATAAAAAAAATAAACAAAACGGGTATATATAAAAAAATATTTGTACTAAACGAGGGAATAAAGATGTAAATAAAGTCTAAATTTTTAAAACCTGAAACGAGAAAGCCACTGGATAAAATTACCATCTCGCTCAGATGTGAAACACGGTCTATCAGTAATCGTTATTTGTAGTCGTCAAACTAACAAAAATTACTCTGTGTGTCGACATTTAATTGAGAAATAATTGTATCTCATGTATCGATTGTAACTATGCACAAATCTAATTTGTGTGTTTATAAAATTAAGTGTGGTTAAAGTTCAAGAGTCATTTTAAAACGGGTAACAAATATTCAAAAAAGATTTTTTTAGTTTCCTTGCTTATTTCAACTATTTAATATTAAGTGTGTTGTTTTTTAAAAAGATGACAGATATAATGTAATGAACAGAATTCTTGTAATTAATGGCAAAAAGAGGTCAGGTCGCAGTGATAAAAGATAGGTAACGATTGGACTACCACAGACTAGTTGCGTAATGGTGATCGATGGGAGCTCTCACCTGAACGATCGGTGGAAGTGATGACCGTAGTACTGGGAATCGTAGGCAACGGTGGTGGATACTCAGGATCGCAACACTCTCTTTCTGGAAACTCGCTGGCGGCTACGCAGCTTACCGCAGCCAGCAGGAACAGAAGAGGCCAAACGTCGTACATACCATCCGCAAACGGCAACCAAATTACATTGCCGCGAAAAAAAATATGTTCAAATAACACTTTAAAAGTTACACTGTGGCAAATTTATTTTCACAAAACATTTCTACGAAAATATATATATTCATATATTATATACTATAACGGTTATTAAAATTTCACGAAAACGTGCATGTGTGAAATTGTACTATTACAAACGTAACCGTTCTGTTTCGACTTCGAATAAGCAGTGCGCCACGACGTCACGACGCCACGAGGTCTACCGCGCTACCCCCGACCGACGTCGTTTGCGCACCTTTCTCGCGACCACTATTAGTCATTTTACTATACTATACATATTCTTACAACCAGATTCATGTTTTTTAAACAAGAGAATCATCGTTTAGTAAAAGCTGGTTAATGTTTTATACAATCAAGTACATGTAAGAAATTATAATTATGTGTTAACGTAGCACATCGCTTTGATAGGTGCTTTTTGCTGTTAAGTATTCTTATACAAAAAATTAAATACATAATCAACCACTAAACGTTACATAAGTAAATCTGACGGATACACGACTTTTATAGGAGCTTTTAGCATTCATGCGGTGGGTGTTTCTTGAAAAAATCTTTACTCCGTTAAGTTTATGTTTTAATTTTTAACGGGTGACCTTTCTGCACTTTATTTTAAGAGGTTAATTAAAATTAAAGAAATAAAGTGTACTTAAAAAAATAATGTTTTTATGCAATTTTATCTTATTTCTCAGCGCGTAATCTAAGTCATGTAGAAAATTAGATTTTATAGACATAGAAAATGACAATGTACAAAATGCAAATAAGGTGCGAAAAATATATTGAATTAATAATTACTTTAAGAATGACAATAAATACCAGTTTGTCAATAATGTAACGTCCTTTGTCTTCAATTCCTCTCCAAGGTTTTAATTTTGAATTTGTTTTATGTGTTTAAGTCTGAGCATGACCTAAAAATGTTAAGAGGTTGAAACATGTTACTGATATAGACTTCATATTAGGATATAGTAAGCCAATAGAGTAGTAGGTGCACCGAATATTTCATACTAAAGCGTTGACAACTTGATAAGTTAGACTATCGGAATCGGTATACTTTTTTGCGGCAACAGCACTTTATGTTACCACCAAATATGTTTAAACTACAAAATAGAAAATCCGAGAAAATCTTATTTTTGTAATCAGTATACTTTAATTTGTCTTTTTCTATTTATACAGTTTTGCTAAAGTTAGATGATTTTTAGAAATGTTAACATCCTTCTATCATCCTTGTACTTATCTGAATGGGTCGGAGACATAACGCCGAATGGACAAAACGCCGAATGGACACAACGTCGAAACTTGGACATAACGTCGAAATGAACTATTGGACACATCGCAGAAACTGGACATAACTCCGAAATCAGCCCTTAAACACAACGCCGAAAAAAGACACAACGCCGAAATCGGCAGTTAGACATATCGTCGAATGTGGACACAACTTCGAAAAGCAAAAAATTGACATAGATCCGAAATCGGGCGTCGAAGTCAAAGCATCAACTTTCTCTAAAATGACAGTATCTTATGCAGAAATTCTAACGTCGGACATAATACCGAAATTTGTAATTGGACACATCGCCGAAACTGGACACAACGCCGAAACTTCTTCGTAGATGTATTACGAAGTAAATCGGTTTACATATATCTTTGCCAATTTTCAAATCGGTTATTATTAAATAATTATATTTTATGAAACTATTGAAAATATTTTTTTAATTTGATATTTAAGAATTAAAAAAGATCAATACTATTATTGGATGTGATTAAATAATTGAGGTTGGTCGTCTTTTCAATAATGTATTTTTATTAAATTAATTTCAATATATTGCAACATCCCAGTAAACACAAAATTGATGTTTGGTAACAGTTTCAAAACAAAAAATTTATGTCTCACTCTTATTTTAAACATAAAAGAAACCAAAGTGCAATAAGTCTATCACTGTTTCACTTATTTAAATCAGTATAGTTTTGGCATTTTAAATTCAAATCTGTTGCAAAATAAGTGTTGCGGAAGACATCTCATGTTTCTTAAACGAAGTACAGTCTAATGACGTATCTCTGAGAAGTGACAAAGTAATTAATCTAATCCCAGAAGAACGAAAACAGTTATACTGCCTTTTGGTCCAATTTCGTTCGAACTTTGAACGACACAACGAAGCGACATCCTACGCAGAGCCCTCAATTATCTTATTAGATGAAACTCCGATTGCAGTGCCTCCATAAAGAATGTCTGAAACTAAAAAGGAACTTTTACGTCAAGAATTAGACAAACTTCTCTAAGATGGACACATTGAAGAATGTGAATCGCCGTATGCTGCGCCAGTTGTCATGGTTCAAAAAAAAAATGATGGCATCCGACTAAGAGTTGATTACAGAGCTTTGAATGTCATTACGGTACCCAATTCCACGTATCGATGATATCCTCCATGCAGCAAAAAAAACCAATTACATGACTACGTTGGACCTAAAATGCGGCTATTATCTAGTAAATGTTAAATAATCAGATAGAGACAAAACTGCGTTTGTCATTCCGTATGGTACGTACAGATACTTACGTCTTCGAAATGCTCCATCAACATCCCAGAGGTTAATGAACAGATTTCGATCCTTCTGCTTGCCTACTTGGACGATCTGATCGTAATTTCTACACATTTTCGGAACACTTAGAAAATTTAAGAAGGACGTTCGAACGAATTGACCTGTTTAAGTTAACTCTTAACAGAAAGAAGTGCTCATTCTGTTGTTAGGAAGTACACTATACGAAGACAAAGTGGCAGCTATACTACACATGTCGCCACCGAACAATGTGAAAGAACTTATCAGTTTTCTACAAACCTGCTCATGGTTTTGACGGTTTATAGAGAACTTTTTGCTAGCAGCGAAACCACTGTTCTCCTTGGCAAAAAAACAACCGAACGTGAAGCACTTGCTGTTGTTTGGTCAGTTCAAAAGCTCCGAGGTTACCTTGAGGGTGCCACCACAATCGTACAAACCGATCATCAAGCATTGAAGTGGCTTATGTCTTTTAAATCTCCAAGGTGGGCACTCCAACTAATGCCTTTTGATCTTCGGATTGATTATATTACTGGAAAGAAAAATGTCATAGCAGACACGTTATCTCGACCACCACGAGATGTCAATCTATTAACAGTCGACTTCCCTACGTTTACTGCAGGCGAGATCAGAGCTGAGCAAATAAACGATCCTGATATAGAAAACATCATTTCTTGCTTAGAGGATACTTTGGAAGCCGACATTGACCTAAAGAAATGGTCGAAAGCGGATATGTTATGTCAAATGGAGTGCTGTACAAATACACTCCAGAGATTGATAAAGAAGATCCACAATTAGTAGCTTCTAAAATTAGGATACCTTATATACTTCGTGAATACAACGATTCGGAAATCTCTGGTCATTATGGTGCTGAAAGAACTTATCAGCGCATAGCAGGACAGTATTTTTGGTCAGGCATGAGAAGAGCAATTGCTGAGATTCGAAGTGCTCTCGATGGACTTGTTTGGTCCTCTCCCAACAAGTCCGCATCGTTATTCTTAGATATTCACTGTCTAAGGTGTCGCAAGCAGGTGGGTTGAAATGTTTGCTCTCGAATCCGCTACTAAATTATCTTGTGCCTGATCTCTTATTGACGAAATCATCCTACGGTATAGAGTACCAAGGTGTGTAATCGCAGTTTGTTGGAGCTGTAATGCAACAGGTTGCGGACTGCTTAGGTTTTCAACAAAGCCTGACGCCCGTTTACCACCCGGAATCAAATCCGGTTGAACGCAAAAATAGAGATATGAAGTTCCAACTAGCCATCTTAACAGGATCGGACCATATTTCTTGGATAGATACGCTGCCAGCTATTCGTTTCACAACGAACACGGCAAAATGCGAATCTACCGGTTACACACCTGCTTATCTCACTTAATAGTGCACTAAGTGAGGCACGTGATAAGCATGAAATTTCTCAAGACCGCCAAAAACAATATAAAGACTCACATCGCCGGTCCTTAATGTTTCAAATTGACAATAGAGTGCTAGTGAATACCCATATCTTAAGTGATTCTAACAAAGCTCAAACTTCTAAATTCGCGCCGCGACGGGCCATACCATAGTGTCACCCACCACATATGAAATCTCGACGCTTGGAGATACTGTAAATCCTATTGGCATATATCACGTTTCGGCGTTAACACCGTACATTGCTGATTCCGATGAAGATCCGCCATCGCCTACGTAACCAATACGAAAACGCGGACGACCACGCAACCCAGTGCTTTTAGCTGACTGCACTGACTTCTTAACCGAATCAAACGAAACCGATCTGCGAAAGGTAAAAAGTTATGCCGAGGGTCGCTGTCGAAGGACAATAAAACCACCGTGTAGTTGCTGTACCAATACTTCCGTTGCCCCACACCCGGGACGTACGTGTGGTGCAAAGGGGGAGGATGTAACAAACCATTAAGCTACGCCGCCTCTGGCTGAATATATGTAATGCGCGCATGAGTAAGAAGCGATGACATTCATTACTAATAAAATGTACAATGATATCACGCGTTATTTTGTATAAAACTTAATAAAGCAATTATTTGTGCAAGTGTTGTTTTAATTTTGGGATGTTACAAAATAGTAAATTTGTTCTAAAATTGTGTAGGGTACGTACATACAACTAAAAAGAATGCGCACAATTACAGCTTTATGTACTTTTAAAAAGAAATTTCGGTTATATTATATTATTTCTATTATATTATATGTCTCATCGCAAGGTTTCGGCGTAGTGTCTCAATCGACGATATCTCCATTAAGTTGTTTCAGTGTTGTGTCCCTTTCGGCGATGTGTCCAACTTGAATTTTCGGTATTATGTCCATCGTTAGAATTTCTGCAAAAAAGGCTGTCGTATTAGAGAAAGTTGACACTTCGGTTTCGACGCCCGATTTCCGAGCTATGCAGCGTCAATTTTTTCTTTTCGGCGTTGTGTCCGCATTCGACAATATGTCCAACTACTGATTTCGGTGTTGTGTCTTTTTTTGGCTTTGTGTCCATAGACTAATTTCGGCGTTATGTCTAGTTTCGGCAATGTGTCCAACAATTTGTTTCGACGTTGTGTCCAAGTTTCGGCGTTGTGTCCATTCGGAGTTGTGTCCATTCGGCGAAGTGTCCAGGTCCGATCTGAATCCTATGTATAAAAAAATAAACAGTACATAGTTACACAAATAAGATTATGAAATAACTTTTTGAATAAGATTATAATCTACAAAAAACGTTAACTTTATAGTGTTTTTTATTTGCATTTATGGTGGCTTTATTTTTAAATTGTGTTTAAGGAATATTGGAGAGGTTAGACTAGTATATTATAACATACACTTAAATTACTGAGCACGTAAGGCGGTTTCAAATATAATTCTACGAAGTAATTTGTATCAAGATCAGTAAATAAAATATATATTTAGAGAAAAAAAATCTATTTTAGTCACAGAATTATTTCGATTAAAAATATCCTGTCATTTGAATAGTAAAATAACTAAATTCGTCCACTAACTTTAATTTTTAATAAATAACGTAACATAAGTAAATTACGATTTTACATTTTGCATTGCAATTACAGAACGTACAAATAATTTGAAACGGCAAATAATAAGTGATACATAGTACGCAAGTGTTAACCTGACCACCTAAACAGAACAGTTAGAAAAAAAAAATCATGTTTTTAAGTTGTATCGTTATACTACAACGAGCTTTTTTGCAACAATTATATAATTAATCTATTCTAATACCTACAACAACTTGTAATGACTTGTACTTTTGATTATCTCCTAAAACAGATCCTTCGACGTGGAGGATAGACACCAATCAACAAAAATAAACTTGTTGATTAGTGTGCCTGCACTTCACGTCAAAAGACGTGTTTCAGAAAAGTATCAAATGACAAATAATTTTTGGAAAAATGACTACTGAAATTACTAGTACAACCTAATTAAAAGACTAAGCAGCAAGCAAAACTAAAATAATCTCAATCGCCAGGCAGTTATATTGACAGACGGAGTTTTTACAAACCACGTACATTTTCCAAAACATTTTTTTACATTTTCTACACTATCTAAGTATTTTCTAACATTTTTTTATTTACGCAGTTTTGGCTCGTGAGGTTGATCTTAAGGTGGGTCACATTTTTCTTAATGTAAGTAGCTACCAAAATGTTTCGAAGTTTTGTCGGCTCCATCGGAATAAAAGATTAAACATGGGAAACAAAACAAGGCATTTATCATATTACATCCACATACCCACATAAAGAAACAAAGACCGTTTCAAGTTAAAGAATGTTTGCGCAGAAATTAATTTTGTTCCTAATGTCTATACAATATTCAACTGAAAAACGTTTGCACTTTTCATATGTCCGAGGTGTGCACATTATTAAATTAAAAATTACTTTTACATTAAGTTCACACATTGTTGGTATCTGATGTTTTTAGTTAGAATTTATTTTGCATAATCGCCAAATTCCGAATTTATCTGACGCGCATCTCAACGTTCTTTAGTTTTGAAACGAGCTCTACCTATATACCTTACGTTGCTTTGAACGACGACCATTTTAAGTTAATGTTTTAATAGTAATAAAAAATAGATGAAACCTATATCTTATAAATATGTTCAAATATTTTAATTTATAATAATGTGTACAATTTTTTTGTTTTCACAAACGTTATGATTTTAAAGGTCATCTTTTTGCAAATAAATTTGTCGCATTCTAAACGGGTTTACACAAAGTAGGTACCTTTTAGTAAATTTTGTAGAATTCTTTGCATTTACCTGCTTTTGGGCACTGAAGTCAGAAACAGTTATATAGACCCTGAACAAGAATAAGGAAAGTTTTCTTTACTAATATGCCTTTGCATTTCGTGTTTGCAGTTTGCGAATTTAAATTTTAATACGAGTTTAAAGGTGGGTCCGTATTTGACGCGTACGTGTAAAGCGTTATACCGACAGCCAAGAGTATTTGTTTATTTTCAAATGCACGCGTTTCAAGGTCAGTGCGCCAGAAGTTGATTGAACTTTAACTTTCAGCGTACCACAATTTTACTCGTTTATGTACATCTTTTTTTAGTTATGTCTATCTCGCTTATTTATGTCAAATGTGTGAAGATAGGTACTTGTTAGTTATAACTTATAATTTTGTATAGCACATAAAATTAAATTAAATTACGTGGTTTTGTAAATTAAATTAAAATTTAAAGAGTGGAAAAACGTATTCCTGCGCCGAATTCTTCCGTTTTTTATATTTAGCACACAGTTTTTTTTATTTGGATTCGATGCAAATACATATATAATTAGTACCTACGTCCTAAGTCATCGCGCTCATTTTCAAAATATGCAGATGAACAACTTTTATATGTCCAATGTATATATCCTCTGACAGTATCTTTGTTTGACAGAACGGCAAAACACGCGTAAGTTTTCTTAAAAGCAAAAAGTCATTTTATAAATAATTTATTCTAACGAAGCGAGTACATCCTAAATTCGATGTTTGCTTAGTTAGCTGTTCGACGTTTACAGAAAATAATTCATAGACGGTCAACGGTCACTAATAAGAAACATAAATTAAAGAAATGCTTTTATTTACGTAACTATGGTCAATAATTATTAAACAACGCATTTTTAAAAATATATAAGTAAATATGTGCAAAAAGCAGTTTCTAAATTTTATTTGAATTTTATGTCTTTGTTGTTTGAATAGCAACCCCAAAAAAATGCTTTTGTGCACTTTTAAAACTAATCATGTTTGAAATTTTTTGTAATTTAATTAATTCATACTAGACGGTAAAAAGACAAACATTACAATATATAGTAGATATTTTATTGAAGTGATTAAATAAATAGAAATAATAATGATGAAATTTCTGTAAGCCATATTTAAAAAAAGATATGTCTTCTTAGAGTTTCCTTATTGAAAAATTTAAACTAAAATCATTTGTCGGTATATTTTATACCAATTAAAATAACTTTGATACATTTTAATGCATTTCATAATTACTATTATACAAATAAAATAAATCTTAATTGTGTGTTTTTTTTAGATGCCAACACAAAAGAACATCCTAATGTTACAGATATACGTAAATCTGTTGCGTTCTATTTGGCAAACTTTAGAACATTTATGTAGTAGTCCCTATGTAATATGTAATCATAGTAATAAGTAATTTTAAAATACATTTTTTTTGTATACTTATTTTTTAAAGATGTTTAAAATGTATACAGATTTTAGATTTATATCTTATTCATCATTTATAATTTTATTTTGTTATTGTTATTCTTATAAATAAACGTGTTTTTACAGAACATCTGCAGTGTTTTAATACGGTTCTATAAAAACTGTACATTGTGTAGCAATAGAAACTCAGATTAAATATCATTTGCAAACATACACATATGTAGTAGGTATATATTTTACAAATATCTCACAAATAATAGTGAGATACATCTAGAACAGATTAAAAAGTAATATTTCCCATATATTGGAAACAAATATTGAGACGACATTTACATCTAATGTCTGCCATATATTGAAAACATATATTTAGAAGATATTTATAACTAATATTTAAAAAATATTTATTTTATATAAATTATTGATATAACATTACAATAAATGGCCAATATAAAAAGTGTGACATTTAAATATTTACCAGATGTTATTTACTAATATATTACGTATATTTTGTGCTACTGGTTACTCTACAATATTATTTGACAGTTAGCAACATTTTGACTCTTCTGTAGTAATTTAAATTTTTTTATTATGTACAAACTTATTTAAGGTTAAATTTACACAAATTACTTTTTTAATTACCCGTTTAATGTTTGTGTTGTCGAGAAGTTTTTTAATTGCTATTATTTTTATTTTTAATTTTGTAAAATTTCTAAACAATAAATTTAACAATATTTATTTATGGTCCCCTCGGCTGAAATTTTTTTAAACTAGTTCTCTAATAACCGAGAACGCTATTATCTAAAGCGATTTAGTTTTTTGACTTCTGTAAAATTTTTTAGTTTTACGCTATTACGCAAAAACAAAAAATTTAAATAGTTATCTAATTTAATTAATTTAATAATTTCTTTTTTCAAAATTTTGCTATTATCATAAATAAATTAAAATTTAATACTAATTTTTCTTACAAAATAAAAGTTTGATTTGTTGTTACTGAAACTTTATCAAATCAGTCAAACTATTCAATTTATTCCAAATTAAAAACACATTAGGCAGCCAAAAAATTATTTAATTTGATTTAGTTGTCAATAGTACTTTTTTAATAAATAGGAGTGCCACGACAACATTGTTAAAAATAACCAACTAAAATTTATACTAACAGTAAATAATAGTTTTTTTAACCAATGTTAAAAAGATTAAACTTAACCGTAAATTAAAAATATGTAATTAAAAATGTAAAACGTAATTTAACTAATAATATTTAAGTACTCAATTTTATATTTTAAGTATTTGCTACTAGTTCTAAAACAAAATTAGACACAATCAATAAAAAAATTGCATATTAAAGGTTCAGGTGTAAAACAAAGATAATCCTAATTTCAATTTTTGTTCGTTCAAAGTTGTGTAAGATGTGACTAAAATTATTAAGTTTAAATTAAAATTAAAGAACATGTTAAATCATTGTATGTATTTAACATTTAATCATAATTAATGTTTACTTAACGATCTTAATAATTATTGTTGCTGTTTAAGTTTGTTCATAATTATTTATTGTTATATCTGTATTATACACAAAGTTATATCGCTAAACCAAATAAATAGTAATTGTTAGAGCAATAAATAAGCAAGCTTCATATTATGTCACACATTTATTTACCCAGTAAGACAAAAAATTAAAAATATTATAGGCATTTTGCCAAATTTATTTTACCGATATAAGCGTTGTAGCAGATGGAAGCTCCAAAGTTCAATTTGTTTTTATGCGATTTTTTCAGTTTCAAATAATCAAACTTGAAAAAACCGTTTAAGCAAAATTGTATTATCAATAAAAGTTAAAAATTTTACTTTTCATACATTTACTAAATTTGGTTTTCCATTGATAATATAATAATAGTCTATTTTTTATTGATAGAAAAGTTTATACCAACTTCAACAGAAGCAAATTATATACTACAATTTTCTTTAATGTTAAATGCTTCACGAACAAAGGTCTCGCTAACATAAATGAAAGACTATCAAAATTGGACTAAAGCTTGGCTTTCGAATTGAAACGAAACAGAAAAGTAGCAATTTCACATGAACCCTATGCGAAAGGGTGAACGATATTTTTGATTAATGTATCCTTCTTTATAGTTTCGAGTCTCTACTTTATTCATGTTTTTGTTTTGTCTATTTTGTTTGAGTATTTACTTGTTTAACATTGTTTTTTATAAAATATTTAGTTATAGTTTAAATTAAGATTATTTAGTAATGCTAGTTTACAGAAAGTGTAAACAGGAACATTTTAAGTTTAATAATAATTCCTAGTTAAATTATAATACTTACTAAATTTGTTAAACGACAATTAATCATTGTTTCTTTTTTAGGTAATACGATACCGCATAACGTACGCATAAATAGTGTAAACTTTCTTGTTAAACCGTATATATACCTCGTTGTGCAATGCAATAAGTGTTTACGATATGGACATAATTCTAACTTATGCAAAGGTTCTTTAAGGTGCAGAGTATGTGGATAATCAGAAAATCATGACGCTAACCAACCGTGCAAAAAAACACTATTTTGTGTTCATTGTAAGGCGCACGACCATCTATCCGTCGATAAAAATTGTCAAATATATCAGAAACAGTTAAGCATTAAAAAAGTAATAGCTACTAAAAATGTTTCGTTTAAAGAAGCCGAACTGTTAGTTAATAACCCTTCATACAACAAAATTACAACTAATAATCGTTTTGAAGTCCTCAATACTATCGAAAACTTTCCTTCTTTACCAACAATAACATCATTTACGTAACCTATTTCTAAGCAGAGCCCAAAAATACAAAAATTAAATATTTCGCGTTCATCGGTACAAATTAAAGAACGTAAAGCACCAATTTCTCCAACCACTTTAACTGATCAATCTATTAATAATATTGAATACAAGATTGCACAACCAGTAACATCAAAGTCTTGTTATACCAACAGTCTCCAACAAAAAACAAAATTAGTTGAGGAAGTAACGTACGCGTTTGTAGATATATTTAAAACATTAGTTTCCGAGTATAATTTTGAAATGCTTAAAGAACAGGAAATCCAAAAACGTATATCTATGATTTTAGACAATATCACAAATATTGAAACCGATGGCGAATAACGATAAAAATTTGAAAATTATACAGTGGAATTCTAGATCTTTATATAAAAACAAAGCTTTGCTACAATTATTTTTAAGTAAAAACAAGGTCGACATAATAATTGTGTACGAAACTTGGCTTAAGCCTCAATTCAACTTTAGAATAAAAGGTTTTAATATGGTAAAACGTGACAGAAACGATGGTTACGGGGGTGTTGCAATCTTGATATCCCAGGTGCATCCATTTTCCCACATCAGCTTAATTGACAATTATAACTCACGCATTGAAGTGTGCGCCATTTTGTTGGAAAAATATCACCTATCTATTGTATCAATGTATGTATAAACCACCTAATGTTCAAGCTACAAAAGCAGACTGGACTAAACTTTTCAATCAATTTTCTGACAACGTCATAATTGGAGGTGATTTGATTGCCACCATACTTTATGGGGAGGAACTCATGACAACCTACAAGGAACAAAATTAGTTGAAGCGATAGATGATTGCGAATTTGTAGTAATTAATGACGGTACCCCTACACTTATCGCATCTCCATATCATAAGGCCTTAGCTTTAGATCTAACTATAGTTTCTCCTCTTTTATCAGGGAAAATAGTTTGGAAAGTCTTAAATGATGCACTAGGTTCAGATCATTATCCTCTACTTATAGTAATTAACGATAACGTGGAACCATGCCTAATCTACCCATCTACAAAGTGGAATGATTTGGCAGCTAACTGGGATCGCTTTAAAACGGTAATAAATACCGAACTAATAAACATACTAACCGATTGTAGCAATACTAACCAAAAATTGCAAAAATTAATGCAGGTTATAGATAAAGCAGCTGGTCTATCTCTAAAAGTAAACAAGCCGTTCCAGTCAAACTGTAGAAAACCGATATGGTGGGATCATGCCTGTACACAAATAATTAATGACAAAAAGGAAGCCTTAAGAAAGTATAAACAGCAATCTTCCTTGGCAAACTATCTTGAATATAAAAAATTAACGGCTATAAGTAAAAGCAGAAATTGTTGGCAAGCGTTTCTAAATAAACTCAATAGAAATACTCCAAGCACAGATATTTGGACCAACATTAAACGCATTATCGCTTCTACCAATACTTGCAGAAAAACTATAATAAACGAAACAGTGATAATGGATCTATTCGATAAGTATGCACCGCCATTTGTTCCTAAGCTAATTTATTGTCTTACTACACCTAATCACAAGCACTTTTTTTATCAACCTCTTACAGTAGATGAGCTTCAGTCAGCAATTAAACAATCATCTTACACTTATTCGATCATTTCTAATATTCCATCTAAAGCATTACTCATCTTGTTAGACATTTTTAATAATTGGTGGCTAAGAAATTCTTACGCAACACAACTAAAAGATATCGTTGTAATTTTTTTCTTAAAACCATTAAAAGATGCCTCTACGACTTCGTCGTATATATATATATATCATTCATTTAGTGTCAGACATTCAGTACTCTCTGTCAGCAAACAAATATTTAACTTGTTTATTCCTAGATTTAACAGCAGCTCTTATGATGCTGTTAGTTTAAATATACTAAAATCAAAGTTATTAAACTTAGGGTTGTCAGAATATGCAGCTACTAATTTAGTTAATCTTTACACTTACAGAAAAGTTTATATACGAGATCATAATTTGTTGTATGGTCCAAGGTACGCTAGTCATGGAATTCCGCAAGGTTCAGTATTGAGTCCCTTGCTATTTAATATCTACACTGCTAGCTTACATAAGTTGTGGGACGATAACAGTAATTGTATTCAATTCGCAGATGATGTATGCGTTTACACCATCCGTAATTCGTATGACGAGTGTATGAACGATTTGAAACACATTATAAGTGTTATCAAACCATGGATGCAAAATCATGAGTTTTCACTAGCTCCTGAAAAAACCGCCATTGTAACATTTACCCGTCAAAGGCTAAAAGTTGTAAATTACATAGAAGTTGGCGATATTCGTATTCCATTACAAAATACATATAAATATTTAGGAATGGTCCTAGACAGGAAACTGCTATGGACTAAACATATCCAATTAATTAAAACCAAATGTGAAAAGGGTATCAATATTTTGAGAAACGTCTCAAAAACAAAATGGGGTGCCGCCACAGTGGTTCCAAATGCCGAAAAGATGGCCAAAACGTCCTAAAATCCATCTTTGATTTAGGGACTTTTTGGGGTCTAGTTATGTAGGTTGGTACCTGACCTAATAGAAACCGCGCTTCATAACCCTCAGACTTGCACGTGGCGCTCTTGACGCGCATTGTTATCCAAGCGCCGCGCGTGCAAGGGCTGAGCGCTCTGCAGCCTCGCACCAAGTTTTTTTGTGTAACAGTGCCCTGGGTCGGAAGAAAATGGCCACATTTAATGAAAGTGAGTACTTATCAACGTTTTTATGTGTTTACCAAAAATTTTCTGTCATATTTAGATAATTTAACATGTAGAATACGTTTTTTCAAGTTTCAGTTACGAATTATAATCTTTAACATTAGATAATTCCGAAGTCCCGCGGAATCCCACTCTCTAACTATTTGTCCAGTATAGTTCAACTATTTTATTATTAGGTTCACGTCTCAAAAGTTGCACAAGTTTGCCCGATTGTGTTTATTTTATTATTTTGTGAAAAAAGCGCAAAATTAATCCAAGTGTCATAGCAGTACATACTTGACAAATCATTGCTACTTTTTTGTTAAAATAATTACATTTAAGAAATAAATTAGTAAAAATAAAGATTAACAATTAATAATAATCGTATAACTGCATTACAATTAGAAAAATTGCAATTAAATTGAAATAGTGTGAAACAAAAATAATGAATTTAATTGTTTATTACAGAGATTAAATTCCAAACAGCGTTTCGTTTTTATGAATATACGGGGACAAAAACAGATGTTTTGTTAGTTTTCAATGTTTCTTTTTCATGAATATACAGGGACCAAAACATCTTTTTAAACGTATTATTGAAACGTTTATTAGACAATATTCTACGTAATGTTTTTATTAACTATAATTAATAAATACATAATACTTCAATAATAATTCAACATTGAAATCATTTTCAGATAAATGAGCACAGCCAATGTCTTTGAAAAGACGGAAAATTTTCGATCAAAAACTCTCTTTCGAAAGAAAACGAGGTGCTTGGTTGAAAAGCATCTGGAAAAGGAAATCGGAAAACCGTTCAATTTGTCTGCTAATGGAAAAGCTGTGTTGCGGAAACTTTTTCTTAAAATGCGAACAGGATTCGAAAAAAGCCGTAGGATGCTGGACAGGTATTTGGCCGCGAATGCAACGTGGCTGGAAGTGGATGTCAAGCTACAAGAAGATTCAAGAAGACCTCTGCAACGTAAGCCTTGTCAATAACATATACATTATAAATTAATTCGACATCAATAATATGTATAATCAAATTGGTCTTATTTTTATTTTTACAGTGCCTCCTGAGGACGCAACAGCATCCACCAGTAAAGCTGAGGATACACCTGAACGTGATTCAAGGGGACGTCCATCTGTCAGTTTTGGAGCCTCCAGTGAAAGATCAAAAAGGAGGAGAACGCAGACCATGCGAGCCGAACACGAAATCGACGAGTTGGCATACGCGTTGCAAATGAGTTTACGCGAATCTGGGAACGTGGATGCAGCAAAGCTGGTGAAGGATATTGCTGAAGGAAGTCCAACCACAGCAACGAGGTATAGGGATTCTTTGACTGCGAAACGCGAAAAACCATTGACCAAAGATGAGGCTCTATCGCTCCTTATCGAGGGTAGATTCTCGAAGAATATGTACAACACGATTAGAGCTGCGGGGATAAGTCATAATTGTTCATTATTTCCGTCTTACAAGAACGTTTTAGACGCTAAGAAAGATTGTTACCCCCCGGCTGTAGATATTCGCATCACAAAAACTTGTGCTGAAGTGAAACTTCAAGCACTGCTTGACCACACGGTGGAAAGAATTTTGCGGGTCCAAACAGATGTGATTTCTAGCCTCCTCGATAGGGCGTACGATGTAGATTTGATTTCTAAGTGGGGGTGCGACGGAACTTCGGGACAGAGCACTTTCAAGCAAAAATTCGATGACGATGCTGAAGGCACCAAAACCGACGCAAATATATTTTCTGTTTCCATCGTGCCGCTTCAGATTTTGGCTGTTGAGAAGTCCACACAGAAAGAAATCGTCATTTGGAAGAATCCGCGTCCTTCATCTCCTTGATATTGTCGGCCATTAAAAATCGACGATTTTTGCACGAAACTGCTGAGTCTACGAGACTTATAGTCAATGACGTTAAGGACCAAGAGCGTAATTTGAAACCTTACCAAACAATTATTGGCGGAAAGGAAGTGCATGTTCCATACAAAGTGATGCTCACCATGATCGATGGCAAAGTTTGCAACTCACTGACTTGCACATCATCAAGTCAGAGATGCTACCTTTGCGTCTGCACTTGCAAACAATTCAACAATATTGATGACATCTTACAAAAACCCATAAAAGAACAGCATTTGCAATTTGGGATATCCAGTTTGCATGCTTGGATTCGCTTTTTTGAGTGCCTTCTGCACATTTCATACAGGCTAGATGTGAAGAAGTGGCAAAGTCGCGGGGATGACAAAGTAAAGGTCGAAAGTCGCAAAAAAAACGTTCAAAAAGGTTTCCGTCAAAAGTTGGGGCTCTTGGTAGATATGCCGAAACAGGGCTGTGGCAGTACGAATGACGGGAACACCGCGCGCCGTTTTCTTGAAAACGCGGAAATTTCTGCAGGTATTACTGCGCTCGACCTTTCATTGATTAAAAGATTTCACGTGATCTTACAAGTTTTTTCTTGTGGCTTTGACATCGATATTCCCATGTACGAGGCTTATTGTATCGAAACAGCTCGTCTCTATGTACAGCTGTATCCGTGGTTTTGTATGCCAACTACGGTGCACAAGATTTTACTGCACAGCAGCAAGATTCTTGAGTTTTCAATTCTAGCAATTGGACAAATGTCTGAAGAAGCTCAAGAATCTTGCAATAAATTCATAAAACAGTATCGGCAGGATTTCGCGCGAAAATGTAGCCGCACTAAAACTATGGAAGACGTGTTCCAGAGGCTTTTGGTAGCCTCGGACCCTGTTATTTCGAGCATTCGAAAATTGCCGTTGAAAAAGCTCAAAGCGTTAGATGCTGAAGCTGTAAGTCTGTTGAAAACGCCCAGCTGTGAAGCGCAAAGCAGCGATGACGATTCTGCGCACTCGTTCGACGACGAATATTAATGTAAACTAGCAATAAGGAATATATACGAGATTTTATACAAATATGACCATTTTTTAAATGTTTTCCATTATATTGAATCCGCCACTTTGTTTCCTTTTTAATTTTGTGTAAAGATTCGTAATCAGCGAGGTCAGAATACCCTATATGTACGAAATTTCATACAAATATGACCTTTTTTCATGTTTGTCAGCCATATTGGATCCGCCATTTTGTTTTTATAAAATTTCTTGTAAAGATTCTTCATAAGCGACATCAAAATACCTTATATACGAAGTTTCATGAACATAAGACCTTTTTTTTATTTTGGTCCGCCATATTGGATCCGCCATTTTGTTATTTTTAATTTTGAGAACAGATTTGTACTAAGCGACCTCAAAATACCCTTCATACGAAATTTCACGCAATTTGAATGACGTCTTCAGGCCTTTTCGGCATTTGGAACCACTATGCCGACTCAAAAACATGCATACAATTTTACAAACATTACATTCGCTCAATAATGGATTACGGATGTGTTGCTTACGGTTCAACTTCAAAATCCAATCTTTTAGTTATAGACAGATTACAATATCAAGCTCTGAGAATATCTATATGAGCAATGAAATCATCCCCAACAAATGCTATTCTAGCAGAAGCTCAAGAACTTCCTTTATCTTTAAAAAGACGTTACCTTGCACGTAAGCTAATTATTAAGATAACGGTATCAAACAAATTCTTATTGAGTACTATTCACTCTTTATTTCTTTAATGTATGAGTAATAAGTAGATGGTAGATGCATATAATGACACACTACAATATTTACCTACCCAAGATTTAAAGAAACCGTCTAACTACTCATTAAACTACGTAGTGTCCAAAGTTAAATCTACGGTCCTATTTCCAGAGTACACCAATCATATTCAAGTTAATAGAGCTATTTTGAGATCGGTTTTTGCGGATTACAACGAATATACAAAGATATTCACTGATGGATCAAAAAATAAAAACGGAACAGGAGCAGCTTTTTATGTTCACCGTGACAATCTATCTTTTAAATACAAGTTAAATACTTATTGTTCAGTTTATACAGCAGAAGCATAAGCAATTCAAAAAGCTTTGCAGTGGGCTACTGAAAACAACTTGTCCAAAATTATTATTTTATCAGATTCTAAATCGGTTTTGGAGTCTATATGCAATTTCTCTGCTAAGCAAATGCATAATCAATTAATTTGTGAAATTATGTCATATCAATTACAGTTAACACAAAAAGGATATAAAATAGTCTACGTTTGGGTTAAGGGACATGCAGGTATTGAAGAAAACAAAGTAGTAGATGTAATAGCTAAACAAGCAACATCTCTGTCGTTAATGGACAATTATTTACCGTTTACGGATATTTACCCATTATTAAAAGATAGATGTCGTAGTGAATGGGAGGAAATATGGCAAAATTATGCTACTAAGAATAATAACAACTATATATTATTAAACCCTGTGTTACCCAAAGAGAACGACCTTATGACTGGTCCATGCTATTCCAGATTTTTTATTTTGTGTATTATACGTTTTCGACTAAACCACGGAAGATTCCCAGCGCACCTTCATAAAATTGGAATCGAAGACACTAATAAGTGTAAGTGTGACAACACCTGATTTGGCGACATTAACCATTTACTTTTTACTGTATGAAATATAACAGCACCAGAACAGCATTTATAGCAAAATTGTAAAATGAGAATATTCAGTTTCCATGCAACACAGCGCATCTTGTAAATATGAAAAGTAATGTAATCTACAATGCCATAGTACATTTTATAAAAGAAAACAATATTCTACTGTGAATCTTTTGTAGCCTAAATTAAAAAATACTTGTGGTTAATGGATAAATTTCTAAAACAAAAAAAAAATTAGTTTAAAATGTCATATAAATATCCTTTTTTGGCCAATTGTAAGTTCGATAAATTTACGTACATATTAGGTCTCTAAATATATACAAATTTAGATTTTAGAGAAAAAGAAAAAGTCGTTTTTTGTTCAAAAGTTACATAATTTTTGTTTACAATCGACTGAGATTCTGATTATTTTTATTTCAAATTTTTATTTACGTATGTGCCTGTATACTTGATTTAATTATCAAATGAAAATTTCAGTTTGTCACATTACTAAAATAACAATTGTACGCGATACTTTAAACCCCTATAATCATTTTTAAATGGTTGAACATAGATTTCATTTTTGTTTTGTCAATTTGAAATAATATTTGTTATTATAATTGTTAAAATGTCTAAAAATCTTGCGCATAGTACGCCTTTTTAAACAAGCACCTTTTTAAATGAGCGCTGTTGCAACACCGCCATTGATATATGGTTCCCTTCGTAAGATTGTGTCTGTAACTGTAAACACAATACAAATATTGAACTAATCAATAAATATAGTCTTATAAAGTCTTATTTATAATGTGTGTATACTAATTTACGTTAAACAATAAAATATAGATGTTAATTGTTTCTCCAAAAATGCATCGCACCCCTCAAAGTTTTTGAACCAATTTTTTTTAATCAGAAACCAAAGACTTGTTGAATTTGTCAAATACAACGGATTAATTATTATATTGATACAATATGGCAAACACATCTCATAGTTACATCGTATCTAAGTACATTGCTTTACCAATTACTGCTTAATAAAAATATATTTAAAAAATTACATTTTACATCATGAAAAGCACAATAAAAAAGATTGACTTTAAAAATGTTGTACTTAAAAACAAATAAAAACTCTATTAACCACAAAGCAGGAATTTTAAATTTAAATTTAATTTACTTTAACATTTTACAAAAATGAAATAATGTTTCTTCATTTATGTTTCTTTTTAATATTAAAGAAAATAATTTTATAAAGTTTTTTCAGTTTTTAAGCAAATGATATAGCTGATTAAAAACTTGTAAGTTTATAATTGAATGAATATTACACCGTAACTCATAAATCATTATTATATTTTTAAATTATTTATAAACCTAATCATTAATTTTATAAAATGTTTTGTAAAACGTACATTTATTTACTGAAGAGACAACTAAGATCACATCTTGAAAAAAAATTAAATTTAAAACTAAAAAGATATAAATGCAAATAAATCAATTATGGTTAAATTTTTTTTTTAAACTTTATTAAATATTTATATCCTATATTATTATTGTTGTTATTATAAGTTACATACAGCACATAAATCAATTATAACACTATTTAATATAATATTATACGTTTGGTTCCAGAGCATATGCAAGTTTTTAGTACATAGTTTTTATATACAAGGCTCTAGAATATGTTAAACGATAAGTATTGCAATGTAGATTAAATGATAAAAGTTAATTATGCATTTCATGTCCTCTATAATTTGCTTCAAGCAATTTTTGTTTTCGTTTGTTACATTTCAAAACCGCCAAGATGAATTTGTTGCCAAAACTTTCTGCAAATTTATAAATAAACAAGTACTAAAAAACTTCTTACTTAAAGCAATTTTCATAAATTTACATTTAAAATAAAGCATGTGGTATATGAATTTGTTAAAAAATAAGTCCAAGATAATAGTTTAACGTTTGTGTATGATGAAAATAATAGTTTTTCAGGTAACTTTTTAACTGTAAAATTCGAAAGAACTTTTTTAAAAATAATGAAAACATTGAATTTAAAAAATTAATAGTAAGGTCAAAAACTACTTAACAAAAGTTTTATCAAACACATACAATCATTATAAATTTAAATACAAAAACCCTAAAAAGCATACTAATTGATTTTTAATTTTTTTTGTTTAACTGCAAACAAAATTTAAAAACTACTATAAATAAAATGATTGTATACTAAGCTAGTTTTGTAGTTTAAAACAGTTACCAAAAAGCAAACTCTTCCTGCAAAGGACCAAGGTGTCTTAATTCCCGTAACTGAGTAAATAATAACCTCGCCGTACTGGGTCTTGATTATTGTTTTATTGTTAATTTTAGACATTATTTACAATGCGTATGAATTAAATTGGCGAGTATACATGCCTGTATGTATACTTTATCCTATTAAAGCGTAAAGTAAATTGCAACCTCAAACTACAAAATACTATAAATTTAAACCTGTTACTGCAGAGTGCAACAAAATCTACTTATGTATTTAATATAATAAAAACTTAGAAATCTATTATTGTAGTTCGTAACAAAAAATATTCAGAAGGTATAATAAACAGTCAATAATAAACTATAACTACTGATTTTTTAAAGTAAATTACTTATTTAAAAAATGCATAACGTTTTATTCGATTTCTTTCCATTATGTATCTGCCATAAACAAATATCTGTTTTATTTAAATAAAATAATAAAACCCGACATTGCAGAAACTTGTCTAAAATTTAACTGATCCCGATAGATTCCGTTTTAGTAGGTTTCACTGTATACATCTGATTTATTAATATTAAATTTTCAAATATATACTCAATTGTTACAACAATATCAGTAATCCATTTGGGTGACATAATAATTAAAGTACCAATAGCGTTAATTTAAAAGTAAATTCTAAGTTAACAACCACTAAAATTAAATTTTGATGAAAGAGTATTTTTAGAAAACATAAATATATTTAACTATAAAGTTCTACAAACTAGTACAATTAAATGTCTAAAACTAGACGCTTAATCGATTTTATTTTATTAGAACACAAGCTCAATTGACGATTTTTATCTTAATAGAAAGTGACCATCACGCGATTTGTTACTTCAATGTTAGGCTGATACACCAAACTTATCCATTAAGATCCTTTAGACTTATAAAGTTTGAAAGCGCTGTGGTTTCATTGTAGAATCATGACACGCGTCTAAAAGAACCAAAGTATTAAAAAAATCGATTTGAGAAGAAGCCAAAGAGATTTAAGTTCTCAATTTCTTTAGTTAGTTTACTTTAATTGCTATTAAAAACTGATCTTTTAGAAACATTCGTATAATTTACAATTACAAAAAAATA
Source organism: Aquatica leii (assembly GCA_035610365.1). Lineage (NCBI taxonomy): Eukaryota > Metazoa > Arthropoda > Insecta > Coleoptera > Lampyridae > Aquatica > Aquatica leii. The sequence continues at coordinate 34,004,784 of CM069439.1, forward strand.
TTTTTTCGTTTTACTCCTTTATTAAAATTTAATCTATTCTAAATAAACCTTTAGCACGCATTCAAATAATAAGTAGTAATATACTATATATGAATAAATTAAAATTTACACTTTTGTTGCAATTCATAGTAACTAAGCAAATTGATTAACAAAACAAAAGTTAATAGCGTTTCATTATAAAGTTATAAACTAACTAAACTTATAGTAAATAAAGATCTGCCAAAACATTACAATGTGACCCATCAATAAAAAGAAGTTAAAAAAATGTCATAAATGCAACAAAGAAAACGATAAACTATAAAAAACAACACGACACTTATTAAAACAAAGAGGTTTAATATAACCATTAGAAAAGTTATTCAAACGTTTAATAGTTAATTAGTGACGTAGTTGTCACTCTATCAACCAAATATAATTTTATATTTTACTTCTACTATTAACACGTATATTACATGTCGAGTCTGTAGTAACACCACGTTACCAATTTAAAACAAGTTATAGAAAAAATGTATCCTAACTCAAATAAAAAAAAACTATGATACTACGATTCAATTAAGTAAACAACAAACATAAGAAACAACCAGTTTAAGATTTATTCAAGTTAATTCAACAACACAAAAAAAATAAGCAACAACGCCCAAAACAATAAAATCTGTGACGAAAGAAAAAGTCAAATAAAAAATTTCATTTTTAAAATAAACAAAGTAAATGTAGAAAATAAAAACACCAACGACCAGTATTAGTACTATTCTGAAAAACCTATTTATACCATTAGTTTAAACAAATCAAAAAAAATTAAAAATCTTGCATTTTTAGTAATTGAAGTCTGTTGGTTAAGTCAAAATTTGTAAATCATGTTACTCACATAAAAATAAATTAAAGATGCTCAGTTGTAACCTTCTCCAAAGAATTAAATTTATTTTTGTTTATATTTTAGAACAGATTGCTCGGGTTGTACTTTTAGTAAAAATAGTTTATTCTACACTTTGTTTTAGTTTTTTGTATATATACCAAATTTATGCTTTTCCAGTTGCTGTACCTGACACACTACTATATTTGAGTAAATTTAAATAGCTTCTATTTTTTTAAAACAGAAATTTAACAAACAGTAATTGTAAAATCCATAATCATTAGGGGAGACCGGGGTTAGTTGGCTACAGGGGCACGTTGACACATTGCCAATAAATTCTATGAATTTAGGCAGAACACTGCATGGTCGTAATCACATAGTGCTGCTATCTGCAGGAATACATGCCGAAAGTTACAGCGTCCTGTAATACCGTTATCATGAACAGCTGCAATATCTGCATAGACGCTTTGTAATTTTGTTTGGGCTTGAAAATTTGTAGATATTGTTTATATTTTTGAATTGTAATAAGCGGCAGGTGTACAAGCACACATTAGATCAATTATTTAGCACTGTGTCATTGTTGTGGCAAGTAAGTTTTTAAACAATTTTCTTAAAATAATTTTAAAACAAAAAATGTGACTGGGGCTAGTTGGCTCAAATGTAAAGGGACACGATGAGCCAACCTGCCCCAGCTAAATATATTCGATTATAATTCAGTTATTTCCGTTGAAGCATTGGTTCCTTCACCCGCTGACATGCGACAGTATAAGAGAAAAAGTGACCGGGGAAATACCCCTCTCGATATGATTCGGGCCGTAAACATGGTAAAATAGGAAAGAAAATCGATTAGAAGTGTCGCCCGACATTTTAATATTCCATTTAGAACACTGACCAGGTATTGTCAGAAAGAAAATATCAGAAATGTGGGCTACATTAAGAATATATTAGGATTTTTTTTATAACGTGACAAGAGTCACTTATTTATATATTTTAGGTATTTTCTCCTGAAGAAGAAATACAGCTAGAAGAGTATCTTCAAAAAGCTTCTGACATTTATTACGAACTTGCTCCTAAACAAGTGCGCCAATTTGCGTTTGAATATGGTGCTGCTTTAAAAAAGAAAATGCCTGTTTCCTGGGAAACAAATAAAATGTCTGGGGAACACTGGTTTTTGCTATTCCTAAAAAGACACAACAAATTTTCGGTTTGTAAACCAAAGGCTACTAGCGCTGCTAGAGTTTCTAGCTTTAACAAAACAAATGTAACAGCATTTTTTGATAACTGGCAGGAAGTTTTGAATCGTCTGAAACTCGGTCCAAGAGATATTTGGAACATGGATGAGACGGGAATCACCACCGTAGCCATATCTGCTACAGGAAACTTAATTCATCCATTTTTAATCTTTCCAAGGGTAAAGTTCCGTGACCACTTTTTAAATAATCCACCTGCAGGCAGTGCAGAAGGTGCAAATCCTTCTGGCTGGATGAAAGAAGAGCTTTTTTTTTCAATTTATCCAACATTTTGTGAAGCATTCAAAAACTTCGAAAGAAAGACCTGCAGCTCTCCTACTTGACAATCATGACTCACATTTATCCATAAGTGCTTTAAATTATTGTAAAGAAAATGGTGTGACAGTTCTCTCCTTTCCGCCTCACTGTAGCCATAAGCTCCAGCCATTAGATCGAACTGTGTATGGACCTCTAAAAAAATTTGTAAACAGCGCCTGCTTCCCACCCAAGATTGACAATGACCATATATGATATTCCGGGCATAGTAAATTTAACCCTGCATCGTGCTGCTTCTCCCGAGAACATAAAATCAGAATTTCAGGTCACGGGAATATATCCTTTTAACAGGGATATCTTTCCTGAAGATGAATATATGGCCGCATATGCTACAGATAGACCAAATCCTAAAAACACGGGCGTGGCTACTCCAGATGTCCCTAATCCGGAAAATATAGATACATCTACTCCAGAAGTCACAACTACAACGGACAAGTTAGATGTTGAGGAAAACAACAGTTTGCCATCTTCTTCTAAATCATTTTTGGAACCAGGACCTTCAACACCGATTTCGCCTCCCAGAACTCCTCCACCTACACCAGAAATGATTCGACCGCTCCCCAAGGCACTACCCAGAAAAAGGAAGGCGACAAACCGCAGGAAGGTGACAACGGAAATACTTACGGATACGCCAGTTAAAAATGCCCTGGAGACATACAAGGCAGAAGCAGCTTCCAAAAAATCCAGTCGTACTCAAAAGGTCAAAAAGCAAGTTCTGGCTGATAAAACCCAAAAAAAAGTGTAAAAGGAGTTTATACAGGAAATAAAAAGCAAACACCATTAAAAAAATCTAAGACACAAATTTATACTACCTTTGACAAAAGCGATTCAGAAATAAATGACGAGACTTTTTGTCTAGTTTGTATGGATAAATATTCAAATAGCGCATCGGGAGAAAACTGGAATCAGTGTGTGAAATGCAAAATGTGGGCACACGAGCAATGCATTGACGAGGGTTTCAATTATATCTGCCATAACTGTAATTCTGATAATGATTCTAATTAAGACTAATTGTTGGAAACATTTCCTTGTGTCAAAAATTTGGTTTATTGAAGTAAAACTGAAAAATATATTTGGAATTTTTTGTACACGCAATTTCCTATAAGCCAACAACTTACCCCGTCATATGGGCCAACCAACCCCCACGTCGGGGTACGTAGGCACACTTACAAGGTCTAAAATAAAAATTTATTGCGGTTTTTAGGTATGATATAAGAAGAGTTGAAAATCACTAAAATGTAGACAAAAGAACTTAAGTATTCACGCAAATTTTTCTTTTTCTTTTTGTTGCTTGCAATCAAAAATATAAATTTTGATATGAAAAGTGTACCAACCAGCCCCGGTCTCCCCTACTGCGACTCTAGTCCAGAGTGATTACTGCGATTCTAGGTCACTAGTTGTGTTAAACTTTACTCACATCACTAGTTAAGAATTAATATTTAATCTTCAATATTATTTAACAAATCAATAACATCTATAACTGCTATTCATAAAAAAATATTTAAAAATGAGATGACACAACCCATTCAACTTAAACCATGTTTATTTCAAATTTAATTGGCAATTTAAACGTAACTTCGATTTCTCCAAACTTCTTATTAAAATTAAGCACGTTAGTTTACGCCAAAATACTGTTTAATTTTGAGGTCTGGTATGAAACAAATTTAATTAGTAAAAACAAAGTATTTCAGTGGTTATTACACAAAACTGAAAATGTTTACATTTGAAAAAAAAAACGGAACATAATCCATATCAACCGCATTAGTTAAGATATTTAGACCAATGCATTGTTTTGAAATTCAAAGAACGCTTTAGTTTTAAATTTTTATAACAAAAACAGTTACTCTATATAAAATTGGAAAAAGATTTGTTACATATAACAAACACAAAAAATTACCATAAACGTTGACATTAGCATGCCATTAGTGTATCATCAATATGGTAGTAGTAATACAATTACTATTTTACACGATTATAAATGTAACTAATTTGACTAAAACCAAAATACAACACAATAAACTAAGAAAACTATAAATAAAGAATTTAATAAAATAATTACTTACTATAATTTATATATTACTGTAATTGTAAATTTAAATAAACACTATTCGCGTAAACCACTGTTTACTTTCTTCTTTAAGACGTACTAAAATACACAGAGAGAAATCTTTGTATATTTTATCTACAATTGTTAATCAAAAGTACACAAATTGGGTCTGAAAAAGTGACAAAACCAATTTGTGCAGTTTTATTGCATTCATTTGTGTAGATTAAATTCTACAGTTTTTTTTTCATTATATATAAACAATTTTTATATTTCAAATTGATTGCACCGTATCACAATTTGTTTAAAAACTGATCTAAAGCGGATAGTAAAGTTTTGCACAATGTTGTGATACTTTTTTAAAACTACGCTTGAAGTATTTTTACCCAATGGTATGTTAAATGTCTAATACCGTTACGTTATCTAGATCCATATTCTCTTTGGTTAATTTTGCAAGGGCAAAAACAAATATTTTACCAAACCAACAATTTTACCAACCAAAAATTACAAAAACTGTTCAAAGTGACCACCTCGAGCTCATATGCAAGAATCCAATCCTCTCTTCATTGACTGGCAAACTCTCTCAAAAACACCAAGATCGGTTTTAATTGAGTTGCACCCAGCAATGATTCTATTTCTTAAGTCTTCTACGTTTTCCAATGGAGTAGCGTACACCAAGGACTTCAAATAGCCCCACAGAAAAAAATCCAGGGGATTTAAGTACGGGGATCGTCCAAGTTATAAGTGAAGTCCACCTTGGCCAATCCAGCGATTTCCGTATGCTTGTGTTAAGAAATCACGAGCTACTTGACTAAAGTGGGCTGGTGCGCCATCGTGCATATACCACATAGCACCTCTAATTGCTAATGGTACGTCCTCCAGAAATCCAGGGAGCGTGTTTTCCAAAAAGTTGCGATACACCTCTTCGGTAAGTCTCCCTGGTAAAAATACCGGTCCAATTAAGCAGTCACCCACAATCCCAAGCCAATCGTTTAAAGAAAACTGATGTTGAAAACCATCTTCAACAATTTCATGTGGATTTTCGTCACACCATACATGGTTATTATGGAAATGCTGTATTGCATTTTTTGAAAAATTCGCTTCATCGGTGAACAGAATCAACATCAGGAGTTGAGAGATTTGAACCATTTTGTGTGAAAAGCTATTGACAGAATGCAATGCAAGGAGGAAAATCAGCAGGAAGAAGTGCTTGAACGCTTTGTATATGGAATGGATACAACAAATTTTCCTTCAGAATGTTCCAAATAGTCCCATTACTTACATCCAAAGCGTCAGCAATTTTTGGAGTAGAAGTACCTCGATCTTCTTCAATCATGTCTAGCACATCCTCTTCCAGCTCTACCGTTCTTGCTGTACTTGGTCTTTCTGATCCTCCTCCTAGCCTAGCTTCTAATGCATTTCGATCAGCAAGTCCATAAATGTAGGTAATCTCGGCATTCGTATAACGATTCATGATAAAGAACTTCAACAAATTCGACACATAAAAAATTATTAATTACGAGACTCATTCAATATGTCATTCTCTGTCAATGAATAAAACAGGACTGTTTAAAAATATTTTTGTACGCATGATAAATGGATATGCACTAAAATGTTTTTTTTTACTTAAAAACGGTGCGTCGTACGATAAAAAGTTAAGAGAGCTTTTTTCTTCACAATTAAACAAAGAATAAAAACTAATTTTTATTTTTAGAGAAATCAGCGGCGTCCTATTTTTTTCTTAAAAAAATAGCCTGTGACGTGCCAATACGCGCACAACTGGTACGACTAAAACATCGTGTTGTATTGTAGTATGTGTCTCCCACAGCTATTAACACGCCTAAAATTTCATTATAATATCTCTAGCCGTTTTGGAAAAATCTAATTTTACTTTTTTTTTTAATTAAACTTCAACACGCTGTAGATCGGTAACGAAGCGTTTGCGGAACTATGTTTATAAGAACTTTTTTGTATAAAATGATTTGGGCAATCACCCCCTTTAATATTGCCGCATCTTTTTTAAACACCTTGTATAATATTTAATTATATTAAACTTTTTAAATATCTTTTTTATGTAGCTATTGATTGATTGATAGTAGTATTCATTAATATTTATATTACTAAAATGTGGCCGTTGTTCTTAAATGTTTAATTATAAACGTTTATATTATAAGTAGAATATTGGATTTCCTAATATACGACAGCAAGGCAGTGAGTTGTAAAACATTTTTTTAAATGTTTTTATGAAAAACATAATTCAACTTCTATAATTTATATTCGTATAACACAAACGCATGATAAATTTATCTACTTTAAATTTTAACTACCAGTTTTGAATGCGAAGCTTGTAGGACCGGTGCTAACAGAATTCATATATAAATAAAACGGTAGTCTTAGTCCTTATATATCCCAATTCTTGTAGAAGTATATATTTTTTCGTTGTGTTTTGTTATATGATTTTATGCATGATGCACTTTGGTAGTTAGTTATATTATTTAAAAAATGCTTTGCAATATTACACTTAGTTTATAGGATCTTAATTCTGTTTTTATTTATTTACGTTTTCACAGTTTTTTGTTTTAATATTCTAAAATTTAATAGATAAATTTCACAGCTAATAAATATTTAATTTTGTTGTATAGTATAGTCAATTAAACTAATAAATTTTAGGATACTTTTGAATTTCATTATGACAGTCTTTTTAGCATACTTTGTTTCAAAATTGATTTATTTTATTGTTGAGTTTTTAAGCCAAACAAAATTTTTGATCTATAGTGACACAAGACATTTATAACAGAGATTAACTAAAACAAAAATTCCATAAACCTCAAATTCAAAAATATATAAAAACTTCAAACAAATTGTTTACACGTCGAAAATACATAAATTGTGCAAAATAAATTGTAAATCACTTAATATTTCGTAAATACGTACGACTTTTTACTTTAAAAATTGCAAAAAAATACAATGTATGTATACAAGAAAAACCTTTTTTAAAACTGAAAAAACATAGAAGTGATGAAATGTAAAAAATGACAAAGGAATAATTTAGTTTAATTTTTAAAACAGTTCTAAGCCTGAGTAATGTAAAAATAAATTTAAAAAAAAATGATCCGTCGAAACATGTCACAATAAACCATTTTTAAAATTGCGAAAATTTATATTATTGATTTTTAACAATTGTCCACTCGGTCAGTTGTTGCTAGAGAAAATGTGTAGTATATTAATAATAAATAATAAATCAAGTGTCGGTAAGTTTATGAAAAACATCAATAGACAGTTTACAACAATACTGATTAAAAAAAGTGCGTTGTTATATGACAGTAATGTAAAATTCCGTACAGTGTGGTAAATTCCAAGCTTTAAAAAATACCTAAAAGATACGTTAAGTAGAAAATAGAAAAATACGTATAAATATTAGACATAAAAGTTTTAGTAAAACATATTAATAATTTTTTAGAGTAAATGGTGCATTTATTTAATAATATTTACATGCAAGCTTTCGAACTTGATCCAAGTTCTTCGTCAGGCAGGATAAATTAAATTAATTTGAAAATTGTAAAACTAAGGCAACTAAAACAATAAATCGTAAGAGAACTAGATAATTGACGCAAGTTTATTTAGCTACAGCATTTGCTCGACGGCCTAAAAGAAAACCACTATAAAAACTCTAGACGTAGCTTAAGGGTAATTGGTGGAGAAATTAAGATTAGAAAATAACAGGTAACTAGGCGTCAGATAATTCGTAACCAACGTCTTTATTTAAAAGATATTTAATAATTTCAAGAGCTTCTCTAATCTTTCTTGATTTTAGTTCTTTGTTTTAGAAATTGGTTTAGTTTTCTTAAAGTTTATATCATGAAGAGTGTCAAGTGCATGTTTGGCAATGGCAGAATTAGTAGGCTGGAGTAAACGAAGATGTCTACTATATTCTTTTAATCTCGTATCAACAGTTCTGCCAGTTTTGACAATATATACCTTGCCACAGGTGCATGGGTACACTCCACAGGTATTCGAAGGTATTTTATCTTTTATAGAATTCAACAAATTTTTAATTTTAGTTATAGTATTATGTTATAAGCAACTTTTATCTTATGTTTTCTTAGTATTCTTTAAATTTTGTCACTTATGTTGGAAACAAAAAGTAGAATAACAAAAAGGCTTGCTTAATAGTTGAATCATCTGTTAAGGTAGGTCTTGTCTTTGGTCGAAGAAGCTTTTTAATTTCTTCTTTATGAAAACCATTTCTTAAGGTGTTTTAACTCTTCTTGTAATTTATCTTTCTGAGAAATTATCGTTGCACGTTGTGCGAATCGTTCCAAGTTTCTGAGCTGGGTAATGGTGAAAATTTGCGTTTACTTATTGATCTGTATGTGTTGGTTTTCGATAAACTAAATGTATTAAATTACAATCTGATTTTCTTTTTATCTTTACATAAAAAAAAGTAAGGTAGCATTAATGTAATAGTGAAGGCTTTCACGGCCGGAATCTATACTAAGATAAGAATGTCTTCCTGGTTTGGACCGTCTCATTGTTGTTGTAACCGAAGTTGCCAACGTTTCGCCCACTTTCGTAAGAGGCTTCATCAGGGCGTAAGATAAATCGCAAAACTGAAACAAGTAACCGAAATTTAACTAAGAACTTCTCAAAAGTTAAGTTATACACTTGTGAAACAAGCCATAATCTAAACTCTGAAAAGGGAAGAAAGAAAACGATAACTTAAAAAAGCAAACGAAAATCTGACAAAAAACCACTACCGAGTTAGGTAATCAACTTGTGAACCAAGCTAGATTCTAGACTCCGTAGAAGTGACTTAAGAACCTTGAGATGAAAGTGTAGAAAATTTGTCTTTTGGAGAAGGAAGAATCTGAGAGATTTTGCCTGTCGAGTTAAATATGGGTTTAATACCATTCTTACGAAGAAGCTTCCCTATTTGATCTGTAACCTTGTGAATGTAGGGTAGAAAGGCCAATTTCGGGTTGGATTCGAGAGTAGAGATGTCCTTAGGTAATCAAGTACTTGGATGTAGACGACGATTAATAACTCTATGAATATCTCGTTTTACATAACCATTATTCACTAAGGTTCTAGTAAGATTACGGAGTTCCGAGTCTAGATTCTCAGGTTGGCAAATAGAAAAGGCATGATGAACCAAAGATTCAATAACAGAACGTTTCTGCGCAGTTTTCGTAAGAACCCTGATATTATTGTTCTTCCAGCCGACAAAGGCAACGTTACTGTAGCTTTGAACCAAATTGATTATGTTACGAAAATCAATTCTATTTTGTCTGAGGAAAGTTACGCTTTTCTAACTCACAACCCCACTTCGAGGATTGAACGTGAGGTCGTCAGCCAAATCATCAAATCTTCCAATCTACCTCCTAAAACTAAACGTCGACTTACCCCATCAGATTCGAAACCACCTCGTCTATGCGGACTTCCTAAAATTCACAAACAATATATTCCTTTTCGACCTATCGTCGGTACTATCCAATCTCCTACCTACAAGCTAGCGAAGTTCTTGTCCAACATTCTTTGCGAATTTACAGGTAAAACCTCTTCTCACATACTCAACTCTCAGCATTTTATTCAACCTCTAGAAACTATAAAACTTGAACCCCAAGATCTTCTCGTGAGCTTTGATGTTACTTCACTTTTTACTAAAGTTTTTATTAAGGATTCGCTTATTATCATCAAACAGATTCTGTCTCAACATGGCAAGGACCTAAGTTTGGTTCCTCTTATTGATAAGTGTCTATCGTCTACTTACTTCCAATTTAATAACAAGTTTTACGAACAGGTTTCTGGTGCTGCTATGGGTTCTCTTCTATCATCTGTTGTAGCTAACATTTTTATGAAATCCTTTGAAACAATTGCTTTGGTATGTAGACGACACGTTTATTGTTTGGTCTCATGGTCATCTTGAATTGTCTAAGTTTCTTGATCATCTTAATAATCAACACTTAGATATCAAATTTACTATGGAAATCGAAAGTAATAGTTCTCTTCCATTTCTTGACGTTCTTGTGACTCGTAAGCCCGACGGACTGCTGGGCCATTCTGTTTATCGCAAACCCATCAATACGGACAGATACCTTCATGCCTCGTCTCATCATCATCCTACACAGAAACGTTCTGTTATTGAATCTTTGGTTTATCGTGCCTTTTCCAACCTGACAATCTAGACTTGGAACTCCGTCATCTTACTAGAACCTTAGTGAACAATGGTTATGTAAAGCGAGATATTCAAAGAGTTATTAATTGTCGTCTACATCCAAGTACTCGATTACCTAAGGACATTTCTACTCCCATATCCAACCCGAAGTTGGCCTTTCTACCCTACATTCACAAGGTTACAGATCAAATAGGGAAACTTCTTCGTAAAAATGGTATTAAACCCATATTTAACTCGACAAGCAAAATCTCTCAGATTCTTCCTTCTCCCAAAGACAAATTTCCTACACTTTCATCTCTAGGTGTATACCAAATTCCTTGTACATGTGGTTTAGTTTACATTGGTGAAACCGGTCGTTCCCTCATTACTCGCATTTCAGAACATGATCGTTGTATAAGGAAAAGGTATATTTCCAAGTCTGCGGTTGCTAAACATTATTTTACTACAGGTCACAAGATAGATTTTGATAATGTTTCGTTGATTGCCAAATCTCCATTCTTTTTCAACAGGAAATTCCGAAAAAGCATAGAAATTATCAAACACGCTAATAACTTCAATTGCGATCATGGTTTCGAGCTATCCCCTCTTTGGTTCCCGCCCATTAGTAATTTATCAAAAACACGCCCCCTAGCAACCGTAACCCAATCAGGGTCGGGCTTAACCATCCGTGACGATCCTTTTCCTTTAAATACGGAGACTATTTCTTCTTAAGCCTACTTCTAGAAGAAGTAGATGCAGCCATACGACAAAAAACCAACAAGCCAGACACGAGCTCGCTCAGAATAAACAAGCTTAGACCGAGTGCTAATGGAAAACAAATAGTAACGGTTATGACGGATCAGACAACAGGAAAGTTCCTATGAGGGCTGAAAACAATAAGAATTGGCATAACTCCCTGCAGGATCGCCAAAAGAAAAACAGATGATAAATGCTCAAGATGCTGGGAAACCGGTCATACAGTCAATAACTGTCGGTGAACCAACAGAAAGGCACTGCTGTTACAACTGTGGTAAACAGGGCCTTATCAAAAGGGAGTGTAAAGACAGCAAAAGATGCCCCCTGTGCAAAGTGCAAGACCATACACTGTGGTGGTCGGCCTGCCCTAAATTTAGCAGAAAGGGCAAGAATGCCGATAAGACCGAACCGGGAAAATCCGCTGCAGAAGGAACAGACCTGATTACTTCATTAATCATAGACAATAAGTTACGTATTATGCAAATCAACATAAGCAGAAGAAAAGCGGCACACAATTTGCTACTAGCGACCGCCAGAGCTAACAATGTGGATCTAATGATGATCTCTGAGCCCAACATAAATAAATCCAGGGCTAACAACTGACTAATGGACCCTGCGGGCTTATCGGCCATCGCCATTCTGAATGGATCAATGATCATACAAAGATGCGAGACAATGAGGGGGGCAGTCGCAGTGGAGATTAACAACTCGTGGCTGTACTCGTGTTACATTTCGAGGACATCAAGTGCTCACTTAAAACACACAACAAACCCGCCATAGTTTCCGGTGACTTCAATGCTAAATCGCCCAGGTGGGGAGAAGACAGAGAGGACGAAAGAGGCCGATCTCTAATGGAGTGGCTAGAGTCACAGGACATGTGCGTGATAAATGTTGGCAATACCCCCACCTTTTCTTCACGCGGGTCCACTTCTATATTAGATGTTATGTGCGCGAGTGCCAGGGTAGCCTCCAAGATCAAGCGACCACAATTACGTTACTTATGAAACAGCCGCCGATATGCCTCTCCATAACCACCGCCACTTCCTCCCATCATGGAATATTAATAGACTGAACAAAGAGAAACTCAGGAACACCTTCGACCGTCTCATACACCTATGCAAAGAAGTAACACCGGAAACCTTGACAGACATAACGATCCAATGCTGCGATGCCAGCATGCCCCGACGCAAAGAAAACAAGCACAATGCAACTGGGATCTACTGGTGGAACGACGACCTAGCAAATCTTAAAAGGGAATGCCAGCGCGCCAGAAGATCATCGGCGAGAGCCCATAAGAAAACCAACGGCCGATTAACCACAGAAAACCACCACTACAAGGAGTTTAGGAAGGAACTCCGCAGAGCCATATATGCCGCCAAGCGAACGGCATGGCTGGAGCTCTGCAAAAGCGTAGACCGTGACCCTTAGGGTAAGGGGTACAGGATAGCAACGAAAAGGTTGAGGAAAACACAGCTCGGTGCTCAACCCAGCCAGCAGCAACTGCACACAATAGTAAAACAGTTATTCCCAGAGAAACCTTCAAGGAGTACCTCCAAGTCTCCGATCGCATACCCCACATCCCCATTCACAGATGAGGAAATAATTGCCGCGGCCAAGAACTTAAATAACAGAAGGGCTCCTGGCCCAAACGCCATTCCGGGAGAAGCTCTGGCAGAGATCGTTATTAACAGCCCTGCATCAATTGCCCAATTAATGAATCACCTATTGGAAACACAAACATTCCCGGACATATGGAAAAAGGCCAGGCTCGTCCTACTTGACAAAAAAAAATGACCTCTGCTGAGGCTATTTCCTACAGACCCCTATGTCTATTAAACACATTTGCCAAGATGTTCGAGCATCTTATACTTGAGAGACTAAAATCCAGCATCGATCCGTCAGGGGGGCTATTTGAGCACCAATATGGCTTCATGCGAGGTAAGTCCACCATGGATGCCTTAGAAAGGGTTGACCGATAGGCCAGAACAACCCGAGCAGGCACCTGGAGAACAAGAAGACTGTGAACCCTGATCACACTAGATGTTAAAAATGCGATCAATTCACTAGCGTGGCTAATCATTATAGAAGCCCTTTAGAGCAGGAAGATAGATACATATCTTGTGAACATTATAGAAAGCTACCTGGAAAACAGGATTCTAATGATACAAGGGCCTGATGGCGTGGAATCTGTCCAGGTGACCTGCAGGGTCAGTACTAGGGCCTACCCTATGGAACATCACGTTTGATGCCCTATTGAGGCTGGACTTGGGTTCATCGGCGCAGATCATCGCCTTTGCGGATGATGTCGCACTCATGTCCACTGCAAGATCCGAAGACAAGCTCACGATAACAACTAACACGGCGATAGCTCGGATTGACTGATGGCTCTCAGACCACGAGATAAAACTCTCGCCAAACAAGACGGAAGCAATAGTCTTCTCAGGCAGACGCCGTCTGGAACCTATCACTTTTACCGTCCACAATCAGTCTGTCGTGCCACAAAACCACGTCCGCTACCTTGGCGTCTACCTAGACAAGTACTTAAACTACGGACACCATGTAAAGATGGCAGCCAACAAAGCTGCCAAAACGGCGGCGGCTATATCTATCATCATGCGAAACGTAGACGGACCGAGTATGTCGAAGCGGCGTCGCGTATCATCAGTTGTAACATCAAGCATACTATATGCAGCGCCCATATGGGCCGGGGCCATGGAGATAGGAAAGTACCGGGGTATAATCAAAAAAATGCAGAGAAGAGTTTGCATTAAAATCATTATGTGTTATAAAACTATCGCCACGGAAACAGCACAATTACTTGCCGGTACTATCCCATGGGACCTCCAAGCTAATGAAAGACGCAGGCTGAGGGAAGGCCTCAGTTCTAGAAAAGAAGCTAGAAGGGAAACGCTCCAACACTGGCAGACAAGATGGCAAAGTGGCTTAAAGAGCAAATCGACCCGGCGCTTGATTCCCAACATTGTTCCGTGGCTAGAGAGAAACCACTGGGAATTAAATTACCACCTATCGCAAGCGTTGACAGGGTACGGCTGCTTTGCCAACTACCTGCACGGTATTCAAAAGAAAAGCGACCCATTCTGCATTTACTGTAGGGAGGTGGACGATGTGGAACACACGGTGTTTACCTGCCCACAGTGGACCAGCCAAAGGTACGACATGCCAGACATGACACCGGAACTTCTAATCCCACAGATGCTGAGTTGCAGGCAAAAATGGGAAAACATAAACTCAACAATTGTTAGAATAATGGGCATGAAAGAAGCAGACTACCTTAGGCTGGAGAGAAACGAAACTACCGCGGGCCAAGAGTAACAACGACTGGGGTTCAGATGCCGTATTAAAGAGCATCAAAATACCAAGTACGCTATCCCACATAAAAGATTTTAATCTGACCATTAAGTAATCAACTTTATGTTTGTACCATCGACTCATACACAACTATATACAACAATTTTAAATACATGTACAAGCTTTTTATTATACTTTACTTTTATCATTGAGCACAGGACTATATACAATATTTTAAATACATGTACAAGCGTTTATTATTATATTTTACCTATATTAATAAGCACAGGACTGATTCCATCTAGCTAGCAAGCCGGTAGAATAACTGGTGATGTAGCTATAGCCTCAGAGCGACCGATGAAAAAACTTGATTGTGTTCTGATCGCTCTCTAGAACAGGCTGAACCAGGAAGAAAAAAAAAAAGAAAGTCACTTCTACGGAGTATAGAATCTGGCTTGGTTCACAAATTGATTATCTAACTCGGTAGTGGTTTTTGTCAGATTTTCGTTTGCTTCTTCAAGTTGTCGTTTTCTTTCTTACCTTTTCAGAGTTTAGATTATGGCTTATTTCACAAGCGCATAACCTAACTTTTGAGAAGTTCTTAGATAGATTTCGGTTACTTGTTTAAGTGTTGCGATTTATATTACATCCTGATGAAGCCCCTTACGAAAGTAGGCGAAACGTTGGCAACTTCGGTTACAACAAGAATGACTCAGTCCAAACCCAGAAGACATTCTTATCTTAGTAAGGTACCATTAATTTCTTTTTCAATACTATACAATTTAATTTATACTGCTTGCCGAAGAGCTTGAATCAAGTTCGAAAACTTGCATGTAAATATTATTAAATAAATACACCATTTACTCTAAAAAATTATTAATATGTTTTATGGTGAAACTTTTATGTCTAAAGTTGAACGCTTATATGGAATAGTTGTTTTACAAAACGTCATTATTTGAAGAACTAAACACAACAAAGGTAAACCAACTATATAATCCAACCAAACGATGCAGATCTAACAATTTAATTCCTAATTTCATAAAAATCAAACATCACATCCAAACTTCGGGAGTTAAAAAGATTCGTGAAAAAGTAAGTTTAACACTCCTACGAAATGTAATTCACACTACTAGAAGTAAACATTATGAAACTTATAAACAAGTTCATGACTTGGAAACCATTTTATGTCAACAATTATAAAATGCTGACTGGAAATTTTTAAAAGATCTTTTGTACAACAGATTATCAAGTTAAGAAAATAATACCAGATCTAGACAGATAAGTAAATGTTATAATTTATTTAACAAATTCATATAAAAACATTGATTATAAAATTGATAAACTAGTTGTTAATTTAAGCTCTTATAAACTATCCGATACTGCCCGTTCTGTTGTGTCCAAAGGTTTGGATTTTGCTGTTGCTCCATCAAGAATTCCTGTTAAAGAAATTATTTCTAACATTGAAGCTAGCATTAGTCACCTTTCAGATCGTGAAGCACCTGAGATTAGATTTGAAACAAGTGGGATACTACGAAAAGCGAAACTTCCACAGAAGAATCTTACTAATTTTGAATACCAAACATTACAAGATCTAAGAAATAACAAAGGAAAAGCTACTGTGTTCACGGATAAAACAGAATACTTTAACAAAGCTAACTACTTACTTAGTGATCCCACATTTTACATAAAAATACTTCAGAATCCCAATAACAATTTCAAATTATTACCAATAAAATTATTAAAATCAATTGAGACCATTAAGAAACTAACACCACAAGATCCTCTTATTCCAAGGTTCTATGAATTACCTAAAATACATAAGCCAAATGCACCTCTTCGACCAATTTTTAGCTGTATTGGATGGACAACTTATGAACTATCTAAGTATTTAAATGCTATACTAAAACCTTAGATTAGCTTGAGTAGTTTATTTATAAAGAACACACAACACTTTATTGAAGTAATTTGAACATTGTTTGACAACATCATTCTTTTTGTTTAATGATGAATCCTACAAACAGGTACATGGTGTAGCAATGGGATTGTCAATTTCTCCATCTATTGCTAATTATTTTATGGTGTAGTGGTGGTGCTCCCGTGTCGGATTGTCGACACCTGGACGGCCACGCCACGGATCGAATACAACAAGTATGCGGTACTAAATCCTTTATTATTGGTAATTGGGGTGGTGTACGTGTAATTAGGATTATAGCCCCAACAGGACCCTCTTGCCAATATTATCAGTATTAAAGTACCGCACGACTGTCTTGTCGAATTGCAAGAGGAAAACAGGAAGTTTTTACTATTTCGCGCTTCGACAAGGACGTTTAATACTAATAATGCAGTATCACAATTACGAATACAACAGTAGTTTGTACAGGGTAACACTCCCCCTGCCACAAGAAAAGCGAAGCGTAAGATTAAAAATAGATTAATAAATACAATACTTCGCAATTAACATCTAAGAGTTGCTTTCTTTATATGCGCGTAAAAATTGAATGTGCGATGTAGTAATTAAATTGCTATCTGGATCTTAGAGGATTACGGAAACGGGAGTAGTAAATCCTTTAATTATTTTAGGTGAAGACCATATTGGTGTAAATTTTTGATGAGTAGTACAAGGAATTGACGCCGGAAACTGTTTTACTAATACCTTTTGGTTGACACGAAACTTAGTTTGCGGAAGCTTTTCCTTATTATAATATTTTTTCGCTTTAATGTGGGCTTTTTGTAGATATTCATGGACTTCGCTTAATGTTGGCTTTTTCTCAGTCGACAAAATGGATTCCAAATTCCATATATTATCCAGCAGAGTTGTTATATCTATATTTAGAAAAATTGATGATGGGGAGGTTCCGATGGCATCATGATATGTACTATTGTAATTTAATACAAAAAAAGAAAGTAATTTATCCCAAGATTTATGTTGCATGGAATATTGTTTAATTAAAAGTGTCAGGTTATATTTTAGATTTCGGTTGCAACGTTCGCTAATGTTAGAACTTGGATGATAGGAAGACGAAAATGCTTGACGTATACCCCAATTTATGCAAAGTTGTGCTATGATATGGCTAGAAAAGCACTTTGCGTTATCCGATACTAATCTTTTTGGTGAACCGTAAGTTGAAAATAAGTCTGTTAAACATTTGGCAGACACCTGTGCAGTAGACCTACGAGTAGGGTAAACTTTAAGCCATTTGGAAAAAGCATCGACGCAACACAACATGAAACGATATCCATTTTCCGAAGTAATCACCGGACCAACATAATCTATGTAGATTTTATCCCAGGTTTTAGTTACTAGCTAGATACACATTTACTTGGGTATTAAGTGGTTTGCACGTTTGACAAAGATGACATGCCAAAACATATTCTTTAATATGTTTGTACATTCCGTGCCACCACACTCTTTTTGCGATCGAACGATAAGTTTTTACTAGAGTTATGGTTTCCTATGCGCGAATCATGATAATAATAAATTATAGTGTTTTTTAAGAAATCTGAAAGAACTACCCTCTTGTGCCTATTCCGCCCTACAAAACGTATTAACAAACCGTCCTCAATTGCAAAGTTATTGGCATCCTCTCCGTTTAGAATACGGCCTCGGATGAGTTTACAATATTCGTTGGCTTGTTAGTGTTTCTCGATCAAGATAAATGATTCGGATATTTCCAGAAGGAAATTGCACAATAATAAGGATGAATCTAAGTCACCAGTAGTATTATCTTGAACTAAATCAACAAATAGACAGCATACCCCATCAGCGGCATTTTTTAAAGTGCCAAGAATGTGTTCTGTAGTAAAATTAAACTTTGATAATTTCAGAAGCCATCGGCCAAACTTTGACAATAGATTTGGATGATTAGATAACCAACTGATAGCGTCGCAATCAACTTGTAAAATAAAGTGAGAGTCCGTAACAAAATCTTTAAATTTATCTAGACTAAAAATAACGGCTAGTGATTCCTTTTCATAAACAAAATATTTCCTTTCTGTGTAAGACAGTTTTTTAGAAGCAAATGCAATCGGATGTATACCGTCGTCAAATTGTTGGAGCAAAATTCCGGAAATTCCCATTTTACTGGCATCGGTTCGAATTATAAATTTTTTTTCTGAAATCTGGTAAACGCAAAACAAAAGCCTCTGTAATCGCCTTTTTAAGTTTTTCGAATGCGGCTACGTGACTATCGGTAATAATAAATTTAACGTTTTTCTTTTTTAATTCATTAAAAGGAGCAACCATCTCTGAAAAATTCATTATAAATTTAGAACAAAATGAGACTATTCCGATAAATTGCTGTACTTGTTTGACAATTTTGGAAATTAGTAACTTAGTAATAGCTTCAACTCGTTGCGGATCAATTTGAATACCACCAGCAGAAATTATGTGACCCAATATTTTAAGTTTTGCTATTGCAAATTTTGCCTTATCAGGGTTTAGGGTAATGCCACAACTACGAAAACGATCTAAGACAATCTTTATATGTTGAATATGTTCCCAAGTGTCTTTGTAGAAGATAATAAAATCGTCGAAATAATTTAAGAACAACTTAAAACGAATATCAGAAAATTCACGACAAATAAGCCTATTCAATCCTGTGGGACTTACTTTTAATCCGAACGGAAGAAAATTATATTCATAATGATGTGTCATTGTAACAAATGCGGTATATTTTTTGGAAGTTTCTTTTAAAGGAATCTGATGAAAAGCTGAATTCATATCGAACAATGTAAATATTTTAGCATCTTGAAGGTATAGGTAAATATAGCGAGTTGGTTGGCTAGGGGAAACGGATCGTACTGGATGATTTTGTTTACGGTCCTGTAATCCACAACAAGACGTCTGCTAGAATCTTTCTTTGAAACGAAAAAAAACTGGACTAGCGTATTTTGAAGTACTGTAACGGATAATTCCACTTTCTAGTAACGTATTAAGATGTTTATTTAGTTCCTTTTATTTAACTGGATTTAGATAAAAGGGATTCTTATAAACTGGTTTCTTTAAAGTAACCTGAATTTCATATTCAAAACCCTTAGCAAATACCATTTTCTTAGATAGAACATCCGAATAATTAGAAATTAATTTATTAATTTGTGATTCCTGAGCGTTATTTAAATCGTATTTTTGTTCGCATATTGAATTTGAAAATATACAATTGTTTTTTTGGTTGTGGGGTTTACAAAATGGAATAACAACATCCTGCGCAAATTTAAAAGAAACGCATTTGTTTGAAAAATTCAAGAACAAATTCATTTTATGAAGTGAAGCGGCTCCAACAATTAAATCAAATTTTAGATTTGGCATTATATAAAATTTCAAAGGCCATGATAATTTAGATATTTTAATAAACAATTTTACAGCTTTGTTAACGATAACTGTAGATGAATTAAGCAACATCACTTTTTCAAAAACAGAGGTAATAGTGAACCCTTATGTTTTCAATATTTTAGAAACAACTTTAGATGAAATAAAGTTATTACTCGAACCAGAATCAAGTAAAGCTAATAAATTAATATCGTTTGCAATAACATAAATTAACGGCATACAACAAACAACAAACAATTGACAAAATTTTGTCAATTGTTTGTTGAACGTGTATGTCCTACGTTATATTAAAATTTTAAACTTTGACGATTGTATGTTTAATGTTGTATTTATTTTAATTACTAACTCGTAAAGTTGCCAATGTCCTTGGTCGGTGGATTGATCCGCTTGATTTTATTCTTTGGCCTGAAGAAGTTCTAACCTTCAGCACGAAACGTTGCCATAAAAATAAATTAAAGTGGTTTTATATTGCCCCTCCTAAACGAAGAAGATGGAATTAATTAGTATATCACACAGAGGAGGATAAAGAATCTTTACCAAGAAGAGTTAGCTTAAGAACGTTTTTATAAAAAATGGTTTTAATAAAGAGAAATTAAAAAGTATCTTTGACCAAAGACAAGACCTACCTTAACAGATGATTCAACTATTAAGCAAAACTTTGTTATTCTACACTTTGTTTCCAACATAAGTGACAAAATTGGAAAAATACTAAGAAAACATAAAATAACAGTTGCTTATAACACTACAACTAAAATTAAAGATTTGTTAAATCCTATAAAAGATAAAATACCTTACAATACCTGTGGAGTGTATCAAGTCTCATGCACCTGTGGCAAGGTATATATTGGCGAAACTGGTAGAACTATAGATACGAGAATAAAAGAATATAGAAGACATCTTCGTTTACTCCAACCTATACTAAGTCTGCCATTGCCGAACATGCAATTG
Organism: Aquatica leii; assembly: GCA_035610365.1. Classification (NCBI taxonomy): domain Eukaryota; kingdom Metazoa; phylum Arthropoda; class Insecta; order Coleoptera; family Lampyridae; genus Aquatica; species Aquatica leii. Next base: position 34,025,736 of record CM069439.1, read on the forward strand.
ACACTCTTGATTATATAAACTTTGAGAAAACTTAAACAATTTCTGGAACAAAGAACTGGAAATCAAGAAAGATTGGAGAACCTATTGAAATTATTAAATATCCTAACAATTTCAATAGACAGTGGTTACGAACAATCTGGCACCTGGTTACCCGTTATTTCCTAATCTTAATTTGTCCACCAATTACACTTAAGCTACGTCTAGAGTTTATATAGTGGTTTTCATTTAGACCTTTGAGAAAATGCTTTAGCTGATAAACTTGCGCCAATTATTTAGTTTCCTTACAAGTTATTGTTTTTAGTTACTTTAGTTTTACAACTGCCAAATTTAATTTAATTTATAATGCCTGACGCAGAACTTGGATCCATTTCGAAAGCTTGCATCTAAATATTATTAAATAAATACACCATTTACTTAACAAAATTATTATATATAAATACATTACATTTGATAATATACAAAACCTAAAAATATTTAGATTTGTGGATACCTTAATTATTAGAATACAAACTATGTCAATAATAATTGCAGTTTGCTGCTGACAGTTGGCAAGTTAGCGACAATTTTAGAATGTACACTTAAAAGTGGGGCATTCAAACATTTGATTTGTTTTTTATTGTTCTTGTAAACAATGCGGTTATTTAAGCAAATTGTAGCTTTTAATAAAAAAAAAAATATATTTTTAGTTTGTGGCACCTATAACGTCAACATAAAAAATTACACATAATTAATAATAATTTTTAATAATAATTTATTTATTTACATGATTGTTCACTAAAAAAACCTTATTTAAATTTCGTGCGTTTAGGTATACAGACTTCCAGCTAATGAGAACATTGCTCTTCGAACTCGTTTTTTAAACAAAACTGCCGTGCTGTAAAATGCTACTTACACGCACTCAAATGTTAATAACACAATCAGAATTTAGACTAATTTTATTAGCTCCCCAACACCATAAAAGTAATACTCGTACAGGTAAGCCTACAATTCGTGTTCTATCTACATTGTAAAATATATTAACATTTCTACATTTAAAAACATTATTTTTAAATCATTTAGCTAGCTGATGAGTTACAGTGGATTTTGTCTTTCAATATTTTTTAAAAAAGTTTGTTGAGTACCGGCTTTTGTCAGTGGATCATAATTTTAAACTGATAATAATTAGATTATGTTTCTATTTTTTTTAAGTTTTTAATATGCTTCTATATATTTGAGTATTTTTACTTCAATCATTACAATATGTAATGTTGGTAAAACTAATAATTAATTTAGAGTTCTAAAGTTGAATACAAATTTTATTATTTGTTTAAATTGTAATTATTTTATTGTAAACATAATATAATCAACCGTGTTACCGCAATGAATATAGTGAACAAATTTTAACGATGAACGTCATATGTTATCATGTCTATTGTTACAAAACTCGTAGTGAAATTAGAATATCTAATAAAATAAGTTTATGATTACATAACAATAACGAGTTCTTCTTATTAATTTGTTTACTTAGCAAGCATACAGGTTTGTTTGTATAACACATATAACACATAATTATAAGGCTATCAGAAGTAGGTCAATTGTTGTTTCTTAAGTGGTAATTATCTACCAACTTTTGTTCTAGCTTTAGCTTACAGTTGCGCTTTATTTAATGTTTTGATTATATTTTAAAATTCATCCTAATAAGACAAGTTTCAAGCGATTGTATTATGCAAATTTGTAATGAATTTTTTTATATATTTCAATAAATGCTCATACCTACAACAGTAATAATAATAATAATAATAATCATATAGATAATAATAAAAATGCACCTCACAAAAGATTAATTGAGGGCGTATAATTAATTACTAAAACACAACGATAGTTGGTCACATTATCTTTTGAGCCAATTCATGATTAATAAGTAATCGTAAAACCAAACATGGTTTGGAGATGGAGTAACGTGGCTGAAGCAGTAATGATCAATAAATAGATATTACACAGATCTAAAATGCAAATGGAGCGATACTCCAATTATGCTGGAATATTACTAAAAACAAGTATCAGACCGCTAGATTCCTGACAACACTATCCAATACCAGCTGCAAGTGTTCAATTGGTGTACGACTACATTTCACCCACATAGAGTGCTTACGTTATAAGAAACCAAATGCCCGTCTAGAGTTTCCTAGAGCGAAATGCTACGTTTCCAAAGGAACTATGAACCGCGTTACCAAATGAATTAATATCAGACCTAGGTAGTGAAATGAGTGTACGACTATCTTCCACCCGCCAAAAATGTCTGCAGAACTCTCGCGGTTCTAACTAATAAACGAATTCGACCATGTCGACACACACCATCGAAACATTAAATGGTCTTATCAACTCAATTATAAATATTAAATTAAGTAAATTAATAATCATTAGTTTAATTTAAATTCGTATATTCCAAAGATAATTGACAACAACATCGCACTCCATTATCTACTTAACGTAAACATTGAACCAAAGACGTCACTAATGCAACTTTTAAATTTATAATTATCATTTATCATTCAATAATAGCATTTATAATTATTTATTAAAATATTCAAATTAATAGAAGTAATAAAAAAGACTTAATAAAACATCATAATTACAAACATCAAATAATACTAGCATTGAAAAGAATTAGTAGATAATAGGAAAGCTCTTTGAAAACTTGTAATTAAAAAATAATATAATAATAGCAATCAAAATATCTGCAGCAAACTAAAAAATAATAGAAAACTCAGTGAAAACTGACCTTTAAATGTACTTGCACTGTAAGAAAGTTACAATTTAATGAAAACGTCGATCTTTGAAAAAGCTAAACATTTCTAATGGTTATAAATTAGAGTCGGTTGTGTTTTCATTGTTCACTGAAACCAAGCATTTTAAAAATTTTATTATAGAATGATAATGTATTGCTCTGCAAATTTAACATTTTAGATTTACTCAATAAAGAAATACAACTAACCAATTAATACCTAATTGCTTCAGTTTTCTTAATAAAACCCTTGTTTATATACATTATAGTTAGACAATGACTGCGCTAAAATTTGAAACATTAATTTGGATGCAAAACGCTAGTAGTTTTGTTTGCAAACGCAAAATTGACATATTTGGTGCTGTTTTTAATAATATTACAGATTTCTAAGTTACAGATCAGTATATTCTCCTACAGTAATCTATAAAGATACAGTTTCAGAGATTTGGAAAAGACATTCGTTCTTTTTATTACATGTAAAATAACCTTGAAAGAAAATTATATCTATGCACGATAACACTTATGTTATGAAATTCGGTCTACGTAAACAACTGGTATTCTGACAAAATAATCATTCCCTTAATAGAAGAGAATTTTATAATTGAACGTACAGTATCTCATTTGTATATATTTTTTTATAGTATTCGAGCGATCAAAACAATAACATAAACTACCAAATTTACAAAATTTCTATATAAATTTGATATAAATTAGATTAAAGTTAACTAGTTAATAAATACACATGCTGATAAAAAATTATAAAATATATATTAATAATAAAATGACTAAAAAGCTTTATGAATTTGAGTGGGCAGGCATGTTTAGCTAAGGATGGTCTTTTTATGCCAATAAACAGAAATATTCTACATGTTTTTGCTTATTGACATAATAAAAACACATCTCGGGTCTAGTATATTGTAGGCAATGCTGGCCGAATGCTTGCGTTTTTAACTATGCAGTGTACGCCGCTTAATATAATCACGTTAGAACTTGAGATTTTTGATAACAATAATCAAATGATTTCAGTATCCGAAATTAAGAAAACAATATTTATTTGTTAGGAAGTAGTAAATACATACAGCGTGTATGTGATTAACAGGTTGTTAATTTAGAAGGCGAAATCAAAGCGTCAATACAACCAAAAAATATTATAAAACGTTTAAAAAAAGCAATATTTTGAGCCAACAAAGAAATCAAAAACAACGTTATGACGCTTCATTCACTCTTCTAAGAACTACACAATTCTTCTCAGAAGTTTGCTGACACAAAAATAAATAAAAAAGAACGTTATCACATAAGACGTAGTTAATTTAATTTGTTATCTTAAGAAGGCACGTGCTTTCCAAGTCAATTCTCGAAGATAACATAGATGTTGAAATAATGTACCGTTTTGTAAATCAGTGAAATTATTTAAATAAATAAATAACACTGCAAAAATAAGATAAACACGCAAAATAACTCTTTTTAGAGTACAATGATAAAATTTTTCACTTTAAACAAGCGTATCGTGAAAATTCAGCTCAAAAATGCATACAAAATAAGTTATTGATTATGTATAGAAACAAATCTGACAATAAATTAATAACATAAACCGAAATTATGATTACTATAAGCGGCGTTTTTTCTATGTAGTAGCATGCGTCTGGATTGTTACTTTAGTAAAGTGATAACATTACCCAATTGAAAACATTATCCGTGATTCCGATAAGCGGTGAGCGCTGTAATAATAATTTATACCAAAATTTAAATCATTAATTTGGTTCTCAAGTCCGAATCTTTGAAGCGTCGCCCTTTATTTTTTACTAAAGATACATCTAAAGTGCTAATAAGCTTGTATATGTATATATTATGTGCTTTGTGAATAGTATAAAAATTTTTAAAAAATTAAATTAGCACATCTTCATTGGCTTCCGGCTTGAAAAGAAAATTAAACAAAGTAAATGAAACAAACCACTCAACCAATTAGAATTTTATAGAAACGTTTGCAGGATTTTATTCATTCTATATTTTGTTTATAAACAGAAATTAAAGTGTACGAATTATTTTTGCAAATTCAGAGTTTTAAGAATCAAAGCAAGTTAACTGGTTGCTTTGTACGTATGTCCGAAAAACGGATCCAAAAAAACAGTATTGGATTTGATATAATGGAATAAATAGGAAGTATGTCGTAATCCAATACATTTTTATATTTGATATTAACTAATTACATGTTTCGGTCCATTAAATAAACAGGGACTATAAAAATCATAATAAAATTATATAAAATTTGTCAAATGTTAAGAACGTTTATTTAGTAGAAAACAAATTAAAAATTACACAGCATGAACTAACAAAATTGAAAACATGTTAACTAATAAAACTGTAAAAAGTTGGAAACATCAAAATTTTATAAAATTTAAGGTTTTGACAAATAGGACCAAATGGCGAAAGCAGTATTTTTTCACATTAAAATTATGAATAATATAAAAATAAATTTTCGTAGTTAAACTGATTTCGAATAAATCTAAAAAATTACAACAATTATAAACTGGGCGAATAAAAGTGGTAGAGGAGAGTTCCTTTTTATTTTATTACATTGCAACATTTGTGTTTGTAACGTTTGTAAAATACTACTTTATAGAAATTGGAAACATCAATAGCTTTTATGTTTTTTTATGTATAAATTAAAATTTGCAAAAGTTTTAATTGCATTATTATATTTATTTTCTAGGATAAAATTCTAGAAAAACTTTAATAAAATATTTGTTTTTTTTAACAAAATAGTAAACTTTATTAATAAAATAATAAAGTAAGTACCTATGTACATAAGAAAAATGGCAACACTTACATAATAAATAAATTTATTTTTGGTTGGCTACAAACTTATGCATACTATTTTTTTCCTCTATTTGTGAAGGACAAAGACCGCTGGGTCACAACGTAGTAGCTATTGAAAATGTGTTACATTTAAGTAAATTGATACAACTCTACTCTTTCGATTGTAAAAAACAGAAAGGAAATCTATGTATTCTGTTTTCTATCATAGTATTTCTTAAATACAATTTAAATAAAGCGCTTTATCAAAGTTTGTTTTTACAATTTTTATATGCCATATTTTGATTGTTTATAAGATTCTATTACATAGTTTTCTTATGAAGCTTTTATATACTTTTAATATATTATACTTAAAATAAGTTAATTTAATGAAGTAACTTAAACCAAAGAAATAATTAAATAAATAAATGTTATGTGTAAGTTATTTTATTAAACTTATTATTTCCATTAGTTTTAAATTAAACATTATACGTAATGATTTTGTTTAAAAGTTGATTTTGAAAATATTATCGATCAATATAATTAAATAATTAATATAATTAATAATTAAAGTTTTGATCTGGTTTCAAAGATTTATAAATCGTTATAAATATTGAATGTATATGTTCAAGTTTGCACTGTTTCTAGGATTGGCAACTTTTTGTTCCTTAAAAATCGGCATAAGTTTTACTTATTGTTTTAAAAGAGATTTACAGAAAAACTATTTTTGCACATTTTGAACTGCAACAAAGTAGTAGCTATTGAAGATGTGTCACATTTAAGTAAATTGATACAACTATACTCTTTCGATTGTAAAAAAGTAAGGAAATCTATGTATTCTGTTTTCTTTCATAGTATTTCTTAAATATAATTTAAATAAAGCGCTTAATCAAAGTTTGTTTTTATGATTTTCATATGCCATATTTTGATTGTGTATAAGATTCTATTACATATTTTTCTTATCAAACTTTTATATAGTTTTATTATATTATACTTAATATAAGTTAATTTAATGAAGTAACTTAAACCAAAGAAATAATTAAATAAGTAAATATTAAGTGTAAGTTATTTTATTAAATTTATTATTTTCATTAGTTTTAAATTGAACAAAACGTACATAATGATTTTGTGTTAAAAAATTTATTTTGAAAATATTATCGATCAATATTTTGTAGCATAATTAAAGTTTTGATCTGGTTTCAAAGGTTTATAAATCGTTATAAGTATGGAATGTATATGTTCAAGTTTACACTGTTTCTAGGATTCGCAACTTTTTGTTCCCTAAAAATCAGCATAACTGTTACTTATTGTTTTGCAAAAGATTTACAAAAAAAAAATTATTTTTGCACATTTTGAACTGCAACAAAGTAGTAGTTATTCAAAATGTGTTACATTTAAGTAAATTGATACAACTGTACTCTTTCGATTGTAAAAAACAGAAAGGAAATCTATGTATTCTGTTTTCTATCGTAGTATTTCTTAAATATAATTTAAATAAAGCGCTTTTTAAAAGTTTGTTTGCATGATTTTCATAAGCCATATTTTGATTGTTTATAAGATTCTATTACATAGTTTTTTTATGAAGCTTTTATATACTTTTAATATATTATACTTAAAATAAATTAATTAATTGAAGTAACTTAAACCAAAGAAATAATTAAATAAATAAATGTTATGTGTAAGTTATTTTATTAAACTTATTATTTCCATTAGTTTTAAATTCAACAAAATACGTAGTGATTTTGTTTAAAAATTTATTTTCAAATTTTTTTGATTAATATTTTGTACTATAATTAAAGTTTTAATCTGGTTTCAAAGGTTTATAAATCGTTATAACTATCGGATGTACATATATATTCAAGTTTACACTGTTTCTAGGTTTAGCAACTTTTTGTTCCTTAAAAATCGGCATAACTTTTACTTATTGTTTTGAAAGAGATTTACAAAAAAAAACTATTTTTGCACATTTTGAACTGCAACAAAGTAGTAGCTATTGAAAATGTGTTACATTTAAGTAAATTGGTACAACTCTACTCTTTAGATTGTAAAAAACAGAAAGGAAATCTATGTATTCTGGTTTCTATCGTAGTATTTCTTAAATATAATTTAAATAAAGCGCTTTATCAAAGTTTGTCTTTATGATTTTTATATGCCATATTTTGATTGTTTATAAGATTCTATTACATAGTTTTCTTATGAAGCTTTTATATACTTTTAATATATTATACTTAAAATAAGTTAATTTAATGAAGTAACTTAACCAAAGATATAATTAAATAAATAAATGTTATGTGTAAGTTATTTTATTAAACTTATTATTTCCATTAGTTTTAAATTAAACATTATACGTAATGATTTTGTTTAAAAGTTGATTTTGAAAATATTATCGATCAATATAATTAAATAATTAATATAATTAATAATTAAAGTTTTGATCTGGTTTCAAAGATTTATAAATCGTTATAAATATCGAATGTATATGTTCAAGTTTGCACTGTTTCTAGGATTGGCAACTTTTTGTTCCTTAAAAATCGGCATAAGTTTTACTTATTGTTTTAAAAGAGATTTACAGAAAAACTATTTTTGCACATTTTGAACTGCAACAAAGTAGTAGCTATTGAAGATGTGTCACATTTAAGTAAATTGATACAACTATACTCTTTCGATTGTAAAAAGTAAGGAAATCTATGTATTCTGTTTTCTTTCATAGTATTTCTTAAATATAATTTAAATAAAGCGCTTAATCAAAGTTTGTTTTTATGATTTTCATATGCCATATTTTGATTGTGTATAAGATTCTATTACATATTTTTCTTATCAAACTTTTATATAGTTTTATTATATTATACTTAATATAAGTTAATTTAATGAAGTAACTTAAACCAAAGAAATAATTAAATAAGTAAATATTAAGTGTAAGTTATTTTATTAAATTTATTATTTTCATTAGTTTTAAATTGAACAAAACGTACATAATGATTTTGTGTTAAAAAATTTATTTTGAAAATATTATCGATCAATATTTTGTAGCATAATTAAAGTTTTGATCTGGTTTCAAAGGTTTATAAATCGTTATAAGTATGGAATGTATATGTTCAAGTTTACACTGTTTCTAGGATTGGCAACTTTTTGTTCCTTAAAAATCGGCATAACTGTTACTTATTGTTTTGCAAAAGATTTACAAAAAAAAAATTATTTTTGCACATTTTGAACTGCAACAAAGTAGTAGTTATTCAAAATGTGTTACATTTAAGTAAATTGATACAACTGTACTCTTTCGATTGTAAAAAACAGAAAGGAAATCTATGTATTCTGTTTTCTATCGTAGTATTTCTTAAATATAATTTAAATAAAGCGCTTTTTAAAAGTTTGTTTGCATGATTTTCATAAGCCATATTTTGATTGTTTATAAGATTCTATTACATAGTTTTTTTATGAAGCTTTTATATACTTTTAATATATTATACTTAAAATAAATTAATTAATTGAAGTAACTTAAACCAAAGAAATAATTAAATAAATAAATGTTATGTGTAAGTTATTTTATTAAACTTATTATTTCCATTAGTTTTAAATTCAACAAAATACGTAGTGATTTTGTTTAAAAATTTATTTTCAAATTTTTTTGATTAATATTTTGTACTATAATTAAAGTTTTAATCTGGTTTCAAAGGTTTATAAATCGTTATAACTATCGGATGTACATATATATTCAAGTTTACACTGTTTCTAGGTTTAGCAACTTTTTGTTCCTTAAAAATCGGCATAACTTTTACTTATTGTTTTGAAAGAGATTTACAAAAAAAAACTATTTTTGCACATTTTGAACTGCAACAAAGTAGTAGCTATTGAAAATGTGTTACATTTAAGTAAATTGGTACAACTCTACTCTTTAGATTGTAAAAAACAGAAAGGAAATCTATGTATTCTGGTTTCTATCGTAGTATTTCTTAAATATAATTTAAATAAAGCGCTTTATCAAAGTTTGTCTTTATGATTTTTATATGCCATATTTTGATTGTTTATAACATTCTATTACATAGTTTTCTTATGAAGCTTTTATATACTTTTAATATATTATACTTAAAATAAGTTAATTTAATGAAGTAACTTAACCAAAGATATAATTAAATGAATAAATGTTAAGTGTAAGTTATTTTATTAAACTTATTATTTCCATTATTTCTAAATTCAACAAAATACGTAATGAATTTGTTTAAAAATTTATTTTAAAAATATTATTGATTAATATTTTGTACTATAATTAAAGTTTTAATCTGGTTTCAAAGGTTTATAAATCGTTATAATTATCGAATGTATATGTGCAAGTTTGCACTGTTTCTAAGATTGGCAACTTTTTGTTTCTTAAAAATCGGCATAACTTTTACTTATCGTTTTGGAACAGATTTAGAAAAAAACTATTTTTGCACGTTTTGAACTGCAACAAAATAGTAGCTATTAAAAATGTGTCACATTAAAGTAAATTGATACACCTCTACTCTTTCGATTGTAAAAACAGAAAGAAAATCTATGTATTCTATTTTCTATCATAGTATTTCTTAAATACAATTTAAATAAAGCGCTTTATCAAAGTTTGTTTTTATGATTTTCATATGCCATATTTTGATTGGTTATAAGATTCTATTACATAGTTTACTTATCAAGCTTTTATATACTTTTAATATATTATACTTAAAATAAGTTAATTTAATGAAGTAACTTAAACCAAATAAATAATTAAATAAATAAATGTTAAGTGTGAGTTATTTTATTAAAGTTATTATTTTCATTAATTTTAAATTAAACAAAACACGTAATGATTTTGTTTAAAAACTTATTTTGAAAATATTATCGATCAATATTTTGTAGTATAATTAAAGTTTTGATCTGGTTTCAAAGATTTATAAATCGTTATAAATATCGAATGTATATGTTCAAGTTTGCACTGTTTCTAGGATTGGCAACTTTTTGTTCCTTAAAAATTGGCATAGCTTTTATTTATTTTTTTGAAACAGATTTACAAAAAAACTATTTTTGCACATTTTGAGCTGCAACAAAGTAGTAGCTATTGAAAATGTGTCACATTTAAGTAAATTGATACAACTCGACTCTTTCGATTGTAAAAAAAAAATCTATGTATTCTGTTTTCTATCATAGTATTTCTTAAATATAATTTAAATAAAGCGTTTTATCAAAGTTTGTTTTTACGATTTTTATATGCCATATTTTGATTGTTTATAAGATTCTATTACATAGTTTTCTTATGAAGCTTTTATATACTTTTTATATATTATACTTAAAATAATAAGTTAATTTTATGAAGTAACTTAAACTAAAGAAATTATTAAATAAATAAATGTTAAGTGTAAGTTATTTTATTAAACTTATTACTTCCATTAGTTTTAAATTAAACAAAACGTACATAATAACTTTGTTTAAAAAATTATTTTGAAAATATTATCGATCAATATATTGTAGTATAATTAAAGTTTTGATCTGGTTTCAAAGATTAATAAATCATTATAAATATCGAATGTATTTGTTCAAGTTTGCACTGTTTCTAGGATTGACAACTTTTTGTTCCTTAAAAATCGGCATAACTTTGACTTATTGTTTCGAAACAGATTTACAAAAAAGCTATTTTTGCACATTTTGAACTGCAACAAAGTAGTAGCTATTGAAAATGTGTCACATTTAAGTAAAATGATACAACTCTACTCTTTCGATTGTAAAAAACAGAAAGGAAATCTATGTATTCTGTTTTCTATCGTAGTATTTCTTAAATATAATTTAAATGACGCGCTTTATCAAAGTTTGTTTTTACGATTTTTATATGCCATATTTTGATTGTTTATAAGATTCTATTACATAGTTTTCTTATGAAGCTTTTATATACTTTTAATATATTATACTTAAAATAAGTTAATTTAATGAAGTAACTTAAACCAAAGAAATAATTAAATAAATAAATGTTAAGTGTAAGTTATTTTATTAAACTTATTATTTCCATTAGTTTTAAATTAAACAAAACGTACATAATAATTTTGTTTAAAAAATTATTTTGAAAATATTATCGATCAATATTTTGTAGTATAATTAAAGTTTTGATCTGGTTTCAAAGGTTTATAAATCGTTATAAGTATCGAATGTATATGTTCAAGTTTGCACTGTTTCTAGGATTGGCAACTTTTTGTTCCTTAAAAATCGGCATAACTTTAACTTATTGTTTTGAAAGAGATTTACAAAAATTATTATTTTTGCACATTTTGAACTGCAACAAAGTAGTAGCTATTGAAAATGTGTTACATTTAAGTAAACTGATACAACTCTACTCTTTCCATTGTAAACAAAAAGGAAATCTATGTATTCTGTTTTCTATCACAGTATTTCTTAAATATAATTTAAATAAAGAGCTTTATCAAAGTTTGTTTTTACGATTTTTATACGCCATATTTTGATTGTTTATAAGATTCTATTACATAGTTTTCTTATGAAACTTTCATATACTTTTAATATTTTATACTTAAAATAAGTTAATTTAACGAAGTAACTTAAACCAAAGAAATAATTAAATAAATAAATGTTAAGTGTAAGTTATTTTATTAAACTTATTATTTTCATTAATTTTAAATAAACAAAATACGTAATGATTTTGTTTAAAAATTTATTTTGAAAATATTATCGATCAATATTTTGTAGTATAATTAAAGTTTTGATCTGGTTTCAAAGATTTATAAATCGTTATAAATATCGAATGTATATGTTCAAGTTTGCATTGTTTCTAGGATTGGCAACTTTTTGTTCCTTAAAAATCGGCATAACTTTTGCTTATTGTTTTGAAACAGATTTACAAAAAAAAAAACTATTTTTGCACATTTTGAAGTGCAACAAAGTAGTAGCTATTGAAAATGTGTTACATTTAGGTAAATTGATACATCTCTACTCTTTCGATTGTAAAAAACAGAAAGGAAATGTATGTATTCTGTTTTCTATCGTAGTATTTCTTAAATATAATTTAAGTAAATCGCTTTATCAAAGTTTGTTTTTATGATTTTCATATGCCATATTTTGATTGTTTATAAGATTCTATTACATAGTTTTCTTATGAAGCTTTTATATACTTTTAATATATTATAATTAAAATAAGTTAATTTAATGAAGTAACTTAAACCAAAGAAATAATTAAATAAATAAATGTTAAGTGTAAGTTATTTTATTAAACTTATTATTTCCATTAGTTTTAAATTAATCAAAATACGTAATGAATTTGTTTAAAAATTTCTTTTGAAAATATTATCGATCAATATTTTGTAGTATAATTAAAGTTTTGATCTGGTTTCAAAGGTTTAGAAATCGTTATAAATATCGAATGTGTGTGTTCAAGTTTGCACTGTTTCTAGGATTGGCAACTTTTTGTTCCTTAAAAATCGGCATAACTTTTACTTATTGTTTCGAAACAGATTTACAAAAAAGCTATTTTTGCACATTTTGAACTGCAACAAAGTAGTAGCTATTGAAAATGTGTCACATTTAAGTAAAATGATACAACTCTACTCTTTCGATTGTAAAAAACAGAAAGGAAATCTATGTATTCTGTTTTCTATCGTAGTATTTCTTAAATATAATTTAAATAAAGCGCTTTATCAAAGTTTGTTTTTACGATTTTTATATGCCATATTTTGATTGTTTATAAGATTCTATTACATAGTTTTCTTATGAAGCTTTTATATACTTTTAATATATTATACTTAAAATAAGTTAATTTAATGAAGTAACTTAAACCAAAGAAATAATTAAATAAATAAATGTTAAGTGTAAGTTATTTTATTAAACTTATTATTTCCAATAGTTTTAAATTAAACAAAATACGTAATGATTTTGTTTAAAAATTTATTTTGAAAATGTTATCGATCAATATTTTGTGGTATAATTAAAGTTTTGATCTGGTTTCAAAGATTAATAAATCGTTATAAATATCGAATGTATTTGTTCAAGTTTGCACTGTTTCTAAGATTGGCAACTTTTTGTTCCTTAAAAATCGGCATAACTTTTACTTATTGTTTTGAAAGAGATTTACAAAAAAATACTATATTTGCACATTTTGAACTGCAACAAAGTAGTAGCTATTGAAAATGTGTTACATTTAAGTAAATTGATACAACTCTACTCTTTCGATTGTAAAAAACAGAAAAAAAATCTATGTGTTCTGTTTTCTATCGTAGTATTTCTTAAATATAATTTAAATAAAGCGCCTTATCAAAGTTTGTTTTTACGATTTTTATATGCCATATTTTGATTGTTTATAAGATTCTATTACATAGTTTTCTTATGAAGCTTTTATATACTTTTAATATATTATACTTAAAATAAGTTAATTTAATGAAGTAACTTAAACCAAAGAAATAATTAAATAAATAAATGTTAAGTGTAAGTTATTTTAATATATTATACTTAAAATAAGTTAATTTAATGAACTAACTTAAACCAAAGAAATAATTAAATAAATAAATGTTAAGTGTAAGTAATTTTATTAAACTTATTATTTTCATTAGTTTTAAATTAAACAAAACGTACATAATGATTTTGTTTAAAAATTTATTTTGAAAATATTATTGATCAATATTTTGTAGTTTAATTACAGTTTTGATCTGGTTTTAAAGGTTTACAAATCGTTATAAGTATCGAATTTATATGTTCAAGTTTGCACTGTTTCTAGGATTGGCAACTTTTTGTTCCTTAAAAATTGGCATAGCTTTTATTTATTTTTTTGAAACAGATTTACAAAAAAACTATTTTTGCACATTTTGAGCTGCAACAAAGTAGTAGCTATTGAAAATGTGTCACATTTAAGTAAATTGATACAACTCGACTCTTTCGATTGTAAAAAAAAAAATCTATGTATTCTGTTTTCTATCATAGCATTTCTTAAATATAATTTAAATAAAGCGCTTTATCAAAGTTTGTTTTTACGATTTTTATATGCCATATTTTGATTGTTTATAAGATTCTATTACATAGTTTTCTTATGAAGCTTTTATATACTTTTTATATATTATACTTAAAATAATAAGTTAATTTTATGAAGTAACTTAAACTAAAGAAATTATTAAATAAATAAATGTTAAGTGTAAGTTATTTTATTAAACTTATTACTTCCATTAGTTTTAAATTAAACAAAACGTACATAATAACTTTGTTTAAAAAATTATTTTGAAAATATTATCGATCAATATATTGTAGTATAATTAAAGTTTTGATCTGGTTTCAAAGATTAATAAATCATTATAAATATCGAATGTATTTGTTCAAGTTTGCACTGTTTCTAGGATTGGCAACTTTTTGTTCCTTAAAAATCGGCATAACTTTTACTTATTGTTTCGAAACAGATTTACAAAAAAGCTATTTTTGCACATTTTGAACTGCAACAAAGTAGTAGCTATTGAAAATGTGTCACATTTAAGTAAAATGATACAACTCTACTCTTTCGATTGTAAAAAACAGAAAGGAAATCTATGTATTCTGTTTTCTATCGTAGTATTTCTTAAATATAATTTAAATAAAGCCCTTTATCAAAGTTTGTTTTTACGATTTTTATATGCCATATTTTGATTGTTTATAAGATTCTATTACATAGTTTTCTTATGAAGCTTTTATATACTTTTAATATATTATACTTAAAATAAGTTAATTTAATGAAGTAACTTAAACCAAAGAAATAATTAAATAAATAAATGTTAAGTGTAAGTTATTTTATTAAACTTATTATTTCCATTAGTTTTAAATTAATCAAAATACGTAATGAATTTGTTTAAAAATTTCTTTTGAAAATATTATCGATCAATATTTTGTAGTATAATTAAAGTTTTGATCTGGTTTCAAAGGTTTAGAAATCGTTATAAATATCGAATGTATATGTTCAAGTTTGCACTGTTTCTAGGATTGGCAACTTTTTGTTTCTTAAAAATTGGCATAGCTTTTATTTATTTTTTTGAAACAGATTTACAAAAAAACTATTTTTGCACATTTTGAACTGCAACAAAGTAGTAGCTATTGAAAATGTGTTACATTTAAGTAAATTGATACAACTCTACTGTTTCGATTGTAAAGAGCAGAAAGGAAATATATGTATTCTGTTTTCTATCGTAGTATTTCTTAAATATAATTTAAATAAAGCGCCTTATCAAAGTTTGTTTTTACGATTTTTATATGCCATATTTTGATTGTTTATAAGATTCTATTACATAGTTTTCTTATGAAGCTTTTATATACTTTTAATATATTATACTTAAAATAAGTTAATTTAATGAAGTAACTTAAACCAAAGAAATAATTAAATAAATAAATGTTAAGTGTAAGTTATTTTATTAAACTTATTATTTCCATTAGTTTTAAATTAAACAAAACGTACATAATAATTTTGTTTAAAAAATTATTTTGAAAATATTATCGATCAATATTTTGTAGTATAATTAAAGTTTTGATCTGGTTTCAAAGATTTATAAATCGTTATAAATATCGAATGTATATGTTCAAGTTTGCATTGTTTCTAGGATTGGCAACTTTTTGTTCCTTAAAAATCGGCATAACTTTTGCTTATTGTTTTGAAACAGATTTACAAAAAAAAAAACTATTTTTGCACATTTTGAAGTGCAACAAAGTAGTAGCTATTGAAAATGTGTTACATTTAGGTAAATTGATACATCTCTACTCTTTCGATTGTAAAAAACAGAAAGGAAATGTATGTATTCTGTTTTCTATCGTAGTATTTCTTAAATATAATTTAAGTAAATCGCTTTATCAAAGTTTGTTTTTATGATTTTCATATGCCATATTTTGATTGTTTATAAGATTCTATTACATAGTTTTCTTATGAAGCTTTTATATACTTTTAATATATTATACCTAAAATAAGTTAATTTAATGAAGTAACTTAAACCAAAGAAATAATTAAATAAATAAATGTTAAGTGTAAGTTACTTTATTAAACTTATTATTTCCATTAGTTTTAAATTAAACAAAATACGTAATGCTTTTGTTTAAAAATTTATTTTGAAAACATTATCGATCAATATTTTGTAGTATAATCAAAGTTTTGATCTGGTTTCAAAGATTTATAAATCGTTATCAATATCGAATGTATATGTTCAAGTTTGCACTGTTTCTAAGATTGGCAACTTTTTGTTTCTTAAAAATCGGCATAACTTTTACTTATTGCTTTGAAAGAGATTTACAAAAAAAAACTATTTCTGCACATTTTGAACTGCAACAAAGTAGCAGCTATTGAAAATGTGTTACATTTAAGTAAATTGATACAACTCTACTCTTTCGATTGTAAAAAACAGAAAGGAAATATATGTATTCTGTTTTCTATCGTAGTATTTCTTAAATATAATTTAAATAAAGCGCTTTATCAAAGTTTGTTTTTACGATTTTTATATGCCATATTTTGATTGTTTATAAGATTCTGTTACATAGTTTTCCTATGAAGCTTTTATATACCTTTAATATATTATACTTAAAATAAGTTAATTTAATGAAGTAACTTATACCAAAGAAATAATTAAATAAATAAATGTTATGTGTAAGTTATTTTATTAAACTTATTATTTCTATTAGTTTTAAATTCAACAAAATACGTAATTAATTTGTTTAAAAATTTATTTTAAAAATATTATTGATTCATATTTTGTACTATAATTAAAGTTTTAATCTGGTTTTAAAGGTTTATAAATCGTTATAAGTATCGAATGTCTATGTTCAAGTTTACAGTGTTTCTAGGATTGGCAACTTTTTGTTCCTTAAAAATCGGCATAACTTTTACTTATTGTTTTGAAAGAGATTTACAAAAAAAAACTATTTTTGCACATTTTGAACTGCAACAAAGTAGCAGCTATTGAAAATGTGTTACATTTAAGTAAATTGATACAACTCTACTCTTTCGATTGTAAAAAACAGAAAGGAAATCTATGTGTTCTGTTTTCTATAGTAGTATTTCTTAAATATAATTTAAATAAAGCGCATTGTCAAAGTTTGTTTTTATGATTTTCATATGCCATATTTTGATTGTTTATAAGATTCTATTATATATTTTTCTTATCAGGCTTTTATATACTTTTATTATGTTATACTTAAAATAAGTTAATTTAATGAAGTAACTTAAACCAAAGAAATAATTAAATAAATAAATGTTAAGTGTAAGTTATTTTATTAAACTTCTTATTTCCATTAGTTTTAAATTAAACAAAATACGTAATGATTTTGTTTAAAAATTTATTTTGAAAATATTATTGATTAATATTTTGTACTATAATAAAAATTTTAATCTGGTTTCAAAGGTTTATAAATCGTTATAAGTATCGAATGGTTATGTTCAAGTTTACACTGTTTCTAGGATTGACAACTTTTCTTTTGCTTATTGTTTTGAAAGAGATTAAAAAAAACTATTTTTGCACATTTTGAACTGCAATAAAGTAGTAGCTATTGAAAATGTGTCACATTTAAGTAAATTTCGATTGTAAAAAAAAAGAAATCTATGTATTCTGTTTTCTATCATAGTATTTCTTAAATATAATTTAAATAAAGCGCTTTATCAAAGTTTGTTTTTATGATTTTCATATGCCATGTTTTGATTGTTTATAAGATTCTATTACATAGTTTTCTAATGAAGCTTTTATATACTTTTAATATATTATACTTAAAATAAGTTAATTTAATGAAGTAACTTAAACCAAAGAAATAATTAAATAAATAAATGTTATGTGTAAGTTATTTTATTAAACTTATTATTTCCATTAGTTTTAAATTCAACAAAATACGTAATGATTTTGTTTAAAAATTTATTTTGAAAATATTATTGATTAATATTTTGTACTATAATTAAAGTTTTAATCTGGTTTCAAAGGTTTATAAATCGTTATAAGTATCGAATGTAAATGTTCAAGTTTACACTGTTTCTAGGATTGGCAACATTTTGTTCCCTAAAAATCGGCATAACTTTTAGTTATTGTTTTGAAAGTGATTTACAAAAAAAAAACTATTTTTGCACATTTTGAACTGCAAAAAAGTAGTAGCTATTCAAAATGTGTTACATTTAAGTAAATTGATACAACTCTACTCTTTCGATTGTAAAAAACAGAAAGGAAATCTATGTATTCTGTTTTCTATCGTAGTATTTCTTAAATATAATTTAAATAAAGCGCTTTATCAAAGTTTGTTTTTACGATTTTTATATGCCATATTTTGATTGTTTATAAGATTCTGTTACATAGTTTTCCTATGAAGCTTTTATATACCTTTAATATATTATACTTAAAATAAGTTAATTTAATGAAGTAACTTATACCAAAGAAATAATTAAATAAATAAATGTTATGTGTAAGTTATTTTATTAAACTTATTATTTCTATTAGTTTTAAATTCAACAAAATACGTAATTAATTTGTTTAAAAATTTATTTTAAAAATATTATTGATTCATATTTTGTACTATAATTAAAGTTTTAATCTGGTTTTAAAGGTTTATAAATCGTTATAAGTATCGAATGTCTATGTTCAAGTTTACACTGTTTCTAGGATTGGCAACTTTTTGTTCCTTAAAAATCGGCATAACTTTTACTTATTGTTTTGAAAGAGATTTACAAAAAAAAACTATTTTTGTACATTTTGAACTGCAACAAAGTAGCAGCTATTGAAAATGTGTTACATTTAAGTAAATTGATACAACTCTACTCTTTCGATTGTAAAAAACAGAAAGGAAATCTATGTGTTCTGTTTTCTATAGTAGTATTTCTTAAATATAATTTAAATAAAGCGCATTGTCAAAGTTTGTTTTTATGATTTTGATATGCCATATTTTGATTGTTTATAAGATTCTATTATATATTTTTCTTATCAGGCTTTTATACTTTTATTATGTTATACTTAAAATAAGTTAATTTAATGAAGTAACTTAAACCAAAGAAATAATTAAATAAATAAATGTTAAGTGTAAGTTATTTTATTAAACTTCTTATTTCCATTAGTTTTAAATTAAACAAAATACGTAATAATTTTGTTTAAAAAAATATTTGGAAAATATTATTGATTAATATTTTGTACTATAATTAAAATTTTAATCTGGTTTCAAAGGTTTATAAATCGTTATAAGTATCGAATGGTTATGTTCAAGTTTACACTGTTTCTAGGATTGACAACTTTTCTTTTGCTTATTGTTTTGAAAGAGATTAAAAAAAAACTATTTTTGCACATTTTGAACTGCAATAAAGTAGTAGCTATTGAAAATGTGTCACATTTAAGTAAATTTCGATAGTAAAAAAAAGGAAATCTATGTATTCTGTTTTCTATCATAGTATTTCTTAAATATAATTTAAATAAAGCGCTTTATCAAAGTTTGTTTTTATGATTTTCATATGCCATGTTTTGATTGTTTATAAGATTCTATTACATAGTTTTCTAATGAAGCTTTTATATACTTTTAATGTATTATACTTAAAATAAGTTAATTTAATGAAGTAACTCAAACCAAAGAAATAATTAAATAAATAAATGTTATGTGTAAGTTATTTTATTAAACTTATTATTTCCATTAGTTTTAAATTCAACAAAATACGTAATGATTTTGTTTAAAAATTTATTTTGAAAATATTATTGATTAATATTTTGTACTATAATTAAAGTTTTAATCTGGTTTCAAAGGTTTATAAATCGTTATAAGTATCGAATGTAAATGTTCAAGTTTACACTGTTTCTAGGATTGGCAACATTTTGTTCCCTAAAAATCGGCATAACTTTTAGTTATTGTTTTGAAAGTGATTTACAAAAAAAAAACTATTTTTGCACATTTTGAACTGCAAAAAAGTAGTAGCTATTCAAAATGTGTTACATTTAAGTAAATTGATACAACTCTACTCTTTCGATTGTAAAAAACAGAAAGGAAATGTATGTATTCTGTTTTCTATCGTAGTATTTCTTAAATATAATTTAAATAAAACGTTTTATCAAAGTTTGTTTTTATGATTTTCATATGCCATATTTTGATTGTTTATAAGATTCTATTGCATATTTTTCTTATCAGGCTTTTATATACTTTTAACATATCATACTTAAAATAAGTTAATTTAAAAAACTAACTTAAACCAAAGAAATAATTAAATAAATAAATGTTAAGTGTAAGTTATTTTATTAAACTTAATATCATCATTAATTTTAAATTAAACAAAAAACGTAATGATTTTGTTTAAAAATTTATTTTGAAAATATTATCGATCAATACTTTGTAGTATAATTAAAGTTTTGATCTGGTTTCAAAGATTTATAAATCGTTATAAATATCGAATGTATATGTTCAAGTTTGCACTGTTTCTAGGATTGGCAACTTTTTGTTCCTTAAAAATCGGCATAACTTTTGCTTATTGTTTTGAAACAGATTTACAAAAAAAAACTATTCTTGCACATTTTGAAGTGCAACAAAGTAGTAGCTATTGAAAATGTGTTACATTTAAGTAAATTGATACAACTCTACTCTTTCGATTGTAAAAAACAGAAAAAAAATCTATGTATTCTGTTTTCTATCGTAGTATTTCTTAAATATAATTTAAATAAAGCGTTTTATCAAAGTTTGTTTTTATGATTTTCATATGCCATATTTTGATTGTTTATAAGATTCTATTACATAGTTTTCTTATGAAGCTTTTATATAATTTTAATATATTATACTTAAAATAAGTTAATTTAATGAAGTAACTTAAACCAAAGAAATAATTAAATAAATAAATGTTAAGTTTAAGTTATTTTATTAAACTTATTATTTCCATTAGTTTTAAATTAAACAAAATACGTAATAATTTTGTTTAAAAATTAATTTTGAAAATATTATCGATCAATATTTTATAGTATAATTACAGTTTTGATCTGGTTTCAAAGGTTTATAAATCGTTATAAATATCGAATGTATATGTTCAAGTTTGCACTGTTTCTAGGATTGGCAACTTTTTGTTTCTTAAAAATTGGCATAGCTTTTATTTATTTTTTTGAAACAGATTTACAAAAAAACTATTTTTGCACATTTTGAACTGCAACAAAGTAGTAGCTATTGAAAGCGTGTCACATTTAAGTAAATTGATACAACTCTACTCTTTCGATTGTAAAAAAAGGGAAATCAGTTTTCTTATGAAGCTTTTATATACTTTTAATATATTATACTTAAAATAAGTTAATTTAATGAACTAACTTAAACCAAAGAAATAATTAAATAAATGAATGTTAAGTGTAAGTTATTTTATTAAACTTATTATTTCCATTAGTTTTAAATTAAACAAAATACGTAATGATTTTGTTTAAAAATTTATTTTGAAAATGTTATCGATCAATATTTTGTAGTATAATTAAAGTTTTGATCTGGTTTCAAAGGTTTATAAATTGTTATATATATCGAATGTATATGTTTAAGTTTGCGCTGTTTTTAGGATGGCCAACTTTTTGTTACTTAAAAATCGGCATAACTTTTACTTATTGTTTTGAAACAAATTTTCAAAAAAACTATTTGTGCACATTTTGAACTGCATCAAAGTATATTTAGTATAAAATAATTAAAAAAAAAAACAAAACATATTTTACTTATAATTTAGCACTAAGTTTAACAATTAAACTTATATTTACACTTAAAGATTTTGCTGCGTTTATTTAAAACGTTTATGCACTTATGTTAATGTTATTGTTTCTGCGGCGGGAGCGGTAATGCGGTTATTGATATTAAATTAAATTAGTACTGACAGAGCGGAACTAGCAGTTGCTCAAGACTAAAGTAATTTTCAAACAACACTTTCTTTACATTTTTTTACGTATGCACAATTTTTAATTAAACCGGGACTCGGCCGAGGTATCATCCCACTAACAAATGTAAATTAATTGCTGAGTTGCTACAAGATTACAAATACAAGTGCAAACTTAATACTTTACTTTCTAAAAACTTCCTGAAAGTTTTCTGTAGTAGGTGGATCTGCCCCCTGTTTAAATTTCAATTGCAAACTTTCACTTAAAAATCATCTGCAAAGTAGCAGCAAATTTCAAATAACTTGATGCAGAATTTCCAAAGAAGCTGCATATTTAAAGTTACTATTTTAGTGTTATAGTTAGTTTACAAAACACCTTAGAAGAGTAACTTTTCTTTAATATTACAAATCTAAGCTTGTGGTAAATTTTTGTTAGTAGTTGTTAATTTTACAGATTTATTGATTCTAGATACCTTTATACAATAACCTTATAAGTTGGTGTGCTTCAATAGTAATTGTAAGTTAAACATAATGACTAATTTTTAGTTTATTTAATACTATCCAGTCATTTTTGTTTTTATATTCGAGAAAATTTCAGTATCGAATTTTATGTTTTTAATGTAATGCAGCTAGAGTTCTGAAAAACTTCTCATGATCTGCGCCGAGATGGAAAATAAAACCATTATTAGCGTTAAAAACGTATTATAACTTTGTAGCTTTTTCGTTCAAGCTCCCGATGACATCTTTTTATGCATTAAGAAATAAAGATTTTATTGCAGTGACCGCTAGTATAAGTTGTAATGAAAACCTCAAGTTTTTTGGTAATTAAAAACAATATATAGTAAATATTATTTTTTTGTTTATTTGGCTCTTCAGTTTACTAGGTTTTAGACGCTAAAATCAACTAAACTTACTGCAACCTACAATATTTAACTAGTAGGATTAGACCGGCCGAGCCGGTAAAAACCGACCAATTTGTTTATCTCTATTTTTCCTATCATCTTTATTGTAGATTTTTGGGCTCAAAAACTTGATTCGACTTTCACTGTACAAACGCTAGGAGTGTTGCACTTTTGCTTTTGTATCTAGATACAGATAAGTTTTTTTTAAAGTACTTAGGTACAGATACCGGTACTAATTTAAATTTATCTAAAATTGATCGGTACATTTTAGGTACTTTTATCAACTAGATATTTGAAAATGAAATTTAAAGTGTACATAAACATAGAAAAACGGTTTAAATAAAATCATTGTTATTAAAGAAAACCAATTGAAAATTGCGTTTAAATTATTACAATATTTAATAAGAAAATAAATTATAACATTTATTTAAATTTAGATTATATAATTTTTTTAAGTTATAATTATAAATGTTTTATTTTTTTAAGATTTTAATAGAGAAGTTACTTTTTACGTAATACGTTGATACAATATGATGCTCGATATTCGGCGAATAAAAATGTTTTGAGTTGCTTGAAAGTGATCTAAAAAAAATATAGAGGGCAATATAAACACTTATAATAATGTATTGCAAAACCAGGCATTTATTGTCAAAAAAATTATAAGTAACAAGCTTTTAATAGCACGTTAAACTTTACTATTATCCTTAAAACAATAATAACAATTAAGTTAATTACCACGTTGAAATAAACAAATGTTTGTGTCATTTTTAAATTTTTGTAATTGTCAAAGGAATTCAGTTACGTTTAATACAGTTTTATAAGTAGTAAGAAATATAATAACAAACTTTTAATAGAAATTTATTATACGAAACATTAATTAAAATACTTTGTACCTAAAATAATTAAAAAGATACAAGGTACATGTAAAAAACTACCTACACATACAGGTATATACATAAAAAAAGAACCTAATAAAATACTTATAGGTACACAAAAAGTACCTAGATACACGTACCTACTCTTTACCTAGGTAGATTACAACACTAAATGTTATCTGTGGTTAAAATTAATTATTTTACTTTATTTTTATAATTAACTTGAGTACTTTACTGCAATTCAATTCAATTAAGCAATTATGTGTTATTCTATTAATGTTGTAATTATAAATTTAAATGGTTTATTACGATTAAAAAGCTTCTATGTGAAATTTAAACATTTACTGTTTGTTTAAACAACATTAATCTTTGCACGAAGGGTACTCAACATAAATAACAGCTACATTTAAGGTCAATGCATTATTATAAAGTTTACCTTCATATTATACATATAATTTGTTATTCTGTCAGTGCTCTGTGCATTGGGCGCATAAGAAATAAAATCGCAAGCGTCATGACATTATGCGCGTTAATACACCTTTAGCTGTAAAAGTCTTGCAGGCGTGGTGTATTTACATTTAAAGATCAATAATTTGCAAATAACAAGTTGTAATACATAGTACATGTGTAATAATTTACAATTAAATTAATCAAATCTAAAAAAAAATTGTAGCTGTACAATTAAAGTGTTGATGTAGATAATGTACTATTCTTAAATGAATATAAACAAATTTCTTTTGCAGTTCAAGAATTATACATTTTTTAAGGTTTATAGTAGAATTCATTCAAAACACAGCTTATTTCTAAATATTGGCGACGTTTCATAAACAATTGTAAGCACATCTTTAAACCATTCAGATGCAATAATGCAGACCTGATTATCGTTGACGGACCGGACTTTTGCGATGTTTTTTTACATTGCTTCAAGTATAAAGTAAATTTTGTTTGATAAACTAAAGTAAACTGATGTAGCTTAATTTATAAACATATTGAAACATTCCTGAAACCTCCAGAATATTCGAGTCGATTTACGAAATAGACAGACGTTTGATAAGTGTATACCGTTACATAATTTAAATTCTGATAAGTAGAGAAAGCAATGAGTTTTTTTACAATCATAGAAAAAACGAAAATGTTTAGCATACATTTACAAAAGTAAAAAATACTAACCGTCACAATCTTTTTTCAAGTTGAATACGACTGCTTAATATAATGCTTTGTCAATATTAAATGTGATAAAAAAAAACAACTAAATGGAATTAGATCAAAATTTTAGAAAAAATGAATATGCTGTTTATTATATATGGTAAGAGATCTTAAGTACTACCACCCAAAAAAATATCGAAATACTGCTTAACTAATTTGCCCATTTTCCCGCACCGTGTTTTCTTCTGCTCGTCTTAAGGTTGCCACTTGTCCTACCTTTGTTACGTTTGAAAAATTTTTAAATTTAAATTTACGTTTAGTACTAGAGTAGATTATCTCTGTATCAAATATTACGAATTATTTGCAATTTATTTGTATCCATATTTAACAATTACTTTAGTAGTATAATATATAGTAGGTATGTTCAAATAAAACTTGTCTATGACGATTAAGTTTGGCCATATAAACGTACGATCTCTTATTCCGAAGTTTAATAATTTTGAGCAACATGTATTAATTGAGGGCTATGATGTGATGGGAGTTACAGAAACCT
The DNA here is from genome assembly GCA_035610365.1 of Aquatica leii. Taxonomy (NCBI): domain Eukaryota; kingdom Metazoa; phylum Arthropoda; class Insecta; order Coleoptera; family Lampyridae; genus Aquatica; species Aquatica leii. Next base: position 34,051,537 of record CM069439.1, read on the forward strand.
GGATAAGTCCGGATTTTGACACTATTTTACTGACAATTCCAGGCTATCATGCCTTTTATTTACAAAGACAAACAAGAGGTGGGGGAGTCAGTATTTATGTTAAAAACAGTATATATTCAGAATAAATTTATAAAACTATTTTAGAATGGTTGGAGTGTGTTTGGGTTCGCATTGTAGTCAATGGCACTACCATTGTTGTGGGAGCAGTCTATAGACCAGAATATAATTTCATAAGTTTTTTGGAAAAATTTGACATCCTCTTTAAACTGCTTCATGCAACAGAAGAGTTTATTTGCATAGGCGATTTTAATATTAATGCACTAACTGTTACCGATAGCAGATTTTTTAAAATCAACAACTTACTCGAGTCCCATAACCTAAAGCAATTTACTTCAGAACCCACTAGCATCTCAAATTACTCTACAACTTCAATTGATTATATAATTACCTTTGTGGAGTCACCAATCGGATGCTCCGGAGTCACCCAGGTACACGATTTGTCGGATCACTGTTTAGTGCACTGTACACTAGAATTAACGCATTTACCATCTTCTTCTGTAGAACGTACTTTTAGAAGTTTTAAAAATTTTGATTTAGAATTGTTTTCATATGATGTTCGGTCTATTCCCTAGCAAACAATCTTTGATATTTCTAATATTGATCAAAAAATATAATTTTTAAATTATCACGTTTTACATCTTTTTAATCTACATGCACCTTTACTCACTTATAAATTCAACAAACCTGCAACACCATGGATCACCAAATATGTCAAACTTTTAATTGCTATGCGTGAAAAAGCTCTTAAAAAGTTTAAACGCACTTTTTCTTAAAGTGATTGGAGCTATTACAACAGTTACGTAATTATACAACGTTCTCTATTAAACATGAAAAAAAAGCATTTTTGAATAGCTTATCACAAGAACAACGTCCTAAAAATATATGGAAACAACTAATAACCTTAGGTATACACTATAAAAAACAGCCGGAAATTCCTAATTACCTAAATAACCTAAACAATATCAACCGTTTCTTTTCTTCCTTACAGAATAATTCGGAGCCCAATTTGGATCTCTTAAATTATTACAACTCTAATAGTGTGTCAAAAATTAATCATTTTCTAATATTTAAAGCAATTTCAGAAGATGATATTGACAAGGTAATTTTCAAAATGTCATCTCGTTCAGTGGGTGTAGATGGGTTAAGCATTCAGATGATTCGTCTATGCTGTCCTAACTCACTTTCTTCGTCATATTTTTAACTGCTGCATAAACGAATGTTATTTTCCCAATAATTGGAAACATTCTAAGATAATTCCTGTACCAAAAAACAATAATCCATTAAATTTTGGTGATCTTCGTCCTATCAGTATCCTTCCGACCCTTTCCAAAATATTTGAAAAAATCCTTATCACCCAGTTGAACAGCCACTTAACTAAGTTTAACGTACTTCCACTCAAACAGTCTGGCTTTCGAGCGGGATACGGTTGTGCCACAGCATTAATTGATGTCACTGATGAGATCTTTCGCGCAATAGATTCTGGCAAGGTGACGGCATTAGTAATGCTCGACTATTCCAAAGCCTTTGACGCTATTAGTCATAAACTCCTATTGTCAATTTTACATTATGTATAGGTTTCAGTGATAGTGCCATCTCATTAATGTCATCTTATTTAAAAGACCGTTTGCAATATGTATTTATGAACAATAAATTATCATTGCCGCAAGTTGTTAGATCTGGAGTTCCTCAGGGTTCAATTCTAGGTCCTACTTTATATTCTATCTACGCTTCCTTTCTTTGTAAGGATTTGGAACACTGTGGTTTTCATATGTATGCTGATGATATACAGATTTACCGGTCATTTCCGCCTTTAGAAGTGGATTACAATATCAAATTAATTAATTCCGATCTTTCGCGCCTCATTAACAATTCCAGTAATCATAGCTTAATTATGAATCCTACTAAATCAGCAGTTATGATTTTTGGTAGTCGACGCCATCGGGATTTTGTCCACGACAAATTAGCTATCCGAATTAACAACGATACTCTACCTATTGTTAAATTTCATAAAAATCTAGGTGTCTATCTAGATTCAGATTTACGGTTTACTAAACACATTACAAAGTTAATTCAAAAATCTTTTTCCACATATAAGCTTTTATTTGCCCATAAAAATGTTTTAAATCAAAAGCTTAAATTATTATTGTGCGATTCCTTAATTTTATCTAACTTTAAGTTTTGTGATGTATTGTACCATAAATGTTTAACGACTGTAGATATTAATTGCATTCAAAAAGTACAAAACGTCTGTTTAAGGTTTATCTACGGTATCCGTAAATATGAACGCGTCTCGCATGCGTTAAAATGGGCTGGCTGGTTGTGCATGGCTGATCGGCGAAGTCTACATCTGGCATGTTTTTTTCATAAAATAATAACTTCTGCCTCTCCCCCTACTTGTACTACAAAATACGCTATAGGAGAGATGTTCATAATATTAATATAAGAAATAGAAAGCTCCTATCCATACCAACTCATAATCTAGAAATTTTCAAAAATTCTTTTAGTTACAGTATTGTACACTTGTATAACATAATACCCAACAATCTTAAAAATTTATCTGTTGTTAGTTTCAAAATTCACATTAAACGTTTATTGGCCAACAGAGAAATTGCAATTTAATGCGCATATCTACAGTAACAGAGGTTGTCTTTGGTAACCTTATTGCGGGAAAATGATTTTCATGAGCGGTGAATAAAAAATTAAATTAAAAAAATATATATATAATAAAAAGGGTTATTTTGTTATTTAATAAGTATTTAAAGGCGGATGAAAGATCAGTCGACTTTTACCAGTCAGACTGAATTCGTTCCTTTTGGCAATGTTATTGTCGGTTTTTTCTCTTTTCTTTTTTTTTCTTGGATAGTATTATTTTTGTTTTTAGTTACTTAAGATCTTGTATATCTTATAATTAATTCTATGATGTAACATGTCAAATAAAAAGATATATAAAAGATATATAAATTAATCTAATTCAGCACTTATAACATATTTAATTAGTTTGTGTATGCGAGTTTTTTATTGAATGTTGCCCATATTTTGCTTTAAAATCGTATGTTCGTAGGTTTCAGATTTAGGTTTACGAAAAACATTAACAAAATTTGTTGCTAAAATAACTTCAAAGTAAGAAGACGAAAGAAGCTGCTTAATTCTTATACAATTTTATTCAATATTTAACACAATTATAAAAAATTTGCTTTTATCAGGTACGGTTCAAATGATTTGTTTCTTAATTGCCATTGAATCTTATTACTTAATTGCAATACTTGTAGATATTCTTTAGTTCACCAAATCTGAAAAAAAATCGATTTAGTTTCAACACAGAAATTCAATTTCATAAATTTGCAGTCTGGGACAAAATCAATATTTTTCTTTAAAAAAAAGTATAAGTAGATACATATACATTTAAATTGCAAAAATATTTTTTGATCTGTGACATAAATAGTCACAATATTAGATTTATAATTAGTACCTGCAAAATTCATATCTTTTTGAATAAATTGCAGTGCAGTTAACGCAACTTTGGAGTAATGATAACCAGCAAAAGTTTTCTCCAAAAACCCATCAATATATGCATGTAGCATGCAGTAAAAATCGTTTATTTTATGCTGCTAAATATATATGCACAATAAAAAATGTGACAATGAAAAAACCGATATAATTTTTTAATTAAAATAAAACACAAAAAGTTACTAAGTTCATGTTAAATTTTATTTTGTACTAGTATAAAAAAATAAACTATTATATGTTGTATGTATGTTGTATCTTCTGTGATTCGGGAAATATTTGAAAGTGGAAAATGTTCTTTTCCGGTTTTACATAATAAATCATATAAAAGATTTTTAGAAAGAACAAATTAATTTTTTTTAAATACATTATTTCCAATTGTTTTAGGATTTTTATCTAAAGCATCTTTTAAGTTTTGTATTATATTTACAGATTTGCATACAGTTAAACCAGACTCTTCTAATTGTAATATAGTTTTAGCAACAATTGAGTTAAAGTGTATACGTTCTTACCTTTTTATTGCATAATTGAGAAAATATTACTGCATTATCGGTAACTAAACATTTTGATACTTTCGCCCACTTACGGAGCAAATCAGTGTATAATGTTTTGCCTTGTTTAAGCATGTTTCAAAACTAACTGAATAAACAAGACTGTTTTAAATTTAAATAGAGATACAACTTGTACAAGTATAATTTTGTATTATTCTACTCTTCTTTTTTCTAATACTTACACACTTTTAATAAATACTATTTTTAAATGTACTTTGCACATGCTAAATAAAAGGTTTGCAATAAAAACTAATGCATATTTTCAGTGGCGGCTGGTGGTCAATTCGGCAAGAGGGTCATTTCAATATTAAAACTTTAAAAACGTATTTATACTTAACCCTAGAACCATAACCATAATTTTTCACGCTTATTACTAACGCACGTAAAATTTACGTATGCGTTGGAAATCGCAGTTAAAGGCGAATAAATAAAAATATTTAAACTTTGTTTTACTAAAGTATAGAGTATAGGTATTAAAGCACATGTCAAATATCAAATAGGGTATTAAAAAAAAAAGGAATTCACATATAAAAAGATAAAAATTACAGGTCATTCAATTTTATAACTCATCACTACAACTTGCACAAATTTTCACTTGGTGCTCACCACATAAAGGTTTTTTACAGCCAAAACAAATTGTTATTGTCATCCGTTTCTTTAATGTAGGACTAATTCCACAATAGGTCCTTCTTCCTAGGTTTGTTCGTTTGCCGCAGGGCCCGGGTTTGTTGTTGAGCACTTTAGCAATGGTGGATTTCAGTTTTGTGGGGAGTTGAGGAATTTCCAACCTGTGTCTTTGCCATTGATTTGTTAGTTGCTCTTGCAATTTTAGACAAAAATTTTGTCTATTGAGGGGGCTTTTCTTTTGATTTATATTATTGTGGTGATATATAACGTATGAATTCAATACAGCTATATTCAACATATTATAAAAATAACATAAAGGCCAACGTTTAGTTTTTCTATTACAACATCTATTTTGGCTCGTTTGGTCGAATGTGTCAACAGCTCCTTTGCTACGATTATATTGCATAATAATCTCAGGTTTTTGAGTATTACTATCAATGCTGTTTGAAAAATGCATTGTTGACACCAACAGGACAATTTTATCTTTTTTTGGCTTGTATGAAACAAGTGTCATATTGTCGGTGAAGCCAAACATGGAACTACCACAGGGACGCCTTTTGCTGGATTATATAAATTCTAATGGAATTTCCTTCTTATTTTTTCGTAGAGTTCCAACTACCGTTAATTTGTATGGTGCTTCTAATAGATCTTCTGCTAACGGAATGCTGGTGAACCAATTGTCCATGGTAACGTTTCTATTGCTGCCCCAAATGGGCTTAGTTAAATTTTTTACGTAATATTTCGATAGCAGCTGTCCTGATGTGTTCGTTGATTTTCCAAGTTATGGATTTGCATTTATGACATATTTTGTGTCAACGTCACAAAGCATCACAATTTTGATAACGTATTTATTAGGTTTATTAGGCATGTACATACGAAATGGACATCTTCCGCGAAAACCCACTCACTAGCTGTTTGTCGATTGTAACATATGCACCTGCAATATAACTTTTTTTGCACACGTTGATAAATATTTCCCAAATATTCGAATTTGAGTCAAAAGTTGTGTGTCGCCATCTTTCTTCTCTTGTTTGGCCATCGTCAAATCTAATTAGATTGATTAAAAAATTGAACCTGTCTTTGCTCATCGTTGCTTTATATCTCAAACCAGAATATGATGGATCGAACATAAGGTCTGCAGATAAATGGTTATCTTTTAGAGCTGCCGACAAAATAAGTAAACCTAGTAACACTTTCAATTCTGGTAGTGTAACATCAGCGACTGTAGCTTTTTGCGTTTTATATTTGTTGAGTAACTCCCCTATCTTTTCATTTGTATGTACAAGTATACAATTCAATATATCCTCGTTCATAACAGATGGTCCCGCTTTTCTTGTAATTATATTTCTTTGTGGTGCCTTTCTTGCTTCATTATAAACAGATTTAGTGTGCCGTTTATAATTATTTTTTCCCGGAAGAAGTTCTACATCAAAAGGAATTGTGTGATTTTCAGCACTGCACTGCTCTGTTGACTGGATATTTGCTCCTTTTTGACCTTTTGGTTTTTGACGGTCCTGCTTCCATTGAAGTAGAATGAGCGACAGATTTTAAACACTGCTCTTCAATCTTATCTACATTTTCTAGATCTGGTAAATTGTGCTCAAAACTACTTCTATCACTCGAAAACTTTACTATATTACTAATGTACGTAAAATTTACGTGCACGCGCTGACAAATTACAACATAAACTGATAAATACAGAAAACAATTTACCTGGTTCAAGTTATTTTGCATTGTAAAGGGTCGGGAATAGCATTGCTACGTACCTAAGCGGATTAACCCATTCTACCTGAAGTTATATGGCAATTTCATACTACTACACGTAAAATTTACGTACGTTAGTGTTCTAGGGTTAATAAAAGATTTATATTTAAAGTCAATTTGTCTATCTTTAGAGTAATTTTTTGGAGGGTCATTGACCAAATGACCTAATGGAGAAGCCGCCACTGCATATTTTATATGCACTGCAGAAACTCAAAATTTAAGTCTAAAATCATATAAAGATTAAAAAATTTAATGATAAATTCTGCCACCAGCCAATCTTAGCAAATGTGCTTATAATAATATATGAACTAGACCTGCACAGAAAAACATGGTCACTATTACAAAATTGCCTCTAGATACTTATAACAAATTGTACTACAGTACTGATCAACTGTAAATCTACACATGCTTTTTTAGTAATTATTGTCCAGTATATGTTGTTTGCGTAAATTTCAATATTTAATAGGTATACTTTTTCTTCGTTCATGTCTTTAATATTGATTCAAGGAAAAACTGCGAAATACAGGAAATATAAGTTACAAGTAAAGAATCAAAATACAAAAAGGTACTTACTTTTTTATCAGCTTATTGAAATTTACTGCAGACGACTGCAATTGGTGTAGAAACGAGGTTATGTGTATACACCCGTCTGTTTGGATTTATACTTACAAATTATAATGCCAACAAAATTATTGTCTTTTACATTAAAACCACTACTAGACTTTAACAAAGTAAATATAAAGCATAACCAACTTTCAGCTTAGGTCGCGTCCTAGTTAAACATCCAGATTTTTTAAGCTTGTTCCTAGCTTCTCCTCCGAAGGTCCATGGACATTTGCATCTTTTATGGATTCAAAACAGACGTCCAACAGGCATAGTGTATTATATGGGTTTGTTAAGTAAAAATGCCTTTTTAAAGTTTTAGTATTAAAACGAACCTCTTGCAGCATTAACTACCAGCCGCCACTGCTAGAGAGACGCGGTAAATTTAGATAGCTAAAAAAGCAAACAAAAGTCAGAAATTACTAACTAAACACAGTGGCAAATTCTACGTTAGGTCATTTGGTCAATGGTTCTTAAAAAAAATATTAAAAATTGTTTTATTATTAATTTACAATTACAAATACATACGGAACGTAGAAATTCTCAATCTATGCGCAACAAATTCGAAAGGAAAAAATATATACTACGTAATATTAATGAGTGATATTTATTGACCGAAAGTTTGTTAAGTGCATTATTTTGTTTATTCCTTGAACGAATACATGTTCATAGATGGGATTATGCATTCGTTGATTCTACGTTTTAGCATTAATTAAATTCATCAATATTTTTACATTGACTAGACTAATATTTTTATTACAGACAAATTTTTTTCATTTTAGCGAATTATATTATTTTTATCTTAAAGTTTATTATGTAGATTACACACGTGCGATCAGTAGGTGTTCGTGTCTAATTAAATTAAGTTAAATCGTAATTCAATAATCCTTTACAACTATACAGAATTCAACAATTTTAAAATTAATGTTATTGAAAGAAATATTAATAACATAAATAAGTATTAACTCATTCTATTTTAGAGTCACCACTGAAAAATTTGTAAGATTTTAAAATATGAGTTTAACAATAATTTTTACGACTTTTTTCTATGTCGAAACGGTAAGTCAAGAAATAATATATATGTTTTTTAAATATTAAAACACAATTCGAATTTATATTTTAAAATTTGGCATAGATAGATCTTTTGAAATTGCATCTGAATATCGACTTTCATAAATATTTTATTTTGCTACAACCATATTGTTTTAAGCAACTAAAATAATGGCTTTACAACCACTCGCATTGATCAAAAATTACAATTTTGATACTTAATTTTTTTAATTTTAGATGTATTTTTGATTGGACATGGGAAGTAAAATATACAATAAGTTTTGTAACTTATAAACATTTAACTCGACTCTTTTTAGGTGTTTTGAAAATTAAACCACAAAATCGTATATCTAAAAATTGACGAAAGTTTCGAAAACTTAGATTCTTATTTATAATAAATTTTAACGTGGCATTTAAGAAGTAATAAGTAAATTAATTACTAAGATCAATGTGCGAAAAAATTAATTGCCTTCTTAGTGATAATCGTGTTAAAGAAAAGAAGATTAAATCTTCAATCGGACACGTAAAAGCCAATCAAAATTATTATATTTATTTACAAAATACTCAATAGAATTTACCTATTTTATTAAATTATAGTTTATGTTAATATTATTCATAATTAAAAACGAATAACGAATATTTCTTATTGACTGAGTTATTATATTTATGTGAGGATTTTTGAAACAATTTCCATATTACGTTAAAACAATAACCAATAGTTTGTAAAAAATTGAAGGCTTGTTTTTTGTTTTCAATGAACTTTTTGGTTTTCTTGGTACAATGTTCCGGTTTATGCCTTAACGAATGCATTTATTAACTAATAAATAAACGTGTCTTAATTCAACAAATTCTTTAATTGTATCTACGGACCTTTTTGGATTTTATGTGTGCAGTTTTGTATCTTTAATACACTTCAATCTACTTCATTTCTTCATGTTTAATTAAAAAAAATGTTACAAATGTTTTCTGTAAATAAACAAAATAAAAAAGTAACAATAAATGACAATTTAATAAATGTATACAGAAAATTTTAATTCAGATAAATTTGTTAAAACAGATTTTTGACATATTAAAAAATTACGGCAAATATTTAAAAATGCCAATTTTAATACTCCTTAAATAAATACCAAATGAGTTTGTCAACGTCATATTCAAGACAACATAAAACTGCACACATAGGTATAACCTAATTATTCAAATCTAACTTTTAATTACTATAAATAAATGACATTTGTATAATTAATATTAATTAATAACCTTTTGTTTTTTTTTTGTATTAATTAAAAATTATTTTTTTATTATAGTTATTCCAGAGCTGTTAAAGCAGGTATTTAAAATTAGAAAACTGTAAGTACTGTAATTACATGTTTTTAACATCTCGTGGCACTGTTAAAACCAAAATGAGAATGAATTGATAAGTTTTTGTAACAAATTTTAAAGTTATTATAACAAGATTAAAAGTCCACTTCGTACGAATCTAATTTGTCTCTAAGCGTAATCAGAAAACCTTTAACAAAAAACTTGTACAAAGAAATTTAAAAACTGCGCAAGATGCGATTTATTAATTAAAGAAAACAAGTTAAACATCTGTTGTCTAGTATTTATCTAATCAATACATTCTGCACATGTAACGCTTGTAGCGCCAATAGTATTTTTTATGTAAATGACTTCCATCTTTAAAAAAAATTATATTAAAGTAAGAAAAAATGCATTTTGATCAAAACTATCAATCGAAGAACTAATTGAACCACTTTCTATAGTAAGTAAGATTAGTTGAATTTCTAAAAAAAAATGATTAATTATGTAGCCGTTAGTTTTTTACCAGATCTTGCCTATGAACAAAATCAAATAAAAGCTCAGGATTGATTAAACTTTTTTCGTTTTTATACTAAAACATGATGGCAGTTAGCTGAGTAGTTTGTTAATTTAATAGAAAATCTAATAGAAAACGGTAAAACAATTTTCTAAGTTAAATACAGATTCCTTCAAAGTTCTCGTATCAAAACCAATACCAGCTTTTATTCTGTAGTGAACAAAACTGCCGTTAAGCGACGTTGGCAGCACTTACTTTTACAGTGACGCTTTAAGTTTATTTGAAAACCCGTACAGTTGGTTTGTATCTATAATATTAGTAATCTTATTTTCCTACAGAGATCCTTATAAAACCATTTTCAATCATTTCAAGTAATTTTCAGGATTTTAAAACAATTGTTATTTACTTATTTAACGAATTTAATGCGTTCGCGTTTTACATATACTTTAATGTAATATGATCTAAATAAAATAGGAGTACTAAATGACTAAAAGAGTAGTTTTATTGTATTTCTGATTTTACGCAATTAGTGAAATTGAATATGAGGTTTGAAACGATAGAATTCACAGTTTTAAACAAACCGATATTTTTTATAATAATAATAATAATAATGTTTTTTATTGATTTAAAGTAATTTCATAGAAAAAAAAACAGTTGCTACATATCTAATAACACATTATGTACTTAAAAAAAAGAAACCTAAACATAAATTATATATATATCTTACTTTCAATGCAATAGGGCGCAGTTCAGATATTGCTAAAGCTAACAAAATCTGGTCTTCCACTTAACCCTTAAATCAACAATATTAGTAGTGTGAGTAAGCAATAAATTATGTCATAAAACTTACTAAGAAGGAACCAAACTTAATTTAAGTATACTTAAAGAAGAAAAATAAACAGTTTGATTAATTAATTATTTGTTTGGAGGAGTTAAAAGCTGTTTTGGTTCTGTAAAAGCATTAAACAAAGTTTTTCTTTAAAATTATGCGGTTTGAGTATTTTAATGTCTTCGGGTAAGGAGTTGTAGGTATTTGCAATATTATATGAAAACGATTTTTTAAACCGTCGTGTAAAATGTAATGGGATTGTGATCAAATTTTTATTACGGATATTAATCGCATGTGTATTGTATCTAAACTTAATTTTATTAAATAGATAAATGGGTGTTTTGGTTGTAACAACTTTGTGGTATAAGGTAGCGCTATGCAACAAACGTCTGTTGACCATATTTATCCAATTAACCTCTTTTAACTTATCAGAAATTCTTGCATGTTTTTTATGCCAAAAAATTGTTCTTAAACAGGAATTTTGCATACGCTGTATTCGTTTGCTATCTTGCAAGTTTAGACAAGGTCCAAATACACAATCGCAAAAATGAAATTGTGATAAAACAAATCTTTCGCATAAAATTATTTTAATATTTTTGCTTAAACTATAACGATTATTGAAAATGTTTTTTATATTGATATAAGCTTTTTGTAAAATATTTGAGACGTATTGACTGAATCTTAGATCTTGATCGATGATAAGACCAAGGTTTTTTTACATAGTTTTTGATTTCTACCGTTTGATTATTAATTCTTATTGATATGTCTCTAACCTTTAATCTTAGTTTTTTTCCCAAAAAGCATGGCGTAGCTTTTACTGACATTAATTTCAAGGTCATGTTTATTTGAGTATTTAACAAGATTTTCAAGATTATAATTGATAGCTGCTGTTGCGTTAGAAACATCATTTGGATTAAAATTGGGTATCATCAGCATATAAAAGATATTTACAATACGTTAAAGATTTAGTTATGTTACATGTGTAAATTGAATATAGAAGTGGTCCTAATACACAACCTTGAGGTACACCAGAATTAGTAGACAAAAAAATTGACTTTGATTTGTTTAGAACGACTGCTTGAAATCGATTGGACAAGTAATTTTGTATCAGAGACGCAGCCAATATAACTTAAGATGGATATGAGTATGTTGCGGTTTAAAGTATCAAATGCTTTTGAACAGTCAAGCATCACAACTAATGACAAGTTGTTGTTGTCAGATGCAGTCAGTATTTCGTCAGTTAAATGTAAAAGAGAAGTTGTACGACTGTATCCTTTTCTAAATCCCGATTGCATTTCTGGAAGAATATTATGTTTAGATACATATTTTTCTATTTGTGAAGCTAGTACTTTTTCTAGAATTTTTGAAATGCAAGGCAAAATACTTATTGGTCTTAAATCACTAAAATTTTTAGGGTTTTTAATTTTTGGAATAGGTATTACGTGCGCAAGTTTCCAGCAGTCGGGAAATTTAGATTCAAGTATACAAGACTAAGAATAATAGGCAACAAGTAATGACAACAAAGTTTTAGCATATTCACACTTAAATCGTCCGAACCTACGCTATTCGTTTGAATGCTAAGAACAACTCGCATCACTTCTTCTTCCGACACAGTTTTAAATTGAAATTTCTCAGAGTTTGTGCGTAGCACGTTACTATTATAATACTGTAACAGTTCGTTATTTCCACTTAAGATACAAGATTTGCTAAACGTGAGAAAAGTTTTATTAACATTATTAAGTTCTGGTGGAATAGATGAAAACTTTGAAGTATTGTAAATATTAGCAGATTTTAATTCTTTCCAAAATTGTGTTGGACTATTTGTATTAATACTATACGTTAAATAAGCTTTTTTTTCTTGTCTTATTGCAAAAGTAAAATAATTACGAATTAATTTATAATAATCCCATTACGAGGGTTTTTTACTTTTTTTATATCTTTGTAATGCTTTATTTCTAAGACTTATCATTAACTTAATGTTTTCAGTTATCCAAGGAGTTTTGACTTTAGTAATTCTTACAGTTCTTATATTAGTATGTCTGTTAAATGTAGTTATTAACATTTCATTAAAAAAATTAACTTTGTCGTTTAAATTTTGCATATTTATTAAATTTGACCAATGAATACTGTAAATCATCACTGAAACTTTCCAAATTAAAATGCTTGAAGTCACGATATGTGTATAATAATGACCGAAACTTCATCTTGTACTGTGTAAACACAATAAATTAAACAATGATCAGATAGACCATGTAAATTTAGAACACCAGTTTTGCTTACTACTTTATCGCAACGTACTAGACACAAATCAATAAGCTTAGAACTAACTTTGGTGATGCGACTAGGTTCCTGAATAATCTCTTGCAATCCTAGAGCTTCTAATGTTGATGAAAATTGAACAAATGATTTATCATGCAAGTTAAACATGTCTATGTTAAAGTCACCCATACCAACAATCTCATCACAGAGAGGAATTATAGAAGAAACTGTATCCTCAAAAGCATTTATAAACTCCGTGCAAGAATAATTTTGTCTTCTATATATACTACCTACAGCAATAACCACTTTATAAAATATTAATTTGATCCAAACCTGCTCGATCGCATCGGAATTAGAAGGAACACTTAAGTTAGCAAATTTCACACGTTTTTAATGTAAATACCTACACCTCCTCTCCATGTTACAGTTTGGCGGTCTTTTCTGACAAATTGGTATCCCTGTATATTTACAGACCAGTCTGGAATTTTAGTAGATAACCACGTTGCACTAACGCCTATAATATCAAAATTGTACGGTAACAAAAATTCTTTAATATCTGAAAAATTATTTGAAAGAGATTGTGCATTAAAATGAGCAATACTAATAACACCGTTAATCATCTAAAGAATAGGAAAAAAAATATGTACATATGTTATATATATATACAAAAAGTATGCATAGATAACATTTACAAAAATATCAAACTTAACATAACGGTTTTGAAATAAACTAAAATTACAGTAACAGAAAACTTATATATAAGAAAACATTTAGTGTACGTCGTTTAAATCCGTTTCTAAGGCTATATGGAAAATCTTGCTATTTTCATTTGCCCTCATGAGTATCTTACCATTCCGTATCCATAGAAACTTTATGTTTTTCTCTCGTTTGAATGCCCTAGCTTTAGCAGTTGACGATTGTAGAATGTTAGTGACTCGTTTATGTAGATGGTGTTATTGGCAGGGCCGGCGCTACCATTAAGGCGAACTAGGCGGTCGCCTAGGGCGCTATCCATAGGGGCGCAAAAATGTGTAATCGCCATTATTAAAAAACAACTTTTATTATATTATATAAACTATAGACAGAGTAATATAATAAAATAATGTATTTAATATAAATTTTTTAATTTCGAACATTTCAGATGGTTATCTAGTTTTAATGTTGATTTAGAGATCGCTCTAGCGCATGACGCGGCGTTCAAAAACACGTGCAATTATGATTTTTAATTCTTCCGAGAACGCACTTCTCGATGTTATTGTTTGTGTACCACCATTTTTATCGCACCCAACGAAATAAAAATAGTCTCGCAGTCATGCGAACGTGATCCAAACATAAATAAAAATTATTTCAATTCATAATATGGAAAAATTATCTTAAGATGTTTTATGTCTGCACTATTTATTTATTTGCTGGAAATGTTTGTAAACATACTAGCGCTCACAACGGTAGTGAAAGAGCGGCACATCAAGATTGAGTTTATTAAAAATGCGTGTACACAATACTATTCTGTGCCGCCCCCACCTCCAAAACAACAGCGCAAAAGTTATAATTGCTCAGTGTAACACTGACAGTGTTTTACTGATAAGTGTAATGTTGTGCATTATTAGAAAAATAATTGATTCAGTGAAGTTACGTGCAGTAAATTTTATTTTGTTATCCTTCATACGACTCAACATTACCCACTTCTTTGCTGGTAAGTTTAATAGCAAATATCACTATGTTGTATTGAAATATTTAAATATTATTTATAGTGGTATAATATTACTTTTAAAATGTCATCAAAAAAGCCATCGGGATTTCAAAATCGTAAGCGCAAAAATCTCAGAGCTCAAGAGCGTGAAAAGCAAAGTGGTCGACTGTTAAAGTTTTTCAAATCAAGTCATGATGTTTCCGCTATTAGCGACTTGGATAGATGTGTAGGACAATCAGATGTACAACAAGATATGTCCGATCATGCGAATGAAGGTATTTCAAAAAAAGAAGAAAATAAAAGAGGAGAAGGTGTTTCAGAGTCTGATAATATGATACAAAGCGAATGCTCTCATGAAACTGAATCCAGTACCACTACGGTAGTGGTACTGGATTCAATTGGTAGTGGCAGTACCAGTACCACGATTAATTATATAGATTACAATGACCCGGGAAACTGGCCTGACTATTGTGATGATAATTTTCGTCAGATTTTATTACAAAATCCACCACATCAAATTATTACCTATAATTTTCCCAAAGATTCCAAAAATCGAAGATTTTCTCCAATTCACTATAAAAGAAAACTAGCTAATGGTGAAGAAGTATACCGTACATGGTTGATGTATTCGACTATAAAAGATGCGGTTTTTTGTTTTTGCTGCAAGTTATTTAATAAAAACAGCTCGTCAATCCTAGAAAAATCAGGATCAAAAGACTGGAAAAATATTGGAGCAATTCTATCTTCACATGAAAGGAATACTTTCCATTTAGACAATTTTCAGACCTGGAAAGATCTTGATGTGCGTATATCCAAAGAAAAAACAATTGATAATATTAACCATCAAAGTATGAAAGAAGAAGAACACTATTGGCGGCAAATTTTGGAACGTTTAATCGCTTTGATCAGAGTACTTGCCACTCAAAACTTAGCATTTCGTGGAACAAATGAAAAGTTGTACAATAACAACAACGGTAATTTTTTGAAGTTTGTAGAATATCTAGCCCTCTTTGACCCTGTAATGAACGAACATTTGCACAGGATCAAAAATCAAGAAATTATGGTTCATTACCTGGGAAAAGATATTCAAAATGAACTTATGCAGATCCTAGTAGGAGCTATAAAAAATAAAATTTTGTCACTTGTGAAAGCGGCAAAATATTATTCAATTATTTTAGATTGCACACCAGACCTTAGTCATATTGAACAGATGACTATGATTATACGTTTTGTTGATATTATCAAACCGCTAGATAGTGAGATGTTCGAGCCTGCAGTAATAATAAGAGAACACCTCCTAGGATTTATTCCATTAGACGAAACTACTGGGGCATTGATAACAGAAACTTTGATTGAAAAGATTGAGCAAATGGAATTACAAATTGAAAATCTCCGTGGACAAGGGTATGATAATGGAAGTATTATGAAAGGAAAAGAAAAAGGTGTACAAAACAAAATTCTAAACATAAACCCGCGAGCTTTTTTTATTCCCTGCAATGCACATTCTTTAAATTTAGTTGTCAATGATGCCTGTAAATGTTGCCTAGAAGCGACTAATTTCTTTAGTTTAGTTCAACAGATTTATAATTACTTTTCTGCATCGATTCAACGTTGGCATGTGTTTATTAGCCATGTCGTGGATTTAACAGTTAAACCGTTAAGCGAAACAAGATGGGAAAGTAGGATTGATGCTTTAAAGCCCCTATAAAGTATCAGCTTGGTGCAATATATGATGCTTTAATGGAAATTTTTGATGACCCAAGACTAAATAATTCATGTGGTAATACTTCCCGAACGGACGCAAAGGCTCTTGCCGATGCAATTTGTAAATTCAAGTTTATGGTATCCCTTGTCACATGGTATAACATTCTTAATGAAGTGAATGTTACAAGCAAAATACTACAAAAAGAGAATTCTGATATACATTCAGCTACAAAACAACTTCAAGTGACTAAAAATTACCTGTTAAAATGTAGAAGTGATAATGGTTTTGAACAAATTTTAATTGATGCTGCCGAGATTGCAAAGGAATTAGAAACAGAAGTGAAATTTGAGCCCGATGAATGTAGAAGAAGGTTACATAAACGGAAGTTTGAATATGAAGCTCAAGACGAGGCACCACAAGATCCTAAACAGAAATTCAAAGTAGAATTCTACTACACTATCTTGGACATGGCTATACAGTCTATTGAAGAGAGATTTCAACAATTAGAACAACATAATATTCTATTTGGTTTCCTTTATGATACATCCAATATCAACAAAAAGACACATGCGGATATACTTACTGACTAAACATTTGGAAACGTGTTTGACGCATAACGCTAATAAGGATATTGATGCTTATGATCTTTGCAATGAGCTTCAAGTAGTAGCTCGAAGGCTTCCAAAACCTATGTCACCATCAGATGTGCTTCTTTATATAGTACAACAAAAATTGGAAGATTGTGTACCAAATGTTGTTGTATCCTTGAGAATACTATTAACACTTCCAGTGTCCGTGGTTAGTGGAGAACCCAGTTTTTCAAAAATAAAATTAATTAAAACTTACTTGCGTTCAATTATGTCACAAAACAGACTCGTGGACTTAGCAACAATTTCAATAGAATGTGATTACGCTTCGACACTAGAATTGAAGGAATTAGTAGAAAGTTTTGCGAGGAAGAAAGCACGTAAAATTAAATTTTGATTTTGTAGTCTACTTGTAACGTTTATGCAATTGATAATAAATTAATATGTCACTTTAAATTTGTTTTACATATTTTTTTTAAATTTGTATGAAAGGGGGCGTTTTAATAAGTTTTGCCTAGGGCGCTAAATAACCTGGCACCGGCACTGGTTATTGGAGTTAGCAGGATTACACATATCTCCAGGTAAATCGTTAATTCTTCTACATCTCAAAAACTCCTCTTTATCCAGTCGACGTACGAATTTCACAATTATGTTTCGCGGCTGATTACTAAAATTATTTTTTAATCGATGACATGTATCTATTGTGCAGCTATCTAAATTTAATCCTAATGCAGTACCAACAGTTTGGACTACTGACATTGTATTTGCATCTTTAAACTCTGGCACACCGGATATTTCAACACAGTTTGTACGAGAATATTGCTCTAAATCATTAATTTGCCTTTTAAGCTCCAGATTTTCTTTCCGTAAGGTGCTATTGTTTGTTTCAAGAAGCTTAATTCTTCCAAGATGTTCTACCAATGTTTGCTCTTGTTTTTTTAAGATTAAATTGCAATCTTCAATTTTTTCGTAACATAAGTTTAAAGATTATTTATAACAATTGTTAATATCTAATAATAGTTACGTTTAATAAATATTTTCAATACGTGTAATACACTAGAAACAAAGATATAATTAAAATCTACATTTTGAAACTTTGTTTCATTTCGTAAAACAAACTATTGTACCAGTATGTATTTATGTAGAAAAAATTATTTACTGTTTTTTTTATTTTGCGTTCTTTTATTGCAAAAAAATAGTGTCAATTTATATTGGCTTTTTTGTATCACTGTGTATTATAGATTGATACGCTGTTTTAGTAGATGTTACTACTATGCTTGTTATGGGTGGAAGTATGTATCTACAGTATTTACTTTGTTTTTAGTAATAATTTTTTATTCTCAGATACTGTGCTTGAATGTCTCATTCTAAACAATACATTTTTTTATTTGTATTTTTATTAAACTAAACACGATTAAGTAGAAATATGTCAATTAGGTACAATAAAACAAGTACAAAAAGTGAAAATAAAAATACGTTTAAAAGAAAATCGAGTAAAAATAATGATACAACGTTGATTTATCAAAAACTTTTTCAAATGACGAATAATGTTACAAGGGTGTGCGTGAGATGTGCTAGAGCAGCAAATAAACACTTCCGTTTCATTGAACTTTACCCGGTTACTGTTTAATATAAAATTATTAGGTGTTCAATCAATGTCGATATTACCTAATATAAAAACATTTATTATTGATAATTTCGTTTTATTTTTCATAAAATTTGTTAAACGGATTATAAATAATTAAACTTAAATCGTTGAAATAAATCTAATGATATTTAAGCAAATTCGATTGGAGAAATAAGGTAACAAGTCGTTAACAGATTGTGATTAAACGTGCGAATGAGAAACAAGCTATCGTATAAATGACGTTTAATTTGCTATTTAAACTGCTGACGATCATGATAAACCTGGAGTAGATAGAGTTTGATAAATTAAACTTTTGGGTTAATATATAGATAGCAATGGCACACATAATAACCGTTGTGTAGTCTAAAAATTTTATGCAAAACGAGAAATCAGAAAAATTTTAAATACTTTTTTCTCTAAAACTGTTTAGCAGCATACATAAAGTATACCAAAATAACCTACAATTAATCAAAAAAAAATTGTAATCAAAATATTTCAGTTGTCAAAAAAATTTGAAAAACAATTAAACAACAAATAATTACCTCGTCTTATTTGGCTACATCTAAAACATAAGTTGAATAAAAAAGTTTTTTATCAGACGTTTATGTAACATTATATCTATAGTATTTTATGTTCTGCATTAAACAACAATATTTTTTGTAATTACGTAATACCGCAAAAGTAGTCTTATTTGTGTTAATTGTTATTATTCATTATCATTCAAGTTTTTTTGCAAAGATTCTTTGGACAAAAATTTATAAACATTTTATTTTTCATTGTTGATTCTGTGATCATCGCTTTGTAAAAAAATTGTTTTTATTTTTTTTGAGTTTTTAGGGTTTTTAATTTTTGAATTTGGCATCTAAAGAAATCAATTTTTGTCGCCTACGAGCATATAGGTAATTGAAGGAATTGAGTTTACTCAATTTTCGTCTGTAAAATGTTGACATGCTTAGTTTGCAAAATATTACCACAGTAAAATACATATAAATATGTACTTTTTAATTTTTTTTATCTGAAAAAGTAATGAAAAAAATTGTTTTCATCAAAAATATTGTGTCTTATAAAGAGAAATTATTGCATCAAGCTCACCAAATCGTGTAATAAAAATTTTAATTTTAAACTTAAAAATTTGCTTTTTAAAACAGACTAGTTAGAACATAAAAAATCATGTAGCACTCAATCAGTTTAAAAAAATACCTACTCATTTTATTACAAAATGTTTGTGGATTATGTTGAAATTGATTTCGTGTACATTTTGATGTTTACTGTTTATGTATGAATCATTCTTGTATTTCGTATATTATAAATAGTTTTTAGTAAAAACTTGGGTAAAGTAACAATTTTTACAGTAACTTCTGCATTTTTAAAATCACTGATTTGTGCAAACTAAAATTATATCTATTATCTTTATTTGTTTGATTTTGAATTTTATCTTTAAGATAATGTGGCATATTTATTTAAAAATGTTTGCTATTGCATCGTTAAAACAATATATAAAATAACAGGGCATGCTACATTATATACTTTTACGTGTAAAATTTGTAAAACAAAATCGCTTAAGCTTAAGACTTAATGACTTAATTATTCCCCGTTGGAAGCTGATTTCGTTTGCATCGACTTGGAATATTGATGTTCAACATGTCTCTAACTGTTACCCGTAAGAATCGACAACATTATTGATTACAATTTATAATCTTATTACCTACGTGTTCGCAAATAATTTAAAATTTATTAAACAAGATTGATTGAATCGCTTTCACTTTTTTACTAAATCTATTTATTTAGTCTTTTTAGGCATTAGAACAAAGTTAGAACGATTCAATTACACATTTCAGCAGACGTAATCTAAAATATACGCTAACTGCTATTGAGAGATCCTTTTCTATTCCCTACGGCTGTAACAAAGACCTAATGCCACAAAATTAGTCCATTCGATTTTGCCTTGCAACAAAACCTTCCCGAAATCTCAAAGTTAGCAAGTAATGGAATAATTCCTCAACAGTTGAATATTTCAATTTCCGCACCTTAACTTATGTTAGATTGATCACTCTTGATTTTACTTTAAACTTTAAACGCATTTGCAATTATGCAGTTACATTTTAATTAGTAATAATAATTGTGCAATAATATTATTATAACATACCCACGACGCAACACAGTAAATTTTTTACTAGATTTTAAAATAAAAGAAAACTGTATATATTGCAATTGCATGCAATCGTTTTTATTTAAATTTTAAAAGCAATAACAGTATTACTTTCTATCAAAGAATAAGACAGTGTACAGGAATAAGTAATTGATTTGATAAAAGTATTCGAAAGAGAAATTACAGAATCGTTACTAATAAAGATGCAGATTTACATTTATATGTATTTTTTAAAATTTTGCTTTAGTAAGTTTTGATCACCTTTTCATGCGTTTTTTAATAAAGTTTAAGTTTTTAATAAACTGGACATTGAATCAAAAATTTAAAAACACCAGTTTGAGACCTAAAATAATTTTTATGATTTGTTATTATTTAAATTATAAGTCCACCAATAATAAATACTAATTTTCAAATATATTTTTACATATGTTTCAAGCTTATAAATATAAAGCTCATCTTCAGAAAACTACAAAAAATATATTAACAAGTCATAAATAGTTAAGATTACAAAAAATTTTAAACTTACATTTTTTGAAAAATGTCAAATTTGAGAATTTGTAACTAGATATTTAAAAAACAAAAAATGTAAGTTTTACAAAATGTTAAATGTAAATTAAAGAAAGATGGTGCAATTTAGAAACAAATCTAAGAAAAATTAAGTTTAAAATCATACTTGAAATTGGTTTGATCGTTCAACAAAAAATTTTTATCTGATATTTTAATATAAATCAACTCTAACAATTCAAGAATTTGTTTGTTATTTAAGTTGTTAAAAGGATGAAATAATTTGTAAGAAAAAAGAGAATGACGATTATCTAAAACATGTTGCGCAAATGTAGATTTCACTGAATTTTGATTATTAATATATTTTAAAGAATTTTTTAAATATCTAAGATGTTCATTAAGTCGAGTTTGGAAAGATCTTTGGGTCATACCAATATAAAATTTTTGACAAGAACAAACCAATTTGTAAACTCCACTTTTATTTAAATTATTATTATTATTTAGAAAATTACAAGAAAAAAGATTCCGAAGAGATATATCATTAGAAAAAGAAATTTTGAAATCGTTACCTTTACTTAATTTCTTTAAAAAATTAAGAAAATCTGGTATAAAAGGAACCGAAAAAAATTTGTTAGTAGAATTTGTTGAAATTGGTATTAATTTAGTGTAAGATTTAATATAATGTTTATATAAGTGTTTGTGATAAACATTATAAATAATATCTAAAGGAAAATTATTGGTATAAGCTAAATAAAAAATAATATCTAATTCAATTTTATAGTTTTTAATTGATAAAGAAATAGTAAGAAGTCTGTTGAAAAAATAATGAAATGAAGCTAGTTTATGAGAAATATGGTGATTTGAGTCAAACGGTATTAAATGGTTAGTAGTAGTAGGTTTTCTATAAATTTCAAATTCGAAAGTGTTATTATTATTTAAAGAAATTAATAAATCAAGAAAAGGCAACTTATTATTTTTTGAAAATTCAACGGTAAATTTTATTCTATTATGAATATTATTTAAAAAATCTAAAAAGTTATGAATATCATCATTAGAACCATTAAAAATACAAAAAATGTCATCAACATATCTCTTCCAAAATATTATTTTTTGTATGAAAATTTGGTGTTTAGAAATATAATTAATTTCTAAATTGTTTAAGAAAATTTCAGCAAAAATAGGTGATAAAGGAGAACCCATTGGAAGACCTAGATTTTGTTTAAAAAATTGATTATCAAATTGGAAGAAAACGTTATTTAAACAAAATTTAGTAATTTTTAATAAATCATTTGTTACAAAATCAGGAAAATCAGAAAGTGAAAGAAGATTAGAGATTATAAGTAATACATCTGTAGGAGGAACTGAAGGAAAAAGGTTTTTAACATCAAAAGAAACAAGATTAAGGTTTAAGATTGTATCAGAAGGAAAAATTAAATTATTTAAAGAATCTATTAATTCTTTTGTATTTTTTATTGAGTAAGTAGAAATAAAATTCATTTCAAAATTAAATATTTTAGTTAAAAATTTGCTAATTTTATAGGTAGGTGAATTAATAAAATTTACAACTGGTCTAATAGGAAAATTTGGTTTATGAATTTTTGGTAAACAATAAAGTAAAGGGATAGAAGGATTAGATACTTTCAAACTAGACAAATGAACATTAAAAAAATTAAACGTGTTTTCAGTTGAATGCAAAATATGAATAGTACTAGTAACAAATTTAGTTAATGGAGATCTTTTTAATTTTTCAAAATCAGTACAATCTAAAAAATTTAAAGTTTTATTAATGTATTCTAATCTATTAAGAATAACTGTACAATTACCTTTATCTGCTTTAGTAATTATAATTTTATTATCAATAATTTTTTGTTTAATAGATTTAATTAAACTTATCTGATTGAAGTTAATGTAATTCTGTTTAAATGAATTTAAATTGTTTGGAATATTAGAAATATCAAGATTTGAATAATCTAAATTAGGTAATGATTGTAAAATAAACTCAATAGAAGCTTTAAAATTATTAAAAGAAGCATCATTTAATGGTAGTGAAGGTGAAAATTTAAGACCTTTGTTCAAAAGTTCTATTTCATTTTGTGTAAAATTGACATCAGTTAGATTTAAAGTATTTTAATGAAATTCAAAAACTGGTTTTATATTTTTATCAAAATTATAACAAAAATTATTTTGTTGAAAAAGAAAAGAATTAAATTTAGATTTAAATTGTGGTTTATGAAAATAATTTAAATTTTGTAATTTATTACTAAGTTTAATATATAAAATGTTACCAAATTGTTCCACCTTACTTCTAACATTATAATCAAGTGAATCCCAAATTGCTGGATGTACTGTTGAAGAAATATTCGAATGAAGATACCATAGTTTAAAACGAGTATCATTTATTTTGCTGTACCATTTCTTAATTTCCGATTTGATGTATGTGGTGATGTAATTGTAATAAGCTAACTGTTGGGTTTTTGTTTTAATATTAACTAAATTTGTTACTAGTACTATTCATATTTTGCATTCAACTGAAAACACGTTTAATTTTTTTAATGTTCATTTGTCTAGTTTGAAAGTATCTAATCCTTCTATCCCTTTACTATATTGTTTACCAAAAATTCATAAACCAAATTTTCCTATTAGACCAGTTGTAAATTTTATTAATTCACCTACCTATAAAATTAGCAAATTTTTAACTAAAATATTTAATTTTGAAATGAATTTTATTTCTACTTACTCAATAAAAAATACAAAAAAATTAATAGATTCTTTAAATAATTTAATTTTTCCTTCTGATACAATCTTAAATCTTAATATTGTTTCTTTTGATGTTAAAAACCTTTTTCCTTCAGTTCCTCCTACAGATGTATTACTTATAATCTCTAATCTTCTTTCACTTTCTGTTTTTCCTGATTTTGTAGCAAATGATTTATTAAAAATTACTACATTTTGTTTAAATAACGTTTTCTTCCAATTTGATAATCAATTTTTTAAACAAAATCTAGGTCTTCCAATGGGTTCTCCGTTATCACCTATTTTTGCTGAAATTTTCTTAAACAATTTAGAAATTAATTATATTTCTAAACACCAAATTTTCATACAAAAAATAATATTTTGGAAGAGATATGTTGATGACATTTTTGTATTTTTAATGGTTCTAATGATGATGTTCATAACTTTTTAGATTTTTTAAATAATATTCATAATAGAATAAAATTTACCGTTGAATTTTCAAAAAATAATAAGTTGCCTTTTCTTGATTTATTAATTTCTTTAAATAATAATAACACTTTCGAATTTGAAATTTATAGAAAACCTACAACTACTAACCATTTAATACCGTTTGACTCAAATCACCATATTTCTCATAAACTAGCTTCATTTCATTATTTTTTAACAGACTTCTCACTATTCCTTTATCAATTAAAAAATATAAAATTGAATTAGATATTATTTTTTATTAAACTTATACCAATAATTTTCCTTTAGATATTATTTATAATGTTTATCACAAACACTTATATAAACATTATATTAAATCTTACACTAAATTAATACCAATTTCAACAAATTCTACTAACAAATTTTTTTCAGTTCCTTTTATACCAGATTTTCTTAATTTTTTTAAGAAATTAAGTAAAGGTAACGATTTCAAAATTTCTTTTTCTAATGATATATCTCTTCGGAATCTTTTTTCTTGTAATTTTCTAAATAATAATAATAATTTAAATAAAAGTGGAGTTTACAAATTGGTTTGTTCTTGTCAAAAATTTTATATTGGTATGACCCAAAGATCTTTCCAAACTCGACTTAATGAACATCTTAGATATTTAAAAAATTCTTCAAAATATATTAATAATCAAAATTCAGTGAAATCTACATTTGCGCAACATGTTTTAGATAATCGTCGTTCTCTTTTTTCTTACAAATTATTTCATCCTTTTAACAACTTAAATAACAAACAAATTCTTGAATTGTTAGAGTTGATTTATAATTAAATATCAGATAAAATTTTTTTGTTGAACGATCAAACCAATTTCAAGTATGATTTTAAACTTAATTTTTCTTAGATTTGTTTCTAAATTGCACCATCTTTCTTTAATTTACATTTAACATTTTGTAAAACTTACATTTTTTGTTTTTTAATCATCTAGTTACAAATTCTCAAATTTGACATTTTTCAAAAAATGTAAGTTTAAATTTTTTTGTAATCTTAACTATTTATGACTTGTTAATATATTTTTTGTAGTTTTCTGAAGATGAGCTTTATATTTATAAGCTTGAAACATATGTAAAAATATATTTGAAAATTAGTATTTATTATTGGTGGACTTATAATTTAAATAATAATAATTATTAACCAATAACCATGTATCCCCTTAACAATTTTATGATTTGGGTTAGTGATTTTTTTTTTAATTTCGTAGAGAACTTTAATTATGTGTTATTATTTTTTGGACAATTTACAAGAAAATATATGTACATAATATATTATTTATCGCTTTTCTGTAATACATTATAGATCAATATTAATAAAAATATATAACCGTTTTCAGGTTGTTAATAGTTGGCACAATAACTACCTTAAAATACGTTTTAGTTAAGATCCTTGTAGAAGTGCCACATTTGTTCTTTTCAATACGTTTTTTTTTATGTTTGATACATACCAACTACAAATTTTTAAAACAATGCCTTAATCATTTTTAATTAATTTTTAAAACAATAACTTTTAAAATTCATATAATACATATTTTAATATAAACTTTTTCAAATACTGGCAATTTTATTTAAATAAGGTAAAATAAATATTAATTTTTATTATGCTGAAATATTCAAATTAGCTTTTTAAAATTAATTTGATTGTTATATTTGGAATAAACTAGCTAAGTATACATATATTATCAGTTAATTAATGACTTAATGCATTATCCTAATTACATAAAATTTTAAAATAAAACAGAATATTGACTATCATGTTCATATAGATTTTAATTCGATTTGTGTTAGAAACTGTACCGTTTTACTAAGGTGTGTCAGTTAATGATATAATGAAACATTATACTCTATTTTTACGTATATTTTTTATTTTAAAATAACTATTGCATCCGTTTTTATAAAAGTTGCTTTAAATTTTAATAAATAATTTGATACCAAATAAATAATTATAAAATTAATAACTTTATATAATAATTAAAAAAAAAACGTCAATTAAATTTTGTTTTGATATTTTACTAAGAAACTACATTGACGGACAAATATATTACATATTTTTTTAAATCTTTTATTTATTTATTTTTTGTAATATTTATGAATTTTTTTGCTGTGTATTATTTTGACGTGTTTTACGTATATCAGTATCATTTCCTTAGATTAGATTTAATTAAAAAGTGTTACAAGAACGATAATATATTTTTTTGGTAAAGATTCTTTCTCCTCCTCTAAGTGTTTACTAATTAATTCAGACTTCTTCGTTTAGGTTTTTTTTTGTCAATTGTTTGTTAAAACGTTTATGTCCTGCGTTATATAAGAAATTTTAATTATTGACCATTTTATGTTTAATGTTTTATTTATTATTAATTAAATACTATCTCGCAAAGTTGCCGATGTCCTTGGTCGATGGATTGATCCACTTGATTTTATTCTTTGGCCTGATGAAGTGCTCACCTTCAGCACGAAACGTTGCCACAAAAATAAATTAAAGTGGTTTTACATGCCCCTCCTAAACGAAGAAGTCTGAATTAATTAGTAATATATTTTTTGTAGGTAACATAAAAGTGAATTAGTATTGGGTATTTCCTCCACTAACGCTAATTAAAGCATGCAATCTTCTGGGTATGCTTCACAGAAGATCTCTAATAGTTTCTTGCGGAATTTTATACAATTTTTTGTGAATAATCGGGTTTAAGTTGGTATTTAATAGAATCTAATCATAAAATCCCGACTTGCTTAAAGTACTGAAGCACTGTACTGGCTACATTTGGCCGGGCATTATCCTGAGTTAATACAAATCTGCCATACCCAATAAAACCGATATATGGTAGAACATGTTCTTCAATGATCTGTTGAAGGTAGCAGTCTGCATTCATTGTCAAATTGATCTCAACAAACGTTGTGCGACCTTCTCAACTGATGCCACCCTATAGCACCAGATCACATTACATGCCGCGTATCGTTCTCCAGTTCTTCTATAGACTCGATCACAGCCATATGGTTTCCACAATTATATTTTGGTCTCATCAGTAAAAATAATTCTGCTTCATTCATGTTCACCACAATCACCATGCGCTTGTGCAAACTGTAACCGAGTAATGTGTGAAAAAGCCAGGGGCTTTAGCAAGACGTTTCGGATTTAAACCAGCTTTCTTACGTCTGCTTTTTACTTTTTTTACACTTGCATTAACTTGATTTGTATTTAATTGTGCGTTTTTAAATTGCGGAGCTGTAATTGTGCGATTTCGTAAAGCTTGAAGTTGTACATATCGGTCATTTCTTTGTATCGTATACCTTTTACGTCCTTGTCCAAGTCGCCTTCTGTAATCCCCAGTCTCCTTAAATCGTTGTACAATACGAGAGATTGTTGATTGATGTTTTTCTAGTATTTGTGCAATATCTTTTTGCCTGCGACCCTTGTTAGCTAAAGTAACAATTTTAACAGCAACAATTCATTTGGATGTCGAATTTTACTAACAAAAAGCTCAGAATCAACGGAAAATGTACTAGAAATGTCACTCTAATAGTGTAAAACAAAACACTAATCGTTCTCACTTACCATATAATTTTTAAACCTTGGTACAAAGAGAATTTTGTGACCTTGATTTTGAAAACTTTGTCATATCGACTTCTCGTGTTATGTGAATGAATATTACAGTTATTTATCACTAATTTTGACATGTAATTTGGAAACAAATCATTAATTATTTTGTAAACCAACATTAATGAATTGAAAAATATCCGCTCTAACATTACTGAGATTTTGGTGTATTTTGAACAATGTAATATAATCCTCATAGTCCTATTTTGTTGTTTCTGTAACTTTTTTAAGTCTAATTCGTAACACAATGATAATATACTACAAAAATTAAAATATGGTGCGACAACGGTTTTATAAACAGTAATTCTGGCTTTAATCGTCAATGCTAATGTTAGTTACTACTTTTTTTATTACGTAATTGCCATGGTTTTGGAAATTTAGATTCTGATCTATAACTACTCCTAAATATTTAATTTGTTTAACATGTTCTAAGTTCTATGTTTATTTTTATTTTTGTTGTTATTATTATTGGGTATTACCCACTCGCGGCGAGTGCTGGGCGCCCTATTATTTTCAATAGCGTAATTACTGTGGCTGAGGTATAAATATTCACTCATCAAACAAAATTACTATGGAACAATACCAAATAACGACAAATAAGTTAAGTTATAAAAACAATAACAGCAACATTAATATTAATAATAATGCAGACGATAGAGGCCATTTTGACATTTAATTTCTAATAAACTCAAAAATTTTATATTAGAATGTGGACCATTCCCTGTTGACCATAAAAACAAAAACCGTTTGTTTAGTGAATATTATTACACCATCAAAAAAACTAAAGCTGGCATTTAAACACAAAGGATCTGGTTGTGTTATTCCCAAAATTAAAGAATTGTTATTGTGAACCATGTTGGCGGTTTGCCGATAGAAGAAAAATATTAATAATACACTCGTCTTTGAATAAAATTAATATTTAATATCAGTCTTTTGTTTATCGCCTTTCGTGTAGTACGTATAGTATCAATTTAGCGCGCTCGCTAACATCATGGCGCCGCCACGTAAGCATTCAACATTAACATTAAAAGACAAATTGCGGATTATAGAAATGTTAGATAAAGGTGGCAGTTTGGTATAGGCAGGTCAACTGTAGGCGACATAAAGAAAAACAAAGATAAAATCGTGAAGTTTGTTAGCCTAACAGAACGTGGTCTCGGTGTACGAAAAACACTGAAGAAATCGGAAAATTCTGTTTTAGAAGATGCTTTATTTACGTGGTTTTTGCAACAAAGGCGATTGCATGTTCCTGTAAGTGGTGATATGATTTGTGAGAAAGCTCGTATTTTTCATCGCCAGATTACAAACTCCAATATCGGGTTTAATGCAAACCAGGGATGGTTAGACAAATTTAAAAAACGCCACGGAATAAGACGTTTAAAAATGGCCGGTGAAAAACTGTCAAATGATGAAGTCGCTATCGGACCATTCCAACTAGAGTTACAGAAAGTTATTAAAGAAAAAATTTTTACAGCGGAACAGGTTTACAATGCTGACGAATCTTGTTTATACTAGCGATTATTGCCAGATCAAAATGATGAAGATGAGAGTGATATTCATGCCTTGTGCAAATGCGGCTGGAACCCATAAACTTTAATTGCTTGTTGTCGGAAACTCAAAAAACCCGCGGGCATTTAAATCAATACGTCTTCCTGTTTGTTATCGTGCACAAAAAAATGATTGGGTTACGAAAAACTTGTTTCTCGAGTGGTTTAAAACCGAATTTGTTCCCGCGGTCCATTGCTATCTTTCGTCTGTGAATTTGCCTTGTTACAAGCTTATAGGTCTTACGAACCTTGCACGGCCAACTCACACAGTAGGGGAGGTTCAAGTGAATAATAATTAAGGGCGCCAGATCATTTATAATTAACACTTCTGCCTCGATCAAGACAGACGGTCCAAGCTTGTAACGAATTTTTAGGTTCGTAATCCTTGTTACTCTGATGTTCGGGTAACCACAATAAAAGAGAAAAGTATGTTACCATAAAAGAAAGATTAACAGGTATAAAAACTTTAATTTAGTAGCGTAGATTATTAACAAGAGTATATCTAATTCTCAGTGCATAAATGCCAGAAGTATTGGCAACACACAATACAAAAGTTGAATAGAAGTGAATAGTGAAGAAAATTTCGTAGTAAATATTGTTTGTACACAGTATGCGATACACACAAAATAATTAATGAAACTACCTTGATGGTATTAAAACAATTATCGTAATTACGGAAATTAACATTAGCCAAAGTTCCGTGAGTGACTTTTCTGACAGCGATAAAATAATTAAATAAACTTACCCACAATCCAGTACCTACTTGAACGAAGAAAACGGTTTCCCCGGTAAGTGAGCCTGGAATAAATTTGAGTAGCAAATCGTGTCAACACAATGACTCACGAAATCAAGATCTACAAAATTGTTAATTACTGCTAAAAGAAAGTAAACATAACATAACCCGATTGTCGAATGCTGTTGTACACATTCAATGGAAGTTGGTTTCGCAGGTGTTTGCCGCATGAGTAGGATCTCGAAGAAAAGTTCTTGTCTTCGGTTTTTTTTTAGTTTTAAACGTAGGCCTTATAGAGTTATACTCGTCCCATGAAGGTATTTATCAATATTAATCCCTCATTATTCTTTATTGAATAAAAACATGTGGCCAAAGCGTAACGGAACGGCTATCAAATTAAGAAGAAAGTACAAAAGAATTCTAACACAACGGATGTAAATATCTTACCCTGTGACGAATAAATTATATTAAAAACGTAATGAAGTTATAATTTGATTTCTATTACAGAGGATATTATTCGATAATTTTCTTTAAGCGAAACAGGCCAATTTATGCAGTTGTCAGCTTAACGACTTCGTCGTAAAATGACAGTCACAAGAAAAGATCGGCACAGGGCGTCAAAACCGGAATCTAATTTTAATTCAATATACAGGGTATTACGTTATAAAAATTTTGCACGTAACAGCCTCCTCAGGCACTGTTATTGTTCGATAATTGTCCTGGGCATCTATCAGCAGATGAACTTGTCTCTGAAGACAACATTTTTGCAATGTTCCTGCCCCCTAACACCACGGCGTGTATACAACCAATGGATCAGAACGTTATACAAAATGTAAAGTTAAATTACCGCAAATCACTTTTGGTTAACTGTCTTGCATTATGTTCTGATAACCTCATGTACTCATTAAAATCGATAACTTTAAAGGACACAGTTTTTCTTTTGGCTAATTGCTGGGCCAATGTTAAGGCATCGCTAATTAACAAATCATGGAAGAATTTGCACCCTGGATTTCTCACTGATAATGACGAACCAGAAAATGATGTTCCTTTGGCCCAGCTTTTTAATAGGTTGAGGGGACCCAATGATCCTCAAATAAGTGAGACAGAAGCTCAAGAATGGGCTGCTGGTGGTGCCGAAAACGAGTTACAAAGATATGAAGTGTTAACTGATGAGGAGATTGTGCGAGCGGCAATGTGTGAGGACGATAAGCAAGATGAGGACAATAGCGTTGAAGTTCTCGCCTCCAAAAAAGTTGGTAATTCAGAGGCAGTAGGAGCTTTAAACACTGCTTTAGAATGGGCTGAAGATAACGAATTTGATAGCCACGAAGTTATGTTTCTCCGTCGACTTAGAGACCGGGCTTTTGAAATGAAGTGCGAAAACAGAAGAGTATTACACACTTTTTCAAAAAGAATTAACTAATGTTTTATTTTAACTTACTGTTTTTCTTACATGGTTGTAATTTTGAACATGTACATTTTTGTCTTTATGCTTTAATTTAAAAATTGATTAAAGAAACTGAGGTTAAACATGTGTTTTATTACCATTACATATGGCATACTATTCCGGACGCCTCGATAATCCGGAAAGAGTCTTGTTTTTGCCTCTCCGGATTAACGAGACCCTACGTATATTAAAGAAAAAGAAATAAATATAAATAAATATAGGTGTATACAATGGTTTAAAAACAAAAATTATTCAATGCTTTGCGATTTAGATATACCCATGTTTTAAAGGCGTTATCTAATATTATTTTAAAATTCCATAGAAAGGATAAAATATCAGAGGCAAAAAAGTTAAGAAATAAAATTGAAAATTTTTCTTTTATTTTATTTGTTAGTATTTTTTCAAAAATATTTTCATTACATCTCCTCTGAGTTCGTATCTGCAATCATTAACTTTAAATGTAAAATACAGAATTTATTTAAATATATACAATTGTCGTGAGAAATAGAACCCAAATTCGCTTGTAAAACTATTTTGAGAAAATTTGATGTATTAGATCCCAACATTTTAGAAAATGTAAGTGACGATGAATTATATGAATTGTCAAAGTTGCTGAAAGATCTTGCAGCATTGGCGATTTGTAAAAATGTGACTCTATCATCAAGTTTTCCGGATGCTTGTACAGCATTTTATTTATTTTTCACTTTGCCAGCTACTACAGCCACAGCTGAAAGATCTTGTTCAAAACTAAAGTAATAAAGAATCATTTGAGGAGTATTATGTCTGAGGAGAGATTAAGTGGATTAGCCATATTAAGCATTGAAAATGAGACTGCAACAAAATTAGATCTAAATGATTTTATTAATGAATTTACTACAGCAAAACATGAAAAAAAGTTTTAAGTACTGTTCTTTTTAAATTAATTTTTAGTTTTTGTATCAATTCACCTAAATATAAGTTTACAAAAAGATCTGATTATATTCTCGATATCAATTGTAAATAATTACTAATAAAATTTAGTTTGTATACACTTTATTCCGTTTTTTTTTGAGGGCGCCGCAATTAGAATGGCGAGGGAGGGGCGCAGAAGGGTAGCGCCGCCACTGGTGTTACCATTGTGTTACTTTTCAACATATTCAATTTTAATTTGTTTGTTTAACCAGTTTGCAATAATTTATAAAGACATTCTTCAATAGTACTTTAATAATTGTTATTTATCGGATATTTTTAAATAAAATAAAAAACTAAATTAATTAAAAAAGCACCAAATTATGCAAAAACGTATTGTGTAAATAGCTATTCTAGTACCATTCGAAATTTCTAAGTTAATAGATTTTAATTTTGGACACTCTGTATAAGATTTAAAGTGTATTATAATAGGAATGTAAAATATGTTTTATTGTTACATTTCACTGTAAATGTTGCTCACATAGCTTAGATAGTTCTTAAGTCCAAACAATAAAGTAGGTCACATTTTGCTAAAATTCAAATTGTATAATAAATCGTAAGGTTTAGGCATTATAATTTAGATACTTTTTAATTTTTTGCGACACCCTGTATAACATTAAAATAATTAAAAAGATTAACCATAATAAACCCTTATATATCACAAAAATAAAACTTTTTAAAAGTCACGTATTTTGACCACAATATTCCATGCCGTATAGCGTAAATAACTATGTGTACCAAATTTACTAATGAAATACATATGTATATCTTAAAGATTTACAATATTTAAATAAATATTGTGTTTTGACAAATTACTTGAAAGAAATAATAATATTTTGTATTGCGTAAAAATTGCGAATTTACCGTCTGTGAAAACAAACCTTTAAAACACAGTTTTGTATCTTATAAGATGATAATAAAAATACTCTTAGGTTTTTAAATATTTTTTAAAATATATCTAACAATTAGGAAACACAAAATTTTGAAAAATCACGTGTTTTTAATTTTTACACCTTAGAAATTTTAATTAGTTCTATGAACGCCATGCAAACATACTCTACACCGTGTAACTTTTTGTAATTCATTATTAACGCTCTATTCCTAAAATAGAAAAACTACAAAAATTAATGCAACCGCAAAATAAAAACTAAAAAAATTATTGCTATAAATTAATTGTGGACACTATTATAAATTTTTTCTAAAAGAAATGAACTTAAAAAACATCTAAGAGTATTACAAAGTCAAAATTATTTGTAATTTAGAATCCAAAAGTTAACAATAAAGTCTATTTATGTTTTAAACGTTTGTATACATTAATAATTATTTTATTCATTACCTTAGTAAATATTTTTTTTAAATTATTAGAACGAATTGAAGCGTTACTTGGCATCCTTTTCATATTTTATTCAAAAGGTTTGTTTATGAGTAAACTACAAAAATTTATTTAGTTCAATCGTGTTGTATTTAAAAAAAATTATAAAAATCAATAAACAATTTTTTTAATTACAATAACAACTCATTGTAATTATTATTCTAAAATGCTAATTTTTCCGTCGTATGGGTTAAGATAATAGTAACCATTGGGCTCTATGTTTTTTATTATTCTGCTTCTTTTCCAAAGTAAACATGTTTGCAACACTAATGACTCCTTTTAGGGATTGTTTCTTTAGTAATAAACCTGAACAAACCATTTACTTAATAGCCCCTGTCGGCATATAAGCATTTAGCATTTGCTAAAACTACGCGAATATATATGGCTAGTATATCCTGCATAAGTTTTAGATTACAAAAGAAACTTTGAATTTAAATAATTTAACGTTAAACATTTTTTGTTACTTAATTAAAATGTTTTATTTTTAAAACATATTGTTTTACTTAAGATGAACAATAATGTATTTTGCAATTATTTAACCCATTGGTATGATTATTAAATGTAGGCGTACTACTCTCTTTAATTTAGCATTTTTTGTTTATTCAAAAGCTTGATTATTACTACGCTTTCTTAGACGGTCGTATCATTGTTTTGCTAAACTTAGTTTTCTCGTTTTAAAAATTATTTAAATCAATAAACCGTAATTTATATTATATAATCTAAAATTTTTACTTAAAATTTAACTGTAGTCATCAAATAAGTGCGTAGATTGGTTTAGTTGCGAAATAAAAAAAATATAATTTCAGAATTTGCGATTCTGATTTTTTTGGTGATTCTCAAGGCGAAAAAAATATCCTTATTTTGTTTTTGACATTAGCGCATAGTTTTCAAATTATGCATTTTTAAGAAGTAGCTGCGGGTCCCAAAGAGTTAATTATTTGCTACCTGAGCACGGCGTATGATAATTAAATGAATAGTCTAGCGTTAAGACGTGCGCTTCGTAAATACACAAACTTTTCAGTATACTACTTCAGCAAAACAAGGTTGAATAGACAAAAAATATTCAAAAAGTGGTTTACTTATGTTTCAAGCTAGAAAAAAAAATCACATTGTTGATTGACAATCCTCTATTCCATACAAGTATTGATATCAAAAAATTAAACGTTTTGTCTAGTTTTTGTTTTCATAACCGTCCCAGTTTTTATAACTAATACACCAGGACGTAGTTGCTTCAATAAAAAAACCTAAAAAAAACTTTTACTTTGTGAACTAAATTTTGATATGTTTAGCATTTTTTTTTACATTTAGTATGAACATAACCAATATAGATATAGAAAAACTTTATTCAACCAAATCGTCCAAAACTTTTTGATTTCCCAACTGTAGAATTTTTTTATAAATTACATTCGCCGATTTGTTGGTTTTAAAAATTAGAATATAGTCAACATATGTATAGCAACACAAATAGTTAAGCAAAGTGCGTTAACCATCGTTTCGACAATGATAGTTACACAAAGTAATAACCGTCTTTGGAATGTGTAACAATAAAGTGCATGTAAGTATAATAATAGCAATTACGCAATCTAGGTAGTTTAGTCACATGAAAAACATGAACATGAAGTCTGTGTAATGATAGTTTGAGCCGGACTTGAAAGTCAAGTTTTTTTAAAACAAGAGCTTCCTTGGTTTGAAGCTTTTTTAAGCTTTAATAAGCTTTCAGGCTTTTCCTTGCTAGTTCCGCAAAAGTCGTGTATGGCTTTGTCACGTGTTACAACTTACTGCCACAACATTAAACTACATAGCTTCGAACCCTTGTTTATATATGTTGCGGCCAAAGCCCGAAGTTCGGCCAATTCCAGAATTGGTAGGCCATTTCGCACTTTGGTTGATGTGTGTGGCCAATGACCGATGTACTGCAAATGGCCGGGGTATATGGTACTTTGACCGGCCAGTACGCGAACTGGCGGGAAATCCTTGGCCAATATTCAATATGCTGATACAAGACTCTCAGTTCGTCTGCTGCTTTTCGGAGATGATCCTGCCTTTGTGACTTGTTTTTTATTCTGACATCAACACATTGGGCTGAGAGCCTCAAATTCATTCAATTCATGAAAAAAACGTTCTTTTCATCAAGGAATGTTTGGCTGCAAAGCAAAAGTGGAACTGAGCACCTCAAACCTGCCCGAAGAAGTTGTCGATAGCTTAGTCACAGACGAAGATCTTGAGCACGTCGAACAACAAATGGAGGATGCTATAACTGCAGCTACTTCCTCCGCAAACGAACCTGCTGTCGTGGCGCCGGAGCGAACGGAAAGTTGAGACCAGTTGCCTGACAGTAACAATGCGAATATATTCTGTGTAGTGTGTAAAAAAGAGTGTAGTAACAAGTTATGTTAGATTTTTACTGTAATAAACTAATTTTACTTTTTGGCAATTTAGTATAATATAATATGATTATCATTACAGTATACAAATACCCAAAATCTTTTTCTTCCAACTTTGGCCGATCGCCTTATGCCATTTCGCAAACTGGCTGGCCAAATCCCGAAACCTAGAAAAGATTGGACATTGGCCGGACAATGTGCGATAATGGCCACTTCCCGATTTGGCCGGTCAGTACCCACTTTGGCCGATTTCGGGCTTTGACCGTAACATATACATTATAGAAGAGAAGCAACCGTATTGTAACTTGTGTTTCATTTCTAAGTTAGTAGTCCGCTTTTAATCGCCACTGGTGTTCATCTGGTGGGTTCCTAACAAAACTACTTTACTTCTATATTTACTAATTCGGATAGATATCTTTTATATTTTAGTATACAGCGCTGTCAAGTCGTCAAATGTCATTAATTTATCCCTAGCAATAAATAAATAATGCAGACTTAAAACATCTTAACATAATTTTCCATATTATGAATTGAAGTATGTTTTTATTTATGTTTGGATCACGTTCTTATGGTTTGTTTTATATATTGTGTTATCAGCACAGACTTAGTACCAGATAATTTAACAGTAGTTTTGTCGTTTTTAGATTATTTACTAAATTTATTTTTAAAATGAAAAAACATTTATGAAATTATAATTTGGCGTTAATAAATTTATTTGGTGGTATTTAAAAATTCATTTTAATACTAACAATAAACGTGACCGGGAATATATTTACTTCTAGAAATTTGTGTCCTTGTCAAAATGTAACGTATCAAATATTTATTACAATTATTTGTTTCAGAGCAGAGAAATGATAAGCTATTGCACTGACCTAACTTAACAAAACTTTACGTAGTTAACATGAGGAATGTCCATTGTAAGCTGTAAGAGAATTCAGCTTTCTTAGGGTCAGGTTTGACAATCTGCTTTATCGTTACAATTTTGCAGTTGCTAAGTGAATATGTCCTCATACGTCATAATATTTTAATTCCCAATAGATAATTGCAGGTATTGCAAATAGTAGAGGACCGGTGTATTGTTTAATATTTTGTAATCGATGCATTCCTTTATTTAATAAAATAATTACAGCTGCTGAAAAGACAAAAACAATTTATGATTATAAAACATCTTTACGGTTTAAGATTATAAGCTACTTTCGGCTTAGACCGCGTCGTAGTAAAACACCCAGACTTAGGCTTATTCATAGTCTCTTTTTGAGAGCCAAAACAAGAAGTAGAACTTGGCCTTTGCCGTATTGTCGTTCGTGAACCCAAACAAACTGACGTTTTGCAAGACATTGCAGCTTGCATCTTTAGAATGGTAAATGTCACTGAAAGAAAAAGTGTAAATGACGATATTTATACCAATAAATCGAAAAGTCAAAGAAGACTTATCACCTCCTACTAGCACCGCTTATTTACCATACTGTATGGGTTCGACAGACAAAATAAGCAGGGTGCTAAAGAAACATAATATTATAACAGTCTTTTTGACTAAGGATACCCTGAACACCTAGTTTACATCTGCTAAAGACAAACAAGGGGCTCTAAAACATGCCGGAGTTTACAAAATTTCTTGTTCCTGTGGATCTAGTTATATAGGACAAACGGGTCGCTCTATTGAAGTTAGAGTAAAAGAACATATGGCTGACTGCAAACACCGCAGAGTTACTAAATCAGCAGTGGCAG
Organism: Aquatica leii; assembly: GCA_035610365.1. Classification (NCBI taxonomy): domain Eukaryota; kingdom Metazoa; phylum Arthropoda; class Insecta; order Coleoptera; family Lampyridae; genus Aquatica; species Aquatica leii. The sequence continues at coordinate 34,089,829 of CM069439.1, forward strand.
AACACGTGTGGAACCAAGGACACACGCTGAACTTTGACCAAACTAAAGTGTTGGCTAGAACTCCTTTCTACTTTCCCAGACTAATCCGCAAAGCTGTGGAAATAGAAAAACATCCATGTAAATTGAACCGAGAAGACGGTTTAAGACTCAGCAAATCTTGGATACCAGTATTATATCTTCTAAGACAAAGATCGACCTTCTTGGAAAGGGCATAAACACTTACTCCGGGTAATAACGAAGTCAGTCAAGGGGTAACGGAAAGATAGGGTTCGTTAATCACGCTAATCGCTATTGGTATAAATATCGTCATTTACCTTTTTCTTTCAGTGACATTTGCCACTCTCAAGATGCAAGCTGCAGTGTCTTGCGAAACGTCAGTTGGTTTGGGTTCACGAACGACAATACGGCAAAGACCAAGTTCTACTTCTTGTTTCGGCTCTCAAGAAGAGACTATGACCAAGCCTAAGTCTGGGTGTTTTACTACGACGCAGTCTAAGCCAAAAGTCGCTTATAATCTTAAACATAACAACCGCGAAAGCTTAAGATTTTATCTTTACGGTTTGCTAATAAGTTACGATAACAGTAACCTTATTATATTATAACTTTCCAATCTGGATAATTCCAAATTTCCGGAAATTTTTATACTAGTAAAAAGGCACATAAAATATAAATATACAAGCTTATTAGCCCTTTAAATGTATCTTTAGCAATAAATACAGGGCGATGCTTCAAAGATACGAACTTTAGAACCAAATTAATGATTTAAATTGTGGTCGCCGTTTATCGGAATCACGGATAATGTTTTCAATGGGGTAATGTTTTTACTTTACTAAAGTAACAATCTGGACGCATGCTACTACATAGAAAAACGCCGCTTATAGTAATCATAATTTCGGTTTATGTTATCAATTTACACTCCGGTTTGTTTCCATACATAATCAATAATTTAGTTTGTATGCATTATTGAGCTGAATTTATATTTATCTTATTTTTGCAGTGTTATCTATGTATTTAAATAATTTGACTGATTTACAAAACGGTACATTATTTGAATATCTGTAAATACGTTATCATCGAGAATTAACTTGGAAAGCACATGCCTTCTTAGAATAACAAATTAAATTAACTACGTCTTATGTGATAACGTTATTTTGTATTTATGTTTAGTGTCAGCAGATTTCTGAGAAGAATTGTCTAGTTCTTAGAACAGTGAATGAAGCATCATCACGTTGCTTTTGGTTTCTTTTTATTAACGGTGTCAACAAACTGTTTAATGCTAAAGATCTGTTTACCTTTTTAGTCATTTTGTTATTAATATATCTTTTATAATTTTTTACCGGTATGTGTATTCATTAACTAGTTAACTTTAATCTAATTTATATCAAATTTAAATAGAAATTTTGTTAACTTGGTAGTTTATTTTATTGTTTTGATCGCTCGAATACAATATAAAAATATATACAAATTAGAAACTGTACGTTAAATTATAAAATTGTCTTCTATTAGGGGAATGATTATGTTTCTCAGAATACCAGTTGTTTACGTACACCAAATTTCATAACATAAATGTTATCGTGCATAGATAAAATTTTCTTTCAAGGTTATTTTACCTGTAATAAAAAGAACGTATATCTTTTACAAATTTCTAAAACTGCATCTTTATAGATTACTGTAAGACAATATACTGATCTGTAACTTAGAAATCTGTAATATCAATAAAAGCAGCGCCAGATATGTCAATTTGGCGTTTGCATCCAAAACTACTAGCGTTTTGCATCCAAAATTAAAGCATAAATACAAGCAAAAAATGTCAAAACAAAAGTTTCATTTAAACATTTAAAAAAATCAAGAAATAGTCTCTACAAGTGTTGATACGGTGAATAAAAGTGAACTGTTCTAAGAAGTGCCATATTCTTCTCAGCAATTTGCAACAACAAATACAAAGTAATGTCATCGCATAAAGAATTCTACAGATTATACTCTTCCCCCTCCAACCTTATCATCAATAGTATTTATTTTTTTAACATTTTATCTCCATTAGTATCTGTATTAGTACTTTCTTTTTGAAATTGTTGTTGTAATAATGGTCTGATTGCTTTAATATATTTTGTTTTTTTTCTACGATATTCCTATATAATAACAATTTGTTATTGTGTATTGGTATATGGCACTTGTGTGTTACAAATTACATCTAATTTGCTTTCAACTCGATCAATTGTTATCGATAAACTAAACAAAGTTATAGATGTAAGTACGATACATGCATGCAATATGCAACAGTGTACTAGTTGTTTCTGTTGAATTTTTGTTATAGTTATAGCTAAATCGACATCCCCAAAGTAACAATCGAGATCGGTTTTCAAGCAAATCAACACTAGCTTTTGCTTCATATTTTACAATAACTTGTCTATAATGTTCGGCAAAACCAAATAGATGTTTTGATTTAGCTACGCCAAAAATCATTTTAATCAATTGTTTTTAATAATACAATTTTTATCGACAGTATTGGTGTTGTGGTTATTACTGCTACGTTGTATTTTATCGCTTATCATTTTACAAATACTATACAGTAAAATTAGTTTATGTGAGGTTTTTTAAACTGTTTGCTTCTTTTTTTTCTGTTTTTCATCATCATTGTCTTTGTCCTGTTTGTTGCTACGCTCATACGCAATGAACGTTTAGTTTGCATAACTGCAGCGACATCTAGTGCTGGTGCTTTTTCACCAATACTTGCGTCTTTTTTATGATTTTGTTCCCAGACCACAATATTAATAGCCCGGATTATGTAAGACCATAGAAAGCTTATCAGTGTATTTCTTATGCCACAACCTTTCTTGCTTTTTGGATGTTTTTTTTCCTTTAAGTAATAATGTTACTGCTGCTCAAACTTTAACTTTGTTTGCCATCAGCATTATTAGATTTTTCAAAATTACACCTCTATTTATACTCACCTACTTATCAACTTCTTGGTTTGCTTTAATTATTAAAATGCAGTTAAAAATAAGAATTAACTAACTTGACGCGACGTTACTAGTATATGCAATAAATTATTTTACGTAATCATTTGTATTTTAATATGTTGCAATAAGATCAATATGCTACGTAATCGAAAATAAATTAATTTTTTTTAATAATATACTGTAAATTTAAGTGTTTTTGTAAAAAGCTACAATATTTGAAAATGTTAACGCGTAAACTCACCAGGACATAATATTATAATATATTTTAATGAACAACATTTAATTTACTTACGTTGCCTTTAGTTTTAAAAAAAATTATATAAAAAGAAGTAACTAAAAAACAGTTATGATTTTTTTTTCATAAGTTGTTTTATTCTTGTCTAATGTATGCTTTTATTCCATTGAGATTTTCATGGCATGCTTAGTAAAAAGTTTCTGTACTCCACGGCAGAGGGATTTTGTTTTTCCCAAAGGATATTGAGTTTTGTTATATACATATACATCTATTGTTTGTGCACGTTATAAACTGTAGTTTTAATAAAATAAATTTATAAATTGCATAATGTCGACACGCAAAGTCTACTAAATTGTTTTGTAAAGACGTTACGTTCATTAAACGCATACGAACGCTAATACTATTATTAATAAAGTAAAAAACCAAACTAAGTTTTTGTAGTTAGGATTAGTTGCCAATTACCATTCATTTCTAAAGTTTGTGTATTTTTTATGAACGCTTAACTTGTGTTAAGTATTCTACATTGTTTAAAAGCAACCTATGATAACTTAAAACTTCAAAGCAAAAAGCAATAATTCAGAGAGTTTGGCTGATTGCTATGGATGGTAATTTTTATAATCTTCTATAGCATCAGAGATTCAAACTGGCGTCGATATCAAAACCAGATTTTTCTAATTGCTCAAAAAAAAAACTAATTAAGTTTACTAGAGAATTCCCTATTTGTGAATTCTTATTTATTAAACATATCATCTTCGGCGCTAATTGAAAGAGTTGTTAGTAGCGATCGCCTAATATTTGCTTAGCAATGAACATTTCGAAATCAAAATAATGTATCAGAATTTGTAAATGATAAAATTTCTATTATGTTTTTCTTTAGTTTTTTGAATTTTTAATTTTTAAATTTAATAAGCAATTAATTGGTTTTGGTTCTGTTATAATCGAATAAAGGAATACATATCCGTATCTGATAATATAATAAATAAATGGTAACAATGAATTACAATTATTATCTACTTATAGTAGTTTCTTAATAGAACCAAATAAGGTAAACTACATTATGTATTTAATTGTAATTACGTTTATCGATTGCATGTTAAAATTATGTTTATTAATTGACGTAAGCGCACATGAAACATTCGTTAATTTAGATACACAATATAAAATAAGCGATAAGATGCTAATAAATAATCAAAAGTGCTCTTTAATTTAATAAAAGAGTATTGTATAACGTTGCACACAATAAAAATAATTATGTGAAAAACCCGAGTAAAATGTAGATTGTTAAAGCCATAACTGTTACTTTATAATTTTAAGAATTGTTAGTTACTGCAAAAAAGTTTCCAGGAAGTTGAAAGGTTTCTCCCTGGACTCCTTTATAAAGTTCTGACGTCCAGAATGGGTAATTGGTTTGATAACTTAGACAACTTTACATTACCTTTCTTTCTGAAAAATATTTTTGCATACGTAATAAATGAAGTTAACAACATATTTAAATGTTTTAGTTTTAATATGCCTCAAGTATAATTTATGTGAGATTGTCTTAATATAAAACTTTAGAGATATTTAATAATAATGCCTCATTTTTGTAAATTAGATACATGTACTTTTTGACCCTTTTAACAATTTCATCTTGTTCACATGAACAAAACCTCCGAGTTCTTATTCTATGTACAACATTACATTTTAAATATATTTCAATGTTATTGTTGACTTTATATAAGCATAATGTAAAATCTAAAACTTTAACGACGAGAATCGATACTAAAATATTTTTTTCTAGAACAAGATCGTGTCAAATTAGAAACCAACATTTTCAATGTTTTGTAGGCTTTTGCAACAGAAATAATTACGGCACTGAAATAATTTGTGTAACTTTATATGTGTAATAAAGATAACAAAATCTATTTTTGATAGACTGGATTTTCTGTGCATTGGTATGTTCGTCTTTAGGTAAGAACAAAAACAAATGTAATTATTTTTCCAAAATATTAAAAATTATATTTAAGTATAACAACCGTTTCATTCCTTTTTAATGATGCTAAAAATCTAAACTGAATCACATAATTAAACTACATAGTATATAATTTAATATCAAACTAAATTACAAAACAAATAAAGCTGAAATATCTACATAAAAACCGCAAAAACTGATGCACTTCAAACAACAACAATGGCCATATTTTTTTTTTGTTTTAGAAATTTATCCATTAACCACAAGTATTTTTTAATTTAGGCTACAAAGGATTTACAGTAGAATATTGTTTTCTTTTATAGAATGCATTCATATTTACAAGATGCGCTGTGTTGCATGGAAATTGAATATTCTCATTTGACAATTTTGCTATAAATGCTGTTCTGGTGCTGTTATATTTCATACAGTTAAAAAGTAAATGGTTAATGTCTCCAATTGAGGTGTTGTCACACTTACACTTATTAGTGTCTTCGATTCCAATTTTATGAAGGTGCCCTGGGAATCTTTCGTGGTTTAGTCACAAAATACACAAAATAAAAAATCTGGAATAGTATGGACCAGTCATAAGGTCGTTCTCTTTGGGTAACACTGGGTTTAATAATATATAGTTGTTATTATTCTTAGTAGCATAATTTTGCCATATTTCCTCCCATTCACTACGACATCTAGCTTTTAATAATGGGTAAATATCCGTAAACGGTAAATAATTGTCAATTAACGACAGAGATGTTGCTTGTTTAGCTATTACATCTACTACTTCGTTTTCTTCAATACCTGCATGTTCCTTAACCCAAACGTAGACTATTTTATATCCTTTTTGTGTTAACTGTAATTGATATGACAAAATTTCACAAATTAATTGATTATACATTTGCTTGACAGAGAAATTGCATATAGACTCCAAAACCGATTTAGAATCTGATAAAATAATAATTTTGGACAAGTTGTTTTTAGTAGCCCACTGCAAAGCTTTTTGAATTGCATATGCTTCTGCTGTATAAACTGAACAATAAGTATTTAACTTGTATTTAAAAGATAGATTGACACTGTGAACGTAAAAAACTGCTCCTGTTCCGTTTTTATTTTTTGATTCATCAGTGAATATCTTTGTATATTCGTTGTAATCCGCAAAAACCGATCTCAAAATAGCTCTATTAACTTGAATATGATTGGTGTACTCTGGAAATAGGACCGGATTTAACTTTAGACACTACGTAGTTTAATGAGTAGTAAGGCAGTTTCTTTAAATCTTGGGTTGGTGAATATTGTAGTGTGTCATTATATGCATCTACCAATGGAGGATTATTTTTTATTCGCCAATACTTATTACTCATACATTCAAGAAATAAAGAGTGAATAGTACTCAATAAGAATTTGTTTGACACCGTTATCTTAATAATTAGCTTACGTGCAAGGTAACGTCTTCTTAAAGATAAAAGAGGTTCTTGAGCTTCTGCTAGAATAGCATTTGTTGGGAATGATTTCATTGCTCCTATAGATATTCTCAGAGCTTGATATTGTAATCTGTCTATAACTAAAAGATTGGATTTTGAAGTTGAACCGTAAGCAACACATCCGTAATCCATTATTGAGCGAATGTAATGTTTGTAAAATTGTATGCATGTTTTTGGGTCGGCACCCTATTTTGTTTTTAAGACGTATCTCAAAATATTGATACACTTTTCACATTTGGCTTTAATTAATTGGATATGTTTAGTCCATAGCAGTTTACTGTCTAGAACCATTCCTAAGTATGTATATGTATTTTGTAATGGAATACGAATATCGCCAACTTCTATGTAATTTCCAACTTTTAGCCTGTGACAGGTAAATGTTACAATGGCGGTTTTTTCAGGAGCCAGTGAAAACCCATGATTTTGCATCTATGGCTTGATAACACTTATGATGTGTTTTAAATCGTTCATACACTCGTCATACGAATTACGGATGGTGTAAACGCATACATCATCTGCGAATTGAATACAATTAGTGTTATCGTCCCACAGCTTATGTAAGCTAGCAGTGTAGATATCAAATAGCAAGGGACTCAATACTGAACCTTGCGGAATTTCATGACTAACGTACCTTGGACCATACAACAAATAATTGTGATCTCGTATATAAACTTTTCTGTAAGTGTAAAGGTTAACTAAATTAGTAGCTGCATATTCTGATAACCCTAAGTTTATCAACTTTGATTTTAGTGTATTTAAATTAACAGCATCATAAGCTCCTGTTAAATCTAGGAATAAACAAGTTAAATATTTGTTTGCTGACAAAGAGTACTGAATGTCAGACACTAAATGAATGATTGCATTTTGGGTTCCTATACCTCTACGAAAACCGTATTGATTGGATGGAAGCAACAAATTGTATTCACAGTGCCACTCTGAACGGTTCTTATTTATTCTTTCAAATCTCTTTATACGACGAAATCATAGAGGCATCTTTTAATGGTTTTAAGAAAAAAATTACAACGCTATCTTTTAGTTGTGTCGCGTAAGAATTTCTTAGCCACCAATTATTAAAAATGTCTAACAAGATGAGTAATGCTTTAGATGGAATATTAGAAATGATCAAATAAGTGTAACTATCAAGACCAGGAGCAGTTGATTTAGATGATTGTTTAATTACTGACTGAAGCTCATCTATTGTAAGACGTTAATCAAAAAAGTGCTTGTGATTAGGTGTAGTAAGACAATGAGTAGATTAGGAACAAATGGCGGTGCATACTTTGTAACCTGCGTTGGATTTTAGCAGTGAATCTTTTATGTAAGACCCCGTAATTAGATTCATCTGGCTGAATTTGCGGTTTTCTGTTTTTTTTTATTGATTAGTTCGATGTTAGCATCGAAAACATTTTACTCGTTATTTTATTACGTTTGATTTAAGTTTATTTGTATTTCATAGTTATTTCACAATTATTATTGGTATTTCTTTTTTAAATGCATAAAGTTCCGTGGTTTTGATTTTGATTTAGTGTTTTTACCTCTGGTTATCTCATTAGAAAAACAACTCTATATAATTTACGACTTCCTTTTGGAATGTAATTTGATCAATTTTTCTTGGTATCTATACTTTTGTTTATGTTGAGTTCTTTTACGAGCGCGATTGCGAACCACCTGACAATTTAGCGAAGTAAGCGTTTTCGGTGAGAAGTTTTTCTTTCTTTCGAAGGCCTACGTGACAAGACGCACTTGGCCATTATATTTTTCATCTTTGTTAATTTACTTGGTTTAGTGTTGCATCTTTTACAAAGATTTTACGGCGCAAGTTCGTTGAATTAAGTGGGATCGCGAGGTGTTATAAGGAGTAAAATCTTGATTTTGGGGGATGATTGTTTTCGGTGGCAATTAAGAAATACCGGGTACCGTGATGTAGTTGAGTGGTTAAGGTACTTTTACCCTATCGTGATGTAATACCGCGGAAGTTAGATGGAACCGTGAAAATTAAGTGTAGTGGTGGAAAAGTTTGATTTTCCAAATTTCGTAATTTACGGTTTAAATAGTCTTCATGGTTTCCAAAAATAAAACTCACGTTTCAAGTTGGATATGCAATCGTTGGGTTGTGCTACATCCAGTCTTCGCATTTGTGCGGATTCTATTTAAGTGTTAAAAAGAAAATTCTTCCGCCGTCATTGCAATTGTTTGGGGTACCTTTCAACTGGCCACTTAGAACCAACCACCGGTTCATTCCTCAAGTTACGACAAATTCAAGGTATTTATTTTGCACCATATGTATTTAATCGTGAAGATATTATTTACGTGATTGAGTGTTAAAAGCTTTGAATTTCAAATAAAAGTTTTAAGTGTCTCGAATTGATTTAACGTTAATGTAACTAATTATTGTTCGTATTTATCGGAACTGTGTCATAATCCCGAGTTAAAAATTTATTAAACGGGACCGAATTTTCGATACAAGATATATATATTAGTTTTATATTAAATAAGTTTATTTTGTTTTGTTAATGAATAATTTTGAAACGCACACACGGCCATGATAAATTAAGATTGACTAATTTGTGTTTGGTTTTATTAAATTCTGTATTGTGCATTGATTCTAATAATTTCAAATTTTGTTTTTTTATCAAACGTTCATTTACGTACCTTTTGTTGTTTTGTTTTGGTTAATTTTTGTTGATTACTATATTTATTTTGTATCATTATTTTTTTTGTGTGTTCAAATAAATGTTAAATTGTTAAATGTAAAGAGCTTTTAATTCCGTCGGCCTCCGCGTGTGTAACTTTATTAATTTATTACAGATTTTAGTGAGATACACTCTAACAAGGTAAGTCCGTTTAGAGTGTATCCTTCAGGAGCGGACTTGTGGTTGGCAAGGGCCAGAAGTCCATTAAGCTTTACTCCTTCCTGGCGCCCTTTGATTTCGACATTATTACTTTTCGATTTTGTGTTTTCGTCAAGTTGATCCAATTCAATCACAAAACTTTTAAATATAACCCACCCCGTTTCCACTGAGCAGCGGCACCCATCATTTGTGTTACCTCATTTCAGGCAGTGACATCGTTCCATCTTTTGCATGTAACAACTTATCGAATAGATCCATTATCACTGTTTCGTTTATTATAGTTTTTCTGCAAGAATTGGTAGAAGCGTAAATGCGTTTAATGTTGGTCCAAATATCTGTGCTTGGAGTATTTCTATTACGTTTATTTAAAAACGCTTGCCAACAATTTCTGCTTTTTTGAAGTAGAAATCTTTTACTTATAGCTGTTAATTTTTTATATTCAATATAGTTTTCCAAGGAAGATTACTGTTTATACTTTCTTAAGGCTTCTTTTTTGTCATTAATTAATTTTGTACAGACATGATCCCACCATATCGGTTTTCTACAGTTTGAAAGGAACGGCTTGTTCACTTTTAGAGATAGAGAAGCTGCTTTATCTATAACCTGCATTAATTTCTGCAATTTTTAGTTAGTATTGCTACAATCGGTTGGTATGTTTATTAGTTCGGTATTTATTACCGTTTTAAAGCGATCCCAGTTAGCTGCCAAATCATTCCACTTTGTAGATGGGTAGATTAGGCATGGTTCCACGTTTTCGTTAATTTCTATAAGTAGAGCATAATGATCTGAACCTAGTGCATCATTTAAGACTTTCCAAACTATTTTCCCTGATAAAAGAGGAGAAACTATAGTTAGATCTAAAGCTGAGGGCTTATGATATGGAGATGTGATAAGTATAGGGGCACCGTCATTAATTACTATAAATTCACAATCATCTATCGCTTCAACTAATTTTGTTCCTTGTAGGTTATCATGAGTTCCTCCCCATAGAGTATGGTGGCAATTAAAATCACCTCCAATTATTACGTTGTCAGAAAATTGATTGAAAATGATAGTCCAGTCTGCTTTTGTAGCTTGAACATTAGATGGTTTATATATTGAAACAATAGATAGGTGATATTTTTCCAACAATATAGCGCACACTTCGATGCGTGAGTTATAATTATCAATTAAATTGATGTGGGAGAATAGATGTACCTGGGATATGAAGATTGCAACACCTCCGTAACCATCGTTTCTGTCACGTTTTAGCATATTAAAACCTTTTATTTTAAAGTTGAATTGAGGCTTAAGCCAAGTTTCGTACACAATTATTATGTCGACCTTGTTTTTACTTAAAAATAATTATAGCAAAGCTTTGTTTTTATATAAAGATCTAGAATTACACTGTATAATTATCAAATTTTTATCGTTATTCGCCATCGGTTTCACTATTTGTGATATTGTCTAAAATCATAGATATACGTTTTTGGATTTCCTGTTCTTTAAGCATTTCAAAATTATACTCGGGAACTAATGTTTTAAATATATCTACAAACGCGTACGTTACTTCCTCCTACTGGTTCTGCAATCTTGTATTCAATATTATTAATAGATTGATCAGGTAAAGTGGTTGGAGAAATTGGTGCTTTACGTTTTTTAATTTGTACCGATGAACGTGAAATATTTAATTTTTGTATTTTTGGTCTCTGCTTAGAAATAGGTTGCGTAAATGATGTTATTGTTGGTAAAGAAGGAAAGTTTTCGATAGTATTGAGGACTTCAAAACGGTTATTAGTTGTAATTTTGTTGTATGAAGGGTTATTAACTAACAGTTCGGCTTTTTTAAATGAAACATTTTTAGTAGCCATTACTTTTTTAATGCTTAACTGTTTCTGATATATTAGACAATTTTTATCGACGGATAGATGGTCGTGTGCCTTACAATGAACACAAAATGGTGTTTTTTTGCACGGTTGGTTAGCGTCATGATTTTCTGATTCTCCACATACTCTGCACCTTAAAGAACCTTTGCATAAGTTAGAATTATGTCCATATCGTAAACACTTATTACATTGCACAACGGGGTATATATACGGTTCAACAAGACAGTTTACACTATTTATGCGTACGTTACTACCATTTTTATGATACCTTTTCTTTGTGTGAAAAAAGTTGGAATGTATGCGATAAGATTGTGTTTAGTTATTGATTCATGGTTAATTAGTTGATTAGCTATTAAGTACGATTTGAACAAAACTTTCATTCTGTTTATACCAATAGGAATAATATCTATAATTGATTGCTTAAAAATTTCACATTCGTGTAAATAATGTCCAATGGATGTAATCTACCTAAATTTTTATTTAAATGTTCTACGTATACACAGTAGGAACCGGAATCAACTGATCTATGTATATCGATTATTAAAATTTATAAATCGTATATTTGTATCACTCGGTTTGGTATTTGTAAATAAATTTACACTTACATGAGGTTCATCGTTATCGATGATAATGGGCGACCCGGGATCGCCCGGTATATTTGCCATGTGTAGATACACTTATGATTAACAGCTACTATCACACCCCACACAAATTAGTTTATTAATAAAACAGCAGTTTTAATTTCGAATACAACCGTATACTTGGTCTACTTAACTTGAGCTCTGAAGTACGAATGATGGCCATATTAAAAAATCTAACGGTTTTGATAAGCATAAAAATAAAAAGTTTTGTAACTGTATTTGTTAAAAACGCATTCGTGTTCCCATTAATGAGACAAAAAGATTGAACTTCAACTCGCTTAAAAGTAAAAGATTGAGTGAAAAACGTACTTTTAAGTTTCCTGAAAAACAAAGCATTCGTAAAACTCAACAACTCTAAGAATGTCAATTTCACAAATTTAATAGAAGAGTTAAACATAAAAAAGTATAAAATCTTGGCTTAGGATAGTAAAAAGTTGCATGTCAAAAACAGTAAAAAAATTAAAGGCGCAGGAAGCTGACAAAAATGCAAATAAAAGACAAATTAATACTTTAAAACAACTAATTATTCTTATGGACTACGTCTTTTGCAAAATGGCATTATTAGAGAGAAAAATGTAACCCATTTTTTCCTGAATAAGCGTTTACAAACAAATACTTTATAAGCAGTTACAAACCACAAAACTGCCGATTGGTTAAAAGATCACATCAACAACAGGACAAAATATACAACAATTAGATAGCTAAAAATTATAAACATCTTAAAATCTTGAATTGACAACCCAACTGGCCAAGTTGATCATAAGTCCACAAACCACATTAAAGCTTTGCCGATAGCAACTAAATTATTTAAATCTTTACAAAGCGGCTTAATAAATTTAATTTATAAATTTATTTAAAAAACACTTTTACAGTTAAACAATTTTATTTTATAAAAACAGTATTATCAATCAGTTGAAAACTATCCTAAAATTTAAACACCAATTCTTTAATTCTAGTAGAATTCGATTTTTAGCAGCTTTTAAAATAGCATAATATAATTTTTACCGCAAAGAAACTAATTTACATTTTATTAATAATAATCACAGATAATGTTTTAAGAATTGTCAAGCTTACCGTAAACCTTTACATTAAAAACCTTGCGTCCAATATAAGCCTGTTTATATTTTAATGGCGTTTTTCTTTAATAAACATTTAAAACTAAATTATAATAGTTAAACTTCAGCTTTAAAAGCTTGTGACGTTCTAATAACATACTCAAAATAAGAATACAATGTATATAATTGAAAAAATCTTTACTTTAAAGTGTTAAATTTACTACATTGCTTTAATTGTTTATGTGAGTTTTTAAATGGTAGGATTATACGTAATTATCCAATTACCTATAACTTTCTCGCTGAACCACATCCTGCACTTGCAATGTACAATTGTTAAATTGCAATGTTTGGATTTTAAAAATCATTTTTAAAATTTCATATCCACTTGTTACTGTATCTCAACAATTTGTAAAAGCGTAAAGACAAATTTAACTACTTTCCTCAATTATTTATCAAGCACCACAAAAGATAATTAGAAGATACAGTACTCAGTTTATGGATAAACAACAGATAAATAAAAAACTAAATGATTATGAATAAAGAAAGTTCCCAATCCATAAACGACCTGTAAATTACTGACAATTAAAAATCCAAAAACATTTTATCAAAAATCTTTAAATTATTTATTTTTATTTTTATATTTCAATAATTTATAAATTATAATAGTTACGTGTACAGTAAAATTCAATCGGTGACTTTAGATTATAATATTACCACGGACTAATCCCAAAAATGTTTATGTTTTGATTTTTTTTTGGTATTTTCTAAATAAAACGTGCCAGATTTCCAACACAGCTTGCAGAAACGCACCCTCACAGCAACTGTGATCCATCGCTATTTTTACGGTGGCATTAAAATTTTTAAATTTTATTTGTTCATTAATTTTTTGTTAGGTTCTAAAATTTTGTTAGATTCAGTCCCATTTATTCAATTTTATGTAATCGAATACGTCATCTAGTGACCAAATAAAGAACATAATATTTGAATTATTTAAAAGTTTTATTACCGATTTTGTTTGCCGTTTGATTTTTAATCTATAATAAATTGTTTCAAGAAATACGCTGTCGTACTCAAGGTCCAGACAAAAAGGCGTTTATATTGCTGTAATGGAAAATATGTTTAATAGATTGACTGTTACAGTTAATGATAGTAAAAAGTTGAAGATACTTATGCAGAATTTTCTTCCAGATTATCAAAATCAGCTTAGTTTAATAGATGTTCAGTCGGTAGATGAATTACACTGGTCTGCAAAAAAATATTGCAAAATGACGTCCTGAATCCAAATATGTCTTCCGTTTTATTCCATCACCCACCATTTTCGAGGGAGCCCCAAATCTCTAATTTTACCACTTTTCGATAAATTAATTATAATTTATTTATCGAACGATAATAATAATTATAATAACAATAAATATATGGACATGAATTTAAATTAAATGGGAAAAGGAACTATTTTAGCTATAAACAGTAATAAATAAAAAGATATTCATCGTTACTTGGTGCTTGCTTTCCTTTTATACCCTGAGGTACAGCTCTCTTGTTTCAAAAACCAGCAGTACTCCGCCAACATGCTTGCATTCCACTTCCCTGAAAATCTCTTCTCTAGCTTAGCGATGTCTTGATGGAACCGTTCCCCGTGTTCATCCGAGACTGCTCCTAAATTTTCAGGGAAAAAGTCCAGATGCGAGTGAAGAAAGTGAACTTTAAGAGACATGTTACATCCTATGTCCTTGTACGCTAAAAGCAGTTCCTCGACGTGAGCGACATAATCTTCACTTTTGTGGTTACCCAGAAAGTTCTTACAAACGTTTTGAAATGCAAGCCAAGCTCGTTTTTCTTTTCGATTTAGGTGTTCAATAAACGTCGAATCTTAGAAGAGTTGTTTAATCTGGAGACCAACAAAAACGCCTTCTTTGATTTTAGCTTCGCTAAGACGAGGAAATTTAGTATTCAAAAATTGAAATGCGCCACCTGTCTTGTCCACTGCTTTCACAAACTGCTTGATCAATCCAACTTTGATGTGTAAAGGTGGTAAGTAAATATTTTCCTTCGGAACCAAAGGATTGTGGGCGACATTTTTCTGACCAGGAATAAGATTTTCTCGCAGAGGCCAGTCCCGTACGATGTAATGTTTATCTCGGGCTCGGCTATCCCATTAACAAAGGAAGCAGCAATATTTTGTAAATCCTGATTGCAGGCCTGTGAGTAGAGCAACAACTTTTAAGTCAGCCCAAAGTTTCCACTTATAATCATGATAATTAATTTTATCAAGGATTCTGAAGATGTTTTCGTACGTTTCCTTCATATCAACAGAGTATGCAACTGGAACTGATGGGAACTCATTCCCATTTGCCAACAAGACAACTTTTAAGCTTGTTTTTGATGAGTCTATAAACAGTCTCCATTTGTCTGGGTCACATGGCATCTGTAGCTCTGTCATCAATAAATTTGCATTCGGGCAGAATACTAAACCTTTATCTTCTGAGAAAAGACATTTCAGGGTTGCTTGTCTGGTCCTGTAAGAAGATATTTTTACTCCCTTTTCTAAAAGATTCCACTGTTGAAGTCGCGATCCTAAGAGCTAAGATTTAGTCTTGGGTAACTGCAAATCCCTGACAAAATCATTTAATTCCGATTGAGTGAGGAGGTGAGATTGCCGAGAAACTAAATCTGCGGAATACTCTTCATCATCATTAAACGTATCATTCGAAGCCCCAGGTTGTGGCTTAGAGTCTTTTAAATCAATTTCTGGCTCTAGAGTATAAGTGTTTGGGGGCTCTGGGATTGGCAAAGTATCGTTATGAGGAACAGGTCTTAGAGCTGACGGAATATTGGGATACTGAACTGTATGCTTACTTTTGCTCGAAAACCCGACGGTGAAAGTCATACAAAAGTAACAATCTGTAAGATGACAGCGAGGTTCACGCCAAACCATGGGCACAGCAAATAGCATTGATTTACGAGTACCTTTGAACCATTTGGTCAAACTACTGTAACAAGTCGTACAGCAAACTGATGGAGCCCAAGTCTTGTCGTGGTCGCCAACTTGACAATCAAAGTACAATTTATAAGCTGTTTTAACAAGCGGAGAAAGGGGTTTTCGTTGCGCTTTTAAAGTTAATTCTCCGCAGACATAGCAGAAGCTATCGGGATGATTTTTACACTCGCGTGGCATAATTAAACAGTAATTTAACGCCCGACATTATTAACCACAAATCACACTTAGACACTTGAAAAAATCCGGAGTAAAAGTAGTTTTACTGTTTTACACAAATGAACAAAAATGAACACAAAATCCAGCACGTTTAAAACGTCGACAAGTTAACTCTGCAACAGCTATAGATGTACTGATCGAAGCAGTTAAGCAAACAATGTAATATACTATAATGAGAAGAGTAATGCAAGTTCAAGCCTGTCGAAAATTCCTGTTCAAACCTGCATGTGGTATTGAGATCGCCAGCGTCGTGCAGTGAATCAGTGAAACTGTTTATTCATATTTTTTTACTGTTCTTATGCAGTGTGTCTGAAAAGTATGGACTATATTATACAGGTCGATAAATATGCACTTTACACGAAAAAGTTGTAAATAAAAGTTGTTTATCACTTAGTTATCTACCACCTGAGAGATATCAATTTAAATTTTTGCTGTAAACAAAATCGCAACGAATAACACTTACATTTTTTTAAATGGCAAGGCACGTCTTTATTATACTCAATTGATAGAGTCTTTTTTCTCTTTTCAACCATATGAAACTTGAATACCTTTACATCAAAAAATTTTCAAGAAAAACAAGGACATGTCTAACAAATTTATTTTCTGAGCAGTAATAATCAGGTACGTAATATGTAGTATTGAAACAATTGAATGCACTGTCACAATAGCAAATATTAAACTTTTAATATCTTTACATAAAATTGTTATAACAAAAAAATGTATTTAAACTAAACTTACAATAAATGTTCAAAATGTAAACCATTCATAACTTGACAGTGGTAAATTCGATTTTTAAAACCATCGATTGCTTTTGAAATCATATCTCGAGTTATAGCTCTTATCTCAACTCTAATGCGATTTTTCAAATCTTCATCATTATCAGGTCTATTTATATAAATTTTGCTTTTAATATAGCCCCAAAGAAAAAAATCTAGTAGACTTAAATCCGGCGAGCGATCAGACCATTCTATCGTACCTCTTCTGCCTATCCATGTATTTTGAAAAGTATTATTAAGAAAGTGGCGAACATTAATTCCAAAATGTGGAGGTGTCCCGTCTTGTTGAAGCCATATTCTGTTATGAGGTATATCTGGATCTACTTCATGTGGAAATAACTCGGCCAAAGCAGGAACTAACTCAAATCTTAAGAAATCGAGATAAATATTCGCCGTTAAACTACCTTCAAAAAAATATGGCCCCAAAATTTGACTTCCAATCATTCCTACCCAGACGTTGACTTTCTGCTGGTATTGGGTGTGTCCTTCTAGATACCAGTCAGGATTTTGTGAAGACCAGTAACGTGTGTTTTGTTTGTTAATTGTGTCGTTTAAACAAAACGTGGCCTCATCAGTAAAAAGGATATTTTTATGAAAATGTGCATCTCGTTCAAGTTTGTTTGTTATTGTTTCACAAAACTTCAGCCTTCTGTCCAAATCGTCTTCAAATAATTTTTGAACTACACAAGCTTTATAAGGATGAAATTTTTCTTTTTTTAAAACGTCATGTACAGCCGATTTATTCAAATTATGGTCTCTAGCAATTTGCCGAACAGAAATTTGTGGATTTTCCTCAACAGACAAGAACACATTTTCTCGTTCCACATTACTTAATGACAAAGGTCTACCAGTTCTACTCGCATCTTTCACCGAACCTGTCTCTTGAAATTTCCGCCAAATTTTGCTTACCGTGGACTGCGAAATGTTTAATTCTGGATGCAAGTTATTAAATAAATTACATACTTCGTCTTGGGTTCTTCTTCTATCTCCATATCCCAGAATCATTAAAGTTTCAATTCTATGTTTCTCAGATAATTGAGCCGTATTTCAAGCACTAACAAATAGCAAAGTGTGACAGTGTTGTAAAGTGCATTCAATTGTTTCAATACTACATATTACGTACCTGATTAATACTGCTTAGTAAAATAAATTTGTTAGACATGTCCTTGTTTTTCTTGAAAATTTTTTGATGTAAAGGTATTCAAGTTTCATATGGTTCAAAAGAGAAAAAAAGACCTTATCAAATGAGTATAATAAAGACGTGCCTTGCCATTTAAAAAAATGTAAGTGTTATTCGTTGCGATTTTGTTTACAGCAAAAATTTAAATTGATATCTCCCAGGTGGTAGATAACTAAGTGATAAACAACTTTTATTTACAACTTTTTCGTGTAAAGTGCATATTTATCGACCTGTATAATATATTCCATACTTTTCGGACACACTGTATATTTGTATTTTATTGTTGTTTCTATATACATTTTATAGCAAAACTTTTGTCATATACTTTGGTATAAATTTTATTACCTGCTTTGAATTGTTTAACGGCTATAAGTTAAAATTCTAAAAAAAATCGAAAAAATAAAATAAAAATGGGGTCCTTCCAAAATAGGTGGGCGATGGGTAAAAACGGAGCTCATTTTTGGATTCAGGAGGTCATTTTACATAAGAATCGTCAAGAATGGTATCAGGGCTGATTTTCATGGAACCGGACCTCGCATATATTATCCCGATAATTTAGCTCCGCGTTGTCTTGGGAATATAAATGACGTTCAGAATAATCGGAATTTACAGACAAATATTGGTCACAAATTCAAAAAACGCTGTTGTAACTGTGGAGATAATGGACATTTGGCGAAAATGTGTCCTCGTCCTAGAAAACTTCATTGCTTTTCTTCTGGTTTCCTAAGTGCCAGTAGACGAGATTGTCCTAAATGTATAAATAAAAATCCGAGAAACGGGTTCGGGAGACGATAAGTGATCGTTTATCGTCTCGAGATTTTTCTAAAGATTCGGTCCGTTGTATCTTATATTATGTTTTGACTCATGCATAGAGTGATGAGAGACCCTATTTAACTGTAAATATTTTTAGTAGGGATATTTTAGGATTATTAGATTCGGGCGCTAGTTTTAGGAAGAAAAGGTTGGCGTATTTTACAAGAAATAAGTTTAATAAGGTTAGATAAGTAAGATTTAGCTCGCGTTACGGTTGCAAATGAGAATGAATGTCATTGTATTGGAATTCTGAAAGCTGCAGTCGAACTGCGTGATAAAGAGAAAGTTATTGATATATTAGTTGTACCAGACCATTTTTTAATATTAAGGGTCGATTTTTGGGTTCGTATGGGAATTGTTCCAGATCTTCGGTCAAGCGAATGGAAATTTACGGTTTTTCTTGAAGATAAGGTTGAGTTAGGAGCATTAGAAGTTTTGAAGTCTCGGGATACTTTAACTTGAAAACAACGATAGCAATTAAATCTTTTAATGAATTATTATTTTTCAAAAATGGATGATCGAATGGGTGCACCAACATGGTGGAACATAATGTTGAATTTGTTGGTGTCGTTCAGCCGATAAAGCAGCGCTATTATCCGGTATCTCCTGCTAGGGTAAAGCATATTGATAGTGAATTAGGGTATATGCTGAATAAAAGCGTTATCGAACCATCTTCTAGTGGTTGGAACAGTCCTATTATCATGGTAAGAAAAAGAGACGGTTTTTGGAGGATGTGTTTTGATTTCCGTAAATTGAATTCTGACAATAAACGGGATGCTTATCTTTTGCCCTATATTTCCATTATATTAGACAAGTTGCGAGATGCTAAGTTGTAACCATCGTTTAAAATCGATTGGTTGTCTGAGTAATGTTTGGTAACGGACACAGTATTTGGATTGACGATTTTCATTTAATGTATTTTGAATTTGTGTTAATGTGATTTTAGATTGAGTTTAATAAGTTATTTTACGATTTTAAATTCAAAGTTATAATTTAAATTGCTGATTTAGTTTTGTATGTTGTTACGCCGTGAATCATCTGCTTTCGCGATTTTGCTTATTGAATGTTTCACTTGGATTGTTGAAAAATTCCAGTGGTAATTTATGTTTTCCTTCTGAGATATAATCGTAATTAAATATATTTTCGCCGTTTGTTTATTTTAAGTTGGTTAAAAGTTCTTTGTTCGAGTACATTCGTACTTGAATTTCTTTATGTCAATCGTTTAGATTACGTGGAAAAATTAAGTCGTTATCTTAATTTATTAGGCAGTTTAAATTCTTGTAATATAATATTTTGTCAAATTGACATTTTCACGTACAAGCGAAACGCTGTGTCCTAATAATATGACTATGACGTAATATGTACTGTTTGCCTCTTTATTGCACTTCTTCGCGAGAGTATTTTGGTGTTTGAGGTTTCGAACGCAGCCTTTGTGGAAAGGGCAGTCGACAAAAGTTGATATATAGATGTGTTTTTGGAAAATGAGAGGGGAGTTCGAAGTTGATTGGCAGACGTCAGAATGTAGTTAACGCAGGTGATAATTCACCTTTTATAGTAGTTACCGCGGAAGTAAGTGAAAATGGTACAGTGATGCTTAAGTGGAAAATAAAACTTTCCTTTTTCGTAATTACGGTTCATGGAGATCACTGTTTTCCTAATTAATATCGCATGTTTCGTTAAGTGAATTTTGTGCGTGAGTTTGTTTCGCAATCTCATCTTTCGCCTTAGGGGCGGATCAATAATAATTCTTCCGTTGGTAAATTTATTCATCTGGATTTGGTACCCTATCGAGGTCCCGGACGTTCTGCTGGCCTACGCTAACCAAAAGCCCGTCTTCGAGTAAATCAAGGTATTTATTTTGCACCATCTATTCATATGTGAAATTTACGTTTACGCGATTAAGTGTTAAAAGCTTTGAATTTTCAATTAAAAATTACAAGTGTTTCGAAGTTAACTTTAATGTAACTAATTAATGACCGTATTTTACGGTACTGTTTCATCCCAAGTTTAAAATTTATTAAACGGGACCGAATTATCGATTCAAATTATATGTATATAAATTAGTTTATAAGTTTATTTCATTTTGTTTTTGTATTATATCGACACACACGGCCGTGATCATAGATGTTTTTAGGTTGATTAATTTGTGCTGTTTATTTCTTTAAAATTCTGTATTGTGTATTTTATTATTTTGTTTGTGTATTTTATTCCATTAACTGTAAATTTGTTTTGATCTAACGTGCATTCAAGTAATTTTTCTATTATTTTGCTACTGTTTTGTGTGATTAATTTTGTCAATTTCAATTCAATTATTTTATTATTTTATTCATTTTGTTTTATTTTGTTCAAATAAATTTTAAATTATTAAATTGTAAAGAGCTTTTAATTCCGTCGGCCTCCGCGTGTGTAACTTTATTAGTTTATTTTAGATTTTAGCAAATGCACCCTCTAAGGTAAGTCCGTTGGGGGTGCATACTACAGAAGCGGACTTATGGTTGGCAAGGGTCATTAGTCCATTAAGCTTTACCCCTTCCTGGCGCCCTTTGATTTCGACATTATTATTTATCGATTTTGTGTATTCGTCAAGTAAATCCATTTCGATCACGAAACTTTTAAATAAAACCCACCCCTTCTCCATTGAGCTAGTGGCACAACCCCCGTTTATGTTACTACATTGCAGGCAGTGACTTTGTGTTAATTTTGGCATGTAACAAAGTATCTGTCTAGTCTCGATATCAATTCGGCTTATTAGCAAATTCCTCTTAAAAAAAGATCTAAACCGCTTACTACATTTACTTTTCCTGGTAGAGAGTTGTACCAGTTTAAAAGGATCTTATTTAGTTTCAATACAGCAGCTGCTACATGGCAGCGCCTGATCGATCGAGTGTTAGGAGTTGGTTTAGAACCTTTTTGTTTTAAGTACCTTGATATCATTATAGTTACGCAAACATTTGAACAGCATATAGACGTCTTGGGAAAGGTATTTGAAAGGCTTCATAAGGCTGGTCTTACTCTTGGTAAGGAAAAGTGTGAATTTTGTAGGAGTGAACTAGAAGATCAAAGAAAGACTTATATCGGCTTTAGTTTTGACGTGTCCTAATTTTGATTTGCCTTTTGTTATCCAAACTGATGCTAGTGGATATGGTCTTGGTGCTGTTTTAACGCAGAATTTTCCGGATGAGAGGGAGAAAGTCATTTGTTATTTGTCACGCTCTCTCACTAGGCAAGAACGTAAATTTACTTGCACTGAGCGCGAATGCTTGGCAGTACTGTGGTCAATAAAAAAACTACGTCCTTATATCAAAGGCACTTACTTTACAGTTGTTACTGACCATTGGTCCCTAATTTAATTGAATGGTTTAAAGGACCCCACAGGACGTTTGGCTAGGTGGAGTTTGAAACTGCAACAATATTCATTTCATCTAATACACAGAAAAGGTAAAGAACGTATTGTACCTGATATGCTTTCACGTTCAGTTCCTGTTGTTGATTCTGTAGATGTTTTGAATGTTGTGGATAAATGGTATTGTGTCTAAGAATCCTCTTCAGTATTCATCTTGATGAATAGTAGACTCAAAATTGTATAAGTTCATTAAGTCAAAGACTATTGCTAGCCTTGATTTCCCAGAAAAATGGAAGATAGTTTTTCCAAAAGAAAATCAAAAAAAAATGCTGGAGCGTAGTCATGATCCACGTTCAAGGCATTCCGGTGTTCATAAAACGTTTAAGCGAGTTTCACAAAATTACTACTGGTGTAAAATGAAATCCGATATTTGCGAATATGTTAAGAAGCGTAAGATATGCGCCCGAAATAAATCAGAACAGCTAAAACCTGCTGGTCTTATGTTATCGCGTAAAGTAGTAAATAGACCATTTGATGTTATTTCTTGTGATTTTATAGGTTCTCTTCCGAGATCGAATAACGGCTATAAATTTATTTTGGTTTTAACTGATATGTTTAGTAAATTTCCTTTAGTGATCCCTCTTCGAAATTCCTCACCAAAATTATTTTGTAAAGCAGTTAAAGAGCATTTGTTGTTAATGTTCGGACCACCTTCCGTCTTACTTTCGGATAATGGTGTGCAGTTTAAAAGTGTTGAGTTTAAGCAGCTCTTAAGGTCTTATAGAATTTGCAAGTCTTTACGGCTAATTATCACGATCAAACAAACCCAACTGACAGAGCAAACAAAACGCTAGGGACTATGATTAGATGTTATGTGTCAGATAACCATTGTACTTGGAATAGAAATCTTTCTAAAATAGCTTGCGCTATGAGAACTCAGGTCCATTACAGTACAGGTTATTCTTCGTATTTTAGTGTATTCGGTAAGGAGATGCCATAAAATTTAACTAACGAGTCTCAGCCGCCTGAAGAATTTGACGTTGATCAAAACGCTTTGGCCCGTGATAGGGAAAATCGTTCAAGTTTATCAAGAAATTAGAGAACGTCTTCAGAAGGCTTCTGAAAAAAATAAGCATTATTATGATTTTTGACGTCTAGATGTTAGATACGCACTTGGTGATCGAGTATATCGTAAAAATTTTCCGCAGTCGGACGCAGTTAATTTCTTCGCAGCAAAACTTGCTCCCAAATTTATTGGTCCATTTACTATAGCAGCAAAACTTTCTTTTTGAACTTTGAACTAAAAGACTCTAAAGGTACCATGCGTGGAATGTGGCACGTTAAGGATCTCAAACCTTGTTTGGAATACGATAGGAACAGTTTCTATTGAAATTTTCTATGAAAATTTTAAGGTATCTCGGGTAGAATTTGTAACGTTCTAAAATTTTGATAGAGACGGTCCTGTTTATTTAATTTTATGTAATCGAATACAACGTCATCTAGTGACCAAATAGAACATATTTGAATTATTTTAAAAGTGTAATTACCGATTTTGTTTGCCGTTTGATTTTTAATCTAAGCTTTTTTTGTTATTGTGATGCTATGAAGTTTATATATATAAACTAGTTGTGTTGATAATTGGAGTTTTTTTTATATATGGTTACTTGATGTTTTAAATGTGAAATGGTTTCTATGACAAACAATTTATTCTCCATTAATGTTTTGTTTTAAATATTATGATATTCAACTTGTTAAAATCACTTTCTGATCAATCGCCATTTTGGGACATCGTAGTTTTGGTTTACTCGCACTTTTATTAGTGGATATACCCATTTTGGTATAATTATAAGCAAATTAAGAGGTTTGGTAATTAATTTTGAACTCCTTTGCTTGTCGTTATCAAGTAGATCATAATTCAAGAAGTCGATGTGGTTGCAGCAATTATTGTTCAGCGCTTTACATCGCTAATTGAATTTTTATGTTTCCCAAAACCCTTTTTATTACAAAAGGTACTTATGGCTTTATTTTCTTTAGTTTAATTGAATTAAATAAGGTTTTGAAATCGAACAGCACAGCGTTATTTGCACGTGCATTCGTTTAGTTTTGTCTCTTTCTTAGTTTTATTTTGCTTTTAGAGTTGCCTGGTTAGATCCTACTACGTTTTTTTGTTTTATTCTAGAAGAATATATATACATAGTGTTTCAACTGTGCTAGTTTTATTACTTGTATTTTGCAACTTTTGACTTACGGTTAGCTCTTGGTAAGTTGGAGCTCAATCTTGAACTTTCTAGGTATGGTATACAATTTACCTGGCGCCCATTTATTTATTTATTGTTTTATATAATTTGACAACTCACCCACCCCATTTTCCGATTGAGTGCGGGTCATACCTAATTCGGTCAATTGTACAGTGATAATCTATCACATTTTCTTTAACTCCTAAGTAAGGTGTTACATTTTCCCAAATTCTAAGTTTACCATCATAACTAAATATATATTATATTAAAAATCGTCTGTAAAGATGACTTCTTTCCAAAAATTAAATGTTTTGTGTATATAAGTTCTTTTCATTCTGTTTTTTTTTGTTTACGAATAGTTTATTTCGCGCAATCTTGCAATTATGATGATTTGTGTTTTCTCAAAATGCTCCGCATGGTTTTTAGGTTTACCTTTTTGGTTAGATGTTTTTCGATATTTGAAGCTATTTTTGATGCACTAATTCTTGAATCTTTGTTAACTTTTTGAATAATCCAGTTTTCGTCACGATCACAACTTTTTTTAAAACTAACTTCTGCTTTATTTACAATACGATTTTTACGTTTATAACGTTTAATAATGTATTGCACTATAGAAGAACGATTTATCATTTTTGCAATATCTCTATAAGATTCTCGATTTTTAAAATTATGGAATAAATAATGGAATAAAAGCCATTGCATTAACCTCAAAACGAACATGTGACAAAGACATTTGAGAAATTCCTATTCTCATCGGAACCGAGCGAGATCAAAAATATAAAAAAAATGTGCTTCGTGAAAGTAGTTTATATATCAATATTTTTTACACAATGTCAATATTACAACATAATTCCCGTAAGAACAATTCCGGACATGGTGTATATAAACATACATTTTTTTTTAATTAATTTCAGGTTATGATTATACACGACTTTCGGCTTAGACCGCGTCCTATTAAACACCCAGACTTAGGCTTGGTCCTAGTCTCTTCTTGAAACCCAAAAAAGAAGTAGAACTTGGTGTTGGATGTTTTATGTTACGCCACTGTAAGGTAAAAACAAACCGAAAGGTATTATGGGTACAAGTACGGGGTAGAAAACACATGTATTACGTTCTATGTTACAATTAAAGGTATTTTACAATTACGACTTGTTCTTACGAAGTCCCAGGCTCCACGAACCCAATAGACCTGGCGACGAGGATTTACGGTATTTAAACGTATGTGGTACTACAATTACAAGAAATTACAACATATAACAATTATCAAACAAAAACAAGATGGCTTCTGGTGAAGAAGGTTCCGTTACTAGCATCGGTATAATGGGTGCACCGGAAAATACAAATGTTACAATACAAACAAGCTTCACAGTAGAGTTCTTTAATTCAACACATACATGGTGGAGCAGATGGGTCAAAAGATTAGAAGTAGCTTTTACAGTTTTCAGGGTGGCTGAAAACATGAAATTATCTTACTTGCTGCATTACATGGGAGCAGAATCCTACGATATCCTTTGTGATAAATTAGCTCCTGAGCAACCGGAAAGGAAGACATACAATGAAGTCGTTCAGATGATGGATACATTCTACAATCCTGCACCCCTGGAAATTGCAGAGGTATTTCGATTCCAAAGCAGAAAACAGCAAGATGGTGAAACGATACAAGATTTTCTCCATGCACTACAAAAACTGTCTATAAATTGTAACTTTTTTTAAAGACGGCGGTTCGAAACCAATTCGTGTATGGACTGCATTCAAAGAGATCACAAAGCAGGTTATTAGAAACGCCTAAATTAACATTGGATCGAGCAGTGGAAATAGCATCATCCATGGAACTTTCCGAGAGGGATGCAAATCAATTAAACACGAATAAGTCATTACAAATTACACAAATAAATACAAGTAAGAAACACACTAATAATACTAATCCTAGATTTAGTAAAAATGTAAATAAAACTAAGGAATTGTATTGTTATCGTTGTGGCAATAAAAATCACCTTGCCAATAAGTGCACTCAAAGTAAAGCTGTATGCACTTATTGCAAGATAAAAGGGCATGTACAAAAAGTTTGCTCGAAATACAAAGATAACATTAAAGTAAATTCACTAAACATTGAAGATGCTGATAATGCAAATGCATCTGATTTATTGTGTCTTACTGCTTCTACTATTAGTAACAATGCAAGTTGCCGAAAAAAAATTATTGCTACAATGAATGTCAATAACATTAATATAGATTTTAAAGTTGACAGTGGGGCAGCTGTATCTGTAATGGGAGTACAGCAATACAACGAATGGTTTTCAAATATAAATTTGCATGAGTCAAAAATAACACTTACCAGTTATTGTAATACGGAGGTGAATGTTCTGGGGTACATACAAAGTAAAAGTACAATACAAAAATCAAAGGGCAAATTTAAATTTATACATTGTGCAAAGCCATAAACAGCCATTATTGGGGAGAGAGTAGTTACGTCAAATTAAATTAGATTGGGGTGAAATTTCTCAAATTACAGATTCAAATTCGAAGGACGTTTCACAGTTGTTACAAAAATACAAAAAAATAACCGAAGAGGGGGTAGGTGAAATTAAAAACATTCAGGCTAGATTAACAATAACACCTGACGCAACCCCGGTTTTAAAAAAAGCTCGAACTGTACCTTTTTCTTTGTTACCTAGGGTGGAACAAGAACTTACAAATTTAGTTGAGCAGGGCATTTTACAAAAAGTTGATTATTCGGATTAGGCTACACCAATTGTCCCTGTAGTGAAATCCGATGGTAGCATTAGGATTTGTGGAGATTTCAAAACTACTCTTAATCCTTATTTGCATGTGGATAATCATCCATTACCCACAATTGATGTACTTTTTTCAAATATGGCAGGTGGCGAGAAATTTTCAAAGATTGACATTAGTAAATCGTACTTACATCTCTTAGTTCATCCGGATGATAGACATTTACTGACATTGAACACACACAAGGGTTTGTTCGCGTGTACACGTTTAATGTACGGTGTTGCTTCAGCGCCAGCAATTTTTCAAAGAGAGATGGAAAAAATTTTACAAGGTATACCCGGTATCACTATTTTTATAGATGATATACGTATTACAGCCCCTGATCATAAAACTCATTTAGAACGTTTAGAGTCGGTTTTGCAAAGACTTGATAGTTACAATCTAAAAATAAATCTAAAGAAAAGTTCTTTCATGCAAGATAGTATACAATACTGTGGATACATCGTAAACAAAAACGGTATTCGGAAAATAAATGATAAAATTGATGCAATCGAGAATATGAAACAACCTACAAATAAATCTGAAGTTAGAGCGCTGTTAGGGCTAGTTAATTACTATGGACGTTTTTTTAAAAACCTCAGTCAAATACTTCAACCAATAAATAACATACTAAGGAAAGATGTTGAATTCTCGTGGAATAAACAATGTGCAAACGCGTTTGAAATAGTAAAATCTCAATTACAAAAAGATGATGTATTATATCATTACGACCCGAAATTACCGTTAATTGTAGCCACAGACGCGTCGCCTACGGCGGTTGGGGCCGTTCTTTCGCATGTTCTGCCGGACGGATCGGAGCGCCCAATACAGTTCGCTTCACGAACACTTACAAAAACGCAACAAAAATACGCGCAAATTGATAAAGAAGCTTATAGCATCGTTTTTGCGGTAAAAAAATTCTATCAATACTTATTCGGTAGATGTTTCACTTTGGTTACGGATCATCAGCCGTTGATACAAATATTTTCGCCTAGACGAGACATACCTATTTTGAGTGCATCTAGAATGCAACATTACGCTTTATTCCTCCAAGCTTTCACGTACGACATAAAATACAGAAATACAAAAGCTCACGGAAATGCGGATGCGGTTTCCCGGCTACCTACAAAATCTGAGGATACTTTCGTCTTTGAAGCGTGTGATATTTTCGAATTACAACAAATCGAGACGTTACCCGTTACTGCAGCAGATATCGCGGAAGAAACGCGGAAAGATAAAAACTTAAACAAATTACGTCAGGCTTTGGAAACCGGACAAATTATTGAACCAAATTGTAGATTCGGAATAAACCAAAATGAATTTACCTTACAACATGATTGTATTTTTCGAGGCATAAGAGTGGTAATTCCACGTTCGTTACAACACAAAATTCTAAATGAATTACATAATTCTCATTTTGGGATAGTAAAGATGAAGTGTTTAGCCTAAAGCTATTGCTGGTGGCCAAATATAGACCATGATATTCAAAACATAGCAAAAAACTGTTTTGCATGTAACAAGATTTCAAATATGCCAGCAAAAGCGCCAATTCATAGTTGGGAAACTCCTAAAAAACCGTTTGATCGAGTTCATCTAGATTATGCTGGACCATTTAACGGCATGTACTACCTAATTTTAATAGATGCGTATTCTAAATGGCCGAAAATACATTTAATGAAAAATATCACTACAAATGCTACAATTAGGCTGTTACGCAAAATTTTTGTTCAATTCGGTATTCCGATTACTTTAGTTACAGATAATGGAACACCATTTTTATCCTATGAATTTCAAAATTTTTTGAAACAAAATGCAATAACGCATAAGCGAACCGCACCATTTCGCCCAGCAACAAATGGGCAAGCGGAACGTTTTGTTCAAACCTTAAAACAATCCTTAAGAGCAATGAATTACGAAAATCATACTCGCGACTACGAATTGGCAAAAATGTTATTACAATACAGGAAAATGCCACAAAGGATTACTTTGAAATCTCCATCATTACTAATGTTTGGGAAGGAGATAAGGTCTAGAATTGATGCAATAAAAGTTAATGATCGTAACGAGAAAATACCGTTACAAAGTACTAGAACATTAGAAATAGGTACACGAGTAGCTGCTAGAAATTACTTTTCAAATGATAAGTGGGTTTTCGGAAAAATTGAAAATAAAACCGGAACATTAACTTATGAGGTGCGTTTAGATGATGGCCGTTTATGGAAACGCCATATTGACCAATTAAGAGAAATAGGAATGAACACTCCTACTGAACATTCATTTCCGGATCAAAATACTGTAAACGATGATTATTATAACATAACAAACGAAGTGCAACAAGAAATAGCACCTGAAATTGTAAATGAACCAATAGAAGGTCATAGTGATGAAAGTTATACAAACATAAGTTTACCTGTTACCATACCCTTACGTAGATCAAAACGAAATATTAAAAAACCAGTTAGGTTAGATCTGTAATTTAGTTTGTATTTTAATTTTGTGTTTCTTGTTTCATTTATCCTTTTCCTCTTAAGTAAGGAGGGTGTTGGATGTTTTATGTTACGCCACTGTAAGGTAAAAACAAACCGAAAGGTATTATGGGTACAAGTACGGGGTAGAAAACACATGTATTACGTTCTATGTTACAATTAAAGGTATTTTACAATTACGGCTTGTTCTTACGAAGTCCCAGGCTCCACGAACCCAACACTTGGCTTTTGCCGTATTGTCGTCCGTGAACCCAAACAAACTGACGTTTCGCAAGACATTGCAGCTTGCATCTTCAGAGTGGTAAGCTGGATTGTCTGCGAAACGTCAGTTTGTTTGGGTTCACGAACGACAATACGGCAAAGGCCAAGTTCTACTTCTTGTTTTGGCTCACAAGAAGAGATTAGGACCAAGCTTAAGTCTGGGTGTTCAATATGACGCGGTCTAAGTCGAAAGTCGCTTATAATCATAAACATAACAACCGTAAAAGCTTAAGATTTTATATTAATTTTAGGTTACAATTATTCTAAATATTTTATCTTTTTTTATTTTTAATTTATCTTCACTTAGACGACAACTTTACTTAAAAACTACTCCCAATTGTTGTTTTAGTTTGTCACAGTAGGTTTTTACTGCTAGTTGTTTTAAAAAATTTAATTAAGCTTTGATTGGAACTAACATCAATTCTTATTATTTTAATATATTACAACATCATCAACTACATATATTTTTCCAAAAGTTATTTGTTAGCTTTGAAAATCAAAAATTTAGACTAAATTATTTATTATTATATAATTATTATTATTATTATTCTTTGCATAAAATGCTTTTGTGCAGCAACTTGATAAGCTCTTAATTTTTAATTCTTCTCTAATCTCGCATGTTGATATAAACTCGGGATACTTTTGCATTTTAAATATTTATTAAAATAGTTATTATTATTTTGTAAAAAATATTTTAAAAAATTGATTTTTAAATAAATTAATTGACTTTGTTTAAATCTACTACAATATATTCAGTAGTCATAGAATCAATCTTTATCTGTAAATTTCGTTATTACGTTAGAAAGTAAAACTTTTGGAAATACGTTACAACAAATATTTTATACTTCGACTTGTTTCAACTTTTCTTCTGTTTGACATAAATTGGCAACTGTATAAATATTTATGCAAAACAATTTTTTACACTATTTCAAAAATACTTCTTTGTTGATTTTAAAGAATTCTTTTGTTTATATAATTGAAAACTTTTAAGTTGTTTTAAGGATAAACAAACAGTTCCACAATTTTGCTTTGTTTGCTTTCTTAAATAAATACTTTTATTAAGTAAGATAATTAGCAGAGGTATTTTGTTAAAAATTGTACAAAGTATGCTATATAAGCAATATATTTATGAACGCGATAAAAATTTACAACAGCAGCACAATATGTAGCATACACGACGTTGATTGTTATCCGAAGTGCAAAATAAAAGCTTATATACTCACCGATGATTTAAGTAGATTATTTTGGGTGATATGTTCGTGTTTTCTCAGTCGTCACTATTGTTGTATAAACCCGTGTCCACGTTTATACGAAAATACCTTCAATACTGTACTTTTCAAATTGGTTAAATTAGTTTAAGATGTTAACTTTTCCAATTTCGTTTAATTTAAATTTTTGGCAATAACAGAATACGATTGAGTCTAAATTGATTTATTGGATTTTGCCCGTTATCTAACTTAGTAAATTAAAAATGTATTTTCAGATAAAATGTAAAAATATTTAGTTGAAATCTTTATTAGCACTTGTCAAAAAAAGATGAACATTTTTCATAACGTTTTATTGAGCGACAGTTTCGTTATTTTACTATCTTTTAGTAAATAACGTAAGAAAATTTCAAAAACGGTGACTAAATTAAAACAAGCCAATTATAAAAACTTGCACACAATATTAAAAATATTTAATTGTTTAACGTGTTATATTTAAAAAAAATGTTATCTTATAAGATCGGCAACGTGGGAATAACTAGTAAAAAGTCGCTTCATTCACGAATACGTTTTTTTCACAATTATTCTATAAAAAGCTCTATCGAGAACCAAACTGTAGCTTAACAATGTAGTCGAGAGTTATAAACGTCAACCAAATCTTCCAAAAACTATTTGAAGAGGAAAAAACAACATCATCAAATCTTTACTTGGCGAGAACAAGATTTTGAAGCATATAGGTAACCATGTTTTATGAAAAATGTTTAACTTCTTTATATTTTAATTTTTAAGTAAGATTTGGCACAAACGTTAAAAGCCAATATGAGTTCTACATACAGGGTGTCCCACGAGGTACCGTACATACTGAAATGGTATGTTCCTTAGGTCAATTTAAGTAGAAAACGTCCTATAAACATAGGTCCAATTCGCCATAGTTACACAGATACAAGCGTTCAAAGTTTATAAATGCTCACACATTTTTTGAAAATTATTATTATTGAAAACAGAAAATCGAACTACAAAACAAACATAAAAAAAACAAACAAAAAAAATCACATCAAATGCTCAAAATGACCTCCTTCGGCATTAATACAACGACGGCTGCGATCTAAAATGGACCGAGTAGCCGCTCGAAGCACCTGCTGGTTGTTCCGTGTTTGTTGACACACATCCAGGATACGCTGTATTAGTTCAGCTCTGGTATTAACTTTTACCTCGTATACTAAACTTTTCACATGACCCCACAGATAGAAGTCCAAAGGTGTGAGATCGGGCGATCTCGGTGGCCAAGCATGCGGGCCTCCACGCCCAATCCACCTATTGGGGTAAGCAACATTTAGATATTCGGTCACATGCCAACTAAAATGTGGAGGAGCTGCATCATGTTGCAGAAACATTTGTTGTCTTGTTAGTAAGGGTACTTCTTCCAAAAGCGGTAGCAATTCATTCCGCAAAAAGTTAGCATATGCTTTTCCTGTCAGACGTTCCTCAAAGAAAAAAGGTCCAAGTTGATCGTCAATCATGCCACACCATATGTTAACAGAAAATCTGCGCTGAAAGTTAGTTTCTGTTGTGCCATGTGGATTTTGATATGACCACAAACAAGAATTACGTGTATTGTTCACTCCATCTCTAGTAAATTGCGCCTCGTCGCTAAATAAAATGAATGGAACTAATTGTGGATTTACCTGTAGCCAGTGGCAGAAATTCAACTGGGCAGCAAAATCTCCAGGTTCCAGATGCTGAACCTGTTGTATGTGATAGGGATACAAAAGCCCATCATGTAATGTTCGCCATACTGACATACGGGGGAGTCCCGTTCGAGAAGAAATTCTTCTAGTACTCAACCCTGGACTCCGATCAACCATCTGTAGAATGTTTTCCTGCTCATTCACATTTAACTGCACAGGACGGTCAGATCTTGTTGAAACTGATGGAAATGAACCATGAGTCCGAACATGTTGAAACACAAAAGAAAAGATTTGGTGATCTAGCACCCTCCTGTTGAGAAATCTTCGTTGATATTCCCTAATGGCAGATCTCACATTTCCATCACAAAATCAATAAATGTAAATGATATCAGCATACTCTTCGTTAGAAAAATGAGAAGGCATTTTGCATTTAAATTACACTTCATTTAATAAAATCGACTGTGACATTAGTAGAAAAGAAAGCAATAAATGACATATTGTTCGGCTTTTGTTTTCCAGTTGACTAAGAATAATTAATTTTCAAAAAATGTGTGATCAGTTATAAACTTTGAACGCTTGTATCTGTGTAACTATGGCGAATTGGACCTATGTTTTAGGACGTTTTCTACTTAAGTTGATCTAAGGAACATACCATTTGAGTATGTACAGTACCTCGTGAGACACCCTGTATGTATATGCACTAATAAAAAATGTTGGTATAGAAACGAAACACTTTTGTCATTACAGAACATGTATCATAGAAATATTTATTTAAATGGATTTAGAACTTTCTCTAAGTCAAGAAAAATTAAATCATCTAAATTATGTTTGAGTTGTACTTTACGTCTACCAGACTAAGGCTAACATCAAAATCTAAATCCCAAACGGCCTATCTACAGATCGTATCGGATATATTTTGTCAAACCACAACATTTCGGTTATCTACTGTTCTTAAATTAAACCAATTCTTAAATCCTGTAAAACCCATTTTATTTGTAGTTTCTTCTATAGTTGCCTTATGTCTTAAAGAAATGACTAATACTTCACTTACGTCTCTTCATTTTTGTACAAGTACACTACCGCTGCGCCGAAAAATAGTTTCTTTCCTTCTTAGATTCTTTGTCACAACAGATTCTATGTTTTTCTTTCGATTTTTGCAAAGAGTACTAACAACGTGAGTTTTTTGATTGTAGAGACATTAATGCAAAGGAACACTATTATAGTAAGCATCCATGAAGTTGCTATTTTATTTAGAATGCACTGCCTAAACTACAAACGACCTCTCCACAAAACCAAAGCTTCATCTAGTGGCAAGTTCTCACCTAGGCTTGAATTATTTTCAATATTCTGTAAGATATTAGTGACAACCTGGTGCATCTTATGTAGTCTATGAGAAGTAAGCTCTGCTTCACCGTAGAAACAAAGACACCGGAAACGAGTTTTTAACCGATACGAACAATAATATCGTTTATTATATTTTCTTTATTTCAACATAAGAATTAGCGATTCTTACACTAAAATCCGTGTAAGAATAAACAAACTCTTACACGAATTTTAGTAATGTTAGTTTTTTCAAAGTTGGTATCTCTGCATCGTAAGTTGACGTTACATGAAAAAGAAATCAAAATTATTGAAATTTAACAATTGAAATTCAAATTCTGATGCCAAGATAAAGTAAAGACGTTTTATTAATTTAAAGTTATTTACTTATAAAGGTATAAAAAGATAATTTCGTATGAGATTTTACGTTAACACACAAATTTCAATATGTCAAAGTGTAAGTGTTGCCAATTCAATAAAATATTAAAGTTTCCCAATGTTGTTTTAAAATTAAAATTATACGAAAAATATTAATTATTGTATCAAAATAAAGAAAATAGTATAAAACACACGTCATAGAATACGTTTCAATCACTCTACCGTTTCATAAACTCGCCGCTGCGCGGCTCGTGTAGGGGAAGTGGGTAGGTTTGGGACGTTTTGCGTTTGAATGACTATGACACCGTTCTCTCTACGTGGTATAATCTGAAATTTTAAGACACTACTGTTTGAAGTATTTAATAGATGTCTACCTATTCAAAACCATTGATTTCTGTTCTTAAATTAAAAAAAAAAAGAAAATTTTCGGACAAATGTCCCAAACCTCCTGATAGGCAGTTGGAATGGGGCACATGACAGGGGGAATGGGACAGGTAGTTAGAAATGCAATAGAAAATAAAAATGGCGTTATCGATGTAAACCAATGTATTAGGTAGGTGTAACAAATGTTGAAGTCAACGTACATTCCTAAACAAATCAAAATTAATTTCAAAATAAAAAAAGGCGAAGTCCTTTGTGTTCCCCCAAAACAATGTGGGGGTGGGGATGGTAGCTTCAAGACAACGTCATTTTTTGGAATTGTACTGCTATCTTCTTTGGTAGAAAATACAAACTTTGATGACGTTCCCTTTCTTCTAAGAAATTGACCAAAAGAGACAAGAGTTAGTTTCATCTAGTCAAGTTCCGGAGATTACAATTCAAATAGCATCGCCGTTGGAGCAATTGCATAGCATTTATCTCGATGGCAAGATCAATAGAAGAAATGTTCAGTTACTGGTTGACACGGGAGGGACGAAGACCATCATTCGTCTTGACATGTTATTTAAAAATGAGAAGACATCACCAGTAACAGTACGACTTCGAACGGCGCCAGGCGAAGAAATACCTACTCACGGACAAGTCAAAGTAACCATTGGTTTGGGAAATGAAGTACTCGACCATCAAGTACTAGTAGCCAACATCACGGAAGAAGTTATCCTGGGAATGGACGTTATAAAGGAGTATGGGTTTCATTTGGATATGAAGAACGATGTCCTGAAGATCGACAATGAAAAAATTCCCATTCATTCCTCAGAGATGACAACCCTGCGAGTCTTAATGAGTGAAGGCGTGACTCTGCCTGCGAGGACTGAAAGTGTGGTGATGGCACGTCTGGATGGAAATCTCCGGGAAGGCTACATTTGCGCGATTGAACTAATAGAGGGCGACTCAGTGGAAAAGGGACTACTCTATGGCAGAACTTTAGTACGAGTGAAAAACACGATACCAGTAAGGATCTTAAATATCAACTCAGATCCTGTTACGTTGAAAAAGAAGACCGTGGTAGTCCAATGCACGCCAGCATCTCAAATTGTGAGATACGTAAAATCTAACAAAGATACGTCGCTGAAAAAGTGTCCGCAATATCTATTGGACATTTTTACCTCCAAATGTCAAAACCTTAGCCAAGACCAGCTAGCTGAAGTTAAAGTGTTGATTCACGAGTACCAAGATGTATTCGCACTAGAGAGTGGTTGTAAAAGAAGAACTAACCTGGTGAAACATAAAATTAATACCGGAGGCGCACGGCCGATACGACAACATCCACGCAGACTTCCTTTGGCGAAAAGAAAAAAAGCCGAACAAATCATTACGGATATGGAGAGAGAAAGCGTGATTAAACCTTCAAATAGCCTATGGGCGTCCCCAGTGGTACTCGTAAAAAAGATCGATGGATCAACGAGGTTTTGCGTAGACTACAGACAGCTAAACGACGTGACCAAAAAAAACAGCTATCCTTTACCCAGAATTAACGATACGTTAGACGCCCTGTCAGGATCCCAGTGGTTTTTTATGTTAGACTTAAACAGTGGTTACTGGCAAGTAGAATTGGAGGCCAAGGATCGTGAAAAAACAGCTTTTACGATCGGAACTGGTTTGTCGCAGTTCACCGTGATGCCCTTCGGCCTGCGTAACACTCCTGCAACGTTCGAGCGTTTGGTGGAGACCATCTTGGAAGACGTACTTGGTTTACCCGGATGACGTGATCGTGGTTGGAAGGTCGTTTGAAAAGCACTTGAACAATTTGAAAGAATTGTTCCAGCGACTACGTGGACCAAACCTAAAACTGAGCCCAAAGAAGTGTCACGTATTTAAGAAAGAAGTGCAATACCTTGGCCACGTCGTATCTAGAGATGGAGTAAAGACTGATCCAGACAAACTCCGAGCAGTGCAAGCATGACCAAGACCAATCGACAAACATCATGTCCGAAGTTTCTTTAGGTTGTGCACTTATTATAGACGATTTGTACCCGGGTTTGCCAATATTGCAAAACCTTTGACAAAATTAGCGGAAGAAAGAGCAGAATTTAGATGAAATGAAGACTGCGAAAATTCTTTTCATCAACTAAAACAAGCCCTAGTCACTTCGCCGATTTTGAGTTATCCAAGAGAAGATGGAAAATTTGTTTTGGATACGGACGCAAGCCATCTGGCCATAGGAGCGTTCCTTTAGCAGGTTCAAGATGGACAAAAAAAAGTTATCGCGTATTTTAGAAAGAAAGGAATTATTGCGTGACTAGGAGGTAACTGTTAGCAGTCGTCAAGTCCATAGAACATTTCTACAAATATTTGTATGGACGAAAGTTTTGACTGAGAACGGACCACGCCGCTTTAAAATGGCTATTGCAGTTCCGTAACCCAAAAGAACAAGATGGATTGAAAGACTGCAAGAATATGACTATGACACAGAACATCGTGCCGGAAGCAGTCATCGGAACGCTGATACCCTGTCCAGAAGACCATGTCCAGCGGACTGCAGCCATTGTTCGCGACTTGACGAAAAAGTCACATGCCTCCGGAGAACTGCTATGGTTGTTGATGAGTGGGAACCTGAGCAGTTGCGTCGCGAACAAGAAAACGATCCTGAAATAAGACTACTCTTGGACTGGAAAGAAAACGGCCGACGACCAACCTAAAAAGAAGTGAGTGCTTTGGGCAAAAACATGAAAACGTACTGGGCGCAGTGGGACTCTTTGGTAGTAGAACACGTCTTCTTAAAGAATCCCTAGAAAGTGTCGAGGGCACAGGAAACAGACTACAGTTGGTAGTGCCACATCGCAGGGCCGTTCCTAGAATGGGATTCGAGAAATAAATACATCTGGGTGGCGATGGATTATTTCACGAAATGGACGGAGGCGTACGCCATACCCAATCAAGAAGCAGCTACAGTTGCAGACGTATTAGTAAAAAAGTTTTTCTGTCGGTTTGGAGTTCCGTTGGAATTACACCCCGATCAAAACCGCAACTTTGAGTCTGGGCTG
This sequence comes from Aquatica leii, assembly GCA_035610365.1. Classification (NCBI taxonomy): domain Eukaryota; kingdom Metazoa; phylum Arthropoda; class Insecta; order Coleoptera; family Lampyridae; genus Aquatica; species Aquatica leii. Next base: position 34,127,958 of record CM069439.1, read on the forward strand.
TTTCAAAAAGTTTGCCAACTGTTGGGAATTAAGAAAACTAAGACGACGCCTCTCCATCTTCAATCTGATGGAATGGTTAAGCGGATGAATCGAACCATGGGAAAATACATAGCCAAAGTAGTGTCCAAACACTAAATAGACTGGGATCAGTATTTGCACCTTTTCCTAATGACATACCGATCATCTGTTCACGAAAGCACAGGCCAAACACCATCTTGTTTGATGCTCGGTCGCAAAATACGACTGCCATGCGACCTCCAATTTAGACGAAGACCGGAACAAGAAGTTGCTGGAAAAGATTACGTCAGCAAGCTGACCAAGAGGCTAGACGAAGTACATGAGGATGTCTGTAAAAACACACAAATTGCCAGCGATAGGATGAAAACGTCTATATATTTTTAGTATAAATAAATTAGTAGTATTAATAAAAATTAATAAAATGCCGTTTTCTTTATCGATTCTTTGCTCATCTTAACCTGATGAAAAACTTGAGCTGTATCTAATGTGAAACAATAACTACACTTTTCTAAGTTATCTAGAATTTCATCGACCCTTGGTATTGAGTATTTATCAATGATAGTAATTTCCTAAAATCAATAATTAAACGCCATTTCTTCTTAACCTAACTTAAACTGTACAGAAAAATACTAAGTCTAATAATTTTGTTTATGTCGTTCTCTGACAAATTTTCATTTTTTAAATCGCTAAACCTACTAATTAAAGCCTTTTTTTCGTTTGTTCATTTTAGCAATTTGATATTACCAAAATGTCAACAGATTTCGAAAAGTAATTCATTCCAACAACAACTTTCTTCGTTTAAATTAATATTTTTACAATAAAATTCCTCAAATTTCCACTTTTCCGTATATATTGAGGAACAAAATCTTTAGAAAGTTAATTTCTGTACAGTTTGCAATTTTTTCGTTTAAATTTAAATTAGTATTTATTTATACTTATCTGAATTATTTTTATTTATATGTGACTAGATGTGTAAAGTTTTGTTTCTATAAAATATCATTCGTTTAAAAATAATCAAATAACATGGATTTTATGAGTAAAAGAAGAAAAAATCTAAAAACTTACAGAAAATGGGTAGTTAGGGTAGTAGCATTGTCAATGGATCTTCTCACGCAATCTACTACTTGAGAACGGTCTACAGTTGATTCGTCTTCTAAATCTTATGGTTGATTGTAGAAAATGTCACGCTAAAGAATATTCCTGGTCTTAACACAGCTTGAGTTCTTCTTGAAGTTGAAGTCCATAGTTTAAAATTCACAGTTTGGACTTTATTAATGTTATGATATAAGAATATGTTTTTCCAACTCTCTTTAAAACAATATTTGTAAATTAATTATACAAAAATATGTGTGTTTACCAACGTTGTTTAAATTTTATGCAATCAGTCGACTATAAATGCCTACTTAATTATTATTAGTAATAAACTCTACAAAACACGGTCTTTATTGTTGTTTACTTCAAACATGCCAAATAACAGCACATTCTAACAAAGGCTTATAAGAATAAATGATACATAATACACTAATGTTCATGTATAATAAAACTAACTAATTATTTTTATCCTAACAATAATGCTATAAATAGTTGAACAAAATTTAGATACTATTTGTTAAATTATAGTTATATTAAAAAAATAAAAAGAAATAATTTTGTTGTAAAGAAATAGAATTTACAGAAAATTATTCAAAAGCGTTAAATTAATAATAAGTACAAAGTTGTAACTTTAAAATAATATATTATTATGTAGTTTAAAGTTTTAACCCTGAAGGCTCATGACACCACATTTTGTCATTAAGTTTACTAAATTTGGAGCTCGAGAACGAAGTTGTGTACTACTTATAAAACTTAAAAATTTTCTTAATTTGTTATATCATTATATTAAGCAACTGTAAATTTTAGAAAATAAGTTATTTAAAGAAATCTTACTACAATTGCAGTGTAACAAACAAAATCGGTAAATTATTAAAACGATCAATATGTACATATAGTACATTTTTAACAGCATTTAAAGACAAGTAATGTGTACTTGTAAAATTAAAAAAACTTTGTTTTCAACTACGCTGTTTTAGTTATTAATATTTTTTTAATTACATACACTATTCAAGAAGTAATTTAATAAAATTAAATTACGATGTTTTTCACAATCTAATTGAACAACCGAAAAATTAGTATCTTTTAAGTAATTTTAATTTTGTTTTTTATATTAGTTTCTCAGATCTTCTCTCCTTCATAATTATAATTTAAAGCTATAATAAAATCTTTAATAAAATCCGAATTTAAAACAAACGTGAGAAAATGTACAACCATTGTATCAAAATGAATCGTTTTGTTCTTTTCGATGCTAGAGATATATATGTATGTAATCACGCGAAGAATAGACATTGCACGCTTTACTGTTTTAGAATTTTAATCTCAACTACAAATCGCTTCTATTTCCATTTCATTACAATCACTTTCAAGTGTACATCTTTTTTCGTGTAAATAAAAGAAATATTGAAGCAAAACGATAACATGAAAATAAATAAATAATTTATTTTCATTTATACTTCATTAGTTATCTTTACTATCTGAAATAGAATTTTAATACAAACAATAAAAACATTTATTAATCAAAATAATGTTACAAAGTAAAAAAATAAAAACAGTATTAAGTTAAATACGACATAACAAGTTGCTTGTATCATCCTTTTTTAAAGTTACAACTCCACCTTTGTTAATTGAAATTTAAAAATAGCAAAACGTAACCAACTACATTAAAATTGATATCAAATTAGAATGTTGAAAATATTATTTAATGCAACAAAACAATTGGCGTTCCAACCGTTTCAAAAATAGAAACGACGACTGCTTTTATATTCGCAATTTACATGAAAGATAAAAAAAAACATAAATTTATTTATTATCGACTGACGTCGCATGTTTCTACATTAATCACAAATTAATTACGAGAAATCCAGGCAAACTGGATGGATATGTTTATTTCAAAGACATTTTTTTCACAAATAAACAAATGCTTGTTTGAAACATTTGAATACATTTTTAGTCTAGGAAAAACTATCTACAAATGCATGGAAAAAAAGATAATTAATAACAATAGAGCATTTGTGTTTCTTTACTTTTTGCAGACTACAGTTCTTCTGCTTTCCGTTAATAAAGGTGCTTTCAGCTTTTTGAGTCTTTTTACCTCGTGTCGATTTTAGTCTGTTAATGTTTGCCAAAAAATGTTTTGTTGGTATTCCATGTGCAGATTTTTTTGCTCTTGTATAGCTTAGTGATAGCATCATGACACAATTCGCAGCGCAAAAATTCTTTTCGCACATTTGTGAGGTCGAATGCAAACAAATTTTTCAAAACTTTGGCAATTATTTAAATATCAAGTTTCAATTGATTTTAATATACCTAGTATTATTACAGGAATTTCATCGTGTTGGTAAAAGAGGCAAAATTTATAATAAATATGCCAACTTGAAATCGAATTTTAAATCTGCTGTATCTGGCTATGTTGCATCATCAAAAACGAAATCCAAAGAAACAGAAACTCGACAAAAAAAAATTTTGGTATGTTGTCTGGTTATAGAAAATGTAAAACATATTTAATTTGCAGAAAAATGCAGAAAGTTGCATTCGCTGCTTGAAGTATGATAATTTGAGTGTTGCCGAGTTTGATCAATGTTGGAAAGCTTGACTCAAATAAAGAAACTGGCTTTGACAAAATCTATTATGGAAACATGGCCATTTTACAAAACTTCTTCGGGATATCGTTTCGTATGCGAATGTAACAAAAAATGAAAATAAAACTTGGGTTACTTAACATATAATTTTTTTTACAGATTGACATAGATTATAAAATTTGTTTCGACGACAGCGACGGCCTTATTTTAAATTGGGAGAAAAATTTTGATGTCCTTATTAAGTTTTTATCAAGCAACGGTAACGTCAAAAACAAAAAAATAAAGGGACTGGTAGAGAAAGTGAGGGACGCTTCCGATTTACCAGAAAGTGAGTAACTAATTTGTATACCCTTCATGCATCTACTAGACTTGTATAACTTTTTTAAAATTTCTCAATTAGTTTAAAGTCTTTAATCCTTCTTATTCCATAGAACGTTTGTTGAATCTATATATCTGTTTGTTGTAGTCGACCTTGAAACCGAAGCAAAATTTACTTTTATAGATGGAAAAAAAGCAGCAATTTTTTGGGCGTTGCATGGGTACTTTGTCCCGACAAAGACGGCAACAAAATTAAAACCCGATATACAATTAAAGACTTACAGGAGTCTTTTATATTTAAGGGAAAATCGCAACAAAATATGGAGGACCTCTACTCAACCGTTTATATGTTGCGTGGGAGAAGATAGTTTAAATATTGGTAATATATCTGTATATTTTGATGACATCAGATACAATTTTAAAAATTTTATTAGAGCAGTTGATATTTGTTTTAAAATTGTATATTTATTTGATTTGGAACTTCCCCCAGTTTGTCTAACATTTTATAGTTTTATTGAATGTTTTTTTTTATAATTTTAAGTCAAAGAACTTTACGTCCAAGGTTCATATTTTGTCAGATACTTATAAAAATGTATTAGAACCAGGTGCAGTCTAAAATTAAATATTATGTTTTTGTTTCGAATCTATGGTTCATATTTTGTCAGAAAATTTCTTTTAAAATATATTAGAACGTGGTACACTGCCGGCCATAAAAACGGCCCATGTCATGACTTTTTTCCAAAATCCAGCGTTGTAAAACGGGTGTTCCTTTTGACTTTTCTTAATTTTTTGTGACATACGCCTACACTGCGCAGTTTTTCTGAATTTATATGTCAATTTTGACAGACTGAAAACAACTAAAATTAGTTAATTTGACTGATAATTCCCATTTTTCATTTATACTTTTATGAATTATAACAATTTTATCGACACTGATATTTAATGATAATAGTAATGTAACATATTTTTGAAACCTTTCGTTTACATGATAACAATTTCAATTTCAGTGGCCCATTTTTTTATGGCTAGCAGTATACCGTATAAAATAAAACATGTTTTTGTTTGGAACTCAGGGTTTGTATTTTATGCGATACGTACTTTAAAAAATGTATTAGCAAGGTACTGTATAAAATAAAATATTATGTTTCTGTTTCGAAAACGTTGTTTGAATTATACAATTTTCGCATTTCTCTGGTGTTGAAATACTACACATTGAGAAAAATAACACAGTTTTTGACACAATGTACGGTCTTTATAACATTAATAATTCTGAGTTGTGGATTAATTAACGTTGTTGCCAGTTCCATGAACAGTGCTTTTAATATCAACTAAATGCCATTATAAAATGCATAATAAAAATGTTGATATTGATAAACGTTTGTACCTGAATTCAATAAACATAATACATTCATTAATTACCAAAATATTGAATTGATAATCATAGTTTCGTTGTTCCAATAAAACTGATAATTGGACAAATTTTAATTACTAGTTTTGTTGTCTCAGTTAACGTTTTCATGAATATTACGTACCTTTTTTGTTGAGTGTTGTAATCCATTTCTAAAGGCAGAAATGACCGGTAAATCATCCGTGTAAATCATCAGCATACATATGAAAAATGCTGATATCATTTACATTTATGGATTTTGTGATGAAAATGCAAGATCTGCCGTTAAAGAATATGAACGAAGATTTCCCAACAGGAGGGTGCCAAATCACCAAACCTTTTCTTCTGTGTTTCAACATGAACGGACTGATGGTTCACTTCCATCAGTTTCAACATGATCTGAGCGTCCTGTGCAGTTACATGTGAATGAGCAGGAAAACATTCTACAGATGGTTGATCGGAGTCCAGGGTTGAGTACTAGAAGAATTTCATCTCGAACGGGACACCCCCGTATGTCAGTATCGCGAACATTACATGATGGGCTTTTGTATCCCTTCACATACAACAGGTTCAGCATCTGGAACCTGGAGATTTTGCTGCCCGGTTAAATTTCTGCCACTGGCTACAAGTAAATTCACAATTAATACATTTTATTTAGCGACGAGGCGCAATTTACTAGAGATGGAGTAAACAATACACGTAATTCTCATTTGTGGTCATATCAAAATCCACATGGCACAACAGAAACTAACTTTCAACGCAGATTTTCTGTTAACGTATGGTGTCGCATGATTGACAATCAACTTATTGGACCTTTTTTCTTTGAGGAACGTCTGACAGGAGAAGCATATGCTAACTTTTTGCGGAATGAATTGCTACCGCTTTTGGAAGAAGTACCTTTGCCAACAAGACAACAAATGTTTGAATGTATTAAACAATGTTGCTTGATGCGAAGTAATAACATTCTGTTGAACTTTCATTGTTTATTATTTTGAAATGAATATACACAACGTTTCGATTGCTGTGGTATCTGCAATCGTCATCAGGTGAATACTAACAAACTTAGAAACTACTGGAGCTTATATACTAAAAACATGTTCGATGAAGCGTTCAAGCGTACAAAATCAATTTAGCGTAACAGATTAATTAATTAACAAAATTACTTAGTAAAGTTTAAGTTGTTTTAAAGGTTCGATAAGTAGTTTCCATATGTTGCTTATCTCGACACTTGGCTGGCTGAAAATTTCTTTGTTGTTGTTGATGAATGCCGCTTCTTTCTAAGTTTGTTAGTATTCACCTGATGACGATTGCAGATACCACAGCAATCGAAACGTTGTGTATATTCATTTCAAAATAATAAACAATGAAAGTTCAACAGAATGTTATTACTTCGCATCAAGCAACATTGTTTAATACATTCAAACAAACGTTGGAAGACCGGTATGGACCCGGAATCAGCAACAAATTTCGAGACTACGAGAAGACAATGATCAAGATTACGAAGGAAGAGACACACATTAAATTGTTACGGAGGGCAAGAGACAACCAAGTTATACCAGATGGCTTCCGAGTGAAATCTCCGATACCAGGAACAAGAGCCCTCAAGATACTGAAACGAGCAAGTTTTGCGCTTATCCGGGCAGAAATCAACCACCATCGATGGAAGAAAACTTTATTACTCCAAGACGCCACACAAAGATTCGAGGAGATAAAAGAGTTCACATTGGAAGAAAATTACGCACCAATATTCCGCAAAATAGACGCTACTTGCGAGAAGGTACGACAACTACACCAAGAAACACACGACAGAAAATGGGCTAAACTCACTCGAAACCAACAGAAAGCAGCCGACAACCAAAAGAACGCAAGGAGAACGATAGTCAACATATCGACACATCCACTGTCTGCTACAGAAACGACTCTATTAGAGAAAGGACTCAATTTTTCGATAACACCAAAACACGTGCCTGTACTGGACATCATTGGTGCCGTCGAGACAACACGTTTGAATCCAACACAAGCAGAAGAATTTAAGTGGAAAATCAGAAGTGCTCTAGAGAAGAAAAGAAAACAACATACCAACATCACTAAACACGAGGAAAAAGCTCTCACAAATTTACGGAAGAACAAATCCATTAAAAATACTTCCAGCCGACAAAGGGGCCGCAACTGTCATCATGGATGCCACCACCTACGACCAAAATTGAAGACGTCTTAAATCAAGGGAATTACCGCAGACTGAAGAAAGATCCGACAGCAAGCTTGGAGAGGAAGATCTATCAAGTCCTAAAACTCTACGAAAGACATCTAACACCAAGGATGAGAACGATGCTAACACCACACTACAGCAAACCACCGCATCTATATGGACTACCGAAGATACATAAAAACAACATGCCGCTTCGACCGATAACCAGCTCTCGTAATGGACCCACATACCAACTATCCAGATTTCTACTACCAATTGTGCAACCACTACAGAAGAACAGCTCATCTTTTGTCAAAGACTCCAAACATTTCGTTGAGATTCTGAAAACAATACAGCTACAACCACGGGATCAATTAGTCAGCTTCGACGTAGAAAGTCTTTATACTAATGTGCCAGTTGAAGAAGCATTAAAAATCATCCAAACGAAGCTCCGAGAAGATAAAAAACTCCAGGAAAGAACCACGCTGCCGGTAGAAGGAATAATGAAGCTCCTAGAATGTTGCCTCAAGAACTCGTACCTTCAGGAGAAAGACAGATTTTTTACTCAAGACGAAGGACTGCCAATGGGTTCATCTCTATCACCAGTAGTCGCCAACATATACATGAACTGGTTTGAATCCCAGGCCATAGAGAAATCAAAATTCAAACCCAAAACATGGCTTAGATATGTTGACGATACCTTCATAATTTGGAATCACAGTAATCGGCAACTAGACTTTTTTCTACAACATTTGAACAACATCAAACCATCCATCAAATTCACTATGGAAAAGGAAAAGGAGAACTCACTTCCTTTTTTAGACGTTCAAGTAACAAAGAACAAAAAAATTATGGAAACGGCTGTCTACAGGAAACCGACACACACCGGTCGATATCTCAACTTTGAATCCAACCATTCCACATCTACGAAGAGAGGAGTAGTAAAATCTCTAATCGACAGAGCGTACAGGTTGTGCAACACAGAGAAAGGGCTACGAGAAGAAATCAAAAACATTAGAAACGATCTAAGGCAGAATGGTTATCCAGAAAAGATTGTAGGAGAACTTTTACGGAAAAAGCAATTGAACACCATGGGACAACCTAAAACAGAAGAACTGCCCAATTCACTGCTGAGCATCCCATATGTCAAAGGTTTATCAGAATCAATAAAACGTATAGGGAAAAGCTACAACATAAATACAGTGTTCAAATCATCGACCACCATTAGGAGTATAATTTCCAATACAAAGCCACAAACAAGTCGAGATTCCCAAAACTGTATTTACCAAGTTCCATGTGAATGTGGCAAATCATACGTGGGGGAAACCAAAAGACCACTTGACATCAGACTGAAAGAACATCAGACGCACACACAGAGAGGAGAGACTTCTAAGTCCGGCATCGCGCAACATTCGTGGGATAACCAACATCGAATGAAATGGTTGGAAGCAAAAAATCATACACAGGGAGGAACATTGGTACAAACGGAAATTTAAAGAAGCGGCATTCATCAACAACAACAAAGAAATTTTCAGCCAGCCAAGTGTCGAGATAAGCAACATATGGAAACCACTTATCGAACCTCTAAAACAACTTAAACTTTACTAAGTAATTTTGTTTGTTTAATTAATCTGTTACGCTAAATTGATTTTGTACGCTTGAACGCTTCATCAAACATGTTTTTAGTATATAAGTTTGTTAGTATTCACCTGATGACGATTGCAGATACCACAGCAATCGAAACGTTGTGTATATTCATTTCAAAATAATAAACAATGAAAGTTCAACAGAATGTTATTACTTCGCATCAAGACAACAAATGTTTCTGCAACATGATGGAGCTCCTCCACATTTTAGTCGGCATATAACCGAATATCTAAATGTTGCTTACCCCAATAGGTGGATTGGGCGTGGAGGTCCGCATGCTTGGCCACCGAGATCGCCCGATCTCACACCTTTGTACTTCTATCTGTGGGCTCATGTGAAAAGTTTAGTATACGAGGTAAAAGTTAATACCAGAGCTGAACTAATACAGCGTATCCTGGATGTGTGTCAACAAACACGGAACAACCAGCAGGTGCTTCAAGCGGCTACTCGGTTCATTTTAGATCGCAGCCGTCGTTGTATTAATGCCGAAGGAGGTCATTTTGTTTTTTTTATGTTTGTTTGTAGTTCGATTTTCTGTTTTCAATAATAATAATTTTCAAAAAATGTGTGAGCATTTATAAACTTTGAACGCTTGTATCTGTGTAACTATGGCGAATTGGACCTATGTTTAGAGGACGTTTTCTACTTAAATTGACCTAAGAAACATACCATTTCAGTAGGTACAGTACCTCGTGGGACACCCTGTATATATAATAATAAAACGATTTACATTAGTAAGTTTACAAGTTAACAATGTATATATCAACAAAATATATACTAATATGCAAAACAAAATTAATATTGTGCATGCAACCATTTTAACTAAACTAAAACGAGTTAAATGAATACATTTACAAATTAATACATGTTTAAAGAAATGTGTTAAAACAAAATTTATATTAAGCAAATAACAATAGCAGTTATTACTAAGTTAATTTATAGTAGCAGAAGCCGTCATTGACCTAGTACTGTAAGTACGAGATGTCTCACTTGGCTTCGAAATACTTGCAAGTTCGTCGGCAGTAGTAACTGTACCAATATTCCCACTCGGAAGAGAAATAAAAATTCTGCCATCTACGGTCCATACTTTTTTAATACCAAAACAATTTGCTTGTAAATAAACATCAGCACGTTTTTTGGTTAGTAGTTCGACTATTGATGTACGGGTACCTTTTAAAAGTTTTTTGTTTTGAAACACCACTTTTCGCACCAAGTATGCACAGAATTTTATAACTATTGGCCTTATTACCTTCTGACTTACGGCCAAGACGGTGGCAGTTGTCAACATCGCTGATTTTGATATTGGGGAGATTTAGTTTTGTGTTAATGAACTTGATTGCTACTACACTAGAGTCTTCGTTGGAAGCTTCTTCGACCCCATGTATTACTAGACAGTTTTTTCTAGAATAGCTGTCTAGTGCGTCTATATGAATATCTTGATCAATAATCATCTTTTTATGAAAATTTTTCAACAATTCAATTAAATGAGTTTTTTCTTCGGGTGAACCCAAATTTAATGCAGAATGAAGTTCTGCAATCGAATTCTTGCATGTTTTGCAAGCGATGTCTGCATGCCTTCTAACATTTGTCTGCCAGATTTTTTTATTATTTTAATAAATAATTTCCGTAACAATTGAATTACATACACGCAAACTTTTATTAAACACTAAAAGACTTTTTACAGCGAATTATTGATTTACTCACAATTAATTATAATACGTTTGATTGGATTTTTTAGTTATTTGCACTATTAAATTATAGCAATGGTAAATAATGTTAAAAATGAAAAACGATTAAGCATTTAGATACCGACAGTTTATATACATATGTATAACTGATAATTAAATTCCACAATAATCTTTCGATAAATGTTTATTATAACAGCGAAAAGATGTTGCACATATTGTTCACTGCGTTATACGTCGATTTAGTAATTAGATATTTATTTAAAGCTATTATTAAACTGATAATTAATTGCGGAGTCACGAAAGCGACGTCTACTCCTACATGAGTTCTTACTGGTTTTGACGTTAACGTTTTTACTAATAACAACTAAAACAGTAAACATATAAAAGACGTTATACAACAAATTAGAAAATTTTAAACACAAAAAAAACTGGCGATGGTATATTATGCTATAAACCGTTTATCGGTGTCTTGCAGTAATTCAAAAAAAGTCACACAGTCCAAATTAAAATAATCAAATTGATTAACAAAAAACTTTCAAAATTGAAGAAAACGGTTTGTTGGTTGCTGAGTTTTTTAATATTATCTGTTTTACCTAATCCTAAATTAACAAATTCGAGTGACACAGTTAGATATTGTTTTTCAAAATCTATTCACATTTTCGCTTTTCTATTGCTTTACAATTTGAGTTCGTAGATGTATTCAAATTTTTATTTATCCTGATCAGTTTTACCTCGCTATATAAAATATATTAAAATTGATTACTGCTTAGTTTGTTTGTATATCAAAGCTTTGCCATTTAGTTTCAATTTTATAGAACTAAATTCCATTGTTATTTATATTTATTTATTACAAATTATAACAAAACATTTTTCAACTTTTTCTCCTTTTACTATATATAATTTTAACATACGATTCATTTTTAAATTAAATTACATGATTAAAAAAACTATACTAGTTAAAACAATAAGTATATTTAATTCGAACAGGTTTTGATAGCTATGCTATGATCTAAAAAATGCATTCAAATTTAATAGACTGATAATTGGTGATTTGATTTATTTAAATGTGGTGTCACAGTACTTCCTGTGTTATTTAAATTACAACAGTATGTTTTAAACATCAATTTAAAAAAAATAAAACAAAAAAAAACATTAATATTTTTTTCAATATATGTAGATACGTAAAATTTGATCTTATCTAATATAGTTAGTTCAATTCTTAATATATCATTTGCTCTATTATTAATATAAGTAATAATTATCATGTTTTTAAGTAAAACAAAAAATATTTTTTCAAACAACTAAATTGTACAAAAATAAAAACCTTAATTTGTCAATACAGTTTCTTATTTTTACAAAATAATTGATTTTAGAGCTTAGTGCCTTGTCTATTAAATACACATTTTCTTTAAAATATTTTACCGCCGCTACTTTATTTAAATCCGAGATAATTAAAAACGTAAATGTTATTATCAAATCTATATGTTAACTTACATATTTGGATAACTATTTCTGTTATATTCATTTCACGCTTCTCTACTCTGTTTTAAAAAGGAACCATTTAATTTTCTGTTATTGACTATTTTTAAGTACTGTTAATCTTTCACACAAAAGGGTTGTAAACAAATAAGTGTTATAGTTATAATTCTGTTACTATTGTGTATTATGTTACTATAAGTTAGCTCACATAATGTAGTATTGCGACAATGATTAATTTTAATACGGCACATCTGAACGTGCGATCATTGCTATCACAATTTGATTTATTCTCTGATTATCTCCGTAGATCGGGGCATGACGTTGTTGCTATATCTGAGACTTGGTTGACTGAAGAAGTATTAGATAATGTGGTATATGTCCCTGGGTATCGTTTTATTCGATTGGATCGTCCTACACAGGAAGGTGGTGTTGCGTTTTATATAAAAGATTACTTAAAATTTGAAATGAGTAATTGTAGCTCTATTCGAGATTTCGTCGAATTTCTTTCTATTACTATTCACTTAAGTAACACCAAACTTGCTGTGTGTGTCTTATATAGACCGCCTTCAGCTAATGTGGAACATTTCCTTGAGAGAATGTATTTCCAGATATCATCTTATCACATAATGATTTTGTTTGTCTTGGAGATGTTAATATTGATCTTTTAGGCCAATCTTCTTATGTTTGTCGTGATATTTCTATTTTAAGTGGGCTGGGGTTGAGGCAGCTTATTGACAAGCCTACACGGCTAAGCAGATCCTCTTCTACTTTGATCGATCATGCAATTTCTGCTGCAGATTCTCCCGTTTTTGAATCTGTAGTAATTGATTCCCTTGGTTTGTCTGATCATTTTCTGGTATTTGTAACACTTAATTATAACAAAGATCACGCGACTCCCAAAACATTTAGGTATTTTAATGGTATACAAACAGAATTATTTTTAAATAATTTAAATTCGATCCCTTGGAATAATTTTTATCGCATGAATGACATCGACGAAAAAGTATCGTTCTTCAATATTGCTATACTTGAACTTTTTGATATACACGCTCCTTTGAAGTTATACAAATCGCATAAGCCTTCTACTCCTTGGCTCACTGATAACGTTAAATTAATGATGAAACTGCGAGATAAAGCTTTGCGCCGTTTTAAGCGTGATCGTGACTCTGCAAAATGGGATTATTACAAATCGTTAAGAAATCTTGTTAAAGCATCTGTACGCAGGGAAAAGAGAGCTTATTTTGAATATATTGTCTCTTGTAATAAAGGCAACACTCATAAACTCTGGAAGACAATTAAATCTCTTAATGTACAACGGTCGCCTGCTAGTACTCTACCTCCTCATCTTCGAGATCCTGATAGAATTAACACATTTTTTGCTGCTTCTTATAATAGTTTAATTACTCCTTCTGATAACTTAACTTTAAACTATACTAATAATGTTGAACCTGGAGTTACGGAAGTGTTCTCATTTACGCTGGTTTCTCAGCAGAAAATTGAAGAGTTATTATATGGTATCAAGTCTAATGCGGTAGGGCCTGACGAATTGAGTATACGAATGATACAACTTTGCTGTTCTTCCATTTTTCCAGTTTTGACGCATATTATAAATTCATGTTTACTCGAGTCCACTTTTTCTCGTTCTTGGAAAATTGCACATGTTCTACCAATATCTAAAACAAAAGAGTGTGATGAATTAAATGATCTCCGTCCAATAAACATTATTTCACGTTTATTAAAAATCTTAGAAAAGATAGTTGTGAAGCAAGTTAATGCTCATCTTACCAAATTCAATGTTCTTCCATCAGTGCAGTCTGGTTTTAGATCGGGGTATAGTTGTGCGTCAGCGTTAGCTTCTGTCACTGATGATATAATTGCTGCTTTAGATTCTGGTCTTAATACTGCTTTGATATTACTTGATTTCTCGAAAGCGTTTGATACTATCAACCATAATCTATTATTTTCTATCCTGCAATTCATAGGATTTGGCGCGTCTTCTGTAAATTTCATTAAACAATTTTTAGGTAATAGGTCTCAATGTGTTAGAGCTTATTATAAGTTGTCTAAATCTACTTTAGTTTCCTGTAGCGTTCCACAACGCTCCGTCCTTGGACCCTTGCTATTTTCCATTTATACGCGTAATATTTTCCAATGCCTAAACTCATGTAAGTTCCACTTGTATGCTGATGACTAAAGGGCGGAATATATGCAACAAAGCATTACCAAAATATGCGCATATATATGCATTACTTTTGCTAAAAATATGCAGCTATTTTTTCTAAATTTTCCTAAATATGCAAATGCATATTTATTAAAAATACTCATAAATAAAACAAAATCTTAAATAGACACATTTAATACATATGCTATGTTTTTAGCTTCAACTTATGACTCACTGTTTTTAAATGTTGGTCGACTTGAAACTTCTTCTAACAGAAAATCTGTAGAAGAAAAAATGTTCATGCACCAAAGAGAAATCAATTTTTATAGAAACAAAAGCTACGATTTGACGAATTTACTAAACTAAACAGGAATTTTTCAAGTCCACACAGTCAAATATTACATTTTTAAAAAACGTGAAAAAATGTGACAGATTGAACTTTATTTCTGAAATTGCTCTGATGCGAAGAAGCATATTATATGAAATTCTGATACCTTTTTAAGATAATGACATGTCAAAATGAATGTAACTTACGATTTTAGAACAGGCCTTGCAAAATACTTTCTCTCCACTTAACTTTAACTCGGGCAAACACTTCATCGAATCACTTTTTTGAATGGTAGACATATTTTAATTTAAAATATACAAAACACTTTAAAAGCACTATCACGATATTACGTTTATTTTAAACAAATGTTTTCGGAAAACGGAAAAAATTATATTAGCCTCTTTAAAGCAGGTAGGTACCTACTTTATTTTTAGAAATTGTTTCTACGTAAATATTATTTAACAATACGTATTTTGAATACTAAGCTAATAATCTTTTTCTTGAAAAACCCCTCAATTTCAGAAACAAATTCAATGACATTGCAATGCAATCTTTTGTCGCATTGTTATTCAGGTAGAAACGGGAAAGTCCAGAGTTCGTTCATACCGTTTCAACTTATAAAATTCGACCTAATTTATTGTAAAACAGTAAAATTTTAAAATTTCATATTAATTTATTTTTAGAATATGCAAAATAAATCGTGTTTAGCTTAAATATGCAATGTTGTTTGAAATAAGCATAAATATGCAATATATGCATCTATATGCACTTTGCATATATTCCGCTCTCTACTGATGACTCACAATTATACTTTTTTTTTTAAAACATCTGACTATTTAAGACCACAACAATACATTAACACGGATCTCTCAAACTTTTTACGGATGACTCACGACCACCGCCTCAGTATAAATCTGGCGAAATCATCGGTTCTTTTGTTCTGTAGCAAGACTGTGAGGAATTTCCTCGAGACTAATATATCTATCAATCTGGGTAATAATGTTTTTGTATTTCAGCATGAAGCAAAAAATCTAGGGTTAATCTTGGATGTTGATCTTAGGTTTAGGAGTCATATATCTTTAACAATTAGAAAAGCATACTTGTCTTTTTGAACGATTTATCCGTATCGTCAATCTCTCTCTCTCTGTATGTTCGTAAACTTCTCTGTGATACACTAGTTTTAAGCCATTTTAACTATTGCGATGTTATTTATGGTCCTTGTTTAGATTGGCGTAAGGCTAATAGGATACAAAAGGTTCAAAATTGTTGTGTACGTTTTATTTATGGTATAGGTCGCCGTCAATGTATTTCATTTGCTCTGAAAGCAGCGCAATGGCTGTAAATGGTTCAGAGAAGGCACCTACATTTCTGTATTTTTGTTCATAAAATACTATTGTACAAAAACCCACTTTACCTATATGACAAAATAACTTTTCGCACAGATATCCATAACTTAAATCTACGTCACCGAGGGTTAATATCTGTTCTACGACACAGTAAGACGTTGTTTAGACGGTCATTTTCATACAACATCGCTTCGATTTATAATAATATAAATCATGATTGGAAGTTGCTAATGCCTAGGTCGTTAAATGCACATTTGAAACAAATGTTAATGGGTCAACAACTGTAACAGTGTTTGTTTGTTCACTTCGTTGCAATTACTACTTTGTTTTGTGTTATAATTAAGAAATTTAAATGGTTGTCCTTTTTTGTTGTCTTATTTTGTTTATATATATAGAAATACTTATTTAATTTTTATGCGATTGAGCGCTGAAATAAAAGGTACAAATTTAGTGTACAAGACCTAGAAGAAAAACAATGCATCTGCTCAGGTGGGTGACTTGACTAGGTACTTTTTGACAGGATATTATATTGATTTTGTGATAATGTCTGTTACGTTTTTGATCTGTCAATAAAATAAAAAAACAAAAAAAAATAAATAAAATCTGAAGTTGCGTGTAAAATAGATTTATACCGATTAAATTTTGTTTTGTAATAAGTATTTTGATAAATAATAATTTTTTCTATTGTTTCGGATATAGTCAAATATATTTGTGTTACAAGTTTATTTAAGATTTAAACCAAACTTTATTTTTTATCCTATAACTACAAATCTAATAAGCTGAATAACTTAAAATATTCAAACAATAATAATAGAAACTATCAAAATACCAAAAACTTTTACAGGAATAAAATCGTTTGGACCAATTATTTGATTACGCAAATTTTAAAAGTACATTATATTTTTCAGCATTCGTCTTCTTTATATTATTAAAAAGCTTTTTAAAGCACCAGTTTCTTAAGTTCTTTAATTCATATATAGTAAAGTATTTATATCTGTCTGCAACAGCCACAAAATTTTTACTTGTAATTAACTTAGTTTTTATATTTGTATTTTTTTTATATTCGTATTTTTTTTAATAAATAAATTTAATGAATACTTTTCATTTGCATTAATTTACATCGTTACATTTTTATTTAAATTTGTTTACACAAATAAATTGTATTAAATTAACACTCATTCAATTTTTATGTTATATATTGTAATATAAACTTGAAATAACACATTACATTTATTATTAAATTTAGGGAAAGAATCGTAATTGTTTTTTTATGTTTGCATATAAATCTGGTAACAACATTCAAGTACTGTAATAGATAATAAACATTTTTTTATTAACCAACATTTCCCTTAATTTGTAACCATTATAAAACATTAAAAAAATTTAATTTAAACTGCATTAAACTTTCTATGTTTACCTTATAACATATTAAGTAATTTGTGTACATATATTACTAGAACATTAAATAAATACATTGTTATCACAATTTTCTATTTTGGATTGGATTGTCGATTTCTCACAAGCTGAGCTTTCGTCACATGTCGCAGTGGACATCTTCAGATGCTGGAATAAAGTTTATTTTAGTTTAGTTTATTCCAAGCTCTGAAGATGTGTGACAAAAACTTGTGAGAAATTGACAACACGGGAATTCTCCGGAATAGAAAATTAAAATACGAAAGTAACCCGTGAAAACCTAAATTGTACTAAATATATTTTATTTAATTTTTTATAGTCAAAATGCATTTAAACAAATTTTTCCATAGTCATTGACTTAACTCTTGATACTTTGTTTTACATATATAATAAATTATATATTCTATAAAAATTAATATTTAATATATAATAGTTTACGGACTATGTAATTAAATTAAAGAAACCGTGTTGTATACTTATTTATAATTTTAAACAATTTATTTTTTAATTAAGGCCGTAGAATCTTTTTAAATTTTAAATAAAGTATTAGAATAGTATCATCTGAAGAAATCGTTAATATTAAGTTGCAATGCGACTGATTACCGGGTAAGTGCCGTTGCATGTAACAATTAAAGAATTAGAAAAACCGCGGGTTTTCGGAAACCGAACGAAATTACAATATCATACATAACAAAATTTATTGTGATGTAAAAAAATATATCATTATATTGAATAAGCATATAATCATATTAAAAACTTAAAAATACAACAAGTACACTATCACGTTTACCGTTACCTGATAAAGAAAATGAATTATCTGTATAAATTTTGTTATGTACTAAAAACCGTCAAAAACAAATAATTGTGTTCTTATAAAAATTTAAAAAAAATAATATATTACACATAAAAACATCGTTAAATAATGAAGCTAAAGCCTAATTTTAATAGCTAATAGTAGACTGTAGCATAAAAAATTTAATTAAAAAGTATAGGGTGTGTATGACAAATAAATTTTAAATAAAAATGATAAGCAGAAAATATGTTTTCTAATTTATACAAATTATTAAATAAAAATTTTGATTATTGTTGATATTTACTTTAATTATCCAAAATCTTATATTTATAAACTATTAAGGCGTGGTAAACCACTGATCAAAAATGTGTACACTAATTTTTAAACTGTGAAGTAATTCTACTAATTCTTTATAAATTCTTAGTAAAACACCAATAATTCTGAGTAATATACAGTAATTTATTGTAATACGCAAGTATGTAATTCTTAACAGTTACTTCAATAATTCACAGTGATTCTTAGTGATTCTTCGATATTTCTAAGTAATACGCTGTAAATCTTTACTAATTCATAGTAATTCTTTGATATTTCTAGATACTACAGTGTATTTCTTCAGTAATTCTACAATGTTACTTCTTGGTTTAAGTAAAACAGAAAAAAAAATTGTTAAGTTATTAAATATTAGAGCGATACGAAAAAAATATTTAAATCAAAATAAAAAAATATAAAAGTTTCACGATCACTAAATTTTTTTAGGGTAAATAGTGTAAATTTAATTTAAAATCAAAAACTTTCGAGCTTTCGAACGTTGTCTACGTTCTTCGTCAGGTAATAAATAATAATAGCAATATATCAAACATCTTCGTTAACTCCAGCCTACTAAGTCTGCTATTACTGAACATGCACCAGACATTCTGCATAACCTAAACTTTGAAGAAACTAAAACACTTGCTAAAACAAAAAATTGGCAACCGACAAACTACCGTTGCAATGATTAAAGTTATAATCACCTTTATTACCGCGCTGTTTATACTTTTTGTTTTTGTGTTGTTTTTCTAAAACTTAAACTTTTTTTTTATTGTTGAATAAGTTTTTTGAGCATTTACATAAGATACTGATATTATTTGCGATTCCAAATCCAAAAAGTGTATATAATAGGTTAAAAATTGCATTTATTAGTGGTTTTCTTGTGGTTAATTAGGTTTGCGGTTTTTTCTTCGGGTGAATCCAAATTTAATGCAAAATGAAGTTCTTTGTTTGCCAGATTTTTTCATTATTTTAATAAATAATTTCCGTAACAATTGAAATACACGCAAACTTTTATTAAACACTAAAAGATTTTTTACAGCGAATTATTGATTTACTCACAATTAATTATAATACGTTTGATTGGATTTTTTAGTTATTTGCACTATTAAATTATAGCAATGGTAAATAATGTTAAAAATGAAAAACGATTAAGCATTTAGATACCGGCAGTTTATATACATATGTATAATTGATAATTAAATTCCACAATAATATTTCGATAAATATTTATTATAACTACGAAAAGATGTTGCACATATTGTTCACTGCGTTATACGTCGATTTAGTAATTAGATATTTATTTAAAGCTATTATTAAATTGAGAATTAATTGCGGAGCCACAAAAGCGACGTCTACTCCTACATGAGTTCTTACTGGTTTTGACGTTAACGTTTTTACTAATAACAACTAAAACAGTAAACATATAAAAGACGTTATCCAAAAAATTGGAAAATTTTAAACACAAAAAAAACTGGCGATGGTATATTATGCTATATACAAAACCGTTTATCGGTGTCTTGCAGTAATTCAAAAAAAAGTCACACAGTCCAAATTAAAATAATCAAATTGATTGACAAAAAACTTTCAAAATTGAAGAAAACGGTTTGTTGGTTGCTGAGTTTTTTAATATTAGCTGTTTTACCTAATCCTAAATTACCAAATTCGAGTGACACAGTTAGATATTGTTTCTCAAAATCTATTCACATTTTCGCTTTTTTATTGCTTTACAACTTGAGTTTGTAGATGTATTCAAATTTTTATTGATCTTGATCAGTTTTACCTCGCTATATAAAATATATTACTATATTAGTTACTGCTTAGTTTTCTTGTATATCAAAACTTTGCCATTTAGTTTCAATTTTATAGAACTAAATTGCATTGTTGTTTATATTTATTTTTTACAAATTATAACAAAAAAGTATGTAATTCTTAACAGTTACTTCAATAATTCACAGCGATTCTTAGTAATTCTTCGATATTTCTAAGTAATACGCTGTAAATCTTTACTAATTCATAGTAATTTTTTGATATTTCTAGTTACTACAGTGTATTTCTTCAGTACTACAATGTTACTTTTTGGTTTAAGTAAAATAGAAAAAAAAATTGTTAAGTTATTAAATATTAGAGCGATACGAAAAAAATATTTTAATCAAAATAAAAAAATATAAAGGTTTTACCATCACTAAATTTTTTTTAGGGTAAATAGTGTAAATTTAATTTAAAATCAAAAACTTTCGAGCTTTCGAACGTGGTCTACGTTCTTCGTCAGGTAATAAATAATAAAAGCAATATATCAAACATCTTCGTTAACTCCAGCCTACTAAGTCTGCTATTGCTGAACATGCACCAGACATTCTGCATAACCTAAACTTTGAAGAAACTAAAACACTTGCTAAAACAAAAAATTGGCAACCGACAAACTACCGTTGCAATGATAAAAGTTATAATCACCTTTATTACCGCGCTGTTTATACTTTTTGTTTTTGTGTTGTTTTTCTAAAACTTAATCATTTTTTTTATTGTTGAATAAGTTTTTTGAGCATTTACATAAGATACTGATATTATTTGCGATTCCAAGTCCAAAAAGTGTATATAATAGGTTAAAAATTGCATTTATTAGTGGTTTTCTTGTGGTTTAATAGGTTTGCGGTTTTTTCTTGGGGTGAACCCAAATTTAATGCAGAATGAAGTTCTTTACGAAAATCTGCAATCGAATTCTTGCATGTTTTTTCAAGCGATGTCTACATGCCTTCTAACGTTTGTTTGCCAGATTTTTTCATTATTTTAATAAATAATTTCCGTAACAATTGAAATACACGCAAACTTTTATTAAACACTAAAAGATTTTTTACAGCGAAGTATTGATGTACTCACAATTAATTATAATACGTTTGATTGGATTTTTTAGTTATTTGCACTATTAAATTATAGCAATAATAAATAATGTTAAAAATGAAAAACGATTAAGCATTTAGATACCGACAGTTTATATACATATGTATAACTGATAATTAAATTCCACAATAATATTTCGATCAATATTTATTATAACTACCAAAAGATGTTGCACATATTGTTCACTGCGTTATACGTCGATTTAGTAATTAGATATTTATTTAAAGGTATTATTAAATTGAGAATTAATTGCGGAGCCACGAAAGCGACGTCTACTCCGACGCGAGTTCTTACTGGTTTTAACGTTAACGTTTTTACTAATGACAACTGAAACAGTAAACATGTAAAAGACGTTATCCAAAAAATTGGAAAATTTTAAACACAAAGAAACTGGCGATAGTATATTATGCTATATACAAAACCGTTTATCGGTGTCTTGCAGTAATTCAAAAAAAGTTACACAGCCCAAATTAAAATAATCAAATTGATTGACAAAAAACTTTCAAAATTGAAGAAAACGGTTTGTTGGTTGCTGAGTTTTTTAATATTAGCTGTTTTACCTAATCCTAAATTAGCAAATTCGAGTGACACAGTTAGATATTGTTTCTCAAAATCTATTCACATTTTCGCTTTTTTATTGCTTTACAACTTGAGTTCGTAGATGTATTCAAATTTTTATTGATCTTGATCAGTTTTACCTTGCTATATAAAATATATTAGTTACTGCTTAGTTTGCTTCTATATCAAAACTTTGCCATTTAGTTTCAATTTTATAGAACTAAATTACATTGTTATTTATTACAAATTATAACAAAAAAGTATGTAATTCTTAACAGTTACTTCAATAATTCACAGTGATTCTTAGTAATTCTTCGATATTTCTAAGTAATACGCTGTAAATCTACTAATTCATAGTAATTTTTTGATATTTCTAGTTACTACAGTGTATTTCTTCAGTACTACAATGTTACTTTTTGGTTTAAGTAAAATAGAAAAAAAAATTGTTAAGTTATTAAATATTAGAGCGATACGAAAAAAATATTTTAATCAAAATAAAAAAATATAAAGGTTTTACCATCACTAAATTTTTTTTAGGGTAAATAGTGTAAATTTAATTTAAAATCAAAAACTTTCGAGCTTTCGAACGTGGTCTACGTTCTTCGTCAGGTAATAAATAATAAAAGCAATATATCAAACATCTTCGTTAACTCCAGCCTACTAAGTCTGCTATTGCTGAACATGCACCAGACATTCTGCATAACCTAAACTTTGAAGAAACTAAAACACTTGCTAAAACAAAAAATTGGCAACCGACAAACTACCGTTGCAATGATAAAAGTTATAATCACCTGTATTACCGCGCTGTTTATACTTTTTGTTTTTGTGTTGCTTTTCTAAAACTTAATCATTTTTTTTATTGTTGTTGATACTGATATTATTTACGATTCCAAATCCAAAAAGTGTATATAATAGGTTAAAAATTGCATTTATTAGTGGTTTTCTTGTGGTTTAATAGGTTTGCGGTTTTTTCTTCGGGTGAACCCAAATTTAATGAAGAATGAAGTTCTTTACGAAAATCTGCAATCGAATTCTTGCATGTTTTTTCAAGCGATGTCTGCATGCCTTCTAACGTTTGTTTGCCAGATTTTTTCATTATTTTAATAAATAATTTCCGTAACAATTGAAATACACGCAAACTTTTATTAAACACTAAAAGATTTTTTACAGCGAAGTATTGATGTACTCACAATTAATTATAATACGTTTGATTGGATTTTTTAGTTATTTGCACTATTAAATTATAGCAATGGTAAATAATGTTAAAAATGAAAAACGATTAAGCATTTAGATACCGACAGTTTATATACATATGTATAATTGATAATTAAATTCCACAATAATATTTCGATAAATATTTATTATAACTACGAAAAGATGTTGCACATATTGTTCACTGCGTTATACGTCGATTTAGTAATTAGATATTTATTTAAAGCTATTATTAAATTGAGAATTAATTGCGGAGCCACGAAAGCGACGTCTACTCCGACGTGAGTTCTTACTGGTTTTAACGTTAACGTTTTTACTAATGACAACTGAAACAGTAAACATATAAAAGACGTTATCCAAAAAATTGGAAAATTTTAAACACAAAGAAACTGGCGATAGTATATTATGCTATATACAAAACCGTTTATCGGTATCTTGCAGTAATTCAAAAAAAGTTACACAGCCCAAATTAAAATAATCAAATTGATTGACAAAAAACTTTCAAAATTGAAGAAAACGGTTTGTTGGTTGCTGAGTTTTTTAATATTAGCTGTTTTACCTAATCCTAAATTACCAAATTCGAGTGACACAGTTAGATATTGTTTCTCAAAATCTATTCACATTTTCACTTTTTTATTGCTTTACAACTTGAGTTCGTAGATGTATTCAAATTTTTATTAATCTTGATCAGTTTTACCTCGCTATATAAAATATATTAGTTACTGCTTAGTTTGCTTGTATATCAAAACTTTGCCATTTAGTTTCAATTTTATAGATTATGGTGATTTTTGTTTAGACGTTCAAGCAAATGCTGTAGCTAAACAAACTTGGGCCACTTATCAAGTTCTCTATTGTTTTTTTTAGTTACCTTAGTTTTATACTTGTCATCATTATTAATTACCTGACGAAAAACGTAGACGACTTACGAAAGCTTATAAGGTTTTAACGAGGGGTTAATTACGACGTAATTAATTGTACACTTGAGTACGAATACAGTGAGTTCACGTGCGGTCATATGAGTACACTTGAGTACATACTAGTACATTTAAGTACTCTGAATACAGATGAGTACAGTAATTACAGCAGAGTACACATGAGTACATATGGTTCATATAAAAATGTATGTATAGTACACCTTTTCAAGTATAACTCTGTTTACAAAAGAATGGTAAATCAACTGCCAAAGTACTGTAAGAAAAATCTGTTACTGTATTGTGAAAACAATTTAATTTATTTGTTATTTGTAATTTACCTTTTAATGGTGTTAAACTCTGAGTTTTGCTATTATATTTGGTAATTATAGTATTTTGGCAGTTGATTATGTGTTCTTCATTTATTTTTCATTCAATTAATTAATAACTGCTATTTGTTTGATTTAATTAATTATAATATTAAAATTAAAAATAAAATAATATTTTTACCAGGATCATAACATGTTAAAAGTAAATAATAATTACAATTCAAAGGAAAAATATTTTTTAAACACAAAGAAACGAAAAATAATTATTGTGTAGGGATTGTTTAAATTTTTGTAGGCATTACAAATCATTCTTTGATGAAATTTTAAATGGACCGTTGCCACTTAATTTAATTTGTCCCCAAAATATATATCGTTTCTCAAGATATTGCATATCGTCCTTCTTAGGCCACTCAAATTGACCTAACATTTCTTTTAAAAACGTAACATCGTTTTAAATCTTGTTTAATATACGTCCTATATACCATGTTTCATCGTAGTATATGACGTAGTATTGTTCTTCTATAATATTGATATTAGTGGGAATCTGTTGAGGTTGGGTATTTACATGAAATCTAAGTTGCCTGTCGTTGCTAAGTTTTCTTTGACTTGCCTGCAAGAGCAAGCAAAGAGACGATTTCCGAATAATTATATTACGGTTCCCCAAATTAACTTTCACATAAGGACTGTTTTCTAATTCTCCATTACAAATGTGCAAATAAGCTTTGAAACTGTTAATTAATGTCCAACTTGTCTGAATCATCATCTTCCTCTGTATTGTTAGTATCTGAATCTGGTGCTACGAAATATTCGTCTTCATTATTCACTAGTTGCGTATTATTTTCCGTGTCTGGATAGGTATAAGAATGTCAAATTTACGTTAAAAAAAAAATCCGAAACATTACTTACCGACACTTGTGCTAGAATTTTCATCTAAATGGGAATTGGTTTGGGGAATTGCATTTTCAGCGAAACAATTTTCATCCAGTTTGATTCCCAATAAGTTTAATTCATTGCATTTTCAACAGTTTCAGATAATTTGTAGGCACTGTAATAATCTACATCAAATGTTTCCACCAGCGTCGACTCGTGAACTTTTCGTGGTTTGACAAATTTGATGTTTGATGATTTCAAATCTATTTTTGCATGTTCAATAAACTGAATGCGGCGTAATCTATTTAGCAATTGTAAAATTGAAAAATGTATGATGGTGGAAAAAGTAGACGTTAAAGATCTCGCCGACCTGAACAGCTGGTCACATGGTTGACTAGAAAACAACCAGGGCAAAAACATTTCTGGTTTTAAACAAGAAACTGATTAGAATTTTAGAACCAAATTTAAAAGCGTATGAGCATTGAGTTCTATGCATTGAAATGAATTAGTAGAAATATTTTTTTTTTGATAAGGTATACTCTTGAGTCGATATTATCCATCGTCTCCAACCTCCGAGAAAGAATACGACAAACCAAATTTTGTATATTCGTTCTCGCTCACGCTTAAATTTTTATCCAAAAATGAAGATAAGATGTTATGAATTAGTTTCAAATATGTTTTAGTTTCTTTGGCATTTTCAGAAGCTAGTAAGGAAATGAAAGAACAAGATAATTTCTGTACACTTTAAAATTTATTTTATCTTTGCTGCTTATGTCCGTACCAGTTCGCATGTGATTATCTTTTGAAACATTTCTAATTAATTCTTGAATGTGACTTGTTGAAACTTGGTGTTTACCAATTTGTAAATTAATTTAGTACCAATGTGAATAGTGTGTTAAATGCACACCCAGTAAATTAATATTAAATGATACCAGCGCCACTTTGTATCAGTGCTATCAGATTTCTTTTGTGAAACCAATATCATCGCTTTTATCAGAAGCCATTTTATCAATCACTTCCGATCTATCCAAAATATTTTAATGGGTAAACCGATTATTCGTTACAAACAAGCCAACACAAAAGGATGGCGCTTCTGCACCCAAAGGTTGGGTTATCATCACGTAGGCATAATTAGAATACTTACAGTTATGAAAACAATCTTGCATGGGATATGCAGATGTGGCCAAATCTGCATTTGTCTCAGACAGTCCACTGTCCTTCAAAAGAAACGTGAATCCTACCAATTTATTAGAAACTGCACTATACTCTACTTTCTGTTATTCGTGTACCATCTTCACTCAACCATACTACTATCGGTAAACCTTTTTGTGTTAAAAATTCTTTTAAACGATCGAAGTAAATATACTTATTTGACCCTGATTGAATGTACCAACATACAGTGCTTAGTGAAGGAATTACATTTTTTAAGTTGGCATACAACGTTTCGTATAGTGAACGTCCGCCAATTATAAACATGTATATTGAAAACACTTTTAACATTTCGTCATAGCGATTACTATGTTTGTTCAAATATTTAGTGTTGCTTTCAGCCGCGTTTTTGAAAATTGCTAATAAAGTATCTAATTCTGTTAAGCTTCCATTTCTTTCCAAGTAAGAAAGATGTGCAGTACTAGTATTGTTTTGTACAGTTTTTTTTTCTATATTCTCAATGAGACAGTGCTTTAACTCTGCATTTTGTTTTAACAGGTGCATTATATTGTCAATACGCGGAAAATAATTAGTTATTAATGGCTGCTCCGGTATCACCTTTTCCCGAATGCGTTTATTTCTAGCCGATTTTTGTAGTAGGTCTGTAGATTTTACGAAGGAACTCGTCGTATGAAGCCTGGGAATTTCCGTCCTGATCAAAACTTTACTGTCACAGAAATTCCTTTTAATACGTTTATTGAAAGTTGGAGCTTCATTATCGTTATCTATTTCAATGGAATCACAGTTCGGTAAGTCTAAGTCTTCTGCAGCAGTTACATTTGTATCAGAGTCGAGGTTTTGTGCATTTGAAGAATTTGTTATTGTAAAATATTCATGAGTAGTGTGAGATTTATCTTTTGTATTTGGTTTAGTAATGTTGGCTGACCTACTGCGATTAATATGTTCATTGATGTGGCGAAAAAAATTCCATCTGCTTTTTGAAGAATTTGCAGTCTTTTTTTTTAACTTTCACTATTTTTGAGCAGTAAAACTTAATATCATCTTTGATGTGATCTTCATTCGGATGTCACAAAACTTCTACTTTCGACAAATCCACATTAGCTGTTATATCTTCTCTAATACTCGGGTCCAGTTCAGCGTTTTTTTTGTTAATGTAAGATCTAGCTCGAACTGACACATCATGGTTTTCAAAGGTCAAATCAACGTCAGCAACTGACATGAGCGCTTTATCAATTTTTCCAATTGGTTTGGATGGAATTTCTGCTGTTCTTGATTTTGTTTTAAAGTGACACTAATTGGAATATAAATTTTTTGTGACCTCTTACGATTTCAAAGTTTCAGGAGATGCTGCGTACATACTAAGAAATCGTTCCTTTTCGTTAGGAAAAAGTTTAGGAATTTTGTTCCTTGCAAATTATCGTTTACTTTGGTTAAACAAATTGTAAATGTGTAAATTATTATCGGGTATTAACAAATAAACGTTTCATTATTAATCAAGCAATCGGTATGGAAAATCGAAGTTATTTTGTAACAAAATGAGTTCGAACAACATAATGTTAGTAACTGTAAAATGACAATCGAATTATTTTTAAAATCTAAAACTACATATGCATATATCACGTAGAAAGGTGTATACCACAATTAAAATAACGGTTATGTTATTACATTTATATAGTAAATAAATTACTGAATATTTACGTTCACATTTATAAAATACTTGCTGTTTTACTTGGATCGCCTGGTTAAGAATTATTACCGTTACTATCATCAGAGACTAGACAAGCACTACCAAAATCACCCGGCTGATGCGAACATCAGATTCGGTAGCATTCGGTGATACACCGAGTTCATTTGGAGGCGTATTTTACACAAAAGTATATTTTGAGTACATATGAGTACACCTTGAATACACATGAATTTAAATGAATACACTATCAGAATACATTAATACACATGAGTACATACGAGTTGTGCAGAGTACTAATGAGTACTGCAGAGTACATATGAGTACACAGAGCATGTACACCAGAGTACAGCTGTGTGTAACCCCTCGGGTTTTAATTTTGAATTAAATATACACCATTTACCCTAAAAAAAATTTAAAAATAAATTTAATTTCAATTTTTATTTATAGAAAGAAATTTTAAATCTGCACCAATAGAACATAATTGTAATTTTTCTCTAGTGTGGTTCAGCAAGTTCTACTTGCAAAAAAAAATACATGCACTGCTTGCACATTTATCTACGGTATAGACTCATCATACACGATCCGTAGAGTCTGTCTGACTGAAACGAAAAAGCTTGTAACGCCTTTTCGTATTCTTTTTCTTAAGGGAAAGTGATTGCTTACGTAACAAAACAGATAATAAAAAATAATTTGTAGGGTGTAGAAAATCTTACATTTGTAATTTCGGCGGCGCACTTAGTTATCAAAACAAACAAAAATTACAAATGGAACAAAAATCATTACGTACAATTCACAAGATTATTTAAATTAAGTTTTCAGTTCAGTACTAAATTCTCAATGTGAAGGGACGGCACAATAAAAACTAAGAGTTCATTTTTCTAACGACGTTTCGTTGGCTATGCAATTTACATATTACTTAATAAATAAAATTGTGTAGATAGTGGATAGGATTCAGTATAATTAAAAACTTAATTCAAATATTCTGCAATTTTTGAGGATTATAAATTTACCTGTCTCGTTAACCTGACGATGTTATTAATTACAATGTATATCCAGTAGACAAAAATCTATAATTATTTTTTTTTTATAAACGTATAAGATATATACCTAATAAACAGTAATACAATAATTTAATTATGACTAATAAAATTAATAAATTAAAATTAAACTAATTTTTATGAGTGAATTAAATTTTGTAAAATTTAAATTATAAAAAAAATATACACCAAAATCAATCATTATATTAAACGTTTAAATAAAATTGTTAATCAGTCGTTGTATACTACACGTAGTAATGCCTACGTGTATATAAATTGACATACATCATACATTGTGTATGTAATTAGTAAACGTAAATGATTAATATAAAACATTTAGGTTTTTTGTTGTATAATTCTAAAACTAATTTTAACGGTTAAATAAAACTAATGAGAAATATCAGTAATATCTACCAGCTGCGTCAAAATTTATTCAATTAAATTTACTTACTAGAGTTTTAGCTAAATCCTCCAATATGATTTAGAGGGGTCCGGGCTCAAACTAATATTTCCAGACTACTATTCTGTACCAACATTCTTATAGTGGCTTAAGCTAAATTTTAACGAAAACATTATATTTAATACAATATTGCTGATTTTACAACAATTAAAGAACATTAGACGAGGACAACACATCTATAAAATTCTTGTAATATTTGTGTATTATGTAACAACGCCCTAAGATTACAGTTTTTCATTTTGGATAATTCCGGTGTTGTCGATTTCTTACAAGTAGAGCTTTCGTCTAACGTCGCAGTGAACATCTTCAGAGTCTGGAATAAAACACGGCTTGTGAGAAATGGACCACACCGGAATTATCCAGAATGAAAAACTGTAATACAAAAGTAACCGATGAAAACCTAAATTCAACTATAACGCTTTAAAGGTAAATCTTTTGAATACATAGTGAGAATTATTTTAAATTTCCATTCTACATGATGTTTAAACGAAGACTAGATAACTACAAAATGAATGTTAGATTGTTTATAAACGCAATATTTATCCAAACGTGTGATTGATTTTTTAAATAATTTTGTTCATTGTAAGCAATTATCTAGCAAGAATGGACTGTTTTAAATTTATGTTACCAATATCTCTATTCAATTAAAATTATATTTTTAAGCAATGCAAAATATATGTAAATTTATCAAAATAAATGATACATTTAGACATGTTTGCGAAAAAGTTTTGTTTTTGTTTGTATTTTTTTAAATAAATTTTATATAAATGTCAAGTAAATTCAAGTACCCTTGAACTTTCTTCAATGTAGTTATAGATTTAACTATTATGAAAGGGCAATAAGTAACCTAAACTCTAAAATAGTGTTTTGCAATAGTTTTTAATGCACTCCATCTCCAATCATATTTTATTTTACTAATAAATCAAATTGGTATTCATTATACAGAATCAAAAAACGTTTGTGTACCTAAAATCACATTTATGTCTGAAATCACTGTAACAACAACAAAATTAACAAGTTTCATTATTCAAATATCATAATTACTACATTCTAACTTATAACCACATTTAATCTCTAGCAAAAATTGGTATTAGAATATGTTACAAATAAAGTCTGTTATACAAGCACACCTAACTTTGACGCTAATGCGCTGAAGTATTTTTTATTGAGTGAGTTTGAAGTAACTTTGTTTTCAAACGGTGTGTAGTATGCAACTGAAAATAAGTGAACTAAATGCATGACAAAGTTCAAAAATGTAAACTTGTTCTTATTGCTAAAATTAAAAACACCGAAACAAAAATTAAAGTTCAAAGAAAAAATTGTCAAAAACAATCACTTCTTAAAAAAAATAAAACAATAATTATCATGAATACGCGTAAAAAATAATTGTTTTTAGTATTTTTAAATATATTTATGTGTTTAGGTTACACGTGTTTTTCATTAAATAGAAATACGGCTTGAGCAGCAATTCATTAAATTTTTGCTTTACCGCGAAAGTTTTTCAGGGTAATTTTCCAAATACTTTGGTTAAAACTGTTATTATTTTACGTACATTTTTAAGGCATCTGTCGATCAGTTTATTCTTACTAAGATCTTGGTAAATTGCTTTGGTAGCATCAACAACATTTATAAAGATCTGGTTTGCCGACAAACCTTAAATTATTTGCAAAACAAATTTTAACGGTTTTTGTATCTGATCCAAATAACAGCAGATCAAGCTAGGACGCCAAACTAAAAATTATACCAACGTTTTCGACACATTCTATCACCGTAAATTCGTTTGCGTTTTAATCCCTGTCGATTCCTTTGTAAGCACTTTTCTTTTACTTCTCGCCTTCTGCATTAAACTTTTACAGGCATCACCTGTTATCTTATATATCAAATTGACAATGCGATTGTAAGTTTTTAATTAAATTATTTTATACTGTCAACATCATATTACTGTAAAAACCGCATATTAATTTCGCAATCTTTAGATTTTGCAAGACAAGAGTCAATTGATTTAGATTTACAGAGTACCTACTTTATAACGATCTTATAATCAAGTCCAATTACGTTTTCTTTTCAGTAAATTGAATATCACATTTTTTGCATTTCACATCATTGCCGTAAAAAATATTGCCATTCACTAATTTTTTGCAATATACCCAATTAAAAAAAAAACTGAATGTATTTAACAGAAGAATAATGCAACAGCAAATTTAGGAATAAGATTGACTATTTAGACCAGTGATTCCCAAAGTAGTCTATATCGTCCCCCAGGGGTCTATGACAACCTGCAAGGGGTCTACGTCAGCGAAAAAAAAATTTGGGGGTCAGAGCTTCGCGAACTTGCACTGACTTGTTCAATCCGTCACTCTATAAATACGAATGCGAGACAAATACGTTTATTCGTTTCTTGAATCTTGAAAAGGAAAGTGCTAACTAAGAAAATATTTAAAAAAATATAAACTGGTAGTTAATCACAGAAATTATAGTGAATCAGTGTTATTTTGTTTGAGAGTGCCGGAGAAAAGTAAGTACATTATTTTTTATTAAATTTTAGTTTTGTACTCGTAGTTAGCAAAAATAGATAAACTACGCCAATCATGACTTCAGTTATTAGTAGTTTAATATTCAAATCATGCAAAACTACGCGAGTACTCCTGAATCGTTTATTTTTCAAAGTTTTAGTAATCGTTATTATAATTACAGTGCAATCTCCGTAATCGAAATTAATTGCTACAAGGAAATGTTCGAATTATGGAATGTTTTCAGAAAAATCTAAAAAAAAATTGTATTAACATACAATATGTTGCCACTTTGATAGATAAATTAAGAAAATCAGAAATCCACAACTATACAGCTGCGTGTTTTTTGAAGAATTTCCAATACACACTCTCATTTGTTGTTTTTTTTTCATAGAATTTAAATGTTTACATATAGGAAACATTAAAAACAATTATTTTGGAATTAAACTACATATTTTGGCCGGTCACATAAATAAATATGTATGTGTGTCAATATTTACTTATTTACGATCTTGCTAGGCGTTTATTATTTTTTTATAAATTCATATATCTTACCAAATAAATTCACAAAAAAGTAAAAAAATTGTACTTTTGTCCATTGGTCGTTACACTGTGGGTCAGTTCGGATTACTGGAATGTTCGGATTACGGAAGTTCGGATTATGGATATTGCACTGTACATACTTTTCTATATTACAATTAAAATTTTGTATTATTGCTAAAGTGGAACTAGTGAATTTTTACACATGACAGTCGAATGTACGTAGAGATAAATCGCATAACAATTTGTTATTATTATTCGTTGTATAATATTTTATTTTAACATTTTTGTCATGTTATTTTCAAATTTCCTTAAAGTTCCATCATATCAAAACCTTAAGTAACATTCATAACATTCCCTTTCTCACATTCATTTATAATAGCTGTACGCCTATGCCTGCCATAAAATCTAAGACCATACGATTTAAATTTGACTTTGATTTTTAATATATAGCTGCTGGACTTTATGTCCTATTTAAATAGATTAATTTTGCCCACAGATGACTAATGCTATGTCCAAATCTAAAAAGAAATGTAGACAGTAGAGTGTTGATTATTTGAAACTTGGCTTCATTCCATCATTGTCGGACAAACAATTGCCTATGTGCCTTTTATGCAACAAAGTTTTGGGCAATGACGCTTTAAACCATCTAAGCTGCAGAATCATCTGAGAAGATGTCACTCTGATAAAACAGATAATGATTTGAAATACTCTCAAATACTCAAAGATAAACTTCAGAAGAGACCCACGCTGAACAGAATGTTCGCTTCGACGTCACAAAGAAACGATGATGGTTTACGGGCGTCTTACAATATCTCGCTACTTACAGCAAGATCTGGAAAACCGCATACTATCGGATAGAAATTAATTTTGCCAGCTG
Source organism: Aquatica leii (assembly GCA_035610365.1). Lineage (NCBI taxonomy): Eukaryota > Metazoa > Arthropoda > Insecta > Coleoptera > Lampyridae > Aquatica > Aquatica leii. Next base: position 34,161,763 of record CM069439.1, read on the forward strand.
TTGAAGAGGTTTTAAAAACTGTTTTACACAAACCTGCATCTGATAACATTAAAAGAATTCCCTTAAACAACAATACTGTTGAAAAACGTATTGATGAAATGAGTTCTGATATTGAAAGCTTCTTGTGTAATTATTTGCAAACGACCCATTTCTCTATACAACTGGACGAGTCAACTTTACCTGGTAATGCAGCATTATTATTGGCATATGTTCGTTTTATTATGAATCAAGAAATCTACGAAGAACTGCTCTTCGCAAGAACTTTGATAACCGATACTAAAGGTGAATCAATATTTCATGTTTTGAAGGATTACTTCATTGAAAAAGCAATCCTTTTATCAAATATAATATCACTAGCTACAGTTGAAGCACCTGTCATGGTTGCACGTTATCGTGAATTTATAAGCTATTTAAAACAAAATGTGTAAGGGGTGTTACCAATACATTGCGTCATCCATCGACAACATTTAGTTGCTAAAAATTTGAGTGTTAGATTGCATAAATCTCTTCAATTAGTCATTGATGCAGTAAACCGAATCCAAAGCAACACGTTGAATGCGCGGTTATGTGTGCAGTTGTGTGAAGAAAATGACGAACACTTTCATCAAGTACTCCTTCACACTGAAGTACGCCGGCTGTCGAAAGGTTTATGTTTGACAAGATTTTTTGCACTTTTTGAGACTATTTTAGAATTTCTGAATACTAAAGATAAAATTTTAGAACACAAATTAATGAAGTGGAAAACAGACATCGCCTATTCAACTGATTTGTTTACAAAATTTAATATGGTTAATTTGCAGTTACAAGGCGACAGTCTAAATTTCATTAAAACAAAGTCCATCTTATCAGCGTTTCTTGCCAAAGCTAGACTAATAAAACAAAATATTGGACGGGGCGAATTTTCCCAGTTCCCGATTTTGTCACAGACAAACTGCCAGAAAAACGACGTTTCAACCTACGTTCAACATTGAAATGTTTGAGGATGTTTTGACTATAGTAATACCCGTGAGGTTGACCACTACGCAAATGTAGTGTACAAGTCACCGTAAATGTCAACGCAAATGTGACAATTTTCGCACAAACTCACAATTTTTCCACAAGTGTCGCAATCTTTTTGCAAATGTCACATTTTTTGGAAATGTATGATACCTACACAAAAAAAATTGTAATATTTTATTATATTCTAATAATAAAATATTTAAATAACTACATTTAAGTAATAAGCCATGTTATAAAGTCTTATACATACTTATTGTTTTCGTAATATGTTTGACGTTTTCGCTACATTCGAACATTACAATAGAAAATTAAATGAAATAAAATAGAATAGAAAAAAGGATTCGATTAATTAATTCAGACTTCTCCGAGGACTTATTTGAAGATGAGTCGAGCAGGAAAGTAACTCATTAGGATTTTCAGAGTTACAATTCCGTTTCTGGCGAGCCCTCCACAATAAAAATAAAAAATGATAAATGGAGTTCCCAAAAATATCACGCGCTAGAAGAGTTCGAGAACGGGTAATAAAAGATGGATATGAACAACCCTAAATTACCAATTTTGTCCATCAAGTGGACGAGGTAAAAAAAACTACTCCTAGATAATAATGAACTCCGTGCTATGCTATTGAAGGAGCTAATGAAATAAGTTTAAAATAAGATAAATATTGGTTTGCAACTTAGAAATAGTAATGATGTTTCTAATTTTTTACAATGACTTCTACACAACAATATTAAATAGTAACATAAAATAGTAATAAAAAATCAAGTAAAGGGAACAAGTATGATCATAAATTGAAGTTATTCTCTACTTACTTATTTCTTGTTGGCGGCAGATTATCATACAAAACTTTGTACGCAAACATGAAAAACAGTTTACCCTCAATTACAACAATAGAACGGAGTCTAATTCACAATCACTTTAAAGAAGGGCATTGTCGTTTTCAAGAACTGTTTGATTTTCTGGAAAAAAGAAACCTACTAAAAGTTGTTTGGTTCAGTTAGGATGGTAACAAATTAACTGGTAGAATCCAATATGATTCAAAGAGTAATAAAATTGTCGGTTTCGTTCTTACATTAGTAAATGGAATAACTAAAAAACGCCATTTTCTAGCAACATCTGCAAAACAAATACAAAGTTTCTTCTACAGAATCTGCCTATGCGATTAGGGCACAAGTTTCAACTGATAAATGTCTACCATTTTGTCTAGCTGCTTTTGGAACCAATAATTCATTCACATGTGAAGATGTTCTTTCCAGGTGGAAATATATTACTAATAAAATGGATCGCTGTGGTATTCAATGCTTGGGATATTCGTCTGATGGAGACCCTAGGGGAATGAAGGCGATGAGATGCGGTTCATTTACATGCATGTAACTCAAAATGGAATTGGTTTCATATGGATTTGGATAATGGGCTAATGTGTGTTAATGATACAGTCCACATTGGAACTAAACTGAGAACTCGGCTATTAAAGACAAATATTTGTATTTTAATGGGAGATTTTGTTGTTACACACATTAAACATTTAATATTGAACATTTCCAAAGATAAGCATGGATTGACTGTATCCGACACTGAAGCAGAAGATAAAATGAACTTCCGTGCGGTTGAAAGAATTTCATCAGAACGGATATCTCTCCTTTTGAACGAACTGTCGCAGGAAAGTAAGGCAACCTAAAAATAATACGATATGTATTACACTCTTATTTATGCAAAGATATTTCTCTTGTACAAAGATAGCATTACATATGGTATGCAGTTTTTTTAAAGATTGTGGCGAGGTTCCTTAAAATCTGAAAAAAACCTTTCCGTTACTGACAACTTCATTACGCTCAATGCCTATCTTTGCATAAAACTAAATGCACACGCTTTAGTAAAATTAATAAGAAAATTTTGAGATAACGAAAACTTAAAAAATGGAATACATTTTGCTACATGGCTCTTTAGTTCACAACCATGTGAGCAGACTTTTTGAGCCACACGTTCACTCACTTCAACATTTTGTACTATTGTGAATTTCAGTATATTAGAAATTTTAAATAGGATTTCAAAGATTGAAACAATCAACCAATGATTTGTCAGAAAAGTTTGTTTTTCCAAGAGAGCAAACTTCTGATAAACTCGGCACTGTGGGTGATACAATTAACAACAGTGAATTTTTTGATGACACAAAAATAGAAAATATTTGTCTAGAAGCCCTTGATGAAGCAAAAAAAGATGCTTTAGCATTAGATATTAAATATAAAGAAAAACATATTTATGTTGTTGATATGTCCCACCCGGTGTTGTTGGTAGATGAAAATGATGGTAAAATAGTTTCTTGTAACCTGCTTGATTCAGAAGACATCATGCATAATAAATTAGATAATTTGGAAAGTTCACTAGAAAAACATGACACAGAGAATTGCCTAACAGAGACTGAGATAACGGATGGAGATATGGAAGGAGTAGATTTTAACGATGAGTTGTGGATGAAAGATTGTAATGTAGAAAAATTAGATAAAACTAGCCCTTATGTCCGTATAAAAGTAGCACACAAAATTATCACAATTCGAAAAACTTCACTCTGTTGGCTATTAAATGACCAGGTTACTAGGTAATAGTTATATTATACTACGTATGAATGATTGTTAATTATTTTTTTTTATTTTAGAGTGAGTTCGGATCGTCTAATTAGATTTAAAACATTAAAAAAAGGTAAGCAAAGTGGTCAAAGTGAAAGCATTTAAAACGACTTATATTATGCAGTGTACTATTCTGATTTGTTGTACTACATTGGAAGGGTGTTAGAAGTTCTACCAAATACAATAAAAATTAAATTGTTTTTTGACCCAAGTCAGATGATATATAAAATGTACATGTTGATTATATATTTTTTGGTCCAATAAATATAATTGGAACAGGTCCATTCACAATTACCCAGATGTATCGCCTTAAAACGAAATTATAAATTGAAATTAAATTAATATTGTAACATTTTATTTATGTAAAAACAATGTACTTGCTATCTCTCGCCAATTTTTTCATTTTGTCATAAGATCAATAAAAACAATGTACCAAAAATATATTATTAATTAACCAACGCCTATATACATATCTACAATTAGTAACCCCCAAGATCCTCTAAACTTTTTTCGAAACCTTTCTTTTACATTTATCGAATTTTTTTATCTACCCTGATCCATATCACTATTTCGTTTTAAAACGAACGTGACTGAAACAAACTAATAACAGTTGTAATGTCAGTTGTGTGCCATCATCGGATTTAAAAAAGTATGTTGATTTAAAAAAAAAACAAAAAAATTGACGCAATTTCCTCGCAAATGTTTCAATTTTCTGACAAATGTTGCAATTTTCTCGCAAAGGCCGCAATTTTATAGTAAATGTCACAATTTTCTCACAAATGTCGCAATTTTCTCACAAATATCGCAATTTTCTCGTAAGTGTCACAATTATCTCGCAAATGTCGCAATTTTCTCAGAACTGTGAGAGAAACTCGCAAATGTGTGCACAACTTGGTGGTTAACTCCTCGGTGGATAATTAACCCATATGGTGACATAGAAAAAACGAATGTCATAATACAAGAGGAACTGACTGAACTAAGTACAAACCAAGAACTTCAAGGTTCAGTTTAAAAACTAATATCAGCAATTCTGCCTGCAGAACAACATACCCGTTACTTATCCCGTATTATGAAATATAGCAAGGAAATTTTTATTTTCTTTTCCATCGTCGTCACTAAAAAAAGAGACAGTCTGGACATCATAGCCAAGGAGATTTAAGATTAAACCTTAGAAAATTGACGCCAAATGTTAATAATTTATTATTAAAGCATCAGGTTCATCCTTCTCACTAACAACATTTACTTATTGCTTAGTTTATTTTATGTTTATTTAATGTTACGTATATTTTATATAACAGATACAAAATTTTATTTTGAGTAATTTTAATTTAAATTCAATTAATAAATGTATAAAACTTAACATGTGTTTTTACTTCAAGTTTTTTACACTAAACTTTACTACAGTTAGAAATTTACAAAAAATCAATATCAGGTAAGTAGGGGGTCTACCCAAAACCGCAAAACATGGTAAGGGGTCTACGACACAAAAAAGTTTGGGAACCTCTGATTTAGACCAAGTGATAAATACGCTAAAAAAATATTTTTACACTTATTAAGCAAAAGTTAGACTAACAACTTTAATTAGAAATATTTAAAAAAAATGTGAAATATATGTATTTGGGTTGTAATAAAGTGCCTCAATTTTGCATTTACCAAATAATTTATTTTTTCCTACAGTTTCCATCTACCTATATCAAAAAAACATTTTTTCCACTACTAGTTGTATACGCTTGTATTATTACGTATATTAGTAGGTCGTGAAGTTGTACTTTTTTAAGCGCAGGTAAATAATATTTCATTATTAACTAGTAGTTAATAATGGACATATTTACATTTTCTGATAATACTACAACAGTTTCAAAGAAAAAAAGTTTACGAAACTGGGTACCAAGAGCAAGAGATTCTATTTAATGCCAATTTAAGTTTTCAAATCGCTCAATTAATAAATTAATTTGGTTTTAAAAAGTAAGTTATTTGAAGTTCGCGCTTAATTAAATTGGAATATTATTGAATTAAATATGTTTTAGATATAATCAATGCTTAAAATAATAATGTTTTTAAACAATTTAAACAACTTTAGCAATAAAAACTTACGTTATCTGTTTATTTTTGTGTTTTAAATCACAATTAAGAATTATGTCAAAACTAATTCTATTAAACTAATGACAACTGTCAGAATCACTGACTTGATTTTTAATTTAAAATTAATATCTTAAATTTTAAATTCAATTTAGTAACAGGTAGAAAGGTTTTAATAATTCTAGTAGTGGAAAAAATTGTATATATACCACGGTTGAGAAGTTCATTATAACCTGCGCGATTTATATCCCTCGACGCTTCGCGTCTCGCGATATCATCTATCGCTTAGGTTATAATGATGCACTTCTCAACCTTGATATATGATATACTATTTTTAACTTCATTTATACTATTTACAATTTGCTCTAGTGATCAATAAGTAAGTTAGGTGAATTTACAAGTAGAGTTACATACATGTGGGATGTCGTACCATTGGAGGGCTTTCCCATATCAAATTGGAATTTTATATATTAATCCGTAATTTTGTTTAGTAGTACTAGATAATATTAAATTAATTTTAAAGAATTTATTTATTACTATTCTAGTTAAATGCATTAATGAACTAATTTACTTGTACAATAACATTACATTTTTTGTCGCATGTATAAAACAATTAAACTTGTATTTTAGCACAATTAGGACAATTTTCTAATTTAAAAATTTTAAAAGAAGTGTTAAATAACGTAAAAAAAATTCGAATTACCATGATTTAAAATAACACGTTTGTTACTAACAGATATTTAGTTGTGTGTACTATTTAGTTTGAAAACTCTTTAACAAAACCGTCATAATTCTATACACGCATTGCTTTTTGTATAAAAGCAGTAGCTTGTTAAAATTTAATTTAAAATGGTTTCGTTACTATAACAGTGACTCGTGTCAACAACGATGAGATGGCTTCTAGTACATTTTTAATAAATCTTCTTGTAAGGAAAGTAAGTGAAACGAGAAATTCATCAGAGGTTTGAAGTGTAACTAAAGAAAACTCCAAAGTTGACATTGATATTTAGAAGCAAAAAATGCGTAAAAATACGTTCTATTGAATAACTTTATAAAAATTCTATACCTTTACTATACTCTTTTTTTTTGTCAAAAGAACCTTAATTTACAAGCCTTAAATAATTAAAAATAGTGAAATAGGTTTATTCATTATCGGTTTTAATAAATTTAGATATGAAGTAACTGTATGTTTTTGACATAATTTTATTAGTTTGTTATAAAAAGCTAAAAATAAGTACGTACACTATTAATATAAATCATAAATAAAATCATACCCACATGATAACAACGACGGAAGTAATTGTTCCTTATTTTATACGACTAAATATATTGTTTTAAATGCATTTTGGTAATATAAATTGTAGGTATTATATACGATAATATTATTTTAATACAGTCAACGTTTCATTTTACAATCATCAAAAACTGCAACAAAAAAAAAATTAATTTGGTCCCATATGTATTCGACCCGAATTATACAGTTAACACTTTTGCGGTTAATTAGTCAATATATAGAATAAATATGTTTTATTATATATACCGGTATTATCTTCCATTTTTTCTAATGGTTTACATATACAGGATGTATATGATTATTTTAGCAGGTAAAGTTAGAGCAATAATACAAGCAAAAAATGTTAAAATAAAAGTTCTATCAAAACATTTAAAAAAATCAAAAAACCGATGATCGTGTACACAAAGTACGTTTTGTTAAGCTAGGTCACTAATAATTACTATCTGCTTAAATTATTTTATTAAAAATTGATTTTGTGTATAACGAAACATTAAAAAAAACTAATTAACACAATACATAAATACATTTCACGGATTTTACAGCATTTACAGTTACAATCAACAAACAATTTCCATGGGTTTAGATAATCAGGACCGGCCTGAAAACTTTAATTGCAAATACCTCAAAACTATGCCACTTTAGATAAAATCTTGGATTTAACGCCACAACGAAACTACTCCTTGTGTTTGAAGTCGTTTTGCAGATACACCCTGTATACATACAATTATTGGCACGGTTTTGTAGTACATATAAAATTTTTTGTATACAAACGCAAACGCTACTCTTATTTTGTGTACTAATTTATTTACTATTATTTAATATTTTTGTAAAAACAAACTACACATTAATTTTTAGTGGAAACTTTTAAGCAACCGAATAAACGCAATGTTGCATTCCGCAAAGAGTAAAATTTTAACGTGGTTTTTGTTTTAAAAACGTATTTTAACATTAGTTAAGTGTGCCTGTTTAAATTTAAGATTTATGTCTCAAAACGTGAAAATTTTAATCAATCCATTAGACTAAGGTGTAAACAGTGTATAACGACCAACCTTATTAAGCGTTTAATTTTGCTCTTCTAGAGTCAATTTTCGAATCATAAATAATAAATTAGTTTACTTGAACCGGGAGTGCATATTAAATAAGATTAAAGTATCATTTACGATGTCGACAATGCGAGTTTTTCGAAATAGCGTCTATTTGTAAAAATTGGTCGACAAACTAACGTTCCGTAAACACTTCGAAAAATTCAATCTTCGCTATCTCATTTTCATGTGGAAAGTTGAGTTAAGAATATCGATGCTCCGCGTTAGATTTTTCGTTTTCATTTACGTATCGTAATTTTATGCAAAAAAAATTTAATAATTGTGTGTCTATATATAATATTAACGAGACAAAAACCAGTTATTTTGCTTGTGTCTAAAACAAATCTGTCGAAAATAAAACAACTAAGGAAATAAAACCACAACTTCTTTAAATAAAATATGTAGTGCCCTAAATTCCCAAATCCTTTTTGCAAAGAAAGCTTATACGTTAGCGCTACCGTACGTAGTATATAGCAGTTACTTGTTTTTCTGTCATTCTGTTACTGCACCATTGCCATTAAACAAACAAAATTCGTAAACTTTGCGTAACCCTTAACTACACAAAAACTGATTTTAAGCATTACTTCAGAGAAAATTATTTTCAAAACAATATTAAAGTTATGCTTTTAGTTTGACAATTAAAGTCTTAGATTTTCGCACAAACTGAAAAGTTGTGACGACCTAAATGTTTAGTCAGTAATCAATCGTTGAGTCTATACGCCTCACCGTTTTCACAATTTATTAAATTAAGTAAAATTCTTGCGTTAATAACAAACTTTCTAAAGATTTATTATAGAAAAGAGATTTGGGACTTTCTCAACTTACTCAGTTAATACTCACCGGAAAGTAGAAACAGGAAAAAAAGTAAAACACTGATGCTGGTCATTGAGCAGCAGTTTCATTTGCGCTATTCACTAGCTGATGTTAGATACTACCGCGGTAGTGCGATGGCAAGTTATAGGTTTAGAAATGTTTGTAGTTTGTTTACACAAATATCGTGCAAAGAACACTATGAACCACGCACGTCGGCACTTCCACTAGATCGCGGACCGGTCAGTCAACAGACAAGCGGCAATTGTAATACGGTGGATCGCGTGGATAGAAGCGCCGCGCCCGCGCTATTCCCGTTAGGGTAGCGAATCGGTAGCTGGGACTTCTACACCGTCACTCATTAACAGCCCCGCTCCTTTCAGGGACATGTGATCAACACGCCGTGTTTACTTTGTACAGGTCGCCGCGCATTGTACTGCCACACGCTTCATTATTAATTCAAAGTTTTGTTGGCCCTGAAGCGTGCAATTAGTACGTCTGTGGAACAAGTAGTAACTGTTAAATTTACCCAAGAAGAGCAAAGGCAAATGTTGCAAGTAGTTCGTGTAAAGAACGTGACTAGAGTATATAGATTATCGTTATCCCTACTGCGAATGGTTTATTCCCGTACAGCAATATTGGAACTGCACTGACCGCATAACGCAAACACTATTCGTTAGTAAATTGATGGGCAGTGGCTACAATAACGCGGTTGTGTAACTACTGCAATCGTCTTTAACAGTACCTATAACAATTTTTCGTCGTCATTATACATCGCAAACTGACATCAGATCAGGGGTATTCCAATCCGTTTTACCCCTCTAACAGTTTAGTCACGCTATGTACCGGAACAACCGAAATCGAACCGAAATAGATCTGAATAATGACATAATAAACCTTACTGCAGAGATATGCAGATATTCCATAAAGCTTCGAATTGCAATTATTTTTCTTTGCAAATTACACCGCAGTTATACTATGATCGCAAGATATGCATATAAACATATAAAAACATACGATTATGACAACCTATTCATATCATCTGTAAGTTGTAAATGATTTCACGACAGGAACATTCTCGTTGCACCATCCTCAACGTGGCACTCTACTATATCGATCTAGCAAGGTTACTTAAATATACAATTGTGCTCATCACGAAATATTTTAAAGCCGATTATATAACGTCACGTTTAAATATCTGACAAAGATAGACTTTGTTGACGCTAAGCTCAATTTTTGGGTTTACGTATCATCAAATCGTGATTAGTTGATAGCAGAATACACGAGAGTAGTAACCACCTAAAGCTCTATCGCTACCCGAAACCACATTGTTACCCACACTTCTGTCAACTTACACATGTAATTATCGAACAGTTGGGGTTCTGAATTTCCAGTATCACTAAGATTAATATTATTCATTCCTAAAGACAATAATACCACTTTAACAAATAATTGTGAACCATAAGATAAACGGCACTTGTTTTAGAAAACTACATGTCGGAAAGTTTTATAAATAAAAATGGTTCTCAAATGCAAATTGGTAAGTTGTTACTGTGAACTGGTATTTAGTTACATAATTAAAAACAGATTTTTTTGAACAGTAACTTTTGCGTCTTTTTCGATGCATTTGTTTGTAGTTTGTTTTTGTCATTACTGTTGCAATGCTATTATCCTTAAGTATTTCAAGTTTCTATTACATTTGTATTTATCAGTATATTTTGAGAGTTTGTTTTTACCGTATATTATTAAATTACATCTCCAAACGTTTTACAAACATATTTAATTATAAATATTGATTACGTAATTAAAAAACATTTTTATTACCTTGTATTTCATAGTATCAAAAGTGAAGTAAAACCAATTTATTGTTGTATTTTATATATTTAACAAACTACGGTCGATTCGTTCAAATATAATTTATCGTCTTGGCGTTTATTCAAGAACATAAAGATGATTAATTTTTTGTTAACTGTGATTTTAATTTTATCGCAAATGCTTTTCTGCATTATTTATCAGAAAATCTTTATAAGCAAAAGTTTTCTGTTATAAATTTAACTACAAGAATAAATGGTTTACTCTTATACGTTACTTTCGACAAAAAAAAATTATTGTAATAAATGATTAAAAGTTTTATAATTAAATTGTTAATTTACATATAAGAATCTCATAACTTAAAAAGATGTCATTTGTTCAACAATAGTTTATAGGTAAGTGATTACAAGGTATTAGTCTGAAGCTTTTTTTCTGTAAACATATATACATTTTATTATAAACTAATTTAATCAATTATTTTTCTACTTGCTTCTTTATGTATTAGTAAGCTTGTGTAGTTTATTAAATAGTACATTTTGTGTGTTTAAGAATTACGTTGTTACAGCTTTTGATATAATTGTGAATTCTATACATATAATTTTTTACAAATTGTGGAATTTAAAAAAGTACTGTGCTTGGTTTTTTGTTTTTGTTGTTCTAAAATAAACAACAAAATGCATATTCTGATTGGTAAAATGCAATTATTCGTAACATTTTAATTCAAGTTTGTTAATGGAAGTAAATATTTCTTGATTATTTTAAAACAAATTAACCTGTTTTATACTTTTTTGTTTTAGTATAATAATTTAAAATTTTTGTTTTTATAATATTTAGTAAATATAAAAACATTATAAAATATTTTAAAGAAGTTTAAAATTGAAAAAATGTTGGTTGTTGTCATTCAATTGAAAATAGTCTAAAACAGAATACAACGCTTTGGTAAAATGATACTAATCGAGCATGAAATAGCAGCGTTTTGGTGCAATCTTTTTTCTTTTATACTTTCCAAGATACTAATAACACACACTCAAAAATGTACAACTTTTATATGATTTTGTTTCTGATCTGATTCTATCAGAAGATTCATTTAAAACTAAGATGTATCTAGTTTAAAAACAAAACGTTGTTTTTTTCTTCTAAAAGCTTAACTAATTTTGAATTAATCCTTTTTAAATAAATTATATTATATTTTTAAAAAGTGCAAAATGTTCTTAAAACATCAGTTCAGTCAATGATTTTAGTGAAATTGTAAAAATATAGCAGATTGACATACCTGCACTTCATCAAATCTTAAAATTATATTTTTTTATTTTAAAGCATTCTACTGGCGAGCTTAGCACAAATTGTAACAAATTTTTAAATACAATTTATTTACAAACGAAAAATTTACACGATTAGCACTAAATTTTATAAACGTAACTAATTAAATCTAACTATATATATATGTATATATATAAACAACTTACATTAATTTATATATTACTATCACTAGAAAAATAAAGCCCGCGGATAACTTCTGTTTATCGAAATCTGGTATTTCTTTATGTTAACAACGCCTACACTTACACTCCGTGTTTATTTTTCACTAGCACATGCACTTTATTTATTTAGACACCAAATCCTTCTTCTTACTAAACTAGATTCGAAAGTTTACTCCAGCTTTCTTCGCAAACTTTTTATGTTTTTCCGCTAACTGCATCCAATTTCCAATTACTTTAAAAACGCTTTAGTATTTTATAATTTAGTCTTTTTTGAACTCTTTGCAAGTAGGTTTCACTGTTTTGAATAGCATAAATGAAAACATCGTCTACTAATGATCGTTTATACCTTTTGCATTATTTATGCAAATAATTTACATTATATAACAATTATATACAATACAGGTAGAATTAATTTTTTTAGTGGTGAAGTGAAGTGGTGTAAGGGGAAGACATAAAAATGAATATAAACGCAACCCATAAGATGTTATCCGTCGATAAACAGATGACATTCACATTCTGAGTCCTATACCACTCATCTAATCATTTGCAATTGATCGAGTTGTTGAAAATCTATCTCTTGTGGTCAAAACTCTTAAGCGACGTTCTTCGCGATCTGTAGTTTTTCGAGGACGTCCAGATCCACAGCGACGATGCTAACCCCTTCCTCGGACCATTTGGACCAACATCTCAATAGCAATGAAACATTTCGGTTTACACGACGAGCAATTTCTCTTAGCGAAAGTCCGGCCTCTCTCATACCAATAATACGGCCACGTTCAAAATCACTTAATTGGACAAAATGTTGATGTTGACGTACTTTCGAAATTGTTATCAAGTTCAGAATGAAATTGTGAACAAACAACAATTTGCAAACTTGAGAATTACTAAATGGTCTACTACTTCAAATTTGTTTTTAATATGTTACTATGGAAACAACAGGAAAAAAATAAAAAACTACTGGCTAGATTTTCTTTAAATTTTAATCATCACTTTTGTGCAGTACTGAGTGATCGCACATTAAAGAAGTCGTAAACTATTTCCTTATTAATTACTCGAATAGTTCACATTAATTAACTAAGTCGCTCGTAACTCTTAACTACTTTATTTACATAATTATGTACACTATGATATTACAAGTATTGCATCACTATTTCAAAACTTTAATAATGTTACATCTGTGTAGTACTTAATGCTATTGTAGTTGTGAGTCGACTGGCCTAGCAAGAAGGGCCAGTCTTAAACTTAAAAACTAACGGGAGTATGTTGACAAGTTATTAACATAACTGCGCCTTCACGAGAGAATACAGTAAATTATAAATCATTGATAACTATAATTAATAACTAGACACAAATGGATATTTATGCTTCCTAAGAACTATATAATGAATACATAAAAAATATGTTTATTACATACAAAAACAACAACGAAAATGTTTAGTTAATTGGTAAAATTGATATTTTTGAAATAGATGTAAGTAATGTACCAGTAGGTGTTTTTAGTTTAACAACCCGCACTCGATTATCCCTTCTTTTAACAATATTGATAATTCGTCCAACTTTCCATTCTAATGGAGGACGATTATCGTCTCTAATTATAGCAAGCATCCCTATATTTAAATTTGGTAAATCTTTTTACCACTTTGGCCGATTCTGTAGTTGTACCAAATAATCTTTTGACCACAATTTCCAAAAGGATTGTTGTGCTTTAGTACACTGTTTCCAAAATTTTAATTTATCAATAGGGACCGTATTAATTTCTGCTTCGGGTATGTCTTTTAAAGTAGTTCTGATTAAAAAATGACTCGGAGTTAAATAAGAGTAATCCGAACTATCGTTACTTAATTAAATTAACGGTCTAGAATTTAATATTCCTTCCACCTGTACAATGACTGTGTTTAATTGTTCGTAAGTCATATTTGTTTTCCCTAGCACCCTTTTTATATGATATTTTGCCGATTGAATACCAGCTTCCCATAATCCTCTAAATGAGGGTGAATAACTGGGAATGAATAAATTGATGGGCAGTGGCTACAATAACGCGGTTGTGTAACTACTGAAATCGTCTTTAACAGTATCTATAACAATTTTTCGCCATCATCACAAACTGACATCAAATCAGGGGTATTCCAATCCGTTTTACCCCTCTAACAGTTTTAGTCACGCTATGTACCGGAACAACCGAAATCGATCCGAAATAGATCTGAATAATGACATAATAAACCTTACTGCAGAGATATGCAGATATTCCATAAAGCTTCGAATTGCAATTATTTTTCTTTGTAAATTACACCGCAGTTATACTATGATCGCAAGATATGCATATAAACATAGAAAAACATACGATTATGACAACCTATTCATATCATCTGTAAGTTGTAAATGATTTCACGACAGGAACATTCTCGTTGCACCATCCTCAACGTGGCACTCTACTATATCGATCTAGCAAGGTTACTTAAATATACAATTGTGCTCATCACGAAATATTTTAAAGCCGATTATATAACGTCACGTTTAAATATCTGACAAAGATAGACTTTGTTGACGCTAAGCTCAATTTTTGGGTTTACGTATCATCAAATCGTGATTAGTTGATAGCAGAATACACGAGAATAGTAACCACCTAAAGCTCTATCGCTACCCGAAACCACATTGTTACCCACACTTCTGTCAACTTACACATGTAATTATCGAACAGTTGGAGTTCTGAATTTCCAGTATCACTAAGATTAATATTACTCATTCCTAAAGACAATAATACCACTTTAACAAATAATTGTGAACCATAAGATAAACGGCACTTGTTTTAGAAAACTACATGTCGGAAAGTTTTATAAATAAAAATGGTTCTCAAGTGCAAAGTTGTTACTGTGAACTGGTATTTAGTTATCTAATTACATAATTAAAGACAGATTTTTTTAAATAATACATTTTTGCGTTTTTTTTTTAAGACATTTATTTGTAGTTTGTTTTTGTCATTACTGTTCTCAAAGCAATTATCCTTAAGTATTTTAAGTTTTTATTACATTTGTATTTATCAGTAGCGTTTAATTTTACCATATATTATTAAATTACATCTCCAAACGTTTTACAAACATATTTAATTTTAAATATTGATTACGTAATTTAAAAACATTTTTTTCCACTACTAGTTGTATACGCTTGCATTATTACGTATAATAGAAGGCCGTGAAGTTGTACTTTTTTAAGCGCAGGTAAATAATATTTCATTATTAACTAGTAGTTAATAATGAACATATTTACATTTTCTGATAATACTACAACAGTTTCAAAGAAAAAAAGTTTACGAAACTGGGTAACAAGAGCAAGAGATTTTATTTAATGCTAATTTAAGTTTTCAAATCGCTCAATTAATAAATTAATTTGATTTTAAAAAGTAAGTTATTTGAAGTTCGCGCTTAATTAAATGTGATATTATTGAGTTAAATATGTTTTAGATATAATCAATGCTTAAAATAATAATGTTTTTAAACAATTCAAACAACTTTAGCAATAAAAACTTACGTTATCTGTTTATTTTTGTGTTTTAAATCACAATTAAGAATTACGTCAAAATTAATTCTATTAAACTAATGACAACTGTCAGAATTACTGACTTGATTTTTAATTTAAAATTAATATCTTAAATTTTAAATTTGATTTCGTAACAGGTAGAAAGATTTTAATAATTCTAGTAGTGGAAAAAATTGTATATATAACACGGTTGAGAAGTTCATTATAACCTGCGCGATTTATATCCCTCGACGCTTCGCGTCTCGCGATATAATCTATCGCTTAGGTTATAATGATGCACTTCTCAACCTTGATATATAATATACTATTATTACCTTGTATTTCATAGTATCAAAAGTGAAGTAAAACCAATTTATTGTTGACGTATTTCATATATTTAACAAACTACGGTCGATTCGTTAAAATATAATTTATCGTCTTGGCGTTTATTCAAGAACATAAAGATGATTAATTTTTTGTTAACTGTGATTTTAATTTTATCGCAAATGCTTTTCTGCATTATTTATCAGAAAATCTGTATAAGCAAAAGTTTTCTGTTATAAATTTAACTACAAGAATAAATGGTTTACTCTTATACGTTACTTTCGACAAGAAATTATTGTAATAAATGATGAAAAGTTTTATAATTAAATTGTTAACTTACATATAAGAATCTCATAACTTAAAAAGATGTCATTTGTTCAACAATAGTTTATAGGTAAGTGATTACAAGGTATTAATCTGAAACTTTTTATCTGTGAACATATACACATTTTTTTATAAACTAATTTAATCAATTATTTTTCCACTTGCTTCTTTATGTGTTAGTAAGTTTATTAAATAGTACATTTTGTGTGTTTAAGAATTACGTTGTTACATCTTTTGATATAATTGTGAATTCTATACATATAATTTTTTACCAATTGTGGAATTTAAAAAAGTACTGTGCTTGGTTTTTTGTTTTTGTCGTTCTAAAATAAACAACAAAATGCATATTCTGATTGGTAAAATGCAATTATTCGTAACATTTTAATTCAAGTTTGTTAATGGAAGTAAATATTTACTGATGAGTGAATTTGTTCTTGATTATTTTAAAACAAATTAACCTGTTTTATACTTTTTTGTTTTAGTATAATAATTTAAAATTTTGTTTTTATAATATTTAGTAAATATAAAAACATTATAAAATGTTTTTAAAAAGTTTAAAATTGAAAAAATGTTGAATGCTGCCATTCAACTGAAACTAGTCTAAAAGATAATACAACGCTTTGGTAAAATGATACTAATCGAGCATGAAATAGCAACGTTTTGGTACAATCTTTTTTCTTTTATACTTTCCAAGATACTAATAACAACAACTTTTATATGATTTTGTTTCTGATCTGATTCTATCAGAAGATTAATTTAAAACTAAGATGTATCTAGTTTAAAAACAAAACATTATTTTTCCTAAAAGATTAACTAATTTTGAATTAATTCTTTATAAATAAATTATATTATATTTTAAAAATATGCAAAATGTTTATAAAATGCAGTCAAAGATTTTAGTGAAATTGTAAAAATACGGCAGATTGACATAGCTGCACTTCATCAAATTATTTTTAATTTTTAAATATAATTTATTTATAAACGAAAAATTTACACGATTAGCACTAAATTTTATAAACGTAACTTATTAAATCTAACTATATATAAGAAAAACAACTTACGTTAATTTATATATTACTATCACTATAGAAAAATAAAGCCCGCGGATAACTTATGTTTATCGAAATTTGTTTATGTTAACAACACATACACTTACACGCCGTATTTATTTTTTACTAGCACATGCACTTTATTTATTTACACACCAAATCCTTCTTCTCACTAAACTCGATTCGAAAGCTTACTCCACCTTTCTTCGCAAATTTTTTATGTTCTTCCGCTATCTGCATCCAATTTCCAATTACTTTAAAAACGCTTTAGTATTTTATAGTTTAGTCTTTTTCGAACTCATCGCAAGTAGGTTTCACTGTTTTGAATAGCATAAATGAAAACATCGTCTACTAATGATCGTTTATTCCTTTTGCATTATTTATGCAAATAATTTACATTATATAACGATTATATACTATACAGGTAGAATTAATTTTTCTAGTCTGTGTAGACGATAAAGTGGTGTAAGGGGAAGACATAAAAATGAATATAAACGCAACCCATAAAATCTTATCCGGCGATAAACAGATGACATTCACATTCTGAGTCCTATACCTCTCATCTAATCATTTGCAATTGATCGAGTTGTTGAAAATCTATCTCTTGTTGTCAAAACTCTTAAGCGACGTTCTTCGCGATCTGTAGTTCTTCGAGGACGTCCAGATCCACAGCGACGATGCTAACCCCTTCCTCGGACCATTTGGACCAACATTTCAATAGCAATGAAACATTTCGGTTTACACGACGAGCAATTTCTCTTAGCGAAAGTCCGGCCTCTCTCATACCAATAATACGGCCACGTTCAAAATCACTTAATTGGACAAAATGTTGATGTTGACGTACTTTCGAAATTGTTATCAAGTTCAGAATGAAATTGTGAACAAACAACAATTTGCAAACTTGAGAATTACTAAATGGTCTACTACTTCAAATTTGTTTTTAATATGTAACTAATGAAACAACAGGAAAAAAATAAAAAACTACTGGCTAGATTTTCTTTAAATTTTAATCATCACTTTTGTGCAGTACTGAGTGATCGCACATTAAAGAAGTCGTAAACTATTTCCTTATTAATTACTCGAATAGTTCACATTAATTAACTAAGTCACTCGTAACACTTAACTACTTTATTTACATAATTATGTACACTATGATATTACAAGTATTGCATCACTATTTCAAAACTTTAATAATGTTACATCTGTGTAGCACTTAATGCTATTGTAGTTGTGAGTCGACTGGCCTAGCAAGAAGGGCCAGTCTTAAACTTAAAAACTAACGGGAGTATGTTGACAAGTTATTAACATAACTGCGCCTTCACGAGAGAATACAGTAAATTATAAATCATTGATAACTATAATTAATAACTAGACACAAATGGATATTTATGCTTCCTAAGAACTATATAATGAATACATAAAAAATATGTTTATTACATACAAAAACAACAACAAAAATGTTTAGTTAATTGGTAAAATTGATATTTCTGAAATAGATGTAAGTAATGTACCAGTAGGTGTTTTTAGTTCAACAACCCGCACTCGATTATCCCTTCCTTTAACAATATTGATAATTCGTCCAACTTTCCATTCTAATGGAGGACGATTATCGTCTCTAATTATAGCAAGCATCCCTATATTTAAATTTGGTAAATCTTTTTTCCACTTTGGCCGATTCTGTAGTTGTACCAAATAATCTTTTGACCACAATTTCCAAAAGGATTGTTGTGCTTTAGTACACTGTTTCCAAAATTTTAATTTATCAATAGGGACCGTACTAATTTCTGCTTCGGGTATGTCTTTTAAAGTAGTTCTGATTAAAAAATGACTTGGAGTTAAATAAGAGTAATCCGAACTATCGTTACTTAATTAAATTAACCGTCTAGAATTTAATATTCCTTCCACCTGTACAATGACTGTGTTTAATTGTTCGTAAGTGATATTTGTTTTCCCTAGCACCCTTTTTATATGATATTTTGCCGATTGAATACCAGCTTCCCATAATCCTCTAAATGAGGGTGAATAACTGGGAATGAATAAATTGATGGGCAGTGGCTACAATAACGCGGTTATGTAACTACTGCAATCGTCTTTAACAGTATCTATAACAATTTTTCGCCATCATCGCAAACTGACATCAGATCAGGGGTATTCCAATCCGTTTTACCCCTCTAACAGTTTTAGTCACGCTATGTACCCAAACAACCGAAATCGAACCGAAATAGATCTGAATAATGACATAATAAACCTTACTGCAGAGATATGCAGATATTCCATAAAGCTTCGAATTGCAATTTTTTTCTTTGCAAATTACACCGCAGTTATACTATGATCGCAAGATATGCATATAAACATAGAAAAACATACGATTATGACAACCTATTCATATCATCTGTAAGTTGTAAATGATTTCACGACAGGAACATTCTCGTTGCACCATCCTCAACGTGGCACTCTACTGTATCGATCTAGCAAGGTTACTTAAATATACAATTGTGCTCATCACGAAATACTTTAAAGCCGATTATATAACGTCACGTTTAAATATCTGACAAAGATAGACTTTGTTGACGCTAAGCTCAATTTTTGGGTTTACGTATCATCAAATCGTGATTAGTTGATAGCAGAATACACGAGAGTAGTAACCACCTAAAGCTCTATCGCTACCCGAAACCACATTGTTACCCACACTTCTGTCAACTTACACATGTAATTATCGAACAGTTGGGGTTCTGAATTTCCAGTATCACTAAGATTAATATTATTCATTCCTAAAGACAATAATACCACTTTAACAAATAATTGTGAACCATAAGATAAACGGCACTTGTTTTAGAAAACTACATGTCGGAAAGCTTTATAAATAAAAATGGTTCTCAAATGCAAATTGGTAAGTTGTTACTGTGAACTGGTATTTAGTTATGTAATTAATTACATAATTAAAAACAGATTTTTTTAAATAATACATTTTTGCGTTTTTGTGAGACATTTATTTGTAGTTTGTTTTTGTCATTACTGTTCTCAAAGCAATTATCCTTAAGTATTTTAAGTTTTTATTACATTTGTATTTATCAGTAGCGTTTAATTTTACCATATATTATTAAATTACATCTCCAAACGTTTTACAAACATATTTAATTTTAAATATTGATTACGTAATTTAAAAACATTTTTATTACCTTGTATTTCATAGTATCAAAAGTGAAGTAAAACCAATTTATTGTTGACGTATTTTATATATTTAACAAACTACGGTCGATTTGTTAAAATATAATTTATCGTCTTGGCGTTTATTCAAAAACATAAAGATGATTAATTTTTTGTTAACTGTGATTTTAATTTTATCGCAAATGCTTTTCTGCATTATTTATCAGAAAATCTGTATAAGCAAAAGTTTTCTGTTATAAATTTAACTACAAGAATAAATGGTTTACTCTTATAGGTTACTTTCGACAAAAAAAATTATTGTAATACATGTTTAAAGTTTTATAATTAAATTGTTAATTTACATATAAGAATCTCATGACTTAAAAAGATGTCATTTGTTCAACGATAGTTTCAAACTTTTTGATAGGTAAGTGATTACAAGGTATTAATCTGAAACTTTTTATCTGTAAACATATATACATTTTATTATAAACTAATTTAATCAATTATTTTTCTACTTGCTTCTTTATGTGTTAGTAAGCTTGTGTAGTTTACGTTGTTACAGCTTTTGATATAATTGTGAATTCTATACATAAAATTTTTTACCAATTGTGGAATTTAAAAAAGTACTGTGCTTGGTTTTTTGTTTTTGTTGTTCTAAAATAAACAACAAAATGCATATTCTGATTGGTAAAATGCAATTATTCGTAACATTTTAATTCAAGTTTGTTAATGGAAGTAAATATTTACTGATGAGTGAATTTGTTCTTGATTATTTTAAAACAAATTAACCTGTTTTATACTTTTTTGTTTTAGTATAATAATTTAAAATTTTTGTTTTTATAATATTTAGTAAATATAAAAACATTATAAAATATTTTAAAGAAGTTTAAAATTGAAAAAATGTTGGTTGTTGTCATTCAATTGAAAATAGTCTAAAACAGAATACAACGCTTTGGTAAAATGATACTAATCGAGCATGAAATAGCAGCGTTTTGGGGCAAACTTTTTCTTTTATACTTTCCAAGATACTAATAACACACACTCAAAAATGTACAACTTTTATATGATTTTGTTTCTGATCTGATTCTATCAGAAGATTCATTTAAAACTAAGATGTATCTAGTTTAAAAACAAAACGTTGTTTTTTTCTTCTAAAAGCTTAACTAATTTTGAATTAGTCCTTTTTAAATAAATTATATTATATTTTTAAAAAGTGCAAAATGTTCTTAAAACATCAGTTCAGTCAATGATTTTAGTGAAATTGTAAAAATATAGCAGATTGACATACCTGCACTTCATCAAATCTTAAAATTATATTTTTTATTTTAAAGCATTCTACTGGCGAGCTTAGCACAAATTGTAACAAATTTTTAAATACAATTTATTTATAAACGAAAAATTTACACGATTAGCACTAAATTTTATAAACGTAACTAATTAAATCTAACTATATATATATATAAACAACTTACATTAATTTATATATTACTATCACTAGAAAAATAAAGCCCGCGGATAACTTCTGTTTATCGAAATGTGGTATTTCTTTATGTTAACGACGCCTACACTTACACTCCGTGTTTATTTTTCACTAGCACGGGCACTTTATTTATTTAGACACAGAACCCTTCTTCTTACTAAACTAGATTCGAAAGTTTACTCCAGCTTTCTTCGCAAACTTTTTATGGTTTTCCGCTATCTGCATCCAATTTCCAATTACTTTAAAAACGCTTTAGTATTTTATAATTTAGTCTTTTTCGAACTCTTTGCAAGTAGGTTTCACTGTTTTGAATAGCATAAATGAAAACATCGTCTACTAATGATCGTTTATACCTTTTGCATTATTTATGCAAATAATTTACATTATATAACGATTATATACAATACAGGTAGAATTAATTTTTTTAGTCTGTGTAGACGGTGAAGTGGTGTAAGGGGAAGACATAAAAATGAATATAAACGCAACCCATAAGATGTTATCCGTCGATAAACAGATGACATTCACATTCTGAGTCCTATACCTCTCATCTAATCATTTGCAATTGATCGAGTTGTTGAAAATCTATCTCTTGTGGTCAAAACTCTTAAGCGACGTTCTTCGCGATCTGTAGTTCTTCGAGGACGTCCAGATCCACAGCGACGATGCTAACCCCTTCCTCGGACCATTTGGACCAACATCTCAATAGCAATGAAACATTTCGGTTTACACGACGAGCAATTTTTTTTAGCGAAAGTCCGGCCTCTCTCATACCAATAATACGGCCACGTTCAAAATCACTTAATTGGACAAAATGTTGATGTTGACGTACTTTCGAAATTGTTATCAAGTTCAGAATGAAATTGTGAACAAACAACAATTTGCAAACTTGAGAATTACTAAATGGTCTACTACTTCAAATTTGTTTTTAATATGTTACTATAGAAACAACAGGAAAAAAATAAAAAACTACTGGCTAGATTTTCTTTAAATTTTAATCATCACTTTTGTGCAGTACTGAGTGATCGCACATTAAAGAAGTCGTAAACTATTTCCTTATTAATTACTCGAATAGTTCACATTAATTAACTAAGTCACTCGTAACACTTAACTACTTTATTTACATAATTATGTACACTATGATATTACAAGTATTGCATCACTATTTCAAAACTTTAATAATGTTACAACTGTGCAGTACTTAATGCTATTGTAGTTGTGAGTCGACTGGCCTAGCAAGAAGGGCCAGTCTTAAAATTAAAAACTAACGGGAGTATGTTGACAAGTTGTTAACATAACTGCGCCTTCACGAGAGAATACAGTAAATTATAAATCATTGATAACTATAATTAATAACTAGACACAAATGGATATTTATGCTTCCTAGGAACTATATAATGAATACATAAAAAATATGTTTATTACATACAAAAACAACAACGAAAATGTTTAGTTAATTGGTAAAATTGATATTTTTGAAATAGATGTAAGTAATATACCAGTAGGTGTTTTTAGTTTAACAACCCGCACTCGATTATCCCTTCTTTTAACAATATTGATAATTCGTCCAACTTTCCATTCTAATGGAGGACGATTATCGTCTCTAATTATAGCAAGCATCCCTATATTTAAATTTGGTAAATCTTTTTTCCACTTTGGCCGATTCTGTAGTTGTACCAAATAATCTTTTGACCACAATTTCCAAAAGGATTGTTGTGCTTTAGTACACTGTTTCCAAAATTTTAATTTATCAATAGGGACCGTACAAATTTCTGCTTCGGGTATGTCTTTTAAAGTAGTTCTGATTAAAAAATGACTCGGAGTTAAATAAGAGTAATCCGAACCATCGTTACTTAACTAAATTAACGGTCTAGAATTTAATATTTCTTCCACCTGTACAATGACTGTGTTTAATTGTTCGTAAGTCATATTTGTTTTCCCTAGCACCCTTTTTATATGACATTTTGCCGATTGAATACCAGCTTCTCATAATCCTCTAAATGAGGGTGAATAACTGGGAATGAATAAATTGATGGGCAGTGGCTACAATAACGCGGTTGTGTAACTACTGCAATCGTCTTTAACAGTATCTATAACAATAATTTCGCCATCATCGCAAACTGACATCAGATCAGGGGTATTCCAATCCGTTTTACCCCTCTAACAGTTTTAGTCACGCTATGTACCGGAACAACCGAAATCGAACCGAAATAGATCTGAATAATGACATAATAAACCTTACTGCAGAGATATGCAGATATTCCATAAAGCTTCGAATTGCAATTATTTTTCTTTGCAAATTACACCGCAGTTATACTATGATCGCAAGATATGCATATAAACATATAAAAACATACGATTATGACAACCTATTCATATCATCTGTAAGTTGTAAATGATTTCACGACAGGAACATTCTCGTTGCACCATCCTCAACGTGGCACTCTACTATATCGATCTAGCAAGGTTACTTAAATATACAATTGTGCTCATCACGAAATATTTTAAAGCCGATTATATAACGTCACGTTTAAATATCTGACAAAGATAGACTTTGTTGACGCTAAGCTCAATTTTTGGGTTTACGTATCATCAAATCGTGATTAGTTGATAGCAGAATACACGAGAGTAGTAACCACCTAAAGCTCTATCGCTACCCGAAACCACATTGTTACCCACACTTCTGTCAACTTACACATCTAATTATCGAACAGTTGGGGTTCTGAATTTCCAGTATCACTAAGATTAATATTATTCATTCCTAAAGACAATAATACCACTTTAACAAATAATTGTGAACCATAAGATAAACGGCACTTGTTTTAGAAAACTACATGTCGGAAAGCTTTATAAATAAAAATGGTTCTCAAATGCAAATTGGAAAGTTGTTACTGTGAACTGGTATTTACTTATGTAATTAATTACATAATTAAAAACAGATTTTTTTAAATAATAAATTTTTGCGTTTTTTTTGAGACATTTATTTGTAGTTTGTTTTTGTCATTACTGTTCTCAAATGCTTAAGTATTTTAAGTTTTTATTACATTTGTATTTATCAGTAGCGTTTGTTTTTACCATATATTATTCAACTACATCTCCAAACGTTTTACAAACATATTTAATTATAAATATTGATCACGTAATTTAAAAACATTTTTATTACCTTGTATTTCATAGTATCAAAAGTGAAGTAAAACCAATTTATTGTTGACGTATTTTATATATTTAACAAACTACGGTCGATTCGTTAAAATATAATTTATCGTCTTGGCGTTTATTCAAGAACATAAAGATGATTAATTTTTTGTTAACTGTGATTTTAATTTTATCGCAAATGCTTTTCTGCATTATTTATCAGAAAATCTTTATAAGCAAAAGTTTTCTGTTATAAATTTACTACAAGAATAAATGGTTTACTCTTATACGTTACTTTCGACAAAAAAAATATTGTAATAAATGTTTAAAGTTTTATAATTAAATTGTTAATTTACATATAAGAATCTCATGACTTAAAAAGATGTCATTTGTTCAACAATAGTTTGAAACTTTTTGATAGGTAAGTGATTACAAGGTATTAATCTGAAACTTTTTATCTGTGAACATATATACATTTTATTATAAACTAATTTAATCAATTATTTTTCTACTTGCTTCTTTATGTGTTAGTAAGCTTGTGTAGTTTACGTTGTTACAGCTTTTGATATAATTGTGAATTCTATACATATAATTTTTTAACAATTGTGGAATTTAAAAAAGTACTGTGCTTGGTTTTTTGTTTTTGTTGTTCTAAAATAAACAACAAAATGCATATACTGATTGGTAAAATGCAATTATTTGTAACATTTTAATTCAAGTTTGTTAATGGAAGTAAATATTTACTGATGAGTGAATTTGTTCTTGATTATTTTAAAACAAATTAACCTGTTTTATACTTTTTTGTTTTAATATAATAATTAAAAATTTTTGTTTTTATAATATTTAGTAAATATAAAAACATTATTAAATATTTTTAAAAAGTTTAAAATTGAAAAAATGTTGGATGCTGTCATTCAATTGAAACTAGTCTAAAAGATAATACAACGCTTTGGTAAAATGATACTAATCGAGCATGAAATAGCAACGTTTTGGTGCAATCTTTTTTCTTTTATACTTTCCAAGATACTAATAACAACAACTTTTATATGATTTTGTTTCTGATCTGATTCTATCAGAAGATTAATTTAAAACTAAGATGTATCTAGTTTAAAAACAAAAAATTATTTTTTCTAAAAGCTTAACTAATTTTGAATTAATTCTTTATAAATAAATTATATTATATCTTAAAAATATGCAAAATGTTCTTAAAATGCAGTCAAAGATTTAAGTGAAATTGCAAAAATACAGCAGATTGACATAGCTGCACTTCATCAAATTATTTTTAATTTTTAAATATAATTTATTTATAAACGAAAAATTTACACGATTAGCACTAAATTTTATAAACGTAACTTATTAAATCTAACTATATATAAGAAAAACAACTTACATTAATTTATATATTACTATCACTATAGAAAAATAAAGCCCGCGGATAACTTCTGTTTATCGAAATTTGTTTATGTTAACAACACGTACACTTACACGCCGTATTTATTTTTTACTAGCACATGCACTTTATTTATTTAGACACCAAATCCTTCTTCTCACTAAACTCGATTCGAAAGCTTACTCCACCTTTCTTCGCAAACTTTTTATGTTTTTCCACTATCTGCATCCAATTTCCAATTACTTTAAAAACGCTTTAGTATTTTATAGTTTAGTCTTTTTCAAGCTCTTCGCAAGTAGGTTTCACTGTTTTGAATAGCATAAATGAAAACATCGTCTACTAATGATCGTTTATTCCTTTTGCATTATTTATGCAAACAATTTAAACTATATAACGATTATATACAATACAGGTAGAATTAATTTTTCTAGTCTGTGTAAACGGTGAAGTGGTGTAAGGGAAGACATAAAAATAAATATAAACGCAACGCATAAAATCTTATCCGGCGATAAACAGATGACATTCACATTCTGAGTCCTATACCTCTCATCTAATCATTTGCAATTGATCGATTTGTTAAAAATCTATCTCTTATGGCCAAAACTCTTAAGCGGCGTTCTTCGCGATCTGTAGTTCTCTGAGGACGTCAAGGATCCACAGCGACGATGCCGAACCCCTTCCTCGGACCATTTGGACCAACATCTCAATACCGATGAAACATTTCGGTTTACACGACGAGCAATTTCTCTTAGCGAAAGTCCGGCCTCTCTCATACCAATAATACGGCCACATTCAAAATCACTTAATTGGACAAAATGTTGATGTTGACGTACTCTCGAAATTGTTATCAAGTTCAGAATGAAATTGTGAACAAACAACAACAATTTGCAAACTTGAGAATTACTAAATGGTCTACTACTTCAAATTTATTATTAATATGTTACTATGGAAACAACAGGAAAACAATAAAAAACCACTGGCTAAATTTTATTTAATCGCACATTAAAGAAGTCGTAAACTATTTCCTTATTAATTACTCGAATAGTTCACATTAATTAACTAAATCACTCGTAACTCTTAACTACTTTATTTACATAATTATGTACACTATGATATTACAAGTATTGCATCACTATTTCAAAACTTTAATAATGTTACATCTGTGTAGTACTTAATGCTATTGTAGTTGTGAGTCGACTGGCCTAGCAAGAAGGGCCAGTCTTAAACTTAAAAACTAACGGGAGTATGTTCACAAGTTGTTAACATAACTGCGCCTTCACGAGAGAATACAGTAAATTATAAATCATTGATAACTATAATTAATAACTAGGACACAAATGGATATTTATGCTTCCTAAGAACTATATAATGAATACATAAAAAATATGTTTATTACATACAAAAACAACAACAAAAATGTTTAGTTAATTGGTAAAATTGATATTTTTGAAATAGATGTAAGTAATGTACTAGTAGGTGTTTTTAGTTTAACAACCCGCGCTCGATTATCCCTTCTTTTAACAATATTGATAATTTGTCCAACTTTCCATTCTAATGGAGGACGATTATCGTCTCTAATTATAGCAAGCATCCCTATATTTAAATTTGGTAAATCTTTTTTCCATTTTGGCCGATTCTGTAGTTGTACCAAATAATCTTTTGACCACAATTTCCAAAAGGATTGTTGTGCTTTAGTACACTGTTTCCAAAATTTTAATTTATCAATAGGGACCGTACTAATTTCTGCTTCGGGTATGTCTTTTAAAGTAGTTCTGATTAAAAAATGACTCGGAGTTAAATAAGAGTAATCCGAACTATCGTTACTTAATTAAATTAACGGTCTAGAATTTAATATTCCTTCCACCTGTACAATGACTGTGTTTAATTGTTCGTAAGTCATATTTGTTTTCCCTAGCACCCTTTTTATATGATATTTTGCCGATTGAATACCAGCTTCCCATAATCCTCTAAATGAGGGTGAATAACTGGGAATGAATAAATTGATGGGCAGTGGCTACAATAACGCGGTTGTGTAACTACTGCAATCGTCTTTAACAGTATCTATAACAATTTTTCGCCATCATCGCAAACTGACATCAGATCAGGGGTATTCCAATCCGTTTTACCCCTCTAACAGTTTTAGTCACGCTATGTACCGAAACAACCAAAATCGAACCGAAATAGATCTGAATAATGACATAATAAACCTTACTGCAGAGATATGCAGATATTCCATAAAGCTTCGAATTGCAATTATTTTTCTTTGTAAATTACACCGCAGTTATACTATGATTGCAAGATATGCATACAAAAATATAAAAAAACATACGATTATGACAACCTATTCATATCATCTGTAAGTTGTAAATGATTTCACGACAGGAACATTCTCGTTGCACCATCCTCAACGTGGCACTCTACTGTATCGATCTAGCAAGGTTACTTAAATATACAATTGTGCTCATCACGAAATACTTTAAAGCCGATTATATAACGTCACGTTTAAATATCTGACAAAGATAGACTTTGTTGACGCTAAGCTCAATTTTTGGGTTTACGTATCATCAAATCGTGATTAGTTGATAGCAGAATACACGAGAGTAGTAACCACCTAAAGCTCTATCGCTACCCGAAACCACATTGTTACCTACACTTCTGTCAACTTACACATGTAATTATCGAACAGTTGGGGTTCTGAATTTCCAGTATCACTAAGATTAATATTATTCATTCCTAAAGACAATAATACCACTTTAACAAATAATTGTGAACCATAAGATAAACGGCACTTGTTTTAGAAAACTACATGTCGGAAAGTTTTATAAATAAAAATGGTAAGTTGTTACTGTGAACTGGTATTTACTTACATAATTAAAAACAGATTTTTTTGAACAGTAACTTTTGCGTCTTTTTCGATGCATTTGTTTGTAGTTTGTTTTTGTCATTACTGTTGCAATGCTATTATCCTTAAGTATTTCAAGTTTCTATTACATTTGTATTTATCAGTATATTTTGAGAGTTTGTTTTTACCGTATATTATTAAATTACATCTCCAAACGTTTTACAAACATATTTAATTATAAATATTGATTACGTAATTAAAAAACATTTTTATTACCTTGTATTTCATAGTATCAAAAGTGAAGTAAAACCAATTTATTGTTGTATTTTATATATTTAACAAACTACGGTCGATTCGTTCAAATATAATTTATCGTCTTGGCGTTTATTCAAGAACATAAAGATGATTAATTTTTTGTTAACTGTGATTTTAATTTTATCGCAAATGCTTTTCTGCATTATTTATCAGAAAATCTTTATAAGCAAAAGTTTTCTGTTATAAATTTAACTACAAGAATAAATGGTTTACTCTTATACGTTACTTTCGACAAAAAAAATTATTGTAATAAATGATTAAAAGTTTTATAATTAAATTGTTAATTTACATATAAGTATCTCATGACTTAAAAAGATGTCATTTGTTCAACAATAGTTTTTTTTTATAGGTAAGTGATTACAAGGTATTAATCTGAAACTTTTTGTCTGTAAACATATACGGGTGTCCGAAAAGTATGGAATATGTTATACAGGTCGATAAGTATGCACTTTACACGAAAAAGTTGTAAATAAAAGTTGTTTATCACTTAGTTATCTAACACCTGGGAGATATCAATTTAAATTTTTGCTGTAAACAAAATCGCAACGAATAACACTTACATTTTTTTAAATGGAAAGGCACGTCTTTATTATACTCATTTGATAGAGTCTTTTTTTCTCTTTTCAACCATATGAAACTTGAATACCTTTACATAAAAAAATTTTCAAGAAAAACAAGGACATGTCTAACAAATTTATTTTACTGAGCAGTATTAATCAGGTACGTAATATGTAGCATTAAAACAATTGAATGCACTTTAGAACACTGTCACGCTTTGCTATTTGTTAGTGCTTGAAATATGGCTCAATTATCTGAGAAACATAAAATTGAAATTTTAATGATTCTGGGATATGGAGATAGAAAAAGAACCCAAGACGAAGTATGTAATTTATTTAATAACTTCCATTCAGAATTAAACATTTCGCAGTCCACGGTAAGCAAAATTTGGCGGAAATTTCAAGAGGCAGGTTCGGTGAAAGATGCGAGTAGAACTGGTAGACCTTTGTCATTAAGTAATGTGGAGCGAGAAAATGTGTTCTTGTCTGTTGAGGAAAATCCACAAATTTCTGTTCGGCAAATTGCTAGAGACCATAATTTGAATAAATCGGCTGTACATGACGTTTTAAAAAAAGAAATATTTCATCCTTATAAAGCTTGTGTAGTTCAAGAATTATTTGAAGACGATTTGGACAGAAGGCTGGAGTTTTGTGAAACAATAACAAACAAACTTGAACGAGATGCACATTTTCATAAAAATATCCTTTTTACTGATGAGGCCACGTTTTGTTTAAACGGCACAATTAACAAACAAAACACACGTTACTGGTCTTCACAAAATCCTCACTGGTATCTAGAAGGACACACCCAATACCACCAGAAAGTCCATATTTTTTTGAAGGTAGTTTAACGGCGAATATTTATCTAGATTTCTTAAGATTTGAGTTAGTTCCTGCTTTGGCCGAGTTATTTCCACATGAAGTAGATCCAGATATACCTCATAACAGAATATGGCTTCAACAAGACGGGGCACCTCCACATTTTGGAATTAATGTCCGCCACTTTCCTAATAATACTTTTCAAAATACACGGATAGGCAGAAGAGGTACGATAGAATGGCCTGCTCGCTGGCCGGGTTTAAGTCCACTAGATTTTTCTCTTTGGGGCTATATTAAAAGCAAAATTTATGTAAATAGACCTGATAATGTTGAAGATTTGAAAAATCGCATTAGAGTTGAGATAAGAGCTATAACTCGAGATATGATTTCAAAAGCAATCGATGGTTTTAAAAATCGAATTTACCACTGTCAAATTATGAATGGTTTACATTTTGAACATTTATTGTAAGTTTAGTTTAAATACATTTTTTTGTTATAACAATTTTATGTAAAGATATTTAAAGTTTAATATTTGCTATTGTGACAGTGCATTCAATTGTTTCAATACTACATATTACGTACCTGATTAATACTGCTCAGTAAAATAAATTTGTTAGAGATGTCCTTGTTTTTCTTTTTTTTTTTTGATGTAAAGGTATTCAAGTTTCATATGGTTGAAAAGAGAAAAAAAGACTCTATCAAATGAGTATAATAAAGACGTGCCTTGCCATTCAAAAAAATGTAAGTGTTATTCGTTGCGATTTTGTTTACAGCAAAAATTTAAATTTATATCTCCCAGGTGGTAGATAACTAAATGATAAACAACTTTTATTTACAACTTTTTCGTGTAAAGTGCATATTTATCGACCTGTATAATATATTCCATACTTTTCGGACACACTGTATACATTTTCTTATAAACTAATTTAATCAATTATTTTTCCACTTGCTTCTTTATGTATTAGTAAGCTTGTGTAGTTTATTAAATAGTACATTTTGTGTCTTTAAGAATTACGTTGTTACAGCTTTTGATATAATTGTGAATTCTATACATATAATTTTTTAACAATTGTGGAATTTAAAAAAGTACTGTGCTTGGTTTTTTGTTTTTGTTGTTCTAAAATAAACAAAAAAATGCATATTCTGATTGGTAAAATGCAATTATTCGTAACATTTTAATTCAAGTTTGTTAATGGAAGTAAATATTTACTGATGAGTGAATTTGTTCTTGATTATTTTAAAACAAATTAACCTGTTTTATACTTTTTTGTTTTAGTATAATAATTTAAAATTTTGTTTTTATAATATTTAGTAAATATAAAAACATTATAAAATATTTTTAAAAAGTTTAAAATTGAAAAAATGTTGGATGCTGTCATCAAATTGAAACTAGTCTAAAAGATAATACAACGCTTTGGTAAAATGATACTAATCGAGCATGAAATAGCAACGTTTTGGTGCAATCTTTTTTCTTTTATACTTTCCAAGATAGTAATAACAACAACTTTTATATGATTTTGTTTCTGATCTGATTCTATCAGAAGATTAATTTAAAACTAAGATGTATCTAGTTTAAAAACAAAACATTATTTTTTCTAAAAGCTTAACTAATTTTGAATTAATTCTTTATAATTAAATTATATTATATTTTAAAAATATGCAAAATGTTCTTAAAATGCAGTCAAAGATTTTAGTGAAATTGCAAAAATACAGCAGATTGACATAGCTGCACTTCATCAAATTATTTTTAATTTTTAAATATAATTTATTTATAAACGAAAAATTTACACGATTAGCACTAAATTTTATAAACGTAACTTATTAAATCTAACTGTATCTAAGAAAAACAACTTACATTAATTTATATATTACTATCACTATAGAAAAATAAAGCCCGCGGATAACTTCTGTTTATCGAAATTTGTTTATGTTAACAACACGTACACTTACACGCCGTATTTATTTTTTAATAGCACATGCACTTTATTTATTTAGACACCGAATCCTTCTTTTCACTAAACTCGATTCGAAAGCTTACTCCACCTTTCTTCGCAAACTTTTTATGTTTTTCCACTATCTGCATCCAATTTCCAATTACTTTAAAAACGCTTTAGTATTTTATAGTTTAGTCTTTTTCGAACTCTTCGCAAGTAGGTTTCACTGTTTTGAATAGCATAAATGAACACATCGTCTACTAATGATCGTTTATTCCTTTTGCATTATTTATGCAAATAATTTACACTATATAACGATTATATACAATACAGGTAGAATTAATTTTTCTAGTCTGTGTAGACGGTGAAGTAGTGTAAGGGGAAGACATAAAAATGAATATAAACGCAACCCATAAAATCTTATCCGGCGATAAACAGATGACATTCACATTCTGAGTCCTATACCTCTCATCTAATCATTTGCAATTGATCGATTTGTTAAAAATCTATCTCTTATGGCCAAAACTCTTAAGCGACGTTCTTTGCGATCTGTAGTTCTCCGAGGACGTCAAGGATCCACAGCGACGATGCTGAACCCCTTCCTCGGACCATTTGGACCAACATCTCAATACCGATGAAACATTTCGGTTTACACGACAAGCAATTTCTCTTAGCGAAAGTCCGGCCTCTCTCATCCCAATAATACGGCCACGTTCAAAATCACTTAATTGGACAAAATGTTGATGTTGACGTACTCTCGAAATTGTTATCAAGTTCAGAATAAAATTGTGAACAAACAACAACAATTTTCAAACTTGAGAATTACTAAATGGTCTACTACTTCAAATTTATTTTTAATATGTTACTATGGAAACAACAGGAAAACAATAAAAAACCACTGGCTAAATTTTATTTTATCGCACATTAAAGAAGTCGTAAACTATTTCCTTATTAATTACTCGAATAGTTCACATTAATTAACTAAATCACTCGTAACTCTTAACTACTTTATTTACATAATTATGTACACTATGATATTACAAGTATTGCATCACTATTTCAAAACTTTAATAATGTTACATCTGTGTAGTACTTAATGCTATTGTAGTTGTGAGCCGACTGGCCTAGCAAGAAGGGCCAGTCTTAAACTTAAAAACTAACGGGAGTATGTTGACAAGTTATTAACATAACTGCGCCTTCACGAGAGAATACAGTAAATTATAAATCATTGATAACTATAATTAATAACTAGACACAAATGGATATTTATGCTTCCTAAGAACTATATAATGAATACATAAAAAATATGTTTATTACATACAAAAACAACAACGAAAATGTTTAGTTGATTGGTAAAATTGATATTTTTGAAATAGATGTAAGTAATATACCAGTAGGTGTTTTTAGTTTAACAACCCGCACTCGATTATCCCTTCTTTTAACAATATTGATAATTCGTCCAACTTTCCATTCTAATGGAGGACAATTATCGTCTCTAATTATAGCAAGCATCCCTATATTTAAATTTGGTAAATCTTTTTTCCACTTTGGCCGATTCTGTAGTTGTACCAAATAATCTTTTGACCACAATTTCCAAAAGGATTGTTGTGCTTTAGTACACTGTTTCCAAAATTTTAATTTATCAATAGGGACCGTACTAATTTCTGCTTCGGGTATGTCTTTTAAAGTAGTTCTGATTAAAAAATGACTCGGAGTTAAATAAGAGTAATCCGAACTATCGTTACTTAATTAAATTAACGGTCTAGAATTTAATATTCTTTCCACCTGTACAATGACTGTGTTTAATTGTTCGTAAGTCATATTTGTTTTCCTTAGCACCATTTTTATATGATATTTTACCGATTGAATACCAGCTTCCCATAATCCTCTAAATGAGGGTGAATAACTGGGAATGAATAAATTGATGGGCAGTGGCTACAATAACGCGGTTGTGTAACTACTGCAATCGTCTTTAACAGTATCTATAACAATTTTTCGCCATCATCGCAAACTGACATCAGATCAGGGGTATTCCAATCCGTTTTACCCCTCTAACAGTTTTAGTCACGCTATGTACCGGAACAACCGAAATCGAACCGAAATAGATCTGAATAATGACATAATAAACCTTACTGCAGAGATATGCAGATATTCCATAAAGCTTCGAATTGCAATTATTTTTCTTTGTAAATTACACCGCAGTTATACTATCATTGCAAGATATGCATACAAAAATATAAAAAAACATACGATTATGACAACCTATTCATATCATCTGTAAGTTGTAAATGATTTCACGACAGGAACATTCTCGTTGCACCATCCTCAACGTGGCACTCTACTATATCGATCTAGCAAGGTTACTTAAATATACAATTGTGCTCATCACGAAATATTTTAAAGCCGATTATATAACATCACGTTTAAATATCTGACAAAGATAGACTTTGTTGACGCTAAGCTCAATTTTTGGGTTTACGTATCATCAAATCGTGATTAGTTGATAGCAGAATACACGAGAGTAGTAACCACCTAAAGCTCTATCGCTACCCGAAACCACATTGTTACCCACACTTCTGTCAACTTACACATGTAATTATCGAACAGTTGGGGTTCTGAATTTCCAGTATCACTAAGATTAATATTATTCATTCCTAAAGACAATAATACCACTTTAACAAATAATTGTGAACCATAAGATAAACGGCACTTGTTTTAGAAAACTACATGTCGGAAAGCTTTATAAATAAAAATGGTTCTCAAATGCAAAGTGGTAAGTTGTTACTCTGAACTGGTATTTACTTACATCATTAAAAACAGATTTTTTTAAACAGTAACTTTTGCGTCTTTTTCGATGCATTTGTTTGTAGTTTGTTTTTGTCATTACTGTTGCAATGCTATTATCCTTAAGTATTTCAAGTTTCTATTACATTTGTATTTATTATTATATTTTGAGCGTTTGTTTTTACCGTATATTATTAAATTACATCTCCAAACGTTTTACAAACATATTTAATTTTAAATATTGATCACGTAATTAAAAAACATTTTTATTACCTTGTATTTTATAGTATCAAAAGTGAAGTAAAACCAATTTATTGTTGACGTATTTTATATATTTAACAAACTACGGTCGATTCGTTAAAATATAATTTATCGTCTTGGCGTTTATTCAAGAACATAAAGATGATTAATTTTTTGTTAACTGTGATTTTAATTTTATCGCAAATGCTTTTCTGCGTTATTTATCAGAAAATCTGTATAAGCAAAAGTTTTCTGTTATAAATTTAACTATAAGAATAAATGGTTTACTCTTATACGTTACTTTCGACAAAAAAATATTGTAATAAATGTTTAAAGTTTTATAATTAAATTGTTAATTTACATATAAGAATCTCATAACTTAAAAAGATGTCATTTGTTCAACAATAGTTTAAAGGTAAGTGATTACAAGGTATTAATCTGAAACTTTTTATCTGTAAACATATATACATTTTATTATAAACTAATTTAATCAATTATTTTTCCACTTGCTTCTTTATGTATTAGTAAGCTTGTGTAGTTTATTAAATAGTACATTTTGTGTCTTTAAGAATTACGTTGTTACAGCTTTTGATATAATTGTGAATTCTATACATATAATTTTTTACAAATTGTGGAATTTAAAAAAGTACTGTGCTTGGTTTTTTGTTTTTGTTGTTCTAAAATAAACAACAAAATGCATATTCTGATTGGTAAAATGCAATTATTCGTAACATTTTAATTCAAGTTTGTTAATGGAAGTAAATATTTCTTGATTATTTTAAAACAAATTAACCTGTTTTATACTTTTTTGTTTTAGTATAATAATTTAAAATTTTGGTTTTTATAATATTTAGTAAATATAAAAACATTATAAAATATTTTAAAGAAGTTTAAAATTGAAAAAATGTTGGTTGTTGTCATTCAATTGAAACTAGTCTAAAAGATAATACAACGCTTTGGTAAAATGATACTAATCGAGCCTGAAATAGCAGCGTTTTGGTGCAATCTTTTTTCTTTTATACTTTCCAAGATACTAATAACACACACTCAAAAATGTACAACTTTTATATGATTTTGTTTCTGATCTGATTCTATCAGAAGATTCGTTTAAAACTAAGATGTATCTCACGGAGAGAAATGTTTTCAGATATCATTCGTAAGACGCACAACTTATGCGTAATTTAAGCATAAAAAACAACTACTACTAGCTATTCATAAATTTATAAACCATCGGTATAATTTGTGAATAGTCATGTTAGCATCGATGATGATTATAATTCATAAGTTATGAAGTAAACGATTTCGTTATATATGCGTAATAATCATATCTTTATAAATAATACTCACAAACAATGATCATATTAAGAATAAAATTTTAACCAGGTAATTGTAATATGTGATTTAAGTCACATCTATTATGATTATAATTCACATCCAGTAACGAAGTATTTTCATTATGTATGCTTAATAATCACATTTTTTTTTATGATTATATTTTTTATGATTAATATTCATATACTCTAATTAAATAAAGAATAACTTTTTACGCAGCCAATCATAATATGTGATAAATAAAGTATTGTTTATTAAATGATATTCAGAATAGTGTATTAACAATTATGAATATTAATCATAATTTCGGAGTTAATTTTACTCTTCTTATACGAAATAATCACAAGATATTTCTCATATATATTTTATAAATTAGTAAAACATATATTTCAAGTTTCAAAAAATGTTTATTTTTTTACGAGATTACACAACTTTAATGCAGCTATAAGTACACCACCATATTTTTAAAACTAAATAATTTAAATAGAACACATAACACAAGAACTAATACATAACTAATAACACATAATATCATTATATAATAATACAGATTATTATAAAAAATAAAACATTATTCAAATAAATAAAACGTAAATAATATAAACAAAACTGAAACAGAACTTGAGCAACAATTTAAAAAAAATAATTTTACAAGTTGCTAACCACAAACCTTTTCTACTATTGCAGTCAAGATAATTTAACAAAAACGATTTTTAATATTGAAGTTGAAGAACATGAATACAAATAATTTTAATAATAATACGTTTATCAATACTAAGATAAGAACGTCTTTCGGGTTTGGACCGTGTCAATGTTGTAACCGAAGTTGCCAACGTTTTGCCCACTTTCGTAAGGGGCTTCATCAGGGTGTGAGAGAAATTGAAGAACTCAAACAAGCAACCGAAATCTAACTAAAAGTTAGGTAATCAACTTGTTAACCAAGCTAGATTCTAAACTCAGAAAAGGTAAGAAAGAAAACGATAAACTTGGAAAAGCAAACGAAAATCTAACAAAGAACCACTACAGGGTTAGGATTCTAGAATCTGGCTTGGTTCACAAGTTGATTACCTAACTCTGTAGTGGTTCTTTGTTAGATTTTCGTTTGCTTTTTTAAGTTTATCGTTTTCTTTTTTACCTTTTCTGAGTTTAGAATTTGGCTTAGTTCATAAGTTGATTACCTAACTTATGAGAAGTGTTTAGTTAGATTTCGGTTGCTTCTTTGAGTTCTTCGATTTCTCTGACACCCTGATGAAGCCCCTTACGAAAGTGGGCGAAACGTTGGCAACTTCGGGTACAACATTGACACGGTCCAAACCCGGAAGACGTTCTTGTCTTAGTATAGACTCCGGCCGTGGAAGCCGCTATTACAACGTTTATCAAATCCATTATTTTAAAGTAGGCATCAAAAGTTTATAGAAAATTATTGTATAAATGCGTAAAATTATCCGTTACCAAAGCAAACTAGATTATCGTCATCCTTACTACACATATCTGCCACTGTTCTCACTTCAGAACTAAAAAACTTCCATGTATCTCCAATGCTAACTTTCCATACCTTATTGTCTATTTTCTTACGACCTTGAGGTTTAACAACTCTTTGCAATACTTTAGTTAAATTATAGCCACGCAAATCTAGAAATAAGAAGTATGTGTATTAGAAAATGTAAATAAACAGAAAGTGATCAAAAGTGTTTCAACTTTCAATTTAATCTAATTCGTAGCTTTAATATTAATCAAAATAGCAATAATAAACAGATAACTTTGAACATCTTGTATATCTAATTCTAATTCAAGTTAAAGTGATGGTGAATTTCGTTACTTTTGAGTAATCGTTACTATTCCTTACTTATACTGTTTGTATTCGTTACTTTAACTCGTTACTTTGATTACTTTCGATACTATGACTACTTTGACAACTGTATGTTTTTGTGGTAATAAATACGGGTACCGGAATATAATTCCTTGAATCGTTTCGCGATAGGGATTTGATTACCTTAGACGTATGTGCATAAATGACTAGAACGTGTTGTAAAATTCTAATTTATGTAAACATTTTTGACAGTAGCTGATACCGGAGAAACTTATCATTTTAAATACAAATCAGAACATATGTACCTACTTTGGATTGTTAGTATCTATTAACGTTTTTAATATTAATTTTAAGAAATGGAAATACGCACAATATATAATGTAAAATTGAGATAAACGGCAAATTAATTTGGTACACCTCATACAAATACATACTTTATAATGTAATATATTTTCGTTACCTACTAGTTTACGCAAGAATTATAAATTTGTATGTGAATGTGTTATAAGTACTAATATTTGTATCTTATGTATATTCGTAGAAAATAATTAATATACAAACATTAGAACTCAAAAAACAGAAATATATGACAATTTTATTACATTTTGCTTACCTTTTGATCAGTTGATAAAATCACTTCTTTAGATCATGCAATGCACACACTATCTGCGTGTGAAACGTTCTGCTGGTTTTGCTGATGTATCATAATATAAGAAAGTTTGTTCATAACTTAAGATAAAATCATAACCATAGTGATAACTAGTAAAATATGAAAACAATTCATAACTTTATTACATTTATAAACCATAATCATAATACATGAATATACGTAACGCATAGAAATTGCACTCTTAGGAATGCTGTATGCGTATTACGCATAACATCATAATATAATTCAAATTTTATCAATTTTATTAAATGTGTAATTTATGAACATACTATTCATAACTAGTGATTGCAGATTTCTCTCCGTGTAGTTTAAAAACAAAACGTTGTTTTTTTCTTCTAAAAGCTTAACTAATTTTGAATTAATCCTTTTTAAATAAATTATATTATATTTTTAAAAAGTGCAAAATGTTCTTAAAACATCAGTTCAGTCAATGATTTTAGTGAAATTGTAAAAATATAGCAGATTGACATACCTGCACTTCATCAAATCTTAAAATTATATTTTTTTATTTCAAAGCATTCTACTGGCGAGCTTAGCACAAATTGTAACAAATTTTTAAATACAATTTATTTATAAACGAAAAATTTACACGATTAGCTTTAAATTTTATAAACGTAACTAATTAAATCTAACTATATATATATGTATATATATAAACAACTTACATTAATTTATATATTACTATCACTAGAAAAATAAAGCCCGCGGATAACTTCTGTTTATCGAAATCTGGTATTTCTTTATGTTAACAACGCCTACACTTACACTCCGTGTTTATTTTTCACTAGCACGGGCACTTTATTTATTTAGACACAGAATCCTTCTTCTTACTAAACTAGATTCGAAAGTTTACTCCAGCTTTCTTCGCAAACTTTTTATGTTTTTCCGCTAACTGCATCCAATTTCCAATTACTTTAAAAACGCTTTAGTATTTTATAATTTAGTCTTTTTTGAACTCTTTGCAAGTAGGTTTCACTGTTTTGAATAGCATAAATGAAAACATCGTCTACTAATGATCGTTTATACCTTTTGCATTATTTATGCAAATAATTTACATTATATAACAATTATATACAGTACAGGTAGAATTAATTTTTTTAGTCTGTGTAGACGGTGAAGTGGTGTAAGACATAAAAATGAATATAAACGCAACCCATAAGATGTTATCCGTCGATAAACAGATGACATTCACATTCTGAGTCCTATACCTCTCATCTAATCATTTGCAATTGATCGAGTTGTTGAAAATCTATCTCTTGTGGTCAAAACTCTTAAGCGACGTTCTTCGCGATCTGTAGTTCTTCGAGGACGTCCAGATCCACAGCGACGATGCTAACCCCTTCCTCGGACCATTTGGACCAACATCTCAATAGCAATGAAACATTTCGGTTTACACGACGAGCAATTTCTCTTAGCGAAAGTCCGGCCTCTCTCATACCAATAATACGGCCACGTTCAAAATCACTTAATTGGACAAAATGTTGATGTTGACGTACTTTCGAAATTGTTATCAAGTTCAGAATGAAATTGTGAACAAACAACAATTTGCAAACTTGAGAATTACTAAATGGTCTACTACTTCAAGTTTGTTTTTAATATGTTACTATGGAAACAACAGGAAAAAAATAAAAAACTACTGGCTAGATTTTCTTTAAATTTTAATCATCACTTTTGTGCAGTACTGAGTGATCGCACATTAAAGAAGTCGTAAACTATTTCCTTATTAATTACTCGAATAGTTCACATTAATTAACTAAGTCGCTCGTAACTCTTAACTACTTTATTTACATAATTATGTACACTATGATATTACAAGTATTGCATCACTATTTCAAAACTTTAATAATGTTACATCTGTGTAGTACTTAATGCTATTGTAGTTGTGAGTCGACTGGCCTAGCAAGAAGGGCCAGTCTTAAACTTAAAAACTAACGGGAGTATGTTGACAAGTTATTAACATAACTGCGCCTTCACGAGAGAATACAGTAAATTATAAATCATTGATAACTATAATTAATAACTAGACACAAATGGATATTTATGCTTCCTAAGAACTATATAATGAATACATAAAAAATATGTTTATTACATACAAAAACAACAACGAAAATGTTTAGTTAATTGGTAAAATTGATATTTTTGAAATAGATGTAAGTAATGTACCAGTAGGTGTTTTTAGTTTAACAACCCGCACTCGATTATCCCTTCTTTTAACAATATTGATAATTCGTCCAACTTTCCATTCTAATGGAGGACGATTATCGTCTCTAATTATAGCAAGCATCCCTATATTTAAATTTGGTAAATCTTTTTACCACTTTGGCCGATTCTGTAGTTGTACCAAATAATCTTTTGACCACAATTTCCAAAAGGATTGTTGTGCTTTAGTACACTGTTTCCAAAATTTTAATTTATCAATAGGGACCGTACTAATTTCTGCTTCGGGTATGTCTTTTAAAGTAGTTCCGATTAAAAAATGACTCGGAGTTAAGTAAGAGTAATCCGAACTATCGTTACTTAATTGAATTAACCGTCTAGCATTTAATATTCCTTCCACCTGTACAATGACTGTGTTTAATTGTTCGTATGTCATATTTGTTTTTCCTAGCACCCTTTTTATATGATATTTTGCCGATTTAATACCAGTTTCCCATAATCCTCCAAATGAGGGTGAATAACTAGGAATGAATGACCACTAAATTCCTATTTTTGACGATTCATTTTCTACTCTGTCTTTAAACTCTTTAGACTTGAGCAAATCAAAAAGTTCTTTTAATAAATTATTTGCACCTTTGAACGTACTTCCGTTATCGCTATTAATATTAGTAGGACAGCCTCTTCTACCAATAAATCTTTTTGAGGCAGCTATGAATGTATCAGTAGTCATGTCTGAACTAGTTCGATATGTATTGCTTTTGTTACAAAGCAAACAAATAACGTTATATATGCCTTTGTAATAATGCATTTTCTGATTCGAGATTGTTTTATATAGAAGAGACCCCCAAAATCAACACGCACCGTTTTGAATGGTCTCGAAATTGTTACTCTATCCGTAGGTAATGAGCCCATTAACTGTTGACATGTTTCAGCTTTTAATTTAAAACATTTTAGACATTTATGTAAAACTTTTTAATTTCTCTGTTAGCATTTATCAGCCAGAACTTTTCTCGTAGGCTTGTTAGAGTATGTTTTGTTCCTGCGTGTAACAGCAATAAATGTTCATTTTTTATTATAAGTTCCGTAATATGGAACTTTTTTGGCAAAATAATTGGATGTTTTCTTGAAAAAGGTATGGGTGCATTTAGCAGTCTGCCCCCTACTCGTAATAGTCCGTCATTGTCGATAAATGGATTCAATGATTTAATATTTGATGTAATTTCTTTTTTCATTTTAATTTAATTTATTTCTTGAGAAAATCTTTCTTTCTGGGCGTGAAAGAATCATTTAATTCTTCAATTTTTAAATTTCCCGTAAATTTTTTACTTTTATTTTTTGTGTTATTGATGAATCTTAAGCAATAAGCTAATACTCGTTTGAATTTATGAATATTAGAAAATTTATCAAATAACATCAACACCTGAGCTACATAATTGACACACGTATATGCATTATTAATGCCACAATTTTTGAATTTGATTTCATCGTTTACGTCGTGAATATAATTTGGGTCGCTCAAGTATGAAGGTCCACTCCACCATAAGCTATGTGATGGTAACGCACTGGGATCAACTCCTCGTGACAAACAATCAGCAGGATTGTCTTTTGTATTAACATATCCCTATTTAAATTCGGATGTTAACATTTGAATTTTCTCTACTCTATTTGCTACATATGATTCTAACTTTAAAGAATTAGAATTAATCTATGATAATGAGATCGTGGAATCCGTATACAAAAAGGCATTGTTAATTTGTGATTTTAATAAATTATAGGTACGATTAGCTAAAGTCGCCAATAAAACTACTATTTAACTCTAGCTTTGGAATAGTCATCTTTTGATTCAAAGGAGCTACACGCGATTTTGAACAGATCAAAGAAATTCTGACACATCGATTGTTTTGTATTGATATACGCAACAGATGATGCATCGCAATATCCTATTAATTCGACTTTATTACTACTTACTGGCAAAATTTGTCTAGGAATCTGAATGACCGGCATACTTATTAAATTAGATGCATACTTTTGTATATTGTCATTGATGCCCATAATTTCTGCATTATTAATTTGGCTGACACTATTAACAGCCCTACTACACCTAACGGGTCGTATATTCTTGAAATGAATGCCAAAACGCTTCTTTTGGTATAGCTACTGTCTAATTCTTGAATTGGACAAGAAATTTTAAAAATATCTGCTTTGATTTCAAGTGATAAACCTAAAGTTTTTACAATCTGATTATCATTGGTTACTTCTACCTCTCCTAGCTGAAACTTATCCTTTGGGATATTTAACAATAATTCAGAACGATTTGCGCACCATTTGTGTAATTTAAATTGTGCGTTTTTTAGAAGATGTATTAATTGTGACTGAATGAGCATTGCTTCTTTTAACGTATTAGCTCCGCACAAAAAATCGTCCACGTAACAATTTTCTTTTATAGCTTTTGCTGATAAAGGGAATTTAACCGACTGTTCTTCAGCAAGTTGAAACAAACAACGTGTAGCTAAATGTGGACTCGCTTTGATGTTGTTTAGTGGGTCTCCATAATATCTTTAATAAAGATTTATGATCGGGATGAATTTGTATTTGGCGATACATTTGCTTAATATCCGCCATGAACACTACTTCAT
Source organism: Aquatica leii (assembly GCA_035610365.1). Classification (NCBI taxonomy): domain Eukaryota; kingdom Metazoa; phylum Arthropoda; class Insecta; order Coleoptera; family Lampyridae; genus Aquatica; species Aquatica leii. The sequence goes on from CM069439.1 coordinate 34,206,402, forward strand.
AACTTCTAAATCTAATTAATACATTAAATAATTCAGATTGCATGATTTTTCCATTATGCATTGCATCGTTTAAAGTTATTTTATTTAGTGTTCTCATAGAACCGTCAAAAACTACTCGTAACTCTGTTGTTTTACTTTGATCGCGAATAACTGGATGATGTGCCATAAAATATACCACATCTTTTTTAGAATAGTCGTTAATCTTTACAAGTTTTGCATGACTTAAACGCAAGTATTCGTTTATAAATACTGTATAATCATGATGAAGTAACGGGTTACTACTGAATCTTTTTTCTAAATTTAAGAATCTCTTTTTTGCGATTAAATAAGAATCTCTTATCTGTAATTAATCTTTCTCTTTCTTTAACGGTAATTTTACTTGAAACCTTGCATTGATTTTAGAAAAAAAGTTTTTAAAAATGTCTTCACTTCGAATATGTTCTGATGTTGAATCATTTATTGGCAAAGTTTCTGTATCCCAAAATTTTTCTAGTAATTCATTTAAATTATTATAAGATTTTAGATCATTATTATCACTTGACTTTGCAACATGAAAAGAAAGCATTTGTTTCTTTGATTTATTGGCAATGTAATCGTTTATAATTGACCCACTTATTACGTAACCTAGCCAAGTATTTTGTAATATAGGTTGATTTGAACCTAACTTTAACGTCCCTTCACGAAGTATATTGAAAAAGATATCTGCTCCTAATAACATTGAAATGTCTGATGCCTTATTAAACGTTGCATCTGCTAGTCGGACATTACTAGGAATCTGAATTGAGTTTAGTTTAAAAGAGTAGGTACTGAGGTAATTTTATAGTAATCGTAGGTATAACGAAAAATTCCTTTTGATAGAATAATCGTGTATACACGAACTTAATTCCAAAATTACGCTACTGTTAGATTGCGTTGTAGCTTGTGAAATTCCACATAATTCCAAATCATTACAATGAGGTTCTATTTTTAATTTATTTGCTAACTCTGTAGTAATTAAGGGTGCTTGTGACCCCGAATCTAACAAACACATAATTTGTAGCAATCTATTATCGCTTGTTTTTACATTTACCTGAGCAGTCGGTAATAATATTTGATTTGTACAAACTGTACTTAAAACAGTTGCTGATTGTTTTGAAGATGAAGGCTCCGGGTCTTCATCAACGTGTAACAAACCGTTATGTGTTTGTCCACATAAAATGCACAATTTGTAAGAACATTCACCCTTATGTTCATTGAGGCATACTTTACACAAATTATGTTGTTGAACGTAATCTATTCTTTGTTGCACTGCGGCATTTTTAAATTTTATATATGAATATATTTTGTGATTGCCGCCACTACAATACTTGCATATGGGAGCGCCTAATAAATTTTGCTTGCCAGTTTTTGTATTAAATTTTGACGTAATGTTTTAATTTAAATTTGTTAGTATATTTACAGAAGCATTATGTTTAGTTTTTAGGTTACTATTATCAATAGACGCTTCTAAGCTGCTTGCGCGTTTTTCTAATATAAAAGAAATTCATTTAAATTAGCAGGGGTATTTTGATCTTTGTCTAACTGATATGCTCTATTCGTAAGTGTATCAAGTTTTTTAGACAAAATAAAAACTAAGATCGAGTTCCATCCGTCAACGGGTTCATTTAAATTTTTACGGCACCCTACACGTTGTCTAATTTTTGCTACAAAAGCCCTTAATTGTTTCGACACATTTGGTATTTCAATCAAGTGTTTTAAGTGAGCATTTATGATTATATTTGTATTATTAAACCTGTTATTTATTATGTCAACTGCAATAGTGTACGAGGAATCTATTACTGGAAGGCTGGAAATTAATTCTAAAGCTTCCCCTTTAAGATACTTTTTTAAGTAACAAAATTTTTGAATATTAGTTAAAGCACAGTCATTGTGTATCAAGGCTAGAAATAATTCGAAAAAACTATTAAACAGCGTGGCATCACTACCATCAAAGAAAGTGATGTCCAGTGCAGGTAATCGTACTTTATTTTCCCGGGCCGTATTTGATTCTTCCGAAATTGTATGCTTACTTGTTGAGTTATTATGTATTTTTAATTGTGACATTTATCTTTCAATTTTGACCAATATTGACTGATAAATTTCAAAAACATCATCGGCGTCCAATTGTGATTCGTCAATACATAATACTTCATCATTTTGTTCACTGTGAGTATCGTACAATTTAATTAAAGTGCTTTTTCTCACGTTTAATTCCTCAAAATCAAAATGATTAAATTTTTAAAATACCGCTTTTTGCGGTGTTGCGCTTTTGAATAAACTTTGTTAATTGTGCCATTATGTACTAATAAAATGAACTACAACTTAGCCCTAATAATGGAATAAATGAATACGCATGAAAGAAAGTATACGCCTTAACTTTTTGTAAGCCTATACAAATAACTATTTTGCAATGCTTTGTTTACTTCGACAACGACAAGTACTCACAGTTAGACACAAATCTCCAAACTTGTTGTTAGACTGAGATAGATATCTTCTCGGAACTGCGTATTGTCTAATCTTCTACCTGGGTCAATCCTTTACACAAAGGCTTCAAGAGTTTTGTGTACACTTGAAACTTTTTTTTCTTTTTCACACAAGCACAATTTATATTTTGATACTACTTTAATTAGTATCTTAGTGATATTCACAGGTCACTGCATTTATTAGACCACTAAATCCGGCTCGAAGGACCAATTTTAATGTGCAGTACTGATTGATCGCACATTAAAGAAGTCGTAAACTATTTCCTTATTAATTACTCGAATAGTTCACATTAATTAACTAAGTCAATCGTAACACTTAACTACTTTATTTACATAATTATGTACACTATGATATTACAAGTATTGCATATTAAAAACTTTAATAATGTTACATCTGTGTAGTACTTAATGCTATTGTAGTTGTGACTCGACTGGCCTAGCAAGAAGGGTCATTCTTAAACTTAAAAACGAACGGGAGTATGTTGACAAGTTGTTAACAACTTTGTTTTATGAAAATAGACCGTTTCCTAAGAATTTCAATAAAATCGTTCAACAAGTTCTAGGTGTTGCAATTTTTCTGGAAGTTAGTATATGTATATACAAGTTAAATGTTTTTGATGGAACAATGATTTTTGTATATTTTCTAAAAATGCGATGATCAATTTTTTTAAAGGGATAATTATACTAACAAGCAGTTCATCTAATTTTTTTTCAAAATCTTTATTTCTTTGTGGAACGTTAACAGTAGGTAGCAATTGTTACTTGGAAGTTCAAATTTTGTTTCATTTCTCAAACCTTTTATGAGAATAAGTGTTTAAATGTTGCACTAACAGAAATGTTTGTCACATGTTATCTAATTTTATTGAATTCAATCATTTTATACCTTCTAATTAAGATGAAACGTACTTACCCTTTCATTGCATAATTGAGAAAATATTACTGTATTATCTGTAACTAAAGGTTTTGATATTTTCGCCAACTTACGGAGCAAATCAGTTTTTAATGTTTTGCCTTATTTATGCATTTTTCAAAACTAACTGAATAAACAAAACTGTTTTAAATTTAAATAGAGATACAACTCGTACAAGTAGACTTGGCGGAATAACGTTTTCAATATAAAGTTTCCACTACAGCCCCTAAAAATAACAGTGCGCAACTTAAAGTAAATGTAATATTCAAACAGGTTTTGGAATTATGTATTTACATATGTACATTTCTAATTTTGTATTATTCTACTCCACTATTATGCAATAAAAACTAATGCATATTTTATATGCACTACAGAAACTCAAAATCAAATAAAAAATAAAAAATGTAATACATAATGATAAATTCTGCTATCAACCAATCTTATGCAAATATGCAAAATATTCTCTTTATTTATTAACCTACACCATGTCTGTGTTATTGTTTAGCATAACACTAACACATTATTTTAAAACATATTATAAATTTATTTGTATCCTACAATTGCTAAAAACAAATAGTAGTTTTTGTGCTGCCAACATTGCAAACGGCAATATTCGTTCGTTAGTGTAGTTACGTAATGAACGAAAAAAGCTCTAGGGTGGCAAAATGAAAACTAGGAATCAACATAAAAGTAAGTATTCAAAGTCAATTAATATATTAGAACGAGTATGCGACAGGTAGAAAAATCATTTTAAAAATCTTGAAATTCAGTTAAAATTGAAGAAAAACGATGTTAAAGTTAATGTCAAATTTGACAGATTTAGTAATAAATGTAGTACCAACATTATATTTCTGTTAATTTTTTTAATTTTTTTTTAAAAGAATGTAATTTAATAAAAGGCAACACAAAAAATAATGTACACTACTCTCGTCGAAAGAATCATAGCATAACTCACTCACATGCAACGCTCGGCCGTGCGGCCTCGCGTCGCATTAGCGTTCGTTATGCTATTTCTTACTTTCGACTCTTGTTACGTAAGCTACTATTACGTAACAAGGGTCGAAAGTAAGAAATAGCATAACGAACGTTGCATGTGAGTGAGTTATGCTATGATTCTTTCGACAAGAGTAATGTACATTATTTTTTGTGTTGCCTTTTATAAAATTACACTCTTTTTTAAAAAAATAAAAAAAATCAACAAAAATATAATGTTGGCAGTACATTTATTACTAAATCTGTCAAATTTGACATTTCTTCAATTTTAACTGAATTTCAAGATTTTTAAAATGATTTTTCCACCTGTCGCATACTCGTTCTAATATATTGATTGACTTTGAACACTTACTTTTATGTGGATTCCTAATTTTCATTTTGCCACCCTAGAGCTTTTTTCGTTTATTACGTAACTATACTAACGAACGAATATTGACGTTTTCGATGTTGGCAGCACAAAAAATAGTTTTATTTTCCTATAAGTTAAATTGTAATGAATTTATGTAATTGTCAAATTAGTTTCAAAAACAATCGAATTTCGTCATTACATGTTTCAGTTTTATCAGCATGTTATTAAATTTTATGAAAAATCACTGCTTAATTAATTTTTTTTTTAATTTATACTATACCAGTTAACACAAAAAAATTGTACCATACGCCATGAAAGTATATATTTGCGAAATGGTACAAAATTCAGGTTTCGACGGGTTGTATTCGTATTACAATTTTTCATTCTGGATAATTTCCGTATTGTAGTTATCACACAAGCTGAGCTTTCGTCCCACGTCGCAGTGGACATCTTCAGAACCTGCGTAAAAAGTTTATGCCAAGCTCTAAAGATGTCCACTGCGACGTGTGACGAAAAGTCAGCTTTTTTGATCCAGAATGGAAAATTGTAATAGACAGATATTGCGTGGAGTGTGTCAGTTTTGGATTAATGCATTATTTTAACAAAACGTTTTATTGTTTTTTTAGTTGCCTATAACAAATTTGACATGGCGTTTATAATGTTTAATAATGTACTTTTCAAATATACTATATTTATAATTTTATTTGTTAATTGAATAAAACTGCAATGCAAACAAAATTTTTAAATTTTAAATCTGCAATTTGTTAGTTCTACGCAACTTAGTTCAACGATGTTTCTTAAAAAGCATCGGTTTTGTTTGTTTTTTTTTAAATTTTAGATTTTACTTGTATGTCGACTTATAAGTACTTGCTGAAAAATTGTTTTTGTTTGTTTTTAGTATAAACATTACAATCGTAAATATGTGTTGCCATATTCGTACAAATATGTGTTTAACGTACTACGAAATTCAAACTGTCGTCTATAGTAAAACATTTTTGTAGTAATTTTACAACTTGTTCTAATATTGTTTACAATATTGCTATGTGTAGCAGCAGCTACTGTTTTTAAAAATAAAGAAAAACCTTACTTAAAAATAATTTTTATTACAAGTTTGCTTTCCTAAATCCATAGCGTTTTGCGAAAATATCGTTAAATTGATTTGTTATTAACCGGAAAAGCAAAAAGTATAAATCGTTTGTTATTTTTCTTAATGACTATTTGTTTTTAAAATCTTATTACACTATTTAATATTTTTTGGAGAAATACAATTACAGCAATAAGAATTGAGCATATATATTTTTTTGTTTTTTTGATTAATTTGTGTTGACATTTCGCACTACTAGTGCTTTTTCAAACATCTGTAAATACAATATATTTTAATAATTTGGTAACATTTAATATTTTAGATTAAAAATAAACATTAGGAATACATTGTGTTATTTACTAATTATATTTATTTTGATAAATACTAAATAGATTCCTAATGAATTCGTAAAATAATTTTAAAAAAATTAGATTCAACATATAAAATTTTTTGGGTTATTGAAGTCAAAAAAGTGGTTTTTATTAAACGAATGTTCCACTAATGCTGTTTTGTTATTGGTTTGAGTTGTGTAGTAATTTTTTACAGAGTTTTTATGTTGTTGCATACGTTTTTTTAATTTAGTTTGTCCAATATACACATTCGGACAAGACAAGCATGATATACTGTAAATTACATTAGATTGAAAAAGTAAAAGGGTAGGATCTTTTAATTTTGTAAAAAATGTTGTTTTCAAAGTATTAGTGTTTTTAAATGACATTGTAAAATTGTAATTACTGGGAAGTTTTTTAAATTTTTCTGAAAAATTTTTGACATATGTTGTATTTATTTTAAGTAGTTATATTTGAAATGATTTTTAAAAGAAATTTTGACAATTGGTATAATGGACTGGTACACGTTGAAACTATGGGACCGTAAATTCTTGAGGGTAAACCATTATAGCAAATTAGCTTTTTGTAAGTGATTATATCTATACATTTATTGTTAAGCCAAGATTTTAAAATTGTGTTACATTTATTTTGTATTGAATCAGTAGGGTCTTTATCAATTTTTTTGTAAATATTTGTGTCATTGAGAATGTTTGTCATTTTATTGTTATATTTTTTTAAATGATAATTACAGTCTTTAGTGTTTTGTCAGCGGTGGTAATAATGATTTCAGGGTGTTGTTTTAGAAGAGTTTTTGTTTTATTTATTTGTGAAATGGATAGAGAATTAAATGAAGTTCAAAAGTTGTCATTAGTATTATTTGAATAATTTTTTTTGTTTATTTTTTTTATGTTGTAAAATTGTAGTACAAATGTCTGTACGAATTTTATTTTGTGTATCTGGTGTTAAATTTTTTATGTTTGTTTCAATGTTAGCTATTATTTGTTCTGTGGGAAACTTGTCTGGTGTTGTAATGAGTAGATTAAATTTTGGTCCATATTTTATGACTTCAATAACTTCTGTTGGTATATTAACATTAGTTAAATTGGCAATCCAGTTTTTGTTTTGGTAATTTTTGATAATTAAGTTTTGATTGACTGCATAATCATTTTCTTGTTTAATGGTTAGTAGGTTTTTTAATTTTTTATTGTGAAGGTTAATAATATAATTTTTTAGTTTATAATTTTGAATTATTAAACTTGATAATATATTTGAATATAAGCTACAAGGTAAAGTTTTTTCAATGTTTACTTTAAAATTTTTAATTTTTTTAAATAAATAATTTTTTTGAATAAATAAATCTTTAATTAGTAATGATAGTATTTTTTTACAAAATTTTGTTTTTGTTTATTGAAAAACATGATTATTTTTTGATTGAAAGAAATTAATGTGACGCAATGTCGCTTGCAATTCAAAAGAAAATCCAAGTTAGCACTCACCTTTACAAATTTGTTGTTTAGATTAATTTTTTTCTTTATTAATATGAAGATTTGTTTTTCATAATGAATATGTACGGGGTGGAGTATAGCAGTAAGTTGAGTAAATGGTAAAAGTCTTGTGGTTGTATTTGATTAAAATGAAGAATGCTGTTGGTGTTATCTTTACTTCTAATATTTTTTGGAGGAATACAATTACAGCTATAAGAATTGAGCATATCTTTTTTTTGTTTTTTTACTAATTATATTTATTTTGATAAATACTAAATGAATTCCTAATGAATTTGTGAAATTATAAAAACAACTTACCGAATTTTTTATTTTATTAATTATTGTAAATTAACTTAAAGGAGGGAATTTTCACCTCCATCAATGATTTTAACATTTTGAAGAATTAATTTTATTTTAATTATATATAAAATTTATTTTATTAATAGGAAATACTATTATAGATGTTGAATCTTTTACGGAACTAACATGCATGTGGAAATATAATGTTAAGAATGTGAATGATGATAAGAATTTGTGAAAAGTATTTGAAAATAAATTTTGATTTTATAAGAAAGAAAGTAATAGTAGATTTTAAATGTTAATTAATTTGTTTTTTAATTTAAAAATTTAAATGAATTATGTATTTATGATTTTGCAGTAAATGTTACTTAAATTTATGATGTCGGTAATCAATCGATTTATTGTTTTTTTTAATTTCAAACATTTCTAGAAAAAGTTGTTTTTATAATTTCACAAATTCTCTAGGAATCCATTTAGTATTTATCAAAATAAATATAATTAGTAAATAACAAAATGTATTTTTAATATTTATTTTCAATATAAAATATTAAATGTTACTTAATTATTAAAATATATTGTATTTACAGATGTTTGAAAAAGCACTAGGTGCAAAACGTAATGTCAACACAAATTAATTAAAAAAACAAAAAAAAACATATGCTCAATTCTTATTGCTGTAATTGTATTCCTCCAAAAAATATTAGAAGTAAACAACACCAACAGCATTCTTCATTTGATTCAAAAACTTATTACACTATATTTACGATTTTTACTTAGTGTTTCAATAAATAGCTACAACATACATTCTAATTTTGTTAATTATATTTATAAACAATGATCATTAACTAAATACTTGTTAATGTAATAGCAAAAGCTTCCACGGCTGGACTTCATGCTAAGAGTTTACACCGTGTCAGTGTGGTAACCAAAATTGCCAACGTTAGTACAATAAAATATGAAAAACAATACAATAATTATTTTAACATCTTTTAATTGACATTTATTTCGTACATATGTATAACTAAGAGTTATCAAGAATATGCTAATACTCAGAAAAAATTAAAATTTTATTATTTATTAGTATTTTACACTATTTGCACTTTATGACTATCTTGTAACGTATGTTTTTGCATATTTCTATATTTTAAACAAAATTTATAGTCGATGTATGTATTAATCATAAATGCGCAGTTCATGTAATTCCAATTTAATAAGCAGACAATTTCGTAAGCATTATTAAGTTAGGGTACGTCTGTAAGTAGTTGAGTAGTAATTATTAATTGCTTGTGTAATCAATTGAAACTTCATTTGTTTGTATAGTTTATTATTGTTAAAATTATAATGTTTTTTGCTTAAATTGTTAGAGTGGCTTCTATGTCAATTAAATTAATAAAATTAAACAATTACAACAATTACAAAAAGTATATAGACAATATTGAAATTGGAATATATTCCAATATTGCTTTGACAACAGCAAGAAAAAATGAAGTTGTAAACAATAACAATAAAAGTTGTGAGAAGATTGAATACAGAAAAAAAGCTGTTATTGCTTAATTTTCAATGATACCTCTAAATGTACGAATTTTCTATCGTTAGAGTGTTAAAAACATCTAGTAAATAATGAAATCGTAATTATGAAGACAAAAAAATCTGTTAATAAAACAATTAAATTTGTATGGTCATATATGAACCAGTTAGTACCTAAACACAAAAATATTTAAACATAATTCTGAACATGTAATTACTTTACTTATCAAATGTGTACGTATTCAGCTTGACTAGTTTTAATCGGAGCTATTTGTGCATAATTTTTTTAGATTTATTGTATTTATTTATTTAATTGTTTTTTGTAACGTTTTCTTATCCAAAGTGAAATTTTATAATAGAATCAAAATCTGTGTTTAAGTAATCTACTTAATGTAAATTTATAGTAATCATACTTTAACATAATGTTCAGTCTCTCTTGAATTAATGAGACATTGAAAATTAGTTTCCTTGTAATACAAATAATCTTTAATTAGACTTTGGGTCTGTAACTAAAAGTTTCAAAACAACAATTATAGTTGTAAATACTGTACATGATGCAATTTGCTGTAAACACTGCGACATTAAGATATTTATTACGTTTCTTGATTTCCAATTTTTATGTTGACTTTTAATAAAAAATAATTCAGTAACAGGATTTAACGTTTATTAGACAACATTTTGAAATTGTTACCAAAGTTGAAAATGCAGTTTTTCTTTTGTGTCCTACGTAGAAGATAGATAGTCACACTGTTACGTTCCAAAGTTTTGTTTTAAACTTATTTAAAAAAAAATTATATTGCATTTTTTTTAAAAACACACGTTTTAAAAAATAAGTTATAAAATATAGGTAGTTCATCTGACATTTGAAATAATAGAATAACTATAAGTTTATCACAAACCATGATAATTTTAGACTTCGCATATTATTTTCTCATGAGAATGATTACAAAACTCTCCACACGTAATATGATCTCTCTGTTTACGTGTCACATAAAACATTCGTAATTTTTGGAGTTTTATGTTGGTTTTACTTAACAAAGAATTAATTAAAAACAGCTTTACCATGGTATTTTCTATAACCTTCTTAATTACTTAGTAAACTATTACATACTAAATCTATTAAATTTTATTTTAATAAATAATTTTTTTAATAATTTCTAACATGATTAAATAAAAAAAAATAACTTTCTGTATGATATATTATATTATATACAACATAAATAATTTTCACATCAATTTTAAAGATTCCTGATCTGTGAATCTGCAAATTATTGTAGCGTACTTTATTGATACTGCTTTTAAAAGACTTATGTCATAAGTAGCAACGATTAACACTGATCTTAAATTCACGATAAACTCGTTTTTATAAAAACATGAAATTATGAAGCAATCGAGAAAAAAAAATCAATGTTTCTTGACACTGCTGTTTGTAATACTTATAAAATGGAAATTTTAAATTATAAAAATAAGCAAGAATAGATAGAATAAAATAGTTTTAATGGTATCATTAAATTCTCATAATCTGTTGATTTGATATTGAACCAAAATTATAACGTCAGTACAAAAATTACTTTAAAACGTTAGTGCCCTTACACCAATATGGCAATATTACTACAATATGCACTCAATATTTAATTAATATTGCATAGGGCTTAGCAGTATTGTATTTGCATTATTTATGTTATGACAAAACATTAATATAACTTAAAGATTTTATAACTTTATTATACACACTATTATACATATAACAAATTTTTACTAGACTAAAAACAATAACAAACTAAACAAAATATAAATATGTAACCGTATACCGTCTACGGATAGGATAATTAATCACTTAACGCACTTATTTATTTAACACCAGCACGTTCTTTTTAACACTTACGTTACACTTATTTATTTAGACTATCAATTTTTTTTAAAACTTTTAACTAGACTGGATTCATTTTCCTTCCGATACCTTTTATATTTTTACTTTATCTGGGAGTAGCACATTTCATCTGTTTCAATAATCACCTAAATTGCACCAAATATTTCAGAAACGCTTTAATTCCTTATTTTTATAATAATAAAAAATGTATTATATTATTTTTTTTACTTTCTTCCTGGTATTTCTGATTAAGTAAATTTGTTATTATTCCAACACCAATTTTTACGAATTTTTAAAGTATAGTTAGGTTGATTTTTGTCAAAAATGTTAAAGTTGTAGTTTTCAAGTTAATATAATTATTGTTCAGGATAATTGAAGGAAGCAGACACGTCGGCATATCAAATAAATCCGAAGCAAATACTTTATTGTCCACCAACACATAAATAAAAAAATTATGTAACAATAAAGAAAGATTAAATGATAATTATTTATTACAGTAAATAAATCATTTAATTAAGAAAATTGTATTAAAAAATAATATAATTTTAATAAATTTTATTATACATGTATAAACAGTAAAAGCATCCAAATTCAAATTTATCATTTTCTAATAGTATATCTTTGCTAAAGTTACAGACCACCCGATTTCCATTTACATGAATACAGAAAACCACATGAATAATAACGGAACACTCCAAACACTAATAAAAGGAGTAATAACAGAACTGACTAAAATTACAGCTTAATGTAAATGTACAAATTTTAACCAAAAACATAAAAATTGATAAAATAAGTAAACATGAAATGTGGTATAAACTTACATAAAATAAAACATTACTAAAATGTTTTCTATAACTAAATCTTAATAAAGTGAAAAGCATTTGTTATTAACATTTGTTGTACTATATTACAATTATTATGGTACAATTACTTGTAATACGATAGTTTATTTGTTGTTTTGCGTATCAGTTTGGTTTAATAGTAATGATTGTTTATCAGATTAAGTAGATTATGTTTACTAAATACATATTGCAGTAAGTAACATAAACGAAATATAATGACAGTGCTTCTATAGCAATCTTCAAATAAATCAGTAACTAGTATTTAGAAAAACAACCTAGAGATGTTTAAGTAATAAATTATCACAATAAAAAAAATCAACTAAAGAAATCTAGAAGAACATGATTTAGAAATTAGTGATTCTAAAATTGTGTTACAACAACTGCTTTGCGAAGATCTAGAACAAAACGATATACATAGATTCTGATTCGTATTTGTTCGATGTTTTTAAAGTAATAGGTTTTGCTGCGCTTATAAATAATAGATAAAAATTTTTGAAAAATTGAAAAAACGTTTTACAAAAGTTCTTAGAAAACAGATGAAAATTCTAGAAGTTTAAAAGGAAAATACAAACCAGCATTAAAAATCGAATAAAAACTATCAAAAAACAAATACAAGAGTTAGTATTGAAAACCAGTTTAAGAAGAAACGCAAACAAGTATTTTAAATTTAAGAGAAGAAATGTGCAATAAATTTGAAAACAAATTAGGCCAAATTAAGCCAATCACAAGCTTAAAGTTGTACATTTAAATTCTAATAGAAACGCTTTTTGGTGAACATGCTACAAGCAGTTTGAAGCTGCAGCTTCAGATAATGGTTGAAGCAACTAGTAGACAGCGACGTCCCTAATCTAATCACCTCCAAAAAATTAATGATGAACTATGGAGATGCTTATCTGCAACAAGTATACCAAGTTAAAATAGAAAACCGCGCTCAGATATCTATAGAAAACATTTAAGAGTTTAGAGCTGACGTTGCCAGACTGACACGGTCAAGCCTATAAAATACTTCTACAAATACTTGTATAGATGCAAATTTTTACGTAGGACAGGACACGCCGCATTGAAATTGCTGTTTCTTAACTTAATAACAAGCAAAACCAGAAATCAACTCGATAGAATAGACTTTGATAGATTTTTAGCGTGTCTGTCGTTCAACTAAAATAAACAAGACCAAAATAAACATTTAATTATAAATTTAACTAATGATTCAGCAAATAATTACAGATAAAAAACATAAGCTGCAGCGATGCGTTTTTCGCGGGAGGCCGAACCAAAATCCTTTGCCGAGTGGATGTACCTTGTTTTTACGTTTTGAGAAGAGATGCTTCCCTTAGTTGTTGGCGCCAGATTCAAACTCAAAAGTAAGTCAGTCCGCTACATCATCCCTTCCTTAGTGAGAGCGTGTTGAATTTATTCAAATGTCGAAACGAACTGGCAACTTTACTGCTCGTCCCGATTTTGTTGTTCTTATTTGCGGCGTTAACGGGATTCCAATTGAAGTGTCACTGCCCTCAGTCACAGTTCTTAATGTGTCGCAATCTGATGCCGTTAGAAAGGCAGGTTTCAATCTGTCTACCGATATATTTTTTAACTTCGTGTTGACTTTCACTTGAAAAATTTTATCGGTAATCCGGGCGACGATCTCGTAGGAGGGTTGCAGCGGACGTCGGATCGAGTCATCCCTTACGAAAACGTGACTGCACTTGGATAGTTCAGGCTGAACGAATATTTGTTGCTTTCCATGATGCGTTGCAGGCGTCGGTCGTAGCTGTCGCATGTTCACGTAGTTTTGTGACGAAAGTTTGTAGATCATTGTTGACTGCGTTTTCGCTGATGAAAAATTCTCCGGGCAAGCTTAATGTTTCTCCATACAACATTTTGGCTGCGGAACTTTTTAATTAATCCTTAAATGTCGTGCGGAGACCCAATAGTACCGTTGGTGAAACGTCGGCCCATTTTTTAGTTTCGTGGCACATAATCGCAGCTTTTAACGTTCTGTGCCAGCGCTCTAGCATTCCATTGCTTTTTGGGTTGTATGCTGTTGTTCTTGTTCGTTTTGTTCCCAACATATTAGTCTATGAAGACAAAAGAGCGGATTCGAATTGTCGTCCTTGATCTGTAATAATAGATTTTGGGACTCCAAAACGAGAAATCCATGTTTCAAAAAATGCCGTAGCCACGGAATCACTGCTTATGTCGGTTAACGGAGTTGCTTCAGGCCACCGAGAGAATCGGTCTATCATTGTTAGGCTAATAACGGAAGCCGCGAGAAGGCGTTAATGATCCCACAATGTCTAGATGTACCTGCTGAAACCGGCTGCTAGGTACTGGAAAATGACCGATAGGCGATTTTGCATGTCGCTGTACTTTTGAACGTTGACATGGAATACAAGTTCATACCCATGTTTTTCCGCATTGATGGCCAAACGAATTTCTTTGTTAGCTGTCTCAATGTGGATCGTTTGCTTGCATGTGCTAAGTTATGAGTAGCATTAAAAATTTGTCGGCGTAATGTTTTAGGGATGTACTGTCGAATGTTACCTGTAGAGATGTCACAGTTCAGTGATAAATTATCACTTCCGGAGAAATACTGTTGCAGCACGAGTGAGGTAGTGGGCGTATTTATCAGGTTCAAAAGTTCTGCGTCATTACTTTGTTCACTTGCGATTTCACTCGAGTCTATCGCGGATAGCTGAATAGCTTCGAGGCGAGAGAGCGCCTCGGCCACGGTGTTATCCGCACCTGCTATAAAAATAATGTCTGTGGTGAACTGACCTATAAAATCAAAATGCCGTTGCTGTCGTCGTGAAGCTTTATTAGATTTTTGCTGGAATGCGAATGTTAACGGTTTGTAATCCGTTTTTATTATTACGTAACGTCCTTCAATTATGCACCTAAAATGCTTTATCGCGGCGTATATTGCGTATAGCTCTCGATCGTAGGCACCGTATTTTCGCTACGCGTCACTTAGTTTTTTAGAAAAAAACGCAAGTAGTTGCCATTTATCAGTTTGTTATTGTTCTAGCACTGCACCTACCGCGTAATCGGATGCATCTACGGTTAACCTTAAATGTCCATTTTCGGACGGATGCGCAAGGGATGCTGAATTTGCGAGATCGCGTTTACATAACTCAAATGTTTCTTCTGCTTCTGAAGTCCATTTGATTATTCTTTTGTCGTTACGCTTGCTATCCTTGCAGTAACTGTTCAAAATTGCTTGATTTCTTGCAGCGTTTTTAATAAATCGTCTATAAAAATTTATAACACCTAAAAAACGTCGAAGTTCTACAATAGTTGTAGGTTTCTTCATGTTAAGAATTGCCTCGACTTTGGGAGGCAAAGGCATTGTCCTTTCGTCGGAGATGAGATAGCCTAAGTATTCCAATTGTTTGACTCCTAGTACACACTTGATGGGGTATACCGCAATCCCGTAGGTGTCCAGCCGCTGGAAGACGATTTCCAGGTGTTCTCGGTGCTTTTGTTCGTTGGCGGAAGCCACTAGAATATCGTCAATGTAGCAATAGCAAAATTCAAGTACTTGTAACACCATATTCATGAAACGAAAAGTTTGCGCAGCGTTTCGCAATCCGAACGTCATGAATGGAAACTCGAATAATCCAAATGGCGTAGATACTGCGATTTTCTGGATGTCACCTTCTGCTACTGGAATTTGATGGTATGCTCTCACTAAATGTAACTTAAAAAATACTGTTTTAGCACTTAGTTTATATGAAAAATCCATGATGTGCGCAATTGGGTAACGATCGGGTACCGTAATAGAATTAAGGCAACGGTAATCTCCGCAAGGTCGCCATTCACCCGACTTTTTTTCAACTAAGTGTAATGGACTAGACCATGGACTGCTGGACGGCCTGCAGATCCCTTGCTGTAGCATAAAGTCGAATTCTGCCTTCGCTGCTTTTGCTTTCTCTGGAGGCAGTCGACGTGGGCGTTCTGCCACAGGCGGTCCCGTGGTGACGATGTGGTGTACTACCATGTGCTTCCTGGTTGCCGTAAGTACTGTTGTACGGGTTATAGATGGAAATTTTGCTAATATTTCGTGACAGATTGAGGTTTTCGCCACCGTTGTTACAGTTACGACATTGCATTGAGCTACCGTGGCTATTGTTGTTAATCACGTAACGTTGTCGATTAAACGGCATTTTTTTAAGTCTACTAGGAGTCCGTGATGCCTCAGGAAATCAGCGCCTATAATTGGTCGGGACACATCGGCTTCTATAAATTTCCACCGGAAAGCACGTCGTAGCCCGAGGTTTAAGCTTAGTAATTTTTCACCGTACGTATTTATTGTTGTACCGTTAGCAGCGAATAATTTGAATGCGCTTTTCGTTGTGATTTTCTTGGGAAGATAACGGAAATGTCAGCCCCTGTGTCGATTAAGAAAGACAGCCTTGTTTCCCGATCATATACACATAGGCGGTTTTGTTGATGGTTACCGTCGTTTACCGCCTCTACTAACGACGGTCCGTCTCGTTTCCCTATTCTGTTGCTGCGCGAAAATTGCACGGTGGTCTACACTTCTTTGCGTTATTTCCGAATTTTCGGTGATAATAGCACTGGCGGTCGCGATTCGCACTTTGTCCTCGCGAACGTGAACGCGGTTGTCGGTTCCATCTTGACAACCGTTCGATTCGAATGTCTGTTGTGCGTGGGTTGATTTACTAATTCCGGCAACGCTGTAACTACCAATTTCCAAAATTTTATCTGCCATTTCAGCTAGTTTTTCTAACTTTTCGTCTTTACTCACTGATAATACGATTTCAATTTGGGATGGCATCCTCTGTAACTACAGCGTGCGTAACACTTCTTCGTCTATCTTATTACCTGCTAAGGCCTTCATTTCGCGTAAAAGTTGTGATGGCTGTCTGTCTCCCAACTCTAGGTCTGTTAACAATGTCCTTAGTTGCTTCTCTTGTGAGTCTGTAAACCTGGCTATTAGTTGGCACTTCAGGGCTTTGTATTTATCTGTAGCGGGTGGGTTTTCGATGACGTCTGCGACTTGCTGCAGGACGTTAGAATCCAATGCCGCTACAACCGTATAATATTTGGTGGTGTCAGCTCGAACCCCAAATTGGTAAAACTGCGCGTCCACTTAGGCAAACCACAGCGATGGCCGCTTCTGCCAAAAGCATGGTAGTTTAATGTGTCGGATTTCGCTGACTTCTGTTGATGTTTTTGGCTCTTGGTTAACCAAATTGTCCCTTGAATTGTCCATCCTATTCTTATTTGTTGCAAAGGTCGCTTTGGCACTTTACACTCCACGCCTCGTGTTAACTCGAAATTTATTTTAGTTTTATTTAAATCGTCGCGGGTCACCAATTTTAGCGTGTCTGTCTTTCAATTAAAATAAACAAGACCAAAATAAACATTTAATTATAAACTTAACGAATGATTCAGAAAATAATTACAGATAAAAAACATAAGCTGGAGCGATGCGTTTTTCGCGGGAGGCCGAACCGGAATCCTTGTTTTTACGTTTTGAGAAGGGATGCTTCCCTTAGTTGTTGGCGCCAGATTCAAACTCAAAAGTAAGTCAGTCCGCTACAGGTTCATGCAAAAATACGAGGATTCTGGAAAGATTAGATTTGTAGTTATGACGAAGGTGCAACAAGACATATTTCAAACATCATTGCACACTGTGTAGGTGAAAGCCTTGAGATGTCTAAATAAACTGCGGTAGTCCTTAAGAAGTTTAAGCGGTTGAACAAACTATAAAGACAGCAACCGGTCGGCAAAGTCACATAATAAACGATATTAGGTTTTCTACTTGGTTACCAAGAAGTACACACGCGCAAAACTATTGTAGAAGAATCTATGACGTGCATTATGGAATCTCAAGAGAGAAATGGAGATGAGAAATGGGCAGTGTCCAAGCTTGATTGCGGTTTAGATCAAATGAATTAAATATGTTGAAGATCGTCTTCCGAGCAACAGATGTTCAAATGTTGGTCTGCACTAATCGTCGAAGCAGAACATCGGGTCAGGAAAAGTTTATTGACTTTTATACACAAGGAAGTTATCAATATAAAGAAAGCTACCGTTATTGCTACGATTCGGTTTAAGAAATTGACAAAATAATTCAATCAGAGATACAAAAGTATAAAAAAAACTCTATAAATGTAGTCAGTTTTAAAGAAGAACGTACCGTGTAAATAAATAAGTTTATTATTGTTTCTGGTCTTAAATATTTATACTTAAATAAGTTTATATTTTTAGATATAAAAACAATTAATTAAAAAGCAGTTTAACTATAACAAAACCGTCGTTCTCAAAATAAATAAAGTAACAACTTTATTGCGTTTAAGTAAAAGTTAAAACAAATTTTATAAAATTGAATAAAGTTTATAAAGATCTAGAAAAAGTATTCATTAAGATTGTATATTTTATTTTGTAAGGTACATTGATTTTTTATTCTGTTTCTTTCTGATTGCAAAATTAAAGTCAACGCTTTCGTGTATTTACCGATAGCTTAATAAGAATTTATAAAAATTGATGAAAATAAAAAACTGTTTTAGAAAAATGCACGCTCTATTATAGCGCAGTAAAAATAACTGTATAGTACATTACTTTATCTGAGCAACACCTCTGTAAAAAATGCAATCATGAGGTTTAAAAACAAATTAAAATTATCACAAAACAAAGAATAAATATTTGATTTTGTTTTCCTCTTAGTTTATTTCAGAAAAGAAACATTTTAAAATATACTATTTATATACGTATGAAGCATTGATCGTACTGCTACCGTTTGCACGTACACGTACGTGCTAGTAAAAGTTTTCAGCTCTAATTATAACAAAAACCAAATTATAAATCTTAAAGACGATTTAAAATAAAACTTGTTTAATATATGTATAGTTTTTAATTTATATAAATTGCATCTAGTAAATCATAAGTTATAAAATTAGCTGGTTTAATAAAACGTCAAAATTCTTACTATTTCTCTAAATTTAGAGCACAACTTTGCATTTACGGTTTCGAATTATTTAGATTACAAGCATAATTTGGAAGTATCACTATTATTTAAAAAACTTACTAAATAACAACATTTGATGAGTTGTTTTAGATTCATTCTACAAAATTATTTATCTATACGTTTATCACGATCGATTCTTCAAGTGACGATAAACATGTAGTCACGTTTCAATTTAACTGTAACAAAATTCTGTCATTTTTAATATATTTAATTGTTCTGTTATTAGTGTCTGTTACCAGACGATGTCTTTTGGGAAGTAAAATAGGACGTTTCTTATCATACGATGAGGTAGAGTATGATAACCTACCGCCAACACGTATAAGACCGAAATTATCTATAAAAGGTTTTAAACGTTGAATCGGTTTAGAACATATCCGGCCTTGTTTAATATTAGTAATTTCTTTTGCAAAAGATTGTTGTTGTATATAGTAACATATTGATAATGTAGCGCTACGAAAAGATTGCATGTGAGATACAAAAACGCGTTTTGAAAAGGTACGCAATATCTTTGATACTAATGATATTAAGGATGACCAAGAAGAAATATGACAAAAAATATCAACTGAGTCTGTACTAGCACTCACACATACAGACAAAGATTTTAATTCTTCCTTGCTTTGAGTTGGTTTGGCTAAAATATAAGTAGTAGGCCATGAGTTTGGCTCACATGATAACCATGTAGGCCCTTGCCACCACAATGTAAAAGTGGACAAGTTTGAGGCATCGGTACCTTTAGATGCAATATCTGCTGGATTTGACTCAGTTGGGACATGTCTCCATTGGGAAGGGTGTGAACACTCAAGTATTTGAGAAATCCGATTTGCCACAAAAGTTTTAAGTAAATATGGAGGTGTTTTAATCCATGATAATACAATATTGGAATCTGTCCATAAAAAAATTGTACTTATTTGTAAATAAGATTTCAGTATATTTTTGCAATGAAACATTAGCTGGGACAATAAATGAGCGCCGAGAACTTCTAGTCGAGGTATTGAAAGAGTTTTCAATGGAGCCACACGCGGTTTACCCAGCAATAACGTAGAAGTGGTACAACAACTACTGTCTTCTTTAATGTAAATTACGGCAGAATAACCTTGCATTGACGCATCTAAAAAACCATGAAATTGAAAGGATACGTAACTAGTTGCCTTAATAGGTCTACTAATTTTGATATGTTTTATATCGTTTATGGAGGACAGTAAGTGATTCCACTCTCGTGACAATCGTCCCAATCGAGTGGAAAAGCCATAAACGTTGCATAAAGCATTTAAGCGACATGGTAAAAGGAGCTTATGTATCCACATGTGTCGAAAATTTTTGCAATGATTGATAAGACTTGACGTTTTGTGTAATTACAATTAACGTCATTGGTAGATACTTTTGACAGATCATAACTAAGTAAATCGTTTTTAGGATCCCAGAAGAGACCTAAAATAGATGTGTTTGAGTTAGAAACTTTACTTGTAATGAGAGGTTTGGAACTCGTCTTTTGACGAGAATTATGAACGTTTTGTAACAAATCTAAACTATTACTTGACCATTTGTCAAGTTAAAAACCACCACGTGCTAACAACGTAATTAATTTCTGTTTAAGAGCGAAGGCTTCCCTCAAAGTGTATGCTCCTACGCAAAAATCGTCAACGAAACTGTTTTCTAAGAGAAATTTGGCTGGTAAAGGGTATAAATGACCATCTTCTTTAGCTAGTTGATGTATAGTACGAATAGTAGTTACGGTAGTAAGTTGATACGTTTTAATAGGTTGACTTTTATTTTCTCTCCTTAAAAGGCAAAGGTACTTCCGATCATCGGAATGGAGTTTAATCTGACGAAGCATTTGTTTTATGTCACAAGAAAACACAAAAGGGTACAATCTAAACTTAAGAATTATGTCTTGTATAGTGTACTATAGTTTTGGACCCGTCATAAGAATATTATTACGTGATAGGCCAGAAGATGCCCGACTACTACAATCAAATACTATTCTTAATTTGCTAGTATTTCGATCTGATTTATACACTCCTAGATGAGGTACATAGTATACGGGTTGATCTTTTGTAGGTATAAGTTGCATGTGATCTTGATTAATGTAATCATTCATTGCATTAATATATTGAAGTTTAAAATCAGGCTGATCTCGAAACTTACGTTCGAGGGTTATAAATCTCTTTAGTGCAATTTGATAGGAGTCGCCTATAAGAGGACGATTTTTTTTAAATGGTAAACGAACTTGAAATCGTCCATCCTTGAGTCGTGATGTAGTACATGAATAAAATTCTTCACATTCCTTTTCTTCATCGGATAACAATGACATGCAAGGAGGTTCCTCGACTTCCCAGAATTTTTTGATAAGGTCAAAAAGGTCTACATCGCATGAAGATGTAAGTGATGATAAATTACAGTTAAGCTGCAATGAATCGGTTGACATGGCAATTGAACATGACCAAATTTAGTATTTATAATAATAAGCATATTTGGACCTAAAGAAATGGGTCCTCCTTTAATAACGTGTGATAAAAGGTCTGCTCCTAATAAACAATCAATTGGACCAGAAATGTCAAAACTGGGGTCCGCTAAAAGATAAGATTTAACCTTTTGACGAATATTCGACGATACGGGCTTTCGAGGTAAATCTGATGTTATGCGACTCAAAATAATAAACGGATGACTGGTAACTATTTCTTGGCCAGTTAGCGTAGTAAGTGCAAGAAAGGAGACACCCCGAGTTTCTACAGGGCTGTCTTTTATTCCAGTAATAGAGATTGGTAATTTGTTACGAGAACATCCCAATCGCTGCGCCGCAGTTTCAGTAATAAACGATACTTGAGAAGCTGAATCTAATACCGCGCGAATAATGAAATAATTTGTTGAAGATGTTTGTATTCTTACTAAAGACGTAGCTAACAAAACAGTATTGAAATCATTCTGTGTATAAAGAGTTGAATGTGGCTGATCCGGGACAACATCAGAAGTTAAATTTATTTCCATGGGTTCAATTTGACTAATGGTAGGTGTCTGATTAGGGGTCGTTTCGCTTGATCGATTATTTTCATTATGATTGAAACTATTTTGATTAGAATCAAAGTGCAAAAGTGTATGGTGCTTATTTTGGCATTTTTTGAGAAAAGTGCTAGTACAATTAAAAAAGGTATGTTTACGTACGTTGCCCTTGTTAGCTTGTTAAAAATTCCTTTCATTAACACCTTATTAATAAGTCCCTCTGCCAAAGGTTGTTGAGTGGGAACCATTTTTCGCAATTTAGCTGCTACGTTAATACTGATTGCGTCAAATTCATCAACTGTTTCCTTTTGCTGCAAAACCTCAGTGCAGGTTTTCATAAATTCTTGTTGTTGTTATTGTAGTTGTGGATATTGTCTCTTTCGGTTGATGTTGATGTCGAACGGAATCAAACTTTTTGAACTGGCTTTTTAAAAAATTTCTGAAAAAAAATTGTTACATTAATTTTCTTGGTTTCAGCTTCCTAAATCAAAAGAAGAATGGGTCGAGGTTTGAAAATCGTTGGCAGTTTATAAACTATGGAGGTGCACTAGACGGGAATCACATTCGAATAGTACCACCTCCTAGGTCGAGAACTCGGTATTATAACTATAACAAATTCTATAGTGTCGTGTTAATGGCCTTAGTAAATAGCAATTATGAGTTTATATACGTAGATATCGGAAAACAAGGAAAAATGTCTGATGAAGGCGTTCTCGAATGAACTTTATTATATAAAAAATTAGTAGAAAATAAATTAAATTTTCCTAATACCGCCGAAACTAAAGAAAACTTCAACTTTGTCTTCATAGGTGATGCAGCCTTTGGATTACATGAACATATATTAACACAATATCCCAAAAAAGTATTAGATTATCATAAACAAATATTTAACTATAGAATGTCCGGGGCCAGAAACGTAGTGGAAAATGCTTTTAGTTTAATCGCCGCACGTTTTAGAATGTTTCATACGGCCTTGGCTGTGGCCCCCAAAAAAATTAATGTCCTTGTACTCGCAGCCTGTGTTTTGCATAATTTTTTAAGAAGAAATAGTAAAATATATGCAACAAAAAATACGTTTGATCACGAAAATTCTACGACGCATCCTATGGAAAATGGAGATTGGCGACTGGAAGGAACTGAACTTACTGGCTTGGCGAGAGGATCAAAAAGAAACTCATTATTAGCAGTAAAGACAAACAAACTAAAATATTGTCAGTATTTTAATGGCAATGGAAAAGTGGAATGGCAACCTGAAGTGATAAAAGCTGTCAGAGCCTAGATCTGTACTAAGAAATATACTTTGTAATGTTTACTTGAGCTTGTGGCTATGCGGTTATAGTTTATAAGTATAGTGTTATTATGGTATAATGCAATTTTTTTTAACCTACCTTTGAGGTGCTTGGAACATCTTGTGTCTCTTTATCAATAGTGTCTGTTTTGTCTACCTAATAAAGGAAACACATTATTAGACAGGCAACGCGATATGACAAAAATTAACACATAATATGATGACCAATTGAAACACCTTTTTTTGACCTACCTACGAATTATACTAAGATAAGAATGTCTTCCGGGTTTGGACCGTGTCATTGTTGTTGTAACCGAAGTTACCAACGTTTCGTCCACTTGCACTATTCTGCCATATTAGAAGTTAACTAGTATTGGTAATTCAGAATAGGTATGTTCCATAGGAGGAGTATCTTGTATCTATTCGATAGAAGTTGGTATATTTATTATAAATACATTTTTTCGTATTGAATTTATTCCTTCTCAAATAATATAAACTATAAATAAAATTCTTGCAGTTCTAATTAAAGACCCTAAAGAAGATATTTTGTGTGCTGTTGAGTCTTCTATAAGACATCTTCCTCGCCACATCTCAGATCCCATTCGTATTAACACTGGCAAAATCCTTGAATCATCTAAAATTCCTAAATCCAACATCTCTAACTCGGAAGAATCAGCTCTAAAAAGTCTTCGTAAGAACCTTGATATTGTTGTTCTTCCAGCCGACAAAGGAACGCTACTGTAGTTTTGAACCAAATTGATTATGTTACAAAAATCAATTCTATTTTGTCTGAGGAAACTTACGCTCTTCTAACTCACAACCCCACTTCGAGGATTGAACGTAAGGTCAGCCAAATCATCAAATCTTCCAATCTAGCTCCTGAAACTAAACGTCGACTTACCCCATCAGATTCTAAACCACCTCGTCTATACGGACTTCCCAAAATTCACAAACAAGGTATTCCTTTTCGATTTATTGTCAGTACTATCCAATCTCCTGCCTACAAGCTAGCCAAATTCTTGTCCAACATTCTCTGCGAATTTACAGGTAAAACCTCTTCTCACATCCTCAACTCTCAGCATTTTATTCAACGTCTAGAAACTATAAAATTTGAACCCCAAGATCTTCTCGTGAGCTTTGATGTTACTTCAGTTTTTACTAAAGTTTCTATTAAGGATTTGCTTATTATCATCAAACAGATTCTGTCTCAACATGGCAAGGACTTGAGTTTGGTTCCTCTTATTGATAAGTGTCTATCCTCTACTTACTTCCAATTTGATAACAAGTTTTACGAACAGGTTTCTGGTGCTGCTATGGGTTCTCCTCTATCACCTTTTTATGGAACCCTTTGAAACGGTTGCTTTAGAGTCATAAATATTAAAACCTAAAAGTGTGGTTTAGGTATGTTGACGACACGTTTATTGTTTGGTCTCATGGTCATCTGGAATTGTCTAAGTTTCTTGATCATCTTAACAATCAACACTTAGATATCAAATTTACTATGGAAATCGAAAGTAATGGTTCTCTTCCATTTCTTGAAGTTCTTGTGACTCGTAAACCCGACAGACTTCTGGGCCATTTAGTTTATCGCAAACCCACCCATACCGACAGATACGTTCATGCTTCGTCTCATCATAATCCTGCAGAGAAACGTTCTGTTATTGAATCTTTGGTTCATCGTGCCTTTTCTATTTGCCAACCTGAGAATCTAGACTCGGAACTCCGTCATCTTACTAGAACTTTAGTGAACAATGGTTATGTAAAGCGAGATATTCATAGAGTTATTAATCGTCGTCTACATCCACGTACTCGATTACCTAAGGACTTTTCTACTCCCGAATCCAACCCGAAATTGGCCTTTGTACCCTACATTCACAAGGTTACAGATCAAATAGAGAAACTTCTTCGTAAGAATGGTATTAAACCTATATTCAACTCCACATGCAAAATTTCTCAGATTCTTCCTTCTCCCAAAGACAAATTTTCTACACTTTCATCTCAAGGTGTATACTAAATTCCTTGTTCATGTGGTTTAGTCTACATTGGTGAAACCGGTCGTTCAGTCATTACTCGCATTTCAGAACATGATCGTTGTAAAAGGAAAAGGTATATTTCCAAGTCTGCGGTTGCTGAACATTATTTTACTACAGGTCACAAGATAGATTTTAATAATGTTTTGTTGATTGCCAAATCTCCATTCTTTTTCAACAGAAAATTCCGAGAAAGCATAGAAATCATCAAACACCCCAATAACTTCAATCGCGATCATGGTTTCGAGCTATCCCCTCTTTGGTTTCCGGTCATTAGGCATTTATCAAAAACACGCCCCTTATCAACCATAACCCAATCAGAGTCGAGCCTAACCATCCGTGGCGATCGTTTTCTTTTATATACGGAGACCAATTCTTCTTAATTCACTTCTACGGAGTTTAGAAACTGGCTTGGTTCACAAGTTGATTACCTAACTCGGTAGTGGTTCTTTGTTAGATTTTCGTTTCCTTTTTCAAGTTATCGTTTTCTTTCTTATTTTTTTAGAGTTTAGATTATGGCTTGTTTCACAAGTGTATAACCTAACTTTTGAGAAGTTCTTAGTTAGATTTCGTTGCTTGTTTGAGTTTTGCGTTGGCAACTTCGGTTACAACAACAACGACACGGTCCAAACCCGGAAGACATTCTTATCTTAGTATAGATTCCGGCCGTGGAAGCCTTCGCTATTACATTACCTGCGAATTGCTCCCTAAGAAGTGTTTAGTTCTTGCGGTCAGGTTTTCTCCTTCTTCCACCTCGATATCCCTATCTACCGTCAATTCGATATACTGCGTTTCGTCGTCGTAACTTTCACTGTCTACACTTTCAACTGGCATTTCTTGATCTGTCGTAAACAGTAACTAGTCGAAATACCACAAATGCGGTTCATATACGTCATCAGCACCTGTGCCACTCATTTGAGACGCTTCAACCTTCTTCAACTTTTTTCGGTCGGTATCTGGATAAGATAACTTACAATACTCCATAAGTGCATTGTAAGCTTTGGTCTTTAAATTTTTGTTTGTATACTCTTTATTTTTTATTTTCCACAAAGCTGGATGTTTTTTATAAAGTCCTGTTAACTTTGTTAATTTTTTTTTTTGATAAAACAACACCTTCAGAAGACATGTTTTATAGACTGTCCCGGTTGAAACTTTCAATACGAATTGGGAATTCAAACCGTCCGTTAGTTACCGACAGCAGTTTCCCCTGGCGGTGTTAAATGGCAGATAAGTCTACACTACTTAAATCTGTGGCGCGCATTTACACACTAACTGCAAGATAAATACGCACGTTTAAACTTTGCCGTTTCAAACTAGCAGATCAACCCTCGTGTGTATGGCCAGCTAATGTCTGGCCGGTGGTGATTGATTCTTTGACGTCTACGATTTTTTATTTGGTGTTCATAATATTTATCCGAAGCTGGTGCAACCTTGTCAACAAATGGTCGCTTCAATTTCTGAGTTACCTATTTGTTATCGCTTAAACTATTTCCAGTCAGTAAGCACATTTTAAGAAATTTGTAGATTTGATTATTGGTTTAGAGAGAGTACCATTAGCAATGGTATTTTGCCAATAGAAGAAAAGATAAACATTACAGTTAAGGGTAACTGTAAAAAATTCATTTTACAAAGCGTAATTCAAATTCGCTTTGAATAAAACCGCGGGCTAAAAACACAACGTTAAATCCATTAAAGGTAAAAATTACAGTTAAGGTTAATTTAGCTAGTTAGACATCAATTTCATATACATTACGTGTATTTATAAAACATGCGTGTAGTCTACTTTTGTAAGATAGGTATACAGAGACTGAACTAAATTACTTTCAAAAATTAATTTTTTTATTGCAGTTATAACAGCTTCCCGGTTTTTTCAAAAAAAATTAATAATGAGAGTACACGTTTCCGATTTGACTAAAATATACATTTTTTTTTGACGTTGTTACAGTTTTTTATTGATTAATTAATATATTATACTAAGTATAGACATTACTTTTAAAAATAGAAGTTTAATTTACAAAACGAACACAATGTGAAATTATTCTCATATTTTATTCTTAGTTGTTCCGGTTAAATCAAAAAGTGTTGATAATCATCTAAAGTGTTTTGCTTTAGAAAGCATTAATCTTCTAAGAATTGATCTTTTTGTCAGCATTAGTGACAAATAGTTTTAGTGCAAAAATATAGGATTGCACGTTAAATAACTCAGCTTAAAGAATTGAATATTAACAGAAACTTATATAATTAGTAATACATGTTGTTATATAAAAATTCTTATAAATATAATAAGTAAATGTTTTAGTAGAATAGCCAGTAAATAAAATATAAAACTCAATATACACGTTTTTAATTTTACTTAGATTGATGTAAGGAATAGTATCTAATAAACTCAAAAGCTTTTAGTATTTTATGACGTTGCTTAATAATATAATCAATAAATTGTTACCTAACGAATTAATAGTACTTATCCAAACAGCAAAAAAAGTTTTAGTATAATTAGTCGCAATTTTCAACCAATTTTGATACAATTACAATGACTGAATAGCAAAAAACATTTTGTTAAAATAGTAACAGGAACTGTCGCAATTTACTGGTCCAATAATGTCTACAATTAAAAAAGAAACTTAGTATAGAAAATTATTTTTATTTAAAGAAAAACTATCTTTACATGTATTAAAGATATTGTATACTTGACTTATCCTAACTATAATATAAAACTTTAACATCAAAAATCATTATTATTATGTATTTTATTGAAAAATAGGTAAATACCTTTGTAAAAATCAGTTCAAAATATTTATTTATCAGGATAACACATTTTACAACTTATACAACTAAAACTACTAATTGCAAATGTATTCAGTTTCTTAATTGATTTACACGATCGATCACAGTGTGTGAAGAGACATAATAATTGCAGTACTACTCTTCCCATCCGCAGAGGTGTTCAACAGGGAAACATACTTGAACCATTATTGTTCCTTATATATATATATATATATATATATATATATATATATATATATAAATGATTTATCTATGTATTTAGAAGGTAAAACTAATTGTATACTTTACGCTGACTACACTACCTTTTTTGTTAAGGGTACAAATAAGAAAGATATAATGTCTCAATCAGAAATATCTCTCAATTTTGCAAAAAACTGGTTTGTAGCTAATCAATTAAGTATTAATAATTCAAAAATAGAAAAATTATTTCTGTCTTTAAAAAGTCACACTTTTCAAACAACAAAAAGTTAGATTTCTGGACGTATGTTTCGATGCGAAATTAAATTTTAATGTACACTTAGATTATATATCACCAAAATTCAGTGCCGGTGCCAGGTTATTTAGCGCCCTAGGCAAAACTTATTAAAACGCCCCCTTTCATACAAATTTAAAAAAAATATGTAAAACAAATTTAAAGTGACATATTAATTTATTATCAATTGCATAAACGTTACAAGTAGACTACAAAATCAAAATTTAATTTTACGTGCTTTCTTCCTCGCAAAACTTTCTACTAATTCCTTCAATTCTAGTGTCGAAGCGTAATCACATTCTATTGAAATTGTTGCTAAGTCCACGAGTCTGTTTTGTGACATAGTTGAACGCAAGTAAGTTTTAATTAATTTTAATTTTGAAAAACTGCGTTCTCCACTAGCCATGGACACTGGAAGTGTTAATAGTATTCTCAAGGATACAACAACATTTGGTACACAATCTTCCAATTTTTGTTGTACTATATAAAGAAGCACATATGATGGTGACAGAGGTTTTGGAAGCCTTCGAGCTACTACTTGAAGCTCATTGCAAAGATCATAAGCATCAATATCCTTATTAGCGTTATGCGTCAAAGACGTTTCCAAATGTTTACAGTCAGTAAGTATATCCGCATGTGTCTTTTTGTTAATATTGGATATATCATAAAGGAAACCAAATAGAATATTATGTTGTTCTAATTGTTGGAATCTCTCTTCAATAGACTGTATAGCCATGTCCAAGATAGTGTAGTAGAATTCTACTTTGAATTTCTGTTTAGGATCTTGTGGTGCCTCGTCTTGAGCTTCATATTCAAACTGCCGTTTATGTAACCTTCTTCTACATTCATCGGGCTCAAATTTCACTTCTGTTTCTAATTCCTTTACAATCTCGGCAGCGTCAATTAAAACTTGTTCAAAACCATCATCACTTCTACATTTTAACAGGTAATTTTTAGTCACTTGAAGTTGTTTTGTAGCTGAATGTATATGAGAATTCTCTTTTTGTAGTATTTTGCTTGCAACATTCACTTCATTAAGAATGTTATACCATGTGACCAGGGATACCATAAACTTGAATTTACAAATTGCATCGGCAAGAGCCTTTGCGTCCGTTCGGGAAGTATTACCACATGAATTATTTAGTCTTGGGTCATCAAAAATTTCCATTAAAGCATCATATATTGCACCAAGCTGATACCTTAGAGGCTTTAAAGCATCAATCCTACTTTCCCATCTTGTTTCAACTTAACTTAACTTAACGGTTTAACTGTTAAATCCACGACATAGCTAATAAACACATGCCAACGTTGAATCGATGCAGAAAAGTAATTATATATCTGTTGAACTAAACTAAAGAAATTAGTCGCTTCTAGGCAACATTTACAGGCATCATTGACAACTAAATTTAAAGAATGTGCATTGCAGGGAATAAAAATAGCTCGCGGGTTTATGTTTAGAATTCTGTTTTGTACACCTTTTTCTTTTCCTTTCATATTACTTCCATTATCATACCCTTGTCCACGGAGATTTTCAATTTGTAATTCCATTTGCTCAATCTTTTCAATCAAAGTTTCTGTTATGAATGCCCCAGTAGTTTCGTCTAATGGAATAAATCCTAGGAAGTGTTCTCTTATTATTACTGCAGGCTCGAACATCTCACTATCTAGCGGTTTGATAATATCAACAAAACGTATAATCATAGACATCTGTTCAATATGACTAACGTCTGGTGTGCAATCCAAAATAATTGAATAATATTCTGCCGATTTCACAAGTGAAAAAATTTTATTTTTTATAGCTCCTGCTAGAATCTGCATAAATTCATTTTGAATATCTTTTCCCAGGTAATGAACCATAATTTCTTGATTTTTGACCCTGCGCAAATGTTCGTTCATTACAGGGTCAAAGAGGGCTAGATATTCTACAAACTTCAAAAATTACCGTTGTTGTTATTGTACAACTTTTCATTTGTTCCACGAAATGCTAAGTTTTGAGTGGCAAGTACTCTGATCAAAGCGATCAAACGTTCCAAAATTTGCCGCCAATATTGTTCTTCTTCTTTGATACTTTGCTGGTTAATATTATCAATTGTTTTTTCTTTGGATATACGCACATTAAGTTCTTTCCAGGTCTGAAAGTTGTCTAAATGGAAAGTATTCCTTTCATGTGAAGATAGAATTGCTCCAATATTTTTCCAGTCTTTTGATCCTGATTTTTCTAGGATTGACGAGCTGTTTTTATTAAATAACTTGCAGCAAAAACAAAAAACCGCATCTTTTATAGTCGAATACATCAACCATGTACGGTATACTTCTTCACCATTGGCTAATTTTCTTTTATAGTGAATTGGAGAAAATCTTCGATTTTTGGAATCTTTGGGAAAATTATATATAATAATTTGATGTGGTGGATTTTGTAATAAAATCTGACGAAAATTATCATCACAATAGTCAGGCCAGTTTCCCGGGTCATTGTAATCTATATAATTAATCGTGGTACTGGTACTGCCACTACCAATTGAATCCAGTACCACTACCGTAGTGGTACTGGATTCAGTTTCATGAGAGCATTCGCTTTGTATCATATTATCAGACTCTGAAACACCTTCTCCTCTTTTATTTTCTTCTTTTTTTGAAATACCTTCATTCGCATGATCGGACATATCTTGTTGTACATCTGATTGTCCTACACATCTATCCAAGTCGCTAATGGCGGAAACATCACGACTTGTTTTGAAAAACTTTAACAGTCGACCACTTCGCTTTTCACGCTCTTGAGCTCTGAGAGTTTTGCGCTTACAATTTTGAAATCCCGATGGCTTTTTTGATGACATTTTAAAAGTAATAATATACCACTATAAATAATATTTAAATATTTGAATACAACATAGTGATATTTGCTATTAAACTTACCAGCAAAGAAGTGGGTAATGTTGAGTCGTATGAACGATAACAAAATAAAATTTACTGCACGTAACTTCACTGAATCAATTATTTTTCTAATAATGCACAATATTACACTTATCAGTAAAACACTGTCAGTGTTACACTGAGCAATTATAACTTTTGCGCTGTTGTTTTGGAGGTGGGGGCGGCACAGAATAGCATTGTGTACACGCATTTTTAATAAACTCAATCTTGATGTGCCGCTCTTTCACTACCGTTGTGAGCGCTAGTATGTTTACAAACATTTCCAGCAAGTAAATAAATAGTGCGGACATAAAACATCTTAAGATAATTTTTCCATATTATGAATTGAAATAATTTTTATTTATGTTTGGATCACGTTCGCATGACTGCGAGACTATTTTTATTTCGTTGGGTGCGATAAAAATGGTGGTACACAAACAATAACATCGAGAAGTGCGTTCTCGGACGAATTAAAAATCATAATTGCAGGTGTTTTTGAACGCCGCGTCATGCGCTAGAGCGATCTCTAAATCAACATTAAAACTAGATAACCATCTGAAATGTTCGAAATTAAAAAATTTATATTAAATACATTATTTTATTATATTACTCTGTCTATAGTTTATATAATATAATAAAAGTTGTTTTTTAATAATGGCGATTACACATTTTTGCGCCCCTATGGATAGCGCCCTAGGCGACCGTCTAG
This sequence comes from Aquatica leii, assembly GCA_035610365.1. Taxonomy (NCBI): domain Eukaryota; kingdom Metazoa; phylum Arthropoda; class Insecta; order Coleoptera; family Lampyridae; genus Aquatica; species Aquatica leii. Next base: position 34,238,775 of record CM069439.1, read on the forward strand.
TTCGCCTTAATGGTAGCGCCGGCCCTGCCAAAATTGAGCAGTAACTTATTTGCACTGCGAAGGTTGTCAAAATGTGTATCCGCTTATGTGCAAAAATGCACATTGAAGAAAACTTGCGCATGTGGGTAGAGAGGAAGAGAACCGGCCAGCGAGTTTTATTATTTTGGTTGGGGGAAAAATTTTTTAACATTAAGTTTTCAATTGTTGTATAGTTGGTTCATAGCGTATCAGATAAGCCTAATAAACAAACTCAAAAATTACAGCCCACTTGTTTAAATTCTACAACGAAGATGGGTATTTTCAACCAAACATAATTTAGCTAAACATTTAAAAGAATTTTTGGATACCTTAAACAAAAATTTATTATCCCATCGCAATTTAATTGTCACTGACGAGCAACTAGCAGGGGCTTTCTTAGCATTTATTGTCTCTAATAAAATTGATAGCAACTCTAGAGAAAAATTTAAACAATCTCACCCTAATGAAGTTCTAACAGTTAGTAAGGTTATTGAGTTCTTAAAAGAAAGAGTTAAGTTTCTAATAGACATAAGGCGGGTTGCACAAAGCAAATCAAAAATGTAACAACTGATTATTTCTCAAAACAATTGCTACATAGCTAATGAAACTACATTTATTCGTGATGTAACAATTGATTTCAAAAATAATCACTTGCTACATTTTTGATTTGCTTTGTGCAACCCGCCTATAGACATAGACAATATAGTAGAAAGCAAATCGGGGACGTACTTTAAACCCTTTAACAATCACGAAAGTTCTTCAATACTTGTAACCACTAACAATAAACAAAAGATTTTCTCTTGTGTGTTGTGTAAAGGGCAATGCTATTCAGCATTGTGAAAGTTTTAAAAAATTAAACCCTGAATCACGTTTACAAAAAATTTTGAATTTGCATCTTTGTCGAAACTGTTTGCAACACGATAAAAACAAACCCTGTAGATCTAATTTTAAATGTAGAACTTGCAATAAACGCCATCACTTTTTACTGCATTTTTACAAAAAAACCAATCTACGTTGAACCGAGCAATTTTAGGTCCACTTACTCAAGATCCTTTATTTTCTATTCTTCTTCAATTTAGAAGTTTCGAAGTAGCAGTAGTAGCTGATTGCAAAAAAAATGTACAAATTGTTGTTAACCCTGTTCAGCGGTACTATCAATGTATTTTGTAGAGAAAAAACCCTCAAGATGCCCTTCAAATTTACAAACTTAATACTGTGACTTATGGACTAAAAAGTTCTTCGTATCTTGCCACTAAATCTTTGCAACGCTTAGCCATAGAAAACATTTTTCAATATTCGGAAACTGCTCAACAGCTCTTATCTCAAATATATATGGATGGTTTCCTTCGTAGAGTTAATTCTGCTACTGATGCAATAAGATTACGTGATCAAGTTAGTTCGATATTGACTCAAGCAAATATTCCATTAGGAAAATTTTTATTAAATGATTCTGCTGTACTACCAAAGGAAGATGAAAATTCCACTGAATGTTTTACAGTTCCAACTCAAAACCGCAAAAACACGAAAGCGTTAGGTGTAAAGTGGAATCCAAATTCTGATACCTTATATTTCTCATTCATTCTAGATTTACCACATTCTAAAGTTACCAAACGTATTATTTTATCTATGGTATCTAAATTATTTGATCCTCATGGCTTGGTTTCGCCATTAATTGTGCGCGGAAAGATTTTCATCCGTTCCGTTAATTCTAACAGAGTGCAAGTTTCACTTTTGTGTTTCAAATCCAGAGTCGCTCCACTCAAACAAGCATCCACCATACCCAAATTAGAATTAGAAATCAATGTTTTCTGTAGTCTAATTCTCAAATTGCTCTTGCTTGGAAAAAATCAGTAACAAACAGAATCAAAATTTTTGTAGCACATAGAATCGTAGTAATACAAGAGGTGACTACAGTAGATATGTAGAATCACGTTCCTACACAGTACAATCTAGCGGATTTAATTTCTAAGGGTGTAACAATTTCTGCTCTGGGCGGTGAAAGTCTTTGGCGTAAAGGTTCGCAGTTCTTATGGGAACATGAATCGAAATGGCCTTCTGGAGGTATATCGGTAAATGGTAGCTTACCTAAATTAAAAAATCAAATTAATTTATTGGCCATTGTACCAGAAAATGAAACATTAGCTGACCTCATCAATAAAGTTTCGTCATATACCAAAATTTTAAGAATTTTATCTTATGTTATAAGGTTGATCTTAAATATTAAAACAAAAGGCATAAACCGTGATCGTAGTTATTTAACTATATCTGAGATAAATGATTCCTTAATAGAAATGGTAAATTTCGTCCAAGCATCATGTTTCAAAGAAGAAATAAAAAAGTTTAGACAAACCTAATAAAATGATCAATTCTCTGCTTTAAATATAGTCTTAGATTCTCACCATATTATAACAGTTGGTGGTAGAATTTGTCAATCTCAACTACACTATGATACCAGACACTCTATTCTATTACCCAAGAACCACAGGTTTAATTATTTAGTTCTTTCGTATTATTAGTTTTTACACAGCGGTCCAAATCAATTACTAACCCTTGTTAGATCAAAATTCTTGGTACTGGCTGGTCGAAATGCATGCAAAAAAATGGTACGCAATTGCTTGCAATGTTTTAAATACTCTCCAGCTTCTTGCAAAACAAAAATAGACAAGTTACCACTACAAATGTTAAAAGCTTTTACATCATGTTTTGATAATATCGGTTGTGAGTTTACCGGTTATTTTTTAATAAAAAGCGGTTACACAAAAAGGTCATTGTATATTAAATCATACATTTGTTTATTTATTTGTACAGTAACAAAAGCGGTTTATATAGAGCTCGTTACAAGCTTAAGCTCAAATGCGTTTATTGAAGCTTTTAAGAGATTTATATCTCGCAGAGGCTAGCCATCCTACGTCTACTCTGACAATGGGACTAACTTCTTATGCGCTGCAAGTACGATGAAAGAATTTTATTCTAAATTTAACAGCCAAAACTTTAAAAACGACGTTTTGGAATATTCCGTAACTAATCAATTCCGTCTCTTTCCGCATTTCGGTAGCCTTTGGAAAAGTAACATTCTCCGGGTAAAAAGTCATTTATACAAGGCTTTAAAGGACACTAAATTAAATTAAGAATGTTTCTCTACTTTACTCTGCCAAATAGAAAGTGTGCTTAATCCACTTCCTTTGGCTCCACTGTCCAACGATCCTAACAACCCGCAATCCTTGACACCATTTTATTTTTTGACTGAAAAAGGAGCAGAAGCTATTCGGGAACCACAGATAACAAACGTTCCTGAAAGCAGGCTAAATCAATATCAACTAAGAAATAAATTGATTATCCATTTTTGGAAAAGATGGTGTAAAGAAGTGCTCATAGAGTTTCAGCAAGCGTCGAAGATTTCGAACCGCACTATGGAAAACTTTAACGTTGGAGATTTGGTATTACTCATGGATGAAAACGGGCCCGCACTTCAATGGCCTTTAGGAAGAGTTTTAAAAAATTCATCCGACGGTGTTGTTCGTATTGTTACAATAAAACTTGCCGATAAAAAGACTACCACTCGCGCAGTGAAAAAGTTTGTTTTTTGCCAATTGAGAAATAAGCTTGGTAATCCTAGGGAGTGTTCTTTATTAATGACCTTGTGATTCGTGATGCTTTGGTTATTGCTTTAACTTATGGAAAATTATTATGTTTATATATCACTTTTCATTTTATATATGTATGCTTAACTTAAGTTTTTTGATGTCACGTAACTAGTATTTTAAAATATCGCATATTTCAAGGCGGCCGGCATGAAGAAAACTTGCGCATGTAGGTAGAGAAGAAGAGAACCGGCTAGCGAGTTTTATATTTTGGTTAAGGGGAAAATTTTGTACTATTAAGTTTTCAATTGTTGTATAGTTGGTTTATAGCGTGCCAGATAAGCAAAATAAACGAATTCAAAAATTACAGTCGCTTTGTTTAAATTCTACAAAGCAGAAGGGTAGTTTCAACCCAAACATAATTTGGAAAAAACCCGACTTTCTAGCACATATTACACTCTATGCCATAATATTTTTATTTACCGTAGAATTGTATGGGGAACATGCGAATCTTTGAAGAGTCTGTTTAGATTGCAACGTCGTGCTATTAGAATTATCTCTAATGTTGGATATCGTTTGCAGTTTCGAAATCCGGGATTTGAAACCTATTTGTATTGGTTTTACAAATAGCAGCCCCTATCAAAGACAGAAAAAATGCATTTTGCATTTTTTGGAATAATTTTTAATAATAATTTTTTTCGAAAACTGTAATGTGGTCTTCCAAGAGATTTTCTTTCAACTTTTTTAACAACCTTACAAATTCATTTAAAAACAATCGTACTTTTTTGCATTTTCTCTGTTCTGTGCGTTTCACTTAGAACACGTCGTACAAATTCTACCGCTGCATGGTTACTGAATTAAAAGATTGAAACAACGATTGAAACCATCGCGGGCTACAAACGCGTTAGCCGTTTCGCACGTCAAAACTGCATTTAAAAAACTCATAGTGGGGATCGTGACGTCACGTTACAATATATAAAAATAATATAATAAAAAGTAGATGACACCTATATTTTATAAATATGTTTAAATATTTTAATTCATAATAATTTGTACCGTTCTTTGTTTTAACAAAGGTCTAGGGGACTTGCGCCCTAGAGCCTTTCTAGACCTCAACAGTTGATCGTATACAAAAATTAGAAGATACGATACAGTCTCACACAAGTTGGCTGATGTTATATATATGGCTTACAATGTGTATGAACCTGATTCACTCCACGTCGATTAATCCTTAATTTAATTTGATAAGTCAAACGTTTAATAAAAAGTTAGATCAAAGATTTAATTTTTTTAGTTTTTCATTGTATTTAATTAAGAAAGAGTTTAAAATGCATGAAAACATTTTTAATCTTTTGTTCCAAAGAAAAACTCTTACAAACGTAACATACACTTGTATATTAAAATGTAAAGCAAATATTTGTAGAACATTTATTATTTAAAAGCCAAAAAATAGTAATTAACAATGACTACATTTTTCTGTTTCATAAAATTTTTATTAATAACGATATAGTACATTTTATTGAACAGCGTTTTTCAGTAGTAATTTGCATCTAACAAGAAGTCTTCTAATAGTATATTTGTATAGTAGAATTCATGTTTCTAGAATCGTGAAAAGCTTTGATATTTTGTATTTAAGTGTTTTAGACGCACAATGTATGTATGTAATTATTAAACTCAATTGCAGTTACAATAATTAGAATCTTGATGTTTTCAAAGTCAAGACTATGAACGTGGTCTAGTAACAATAAGATCTCGCACATATCTTAAAGCAACTTGATCGTCCAGACAAGCTACTTCAAACTTGATTAACGGTAATTTTTCCAATTAGAGTTGTGTTACAGTAGAGTTAGGAGAATAACCTCTTTTTGTTCAAAGGCTTATTTACCTAATTAATTGTTATTATGTAATAGGTTTTTTCTATAAATAATGTTAATAATTTAATAATTCGTAAACATAAAGTAGTGGCAGTAAAACAGCAATTATAAAAGTTTATGTTTTAAAATATATTTTTTGAATCAGATATTAAATTTTAAGTATATAATTTTAAATTGTTTAGATAGACCTAAAATATTTTATTTAGTTTTTTAACAAATATGTTCTCAGAAGAAATTAATTTGAGACTTGTAAATTTCTTTAGAATTAAAAGAATATAAAAATTTAGCACAATAAAACAATCAATAACTACACCGCTGGATATAAATTGTCGAATTTTTCGGAAACCAGCTGTTATGTGAGTAATGTCACACTTCAGTGGTGTTGTTCTTAAACTTAATTTAGAATCAAAATTTATAAGTTCAAAACTCTTTCTTTTACAGTTGAATTGTGTGTTTATTTTACTTTATTATACTAAAAGTATAAACCGTTTGTAAATACACATTACACTTGCCGTAATTTTAAATTTTTAAGCATACGCGCTGTTGAAACATAAATTCCCATAAGCCGGATTACTGTACCTGCTTAGGAACAATAGAGTAGAAAACGTAGTTAAAATAAGATTGTTAGTTTTCCAGAAATTTATTGCAAATACCCATGTAAAATCAGTAGATGACTAGCCATCAAATTAGAAGCATCGTTTAGAATATATGCATTTTTAATAAACGTTCTTTTTTTATTTTTCGATAAGAGAAAACATTTAGTGAAAATAAGTTATTTTTTCATCGCGGTTTTGAGAAGATTTCGCTTTCATCCCGCATAACCATTGGTCCTTCGAGTCGAATAGTGACAGTGAGTTCACAAATCTACAAGATGTATATATTCGGTCGTCATTAAATCCATCTACTCAAAATTGTCATCATCCGTATAGTACTAGCAATTCAAGCAAACGGAAGTGGCATCAACATCAACAACAAAATATCGGCATCATCAACATCAACGGTTAAGGTAGGCCAACATCTTTCCATATTTATTCCCGCATGCAAGTTAATAACGTATACATACAGTGCCGTTTTTAAGATTTTGGGGGCCCTGGGCCATTCGTAATTGGGAGCCCCAATGCTCATCTGTTCGCAAAACACTCAATCTGGAAAAGAACCCGAACAAATTGAGTAGTTAATCGTAAGCCTTCGAGTGTTGTTGCAGTTGAGCGATCAATGTATCGATGATTGGAATATAGACCTCGGTTCTGAATTTCTCGCGGCCCTGGAACTGGGTATCTTCTGTAGCTCCACCGAAGAAAGTCAAACGGGAGCTCTTTTGTCTTGAACGGGTTGTATTAGTTTTGTATTCGAAGTCCGGGTAGATCTCTTTTGAAGTAGTTTCATACATCTCAAACTTGTCGCGTTGATCCTTCACAAACGCAGTCAGGGAGTCCACCAACTTGAGCGCTACATCGAGAGGAAGGCTGGCACTCTGTAGACTCTTCGACGTCTCGTTGCACCTGACTAAAATGTTACTCCAACATTTTCATTTTCTTCAAAATGCCTCGAGCTTTGTTTCGTGTTTCCGGCAGTTCTTGTTGGTCATCCATAGTCCTCAGAGCCTCGATGATGCTTGGGTAACTCTTCTGCGACATGGATACAGTATCCGCGCGTGCAAACCATCTGGTATCCAAAATACGTTTCACTACTATGCCTGGCCCGAGAGACTCTTTCAACACGTTCCAACGATGAGTAGAACTTGCAAACAAAGTATAAAGTTTTTGCAGGAACTGGAAATAGTCTGTTGCCTACATGACTCACCCTGCAGTGAGCGCATGTAGAGTGCTCCTTAAGTTTCGCTTGCAACCCATTGTACTGTCCTGCCATGTTTGGTGCGTTGTCGTACGTTTGCCCACGACAGTCCTGTAAACTTATACCTTTTTCTTCAAGAAAAGATACAACGGTATCGGACAAGTACGCTGCTCCGTGCCGTTCTATCTTATGAAGTCCAGGAAACGTTCTACTAAGGAACATTCCTTCATGTACCGCACGACGAAAATGAGCTGATCAACGTGAGAGATATCAGGGGTAGAATCGACGCTTATCGAGTAGTACTTCGCTTCCTTCAGTTCCAAAATAATTTTGCTCAATACTTGCTGTCCCATTATAGCTATGAACTCATTGCAAATAGAAGCTGACAAGTAGAAAACGTGTCCTTTACCTTTGTTTGCATAATTATGCAAATGATCAGCAAGAAATGGATCAAACTTGCTCAGCTCCAGCACGCCTAAATAATTTCCGTTATGTTGCAATCCGATGACTTGATTGTCCCCGCGGAACGCTAGACCTCGTGATGCCAAGAATATAATGATCTCGACAATCCTTCTCAACACCCGTTTCCAGTAAATCATTTCGTCGTTCAGTTGAGTAGCGAGACGGTCACTTAGAAGACCAACGCTCTTCTTTCGTGACGAATAAGTCAAGTCTGTGTCCCAAACTGTTCTCGTGTTCCAAAATGGAAGCCCCGGAATGTTTCCAATCGTTGAAGCTTTTTGAAGAACTGAAGGCGGTACACGCGGGTGAGGAAAGGCGACACGGAAAGCAGAACAAAACTTTCTGTGTTGGAGAGTATAAAAGCCAAGATCTGTCAACCGTCTCGCCGTTTTGCAGTTTTCGAGAAAAAACCGATGAGTTCAGACACCGAACTTTTACTTTTCCATCGTGTTCCGTATAACTTCTGGCCGAATCAGAATAATCGCATTTTCTGTTCTGGAAAAATTCAGGTCGCTTACTGTGAATTGCAACCAGTTTGCAGGGTCGTTAGAAATGGGTGTTACTGTCTGATGAGTTTCCTATAGGTCTCCAGTTTGAGGTTATTGCAACTCTTCACAGTCACGGCGAAGAACTGTGGGAGCGGCAGTATCTGTTGAAGTCGATAGAGTTGCATCTTCTTGAGTAACGGGTGATCGAGGCAGTTGCAACTCTTTGTCGGAATCGGAGCTGCACTATCTGTTGGAATCGGAGCTGCAGATTCTCGAACTGTTGGTGATGAGAAGTATTTGGTCAGCTTGGGCAATTTCGAGATCATCTGTTTTTCTTCCGCAGCTTTTCGCCTTTTTGCCACGCCACTTTGATAAGTCCGATGCATCTTTCTGATTTAATCAAATATCTGTTAAATTAAGTAATAATTATCGTTTTCGTACGTATTAAATTAATTTTTAATTTGAACTCATATTTCTTTCTATACTTACGTAATGATAATTTATGAATAATTTGGCTGAAAGTCAACCACAAATTCGCGAAGAAAATAAATGTAGGTACATAAAGATGCGTTTTGTTTAGAGGTAAACATTAAAGTAGTGCGATCTATCATTATTCTTATTGAGAAGCAAAGCAGCCAGAGTTATCAAACTCTCAATATTACCATTGTATTTATATCTTATAAATACAATGATATTACCGACAGCGGCAAATCATTACCGACCGTTGATAAGTTTATATTCATTTCGAGATTAGATATAACGCAGATGTTCTTACTTGTGTAAATAAAAATAACGGTCAGGATTTTTTAATTTCTGTTACTCGTAGGCATTAAATTTCATTAAAATTAAATCTATAACAAAAATGTCAATGATTTTTTGTTGTCACAAATTTTTTTTCAATTGCACAAGCTTTTGGGGGCCCCCAGGACCTCGAGGCCCTGGGCCTGGGCACAGATGGCCCGTGCCTAAAAACGGTACTGTATAGATATATCTATCTTTTTATCTCATCTAAAGCAAAATGACAAATAACGAAAGTAGCGATAAATTATCAAGCCTAATTAGAGAACGGGGTCATATCAAAGCCAACCTAACTAGATTTAAAAATTATACTCAAACATTAGATTCAAATAGTAGTAAAACTCAAGCAGAATTTTGCTTTAAGAAATTTGAAAGCATTTGGGATGAATTCAAAATAATACAAAATCAAATCGAAGATTGCGATCAATCAGACAAACAAATTAACGAACGCAAAATGTTTGAAAATTTTTTGAAGTGTGCGAATTAATGGAAAAATTTATCACGGATACTAATTTAGATATCGGCAATTTAAGTGCTACTATAGATCGTGTGAAAGCATCAATCATATATATCAAATTCAAGTAAAACTACCCGAAATTTCTATTCCGCAATTTACAGGAAGTTATACAAAATGGACTTCTTTCTTTCAAAGCTTTAACTCGTTGATTCATAATAACAATACATTAACAAACATCCAAAAGTTTCACTATTTAAGGTTATCCATAAAAGATGAAGCGGCGTCATTAATTGAAGCATTAGAAATTACCGAAGATAATTACATAATCGCGCTTCAGGCATTAAAAGACAGATTTGACAATAAACGCTTAATAGTAAAAACTCACATAAAAACTTGCTAAATTTATCAAATGTAACAAAAAATTCCGCTAGTTCTTTAAGAAATTTAATTAATACATTGGGATTTATTATTTATTGAAATAATCATGTCTAAAATAGATTTTTCAACCGTGCGTGAATGGGAAATGTTTAGAATAAAAGAGCTATATCCAACTTATAAGGAATTATACGAATTTCTAACAAATAAGTGCAAGATGTTGGAAGCGTTAGAACACAATACACAAAATTTCCAGTGTTCTAGCAAATATACAAAAAACATCCAGAAACAAACGAGTCATATAGTTATAAATAACCCAACTTAAACCAAATATTGTAAATCATTACTTAACTACCTGCGAAACATTATTAAAACTAACACCAGAAAATAGAACTATCCAAATTAAAAAGTTAAGATTGTGTTCCAATTGTCTTCGAGAAGGACACACCAATAGTAATTGTCAATCCAAATTCAATTGTCGTTTTTGTCACAAAAGGCATCACTCGATATTGCATAAACCGATCAGCAATAAAGATATTTTGTCAGATACTCCTGTTTCATCACTGCAACCATCTTCAACGCCTAATTTAAATACCGTGGGTAGTTTAAATATTGTTGCATCAACTAGTAATCATTGTAAGGTAAACACATACTCTCAAATTCTGTTATCCACAGTAGTTGTTCGCGTACTCGACAAAAATGGCGGTTATGTAAACTTACGTTGTTTACTAGATCAAGGAAGTCAATCCAACCTTATCACACAACGCGAGTAGAATACATGCAGCTTTCCCCCACCACTTTCGTGAATTAAATTAATTCGCGGGGTCAATTAAGGTCATTTCGCGGTTTAGCGTTTTAATCGGCGGTTTAATTCGCGTTTTCGTTTTAATCGGCGGTTTAATTCGCGGTTTAATTAAATTTTACCCGTTTGAATTCGCGTTTTCGTTTTAATCGGCGGTTTAATTAAATTTCACCCATTTTAATTCGCGTTTTCGTTTTAATCGGCGGTTTAATTCGTGGTTTTGCATCTTAATTAGCGGTTTAATTAAATTTTACCCGTTTTTATCCGCGGATTCGCTGTTTGATTAAATCAATTTAATTGGAATTTTAATTCGCAATTTTGATTTTAATTGCAAAACCGCGAATTAAAACTCAAATTAAATTGATTTAATCATACAGATTATTCCAAGAATTAAAATCAAAATCGCGAATTAAACTGATCAAACAGCGAATCCGCGGATAAAAACGAGAAAGGGTTAATGAAATCGTTTATTAAAATGCAAAACCGCGAATTAAACCGCCGATTAAAACGAAAACGCGAATTAAACCGCCGATTAAAACAAAAACGCGAATTAAAACGGGTAAAATTTAATTAAACTCCCGATTAAAACGAAAACGCGAATTAAAACTGGTAAAATTTAATTAAACCGCAAATTAAACCGCCGATTAAAACGAAAACGCGAATTAAACCGCCGATTAAAACAAAAACGCGAATTAAAACGGGTAAAATTTAATTAAGCCCCCGATTAAAACGAAAACGCGAATTAAAACGGGTAAAATTTAATTAAACCGCGAATTAAACCGCCGATTAAACCGCGAAACCGCGAAATAACCTTAATTGACCCCGCGAATTAGTTTAATTCGCGAAAGTGGTGGGGGAAAGCTGCATGTATTCTACTAACGCGCTTGTGATATATTGCAACTACAACTAAATGATATTAATACTCCTATATGTAGAATCAATAATACCGTTACAACCGTATCAAAATCAGTCGATATTACAATAATATCTTTGTAAAACGCATTTACTTCTTTTCTAACGTAATTAGTTTTACCAGAAATCACTGCAAACTTGCCGTTAATTTCCTTCAATAAGGAAAATATAAATATACCAAATAACATTAAATTAGCAGACACTGGCTTTAATAAAAGTTCCCCAATTGATATATTAATCGATTCCGAAATATTTTGGCAACTATTGTGCGTTGGACAAATAAATAATGGAAACAATCAACCAACTTTTCAAAAAACTCATTTAGGATGGATTGTTGCCGGAAAAATACAAACTAGGCCATTTACATCTAAATCGATGTGTAACTTAGCAATTAACGGAATCGACACTAAATTACGCAAATTCTGGGAAATAAATGAATTTCAAAATGAAGAAACAACCGCTTCGCAAATCAATCAATCTTATTGCGAAAAGTTCTTTGCTACACAACCGCGTAGATAACAATAGTAAACTATTATCATTGAACCCATTAATTGACGAAATAGGCTTAATACGAGTAGGTGGACGTTTGCAAAACGCTCCTGTTCAATATGATGTAAAACATCCTCTATTACTTCCAGCAGACAACCACGTAACAAATATAATAAAATCAGAGCATGAAAGACTGCTACATGCTGGGCAAAACCTTACCTTAGCGTCATTACGTCAAACATACTGACCGTTAAATGGAAAAAACACCGTTCGAAATATAATTCACAAATGTGTCAAATGTTTTAGAGCAAGGCCTAAAATCATTGCACCAATTATGGGCGATCTGCTTCAATTTCTGCTGGTCCAATTAACTTAAAACAACCTAGAAGTATAAATTCAAGTACAATTAAATCATACGTAGCTTTGTTCATTTGTTTGTCAACTAAAGCAATACATTTCGAATTAGTAAGTAACCTCAGTAACCTTTATCGGTGCGGATAATGAATTAAAAAAATACAAAGGTCAATTAACGATATGTTAGATAGCACCGAACTAAATGATTATGTAACAAAACAAGGTATATCTTGGCATTACATTCCTCCAAGATCTCCACACTATGGCGGAATTTGGGAAGCAGGAATCAAGTCTGTGAAATATCATTTGCATCGCATTGTAACTAATGCATTATTGAATTATGAAGAGATGTACACGTTATTAATAAGCATAGAATCAATCCTGAACTCCGATGATCCGAATGACTTACAAAACCTTACACCCGGCCATTTCTTAATCGGAGAACCGCTAACAGCACCGATTGCGCAGAACTTAATAGACCTAAAAATCAACCGACTTTCTCGTTGGCAACATGTAGAACAGTTACGCCAGCATTTCTGGAAACGCTGGTCGCAAGAATATTTAACCAGCCTACAGCAACGTCGAGAATAGTGTTAAATGAATATTTGAATTTAAACTGGCGCCTTGTTGTGACGTTTACATGGTGTGCCATTTTGATTGAAAAATTTTATTTGACAATTTTGTAAGTTTGTCTAATATGCAATGCACAAATGAATTATTACCGTAATAAAAATTTAATACAGTCCATTATTGAGTTATTAAACATGTTGGTCCTTCGAGCCGGATTAAGACAGTGTGCAAATAAATAAGAATTCGTGTACAGCAGGGCCAAAAGAAGCCGCACATTTTAATCTGCTAATCAAGATAACGAAATTCATATTTTCAAGCGAAGCAGGGCCAAAGCAGCCGCTTGATTCTAATACTGCTAATAACCCAACGTACTGCATTTTCACCGGGGTTCCGCATCCACAACAAATTACGCATGTTTACTCATCATTGCATTATTGAGTGACAAATATTCCTGTAAGTACCTACAAATTTATTATTTTACTGGTGGATCGTATCTATCGTCGTCGTCGGAATTACTCTTTTAAGTTAAGTTAATGCTTGAAGTCATTTGTTTAATTAAATTAAAGTTTTATTCTTATACTTCGCAATAGCAAACAAATGTCTCCAAAAGATGGTGAAATTGTAGAATTAAAAACTAAATTAGATAAATGTAAAATACACATTGAACGTGTAAAACGATTTGTTCACGAACATAAAAATGATCAGCCTTCTGCTGACCTTAATGATAAATTGTTAGTTAGAAAATTAAATGTAATTGAATATTTTAAACAAATTGAAGAGTATGATTCAAAAATAACTTGTATTGAGAAAAATAATGCTTTAAGTGATCAAGAATACGATGAATTGTCGAATGATTACTATGACCTAATTGCATTTATAGATTCTTTTACTAAAAATTACGATCAAAGGATAGGTCCTAATGTGGTTAAAACCTTGACACCATTAGATGATGTACCAAATATAAAATTACCAGATATAAAAATACCTAACTTTAGTGGTAAAAACATCGGCGAATTTAAACCTTTCATAGACATGTTTGAAGCTGTAATAGGCAGCAATTCTAAATTAAAAAACGTAGAAAAACTGTATCATTTAAAAAGTCATCTCGAAGGAGAAGCATTAAACCTTCTTAGTAACTTGCGACTTACAAATGACTCGTACAATGAGGCATTAAATATTTTAAAGGAATCTTACAAAAATGAAACGGCTTTAATAAATTCACATATTGATGCAATTTTGAACTTAAATGCAATTCAAAAGAGTAACCCCACTACATTAAAAGAATTTGTTTCTCATGTTAAGCAGCATACGGGAGCTCTAAAAACGTTAGGCCAACCAGTGGATGGCTGGGGTGTCATTTTAGTAAGAATTCTTACCCAAAAATTAGATTTTTATACAAATCAAGCGTATCAGTTGCAAAGAGATAAAACAAAAATTCCATGTTTGGACGATTTTTTAGATTGTCTGCAACAAAGAATTTTGTCGTTTCAGGGAATGCCTGAAACAAAAAAGGTTGTAAAGGAAAAAGTTCATGTTAATTTCGCAACCAAACCAAATGTAAAAAAATGCGTATTTTGCAAAAATCCTGATCATAAAATTTATGATTGCGAAAAATTTAAGCAAATAAAGCCAAATGAAAGATTTTCCTTTGCAAGTAAACAAAGACTTTGCAGAAAGTGTTTAAATTCACATTCTGGTTATTGTAGGTCCAGTTTCAAGTGCCTAGAATGTCATAGCCCTCATCATTCGCTGTTGCATCTCGAACGCTCTCCTACTGAGAATGAAGGTGAATCTGACACAAGGAAAAAGCCAAGCACAAGTGTGCAACTCTTTAATAAGAATCTTCAGGCCTCTCAAAATGTATTGCTTCCAATTGGTAAGGTTAAAATAAAAAAGGCTACTGGGGAGTATATCATTGTTCATTGTCTTTTAGACAGCGGCTCGCAAGCCTCTTTTATTACAAATCGTTTAGTCTCAAAGCTAAAACTTGCATCCTTTGTCAGTCCTTTAAAAGTAATTGGAATTTCACAAGATATTACAAAGGTGAACAATGCCGTGAATGTCACCATTGAGTCATGCATAAACAATTACAAAATAAATATTAATTGTTACATGGTTGACAAAATCTCTTCTCATTCTATCAATTCTAGTGCCGATTTATCCAACGTAAAAATACCAAATCACATCATCTTATCTGATTCCACTTTCACGGATCCAAAAAATGTCGATTTACTTTTAAGCGTTGATATTTTCTTCAAAATACTGCGTGCAGGCACTTACAAAATTCCTGGTACGAACATAATTCTACAGAATACCCTCTTTGGATACGTCGCAAGCGGTGCTGCTCATTCAAGAGGCAACATCTCTATGTGTGATTTCACATTACACTCGTTTCTTGCTGCCTCAAAACTTGAGGACGTTTTAGTAAAATTTTGGGAAACTGAAAGGGTCCCCGAATTGTTTAAAGAGTACAACATAGAGCAAGAAGCGTGTGAAAATATTTTTCAAGCTTCATTAAAAAGAGTATCTGGAAAATTTCAGGTAGAGCTTCCTTTGAAACAAGAAATGCATGCTCTTGACATTGGAGATACTTTTTCTGTTGCATTAAAACGTTTTCAAAACTTAGAGAAAAGGTTTAAAATGGATCCACTGCTTTTCCAGAAATATCACCAATTCATAAAAGAATACGTTGATTTAGGGCATGCAGAGGTTGTCGATCTTCAAAATTATAAGTCAAACGTGCATCATGCTTACTTCATGGCGCATCACCCCGTTATTAGGGACGACAAATGTACCACAAAGCTTAGAGTAGTTTTTGATGGTAGCATGAGGTCAAAGTCAAACAAATCTATCAATGACATGTGTACAATGGTGTAGTAGTTCAAAAAGAGCTTTTTGAAGTTCTAATACGTTTTAGAATGTTTAAGTTTACATTGTTGTGTGACATAAAAGAGATGTACAGAATGGTTTTGGTAGATCCCAAGCATAGATGTTTACAGAACATTCTTTGGAGATCAAACCCAAAGGATAAAATACAATGTTTGCAGTTGCAAACAGTTACTTACGGTCTGAAAAGTAGCTCGTTTTTAGCCACAAGGTGCTTGCACGAATTAGCCATCAACAATCGGGAAGGTTATCCTCTTGCGTCAAGGGCATTACTCAATAATACCTACGCTGATGATATCTTAGCTGGCGGTAATACCATTGATGAAGTTATTTCCTTAAAAAACCAATTAATAAATCTTTTAAAATCTGGCGGATTTGAGTTGCACAAGTGGAGCTCTAATAATTCATTAACTTTAGAAAATATTTCAGACAACGTCAAACTATTTGCAAACATTGATATAAACAAAGATCCTTTTACTATTAAAGCACTGGGAATGAACTTAAATATAAATACAGATTGTTTTGAAATCATCACCCCAAAGTTAAATTTTGAAGAATATGTCACTAAAAGACATGTTTTGAGTTACATTTCTTCGTTTTATGATCCGTTAGGACTTGCAGGTCCAGTTATCGTGACTGCAAAATTGTTTATGCAAAAACTTTGGCGCCCTAATCTTAATTGGGATGACGTTTTGTCAGACGATCTTTTGAATGAATGGCATAATTTTGCAAAAAAATTGAACGATATGCCGACTGTCAAAATTCATAGAAATTTACATCTATGTAACGCCCTAAAAATAGAGTTAATTGGGTACTGTGACGCTTCATCTCAAGCGTACGGATGTGTTATTTACATAAGAACCGTCTTTGTTGATGGTGCAAGGGTATCTTTGTTATCTTCTAAGTCTAGACTTGCTCCTAGCAATAAATACAAAAGGGTTATCTATTCCTAAACTTGAATTAAACGGTTCCCTGTTGCTCTCAATTTTAACTGAAAAGGTATACCAAGTGTTAAGTGATACTTTACCAAATTTAAGTGTGTTTCTTTATTCTGATTCCAAGGTCGTAGTTGCTTGGATTAAGAAAAATCCTTTAAAGAGTATTCCATACATAGCTAACCGTGTTCTTAAAATTCGGAATATTACGTCCAAGTTTAATTGGCTTTATGTTGAGTCAAGCAATAATCCTGCTGACTACATTTCTAGGGGTTTGAATCCTGGTGAATTCTCTTCCACAGAATCTTGGTTCTCTGGACCAAAAGAACTTGCTGATATTCATTTTTTTCATAACGCTTATAATGAAACTATTGAACCTTCTACATTGCCTGAATTGAGTGGACATGTGTTTTTCGAACAAGTTTCGAAAACACTTTCGTTTTTTGAAAATTACTCTGATATAAACAAATTGCTGCGAGTTGTTGCATACATTCTTCGATTTTGTACAAATGCCAAAGGCAAAACCAATTTTAAGAACAATCTTACCGTTCAAGAACTAAATTCAGCTTTAACATGTATTTTGAAGCATGAACAAAATTCCCACTTTTCTAAAGAAATGCAAATCTTGCGGCGCAACAATGAAGCCAAGCATTCTTTAAGCGGTCTTTTTCCGTTCATTGATAAAAATGGTTTGCTTAGAGTCGGAGGTAGGCTTCAAAATGCAAACATTTCATACAATCAGAAACACCCAATAATTCTTCCTAAAAACAGCCATGTTACTTCTTTTCTCATACATAGAGAACATTTGAGATTATTACACGCAGGGCAAAGACAAATCTTCAATAGTTTAAGTCAGAATTATTGGTTAATAAGCGGAAATAGGGAAATCAAAAAGATCCTTCACAAGTGTGTCATCTGTTTTAGACACAAGGCTATATGTTCAAAGCAATTAATGGGATCTCTTCCTGAGCCTCGCGTAACTTCATCGCGGCCTTTTGAGCACGTTGGTGTTGATTTTTGCGGACCTTTTCTCATCAAACAGTCCAGACTAAGAAAGGTCATCGCCACTAAGTCTTACATTGCTCTCTTTGTATGCTTTTCAGTCAAAGCAATACACATGGAGCTTTTATCAGATATGACGACCGAAAATTTTCTCAATGCTTTAAAGAGATTCATATTTAGATGAGGCAAGCCTGTCAAAAATTTTTGTGATAACGGGGCTACGTTTAAAGGTGCCTCAAACCAGATAAGGGAGTTTTACAAGGCTGCAAATAAATTAAAAATTCATGACTACTCACTAAGTGAAAATATGACCTTTAATTTTATCCCAAGTTATACCCGAGTCTTTGGCGGGCTCTGGGAAGCCGGCGTTAAGAGCGCAAAGTATCATCTCAAACGAGTTTTGGGTAATGAGCAACTTACTTTTGAAGAACTAAATACTCTTGTAATTCAAGTAGAGGGGATTCTTAATTCAAGACCTTTAACGCCGTTGTCTAATGACCCTTCAGACTTCACTTATCTAACTCCTGCACACTTTCTCATTGGTTCTATTATCACTAGCTACCCTGAACCCGATTTAACTACAGTGCCAGATAATCGATTAAGGTTTTGGCGTAAGTGTACTCAGATGCAGCAGCATTTTTGGGCAAGGTGGCATAAAGACTATTTAAATTCACTGCAGAATCGTCCTAAATGGAAAAATAGTGTTTCTAACCTACGAGAAGGTATGCTTGTCCTTCTTAAGGATGACAATTTGCCATCACTAAAATGGCCAATGGCCAGAATTGTTGAAGTAATGCCTGGAAACGACGGCAAGGTGAGGGTTGTCAAGGTAAAAACCAGAAACGGATTTTTTTTCCGATCGGTGACAAAAGTAGCTGTTCTGCCAATTGATTAATTCTTGGCCACGAATACTCTTTGATTTTCTGTAGACTGTTTATTCTTTATATTTTATTATTATTAGAGCAAGTACATTTGATTTCAAAATGTTAAAGACAAGTCTACTTATTTAGTTTAGCATTTTATAATTCGTTATTTTCTTTTTTTGTGTACTTTTCTTAATAATAGTTATAGTTAATAGCATATTATTAGTTAATTATTTCATTTGTATTAGATATTTTGTTTGTTTCAGTTTAATTATATTTAAAATTTGTAAGTTTCTGCCGAAACATTTTCGCCGCCCCAATTTATGTTAAATGAATATTTGAATTTAAACTGGCGCCTTGTTGTGACGTTTACCTTGGTGCTATTTTATAGGTGAAATGCTCGAGCATTATGGAAAAGTGGTGGTGCAGTGTAAAACCGCAATGTGATAACACGTGTGAATACAGATATAAAAGAAGATATGGTGTGCCATTTTGGTTGAAAAATTTTATTTGACAATTTTGTAAGTTTGTCTAATGTGCAATAAACAAATGAATTATTACCGTAATAAAAATTTAATACAGTCCATTATTGAGTTATTGAACAAATAGCAAACCAATACGAAAAAGGAACCCAAAGAGGGACAATTGGTGATAATTCGTGAAGAAAACCTACCTCCGTTAAAATGGTGCATGGGCAGAGTCCTTCGATTACATCCTGGTAAAGACGGTATTGTTCCTGTCGCAACAATAAAAACTATAAGTGGTGCAATGAAACGTCCAGTTATAAAATTAGCTGTGCTTCCGAACGATAGTTAAGTGTTTAAGTGCAGTGTTCATGACAGTTGTAGTATTTAAGTTGTTCTATTCCTTTTAATTAACCAAGAAGTTTTAAAATGGTATTGTACCAATTTACATCATTTGTGTTTACAATCTCTTTTTTCTTTATATACGATTTTATAAAACGATCAGCTGGAACCTTTTATAGGCGGCGGTTTATGTTGAAACATAAATTCCCGTAAGCCGGATTACTGTGCCTGCTTAAAAACAATAGAGTAGAAAACGTAGTTAAAATAAGATTTTTAGTTTTCCAGAAATTTTACCACCCTTTATTGCAAATACCCTTGTAAAATCAGTAGATGACTAGCCTTCAAATTAGAAGCATCGTTTAGAATATATGCATTTTTAAATAAACGTTCTTTTTTTATTTTTCGATAAAAGAAAATATTCAGTGAAAATAAGTTAAACACCGCGGTTTTGAGAAGATTTCGCTTTCATCCCGCATAAACACGCGCGTATTAGAATAGTTTGGAATGAACCTATTTAGAAATTTCACTGAAATTAAAGTTCTACTATGTAATGACGAAGTCTTCCATAACCAGACTATACTAAAATAAAAACTTTTTCCAGGTTTGAACCGTGTTAATATTCTAACCAAAATTGCCAACGTTTCGCCCACTTTCGTAAAAGATTTTATCAGGACGTGAAAGAAAACAAATCGATAAACTTGAAGAAGCAAGCGACGGTCTTAGATTGATTGATAATTTAATTTCGTTTATAACATTAACACGATCCAAACCCGGAAAAAGATTTTATTTTAATTTTTACTATAAAAAACAAAAACCCATTTTGATTCATTTTGATTAATTACAAAATACATATATTAAAATCGTCAAACGTTACCTATTTATTTTTGTTTTAACTTCATGTCTAGTACTTTTAATTTTTTTATTTACGTTTTGTAGTAATAAAACATGCAAAGTTAGCTTTGTTTATTGATTAAAATGCAGAATTTCATGCTTTTCAATATTTATTTAAAAACAGTTTTTTTAACTAATTTGGCAAGCAATGCGCACATAAAAAATATTTTTCCTATTAACTGCTTATGTATGATATGTACGTACATATATCATTTACCACTTAAAACAAATAATAATTAATTTTTAGTAAAAGTACAAATAGTGTTTTTAAATGTTCAATGTAAATGTCAAAAAAACTAATAATAGTGGTTAAACGAATTATTATTGTCAGCATTTAAGAAGCCCAAACCAAGCCCACATAACAATAAATTTAATACTTTCAGCTTACTTACATATATATTAAAAACGTAAGTTTCCGACCTTTAGAAGTATATATTTTACACGTAAGTGAAGCATTAATAATTTAAAGTTAACAAATACAGACGGTACCTGAAAGGTCTATTACATTAATTTAATCTAAGACAGCAAATGTACTTTAGATATTAATGCGTTTCGGCAAGTAACTTTTAAAGATTAACTCGTTTCTACTATACGCTCTAATTCTATTGCGAGCTTCTTTGGTATTCCTACTACTGCAATAGATCGCAGTAATCATAAAAATTCAATTTGATAAGTCTATTACAAATAACTATATTTAACCTTTATTAAAAATATATGTTTATATTACAAGTACGTAGTTAAGGTTATTTTGCTTAAACATGAACTCATGCAAAAATGAACAATGCATATTTACAACAAAAATTAAATAAGCACGCAACTGTAAACTGTTAATATTAAATAATGTAATATCTGTATAAAGCGAGTACTTTTCTCTGCCGTACGACTCTATTAATAACACATTTATTGTATTTGTAGATTTGACCACAGTTTATTGCAAATTTTTATAACTTCTTAAGTTCCCTTTTATGAATATGAAATATAAAAGTTTACCTTGCACGACTAACTTAACAAATTGATTTAAATGTGAATTTTTAACTACTACCAAACACACATAATTTGGGGTTGACTAAATTGCATTTTGCAATTTTATCTAAAATTCGTTTTCACATTACGCTTTGCATTCAAATAAATTTCGGGAAAAGTTGCGTGTAATTTGAGATTATACCTTTTTTATCTTGTGGGGTTAGTCCTTGTTTACATAAAGTTGTAATACGAAAAATTTAATTTTTGGGTAATAACGTGCTAATTCATAATTGCTTTTCAAACTCGTACGTTGTTTCCAAAACAAAAAAGATTAATTCTAGCATTACAACTTTTTACATTTTTTTTACGTTTGATGCAAATGAAGGTTTTGTATAAATTTTTATAATTTTGATTATCGAATTTATTAAACACGTAGATTGGATACTCTTTTATAACAACCCGTTATTCTTATTCAAAAATTATACAAATTATAAAAATAGTATTTTGAGCCATTTAAAAAAAATATAATCGTACGTTGCTTTCTTGTTTTTTCTTTTTGCTTATTTCGGTTTAACTTTTAATCAAAGTGGACATTTGATCTTTTAAAGCCCAAACTTTGCAGATATAAAAAGTAGATCGTATTTATAGGTTTACTATAGCGCATATATTTATACATCAATTTACAGCATTTAGATATTACAAAACTTTACTAAAAGTAATAGTTAAAACAGGGCAATTAAAATAAATAACCAAAATTTTTAAATATGTACCTGTTCAATTTATATTGATTTTAATTTAAGAATTAATTTGTGTTGCTAAAAATTGCCAAGCAAATAACTTATTCGTTGATTCGATAAACTTTAATACGTTTAAAATAAGCAAAAGGAAATTTGTGAATCTTAATTTATTTATAACTGTTTCTGTAAAACTTTTTAGTTTATAGATCTGTACTTTTCCAATTTTGTCAAGAAAATATTAGTTACGCTGGTTATGCAGCACGCAATATATTTATGTGTATCTAACAATACAAATTTTAATTAAAGGCTCAAATACTTTTTTTGTGGGATTGTACTTTGCGCCGGTATCCTTTCTTCAACTATCTTGTTCGCTGAGTTAAGCTGTAGTTCTGTTGGATAGATTACCCACGTCTCTTAAGGACATACCTTTTAAACACAACAATAAACAACCAAGTTTTTTATTATTAAACAATTAAATTGTAAACAAATTTAAAATTTGACGTTTTTTATACGATAAAATACATATAAATAAAATTAAAAACTTGACGTGTAAAAGAAGTACATTGATGTCTATAAATCAATCAAATGAAAATATATGTACCATAATATTATTTTATTTAACTCAATATGTCAAGTCAACTAAAATGGAATATGTACTTATAAAATTTTAGTTCGTGTACGATTTTATAGCAATAAATATTTTATAACGTAGCAGTACTTGAAAACCGTTGAAAATAATTTTAGTAAATCGTAAATAAAATTTGTCATTTTTATGTTTCCACGAGGTACTATTTGAAACTTTGTTACGCCGTTTTTGTCATTTCAATCAAAATCAATCAAATAAAAAAGTTTTATTCTAATTTTAAATAGCGTATTTTTAAATTTTTTGATATAATTTTAAATGTCTTATATAAATCAATATAAGTAGAAGTTTGAATCTTGTTTTATTTTATTTATACCAGATAAAAATCCAAGAATTTTTTTAATAAAAATGTATCGTAAATTGTCATTAAAAATAATCTGTATTTGGTAGTTATATTGCCGCAAAAATTTTACTTGGGCAAAGGTAAAATCAAGAGTAAATTGCTAGAATTGAGTAAGTCCTTCTGTTATTCGATTTCAATTGAGACCAAGCTTTTTAGAATAGAAAAAATAAATTACAGAAGTGTATATTTCTTATTAGTCAGTATAAGACTTAATTAATTAATTAACACTATTGGATTCTTTGTTCAAGAAGGAGCATAAAAAACTGCTCAGTTTTTCTTTATGGCGACGTTTCGTGCACTAAATGTAAACTTCATCAGGCCACTGCAATTTATTAACGTATCTCATCTCTCTCTCTCTCATCTCATCGATTCGAACTCGCGCGGAGTGCGGACGTGTTTATGTGTGCTCTGAAAGTAGTGATTAAATTAAGTTGAAAAATTAATTAAAACTGGTAAAGCCCTAAAGGGCATTACTAGAATAAACTATAAAAAATGTCTAAAGCAGCAAGCTGTGCAAAATGTAATGCGGACCTAGTTAAAAGTGATAAAATTGTTTGTTGTGCAGGGGTTTATGATAGGATGTATCACTACAAATGTGGTAACATTACTACCGACGAATACGGTCTATTGATGGCTAAACATAATTTTGGTTGGTTTTGTAAACACTGTGTAGATAGAAAAAGTTACATGGCAATTATTTTGGATGGTATGAAAGCATTAAAACAACTGAAGGATGGTGTTCATAAGCAGAATGAAAAGATTGATAATGTTAATCAACAACTCATAGTAAATCAAGATAAAATAAAAAGTGACATAACTGAAATAATTGAAGAACGGTCACAACCAACATAAGCCGATAAATTGAAATTAAAGAAACATGAACCAGCTATAATAATAAAACCTAAAAACGTAGAACAGAAAAGTGTGGATACAAAGAATGACATTAAGAAATGTATTGACCCTACGGATATGAAAATAACTGGAATACGACCGGTAAGTAATGGTGGTATACTTATTGAATGTAAAAATAAGGACGATGTATGTAAGTTAAAAGAGAAAGCGGAAACTAAGATGGAAGAATCCTACAAAATACAATTGCCAAAGAAAAAGTTGCCGAGAATAAAAATAGTTGGATTGTCTGAAAATTTGCTACCGGAAAAAATCGAGGAAAAAATTAAAATGCAGAACAGTCATATAAATTCAGAGAAATCGTCTTTAAAGATTGTACACACAAAAGAAGGTAGAAATCGGAAAAGTTATATAGCTTATGCGGAAGTAAATGCATACACGTATCGGGCTATAATGAAAGAAGAAAAGATAAACGTAGGTTGGGATAGATGCATAGTATATGATGCTATTGAAATTAGAAGATGCTATCGATGTAATGGATTTAACCATAAAGCCTCAAAGTGCAAAGCACAAAAAGCGTGTCCAAAATGTGCTGGCTCACATGGGTTGCAAGAATGTACTGTTAATAGAGAAGAAAATCACAAATGTTCGAATTGTATTCAAATGGCCGAAAAATTAAAAATGAAACTGGAGATTAACCATCCTGTCTGGAGTCAAGAATGTGCAGTATTTAAACGAAAAATGGAAATGGAAAGAAAGAAGATTGATTTTTTAGAATAAGTAAACAAGGTGCGAACATATTATATTTGAATGCACAAAGCATGCTAAAACATTTCCAAGAACTAGAAATCTTAATTCAAGATAGGAAACCAAATTTGTTATTATTAAGTGAAACTCGTGTAACTGAAGACATACAAGACTGTGAAATTAATTTTTCAGAATATGTATTAATTCGGTGTAATTCACAAACGAGAAGAACTGGAGGGGTTGTAATAGTTATAAGCAAAAAAATCCGATATACTGTAATCTCTAATCGCATTAGAAAATAACTATTGGTTAATATGTATCAAAATAATAGGAGGATTTCAAACAGGATACTATACAGTGCTGTATCACTCGCCAAGTGCAAGTAATGCTATTTTTATAGAACATTTTGAAAAGTGGTGGATTACAGAATAAAAACAATAAATTGCTATAAAAAATATTCAAAACAAAACCTACTTAATGTACTGAGCCATCACAATTGGAATATGCAAAATCGACAGATGGGTCAAATAGTAAATGACATAGTTCAAACGCTTTGTTATGCAGTAAATGACCTAATTATAAAGAAAACTATAAAAACACGAACGATTAACACTTGGTTTACAATGGACTTACGTAATCTCCTAAACGAAAGGGACAAGCTTTATAAAAATGCTAAATTAACGGGAAATGAAAATGACTGGATGCTTTACAAAAACACAAGAAATAATTTTAGTAACAAAATTAAGATAAGCAAAAATAAATATTACGTAAATAAAATACAGCAAAATAGCGGACAACCTCAAAATATGTGGAGAATTATTAAACATTTAATCAATGGACAAAAAAATGAAACAAAAAATATAATATTTGACGAAGTAGAAATTGGTAACTTAGAAAAAATATCAAATAAATTTAACGAATATTTTGTAAGCAGCATTATGCAAATAAATAATAGTATAATCCAGCCCCCAGCAAACTTCAAAGAGGCCCCAATAAAACCAATCATTAATTTCAAATTTAAGCAAGTTAATTTATCGGATCTGAAGAAAATCTTAAGTAATATTAAGAGAAAAGCAGGAACGGATCACATTACAAAACAAGTTATTACAGATGCATTACCAGAAATTGGTAATGCAATGGTAGACCTAATAAACAAATCTTTAATAAGTGGAAAATTTCCTGATTGTTGGAAGCAATCAAAAATCATACCAACGCCTAAAATTAAAAATACAAAAAGATGCGAAGAATTTCGACCTATCAATATTTTACCAGTGTACGAACAAATACTAGAATTAGTTGTTAAGAAACAATTATAGTGCTTTCTAGAACAAAATAATATAATTAGTGAAAATCAATCATGTTTTAAGACAATGGTAATATCAAATATTAATGTTGACACAACAAAAATAAAAATTGAAAATATAGAATTAGAACAGGTTGAACAAATTAAATATTTAGGAATAGTTCTTAAAAACAGATAACATCAAAATAATAATGTATAACACTAATACTATTTACAACATGTTTTACAGCAGAACGAAAGATAAAATTGACATAACTGAAAAACACAATGTAGTATATAAATAAGATTGTATGGGTTGTGAAGGTTGCTACATTGGACAAACGAAACAAAAAGTCAAAAATCGTATTAACAACCATAAATACGACTGTTAAACTAAAAAAGGAGAAACAGCGTTAACTGTACATCACGTCGACACAAGACATAATTTCGATTTTAAGAACCCTAGTATTTTAGATGTGGAAAATAATTACAAGAAAAGATCTGTTTCTGAAATGATCTTTATCAACGTATACAAAAATAATATTAATTTTAATACGGACACTAATAATTTAAGTAGTATTTATAATAATTTAATTTCTAAAATTACGAAAAATTAGTAAGTGTGTTTCGCGGTTATTTTCAATTTTTAGTCTATTTTGATAACAGGTTACCTTGAAATAAATGTTTGATTATACATATCATAGTGTTTGTTCTCCATGTTTAATTGTATTGTCATTTATTATTTATACTTATTTATTGTTTTTAATCATTGACTATTAGTAATCCCATTTTTGTCAATTAAGTTTAGGACGTGTTTATGTTTGTCAAACTTCGGAGTAATTGCTCAAATATTCTACGTAAGTTCTTACGTTTAGTGTTGTTCTGTTTACATCTGTAATTAGTTACTGCTAACTTATTTGATTAGATAGTTGTTGTACTTACGTTAATAAATTGCAGTGGCCTGATGAAAGGCACATTTAGTGCACGAAACGTCGCCATAAAGAAAAACTGAGCAGTTTTTTTATGCCTCTTCTTGAACAAAGAATCCAATAGTGTTAATTAAAGTTAAATAAGGAGGAATCTGTACCATTAAATAATTACCTTTTAATTAATTAGTGGCTAAATAAAACAAATTGCAAAACAATGTAGATTATAATTTTTTTCAAGTATTGGAACATTCACGAACCTCAAGAATATTCTAGGTAAAAATAAAACAAAAATATAGAAGGTAAACAAATAAAATTGGAGTAAGTCATAAAAAAACTTGCTATGGTGTTAAAGAAACAAGTGATTATTTGGCGTTTTCACTCGTGTGCCAGTGTAGATAATAAAAGTGATTCCAGGTTATTGCAAACCTGTATAGTTTCAGTGATATACAAAAATAAATCAAATTGTAACTAACGATTTTTTTTTTATTGTTGCTTAAATAAATTAAAAAAATGTATTTAATTGTCTTTTTAGTTTACATAAAAACAAAAACAAGTATAACAATACTACAATGAATGTTCATCTTTGACTTCTGTTCATTGCTGCAATGAACTTTTTCATTGTTCCAATGAAATATTATTCATTGTTTGATGATGGCGATCATTAATATTATGAAAATACGATCATCAATACAAAGAATACCATTCATTGATTTAAAGTATGGTATTCATAATAGCAATGGATCAGTTTCTTAATATTAAAGAATTTATTCATTGTAGCACTGAATTCGTTCATTGTTTTTGTAATGAAATATCAATGATCTGTAGCTGTACATAATATTAATGAATTCCATTATTTTTCTCAATAATAATTATTCATTAATCTCAGCAAATAAGAAGCAAATTACTCGTTACTAATGAACAAAATCATTGATCACATTCCCACCTTGACACGATCGGTAATCGTGTCAGTCGTGTAAAGCGCTTGTCGATCTCTATTACTTTGTATTGTAAAAATATAGTGTTTGTTCTTGAAGTTGACACCATTAAAGCAGGTAAGAAAATAAGATATAGGTAATCTCGACTCGAAAGAA
Organism: Aquatica leii; assembly: GCA_035610365.1. Classification (NCBI taxonomy): domain Eukaryota; kingdom Metazoa; phylum Arthropoda; class Insecta; order Coleoptera; family Lampyridae; genus Aquatica; species Aquatica leii. Next base: position 34,266,716 of record CM069439.1, read on the forward strand.
TAAATCGCAAAAAAATGTTAACTGGATAAGCTAAGAATGGATAGGTACGCTGCAAATGTTAGCAGCGCGAACAGCGTTACCTATTATACCGCGGTTTTTGTTTTTATTCTTTCGTGTCGCACAGTTTTCAAAATATCTATAGTTAGTAGTCTAGTAGTTAGTAGTCTTGTAGTCTAGTATTATCAAATTTTAGAAATCCATTTAAATCTTTCAATTCAGATTACTTATTTTACAAATTTCTGAAAATGAACGGCTATGTTAATACTCTCAAAGAAGTGACTATTAACCATGAGGTACCACCAATACACCGGACAGGTAATCTAGTAAATCAGGAAGTAAAAACTAAGAGTATTGTGATGCCTTTGAAATTTCAAATGAAATCATTTTTTGAAAGAAATAATCTATTACAACCAACATTAGATTACATGAAAAGTTTTCAAAATAATGATAAATTGACAAATTTCGTCCAAGAAGAATTATGGAAAGAAAAAAATCAATTGTATCCCAATAAAATTGTACTTCCTTATTTCTTATACATTGACGACTTTGAGATCAATAATCCCCTTGGTTCACACTCAACAAAACATTCTATTTGTAATATTTATTATTCATTTCTAGCATTGTCAATAGAAGAGTCTAAATTAGAATTAAAGATTTAGAAATCAATAGAATAGAAACGGAAAATGACAAAAATGTCATTTTCAGTGTTCATTTTATATTAGGTTTAGTGATTGGTGACAACTTAGGGTTAAATTCATTTCTAAATTTCAACAAGTCGTTTTCAAGCCATTTTTTTTGTCGATTTTGTAGAGCTTCAAAAGAGGATACTCATAAGTTAAGTTCTGAAAAAAATGAACTTATTCGAACTACTGCAAATTATGAAATTGATGCTCTAAATGCAAATTTCGGAGTTGCAAAAAATTCCCAACTCAACAGTATCCCTTCATTTCACGTTGTAAACAATTATTATGCAGATGTCATGCATAATCTTTTTGAAGGTATCTGCCATTACATTTTCTGCCATATTATTGACTATTTTATTAGTATGAAGTATTTTGATCTAGACACCCTCAATGATCGCAAACAGAATTTTGAATATGGACCGACTGAAATTGACAATATTTCTTTCAAAATAGAACCGCACCACCTTAAAAAATGGAAATTAAAAATGTCAGCCAGAGAAATGATGACTTTTACTTTATATTTCCCAATAATGATCGGAGACTTGGTTCCATTGGACGATCCTGTCTGGAACTTTCTCTTGAATGTTATTGAAATAGTAGATATGCTACTATGTTTTGAATTCGACATATTAAATATCAGTATACTGGAAAAAAAAATTGAAAAACACAATAATGACTACATTACATTGTTTAATGATACGCTCAAGCCTAAGTATCACAATTTAACTCATTACCCCAAATTAATTAGAAAATCTGGTCCTCTCCGAAAGTTTTGGTGTTTCAAATATGAAGCAAAGCATAGGCAATTTAAAATTTATTCACGTATCATAACATCCCGCAAGAACATCTGCCTTACTTTGACGAAGAAATATGAGCTGAAGTTTGCTCATCAACTAATTATAGGCACAAATTTTCTGAAATTGCATTTCAATCCCAATATAAAGCATAAAACACTCAGTAACTACAAAAATATTATCTCTAAAATTCTTCACAATACTGAAATATCCATTGAATTCTATTCTCAGGTCCAGCATAATGGAATTGAATATAAGAAAGATAATTATTTGGTTGTATATAATAACGACGTTTTATTCTATAAAATGTTGGAAATTGTCGTTGTTGAAGAAAAAACACTTTTATTTTTTTGGTTCACTTTCACTGATTGCACCAGATCAAATTCTCCAACCTCCTATCTCTTTAATAAAGACTGCAAAAGAAAAACACTTACTGCACCCAAAGGAATATTACAAGACGATTTAGCTTCAAGTACCTACTACTTACATAAAAATAGAGTAATTTTAAACCAAAATGTTAACTTTACTAATTATATTATGCAGATAATTTGATGGATGTTTTCAATTTTTCAATTTACCCAAGACAGTTTTTGCATGCAGTCTTTGTTTCGAATTGTCAGTGTTGCAATGATAGGTGTCTCATTCGTAATTTTGAAAACAAATTTAATATGAACCACTATAAAGCATAACATTTTTAATCCATTAAATCTTAATAATTCCAATCCTCAAATGAATATTTGATCACTAAAACAGTTGGAGGGAATGGATCCTGTTTCGCTTTATGAATATGGTCACCCTCTGACGATGGAAGGTCTCCAAGGCCCCGCCACCTATGTAGAAGTTCCCGCAAAATTACTGGAAAATACAGCTTTAGTTGAAGAAGCGTATTGTGCATCACAAAATTTGCTAGAAATAGGACCGCAAATGTCCGAAAGAACAAATGTGTAAGGGCGGGACAATTTTTATGACAAACTCCTCCTCTATTATCCAACTTTTTTTAGCAGTCTGCCAAACACTTCTCAATCTGCACATAAAAGTACAAATACGCATAGTGGAAATCTATATGAGCATTACATTTCTGACAATACGAATGCAATAAAATCACAACTGCAAATAACTGAACTGAGATCACTGCTTTCCAAATGGAATGTGGAAGCAATTGTTGATGAATTGATTGGTAAGCGATAGTTGTAAGCTACTTTTTCTACTAATTGTGAATGTTTCAGCTCAAAAGGTTTTCGTTGATATTTTGAAAATTCTTTGAAGCTAAATCTTTGAAAATGTCGTTAGCTGCAAGCTACAAAATTGAAAGGGAAATATTAGAACGACTTCCATCCAAAAAACTGGTTGGCTGAATTTTGTTGTACTATGGAAAAATCTTACATAGCATTGTTTTTAGGAGTACTATTGCACAAGAAAAAGGGGAAGACTCTATGCCAAGTATTGTAATATTACAGCATCATTTAAAAAAGAAGTCCTAAAACAAGTAGCAGAGGGCACCAAGAAAAAAACAGAAAGGACAAAATCCAGACATGAAGAAGTTTTAGGTGAACATAAAAATAATCGTCAGCACTTAGTTGAGAGTTCAGCAAGTGCGAGAGATCATGCCAAATAATAAGTAGGTACACCCGGGGACAATGAAAAAGCCCATCCTCGAAGTAGTTTGATGATGATATTTAACTTTATTATCTAATTTCATTATCTACGTGACCGTAATATAATGGAAAATTTACCTGGATATTACAATACGTTCTTGGTTATTGCTAACAATTAAAGGGTGTCCAAAATTTCTACGTTAGATCGTTAGGCGGTGGGCATTTTCATTGTCCCCGGGTGTACTTGATAGTTTCAGTTTCTTCAAGATTTTTTTGTTACCAATAATTACTTAAAACTTTTTGTAGCTATTGCTGATAAAAATAATTGAGAATGTTGACGTAAAAAGGCAGTTCGTCAGTTCTGGAAGATTCAATTTTGTAGATTATCGCAAACTAATAATCTAATTAACCTATAATTCAACTATAATTTTCCGTGTAGCACCAGTGTATTAAAAAGTCGGAAATTTTTTAATTTCCAGCAGAGAATGCCGAAATGTACATAAAAGCACTTAAATATGACAATTTGTCATCGGAGGAATTTGATATTACCTGGAAGGCCTGCTGCCAATTTCGTTTGCAATTTATCAAGGATCATCCCAATACGGCAGAGATTATGGAAAAATGGCCATTTTACAAAAACCCATCTGGTTTTCGATTGGTAAGTGTACATATTACTTAGTTTTTAACAATTTTCTTTACCTACTATACTATAATTGTTGGATCGTTCTAGATTGACGTGGACTTCCAAGCATCGTTCCGTCGAGACGGACTCTTGACGAATTAGGAAAAGATGTTCAATAAACTATTACTTTTCCTTACAACAGAAAATCACATAAAAGACCGAAATGTGAAGTCTACGTTGGTCAAAATGATAAAAAACAACACAATTTCAGAAAGTAAGTTCCAAACATGTACAACCTTTTAAAAAAATGCTTTGTATGATTATCAACTTTTACTCACTCAAAAAATAACTGCGGAGATTTTGGAAGTGATAATACTAATCAAAACTTGTTTTTTACAGATGGACGCAACGCAGCTCTGATTTGGGCCCTACATGGCTACTTTGTGCCAACAAACAGAGTAACCAGAAAGGATGCCACTGGCAAAAAATCAATTATTAAGTTTACCATAAAAGACTCCCAAGAATCAGTTATTTTTGTGGGTGGTAGCCTTCAGGAGGTCGAAAATCAAATCAATTATTTGAAGAGGACAAAACTTTCCCTGCAGCCGTCCATCTACTGCGTTGGTGACAGCATCTTTGTTTTAAAATTATTTATTTGTTTGATTTGCAGTTTCCTACGGAATTAGAAATGTTTCATAATTTTCTAGAAACATTCTTTTATACAATTGAATGCTCGAATGTCCATTCAAAGGTCAAAGTATTATCAGAATACTTGTGTTCTGAATAAATTCTATCTTTTTAGTTTTGTCTTTTTTTTTAAAATATGCATCCTATCCAATTACTGCAAATATCTCGAAATACCAAACTTTTTAAAAGATGGCAGTATTCAGTATTATCATTTCTAAAAATTTCTGTAGATATTTTGAAAACACCTTGTCTGTAGAGACCCTAATTTATCATTATTACGATGTGTGGGTTCATTGAGGTAATGAATATATTCGGTAATTTAATGAGCACTATTCGTTGACTCAATGAATTATTCATTAAATCAATGAATACTGGGTTCAATGAGGTAATGAATATATTCGGTAATTCAATGCGCACTATTCGTTGACACAATGAATTATTCATTGAATCAATGAATAATTAATTCATTAGTTCAATGAACTACATTCATTGACACAATGAATGTATTCTTTGAAGCAATGACTGTACTCTTTACCTCAATTAACGCCTGTTCATTGCGACAATGAACGGTTTTCACTGAGCTAATGAAACTAGGTTTGAAATTAATGTTCCCATCCATCATCTCAGTGAACTAGAACCATTAATGCAATGAACTACTGCTCTTTGGGATAATGAACGTCTTTTCATTGCGGCAATGTAAGCAATCCTAGGCTAATTTTTAATGTTAGTATTCATCGGCTTAATGAACTTTTTCATTGTAGTTATGTAGCTTTTTGGTTCAGTGTAGTAGTACAATTTTACCGCTTGCTACATGCAGCAACAGAAGAATTGTATACAGGCTCAGATCCAGATGGGGGCGATAAACGGGTGCAATTGCCTCCCCAACCGACCGAAGCACTTTGTTTTGAGCAATTTTAAAAAGCGCGTTTCTGTAATAGATAAAATCATACAAAAAATCTCACACAAAAATTGCCTCCCCCCCCTAAAGAATATAGGTAAAATACACATTTATGTAAGTTTTCTAAATTGAATTAGTAAAAAATCATGTTATAGCAACTTTAAGAAAGTTGAATTTATGTTTCTTCGTGTAAAATGATAAAATACAAAAACAATTATTTTAAGAAGTACGTTGAACGTTTTCAAAGTTTAAAAAAAAATTACATGTTTATTGCAATTTCTACAATAAAAGTAAAGTTAAATTTTACTACAAACAATTTACAAATTACCACTTGTGTTATCGTTTGATCTTGTAGCGTCATTTGTAATTTAACATTGTCTGTATATATTTTTTTCCTTACTATTTAAGTAGGGTAGTAGATTGAAAAACAACAAGTAAAATATATTTGTTTTACTTTAATTTCTAGCTTTTGTATTATTACAGATATTAATTTTTTATACGATTTTTGAATAATAACTTCAAAAATACTGATATATGTTTAAATAATTTTTATTTAAATACACCACATAGTAAGTACTTGTTAACGTTAGGTACTATAAAATATCTGATTTTACAGTTATCTTTAGAGTGTGCACAAAAACAACAAAATTGTTATAACAACGATTTACTAAATTTATTTTTTAATGCATTATAAAAAATAACCCCAATTATTTTGAAACTGATAAAAATAAGTATTTTTTTTTAACTATTAAGTATTTAGTTAAATTCAGTATCTTAGCATTCATTAACAATATTTAACATTATTGTATAGCATTTGATGTTATAGTTATTAATTGAATGTTGAATGATTCCGGCCATTTCCAAACTAGAAAATTTAGCATCCGCAACGGTCAAGCTTCGTAAGTTAAAGAACGGTTAAAGGAAGTAGTCAACTGAATGTATCAGAAACTATACGTAGTTTAAAAAAACGGTTCTAGTTAATAACGATATTGAACAGCATTATTCCTTTATTATTTTGTTTTCAATGATTGCTTCTGCTTCTAAAATCATACAACGTATTTATACAGAATTAATTATTATTGTTTCTACCAATGAAATTATTAATGTATAATATATCTAATTCAATAATCATTAAAAACCAAAAATCCTATAATCCGTGAAGCGCATTGTTAAAAATTGTAATTTTGATATGTGTAGTTTGTCGATATCGGCCCACGTTTGTACCTCGCGGGAATTGTATTCTCCAAACATTAAATCACAATGTTTATTTAGACCACTATATAGGTAATCTTTGACAGTGGAAACTAAAAGCCAATATTTGTTAATATTTACATCAGCCATACATTCAACGTTTTCGTATCTATTACACTAGGTACCTCTAGAGACAATAATTATTTTTGTTTATTGGCACGACCCACGTACATTTTGCGATTATATAAAAATATATTGTGATATTAATAAATTTTTATATCAAATAAAAATTATAATAAAATATAGAAAGTATGTTAATTAAAATTTACCTCTATCGCTAACTTGTTAATGAGTTATTTGCATTTGTTGTACAATACTCATTTGAAGACTTGTTTCATATTTTTATAAAACTTTATAACTTTACATCACCTAGTATTAGTTGATATTTATATATTGTAACAAATACTAATATATTCGTCCCACCTCTAGGTACAGAGTTTGTCTGTTTGCCACTTAACATTACTTCTAAAATTCAAACAATCGTGTTTGATTAAAAATTCATGTTTACAGTTTAAAATAACTAAAAAGGCAGTTAAATCAATACACAAAACTACCGTTTCATTTCGTTTTAAGGTCATTCCGTGTGTTTAAACAAACTATAATACAAAAAATTAAAATTAACGAGTTTTTTATCCCATTGTTGTGTTTTTCCATTTAAATGTAAACATTTTGTTTGTTCATTACTCAAAAACAAATTGAAATTAAAAACTGAAAAATAGATAGAATATTATCCGAATATTTTGCTTTATGATCAATAAAAATTACAATAATTGATTTATGGATGTCTAGATAAACGCTTACCGTCTTGTGTTACAATCCGCATTAACAAATTGAAATATATGGCATTCTGTACTTTAGGTTCGCATTTACTTCCAGCGTTATAAATGTTTCCGCTTTGTTAAGAGCATTTTTAAGGTGCTTTGTGATTGTCATTTAATTGACAATATACTTATTTTCGTTTTAATTATTTACTATTTTGATGAAAACTTTTACATCTAATTTAAAAAAAGTAGAACTGTTTTGTAGTTTAACAAAAAAAATGGAATTAACGATTCTATCTGTCTAGATCTCAATTACTAGAAGTCTTTATCAAAACCTGCTCGGCAAGTAGTAACAGACATGTATCTGAAAAGGCGTCTCCAAAGTAGCCATTCTTTGTTCAATTTGTCAGTTGTCAGTATACTACAATTTTTTTTATATAATTGTGTTTACGTGAGTGCTTTGTTTGTTTTCCTTTTTATATTAGTTAACTTTTCATAAACAAAAAAATATTTATATAATCGTTTTCAGTCAACTATTTACTGGTTTTTTTAACAAACTTTAGTTATTTTTTTTTAATTTTATTTTACATTACATACAAAAAAAGCAACAGAACTGATTAAATGTCTAAATGACTAAAATAGAAAATGGTTTTATCACAAAATAAATAAAATACATACATATTTATTATAAAATATTAAAGTTATTAGTCTAAAAAAATTAAGTTTTTCATGCCTTTAAAGTTCAAGATAATAATGACAATTTAAAGCATAAGAATAAATTCCCAAGCTTAATAAATTAAAAAAAAATATATTGAACACCCAAATACTCTCTCGGCAAAAGTTAAATATTTCAATATAATATACATTATGAATAAAGAGAACAAAGAACGCATCAAAAACCCATCAATATATGCATGCAGCATGCAGTAAGAATCATTTATTTATATGCACAATAAAAAATGTAACAAATAAGAAAAACCGATGTAATTTTTTAATTAAAATAAAACACCAAAAGTTATTAAATTCATATCACGTTTTAGTTTCTACTAGTATTAAAAAATAAACTATTATATGTATGTTTTTGGGATTTTTGACAAAAAAACTGTATCTTTTGTGATTCAGAAAATGTTTATAAGTGGAAAATGTTCTTTTCACATCAACTGATGTGACAGGACAGTAATTCATCTTAATTAAAAAAAATAAAAAATCATCGTTTATATCAAAATCTCCGTTTAAAAGTTTTCCGGTTTTTCGGAAAGAAAGAGCAAATTAAAAGTTTTTAAATACATTATTTCCAATTGTTTTAGGAACTTTCTCTAAAGCATCTTTTAAGTTTTGTATTATATTTACAGATACAGTTAAACCAGACTCTTCTAATTGTAATATAGTTTTAGAAACAATTGAGTTAAAATGTTTTGATAAATATAACCTCAGTGGTTTTGTAATACATTTTGACATTCTTTAACAAAAGTGGCAGACTTGAGAATGAAATTCAAAACAATCATTTTAAATTGCTCTTAATGGTCTGCATTATATTTTGCTGCATTTGATCATGTTCCTTAGCTTGTTAATACGGTCTCAATCAGCAATGGAGTATTCCTAGATTTTTTTGTTATGCTAAATACAACAAAGTGCTTTTAAAAAACTTTTGTGCCAGTTTTTAGTAATGAATTTACATCTAAAAAAATCATTTAATTTGTACTAAATTTTTAATTATTAATTTAGAAACTTATTTGGAAGTTGTCCACGTATTGTTTTAGCGATTCTATCTACTCCACGAGCAAAACAAATTAAATGGATTAAATTAACCTATAATTCAGCTTCTGTACAGTTTTTAACATATACAGTGTGTCCGAAAAGTATGGAATATATTATACAGGTCGATAAATATGCACTTTACACGAAAAAGTTGTAGATAAAAGTTGTTTATCACTTAGTTATCTACCACCTGGTAGATATCAATTTAAATTTTTGCTGTAAACAAAATCGCAACGAATAACACTTACATGTTTTTAAATGGCAAGGCACGTCTTTATTATACTCATTTGATAGAGTCTTTTTTTCTCTTTTCAACCATATGAAAATTGAATACCTTTACATCAAAAAATTTTCAAGAAAAACAAGGACATGTCTAACAAATTTATTTTACTGAGCAGTATTAATCAGGTACGTAATATGTAGCATTGAAACAATTGAATGCACTTTAGAACACTGTCACACTTTGCTATTTGTTAGTGCTTGAAATATGGCTCAATTATCTGAGAAACATAGAATTGAAATTTTAATGATTCTGGGATATGGAGATAGAAGAAGAACCCAAGACGAAGTATGTAATTTATTTAATAACTTGCATCCAGAATTAAGTATTTCGCAGTCCACGGTAAGCAAAATTTGGCGGAAATTTCAAGAGACAGGTTCGGTGAAAGATGCGAGTAGAACTGGTAGACCTTTGTCATTAAGTAATGTGGAACGAGAAAATGTGTTCTTGCCTGTTGAGGAAAATCCACAAATTTCTGTTCGGCAAATTGCTAGAGACCATAATTTGAATAAATCGGCTGTACATGACGTTTTAAAAAAAGAAAAATTTCATCCTTATAAAGCTTGTGTAGTTCAAGAATTATTTGAAGACGATTTGGACAGAAGGCTGGAGTTTTGTGAAACAATAACAAACAAACTTGAACGAGATGCACATTTTCATAAAAATATCCTTTTTACTGATGATGTTTAAACGGCACATTAACAAACAAAACACACGTTACTGGTCTTCACAAAATCCTCACTGGTATCTAGAAGGACACACCCAATACCAGCAGAAAGTCAACGTCTGAGTAGGAATGATTGGAAGTCAAATTTTGGGGCCATATTTTTTTGAAGGTAGTTTAACGGCGAATATTTATCTCGATTTCTTAAGATTTGTGTTAGTTCCTGCTTTGGCCGAGTTATTTCCACATGAAGTAGATCCAGATATACCTCATAACAGAATATGGCTTCAACAAGACGGGGCGCCTCCACATTTTGGAATTAATGTCCGCCACTTTCTTAATAATACTTTTCAAAATACATGGATAGGCAGAAGAGGTACGATAGAATGGCCTGCTCGCTCGCCGGATTTAAGTCCACTAGATTTTTTTCTTTGGGGCTATATTAAAAGCAAAATTTATGTAAATAGACCTGATAATGTTGAAGATTTGAAAAATCGCATTAGAGTATAGAGATAAGAGCTATAACTCGAGATATGATTTCAAAAGCAATCGATGGTTTTATAAATCGAATTTACCACTGTCAAATTATGAATGGTTTACATTTTGAACATTTATTGTAAGTTTAGTTTAAATACATTTTTTTGTTATAACAATTTTATGTAAAGATATTTAAAGTTTAATATTTGCTATGGTGACAGTGCATTCAATTGTTTCAATACTAAATAATTACGTACATAATTAATACTCCTCAGTAAAATAAATTTGTTAGACATGTCCTTGTTTTTCTTGAAAATTTTTTGATGTAAAGGTATTCAAGTTTTATATGGTTGAAAAGAGAAAAAAAGACTCTATCAAATGAGTATAATAAAGACGTGCCTTGCCATTTAAAAAAATGTAAGTGTTATTCGTTGCGATTTTGTTTACAGCAAAAATTTAAATTGATATCTCCCAGGTGGTAGATAACTAAGTGATAAACAAATTTTATTTACAACTTTTTCGTGTAAAGTGCATATTTATCGACCTGTATAATATATTCCATACTTTTCGGACACACTGTATGCTGCGGAATCGGTTACCATTAAAACAATGTTATCTGCGGGTAGTATAGTTTAGGTAAGTAAAGATTATTTAATCCTTAATTTACGAAGCGTGCAATTATTTGTTATTTCCAAATGTTTAATTCTTACTAAATAAGTTTCATCTAATACAGTTACAACTAGGTTAGCTATGTACCCACCACATGTATTTTAATCGACAGAGAATCATAGATAATTTTTTCCATGGTATCATTGTATATACGAGTTACATATTTTTGACGGAATACTTGTCACCGTCCCGGTGGTTTTTATCCAAATATTTTTTTTTTATTATTATGTTGTAATTACGGGTGTGTTTAGCATTTCCATCGTTCATTAAACTTCTTTGTATTTTCGAATTGCGTATTTCTTGGTAACATTTTAAAAGTTTCCATTGTATTTATTGACATTCATTTAAAATTATTTTTTATCTGGTAATTGAATATCTTTTGGCGACGGATGTCTGTGTACGTGCCTTAAACCCATTAAATTTTTGAAACTTGAGATTTGGTTCATGTTAAAAATTATTTTTCTTAGAATTATTCTTTGTTCAGATGTCTCTTTGTATATTTTAAGTTTAGATTAGAGTAAGATTTATGTTTCTGAACGCGTTTATTACTCTGTTCCCATGGACTTGCTGAGCTATCATTCTTGTTATATTTCATAATCAGAAGCAAGTGCTGATTTAGCTGTTGCGTGGGAAGATTCGGATAAGAATTGTCACGTACCTAAATTATGTTAAGTTCTTTGTCTTAAAGTAAGATGTAATTAATGTAAGGTTTTTGATTGGAGATTTTGTTTTTGAGAAGGGGCTATTTAAGCTTCATTCTTTCCAGAGGAAAGTTAAGTTCCTTTTTGGCCCTCGAAAAAAAAGGTCAATTAATATAATTTCGAATCCAATCAGAAATTTTGTATAATTGAAATTTGTAAAACAAATAGTTGATTTAAGTTCGGTTCAAGAAGTCAAGTGTTTTATGCGGGTAATTAACACCGAGTTTTCGGCGACGCATTATAAATACAGGTGATGAACATTACGTTACTTAAACATTCTAATTCAAGTGGCAAATTAGAACCGCGCTTGTGTGTTTAATTAAATAAAGGTGAACTAAATTGGTTAAAATCAAACGATTGGGGCGAGAATAAGACCTTGAGGTGAAAAGTTTGGTAAACGAAGAATGTTAAAGTGTGGGTAGTTGAGCAGCCTGAACATCTAAGGAATCGAAGATCGTAATAATTAGTTCCGGGAAAGTTGCTGGTTGTTCTCCCATTTGAGAAAATAGTCGCTACTGCGGACTTTATAAAGTTTTCCCGGCTAATGGTACTGTATCGACGCGTTTTACCGATGCTGAACGCGTGTAACGTCTTTGACGGAGTTAAGTGAATCGATTCTGACAATAAAGTGTTGAGTTTTTGTTTTAAACTAAGGATTAGTAGCTGTCAAACTGCAGACATACCTGTAAGTACCTTTAACAACTTATCACCTCTTCAACTGAAGAACTCGCCTCCAATTCGATCGTTAGAGGAACATCACGGACACCCGTTATTTTCGACGCGTACTTCTATTTGACTTTGTTTTTGGTTGATTTAAATTGTTGATTAAAGTCAAGACGGGCGAATCGATCAGAATAGAGTCTTAGAATTCAATTATGTCTTGATTATCAAACTATAGACCCCTCTGACTCGGTGCGCAGTCTTGATTTATTATTTTGTTTGATGTTTTGTTGTATGCATGCTTTAGTTGTGAATTAAGTTAAGGTAGTTCCCGAGTAGCGGCATTTATCGTTTGCGGCGAGTCGTACGTACGACCAAGCGCTCTGCGGCTGATTCCCTGTGCGACTTTTAAATTTAAGATTGATTTGAATGATTTTATTAACCATTTTACTTGCTTTAAATTTTAATATACGAATTATTATCTCATATTTGACTTTCTCTGAATCGCCTGTTTTCATCTACGGAGTGTTCGAATTTCCGGTTTTGACGAACATTTCACAGTGACTAAAAATTCGGTGGCGCCCTTAACAACTCTTCCTGATTTAAGTAAACTCGGCAAAAGGTAAGTGAGAGACAAATAATTCGACCCGCCCCTTCTCGACTAAGTTAGCTGGCAAACCACCATCCCATTGTTACCTTCTCTAAACCATCGTTTTAGAGTGTAACAGCTTGGCGCGGCCAACGTGGAGCCCAATTGTCTCTCACTGTGTTAAGAAAATACCTAATTTTGACGTTTCATAAATTTGTTTTTACCTATTAGTCGATTATTTGTTAGATTGAATTCTGTTCAGCGTTTTAGGTGTGTTAAGAAAAATTGTGTTCGATTTGTTGTCTTTAGATCAATTGTTGTTTCCGAGTGGAAGTCGATATTTCTTTCCACAAGCTTATTTGATGTTTATTTATGTATCGTTATCGGCGAGTCATTGACCGGATCACAAAGGTCAGTTTTTATTAGTTGGCGCGTGCTAATTGAGATATTCTTTTACATCGGGAATCCGATTGAGTCAACACTTTTCTTTTACACTTTAATTTATAAAGGTTCGTTCACGTTTAATTATTTACAATGTATAAGTTAAATATCGCCAGATTATCACATGACGAATTAAAATATGAGGTTTCAATTAGGGGTGGAGATACCACCTTAGGAGTTACTGCATTACGTGCTTGGTTAAAAACATTTTTAGCAGAGGAAGCAACGGGAAAATCTCCAATCCGTCCTCCTTATCCTTTTGATTTTGTTACCGATAAAGCTGCAATTACTTTAGTTATATCAGAAATTGATGCATTAATTACCGAATTGGTTACCAGTCCTTCATCAAAAACTTCTTCTATTATCGAAACAAAATTTAAGCATGCTTTAAATAGAATTAATAACGCCATACCAAAAAAAGGTGATGATTCTGAAGTTAAAGAAAAATTACTTCAGGAATTAGTCGTTCTTATTTCCCGTTATGAACTCTTAGATCGTCAAGTGGTCGCGGTGGAAAATACTTCTGATCCACCGGAAGAACCTATTGATGTCAAATTAAATATCGAAAGTACTCCTTCCACCTCTAATGTGAATAATATTTGCCAGGTTGCAAGTACTACGGTGTCTCCAGTGTCAACTAATCATTCGAAATCGACCCCTTGTTGGAAATGGGATATAAAATATAAGGGTAATAGTGGCTCACTGTCTTTGAACTCCTTCTTAGAAAAAGTTTCCGAATACCAAATTTCTCGTAATGTTGGTGATGATCAGCTGTTTGCCGAATGTTTAGATTTATTCCAGGATCACGCATTAATTTACGTGCGCTCGGTTAAGAATGAGGTTAATTCATGGCCTGAATTGGTTCGCCTTTTAAAATTACAGTTTCAGCCTGTCGACTTTGATGATAAATTATTAGAACAAATTCAAAAACGAACCCAATCCGAGAAAGAACCGATCGGAATTTTCGTAGCAATTATGAAAGGAATGTTTAATCGTTTAGAAACTAAATTATCGGAAGACGCACAGTTAAAAATTTTACGTAAAAATATTAGACCTATTTACCAATCGCGATTAAGTTTAACCCAAATTAACTCTATTAATGAATTAATTGAATTAGGACGTTTAATAGAAAACAGTTTAGAGTCTATTGAAAATTTTACTCCTCCGGTTAGACGAAAATACGATTTGGAAGGCGACATTGCGGCCTTAGGTATCCCGGATGCGCCAGTCGCGGAAAGAAAAATTGAGACACCAAAAATTAATAACGAGACGCGTGATCGGCCTGTTTTTAATCGTGTTCCCAATAAATCATGTTGGAATTGCCAAAGTAAACATCATTTGGCACGAGATTGTGACCGACCTAGGTCAACTCAATATTGTTATCGTTGTGGTCATCGAAACGCTACCGTACGTACGTGTCCAAATTGTTCAAAAAACTTCCGAAGAACGGATTAAAAGACCGACGAGTGGTCCGTTCCGCTAATCAAGTACAGTCGGCAATATTTTATAATTCCGCATTTAGTGAACGTGAAACCAATTTTAAGAAAACCAAAATTATTTTAGACTATGTTTTTGATGCATCTGAGGAAGATCAGCGTCCATTCATTAACGTTCAAATTTTCGGTAATGACGTACTCGGCCTTATGGATAGCGGTGCTACGCGAACGATCATCGGCGATAAAACCTGGCGTCGTTTAAACAAATTAGGCGTTCGTTTAAATAACAAAGACAAAATTAAATGTACTGTAGCTAACGGTGAAACTATTGAATCTATCGGTTCCGTTGACTTTCCTATTGTGATGAAGGGCAAAATGACTTTAGTTAACGTCCTTGTAGTACCGGAGATATCGAACTCCTTAATTCTTGGAGTTGATTATTGGAAACAATCTGGGTTCGTTCCAGACTTACGGAAAGGTCAGTGGAAGTTTGCGTCGATCGCCACCGCTGACGCAGTCAATGACCCAAAACCAGCTGTCGTGTCACGCGCGGATTTAACAACTGAACAAAATTCTAAATTACATTCGGTGATTGATCCTTATTTTTCGGAATCAAAAGCGACGTTGGGTTATACTAATTTGATCGAACATGAAATTAAAACTACCGCCTCCCCAATTAAGCAACGGTATTATAGAGTTTCTCCTTATATGCAAAAACAAATTGACGCCGAGCTGGACAAAATGTTAAAGTTGGATGTGGTCGAGAAATCTAGTAGTGCGTGGTCGAGTCCTATTTTATTAGTCAAAAAAAAGATGGCACGCATAGATTCTGCGTGGATTTCCGAAAGTTAAATAAAGTAACTGAAAGGACGCTTACTCCTTTACCTTATGTTTCAAATCCATTTTAGACCAATTACGTGATGCTAAATTTATTTCTTCTTTGGATATCAAATCTGCGTATTGGCAAATTCCGTTAAGTCAAGACTCAAAACAATATACCGCGTTCACAGTTCCCAATAGAGGCTTGTTTCAGTTTAAAAGGTTACCTTTTGGTTTGGCTAATGCTCCGGCTTCATGGCAGCGACTCATTGATAAAATTCTTGGACCCGAATTAGAGCCCTATGTCTTTGTTTATTTGGATGATACTATTATATGTACTCCAACTTTCGAAAAACACATTGAGGTGTTGGCTGAAGTTTTGAAAAGATTCAAGGAAGCGAATTTGACCTTAAGCTTTGATAAGTGCCGTCTTTGTCAATCTGAATTGAAATATCTCGGGTATGTCGTACATTCCAACGGTTTATCGGTAGACCCCGAAAAGGTTGAAACAATCATTAACATCCCAACGCCTACCACGGTATCAGAGGTCAGGCGTCTGATTGGAATGGCTTCATGGTATAGACGGTTCATACCGGAATTTTCATCAATTATAGCACCTTTGACTAATTTGTTAAAGAAATCAGCAAGGTTTGTTTGGACTCCTCAATGTGTAGAAGCTTTTGAAATTATTAAGAAATGTTTAGTTTCAGCACCTATTTTATCTTGTCCAAATTTCGATTTACCATTCACCGTACAGGCCGACGCTTCTGACTTTGGCATTGCGGCCGTACTAACGCAGAATATAGACAATGAAGAACGGGTTATTTGTTATAGTAGTAGGTCTTTGACACGAAATGAAAGAAAATTTTCCACCACAGAGAAAGAATGTCTCGCGGTACTTTGGGCCATCGAAAAGTTACGACCTTATTTAGAGGGAACCCATTTTACGGTTATTACGGACCATGCCTCTTTAGTATGGTTACACAACTTAAAGGACCCTACCGGACGTTTAGCGCGTTGGGCTGTACGTATGCAGCAGTATAGTTTTGATATAGTTCACCGGAAAGGTAAAGACCATGTCGTTCCCGATACTTTGTCTCGTGCCGTACCCGTGCTGAATGCAATGACGGTAAGGAATTCTGCGGTCAGTGAACCCGACAAATGGCTAAATAAACTCATGAAATCAATTGAACGCGACCCCCAAGCTTTCCCGAATTGGAAAATAAATAACGGTAAATTATTTAAACACGTCTCGGTAGACTATCCAGACTTATCTAGCGAGTCAGATAACTGGAGGGAGGTAGTTCCTAAGGCGGAACGTTCAGCCTTATTACATAAATTTCATGACGAGCCCACTTCAGGTCATTTGGGCATTTTCAAAACTTATGAGAGAATCTCTCGGCTTTATTATTGGCCGAAGATGAAAGTCGACGTTGGTCGCTACGTAAGGAAATGTCATACGTGTATTGCTCATAAGCCCGAGCAACAACGCCCTGCTGGATTGATGTCACGTCATCCAGTCGTAGAAAACTCCTGGCAAGTGATTGCTACGGATATTGTCGGACCCTTGCCACGATCAAAAAGTGGATATTCGTATGTATTGGTAGTGGCGGATTGCTTCTCAAAAGTTTGTCTTGTTCTTCCCGTTACGTAACGCTACTGCTGCGGCAGTGACTAAACGTTTAGAAGAGGATGTCATTCTAATGTTTGGAGCTCCTCAATATATCTTATGTGACAATGGGACTCAATTCCGTAGTCGTGAGTTTACTAAAATGGTAGCCCAATACAATTCGCGAATAATTTTCAATGCGCATTATCATCCCCAGGCCAACCCTTCCGAAAGAGTAAATAGGGTAATGAAAACCATGTTAGCCTCATACGTAGGGGATAATCATCGTGATTGGGATAAGTACCTAGCCAAAGTGGCTTGTGCTATCCGAACTGCCGTGCATGAGGTAACCGGCCTGACACCATATTTTACTAACTTTGGTCAAGAAATATGTCTTGACGGCTCCCGTTTTGGTCCTACATCCGACAATGCCGAACTTAATGACATTACATTCAGCGATCGAACTCACTTGGCTCCTAGGAGCAATGTTTTTAACGATGTCTACCGTGATATTAAAAAGCGATTAGAGGCCGCTTATATACGATCAAAAAAATATTATGACTTGCGTCGTCGTGCCGCTCCTTTTGAAATTGGAGATACCGTTTGGAGGAGGAACTATGTCCTCTCCGATGCTTCCCGTCATTTTACCGCTAAGTTAGCACCCAAATTTGTGGGTCCTTTTCTAATTCGACGCAAGGTGTCGTACCAAACTTATGAATTATCTGATGCTTCTGGCACTTCAAGAGGTGTGTGGAACGCAAAGGATTTGAGGCTCGATCCCTCCCAAGAATAATTTTTTTATTATTATTTTTTTTTATTTTTTTCGTTTTGCGCCGTTGGTCAGATGTTTGTGTCGATGGTTTTGGCTTTTTGCTATCACAGGTAAGGTTGTGTCGGTCGTGGGTTGGTTGTGGGATTTTACAACATGTGGATACCGTGAAACATGGCGTGCCCTCTTCTCTACTCATGTCCGGTGCATCGTGTCGAGCCTTGCATTTCGTTCAAAATCCACCGATTCCTTTTGGCTTACGGTACCTTTTTTTTTTTTGTTCTGGTATTCTATCGCTTTTAATTTTTTTTTTTTTTTTGGTTAGAGTAATTTGGGAAATCACTCTTCTTGTAAGGGGGGTGTCACCGTCCCGGTGGTTTTTATCCAAATATTTTTTTTTTATTATTATGTTGTAATTACGGGTGTGTTTAGCATTTCCATCGTTCATTAAACTTCTTTGTATTTTCGAATTGCGTATTTCTTGGTAACATTTTAAAAGTTTCCATTGTATTTATTGACATTCATTTAAAATTATTTATTATCTGGTAATTGAATATCTTTTGGCGACGGATGTCTGTGTACGTGCCTTAAACCCATTAAATTTCTGAAACTTGAGATTTGGTTCATGTTAAAAATTATTTTTCTTAGAATTATTCTTTGTTCAGATGTCTCTTTGTATATTTTAAGTTTAGATTAGAGTAAGATTTATGTTTCTGAACGCGTTTATTACTCTGTTCCCATGGACTTGCTGAGCTATCATTCTTGTTATATTTCATAATCAGAAGCAAGTGCTGATTTAGCTGTTGCGTGGGAAGATTCGGATAAGAATTGTCACGTACCTAAATTATGTTAAGTTCTTTGTCTTAAAGTAAGATGTAATTAATGTAGGGTTTTTGATTGGAGATTTTGTTTTTGAGAAGGGGCTATTTAAGCTTCATTCTTTCCAGAGGAAAGTTAAGTTCCTTTTTGGCCCTCGAAAAAAAAGGTCAATTAATATAATTTCGAATCCAATCAGAAATTTTGTATAATTGAAATTTGTAAAACAAATAGTTGATTTAAGTTCGGTTCAAGAAGTCAAGTGTTTTATGCGGGTAATTAACACCGAGTTTTCGGCGACGCATTATAAATACAGGTGATGAACATTACGTTACTTAAACATTCTAATTCAAGTGGCAAATTAGAACCGCGCTTGTGTGTTTAATTAAATAAAGGTGAACTAAATTGGTTAAAATCAAACGATTGAGGCGAGAATAAGACCTTGAGGTGAAAAGTTTGGTAAACGAAGAATGTTAAAGTGTGGGTAGTTGAGCAGCCTGAACATCTAAAGAATCGAAGATCGTAATAATTAGTTCCGGGAAAGTTGCCGGTTGTTCTCCCATTTGAGAAAATAGTCGCTACTGCGGACTTTATAAAGTTTTCCCGGCTAATGGTACTGTATCGACGCGTTTTACCGATGCTGAACGCGTGTAACGTCTTTGACGGAGTTAAGTGAATCGATTCTGACAATAAAGTGTTGAGTTTTTGTTTTAAACTAAGGATTAGTAGCTGTCAAACTGCAGACATACCTGTAAGTACCTTTAACAACTTATCACCTCTTCAACTGAAGAACTCGCCTCCAATTCGATCGTTAGAGGAACATCACGGACACCCGTTATTTTCGACGCGTACTTCTATTTGACTTTGTTTTTGGTTGATTTAAATTGTTGATTAAAGTCAAGACGGGCGAATCGATCAGAATAGAGTCTTAGAATTCAATTATGTCTTGATTATCAAACTATAGACCCCTCTGACTCGGTGCGCAGTCTTGATTTATTATTTTGTTTGATGTTTTGTTGTATGCATGCTTTAGTTGTGAATTAAGTTAAGGTAGTTCTCGAGTAGCGGCATTTATCGTTTGCGGCGAGTCGTACGTACGACCAAGCGCTCTGCGGCTGATTCCCTGTGCGACTTTTAAATTTAAGATTGATTTGAATGATTTTATTAACCATTTTACTTGCTTTAAATTTTAATATACGAATTATTATCTCATATTTGACTTTCTCTGAATCGCCTGTGTTCATCTACGGAGTGTTCGAATTTCCGGTTTTGACGAACATTTTACAGTGACTAAAAATTCGGTGGCGCCCTTAACAACTCTTCCTGATTTAAGTAAACTCGGCAAAAGGTAAGTGAGAGACAAATAATTCGACCCGCCCCTTCTCGACTAAGTTAGCTGGCAAACCACCATCCCATTGTTACCTTCTCTAAACCATCGTTTTAGAGTGTAACATACTGATCTTTGTATATTTTCTAAAAATTCGATCAGCAATTTTTTTTAAGGGATATTTGTACTAACAAGTAGTTTACATTTTTTTTTTCAAAATCTTAATTTTTTTGTGGAACGTTAACAGTAGGTAATTTTTTTTCGTCGTCCTCCAAGCATCCGCGGCATAGAAGGCTGATTTGCAGTCCCATTTGATGCATATGTTTGTAAAGGCCACAGTGCCCTGTAATTAGTCCCGTAAGTTTCCTTAATTTTTGTCGACTCATGCTTGATAGTGTAGTTTGAGTGTTTAATTGTGGCTCTGTAAGGAAGAATTTTGTGTGCCTCATCCCTGAAGAGTTTTTCCATAATGTTTTATGCTCCGCTGCAACTTTGCTGCGAATTATTTCTTTTCCGGTCTTGTATGGGATTCCGAAAACGGGTTTAGGTCCGATATATGTCCCTGTTGTGCCCTTTTTTGCTAGTGCGTCCGCCATTAGGTTACCCTTTACCTTCTAGTCTTTTGGTATCCAGATAAGCTGCACTGGTTGGCGAGTTGCTAATGTTTCCAGACTGCTTATGCATGCCATAATCAGTTTGGACTTTATTACTGGTGATTTTAGCGCTAGTAGTGCTGCTTGGCTGTCGGATATGATCGATATCGGCCCATTTGTGTATGATTTCGAGTCGATAATGTTCGTGACACACCAGTCAATAGCAGCAACTTCAGCTTGGAAAGATGATACATATTTATCCAAAGTCACCGAAAATTGCTACCCATGGTGCTTACCTCCATAGACTCCTGCTCCGGTACTGTTGCGATTTTTGGCCCTATCTGTGTACCAGATAGTTCCTTTAACAGCGCCCGGGTAAATGTTTTTAACAGTAGGTAACAATTGTTGGGTAGAAATGGAAGGTTTGTTACATTCCTCAAATTATAAAAATAAGTGTTTAAATTTTGCACTAACACAAATTTTTTGTCACATGTTATCTAATTCTATTGACTCCAATCATTTTATACTTTCTAATTAAAATAAAACGTAATAGCAAAGGCTTCCACGGTCGGAATCTATACTAAGATAAGAATGTCTTCCGGGTTTGGACCGTGTCATTGTTGTTGTAACCAAAGTTGCCAACGTTTTGCCCACTTTCGTAAGGTGCTTCATCAGGACGTGAGATAAATCGCAAAACTCAATCAAACAACCGAAATCTAACTAAAAACTTCTCAAAAGTTAGGTTATCCACTTGTGAAACAAGCCATAATCTAAACTCTGAAAAGGTAAAAAAGAAAACGATAACTTGAAAAAGCAAACGAAAATCTAACAAAGAACCACTACCGAGTTAGGTAATCAATTTGTAAACCAAGCCAGATTCTAAACTCCGTAGAAATGACTTAAAAAGAATTAGTCTCCGTATATTTATCTCACGCCCTGATGAAACCCCTTACGAAAGTGGGCGAAACATTAGCAACTTCGGTTACAACAACAATGACACAGTCCATACCCGGAAGATTTCTTTTTTTCTTATCTTAGTATAGATTCCGGCCGTAAAAGCCTTCGCTATTATATTAACAATCTCTACGGGGAGAATATTTCTTCTAAAACCTCCGTATTTTCGAAACTTCGCCACAAACTCGTCAAACTTTTGTGAAATTTAACATTTCTCAGTCGCTGTCGTGACCACAACATCATTCCTGCATTCCTCAGAATCAAGTTCCACATTCAGACACGTTCTTCTAAAAACATCCTACACCATGCTAGTCTAGCGTTGATACGCGAACGGATTAAGCAAAACTATGCTAGAGTTAGACACTCTTTCGAAACAACTATTTTATCTTCATCTTGGCCAACACTTTATCCCCGGATGATTGGAAACTCTTCGACAACATTACTTACCAGCAGTCTGATACCACTCTACGACTAACGACTGAAGGTCATCTTAAAAAGTTTCAATTATTGGAATCCAAGAATCGTAAAGTTTCATCCACTACTAACTCCTTAAAGACGGTTGTCAATTTTGCTAGTTTGGTCCTCACCTCAGAACAGGAATCGGTGCTCTCTAAGGGTTTGAATTTTGCGGTTGCTCCCAAACGTATTCCTAAAGAAAATATTTTATGTGCTGTTGAGTCTTCTATAGGACATCTCATTTTGGCGCCTAACGTAGGGCCCAAAAAAATTGTTACAAGCTTTAGGTCTTACAAACCTTGCACGACCAACTCACACAGTCGGAGATAGGGGAGGTTCAAGTAAATTATAATTAAGAGCGCCAGATCATTTAGAATTAACACTTCTGCCTCGATCAAGACAGACGGTCCAAACTTGTAACGAATTTTTAGGTTCGTAATCCTTATTACTCTGATGTTCGAGTAACCACAATTAAAAGAAAAAGGTATGTTACCATAAAAGAAAGATTAACAAGTATAAAAACTTTAATTTAGTAACGTAGAAGATTAACAGGAGTATATTTAATTTCTTAATTCATAAATGCCAGAAATATCGGCAACACACAATACATAGGTTAAGTCGAAGCGAAATAGCAAAAAAAATTTCGTAATAAATATTGTTTGTACACAGCATGCGATACACACAAAATGATTAATGAAATTACCTTAATGGTATTGTAACAGTAAACGTAATTACGGAAATTAACATTAGCCAAAGTTCCGTGAGTGACTTTTATGACAGCGAAGAAAAATAATTAAACAGACTTACCCAAAATCCAGTACCTACTTGAGCGAAGAAAACGTTTTCCCCGGTAGTAGCCTGGAATAGATATTGAATAGTAAATCGTGTCACACAATAACTCACGAAGATAGGAAGCTACAAAATCGTTAATAATAATAAATTAAATGAGATATAAAAACCCGTTGTATCGAATGCTGTTATTTGCGATTACGAACAGGTGGGTGGTAACGCAATTGATTGGTGTATAAGAAATAACATCTCAAAGGTAAATGCTGGTCAAGACTTGGTTTTCGTTGTGGATAATATGCCTTCCAAAATCTTAAGCGTTCGGTAACGGTATTTATCAATAGTATTAATTCTTCATTGTTCTTTTACTAAATCGAACATGTGATCAAAACGTGGCGAAACGGCTATCAAATTAATACAGAAATTACAAAGGAATCCTAATAAACCGGATGCAAATATCTTACCCTGTGCCGAATAGATTACGATAAATTCGTAATTAACTTATAATTTCCTGTTCATTACAGTGGATGCACTTAAAATCTTTGGAATTAGCTCAAATTACGACACAGACCGTCTCACGTAGTTGACAGCTTCAAAATAAAAATCCGCAACATGTCAGTAACCAAAGAGATCGGCAGAGGGCGTCAAAACCAAAATCTAATTTTAATTCGATATACAGGGTATTACGTTATGAAAATTTTGCACGTAGCAGTGTCTATCCTCTACTTACTTCCAATTTGATAACAAGTTTTACGAACAGGTTTCTGGTGCTGCTATGGGTTCTCCTCTATCACCTGTTGTAGCTAACATTTTTATGGAATCCTTTGAAGCGGTTGCTTTGGAGTCATCAATATTAAAACCTAAAGTGTGGTTTAGGTATGTTGACGAACCGTTTATTGTTTGATCTCATGGTCATCTTGAATTGTCTAAGTCTCTTGATCATCTTAACAATCAACATTTAGATATCAAATTTACTATGGAAATCGAGAGAAATGGTTCTCTTCCATTTCTTGACGTTCTTGTTACTCGTAAGCGCGACGGACTTCTAGGGCATTCTGTTTATCGCAAACCCACCTATACGAACAGATACCTTCATGCTTCGTCTCATCATCATCTTGCACAGAAACGTTCTGTTATTGAATCTTTGGTTCATCGTGCCTTTTCTATTTGCCAACCTGAGAATCTAGACTCGGAACTCCGTCATCTTACTAGAACCTTAGTGAACAATGGTTATGTAAAGCGAGATATTCATAGAGTTATTAATCGTCGTCTACATCCACGTACTCGATTACCTAAGGACATTTCTACTCCCGAATCCAACCCGAAATTGACCTTTTTACCCTACATTTACAAGGTTACAGATCAAATAGGGAAACTTCTACGTAAGAATGGTATTAATCCCATATTCAACTCGACAAGCAAAATCTCTCAGATTCTTCCTTCACCCAAAGACAAATTTCCTACACTTTCATCTCAAGGTGTATACCAAATTCTTTGTTCATGTGGTTTAGTCTACATTGGTGAAACCGGTGGTTCAGTCATTACTCGCGTTTCAGAACATGATCGTTGTATAAGGAAAAGGTATTTTTCCAAGTCTGTGGTTGCTGAACATTATTTTACTACAGGTCACAAGACAGATTTTGATAATGTTTTGTTGATTGCCAAATCTCCATTCTTCGAAACGTTGGCAACTTCGGTTACAACAACAATGATACGGTCCAAACCCAGAAGACATTCTTATCTTAGTAAAAATAAAACGTTCTTGCCTTTTTATTGCATAATCGAGAAAATATTACTGTATTATCTGTAACTAAACATTTCGATAGTTTCGCCCACTTACAGAGCAAATCAGTTTTTAGCGTTTTGCCTTGTTTATGCATTTTTCAAAACTAACTGAATAAACAAGACTGTTTTAAATTTAAATAGAGATACAACTCGTACAAGTAGACTTGGCAGAATAACGTTTTCAATATCAAGTTTCCACTACAGCTGCTAAAAATATCAGTGCGCAACTTAATTGTAATATTGAAACAAGTTTTGAAATTATGTATTTACATTTCTAATTTTGTATTATTCTACTCTTCTTTTTTTTACTTAGTCACTTTTAATAAATACGATTTTCAAATGTACTCTGTCATGCTAAATAAAACCAAAATATATTCGCCAATAAAAGGTATGTAATAAAAACTAATGCATATTTTATATGCACTGCAGAAACTCAAAATTTAATTAGCTCTTAAATCATACAAAAATTAAAAAATGTAATACATAATGATAAATTCTGCCAGCAGTCAATCTTATGCAAAATATTCTTTTTAATTATGAAACACCTACACAAAAACCTCTTTAGAAAATGCGAGAAAGAAAACAAAAATTATTTTTTTGCTGCTATATATGCAGAAGATATGCAAATTACCCAACAATATATGCAAAAAAACAAAAAAGTCAATCCAATGTTACGTTGTATAAACGTAGTTGTAATTTTGTAATATTTACAATCTATTATAACTTGTTACTAAACAAATTATTTTTATTAAGAGGATCAATTAAATATACATATTTTAAATTACCAAATTGCCCGGTTGCATCTATTAACAAATTCAACAAATTCAACAAAATTAAACATAAACTCTAGACACAATAGAGCTGATATGCTTGAATGTAAGTTGTTTTTCAAAAATAGCCGGTATTTCGTTGAAAACTACATAACTTATCGTGAAATTGACAAAATAAGTTATACAATTTAATGAAAATGCAAAATGTGCATTTTGCATAATAAAATCTAAGCTTTAGCATGCAGATGTCTGAAAATATCAATTGTGGATGCATGCTCAGATATTGCAACATAACTATCCTCCAACAGAAAAAAGACACTAACAAATGCAATTAATAGATTTCGACATACAGAAATTACATTATCAGGTAAAACTTAATAAACGCATTGTTAAACTTATACTACTAAATTTAACTGATTTAGAATTTAATAGTTTAGTTGAATAAATCGATTTTTATTTTTTATATTAAAAGGTTAATTTTAAACGTATTAATTAAATCTATGTTATTTAAACTAATGGCGATAGCTAACGATCGTGTAACCAAAACACTACCATTTTCCATAATTTTTTTGTCACAACACTACAAATCAGGTGATAGTGATCATTTCGTATTGCACAATACGAAATACAATATCAGAATTATGTATCGAAAATGCTATTGGGAAAAAGCTTTTACGTTGTTGCTGTAGCAATTTTTTTTTAAACGCGGCATGGTAGCTAATTTTTTTTTAGATTTAATTAGCTAATCTCTAGTCTACTAAGTAGTAATAAAAAAGTAGACAACTTCAAGTTACAATAGATCAAAAAAATTGTATGTGAGTTTTGTTTAAATATTCAGTACATCTAATTCTCTTACTCGTGTGCTCTCTTAATTATTGCGTTCACGATTACTGCCATTAAAAATTACTTATGTTGGTTGTAAACGTTTTCATGTGGATTGTTGTAATAATATATTCAGAAACAATACTTAAAATCACCAACACACCAAGCTAATGCTATCAAAATGATAATGATATGATTATCGTCATATTGTTGCCGCATTAGATTATAAGTAAAAATTTGTGTTGCTGAAAACAAAGACCATTAACCACCATATGTTTTTAAAGAAAGTAAAAGTAAAATATATAAGCACATAAACATACAAAATTTATATAATTAATGAACTGTCACCTTATTAGCACTAAATATGGCAATATAAAAAAATTAGTAAGTAATTAAGTAACTTAAACACAAACAATAGTGTCGACAAATTCCAGTACATATTTGTAAATTTGATATACACATCTTTGCAATTTTATAAAACTGATTTATTAGGTATTGTTTGTATAAGATTTTTGTAAACAAATAAACTAAGTTGTTCGCACAAAAAACCTTAAAACTTTAGGTGATTTTCTGAGCAATATTGGTAAACTAGATTTAGCAACTTTATACAAGACAACACGATTCACGTCAATTTTTAAGAATAACGGTATCATAAAGTTTTATGTCTGATATAAAAAAATCAACAATATAAAAACGTTGGCAATAAACAATTGTTTTTACACTTTGGAGAGCTGTTAAGTGCAAATCTAATAAAATCTTTATTGTGTTAATTAAATTAATAGAAATAAAAACTGTTGGCAAAAGTATTTTATGTAACAATAAAGCTAAGGTATTTTAAATGTATACAAATTATTAATTGAATAAATACTAAAGAAAAAACATTTTTAATAATTCTGTTTTATTATAAATATTTTTAATTTAAAAAACTATAAATAACGTTTTGGTTTGCTATCTTAAAACTTACTAGTACCTATTCAACAACGTTAGAAATGTTAAAAAAATATTGCTAGAATAACATCAGACAAAAACCGCAACTCCACAAAACAACTAAATATTTTTTTAATAACATTCGCAATCTTTAATTTAAACATTTTGCTAAGTAAATTGTTAGAACCCACAAATTTGTTAAAAGTCATATTTCTTAGTCATTAAAATAGATATTTCTATATAAAAAAATAATTAGATCTAACAACAGTTCACATAATAAGTTTAATATTAAGAAAAAACCGGATATTGTAAAATTATTTTAATAATTATAAAAACTAAAAAATTAGTTTTAAATCTAAAAAGAAGGTAACCGTAATTATATTTAAACGAATTAAGACTCCAAGCAGTTTTAGTGTTGAAAACACTTATAGGGAGCTTGATTCGAAGGCTTGTGTAACGAAACGATGAAACGCTCAGATGAAACAAATCTGGAACTTGCGGTGGTGCCCAATTTCACTTCATTTTTTGTATTTTTCGGATGCAATGTTTATTATTACTAAACAAGATATTCCTTATGATTTGTTTTATGTTTTAAAAATATAATGTCTTAATTTAACTCAGCGGAGCTGAAAAATAATTATAGTAATTGCCGAATCAGATCCGCAGGAGCTTTCGCCTTGTACGCTGCAAAAATGGTACAATATAGATGAAAATTGCACATAAGCATATTTATAGAGCACAAAATTTACTGCAAAAAAGTCCACGGGAAGGTATAATAATGTCTAATAGTTTAAGAGTTACAGAATTTTAATGTAATGTAAGACATTATCGTGTAACTTTGCACACTTGTATCTTTGAAATTATAGAAGGTAATTGTACCTTTCGGCGAACTTTTTTATAGTAAATTTTGTCCTCTATAAAAATGTATATGGGCAACTTTCCTCTATCTTGCAACGTTTTAGGGTAATAGTTTATTTGTTATTCTCATTGGGTTTACTTTATTCAGCCCGATACTGTAACGCTCTCGTTATACTTAGCGACCAATCGCCATCAGATTTTAATGGTCAAAGAAAACGATCGACATAACAATCACTAGTAAAATAGGTTTGCTGTATTGGTATTTTAATTATATCGATATGTCGCCCACTATCTTGCAATCCTTATTTTGGAAAAAAGTATCGCCTTTAAAAAAACAAAGAGTGTTATACGACCGCCGAAAGTATAAGAGTGAATCGGATATAGGCACGCGCCGTGCCGTCGTAAAACATCTGGCCGGTAGATTTTAAAATGGAAAAAATCCAGACTAAAATTACCTGGTATGAAATAAAATTCAAATTAAAATATTTTTAGGGCAAATGGTGTATTATTTATTTAGAATAATATAAATGCGAGCTTTCGAACTTGTCTAAGTTCTTCGTCAGGCAAAATTAAATTAATTTGACAATGTAAAAACTAAGGTAACTAAAAACAATAACTATAAAGGAACTAGATAATAAGCGCAGGTTATTTAGCTACATCATTTGCTCGAAGGTCTAAAGGAAAACCACCATAAAAACTCTAGACGTAGCTTAAGTGTCGATGGTGGACAAATTAAGATTAAGAAATAACAGGTACTCATGTGTCAGAAAGTTCGTAACTACTGTCTCTATTGAAATTGTTAGGATGTTTGATAATTTCAATAGCTTCTCTAATCTTTCTTGATTTCCAGTTCTTTGTTTTAGAAATTGTTTTAGTTTTCTCAAAGTTTATATCATGAAGAGTGTCAAGTGCATGTTCGGCAATGGCAGACTTAGGAGGTTGTATTAAACGAAGATGTCTTTTATGTTCTTTTAATCTCGTATCTATAGTTCTACCAGTTTCGTCAATATATACCTTGCCACAGGTGCATGAGACTTGGTACACTCCACAGGTATTGTGAGGTATTTTGTCTTTTATAAGATTCAACACATTTTTAATTTTAGTAGTAGTATTTTAAGCTACTTTTATTTTATGTTTACTTAGTATTCTTCCAATTTTGTCACTTATGTTGGAAACAAAAGGTAGAATAACAAAGTTTTGGTTAATAGTTCAATCATCTGTTAAAGTAGGTCTTGTCTTTGGTCTAAAAAACTTTTTAATTTGTTCTTTATTAAAACCATTTCTTATAAAAACTTTCTTAAGGTGTTCTAATTCTTCTTGTAATTTATCTTGGTGACAAATAATTGTTGCACGATTATATTTTCTGAGCTGGGTGATGATGAGAATTTGCGTTTATGTATTGATCTGTATGTGTTGGTTTTTGATAAACTGAATTTATTAAAGTACCATCTGATTTTCTTTGTATTTTTACATAAAGCAAAGGTAAGGTACTATTAATTTCTTTTTCAATACTAAATTTTATGTTTGGATGTCGATTGTTAAGGTATTGAAAAAACATTTGTAGTTCATCATGAGACCAAATTGCAAAAATATCATCTACATATCTTAGCCATGATTTTGGTTTTTTTGATGCAGATTTTAAGGCATCTTCTTCAAAATATTCCATATAATAATTAGCCATAGATGGAGAAATGGCGATCCCATTGCTACACTATCTATCTGTTTGTAGTATTCATAATTAAACAAAAAGAATGATGTTGTCAAACAATGTTCAAATAACTTGATGGTATTATTATCAAACTGTCGTTGTAAAAGTTGTAAAGTATCAAGTATTGGTACTTTAGTGAACAACGAGGAAACATCAAAACTAACCATTAAATCATTTGAAGATAATTTCTGTTTACTAATTACTTTAATAAAATGTGTGTTTTTTATAAATGAATTACTCAAGCCAATATAAGATTTCAGGATAGCATTTAAATACTTAGATAGTTCATAAGTTGTCGATCCAATACAGCTAACAATTGGTCGAATAGGTGTATTTGGCTTATGTATTTTTGGTAATCCATAGAACCTTAGATTAAGATGATCTTGTGGTGTTAGTTTCTTTATGGTTTCCGTTGATAAATTACTTTCTTTTAATAACTTTGTTGTTAATAATTTGAACTTGTTATTTGGATTTTGAAGAAGTTTTATGTAAGTGGTGAGATCATTAAGTAAGTTGTTAACTTTTTTAATTTATTCCTTTCTATCCATTAACACAGTAGCTTTTCCTTTGTCGGCTGGTGCAATGATAAGATTATTGTTATTTCGTAAATTTTTTAGTGCTTGGTATTCTGAACTGGTTAGATTTTTCTGTGGAAGTTTCGCTCTTCGGAGTATCCTGGTGGTTTTAAATCTAATCTCGGCTGCTTCACGATCTGGAAGATGGCTGATGCTGGCTTCAATGTTGGAGATAATGTCCTCAACAGGAATTCTTGAAGGAGCAACAGCAAAATTCAAACCTTTGGACAAAACAGAACGAGCAGTATCGGATAGTTGATAAGAGCTTAAATTAACTACCAGTTTGTCATTTTTATAATTAATGTTTTTATATGAATTGGTAACCTGTTTGTTAAATAAATTATTACATTTACTTATCTTTTTAGACCCGGTACCATTTTCATGACATTTTAATCTGCGGTACAAAAGATCTTCAAGAAATTTCCAGTCATCATTTGATAATTGTTTACGTAAGCGGATTTCTAAGTCATAAACTTGTTTATCAATTTCATAAAGTTTATTTCTAGTAGTATGAATCACATTTCGTAGGAGGATTAAGCTTAAATGTGATGTTTTTTCTGCCTGACAAAGAACTTATATAAATAAATAATACACCATTTACCCTAAACATATTTTAATATGTTTTATGGTGAAAGTTTTGTCTAAAATTCAAATGTTTGCTACGACCTCCATTAAGTGACGCACATCATCCCTCGATAACCCCAATTTTCTATTGAGTAATGGCTTTAATTAATACGTAAAAGTATAAGCATCTTGTATTAATTCGAAATAAAACTGAGTTGCAAAACACACCGTTACATAACTTACATCTTTGTTATACATTTTGTTTACGTAGTTACTTCAAACGTGTCTTACCTTACCTTACTTTCTTAAATACACGGTAAAATTAAAAAGACTCTCTTTCTGATTGCATTTTCCAGTTCCTCGTATAATGCAACGCGCAAAACATCTCCAAAATTCATTTTTTCATACAAAAACAGATCTCAAGCCTGTACATCACAATCACAATTTATAACGGCTACCAAAACGCCGCCGTTATATCATAATCGTTATGGTTCAAAATAACGAGAGTGGATAACGAAAGTCGATATGAATGGAACCGGTATAAGTTATACGGCATATCAATTTTACAAAAATAACAATTCGGCTAGATAACGACATCGCTATTCATAAGGAGAGTGATATAGCATCAGGCTGATTGTCTGAGAACATAATTCAACTCATGTGAACCCTGGGGGCGACGGTTCGACAGTGTGAAAACTCTATAAAACGCAGCAGCAGAAGTACTACTAGCAAAAATGCACCATAGTTTGCAGATGTCCTTCTAGTACGTTGATTTGTTCTCCCGCTGTCGGAAGAAATCTAAGAAAATTAAGCAAATCATTTTAAATCAAAAATTATAGCGGTTTCGATGCAGGATGTTTACAAGAAAAACAACTCTAGATATTACCACACTGACAAAGGTACCCTTGCCTGCAAAAAAACCGCAGTGGTCACTAAAATCAACTAGACCGAAACACACATGTTCGACTAAACCGATGATTTATGTTCAAATTTTAAAATGCGTAAACGAAGTAGTAATTTAATAAATCTGATTTGTAAATTTTTATAATAAAAGCTATCAGTAATTACTAGTTTGAGTCATAAACGATTTTACTATAAAGTTATCAGCATAGAACGAAAGTATGTAAAATAAAATTCCAGTAAATTTTGAATGTTGAAATTTTATCAACAGTCAGGCAATTGTAAAGATTATTACTATTATTAGCGTTATAAATCTGTTAAGATTAGAGAAAAGTATCATGTTAAAGTAAAGTTCATCTCTTTAATGCTTTTTTATAAATAGCGCATTTGTTTAATATTAATAGGGAAAAAAAATAGTAGCATCGGTAAATTTTTATTCCATTTGTAGCATGCAGCGCTGCCCAATAACAAAACGTAGTAACATCTTAAGGGTAAAAAGGGGCACAACGACGTTTTTAACAGATTAAGTAAAAAACGGAAAAGCCAATTGGCAGATATGGTACTGAGAGCGTTCGTGAACTTTCCCAATCAGAAAAAAACGTTTTAGGATATAAAGTCAAAATTGCATACAAAGAAAGAGAAGAGTTTTAAACGAAGGTTTTAAAAACCCTGACGCGGTGCAAAAACGAAAAAAGTTGCATACAGGAGTTTTTCTTTTGAAAGGTCAGAAATTAGTTGAGTTTATTTGGATATGCGTTTGTAAGTTTTTTATTCGATTATTGTACGAGGGTTACGATGAATTGAGATACTGAGATACTAACGCGAAAAAATTGAGAATAACTATTTAAATTTAATTCTATCGTTTGACGAGGTTTTTTGTCTGTTTTTTTGTTGTAAACGGAGAAAGCAAATTTAATATTTTCTTTTCTTTGTCTTTGGCAATTGACTGGTCGCTTATAAGATTAGATTTATTTTTTTTGCGCCGTAAGATCACGCTAAGAACACCTAGAGAATGTAATAAAAATGAATGTCGATTATTTAACGTCGCGAAATGTTGATGTGATATTGTGTTTGTTTTCAACCAGCGGCAGCACATTAGATGAAACGAGTGAAGCGGCGCTTTGCCCAATTTATGTACTAACAACTTATTTTTTATTTTGGTAAGTAATAATAATTATTATTAATCGTAGTAGTTAGTAACAAATTCTACGTGGGTAAGGAAGTGCTTATATGTATTTATAAGCTATCGCTGTTGCAATTGTTCCGTTGTAACGTCCCGTTTGAATTCATTACATTAAAATTCAATTTTACATTCATTTATTTTTGCAACTAATATTGCACGTAAATTTAATTCAGTTTGACAACGTCGCGTTGTATTTCGGAGGCGTCTGGGTAATTGACTTGAGTAGAAGGTTAAGTTCCACTTCCGTTTGAACGATCTCGCGTAGTTCACGTGTGTGATGCAGGGAAGTCAAATTTTCTTGATTATGGCGTAAAAACCCATGCAATTTAATTTTTATTCATTCCATCTAATTATTGGTGAGTTTACCTTTATTCTGATATAATTTTTCTATTGAATTCAACATTTTTAGTGACTTCGCAATATTGCGCAATTGTTAGACAAAGGAATGTGTTTCAAAGACCGTTACATTGAAGGTGTGACGTAAGTACATGATGTCATTTAAAAAACCGTTCTAATTATTTGTATTTAGGGTCTTTTTCTTTTTCTTTTTATTGGATCTTTTATTTTTATTGGATCATTTCGTTTATTGGATTTTTATTCTGGATCCTTTATTTTGGTTTTGTCGTTGAATTAAAGAATTATCGTTAATGAAGTTTATTATACATGGATATTTCATGCTGGCTGGTGTGTTTTGAAATCTACATTCCTGTTGAAGAATTTTATCACAAGAACAAAGTATGTGCTAAAAATAGAAGATATCCGATAACGTTATATTAAACATGGTGAGTCAACTAAAATTAAGTTGCTGCAATTTATCTTCAAATAATTAAATTGTGTTGTTTAAAACCTTTCGGGAAACATACTCGATAACAAATTTACCGTTTACTATTTTTTGCATTTAATATTAATTACTTATTAGGTGTAAGATTTTACGCTTTTTATTCATCACTTTATGTGGTTGGCGTCCAAATAATTTATTTTAAATACTGTTTTATTCTAAATATGTTTAATTCAATTATTGTTCATTGTTCTTTAATGTAAATAGTTAATTAAGTATAGTTAATAAATTAACGGAGTTCACGTCTTTGTAATTATTATCATTCAACCCATCACCTTGAGGGTCTGTGCTACGATTGCTTGCCGTGGTTATATTATTTTTACTTTTATTATACGTTCTTTATTCAGTCAGTATTTTTTATTACACCGTTGCCATGGAAACGTCGTCGAACTATTGAGTGGGAGTCGGTTGTGTTAATAGTAAATTCGCCTGCGTCTTTTGCATAGTGAAGTGATGTTATTATACGATTCAGTCAAAAAGTGAGGTGCGTTGTATTGTTACGAGAAAATCAGGTTCCTCGCTTTGGGCAGCCAAGAATAAATTGTTACTCTGGTCTTCTTGTAACAAAACAAAGCAACGGCTAGCACAGCTTCTATGGAAAGGGATCGCAGGCTTTGTTATGTGATATTATAAATCTAAAAAAAAGACGCCAAAACGATGAAAGATTAGGTTAGGGAGGTACCGTTTAACTCTACCCGTAGCTGGAAAAGAATAAACAACACCACATAATATTTAATTATCACAGAAGATGAAGAATGTACAGAGATATAAGTTTTCGCAAATATTTATACGTGGGTCGAATGGATTATAAGTTGCGCCGAGCAACACACCGTACAATAAGCTGACCCTTTTGTTCTAAACTTTTACATAAACATAACGTTTGAATTTATATTGAAAAATTTTAAAAATCGAAGACAAACAAAGCAATTTAAGCCTTCGAGACTCAACGCGCCCTGCATATGAGTCTGTGATGTACAAAATAATCTTATTATTAATTGTGTTAACCTAACATGCACGTACGGTCATAATTGAGACGACCATCGAAGTACAAATCGTAAAAATTGAAATAGCAATACTTACAGTTAGGTTTTATCCAGTAGGGGATTAGCTAATTCCATACTCGAGTTACATAAAAAGTAATATTAAATCGAACACAACCAAGCATATAGCGTTAACACAAGTAAAAGTCCCTTTTAGCATCCAATTATTTGAGAACGCAAATGCGCAGCGTTTCCGTACGACTTAACAGAATAAGTTCTCCAAATCTTTGTAAAAGTTCATTCCCAAAAGAGGGATAATCCTGAAGGTCTCCAACCCTTGACGGTGTATAATAATCAAGGTTCTCAATGACGTGACTTCATGGAAGTTTTCCAACTATGCCACCTGCTATTCAGCGATAACGGTAAACATGTGGTAGGTACCAAAATCCGCCACAGACAACCAGCACAGAGTCAAATTAAACCCCCAATAAAAAAATTCACACCACCCACCCCGATTTAACCCCACAAATGCAACTGCATACTCGAGCGAAACGATCCAAAGGTGAAGGCTGTCCCGGGCGTAAAAGTACAAAGCCCGCCGATGGTCCCACCGGAAGCGCAGTTAAACATGCTGTCCAAAACCCGACAATTTCGACGAAAGAGTAGGGAATTCCAAAGACAAATTTCATACTTGAAGAGGAATTTTCATAGTTGCGGATTGAACTACTAATTTTTAACATAACAGTATATTCTGTTATGTTTGAATTGTGAATGCTAACAAAATTTACAAATCAGCAACGGTGTTTCCAGAATATAATCCAGTATGTGTTACACCCTTTTCGAAATTAAATAACGACGATAAAAAACAATTATTAGCATTAGAAAGACCAAAGCCAAATTTAAATATGTCAAAAATTGTAAAAAGCGGAATAAGTGCACAGTATAACAAGAAATTTTAAAGCTGTTTGATACGAACAATATCGGTGCTTGTGCGGTAGTGTATATTTAAAAAAAATGTTTTACTGACCATGTATTAAGCAATAAGGCTTCCGTGTGAGGAATATAAGTTTTGATGATCTGTTAAATGAAACTCGTGCACTACGAGGTCATGAAGGTAGCTCAGAACATTGAAAATCGGAATTCGGTTTAAAGTAACTTAGAAAGAGCACGTCTACCATTGTAGATGCATCGCAAATAAACAGCAGGTTGTATATTTTAAAATTTAACGAGAATGTGCGATTAAACCAACAGTTTATGGAATTACCTATAGAGGTTGTGCTTTATTTAGGAGAACAAGAATTAGCATTTAGAAGTCACGACGAAAGTGCACAATGTTCAAATAGAGGAAAAAATTATTGACCTGTTTTGTTAAAAGAAGTTTTCCAGAGATCCGTAACCAATACGAAAAATGTAAAAATATCTTCTCTGCAGAATCAAAAACAATACACAACAAGCTTGCTAATTGCATTGATGACTACATTGCTGAGTATAGTGCCAACGAACTAAGCTAAGCACCGTTTTATTCAGTTCAGGTGGTTGATACCACTGATACTGGCCAAAAATTGCAATGCTACATAATTATTAGATATGTTAATTTATTTAAATTTATTGATTCCGTTCTAAAACCACATAGTTATGAAACAAAGCTCATCGCCCAGTGTTATGATGGTGCTAGTGTAATATCTGGATATTTAAATGGATTGCAGTGAACGAAAAACTCAAATCTACTAGAAATGAAATCCACGCCAAGGAAAAATTTGAAGCAATCTCATTAAGAACCGAAATTATTCAGCAAAGATTCTCTGTAACTGAAAATGAAGCGTTTAAAAATTATAAACAGTTATTTATGAAATATTGAATACAATTTGTATGCAAATAAAAACAAGGTTTCAGGATTTCAAAAAGACGTACTTTGTTTCACTTGCAGATAGCTCTAAATTTAATGAATATGCGGAAAAATTCCCTAATGAAGCTCTAAATCATTTTAAGCAAAGTTATCCAAATTTGTTGAGTAATGCAGAAATGCAAAGACTCAAGAACGAATTAGAAATTGTTTACGCTAATCCTAAGTATAGAGAAAAAAACTTCAAGATGTAATAAAGGCTTTACATGAAAGTAGCAAAATATTTAAACAAACGTATAAATTATTTTGCTTAATTCTTACTTTTTTTTTTCTTTTTTTTTGCCAGTTTAACAATAATTTACAATGTTATTCATGGCATTGATATGAATAGTAAGGTAAGAAGTAGCTACAATAAAGTTATAATTAATGGGAAGGGGTAGTTCCCTTACAGTTAATTTAACAGTTGCTTACAGGTTAATCACAGTCCGATTTAATTAGGTACAGGTCTTGAGGCAGTTGGCGTTTTAGTCTTTGATGAATGTTTTGTCTGCCTATGTTATAATGAACAGCGCCTTGACAGTTGTGAATGGTCGTAAAGAACATTTTAGCACTCGCACTGATGTAGCTGTGAACTGTAGTTACGTCTAATTCGTAGTAAAGCTGTTCATTGCGAATGAACCAAGGGGCGTTCACTGCAATGTGTAAGATTTTATTTTGGAGTCTTTCAGGTTAGTTTTTGCTGTGTTACTCCATACTGGCGATGCGTAGAGCACCAGTGGTCGAATAAGCGATTTGTACATCATGATGGTGCATTTTGATTTAAGCGATGATTTCCTATTAATAAGGGAATACAGCTGCGCCAACCTCGCATATCCTTTGTTTAATTTATGATTTACGTGAAGTTTCCATGTGAGCCTCGTGTCGAGTAGTACCCCTAAGTACTTTATGGCAGCGTCAGCCGGATTCCAAGGAACGATGCTGTTGTTTATTACTAAATTGGGAGGGTTTGTGATCCTTCTTAAGGAGAATATTTTTGCTTGGCACTTAGTTGGGTTAATGTGAATATTCCATTTCGTGTACCATGTGCATATTCGATGTATTGCTATCTGCAGTGTCTCTACGGCGTGGATGAGGTCAGTGTGTTGAGTCAGAATTGCAGTATTATCCGCAAAGGTCGCTAAGGTAGCCTCTGTGGTGGGGAGGTCTGATGTAAATATACTGAAGAGCACCGGCCCCAATACACTTCCTTGTGGGACACCTGCGCGGATGATCTTAGTTTCTGATATTGTGGTGTTGATACGTACTGCGAAAGTTCGATTGTCAAGAAAGGAGAAGATTATTGCTTTGAGGTAGTTGGCGACTCTGATCTTGATTAGCTTGCTTTTTAAGCCTTCGACCCAGACCTTGTCAAAGGCCTGGGCGACGTCTAGGAATACAGCAACAGAATAGCTTTTAGTTTCGAATCCCTCTTCTATTTTTTCGGAAATTTGTTGGAGTTGATGTTGGGTTGAGTGTGCGTTTTTGAAGCCAAACTGGAATGGTGGTAGTACATTGAGTGGTAATAGTTCTTTCATTAACTGGCTGTGGATGATCTTCTCTAGGATTTTTGAGAGCGTTGTAAGCAGGCTTATTGGCCTATAACTGTCTATCGATTTTTTATCTTTACCCGGCTTGGGAAATAGCAGTATGTGGGCGTGCTTCCACGCTTTTGGGAAATAGCCTTGGCGGAGACACGCGTTATATACTGTGGCGAGGTGTGCTAGGGATTTATTAGTGAGGTGAGTTAATATTAAGTTTGTTATTAGATCATATCCGGGGGATTTTCTTTTTGGGAGTTTACTAATTATTTCAGTTCGTCTGTTGAAAGAAGTTTTTTATGTTTGAAAAGAGTCAAAACAGTGTTGTGTCCATTTCTCATATTTCAGTGAGTTTTGATAACGAATATGAGGTTGAATTTAGATGATGATTTCTGTTTCAATTTTTTAAAAACTAGGGTGGCGATATTTTAAATTTTAACAGTTTTGTGCTTATCTTGCTTGACAAAATTACTAATTTTATTTAACGATTTAATTTCTCAATCACCCCTGTATTTTCTTATAATTATACAATTATGCAATTGAAAATTATTATTTTTTAGTGATATAGGCATCTACATCAAGATATTTTCGCCAAAAAACCTTTTTAAAATGCGATGAAATTGAGGTTATAGGTTATTTTAAAAAATTACGGGAAGCCCCTTCACCGGACCGGCTTTTTGCTCGGATTGGGGTAACTAATATAAGGCTAATATCAAAACGCTTCACCCGTTTTCTAGCTCACGAACCGCCGCTGATAGTTGCAAGATTTGCGATAACTGTGAATTTTTACAAGATAATTTGTTTAAATTTTTTTTTACAGAATATATTTTAAAAAAACGTATTTTTAAAAAAGATAGAAAACGTTGATTATAGATTTACAATATTACAATAAAATCTTGCTTTACTTAATAATAATAAGTCTTTTATATATGTACATACCTACTTTAAATCTGTTACATTATCATAAAATAGCTAATTAGTATAACAATATACAGTGTGTCCGAAAAGTATGGAATATATTATACAAGTCGATAAATACGCACTTTACACGAAAAAGTTGTAAATAAAAGTTGTTTATCACTTAGTTATCTACCACCTGGGAGATATCAATTTAAATTTTTGCTGTAAACAAAATCGCAACGAATAACACTTACATTTTTTTAAATGGCAAGGCACGTCTTTATTATACTCATTTGATAGAGTCTTTTTTTCTCTTTTCAACCATATGAAACTTGAATACCTTTACATCAAAAAATTTTCAAGAAAAACAAGGACATGTCTAACAAATTTATTTTACTGAGCAGTATTAATCAGGTAGGTAATATGTAGTATTGAAACAATTGAATGCACTGTCACAATAACAAATATTAAACTTTAAATATCTTTACATAAAATTGTTATAACAAAAAAAATGTATTTAAACTATACTTACAATAAATGTTCAAAATGTAAACCATTCATAATTTGACAGTGGTAAATTCGATTTTTAAAACCATCGATTGCTTTTGAAATCATATCTCTTATCTCAACTCTAATGCGATTTTTCAAATCTTCAACATTATCAGGTCTATTTACATAAATTTTGCTTTTAATATAGCCCCAAAGAAAAAAATCTAGTGGACTTAAATCCGGCGAGCGAGCAGGCCATTCTATCGTACCTCTTCTGCCTATCCATGTATTTTGAAAAGTATTATTAAGTGGCGGACATTAATTCCAAAATGTGGAGGTACCCCGTCTTGTTGAAGCCATATTCTGTTATGAGGTATATCTGGATATACTTCATGTGGAAATAACTCGGCCAAAGCAGAAACTAACTCAAATCTTAAGAAATCGAGATAAATATTCGCCGTTAAACTACCTTCAAAAAAATATGGCCCCAAAATTTGACTTCCAATTATTCCTACCCAGACGTTGACTTTCTGCTGGTATTGGGTGTGTCCTTCTAGATACCAGTGAGGATTTTGTGAAGACCAGCAACGTGTGTTTTGTTTGTTAATTGTGCCGTTTAAACAAAACGTGGCCTCATCAGTAAAAAGGATATTTTTATGAAAATGTACATCTCGTTCAAGTTTGTTTGTTATTGTTTCACAAAACTTCAGCCTTCTGTCCAAATCGTCTTCAAATAATTCTTGAACTACACAAGCTTTATAAGGATGAAATTTTTCTTTTTTTAAAACGTCATGTACAGCCGATTTATTCAAATTATGGTCTCTAGCAATTTGCCGAACAGAAATTTGTGGATTTTCCTCAACAGACAAGAAGACATTTTCTCGTTCCACATTACTTAATGACAAAGGTGTACCAGTTCTACTCGCATCTTTCACCGAACCTGTCTCTTGAAATTTCCGCCAAATTTTGCTTACCGTGGACTGCAAAATGTTTAATTCTGGATGCAAGTTATTAAATAAATTACATACTTCGTCTTGGGTTCTTCTTCTATCTCCATATCCCAGAATCATTAAAATTTCAATTCTATGTTTCTCAGATAATTGAGCCATATTTCAAGCACTAACAAATAGCAAAGTGTGACAGTGTTCTAAAGTGCATTCAATTGTTTCAATGCTACATATTACGTACCTGATTAATACTGCTCAGTAAAATAAATTTGTTAGACATGTCCTTGTTTTACTTGACAATTTTTTGATGTAAAGGTATTCAAGTTTCATATGGTTGAAAAGAGAAAAAAAGACTCTATCAAATGATTATAATAAAGACGTGCCTTGCCATTTAAAAAAATGTAAGTGTTATTCGTGGCGATTTTGTTTACAGCAAAAATTTAAATCAATATCTCCCAGGTGGTAGATAACTAAGTGATAAACAACTTTTATTTACAACTTTTTCGTGTAAAGTGCATATTTATCGACCTGTATAATATATTCCATACTTTTCGGACACACTGTATATAAACAAATACAAGTAATAATATAATATTAACAAGTTAAAAATTAAAAAACAAACAATTATTACGTGAGATGAAAGCTTTCAATAAAAGTATTTTTTTTGCGAAAGAGAAAATTTGTGAGCGTTTCGTGTAATTTCAACGATTACGCACGTCGTGCACACTTGATTATAGGTTTGCAAGGTCTTTTGGGTTTCTAAAATATTGCTGTCGTAAACATATGTAGTTTCCCTTTTCGCATAGACTGCTTGAACAGGCAATGCGTGATTCTAACGTCATTAGACGTTCTCCACAACATCGATTAATTTAGAAATGTGTTAACTACACTTACAAGGACTATCAAATTTTATTAGTTTACTGCTAATTTGCATATCGTTAACAAAGGATTTTTTTTTTTAAATTTTTATTATTACAACTCCTTATGTCTTAAGACCTAAACAGAGCTATAGAATTCGTTGCTCCAATATTCACATTGTATTGTAATAAAACATCGCGTCAAGAAATGCTGTTTCTGTTGTTTGCGTTTCTGCCGAAAAATAAATAGAAAAACGCCGTTAAATACTTTTATATTATAAATTAATAAATACTCAACGTTAGACTTGTTTTGAAAAAAAAACAATTCTTATTACAAAACTTTAACGCAATTTTATTTTATAACCGCCAATTTATAAAGTACAGCTCATCATAGAAGTTTTAATGAGGTTGAGAAGGCGTGTAATTACATAAAGTTAGAACTACAGAAGTTTATTTCAATTAATACAAAGTACAATTCGTAATTTTAGTTTAGTCTACAAAGAACCTTATAAGTGTGAGCTTTTTAGAAACAAGAAGCTTTCGAATGGTTCGTTTATCAATGATTTACATTTTCATCTTTTTCTGATATTTCATTAATTGAAAAACAACCATGTGACGTAGTGATCAGGTGCCAATTACGGTAAATTTATACAGTTCTAAGCTAGTTTAGAACGTTAAAATGGCCTACCTGTTATATTAGTTTTTCAGTTCTACCAAGTTCTACTATGGAGTAATGTAATAGCTACAAAATTCACTACCGATAGGTCTCTAAAAACCTCTAGTAATGCAGAATGCACATGGCACCTGAATTTCCAAAAAAGCTTATTTTTAGATTTTTAAAAACTAATTCTTATTAGTTTTTGGCTTTAATTCTGATCACCATACCACCATAGCATCAATAAAAATAGAAAGACAGCAGAAGAAACAATTCTTAATTTAAAGTACCTAATTCGTTTTTTTTTTCAAAAATTCAAAAACTTAATTTCAGATAGTTATTAAACTAAAATTTCCGATAGATCGTATGTGCGAAAATAAGAGAGAATTGATAAGTAGTAATAGATTAACGAGTGTTACGTCCAAAAACTAAAAAAATTAAACTTGCCTGAATGAAAGTAACATAAACGAGGTTTTGCCGGTGCTTAGTGGCGTAGTCGTGAGTTAAATACGGAAATTCGTAAATGATTGTTGGAAAACTCAAAAACAGGTAATTAAAACAAAATTGAACCCTACAGTACCCGCGAGAAATTCTCAAACATCAGTACCCGTATCGGTCTCACAGACCAACAA
Organism: Aquatica leii; assembly: GCA_035610365.1. Classification (NCBI taxonomy): domain Eukaryota; kingdom Metazoa; phylum Arthropoda; class Insecta; order Coleoptera; family Lampyridae; genus Aquatica; species Aquatica leii. The sequence continues at coordinate 34,309,621 of CM069439.1, forward strand.
CCTTCGGCAGCCTCCAAAATAATATTGTCTCATCATAAGACGCTGGAGAGGGAATGCGATTTTTGTAATATATTTATGTCAACAAATTAACAAAATATAGTCAAATTAATTTAATAAACAATTAAAACCTAAATTACATTAGCTAGTATTTAAAACAAAAAAAAATTTTTAAGAACAAAAAAACTTCTTATACCTAATGATAAAATTTTATAATAAAAATCTTGTAAAATAAAATACGAATCTGAAACAGAGTTTTCGTAACAAGATTCGCAAATTACCGTTACATGCTCCAAACACATGAACTTTTTACATTTCTTGCAAAAATAACGTGTTTTTCTATTTCTCTTCGTGTCACAGAAGTAACATCTGCCTTTTTCGTTTCCAAGATTTGCAACTTCAGGATTTTCTTCTAAACCACACAGTTCTTGCATACGAATCTTCAAATTTTGAGGAAGACTCTGTACATTAGCTCTTTGTTAATGTGGATTTATCATATCCATGGCAAGTTTACGTAAAAATTCGCGTCTTAATATGGATAAATTGGTGTTATTAGAGCCATATATTACCAAACTGTTGATTCCAGCTACATTTAGAGTTGAATAAATCACCACCATAGGCCATCTTCTAGCATTCCTAGCGCAATTGTAATTTGAACATAGTTGGTCAACCATATCAATTCCGCCCTTTGTACTATTGTACATTGTTATTATCTCCGGCTTAAATTCTTCACCACTTGCAGGATCCATTGCATCGTCGTGATGTAGGCTAGAAACTAACAGTACGTTCTTATTTTTTCGGGTAACGTATGAGACTAAGGTGCAATTGTCCATGAAGCCAAATATACTAGTTTTCAATGGACGATTGACTGGTTTACTAAACTCCAATGGCAATTCTCTTTTATTCTTTCGAATTGTGTAGATAACGGTCAGTTTTTTCTGAAGCAATCTATTGATCAATCTAATACTTGTAAACCAATTAGTTCCTCTCTGTGTTATATATGGGTTCACAAAGTCTTTCAACTATCACATTGGGACTGTTACTTTTGTTATATGGCCTTCTGGCTGAGTGCCTATATATACTTCTAAATTGCTGGTGTAGTACATTTTGGCATCTGACATTGCAATGATTTTAATTCCGTAGTTATTTGGCTTTGACGGAATATACTGCCGAAATCCGCATCGCCCACGGAACGCTTCGAGTTTTTCATCTATAGTAACGTATTCTGAATGACTATAACCATATTTACAATTCTCAACAAACTGATCAAAATATTCTCGTATAGGAGCCAATTTATCAATCTTTCTCCTTTCATTACGCGTTTTCTTGTCATCAAATCTAAGGCTGCTAAGAAGAAATCGAAATCTGTTCAAAGACATAGTCAACCGGAAAATTTCGACTCCTGACCCGTCAGTTCTCCATAGGTCTTTGGTGTTCAAATGGTTTGCTTTTAGAATTCCCGCATAGTATAATAATCCTAATAGAGCTTGTATTTCTAGTTTGTTTGTGCGTTTAACGTTACTTTTACGGACATAGTTACCGGATATTGAATTTATGAAAATATTGGTACTATCTACAATGAGGTCTAACATTGATAAAATATTTCCAAATCTCAAGTGGTTCTTGTAACAACCTTGTAGATAGTTTTGACGATGGTACACCAATGACTTTATTTTCTGGTCTGGTTCATACATTTTTACGTAGTGCATGCTTTCCCCATTTTGTAACTTTATCTGTCCCTTCATAGCACAAGTCATTGGTTTCTTGTTTATAAAGATCTTCACAGTCAGATATTTCTTGTTTAGTATCGCTGCTTGTTTCTTTCGTTTCAAGTAAATCTTCTTCGTCTGAAGACGTCTCATCATCATATAATACGTTTTGGCCATCCTCTGTTCCAGTCGCGCCTGTTCCCGCTCATAATCTCCCATGACTAAAATTGGTCAGCATAACAATAATTAATATTACTAAAAAATGCAAGAAATACTATCTAACTTCGCCAATATCAAAAATAAAAACAACGTGAGTACCCGCTTCGGTCTGTGAAACCAAAACTATAAATAACTTTTGAACCACTGCACTCACAAACTTCAAACTTTGTACTGATCTTTAACGGCAATACATAGGAAGGTACTGAAAGAGGCGGTAAAATAACGCATGCGCATCATATGATATACTGAATTATGTATGTCGTCGGTCTCACAGACCGAGTACGGGTACTGCAGGGTTAAGGGCGCCAGGAAGGTGTAAAGCTCAAATGGACTACAGGCCCTAGCCAACTCCGAGTGTATCACACAAAAATCTGTGATCCTAAAATTCACATGCGCGAAGGTCTACTGAATAAAAGCTTTATTACATTTAACAATTTAACATTTATTACACAAATCAAAGTAAACCTGGACAAGCAAACAAAAGAGGATTAAATTAAATTTGAAAAAAGTTAACGCAATTAAAATTTTAAATGAAAATAAAATTAAATAAAAAGAATTACGTGGTTACACTAAAATTACAAACAAAACAAAATAATTTAAAAAAACACTTCATTACATTTTTTTAAAAATATAGCGCACGGGTGTGTTCGCATAAAAAAAATACATACTAACAAAATAAAATAAATTTCGTAACTGTTTCAAAAAAAAAACAAAATTAAAAATCTTAATACTATGGTACGTAACTAATAAATTTTCCGGTTTAACGTTGATAAAACACGTTGGTTACATATCATCTTTTATTCTTGTTGATTAGTAATAATAATTCAAAAAAAAAAAAACAAAACTAATATTAACACAAACGAACACCATAAAATGTTTGGCGAATAATCGATAAATTCGATCGTTAGCAATGAAACTCTCATCAGAATTAATTTTAAAGTTTTTGAATCACTGCGCTCGCGAATAAATAGTTTAACCGGTAATCAAAAAATACCTTAAAATTTTGTTCGTAGACAAAGTGTCAGATCGTAATTGGATCGTAAAGCACAAACTTAAAGCACAAATCCACGGTACGTTAATATAAAAGCAAACCGGAAACCAGTGAAATCCAATAAACCGTAATTTTTTTACAAGTTTGGAAAGTTTCTCTACCAAAAGAACTAACAATTCACTGTTCCATATTTAATGATTTCCGCGGTTCTTCATCATGTCAAGGGGTGAATTTACCACCAAACCGAAATACATCTCGTTACTTAAAGTACTTGGTACGACTGCCAACAACCTCTCTCAAACTAAATACTTATAAACTTAATGCGCTACTGTACCATTAAAAACTATGAACAAAATATTTGTAAAAGAAAACAGTAAAACAAAGACGTGGATAGAAGGTACAAACAGATTCAATTAAGACGCATGAGTAGTGTGCGAAGACGGCCTTTCTCATAGCAAGATGCAACGTGAACAAAACAAAAATATCTAAATCAAAATATTCACTTACACTCATAAAGATTAACTTGTTGAAACCGAATAATAAAAGAGACAGCTCTTGGAAGTAATAAATTATAAGGTAGATTTCAAATGTAATATAATAAAATTCAACATGATTCAAGTGCAAATGCACTAAGAACGTACTTAATACAATAAACTTTTAAACAAACTTAAGATAAACTAACTCTGTTAAAATATAAAATTACTACATCTCATAAAACATAACAATTAAGAACTCTACTAAGACAAAGAAAATGCCAAATCAACGTAAATACAGAATACGGATGTTTAAGCAGCGTAAAATCTCTTATCAATTGAATACAAAATTTTTTTACCAATTTCATTGACAAAGATGAATGAAAAAAACGTAAAATAACTTCATTAGAATAAGGAGAAATTACGAACGATCCCAAAGTACCAACTCGAATACCGGGTCTTTCACAAAAGAAACCACACAAAATCAAACGACGGTTACACCCTCCTTACAAAAGAGTGATTTCTTAAATTACTCTCATAAGAGTAAAACTAAAATAGTTATAAAACGAAACCATCATCGTAATTACGATGAATCGACAGGGCGATAAAAAAACGATAAACGATAAAAACCAACATCGAAAATACGATGTATCCATAAGGCGGTAAAATAACATTGACAATACAATGTTAATAACGTTAATGGTAAACGACAAATTTGGTAGAGCAAAAAAAATACGTCAAAATCGGTAAAATGCAACAAACTGGAGGTTTGAGGAAATGTCAAGCTTGACACGATGCATTGGACACTGATGCTTCACGAGATCCGCATGTTGTAAAATCTCACAACCAAACAACAACCAACACAAAGACACCTTACGACTGCTGCAAACGGTAAAACAAAGACGATAATGTTACTAACAACTAAATAAACGATAAAATGAAACAAAACGAAAACTAAACTTAGAGATCTCGCAATGTCGCAATTATCCAGAACCCCTAACGAAAAACTAAACCAAAATAAACAAAAAACAAAACGAAACTAAACGATAAGAAGGGTAGTATATGTTTGGGTTCGACACAGATCACTCGATGCTGCATAATAGAAGAAGGCGCTCTATCCATCACGAGATTCGTGTATTCCGTTTTTCCCACAACTACAGCCGTCACCGAGCAATGGCACATAGCCACAAACACTACAGAAAATTAAAGAAAATAATAGACAAGATAGCAGAAGAAAGAGTTAAAATAAAATAACCATTGATTAGTCGCCTCTTACGACAAGTGGTGTCCCCACTGTAGAGAATATTCTTAGTCCGTCTCTACACGGAACTTAAAAGAAATTAACTAAAACCTAAAACAAAACCAACACAAAAAAACTAACGATCCCCAGTCGGACTGATCTTCAAATCCTTGGCGCTCCTAGGTCGAATACGGTACCTTCCGTTTCACATAGAACGGACCGATACACTTAGGTACTAATTTAACCGAGAAATGTCAAGATGCATCTAAAAGAACATAATTCTTTCGCCACACTGTATATCCCATCTCAAAAAGTACTGGACGACGACGTAAATCATAACAATGTCTAGCGCAGACATAAGCTGCATTCAAGCGATTCTTGATGTTGACGTAAATTTCTCGAAAATCGGGGTCTTTTTCGGCCAAAAAAGTACGATCTGAAAAGATTTGATCGTCGATAGTGTCTGAATCTGAATCTAGGCAGATCTCACGTCCAAAATTTGCGAAAAACGGCGTTAAGCCGGTGATTTCATGAACGGCGATAGATACGATAAGATACTTATCCTAATGTATTTTGATTTTTTACAATACCCACGCCTGTGAATAACAATACAAATAATTTCATTTTTTGCTAAAGAATAACGAAATTTTGCCAAAAATTGTGTAACTTTAATAATTGGGCAAATTTTGTATTTCCGGAACTATTGATCTTAGAAAAACTGTTCTGGTCTTAAATTGTTAAAAATTTAATTTCAAAAGCGAATACTACAATTTTTGTTGAAAAACCACTTCTTCCGGGTCAAAATCTACAAAAACGGAAAACAATTTAACATTGCGTTATCAACAACATCAAAAACACAAAAATACCGGATTTCATGCATCGTTGTCGCCTCTTTCATGAACAATTTGAGTGTACTACAACCTGCTACTTCAAACCAAAGTCAACTCTTCCTGGTGATTTATTTTGTCGCTCTAGTACAAAGTGATCAGTTTCTTGGAAGATACGCACAAAGAATGGAATGACATGTTTAGAGGGTTGGCATACAAATGTCCGTAAAAAAGCTGAAGCCAGATCTGATTAATAAGACAAAAATGAAATGTTTATCGATGGTCTTCGATCTAAAAAGTTGCAATTCACTTTATATCTTTACTTCGCAGCATTCAACATCCACAAATTGTAGTAATTCAGTAATTGTTAAAAACTGTGATTCCTTCCTTTTTATTCAAATAAATTGTATTGTAACTAATATATTATACAGTGTGTCCGAAAAGTATTGAATATATTATACAGGTCGATAAATATGCACTTTACACGAAAAAGTTGTAAATAAAAGTTGTTTATCACATAGTTATCTACCACCTGGGAGATATCAATTTAAATTTTTGCTGTAAACAAAATCACAACGAATAACACTTACATTTTTTTTAAATGGCAAGGCACGTCTTTATTATACTCATTTGATAGAGTCTTTTTTTCTCTTTTCAACCATATGAAACTTGAATACCTTTACATCAAAAAATTTTTAAGAAAAACAACGACATGTCTAACAAATTTATTTTACTGAGCAGTATTAATCAGGTACGTAATATGTAGCATTGAAACAATTGAATGCACTTTAGAACACTGTCACACTTTGCTATTTGTTAGTGCTTGAAATATGGCTCAATTATCTGAGAAACATAGAATTGAAATTTTAATGATTCTGGGATATGGAGATAGAAGAAGAACCCAAGACGAAGTATGTAATTTATTTAATAACTTGCATCCAGAATTAAACATTTCGCAGTCCACGGTAAGCAAAATATGGCGGAAATTTCAAGAGACAGGTTCGGTGAAAGATGCGAGTAGAACTGGTAGACTTTGTCATTAAGTAATGTGGAACGAGAAAATGTGTTCTTGTCTGTTGAGGAAAATCCACAAATTTCTGTTCGGCAAATTGCTAGAGACCATAATTTGAATAAATCGGCTGTACATGACGTTTTAAAAAAAGAAAAATTTCATTCTTATAAAGCTTGTGTAGTCCAAGAATTATTTGAAGACGATTTGGACAGAAGGCTGGAGTTTTGTGAAACAATAACAAACAAACTTGAACGAGATGCACATTTTCATAAAAATATCCTTTTTACTGATGAGGCCACGTTTTGTTTAAACGGCACAATTAACAAACAAAACACACGTTACTGGTCTTCACAAAATCCTCACTGGTATCTAGAAGGACACACCCAATACCAGCAGAAAGTCAACGTCTGGGTAGGAATGATTGGAAGTCAAATTTTGGGGCCATATTTTTTTGAAGGTAGTTTAACGGCGAATATTTATCTCGATTTCTTAAGATTTGAGTTAGTTCCTGCTTTGGCCGAGTTATATCCACATGAAGTAGATCCAGATATACCTCATTACAGAATATAGCTTCAACAAGACGGGGCACCTCCACATTTTGGAATTAATGTCCGCCACTTTCTTAATAATACTTTTCAAAATACATGGATAGGCAGAAGAGGTACGATAGAATCGCCTGCTCGCTCGCCGGATTTAAGTCCACTAGATTTTTTTTTTGGGGCTATATTAAAAGCAAAATTTATGTAAATAGACCTGATAATGTTGAAGATTTGAAAAATCGCATTAGAGCTGAGATAAGAGCTATAACTCGAGATATGATTTCAAAAGCAATCGATGGTTTTAAAAATCGAATTTACCACTGTCAAATTATGAATGGTTTACATTTTGAACATTTATTGTAAGTTTAGTTTAAATACATTTTTTTGTAATTGTTATAACAATTTTATGTAAAGATATTTAAAGTTTAATATTTGCTATTGTGACAGTGCATTCAATTTTTTCAATAGTACATATTACGTACCTGATTAATACTGCTCAGTAAAATACATTTGTTAGACATGTCCTTGTTTTTCTTGAAATTTTTTTGATGTAAAGGTATTCAAGTTTCATATGGTTGAAAAGAGAAAAAAAGACTCTATCAAATGAGTATAATAAAGACGTGCCTTGCCATTTAAAAAAATGTAAGTGTTATTCGTTGCGATTTTGTTTACAGTAAAAATTTAAATTGATATCTCCCAGGTGGTAGATAACTAAGTGATAAACAACTTTTATTTACAACTTTTTCGTGTAAAGTGCATATATATAACCTGTATAATATATTCCATACTTTTCGGACACACTGTATATAATTATTCACCGTTCTCTCATATCTATATGCACTTATGTTACCAATAGTATATTTAGTATTAAGAACAGTAAGAGTTTTTTACCTGTTGAAAGCAATGTTTAGGAACTGAGCGAAGCAAAATCTCCAAGATTGTCTAAGACTACTTATTACATAATTACATTACCTTAATAAACATCAAAATCACGTTTTTGTATTTATTTTTGTACTACCTAAAAAAATTTTATTTTTGTTCAAACTAGTAGGCTTTCCAAGCGTAGTCATGGTGTTATTAATAATTGTTGGCATATAATTTGTCGGCCGCATTCACGAGTACACGTTACTTGTCCTATACTTATCGTTCTAGAACGGTAAATAAATCATTTACCGACGAATAGTGCAAAAAATATTTTTTCTTTGCTTACCGTAAAGTTACAGCCAGTTTTTCTTTAGAGGCGACAAGATACTGATATCTATTAGAAACATCTGTTCTAATATCATCTTTTATAAAATCTAAAACATAATTAAACTCAGCGACGTTTACTCTAAAAAAATTAGGAACTTTTTGTCATTCTGCAGTAAATGCTCGAGCACCATTTCTTCCAATAGAATTTCTACTTATTTCAAATTCTTAAAGCATTCTTAGGCGTAATAGAATATCACAGTCACTTGTTTTAACACATTCCTTTGAAGGAGCGCACAAAATTGTCGTATTTAAGATTTATTTATTATGTAAATAATATGCAAAAACTTTGTTTATAAATGTATATCAATGTAATTTTTCGTGTCTTATATATTTTTTTATACTACTCTGTAGAAGCTTCAAAAAGCAACTAAAAGATGATTTATCTATTCTAAATTTTCTTTAAGTTTAGACACTAAAAACGTAAAAACCATTTTTTCTTTTTTTTATGAATTACTAAATACATACTTTTTAAGTAAAATTTTATTTTTTTTAACGTCATTAGCGTATTTTTTTTAAATATAGTTATTTAAATATACTAATTATTTATGACTATAAATCTTAATAATTACACATTAAATAGATATTTAATTTTTAATTCGTATCAACATTTATTTTATTGTTGTAATAATTAAATTTTAAGTAGAAAATAATCAGCAGATTATATTTAAGCTTATTGTTTTCTATCGTTATTAATAAATGCTTGATAATCCAAACTATGCATCGCATGTATATTAGGAACTACAATCTGAAATTTGTCGCTTCCGGCTATGTAAATGAGTTACATTCTACATAACACTGAAAATGTGTCTGTATAACATAGTTTCTCTAATTAAGCCAAAATGCAAATCAGCAAAAAGATAGGTAAGTGCGTGACTTAATAGATAGTACGTTTAATATTCATAAACTTCAAATTATTTTTCATTACTGTACGCTTAATATAGTTTTTAAGCTTTCAATTTAATTTAACGAGTACACAAAACTTTATTAATAATAAATGGTTCCAATTAATGTTAATGTTGATTTTTAAGGTAACTATAGATTATCAGATTTTATTATTAAATGTTTAATAACGCTCTTTATAAGTATGTATATCTGAACCTACAATTATCTAAAAAAAAATATATAACACATAATATTTTAACAATTGTCACTAATATCAAAACTACATTATATTAAAACGTTAATAACATATTTTACTTAACTAAGCAAAAATAAATAATATAAATAATATCACAAAAAAGTTTAATCTAATAAAAATTAGTCCAGAAGTTTCAAGAAGGTTCAAAAGTTTCGTCCATACATCTAAAAAATTGATGTGTTTTCAAAACATTATTCCTAGTCTTTTCTAAAAGTTTTTACAAAAAAAACTAGCTTATTTTAGGTATCTTCTTATTTAACGTCTGTTTTTAAATGTTGCGCTTTCGTAAGTAATATAATAATAATAATATTGAATTAACTTGAACTGGTGGTGTAGTTAAGCAAATAGTTCAAGAGGAAACTCAAGCAGATATGCTAAATTTAAAAGAAGAAATTTGCGAATCTGTGAATGAGAAAATAGAAGCAATAAAGGACAAATTAGAAGACAGAATAAAAATGCTTGAAGAAAGAATGAACCAAATGAATTATCACAGTGAAAGAAGCCTCACGAGTGAAAATTTAATAATGGACAATCGGGAAGAAACCACTTACAAGTTCAAAGTTATACCTCGGAATTTTAATTGTAAAGTTCCATGGTCAACCTACTACAAGCAGTTTGAGGCCGCAGCTGCAGCTAATGTTTAGAGCAACGAGCAGAAAGCGACGTTTTTAATAGTGTCCTTAAGTGGAGAAGTGCTTGGAATTTTACAGACTGTTCCTAAACACCTGCAAGAAAATTACGAACTCTTAATTTTACGTTTAGAAATGAGATATGGAGATGCTCATCTTCAACAAGTGTATCAAGCTCAAATTAAAAGTCGGGTTCAGAAAGCTGCCAAAAGTCTTCAAGAGTTTGAGGCTGACATCGCCAGATTAACACGATTTCAGTATCCTACAGTAACTGATACCTTCTTGGAGCAGTTGGCTATTCAAACCTTTGTAGACGGCCTTCGAGACAACGAAACGCAGCAGACTCTCCGGTTAGCTCGACCGAAGACGTTGGATGAAGCTTTAACCCATGCTTTGAAGTTCGAGATGGTGAAACAAACGTCGCACGAAGGCTGTTATAAGCTCCGTTGTGCTGCAGGAATACCCTCGCACACACAAGATAGTATTGAAGACATAGTGCAACGTGTATTTCGGGAACAAGTAGCTCAAAGAAGAGAAGTGACGTGCTGGAACAGCGGAGAAGTAGGAGTCGTACGACGACGTTGTACTAAGCCCAAAAGAAGGTCAGAAGGGCGTCCGGAAAACTAAAACAGGTTGACCGAATGGGGCAAAAGTCGACCTCAACGAGCTATGCCTCGGAGATTACCATTCAAATGGCATCGCCTAGGGAGCAATTACATAGCATTTATCTCGATGGCAACATCAATGAAAGAAGTGTTCAGTTATTGGTTGACACGGGAGCTACAAAGACCATCATTCGTCCTGACATGTTATTGGAAAATGATAAGAAATAACCAGTAACAGTACGACTTCGAACGGTGATAGGCGAAAAAATACCTACTCACGGACAAGTAAAAGTAACCATTGGTTTCGACAATGGAGTAGTCGACCATCAAGTACTGGTAGCTGACATCACGGAAGAAGTTATCCTGGGAATGGACGTTATAAAGAAGTATGGGTTCCATTTGGATATAAAGAACGATGTCCTAAAGATCGACAATAAAAAAACTCCTTTTCATTCGTCAGAGAAGGCAGCCGTGCGAGTCTTATTGAGTGAAGACGTGACTCTGTCTGCGAGGATTAAAAATGTGGTGATAGCACGCCTGCATGAAAATCTCCGAGAAGCCTACATTCGCGCGATTGAACCAATTGAGAGCGACTTAGTTAAAAAGGGAATACTCGTTGGCAGAACTTTAGTACGAGTGAAAAACACGATGCCAGTAAGGATCTTAAATATCAACTCGGATCCTGTAACGTTGAAAAAGAAGACCGTAGTAGGCCAATCCACGCCAGTATCTCAAATTGTGAGATGCGTGAAGTCTAATGAAGATACGTCTCCAAAAAAGTGCCCACAACATCTATTGAACATTCTTACCTCCAAATGCCAAAACCTCAGCCAAGACCAGCTGGATAAAGTTAAAGTGTTGATCCTAGAGTATCAAGATGTGTTCGTGCCGGAGAGTGGTTCCAAAAGAAAAGCTAACCTGGTGAAACATAAAATCAACGCAGGAGACGCTCGGCCGATACGACAATATCCACGTAGACTTCCTTTGGCGAAAATAGAAGAAACCAAACAAAAAATTACGGATATGGAACAAGAAGGAGTGATTGAAGCTTCAGGCAGCCCATGGGCATTCTTAGTAATACTCGTAAAGAAGAAAGATGGATCAACGAGGTTTTGCGTAGACTACAAACAGCTAAACGACGTGACCAAAAAAGACAGCTACCCTTTACCCAGAATTGACGATACGTTAGACACCCTGTCAGAATCCCAGTGGTTTTCTAAGTTAGACTTAAAGAGTGGTTACTGGCAGGTAGAATTTGAACCCAAGAATCGTGAAAAAAACAGCTTTTACAATTGGAGCTAGTTTGTGGCAGTTTACGGTGATGTCCTTCGGCCTGTGTAACGCTCCTGCAACGTTCTAGCGTTTGCTGGAAACCATCTTGCGCGTCTTGAAATACGTGCTTGATTTACCTAGACGACGTAATCGTAGTTAGAAGGTCGTTTGAAAAACACTTGAACAATTTGAAAGAAGTGTTCCAGCGACTACGTGGGGCAAACCTCAAACTGAACCCAAAGAAGTGTCACGTATTTAAGAAAGAAGTACAATATTTTGGCCACGTCGTATCACGAGATGGAGTAAAGGCTGACCCAGACAAAATCTCAGCAGTGCAAGCATGGTCAAGACCAATCGACAAACATCAGGTCCGAAGTTTCCTTGGGTTGTGCACCTATTATAGACGATTTGTACCCGGATTTGCCAATATTGCCAAACGTTTGAGGAAATTGACCAAAGAAAAAGCAGAATTTAGATGGAATAAAGACTGCGAAAATGCTTTCCATCAACTAAAACAAGCCCTTCGCCGATTATCAGTTTGTTACATGCCAAAATTAACACAAAGTCACTGCCTGCAATGTAGTAACATAAACGGGGGGTTGTGCCGCTAGCTCAATGGAGACGGGGTGAGTTTTATTTAAAAGTTTCGTGATCGAAATGGATTGACTTGTCGAAAACACAAAATCGATAAATAATAATGTCGAAATCAAAGGGCGCCAGGAAGGGGTAAAGCTTAATGGACTAATGACCCTTGCCAACCATAAGTCCGCTTCTGTAGTATGCACCCCCCCAACGGACTTACCTTAGAGGGTGCAGTTGCTAAAATCTAAAATAAACTAATAAAGTTACACACGCGGAGGCCGACGGAATTAAAAGCTCTTTACAATTTAGTAATTTAACATTTATTTGAACAAAATAAAACAAAATGAATAAAATAATAAAATAAAATAATTGAATTGAAATTGACAAAATTAATCACACAAAACAGTAGGAAAATAATAGAAAATTACGTGAATGCACGTTTGATCAAAACAAATTTACAGTTAATGGAATAAAATACACAAACAAAATTATAAAATACACAAAACAGACTTTTAAAGAAATAAACAGCACAAATTAATCAATCTTAACACCTTTATGATCACGGCCGTGTGTGTCGATATAATTTAAAAACAAAATGAAATAAACTTATAAACTAACATATAAATATAAAATTTGAATCGATAATTCGGTCCCGTTTAATAAATTTTAAACTTGGAATAAAACAGTACCGTAAAATACGGTCATTAATTAGTTACATTAACGATAACTTCGAAACACTTGTAATTTTTAATTGAAAATTCAAAGCTTTTAACACTTGATCGCGTAAACGTAAATAATATCTTCTCGATTAAATAAATGGTGCAACATAAATACCTTGAATTCGTCGTAACTGCAGGAACGTACTTATGGTTAGATGGTCCGGAATGGCCAAACGAAAAGGTACTCCAAATACTTTCTATGCCGGCGGAAGAATTTCTTTATTAACACATAACATAATCCGCACAAATGCGAAGATTGGACACAGTACAACCCAACGATTGAATATCCAACTTGAAACTTGCGTCATAATTATGGAAACCGTGAAATTTGCTTAATCCGTAAATTACGAATATTGAAAAGAAGATAAAAATCAAACTTTTCCATCACTACACTACATTTTCACGGTACCAATTTTCTTTTACTTCCACGGTAGGGCATAACGAAACGTACCCTTACCAACCGGTAACCGGTAATTTTAAATTGCCACCGACGATCGATTGTAGATTATTCATCCCCAAAAATCAAAACCTCTCATATTTAACAACTCGTGTTCCCCACCAAATTCTCTTCGCTTGCGCGGTAACATCTACGTAAAAGAAAGAACATTGAATCAAACGAGAAAAACAAAGACGGCAATTATAATTAGCCACGTGAATTTCCATTGCGTCGACATCTGACCGAAATATTTCCCATCGAAACCCTTAGCTTGCATAAATGCAGGTGTCTCATTATCGCGCTTAATCTAATATGATTCAGACTAAACAAGAAAATGTATCAACTTACATTCCACAAAGGAAGTCGTAAATTATATTGAATTGGTATTCTATGAAGATAACCAAATAAAGTATTAAATTAAACTCAAAATTACGGATCTGTATGCATTTAAAAGAAAATTTCAATAATGATTGACATAAAGAAATTCAAGTACGAATGTACTCGAACAAAGAACTCCTAAACCAACTTAAAATAAACAAACGGTAAAAATAGACTTAATTACGATTATATCTCAGAAGGAAAACATAAATCACAACTGGAATTTTTCAACAATCCAAGTGAAACATTCAATAAGCAAAATCGCGAAAGCAGATGGTTTACCGCGTAACAAAATACAAAACTTTATCAACAATTACATTGTAACTTTGAATTTAAAATCGTAAAATAACTTATTAAACTCAATCTAAAATTACATTAAAACAAATTCAAAATACATTAAATGAAAATCGTCAATCCAAATACTGTGTCCGTTATCAAACATTACTCAATCAACCAATCGATTTTTAAACGATGGTTACACCTCCCCTACTTAAAGAGGGATTTCTTAAATCACTCTAAAAATAGACAAAGAAAAACAAACGAAAACCCATAACCCAACCCTCACATGGTCACAAAACGACGAGAAAAAAAAAACGAGACCCAGCCGTTGTGGTTTGACCAAATGACCCCAACCCACCACAACGGAACCACACTGTAGCAGTGGACGCTAAAACTGATTGGTGAAGCCAACCAGGGCAATTGACGAAGCACGACTGAACAAGGTAGTACCCCTGGGCGGGAGGAGAGCGACTACACGGGTGCCGTACCGGCGGTGCCCACAAAAGAGTACTACCCCGTGCCACGGGCCATCAACGTAAAAATCTCAAAAACAAAAATCTAATAAACGGAAAACGTTTAAAAGAGCGTAAAACGCGTCAGGCACAAGGGGTGGGTTTTGCAAAGGACTCATGCCCAGTGCTACCCCAGGTCCTAAAAGAAAACATCAAAGTAAAACCGCCAAAGCCCACCACGGTCGAGCGACCGAGGTACGCGAGAGGTCCTGACTAGGCTTGGGTGTTCGGCCAATAAACCCCAACTTAAGGTTACCTAGACAGTCCCTAACACGATTTGTCCAAGTACATAGCGAAAGAGTCGTCAACAAGAGGCATAAAGGGCGCGGGGCTTCCACGCAGAAGGGAGTCGCTGGTCATAAGGAAGAACGAAAGAAGAATGGAAAAGAAAGGATAGAAAGCAGAAGAAGAGAAGGGTCGTCACATCCGGTAAATAAAAAAAAAATAAACGTCATAATCGGTAAAAATGCAACACGGCAGACCTTGGGAAGTGTCTGGCTCGACACGATGTATCCGACATTGACAAAGGAAGAAGGCACGCCATGCGTCACGGGATCGGCATGTTGTGAGATCCTACAACCCATAACGTCGAATCCAAAGCACCTTACCCATTGACCACTCTCAAAGTCAACTGCGGCAAGTGTCATCACAAAGATAATGTAACTACTAACTAGAGATAGTGTTTACTTACAACTATCTACCAAAACACAATAAACGATAATGTAACTATAAACGCAAAAATAAAACGAAACTAAACCTATGGTTCTCGCGATCTCGCAATCATCGAGAACCCCTAACGAAACTAAACGGAACGAAACGAAAATCTAAACGATAAGAAGGGTAGCATATGTTTGGGTTCGACACAGATCACTCGATGCTGCACAATAGAAGAGGGCGCGCTGCGCTTCACGCGATCCGCGCATTGCGTTTTTCCCACAACTACTGCCCTCACCGAGCGATGGCACCTAGCCACAAACACTACAGAAATAAAAGATAAGGACAGACAAGATAGCAGAAGAAAGAAAAATGGAAATAAAAGAACCGTTGTTTAGTCGCCTCTTACGACAAGTGGTGTCCCCACTGTAGAGAAATATTCTTAGTCCGTCTCTACACGGAACCCAAAAACGAAACTAACTAACCTAAAAAAAAAAACGAAAAAGAAACTAACAAAAAAAATCAAACGGTAAAACCTACAACTATTTATTCCCAGTCGGGTTTAACTTTAAGTCCTTGGCGTTCCATATGCCTTTTGATGCTCCCGTGTCATCAGACAACTCATAGGTCTGATACGAAACTTTCCGTTTCACGTAGAACGGACCGATAAACTTAGGTGCCAGTTTGGCCGAGAAATATCGAGATGCATCAGAAAGGACATAATTCTTTCGCCACACTGTGTCTCCCACCTCAAAAGGTGCTGGACGACGACGTAAATCATAATAGTGTTTAGCGCGGACATAAGCGGCATTTAAGCGATTCTTAATGTCGACGTAAACTTCTCTAAACGCTGGGCCTCTTTCGGCCAAAAAGGTACGATCAGCAAGAGCTAGATCGTCGATAGTGTCGGAATCGGTAGTTTTTCCATGACGTGATCCGTCGAGACAGATTTCACGTCCGAAATTAGCGAAAAACGGCGTTAAGCCGGTGACTTCATGTACAGCGGTACGAATAGCACATGCTACTTTAGCAAGATACTTATCCCAATGTCGATGGTTGTCTTCGATATATGACGATAGCATTGTCTTCATGACTCGGTTGACTCTTTCTGTTGGATTCGCTTGTGGATGATAATTAGCGTTAAAAATAATTTTAGACTTATATGACGAAACCATTTTTGTAAATTCTGCACTACGAAACTGTGTGCCGTTATCACACAAAAGATATTGAGGAACTCCAAACATTAAAAATACATCTTCTTCAAGACGTTTAGTAACTGCTGCTGCAGTAGCGGAACGTAACGGGAAAAATAAAACAAATTTCGAAAAATAATCTGCAACCACAAGAATATACGAATAACCACTCTTAGATCGCGGTAACGGTCCAACAAGATCGGTAGAGATCAACTGCCAAGGTTTGTCCACAACAGGATGACGGGTCATAAGGCCAGCAGGACGTTTCTGTTCTGGCTTATGCGTGATACAAACTTTACAACCATTGATGTAACGAATAACGTCAGCCTTCATCTTAGGCCAGTAATAAAGCGGAACTATTCGTTCGAGAGTCTTAAAGATACCAAGGTGTCCAGCGGTAGGCTCATCGTGAAACTTAGACAATATTTCAAGTCGTTTAGACTTAGGCACAACTTCTCTCCAATTGTCATTCTCAGAACGAAGATCAGGATAGTCTACGGTAACATGCTTAAACAGCTTTCCGTTACTAATTTTCCACTGTGGAAAAGCGTTAGGTTTTGAACGTACACGTTCCATAAGTTTCGTTAACCATTTGTCCGAAGACTTAGGTTCGGTAATGTCACAATCGGTAGTAATATTGTCGATAGCTGGTACTGAACGAGATAGTGCGTCAGGTACGACATGATCCTTTCCTTTACGATGAATGATCGTAAAGTCAAATTGCTGCAGTCTAACAGCCCATCGTGCTAGACGACCGGTAGGTTCCTTTAAATTGTGCAACCAGACTAATGATGCGTGATCGGTAACTACAGTGAAAGTGGTTCCCTCAAGATAGGGGCGTAATTTTTCAATAGACCAAAGGACAGCCAAACATTCCTTTTCGGTAGTTGAATACTTGCGTTCACACTTTGTGAGCGACCTACTATTATAACAAATGACACGTTCTTCACCGTCGATAAACTGTGTAAGAACTGAACCGAGACCAAAATCAGAAGCGTCAGTTTGAACTGTAAACGGAACATTGAAATCAGGGCAAGACAAAATAGGTGCGGAAATTAAACAATTCTTAATAATTTGAAAGGCTTCATCACAATCACTAGTCCAATTAAAGCTGGAATTCTTCTTTAACAGAGACGTCAATGGAGCGATAATTGTCGAAAAATTTGGTACAAATCGGCGATACCACGAGGCCATGCCTATAATTCTTCTCACTTCAGCGACACCAGTGGGAACTGGAATACGCAAAATTGCATCGACCTTTTCCGGGTCAACCGACAAACCAGTAGAATTTACTATAAAACCAAGATACTTAAGTTCAGGTTTACAAAAATGACATTTGTCTTTACTTAGCATCAAATTAGCCTCTCTAAGGCGACGAAGAACTTCAGTTAACACTTCCATGTGTTTCTCGAAGGAAGGAGCGCAAATAATGACGTCATCTAAATAAACAAAAACGTAAGGTTCTAATTCGGGACCTAAAACTCGATCAATCAACCTCTGCCAAGAAGCTGGTGCGTTAGCTAAACCAAACGGTAAACGCGTGAATTGGAATAACCCACGGTTCGGAACTGTAAAAGCGGTATACTGCTTAGACTCTTCGCTTAAAGGAATCTGCCAATAAGCGGACTTAATATCGAGAGATGAAATGAACTTAGCGTCACGAAGACGATCTAAAATAGACGAAACGTAAGGTAAAGGATAAGCGTCCTTTTCGGTAACTTTGTTGACTTTTCTAAAGTCCACGCAAAAGCGATAAGAGTTGTCCTTCTTCTTCACCAATAAGATCGGGCTCGACCAAGCGCTGTTTGATTTTTCTACAACGCCTAACTTCAACATTTTCTCTAACTCCAGATCGATTTGTTTCTGGATAAACGGCGAAACTCGGTAATACCGTTGCTTAATTGGTTCGGAAGTAGTTTTGATCTGATGTTCGATCAAGTTGGTGCATCCAAAATTTTCATTCGAAGAAGAAAAATGATTACTAACTAAATTGTCTAACTGATTGAGCTGTTCTGAAGAAAGATCGAGACGAGACTTAATAACTGAATCTTTATCTTCCAATTGTGAAATGGTGTCCATATTTTCGAAACGCCACTCACCTTTTCTAAGATCAGGAACGATACCTGCTTGTTTCCAAAAATCAACGCCTAAAATTAAATTATGCGGAACGTCAGGAACAACTAAAACTTCCAAAACAACAATTTTTCCTTTAATTTCGATTGGGACGAGAAGTGAACCTAAACTTTGTACTGATTTACCATTAGCTACAATACAATTAACTTTGACTGACTTATTTAACTTTAAACCTAACTGACTAAAAATTTCCCAACCCTTAGAACCAACAATAGTGCGAGAAGCGCCACTATCTAATAAACTTAAAATTTCGTGACCAAAAACTTTAACGTAGACAAAAGGTCTTTCGTCAGACTCAGCAGACTCTAAAACATAATCTAACACGACTTTATTCTTAACGAAACTCTTTTTCTTCGAAGAATGTAAACTATTAAAATAGACAGCCGATTTAACTTTAACCTCTGACGTCACTAAACGGCTTCTTAGTACGTCCTTTACTCGTTTCCCGAACACTTAGAACAAGTGCGGACCGTAACGTTAGATTTTCCACAACGATAACAAAATAAACCTTTCTTAGGTTCTTTGCAAGAAGCAGCTCGATGGTTTGGCTTCCTACAATTCCAACATAATTGCGGACTACTTCGATTGGAAGAAGCAGGCGCATTAACGATAGCTAACCTTCGCGAAGAAGGTGCGATACTAGAAGACGGTAATCGTGAATGTTGTCTAACAGGTGGTGTAGATTTTTCACCACTACTAACGTTATTCGAAGAACGAGAAACTACAATGTCCTTAACGTGAGATGTTACATAAGCGAGATCAGGCTCCATGTCCTGCTTTCTACGAGACGGAGGCGTGTAAGCTTCAATAGCTTGCATGCGGTCCTCGATAATACGACCAAATTTAATTAATTCTTCAATTGAAGTAACTGACGACAAACCAAGCTGAGTTTGATAAACGGGAGAAATATTTCTTAATAAAATCTTTAACTGCTTTTCTTCAGAAAAAGGCTCATCGAGACGTGAAAACATGTTGCGAATAATTGCAACGTAAATACCCATAGGTTCATCATTAGCTTGAGTACGACGCTTAATTTCTTCAATAAGTCGTTCGTCATAATCGGTAGGCTGGAATTGTTCGCGTAAAAACTTAACTAAGTCTTCCCAAGAATTAACTGAACTACGAATGGATCTAACAAAAATCAATGCATGACCTGTAAAAAGATCAGTACACTCCAAAAATAACTGATGGCTTGAAACGTTACGTGATAATTGAAGTTCGGCAACTCGTTCTAAAAATGCGTTCAATGAAATTGACTTTGCGTCACCAGAAAACTTTAAATTCCATTTTGAAACTGAAATACTCTTAACATGACTAATAAAATTTTGACTAACAGCAGAAGACGTCGGTAAAGCGTTATCAACTACTAAAGAAGGCTGAACGACAGGTTCGATGACTTCATCGGCGGAAGTTGACGGATTTGAAACAACAATTTGTTTATCCAAAAGTTCGTACTGCGAAATTAAAACAACTAAATCTTTTAAAAACTCATCTTTAACTTGAGAATCGTCACCTTGAATAGGAATTGAATTGCCAATACGGTTTAACAAATATTTAATTTTGGTTTCAATGGTAGAAGAAATTTTTGTAGTCGGAGTAATTTTTAATGAATCTATTAACTTTCTAAGCTCATCGATACCTTCACGAATCGCTAACTTATCTGCATTAAAATCGAACGGATACACGGGACGAGATAATTTTCCGGTAGCTTCTTCAATAAGAAAATTCTTGAGTAAACCTCGTAACACGACAACACCTAAAGATGCATCACCGCCTCTAATCAAAATTTCATAACGTAATTCGTTATGCGATAAACGATCAACAATCAATTTGTAACCCATTTTAAAATGTAATTACAAAACGGTAAAATCTTCCAAAAATCACGAAACTTAACAGGCAAACTAAAATTCGAAAAAAAGGGCCCCACGTTGGGCGCCAAATTATTTATGTTACATGCCAAAATTAACACAAAGTCACTGCCTGCAATGTAGTAACATAAACGGGGGGTTGTGCCGCTAGCTCAATGGAGACGGGGTGAGTTTTATTTAAAAGTTTCGTGATCGAAATGGATTGACTTGTCGAAAACACAAAATCGATAAATAATAATGTCGAAATCAAAGGGCGCCAGGAAGGGGTAAAGCTTAATGGACTAATGACCCTTGCCAACCATAAGTCCGCTTCTGTAGTATGCACCCCCCCAACGGACTTACCTTAGAGGGTGCAGTTGCTAAAATCTAAAATAAACTAATAAAGTTACACACGCGGAGGCCGACGGAATTAAAAGCTCTTTACAATTTAGTAATTTAACATTTATTTGAACAAAATAAAACAAAATGAATAAAATAATAAAATAAAATAATTGAATTGAAATTGACAAAATTAATCACACAAAACAGTAGGAAAATAATAGAAAATTACGTGAATGCACGTTTGATCAAAACAAATTTACAGTTAATGGAATAAAATACACAAACAAAATTATAAAATACACAAAACAGACTTTTAAAGAAATAAACAGCACAAATTAATCAATCTTAACACCTTTATGATCACGGCCGTGTGTGTCGATATAATTTAAAAACAAAATGAAATAAACTTATAAACTAACATATAAATATAAAATTTGAATCGATAATTCGGTCCCGTTTAATAAATTTTAAACTTGGAATAAAACAGTACCGTAAAATACGGTCATTAATTAGTTACATTAACGATAACTTCGAAACACTTGTAATTTTTAATTGAAAATTCAAAGCTTTTAACACTTGATCGCGTAAACGTAAATAATATCTTCTCGATTAAATAAATGGTGCAACATAAATACCTTGAATTCGTCGTAACTGCAGGAACGTACTTATGGTTAGATGGTCCGGAATGGCCAAACGAAAAGGTACTCCAAATACTTTCTATGCCGGCGGAAGAATTTCTTTATTAACACATAACATAATCCGCACAAATGCGAAGATTGGACACAGTACAACCCAACGATTGAATATCCAACTTGAAACTTGCGTCATAATTATGGAAACCGTGAAATTTGCTTAATCCGTAAATTACGAATATTGAAAAGAAGATAAAAATCAAACTTTTCCATCACTACACTACATTTTCACGGTACCAATTTTCTTTTACTTCCACGGTAGGGCATAACGAAACGTACCCTTACCAACCGGTAACCGGTAATTTTAAA
Source organism: Aquatica leii (assembly GCA_035610365.1). Taxonomy (NCBI): domain Eukaryota; kingdom Metazoa; phylum Arthropoda; class Insecta; order Coleoptera; family Lampyridae; genus Aquatica; species Aquatica leii. The sequence continues at coordinate 34,331,599 of CM069439.1, forward strand.
TTGCCACCGACGATCGATTGTAGATTATTCATCCCCAAAAATCAAAACCTCTCATATTTAACAACTCGTGTTCCCCACCAAATTCTCTTCGCTTGCGCGGTAACATCTACGTAAAAGAAAGAACATTGAATCAAACGAGAAAAACAAAGACGGCAATTATAATTAGCCACGTGAATTTCCATTGCGTCGACATCTGACCGAAATATTTCCCATCGAAACCCTTAGCTTGCATAAATGCAGGTGTCTCATTATCGCGCTTAATCTAATATGATTCAGACTAAACAAGAAAAATGTATCAACTTACATTCCACAAAGGAAGTCGTAAATTATATTGAATTGGTATTCTATGAAGATAACCAAATAAAGTATTAAATTAAACTCAAAATTACGGATCTGTATGCATTTAAAAGAAAATTTCAATAATGATTGACATAAAGAAATTCAAGTACGAATGTACTCGAACAAAGAACTCCTAAACCAACTTAAAATAAACAAACGGTAAAAATAGACTTAATTACGATTATATCTCAGAAGGAAAACATAAATCACAACTGGAATTTTTCAACAATCCAAGTGAAACATTCAATAAGCAAAATCGCGAAAGCAGATGGTTTACCGCGTAACAAAATACAAAACTTTATCAACAATTACATTGTAACTTTGAATTTAAAATCGTAAAATAACTTATTAAACTCAATCTAAAATTACATTAAAACAAATTCAAAATACATTAAATGAAAATCGTCAATCCAAATACTGTGTCCGTTATCAAACATTACTCAATCAACCAATCGATTTTTAAACGATGGTTACAAGTTATCCAAGAGAAGATGAAAAATTTGTTTTGGATACGGACGCTAGCAATCTATCCATAGGCGCGGTGTTTTCGCAAGTTCAAAATGGGCAAAAAAAAAGTTATTGCGTATTTTAGCAAGGTTTTGTTTTGTTACAGTGGTCAAGTCCATATAACATTTCCACAAATATTTGCATGGATGAAAATTATTACTGAAAATGGACCACGCCGCTTTAAAATGGCTATTGCAGTTTCGTAGCCCAGAAGAACCAGTGGCAAGATGGATCGAGAGACTGCAAGAATATGACTATAACACAGAACACCGTGCCGGAAGCAGTTATCGGAACGCTGGTGCCTTGTCCAGAAGACCATGTTTAGCGGACTGCAGCCATTATTCGCGACTTGAAGAAAAAGTCGAATGCCTCCAGAAAATTGCTATGGTTGATGATGAGTGGGAACCTGAGCAGTTGCGTCGCGAACAAGAAAACGATCCTAAAATAAGACTACTCCTGAACTGGAAAGAAAACGGCCGACAACCAACCTAGAAAGAAGTGAGTACATTGAGCAGAAACATCAAAGCGTACTGGCCGCTGTGGGACTCTTTGATAGTAGAAGACAGTCTTCTTAAGCGATCCCTAAAAAGTGTCGAGGACACGGGAAACAGACTACAGTTGGTAGTGCCAAATAGTCGAGTGTCAAAAGTGTTGAAGCATCTCCACAATGGTACATCAGAAGGCAGTGGCGGCTTCTCTATTAGGTCATTCGGACAATGACCCTCCAAAATGAATTAGAAAATTATTTTATTTACTTTAAAATTACAAGAACCCGCGTTTAAATCAAATTATCAGCGTTTGAATTTCAATTTTCATTGTAAGCGCAACAGATGCGAAAACTTACGAATTTACCCGAGGCTGTTGTGTTTTATAGTCCCTGTGTATTATATTGTATTATATAATGCAGCCGAATCGTAAATGATACTTATTGTAGTCAAGAGTGCAACACGCATAATACAATCTTATGCGAATTAGAAAAAGACAACTAAATGGTTTCTGCGGTTGTCAGCCGGGTCCCATTTCGCGTACTCAATGCAATGCTTACGTCATTTATTATTATCTCCGCAATACGTGTTTGTAAAACAAAAATGCTGAAATGCACATTTTTTATCTCAGACGACAAACTTTGCACTCGATTGTTTAGTTGTTTGATAACATTCGTTTGTAACCAATGTCAATGACTTTCACAAGTTAAAAGAAAATTAATCATGTTTAAGTACATATTACCGTTTTTGTTTGATAAAAAAATTAATCGCTAATAATAGTTTAAATTTTGAAAGACGTTTAGAATTTAAAACCAATGGTTGTCCTCGGCCTTTACTTCAAATTCGATAAACAAGTAAACATAAAAATAAAGAAGTACCGTAATTTTAAAGAATCTATGTACGATTTATCAGAATAGATTTGTGGATGTAAAGAAACATGGAAACATTTTTAATTGAAAACATTGTAAATTTTAATGAACTTGTTATCGATCATTTTGCTGATTCTAAAGATAGACGAATAATAGACTTAAATATAAATAGCTTTAATGCAAAAAAGTTTTTTTTTTACTTTTTGTGATAATTGCGTATTTTTGAATATTTCAAAATGACCCTCTGGTATGATTGACCACCAGCCGCCACTGTCAGAAGGAGACTTTGACATTAAGAAGACATTGGGGAAAGTTCAAGAACGATTCTACTAGGTGAACTGCAAAGAGGACGTTATGAAATGGTGTCGTAAGTGCACGGTCTGCGCATTAGGAAATGGTCCAGCGAGAAAGCGCAAAGCACCCATGAAGCAATACAACTTAGGAAGCCCTTTGGAAAGAGTACCGATTGACATCGCAGGGCCGTTCCAGAATCCGATTCGGAAAATAAATACATTCTAGTGGCAATGGATTATTTCACGAAATGGACGGAGGCTTACGCCATACCCAATCAAGAAGCAGCTACAGTTGCAGACGCATTAGTAAAAAGGTTTTTCTGCCGGTTTGGAGTTCCGTTAGAATTACACTCCGAACAAGGCCGCAACTTTGAGTCTGTTTCAAGAAGTTAACCGACTGTTGGGAATTAAGAAAACTAGGACGACGCCTCTCCATCTTCAATCTGATGGCATGGTTGAGCGGATAAATCAAACAATGGAAAAATACTTAGCCAAAGTAGTGTCCGAACACCAAAGAGACTGGGATCAGTATTTGCACCTTTTCCTAATGGCATACCGATTGTCCGTTCACGAAAGCACAGGCCAAACACCGTCTTGTGTGATGCTCGGTCGCGAAATACAACTGCCATGCGACCTCCCATTTGGACGAAGACCGGAAGAAGTTGCTGAAGAAGACTACGTCAGCAAGCGGACCAAGAGGCTAGCCAAAGTACATGAGGAAGTCCGTAAAAACACACAAATTGCAAGTGACAGAATGAAGACTAGTTATGCGTCAAGCCACAAAACGGTGGGTTTCAACCTGGCGACATGGTGTGGTTGTATAATCCCCAAAGAAGACGTTGTTTTTCGCCGAAGCTGCAAAAGCAATGGGAGGGACCCTATGATGTCGCGCAGCGTATTAATGACGTCATATATCGCATCCGAAAACCACCCAGATGCAAGCCAAAAGTGGTCCACATCGATCGTCTAGCCCCGTTTGCTGCCGATAACCACAATACACAAGTTTAGGTCCGAACCAGAGTAATAAGCCGCAGAACCAAAAATCAAATCGATGTTCGGAGTTACCACCGAGGAACAAGACCTGTTCCAAACACAAAAAGATTACGCCATCGCACATTGCGTAAGCGAGGATCTTCACATGTCCAGAGGGGTTGCAGTCGTATTTAAAAAGACGTTTGGGCAGCTTGATAAACTACGAAGACAGCAAGAAATACTCAAGTACCAAGCCGTTATACAAAAGTCTGTGGCGAGCACTATAGAATCTCAAAAGAGTAATAGAGTACTACAGTATTTAGAAATTGGCAGTACCCAAACTTAATTGTAGCTTAGATCAACTGAATTGGAGGACAGTTCGAAATATGTTGGAAGTCGTCTTTCGGGGAATAGGCGTTCAAGTGTTGGTCTGTAGTTACCATGTTACGTGCATAAATTTAAAAATGCACTATCCTGTATATATGTTTCATTAAAATTACTTTTTTATTTCACGATGCCATCTATTGTTGGTCCCTTTGTATTGAGAAGACGATAGACGGGCATTTTGACTTTAACATCGTTCACGATATAACCTATGTCTGCGTAAATTAAAAATCGTTTTCTTAAAACATCCACGTGTTGTGACACAATGTGTAATGAAAGTATCTATAATTAACTAATTTACTCCACGCAGGGTAAGTGGTTTTTATTCTTTGTTGATTAAAGGTAATTTTTATGTCTTTTCATTAGCGCCATGTGCTACCTCCTAAATCTGGGTGTTCTTGTCTTAGTTTCTGGTCAAGTTTAAAATCTACAAGGGAAATATTATAACAGGCAGCTTTAGACCTATGAACGCTGCGATACAAGGGCTGAATTTCTATGTGGAGACAATTGACCGTTAAATAATATCATCTTGTACGGAAGAGCATATGTACCAGACACAATTGAATATCTCTTCGGAGGCAATTAATACCTAATACCATCTTGGACGAAAAGACATATTGTAACAGCATACGATACGTTTCGGTTATCTTACTTTCTTTTAAATGTTTCTTTTACCTGTTGTAGTTTGTAAGTCACCAGGTAGACACGACTATTTTCAGAAAGTTTGATTACAGGAAACCAGTAGGAAAACGTTTTCTGAAGGTACACCTGAATCTTGGTAACTCAATTTTTGATTTTAATTATTCGCTCTCGCTACGGTGCTACTTATGAATAATCATATTTACTAATCGTGTCAAAACGTTCGAATTGATTTGCTTCTTATTATTATCACTCAAGTAGTTTAAGTAAATTACTATCGCATGCTGATTACTTCAACTGTCAATCATTATCATTACTAATGTAATTTACTTACGAAGATTTTTTTATATGTTCTGATGGTTACACTTTTGTTTTAAATGTAGTATATTTGTACTCGAACTAAATTTATTCACTGTGATGCTATCAACTTATCTCGTAATTGTTATTAATTCAAATTTTAATCTATTTATCATTCTAAAATAATTAAAGTGCAATTGTTGTTTTCTTTCTTCGTTTACTCCAACTTTACGAACCTTAACTATTTTGTTGAGCCTCCGGTGCTGATCTAGCAGGAGCTCTTTCTGCAAAAAAAATCTGTCGCCCTTTAAAAGAAAGTCACTTAAACCTCCTCTCTCTCCGACAGATATGGTTTCAATCCTACAGCGAGTTGGCCGTGCAGGTTTGTAAACTACTAGAAGCTTGTAACAACCAACCAAGGAGAATATCAGGTCAAGAAAAATCCATTGACTGCTACTTTTACGGTTAAAGAAGTTGCCGAAATAGAGAAAGCTGCCACTATCGCCACGATCCATTCTACCAGTGTCACAGCCAGTTTCCTGTTCTGGAACAGAACAGTCTTAAGAACGAAGCAGTAAAGCGTTTAGCTTCGAGAGCATTCACAAAGCTACTATCCACGTCTAAAACATTCACGAAAGAATATAGAAGGTTCTCGACAGATGGCCAAATTATATAAAAGCGACACAAATGAATCAGTAAGTCGACAGTGTAAAGAAGATTATTCAAGTTTAAATAAATAAGTAATTAACGCGTGTGGAGATAAATATACGGAGTATAACCTTGTACGTGACTTTAATGTAGACAAGTGTAACTGTTAACATTAATAGAAGTTATCTGTCGGTGATCGTACTATATGAAATTAGCGTGTTTGTATTAAATATCCTTAGATTTTAATTAGTTCGGTTAGTTATAAATGTGTACATATTTTTAGTATAAGTAAATTAGTTTTAATAATAATCGTTGCAATATTAAACAAACGCTAACAGACGAACTAGAAAAAGTTTACACAAACGTTGAACAAGCATTAAACATCGCTAAACCCATGAACAGTCATCAGTAGTGATGATAAATTTTGTTACTTTTAACGATGTTTATACAACGCAACGTACCTACAAGTAATTTATGTATGACTATCACTTTATTATCTACGCTTGATGCACTTTTATTTATCTTGGCACACGCGTTAAATACTTCATTAATATTAACCTTAAGAAATGCGTAAAAGATGTAATAATGTAAATGCTTTGTTTTGTAAACAATTGGGTACCGTGTTGTAAAATCTACATATTAAGCTTACGTTACGTTAAATTTAAAACCGGTAGTTATTTTAATTGTTTTTGTTGTACATATTTTCTGTTATACCCCAAATTGCTTTAGTTTAGTATGTCGCACCGCTAAGTGCAATGTCCCTTTTTAGAACTGGTTAAATCCTATTTTTCTAACCACTTTTTCTATTATAGTGGAAATTTAAATAATTTGTTATCTATTTATAGAGCACCTTTTATTAGATGAGATAAAACTAATTCAGGTTCCATAACGTTTATAACATAATATTTATCAAAGTTGGGCAAATTTAGACTATTTTTTAAAAATGCTTTTTATGAACAACTCGTCTCATTATTACACTGTAATTGTAACACTTGAAACTCTCAAAATGTTTCAAACTATTTTGATGTGTTATTGAGTTTTTTTTACTTTTACAATGAACATTTAAAACCAATTTCTCTATCATAAAACAAAAATTTCTTTTAAAACTGCAGAAAATTAAAGAATTGAAATGCGTATACAATAAATGCAGTAAACTCAACATGAAGGCATACAGTAGGAAAACATTAGTGTGCAAATTATTAGATGTAAAAAATAAAATAAACCTAAAAAAATGCGAATTGTTGCAGGAAAGAATTTTGTAAATACAACATAGGAAAAAAGGTGGATTCGATAATGCTGAAGTTTCGTGCACCGCTATGAAAATATTAAATAATCAATGATTTGACAGAACAAACTATATTACGTGTAATTATAGTAACATTTGAAAACATAGCATTTTGTACGTGTTAATTAACATGTATTTATAAAAAAATTAAAATATGTTATTACCCACGAATTAAATTAGTTAATTTAAATATTAAATAAGTTGTTACCGTTTTGAGTAAACTACAGATTTTACAACAGTATTGTGGAACTAGTACAACGACTTCCAGTATAAAACTAGAATAAAGGAGTTTAATTGTAATTCTGTTTTACGACGCAAAACTTTTTCACCTAATAAAATGTATTCTCTTTAGTAAAGCAGTGCATTTAATATCGACGAGATCTGCAGTCCAAGATGTTTTATGCTTATATTGTTGTGGTATTTATGCTCAGCATCACAGTTGCACACGGTATGTATATTTTAAAATATCACTTTGTTATTTTACATTTCTGAATTAAATATGGATTAAGGCAGTTTATGGTTGCGGTAGAAGCTTTCAAGTAGCTATTGCTTTATCTGCAGTGACTACTTTATCCATCTCCGTAAACCGTGAATCTTATCTAGTACACTTTCGATTAATCAAGAACAGAATCTACAAATAATCATTTTTTTTCGGTTATCTGTTTAAATAAAAAAAATGAACGAAACAGTCGACTGCAGTAAAACTAACATATTCGGCAATGACAAAACGAACATTTTGTTTTATTTTCTAAAAGTTAGACATCAAAACGGAGAAAACGTACTGGTCCGTTTTATGAACAATCAAAAAATTTTCTTGCTGACTTAAAGGTCAGCCGTTGATATATCGGTGTGAAATCGAAATAATACGCTTAAACAAACTTATATAATTATCCTTTTTTATTTCAGTATATATACTTCGCGTTCTTAATGCGAATCTCTAGAGAGATATACTTAACGTGATTATTCCTAAAAGACCAAAACTCAATTTGACTCTAAAAACGAATTTAACTTGTGCAACCTATACAAAATGTCGGAAAATTAAAAATTTGTAGTTCTCGTACGTGCTTGTATACAGTAATGCGTGAAATATGAATACCGCAAATGAGTCAATTAAGTTACATCTTGCGTTAGCAATTTAAAATACTATAAAAATGCGTAGACACCGAGTTACAACAATAAAATTTAAATGACCTCAAGCAATAATGCAATATGACATAGAAATGGTTGCGGTTGAACCCTTGAATATACTAATGTATAAATTGTGCATGCGAAGGTATGGAAAACTCGAGCTGTCCGGAATCCAAGAAACAGTACCCGGGGGATTGCCGCCTCTTCTACAAATGCGTCCCACTCTCTACGTCAGCGCACGCGTATGTCTGGGTGCCATCTCGCTGCAGTGCGGGTTTGGTAAGTTGCGTTCACAATATGTTTGATTTCTTCGCGTATTCTGTCCCCACAGGTTACCGCTAACTTGATTAATAGCGTACAGCTAACGCCTATCATCTTTTATTTATTATTACTTCATTTTCCCTCCAGAATATCAAAGTACAATATTAAAATACTCTTGTCTTAAACAGGAAGATAATAAAGCATTGCAACTTGATGCAAAGCTTCTTTCGTAACTACTAACTAAATTAATATGCATTTCGGTGTCTCCTCTATAGAAATTTAAATTGACATAATAATTTCGTAAAAAAACCATTAAAACTTAACTTTAAAATTCTCAACCGTATCGTTTCCAAAATTCTAAAAGTTATCCAAAGAGAATAAAACAATCGATGTTAGGTAAATTTGAATAAATACATTAACAGGAATCGTATTATTTAACCCAATATAATTTCAGTTTCTTTTATCAACTGAAGTTTCTTTACGTCTGTGTTTTATTCCTATCGAAAATAACGAACCAAAAAATTGAATTTCTTTTTCTACTACTTTAGTAATTTACTTGTATACTAACTCTTTTTTAATAATGGTGAAAATTTTTTAAAAATATACAAAAGTTATTTATAGTTATAGTAAATACGTTAAATCAGTCGTACCTTATTCTTCATTTTCTTTCGGTTTATTTTCACCTGTATCAAATTTTGTTAGATATAGTACATACTTAAATTTTTACGTAATTGATTTTTGTAAAAAACCGTTAATTGAATACTCGATTACCGATAATTAAAATGTGAATAATTATTTTATCACTTCACCGTAAGTTTGTCTGTTATCTTGGGACATAAAACAATCATGTTGGTCTATAAACTCAAATTCGAAGCAACAGTAAAAAATACAGTAACTACGCGGTAAAGATTTTAAAAAAATTTAGAAAAAAATTCATTTCAGAATTTTCGAAAAGATACAGCAGGTTATCAATGTTTACGTCATAACATTGAGTCTCTTTATGTATGTGTTACTAGTGTTACCGTTGATGGAAATATTCTGAAAGAAAGTCAACTCATGTAATAAGAATGCAATTTATGTGTATGCAAGTATGATTACCTTTTTATTAATTTTTTTTTGCCTCTAGTGAAGCGCAATTCATAAATGTGGTCTTCAACTATAGTAATTAAGTTTAAACCGCAAATTAGAGGTGCCGCATCGAACACTGAGGCTACGTTGCCATGTTATAAAATGAGAAAAATTCTTTTAATGCACATTATTATGAGAAGTACACAGTAAAAAATATCACGGTGTAACCTTGAACACCGAGGTATGGTGCGAAGATGGTGTAATTTTTGTATTATTTTTAACACCAATTGGCGGTGTATAAATGAAAAGTAATTTTGGGTGTGAAATAACACCATTTGTACTGCATTTGTATTAAGAATGGATACATGTACACCGCAATCAAACATTTTTGTTTCACGATGGTGCACGATATTTCTACGCGGATGATATTTAACACCATTCTTGATTAAAAAATTACAAGCTTGCAAATTGTATGTACGAAGAGCATTTGTAATGTACGCGAAGTCGAATATTCATCAATGGTTTCAGACCGCGTTTGAAACAGCAATTTTTTTAAAACGTTTAATACTAGTGTGTGAAATGTTTGGTGAAAATCGAATACAACTGTTCATTAAAATGGATGTCGATCGATCTCGCTAATTCAACCTATGAATTTTCAGTTATAATTGACATTGTCCTATCAGACGGTACCCCATATTTAGTCTTAAAGTTGTGGAAAACGGTTGAGTACGATGCAGTAAAATGTGTTTATGTAATTGATCACTGTGAAGCAGAATGTAAGTTAGCAGAAATAAGTAATCTGTCACTTTATAAAGAACCTTTTGAAAAATATTTACTATGTTACAATCCTACTACTTGGTGTACTGTTTCAAAATACAAATTATATATAAAATTTCAGTAAATCCATTTTTAAATTGTATTTGTATATAATTATATACATCTTGTTAGTTTATATGCAATTTTATGTATGTACATATTCGTTCTGTAATGCTTTATTTTGTTTTTTTATAATACAGTTTTAAATATTGTATTCTTTTTTTATTAAAACTCTTTAGGATAAGTTTTACAATACGAAAGTGAAGTTACTATTTACACAACCTTGTGTAAGCGTACACAGCTGTGGAGTTGTCATCTATCTACAATTGTACTAAATTTCCTCAATACGCAATAAAGGATTTACACTAATGGGTTGAAATTTTACATACACGTTCGTGAATAATCACCAACACAAAGTGAAAGCACACACTATTTTGTTGAAAATTACACCACTCCATATTGAACAGTACACAATGGTGGTGTAAAATTACAAGACCACGGAATCAAAATTAACCATTCTTAGTAAATATTCACCCAGATAGAGTAAATAGTTTTCACCATTTTCATGAAAATTACACCATATGATATTAAAACTACACCATAGTTTTGAAAAAATATTACACCACTACAGTGTTGTAATTTTACTCCGTTCCTGAGGAGTGAAGTTAACACCGAAACGGACGTATGGATATAGACACAGGTGTGGTGTTATTTGGTGTAGAATGGTGTAAATTATTTTTTACTGTGTAAATATAAAGACCAACGTTTACCAATAAACTTGCTTACTTTATTTTAATCTCACAAGTAGGTATTGTTATACGATACATGAAGAGAAAAAAAAATTAAACACGGAAAAACCACATAGATATTTTAAAAAGTAAATCCATAATGGAATTACTCGTTAATTAAAATTTTGTGTACAAAGTAGTAGGTATTTCTAAAGACAGCTAGTGTTAGATAATAATAGAGTATTTTATTTACATTAATAACACTGGTCTGCATGAAAATCGGCCCTGATACCATTCTTGACGATTCTTATGTAAAATGACCTCCTGAATCCAAAAATGAGCTCCGTTTTTACCCATCACCCACCTATTTTGGGAGGACCCCATTTTTATTTTATTTTTTTCATTTTTTTAAAATTTTAACTTATAGCCGTTAAACATCCTAAAGCAGGTAATAAAATTTAAACCAAAGTATATGGCAAAAGTTTTGCTATAAAATGTATATAGAAACAACAATAAAATACAAATATATAAGAACAGTAAAAAAATATCAATAAATAGTTAGAAAGATTCACTGCACGACGCTGGCGATCTCAATACCACAAGCAGGTTTGAACAGGAATTTTCGACAGGCTTAAACTTGCATTACTCTTCTCATTATAGTATATTACATTGTTTGCTTAACTGCTTCGATTAGTACATCTATAGCTGTTGCAGAGTTAACTTGTCGACGTTTTAAACGTGCTGGATTTTGTGTTCATTTTTGTTCATTTGTGTAAAACAGTAAAACTACTTTTACTCCGGACTAAGTGACTAAGTGTGATTTGTGGTTAATGTCGGGCGTTGAATTACTGTTTAATTATGCCACGCAAGTATAAAAATCATCCCGATAGCTTCTGCTATGTCTGCGGGGAGTTTACTTTAAAAGCGCATCGAAAACCCCTTTCTCCGCTTGTTAAAACAGCTTATAAATTGTACTTTGATTGTCAAGTTGGCGAGCAGGACAAGACTTGGGCTCCATCAGTTTGCTGTACGACTTGTTACAGTAGTTTGACCAAATGGCTCAAAGGTACCCGTAAATCAATGCCATTTGCTGTGCCCATGGTTTGATTGTTACTTTTGTATGACTTCCACCGTCGTGTTTTCGAGCAAAAGTAAGCATACAATTCAGTATCCCAATATTCCGTCAGCTCTAAGACCTGTTCCTCATAACGATACTTTGCCAATTCCAGAGCCCCCAAACACTTATATTCTAGAGCCGAAAATTGATTTAAAAGACTCTGAGCCACAACCTGGGGCTTCGAATGATACGTTCAATGATGATGAAAAGTATCCCGCAGATTTACTTTCTCGGCAACCTCATCTCCTCACTCAATCGGAATTAAATGATCTTGTCAGGGATTTGCAGTTACCCAAGACTAAATCTCAGCTCCTAGGATCGCGACTTCAACAGTGGAATCTCTTAGAAAAGGGAGTAAAAATATCTTCTTACAGAACCAGACAAGCAACCCTGAAATGTATTTTCTCAGAAGATAAAAGTTTAGTGTTCTGCCCTAATGCAAATTTATTGATGACAGAGCTACAGATGCCATGTGACCCAGACAAATGGAGACTGTTTGTAGACTCATCAAAAGCAAGCTTAAAAGTTGTCCTGTTGGCAAATGGGACTTCCTATAAGTTCCAGTTGCATACTCTGTTGATATGAAGAAAACGTACGAAAACATCTTCAGAATCCTTGATAAAATTAGTTATCATGATTATAAGTGGAAACTTTGCGCTGACTTAAAAGTTGTTGCTCTACTCACGGGCCTGCAATCAGGATTCACAAAATATTGCTGCTTCTTTTGTGAATGGGATAGCCGAGCTCGAGATAAACATTACATCGTACGGGACTGACCTCTGTAAGAAAATCTTATTCCTGGTCAGAAAAATGTCGCCCACAATCCTTTGGTTCCGAAGGAAAATATTTACTTACCACCTTTACACATCAAACTTGGATTGATCAAGCAGTTTGTGAAAGCAGTGGACAAGACAGGTGGCGCATTTCAATTTTTGAAAACTAAATTTCCTCGTCTTAGCGAAGCTAAAATCAAAGAAGGCGTTTTTGTTGGTCCCTAGATTAGACAACTCTTCCAAGATTCGACGTTTATTGAACACCTAAATCGAAAAGAAAAACGAGCTTGGCTTGCATTTCAAAACGTTTGTAAGAACTTCCTGGGTAACCACAAAAGTGAAGATTATGTCGCTCACGTCGAGGAACTGCTTTTAGCGTACAAGGACATAGGATGTAACATGTCTCTTAAAGTTCACTTCCTTCACTCGCATCTGGACTTTTTCCCTGAAACTTTAAGAGCAGTCTCGGATGAACACGGGGAACGGTTCCATCAAGACATCGCTAAGCTGGAGAAGAAATTTTCAAGGAAGTGGAATGCAAGCATGTTGGCGGAGTACTGCTGGTTTTTGAAACGAGAGAGCTGTATCTCAGGGTATAAAAAGAAAGCAAGCACCAAGTAACAACGAATATCTTTTTATTTATTACTGTTTATAGCTAAAATAGTCCTTTTTCCCATTTAAATTAAATTCATGTCCATATATTTATTATTATAATAATTATTATAATTATTATTATCGTTCGATAAATAAATTATAATTAATTTATCGAAAAGTGGTAAAATTAGAGATTTGGGGCTCCCTCGAAAATGGTGGGTGATGGAAAAAAACGGAAAACATATTTGGATTCAGGACGTCATTTTACATAAGAATCACCCGGAATAGTGTCAGAACTCGATAAAAAATATTTTTTTGCAGACCATCAGTGTAATGTTTACTAAAAAATTTGGAATTTTCTAAAGCGTCACAAACGACCGGTTTTGCTATAAATAATATAATCGTAATTTAAGAAAGTTTTTGTTGAAAATTTAAATTTCATAACTGCAGTTACAAAATCAAGAAATATGATTTTGCCTAAAATATTTACTTTTTATTAAATGAAAAAGTTAATACCCTTAAATTTTAGTACTTCTTAGTAAGAATTTGCTAAATAACCTTCAGATTTTTTAATAAAAAAAATATTAAATTATTGGTAATTCCGTACATTGGAAATGACACATAACTAGTATTTTAACAATAGTTAGTTATTCATTGGTTAACGCAGTATTGTATTCACATAAAAAAACTAAACAAATTAATCTGCGATGTCGATTATGGTACTTGTTTTTCTTAATAAATTTTTCTAAAAGCTTTAAGTAGAAAAAAATTATATCGTTGAATTATAATTTTTTTTATTTATCCGTTTTACATTCACTTGGTGTTAGTGATACAAATTCACATGCAATAAAACACAATAATTTTATTACTCATTTATAAATATTTATACATTTACAATATATAGTGAAACGTTCGAGAAATTATTTTCAAGTTCCAGAACGTTCATCGATAAATACAGAAAATTCTCGAACGTTTGGCCCAAAATATATAAAAGCGATACAAATAAATCATGAGGCAGTTCCAGTAATTTGAAGACGCAGTGTTAAGAAGATTATTCAAGTCTAAGTAAATAAGTGATTAACGCCTGTGTTCGAGATAAATATACGGAATATAACCTTGTAGGTGACTTTAAAGTAAACAATAAGTGTTAAACTAAAGTTATCCGCGGACTTTATCTTTGTGTAAGTGATAGTGCGATATAAATTAATGTAAATGTTTTTATTAAATATTCTTAGATTTAATTAGTTCGGTTAGTTATAAACGTGTACATATTTTTAGTATAAATAGATTAGTAATAATAATCGTTACCGTGGTGTCAGGTGTGGGGTTCGCGATTTTTAGTGTAAATACCATTAAGTAATTTAATACCGCTCCCGTAATAAAAACATTGATTGCGTAAATAAATAAAACTTTAGTTCGGGATTCGCGTGTTTGTTTATAGTGCATCAAGCTCAAATTAAAAGTCGAGTTTAGAAAGCTGCCGAAAGCCTTCAAGTTTGAGGCTGACATCACCAGATTAACGCGGCTTGCGTATCCTACAGCACCAGATACCTTCTTGGAGCAGTTGTCTATTCAAACCTTTGTAGACGGTCTCTGAGACAACGAAACGCAGCAGACTCTCCGGTTAGCTCGACCAAAAACATTGGATGACGCTTTGGTGCATGCTTTGGAGTTTGAAGCTGCAATACAAGCATCGCAACGAGACTGTCATAGACTCTGCTGTGGTGCAGAAATGCCCGCGCAAACACTGGAAAGCATCGAGGAAATAACGCGACGAATACTTGGTGAAAGAGGAGTGACGACTTTGAACTGCGGTGAAATAGGCCATATACGACGACATCGTACTAAACCCAAGAAAAAAACAAGAACTGCGCTCGAAAATTTAAAACGAGTTCGCCAAAAGAGACAAAAGTTATTCTCATCTAGTCAGGTTCTGGAGATTACAATACAAATGGCATCCCCGATGGAGCAATTGCATATCATGTATCTCGATGGCAAGATCAATGGAAGAAGTGTTCAGTTACTGGTTGACATGGGAGCAATGAAGACCATCATTCGTCTTGACATGTTATTGGAAAACGAGTATATTAAAACACTCTTGTCTTAAACAGGAAGATAATAAAGCATTGCAACTTGATGCAAAGCTTCTTTCGTAACTACTAACTAAATTAATATGCATTTCGGTGTCTCCTCTATAGAAATTTAAATTGACATAATAATTTCGTAAAAAAACCATTAAAACTTAACTTTAAAATTCTCAACCGTATCGTTTCCAAAATTCTAAAAGTTATCCAAAGAGAATAAAACAATCGATGTTAGGTAAATTTGAATAAATACATTAACAGGAATCGTATTATTTAACCCAATATAATTTCAGTTTCTTTTATCAACTGAAGTTTCTTTACGTCTGTGTTTTATTCCTATCGAAAATAACGAACCAAAAAATTGAATTTCTTTTTCTACTACTTTAGTAATTTACTTGTATACTAACTCTTTTTTAATAATGGTGAAAATTTTTTAAAAATATACAAAAGTTATTTATAGTTATAGTAAATACGTTAAATCAGTCGTACCTTATTCTTCATTTTCTTTCGGTTTATTTTCACCTGTATCAAATTTTGTTAGATATACATACTTAAATTTTTACATAATTTATTTTTGTAAAAAACCATTGATTGAATACTCGATTACCGATAATTATATTATTGTACAATAAAAAAAATAAAATGTGAATAATTATTTTATCACTTCATCGTAAGTTTGTCTGTTATCTTGGGACATAAAACAATCATGTTGGTCTATAAACTCAAATTCGAAGCAACAGTAAAAAATACAGTAACTACGCGGTAAAGATTTTAAAAAAATTTAGAAAAAAATTCATTTCATAATTTTCGAAAAGATACAGCAGGTTATCAATGTTTACGTCATAACATTGAGTCTCTTTATGTATGTGTCACTAGCGTTACCGTTGATGGAAATATTCTGAAAGAAAGTCAACTCATGTAATAAGAATGCAATTTATGTGTATGCAAGTATGATTACCTTTTTATTAATTTTTTTTTGCCTCTAGTGAAGCGCAATTCATAAATGTGGTCTTCAACTATAGTAATTAAGTTTAAACCGCAAATTAGAGGTGCCGCATCGAACACTGAGGCTACGTTGCCATGTTATAAAATGAGAAAAATTCTTTTAATGCACATTATTATGAGAAGTAAATATAAAGACCAACGTTTACCAATAAACTTGCTTACTTTATTTTAATCTCACAAGTAGGTATTGTTATACGATACATGAAGAGAAAAAAAAATTAAACACGGAAAAACCACATAGATATTTTAAAAAGTAAATCCATAATGGAATTACCTGTTAATTAAAATTTTGTGTGCCAAGGAGTAGGTATTTGTAAAGACAGCTAGTGTTAGATATATAATAGAGTATTTTATTTACATTAATAATGTTTACTAAAATAATTGGGAATTTTTTAAAACCTCACAAACGACCGGTTTTGCTATAAATAATGTAATCGTTGTTATTTAAGAAAGTTTTGTTGAAAATTTAAATTTTATAACTGCAGTTACAAAATCAAGAAATACGATTTTACTTAAAATATTTGCTTTTATTAAATGAAAAAGTTAATACCCTTAGATTTTAATACTTTTTAGTAAGAATTTGCTAAATAACCTTCAGATTTTTTATCAAGCTCAAATTTGAGGTTGACATCGTCAGAATAATACGGCTTGCGTATCCTACAGCACCAGATACCTTATTGGAGCAGTTGTCTATTCAAACATTTGTAGACGGCCTCCGAGACAACGAAACGCAGCAGACTCTTCGGTTATTTCGACCAAAAGCATTGGATGACGCTTTGGTGCATGTTTTGGAGTTTGAAGCAGCAAAACAAGCATCGCAACAAGACGGCCATAGACTCTGCTGTGGTGCACAAGTGCCCGCGCAGACACTGGAAAGCATCGAGAAGATAACGCGACAAATACTTCGTGAAAGAAGAGTAACGACTTTGAACTGCGGTGAAATAGACCATGTACGACGACATCGTATTAAACTCAAGAAGAAGACAAGAAAAGCGCTCGAAAATTTAGAACGAGTTGACCAAAAGAGACAAAAGTTATTCTCATCTAGTCAGGTTCCGGAGATTACAATTCAAATGGCATCCGCGATGGAGCAATTGCAAAGCATGTATCTCCATGGCAAGATCAATGGAAGAAGTGTTCAGTTACTGGTTGACACGGGAGCGATGAAGACCATCATTCGTCTTGACATGTTATTGGAAAATGAGTAAGCATCACCAGTAGCAGTACGAGTTCGAACGGCGACAGACGAAGAAATACCTACTCACGGACAAGTCAAAGTAACCACTGTGAAGTCTAATAAAGATACGTCGCCAAAGAAGACCATGGGCATCTCCAGTAATACTCGTAAAGAAGAAAGATGGATCAACAAGGTTTTGCGTAGACTACAAACAGCTAAACGACGTGACCAAAAAGAACAGCTACCCTTTACCCAGAATTGACGACAAGTTAGACACCCTGTCAGGATCCTAGTGGTTTTCTACGTTAGACTTAAAGAGTGGTTACTGGCAGGTAGAATTGGAACCCAAGGATCGTGAAAAAACAGCTTTTATGATTGGAACTGGTTTGTACCAGTTTACTGTAATGCCCTTCGACCTGTGTAACGCTCCTGCAACGTTCGAGCGTTTGATGGAGACCATCTTGCGCGGAATGTCTTGAAAGACGGGCTTGGTTTACCTAGACGACGTGATCGTGGTTGGAAGGTCGTTTGAAGAATACTTGAACAATCTGAAAAAAATGTTCCAGCGAGTACGTGAAGCAAACCATAAACTGAGCCTAAAGAAGTGTCACGTATTTAAGAAAGAAGTGCAAAACCTTGGTCACGTCGTATCTAGAGATGGAGTAAAACCTGACTCAGACAAAAGCCGAGCAGTGCAAGCATGGCCAAGACCAATCGACAAACATCAGTTCCGAAGTTTCCTTGAGTTGTGCACCTATTATAGACGATTTGTACTCGGATTTGCCAATATTGCCAAACCTTTGACGAAATTGACCGAAGAAAAAGCAGATTTTAGATGAAATGGAGACTGCCAAAATGCTTTCCATCAAATAAAACAGGCTCTAGTCACTTCGCCAATTTTGAGTTATCCAAGAGAAGATGGAAAATTTGTTTTGGATATGGACGCAAGCAATCTGGCCATAGGCTCGGTGCTTTCGCAGGTTCAAGATGAACAAGAAAAAGTTATCGCGTATTTTAGCAAGGTTTTGTCCAGGCCAGAAAAGAATTATTGCGTGACTAGGAGGGAGCTGTTAGCAATCGTCAAGTACATAGAACATTTCTACAAATATTTGTATGGACAAAATTTTTTACTGAGAACGGACCACGCCGCTTTAAAATTGCTATTGCAGTTTCGTAACCCAAAAAGACAAGTGGAAGATGGATCGAGAGACTGCAAGAATATGACTATGACACAGAACACCGTGCCGGAAGCAGTCATCGGAATACTGATGCTTTGTCTAGAAGACCATGTCCAGCGGACTGCAGCCATTGTTCGCGACTTGAAGAAAAAGTCGAATGCCTGCGGAGAACTGCTATGGTTGATGATGAGTGAGAACTTGAGCAGTTGCGTCGCGAACAAGAAAACGATCCTGAAATAAGACTATTTCTGAACTGGAAAAAAAAACGGCCGACGACCAACCGGGGAAGAAGTGAGTGCTTTGAGCAGAAACACCAAAGCGTACTGGGACTCTTTGATAGTAGAAGACAGTCTTCTTAAGCGATCCCTAGAAAGTGTCGAGAGCACGGAAAACAGACTACAGTTGGTAGTGCCAAAGAGCCGGGTGTCATAAGTGTTGAGGCATCTCCACGATGGTACATCAGGAGGACACTTCGACATTAAGAAAACATTCGGGAAAGTTCGAGAACGATTCTACTGGGTGTACTGCAAAGAAGACGTCATGAAATGGTGCCGTCAGTGCACGGTCTGCGTATCATGAAATGGTCCAGCAAGAAAGCGCAAAGCACCCATAAAGCAATACAACGTAGTAAGCCCTTTGGAAAGAGTAGCGATTGACATCGCAGGGCCGGTCCCAGAATCCGATTCGGGAAATATGTAAATACATCCTGGTGGCGATGGCTTATTTTACGAAATGGACGGAGGTTTACGCCATATCCAATCAAGAAGCATCTAAAGTTGTAGACGTATTAGTAAAAGAATTTTTCTGCCAGTTTGGAGTTCCGTTGGAAGTACACTCCGATCAAGGCCGCAACTTTGAGTCTGGGCTGTTTCAAGAAGTTTGCCAACTGTTGGGAATTAAGAAAACTAGGACGGCGCTTGTTCGTCTTCAATCTGATGGCATGGTTCAGCGGATGAATCGAACAATGGGAAAATACTTAGTCAAAGTAGTGTCCGAACACTAAAGAGACTGGGATCAGTATTTCCACCTTTTCCTAATGGCATACCGATCGTCTGTTCACAAAAGCACAGGCCAAACACTATCTTGTGTGATGCTCGGTCGCAAAATACGATTCCCATGCGACTTCCAATTTGGACGAAGACGGAAAGAAGAAGTCGCTGTTAGCCAAGAGGCTAGACAAAGTACATGAGGAGAACCGTAAAAACACACAAATTGCCAGTAGTCCACTTCAATCGTCTAGCCCCGTTTGCTGGCGATCAC
Source organism: Aquatica leii (assembly GCA_035610365.1). Taxonomy (NCBI): domain Eukaryota; kingdom Metazoa; phylum Arthropoda; class Insecta; order Coleoptera; family Lampyridae; genus Aquatica; species Aquatica leii. The sequence goes on from CM069439.1 coordinate 34,351,506, forward strand.
CACCATACGCAAGTTCAGATCTGAACCAGAGTAATAAGCAGCAGAACCAGAAATCAAACCAAAGGAATGGAGTTCAAGAAGTTTATAAGCTTATACGGAGGTTCTGGAAAAACTAGGTTCGGCGTTACCGCCGGGGAACAACAAGACCTGTTTTAAACACGAAAAGATTACGCCAGCACACATTGCGTGAGCGAGGATCTTGACATGTCCAGAGGTGTTGCAGTCGTATTTAAAAAGAAGTTTGGGCAGCTAGATGAACTACGAAGGCAGCAACCGGCAGTCGGAAAAGTTTTAAAACTACGTGGTGGCAGACGCTTCGTTTTTTATCTGGTCACCAAGAAATACTCACGTACCAAGCCGTTATACGAACATCTGTGGCGAACATTATGGAATCTCAAGAGAGAAACGGAGTTCCACCATGTTAAGAAACTGGCAGTACCCAAGCTTGGATGCGACTTAGATCAACTGAATTGGAGGACAGTTCGAAACATGTTGAAGGTTGTCTTCCGAGGAACAGGCGTTCAAGTGTTGGTCTGTAGTTACCAACCAAGAAAAATATCGGGTCAGGAAAAGTCCATTGACTGCTACTTTTATGGTCAAGGAAGTTGCCGAAATGGAGGAAGCTGCCGCTATCGCCACGATCCTTTCTACCGGTGTTGCATCCAGTCTTCTGTTCTGGGACAGAACAGTCTTAAGAGGGGGCAGTGAAACGTTTGAGAAATTATTCTCAAATTCCAGAACGTTCACCGAAAGATATAAAAAATTCTCGAACGTTTGGCTCAAAATATATAAAAGCAATACAAATAAATCATGAGGCGGTTATTCCAGTAGTCTGAAGACGGCAGAGTTAAGAAGATTATTCAAATCTAAATAAATAAGTGGTTAACGCGTGTGTTCGAGATAAATATACGGAGTATAACCTTGTACGTGACTTTAAATTTTGTTCATACGAATCAAAACTTTATTGAAAAGTTATTTTGAGATTCCTGTAAAATTTTGATTACAATTTTGAACTTGAAAAGAAGCGGGGAAGCTACACCAACAGCAAAACTTCAATCACGGAAGCATGACTACCTACTAAAAATTATGAAGAAAATCACAGAAAAACAAAGACTAAGAAGACAATGGCAAATAAGGCGATACCCAGCAAATAAAGCGATACCCGGCAAATAAACAAGTATACGCTAGAGCAGCTAGGAAACTAAAGCATATGATTAAAGATTACAATGACTACTTAGAAGGACTAACCGCATCCAATAGCACTAAGTATTTTCTATGAACGGCCACAAAGCGTCTCAAGCAGCTGCAAAGAGCTGTGCCGCCGATTAAAAAAGAGAACAGATCCTGGACTAAATGACAAGAAATAAGCTAAATGTGTTGTATCTTAAAAATGTTTTTACTCCACTACGGAGAGATCAGGTATAACATAACAAGCAAGAATTGGAAAACAATGACAGACAGACTGAAATCCAAAAAATCACCCAAATACGACCTAACCTGGAAAGAACTGCCTAGATAAGAGCTGGTAATGATTAACCTCATCTGCAACGCCGTGCTAAGAACGGGACACCTACCAGCGCAATAAAAATTCGCCAAAATCATTCTGATACAAAAACCTTAGAGGCCTCCTAATGAACCTAACTCGTATCGTTGTATGTTTCCTACCCATCAAAAAGATGCCGATTATAACCAAAAACGAATTAATACGTGATTAACCGTTTGATTCAAGAAAGAACATTTCACTGTGTAGCAGGTACACGGAGTAGTCGGCATTAATAACACTTTTGAAAAAAGACAATACTGCGCTGTCGCCTTCATAGATGCGAGAAGCATTTAACAAAGTTTAGCACAAAGAGTTGTTATACAAACTAAAACAGTCACTTTCTGATTATTTTTATTTGATGTTGAAATTCTATCTTATATGATCAAAATCAAAACCTTATTCTACCGTTAGGTGTTAAGGAATTTTACTATGAATTTTCTTGGCCCATCCTTTTTTATTTTCTGCCATTCTTTTTCTTTCTCTCCATGTTAACCCATCTTCTCTTAAAATCACTTCTATTTGATTCAATGTTTTTCTTGGTCGTCCTCTTCCTTTTTTCTGTTGTTCTTTCCTCCCCCATACGGAGTAAGTGCCTAAACCATCGTAGCTGCTGGCATTTCATGTTTTTCATAATTGGTCCTACTTCTAACTCTTCTCTAATTTTTTCATTTCTTATTTTATCTATTCTCGTAACCCCCTGTATAGCTCTTAAGAGTCTCGTCTCTATGGCCTAAATTTTACTTTGCTTTTGTTTTGTCAATACCCAGCTTTCACTACCGTATATCAATATTGGTTTAAATATGGATTTAAACACTGTTATCTTCGTCTTTTTAGATATCTCTTTTTTCCGTATAAAAGAATTGTTTAGTGCTTGATGAAGCTTGGCTGCATTTTCTAGTCTATTGTTTATTTCTGCATCTATTCTTCCATTCCTGTGTATTCTTACTCCTAGATATTTAAATGATTGTACTTGTTCTAGCTCTATATCGTTTAGTTTCATTTCATTTCATGTCTATCTCCTCTTTTCCTATCACCATCACCTTAGTTTTCTAGTGTTTATTTCTAAGTTTTTATCGTGTAGAGCGTTGTTCCATAGCTGTAGGTAGTATTGTAGATTTAACTTATTCTTTGCGTATGTAATTAGATCATCGGCAAATACGCTTTCCGATATCTGTATTGCATGTTCTTGTATCCTACTTTCACTTTCTTTACTTTGTCTTTTACCTCCTTTATAACTTCATCTATTACTAGATTGAACAGTGCAGGGCCGATGACGCTATCTTGTCTAAGTCCATCCTTAGTTACAAACTCTTCGGAATGTTTATTTCCACTTCTCACGACGTTTCGTGTGTTTTCATACAGGTTTTTTTAGACCTCTTATCAATTTGTCGTTTATTCCTCTCTTCTTTAGAATTTTCCAAACTATTTTTTTTGAAACACTGACGAATGCTTTTTCCAGGTCATATTTTTTTTCCGTTGTGTATTTTTTTATTCGCTGTTTTAGCACAAATATGTGGTCTTGCACTCCTCTTCCCTTTCTAAATCTGCATTGTGCGTCCTCTAGTTGCTCTTCTGTTTCTTCTTCTATCTTTATAAAAGATAATTTCTAGTTCAGCATGAAGAGAAACTCACTAACATATATCTTATTGAATTTGGGATACCACAAAGAAACAAGCATGCGCCCATACTTTATCTCTTATGTACTGCAGGGTTGCCTAATAAGTAAGCCACATTTGCAGACGATACGGCTACTCCTAGCTAGAGACGAAAAACCAATGAAAGCGTCGCGGAGAGTTTAAAGAAGTAAAGGAAATGCGAATAAGACTGCACAAGTTGCTTTCCCTAAATGCAAAAAAAAATTTCCAACGATCACTCTAAATAAAACGCCAATGCAGCAAACTGATAGTGTTAGGTGTCTAGGTATGCACATCGACAAGAGCCTAACGTGGAGAACCCACATATGAAAAAAACGAAGAGAACTAAAATTCAAATTTAGCAAACGCTTCTGGCTGCTAAGAAAAAACTTTCCCCTTCACTCGACAAACTGCTTCTTTATAAAGCAATACTTAAGCCGGCGTGAATGTAAGGTGGTATCCAGTTATCGGGAACCGCAGCTGCATCAAACACAGCTATCATCAGAAGATTTTAAGGTAAGATGCTCCGTATTACATCACTAACGTACTCATCTCTTTTCTTAAACAAAAAAAAATTATTAACAAGTATGTAATAGAATTTTTAAACATTTAGATTGAAATTAATTTTAGATAGTTTAGAAAACTATCTATATATTTAAAAAAATGTTTAATTTTTTTTTATTTGAGTTTTAAGTTTGTTTTATAATAGACTATAAATACATCAATAAACTCTCGTTTGGAAAGCAGTGACGCACTTGGTGCGTACGCTTCCGTAGTTCATCTTTACATTATTTTGTTTAAAAATATGTTATTTTTTTTTTATTGTAATAAAGTATAGGTACATTACCCACACTTAAAACAAATATTACTTTTTTATAAAAATTAAAACAATAACTAGATATACAATCTGGACAAAATAAAAAATACGTTGGCCAATCAATTAAAATGTAATACTGAAAACGGAGAAACGTTAAAACAAAAAAAAGGCTGTCACAAACACATAAAGTAGAAACGTTTATTATTTTGCTGTCGTGTGTGCTTTTCAAAACAAATAGAAAACACTCATTTGTAAACATGTTTTAGTTTGCGAACGGATAATACACAAAGTAAATCAAATTTAATCTACCGGTTGCGGATTATTATACCTACTACACGGTTTTCATCTGAACTGCTAGATCAGTCAACCATATTAATGTCAAAGTCTAAAGCTTTTGAAAAGCTATTGGTGCTGCTATGAAGTGCTACAAAAAATACATACCATATCATTCTCAATTGATTAGCGTTATGAAATTACGATTGAAATACATATATTCACATGGAACAAATAAGACATGATAAATAAATTTGACGTGCGTCATTTACAAATAATGGTTGATTGAACCCGAACAAACACTAATGAATCACATTACATTATGTCACTTAATGAACACATTTAAAAGTATATTCAAATTCAAATCAATATTGACTGAAAGTTTGCATGCTTGTTTAGGTAAATACACAAATAAAACATTTCAGTACATCACTTTTGCTTGTTAACAAAAATTAAAGAGTCTATGCAATTCATATGTACATAAATCAATAACGACTATATACATGTTAAATACTTATGACATCAAAATTAGCACTTATAGTCTGTAATAATTTATTGTTTGATTTACTGTATATTCATACTGTGTTAATAAATTGTGTTTTCAAGTAGAATTCTGAAAAATATTTATATTTATATTATTTCAAAAAATACAATTTAATGGTAATAATAGAATAACAAGCGTTTTTAAAAGGAATAAAAACTAAAAAATGCAATGTGATTAAACAACATAAAATCATTGTTAACTATCTCGTAAATTGAAATTTATAATGCCTTTGATATGCTTCATGAATGAAACGTTTATTATTACTAATTTATTTATACTAAAAATAGATACACGTTTATACCTAACCGAATTAATTCAATCTAAGGATATTTAATAAAAACACTTACACTAATTTATATATAGAACTATCACACGAAGATGAAGCCCGCGGATAACTTCTATTTATCTAAACACTTACAGTTCTTAACTTGAAAGTCACATACAAGGTTATACTCCGTATATTTATCTCAAACACACGCGTTAATCACTTATTTATTTAAACTTGAATAATCTTCTTAACACTACCGTCTTCACATTACTGGAATAACTGCCCTATTATTTGTTTGTACCGCATTTATACGTTTTGGCGAAACGTTCGAGAATGTTTTACATCTTTTGGTGAACATTCTGGAAATGTACAAAAACCTCGCGAGGACTTGAAAATAATTTCTCGTACGCTTCACTGCCCCCTTCTTAGGACTGTTCTGTCTCAGAACAGGAAACTGGTTGCGACACCGGTAAAAAGGATCGTGGCGATAGCGGCAGCTCTCTCCATTTCGGCAACTTGCTTGGTCATAAAAGTAACAGTCAATGGACTTTTCCTGACCCGATATTCTCCTTAGTTGGTAAGTACAGACCAACACTTGAACGCCTGTTCCTCAGAAAACAACCTCCAACATGTTTCGAACGGTCTTCCAATTCAGTTGAGCTAAGCCACAACCAAGCTTGGGTACTGCCAATTTCTTAACATGGCGGAACTCCATCTCTCTCTTGAGATTCCATAATGTCCGCCACAGATTTTCGTATAACGGCTTGGTACTTGAGTATTTCTTGGTGACCACATAGAAAACGAAGCGTCTGTCACCACGTAGTTTAAAAAACTTTTCGGACTGCCGGTTGTTGTCTTCGTAATTCATCTAGCTGCCCAAACTTCTTTTTAAATACGACTGCAACACCTCTGGACATGTTAAGATCCTCGCTCACGCAATGTGCGATGGCGTAATCTTTTTGTGTTTGGTACAGGTCTTGTTGTTTCTCGGTGGTAACTCCGAACCTAGCTTTTCCAGAACCTCCGTATAAGCTCATAAACTTGTCGAACTCCATTCCTTCGATTTGATTTCTGGTTCTGCTAGTTATTGTTCTGGTTCGGACCTGAACTTGCGTATTATAGTTATCGCAAGCAAACGAGGCTAGACGATCGACGTGGACCACTTTTGGCTTGCCTCTGGGTGGCTTTCGGATGCGATACATAACGTCATTAATACGCTGCACGACTTCATAAGGGCCCTCCCATTGCCTTTGCAGCTTCGGCGACAAACCACGTCTGCTTTGGGGATTATACAACCATACCATGTCGCCAGGTTGAAACCCACCATTTTGTGCCTTGACGTCTTATCTAGTCTTCATCTTGTCGCTGGCAATTTGTGTGTTTTTACGGACCTCCTCATGTACTTCATTTAGCCTCTTGGTCAGCTTGCTGACGTAATCTTTTCCAGCAACTTCTTCTTTCGGTCTTCGTCCAAATGGGAATTCGCATGGCAGTCGTATTTCGTCGACCAAGCATCACACAGGATGGTGTTTGACCTGTGCTTTTGTGAAGGGATGATCGGTATGCCATTAGGAAAAGGTGCAAATACTGATCCCAGGCTCTTTGGTGTTCGGACACTACTTTGGCTAAGTATTTTCCCATTGTTCGATTCATCCGCTCAACCATGCCATCAAATTGAGGATGGAGAGGCGTCGTTCTAGTTTTCTTAATTCCCAACAGTCGGGAAAATTCTTGAAACAGCCCAGACTCAAAGCCTTGATCGGAGTGTAATTCCAACGGAACTCCAAACCGGCAGAAAAACTCTTTTACTAATACGTCTACAACTGTAGCTGCTTTTTAATTGGGTATGGCGTAAACCTCAGTCCATTTCGTGAAAATCAAAGAGCTTCCTACGTTGTATATCTTTATGGGTGCTTTGCGCTTTCTCGCTGGACCATTTCCGAATGCGCAGACCGTGCACTTACGGCACCATTTCATGACGTCCTCTTTGCAGTTCACCCAGTAGAATTGTTCTTGAAATTTCCCCAATGTCTTCTTAATGCCAAAGTGTCCTCCTGATGTACCATCGTAGAGATGTTTCAACACTTCTGACATCCGGCTCTTTGGCACTACTAACTGTAGTCTGTTTCCCGCGCCCTCGACACTTTCTAGGGATCGCTTAAGAAGACCATCTTCTACTACCAAAGAGTCGAACTGCGCCCAGTACGCAATGATGTTTCTGTCCAAAGCACTCACTTCTTCCCGAGTTGGTCGCCGGCCGCTTTCTTTCCAGTCTAGGAGTAGTCTTATTTCAGGATGGTTTTCTTGTTTGCAACGCAACTGCTCAGGTTCCCACTCATCATCACCCATAGCAGTTCTCCGGAGGCATTCGATTTTTTTTTTCAAGTCGCGAACAATGACTGCAGTCCGCTGGACATGCTATTCTGGACAAGGCATCAGCGTTCCGATGACTTCTTCCGGCACGATGTTCTGTGTCATAGTCATATTCTTGCAGTTTCTCAATCCATCTTGCCACTTGTCTTTTTGGGTTACGAAACTACAATAGCCATTTTAAAGCGACGTGGTCCGTTCTCAGTAAAAATTTTCGTCCATACAAATATTTATAGAAATGTTTTATGGACTTGACGACTGCTAACAGCTCCCTCCTAGTCATGCAATAATTCCTTTCTGGCCTGGACAAAACCTTGCTAAAATACGCGATAACTTTTTCTTGTCCATCTTGAACCTGCAAAAGGACCGCGCCTATGGCCAGATTGCTTGCGTCGGTATCCAAAACAAATTTTCCATCTTCTTTTGGATATCTCAAAATTGGCAAAGTGACTAGGGCTTGTTTTAGATGATAGAAAGCTTTTTCCCAGTCTTTATTTTATCTAAATTCTGCTTTTTCTGCGGTCAATTTCGTCAAAGGTTTGGCAATATTGGCAAATCTAGGTACAAATCGTCTATAATAGGTGCACAACCCAAGGAAACTTTGGACCTGATGTTTGTTGATTTGTATTGGCCATGCTTGCACTGCTCGGATTTTGTGGTCAGTCATTACTCCATCTCTAGATACGACGTGGCCAAAGTGTTGCCCTTCTTTCTTAAATACATGACACTTCTTTGGGCTAGTTTGAGGTTTGTCCCACGTAGTCGCTGAAACACTTCTTTCAAATTGTTCAAGTGCTCTTCAAACGACCTTCCAACCACGATCACGTCATTCAGGTAAACCAAACTCGTCTTCCAAGACAGTCCGCGCAAGATGGTCTCCATAAAACGCTCGAGCGTTGCAGTAGCGTTAGACAGGCCGAAGGGCATCACGGTGAACTGCCACAAACAAGTTCCGATCGTAAAAGCTGTTTTTTTACAATCCTTGAGTTCCAATTCTACCTGCCAGTAACCACCCTTTAAGTCTAAGGTAGAAAACCACTGGGATCCTGACAGGGTGTCTAACGTATCGTCAATTCTGGGTAAAGGGTAGCTGTCCATTTTGGTCACGTCGTTTAGCTGTCTGTACTCTACGCAAAACCTCGTTGATCCATCTTTCTTCTTTACGAGTACCAATTGGGACGCCTACGGGCTATTTGAAGGTTCAATCATGCTTTCTCTCTCCATATCCGTAATTATTTGTTCGGCTTCTTCTCTTTTCGCCAAAGGAAGTCTGCGTCGATGTTGTCGTATCGGCCGAGCGTCTCCGGTATGAATTTTATGTTTCTCCACTTTAGTTCTTCCTTTACAACGACTCTCCAGCGCGAATACATCATGGTATTCTTAGATCGACATTTTAGCCAGCTAGTCTTGGCTGAGGTTTTTGCATTTGGAGGTAAGAAAGTCCAATAGATCTTGCGGACACTTCTTCGGCGACGTATCTTTGTTAGATTTCACGTATCTCACAATTTGAGATACTGGCGTGCATTGGCCTACCACGGTCTTCTTTTTCAACGTAACAGGATCTGAGTTGATATTTAAGATCCTTACTGGCATCGTGTTTTTCACTCGTACTAAAGTTCTGCCAACAAGTATTTCCTTTTCCACTAAGTCGCCCTCCATTGGTTCAATCGCGCGAATGTAGCCTTCCCGGAGATTTCCATCCAGGTTTGCCATCACCATACTTTCACTCCTCGCAGGCAGAGTCACGTCTTCACTCAATAAGACTAGCACGGCTGCGTTCTCTGACGAATGAAAGGGAATTTCTTCATTATCGATCTTCAGGATATCGTTTTTCGTATCCAAATGGAACCCATACTTCTTTATGACGTCCATTCCCTAGATAACTTCTTCCGTGATGTCGGCTACCAGTACTTGATGGTCGAGTACTCTATTTCCCAAACCAATGGTTCCTTTGACTTGTCCGTGAGTGGGTATTTCTTCGCCTGTCGCCTGTCGAAGTCGTACTGTTACTGGTGATGCCTTCTCATTTTTCAATAACATGACAAGACGAATGATGGTCTTCATCGCTCCCGTGTCAACCAATAACTGATCACTTCTTTTATTGATCTTGCCATCGAGATACATGCTATGCAATTGCTCCATCGGGGATGCCATTTGAATTGTAATCTCCGGAACCTGACTAGATTAGAATAACTTTTGCCTCTTTTGGTCAACTCGTTCCAAATTTTCGAGCGCTCTTCTTGTCTTCTTCTTGAGTTTAGTACGATGTTGTTGTACATGGCATATTTCACCGCAGTTCAAAGTTACCTCTCTTTCTCGAAGTATTCGTCGCGCTATCTCCTCGATGCTTTTCAGTGTCTGCACGGGTACTTCTGCACCACAGCAGATTCTATGACCGTCTCGTTACGATGCTTGTTTTGCTGGTTCAAACTCCAAAGCATGCACCAAAGCGTCATCTAATGTCTTTGGTCGAGCTAACCGGAGAATCTGCTGCGTTTCGTTGTCTCGAAGGCCGTCTACAAAGGTTTGAATAGCCAACTGCTCCAAGAAGGTATCTTGTGCTGTACGATACGCAAGCCGTGTTAATCAGGAAATGTCAGCCTCAAACTCTTGAAAACTTTCGGCAACTTTCTGAACCCGACTTTTAATTTGAGTTTGGTACACTTGTTGAAGATGAGGATCTTCATATCTCATTTCTAATCGTGAAATTAAGAGTTCGTAATTTTCTTGTAGGTAGTCAGGAACAGTTTGCAAGATTCCAAGAGTTTGTCCACGTAAGGACACTATACTTCAACCATTGGCTGTAGCTGCACCTTCAAACTGCTTGTAGTAGATTAACCACAAAACTCTACCATCAAAATTTAGAGGTACAACTTCAAACTTGTAAGTGGTTTCTTCCTTATGGTACGTTATTAAATCTTCACTCGTGCCGCTTCCTTCGCCGTCACAATTCATGCAATTTATTATTTCTTCAAGCAGTTTCATTCTGTCTTCTAATTTGTCCTCTATTGTTTCTATTTACTCATTCATAGATTGTTTTCAGAACTTCGCATATTTCTTCTCTTAAATTTAACGTCTGCTTGAGTTTCGTCTTGAACAATTTTGATTTGATTTGTTATGCTCGTTCGTATTTCTTCTTTTAAACTTCTAGAATTTTTTTCTATTTTCTGAGAATGTTCGGACTTTTTTTCCATTTTTCTGGAATTTTCTAACAGTTTTTCTTCAATTTTCTGAGAATTTTAGCCTATTTTTCTATTATTTTCTTCCATATTTTGATTCATGGATTCGAGAATTTCAAATATTTTAACTGCTTGCAAACGCGTCACCGACATAAATTATATATAACAGGAATAAGAGATTTAAATTCACTACTTCAACTAACTGAAATAGCTATGATTACACTTTATAAATAAACACGCGTATCGCGAGCTAAACAGTTATTTACGCAATCAATGTTTTTATTACGAGAGCGATATTAAATTACTAACTGATATTTACACTAAAATCGCGAGTTAAACAATTGTTTATTTATTCGATTTGATACCACGCACCTGTCACCAATGAAAAATTTATTATTACTAATTTATTTATACTAAAAATATATATAAATTTGAGTTTTTTGTTTGTTGTTACAATAGTATATTGTAAAACGTATGTTACGATTGTAATGAGAGCAAGATTGTGTTAATAAACCGCGCCAGGTTTTTTTTAGATGGGTCGGCACAGTAGTATTTTTGATGTTGACGCACTATCAGTTACACGAAGATAAAGTCCGCGGACAACTTCTATTTTTTTCTAAACACTTACACTTGTTTTCTTTAAAGTCACGTACAAGGTTATACTCCGTATATTTATCTCGAACGCACGCGTTAATTACTTATTTATTTAAACTTGAATAATCTTCTTAACACTGCCGTCTTTACATTATTCGAATAACTGCCCTATGATTTGTTAGCAACGCATTTATACATTTTAGCGAACCGTTCGCAAATGTTCCACATCCTTCGGTGAACGTTCTAGAAAATGAGAAAGCGAGAAAGAATAATTTTTCGAACGTTTCACTATTATCTTTTCATTTCTTCTTTATTGGGTTAAATTTGAATAAAATAAAGTTTGAGTTTTTAAAATAAATAATTATTGATACTACTAGAGTTGTTTTCTAGGTAGTGATTCTATGCGACTATAAATCCTTCAATGTGGAGGATAGGCACAACTCAGAAAGAAAACTTTGTAGTAATTGTGGCTACGTTTCGTTGGCTATTGTGCCAACTTCATCAGGCCAATCTAACAGAAAGAACGTTTAATTTCTGTCCATATATACATATAATTAAAACATGGACAAAGAAGGTAAGCACGAAGACATATAATCTTATACGATATTTGTATTGTATATTTGTCTACGCATGTAATAAAATCGTAACAAAGTGGAAATTGTAAATACAATTTTTTTAGGCAGACTAACAAATTATTTTATATTATATTTTATAACGAAGCCTATTTTCTATAATCACTGATTGACAATGTGTTTTTATAATGCTTTATAAATTCATACATAATAAAACTATACAAAATTTTAACCGTTAGGGCCGGAGCTCTTAGAAAATTCAGCAACCAATCTTTCGTAAAATGTATTTTTAAAGCTCTTTTTGTACCAGTTCTGGCATAATTTTATATGCAGTATTTAGTAGTGTAATATATTTATAGTTTTGGCATTATCTATTTGCACATTCCAGTTAACCAATAATTTTATGTTGCTAAGTTGTTTCTTCATTTTTTTTTTCGCCATCGTTGTCTTTGTTTTTCTATTATTTTCGATAGTTTCTTAAATATTTTATGTTTGTTTATTTTACCGTGTAACTTTATTATTTCATATTTTGTTCTGGTTTTTCACAATTTAATTTTTTCAGATGCTAACTGAGCTCACTATTAATTTTCTGTCGTTTCCTTCAAGTTGTCTTTTGTTCAGTGTTGATCTATAATAAAGAAGTTGTTTTTATTTGAATATTAGAATATTGCTTTAACTCTTAATTTTTATTGGATATTAAATATACATATACAGAATGCGTTAATAAATGTTTAAGTTTTTAACGTATTGATTAATACATAAAGTGTGTATTACGTAAAAACATGCTAACAGTACTTATATTATTGTTAAAACGCAAAAACTCCTAATCCTAATTATTTAGAACAAAGATAAATAATTATATAATTTTGTTTAAAACTGAAACTTTATTTTTAACACGCAATCCCATAGTAATTTTTAAAGTAAAATAATGCACAAATTTGAATTGGACGCATTTATGAATTTTTTGCGACCTACTTATTACACTCTGCAAACAGAAGATTATTAATTCACAACCTACAATTCACATCGCTTGTATACAATGGTTATGTCATGATGGAATTTTCAACGTAGATCATATCCAAACTACACCTGGCTACCGAAATTTATGTGTTTATTTTACCTTTCACCCTAAAATTGTTGAGTCGATGCGAGAGCATCTATATGAATAGATGTAAACATAAAACCATAAGTTATTTTGCCAAATATTTTTAGATGATTTTTTAACATGTTGACTTCTTAAAAACGTTTGTTATGTGTTAAGTACACATGTAATTTTAAAAAAATTAAAGAAATTAAAAAAAAAACTTGATTGCATAAGGTACGCTATCTCTAGTAAATAAACACATTTTTTTAATAGCAATCTAAAACATGTTACATAATATGCGTTACCTAATACAGTAACGCTAAAATCAGGTGGTGTAAATAATCAGTGTATATAAAATCTTAAAATTGTATAATAATTTATTAACAAAATTAGTAGAAATATACGTATAGACAATGTTTACACAAATTGAAAGAGAATACATTATAAAATATACAAAGCGTTTAGTTTAAAACAAAGTTTTACCTCTTAATGTTGATACACGTCAATGGTACAATAATTTGCAATATAATATTTTTTTAAACTCGATCAGAGTATTATAAACCTTTACAAAAGTTGCTAAACAAATACCATAGAGATAACATTCTATGTAAAATAATAAAACTGACGCATTACAATTGAGAATGTTTTATAGTGATAGGTTAATATACAGAGTGTATCTGATTAACAAAAAAAATTGTTTTAGCAAGTGAAATTAGAGCATAAATACAAACAAATGTCAAAATAAATCTTTTAAGACATTTAAAAAGAATTTTAGCAAAATAAATCGTAAATTATGAACGTGTTGCATTAAATATTCTCCTAAGACTGCTGACACCGTGAATAAAAGTAAACTGTTCTAAGAAGTACAAATTTCTTCTCAGTAAAAAAAAATAAAATAAAAATAAATACAAAATAATATTATCGGATAAGGCGTTAAATGAATGTTGTTAAATTAAGTTGTTATTCTAAAAATTTCACATTTTTTTAAGCGCATTATAAGTAATACCTAAAAGATAACTTGGTAAAGGTTCTTTCTCCTCCTCTGTATATGTACTAATTAATTTGGAATTCTTCGTTTAGAAGGAGCATGTAAAACCACTTTAATTCATTTTAGTAGCAACGTTTCGTGCTAAAAGCTAGCACTTCATCAGGCCAACTGTAATTTATTAAACTCGTAAGTCAACAACATAGTAACAACAGAATAAATTAACAGATAATTTTTAACACATAAAACTTCCAGAATAAAATCAAGTGGATCAATCCACCGACCAAGGACATAGGGAACTTTACGAGATTGTGTTTACTAAATAATAAATTAAACATTAAACATAAAATGTTCAATAATTAAAAATTTTTAAATAACGCAGGACATACACGTTCAACAAACAATTGACAATTATTGTGTAATCAAAAATTTATGAATGTCAAGGGAAAGATAAGAATAAAAAAATAACACAGGACTGAACAGCAATAAATCCAACCTATATAGTTATCTCACAATTTTGGATATTAAATTATTATAAACGCTGCTTAAATTGTTGGTATCGTTGTTAAAATTAATATTATTATTATATATATTGATGTATAGCATTTCGGAAACTAAACGCTTTTTCAAGTTGTTTTCCACATCTAAAATTGTGGGATTGATAAAATTGAAATTGTGTTATGGTTGGCCATCCGATTTTTTAGCTTCTGTTTGGTTTGACCAATATAACACGCATTACATCCATTTCAGTCAAGCTTATACACCACGTCGTGTTTATCTATAGTGTTAGTTCTATCTTTAGTATTACTGTACAGCATGTTGTAAACAGTGTGAGTGTTATACAAGGTTATTTTGATGTTAAGTGTTGTTAGTATCGGAATGATTCTTTGTGTTTATGATTTTGGTGTAGGTGATATTAGTATTAAGGTTAGAGTTAAGGGTAGTGTTAAGGTTAGTACTAGGTGGGTTAACTGGTGGTGTTATAGTATTAGTTGTGTTAGTGTGTAGCAGTAATTTTTTATTATATTGTTAGGATAGTTGTTGTTTCTAAGTATTTTATTTAAAATCAAATCAACAAAAAAAAACTCACATGAATTAATTGATAGAACTAGGAATACAGTGGCACCATCTGATGTTAAGGTTATTTGATGTTACATCTTTATTCACTAAGATCACTAAAGAACTTACAGTTAAATTACTAAATGAATATTGGGTTGAGCTAAAGAGCCACACCACAGTAGAATTAGTTGAAGTTGTACAAATTATTCAATTCTTGTTTTACTCTAGTTATTTTACTTATAATGACAAAATGTATACTCAAAAATTCGGTACTGCCATGGGAAATCCGGCGTCGCCTATATTAGCGAATCTCACAATGCATGATCTGCTAAAATATGTTAAAAACAAACTGACTTACACTTCAACATTTTTATTATGTTATGTTGATGATATCGTTGCATGTATTCCAGAAACTGAAATTAATAATACCTTAAACGTTTTTAATAGTTACAATCCACATTTAAAATTTACTTTTGAAATAGAAAAACAAGGATTGTAATAAAAAATATACTCCGAATAAAGAACGTATAAAAAAATGTGAAAATATATTTAATAAAAGTAAAATAATAATTTAACCACGGCAGCAATCGAAAGCACAGACCTCTGGGTGTGAGCTGAATGCAAGTAAATACACAAGACGTGAACTCCTTAAATTTATTAACTATAACATAATACACTATTTACATTAAAGAAAATGAACAACATTTGAATCTAAACATATATATAATCATCAAACTTCAATGTTACTAAATGAATACGAAAAAATAAGTCAAATCAGATTTTGCAAAGCGCAAAGTTCCAGACGTCGCCAAATTGCTCATTACCTGCGTAAATAATTGCACATTGTGTTTAGCTGCATTTGCTGCCACAAAAATTTGATTCTACAGCTATTGTCTATTCTTTGTAAGAGTTTCGTATATTTCACTTCTAAAAAAAAATTGAAAGGTTAATATTTGGACTACGGGCAGGCTGGCCATTTTTTCAATACAAGTACTCAATACCGGAAATTAATATAATACAAGATATAAATATTACATATTTTACTAGCAAAACAGTAAAACAGAAAAACAGCAAACAAGCAAAATAAAAAAATATTTAATTTAATAAAACAAGAATGAATGTCTTTTTGAATTTTACAAAGTTCATCAACGGTTTCCAAACGGTCGAAGAATCCATTCCATAGGCGCCGAGTCCATGGGTTCGAGCTACTTTTTGAGATTAATAATATTTTTTCATCCGCAGATATAAATTAATATAATAAGAATAATACGTCTGGTACAGTGACGCTGCCTCTTATGTAGAGCCATTTTTGTGCAATTAGTTTTTTAGAATAATGTTTTTCAAACGGTTCGAACATTGCTGGAGATATAATTACACTTGAGCAAAGTTTTCTGAAGCGACATATATTTTCTAAATTTCAAAATGAAGAGGAAAACAAAAATGATAATATTTGTCTTTTTTGTCCAACTAGATCAGGGGTCGGCAAAGTGCGACTCCAGAGCCGCATGCGGCTCTTTGGCTCCTTGAGTGCGGCTCTGGTACATCCATGGACCCGAGCAGGCGCATCGCACCGAGGGGATAAACCCCCACACACGTACACTTTGGAGCGACAATATCACGCGCCGCTTCAGGCTGTCGCGTTGTGCAGAAAAATTTCATAATAAACTGTGCTGCAAAACCGTTACCTTACTTTGTGTGTGGGGGTGACTTAACGGTCGGTTGACGACTGCGGGGTACGCGGCGCGGGGGAGACTCGCACGTTTCATCAAGTCTGGTTGGCATTAACAACAGTCGTTGTACCAGTCCCATTATGAACAGTATTTTCTACAGTGGTCGGAGCTTATCGTGCAAGTGGCTTACGTTACAAAGGTGTCTTCTTGAAGAATAAAATTGTTATTTTTTTTTTCACCCAACTGCACATCCTACAGGTATTTTTGTCATCATTTTAATAATGATAATAATTTTGTATTGGTGGCTTTAGAAAAAATATAATTTAGGATATTTTTATATTTAGGTGCCCCAATCGACATGGCTACCAAAAGGAAGCAAAGAAAAACGGAAGATGAAAACCAAAAATTTAGAGTTGAGTGGACCGAAAATTTCGCATTTATTCGAAACTTAAATGGCCGTCCGACATGTCTTATTTGTAAGGAGAAATTCGCGCACAACAAGGAATCAAATTTGGAGAAACACTTTACAAGTAAGCATGCGTCATTTAGCACTAAATATCCTGCCGGTGATGCAAGGAAGAAAGCAGTTGAAAAACTTTAGAAGTCACGATTCATCAACTTCTGTATTTAATAACTGGATGCAATCTTCCAGCAATGTAATATGGCAAGTTTTGTTGTTAGTCAAGAGATTGCTAAGAGAAGAAAACCGTACACAGACGGCAAATACATAAAACGTTGTTTTATCGATGCATCCGAAGAGCTATTTCGAGATTTTAAGAACAAAGCAGATATTCTAAAAAAAATTAAAGAGGTACCACTGTCTGCCAAAACAATGAAAGATAGAACAATTAAAATGTGTTCCAATATAAACCTTCAGCAAATCGAAGATCTGAAATTGGTTTCGGCTTTATCAATAGCAGTTGACGAGTCTTGTGACATAAATGATACAGCGCAAGTTTCGCTTTTTGTAAGATTTATTTCTCATTTAGGTCCTAAAGAAGAACTTTTAGGATTATTGCCACTCAAAGGTCAGACGCGTGGAGAGGGTATTGCAAATGCTGTGGTAGAGTGTATGGATAAATATCATATTCCTCTCAAGAAAATTGTGTCGATTTCAACAGACGGGGCCAAAAGTATGACCGGCGTCAGAAAAAGGTTTGTGCCATTTTGAAAGAAAAAATTAATCACGAGATATTGGCTTATCATTGCATTATACACCAAGAAGCGCTTTGTGCGCAGACGTTACCGGAAGAAATTAATAAAGTTATGGGATTAGTGATTACGATCATCAACTCTATTGTAGCTAAAGCTCTTAATCATCGTCAATTCAAAGAATTTTTAGTTGAAGTGGAGAGTGAGTACGCTGATCTTCTGCTTCATAACAAGGTTCGATGGTTATCAAGAGGAAACGTTTTAAAACGTTTCACGTCCCTATTGCCAGAAATTGAAGTATTTCTCCTTGCGAAGGGTATTCACTATCCAGAACTTACAGACAATCAGTGGATCCAAAACTTTCATTTCATGGTAGACGTTAGGTCTCATCTAAATCAGCTTAACCGTAAACTACAAGGGAAAGGAAACACAATTTTTTCGATGTTAGAAAACAATTCGAAAACAAATTATCCCTTTTTGCTAAAGATTTTGAAAGGGAAACATTGTTTTATTTTCCAAGCCTGCAGAAGCATCGCCAAGAAAATAATACCTCTATTGACAAACACCATTTCAAAACAACAATTTTAAATATGAGGGAATCATTTATCAGCAGGTTTCAGGAGTTTAAAAACAGTAGAGCGACCTTAGCATTCGTTAAAAATCCTCTTAATGCTACGATAACTGAGTTGAAATTTTCTCCTTTTGGCATTGACATTGGTAACTTTGAAATACAATTGCAGGATTTAAAAAACAAGGAAATATGGAGCTCTAAATTTCAACGTCTTTGTATTGATTTGGAAATATTTGAGAAGAACAAATGTGATCTTAGTTCACAACATAAGTGGTCTGCTTTGAAAGACCTGGAGAAGGAAGACATGATCATTTTCAACGTCTGGAATAGTATTCCTGACTGTTACGATCAGCTGAAAAAACTCGCGTTTGCTGTTCTTTCCCTTTTTGGTTCTACATATTCATGCGAACAATCTTTTTCAAGCATGAACTTTATCAAGAGTAAACTGAGAAGTCGTCTTATTGATGAGAACCTGGAATCATGCCTAAAATTAAAAACAACAACATACAAACCTGACTTACTGAAACTTTCCTAGGAGATGCAAGAACATTGTTCGCATTAAGTGTTTGTCATTCATTGTCATGATTTAAATTTATGGATACTTTTCTTTCATATTATTGCTTAATTACGAATAAATCTTTATTAAGTGTGAAATCAAGTTTTATTCAGTGTACCCGTAATTTAATGAAGGTCTAAAATTATAATAAAGTTTTACTAAATTAAAAAACAGATTTGGCTCTGAGAATTTTTTTGAATCGTTGTAATGTACATATTTGGCTCTTTGGCCAATAAGTTTGCCGACCCCTGAACTAGATGGACAATCAGTTACGTTTCTGTAACCTCTATTTTAATAAATTATTTGAGTTTTGTAGGTTTTAAGTAAAAACAGGTAAAAATTAAAAAAGATAAAGTTGAGGCAAGGAAGTGGTTCCCTATCCTATTTGGAATCCTTTGAGTTTTTTTATTATATTAATATAATGATTATAACTATTTATAAAAAGATGTCGTTCCAACTACTGTGCTTGCATTTTTAAAGACTGTAATACAAGTTTTCAAAAAACAACATTCGGTTTTAGAGTTTTAGATAACTATCAACCAAAAAAAACGCTTCTTTCAAACTTTTTTTGAAATTATAGGCACTGTACGTTGTGTGTTGTTGTTGAAACTAATTTATAAGCAACAATTGTTTGACGAAGGACAGCTTCTGCATGATTATCCGTGTATTAATAACTCTATTACATAAAGTTGAGATTTGCGGAAAAACTTCTTCCGCCTATTTATTCGACTGACGTAAAAATCTTCCAGCGATATTACTTTTGTCAAAGCATTTATTGATTTGTGTACATTCTGCAAAAGTAAACATAATTTGCATCGATTTATATACCTTTTGATTAATCCCACCTGAACAAAATATTTCTATATGGTAGATGAGATAATCAATAATTTCTTGTACGTATTTTTCTCCCCATACACGAGGTAGAATATTAAATGCACTCAACTATATGTTTCGGCTAATAATTTGTTGAATCGTAGGAATTGCCGATTTATATACATGTATCATTGCAATCCAATTTACAGGTAGTGTGTTAAATGGATAACCGTACATTACAAACTGAACAAATGGATCAACAATATCTAAATCTAAATAAGCTAAATTTCAAAAAAAAATAAAAAATCACATATTCAAAGTGGTAAAACAACAAATTTTTATGTAATCATCTACATGTTATATTGTAATTACTAATTAGTGATGCTTCGGTTTTGCTTCGGTATCCGGCCGCTTCGGCCATTTTTCAAATATTCGGGCTCCGGTCTATATCACCGGAGCTTCGGCCGAATCAAGAATTTTCTTGTTTGAACCTATCACTCTGTCTCTGCTTAGTCTGATTGTTATAATTCGCGATGTCAAGTTCATTTTTTAACGAGCTGTGTTACAGTGAGTATTAACTAGTACAATGAGCAATAAAAAAAGTAATATTTGGAAATTTTATAATATATGTGAATATCAAAAATTTGCAAAGTGTACAATTTGTGAAAAACAAATATCTCGCGGCGGAACAGGAAAAAATGCATCAACAACTTCGCTTACAAATCAAATGAAACGTTTACATCTAAATGAATACGAAATCTTACAAAAGGATACAGAAATGTTTAAGTCAAGTACGTCAGAAAGTAAAACTAGTAACAGTAATAAACAGCAATCACAGCAGACACTGTACGATGTTGTAGAACTTTCTAAAAAGTAGGATACTAACGACAAACGTGCTAAATCATTACACACTTATATAGCAGAGATGATTGCATTGGATAATATACCATATTATGTTGTCCATAATACAGGATTCAAAAGACTTTTGAACAAAGTAGCTCCAAATTATAACGTACCGTCTAGAAAGTTTTTTAGTGATAATATAATTCCTGAAATATATGATCGGGTTGTCAAAACTATAAGAAATAAAATTAAAACTGTAAAGTATATATCCTTTACTTCAGATATATGGACTTGTTGCAACACAAATGAAACTTTTATCAGTTTTACTGGACACTGGTTATCAGAATATTTTGAGTGTAACAACTTAGTTTTAAATTGCAAGCATTTTCCTGGTGGCCATATAGCTGAAACTATCAAGAATGAGATTCAGGAGATGGTTCAAATGTGGGATATAGATTTATCACAAATTCATTTAATAGTTAGGGACAATGGCGCCAATATTGTTAAAGCTTGTAAGGACGCTCAAATGGAGAATACTTCTTGTTTTATTCATACCTTACAGTTAGTAGTACTAGAAGGGATAAAATCTCAAAGGTCAGTAGTTGATTTAATAGCAACATCAAGGAGACTTGTAAGTCATTTCAACCATTCTTCAAAAGCGTGCTCAATTTTGAAAAATATACAAACCGAGTTAAACTTTCCTCATAAAAAAATGTTGCAGGATGTAGCGACCAGATGGAACTCCTATTACATGCTTCAACGTATTCACGAACAAAAGAGGGTCCTAAGCATATATACTGCAGATAATAATAATGTAAATTCATTGAACACAAATCAGTGGTTACTAATTCAACCATTACTAAATTTACTAGAACCATTTGAACAATTTACAAAGGCTCAGATATGTCATTAATATCAGAAATTATTCCTACAGTAACAGCCTTACTAAAGTATTTATCAAACGAATATGAGGAAAATTTGTTCTTTGGTGTCGGAACCATGAAAGATATTATATGTGCAGCATTAAAACAACGATTCCAATCAATTTTTAAAAATAAATACTATGTAATATCTGCGTTGCTAGATGCAAGATTCAAGACTGCCTTTTTTGATAAAGATAAAGTAGAACAAATGAAGCTTATGTTAGTTAAAGAATATGCCCCTGACCCTGATCAAATTCCTGAACACGATGACTCCGGTGACGAAAACATCCCTTCAAAAATACAAAAAACAGATCACAAGAAAAACGTATGGGACTTGTAATATACTTTTTAAAATATTTTAATTAATTAACATATTTTAAAATAAAAATTTGTTTCTTAGTTTATATTTTTACATTTTAAGAACAAAGTTTTAATTCATAACACTTTAGAGAAACATGTATAAAAACCATATAATGATTAAACATAAGAATATATTTGTTTCAATTAATTTTAAACAATAATTGATCTATACGTAGTTAATCATAAAAATGAAGAAATAGTGATCAATGAAGCTCCTTAATTTAGTTGCCAAGACCATACAAGAAAAGCCACTTATTACCTTTTTCTCTCCAAAACTTTCTTTCTAATCATATAATATCCCAGCAAACACAAGGTAGCTTAATTTAGTAGTTTATTGGGTATTGAAAAGTCATTTATAAGTAATTTCATTTTTTTCGTAATTTAAGAGTAGTCTAAGGTGACATTTAGCAGTAATTTAAATGGTTACTAGTTTAAAAGTAGTATACGAAGTAGTTTAGGAGTATTTCAGTATTGTGGTAGCATAAAAGTAATTTAATTAGTAACTTAATAGTAATTAAAAAATTAAACGTTGTAGTTTAATGGTAATTGAGTCACCATTATACTATCCGGTAATTAGAAAGTAATTAAGGAGTAATGTAATGGTGGGTAGTTTAAAAATAGTTTAACCAGTAACTTAAGAATAATTAAAAAATTGAACGTTGTAGTTTACCGGTAATTGAGTTACCATTATACTACCCAGCAATTCAAAAGTAATTTAGAAGTAATATAATGATTGGTAGCTTAAATAGTTTACTCAGTAACTTAGTCGTAATTCCAGAATTAGGTTGGGGAGTTTAATGGTAATTGAATGTCCGTTAAAATACAAGGTAAATTAATAGTCAGTAGTAATAGAGTTGCTATATAAATGTTAAGCTAAATTATTTTAAAAATAGTCGTTATATTTGCCAAACAGTTAGGTCTGCTATCAAACAATTGCTTGAAGAATGCATAGAAAGAAGGAAAGTGGCAATTACTATCGACAACTAAAAAGATTTCGTACAGTTTACGAAAATATTAATATTGGAAAGTCAAATAGCATTGGTCAACCTGCGGTATCCAGTAACGCAATATAAATATAAAACAAAAGTAAATATTATAACTTATGATACAAGAATACCAATATTGCATGAAATTATGTACCTGCCGTATCCAAAAATATTCGGATTATATAAGCCACTTCAAGCAACTATAAGACATGAATTATCCTGATTACAGAATAACAAAAACAACAAGAGTATAATTAATACGTAGCGACGCAAATGTATATATAGGACTAATTCATCATCAGTCTGATTGTCATGTGAAATATTTATTGGTTCACGTTGAAAGTATTAAATTACGAATAAGTTACTCGATTTTGTATTCAACATATATAACGTGTATTTAGCATTTATAGTATTAGGTCAGGTAGAGTAGTGGTTAACACGTTTAGGTTGCAAGGGATTTTCCTGATGTTCGTGAGATCAAACCCCAGGTTAAATTATATTCTAATTTTTAAAAAAATCCCACAATTTATCAATTATGTGACCCTGATCAAATTCCTGAACACGATGACTCCGGTGACGAAAACATCCGTTCAAAAATACAAAAAACAGATCACAAGAAAAACGTATGGGACTATTTTGATGAAATAGTTGCTGCTTCAGCTTGCCAACTTCAATCAAAACGATTCACCAATAAAAAATCTACAAAAAGAACTCAAATTGAAGAAGAATTAAAAACCTGTTTGGATGTACCATTAATCAACAGAAAAGATGACCCAGTAAAATGGTGGCAAGAAAGAAAAATATTGTTTCCAATATTATCTGAACTTGCCAGAAAATTTCTCTCTGCACCATCGACGAGCGTTTACAGTGAAAGGTTATTTTCTGAAATAGGAAATATTTATGAAGAAACCAGAAACAGGCTACTTCCTAAAAATGCAGTTTTATATTTTGTAAAAAAAATGTATTTCGTTCTTCGTAAATTTAATAAATACATATTATATGTTCATTAAAATATTAAACATAGTATTTAATTTAGTAAAGAGGATGTACCGAGGGGCTAACCACTCAGGCAAAATTGTGACAAGATTTCACAAATATAGGGATTTCACCTAAATATTTGGGATTTCAAGGGGATTTCAAAAATATCAAAGGGATTTCAATGATTTCAAAGAGATTTCAAGGATTTCTAGGGGATTTCAAAGAGATTTTAAGGATTTCTGGGGGATTTCAAAGAGATTTCAAGGATTTCAAGAGGATTCTGTAGCAAAATGTGCATGATTTCCCAGTATTTTAACCGATTTCATTTTTTGTTTTCACATAAAATAATATTATTTACGTTTTATCATAGGACGTCATTCATGATGCCATTAATAATAAAATGACATTATGGATAAAGGTTTTTACTGATTTACTGTCGCAAGTGGGTGGGTATACTGTTGTCAAATAACTAATTATGAGGTGTAAAAAAATATAAACGTTTATATAACTTTTATTAGTTAAGTATTTCACTTACAAATTAACGAAGAATTGACATTCTTTTAGCATAAACAAAATATAAAAACTCAAAAAAAAAAAACAAAATGTAAGAACACTCACAAAACAAAACAAAAAACAATAATAAGACAATAAAAGCAAATCCGTAACATACAAAAAAACCTACATAAACGAACGTAAAAGAAAGTGATTTTCCGAGAGATTTTCTCTCGGATTTTCTCTCACCTGTTCATTCATCAGTAATTTGGGTCAATATTTTTTAATAGTGCTTTTAATTTATCTTTAGCCACTTTAAATTCTTTTTCAATGGACAACTTATCGCATCTTTTTAAAGTAAAAGGTCAATTTCCTGAAAGTGAAATGGGTCCGTAATATATAAAAGTACTCTTTACTATTTGCGTGTCGTCCTTCTTAGGCCATATAAACGTGTCCAATTCAGGTTTTAAAAACTTTATTTTGTATGTTTCCTCATCAAGTTTTTGAATGACACGACCTATATACCACGTTTTGTAACATACAGCATAATAAGATTCTATATGGATTTCAATTCTGTTTGCGTTATCAGTTGAGAGTTCTATGTCCGAATTAGTATTTTCATTTTCTTCAGACAAGCTCTCATTTTCAAACTTGCTTTGAACGGAAAAGTGGTCACTTTCCGTCTCGCTTTCCGTATAAAGTGAGTCGTCCAACGTTTCCGGAGATTTTCGAGGAAATTTTGTCCGGCGACGGCGTATTCGAATTCCTGTTAATTTATTTGCAGTCATACTGCCCATCGCTCTACATCGAAGGAGCCTATCATTTGATAGCTTTCCTTTTGTTTGTTTAAAGAAAAACCAACAAAGAGTTCCTTTTTTAGCTTGAATTTTTTGGTTATTCACATCAATCCCCAACAGTGCTTTATCGTCGGATGATTTCGTTTCAGAGAAATCTTTAATATTTAATCTTCCTGCCTTAGCAAGAACTTCAATAGCTTCCGGCTCAGGGTCATCATCTAGATTAACTTCAAATGAAATAACTTCTGGGTGTCCAACCGACTGTCCAACTTCCTGGTCATCCTGGCTACTATCATTTGAAAATACTTTAAAATCATCTATTGTTTCAGATGTTGGAATAGACAATTTATTGAAGCCTTTGTCGTAATGCATCTCGGTCTCAAGGATCATGCCCAATTTCTTTGCATCTCTGAGACTTTTTCAAGGCCGTATGATCCCTGATTCCAATAGCCCAAATAATTAAGTATTTTATCGGCCGATATCGGTATCGATATAAATTCTATATAAATCAAATCACGAGTCAAATTATTCACTATTCAAAACAACAAATTCGTATTTTGCACCTCACCGAAACCCTTCAAAAATATAGGTAGGTACTATTAGGAAATTTACTGAGACGTAAAATAAATTCACTCGTCTTCTCGTTGAAATACTCTGTAAATCTTATTTAATATCTCTTAAAGGTATCGATGGCTCGATCGATGTATAACTAGATAATAGTAAACGAATAAAGACACAAATTAAATGGCTAAACTTTATGGAATATCAGATCAAGAAAAAAAACAACATTTCGAGTAAAATCGACTAGATAATCCACTTTATAACGAAGGTTTGCCCTAGTTATCACAAAGCCTATTAAAGTATCTTATTACAAATAGTATTAGAATTCCTTTATAAAGCATTAAATTATCTACTTACCTTTAAATATTCTCGAAATAATCCAGAAGAAATCCTACGCGCGCCAATGTTATTTGTAAACAGCCTTTCTACAAGAAGTTTCAACGTGTAACTTTGGTGTAGGTAACTGAATTACTGAACCGCCAGTCCAGCAGTTGCGCCGTCGCCGAAACTCTTTTTCTACCGCGCTCGCTCGGCGTTACATACGGTCGCGTGAACGAAACCAAGTATTAAAGTGAGCAAGAAATGGGGTTGAAAAAGGAAGGACATATCTGATTTTCCCGTCGTAATAGAAATTTCAAAAGGATTTCACAGATTTCAAAGGGATTTCAAAGATTTCAAGGGTAATTCACAGATTTTATGATTGCACATGTTCAAATAGAATTTCATGAATTTCGTGAGATTTTCAGCGATTTCACGCGATTTCAAAAGGATTTTCACCAATTTGTGACAAGATTTCACAGAGTGGTTAGCCCCTCGGGATGTACAGACTTGCTTCGGCCGAATCACCGAAGCTTCGGACTAATAGCCGAATATTCGGTATCCGTCTATTCAGTCAACATGCCGCTTCGGTGCAACACGAATTGTAATAGCTTTGAACGTTACCGAATGTAATAATTAAAAATATGTTTACTTTTGATATTGATATAGTTTATTAAATTATAGTGTAACAAATTTAAAACTTAATTTATTGAGGTGTTTTACACGATTATCAATTATTATAAATAATCAACCATTACTAAACTAAAAACCTAATACAATAAGGTAAGCAAAATAACAAACTAGCAATTTAATTACTATCCATATATCACTGTTAACGTATACCGACCGCGGATAAGAATCACATTTATTTATCTACATTAGCTTACGCTTAAAAACATCACACTATACACGTATTTATTTACACCGACTTATTTTACCTTATCTGGGATTAGAATATTATGTTTCGGTAATGTTCTAAATATGTCGGGGATGTTTCAATAGTTTTATAAACAATAACATGTCTGTACGTTCTAAACTATAACTAATTTTGGTATACATATACCTACAACAACAAATGTAAAACTTAGTGTGTACAATTGTTTCAGATATATACCTTTGAATGTTATTCTAAAATCTCTTTTTGTTAAAGGTATTTCATCCTACCATAAAGGAATGTATAAATTCGAAAGAGACATCTTATTGCCAGGATAATGAAAACAATGACACGTTGGAATTATATTACCGAGATGTTCAATATTTACAAGATAATAATTTTGATACAGTCGATGATACATTGGAACTTGATGAATTGGACTATGTATCGCCAACCTCAGAAAGTAACTCTTATACAATCAGCGAAATCGACAACTCAAATAATAATGTTTTAAATGAGTTTGATCAAGATCACGTTCCTTTATCCATAGTTAATAACATACCTATAAATAAAATTGATAGCCAAATGTCAATATTAAAAAATATAATTAACGATTATAAAACAATCGCGTATAATCAGCCGTTTCATACAACTGTAAAACTTACGCCTATTGAATATGCCGCAGTACAACCAAATTTATTTGATAATCTAATTCCAACCCAAAATAGTGTTTCTTATAGTTCAACTAATTCTCTCAAACTCAAGCCAAACTCACTTCCAACTAAACTAAACAAAGTAACTACACAACTAGTAATGCAAACACCGATTCCTAAAAAACAATCAACGAAATTAAACTTGGACGATTTCCACGTCTTAAAAGAAGCTACAGAAGACACTTCGATCTCATTCAACCCTAACATATATAATAATGCCAACCCTCAAGACATAGCAACGTTATTGTTTCAGAAATATTTAAGTAATAATAATTTTATGATTAATGGCGAATACGTGAGAAAGGGTTCTATTATCATTCCTTTAACAACGACAAGAAAACCCCTTGTGAGTACTACACATTCTTATAACTTGATTAATCAAGTTTCCAAACAAGATCACGTTACTTCACAGGAAAATAGCATTTCCTTCTTTACTTACTCAAACGGGACTAATGGATTTTACGGTAAATCCTGTCTTAATGGTATACGTCTGCCTAATCCTAAGGATTGCACTCGATATTTCCTTTGTAATTCGTCCACAATTTCATTACGCAGTTACACGTGTCCACCGTATACGGCATTTAATAAACTAAAACGTATGTGTGATGCAGATGAATATCAAACGTGTATCAATCGATACACAGAAAATTCTAAAATTAAAACGACAGAGTCTTACGACAAAGTGCAGTGCGACACTTACATGTGTGGTGGCTTGCAAAATTTTAACAACTCTGAAATGATCGCCGTCGATTTTAAATGCCAAAAAGATTTAATATTTTGTGTGAAGAAACAAAGATGTTTACAAATTGGCTTATGTTAACTTATTTACATTGTATTTGTTTATTATAGTTAAATTTAAGTTTATATTTTTATTTTCTAATGTATAATATACTTTTTAAAATATTTTAATTAATTACCATATTTTAAAATAAAAATTTGTTTGCTAGTTTATATTTTTACATTTTAAGAACAAAGTTTTAATTCGTAACACTTGAGAGAAACATGTATAAAAACCATAAAATGATTAAACCTAAGAATATATTTGTTTCAATTAATTTTAAACAATAATTAATCTATACGTAGTTAATCATGAAAATGAAGAAATAGCGATCAATGAAGATCCTTAGTTTAGTTGCCAAGACCATACAAGAAAAGCCACTTATTACCTTTTTCTCTACAAAACTTTCTTTCTAATCATATAATATCCCAGCAAACACAAGGTAGCTTAATTTAGTAGTTTATTGGGTATTGAAAAGTCATTTATAAGTAATTTCATTTTTTTCGTAATTTAAGAGTAGTCTAAGGTGACGTTTAGCAGTAATTTAAATGGTTACTAGTTTAAAAGTAGTATACGAAGTAGTTTAGGAGTATTTCAGTATTGTGGTAGCATAAAAGTAATTTAATTAATAACTTAATAGTAATTAAAAAATTAAACGTTGTAGTTTAATGGTAATTGAGTCAACATTATACTACCCGGTAATTAAAAAGTAATTAAGGAGTAATGTAATCGTGGGTAACTTAAGAATAGTTTAACCAGTAACTTAAGTGTAATTATAAAATTGAACGTTGTAGTTTAATGGTAATTGAGTCACCGTTATACCACACAGTAATTAGAAAGTAATTAAGGAGTAATGTAATGTTGGGTAGTTTAAAAATAGTTTAACCAGTAACTTAAGAGTAATTAAAAAATTGAACGTTGTAGTATACCGGTAATTGAGTTACCATTATACTACCCAGCAATTCAAAAGTAATTTAGGAGTAATGTAATGATTGGTAGCTAGAATTAGGTTGGGGAGTTTAATGGTAATTGAATGTCCGTTAAAATACAAGGTAAATTAATAGTCAGTAGTAATATAGTTGCTATATAAATGTTAAGCTAAATTATTTTAAAAATAGTCGTTATATTTGCCAAACAGTTAGGTCTGCTATCAAACAATTGCTTG
The DNA here is from genome assembly GCA_035610365.1 of Aquatica leii. NCBI lineage: Eukaryota > Metazoa > Arthropoda > Insecta > Coleoptera > Lampyridae > Aquatica > Aquatica leii. The sequence goes on from CM069439.1 coordinate 34,380,978, forward strand.
AAGAATGCATAGAAAGAAGGAAAGTGGCAATTATTATCGATAACTAAAAAGATTTCGTACAGTTTACGAAAATATTAATATTGGAAAGTCAAATAGCATTGGTCAATCTGCGGGATCCAGTATCGCAATATAAATATAAAACAAAAGTAAATAACTTATGATACAAGAATATCAATATTGCATGAAATTATGTACCTGCCGTGTCCAAAAATATTCGGATTATATATAAACCACTTCAAGCAACTATAAGACATGAATTATCCTGATTACAGAATAACAAAAACAACAAGAGTATAATTAATACGCAGCGATGCAAATGTATATGTATATAGGACTAATTCATCATCAGTCTGATTGTCATGTGAAATATTTAATGGTTCACGTTGAAAGTATTAAATTACGAATAAGTTACTCGATTTTGTATTCAACATATATAACGTGTATTTAGCATTTATAGTATTAGGTCAGGTAGAGTAGTGGTTAACACGTTTAAGTTGCAAGGGATTTTCCTGATGTTCGTGGGATCAAACCCCAGGTTAAATTATATTCTAATTTTTTAAAAATCCCACAATTTATCAATTATGTGCGTCAAATTCTATAAACGAAATAAATAAAAAATTAAAGAAACAAAAAAACTATTTTTTTGAATGTGTTAGTGGTTTTAATAATAATTTAATAGTTTTGCTAGTAGTTCAAAACAGTAGTTTAACAGTAATTCAATGGTAATATCACAACAGTATTTTAATGGTAGCTTATTAGTAATTTTTGGTAGTTTAAGTGGTTGCTTAATGGCGCCCTTTTTACTGTTTACATTACTACTTAAATTACCGTAATTTAATGGCAATTCAACAGTAATTTAAGTCCATCTGCGTTTGCTGGGATTAGAAATTAAACAAGATAAGGAACTTTTCCTACTCTTTAATTTCAGAACGGCGCACAGTAGAATGAATTTGACGTAAAAAAATTGTTCTGGAACAATTGCCTGGCTCGACTTGCATTTTTTTATTGGTGCATTTTTAAATAGTGTAACAAATCTAGAAATTTATTTAAACTTATTATTTACACGATTATAACTAATTTTAATACAATCTTGAGATTCGATAATGCTCGCCATAGTTTTTCGTATAACGGTTTTGCATGTGAGTACTTCTTGGTGACCAGATAGAAAATGAAGCGTCGGTCATCGCGTATTTTATAACTTTGCCGACCGCCGGTTGTTGTCTTCGTAGTTTATCCAATCGTTCGAACTTCTTCTTAAATACTCCTGCAATCCCTCTAGACATCCCAGAGTCTGCACTTACACAGTGTGTGATAAGGTAATTTCTTCGTGGTCGAAACAGGTCTTGTTGCTCCTCGGTCGTAACTAAACCTAGCTATTACAGTAGTCCTGTGCATGCTCATAAACTTATCAAAGTCCATTCCATCGACTAGATTACTGGTTCTTCGTTACTTACTCTGTGATTCGGACTTACGCTGTTATCACCAGCAAACGGGACTAGTAGATCGATGTGAACTACTTTCGGTTTAATCTGGGTAGTTTCCAGATAAAATATACGGCATTAATACGCCGTAAAGACATAAGAGCCTTTCCATTCTCTCTGCAGCTTCGACGACAAACCACGTCTTTTTTTGGAGATTATACAAGCACACCAATCGCCCGGTTGAAACCCACCCACCGTTTTGTGCCCTGGCGTCATAATCGTTTTTCATTCTGTAGTTGGTAGTTTACGTGTTTTTCCAAACCGGCTCATGTACTTCGTCGAGCCTTGTAACGTGTATTTTTTCTTTCTATTTACGTCACACTGCGCGGCAGCTCGTAGTTGGCCTGTAGAACATTTGGGGTGGGTTTAATTAATTTTTTTTAATGAAATTGAGCGCCATCTAGTCTTTTTCTTTTTTTTATTACCCGGACTAGAACAGGACTTTTCTTCCTTATTGGAATAAATATTCTAATTGATTGTTTCCAACTATATTAACTTAAATAAGATTTTGCTATCACAGTTATCTCCGGTAAAGACCTAAAATAAAGATTTTCATTGCCGCACATGCAAGAATATATCTTACCAATTATGGGAAACTGGGAGGAGAGATTAAATCTTTCTGCGGAATACTCTTTAATTGTCGCAAATCTTTAGTATTCTTTTCCGCAACGACTTAATCGAGAATCAAAGAAGGAAGTGATAATTCCAAAATTTCCCAAAACTAGATAAGATTTTTAACCTGCGCGTGATTTATTACTATATATTAATATTTAAAGAGAAAGTTGGATAGCCTAAACTACATATAAAATTAATAATAATTTGCTTATATTTAAACTTAAATCAAATCTATAATCTGAATAACTACAGCCTCTTCATCCACTGCTGACGTAGTCTTCTCCAGCAATTTCTTCCTCCGGTTTTTGCCCAAATTCGAAGTCGCATGGTAGACCGAACAGAATAATGTTTAATCTGTACTTTCGTGAATGAATATTGATACGCCATTAAAAATAAGTATAAATACTGATCCCAGCCTCTTTAGTGCTTGTATACTAATTTAGCTAAATACTTTTCGATTGGGAACTAAGAGAAGAGGTGATGAAAATAGTGGATATCTTAGATGAAAACGGAAAAGGAGCGGAATGGATGGAGGAAGTATGGAGCAGCAGGAAAAAGTTAAGGGGGGAGAAGGGATAAGAAAATGTAGTATATATGTATAGACAACACGACCAAATTTGTAAGCCAAATGGCAATGAATAAAGTTAAACTTATATACTTTTCGATTGTTTGATTGATCCATTCAACTATGCCATCAATTTAAGGATGGAGAGGCATCGTCCTAGTTTTCATAATTCCGAACAGTCGACAAATTTTTTGAAACAGACCGGACTTAAAGTTGCGACTTTGGTCGAAATATAATTCTAACAAAACTCTGAACTGGCAGAGAAACTCCTTTATCAAAACTTCAGCGACGGTAGCTGCATCTTAATTGGGAATGACTTAAGCTTTTGTCCATTTTATGAAATGATCGATCTTCACCAAGATATATTTATTTTCCGAATCAGATTGTGAAAACGGCCCGCCAACGTCAATCGGCATTCTCTCTAAAGGGCTTTCCACGTTATATTGTTTATTGGTGCTTTTTCTGTCTTCTTCTTGTACCATCGTACAAATGCTGCAGCAGTTCTCACACTCGGCTCTTTAGCACTACCAACTGCAGTCTGTTTTCCGTGCCCTCTATACTTTCTAAGGATCGCTTAAAAATGCCGTTTTCCACTCTTAAGGACTGTTATTGCGTACAGTATGCTTTAATGTTTCTGCCTAAAGTCACTCACTTCTTCTCAGGTTGGTCGGTAACCGTTTGATTCCCAGTTCAGGAGTAGTAATAATTTAAGATTATTTTATTGTTTGCGACACAACTGCTAAGATTCCATCTCATCATCAAGCATAGTACTTCGAAGATATTTGATCTTTTCTTCTAGTCGTGGGCAATCGCTGTCGGTCTAAAACGTTTCTACGTGGCCGATTCGACGCGGCGGTTTCGACGCGAAGACTTTTCGACGCGAACCATTTCCACGCAAATAAAAAAATGTATAGTGAAATTGTGTTATAATATATACGTACGTTATTATAAGTGTAGCCCATTTTGTGTATTGAGTGAAATATGATTTTTGCACATAATTGTCAGGTCAAAGCAAAGAAAGTAATAAAAAGTTCTTTAAGCTTCACGTTACTTAACTAATATGTTTATAGTTGTGGAACAATTTTTACGTAAGCCAAGCCTATGTTCAAACAGCAGCTGAGAAATTTACAAATGAATTTATGTATAGTTGGCACCAAGATGAAAACATAGTAAAAAAGAATTTAAATAAATAAAATATATTATCATCTTTTTAAAAGGTTTCACATTATAGTAATTAAATATGCAGGTCTTATGTTTTCCTTTCACCTATTCAACAGTTCTAATTGTTCATAAATTACTTGATCACGTTGATAGGGGTTAGTTCAAAGCTATTATACAAAAAAGGTGTTTTAAGTAACAATTCAGAATTAGGATTAACCTACGTGCTTGAAAGGTGTTTTGTGAACGACGATTTGCAGGTGACTTCAACGGGCGATACACGGCTAAAACAAATAACGGGGAATTTATTATTGCAGTATTGTATAAATTGTTGAATATCTGTTTCAGTTGTATTAAATAATAAGACACGCCCTTATACAAAAGGTGGAATTGCATGCTATCGTTATCATTAGGTGAAACGCATGTTAGCTTATCTAATTAACTGGTGCACTTATAATTTAGTTATCAGTGGCGTAGGATGCATGTTAATTAATTAATCTAAGCGTAGTTACAGTAAGCCGATTATCTAGGCGTAACGACAATCAGAGCTGTGTAGAACAGTATAAATAGTTACTTAATTTACATTTTTTGTTAATTAGAAAATGAGAGATCAATACGTATGGGAAGAGCTCATTATTCACGAGGATGGTGACGAGGTGTTGAGTGTCACGGCAAAAGTTCACCGCGGCAAGCACCTCAGATGGCTATGCCTCCGTAACCGGCGACAGTTATTCCTATAGGTGGACGTGGAGCCTTTTCATCCGGAGAATCCGGTCTATAATGTGAAACGGTGGCTCCGCAAAATTGATCAGCTGGATAACATACACGGCTGGTCCGAAAATCAGAGTAGCACCATATTGCAGGCGAGACTGGAAAGAACGGTCAAAACTTGACACTAGCGTCTTGAAAATTATGACTTATCATGGGGCTAGTGGAAGACGAAAGTAGGAGCGGCATTTCCACGGCAGCGTGATTTTGCTGTCATGCTCAAGGAAATAATGTCAAGGCGTAAGACTGACTCTGTGACCATGACGGCGTATTACCATGCTAAACTGGCATTGTGTGCCATGGTTAACGTTCCATGCGGAAATGTCTCTTGCATCATCGATGGTCTTCCGATGGAGTTGCGGGTAAGTGCACACGACGTTTGTGCTGGCTGCCGGAGGTCCTTTATCACAACTTTCTGACTAGATTAGACAGCTACCAGGTTGGCAAAAAGACTGTGTCTGCAACGGCAGCTGCTCGATCTATAGCATTTAAAATTTGTGTGGCTGGCCTCAAACGGCGTTTACCATGGCAGGACACACGGCTGGTATATCGCATTATGTGAGTTTGGCGGCGGCGTGGCAATGCGCGCGGGTGCGTGCAAATAAATTCCAGTTGAACATCACTGAGTTGGCGACTGAGTCTGATATGGGGTGAATTAAGTTGTTGTTAGGGCAGCCGGCGATTTAAAGTCCTTACGTCACGCTGGTGGTGCGAACCGGCAAGACCGTGCTGACGACCCAAGATGACGTTAGTGACATCCTTAAACAATTGAACGCGAACCACCCCAGCGTCGTGTGTCTTGGCAGAATATGTCGTCTGCGAACCGAGTCTTAGTGGTTTGGCAAAAGTGGAAGTATTTGATTGCAAACGTGGTGAGTATGTAAGTACTTCGGCGAGGTAGTAGTCCGATGCGCGTCTTTCTATGGCAATGCCGGCATATGTTCTGGCGTGTCGGGTAGTACCTACCACAGGTGTCTATCACTAACAGGTGTGGGACACCATATACCTTCAAGAAGAGACGGCTGATGTCCCGATTTAGTGTGTGTCAACCGGCGGATAAGACGCAAGTCAATTTGACATGCGTGAATGTACGTAGAGTATCAGATGAATGCAAGAGGCGGCTGTTTACATTGTTACAATACAGGGCGTAATGCTTTTCTAGAGGCGATAATGATTTAGAATCCACCAGCTTGAGCAAAATGGAGATTAAGTTAACCACTGACACTCCAATATATTACCGGTTTTATAGGTTGTTATTGTCGGAGCGTCAAGCAGGTGTTATACGAGAAAACCAGTTGGCGTATGCTAGTTCTATTGTGTTGGTACCGAAAAGTCTGGCGAAATGCGACAGTGTATTAATCATAGGGCGTTAAATGCTATAACTGTCAAAAACAGGTATCCACTGCCATTAATATCATATCAAATAGATCGGTTGGCAAATAAAAAGTATTTTCCTACTTTAGATCTAGCTCAAGGGTATCATCAAGTGCCCCAAGGATTCAGTGAATAAGACTGCCTTTGTGACTCCTGATGGTCAGTACAAGTATCTTTGAGTTCCGTTTGGTCTTGCAAACTCTACAGCTGTTTTTCAGCGCATCAAATAAAATGCTAGGTAATATTAGGTATGATCAGGGTGTTGGCGTATATGGATGATCTACTAATCTCGTCCGGCAATGAACAACAATGGTTGGAGTTGTTAAAGACAGTGTTGAAACTGGTGCAAACCGTAGAGAAGTTTTTCTGTTCTTACTATAATGTTCACCGAGTTAGGCAGTTTGTTGGTCTTACTTCTTATTTGTTATACATCCCTAAGATGAGGCGATTTGTGAGTAAATATGTACATTTGCGAAAAGTGACTAAGGGCGGGGCGAAGATTACTTACATCCAATAGAACGGCGACCGATACGGTGCATATCGGTCATTTGGGTTCCTTTGTGAAAAGCGCAAGGAAAAACTCGTACATCCTCGCGGTGATCGACTGAGCCGATTAACTAATTGAAGGAGATATTCGGTGAGTTTGGGTATCCTCGGCGGGTAATAATAAGCGACAGAGGATTGGCATTCACTAGTAAGGCGTTTCTTAATGGTATTACAAAACCTCGGGCGAATGGTCAGGTGGAACGATTAAATCGCACAATTATGCAGGGTTTGGTGACGAGCGTACAAAGGGCCGGTGGAACGAGAAGCCGTCTGACGTTCTGGGGCCTTAATAATACAGTCAACACGAGCACGCACTTCTCTCTTGCTCATCTGAAGCTCTCTCAGTCACAGTATGATAATCGATTTGACCAACGGCGGACTTGCAAGTAATGCCGGTGCAAACGACGGTGAATGCTCGGCGGGTGTCCCGGCCAAGACGACTGCCGTAATGGCGGTTAATCATGATAGATGACGATACGATAATTGGCCCGATAGTAATCACTGCACCTCATGTGGTGGTACAAGGTGACAAGCTTGATACTATTGCTGAAGAAGAGAGAGTGAGCGCAAGACTACAGGCGGATCGTGCAACGGCCGGCGCAAAGGGCTGCAAGACGTATGAAAGCACAATACGATAAAAAGCGCCGTAAACGTGTTACTCGCTTTAACGTGAGCGACTAAGTGCTGAGGTTTCAAGCGAAATGTAGGTGATTAATTAAGATATTAAACTGTTTCAGGCCCAGTGTTAGCGATTACTTCTTCGTGCATAGCCAACAGGCGAGGGCTATCGATCGGGCGAGGACGATGGATCCATCCGCGGAGGAATTTAGGGCGCGGTTACAATGGCGATTATTAACTACTTAGGCGTAGTGCAATATTGCACTTATGGTTTGGATGTTTATAATAAAACTATTATGTTTGAATTAACGTCATTTATTTTAATTAGATATTAGTGTGATATCTAAAATAATATAGGTTTAACGCTTTTCCATATAAATGTTATTGCAGTGGCGGCTATTCTATTAGGTCATTTGGTCAATGACCCTCCAAAAAATAAGAAAGGTATTTTATTTACTTTAAAACTACAGAAAATTTGCGTTTAAATCAGATTATCAGCGTTTAAATAATTGTCAATTTAAGTAAAGAGTTCACGGATTTAAACGAAAGCTTACAAATTTACCCCAGGCTGACACGAACTTGTGCCCAAACTATGCCCGCATGTGTACTTGCATGTAGTCGAATCGTAAATGATAGTTATTGTAGTCAAGAGTGAGACACACAGAATACAGTTTTATGCGAGTTAGAAAAGAAGATAAGTAAATGTTTAAATACTTTCGTGCGGTCTACACCGCCTACACCATGTAATGCTTACTTCACTTACGTCATTTATCATTATCTTCGCAGTACGTGTATATAAAACAAAGATGCTGAAATGGATATTTCTTATCACATATAACACACTTTACAGTGATTTTTTTAGTTGATTGATAATATTCATTTGTAAGGGACGACTTATCGTTTTTGTTTCATAATGACGGTGGTACAAGTCATAAAAAATAATAGCTAATAATAGTTTACACGTTTAGAATTTAAATTTAATGCTCGTTCTCAGTTACTTCAAATTCGACAGATCAGTAAACATATAAAAATAAAGAAGTCAACATTAGTTAATTACATAAAAAATTGTATGAATTGTGCTAAGCTTGGTAGCGTTTTGCCGAAAGTCAAATAAATACCACAATGAAAATGTTTGTAAAAATAGAGATATATTAAATAAAACAATTGATTGATTTTACCTATGACTACAGTGGAAAGAGAGCGATCTTTCTCTACGTTGAAAAGAATTAAAACATTTCTACGCTATAAGCACTGAAAAATCTTCGATTAAAAACACTGTAAATTTGAATGAGCTTGTTATAAATCGTGTTACTATAAGAATGTTTTTTTAAAGTTTTTGCGATAATTGTGTTTTTTTTAAATGACCCTCTTGTATGATTGACTACCAGTCGCCACTGTGTTATTCCATTCCGTTCCGACCTGCAATGCAATCCACACTGATAATATAAAAATTGTGTAGTTTGGTTTTCTTTGTTTTGTGAAATTTTATAGGTATGTAACTAAAGGTATTAGTTAGCTGACGTAAAGAGTTATAAAATTAGTTAAAGTGAGTAAACAGTTTGTACTAAAATTACAGCGTTATAGAAACATGTTTTCTTTGTTGTGGTAAAACAAATGCATTGACAACCATTTCAATTTTGTCGATCAATCAATGTATGTGGAATTATTCATTAGAACTTAAAATTACTAAATGGACCCGTCTTAAAGAAATGCTTGAAATGTAATTTAAGTTCGTCGCATTTTCTTTATTTCATAATTTCATTTATGTGTAATTTTGGACAAGTTAAGCATCGTAAACCTAATTGTAATAATTAACCATGTTATACTTAAATTTGAAGATTATTAAAATTGAAAGTAGCTTTGTGCACGTTTCTTTGTTTGTAAAAGGAAGTTATTTTTTTGCCATTTGTATACCTTTGTTGTGTTTTGGAATTAATTTGCGTTGATTTATTATATAATTTTCTTTGCAAATTATTAATTTATAAGCTCTAACTAATTCTGAATTATGTATAATTTATTTGTTTTTATCAGTTTATAATTTGATGACATAAAAGTTGGTCAAAGTTAGGACATCCTTTCGATGGTAATATTTACTTATTGATGGTGATTTTAATGGGTTTTATAACAGGGCAAAACATTACCAGTGTATCAGCACCGGATTAACCTATGTAAAGGCCCTTAGGCTGTCGCAATCTAGGAGCCCCCTTTGCAAATTATATCCTAATAAGTTTTGAACAACAAACTTAATAAAAACAAACATCGATATATGTACATTATTTTGATCCCTTGTCACGGGACCCATAGACCGGCGCCTACTTAGCCTATTGAATAATCCGGGACTGCAATGTATGCATTACCTTGTAAATGTATTCTGTTTTATTTACCGTGAGAGGTAGACACTTGAATTTTATTTGAACTATCTCGAGTCTAGGATATAGATCGATGCCTGCTTTTATGTACTAAAGTTGCGGTAGGTTGCTTCCTAAATCGACCCTACATCTTTAAATTTGTTTGATATATTGTTTAATTTTTATTCTATTTTTGGTTCTTGTTTGTCCCTAATTTTTAACTAATAGCAAGGTTGCTTCCGTAACTAGGACCCCAGTACCTACTGGCAGTTAACTAATTCTTCTGTTTAAAATCATATTTGTGCACGTGTTATGTGTGTTGGGATTTAAACATGTTGCAACTCTAATGCCCGGTTGCATAAAGCAAAGTTAACTATATGGTTAACCGAGGCAGTTGTTAACTACGTCATTCGTCATCAAGTAACGATCTTGTACTTGACGACCAATGGCAACACAACGATATAACCACGTAGTTAACTACATCATCAAAGTTAACGCTTTATGCATCCGGGCCTAAGAGGTTTTTAAGTAATATTGTTGTTGCTAGACACGTTTAACACAAAATAATCACTTGATAGGTGCCTTAAGACGGTAGCGTTAGTGACCAACCAAATTTGTGGTAAATTACATAGCCATAGTTTTAACAAAATAATTAGATATTAAGTTTTAAAATAATTAAATTATATTTACAATTCTATTGAGGGACTAAGTTGCTTGTAACAGTGGGAGTACATTTAAAACGAAATTATTTCAATAAAGAAATTTTCTAATATTTTATTAATAAAGAGTTTCATCTTTGCAACAGCCGACAATGAGCAAATTACAAATACTTTTAATCGAGGTTTTTTTAGTTTTAATCTATATAAAGAATGATAAACAGTATACTTACAAACATTGCATGTACCGAATTTTAATTATATTTAGCATCAATACATTAACATACATTTATATTAAAAAACAACAAGATCGATTTATACAACTCTTAACTGTTTAACGGGAAGAAACTCTTCAACTGACATACATCGATACTTGTGATTGGAATCAAAAAAGGTATCCAGCGAATTAGAAAATATATAATATATATCAACTATATTCGATGCACCCGTTCAAACTCCCATGAAGCGGAAATGCACCGTAAATATGTGCTTTATTTGGTACTGCCATTAGTGCAAGAGGCAGGTGCGAAATGAGAGCAACTACACAAGCTGAATTAAAGTTTATCACAAATTTAATTAAACGCGTAAAATTTAAAACGTTTACATATTACAGATTTCTATATCCGTTGTCAACAAAAAAATATTTTCAATTACACAAGATACATTTAAGATTCATCAAAGAAATACATAAAGAAATTAGTTTTATTTAATTTTTCGGTTGGAGTAAGCACCTCAAAATAAATTAACAGATTCGCCTACCATATTTTTTATCTAAAACAATAATCGCGCAATACAAACTATTTTTTGGCAAACGCGCAGACAAGATACAAGAAATAAAAGGCAGTCAGCACCAAAAAGTCTGCACGAGTGCTCAAGGTACTTACTCCAAAGATGTTACTAACGTAACTACCACACAAAGTCCTGGATATGCAACTAGACTTAATCTATAGGAATATAAAACACCCTAAAAATGTGGTCAAAGAAGTATTGTCCAGTTGATAGTCTTAGACTCAAAAACATCTCACACCACTGATTCACAAAGTTGCTATATTCTATTTGACACTGATTATCTGGCAGTAGAGTCTCGTAACTTAAAAATTTTCAAATATATATCAATTACGAAATAAAATTTAAGAACTTGACTTGAAAATTTGAAACTAACATATATTGTAAAATAGAATTACAAATACAAATGATTAAATAAAATTTTTAGCAGAGCTGGTTCCCAGTACACAAATAACGCTCCTGGTCCGCACTTGCCTTCATGCCCATACACTTTCAAAAAACATAATAGTCTCAAAATTACAACTTAGTTTCTCAATCTTATAGAAGTACACAAATAGATTTCTTTTTCTGTTTTTGTTTCTTTTCGGGTGACTTTTTGTTGATTTGTCGAACTAGATCGTAAAATACCTTAAATCATAATGCATTAGCAGATTTAAAACAAAACTTTTGATAATATTACATCGTAAACATTTATTTTTGCTTTAGCAGAAGTCTCCATAAAGGCACAGTTGAACTGGCGTGATAGATTGTTGCCTTGATCTTTGCCTACAACTCTTTCTTCTTCCAAATCACATTTATTTCCCACCAATACCATTGGCACATCATCAGTATCCTTAAAAAGAAAACGCAAAATATAACAAAACAAATCCATAACTTTGAAGGATCCATTGACCTGGATGAGAATTTCCAGTACTACCTAAGAATGTGGGATTTTTTTTTCGAGAGGATGAATATAAAATGAGTAATATGTAGAAATTAATTTGTTTTCAATAGTCTTGTAAAGATATCCTTACATAAATATAAAATTTATAAAAATTCCGCGTACTTAACTATGTAAACTACAATATAGTAAATATTAAAAAAAATCTAAAGAGCAGAAAAAACCAATACAGTAGAAATCGCTTAGTGAGCAGTCGGTTACTAAGAAAAAACGTTTACAGAGTAAGAATTCCGGCCATAAGATACTTGTAATCATAAACCGTTTAGTAAGTAATTTGAGTACTGTTATTAAATAATTTTTAAGGATAAGATTCTTTTCTGATAAAATTTTCCAAGGAATTTATATACATTTTGTAGGTAAACAGTCGAGTACAAAGGTTTTTATTGTTAAAGGTTTAAGATTAAATATGCACAAAAATAAGGGATGTAACAGGTACCAACACCTGCCAAATGCAAGCAAATTAAAAACACGTCAACCGGTCTTTTTAGTGATTTATAATACGTTAAACTTTAATAAGTAAATTTAGAAATGGATTTTATTGAAATTGTGCAGTTTCTTGAGGGAGATGAATTGACCATATTATTCAAGCGTTTTTTTTGGACTTCAGGTTTAACATTTTTGGGTTGGTAAAACTGATGAATTTTAAATCGCCCTCAAAAAATAAAAACTTTTATTGGTTGTCAACAACGACCTTTCTGATTGATGGGTCATAATGAGTTCCAGTGATTTGTCAAATCGGGTTGGTAGCAACAATAACCTCATGATAACAACCAAATCTTTTTGTCCATATTTGCTAGCAACCCGATTTGACAAATCACCGGAATTCATTATGACCCATCAATCCGCATCAATCAGAGAGGTCGTTGTTGACAACCAATAAAAGTTTTTATTTTTTGAGGGCGATTTAAAATTCATCAGTTTTACCAACCCAAAAATGTTAAACCTGAAGTCCAAAAAAACGCTTGAATATGGTCAATTGAATATCTCATTAATAAGACAAGTTGAAAACTTCGCATAATCCGTAGTTTTAGTTAATAATGTACAAGAACGCCTCTTATTTCGCATAATGAAAATTATTATGAAGATTTTGTATAAGAGGTTTATGTACAAATCATTTCCGTATGTTAAAAGCTACATATATAATTTTGTCTTTTTAATGAGCCATATCTTTGAAATTTCAGTTTCCCACTCCCACAGCACGAAGACGTGTTCGCTCCGCTGGATTCGTAGCATATAAATAATACGCTACTTTAAATTGTGACCGCTCCCTGACGTCATTCGATGAGATTTCGATGTTGGTAGCTTGTCGTTTCTCCAGAATTTCACTCGACTGTTCCACAACTGTTAGGTCTGCTGTAAGCGACCAATGACATGCTACTAAGCGCTACATCCACATCTCATCAAATGACGTCAGGGAGCAGTTCCCATTTAAAGTAGCAAACTATTTATATGCTGCAAATCTAACGGAGCGAACACCTGTTCGTGCTGTGCGAGTGAGAAACTTAAATTTGAAAAATATGGCTAATCAAGAAGAAGAAATTATATATGTAGCTCTTAACAAACGGAAATGTTCTTTAAATAAGTCTCTTATAGAAAGTGAGATACCTAGTATCTTTATAATAATTTTCATTCTGTGAAATAAGAGGCCTGCCTTTCTCATACAATATTAATTAAAACTACAGATTGTGCGAAATTTTTGCCAATTTGTCTTATTAATGGGATATTCAATTCATCTCCCTGAAGAAACTGTACAATTTCAATAATATCAATTTACTTATTAAACGATAACGTACTATAAATCATAAATAACAACACAAATACAATTTTTGTTTGAATGTATTAAACAATGTTGCTTGATGCGAAGTAATAACATTCTGCTGAACTTTCATTGTTTATTATTTTGAAACGAATATACACAACGTTTCGATTGCTGTGGTATCTGCAATCGTCATCAGGTGAATACTAACAAACTTAGAAACTACTGGAGCTTACATACTAAAGACATGTTCGATGAAGCGTTCAAGCGTACAAAATCAATTTAGCGTAACAGATTAATTACCAAAATTACTTAGTGAAGTTTAGTTGTTTTAGCGGTTCGATTAATGGTTTCCATATGTTGCTTATCTCGACACTTGACTGGCTGAAAATTTCTTTGTTGTTGTTGATGAATGCCGCTTCTTTAAATTTCCGTTTGTACCAACGTTCCTCTCTGTGTATGATTTTTGCTTCCGACCATTTCATTCGATGTTGGTTATCCCACGAATGTTGCGCGATGCCGGACTTAGAAATCTCTCCTCTCTGTGTGTGCGTCTGATGTTCTTTCAGTCTGATGTCAAGTGGTCTTTTGGTTTCCCCCACGTATGACTTGCCACATTCACATGGAACTTGGTAAATACAGTTTTAGGAATCTTGACTTGTTTGTGGTTTTGTGTTGGAAATCATACTCCTAATGGTGGTCGATGATTTGAACACTGTATTTAAGTTGTAGCTTTTCCCTATACGTTTTATTGATTCTGATAAACCTTTGACATATGGGATGCTCAGCAGTGAATTGGGCAGTTCTTCTGTTTTAGGTTGTTCCTTGGTGTTGAATTGCTTTTTCTGCAAAAGCTCTCCTACAGTCTTTTCTGGATAACCATTCTGCCTTAGATCGTTTCTAATGTTTTTGATTTCTTCTCGTAGCCCTTTCTCTGTGTTGCACAACGCTCTGTCGATTAGAGATTTTACTACTCCCCTCTTCGTAGATGTGGAATGGTTGGATTCAAAGTTAAGATATCGACCGGTGTGTGTCGGTTTCCTGTAGACTGTCGTTTCCATAATTCCCTTGTTCTTTGTTACGTGAAACCAGTTTGAATCCCAGGTCATAGAGAAACCAAAATTCAAACCCAAAACATGGCTTAGATATGTTGACGATACCTTCATAATTTGGAACCACAGTAATCGGCAACTAGACCTTTTTCTACAACATCTGAACAACATCAAACCATCCATCAAATTCACTATGGAAAAGGAAAAGGAGAACTCACTTCCTTTTTTAGACGTTCACGTAACAAAGAACAAGGGAATTATGGAAACGACTGTCTACAGGAAACCGACACACACCGGTCGATATCTTAACTTTGAATTCAACCATTCCACTTCTACGAAGAGGGGAGTAGTAAAATCTATTATCGACAGAGCGTACAGGTTGTGCAACACAGAGAAAGGGCTACGACAAGAAATCAAAAACATTAGAAACGATCTAAGGCAGAATGGTTATCCAGAAAAGATTGTAGGAGAGCTTTTACAGAAAAAGCAATTGAACACCAAGGAACAACCTAAAACAGAAGAACTGCCCAATTCACTGCTGAGCATCCCATATGTCAAAGGTTTATCAGAATCAATAAAACGCATAGGGAAAAGCTACAACTTAAATACAGTATTCAAATCATCGACCACCATTAGGAGTATAATTTCCAACACAAAGCCACAAACAAGTCGAGATTCCTAAAACTGTATTTACCAAGTTCCATGTGAATGTGGCAAATCATACGTGGGGGAAACCAAAAGACCACTTGACATCAGACTGAAAGAACATCAGACGCACACACAGAGAGGAGAGACTTCTAAGTTCGGCATCGCGCAACATTCGTGGAATAACCAACATCAAATGAAATGGTTTGAAGCAAAAATCATACACAGAGAGGAACGTTGGTACAAACGAAAATTTAAAGAGCTGCATTCATCAACAACAAAGAAATTTTCAGCCAGCCAAGTGTCGGGATAAGCAACATATAGAAACCACTAATCGAACCTCTAAAACAACTTAAACTTCACTAAGTAATTTTGTTAATTTATCTGTTACGCTAAATTGATTTTGAACGCTTCATCGAGCATGTCTTTAGTATATAAGCTCCAGTAGTTTCTAAGTTTGTTAGTATTCACCTGATGACGATCGCAGATACCACAGCAATCGAAACGTTGTGTATATTCGTTTCAAAATAATAAACAATGAAAGTTCAGCAGAATGTTATTACTTCGCACAAATACAATTTATTAATAAAAACCACTTTTTTTATAATCAATTGCATTTTGACAGCTATTGTTAGCGCAACCACAGCCTACGTTTCAGCAGACCATATACCGCTACTTTGTGGAGGTAGGGCTTAGGTAGCTTTTTCTGCTGAATGCGACCATTCAGATAGAATTGAAAAAAAAATGAACTACAAATTTCTTAATTCGTGTAAACTATCATTTTAGATTTTTTGAAAATATATATAATATAGAATTTGTAATAAATTTTTTTAACAATACGCTTTTTAAGTAACCTCAGTTAAAAAGTAAATGTCAATTTTCCCTTGAGTTACTTACTAAACGACTGTATAATAAATGCAAAATAACTGGTTATTTTCGTA
Source organism: Aquatica leii (assembly GCA_035610365.1). NCBI lineage: Eukaryota > Metazoa > Arthropoda > Insecta > Coleoptera > Lampyridae > Aquatica > Aquatica leii. The sequence continues at coordinate 34,397,227 of CM069439.1, forward strand.
AGATTTTTTACAAATACCGATTATTCAATAATTGGTTAATTTTTAATAACCATATCTAATTAACACTGTGGAAAGAAGAATATAACTCTGGCTTGTACAACAATTTTAAACTTAAAACTTAAATTAAATGTAAAGGATCGTTTACATCCACTGAAATTAAATTAGCGTACGTAACATTAACAATTAGTAAATCGTTCCATTAATGCCTTCGTTCAAACTCCAGTTACATACAGAAAATTAACGTAAATCAACTTAAGAGCGTAGTTAAGAATCTGTAGATTAATTACAGCAATCCGATTACATCCTGCGATCATTAGTAAACGTTAACAGTGAAGAATGCCTAAAATCAAAGGATTAAGCAAAGAAACACGTTCACTTATAATAGTACATCATAAAGTCGGTAATAAAACCGCGCCATTTAAACAATTCGATTGTGGATTATAATGTAAAAAAAAACCAAGAGCGGCTATATCTGTCGAAGATCGTAATATCCAGCAAAAGATACTACGGTAAACAGCTCCTGAAATAACTGCCAAATTAAAGTTTTTCTACTATAAAACGTAGTTTACAGTCAGCCAAATTATGTTTGAAGGAATTAACATACTGGTTTAATGTTTTTTTATTGTTTATTATATCAAACCTAATTGAATTAAATTGATATAAAAATAAATTAACAAATTATGCTGCAAATTTAAATGAAAATTTTAAACATAAAAAGTTGCTAATTTTATGGCCAAAATATTGTATGTACATATTTGTTGGTCACAATAACCCAGCAACTACAATAAATTGTCGTACACGTGTTTCGACAGCTATGCTGTCATCATCAGCGAACTGATCCTCCGCTGTAGTTTTCTTCGCAGTTACTAAACAACGTCAATAAAAACATCAAAAAATGATTATAGATCAATCACTGACAAAAAATCATTCGATTCAGTTATAATCCGTACTCATGGAGCGACGAATTAGTTACTCAAGGCTCGCATCTAATAAAAAATTCTTTATTTGAAAACGAGTCAAAATATGAGTACTTGCCATTGGCAAAGAAAGCAATTTGAACTGAATTCGGTTGTATAGTGAGATAAAAATAAGCTTGTTCACTTTAACCTTATAGCAAACTTTTTGTTAACTTGACAAATAAGACCTTGTTAGCATTAGTCGCAATGAAAATATTAATACTGCTAAGACTTTTTAGCCTTAATTGATGTTCCTCGTTATTTTTATTTTACTCAAAATTACTGTAACAAAAATTTAATTAAGATGACAAATTAAAATTAAATTCAGTAGATTCAGAACAATGTCAGAATAGGGTTATTCCGTGTCAAATCAACACACCTTTAACAACTTTTTTTCCTCACTATCTCACATTTTGATGAAATTTGGTACATAGGTTACCTTCATGTAGACTAATACCAAATTTTAGCACAATATCATATCAATCTTAAATTGAAATTGCATCTCTCCTAGACAAGATAAAGAGTTGAAAAAAACAAAAATTGATCACTAAAAAAGTCACTAGCTCTGTCCACTACAAGATCTTAGGAGAGAATGACTAATGGCATGAACTGTTTGAATGAAGTTTGTTGCTGGTTGCTCATTTCTTGTCTCAACTTGAAAGTTTGACCTGAATCTATTATGATAATGTCACTCAAGGTCTCCTTACTCAATAAATAATCATGTTAGTTGTTTTAGATACTTCTATTTTAATAATCATTTTAAAACCCACATCAAATACCTGTTAACTTAATTTTTTTAGTTTATTTATTTTGTAAATTTACAATCTTCTGTTAACAGCTATAAGTAAATAAGATTAATGAATTCCACTTGGAGGAGAAATTATCCAGCGATAATTCTCCTGGCTAGTACAATCGTATGATGTGTTTATTGGCCTAAAATATCCGTTGGTCACTCTTCTTTAACTGTCTTCTGGCTAATGGTTGAGTATGAAGTTGTTTTCCTTCATCGTTGGAGTGGTCTAGGAGTTGTTCCAGACATTTTCTGGTTAGCCTAGTGATTTGTTCACTGACTAGCGATATGCCGGCATCTTCATGCAGGACTTTGTTACTGATGTACCAGAGAGCATTGAAAATCATTCTTAGTATTTGAGATTGGATTCTCTGTATAATTTGTGTATTGGATGGCTTTGTGCATCCCCACAGCTTGACTCCATCTGTCCACATAGACTTTAGTACGCATTTGTATAATAGAATATTATTTTTTGTGGCGAGTTTTGATCTTCGTCCAATTAACCAACCCATTTTCTGTATTTTTAGGTTTACTTTTCTTTGCTATGGTATGCGGTTTCCAGGTTTTTGATCTATGATTAATCCGAGGTACTTGACTCGGGTGTTAACCGACAGTTGCATATTGTTAAGCTTTCGGTTGGTGAAGGTGATTTGCGTGTATTTTATAGGGTGGACCTTGAATTTCCATTTGCCTAACCAGTCTTGTATCAGGTTGAGATGTGTTTGCAAATTATCAGATCAGAGGGTTGTCGCTTATGTATATTATTGCGGTATCATCAGCGAACGCGGCAGTAGTGATTGAGTTTGTGGTCGGGATGTGAGCCGTGAAGATTAGGTAGAAAATGGAACCCAAGACACTTTCCTGTGGAACACCGGACTTGACAGAGTAATAGTTTGAAATTTTTTTCTCGAAAACCAAATTGCCGAATTGGTATAACTGTTTATTTCACTATCTTCCAAAATCCTCTTCAGCAGCAGTCTCTAGAATTTTGGACACTATTGGTAGCAAGCTTATTGGTCGATACGAGGTGACCGTATTTCGAGGTTTCATGGCCATTATTACTTGTGCAAACTTCCTCGTAAACGGATAATATGTTAGTCTTAGTACACTGTTATATATGGAAGTTATCAGGACTAAATTTCTGGGAGTTGTTTTAACGTCAAGCCAATAATCAAATCAAATCCGGGTGTTATAGTTATTACATTTTAAAATCTCTTGTTTCACTTCGTTTGTAGAAAATGATTTGATTGGTAGCATCATAGGGTAGGAAGAGTCCAAAATGTTTATAACTTGATTATCGCCAAAACTGTTCGCCTCGTCACACTTGTGACAAGTGTTTTGCGAAGGCAGTAAAACTTATCAGTTTTTGCCGACTTCCATCTTCGTTTCTTAGAGATGGAATGTGCTGCGTCAGTCGCTTGAAAGTTTTGGTTGCTTTCCAAACTGTGTGGTCTTCTTTGACCAAACTAGTTTCAAAAGTAGCGTTTCGAATATGGTGTTTGCTGTTCTTAATTGTCGAGTTAGACTATTGTATTCTCTCGTCTATTGAAATACGATTTCTTTGCTTCGGGCTCTTCTTTTTTGAGCAACTAGGTGTTTTATGTAAACTGGAATGTTGACTGCGGGTTCTTTTCTTAAGTTTATTTTGGGCGTAGCTAGTTTTGCTGCCGTATGTATAGCTTGGGCGAGGTAATCTACCGCACTGTCAATTTCATCTTGTTTTAATGGAACATTTAGCCGTAGATTTTCATCTAAGCATGTTTTAAATACAGACCCGTTTGTACTCGATGACATAATTTTAGAAGCTGTTGGTCGATTTATGATGTGAGTGCTAAGTATCAAATTGTGAGTGTGATCTGTGGAAGGGTCCCAGGGTGCTTTTACGTCTGCGGGACTGAGTTAAATACCTTTCAGGATAAAGAAGTCCAGAAAATCGAAATTTTATTATGATCATCGGATCAGTAGGTGGTTTGACCTGTAGATAAATAAGAGCAATTTGAGTTTGTAATGGCCTTTCTCAGGTTTCTTCCTTTTGTAGTGCAAAGTCTCGATCCCCAATCTGTATGTTTTGCATTCCAGTCGTCTGCTATGATGAATTTTCCTGCTAGTTGTCGAAAGAAGTTTTGGTATTATACTGTACTAATGACGTGTCTTGGAGGACTGTACATTGCAACCGGCTGAGCGTTTACATGGACCACTGCTGCCTGTATTTGATCTGTTTAATATTTAGATTTATGATAAATTATGCCGTTACTTATAATAACTGCAGCGCCACCATGCGCCGTGTCGTCAGGATGGTTGGTGTGATATATACAGGGTGAGTCAGAATATGTGAGAAATACAATAACTATAAATAGTTTAAATAAACTTATATCCTAGCATGCACAGGTAAAAAGTTATTAGGTCTTCAAAGTTGAATAAAAAACTTTTTTATTAATAACTTCTAAACTAATTAATTATAATAGAATGCTTTTTTTGTAGTTGTTAATGGGCACTTAAAAACAAAACAAAATTTAATTAAATCTAAATAAGCAGAAGATGGATTTTTAGAGTACCTCCACTGTTAAATCCTCCGGAACTTTTAATCTTGAAGTTTTTTTTTTCATTTAAAAATTTCTTTGACGACCGGAGTATTGGGTTCGTTTTTTAAAAAATCCGGATTTTCTTAATCTTTCCTCAAGCCGCTGAAACGTTTTTCTGAAAGAAAAATTGTAAAAATAATTGCTTTATGCAATCTTTTTGCTTACCTATTCGGTATAGCACGATTAGAGTACAGAAGTGCGTAACGTCTTGGTGCCGCCCAAGCATTACCATCACACTTAGCATAAACCATGATCATATCCGTTATTCTGAATTTGAAAAGTTATTCATAGTAAAAATTCACAAAAACAACCTAGTGTCACAGACTGTAACCTTTATTTAATTAAACGTCATAATTTTATTTGTCAAATTTTCTACACAGCATGCTGCATGGTATATGATTAAATTTTCACAGTTTTTTTGTTTTTAAGTACTCATTAACAACTACAAAAAATTGTCGATTACATTTCATTAGTTTTTAAGACCTAATAACTTTTTACCTGTGCATGCTAGGATGTAAGTTTATTCAAACAATCATCTTAATTTTATGCCTATTATTTTTAGTTACCCACATATTCTGACTCACCCTGTAGAGTAATGTGGTATTTTAAACATCGTGCGTTCGGTAAAATGCGTTTCTGATACGAGTAATATGTCAATTTGATTGTTGGAGAAAACTTATTTTCGCTTTATGGTTGAAGCCACTATTGAATGTATTTATTAGTGTGGAGAGCATGCTTAATATCATGCCGTTTTGATTTATGAGTTGCGAGAACATTGTTTTGAATTCCATTAAGAAAGTGTTCATTTGGATTCCCAAGTCTAAAGTTTGATTCTTAGTATTTCTGCTACTAGCCATTTGCGCATAAGATGATCGGTCTTATGTTTCATTTAGATTTTGATTTTGGAATAGATGTTGATACTTTGAAGTATAGGTAATTTGCTTTTCTTTTTGCATTAAGAAGGTCCATATAAACCATACATCCTTTGTACGTCGTATGGTTACCATCGCATAGTGCACATTTATCAAATGAGGTTTTGGGTTTTGTGCAACCATCTGGTTTGTGGTTACCTCGACATTTGACACATTGATATGGCCTGATGCAAAATCTTCGAGTGACCATATAGTTGACACCTGGTGCACTTAATGTTTCTTTTTTTTTGGGGTGGTTCTCTTACTACTTCCATAATGCCTAGATACTGTAGTTCATAAATTTGTTTATTTTCTTTGTTCATTGTTAATTGCGTTGCGTACGGTATGTTCTAGTTCATCAATAACATTCTCGAGAGGAATTGAGACTGCAAATCACGACTATGTATGCTATGTTCTGTTCCATTTAGTAAGTATGGCGAATTATGTTATTACTGTTCATATTTTTCTATACGTATTCTATGTCTATGCGGTTCCATTATGATTTGTAGTATTATTGCTCGTGTTTTCTTCGTGGGGGGTATTTTGTAGGTCGTTAAATTTGTTTTGAGTACTAATTTGCTGTGTATTAGTAACATGAGCCGTAGATTTAAGATTTCTTTTGCGTTTTTTATAAGCTTTTCACTGTTTGCCAGTCATGAGTTCTCGTTACTTCGTTGTTATCCTCTTGCATAGACATTTCGCTTGTAATTTGTAATGGCACTAATGGAATATATGAAGTGCTTTGTTGGGAATTCGTCGTAAAGTTATGTTAAGTATTTGGGTGGAGTAGGGGATTAGCTAATAATTCGTTGGGTTTGAATTCACATTTTGTGAGAAATTTGATAATTTTTTTAAGTATGAACCATCATAATTTTTATAACACTTATTAACAACAACATGATCAACCTTACTAATTTTTTCGTTTTTGAGAATCTCTAATTTAAAATTTTAATTAATGTCATATGAAAGGTCTTAAAATTAGCTTTATCAAACTCTGAGATAGTGAGTTTTAGTCACTGTATTGATTTAACATAGATTGACCCAACGTAAGAACTATGCGAAAGTACTTAAGAATAACATTCAAAAAATGCATGCACATAAATACAAAACCTATAAATTGTTACCTTCACTCTAAGAATTTGTTCTCGTAGATCTTGTAAATCGTTAAATGTAGACTGGGCAGTTATTGAATAGACAAGAACGAACCCCTGGCCATTTTTCATATACAGATCTCTCATTGCAGTGAATTGCTCCTAAAACCAGAAAAAAAATAAAGTTCTAGTATATTCGGTACCAAATTTTGACATCAAATTTTACTATATAAATATATTTATATTTTGATTAATCGTTCCAAAAACCGTTTTATCAACTGTCTATCAATTTGCCTCAATCGTGATAATTAACTCGAATTCCTTTGATAATGTACTTTATTAGTCAATAGGTATAGAGCATATAAAGCACCTTACAAATCATCACCGTAAGAAAAAAGAATAACACATACAAACGCATAGTCACAGAAAAAAACATAACTGGAACAAAATTAAAATAAGAGCTACAGCATGGTGCACAAATAACAGATCAACAATCGCTAAGAATAAGCATATTTTAGGCACTTCAAATCAACTAAATCAAGCAAAAAAATCCAATGAAAAAATGGTTCAAGTAAAATTCATAATAAAATAATTTACATTTGACAGTTATTTGCAAACAATGAAACATATTGACAAACAGTTTGATTAGCCATTCTTAAAAGTTGTTTGAGAATTATACATAGAAAAACAAACAACAAACCCTGGTGCTACGGTGGGCAGTCCCACTTCATTCGAAAAGAGCATTTGTAGGGTTAACATCGACTATCCCAGCGTTTATACATTGCGAGTTGAACGTACTGTATCGTAAATGACAATATGGATAGATTTGTTTCTGTCATTCTCACGGAAGTTCCGACTTTTAAATTTACTAATAACATTATAATACTTATTAGGCACATTACAATTCAAAAATTATTCATATTGCGCATCTGATCCCAAATTATAAATCGTAGTATGGAAGAACATCGTTATCACCTCGATATTCAAAAACTGGTAACATATAGAATCATATATTTAGTAGAGAAGAAGCTTCATCGTTTATATAAATGAAAATTTAAGAAGAAATAGGTAGACTTAAAAAATCTGCAAACTTTAACCTTCCTAACTGTGTCGATGAAAAATCGCCCCAACTTGTGTATCTTTATTAACATTAATAGTATCGATTCATATATTTTTTCCATATTCTACTTTATTATTTTCTGTTTCATGTGTAAATTTTTAACACCTTTCCGAAATGATCATTTAAATGCACTTGTCAAGCGGAAAACGTGTAAAATAACAGTGGAAATGGTCAAACAATATTTATGCAATGTCAAGAACAAGCTCGCTTGCCTTCAATCGGCGGCCATATCATACGAAGTTGAGGATGTTTGGAACTATTTCGTCAGTCGTTGCGATTTTTGGAAATCCCCAATGTTCGTCATCTTAAATGGATTTCCCACGATTAAGCTAAAAGTTCACACTTCTTTACGAGGGAGTAACCACGAGTGGATATGGTTGTACACCTCCTTGGATGTATGTGGATATGACGGATATAATACGGATATAGTTGATATACTTGGATATATCGGATATAACGTGGATATCTTTAGATATATCGGATATGTTTGGACATAATTTGGATTTTTGGATATGTCGGTGTTATGCGCATGTCTTGGCGCATGCCTTCAAGCAATTTTATCTACATGTGCTTTTTTTCGTTATTTTTGCGTGAGGTTTTCTTGCAGAAAAGTAATTTAAGTATTCAAATTTTAAACAAGTGATTAGTGATTACACGATACAATTTTATGAATAGGTAAGTTCCTGTACATTCTTTCGTTCGAGTAATTTAATTTAATGCCCACCTATTATATTAACTTAGATTATAAAAACATTACAAGAACATGAATCCTAAGATCGTTGAATGTGTGAGTCAGCATGATATTGAATTGCCACTTTATCTTCAACATATTTTAAAATTTTCCGGATATGATAATTTTTATTTGTTTTCCAAAATGACTTCTAATGACATAAAATCCATAGAGCAATTCGCTAGAGAAGAAGTGCATCAATTTATTACGAAAGGCGACAATTTAGAAAACTTTTACGGTTCTTTTAAAACTAACCCCGAAAGTTTTAAAATAGTTCCTGGGCACCAAAAGTTATTGCTTGAAGCAGCTAATAAGTTCCAACTACATAAAAAACGAATGGAATCCCAAAAATAGACAAATAATACTGAAATTAAAAAGAGAACAAGAAGCCTCCATAGCGCAGAATTTACGTCCAATTCGTTGAGTTTATTACAAAATACAACACAAATGATACAAAATGATAATACGGATATAGTTGATATACTTGGATATATCGGATATAACGTGGATATCTTTAGATATATCGGATATGTTTGGATATAATTTGGATTTTTGGATATGTCGGTGTTATGCGCATGTCTTGGCGCATGCCTTCATTTATAAAGTTAAAGAAATTAAAAAAAAGCCTTGTAGAAAACAATAGTGATGTTTCATCAACCAACGTAAAAAACACAAGAGGCATGTTGAAAATGATCTGCGACGCTGCAGTAAATAATACTAAATACAAAAAAAATGTTTGCAACAGATATGACAAAAATTTAAAATTATTCTGTGCTTCTTTGTTCTTGATTGGAGGGCGCCTCACATATCAGACATTGTACAAAAATTTACCTGGTTCAATACCATCGATTACAACACTTCAGAGATGTTTAAGGACCAATGAGCGAATTTTGGAAGGAGAAATTAGACTTTCCCAGCTAAAGGCATTTTTGAGCAGAAGAGGATACCCATTGAAAGTTTGGATTTCTGAAGATCAAACAAGGATTGTGAGTACTAGGGAATACATCTCAGTAAACAATAGAACAGTGGGATTTACCACGCATTACGATAAAAATGGATGTCCAGTAGTAAATAGTTTTATGGCCACAACTGCGAGTAAAATCCGAGAGTATTTTAAAAAGCAGACTGTAGCAATCTCTATGCAATTGTGGCACAGCCATTAGTACGAGACGCTCCATCCTTCACTTTATGTGTGTTTGGATCTGACAATAAATTTTTTAATGAAACTATATTAAAAAGATGGCAGTATATACAAAATGAAGCAAAAGAGTTAGGTATTACTATAGAAGGATATTCGTCAGATGGAAATCCCAGAATTCTTAAGGCCATGAAAATAAAATCTACCATGCCATGTACAGAAGGTACAGAACAGACTTCTAAATCCCTTTGTAATATTACTTTTGAGACGGTATTTGGTGTCAATCAGTCATTTACGAATCCTTATCAAATCTGTTTCTAAAGATAAACACCTTCTAACTTAGGCTGATATTGATCCAGTGGATAAAATGAATTCTAAATCTTTAGAAAAAATATGCAGGAAGCAGTTTCGGAATTATTAGAGCAAAATGTGATAGATTGTGATGCGACTGTTACTTATTTAAAAATCATGAGATACGTTGTAGAATCATTTACAGATAAAAATCTAAAGGTCTCAAAAAGAATTTACAAAATTTGGTATTCGACATTATTTCTTCGATATTGGAGGTATTGGATTAAAAATAAAGACGGTTACACAATTTCAAAAAATGTTATAACTTCGAACTGTTATAATTGTATTGAGATTAATGCACATGGTTTGGTACTGCTTGTTCAAAAAATGAAACTAAATAATAGCAACGACTTACTGCTTCCATGGTTTATGAGCAGTCAGAGCTGTGAAGAGATTTTTAGAACACTAAGATCAATGACAACTGTTTTTGCAACTGTTGTGAACTTCAGCATGTTGGATGTGATCCGACGGTTAAGTAGAATAAATTAATGAGGTAGTAACAGATTTAGGTAAGCGTAAAAGTACTTTTACTTTATCATTTTTGTTAATATATTGAACACTTTCAGGTCAGAATGATAAATATAGGATTATTTTTTTAAGAGAAAACAACCCTCGACTAGCTAACTCGAAAGCTAACTTGAACAAAACGTATACAATTAAAAAATACTGAAGAGCTCCCAAACGACAAGGAAATTAATGAAATACTTATGAAGTGTAAGTTAAATGTTATAGAGACAGCAAACAGAATGAGCATGGAATTAGAAACTGAAGATTGGTTAAATATTGACTTACCAATAATGGAAGATCAAGAATTAGATAGCATGGAAGAAGAGGAAGAAGTAACATACACGAAAAAAGGAGAAATGACAGAAGAATGTGACCAAAACGAAATTCAAGGTAACCTCTCTTCGAAAAAATGTTGCTGTTTCACTTACCATTAAAGTTACATAATATAATTTTTATAGGTAAGGAATGTTTTGAAGAGGATGTTCCATAGAAAGTTGTCGATCTCACAGAAATGGATCACCTTTCAAATGACTTAATGTAGGAAATAATCTAAACTTAAAAGATTACTCTCAGGATCTCGCCCAGAATTCTTCAGTCAAGAATTATCTGCAAGATGGTCCATTTTTAAAATTGTACGTTGGCGAGAGACATATGATAGTAAAAAAATGTTCATTCTGTTGGTTGTTGAATGGAGATAGAAATAGGTTAAGCTCCAATCGACTACATAGGGTAAAAGAGAGCAAAAAAATTCTGGATACAAATTCCGAAAATACAAACCGAAAAAAAACATACATGTGGGTGAATGGTGTGTTTTTAAAGATTCGTCCAAACAGAATAAACATAATCTTTTGTTTGGGCGAATTATGGCATTTAGCTATTTGTCCGGTCTGGGAAAATCTAAAAAATACTCGTTATTAAGTGCTCCTATAGAAACTCCAATTGCTTCAACAAATCGTGGCCTTGGTTGTCTATGCACTTTCTACCAAATAGGCAAACAAAACGAAATTGATGCAAAATTAAGCCTGGCAAATTTAAGCTACACATTCATGGACGTGAAGAATTATATTTGCAATATGCCTCAACCTATTTTACATGTGGACTCGCAGTATTTCATTCCAAAGCGTTTGTTAACAGAAATTAATACCTTAAGCCAAAAATATAGTCACACTCAAGACATGTTAGAAAAATAAAAAACTCCGAATGACGAGAGTTCAAATGAATCAAGTGAAAGTGATAATGACAGCGTTACGATTGACGATTCGCCTGAAACTAAATCTCTTTCAAGTAAAGAAAACGATGAAACCGAGGATGAAACAGGAATAGAAATAAATACAGAAAAGTACTATGCAATATTCTTTGATCGTCAATGGTACTTAGGTCCTGTGGTCGAAATTCAAAGAGATCAACTAAAAATAAAATTCTTAGAGTCGAATTTAAATAAGTGAGCTAAAAACAATCAGAAACGATTAAAAAAAATCGTGTTTTATGCTCTGACACTTTTAGGTTGTCATCCATTTGAACTGAAGCGAATAGATAAGCAAAACATTATCACAAAATACAAAGAACTAAAAAGTAAGAAATAACCGAAAATAACTTTTCGTGCGGAATACTGAAAACTTTTTTGTAAAATTTATTTAGTATTATTATACATGTAACCTTTTTTTAAATAATTTATGATATATAATTATACATAGTTTATTTTAAATTTATATATTGGTTTTCATTGTTATGCCTTGATCACAGAATAACTATTATTCTGTGCCTTGATTTTACCAAAGAAGGTATTATATAATACGTCCTTTGATTTTACTAAGGATAAAGTCAATCGACTACTCTAACTCTAACTTTCATTAACACTAAGACCTTGAACACCTGACCTTGAAAATATGCAATATAAAATATCCTATATCTATGAACTGGTCCGGATATTTTAAATACATATAATTTGGATATTTTATATATAATTTGGATTTTTTATGGATGTGGGTGGATATGAATGGATATTTGGTAAATATCCAGATATTTTAGACATAATTTGGATATTGTACATAATTTTTAGTCGTGGTCTCCCCCTCGCTTCTTTACCGTCAAAAACGACGAATGCAAATCTTTTAAAAAAGTACTTTAAAACAGCTACGTTATCCATTCTTCAGAAACTGTTTGACAAACAACTAAACACCCGCGTCTGAACTTTCGCAGCATAAAAGAGTTTTGGTGCAGATCTCGTTTTAGAACTTGATAAACTTTAAAGTGTTATTAGTTCAAATGATCTTTGATTAGTTTTTAACAAAAGAAGTGAATGATTCTCAAAGTGAAACAGTAACATAACATTTTTTTAGATGGAACGACAATACAATTGTCAACTGGTCAAACAGAAGACAAGTTAATCAACCAGTAGTTGCAACAGCTTATAATAAATCTATGGGTAGTGATCGTCCAGACCAAAACATTGAACTATATTGTTCGTCTATTGCATGGTGCATTAGAAACAAGTTTGTCTTTCGACTAATAACTATTAGCTTAAAATAAAAAAACTCTATGTGCATCAAAGAAGTTTTAGAAGATTCTATGATGCAAAAGACACAAGGTATCAAAAATACGACGTTAGTACACGTCTAAAACGATTATCAAGTGAATTCGCCAATTTTTTTGAAACACCCGCCCAAGAAGAACCATTGATTGCAAATGTGAAATGGTTTCTCAAACAATACATAATTACAACTGAAGATATTTTTACTGCTTAATCAAGAAAGAAATTTTCAGCTCCAATTTTCGTTGATTTCTTTGAAGAAAAAAGAAGTCAGAACTATATATTAAATCTATTAATGTTGAAGAGAAAATCTGCATTTTCCTATAGTTAGTTTCCCGCGTTATCCCGCAGTAGGAAGAATTTTGGTACGAGTATTACATACAGGGTGTCCCACCAGGTACTGTACATACTGAAATGGTATGTTCCTTAGGTCAATTTAAGTAGAAAACGTCCTATAAACATAGGTCCAATTCGCCATAGTTACACAGAAACAAGTTTATAAATGCTCACACATTTTTTGAAAATTATTATTATTGAAAACAGAAAATCGAACTACAAAACAAACATAAAAAAAACAAACAAAAAAAATCACATCAAATGCTAAAAATGACCTTCTTCGGCATTAATACAACGACGGCTGCGATCTAAAATGGACCGAGTAGCCGCTTGAAGCACCTGCTGGTTGTTCCGTGTTTGTTGACACACATCCAGGATACGCTGTATTAGTTCATTTCTGGTATTAACTTTTACCTCGTATACTAAACTTTTCACATGAACCCACAGATAGAAATCCAAAAGTGTGAGATCGGGCGATCTCGGTGGCCAAGCATGCGGGCCTCCACGCCCAATCCACCTATTGGGGTAAGCAACATTTAGATATTAGGTCACATGCCGACTAAAATGTAGAAGAGCTGCATCATGTTGCAGAAACATTTGTTGTCTTGTTAGTAAAGGTACTTCTTCCAAAAGCGGTAGCAATTCATTCCTCAAAAAGTTAGCATATGCTTCTCCTGTTAGACGTTCCTCAAAGAAAAAAGGTCCAATAAGTTGATCGTCAATCATGCCACACCATACGTTTACAGAAAATCTGCGCTGAAAGTTAGTTTCTGTTGTGCCATGTGGATTTTGATATGACCACAAATGAGAATTACGTGTATTGTTTACTCCATCTCTAGTAAATTGCGCCTCGTCGCTAAATAATATGAATGGAACTAATTGTGGATTTACCTGTAGGCAGTGGCAGAAATTCAACCGGGCAGCAAAATCTCCAGGTTCCAGATGCTGAACCTGTTGTATGTGATAGGGATACAAAAGCCCATCATGTAATGTTCGCCATACTGACATACGGGGGAGTCCCGTTCGAGAAGAAATTCTTCTAGTACTCAACCCTGGACTCCGATCAACCATCTGTAGAATGTTTTCCTGCTCATTCACATTTAACTGCACAGGACGGTCAGATCTTGTTGAAACTCATGGAAATGAACCACGAGTCCGTACATGTTGAAAAACAGAAGAAAAAGTTTGGTGATTTGGCACCCTCCTGTTGGGAAATCTTCGTTCATATTCCCTAACGGCAGATCTCGCATTTCCATCACAAAATCCATAAATGTAAATGATATCAGCATACTCTTCGTTAGAAAAATGAGAAGGCATTTTGCATTTAAATTACACTTCATTTAATAAAATCGACTGTGACATTAGTAGAAAAGAAAGCAATAAATGACATATTGTTCGGCTTTTGTTTCCCAGTTGACTAAGAATAATTAATTTTCAAAAAATGTGTGATCAGTTATATACTTTGAACGCTTGTATCTGTGTAACTATGGCGAATTGGACCTATGTTTATAGGAGGTTTTCTACTTAAATTGACCTACCATACCATTTCAGTATGTACAGTACCTCGTGGGACACCCTGTATAGTTCTTGTTATGCCGAATTACACATTGAAACGTCAGAAATGTCTGTGAATGAGTGATAAAGTATAAGTTGGTGTTAATAAGCAATCACGTAGCACTCAAGTCCAGTTTTTGAATTTTTGAATATGGCAACTCTTTTTGGAGATATATAGCGGTAAGTAGTGTGAAAGATACATTAATAGTTCGAATGATAATTTAGAAAAAAGTGCATTAAAACTAAAATTGCAGATTCTTGTTTTTTTTTAACATGACAATCCTAAACATACAAAAAAAATTCTAGTAACTACCCAATGCAACGAGACAATTCAAAACGTCACTAAATATCAATCAAAACAAGAATTTGTAAGTGTTGCAGGAGAAATACCAAAAATATCGACCCCCAGACGATTAAAAGCTTAAGGAATGTATGAAACAATAATTAGGAACGCAATACATTCTGAACATACAGAATAAAATGTTATAACTTAAAATAAAAACAAGATTGTATGTAATTCCATGGAATTTAGTAGTGATTGCCATATATTTTATAACAATTGGTGTAATAGTTGATACTGATTAAATTTAGGTGAACATTGTATCTCTTTGTCTTTAAAGGATCGGTTTTCTGAAACCACAAAACTCTTCTGTTAGTTATGTACCGTTTAAAGGTGATTCAGCACCCTGAGAACATCTAAAGCCTTGACTGAGCTCGATTTTCCCTTCAGACAAACGCCTTTTGATACTTTTTGGATCCACTGTATGAGCAAAAGGTTTCTAGCTTGTGTCAGAATTTATTCAAAGTTGCAAGGTAAATTTACACTAGTGGACAAGATTTCAGCAATGCAAGCAGCACATAATTTCCAAAACGATACAAAATGCAATTAGTCTTCAAACAAGGACTGTACTAATCAAGGTATTATTATTACGTCTGCTACATCAATTTAACTATTAACAAGAGAAAAAAAAAACATTTACTTGTAACCATAATGCAAACCTCACACAGGAATATCTAAATACAATAGCGATGTTAAAGAAATAGTTTAAGAAGAATCAGAACTAAGGAAAAGCCACATGAGGTTTGAAGAGTTAAGAAATAAAATCGATTGTTCTTAAACACGAATTAGACGTGCAAAAATAGTTCATTTATGCAAACGAATTGTATATTGAGATGGTACTTACCGTTCCTGCTGTATCTAGAATTTCAAGCATACATTGTTGACCATCAACTTCAACTTGTTTTCTATAACTGTCTTCTATAGTAGGATCATATTTTTCTACAAAAATTCCTTGAACAAATTGCACAGTTAGTGCTGATTTTCCAACACCACCCGAACCCAGAACAACGATTTTGTATTCTCGCATCCTGCCTTCTTGTTCTTCAAAGTACGTTAATTATCTCTAGACATAAAAAGTAAAGTTTTTAGTAAATTTTTACAAGGTAGCAACTGTTAAACACATTCAGGGATAACGCGTAATCATCCTGATAAAGTTAACCACAACCCAACAGGAAGCAACATAACTTGTAACATGTTTCACCTAAACCCTTGAAAATTAAAGTCTGTAAGTTAGATTAACATGCAAGTTGCTTAATTGTAATTAAAAACTAGAAATATTGCTTAAATTGGTAGAAATGTAGGATGAATCATAAAGTAATAAAAGTAATTTGTAGAGTACTTTAAAATCGCTCTAAAATTCGTAACGACGACGAACTCTAAAAACAATACAAAAATTCAAGAAGATTTGAACCCTCTCCAAACTATCACCAGAAAATTTTATTTATAAATAATACGTACATTGCGAACTGTCCACCTCCTGCGATTGACAGTCCAACAATCTCTTCAGGGCGATAAGGATGTCGTCACCTCACGAATCAGTTTAAAGTTTACCGTCAAACGGAGTTCATTAAACACTTTTAATTTACACCGTCATGGCTCAATGCTTGAACAAACACCCATTTGAAAATGCATATACAATTACACTGGCTTGTTATATTTGGCTCATAGTTGTACGCGCGGTAGACTTAGTAGGGAAATATTTTGATATAAATATCCAACTTACCGTAAATTTAATACCGTTATTTAGGTACGGGCGATGGCTGATATACGTTCAAACTATGGAAGTAGGTAGTCACAATTGCAATATGCTGCGTCCCTACCCGCGCATGCCATTATGCCGCACCCGAACCAGATCGTTCCTGTCGGTAACGCATCGTTATCACTTGCGTCTACTACATTTTCACCTAGATGACGCTACTACAGTTTCACCAAATTTAAATTATTAAACTATCAAAATAAAAATTTTACGAAAGACGTTTTAATTTTAAGCTAAAATTGTGTCCCCAATTCTCAACATTTATATATATATATATTTATATATATAATCATATCCTTAGTTACCAGTTAAGGTGTTAAGGTATACCATATTTCATCTAATTTAAAACTTTAACTTAAAACAAATTTTTTACAAAACTGTGTAAACTAATCTTTACATTCTGAACTTATTACTATGCTACTCTTATAATTCTGTTTATACAATCAACATAAACTATGACTATTCTTTATATATACAATTTTACTCCATTCTTTTTTATTGTGAGACAATCGTTTTGCTTCTTCCCATCTGATTTTTCTATTGTTTAGTATTTGTGCGAGTTCGTCGTTCCAAGTCTTTCTCGGTCGTCCTCTTGTTCTCTTCCCTATGGTTTTTGCTTCCCATATGTTCTTTACCGGTCTTTCTTCGTTTACTCTACACAAATGTCCAAACCATTTTAACTGTTGTTCTTCAATTTTGTCTAACACTGACACTACTTTTAGTTCTTCTCTCACTATCTCGTTCTTTATTCTGTCTAATCGCGTCACTCCCTTAACCCGTCTTAAATATTTCATGTCCATCGCTTGTAGTTTACTTTTTAGTCTTTTATTTAGTACCCAGCTTTCACTACCAAAGATCAAAATAGGTCTGAATATTGTCTTGTAAATAGTAATTTTTGTTTTTGTTGATATTTCCTTTTTTCCTATGAATGTTTGTTTTAGAGTGTGATACATCTTAGCTGCCAATTGTACCCTTTCGTTTATTTCTGCTTCAAAGTTTCTTTGTCAATGCTCTTGTCCATGTTTTTAAATTTTCCTCCAATTGTTTTTCTCCCGCCGCGCATAGCATCAAGTCATCCGCAAAAGCACATTCTGATATTCTCACTGCTTTTAATCTCCGGTATCCTATATATAATCATCTTGTTCACTTGGTTTTTTATTTCTTTTATAATGTCATCCATGACGATAATAAATAGTGTTTGACTCCATGTTTTAATCCATCTCCTGCTGTGAATTCTGTTGATTGCATGTTCCCTAGTAAAAAAATTCATTTCTGCAACATTTTCAAAACGATTTTTATGAAATAAAGAAATGTACCAGAATCGTTTCACACTTGTCTCAAATTTGATAAATGTCCGCCCTTTGCAATGTTTCTATAAATCGTTTCCTAAATTATTCTTGAAATGTTTTAAGACACTTCTAAAAATGATAACTAGAGTCGTTACTTATTCATGTTCATTTAATTTATTAAATTGTTTCTTAAAATAGCATTGGAACGATTATTAAGTTTAAATCCAAAATAAGGAAAGTATACGTTCAAAAAACGATTTTTTGAAATGTTTTTGGAACGTTTACACAGGCGGGGTTTGCAACGATTATAAAGTTCAATTTCAAAATAATGCAATTATGCGTTCAAAATATAGGATAGGAAAACTTGATAGAACTTGATCTTGACGGCCGATTGGACTTGTTTAACGAATAAAAAACGTCATTTGATATATTGCTTTATAAACAACCAAAAAATATAATGAGTATCACGAGTGAGACTCGTTATTTCTACGTTTGGCAAAGGTTACATACCACGAGTTTGGCTCGCTATTTTGTCCCAATGGATTAATACTGAATCGTCAAAAAACAAAGCTATCTAATAGCTTTTTGTATTAAGTTTAGCGGTTTCATATGTATAGTTTTGGAAATACAAATACAAATCATTCAAAAAATGTACGTGTAAATCGTTTCTAGAAACATTAAAAGATGATAACTGTGTATTATTCTGCAACGTTACGTAGATGACTCCGTAAATTATTTTGGACATCAACGTTTAATATTTAGTGAAAACTAACTGAAAATGTTACAAACACGATTTAGGCAATAATTTTTCAGTCAATTTTGATATTATTTCTGAAATCGATTTGTATGCGCTTCAAAAACCGTCTAAAAAACAATGTTCGGATTCGCTTTTGAAGCAGTATGACATTGATTTGAAAACGTTTTATAAACGTTTTAATGTACCATTTAAGCGTATTAAAAATGTTACAAATGTAAATGATTTAGAAACGTTTTGCTCTACTAGGGTTAGCAGTTCGTACATAGTTTTTATTGTTTTCGTAGGTGCTTTGAATTGCTTTTCTCAAACCGTAACCTACTCCTCGCCGTTTCAAACTTTCCCACACTATTTTTCTGGGTACTTTATCGAACGCTTTCTCTAAGTCTATAAAAGCCATATATACATCTACGTTCATCGTTCTACTTTTTTCTATGATTTGTTTTATGGTAAAGATGTGGTCTTGTATACTTCTTCCTTTTCTAAATCCACTTTGGGCTTCTTCTAGTTGAGGTTCTATTATCAGTCGTAATCTACTGTCCAACATTCTTTCGTACATTTTGCTGACTGTACTTAAGAGTGTAATGCCTCTATAATTTTCACAATTTCTGTTGTCTCCTTTCTTGTACAAGGGTATCATAATTCCCACTTTCCAATCATCTGGTACTTTTCCTTCTTCCCAAGCTTTTTGAAATATTTCTTTTATCATCATTTTGTCGTACTCTCCTAAGTTTACGATCCTTTCTGGTTTTATTTTATCAAATCCCGCGGCTTTTCCTTTTTTTATTGCCTTGATTGTTTGTGTCACTTCTCTCATACTTATGCCTTCACTCTTTTTGTCTTTCTGTACCTCTTCTTGCCATGTTGTATTTGTTCCTGTTGTATTTTCTACGTTTAACAATTTCTCAAAGGATTGTCTCCATCTTTCCATTATGTCGTTGTCGTTTTTCAGCACTTCTCCCTTGTCATTTTTAATGTATTTTATTGTATTGTTCTTTCTTTTTTTCAAGTTCTTCAGTACATTGTAGACTAGTTTTTTATTTGTTTTACTGTCTTCTTCCATTTTATTACCAAACCCGCTCCACGTTTTTCTTTTTGCGTCCATGGCCATATTCTTGGCTTTTTTCCTTTCATTTTGGTATTCTGCGTAATTTTCTTGTGTCTTTTTTTGCAAATATTTTTTTCTATTTCTGTTTCTTTATTTTGAGTTGCGTTTTAATCTCTTCGTTCCACCATCTTGTTTGATTTTTGTGAGTTGTAAAAGCTACTCCGCATGTTTGTCTTGCAACACATAAAATAGCTTCTTTAAAACTTTGCCATAGCTGTTCTACTGTTTTTGTTTTCCACTCATTTTTTGTCTGCGTTAATATAGTTTTCGTCTTTTTTTTGTATTCTTTTGCCGTTTGATTGTTTGCTAATTTGTATGTTTTTATTACTTCGTTTCTTTTTGTTTTGCTTAAGTTCAATTTTTGTTTTTCTTGTTTTCCTATTTTGATTCTTATTTTAGCTACTAATAAGTAGTGGTCGCTGTTAATTTCTGGGCCCCTTCTAACTTTTACGTCCGTCACTTCTTTCTTGAAACATGTATTTCTTAGTACACAATCTATACCTGATTTTTCTTTTCTACTTTCTACCACTCTTGTAAACGTTTGAATACCTTTATGCTTAAAGAACGAGTCCATTATCAGCAAATCGTTTTGAATACAAAATTCGATTAATCTTTTGCCATTATTATTTCTATGCTCTTCGCCGTATTTTCCTATAACACTCTCTGTTTTTACCAACTCTGCAGTTCAAGTCTCCTAGTAGTACGATCCTATCGCTGAGTTCATCTACCACACCTGTTAGTTCTTCCCAAAACGCAGCTTTTTTCTCCACTGTTTCATCTTCGTTTGGTCCATATGCTATTATAATGTTTGTTTTATTTTGATTGTCTAATTGCAGTATAATTTTTAAGATTCTCGGCGAGATGTGGTTCCATTTCTGTATGCTTCCTACCCATTCATTTTTTATTATGCACCCTACGCTTTCTTTTGCTCTTAATTCTAAACTTACCCCACTATACATTAATACATAACCTTTTTGAGTTGTTATTTCTCCATGACCCTTTTTCTTTGTTTCGCTTATTGCCAAAATATCTAGATTTGATTCTTGGAATTCTTGTATTAACTCTTCTTCTTTTCCCAACAGACCTCTTAGACCTCTTACGTTCCATGTCCCCAATTCTCAACATTTAATTTCAATATATCTCTCACAATTTAATAGCATTTATTTATTGAATTTAGTAATATTTTAATGTGACAAATTATTACAATAGTTTCTTTTTTAAATAGTTTCGTTACAGACAGTTACCATATAAGTTCTTTTCAGAATCATTAAAACAAAATAAAGTGGGCGAAACGTTGGCAGCTTCGGTTGCAACTATGACACGGTCCAAACCCGGAAGACATTCTAATGTTAGTCTAAACAACAGTGTTGGTATGTACCTAAGTAAATGTACCTAGCTACAGTACCTAGGTAATTTTTGTGTACCTAAGTACCTACAAAGGTACTTTTTAATGTATGTACCTTTACCTGTACCTAGGTACTTTTTAGAACGGACCTTTGTACCTAATAAAATAAGTACTTTTAAGCGTACATGTATTGTACGCTTTATATATTTGTTTCGGACTTAATCACATTTGAAATTACTAAACTTCCAAAAATAATACATGAAGAGTACCGTTAATAATGTGTATAAAACTTCCTTCTTAAAAGTGCAAATGTAGGCAGTAACAGCCAGGTAACAGTACACTTAAAGACAGCCTTCGGATTTCTCGGATGAATCATTTACAACAACGCAATCGGACACTTAACATGAGTAGCCAGGGTATCAAACCGAATGCGATAAATTTCGAAACGTACAAAATTAAATAATCACTGGTCTGCATGAAAATCGGCCCTGATACCATTCTTGACGATTCTCATGTAAAATGACCTCCTGACGGCTCCTGAAGCCAAAAATGAGCTCCGTTTTTACCCATCACCCACCTATTTTGGTGGCTGCACGACGCTGGCGATCTCAATACCACATGCAGGTTTGAACAGGAATTTTCGACAGGCTTGAACTTGCATTACTCTTCTCATTATAGTATATTACATTGTTTGCTTAACTGCTTCGATCAGTGCATCTATAGCTGTTGCAAAGTTAACTTGTCGACGTTTTAAACGTGCCGGATTTTGTGTTCATTTTTGTTCATTTGTGTAAAACAGTGACTAAGTGTGATTTGTGGTTAATGTCGGGCGTTGAATTACTGTTTAATTATGCCACGCGAGTGTAAAAATCATCCCGACAGCTTCTGCTATGTCTGCAGGGAATTAACTTTAAAAGCGCAACGAAAACCCCTTTCCCTGCTTGTTAAAACAGCTTATAAATTGTACTTTGATTGTCAAGTTGGCGACCAAGACAAGACTTGAGCTCCATCAGTTTGCTGTACGACTTGTTACAGTAGTTTGACGAAACGGCTCAAAGGTACCTGTAGATCAATGCCATTTGCTGTGCCCATGGTTTGGCGTGAACGTCGCTGTCATTTTACAGATTGTTACTTTTGTATGACTTCCACCGTCGGGTTTTCGAGCAAAAGTAAGCATACAATTTAGTATCCCAATATTCCGTCAGCTCTAAGACCTGTTCCCAGTGTTGTGCATAGATAATTAAATTTTTATCTAGATGAGATAATAGATAATTTCCAATTTTTTTATCTAGATAACGATTTAGATAAAAGTTGAAAAATTTATCTAGATAATCTATAATTTACGTAGATAATACGATAGATGATTCTATCAAATAGGTACAAACAGGTAATAATTAATTGTTACCATTTAGTTATCATCATCATCATCAATACCAATACATTGTTTATTAAATTAACTAATTAAAAAACTGAGAGATTGAAAAAAAATAAAAATCGAAAAAAACATGACAGAAATTTTATTGATTTAATGACCTACTATTGTAAAATATAAAACAAATTTCTTGATACAATATGGTCTTTTCAAAATTTTCATTGCTAAGCAAAACTTACACTATTAGGAATCAGGACTATAAAGTCTCTAGTAAACTTAACTAGTTTTCCTTTTTAACAGTTAGGAAAAATCTGGCTTTGATATCGACGTCAGTTTGAACGTAAAAGATTAAAAAATTATCGCTCATAGCCGTTAATCACAATCCCTGAATTATTGCTTTTTCTTTTTAAATTTAAGTTATCATTTGTAGTTCGATATTTTAAGCAAATTTTTCACAAAAAACCAACTAATCCTCAAAAATTTATTATATTTAAAATTTTGAGCAGCTTACATCAGCGATCACTTAAAGAATTAGCTTTATTGACTTTTAAAAAAACGCAAGCAGTTTTGTTTCTTCTAAAAAATTTGGGTTATTTTAAACAGTTTATGCTCGGCTCAGTACTTTTTGTAATTGTAAGTGCAACAAATCCAAATGTTAAAAAAGCATTTTTGCTTTGCAGTTTTGTTAATTATATTTGACAGGTTGTCAGTAATTGTACTCATATGATAATTTACATCATAGATCTACATATATAGGAGCGTTTTTATTCTACGCGGTCTACATTAAGATCTTATTGCGACATTAATTTAACGTTAATATTACTTACTCAACAAGTTGATTTAAAGAGTAAGCTAAAAGCTCCATGACTTAAATAGTCTTCTAAAAGAACTCTAAATCACGTGTATCGAGGCAACGATCGAGGTTTGTCACTTTCAACTGCTCAAAAAGTCATGAATTTTCTCTTTTTCAATCAAGCATTTTTTTTATTTGGGCATAGTTTTGCTGTGTAGGCACTTCAACTAATTAAATTTTCAAAACTACAGAATTAGTAGCTGTTAATCTCAATGTATGAATCGTGCAAGATAATGTATTGAATAAATGTACGTAGTATATCAAAAAGCTTATTATTGTTTCTAAAGACGATAAGATACTTATCGCAAACAATTGGTTCAGTTTCAAAAAGTAATTTGAGTTGTGTTTTTGTTTATATTTCGTATTGCACGTATTTACGCTCAAGGTTAAGTGAGTCTAGTTTTTGTCAGCAGAATAGCTGCAAAAATGTGAAACATCTACGGCGATTATTTATCAGGTTTTAACGATCTGGACCGTATTACATTACCACAGACATTACAAACAATATTATGTTTGTAAATATAAAAATTACAAAACAACAAATCTAAACAAAAAAATGTATGTTACTTTTAAAAAATCATCTAGATAATTTCATGATAGATAACTGAAAGATCATCTAAGATAATTATCTAGATAATGTTCAACACTTTTATCTAGATAAGGAAAAAGATGATCAAAAATTATCTAGATGAATTATCTATATAATTTCATCTAGATAATGCACAACACTGCCTGTTCCTCATAACGATACTTTGCCAATCCCAGAGCCCCCAAACACTTATACTCTAGAACCGGAAATTTATTTAAAAAACTCTGAGCCACAACCTGGGGCTTCGAATGATACGTTCAATGATGATGAAGAGTATTCCGCAGATTTAGTTTCTCGGCAACCTCACCTCCTCACTCAATCGGAATTAAATAATCTTGTCAGAGATTTGCAGTTACCCAAGACTAAATCTCAGCTCCTAGAATCGCGACTTCAACAGTGGAATCTCTTAGAAAAGGGAGTAAAAATATCTTCTTACAGGACCAGACAAGCAACCCTGAAATGTCTTTTCTCAGAAGATAAAGGTTTAGTGTTCTGCCCTAATGCAAATTTATTGATGACAGAGCTACAGATGCCATGTGACCCGGACAAATGGAGACTGTTTATAGACTCATCAACAACAAGCTTAAAACTTGTCCTGTTGGCAAATGGGAATGACTTCCCATCAGTTCCAGTTGCATACTCTGTTGATATGAAGGAAACGTACGGAAACATCTTCAGAATCCTTGATAAAATTAGTTATCATGATTATAAGTGGAAACTTTGCGCTGACTTAAAAGTTGTTACTCTACTCACGGGCCTGCAATCAGGATTCACAAAATATTGCTGCTTCCTTTGTGAATGGGATAGCCGAGCCCAAGATAAACATTACATCGTACGGGACTGGCCTCTGCGAGAAAATCTTATTCCTGGTCAGAAAAATGTCGCCCACAATCCTTTGGTTCCGAAGGAAAATATTTACTTACCACTTGTACACATCAAACTTGGATTGATCAAGCAGTTTGTGAAAGCAGTGGACAAGACAGGTGGCGCATTTCAATTTTTGAAAACTAAATTTCCTCGTCTTAGCGAAGCTAAAATCAAAGAAGGCGTTTTTGTTGGTCCCCAGATTAGACAACTCTTCCAAGATTCGACGTTTATTGAACACCTAAATCGAAAAAAAAACGAGCTTGGCTTGCATTTCAAAACGTTTGTAAGAACTTCCTGGGTAACCACAAAAGTGAAGATTATGTCGCTCACGTCGAGGAATTGCTTTTAGCGTACAAGGACATAGGATGTAACATGTCTCTTAAAGTTCACTTCCTTCACTCGCATCTGGACTTTTTCCCTGAAAATTTAAGAGCAGTCTCGGATGAACACGGGGAACGGTTCCATCAAGACATCGCTAAGCTGGAGAAGAGATTTTCAGGGAAGTGGAATGCAAGCATGTTGATGGAGTAATGCTGCTTTTGAAACGAGAGAGCTGTACCTCAGAGTATAAAAAGAAAGCAAGCACTAAGTAACGATGAATATCTTTTTATTTATTACTGTTTATAGCTAAAATAGTTCTTTTTCCTATTTAAATTAAATTCATGTCCATATATTTATTATTATAATAATTATTACAATTATTATTATCGTTCAATAAATAAATTATAATTAATTTATCGAAAAGTGGTAAAATTAGAGATTTGGGGCTCCCTCAAAAATGCTGGGTGATGGAAGAAAACGGAAGACATATTTGGATTCAGGACGTCATTTTACATAAGAATCACCCGGAATAGTGTCAGGGCTCGATAAAAAATATTTTTTTGCAGACCAGCGAATTTGTATGAAATAGAAGATGATTTTTAGAAAGAAAGTTGTCAAGTTGTAGGAAAGAGCAAACAATTATAACTGATTATATAGCACAGTGACATTATAATAAAATTTCTTACGAATCGTATTTCGGCTTATATAAACAATACGTGCTTAATGACTTATTCTAAAAACGACATATTTTGACTTTGTATCATACTAAATTACATAAGCTATAAACATAGCCGAGAACGTAAGTATAACGGGTATAACCAACGATATACAACATAAGTGCTGTAACCACGACCTCAACGAAAATTAAGGTGTCCTGTACGTCGAATAGTAAGTCTCATATAATAAGTACAAAACGATCGGTCCCTTGAAGTACTTACTAACCGATGTCAACTGTATCACTAAACTGCCATGCATTACCCTTCCCGTTCAGTATCTTATAATTTAGTCCCAAAACCTTAACAGGTAACTTTCATAAACATTTAAGAATAAGTAATCATATTTTTATTATTAAATAATGCAATTCCTACAATAAACAGCAATATCATTGCTCAATAAACTCCAATTACAAAAGTTGTGTGTCATCAACAGTGATTAATATAGTAGCATCGTTGATTGATTTCAATCATTTCATGCATTTTATAGCTGTAATTATTTCTATCGATTTTCAATGGGATCGCACAAATAAGAGTTGGTTTACTAAATTTGTATTTTCTATAATCATAAATAAGTACTTAAAAGTACCTGACATTTTAAGGTACATTTTTTTTGTACCTGTACCTGTATCTAGGTACGTTTGCCAAATCTGTACCTGCACCTGTACCTAGGTACTTTTAAATAAATATACCTGTACCTGTACCTAGGTACCAAAAAATGAGTACCTGTCACAACACTGCTAAACAATTAAACAATAAATAAACAGAATGAAAAGAATTTTTGACGTGCACTGTTTATAATTTTAATATAATCCTAGTGATTCTACTATATTTGAGCATGCTTCAGAATAATTTCAATTAAAGGATGCATGGTATCGCGTTCAACTTGTATACGCCATAGTCATTGGAAATGTCCCTAAAATGAGCAATACTGCACGTTCAGTCACATTCTAATAGTATTAATCGTATTTATACCTGTAAATATATCCTAAGGTTATGGTTCTTTCTTTGTCGTATAAATACAAAAAGGTGATTACCATTACTTAATTTTGTATGTATTACTCAAATCATACGAAAAGACTTTTAAATATTACTCTCAAATAAACGTTTTATAAAACCAAAATTTTCTTTATATTTTTTGTGCGAATTAAAAAACAAACATTTTTTTCTAATTTTGAATAACAATTTATTAACATATTTTTAATAAACCTAGGACATACTATATCGTCAAATTTTTAGGTAATAAATCTTTTGAATAAAGATGCCGAAATTATATTTGCAAAATTATTTAAAAAGTATTTGTTACGTCTAAATTTTAACTATTAATGTAATTTATTAAAATGTGTGTTCTGATAGTCACATTGTTTTTGTATGTAGGATGTATAAACCTTGCTTATCAGACCCGGAGTAATGTTTGGTTATAAGAATATGCAGCGTTTGTAACTATAATTTATAAACAATTTTTCTTATATAATAATTAATAAGTAACAACGATACTTGTTTTTTGTTATAAAATAACTGTTTATTTTTTCAATTTCTTAATTTGAATGTTGATCCGGCTTATGTAAAAGTAGGTATTGTACCGGATGTGCATCCTAGAATTAAGAGGATTAACAAATACCTCACTTATTAATGATGTGTTGTCAATGAAAGTGCGGTAATGCTCATCTTAAAGACATTTAATAGTATTGATCGTATTGACATCTATAAATATACCTTGAGGTTATGGCTTTTTGTTTGTCGTATAAATACAAAAAAGTGATTACCATTATTAAATTGTATATGTGTTTCTTAAAATCATACGAGGAGACTTAAATATTACTCTGAAACAAGCGTTTCATGAAACCACAGCTGCTTTTATGTTTTTGTGCAAATTAATAAACAATTCTACCGGATATGTATCTTAGGATTGAGCGGATTAATAAATACCTCACTTATTAATGAGTTTCATAATTACCTTTTGTAAATATATCATTAAGTTATGGCCTTTTGTAGTATAAATATAAATTTTTTATTTACAAAATTTTAATATAAATTGGGAGTTCCTAGTGGTAACATCATTGTTTATGTGTTTATAATATTTTGTGAATATGCCTCGAAGATTAGGACAAATGGATTCTACCTTAGAATTAAGAGGAAGTATTGTTGGGATGGCACAAGCAGGATGTCACCTCGAACAATATCACAACATGTTGACTTATCGGTAAGCATTTTTCTAAAATATATTTTTTACATTGCATTGCAACACAGTCAGCATGTATTAAATATGATCACTAACAATACTATTTTATAAGATATTGGAATCTATCAAATTGACGTCAAATTTTTAAATACATATATAATGTATAATGACTTTTAATATAGTACTAATGATAAATGTAATCTAATACTAAGAACTTAACACTTTGTAGATTAAACGAATCCAGCGATGGATTACGAAAGGTCAGGAAGTTGGTAATAGGCCACTTGTAAGCAAGAGATCACCTAAGTCTAGAATTACTTCTCAACAAGAAGATGCGGACATACTCGGCTATACATTACAAAATCCTTTTACAACTTGCCAAAAAATAAAGAAAACGCTGAATATTAATTGCTCTGTTTCCACCATTCAGAGACGTTTACACGAATCAAATTTACATTGTAGAAAACCGGCAAGTAAACCTAACATTACAGAGCGTCATGCTGCAGCTCGGTTGCGCTTTTGTCGCTAATATTTAAATTTGGATTGGAGTACTGTTATCTTTACAGATGCAAAAGTATTTTCTAGCACTGATCAATGTCCAACTACAGTGTGGAGACCACAAAACACTCGTTACAATATAGAACATGTTTTGCCCAATAGGCAAAGTGGTAGAGTGACAGCTGGAGTGTGGGAATGAATATCTCAAGCGGGTCCAGGAAAGTTAGTGCAAGTGACACCACCTCGATTTGCTTCAGAGCAATACCTGAATATTTTAGATAATATCTTGATACTTTCTGTGAGAAGAATATTTCCACAAGATGAACTGGAAATTATTCAAGTAGTCCAGGATAATTCTCCTATTCATACAGCACGAATTGTAAGGAACTGGATTGAAGATCAAAACGAAGTTGAAATAATTGAATGGCCAGCGAGATCACCAGATTTGAACCCAATTGAAAATATGTGGGGTGCAATGATCAGAAACTGGGATAGTGATATTCAATTTAGAACACCTGAAAATATTATCCAACATTCACAATTAGTTTGGAAACGTTTTCGGGGATCACAGTTGTGTGAAAATTTAGTAAACTCTATGCAGTCTAGATTAGAAGCATGCATACAAAATAATGGTTATTACACAAAGTATTAATTATTTCTATATAACTTTTGTATTGTTATTGTTTTTTATATATGTTTTAATTATAAACGTATGCTTATTTATTAACATTTTATTAACGCAAAAGTGAGTAATACCTAATTAATTATTATTAAAATAAAAATAATATTAATGAATACGAAAATGTAATTATGATACTCATTAATAATTGAAGTATTTAACCGCTTAAACAAAAAAAAGAATGTGACTATGTGAACAAAAATTTAAATAAATTACATTATATTGGCACAAATATTTATTCTTACACCGGAAAATTCTGTTTGATAGTATCACTTATATTTAAACGAAATTAAAGTATAAAAGTTTCACTTTATTTATAAATAATTTTGCACATACAGCGAAATATTAATAGTATCTATGTAAAATTGTTTTTATAAAATCAGTAATTAGATTATTATTTACAATTTACCTTAATTTTGTACGTTCAAAATTTTACTATTAATAAGTATGTATCTCAAATTATAGAAAGAAATGTGTATTTTTTTATTCGCATAAAAATATAAATACGGTCATAAAAGTAATACTATTTTCTTATAGTTTGAGAAATACATGTAAAATTTAGTAATGGTAATCCCTTTTTTATTTACAAGACAAAAGGACATAACCTCAAGATATATTTACAAGTATAAATACTGGTAATACTATTAGCATGTGACTGAAAATGCGGTAATGTTGATTTTAGGGACATTTCCAATGACTATGGCTACATGATCTTTCTCTTAGTACTTCTCTTAGGTTACCCTGTTATGTTGAATATCATAATTCAACAATATGTTATATACAGTGGCGGCTTCTGCATTAGGTCATTTGGTCAATGGCCCTCCAAAAAAATACTAAAAATTGTTTTATTTATAATTTTATTAAATAAAAATGCGATTTTAAAGCATTAGTATTAAAATGACCCTCTTGTAGCATTAACCAAAAACCGCCACTGGTTATATAATTAAATTTTACCTGGATAATTTTAGCTAATGTAATCAACTACAAAATAAGCAAAATAGTTGCTGACAAATCGCTCTTTTTGTTTCATTTTAAAAGTAATCAGTGCCGGATGAAGCCATGCACAGACCCCTAGACCAGCGGTTTTCAATCTGTAGTCTGCAGACCCTCAGGGGTCCGCGAAGCTATTGGTAGGGGTCTGCGAAGAACGTTTCCAATGTTAACACTGCAAAGGTGACAATTTAATTCTCAAAATTTAAATTTTATTGTTTAATTTTTGATCGTTTAATTTTATCATGTTTTTATTTTTAGTTTTGGCGGTCCGTCGTAGCAAAAAGGTTAAAAACCATTGCCCTAGACCATCAATATCTTGAGGTCTTTTTTGCAAATTGTCTCTTAATACGGGCAGCGATGGCGCCAGGGGAGGCTTAGGTGAGCACATGCCCACTAAATTAATTTTATTAGAAAAATTGTTAACTTATTTTTTAAAATTTTCATTAAAAAAGTTTTTATAAAATACTTTTACACAAATAAATGTGCTTACTCTAAAAACATTGTTCTTGTTTATGCCCACCCACCTAAGAAAACCCGACGCCGTCGTTGAATACAGGAAAGTGAAATAGACAGTCTCGCGTCGTACATAAGGGCAAAGTCGTGTGGTGCACGAAGGCGCCGAAAAGCCTCAAAATTCAAAAGTAAAAAAAGGATAAAGCAACAAACAGCATTGTCAAAACAAAATTTATAATAATAAAAAACCAGTAAGAAATTACATTGTTTTCGATTTGTTTATTTTTTTATTTTTACTCTTCGAAACGAGGGAACCGAATGACTTCTCGAAAATAATATATTTTCCAAATGAGAGTACGCAATAATAGTATTTATTCGATCGAATATGTAACATGATAACATGAATTGTGTGAACTCATACAAATCTGATTTTATTCATGTTTGAGCTTGACAAACCAACGAGCGAACAAGCGTTTTTTTCCTGTCTGAGCTTGCAATGTACGAAACTTTATATATTTAAGCGCTGCATCGCTCGCGATTTTATTTGTTGCCTGTTACCCGATCGATAATTAACTTAACAAAGTGAAAAGGTGCATGGGGTAAAAGGTATCTGCTTTTGAAACTTTAGTTTTTTGTAGTTTTACAGACTTTATAGTGATGTGTTTTGTGTTGTGAAGTAATGTGGGTTCAACTAAAATTTTTTTTTTTAGATTTATTAAAACAATAAAAGCCAAAAACTTGCATCTCAAAAATCCTTTTATATTTGATTACATAAATATCATTGTTAATTGAAGTAAATTCGAACAGAATAATTAATAAGCACTAATATTACTATTTATAAAAATTTATAAATTTTGAAGTAACTTTTGAAACAAGTAATGTTGAGAAAAGACGTTCGAGTTTGAGTTTGAGACGTCGAAACATTTCCATTTTTCACGAATAATTTATAAATTTGTTTACATACTTATTAATTTCTTTACAGTAAGCAAGATGTCAAAAAAAAATTGTCTAGATACCAAAATTTGCTGAATAAAAGAAAAAGAGAAGAAGAACTGAAAAACCATGTCAAAATTACTAATTTTTTTTAAAACCCGAGTCTACTACTCTGCCAACTATTACTTGCCTAAACTTGCCATCTGCCAACTATTAATAACAACAATAATACAGCTGAATTCCAATATTCTGAACCTGTACTTGAAACAATTATCAGCAGCAGACAAGAAACTGATCTTCTAGAAAGCAATCCATCAACATCTTCAAGTTCCGCTGATAATGAGAAATCAACACCTTCAAAAATTACCAGAACGGAAAATATGAGTTAACTTTCGAAAGATGGTGCACTATGGTCAAAGAAATTACGTCTTAATAATATTCAAAAATTAGTAGAACGTGGCGCTGCTCATTATCAAAACTAAAAGCATATTTATCCGAGAGATAGTTTTGAGCGTTTTTGTTTGTTGTATTATTCGGAAACAAAAAATTCACTTTACTGCTTCTGTTGCAAAATTTTTAATGACAGCGATTTGAAATCTGTTCGCCTTAAGGGAACATTTAAACATTCGTGAAAAGAGCAAGTTACATATCGAAAATGTTCTAAAATTGATAGATCTTTCTAACCGTTTTAATAAAAATAAAATAATTGCTTCTAAAATTCAAAATGTAATAAACTGAGAAACTTAATACTGGCAAGGTGTTATAGAAAGAATTTTCTACGTGATTCAGTTTTTAGGTCAGCAAAATTTAGCTTTTCGTGGAAGTAGTAATAAGTTGTTTGAGAAAAACAATGGTAACTTTTTAAAATGCATAGAAATGATTTCCAAATTCGACCGGTTTATGTCGGAACATACAAAACGCTCTCAAATAAAAGATCACAAAAACTATCTCGGGGATAAAATACAAAATGAAGTAATCAGCTTGATCGGTGAAAATATCAAATCCAAAATTTTAGAACTAACTAAAAAGGCAACAAATAATTTCATATTATTAGACTGCACTCCTGACTAGTCACTAAGAACAAATATCAGTTTGTATAAGATTTGTTAATTTAAAGAGCACGGGAATGAGTATAGAAGAAAATTTTTTATTATTTTGCCCTATAGATGATGTGTCGGGTGAAGGCTTGACAAATTTTTTTTAGTCGGCGTTAGAGAAAGAAGGCTTAAATATCAACGATTTGCGGGGTCAGAGTTACGACAATGGGGCTAATATGCGTGGTAGACATAATGGTCTACAAAAAAAAATTGGATTTTAATCTGCGAGCTCTCTTTCTTTCTTGTTGCAATCATACGCTAAATTTAGTCGTCAATGATGCCGCAAAATCGAATATTTTGAGCATCAATTTTTTTTCTTTAGTTCAAGAACTGTTTGTATTTTTTTCAGCTTCTACTAAACGCTGGTCAATTCTGAAATCTAATTTATGTAATGTAACAAATTTAACTTTAAAACCTTTATCGGATACTCGATGGTCTAGTAGAATAGATGCAATAACTCTTTTAAGGTATTAACTTGGGGAGGTTTATGATGCTCTGTTTGAAATAAGCGAAGGAAACTTTAAAAAAAAATTTTTGCTGCATCGTTGGCCAAAAAATTGCAAAATTTTGAGTTCATTTGCATTCTTATATTGTGGTATAATATTTTAAGTAAAGTTAACATTGTGTAACAATTTTAATTTATATCCTGGAAAAATTTCGAAAATAGATTTTTAAGTTTTGGGAAATTTTCTAAATGAGATTTATCGTCCCCACCTTTCCTGCCAGGTTTTTGAAAAAGAAAGGCCATTAAGTTTATAATTATGTTATGTACCTCAATGAAAAATTACTTGTATGGCTTATGGCTTGTACTTGTAAAATATAAAAATGAAAATAAATGTATGAAAATACTTTATAAATTATTTTTCAATTGTGGATAGTAATACCTAACTTAACCCGTATCTGTACTCACATATGAACGTAATACAAATTTGGGGCGTTATTTTAAATTTACACAAAGGCGCCAAAAGTGCTAGGCGCAGGCCTGCAGTGAAACGATGGCGGCCAACCTTTCTCTTGCTGAAGATGAGATTGCACTTACTTTTCTTTATTAGGCGAAACCAAAAGTTTAGTTGCTTCAACAAAACCGGGATTTATTAGGACTATAATATGATAATATTAGTTTATGGATAAACATTATCGAGGATCTGTAAATAGCTACCCAGTGAGCCAATTGAAGCTAAAACCAGCTACTTTAGCTTTTAAAGTTACTCTTTAGAACACTTTTAAGTGGCTTGTGGAAAAACTGAAGCCTCCATGAAGCGTTTAAGTAGCTAAAAATTTCGCAGTTATGTAGCTGTTACGGAGCTCCGTTAATCCATTAAAATCGGGCTTATATAGCTCTTTGTGGTACTAGCAAAGCTTTAAAGAAGCTGTAAACGAACCGTAAACCGCCTTTCAGAAACAACTGTACAGCTTAAATTAAAATTATTATTATTATAAATTAAACAAAGAATAAAATTGATTAGTTATTGTAACTATTTTACTTCTTCGTTTGCCTACGTGTTTTACAGGTATTTATTACACATGTATATTTTAAAAACGCATATTTACACACTTAAATAATGGTGGCTTGAATTTTCCCCGAGTCACATTTGAACCTACGATCTCCTACCTGATAGATTCGTCATCATTTGATATTCCAACTGAGCTATCCTACAACATGTTGCGTTCACGGACTGCTTAATATTTGAATAATCTTTGATCTTAAAATACGAAAAATATGGGAGTTTTAGATCATAGTTTTAGATTTTGATTATTTTGAATTTGAAATAGTTATTTGTGTTCAAACCAGTATAATTGATAAATTTTTGATATGATTTTAATAAGTTGATTCTGTATTCGACTTGTCAAAATACTTAAGCTCTAAAGAGGTTCCTTAAGTTGCCAATTAGCTACTTAAGCCAATATCACTTCCTAACAGCCATTGAGTAGCCTAAAGTTCCACAATAAAGTAGCGTTTTGCTCACTGGGTATAAAAGCGAAAAACGTTGATTCATTTTACACCTGCGTAATTCAAAATAGTTTTGAATAAAACTGTGGATAAAACCACAACGTAAACGACACTGCGAGTAAAGGATGTTAACGCAGTTGTGCAAATGCCACCACACTTAACTACACATGTAAACAGATCTCGTACATTATTTTAAAAGTTCAAAATATCTTTTAACAAAAAACGTGTGTCTTAATTTATTATTAATGCTTTGTTATTTTCTGTAAGACACGTTAATATTACGTTTGATTTTAACGTATTATTGATTGTACCTAATAATTTGTTACCAGAAATTTCTATCCAAGCATGTGGCCACTACCTACCATCTTCGTTTTTCCCGATACTCTAATATCCTTTTTTTAGAGTAGATCTAACGTAAACAAATTATCAAATTCATAATAAGGATAAATTTATACGCGATGTCAGAACATCAACGTTTGAGATATGTGTCTACATTTGGTCTGTGGGCATTTTTGATGCGTTTGTGCCGTTTCGGCTGGAAACATTTAGATTCCGGTTAATTTTAGTCAAGAAAGCACGACGTTTTGCGTTCTTTTCATTTATCGTAATTTTTCTAACAAAATTTAATTTTTTCTCAAATAAAAAAACCTGAACTAAATTAAGAAAATATAATTGAGCAGAAAAAAATATAAAAAATATTGTTTAACAGTTTAATAATTGCAATATTTTAGAAAATTGCTTATGATGTTATAAACTATTGAATTCTATGTAAGTTATTACCAAAATGGCACACATATACATAAATAAAAATGAAGTGCCTATACATCAGGTTTGTCGATATTGAACAAACATTTAATAATATATATCAGATATTTATTTATTATTTACAAAAAATATATTTGTCTTGCTCTTTAGATTAAACTTAAATCATTAGTATGTTTAAGATATAGTTTGGTTTTTAAACGCGTTCAAAATAACTTGGATTAATAAAATCTACGCTCAAAAAAGAGCGCCGAAAAATGATCGCTTACTTGTTT
Source organism: Aquatica leii (assembly GCA_035610365.1). Taxonomy (NCBI): domain Eukaryota; kingdom Metazoa; phylum Arthropoda; class Insecta; order Coleoptera; family Lampyridae; genus Aquatica; species Aquatica leii. Next base: position 34,432,953 of record CM069439.1, read on the forward strand.
CAGTTCGGTCTACTCTATATCTATTTTCGTTAACAAAACGCAAAATTGAATTATTTGAATGTCAAGCGGTTATTTTTTTGATTAGGATTAGGATTAGGATGAAAAAACACAATTAACTCTAGCGTGACAACAAAAGCATGTTATATTGTGAATCTGAATTTTTTGTGAATTATTTCACTGATACTAATACTTCTGATATTTTCTTTTAAATCTAAAATAAAAATATAAACTATCTTTAAACTTGTTATCCAGATATACTTTTTAATATTTTCAATACATGAATAGTTTTTGAGCAATCATGAATTAGTATTCTTAATATTTAGTAGTAAAAGCTAAATTAAGAAATAGGAGTATAAGTATATTAGGTAAAAATTTCATTTCATTTCATTAAATTAAAAAAAAACTAGACTACAACGAAAATGTTTAATTGGTTCAGGTAATTGTAAAAACTATATGAGATTGATATAAGGCGCATGAACGGTTACGCGATTTGTAATTGTATTTAAAATGTTGACTCTATTAACGAGTGTAGAATTTGCTTATTTCTTGTGTTTTATGTTATTCTCAGCAAACATAGTTCACTATCAAAAAAAATTATAAAAGTAGTTTACTGTTTTTTTTATATGCAACAAAAAGTTTAAGTTACGTCTTTTGATAATTTCAATTGTATTTTTGAGTATGCATCAACCGCTCTGACTATTATTTTGAACAAAAAAAAGTCTGTACTCCAATAAACAGAGTGTTTGGATTAATCATTACCGCATTGTTTTTTTTTATTCAAAAAAAAGCTTAATAATGCGTATGATTAAGTAGTCACTGTACTGATACACATATTGTTTTCTATTGCCAAACGCAAACTTTTTAACCCATTGCCGGATATTTAAAAACAACTGGTACAATTATTTTAATGCATCACGCTCATTGCGATAGATACCTAACCGTTATATATTTACGTATACCTAAATAAGACGTACCTATACATACGGTGGAATGTATGTATATTAGCGCACATGTGCATATTTATAAATGTACATATATGTAACATTGAATATCTGTAACTGTATGCATATACCGTAATGCTGCATCAATGTACCCATGCGCCTTTCATTGATCTGCAAGAAAACCGTCCGATCTAGTATCAGACATACGTCGCAAACCTACATACGTTTAGGATAAACGACAGAAGAATCAAAACATGTTAGAGACAGTGTAGTATAAAATATATTGCTCTACAGCATCCCTTCTGCTACGGGTCGGGCAGTGGGCCGGCGGTAGCGCAGTAGCATTTTGCAGGAGGAACAGCCGACCGCAATGGCTTCAGTATACGAATGTGCAAAGTAAGCGCCAGCTAATAAAAATGAAGTAACTTAACAACAAATTAATCGTTAATACGTTAAAATATATGTATATACATGTGTATGTATGGTATGTGGCGTACAGATATACATAAGTATATATGTATATACGATAAACATAAATTATTGAATTGTATAAAATGAAAGTGAACTAACAAGATTCTTCCATAATGTTAAATACGCTCAACATAACAAAATCAATATAATATGAACCGCAATAATAAAATATTTTAACTTTAAAAGCTAAATATAGTTCTTGCACGACACTGGCGCGAGTTTTCCACTCTCCATGGACAGTGGCATGCAGCAATGTCAATTCGATTGCGGCACCCGAGCGCTAACTTTTATTGTCTTCTTGCACATCTGCCTGTCGCTGCCCAACGGTAGGCAATATGTTTATTTTTCCGATTGCCCTACATTCACCTTCTTGCTTGCATTTACTACAAACCCTTTCTCAGTATTTAGTTTACGAGGTATTTATTCACATTAGTTAAGTAGCATAGATATCACTATATCATTTCATCTAGATGAGTAGTATTGTTGCATTTACATTACCCAAGAATGTGTTACTTTTTTAAACGTGCAGTAATTTAAGGCTGTCCTCTTTTGAATAATGTTTGTTCAAACAATAAATTCAAAGATGACATTGTCTATTCTAGTTATTACAACATATCTGCTTTAAATAACACTTCAATAGAAAGACTAAAATTTTATCAAGAAATTTATCATTACTGCTGAATCTTTTGTAGAAAATGTCAGCTGATCTTAAATTTAATTTTAGAGTCGTTAGCAGGCAACAACGAAAAAAGACTTCTTCATAAACTTCTAGACCATTACAATGTGCTGGAACGGCCTGTTGCAAATGAATCTGATCCGTTACAGCTCAGCTTTGGACTTACATTAATGCAAATTATTGATGTAGTAAGTGCAAAATAGCCTAACGTTTGTAATAACGCTCTTCGAACCTTTTATTTTCTTCAGGATGAGAAAAATCAACTTCTTATTACAAACATCTGGCTCAAACTGGTAAGAGTTTTTATATATTACTTAATCATAAACATGAAAAAAAAACGCTTTGTTTATATAAATTTTAAATTTTGTTTGGCATGAAACAAACAATTGAAATTGGGAAAATCGATATAGTACAATTTTAAGTTATTTTTGAACATTCGTGTTTTGCTCTAAGTATATAATATAATTTATGACTATAATGCAATAAAACATTATACTTCATTGGTAAATATATCAGCTTAACTAATTAGTGAATGATTTAGTTAAAATGTCAATATCTAAAAATTGTTTATCTATCAACTAAGTAATTTAATAATGAACTAATAACATTGATTCAAACGGATATACGATGATTAAGCAAATAGTTCACTAAAATAAATGTGTGTTATTCTTTATAAAGGAATGGAATGACGTAAATCTCAGGTGGAATACGTCAGAATATGGAGGAGTCAGAGATCTTCGTATTCCACCTCATCGTCTTTGGAAACCGGACGTACTTATGTACAATAGGTACGATTTTGTATAATAGTAAATAGTATTTTTACTTTGTTTACCCATCACTTTTAAATTTGTTTGTTGTATATAGCGCCGACGAAGGCTTCGATGGCACATATCCTACAAACGTTGTAGTTCGAAATAATGGAAGTTGTTTGTACGTTCCACCAGGAATATTCAAAAGTACATGTAAAATTGATATTACGTGGTTTCCATTCGATGATCAACGATGCGAAATGAAATTTGGTAGTTGGACCTACGACGGTTTGCAAGTACTGATTCTATAAGTAAACATAATACGTTAGTTGGTATTTACGAATTTTTTTTTAGCTTGATTTACAATTACAAGACGATTCAGGAGGTGATATTAGCAACTTTATTACAAACGGCGAATGGGACTTATTGGGTAAGGATTAATTTCATTTTAATAGTTTACGTACAATACAGTTTCAATAGGTGTTCCCGGCAAAAGAAATGAAATATATTATAACTGTTGCCCAGAGCCTTATATTGATATTACTTTTTACATTATAATTCGTCGTCGAACTCTTTATTACTTCTTCAATTTGATAGTTCCGTGCGTATTAATTGCGTCTATGGCAGTGTTAGGTTTTACTCTTCCACCGGATTCTGGAGAAAAATTATCTCTGGGAGTGACTATTTTACTATCTCTGACAGTGTTTCTTAATATGGTCGCAGAAACTATGCCGGCTACGTCGGATGCTGTTCCTCTTTTAGGTATCGTTTACTAAATAGTAATTGCATTTGTGTAATAGGTTTTTTTAGGTACATATTTCAATTGTATTATGTTTATGGTAGCGTCTTCCGTGGTATCAACCATTCTCATTCTAAACTATCATCACCGTAACGCCGACACTCACGAAATGTCTGCTTGGGCAAGTTTACGTTTAGTCAATATAATTCGATAGTGTAACAAACAGTTTTAGATAAAAATTGTCTTTCTGTACTGGTTACCATGGGTATTACGTATGCACAAACCACGCCATAATTACGAATACCAAAATCCTAGCAAACCAGTACCAGTTGTTGCCGATCGTAAACCGTTAAATCTTCAAGATGTAGAGCTAAAAGAGCGCTCATCAAAAAGTCTTTTAGCAAATGTTTTAGATATTGACGACGATTTTCGACATAATCATAGAGGTGGAGGTACTCCAACCCCATTACCAAGTGCTGCGTTTTTTCGAACAGTCTACAGGTAATTATGTTAAAATGTACGTAAAGTATATAGTTTTTGGTTTATAGACAAAACGAAGACAACGGAAATGGTGGGCGACTGCACGAATCTCTTGTATCGAACCATACATGCCTCGGTGCTGATTACGAATTAGCATTGATCCTTAAAGAAATTCGTTTCATTACCGATCAGCTGCGTAAAGAAGATGAGCACGCGGACGTTACTAGAGACTGGAAGTTCGCGGCCATGGTGGTCGATAGACTGTGCCTTATTATATTCACTTTGTTCACGATCATCGCGACTCTTGCGGTCTTATTTTCGGCACCGCACATTATAGTGTCGTAGCAAGCACGTGTTGAACTGCAGTTCTTATGCCTCCTTGCCAGAATCCTTATCCCAAAAATTAATCGCAATCGCGTACGTATACTTAGCAATACTCTTTTTTCTTTTGAGTTCTGCTAAATAAACGTATTTACTCTAACGCTCAATCTAAATTATGTTTATTTTAAAAAATTAATTTCAGTTTCGTTTTTTAGGATTAACACAATCATACTGTGATAATTCGAGTTATATATTGAGTTACATTTTTACATACGCGCGCTGAATTTTTATCGTTTTTAATTCATAGCTCTATTTGTGTTTTACTACTTTTGAGATATATGTCATATTTCAAAAAGCAATAGGTTTTTTGTTGATATTATTAGTTTAATACACAAACAGTCTTTCAATCGCACGCGTATGTAAAGAAACATACGTGAGATGTTAACGTGTGGCGAAGAGCTCGTTACCAGCAGCTCTTTGCTTCGCATTGTTACTTGTAACATTGTTAATGGCATTTTGTATTTTATGAATAACCTGTAGATACTGGAATTAAGATAACGCGAACTATATTTTTCTTGTAGATGTTTGAAAAATTATCATCATAAAATCGAATTACTAACGGCAGTGGCGCATAAATAGTACGTTGGTATATCATTTTTAAAACAAATTAGCATGCTATGTAGAATTTCAATTTCTCTATATCCTGTACATATTTGGAGTTTACATGTACTTGAGCGAATGACTGGTACAAAAAGGCACTTAAAATTCCTACATATCTTTTTAAAATACGCATCGTAAAATTTAAGATCCTAAACCTTGTGTCCAATTCCGCAGATGAATCTTCTTATATTTGGCACGACTTCGTACGACGTCTTGGCTAAATCTCTTTTGTGGTGGGGTTTAAACGCATATGGTACGCTTTTCTGACTCTCGGCTAAAATGGAAGTTGCTCAATTAATAAAATTTACATCTATTTTTTAAACATCCGGGAGTCATTATAAGGAATAGAGTCGTACGTATCAAAACGGAAAGTTTCTTATATTAGGATTTTAACTTGGTAACGTTTTTCCATAATATACAAGACAATACGACCTCATCATTAATTGCCACTCGTTTTTTTTTAGTTTTTGTTACTACCACAAACCATATAGCCGGTATTCAAACACCACCAATGTTATATAAAGGCAATACATATATAGTCGCACAAAGCATTTAAATCTTGTTCATATTTTAGCTAGTGAATAAGTGGACGAATGAAAAGTGATAGGTTAAGCGCAAGTAATACGAAGTCATCTATCTCTCAAAATGGTAAGATCGGCTGACACGCAGATAGACCAGGAGTATTTTGCAAAACTGATTTCACCTAAATCGGTGCCGCACAATATAACTCCTGTTTGATTATAAAACTGTTTCTGTAATTCACGATAGAGTAATAATTTCGTTGTTACTTATACTATTCTTACTTTATATAACGTAATTAACAATGACTGGTTTACATTTAATATGTTTGAATAAACGACAATCCATTCTTGATCGCATCGCATCGAAACACGGAACTTAGATAAAGTAGAAAGTAAGAAAGATATAAATTACAAATCAACAGTTCTGTTTTGCAATGCGACAAGTATTGTTTTTTACCGCAGTTGTTGTAATATTGTATCACAATGGATTGTACTTTGTTAAATGAATTAACAATAAATGACTATTTAAAACGACTTTTTTTTATCATAACTAACTATCGATTATCTCATTAGAACGCTCACACAAAGAAATATTCAAATATTAATAATATCGTTATCAAACAAAATAAAGTTAAATTTTAATTATTCTGCTTGTAATAACAAAATATAGGTACTTTATCAAAACGGTATTGGCAGTGGCGGCCAATAAAAAAAATGCTATTTTTAAATAAACGCGTCTACACCTATAGCAAAAGGAAACACGCAAGCGCAAACGTTATTAACCGATCGATTGTACAAAAACAATCATTGGTTCTTCCAGTTGCTTCTGCGCCTTTACAGCATGCCATCTAGACATAGTCTACATAATTAAATCCGTGGGGGTGGTGTCATACTACAATCCACGCTGCCGTTTTCGGAATGACTCGAAGGGTGTGTGCGTGACCGTGGCAAAACCTAATAGTGTTGGGCTATGGTGTATAAAAAACAACATGCTACGACCGTATAGACGGCATTTAAAAGAGTTTCCCGTGGTGCATCACGCGGAGACTCGTGTTCTAATTCTAAATATAGACATGGACTTCAATTGTCGTGTACAATCTCGATGATTTTGTAAACGCGGTATAGAGTTACGCTCGCGATGTGGAGGATTAAGAAAATTTTACTATCCTTACTCTTCATCATAAACCTCATCGTTAAAGGTAAGGTTGCCGGCACACCCACTGCTGCACGCTGAGCTACATGTAAACATTGCCCCTCCCCTCTTATTCGAAACAAAGAATTCACGTTTTCTTTGCCCAATACAATCAAATTACCGAATGTACATACTATATATTATACACTACTCGTTTATTTTTCGAAAATATTTATTCGAACGACATTAGTACTACATACAATTTACATTGGTGAACAAAAGATGTCCCTTATTAATACAGTCCCAATTGCATTCATAGGTAAATGTTCTGAAGACGAGGAGCGTTTGGTACGAGACTTATTTCGCGGATATAATAAATTAATTCGACCAGTTCAAAATATGACTGAAAAAGTAGATGTACGTTTTGGCTTGGCGTTTGTTCAATTAATTAACGTGGTATGTATACAGTAATGCGTGTTAAGCCGTGCAAAATATCTTTTTCTTTCAGAATGAAAAAAATCAAATTATGAAATCCAATGTATGGTTACGTTTGGTAAGTTTAGAAACTTGTATGTAACCTGTAACAAACAATTTTTAATATTTGAAGGCATGGAATGACTATCAGCTTCAATGGGATGAAGCAGACTATGGTGGAATAGCGGTTCTTAGATTACCTCCAGACAAAGTTTGGAAACCAGACATAGTACTTTTTAACAAGTAAGTACATTTTAGACAATAGATCTAGATTAAATAAACGTATTTTATTTTAGTGCTGATGGAAATTACGAGGTTAGATATAAATCAAACGTTTTAATTTATCCAAACGGAGCAGTTTTATGGGTTCCTCCTGCTATCTACCAAAGTTCTTGTACAATAGATGTGACATACTTTCCGTTTGATCAACAAATATGTATAATGAAATTTGGATCGTGGACGTTTAATGGAGATCAAGTGTCTCTCGCTTTATACAACAACAAAAATTTTGTAGATTTATCCGATTATTGGAAATCAGGCACATGGGATATTATTGAAGTTCCCGCTTACCTCAACATATATGAAGGTCATCATCCTACGGAAACCGACATTACATTTTATATTATTATTCGTCGCAAGACTTTATTTTATACAGTCAATTTAATACTTCCTACAGTGCTAATATCGTTCCTATGCGTTCTTGTATTTTATTTACCCGCTGAAGCTGGTGAAAAGGTATTATACTAGGTTTTATGAACAGTTGATTTATTTTATTCATCACAGGTTACACTTGGAATAAGTATTTTACTATCACTAGTGGTATTCTTGCTGCTGGTATCTAAAATCCTGCCACCGACGTCCCTTGTGCTGCCGCTCATTGCTAAATACCTCTTGTTCACATTTATTATGAACACCGTTAGTATCCTTGTTACCGTAGTTATTATTAATTGGAATTTTCGAGGTCCGAGAACACATAGGTAAGAAACGTAATAAAATAAAATCGTGAAAGTCATAAAAAATTTTAGAATGCCTTCTTGGATACGCTCAATATTTCTAAATTATCTACCGGCAATGCTATTAATGAAAAGACCTCGTAAAACGAGACTTAGGTGGATGATGGAAATGCCAGGTATGGGCGTTCCACCTAATCCTTATGGGTCACCAGCAGACATTCCTAAACATATAAGGTAACTTTTATCACATAAAAAATAAATCAAGTTTGTACAGTAACTTTTTCTTTTATAGTTCTATAGAATCTCAAAGCAAAGTAGAAGTCATGGAACTCTCGGATTTACATCATCCAAATTGTAAAATAAATCGAAAGCTCAATTCTGATTTAGGCGTAGGTGTTGGTTCAGAAAGTTGCAGAAGGGAAAGCGAGAGTTCAGAATCAATTTTATTGACACCGGAAGTCTCAAAAGCAACCGAAGCTGTGGAATTCATTGCAGAACATTTGCGCAACGAGGATCTTTACATACAAGTACGTTTAATTATTTGCAATTATCAACTATAATGCTATAGTCTTTGTAGACCAGAGAAGATTGGAAGTATGTCGCTATGGTTATTGATCGATTACAATTGTACATGTTCTTTATTGTAACTACCGCTGGTACTGTTGGAATTCTTATGGATGCACCTCACATATTTGAGTACGTGGATCAAGACAGAATAATTGAACTGTATCGGGGTAAATAGAATAAAAATGTTTTGGAGCGGCTTCCGTTTTTAATATTAAGCGCTCTTACTTTTGGCTAACGTAAAATCATGTGGCTTCCATGAGTGCGCATGGGGCGGATTTAAAACGCAGCTGCGGTTCTGCATTAGAGGTATTCCTTCGTCACAATGTGGTGCCTCTAAATATGATATCACAGTATTTTATATGACCAAACGTTACACATACTCACACATCAGTCTGTGCGCACAAGCGCAAGTGCACAATACATATATTAGTAACTAGTGATGTATGCAATCTAAATATGATTACTAATTTTAAGCAAAGCGAATAAAAGCTACAAAAGTACAATTGATGTAAATTCAAGAGTCATCAAAATTTATCATCATTCGGTCTTCTAACCTCCAACTATTTGATTATATTGGAAAGTATCAAATGCAATTGCAATTTTTGCGTACTTTCTTTCATTATTGTGATCGCCACTGTGCAAAAACTGAATATTAAACGGTAATAGACTGTTCCTGCCATTTGAATCGGTAACAATTAGTGCAATCGAGTCCGGCCTGTACAGTTTCACTACAAAATCAAAATGCATTTCCCACTGTTTTTTGACGAAAGCACATCTCCACTCGACCGCAGCGGCAACAATAAAACTCGTTTAGTGAAACTGTGAACTTTAACAAATACCCCCCCGAGTGAGTTCATGTCAACAGTCAAATATTAATACTGTAATATGTTTAGATTAGGGTAGATTAAATAATTTTAGGCAGTGTTATACTGTAGGTAATTGATGGAACTATCTTTTTATTTTAACAAAGCTTCAAAAGTAATTATCAACAGATCTCAGAAAAAAATTAATCAAATGTTAATTTTTTTCTAAATTAATGATATTTTTTTGCAGCTTACAAGTAATTGCGGAAATATATATTTATTAGTTAGTTAAAAACTTATACGGCCCGTTCCGCTTTCATCCAAACAGCAAGTTAATATTTTTCATTTTTTTTTAAACGTAACGTTTTTATTTTTTTTTAAAATAACTTATTTAAACATTGATATTAAAATATTTTGACGTTATTTAATGTCTTAAAAACGTTTTTGTTGTTGCAACGTAATTTTGAGGCATTTTTAAACGTGTAAATATACCATTTGAAAACGTTAAAAAAATATTTAAAAAATGTTTCATTGCTGATTGGTGAGGATTTGATATTTTGTAAAGGGTACAATAATCGTCAAAATCAAATTAAAAATATTTGTAAATAAAATAACTCGATTTTTTTGTTGTAACCTCAACTTGAATTATATAAACTTGCATTTATTATCAAAATAAAACTACATGGAAAGTGTCCTAAGTGACGCTTAATACTTTTTCGTTATTATAAATAATACAATACCTACAAATGTTATTTCGCTTTATTTACAAAATGCATAAAGGCAATCAAGTTACTAATATTTTTGCAGTGTTGCAATTTATAGATATTCACCGTTTAGTATATTGAATATGTTTGCGGTATTTACTATTTGCTCAATGTTTACCTAATGGTTACTATCTGGTACAATAAAACCATGCCATACGATTAGTCTTTCATGTTTACCAATAGCGTACTAAACAATAAAATTTCGGTGAGTCTGGTTAAGTCTTTCGTTACTTATGTCATTTTTTAAAATTAGTAATAAATGTAATTAAAATAAATGGTTACTATAGGCACGATGTGCCTTTCATTTATAAGAATGAACAAACGTACTGACAAAGTACTGTTTTTCTTGAATTTATTTTCATAAATCCATTATTGAAATGCATCTGTGACGTGCCCATAGTAATCAGAGTATTAATATAATGTTGTTGTTACATAAGTATGTTGAAAGTAAAGTAGAAAAAATAAAATTATAATATAAATACGTAAATAAGAATTGTAGAATACCGTATAGCACTGCCTTATCGTGTTTCAGCACATTACCGCTTGGAACACCTAATTGACTATTTAATACAATCAATAATAATCATTTATCTGTTAAAATGTTAATGTACCGACGGATGCATTTACAATAAAAGTACACAAGATAATTGTTATCATTTTTGTTTATTTTCATAAAATGCTTCTATGCGTTGACTGAAGTTCTATGTACGATTCAATTTATATTTAGCCGATTAGTTATTTTTGATATCTACTTCTTTAAATTAAAGAACTACACACACATATTTGTCAAAGTTTCTATTATTTATATACTTAATATTAACATTTTGGCTGACTGTTAACCTGATTGAAGTACTGAATTTAAAACTAGTAGACGTATTATTTTAGTTGACAAAAAGACGTCATTAAGGCGTCTCTTATATCTTATTAGTCATGTTTTAAACAAATATATGTACTTAATAAAACAGAGACGTTTTTAGGATACGCACGAGCATAACCCAAGCAACTAGAACTGGCTAATGACAACAATTTAACGTTATTCTTTAATTCATATTTTAATTAACGTTAAAAAAACAACATTATTTTCACAACGCAAGCGATCTAACACGAATATCGTGCGCGTATATACGAATAAGATACGTTGTTGTTAAAAAAATTGAAATATTTTAAATATGCATTAGTAGTTAATTCGTTTATGAAGGAAAGTTATGCGTAAGTCTTGTAGTTTTTTTATATTTAACTTACTCAATATTTGTAATTATTGTAGGATATCAATCCTAGTGGTAACAGGTTTTAATAAAATAAAACGTTTAATCGAATGTGGAGTGTATTTTAATAACGTTGCAAGTTGAATGTTGTATGCTAGCTTAAATATATATACAACTTAAAAATGTTACCTCTTACCCTCAAAAAAGGTTCGTTTTTTTCTAAAATTTACAAGTACAGTAACATATAAAAATTGTAAGTAAAATATAATTTACGAATAGTCTTGAACATAACCGCCCACCTTGAAAGCCTTAAGAACAGTATCCTTAAGGTTTCAACACTTCATTGTCACTTATTTTGGTAGAACGCACATCTTTACAGTAGATCGTTTTGACTGTGAAGGCTTTAGAAACACCATCAGAACCGGGATGAAGCTGTATATTGCGATTTAGGCTCCATTTTAAAAGGGGTAAATTTTCATCCTTTATGACACTCGGTTTCAAAAACGTGTTTGACTGCTGCCTTCATTTGCTTTAGGTTTGGAGCTCGGATATATACTCCTTCGACCACCACTTCCAAAAATGTTGTTGCATTTGCTGACAGCGTCTAAACCGAGTTCGAGAACAACTCGAATACTTGTATATGTTTTGTAAAGCGAGTGGTGTCAATGGCTGCCCAATTAAAAAGTGCCCAAGGCCCAGTAAACACACGACGTCCCAAGGACGTTTGTTTTATGTCCAAATGATGTCTTTACATCCCGGGATTTATAACGGGCCTCTTTAGGATGTCTTTAATAGGAAGTCCTCAGGATGTCAATGAAGAACGTACGATGGGATGTCCTATGCGAAAAAACAAATGCAAACTTAGTGTGCGTGCACACTCTCCTTCTTGTTCTCTGGTGCCTACTCAACACTTGTACGCTCCTTTGGTATATCAAAGTGGTACACTCTGTTTGCACTCTGTATTTGTTTTTGTTTGTGTTCTGACTACTTTATTTAGCTGTTCTTTATTTTATTATCTAACGTTTTTTGGGTGTTTTAGTGCAGATTCCACTGTTGAAGTCGCGATCATTTAATTCCGATTAAGTGAGGAGGTGAGGTTGCCGAGAAACTAAATCTGCGGAATACTCTTTATCATCATTGAACGTATCATTCGAAGCCCTAGGTTGTGGCTCAGAGTCTTTTAAATCAATCTCCTCTAGAGTATAAATGTTTGGGGGCTCTGGGATTGGCAAAGTATCGTTATGAGGAACAGGTTTTAGAGCTGACGGAATATTGGGATACTAAATTGTATGCTTACTTTTGCTCGAAAACCCGACAGTGGAAGTCATACAAAAGTAACAATCTGTAAGATGACAGCGAGGTTCACGCCAAACCATGGGCACAGCAAATGGCATTGATTTACGGGTACCTTTGAGCCATTTGGTCAAACTACTGTAACAAATCGTACAGCAAACTGATGGAGCCCAAGTCTTGTCCTGGTCGCCAACTTGACAATCAAAGTACAATTTAACAAACGGAGAAAGAGGTTTTCGTTGCGCTTTTAAAGTTAATTCCCCGCAGACATAGCAGAAGTTATCGGGATGATTTTTACACTCGCGTGGCATAATTAAACAGTAATTCAACGCCCGATATTAACCACAAATCACACTTAGTCACTTGAAAAAATCCGGAGTAAAAGTAGTTTTACTGTTTTACACAAATGAACAAAAATGAACACAAAATCCAGGACGTTTAAAACGTCGGCAAGTTAACTCTGCAACAGCTATAGATGTACTGATCAAAGCAGTTAAGCAAACAATGTAATATACCATAATGAGAAGAGTGATGCAAGTTCAAGCCTGTCCAAAATTCCTGTTCAAACCTGCATGTGGTATTGAGATTGCCAGCGTCGTGCAGTGAATCTTCCTAACTGTTTATTGATATTTTTTTACTGTTCTTATATATTTGTATTTTATTGTTGTTTCTATATATATTTTATAGCAAAACTTTTGCTATATACTTTGGTATAAATTTTATTGCCTGCTTTGGGATGTTTAACCGTTATAAGTTAAAATTCTAAAAAAAAATGCAAAAAATAAAATAAAAATGGGGTCTCCCCAAAATAGGTGGGTGATGGGCAAAAACGGAGCTCATTTTTGGATTCAGGAGGTCATTTTACATAAGAATCGTCAAGAATGGTATCAGGGCCGATTTTCATGCAGACCAGTGTTACGAGAGCTCGAGTAAATCATTGCTTGAAAGCTTATGAATTAAACAACAGAAAACGTATCTCGCCCAACACACGTTGCATTGAAAGTATCGATTGACATATTAATTGCTATTTCTTTTCTTAATTCTTGTTTTTTACTTAACTGAGTCACACTCGAGCCACAGAGTACAATCTGTGCTCGAGCTCTCGTAATTACTATATACCTATGCTATATATAAATATTTTTCGATACCGTTAGAAAGGCTGGCTTCAATCTGTCTACGGGTATATTTTTTAACTTGGTGTTGACTTTCACTTGAAAGTCATCCCTTACGAAAACATGACTGCACTTTGATAGTTCAGACTGAACAAATATTTGTTGCTTTCCATGGTGCGTTGCAGGCGTCGGTGGAAGCTGTCGCATGTATTCACCTAGTTTTGTGACAAACTTTTGTGGATCATTGCTGACTTCGTTTTCGCGGATAAAAATTCTCCGGGCAAGCTTAATGTTTCTCCAAACAACATTTTGCGGAAGTTTTTTAATTTTCTTTAAATGTCGTGCGGAGACCCAATAGTACCGTTAGTAAAATGTCGGCCCATTTTTCAGTTTCGTGACACATAATCGCAGCTTTTAACGTTCTGTGCCAGCGTTCTAGCATTCCGTTGCTTTTTTGGGTTGTATGCTGTCGTTCTTGTTCGTTTTGTTCCCAACATATTAGTTAATGAAGACAAAAGAGCGGATTCGAATTGTTGTCCTTGATCTGTAATAATAGATTTAAGGAATCCAAAAATGCTGTAGCCACGGACTCGCTGGTTATATCGGTTAACGGAGTTGCTTCTAGCCACCGAGAGAATGGGCCTACCATTGTTAAGCAATAACGGAAACCGCCAGAAGGCGTTAATGGGCCCACAATGTCTAAGTGTACCTGCTGAAAGCGGCTGCTAGGCGATTTTGGAATACAAGTTCCTACCCATGCGGTAACGTCTTTCCGCATTGATGGCCAAACAAATTTCTTTGTTAGCTGTCTCAATGTAGATCGTTTGCGTGGATGTGCTAAATTATGAGTTGCGTTAAAAATTTGTCGGCGTAATGTTTTAGGGATGTACGGACGAATGTTGCCTGTAGAGATGTCACAGTATTACAGGTGTTATCCGCACCTGCTGTAAAAATGATATCTGTGGTAAACTGACCTATAAAATCGAGATGCCGTTGCTGTCGTGGTGTAGCTTTATTAGATTTTTGCTGGAACGCAAATGTTAACGGCTTGTGATCCGTTTCTATTATTACATGACGTCCGTCGATTATGCACCTAAAATGCTTTATCGTGGCGTATATTGCGTATAGCTCTCGATCGTAGGCACTGTATTTTCGCATCACTTAGTTTTTTGGAAAAAAATGGAAGTGGCTGCTAATTATCAGTTTGTAATTGTTCTAGCACCGCACCTACCGCATAATCGGACGCATCTACGGTTAACGTTAAATGTCCATTTTCGGACGGATGCGCAAGAGATGCTGAATTTGCGAGATCGCGTTCACATAACTCAAATGCTTCTTCTGCTTCTGAAGTCCATTTGATTACTCTTTTGTCGTTACGCTTGCTATTCTTGCAGTAGCTGTTCAAAATTGCTTGATTTTTTACAGCGTTTTTAATAAATCGTCTATCAAAATTTACATCCAAAAAACGTCGAAGTTCTACAATGGTTGTAGGTCATGTTAAGAGTTGTCTCGACTTTGTTTGACTCCTAGTACGCACTTGATGGGGTTTACCGCGATACCGTAGGTGTCCAGCCGCTGGAAGACGATTTCCAATTTTTCTAGGTGCTCTTGTTCGTATGCGAAAGCCACTAGAATATCGTCGATGTACCAATAACAAAATTCTAGTCCTTGTAACACCATATTCATGAAACGTTGAAAACGTCGAAAACCTGTTCTGCTACAGGTGGTCCCGTGGTGATGATGCGATGTAGTACCATACCATGTGCTTCCTGGTAGCCGTAAGTACTGTTGTACGGGTTATAGATGGAAATTTTGCTAATATTTCGTGACAAATTGAAGCTTTCGCCACCGTTGTTACGGTTACGACATTGCATTGAGCTACCGTGGCTATTGTTGATAATCCGGTAATGTCGATTAAACGGCAATTTTGTAAATCTACTAGGAGTCTGTGATGCCTCAGAAAGTCGGCGCCTAAAAAAGCACGTCGTAGGTTTAAACTTCGAATTTTTTTACATTACGTATTTATTATTGAACCGTTAGCAGCGAATAATTTGAATGCGATTGGCGCTTTTCGTTGTGATTTTTTTAAATGGATAACCGAAATGTCAGCCCCTGTGTCGATTAAGAAAGACAGCCTTGTTTCCCGACCGTATATACATAGACGGTTTGGTTGGTGGTTGCCGTCGCTTGTCGCCTCTACTAACGCCGGTTCGTCTTGTTTTCCGATTCTGTTGCGGCTCGAAAATGGCACGGAGATCTACACTTCCTTGCGTTATCTCAGAATTTTCGGTGATAATAGCACTGGCGATCGCGATTCTCACTTTGTCCTCGCGAACGTGAACGGAGTCGTCTGTTCCACCTTGACAACCGTTCCATTTTTTACGTAAATTTTGCTATTTGTCTGATGAAGCGACATTAGCTGTAGATAATTCGTCCTTCGGTGCTTGTTGTGGGTAGGTTGATTTACTAATTGCGGCAAAGCTGTAACTACCAATTTCCGAAATTTTATCTGCCTTTTCCGCCACTTTCTCTAACGTTTCGTCTTTACTCGCTGATAATACGATTTGAATTTGGGATGGCATTCATTGCAACCATAGCGTGCGTAACACTTCTTTGTCTATCTTATTACCTGCTAAGCCCTTCATTTCGCGTAAAAGTTGCGATGGCTGTCTGTCTCCCAACTCTAGGTCGGTTAACAATGTCTTTAGTTACTTCTCTTGTGAGTCTGTAAATATTAGGTGGTGTCAGCTCGAACCCCAAATTGGTAAAACTGCGCGTCCACTTGGGCAAACCACAACAATGGCTGCTTTTGCCAAAAGCATGGTAGATTAATGTGTCTGATTTCGCTGACTTCTGTTGAAGCTTTTGGCTCTTGGTTAACCGAATTGTCGTTTGAATTGTCTATCCTGTTCTTATTTGTTGCAAAAGTCGCTTTGGCGTCGCGGGTCACTAATTTTAGCGTGTCTGTCGTTAATCAAAATAAACAACACCAAAATAAACATTTAATTATAAATTAAATAAATGATTAATAAAATAATTAAAGATAAATACAAATATAAACAGAAGCGATACGTTTAACTCGGGAGGCCAAACCAAAATCCCTTGCCTGGTGGCTGTACCTTGTCTTGAAGTTTTGAGACGGGATGCTTCCCTTAGTTGTTGGCGCTAGATTTAAATTGAAAATTAAGTCCGCTACAATGTGTAATATCCCAGTAAACTTACGACGTCCCAAGGACGTTCGTTTTATGTCCAAATGATGTCTTTACATCTCGGGGATTTAAAACGGGCCTCTTTAGGATGTCTTTAATAGGACGTCTTCAGGATGTCAATGAAAAACGTACGATGGGATGTCCTATGCAGGAAAACAAATTTGGGCGTTTGTCAATTTATATTTCAAATTGAATTTAAAAAAAATGAAAAGAATTTTCATATTTCCTAATGCGAACGTTTATTTATAATTACTTATCAAATAAAATTAGAACAGGATTATACATTCATTTATATAAATATAAACTAAATGAAATAAATAGTTAAATAAATATTATCCATACATCAATTTAGGTTACTCTTGTTAATCTTTCTTTTGATATAACAAATATTTTGAAGATGTTGATGTGCGTGATTCACTTCAACCACACCGATAATTGGTTTTTGCACATAAACGAGACGAATGCAAACTTGGTGCGCGTGCCCACTTTCCTTCTTGTTTTCTGGTGCCTACTCGACACCCGTACGCACTTTTGGTATATCAAAGTGGTACACTCTATTTGCACCGTTTGCACTCTGTATTTGTTTTTGTTGGTGTTCTTACTACTTTATTTATCTGTTTTTTATTTTAGTATCTAACGTTTTTTGGGTGTTTTAGTGCATAAACAAATTTATTTGGTAAGTTTTTGGTACCTGGTATTTATTTATAATGTATAAAAATCATCATTTATAATTATTATTTTGAATTACTGCATATAATAAAAAGTTTATGAAAATAAAAAAATCACAATTATTAATAATAGTGATTTAAAACCCCATCGTGCGCACATATATGCGGTAAATTGAAAATATTTATTTTATAAGAAAATTTTTTTTACTGAAAAATTTATTAAAAAATGTTTTCTTTATATTAAAAGTTTAAAAACCGTGACGTTATCACGACTTTTATAGTCGCAGTTCACAATAATTCAACCACTACATTATATCAAACGACAGGAATCTGTCGGTAACACACGAGTTGATTTTACAGTATCAATCAACATGATTGACAAGGCACAAAATCGCTAATATAACTAAAAAACTTTAATGTTATCGCTTTCTTGGTAACAACGTCTTAGTTCATAGTTATAATTAGTGTGCGGATTTCTATTATTGTATTACTGTTTCCACAACAATTAATTAGGCAGTTAAAAATACGTCTAGAAATAAACGAAATAATTAATTTTGTTTTCACCACATTCCACTGATGAAACATAAATGCGAAACGTATAAAAATTCTTAATGAATTTGCAAAACTAACGTGTTCACAAAAACATTTTTTAAAAACAATTGAAAGAATTTTTGACTGGTTATAATCGATCATCTCTTATGATTTAATCAGTAATAGAATCGCCAAAAAGATTAATGAATAATTCTACAAAATAACCAGAAATATCAATTTATTATTTCTTTAATTTAAAAAAATGTAAATACTGACTACATAGAAATACCAAAATAAGTTTTTTGTATTAACTTTTTTATTGACTCTACATGACAATTACCATCTCTTATGTAGTTGCATTGTTTCAGGCGCCACTTAAAAAAAATCGGGAAGAAAGTATAAAAAACTGGCTAAGGAGGGCAAAAGAACGCGGTGATCGAGAAGATAAAAAAATGTAATAATCTTTAAATTTATTTTAATTCAATATAATTAGTATTATTATTTAAAAACATAGTTTTATGTAATGATAATTTGTATTTTATTTGATAAATTTATTTTTATTCATTACGTCGCAGAGGAGTACGTTAAGTCTCCTGACTGAATAAAAACAACAATAGAAAAAACCTCAAAGTAGATGTACTTTAACTTGAAATAGTACGTTACTTGATAAAAATATATTATACATATATAGTAGTAATTACGACAGCTCGAGTATCTCATTGCTTAAAAGCGTATGAATTAAATAACAGAAAACGTATCTCGCCAACACACGTTGCATTGAAAGTATCAATCGACATATCAGTTGCTATTTCTTTTCTCAATTCTTGTTTTTTACTTAACTGAGTAATTACTAGTATATATAAATATTTTTTTAATTCAATATGTAGAAAAGGGGAGGAGTGACTACCTCCTACATATTCTACAGCCATTTAAAAGGGACGTCCCGTAGACATATGTCTTATAAGGACACACACAGTTGTGACAAAAGAACGTCCCATGAATGTCCCTAGAACGTACACAGAACCAAAATGGGATGACTTTGAGACATCCAGTGATCTGCAAAATTATGTCTCAGGGACGTCTTTGGGACATCTTTCAGGATATCTGGAACTACTGAAACTAGAAAGTTCTTTTTGAGATTCCATTGCTACATATATCAGTAAAATAATATTTAATTTTTTTTAACAGTAGAGTGTCAACGCGACAACCGATAAATCGGCTCCGTTACACGGCTAAGTAATATATTAAATTAAATCGAGTAATAAAATAATGTAATATTAAATTAAGTGTAAAAGTGATAACTAATAAAAACAAAGTAACTGTAGCGATCTTAGAACAATACAACTAGTAATTCATTTTTTAAAAATTCATTTACATATAAATATACAACTATTGTATTTTATAATAAAACTTAAGTAAACCGCTTATCGGTCTCCGAAGGGTCGACCTGGAAAGATAGGCGCGCGTAATCGCGACGTGTGTATTTGGTGCATATCACTGGATGATTAGAACAGAATTGTATTAAAGAATTATAAAATTAAGTAGTAAGTATTAATTAAGTTTCTCATTAGAAATTTAAAAAAAAACACTATAAACAAGCAAAATGACCAGCAAAAAAGAATTAATTACCGATAGCGATGATTATTCGACGGATGACATGAGAAAGAGAAGAAGGTCTGAAATAAGAGTTGAAATATTTGATAAATCAAGAAAAACTCAAAGATCGCCAAATAAAACGCAAAGCGACGATGGAAAATTGGACCTATTAGTAAAAATGGTACTAGGGCTTACAGAAGACGTTAAACTTGTAAGAATCCAACAAGAACAGTACAACGTTGAAATGCTAAAAATACAAAAAGAAAATGCAAAATTAAGAAAAGAAAATGACAACATTAAGAAAGAAAATCAGGAAATAAAAAAGGAGTTGGCAGAGATTAGACGTAACCTTGAAGTAATAGATAAAGAAAATAGAAAGAATAATATTGTTATTCAAGGCATGAAGATAAGAACTAATGAAACAGGAACAGTAATACCGCAAGCAGAAAAGTTTATGAAAGATTATTTGGATATAAAAGTTAAGGTGAAAGACGCTATTACATTAGACACAAACGTATGCTTAGTCAAGCTAGAAAATGGAAAAGATAAAGAGAAAATTATGATTAATAAAACAAAGCTGGGAAAAATACCCACCGAAAAAATTTACATAAATGATGACCTAACAAAGAAAGAAAGAGAAAAACAGAACCAATTACGGAAAAAAGCAGCAGAAGAAAAAAAACATGGTAAAAACGTTAATCTGGGATTTAACAAAATTACAATAAATGGAGTAGTATGGAAATGGAACAAAGACAAAGAAATACTAGAAGAGATAAAAATAAGGGCTCCTGTAAATATTCCAAAAAACTAAGCAACAGTATATGTAAGTAGTTACAAAGAGACGACTGAGGCAATGGAATTGGACCAAAAACATAAAAATATGACGAACATTAGAATAAAGAAGTATGAGATGAAAGAGCAGAAAAGAACAACGTGGAAAATAGGCACATGGAACGTCAGAAGTATATCGGATAAGGAAAAAGAGTTAGTGGAAGAATTTGAGAAAACAGATCTAGATATTTTAGGAATAACAGAAACAAAGAAGAAAGGAACAGGTGAATTAGAGCTACAGAGTGGTCATATCTTGATATATAGTGGAGTACAGCATACAAGCAGAGGTAGGGAAGGATTGGGATGCATAATAAAAAAGGAAAAAGCAAAATACATAAATAAATGGACGAGCATTACAGCGAGAATATTGCACATTGAAATGGATATTGAAAAACATAACAAAACTTCAATATTAGTAGTATATGGACCTGACGAAAATGAAGCAGCAAAAGTAAAAGATGAATTCTGGAATCAATTAACGGAAATAATCGAGGCGATTAAGGGAAAATTAATAATAATAGGAGACATTAATGGAAGAGTAGGTAAGTGGAACGAAGAATCTGGTGAAACAATAGGAATACATGGCGAAAATACCTTAAATAATAATGGAAGAAGACTAATTGATTTCTGCATACTAAACAATTTACTAATAACCAACACTTTTTACGCACACAAGGATATACACAAATACACTCGAGAAGTAAAAAACAGAGGAGAGAAATCTATAATAGATTACATTATAATAAACAGAAATTACAGAAAAGAAATACAAGACACACGAGTGTATAGGGGCCCAGAATTATACACTGATTACTACTTACTAATGGCAAAAATGAGAATCCATTCGGGAGAGTATAAAGTAATGGATAGAACACAAAAGATGAGAAAAAATTGGATTGAAAAAATTAAAACATATAGACTAAAAGAGGAGGATTTAGGAAAAGAATATACGGCTAGAACTGAAGTGGAAATGAGTAAAATCAAACAGTGGTAACCAAACTAACAACTGAAGAGCTATGGGATAATGTCAAAGAGATCATGAAAAAAACGGCAAGAAAGGTGTGCGGCGTTGTGAAAATCAGTGAACACAAAAAACAAACAAGATGGTGGAGCAATGAAATAGGAAAAGAAATAGAAATTAAAAAACTAAGGTGGAAAGAATACTTGGGTAGTAACGAGAGTGAAAAATTTAACAAATATAAAGAACAACGGAATAAAGTCAAACAAATGGTGAAAGAAGCAAAACAAAAGGCTTGGAAGGAATTTGGAGAAACGATGGAACGTGACCCTGTCGGAAACCAAAAGCTATTTTATAAAGTCTTAAAGTCCCTGCGGAAAGAAAAAAACAGGAAAGATTAAGCATATTAAAACAAAAGAAGGAACGTTAATAACAGAACAAGAAGACATTCTAAAGAGATGGAAGGAATACTTTGAAAAAATTCTAACGGTAGACAAAATAACTCTAAATATAGAAGAAGATCAACAGTTAGACAACGTAGACATTAACGAGGACTCTGACATAAAAATAGAGGAAGTAATTGAGGCCGTGAAAAGTTTAAAAAACAGGAAAAGCATCGGGACATGACGGAATAAGTACGGAGATGGTTAAGAACCTGAGAAGTAAAGGTCTAGAAGTAATAACAGAATTGTTTAACAAAGCATGGCAAGATGAAAAAATACCAAAAGATTGGGAGATAGGGGATACTTATGCCAGTATACAAAAAAGGAGATAGAAGGGAATGCTCAAACTACCGAGAAATTACATTAACATGCATATTAGCAAAGACGTATGAAAAGATTCTAGGGAAAAGATTAGAAAAAATAATGGACACACAACTAGAAGATTCCCAATGTGAGTTCAGGAAACGAAGAAATGTGCAAGACCATATATTTACTTTAAAGCAAATAATAGAAAAGTATATTAGTGCACCCAGTGGCGGCTTCTCTATTAGGTCACTCGGACAATGACCCTCCAAAATGAATTAGAAAATTATTATATTAAATAAATAATAATAATAATAAATCGCTTTAATGCAAAATAGTTTTTTTTACTTTTTGTGATAATTGCGTTTTTTTGAATATTTCAAAATGACCCTCTGGTATGATTGGCTACCAGCCGCCACTGAGTGCACCGATATTTGTGGCCTTCATTGACTTACAAAAAGCTTTCGACAACAGACCTAGAATCTTAGTGTGGAATAGTTTAAAACGAAGAGGAATAGATAATAAATTACATAAGTGCATCAAGAGCATGTACACAAACACAAGAAATTACGTGAGAACCGGTAACTCACAATCAGAGGAGTTCACGACTAAAGAGGTTCTACGACAAGGAGTACTTAGCCCAGCACTGTTTAATGTAGTTATAGACGATATAATGAAGGATAAATTAAAGAAAAAAACTAGAAAGTTAAAAGTAGGATACAAAAATTTGAGGCCAGTTGAGATAGTGGAAAGTGCATTCGCAGATGACATAATGATATACGCCAAAAATGAGCAGGATCTACAACATAATCTTAATCTATGGACAACATCATTAATGAATAGAAATTTAAGAATCAATGTTGAAAAGACAAAAGTGATGGTAATAGGAAAGCATGACAAAAATACATCAATAACAATATACGGGAAAAACGTTGAAGAAGTAGATACATTTAAATATCTAGGTGTAAAAATACAGAAAAATGGTAAAATCGATGCTGAAATAAGTGACAGGCTGGTAAGTGCGACAAATTTGTATTACTCCTTGAATAACACATTTATCAGAAAGAAAGAAATATCACGGAAAACGAAAATGATAATCTATAAAACAATCTTTAAACCAATCCTAACATATGGATGCGAAAGCTGGATAATTAGAAACAAAATTGCCAACAAAATGCAACCAATTGAAATGAAATATTTAAGGGGTGTAATAGACATAACGAGGCTAGATAGGTTCAGAAATGATAGAGTAAGAGAAGAGTTAGATGAGGAATCGATAATAAACACAATCAAACGACAACAATTAAAATGGTTTGGACATTTAGTCAGGATTGATGAAGGAAGATCACCGAAAGAAGTATGGCAAGCAAGATCAGAACAAAAAAGGAAAAGAGGAAGACCAAAGAAGTCATGGGACAATGCGATAACAGACAATCTCAAAGAAAAGGAATTGAACTGGAATGAAGGAAAAATATTAGCGAGACAAAAAAAAGAATGGGCTAAGAAGATATACGGATAAATAAAATATAATTATAAATTAACTGTTAAAACGTAGTGTTTTAGAATATACCCAAATATAAGTTTTTTTTATTTTTTTTTTATTTTTAAGGAATTATTAGGATAGTATTTATTTATACAGAGAATGTAAATGTAAATTTTTTTTCAACACTTTGTATCTTTGAACTATTATTATATTTTTCTGTTTATTGTAAAGAAACGTTTTTTCCGCTTTTATGAAAATAATTTAACTTTTTGTCAGTAGTCGCTTTCAAAACAAATGACGATGAATAAAACTGTTAAAATGCCGCCTTTGTCAATACAACACGAACAATCGATTAGCGCGGCCCTGCTGTTGCAATTAGTAACTGCACAAATCACCATTGCAGCACAAATAATAAATTACGTTCGAAGAAATTGAAATCGCCATACGCAACTTTGTTGGGAACCAATGCAATGGCGTTCAAGCACAATTTTGCTTCTAATAGTACGCGCAGTAAGTCGATTTTGTATTCTTATCTTCTATATTCTAAAGAGCAAACAGAGAGAGCGAACGGCGTAAAAAACTAAAACTGATTAGAATTACCAAATATTTTTAGTTTATTTTAGCTCTTAATGAACGCGAACAACAAAAAATCACAAAAATCAGATAATTGTTATTGCTTTTTTCATTTTACTGTGTTAAAAAATTCCAGAAATTAGTTTGTCATTATTCTATGTGCATGCAGCTTTAGGATTCATACACGTGTTGGTTGTTTTTGCACAGTAGTGTATACAGATGTATACATTCGGTTGTAAGTAAACAAACAAATTGTAGTGTAGAGTGTAGATATGTCAGCAATCAGTTAAAAATATAATTTAAAAAATTTGGCAACGATAATCGAGAACATGTTATTACTTGCCAAATTAAAAGCAATAAAAGTAACGTTGATTTATTAAAAATAATATATTTTCTTTATAATACTGTGCTACATTCATACTAAATTTTAAATCTAACCTAAATTGTGACGTTTAATCACATTTAACTAATATTAATTCAAAATGCCTGGAAAAGTAAAAGTAAAGATAATTGCTGGTAAAAATTTACCTGTAATGGATCGATCGAGTGACACTACTGATGCTTACGTAGAAATTAAATTGGGCAGCACTACATATAAAACAGAAGTTTGTAGAAAATCTCTGAATCCACAATGGAACTCTGACTGGTATCGCTTTGAGGTAAATGTTTTCTTAGATGGCCTTTTAGTAGTAAAATTTTGTACAGGTAGATGACTCGGAACTACAAGATGAACCTTTACAAATACGGCTTATGGATCATGATACATATTCAGCTAATGATGCAATAGGAAAAGTATATGTAGATTTAAATCCGCTTTTGTTACCTTCTGCACCAACAATACCAAAAGGTGGTTGGGCAAACGAATCAAGCAGTAATGGGGAACAATCGACTTCTTTGTTGTCGGGGTGGTTTCCTGTTTATGATACTATGCATGGGATTCGTGGAGAAGTCAATATAATGGTGAAAGTGGAACTGTTCTCTGATTTTAATAAATTTAGACAATCATCATGTGGTGTTCAATTTTTTTGCTGTAGGTGTAAGCAGCAATTACGTATTAAGTTTTATTTCTCTTCTTGTAGCGCAAGCAATACCTCAAGGGTATGTAGTTTATATGTACCATGGTTTTGTAGAAGAACTTATAGTAAATGATGATCCAGAGTATCAATGGATTGATAAAATTCGTACTCCACGAGCTTCTAACGAGGCTCGACAGACCCTTTTTTTTAAGTTAGCCGGGGAATTGCAAAGAAAAATAGGTGTTAAAGCTTTGGAGTTGGGTGGTAATGCTGTTGTTGGATATAGTCAATGTTTTGACTTAGAAGGAGAATTGGGTGTAGTTGTTCGTGGGATTGGCACTGCTGTTACTTTAATGAAACTGAAAGATTTTCCACCTTCGACAGTTTTAGAATCCAACAATGAAGAGTAAGTATTAAACGTGAAATACTCAACTGGAACCTTGCTAAATATATTACGAAAATTATTAAAACAATCAAATTAAGAGATTATTTTAGACAATTTTTTTATTTTTTTGTAACACAACTTACATTTTGTTTTTAATGGTGGTGGAGTAACACTATGCATTGTTTAATAGTCTGAGATTTCTAATTTTGTATTTCAAAACGTATTTATCAGATACATGTATAATGGTTTAGCTGGCTTACAATATTAGTGCTACTTTATATCTTATTTACCACCCCATCTTCAAATAAATCCTGTTTAATGTCTTTTCAAAAATTGTTCTGATAACATTCTCTTTAGTGATTTCCGCAAGTAAACTGGTATTCATAGTATTATAGATGGGTTATCAATAATTGTTTTGTCAAAAACGATTATAGATAATCTATTATGTATAATGTTCAAAAAATATATATAAAGCATACTTTGAAATAGCTTTCTGTTTCCATTTTCTGTATTGATTCAAGTTCTCATTTACTTCTCGTAGTAACCCAGGGAGCACACACACGTCAATATGACGTCAGTTTTTCGTCGGTCACAACGTCATATTCACTTTACCAATGACGTCTAAATCACGCATATTTAACGTCAATATGTCACAGCACTAAGACGTCATTCTTGGTGATATTACGACACGTAGTTAGACGTCTGGACATGACGTCATTTTTAGAATATTTTAAGACGTCATTTAATGTTTTTGCAATTTGAATAGAATAGGTTAATTTACCTACAATGAAATTCGGAAACATTTATTTGTTAAGACTTTCAATTTTTCAGTATAAAAAAAAAATAACTAAAACATTCACAAAATAATTGCATTTTACAAATAGGCTTTAATTACTACGAATTTAACTTTCCAGAAAAGTCACATTTGAAAACATGTTTTACTATCATTTTTGAAAACTATACAGCAATTCTTAATTTTATCATATGGCGTGAACAATTGATAAAGCTACCCAATTACCGTTAGATGGAAACACCATACACTTACTAGACACATTGCTAATAGGGCAAAGTATTAATTCATTATCAAGATCACATAGAATACTTATATTTAACTTTAGAAAACTAAATGGGTAATGGTACAGAGGGGCATACATCTTAATTTTTTCCCAATAAGTGAGATAGAGTTGGTAGCATCAATCACAATAGTTGCTGTCGATGTAAAATGTCATTTATGGCACAATGTGTTATTTTATGTTGCAGAGACCAATCTTTTATTTCATATAGTAAATCAATCAGAGTTTCAGATTGTTTACCCACTGCATCATTTTCTATTACATTATAAACCGAAACTGTATTAAAATCATCATCAGACTGTTCATTAGAACTGTTATCAGAATTAACATTTGCATCTATACGTAATTGGGTATGTTTATCAACGTTAGGATTATCATAAGAATAAGTTTCTATTACAGGCAACACACTAGTTTCAGAAATAAAAATAGGTTTCTTACTTTGTAGAGGTATTAGCTCACTTTGTACACTTGCAGCGCGACACGTCTCAACAACTGACGATGTCCTACTATTTCTTTCAACTTATGTTTTACAATCCTATGAGACATTATATTTAATTACTTGTTTTGTGTTATCGTTTTTCAATAGCTTTGAGTCGTTCGGGGGCGTGCTTCAACCAGACTTTTATTAGGTCTTCTACTTCGTTGTTATTACAATTCGTATCTGCTTTAACTGCACATGTAACAAAATTTAGTAAAATTAACGTTTCCAATCTATTAGTTATTTTATATATTAGAGTAATTGTTGTATCCCAGCGATTATTAGCATTATCCGGTTCAGAGGTGTGCGGTGGCACTGTTGGCTTTTCGGCCTTTGGCACTCGCGACATTATTAATTGCAATTATTAAAACACTGTCTATTAATTACCGAACACATATTTAATTACGTAAAGAAAATAAAAATACAATTGCTTAATAGTTATTTACGAACCAAGTTCGGGAAGAAGTTTTTTCTACATGAGCGCATTTAAAGCACGAGCGAACGAAGTGAGGGAGTGCTTTAATAGCGCGAATGCTAGAATGATTTTCCCGCAAGAGGTTTGTACATAATTTTTTGTAACGAGCAAATATTTCCTTTGATAAGCAGAAGCAATCATTTTATATTAATGTCAAATTTTGATATAGTCACCTTGATGAAAAGTGTAGAGTGCTATGAATTGACATTTGATGTCTAAAGTGTTTGTGCTGATCATATTTTGTATACTTTGTATTGCTTTTTTAAGTTTACTTCTTGTTTTTATTAATAAAAAACACTGGGAAAACGGTTTTTAACAATTACAAATTAAAATTGCATTATAATATTATTGTTTAAATGTCTGTAAATGCCAGTGTTTTTTGTGATTTTTCCCGCACTCGTGCGGGAATAACAATTTCCTGATTGGCTGCACACGTATGTAAAACTTCACTTCCCAGGCGGCGAGTACAAAAAAGGCATTTACATTACCAATGTAATTTTATAACTCCAAAATAATATTTTAAATTTACCGTGCTTGATAAGATAAAAATAATAAATAATAAAAATAACGGCCTATATCAATTCTCGCGAAATGATGTGACCAGCTCGCAGATATGACACTCATCCACCCAGCTGGGAACACGGTGTTATTTGCTGGGCGAGTACGTTGGGTCATCGTTGGCCTCATCGAGAGAGTCATCGGAAGACGGGAACCGGACTTTTCTTTTAGCTGCTCGATCAGGTAACGTTCGAAGAGGCGCCTGTATTGACATAGGTGAACCTGGTGATGATGATTGGTCTAGCAACGGTGGTAACGGAACGGTTTCATCGGGAATTGATATAGATTGATCATCTTCACTGCTTTGCTGATTTGTCGCTACTGATGATTGTTCGTTTAATCTTGGTCGTAACTGATCAGTGTGTCGGTGAAAAGGTGTTCCATTTGATGTGCTAAGATCGTAGGTGACTGCACTTCTTGGCGCTAAAACTGTTGCTGGAACCCACCGGGGACCGGTTCCGTAGTTGCGGGCGTAAACTGCTTCACCGGCGCTGAATGAACGCGACCGTTTGATAGGTGATTCTTGTCGATCGAAGTCTGGATTGTTCACGGGATTGATTGCGTCAAGTCTAGTTCGTAGTCGGCGTCGGAATAGCAATTCAGATGGGCTTAATGTGTCTGGAGTTAAAGGCGTCACGTGTTGAGATAGAAGAAAACTATCGATAGCTTGTTTCCATTTCTCCTCGTTCTCTATTGAGTGACTAGCCATTATTTTTTCTAATGATCGTTTAGTTGTCTGAACCATGCGTTCAATTTGACCGTTAGATTGCGGATGATAGGGTGCTGTACGGACATGTCGAACTGCATTTGATCTACAAAACAATTCGAACTGAGGGGTGTCGAAACATGCCTTGTCGTTGTCGCTAACCAAAATTGCAGGTACTCCGTGAGTCGCAAAAATTGACCGCAAACAAATAATAGTATTAATTGGATTCACGGTGCTAACTTCTCGCACTTCTAACCACTTCGTCAATGCGTCAACAACTAATAGGAAACGGCGACCTTTGAAAGGACCGGCATAATCCACGTGTATGCGATACCACGGTGTTGGCGGTTTTGACCATTTGACAGCTGGCACTGACGGCGATGCGCTCTGATGCATCTGACAAGCACTGCAGTTTCGAACGTACTCTTCGACATCGTTATTAATAGTTGGCCACCATGCGTAATTTCGAGCAATTGCTTTCATTCGAGTCATACCCGGATGTGCGACATGTAACAAATCAAGAATGTATTTTTGACTTGATGGAGGAACAATTGTTCGGGTCCCGTAAAGCAAACACCCTTTGTATGTACTTATAACGTTTCGGTGTTGCGAGTAACAACGCAAATTTAATGGCACCGCGTTAGCGTGTCGCCACCCTGTGACCGCCCACGAGTAGACTTTAGATAAGTCGCTGTCTTTTCGAGTTTCCGTAGCAATATCAGTCGCAGTTATCGGAAGTTTTCCATCATGTTCAAGCGAAAATATCTCTGCCAGATCGGTCGACGTAACCTTGGGTACCGATAACGGAAGTCGACTAAGGGCGTTGGCGTGTGGAATCTGTTTGCCCGGACGGTGAATGATGCGGTACTTATAAGCGGCTAACATGACGCTCCATCGTAGCATTCTTGGCGATAGAATTTCCGGCGTCTGACGGCACGAGTCAAACAGCCTCAGAAGCGGTTTGTGATCGGTCACTATTTCAAACGAAAATCCAAAAAGAAAGTGATGAAATTTGCGAACGCCAGCAATGATCGCTAACGCCTCTCGATCGATTTGTGCATAGTTTCGTTCGGCTGAAGACAATGATCGACTAAAGTAAGCCACCGGTAACTCACTTCCATCAGGTTTTCGATGGCACAGAACGACACCGATTCCGACTGGAGGTGCGTCGCAAATGAGCACAATTGGGACTCTAGGATTAAAATGCGATAGAACAGAATCTGCCGATAAAAGACGTTTGCATGACACAAGGGCGTTCTGATGGTTTGCTGTCCATTTCCATCTACTTTGTTTCTCAAGTAAACGGTGCAACGGTTCGGCTACGGTTGCTTTGTTTGACAAGAACGTATGAAAGAAATTTAGTAATCCCAAGAACACTTGTAGCTCTTTTTTAGTGGTGGGAGCTGGAGCTTTATGGACGGCGGCACATAATTCTGGATCAGGTTTAAGACCCTTGGATGAAATAATATAGCCTAAGAACTTGACTTCGTTTGTAAAGAGGACGCATTTATCCGGTCGAAGGCGAAGACCAACTGTGCTTAATCGGCTAAGCACTTGATCGAGTCGATACGATAATTGTGTCACGTTTTCTGCGGCTACGACTACGTCGTCGAAATATGCAGCGATACCGTCGATTCCGGTTAATAATTTGTCGATTACGGCTTGAAATTCGCCTGGTGCTGTGCTAACTCCGAACTGCAACCTGGTTACTCGAAAAGCTCCTCTATGCGTAACTACTGTTTGCAAAAGCGATGATTGATAATTCACCTTCAGTTGCAGGTAAGCTTGAGCTAGATCAAGTTTAGCACCACCTCGCAAGTTGGTCAGCAAATGACTTATTACCGGAATTGGATGTGGGTGCGGTCTCAAAGCTTTGTTGATGGTAACCTTATAATCGGCGCAGAGTCTTATAGAACCGTCGACCTTTATGACCGGCACAAGCGGAGTTCCCCATTGAGTATGATTAACGGGAACGTAAACACCATCTTCGATTAGCTTATCGATAGCTGTGTTAACCTTATCCACGATGCCTATCGGGACACGACGTGGCTTGCAGAAAAGTGGTTTTATATTAGGGTCAAGTTCAAGATGAATTGGTTCACCTCTATATTTGCCCAGACCTGGTTCAAAAACTGGCGCGTGTCTAGTGAATATAGTTGAAATTTGATTAGGACAGTCGACGTGATTAATGCCTCCGACAAAGAATCCTAAGCGATAAAACCAATCTCTGCCTAGTAGGTTCGGCGATTCGTTGTTGGACACGATAAGTGGTAATTCGGTATTGATCAATCGATATTGTACATTTACGTCAGCGCAACCCAGAACGCTTATCGTGTTGCCACTGACACCACGAATTGTGCCCTTAAAAGGTTCTAAGGGAGTCGCTCGCACTTGATTAATTCGGCAATAAGTTGATCTCGACACGATAGTAACTGCGGCGCCGGTGTCGATTTCCATCTGCAGTGAATAACCATTAATGCGAACAGTTACCATCGACGGCGGGTTGTTCTGTGCACGAATGGATGCTACTAACAGATCGTCGGAATCGTGATCTAGTGTTGTTAACGCGGGCGTTGTGTTTACATTGTTTAACGATCGTGATCGACAAGCGGTCGATATGTGTCCTTTCTTTTTGCACGTGCGGCATATAGCCTTTAAAAATGGACACTGCGCCCGAGGATGCGATCCTAAACATCCGGCACAACTTCGGCTTTGATGCGGAGATTGTAGTCGCGAACTTGACTGTGAATTTCGGAATTGTCGTCGATTACGAGAAACAGAACGGCGTCGATTTAGCGCTCTCGCGGTATGCTTGATATCGAGTTGCGAGGTCAGCTGTGATGCTGACGACTTCACTTCGTCGGACGATACTAACGCCTGTTCGTACGCGTTGGCACGTTCTATTGCTAATTGTAAGGTAATGTTTTGGTCTTCCAGCATGCGACGCTGAAGAACCGTATCGCGTACACCAGATATAAACCGATCGCGTATTAAACGATCAAGCATGGCTTCGTACTCACAATGATCGGCTATAGCTCGTAAGGCTGCCAAGTATTGATTTGCAGTTTCTCCTTGACGTTGTAATCGCGTAAAAAATCGATGCGAATATAACACAACCGATTGCTTCGGTGCAAAATGATTTGTGAGTGCCTGTCGTAATTGTTCGTACGTAACAGTTTGAATGCCGCGGAACCGATAACACTACAAAAGGGTGATCTTTGAATTACCTGTCACTCTTGATCGATGCGGTTTGCAGAAAAGAAGACATCCAAATCATCACAGTAATCAGACCATGTGCCCGGGCTATCAACGTCAAATGCAGGTATTGATCCAACGGCAATGTTGGATCCCATCCTCGTCGCCAATGTAGTATCCGAGCGATTATTAGCATTATCCGGTTCAGAGGTGTGCGGTGGCACTGTTGGCTTTTCGGCCTTTGGCACTCGCGGCATTATTAATTGCAATTATTAAAACACTGTCTATCAATTACCGAACACATATTTAATTACGTAAAGAAAATAAAAATACAATTGCTTAAAAGGCATTTACATTACCAATGTAATTTTATAACTTCAAAATAATATTTTAAATTTACCGTGCTTGAATCGTTATACGCGCACGTGTTTGATAAGATAAAAATAACGTTGCGCGTATATCAATTCTCGCGAAATGAGGTGACCAGCTCGCAGATATGACAGTAATACTTACGAATAATCACATAATTTAACTGCAATTCACAGAATGCCTTTTTCTTTGAACGCTTCTTAAAGTAATTGTAGTTTTGAGCCACTTCATCTGTTAAAATGTAGTTTAAGATTCGATTTGTCTTAGTAGTGATGTCTTTGCCACCGAGAGTTCCTAAATATGTACACTAAAAAAAAGTATAAACAATTTTAATAGGATATAAATGGAGTCCAGTACCCAAGCTGAATTTGTATCTGGACTTTCAGTGAGAAGTTGATTTAGTAATGGTGAAGAAGGTGAAGACTGCTTCTCTTTTTGTTGAGTCAAATAATTTAATATTTGCTTGTTCTGTTCCTTAGCATGTGTAACTGCCGTTAAACAACTTTCTTATATAGAAACTATAAATATATCATGCAGTTAAACTATAAAGAAGGATGTGGGTTTCCACTACTTACCAAGTCGATGTATTAAATCTTCGCTGATATTTAACGAATGCAAAGTACAAGAAGCAGTACTTTTTGAAGGGTCACAGTTAAAAGTTTGAGGTGAACATTAATCTGTGTTAAATTCCTATTTCTAGTTATAGCCATTAGTGTCCCATTCTGTTGAAACTTTTCTTGATCTGCAATAACAGAATGTGATGATTAGTTAAAATAATTTTATAAGATTACCATCATCTGCTGATAATAAATTAAGTCTCCTAACTTTTGGTAATCGTGACAGTTGAGAAGACGTTTGAGGTTCTTCGTCTTCACTATCTATGTACCTCTGCGGAAGAAAATGTTTTCTTCTTGTAAGTGGTTGTTCAGAATCCCTTTGAATGTCAGATGTAATTTCACACTCGATCAGTTTTTTATGTACCTTATCATAATCATCTATCAAAAATTTGTTTAAAATCGTAGATTGTTTCAAACAACAAAAAAACTTTTGAATAAAGTAATAACAATATGGTAGCATATTTTATTAAAAAGTGACTTACCCGTGCTATAAAAGCAGCTTGTTATTTGGAATGCTTCCCAATGATTGTCAGGAGTTTCTGAATTTTTTAGCGCCCTATTGTATTGGGTTTGTGACTTATATGGAGGCTAGTTTACCTCGGTTTTTCTGGGTGTTAGCCAGTTTTTATTGACAATAGCCAAACCACCACCTGACGTTGCAGCAAACTCAACTTAACTGTGAAGATACAAATGTACAATAACTAGACACAATTTTTTAACTTAACTTTTTAAGTTTCTCTGGCACATGCAATGCAAACACATAGAGAAGCAAACTTGACATTATTTTTGTGCAAACTCTGCAAACAAACAGAAATCCATAGGCGGGATACACATATGCGCTGCAAACCGTATCGCATTGGCGGGTATATTATTTGTAAATGAATTAAGAACCAATTAACGATTTATTATAGGTGATGCATGCTAACACGATGTATTAAGCGACATAAGTCGCTAATATGAAATTATAGAAAAATACAAAACTATGACTGTATTATCTGCTTATAATTCAAGAAATTAATGATTTTCGTCATATATTAAAGATAGCTTTATAACGTCATTTTGGCCTATACAGACGTCATTGTTAGACATCATTTAACATCGTTATTTTGGACATCATTATGACGTCAGTTATTGGTTCAAAGACGTCGTAGACCAATAATTACTTATACTGACTTCATATTGACGTGCGTGTGCTCGCTGGGAACATCTCTTTCCCCTTGGTTCTCATTGCATTCCAACTATTTTATTTGTTGTTTTTCCATCTCCTTTATATTTTGTCATCTGGTTTGATAATTGTTCTTAAAACGGTTAGCCATTTTTATGTTTCAGCAGCACTCATTAGTTTTGGCATCATCATCGTGTTTTTATGTTTGTTTATTGTAAAGCATGATTTATATTGAAAATGTGCCTTTAATAAATGTAAGACGATGAAAAATTGTTGACACCTCACTTAAACAGATAGACAATTGTCATATACCGCTATATCTTTGCACTTAACTACCAGTTCTGAAGGAAGTGTTAGTTTTTATACATTTTAGTACATTAAAATTTACACTGAATACAATTTAGCGACGAGTACAAATAAGACTGCTGAGTTTTACGGTCTAACGATAATTTCTTATTTTTTTTGTTATATTTTGGCAGTTTTTGTTAAATAGGGAAAAATCGTGCAAGGTATCCATCAACAAAAATTATCTTATAAAAATAATTTGACAGAATTGTGTATACTTACGGCATCACAGAACTGGATTAAAATTTTGGATGAACCTAGAGAGGTTCCGGCTAAACTAAAAATGGTTTTTTATAAAGAGGTAAAATCTAATAAACACATTAACTATTTCATTATTTGATTCGTATGCTTCGTTGTTTCTGCAGTGATTTTTGGCTAATAACTTTTTCGTCACAGGCGTGAATTGCATTCGTTTCAACGTTTCATTAGTAGGACGCGTTGCAAGTGCGATACAATGAAAGAATAAACTTGTGGAAACCCAAATTTACGGAAGATTTTTTTTCAAAAATGTTTTACGTGTATGGAATAGTTTGATTTCAAGAAATTTGAATGATTTTTGAGTATTGTTATTTTATTCTGGTCGGTATTATAAGACAATGTTTTGCATTTAAGTGATCGTTCCTTAAATTTACCTATTGAGTGTGGTTTTTTTATAGTATTAATAAGACACAGCATAACGGAAAATGTACACACAATTCTGTCAAACGTTTAAAAGAACAAAAACTAATTTATTTCTTTGTGTTGTGTGTGCGCCTACAGTCGAGCCTTAAGTTATTTAGAACTTCTTCGCTGTGATAAGGGCTTCTACCTAGACAATAATTACCTAAATAATAATATTTTTCAATCTGCATCATGTAATTCGCCTTTACTTCATAATAGTAGAGACGGTACTAATTTGCCACTAAACCATAAAAGAAATCTTACTCGTCATTTGTCTTATAACGAATTTACCCCAGCTAAATCAACCCTTTCATTAAACCAATACGTAAACGACAATATAACAAATCACGCTTATTCGTTGCAATCGTTGTTACGCCAGGAAGATTTACGTGGAAATCCTAGTACTGGTATTACGCAGAAATTTAAAAACTTGAAGTATTCGTCGCAAAGCATACTTTCTAAGAAAATGATAGCGTTAAAAGCAAAGCTATCTGATTCTGGTATGCTAGAAGAAGATGATGAAAACTTACAGAAATCAAAACAAAAACCAGTTCTTTACCAATCACGTAGTAATGATTCAAATCCATTAGCAGAGTTGCTTGTACAGTCCATAATGCAGAGCAGTCTTGATTGCTTAGAAAATGAACAAGATTCGTCGTTATCTGAACCAGAACTGGTCGATCAATATTCTAATGCCGATTCTTACTCAGTGTCCTCTAGTTCAGACGAAGATGGGGATCAAAGTCAACCTGATTACGATACCGTTACTGATATCATTAAAAACGTAACAAATAATTTAAATACATCCGAGCGAGAGAGTCAAAGTGAAAATGAACTTTTTAAAATAACGGATAGTTTAAACGTAAACGATTCGAGGAATCTTAGTTGTACCAGTACGGTGGCGCCTTTAGCCGAATTTGAAAGCTTCGATGTTGTAGAAGAGCCCGATTGTTGCCATTTTATAATTGGCGATAACGCGGATGAATCAAATAGTAACAGTAATGAAAGTTTAAAGGATAGTCTAACTAAATCATACACAAACAAGAACATTAATTTGCACGAAAAGAACATACCGGGAACGCCGTCTAAAAATTTTTGCGTGTTAAGTAGGGATTTATTAGTTCATAATCCCGATGTCCCGCATATAGATTACACTAATGTTGACGCAATAATTGTTAATAAACCTTCCCCTATTAATAAACATTCTCAAAATGTGCCTGTCAATGCAGAACTTGGCAACGGCAATAATATTAATAATATGCATGCAAGCTTAGCTCATTCTCTTAGGAGTGTCATATCGCCTGGTACAGAATTAAATCGAAGCGATTATGGACATCATAGAACAGAATCAGTTGGAGCTAAAATGTCCCAATCCCCGGCAAGATATCAGTCGATACCCTTTATGAACAGAAGATCGTCTGATTCAGATTTAAGCATCACGCCTAAAGGTAAGCTCCCTTAGTGTTTTTTAGTAATTTAAACTTATGGAACTTAATTCACGACAATCGCAAGGTTTAATTTTTTATCGTTTTTTTTTAATTGAAATAGTAATATCACATGTATTTTTTCTGGATGGTAATTTCTTGCAATAGGATTCTTTAGGAAAAGTGAGTATATCATCGACTTATAAATGTTGCATTTTTGTGTAGGTGTACTATTCTCACACATTGGTCTACTAACGCTATTTTTATTTCTTATGTTTTACCGTATCTACTTATAGTACCTGTAAATAACCATGGTAATAAATGTTTTAATTTGTTGTGTATCAACCTTAAGTATGGCTACAAGGACTGAATATAACATGCAGTTTTTAAACATTGCTAGTTTTTAAATAGATAAAAGTATAAATTTACTTCTTGTGCACAGGAAATAGTTTAACTGGAAGTGATAAATCGGGTGGAATTCAAAATACGTATATTTCGAGGATTGGCCCTATGCTGCAATCAACTATTCCTCAGAATAATTTAGAGATGTTAGAGTATCCGTTTATTACAATTTCAAAATTTCCAGCTGGTTTTATAATGCATTTAGGTAAGTGATTATTTAATAAGTTCTATATTAAAGCAATTTTTATTCTAAAAATGTTTGTTTGATGTTTCTTAACTATGATTTAAACTGTATTTTTACAGGTGGAGTAGTAAGTGCTAGATCTGTTAAACTATTAGAAAGAGTGATTAATCTTGATGAACCGGAATCAAGAGATATATGGTGGACCGAGTTAAGAATGGAAATCAGATCTCATATGCGTTCGTTATTTTGTAACGCAGTTTTAGCGTACACAGAAAGTGCTAGTATTTGGTATTATTTCTGTGGTGATATCGTTTTTAAAATATATTTTAACCGTTTTAGTGATGATGTTTGTGTACTTAGTGCTAGCGGCACTGCAGCAGTTATACATTTTCATAACGTAGAAGATGGTTTAGATAGTATTAGTGCGTTACCAAGTATATCGAAGCAATGCTCTACAAATAAGGACGTGTCTTTTTCGATGGATCGTAACGAATGTGAAAAGGAACGAACATCTCAAAAACAAGAAGTCTGTGTAGTTTCTTTAATGAATCAAATTCTTTTTAACACTTTTCTTATAGATAGGAATTCAGTCTAAATTACTAGAGAGTCCAGAAACAGAAAGCTTACCGTGTATTGTAAACAACATTTCACCTTGCATGATATGTCACTTACCATATAGTAGTAACGCTGTGCCGTTACGTTCCATTTCATTAAAATGTGCGGTGTGCAGGTTTATGACGCCATCGTTTTTACTTATTTATTGATACGATTTTTTTAGATTAGGCGTAGTTCCCGAAGTATTATTGTCAACAATAGAAATGCCCGATGGTATACCAACTGTTGGTAGAGGATGTTTTGTGCAAGCATATGTTTGCCGATCATTAAAAGACTTGAGAAGCGAATTGAATGCCAAAGATATTTCTGACGGTTTACCGTTTCTTGAATATGAATTACATAGAATACTCATTAATAAGATAAGGATAAAGGGGATGAATGCCGTGTTTGGTTTAAGAGTTAAAATATCTGTTGGCACAAAAATGCTGATTGGAATTGCTACAGGTACTGGAGTTTATTTACTACCTCTACCATCACCTCCGTTGCCGAAACTTGTGTCAATGGGATCGGTAGACGAAAAACAGTTGTCTAAAATGCAACAACGGTTGCACGATACTATTCAAGCGAATAAAGAAATTTATCAATTGAAAATTAACGTAGTTTATTACATTTGGAATGTCTTTAAGTCTATTAAAGTTTGAGTTTTAGGACAATATTCAAAATGTTCGCTCATCTCCTGACGTGGAACATCATTCAGACGAAGAGCAGTCTTTTCTTGATGTTTCGTTAGAAAATAGGGACTGTTGCATACTAGAAGTATGTTTAAGTATTTAATAATAGCGTAATTGCCCAATTTAAAAAAGTACCTAGCCGTTGTATCGAAATTATTGAATTTTATTTTTTCTTGTATGTTAATAACATAGCTCTAACCAAATCAATCATCCAAAGCCGTTTTCAATTGCTTCCTTTCCTTCCTTTTGAAAATTTTGATTTAACTAAATTAACTATTACAATGACTTATTATTTTGTATCAAAAAAGCTTTTAAAAATTAATAGGTAGATGATCCAGAAGACAAAGAAATAATGGAACTACTAAGAGAGCCACCTCCTCCTGATGGATTTCATATCATAAACACTGAAGCTATTCCCGGGTTGGAAGATATGGAGATAATTAAAAATCTACAAATGTTCACGCAAATTTGGAGATCCAAAATTTATCCATCTTATAATTTTGGCATGCATATTTCTAAATTACTTCAAAGTGTATATTTTAAATTACGTAGAATGATTCCTTGTGCTTTATGTAATTTGAAATTTCGCATTGATTTACCAGAACCAGATGAAATTCAATTAACTGTATTAGGTACGCAAAGTTTATATTTTGTATACATACTTATATTTCTGTCTTTTAAAAGGAATGGCTTTAGAACTAAGAAAATTCAAACAAAAACGAATAAACATACATGTGCCTTTAAAAGACTCGATTCGTAAAACTGGTAACTGAAAACTCACTAAAAGATTATTAACTTATTAATTTTATTCTAGATGAAGACATGATGTTTTGTTTAGAGGAAGACATCACAGAGTTTAATCAATTAAAAGTTAACTCTGTTAAAACGAAAAGTAAAACGACCGCAACAAATAATGTAAGTATTTTTAAACTACAATCGTTTAATATTGGTTTGAAAATTTCAAAATATCTGCACTAAATCTCGCCAAAGTATGAATTACTTGTAATTTTGCTTCAATTTGTAAGATAACCGCAATCTTCATTCTGGTAAAAGTGATAAGACTAACTTTGTTTTTAAAATGAAAGTGATCAAAGTTGTATTGTGCAAACTCAAATTATTTAATGTTAAATCAGACAAATTTGAGTTCAGTTGTGCACTGAAGATCAAAAATATAGGATATAATAACACTACTAGCACCAAGCATTGCGAACGTTTTGAAAATAAACGCATGTAAAATTTTTAGGTGCCTCATTGGGAAAAGCATACTATTGATATTACTCCATTATCTTACGTTCCGGGAGGAAAAATTGAACGGTATTTAGGAAATTTAAATTTCTTTTTTATACGCGAAACAACTTCTATTCGAGAGGTATAGTTGGGGCTTATTGCTTGGAGTTTTTGTCAAATATATGTTGTTTTAGGAAGGTGGCTTAAGTGGCTTCATCCATACATTTGTCACTGAAGTACTTGCGATTGTTAGGGCGCATATTGCTGCTTTAGGTGGAAATGCAATGGTGGGTTACTATATGACCGAATGCGTTTTTTCACACAGTTTGCATAAAAATCAAGTAAGTGTGTACTAATACTATTTGGTTGCAAATTTTATAAGAACCATGAACAAATCGTCGTTTTAATTAATTGAAAAAGGGTTTGTAGTAAAAAAACATTGTATTGGAAGTGATATACGTATACATAACACATATATAGCACGAAATATAACGGACATGCTGGTCTTGAGTGTGACATTTTTCAAAGCTCGCGAGTTGAGTGGTGTTCATTTAAGATACTTCGATGTATTGATACTTAAATAGCATCGCTCAGCAAATCCTTTTTTTTTCAACCTTGTTTTCCACATAACCATCTATGTATTTTAATGTCTAGGCACCGAAACTTAACCACAGTTTTATTTTTATATTACAAGAGAAATGAAGAAAAGTTTAAATCTTCTGGTCACCTGATAAGGTAGGAAATTTTTATTTTATA
This sequence comes from Aquatica leii, assembly GCA_035610365.1. Lineage (NCBI taxonomy): Eukaryota > Metazoa > Arthropoda > Insecta > Coleoptera > Lampyridae > Aquatica > Aquatica leii. The sequence goes on from CM069439.1 coordinate 34,473,730, forward strand.
GTTACATATTTTTTTGTAGAAGTACTTACGGTATGACTACGCCAAAAAACCGGGGTCGTACAACGTTATTTACATAATGCTTTTATTATCTTGTATAGAAAATAATTAACCTTGTTACAACACTGGAGCACGTTCATAAGTCAAACAATATACATAATAAAATTATATTGAAGATATTACAAAACTATATACGTTGTGTCCCACGCTAGGGGTACCCCATGGGATTTAACATGGAAATGGAATGGAAATTATTTTTTTCCTGCTTCCCAAATTAAAAAACCGCAAAAATTTTGACGCAGATTTAAAGTGGCACTTAAAACGTTTCTAAAAACAATTTTTTGATTATAATTTGATAATTAATAAATTATTTACAGGTACATATTTGAAATTCGAAATTTTGAAGATCGGCTATCTTTGGTTTTTAAAGTAATATGGATGCTAAAATTAAATTGTAATCAACATTATGCAACTTTATTTTTGAGGAAATGGAAATTTGAAGAACAAAGACTAGAAAAATTAAAAGATACACTTACTTCCATAAAATATCATTACCTCCTACTAGAAGAAGTGTTTCCACAACTAAATGATGTTGCGGGTTTGTTTTATGCAGGATGGTGCTCCAGCCCATACTGCTAGACTAAACAACACTGGGCTCCTGAATGAAGCATTTCCAAATCAATGGATAGGCAAGAATGGTCCCATTACATGGCCTGCTAGGTCACCTGATTTAAACCCGTGCGATTTTTTTTGTGGAGTTACATAAAAGAAAAATTATTCAAAGGAGGAAAACGGTATGAAAATAGGGACGCACTAAAAGATGAAATGCCGAGCTATTACCATTCGTAAATTAACCGAAACACGAAAAAGATTTGTTGAACGGCTAACTTATTGTACAGTTCAAGCAGGAGGCTTTGAACACCTCATACCCAAATAGGTGATCCGCCGTGGTCGTTCCCCCAAGCAACGGATCGACAATGTTAAAAAGGCCCTTTACAGGGCCACAAATTCTCAATTGAAATGAATTTTTCTGCACGACGATTATTCGAGCAATCTTCCTGCGTTCGACCTATTGGTACCACGATGAGTGATCGTAGATACCTCTGTAAATGTAAATTTATGTTTGATTAATTATTTTTTTTCTAGTCTGCTACAGAAAATTTTTCAAATGTAATTTTTCTAGTCTTTGTTCTTCAAATTTCCATTTCCTCAAAAATAAAGTTGCATAATGTTGATTTGACGGGCTACAATTTAATTTTTGTTAATTTTACCATCCATATTACTTTAAAAACCGAAGATGGCCGATCTGAATCGCATACGCGAAAAACCTTCAAAATTTCGAATTTCAAATGCCTGCAATTAATTTATTAATTATCAAATTATAATCAAAAAATTGTTTTTAGAAACGTTTTAAGTGCCACTTTAAATCTGCGTCAAAATTTTTGCAGTTTTTTAATTTGGGAAGCAGGAAAAAAATAATATCAATTTTCCCATGTTAAATCCCATGGGGCACCCCTAGCGTGGGACACAAGGTATATATACACAATATTAAATAACTATTATAAATTATAACAATAATAATTATAATAATTAACTCAAATACAAGGATTTGGTTTTTAATTAATTTTATTTATCACAATTTTATAATGTATTAATTTTCATTACTTATATGTCTTAGACCCTACTTGACAATTGTAATTATAGCTATTTATGTTTTTCATATACAGCACGAACAAAAAATACTTACGTTTCCAATCAAAACATGCCACATTTCAATAAGATAATTACTGACAAAATGTAAAGTATTTTTGTTTTTTCTTTGCATTGGCGTTCAGGTAAGACCATTTCGTATCAGATCGTACTTAGTCTGGCTCTACGGAAACAAAAATGTGTTTGTCCTGGTCAAAGTTCTCGGCCCCCACTGTACCTACCACAAAACAGAATGTTTGGTAACTTTGGAAACGTGACCTACCTAAAATAAATAAAGCTACGAACCGATTTATAAATAATCAAAAAAATATTAATGTTAGATATAAAAAATGTAGGCTTACATACCTATTATTAAATAAAAATATGTAACAAAGCAAACAAATTAACAAGTAAAGACGAGACTACAAATATTTTTGTTCTTTCTTTTTATTGGCGGTAAACCCATGTATCTAAATATTTCTGTTATTTAAATTTTTTTAATTTTGTTGACTTGGAAAAAGATTTTACATATTTTTAATTCTATAATTTACCGTTATGAAAGTTACACTATTACCAGTGGTGGCTGGTCCATTAGGGCGCGAACCTCTCAGACGTTCAATAATATATAATAATTTCGAAACATGAAAAAATTGTTTTCAAAAATGAATTCGTAATTCCGTCGTTGAAATAAAATCTCTCGGAAGCCAAATATCGCATATTATCGGAAAAAATGCAATGAAGTTGATCGTAAATGTATCTCAACAGTCACTAATTGTTCTATTGAACGAAATACTACTATAGATATGCAGTAAATTAAAAAAAACGCAATTATTATTGCTTTTTTCCGGCCTTTGGTAGGGCTGCCATTTCTAAAATCACAAAACCGGGACAAATAGGTTTGAAATATTGGATTTTTATAATTATACCTACGTTATTGTATGTTATTATTATTTTGGTATTCGTTATTAACTATACATAAATGTATCATGTACATACATATATTCTAAGTAACTTAAAGATAGTTTTAAAGTCAGAAATTTAATTCACTAAAAAAAAATATTACATTCTAAACCAGAAACTTTTCTAAAAACGATTTTCTACATTAAATGTAAAAATAAACACATAATTGCTATGATTCTTTAATTACAACAAAATTATCTTATTCTTTTTATCTTTGGAATATCTTTCCTGTCGAGAAAAAATCTGTAAAAATCGACACGACTACAGTCCTATCAAACACAATAAGTAGCATTAGTACCTATTCTCTCGATAAATCACTAAAGAATAAGCCAAGAAAAGGTTAAAATAAAATCTCTCTGAAAGCCTACTCCAAATTTGGAACTAAATCAAGATAAAACTGCAAAACGTAGTTTTACATGCCATTTTTTTAGTGCAATTTATAATAAAAATAAGTGAACTCGTGTTTGTGATAAGATAAATGCCTTGTTTTGTTTCCTATGTTTAATGTTTTGTTCCAACGGAGCCGATAGAACTTGTGGAAGATTAGGATGTAGGTACAAACTTGACATATTAAATGAGAAAATTAAAAGAGAAATTTCTGCACGCCATTGCTCAACGGAATTTATTTTTTTAACTTTTATTTTGATAGTTACTTACATAATGCTTTAATGAGTTCTGAAAACGTTCACATTACCTCCAAGTATTTTAAATGTAGCTCACAATAAGCCCGACCTCACGAGCCGCCACTGACTGTTACTACTAAACAAATTTAATACAAAAGATGCAAAGGTATGGCGCCCATTTTTGGCGTTGGAAACGATTGACTCATGTAGCTATGCGCACGATATTCGTGTTAGCTCGGTTACGGCGTTTTTTTAACGCTAATTTTACGCAAAAGTTTTTGTGGTTACCCTCGGGGAACAAGAGTTACGATATGAGTATCGCTATACTTTATTACTATAGAATATCGTATCACGATACATTTGAAAAAAAAGTATCGATATAGATATCGCGATAATTTTGTCTAGTATCGTCTATCGCAGAACGCGATACTTTGAATCGATACTTGACAATTTATTGGAATGTTTAAATTTAAAAGAGTACTTCAAAGTAAAACCGAATTCTAAATTCTATATAGTACTTTAAATTACAACTAAATAATCCTGTACCTACAATGTCTACAACTTTTAAATGCACCATTGTATTTACTTTCTTTAAAACAGGTTGTCTGACAATTGAATTTTATGGCCGTTGATGCTAAATAAACAAAATATACTTGAAGTAGAATTTTCTTTCTAGAAGATATGCGCTTTTCGAAATCATGTTCAACAACTAAGTACGTTTAATTTGTGGTACAAAAATCAAATTATTTTGAAGACTTATCAAACAGGGTACTACTTTTTACTATTTTATAGCGAATTGTTATGATTTCAAAAAATAGTAACAATTAGGATCAAAAAGGGTTGCAGTAAACAACTTTTAAGTAAATCCTCACAGCCACCTAAAAGTTACGTTGCAAAAAAATAGTTTTATCTTTACCGACCCCCAGATGTACTTACAAAATGTACATTTATCTTTTTTTAATGCCTGTCACAATCGAACCATAATCCAACATTATTTTAAATATTAATGTAAACAAGTACTTACAAAACATACGACGTATGTATGATGAATTTAAATCTTTATTTAAATTTTGTTTTAAATCTAAATACCGTGGAGATGACACAGTTTTAGAAAATAGACTCAATTCATTTTTGTTTAATGTTAAAATACGGCTAAATTGAAATTGTATTTATTTTAAATAAGTGAGTACGGTTTTATCATGGGGTGAAGCGACAATTAGAAAGTATAACTGAACCTTGACAATATAGTAGCAACTCAAAAGTAATGCAAAATTCATATCGGGATTTGTTTCCTCATTTCACTAATGAAAAAGTATCGCAATAAGTAACGCAAAATTAAAGTGATACTATTATCGCTATCGCGATACTATTCTAAACAAAGTAAAGAGTATCGGTATCGCGATACATTTTTGCTCCAAGTATTGCTTATCGTATAGCGATACTTTTAAAAAGTATCGGTCCGACCACTAACTATTGTGGCTTTTTATGTTAACTCTCTATTTCTTTATGGGTTGAAAAATCGTTCCAAATTTTTTTTTGTGTTGTACTTTGAAAGATGCAATGATATCGAGGATCATGTATTCGGTTCATTGTTTGGACTATAATATAATAATAAATGATAAAAAATCTGCAAATTCCTTAAACCAAAAAAAGATAACAGATTTTTTGTAGTGGTTTGTACAGTTTAATTCACTAATATGTTTCCATTTACTTTTCTATTTACTTCACTAATACTAGTATGTACATATTTTGTCGAATTTTTTTAATTATGACTACAACTCGAAAAATACATTGAAAATTGAGATTTTCTAAGTCGAAATTTTAGCAATGAAATGTATCTCGAAATTCTTGTTAAGCTGAAACCTCATTAACTCGAAATTTTTAGTATTTACCTTGAAGTTCGAGTTATCGAGATTCTACTGTGTTAGTTATTATAAGTTCGATTGAATTTACTTATTTTATTGTAATTTGAATTTTTAGTAATAATGAATTTGTAATTATATAATATACTTTCAATAATACTTTGTTTCAAATTGCAGCCAATGTTGACAAGGTATTTTTTGAAATTTACCAAAACTGACTGAAATATAATTATATTAATACATTTAGGAACTTTTACAGAACGGTGGTTATGTGGATATATGCAGTAGAACGTTTGTTTTATCAAACTTAGTGAAGAGCAATACGTGGTGCCAAAGGTAATACAGGTAAAAACACAAACAAAAATCTTTGCCCAAGAAAAAAAGATTCTAAGCTACAAAATACGTGTTTCAGGAAACATGTATATGTACAGCACATAGTAAAACTCATACTTGTGTATCTGAAACAAAATGTTAAGGTTAACTCTATAAAATACAAATAATCTTCAACCTTACTTATTTTTATTCTCGCAGTTTTCTGATCTGAGTTAATTGCATTGTCTTGATAAAGTTGCGATGTCACCACCTGTCTTTGCATATAGTCACGCTGTTACGGCTAACTAATTTCTGAATCGATGTAAGGTTGTAACCGAAGCCGTTTTTGAAAATGGCCGTAATGTTTTAGCAAACTACATTAGCAAAATTTTGAATCTCGTTGAAACTTGGATGTTATGTTCGCACATCGCGTATCCAATCGATCAATATCTTTATTCACAAATAATAGGAAATATGCAATTTATATTTCAATTCAATTGCAAAATAGAGGTAGTTTGAAAATACATTTCCTCCAATAACGATATTTTTAGATGTGCCACAAAATGTTAATATTTCAGTGTTCTTATATTCCGGTTTATTTATGAACTTGAAGAGCACAGGAATTATTAAACTTAAACGTATAATAATAACTGGGAAAAATAGTTTCTTTATTCGATGCGTTGCGTATTAACTTCTGGTATCCACATATTAATTTATAAATCTGTTCTGCTAGTAGTTTTTGTTTTTATTGCTGTTGCATTTATTAGACAAATTTCATGTTTAAATGGTTGAACTAAAATAAATAAAATATCGGTGTGGTTTGTTCCGGTCACTATGTTATTACTCATTATTATTAAACGCATATTTGGGAGGACTCAATAAATAATACCTAAGTTTTTTAGTGCAAAAATAAATGCACGGCAAAGTTATAACGTATATTAAAACGTAACAGCTTAAAGTACACATAATTACATACAGTGGCGTATTTAAAGGGCGTGCGAGTCGTGCGGCGCACGAGTAGGCCCTTGCAAAACGAGGCCCTCAGCCCTCAAAAAAATAAAATTAATGATAATAAATTATACATAATATATAAGAGACAACAAATAAGAGGCAATAAAATTAACACTGCTCACTACAACAAATGAATCCAAGAAGGCTATAAACCTAAAAAATGCCGTAGTAATAAATATAACTTACCTTCCGCAAAAATTCATGTTGATTCGACAAAATAAAACACCAGACCTCAAAAATGTATAAAACGCCAACGCGACTAAATAACTAAGTAATATGACTCTCCGATAAGATTTCGTAGACGTGTCAAAGTTATATATAAAGAATATATTATACATTCACATTGATAAAATGTCATTAAGGCAGTTATGTTGAAAATAGCGTCTTTTTTTAGAAAATAATTTCTACGTTGCGAGATCCGAGGACATAATGGGTTCTTAATTTATTTTGTTGCTACTACACTACTTGTACCGTACCATATTATTATTATTATTATTAATTAATTAAATACGGTGTTTGGACATTACATTTGTGCTCGTGTTGTCGACTTGTCGTGGTGTATGTTCTTCTTCTGTGTCCTTATATCCTTTTGGTGCCGGAGTGGTGTATGTTAAGTTGTTTAAATTAGTGAAATCAATAAAATCATGAAAAAACAATTTGAAAGTGGGCATAGCAAAAGAAAAAGAAAAGAAGCAGAAAAATTAGCTAAAGCCGGATCCGATCAAAAACAACGCAAATTATCTTTCACCACAATGGGCAGTGAACGTTATAAACTGTTAGCAAGTAAGAGTAACCAAAAAAGTGAAGAACGAGAACCAGCTGAAGAATTAGATGTAGACCAAACCACAGCTGCCTCGACTAGCTTCCAAGGTGTGGGAGAAAACGAAAAGATAACAAAACGTGTTATTTGATAAAACAATAGTAACCACGTACGAACAAGTCGAATTTTATTTTATATTATGACGTCACATGAGAACTATATGATTATTGCAATATACCGTTTTGAACTATTATAATTTCATTTAACAATTTCAGCCAAGACGTGATTCCACATCTGAATCTGATGTTGGAGAACAAGTGAAAGAAGAGTTGATTGATTTACCTTCCTTAGACATGCATCATCAGCAGAGCATTCGATTTCCAACAGATAAAGCATTGTTCGATGACTTGGCACCTATAAATTTACAAAATAAATTAACATTCCTTGCTAAAACCGTTTGTCGTCCTTTGAGTGAGGATATGCCTGGCGGAAAATTCCCCGGAATTAGAGGAAGGTCGTTTTCGTCATTTCATTACAAATGCATCAACAGAATAGGGGAACGCGTAGAGCGTTCATGGCTTGCTTTTTCGTTTCGCAAAAATTATGCTTACTGTCATTGCTGTTGGCTGTTCGGAAATAAAGAAGCTCATAAATCGAATTGGTCATCGTCATTCACGGATTTTAACCATTTGAAAGAAAGTCTTATAAATCATTCTAATAGTCAGAATCACAAGATTTCTATGAACGCATGGTACATTTTCTTAAATGAGAAATCTGTGGACTCTCAGCTTCAACAACACATTTCCGAGGAGAGACGCCGGTGGAAGGAAGTTCTGACTGTCCAATTCGGGTTAATAAGAGTTATGGGAATTCTTGGTCTTCCATTTAGGGGTCATAGATCGAACACCACTGATGTGAATCCTGGAGTATACTTAAAACTGCTGAGATTTATTGCAACTCGTGATCCGGTGTTGCATGAACATATAACCAGTGAAAGAAGAATAAAATACCTCAGCAAGACAATCACTGAAGAACAAATTGCTACACTCTCGAACGCTCTAAAAATTCACATAATAAACTTTTGTAAAGATGCAAAATTTTTCACTGTGATTGCCGACGCTACAACCGATATTAGTCACAAAGACCAATTGGCTGTGCTCGTTAGATTTGTGCACATTGACAGAAAAGTAAAATCTGTGGAAATAAGAGAACATTTCTTAGGTTTTCACCATGTCCATGATGCAACAGGCATGGGTATTTCAACTCTGTTAATGAAAGTTCTTTATGAAGAATGCAAATTTGATCGGAAGTATATAAGAGGGCAAGCTTATGATGGAGCAAACGTTATGAGTGGTGCAGGTGGTGGAGTTCAGGCCATCATGAAGCAGCTTTATGGAGAGAATAGTTTTTTGCCTTACATTCACTGCCCCCCCATAAGTTGAACCTGGTTTTAATTTATGCTACTGAAAATAAAAAAAATAGCAAAGAGAAGGGCACACTTCAAACGCCAATTGAACTGATTATTTTTTATGATTATGTACAGATGATTTATACATTTTTCAGCAGTTCCAATCGTCGGTGGGATCTGTTATTCAGAGTGGCAAAGGATACTGGTGCGCTAGAAGAAAGTTCATTGAATACTTTTGCAAGTGATGTAAATTCCGAAATTGTGGATGGAGATTTATCGGAGAATGAAGAACAAACAAGAAAAACGACTGTTTCGAATATGGCCCCGACTTTGAAGTCCCTTTCAACAACACGATGGGTTGCCCGGTATGCAGCTGTTGATGCAGTGCTTAGAAATTTCAAACTGATCATCGTATGCTTAGAAGATTTAATAGAGCAAAATCACACAAGTGACGAATTTAAAGACTCTACAAACTTACTGGGGAAATTAGATTGGACTTTTTACTTTACTTTAACTTGGTGGTATAAAATTCTAACAGTATTACACGGATGTTCCCTAATTCTTCAAGCTAAGAAATTAGATTTGTTTAAGGTTGTCTCTGTGTTTGAATCTGCAGGAGAAGATCTTAAGAAATTACGGACTGAAGATTCATTTGTTAAATTTTCTAATCAAGCAAAAGAGCAATGGCTGTTAATGGGTTTGGAACCGGATGATATTGGGTTCAAAATCACACGGATTCGACGAGTAAAACGGTTTCATGATGAGCAGATGGAAGATGAACCATTTACAGATGCTACGAGATATCGTATAAATGTATATTACAACTGTTTGGACTGCATGATCTCAGAACTGGAAAGGAGAACAGTGGGTTTCAGAGAAGTTGCCAAAACGTTTGGGTTTTTACAACCACATACATTTCGAAATTTAAGTGACGAAGAGATTAAGTCTAGTTGCGATGGTATAGTTAGAAAATTTTCAGAGGACTTTACAGCAAATTTATCAATTCAATGCTTATCATTTAGAATTATTTACTTCGCAACTGTTACAGAAGAAACTGATACAGTAAAACTAAACGTAACATCATTGTTGCAATATTTAATTGAAAGTGGTTTAGCAGATTCATATACTGAATTTGAAGTATTGTTAAGGATATTCTTAACGTTGCCAGTTGGAATACCTAGTGCCGAACGTTCGTTCAGTGCTCTACGACGATTGAAGACGTATTTGCGTTCAACTATGAGTCAAGACAGACTAAACTACACTGCAATGCTGGCTATTGAAAGTCAGGAATGCGAAAAGTTGCAACTTGATCCTGTCATAGATATGTTTCTAAATAGAAAAACTAGGCGTGGGGGTGTACAGAATTTGTAGTTACACAGTACCATCATAAAATATGATCTGTATTATTGTTTTTTTTTTGTGCTATAAGTATGTAAAAGTAAATAACTTCTTTCCCCTTGTGTAAAATAAAATTCTTGTTTAGTAAAATACCTCTTTTCGTTTGTTCCTGTGAATATACTAGCTACCCTATCAATACATTAGGACAGTCTGTGACATTACATTTTGTGTTTTTTCCATAATATAATAACTAGACCTTTTTTTACCACCTATGTAATGGGCCCTCCCTACTTTTGCACGACGAGGCCCTGGACCTTAAATACGCCACTGATTACATAGCATTTTTAATCTGCTTAGTTACGTGTGTTGTAGGTATGAACGATTAATTCTATTCTTTTATGTAAATTTTATACATACAAGATAATTAATATATGTACTTCCAGGTAAAATTGTAACTTCTGTCTTGAGTTTTTTAGAGTTACGTTTTGCAATAAAACTTCTTTTTTTTAAATATTGTTCTTGTCAAAAAACTTGAAAATAATATTATCCTTATTTTATTATTTAGAAGGGTCGTTGGGATTAGTAATAGTTGAACTTGAAATTAGCTTTTTGTTCTACAGCTTTTAATTATCTTTACTGATTACAATGGTAATATGTTTCTATATTGTATTGACACGACTAATTCGTTTTCGTTAAAATGAATCTTAACTCTTTTCTACAAAGAACTAATTAAAACAAAAACTAATATTCAATAATCGAAATAGCCAGAAGTACAAAACTATTAACTCAACAGCCACTAATTCTAAAAAAAAATTTCTATTTTCTACTATTTTGTAATCAAATCATCCAAGCGAAAATTGTTGGATCAGCTTTTGTTGTGATCTAAAGAATTAAAATATCTTCAGCAGTGGCGGCTGATCCATAAGGGCTCTAGGGCACGAGCTCCCCAGACGTTCATTGAAACGGAAAAAAACATATTTATATGGTTAAGTATCATCTCTTTTTATTACTCTAAAACCTTAATTTAATCATTCAAGGCAACGTATATTAAATATAGGTATTTCTTTATGTTCGGGCTACAATTATTGGAGCTCATGGCTGTAGATGTAGCATTAAATTATTATTGCTTTATTGGCAAAATGCAAAATTTTTTATTTACTCAAAAAAAATGCAAAATTTATTTTTCCAGTCTTTCATAGGGCTGCCATTTGTAAAATCACGATACGAGGACAAATAGGTTTTAAACTGCAAACCCGGACAATTTTTTAACTTCTTATAATGTAAATTCAGTCATAGCAAATTTAAATTATTTAGTACGATGTACTATTATACCTACGTCAAAAAAATTGCTTAAAGAAACGGTTAAAAAGTGTTTATTATTTTGTATTCACTATTAACAATACACAAATGTATCATGTACATACATATATTGTAAGTAACTTGAAGATAGAAGATAAGAAATTGAATCCATTAAAAACAAATATAAAAGTCTAAACCAGAAATCTTTCTAGAAACGATCTCTCTAAAAGCCTACTCCAAATTTGGAACTATATGAAGCAGATAAAACTGCAGAACGTAATTTTTTACACATTTTTAGCGCAGTTTATAATAAGAATAAGTGGGCATGTGGATGTGATACGATAAATGCCTTGACATTTAAATGAGAAAATTAAAAGAAAAGTTTCTGCACGCCATATACCTACATTGCTCAACGAAATTTATTTGTTAACTCCAAAACACTTTGGGCGTTATCTACATAATCCTTTAATTATATCTGAAAACGTTCACATTACCTACAAGCATTTTGAAAAATGTAGTCCACCCTAAGCCCGACCTCACGAGTCGCCACTGGTCTTCAGCGATTTAAATACAATTCCGCGGTTGTATCAGATGAAACTAAATTCTACATTTTTGATAGCGTAAATCTATCTAGTTAAACGTTGATTAGAAAAGGTTAGGTAACTTTGTTGTTTAAAATGACGCTATTCTTTGCAAGTAGCCGGATTTTTTATATTTGTTTTGGAAATATATTTCAATAACAAAACTGATAAAAGCTATTAAAGTCTTATATTTTTACAAGTTGGATTATTTAGCATTTCTTGACAATAATTCTATGGCATTACGCATTGCCATTGGTAACTATTTTATGACTAACTGGTAAATATGGATGAAAAATGTTACTTTTTTTTAGCATGTTCCTGATATTTATTTATACATTGGCATTTGTATTCAACGGACAATTAAATTGCTACAAATAATTTGCATTCTATTATAGTGTATTAAATACAGTTCTTCAAATTCAATTCATTTTTTTTACGATATCGTTTATTTAAAGAGGGGTTTATTTTTTCTGAACAATAGTAAGAAGGCGCGAATTTTTATAAAAGAAATTATTCTTTTCAGAATCGCATATGAAACCAAGACAGCTTTAAAAAAAAGTCAATAAATACTATCGAACTCGAAAATACAATAAATTAGAATTAAGATAGTTTGTGAACTTACCAAAAAGGTTTTTTAAATGTATCGCTTTAAACTTCTTATAATTAAATACATTAAATCAAAATTTAGATATAAATAACGTTTTCCTTTTTACGTAAACTACCTACATTTTTTATTAGAATATTTTATTATACATATATGGATATGATAATAATGACTTTGTTAAAGGTTTTTATACTTAATTATTTTGTTATATTTGATCATGTTCTATTTAGTTTGATCGAGAAATAACAACGTCTTTGGCTTTATGCGTGACTTTCTGTCTAAAGTAATTTGACCCTATTTACTGAAAATTCCTTCAGCACCTAGCACATTTTTGTAGTGCGCCAAAGGTAGCAAAAAACTAACATACGTCATGTTGTGTTTTTGTAATGTTAAATCGCGCAAGCTTTAAACGCACAGTTTACTCTAATATTTATTTTATTATAAACTTTTGGGAGAATTGTTGGTTTTTCAGTATTTTTACCACTATCGATAGTAAGCTTCAAAGTATCGATAGTGAAAGATAGTTTTAACTATTGATAGGACCCGATAGTACTATCGTTTTTTCTCCACTAATATGAAACTAAGGTTTGAACTTAAAACCTCGTTACAATGTAACTTTTTCAAAAATTTAAAGTTTAGAAAATTGTAACTTTAATTTAGAACTGTGTATAACATTAAAATTGTTATCCGAACGAAGTCAAAACGATCTAGTTTTGGTGGAAGTAGTCTAGTTTTAACAAAAATTGAGTGAAAACAATTTCTCAATTATCGTATAATGGTTCAATCTCTAAGGAAACTCTGAAATCCTTTGCAAAACGCGTTTTTTTTTACAGTAAACTCTTTGTTTCGTGGTCGGTAATATATATTTTAATTCATTTATATAAATAGTTATCTAGGCTGCAATGACTACGAACTTAACATAAAAATCTATATAAACCATAAAGGTTGATGTACCTACCGTTATTGTCAGTGTTTAAAATACGAAATTTGTTATTATTTTTTATTGTTTTCGGTGTGTTTCCTGATTGCGTAAGTATTTATTTCATCTTGTAGGTTTCGTTAATATGAAATAGAAATCTTTTCTTTTGTTCCACACGTGTGTGGTAGTATTGACTTAAAAGCAGCTTTTAGGACACCTTATGAAAAGGTAAGGCCAAACAAAGCTATATATAATGATATAATTAGAAAAGAATAGAACACATATTACAAAAGAAAAAACAATTTTACGGGCAAGATATATTTATCGAAATATGTACATATATTTATATACAACTTTGTTTTCATTAGATAGTTTTGCTGTAGCTATATGAATAATTGTTTGTATATATAAATTTTCCAAATGCAAATGGTATAAATAGCGCAGTTAGTATATACTAATTCGTGACATATGATAAACAAACACAAGACATAAAATAAATTTGATTGTAACTTACAGGTTAAAGCTGGTTTCGACCAGTTTGTTAATAATAATTACTGGGTTATTGTAAATGACATTCATTTTGTTGAACATTTTCAAAGTATAAGCCGCTTTTTAATTTTCTCGGTAAAAAATTCTTTGTTTTGAAGTAAAAAAAATAATATCGACTTACTAAGCATTTTTACTTTTATAGATATCTTTAAAAGAAACATATAATGCTACTGGTATCAACAAAAACCATACAAATAATACAAAACAATTTATTATTCGGCTGATTTTAAATGTTTATAAGCTAATTTTTTTAAGTATATACGCTCAGCCCCTTTGTAAACTTTGAAACTTGCTGTGATTGGAACACTTTTTTCTATTTTACGTCACGTATATTTTATGTATGAAGAAATTTTGGCATTTTCAGTAAAAGGTACGAAGAATATATTTGTTTTTTTTTGCAAAATCCAAATTAAAAGAAATTACAAAGAATAAAATTATGAATGTGAATAGATTTTTCCTCATCTCAAGGATTTTTTTGATGTTTTAATCAAAAACATTTTGCTATAAAGGTATGCTTTTCTAATCGATTTTAAGTCGATTTAACTTAATGATTACCGCCGATATCATAGGGCAAAACATTTTTTTTGTAATTTGTTAAATAAAAAAAATATATTTCTATTGATTTTATATTTTTTTGCAAGCGTTGATTATTGTGTCAAGGAACTTTATCCAATGTAAAAAACGGGGGAAACATATTTTTTACAATGAACTTTTGAAAAGGTTATAAATAAGGTACTAAAAAGTTCTCATTTTAAATCAAAACTACCTTAGGACCGAATTTCTATTCAGTTTAACAGGCGTTTCTGAAATATTTTTTTTTAAGGAAACAATGATACGGACAAAAATTAATTACGTAAAGTACTTTAAAATGATTTTTTGTATTAGGAATATCGTTATTTATAATGACACTATTATTGCTTTCCATTTTGTCTGATTTTATTGATTTTGTTCTTATAAGTTTCTGCATACAAGCAACGAATTCGGTTACATATTTGGGATTTTTTCTTTACGGTTCTCTCAACTGAACAATGAAAAATCTATAACAGTTAGCTTTTTGGTGTATTAAACTTTTTTGCTACAAAGTATAATGGAAAATATTTTTAGCCGTAAAATTCTGATTCTGAAATCTAAATTTCACCAAAGGATGCAATCTATGATTACGTGGGTACTTTGACGCTTCTTATTTCATACCTTTTTGAG
The DNA here is from genome assembly GCA_035610365.1 of Aquatica leii. Taxonomy (NCBI): domain Eukaryota; kingdom Metazoa; phylum Arthropoda; class Insecta; order Coleoptera; family Lampyridae; genus Aquatica; species Aquatica leii. The sequence continues at coordinate 34,488,842 of CM069439.1, forward strand.
AGTTATGTTTATACAAAATAAGTTATTACAACAAATAAATTTGTAGTTGTTATTTTAACTGCTTTATTTCATCGTTAATTCTTTTCAGTGTAATAAAACAATTGTTGTTTTTTTTTAAATTAAACTATTAACCGTCGATTTGAAATACGCAATTATTTTATGCGACTTAGAACAATTTGTATACGTTTATAACTTCCGAAAAGCATGATTTGAATCCTTTTTATTTATATTATATTTCGTTAAATGAAATGTATTTAAATTTTTTCTGTAAATTGCTAGTATATGAAAGTATTAAATAAAAGTACGCTCAATCTGTTCATGACGTAGACATGTAATTAATTAAAAGTATTTATTATAATTAGCACCTTGTGTTTATGACGCTGTGTTCTTTTCAGGGACAATGCCTTATCAACGTTGGTGGAGACGTTGTTTTTGTTTCATACTACAGCGAAGAATGATTATTTTGTCTCAATGTATTAGGTAGAAAATTAAATTTTTTATATAGAAAATGATACCGATTTAATCCTGTAAAAAATAATATAAACCGTTGATTGGAAATTGATGTAAATAATTAAGAAGCGTAGGAACGAAATATATTTTAACGACTGTAATGCGATACACTTGAATTTAGGTTGGTTATAACCCGATCTGTTGCAATGTAGTATTACAATTATTGTCAACGCTATCAATAAATCTCATAAAATTTTGCCAGGTTATTGTTAATAAAAATATTGTTATTAATTGCTCTATTATTTTTGTAATTTTTTAGTAAGATCCTTATGATTACATAGATGCGAACTTAAGCAATTTCAAACAAACACACAACGTAAACTTTAGGGTAAGTAAGAAATACATTAATATTTATAAATATATAATCATATTCGAGACTTACACATTAATGTGAAGAACACATAAAATTAATTCACATAATAAATTTAATTTGATATAAGAAAAATTGCATTATTTTCCCTCGTAATTCCTTGTAACAGTAACAACGAACTAGAGCGAAGTATTTTGTAATGGAAAAAAGCTGATGTATTAGTTGAACTGTTATTATAGTCCAAGTCGTCTTCCAAAACGTAAAAACACATGATCGACATCTTGTCGTTTCGTTCCACGGTCGTACAATTGCGTATCCATTGGTTCAGCTATTGACAAACGTGTTTGAATTATGTTTAAATAAGATGTTAATGTACTTACCGTTGGAGTGCGGAGGATTCTCGGCAAGAAACTGTTCCAAAGAAGCCAGTAAGCAAAGTTGTCGCATTTTTGGGGAAGCGTCGGAGGGACACAGGTTTGTTGTTTCGACATTAATGGCCACAGAAGATGTTAAAAGCGCAATCAACACGCCTACCGATGCAACTAAAATAGTGTACCGATGCATTCTGAAATAAAAATTGCACCAAAGTTTTAAATAAATCCAAAGTGCGTCGTTGAAATGGGATATAGGTACAGATCGGTTTTGACGGAAAACGACACTAAAATGTGAGTTAAATTTCAGTCTATCGCAATTTTCATCGTTCGGAAAAACGCAAAAATAAACATGGGATGCGTGTTTAAAACATGTAACAGCGAGATTATGAATTTCAAACAGTTTTAATCGATGGATGCGTTAACTGCAGTTTGCGTATTACGAGTATAACATCGTAAACAAAAAGGTAATTCAAATTTGAAGAACTCGTCTTATTTGGAATATCGAGTACCTCACGAAGCCGAAATTTGTAGTTATAACTACTTTAAATAAAAATTTTTACGTGTTGCTTTATGCGCAAATTTTTTTCAGTTTGTTAAAAAAGCAATTTTTAGTTGAATTATTTTAAGCTTTATGTGAGGTATACTTATTTTCAGTATCAATATGTTAATTGCATTAACGACAAACGGCAATACTTGCTTTTAGACGGTCATTAAACAACATTAGGACAACTAGAAATAAATAAAATTACATTTGGAAACTCCCGCGATACTCATAAAACCGGACACTTATAAAACAAATTACTCTTGTTATTTCTTTCAGGACATTCTTAAATATAAACAAAGACAGCGTTAACTAAGTTATTCTTTACTAATATCAAAAAATTAAAATTTCTAAAAGTGTAGATAAAATACGAAAAATACAAAATTAATGTTAATTAAATTAAAAACAAAGCACGTCTCTTACTTAAAAGCAATTGAGGTTTTCTTTTGCAGACGGAAAAATATTTATCACGAAGACACTTACTTAACTTTACAACTTCACCTTTAGATGTGTAGGATAAAGCAGAAGACATCTTTTTATATGTAGGGTTCTCTGCGCCTACGAGTCTTTGCGCTGTCCCGCCCTTAGTTGACGCGCATTATCATCACCTTATCTTGTATCAACTATTAACAGCAATATCAATTCACCTAAGCTTTTAAATTATTTCAAATAACCACCACGTTCACAAAATTCATTACTTAAATTCTATTTCTTGCTGAAAAATTATTTATTGTATTCAGCCAAATCTTTACTCAAAGCCATTATTTCACATTTTCCACGTTTTAAAAATTGAGTAAAAATTATTTTAGCGTGTTTTAGGGAAATTGTAGAACACTTCAGATTTGCCTAGTTTATTATAAAACTTTTTTTATAAAAAATTAAGGTATTTAAATATTGAAAAAAACAAGTAGCACGTCATGCGTCACGAACAATTCAAGATTTTTTTTCACCGTTTTATACTCATTTCCCCGACGATATTATTAATAATTGATTTGGATAGTTTTATTCACACATTTTCTTTCACTGAGTTAAGGCATCGTATTTTTACATTAAATTTGTAAAAAGTCATTTTAGTTGAAATTTAATAATTATTTGTTAGTAATAGAATAGCGTAATAATCTTAATACAACTATTATTGTAGGATGAAAAATTCAGAAAGTAAATTATTGATTACTTCATACACTTTGAATGCACTCGAAAAATATGCATAAAATGCTATGATTGCTTTAACGGCCAACAATATACATTATAATTATGGGCCACAAATTGCACATTTGCTCACATAAGTAATATAAATCTTCTAGATTTTTTAATTAATACAGCTGTGCACATTTAAGACTTTGTACAGCAGTAAGTACCTACCGATTTTGTCTAAATTTATTTGAAAAATTATATACAATTATGATTATTTTAAGTCATTTATTATTATAAAAGAAATTAAGCTGATAAATTTGAAAAATCAATGTTGTTTAGCTGACGCTTGACCAAGTCGATAGTTTAGTCTTTTAAATTTACATTTACATATTTTAAAAATTCTTTTCTTGAATTTGTGTTGGTATGTACTATACTTATTTAAATGTACCTCGATCATTTTTTAAAACTTTAGAGTATCGAAGGTATACATCATTGATTTGATATTGTGACAAAATAATTTATTTAGACGTGTTTTGAATTTTATTCTTTGTTTTACTAATCGAGCTCTGGAAAGATTCATGTTTAATTTTTATTGACGCATACAATGCTAATGCTTGAAAGTCAACGCCAGTAATGTTCATGAAAAAATCACTGCCAGTTATACATCTCATTCTGAATGCATAGTTTTAACAAAATTTTCATCTAGCGCAAATCAAAACAATTAAAGAAAAGATACTTCCAAAACTCCTTAAACGTTTGTGACTGATTTTATATATTTATTTGTTTTTTACATTTTTTTTGTTTGTTGCTACCACGTCGTTTCTCTTAACTATAACTGTTCCTAATCTGCGAGGTAGAACGGTCTCAAAACCCAACATACAATACTTAATCCACGTTTGAGCATATACATAATTGAATTGATTTTTACTTTCCTATAAGGAAAGTATAGCGATCGTAATTTGTTTGCAAACATTTTTTTTTGTAGAATTTTACGTTTCAATGTCTCCTGAATGAGAAAAAGGTATTTTTGACAAAAAAAATTTTGATTGTGTATGTGTAACGATGTACCCACGATAACCAAAAGTCCCAGTAACTTGAAGAAATTGGAAGTGACTGTATCCGCCAATTTTAACAGTTTTTCTTATATAATTTTGTACGTATGTAAATTATTCGAATTAATGTTATTGTTTCTTATAGAGATAATTCTGTATAACAATTTATTTAAATAAAAAAAATTTCTAACATTAACAGTTTATTAGATATTTGATTTATAATTTAAAATGAGTTCACAAATATAATCTAGGTTCGAATCTTGCCTGCGACGATTTTTTTTAAGAAAAGAATTCCAAATCTTGAAGAGAAAGCAAAATACGTCAAAAACAGTCATTTTTGCTGATTTACGAAAGGGGAAAGCAATATCGAAGCCAGGCCCGCGCATAGCACTTTTGGCGGCTTTGTGCAAATTTAAAATAACGCCCCAAATTTGTATTACGTTCATATGTGAGTTTTCATAAATTTATTTTCATTTTTATATTTTACAAGTACAAGCCATAAGCCATACAAATATTTTTTCATTGAGGTACATAACATAATTATAAACTTATAGAAAACAGAAATATCTTCTAGCAATAGGTACTACAATTCAAATTTTTTGTATTTTAGTTTCAAATGTAATATATGATACAAAAGCACAAGAAATAAAAAAAATATTTAAAACATTAAAAATACTCGTTTATATATCACAGGACGAAACTGATCGACAAATAAAAACAAAGCATTATATTATTTTAATAATGCAACCTGTCGCCTTTTAAAGGTTAATATCCAGGTATTAGGTATTGTTATTAATATTTTAGCTAAGTGAATTGAGCTTTCCGTGCTTTAATTTTTGCAAATTGTTTAATTAAATATTCGGTGTTCATTTTTTTTAGCTGGTCCGTTTCTATTGACATGATTACTTAGTCGATTTTGCCCTATGGTCGATCTTAAATAATTTTTTATTATTTTGAGTTTTGAAAAAGATCGTTCTGCGGTAGCAACAGAAACCGGCATTGTTAATAAAATACGAAGTATTATGCTTTGGATTAGGAAAAGAATCCACTAAGTCCTTAATTGTTATATAATTTTGTCATAATTTAAAGTTTTTTCTAGAGACGTAATAACTTTTTCATCCAAATTTTGTAAATATTGCAATTTCCACGGCAGTTATGTCTCGTTCATTGCGAGTTTTGTCGTTTAATAAATTTTCAACTTTTTGACATAATTCTAATTGTTCGTTTTCAGAATAATTTTTAAATTTATCAATATTCTATAGAAACGCGAAATTATTAGAGCAAGAAGAAAGTAATTGGAATCTCTCATCTACTGATGTTATGATTACATCTAGAGCATTAAAAAAACAATCAACTTTAAAGTTTCGTCGTGGATCGGTTCATCGTCAGATTCATAATCAAAATGTTTGTTTTTTTAATTTTTCGTGGTCTTAGACCTCTTTGTTTTTTGAATTTAGGTTCTATGTCTACGCAGGATGCTATTTCTTTAGCATCAATTAATAGATCATTAAAACCTTTATTGGAGCGATAAGCTTTCAAAAAATTATTTAAATGATTACAACACTGAGCAACATCGGTTTTTGAATAATTTTACTAACAATGTTAACTTTACTTAAAATATTATACCACAATATAAGAATGCAGATGAACTCAAAATTTTGCAATTCTTTGGTTAACGATGCAGCCAAATTTTTTACGTTATTTTCAAAGTTTCCTTGGCTTATTTCAAACAGAGCATCATAAACCTCCCCAAGTAGATACCTAAAAAGAGTTATTGCATCTATTCTACTAAACCATCGAGTATCCGATAAAGGTTTTTAAGTTAAATTTGTTACATTAGATAAATTAGATTTCAGAATTGACCAGCGTTTAGTAAAAGCTAAAAAAAATACAAACACTTCTTGAACTAAAGAAAAAAAATGATGCTCAAAGTATTAGATTTTGCGGCATCATTTGACGACTAAATTTAGGGTATGATTGTAACAAGGAACAAAAAAGCTCGCGGATTAAAATCTAAATATTTTTTTGTAGACCATTATGTCTACCACGCATATTTGCCCCATTGTCGTAACCCTGACCCCGCAAATCGTTGATATTTAAGCCTTTTTTCTCTAACGCCGACAAAAGAAGTTTTGTCAAGCCTTCACCCGACACATCATCCATAAGACAAAATAATAAAAAATATTCTTCTATACTAATTCCCGTGGTCTTTAAATTAACAAATTTTATGCAAACTGAAATTTGTTCTTGGTGACTAGAGTCAGGAGTGCAGTCTAATGATATGGAATAATATTTTGCCTTTTTAGTTAGTTCTAAAATTTTAGATTTGATATTTTTACCGATCAAGTTGATTATTTCATTTTGTATTTTATCCCCGAGATAGTTTTTGTGATCTTTTATTTGAGAGCGTTTTGTATGTTCTGGCATAATCGGGTCGAATTTGGAAATCATTTCTATGCATTTTAAAAAGTTACCATTGTTTTTCTCAAACAACTTATTACTACTTCCACAAAAAGCTAAATTTTGCTGACCTAAAAACTGAATCACGTAGAAAATTCTTTCTACAACAGATTGCCAGTATTTAGTTTCTCTGTTTATTACATTTTGAGTTTCAGAATAAATTATTTTGTTTTTATTAAAACGGTTAGAAAGATCTAGCAATTTTAGAACATTTTCGATTTGTAACTTGCTCTTTTCATGAATGTCTAATGTTCACTTAAATGCTGCCAGTCGTTGTAACCAGATTCATCACTAAGGCGAACAGATTTCAAATCGCTGTCATTAAAAATTTTGCAACAGAAGCAGTAAAGTAAATTTTTTTCGTTTCGTTTCGGAATACAACAACCAGAAACGCTCAATTTTTTCTTTGTTTGGTAAAATTCTAAAGAAGTAACTATTGGAAAACTTACGCCTTGACTCCGAACTATCTTTCGGATAAATATCCTTTTTGTTTTGATAATGAGCAGGGCCACGTTCTACTAATTCTTGAATATTATTTGGACGTAATTTTTTTGGCCATAGGCATTTTTCGAAAGTTGACTCATATTTTCCGTTCTGGTAATGTTTGAAGGTGTTGATTTCTCATTATCAGCGTAAATTAAAGATGTTGATAGATTGCTTTCTAGAAGATACGTTTCTTGTCTGCTGCTGATACTTGTTTCAAGTACAGGTTCAGAATATTGGGATTCAGCTGTATTATTGTTGTTATTAATATTTGGCATTAAAATACGTTATCAGTTAAATTAAAAGAACAATAACCGACATCTATAAAAATGCGTAATTTAACCTCTCATTGTAAACATACAACAGCAGAGTTAGTAAAGTGAATTTTTTGTTTCGGAATGCAACAACCAAAAACGCTCAATTTTTTCTTTGGTAAAATTCTAGAGAAGTAACTATTGGAAAACTTACGTCTCGACTCCGAACTATCTTTCGGATAAATATCCTTTTTGTTTTGATAATGAGCAGGGCCACGTTCTACTAATTCTTGAATATTAATAAGACGTAATTTCTTTGGCCATAGTGCAGCATCTTTCGAAAGTTGTCTCATATTTTCCGTTCTGGTAATTTTTGAAGGCGTTGATTTCTCATTATTAGCGGAACTTGACGATGCTGATGGATTGCTTTCTAGAAGATCAGTTTCTTGTCTGCTGCTGATACTTGTTTCAAGTACAGGTTCAGAATATTGGGATTCAGCTGTATTATTGTTGTTATTAATATTTGTCAAAGTAGACTCGGGTTTTGAAAAAAATGCGTAATTTTGACATGGTTTTCCAGTTCTTCCTCTCTTTTTCTTTTATTCAGCAAATTTAGGTATCCAGACTATTCTTCTTTTCTTCTAACATCCTGTATACTGTAAAGAAATTAATACGTAAGTACACAAATTGACAAATTATTCATGAAAAATGGAAATATTTCGACGTCTCAAACTCGAACTTGAAAGTATTTTTTCAACATTACTTATTTCAAGTTATTTCAAAATTTATAAATTTTTATAAATAGTAATATTAGTGCTTATTAATTATTTTGTTTGAATTTACTTCAATTAAGAATGATGTTTATATAATCAAATATAAAAGGATTTTTGAGATGCAAGATTTTAATGTTTTTATAAAACTAAAATAAAAAATAAATTTTAGACGAATTCACCTTAATTCACAAGACAAAACACATCACTTTAAAGTGCGTGAAACTACAAAAAACTAAAGCTTCAAAAGCAGATATCTTTTACCCCATGCACCCTTCCACTTCGCTAAGTTAATTATCGATCGGGCATCAGGCAACCAATGAAATCGCGACCGATGCAGCGCTTAAATATGCAATGTTTTAGTACATTGCAAGCTCAGACAGGAAAAAAACGCTTGTTCGCTCGTTGCAAGCCAAATTTCAAGCTCAAACATGAATAAAATCAGATTTGTTTGAGTTCACACAATTTATATTATCATGTTACGTATTACGTCTCAAAAAGTAATAATAAATAAATAGAAAACAATGTAATAGCTAGCAAATCCTTACTGGTTTTTTTGTCATTATAAATTTTGTATTGACAATGTTGTTTGTTGCTTTATCTGTTTTTTACTTTTGAGTTTTGAGACTTTTCGGCGCCACACGACTTTGCCCTTATGTTCGGCGCGGGACTGATCGAGGCGCACAAATTTAGGCGTTAGTCGATATGACAACATAAGCCTATAAAAAATTTCAAAAAAATTGTAGAATGCTAAGAAGTCAATAAAAACGTGTACATATTACTTTAAAGTGGTTAGGATGAAAAAAAATTGTCTAATGTGTAAACCAGTCGGTAAATACTAGCAATTGAGTATTTCCTTTCTTAGAACGAGGGAAAGGACCCATAAAATCTATAGAAATCATCGGAAACGTAAAGTTAATGTTTTTGTATTTGCCCATTAATCCAGCACGAGCAACATTAGGAGCTTTTTGAGAACCACAAACTAAACAATTAGAGTCATATTTCTTAACAGAAGATAATAATTTTGGCCAATAATAAAATTCGGTAATACGAGAGACAGTTTTAAAAACTCCGAAATGACCAGAAATGGAATTCAGAAATAATTTTATTTCTATTTTCAATAGGTACGACAATTTTCCAATAGTTACTCCTTTTAGTACATTGCAAGCTCAGACAGGAAAAAAACGCTTGTTCGCTCGTTGCAAGCCAAATTTCAAGCTCAAACATGAATAAAATCAGATTTGTTTGAGTTCACACAATTTATATTATCATGTTACGTATTACGTCTCAAAAAGTAATAATAAATAAATAGAAAACAATGTAATAGCTAGCAAATCCTTACTGGTTTTTTTGTCATTATAAATTTTGTATTGACAATGTTGTTTGTTGCTTTATCTGTTTTTTACTTTTGAGTTTTGAGACTTTTCGGCGCCACACGACTTTGCCCTTATGTTCGGCGCGGGACTGATCGAGGCGCACAAATTTAGGCGTTAGTCGATATGACAACATAAGCCTATAAAAAATTTCAAAAAAATTATAGAATGCTAAGAAGTCAAAAAAAACGTGTACATATCACTTTAAACTGGTTAGGATGAAAAAAAATTGTCTAATGTGTAAACCAGTCGGTAAATACTAACAATTCAGTATTTCCTTTCTTAGAACGAGGGAAAGGACCCATAAAATCTATAGAAATCATCGGAAACGTAAAGTTAATGTTTTTGTATTTGCCCATTAATCCAGCACGATCAACGTTAGGAGCTTTTTGAGAACCAAACAATTAGAGCCATATTTCTTAACAGAAGATAATAATTTTGACCAATATTAAAATTCGGTAATACGAGAGACAGTTTTAAAAACTCCGAAATGACCAGAAGTAACTTCATCATGGAATTCAGAAATAATTTTATTTCTATTTTCAGTAGGCACGACAATTTTCCAATCAGATAGGTTAGAAACTACATTATGTTTGCGACGCAAATGTTTATATAAAATACCATCTTTTACTGTAAAATTAGGATAATCAGCGGGATTAGATACAACCTTAGATAACATACTTTTATACCAGTCATCAGGATTTATTTCAAAATTTTGAAAAAGATTAACGGAACGAGAGAGATAGTCAGCAGGAACATTTACGGATCCTTTACGGTGTTTAATAGAAAAGTTAAATTGAGACAAACGAAGACACCAACGAGCTAAGCGAACCTTTATACCTTCAACATAACCTCGAAAACGTTCGCAACCAACACGTAAAGTTAGAAAATCGAGTGCGAGTGCCAAAAATTGTATGTAGATATAGTAATTATGTTCTAAAAGTGTATTAATTTAATGAGAATAGGTCCACTACCTATACAAAGTAAATAAAATTGCAAAATCAAAACAAGGAGATGCCTTTGTGGCTTGTGAACTGAAACAAACTGACGTTTTGGAAGACATTGCAGTTTGCATCTTCACAGCGCTAATTGTCACTGTCACTTCTTTACAACACGGTCTAAGTCTGCTTATAATCTAAACAAAGAAAATTGCTATAGCTTAAGATCTTTTATAATAAAAGATTTTTTTTTAAATTAGTTATGTTTTATAAAACGTTATCTGAGCTATGCAATAGTCTTTACTTTAGCAAAAAATAGAAGGACCGTTAAGGGGGTTCTAATACGGTCGCTTTGACGCGTTGCAAGCCTCTACAAAATTCGCTTTTTTGTTAAGAGTTTAAGAGTTAGAAACTTAAAAAAAATCAATTGAAAAAATTAAAAGGGCTAGTTGTTCTCTAAAATTAGAGAAGTTTCTCAGGTGAATGAGCAATTAGCGACATATTTTATTTCGTGTGGCGTTTCTGCTCTGGACATAGATTTTTCAATAACAATATTTATTTTCATATAAAATTATGTATTTATAAATCACACACATATCTAGGGCGCACTTGTGCCATTTTCTGCAAATAATCGATGATACGTTTACACTGTGCACTCGAAATTCGCTTAAAATTGGTTTGTTTTCTACTCATTTTTTATATTTTTGGCTTCAAAATTACACAAAATGTCACAAGACGGCTATACAACTAGCCTTTGTAATTATTTCAGTTTTTTTTAAGTTTCTAGTTCTTATACTTTCAACGGAAAAGCAAATTCTGTAGAGGCTTGCAACGCATCTAAAGCAGCAGTTTTAGAACCTCCTTAAGAAAAAATTAAAAAAAGCATTATAGTGATTAAAAACGCGGTGCTGTAAAATAAACTTTGTCTTCTAAACGCTAATTCATTTTTGTGCGATATCGCGGTGTAATAAGTTTTCTACGATTATTATTTTAGTTCCAAAAGAAGGTCTAGATGCAGCAATTAATTTCCAAGAAATAACTACACGGGAAAAAAATTTTTAAGGAATAATACTGCAAGTCTGAATTGTTGTTATTTGTGATCCAAATTTTTTTGTTAAATTTAAAATAACACATAATTTTGTTGCTAAATAATTGTTACAAAATAGTCTGCAATATGTTTAAAAAATTTTAAACAAATTTTAGTGAAAATAAATATATTTTGTAAATAATAAATAGTAAAAATTTAATTACGAAATTGGTGTAAAAATATTTATTACAATTTGTGTATATTTTTGTGACATTTGGAGTTTATACTACAATTTTGTGTGAGGAAACTTGGGGAGAAAAACACGGCAATATTGTGTACCTTTTTACATGAATTTGTAGTACTCATCTACATAATGTTGTATAATCATTTTAGCAACAATTAATATTAGATATTATTACATTTTGAAGTTATTTTGTGATTCTAATTTACAAATTGGTGCGGTCCGTATTTTTACTAAAATTTGTGCAAAATATTTATACAATTATAGTGATTTATGCTACATTTTTATTGCGTGTATTATTATTAATGGGATTTCAATCGAAGACAACCACAGTACGAGCAGAAGTGCAAATAAAAACGTCACTAGATAGATAAAATATAGACAAGCCAGCAAAGAGATAAATATACAAAACTAAAAAAAAAATAAAGAATAATATGAAAACTAGTTAATAGATGCGACTACATCAAACTTAGAGAAATTAAATCTAGGCGAACTAAATTTAGTAATAACGAAGGAATTAGTTGAAGCAAGCTTGAAATCAGATTACCAAAAATTAGTAACAAAAAACAAGTAATGCTCAACAAACGCCGAGACCTAAATTAAATAGTACGAAAAAATGTTTATCTTCTAAAATCATAAAAGAAACTAAAAAAAATTAATGCAAACTCAAAGAAGATGCTAGAACTAAATGAAGGTGATAAGGGCTATAAAGGAAACAAAAAGAAACAAAGCAGCTGTAGATAAACATTCCATTCGATAAATGCAAATGTGGTAAAGACAGAAACAACTGGAAACAAATAGATCTATAAATATGGGTTTGAAATACAATTAACTGAAACTTACAAGTTAACTTGTCCTCGGTTGTAGTTTATATTTATATCAGTAGTAAAATTTTTATTGCACATTTCCTTAAAGAAATTTTAATGTCTATCTAAGAACAGAAAAAAATGTCTAAATGTATTTCTTTTATCAGCTTACATAGTAAAAAAAAATAGAAAACTTTGTTTGCCAAACATTGAAAATAATTATTCATATTCCGAATAAATAAAGTTAGGCGTTAACGTCAAGTTGGAGATGTAATAAAAGAAACTAGAAAACACTACGTAGATATTAAAATAAAGAAAACTTTGTATATTGCAGGAACACTAAAAGAATTACATGAACGCGTGTAGTCACGCACGTGGCGGTTGTCTTAAATCGATGGGTAACATCTAAATGGACAATTTCTTCTGTAACAAACGGAAACGAAATTTTATAAATACTAATAGACCATATCTTTTTATTTTTATAGAAAAATCGTGAGGCAATTTTTATATACAAGAATGGAAAATAAACCCTACAATTTTTCATAAAATTAAAAACTACTTTTTGATTGCAAGATTTAAAATGTCTTAATTAATATAAAAATACTGCAATTATAAATGAGCAAGTATCAACAAGTAAATATGTTAATACCCACGATTGGATTATTAAGTAATTTACCGTATTCTCTTCGCTTACCTACAACAGTCGACATTTGTAAAACCTTCGTTAATGGGTTAAGGAAATTTCTACAAAAAGATGACATTTTTCCGAACACTGTAAATACTCCAGTTACTCTTAAACAGCAATTTATATTATAATCGAATATATGATAACAATTTATGAAATCTATTTTGCTGATCGAACGATAGATTAAATTTTCATAAACATCTAACGACGCATTTTCTAAGTTAGACGTATCGCATATGCTTACGAAAACAATAACGTAGAATTAAAGTAATTAAACTGTTTTATTGGGAAAGCGATTGCAAAAACAATGCAATACAGATGTTTACGATAGTTTTTAATGAAGCGATTAATGAAACCAATAGCTACATGTGTGTACGTAAGTAATTGGATTCATTTCGTTGTAACAAAAAGAATAAGAATAGAAATAAAGTGTTGGTAAAAAAAACAGAGCGTATACAAAAAAAATATTTTAATAGTTTTAATATAATTATGTTACCCATCAATTCAAATTTCAGCATCTTATTAATCTATAATACCGTCTATGATACTACAAACAAAATACATAATTTATATATTACAAATAAAAACATAACAATGTATATGATAAGAATTAAATATAATCTCCTTTTTTTGAGTTTTTTAAATACATAAGTAATCATTTTTGAGTTGATACGTACACCGAGCTACATGGGATTCTTATGAGTCTGACGTACCTACAATAAGTTTATTAGTATTTTTTTTTCTGATAAAACCTTATCGCATATCTTTTCTTCTGATTCTGCTCGTGGATCACACAAATATAATAATTCGTGTTAAAATAAAGTTTCAACGCACAAACCTCTTCTAATGTGAGGTGAAGTCAAATGCAGAGAACAGCAGCAAAACTAATTTCATTTTTTTATTTAAAGAAATTATAATATGTAATTAAAAAAATGTGAACATAATATAATTTTTTTTTATTAAACAATGAAACAACTTTAAAATAAATACAAATAAAATACAAAACAAGAGTATATACTATATGAAATGTAAAAAAAAAACTTTCTTAATAAATTAATGGTTTGTGTATAGAATTCACTTTTGCTTGTAAATTATTGTGGACAGTACATATATCAATTATTAAATGAGTTTTTGCAATATTTAAACATTACTTCTTTGGTCTTGTCTTAAATAAAGGAGCGGAATATTTTACACAAAAATCTTGTTGAAATTTTACGTTTATTAATCACATCTTATTTAAAACGTGTTTATAGTAACTACATTATAATTTACAAATACATTTATTTAATTAAACTTTTTATTATAGTTAATTATAATCTTAAACATTACAATTTGAAAGAATATAGTTTAAAAAAATGTTTTTTGACATCTACAATGTCAATTATCTAACATTAATTTTGATTTTAAACTAAGGTAAAGTCCTGTCTTTGAAGAGTTCAGAATAAAATAATGATCGATTTATCGATATGTAAAACAAATAAATAATTAAATCAGAAATTTAAATTGAATTGCAAAACTAAATGACATAAATTACTGAAGTTTATTTTTGGAATATAAATATAAAAAGTCTCATAACTTTTTAATTAAAGGAATAATAAGAATCTGTTAATTGAAAAAAACATATTTAAAATGCTTAAAATTGTGGTTAGTCGATTGATTGATGTCAAATCGTTTTGATTCTTTCTTTTTTTTATAAATACTAGCTGAACCCACTTTGAAATGATATTTGTTTGAGCTGTTGAGATTAAATAGTTTCCGATTCAATTTCTAAATTGCTACCTACCTAGGGTTTAGGACGGATTATTTTCTTAAAACTAAACTGATTTAGAAATTTAGCAAGTCAAAACATTAATATTTTGATAAAAAGTATTCATAAGCCGATTTTATAGACGACTTTTTAATTAATCTATTTCTTAGTCATTAAAAATAATTATGGTATTCTATTAAGACAACTACAAATAACTTTACAAATAAAGTTTCAAACAATTTATTTATAGAAGAATCAAAAATAACAAATATTAAAAAAACTTTCACACGTTATTATTATTATTTTAAGGTGATTGACATTTTTTTTAAATAAAGTTTGCCCATTGTATGTTCGTGGTAAGTTGCACAATTAGGAACTGACACGTGTATAACAGAATATCATAGCTATTTTTTATTTAAAAATACGGTATACATTGCATTACTCCATCGGAATCAGTACCGACGGATCGTATTGGTAGACTCGAGATGCAAATTGCTGAATTAACTGCGTCTATCAAAGAATTAAAAACTCGTTCTCGTTCTCAAAGTAGGCAGCAATATTGTAGGTCTAGATCAGCATCTAACTCTCGTAAGTGCATCATCTATTTGGTAACAGAGCTGTGAAATGTATTCCACCATGTTCTTATAAATCAGTAGAACCTTTGGAAAACTCGTAAGCCATTCGCTCAATGCAGCAAGCGATGTCGGCTTAGTAAGTAGCCGCTTATTTGTATATGATACTTATTCATCTAAAAAATTTCTTATCTATTCTGGTGCAGACATTTCAGTATTACCACCAACCAAAGCACAACAAAAATTTCCATCTAAGCGAATTTTGTATGCCGCTAATGGATCTCGCATCAACTTATGCCGAACAGCTGGTTAATTTAGATTTAGGCTTACGTCGAAAGCTGTGTTGGTCATTCGTAATTGCTGAAGTACAACATCCCATTATTGGTGCTGATTTTATTAGCCATTTTGGTCTCATCGATATAAAAAATAAACGTCTAATTGATACATCAACCCGTTTATCTAGACATGGTTCAACACCATCACACAAATATGTATTAGCATTTTATTTGGTTGACCCATCTCATAGATATTTTCGCTTATTACAGAAATTTCCACAACTCTTCAAAGAGACTCCTCGCAAATATCCTGATGTTAAACATTTGCACACAATAACAACCACAGGTCCGCCAGTTACTGCCAAGGCTAGAAGGTTGCCGCTTGAGAAATTAGCACAAGCTAAATTAGAATTTCAATATATGCTAGATTTAGGTATCTGTAGACCTTCCGAAAGTTTGGTCGTGCCCTCTTCATCTAGTACTCATAAAAGATGGTTCATGGAGATCATGTGGCGATTATAGGGCGTTAAACAATGTAACTATTTCTTATAGGTACCCAATTCCCCATCTCCAGGACTTTGTTGCACAACTGGCGGGCAAAACCATTTTTTCTAAGATAGACATAATCAGAGCATTTCACCATATACCAGTATCTCCAGAAGACATCGCAAAAACTCCAGTTATCACACCCTTCGGATTATTTGAATTTGTCAAACTTTCTTTTGGTTTAAAGAACGCTACTCAAACATTTCAGAGGTACTTACATTCAATATTGCGACCATTTAGTCATATTTGGATGATATTTTAGTTGCTTTTTCAACTGAAGAAGTTACACTTAATTCAATTTTTTAGAGTACTTCAACAAGAAGGAATATGTGTCAACTCATCTAAATGTGAATTTGGTGCTAAATAAATTTAATTCCTGGGTTATCATGTAAATAAATCTGGAATTTATCCTCTTTCTGAACGTGTGAACGTTATTCAGCAGTTTCCATTGCCAGACACAATCGAAAAACTTCGTCGATTTTTAGGGCTAGTTAATTTCTATAGGCGTTCACTTCCTCATTCGGCTGTAACCCAGCAAGTATTATTTGATTTGTGTCAGAGTCCAAGAAAAAGAGACAAACGAAAAATTGAATGGACTTCTTCAACTCGAGAAGCTTTTGATCGCTTGAAATATGACTTGGCAAATGCTACATTGTTAGCGCATCCATCTTCAGAATTGCCTTTATTTCTCAGCGTCGACGCTTCTGACATCGCTGTAGGCGCTTCGCTCCAGCAACTCCGAGAAAATAATCTCGAACCTTTAGGATTCCTTTCGAAAAAGCTCAGCCAATCACAGAAGTCTTATAGCACTTATGATCGCGAACTATTGGCTGCGTATCAAGCGGTAAAACACTTTAGGCATAACGTCGTACGTTTACCATTTACACTGACCACAAACCCTTAGTTTATGCGTTCGAACAACGTCCGGATAGGGCAAGTCCTAGACAATTACGTCATCTTGATTACATCGGACAATTTACCACCGATATACAGTATATACCAGGTCTTTCAAATATCCCAGCTGACATCTGTTCTCGCATCATACACTGCACTTAAACATTTAATGGTGTCAAAAACTTCGTCATATAATTTTTCAATTTCATTTGTGATTCGTCTACCGAAAAACTACGACTTTTTATTTCTTTAATTTTTCGAAGAAAGATTTTTGATTCACTACACAATATGTCACATTGGTATAGCAGCGTCAGTAAACCTAGTATAGCAAAAATTTTGTTGCCTCAACTGAAACGCGATGTGTCGTTGTGGTTCAGAATGTGTATACCATGTCCGCGTAGTAAAGTATGGAAACACACCGCAAGTGCAATCGGTAACTACCCATCAACTACTAGAAGATTTGAACACATTAACGTAGATATTAACGCAAGAATATCGATATCTACTAACGATTAATGATGGTGAATTTCGTTACTTTTGAGTAATCGTTACTATTCGTTACTCATACTTTTTGTATTCGTTACAATCGTTACTTTAATTCGTTACTTTGATTACTTTGGATACTATGACTACTTTGACAACTGTATGTTTTTGTGGTAATAAATACGGGTACCGGAATATAATTCCTTGAATCGTTTCGCGATAGGGATTTGATTACCTTAGACGTATGTGCATAAATGACTAGAACGTGTTGTAAAACTCTAATTTATGTAAACATTTTTGACAGTAGCTGATACCGGAAAAACTTATCATTTTAAATACAAAACAGAACATATCTACTTTGGATTGTTAGTATTTTTTATTAACGTATTTAATATTAATTTTAAGAAATGGAAATACGCACAAGATATAATGTAAAAGCTTCAAAAAATATTCTAAAGTATGAAATTATAAATTTTCGATAATAATTAATTTTGTTTTTTGCTAAATTTTGAAAAAGATGTTATCCAGAAAATAACAGAATTAACATTTGTATATGTATGAATACGAATAAATACATTTATACCTCAAAACGTTGATAATTTTGGTTTTATAAATTGCACAATTTAAGGAATTTAATTTAAGAAATCTAAGGTAAGAACAGAGATCACTATTATCCGTATAATAATGTGTTTAAAAAGTTAAGGTTCTGCGTTCTTTATGCGCTCTGTATTCAATATTGTTCCTACAAAATTACAATTCATAAAACGAGTAATGATGTACTATGTGTACTGAGTACAAACGGGTACTGGAACCGATTTTGCAGATGTGAATACTGTAATCGAATGGTACGAATGTAACTATGTAACGAATACTTTGCCTTTCGAGTAATCGTTACTTCGGATCCTAGCGAGTAACGAGTACTCAAGTAACGAATAGTTACTTATTCTCCATCACTACTAACGATTATAGACAGATTTTCACGTTGACCTGAAGCCTTTCCTCTAATTGATATTACAGCAGAAACCGTTGCTACTACAATATTCTCGAATTGGATTGCACATTTTGGTGTTCCCAAGATTATTACGACAGACAGAGGCAAACAATTGCTAGTTGTTTAAAAGTTTAACCCAACTAGTAGGTACCACACACAATAAGACAACAGCGTACCATCCAGCCGCGAATGGCGTTATAGAACGTTGGCACCGAACACTAAAAGCAGCTCTAAAACCACAACTTCATGAAGACTGGGTGTCAGCACTACCAACAGTGATCCTAGGTTTTCGGTGTTACATCATACCCGAGTACCAAGCCACTCCAGCAGAAATAGTTTATGGTGAAACTATTCGACTACCAGTTGACATTACTACACTAGTAAATAAACTAAGAGATCAAGTACGACACCTTCAACCAGTCCCATTTAAGCATAACACACAAAAGAAAGTATTTGTGTACCCTGACCAAACAACACACGTTTTCATTCGTCATGATGATGTACGGAAGCCATTGCAAACAACATATGATCGACGTTTTAAAGTAATTTTGCGTGGAGAAAAAACATTCAAGTTGCTGACAACCCGCGGTCAAGAATCGGTCTCCATTGATAGACTCAAGCCTGCATTCCTATTAGGAGAAGAGCTACCCTCGTACAGTAATCAAGAGAACCTTCCTAAGCCAGCGTCACAACCAACTAAAACAGTTATTCCTCAAAGCTCCAAACACTCCGAAGGCCAGGATCTGAAGTTAACACGAAGCGACCGGAAGGTACATTTCTCAGAAGATTTAAAGATAGCGTTGCACTGGGGAGGGAGTATGTAGCTAGCATTGGCAACACTGAACAATTGGCAACAACGAACAATCTGCGCGCCAACTTCTTAGCGAATACACGAGTTGTATATAACCTTTTTTTGTAATTAAACTTTTTTATTTATGAATAAATACTGAGTTAAATAGATTTGTATTGTGTTAATTTGAGCAAAACGGAGTTAAAGTCTCTTAAAATTATTGGTAAATCCAATACTTTCAATCGCTTATTTGATCTTTCTTGAACATTTTAATTAGTTTTTCTCAAAAATTACGTTGTGGAACGTATATGTCGGGCAGTAGCAAACTTGGTATACTCTACAAGTATTTAGAAATTATAACTGTAAATAGCTGTAACGGCAATAAACATTATAAGTTGATTTTACAACGTTTACCTCCGTTACAGTTATCTTATTTATACTATGAGATGAGCGTGCGGTATAGGTACAATAAATTTTGAAATTTTTGTAGTGGTACACCGCAAATGCAGACCAGTGGTTTTTGCAGTAGGATGTGAAAAAATTCTCAGGTAAACGGAAACTGGTCTTAATCCTTATGTTCTATTCAACTGATAATTGACATTTACATCGACGTTAAAGTTAAAGTTAAAAACTTGATTCTGATAACGTTCGTCGATTATTGAAGCATCTTCGAATAGACCAAACGGTAGAATAAAAAGTAATTCATCGGCAATTATGTTCTAGATTTGACAGAAAATCACGTACAGATGTTCTTAGTTAAAAAATGATATTTATAATCGTTTCTAACGCGAACTGTATAAACTCATTTTCTGTTGACGTCATGTATAGAGTAATTTAGGAAAAACTACATTTTTTCTTGCTGCAAATAACACATTTAATTAAATTACAGTAAAAATACAGAATAAACGCAATAAAACTCTGTGGCGGTATAATCTGATTGTTGATTAAGTCAATAGTATTACTATTAATAATCGTTATTACTACTTTATATCTCTCTAAATATACACAATTAGAAATCGATAAACAGAAAATCGTAAATTAATGTTTCACGATAACTGTTGGGCTCGTATTTCTGACAATGTTATGTAAACTTTTTTATTTTTTATTCATAGAAGATGTTTAGCATCTAAAGAAAAATTCTCGTTACTGAGAAAATTAGTCAAAAAAGATAGTAGGTATATGAAACAAAGTTAAAGTAAAAAACAATACAGTTCTATATTTTATATATTCAATTTTCTTCATAAGTTTTCAGTGTGTAAATTAAACCTCTGAGTCGCCAAAATCTTAAATGACAAGATGATCTTGACTTAATAAATTATAAATTGTAGCTTTAAACTAATGGAGAGTTAAACATTTGAGTTAAAGACAATTATTCAAGTTAACCGATTGCATTTTAAATTCTTATAAGCTACGAATAATTTAATTTAACAAAACAGTAATATATTGACATTTGTGCAATGCCTGTCAATTTAAAAGTCATAAGCTAGTAGCGTATACAAGAATAACCTTTACATAGTGAAACAGTTGTAAATAAGCCACCGCACATTATATAAAATTTATTTCTATTAAATATATGCGACAGCTGCTGTAGATAAACAATGCATTCTAATAAGGGTGTAGAAACAATCAAAATAACGTGCGTCGAATAACTTTGCGCTTTTGTTAAATTTTACATAACACCTACGAATGTGTATACAGATTACACTATAATTCGTCTGCAATCTGACGCCGTTTCTTTAAAACAATTTTTTTCTTGTTTGATACTTTTTGCCAAATTCGTTTATAAAAATATACGTTTATGTATAAAATGCAGCAAATCAATAACATAAGACTACAATAATCTAAACTAAGATTTTACTTAAGGTATAAAATGTTAAAAATCCAAAAATATACATTTTGCATGTATGTAGGGATTTTTAGTTTTGCATACAATAAATGCATAAAAATTTATTATGTTTGTACCTTTTATGACTTTTCGTTATATTAATAAAATTATAAAAAATTTCATCATTTAAGTCACTGTGAAACATATGTAATTTTCTTTGAGTGGAACAAAACGAGTAAAAAAGCTTTCGTTTGTGTTTTTTTTATTGTTAATGTTATAACCCAAATCGTTTTGTTAATAATTATTTTATTTTTGTATTTACCAAACTAAATACCAAACAAATGGAGTTTTATACATAATTGATGGTGCAGCTTATGCAGAAAAAGGAGCTCAATAAGGCACCGTTTTGTATCCAATTTTATCAGGAACAACTCTAAGATATTTTTTTGTCACCTCAGTCAATAGTTACTAGAACTTAAATGAAAACAACTTTATTTTAATTTGAAGATCACTTCTTTTAAAGATATAGGTGGTACAGCCATAGTCATTGGAAATGCCCTAAAATGAGCAATACCACATGTTCAGTCACATTCTAATAGTATTATTCGTATTTATACCTGTAAATATATTCTAAGGTTATGGTTTTTTCTTTGTCGTATAAATACAAAAAGGTGATTACCATTACTTAATTTTGTATGTATTGCTCAAATCATACGAAAAGGCTTTTAAATATTACTCTTAAATAAACGTTTTATAAAACCAAAATTTTCTTTATATTTTTTGTGCGAATTAAAAAAGAAACACTTTTTTCTAATTTTGAATAACAATTTATTAACATATTTTTAATAAACATAGGACATACTACATATATCGTCAAATTTTTAGGTAATAAATGTTTTGAATAAAAATGCCGAAATTATATTTGCAAAATTATTTAAAAAGTATTTGTTACGCCTAAATTTTAACTATTAATGTAATTTATTAAAATGTGTGTTCTGATAGTCACATTACTTTTGTATGTAGGATGTATAAACCTGGCTTATCAGACCCGGAGTAATGCTTGGTTATAAGAATAAGCAGCGTTTGTTACTATAATTTATAAACAATTTTTCTTATATAATAAGTAACAACGATACTTGTTTTTTGTTATAAAATAACTGTTTATTTTTTCAATTTCTTAATTTGAATGTTGATCCGGTTTATGTAAAAGTAGGTGTAACGGCGCGTCTATTTCAACGGCGTGTAAATATTTATTAGGTGCTGATTATAAGGACCACCCTTTCAAATAAGGGAAAATATAAAGTAACTTACGTGATAGTCTTGCAGATCTTCCTTGGCTGGCCAGCCGAAGCTCGATGTTGCTTCCTTTTGGTGGACAGTGTGGGGAAGGTTGCAAGCAAGGTTTTCGCGGTAACGCGGTGTCGGAAATCAAACGCAACTTAACTCTATAAACGCCAAACGAATACTAACTATCTCAAATATTTCCCGTGATATTAATAAGTTGTACGAACATTTCGCCCACCGAAAACAATGTTTTCTATAACCTAAACTATTATCCTAAACCCTATAATAAAGAAAAAAAACAAGGTCACACGTTTCACACCGAGGGGTCTGTCTCGGTGAATTCCAAAAACAAACAAGACATGGACCAACGAAATGTAGGATGTTGGGTAAATTGGACCAAAACAAAGGAAAAGCTTAAGTACTATAATATACCACTCTAAATGAAAATCGCGGAAACACGATAAAAATTAAACTTAACCAATAAACTAAAATAAAAAATTAGAAAATATCTAATAAACTATCCCTTAGGTAAAGGGCAAAGTTTTACGGTTGGACGTTGGAAGATACCCGATGAAGTGCGAATTGTAGCAACGCGAACAACACCGCCCGAACCGGGATGAACCGCAATAACGCGAGCTAGATTCCACAAAATCGGTTGTTTATTTTCATCTTTCACTAAAACTAATGAATCCTTTTCAATATTAGGAACATCTTTATCCCATTTAGAACGCTGCTGAAGGGTATGCAAATACTCTTTATGCCAACGCAACCAAAAATCGGACCCAGCAAACACAAGGTAGCTTAATTTAGTAGTTTATTGGGTATTGAAAAGTCATTTATAAGTAATTTAATTTTTTTCGTAATTTAAGAGTAGTCTAAGGTGAAGTTTAGCCGTAATTTAAATGCTTACTAGTTTAAAAGTAGTATACGAAGTAGTTTAGGAGTATTTCAGTATTGTGGTAGCATAAAAGTAATTTAATTAGTAACTTAATAGTAATTAAAAAATTAAACATTGTAGTTTAATGGTAATTGAGTCACCATTATACTACCCGGTAATTGGAAAGTAATTAAGGAGTAATGTAATGGTGCGTAGCTTAAGAATAGTTTAACCAGTAACTTAAGAGTAATTAAAAAATTGAACATTGTAGTTTAATGGTCATTGAGTTACCGTTATACCACACAGTAATCAGAAAGTAATTAAGGAGTAATGTAATGGTGGGTAGCTTAAAAATAGTTTAACCAGTAACTTAAGAGTAATTAAAAAATTGAACGTTGTAGTTTACCGGTAATTGAGTTACTATTATACTACCCAGCAATTCAAAAGTAATTTAGGAGTAATGTAATGATTGGTAGCTTGAATAGTTTACTCAGTAACTTAGTAGTAATTTCAGAATTAGGTTGGAGAATTTAATGGTAATTGAATGTTCGTTAAAATAGAAGGTAAATTAATAGTCAGTAGTAATAGAGTTGCTATATAAATGTTAAGCTAAATTATTTTAAAAATGACCGTTATATTTGCCAGTTAGGTCTGCTATCAAACAATTGCTTGAAGAATGCATAGAAAGAAGGAAAGTGGCAATTATTATCGACAACTAAAAAGATTTCGTACAGTTTACGAAAATACTAATATTGGAAAGTCAAATAGCATTGATCAATCTGCGGGATCCAGTAACGCAATATAAATATAAAACAGAAGTAAATATTATAACTTATGATACAAGATTATCAGTATTGCATGAAATTATGTACCTGCCGTATCCAAAAATATTCGGATTATATAAACCACTTCAAGAAACTAAGACATGAATTATCCTGATTACAGAATAACAAAAACAGCAAGAGTATAATTAATACGTAGCGATGCAAATGTACATATAGGACTAATTCATCATCAGTCTGATTGTCATGTGAAATATTTAATGGTTTACGTTGAAAGTATTAAATTACGAATAAGTTACTCGATTTTGTATTCAACATATATAACATGTAGTTAGCATTTATAGTATTAGGTCAGGTAGAGTAGTTGTTAACACGTTTAGGTTGCAAGGGATTTTCTTGATGTTCGTGGGATCAAACCCCAGGTAAGTACTTCAATTAAATTTTCTAATTTAAAAAAAATCCCACAATTTATCAATCATGTGCGTCAAATTCTGTAAACGAAATAAATAAAAAATTACAGAAACAAATAATTAACTAAAAAACTATTTTTTTTTAAATGTGTTAGTGGTTTTAATAATAATTTAATAGTTTTGCTAGTAGTTCAAAACAGTAGTTTAACAGTAATTCAATGTTAATATAACAACAGTATTTTAATGGTAGCTTATTAGTAATTTAGAAGTCAATGAATTTTTGGTAGTTTAAGTGGTTGCTTAATGGCGTCCTTTTTACTGTTTAAATTACTACTTAAATTACCGTAATTTAATGGCAATTCAACAGTAATTTAAGTCCATCTGTGTTTGCTGGGGAATGCATGCGTTGCAACAATTGCCAACGACTTAGTCGATTCAGATTTATTTGTGACAAATTAGGGCCAGGTATGATGTTAGATATAGGTTCGACAGTAAGAAAGTGACCTGGCGTCAAAGATTGGAGATCTTTAGGATCCGAACTTAAAGGGCATAGCGGCCTGGAATTGAGTAATGCCTCAATGCGAGTAAGCAGAGTATACAACTCTTCATAAGTTAATATTTGACTACCAATTACTCTGTAGAGATGGGTCTTAAAAGATTTCACTCCTGCTTCAGCGAGACCATTAAAATAGGGTGCGGCAGGAAGATTAAAATTCCATTTGATGGCAAGGTTTGCAGCAGTTTGACGAGCTAAATTTTGGAGATGACGATTAGCCCCTGCAAAATTAGTTCCTTGGTCACTGTAAATAGTGAAGCAAGTTTCACGACGAGCGGTAAATCTACGAAAAGCAGCCAAGAATGCTTCTGAAGAAAGATCCGAAGCTAATTCCAAATGATTTGCTTTAGTAGCGCAATACACAAAAACACAAACGTAAGCTTTTCTAGTCCTAACGCCTCTAGTTCTAGAAAAACTAATGAGGAAAGGTCCAGGGTAATCTAAGCAAACATTCGAAAAGGCTTTAACCTGGTTGATACGATGGGACGGTAAGTCGGCCATACGAGGTGTGAGTGATTTAGGATTTGCACGAAAGCAACGAAGACATTTTGATATGCATTTACCTAAAGCTTTTCTTGGAGATACAATCCAAAACTGTTGCAGCAAAAAGTAATGTAATGTTTTGAAACCAGGATGCAAGTTTTCGTTGTGTACTTGTTCAATCAAACGACTAGTGAAAATATGATTACTTGGAAGCAGTAATGGATGTTTGGCGTCAAACTCTAAATTTGAGCGTCTAAGTCTACCGCTCACTCTTATGAGGTCTAGCTCGTCAAGAAAAAGACCAAGCTTGCAAAAGGGCTTAGGCAAAGAATTATCCTTCTTTAGACCATCATATAAATTTCTAAATTCTGAGTGTTGCACATATTTTACAAAAACTAAGAGTGCTGAATGTAGCTTTTCTGCGGTGATATGAGCGTTAAACAATTTTCCTTTGGCAGCAAAACGAAGAACATAAGCAAGAATGCGCTGAAGTTTTCTAAGTGACGAAAATTTGTTTAATAAAGTTAACAGAGAATGTGACTCTGTAGAAATATTTAAACATGTCTTTGTTTCTTCTAAAAGGGCTTGTGGATGTGACTTTGAAGTAATAGACGGTTGAGTAGGCTACAAACTCTCTTCTTCTAATAACCAATGAGGTCCTTTCTACCAAACGTTACAATTTAACAAATCAGATGGTAATAAACCACGAGATGCATGATCAGCGGGGTTATCCCTAGAAGGAACGTAACGCCATAATACTGATGGAAGCAATTCTTGGATATACGAAGTACGGTTAGCGACAAAGGTTTTCCAACAATTGGCTATGAAGAAAGCCAAGTTAAGACTATTTCAGAGTCTGTCCACGTATAAATATTTGCAAAATGAAATGCTTGGTTTTCTAAAAGCGTTGCGATGAGATTGTAAAGCAACGCTGTGCCTAATAGTTCTAAACGAGGCAATAAAATAGTTTTTATTGGAGCATCCTAAGCTTTAGCACAGATCAAAAATGTTTCTGTATGTTGCAAATTTTGAATAATGCGAACGTACACGGCGGCACCATAGCCAATTTGAGAAGCATCTGAAAATCCATGTAGATCCATTTTATGTTGATCTTTTGAAAAGATATAACGAGGTATACGTAAATTACCTAAGCACGATAGTTGGGACTGAAAGTTATGCCAAGCGATACGAATTTCTTCTGGTGCAGTCTCATCCCAGGCTGATTTCGAGGTTTATAACTTTTGGATAAGATGCTTTGCGTAAAGTAACGCCGGTGTTAAAAACCCAAGTGGATCATAAATTCGAGCGATTTCCGACAAAACTGCTCTTTTGGTGCATTCCTTGTTGATTTGAGTATATTTATACAAAAATATATCTTTTGTAGGATCCCACTGTAATCCAAGAACTAATAAAACTAGGACCTTCGTTATCAAAAGCTACAGGCGATTGTAAATATGAAGAAACGTTATTTAGAATATGATGAGAATTGCTTGCCCATTTTCTTAATTCAAAACCTGCCGAAACCAAAAGGCTGATTAGTTCCATTTGTAATTTAAAAGCTTCTTCTAAGGAGTTTGCACCATTAACAACATCATCAACATAAACGTTCTTTTTCAATACTTTTACAGCTAAAAGAAAGCGTTTAGATTCTAGGTTAGCTAATTCTAAAAGCGTACGCAACGCCAAATAAGGAGAGCTATTTACTCCATAAGTGACTGTGTTCAAATTGAATTCTTGTACAGGTTGATCTGAAGAAAAACGCCATAAAATGCGTTGAAAGTTGCGATGCTCTGGAACTATCAAAATTTGACGATACATCTGACAAATATCACTTGTGAAGGCAACAGCAAATGTGCGAAAGTTTACTAAAATCGAAAAAATGTCATCTTGAAGTTTTCTTCCTGTAAGCAAAATGTCATTTAATGAGAGTCCGTTAGACCCCTTTGCAGATGCATCAAAGACGACTCGAAGGCGAGTAGTGGTGCTTTCTGGCTTTATAACACAATGATGGAGTATATAATAAGCTGAATTCGAATGAAAATCTTTTATTGGAATAGGCGACATGTGATGTGATTCTAAATAATCACGCATAAAATAAACAGACCAAGTGTCACTACATTTACTTAGACGAGCTTCTAGTGATCGTAAAGGTTGCGAATAAGTTTCTCCTAAATCGCAATTAGGATATCGAAATGGCAAAGGTGCGAGAAACCTTCGGAAAGGTTCTCCTTGAACGGCTGAACGAAATATTTCCTCACATTTCTCATCCTCTGGAGAAAAGGCAGAGTTATTAGGTACTGACTCTATCTCCCAAAACTTTTGCAATGTTTCTCCAAGCGACGGTTCAACTGTAGAAACACCGCACAACGATGTGTGCTTTGGGAAAGTTGAATATGTAGCTTTCCCTTGGAGAACTTAACCAAATACTGTTTTATATGCCCACGGTTTATCTTTAGAACCTTGTATGCAATCTCTTTCAAAAATGTAAGGCAGCAGTTTTGCACCTAATAGAAGGTCAATAGGTCCTGGTGTTACACAATTTGGATCAGCAAATTTTATGCCTCTTGTATGAAACCATTGCGAAGGATCAATAGCAACTTTTTGTTGATTTAAACAGATAATAGGTATAATGATAGCTTCAAATTCGAAAGTAGGTGATAATTGTGAAGAAGGTTTTATAAAGCACCTAGTACTCCCACGGGTTCCAGCCGAGGACATACCATTCAAACCTTCAATAGGTATTGACATGCTGCTATGAGCCAATCCTAATCGCTTTACGCAATTTAGCGAAATAAAATTAGCCATACTACCACCATCAAACAGCACACGAGCTTGTTGGAAGCTTCCATTTGCGTTCCTAATATCAACTATTGCTATCGAGAGTAAAACTGTGTAAGGATGATCGCTAATTGTACGCAAATCAACATTACTTTTGTATTGTTATTGTTTTTTATATATGTTTTTATTAAAATAAACTACAGCATGAACTGTAATTATAAACGTATGCTTATTTATTAACATTTTATTAACGCAAAAGTGAGTAATACCTAAATAATTATTATTAAAATAAAAATAATATTAATGAATACGAAAATGTAATTATGATACTCATTAATAAGTGAAGTATTTAACCGCTTAAACAAAAAAAAAGCAGAATGTGACCATGTGAACAAAAATTTAAATAAATTACATTATATTGGCACAAATATTTATTCTTACACCGGAAAATTCTGTTTGATAGTATCATTTATATTTAAACGAAATTAAAGTATAAAAGTTTCACTTTATTTATAAATAATTTTGCACATACAGCGAAATATTAATAGTACCTATGTAAAATTGTTTTTATAAAATCAGTAATTAGATTATTATTTACAATTTACCTTAATTTTATACGTTCAAAATTTTACTATCAATAAGTATGTATCTAAAATTATAGAACGAAATGTGTGTTTTTTTAATTGCATAAAAATATAAATACGGTCATAAAAGTAATACTATTTTCTTATGGTTTGAGAAATACATGTAGAATTTAGTAATGGTAATGGTAATCCCTTTTTTATTGTCGAACAGTCAGGCAAATGCCTGGAGCCTGCCTATTTTGCCTTTTTGTGTAACTTTTTGTCTTTTTTGTCTTTTTAAAGAGTATTATTTTATATTGCCTTTTTACATATAAATTTTGAAAAGTTTGTGTGAACAGTGTTATAATAGGTAGATGACAATAACGCATTACAGAATTTTACTTAAATTACGTACAATAATATAATTAACATTTTTTGCTCAAAAGATCTTACCACGAACCTATAAATAACAACAGCAATTTTCATGTTTTGTTAAACAATGGTTTCCAGAAAACATTAAATACAAAAACCGCTTATAGAGAAGAACTATTATAAGCATTTATACTAGGATTGTGTACAATGACAGACTTAACAGAACACTATTTACAAAACCGGAAGGATTTCGGATTGAATCATATTTTATAGGTCTATTCAGTACTTAAGTAAAGCAAACAAATATAGATAATTTTAATTCTGTCCGGTGGGATTCCTTTAATGACTGAAACACATGACTAAAATATTTTTTGTTTGTTATAAATACCTGTGATATTGTCACACTGTGATAGTCTATTGCTGTTGTGCTGTGAGTAAGTTTTAAAAAATGCCACTTAATAAACAATCAAAATTTGAAAATAATTACAAATTGGACAATAATTTAAGAACCGACGGGGAAAACCTTTTTTGTCAAGCTTGTTCAAAATCAGTAAGTTTGTATTATCTTAATTTAAATGCTTTTAATTACTAGTATATGTCTTATTTTAGATCGGTGCTACTAAAAAGTACCATGTAAAACAACACTTGGGTACTGGTTTACATTTAAAAAATATAAAAAAATATATGAAACAACCATTGTTAAAAAACGTTATAGATCAACAGAATAAACCTGGCCCATCAAAAACACCTTTTGCTCTAGATCTGTGCGAAGCATTGGTGTCGGCTCAAATTCCTCTTAAAAAACTTGATAATATCAATTTTCGCAATTTCCTGGAAAAATACACCAAACAAGTTGTTCCAGATGAATCAACTTTGAGAAAAAATTATTTAGTCATATGTTACCAATCGGTAAGCAGTTTAATTAAAGTATTAATAGTTTTCAAAGTGCTGGTTTACCTTTTATAGAAAATACAGACAATAAGGAATGACATTGGGGACCATTACATTTGGACTTCGGTTTATGAAACAACCGATTGCAGAGGTCGATATATAACAAATTTTGTAGTTGGTAAATTGTCTGAACTAGAACCCGGAAAAGCTCATTTGCTAGCATCCAAAGAAATTCTACAGACCAATCACAAAACAGTTGCAAATTTTTCGATGATTTACAGTGCGGTTTTGAATATGCTTTAGAATATAACTGTCTATAAATAAATGGAATGTTCTAAGTGGAGAGTTTGTTACATATACCGTTGTTGTGTACTTTGAACATTATGCTTATTAGATTTGATAACTGTTCACACATTTCCACTTTTTGCAGTTTGTTTGTTTTCTATTTCTAGAGACACACAGTTTTTAGCGTTTTTTTGTTTTATTCTACCCCTTAAAATTTTCGTAGAAGGGGACGGTTGTGGCCGAAGATTGGCTTTACCAGTATCGGATGTAGAGGAATTGTTATATCTACTAATTACAGATCATTTATCATTTTTGCTGGGAATATATTTATCAGATTCTTCCACATTAAATGGATGTTCACCAGCATCATTGTTACTTTCTGACACTTTTTCCAGTTCTTCTAAGTACTGTGATTTCTGTTCTGGGATAAGTATACGCGAATTCCACATCTTGATAAATTTTAATTGTCAATAAGAATTTACAAATGCTCTCTACCCAAATTTATAACATACTGCACTGAAATCTTGCAGCGCTGCATTTATACACGCTTAGCTCACACAGAAGTACGTGCTTGTCTTTCTGTAAGCGACATACACGAACTTGTCTGGAGCTGACCCAAATAATCATTACTTATAAAGTAGTTGATATTTAATTTATATCAAAATACAAAAACTTTTAAAACTTGCTTTCAGTTCTCTAAAACATTTGAATTTACAATTTTTTTTCTGTTTTATCAAATAACAAAATGGCGACCGATCAAGAATATGATAGAATACATAACCACTTGATCAATTTTTAAAAATAAAACATTTATAAAATCCTTAAACATTTCTCTGAAACATAATTTTCGATGCTTCCAAAAAAAGTTTTTATGCAAATTAAATTACAAGATAAGTTTTAACAAACTGCGACAATCATTTAACAGAAAGCTTGTACCAATAAACAATGAAACAAAAGCCAAATAATAAAGGCGTGGTAGAATTTAGTTTTCCACGGGTTGCATTCTGTTTAGGTCAGGCTCTGAAGATGTCTACTGGGACGTGTGAAAGCTCAGTAATAAACGCGCATTTCAAACTTGAGGCACGTGTTTTCTATTTTGTACGTTTAAATTTAAACACTTTGTGATCTTGTTCTTTAAAATTATCTTAATTTAAAAATGTATTTACTGCTTTATCTTGAAAAGTTTTTGTCACGTTTATCACTTGTGTGCGTATTTTGCATACTTTGTGTATAAATATGCATAATTATCAAAACGCGAAACTTCTTGACATGCTTTAGGTTTTTGGAGACGCAAGGCGTAATGCACTAGACGCTCGTAGAATTTATAGGAGCAACCAAATTGGCGCATTTTTAGAAGACGTTTGTCAGAGACTGGAAGTTTTCACCTAAAAATTGGTGGGAATTCCAATAGATTTTATCAAACCCCTGCATTTGAAAAAGCTGTTCTTAATATTATTGAAGTGAGTGATACAGTTTAGCAAGTTCTGAAGCAACTAGGTCTTCATCCATTTTCTAAACAAAAAGCGCAAGCTTTGGGACCTAAAGACTTTCAGCCAAGATTGTTGTTTTGTCGTAGGTTTCCTGAACGTTGCAATGAGGTTTTAAAATTTTTTTTGGAAAAGTATCGTAAATTAGTTTGCTTCCGGCTTCAGTTGTGACACGATGGGCTACTTTTGTTAAAAGACAGTGTTCCAATAGTTAAAAATGTTGTTAGCAAGTTGAACAAATTAGAAAACCCACTGTTTATTGAAAAACTGACTTCGATATTTTAAAAAAATTCTGGTTACAAACAATTAAAAAATGTATTCAATAAATTGAATGCTGAAGATTCACATAGTGCTATTTGTAACCCAAATCTAAGTATAACCAACATAACAGAGTTATAATTTGCGTCAATATAATACCTTGAAAGCTTTGTAAATTACAAGATAGTTAAGTAATTAGTAATTATAAACAATTATGTTAGAATTATATATTTAGCATGTGAATTAACATTATGTATGTGTAAAAACATTTTAAAGTGCATATTTAACTGCATATTTTCAATGTTTTTAACGCATATTTGCATGCATATATTGAAGTTTTTTTGTGCATAATTATCCTAAGCCTACACATAACATATTTTTTTATTATGTTAAATATTAATAAATGCTAAGTTTTTTAGTCGTAAATTGTGTAATATATAGGCAAAAAATGTTACACAGTAAAAGACAATTACCTACTTTTTTGATTTAATGCAAAGTTGTTCATTTTAGGGACATTTCCAATGACTATGGCTGTACATACCTTGTTAAATGATTTGATACAGATTCTGCTCAGATTGTAAGAAATTTTGCAAGCGCAATAGTTATAATTAATCTATTATTTTCTTATTAAAAAGTTATTTAATAACTGAAAAGTTAGGAAGTATATTTATTGGTACTACAAGTGTCTGGAATTGCGTTTTGTAATCAGTCAAGTACGATAACGTATGTTTATCCCACGAGCAATATACTAAAAAAATTATCTCTGATCTGATAACATAACATATTAAATTATTAGGCAGCTACCGTCTAACGCTAAATGTATATACCAAACACAT
This sequence comes from Aquatica leii, assembly GCA_035610365.1. Lineage (NCBI taxonomy): Eukaryota > Metazoa > Arthropoda > Insecta > Coleoptera > Lampyridae > Aquatica > Aquatica leii. Next base: position 34,521,785 of record CM069439.1, read on the forward strand.
TTAATACAATTTGGTTATTTGCACATGCATATCTTATTAGCTGAAATAATCGTTTTACAAAAAAAAATCAAAGCATACATGCGGTGTGTGCATAATTATTGACACATTTTATTAACTTGCTGCTTTAAGAAATTATTTGAGAAAATGATTTGATATGGATTCTTAAAACTCGATTTGCTCTTGGCCATTTAGTACGTCTAGAAAAGATTTTGAAAAACAAAGATACTGCTAAATTTAATAAACAACTGTAGGTATACGTTTCGCAATTGCGATTAATTAATGATGTAGTTGCCTTAAAGTCAGCAAAAGTTTTTCTTCAGAACTTAGTAGCGTTGAGAAATTATTTTAATCTTTATTGTCAATTGGATGCATTGTCTAAAATTTGAGTTTTACAACAAAAATACAGGCAAAGAGATTTTAAGAAAATAAATTTTTATTTTACAAGCGGTCTAAACTTTTTTGATTTTGTTCATTTGCTTTCTATCAACTTTTTTTGATATTTTCGTACAAAATTAAAAACTGCTTTGTAGCTTTTAGAAATTGTTTTAAAAAAGATTCTCTCTATTATATTTATGTAAATTTAATTCGTTTTCTACAGTAGTGAAATAAAAGAGCAAAATAGTATAATACGATTTATGCGTTTGTTATAATATTAAAAATATTTTACAAAAGAAAGTATCGTACTTGTGTTATTAGTAAAAGATAATTCTGTAAAGAAATCCTAAAACAAAATGTAACTACGACCGCATTAATAACGACAAAAGGACTTCAAAGCAAATATGTAATTTGTACACCTGTTATCTATATGCCATATCACCGCATATGGCTTAAGAAGTCTTATTATTAGATTTCATACGGCTTAATTGAATTTAGCAGATCCAAGCTAAATCAAAGACATTGTAAACAGAGCGGTCAAACATTATTAGATACTTACCGAACCTTTGGGTTTGTGGTGGATGTTCCTGTGTACAGATAACTAACTGAATCCTTATGTAGTAACTGACCAACTGCTCTTAACGAGATTATTAATGTTTTTTTACAAACTATATTCAGCGAGATTAAAAATGTTACGTTTAATGCAGGTTCATTAAATCTTTATATAAACGCTTTTATCTTTTGTTTCTTATTTTGTATTAATAAGAACTAATTTTAATATTTTTACAGTGAATTATATTCTATAAAAAAACTTTGGTCGTAATATCATAAGGTATTACATAATTACTTTAATTTATTTTATCACAAAGACTCATTTACTATTAATTTTTTGAAAGTAAAGCTTACTAAAATTGACAGCAATTAACTAAAACGAACAAGATAAATTGTAAAAAAGCACAAACCTACCGCATTCGGCGTTTTAACACCAAATAATCGTTGAAAAATGTATAGTTAAAATTATTTAAAGACGATACTATTTCTTCACATTCATGTTTCTAACTGAAAACTCAAAAGTAAAGTAATTTAAATACTATTTTTGTATCTTTTCTATTGCTTGACTACCAAAACAATATTTTTTTAAATTGTAAAACAAACTTTTTTTAATTAAAGTTTTGAGTAGAATAAAGCTACTTATGTGAGAGAGAAAACACTTTCAATACTCTTTTTATTAACAAAACTTAGATATGAATGATTTGGTCTTTTATTGTTAATTCATCTGGTTTTATTGAAAAAAATAACCTTAAAACAAACAAAAATTGATTAATAATAACAGTTATAGAGAAAATCAAAAACTGTTACAAATAAACAATTAGTTCAAGAATTTAGTCTTAATCAAATAACGCATTTCACAAAATCTTATCTATATACAAGAAGGAAATGTATAAGAATCTCTAAATAGTAATAAATATAACTCTAATCCTCGCAAGACGCGTCCTTTATGAAATAATCTGGAATAGGAAAATAATAGCATTTGTAATTGTAAATTTTGCCAATAAATTAAAAGTGTGTCAATTAATAATTCTTAGCTTAAACTGATACTCGATTTTATTTCACGGTACGTAATGGGGTGACACTAACATATAATCTTTAGACGGACCAGTAATATTAAATCAACAGATGTAACGACAGTGTGCTATTAAGAAATAATTGTTGTTTATTGTTTGAGTCAAGAAAATTCAATTAGTATTCTATAGAAACGTTTAGATAATTTAAATTAGCCCCTCCGACAGCGAGGGTTGTACTACACTATGAAAACCTCAAGTAACAAATTAACAAAAAATTTATTCAACACAAGCAAACTAAATAACCAATCAATTAACTTCTTCAATTTATAATTAGCGACTAACCTAGAATTGAGTTTTGCTATTTCTGTTGCTGAAAATTCAATACGCAACATTGCGATTATGGCGCTTAAACGCAGTCAGAAACGTGCGGCAAAATGCTACAATAAGTCTACATAAGTAATAATATGTACTATACATAGTATATATACAAAAGTTTCAGGTATATTTCCATCTCATTTAACTACAGAGAGTCATTACTAAAGTAATAAGATTTTTTACTTGCGAAACTTTTTGAAACTGTTCAGATTTAGATAACTTGGCCAATAAAACTAAGAAAGACCACGATACTTTCTGTCGCTAATGTTAATTGCAATTGTTTTAAAACTTACAGTTGTTTGTTTTACTTATACAAATGTTTGTGTCAGTCAAATTTATTGCTCGTTTTCATATCAATGTGAAAAATACCTACACCTTTATCCCTTTAAACAATAAATTTTAAAAAAGTTATCTTATAGTTTCAAAAATAAGTGCTAAAAAAGTGGAACACAAACTTTGCTTACATCAGTAACTGCCGATAAAAAGCAAAATTTTCTGAAAAATGGAAGAAAAATTGAACATGAAATTAAAGTATGCTCCAGTGTGGATGTGAAACGTTATTTTTCATTATATAAACATGTACTAAGTGATTAGACTTAAATGTACGGAAGAAGTATAATTGTAGTTAATAATTTTTTATGTTCATTTAAACCTATTATATTTTTTATCTATGCGAGTAAATTTTTTTTCATTTATATTCTTTTTTATACTGCAATTTTCCTATACTAAGATAAGAATGTCTTCCGGGTTTGGACCGCGTCATTGTTGTTGTAACCAAAGTTGCCAACGTTTCGACCACTTTCTTAAGGGGCTTCATCAGGGCGTGAGATAAATCGCAAAACTCAAACAAGCAACCGAAATCTAACTAAGAACTTCTCAAAAGTTAGGTTATCCACTTGTGAAACAAGCCATAATCTAAACTCTGAAAAGGTAAGAAAGAAAATGATAACTTGAAAAAGCAAACGGAAATCTAACAAAGAACCACTAGCGAGTTAGGTAATCAACTTGTGAACCAATCCAGATTATAAACTCCGTAGAAGTGACTTAAGAAGAAATTGTCTCCGTATATAAAGGAAAAGGATCGTCACGAATGGTTGAGCTCGACTATGATTGGGTTACGGTTGATAAGGGGCGTGTTTTTGATAAATGACTAATGACCGGGAACTAAAGAGAGGATAGCTCGAAACCATGATCGCGATGGAAGTTATTGGGGTGTTTGTTAACAATGGATTGTTATTTGTTATGTCATTTACTATGGAAATCGAAAGTAATGGTTCTCTTCCATTTCTTGACGTTCTTGTGACTCGTAAGCCCGACGGACTTCTGGGCCATTCTGTTTATTGCAAACCGACCCATACGGACAAATACCTTCATGCTTTGTCTCATTATCATCCTACACAGAAACGTTCTGTTATTGAATCTTTGGTTCATCGTGCCTTTTCTATTTGCCAATCTGAGAATCTAGACTCGGAACTCCGTCTTCTTACTAGAACCTTAGTGAACAATAGTTATGTGAAGCGAAATATTCATAGAGTTATTAATCCTCGTCTACATCCACGTACTCGATTACCTAAGGACATTTCTACTCCCGAATCCAACCCGAAATTGGCCTTTTTACCCTAAATTCACAAGGTTACAGATCAAATAGCGAAACTTTTTCGTAAGATTGGTATTAAACCCATATTGAACTCGACAGGCAAAATCTCTCAGATTCTTCCTTCTCCCAAGGACAAATTTCCTACACTTTCATCTCAAGGTGTATACCAAATTCCTTGTTCATGTGGTTTAGTCTACATTGGTGAAACCGGTCGTTCCGTCATTACTCGCATTTCAGAACAACCGTAACCCAATCAGGTCGAGCTTAACCACGACACTTTTCCTTTAAATACGGAGACTATTTCTTCTTAAGTCACTTCTACGGAGTTTAGAATCTGGCTTGGTTCACAAGTTGATTACCTAATTTGCTAGTGGTTCTTTGTTAGATTTTCGTTTGCTTTTTTAAGTTATCGTTTTCTTTCTTACCTTTTCAGAGTTTAGATTATTGCTTGTTTCACAAGTGGATAACCTAACTTATGAGAAGTTTTTAGTTAGATTTCGGTTGCTTGTTTGAGTGTTGTGATTTATCTCACGCCCTGATGAAGCCCCTTACGAAAGTGGGCGAAACGTTGGCAACTTCGCTTACAACAACAATGACACGGTCCAAACCCGGAAGACATTCTTATCTTAGTATAGATTCCGGCCGTGGAAGTCTTCGCTATTACATTGCAATTTTTCTAGCTTAAAAATGGAATTTTTAAAAATTTTATATGCAATTTATAGCGCAATTTTCTTCCGTTTTTTAAAGATCACAAAAAATATATATAAAACGCTCTAAATCAGAGGTTTCCAACCTGGGGCACATGTACCACTGGTGGTACATTACCTTTTTGCAGGGGGTACAATACAAATTTCTATGTAGAGCGTAATTTTTCAAAAATGTAAATTAAAACTAAATCACGGCGATGCATTGCGAAGTTACGTTCTTTGTTCTGCCCCCACACTTCTCAATGAATGATAACATTCAACGCTCTGCCTCCCAATTCGTTTCTATACAGCGCGATGCACCTAATGTTTTAATTCTGCTTGTGGTTATTGCATAAACTTTCACTCTCAATAACTTTTAAATCAATTACGAGGTAAGTTGTAAGTTTCAGTACATACTTGAAATTTATAAATTATAAATAATAGTGGCGAAGCATAGCAATGCATACAGCGCAAGGCATGTTAACTGTAAATAAAGCACTCGCCGCGTAATCGCTCGAGTTATTCGAATGCAAGTTTGCTTGTTACATTTTTCCAATAGTGTGGTTATATAATGACTGAAATATAAGGAATTTTTTGTTAGAAAAATACTTATTCATTTTTAGTCCGTCCTAACCTATAATAATGGACAAATGGTTAATAAATTCTAAGAGGAAACTAACAGATAACTCTGACACTCCTAGTAGCAGCAGTATCAAGCCGCACCCTCAAGAAGATTCTCTAAATTGAAACAGAAAAAAAGAAAATACAACGACGAGTATTTGGCGTACGGATTTACTTGGTGTGGAGAGGAAAATGAGCCCAAACCGCACTGTGTTGTGTGTTATGAAACATTTTCGAACAACTCGATGAAGCCATCCCTTCTTAAACGTCATTTATACAACAAACACAAGCATTTAAAAGACAAGCCTATTGATTTTTTTAAAAGACAGCGAAGTGAGTTGAAAAATATCAAAACGTCAGTTAAACCTTTTACTACAACTAACAAACAAGCTCTTGAAGCATCATATTTAGTTAGTCTGAGAATTGCCCAAACTGGCAAACCTCACACTATTGGTGAAGCTTTAATATTACCTGCAGCAAAAGATTTAGTAACATCAATTCTTGGCCAAGCAGCAGCAACAAAACTGGATGTTGTTTCTCTATCAAACAACACTGTTTCTTGAAGAATTGGTGAAATGGCAGCTCAGATAAAAGAAATACTAATTCAGAATGTAAAACAAAGCCGATTTTTTGCAATTCAAATAGATGAAAGTACGGATTTAACCAATTTTGCGCAGTTGATGGCTTATATAAGATTTGAAAAAGAACAAGATATACATGAAGAATTCTTATTCTGCAAACCGCTTCCAAATAAGACAACTGCAAATGACATTTTCAAGAAACTTAATGAATTTATGACCCAACATGATATCAATGGGAAAAACTGCGTGGGCGTATGTTCTGGGTGAAGCACGTGCAATGGTAGGTTGTTATGGAGGCGTTCGTGCTAAAAGTTGCTTCAGGCGTAAAGTTTACCCATTGTAGTATACATCGTGAAGCGCTTGCCACAAAATCAATGCCCGCGGAATTAAAAACTGTGTTGGATCAATCAGTGAAGGTAGTTAACTTGATTAAATCCAGAGCTCTTAATTCAAGACTGTTTACTATCTTGTGTAATGAAATGGGTAGCGACCACAATAAGCTTCTTCTACATACAGAAGTTAGATGGTTGTCGAGAGGAAAAGTTCTAACTCGACTTTTTGAGCTTCGTTCAGAAGTTCAGATCTTTCTATCAGAATACAAAGTGGAACTCGCTCATTGGTTTAGTGATGAACTCTGGTTGGCACGATTACCATATTTGGCTGATATTTTTGGACGCTTAAATGATCTGAATTCCAGTTTACAATGCCAAAATGTAACACATTTTACTATATCTGACAAAATAAAGGCAGCTATCACTAAACTGGAATTTATTATTAAGGATATAACAAAAAACAAGTTTGCGGCATTATCTACATTAGAAGACTTTATTTCCCAAAATGAACTAACAATAAATAAAATACTGATTAAAGACATTGAAAAACATTGCGCGGGTCTTGTTGAGAATTTCCGATCATACTTTCCTGAAAATTTAAATAGTGTAAGCTGGATAAGAGATCCGTTTCGGAAATCGTGTTGGATCAATTTTCAGTGGAAGAAAAAGACCAATTAATTGAAATTTCATGTGACAGAAGTCTAAAAAAAATGAATTTAAAAAAGACAGCTTGTGTAATTTTTGGTTAAAGCGAAGAGCTGAATATGAAATTATTTCGGACAAAGCATTAAAATTTTTAATGCCCTTTAACACATCATATTTGTGTGAAACTGGGTTTTCCGCCATGTTGTATATTAAAAATAAGTACAGGACGCAATTGAAATTTAAGCCTGACTTACGTTTGAAGTTAACGAAGATAAACCCCGATATATCAAAGATTATTTCAACAAAACAAGCCCAACCATCACATTAGTAGGAGTATTAGTTATTAATAGTACTGGTAATAATAAATGTTAATAGGTACTTCTTACCTAATTATTTTTTTTTGTATTATGCATTATAAATTATAATTACATATATAAACATCACATATATAAGCTATGTTTTATGATAAGATTATTTTATTTTGTTCTTTTTTTTGTCTGAACATACTAAAACTTTTTCTCCCTTACCGCTAAATCTAAAAAAAGGGGGGAGGGGTACAAAATTTTTAGCAGTTTATTTTGGGAGGTACAATTTTTCAAAAGGTTGGGAACCCCTGCTCTAAATCAAAAATATTAAATTAGAGGTTTTTAATTGCTGTATGTATGGACGTGTTAATTGAATTAACTATTTATTTAATTATATTTTAAATTAAAATATAATTTTATAAATGTAATTACAGCAGTTTACAATTGGTAAAAAACTGATTTACTTACAAAAATTTCAATTATAATCAAATAAAACAAGCAAACCAGTGGCGGATTTAGGTCCGACTTTATAATAAAATCATCTAATTTACGATTATTAAAAATATACCGCGGTACACAAAAATGTCAACATACTCCCGTTAGTTTTTAAGTTTAAGTTTGCTAGGCCAGTCGAGTCACAACTACAATAGCATTAAGTACTGCACAGTTGTAACATTATTAAAGTTTTGAAATAGTGATGCAATACTTGTAATATCATAGTGTACATAATTATGTAAATAAAGTAGTTAAGTGTTACGAGTGACTTAGTTAATTAATGTGAACTATTCGAGTAATTAATAAGGAAATAGTTTACAACTTTTTTAATGTGCGATCAATCAGTACTGCACATTAAAATTGGTCCTTCGAGCCGGATTTAGTGGTATAATAAATGCAGTGACCTGTGAATATCACTGAGATACTAATTAAAGTAGTATCAAAATATAAAGTGTTTGTGTGAAGAAAAAAAAAGTTTCAAGTGTACACAAAATTCTTGAAGCCTTTTGTTAAAGGATCGACCCAGGTAGAAGATTAGACAATACGCAGTTCGGAGAAGATATCTATCTCAGTCCAACAACAAGTTTGGGGATGTGCGTCTAACTGTAAGTACCTGTCGTTGTCGAAGTAAACAAAGCAAATTGACAATTGTTTGTTAAACGTTTATGTCCTACGTTATATAAAAAAATTTTAATTATTGACCATTGTATGTTTAATGTTTTATTTATTAATTAATACTAGCTCGTAAAGTTGCCGATGTCCTTGGTCGGTGGATTGATCCACTTGATTTTATTCTTTGGCCTGATGAAGTGCTTACCTTCAGCACGAAACGTTGCCACAAAAATAAATTAAAGTGGTTTTACATGCCCCTCCTAAACGAAGAAGTCTGAATTAATTATAATAACTCAACAAGTAAGCATACAATTTCGGAAGAATCAAATACAGTACGGGAAAATAAAGTTCGATTACCTGCACTGGACATCCCTTTCTTTGATGGTAGTGATGTCACGCTGTTTAATAGTTTTTTCGAATTATTTCTAGTCTTGATACACAATGACTGTGCTTTAACTAATATTCAAAAATTGTGTTACTTAAAAAAGTATCTTAAAGGGGGAAGCTTTAGAATTAATTACACTATTGCAGTTGACATAATAAATAACAGGTTTAATAATAAAAATATAATCATAAATGCTCACTTAAAACACTTGATTGAAATACCAAATGTGTCGGGATTGTCGAAACAATTAAGGACTTTTGTAGCAAAAATTAGACAACATGTAGGGTGTCTTAAAAATTTAAACGAACCCGTTGACGGATGGAACTCGATCTTAGTTTTTATTTTGTCTAAAAAACTTGATACATTTACGAATAGAGCATACCAGTTAGACAAAGATCAAAATACCCCTGCTCATTTAAATGAATTTCTTTTATATTTAGAAAAACGCGCAAGCAGCTTAGAAGCGTCTATTGATAATAGTAACCTAAAAACTAAACATAATGCTTCTGTAAATACACTAACAAGTTTAAATAAAAACAAGTAAGTATAAGTAAGTAAGTATTTATTTAGTAAAGATATACTAATTTAACATAAATCGTAACATATTTCTATTAATACTAATTTTTGCTTAAAAATTATTCTTAACATAATCACTCAGACCTCTTTTAAATTTATAAATATTTTACTCGTGCTTAATTTCATCTGGTAAGTCATTATATAATTTAAGACCTTTGCACAGAAGAGAATTTTGTGACTTTGATTTTGGCAATCTGAAGTCACATCGACTTCTCGTGTTATATGAATGTATGTCATAGTTACGTATCACTAATTTTGACATTCCGCTGTTTCACACTTAACCATTGTAAACAATCTAACATTACTGTGATTTTGGTATATTTTGAACAATGTAATATAATTTTCATAGCCCTATTTTGTTGTTTCTGTAACCGTTTTCAGTCGACTTCGTAACACATTAAAAATATACTACTGCAAAAATCAAAATATGATGCAATAATTATTTTATAAACAGTAATTCTTGCATTAGTCAACAATTTATTAGATATTCGTCCTAATAGGCTAATCTTCTTTGCTACTTTTTTTATTACATAATTCACGTGGCTTCTAAAATTTAGATTCTGGTCTATAACTACTCCTAAATATTAATTTGTTCAACCTGTTCTAATTCTATGTTTTCAATTTTTATTTTTGTTATTTCAACAATATTATTTGATATTACCATTGTCTTACTTTTTAGCACATTTAATTTTAATTTGTTTGATTGTAACCAATTTGCAATAATTTCTAATTCTGAGTTTAGCTTTATAATAGCTGAATGTACATTTTTATCAGTAATTGATACCAGGGTATCGTCTGCAAACAAATTAATATTGCAGCACTTAAGATTAAGTTCTAAATCATTAATATAAATTAAGAAAAGCAATGGGCCTAAGACTGATCCTTGAGGTACACCTAAATTATTTTGAATTGGAATAGATTCGTAATTTTAGTACGTAGTGGTCTGAGTACGAGATTCCAAGTAAGTTTCGAACCATTGAAGTTCGGTGCTTTTTATTCCATATTGGTAAAGTTTATTTATAAGTCTTCCTCTGTCGATAGTTTTAAAGGCTCTTTTATAGTCTAAAAACACTGCTACTACACTATTACCCACGTCGATTTCGGATTTCCATTTTGTCAGCACGAGATTTAATGCTGTTTCACACGAGTGTTTACTTCAAAAACCCGATTGATTTTCACTGATTATATTATTTTGTTCTAGAAAGCACTGTAATTGTTCCTTAACAACTGATTCTAGTATTTGTCCGTACACTGGTAAAATATTGATAGGTCGAAATTCTTCGCATCTTTTTGTATTTTTAATTTTAGGTGTTGGTATGATTTTTGATTGCTTCCAACAATTGGGAAATTTTCCATTTATTAAAGATTTGTTTATTAGGTCTACCATTGCGTTACCAATTTCTGGCAATGCATCTGTAATAACTTGTTTTGTAATGTTATCCGTTCCTCCTTTTCGCTTAATATTACTTAAGATTTTCTTCAGATCTGATAAATTAACTTGCTTAAATTTGAAATTAAGGATTGATTTGAATATTGGGGCCTCTTTAAGGTTTGCTGGGGGCTGGTTTATGCTATTATTTATGTGCATAATGCTGCTTACAAAATATTCGTTAAATTTATTTGATATTTCCTCTAAGTTACTAATTTCTACTTCGTCAAATATTATACTTTTTGGTTCATTTTTTTGTCCATTGATTAAATGTTTAATAATTTTCCACATATTTTGAGGTTGTCCACTTTTTTGCTGTATTTTATTTACGTAATATTTATTTTTGCTTATCTTAATTTTGTTACTAAAATTATTTCTTGTGTTTTTGTAAAGCATCCAGTCATTTTCATTTCGCATTAATTTAGCAATTTTATAAAGCTTGCCCCTTTTGTTTTGGAGATTACGTAAGTTCATTGAAAACCAGGTGTTACTTGTTTGTGTTTTTATAGTTTTCTTTATAATTAGGTCATTTACTGCATAACAAAGCGTTTGAACTATGTCATTTGCTATTTGATCCATCTGTCGATTTTGCATATTCCAATTGTGATGGCTCAGTAGATTAAGTAGGTTTTGTTGTGAATATTTTTTATAGCAATTTATTGTTTTTATTTTGTAATCCATCTTTTTATGTAATGTACCTAAATTTATTTCTATTATATCATGATCAGTTATTTTTGGTTCATTTAATACAACAGATCTTAATTCATCTACGTTTGTAATTACTAGGTCAACTATTGTACGGCTATTTTCTGTTGTACGCGTAAATTCGTCAACAATTTGTTTCATCCCTAGGCTTCTAATAACTTGTATTAATTTCGACCCATAAAAACTTTGCTTGGATACATCTATATTAAAATCCCCTATAATTATATGTCGACTGTTATCCGGAATTGTATCTTCACACCACTTTTCAAAATGTTTTATAAAAATAGCATCACTTGCACTTGGTGAGTGATACAGCACTGTATAGTATCCTGTTTGGAATCCTCCTATTATTTTGATACATATTAACCAATAGTTATTGTCTAATGCGAAATTAGAGATTACAGTATATCGGATTCTATTACTTATAACTATTACAACCCCTCCAGTTCTTCTCGTTTGTGAATTACACCGAATTAATACATATTCTGAAAAATTAATTTCACAGTCTTGTATGTCTTCAGTTACACGAGTTTCACTTAATAATAACAAATTTGGTTTCCTATCTTGAATTAAGATTTCTAGTTCTTGGAAATGTTTTAGCATGCTTTCTGCATTCAAATATAATATGTTCGCACCTTGTTTACTTATTCTACAAAATCAATCTTTTTTCTTTCCATTTCCATTTTTCGTTTAAATACAGCACATTCTTGACTCCAGACAGGATGGTTAATGTCCAATTTCATTTTTAATTTTTCGACCATTTGAATACAATTTGAACATTTGTGATTTTCTTCTCCATCAACAGTACATTCTTGCAACCCATGTGAGCCAGCACATTTTGGACAGGCTTTTTGAGCTTTACACTCCGAGGCCTTATGGTTAAATCCATTACATCGATAGCATCTTCTAATTTCAATAGCATCATAGAGTATGCATCTATCCCAACCTATGTTTATCTTTGCTTCTTTCTTTATAGCCCGATACGTGTATGCATTTACTTCCGCATAAGCTATGTAACTTTTCCGATTTCTACCTTCTTTTGTGTGTACAATCTTTAAAGACGATTTCTCTGTATTTATATGACTGTTCTGCATTTTGATTTTTTCCTCGATTATTTCCGGTGGCAAATTTTCAGACAATCCAACTATTTTTATATTTGGCAACTTTTTCTTTGGTAATTGTATTTTGTAGGATTCTCCCATTTTAGTTTCCGCTTATTTTTTTAACTTACATACATCATCCTTATTTTTACATTGAATAACTATACCACCATTACTTACCGGTCGTATTCCGGTTATATTCATATCCGTAGGGTCAATACATTTCTTAATGTCATTCTTTGTATCCACACTTTTCTGTTCTACGTTTTTAGGTTTTATTATTAATGCTGGTTCATGTTTTTTTAACTTTAATTTATCCGCATATGTTGGTTGTGATCGTTCTTCAATAATTTCAGTTATGTCACTTTTTAATTTATCTTGATTCACAATGATTTGTTGATTAACATTATCAATCTTTTCATTCTGTTTATGGACACCATCTTTCAATTGTTTTAATGCTTTCATACCATCCAAAATAATTGCCATGTAACTTTTTCTATCTACACAGTGTTCACAAAACCAACCAAAATTACTTTTAGTCATCAATAGACCGTATTCATCGGTAGTAATGTTACGGGTTCCCAATGTTACCACATTTGTAGTGATACATCCTATCACAAACCCCTGCACAACAAACAATTTTATCACTTTTAACTAAGTCCGCATTACATTTTGCACAACTTGCTGCTTTAGACATTTTTATAGTTAACTCTAGTAATGCCCCTTAGGGCGTATGCAAGTATAGTAGTGACGGCAATCACAAAATATATTCATGTATAAAATTTAAAAATGTCGCAGTGCAACAAAAAACAGATTACGTTCAACAACATAATTTGTGTAAAGTATGCCTCAATGAACATAAGGGTGAATGTTCTTACAAATTGTGCATTTTATGTGGACAAACACATAACGGTTTGTTACACGTTGATGAAGACCCGGAGCCTTCAACAATCAGCAACTGTTTTAAGTACAGTTTCTGCAAATCAAATATTATTATCGACTGCTCAGGTAAATGTAAAAACAATCGATAATAGATTGCTACAAATTAAGTGTTTGTTAGATTCGGGGTCACAAGCATCCTTAATTACTACAGAGTTAGCAAATAAATTAAAAATAGAACCTCATTGTAATGATTTGGAATGATGTGGAGTTTCACAAGCTACAACGCATCTAACAGTAGCGTAATTTTGGAATTAAGTTCGTGTATACACGGTTATTCTATTCAAAAGGAATTTTTCGTTATAAGTACGATTACTATAAAATTACCTCAGTACCTACTCTTTTAAACTAAGCTCAATTCAGATTCCTAGTAATGTCCGACTAGCAGATGCAACGTTTAATAAGGCATCAGACATTTCAATGTTAGGATCAGATATCTTTTTTTATATACTTCGCGAAGGGACGTTAAAGTTAGGTCCAAAGCAAACTATATTACAAAACACTTTGCTAGATTACGTAATAAGTGGGTCAATTATAAACAATTACATTGCCAATAAATCAAAGAAACAAATGCTTTCTCTTCATGTTGCAAAGTCAAGTGATAATAATGATCTAGAGTCTTATAATAATTTAAATGAATTACTAGAAAAAATTTGGGATACAGAAACTTTGCCAATAAATGATTCAACATCGGAACATATTCGAAGTGAAGAGATTTTTAAAAGCTCTTTTTCAAAAATCAATGGAAGGTTCTAAATAAAATTACTATTAAAAAAAGAGAAAGATCAATTACAGCTAGGAGATTCTTATTTAATCGCAAAAAAGAGATTCTTAAATTTAGAAAAAAGATTCAGTAGTAACCCGTTACTTCATCATGATTATACAATATTTATAAACGAATACTTTTAGGTCATGCAAAACTTGTAAACATTAACGATTAATTTAAAAAACGTGGTATGGCACATCATCCAGTTATTCGCGATCAAAGTAAAACAACAAAGTTACGAGTAGTTTTTGACGGTTCTATGAGAAAACAAAATAAAACATCATTAAACGATGCTATGCAATCTGAATTATTTGATATATTAATTAGATTTAGAAGTTATGAAGTAGTGTTCATGGCGGATATTAAGCAAATGCATTGCCAAATACAAGTTCATCCAGATCATAAATCTTTATCAAACATATTATGGAGACCCACTAAAAAACATCAAATTCAATGTCTTCAATTGCAAACACTAACTTATGGACTAAAAGCGAGTCCACATTTGGCTACACGTTGTTTGTTTTAACTTGCTGAAGAACAGTCAATTAAATTCCCTTTATCAGCAAAAGCTATAAAAGAAAATTGTTACGTGGACGATTTTTTGTGCGGAGCTAATACGTTAAAAGAAGCAATGCTCAATTCAATTAATACATCTTCTAAAAACCGCACAATTTGAATTACACAAATGGTGCGCAAATCGTTCTGAATTATTGTTAAATATCCCAAAGGATAAGCTTCATTTCAAGAATATACAACCCGTTAGGTGTAGTAAAGCCGTTAATAGTGTCAGTCAAATTAATAATGCAGAAATTATGGGCATCAAAAATATCTTGGGATGACAATATACCAACAAATCTTGGTAAGAAATGGCAAAACTTTAATAAGTATGCCAGTCATTCAGATTCCTAGACAAATTTTGCCAGTAAATAGTAATAAAGTCGAATTAATAGTATATTGCTATTGTTATTTTCTGCATAGCTCTTTTTTTAAGCGCTCTATTGATTTGACAAATTTAATATAAACAAATGTTAATAAAAAAATAAACATAAATAGACAAACATAATTAAGTTCCGTTGCTAAACTATTACCAAAAAGATTCTTAATATCTCGAGTTTTATTCAAAATTGAAAAAAGAGAAAGAAGAAGAAATTATTTTTTTTGAGCTCTAATTATAAACATAAAAATTAAAATTAAATATTAAAAATTAATATTTGACACTTTAATCGCGAAAGAATAAACATTTTTGGTTTTAAAGTACAAACGTAATCATTCTATTATTTATTAATAATATAACAATTCAGTTTTAGAAATATAAATAGCGTTTAAAATTTTTTTTCCGTGACAGCTGCGGTTTCATCTTTCAACAGAACACTGTACAATTTCGAAAGACATGCGACATTTGAATATCGTGTTTTCGTATGTTTAATTTTTTTTCATGGTTTTAAGTCTAAATTCTAAATTTACGTCAGCTTTTACCAACTCTTTCGACTGACGTGCTGAATAAATAATAACTTTACATGAATCTATTCTAATAGCATATTTTGTATAAACAATAAAAATTTTATAATAAATCAAGGAACCGCAACGTCATTAAAACTACAAAAAATTGTATATACATGTAGTTTTCAATTATAAACAGCTGAAAGTTTAATTTATTCAATACTTTCAAACGTGTCATATTCAATTTTCTTTATAAGCAATTTTATTTCTAATTTGGTTCATGTCGCGTATAAAAGTTATCCGGAGCAATATTGTTGTTTTGCACAATTTCAATTAATTTATTATTGATTGTTGTATTCAGTTTCAACATATTTATTACATTCTTGAAAATTACAACCTTATTCTTAGTTACATTCTTCAGCTTTTCACTTCGAATAAATGATTATTTAAATAATTAAATTTTACGTCAGTACCTCAATAAATGACGTATTAAAAAGCATTATTTTTTGTATTTCAACTAGATGAAGTAGTCATTAAAGTTGTGTATTCTCTGCAATGTGATCTTTCATTAAAATTGTAATAATAAATTATTTATGCTAATATTGCTAATGCGAATGGAAAACGAAGTTAAAAAAAACTACCCAATCAGGTTTTTTTCTAAAAAAGAGTTATTATTATTCTGCCTTTGGGTTAGGTTCTTAAAAGGTCTTGCACGTAAGCTCTAAGCTTGTTGTTCTCCCATAGAATTTCAACTCGTACGTTCTACTTCCTCGATGGTCTCAATTTAACTGGGTTATGTTTCTGCATAGCTTTCTGGAGTCCAGCACATTCTGATGATTTTTTAATCTCTTCACAGTGCTTTTTGTATGATTTTTTCCCTTAAAAAAGAAAGCTCCGGATTGCATTAAAGGGTTTCTCGGGTGGTTTTCTTTAATTTTAACAGGCAACTATTTTTGTAAGCGTCTATGATAGATCCCTTGATGATATCGTTTATCAGTTCTATTTCTACCGAAATTCGAAGTATTGACGGATATTCGTTCAGTCTCTTCTTAAAGAGATTCCAGATGTTCTTGGATTTCTGTACGTCTTTATTTCTCTCTGTGGCAACTTCAATTAAAATTTTATGTAAATATGCTTAAGTCAACACGTGCCATTAGTTGTGCAGAAATATCGACAGTCGACACCGCCGATAGTTAGCGATAGATGTTTTTAAACTATAATTTTCGAAAGTATCAAAATTTTAAATTTAAAATTTAACGTTTTTGTTCTTTATTGTGATATTTAACCCATTACTGCCCAGAAAAAAAAATGTTTGCAATTATTCTTTTCTTAATACGACTTAGTGATTAGGGTCTCAAATGACCCAAAAAAATATTTAAAAAAAATTGGCACTTCCCATAACCCTACCAACCCCCGTACCATATATGGTCCGCTGAGCACTTACGGGAGCTACTTTTTATATAATGGGATATTCATTAAAGTATTAAAAAAATACACAATAATAGGGAAGAAGGTGTTGATATGTAAACACTTTAATAATTCTTTGCTAAAACTACAGCTATATATGACAAACAATAAAATAATCGAAGTTATTTAGTGTGATAAGGATAAAAACAGTCAATACACAGTCCTATGTTACAGTTACCACACATTGTACGAGCTTTAGTAGAACATTCCGGACCAGCACAACGTCTTCGTTTGTTGTCTGGTATTTTCTGTACCAAATGGTCTTTTCTGTCATATGCCAGAACTTGCTGAGCTTCTAAAGATTTTGAAGATCTTCCTGGTCCCTTCGGTAATGTTCCATATGATTTCAGATATGCCAAAACGATTTCTCTCCGAAATTGTAATTGGGGAATATCACTTACTGAGCGACGGTATAAGAGCCAAGCATTGTGTACGGAAGCATCAATTAACCAGGAAAATAATGGCCAGTACCATTTCTTGTTGCGTATCTTAATTCGATAATTTGCAATGTTTTCATCCATCCGATCAGTTTCGCCCATGGATGCATTATACCTAGCAAAAATAAATGGCCTCGGTATCTGTATTTGAGCCTTGTGTTTCTGCGAATATTTTTTCACATTGGTAATTGCGTCCACACCATAAATATTCGAAGCAACATTTACTACTGAATTGTCCTTCCATTTACATAAAAATATACCATCAGTTTTGCTTATAATATTTTCAAAGTGTCCTCTGTCTTTCTTCATAAATTTGTCTTTTGCAGGCATTGGACAGGGTTTTGAGATTCGGTTCTCCCTTATTGTTCCACAACCACCAAATCCATTGTCCGCCAGATATTTGAGTAAATTGAAACTTGTAAATAGATTGTCAAAATGAAAATTAAAACGGAGATTTTAGAGATGTTCGGGGAAGTTCTTTATCATTTTTACTAACGGTGCTGCAGCTTTCCCAACCGATTTTTCTATTTCTTCATTGGTTGAAACTGATTTTTCTTGGTACACTTCAAAATCTATCAAATAACCCTCACTCGTATTTAGGGACCACACCTTGTACCCAAACCGGATTGGTTTACCTCTGATAAACTGCTTTATTCTATGTCTACCATAGTATTTTACCATACTCTCATCAAATGATAAATTTTGCTCTAGAACAAAATTTTCTATAAACTTTTTTTTCAGTCTATTTACTATTGGTCGGATTTTCCAAATTTTATCACCAACAGGAATGAATTGTTCGTTGTTCGCCAAATGTAAAAATCGTAAAATTTGCTCAAAACGATTTCTTCTCATTGCGTTGGAAACTAATACGTTGAATCCATCTTCGTGATGCTCCCAATACATTCTTTTGCAAGGGAGTCTATTATAGCCACTCAAGAGTAAAATACCAATAAAACATTTTATTTCTTGTCCAGTAATGTTTGGTGTAGAATTCAAAAAGGACGCATATCTATTTGTCTCTTCTACTAAAAAACTGATCAGGTCATCGTCGATAAATGATTCAAATAATTCAACAATTGATTTCGAAGAATGCCTTTCATAGTTTAGCTTAGAAAATTCTCTCGGTAAATACATAAGGTCACCTATGGTGTAGTCCTGTTTTCTACCTGTATCTGGCAAACAATCTGTCAAAACTCGTGGTCTCAATTCGGCATCAGCTAATAGCTGGTTTTTATTAAAACTGTTAAAATCTCCTCCAGAATCTTCATCACCGGAATCCTCATCAATCACAAACTAAAGAAGGTTCACGTGGTGCAATAAAAAGATCGCTTTCAAATTCTTCTTCATCATCAGCCAGTATCATTTCCAGGGCTTCCTGAACTGAAAAACAGAATTTAAAAAAAACGCTTTAGTCATGAATAGCTTTGACTACAATTTTTTTTTAAAGACAATTATTATCGATCAATAAACATACTTCATTTCTAAACATATTTCAATGGATTTTTTTTTTATTTTAAAAGGTACTTACTCAATATCCATATTTCGATCAAAATACGTGAAGCACAAAATTATAACTTTTTGTCGACCCGTCTCGTTGGGAACAAAGAGAGCTACTGGCTACCTGACGACAGAAATTCAAAAGAGTGACGAATAATAAAATCGCTGGCGCTTAGCTTGCATTCTCAGCAATGGTAGATTAAAAGTTCTGTGAGACCATATATGGGACGCTGGGCCGTAATGGGTTAAAATAATTCTTATAATATTGTTTGAGGTTTGACGTCGAAGATGGTTTAAGTTTGAAGTGAACTTACACGGTCGATTTATTTTAGTTAAGAAATAACATGTCAAGGTTTTTTGGTTGTATGCGTGACTTTTTGTCTAAAGTAATTTGACCCAATTTACTGAAAATTCTTTCAGAGGGGGTCGAAGTTGTAGTCACAAATAGAAGTTTTTTAGCACCTTTTTGTAGTGCGCGAAACTCAGAACCCATTAAACTAAACAAAAAATAAATTGTCACTACGACAAAGAACAAGATACATTATTATTAGTAGGAGAAAAGTAAAAAAAACTAACGTAGGTCTTTGTAGTGACCAAATTTACTCTTATATCTATTTTATTATAAACTTTTAAGAAAATTATTCGTTTTTCATTATTTTTACTACTATCGACAGTAAACATCAAACTATTGATAGTGCGATCGATTTGTCTCTACCACTATGTGCCACTCTCTTATTTCACTGCACACGTGTTGTTGTGCCTATCGATTACTTATCTTCTTGTCTCCTTGACAGAGGTAGGCTTGTTTTTTCGATTTACGACTGACACATACGTTCCTACATTACTCAAAAAACAAAATTTAATTGTTTGATGGATATGTTTCTGAACCAGTTGATGCAAAACTTAAGTTTAAAACAAATTTTGTTTACGTTTTCAACGGCAAATGCTGCAATGAAAAATTGATTTAGATCTTTCAGGAATGTGATTAATCTCTACAGCATCAAATGTTGTGGTGAGATGACTGAAGAAAAGATAAAAGATAAATGTAAATCTATAGCATATAACTTAATTGACAAAGAAAAAAATAAATATTTGACGGAAAAGAATTGGAAATAAAACCAAAATTATCAGGCCCGCGTCTAGTACTTTTGGCGCCCTGTGCAAATTTAAAATAACGCCCCAAATTTGTATTACGTTCATATGTGAGTACAGATACGGGTTAAGTTAGGTATTATCATCTACTATTGAAAAATAATTTTAAAAAGTATTTTCATAGATTTATTTTCATTTTTATATTTTACAAGTACAAGCCATAAGCCATACAAGTATTTTTTCATTGAGGTACATACATAATTATAAACTTATAGAAAACAGAAATATATTCTAACAGTATTACAACTCAAAATTTTTGTATTTTAGTTTGAAATCTAATATATGATACAAAAGCACAAGAAATAAAAAAATATTTAAAACATTAAAAATACTCGTTTATATATCACAGGACGAAACTGACCGAGAAATAAAAACAAAACAATATATTATGTTAATAATGCAACATGTCACCGTTTAAAGGTTAATATCCAGGTATTAGGTATTGTTATTAATGTTTTAGCTAAGTGAATTGAGCTTTCCGTGCTTTAATTTTTGCAAATTGTTTAATTAAATCTTCGGTCTTTTAGCTGGTCCGTTTCTATTGAAATGATAGCAAGATTACTTAGTCGGTTTTGCCCTATAGTCGATCTTTTTTTATTATTTTGAGTTTTGAAAAAGATCGTTTTGCGGTAGCAACAGAAACCGACATTGTTAATAAAATACGGAGTATTATGCTCGTATTAGGAAAAGAATCCACGAAGTTGTTAATTGTTATATAATTTAAAGTTTCTTCTGGAGACGTAACAACTTTTTCATCGAAATTTTGTAAATATTCCATTTCTTTAACAAGTTCCACGGCAGTTATGTCTCGTTCATTGTAAGTTTTGTCGTTTAATAAATTTTCAACTTTTTGACATAACTCTTATTGTTCGTTTTCAGAATAATTTTTAAATTTATCAATATTCCATAAAAACGCAAAATTATTAGAGTAAGAAGAAAGTAATTGGAATCTCTCATACACTGATGCTATGATTACATCTAGAGCAGCGGTCGGCAACCCGCGACCCGCGGGCCGCATGCGGCCCGCCGCTTTCCTCTTTGCAGCCCGAGGTAAATAGCACATAAATGTAGTACTGTCGCGTCATGAAACGTTCCTATATTTTTATGTACTAAGTATCGCGCATCACCACCCGCGCTCATGCTATTCAGTCCCCCCAAGCAACCCAGTCGGCAGTCAGTAGGTAAGTCAGTGTTTCGATCGACGAATCTTGACAAGTTATTAGCGATGTTTGATTGTGTTAAATTAATTTAAAATTAAATTAATAATTATTATTTCTATTGTTTGGTATTTCTTTGATATGGCTTCAAAGAAAAGAAAGTTAGTGGAAGAAAATAGATTTTTTAACGACGCATGGACGGATTTATATTTTTTTTATTAATTTCAATCGAAAACCTTTGTGCTTAATATGCCAAAAAACGATTGCTGTTCAAAAAGAATATAACTTGAAACGCCATTAGGATAGCGAGCATAAAGCAAAGTTTGCATGTCTTGTGGATGACTTACGCAAAAATAAAATTAACGCGTTAAAATCGTCACTTAAGTCTCAACAAAGTGTTTTAAGGTTCAAGTTGAAAATAACGAGTCCAGTGTACGTGCCAGTTTAAGGGTAGCAGAAATACTCGCTAAGTCTGGCCGCCCGTTTACTGACAGCGAACTAGTAAAACAATTCGTTTTTGTTATTGCTGAAGAAGTGTGTCCTGAGCAGAAAAATAAATTTGAAAGTATTAGTCTGTCAGCCAGAACGTGCACTCGGCGTACTGAGAAGTTAGGTAGTAATTTAAGCGAGCAACTTCAAGAAAAGTTGCAATTATTTGAATGGTTCTCTTTAGCTACAGATGAAAGTACTGACATTTCAGATACGGCGCAGTTATTAAGATTTATTCGTGGAATTGACGCAAGTTTTAATATTTGTGAAGAGC
This sequence comes from Aquatica leii, assembly GCA_035610365.1. NCBI lineage: Eukaryota > Metazoa > Arthropoda > Insecta > Coleoptera > Lampyridae > Aquatica > Aquatica leii. The sequence goes on from CM069439.1 coordinate 34,543,787, forward strand.
TTTTTCAATTATGCAGTGTGAAAGGAAGGACTACATGAAAAGATCTATTTCGCCACTTAGAGAAGACGTTGGAATTGTTTCAATTACCATGGGCAAAATTGGTAAGCGTTACAACTGATGGTGGCAAAAACATGAGTGGACAAAACAAAGGTTTGATAGGTAGAATTAAAACTAAAATGGAGAGATAAGTTGCGATATCCCATTATTTTTCTATTGCATCATACGTCAAGAAGCGTTATGCTGCAAAGTTCTTGCGTGGCAAGAAATAATGGACGTCGTTGGATTGACACATCATCAATTTCAAAATTTTCTGTCGGATATGGAAGCACATTGTTCTTTATTATTCTGAAGTGAGATGGTTAAGCAGGGGCGCAGTATTGAAAAGATTTTTCGATTTAAGAAAAGAAATCGACAATTTTATGGTTGAGAAGGGCAAACCTGTCCAAGAACTTTCAAAACCTCAGTGGTTGATAGACCTTGGATTTTTAACAGATTTAACTAATGAGTTGAATACACTCAACAAGAAACTGCAAGGTAAACACAAATTAATATGTGATATGTACACGGACGTTAAGGCATTTCGAATAAAAACCAAACTCTTCATGAATCATATTGACGTAAAAAAACTCGACCATTTCCCGAATTGCAGGAAAGCTGTCGAAGAAGCTGGAATAAACTTTCATTGGTGTAATAATAAAATAAAATTCTTTTTATTAAAGACAAAAAACGAGTTCGACAGCAGATTTGGGGATTTTGAAAAGATTTCTGACCAATTAAAGATTTTTGTAAATTCATTTTCTTGTAATGTTGAAGAGGTTCCGAGTAATTTACAAATGTATGTAATTGAATTGATATCAAATGAAACGTTGAAAACATCATTTCGTGAAATCGGTGATCTTATAACTTTTTATGGCAATTTACCATCTAATTTTAACGAACTAAAAACGTTTGCTCAACACACAACGCAGCACGTACATATGTGAGCAAACTTTTTCTATTATGAATTATAGAAAAAATAAACATTGCTTCCGTCTCACTGATAAACATTTAAGTGCCATACTTCGAATTTCAAACATTCAACAAATTGCCAGTCAAATACAGCCTCAAAGGTCTCATTAACAAAATGTTTTTGTCCTTCTCTTTGATATTACATTAGAATTGTACGTTCAAAAAAAATCATTTCATTGTTTATGATCCCTAATAAAGAGTATATCCATGAATTATTGTGTTTTTTCATGCAAGAGTTGACTTTTAATGTCAATATTATGCATTTACAAAACTAATAGGAATTGCGGCCCGCCTTAACTTTATTTTGTACTATGTGGTCCTTGACTACCAAAAGGTTGCCGACCGCTGATCTAGAGCATTAAAAGAACAATCAACTTTGAACTTTAAAGTTTCGTCGTGGATCGGTTCATCGTCACATTCATAATCAAAATGTTTTTTTTTTTATTTTTTGCGGTCTTAGACCTCTTTGTTTTTAGAATTTAGGTTCTATGTCTAAGCTGGATGCTATTTCTTTAGCATCGATTAATAGATCATTAAAACCTTTATCGGAACGATAAGCTTTGAAAAAATTTTTCAAATTATTTATATGATTACAACACTAAACAACATCAAAGTTCGGTTTTTGAATAATTTTACTAACAATGTTAACTTTACTTAAAATATTATACCACAATATAAGAATGCAAACGAACTCAAAATTTTGCAATTTTTTGGCCAACGATGCAGCCAAATTTTTTACGTTATTTTCAGTTTTCTTCGCTTATTTCAAACAGAGCATCACAAAGCTCCCCAAGTTGATACTTTAAAGGAGTTATTGCATCTATTCTACTAGACCATCGAGCATCCGACAAAGGTTTTAAAGTTAAATTTGTTACATTAGATAAATTAGATTTCAGAATTGACCAGCGTTTTGTAAAAGCTGAAAAAAATACAAACAGTTCTTGAACTAAAGAAAAAAAATTGATGCTTAAAGTATTCGATTTTGCGGCATTATTGACGACTAAATTTAGGGTATGATTGCAACAAGGAACAAAGAAAGCTCGTGGATTGAAATGCAATTTTTTTTGTAGACCATTATGCCTACCTCGCATATTTGCCCCATTGTCGTAACCCTGACCCCGCAAATCGTTGCTATTTAAGCCTTCTTTCTCTAACGCCGACAAAAGAATTTTTGTCAAGCCTTCACCCGACACATCATATATAGCACAAAAGAATAAAAAATGTTCTTCTATACTAATTTCCGTGCTCTTTGAATTAACAAATTTTATACAAACTGAAATTTGTTCTTGGTGACTAGAGCCAGGAGTGCAGTCTTATAATATAGAATAATATTTTGCGTTTTTAGTTAGTTCTAAAATTTTGGATTTGTTATTTTCACCGATCAAGTTGATTACTTCATTTTGTTTTTTATCCCCGAGATAGTTTTTGTGATCTTTTATTTGAGAGCGTTTTGTATGTTCTGACATAATCGGGTCGAATTTGGAAATCATTTCTATGCATTTTAAAAAGTTACCATAGTTTTTCTCAAACAATTTATTACTACTTCCACGAAAAGCAAAATTTTGCTGACCTAAAAATTGAATCACGTAGAAAATTCTTTCTATAACAACTTGCCAATATTTAGTTTCTCTGTTTATTACATTTTGAATTTCAGAATCAATTATTTCATTTTTATTAGAACGGTTAGAAAGATCTAGCATTTTTAGAACATTTTCGATATGTAACTTGCTCGTTTCATGAATGTTTAAATGTTCACTTAAATGCTGCCAGTCGTTGTAACCTGATTCATCACTAAGGCGAACAGATTTCAAATCGCTGTCATTAAAAATTTTGCAACAGAAGCAGTAAAGCGAATTTTTTGTTTCGGAATACAACAACCAAAAACGCTCAATTTTTTCTTTGTTTGGTAAAATTCTAAAGAAGTAACTATTGGAAAACTTACGCCCCGACTCCGAACTATCTCTGGGATAAATATCATTTTTGTTTTAATAATAAGCAGGGTCAAGTTCTACTAATTCTTGAATATTATTAGGACGTAATTTCTTTGACCATAGTGCAGCATCTTTCGAAAGTTGACTTATATTTTCCGTTCTGGTAATTTTTGAAGGTGTTGATTTTTCATTATCAGCGAAACTTGAAAATGGATTGCTTTCTAGAAGATCAGTTTCTTGTCTGCTGCTGATACTTGTTTCAAGTACAGGTTCAGAATAGTGGGATTCAGGTGTATTATTGTTTGTTATTAATATTTGCCAAAGTAGACTCGGGTTTTGAAAAAAAATGCGTAATTTTGACATGGTTTTCCAGTTCTTCTTCTCTTTTTCTTTTATTCAGCAAATTTTGGTATCCAGACAATTTCTTCTTTTTTTCTGACATCCTGTATACTGTAAAGAAATTAATACGTAAGTAAACAAATTGACAAATTATTCATGAAAAATAGAAATGTTTCGACGTCTCAAACTCAAACTCGAAAGTATTTTCTCAACATTACTTATTTCAAGTTATTTCAAAATTTATAAATTTTTATAAATAGTAATATTAGTGCTTATAAATTATTCTGTTTGAATTTACTTCAATTAACAATGGTGTTTGTATAATCAAATATAAAAGGATTTTTGAGATGCAAGTTTTTGGCTTTTAATGTTTTAATAAATTTAAAATAGAAAATAAATTTTAGATGAGCTCATCTTAATTCACAACACAAAACACATTAGTATAAAGTCTGTAAAACTACAAAAAACTAAAGTTTCAAAAGCAGATGCAGCGCTTAAATATATAAAGTTTCGTACATTGCAAGCTCAGACAGGAAAAAAAAACGTTTGTTCGCTCGTTGCAAGCCAAATTTCAAGCTCTAACATGAATAAAATCAGATTTGTTTGAGTTCACACAATTCATGTTATCATGTTACGTATTCGATCGAATAAATGCTATTATTTCGTACTTTCATTTGGAAAATATATTATTTTCGAGAAGTAATTCGGTTCCCTCGTCTCAAAGAGTAAAAAATAAAAAACAATGTAATATGTAGCAATTCCTTATTGAATTTTGTATCATTATAAATATTGTTTTGACAATGTTGTTTGTTGTTTTATCTTTTTTTTTTACTTTTGAGTTTTGAGGCTTTTTGGCACCGTCGTGCACCACGCGACTTTGTCCTTTTGTACGCCGCGGGACTGAAAAGTATTATCGAGAAAGGCTATTGAGACTAGTTTTCTAGAAGCAGTGTTGAAATGAATATATAACAACAATCTTGAATAACTATTCTCAAATTAGCGACCAAGCATGTGCCATTAATATCGACAAACTATGTGAAGGGTTTGCAAAATATAAAGCTTGACGTGTATTTTTTATGTAATATATTTTTTCTGTAAATAATAACAAGTACTCGTCTTTTATAAAATGATGGAATGCTACTACCTATTAAATTCTTATGAGAGCTTTAATAAAGATCGATTCCATTTCCAACCCGCTCAAACTACATATAATCATATTATGTTCGTTGGTGTCTTTTACCAGGCACGACTACTTACTACTATTGGAACTCATCAGCACGGTTTGAGTTTAATTTAGGTAATACTCTTCTACATACATCACCGTTTGTATACGTTATATCATTTGTAATGTTTAGTCTGAATTTTAAGATGGAAACTACTTCTCATATATGTATTTAACCAATTTTAAAAATTTTCATTATATAAAATTATGATCAAAACTGTAAGAAGTATTGGATTTTTTATTAAACCCAACCCCAATGATGTTTGATATAGATCCATTCTACGATTTAATTTTTTTTCACTTGGAGTACGTTAATTGACACATTAAATATGCTTATAACTAATTTAGTCCGTCAATTTAGTGTTCACATTATGAACGTGATTAATCGAATGCAAAAAGCATATGCTTATAATGTCTAGTTGACAAAATTATGACACGTTTAATTGTTTGCATAATAAAATATTATTAACAACGTATAGTACATTTGGAACATGTTTTTATTTTTTTTCACATTTATCTAAAGTGTTTGCAAATATTGGTATTACTATATATAATATGAACATCTAATTACATACAGTAGAGGTCCAACACGCTGTTAGCTTAATCAATATAATTTAATGCACTAAAAATTAAATCAAATAACGTATTCAACAATTTTAGTGTTAGGATGAATTTTATGAGAAATAATAAGGTTTATTTAAATTAAAATAAAAATATTATTATTAATTTAAAAATCACAATAGTGATTGAGAATTTTAGCTAAAGAATTGCATTTTGGACAATCTTTTATTCAGTTTATTCAGAAAAGTCTTTTTAGAACCATTTGTTATTACGTTACATAAGTGCAATTAATAAATACGAAATGTGCAATGCAGTAATTACACACTTGTATATGCAGTCATCGCACGGTTTGCAATATTTACTTCGCAAACATATTTAAATTAAAATTAATTTCTAAATAATTTAGTATAATTACAATTAGCATTTATTGTTTTTTTAAAATAAATTACAATTACGTTTTAAATATAATGAAATTACCTCTGAAAATTACGAACATTTAAAAGCGATTTAAAAATCAGAAAATGAGCAATCATTGATGACGATCGATTATCGCGATTTATTCCATTGAGTATCATCGGCGATCTCAATCGCGCTTATTAATCGTGATAAATCCCTCGAAACTCGATCATTTTGCGTTTGTTTTTTCAGAAATAAGCTGAACATTTGTCATTTCAGTAAACTAATCGTTTACAATTAGAAATTACTTTAAAAGTATTAAGTACTTTAGTAAAATATTTTTTTTTAATTACATAGAAATATAAATAATACATTAAGTATGTACGTTGTTATCGTTATTTTATAGACGATCGATGATCGCGATCATATTATTTTATAATATTTATATATGATCAATGATTATGATCACTATTCGTTTTTTGAAGGCAGCCTGCGATTTAATCTTGTTTAAAATAATCGTTCTCTCTGTCTACTGGAATACATGCTAATAAACATGATGTGTCATAAAATCTTTAGTATGTATGCTGAAAATAATCGGCGTGTCAATTTTGATTGTTAAGAAAACAAATTTTTTTCGCTGAAAAATATCAAAATCTTGTATAGGAAATAAAATTAAAAATCTAAAGTGGCAAAGTTACGGAAATTGGATTTTCGGTTCTCAATGTCAAAAGGTACAGCAGCACAATGAATATGTTACATTAGATCAGGGGCGGATCCAGAAAATAGTTTTGGGGGGAGGGGCAGTTTACAACACCGAGGCTCTGGTCATCTAGGGGTCTGTTATACCGGAATATCACTCCATAAAGCACCGAGTCCACGGAGATTTTTTTATCTGATGGAAAGTTTCAGAAAAAAAAATTTAAAGAAATGAAAATTTGCTGTTTTAAATATTGTATTACAACTAAGTAAAAAATGTATTCCTACCTATTAAAAATAACCCTTACCAACCATAATTAGGTAACATTACGTGAAGAGTTGTTCAGGTACAGGAATAATGAATTAAAACGTTCATGATGATGAATTTTTATTAATCAAACTTATTAAATATCTAATACCTATAATATTTTTGACATGTATAATTGTCTATTCTTTACAGGACTTTCAGAGATAATTTCCTCTTATTCTTTTGCACGTAAACGTCCAAGACTTCTTCAGCCTTCATCACGTTGGAAATATCCAGGTGTATATGCAGTAAAGTCAAGCCATTTAGTCTCTCTTCTGTCATTGTTCTGCGTAGATGTTTTTAAACGGCGCAAAGCTGAAAAAGTTCGGTTTGCTGTACATGTAGTTACAGAAAGAGTGCACAACAGCTGCAGTAATACCCTAATGTATGGGAGAGCATCGGCAAACATGTAAGCTTGCGCCGGGTGTTTAGGAATCTTATTTTAGGGATTTGATTTCCACATTTGTTTCCAAATTTGCAGCTCACCTTTCAAGGCAGAAAAGCATGGCAAATCTTCTTTGTATTTGATCGACCCTTGAAGAATGTCACTAATGTAGGCATCATTTAGATCTGGTGATAACAAGTGTTGCAGCTTGTCTACGCATTCCATCTCCTTCTTGGGGAACCTTGCCGTCAGTTCATTTATAATGAAATCTAGAAACGGTATGTAAACTGTCATGCGATAGTAGTCCTCAGCTGACTCTGTCTCCATATTAGATCGGTTTTTTTGTCGAGCTGTTGTCCTAGGCATTTGAATTTCTGTTCCCATTTCTTCCGCCAACTTAGCCGCATGGTTATAAAGCTCCTTGAAAGTCTCCGTACTGTTGTCTCGTTTTTCCTGAATGCTCTGTATTGTCGCTTGTACAAACTGCGAAGAATTCAGCACATCCATGTACTCTGCTTGGAGTTTGCGAGATAAAGGTAAAGTTACTCCAAGTACCTCGGCCAACACTACTACACTAATTAAAAATTCTGATGACAAAATAGAGTGTAGAAAAGAAAATGCATTACATCCTCTACCTTCCGGTAAACTAGCAATAGCTTTTAGATGCGTGGGGAGTGAGGAAGTTGTTCTACGAACGTCAACACGACTTCATGTCTTTCTAGCCATCTTGTTTTACACAGTTTTTTTAAACCATGTTTTCCTGGCTTAAGGTCATGATTTTTTCGCATCTCTTCTTCCAAAGTTTTAAACCTTGCAGCAAAGTCACGAAAAAAAATTCCCAACGAAGATATTACTCCCATGGCATTTCTAATGCTAGCAACAGAGCAAGCTTTGCTTATAGCCAAGTTCAGCCTGTGGTTGGCACAGTGACTGTAGATTGCAAGAGGTTGAATCTGGGAAATGCGGGCTTGCACACCCTTAAATATTCCACTCATATTGGAGGGTCCATTCTTGCAAAATTGAGCGAGCTAAGTTTTCACCAGTGAGATCCACCACATCAACAAACTTGATGAAATCTTCTTCAATCTTGTATTCCTTGGTATTAAAATACCTTATGCAAATGGTAAGTTCTTCTTTAACGGACAAATATGTTGTTTCATCTGCCATTATTGTGAAAAAGTTAGACTCATTTATTTTATTTATAATCTTGTCAGTGATTACTTCGCCACAGCATGCAATTATTTCATTTTTGGTGGTTTTGCTGATGTAACTGGCATTCCTTCCACAATTTTTTATGTGTGAGGCTAGAACTTCATCACCAGCGTCAACTCTGAATTTTAGCAATGCTCTCAAATTTCCTTCGCCGAAACAGCTCCCAGTTGTCTCAATAATACCATCGTCTCTGCGCCCCCTCAAGGGTATGTTTTGGGCACCACATAAAATGAGCGTTTTAATGATTGAAATAAGCTTCCTACGGTTTTTTTTAATTGCCTTTTTGTCTGCTGCATATATACTAGCTACTACACTGTTTGCCCTAGCCCTCGTGAGTCATACAAAAGTTGTGATAGAGTACCGTATTTCTTTTATGATATTCCGTATTGCAACGGTGTTTTAAAATTTCTACAGCTTTCTTATAAGTTACCATTGGCTCAACTAATTTTCCAAGTTTCATTTCGTTATTTCCACCTTCTCGAGGACTAAACATTGCACAAAATTTGCACAGACCTCCATGTAATTCTTTGGTGTACGTCAACGAAAATCAGATGGTTTTTGTAGAATGGCCATTGATCAAATATTTTGTTGATAGACTTGAATACATTTCTAATTTTATGCATGCTGTCCAGTAGGAATCGAACTCATCCGTCGACAATTTAAGATGTGAATAACTATTTAGTTAATTTCTCTTTTTCGTTTGAAATTTGATAACGTAGGGAATAACGTCAGTTATTATTGGTAACACTTAATTAACAATATTATTTAGATACATTTGAGAATTACAGTACAATTGAGAGATTATTAATAAATAATAAAATGCATACACTCACCTATTGAACAAACTTAAGTAAGTAAAACATTGACAGCGTATTAAACATATTTTTGCTTTTGTTCTACTGCACTATGGAATTGCATCAAGAAAAATACACGAACTAAATGCACTGACACCACCTGACATGCTATATAAAAATTAATTTATTGCTGACACTGAGGTTCACACATACTTGACTTGATTCTGTGTATGTTACATTCAATCAATGTATCTCTTACCTAAAATTAACATATGCATTGATAGTTTTAATGTAAAAATACATTGAAATCATAAACTGTACATGATTCTACAAAAAATTTACACATACAACGTACGATTACATTAACCCAATGTATTTCAAATGTTAAATTAATGTTCATCATACGATAAATTAACGTAATGGTACATTCAAAGGTTCACTGTGCAATATATAACTAAACCTAATAAATAACTAACTGGTAGCATTAATTTATATGTAACAATATTTATCACAAAATTAGGCACCTTTTGTAATTTATAGAGCTTCTAGAGTAGAATACGAAGAGTTTTTCTATTCTTTGGAAGACACATTTGTATCTGTGTTTCCAACTTGTGACAAATTATTTCCGAATCAACTAGAATTACAGAATCGACATCGACGCTTATTGATTTAATTATCACTCCAACGCCAACGGCAGAAATAATTCTGGAACACGGGGTAAGAGATTTGGGAATTACAGTCGGACCTCCATTCAATGAATTCCTATTTAATGATTTTTTCTATTTAGTGATGTTTTCTTTAGGATATTGACCTTCGGGTTAAAATGCGTGTAAAAACACCTCTAAAATATGATGTTCAAATTCTATATTATGATCTTTTTAAAAGAAAATGTTACCCAACTACTTAAAGTTTTTTTGGAATCACGTACAATTTACTTTACCTTTACAATACCGCATTGTTAAACGGATAAGCGGATTATAAGACTTCTTAATTTACAATACAGAAAGGCTATTACTAATGGTACTAAAAATTCTGTACATTTGTAAATGACATAAATGCATGAATTGTTTAGAGGATTATAAGATGTCCTTCGAATTTTGAAATGCATTGTCATGTTATTGAACACGTTTCATTTGCAATTTTTTCGTTTCAAGTTGTTTAAGTGTAAAGTTGTTTAAAAGTGACAAAACGAAAGTGTTTATATTTAATATGTATTTCTTATGTACGTTTAAATTTGTGTTTTATTTTTTAAGTATAAATTCTATACAATGAAGTTTCTATATAATGATGTTTTTGAAGGGAATTTTGAACATCACTATATAGGAGTTCGACTGTATATCTGATCATTTTTAAACTTATTGTCATATTGAGATTACAAATCCCGGAAATCAAACAACTTTTAAAACTTTTCGAGATTTTAAATACTTTAACTATGACTCATTCGATCAAGCACTGGAAAGTCTACCGTGGAATTTGTTATTTCAGAATCCTGACATAGACTCCAAAATAATTTTTTTAAATAATAACATAATATTTTTGTTTAACTTATTTGCGCCATTCAAAACTGCAAGGTTAACTAAACCCAAAGCTCCATGGCTAACAGACAACATCAGACTTCTAATAACATTAAGAAATAACGCCTTGTCTAAATTTAAAAGAACTAAATATCCTACTGATTGGAACTATTATATAAATTTACGAAACTTTACTGCTACCGCTATTAGAAGGGAAAAACGTGCTTTTTTTCAGCATTCTATAAACAAAAAATCTAATAATATCTGGAAAGCTCTCAGGTCAATTGATTTTCGCTACAAATCTCAAAAGCAAGATATTCCAACTGAACTTAGTGATGTAAACGAAATCAACAACTTCTTTATAAACGAAATCAATAGAATTAAAGTTCCCGCAGATGATAATCTCAAAGGTATCTACAGCCACACTATGAAGGCTAATATTCTAAATAAATTTAGTTTTTCACTTGCCACAATGGAGGATGTAACTGAATCTTTGCTTTCTATTACCTCGAAATCTGTAGGTGCAGACAACATCATCAATATGATTAAAACTTGTCCATTTCTATTAAAATATTTACTTCACCTAATCAACTGCTGTCTAGAATCTAGTTACTTTTCAGATTGTTGGAAAATTGCTCATATTCTCCCACTTCCAAAAAATAATTCGCCTGCTAGTTTTAAGGACTTACGTCCTATTAGTATTTTACCTGTCTTATCTAAATTGCTGGAAAAAGTTATGGGGAAGCAAATTCGTCAACATTTGTTCTTGTATAATATTGTTCCAACAGTTCAGTCTGGGTTTCGTAGTGGATACAGTTGTGCTACAGCTCTATCTTATATAACAGATGATATCATCAAAGCATTGGATAACGATAAGGCTTCAATGCTAGTGTTACTTGATTATACCAAGGCTTTCGATCTGATTGATCATGACCTATTATTATGCAAATTGCATTATCTTGGCTTTAGTGATTCAGCCATAAATTTACTAAAAAGCTTTCTATCCGACAGATATCAAGTAGTAAAATTTAATAATTCTATGTCCAATGAGCATCAAGTGTTGGTTGGTATGCCACAAGGGTCCATTTTAGGGCCGTTGTTGTATATCATTTACACATCAGATTTTATCGACGTTGTTCAAAATTGCGAAATGCACTTTTACACTGACGATACTCAACTATATTTAACATTTAACCCTTCTGATATTCAGAAAGTCGTAGACCTTATTAATAATAACATAAATAGCTTAATAACTGTATCAAGAAAACATTCTCTACTTATAAATTCCGCAAAGTACAATGTTATGCTATTCTGTAAACCAAAAGATAAGAATCTCATTTTACCTTTTATCAATGTTAATGTAGACGGAACAAATATACCTATTCAAAGCTTGTCGTAACCTGGGACTTACCTTTGATGCAAACTTAAGATTTAAAGATCACATAAATAAGTGCATACAGAAATCTTATACCAATTTAAGAATCTTATATGCTAACAAGCATTTTCTAACTGCTACAGCCAAACACATACTAAGCAATTCTCTTGTTCTATCTCATTTCAACTTTGCTGATACGGTTTATGGTCCCTGTATGTATGATGCTGATATGAAAAGAGTTCAACGTATCCAAAACTCGTGTTAGATTAATTTTTGGCTTGCAAAAGTATGATGACATCTCTCGAAAATTAACTGATACCAAATGGTTAAATATGAAAAATCGTAGATTACTACATTTCGCTTGCTTACTTCACAAAACCTTGTTAACAAAAACTTCATCATATCTTAGTAGTAGGCTCAGCTATCGTACGGATGTACACAAAATCAATATACAAAATAAAGGTCTTTTAACAGTTCCAAAATATAAAACTTCTGTATTTAAACGATCATTTTCACATTTTTGAAAGATAACAAATACAACTTGATACATTGAAGCAATGTAAAGTACATAAAAAAATTATGTACTTATAATGTAAATTACAAACATTTAATGAAAACGTACATTGTTTTAATGTATTATAGGTCGATGTATACCGTACATTACTTTATGTACAATTTTTCTTTCAGTGTATTTGACGTTATTTCCAGATTTAAGAAACACTTTAAAAAGTTTTTTTTTTTAATAGAATGCCTATTTAATTATGTGTCTGTTCAATGCATAAATAAATTTCCTTTAAATTGATGTACAATGTTTCTATAGCTAAAATCAATGATTACCGAGTTATTTACATTTTTCTATTCAAATTTATAATTACATAGGTACTTTACAAAACATGGTGGGCTTTGATAATTTTTAAACAAACGATAATTAAATTATAATTAAAATTTGTAGCGTGTGTAGGGTACAGTGTTGTGCATTATCTAGATGAAATTAATAGATAATTCATCTAGATAGTTTTTGATCATCTTTTTCCTTATCTAGATAAAAGTATTGAACATTATCTAGATTATTATCTTAGATGATCTTTCCGTTATCTATCATGAAAGTATCTAGACGTTGATCTAGATGATTTTTTAAAAGTAACATACATTTTTTGTTTAGATTTGTTGTTTTGTATTTTTATATTTACAAACATAATATTGTTTGTAATGTCTGTGGTAATGTAATACGGTCCAGATCGCTAAAACCTGATAAATAATTGCCGTAGATGTTTCGCGTTTTTGCAGCTCTTCTGCTGACAAAAACTAGACTCACATGACCTTGAGCGTAAATACATGCAATACGAGATATAAACAAAAACACAACTCAAATTACTTTTTGAAACTGAACCAATTGCTTGCGATAAGTCTCTTATCGCCTTTAGAAACAATTATAAGCTTTTTGATATACGTACATACATCAATACATTATCTTGCACGATTCAAACATTGAGATTAACAGCTACTAATTCTGTAGTTTTGAAAATTTAATTAGTTGAAGTGCCTACACGGCAAAACTATGCCCAGATAAAAAAATGCTTGATTGAAAAAGAGAAAATCCATGACTTATTGAGCAGTTAAAAGTGACAAACGTGACGATACACGTGATTTAGATTTAACACGAGAGCAATATGAAATAATAAGAAGAAAAAGTTCTTCCGCGCTATAGTCTTTTGCGACAGGCAAAAATAGAATGTTATCTGTTCCCAGAAGCGTGCACAGTACCGAGTACCTGCGCTACAAGCCAACTGCAATCACTAGTTGATGTTACAGCTAAGCGTTTATCAGAATTTCTAGAAAACGTCTTATCAACAATAGAAGAGAATAAAAGGAACACTTTAACAATGATGTGTAAATGAGGATGTGACGGATCTCAACAATCACAATATAAACAAAAATTTGACAATTTAGTGGATTTAGATGCGAATATATTTCAAAGCTGTTTTGTGCCTGTAAAATTAGTTTGTGGAAAAAACAATGAAAAGGTATTGTGAGAATGTCCGACATCTCTTCTTCTCGGTGGTGCCGACCGATAAGATTCCGTTTTGTGAAAGAGACTACTAATGTCACAAACGAAGAAATAAATTACGTAAAGAATGCCATAAACACATTAATTGCGACTGAAGTTGATATTCATAGAAAAAGTTGTTTATTAAGCATAAGTTTATGACTACGGACGACAGAAAACTCTGTAATGCAGCTACTGGCACAACATCCACAAGTCGTTGTTACATTTGTGGTGCAACTTCAAAAGAATTCAATAAACTGGATCATAAAAGGGATATATCTTTTAAAGCTACTAAATTCGGGTTATCTATTTTACATGCCAGGATTAGATTTTTGGAGAGCATCCTCCATTTAGCGTAGAAATTACCGGTAAAAAATACCGTGAAAAAAGACAGAAGAAGAGAAACAAATCGAGAAACAAAGAAAAACAGAAATACAGACGAGGTTTCGCAATGAAATGGGTTTGTTAGTGGGCATGCCAAAAGCAAATTTTGGAAATACAAATGATGGTAACACTAGCAGGAGATTTTTTGAAAATCCGAAATTAGCCTCTAAAATAACTGGCATAAGTTACCTAATTTTCAGATTAAAAGTAATATTGGCAACTTTCGGAAGAGGCAGCAGAGCGAGGAACAGATATTTTAGAAGTTATCGCCAAGATTATTCCCGAAAATTTTGAAGAGAAGCATGTAATAGATATATTTTTAATAGGCTGCTTTTGAGCTCGAATAATTTGCTTAGTAGTATGAGGATTATAAAAAAAAAACGAAAATAAGTTCGTTTAGTTCCGAAACATTGACATTACTTCTATCCGCACAGCCAAACCCAACAGTTTCATCAGAGAGGGATGAAGATGAAATTTCCAAAGAAGATTAACTGAAGAAACTTTTTGTAGTTACCTAAATTATATGTTTTGTACCTACTTGTATTTTGACGAGGCTTGTGAGGCAATAAATTTCATAATATTTGTATTTTGTTATATTATATGTTTTTATAATAAACATATATTTTGTAAAAGAAATATATTTTCATCAAATAATACATATTTTTTATTTTTATTTTATCTTAGCATCGTTTTAAATCATTTAGGGCCTGCTTAAGACCAAAAATAATTTTGACCAGCTAGATCGTTCAAATACCCGTATGTGCGACGGTCACTGTGAGACACCCGGTATAATAGGGATAAATATACATATTAGATCAATCAATCAAATGCGAAATCTTGAATTTCGCATTATAATCTTAAATGTGCACTGGTGTGTACGCTTTTATAATAGAAGAAATAAATTCCAGTTCGTTGATAATACATGTAAAGCCTGTTCTACATTGTACTTTTTGCGTCCAAGTTTACATCCAAGTTTCTATGAACTAGAACTTGTCAAAGAAAAAAGTATAGTGTGAAACAGAAAACTTATCGGGTCTAAACTTGTTTTAAAACTAGAAACGATCCAAGTTTCTGTCCAAGTGTGTATCATAGATCATGAGCAGAAAAAAGACAGATAATCACCTATTTCTTTCTGTTTTTACTAAACTGACAAGTTCTAGTTTATAGAAACTTGTATGTAAACTTGGACACAAAAAGTATAATGTAGAACAGGCTTTAACTAGCAATTGAAAATATACATTAAAAATGCAATTACATATGAATGATCGGTACTACCGTTGTATTACCAAAACTTTGGTATTACCCAGCAGCTTGGAAATAATACTCAAATTAAAAATTAAAAAGGACGATTTAGTACTATAACTAAAGCACATAATGATAATATGCCTTCGTTATTATTAAGAGAAGATTACCAATTCAATTAACAAAATATAAATAGGTACATTTATAATTTTTTTAACAAAGTGAAGGCGGTTATTAGATTGAATGATGTAAAATTGAAACAAAATACGTTTTCTGGATACTGTCTTGAATTTGAAGCGAATCCGTTATGACTATTCCATCTTAATAATTTTTTTTTAGATTAAGTAAATGCATGTTGTGAACTAAAGATGAATGATCTTCATTGCCTTTGTCTGTATTTACTTATATCTTAATCTAATTTACAAACTAATAAATTAGATTTTTTTAAAAATCATTTTTTTTTCTGTTTTAGAAATGTTGATTCATTTATATAAATTCATTCATTAATGAATTTTATTGGGCATACATATTTTACACTTTCAGCTTGTATTTGAATTCAAATCAGTTCAGTGTATATTTAAGAAAAAATATTGAGTATTTGTAAAATATACAAGTTTCTACAAATAACATATGAATTATGTGAACATTAAATGTCCCACTAGCGTATATTCATCAGTAAATATTGCAAATGAATATTCTGTGAATATACAAATGACATTCACTAATTGTGTATATAATATTCAAATTTTTAATAAATATACTTAAAATATTTAATAAATATTTTACATATATTTATTTGTTGTTGTAAAATGCTTAGTTTTCATCAAAAATTAAATAGCTGTAAAGGTGTTGAATATTATAAATTAGGACGTAGAATATTCATACAAGATTAAAACGGAAATTAACACAGGACGTTTATTTGTCACGTTATTGTAAGAAATTTCATCTGCTTATATTTTAATCCTTACTGGTTTTTATTTTTATGAATGTTTACGTAATCTTAAGGGATTATAGCATTAACATTTGCGTATTGTAAAAATTTCATGAATAGCAGTCCTGCTGCTGAACTGACAGAAATAAAATTATTTAAAAAAATGTAAGAACTCTAAATATTAGTTGTTATTAATATAAATAGTAGAATAAAGAAAAGTTTATTGTTATTTATTATATATTTATACGTTTTAACTTTTATATTTTACTGTCTGTACCAATGAATCCTAAAATCTTATTTTTCTAGCTAAAACAAAAAGAGCATTATATTACTACTGCTTTATGCACCTATAAACAATAAAATAATTAACAAAACTTGTATTACATGCTGTCATCTATGTATGGAAGATGA
Organism: Aquatica leii; assembly: GCA_035610365.1. Taxonomy (NCBI): domain Eukaryota; kingdom Metazoa; phylum Arthropoda; class Insecta; order Coleoptera; family Lampyridae; genus Aquatica; species Aquatica leii. The sequence continues at coordinate 34,560,542 of CM069439.1, forward strand.
AACTATGTACATAGACTTCTGCACAAATAATCGATATAAAATTGTGATAAAATACAGCATCTTTCAAATCGATTTCAATTCAAAAATTAATGTAATCCACTTTCCATGAAATTTAAAAATTACGTTACAAGCTTTTAATCGAAAATTTAGGAAAATATAAACCGTTTCCAAAACACATAAGTTTAGGTTTTAATTGTTCCAAAAAAATTCTCAAGTAACACGAATTTACATACACTTACATGAAAAATTAATTTTTTACTAAAAATTGTATTTATTGTAACTTTGTCTTTTTGTTATTGTGTATTCTTTATTTATTTAATAAGACTTATTTCGATTTTTACTTCTATTATAACAGATTTCTTTCAAAATAAACAGAAAAAGTTTTGATGAACTAATTCTATCGATGTAAAAATGATTATGATTTGTAGATATAACAGAAGAAACAAGATATATAACATTGTAAGGCCACTTTAATTTCGAAACCTGAAGATAAAAAAGGTATGTAACGTTTGCATATTTTATTTTTATTTAAGTTATTACGTTTACCTATCATAACTGTTACAAACGTTTTTCATCTCAGACAAGTACGTTTCTTCAAGCTGGAAATCTATTCAGTTTCCCCAAGTAGCAAGTGTACTTTTATTAAACTTATCAGAGATAAGCAGTCTTTAATTTTTGTACAAAACAAAACAATAAATAGTTATACAATTTCTCTGTACTAATATTTGATTCTTAAAAGAAATATTTTTGTTAAAAAATTACATAGTTTTTTATTTAAACTTTTTCTTCTTATTACAGCATTACTAATTTATTTTTCAAAATAAATTGTACACTATTTTTTGCATTTTTTAAAAAATACCTACGACAGATATACCGTTTCACTTAGAGCACATACTACATGTTCTACATTTTAATCAGTACTGAAGTTACCCAGGGCCACCAAGCTGCAATGGATTCTTTTGCGTTAGCATTGGACGATATTATTATTATTTTTGCATCGTATTTGTTATTTCAGCGTCTATTGTTCACTGTCTTGAGCCAAAGAAGATCCTTTGTTTTATCTATGATTGTCTTTTAGACTATTTGGAAGTGTCAAATGTATGTTACGTAGAAAACAAATTAAAAAATTTATTGTTTGTTTATTTTTTGCATCAATAATATCATCGATAAACTAACACTTAATTACTGTGAAACATTTATTATAAAAATACGGTGCAATATAATATCCAATAAATTCAATTTCAAAATTTCCCGCTGCGTTTTTAACCGATTATAGTTCCGCTCCTAAGCTAGATGGCAGTAATAAGACTTCAAACGAAAACATTGCAACTTGACAACCTATGGAACCTACTGAACTGCGAATGCTGCGGGCTATAAACGAGTCTTATCGCACGTTAAAACTGCGTATGAAAATCTCGTAGTGGGGATTGTGACGTCACGTTACAATGCTTACTACATATACAGACATGGGCTCCAATAATTGTAGCCAAAACATACCTATTTAATGTACGTTGCTTTGAATGACGACCATATTAAATTAATGTTTTAGAATAATAAAAAGTATATGATACCTATATCCTATAGATATGTATCTGCACCACTGCGTATTAAACACAGTGGCGTAACTAGCGAACGTCGTCGGCTGTAGTGATAATAAAATAATGTTTATTTGTCAACATAGTGAAACGTTCGTGAAGTTATTATCAACTTCTAGAACGCTCACGAACTTATTGTCAACTTCCAGAACGTTTACTGAAGGATGTAGAAAACTTTTGAGAAAGATAACAGTAATATATAAAAACGCTTCAAAGGAATAATAGATCAGTTTTTTCGAAGTCGGAACTATTAAGAAGACCGTTTAAATAAATAAGTGATTAACGCGTGTGCTGGAACTAAAAAAAACGGAGTTTAAGCGTACGTGCCTTTAATGTAAACAATTATAAGTTTTAGATAAACAGAAGTTATCCGCGGAGATTATTTTTCGAGTGATTGTAATATATAAATTAGTGTGTTTTGTTAAATATCGTTAGATTTAATTATGTGTAGTTATAAACGTGTAAATATTTCGTTATAAATAAATTAGATTTAAAATTCGTTACATTGGTGTCAGGGGTGTGGTATCGAACCCGTTAAAACCACATTGTGTAAATAATCAACTGTTTAGTTCGCGATTCGCTTGTTTATGGCGTGTAATTCTAGCTATTTCAGTTCGTTAAACTAGTGTCAGGCGTTATTACAATTCAGTGTTGTTAAATTTTTTATCTGTGTTATAACTTATGCCGGTGACTCGTTATTAAACCAAAATTGATGCAAAACTATTGGATTTCTCGAATCAATAAAAAATGGGCAAGAATCGATGAATAAAAATATGCAAGAAAAACTGTCAGAAGATGTAAGAAAATTCTAAAAAAATTGAAGAAAAATTTTGCGAGAATTCCCAGAAAATTGAAGAAATTGTATTTGAAAATACCCAAAAAAATTGATGGAAAAAGTTTAAAAGAAAAAATACAAACAAACATAGAAAACCAAATTAAAATTGTTCAAGAGGAAACTCAAACAGATATGTTAACTTTAAGAGAAGAAATACACGGAGTTTTAGAAAACAAAATAAAAACAATAGAGGACAAATTAGAAGACAGATGCTTGAAGAAAAAATGAATCAAATGAATTGCTATAGTGAAGGAGGCGTCACGAGCGAAGATTTAATAATAGACCATCGGGAAGAAACCAGTCACAAGTTAAAAGTTATACAAGCAGAAAGCGACGTCTGTAATAGTGTCCTTGAGTGGAGAAGCGCTTGGAATTTTGCAGACTGTTTCTGACCACCTGCAAGAAAATCACGAACTCTTAATTTCACATTTAGAAATAAGGTATAGAGATGCTCATATTCAACAAGTGTACCAAGTTTAAATTAAAAGTCGGGTTCAGAAAGTTGGCTAAAGGCTTCAGGGGCTTGAGGCTGACTGACAAGGCTTGCGTATCCTACAGCACCAGATACCATCTTGGAGTAGTTGGCTATTCAAACCTTTGTAGATGGCCTTCGAGACAGCGAAACGCTGCAGACTTTCCGTTTAGCTCGACTGAAGACGTGGGATGACACTTTAACCCATGCCTTGGAGTTTGAAACAGCAAAACAGGCGTCGCACCGAGGCAGCCATAAACTCAGCTGCAGAAATACCCGCGCTGACACTAGAAAGCATTGAAGAGATAATGCGACGTGGGGGGAAGTGGGCCACGTACGACACAAGCTGTAAAGAAGACAAGAAAAGCACCGGAAAACTAGGGCGAAAGTCGACCTCAACGAGGCAGCCCCGGAGATTACCATTCAAATGGCATCTCCTATGGAGCAATCGCATAGCATTTATTTCGATGGCAAGATCAATGGAAGAACTGTTCAGTTACTGGTTGACACGGGAGCGACGAAGATCATTATCTGTCCGGACATATTTCGGGAAATTGAGAAGACATCACCAGTAACAGTACGACTACTCACGGACCAGTCAAAGTAACTATTGGTTTGGGAAATGGAGTACTCGACCATCAAGTACTGGTAGCCGACATCACGGAGGAAGTTATTCTGGGAATGGACGTGATAAAGAAGTATGGGCACAGCATAAATAACAAACAGCAGTGCAACTCTCGGGCGGCACCTTAAAATTGTTGACCTTGTAGACGCCATTCGGGTATAGAAATCAGGAACGTATACGTGTCAGGTCCGGCTTTATTTTTTCAAAGCACTTAATTCTTTGGTTACATTATCAAATTACAATTCAAAAATGTAGTGATACCAAAATGTTAACGTCACAATGGATAACTTAAAATATATTAACTAATTGAGAAGGCAAAACAACGAATAGACTTATTTTTTTATGCAGAATATGCTTAATTCAGTTTGCAAAGTTGTGTGATGACGTAACTAATGCATAAATTTAAACTTAATTTTTTGGTATAAGTTTAAATTGGCATATTGGTACCAAATAGTGCTAAATAATAATAACAAATCGTACGAACCATTTGCTTAATTTCGCGAGATATAAACTTCTACACTAAAATGGCGTGTGCGCAAGAATATGCGCCAATCCTTCCCGCTATTGAGAGTTACCCTGCTGTCTGTTATTTATGCTGTGGTATGGGTTCCATTTGGATACGAAGAACGATGTTTTGCAGATCGACAATAAAGAAATTCGTTTTCATTCGTCAGAAAAGGCAACCGTGCGAGTCTTATTGAGTGAAGAGGTGAGTCTGCCTGCAAGGACTAAAAGTGTGGTGATGGCACGCCTAGATGGAAATCTCCCGGAAAGGCTACATTTGCGTGATTGAACCAATGGAAGGCGACTTAGTTGAAACAGAACTACTCGTTGGCAGAAGTTTAGTTCCAGTAAAAAACACGATGCCAGTAAGGATCTTAAATGTCAACTCAGACCCAGTAACGTTGAAAAGAACACTGTGGTAGGTCAATGCACCTCAGTTTCACAAATTGTGAGATGCATTAATTCTAACGAAGATACGTCGCCGAAGAAGTGCTCACAACATCTATTGGACATAGTTACATCCAAATGCCAAAACCTCAACCAAGACCAGCTGGTTAAAGTTAAAGTGTTAATCCAGCAGTATCAATGTGTTTGCGATGGAGAGTGGTTCCAAAGGAAGAACTTACGTGGTGAAGCATAAAATCAATACCGCAGACACTCGGCCGATACGACAACATCTACGCCGACTTCCTTTGGCGAACAGAAAATAAGCCGAACAAACAATTACGTATATGGAGAGAGAAGGTGGAGGACGTGATCGTGGTTAGAAAATCGTTTGAAAAACATTTAAACAACTTGAAAGAAGTGTTCCAACGACTACGTGGGGCAAATCTAAAACTGAGCCTAAAGAACTCCCAAGTATTTAAGAAGGAAGTGCAATATCTTGGTCACGACGTATCTAGAGATGGAGTAAAGGCTTACCTAGACAAAATTCGGGCAGTGCAAGCATGGCCACGACCAATCAACAAACATCAGGTCCTAAGTTGTGCACCTATTATAGACGATTTGTACCCGGATTTGCCAATATTGCCAAACCTTTGACGAAACTTACCGAGGAAAGAGCAGAATTTAGATGAAATGAAGACTGCGAAAATGCTTTCCATCAACTAAAACAAGCCATAGTCACTTCGCCGATTTTAATTTATCCAAGAGAAGAGGAAAAATTTGGTTTAGATACGGACGCAAGCAATCTGGCCATAGGCGCGGTCCTTTCGCAGGTGCAAGATGCACAAGAAAAGTCATCGCGTATTTTAGTAAAGTTTTATCCAGGCCAGAAAGGAATTATTGCGTGACTAGGAGGGAGCTGTTAGCAGTCGTCAAGTCCATAGAACATTTCTACAAATATTTGTAAAGACGAAAATTTTACTAAGGACCACGCCGCTTTAAAATCGTTATTACAGTTTCGTAACCCAGAAGGACAAGTAGCAAGATGGATCGAGAGACTGCAAGGGTATGACTATTACACAGAACACCGTGCCGGAAGCAGTCATTGGAACGCTGATGCCGTGTCCATAAAACCATGTCCGTGGACTGCAGCCATTGTTTGCGATTTGAAGAAAAATTCGAATGCCTTCGGAGAACTGCTATGGTTGATGACGAGTAGGAACCTGAGCAATTGCATCGCGAACAAGAAAATGATCCCGAAATAAGACTGGAAAGAAAACGGTCAACGACCAACTTGGGAAGAAGTGAATGCTATGGGTAGAAACCGAGGTAGAAACATTAAAGCGTACTGGACGCAGTGGGACTCTTTGATAATAGAAGACGGTCTTCTTCCGCGATTCCTAGAGAGTGTCGAGGGCACGGAAAACAGACTATAGTTGGTAGTGCCAAAGAACCGGGTGTTACAAGTGTTGAAGCATCTCCGCGTTGGTACATCAGGATGACACTTTGGCGTAAAGAGAACATTGGGAAAAGTTTGAGAAAGATTCTACTGGGCGAACTGCAAAGAGAACGTCATGAAATGGTGCCGTAAGTGTACGGTCTGCGCATCAGGAAATGGTCCACTGAAAAGCTCGAAGCACCGATAAAGCAGTATAACGTGGGAAGCCTTTTAGAAAGAGTAGTGATTGACATCGCAGGGCCGTTTCCAGAATTTAATTTGGGAAACAAATACATCCTGGTGGCGACGGAGGCTTACACCATACCTAATCAAGAAGCAGCTACAGTGGTAGACGTAATATTAAAAGAGTTTTTCTGCTGGTTTGGAGTTTCGTTGGAATTACACTCTGACCAAGGCCGCAACTTTGAGTCTGGACTGTTTCAAGAAGTTTGCCGACTGTTGGAAATTAAGAAACTAGGACGACGCTTATCCATTCTCAATATAGTGGCGTGTGGTTGAGCGGATGGATCGAACAATGGGCAAATACTTAACCAAAGCAGTGTCCGAACACCAAAGAGAGTGGGATTAGTATTTGTACCTTTTCCTATTGACATGTCGATCATCCGTTCACGAAACCACAGGGCAAACACCACCCTGTGTCATGCTCGGTCTCGAAATACGACTGCCATGCGACGTCCAATTTGGACGAAGACCGGAAGACTATGTCAGCAAGCTGACCAAGACGCTAGACGAAGTACATGAGACAGTCCGTAAAACCACAGAATGCAGACCAGATATGACGTCAAGCCACAAAATGGTGAGTTTTAACTTGGCGACATGGTGCTGTTGTATAATCCCTAAAGAAGACACGGTTTGTCGCCGAAGCTGCAGAGGTAATGGAAGGGCTCTTATGAAGTCATACAGCGTATTAATGGCGTCATATATCGCTTTCGAAAATCACTCAGAGGCAAGCCAAAAGTAGTTCACATGGATCGTTTAGCCCCGTTTTCTGGCGATAACTACGTTACGCAAGTTTAGGTTCAAACCTTATCACTTTGAACGATAGATACGCACGGATAGCTATTTTCCAACTCACGCCTACAACGGTATGAAGTTAAAAATGTAACCTTAATTTTACTATTTTAGGTAAGTAAGTAATTGATAAGTGTACTTGTTTCGTCCCTAATTTTAATTAGAAAATTTGTAATCCCGTGTTCCTTGCGTATGCAACAACAAGTGAAATACGTTGTCACGGAAAAAAAATAGTTTGTAAAAAAATAGGTGGCAAAACAAACAAACAAACATAGGTAAGCTTTCGCGACCTTAGAGCCACGTAGTCATACATTTCTCGCAGCTTTGCGTAGATTCATAGCCCGTCGTGGTCGCTGCACTCGGATTTTTAGCGATTGTGGTACCAATTTCGTTGGCGCCAATAAGGAATTGATTTCTCAATTTAGAATCGCTGTAGAAGCAGAAGCTATTGAATGGCACTTTAATCCTCCTTCCGCACCACAGGTGGCTTGTGGAAAAGCGGAATCAAATCTGTAAAAACCCACATAGCGAGAGTCATAGGTAAGCAAATTCGCACTTATGAAGAATTAAACACAGTAGTTGTAGAGATAGAAGCCGTTTTAAATTCACGTCCGCACTGCAGCTTAAGCTCTGATCCAAACGACCTGAGCGCCTTAACGCCGGACATTTCTTGACTTTAGAACCTTTAACATCACCCTCCGAGGCAGATTTATCACACTTGGGCATTAATCGGTTATCGCGATGGCAGTTGGTCCAAAGGTTACACCAAGATTTTTGGAAACGTTGGAGTAGTGAATATCTCCACACATTATACCAACGCGGTAGATGGTCTAAATGCCGTGCATTTGAACCAGTTGATATTGGTACCTTGCGCCTCATCAAGGACGATTCGACACCCCCTCTTCAATGGAGGTTGGGTAGAATAGTAGAGTTGCACACGGGAAAAGACAATATTCCACGCCTGGCCACGGTTCGTACTAGCAAGGGTCTATTTAAGCGCCCATTGATAAAGCTGTGTGCTTTGCCGCTGCAGTAGCACATGAGACCTTAAAATTTTGGTTTCTTTTGTGATATATGCATATATATTGTTATCTATTATTTTAATTTCTTATTTTGTTCGTGTTTAAAGTAGTTTAATCGTATTTAGAAAATTATCAAATTTTGATGATTTTGGTGGGCGGTTATGTTTCGTTCCTAATTTTAATTAGAAAATTTGTAATCCCGTGTTCCTTGCGTATGCGACAAGTGAAATACGTTGTCACAGAAAAAAAATAGTTTGTAAAAAAATCAATTGTAAAAAATTAAGTGGTAAAAAATTGTATCGATATCAACATTTGGGAGAACCCGTTATCTTCTTTGAATGTAATGCGCATTCAGGGTTCGATGGAATTATGTAGTATGGTTCGTACCGATTTGAATTCGAATAATTAATTTTGGCTACTGGAAAATTCGAGAATTGATTCCCATGAATGCAGTCGACTAATTAACTACTACCAATGGTCATTTGGGTCGCACTTATGGGTAATTAAGGTACATAATTATCAGCATCTGGCAATTGAATAAACGCACATATGGAAAAGAAGACATATCTATGGCGGGAAGTAGTATAGACAAGAAGACGTTGTTTTGTGTCAATTGTGGTTGCATAGGCAATATCCTTTTTTTTTACTTTATTCTATTTATCCGAACTAGCCTGTAAGTAAATTGATTTATAGTTGCCTTTGTGGCGCACATGTAAACAATTTAAGTTATTTGATAAACTTGTAAATATATAATATACGTTAGTCGTTAGTTATCGCTTCTTTTGTTAATCGTCTGATAAATAATAGTAGCGACTGCATGTTTGTTGCGTACATAACGCAATTAGTCCTCGCCTAACAGTTTGCAAAGATTTGATATTTTTCCAAACACGTTAGATACAAACAGTACTACATCTTATTACAGAAAATACTATCAATGTTCTACATTATCAAAAATACATATACGAGCATATCATCAGTTCGTTAAAATCAAAACATGATTTGTTTTGAGCGTATAAATAATTTTTTTAATGTAGTATTACATTTTGAGATATATAGAAAAGTGGAAACACCATCATCATAATTTCTTACCAAACTCCATTCTGGAGCAGTTACCGTTTTTTTGCAGTGTTATATTGTTGCGTATTTATTTATTAAAAACTAATTTATTTAAAACGACTAAAAATACGTTTACTTAATCTAGAAATATGTACACTTTTAAATTAACCGAACTAATAAAATCTAATAATAAAAACACTTACACTATAATTTATGTATAACCGTTGTATAACACTATCACTAACACGAGATAAGATAACGTCCTCGGATATCACACTTGTTTACACTAATTATCACGTTCACGATTATTCTCGATTTATTTATGTAGACACACGCGTGTTAACGATTTATTTCCACTTGATAATCTTCTTAACACATTCGCATTCCAGCAATAACTGACCTACGATTTCCATGTTCGGCATTTATAGACATCGGCGAATCCTTCTCGAATTCTTCTCGAACGTTCCCTACTTTTCGCTATATCTTCTAGACAGCTTCTAGAAGGCTCTTGCATTTGCAAGATATTTCTTGAATGTTTCACTGCCCCCTTCTTAGGACTGTTCTGTCCCAGAACAGGAGACTGGATGTGACACCGGTAAAAGGGATCGTGGCGATAGCGGCAGCTTCCTCCATTTCGGCAACTTCCTTGACCATAAAAGTAACAGTCAATGGACTTTTCTTGACCCAATATTCTCCTTGGTTGGTAACTACAGACCAACACTTGAATGCCTGTTCCTCGGAAGACGACCTCCAACATGTTTCGAACTGTCCTCCAATTCAGTTGATCTAAGCCACAACTAAGCTGCCAATTTCTTAACATGATGGATCTCTATTTCTCTCTTGAGAGTCCATAATGTTCGCCACAGATCTTTGTATAACGGCTTGACACGTGAGTATTTCTTGGTGACCAAATAGAAAACGAAGCGTCCGTCACCACGTAGTCCTAAAACTTTTCCGACTGCCGGTTGCTGTCTTCGTAATTCATCTAGCTTCCCAAACTTCTTTTTAAACACGACTGCAACCCCTCTGGACATGTCAAGGTCCTCGCTCACGCAATGTGCAATGGCGTAATCTTTTTGTGTCTGGAACAAGTCTTGTTGTTCCTCGGTGGTAACTCCGAACCTAGCTTTTTCAGAACCTCCGTATAAGTTCATAAACTTTTCAAACTCCATTTCTTCGATTGGATTCCTAGTTCTGCTACTTATTACTCTGGTTCGGACCTGAACTTGCGGATTGTGGTTATCGCCAGCAAACGGGGCTAGACGATCGACGTGGACCACTTTTGGCTTGCCTCTGGGCGGTTTTCGGATGCGGTATATAACGTCGTTAATACGCTGCACAACTTCATAGGGGCTCTCCCATTGCCTTTGCAGCTTCGGCGACAAACCACGTCTCCTTTGAGGGTTATACAACCAGACCATATCGCCAGGTTGAAACCCACCATTTTGCGCCTTGACGTCATATCTTGTTTTCATCCTGTCGCTGGCAATTTGTGTATTTTTACGGACCTCTTCATGTACTTCGTCTAACCTCTTGGCCAGCTTGCTGACGTAATCTTCTCCAGCAACTTCTTCTTCCGGTCTTCGCCCAAATTGAAGATCGCATGGTAATCTTATTTCACGACCGAGCATGACACAGGATGGTGTTTGGCCTGTGCTTTCGTGAACGGATGATCGGTATGCTATTAAGAAAAGGTGCAAGTACTGATCCCAGTCCCTTTGGTGTTTGGACACTACCTTGGCTAAGTACTTGCCCATTGTTCGATTCATCCGTTCAACCATGCCATCAGACTGAGGATGGAGAGGCGTTGTCCTAGTCTTTCTAATTCCTAACAGTCGGCAAACTTTTTGAAACAGCCCAGACTCAAAATTGCGGCCTTGATCGGAGTGTAATTCCAACGGAACTCCAAACCGGCAGAAAAACTCCTTTACTAATACGTCTGCGACTGTAGCTGCTTCCTGATTGGGTATGGCGTAAGCCTCCGTCCATTTCGTGAAATAATCCATCGCCACCAGGATGTATTTATTTCCCGAATCGGATTCTGGGAACGGCCCTGCGATGTCAATCGCTACTCTTTCCAAAGGGCTTCCTACGTTGTATTGTTTCATGGGTGCTTTGCGCTTTCTCGCTGGACCATTTCCTGAAGGTCAGCCCTTACTCCATCTCTGGATACGACGTGGCCAAGGTATTGCACTTCCTTCTTAAATATGTGACACTTCTTTGGGCTCAGTTTAAGGTTAGCCCCACGTAATCGCTGGAACACTTCCTTCAAGTTGTTCAAATGTTCTTCAAACGACCTTCCAACCACGATCACGTCGTCCAAGTAAACCAAGCACGTCTTCCAAGACAATCCGCGCAAGATGGTCTCCATCAAACGCTCCAACGTTGCAGGAGCGTTACACAGGCCGAAGGGCATTACAGTGAACTGCCACAAACCAGTTCCGATCGTGAAAGCTGTTTTTTCACGATCCTTGGGTTCTAATTCTACCTGCCAGTATCCACTCTTTAAATCTAACGTAGAAAACCACTGGGATCCTGACAGGGTGCCTAGCGTATCGTCAGTTCTGGGTAAAGGGTAGCTGTTCTTGTTGGTCACGTCGTTTAGTTGCCTGTAGTCTACGCAAAACCTCGTTGATCCATCCTTCTTCTTCACGAGTACCACTGGGGATGCCCATGGACTACTTGAAGGTTCAATCACGCCTTCTCTCTCCATATCCGTAATTATTTGTTCGGCTTCTTTTCTTTTCGCCAAAGGAAGTCTGCGTGGATGTTGTCGTATCGGCCGAGCGTCTCCGGTATTAATTTTATGTTTCACCACGTTAGTTCTTCCTTTGGAACCACTCTCCAGCGCGAACACATCTTGGTACTCTTGGATCAACACTTTAACTTTAGCCAGCTGGTCTTGGCTGAGGTTTTCGCATTTGGTGGTAAGAATGTCCAATAGATGTTGTGGACACTTCTTCGGCGACGTATCTTCGTTCGACTTCACGCATCTCACAATTTGTGATACTGGCGTGCATTGGCCTATCACGGTCTTCTTTTTCAGCGTTACAGGATCTGAGTTGATGTTTAGGATCCTTACTGGCATCGTCTTCTTTACTCGTACTAAAGTTCTGCCAACGAGTAGTCCCTTTTCAACTAAGCCGCCCTCCATTGGTTCAATCGCGCGTATGTAGCCTTCCCGGAGACTTCCATCCAGGCGTGCCATCACCACACTTTCAGTCCTTGCAGGCAGAGTCACGTCTTCACTCAATAAGACTCGCACGGCTGCCTTCTCTCACGAATGAAAAGGAATTTTTTCATTGTCGATCTTCAGGACATCGTTCTTCATATCCAAATGGAACCCATACTTCTTTATCACGTCCATTCCCAGGATAACTTCTTCCGTGATGTCGGCTACCAGTACTTGATGGTCGAGTACTCCATTTCCCAAACCAATGGTTACTTTGACTTGTCCGTGAGTAGGTATTTCGTCGCCCGTCGCCGTTCGAAGTCGTACTGTTACTGGTGATGTCTTCTCGTTTTCCAATAACATGTCAGGACGAATGATGGTCTTCGTCGCTCCCGTGTCAACCAGTAACTGAACGCTTCTTCCATTGATCTTGCCATCGAGATAAATGCTTTACAACTGCTCCCTAGGCGATGCCATTTGAATGGTAATCTCCGGGGCATGGTTCGTTGAGGTCGACTTTCGCCCCATTCGGTCGACCCGTTCTAGTTTTCCGGACGCTCTTCTCGTCTTCTTTTGGGCTTAGTACAACGGCGTCGTACATGGCCCACTTCTCCGCAGTTCCAGCACGTCAGTTCTCTTCCTCGAGCTTCTCGTTCCCGAAATACCCGTCGCACTATGTCTTCAATGCTTTCTTCTGTGTGCGAGGATACTTCTGCAGCACAACGGAGCTTATGGCTGCCTCGGTGCGACGCTTGTTTCGCCACCTCGAACTCCAAAGCATGGGTTAATGCGCCATCCAACGTCTTCGGTCGAGCTAACCGGAGGTTCTGCTGTGTTTCGCTGTCTCGGAGGCCGTCTACAAAGGTTTGAATAGCCAATTGCTCCAAGAAGGTATCTGGCGCTATAGGATACGCAAGCCGTGTTAGTCTGGCGATGTCAGCCTCAAACTCTTGAAGACTTTCGGCAGCTTTTTGAACCCGACTTTTAATTTTAGCCTGGTATACTTGTTGAAGATGAGCATCCCCATATCTCATTTCTAATCGTGATATTAAGAGTTCGTAATTTTCTTGCAGGTGGTCCGGAACAGTTTGTAAAATTCCAAGCGCTTCTCCACGTAAGGACACTATTAAAGACGTCGCTTTCTGCTTGTTGCTCCAATCATTAGCAGTAGCTGCGGCTTCAAACTGCTTGTAGTAGGTTGACCATGGAACTTTACCATCAAAATTCGGTGGTACAACTTTGAACTTGTGAGTGTTTTCTTCTCGATGGTCCATTATTAAATCTTCACTCGTGACGCTTCCTTCACCGTGACAATTCATTTAGGTCATTCTTTCTTCAAGCAGTTGTATTCTTTCTCTCAATTTTTTCTCTAGCTTGTCTTCTATGGTTCTTGAATTTTCTTTTAACTTCTCTTCTAATTTGTCTTGTACTTCTTCTATTTTGTCATTCACAGAATCGCAAATTTCTTCTTTTAAATTTAGCATATCTGCTTGGGTTTCCTCTTGCGCAATTTTGATTTGATTTCCTACACTAACTTGTATTTGTTCCTCAATAGTCTTTATTTGGTTTTCCATGCTCGCTCGTATTTCTTCTTTTAAACTTCTAGCATTTTCTTCCATTTTCTGATAATGTTCGCCCATTTTTCTATTCATCGATTCGAGAATTTCAAGTATTTTTGAATCCATTTTAACTGTTTGCAAACGCGTCACCGGCATAAATTTAAATATAACACGAATATAAAGTTTAAATACACTACTTTTTAAAATGCAGTTTTTTTATAACACAAAATTTTAATAACGATCCACTTCTTAATACTAAACCACTAGTGTACGGAAACGAATTTAATTAATATCGCGATCACGCACTTGTTAAAAGAAAAAGTTTAATAAACACTATTTTATACTTTATAAATAAACACGCGTATCGCGAACTTAAAAGTTATTTACGTAATCAATGTTTTTATTACGGGAGCGATATCAAATAACTTAATGGTATTCACACTAATAAAAATCGCGAACCCGACACCGACACCACTGTTGCGTATTTATTTATTAAGAACTAATTTATTTAAACGACTAAAAATACGTTTACTTATTCTAGAAATATGTACACTTTTAAATTAACCGAACTAATTAAATGTAATAATATTTAATGAAAACACTTACACTAATTTATATCAGTTACAAGAAGATACGATAACGTCCGCGGGTAGCTTCACAATTGTTTACACTAAAAATCACGTACACGATTATTCTCGGTCAATTTATCTAGACACACGCGTGCTAACGATTTATTTCCACTTTATAATCTTCTTAACACTGTTGTATTCGCATTCCAGCAATAACTGACCTACGATCTATCTCGTCGGTATATATACACATACGGAAATCCTTCTGGAGCGTTCCCTACTTTTCGGTATATCTTCTAGAAGATGAATAACAGCTTCTAGAAGGCTCTTGCATTTGCAAATAATTTCTCGAACGTTTCAATAATAAGAAAACAATAAACACGAGCACTATAAAAAAATGTAACTTGACGAATGTAAACATTGAGATCGGTGTAAAAGAATGAGTTATTAATGTAGTTGTAACATTATATGTTGTAATTTACAATTTATACATGGTTTGTTTTGAGCGTATAAATAATTTTTTTAATGTAGTATTACATTTTAAGATATATAGAAAAGTTGAAACACCATCATCATAATTTCTTAGCAAACTCCATTCTGCAGCAGTTACCGTTTTTTTGCAGTGTTATATTAATATAGGCAAGCAAAATACTTCTGCCATCTCTTGCATAAAAAATCAACTAAAGGGCGAATGTCGTACGATTGCTGTAATAAATAATAAGCACTCGGTATTTATTGAACCATTTTGAACTATAAAAATAATGAAAAATAAAAGCTGTCAAACCACAACATATTTTATTTACACAAAATACTTAGTTTTGAGAAATAATCGAAAATCGGTCTAAAAAATTATATATTTTTTCCACAATGCTTTCAGTTGTACAATGGTTGTACAATAGTTGTACATTGTTACGTAATTCAAATTACAAATAATCAGAAACTAAATCGAAAAGACACGAGCTATTTTTCCGCTACAAAGGAATTATAAAGAGTTTACAAATATTATTCTTGTAACATTTTTAATTAAGAGAAAATGTGTTACGTTTAATTGTTTAAAACTTTGTAAACTAAAAAATAAGTAATGGTCCCGGTTCGATAAATCTAATTTGAACAAATTTCGGTCCAAGTAAAATTAACGGTTTTGGTCCGGTTTTCGGTTTTATTTCGAACGAGTTCAAGTTCCTGATTTTAACTGACTGCTACTTGATGTAATAGAACTGCATAATTTTCAAAGAAAGACGTAGTCGAAAATATTCGCGGTAAGAATTTAATGTAATTTCAAAGGTAATATAAACGATTATGTATTGATCAAAACGAGTTTGTATTGTGGGTGGTATGTATGCGCCTGCAAGTATACGCGCACTTCGCGCAGAAGTTGTAATTTTAAATAAATAATATATGGTGACGATATGTAAAGTATAGGTAGACTCAAACCACCTGTCAATCCACTTTTATTTTGCTAAACTATAAAAAAGAAAAACATTTAAAATAAACGTATTTATGTCAACAATTAAATCTCTGTGACGATTACTTTTTCAATTTTTTTATTAATAAAGTAGCGCAAAGTTAGAACTATTAATACAATTTAATTTTTGGAGCTGCTCCAATCCAAATATACACGAGTATATGCAGAAAAAACACTAGTTGTATATTATCCTTCTTAAATATATTTTACCAGAAGTTGAATGGGTGTCCTGTATTAGTCATCAGTCTATTTCCTTTCGAGAGTAACGCGTGCGCCATACTCGTATTCAAATATCGTTGAAGCGGCACACGGAAAACTGCTCGTAACGATGAGGACACGTACGGAATAACCTGAGTGCCTATGACTCACATTCGAGTATTTCAGTCGTCATCGTTTTCGATGTGTGATGGTACGAAATCTTACTACTACCACTACTGTTAGCAAGAAAAACGCGGGTTAACTGTATAAAAAAATCATGTTCCTTATGGCTTATTAAGACAATTACTTATTCTAGCGATTAATCGCGATGGAATCTTTCCAAAAATAAAAAAATATTTATGTGTTGTGTCAGTGGATGTGCAGTTCTTTAATGTAAATATTGGGTTTAAATCGTCAGTGTGTATGTACTACTAGTTCTTTCTCAACAATTTTACGGTGGAATTTGGTAAGAAACAATTTGCATCGGATAAAAAAA
Source organism: Aquatica leii (assembly GCA_035610365.1). Lineage (NCBI taxonomy): Eukaryota > Metazoa > Arthropoda > Insecta > Coleoptera > Lampyridae > Aquatica > Aquatica leii. Next base: position 34,576,964 of record CM069439.1, read on the forward strand.
TTGTCACTTTCTGAAGTAGATTGAAGCAACAAAAATTCTTACTTCTTAACTGAACGGATATTGATCAAAGTACGAAATATTATCTACACTTATTTTACTCTGAAATCGAACGTGCAATTCTAACAATACAGTAATATATAAACAAAAAAACAATCTTGATAACGCTGGCAGTTATTTATCTTGTGCTACGAAATGCTAACGTAGTACAAGTACGTACGCACTTAGTCACTTTCTACAAAAACTGTGACGATTCCCAAGCAACAAATACGCAATTCTTACAAAATTGACGATAAAATAAAGTAGAATTAGCTGCAATGCAGATGTTTTGTCGATACGTTTCCAGGTCGTTTTAGGTGAAACTTTTTTAGCCGATTTTATACAAACACACTGTATTTCGAAGCTGGTACAAATTTTCTTGAAGAAGGAAACTAAGCAACTACCACTTTCACTCTCGCTAATTAAACTTTCTAGAAGGAATGTTTTGTAAGTGATAATGATAACCCTGCGTGTATGTTAAATTTTATCGGACGAACGTAATTACTTCCAACATTGTATAGTTTTCTTCGTCAACATGCCCTTAATCACATCGGGAGGCAACTTTAGTTCTGAGTTTAGTTTCGACAGGCAGTTTTTTTCGATTGCTGGTTATGTGCCGCTACATTATCTTCGCGTTTTCGATGTTCATAAAGATCTTTTGCTTTTTTGAACTATTGTAATAACTGCTCTCTTCATTACAGCAGATGCTACCAGTGAATGCACAGGTAGATACTCAATTATGTTGGATTCTATTCCTATTCAGGTTTCAGAAAAGTTAAACACGCTATTTTATTTTAGACCGAAAAGAGACTTCCAAAAAGCAATCCACAAGGATCAGACACATTTTAATTTAAGGCAGGTGCGGGATCATCGTATCTCATAACCAGATAAGTCTACTCCAAAATGAAAAGGTGGTAATAATGAAGCTACTTCTTCCAGTACCTTCGCGCATTCATTACTGGTTAGCGTAATTTCACGACTGTCTTATTGATTTCAACATTACTTTTTCTGTAAAATAAAGTATGCAAATTTGCTCAAACTTATTCTGGACTTGGGATTTTTTTTGGAACGTTTGATTTTGCTTTTTTTTCTTTTCTTCCTTTTGGAAAGGTTTTGATATCCTCAAGTCACAGCACGAATGGCATTGGTAGAGCCACGATATCTGATACAATATGTTTTTTTAGGGTGTTTGCTTATTCAGTTGTTGCAACTGGCATTACATTTGCATTTGAACGACCCTTGAGCGCACACCTCTTAAGGGCTGTAACTTATAGATGGGATTTGGGCAATACATAGCATTTACTGTAAATAAATTTGTAAAGGTAGCTACGTTCTTTGAAATCTGTTGATTCACTTGTCTGTGACCACGTTGAGTTAGTAATTTATTTGTAAATAATAATAATTTAGAAACTGACAGTAGATAACGTCATAAGAAGAAAAATATAATAAATCTTGAAATGAATACATACTTAAGTCATCGCAAATCTAGCACACTTCTCTCAGTGACGTCCCTCCGAACTCTCCAGGTAAAAAAACAGCAAAAAACAAATTGAATTTGCATAGGTTTAGACAAATATATACTAAAGATAACTGGCGAGTACCTAAACCACAACTTTCCCGTTGACATAAATAAAAGCCGAATAAAAACCAGATGTTTTAAAACAATGTTAGTAAGACACATTTTTACAAAAACTATTGACTATTTACTATTTTTTAAGCAATTCTCAATAATTACAGTTCTATAAGAGTTTTGTGCTTTAGAAACATTTCGTGAAAATCGTGCTGATGATTTTCGACAAATTTAATGATAGTTTTTCACCGTTTCGTTGCAATGATTTTTTTTTGATCTATAATTGTTTTTAGGGTTTTTGGTAACCACCAACACTAGGTCTTCTATGTCCACTTATCTTACCGGAACTTGATATCCAATAACAAACAACGGTATCTAGTTTAGGCAAGGATGGGATTGTCGTTTGGAAACAGGGAACAAGTTATTACTTTAATGACGTTGTTTTACGTATGCATATATAGTATGTGTGTTCTTAGCTCTACAAGATCGTTTTGGTGGTGTTTTATTATACATATCTAGGTTAAGACTCAACTACATTATGTCGGCTGTAGATAGCATTCGACTGATTTCGGCTTTTTTGACTGGACCCGAGGAGGAAAAAAAACAAGATCGTTTTGGTGGTGTTTTATTATGAAACTGTAGTTTGAACATATCCAGGTTAAGACTCAACTACATTATGTCGGCTGTAGATAGCATTCGACCGATTTCGGCTTTTTTGACTGGACTCTAAGAGAAACCTGGTCAACTTGTCGATGGTAGCATCTATAGAATAAGGATTGTGATATTTTGCACTGTGCGGAATCACTGAATTCGGTCTTAGGTATAAGTACCGGTCGAGTAATATCAATGATTATTTCAAAATGTATGGGTCTGACACACCAGTTTGTTATTTTAATGATTAAGGATGATAATGATAAAGTTGTAGACGATATTTAAAGAAAGATTGTTAAGGATGACCTAGGTTTTGTATCTTTGCGGATCTTCCTGGTTTTTCGGTCAAAGTAGCGATTTGGAGTTGAACACCTTGCAATAACGATAGAGATACGAAAATTCTAAGTATTCACTTGACCAAACTTAGAGCTATAGTAGCGTCTTTATAGCTCATAGCCAGTATTGGAAATCTTGACGTCAAGCTTTTTTTGGACTCGACGGGTAATTGTTGAAGTGCGCTGTGTGTTTAACAACGTCGTGTTTGTGGTCGAACCTGGTGCAATTGGAGCAAACAGGGTCTCTTGTCTCATTTGGTGAGCTGTGTATGGTGTTTTTTAGCACAATGGTCACATTGAAACTCGTTCTTGCAGTCGTGAGGTTGCTAACCAGGTTTTTTGCATTTAAAACACCTGCGTGTTTGCGTATGTAGTCAATCATTTTGCATTAAATCCCTGCAACGTAAATGTATTTTTCTGGACTTTGCGTACCGTTCCAGAATTTGGAGCTCATATTTAAACATTCCGATGTTTCTTTGGCATAGGTTGCAATTTATTTGATGGAGTTATCAAAGTCATTGATTTTTTTACCTGTTTGGATGCGAAGTTTTACGGAACGTTTTTAATTAATATTTTGGAACGGAATGGTATTATGGCATTCTTATACATGTTGGTGTAGTCGTAGACCAAAGGTTTTGGCATCTAGGACTGCTATTGACATAGTTTTTAGTTTCGAGTCAGGGCGATTGTGAATGTATTTGAGCATAAGAAATGAGTGCGGTCGTAGTTTAGGTAGCATTGGACTCTATTTTTAAGATGCGGACATTTTTTGGTGTCGAATATTTTGTCGATTGCGTTTGATTGAAGATTCATACTATCGTGAAGGTTAACGGGGTGAGAGTGCGACTTTCTACTAAACGCGGGCTGGAAATAACTAGTGCAGAAGTATTGCCCTCTGGCTTTGCCACAAAATATTAATGTCGAAAACCAAGCATATAATCACTATTTCTGTTGTATCTGAATATTCCATTAATGAGAATACAATTTATTTCATATTATTAATGTCTGTGTTGTATTTGATGTTGCGATGTATCAATTGAATAACTTTTGGAGGCAATCGCCCAAAATTGATTTTTGCTATAAGTCGAATTCTATGCACAATACATTTTTGGTAATTAAGTCTTTTTTGGCATTCGGCAACTATTCGAGCGAGAATCTCTGTTCGCCATTTTTTTCTAGTACATTATTGGCTAGCTTTTTTGTCTAAATATTTTTACACTGTTTTATTTCATTAAGCTTTTACTGTATTTTTATTATTATTTTGTTACTTGTGTTCTTTTTTCGTTATTTATAAGAGGCAGGAAGTTAGATAGTTTTAAGTAAATAAAATGACGACATAATAGCTTAAAGTGAGTAGTAAATTTAGTAATCGACATATTACGAAAAGAAAGGATTTGGCTTATCGATATTTCGTTTCTATTAGCAAACCACCACAAAATAGCAAACTTTTAAAACAGAATTGAAGTAGGTTGTTAACGTTTGCTTATTACGTTACCTATGTCGCAAAATGTTGTGTGAAATATTGTTCACACATTTAAAAACATTGCAAACTTTTAATACAATTACACAACCTTTAAAGTATATATGTATTTGAGAAAAAAGTTTTTTCCGTTCTGTCGGTTAGTGGTTTTGGTTTTATCTTAACTCATAAACATTCTTACTAAGCGCGCAAAGAAAAAATACTAAACCAAACAGGACACATTTTATCAATCAAGTTTTATTGAAATATCTGATCGGCGCATTTACGAGGGTTCGTTTTTATCTGAGTTTTATCGTTATAGTTACTTGTTTTGCATTATAACCTTTTTTTTTAAATTGGAACAATTTTTTTAGTATTAGAAAAATATGTCGAACATATCCAGTGTTATTGCAAAATATACCTACAATTTGTGTTATAGTAGCGGAAGTAAAGTAGCAATGACTGACCAAAATGTTAGGTGTGATAAAATATTTCGTATTTCGATAGTATCCAACAGTAAAATTTTAAGTAATTGTGTCAGAAATATAGCGTTTCTTACCCGTCTTGTATTTCTGTCACAAATCTGTTGTAGAATTAAATTAACAATTCAACAATGTCTAATATTAAGCTCAATTAAGTCTTGACGAATATTTGATCGTAGTTGCGATTTATATATATATATATATAGTAATCTATTTTTATAATTCTAACATTTTTGGTAAAAAGGGCAAGTGTCAATCTACTTAGAAAGTGTTCTAAGGATTCGGAATCAGTAATATTTTTTCTATTATCTAAAATATTATTGTTAAAGTTTCTTTATTTGCGCGTAAAAAATAGACAAACATAGCCTGGCACTTATGTTCGTTTTTCACAGATCTTCCAGATTTAGCCGGTGACGTGTAAAGTCGTCATGTCGGCAGTGTGTCTCGAACTGTCGGGCGGTAGGCCGCGAAACGGCCTCACGCTTCCTTTGAATCGGAGTCTGAGCGAACCAGGTCCTCCTTCTCCAAATCATATATTTCTAAGTCCACCGAAACGCTTCAAACTGGAGTCCACAAGTGCGAGTCTTCCCATTAGTCCCTGCGGAGACAGCACAACACTACAACGCACGTTAGTATTAACAAAAGTTGGAACTTTGGACGCAGATGGACTAACTGCCAAATTAGATACCGCAAGACCTGGAGCAAGAACTTTTTTAATTTTGGATTGTCGTCCTTTCATATCTTACAATATAAGTCATATCAGCGGTGCTATTAATATTAATTGCTCCGATCGCTTCAATCAAAGAAGACTTCATCAAGGAAAAGCTACGCTTGCGGATCTCGCGACATCCAGAGAAGGAAAGGAAATGTTAAAGAAACGAAGTTATAAAGAAGTTATAGTGTATGACGATGGAACATGCGACAAAGAAAGGGTTACGACGACTCATCCGCTTCTTCTTGTATTATCATCTTTAGTAGAGGACAATCGGGAACCAATTCTCTTGTTAGGTGAGTACTCCAATATACGCACCTACGCACATCTTTAACGTCCGTCGCGCTTTATTTTGGATTTGCGCCAGCATTGCCGCGTTATATTGGTTTATTTAGTTGCTACTTACAGCAATGACTAATACTCCATATATGCAGTTTGTCCTATTCTTGGAGTTAAAAGTATCTACGCGGCGATAATTTTATTCTTTAGATCTTAACGTAAATAATATTTTGCATTCGATACAAAATGTAATAAAATGAAAGTCATAAAACGATTTCAAGAACGGTAAATAATTTAAAACAATATTTTTTGACACACTTGACCATACAAGCAAGTAATTATCACGAGTTATTGCTAAAACGCTTACACGTTCAGATAATTTTGACTCAATTTTAGACTCGCGACGATGCCTAATTTTGAAATAAGTTCATTTTATTGACAAGGCGTGGGTTACGATAAAATAACTTTTATTTGGCCAAGTGTTGATGTATTAAAAAAAAAAGTTTTTTCTTATAGTACTTTTTAATTTTCTAAATTACACGTAGTAAAAAATATTTATATTTACTTCAGATCTTTATATCACAAAATATTGTAAAACTGTTTATGGCATTACTCAAAAAGCCACAAATGAGTAAATGTTTTTCCAACAAAATTTTGACTTCACTCTTGGGTATGTAAATAATTAGTACCATTTTGATTAAAAGTCTAAAGTAGTGACTTTTGGGAAAGCTAATAGAAAATCAAATTCTATTATTAGAATTCTTTGTTTAGAGTCTATCGCAGCAAAATCAACAAAATTTAATGTTGTTGTTAATGTAAAAAATATGTACATGATAGTGCTTCAGTTTCAGCAACTTAAACATACATTTGGAGCATCTAGTTTATAGTATTTACTTGTTAATAAGTAAACTATCTTTTTACAAATTCTAAACCAACAGGGGTGACTTTAAAACCGAGTTAAACAATGTGTGCGCAAATTAATTTGTACATTTTTGCACAACACGAAAGTTTAAAAACATATTTATTTTTCGGTTCTAGGAATACAATGCGAAACTTTTACCTACGTTCAGTTTTTGGTAGATTTCTAGTTTTAAAATTATTTACTTAGCAACTTTTGACAAATTAATTGTTTATTTAATATTTAAGGTAAAGTGTAGAAAAATTTCTATACCGGATACCTATTAGGGTTTTCTCTTAAATATTTATTTAAAAAATCAATTTTTTAGTCGTTATTTGTAATTAAATCAATAACTCGTTTTGGTCAGTCAACCTTGCAATTAAAAAAGTGAGTGAACGTTCTGTTTATCGTAAAATAATCGTAATCGTTTTAAGGGCTATAAATACTATTCTTATACATCACATTATCCGATTAAATAATATAATTATCGAATAATTATATTGGTCACTCAGAATCGTTCAATTTTTATTTGACACTTAAAATAATTTGAATAACTTTGACACTTTGATTTATTATTTGAAATTAGTCGAATAATAATTAACATTTTATTTGTGATTTGTGATTGTAATGAACGATCGTTGCGAACGATAATAGAGTCGAAAGTCATTTAACGCTAGCGATAGGGAATCTCGTTGAGAGCCCCTAACTTTAAACCACCCTGAAGTTGCATTTGAATTTGAAAAAACAAATGCATTTGAATTTGAAACATGAATTGCGTTTGAATTAGACAATTTTTAAACATGTAGCAATTATAGAAAATACTTCATTTTCAATATAGTTTATACATTAATAATTTACCTAGTCGAACAAATAATCCAAGTGCCGTCAGAGGGCGACAATTAAAAAAAATATTAATTTTGCTTAAAAAATTTACATCATGAAATTTTAAAATTAATTTTACTGAAAAATACGGAACTTTAATAGCACAGATTTTTTATATGATGTAGGTGATATATAGATTCATTAGAGCAGGGTATCACCTACATCATATAAAAAATCTGTGCTATTACAGTTCCGTATTTTGAAAGAAATTGATTTTAAAATTTCATGATGTAAATTTTTTAAGCAAAATTAATATTTTTTTTGTCACTTTCTGACGGCACTTAGGGTTGTATGACTATATAGCTTTATTAGAGCAGGGTATCACCTACATCATATAAAAAATCTGTGCTATTACAGTTCCGTATTTTTGAAAGAAATTGATTTTAAAATTTCATGATGTACATTTTTTAAGCAAAATTAATTTTTTTTTGTCACCCTTTGACGGCACTTAGGGTGGTATGACTTTTTAGGTTTATTAGAGCAGGGTATCGCCTACATCATATAAAAAATCTGTGCTATTACAGTTCCGTATTTTTGAAAAAAACTGATTTTAAAATTTCATGATGTAAATTTTTTAAGCAAAATTAATATTTTTTTTTAATTGTCACCCTCTGACGGCACTTAGGGTGGTATGACTTTTTAGGTTTATTAGAGCAGGGTATCGGCTACATCATATAAAAAATCTGTGCTATTACAGTTCCGTATTTTTGAAAGAAATTGATTTTAAAATTTCATGATGTAAATTTTTTAAGCAAAATTAATATTTTTTTTTAATTGTCACCCTCTGACGGCACTTAGGGTTGTATGACTTTTTAGGTTTATTAGAGCAGGGTATCGCCTACATCATATAAAAAATCTGTGCTATTACAGTTCCGTATTTTTGAAAAAAATCGATTTTAAGTTTTCATGATGTAAATTTCTTAAGCAAAATTAATATTTTTTTGTCACCCTCTGACGGCACTTAGGGTTGTATGACTATATAGGTTTATTAGAGCAGGGTATCACCTACATCATATAAAAAATCTGTGCTATTACAGTTCCGTATTTTTGAAAGAAATTGATTTTAAAATTTCATGATGTAAATTTTTTAAGCAAAATTAATTTTTTTTTGTCACCCTTTGACGGCACTTAGGGTTGTATGACTATATAGGTTTATTAGAGCAGGGTATCACCTACATCATATAAAAAATCTGTGCTATTACAATTCCGTATTTTTGAAAAAAATCGATTTTAAGTTTTCATGATTTAAATTTTTGAAGCAAAATTAATATTTTTTTTAATTGTCACCCTCTGACGGCACTTAGGGTGGTATGATTTTTTAGGTTTATTAGAGCAGGGTATCACCTACATCATATAAAAAATCTGTGCTATTGAAGTTCCGTATTTTTGAAAAAAATCGATTTTAAGTTTTCATGATGTAAATTTTTTAAGCAAAATTAATATTTTTTTGTCACCCTCTGACGGCACTTAGGGTTGTATGACTATATAGGTTTATTAGAGCAGGATATCACCTACATTATATAAAAAATCTGTGCTATTACAGTTCCGTATTTTTGATAGAAATTGAGTTTAAAATTTCATGATGTAAATTTTTTAAGCAAAATTAATATTTTTTTTTAATTGTCACCCTCTGACGGCACTTAGGGTGGTTTGACTTTTTAGGTTTAGTAGAGCAGGGTATCGGCTACATCATATAAAAAATCTGTGCTATTACAGTTCCGTATTTTTAAAAGAAATTGATTTTAAAATTTCATGATGTAAATTTTTTAAGCAAAATTAATATTTTTTTTGTCACCCTCTGACGGCACTTAGGGCTGTATGACTATATAGGTTTATTAGAGCAGGGTATCACCTATATTATATAAAAAATCTGTGCTATTACAGTTCCGTATTTTTGAAATAAATTGATTTTAAAATTTCATGATGTAAATTTTTTAAGCAAAATTAATATTTTTTTTTGTCACTCTTTGACGGCACTTAGGGTTGTATGACTTTTTCGGTTTATTAGAGCAGGGTATCACCTACATCATATAAAAAATCTGTGCTATTACAGTTCTGTATTTTTGAAAAAAATCGATTTTAAGTTTTCATGATGTAAATTTTTTAAGCAAAATTAATATTTTTTTAATTGTCACCCTCTGACGGCACTTAGGGTGGTATGACTTTTTAGGTTTATTAGAGCAGGGTATCGCCTACATCATATAAAAAATCTGTGCTATTACAGTTCCGTAATTTTAAAAGAAATTGATTTTAAAATTTCATGATGTAAATTTTTTAAGCAAAATTAATATTTTTTTTGTCACCCTCTGACGGCACTTAGGGCTGTATGACTATATAGGTTTATTAGATCAGGGTATCACCTATATTATATAAAAAATCTGTGCTATTACAGTTCCGTATTTTTGAAAGAAATTGATTCTAAAATTTCATGATGTAAATTTTTTAAGCAAAATTAATATTTTTTTTGTCTCCCTTTGACGGCACTTGGGTTGTATGACTATATAGGTTTATTAGAGCAGGGTATCACCTACATCATATAAAAAATCTGTGCTATTACAATTCCGTATTTTTGAAAAAAATCGATTTTAAGTTTTCATGATGTAAATTTTTTAAGCAAAATTAATATTTTTTTAATTGTCACTCTCTGACCGGCACTTAGGGTGGTATGACTTTTTAGGTTTATTAGAGCAGGGTATCGCCTACATCATATAACAAATCTGTGCTATTACAGTTCCGTATTTTTGAAAGAAATTGATTTAAAAATTTCATGATTTAAATTTTTTAGGCAAAATTAATATTTTTTTTTTAATTGTCAACCTCTGACGGCACTTAGGGTGGTATGACTTTTTAGGGGTATTACAGCAGGGGATCGCCTACATCATAAAAAATCTGTGTTATTACAGTTCCGTATTTTTAAAAGAAATTGATTTTAAAATTTCATGATGTAAATTTTTTAAGCAAAATTAATATTTTTTTTGTCACCCTCTGACGGCACTTAGGGCTGTATGACTATATAGGTTTATTAGAGCAGGGTATCACCTATATTATATAAAAAATCTGTGCTATTACAGTTCCGTATTTTTGAAAGAAATTGATTTTAAAATTTCATGATGTAAATTTTTTAAGCAAAATTAATTTTTTTTTTGTCACCCTTTGACGGCACTTAGAGTTGTATGACTATATAGGTTTATTAGAGCAGGGTATCACCTACATCATATAAAAAATCTGTCCTATTACAATTCCGTATTTTTGAAAAAAATCGATTTTAAGTTTTCATGATTTAAATTTTTGAAGCAAAATTAATATTTTTTTTAATTGTCACCCTCTGACGGCACTTAGGGTGGTATGACTTTTTAGGTTTATTAGAGCAGGGTATCACCTACATCATATAAAAATCTGTGCTATTGCAGTTCCGTATTTTTGAAAAAATCGATTTTAAGTTTTCATGATGTAAATTTTTAAGCAAAATTAATATTTTTAATTGTCACCCTCTGACGGCACTTAGGGTGGTATGACTTTTTAGGTTTATTAGAGCAGGGTATCGCTTACATCATATAAAAAATATGTGCTATTACAGTTCCGTATTTTTGAAAAAAATGGATTTTAAAATTTCACGATGTAAATTTTTTAAGCAAAATTAATATTTTTTTGTCACCCTTTGTCGGCACTTAGGGTTGTATGACTGTATAGGTTTATTAGAGCAGGGTATCGCCTACATCATATAAAAATCTGTGCTATTATAGTTCCGTATTTTTAAAAGAAATTGATTTTAAAATTTCATGATGTAAATTTTTTAAGCAAAATTAATATTTTTTTTGTCACCCTCTGACGGCACTTAGGGTTGTATGACTTTTTCGGTTTATTAGAGCAGGGTATCACCTACATCATATAAAAAATCTGTGCTATTACAGTTCTGTATTTTTGAAAAAAATCGATTTTAAGTTTTCATGATGTAAATTTTTTAAGCAAAATTAATATTTTTTTAATTGTCACCCTCTGACGGCACTTAGGGTGGTATGACTTTTTAGGTTTATTAGAGCAGGGTATCGCCTACATCATATAAAAAATCTGTGCTATTACAGTTCCGTAATTTTAAAAGAAATTGATTTTAAAATTTCATGATGTAAATTTTTTAAGCAAAATTAATATTTTTTTTGTCACCCTCTGACGGCACTTAGGGCTGTATGACTATATAGGTTTATTAGATCAGGGTATCACCTATATTATATAAAAAATCTGTGCTATTACAGTTCCGTATTTTTGAAAGAAATTGATTCTAAAATTTCATGATGTAAATTTTTTAAGCAAAATTAATATTTTTTTTGTCTCCCTTTGACGGCACTTGGGTTGTATGACTATATAGGTTTATTAGAGCAGGGTATCACCTACATCATATAAAAAATCTGTGCTATTACAATTCCGTATTTTTGAAAAAAATCGATTTTAAGTTTTCATGATGTAAATTTTTTAAGCAAAATTAATATTTTTTTAATTGTCACTCTCTGACCGGCACTTAGGGTGGTATGACTTTTTAGGTTTATTAGAGCAGGGTATCGCCTACATCATATAACAAATCTGTGCTATTACAGTTCCGTATTTTTGAAAGAAATTGATTTAAAAATTTCATGATTTAAATTTTTTAGGCAAAATTAATATTTTTTTTTTAATTGTCAACCTCTGACGGCACTTAGGGTGGTATGACTTTTTAGGTTTATTAGAGCAGGGTATCGCCTACATCATATAAAAAATCTGTGCTATTACAGTTCCGTATTTTTAAAAGAAATTGATTTTAAAATTTCATGATGTAAATTTTTTAAGCAAAATTAATATTTTTTTTGTCACCCTCTGACGGCACTTAGGGCTGTATGACTATATAGGTTTATTAGAGCAGGGTATCACCTATATTATATAAAAAATCTGTGCTATTACAGTTCCGTATTTTTGAAAGAAATTGATTTTAAAATTTCATGATGTAAATTTTTTAAGCAAAATTAATTTTTTTTTTGTCACCCTTTGACGGCACTTAGAGTTGTATGACTATATAGGTTTATTAGAGCAGGGTATCACCTACATCATATAAAAAATCTGTGCTATTACAATTCCGTATTTTTGAAAAAAATCGATTTTAAGTTTTCATGATTTAAATTTTTGAAGCAAAATTAATAGTTTTTTTAATTGTCACCCTCTGACGGCACTTAGGGTGGTATGACTTTTTAGGTTTATTAGAGCAGGGTATCACCTACATCATATAAAAAATCTGTGCTATTGCAGTTCCGTATTTTTGAAAAAAATCGATTTTAAGTTTTCATGATGTAAATTTTTTAAGCAAAATTAATATTTTTTTAATTGTCACCCTCTGACGGCACTTAGGTGCTATGCCTTTTTAGGTTTATTAGAGCAGGGTATCGCTTACATCATATAAAAAATATGTGCTATTACAGTTCCGTATTTTTGAAAAAAATGGATTTTAAAATTTCACGATGTAAATTTTTTAAGCAAAATTAATATTTTTTTTTGTCACCCTTTGTCGGCACTTAGGGTTGTATGACTGTATAGGTTTATTAGAGCAGGGTATCGCCTACATCATATAAAAAATCTGTGCTATTATAGTTCCGTATTTTTAAAAGAAATTGATTTTAAAATTTCATGATGTAAATTTTTTAAGCAAAATTAATATTTTTTTTGTCACCCTCTGACGGCACTTAGGGCTGTATGACTATATAGGTTTATTAGAGCAGGGTATCACCTATATTATATAAAAAATCTGTGCTATTACAGTTCCGTATTTTTGAAAGAAATTGATTTTAAAATTTCATGATGTAAATTTTTTAAGCAAAATTAATTTTTTTTTTGTCACCCTTTGACGGCACTTAGAGTTGTATGACTATATAGGTTTATTAGAGCAGGGTATCACCTACATCATATAAAAAATCTGTGCTATTACAATTCCGTATTTTTGAAAAAAATCGATTTTAAGTTTTCATGATTTAAATTTTTGAAGCAAAATTAATATTTTTTTTAATTGTCACCCTCTGACGGCACTTAGGGTGGTATGACTTTTTAGGTTTATTAGAGCAGGGTATCACCTACATCATATAAAAAATCTGTGCTATTGCAGTTCCGTATTTTTGAAAAAAATCGATTTTAAGTTTTCATGATGTAAATTTTTTAAGCAAAATTAATATTTTTTTAATTGTCACCCTCTGACGGCACTTAGGGTGGTATGACTTTTTAGGTTTATTAGAGCAGGGTATCGCTTACATCATATAAAAAATATGTGCTATTACAGTTCCGTATTTTTAAAAAAAATTGATTTTAAAATTTCATGATGTATATTTTTTAAGCAAAATTAATATTTTTTTTGTCACCCTCTGACGGCACTTAGGGTTGTATGACTATATAGGTTTATTAGAGCAGGATATCACCTACATTATATAAAAAATCTGTGCTATTACAGTTCCGTATTTTTGAAAGAAATTAATTTAAAAATTTCATGATGTAAATTTTTTAAGCAAAATTAATATTTTTTTTGTCACCCTTTGACGGCACTTAGGGTTGTATGACTATATAGGTTTATTAGAGCAGGGTATTACCTACATCATATAAAAAATCTGTGCTATTACAATTCCGTATTTTTGAAAAAAATCGATTTTAAGTTTTCATGATGTAAATTTTTTAAGCAAAATTTATATTTTTTTAATTGTCACCCTCTGACGGCACTTAGGGTGGTATGACTTTTTAGGTTTATTAGAGCAGGGTATCGCCTACATCATATAAAAAATCTGTGCTATTACAGTTCCGTATTTTTAAAAGAAATTGATTTTAAAATTTCATGATGTAAATTTTTTAAGCAAAATTAATATTTTTTTTGTCACCCTCTGACGGCACTTAGGGTTGTATGACTATTTAGGTTTATTAGAGCAGGATATCACCTACATTATATAAAAAATCTGTGCTATTACAGTTCCGTATTTTTGAAAGAAATTCATTTTAAAATTTCATGATGTAAATTTTTTAAGCAAAATTAATATTTTTTTTTAATTGTCACCCTCTGACGGCACTTAGGGTGGTATGACTTTTTAGGTTTAGTAGAGCAGGGTATCGGCTACATCATATAAAAAATCTGTGCTATTACAGTTCCGTATTTTTGAAATAAATTGATTTTAAAATTTCATGATGTAAATTTTATAAGCAAAATTAATATTTTTTTTGTCACCCTTTGACGGCACTTAGGGTTGTATGACTATATAGGTTTATTAGAGCAGGGTATCACCTACATCATATAAAAAATCTGTGCTATTACAATTCCGTATTTTTGAAAAAAATCGATTTTAAGTTTTCATGATGTAAATTTTTTAAGCAAAATTAATATTTTTTTTGTCACCCTCTGACGGCACTTCGGGTTGTATGACTATTTAGGTTTATTAGAGCAGGATATCACCTACATTATATAAAAAATCTGTGCTATTACAGTTCCGTATTTTTGAAAGAAATTGATTTTAAAATTTCATGATGTAAATTTTTTAAGCAAAATTAATATTTTTTTTTAATTGTCACCCTCTGACGGCACTTAGGGTGGTATGACTTTTTAGGTTTAGTAGAGCAGGGTATCGCCTACATCATATAAAAAATCTGTGCTATTACAGTTCCGTATTTTTAAAAGAAATTGATTTTAAAATTTCATGATGTAAATTTTTTAAGCAAAATTAATATTTTTTTTTGTCACCCTTTGTCGGCACTTAGGGTTGTATGACTGTATAGGTTTATTAGAGCAGGGTATCGCCTACATCATATAAAAAATCTGTGCTATTATAGTTCCGTATTTTTAAAAGAAATTGATTTTAAAATTTCATGATGTAAATTTTTTAAGCAAAATTAATATTTTTTTTGTCACCCTCTGACGGCACTTAGGGTTGTATGACTTTTTCGGTTTATTAGAGCAGGGTATCACCTACATCATATAAAAAATCTGTGCTATTACAGTTCTGTATTTTTGAAAAAAATCGATTTTAAGTTTTCATGATGTAAATTTTTTAAGCAAAATTAATATTTTTTTAATTGTCACCCTCTGACGGCACTTAGGGTGGTATGACTTTTTAGGTTTATTAGAGCAGGGTATCGCCTACATCATATAAAAAATCTGTGCTATTACAGTTCCGTAATTTTAAAAGAAATTGATTTTAAAATTTCATGATGTAAATTTTTTAAGCAAAATTAATATTTTTTTTGTCACCCTCTGACGGCACTTAGGGCTGTATGACTATATAGGTTTATTAGATCAGGGTATCACCTATATTATATAAAAAATCTGTGCTATTACAGTTCCGTATTTTTGAAAGAAATTGATTCTAAAATTTCATGATGTAAATTTTTTAAGCAAAATTAATATTTTTTTTGTCTCCCTTTGACGGCACTTGGGTTGTATGACTATATAGGTTTATTAGAGCAGGGTATCACCTACATCATATAAAAAATCTGTGCTATTACAATTCCGTATTTTTGAAAAAAATCGATTTTAAGTTTTCATGATGTAAATTTTTTAAGCAAAATTAATATTTTTTTAATTGTCACTCTCTGACCGGCACTTAGGGTGGTATGACTTTTTAGGTTTATTAGAGCAGGGTATCGCCTACATCATATAACAAATCTGTGCTATTACAGTTCCGTATTTTTGAAAGAAATTGATTTAAAAATTTCATGATTTAAATTTTTTAGGCAAAATTAATATTTTTTTTTTAATTGTCAACCTCTGACGGCACTTAGGGTGGTATGACTTTTTAGGTTTATTAGAGCAGGGTATCGCCTACATCATATAAAAAATCTGTGCTATTACAGTTCCGTATTTTTAAAAGAAATTGATTTTAAAATTTCATGATGTAAATTTTTTAAGCAAAATTAATATTTTTTTTGTCACCCTCTGACGGCACTTAGGGCTGTATGACTATATAGGTTTATTAGAGCAGGGTATCACCTATATTATATAAAAAATCTGTGCTATTACAGTTCCGTATTTTTGAAAGAAATTGATTTTAAAATTTCATGATGTAAATTTTTTAAGCAAAATTAATTTTTTTTTTGTCACCCTTTGACGGCACTTAGAGTTGTATGACTATATAGGTTTATTAGAGCAGGGTATCACCTACATCATATAAAATCTGTGCTATTACAATTCCGTATTTTTGAAAAAAATCGATTTTAAGTTTTCATGATTTAAATTTTTGAAGCAAAATTAATATTTTTTTTAATTGTCACCCTCTGACGGCACTTAGGGTGGTATGACTTTTTAGGTTTATTAGAGCAGGGTATCACCTACATCATATAAAAAATCTGTGCTATTGCAGTTCCGTATTTTTGAAAAAAATCGATTTTAAGTTTTCATGATGTAAATTTTTTAAGCAAAATTAAT
Organism: Aquatica leii; assembly: GCA_035610365.1. Classification (NCBI taxonomy): domain Eukaryota; kingdom Metazoa; phylum Arthropoda; class Insecta; order Coleoptera; family Lampyridae; genus Aquatica; species Aquatica leii. The sequence continues at coordinate 34,593,674 of CM069439.1, forward strand.
ATTTTTTTAATTGTCACCCTCTGACGGCACTTAGGGTGGTATGACTTTTTAGGTTTATTAGAGCAGGGTATCGCTTACATCATATAAAAAATATGTGCTATTACAGTTCCGTATTTTTGAAAAAAATGGATTTTAAAATTTCACGATGTAAATTTTTTAAGCAAAATTAATATTTTTTTTTGTCACCCTTTGTCGGCACTTAGGGTTGTATGACTGTATAGGTTTATTAGAGCAGGGTATCGCCTACATCATATAAAAAATCTGTGCTATTATAGTTCCGTATTTTTAAAAGAAATTGATTTTAAAATTTCATGATGTAAATTTTTTAAGCAAAATTAATATTTTTTTTGTCACCCTCTGACGGCACTTAGGGCTGTATGACTATATAGGTTTATTAGAGCAGGGTATCACCTATATTATATAAAAAATCTGTGCTATTACAGTTCCGTATTTTTGAAAGAAATTGATTTTAAAATTTCATGATGTAAATTTTTTAAGCAAAATTAATTTTTTTTTTGTCACCCTTTGACGGCACTTAGAGTTGTATGACTATATAGGTTTATTAGAGCAGGGTATCACCTACATCATATAAAAAATCTGTGCTATTACAATTCCGTATTTTTGAAAAAATCGATTTTAAGTTTTCATGATGTAAATTTTTGTATCAAAATTAATAGTTTTTAATTGTCACCCTCTGACGGCACTTAGGTGGTATGACTTTTTAGGTTTATTAGAGCAGGGTATCACCTACATCATATAAAAAATCTGTGCTATTGCAGTTCCGTATTTTTGAAAAAAATCGATTTTAAGTTTTCATGATGTAAATTTTTTAAGCAAAATTAATATTTTTTTAATTGTCACCCTCTGACGGCACTTAGGGTGGTATGACTTTTTAGGTTTATTAGAGCAGGGTATCGCTTACATCATATAAAAAATATGTGCTATTACAGTTCCGTATTTTTAAAAAAAATTGATTTTAAAATTTCATGATGTATATTTTTTAAGCAAAATTAATATTTTTTTTGTCACCCTCTGACGGCACTTAGGGTTGTATGACTATATAGGTTTATTAGAGCAGGATATCACCTACATTATATAAAAAATCTGTGCTATTACAGTTCCGTATTTTTGAAAGAAATTAATTTAAAAATTTCATGATGTAAATTTTTTAAGCAAAATTAATATTTTTTTTTGTCACCCTTTGACGGCACTTAGGGTTGTATGACTATATAGGTTTATTAGAGCAGGGTATTACCTACATCATATAAAAAATCTGTGCTATTACAATTCCGTATTTTTGAAAAAAATCGATTTTAAGTTTTCATGATGTAAATTTTTTAAGCAAAATTTATATTTTTTTAATTGTCACCCTCTGACGGCACTTAGGGTGGTATGACTTTTTAGGTTTATTAGAGCAGGGTATCGCCTACATCATATAAAAAATCTGTGCTATTACAGTTCCGTATTTTTAAAAGAAATTGATTTTAAAATTTCATGATGTAAATTTTTTAAGCAAAATTAATATTTTTTTTGTCACCCTCTGACGGCACTTAGGGTTGTATGACTATTTAGGTTTATTAGAGCAGGATATCACCTACATTATATAAAAAATCTGTGCTATTACAGTTCCGTATTTTTGAAAGAAATTCATTTTAAAATTTCATGATGTAAATTTTTTAAGCAAAATTAATATTTTTTTTTAATTGTCACCCTCTGACGGCACTTAGGGTGGTATGACTTTTTAGGTTTAGTAGAGCAGGGTATCGGCTACATCATATAAAAAATCTGTGCTATTACAGTTCCGTATTTTTGAAATAAATTGATTTTAAAATTTCATGATGTAAATTTTATAAGCAAAATTAATATTTTTTTTGTCACCCTTTGACGGCACTTAGGGTTGTATGACTATATAGGTTTATTAGAGCAGGGTATCACCTACATCATATAAAAAATCTGTGCTATTACAATTCCGTATTTTTGAAAAAAATCGATTTTAAGTTTTCATGATGTAAATTTTTTAAGCAAAATTAATATTTTTTTTGTCACCCTCTGACGGCACTTCGGGTTGTATGACTATTTAGGTTTATTAGAGCAGGATATCACCTACATTATATAAAAAATCTGTGCTATTACAGTTCCGTATTTTTGAAAGAAATTGATTTTAAAATTTCATGATGTAAATTTTTTAAGCAAAATTAATATTTTTTTTTAATTGTCACCCTCTGACGGCACTTAGGGTGGTATGACTTTTTAGGTTTAGTAGAGCAGGGTATCGCCTACATCATATAAAAAATCTGTGCTATTACAGTTCCGTATTTTTAAAAGAAATTGATTTTAAAATTTCATGATGTAAATTTTTTAAGCAAAATTAATATTTTTTTTTGTCACCCTTTGACGGCACTTAGGGTTGTATGACTATATAGGTTTATTAGAGCAGGGTATCACCTACATCATATAAAAAATCTGTGCTATTACAATTCCGTATTTTTGAAAAAAATCGATTTTAAGTTTTCATGATGTAAATTTTTTAAGCAAAATTAATATTTTTTTTGTCACCCTCTGACGGCACTTAGGGTTGTATGACTATTTAGGTTTATTAGAGCAGGATATCACCTACATTATATAAAAAATCTGTGCTATTACAGTTCCGTATTTTTGAAAGAAATTGATTTTAAAATTTCATGATGTAAATTTTTTAAGCAAAATTAATATTTTTTTTAAATTGTCACCCTCTGACGGCACTTAGGGTGGTATGACTTTTTAGGTTTAGTAGAGCAGGGTATCGGCTACATCATATAAAAAATCTGTGCTATTACAGTTCCGTATTTTTGAAATAAATTGATTTTAAAATTTCATGATGTAAATTTTTTAAGCAAAATTAATATTTTTTTTGTCACCCTTTGACGGCACTTAGGGTTGTATGACTATATAGGTTTATTAGAGCAGGGTATCACCTACATCATATAAAAAATCTGTGCTATTACAATTCCGTATTTTTGAAAAAAATCGATTTTAAGTTTTCATGATGTAAATTTTTTTAATTGTCACCCTCTGACGGCACTTAGGGTGGTATGACTTTTTAGGTTTATTAGAGCAGGGTATCGCCTACATCATATAAAAAATCTGTGCTATTACAGTTCCGTAATTTTAAAAGAAATTGATTTTAAAATTTCATGATGTAATTTTTTTAAGCAAAATTAATATTTTTTTTGTCACCCTCTGACGGCACTTCGGGTTGTATGACTATTTAGGTTTATTAGAGCAGGATATCACCTACATTATATAAAAAATCTGTGCTATTACAGTTCCGTATTTTTGAAAGAAATTGATTTTAAAATTTCATGATGTAAATTTTTTAAGCAAAATTAATATTTTTTTTTAATTGTCACCCTCTGACGGCACTTAGGGTGGTATGACTTTTTAGGTTTAGTAGAGCAGGGTATCGCCTACATCATATAAAAAATCTGTGCTATTACAGTTCCGTATTTTTAAAAGAAATTGATTTTAAAATTTCATGATGTAAATTTTTTAAGCAAAATTAATATTTTTTTTTGTCACCCTTTGACGGCACTTAGGGTTGTATGACTATATAGGTTTATTAGAGCAGGGTATCACCTACATCATATAAAAAATCTGTGCTATTACAATTCCGTATTTTTGAAAAAAATCGATTTTAAGTTTTCATGATGTAAATTTTTTAAGCAAAATTAATATTTTTTTTGTCACCCTCTGACGGCACTTAGGGTTGTATGACTATTTAGGTTTATTAGAGCAGGATATCACCTACATTATATAAAAAATCTGTGCTATTACAGTTCCGTATTTTTGAAAGAAATTGATTTTAAAATTTCATGATGTAAATTTTTTAAGCAAAATTAATATTTTTTTAATTGTCACCCTCTGACGGCACTTAGGGTGGTTTGACTTTTTAGGTTTAGTAGAGCAGGGTATCGGCTACATCATATAAAAAATCTGTGCTATTACAGTTCCGTATTTTTGAAATAAATTGATTTTAAAATTTCATGATGTAAATTTTTTAAGCAAAATTAATATTTTTTTTGTCACCCTTTGACGGCACTTAGGGTTGTATGACTATATAGGTTTATTAGAGCAGGGTATCACCTACATCATATAAAAAATCTGTGCTATTACAATTCCGTATTTTTGAAAAAAATCGATTTTAAGTTTTCATGATGTAAATTTTTTTAATTGTCACCCTCTGACGGCACTTAGGGTGGTATGACTTTTTAGGTTTATTAGAGCAGGGTATCGCCTACATCATATAAAAAATCTGTGCTATTACAGTTCCGTAATTTTAAAAGAAATTGATTTTAAAATTTCATGATGTAATTTTTTTAAGCAAAATTAATATTTTTTTTGTCACCCTCTGACGGCACTTAGGGCTGTATGACTATATAGGTTTATTAGATCAGGGTATCACCTATATTATATAAAAAATCTGTGCTATTACAGTTCCGTATTTTTGAAAGAAATTGATTCTAAAATTTCATGATGTAAATTTTTTAAGCAAAATTAATATTTTTTTTGTCTCCCTTTGACGGCACTTGGGTTGTATGACTATATAGGTTTATTAGAGCAGGGTATCACCTACATCATATAAAAAATCTGTGCTATTACAATTCCGTATTTTTGAAAAAAATCGATTTTAAGTTTTCATGATGTAAATTTTTTAAGCAAAATTAATATTTTTTTAATTGTCACTCTCTGACCGGCACTTAGGGTGGTATGACTTTTTAGGTTTATTAGAGCAGGGTATCGCCTACATCATATAAAAAATCTGTGCTATTACAGTTCCGTAATTTTAAAAGAAATTGATTTTAAAATTTCATGATGTAATTTTTTTAAGCAAAATTAATATTTTTTTTGTCACCCTCTGACGGCACTTAGGGCTGTATGACTATATAGGTTTATTAGATCAGGGTATCACCTATATTATATAAAAAATCTGTGCTATTACAGTTCCGTATTTTTGAAAGAAATTGATTCTAAAATTTCATGATGTAAATTTTTTAAGCAAAATTAATATTTTTTTTGTCTCCCTTTGACGGCACTTGGGTTGTATGACTATATAGGTTTATTAGAGCAGGGTATCACCTACATCATATAAAAAATCTGTGCTATTACAATTCCGTATTTTTGAAAAAAATCGATTTTAAGTTTTCATGATGTAAATTTTTTAAGCAAAATTAATATTTTTTTAATTGTCACTCTCTGACCGGCACTTAGGGTGGTATGACTTTTTAGGTTTATTAGAGCAGGGTATCGCCTACATCATATAACAAATCTGTGCTATTACAGTTCCGTATTTTTGAAAGAAATTGATTTAAAAATTTCATGATTTAAATTTTTTAGGCAAAATTAATATTTTTTTTTAATTGTCAACCTCTGACGGCACTTAGGGTGGTATGACTTTTTAGGTTTATTAGAGCAGGGTATCGCCTACATCATATAAAAAATCTGTGCTATTACAGTTCCGTATTTTTAAAAGAAATTGATTTTAAAATTTCATGATGTAAATTTTTTAAGCAAAATTAATATTTTTTTTGTCACCCTCTGACGGCACTTAGGGCTGTATGACTATATAGGTTTATTAGAGCAGGGTATCACCTATATTATATAAAAAATCTGTGCTATTACAGTTCCGTATTTTTGAAAGAAATTGATTTTAAAATTTCATGATGTAAATTTTTTAAGCAAAATTAATTTTTTTTTTGTCACCCTTTGACGGCACTTAGAGTTGTATGACTATATAGGTTTATTAGAGCAGGGTATCACCTACATCATATAAAAAATCTGTGCTATTACAATTCCGTATTTTTGAAAAAAATCGATTTTAAGTTTTCATGATTTAAATTTTTGAAGCAAAATTAATATTTTTTTTAATTGTCACCCTCTGACGGCACTTAGGGTGGTATGACTTTTTAGGTTTATTAGAGCAGGGTATCACCTACATCATATAAAAAATCTGTGCTATTGCAGTTCCGTATTTTTGAAAAAAATCGATTTTAAGTTTTCATGATGTAAATTTTTTAAGCAAAATTAATATTTTTTTAATTGTCACCCTCTGACGGCACTTAGGGTGGTATGACTTTTTAGGTTTATTAGAGCAGGGTATCGCTTACATCATATAAAAAATATGTGCTATTACAGTTCCGTATTTTTAAAAAAAATTGATTTTAAAATTTCATGATGTATATTTTTTAAGCAAAATTAATATTTTTTTTGTCACCCTCTGACGGCACTTAGGGTTGTATGACTATATAGGTTTATTAGAGCAGGATATCACCTACATTATATAAAAAATCTGTGCTATTACAGTTCCGTATTTTTGAAAGAAATTGATTTTAAAATTTCATGATGTAAATTTTTTAAGCAAAATTAATATTTTTTTTTAATTGTCACCCTCTGACGGCACTTAGGGTGGTATGACTTTTTAGGTTTAGTAGAGCAGGGTATCGGTTACATCATATAAAAAATCTGTGCTATTACAGTTCCGTATTTTTGAAAAAAATGGATTTTAAAATTTCACGATGTAAATTTTTTAAGCAAAATTAATATTTTTTTTTGTCACCCTTTGTCGGCACTTAGGGTTGTATGACTGTATAGGTTTATTAGAGCAGGGTATCGCCTACATCATATAAAAAATCTGTGCTATTATAGTTCCGTATTTTTAAAAGAAATTGATTTTAAAATTTCATGATGTAAATTTTTTAAGCAAAATTAATATTTTTTTTGTCACCCTCTGACGGCACTTAGGGCTGTATGACTATATAGGTTTATTAGAGCAGGGTATCACCTATATTATATAAAAAATCTGTGCTATTACAGTTCCGTATTTTTGAAAAAAATCGATTTTAAGTTTTCATGATGTAAATTTTTGTATAAAAATTAATTTTTTTTTTTAATTGTCACCTTCTGACGGCACTTGGATTATTTGTCCGACTAGGTAAATTATTAATGTATAAACTATATTGAAAATGAAGTATTTTCTATAACTGCTACATGTTTAAAAATTGTCTAATTCAAACGCATTTCATGTTTCAAATTCAAATGCATTTGTTTTTTTCAAATTCAAATGCAACTTTAGGCTGGTAACTTTAAACCATGTTTCAACAATGAGTGGGAAAATTAACTTCGATGAAATTTTGCAAACAGATGATACAAGTGCAGCTATGTTTGCATAAGTTATTTCATTGTTAATTACATGGGTTTCCACATTATCTTGGAGGTTCACACTTAATCCTTGGTTTTATTCAAAGCCGTATGTTTCCATGTAACAATTTGACATTTACATGGTATGTTTGAGAGCATTTAACATAAGGTTGAAACCTGTACGGTTTAATTGAACATTGTTTTGATTACCATCAAATACGGTTCAACAATTCTTGCACAAATTCGTAAGAGTGAGTTTAGATTTCCCAAACAAAAAAAAATGTCAAAATACAATGTTCATTTAGCCTAGTATTGAATGCTCATGAATATGCTTCCCAAATGTCACTACTACACATAGATACTGACTGATTAGTCAATGTCAGTTTACCATAAATACCATCTATCTTTAGTATCCACTATCAATTTTGTGATCCAAAAAAATTCCGTGTTTCTAGAGAACCTTTAATTACGATTTTTGGTCTAATTTTTTCTATGAATAGAATCATCAACTCTCGCGCCAAAAATTTGTTGATAAATGTATTGTGATGATGAACCATATTCTTAAAACTGAGTTTAATTTACGCAGAATTAAGGATACTCAAGTATTGATAAGTTAAAATGTATTTGCAAAACCTTGATTAATACTGCCTTTGAAACTTATTTATTAATTTATCACTTGTGATGAAACAGTTTAATCAGAATAAATACTTGAGATAAATAGGGTTATCTGCTATTGTAATTCAAATGGAATGATCGAGATAACCCTTGATTTAGAGTAAAATTACAAGAGGTGATGATTTTTTTACGAGTTTCAATATTTTTCGCACTTAGTGTTTGCTCTTGTTTAAACGACTAAACGAGACAACACCTACTAAATTTATCACGAATAAGTCGATTTGCGAAATTTATGATTCATTATATTTTCATTTGTTGAATCAGCGCATAATATTGATAACTTCACACCCGTAAACATAGTCTGGGTGAGACATGGAAATCACAAACATAACTTTATTACTTCATCTAAAAGTTGTTTCAATTATTAAAGATAATACAATGTAATCGTATTTGAACAGAAAATTGATAACAATGATACTATATCATAGGATAATGACAAAATTTGATTAACGTAGTTAATGCCACTAACCCTTAAATTAATCAAAACTTGAGTAAACGAATGAATCATCATTTTAGAAAACTATGCACTAAAAGCCAGAGACATAAAGGCACACGTAACGCTGTGTATATACTCAACTCTACTACACATATTTCAATTAGTACAAACAATATAGTATAGTATTTTCTGTATTTGGAATAATAAAAAATACTCTTCGCCGGTAACTTAATATTTTGATGTTTTGGAATTCCCTAAGTTAATGTTATGTTCAGCATTGCCGTAAGGCTGATTAATTAAGAGACCGGCAAAAATAAATAAACAAAGATTATTAACAAGTAAACATTACGTAAGAAGTGGGAAAATGATAAAAGAATGTGTAAATAAAACGTTTATGATTCCAAAATGAAATTACGCATGATGGATTCCGTGAGTGAATCATTAGCATAGTCACGATGACTTATTGATCGGACATATGTAGAAATGGAATATCATTATACTTACGCATTATATATCACGTTATAATTAGCATTAATGCATTTCTGTACTATTAATACTTTCCTGGGCAATTGTGTAAGAAAATAAAAATGTCAGAATTTCGTGCTATTCTAATACATATCTATTACTCATCCTACCGTATTTTTGTTTGGTTAACTTAGTCACTTCGGTTTCTATTTACTCTGAATAATTACAGTCGAAGCTTATATCTTCTTGGAACTTCAATTATGGATTGTAAATCGGGAATTCTACAAAAAAAAACATTTAGAATGTGTGTTTTTGTCGAAAAATTGGCAAATACAAAAGTGCTTTTATATGGCTTAAGAAGTTTACATTGAAGTTCTTTTTAAGAAAAACTATTCTGAGTATAAGGTTTTTTTGTTTTGTGAGCTTTAATAAGATTTTTAGTTATACTTAAGTTTTTTAGAACTTCATTATTAAGTAGACATCGTAATGGTCTAAAATTTAAGTATCTACATAAAAAATCGGGACTTGGTTTTCAAATTTTATCGATGGAGTGCAATAGTTTGTTTTGACAGTGTAGGAAAAACGTCTGCCAAAGGACATTTATGTTTTTAGCTGATTGTTTACTTTCTAATTTTTCGGAAAAAACTGTTACATGTTATTACCTACTGTATTTTGGCATAACATCATAGCCTGTTTACTAAACAAACGCGAAAAAATCAGTCAAAGCTCAATATGATATAATTTTTTTACCTCATCTAACTATTATCGATAAACATTATAGTGGAAAAAATCTGATACTGTCATTTTCATTTTCTTATATTATATAAACGGCGTTTTATTGGTTTTACAATCGAAACTTATAGATAACCCAACAAAAATCTCTTTTGGTTAAGATCCCAAATTGAAATGTTTGGTTTTTTAGTGAAAACAAAACTCATTTATTTTAAACAAATATACAAAATGAGGTATATATATCTGTAAAAAATGGAAAGATTATCTGAAAAAATCATCAAAATCACATTAAAATGCTATGAAAAATAAAAAATGTATGATGATTCAAACTAAGCACAATTTTACAGTAATAATTCGCATGTTCTAAGCATTCGAACAATGTCATTTAAACATCTAGAGCACATGGCTAGAGGTTCTTCGGATATCTGAAACACTCTGAATTCATGAATATGAGGGTTATTCGATCAAATCTTTTGATAGTTCCCTATCAATGACAAGTATTTGATGTGAAAATTAAATTTGCATTGACACCAACAATGTTGAAAAGAGAATGGCAAAGTCCATCGACGGTTATGTAAAGGCATTAAAAAAATGTATAATATATACATATTGCACTTCAAATTTTGTAGGGTTAGGAGTCTATTAGTTTTCATATATTTTCTTGAGACTGTTTTCGCTCGTTGTACTCATGATTACATTTTACAAAATAGTTTCCAATTTCTAATTTGAAATGCAAAAGTGTAGAACTATTCTTTGATAAAAAGTCATTGAAACAAATTTATTTGACAATATCATGGTTTTGGATAAATAGTCTTGTTGGTTGCTACAATAATTGTTCTTCTGGTAAAATATGACGTATTTTTTTTGTTTTGGGTCATTTTTGATCAACCTTTGTAGACTAATCTTTATATATAAAAAGATCATAAAATAGCTCTGCCCTAAGCAAATATAATTTCATTTCTCGTGTGCTTACTTTTTATATATTGTTTCGAAGGCTAATTGTAAAGTTTTTCTTCCCGGGTTGCAGTTGAAGACACCTTCCTCCAATGAAATTATAATGTGCTCTATTATTTACTGAATGAAGATTAGTTCGTAATTTGTATAACTGATTTTGCTTCATGTTGCGTATAAACGCATTTACTTCTAAAGCACTTGCAATATAAATTAATTCTGGGGAATATTAGACATCCCACATTTCCATTTCTTTTTTGTTTTCCATCTACATTTTATGTGTACTTGTTATTATTTAATGTAGTGTCTCTTTATTTAATTTCATTTTCTAAAACGTTCTGTTCTGCTTTGTTTTCCATTTCTAGTTTTTCTGTTTCCTGTATTTTTGCTATTTTTTTAAATTTTAGTTTTTTAATTACATACAAACCTTACATTTTTTTACTTTCCTATAAGGAAAGTATAGCGATCGCATTTTTTTTCAAAAAATTTTTTTTGAAGACTTTTACGTTTCAAGGTATCCTGAATCAGAAAAACGTATTTTTGACAAAATTTTGGGTGTCTGTGTGTAACGTTGTACCCACGATAACTCTCGAACCAACAGTTCTAATAACTTGAAATTTCGTATGGAGCTGGGTTTTCATATTCTCTCGGTTCTATCAAAAGATGGGTCTGATAAAGAAATCGGAAGTGGGTGTATCCGCCAGTTTTTCTTATATAATTTTGTACGAATGTAAATTATTCGAATTATTTTTATAGTTTCTTATCGAGACAATACTTCCTAACAATTTATTCAAATAAAAATTTTTTCTATCATTAACAGTTTATTAGATATTTAATTTACAATTTAAAGTGAATTCCATTATATAATCTAGGTTCGAATCCTGCCTGCGACGATTTAAAAAAAAAATTTTTTTTGCTTAAGTTTGCGTTTCAAGGTCTCCTAAGTCGGAAAAAAATATTTTTGACAAAAAATTTTTGGGTGTCTGTGTTTGTGTCGGACTGTGTGTAACGATGTACCCACGATAACTCTCGAACCAAAAGTCCTAGTAACTTGAAATTTGGTATAAAGCTGGATTTTCGTATTCTCTCGGCTTTATCAAAAGACAGATCTGATAAAGATACCGGAAGTAGGTGTATCTGCCATTTATAATTATTAATTGGCGATTTACTAATCGTTTTTAATACAAATATATCACTTCAAAGTGGTTATATGACAACATAACCTTATAAAAATACATTTCTTCGTCATTCCTTATAGGAAAGTCGTGTGGTGGCCACACCAGTTTTTTTAATACGCTACAGTAGTGTACACCCAGGGGAAGTTAGCCATAACTTTTCATCCATAGATTTGTATCGAATGCGCACCAGACGCTAGATCTATTTATCTATTGCAAAAAAATTATCAAAATAAAAAAAATACTTTTTGAGTTAAAAAATATTTTAGGCGAAGACGCGAATTGGATACAGTTAACCGTTATGGCTCAACCTTGAAATTGAATAATTTCCTTTAAACGAAAAATACCCCTCCAATTATTTGATATTGTGTTAATTATAGATCTATTTATCTATTGCAAAAAAATTATTGAAATGAAAAACATACTTTTTTAGTTAGAAAATATTTTAGGCGAAAACGCGTGACGGATACGTTGAAACATTATGGCTGAACTTTGAAATTAAATGATTTCTTTTAAACATAAAACACCCCTCCAATTATTTGATATTGTGTTGATTATAGATCCATTTATCTATTGCAAAAAAATTATCGAAATAAAAAACATACTTTTTTAGTTAGAATATTTTAGGCGAAAACGCGTGACGGATACGTTGAAACATTATGGCTGAACTTTGAAATTAAATAATTTCCTTTAATCGAAAAACACTCCACCAATTATTTGATATTGTGTTGATTACAGATCTATTTGTCTATTGCAAAAAAATTATCAAAATAAAAATCATACTTTTTTAGTTAGAAAATATTTTAGGCGAAAACGCGTGACGGATACGTTGAAACGTTATGGCTGAACTTTGAAATTGAATAATTTCCTTTAAACATAAAACACTCTTCCAAATATTTGATATTGTGTTGATTATAGATCCATTTATCTATTGAAAAAAAAATCGAAATAAAAAACATTTTTTTAAGCTAGAAAATATTTTAGGCGAAGACGCATGAGGGATACGTTGAAACGTTATGACTGAATTTTGAAATTGAATAATTTCCTTTAAACAAAAAACACCTTTCGAATTATTTGATAATGTATTGATTATAGATCCATTTACTTATTGCAAAAAAATTATCGAAATAGAAAACATGCTTTTTGAGTTAAAAAATATTTTAGGCAAAGACGCGTGACGTTATGGCTGAACCTTGAAATTAAATAATTTTCTTTAAACGAAAAACGCCCTTCCAATTATTTGATATTGTGTTCATTATAGATCTATTTATCTATTGCAAAAAAATTATTAAAATAAAATATATGCTTTTTTAGTTAAAAAATATTTTAGGCGAAGACGCCAATTGGATACAGTTAAACGTTATGGCTCAACCTTGAAATTGAATAATTTCATTTAATCGAAAAACACTTCACCAATTATTTGATATTGTGTTGATTATAGATCTATTTATCTATTGCAATAATTTTATCGAAATAAAAAACATACTTTTTTAGTTAGAAAATATTAGGCGAAAACGCGTGACGGATACGTTGAAACGTTATGGTTGAACTTTGAAATTGAATAATTTCCTTTAAACAAAAAACACCTTTCGAATTATTTGATAATGTATTGATTGTAGAACCATTTATTTATTGCAAAAACATTATCGAAATAGAAAACATGTTTTTTGAGTTAGAAAATACTTTAGGCAAAGGCGCGTGACGTTATGGCTGAACCTTGAAATTAAATAATTTTCTTTAAACGAAAAACGCCCTTCCAATTATTTGATATTGTGTTGATTATAGAGCCATTTATCTATTGCAAAAAAATTATCAAAATAAAAAACATACTTTTTGAGTTAAAAAATATTTTAGGCAAAGACGCCAGTTGGACACAGTTAAACATTATGGCTGAACCTTGAAATTGAATAATTTCCTTTAAACGAAAAACACCCCTCCAATTATTTGATATTGTGTTAATTATAGATCTATTTATCTATTGCAAAAAAATTATTGAAATGAAAAACATACTTTTTTAGTTAGAAAATATTTTAGGCGAAAACGCGTGACGGATACGTTGAAACATTATGGCTGAACTTTGAAATTAAATGATTTCCTTTAAACATAAAACACCCCTCCAATTATTTAATATTGTGTTGATTATAGATCCATTTATCTATTTCAAAAAAATTATCGAAATAAAAAACATACTTTTTTAGTTAGAATATTTTAGGCGAAAACGCGTGACGGATACGTTGAAACATTATGGCTGAACTTTGAAATTAAATAATTTCCTTTAATCGAAAAACACTCCACCAATTATTTGATATTGTGTTGATTACAGATCTATTTGTCTATTGCAAAAAAATTATCAAAATAAAAATCATACTTTTTTAGTTAGAAAATATTTTAGGCGAAAACGCGTGACGGATACGTTGAAACGTTATGGCTGAACTTTGAAATTGAATAATTTCCTTTAAACATAAAACACTCTTCCAAATATTTGATATTGTGTTGATTATAGATCCATTTATCTATTGAAAAAAAAATCGAAATAAAAAACATTTTTTTAAGCTAGAAAATATTTTAGGCGAAGACGCATGAGGGATACGTTGAAACGTTATGACTGAATTTTGAAATTGAATAATTTCCTTTAAACAAAAAACACCTTTCGAATTATTTGATAATGTATTGTTTATAGATCCATTTACTTATTGCAAAAAAATTATCGAAATAGAAAACATGCTTTTTGAGTTAAAAAATATTTTAGGCATAGACGCGTGACGTTATGGCTGAACCTTGAAATTAAATAATTTTCTTTAAACGAAAAACGCCCTTCCAATTATTTGATATTGTGTTCATTATAGATCTATTTATCTATTGCAAAAAAATTATCAAAATAAAATATATGCTTTTTTAGTTAAAAAATATTTTAGGCGAAGACGCCAATTGGATACAGTTAAACGTTATGGCTCAACCTTGAAATTGAATAATTTCCTTTAATCGAAAAACACTTCACCAATTATTTGATATTGTGTTGATTATAGATCTATTTATCTATTGCAATAATTTTATCGAAATAAAAAACATACTTTTTTAGTTAGAAAATATTAGGCGAAAACGCGTGACGGATACGTTGAAACGTTATGGTTGAACTTTGAAATTGAATAATTTCCTTTAAACAAAAAACACCTTTCGAATTATTTGATAATGTATTGATTATAGATCCATTTACTTATTGCAAAAAAATTATCGAAATAGAAAACATGCTTTTTGAGTTAAAAAATATTTTAGGCAAAGACGCGTGACGTTATGGCTGAACCTTGAAATTAAATAATTTTCTTTAAACGAAAAACGCCCTTCCAATTATTTGATATTGTGTTCATTATAGATCTATTTATCTATTGCAAAAAAATTATCAAAATAAAATATATGCTTTTTAGTTAAAAATATTTTAGGCGAAGACGCCAATTGGATACAGTTAAACGTTATGGCTCAACCTTGAAATTGAATAATTTCCTTTAATCGAAAAACACTTCACCAATTATTTGATATTGTGTTGATTATAGATCTATTTATCTATTGCAATAATTTTATCGAAATAAAAAACATACTTTTTTAGTTAGAAAATATTAGGCGAAAACGCGTGACGGATACGTTGAAACGTTATGGTTGAACTTTGAAATTGAATAATTTCCTTTAAACAAAAAACACCTTTCGAATTATTTGATAATGTATTGATTATAGAACCATTTACTTATTGCAAAAAAATTATCGAAATAGAAAACATGTTTTTTGAGTTAGAAAATATTTTAGGCAAAGGCGCGTGACGTTATGGCTGAACCTTGAAATTAAATAATTTTCTTTAAACGAAAAACGCCCTTCCAATTATTTGATATTGTGTTGATTATAGATCCATTTATCTATTGCAAAAAAATTATCAAAATAAAAAACATACTTTTTGAGTTAAAAAATATTTTAGGCAAAGACGCCAGTTCGACACAGTTAAACATTATGGCTGAACCTTGAAATTGAATAATTTCCTTTAAACGAAAAACACCCCTCCAATTATTTGATATTGTGTTAATTATAGATCTATTTATCTATTGCAAAAAAATTATTGAAATGAAAAACATACTTTTTTAGTTAGAAAATATTTTAGGCGAAAACGCGTGACGGATACGTTGAAACATTATGGCTGAACTTTGAAATTAAATGATTTCCTTTAAACATAAAACACCCCTCCAATGATTTGATATTGTGTTGATTATAGATCCATTTATCTATTGCAAAAAAATTATCGAAATAAAAAACATACTTTTTTAGTTAGAATATTTTAGGCGAAAACGCGTGACGGATACGTTGAAACGTTATGGCTGAAATTAAATAATTTCCAATCGAAAAACACTCCACCAATTATTTGATATTGTGTTGATTACAGATCTATTTGTCTATTGCAAAAAAATTATCGAAATAAAAATCATACTTTTTTAGTTAGAAAATATTTTAGGCGAAAACGCGTGACGGATACGTTGAAACGTTATGGCTGAACTTTGAAATTGAATAATTTCCTTTAAACTTAAAACACTCCTCCAAATATTTGATATTGTGTTGATTCTAGATCCATTTATCTATTGAAAAAAAAATCGAAATAAAAAACATCTTTTTAAGCTAGAAAATATTTTAGGCGAAGACGCGTGACGGATACGTTGAAACGTTATGACTGAATTTTGAAATTGAATAATTTCCTTTAAACTAAAAACACCCCTCCAATTATTTGATATTGTGTTTATTATAGATCTATTTATCTATTGCAAAAAAAATATCAAAATAAAAAACATACTTTTTTAGTTACAAAATATTTTAGGTGAAGACGCGTGACGGATAGGTTGAAACCCCTCCAATTATTTGATATTGTGTTGATTATAGATCAATTTATCTATTGCAAAAAAATTATCAAAAGATAAAAAATAATTTTAGAGGAAGACGCGTGGCGGATAGGTTGAAACGTTATGACTGAATTTTGAAATTAAATAATTTTCTTTAAACAAAAAACACCCTTCCAATTATTTGATATTGAGTTTATTGTAGATCCATTTATCTGTTGCAAAAAAATTTATCAAAATAAAAAACATACTTTTTTAGTTAGAAAATATTTTAGGCGAAAACGCGTGACGGATACGTTGAAACATTATGGCTGAACTTTGAAATTAAATGATTTCCTTTAAACATAAAACACCCCTCCAATGATTTGATATTGTGTTGATTATAGATCCATTTATCTATTGCAAAAAAATTATCGAAATAAAAAACATACTTTTTTAGTTAGAATATTTTAGGCGAAAACGCGTGACGGATACGTTGAAACGTTATGGCTGAAATTAAATAATTTCCAATCGAAAAACACTCCACCAATTATTTGATATTGTGTTGATTACAGATCTATTTATTTATTGCAAAAATATTATCGAAATAAAAAACATACTTTTTTAGTTTGAAAATATTAGGCGAAAACGCGTGACGGATACGTTGAAACGTTATGGCTGAACTTTGAAATTGAATAATTTCCTTTAAACAAAAAACACCTTTCGAATTATTTGATAATGTATTGATTATAGAACCATTTACTTATTGCAAAAAAATTATCGAAATAGAAAACATGTTTTTTGAGTTAGAAAATATTTTAGGCAAAGGCGCGTGACGTTATGGCTGAACCTTGAAATTAAATAATTTTCTTTAAACGAAAAACGCCCTTCCAATTATTTGATATTGTGTTGATTATAGATCCATTTATCTGTTGCAAAAAAATTATCAAAATAAAAAACATACTTTTTTAGTTAGAAAATATTTTAGGCGAAGACGCGTGACGGATAGGTTGAAACGTTATGACTGAATTTTGAAATTAAATAATTTCCTTTAAACTAAAAACACCCCTCCAATTATTTGATATTGTGTTTATTATAGATCTATTTATCTATTGCAAAAAAAATATCAAAATAAAAAACATACTTTTTTAGTTACAAAATATTTTAGGTGAAGACGCGTGACGGATAGGTTGAAACCCCTCCAATTATTTGATATTGTGTTGATTATAGATCAATTTATCTATTGCAAAAAAATTATCAAAAGATAAAAAATAATTTTAGAGGAAGACGCGTGGCGGATAGGTTGAAACGTTATGACTGAATTTTGAAATTAAATAATTTTCTTTAAACAAAAAACACCCTTCCAATTATTTGATATTGAGTTTATTGTAGATCCATTTATCTGTTGCAAAAAAATTTATCAAAATAAAAAACATACTTTTTTAGTTAGAAAATATTTTAGGCGAAGACGGATAGGTTGAAACGTTATGACTGAATTTTGAAATTAAATAATTTCCTTTAAACTAAAAACACCCCTCCAATTATTTGATATTGTGTTGATTATAGATTAATTTATCTATTGCAAAAAAATTATCAAAAGATAAAAAATACTTTTTTAGTTAGAAAATATTTTAGACGAAGACGCGTGACGGATACGTCGTAACGTTATGGCTGAATTTTGAAATTGAATAATTAATTGATTAATTGAATCCAATTATTTGATATTGTGTTGATTATAGATCCATCTATTTATTGCAAAAAATTTATCAAAATAAACAACATACTTTTTGAGTTCGAAAATATTTTAGGCGAAGACGCGTGACAGATACGTTGAAACATTATGGCTGAATCTTGAAATTAAATAATTTCCTTTAAACGAAAAACACCCCTCCAATTATTTGATATTATGTTCGTTATAGATCTATGTATCTATTGCAAAAAAATTATCAATATCAAAAAATACTTTTTGAGTTAGAAAATATTTTAGGCGAAGACGCGTGGCGGATAGGTTGAAACGTTATGACTGAATTTTGAAATTAAATAATTTTCTTTAAACAAACAACACGCTTCCAATTATTTGATATTGTGTTTATTATAGATCCATTTATCTGTTGGAACAAAAATTATCAAAATAAAAACCCTACTTTTTTAGTTAGAAAATATTTTAGGCGAAGACGCGTGACGGATAGGTTGAAACGTTGGGACTGAATTTTGAAATTAAATAATTTCTTTTAAACTAAAAACACCCCTCCAATTATTTGATATTGTGTTGATTATAGATCCATTTATCTATTGCAAAGAAAAATATCAAAATAAAAAACATACTTTTTTAGTTACAAAATATTTTAGGTGAAGACGCGTGACGGATAGGTTGAAACCCCTCCAATTATTTGATATTGTGTTGATTATAGATTAATTTATCTATTGCAAAAAAATTATCAAAAGATAAAAAATACTTTTTTAGTTAGAAAATATTTTAGACGAAGACGCGTGACGGATACGTCGTAACGTTATGGCTGAATTTTGAAATTGAATAATTAATTGATTAATTGAATCCAATTATTTGATATTGTGTTGATTATAGATCCATCTATTTATTGCAAAAAATTTATCAAAATAAACAACATACTTTTTGAGTTCGAAAATATTTTAGGCGAAGACGCGTGACAGATACGTTGAAACATTATGGCTGAATCTTGAAATTAAATAATTTCCTTTAAACGAAAAACACCCCTCCAATTATTTGATATTATGTTCGTTATAGATCTATGTATCTATTGCAAAAAAATTATCAATATCAAAAAATACTTTTTGAGTTAGAAAATATTTTAGGCGAAGACGCGTGGCGGATAGGTTGAAACGTTATGACTGAATTTTGAAATTAAATAATTTTCTTTAAACAAACAACACGCTTCCAATTATTTGATATTGTGTTTATTATAGATCCATTTATCTGTTGGAACAAAAATTATCAAAATAAAAACCCTACTTTTTTAGTTAGAAAATATTTTAGGCGAAGACGCGTGACGGATAGGTTGAAACGTTGGGACTGAATTTTGAAATTAAATAATTTCTTTTAAACTAAAAACACCCCTCCAATTATTTGATATTGTGTTGATTATAGATCCATTTATCTATTGCAAAGAAAAATATCAAAATAAAAAACATACTTTTTTAGTTACAAAATATTTTAGGTGAAGACGCGTGACGGATAGGTTGAAACCCCTCCAATTATTTGATATTGTGTTGATTATAGATTAATTTATCTATTGCAAAAAAATTATCAAAAGATAAAAAATACTTTTTTAGTTAGAAAATATTTTAGACGAAGACGCGTGACGGATACGTCGTAACGTTATGGCTGAATTTTGAAATTGAATAATTAATTGATTAATTGAATCCAATTATTTGATATTGTGTTGATTATAGATCCATCTATTTATTGCAAAAAATTTATCAAAATAAACAACATACTTTTTGAGTTCGAAAATATTTTAGGCGAAGACGCGTGACAGATACGTTGAAACATTATGGCTGAATCTTGAAATTAAATAATTTCCTTTAAACGAAAAACACCCCTCCAATTATTTGATATTATGTTCGTTATAGATCTATGTATCTATTGCAAAAAAATTATCAAAATCAAAAAATACTTTTTGAGTTAGAAAATATTTTAGGCGAAGAAGCGTGATGGATAAGTTGAAACGTTATGGCTGAATTTTGCAATTGAATAACTTTTTCTCAAAAAACACCCTTCTAATTAATTGATATTGTGTTGATTATAGATCCATTTATCTATTGCAAAAAAAAATTATCGAAAGAAAAAACATACTTTTTGAGTTTTTTTACATACAGTTTTTTGCTCAAACAACTTTTTATTTAGTTTAGCCATCATCAACACATCTAATACCACTTCGTTTACAAATTGCTCAAAGAGCAATATCTATTCAAGTTTGTAATATCTAAAAAATTGTTCTTTTTGTCTCGCACTTCATGCTTCACGATTAGGCACTTCTTCTTCTTTGATTCCTTAGTAGATTTATAACCTTTATAAAGATTTTGCCAATTCTATATTTTTCCCACTCATTTTTTATGTTTTGAGACAGTGTTATCTAACGCTTAGTGGTTTGTTGTTTATATTGCTGTAGCTTTTCTAAATTCTTCACTATCTATTAATGCATTAAGCACTCTGACCGATAAGGCCATTTTCTTTTTCACTGTCGACTTATTCTCGTCGTTTTCTTTTTCACTTTATTATGTATTACTCCACATTTTCTCTAGTTTAGGTCGTAATATTACTATACATTTTGTCATTCCTGCAAATTTTTCAACGAGTAGTTGTCTCTTTATTATAACGTCGTAATTATTTTACTTTACTTAGATAACTCTTTAATGTATTATCTATTTTTAGCTTAGTTAATGTTAATTAAATTGTTTCTACTAATAAGCGTTTTTTTATAACGTGCACAACTTATGTGATATTTTTTTGCAGTTTTATAGTTAGTCTAAAAATTATTTTTAAAAACTGCATTAATTTGTGGAGAAGGCAGTTTTTTAAACTTTAACTTTTAAGACCATGAATTATTTTAACAATATATTTTAGTCTAGTTTGAAATGTAATTAGTTTTACAATAATTAGCTTATTTACCGTTTAAATGTCGGTCAACAAAGTCAAAATAATTTTTGGTGTTATAGTTTCTTAATTAGATAATTTGCGTTTATTTGAATTGAAGTGAAACGAATAGCGTTCTGAGAACAGGTGCTGTAGTTTTTTGAAATTCGTACTCATTCATAATTGTTTCAGTTAAAATGAACTGGAAAAATACTTCATAAATTAAAATTTGATCCTGCGTATTTAAAATGACGCTAACTACGGTGCACGCTAATACGCGACTTAATATTTATCAACAAATAGTTTGTTCATGACAATGAAAATGTAAACTGTCGAACAGAAGGGGGAATTAGTCACTTTTTACCCCTGCGTTATTCATTATAGGACATTGCACAAGATTATAAGAAAAAAATGTAAAAAAAAATGTAGATGAATCATAAAGTTGACTGACTTTGACCCTGTTCGTTTTTAAAATTTTCAAAAATAAGGAAAAAACGGTTCGATGACTAAAATTCAGGCAGCTTTTGGGATGTGTAATAGAATGTAATTGTGGTTCAAAATTATATGTTGTTTCGTAAAAAAATGATGAATAATCTACAAGAATTTGTAATAATGTAGAAAAAAGCTTGATATTCTAAAACAATTTCGCGTATCGTGACCTAATTAATACTTAATAAATTCGCGGCGCTTTTAATAATTTTGAGTGTTTCGCTATGAGGTTTTGTTATCTGAACGTACGTATAATTGTCGTAAATACAAATTTCCGGGCTATCGCTCGAGCAGACATGCATTTGTCAATAAAAGTTATCTATTAACGTTATTGACCTAAACCGAATCATAGTTGTTATATTAAGGGTTCCTAAAAAAGAATCCCAATTAAGCAACTCTAGTTTTGGTGCGGATAGAATACGCAACGCATAGGTACATGATCTTGACACGTGAAATCGTAAAAGCTTTAGCGGAGTAAATAAAAAATGCAGTTGTTGTGGAAGTAGCCAGGGAATTTCGTATTCGTCCTTCGCTCTGTCTGTGACGTAATAGCAAGCTAAGTCACCAATGGTACTTGCAAATGACGCATGGTATCCCCACTACGGTTCACGCTCATTCAGTAAACATTTCAAGATAGAAACATTTCGTTTGTATACTTCGTTCGCGAGTTGTTTTGATTCCGCACGTACAGTAACTTATTTATTACTTAAGGTGTTGTGTTTAAGTGAGACTTAAGTTTTGTGTTACATTCTTAACATGAGACCTAAAAGGCCAAATCCTTGTTTGGTACTTAGATTTCGACCATTACAGCATCCTCTGAACCGTAAGTGTCTTTGCCAACGTACCTGTGTAAGCACCCTAAACTGACCAGCCAATTCACAATTAAACTTTTCCTTGTATGTATTTAGAAATTTGAAAATTGTTTTGGTCAGGGAAATACAACCGAATTACAATGAATCACGAATAGTTATTTTTTTGTTGTTACGACACTTTGTCGTTTACGTCCGATGAGCAAAGTAGATTGTTAAAGGTTCCCATACGTCATTCAACAACATGCATTTGCGTAAATGCAAATAAAATGACCCCCATTCGGCTTGCAATGCACGTGTGAATGCACGATTGTTATTGATCATTTAGACCAATCGCACCCAATTAAAATTTTGTAAGTCTTTAATATTAAAAAAAAATCGAATTTTGTATTTATCGATTACCCGTACGTAAATAAGTTCTAATTTGTTCGGTATACAGGGTTATAACTACATTTATACGATACTGTCATTTTTAACCTTACTGCTAGTCTAAACTTTTCGTTATTATCATTTGGAATACAAATATTGATAGGAAAGTTTATACCTTTTATTAACTTGACACTTAATGTCTTGCCATTTAACACTGATGAATCATCAAGTTCAAAGTATCTTTATGTATATACATACATTATTTACTCCCCGATTGATTATACGCTTACAAATGACTTTTTTTTTCAGGTGGTCACAGGGAGTTTCACAAGAAACATAAAGATTTATGCGAAGACACGTTAGTCTCCGGTTTGACATCACGGGGACTTCCATCGTCAGCATCCTGTCCAGCATTAGCCGATATAGATTCCTATCCAGCTTCTCGTATTCTACCTTTTCTCTACGTTGGAAATAGTAAAGACGCTTCGGATCTTTCCTGTTTACAAGATTTAGGCACAACCTGCGTTCTTAACGTCACATCCTCCCTTACTGGATATCACGAAGAGTGTGGAATTACGTACAAACAAATACCTGCTACAGATTCGGGACAACAAAATCTAAAGCAATATTTTGAAGAAGCCTTCGAATTTATTGGTAAGTACACAACGTGTACCAGTTTATGCGTGTCATTAAATGTTGCCCTAATTTAGTGTACGCGTGTTTTCATTTAGTGACGTTAAAAGAATTTTAATCGGGTATCCTTTTTTTCGTCGATATTTGTCGAACAGGAATAGATTTTTTTCAAAGCCTTAAACGAAAGTTGTCTTGTCTTTATAACCTGCTGATAAATAAACGCGCGCTACTACAAGGATTTGGCGGGGTAACGGCCTTGTGAATAGTTTTGAGTCAGCAAGCATTACTCATCACACTCATTGTTACTGGGGGCCGTTATCCGTCGTTCCTGTGACTCATGCAAGCTGTATCCCGTTTATGCGTCAACCATATGCACACTGCATCGGGTTAGGTGCCCTCTTGCCTGAACGCTCTTTCAT
The DNA here is from genome assembly GCA_035610365.1 of Aquatica leii. NCBI lineage: Eukaryota > Metazoa > Arthropoda > Insecta > Coleoptera > Lampyridae > Aquatica > Aquatica leii. The sequence continues at coordinate 34,617,456 of CM069439.1, forward strand.
TGTGTTTTTACACAACGGATATCTAGATTCAATTGATAATACTGCTCCGAATTGAAATCACACTATGAATTAGAGTTGCAATAGGGGAATTAATCATAATACAATTTTGAATCATCGGGGGCTGTAGGTTATTTATTCGACATACTGGGGCGATACAGGATAAGTACGCTAAACGACTAACCATCAAACATGCCATTAAAACAATTTAGTAGCAATCCCTAATGCATTTTAAACCTCGGGGTTATTCGCTTCCTTTAAAAGTTAATTTCTATTAACGACAGATTTTACCCTTTTGTTTAGTACCATGTCTAATAGCGAACGATTTTCATAATTTAACCAATTTGAAATTCCAATGAAATAAATGTGGAGCCATTGGGATTACCGTCGACTGTAAAAAATATTTGAGAACAGTCTTTTATACTTGATTAGGTGCACCCTTCTGGATTATTTTCAGTTTATCGTTTGTATTATTTTAAATATTAATGTTATACTTTGTTATTAATTTCTTATTTCGGTTATGAAATGTTTAATAAATTTTTTTTGATAAATTTCCAATAAACAAAAAAAAGGTATATTGGTTGCTAATCGTAATTTATTTTGATTGAACGAATAATTGGTAGTACATATAGTGTAAAGGTTTTAGTTTCGGGCGTATCTATTAAAAAGATTCAGTTTGACGTCTTCGTATCTTGGAAACCTTATTAGTTTGTTGGGTAAAATGACATTTTTTTACAAACATTATTTAGATTCTGTACATGTATTTAACTCAGGCGCGGATCCAGGGGTTGGTCCACCTGGTCCCCCTCTTTTTGGATAGAAAATAAAGACAAATTAGTAGGTTAATCCTTTAGAAGAATTACTGCACTCTACCACTATTATGATGTTATTCTGGTGGGCCCCCCGCTTTCAATGTTTCTACATCCGTCCCTGCTTTTAGTAACAAAACAATTAAAAACAAAAAAATTATGAAAAATCCTTCTAGCGGCAAAAGTTTTAAAATCCTAAATACAAAAATAACAGTTTTTTTTTCAATATATATAAGCAATGAGAAATAATCGATTTTTTTGCTCTATTAGTTATACCATTTATTTTCAAGTATGTGCAGTAAATTTTAATTTGATTTCTTTATTATTTTGGCAAATATGATTTCGGCAAGTTTACCAAAAAGGTCTTTTCTTTTTTTAATGATTCTTTGTGCATTTCACTTATCTGCCGCATGTATTTAATCAGAGCCAATTGTCACCCCCATGATCTATATCGTATTTAATAATCGCTAAATGTCTTCATTAAAATTTTTATAAACAGGGTGTGCAAAATAAAGTGGTCTATTAGACATTTACGGAAAACTAATCGTATTTGCATTTTAAAATTCATGTTATTGTCGCATTGTTGTAGTGGTTTTTGGGAAAAAATCGATTTTGAAGTAATATTCAATAATGTGTATGTTCAAAGTCCATCAACACTAAGAAATCAAATTTAAAAAAAGTAATGTGCATTATCTACAGTCTTCATCGTCCACTCTCAACATTGATTTCTTTAAATGGTACTTACTATATTATCTTATGGGTTTATGCAGAATTCAATTCTCTTTCAAATCGTGTAATCAGTCGCAATACGTGTTTTTTTTTTCGTTTTTATGTCATTTTTATGAAACACGTTTATGAAATAATTCACAATGTGTTCCATTAAAAAAAGATTTTTTTTCTGTTTGAAGTACTACTTTCAGAGTAATTGATAATATGAATAATTTAATTATAGTATTAAGAATACAAAAACCAAACTTCGTTTGTTGATACTGATAAATTTCGGATATACAAATCAATATTAACTTTTTTTTCAAAAACGTGCTTACATAAACCTTTACAAAAGTTCAAAAATCACGTAGTAGTAGAAAGCAGTTCATGTCTACTTCGGATATAACCAAAAATGCGATATAATTAAGAATATTTTAGAACGAGAGATGAGTAATAATAGATAATTTCAAATCTCAAATACCAGTTTACCTAAAACAGTGTAAACGTGATAAGTCACTTTGTTGGTAATAATCGGTATAGTCGGTCCTAAAACTTCACTTGCTAAAAATGGGGACGAATGATTCTGATTCTGATCTATCGAATATGACGCATATCGTTTGTTGTTGTTCTGGTGAGTTACAATATCCCATTATAACCAAACTATAGTATTACGATAAATTAACAATCGGCCTTTCGACTTTGCAGTCAATCAATTTTTTTTCAGCTACGTCTATTATCGTGTTACTGTATTTTCTTATTAGGTAGCTATACAAAATAACTTATCTTTTACTTTATATTTTGTTATCAAAAGCATTAATAAATTCATTTCCTGCCTCCGCACTGTTCAACAACTGCTTTCTTCTTTTAGGAATAATTTTTGCCACATATTTTCTATATATAAGCATAATATATAATGTTGTAGAATTATCATCAAATGAATTTACCAAAATAATAAAATCGATAGATATAATAAAAAAATAAACTTTTTTACCTGGTTTACAAGATGGTTTTATTTGTGATACTTGATGCAGCACTTTATTTTCTGCAGAGCTTGTCTTTTCTACCATCCTCTGCATCATCTATGTTGAATTCAGTGGCGGCTTCTCTGTTAGGTCATTTGGTCAATGACCCAAAAAAAAAACTAAAACTTATGCTACTTTATATTCAAAAGATAATAAATTTTGTTTATTCCAAAGATAAATAAATTGAGCTTAAATATAAATTTTTGATTAAGTACGAATGCGTTTTTAAAGTTTTAATGTTGAAATGGCACCTTCTGCAGCATTGGTTACAAGCCGCCACTGATTAAATTGTTCTTCTGTTCCTAAATTTGGATTTATATAAAATAATCTTCTAGCTCTAAATCCTCGACACCTCTTAACAAATCATAAAATGCTGATATTGGCAAAACATTTAGCCAGACACTTTATTTCAGTACGCTTTAAAAAATAACGCCTCAATAGATTTGCACTTAAATGACGAGTAATCGCTCTGTATTTGAAACTTATTCTTTACTTTACTTTTTACAAATGCAAAAATCGTTGAAATTTCTTAATGTCTGAATATTAATATCTTTTTTTTTTGTTTACAGAAGAAGCTAGGAAAAAAGGATCGCGAGTTTTAGTGCATTGTCAAGCAGGAGTTTCTCGTAGTGCAACAATAGCAATCGCGTATATAATGAAATATAAACAATTATCAATGGTGGAAGCGTATAAAATGGTGAAAGCGGTACGACCAATAATTTCGCCAAATTTAAACTTTATGGGTCAACTTTTGGAATTAGAACAAAGTTTGCGAAATGGCGATAACGATTGCAAAACACCTTGTCATCCTTACCGATGGAGTCAGCAACCTAATGACGAAGTAACGCAAGGCTGTAGTGTTTAGTTTTGGTTTTTTGGACTGTACGGGTAGCACTAAGTTTATAAACAGTGCCTCTCAAGTTTTATAATAAACTCGCCATGGGATTTGATTCTAGTCGCAAATTTGGTCTTAAGGCTGTGTAACCAGAAAAGATATTCACATGTACATATAGAAGGAACTAGTTTTTAGTTCTACTGGGTCGATGTTTACCGATTTTGTTAAATTAATTCTCGATTTGATTGGAAATACAACAATTTTGTTGGTTCTATCGATAATGACGCAGCTATTTGTTAAATAGTATGGCATATTTTAACCACTATAATTGCATACACTTAAACACGAAATAGCGATAGTAACAAATGGGCAGCAATAAATTAAGTATTAATTCGGTAAATTATAGTAGATTATAGTATTGTGCAGCATACTATTTTTTAAGTGTTCAGGTAAAATATGCTTAGTATTTGCAAGTACATATATTTTTGTGTTCGTTACTTTTTTTTTAGAATTAGTTGCATTAAGTTTAGTTTTTAAAAACATGTTGCCAAATGTAATCTTATTCAACAAAATGTATTATAGTTTCTTTTAATAGCGATTTTGAAATAAGGCGTTTATCGGTGACTCTTAGCCAAAAATTGCAAATATGTAGTGTGTAAATTAATAGAAAACCAGTTGCCTTAAACGTCATTATGGTGTACGTAACTTTATTTATGATCGAGATGTTTGCATCTTAATATTGTGATTTATATCTTAGACAATAGGAATCGTGCAGGATGTTTATTATCCACATTTGGTGATAGGAACTTGTGAACATCCTGTACAGTGTGGGACGATTGGAATATATTTTATTGATAAATAAATACAGGAATAAAGAGCAGTTAATCCTGTTGGTGGGTAAGCACCTACCCTATAGTTACACTGTTTCTTGTTGTTGGTTTGGTTCTTCCATAGTTGTCTCGTCTCTACCTGCTATCTTTCAATTTGATCTGGAGTCGGTCTTCGTTCTTTGGTTCACAATTGACGATTTTCTCTGTCCATTGATCGTTATCTTTATGTATCTAGCCCAGTTCCATTTAAAATAACATTTTATCTCTTTTTCGAATTCTATCCCTTAGTCTCGTGTAATCATTAACATTTTCATTTGTTCGATTAATTCTAAGTTTTAGTTTGTAGTTTTGTTTTAAGAGACCATGTTTGCGCCCCATACGTTTACAGTTGGTATAAAACACAGCTATTCAATACTTTTTCTTAAGTGTAATATTCATTTTTTTGTTTAAATATATGTTTGAGCGGCTCAAAAACATTTCAACTTTGCTATAACATATCTGTTTTTTTTTCTTCATATCTACTTCCGAGGCAAACTGTATTAAGTCACATTTTATATAAATATATATTTAAAATTTGGAAGACTGGTTAATAGAAAATCCAAGTAATAATTTCACTACAATAAAATGTTATTATTCTGTTAACGGACTTAATATTGTTTGCTTACTATTTAATTTGTCGGAGATAATATAGTTATTGCAACTTAATCTATAAGACAGTTAGAATATAAACAACACTGATGTATTTCAATGACTATTTTATTGTAAAATTATATTTTTTTAACAAACCGAGTTATTACAACTTTAATCAAAAATTGTCTATAATCTAATTTTAGAAGTTACCACAACGGTTTTTGAAATGAGTGAAAAATAAATTGTTTTTTATTTCTAAAAATTTTTTGTCTAACAATCATTGAGTAATTTTTAATTTATTGGACTGCGCATTAGTGTAAATCTTATGCTTACCCTGTTCGTTTTTATAACTTTCTATTAATTAACGCATTTCAACTAACGGTGTTATCAAACCCACACAAGAATTAAGTGGTTTATGATTTTTTTATCTAATTGTAAAATTTGACGTTCGTAAATCGAGGGAGCAAGTCTTGTACACTCCATAAATTATATTTTTAAATTTATTAATTAGTTTGAATTGTTGAGATATGACTGCATCAATAAAATTCGTACTGACATTTAATATTCTAATTGTATTTTTATTATTTTGGCATGTTTTATTGTATTAAAACACTTGATTTTGCCCGATAACTGGTCAAAAAACACCTAGAATCATTGTTTCTAGAAGTTTGGCGTGGGTGAAGCGTTGTCAAAAAAGTAATAAAAATAATGCAAGAAGCAGATCAATTGAATATAGAAACAAAGTTTCTCAGCCAATACTAATTTTAAACATTGATCACCAGCTGCTACTTTACGCTATCGTAGTTAATTAAATTTTTTTGTGTGCATCAAAATTTAAATAGACAACCGATAGATAATGTGTCAAAGCTGTATATGCGTGACTCTTTGATATAAGTGCGTCTTTTGGCAATGCACCTTTGTTACATTAAACTAGTGGTTACTCAGAACTGAAGAAATATATAAAATTAAGAGAGGAAGGAAGACCTTTAAACAAAGACGTCCTGATGCCGGGTTCGCTCTTAAGGAATATTGGTAGATAAATGTAAATGTTTGGAAAGCAATAAATAAGACAAACATATATAAGTCTCTTATAACTAAAGAGGGAAATTAATCTAGTGGTGCGCAAAGAGAAGGCGCAATTGTATTCGGGAAAAGAAGAAAAGGGACCAGTACTAAGATAAAAGCTACCACTTTTCAAAATCAAAAGCGTAATGATAAATAAAAGGTGACTATCAAAGAGAATCAAAATATTGAAGAAGGATATGCTAAGTTAGTGAAAAAAATGTTATACTATATAACAGGCGCGGGCAAATACTTTTAAGGGCGGGCCAAAATGAAATTTTCAAAATGTCTCATGGGCCGGAGGACTATACCGCGTACGTACAAAATCTCATAAAAGAGATTAAAAAATTGCTTGCGGGATTTTTCAACGGGCCGGATAAAGTAAGCAAAGGGGCCGGATGCGGCCCGCGGGCCGGCTTTTGCCCACCCCTGCTATATAACAAGGATATGAACAAAGTAGGTACTAACAAATATGGGATTGAAGAGCAAACCAAAAATAGAGAAGAATCATAAACAGCACTTGTAATAGGTATCAGCAAAAATTATACGATAAAACTAAGGTAGAAGTGCTTAATAAATCAAAATCATATCACAGTACTACTGCAGAATATGATGTCATTTGTTATAACTTTCTGAATTAACTGTTACCTTTTTTTGTGTTTACGTTTTGTTTTAAGAACTAATCGATTTAAATCAAATAGAACGATTTGATTCTTCCAGTTGAAAATGCAGTTGATCTTATATTACGTGACAAGAGTAATTTGCGATTATTATTTGTTCCAGCATAGAAAGTAGTTTTTTTGTCAGAGTTTAGGTTTGGTATTGTATAAGTACTTAAAAAATTCGATAACATCTACTCTGTAAATATAAACTGAATCAAAATCGTTAAAACTGTTATGCGGAACGTGGAATTTAAAGAAGTTTATTGCTACGGCCTTAAAGACTTAGATTTTATCAGAAAAAGCATAACTCATTAGAATAAAAACGCCAGTCTAGAAATATTATTCAAAATTGATCGAAAGTAAGGGCTTAGGGGTTGCATGAAAAGCAAGGAAGGAGAACCATCACGCAACATGTAAACTGAAATTTGTGCTTTGACTCAATCTGGTTTAGTCGCCACCGTTCTATCGGGTCACTAATCTCAATCTTAATAATGAAGTACTTTAATTTTCTTTGTTTATTTATCTTTTACACGTGTTTTGCTCGTGATGCACCTATGGTGACGTTAGTGAATCAAGGAACAATTATTGGAAAAGAAGTATCAATGATAAGAACGCAAAGAGTGCTCGCTTATTTGGGAATTCCTTATGCTCAACCGCCAGTGGAAAAATTGCGTTTTGCGCCACCAGTAACTGATCCATTACCAAGTTGGGAGGGTATTAGAAACGCTACTGAATATGCCCCTGCATGTTTACAAGAAGAAACTGCTTTTGGAGCATTGGATTTACCTTTTATACAGTTAATTTCGGAACCGCGCTACGAAGTTAACGAAGACTGCTTATACTTGAACGTGTTTACACCATTTGGAGGTAAGGCATTAAAAAAAATGTTTTAATAAGATTATGTAATTGCAGTCTTTTTACCTTAATTTTGGAAGAATGTTAATTTTACTATTCGATAATACCTACACGTAATTTCTCATATCGCGTGTTATGTTTGGCGTTACGTATATAGATCCGGACGTAGACCGTGCTAAATGCCGACTCTTGTGGCGTGTTTATAAATCATTAACAGCAGCGCACGCACTAAGGAAAGCAATATTTGTAGTTGGTTTCTGAAAACCTAATCGCGTGTTTTGTTAAATCTTGAAGTACCAAACGAAAAAAAACACGTCATAACTGAACTGAACCAGTTTATTCGATCAAACGGAAATGTAGAAGGAGAAGAACGTAGTTGCAAAGTTTATGAACCGCAATAAATAAAATCGATACTACGTTTCTGGAAGTAGTTTTTACTCATTTTGTTGCCTAGGTTGATAATTATTTAGTAACGCTTTTTTTGTTATTTCCAGGTCATCCGCCTCCTGAAGGGTATGCAACGATTGTATGGATACATCCAGGAAACTTTACGACAGGAAATCCGGCAATGTGGAATCCCTATACAATAGTGTACCGACAAAGAGTAATAGTGGTTACATTTGCATATAGATTGAACGTAATGGGTTTTTTTACAAGCAACGATGGAGAAGCGCCAGGTAATTATGGTATAATGGACCAAAATGCTGCTTTGATGTGGGTTAGAAATAACATTAAGTTATTTAACGGGAATTCAAACAACGTTTGTTTGATGGGTTATGGAAGTGGAGCCGTTAGTGTTGGACTCCATATGATTAATCCACAATCTAGAGGTCTATTTGCCAAAGCAATAGTCATGAGCGCAAACATATTTAATCCATCTGCCGTAAAGTACCCACACGAAGATCAAGGATTAATTGAAACTTTAATAACGAACTTCGGGTGCTATCCAAAACCCACATCAGAGTTAATGGTTTGTCTGAGATCGGTAAAAGCGGAAGCATTAGTGAGTTACACTTCGCATATTGATTGGAGACCACTGATTGACTATGGTTTGAGTAATAATACTCCTTTTTTATCAGAGTTGCCTAGAAACATTTTTGAAAGAGGGGATTTTTACAAAGTACCTATTTTAACTGGTTATACAAACATGGAAGAAGTCCTCGCTTATGATATTCTTAATCCAGAAAGTTTTCCAGACGACGAAATCAATGAAGAATTTGTGTCTCAGTTTTTGAAAGAAATTATTAACAACGAGTTTTCGTCAAATAATAGTCAAGTCTGTAACTATGACCATGTTATAGATTCTGTTTTGTTTTTTTACAATCCTTCGACGCCTACTACCAACGCAAATCAAGCTAGAAAAGTAATAGCCGATTTTATTACAGAGAAAAACATCGGGGCTTCTACTTATTTACTTGCAAATTATATTGACAAAGATCAGCCTACATATATGTACAGATTTGACATGAAACCAAACACTCAAGCTGCTACCGCTATTTTCCCAGAGTGGGTGGAGGTACCCCATTTGTTCGATTTGATTTATGTATGGGGTATTCCATATTGGGTGCCGCTTCCAGAACAAGAATGGGATATACGTGATAAACGTACGTCAGATATTATAATGTCCTTTTGGACAGCTTTCGCAAAGTCTTCTAACCCTACCGAAAATAACATATATCCTATACGATGGGATGCTTTTACTAGACAACATCCAGCAATTTTGATAATAGATAAAAACTTTACTATGAGCGATATTACTACATTTAATTACAAACCTTTCCAATTTTGGAACGATTACTACCCAAAAGTTATTAACGTTGCATCACGATGTTGTAATGAAACGGATATTGCATCTAGCCATAGACTCGACAAGTACTATTTTGCATTTTCTCTTCTCGCAACTACACTACTTCCAAGCCTGCTTCCGTTGCTATAATATTAGTTTTATTGTTAATATTTAGATTGTGCACAGTGTTTGAAATGAAATGACGTTGCAAATTGAGATTTTTGCCGCAACAACCATGTCGATGTTATATTGAATTCATTCACTTTTGTAGCTTACAAATACGGTTGCATTAGAAATAATCTAAATACATTTATAACAATCAAGATTTTATGATTAATTAATAATTATACGTTGTTAAATATGTACATTAAAAAAATTAATATTGTATTTTATTAAAGTTTTGAAGTTACTGTGTCGTTTCCTATAGTATAAAATTGAAATCTAGTGTATCAGTACACTAACATACGTAATTAGTAATGCAACCTTGAACAAATTATATTCAAGTTAAAAAACTGTTATTGAAACCAGGGACCTGGACCGGACCGATATAAAACCGAAAACCGGACCGAAACCAGTATTTTTAATTGGACCGAAATTTGTCTAAGTTAAATTTACCGGAACCGTTATTTATTTTTCGGTGTTTTCGGTTCTTTTCGGTTTTATTTTCAAAGTTGTAAACATAATTATTAAGCGTAATACACAAAAACTTTGGAAGAGCAGTGAATATGTAATGTTTAATTAGTAAATACAGTACGTTTAAAAAAATCAAAACACCATTAATAAAAAGAAAACAAAATACCGTTTCCAATAAGATGTCAGGACGAATGATGGTTTTCGTCGCTCCCGTGTCAACCAGTAACTGGACGCTTCTTCCATTGATCTTGCCATCGAGATAAATGCTATGCAATTGCTCCCTAGGCAATGCCATAAGAATGTTAATCTCCGGGGTATGGCTCGTTGAGGTCGACTTTTGCCCCATTCGGTCGACCAGTTCTAGTTTTCCGGACGTTCTTCTGGGCTTAGTACAACATCGTCGTACGTGGCCCACTTCCCCGCAGTTCCAGCACGTCAGTTCTCTTCCTCGAGCTACTCGTTTCCGAAATACCCGTCGCCTATGTCTTCAATTCTTTCTTCTGTGTGGCTGCCTCGGTGCGACGCTTGTTTCGCCGCCTCGAACTCCAAAGTATGGGTTAATGCGTCATCCAACGTCTTCGGTCGCGCTAACCGGAGAGTCTGCTACGTTTTGTTGTCTCGGAGGCCGTCTACAAAGGTTTGAATAGCCAACTGCTCCAAGAAGGTATCTGGTGCTGTAGGATACGCAAACCGTGTTAGTCTGGCGATGTCAGCCTAAAACTCTTGAAGACTTTCGGCAGCTTTTTGAACCCGACTTTTAATTTGAGCTTGATAGACTTGTTGAAGATGAGCATCTCCATATCTCATTTCTAATCGTGAAATTAAGAGTTCGTAATTTTCTTGTAGGTGGTCAGGAACAGTTTGTAAAATTCCAAGCGCTTCTCCACGTAAAGATACTATTAAAGACGTCGGTTTCTGCTTGTTGCTCCAACCATTAGCTGTAGCTGCGGCTTCAAACTGCTTGTAGTAGGTTATGACCATGAAACGTTACCATCAAAATTTGGCGGTACAACTTTAAACTTGTAAGTGGTTTCTTCCCTATGATCCATTATTAAATCTTCACTCGTGACGCTTTCCTTCACCGTGGCAATTCATTTGCTTCATTCTTTCTTCAATCAGTTTTATTCTGTCTTCGAATTTGTCCTCTATTGCTTCTCCTTTCTCATTTACAGATTCGCAAATTTCTTCTTTCAAATTTAGCATATCTGCTTGGGTTTCCTCTTGCGCAATTTTGATTTGATTTCCTACACTAACTTGTATTTGTTCCTCAATAGTCTTTATTTGAATTTCGATGCTCGCTCGTATCTCTTCTTTTAAACTTCTAGCATTTTCTTCCATTTTTCTATAATTTTCTGACAGTTTTTCTTCAATTTTCTGAGAATTTTCGTAAAACTTTTCTTCTATTTTCTGCGAATTTTCTTCCATTTTTCTATTCATCGATTTTTGACCATTTTTTATTGATTTAAGAAATTCAAATAGTTTTGCATCCATTTTAACTGCTTGCGAACGCGTCACGGGCATAAATTTTTACCACGAATAATAATTTAAAACAAAATTTAATAACACTAAATTTTAATAAAGCAGTTTAACGAAACGAACAGCTAAGATTAAATGCGAACTAAAGTTTTATCTATTTACGCAATCAATGTTTTTATTACGGGAGCGATATTAGTTTACTTAATGGTATTTACACTAAAAAAATCGCGAACCGCGCACCGTGACACCACTGTAGCAAATTTTATTATTAAAACTAATTTATTTGAATTTCTAAAAATATTTTCACTTATACTAGAAATATGTACACTTTTAAATTAATCGAACTAATTAAATCTAATAATATTTAATAAAAACACTTACACTGATTAAGATAAGATAAAGTCCGCGGATAGCTTCACACACTTGTTTACACTAAAATCACGTACAAGATTATTCTCCGTATATTTATGTACACACACGCGCTAACAACTTATTTATTTCAACTTGAATAATCTTCTTAACACTGCTGTATTCGCATTACGGCAATGCTGACCTACGATTTGTTTCGTCGGTATATATACACATTTTGAAAATCATTCTCGAGTGTTCCATATCTTTCGATATACGTTCTAGAAGATGGATAACAACTTCGAGAAGGATCTCGAATTTGCAAATAACTTCTCGAACGTTTCAATATTTATTGTTTTGCTTGTTCTTTAGCTGCTAGTACACGATGTGGTCTTTCTCGCCCACAACCTTCTTAGGTAGGAATAATCATTGATTATGAATAACACTTCCAATCTCTCTCACACACACATGCCAAAATAAAGTTTCATGAAAGCAATTTACACAAATAATTTAGCAACTGAAGAAATCGAGACAAAAATAAAGCAGGTTGTCGAACTGAGTTCTAAGAAAGCTAAATTTGGTATTTATACTTCTTACATTGCACTTTTTTAATTAGTTAAAGTCTTGTTTTGGTTGCAACAAGATAATTGTAATCGAGTACAAAAAAGTGCATTTTGTTAAGTTGGGTCAGTGTCAAAACGAAGAAATGAAGATTGATAATTATTTATTTATTGTAATTATTTTATTAACGATTTATTTTGTGGATGATTGCGAATTGAAAAGAAATCAACAAAATACGTTTTAAAATACAACAGAGCTCTTAGAATTTACCGCATAGTTCAAGTCAACAGTTAATTTCCACTTATTTATGAGTAGTCAGAACCGGTCTGAAAACTAATTGCAAATACATTGAAAATCGGCCACTTTAGAGCAAATCTTTAAAAAAAATGACGATAACATAAACTGATGATGGTCATAAGATAAAAGTGACCTTTTGAACGAACCCAATAAACACAAATCAATGGGTCTGTACTGGCAATGTACTCTTTAGCCGGCACTCAGAATGCTGGCAATGTACTAAAATGAAGTACACTGCCGGTAACCAGGTGTCACACCGGCCGATATATTGCCGGATGAATCTTGCCAATGCAGAAATTGCATCGAACCAATATCGGCAAGTTACGTATATTAATACAAGTTAAATGCAGAATGCCAGTGAAATCTGTGTAATATAATATGTACTTTGCCATATAAATAGTGAACAATTTTGAAAGCATTGGCAATGTTAACAACTTAACACAAATTAAATCCATACAATGGTACTATCATTTTTAATTTAATTAATAAAAGAATTTGAAAACTTAACATATACAATGTCCATATATGTACTAAAAAAATTAAAAGAATATAAAAAACCTATTTACATTCATTCTGTACTTATGTTTATTGGCGTCTTTCGTACCCACTACTCCTGGTGTTTATTGCGTGTTGTAAAGCTGCACCACAATTTGAATTTTTTCTTATGGATACTGTAAAATAAAAATTACATTGTAATGCTACTCAAATAACTTATGCACTTTTTTAGCAATTTCTAAACTAAATTATGAAGTTTTTGAAGTAATTATAAAGAATTACTTTGTAAATAGTCGTGAAATAAAATACAACACGAAAGTCGAGTTTTGCAGTAATGCACTTGAAATCACATTACGTTAATATACATATAAAGTTAATATTTTAAGCTTTAACCTAAAACTATAAAATACTCTGAAGCCCCTTACCATAAATTAAATTTAAAATATTTTTACAAATTTGTTTTGCTTGATCCAGACCAATTACTTGGTTAAAAAATATCTCGTTTGCTGCATCTTTTCATCCAACAAAGTAGATTGAATCGATCTAAAAAAAAATTTCAATTAAATACAACTCAGCAATAAGAATAATGAATTGAGAAATTGTAGATAACTCACAAACTACATCCCATCAACTACAAATTCCAAAGTCACTTTATGTTTGCGCGAAATCGTGTTAGTTTTTAGGTTATATATTTATTATTAAGAAATAATATCGGTTATATTTGAATTTAATACTTACTTATTTTGTTAATCCATCCTAAATGATGAAAAACAAACACATTTTTTCTAAATTTTAAAGCACAAAATGGTTTGCATACGATAAATACAAGATTTTGTGGCTAAAGCTAAACAAAAGTGACAAAAGCACGGGTAGGGGAAGAGCTACGAGCTACTTCACGGTGACGGCGACGAGAACCGAACAAAATCGAATAATTTGCGAATAAAAATGTGTTTTAAACGTGATGGCAAAATGCGTAGCAGATGCGTATCGTGTACGCCGTAAAATAAGCAGTACTGAAAACGCACTATACCATTACGTCGTTTATAGTACTGGGATTTACGTACAGAATGTGCACTTTTTATGCACTACAAAAACCATAAACGCATTTTGCCTTTAATCGCTGTAATGGCATTGTACACTGCCGGACTTTCTGTGTTTATTGCGAATGAATTTTGGGTTTAGAATATATATGATGAGTATGTAGAACACGTTTATATAAATGTCTATAATTTATTTATCACTTAATGTTTAGTAAAGAATGCCCATGACACTAATTAATCTTCTCCTAACTTCTGTACGCTTCTGTTGAGTTGTATAAATTATTTTTGTTATGTATTTAAATATGTAGAATTACTAGAACCGAAAAAAAACAAGAACCGGACCGATTGTGTCTATAGGAACCTAAACCGGAACCGTTAAAAAAAATTTAAGTTAAACCAGAACCGTACCGGAACCGTTATTACGTTTCGGTCCAGGTCCATGATTGAAACTCGAATATATATGTTTTACAGTTGTCTCATCTTTGAGTGGTGCTATCTAATGACGCGTGTGTGTAAGTTTAACTTTGGACAATTTGGAATCTAAAGTGAATGTTCATTAGCTGTGCTGTCTGGATATTTACATATTTTGGTGACGCCTCCAATATAACATATGTTTTATGGATATTCATAATCACATGTTCGATGGATATCATTGTTTCGATATCCATAGTATATACGTAACAAGATATTATATAGACATCCACAAAAGGATATTGTTTACTTTTACCTATATTATTGCATTGACTATGGAAACTCATTATTATTTTGCTATATAATAAATTTAGTGATCGACAATGCGTTTATAAAAACTACGGATTTAACCGAACAAGGTCAATAAGTTTTATTTTTTTGTTAGTCTTAGATGGGTACCTACCAAACCCTCATACATTAATACTAGTAATAATAAGAACCGCTGTAGTGCAGTGAAAACTTTCCGTTCGTTGACTACTCTGACGGAACCGGTGTTCGTATCGCAGTAACGTTAAAAATTTAAAGCGTTTTGGGTGGGCTTTCTCTTCGCAGGTCTGGCAAACCTGCAAAGTGTACCTGATGCTAAAAATCTCTCTGACGGCTCCATAACAAAAACCGACGTATGTTTGGTGACAATAACTATAATAACATACTGTTGACAAAATCCCAATTAGAAAGAGTTCAACGCCGTGCCCAGGGGAGGGGTCCGGACCCCCCCCCCCCCCCCCCCCCGAAATAAAATGTATTAACACTAGATAAAATCGACTTTTAGGTGGCAACATTCCAAATATGTTAATCTTTTCAGTATTTACACCACGCAACGAATTCCCACCAAACTCGCCGTCCCTGTCGCTGCTGCCTATTACCTATCTGTCTTCGCGTGCCGTCATTCGTCGTTTTGTGCTCGAAGAGTGAAGACCTGTGTCTCTGTGCAGTGCAATACACGTGATACAATATAGAAAACAACGGTTTTTCATTCATGGTGAGTATAAATTACCTTTTAATCGTCAAAACTTATTTTTTGTCATGGGAAAATTAAAAAGAAATCGACACAAGTCTTCTAGTATGTAATATATTATTATAGTACTATTTTTTTTAGATCATTGATCGTCAAGATGTCTAAACGTACTACATTGCAAGCGTCACTGTTTACCTATTTTACAAAGGCTCAAAAGACGAACAATGCAAGTGACTCATCTACATCTGCTAGACCTATTGTCTCTGAGGCAAGCACATCGTCTTCTTTTTCTACGTGTACTGAGATCAGCGAAGTAAGACCTGAACAAAGCTACTTACTAATTCACCACTTTGATTTGGGAAACTATGTAGGTAACCAATTAGATGATGACTTAAAATTTAAGTTGCTGAGTACTCCGTGGACGCCAGAGAAAGATTTCAAATTTTCAGTAAGCGTAAGTGGGAAGAAAAACCTTCGATTTCAAAGGCAGTGGATTGATAGGTACCCGTGGCTCGTTTATACGAAAAATGACGGCGCACTGTGCAAATATTGTGTAATTTTTTCACATCACACCGTAGAAAAAGGAGGCAATCAGGCTTCCAAATCTCTTGTGACGGTTCCGTATAGTAAATGGAAACACGCAATCGAAGACTTCGAATCCCATCAATCGAAACAATACCATCACGAAGCAGTGGTTAAGGGCTCCAACTTTTTTAAAACTATGCAAAACCAAAACTTGGATATCAGGAACGTTATTGACTCGGGGAGAAGAAAGCAAGTAGAAGAAAATAGAGAAAAATTATTTTTAATTGTAGAAACTATTAAGTTTTGTGGGCGGCAAGAACTGGCTTTGAGAGGAACAAACGATTCTGGCCCTGTTTCTGTGACTGATGAAGAGCCAGTCACAAATGACGGCAATTTCAGAGCCATCTTAAAAATGAGGATGAAATGTGGTGATACAAAATTGCTCAAACACTGCGAAAACATTGCTCTGAACGCGACATATATGAGCGCTAAGGTCCAAAATGATCTGATATCAATTTGCGGGGAAATAATTCAGAAAGAAATTGTAAAATGTTTAAATGAAGCGAAGGTGTCCTCCGTTTTAGTAGACGAAACTTCTGATATTTCGGGACACGAAAAACTTTCACTATGTGTTAGATACACAAAAAAGGTCGAAACTTGTTATGTGGTGAAAGAAGATTTTCTCGGATTTGTAAAGGTCGATAATACAACTGCACAACCATTGGCTGACACGATCATAGCTTCCCTGAAAAACCTTGACATTGATTGCAACAATATGATGGGACAGGGGTACGATGGTGCAGCTGTGATGAAAGGTGCTTTTAATGGCGTTCAAGCAATAATACGGAAATCATTTCCTCGAGCTCTGTTTGTCCATTGCAGCTCTCATTCTTTAAACTTGGCCCTTTGTCATTCATGTAATGTACCTTCTATAAGAAATTGTATAGGAACTGTGAAATCAATCGGACATTTTTTGAGACCATCTCCAAAGCGAACAAGCTTCCTTCAGGCACGCATTAGGGCGAACTTTCCTGATGCAACATGGCAGAAATTAACACCAATGTGTGAAACGCGGTGGGTGGAAAATCACAACGGCTTGTTAAAATTCAAACAAATTTTTAAATCTATTATTGAGACTTTAGAACAATTTAGCACAGACCTGGATATGGAGACCTCAACCAAAGCTTCATCTTTTCTGAGATCTGCAGCAACATTAACAGTATGCAAAGTCCTACAGTCACCTCTGTGTGACTTAATAATAACAGCTGTCGACCATATTGAGAACGTAATATCGCACTTTCAAAATATTCGATCCAATACTTAAAAAGAATTTTCAAATTCATTTACAGAAGCAAAGGATTTATTGGTCGATGTCAATGAAGGAATCAAGCTTCCACGGTTGACATCAGTACAAAAGCATCGCGCTAATCCAAATACTAGTAACCCCGAACAGTATTACCGCATAACTGTTGCAATACCCCTATTAGCAGACTTAACTTCCCAGCTCAAAATAAGATTTACTGACCACAAGAAAGTGATTGCTGCTATGTACACTCTTTATACCAACAGTCTGTTCCGAGAAGGAAACGCCATTCCCAAGAGAGGACCTAGTGATGTACGAGGATGTGGTGGAACTAGACATCCGCAGTCCCATTTTATGTATATGTTTGTTAAGGCCACAGTGCCCTGTTATTAGTCCCGTAAGTTTCCTTAACTTTTGTCGTCTCATGCTTCATCGTGGCTCTGTAAGGCAGTTTTGTGTGCCTCATTCCTGAAGAGTTTTTCCATAGTTTTTTATTCTCCTGCGAATTGTTTCTTTTCCTGTCTGGTAAGCGATTCAGAAAACGGGTTCAGATCCGATAAATGTTCCTGTTGTGCCCTTTTTAGTTAGTGCGTCCGCTACATTCTAGTGTTTTGTTATCCAGATGAGCTGCACTGGTTGCCAATATTTCCAGACTGTTTATGCAAGCCATAATCAGTTTGGATTACTGGCGATCTTAGCGCCAGTTGTGCTGCTTGGCTGTCAGACATGATCGATACCGGACCATTTTCGTTGATTTCGAGTGGATAATGTTCCTGACGCACCAGTCAATAGCAACTTCAGCATGAACAGCGGACGCATGTTTACCCAAGGTCAGCAAAAATTGCTTCCCATGCTGCTTCTCCCTATCGCTGATGTCTAGTTACGCGCATCAGCAAAAATGTAATCTTTAAAAGATAGATAACGAGGACGTTAAAGTGGTGCAGCAAAAGTAATAAAAAAAAACTACAACAACCTAAATATCAATAACAAATGTAATTGTTCACAATTGAGAACAGAAATGAATACATATCAATGTATTTAAGTAACATGTAACTCTGATCATACAAGAACTCGCAAATTATATCTCACTGACACAATCCAATAGTTGTCCATTAAACATTAACTGAAAAAGACTACCAGTTATTAAATTAAAGAAATTCTTACAAGTAAATAAATACTGACAAACTGTTAATTATTTTGTCGAAGTGACTGAATGATTGGTACGCACCAACTTTATAAATAAAAATACTTCATGATTTGTTACAATAAATTTACAGTATGGAATCTAATCCATTTTAATATCACAGTGATAGGCTTTCCAAATGCTAGATCCGTTTTACATGTAAATACGGCGCAAATCTGCAGGAGAGGTAATCATATTACATTGAGGGCACAATTTTTTTGCACCCAATGTTTGCAGCCAGCATTGCTCGCAATGTACGTGCCAACAACACACAGAAATTACAGGTGTTTTATATCGTTCCATGCAAATTAAGCATTTGTACATATCATCCCACGTTTGCTCTCGGTGTTCTAACTCGCGAATGCGGTTTTTTAATGCTTCTAATATAGGATCACCACTAACACTTACAGTTTCGGTTTTCGATGTTGTATCGTCCACACAATTTACACTCTCAGAACCGAGAATAGCCTTCCTCAATGCTTCCTGTTCCTTGTCACCACCAGGTATAATTATATCACGCTCAGAATACTGTGCAGCTCCATACATCTGTGCATCATCTCCATCAACAACTAAATCCTCATCTTCGTCAGTACCAGTTAAAGAAGTTCCTAAACTGGACATGCCACCTTGCAAAAGAGATGTTGCACGAACTCTCGACTGACCAGCCCATTCATATTCTTCGAATCCTCCTTCGACATCTATATTTTCATCACTATCTCCGCCATTGTTTTCAGATCTACGTAGACACATCTCCACATGCAAATTTATATCCTCGTTTGTTTCTTTATTACACACTGGACATACAATTTCTTCCAAACGTCTTTTCCGAGATTTGACTCTTTGTCTTCCTTGTCTATTTGATCTCACTTTTTGATATGTTTCCCAATATTTATTTCCACTTTTTGCTCCATTAACTGCTGATTGAGAAGGTATATTTTTACCATTTACTTTGTGTTTGGTAACAGAAAGTTTGACCAATTTATCAATTTCAGACACCACATGTAAGTCGATTTCGGCGCTGCGTAAAGTTACACTGCACACAGGACAACACGAAGGTTCTTTCTGTTTTCGTTTATTTCGACAACTTCGACTGCCTTCCTCACATACGCTTGTGCCTTCGACTGCATTTGATTCATTAGGTTCTTCCATAATCATGTGAAAGTTTTTATTATTTGTAAATTATTGTACTATTATCGATGTAGGCCAAATAAACCGTGTTATTTGCTATGATGTCTTCAGATTAGTGTTGTCAACTGATGTAAAGGTTAAGTTTAAACGACATTCTAAAAACAACGGTTACTGACGACACAAAGCTAATTAATAGAAATTCATTATTACGTATATAATACGATCACTATAAATGAAACATTAAGCACAGCAAGTAAAAGTTTGTTCAGAAATTTTCAAACCAAATACAAATACAAGCCGTTTACTCTGAATATAGAAAACAATTATAAGTCAAGTGAAGTTAGTTGCTTGTATATCTTCTGATATTGACAACAAATAAAAACCTACTACAGGACAGTTCAAAATTACTATTCAAGAATCAAATACTATTTTAGTTTGAAAGAACATTGCAGATTTTAAATACTTTAACTTAAGACCTTTTATAAAATAATTCTAACAATAAACAAGCGATGTTTCCATTGTAAGAAAATTAAATGTATAGATAGATATTAGCTAACTTTACTTTTTTTTAAATTACTTTAGTTTAAATACAATATACAAGGGTTACAAAAAGAAGTTACATTATTTGTTGATAACAATTATAATATATGTTTAACAGCGATTTTTGATATATCTTTATCGATTGTAAAAAAAATACCGTTCCAGATCTAAAATCGCCTAAAATATGCTATTTGGTATCTCTAGATTGATAGCAGACATTTATACTTAAATCCAGATCAAGCTAAAGATTGCAAAAAAGACAAAAACAGTTTTCATAAAGGTTCTAAATTTAAAACCCTTTGTTTAAGCAGACAGTTGCGTTATCACACAGGTAAAAACAGACATGTCTAAAAGTCTAAAACTAAAACTGTATAAGCAAACTACCAATAGCTGACGTTTCGAAAAACACGAAACAAAGATATTTCTACATCTGACAAAAAACCTTACATGAGCGAACTGGACTGTCGCATAAATGGATCAGATACAAAGCGTTTTACAATAATTGCTAGATTTATTATATATGAATAAAAGACTCAAACACGTCATGTACTTTATTGAAGCCGTTCAGTTAGATTAATTATGGTTTAAAAAAGCGATTGCAATTCTTGTGTGTGCAAGTTATAAGCTTATCTTCTAACTATAAAAAATAACATTTTAGTACCTAGTTCATATTTATGATACAAGCTAATTGCGGTCACTATACACTCTTAACGGGTTCATCGCATTGCTTTCTATACACGCTAGTTAGTTTAAAACTACTGAAGATAACTGTTTTTTTGGACTTCAGGTTTAACATTTTTGGGTTGGTGAAACTCATAAATTTTAAGTCGCCCTCAAGAAATAAAAATTTCTATTGGTTGTCGACAATGACCTATCTAGTTGATAAAACATGACGAATTACAATGACTTGTCAAATCGGGTTAATAGCAACAATATACTTCTAATAACAACCAAATCTGTTTGTCCATATTTATCTAACAACGCCAAAACGACGCCTTATTCAACCCGATTTGACCGATCACTGTTTAGAGTGGTTTAAGATCACTGGAATGCTTTGTCTCGGCCGGCAGCCAATGAGAGTTCTTAATTTTTGAGGGTAATTTAAAATGTAGCAGTTTTATCAACCAAAAACCTTAAACCTAAAGTCCAGAAAACGCCAGAATATGGTCAATTAATATGATGGTTGATAATTTTAATTCTTTATTTGAAATTGAAGAATTAAATTTATCATAAATACAGCTATGATTGGTAGCAGATCTTAAAACTACGTCCGTAGAAGGAAATACTGAACATTTAGTGTTGTAACAGATACTTTTTTTCTAGTATCTAGATACAGATACTTTTCATAAATTGTATCTAGATACAGATCAGTGTTGTAACAGATACTTTTTTTCTAGTATCTAGATACAGATACAGATACTTTTCATAAATTGTATCTAGATACAGATAAGATACTTTTTCAAAAAAAGTATCTAGGTACAGTTACAGATACTTTAAGTATGTATCTAGATACATGTCAGATACATTTTTAACAAAATCTTGAAATCTAATTTAAAACAAAGGTTCAGCTAAAAACACAATAACAGTATCCTAGGCAGCACATTACGTCTTATTGACGTCAAAACTACCAGACGTCATTAAGACGTGTCAGTGTCGTCATATGACGTCAGTGTGCTGCCTGGATATTAAGCAAAACATTACCTTATCAACCTTCATTGCATAAAACAATACAAACTTACAAATAAAGGTTATTTTGTTTTAAAATTAATAGCAAGTTAATGTCTCGTCATTATATTTTGACGTAGAGTTAATAGTAAACTACTAATACTAAAAAGTTTCTCTACTTCTTTGCTCTATTTGAGCTAATGAAGAAATTCAGTGTTGCCAATTGACTTTGTCGCGATTCCTTGCATAAACTATAAAAGTTCCACAATGACCACAATTGTACTCATAGTTCTACAAAGTTGAAATTTGTTTTCTTTTTTTTTAAAGTATTATGAATTTGGTTTGTTGGCATAAATGCTAACACGTCACATTTCTCAAGTAATACTAGATTATATAAAGTGTAAGTTCATACACGGTTTTCCTCAAAATTCCACAACAGTTTATAATACCCACAAAATACCCGCTACTACATGAAATCTCCAAATTTGGTAGAATTCCACTAGTCTCCAAATTCAAATTGTAATGTACATGATGAACTGACAGAAAAAACTACTGCGGTGTGTAAAAAAAATTGTATAATTTACAATTTCAGCAAGAAAAAGTATCTAAGTATCTAAACCACTCAGATACTACGAAAAATTTATTTAGATACAGGTACAGTTAGATTTTGTCCAGTGTATCTAGGTATGTAACTACCCAGCTAGCAAACTGTCGTCAAAATGACGTCAGAAACCAGTCATTATATGACTAGAACTGACTAGTTTAATGACCAGTTATGACGTCATTATCTCGTCATGAAGACATACTAATGTCACAGACCAAAGACGTCATTTAGTGACGTACTTTTCATGTCATAATTTGACGAGTTTTTATATAGGGTAGCTATTAATAATAATACTATAAAAACTATTTATTACAAAACATTTCTGCTATAAAGTACATTACAAAAATCAACATTAAAAATAAGAATCTACTAGATATATAATAATAAAGTTAAATAAACTTGAATTCTTAAAATAAACAGTGAATCAGTGAAAGTGAGACAAAATAATGGTCTATTTACAATTTAACAGATAGTTTTATTCATTCGAGAGTTTTACCAGGTAAAGTATGATTCAGTGATAGAAATTACCAAGTATGGTAGAAATTAAAACAAGAAAATATTCACATATTATTTTATACATTTTGACATCAATAAATTCGTAATTTACTTGTTTTTAATTACTTAAGTACATACCACATTCTAAATGGATTGTTGCAACCAGTTTTCTTCATCAGGTTCGTCTCCAAAATATCTGCTTTTTTAAAGGAACTGCGAACTAATCCAATTGATCTTCCACAAAGACCATCATCTACAACTAAACTCCAGTCCAATAAATGCCATCGTACTAACATTAGAATGTCTTCCGGGTTTGGACCGTGTCATAGTTGCAACCGAAGCTGCCGACGTTTCGCCCACTTTCGTAAGGGGCTTCATCAGGGCGTGAGATAAATCGCAAAACTCAAACAAGCAATCGAAATCTAACTAAGAACTTCTCAAAAGTTAGGTTATCCACTTGTAAAACAAGCCATAACCTAAACTATGAAAAGGTAAGAAAAAAAAACGATAACCTGAAAAAGCAAACGAAAATCTAACAAAGAACCACTACTGAGTTAGGTAATCAACTTGTGAACCAAGCCAGATTCTAAACTCCGTAGAAGTGACTTAAGAAGAAATAGTCTCCGTATTTAAAGGAAAAGGATCGTCACGGATGATTAAGCTCGACCCTGATTGGGTTACGGTTGCTAGGGGGCGTGTTTTTGATAAATGACTAATAACCGGGAACCAAAGAGGGGATATTTCGAAACCATGATCGCGATTGAAGTTATTAGGGTGTTTGATGATTTCTATGCTTTCTCGGAATTTCCTGTTGAAAAAGAATGGAGATTTGGCAATCACGACCCGGAAGACATTCTAATGTTAGTATAGATTCCGGCCGTGGAAGCCTTCAAATGCCATCGTGCTAAGCATAATTTGGAAAACATTGACGAATATAACTGATATATATGAATCAAAGTAATTGAGTTTGAATCTTATAAAAACCTACAAAATTGGTATAGCTAACCTACAAATCTAACGTAATGATATTTACCTTCTTCATAAGAAATCCTATTATTAAATTAAAAAAACTCACACAACAAAACTGAGCTACAGGGAACAAAAAATTATTGAAAAGTAACTATAATGAATAAAAGAAAGATAGAAACAGAAAACCGCATTTCACTTATTTTACCAAAGGTTTCATCAGTTTCATCATCTAATAACATAACCTTATAATTGTAAAATTAATGGTTGAAATTTTGCTATTTGCGAAAATTGTAAAATCTTTAAGGTAGTAAACTAAAAATAAACAAAAAGTATTATACCTCAAACTTGTTTGTATTTCACCATAACCATCAAAGTGACGCAATTGTGGATTTGTTCCATACTAGTGATACGGTACATTCAAAAGACGTCTTTACCTGACCACCTTATGACGTCATTATAAAGACGTTCTTTTCTAAGACCTCTTTGGACTTTTCACGTCATATATCTTAGTATGACTAGTTATTTACGTCATAATGACGGCATTCTGCCGGCTGGGTAGATACTCTAAAAGTACTGATACACATAATAAGATACTTTTTCAAAAAAATGTATCTAGATACAATTACAGATACTGTAAGAAAGTATCTAGATACATGTCAGATATTTTTAACTGTTGTCAATAAAATTTAAAACAAAATACCTATTTTGTTCAGCTAATAAACACAATAACTGTATTAGGCAACATATTACATTATCAATCTTAATCAATCACATAAAAAAATACAGTTTTACCAATAATAAAAAAAAAAAACAAAACAAAACCACAGCCATGTTTTAGATGTTTAATAAAAATTTATATAATTTACAATTTGAGCAAGAAAAAGTACCTAAGTATCTAAACCATTCAGATACAACGAAAAATGTATTTAGATACAAATACAGTTACATTTTGTCTAATGTATCTAGATACTTGTATCTTATAGATGCCTCACAACACTGTGAACATTGTAGTTCTAAATTATGCCACCGATCAAATTTAAAATGTGACTAACTTCGTGAAAATTCAAAGATTTATAATGTTATTTTCTTTAATTTCAACATATGTTTTTCTTTTTATTCAAGTAAAATTTTAAATCAACCCACAATATGTAATTACTAATTATGTAACTACAATTTTTTAAAGCAACATTCAAATTTGTAACAAACACTTTCAACATGAAGTTAATTTATAAATAACATAGAAAAACTGATAATAAAAATAAAACGGCGTTTCCTAGATATTTAAATAAAATTGTATTAAAACAAATAAACTCAAAATAACGTCAACGGGCCACGACTAGTTGTTATCGTTGTTATAACATGTATATTGTTAGAAAGTAGCAACGTGTGAAAATTAAAGTTCCGTTAGCGTATACTTAGATGATATTACACATATATGCACATAACCTTAAATTAATTATCCGTTCTTTGGATTTTTAATAAGAATTAATATAAAATGAGGAAAAATAATGCTAGTTAAATTAATACAATGGACGGGCTATACAACCCCGAAAATGATAAGACGTCGTTTTGGAAAAAGAATAGTAAGGCTATTCCAGGGAGGTAAAGTAGTTGGTTTAGTTTTAGTCGTTTGACTATTTGTTTGAAATATTGTAGACCCAGTCCTAAGAAGGACATAAAAAGTGGTACTAGATCTAAATTAACAGGATCAACTTCTTTTCAAGAATTTCAAGCATCGGTCAGTGATGCTTGGGCAGTTGACGATGACGAGTTTTGTATTATATCAGGCGTCGATAGTAAGTCACCATCTCGCAGTCATTTTTGCAATACTATGTTAACATTTCAGATACTCATATATCAAAGAAAGTGTCAGAATCTGCTGCTTTAAATGTCTTGAATAATCATAGAACTTCTTCAGATCAATCTATGAATATACAAACTACAAATAAGGGAAACGAAAATGTTAGAAGTAATCGCATACCGGGTCGTCCACAACAACTTAGGAACACAAATAATCAAGATGAAGATTGTGAATCAAAATTGGAACGTTTTGAAAGTTTATTAGGAGGTACTCCTACTATAGCTGAATTGTGTAAGTTAAGCTGGTCGGGTATTCCTGTGAAAGTGCGAGCAACAACGTGGAGATTATTATCTGGTTATTTACCTGTGAATCAGGAAAGAAGGCAAGGAATGTTAGAAAGGAAACGTCAAGATTATTGGAATTTAGTCAAACAGTATTATGATACGGAACGAGATGAAGCGTATCAAGATACTTATCATCAAATACATATTGACGTTCCACGAATGAATCCCAGTATTCCTTTATTTCAACAAAGTTTAGTTCAACAAATGTTTGAGCGCATTCTGTTTATTTGGGCCATAAGACATCCAGCTTCTGGGTATGTGCAAGGAATAAATGATTTAGTAACGCCATTTTTTGTAGTTTTTCTACAAGAGGCGATATCTGATAACCAGCCTTTTGAACTGTTTATGGTTGAATTATTGAGCAAAGAACAACGCGATATAATAGAAGCAGATTCGTTTTGGTGCCTTTCAAAGTTTTTGGATGGCATACAAGATAATTATGTGTTTGCTCAACTGGGCATTCAACGAAAAGTAAATCAGTTGAAGGAACTAATTCAGCGTGTTGACAATACCCTGCATAGACACTTAACTCATCATAACGTTGATTACTTACAGTTTTCGTTTCGTTGGTTGAATAATTTACTCACTCGTGAACTGCCTTTACGATGTACAATTAGATTGTGGGATACATATTTAGCCGAGAATGATTCTTTTGCTTTATTTCAATTGTACGTGTGTGCAGCATTTTTGTTACAATGGAGAAAAAAATTGTTAGGCGAAACTGATTTTCAAGGACTAATGTTATTGTTACAAAATTTACCTACTCAAAATTGGACGGGATCTGACGTCGGACTGTTAGTTGCAGAGGCTTATCATCTTAAAGTTATGTTTGCAGATGCTCCTAATCATTTACAAAATAATCAGGGTGATAGATGATTAATTAATGTTTATTTGTTTCGATTACATTTCTATTTTTAAGTTATTCTTGATTCTTAGTTGGTAATAATGATAGTTGCACATGCCCTTACTAAGTAAGTCAATATTATATATTGAAGATTCAGAATAGATTATGTTGATATCTATACACTACTTGACCTTGATTGAATTCTTAAGATTTCTGTATGTGTTTGTAATTACTAACTTCGTATTTGCTTAATTTGTGATAAGAATCTTTTGAGATTCTACCGATGGTTTAAAATTATTAAACCCACTAAAAGCAACTGTTATTTACAATTTTTTCTAAAACTTTGTACAAAAATTAACATAAAACAAAACTATGCTAAATTTATTTTACATCGATCGATTTTTCTGATTACGTTCAAACGGAAACAGATAATCGTAATTATAAACATCATATTTTATAACCAAATCGTTTATTAATATTTAATAACTTGCTTGCATATCAGACCTTACAAAATAATCTACTATTGTGTTATAGTACCGAAGTAGATGTGTGAAATTATTGAAGCATTTTAGACATTCATTCTTAATTTAGATTGAAGCTACACTGTTCTGGATATGTAATTAAATCCGTTATTCTATATCGTTTCAGATATAATGTTGCTGAAATCTTTACTGGTTGACTAATATAGCAATCGCTGAGATAATGTTATCAAAATACAGCTGAAACCGTCACACAGAATTCTGGGATTGACTTAGCTCTTTTCACAACGCTTATGTTTTATATTTACTTTTGAATATTGTAACGTAACTCATTTTGCGTATCTACGTTACTTGAAATCAATTTCTAACTTATTCTGGTTTTAAAAAGTCTAGAAGAACAAAGATGGAGACACCTTGTAATAGTTGAATCGATTAAATCTATCTAAAAATATAAGTACTAAGTATTGGTTACTATTGTTCCTTCTTTTTAATTTCTAATTGCTATGCCATAAAGTTATCCGTGAGTGAGTACTATCTATGGTACACGTATTCTCTTGTTGTTTTGATTGGAGAACAATAAAAATTATTTCGTTATCTTGATTGTTCAAATTCGGTTATGCTTAACTTATTTTGAGAACTCAATGGTTGAAAATTTGCACTAACCTAAGGAAACTCGCCAAGTGCCTTATCACATAGTATGTCCTTTAATGTAATTTGGTATTAAAAAACAGCAACAGTTATGATTTTATTTTATTGGAAAAATCTTATTGAGAACTCAAAATAGTAGTCCTCTTCTGATTTTTGTTAGCAGTACCTATAAAGATTTTTTACCAATTGTATTTCTTACCTTGAAATTGTATAATAAAGCATGTGTTTAAACGAATAATTATGACCCTAGTTTTTAAAACGTAAAAACTATTTTCTTATGTGGAGGTTCCCCTATTCTAAAAAAGACAAATCACGCAGTCTTATTTGAGTTTTATTAAGTTGCAAGAACAAGCGTGCACTATTGTCATTTGGGATGCAAAAATTACCAACTAAGCGTTAATTGTTTAAGTTTTTGTAGTTGTATAGTCTTTGTTCATCCATATTTTGATATTGTATTAAAATTGAATTAGGGTATTACCAATAAATAAATCTTAAGCCATTCAAATTTTAATAAACTATTTTTGGTACTATTAGTCAAAAAATTTCTTTGTTGTAGTTTATTTTAAAATTAATGTAATGTACAAAACGAATCAGGGGAAATTTCTATAATTTAATCGTTAGTATTATAAAACACTCAATATTATGTTTAGTGTTTTTAAACTGTACTAAATGTTTGAAGATATGTGTCAAATTTTCTAGTAATGTATGTGAATGTTTATACCACCTATGTTCCCTGATTAAAATTGTAACTTTGAAATTCTCCTATTGTGGTTCGCAGACGGTATTTTGGTGCACACTTTGTTGTCTCATAATCAATAAATGGTTTAACTAAAAAACGATCAAGTGTAAGGTCGTTTTAATAAAAATATTTTATTGTAGCCTACGTTATTTAATTTGTTTAAGTTTACATACTCAATTTATGTGATTATTTTTTATTATAAGTATAAAAATGAACTTTTTTGAGATCAATAAATTCATTACCTGTTCATTTTAAATTCAAATGTTTTCTTTTGATTTTACTTTATTAAGCCCCTATGCAAAATATCCTTTCATTACCATTTGTACAACGTTACCAAAGTAACCTGTGACATTGCGTTTTAACAATCCTTACTGTTACAGCTCTTAGGTCAGGATAAATATTACAATGATATTTATCCTAATTTATCTTAAATTACATATAATTGAAAACTAATTCTAACCTAACCTGCTCCAGTCCCTCTGGTTGTAACTTTCCGGATTTGCAGGTCGAAGTTACATGCTCCTTTCGGTGCATCTAGCTTCGCTGCATTTCCTTCCAGTTCGTCCACTTACTCAGTAAACACACGACGTCCCAGGGACGTTCGTTTTATGTCCAAATGATGTCTTTACATCCCGGGCTTTAAAACAGACCTGTATAGGATGTCTTTAATAGGACGTCCTCAGGATGTCAATGAAGAACGTACGATGGGATGTCATATGCGGGAAAAAACAAATGCAAACTTAGTGTGCGTGCCCACTTTCCTTCTTGTTCTTTAGTGCCTACTTAACACCCGTACGCTCCTTTGGTATATCAAAGTAGTACACTCTGTTTGCACTCTGTATCTGTTTTTGTTGGTGTTCTGACTACTTTATTTATCTGTACTTTTTATTATCTAACGTTTTTTGGGTGTTTTAGTGCATAAACAAATTTATTTGGTAAGTTTTTGGTACCTTGTATTTATTTATAATGTATAAAAATCATCATTTATAATTATTATTTTGAATTACTAAAAATTAATAAAAGTTTATTGAAATTAAAAGATCACAATTATTAATAATGGTAATTTAAAACCCCATCTCGCGCGCATACCTATGCGGTAAATTGAAAATATTTATTTTATGTAAAAAAAAATTTTTTATTCAAAAAATTATTTAAAAAAAGTTTTCTTTGTATTAAAGGTTTAAAAGTGTGACGTTATCTCACGACTTTTATCGTCGCGATTCACAATAAGTCATCCAAAAATGTCGACATGACCGATAAGGCACAAAATCGCTAATCTAACTAAGAAACTATAACGTTATCGCGTTCTTGGTATTCATAGTTATGATTACTGTGCGTATTTATCGTATTGTATTACTATTTCCACAATAATTAGTTAGGTAGTTAAAAATACGCATAGAAATAAAAATTCTTAATGAATTTGCAAAACTGACGCGTTTACAAACTTTTTTTTTAAAAAACGATTTAAACAATTTTTAACTGGTTATAATCGATCATCTCTTATGATTTAATCAATAATAGAATCGTCAAAAAGATCAATCAATAATTCTACAAAAGAAGTATCACTTTATCAATTCTTTAATTTAGAAAAATGTAAATTCTAATTACATAGAAATACCAAAATAAGCTTTTTGTATTAACTTTTTTATCGACTCTACATGACGGATACCATTTCTTATGCAGTTGCATTGTTTCAGGCGCCACTTAAAAAAATCGGGAAGAAAGTATACAAAACTCGCTAAGGAGGGCCAAAGAACGCCGGAATCGAGAAGATAAAAAAATGAAATAATCTAAATTTATTTTAATTGAATATAATTTGGATTATTATTTAAAAATATAGTTTTATGTAATAATAGTTTGTATTTTATTTGATAAAGTTGTTTTTATTCATTACGTCAAGTTGCAGAGGAGTACGTTAAGTCTCCTTACTGAATAAAAAAAACAATAGAAAAAACCACAAAGTAGATGTACTTTAACTGGAAATGATACGTTTCTTGATAAAAATATAACATACATATATAGTACATATCCTACAGTCATCTAAAAGGGACGTCCCGTTGCGGATACGCAAGGAAGTCCTATAAGGACATCGTAGGGATGCACACACTTGTGACAAAAGAACGTCTCATGAATGTCCCTAGGACGTACACAGAACAAAAATGGGATTATTTTGGGACATTCAGTGATCCGCAACATCATGTCCTCGGGACATCCTTGTGTTTGTTGGGTACATGCTAACCTAACTCAACCTTACTTATGCTATCTTATTGGCTACGTCAAACAAAGAAAAACGAAATCAAATTAAAATCAATATAAACAAATTAAAAGCAAAGCAAAATAAAATAAAATAAATTTAATAAGTGAAGGTGAATAAACAAATTAAAGTAAAGTAAAAACAAAGTAAGAAAACAAATGAAATAAAATAAAACAAATAAGGTTGATAAGTAGATGAACATAACGTAAAACATAAGGTGCAAAAAATTTAAATAAGTAAAAGTAATAATAAAGTAAGAAAACAAATACAACAATTCGAATGAAATAAAACAAATAAAGTTGATAAATAAATGAACATAAAATAGAACATAAGGTAACAATAAATTTAAAATAAATTTAACAACAAAAAATAAAATAAAATTCATATCCATTTTGCTTAACCTAAGATCGCAGCAAAGTTGTACCAACGCACTCCGCCGCACTTTGGCGTCCACGTGACGCTACCCGCACTTAGCGTCCGTTCGCGTCACTCGTGTCCTTTGGTGCCGTTGAACCCTATCAACGCTCTACGATCTGCCTAGTCTAAATTAATTTTAGTTGACTCTCCATAGAAACAAGCAGCTACGACCGCGTCCCGTCTAGGCCCGCATCCCTCAGGCGCAGATAGGACAGCCCCTCACCCTCGAGAGGGCGACGATGTACGATTTTCGCAGCTTGTTCTCCGTCGAGTCCTAGAGTTCTTACTCTAGCCCCCCGTCCCTACACCGGTCGTGTCCGCGGCGTTTCGGTTCGATCTTTTCTCGGGTAAGAAAAGATCTACTGTCTATCCCGATCGCGTCGGAAGCCATGCGGTTCGGCCCCGTTAACCTACTTGCTTTCTTAAAGAGACCAGTCTCGCCTCATGCGTCCCGTCCGGGCAGTGCTCGTGCTCGTGTCCCGTTCCATTCGCTTGCGGTGGCATGTCACGGCGTCGGCCGCATTCCTCTCCCTTTTGTGGGCGACCAGCGACACGTTGCTGAGCCGGGCCCGTAAGAAAGCCTAAACTTATTAATTTAATAAGCCTCCCTCCCGTGTTGCCCCGTGCGCGCCGACCCGTCTCTCTATTTGATTAATTACCTCTACACGCTAAATTAATTACTAGCTAAATCTTATCTAAGTTCGACGCGCCCGTTCTCTCTCACGTTATTTCGTCCCGTCTAGTCCGCCCCTCCAGTTCCCCCTCCGTTGTCGTCGTCGTCGTGCGTTTTGCGGCCGTTTCTGTCGTTTCCGATCGCGTAATACTTCCGTCGAATTCGATTTTAATCTATCGAGGGCGTTCGCGAACCGTTTTAACTCCCGCCTCTACCCATCGCGCGTCGCGTTTGGACCGATTTCTCGCGTGTTCGTTGGCCATGCTAGTCCGATGCGTGCTAGCCTGGCGTCCGCGTTGCCACGTTGCTGTTGCGTCAGTGGACAGCTGATGAGGACGTAATGAGCGTCGTCTCTGCCGCCGCACTCGCATAGCTCTGTGTCTGATCTCCCGATGTTGTTCAAGTAGGCTTTGAAATTGCCGTCGCCACTCATTAGTTGTACCGTGTTGCTGTCGAGCGTCACGGGTGCGGACCTTCTAATCTCTAGCGTCGGTATAAACGTGTACACGTTTCTTCCGGTGCTCGCGTTTCTCCATGTTTCGTTCCATGCTGCGTTCGTTCGCTCGCGAAGTCGGTTTTTAATAGCGATTTTCGAGATCCGGCTATATTGGACGTCAATGTCGTCGGCTAAAGCTGCCTCTTTCGCTACTTGATCGGCTCGTTCGTTTCCCGCTGTTTCCGCGTGAACTTTGGTCCAGCGGAACTCCAATCGCGTTTTGTCGTTCGCTTGTCTTATAAGTCTCCAGACCTCGAAGACCAGCTTCGTTTGCCTGGAGACGCTCATCAGAGCTTCAAGCGCAGCTTTTGAGTCGGATACGATTGCTGCTCTCTCCGGTACGTCCTGCGTCTGCCTCAGTAAATGCTGAAGTGCCCTTCGTATGCCGATTAATTCACATTGGAAGATCGTGCAGCCGTTCGCCAACTTCATCTTTTTCGCGGTTAATTCGTTATCGTTTTGGAACAGCACCAAAGCTGCTTCCGCGTCTCCTTGCTCGAATACGGATCCGTCTGTGTAAAACCGCCAAGCCGGGATAGTTTCCTCTCCAAGTGGGAATCGGAAAGATCCCAGGTCTGCCGGGTGGCCCATCTCGACGGTTGCTATTCTTCCATCTATCTCGCGCCCTATGTACCCGATGTCGTCGAGTTCGGTTCGCGCTCTGATATCCCGGTTCGATCTCTCGATACGTTTTAGCGTTGCGGTTTCATTTTGTCAGTCTTTTTGTTTAGCCGTGCTGTACTCTGGCGTTTCTCGCTGTCGCTGGGTAACTTGTTGACGATTTACAAAACGAAATTTATATTTAAATTAAATTAACTTTCGGTTTTAAAACGTCGCGATTTACTCTAGTTTCCGATCACCCTTTACACGTTCTCGGATTTTTTACTGATTTAAATTAAACAAAATTAACTTACAGAAAGAACAAAATTTACACTCTTCGAAGTGAAAGTTACGCGTACCCGGTCGCGAGCGCGATGTTACCCGTGCCACTGCTGGCGCGCGAATTATTAACGTTACAGTCAACTACAGTGATATGCTGTTATTTTATAACGTTGACGAACTGTATAGTTTTGTAACGTTGATGTGCTGTTGTTTTATAACGTTGACACACTATTGTTTTATAAGGTTGAAACTGTTGTTTTATAACGTTGGCGTACTCTTGTTTTATAACCATGAGATTCTGTTGTTTTATAAGATATTCTGTTGCTGTATAGCACTTATACACTATTGTTAACGATCTGATGACAACTGTTACCTAACACAATTCTGTAAATGTACAGCTTAAGTATGTTAAGTTCACATCACTGATCGAGATATCTCAGTAATTTAACGTAATTAAATAAACGTACTCTTTAACCGGCACTCAGAATGCTGGCAGTGAACTCATTTGCAGTGCACCGCCGGTAACCAGGTGTCACACCGGCCGATATATTGCCGGATGAATCTTCTCAATGCAGAAATTGCATTTAACCAACAATAATTACGCATTATGTCGTCATTGGAGACGTACCCAATCAACAAGGAAACATTTTTGAAATGTTTTTCTTCGTTTTACAAAAAATATATTTACATTTTCAAAAACATTGCAAAAACGGCTAAATGGCCAGAATTACGTTGCAAAGTCAATATTAGAAAAACATTTAAAAATGTTTATAAAACATGTATATATATTTATTATGTTTTACAAATGTTACATTAATGTATAAAAAATGTATAATCAACGTTTTTTTTAAATATTGCAATATGCTTAAGGGCAGTTCTACAATCATGATATAAATGTAAGTTTAGTTATGCTTGCTTTAATTTTAAAATACTGACATATTTGGCTGTTAGTTTTATTTATACTAACATTACTAACCAATAACGACAGCATTTCACAATTAAACTAAGTATAACTTAACTGACATTTATACCATTATTATAGAACCAGCCCTAAAATGCTTACAAAAGATAGATAATACTCAAAATACTTCACTTTCATGTGGCTGCAAACGCATTTGGTGCCTATAATAAAAATTAACACATTAACATAAAAGTAAAACAAACATTATTCATTTAATTACTTTATATTAATTGAAATAATTATAACAATCCTCACAAAAGTTTCTATTTTATGGATAGGATCCCAACCAACAAAGATGTCCCAAGGACGTCCCTGAGACATGATGTTGCGGATCACTGAATGTTCCAAAGTCATCCCATTTTGGTCCTGTGTACGTCCTAGGGACATCCAGTGGACGTTCTTTTGTCACAACTGTGTGCATCCTTACGATGTCCTAGTAGGACATCTTTGCGCATCAAAAACAAGAATTGATCTAAGAAATAGCAACTAATATATGTCGATCGATACTTTTAATGCAACGTGTGTTGGGCGAGATACGTTTTCTGTTGTTTAATTCATACGCTTTTAAGCAATGAGTTACTCGAGCTCTCGTAATTACTACTATATATGTATATTATATTTTTATCAAGAAAAGTACCATTTCAAGTTAAAGTACATCTACTTTGTGGTTTTTTCTATTGTTTTTTTTTTATTTAGTAAGGAGACTTAACGTACTCCTCTGCCACTTGACGTAATGAATAAAAATAACTTTATCAAATAAAATACAAATTATTATTAGATAAAACTATATTCTTAAATAATCTTAATTATATTCAATTAAAATAAATTTAGAGATTATTTCATTTTTTTATCTTCTCGATTCCGGCGTT
This sequence comes from Aquatica leii, assembly GCA_035610365.1. NCBI lineage: Eukaryota > Metazoa > Arthropoda > Insecta > Coleoptera > Lampyridae > Aquatica > Aquatica leii. The sequence continues at coordinate 34,652,750 of CM069439.1, forward strand.
CTTTGGCCCTCCTTAGCCAAATTTTTATACTTTCTTCTCGATTTTTTTAAGTGGCGCTTGAAACAATGCAAAAACATAAGAGATGGTAATCGTCATGTAGAGTCGATAAAAAAGTTCATACAAAAACTTATTTTAGTATTTTTATGTAGTCAGAATTTACATTTTTCTAAATTAAAGAATTGATAAATTGATACTTCTGGTTATTTTGTAGAATTATTTTGACGATTCTGTTACTGATTAAATCATAAGAGATGATCGATTATAACCAGTCAAAAATTGTTTAAATCGTTTTTAAAAATTCTTTTTGTGAACACGTCAGTTTTGCAAATTCATTAAGAATTTTTATACGTTTCGCATTTACGTTTCATCAGAGGATGTGGTGAAAACAAAATCAATTATTTCGTTTATTTCTAGACCTATTTTTAACTGCCTAACTAATTATTGTAGAAACAGTAATACAATACCAGAAATCCGTACACTAATCATAGCTATGAACTAAGACGCTGTTACCAAGAAAGCGATAACATTATAGTTTCTTAGTTAGATTAGTGATTTCGTGCCTTATTGGTTATGTTAATTGGTACTGTAAAGTCGACTCGTGTTTTACCGAAAGATTCCTGCCGTTTGACACAATGTAGTGGACAGGTAGTGGGTAAATTATTGTGAATCGCGACGATAAAAGTCGTGAGATAACGTCACGTTTTTAATCCTTTAAGACAAAGAAAACATTTTTTAAATAATTTTTTGAGTAAAAAAAATTTTTTTTCCATAAAATAAATATTTTCAATTTACCGCATAGGTATGCGCGCAATGGGGTTTTACATCACTATTATGATAATATTTATATATTATAAATAAATACAAGATATCAAAAACTTACCAAATAAATTTGTTTATGCACTAAAACACCCAAAAAACGTTAGATAATAAAATAAAGAATAGATAAATAAAGTAGTCAGAACTTCAACAAACACAAATACAGAGTGCAAACAGAGTGTACCACTTTGATATACCAAAAGAGTGTACGGGTGTTGAGTAGGCACAGAGAACAAGAAGGAAAGTGGGCACGCGCACTAAGTTTGCATTTGTCTCGTTTATGTGCGAAACCCGCGATTATCAATGTGGTTGAAATGAATCACACACATCAACATCTTCAAAATATTTGTTATATCAAAAGAAAGATTAACCAGAGTAACCGAAATTGATGGATGGAACTATCATCGATTAATTTATATTTATATATCAGGTGCGCAACTAAGTTCCCGCTGTTTTTCGAAAGATGGCTCCAGCAGTAAGTGCTGGTCGATTGTGACTTATCCAAAACGTCATAAATCAAGCTTAGATACATGGTAAACAAACCGCTTCAACACATTAGTGATTTTGCTTTTGCGTCATATACTTTTGATTGTGTGAAAATGTCTGATTTTGTGCCAAATAATCGTCATTTGCGGGAAGTGTTGCTTTTCTTCTTTCATTCGAAGAAAACGGCGGCTGAAGCGCATCGAGAACTCATAAAAGTTTACGGAGAAGCTGCTCTAAGTGAAACAACGTGCCGTGATTGGTTTCGTCGCTTCAAAGACGGTGATTTCAATGTTGACGACCGTTCGCGTGCAGGAAGGCCAAAAATCTTCGAAAATGCTGAATTGGAGGCATTGCTCGATGAGGATGAGCTGTTGAAACCGAACGAAACCAACACTGGGGAACGGTATCGAACTCAATTGATGCGATTGAGCCGAGTATTGCGTGAAAAGCGGTCACAATACGAGCAGAGGCACGAAAAAGTAATTCTACAGCATGACAACGCTCGGCCTTGCGTTGCCAAACCAGTTAAAACGCACTTGGGAACGCTCAAATGGGATGTCCTACCCCACCCGCCATATTCCCCAGATATTGCGCCGTCCGATTATTACTTGTTCCGTTCGATGGTACATGGTCTGGCTGATCAGCAGTTCCGCTCATATGAAGACATCTCAAAATGGCTTGATTCGTGGATAGCCTCAAAAGACGAACACTTCTACCGTCAAGGTATTCGAGCTCTGCCAGAAAGATGGGAAAAAGTTGTCGCTAGCGATGGGCAATACTTTGAATGATTCATTTGTAACCATTTTTCACAATAAAGTTGCATTTTCATATTAAAAAAAACAGCGAGAACTTAGTTGCGCACCTGATATAGTGAATGTATAATCCTGTTCTAATTTTATTTGATAAGTAATTATAAATAAACATTCGCATAATATGAAAATTTTTTTTGTTCAATTTTTTTTAACTCGATTAAAAATATGAATTGACAAACACCTAAATTTGTTTTCCCGCATAGGACATTACATCGTACGTTCTTTATTGACATCTTGAGGACGTCCTATTAAAGAGATCCTAAAGAGGTCCGTTTTAAATCCCGGGATATAAAAACATTATTTGGACACAAAACGAACGTCCCTGGGACGTCGTGTGTTTACTGGGATCTTTTGGGGTGGAGGAAGTGCAACAATAAAAACAACCTTTATCTGTTGTCAAGGCCTGAACACCGAAGGATCCTATCCATAAAATAAAAAAACTTTTGACTAATTACGCATGTAACTCTTTGTGTAAAAACGAAAACTAGAACAACTAACAATCCAAGATTTTGAAACTTTGTGCACACAAAATAATGCTGCATCAATATCACAAAAAATTACATACTAAAATTAATTGGTTATTGTGCACGTTCATACCATCATAATAATTGCTGACATATACTAAAAGTATCTATTTGAGTTTCACTAGAACGCAAATTAGAAAAGGATTAAACTGATACACTAACAATACATTACACAGCATAGCGAGTAATACCATGGAAATTGTTGATTCGTTGAAGCTTAAAATATAATGCAATTATAATATACAAAATCGCCATCTTTTGACGCAGATACTGGTACTTTGCGCAAACGCGGTTATTAAGTACTTTATTCAACTGTTCTAAGTTTTTAGAAAAACGAAAAGGTTTAATATGTATTTATTAATAATAACAAAATTTTATATAGTTATGTTTTTGTTACAATATATAAAAGAAAAAAGTGTATAGGTGAAAGCAAGCAAAACAATAATTTTTAATAAAGTAAAAACGTTTTTTGTTAAAAAATGTTTTAGAAAACATTTTTAAAATATTTCAATATCAATGTTTAAATGAAATATTTTTGAAAAGCAACAAAAATATTTTTTTAAAAAACATTTTTTATTTTGACTATTTTAAAACGTAACGTTTTTAAAACATGAAAAAAAACGTTTTCTTGCTGATTGGGATGCGACAAATCCAACCCATTATTTTTTTATTTTGATATAGTTAGTTTACCAAATGTTTTAGTAGATTCTGTATATTTGATCCATCGGCTTCTGGAGTATGTTCAAAAATGAATGATTTAGTAACGCTAATTAATAGTAAAGTAACAAGGAAATGGAAGTTCATTGAAGAGAGACTAAAAAGGAGGTCGAAAGAATGAAACAACATATTTCCTTCTTTGTAAAAATTATAAATAATATTTAAACAATTAGCTACGTATGTTGTATCACATTTTTGTTAAGAAAGTTATGTTGATAGTTAATATTCACAGATTAACACAATTATAACAAAACTTTCAAAGCATTATTTTTTTATGCAATCGGCTAATCAGTTTAAAAAAAAATAAATATCCTTGAATTGCTTTGGTATTTTATTACGAAAATAAATATGAATGTCATTAACTCATAAATAAAAATGTTTTTAATTTAGTTCATGGTTTTAGCCTTAGGACTATGTATTTCAGTCATAGCTGGTTGAAAGAACGACGTCTTCTAATCACTGTCTTAGTTGTTTTCGCGCTCCAGCACGGTGACCCTCTAAACTGTTGCAAAATTAGCAATTGTAGGTAGGTCACCTACTATAAAATGTATATTTATAGTCAACTAGCAATAAAAATGATCGGTGCAATTTTTTAGATCCAAACAACAGTACATGTAGCTCTCAAAATTGTCACGCTTGTGACGAATTAAAAGTCCTCCTGTACTATCATTATCAATAATAGCAAAATGTTTCCAATGTCTTGGTGCATCTACATATTAAATTAAACGTTAAGAAACTGTTACTTAAATATTAATAAATTTGTTATACCTAAATGTATCGAATTTTCGAAAAGTTTGTTTTTGTTTTTTCTTCCCTTTTGTGGAGTATAAGAGTATCCTCTTTTTTTTCGGTAGTGGCCACATGCTCTTATCAGCATTTCCCGTTTCTTTTCAGTTGAACATGTATTTCCCATAATAACAACAATTAATGCTAACGATGCAAACAAAATTGGCTACAATAAAAAAATGATCAACAATGAAGGATTACACAAAAATGCCTACCAATAACAGTTGCATTTTCAATAGAAAGTATAGAACGTAAATGTTCGAAGGAAACTGAATTTGTACCACCTGAAATCTCCTTATATAGAAAGGCCGCATGTAAGTATTCTAAACATTAATGATAAATTTAGTTTGTATGCGATAATAGCAAAATAATTTAATGTTGTTGATTTTTTATTGTTATTAAAAAAGCTGATTATTTAAAAATGAATTATTTATATTTATTACTACAGGTAACTGTGTTAGTAGGGCGTTTTTACTTATTCATTTATAGGTACTTGAATGGTGCATTTTTTAAAATAAAATTTATTTCGAAAAGCTAACGCCGAGAGATTTAATTATTTTGCGATATTATTACAATACTTTAGTATTTACGCTTACAAATTTTAGTAGTTGAGGTATTTATATATTTGTTTGTGTTTAAGACTAATTTATATAATAACAAATTCCTCGGTGATAAGAATGACTAAGAATGCAAATCGTGAAAAAATTCATTATTGAAGTCACGCTTTGAAATTTCAATATACTTTGTTACAACAACAATAAAAATCGATAAACCTTATGTCAATAAATCTATAAATATAATTAACCTACTCAAAAAATAACACAAAAAGTAATTACAAACCAATTTTGATTGTTTTTTTTATACAAATATTGATATCAAATGATTAGTGCAACGAATATGCATTTATATACAATTCTAATGTTTCTTCTCACTCTATTTGTTTATTTAATGTAATTATTTTTGTTTTTCTTTGATGAGTTATCAAAACTATTGTTGTTATTCTCAGGTACGTAAGTCACCCAAAGTGAAAAAATCGTTCAAAAATGGGAGAATAGGAACATAAAGAAATAGCAAATGATGTACGAGAACAGCAATATCTAAAGAAATATTTGACTATGAAATACCTACAGATAAATGCATTAAATAAATATAACTCTTGTTTTCTTGCAGTAACTTCAGAACGACTTACGTAAGATTAACGTTAGAAAAACATCACTATTTTCACGTCGTAACCAAGCTAACACAAATATCGGACGAATCTACGAGGAAACTTTTGCCAATGCTCAAAGTAAAAGACGTTATTAAAATAGTTTCAATTGTCTCTCAAAAACATATTCCTGGAACAGTTTTTTACGTTCAACTGGCATGATAAAGAATCGTTCAAGAATATCTATTGATGATTATAATTGGTAAATGTTTGGCGTAGGTATTTGAATTTATACATAAAAGTTTTGTCAAGCTCCCCCCTTTTACTTTTTATCAAGATATGTAGGAAAACTGCAGTAGGTTAAATAAAACACACAGCGAAAATAAATCGTGGTTTTTATTCAAATATGACCCGTTAAATTTGAACCGAAATTTTCTGTTCTGTGGAATTAGCAGTAGGAAAGGAAGAACCGTCAAAAAAACCCTCCGATTCTCTAACTGAATGTATAAATATGCAAGGCAATCGGTTTGTAAGTAAAAATATCAACATACGTCGGAAAGATAGGTATTAAATTACAGTAAATTACAAATACATAGATATGGTAACAGATTTAGATCCCAACACATATAAACACGTGCATGTCAACATTATAAACTGAGGAATTGTTATATAACCGTCGCCCTTTCCAGTGGGTACTATGGTTCCAGCTATGAATCAACTCAGCTAAAGTTGAAAATTTGGAACAAGCAAGACCAAAAACACACAAATGTGTCTCATTATTCCTAACAAAAGTACATAGCATGGAAGCAACTTGCGGCCGTTTGTTGCTGTCCAATCACGTTAGAAAAATATTAGATTTACATTCTCAAGGCAACATACACAATGGTGTTTATATCTGTTATAGTCATCAATAAGTAAATGTTACGACCAAAAAGTATATCCAAATTTTTAGCGACTTTTGTATCATTAATTTATAAACACGTAGAAAGAAAAACAAATTAAGATACTTTAAAATTAAAAAAATTTAAAATTGTTGATTAATAAATTACAAAGAGAATAACTCAATAAATTAATGTCAATTGATTCTAAAACCCATTATAGGTATCATAACAAAAACAAACAAGCAAAGAATTTTGTGTAGCGTCTTTTTTCCAACAAAGGAATTGTTACACAACACTCCATTTAATTTTTACAATCATCTACTTTAAGCGTAAAATTGTTAGTTGTCGCAGTTTAGTTTATTGTTACTGTCGAAATCACGTATGCATAAGTGTGATTATTAAAGTTACGATACAAAGAAAATACGACAAAGCTAAAATTTAGTTACTGGTTCACACAGAAGCGACGAAAACCATCATTATCACCTACTCACGGACAAATATAAGTGACCATTGGTTTGGGAAATGGAGTAGGGGAAAGGGTACAGTGAGACGCTTTTTTTGTTGGCTCAGTTTTTCGAAAATAACAAGATTTAAATGTCATTTCTTGGGGTTTCACACTAGTATTATGTATGTAAAAGTAAGTTTGAATAGGTTTTAAAATTAATATCAACAGATAACTTAAATATATCCAAAAAACAATCAATATGTCATTTGTCTCATTGTTCCCCACTATGAGGGTACAGTGAGACACTTTAGAAAATGAACAAATTTTATTTGAAAATTTAAAAAAAAAACTAAAAATATTCATAAAAAATACAAAAAAAGCTAAAACAAATCATACAAAATACAAAAAAAAGAACAGTCTACTCAATGTTTAAATCAAACCTAATTTCAAATGAATAATATGAGTTTTGTCTTTTAGTTGTACCGTAATTTATAGGTTTAGGCAAAATCATTTTAATATCTTTTTTTCTAGTAAAAGCAATATCTTCATTATTAGGAAAATAAAATCTGCCTTCAATTTTTGTGCTCTTTCTTAAAAAGCTCACTTCAAATTCATTGCTTTCATTATTGGTGGATAACACGTTCTCTATGTAATAAGAGATTTTTCCCTTCATATTTTGAGGAGTAAACTTAACTAAAACATAATCTGCAATTGGAGGATCTCTATCTAGCTCTTCAAATTATGTGGGATCTAATTCTGGCACAAAATTATCAGACAAAGCATCTGAATGCCATTCGATTTTCTCTTCCTCCTCGTCACTTTCTGCAATTTTTCTGTGCTTGTACCGGTTTTTGTCGTTTATTATATCTTTCTTCCAACTTCGCCTTTTCCGGGGTGTCCGTTGGTATTATGCTTCTTCCTTTTTTCGCTCTTTTCCAGTTGTTTTTCTTTCTCCGGCTTTCGGGTAGCCTCTAATGTCCTCCGGAGAAACAAATGTTTTAATTGGTTTTTGAATTTTTGGAGGAGTGTTGATCAGCCCTGCATCAAGTTCTATAGTTATCAGTTCGGGATCAGTTTGTGAAGTTGTTGGTTCGGGGTCGGTTTTGGAATTTGTTGCTTTGGGACATGGTCTGTCTGTAACGGAGCACGGTAAAAAATCAATCTCTGTAAAGATATCTCTATCGTATGAAAAAATTCCACACTTTTTAAATGCTGATGTTATATTAGCTGGAGTCATAGCTTTCGCAAATGCTTTTCCGACACAAGCTGCAACTTCATAGATTGACAATGGTTTGCCTGGATGCTGCATTAACCAGCTATCAACAGCGGCGTTATAAACCAAGCAAGAGGAAGTCCATAAAACATTTGTGAACTTTTAATAATGTAGTCGGCTAAAGACTGTTCTTGTTCCTTTGTAACAAACTTGGTTAACTTTATAATTGGGGGTGTATCTGATTGATGTGTTTTCATAGGCTCTCCTTTTGGCAACGTACCTAAAAATATAAGAAATTTGATTGCAGGCTGAATGCGTCTACTTTTTCATGTTTATTCTGTTATTATTTTAATTAAAAAAATTACCTTGCTAATGTCTGAAAACTGAATCCTTCCTCTTTCACAACTGATCTTATACTGCGTCCAGTTAGAACAGTATTAACAGCTCTACTCATCTGCTTCTCTGAAAACCTCCGGATGTCAGATTTCCTTGGTTTACTTCTCATTTTGGAAGCAAAATGTTCTACAAAAAACAAAAGTGTAATGTGGGGTACAGTGAGACATGTCTCACTGTGCCCCATTTAAAAATGTCTCAGTGTACCCCAACGGCGGTTGAAATACCAAATGTGTTTTTTTTTACTTACCCTTATTCAAGTTGCTTGAAATAAATATTTCCAAGTCTTAGATAATGTTTTATTTTATAAAGCTTATATACTGAAAAAAGGCAGAATACTAATGTTATATTTAAAATCACTCATTAAAATTACACTGGAAAAAAGGTATGGGCTCAAAATGCAGATGATTTGGCGCTCACAACAAAACTAAGCACTGGGCAAACGAAACCGCGAGTTTGTTATGGAAATGGTAAAGTACGATACGATGACGTCAGTGAAAAAGACGCGTACATTATCTTGGGAATAGACGTGATAAAGAAGTATAGGTTTCATTTAGATATGAAGAACGATGTCCTGAAGATCGACAATGACGAAATTCCTTTTCATTCGTCAAAGAAGGCAGCCGTGCAAGTCTTATTGAGTGAAGACGTGACTCTGCCTGCAAGGACTAAAAGTGTGGTGATAGCAAGCCTGGATAGAAATCTCTGGAAAGGAATTAAACCAATGGGCAACTTTATTGAAAAAGAACTACTCGTTGCCAAACTTTACTACGAGTGAAAGACACTTTGCCAGTAAGGATCTTAAATGTACAGTAACGTTGAAAAAGAAGACTGTGGTAGACCAATGAACGCCCACAACACCTATTGAACATTCTTACCTCTAAATGCTAAAACCTCAACCAAGATCAGCTGGCTAAAGTTAAAGTGTTGATTCAGCAGTATTAGGGTGTTCGCGCTGGAATGAAGAACTAACGTGGTGAAGCATAAAATTAATACGGGAAGCGTTCGGCTGATACGACAAGGTCCACGCCGACTTCCTTTGGAGAAAGAGAAGACGCCGAACAGTTAATTATGGATATGGAGAAAGAATGTGTGATTGAAACTTTTAAATACCCATGGGCGTCTCCAGTGGTACTCGTAAAGAGGAAAGATGGAACAACGAGGTTTTGCGTAGGCTACAGACAGCTATAACGACGTGACCAAAAAGACAGCTACCCTTTACCCAGAATTGACAATACGTTAGACATCTTGTCAGGATCCCAGTGGTTTTTCACGTTGAATTTAAAGAGTGGTTACTGGCAGGTAGAATTAGAACCCAAGAATCGTGAAAAAACGGCTTTTACGATTGGTACTAGTTTGTGGCAGTTCACTGTAATGCCCTTGGGCTTGTGTAACGTTCCTGCAACGTTCGAGTGATCGTGGTTGGAAGGTCGTTTGAAGAACAGTTAAACAACCTGAAAAAAGTGTTTCAACGACTACGTGGGGCAAATCTAAAACTGAGCACAAAGAAGTGCCACGTTTTTAGAAAGGAAGTGCAATACCTTGGTCACGTCGTATCTAGAGATGGAGTAAAGGCTGACCCAGACAAAATCCGAGCAGTGCAAACATGGCCAAGACCAATCGACAAACATCAGATCTGAAGTTTCCTTGGGTTGTACACCTATTATAGACGATTTATACCCGAAATTGCCAATATCGCCAAACTTTTGATGAAATTGACTGAAGAAAGAGCAGAATATAGATGGAATGAAGACTGCGAAAATGCTTTCCATCAACTAAAACAGGCGTTAGTCACTTCGCCGATTTGAAATTATTCAAGAGAAGAAGGAAAATTTGTTTTGGGTACAGACGCAAGCAATCTGGCTAGAGGTCCGGTCTTTTCGCAGGTGCAAGATGGACAAAAAAAGTCGCGTATTTTAGTAAAGTTTTCTGTAGGCTAGTAAGGAATTATTGCGTGACTAGGAAAGAGCTGTTAGCAGTGGTCAAGTCCATAAACATTTCTACAAATATTTGTATAAACGAAAATTTTTACCGAGAATCATGTCCGGCAGACTGCAGCCATTGTTCGCGACTCGAAGAAAAAGTTGAATGTCTCCGGAGAACTGCTATGGTTGATGACGAGTGGGAACCTGAGCAGTTGCGTGGCGAACAGAAAAACAATCCCAAACTAAGACTACTCCTGCACTGGAAAGAAAACGACCAACAACCAACCTAGGAAGAAGTGAGTACATTAAGGAGAAACATCAAAACGTACTGGGCGCAGTAGGACTTTATGAGAGTAGAAAACGCTATTCTTAAGTAAACCCTAGAATGGTGAGGCCACGGAAAACAGACTGCAGTTGGTAGTGTCACAGATTCCGGTGTCACAGGTGCACGATGGTACATTAGGACACTTTGGCATAAAGAAGACATTGTGGAAAGTTCGTAAAAGATTCTACTGGGTGAACTGCAAAGAGGACGTCATGAAATGGTGCCGTAAGTGCACGGTCTGCGCATCAGGAAATGGTCCAGCAAAAAAAGCGCAAAACACCGATGATAAGGTAATAAGAAGCCCTTTAGAAAGAGTAGCAATTGTCGACATCGCAGGGCCGTTTCTAGAATCTAATTCGGGAAACAAATACATCCTGGTGGCGATGGATTATTTCACAAAACGGAGTGAGGCTTAACGCTATACCCAATCAGCTACAGTCGCAGACGTATTAGTGAAAGAGTTTTTGTGCCGGTTTGGACTTTCGTTGGAATTACTCTCCGACCAAGGCTGCAACTTTGAGTCTGGGCTATTTCAAGAAGTTTGCCGATTACAATACCTTCTAACTCAATCCTAAATCCATCTTTTTAGAACGGACATTTTGTGTACGTCTCTAGGGTATGACATATAGACGTGCAGCAAATATTTTTAAAATATCCATGAACGGAAGAGAAAAAGTTTATAGATGTTTTGTCGACATTCATACAGGATGTACATTAAACATCTAGTGAAGGTAGGTGCTTGTGTTACTTAGGAACCATTAAAAATTCGCATGTAGGAAAATTACGGTAGCAGTTGCTAAAATAATAACTGTATAAATTGTAAATAAATAAATTATAAAAATCAATTTAACAGTACAAAATATCACTTAAAAGCCTTCAAATGTTTCCAGATTTTTTGTCAAGAGAATAAATAATTCAGCTAGTCTGTTTATTTGCCCAAATTCAATGGTGGCACGTTTTAAGTTAAATTTTAAAACAATAATTTGTAATTGCTATAGAACTAATTAAAATATTAAATATTTATTAATTAATTTGATATATATCAAAGTACGTATAAGATAAAGAACTGCTACCGGGATTTGATTAGACTTGTGGTCGTTAGATATTATAAGTAAATTAGAACGCAATATAACTCAATAGTGCTAACGCAAAATAAAATAATTTTGTTCGATTAGGGGTAAGTTTTTGATTTTTAAAAAAAGCGTACTTTTACTAGTTGCTAATCTGCACTACGATGGCACTAAGATCGTTTAATGCTGGTAAAAAGGTAATCTTTAGTTGAAAACGTACATTTGTCTAGGATTTTCTACACACACAAGAAAATATAACATTTAACCTGAGAAAGAAAGACACCCATATATTTTTGTAACTGAAACGCAAAAAATTCTGTCGTTAATTAATTATTTGCTTATTTTAAAGATACGTTTGTTTAATTTTGAAATTACATGATATTTTTGCAATGTTTAAAATGCTCTCCAATAAATACTTGCTAATAGAACATTGTAATTACTTGTGACAATATTTCTACGAGAAAAATTCGATGCTGTTGAGATTGTAAGTGGATCAATTTGTTTTTCTAACCTCAATTCCACCAATTCATTATTTTGAACAATAAATAATAACTTTTATAATTAAAGAAAAAGACTCGTTAATCGTTTATTAGTGAATTGTAGATTAAGTGTAAGTTTTTATGTTTCAGTTTATGGTTAAACGAGAAAAGGCATATTGCAAATTTATTTGATATCTAAGCTGCAAAAATGGTCGAGATTGGATCTTCAAGCTTATTGCACCTTGGTGATATTGTTTCTCTGTATGCTGAAGGAAATGTCTGTGGTTTTTTAAGTACTTTAGGGTAAGGAGATTGTAGTAACCTTTATTAGATTTTGAAGAAATTATGATTTGCAATTTATAAAAAGTGTCATTTGTGGAAAATTAATGCGACTTAAACAGAAAAATTAGTTTAAATTTAAATAGAGCAAAGATATTCGTGTAAACAATATACAGTACCTCCTGGTAATTGTGTTTTAGTTTATACACACATTGTTTACTGATCTAATAAACAAATGATTTTAATAAATTCTACCAATTTGCCAATTCAGCAGCATCCAAATATTCTATTTTTACTAGTACACCTTTTATTTCTATGGTTGATAAAAATAGCTGATGTAAATAGTTTCTGTTGTCTGTGATAGAAGGAATAAATATTAATAAAATTAGAATAATGTTTCAAATATGAATATAGTAGTATCTAGCGATCAACTATGTTACCAAAGAATGTTTAAACATTCCCTAATATGAAATTCATTATTTGCATATATTAATTGCTGCGTACAGGCTCAACTTTGACACTGAAACCCACACATTTATTATACCAGACAGTAGTAACAAAACAAAAATTTAAAGAAACCTATTAAAGTTACGTTAGAAGGTTTTATGATTTTATTGCAGCTGTGAATTGTTTTATTTAACCATAAATAAGACGAAATACTCACTTTCAAGGGCGCCCATAAGGAGGGGCAAGAGGGGGCAGTTGCCCCTCCCTGGACTTGGACTCTAAGCAGTAATAATTTCTTAAATAACGATACGCTTATAATGATCTTCTCCAAATTGCCCCCTTCCCTGGAAATTACTGTATGGGCGCCCATGCTTCACTTTGATATACGACGCTTTATTGTAAGATAGTTGAAAAGTTGTTCGCGTAAAATGGAAGCACTCGCTTTACATACAAGTGGATTTGATCAAAAAGTTTGATAGCTTTATTACTTTTTTGGGTACCGTCTAGTCGAGGGGTGGTTAACTCCTCCAAAATGTGTACACAGATTTGAAATCTTTCCAGATTTTTAGGATTTCAAAAGGTTTTTGAAGATTTTTGAAAATCTTCAAAGATTTCGAAGATTTCTGAAAATCTTTGTAGATTTTTGGGGATTCTTGAATACGTTTGAATATTTGTGAAATCTACAAGGATTTTCAGGAATTTTAAAAATTTTTAAAGATATTTAAAAATCTCCAAAGATTTTTGAATATTTTTACGTTTTGAAAAGGATTTTTTAAAGGTTACAGGAGATTTGGCGGGAATTTAAGTGCCTTTAAGAGATTTTTATATTTAAAAGCTGGTTGCCCTATTTTTGACAACCTTTAATGAAAAGGTTTTTTTTTTGTTTTGGAGTACAGTTGTATGGAACGCCGTTTTGCTTTTTATTACTAAATTTAATTCCGTTGCATTCAAACAAACTTCAATTTTTATTAGGTTTATTTTTATGTTTGTCTATTTATTTTAGTACATTTAAATGGTTTGTTGAATAAACTTAACACATTTAAATTGTTAAATAAAAACGTATTTACTGATGCAATACATTTTGGTCAAAATTTCTAACAATCATATTAAAAACTTTAATTTAAACTGAGAAAAAAAGTATATGAACAAACATTTTAATTCATGTAACACTTTTTATATAACAAACAACAAATAAGAATCATTTAAATTGTAGAATTAAAATGCATGTCGAATTAAAATCTTACATGAATTAAAATGTTTGTTGATAATTATAATTCTTCAATTTTAAATCAAGAACAAAATTACCAACAAACATATTAATTCTGAATTAAAATGTTTGTTGATATTTTTAATTCTTCAATTTTAAATGAAGAATTAATTTTACCAACAAACATACTAATTCTGAATTAAAATGTTTGTTGATAATTTTAATACTTCAATTTTAATTGGCGCTGTAGGTTGCGGAGGTTGTGAGTACTCTAACCAGTGGTAAACTTGCACTATAGTTTGGTTAAAGTACTCACAACTTCCGCAACTTACAGCGCCAATTGAAATTGAAGAATTAAAATTATCAACAAACATTTTAATTCAGAATTAATATGTTTGTTGGTAGTTTTATTCTTGATTTAAAATTGAAGAATTAAAATTATCAACAAACATTTTAATTCAGAATTAATATGTTTGTTGTTAACTTTAATTCTTGATTTAAAATTGAAGAATTAAAATTATCAACAAACATTTTAATTCATAATTAAAATGTTTGTTGATAATTTTAATTCTTCAATTTTAAATCAAGAATAAAACTACCAACAAACATATTAATTCTGAATTAAAATGTTTGTTGATAATTTTAATTCTTCAATTTTAATTGGCGCTGTAGGTTGCGGAGGTTGTGAGTACTCTAACCAGTGGTAAACTTGCACTATAGTTTGGTTAAAGTACTCACAACTTCCGCAACTTACAGCGCCAATTGAAATTGAAGAATTAAAATTATCAACAAACATTTTAATTCAGCATTAATATGTTTGTTGGAAAAAATAATTCTTGATTTAAAATTGAAGAATTAAAATTATCAACAAACATATTAATTCATGTAACATTTTAATTCGACATACATTTTAATTCTCCAATTTAAATGATTATTTTTTTGTGTTTAATAAAAAGTGTTACATGAAATAAAATAAAATACTTTATTTCTCAGTTTAAATTAATGTGTTTAATATGACTGTTAGAAAATTTTGAGCAAAATGTATTGCATTACTAAATACGTTTCAGCTAACAATTTAAATGTGTTAAATTTGTTTAACAAACAGTTTTAATGTATTAAAATAAGTAGACAAACATGAAAATAAACTTAATAAAAACTGAAGTTTGTTTAAAATTGTAGCAAAACAAATTTAGTATTCAATAGTAAAACAATAAAGTAACTAAAAAATTTAATTGAAATGTATGTTATTGATTTTTACCGCATTTAAAATGTTGGTTTAAAAAACTTGGTGTTTTTAACTGTTATTTGATTTAAAATGTTACTTGAATAAAAATATACGTTGAAAATAAATGAAGTAACATTAGAAATCAATTAATTTTTATGAATGAATATAAATGCTAGACTAATTTTTGACAACTTACATTTCAAATGCTAGAATTAAAATGTTAGTTGATAATTTTAATACGTCGCTGTGATCAGTGGTAACTTTTGAAACTATTTCAGTATAAGTAAATACATGCACATTGTAGTTCTAAATGACGCCACCGATTGAAGCGCCCAATTAAAATTATCAACTAACATTTTAATTGTATCATTTAAAATGTTAGTTGCAAAAAGTTATTCTAGCATTTTAATTTATTAGTGAAAATTCGAGTATTTATATGGAACGCCGTTTTACTTTTTATTGCCCGTTTTTATACGTAACTTATAAAATAACTTCTTGTGCATATTAAAAATGTTTGTTACAATTTAAATGTTGCTTTAAAAATTTTTGCGTAGTATATTGTAATTTGATTTAAAATGTTACTTGAATAAAAATAAATGTTAAAATTAAAGTAAGTAACATTATAAATAATCGAATTTTCACTAATAAATTAAAATGCTAGAATAACTTTTTGCAACTAACATTTTAAATGATACAATTAAAATGTTAGTTGATAATTTTAATTGGTCGCTTCAATCGGTGGCGTCATTTAGAACTACCATGTACATGTATTTCCGTATACTGAAATAGTTTCAAAAGTTACCACCGATCACAGCGACGAATTAAAATTATCAACTAACATTTTAATTCTATCGTTTATAATGTAAGTTGTTAAAAATTAGTTTAGCATTTATATACATTCATAAAAATTCATTGATTTCTAATATTGCTTCGTTTATTTTCAACGTATATTTTTATTCAAGTAACATTTTGAATCAACCAACAGTTAAAAACATCAAGTTTTTTAAACTAACATTTTTAATGTGGTAAAACTCAATATTATACATTTCAATTAAATCTTTCAGTTACTTTATTGTTTTACTATTAAATACTAAATTTGTTTTGCTACAATTTTAAATTATTATTAGGTTTATTTTCATGTTTGTCTATTTCTTTTAATACATTAAAACTGTTTGTTAAACAAACTTAACACATTTAAATTGTTAGCTAAAAAAGTATTTACTAATGCAATATATTGTGCTCAAAATTTTCTAAAGGTCATATTAAACACTTTAATTTAAATTGAGAAAAAAAGTATATGAACAAACAATTTAATTCATGTAACACTTTTTATATAACAAACAAAAAATAAGAATCATTTAAATTGTAAAATTAAAATGCATGTCGAATTAAAATGTTACATGAATTAAAATGTTTGTTGATAGTTTTAATTTTTCAATTTTAAATCAAGAAGAAAATTACCAACAAACATATTAATTCTGAATTAAAATGTTTGTTGATAATTTTAATTCTTCAATTTTAAATCAAGAATGAATTTTAGCAGCAAACATATTAATTCTGAATTAAAATGTTTGTTGATAATTTTAATTCTTCAATTTTAAATCAAGAATGAATTTTAGCAGCAAACATATTAATTCTGAATTAAAATGTTTGTTGATAATTTTAATTCTTCAATTTCAATTGGCGCTGTAGGTTGCGGAAGTTGTGAGCACTCTAACCAAACTATAGTGCAAGTTTACCACTGGTTAGAGTGCTC
This sequence comes from Aquatica leii, assembly GCA_035610365.1. Lineage (NCBI taxonomy): Eukaryota > Metazoa > Arthropoda > Insecta > Coleoptera > Lampyridae > Aquatica > Aquatica leii. The sequence continues at coordinate 34,669,683 of CM069439.1, forward strand.
ACAACCTCCGCAACCTACAGCGCCAATTAAATCTGAAGAATTAAAATTATCAACAAACATTTTAATTCAGAATTAATATGTTTGTTGCTAAAATTCATTCTTGATTTAAAATTGAAGAATTAAAATTATCAACAATCATTTTAATTCAGAATTAAGATGTTTGTTGGTAAAATTAATTCTTGATTTAAAATTGAAGAATTAAAATTATCAACAAACATTTTAATTCAGAATTAATATGTTTGTTGGTAATTTTGTTCTTGATTTAAAATTAAAGAATAAAAATTATCAACAAACATTTTAATTCATGTAACATTTTAATTCGACATGCATTTTAATTCTACAATTTAAATGATTCTTATTTTTTGTTTGTTATATAAAAAGTGTTACATGAATTAAAATGTTTGTTCATATGCTTTTTTTCAGTTTAAATTAAAGTTTTTAATATGATTGTTAGAAAATTTTGGGCAAAATGTATTGCATCAGTAAATACGTTTTTATTTAACAATTTAAATGTGTTAAGTTTGTTCAACAAACTATTTAAATGTACTAAAATAAATATACAAACATAAAAATGAACTTAACTAAAATTGAAGTTTGTTTGAATGCAACGGAATTAAATTTAGTAATAAAAAGCAAAACGGCGTTCCATAGTTCCATATATTTATAATGTTACTTACTTTAATTTTAACATTTATTTTTATTCAAGTAACATTTTAAATCAAATTACAATATACTACGCAAAAATTTTTAAAGCAACATTTAAATTCTAACAAACATTTTTAATATGCACAAGCAGTTATTTTATAAGTTACGTATAAAAACGGGCAATAAAAAGTAAAACGGCGTTCCATACAGTTGGGTTAACAAATAACTGAACTATAAAACTAATTTTAAATGGGGCTTTTTACATACATAATATTCCCTCTTTTATTAGGACATTATTATATAACTTGTTACTTTGGTAAATTGAAACATTTACTATTTGAAGAACGATTTCTGTAAAGTAATGTAGTTCATTGAAAATAGAAATTTCAATTAAATCAGGAGTCCATGTTAACACAACACAACATCAACACAAGAATTTTTTTCACTAGATTTGGTTGAAATTTTGCACATTTGTAGTCTTTGTCAAAACTAAGAGAAATACAAAATCTTGTTAAAAAATATTCACCCGTTTAGGATTTAGAGCTATGTAAAGTTCTCAAAAAACGCAAAAAATGCTCGGCCGACTTTTTGAAAATTATAATTGTATCTCTCTTACTTGACTTAGAGAGATGGGAGTGGTGTCATTTTGTTGCTTTTTTTATGCCTTTTAATTTGATGTACAACACAATATATATTAAGAGAAAATATTTTTTTAAAATTCAAACTGAAAATTTTATTCTGAAATTTTTAGAAATGCGTATTTTTGAATTTTTTTAAAAAAACATGTTTTTCATTGTGTTTTTATAAGTGGATTCTCAAAGTATCATTAAATTACATTGTGAACCCAGTTTTTACGAAAATGCACAAATAATTGGGTTTTTAGTCAAAATATACAGCAATTCAGATAAGTTTAAATAAGTTTTCATATACTAATATAAATTATAATATTAAACTTAGGTAAATAATATACCTTACTTTTTACTGAAGTTTGTATAAAATTATTTCATGTTATTCAATAAATTACCTGAAGTTCTAGATTTTCTCAATACCTTGAATAAATTGTATGAAATTTAGTTAGGATCTAGAAGTCTTTAAAAATAACAGCAAAACATGTTAATAAACAGCATTTAATAATATTACTTGTCTTTAATAAAATATCATTAGTTTTGTTTAAGTGAGCAGTACCGACTAATTAACTTATTATTTCTCTAACTGCTTTTGCCGTGTCTTCCTCAGAAAGTCTGTGTATTCTTCCTGTGTGAGTAGTAGGATCAACTGTACACGAGATCATTTAAACATGTCCCAAAAATGTCAGGTTTTCCACTTGGATATAAAAAAGATGGTGACGGACCATCTGGATGCAGAAATGTGTCTTTCACTTTATCTTCATTTTTATCTAACACATAAACTAGCCACCATTTACTGTTATATGTAGCAGTTACATAACCGTTAACATTTGAAATTTTCTTAAGTAGTTGTGTGGTTCTCACTGTGCTGTAATTTGTGTCATACGAAAAAACTTTGACTTGGATTTGGGTCATGTTATCTTTAATTGGTAAAAAAGCATGAAACTGTTGAGTTTCTTTTATAGTCTGTACTTTATCAAACCGGTTACTCAAAAACTTTTCAGTTTCTATGTACTCTTCTTGCTTGACAAGCTCAAAGTTAACAGTTTTAATATTTTGGATCGACCAATCAAAAAGAGGCGTGAGGATTTGATTTTCATAAGGTCTCTGTAAACTCGCTTTTGCAACCAACCTTTCAAGTGTACCATCAACTCCATCACACGGCTCTTTGCCATGAGCTGTAGCCGAAAATTGCCACTCTGCTTCTATTCCAAAATCTTGGTTATGAAAACACAGACTAGAAAAATTATTTGTGTTTTTATGTTGAGCTGCACTTTTATCGGAAAAGTAATATATTTTCTCAGCATCAAACAGAAATTAATTTTTCAAAAACTGAATGAGCTTTTTTTGAAAGCAATAGACTGCTGTTGTATTATGCTCCAGACATTCAGATATAATAACATAGATGACATGTTTTACTTTATCATCTTGTTTATAATAAACTACAAAAGAATGTATTGTACCATAGTCACTTGACCAGTGGTAGCTTTGGGCTTCGTCTTGAAACTACAAAAGCATAGTTTTCTGAGAAGTCTAATGTGACTGCACATTTATTTTCTATTAATGTTTCTTTTACTTTATTCATAAACGAGCTTTGTTGATTCGCTATAAAATCATGGCGAACTAACTGACCAAGTTTGTCACGTATCATCTCAAGGAACTCAGTTGAGCTTTTTTGTATTGTCTCAAGATTACACCGATCCACTGCAATTCATTGCCGAAAAGTTATATTTTCATATCATCATATTTTTCTCAAAAACATTATCTAAAGTTTCTGTTATTTGATTAGTTTCTGGGCAAGAATGGCAGTTTCCCATGATACAATCAATGGAAGGAGGGTTGCATAACATTTGAGACAGAAAATGTTTGTACGTGCAAATTTTCCATTAGTTAATGTTCCTAAACGGGCATTCTCAATCATTAGTTTGACGTTTTGGTGGATTGTACAAACACAAACTGAGTATGTATTACTTTTTCCCACCAAAATACCCTGTTTTGGTCTTAACTCCGCAAACTTTGAAAATCCTACTTTCATCTACAGTTTCTTTTGCCTGGCATTACTCTACTTACGTCATCGCTTTCGTAGAACAAACACACTGTTTCTACTATATCTTGTGATAGGCTTTTACCCGGTTTCCGATCAGGACTTGCCAGTATTCGCTTTTATTTTAAAAGTTTTTTTGCTTGCCTTACCATATAGTTAGGTGCATTAAATTCTTGCATTATTTTACGTACACTTCATGTCTCTGGTAAACAAGCTAATATCATGACTTTTCTTCTATGTGCACTTGAAAAATTTGCATTTAGATTACTGAGTACAGAAAATTCCAGTTTTTCTGGCTCATAATCAGAAGACTTGAAAATGCGGAAATAATGTTCGCCTCATTGAAGATTCTATCTTTTTTATTTTTTTACCAGAGCAATGCTTTGATTTTTTTTTTGACATCAATGAGTGATTCTCCAAATTATTTTAAGGATGTATTAAGAGTCTCTACAATATGTGAGGACGTAGTTGGCACATCAAAAGTTGGATCATTAACACTGTCTGGGTCAGGTACTTCCTTCGCTTTTTGTTCTTTTAAAGCAGTTATTTCCTTTCGGCAGGTATCACATATTTTAGAAGTTTCAGGGAAGTCAGGAACTAAATAATGCATCCATTCAGCACTATATTTTAGTTTTCTATGATTTTGTTCAATGCGGTTGTAAAAAGAACCTGTCCACTTTGTATGCAATGGAGACATTTGCGGTAGCTGGCAGGAATTATTGACCACAACTCTCTGACTTGTAAGTTTGTCCGACAACAAATTTGAACTGGTCCAGTCCAAACTTTCCGGCCAACATTCGCTTGTTTCTCCTTATTTGAAACTAAAACCGATTTTCACCTTCAGTTTCATGAATTCTCCGAGCACTGTTCAACTACAACAATATCTGGACTTTTAGGAGTGGGCACTGAACTATAATTTGTAGATTCGGCAGTTTGTTTGCTATTCTGAAAGAACGATTCGATTGAATAGCTCGATAGGTTTTTAGATTTCTCATTTTGTAAGCTTGGCAAGGATTTTATGGGGTTTCTAAAGATTTTACGGATTTTCAAAGATTTTACGGGGTTTTTAAAGATTTTACGGGATTTTAAAAGATCTCATAAATTACCAAAGATTTTAAGCGATTTTAAGAAGATTTCTGAAGATTATATGGGATTTCAAGCAAATTGTACACGGATTTCTAGGAGTTAACCATCCCTCGGGTCTAGTAGTCATTGCACTGAAGCTTTTAGCATATTACTTTTTTTCTAAATCTCTTACTAGTAGGTTCTTTCATGAACATCTTTGACTGTTTCAATTCAGGAGCTACCATCCAATGTGAGGTGTTTTTGTCTCTTATTTCCACCCTGTCTGATATGCTAGAGCAACTTGGCCCTATCCTTATTAGCGTAATTTCTGCTCTCTGCTATACCGCGTTAAACTACGTTCCAAATAATTTTGCTTCCTCAGAACCATTTACAACAACTAGTTTTAATTGCTACAAAAAATAAAAGCGCGAGGTTGTTTCAATGGAATTTAGAGACTAAAGCGAGTGCATTGCTGAAATGTATTTTAGCCGTACTTGTTTGATCCTTGGACAAAACTCTGATCAGGCGAGTTGCTTATAGAAATTTATACCTTTACAAAAGCTTTTTCAAGAACTCGGTTTAGGTTTTTCATGGCATTATGTGAGAGCTTTGTTATAATCCTGCCAACACCTAGCGCGTTTCTTGAGTTTAGTCTACAGTTGTTATAAATAGTTATTCCATTCTTTTTTTGCCTTTTTAATAGCGCAGTCATGTTGCGGTGAGAATATTGTATCTTCGCTCGGTTGAAAAGTTTACGAGTTTCTTTTCGTTTCGGACTTTACCAGGGGTTGTTGGTTAATTCTCCTGACTTTGAACTGGCACGTAATCTTGCAACCGTAAATGATGATACAGTTTATCATTTATTGAAGGAGCTCTTAGTTTGGACGGACATTCATTCAGTCGCTCTAAATAGATTCTGATGTAATTCTAGTTTGCATTTTATGTATCTTTGATCTTAGACAAGCGGTTCTCTTATCTCGCACATGTTTGTTATAATGATCATAATGTCGATTGCTTCTCTCTTCATGTTCTTGACAAGGTACTAATAATAAATACTAAGTGATTCATATTTTCTGATGTTCTCAGTGCTTTCTTAAATGTATGGTGTGGAAGTATCAAAAACTTTGTTTTACTACGTTTCGTATCGATGATATTCATAGCTATTATCATTAAATTTCTCGTACTGCGTCTCCATATTATTCGCCACTTTTGATTCCGGACTTTGCTATACTTTTTATTGATTTTTTTCTAGGATCTACATTAGCTAGGGTTTGGTAAGATACATTGCAATGGACGTGGCGAGAAAACTATTTAAATTGCTTTTGGAGAATATACATGCGATGAGCATAGTGGTTTTACTAAGTCCCTTTATTCTTTGGTAAACACGGTTCGTGGTGGCATGATTATATTCGACACGGCAGTCGCCTAAGAGGCGAAGGGTTTTACTCCTCGGAGTGCTATTTTTGAATTTGTTGGTTGATTCAAATGCTACGAGTTAGAAAGTAATAAAAGCAACTTGACATCTGTGGTGGACTATATATGCTTTAATGCAGTAGTTCTCAAAGTCAAATGAATCACCTACAGTCTTCGAGGACCCCCAATCTCCAAAAAAACGCATGATGCTAATAATTATTCTTAGTTTTGCTCATATCGTTATGTGTAAATATATAGTTTTGTGTTTAATTTAATTTTGAATTTGATGAAACACCAGAGATAAAAAATATTCGTTTTGATTTGTTTTTGTATCAGGACTTGAAATTAAAAAAATCGTTACATGTACTCAAATATGTTTATTAACTGTTATTAACATAATAAGACAAACATAAAACATCTTGACAAACATATAAAAATTCATCACTATCAATGGGAGGAATGCATTTGTTTCTTAAACTTTATAATGTTCGAATTTTTGGGAACAATTGTTGAAATTTTCAACCTCAAGGCTGGTTCAACGTTCTTCAGTCGATTTCTCTTGACACTTTTTATGTTACAAAGTGTAGAAAATGTCTGTTCACATCAATAAGTCGTACAAAAAGGCACAAGTTGTTTGAGGGCTTTGTTTGCTAAATCTGTGAATTCCGACCGGACAAGAAACCAAAAATGACATAAATCATTTTCTTCTTTGAAGATTACTTTCCAAGCCATACTGCAAGACAAATCTACCAGTTGATCTTGTTCATTTTCAGAGAGGTTAGTAAGACTGGCAACATCTTGTTGTTGGAAAGGGTGTTTCATCCAGTCACTGTTTCTATCTGGTGCAGGAAAGTAGTTCCTCAAAGTACTCGCTAAGTCTGTCATATGTTCGATAATCATGTCTTGAACCTCAACAGGTAGATTTTCTTCAAATTTGGTTAGAAATTGTTGTAACACAGTCAATGATGTGTAAGACTTTCTTTCAACTCGATTTACCCACAGCTTTAGTTTTTCTATCATTGCTCCGATTTGTCTTCTACTACGAATATGTTAGTATCAGGTCCTTGCAGCTTCAAGTTCAGAACATTCAAATGTGTAAATAAATCTGCCAAGTACGCAGAGCCACGAAAAGTCATGAAGTTTTTCTCTTAAAATGAACTTTTTGTGTTAACCATCACAAAGCAATATTCTTACTTCATCAGCTAGTTCGAAAAAACGTGTAAGAACGTTTCCTCGAGAAAGCCAGCGAACCTCTGTGTGTAAAAATAGACGTTTGTGTTCACTTCCCATTTCCTGACATAGCTTGGTAAAAATGCGAGAGTTCAAGGGTCGAGACTTAATGTAGTTGACAATTTTGATGAGTTCGTCAAATACAGTTTTAAGCTCAGTTGACATTTTCTTCACTGCCAGAGGCCTCTCTATCTATTGAACAGTGTGTCCACTTAACGTTTGGCGCTACTTGCATCACCCGAGCCATCAGTAGCTAACCCTACACATTTATTCCAATCTAGTTCATTTTTTAAAATACCATCATTAAGAGCTTCAAATACATCATTTGCATTGTTATGTATTACTTCTTTGCAAAGTAACAGATCTTCAATAATATATTTTTCGGGTTCGTAACGGACAAAAGCTATCAAGTGAGATTTATCAGTGAAATCTGTACTCTCGTCTAGTTGTAATGCGAACATTTCCGTAGATTTCAAACGTGAAATTAATTGGGAGTGCACATTTTCAGACATATCGCCAACCATTCTCTTAACTGTGTCGTTTGATAATGAAATCAAACTTATTTCTTTGGCCGCAGTTTTACCTAACATTATGCTGCACATAATTTTTGCAGCAGGGATGATAAGCTGCTCTCCTATGTTATAAGGTTTTCCCGACTTAGCAATCAACAGAGAAACAGCATATGATGCAATGGTTGCCTTTTCATTTGTAGTGCTTGTTGCAATTTTTTCAATTTTATTCATTGCTTTTTATTTTAAAAAATTTTATGGACTTATCAGAAAACTCGGAGTGTTTTGTTTCTAAATGCCTACGCAACTTAGCAGGTTTCATTGCTTCATTGGAAAGTACTTCGTAACACAAAACACACTGCGGTTTTTGTTCAATGTCTGTACCCGCTTGCACAAATCCCAGGTTTAAATATTCATCACAATATTTGCGTTTTTTGGCTTTATTGGCACTAGCTCTAGATTTTGAGCAAGAGGGCTTGTCAAGGTTTGGGGGGACAAAAGCCTGTCTGCCGTCTCCATTAGTTTCAATCGGCACTTCAGTTGCACGTACGGTACCCGTCTTTAACCAACGATCCATAGCTGATTACTAGAGACCTACACTCAATTTTATATTATTAATTTTTATATTGTAAATTTAATATTACGTATATACCAAAAACACTGCACTGTAGCAATTCGCGTGGTGTCTAGTCGCTGTGTGAGTGTGTACTCAGTGAGTCAAGTGGACGTTTTGTTCATTCCTCCCTCTTCCCCTCGTTCGTCACTGTAGACGCGCTCTCGGTCTCACCTCAAGTTTACAGCTACACTGTATAAGTGTATACTATCATACATATTACAAATTACATAGTATTATAATTATACTACTATAATAGAATGTATAGATAGATTATAAAAAGTGCTATTAATTTCAAACACAAAGTAACGTTTATTAACAGCCTGTCTATATTTTTTTTCTCTCAGGCCTTAAGCTAGCTCCGCGAACCCCTTGTATGGGCTCACGGATCCCTGGGGGTCCGCGGACCACACTTTGAGGACCACTGCTTTAATGTAATTGCGAAGGTTTCCACGGCCACAATCTGTTCTAATATTAGACTATTCCGGGCCAGATTCTAAACTCTATAAAAGTATGGTTCACCTATCTCTATAGTGGTTCTTTGTTAGATTATCATTTACTTCTTTAAGTTTTCGATTTCTTTCACGCCCTAATGAAAGTCCCTTACGAAACTGGGCGAAACGTTGGCAACTTCGGTTACAACATCAACACGGTTCAAACGCGGAAGACGTTCTAATCTTGATATATATATATAATGTAGCTTGCGTTTCTAGGTTGGAATTGTTCTATAGTAGTTTAAACAGCGTTACGTAAACATTTTTTTAATCTAAAACTAAACCAAAAACTGTAATTTTTGAAAAAAAATACTAGCCAAATTATATTACTTTGTTTTAAACAAGCACGGAAGTACTTTATGCAGTAATTTAAGTTATACTTTATCATACCATCTATAAGCGTTTAAACACTAATACGATTTATTGTAGTTTGGTAGATGACAGATGTGTGGTTTGTCCTGAAGCAGGAGATCTCAATAATCCACCTAAAAAGTTTAGAGGTAGAGTAATTAAGTTCTCGTAAGAGATGTGTACATTCAGATTATGTGTTTTAGACTGTCTTTTTAAAATATGTCCTATGAACCGATATTCTGCTCAAAAGCAGTTTTGGAAGGCTGCAAAACAAAGTATGGGGTCTAATACTGACACAAACCTTTTGAAACGCTTACACGTAAGTGCTTGTTACATGTACATTTTTTAGTGCGGTATATTCATAGACAGAAAACGAGATTAGCGGGTTATTAGTATCTTTTTTTATTTTTTAATATGATCGAAGAGGGGAGGAGTGTACTTTATATGTCTATGGGTATACTGCTAAAAGTAAGTTTTTAATTTTTGTCGGTTTTATTTCGTATGCCACAGGTACGTTTAGGTACAAAGCATAGTACCACATTGCGTTTTTGTCAAGGTATTATAGAGTAACCATTTTCGGATCGTCGACAGTTATTTTTTGAAATTTTTTTGATGTGGGATCTAAAAAACCGTTACGAAAGGATTGAATGAAATAGTGCCCAACAACCAATACATATTTGAGAAAATAATTTCTACGAAAATGACAGACAGACAGAGTTTTTATGCTAAAAGGTTTGGCTATTTCATCCGAAGCAGGACGTTTGGGCACCGGCGGTTGGGCGACGGCGTTTGGGCGCCATAATTATGTTATGCAAGAAACTTTTACCAACGCACTTTCAAAACGCTACTTTACATTACCCTTTATGTTATTGAATATTTAAAGTAAATTTTGCAATATCGGTATTTTTTTAATTGTACATTTAATCTGGAAAATATTTTAATTATTGTCTTGTCCTGTAATCAGAAAGCAATTAGGAAGATTAGTGTAATTAGAAAATTTTAGTATTTAAACTTACTCTTCCACATCAGTCTGTTCAGTTGTTTGCAGATATTTGTTGCTATAATTCTGTGAGCGTGTCCAATTCTGCATTTAAGATGGAACAAAAGATTTTTAGAGATGTGCGCAAAAAGCGGACAAGTGCCTAGGTCGTGTCCATACAACAGTGGATGGCGAATATTTGTGCTCCTCAGGTAACCACAATCATGGTAGTGATGCGGCATGCGTAAGTGTTTATAAAATAAAAGTTGATACTAAAAGACGTGCCGAACAAACCATGGAGACTCCTGCCCAAATACTTAACCATGCCTTGCAGGGCACTGGGTCTGCAGTTCAAGGGCAGTTGCCCAACAAGGATGCTATTAGAAAATTGTGTCAGCGGACGCGAAACCGTATCGCTGCTGCACCCCCAACTCCGATAGATCCGGAAGCGTACAGACCATACGAATGTGCTCCTGGACAATCCGAGATGTTCTTATTGAAGGATGCCGGATTAGAGCAGCCGGACCCATTTAGAATATTAATATTTGGGAGGGAAGATAACGCACGATGGAGCCAGCACATGAAACAAATTTTGATGGATAGAACATTTTGGCAAGCGCCTCCGTTATTCCACCAAATTTACGTTATTTTGGCAAACAGGGGTGGATTCGTATTTCCAGTTTTGTACGCGTTATTGCCAAACAAGCAACGGCAAACGTACGATCGGCTGTTTTCAATTATAAAAGAAATGTGATCGCAATTTCAACCTGAAACTGTTTAATTGGATTACGAAATAGCCGTAATTGGATCAGTTGCTGAAGCATTTCCAACGGCACAATTACTAGGCTGCCTGTTTCATCTTGTTCAAAATTTTAAGAAACAAATAGCCAGTCATGGGCTTACGGTACAATATAATACCAATCCCGAATTTGCTCTTTCTGCACTGATGATAGTTGCATTAGCCTTTACTCCTCTAGATCACATTGATGAAGCAATTGAAGAGCTTTCTGCACAATTACCGAACGAATTGCAACCAATTTTAAACTGGTTTGAAGATAACTACGTTGGAAGGCGAAATAGAAACCACACACGCAAGAGGGCGTTATTTTTGCCAAATATTTGGAACGTGTACCAAAGAGTGCGTAATAATGAAGATCGTACCAATAATTTTGCGGAGGCTGCTCGTCGTAGTTTGCAGTGCTAATTAGGTATGGACCATTCGTCGCTGTGGAAATTTATCGACGGCCTGCGAAGCGTCCAGAAAGGACGCGACGCATTGTATGAAAAATTTGTACGTGACCAAGCACCTCTTCATAAAAGGGCAAAATACCAAGCTGCGAATAACAGAATTACCACAATTGTTCAAGACTTTGAAAACCGAATCATTATTGAGTATCTCAGAGGCATTTCTCATAACTTTTTAATGGAGTGAAAGTGCAATTGTATTTACATGAAATTTTTGTTAACCAACGTAGTACATACATCTAATTTAATTTTTGATTTTGTAAGTGTAACATATCACACGTTTAGTTTTGTTTATTTTTTATAGTGCATGTTAATAAATTCTTTTTTCATCGTTATTTATTTTATTGTATTATTTAGTTAATATCTACTCAGTATAATAATTTTTTAATGGACTGAAAGTGAAATTGTACTTACATACATTTAACCAACGTAGTACATACATCAAATTTTAATCTGGCCCGTGTCAAAAAATAACAAGAATCCCATTTCACTTTCACTCCATTCAACTTTTTTCTATCGCCGAAACGCCCGGCGCCAAAACGCCTGGCGCCCAAGCGCCGTTGCCCAATCTCCGGCGCCCAAATGTCACGTACCGTATTTCATCCACTACATGAATTTTATATTGTATCAAGAGATGTCAGGTGCATTCTATAACCTAACTGAACTCATTTCTTTATATTCAGATTTAGGAAACATTGAACCTCCGGGTAATGCAACTTTAAATATGTTTTTTTAGTTGATTTAATGTGAACTTTTCGCTAATCATACTGTCATTTTTTATATTTATTTGTATGGAATGATCAAATTAATGAGCCTTCTCATAGGGTGTAGGTATAGAAGCAACTACTTCAGTGTTTTGCGACGTTTCGTGTTCTAGATGAACACTTTATCAGGATTGCTCCACTGAGTCAAAAAGGTTAATTGTTAAATAAAACAAACGCGACAATTTTACACGTCATTTCGTGACGAACGTACCAACACAACATAGCAGTGGTGACGGCACTCGCCAGCCTCTTCGGCTCCTATAGTGCTACCGTACAAAATAGTTGTTACCGTCCGATTCTTGAGCATTCAATTGACCCAGTTTCGCACTAGAGGTGTGCTGCTTTTTTTCTCCATTATTCTTGCAATGGAGGTACAGGTAGTATTGTCAAATGCTCCTTCAATATCTAGAAAAGCACCCAAAGCAATAATATTATATAACTTTTGGAAGTAGTTTTAAGATAAAGGAAGTCCCTTGTGTTGCTCTCCTGTTATTCTGGCAGTTAGTACAATTGCTTGCGCTGTCTGGTGTCGCTGTTGCGTTCCTGACATGCTCGCCTTTTCTTCCTGTATAGGTGGGTTTTGCTCACGCGTCCCTGTCGTTAGAACGGAAACGGTTGCCTGAGTCTCCGATTCTTTTCGATTTTTTAGGTTTTTCAGGTTGGCGCTCAGCATCAGCCGATATCTTTGGGTTTTGCTCAAAGTCCCCGTCTTGTTTTTTAAATTTGTTCTATATAAGTTTCACGAGCGCAGAGGAAATGAAGGTCACTTTGCGCAGTTACGCACGGATGGCTGTTCTAACGGGGTTCGCTTGGTGCCCCGAAGTTATCCCAGTTAACTAGTTATTACAGTGTTGACTCTTGCCACGATACTACAGCTCGAGCTGGGAGAGCTGGTTCACCTGACAAAAGTATTGGAATACTTACGGATTTTAGGCCGCGACTCCAACACCTGCCAATGTAAACAGGGTTTTCCTGGCTCAGCTAATAAAGCTGCGTACTGTGGCACCTTCTTATCCACCATCTGGAGACGCGTCCTATAGGTAGCCAAACCAACGATGAATTATTTATTTAGTATGTTCTTCCATTTTGGAACTAATTAAACATTACATTTTCAAAATCTAACAGGGCATTCTTAAAAAGTGAAACTTGTGCGAAACGAGTCATCTAACTCAACGTCTTCATCTTTTAATCTTAGGACATCATCTTTCTCTATTTAATGGAAATCTCGCTCAGAAATGTTTTTTTATATTATTATAAACAGGTCTTTAGCTTGCAGTTCTTATTCTCTTTGGAATCGTCACATGCAAGATCTTTGTATATAATGCATTAAACTCCACAATATTATATTTCGTGTACTTTCTGAGTACCCGGAGAAAGTGGGATAAGCTGTGAAATGTCATAACTTCTTTTGTTGTATTATCACTAAATATATCTTAGGAGAACGCGTTAAGATTTCTTCCTTAAAAAGGACGAAATAATCTACTCTAACTCGTTTATTTAGTTATGCCTACAGTAATTCGTATAGTATAAATTATAGTTATTTAATCGACGTTTTATGGAGTTTTGGTTTTTAGCACGCAGCTGAGATTGAAAAGAAACAAAACGATGGCGAAAATAAAAAGTTATTGGGTTCAAACGTGCAATATGGAAGCGTCGTACAGGTATCGTTTTGAGCGAGTTTAGTAGTGGTTGTATTGATGTTTTTTAGCTTCTACACTTAAAATCAAATAAGTACTTAACAGTAAACAAGCGCTTGCCAGCTTTGTTAGAAAAAAATGCGATGCGGGTATATTTAGATAGTAACGGAAATGAAGGATCGTGGTTTTACATATTGCCATTTTATAAATTACGCGCCACTGGGGATAATATTGTTTTGGGAGATAAAGTTATATTAAATCCAGTAAATGCCGGTCAGCAAGTTTTACACGTAGCGGCGAATCACGAACTTCCCGATAATCCTGGTTGTAAAGAGGTAAATGTAGTTAATGGTAGTACTTCATGGAAAGTTACTTTGTTTATGGAACATCGTGAAAATGCTGAAGACGTTTTGAAAGGGGGGGACGTGGTTCGTCTGTTTCATGCCGAACAAGAAAAGTTTCTTACTATGGATGAGTATAAAAAGACTCATCACGTGTTTTTACGTACCACCGGTAGAACCAGTGCTACCGCGGCAACTAGTAGTAAGGCACTATGGGAAATCGAAGTAGTGCAACACGATCCTTGTAGAGGTGGAGCTGGACATTGGAATTCTTTATTTCGTTTTAAGCATCTGGCCACAGGTCGTTATTTAGCCGCAGATGTGGACGCGGACCAGACAATGGATCAAATGCGTGCCAAACTTAGAGCCGATGGATCTGGGGAAACTAATTTGTATCACTTGGTTCCAGTAGCTTATTCTAACGAAATTGCTTCGTTATTCGAATTAGATCCAACGACTCTGACAAGAGCCGATTCGCTAGTTCCCCAGTCAAGTTATGTGCGTTTGCATCATTTATTTACGAATACTTGGGTACATTCCACTTCCATACCTATTGATAAAGACGAAGAAAAACCTGTTATGTCAAAAGTAGGATGCGCTCCAATGAAAGAAGATAAAGAAGCTTTCGCCATCATTTCGGTTTCTCCTGTTGAAGTACGCGATCTAGATTTTGCGAACGATGCTTGTAAAGTTTTATCCGCTTTATCTGCCACTTTAGAACGTGGTACAATTTCACATAACGAACGCAGGTATTTGATTGTATTTATTTATATAAATGTTGACGTGAATGTTTTAGAGCTGTTACCACGTTATTACAAGACATAGTTTACTTTGTTGCCGAACTAGAAAACGAGCAGAACAAGTCGGAAGCTTTGGAACTTGTAGTTACGAATCCAAATCGCGATAGGCAAAAATTGCTTCGGGAGCAAGCAATTCTTAAGCAACTGTTTAGAATACTTCAGGTATATGTTTATATTGATTAATTTGCAAAAATAATAAAATTTTAGGGACCTTTCATTGACTCTCCTAATGGCGAGCCTCCATTTTTAAAAATTGAAGAACTGAACGATCCAAGACACGCTCCTTACAAGTATATTTTTCGTTTATGTTATAGAATTTTACGTTTAAGTCAACAGGACTACCGCAAAAATCAGGTACTAATATAAAATCAACCGAATACCACCGCTACATTTATTATTACGTAGGAATATATTGCAAAACACTTTGGTTTTATGCAAAAACAGATTGGATACGATATTTTAGCCGAAGATACAATTACGGCTTTATTACATAATAATCGTAAATTATTAGAAAAACATATCACTGCGGCAGAAATAGAGACTTTTGTTGGGTTAGTTCGTAAAAATATGTACACTTGGGAATCTCGTTTCTTAGATTATTTATCGGATTTATGTATTTCGAATAAAAAAGCCATACCTGTTACTCAAGAATTAATTTGTAAAAGTGTACTTAGTCAGAAAAATTCTGATATATTGTTAGAAACAAGAATGATGAGAACTCAAGTAGAGGTTCAAGAAGTTCACGAAGATAGTATTATGGAAAATGAAGACGAAATGGAACCTTTGGTAACGGTAATAGAAGAACAACAAATTGTTTTACTGTGGAAGAATCGGCAGAAGTCGAGGGCTTTAGTTGAACTGTGCCAAGGAGCAAAAATAGGAAATAGAGATGACCAAGCCATATTGGATTATTATAGGCATCAATTAGATTTGTTTTCTAATATGTGCTTAAATCGGCAATATCTAGCTTTGAATAATTTATCTCCTCATCTCGATATCGACCTGATTTTAAAATGCATGGCTGACGAAACAGTTAACTACGAATTAAGAGCGTCTTTTTGTCGACTTATGTTACATCTACATGTTGATAGAGATCCACAAGAACCAGTCACGCCTGTGAAATACGCGAGGTTATGGTCCGAGATTCCGTCAAAAATGTCTATCACCGAGTAAGTATATTTTTAAGTTTGAAAGGTTTTTTTTTTAACTGGAAAACTTAAAGCTACGACAGCAATAAAACGCCCGATCCCAATAAGGAAGTTGTGAGGTCTAGGTTTTATTCTACAATAGCGTTTGTTGAAGATTATCTTTGCAACGTTGTTGCTAAAATGTGGTCGTTTGGAGACCAAGAACAAAATAGGCTAACTTTTGAGGTAAACTGGTACTCGATTTTGTCAATTATTTATTCATTTTTATAGGTAGTGAAGTTGGCCCGCGAATTGATTTATTTTGGCTTTTATAGTTTTTCAGATTTACTCAGATTAACTAAGACTTTACTAAGCATATTAGACTGCATATCAGAAAATGATTATATGTATGGAAAGCTCCCTACTGGAGACATTGATTGTGAGTACCATTAGAAATAATTTGTTTTTGTATAATTGCACATTTAGTTGTGTAACGTTTATTGTTGCTTCTAAATTACGTTTATTCACAAGCAGCCGATGAGATGAGCGTAACTGAAGAAAGAGGTATTTATCGATTAAGGGTATTTTGGACTTAAGTTGCTCTTAATTGATTTTATTTTTTTGAGTTTTATATTTATTATCAAGTTTAAAGGACCAAACACATCAACTAGAAGTAAAAGTATTATTGACTTACTGCTTTTGTTCTCTATTGCGCTACACCAGTGTGTTTTCAACTTTCCTTGTTAATTATTTTTTGTACAAACGTCAGTAGTTTTGTAAGTGATAGTGCTTTTTAAAAACTGCGATAAAATAACGTTCAACCGAATTAAAGTAACGGCTAAGTTAAATAGTTCTGATAAGTGGATCGAAGCTGAAATTGCGCTAAAAACAGAGCAAACTGTTGAGTGGAAACTTTCAAGGCTTATCTACATAAGTGGGCGGTGTCAGAAAAAAACTGAACCAGAGTCAATGATATACTTAATACACAAATGGGACCCAGAAAAAGGACAGGACCGTACACGAAGCTGTTTTATAATTAGGAAACGATAATGATAAGCCATAAAATCATTAAAATGAGACAGGTTAAACTGAAAATTACCACTACTAACGAGACTCAGCAATATTAGCAAGTTAGTCGTGGTTTCTCATACCAAGAGTACAATTCAAGAATACGGGACATTTGGATGAGGATTGACGAGGTTTAATTATGAAGAACTATTATTTCAAAGGAATTTGATTTATACAAAGGCAATAGTCTGATTCATCACGTTTTGGTTTGGTTGGCTAAAATTCATTGGAAAAAGGTTTTTCAAATACTTTTATTGACACCTTGAAGGGTTTGTATAGAAGAAAGGATTCGGCAAAGAAGAGTGTAACGTAAAACAACTTATATAGCTTAACAGTATTCGCGATTTGGCAACTGTAAGAAGATAATTTAATATTTTAAGCTCTTTGTCAGTTAAGATAAATCAAAATTAGTACTTGTCAATAATATTTTTCTCGGTTATCCGGATTTTTCATTATCCCGGACTATTATCATCTTTAATTAGTTCGGATAATGTATCCGTGATGTGGATCGAAGCGTTGACAAAAGGTTTTTTTCAATAGCCGAAGGAGGCGTTTTACGGTCGATCGGGGATATGGGTGCAGTGATGACATCTCTAACTCTTGGACCTGTTGGACGTATGGTAGCTACACCTACTAATAGTCAAGCGAAAGCGTCTCAGTTTTTAAAAGAATATCCATTAGTAATGGATACGAAGTTAAAAATTATAGAAATTTTGCAGGTATTTAATTGTGTACTAGATGGAATCGAAATGCAAGCGTGTTTTTTAGTTCATACTAGATGTTAGGCTAGATTACCGTATAAGTTGTCTTCTCAGTATATTTAAACAAGAGTTTGATGAAGCAGAGAAGACATCTGATTCATTAATACATAGACATAAAAACATCGATTTAGACATGATAGGAAGCCAAGCTGAAGGGATATTTGGCAGTAGCGAAGAATGCGCTGTTCTAGATCTAGACGGTCACGGAGGACGTACATTTTTACGGGTTTTACTACATCTTACCATGCACGACTATCCTTCGTTAGTATCTGGTGCTTTGCATTTGTTGTTTAGGCATTTTAGTCAGCGCCAGGAAGTTCTACAAGCCTTCAGACAGGTACTGTTTCGATACTTTATAGTTTGTTTCTAATATATTTTTTTAAAAAGGTTCAATTGCTAGTTTCCGACAGTGACGTCGAGTCTTACAAACAGATAAAAGCCGATTTAGACGTTTTGCGTCAGTCTGTTGAGAAATCTGAACTTTGGGTGTATAAGTCAAAATCTCTCGACGAACATCCAAGTTCAACCAAAAAAGGCAAAGATGATGAAGAAGAGGTAACAGTCAGAAAACCGGCTCCAACATTAAGTCACATCGAGAAGAAGGGATCGGCTATAAATTTAGACGTTGGACCACCATTATATCCAGAACAAGCAGACGAATATAAAAAGATACAGCAAATTTTGATAAGAATGAATAAATTGTGTATACAAGGTTCTACCGCTACCTTGATTAAGCCTAAGAAACACGAACAACGATTACTTCGTAACGTTGGCGTTCATACTGTGGTACTGGATTTGTTGCAAATTCCGTACGACGAAAAGGAGGATGTTCGAATGAACGAGCTAATGAGATTGGCTCACGAATTTTTACAGAACTTTTGCTTAGGAAATCAACAGAATCAAGTCTTGTTGTATAAGCATTTGGATCTGTTTTTAAATCCTGGGGTATGTTTTTAGTTTCTAAATATACAATCTAATATTTTTTATAGATTAGGGAAGCTCAAACTGTTTGCTCAATATTTCAAGATAATTCGACTCTTTGTAACGAGGTTAACGAGAAGGTTATACAACACTTTGTTCATTGTATCGAAAGTCACGGACGTCATGTGCAATACTTGAAATTTTTGCAAACCGTGGTGAAAGCCGAAAATCAGTTTATAAGAAAAAGTCAGGACATGGTTATGCAAGAAGTAAGTAGAATATTTTTGACTCCGGTTATAAACAAAAATTCTAGTTAATAAATGCCGGAGAGGATGTGTTGGTATTTTACAACGACAAGGCGTCGTTTAATCATTTCATAGAAATGATGAAATCAGAAAGACATTGCATGGATGAAAGCAGTTCGCTCCGTTACCATGTAGAATTAGTAAAACTTTTAGCTTGCTGTACTATGGGTAAAAATGTATACACCGAAATAAAATGTCATAGTCTTTTACCGCTCGATGACATCGTTGCTATGGTTACACATCCTGATTGTATTCCCGAAGTTAAGGAGGCATATGTTGGTTTTTTGAATCATTGTTACATAGATACAGAAGTGGAAATGAAAGAAATCTATACTTCTAATCACATGTGGAGTTTATTTGACAAATCGTTTTTAGTCGATATGGCTGATATTGCAACATCTCCTGCGGATCGAACCAACTCGGATAAAGCTTTAGAATATTATGTAACTAATGGAGTGATGAACATAATATCTACATTTTTCAACAGTCCATTTTCTGATCAAAGTACAACGGTTCAGGTATGTTTTATGCTTTATGACATAGTCGCATGGTTCTTATATTTTTGATTTTGACTACCGGTATTTGTGCCAAATAGTTTTGCTAACTTTTAAACAAATATTTTCACACGCTTATTAATATTGATGGTTTTTTGTAAATATCGATTTTTTGATAACCGAAGAATTCTTTGTCTTCTTTTCTATAAAAAAAACTTTACAAAAACTATCAATATGCGACTTCTATCATCTGCTGGTGGCTATTTGTTTGGTGATGGGTAGAAACATCTGCATGAAGCCCGTGTTTATTGGAGCGAAGCTACTTTGGATGACTACGATTCGGGCACGGTAAATGCACCTTTGAAATTCTCATCGCTCTCTAATAATGTAAGTATTATTTGTTGTTGATGTTAGTAATTTAATTATTACACAATTAGTATTAGCACATTTTGGCACTGGCTTTCTGGGGAACTGGCTGATGTATGCATTGTGACACTATAGAGTCCTCGGGGTTTGTAAATAAGTTTAGTTTGTAAAATGATATATAAAAAGTCTATACTTTATTCAGTCAGCCGACTGCTTGTTGAAATTATAATTTAAGCGTAAATTTGTAATTTTTATTACACTATTTTACAAATATTTGTTAAGACCGACGGAAGTTATGCGTGTGCGAGGATTTGAATGCTTGCAAATAATTTAACTTTGTCTCAATTAATTCATCAGTTTTGTAGACGTATTATGGACTAAGTATTTGTGTTAGAAAGATTAAACAGAACTTACTGATACGACAGTTAATGTGACTGCTGTCGAAATGCAGCAAAACTAATGAAATCAAAAATCAGCTCACTAATAGTAACTACTTGTAATTGGGAACAGTCTTGAGGACTCTATTGTTTAATTACATAGACAATTAACATTATTGAGGCTTAGCTAACAGTTTGGGAAACTTTAATTACAATTTAAAAAATATATTAACTAACATATTTGTTTTTTTTTAAATAAGTTTTCTAAGAAGTTTTTGGGGGTATGTTTTAGACCAGACAACCAATATTTGTCAAGCTTCTGCAATCTGCTTTTCGTGTATCTCAGTGCGATTGGTTAACTCCGCCGCAACGCTTTAATGTGGAGAACTGTATTCGAACATTATCAGACGTTGGTAAGTTAATTGTGGTATTCTACTTGTAGTATAAACTGTATGCGGCATACGGAAGAAGTCATACTTTTTCGCCAATTAATTGTTTTTATTTTTATTTATTGATAAAAAAGTAAAATGTTTCGGGGACTCTGCCATTTTAAATTAACTGAACACTGTTTTATATTATATTAAATGTGTTTATGCCACTCATTTTTTAAATAATATTTACTGATTTCGGCACCAAGCGCAAACTTATCGGACTTAGATTTAAATTGTGATAATACGTTAAATTTTCACGCGTTAACGAATTTGGAACCGATATACAAGGGTCGCAAAAAAAAGAAATATGGCGGAGATTAATAAAATAGAAAGAATGTTCGAGCAAATTCATGGAAATATGAAGCAATTAAATTCAAAACTAGATGCTGTAATGCAGGAAATAAAGCAAGTAAAGGAGGAAAAAATAATACTACTTGAACAATTGGCGGTGCAAGAATAAAGAATAAGTATGTTAGAAACAGAGGTGAGAAAGAAAAACATTGTAATAAAAGGAATAAAGGACAACGAGGAAGAAAACGAGAAAGAAACGCAAGACAAAGTTAATGCAGTAATACAGAAGACAGGAATAAACTTTAACATAACAGAAGAATTAGATGAAGCAAGAAGAATTGGGAAATACAATGAAGGTAAAATAATGATTAAACTAATGAAAGAATCCACAAAAATGAATATTTTAAAAAACGCAAAAACACTAAAAGGCACAGATATCTGGATCGATGAAGATTATCCTAAAGAAGTACAAGAAGAAAGAAGAAGATTGATACCGTATATGAAGGAAGCAAGAAATAAGGGATATAAAGCGCTAATAAGATACGACAAACTAATAATTAATAAGGAAACATACAGAGTAAAAGACCTGGAGAAAGATCAGGAACATGAAAATGGAGAAAAGTAGACAAAAAAGAACTGTAAACGAAAGATCCCCAGAAAGTGATAAGTTTCAAGAAAATAAAAAAAAAATTAACAGAACTATCTCAAAAAACTACTAAACACACATAAAGCACAGAATAATAATGACGAACATAGCAATGAACAAGGATAGGATTTACAGGAATCGCCCAAATCAAATAAAAAAGAAAAGGAAACAGTAAAATATACAAGAAAAAAACAAAGGAATAAAAAAGATACATTATTAAAATAGGAACATGGAACATTAGAACACTACTAGAAACAGGTAAACTGGAAGAAATAGGTAGAGAAATGGAACGATACAAAATCAGTATATTAGCACTACAAGCGATAAGATGGGGAGGCGAAGGAAGAGTAGACAAAGCAAAATATTCAATATTCTATGGAGGAAATGAAAAACAGGGTCAACATGGAACGGCATTCATGATAGATAAAAAGATAAAGAACAAACTAATACAATTTAAAAAAAATAGACGGAAGAATATCATATCTAAGAATTAAAAGTGCAATAGCTAACATATCCCTTATAAATGCTTATGCACCCACAGAACGAGCAACAATAGAAGAGAAAGAAGTTTTCTATAACAAACTGCAAGAAAGTTGTGAAAAAATACCCAAACACGATACATTAATAGTATTAGGAGACTACAACGCAAAAATAGGAAGACAAGATTTCATAAAAGACGTGGCTGGGAAAGAAACTATACACGAAATAACAACAGATAACGGCATGAGGTTATGTCACCTAGTAACAGAAATGGATATGAATATTATAAGTACGAAATTTAAACACAAAAAAGACGGTTTATAGCAGTAGAATGAAAGAGACAAGTAAAAACATAGAAGAGATGATAGAAGAGAGGGAAGAGGGATTGATAATAGTAGGAGGGGACTTCAACGCAAGAATAGGGGAAGAGGGGGGAATACAAGAAAGAAAAGGGACGGGAAAGAGACAAACAAAGGACAAGGTGATAAATAAAGAGGGAGAGGAACTGCTGGAATTGTGCAACGAAAAAAGGTGGGAAATAATGAACGGGAACAGAGAAGAAGATGGAAAGGGGAAATTTACGTACATAGGAGGAAGGGGAGAATCAATAATAGATTTTGTAATGACAAATGAAGAGGCCGCAGAAAAGGTAAAGACATTTAAGGTGGGAGAAAGGGTAGAGTCAGACCATCAACCACTGGAATTGACAATGGAAGGAAGGGAAAGAGAAGAGAGAGAGGAAGAGCAGAAGTACATAACTAAAAAAAAGTGGACAGAAGAGAGTATAAAAAGATACAAAGAAAGAATAGGGAATCGGTATGGATAGGGAAGGAAGTACAAGAAAGTGTAGAGGAAATGAGAGAGATGATGGAGAAAGCAACAGAGAGAGTCAGATTTAGAAAATGGAAGGGGGAGAAAACTGGATGGAAGAAATGGTGGGATAAGGAATGCAAGGAAGCAAAGAAAAATGCAAGAAGAGCATTAAGACAGTGGAAAAAAGGGAAGAAAGAAAAAGAAGAATACAAAGAAGCAGTAAAAATATACAAAAAAACATGCGACAGAAAGAAGGAGGAAAACAAAAAGAAACAAGAGGAGCAGATTAAAGGAATAAAAACGGAAGAAGATGGAGGGAAGTACCTAATGAAGCAGAGGAAAAAAACAGGACGACAAAGGGAATAAAAATTAAAGAATGGGAGATATATTTTCGGAACCAGTTGGGAGAGGAAGAACAAAAGCAGGAAAAAGAAAAAAGGAAAGACGCGGTAGTAAGTCAAGAAGAAGGAGATAGGGATAGAATAAGGGAGGAAGAAGTAATAGAGGCGATAAAGAATATAAAAAAAGGAAAGGCGACAGGAGAAGATGGGATACAAGGAGAAGAGTGGATATACGGGGGAGAAAATGTTGCAAATGACGGAAATAATAAACAAAATATGGAAAGGGGAAGGATTCCCAGAGAGATGGAGAGAGGGAATAATATGCCCAATACATAAAAAAGGCGAAAAAAATAAAGTCGAGAATTATAGAGGGGTAACATTATTGAGCTCGGCATACAAATTGTACGCGACAATACTACAAGAAAGATTACAGAAGGAAATAGAGGAAAGAAGTTTGGTACCAGACGGACAAGCGGGATTCAGAAAAGGAAGAAGGGCGATAGACAACATATGTATAATGAAACACTTAGCAAATAAAGAACTAGAAAAACAAGAGGGAAAATGGTAGCACTATTCGTAGACCTAAAAGCTGCTTTTGACAAAGTGAATAGGGAAAAGCTGTGGGAATATATGAAAAGAAAAAAAATCAATGAAAGATTAATACAAAGAATAGAGGAAATATACGAAGAAACGAGAAGCAGGGTTAAAGTGAATGGGGAAGAGAGTGAGAAATTCATAACAAAGAGAGGGTTGAGGCATGGATGTCCACTGAGCCCAAGCCTGTTCTCGGTATATACGGGGAATCTGGAAGAGACAATGAGAGGACAACAGACAGGAGGGATAGTGGTAGGGAAAGCTAAGGTATGGTCGTTGGCGTATGCGGATGACATAGTGCTGGTGGCTAAGGAGGAAAAGGAAATGAAAGAGATGATGAAAACGCTAGAGAAATATATGAAAAAAAAAAGAAATGGAAGTAAACATGGAGAAAACAAAGATAATGATATTTAGAAAAGGAGGGGGAAAAGAAAAAGAGAGGAGTGGAGATGGAGTGATGAGAAAGTGCAACAAGTGAAGGAATTTACATACCTGGGCTACACGATGAAACAGGATAATAAAGAGGGAGAACACATAAAGGAAAGGGTGAAGAAAGGAAACAGGCTAATAGGACAAGTCTGGGGTGTGGGGGAAAGAGTATTCAAGATGGATATAAAAAAAAGAAAATTGCTGTTCGAAAAATTAATAAAGGGGGTAGCAATGTATGGAGCGGAAATATGGGGCTGGAAGGAGTGGAGGGAGGTAGAGGGGCTACAGGAAAAATACTGGAGATGGGTGTTAGGATTGGACAGGGATACACCGGGGTATATTGTGAGAGAGGAGGTTCAGATAGAAAAAATAAGGATTGAGACAGGAAAAAGAGCAATAAAATACGAGGAAGAAATGAGGGAAAGAACAGATTGCAAAATTCTGCAAGAATGTTGGAAAGAGATAAAGGGAGGGAAAGTGAAGTACGGGCAGGAGGGCAGAGAAGAGTATTACAAAAGAAACGGGTACGCGAGTGAAGAAGTGGAGAGATTAAGAGAAGAGGGGGTAGGGACAAGAGAAGAAATAATAAGGAGAGATAGAGACATCGAAAAACAAGAAAGATGGACAAAGATAAAAGAGAGCAGATATAATAGGAATTATAAAGATATCAAGGGTGAAGGGGTGCCGGAATATTTAAAAGACAGTGAGATTAAAAGCAACAAAAGGAAAAAAATGGTGGCAAGGTTCAGATGTGGCAACGAGGAGTTAGGGAACAAATATTGGAAAGAAGAACCAGAAAAGTTGTGCAGGCTATGTGGAGAAGAAACGGAAGACCTTAACCACATGAGAAAGAGATACAGGGAACTAAGAGTAGAGGTGATGAAAATATTGGATATCTTAGATGAAAACGGAAAAGGAGCGGAATGAATGGAGGAAGTATGGAGTAGGAGAAAAAAGTTAAGGGGGGAGAAGGGATAAGAAAATGTAGTATATATGTATAGACAACACGACCAAATTTGTAAGCCAAATGGCAATGAATAAAGTTAAACTTATATGTCACCTAGGAACAGAAATGGATATGTATATTATAAGTACGAAATTTAAACACAAAAAAGAACATAAATTACATGGAATATACCGGGAAAGAATAAAGGCAATCAAATAGACCATATTTTAATTAAACGGAACAGAGAGAG
This sequence comes from Aquatica leii, assembly GCA_035610365.1. Taxonomy (NCBI): domain Eukaryota; kingdom Metazoa; phylum Arthropoda; class Insecta; order Coleoptera; family Lampyridae; genus Aquatica; species Aquatica leii. The sequence goes on from CM069439.1 coordinate 34,695,079, forward strand.
AGAGAATGATTGATGATGTAAGATCATACAGAGGAACTAGCGTATAAACAGATCACAACCTCGTTATAACAAAAATGAAACTAAGAATGGTTAAAAAAAACATAGACAAGTTAAAAAGAAATGGGACAAAGAAAAACTAGAGAAAGAAGAAGAAAAAAAGACATATGAAAATGAGATAAACAACCTACTACAGAAAGAGAACAAAAAGAAAGTTTAGAGGAAGAGTGGAATACAATTAAAAGAATTATTATAAAATCGGCAGAAAAGATAATAGGAACAAAACGAGTTAAAAGTAGAAATGGATGGTTTGATGAAGAATGCGAAAAGATAATAATGAAAAAGAGAGAGGCAAGAATAAACTGGATAAGAACCTGCAACCAAGAACATTATGAGAATTACAAGAGAATAAGAAAAGAAGACGCAAAATTAATGACAGAAAAGAAACGTGAGTACGTTAACAAATAATGGATGAAATAAAGAATGATAATAAGAGCAATACTAAGCTATACCAACAGTTAAGGACGCACAAAAAGAAAAAAACCTAACCGCAAACATAGACAGGAAGACCTGGGAAAATTATCTACTTAAAAAAACAAAAGAAGAAGAAACAGAACAAGAAGAAGAATCGCAAGATGAAGTTGAAGAGGACAATATAGAGATAAGAGCACCACAAAAACAAGAAATAGAAGAAATTATAAATAAGTTACAAAATCAAAAACCGGCAGGAATAGATAATATATGTAACAAAATGTTAAAAGTATGGGGGAAATGAACTGAGAGAAAGATTATACGGAATAATAAATAAAGCATGGGAAACAGAAACAATACCGCAAGAATAAAAAATAGGAATTATTATACCAATACCCAAAAAAAGAGATCTAATGAGTTGTGATAAGTACAGGCAAATAACACTACTGAATACAACGTACAAAATACTAACTACAATTATACAAAAAAAATTAAACCAATACAGAGAAGACCATTGGTGAATATCAAACTGGATTTCGACCACAAAAATCAACAATAGAGGCCATCCATACACTTAGACAAATCATAGAAAAAACGTACGAAAAAGGTAATGAAATACATATAATGTATATAGACTTTAAACAAGCTTTTGATACTCTTAAAAGAAAAATGATACTAAAAGATGCAAAAAACCAAGGTATTCTGAAAAAACTCAGAAGCAGGGCCGGATTTAAAGGTCTGGAGGCCTCGGGGCAACAAAGGAGTGGAGGCCCCTTAGCCCTAAATTATTTTCCAAATTATATGAATTTTACTGATTGCCTGATTGGAGTAAACAAATATAGATCCACGATTTTTGTTAATATTTCATGTAATCAAGTTTGTACAACAAAGTACCGTAGGTAAAGGTAAAACGCAAAATAATATATGAAAGGAAAAGTTGTTTACTGGTGTTTACTAGTCTGAATTTGAAATTTTTTTCCCGAAGTTTCTATTGTGGGGGCCCCTCTTTTGTGGAGGCCCTGGGGCTGTAGCCCCGCTTGCTCTCCCCTAAATCCGGCTCTGCTCAGAAGTCTAATTAAAATAACCATGGAAAAATCAGAAGCCGTAGTACAAACACATGAAGGAACAACAAAGAAAATAGAAATAAAACAAGGGGTTAGACAAGGAGACGGATTGTCAGCAACCTTATTTAACATTGCAATGGAAGGTATAATAAAAGAATGCGAAATCACGGAATCTATTATACAAAAAATGGTGCAAATAATAGCATATGCCGACGATGTTGCGGTAATAGCAAGAGATAAAAAAAGATTAGAAGAAATAATAGATAAAATAGAGCAAGCAGCAAAGAGAAGAGGACTTGAAATAAATCAAAAAAAGACAAAATATATGAAAATCACAAGGAAAAGTGAGCAAACAGAAGAAGAAGAAAAAGAAACGAAAATAGGGAAACATAAGTACGAAATGATACAAAACTATAGATACCTGGAAGTAATAAAAAATAATAAAAATGACAAAAGCATAAAAATTGCGCAAAGAATAAAAGCCGGACATAACACTTTCCATAGGTACAAAGAAATAATGAGAAGTAAACATATACGTAAAAAAACGAAACTAATGCTATACAAATCAGTTATAAGACCTGTAGTAACCTATGCCGGAGAGACCATATGCCTAACAAATAAAGATGAAGAGAAAATGAAGATATTTGAAAGAAACATAATTAGAAAAATAATGGGACCCAAGAAAATCAACGGAGAATATAGAAGGCTCATGAATACAGAAGTGAATGAAATACTAGAAAACGAAACGATAACAAGAATAATTAAAACCAAGAGAATAAAGTGGTAGGAACACGTGCAAAGAAGAGTAAACGAAGCAATTATAAAAAAAATCATGAAATAGAACCTACCTAACATTGGGCATAGAGGAAGACCTAAACTGTGCTGAGAAGATTAAGTCATAAATAATATTAAAACAATACGAATAACCAGAGCAAAAGAAAAGATGCAGGATATGAAGGAATGGCAAAAACTTACAGAAAAGGCAAAACAACACACCAACTTAAAAAAAACACATGCAAACAAACAAGAAATCATAGCAGAGTGAGTAACTGCTATGTAAAACACATAAGTCAAAAGAGCTCAAACGAGCGGTTACAATCCCAAAATGGAATGTATAACTTTATATATATATTTACTGATTAATTAAATTATTTGAAAAAAAAATCATAAACACGTGGATAGTTACAACGAAATTAAAGCTTAGAATAGCTCATGTCAATATAAACGTAAAAAATGTAAATAAAAAAATTATAGTTAGCTTAATTATAAAATATTTTATTAGAATGTGGTATAAATTTTTTCACGGTCTTAAAACAGTTTTTTTTTAACTTTTATTTCGCTGTACCTGGCTTTTTTAGGAATACCTAATTAACTCGTGCTTAACTTGTAGCTTATTGTTGAATATTTTTCTACTTTTATTTATGCAACTGTATAATATTGTTTGAAATGTTTCATAGCCAAAAATCGAGGTATTGCTATACCGCTAGATTTAGAAAGTCAGGTGAACACTATGTTTAATAAAGCAACAATATTAACTAGACAAACTAGCAAGTGGTTGCAAGCAGCAAAAACTCCCAAGATAGAAAGGTCGCAATCTCAGGTAAACCTTAACATTCTTAATTACACATAAATAATAACAAATTATCGCATAGTTGATGCGTTTGGATCGAAGCATTATAGAAGGTTTGCAAGATATAGTATCACTCTTAGAAGATCAGTTGAAACCGTTAGTTCAATCGGAGCTCTCTTTACTGGTTGATGTTTTATATCGGCCAGAGTTACTGTTTCCACCAGGAACCGAATCTCGCAAAAAATGTGAAAGTGGCGGTTTTATTAGAAGGTACACATTAATTATACATTTATACAGTTATTGACTATTTGTGTAAAGGTTAATAAAGCATACCGAAAAGTTGTTAGAAGAAAAAGAAGAAAAGCTGTGTGTAAAGGTACTTCGTATACTACGCGAAATGATGGCGATAGACACAGATTATGGCGAAAAGGTGAGCTTTTTTTAAATTACTATCGCATTCATTAATAAATATTTTGTCGTGCCGCAAGAACGAGGAGAAGGTGAAAAATACACCGGTAGGCATATATATTCATTTTCGAGTAAAATTATTGGGAAATATTTACTTAAATTTATATATTTTAAATGTTTCTCACTGATTTATTTACATTTATTTCATAATTATTTTACAAAGCTCGTATCTATATTATGTAGTTCATGAAGATATAAATCCAATGCTTTAAGTACCCGTTTCTTTGATGCATTAATTATGATTTTTACTGTCGCCGGATAATAACGTATTATTAAAATCAATTTTCCGTAACGCAATGTCTTGTTGGATATATTTCTTTTTAAATTATATTGGGCTTTGCAAAAAATTAGATTTTAAGTCGAGTTTTTTTGTAATAGGGAGACGCTTTACGCAATAGTTTATTAGCTCGCTATTTTGGAAAAACTTTTATGCAGAAACATGACACTGTTGAATTAAGTAGCGTTCAAATACCGGCAGTTATGCATGGACCCGGAGGTAACGCCGATTTTCGGTTTAATGTCGTTTTGATATTTATATTTTAGCCAAATTACTGAGTCGTGCCGGTCGTACTCTTCACGAAGTACAAACACATTTAGACAAAGAAGGGGCATCAGATTTAGTAGTAGAGCTGGTTACGAATTCGGTGCATTCTCCGTCGATATTTGGGGAAGCAGTTCACTTGGGCATTGCACTGTTGGAGGGAGGAAATCCGATTATCCAAAAGAGTATGTTCACTAAGTTAGTGGGCGGTGAACTAAGCCAAGCTTTTTTTAGAGTAAGATTGATGCTTTTTTGTGTTTTATCTATGTCTACGTTTTTAGGTATTCTATGATAAAATGCGCGATTCTCAACAGGAAATTAAGTCAACAGTAAGTGTTAATACTTCAGATATGACTGCAAAAGCACACGAAGACAAACAGGATGGCAAAGATACGGACAAACAAAGTCGAAAAAGTGACGCAAAGACAAATGGAATTTTGATCAGCGAAGAACTAAGAGAGGAATTAAATAGAGCGGCAGAATCAACATCTCAAGCTTTTGCCAACGTTAGATCTCTTTCTTCCGGAGAAGATAATTGTACGTTGTCAGCAGGGGCCGCTTCAACTTTTGAAGATATGTTAGCGGAGAAATTAGAAAAACATCGAGAGCGTGACGACGAAAATATAATATCAACCAAAATTTTAATAATGCAACCGATTTTGCGATTTTTGCAATTATTATGCGAAAATCACAACCCCGCTTTACAAAATTTGTTAAGAAATCAAAATAATAAAACTAATTATAATTTGGTGTCTGAAACGCTGATGTTTTTGGATTGTATTTGTGGATCAACAACCGGTGGTTTGGGATTATTAGGGTTGTATATTAACGAAAATAACGTTTCGCTTATTAATCAAACTTTGGAAACTCTGACCGAATATTGCCAAGGCCCGTGTCACGAAAATCAAAATTGTATCGCTACTCACGAATCTAACGGTTTAGATATTATTACTGCCTTAATTTTAAATGACATTAACCCTTTAGGAAAAACACGCATGGATCTGGTCTTAGAACTTAAAAATAACGCATCGAAATTATTATTAGCGATAATGGAGAGTCGTGGTGATAGCGAGAATGCTGAACGTATTTTATACAATATGAATCCTAAACAATTAGTGGACGTGGCTTGTAGAGCATATCACCAAGAATCAATTGAAGAAGATGATCTAGATGACGACGATAGCAATGCCGACGATAATGTGTCGCCGAGGGAAGTCGGTCATAATATTTATATTTTGTGTCATCAATTGGCGCAACACAACAAAGAATTAGCCGCTTTACTTAAGTTATCGGAAGGCACAGATCCCGTTACGCTCCAAGCTCTCAATTACTATGCCACTCACACAGCACAAATAGAAATCGTAAGGCACGATCGTACATTAGAACAAATAGTTTTTCCAATACCAGAAATATGCGAATACATAACAAGCGAAACTAAGTTAAAAGTTCTCAATACTGCCGAACGAGACGATCAAGGTTCAAAAGTGACAGATTTTTTCGAACGTACGGAAGAAATGTTTAACGAAATGAAATGGCAGAAAAAGTTACGAGGTATAGTCTACTTTCTGCCTTTTGATTTGGGCTAAGATTTGTTTTTTTTAGCACAACCTGTACTCTTCTGGGTTAGCAGTTATATGTCTCTGTGGAGCAACATACTATTTAATTGTGCCGTTCTTATAAACCTAATAGTGGCTTTCTTCTATCCTTTTAATGATACCGTGCCAAGTATGACGATTCAACTAATCGTTGATAAATTTTTTTAGTTTTTCTTGCAGAACTTGGTTCAACAATTTCAGTTTTAATTTGGGCTGCCATGATAACGTCGAGTGCTATTGTTTTAACTCTTCCACGGGAGACTGGTATTAGGACTTTGGTAGCTTCGACGATTCTAAGACTAATTTTCTCTCTGGGTCCAGAACCAACTTTGTGGTTGTTAGGAACACTTACTGTTTTGCTTAAGGGAATTCATCTAGTCAGTATAATGGGCAATCATGGTACTATTACAAAATCCTATTACCAAATACTCACCGATGTGGAATTGTTATATCACATTATTTATTTGATATTTTGTTTGCTGGGAATTATAATGCACCCGTTTTTCTTCTCTGTTTTGGTAAGTACATAAGTTTATGACTAAAATTACAAATTTTTTTACAGCTCTTCGACGTTGTGTACCGAGAAGAAACTTTATTAAACGTTATACGCTCAGTTACAAGAAATGGCCGTTCGATTATATTAACAGCCGTATTGGCAATTATTTTGGTTTACATGTTCTCAATTATTGGATTTATGTTCTTTAAGGACGATTTTCTTGTGAGTGTCGATGAAGTAGCAAGTAAGTTGAGTATTTGTTATTTTAGATATTTATTAAATGTCTTATTTTAAGTTTAGTGGGGATTACGGTTTTGTAACAGGTAACGTTTGATTAAAAGTGAATCGTTAATGTGCGGTCAATTGAAACATATTTAATGAAATGCATTGAAATTATATTCATTACTATAGTCGGATTTTTTTAAAGTGGCACAAAGACAATAACTTATTCACCTAATTCTACGGCATGAATATGCTTTCTTAATGTAAGAGAAAGACGGCGCTAGAACAATAAAACGTAGAATTTACTGAAAGCTAAATTTATTTTTGTGTTGTTTGAATACTACTTGTCAGAGACGCATCGAAAATAAAAGGGGCTTCTTTGGGCGTTTGTGCTGGGTTTACACAATTTATTTACTATTGCAAAAGTTTTAAAGATTACAAATTTCAAACAAAGTCATTAATAAACAATAACAGAAACAAACAAAACTGATTTCATTAATTATAAAAATTAAATTTATAAACGTTTAATGATCAACACTAGAACAAAAGATCCGACACCCGCTCTTTTATCTTATCAAGTTGTCACCACCAAATATTTCAATCTGCCTCTTACAAGCTACATTTCCTACCTGGTGTCGTTCCGTTCGCATGAAAATTTTAATTTCACACGCGTTGCTTGCCCATATAAGGCAATATTACAAAATATCCAACCCTTATTGGTTGATTCTAAGTTATTAAGTTACAAAGACTAAATATTTTAAACATAGTTTATGGGAACACAAACAAATGAGTGCACGTGTATGCATTCCATAGCCGTAGGCAGGCTTATATTCGGTGCCTCCGACATACTTATAAGTGCCGTAGAATTACGTGAATAAGTTATTGTCTTTATAGGCGTTACAAAATTCTTATATAAATAATAAAACAAAAAGAGAACGTTTCTCTATCTTTGTAGGCGTTTAAACTTTAATCCGAAAAATGCCGCCTTAAAAAAATCCGACTTTATATGTTTCGTTTGACTAGTTTGGGTTTGGTTTTATTTTATTCTTATTAACGAGTTGCAGTTTTTTTAACATGGTTAACATTTATACTGATCCTAAAGTAGTTGATTTAGTCTAATATTTTTTTATGAGGGTTGTTTTGTTTCAATCTTGGTATATATGTAACAACAAATTCCAACAATGTTCTCTTCAGTCTTTTGGTGCATATAATACGTTTATCAAACCTAAAATACTTGCATTAGCATTGCTAATTTATTCCAAACTAAAGTTGCTACGTGGAGATTGTCACCGTTTTTTGGATTTCTATTATTCATGTTTTTGCTACTAGCACACAGGTGTTAATTGCTTTTTAAAGTAAGCAAATAACAGCATATTCTAGACAATTGTTATTTTACTAATTCTAAGTGACGAATTAACTGTTATTATTTAGTTAAATAATGATGTTCGGTGATGAATAAAAATATCTTTTTATAGTCGCTAAAACAACAACGCAGATTCTAACTGTTATTACAAGAACATGATGAATAAATAAACAAGCTAAGAATCGAACATCAAGTCTTTACTTACAAAAATATGAGTAGTAATAGATATCAAAATTCTAAGAAAAATAATTATTTTTATCAGTTAATTTAACTATTCAAATATGACTATTATTTGCTCATGAATACTTCTTTGTCTGCAGTTTCATGTTAGTAATTCTTGCAGTTATGTCTCCAATGTTTGATAGTTTACCTCCCACATCCTGATGTTTTGTGGTAGTAACAATTTTAAACAGTTAAACAAGCGTCTTTTGGGTTCTTCTGTGTTATCGCCAATAAGAGAAATTAAACTGTGATCGCATAAGTGTTGAGACACGTTCTAAAATTTTGAATTAATAACTGTTTCGTATAATACTTATCGAGTGCACTGCATGTGTGCAGATTCAGTTTAACACTAACTAAAACTTAATGTTTCTACAAACTTTGAACCGAGGACGGTTTCAAAGAGATGCTATTTTTAGAATCGAAAGTTAAGCTTTAACATAAATAGGCCCTCTTGATTAATGAATATAATTGTAAATTATAATGAAGAACAATATAACTAAATAAATCTATTCTAATTACTAATATTATCATTGAATGGTAGAACACAAATTTTATTATTTTTACTACACTGGTCACCGTTTTCACAGTCACTACACGAACTTCATTATCAGCTCCTGGATGCAGCTCAGTAACTCGTCCAATTTCCAATGACATGAAGGTAAATTGTCATCTACTAGTATAACTAAATCACCTATTTTCACAAGTGTTGTTTGTTTTAACCACTTTCTTCTCGTTTGAAGTTCATGAAGGTATTTCTTGTACCACCGCTTCCAAAAATGTTGCACCATGGCTTGAATTTGTTGGTACTGCGATAATCGATTATTTGGAATTTGCAGTAAATTATCGTCTGCAACTGCTACTAAACTTCTGCCAATGAGGAAATGTGCTGGAGTTAACGGATTTAGGTCACAGGGATCGTTACTTAAGGGAGATAAAGGTCGGGAGTTAAGGACAGCTTCAATTTGTGTCAGTAATGTCGAAAATTGTTCAAAAGTCAGTACAGTTTCTCCTACAATTCGTTTTAAATTAGCTTTAACAGCCTTTACCCCTGCTTCCCAAATGCCTCCAAATTGCGGAGAATTTGCTGGATTAAATTTCCAGTTTATATTAGAATTTGCAGTTTCTTCGTAAATTATAGAAGAATTTGAATTTAAAAATGACGATAACTCTATTAACTCGCGATTGGCTGCTACAAAATTAGTACCACTGTCAGAAAACATATTTTTTGGTTTTCCTCTACGAGATACAAAACGTCACAAGGCTGCTCTAAAACAGTCAGTGACTAACTCTAAATGCAATGCTTTGGTACTTAAACAAACAAAAAGACAAATATAACATTTATAAATTTTGTAACCACGCGCGCGCCGATCTCTTGTTTTAAATGGACCTGCGTAATCGACCCCACTATTGTAAAATACCGGAGTTGAAGTTGTGCGTACCTTCGGTAAATTACCCATATAAATTTGAGAAATAGTGGGATTTGCTTCAAAAGATCTAATACATTTATGAATTACCGCTTTTGTTAGGTTTCTGCCTGACATTGGCTAATACTGTTCTCTTAGAGAGTGCAATAGCGTTTGTGAACCGCAATGTAGTAACCGTATGTGTTCATACTCTGCAATTAATTTTGTTAATAAATGGTGTTTAGGTAGAATGATTTAATGTTTAGCTGAATAATTTAAATTTGAAAATATTAGACGACCTCCTACTCTTAATAAACCATCCTTGTCTATTATTGGTTTTAAGTTCAACAAAGTTGAATTTGCTTTTATAGGTTTGTTATTCAAAAGTAGTTTAATTTCATTAGGAAATGATTGTAATTGAACTGATTTTATTAATTTTTCAAGAATGTCTTCTCTTTCAGACGAATTAATATGTCTGTAATTGTTACTTATATTTAGACCCCTTATTTTTTTATAAAACCTAAAACAGTATGCACAAACATTTATCAGTGTTCTTAAATTAGAAAACCTGGAAAAAATATCAAATTCTATCGTAGTAGATAATTTTTTTTTTCTGGTGTATTTATATTAAATTTAGGTTGATCAATATCTGGCGGATTAAATTCTGAAGATAAAAATTTTGGACCTTTCCACCATAATTCTGAGGTTATTAATAATTGAGGCATTAATTCTCGTGTTATTAGATCTGCTGGGTTATCTTTTGATCTTACATAGTGCCAATTTTTTATATCTGTTAAAGACTGAATTTCACTTACCTTATTTGCAACATAAGTTTTCCATTTAGTCGATGGAGCCTTGATCCATGATAGGGTTATTATAGAGTCACTCCAAAGATATTCTTTATGAATTTTTATTGCAAATAACGATCGAATTTTATGAATTAATTGTGATAAAAAACAGCTCCATTTAATTTTAATTTAGGTAATAATATGGTTTTCAAAGGTGCTACCCTAGATTTTTGTCTTATTATTGCTTACAATTCGAATATAAATATTTGCACCATACGCGCGTTCCGAAGCATCGAAAAACCCATGTAATTCTATCAAATCTATTTGTTGATTCAACACATATCGTGGAATTTGTATATTTTTTATATATTTCAAATTGTCTTAAAATTCGATCCATTTTGTGTACAGATTAGTTGGAATTGATTCATCCCAACTTATATTTAATTGCCACAGTTCTTGAATTATTAACTTTGATATTATAATAGTAGGTGCTAAAAGTCTTAAAGGATCAAATAATTGTGCCGTAACAGCTAAAATCGATCTTTTTGTAACATGATTATAAAATTTCAGATTATTAAATTGATAGTATAACACATCCAAATTAACGTATTGTGTTTTTAATGATGCATTTGCTTGCAATCTTTTTTAACACGCTTTTATTAGTTCGGGATGTATGTATGTATGTAACGGAATCTTTAAGCTTAATTTTCAGCGGTTTCCAGGTGTTTGATTAACTTGAAACTTTGCATGCGTTTCACGGACCGATGACAATGCAATAATTCATTAAAAAGTTTTTATTATCCTAATTAGGATCGTCAGGATTAATTGATTTCTTTAGGGATCCTCTGCATAAGAGTGACAAACACAGAGCGCGTGAACTGCGCAGGCGTGCATCTCGACAAAGCCTATCGCGTTTAAATCGTTCCAGTGTATTTCACTATTACCACTTCGTGTCGGAGCAGGTAATTTGCGCGCCCGCTGCCTGCCTTGGATGTGATAGCTGTTTCTCAGGTTCCCTCCCCGAGAAATAAGGTCTTACTGTCGATAACTACTGTTTCCAATACGTTTTTAGTTCGTAAGATATTTTATAATCACATGTCCGCAAAAATTGATTATTGATAAATCGAATTAAAATACGGAAAATAACTGATAGCTTAGAAAATTGAAAAAACAAGCTTTTATAGATACCCGAACTAAAAAATAGAAAATAAATAATAATTTAAAAAAAAACTGAAAAAACACTTTTATAAATAACCGAACTAAAAAGAAGAAAATAATTTATGATTACAAACAAAATTATTAAATTGAGAGCAATAATATATGATTATAAACAAAATCACTAAATTTAGAGTTAAAAGCGTGGGGTGCATCTATAATCATTGTTACAATTATTCTAAAGGCAGCTATCAATAAGGGGAGAGTTATGAAAATATAGAAAAATCCTACAAATAACAGTTTCACTGTATAATGTCTCGCCAAGTACACGTTAAACTATTGTTACAAACAATGATAAATTTATTTCTGTGAACACAAAATATAAATAAAAAAAAACCTCTGATCTTTACAAAAAAATTATTAGATTTAACAAAAACAGTGCAGCTGTAGAATATCTCGTCACGTATGTATTCAAACGTCGTGTTTAGTGACAGTATTATGATATCAGTCAAATGACAAATTGACAGCAATAGTCGAACTGAATACATGTTAAAACAATGATTGATATAATTAATTACAAAAAAAAGAAATAACAGAAAGACTACCGTGTATCCGGATGCACCCCACGCTTTTAACTCTGAATTTAGTGATTTTGTTTATAATTATATATTATTGCTCTGAATTTAATAATTTTGTTTGTAATTATAAATTATTTTCTTCTTTTTAGTTCGGTTATTTATAAAAGTGTGTTTTTTTAGTTTTTTTTTTAAACTATTATTTATTCTAAAGAATAAAAACGTTTAATCGCAATATTTTCTGAATTACTAAAATCTACATAATTTGATTTAACTGGAATTCTAACTATAAATTTACCACTTACGTCTCGCTTTGTTGTATTATTAAAAAACTGTTCGCAGTATTGTTCTTCTACACTGAGATTATTCTTACGTTCTATAATTTCATTTACTTCCCAAAACTTTGACACTTCGTCATGTAACTTTATTTAAAGATACATATGCTAATGTTCTTTTTGTTTGTTCTTGGTTAACATTTAAATTTCCTACAATGACCTATCCTAATTTTGTTTTATGTAGTCTAGGTTTACCTGCACCTAGTTGCCCTACACTTAACAAGTTCCAAAAAATTGTCGATCCAATTAAAAGATCTACCTTACTAGATTTATTATAAGTAGGATCTGCTAGTACTAAATTACTTGGTATATCTAATAGTGCTTTGTCAAAGTTTATAGAAGGTAAATTTTCAGTAATTTTCGGAATTACTAAACATGATAAATTACACGAATAGTGATTATAGCATGAATGAATTTCTATGTCAACTCTAGCAATTATTTTTGTAGAATTCTGATTAATCCCTACAACCGATATATTTGTGTTGTGTTTCTTAAGATTTAATCGACTGCATAATTCTTCAGAAATAAAATTTGATTGTGATGCTGAATCGAGTAGAGCCTTTACAATAAATTGATTACAAGATTTGTCTACTATTTTAACACATGCTGTAAACAATAAAATTTGAGAATTTTTGTTTTTATTAATTGATGCACAATTAGTAATTAAACTTGATGTATGAGGTTGTACTGACGTAGTAGGTACACTCTGCTCCTGTTTAGTTTCAGTAGTTACCACATTAGTTGCGTTAATGCCTGTATTTGAAATATGTAATAACGTATTATGCTTTCTATTACAAATCTTACAAGAATAGTGATTTCTACAATAAGGCGCCATGTGTCCTTTTTTAAAACAGTTTAAACATAATTGGAGTTCTCTTACTTTTTTAATTCTCTTATTTACCGTAAGTTTTAAAAATGCGTCACATTGATATAAATAATGTTTGTTTTTACATAAAACACAAATTGGTCCTTCGAGTCGAATTTATTAAAAAATGAAATCAAATTAATCATTACGAATATTAGAATGTCAAACAACTTAGCAAGTATTGCTTGGTAAGAAGAATATAAAAAAAACGAGTTAGGCAAATAAGCTTCAAATACAACAATGACAGATACTGACAATGAAATTAAATCGTTACGGTGTAAGCGCGGTCACATCAAAACGTAATTGAAATTATTTGAAAAATTCCTTAATTCTGTTAATGCAGATAATTTAACAAGTATAGATAAATTTAATTTACAACAACGATTACAAAAATTCGAACTGCTTTATGATAAGTTTGATGAAATTCAATTTGAATTAGAAGAGTTACAAGATTTTATTGATAATGATACAGAACGTGAATCATTTCAAAATTCGTATTTTTTATTAATTGCGCAATCAAAACAATTATTGGAAATTAATGATAGGGCGTTAGAACAAAATGTAAGCACTTCACAAATGTCTACAAAATCTAATAGTGTAAAAATTCCTAAAATATCAATATCTACGTTTGATGGAAATTTCATTAATTGACGAACATTTTATGATACATTTTGCATAATTATTCACAATTCCGAATTAACTAACGTACAAAAATTATGTTATTTACGATCTGCTTTAAAAAATGAACCTGCGAATCTTATAAGCTCGCTTGAAACATCTGATTCAAATTATAACATTGCATGGAATATGTTACAAGAAAGATACAATAACAAAAGACGAATTATTTATAATCATGTTAGGGAAATGTTAGACATTGGCAATATCACAAAGGAATCGCACATATCATTAAGGTCATTAATTGACACAGTTCAAAAACATTTAAATTGTCTAAAGGCAATGAATCAACCAATTCAAAGTTGGGATGCACTTTAAATCCCTATTTTAATTTCTAAGCTAGATTTTAATACGATGCGCGAATGGCAATCATTTTTAAACAAACGGTATACGTCGCGAGACGATATTCCCACAATACAAGTATTTATTGAATTCTTAAATGATCGACAAGGTGTATTAGAAGCATTATCTATTAATCATGTACCCGTAACGCCTTCTTTTAAATCACACCAAAAAATAAACAGTGGTAGTACTATTAAAGCATTTGCTACCACAATACCAATACAATACCAACTTGTGTTTTATGTAAAAACAAACATTATTTATATCAATGTGACGCTTTTTTTTTATAAAACATTTCCTTATAATACAAACTGCATGTGTGCAGATTCAGTTTAACACTAACTAAAACTTAATGTTTCTACAAACTTTAAACCGAGGGCGGTTTCAAATACATGATATTTTTAGAATCGAAAGTTAAGCTTTAACAATAACCATATAATATACAGGATTATTCACGTTGTACAGCACTGATTGCGACTAAAATACGTGACTTTTAAAAAGTTTCACTTTTGGGATATATACTAGTCTCCCAGCAAACACAGATGGACTTAAATTACTGTTGAATTGCCATTAAATTACGGTAATTTAAGTAGTAATTTAAACAGTAAAAAGGGCGCCATTAAGCAACCACTTAAACTACCAAAAATTCATTGACTTCTAAATTACTAATAAGCTACCATTAAAATACTGTTGTTATATTACCATTGAATTACTGTTAAACTACTGTTTTGAACTACTAGCAAAACTATTAAATTATTATTAAAACCACTAACACATTTAAAAAAATAGTTTTTTAAGTTAATTATTTGTTTCTTTAATTTTTTATTTATTTCGTTTACAGAATTTGACGCACATAATTGATACATTGTGGGACTTTTTTAAAATTAGAATATAATTTAAGTACTTACCTGGGGTTTGATCCTACGAACATCAGGAAAATCCCTTGCAACCTAAACGTGTTAACCACTACTCTACCTGACCTAATACTATAAATGCCAACTACACGTTATATATGTTGAATACAAAATCGAGTAACTTATTCGTAATTTAATACTTTCAACGTGAACCATTAAATATTTCACATGGCAATCAGACTGATGATGAATTAGTCCTATATATACACTTGCATCGCTACGTATTAATTATACTCTTGTTGTTTTTGTTATTCTGTAATCAGGATAATTCATGTCTTAGTTGCTTGAAGTGGTTTATATAATCCGAATATTTTTGGATACAGCAGGTACAAAATTTCATGCAACATTGATATTCTTGTAGCATAAGTTATAATATTTACTTTTGTTTTAAATGTATATTGCGTTACTGGATCCCGCAGATTGACCAATGCTATTTGACTTTCCAATATTAATATTTTCGTAAACTGTACGAAATCTTTTTAGTTGTCGATAATAATTGCCACTTTCCTTCTTTCTGTGCATTCTTCAAGCAATTGTTTGATATCAGACCTAACTGTTTGGCAAATATAACGACTATTTTTAAAATAATTTAGCTTAACATTTATATAGCAACTCTATTACTACTGACTATTAATTTACCTTGTATTTTAACGGACATTCAATTACCATTAAACTCCCCAATCTAATTCTGGAATTACGACTAAGTTAGAGTAAACTATTCAAGCTACCAATCATTACATTACTCCTAAATTACTTTTGAATTGCTGGGTAGTATAATGGTAACTCAATTACCGGTAAACTACAACGTTCAATTTTTTAATTACTCTTAAGTTACTGGTTAAACTATTTTTAAGCTACCCACCATTACATTACTCCTTAATTACTTTCTAATTACTGTGTGGTATAACGGTGACTCAATTACCATTAAACTACAACGTTAAATTTTATAATTACTCTTAAGTTACTGGTTAAACTATTCTTAAGCTACCCTCCATAACATTACTCTTTAATTACTTTCTAATTACTGGGTAGTATAATGGTGACTCAATTACCATTAAACCACAACTTTTAATTTTTTAATTACTGTTAAGTTACTAATTAAATTACTTTTATGCTACCACAATACTGAAATACTCCTCAAGTACTTCGTATACTACTTTTAAACTAGTAACCATTTAAATTACTGCTAAACGTCACCTTAGACTACTCTTAAATTACGAAAAAAAATGAAATTACTTATAAATGACTTTTCAATACCCAATAAACTACTAAATTAAGCTACCTTGTGTTTGCTGGGCTGTTACGTACTTTTTTAAATTACTTTTATATTATACAGTATTACGAATGTTCTAAAAGTATCATTTTTGATGTTATTTTTTTGTTGTAAATATATTCCCAATCCAAAATTTTTAAATTGACACACTATATATAATATTATAATACTCATACTAACACCTGTGTTAAGTTTTGATACGCATTGTTAATGAAGTTAGTAAACATATGTCATGTTATCATGTGTAACTATATGTCGTTATTTAGGTGAAGTAATTTGTGAAACAGTGTCCGACACTATCGGATCGAAATATAAGGAATTTGGAGACGAATCTCAACAAACTTGTCAAACTGTACCTTCCGCCGCTTTGGTAGAAAACGGAGATGAAGTTAAAGAAAGGGCTTGTGATTCTCTGATAATGTGCATTGTCACTACCCTAAATCAAGGACTTCGTAATGGTGGTGGAATTGGAGATATTTTAAGAGCGCCAAGCAGTTCTGTACGTATTTAACGGTACATTATTGTCTCTATGTAAGTTACTTTTAGGAGGCGTTATTTGTGGCGAGAGTCATTTACGATTTACTCTTCTTTTTCATCGTAATTATTATTATTCTTAACCTTATTTTTGGTGTCATCATCGATACATTTGCCGATCTAAGATCCGAAAAGCAACAAAAAGAGCTGATTTTGAAAAACACTTGTTTTATTTGCGGTAAGTTCTGTTTGGCATCATGTATGTTGTTAAATGTTGATTTTAGGGTTAAATCGATCGGCGTTTGATAATAAAACTGTAAGCTTTGAAGAACACATCAAATGTGAACATAACATGTGGCACTATCTATATTTCATAGTTTTAATTAAAGTCAAAGACCCAACAGAGTTTACAGGCCCGGAAAGTTACGTATATGCAATGGTTAAGTCGAGTAATTTAGAATGGTTCCCAAGATTGTTAGCCATGTCTCTTTCTGCTGTAGAAGGTGATGCAGAACAAATAGAATTGCGTTCGCTCCAAATGCAGTTGGAAACAACACAGTTACTTGTATCAACATTATCTCAACAACTTATGGAACTTAAAGATCAAATGGCCGAACAACGTAAGCAAAAGCAAAGAATTGGATTACTAAATTCAGCTTCTTCGTTTTTACATAGTTCTAACATACCTTAAGTGCATAAATTACTAGTCTTAAAATCTTTCTCGACAGCCAGTTTTTGTTGATACACAGCAATTATAAATTTCCACGGAGTTTATTTACTTATTGTAAGTATTAAAAGTTTAAAAATTCTACGAGTGCTGTCAAAGATTGATTCTTTGTATAATCTATGTCATTACTTAATTATCGACTAGTCATTTTTTAAAATTATTTAAATTTATGGTACTTTTATAATGCGCGATATATTATGCTTTTGCTTCGTAATATTCATTTGTCGTTTTGACAGTTTTTATTGACATCCTAGTAATGATTTTCAAAATACAAAATTAATTTTGGGGTTTGACACGTTGTGCACGATAGCGTATAATTTTGTTATCTCTATTTTTATAGAATATTTTTATTGTACGTACTTTTATATGTGTTTATATTTATAAAACGTAGAAGATGAAGTATGGGTATCAACGCGTAATTGTTAATGATATGTATAAACTATATTGATTGTTGAACGTTTTACTAGTTTAATTAAGTGTTTGAAAATAATTGGAAATTTATAATTATTTGTGTGGCGTTTGCTAACTAGCTGTATGAAGGCTGTGACAAATCACATAAATAAATCAGCAGTAAATGGCTTTGAGAAAGTGGTACTTAGAAATCTGTAGAATTAAAAAGTCTATTATAACTAATTACTTGTGATATCGGTTGATATGCTCAATTTAAATATATCTTCAACAATGTGCATAGATACAACTTAAGGTATATTCCATTTTCAAGTGTGTTTATTAAAACATGTTGTGGTTTTAGGGTTATTTGTGTTCACAAATATTGTCTATAGTTGTATTTGTGTAATTCTGTACAAACTGTACTGAATTATATCTTTCAATAATTTTTTTTGTGTTTAGTAATTTTTACTTTAGTGTTCAAGATATTCGATATCAAACTCCAGCAATTTGTGTTGTGCGGCGCGTGAATATGCTTTTTCTATACCGTCTAATAAAAACAAGTTCTATTTGACGGAGATAATTTCTTGGACGGTTTTGTACCGTAGCCCGACGGTTAAAACCAAGCAATCGACGTCTTAGGATAATAGGTAAAATTGGATAATGTAGATTTCTAGAGAGTTAACCAAGTCGTGTCGCGGACAAACTGAATCATATTAAAAACTGCAATACCGATAATTGTCTAAGATCAATCCATATAAAGTACTATCATGGTGAATGTTTATAGGCATTTTTATCTCGGTATCTTCTTTCCGAAGATACTTAGGGCATTATATTTTTTTGATAGGGATATCTCAGCCTGCATAAAATCAGCGCAAGAAGCAGCTAGTAAACTACACCAAAGCATATTTCGCTAAACTATTAGGTGTGATACAAAAAGTTGGAACCTAGTGGACTGACTATATAAAAAACATATCTTGAACTGGGTGCAAATACCAAACAAAATGTAAAAACTCAGAGAGGCTAATATCCAGCAGTGAACGAGATATACATTGATGGAAAACATTCACTTTTAAATTTTGGTTACTCAGGCTTCCACGGGTTACTTTATTACCAGAATGGAAAATTGTAAAAAAATTACAGTAAAGCGCTCAATAACCACAGAATCCAAGAGTAATACGAGTTCCAGCCACCAAGAGCCAAGTATTCCTGGTAACCCATACTTTTTGAGTACCTAGGACAAAATGTAACTGTATCTGTATCGAAATACATTTTTTGTTGTATCTGAATGATTTAGATACTTTTTCTTGCTCAAATTGTAAATTATATAAGTTTTTATTAAACATGGCGGTAGTTTATTTCAGTTATGACTTATGATACACCCTGTACATTACAATTGAAAATTTTTTGTTGGGTAGGTGTTTTATGGGTGTAACTTCATCAGCTCCAGTAGAGACTTTTTAGTGTTACTATATTAACTACGTCGAAATAGAATGTCTGACGAGGCATTTAAAATCCTATTGATTTTAAAACAAAATAAACTAGTTCGCATTTGGAGCAGTCCTACATTTTAGGTTTCTGCCCTTATTAGCAAATGTACGTCGATTTAATATGAGTTCTCAGCGTATCTTAAAACCCTTGTAAAATTAATCGAAAGAAATATTGCATCTATACAAAAAACAAAACCTAACGTAGTGAGTAGCTAATGACTGACTGAACGCAACTATAAATTGATCAAACCTATATATACTATAGGTGCTTTAGGTATCATTAACTTTAATTACATAATTACCGCTACGTTTAAAAGTACAAAAAACAGAATTTGTTTCTAATTTCACCTAAATCTGGGATTTTCTGCAGATACTGCTAAAACTATAATTTTGGCAATGTGTGTGCGTGCGTGCGTGTGTGTCGGTTCTATGAAAAGATGGGTCTGATATAGAAACCGGAAGTGGGTGGATCTGCCATTTTTAACAGTTTTTCTTATATAATTTTGTACATATGCAAATTATTCGAATTATTTTTACAGTTTCTTATAGAGTTAATTCTTCCTAATAATTTATTCAAATAAAAAATTTTTCTAAAATTATTAGTTTATTAGATATTTGATTTATAATTTAAAGTGAATTCCATATATAATCTAGGTTCGCATCCTGCGTACGATCATTTTTTTTAGAAAAAAATTTCATATCTTGAAGAGAAAGCAAGATACGCTAAAAAATAACAATTTTTCTCTATATTCTTTTGACTTATTTATATACGGAGTGCTGCATCTTATTTAAATTATCTTAGGATGTACCCACGATAACTCTCGAACCAAAAGTCCTAGTAACTTGAAATTTGGTATGGTGCTGGCTTTTCATATTCTCTCGGTTTTATTAAAAGATGGGTCTGATAAAGAAACCAGAAGTGGGCGTATCCGCCATTTTTAACAGTTTTTCATATATAATTTTGTACATATGTAAATTATTTGAATTATTTTTACAGTTTCTTATGGAGATAATTCTTCCCAACAATTTAATCAAATAATTTTTTTTTCCAACATTAACAGTTGATTTAATTATATATTTAATTTATAATTTAAAGTGAATTCACAAATATAATCTATTGCCATATTTCGGTTATGTCTTAATGAAATCGAAGAGAAAAATTTAAAAAAAAATTATAGCATGCTAGGAAGTCAATACAAACGTACATATCACTTTAAAATGATTTTATGACAACATAACCTTAAAAAAATATGTATACATTCTTTATAGGAACGTCGAGTGGTGACCACACCAGGTTTTTTTCATTGTTTAACACTGCTAGAGAAGAGCCCTTGTGCCCTTTAGGAAAAGCCGGCACTGGGTTTTAATTAAGTTGTTTTTTTCATTTTGCATCCTGAAAATTGTATAAATTTTGAACGCTTCTTTTCTCATGTATTGAAGTAACTGTGCACATAGGGTCGTTTCATCTGTTTTCACAATCTTTCTAGCCATTAAATGATTTTCAAAGAGATATTTAAATATTATATTTGACTTATTCGTAATTTTTATTTAAATAATTCATACAATGTGGTTATAGATGTTCAGTTGCAAATTCGGTCGCGTTCAAGTGTGTTGGACATAGATCGGGCAAAAAATAAATCGCGTTCCCATTGACCTATCTACAACGAGATATCGCTATCCTTGTTTATTTGCTTTTACTATTTGTAGGACCTAAATTCAAATTTTGATTTTAGCGCCAATAATTGTTAAGTTGGTAGGAAGTGTAGATGTCCGGAAGAATGTCGTTATGTTATGATGCAATGTAGTTATGAAGCATGGTAAAGCAACGTTGATTACTGTAGTTAAAATAAATATATATACAGGATATTTTGACAATCTTATTGAAGAAGCTCCCTATATATTTGGGCCGATATTTTTTTAATAAAAATATCCCTCTTGATGACATTATCCGCGAGTACTTTAAAATATCCACAAATCGGATAATTATTCGCAAATCGGCATAACACAACATAATGCTCAGAAACGCAAAATTAACTAAACGGTACGCACAAATCAGTGTACTAAAGAACCCTTATTTTATTAAAGTTTATTGACACGTTGACAATTATTAGTTCTCCATAGTAACCCAGGCAGCACACTGACGTCATATGACGACATTCACACGTCTTAATGACGTCCCGTACGTAATTTTGACGTCAATAAAACGTAACGTGCTGTCTGGGAAAATAATACATGGCGTTACTGACAACATGCTTTCAAAGTGTATGAAACAATTTTTTTAAATGCAATTTTGAATTGCTATTTTTTTAGTATCCCAACAAAATGGCAACGAGCTTCAAGAGCAATAATAATTTGTCTTGTCGTACCTTCATATAGTATCTATTATTTATTACCATATTCTTCAGTTCTCAGTCTGCTGGTTATTACCGGTTTTTCCTCGTCTGTAACCGTTTAAACTTATTCACTATTTGCGCTTTATTTAAACTCTCTTAATTCACCGACTGCGCCATGTAGTTTTATTAGCAAAAAATATTTTTGTAATTTTATTTAAGAGTTTACACTTACACTTATGTTAACATGTTACATTTGATAACAATATACCAGTTGCGCAAGTTTAAAATGTCGTTTTTTTGTCAAGAGATGGCGCATAAAACCTATTGAAGTATATATGTCAAACCGAAAGCGCTACAAAACGTCATATTCGTTTAGTTGTTTACGAGTTAGTAGGCATACTTCTTTTTCGTGTTAAACATGTCGAATTTTGAGCCAAATAAAAAGCATTTGCGGCATATCTAATGATTTTCTTGGCCAATTAAAAGAAAAAGGCATCGAATTTTTGTAGAAACTTACGGCGATTTTGTTGCAAACGTCAAGACTTGTGAACGCTGGTATCAACGTTTTAAAAGTGGCGATTTTAATGTTATTGACAAAGAACGCGAAAATCGACCAAAAAAGTTTGAAGACTACGAATTACAAACATTATTAGACGAAGACGATACACAAACACAACAAATGATGGCGGAGCAGTTGAATGTCACTCGGCAAGCCATTTCCGATCGCCTGAGAGCCACGGAAAGGATTCAAAAGGTTGGACAATTGGTTTCACACGAACTGAATGAACGACAGATGGAAAAACGAAAAACTGCGTGCGAAATGATGCATTTACGCCACGAAAGAAAGGGTTTTTTGCATCGGGTTGTAACTGGCGATGAAATATGGATATATTTTTTGAGAATCCCACACGTAAAAAAATCATGGGTAACGCCAGGAGAACCGTCAACATCGAGCGCAAGACCGGATCGCTTTGGGAGGAAGACAATGCTGTGTGTGTGGTGGGGTCAGAAGGGAATAGTGTACTACGAGCTTCTCAAACCGGCGAAACAGTTATTATCGTCCGCTACCGACAACAAATGATCAATTCCCAACAAACACAAGGATGTCCCAAGGATGTCCCGGGGACATAATGTTGCGGATCACTGAACGTCCCAAAGTCATCCCATTTTGGTTCTGTGTACGTCCTAGAGACATTCATGGGACGTTCTTTTGTCACAAGTGTGTGCATCCCTACGATGTCTTTATAGGACATCCTTGCGTATCCGCAACGGGACGTCCCTTTTAGATGGCTGTAGAATATGTACTATATATGTATATTATATGTTTATCAAGAAAAGTACCATTTCCAGTTAAAGTACATCTACTTTGTGGTTTTTTCTATTGTTTTTTTTATTCAGTAAGGAGACTTAACGTACTCCTCTGCGACTTGACGTAATGAATAAAAATAACTTTATGAAATAAAATACAAATTATTATTACATAAAACTATATTTTTAAATAATAATCCAATTTATATTCAATTAAAATAAATTTAGTTTATTTCATTTTTTTATCTTCTCGATCCCGGCGTTCTTTGGCCCTCCTTAGCGAGTTTTTTTATACTTTCTTCCCGATTTTTTTAAGTGGCGCCTGAAACAATGCAACTACATAAGACATAGTAATCGTCATGTAGAGTCGATAAAAAAGTTAATACAAAAAGCTTATTTTGGTATTTCTATGTAATCAGAATTTACATTTTGCTAAATTAAAGAATTGATAAAGTGATACTTCTTTTGTAGAATTATTGATTGATCTTTTTGACGATTCTATTATTGATTAAATCATAATAGATGATCGATTATAACCAGTTAAAAATTGTTTAAATCGTTTTTAAAAAAAAAATTTGTAAACGCGTCAGTTTTGCAAATTCATTAAGAATTTTTATACGTTTCGCATTTACATTTCATCAGAGGAATGTGGTAAAAACAAAATTATTTCTAGACGTATTTTTAACTACCTAACTAATTATTGTGGAAATAGTAATACAATACGAGAAATACGCACAGTAATCATAACTATGAATACCAAGAACCCGATAACGTTATAGTTTCTTAGTTAGATTAGCGATTTTGTGCATTATCGGCCATGTTGACATTTTTGGATGACTTATTGTGAATCGCGACGATAAAACGTCACACTTTTAAACCTTTAATACAAAGAAAACATTTTTTCAATAATGTTTTGAGTAAAATAAATATTTTCAATTCACCGCATAGGTATGCGCGCGAGATGGGGTTTTAAATCACCATTATTAATAATGGTGATCTTCTAACTTCAATAAACTTTTATTAATTTTTCGTAATTCAAAATAATAATTATAAATGATGATTTTTATACATTATAAATAAATATAAGGTACCAAAAACTTATCAAATAAATTTGTTTATGCACTAAAACACCCAAAAAACGTTAGATAATAAAAAGTACAGATAAATAAAGTACTCAGAACACCAACAAAAACAGATACAGAGTGCAAACGGTGCAAACAGAGTGTACCACTTTGATATACCAATTAAGGAGCGTACGGGTGTTGAGTAGGCACCAGAGAACAAGAAGGAAAGTGGGCACGCGCACTAAGCTTGCATTTGTTTTTTCCCGCATAGGACATCCCATCGTACGTTCTTCATTGACATCCTGAGGACGTCTTATTAAAGACATCCTAAAGAGGTCCGTTTTAAAGCCCGGGATGTAAAGACATCATTTGGACATAAAACGAACGTCCCTGAGACGTCGTGTGTTTACTGGGAAACCATCCACGATCGCAGAATATTTGAACCATCAGGCATCTTCTTATAAAACCATTCTTTTGAAAGATGTCGAATATTGCCTTTAATATTTAACCCGTATCTAGATACACTACCAAATGGTTCTTCTCTGTTTTGGAAATGTTCACTTCTTTTTTTTTATTATTTAAATGCAAAAATTATCAAGAACGAGTATACTCCAATGTGAGACATCTCTCAAGTCCTGCATAGTTAATAATTTGTTCATATTATCGTTTTCGACAGTGGTAGAATTATCAGTATTATCACTGTCGTTGTCATCAGTTTCTTACTGTCATGATATTTTCACATCACAATACTCAATACGAAATGAAATGAGGAGCCGAGAGCGATCTTAAATGACAAAGTTGCGTGCGCATCTATTCTCTAGACTAAGCTAAGCTGTCGGTCCATATAGATTTTGTTTAGATTTTTAGCGGTTATTTCAATCGCGGCCGGTGTCACTCCCAAACGGGTGACACCCGGGGCGGGCCGCCCCCACTAGCTACGCCACTGCACCCGCCGTATTCCTGGCGTCTTCTGATCATCACCTCATCTCATCGATGGGGACACGCACTGGCTGAGCAACACTTCAAGACTTTGGAGGATGTACGAAAATGGCTCGATGAATGGATGTCAATGAAAGATGAAGCTTTCTTTTGGAACGGTATCCATAAATTGCCTGAGAGATGGATAAAATGTGTAGAAAGCGAGGACTAATACTTTGAATAAAAAATGTTTTGCCATTGTTCTTAAATAATTGCGTATTTGATGTTTATGCGTTTTATCAGTCCCATCAATCAAGTTACATAAATAGATCATTTTTTAACAGTAGCATTTTAAATACCACTCTGATTAGATGCCAGCTTTTTTAGGGCCTAAGTGATTTTCGGTATAATCAATATAAGATTTTCAATTTATAAAACCACATTGGTGGTTAATAGTACCAGTTATTTCAATTGGAATTGGAAACGAAAAATAATAGAACTTTTGATCGATAGTACAATTAGTTTTTAACAAGGCGTTTTTTATTATTCAAAGAAGGGAGAAAATTTATGAGATAAAAACCAATTTTTCAGTTAGATAATATTTATTATACTAAGGTTTAAAAAGAGAAGAAACAATGAATTACGTGTTTTTTACATACCTACACTCAAAGATTTTATGAAATAGGGCGTTACGATATCAAACAAAAAGGTTTAACCTAACGTAATGAATTCTTAGTTTAAATAGTTTGCTGCAGAGCGCTGTGGATGCGGTAGACTCCAATCAATAACTGAGTATGTTTTTGAAAATATCTAATGTACGCGTTGTTTAATTTAGTATGATAGGTACGCTTATAAACAGTTATTTGAAAATCGATTTCTTATTTTTAATAAACGTATTACGGCTGTAACGTTTTTCTTTGTACTTGTTACTGTGACTATACCTCAACAAAGTCCTTTGTATTATTTTGGTGCGTTGTTTTATTCATACGTTTTCATATCGAAATCAAAAGCCGATAAATCCAGATTGTATGATGGATGCTACTCTCCATTATCTTAATTATAAGATAAAGTAAATAAAAATTGATCTTGTTTTTCATCTGACAAAATTTCTAATCTGTGCGTCTTAAAAGTATTAAATATTCAAGTATGTTGTGTCGTTTTTTATTTGAAAATGCTTACGATTGTGAATGTGCGCCATCTATGCATTTGAATTTGTAGTGGTCTATATGAATGTATTCGATATATTAAAACGTGTTTTTATTATGTGTGCATTATTTATTGCAACGTTTTATGGAAATAACAGACGTAACTTTTGTCGATATTAATAACTGAGCAAAGTTTTCTCATATCGATTAGTGGCATTAAAGATGATAAACAAATCGCATTAGTTAGAAGTGGTTATGAAAGGACCCAAAAATAATACCGACGTTTTTTAAACAGACATTCGACGCCCGATTGAACGACTTATATTGCTACCAGTCGATAGATGGCAAACTAAAGTTATTCATTGATAAAGTAAATGTTAATGAGAGTAAATTCAGGCATGTAACGACTGGAACAGCTGACGGAGTAGTGTAAATTCATACAACTATTGGCTGATAGTTGGGCTTTGAAATATTTACTTTGAAAAAAATTTCATGGTGTTTTGTGAGTGAATTTAAATAAGGTGCTTTCCGTTACAAGTCATTAAACATGTTTAATTGAAAATTTTCCGTTTGTGTTATTTTTTGCAATGCCGGAACGTTTTAAAGTAACAAAATCGGAGGATTCCGGTACTTTATTGCATAAAAATTATGGGACTCCTTTAGGAGAATTTAGTAGTAGCGTTGATGCGGAAATTTTGCTACCATCCTACCAGGAGGCCACTCAGCAACTTCACAACAGCATTGTCACGGGTCTGTTTTTGTTTTTTGGAGATTTGCTTGTAGTGTACTGCTTTTGAGTATTTTATACCAATATTATTGTCGAAAAGAACATTCGCTTTTTTGCGCTTACGCTGCATTGGCCAACCGCTTCGCTAGTTTACATGAGCATTTTTTTAATTATTCATAAGGGAATGTTGTGCCTATCTATATTTGTTAGTTACTGTTGACATTTGTTGTTTACTAATTTGAATCATTAGGTTAATAAGCGGCAGTTTTGATCTTTATTATACCAAATTACATTGTTAAAATACAGTAAAATTTAAGGAATTGACTTAATTGATCTGTTTAATTCGAAAACAACTTTCATTAATCTTAAACGTTTATAATACAAGACAATTTGATCTCTGGGAAAATAACTTGGCCTTCGCTAACGAAAATTTTTGCTATTTTATTTACATTCTTGCTAATAACCACTTTTTCTCACAAGAAAACTTTATATGTAATATAATTTAAAATAAAAAATTGTTTTTATTTACAACTTCATTGTAAATTTCTTTCTTTCTGACGCGCCAGGTTTTGTTTTTTCCACTTTATTATTTTTTAATGCTTTGAGCACATCTCTGATCTTTTTAGTCTGCTTCTATTTTTTTTGTAGACATAACTCAAACCTTATTCTTTAAGATGGTAATATAATAAGTTACATAAACATAGGAAGGGCTATCGAATTTAATACCTACACAACTAACTATCCAAAAATAAAATCAGAGCCGCACCTCTCTGCACCTATTTGTGGTTGGGGTAATTTCAACATAATATTTTTCATTTTGTCATTACTAAAATCTACCTTTTCACTAAAAGAAAGCCAATTCTTTAAATACTCAAACTCGCTTAAATTATTTTTTTTAAACTTTTACAAGCAGAACGTCATTAACAGCAATAGAGCTTTCTACCAAACTTATCTATTTTTTCTGAAACATAAATAACTGTTGGGCCAACAAAGAGCTACCAGTTCAATGCGGCATCGACGGTTCGATGAATAAAATAAAACTTAGTACGCGAACTAAACATACACACTTCTCTTTGTTATTTTATTGGATGTTTCGGCACAAGTTAACAGCAATCCAACAAATCGAAATTGGTACAAAACCATAATACACACGTAGACAACCTCTAAATCACATTCCGCCAAAAATTCACACACATTAATCTTACAACTAAAAGTAACAACAAAAGAAAAAACAGAGTCAAACTAAACCTAGAATTGACATGTTGCGACGGTGTCGCATTGCACAATTAAAACTACAGACATAATTACAGTCTCTCACATTCTCCCAGTTGAGGAATGTTTTGAGACAACAAAATGTTCCTCAAACTAAACATGTAATACAAAGATAAGAATGTCTTCCGTTTCGTTTCGTAAGGGGCTTCATCAGGGGGTGAGATAAATCGCAAAACTCAAAACAAGCAACCGAAATCTAACTAAGAACTTCTTGAAAGTTAGGTTATCCACTTGTGAAACAAGCCATAATCTAAACTCTGAAAAGGTAAGAAAAAAACGATAACTTGAAAAAGCAAACGAAAATCTAACAAAGAACCACTACCGAGTTAGGTAATCAACTCTAAACTCTGTAGAAGTGATGGTTAAGCTCGACTCTGATTGGGTTACGGTTGATAAGGGGCGTGTTTTCGATAAATGACCGGGAACCAAAGAGGGGATAGCTCGAAACCAAAATCGCGATTGAAGTTATTGGGGTGTTTGATGATTTCTATGCTTTCTCGGAATTTCCTGTTGGAAAAGAATGGAGATTTGGCAATCAACGAAACATTATCAAACTCTATCTTGTGATGTGACCTGTAGTAAAATGATGTTCAGCAACTGCAGACTTGGAAATATACCTTTTCCTTACAACGATCATGTTCTGAAATGCGAGTAATGACGGAACGACCGGTTTCACCAATGTAGACTAAACCACATGAACAAGGAATTTGGTATACAACTTGAGATGAAAGTAGAAAATTTGTCTTTGGGAGAAGGAAGAATCTGAGAGATTTTGCCTGTCGAGTTGAATATGGGCTTAATACCATTCTTACGAAGAAGTATCCCTATTTGATCTGTAACCTTATGAATGTAGGGTAAAAATGTCAATTTCGGGTCGGATTCGGGAGTAGAAATGTTTTTAGGTAATCGAGTACGTGGATGTAGACGACGATTAATAACTCTATAAATATCTCGCTTTACATAACCATTGTTCACTAAGGTTCTAGTAAGATGACGGAGTTCCGAGTCTAGATTTTCAGGTTGGCAAATAGAAAAGGCACGATGAACCAAAAATTCAATAACACAACGTTTCTGTGCAGGATGATGATGAGACGAAGCATGAAGGTATCTGTCCGTATGGATGGGGGTCGAGATAAACAGAATGGCTTAGAAGTCCGTCGGGCTTACGAGTCACAAGAACGTCAAGAAAGGGAAGAGAACCATTACTTTCGATTTCTATAGTAAATTTGATATATAAGTGTTGATTTTTAAGATGATCAAGAAACTTAAGACAATTCAAGATGACCATGAGACCAAACAATAAACGTGTCGTCAACATACCTAAACCACACTTTAGGTTTTAATATTGATGATTCCAAAGCAACCGTTTTAAAGGATTTCATAAAAATGTTGAGAGAATCTTTGCCATGTTGAGACAGAATCTGTTTGATGATAATAAGCGAATCCTTAATAGGAACTTTAGTAAAAAGTGAAGTAACATCAAACCTCACGAGAAAATCTTGGGGTTCAAGTTTTATAGTTTCTAGACGTTGAATAAAATGCTGAGAGTTGAGGACGTGAGAAGAGGTTTTACCTGTAAACTCGCAAAGAATGTTGGACAAGAACTTGGCGAGCTTCTAGGTAGGAGATTGTATAGTACTGACGATTTGGTTTAGAATCTGATGGGGTAAGTCGACGTTTAGTTTCAGGAGGTAGATTGGAAGATGTGATGATTTGGCTGACCTCACGTTCAATCCTCGAAGTGGGGTTGTGAGTTAGAAGAACGTAAGTTTCTTCAGACAAAATAGAATTGATTTTCGTAACATATTCAAAATTTGGTTCAAAACTACAGTACGTTGCCTTTGTCGGAAGAGCAATAATATCAGGGTTCTTACGAAGACTTTTTAGAGCTGACTCTTCCGACTTCGAAATGTTAGATTTAGGAATTTTAGATGATTCAAGGATTTTGCCAGTGTTAATGCGAATGGGATCTGAGATGTAAGAGGAAGATGTCTTATAGAAGACTCAACAGCACATAAAATATCTTCTTTAGGAATACGTTTGGGAGCAACCGCAAAATTCAAACCCTTAGAGAGCACCGATTCCTGTTCTGAAGTGAGGACCAAACTAGATAAATTGACAACCGTCTTTAAGGAGTTAGTAGTGGATGAAACTTTACGATTCTTGGATTCCAATAATTGAAACTTTTTGAGATGACCTTCAGTGGCTAGTCGTAGAGTGGTATCAGACTGCTGGTAAGTAATATTGTCGAAGAGTTTCCAATCATCCGGGGATAGAGTGTTGGCCAACTCAAGCTGAAGATAAAAGAGTTGTTTCGAAATGGTGTCTAACTCTCGCCTAGTTTGCTTAATCCGTTCTCGTATTACCGCTAGACTAGCACGGTGTAGGAGGTTTTTAGAATGAATGAATGTGGAACTTAATTCTGAGGAATGCAGGAATGATGTTGTGGTCACGACAGCGACTAAGAAAGGTTAAATTGCACAAAAGTTTGACGAGTTTGTGGCGAAGTTTTGAAAATACGGAGGTTTTAGAAGAAATATTCTCCCTGTAGAGATTGTTAATGTAATAGCGAAGGCTTCCACGGCCGGGATCTATACTAAGATAAGAACGTTTTCTGGGTTTGGACCGTGTCTTTGTTGTTGTAACCGAACAAAACGATAACAAATTTTACGAACAGGTTTCTGGTGCTGCTATGGGTTCTCCTGTATCACCAGTTGTAGCTAACATTTTTATGGAATCCTTTGAAACGGTTGCTTTGGAATCATCAATGTGTGGTTTAGGTATGTTGACGGCACGTTTATTGTTTGGTCTCATGGTCATCTTGAATTGTCTAAGTTTCTTGATCATCTAAACAATCATCAAATTTACTATGAAAATTGAAAGTAATGGTTCTTTTCCCTTTCTTGACGTTCTTATGACTCGTAAACCCGACGGACTTCTGGGCCATTCTGTTTATCGCAAACCCACCCATATGGATAGATACCTTGATGCTTCGTCTCATCATCATCTTGCACAGAAACGTTATGTTATTGAATCTTTGGTTCATCGTGCCTTTTCTATTTGCCAACCTGAGAATCTAGACTCGGAACTCCGTCATCTTACTAGAACCTTAGTGAACAATGGTTATGTAAAGCGAGATATTCATAGAGTTATTAATCGTCGTCTACATCCACGTACTCGATTACCTAAGGATTTTTCTACTCTCGAAATTGGCATTTTTACCCTACATTCACAAGGTTACAGAAACTTCTTTGTAAGAATGGTATTAAACCCATATTCAACTCGACAGGCAAAATCTCTCAGATTCACCCTTCTCCCAAAGACAAATTTCCTACACTTTCATCTCAATGTGTATACCAAATTCCTTGTTCATGTAGTTGGGTCTACATTGGTGAAACCGGTCGTTCCGTCATTACTCGCATTTCAGAACATGATCGTTGTATAAGGAAAAGGTATACTTCCAAGTCTGCGGTCGCTGAACATCATTTTACTACAGGTCACAAGATAGATTTTGATAATGTTTCGTTGATTGCCAAATCTCCATTATTTTTTAACAGGAAATTCCGAGAAAGCATAGAAATCATCAAACACCCCAATAACTTCAATCGCGATCATGGTTTCGAGCTATCCCCTCTTTGGTTCCCGGTCATTAGTCATTTATCGAAAACACGCCCCTTATCAACCGTAACCCAAATAAGAGTCGAGCTTAACCATCCGTGACGATCCTTTTGCTTTATATACGGAGACTATTTCTTTTTAAGTCAGTTCTACGGAGTTTAGAATCTGGCTTGGTTCACAAGTTGATTACCTAACTCGGTAGTGGTTCTTTGTTAGATTTTCGTTTGCTTTTTCAAGTTATCGTTTTCTTTCTTACCTTTTCAGAGTTTAGATTATGGCTTGTTTCACAAGTGGATAACCTAACTTTTAAGAAGTTCTTAGTTAGATTTCGGTTGCTTGTTTGAGTTTTGCGATTTAAATCATGCTCTGATGTAGCCCCTTACGAAAACGGGCGAAATGTTGGCAACTTCGGTTACAATAACAATGACACGGTCCAAACCCGGAAAACATTCTTATCTTAGTATAGATTCCGGCCGTGGAAGCCTTCACTATTACATGTAATACAAAGGCAAAGTATTATACAAGTAGGTACATAACCAGATACTGATACTACGATTACAGAAAACGTCGCGGTACTGTACAAACACGCTTTTACTTTCGGCACGAACACTCCCGCACTGACACTATTATTACTCTCAAAGATGAATTCGGAGTCGAAGCCATCCGGATTTCCAACATTGCCCGCCGTCCTTTCGTCGCCGTGTTGCAGCCCGTTCTCACCGCCGGAATCGAACGCCAGACCACTGTCACATTTTTTAGGTATAACGGCACTACAAAATCCACTCTCGTCACTTCAAAAAGGGCTGCGTAACGAACCTTGTCTAATGGTAGTGACGGAGGGTCCACAGTCAAAGGCTTTGCGTTGTACCTTCTACAGGTTCCACACTTGGATATAACTGATCTGACTGTCTGTCTACCCTTCAAGACTTCTCCCTCAGCAAACTTAACATACGCTGAGTCCCGACATGGCATGATGTTATGTGTATGTTCATGATAAGGTTCTTAGTCAATGGGTGCTTAGAACGAACCGATCATTTTCAGTGTCTTCTCTATGAGACACCGTAGATATCAATCGAATAAAGCTTTGCTTGTCGCTAAAAGAATTGAGATTACTAATTCTCTTATCCTCCTTACCAGAAAACGCTTCCTTTTGAAAATGAACGTCACTACCGTGTTTTGTTTTTCAAAAGACAATTCACCGCTCTGTTTCTGATCTGGACGCCTACAATTTTGAATTCGCACAGTTTTAGTGTATTTAGAAAAGTAGTCTAGATGCCAATCGCAACAGTCTCCAAAATTCTGAAGCGAAGTAAACAACTTCTTCTTGCGCTCGACGTTAATTTAATCCTTGTTGCAGGTTGTATTCACGGACGGCCATCTTTCTTGTGTTTTGTATAGCCATTTATGCCCTTTCCACCATCTTGATCCAAAGAGCGCTTTAGGAGAGCATCCCTTCGAGGAAAAATTAGCCGGATTTTGCACTTCTGTTAAACGGCGTCATTTCTCCGCTGAAGTCAAATTACGGATCTCGCTCACTCGATTCCATACAAATACACCCTACTCTTCTTTCCGTTGAATCCACGAGACGACAGTAGCTGAATCGCTCCAGAGAAAACAGTCAATCTGCCTTCCGATGTTCGCGATTACATGCGTATACAACCGAGCACCTATGGTTGCCGCCAGCAACTTTAAACGCGGTATAGTCATCTTTAAACTTGATTTTCTTAGGGATGTTACTCTAGCTCTAGCAGCCAACAAGAAAACAGAAACTGCCATGCAAAACTACTCGCACAAACACAACACAAGCATAGACATCTTGCCTCGCCTCACAGAAAGTATGTATGCTCAAGTCACGTGATTCAGGGTCGCCCATAAGTATACAGCGAGATAACTCAATCTTTAACAAATGATGCAAATCCTTCATTCAACTTTTGAATGATTGAGCGGTGACATCATCTACTGGCTGGTCTCAAGTTAACTCTTTCTTCCACAATCTGCAGCATCAGCTTAGGTAGTAAAGTATATGGGCATGTATGTCCAGTCGGATCGAAAACTTTCTGTGCTATGGACAGAATCTGACGTTTTGCAACCACCATATTATCAATGTCAAGATTCTCTTCCAAAAGGTTTGAATTTAAAGTCAAAATATTTTTCCTTGAGCACCTGTTCAAACCAAGGACAGGACATAGATCAACAACCGTATCTGATCTTAAACTCTGGGTACGATCTCACTCTCTCAGTTCAAATTTACCCTCTATGATAATAGCAACAGACTCTTTGACGAATTTTGTGGCCGATTCCTCATATGCCAGGCTCGTCACACAATTATCAACATAGAAACTACGATTCAACCTTTCTACAGTATCCTTGGAATAAACAGTTTCAGTTTCATGGCATGGTATTCCAACGTTGTCCTTAGCAGAAACGGACTACTAATCAAGCCAAAGACCACACGCTTGTGACAGAAAATGACCTCTTGGCCTTTGCAATTGACCCACAAAAACTTGAGAAACTCTTGGTTAATTGTTTTGTGTTCTATTATTTATACTATCGATTTACTAAAAAAGTTTATAGGCTTTTACAGGTTTAGATTATTCTCATAAAAAAATGTTAATTTATACTATAAAAACTGAAATACCAAACCATGGATGCTAATGCATATACCTCGACTAAAGTCTTGTCAAATAAATGTGAGACTATTGTTTTTGTCTAAAATTGACTGTATAGAGGACTACTGTTTAAATAATCTATTTTTGTCAGTTTTCTTTTCTGGCAACGACTTATGGAAACAAGATCTTTTATCAGGTTATTGAATTCTATTTTTGGCCGCAACTTGCTCTATTCATCATCATTGGTTTCAAACGTTTTTACAAGTGTTACAGCGTTACAGTTTCTTTCAGGTTTCGGTTGAAAGGGGGTGTGTTTTCGATAAAGGACTAATGATCACGATTAAAGTTATTGGGGTGTTTGATGATTTCTATGCTCTCTCTCTTCTGTTAAAAAAATAATCACTGAAACGTTATCAATATCTATCTTCATCAACCGCAGGCTTAGAAATATGCTTTTTCCTTATACAACGATCATGTTATGAAATGCGAGTAATAACGGAACGACCGGTTCCACCAATGTAGACTAAACCACATGAACAAGGAATTTGGTATACACCTTGAGATGAAAGTGTAGGAAATTTGTCCTTGGGACAAGAAGGAATCTGAGAGATTTTGCGTTAGTATTTAACTAATGTTTTAAAAGATACACCACAATCAGAATACCTTTTTATTTTTTGTAATTACTCGCTATTTCAAAATACCTGAACCTAGAAACTTAAGTAAAGCTATGTGTAAACCGAGGTAGGTATAACACGGGAGGATTTTTGTGAGTGTTGACACACTTACATATATGTATATTTAACTCAGAAAATTACAATTCTTCAAAGATGTATTAGGATTTTCTTATATAAAAATGTACTTTACTCAAATAAGGACGTTTTCCAGCGCTAGACCGCGTCGATGTTGTTTACGTTTCGCCAAATCAAATAGCAAAAGAAAAATGGAAGTAAGATATTTCACTTGAGTACGAGGTATCAGTAAAATTTGATATTAGTGCAAAACTCAACACGGTCACGTTAAAAGGCAAAGATAACACAGATAAAAACGTTAAAATGGCATGGTATGATTTTGATGAGAGATGAGACTAAAAGATCAGCCACAGAGCAAGTTTTAGAAAATTCTGAAAACAGTATAATAAGGTCTTTATGAAGCAAGGATATTGTTATTTAGGTATCAATTTATCATTTTGATCTTACATATTTTGTTGTACTAGTAAGAAATATTATAGTTTTGATTTCACAACAAATTGAAATACATCGAAACCTACATTCTCAATTTTTCTATTGCTGAATAATTCACTTTAAAATAAAGTTAATTAGACACGAGTTTTCTTGTAATTTGTGAAAATCTAATAATGAATAAAGGGATCTTTGTTTGATATTTTCCATTGGATTTGAGATTTTCTAAAACAATTATTTTAAAAGTTTTTTTTTTATTATAGTGCAGTTTGTTTTATATTTGCTTTAGCAGATATTTGACTATAAACGTAATCCTATATATGAAGCTGTAAAAGTTTTAAGTAACCTTACAATTGTCGGAAAGTGTAACTTTAGCACTCTTGGTTTTAAATATACATATTAGTAAGTGGTTTTCTTTAAAAACTATAATACATTTAAGAACAGTTTTGATTGCAAAACAAAAAAAATTGTGTTGTTAAAAGCAACAAGATTAATAAAAAAAAATTCACTAATATCGCAAATTTTGCAATTATCGGAAGGTGTTGAAAACAAACACAATATTACCTACGTAATATAATGAACAAGGTTTATTACAATTTTCAAAAATAAGAATGCATACATAAATAAAAAAATAAAAAAAACACAAGTTCTAGGTACATATTAAACAAGAATAGAGTCGTATGATAATTCACCAATTGTTTGTATTTAACATTTGTCCATGAAATGCCTGAGAATTGTTTCCTATAACTTCTTCATCGCTGGAAGATGATGAATCAGCAACACCAATCACTTATACAGAATTTTTTGTCATAACAAATTATAAGCAAGATCGTTCATTATCAAGAATTACTGCGCGCTGATAAAACATAGCTTCCAGTGACATATCTAAAGAGAAGCCCGATCGCGTTATCTTAAATCCATGCACTCGAACAAACATCATGGCATGTAAATAGGCCGGCGTCACTAATTTTTCTATTTTTCAATTTGTTTGCCTTTTATCTCTCCAAGAGAAACGGAAATTGTGCTCGGCATTGAATTAGTATTAAAAACTATAAATCCAAACACTCCCGGCTGTTGTTTCCCATTTATAGCTTAAGTAGTATGTAATAGTTTAGTGCGAAATGATTGCAAACTGGAGGGTACATCTTTTATAGCAAATTTTTCTAGAAAAGCACAAAAATGGGTATTTGGGCTGTGTTTGTAACACTTAGGTTTTTTTTCTAAGTGATGTACGGTAAGAAACACAAAGCAAGCAACAAAATCTCAAAATATCAAACTTTATTTGACAAAATATTTTCAAGCATGTTCGCAAGGTCGAAAAATTGCGATTCGCGTCCACTGACTCATTTTCTGCTGGTTTAGATACGTTTGAGAGCATTCGGATAAATGTAAAATTTTCTTTAGACACAATCAATTTTAGAGCTAAAGTGGAACTTTTAGAAGTTTGGCCAGACTTTGATTGAATACGCTTGGATTAAATAAATCATTCAATGCTTCACCACACTAACTCGTTGATGCGCATTTAAAAAAAAACAACAAAACTAAATGATTACTGGATTTTACTCGAGTTTTATGGCGGTTCACAGTTCTACAGCTTCTAAGATTATGACACGATTCGAGCTACGTTGTGTTCGCGATTCCTTGTCATATCTAAAGAAGACTTACGGCAGATTGGACTCGCAATAAAAACATATCGCGACGCGAAATAATCGACATGTCTTTTTATTAAATTCTCTTTTTTTTACCGATTCTACAATTTTTTCTTATATTAATATTAAACAAATGCGCTACTGACTATAAAAAAGCATTAAAGAGACGAACTTTACTTTAACATGAATACTTTCTCTAGTCTTAGATTTATAACGCAAATAATTTTTACAATTGCTTGACTGTTGAAATTTCAACATTCAAAATTTACTCAAAGATTATTTTACATACTTTCGTCCTATGTTGATAACTTTACGGTGAAATCGTTTATGATTTATTTAAAAAAATTATTACTGATAGCTTCTATTATAAAACTTTATAAATCAGGTTTACTAAATTATTTCTGTGAATTTTTGTATGTATTTTAGGTTTTGCTTAGGATACTTTCTTGATGTAACCCAGTGGACTGTATCTAATATGTTTGCTGATACACGAATATTGGTATAATAAGAACAAAACTTTTTTTAATTTTAACCGTTTATTTCTTGAATGATACACGTTTTTTTTATATATATCTATGACAGGCAAAAACCTTCTACCTGCGTTAGCGTTATACCCTTAACAACACAATTCTAACAAAGCAGGCCCCCGTTGATAAGATTCTTATCAAAACAACTATAAATACTGTGATAAAATAGGTTATTATCCTGTATGCACTTTACTGTTATCTTGTAATAATAAAGACAAATTTCGCTCTGAGCGCTTAATAACCCCGTTAGTAGTTTTTATTGACACGACAC
This sequence comes from Aquatica leii, assembly GCA_035610365.1. Taxonomy (NCBI): domain Eukaryota; kingdom Metazoa; phylum Arthropoda; class Insecta; order Coleoptera; family Lampyridae; genus Aquatica; species Aquatica leii. The sequence goes on from CM069439.1 coordinate 34,733,110, forward strand.
GTACAATTTTGTCGGAACCAGGATGGAGCTCGGTGATGCGTTCTAGTTTCCACATAGAAGGGATTAAACTTTGATCTTTTACTAGTACTAGAGACCCGATATGAACGTTTGGATCCGATGTACACCACTTGTTACGTTGCTGCATCGTGTGTAAATATTCATTTTGCCATTATCTCCAAAAGTGTGACAACATATATTGAATATGTTTCCATGTATTTAGTAGATTTGTTGGTTTCTCCATAACATTAGGTGTAGGTAACTTAGTCAGCGGTCCGCTAATCAAAAAATGGCCAGGAGTAAGTGCTTGCAAATCGTTAGGGTCGTTGGATAATGGGGACGCGAATTTAGGACAGATTCAATTTGAGCAAGCAGCGTGTTCATCGCATCGTACGTAAAACTATGCATGCCAATGGATCGTTTAAGGTGATATTTTATAGATTTGACAGATAGTTCCCATAACCCACCAAGTTGTGGCGTTCTAGGCGGTATGAAATGCCATGTAATTCCTAAACTATTAAGTTTAGATAATTCGTCTTTACATTCATTCGACGATATTAGCTTAAACAAACACTGAATCTCGCGATTAGCTCCAACAAAATAAGTTCCGTTGTCTGAATATATGTTTAAATAAATTCCAAGGCGTGCAATAAACCTTTTAAAGGCAGCCATAAACGCGGTCGTGGTCAAATCTGTAATTACTTCTAAGTGAACTGCGCGTGTAGCAAAGCAAATAAAAGTAGCAATATATACTTTATGTGCAGACTTACCACGTCTACGAAAATCTGTAGCATAAAAAGGTCCGCAGTAATCAACTCCGCAATTCTCAAATGGTTTTGTGGGTGTAACGCGGTGTAAAGGTAAATCGCCCATTAAATATTTAAGATTTACAGGAGCAGCCTTTCTACAAGGAATGCAATTGAAAACAGTTTTTTGAACTAACGGTTTTATTGCTAACGGCCAAAATTTTGTACAATAGAAGCTTGTACGGCAGCATGTAATAATCTAGTATGTTCGTACTGAATAAGAAGCACGGTAAGATGACTGTTGTGTGAAAGCAACATTGGGTGTTTTTGATTATAAGATACGTTAGCATTACGAAGTCTACTTCCAACACGAAGTATGTTAGTATTGTCAACAAATGGAGACAAGTTAAGCAACTTGCTATCTTTAGGAACTACTTTAAGCTTTATAAAATAGTTTATTTCCTTCGTAAACTAGTAGATTTAAGAATTTGAAAGAATTTATAATTTTATCACCTGCATGCTGACAGTTATGAACAAAGCGAAGATAGTATGCATGAACCCTAATGAGTTTTGTGTAAGATGAATACCTCTATTATAGAATTTTCTGAAGAAGTAAAAAATACTTGTTTGGGTTTGACCTTTTCTAAGTCTGGTATAGGTTTCCAAGTTTGTTTAGGATAACCATCAAAACTTGCTGACAACTATGTTGGACCGTGAAACCATAAATTCGAGTTTTTTAAAAGGTTGGGCAGACACCCACGAGAGATAATGTCGGTTGGATTCTGCTTGGAATCCACGTTGTACCAATCGAGAACTTTGGTTAATAAGTGAATTTTTGACACTTGATTTGCTACAAATAATTTCCAGCTTCCCGAAGGTTTGGAAATCCATGAAAGAACTATAGCAGAATTAGACCACCAATAGTACTTTTAGAAACTCAAGTTAGAATTATTTTTAACTTCTAGACCTGGCTGAGCTAACAAGAGTGCAGTTCTTAATTCTAAACGCGGTAGAGATACCTTTTTCAATGGAGCTACTCTTGATTTTAAACATAATAAATGAATCAAATGATTATTGTAAACGTCTGTAGTTTTAATATATATATGATGCTCCAAAAGCTTTCTCGCTGCTATCTGTAAACCCATGCAGTTTTATTGAAATATAGTTAGATAGTGTGGTGTTTCGAGGTACAGTTAACTGCGAAAGGTAATTTAATTCTGATAAAAATGTTACCCACGTGTTATGAAGCGCACTAGGAATTATTTCATCCCAGTCGATTTTTAACTTCCATAACTCTTGCATCATAAGTTTAGCTAAAACTATACACGAGCTAATTATACCCAGAGGATCATAAATCTGAGAAATAATAGACAATACGCTGCGTTTGGAAAACCGTTGATGAGTGTTTATAGTAATGGTATGGTAATTTATAGTATCTAAGTTGGCGTTCCAAAGTAACCCAAGAGTTTTTGTTCCTTCTGGTTTATCAACGATAACTAAGGATTTTGTGTGATTTGGATTAGATAAGTTTTGTAATAAACGAGAATTATTGGATGTCCATTTATGTATTTCAAATCCATATTTGTTAAATAAATGTATAATGTCATCCCTAATTTTCAGTAGATTTTCTGAGCAATCGTCACAGGCCAAAAGATCATCTACAAATATGTCTGACGGTATAGCTTTTGACGCCTTAGGAAATTTTTCTTGATTTTGTTTTGCAATTTCGTGTAAGACTCGAATAGAAATAAAAGGAGAACACGCAATACCGTATGTAATAGTGTTGAGTTTGTACGTAGAGATAGGTTGATTGGGATCAGACCTCCATAAAATCTTTTGAAATTTGCGATGTGGTTCATACACCAAAATTTGTCTAAACATATTGCTGACATCACCAGAAATAACATAACGATGAGTTCGAAATCGCAAAAGAATATAAAGCATATGTTGTTGTAACTTAGGACGAATGTGAACTATTGTATGTATTTTGGAGTTTGCTTAAGATACCTTCTTGATGCAACCCAGTGGACTGTATCTAATATGTGGTGGTTTTTGCAAAAAGATCCTCGCAATAATTATCTTATATCGAGATTTTATATGAAGTGTTATCATCGTTAGGCAATTCCTCCAAGTTCCAAAATTTTTGAAGGTGTTCAAGCAACAATTCGTTGCTAAAATTACAAAGTATTGAAGTAGGCATTGCATTTTGTTTTGAAAGTGAGCCCGAAACGATCTAACCAAACAGTTTCGCGATATACTAGGTTGTCGTTGTTGGTACTGATTTGACCAGCACACAAGCTTTGCCAGAATAATTCGGTACCAATAAGGATATCAATAGGACCGCTAACATTGAATTTTGGGGGTCAGCTAATTGGATATTGGGCGGAATTTTTAGTGTCGATACATTGAAGCTAACACTAGGTAAATTGTTTGTGATGTTAGGCGGTACAAGGCAATTTATTTGTTTATTGAAAGATGAGTGCATCGATTCTAACGTAAAAGTAATGGATTCCTTGCAGTTTATTTCCGCTTATCCTGTGCGTGCTACTCATGTTGAATTTAAACTACCGTTTAGTTTTAACTTGTTCCTAAACGATTGACTACAAAAGTTACTCTGAGATCCGTTATCAAGTAGAATTGTGGTTTTAATGGGATTCCGTAATGAATCAAACACGATAACTAATGCTGTGGCCAAAAGAACGTTAGCTGGTAGGTTTGAGGAACTAGAAGCAGCAACAATGTTACTATTTTCAACACTATGAGCTACAATAGGTGTTGTAGAAGCTATTACTGGTTCGATATTAATCGAGTTGTTACCATTGCTGTTTGTATCTAGATGTAGAAGTGAATGATGTTTTTTCGAGCACCTTCTGCAAGTCGACGATCGGCAATTGACAACTACATGGTTTGCCTTTAAACAATTAATGCATAACTTAGCATTTTTAATTGCTTTTAGACGGTCGGGTTGTGAAAACGAAAGTAATTTTGTGCAGCAATAAATTGTATGAGAATCATTATTGCAAATTGAACAAAATGTAATTTTGCCTTTAGGAGGGCTGTGTGAACGACTATGAAAAGAGTTGAATTTTGATTGAGGTTTATTTCAGTTTTCGGCAACTATGTTGCTTTTACGAACGAGTTAATGATGTTTGCTTGAATTCATTTGCTCTAAAATTTGACAACGTGAATTCAGAAACTCTAATAGCGATGTAAATGTAGGAATCGACTACAACTTTGTTTTTCCCAACCACGTCTGGTATTGATATCAATTTTGGAGCTAATAAAATAAACTAATATGAAATCCCAAGAGTCTGTATCTATAGAAAGCGAATGCAAGTTCCGCAATATTTTGTTTAATTGCGTCAACCAACGAATCTTGGTTTTCTTTGACTACGGACGATAGATTAAAAAACTGTTCAATTTGACCAAAAGCTGCTAAACGTTTATTATCATACCTGTCACTTAACATTTGCCATAATTATTATCGGTGATATCTAATGACGAAACAAGATTATAAGCTTCCCCTTTTGACGAATTTAGCAAATAATGGAAACGCTGAATTTTTTGTAAGGACGGTTATTATCGATAAGCGAGCGAAATGTTTCATAGAAACTTTGATATTCATGATATGAGCCACTAAAAGTAGGCAATGATATTACTAGAAGTTTTACACAAGTAGAACCGGAAGAAGACTGAGGACCTGCAATGACCGACACGTTGTTTGTTTGAATTTTGTTTTTAATGTAACAATCAGCGAAAACAGAAAAATAAGAGTTTTCAAATGCATCTCTTTCAGTTTCTTCGTTATCTATATCTTGTGTTTCAAATAGTTTTTTGTGTTAAAAAAGTTACCTAATTTTGTTACCTGCGCTTTTATTAATCCACGTTTTTTAATAAACTGTTTTAATTCGTCTTGGCTTGCCATGTTTGCTAATAGCTTAATTTGTGTAATTACAACTATAACCACGAATACAAAGTTTTAAGTTATGTTTGAAACGAAAAGTGCAATTTATTCTACGTATATTCAGACAGTAGAGAACAGATGTGTTTTACAATAACGACCCGGTACTCGACACTAATAGGAAAAGGTTTAAGAACTACAAGGCCCAAGCGAGTTTTGTTAAATAAATTCAAATCGAAAGTAATAAATACGTTTTATGGTAACTGTAGTGCGATAATTTTTTTTATGAACGATTAAGACGAACACGCTAATTGCTAACTTGAAGCTTGTGTGAGATTAAACGAAATACGCAATAGGTAAAAATTTATACTCGCGTTGTAAGGAATAAGTAAACGATTATAGCGACAAGCACTTACCCAATACATAATTATCTGTTTTTATTTTCTTATACGCACATATCCGGCTTGAAGGACCAATGTGAATTTTTGTATGTATTTTAGGTTTTGCTTAGGATACTTTCTTGATGTAACCTAGTGGACTGTATTTAATATGTTTGCTGATACACCAATATTGGTATAAGAACAAAACTTTTTTTAACTTTAACTCGTTTATTTCTTGAATGACACACGTTTTTTTTATATATATCTATGACAGGCCAAAGCCTACTGCCTGCGTTAGCGTTATACCCTTAACAACTTAATTCTAACAATTTTGTTTACGCATTTTAAAATCTGAACATAAATTATCGCTTTAGTAGAACATGTGTGTTTCGGTCGAGTTGCTTTTGGTGACCACCGGAGCTTTTTTTGCGGTTAAGGGTAGCTTTGTCGGTGTCGTAATATTACACCAGCATCGAAACCGTCACAATTATTGTATTGAAATGAATTGCTTAATAATTTAAAATAACCAATAAACTATTAGCCTAAAACGGTGCAAGATAGAAGAAAATTGCACATAAACATTTTTATAGAGGACAAAATTTACTATAAAAAAGTCGGCGAAAGGGTGCAATTACATGTCCAATAGTTTAGAGGATACAAGTGTGCAAAGTTGCACGAAAATGTCTTACATAACATTCAAATTCTGTAACTCTGAAACTATTAGATACAATTATACACTCCCGTGGACTTTTTTGTAGTACATTTTGTGCTTAATAAATTTTTTATGTGCAATTTTCATCTATATTGCACCGTTTTTGCAACGTACAAGGCGGAAGCTCGCGCGGATCTAATTCTGCAATTACTATAATTATTTTTTATCACTGCTGAGTGAAATTAAGACTTATTATGTTTTTAAAACATAAAAGGAATTATAAAGAATATCTTGTTTAATAATAATAAACACTGCATTCGAAAAATACAAAAAATTAAGTGAAATTGGTCACCACCGCAAGTTCCAGATTTGTTTCATCTGAGTGTTTCATCGTTTCGTTACACGAACCTTCGAATCAAGCATCCTATAAGTGTTTTCAACACTAAAATCTAAGTTAGAAGAGACAATCGTATGCAACCTGTATAGTGTGCTAAAAGTTTTTCTGTTGTGCTTCGCTTTTCTTAATAATAAATGGGTAGGGATGTACATAGTTAAAGATAATATCATTAAGTGATAAACCATATTCAGTATCAAGGAGATAAGCATTTAACGATTTTTCATATAGGTATATATCATGAAATTATGTCTGTAATCTACTAATAACCTTTTGATTGTTTGCTAATTTTCTGTTTTGTAATAGAGTATATGTAATTGAGAAAATATGTTTTTTTTGGTTTGTGCGCTGCTTTCTTGAACTCATGTTCATACTAGTAGACGATTTTTGCTTGTTTGGGTTAGTAAACTTTGGTTTAATAATATACGTATATAGCTTGGACAGCTACAGGTTTTTAAATAAAGCTTAGCCTTTTTTTAAATTTTTTGAAATAAAAAAAACTATCTACAAAGAACAAGTTGTTTTATTTTAGCACCCACAAGTACCTACTATTAAAAAAAAACATGTGTATGTTATCAGCACTTTGAAGTGCAAAGTCAGTAAACCAAAAATCTAATTTTACCGATAGCTGTAGACATGCTGAGAATAATGACGAAAAAGGTAACGACCAATTTAAGGTAAATTTTCTCTAAAGCATTTACAAATGAAGATACGTAGCCGAGTAAAAAAAACGCTTTTGTGTACTACGAGCATTAAACAAATATGGCTTAATACCATTTATACAGGGTGTTAATATTAAATTGTAACACCCAAAAATGGTAGTTAGAACTCATTGCAACAAACAACTTTTCTTACTATAAATTTTTGGCGTTTTTTTTTTGTTTTTCGAAGAATCGTCATTACTCTCTTATTTCATGGAATATTTAAAAAAATACAAAACTTTCAGCATTTGCTTTCGGTTTTCTAAAAAATTTATATTTACAATTATTTTCTATTTTATCAAATAACAGAATAGCTACCGATCAAAAATTTCAAAATAAGATATTTTGAATATCACTCGATTGATTTTTGAAAATAAAACATTTATAAAACTTTTAAAATATCTATTATAACATTTATCTGAATTTTTTTTGATCGATCTGTATAAGAAAGTTTTTATTCAAATTAAATTACAAAATAAATTTTAACAAACTGCAACAATCATTTAAAAAAAGGTACCTGCCATTAAACAAGGAAACAAAAGCCGAATAATAAAAGCGTACTTGAGGTATGTGTTTTCTAGTTTGTACGTTCCAATTTAAATAATTTTTGATCTTGGTCTTTAGAAATATCGTTATTTTCAAAAAAAAATTATTTACTGCTTCATCTTGAAAAGTTTCTATCACGTTTATTACTTGTGTGAGTATTTTGCATAATTTGTGTATAAAAATGCATAATTATTAATACGTTGAACTTCTTGACATGCTTTTGGTTTTTGAAAAGGCAAGGCGTAATGCACTAGAAGGTGGTAGAATTTATCGAAGAAGATATGAAAATCGTCAGCAACCAAGTTGTCAGAGACTGGAACTTTTAATTCAACAATTGGTGGGAGTTCTAATAGATTTCGTCGAACCTCTGCATTGGAAAAAGCTCTTCTTAATATTATCGAAGATGAGCTATCGACGAGTACAAGAGTAATAGTAAATAGATTAGACGTGAATCACGTGACAGTTTGGCAAGTTCTGAAGGAACAAGATCTCTATCCATTTTCTAGACAAAAAGTGCAAGTTTTGTGACCTGAAGACTTCCAGCCAAAATTGTTGGTTTTTTAAATCTTGAGAGGCGTTTTGAGAAGTTTTTTTTATTTACAGGCGAAGCTTGTTTCACAAAGTACGGTGTATTTCATTCTTGCAAAAATCACCTGTGGTGCCATGAAAATCCACACGCAACATTTACTCGTGCGCGTATAGAATCGTAGAAGAGTACCTTATTGGACTCTACATTCTCCTAAACCGATTGAATGGTAAACATTATTTGAATTTCTTAAATAACGTTCTGCCAGAGCTTCTTGATGACTTACTACTAAACATCAAAGGAAGACTTTGGTTTCAACGTAATAGAGCACCAGTTCATAGCATTACTAAATAAAGAATATCCGAATAAGTGAATTGGAAGAAGATGTCATGTTGCGTGGCTAGCTCGGAGCCCTGACCTAAGTCCCCTAGATTCCTTTTTCTGGGGTCAGATGAGGAGTATATGAGGCAACAGTAAACACCGAATTAGTACTGGTGCAGAATAGTAGCTGCAGCAGAAGATATAAAAGACAAGCAAGCAGCTCTTGCAAGTAATAGTAACAATTTTGAAAATTAAATTTAGTTCCTCCCTTGTTTCATTCTTCATTGTTTGTATGTTTCGTGTTTTTCTTGTTTAATTTTCTTGTTTAATGACGGCAAGTCTACTTTTTTTTAAACGATTAGTGCAGTTTGTTAAAATTTATCTTGTAATTCCATTTGAATAAAAACTTTTTGGACAGATCGGTCGCCATTTTATTTGATAAAAAAAAATAAAATAATTATAAATCTAAACATTTTCGAGAAGGGAAAGCAAATGCTAAAAGTTTTTGTATTTTTTAAATATTCCTTAAAATAAGGGAGTAAAAACTAGAAAATAACTATGCACTGGAGCACCAAATCAAAAATTTGAATTGAGAAAAGTCGTTTCTTTCAATGAGTTCTAACTTCTAACTGCCATTTTCGGGTATTAGTATTAACACCCTTATAATGAAAACAACATTTATAACAATTGTTATAAATTTGTTTGTTGTTTATTTGTTTTTTTTCTTAACTTCAACTTTCACGTTTATCCCATTGATTAATTTTTATAAATACTCAATTCCTTTTTTGTTTTGGGTTTCAGTAATTTCCGTATTTTTATAGAATAATTTATGGAGTTGCCAGATTTTTTTTAGAAAGAATCAAATTGATTTTAATTAATCATTTTCTTAAATTAATTATATAATTTGTCGATTTATTTGTTGTGACTAACATTGTACCCTTTGGCAAATAGTTACCAGATTATTGTTTTATTCCAAGCTTTAAAGATAAGGAAAATAACTGCTCATAAAATTTTAAATTGTTCACATATTATCTTTGTTTTGTAGTAGTTTTTAGTTTTAATATTGTAGTCTCGATACAGCCAAACTTAGTTTTACCACATCGTAATTCTGCAATTGCACTACTCTATAAGTACATTTGCCGATTTTGTGTAATATCAATTTATAACTGTACCAACTCCGATAATTTACCTGTACTGTCTTATTTTGTATGACCGCAAACAAAAACGAAGTGTGTTAACATACCGCATGTCTACAGTTCAACGTTGATTACTTCAGCTGTACGTTAAGTTCTATTTACTGTAAACCGAAGTTTTGTTGTTTTACTCAATTTATCTTTCTTGGAATGAATGTATAATTGGCGCAATTTTATTTAATTGCTATTGGTATTCATACGTAATTTTGTAGATTGCCTAGACTTTTAATTAACATTTTTTTTAAATGACTCTTGTATCTGTCGTGTCTACATTACAAAATGATGCTAGTAGATCCTAAAAATTAAAAATGCGTTTTTAAGGGAATTAACATTGAATTAAACTTATTTTCCTTCTTATTTAATATTAATAGTTTAACAAATATTAGGTTATTTTTGTCTTTCTATTTGTATCGGTCATTTATGTCTGCGTTAAAATTAGCTCAGTTTTTTTTTTAATACTTTCACTTTACTTCTTATTACCTTTGTTTTTTTTTGGGTAAATATATTTCTAATTTATTTTTATATAACTTTTTTTGTTTGTTTATTGACTCACTGTGTTCTTTGATTATTTAACAATATAATATATCTATAACCTTCTTCACTTAAAAGTGGCAAGAACAAAAAGTACTTTGATGGTAAGTGGCACATTGTATAACATTTTGAAGACGTCAAAATCAAAAGAAATGAAAATAAAATAGATAAAAAACGGTAAATTTTATCAACAGGTTAAGAACTAGAAAAAAATCCACTAAGGAATGGTAATATGCCTATAAGAAGGAGATAATCGTAGGACAGGAACATCAATAAAAGCATCGGGGAGAAAAAGAAATTATCAAAAGTTATAATGGCCAAGTTTTGGATAGATCATACTGTAATGCAGGAAATAAAGCAAGTAAAGGAGGAAAAAATAATACTCCTTGAATAATTGGCGGTGCAGGAAAAAAGAATACGTATATTAGAAAGAGAAGTGAGAAAGGAAAACATTGTAATAAAAGGAATAAAGGACAACGAGAACGAAAACGAAAAAGAAACACAAGACAAAGTTAATACAGAAAACAGAAGGAATAAACTTAAACATAAAAGATGAAGCAAGAAGAATTGAGAAATACAAGAAAAGAAAAACAAGACCAATGATCATTAAACTAATAAAAGAATACACAAAAATGAATATTTTACAAAATGCAAAAACACTAAAAAGTACAGATATCTGGATCGATGAGGATTATCCTAAAGAAGTACAAAAAGAAAGAAGAAGATTGATACCGTACATGAAGGAAGCAAGAAGGGATATAAAGCGCTAATAAGATATGACAAACTAATAATTAATAAAAAAACATACAGAACAGAAGACTTGGAGAAAGAAGAAGAACATGAAAATGGAGAAACAAAAAATAAAAATAGACAAAAAAGGACGGTAAACGAAAGATCTCCAGAAAGTGATGTCTTTAGACAATTAAAAAAAGTTAACAGAATTGTCCCAAAAAGCTACTAAACACAAATAAAGCACAGAATAACAATGAGAAACATAGCAATCAACAAGGATACGGTTTACAGGAATCGCATAAATCAAATAGAAAGGAAAAGGAAACAATAAAATATAGAAGAAAAAAACAAGTGAATAAAAAAAGATACATTATTAAAATAGGAACATGGAACATTAGAACATTATTGTAAACAGGTAAAATGGAAGAAATAGGTAGAGAGATGGAACGATACAAAATTAGTATATTAGCATTACAAGAGATAAGATGGGGAGGCTAAGGAAGAGTAGACAAAGCATAATATTCAATATTCTATGGAGGAATATCATATCTAAGAATTAAAAGTACAATAGCTAACATATCCATAATAAATGTTTATGCACCTACAGGAGCAGCAATAGAAGAGAAAGAACTTTTCTATAACAAACTACAATAAAGTTGTGAAATAATACCCAAAAACGATACATTAATAGTATTAGGAGACTACAATGCAAAAATAGGAACAGAAGATTTCATAAAAGACGTGGCTGGGAAAGAAACTATCCACGAAATAACAACAGATAACGGCATGAGGTTATGTCACCTAGCAACAGAAATGGATATGTATATTGTAAGTACGAAATTTAAACACAAAAAAGAACATAAAATCACATGGAATATACCGGGAAAGAATAAAGGCAATCAAATAGACCATATTTGAATTAAAAGGAAAAGAGTGATCATGATTGAGGATGTAAGATCATACAGAGGAACTAGCGTAGAAACAGATCACAACATGGTTATAACAAAAATGAAACTAAGAATGGTTAAAGAAAAAATAGACAAAAAGTTGAAAAGAAAAACTAAAGAAAGAAGAAGAAGAAAAGAAGACATACGAAAATGAGATAAACAACCTACTACAGAAGGAGAACAAAAAAGAAAGTATAGAGGAAGAGTGGAATACAATTAAAACAATTATCATAAAATCGACAGAAAAGATAATTGGGACAAAACGAGTTAAAAATAGAAACGGATGGTTTGATGAAGAATGCGAAAAGATAATAATGAGAAAGAGAGAAGCAAGAATAAAATGGATAGGAACCTGCAAGCAAGAGCATTACGAGAATTACAAGAGAATAAGAAAAGAAGGCGCAAAATTAATGACAGAAAAGAAACGTGAATACATCAACAAAATAATGGATGAAATAAGGAATGATAATAAGAGCAATACTAAGCTATACCAACAGTTAAGGACGCAAAAAAAGAAAAAAAACATAACCGCAAATATAGACAGGAAGACCTGGGAAAATTATCTACTTGAAAAAACAAAAAAAGAAGAAATAGAACAAAAAGAAGAATCCAAAGATGAAGTTGAGGAGAACAATATAGAGATAAGAGCAGCACAAAAACAAGAAATCGAAGAAATTATAAATAAGCTAAAAAATCAAAAAACGACAGGAACAGATAATATATGGGGGAAAAGAACTGAGAGAAAGATTATACGGAATAATAAGTAAAGCATGGGAAACGGAAACAATACCGCAAGAATGGAAAATATGAATTATTAGACCAATACCCAAAAAAGGAGATGTAACGAATTGTGATAACTACAGACAAATAACTCTATCGAACACAACGTATAAAATACTAACTAAAATTATACAAAAAAGATATAACGAATACACAGAAAAGACCCTTGGTGAATATCAAAATGGATTTCGGCCAAGAAAATCAACAATAAAGGTCACCCATAATTATCACTTAGACAAATCATAGAAAAAACGCACGAAAAAGGTAATGAAATATATATAATGTATATAGACTTTAAACAAGCCTTCGATACCCTTAAGAGACAAATGATAATAAAAGATGCAAAAAACCGAGGTATTCCGAACAAACTAAGAAGCTTAATTAAAATAACCATGAAAAAATCAAAATCCGTAGTACAAACACATGAAGGAACAACAACAAAAATAGCAATAAAACGAGGACTTAGACAAGGAGACGGATTGTCAACAAGCTTATTTAACATCGCAATGGAAGGTAGTAAAACAGAATGCGAAATCACGGGATCTATTATACAAAAAATGGTGCAAATAATAGCATATGCCGACTATTTAGCAGTAGTAGCAAGAGATAAATCAAGATACTAGATAAAATAAAGCAAGCAGCAAAGAGAAGAGGACTGGAAATACATAAAAAAAAAGACAAAATATATATAAATCACATGGAAAAGTGAACAAACAGAAGAAGAAAAAGAAACGAAAAAAGCATAGAAATTGCGCAAAGAATAAAAGCCGGACATAACACTTTCCATAGATACAAAGAAATAATGAGAAGTAAACGTAACGTAAGAAAACGAAACTTATGCTATACAAATCAGCTATAAGACCTGTACTAACCTATGTCGGAGAGACCATATGCCTAACAAATAACGATGAAGAGAAAATGAAGATTTTTGAAATAAGCGTAATTAGAAAAATAATGGGACCCAAGAAAATAAACGGAGAATATAGAAGGCTTATGAATACAGAAGTGTATGAAATACTAGGAAACGAAACCATAACAAGAATAATTAAAGCCAAGAGAATGAAGTGGTACAGACACGTGCAAAGAAGAGGAAACGAAGCAATTATATAGAAAATTATGAAATGGAACCCACTAAACATTGAACAGAGAGGAAGACCTAAACTCCGCTGGGAAGATCAAGTCATATATGACATTAAAAAAATGGGAATAACTAGAGCGAAAGAAAAGATGCAGGATACGAAGGAATGGCAGAAAATTACAGAAAAGGCAAAGAAACGCATCAACTTATAAAAAAAAACAACAAGCAAAAAAACAAGAAAGTATAGCAGAGTGACTAACTGCTATGTAAAATACATAAGTCGAAAGAGCTCAAACGAGCGGTTACAATTCCAAAAATGGAATGAGCGTGAGGTTGAAATCTATAAGAAACAAAGAAGATCGGCAGTTCTGCAAGAACTATGGAAGTAGCTTATTCCGAACAGGTTTAGTAACCAAAAAAAAACATTATAGGATACTAATGTTTCTTTGAACATGGTCAATCTACAATTTATGCATTCAATAACTCAGATAATAAACAAAAATTCACTTGGTTTAAGCATTAAGTGGGAGAAAAGCATGAGACTAAAAAAAACTAAGAATATTTACTTGGACGATTAAGTGATCTAGCATTATTATTTTAAGTGTAGTACCGTAAAATGGGCTGACTTAGATTTCTAGGGGTGACTTTGATCAACTGTTTAGTTTTAAAATTTTGTGGTTTGTAACCTAGATATGAAGAAGTAATTATTTCAATTGACCATAGATAGTTCTACCAATATGAGAAGCCTGGGTTATGCATATTTTGGTTTCTAGATTTTTAGTAGTGTTCTGCATTTACTAAATTATCTTTCATTGATATTTTGTTACAGAAATGCCACGTGTTTATAAACGCAAGGTTGGTTCACGGCAATATAAAAATTTTACGTATGAAATGTTGGAAACTGCTTTACAAGCAGTAGCAGATAGCACGATGTCTATGAGGCAAGCCTCAAGGGAATTTAAAATCCCTTACGGTACTCTTAATAATAAATTTCATGGTAGACATAGTACATGCCATGGTGGTCAGACGGTCTTTTCCAATGCAGAGGAAGGCGCATTTGTGAATTCCATTATTAAAAGTTCTGACTGGGGATTCCCATTGAATAAAAAAGACTTGAAAATATTTATAAAAAGTTACCTTGATAGAAAAGGTGTCACAGAGATCCGTTTTAAGAACAATTGGCCTGGGACCGATTGGGTAGACTCATTTCTTAACCGACACAAGAATTCCTTGACTCAACGTTGGGCAGCGAACATAAAAAGGTCCAGAACTGGAGTAACCAAAGATATCATTACAGATTATTTTACTAATTTAAAGGAAGTGCTTCAAGAGGTTGCGCCAACTCACATTTTTAATTACGACGAAAGCAACTTGGCGGATGACCCCAGTAAATCTAAGGCCGTTTTTCGAAGGGGTATAAAATATCCAGAAAGAGTAGTAAATTTCTCTAAGTCGGCAATATCTATTATGGTTTGTGGATCAGCAAGTGGGATTTTGTTGCTGCCATTTGTAATATATAAAGGTGGACGGAGGGTGGGCCTAAAGGGAAGCCATGCTGTTCTGGTCCGTGTTGTAGTGGCGGTGCACGTTATTCGAGATCCAAACATGGATGGATTGATGCCGAAACTTTTAATGATTGGTTTGATTCAACATTTTTGCCTCATGCTAGACGTTTAAATGGAAAAAGGTTCTCATTGGTGACAACCTTTCATCTCATTTGAGTGCCAGTGTGATAAAAAAAATGCGAAGAAAACGATGTGGCATTTGTTTGCTTACCGGCCAATAGCACACACATCCTACAACCATTAGATGTCGCTTTTTTAGGCCGTTAAAAATTATTTGGCGAAAGGTACTGCTTAAATGGAAAATAGAAAATCCAAAAGGAGGTGTTGTCCCAAAAGAGATTTTTCCTAGCCTTTTCAATAAAACTTTAGAACAACTGAACGACGTGGAAAATAAAAACTCATTTCTTTTGCTATACAAAGAAACCTCATTGCAGTGTTTGAAGCCACTGGTATATATCCCTTAAATGCAAGTAGAGTTTTGAAGAAATTTCCGGATGAAAACGAAAATGGCAATGAATTAGTTACTGACACATTGACAGAGTTTCTTAAGAAACAGAGAGAGAGTGGACAACCAGCATGGAAAAGAAAATAGAAAAAGAAAGAGACTGAACGTTGGACCAGGCAAAAGCATCACAGCTATGGATTCTGAAAGTGAGGAAGAACCCAACATTAATTTGCGTCTCACTGAAGACAGCGACACGGAATCAGATATTTCTGCGAGGTCAGAGTTACTACCTGAATATATGTAAGTGACTGATGAAGCCATTAAACCCGGACAATATGCACTAATTAAATTTGAAGGCACAGGAAAGAGAAAAACCATATTCTATAGATATGTGTGTCTTATTGAAGAGGTTTCTTTGCCCAATGACAACCGTAAAAGGAATGAAATCAAGTATGAACAATGACATTCAAAAGTTCAGATTTGTTGACGAAGATCGTTCTGTTGTAAAAAAAACCTTGCTTTCATTGCCCAAAAAAGAAGGATCTGAACATCGGCCTGAATATAACTTCGCTACTGTTGTTGATGTTAAGGAATATTAAATATTAAGAAAAAATAGAAAATGTGCTTTTTGGGTTAGATTTGTAACACTCTATTTGTTTTTTTTTTCACCTTTTGAGAAATAAAAAGTTGGTATATAGTTATTTTATTTTTATGATCAATTTCACCCTGCATGATCAATTTCACCCCGAACCATAAAACTATTCATATCTTCAATATGGCTGTGCCGATTTTGATCGGGGTGAAATTGACCACTTACATATACTTCTACTGCGATTTCATAGCATAAAATGAGTCTGATCAAAGTCACCCCAAGTCGCTGGGTGACTTTGATCACAATGTTTTTATTTTTTTTAAATTAAAATATTAATCTTAGATTTAATGTGATGCTAGAATATGAATCGTTAGATACACATTTATATAGTGTAATTATTTAAATATCAAAAACATGTTTTTCGACTTACAACAAAAAAGTTATCCTAAATTGATCAAAGTGACCCCAGTTTACGGTAATGAGAGGTTTTAGTGTCACGTGATCTATTTAAACATGAAACTTCCAATGCTGTCAACTAAATTTGCACGCTCTGTTTCTATACGCGAACTTGTATTGTCCTTACATATAGTCTTAATCTACATATCCCTTCTAATCGCAAGATAAAGAGGAGAGACGTGCATCGGTTGGTGTTTGCGTGATTTGTTTCTGTGAGGAGGGAGTCTTTCATTCCAGTCTTTTTCTTTCTTTTTTTTGTGTTTGGCGCAACAGTGTCTTCGTTAGGATCCTTGGTTAAACTACTTTTGGTACATTTTATACCCAAAAGTTAGTTTCTTATAATGTGTATTTTCCAGAACGATCTCTTCACATGATTATAATTTTTATAAATTTTACGATTGCTAATATTATGATTTTTTTGTTATACAGACATTAAACTTTATGTAAGTTTATTTTTAAGTTCAGATGTGGATAGTGTTATCGATCATGATATGGTTAAATTCCGGAAAATGTTTAATCTGTATCAAACGTACTAACAAGATTTGTAATAGGTTATTGACGTTTATTAACAAACTTTGTTTGTGTTGTTTAAAAATGTGTGGTTGTTTATAATGCTCTTCTTATTTTTATGCTTTGTTTTGATTTTGATGCATCGGAATAATCTCTAAGGAAATTGAAACTGGTACTGGAACAACTTTAACGTGTACATTTGGAATTACACACTAAAAAAACTTCAGTGGATACACTGTTTTCCACGGTTTACAAAAAGTGCCTTCAGATGAAAACAAGACAGATTTAGATTTTTAATGTTAGTTAGTAGTTTTTGGCTGAGGAGTTAACTAGTTTTATTTTGGTTTGTTTCCTAGCGTTAATCATCTCGCAATTTTTTTTTGTTTAATACAGGAATGTATTTTGCATGCGCATGTTGGTGACAAGCTGCCGTATAACAATTCTTTGACAAAATCAAAATTTTTGGTGATCGCTGATGGTGATGAATCTATTAACGTCATGGTAGCGTAATATTGAGCTTTGAAACACTGTATACGAGTGCTTAAGATTATTTTATTTTGGATTTTTTATAGGGATTCATAGGCTTGGCTTCGTTTTCAAAAGCTTGGCTTAAAATCAAGCTAAGCGTTCGAAAAATCAAGCCAAGTTTTAAAAAAAATTAAGCCAAGTTTAAGATTAGCGAAGCCAAGCTTTTACAGGTCAAATTTTCAGGTTCAGGTCATAGTCTGTTTTTGCGGAAGAACAAACTGGAAAGCTTGATAAAGCTTAGAACAGCTTGAAAATCAAGTCAAGTCTAGCTTTTATTTTAAGAAAGATTGACTTTCAAGCCCAAGCTACTTCGCTTGGTGAATCTCTAAATTCTTTTATATTAACTGTTCCTTAGTTTATGTTTTTCTCGATGTTGTTTCTATACACTTACATTAGCGAGTATAAAATTACTAAATTAAAGTTAGACGAACCTTTATGTTCATGAAATGATTACGTCTTAGAATGAAGGCAAAATTTATAATATTGAAAAAGCTAATGAACGACTGAAATTAAAGTCATTAATTATGAAGCAATGTGTTTAACACATGAACTATATTAGCCAAATGCTCAATATTATGCAAATACAAATACGTTATAGCAAAGGTAATTGTACATACTATGTACGAGTAGAAATAATTTGAACCAGGCTTATAATATACTAAAATGTATTTACAGAAGCAAATTGAAGCTCGTATTTGCAAATTTAATAAAAAAAAGAAGACGTATGTTTAGGATGTATTATTGAAAATTCTTGATTTTTCCTTTCATGTTATTACTATATCTATGTAGAATATAGAATTGAAATTTTTTTTATTTTACAAACGAAATATAATATATATTATATATGTATATAATAAATTTTATCAAAGCTTTCCACATTGGAAATTGAAAATTTAAATGTTTCTTTTTGTGCGCTTCGTTAAACATTTGTTTAGTAAACAGATGTGATTACATTTATTATTATTTCGAAAAAGTAATTTTTATTCAATATGAGTAATCTTTTGTATCGTATTTACTATAGGTATATTTACACATTATTAACTAATAACTATATTTTAACCAGTTCTTTTTGCTGTAAAGTAATTTGTGTATGTGTTAGAATATTATTAATAGTATTTGATGATAATAGGTTGCCAAATACAAGTATGTTTGTAATACAACCCTCTGTTAAGAGTATGTATAATTTTATTTTAAGGGACGCCTATGGCAAAAGAGGTTAGAGAGAGGGGGTTGATGGGCGGCAAATGAACTAACGTTCCTTTTGTATGCTAAAGATATTCTTGTTGATTTTTAAATGTACTTATTGTATATTTTTACAACTTTATTTTATTATATACTGTAACGTTTATTATTAAAAGTAATTTATTTATTTATACTAAAAATATGTACACTAACTGAACTAATTAAATCTAAGGATCTTTAAGATAAACACTTACACTAATTTATATCGCACTATCACTTGAAAGATAAGATAATGTCCGCGGATAACTTCACACATTTGTTTAACACTTATTGTTTACATTAAAGTCACGTACAAGGTTATACTTCGTAGATTTATCTCGAACACACGCGTTAATCACTTATTTATTTAAACTTGAATAATCTTCTTAACATTGCCGTCTTCGCATTGCTGGAATAATTGCCCTATGATTTGTTTGCACCGCATTTATACATTATAGCCAAACGTTCGCGAATGTTCCCCATCCTTCGGTGAACGTTCTGGAAAATGGATAACAACTTCGAGAAAGCTCTTGAGAATAATTCCTCGAACATTTCAATACATAAATAAACCATTACAAAACGTAAACCGTAAGTAATACGTATTTTATTACTTGAATGAGCAAATTCAATTTGGTATATGAACAAGCACGTGGTCATTTGTATTAAAAATTAGATTGTATTTAGTTTTAGACGAATTTATACTGTATATTTTCATGTGTTTACATTTTATTAATGCTATTCTGTAAAACTTCATGACTCTTAAAATACTATACTAGTACAAATTTTAAAAAAATGAATAACTCGTTAGAGGAACATGCTCAAAGAGTACCTACAATTTCTTTTGATGCTTTTATGGAAGAATTTGATAGACGCATAAACATTGAAGTCAAACGATTAGAAAACAAATTTAGTTATCGCAGACCAGAGATTTGTACACATCTCAAATTCAGACACAGTTAGAAACCATAATTGAACTTAGTAATAAAGTAGAGTCTCTAGAAAACAAACAAGACAAAATACATGTGAAACCAATACCGTCAGTTACAAAAATCAATTTGTCAGACATTAAATTATCCCTCCATGGTATCGTGTTCCTTGCAAGTAACGTTCTCATTTATATTGTACACAAATTATTTTCGCGCCATTTTTACCGTAATAGTACATGTATACGTGAAAGTAACAATCTACGTCAACGAATAAAAACGTTTAGTTTTGCACGTGACTGCTGTTAGCGCGCATTTTTGTTTTTCACTTGTTTCAAGTTATAGTGCGTGACTATACCAGTGGTATACTGTTTTATTGTTTATTTTATGAGTTTCAGTACAAATTTCAACGTTTTGAAAAATACTGTTTGTTTTCTGGGTAAATACAGATAATATATTTTGCATAAATAATATTCATACGTAAAGTATAAGAAAATTACAGCAAATAATATGTTTGTGACATCAAAGTAACAGTGTACAATGGTAACTATAAAATCAGAATCGTAAATCTAATTACAGGTATTTTGTCTACATTACAGAAAATCTTGTTAAGCTGGTAGATAAGATTGATAGTAATATAATGGATCCGGCTCTATTTTATGGACGTAAAAAAATAACCATTGTCGAGCCTGCCGATGAAAGTGAAGATGAATTGGAAATACAAAGTGATGACGATGAAGAATAGTTTGTTCCTGCCGATGTAGATTCAAATTCATCAGAGAGTGCCCCGGACGAGAGTGCTTCAGACAGTGAAGATCCTGAATGAGTTACTGACACGGACATAGATCAGCCTAGTACTTCCACTGCTAAACGAATGCGGCTCACAGCTTCCCCTAGTACAATAAAAGAACGAAAAGCAAACAGGCAGTCCATTACATCGAGAAATGTGAGAACCATACCTGCTGTACCTCAATGGAAAGAGCAACTACCAATCGCTGAGCGAGTGAAAAAACGAATTGACTACTTCAGAAGTCTTCTTGACCTTTACGCAGTGGGGATCAACCCAGATATTACTTTAGAAGAGCTGGAACAATTTATAGGCATTTGTTTTTACATGTCTATATTTTCATTACCCAGAACAAGGTTATACTGGAGTGCAGCATGCCGTGTTGACTGCGTAAGCAGTACGTTGTCGCTACACCGTTGGGAATCAATAAAGACGTTTCTGCATTTCAATAATAATGAGAATCAGATTCCAGCAGGGCAACCTAGTTATGACAAGCTCTTCAAAATCCGTCCCCATGTTACTGGATTGCTCGCAAATCTAAATAAAATTTCCTTGGATGAAAAGTTATGTGTCGATGAACAAACCGTTCTATTCAAAGGAAGAAGCAGCATCAAACAATACAATCCAAAGAAGCCAAGCGCTGGGGATACAAATTATTTGTTCTTTGTGATTACAAAGGGATAGTATATAATTTTCAAGTATATGCTGGGACCATATCTCCAGTCCAAGACTTTCTTAATATTGGTTCAAGCGGGAACATAGTACTGAAGCTTGTTGCTATTGTTCCAAACAATTTGTACTTCAAACTTTATTACAATTGGTTCTGTAGTATCGACCTTCAAGTGAAACTTGAACAATTGGGAATACACAGCGTTGCCACTGCAAGAGAAAATAGCATCTACAACTGCAATTTTTCTAGTGACAGCATCCTAAAAAAGAAAGCAAGAGGCAGCTTTGAGGAGAAAGAGGCAAAGGTAGATGGAGTGCAGTTACAAGCCGTAAAGTGGTACGATAATAAAAGTGTAACTCTTTTGAGTATATTTGCATTAGCTCATCCTTTGACAAATGCTGAAAGATGGGATAAGAAAAAGAAAGAAAAAACTGCTGTAATCTGCCCATCAGTAGTAACTATCTATAACAAAGATATGGGAGGCGTTGATCTTGTAGACTCATTGTTAGGTTTATACCGGATCAAAATTCGTTCCCGGAAATGGTACCACAGATTAGTATTCCACATGTTTGATAGCCGTTGTTTCTTGGCTATTGTATCGTCGCGATGCGGATCAATGTTCACTTCCAAAGAAAGAACAGTTGAGCTTGCTTTAATATAAAGCAAATTTGGCAGAATGTCTTTGTAAAGAAAACAAGATAGCCAAGAAACGTTCAGGTAGACCCAGCAATAGTAACGTTGACAGAGAACATCAAGTCAAAACATCTCGAGGACCAACTGCTCATATTCCTTCTGCAACAGTCAGATGTGACAACACAGGGCATTGGCCAATGTTTAGCGACAAAAGAGGACGTTGCAAAATGCCTGGCTGCAAGGGTGTACCAAAAGTTATATGTTCCAAATGTTTAGTTTTTTTGTGCTTTACTCCAGACAATAATTGTTTTCTTACATTTCATACATCCTAATTATACTACGTAACCAGTTCATGAAAAATAAAATAATTTTACTTAATATTGATGAATTATTATTCTATTTATATTTGTACATTTTTACTTTAGAGCTACAGTTATATTTCCCGGCACAATAAAGACAAATTAAATTTTCGTCATAGAGGCACAATGTTACTTTAAAGTTCCAAACCCCTTTCTAAACAAAAGGGTGCACTATTTAAATTTTAATTGGGGTATGTTATTTTTAATAGTCTTACTCTTACATAACTAACTGCCACAGAGTTTTTTTATTGTATTTTAAAAATTCGTACCATAGAGGGTTAACCAAATTTACAGGAACTTATTTCAATGATGAAAATGGTAGCCATCTTAAAAGCTTCATCCAAGAATTGGATTCAGCAATAGAGCTAAACGAAATTGAGAAAAAGCAACAGTTCGAATTGGTAAGACGTAACCTGGAAGGACTGGCAGCTGAATGGTTTATAACTCGTTGAGATCAAATCGAAAGTTATGGAATGTTAAAAACAGAGTTTCTAAACCACTATTGTAATTTGAAAATTCAAATGGATTATGTTCACAAACTGTATACTGAAAAATACAACAAAAGCATGACTTTGTCGCAACACTTCTTAAAACACAGTTCACTAGCAAAACTAGTGGACAAAAACATTTTAAACAAAGAAACAATTATCGAAGCTATCATTGGTCATTACGACGATGATATTAGAAGTAACTTAATCTTCTCGGGCGTAAAATCTATAGATGGTATCTTTGAAATCCTTAATTCACAAAAGCTTGCATTTAATAACAATAATAGATTCAGAGCACAAACACGTCAGGATAGTTATGGTTTTAGGGAAACGAATGCTACTAATTACAGTAGGAATATAATACACAAAGAACATACAGATAGACAGCCAACATCCGAAAGACGAACCTGTTAATGAAAGAAATGACCAGCATTCAGAAAACTGGCGACAAGCTTCCTAGATGATGGGTTGGGTGGCTTTCGAAATGAATTTCCATCATATCATAACGATAACGTAGTAGTTTCTGCTATAAGTAAAAATAATTTTAGTAAATGCCCATTAGTACCAATTACTATAAATAAAAGCAACTGTCAAGCACTAGTCGATACTGGTAGTGAAGTAACGGTAATGTCAGAGACTTTTTATAATAATTTCTTACACCATATCACTCAAGAAATTTCTTAACTTTGCCAACAAATTGTGTACAGGTAATGCAAAAGGCAAATGTAAGGTATTAGTATAAGTGTTCCTAGAATTCAAAATAGGTAAACATTTTTATGAAATGCCATGTTTAATTATAAAAAACCTAGCATGTGATATCATATTGGGTTACGACTTTTTATCCAAAAATAAATGCAATATTAACTGTTATGATAAAGTATTAGAATTTACAGCTACAAATAGTAAAATTTGTTTCATTTAAAGCGATACAGAAAATCCAAATGTAAAAGTAAATTTTTTTAATTGTGAATCTTCACACAATGATAATGATTTGGTTATCCCAAAAGATCAAGACGTTTTACAAAGGGCTGCATTAGATATTCTATGGTCTAAAGGTTACATAGAATGTCACGATAATCTTACAAAAAATATTCTAGATAAGGTAGATGAGGTAAATGTAAGTGATGTGTATAAACTTAAACTAGCAGTTGTATTGTTGCGTCACTCGAATGTATTTTCCAATAACGTTGGAAAATATACAGCATATCAACACACAATAAGGCTCACAGAGTACACACCATTTAAAACAAAACAATATCCAAAATTATACTATTTTAAAGGGGAAGCAAACAGTCAAATTTAAGAAATGTTACGTGACGGTATTATCGAACCAAGTGTAAGTGAATTTTTGAACCCAATTTTATGTGTGCGTAAGAAAAGTCGATCCCTACGTCTGTGCTTAGATGCTAGAATGCTCAATGCTACAATGATAGCCGATAATGAGTCGCCAAATCATTTAGAAAATATACTTCAACGATTTCAACACTTCGAATATATCTCAAGTTTGGACTTCAAGAGTGGGTTTCACCAAATTCTTTTAGAAAAGGAATCACAAAAGTTTACTGCTTTTGCGTTTGACGGTCGTTTATACCAATTTGTGCGAGTTCCGTTTGGACTTAAGACTAGTATGGGCAGGTTAGCATTAGGCAAGTACTTGCTGGAGAATGTAAAACTTGTTATGTTGGGTTCTTTTATGATACAGTTCAAACACTAGATTCGATGATTAGTTTATTATTAAATAGTAAGAATTCCACCAAAGATGATGTCATAGAAAACAACAAGCAAACGTTACATTACATACTAAAAGTAACACAGCCATCATAATAATAATGCTGATAGCGCTCCTTTCTTATCTCTATGTTTTTGCGGGATTTCTATGCAAGGTTGTCACGTTTCCTTAAAGTCCTGAGAGAACATCTCCCTCTTTTATAATAAGAAAGAAACGTTAAGTAATTAAGTGACATAGTCTTTTAAATATGTGGGTCTTTTTACGTTACGCACTGGTCTACTATTTCTAACACGTTCGTCATTATTGGCATCACTCTTAACCACTCCAGATATAACTTCAGTTTCTGTAACTCTTTCACCATAACTGTAGTAGTATCGACTGTATTAGCAGATGATGAGTGACCACGTAAGATTCGTGATTAAATGGAGGAACAATTTCATTAGAAACAAAGTTGTGATGTTTTGCTGGTATTAAAAACCATCTATTCCTTTGAAAATTGCCAGTATGAGTTTCGACAAGATAGGACTTTGTTTCCTTAAGCTTTCGATTAACTTTTCCACATGTTTTCAGATCAGTCACCCATACACTATCATTAACTTTTAACTCTGAAAGCTCTTTGGTGCGATTATAATTTCGCTTCATGTTATCCCTGTACCTTCCCTCCCGCTGGAAAACTAAGCTTGTATCAACCGTTTGATTAGGAAACTTTGGTAAAATTGGAAGAGGAGAACGAATTTTTTTGTTAAATAATAATTCGGCTGGGGTAAAACCATTTTCCAGAGAAGTGGTACGGTACGCCAACAAAGATAAGAATAATTCATTGGCTTTTTTAATAAGATTTTTAGAAGTTTTTACTGCAGCTTCAATGCATCTATTAGACTGAGGATACTTAGGACTGCTTGTTATATGAACAAAATCAAATTTTTTTGCACATTTTTTGAATTCAGTTTGGAATTGGGGCTAACTATTTCTGGTAAACCGTACCTAGAAAACAATTCTTTCAACTTGGTGATGATCATATTTTCGGTCATTAATTGAAGCTTAAAAATTTTGAAGAACCGAGAAAAATAATCAGTTATAATTAGGTACCACGTTCCATCATTTTTAAACAAGTCAAGTGCAATTTTTTGCCATGCGCGATCTGGAAATTTGTCTTTAAAGAAAGGCTCTTTTATATTAACTCTGAACTAAATGCAACGTGGACAATTACGAACTAGATTTTCTATTGTAGTTGGCCACCAAACAGAGGACTTAGTTCTAGCTCTACACTTTTACTATACCTTGGTGACCTTGATGAATGAAACCTAAAGTTTTTGTTTGGAGAGAATGAGGAATAATTGCGTGAACCACGCAATAAATAACCGTCGCATTTCGAAATTTCATGTCTATATTGGAAATAAGTAGAAACTTCTGGATCTATTCTATTTTTCTGAGGCCAACCTAAATTAATATACTGCCTGAGCTTTATACAAACGCGGTCGTTATTTTGCTCAGATTTAATTTCTCTTAAAAAGTAGTTTTATTTCAAAATTTGTAGTTATTAAATTTACAAAGGTATCGGTTTCTAAAGTTAACTCATCATTTTCAGGAAATACTGAGTTTTTTTCAAATTTTCTCGACAATGCGTCCGCAATTACTAAATCTTTGCCTGGAACATTATCAATCTTATAGTCATATCTGAAAAGTCTCAATCTAAATCTCTGAAGACGCGGAGTTACTTCATCAATATTTTTTAATTGTAACACTTGAACTAGTGTTTTGTGATCCATTTCAATGAGGATTTTCAACACGTAAACATATTCGGTGAATTTGTTGTATGACCAGGTTAAAGCTAACGCTTCACGCTCAATTTGGGCGTAACTTTGCTCCGTTTTTAAAAATAATCTAGATGCATAAGATACGACTTTTTTATTCCCATTTTCATCTTCTTGAACAAGACATGAGCCAATACCAAAGGAAGAGGCACCAGCAGAAATTATGATTGTCTGGCTCGGATCGAAATATTTAAGACACGGACTCTCCTGCAGCAATTTTTTTGTTTTTTTGAAGGCTCGTTTTTGAGCATGATTCCAAGAAAAAGAAACATTTTTTTTTATAGAGAAGTCAATGGTTCTAAGACATCAGATCTGTAGAGAATAAACCGACATGAAAAATTAACCATGCCCAAAAAACGTAGAAGTTCGTTTTTATCAGATGGTTCGGAAAATTTAACAACAGCGGTTATTCGCTCGGGGTCTACAGAAATCCCATTACCTGTTATGAAGTGACACAAAATGCTAATGACCGTACACCGAAAAGACATTTTTCTTTTTTTAATGTTATACCCTCTTTATAAATCCGTGTTAAAACTTTATTAATATTTGATCGCGTTGTTCAATTGTCGGTGCATGGATAATAATATCATCTATATGAAAAATTACGTTATCAAGACCCTTTAAGATTTTATTTATTAACATAGAAAAATACTCGGGTGCACAGGTTGTACCAAATGGTAACCTTTTAAATTTGAAACGGCCAAATGGTGTTATAAAACACGTTAAATCCTAACATTCTTTGACTAATTTAATTTGATAGAACCCAGAGATGTAACTATACGGCTAAAGTACTTAGATCCTTGAACTTGAGCGAGAATTCTTTCGACTTCACCTATAGGAAAATGCGTGCGCATCACGGCTTTATTTTATTTGGTCTAGTCAACACAAAGACAAATTTTGTTGTTATCTTTCGAAATATAACAATGGGACTGACCCATGGAGTATGATATTCAACGGGTTCGATAATGTTTATTTTTTTGTAGGCGTTCAAGTTCATCTTTTAAAGGTTTAAGTAAAGGAACGGGCACAACACGTGGAACTGATTGTATAAATGGATGAACATTTTCATCAATCTCAATCTTAAATTTAGTTTTAAAAGTACCCAACTAATCAAAAATTCTAGCAAATGTGTGCTCAGTTTCTTCCAATTTAAGGTAACCGACTTTTGGAAGAAACCCATCACCAAATTGTAAGATGTTTAAATCTATTATTTCGGAGCGACCTAAAATTGGTTTACGTTTTTCAATGATATAAATGTCCGTAAAACATTTGTTTTTAGAGTTATTTAATGTACCATGCAAGATACCTAAAATATTTAATCTCTTGCCCGAAGGGCCTGTCACTACTCTGTTATTAATATGTAAGCCTTGAATGGCATTTTCATCCAAAAGGGATACAGGTATACAAGTTATATTGGCACCTGTGTCTATCATAAATTCAATTTCATTGTTTAATTCAGAAATTTTTAATGAAATTGACCATTCTTTCTGAGAAATTAAATTTATTTCGATTGACCCTATAAACAAGTTTGAACTAGTACTATCATTATGAGAACAATTTGTACAACTTAATCCATGGTTACTATTACAATCATTATCTATAGATTTACATTGGATAGATCTAATCTTTTTGCTTCGACATACAGTTGTCCAATGTCGTTGCTTATACAAGAACGACACGTAGATTGATTGGCAGGACACTTCTCTTTGGGATGGTCTGCTAACCCACAAAATTGACATTTTCTGGAAGCAGTCGTTTTATATTGAACTTTTCTCCCCTTTTTATTGACAAAACAAGATCTGGTAACCGCGTCTCGAAAAGTAGTCCTATGTACCGCCTGAACTGGGCTTCTGACGTCATGTCTTGCGTCTTTTTCTCGCACTCGATTGGAATGGAAATTCGACTTGTGGGTCGATTGGCCGCCTGTAACCGTCGCGATTGATCCTCCACGCAACTCTTGACTTTGTTTTTCTTAGAGTTCGGCTTGTTTTACAGCAATAATGAAATCGGCAAGGGTTAGTTTTGCTTGCAATTGCAATCTTTCACTGGTTTTGCGATCTAACATGCCCACAACAATACGATTACGTATTAATTCGTCTTTTAAAGAACCATATTGGCAATGCTCTGCCAGAGAATGCAAGCAAGTAATAAATAACTTTTCAGGCTCACCTGGTTGCTGGAGACGACTATTAAATTTATAACGATCCAAAATTAAGTTTCTACGTGGAATGAAGTGGTTTTCGAAGGCTTGCATTGTGGCTGTGTAGGTTTCAGGAACCGACATAAACTGTAGTATTACTTCTTCGGCTTCCTCGCCAAGGACATACATCAAAATATTTATTTTTTCGTCGACTGATTTTAAGCTTTGTTCTGATACTGACATGAATTGCTCGAAGCGTTTTTGCCATTGGGGCGATGCTTGTGGTACCAAAAAATCAAATTTCTGTGGTGTAGACACTGGCACAGAAATTGCTTGATACATTGAAGTCACGATCGCCGACGTATCTTCTGTAAACATTCCTTTTATTTTACAAACTGATTGTAGTGGGATCGCCCTAGCAGAAATATTATATCAAATGGTGGAAGATGAACCTTATCTTATTACAACATACAATCGAACATTAATTTAATGTGAACGCAAATATACAACAACCGAGCTTGAATTGCTAGCAGTTGTTGCGTGCATACAAAAATTCAAATATTTTCTACACGGTGTTAAGTTTAAAGTACTCACAGACCACAAGCCATTAACATTTTTGCAGAATATCAGACTTTTGAATAATAAGCTGGTTCCATGTACTCTGCTACTACAAGAATTTGATTTCGATATACATCACATCTCTGGTAAGACAAATGTAGTAGCAGACTTGTTGAGTCGAAGTATCAGCGATTCTGAGGGCACACAAATAAGTGAAAAACAAGTTACAGATATTGCCATCATGGCTAATTACGTTATAAAACCCAATGAAGAACTGGAGCAGAACATACAAAACCTGAACGAATTCCGGGCGAAAGATGATAAATTACGTCAAGTTATAGAGCAACTACAACATGAAGAACATCCACATTTTAAAATAAACAACGGTATCTTGTTTCAGAGGAGCTAGAATGGATCCATGAGGGCTGCCATACCTAAAGAATTACAAGAAAATATCCTTCGATGTTACTATTCTAGCTTCGGGTCATTTTGGTTTATCCAAGTGCATAAAGGCGATTATGGAACATTTTTTTGGAGGGGCATGAGCCGTCATACAAGAAAAATAGTGTCCAATTGTGATCGATGTCAAAAAACTAAACATTCAAATAAAACGTATAGCGGTGAATATACTGCAGCGCTTTCAAGTAAAATAAATGAACTTGTTTGTGGGGATATTTATGGGCCACTGCCCACTAGTAAATTTTAATTTAATTTCTTCTATTTTATACCTAATAACCTAATATCTGATGATGAATTAATCAAATATATTTGCTTTAATAATGACCAAATGCTCTGTGAGCACTCTATTCTAGATTACAGATGTTACAGTTTTTTTAGTCTTTGGGAGGACTA
The DNA here is from genome assembly GCA_035610365.1 of Aquatica leii. NCBI lineage: Eukaryota > Metazoa > Arthropoda > Insecta > Coleoptera > Lampyridae > Aquatica > Aquatica leii. Next base: position 34,762,805 of record CM069439.1, read on the forward strand.
TGTAAATTGTTCGACAATAATTAATTTTTGTATGTGTATTTTTAGCGGGATTGTTTGTTTTTGTTTTGGGAATTTAATATTTAATTATATTATAGTATTTAATTCGTTTGCTTTTTTAGAAGCGATAAAATTATCAACTCCAAACATTTTAGCATAATGAATAGTTTAGTATTTCTATTACGATCTTTTTAAAGTAAACTATAATTTTAGGATAATAAATAAATCTATAAAACATAGCTTTCGTGTTAATAAGTTTAGATGATCTGCATAATACAAATAAACATTTTATAACAAAAATAATTTGGGAAAGACATGGACGTTATAAATAAATTTATGTATGAAGTAATGCATATGAAATTTTATTGTAGGAGTAAAAAATTCCTGGCATTTTCTTTAAGAATCCTTGTATTAAACATAAAGCGAGCCAATTTGGGGAATAATGTATTTAATAAATGTATGTGCTTGCTGTTATATTTTAACGATTTATACGTATATACATTTTTATTAAATTAATTGGTTTAGTGGATAGGTAAGAAAATGGCTTACAGTTTATGGAAACTGTTGTATTTAAATTATTTTATACATATTTTTTGTTATCAAACTGTCTACGATTTTTAGCGATATTTAGAAACATAGTATGTCTAAAATAGTATGTAGGGATTGCAATCTCGAAACAAATTTACAACCTCAGGTTTTATGGTACTAAAATTTATGAACTTGCCGGATCTCTGTATCCGCGGAATCCGGAAAGTTACTTTTAAAACGTATTGCTTTGTTGTCAGATAATCTGCTTTTTTTATTGGTCAAATAACCAGCAGTAGAAAACGTCCAGTGGTTCACTCTGGTAGCATTATCACATTTGCATTGACATTTACCTTACAATGTTTATCGTAGTGGTTTTAGCCCGCGGTTTATTCAAAACTTATTTGAATTACGCAGTTATAAAATCAGATCTTAACGCTTCCATCTCTATAGCCTTTAGTTACGTACTATTCTGCATGGATAGTAAATTTATACTATGAGATGGTTCTGACATCGTATTTCACTCATTACGATTAAAACCCGACAAAAGTAAAACGTTGCGACATCATCTTTTGATAATTTAATGTTTCAATTTTTTACTTGTTTGCTACTATATAATTTAATTATTTAGTATAGTTTTGTTACTTTTACTGTTTATAGGTAGTGTTTTTAAAAGGCGACATCATACATTTTTTTAAACGTTTATTAAACTGTGAACATATTTTATCAGTTTATTCTAGTATTATACAGATGTAATTTTAGTAGATTTTAATGAACACGAAATATGAAACTCATTAGAATGTAAATTATAAAATAAATATCAACGTTAATGAATATTTATTATTCGGCAGTTTCATAATTTGAAACAAATTATATTTAATGGTCAGTTTAGAACGCTACTATACTTCGATATAATATAAATTATGTTTTTAATTAAAATATAATTAATTTTTTTGCAGTTTGTTTATTATTATTTGATACTGAATTTAAATTAATAGTTTGAGTTTTTGTCAGATTTACAAATTTAAAATTTAATTTATACGAATACTAACATTTGTTTTTATCGATTGTTTTTTTATTCTTGAAATTTGATGGACATGGAACGAATGACTGTATGTTGGCATGACTTATCTATTCAGGAGCTTTTGCGAAAAGTTTTCTCACACTGTTTTGTGAAATGATATTTGGTTTAGGTGCACTTTTTCTGGCATAGATTTTTTTGAACTTTGTTTGAATTTTGTGGATTTTAATGTTTAGTATTGTAAAGTTTCTTATTATTAAAGAGCGGATAGTAAGGCAAGAAAAAATACCGAAAAAGGTGGCATAAAAGGTATATTACCCCTGCCAAAAAGACAATAAAAAAGACAAATATCTATTAAAATTCACAGTTTATTTTTTGTTTTACAGTGTTTATTAAGTGCTATTATTTTCCCAAGCACAAATCAAATATTTTTCAATATTTTGACCAAGAAGCTGTTGCCTTTTATCATTTAAAATATTTTTATAAAAGGAAAAAGTTCTTTCGACATCACAAGATGTTAGTGGAGCAAATTTTAATGCCGATGTTTCTGTTATTGTTAAAGATATTTTCTGTTGATGCTTCATGACCTCCCCTTTTTGAATTTCAGTCAGTTGTTTAAAGAAGTCAAAGGAAGGGTTTTTTGATGTGACGGAATCAAATTTTTGATTAATTTTTCTACCTATAGTCCCTGGACATGCTTTTATAATTGCTCTTATTCTTTCGAATGTAGCGAAAGATTCGGTCATTGCGGTTTTGCTTTTTCTAGCTTCTTTAATTCGTCAGGAATGCCGGAGAAGTGTGTTTTTATAAAAACTAGTCCTCTCTTAACAGCTTTGTCATTAAAAGCTTTTTGAGATTTAGCAATTGCTGCAGAGGCCGTCTCGTCAAATAATTCAACCACCTGAAGTAGGACAATTCAATTAGTGTATAAGACAATGTCAGATTATAGCATGAACTGTAGCTCTTTAATTTTTTCAAAATGTGTGGCATAAAAAATGCAAGCAGATAAACAAGTTCCCCATCTTGTTATAATAGCTTCCGGTGGAAGTTTAACATCTGGAAGTTTTTCTTTATAGGCTCTTACCCGTAATAGTGCTTTTACAAAAACCTGAAACAAGATCCAATAATCAAAAAGAGAATCTAATATGTTTGAGATTTTTACCTTTTTGGTGGCAGAAATTAACTTGTTTACTATTGCAAACTCGTCTTTAATGAATACACGCACCCTATGTATTCCATGTGCTAGACAAGTTAAATGTTTTAAATTCGGATAAAATATTTCTAATGCCTAAGCGGATTTGATCATATAAGAGAACCTTTTCTTTTTTTACGCCATTGGGATACAGAAGTCCTACAAACAGAAAATTATATAATTGTAATTAATAGATTGGGTTATATTAAGGGGTTACCCTATTGTAATCGACGTCTTAAGAGACTAATTTTTAGAAATTTATTTTGGAAAAACTACAAATGCTATATTATTAATTTTTTTAAAAAGTTTTTATGTACATCTTAATGAAAGAATATAAAAAAATTTCATAAAAAAATATTACAACATTTACACATCATTCTTCCTCGCGTCGGCTGATGTTTTTCGTCCGCGACCAATCGGTGAACATGATTCCGCAAATATGGTTCACCTAAAACAAGACAAAATATACTATTATTTAACTATATGTTATTAGCTACAGCGTGACGGAAAACTTTTTATTTTTCTTCCTAGGCTATGAGGAAAAAAATCTTATATTTTTTCGGAATTTTTGGAGCAAAAACGGGTATTATTATTATACATTGTACCAGAAAACGCACTGACAAAATCGTCCGTCACGCTTATACTTGTGTTCCTCTTAACATTTGTACCAAATTTAGAGCTGATTCTGCAATCACAGACGAAGATATCGTGTACATCCATTTGAAAAACATTGTTTCGAGAAAACCGCGTTTAAAGTATGAGTATTTGTTTTTCATGTGAAATTAATCAATTTTCATGCCTTACCGTTAATCCGCTATTCCGTTCTTGTACAATGGACCTTCTTCTTCATGCAAAGTTTCTTCAAGTGCTAATCGCATTGTTTTTTGCCGAATCCGGCCTTCTTTTGAGGCCTCAAATGTTCGATCCTCACCGATTGAAATTCGTCTGTTGTCTATGGCTTCGCACATTGCAACGGCACTTGGTCCAATTACCAAATTCCTGATTTGCATGATTTGAAGTACGCTCAAGTAGCTTTTATTAAAAATTCCTGCTGCAATGTAGGATGCGATTTCAACTGTCTTTGCTCCACTAAATACCCGCTTTGGAGCAAACGACCATATGAAAGAGTCGTTGTTATTTTGGGTAAATCCTCCTAAGCAACGCTCTAACAAATTGTCGTTAGTAAGATTTTCGTATATTGGAGTAATTGCCTTTACCACAACGTCGAGTAGAGCTGGTTTATGAGTATAGTCATGCAGTTTGTTTAACACCTTTGCTTTCTGCTAGGTGCACCATCGGTCTTTACCAGGCGGACAGTTATCGTGCTGTGGATTCTTATTAGTCGACGATTTATGTAGCAGTGTTGCCCAGATTGCTCGCTTCATGTCCTCAACCGAGGAATTGTTTCTTCGAATTGCTAATCCGTAAAAAACACTTAGCTCATCAATCAACTTCGCTGTAAGTTTGCCTCTTCCACCGATTCCTTTCGTCTCTTTCTTCAATTTACGGAGTCGCGCTCCCATTCTTTTCTGTACGTGTCCGACGCATTCTTTTTTTGTTATTGTACAATTTTCGCCATAAGGTTGTGATTCGACAATGCCTTTAAAAGTTGTCACCATCGCCTATATATGAAGAATATTTAACGCCGTGCAATTGTTCTGATCTCTTGAACATCTCTACAGCTCCGTCCACCTCCATTTTTCCTAAGCTTCCATCGTGATTAGCACTGCATTTTTTTTGCATGGAATACTTTCCATTCTTCATATTCCTCAGTATGCATTTTATGTTTCTAGTACTCGCGCTGTTTACAGAAGGAACTTTTTATAATGATATTAACAACTTTTCCCGTGTAATGGCCGATCAAAGTTGTGACCCCTTGCAAGGACGAAAACCCTCGTTTCCTCCACGTTCCATTTCCCGAAACCATAAGACCTGTTGGTTCGGCTACATTTTCTGCATTTGCGGTCAACTGTTTTTCTTCAGCAGCAGCTTCGCAAAAAAGAGAATAGGCGACTGATTTCGATGCACATAGTATATTCTCAATTATATCGTCATAGACTTTTCTGTTGAAAACTTTAGGAAGGTCCATTGCACCGCAAAATTTTGTTAGAGCATCATAACCGACACCAAGAAGCCTGGTAGCGAAAACGATACGCCTGTTGATTTCGTAGGCGTTTTTGATCAACGCCCAAGAATTGATAAAACGTGGTTTGCAGTTTTTACAGTTCACAACTAACTTAAAACCAAGTCCACGGATACTTGATTCGCTAAACGTTAGATTTCCATCGCAATCTTTGCATTTAGCTATGCCACTTAACGTTGAAAAAAAAAGACACAAAATTTATCAAGCGGTATCCGTGACCTGCGCTTATCGGCACATCCACCGAACTTGTTTTTAATTTTTTTGCAGAGGCACTTGTGGACGCAGTTTCTCGCTCGAATGAATGCCGGTTAAGTATTACCGGTCTTTTTTTGCTTCGAGATGGTCGTCCGGAGCTTTGACGCCCACCCTTCTTATCACGGAACGTTCGGTTCATTAGGAACAGAAAAATGCAAAATGATGTGTACTGTAGCACAATAAACATCAAACTGACAATAGTTATTTAGGGAGGGAAGGGGGATTTAATATTTACGCGCTGTCCGAATTTCTGCGTAACCATACGACGCGACGGTTTGGTTATCTACTTACGCGACAAATTCTTGTTTCGCTACGAACGCCATAATTCAAAAAATACTTCAAATACATATATCAAACCTTTTATATATTAATCTAGACACTTTAAAGTATTTTTTAACGGTAAAAATTTTTTTTTGATTTTTTTTAAATTTTACAGTAGGGTAAACCCTTAATCAATTGTTAAAAAAAATTACGTAAGCAATCATCGAAAAAATTTGCAACGGTTTTGTGATTGGTCTGTGGAATTTCTTTAGATGCTAGCAAATGACCTGTTCCTGGTTCTAGTTCAGACCATTTACCAACTACAAAATTTGCTATATATCGACCTCTACAATCGGTTGTTTCATCAACCAAAGTCCAAATGTAATGGTCCCTAATGTCATTCCTTACACAGAGAGAAATCTTTGTATATTTTATCTACAATTGTTAATCAAAAGTACACAAATTGGGTCTGAAAAAGTGACAAGACCAATTTGTGCAGTTTTATTGCATTCATTTGTGTAGAATAAATTGTACAGTTTTTTTAACAATTTGCAGTAAAGTTTTGCACAATGTTGTGATACCTTTTTAAAACTATGCTTGAAGTATTTTTACCCAATGGTATGTTAAATGTCTAACAGCGTTACGTTATCTAGACCCATATTCTCTTTGGTTAATTTTGCACAATATTGTGCAAATTATTATTATTTCGTTTAGCTTCTTATTGTACAACTTTATGCATCTTGGTTAAATGTTATTTACTTAAAAATAACATATATTGGGTAAATTGTCAATAAAACATTACAAATCTTAAAAGCATTATTTATTTACATTTAAATGGTATACTTATTTTATATACTTATTCTTTTCGTCGAGGGATATCTTAAAATTCCATTACTTGTTGTTATCGATTCACACAGATTTTTTATAAATGTGGTTGATTTGCCCGCTACAGCTACAGCAGTTAGCAGTCACATTTTTAATAATGTTTTTGCTTCGAAATGATGGTTTTCTTCAATTTCGATTTCATGTTGATAAATAACAGCTGAAACAATACAGAAAGTAAGTAATGTAAAAATCTCCAGCAAAAATTAGCTGTTGTTCGTAGAATTAAGTTAACACTGGAATTAAATACAGATTTTAAAGCGATGAATGAGGTTATGCAAAGGTTATACTTAAAAATGTTATAAATACACTTACCTGGTTCAAATAACAGCGTTTAAAAGTCTTGACAGAAACTGACTGAATAACTACGAATTTTTCAGAAAACAGGAGGTAAAGATGTAAACAAACCCAACGCAATCAAGGAATTTTGATTGTAGACATTTTTTCAAGCGGATATACTTGCTAATTGTGATTGGTTGAAACATTTATCGCTTCAAATTTTTAAAGTTAGTTCACATATTTTCCGAGAACTTTGTTTACTTCGACGCTCTGCATGCGGTCTGTAATCTGTAAGTGTCAACATCAGCGTCTTTACATACAACGCGTTATCGCTTATCGTTATCGTTCAATTTTTTTCTTTGTTCCGAGTTTAAAAGAATTGCATAATCTTATTGTAATTATCAAAGCTGTACGAGAAACTAAAACAAAATTGTGCAAAATACTAGCACATTGTTGTCGAATACAAAACATACTAAAGTTTATAATATGTTTCAAACAATTTGTCAAATAAAACTTCATAACCTATTTATCCAAACGTATTAAATAAAAGCGTGCAAGCCTATGGTATAAATATAAACAATTGTAGTAATATCATCAACAATACAGTTATGCACAATGTTGTGCAAAATTGTGATACAGCATTTCTCTCTGTGTATTGTCTGTATTTTTTATAAAAGGTAAACCAGCATTTTGAAAACTATTAATACTTTAATTAAACTGTTTACCGATTGGTAACATATGTCTAAATAATTTTTTCTCAAAGTTGATTCATCTGGAACAACTTGTTCGGTATATTTTTCGAGGAATTTGCGAAAATTGATGTTATCAAGTTTTTTAAGAGGAATTTGAGCCGATACCAATGCTTCGCACAAATCTAGAGCAAAAAATGTTTTTGATGGGCCAGGTTTATTCTGTTGATCTTCTATAACGTTTTTTAACAATGGTTGTTTCATAGTTTTTTAAATATTTTTTAAATATAAACTACTAGAGTTCATTTCAAGACTAAAGAACCGCTGCGCAGAAACCAATTTTGTTCCGAATGTCAATACACTAGCTAACCAAAAAACGTTTGCACTTTTCATACGGCGTTTGAAATGTCCACATTTATTCCACAAGTTGTTACAAACTCTTTTTTATCTTTGTGTTTTATATTTTTTTATATTATATTCATCGTCTTGTATCCATTCACTTTTTAGTTCAATTAAAGGTAAACCATTACAGTTAATGTACATCGTTTACAGATGATGTTTTTAGTTAGAATTTATTTTGCATCATCGTCAAATTCCGTATTTATCCGACGCGCATCTCGCGGTTCTTTAGTCGTGAAATGATCTCTACCCAAGTGTTGTTTTACATCGTACTTTTTAGTAGCACCGATCTAAAATAATACATATACTAGTAATTAAAAGCATTTAAGTTAAGTTAACACAAACTTACTGATTTTGAACAAACTTGACAAAAAAGGTTTTCCCCGTCGGTTGTTAAATTATTGTCTAATTTACTACACAAGTAATAATTTTCAAATTTTGATTGCTTATTAGGTGGCATTTTTTAAAACTTATTCACAGCACAACAGCAATAGACTATCACAATGTGACAATATCACAGGTATTTATAACAAACAAATAATATTTTAGGCATGTGTTTCAGTCATTAGAGGAATCCCACCGGACAGAATAAAAATTATCTATATTTGTTTGCTTTACTTAGGTACTGAATAGACCTATAAGATATGATTCATTCCGAAATCCTTCCGGTTTTGTAAATAGTGTTTTGTTAAGCCTGTCATTGTACATAATCCTAGTATAAATTCTTACAATAGTTCTTCTCTATAAGCGGCTTATGTATTTAATGTTTTCTGGAAACCATTGTTTAACAAAACATGAAAACCCCTGTTGTTATTTATAGGTTCGTGGTAAGACTTTTTGAGCAAAAAATGTTAATTATATTATTGTACGTAATTTAAGTAAAATTCTGTAATGCGTTATTGTCATCTTCCTATTAAAACACTGTTTACACAAACTTTTTAAAAATTATATGTAAAAAGGCAATATAAAATAATACTCTTTAAAAAGGCAAAAAAGACAAAAAGTTACACAAAACGGCAAAATAGGCAGGCTCCAGGCATTTGCCTGACTGTCTGCTCTTTACTTATTATTATTAAAACTAATTTATGTTTACTTATACTAAAAATATGTACACGTTTAAACTAACCGAACTAATTAAATCTAAGGAAATTTAATAAAAACACTTACACTATGATTTATGTATAACACTATTACTTACACGAAGATAAATCCGCGGATAACTATTTAACACTTATTGTTTGTTTACACTAAAGTCACGTACAAGGTTATACTCCGTAGATTTATCGCACACGCGTTAACTACTTATTTATTTAGACTTGAATAATCTTCTTAACACTGCCGTCTTCGAATTACGGGAAATAACTGACCTGCGATTTGTTTGTACTGCATTTATACATTTCTGTAAACATTCGAGAAGCCTCTACATTCTTTCGTGAACGTTCTAGACGTGGATAAAAAGTACGGGAACGTTCTCGAAATTTACAAAAACTTCGCGAATGTTTCAGTATGTTTCTAAAAGCTAATGTTTGATATCATAAATATTATCTTTCGTGGCAGCGACTATATCTTTTAATCTGTTTTTTGGTTAGATATTTATGTGCTTTTGTCCACGTTTTTGGTTTTGGTATTTGCAATCTATTAAAATTTATCATATAGTTGTTGATGTAATTATTGTTATCAGTTTCTAAGTAATGATTATCTGCTCTTTCACATAAAACGGGAAACAATTTATGGACGTTGCTGTAGAACTCAATTTCAATAGTGCTGGGAAAAGTGTAATTATTCAAATAAAGTTAAAAAATGCTATTAGAGTAGTAATTTTTAAATAAACTTTGAAATGTTTAAATATAGAATTAAGAATTAATGTTTGCACCTTGGACACTCAATAATACATGCCATTTCCTGTGTTTATAATACATTTCATATTCATGTCAAAGTTGAGCAACAAGTTTTAGTTTTAATAATAGATCAATATCCATAATAAGTTTTTTTGGTAATCATAATTACTATTTTTACAACAATTAAAATTGTTTTGTATATTACTGCTTATGAATGTCAATGTAAGAAATAATGAAGGCTGCACTATGCAGCTGCCACAAAAGATTTTTTGTTTGAATACTATTTTTTGGAAGTTTCGTATCGGTATTGTAGAAATATTATTTTTTAGGTGATGCCGTAGTCTCAAACTTAATAATAAAAATATCTTGAATTCTAAAAAAACAGATATATGTTTGTTTTTGACTACACAAAAATCGTTTAGGATAATTCGTTCAGTAAATGAATAAAAAGAAGCTGCAAGAACTTTTTTTTAGTTAAATTAATAATGTTTAGTTGAGACCCGAATCAGTTTAATTATGTCTAATACTAAATTCTTACTAAACTGACTAAATATCACAACAAAAATGTCTAGTCTGTTTTGAGAAAAAAATAAAGTTCAAAAATACTAGTATCATCTAGTATGATTCAACGGATGTGTTACGATCAACTTCATTTTATTGTTTTCTTTTCAATAAAATTGTAATGTGGTATTTTTGTAGTCTTCAACCTTTTCTTTTAACGACAGTCTTACAAATGTATTTAAAAAAAATGTACAGTACTTTTTTTTATTTTTCGAAAATTACGTACGACAAATATGCCGTTTCATTTAGAACACGTTGTACAAGTTTTACCGCTTCATGATTACTGAATTGAAACATTGAAACCAGATTGTAACCATCGGCCGAGCCCTTACTCACGTTAAAACTGCATATGAAAATTCGTAGTGGGGATGCTAACGTCACGTTACAGTGCTTGCTACATATATACAGGCATGGGCTTCAATAATTGTAGCCCCAACATAAAAAAATACTTATTTAATATACGTTGCTTTGAATGACCATATTAAATTACTTTTTTAAAGTAATAAAATGTAGATGATACTTATATTCTATAAATATGTTTAAATTCATAATTATTTGTACCATTTTTTTTTTAATTAACGTCTGGGGGGTTTCGGTGCGCCTTAGAGCTCTTATGGACCAGCCGCCATTGTTATCTGGTAGTCATTGATAATTTTTGATTTCGATTTTGTATAAGTTTATCTTTTTAATTGATTTAATGCATTTACAAAAATAACAGTATATATAAATTGAAATATTATATTCTAATTTTAAAAATATTAAAAATATATACAATGTGATAATAATTACTTGATTGAATTGGTTTTAGTTGCTAATTCTTGCACGAAGTAGGTCAAGATAAGTTTGCAGCAGTTGTTCTCAGTTCATATAAAATTTTAATTCCACTTGAGAAGTTTCATAAAAATCAAGTTGTTACATCGTAAGTGGTGAAAATTTCAAGATGATTGACGAAGTTTTATTTAGTAATTACAGTTAATTTTTTTTAATTTTATTGGTTGTTTAAAGTATATTTTTATCAAGAAAATTGTAGAAATTACGATTCGTCAGATAGATTTATTCACACGTTTTGATTGTCAATATGGTAATAGTAAAATTTGTTTTTGAAATTTACGTTGACATTAAATTAAAATTGTCTCGTGCCGTTCCAATTGTTAAGCGTAAAATGAAATGCCAACGAATGAATTTTGTTACGAATTGTTGGCATTTTATTGTGTTTATAAAACATAATTGTATTGGGGTAGCTTCAGCTTTTACAATACATAAAACAATCCCATATTTTTTGGAACTGTGCCAGTTACTACGTAAAACTATGTAGAATGAGGTGTAAATAGAGAAAGATGTAAATAAATGGAAAACGGTTATTTAAGTGACGAAGAATGCTTAAATAATATTTTTTTTTTAATCTAGCACAAACATTTTCTAAACAATATAATTAAAACTGTATATTTGTTTTAGATGTTAGAAAGAAATTAGGAAAACATGTTTTATCATTTAATTTAATTTAATGCAAAACTTTATGCTATCTAAGATTTGCCAGTGAAGAAACGTTGACAGTTTTTGTGATTATAGCATTACTCAACGTTCTTCTTGGAAAATCTGCTCTGCTACGATAGCGATCATCATTCAAATGGAAATTTAGACACCTTACATTGCCCAGTTATCTGGTAAAATAAAGAGTGTAAAAAGGAATCCCAGAGAGCAAAACTTCATTCAATAGATACTGAATAAACAAAATAAAATTTGGTAAACATATTAAAAAAGATCTCGTAGATGCAACACGTTTCAGAAATAAATAGTTCTACTTTTAAAATAATACAAAAAAAATTGCCTTTAAATAAGAAGTAAGATGCAAAGAGAACGTTTTAACTTTTGCAGAAACTGAATAAAATCATACTTTGATTGAGTCTATTATCTTCCAAGAACGCAATAATTTTTTCTTAGACCTAAAAAATATTAGAGATTTGGAACAAAACGGATTAAGGCAAAATTGATTGAGTTTAGGAGCTAGGCAACTATGTATTAGAGGGATTTTTAAAAGCGAGTTTTTTTTACATCCGTTACACATCTGAAGTTTTCTATACATAAAAGAACTTTGTAAGTTAGATTTGACAATTATTTTAGAACATTCATGTGGAAGAAAATGGCACAGTTCAGGGGTCAATTATTTATTCCACTTTATTCGATGGTTCTCAGTGTTTTTGTATTTTTGAGATATACTTTGTGTCATGTAGTTTTTAGATGTTGAGCAATGGAGGATGTTTTTTTGTCTTTTTTTCTTGTGCGGTTCAACTTTTATGTTTAAACATTTTTGTTACAGCAGCATTTTTATGCAGAGTTTGATGTTATTTACAGAATTCTGAAACATATTTTTTTTATATATTTAATGGTCTACTTCTTCAATATTATACCTACTTAATTTAACTTTTAAGTGATATAATATCTTGTGATAGATGCGACTTTTCTCTTAGAAAAATCAATTACTAATCTACTTATTGACTAATTTTGTTATTTTTTAATGGTAGTTATTGCAAATTATTAATTATTTTAACAAATAAACTGTTACGAAACTATTTATAGATAACTGTGTAATCTTCTGATCTGGACTTTCATACATTTAATTAGAAACTGACTAATTTGATACTAAATCTGTGGTGACTACTTTAAGAATACTACAATCAATCAAAATTCATATGAAAAAGAACGTAAATTTTAATAAAACCTAATAATGAATAATGATCTAGAACTTTATATACATTTGAATGTCATTTTGAAACCTATTAAGACTTTTAAACTAGATTAGAATATCGATTTCTACTTCTCCATTTATTTTATAGGATATTTTTTGTCATAATTTTAACAAATTTACATTGCATTTTAATAAACATGTTTATTGAACAATATAATATGTAGAACGTATATAGATGGCTTAATTAAGTTCACATTTATTATTGATAATGTGTTATGATTCTAGTTTATGTTGCATTAAGAGTAATTATTGTAATTTATATGAAGTATCATAGATAACGTTCACTAAATGGAGATTTACTTGATATATAGTGGCGCCATCAACGTTACAGCTTACGTACGAATTTTATGAATAATATAATCTTGAAAAAGTACTATTATAATAGTATAATTAAATCAGTTAAATAACACTGGTTTGCAAAAAAATATTTTTTATCGAGCCCTGACACTATTCCGGGCGATTTTTATGTAAAATGACGTCCTGAATCCAAATATGTCTTCCGTTTTCTTCCATCACCCACCATTTTCGAGAGAGCTCCAAAACTCTAATTTTACCACTTTTCGATAAATTAATTATAATTTATTTATCGAACGATAATAATTATTATAATAATTATTATAATAATAAATATATGGACATGAATTTAATTTAAATGGGAAAAAGAACTATTTTAGCTATAAACAGTAATAAATAAAAAGATATTCATCGTTACTCGGTGCTTGCTTTCCTTTTATACCCTGAGGTACAGCTCTCTCGTTTCAAAAACCAGCAGTACTCCGCCAACATGCTTGCATTCCACTTCCCTGAAAATCTTTTCTCCAGCTTAGCGATGTCTTGATGGAACCGTTCCCCGTGTTCATCCGAGACTGCTCCTAAATTTTCAGGGAAAAAGTCCAGATGCGAGTGAAGGAAGTGAACTTTAAGAGATATGTTACATCCTATGTCCTTGTACGCTAAAAGCAGTTCCTCGACGTGAGCGACATAATCTTCACTTTTGTGGTTACCCAGGAAGTTCTTACAAACGTTTTGAAATGCAAGCCAAGCTCGTTTTTATTTTTGATTTAGGTGTTCAATAAACGTCGAATCTTGGAAGAATTGTCTACTCTGGGGACCAACAAAAACGCTTTCTTTGATTTTAGCTTCGCTAAGACGAGGAAATTTAGTTTTAAAAAATTGAAATGCGCCACCTGTCTTGTCCACTGCTTTCACAAACTGCTTGATCAATCCAAGTTTGATGTGTAAAGGTGGTAAGTAAATATTTTTCTTCGGAACCAAAGGATTGTGGGCGACATTTTTCTGACCAGGAATAAGATTTTCTTGCAGAGGCCAGTCCCGTATGATGTAATGTTTATCTCGGGCTCGGCTATCCCATTCACAAAGGAAGCAGCAATATTTTGTGAAGCCCGATTCCAGGCCCGTGAGTAGAGCAACAACTTTTAAGTCAGCGCAAAGTTTCCACTTATAATCATGATAACTAATTTTATCAAGGATTCTGAAGATGTTTTCGTAAGTTTCCTTCATATCAACAGAGTATGCAACTGGAACTGATAGGAAGTCATTCCCATTTGCCAACAGGAGAACTTTTAAGCTTGTTTTTGATGAGTCTATAAACAGTCTCTATTTGTCTGGGTCACATGGCATCTGTAGCTCTGTCATCAATAAATTTGCATTAGAGCAAAACACTAAACCTTTATCTTTTGAGAAAAGACATTTCAGGGTTGCTTGTCTGGTTGGTCCTGTAAGAAGATATTTTTACTTACTTTTCTAAGAGATTCCACTGTTGAAGTCGCGATCCTATTAGCTGAGATTTAGTCTTGGGTAACTGCAAATTCTTGACAAGATCATTTAATTCCGATTGAGTGAGAAGGTGAGGTTGTCGAAAAATTAAATCTGCGGAATACTCTTCATCATCATTGAACGTATCATTCAAAGCCCCAGGTTGTGGCTCAGAGTCTTTTAAATCAATTTCCGGCTCTAGAGTATAAGTGTTTGGGGGCTCCGGGATTGGCAAAGTGTCGTTATGAGGAACAGGTCTTAGAGCTGACGGAATATTGGGATACTGAATTGTATGCTTACTTTTGCTCGAAAACCCGACGGTGGAAGTCATAGAAAAGTAACAATCTGTAAGATGACAGCGAGGTTCACGCCAAACCATGGGCACAGCAAATGGCATTGATTTACGGGTACCTTTGAGCCATTTGGTCAAACTACTGTAACATGTCGTACAGCAAACTGATGGAGTCCAAGTCTTGTCCTGGTCGCCAACTTGACAATCAAAGTACATTTTATAAGCTGTTTTAACAAGCGGAGAAAGGGGTTTTCGTTGCGCTTTTAATTCCCCGCAGACATAGCATATCGGGATGATTTTTACACTCGCGTGGCATAATTAAACAGTAATTCAACGCCCGACATTAACCACAAATCACACTTAGTCACTTGAAAAAATTCGAAGTAAAAGTAGTTTTACTGTTTTACACAATTGAACAAAAATGCACACCAAATCCAGCACGCTTAAAATGTCGACAAGTTAACTCTGCAACAGCTATAGATGTACTGATCGAAGCAGTTAAGCAAACAATGTAATATACTATAATGAGAAGAGTAATGCAAGTTCAAGCCTGTCGAAAATTTCTGTTCAAACCTGCATGTGGTATTGAGATCGCCAGCGTCGTGCAGTAAATCTTCCTAACTGTTTATTGATATTTTTTTACTGTTCTTATATATTTGTATTTTATTGTTGTTTCTATATACATTTTATAGCAAAACTTTTGCCATATTCTTTGGTATAAATTTTATTACCTGCTTTGGAATGTTTAACGGCTATAAGTTAAAATTCTAAAAAAAATTTCAAAAAATAAAATAAAAATGGGGTCTCCCCAAAATAGGTGGGTGATGGGTAAAAACGGAGCTCCTTTTTGGATTCAGGATGTCATTTAACGTAAGAATCGTCAAGAATGATATCAGGGCCGATTTTCATGCAGACCAGTGTAATCTGACACCACGGTATTTAAAAAACCAAATCACTAGCTTTAGTTTAGGGCCCAAACTTTTGATCATTATGGAAAGTGGTTTTTTCTGGACTTACCTTAATGCTCGCCATCTGTTTTTTGGTTATGCTAAACCAGAGGTTCCCCAACTTTCTTGTGTCGTAGACCCCTTGCAATGTTTTTACGTTTTGGGTAGACCCCCTACTTACCTGATATTGATTTTTTGTAAATTTCTAACTGTACTGAAGTTTAGTGTTAAAAACTTAAAGTAAAAACACATGTTAAGTTTTATACATTTATTAATTGAATTTAAATTAAAACTACTCAAAATAAAATTTTGTATCTGTTATATAAAATATACGTAACATAAAATAAACATAAAATAAACTAAGCAATAAGTAAACGTTTTTAGTGAGAGGGATGAACCTGTTGCTTTAATAATAAATTATCAACATTTGGCGTCAATTTTGTAAGGTTTAATCTTAAATCTACCCGGCTAATGATGTCCAGTCTGTTCTTTTTTTTCGTTAAGAGATTAGTAACAGCGCTGAACTCCCTTTCCACTAGATATGACGATAGAAAGGAAATTAAAAATTTCCTCGCTATATTCCATAATACGAGATAAGTAACGGGTATGTTGTTTTGCAGCCAGAATTGCTGATATCCGTTTTTAAACTGAACCTTAAGTTCCTCGTTTGTACTTACTTCAGTCAGTTCTTCTTGTATTATGACATTCGTTTCTTCTATGTCACCATATGGGTTAATTATCCACGGTGGTATTACCATAGTCAAAACATCCTCAAACCGAGTTTATAAATCTGAATAGAGGGCATTTAAATGTTGAACGTAGGTTGAAACGTCGTTTTCCTGGCAATTTGTCTGTGACAAAGTCGGGAACTGGAAAATTTCGCCTCGTCCAATATTTTGCTTCGTTAGTTTAACTCTGGCAAAAAACTCTGATAAGATGGATTTTGTTTTAATCAAATTTAGACTGTCGCCTTGTAACTGCAAATTAACCATATTAAATTTTGTAAACAAATCTGTTAAATAGGCGATGTTTGTTTTCCACTTCATTAAATTGTTATTTAAAATTTTATCTTTAGTATCCAGAAATTTTAAAATAGTCTCAAAAAGTGCAAAAAATCTTGTCAAACATAAGCCTTTTGACAGCCAGCGTACTTCAGTGTGAAGGAGTAATTGATGAAAGTGTTCGTCATTTTCTTCACACAACTGCACAAATAACCACGTATTCAACGCGTTGCTTCGGATTCAGTTTACTGCATCAATGACTAATTGAAGAGACTTATGCAATCTAACACTCAAATTTTTAGCAACTAAATGTTGTCGATGGATGACGCAATGTATTGCTAACACCCCTGACACATTTTGTTTTAAATAGCTTATAAATCCACGATAACGTCCAACCATGGCAGGTGCTCCATCTGTAGCTACTGATATTATATTTGATAAAAGGATTGCTTTTTCAATGAAGTAATCCTTCAAAACATGAAATATTGATTCACCTTTAGTGTCGGTTGTCAAAGTTCTTGCGAAGAGCAGTTCTTCGTAGATTTCTTGATTCATAATAAAACGAAGATATGCCAATAATACTGCTGCATTACCAGGTACAGTTGACTCGTCCAGTTGTATAGAGAAATGGGTCGTTTGCAAATAATTACATAAGAAGCTTTCAATATCAGAACTGATTTCATCTATACGTCTTTCAACAATATTGTTGCTTAAGGAAATTCTTTTAATGATATCAGATGCAAGTTTGTGTAAAACACTTTTTAAAACATCTTCAACGGCTGGCAAAATTAACTTCTCTCCGATAGTATGCGGTTTTCCGGATTTTGCTATAAGCAGCGAAATATTGTAAGACGCCCGCAAACCATCATCGTTTCTTTGTGACGTCGAAGCGAACATTCTGTCCAGCGTAGGTCTCTTCTGAAGTTTATCTTTGAGTGTTTGAAAGTATTTCAAATCTTTATCTGTTTTATCAGGGTGACATCCTCTCAAATGATCCTGCAGCTTAGATGGTTTCATAGCGTCAATGCCCATAACTTTGTTGCATAAAAGGCACATAGGCAATTGTTTGTCCGACAATGATGCAATGAAGCCAAGTTTCATATAATCAACACTGTACTTTCTACATTTCTTTTTAGATTCGGACATAGCATCAGTCATCTGTCAGCAAAATTAATCTATTTAAATAATACATAAAGTCAAGCAGCTGTATATTAAAAAATCAAAGTCAAATTTAAATCGTATGGTCTTAGATTTGATGACAGGCATAGGCGTACAGCCATTATAAATGCATGTGAAAAGGGTAATGTTATGAATGTTACTTAAGGTTTTGATATGATAGAACTTTAAGGAAATTTGAAAGTAACATGACAAAAAATGTTAAAATAAAATATTATACAACGAATAATAATAACAAATTGTTATGCGATTTATCTCTACTTCACTTCACTGGTTCCACTTTAGCAATAATACAAAATTTTAATTTTAATATAGAGACGTATGTATAGTGCAATATACATAATCCGAACTTCCGTAATCCGAACATTCCAGTAATCCGAACTGGCCCACAGTGTAACGACCACTGGACAAAAGTACTTTTTTTTGCTTTTTTGTGAAGTTATTTGGTAAGATATGTGTATTTATAAAAGAATAATAAATACCTAGCAAGGTCGTAAATAAGTAAATATTGACACACATACATATTTATTTATGTGACCGGCCAAAATATGTAGTTTAATTCTAAAATAATTGTTTTTTAATATGTTTTTTATATGTAAACCTTTAAATTCTATGAAAAAAAACAAACAAATGAGAATGTGTATTGGAAATTCTTCAATAAACACGCAGCTGTACAGTTGTGGATTTCTGTAATTATAATAACGATTGCTTAAACTTTGAGAAAGACACCATTGCGGAGTACTCGTGTAATTTTGCATGATTTGAATATTAAACTACTAATAACTAAAGTCATGATTGGCGTAATTTATCTATCTTTGCTAACTACGAGTACAAAACTAAAATTTAATAAAAAATAATTTTCTCCGGCACTCTCAAACAAAATTCACTATAATTTGTGTGATAAACTACCAGTTTATATTTTTTTAAATATTTTCTTAGCACTTTCCTTTTCAAGATTCAGGAAACGAATAAACGTATTTGTCTCACATTCGTATTTATAGAGTGACGAATTGAACAACTCAGTGCAAGTTCGCGAAGCTCTGAGACTGCGCGTATGCTGGTAACAAGATGATACTGGTATATCATTATGTGCAGGTTTTTACAAGTTCACAAGTTCAAAATGTATTACGACCACAAAGCGAATGCTTACATCCTATAACTTACACAATTTTATAAACATATATAATAAATTTTTTACTTCATAGTTACTTTTATAAATAATGTATATTAGACTGTTTAAAAAAATTGACAATTTTTTTTTCTTTAGGCACTGTGAGAATATTATTGGAAATGACGAAAAAAAATACTTTGAAAGTTTCAGCTCTTAATATTCAGTATATATATAATAATATCAAATTTCGATTTCCCATTTAATTAACATGGGAAAAAGTTTTGTTTAGACTTTGGAATATTGTAACTTAGTAACTGAATTGGTTATCAGTAAGACTATAACATATTCTTATAGGAAATTTAATGCTCTACAAATCTTATGCCTCATAAATTTTTCGTAAATCTACTCCTTCAAAAGTTATTGAAGGTTAAAGTTGAACCCTCGATAAATTTCATCATTTTTTCAAATAATGTAAAATAAATTGTATATAAAAAAATATTAGAGAATTAAATAAGAATAATTGGCAGTCATATAATTAAAATAATTTAAATTTATAAGTGAATAAATTACAATTATAATGAAATATAAAATCCCAAAAATCGAAAAAAGAATTTCTCCATGTTAATTTAATAATTTATCTATAAATATGATTATAAAAATTCATCAAAACATCAAATAAAAATAATTTCTAGTCAAAAAATTGAATTTTTTCAAATTTCCAGCAAAATTATCAACTTAATCGGAAAATGTTATTTAACTTTTTTTGTAGACCATTTAATTTCCTATAAATTATCTATCACGAGTTTTTCGAAATTTTATACGGTTTGTAAGCAGCATCCATCAATGTGTGAAATTTTCTGAATAATCGTACTTTAACTGTATTAAAAATTAAAATTATTCAAATTTTTGACTAGAAATTATTTTTATTTTGTTTTGATCAATTTTTATTAGCATATTTATAGATAGCATTAAAAAAACAATCAACTTTGAACTTTAAAGTTTCGTCGTGGATCGGTCCATCGTCACATTCATAATCAAAATGTTTTTTTTTATTTTTCGATGTCTTAGACCTCTTTGTTTTATGAATTTAAGTTCTATGTCTAAGCTGGATGCTATTTCTTTAGCATCCATCAATAGATCATTAAAACCTTTATCGGAGCGATAAACTTTCAAAAAATTATTCAAACTATTTAAATGATTACAACACTGAGCAACATCAAAGTTCGGTTTTTGAATAACTTCACTAACAATGTTAACTTTACTTAAAATATTATACCACAATATAAGAATGCAAATAAACTCAAAATTTTGCAATTTTTTGGCCAACGATGCAGTAAAATTTTTTACGTTATTTTCAAAGTTTCCTTCGCTTATTTCAAACAGAGCATCATAAACCTCTCTAAGTAGATAAGTTGAAGGAGTTATTGCATCTATGCTACTAGACCATCGAGTATCCCATAAAGCTTTTAAAGTTAAATTTGTTACATTAGATAAATTAGATTTCAGAATTGACCAGCGTTTAGTAGAAGCTAAAAAAATACAAACAGTTCTTGAACTCGTGTATTGAAATCCAAATTTTTTTTGTAGACCATTATGCTTACCACGCATATTTGCCCCATTATCGTAACCCTGACCCCGAATAAATACGAATTATTATGCTCGTATTAGAAAAAGAATCCACTAAGTTGTTAATTGTTATATGATTTAAAGTTTCTTCTGGAGACGTAATAAGTTTTTCATCAAAATTTTGTAAATATTGCAATTCTTTAACCAGTTCCACGGCAGTTATGTCTCGTTCATTGCGAGTTTTGTCGTTTAATAAATTTTCAACTTTTTGACATAATTCTAATTGTTCGTTTTCAGAATAATTTTTAAATTTATCAATATTCCATAAATACGCGAAGTTATTAGAGTAAGAAGAAAGTAATTGGAATCTCTCATCCACTGATGTTATGATTACATCTAGAGCATTAAAAAAACAGTCAACTTTGAATTTTAAAGTTTCGTCGTGGATCGGTTCATTGTCACATTCATAATTAAAATGTTTTTTTTTTTAATTTTTCGCGATCGTAGACCTCTTTGTTTTTTGAATTTAGGTTCTATGTTTAAGATGGATGCTATTTCTTTAGCATCAATAAATAGATCGTTAAAACTTTTATCGGAGCGATAAGCTTTCAAATAATTATTCAAATGATTTAAATGATTACAACGCTGAGCAACATCAAAGTTCGGTTTTTGAATAATGAATCAAATTTTGCAATTTTTTGGCCAACGATGCATCCAAATTTTTACGTTATTTTCAAAGTTTTCTTTGCTTATTTCAAACAGAGCATCATAAACATCCCCAAATTGACACCTTAAAGTAGTTATTGCATCTATTCTACGAGACCATCGAGTATCCGATAAAGGTTTTAAAGTTAAATTTGTTACATTAGATAAATTAGATTTTAGAATTGACCAGCGTTTAATAGAAGCTGAAAAAAATACAAACAGTTCTTGAACTAAAGAAAAAAAATTGATGCTCAAAGTATTCGATTTTGCGGCATGATTGACGACTAAATTTAGGGTATGATTGCAACAAGGAACAAAGAAAGCTCGCGGATTGAAATTCAATTTTTTTTTGTAGACCACTATGCTTACCACGCATATTTGCCCCATTGTCGTAACCCTGACCCCGCAAATCGTTGATATGTAAGCCTTCTTTCTCTAACGCCGACAAACGAAATTTTGTCAAGCCTTCACCCGAGGCATCATCTATAGGACAAAACAAAAAAAAATGTTCTTCTATACTAATGTCCGTGCTCTTTAAATTAACAAATCTTATACAAACTGAAATTTGTTCTGGGTGACTAGAGTCAGGAGTGCAGTCTAATAACATGGAATAATATTTTGCCTTTTTAGTTAGTTCTAAAATTTGGGATTTGATATTTTCACCGATCAAGTTGCTTACTTCATTATGTATTTTATCCCTAAGATAGTTTTTGTGATCTTTTATTTGTGAGCGTTTGGTATGTTCTGCCATAATCGGGTCGAATTTCGAAATCATTTCTATGCATTTTAAAAAGTTACCATTGTTTTTTCTCAAACAACTTATTACTACTTCCACAAAAAGCTAAATATTGCTGACTTAAAAACTGAATCACGTAGAAAATTCTTTCTACAACAGATTGCCAGTATTTAGTTTCTCTGTTTATTACATTTTGAATTTCAGAATCAATTATTTCATTTTTATTAAAACGGTAAGAAAGATGTAGCACTTTTAGAACATTTTCGATATGTAACTCCCTTTTTTCATGAAAATTTAAATGTTTACTTAAATGTTGGCAGTCATTATAACCAGATTCATCACTAAGGCGAACAGATTTCAAATCGCTGTCATTAAAAATTTTACAACAGAAGCAGTAAAGTGAATTTTTTGTTTTGGAATACAACAACCAAAAACACTCAATTTTCTTTTTTTGTTCGGTAAAATTCTAAAGAAGTAACTATTGGAAAACTTACGCCCGGACTTCGAACTATCTCTCGCGGATAAATATCCTTTTTGTTTTGATAATGAGCAGGACCACGTTCTACTAATTCTTGAATATTATTACGACGTAATTTCTTTGGCTATAGTGCAGCATCTTTTGAAAGTTGACTCATATTTTCCGTTTTGGTAATTTTTGAAGGTGTTGATTTCTCATTATCAGCGGAACTTGAAGATGTTGATGGATTGCTTTCTAGAAGATCAGTTCCTTGTCTGCTGCTGATACTTGTTTCAAGTACAGGTTCAGAATATTCGGATTTAGCGTATTATTCTTGTTACTATTATTTGGCAAAGTAGACTCGGGTTTTGAATAAAAATGCGTAATTTCGACATGGTTTTCTAGTTCTTCCTCTCTTTTTCTTTTATTCAGCAAATTTTGGTATCCAGACAATTTCTTTTTTTTTACATCTTGTATACTGTAAAGAAATTAATACGTAAGTAAACAAATTGACAAATTATTCATGAAAAATGGAAATGTTTCGACGTCTCAAACTCAAACTCGAAAATATTTTCTCAACATTACTTATTTCAAGTTATTTCAAAATTTATAAATTTTTATAAATAGTAATATTAGTGCTTATCAATTATTCTGTTTGAATTTACCTCAGTTAACAATGATGTTTACATAATCAAATATTAAAGGATTTTTGAGATGCGAGTTTTTGGTTTTTAATGTTTTAATAAATCTAAAATAAAAAATAAATTTTAGATGAACTCACCTTAATTCACAACACAAAACACATTACTATAAAGTCTGTAAAACTACAAAAACTAAAGTTTCAAAAGCAGATATCTTTTACCCTATGCACCTTTTCACTTCGCTAAGTTAATTATCGATCGGGCATCAGGCAACAAATGAAGTTGCGACCGATGCAGCGCTTAAATATATAAAGTTTCGTACATTGCAAGACAGGAAAAAAACGGTTGTTCGCTCGTTGACTCGTTGCAAGCCAAATTTCAAGCTCAAACATGAAAAAAATCCGATTTGAGTTCACACAATTCATGTTATCATGTTACGTATTACGTATTTGATCGAATAAATGCTATTATTGCGTACTCTCATTTGAAAAATATATTATTTTCGAGAAGTAATTCGGTTCCCTCGTCTCAAAGAGTAAAAATAAACAAATAAAAAACAATGTTCTAGCTAGCAATTTTTTACTGGTTTTTTTATCATTATAAATTTTGTTTTGACAATATTGTTCGTTGCTTTATCTTTTTTTATTTTTGAGTTTTGAGGCTTTTCGACGCGTAGTTCACCATAGTAACATTTTTTAAGTCTTCAAAGTCATAATCACTAAATCTGGCACTACGTTTTTGTCCATTTGACGGCATTCTAACTGTAATACGCTGTACAAACTGAGACCAACTAAATACATTTTTATAAATACGCGCTTTTATACCATTTTAAAGCAAGTCAGGTCAGGCTTATGTTTTCTAGGTTTAAATAACACGTTTTTCTGAAAAAACTACGTTAACTGAATTTCAATTATATAATAGTTTTAATTATGTTTTAATTGTATGAAATAGCTGAGACGACACGCTAGTTGCTTCTAATAATTTTTGTACTACGTGAAGATATTTCGTAATTACAATTAAAAAATGCAAGTTGTAATTGTGATCGATAGCATTTTAGCTTTCTTTAAATGGCGACTAACCCGTTAGATGTTTCTTAAACAAAATTGAGCAAAACTATGGATGGATTTTTTTTAAAATATACTGCGGGTGAAGTATAAAAGTTTTTGCAGGTGTTATTCTAACTGTCTGTTTTTATGATTACTTTTATATAGGAAAAGTTTAGATGGGACCATAAGCTGTGTTGTATTTTAGCTGTTGTTTGTTACAATAAGTTACATTTTTTTGGGAAAATGGATTTAATATAACTTCAAATTAAAGGCGAAGCCTTCAAACGCGTAATTGTTTGTATGTACTGTTATTTTTTGCTATAAAACAATAACACTAGAACGGCTTAGAGTGTGTACACGATACTTCTTGCTACATAATATCAATAATATTATATTTACGTCATCTCGTCAAGTGTGTGATAAACGATATGCATCATAATTAGAATTTATATGCAAATGACTAATTACAAACATTGTATAGTTTTTTTTGTATTACATTATAAAACCAACGTTTTTTGCTAATGTTAACCCAAAAAATATTTACTTTTGGTTACTGTTTTATTTTTTAATAATAAACGAAAACTATCAAAAGCATTAAAATTTAATTAATAAGCGACCTCTTTTACAATTAAACAAAAACTCGTTTTGCTTGCTTGAGTTTATATAAACGTACAAAGTTAATTAAATTACAACTTTTGCAATTTAATCTTTTTTTTTGTTTGGTGATATGTGTATTTTATTTAGAACTGAAAATGAAAAAATGGAATGAGTATGTTAACATGGTGGAAATGCGAAATACTATTTTTATAGCATTTTTTTGTATGCTTACTACCTATATTAATATTTTCAAATTATTGTTGGTCAAAGGAAAGCTTTATTAATTTTGGTTTTATTTAAATAGGGTTTTTTTCTAGCAAGTGTTTTATTTTTATTTCCGACGTAACGTTAATTATTTCAGTATAAGTGATGTTAGTATTACGGTTAGTGATGTCAGTGTTAGGGATAGTCCTAACGTTAAATAGGATAATTAGTGGCGGAATAATAATAATTGCGTTATTTTTTTAAATGTTAACGTAACTTTAACATTCGAAACAACATGCTCTAAGGAATGACAATTATCTAATAAATGATAAATAAAATTTATATATAGACCAGCGTACTGTTTCCACTGAAAATGTTTGTTATATATTCGAATTATTTTTGTAATACATTCAGTTCAGGTAATGTGTGTTATGTTAATATCTTCAGTGACCTGATTAAGTGTAAGCTTGATGCTCAAAAAAATCTTCGAGTGTTTTTGTATGCTCTTTCTACGTGAAAATTAAACCTTTATTAATTTACTGAATAAACATTAGAAATTTTACAAAAAAGCTACAAGACAGAAGGAATGTTATGAAAGAAACTGACAAGCTGGTGCTGGTGTGCACAGCTATATAATATGTGCCTGAAAACAGGAAATGAGCACGGAATTGACAGTATAAAAATTCAATGACAAATATGATCACATATAGTGAAAGAAGGACTTTTTAGATCTCTGAAAGGAAGAATGCCGTTAAAGAGAAAGATAATGATAATTAGATTTTGTTGCAGAAACTAAGTATAAGGAAATAGATTTTAAATAAAGGACATAATACATTAGAACACTTTTTATTTCTTTGAATTTATCTAAAAAAACTTAGCTATCTAATTTAAAAAATAGTAGTAGTAATTTATCGCGCTGCTTTTATTTGTACAGTATAATTTTAACATCCCGTTTATTTGCAACTGTATAAGTACATTTAGCAAAGCATTTGAGAGACTTGTAGAAGCATGCTAAGCAGAATGTTTTTTTAAAACATATAGGCTTTTGTGGTCTTGTTTAATATCGGGAAAAGACTTACAATCCATGTCTTATATCTATTCGTATCCTAAACTATAAATTTCAAAATCTGGTTGGCAGATCATTTGGCACATGTCGATGTTGTCGTCTGTTGATGTTTAATTTCTTCCTTAACTTTCGGAATACAAAGATCCTTTATTATGATCTTGTTTGGCATAAACCCAGGTGCGTTTGATATCATTCGCAGAACTTTTCTTTGGAAGCGCTCTAGAATTTCGATGTTTGATTTGGAAGCTGATCCCTGCCACACGATCAAATTGGTTTTATTATTGTTTTGAAAACTAGTAGTTTGTTGTTTAATGAAAGCTTCGATTTGCTTCCGATTAACCACTGCATATTAATAGTGGCTTACGTTTTGTGAAAAGTCTTCTGTCAAGGTAAAGCCTGAGGTACTTGACGTCATCTTGTTGGGGAAGCTGCCTATTGTTTAGATATCAGGAGGGCAAGTAGCTCTGCAAGTGGTGAAAGTTATGTGAACAGATTAGCTATTATTGGTTTTGATTCTCCACTTTTTTAACCAGTTTTGGACTGTAGTGACATTTGTTTGTAGCTTTTGTGATGCAATAATGGGGTGTCTGTTAGATGCTAAGACTGCAGTGTCATCGGCAAAGGTTGCTGTCATAGTGTCGGCCATAGTCTCTACAGTGTACAGCAGATACAGAGGCCCGAGGACACTTCCGTGTGGCACACCGGCGTTTATTGGAAACAACGTCTGCGTTATATGTAGAAACGCAGCGAAACAGTACTCTTTGTTTTCGAAGGTATCGTTGATATTTTTGACAACTCGATGTATTTGTTCAACCGTAGAATGCATCCGCCTAAAGCCAAACTGGTGATTAGGTATTATATCGTTTTTTTCTAGAATTGGTAGGAGCCTTTGTAGTATCAGCTTTTTAAACATTTTTGAAATAATTGGTAGAAGACTTATTAGACCAGGGGTGCTCAAACTTGAACTGCTGGCGATCTACCTCAATATTTTTAGACTACTTACGATCGACTCTGAGAGTCTGCAAGTATGTGTGATGCAGGGTTGTTGTACATACACGATACACTTTACCTACCTAACTACCTAGGTAGGGTGTACCGTGGCATATATAGGTATTTGCTTTCCGCACAATATGCATTATCTTAGTCAAGGTTTGGGTTAGGTTTGGTTAGGTTCTTCTCTACAATATCAATAAAAAAACTCATAGTTATTCAAAATTGCGAGTTTATTGGTTGTTACAAAACAAAAGAGTTACTTATGGTGTTAAACTTAACTAAGGAGTGACTTTGGATGTTGAAGCGTGGCACTGCATGTCCTCAGCATACTTTTCATAAGATGGTACGTAACCACTGAGTGCTAATCGCAAGCATGATGACATATGATCGTCAGTTAGTCGATTGCGATATTTTGACTTAATTATCTTCATTTTAGAAAATGCAGACTCGCACAAGTAAGTTGACCCAAACATTGCCGTCAGTTGAAGGGCGATTTGCCTTAGATTCGGATATTTATCTTCAGATATAAAACACCAGAAATTTCTGATACAATCTGCACCAACTCATTTTCAAAAAAAACAGAACATGAGTTCATATTAAACTGACTTGCTATTTCAGTAGCTAATTCCTCAATGTTTTTACATGAAAAAGGATAACTCATAAATGATGCTATATTTGCCAATTTACTGCAATCATAAAAACGCATTTCGAATTGTCCCAAAATATTTGATAATTCAGCCTCATACGTATTCAACTGAGGAATCCTTGCTTTCAAAGACGGAAAATGTTTCAGATCTTTTCTTTTCAGTTGATCTATCATAAGTTGCAATTTACTTTTGAATGCGTTTACTGCGCTAATTATCTCAATAATAGTTTTTCTTTTACCTTGAAGCTCCAAGTTAATGGTGTTTAAGTGCATTGTGATGTCAGTCAAAAATGCCAAATCAGTCAGTCATTTTTCGTTTTTCAGCATCTGAGTGTCATCACCTCTTTCGTCTAGAAAAGCTGTTATTTCGGGCAATAATTCTTGAAACCTTTCTAGGAATTTTCCGCGACTCAACCACCTGACGTCCGTGTGAAGAACTAAATTAGTGTGTTCAGCTGACTTGCTTCTTCCAACTGCAACTTAAAGAGCCGCCGTTGCAAGCTACGTGCACGGATGGAATTCACAATTTTTGTTGCAATGCCCATAATTTCTTCCGTGTTTAAAACTTTTGAACACAAAACTTGTTGATGTATAATGCAATGGAATGAAAAAAATGAAGTGAAATCTTCATAAGCTCGACACAATGCCACAAAACCGTTTTTGTTTCCAGTCATTGCTGGTGCTCCATCGGTTGTAGTGCACACTAATTTATATATTGGTAGCTTGTAGTTTTTTACAAAATTGAAGAAAACGTCATATATATCTTCGCTACGGGTCTTCCCCTTCAGAGGAATGATTGTCAAACATTTTTCTTAGCCAACATGTCATTGAATACCATCCGAATAAAAATACACAGCTGGGCAGTGTCTGTCATATCGGTGGATTTTTCGAACTGTAATGAAAAGTATGTACATTCCATGATATCATGTTTTAGTTTATCTGCCATGTCCTGACTCATGGCTTCACTACGCCTTGTGACAGTCGGACGAGATAACTGAAGTTCTCTAATAGCAGACACGATTTCTGTTTTATTTTTAAAATCTCTAAATAAAGTCTCACCCGCTTCAACAAATGCTTCCTTCACAACCGATCCATCTTCGAATGGTTTCTTGTGTTTCGCCAATATATGAGATATTTTAAATGACGCGATCGTAGCAGCTTTTGATTGTTTGGCTAGTCTTGTGAACATGGTTTGTTCTTTTTTCAAACAAGATATCAAATCACGTACTTTTCGTTTTCTTAATTCACTCTGTAGCGGAAAATCCTTTTCATAGTTTTTATGAACCGTTTTATGATGCCTCTCTAAGTTACCACGCTTAGGTATTGCAACTGACGCACGACAAATAAGACAAATGCACTTCCTTCACCATACAAAAGAAAAATTCTTCCTCCTAATCGTCATTAAAATGATACGTTTTAGATTTCTTCGCTGCACTCATTTTGTACTATTTAATAATAAACTTTGTATCGACGTAGTATTGCCTTAAAGTTACAATTCTGAATGACTCCAATTCCTGCAGGCGCAACATTTATATCGGCGTGAACGAAAGTCTCGAATGTTCCCGTCAAACGCGCCGCACGAAATCTCTAGAAAAGCGGCAAGAATAAAAAACGCGGCTTTTCTTTGACAAGTACCGCACGTTCCTTTGATAAAGCCGCCTTTTGCCGCTAGCAGAGTGTTATTTTATTACGTACGATAAAAGAAAATGAATAAATTTTTGTAGTTTAGTTACCTACTTATTAACAATTTTTTTCTTCTCGAGATCTACTCAAAAAACACTCGCGATCGACTGGTCGATCGTGATCGACCGTTTAAGCACCCTTGTATTAGACGATAACACGTTGGCTCGCTGGGAGGTTTTTCTTGTTTTAGTATAAAAATAACCTATGCCACTTTCCATTGCTCTGGAAAGTACACTATATACGAAGGACTGATTAAATAGCTAGGGTAAGATATTTAATTCCGTTGGAAGGTAGTTCTTTAAGGATTTTATCAGTGATTAGCTGATATCGTGGCGTTTTCTTTGGATGTAGACTGCTATTAATTTCTTCGACTTTAGTGGTTTTAAATCGCTGTATTCGTAATTCTAGTTGATATGGGGACTTTAAATATTTGACGATTTTAGCGTCTTCTTCGGGCCTACTGTCTCCTTGATATGGCTGAAAAACGTTTGTTAATGATTGGCAAAGGCACGTTATTTTTCAGAATTTGTTTTGGCTTGAGGTATTCTGATGGGCGGGTAAAGTTTTTTACCTGCTTGAGTTTTTTAGTTGTTTTCCAAAGATAGTAATCGGCGGTTGTAGCTGTAAGTCTTTCTAAGAAAGTCTGGATGCATTCATTTTTGTTAGTGCTTAGCAGGTCTTTTAGTTTCTGGGAGACTGCATTTAGTAAACGTTTGGTTTCAGGTGTTCTCTCAAGCCATTGCTTGCGTATTCTTCTTTTTCAAGTATTTTTTGTTTGATTGATAAAGGCAGTCATAAAGTGTAGGAGTAATTAATTTCTCAGGCGCTGAATTCCAGGCCGTGTATCGTGTCATTGAAATGCTTGACAGCGTCTTCCATGTCAGTTTCGGTGTTGAAGGATACTTTTAATTTTAATTTCTGATGAACTAAGGTTCTAAAGCCATCCCAATTTGTATGTTTATTACTTAGACTAGGTTGTTTTTCTCTACTTATTACTGTTGTTGAAAGTGAAATCAGAACTGGAAAATTCTTGGAAGATAGGTCGAAACACGATAGAGCTGTAATAAGGTCTTGTGAACTGAAATAAACCGTTATCCTAAGGTACTATACTACTCCTTAAAGTGTCCTTGGTTTACTGTGGAATCAGGAGGGAAATATACAGCTGAAATTGTTAACAAGCTGGTAGAATCTTTTATAGATTCACTGGTTGCTTGGAGAAAGGGTTTGTTGTAACTGCTTAATTGATGATGTTTTATTGAGTTTTTGATAATTATTGCGGTTCCACCTCGAGCAGTTCCTGCTAGATGGTTAGTATTATATACACTGTAATTAGGAATTCTTAGATAACGCCTTATCATACTTCGCATACGACTTATTGTTGTTTATTGATACAAAATTAAACTATTGCAAAAAAACACTCGCGATAACTCGAGGTCGGTAGATAACACAGCTGCCAACGGAATGTCTTCAAATCGGAACTTAACAGTATAATAAACTGTATTTGTAACGTGTTGTTCCAATTTTTCAATAAGATTGTTGAGCATTGTTTGTAAACTTTGATTTTTATTAAAATTGTTAGTGTTTTATTTAATGTTTTACTATGTTCTAATTACGTTAGTTCTTTTTTTAATTTATTTAGCTATAATTTGTTTTACAATACTCTGTATGAGATGGTTTTTCTAAAAAAACATTTTTAAATTAGTTTCCCGATAAAGAATTTTTTGTAAGTCGGAGGTCTTCTAATTAGCTACGTTTAAATAATACAATATTTAAATAGTCTCGACAGTGCAAGTACCAACATATACTTTTAGTTAATTAATTAGAAAACATCTCTAGAGTTTGCTCTAACAAGTGTTTATTTTAGAGGTGTTTTATTATTACAGAGCATTGTTTGTTTATAAATAAAATGAAATTACAAACTAATTTAGAATCGTTTTTTTTTACAATGGTGGGATGAATTAATTGCTATAAACATAGTGAGAAGGTACAAAAAGTTTTTCTCGTAAAACAACGTCTACGAAAAATATTTTAGTCGTTATAGAAGTTTTAAAAATAGATTAGGTGTGTTTTGTATATTCTTTTTCTTAATGAAAGTATTTTTTTCTGCTTTATTTAAATAATGTTTTAGTGTAACAGTTAAAGTTTGATGGGTACATGTGTAGAAATGATATGAATCAGACTAAATAAAAATATATAAATTTAGAAAAGCTGCTGTTTAAAGCTGTTACGAGAAACTAAGGCTTCTGGAGTTGATCTGCCAAAAATAAAGTGTCACACCGGTCTTCTCATAACAAAACAATGCAACGGCTAGCACAGCTTCTTCGGAGAGGGATCGCAGGCTTTGTTATGTGTGATTATAAAGTAAATCTAAAAAAAAGGCGCCAAGACGATGAAAAATTAAATTCGGTAGATACCGTCTAACTCTCCCGGTAGTAAGAGAAGAATAAATAACACTACAAAAGTAATAACACCGAATATATATATTTATTATATCACAGAAGTTGAAGAAAGCATATAAACGTAAGGTCTCGACAAAATTTATACGTAGGCCGATTGAATTAGAAGTTGCGCCGAGTGGCGAGCAACACACCGTATAACAAACTGCCCTTGTTGGACTAAATAGTTACATAGCGTCTGAATTTATAATTACATATATTTAAATTGTAGACAAACCAAACAATTTAAACCTTCGAGATTCGACGCGCACAACTGATAAATTCGCGAAACACAAAAATATAATTAATTGTGTTAATTTAACATGCACGTACGGTCATAAACGACTTAGTCCACGAAATACAAATCAAAAAAAAAATTGAAAGTAGTAATACTCACAGTTAGGTTTTATCTCAGTCGGACATTAGCTAATCTCCGTACTTGATGTACCTAAAAAGTAATATTAAACTCAAATCGGAACGAGCATATACTTTTAACACAAACAAGAAGATTTCTTTAGCATCCAATTACACTGGTCTGCAAAAAAATATTTTTTATCGAGCCCTGACACTATTCCGGGTGATTCTTATGTAAAATGACGTCCTGAATCCAAATATGTCTTTCGTTTTCTTCCATCACCCACCATTTTCCAACGAACCCCAAATCTCTAATTTTACCATTTAAATGGGAAAAAGAACTATTTTAGCTATAAACAGTAATAAATAAAAAGATATTCATCGTTACTTGGTGCTTGCTTTCCTTTTATACCCTGAGGTACAGCTTTCTCGTTTCAAAAACCAGCAGTACTCCGCCAACATGCTTGCATTCCACTTCCTTGAAAATCTCTTCTCCAGCTTAGCGATATCTTGATGGAACCGTTCCCCGTGTTCATTCAAGACTGCTCTTAAATTGTCAGGGAAAAAGTCCAGATGCGAGTGAAGGAAGTGAACTTTAAGAGACATGTAACATCCTATGTCCTCGTACGCTAAAAGCAGTTCCTCGATGTGAGCGACATAATCTTCACTTTTGTGGTTACCCAGGAAGTTCTTACAAACGCATTGAAATGCAACCCAAGCTCGTTTTTCTTTTCGATTTAGGTGTTCAATTAACGTCGAATCTTGGAAGAGTTGTCTAATCTGGGGACCAACAAAAACGCATTCTTTGATTTTAGCTTCGCTAAGACGAGAAAATTTAGTTTTCAAAAATTGAAATGCGCCAACTGTCTTGTCCACTGCTTTCACAAACTGCTTAATCAATCCAAGTTTGATGTGTAAAGGTGGTAAGTAAATATTTGCTTTCGGAACTAAAGGATTGTGGGCGACATTTTTCTAACCAGGAATAAGATTTTCTCGCAGAGGCCAGTCCCGTACGATGTAATGTTTATCTCGGGCTCGGCTATTCCATTCACAAAGGAAGCAGCGAATATTTTGTGAATCCTGATTGCAGGCCCGTGAGTAGAGCAACAACGTTTAAGTCAGCGCAAAGTTTCCACTTATAATCATGATAACTATTTTTATCAAGGATTCTGAAGATGTTTTCGTACGTTTCCTTCATATCAACACATTATGCAACTGGAACTGATGGGAAGTCATTCCCATTTGCCAACAGGAGAACTCTTAAGCTTGTTTTTGATGAGTCTATAAACAGTCTCCGTTTGTCTGGGTCACCTGGCATCTGTAGCTCTGTCATCAATAAATTTGCATTAGGGCAGAACACTAAACCTTTATCTTCTGAGAAAAGACATTTCAGGGTTGCTTGTCTGGTCCTGTAAGAAGATATTTTTACTCCCTTTTCTAAGAGATTCCACTGTTGAAGTCGCGATCCTAGGAGCTGAGATTTAGTCGTGGGTAACTGCAAATCCCTGACAAGATCATTTAATTCCGATTGAGTGAGGAGGTGAGGCTGCCGAGAAACTAAATCTGCGGAATACTATTCATCATCATTCAACGTATCTTCGAAGCCCCAGGTTGTGGCTCAGAGTCTTTTAAATCAATTTCCGGTCCTAGAGTATAAGTGTTTGGGGGCTCTGGGATTGGCAAAGTATCGTTATGAGGAACAGGTCTTAGAGCTGATGGAATATTGGGATACTGAATTGTATGCTTACTTTTGCTCGAAAACCCGACGGTGGAAGTCATACAAAAGTAACAATGTAAGATGACAGCGAGGTTCACGCCAAACCATGGGCACAGCAAATGGCATTCATTTACGGGTACTTTTGAGCCATTTGATCAAACTACTGTAACAAGTCGTACAGCAAACTGATGGAGCCAAAGTTTTGTCCTGGTCGCCAACTTGACAATCAAAGTACAATTTATAAGCTGTTTTAACAAGCGGAGAAAGGGGTTTTCGTTGCGCTTTTAAAGTTAATTCCCCGCAGACATAGCAGAAACTATCGAGATGATTTTTACACTCTCGTGGCATAATTAAACAGTAATTTAACGCCCGACATTAACCACAAATCACACTTAGTCACTCGAAAAAATCCGGAGTAAAAGTAGTTTTACTGTTTTACACAAATGAACAAAAATGAACACAAAACCCAGCACGTTTAAAACTTCGACAAGTTAACTCTGCAACAGCTATAGATGTACTGATCGAAGCAGTTAAGCAAACAATGTAATATACTATAATGAGAAAAGTAATGCAAGTTCAAGCCTGTCAAAAATTCCTGTTCAAACCTGCATGTGGTATTGAGATCGCCAGCGTCGTGCAGTGAATCTTCCTAACTGTTTATTGATATTTTTTACCGTTCTTATATATTTGTATTTTATTGTTGTTTCTATATACATTTTATAGCAAAACTTTTGCCATAAACTTTGGTATAAATTTTATTACCTGCTTTGGGATGTTTAACGGCTATAAGTTAAAATTCTAAAAAAAAAATGCAAAAAATAAAATAAAAACGTGGTCCTCCCAAAATAGGTGGGTGATGGGTAAAAACGGAGTTGATTTTTGGATTCAGGAGGTCATTTTACATAAGAATCGTCAAGAATGGTATCAGGGCCGATTTTCATACAGACCAGTGTTATTAAGAACGCAAGTGCGCAACGTTTGCCTTCGACTTAACCAACTAAATTTCCCATGTTTGTCTTAATTCTTCGCAAAAGAAAGGATTGTCCTGGCTGTCCTCAACCCTTGACGGTGGATATGATAAGGACGTATCAATACTGCGACGTCATGGAATATTTCGAACAAGGCCACCTGCTAGCTATCTTCGGTGATAACGAAGAACATTTGGTGGCTACCAAAATCCGCCAGTTTCAACCTTCCAAAAGTAATTGCATATTAAGATAGCAGCGTGAAACAATCTAACGGTGAAGGTTCATACTCGCGAATTTAACTACTAATTTCTTTTTTTTTAACGTTACAAAGCATTTCAACTTACAAAAATGTTTTTAATTTGGATTTACATATCTGTCAAAAATTATTTAGTTCTGACAAGAACTGTTTTCATGCATCTTCTTTTTTGTTTCCTTGGTATTTACTATTATCTTGCAGGAAATTTTTTTTTAAACTTCTTTTGAGAGTTTTTTGGCGGTGGTATTTTTTTCTTTCATCGTTTATTGTTTGCATATGTCTGTACTATTATTTTTTCTTTTTTTTTTCTAAATTTTCCACGGTGGCTACAAATTTAATTATTTCTTCGCTATTTAAGTTTAATTACGTTTACAAATTTAAGTTTTTTTGCTGGAGTCTGAATTTGAATAGGTGATCGACTAAATATGTTGTGATTTCATATCTGATTTATATTTTTCCTTATCACATTCAGATATAGTATAATTTAACAAACAAAAAAGTTTAATTTTTACGAACGTATATATATATAATTTTATTCTACTTAATAAGGAAAATTGATAAGATTATAATGTTATTACAAAAAAAACAAATACATAACATAATGTAACGATTATTATTAAAACTAATTTATTTGAACTAAAAAAAAATGTAGACATTTATAACTAACCGAACTAATTAAATCTAATGGTATTTAATAAGAACACTTACACTAATTTATATATAGCACTATCACTTACACAAAGATAAAGTCCGCGGATAACTTTAGTTTCACACTTATTGTTTCCTTTAAAGTCACGTACAAGGTTATACTTCGTATATTTATCTCGAACACACGCGTTAATCACTTATTTATTTAAACTTGAATAATCTTCTTAACACTGCCGTCTTCGAATTGCTGGAATAACTGCCCTCTGATTCATTTGTATCGCTTTTATATATTTTGGGCCAAACGTTCAAGAATTTTCTATACCTTTTGGTGAACGTTTTGGAACTTGAGAATAATTGCTCGAACGTTTCAATAAATTTAAACGATTAATTTATCTTTTTGTTTGAAAAGACTCTTTAATGGTCTTTTTTTATGCACAACCTCAGAATTTGACTCTTTTTAAACACCAATAGTAGTCGGTTAGCATGTTTGTATCTATGTTTTATTTTTTGTATCCTGATGGAATCTCTTACTTTATTTTCCGCTCATTTGTTCAACATTGCGGGAAAAAAGTAACATTTAGCATGACTTACTGGCTCGTGCCACACCACAGGACTAGCAAATAGCAAACATGCAATTTTTCCGTTACTTCATTTTCTAAGATGCTTAATATATGTATGGCATACTTTTTGTGGTGCCTATAACTTATCCTCATTGCCTAGTTTTATATCAAAGTAAGAATGATTTTACAAAATTTGTAACATTTCGTCTCTGCAAATAGGAACACTTTCTGCTTGCCATATTAAAAGAAACTTAACCTACAATAAAAGCTCACGATGCGACAGTACTGTATCTGCATAAGTTATGTACCATTAATAAAAACTTTAAGTGGACTATACAAACAAGTCTTGGACAAGTCGTTGTACTTGTCACACACGTAGCAGAAGCGACATCCCCTTTTGCGTGTAATATTTGGATATTTATTACTGAATCGTGAAAAATTTTTATGTGCTAGAAACATACTTCAGCTTAGTGATCAGTAAACATATATAAACATTGGCGCATGTTTTCATTTAAATTCCAGATACACTGTAGAGTAAGTATCTGTTTATAACCTATACTTAAATACATGAAGGTAACTTTGAACTGTCAATACGTGGTTTAATTTTTATGCAAATTTGCACAGAGATACATTAGAGATTATCTGCAATTGTTGAATTTTTATTTGTTATTTGAAATTAGAGATTTACCAAGCCAAGTAGCATGGATTGAAACGTAAAAGCTTGATTGGTCTTAAAAGTCAAGCTTGTTAATAATGAAAGCTTGACTTGGCTTGATGTTAGTGGATACGGGGTTGTTTTGGTTTTCAAGCTTTTTCAAAAACTTTTTGTTCTTTTTGTAAAGTAGCCTTGGCACTGTAACACGTGTTACAGTTTACTGCCACAGTAGAAACAATTACTCAGCTACTAGCTTAGGCACAGTATAAAGCTAATTCTATTATATTTTATCAGCTTTATGCT
Source organism: Aquatica leii (assembly GCA_035610365.1). Classification (NCBI taxonomy): domain Eukaryota; kingdom Metazoa; phylum Arthropoda; class Insecta; order Coleoptera; family Lampyridae; genus Aquatica; species Aquatica leii. Next base: position 34,800,132 of record CM069439.1, read on the forward strand.
GTGGGTCGTTACTTCGTAACTTGGAACTGACGTGAAGGGCAAACAGGATTGTTTATATAGCTTTGAATTTAAGTACAAACGTGGTATAATATTTGTTTATTTAAATTCTTTTCAATAGAGTTTAAGAAATTTTCCTATCAGTAGATTTAAAAGTAATTTTTGACTTATTGGGCTCAAAATTTTGAAGATTTTAAATGTTTAATTAGAACTTTTGTTTTGACATTTTTTTGCTTGTATTGGTGCTAAATTAAAAGCTTGTTAGTAACATACACGTTGAATACGACACCGATTTACAGCTTTTGTGAGAAAAAGCTCGCAGGAATAAATTTTACATCAAGATATTATTTTGAAAAGCTTGAAAGCTTAACCTAGCAAAGTTTGACTTGACTAATCTTGAACTTGGCTTAGTTTTTTTATAAGATTGGCTTGATTTTTAAAAAGCTTGACTTGATTTCAAGCCTGTGAATCACTATTTGAAATATTAGTTTATGGGTGAAATATTAAAATATCTAAGGATATCTTGAATATTCACTGCGAAGAATTTGTTACGTTACGTGCATGCTAGAAAATGAAATATTTTTATCTGCGTTTTTAGTTTTTAAATAATGATTTGCAGTGAAAGTTTTTAATTATTAATTATTCAAATGTTAATTATTACATCAACAAAATATTCTTGTTTCATAATACAACAACAACGTATTAATTTATATTAATTGAATTTCTTGACCAAGAGGCAATGTTAATTTACATTTTACTTTTACTAGTGTACCTCTATGTAATTATAATTAAACTAAATTCTTATTGCAATTGCGTAATGCGTAATGATTATACAGAACGTAAAGTTATGCTAAGCTTCAAATAAATCTCGTGAATTAGTAATTACTCATTTTAATTGTGCGCTAAGTCGGTTTTTATAGCAAATCGATGGTTTTACTTACACCAGGAATTTTTGTAGTATGTATGTGATCAACGAAAATTGATTTTATTTTTATTTTAAGACATAATTTACTTCAATCCTTCGCATTTTTAAAGATATTGAAGATTTTTTTAAACATCTTATTTCTATTTTTATTAATTTTGATACTACCACATTTTTTTGTTTTTCCATTGATTCTTAGCTTTATTTATCTTGCTTTTTAATGTCTTCTCTAGTGTATGATTTTGTTTTCATTTTTTTAGGTACTTTTTTTTGCCTTAAATGGTATGGTTTACTAATTTTTGAATCTGTATATGTATTTTAATATCGACATATTAAACAATATTAGATTTTTACTGTTGTTTCTTCATTTGGTTCTGTTAATGTTCTTTCATTTTGTATGTTTTTTGTTTTGTTTATTTATTATCGACATATTTCTTTGTTCTAAATTCACAGCGATTTAAGTTGTACAATAATGTGAGCAGTTGTTGACAGAATTTTTGAATAAAAACAAATGCCATAGTAACAAATTGGTGCAAATTGCTGTTGCAATTTACTATGGTATAATACAGTTAGTAAGTGTTTTGCGATCTAATAAAGAATTAATAAAATAAAATAATTGCCGTATTATTCTTGTAAATGATATTCATCAAATATTTGATGCAAAAAAAATATACCTTTTAGCACAATCTATATATGTAAAAATGAATTGCTGTTCGTTAGTCTCGCTAAAATTTGAGAACGGCTGGGCCGATTTAGATAATCTTGGTTTTTAAATGTTTGTTGTATTCCAGGGAAGGTTTAAAGGATAAAAAAATGTGGGAAAATTGCGAGGAAGGTAGTAACAAAAAAAATGTAATTTTCGATAACAAAGCTTGGTTGCCAAGGTTACGAAAAGTTGTTTATGTTGTCAATTATGAACTTACTGTTTAGGCGTTACGAAGTTCGCCGGGACAGCTATATGTCAATCCATCTTTTATGTCGATCAATACCTCAGACAAAGAGTGCATCCTTGTATCTTTGTGAGTGACGATTACCGCTACGTGCGCGAGAACTTTCTTTACTTACGTTATCATTTGTGATAGTGACATTTCAAGTTATGTGCTCTTTTTTTGTTGATCTTTTGAAATAGTGACACTTTACTGCTAAGTGCGCGAAAACTTTTCTCACTTTGATTAATTACAATTTACGATGCCGAGGAGAAGACACCCTGACTTAGCTCGTCGCAGTCAATCAAATGTGCGAAGAGCTACCTCACGTGCTAACCGCACTGATGACCAGAGAGAGACAGATCAAGAAAATAGTCGTATTGCTATGTCAGAATTGCGTTCTTTAGTGAGTGACAATGAAGTAGATAGGCTTAGAATGCAACGAGTTCGTGCACATCAAACACAAAAACAGCAAGCATGACATAATGAAATTGAGCGATTCCGCAGACGCAGTGCTCCTGTGATTCTGGAACGAGTTGCATTCTACTATGATCCGGCAATAGATTATTGTGCCAACAAATCAGTAACAATTGGGGAAATGATAATAATTTGTAAATATTGTAAGGCGTTAAAATACAGTGGTGAATCTATTGGATTATGTTGTGCAGGAGGCAAAATAAAATTGCCACAATTGGTTCCACCACCAGATCCTTTACGCTCTTTAGTTTCTGGGATTGGAAATGATTCTAAGCGCTTTTTGGCCAATATTCAGAAATATAACAGCTGTTTCCAGATGACATCGTTCGGCGCTACACATATTATAAAGGAAAATTTCATCCCCACTTTCAAGGTATTATACCATAATATTTTTTTATAATATTCATTTGTATTAAAATATATATCGGAAATAATGATTGGACAAATCTTTAAAAATTACAAATACAAGGACAAATTTATCACTTACTGGGGGCGCTGTTGTCACTACCAGATGCAGATCATCAATTTTTACAAATTTATTTTATGGGCAATTCAGGTGACCCAAAATTGCATGCAGTAGTTACCAAAAACATGATACATGGACCTTGCGGAGTTTTCAACTACAATTCACCCTGTATGGACGACGGCAAGTGTTCCAAGCATTACCCAAGAGACCTGATTGCTGAAACCATAACTGGAAATGATGGATACCCATTGTATCGTCGGCGATCAGTTGCGGACAATGGGCGATCGGTAGTTGTGAAGGTAAGAGGACAAAATGTTGATGTAGACATTTATTGGATTGTGCCATACTCGCCAATATTGTCCAAAGCTTTTGAGACTCACATCAATGTGGAATATTGTAACTCTGTGAAGTCGATAAAGTACATATGTAAATATGTTAACACAGGTAGCGATATAGCCGTCTTCGCTGTAACCAATGCAAATGACGAAGTATCACAGTACCAGATGGGTCGCTATGTAAGTAGCAACGAGGCAATTTGGCGTATCTTTTCATTTGCGATCCATGAAAGACATTCTACAAATAGTCCATTTAGAAAATGGCCAACGAGTTTATTTTAATGAATCGAACGCAATAGACAGATCGGCACGTCCACCGTTGACAACATTAACAAGTTTTTTCACAGTCTGTCAAACTGATGATTTTGCTCGCACTTTGCTGTATGCTGACATGCCACGCTATTACACATGGAATGCATCATCAAAATCGTTTCAGCCTCAAAAACAAGGAACACCAGTTGAAGGGCATCCAAATGTATTTGCTTCAGACGCTCTGGGTCGCATCTACACAGTACATCCAAACAACAATGAATGTTATTATTTGCGGTTGTTGTTGGTGAATGTTCGTGGTCCAACATTGTTTAAACAACTGAGAACAGTTAATTGACAGCTGTGTGCAACTTACCGTGAGGCATGTCAACTATTACATTTACTCGAGAACGATTCGCACTGGGATGATACGCTCAATGATTCCGTAATATCTTCATCACCGCATCAAATTCGTACATTGTTTGCGATTATCATATCGACATGTTTTCCCTCGAATCCAAAAGATTTGTGGGTTAAGTATAGAGATGACATGTCTGAGGATGTTTTGCATCGTGTGGGTCGTCAAACTTTGAATCCTACACTACAAATGACTGCAGAAATTTACAATGAGACATTAATCATGATAGAAGATATGTGTTTATTGATGGCAAATAAAGTATTGTCGTGTTTGGGAATGACAGCCCCCAATCGTCATATGCACGATGCATTAAACCACGAGTTGCAAAGAGAACCACAGTGCGACATTGAAGCATTGGCCGAAACAGTTCGTACAAATGTTCCACAATTAAATCAACAACAAAGAATTGCATACAACACTTTGATAGAAGCTGTGAACAGTGGATCTGGTGGAATTTATTTTTTTGATACTCCCGGAGGAACCGGAAAAACGTTCTTAATTTCATTGCTTGCTTTTGGCGAGGATAAGATAGCGAAATGATGTAGCTCTAGCGTTGGCTTCATCTGGAATAGCTGCGACTCTGCTAGGAGGCGGGAGAAATGCACATTCTGCCTTGAAATTACCATTAAACATGCAAATCAACGAAATAAAAATAATAAATGCCAATTTGCAACATTGGCAATGGCCAAGATCCTACAGGTATGCAAATTGATTGTTTGGGATGAATGCACAATGGCCTATAAGAGGTCACTGGAGGCACTGGACAGAACGTTGAAAGATCTTTGTGACAGCTAAAATATTTTTGGTGGGGTTATGATTCTGTTGTCAGGTGATTTTCGTCAGACTCTTCCAGTTATTCCCCGATCAACTGTTGCTAATGAACTAAATCATCGAGTTTGTGGCGGTACGTAAAGACACTCCAATTAACAAGAACAACTAACATGCGAGTATTTTTGCAACAAGATGAAACTGCAAATGTGTTTGCGAAGCAGTTGTTAGACATTGGAAATAACAAAGTGGCAGTGGACACCTCGACCGGATTCATTACATTACCCACAGATTTCTGTCACATCACAGACTTAAAAGAGGAGTTTATTCAGCGTGTTTTCCCATATAGCGCAACAGTTCAATAACCATAATTGGCTCAATGCGACCATTCAGAATTTTCTTCCGGGACAGTTGGTTTCCTTCAAATCAGTCCACAGCGTTATGAACCAGGATGACGTAGTCAACTATCCCACTGAGTTTTTAAATTTACTGGAATTGCCTGGATTACCACCTCACAATTTGCAGTTAAAAGTAGGATCAGTTGTCATCATGCTGCGTAACATTAATCAACCTCGACTGTGCAATGGAACAAGACTGGCTGTAAAAAAGGTGATGAATAACGTCATTGAGGCAACAATCATAAAGGGAAAATACAAAGGAAAGGATGTCTTGATCCCGCGTATACCGATGATTCCAACGGATTTACCATTCGATTTTAAACGTTTACAATTTCCAGTACGTCTTGCCTTTGCGATGACCATAAATAAATCGCAAGGCCAGTCGTTGGAAGTTTGCGGAATCAACTTGGAGTTTCCCTGTTTCGCGCATGGACAATTATACGTCGCGTGTTCGCGCATCGTAAAACCCTCATCTTTGTTTATTTACGCACCAAAAAACAAAACAAAAAATATAGTTTATCATAAAGCTTTAAATTGATTAACAGACTGTATCATAAGTGTGTGTCTGCCAATATCAAATTGAAACTTTATAAATAGCCAGTATTTCAGGAAAACTCTGTTTTGTAAGTAAGCAACATCATGTGTAATTAATCGGAAATAATAATAAAACTTCATTCATACGGATCATTTTTTTTTATTAATTACGGATTCGTTTTGTTTGTTTTAAGTTTATTTTATACAAAAGTTTAGGTCTTTTATTTATCGATTGAGGCAGTACGAAGTCTGCCGGGTCAGCTAGTATTTTATATAAATGTAAACTACATCATCAGAAATCAAATAGAAAATTTCCTAAAATGTTAATACTATTGTTTAAGTGGCTCAGGGTTTTAAGGCTAAAAATGAACAAAAAAACTAATTTTTTTGATCTGGAAGAAATAAACGTTTTCAATACAATCACAGGTGTCATATCTCTGCTTTTAAATAGAATTTTTTGTCTCTGACTAATAAAAAAAAATTGTTATCCGAGTTTCTTTAGGCTTAGTAGCAGTTTTACTAGGAAACATTCTATTCAGTACATTGACATAATTTTTTTAATACACACTATTATTAGACCTTTTCTGCTGGAATAACGACGCTACTACTATATAATGACTGCACAATTATCAGTGTCATTGCAATAAATAAAAATGATATCTTTAGTATTGCACAAAACACGATATGAATACAGAAGCGTTGTAACAATTTTTCGTTTTTACCTATTTTATAACTCCTTATGAAGACGAATATATCTTCAAAAACTTTGAAAAAAACAAAATTGATGTGTTAACTCGAATGGCGTTCATTTTATCAAGAATGGACAGTTTAATTATTACTTATCTGACGTTTTATAAAGTTGCCGAGTTCGTAAAAAATGTGTAAGAAAATGTATTTATCTTACGTTTGTAACATTCTAAAGTAAATGAAAAATGAACTTCTTGCATTACGAAAACAAATAAAGACTAAAAAGTATTTTCTCAACTTCAAACTCTACTCGCATTTTGTCTGCGCTGAACTTTAGATATTAAACTTTGATTTAAAACTAAACTTAAAATTCTCTTATAGGTTTTCAAATAGAATATAAAATACAAAATAAAAACTATCGGATTTTTATTTTTAACATTCTTTTTCAAGATTGATTATTAGTTTTGGTATCGCGATTTTAAACTCCGATAGTTCTAAACGTATGTGTTTTAACTTTTATTATTAAATTTCGAAGCTAGTTTTGCGCTAACCTTTAGTGTGTATATGAGGTATGGACAACAAATAAAGGAGTTCAAAAACTTCTAAAATAAATGTTTGAATTTAATGATAGACGTTTAAGTTTACCGGAAGAGTTGCTTTTATCAGGTTACAAATGTTAAAACTTTTTCATATTACACAAAAAGTTATTACTAACGTAATTTATTGTCAATGCGATAAAATTATTTGCTTATAGTCAAAATGGAATTTTTTTATCACATACCTACTATTAAAGTTTAATCACAGCTGCTTTTCAAATTTATCATTTCGATTGCATTTAGGTATTATTCTAATATGTTGTTTTTTTATTCTTTATTAATAGTTATTTAACCAACAAGGTTGTTAATGATAGCGATTAATAATCGAAGCATTTTAACGTCGTGAGGGAGGGTCAATCCATTAAAAATCACCCAGACCATGTTGCTCAACATTTTTATTTCTCTTAATTTTTTTCCCAGTTACTCACCAACATTAGGTGAGCTCAAAACTGTATTTAAAATTACTTTTAGGCTAGAATTTTTTTTGCGTCCATTTAAAGTTTGTTTCGGTACCGTTTTTTGACTGAAAACAAGTTTTGCGTAAATGTCTATAACTATGTTAATTTTAAAGATATCAAGACAAAATAAAAAACAACATTTTTAGAATAAAATGCTCTAGATTTTTTGTTATACAAAGTGTTACCTTAATAGTAAGGAAAATGGAGAAAAAAAATTGTAAATACAAAGTTTAAATAAACTGAAATCAAGAACTTTAGTGCTGTAAAATCACTAAAAGAAAGAAAGACTCACCTTCAAATTTTTTCCTTATGTAGATTTACTATAGTTTAACTTGTTTTTAAAATATAAAGTTTGAGAACTTTTTCCTTTTTTTAAATAAATTTCCAAAAATTACAAAAACATGAATTTTACCCATTTTTGAAAAAGAGTATCTCAAAAGGGACTGAGTCAAAAATTATGAAAGTAATACAGATAACACATCTTCATGGTATAAACAAGCTGTAAATTTGGTGACTGAGACGCAACTGGTTCCAGAGTTATGTGGTATCAAAGTTTTTCGAAAAAGCGGTGTCATACACGCACTACGGTTAACGGTAATGAAGGATAAAAATGCTTTTTCTATAAAAAAATACTAACTAAAAATCAGTTCACAAACATGAAAAAATGGCAAATATGTATACTGTAAATAAATTTGTAAATATATACACTATACATTTTATACTAAAATCGCTTCAAGAGTAATAAATTAATGTTAACGTTTCATTTTTAGACATCTTTATTACTTGTTGATTAAAGTTTTCACAGAAATCATGTCTGTACTAGTTTAGGTAATACAAGTTTAGACTTGCACACCCCTTCCACAAACTAGTGTTGCAATGACTTAGTAAGCCAGTAGCTCTTAGAACATTTCTGAGTGAACATGTAGTGAAGTAGTGTTGTGAAGTTTTATATTTTACTATTAGTGTTTTGATAAAGTTTTTAGGTTTTTAATACTCAAAAATATTTTTAAAATAATTTTGATAATTATAGAGTAAACTTATTGAATCTGAACAAGAGCTTTTGTGTTAATAAAATGAGTTGTTTTGTTGGAGAACTAATTCGTGAGGAATGTCATAAGCAAGACTATAAACCTGTGCCAAATGAAATACTTATGGTGAGTGACCTACCTTTTGAAGAACAAAACTTATTAAAACTGAGGGTTAAAAATGAAATCAATAATATTTGTCATTATCATAAAACTAAATATTTAGAAAAGTTCAACCATATCTTTGGGAGAAAATGTTGTGATCCCATGAGTGTACACAAAAAGCCAATTAAAAATGGATCGAGAAAAAAATCTTTTAGCTCACCTTTGTAGGAAAACAAATTTTGAAATTGAGTTAATACCCGGAAAAGCTCTTTGTCCAACATGTTTTACAAAAATATTTGTAAAAGAGCCAGATTGTGCAGAGATTCAAATGGAAAAGGATACAGATTGCATACCTGAAGCATATCAGGTAGTTAATGATTCCTCTTTAAACAAAGTTAGCTCAATATGTAATTCTTTAGATCTGTCCCTTTTAAGTAAGGTAGCTAAATTAAATAAAGAGCAAAGACATTTAGCCCTGAAGAAAAAGACAGTTCAAATCGCAACTGCTGTTAAAAGGAGATTAGAAGAATCTTTTGGCGGGGATTTAGCTGACGAAGACCTTGTCAGTAATTTAAAAGAAAACGAATATGATATTTTGATACAAAAACTTGAAGAAAAATGCAGTTTGGCCAATAATGAAGAAATAATTCAAATTATTAGCCTTCTGCCCAGTTCATGGTCAAGAAATAAAATAATAAAAGAATTTGGAGTTTCTGAATATATCGTAAAACTAACACGGGAACTTGTGAAAGAACAAGGTATCCTACCGCATCTTTCTAAGAAGAAATTTTAGAAAGTACGTGATGAAGTAATTAAAAAAGTTATAGAATTTTACGAGGATGATTGTGCCCTGGAAAAAAAGAGTACGTTTCAATAATTGTTGACAATAGCAAAGTTCAAAAACAAAAAAGGCTTATTCTGCTTTCTTTAAATGAGCTGTTTAGTCTTTTTAAACAGACTTACTCTAACCTAAAAATTGACCGGTCAATGTTTTGTGCCCTGCGACCAAAGTGGTGTGTCCTCCCAGGATCATCTGGCACCCATAGCGTTTGCGTATGTAAACCATCAAAACGTCAAGCTCGTCATTGAAGGAGCCAAGCTCAACGTAAGTTACAGAGACTTGATGGAATATCTTGTATGTGATGTTGAGAATGACAGTTGTATGCTGGACAAGTGTTAAGAATGTCCTGGATCAGAAGGGCTTCTAGAAGCTTTGACAAATGAAATTGACAACTTGCCAAAAGAAGTTGTTTTCAAGAAATGGGTACATACCGACAGAGCTGACCTCGTCACAAGATTATTACCAAAAGATGAGTTTTTAAATCATCTTGTAGAAGAAATGGAAAAACTAAAATCACACTATTTCATTTCAATTCAATCTAATTATTTCAAAGAACTTAAAGGTAACCTCAAAGACAGTGAATGTTTAGTCATTGATGACTTTGCAGAGAACTTTACATTTTGTGTTCAGGATGAAATCCAAAGCTTTCACTGGACTAACAGGCAAGCAACGCTACACCCATTTGTTTTTTATTTTAAAAAAAAGGAGACATTTGTTGTAAAAGCATTTGTATCATAAGTGACCATCTCATTCATGACACTTCTACAGTTTATGAATTTCAAAAGCATCTTATCAAAGAAGTAAATAAATCTTCACCCAAAGTAAAGAAAATGGTTTACTTCAGCGATGGTGCCAGCAGCCAGTACATAAATAAGAAAAACTTTATTAATCTGTGCCAACATGACAATGATTTTGGATTGATAGCTGAGTGGAATTTCTTCGCTACGTCTCATGGGAAAAACTCTTGTGATGGTATAGGTGGTAACACCAAAAGGGAAGTCACCAGAGACAGCATGCAAAGACCATACAACAAACAAATTCTTACTCCAAAGGACATGTTCAAATATTGCACTGAAAAAATAACTGGAATAACATACATCTTTGTCTCTGCTCAAGAAATCAAACAAACAGAAGCCGAACTAATCAAAAGATTTGAGCTTTGTTTGCCTGTGAAAGGTACAAGCGGGTATCATCGGTTCGTTCCTGTGAATGACAATGAAATCAGATGTTTCACCACAGCAACAAGCGAAGAATTCGATGAGCACAAAACTTCAATTGTGTTTACTAACACAACATCCTTTACAGACAATGATTTTGTTGCGTGCATTTACGAAGATCAGTGGTAGTTGGGCATCGTCAAAGACAAGAGCGATCAAGACAATGACCTACTAGTGCATTTTTTCATCCAGCTGGCCCAAAAACTGCCTTCCAGATATCTCAAAAGGAGATGGTGTGGATACCAGTGAGTAAAGTTGTAAGGAAAATCACTCCTACAGAACTAACAACAATTTCACAACACACAACATTACTGCAAAACTGTGCACCGAAATTTCTACACTCTTTAATATTTTAATCAAATTATGAACTTTCACGTTAAGGCTTAATTGGGTTAAATGAATTGCCAAAATGTTTTAGTGTTTATAAAATATGTTTATACAAATAAGTAATATGTACATAAAGCATAAAAGTATGTTTCTCAGTGAATAAGTAAATTTAAAATCTTAATTACCAATAACCGTTGAGTCTCAGTCACCAAATTTTTACAGCTTGTTTTTACCATGAAGATGTGCTATCTGTGTTAATTTCATAATTTTTGACTTAGTCTCTTTTGAGATACTTTTCTTCAAAAATGGGTAAAATTTATGTTTTTGTAATTTTTGGAAATTTATTTAAAAAAAAGGAAATAGTTCTCAAGCTTTATATTTTTAAAACAAGTTAAACTATAGTAAATAAACATAAGAAAAAAAATTGAAGGTGAGTCTTTCTTTCTTTTAGTGATTTTACAGCACTAAAGTTCTTGATTTCAGTTAATTTAAACTTTGTATTTACACATTTTTTTCTCCACTTTCCTTACTATTAAGGTAATACTTTGTATGACAAAAAATCTAGATCATTTTATTCTGAAAATTTTGTTTTTTATTTTGTCTTGATGTCTTCAAAATTAACAGAGTTATAGACATTTACGCAAAACTTGTTTTCAGTCAAGAAACGGTACCGACACAAACTTTAAATGGACCCAAAAAAAAAGTACTAGCCTAAAAATAATTTTAAATACATGTTTGAGCTCACCTAATATTGGTGAGTAACTGGTAAAAAATTAAGAGAAACAAAAATGTAGAGCAATAAATCTTTCTCTCAACGTATTTACCATCGTTTATAGCTATCTACAATAAATCTTTTGTTTTCTGGGTGATTTTTAATGGATTGACCCGGGAGTGTAACGAGCGAAAGCGTTAATATTGTCGAGATTATTTATTGCCGAGTAATAAACGAGTTAGTTTTAATACTTTACATTCACAGACCTATATTAGTATATTTCAGCTGCATAGTTTTGATTGACGGTGAGATTATTATCTCATTCGTGGTCTTCTCTATATAGGTGATTCGTCACCTGCTATTCTTTGTTGGTCCATTCGATTTATATGTTTATTCTACTCCTCTTTTCTACCTAATAACGTTAATATTGTCCACTCTACACGTTCATCTTATGTTGTCACTTTGTTCTCTGCCTAGTAAGGTTTTTCCTGCGATTTTTCGTAAGACTTTTATTTAATTTTTTCAAAAATAGTTAAAGAAAACAAAGAGGATGATACTACTAATATATAAATCACATTTTATTTTTCTTTGATTTTTTTTTCTTCTTTGTTCGTCTTATTAGCTGTGCAATTACTTTTTTGCTTCGTTTGTACCAGGTTTTCTGTTATCTGTTTGTTTATTTTAGCTTATTTCATCTTTTGCATTTAAAGAGATTGTGTTTTGCAGTAGAAGCATATATTTTTGTTTGTTAGTTTGAATTTATATGAGCACGTGACTTGTAAGAAATTGCGTTATGTGTATTTCTCCAAAGTTTATGTTGTTGGCGATTTCTACGATTTTCAGCTATTTTTTATTGAATTTGTTTGTGTTTATTAGAAATTATAAACAAATTTTTAACGATTAACCGTCAATTTTATAACACGAAATAAATTTCAAAGGCTATAGATACGCTATCATATTTAATAGAACTTTTAGGTAATTGATTCTTAAATAATCGCGAACGTTTAATTAAATCGACTACTTTACATATAAATGAGCACTCTGGTTTGAATCCGTTTTTTGTTACTTCTTTGTTGGAGAACTGAATAGTACTATTTTAGAGTTCTAAGGATGTCTATTGTGATGTGTGACATAATATCATCAAGATATGAGGCTTCGGCTCTGAAATTCTAGATATGGTCAGCTACACGAAACTATTGACCTGGAACATATACTTGAACGATTTAGATTTTTTTAAAATAGTTTAAATGTCAAAATGTAATTTTACGTACATGCATACACTGGTTTATCGATCTAGCGGCGTCGTGAACGTTTTGTAGCGTGTAACAACTACTGTATGCTTAGTATATTATAGTAGTTTATTTTAAGATAGTTTTAGTTAACGAAGCGTTCAGTGTATCCGCATTTTAAAATACACGAATATTGAATAAACGCAGTTTTTTTGAAGCAGTTATATATCCAATTCCAAAAGTTATTTTAAAGATTTTTTAAACATTTATTTTTAAACCTGTTACTTTATAACACATTACTAATGCAGATACAATGATTATTTAGTTTAATAATGTATTCGACGTGCTGTAATACTATTTGTGAATGTCGTATATTGTAAAAATAGACTCTGCATCCCAAAAAAAAGTATTTTGATACTTTAAGATAAGATATACAATAGTAGTCAACCGTTCTCATATTAAAATGCAAATTATCAATGTAAGAACACAATCATCTAGTGGTCGGCTCATTCATCGCGTGGAAAAAGCAATTTATTTTCTAGGAAATACCTTCAGACAGTGATCTTTTTTATTCAATAGTCTCAGAGTTTTCTCAATGTTCGATTGGGAACTTCTGGTTCCTCAATGTTGGGGTTTTAATCACGCAGTTTGAGATGTTTTGAAACAGTAAATCACTTTGCTAGATTTAGATCAACGTCATCTCTTACTTTTTATCTCGTTTTTTCCGAACCGCTAATTTGGAGTTTAAGTAGGTACCTATCTATTCTCCAATTAATTTTTTGAAAACGGTATACTGCTAGCTTTAACACTTTTTTTCAATTACTAATGATTTAGCCACACTTGTAATCTTTGTCGAAACATGCTTACATGCAAATGATCTTAGAATATCCGTGAGCGTTATGGTAAATAATTGCAGAAATACACCTTATAGTATAATATGTTATAGAACAATCTGGTAACTCCAAATCACGTAGGTTTTGGTTTTTAAATAGTAAAGCATTATGGGTCCATTTTTCTACATAATCACCCTCACTTATTTTTACTTTTGACAATGGTCTATCCGCACATTGGTGATGTTTCAATGCATGTAAAACATTGCCAAGCATTATTAAATGCATGGGCCTATATTCGTTTAAGCTATGTAAGTATTTGTTACTCGGTGTCGGAAAGTTTACGGAATCTCAATTTATCGAAAACGCAATTAATCGAATCTTAAATCTAAAATGGTAAAATATGTGTAATACAACGCATACTTTTTACGACTAGCAGTCGCTTGTTGTTCGACTATATACTATTGGATTTGCATTTTGTCAAGTCCAAAACAATTCCATAGAATGTGTAGAAATTGTGGTTCACGTCGATGGCGTCTATGTGGATGTCCTATCGACGTATCCTCAAAGTAATCCACAACGGGTTGCAATTCTTGTGGCAGATTACACTGGTCTGCATGAAAATCGGCCCTGATACCATTCTTGACGATCCTTATGTAAAATGACCTCCTGAATCAAAAAATGAGCTCCGGTTTTACCCATCACCCACCTATTTTGGGGGGACCCCATTTTTATTTTATTTTTTGCATTTTTTTTAGAATTTTAACTTATAGCCGTTAAACATCCCAAAGCAGGTAATAAAATTTATACCAAAGTATATGGCAAAAGTTTTGCTATAAAATGTATATAGAAACAACAATAAAATACAAATATATAAGAACAGTAAAAATATCAATAAACAGTTAGGAAGATTCACTGCACGACGCTGGCGATCTCAATACCACATGCAGGTTTGAACAGGAATTTTCGACAGGCTTGAACTTGCATTACTCTTCTCATTATAGTATATTACATTGTTTGCTTAGCTGCTTCGATCAGTACATTTATAGCTGTTGCAGAGTTAACTTGTCGACGTTTTAAACGTGCTGGATTTTGTGTTCATTTTTGTTCATTTGTCTAAAACAGTAAAACTACTTTTACTCCGGATTTTTTCAAGTGACTAAGTGTGATTTGTGGTTAATGTCGGGCGTTGAATTACTGTTTAATTATGCTACGCGAGTGTAAAAATCATCCCGATAGCTTCTGCTATGTCTGCGGGGAATTAACTTTAAAAACGCAACGAAAACCCCTTTCTCCGCTTGTTAAAACAGCTTATAAATTGTACTTTGATTGTCAAGTTGGCGACCAGGACAAGACTTGGGCTCCATCAGTTTGCTGTACGACTTGTTACAGTAGTTTGACCAAATGGCTCAAAGGTACCCGTAAATCAATGCAATTTGCTGTGCCCATGGTTTGGCGTGAACCTCGCTGTCATCTTACAGATTGTTACTTTTGTATGACTTCCACCGTCGGGTTTCTGAGCAAAATTATATATTATATTATACAATTTAGTATCCCAATATTCCGTCAGCTCTAAGACCTGTTCCTCATAACGATACTTTGCCAATCCCAGAGCCCCCAAACACTTATACTCTAGAGCCGGAAATTGATTTAAAAGACTCTGAGCCACAACCTGGGGCTTCGAAGATACGTTGAATGATGATGAATAGTATTCCGCAGATTTAGTTTCTCGGCAACCTCACCTCCTCACTCAATCGGAATTAAATGATCTTGTCAGGGATTTGCAGTTACCCACGACTAAATCTCAGCTCCTAGGATCGCGACTTCAACAGTGGAATCTCTTAGAAAAGGGAGTAAAAATATCTTCTTACAGGACCAGACAAGCAACCCTGAAATGTCTTTTCTCAGATAGATAAAGGTTTAGTGTTCTGCCCTAATGCAAATTTATTGATGACAGAGCTACAGATGCCATGTGACCCAGACAAATGGAGACTGTTTATAGGCTCATCAAAAACAAGCTTAAAAGTTGTCCTGTTGGCAAATGGGAATGACTTTCCATCAGTTCCAGTTGCATACTCTGTTGATATGAAGGAAACGTACGAAAACATCTTCAGAATCCTTGATAAAATTAGTTATCATGATTATAAGTGGAAACTTTGCACTGACTTAAAAGTTGTTGCTCTACTCGCGGGCCTGCAATCAGGATTCACAAAATATTGCTGCTTCCTTTGTGAATGGGATAGCCGAGCCCGAGATAAACATTACATCGTACGGGACTGGCCTCTGCAAGAAAATCTTATTCCTGGTCAAAAAAATGTCGCCCACAATCCTTTGGTTCCGAAGAAAAATATTTACTTACCACCTTTACACATCAAACTTGGATTGATCGAGCAGTTTGTGAAAGCGGTGGACAAGACAGGTGGCGCATTTCAA
This sequence comes from Aquatica leii, assembly GCA_035610365.1. Classification (NCBI taxonomy): domain Eukaryota; kingdom Metazoa; phylum Arthropoda; class Insecta; order Coleoptera; family Lampyridae; genus Aquatica; species Aquatica leii. The sequence goes on from CM069439.1 coordinate 34,816,082, forward strand.
TTTTTGAAAACTAAATTTCCTCGTCTTAGCGAAGCTAAAATCAAAGAAGGCGTTTTTGTTGGTCCCCAGATTAGACAACTCTTCCAAGATTCGACGTTTATTGAACACCTAAATCAAAAAGAAAAACGAGCTTGGCTTGCATTTCAAAACGTTTGTAAGAACTTCCTGGGTAACCACAAAAGTGAAGATTATGTCGCTCACGTCGAGGAACTGCTTTTAGCGTACAAGGACATAGGATGTAACATGTCTCTTAAAGTTCACTTCCTTCACTAGCATCTTGACTTTTTCCTTGAAAATTTAGGAGCAGTTTCGGATGAACACGGTGAACGGTTCTATCAAGACATCGCTAAGCTGGAGAAGAGATTTTCAGGGAAGTGGAATGCAAGCATATTGGCGGAGTACTTCTGGTTTTTGAAACGAGAGAGCTGTACCTCAGGGTATAAAAGGAAAGCAAGCATCAAGTAACGATGAATATCTTTTTATTTATTACTGTTTATAACTAAAATAGTTCTTTTTCCCATTTAAATTCAATTCATGTCCATATATTTATTATTATAATTATTATTATCGTTCGATAAATAAATTATAATTAATTTATCGAAAAGTGGTAAAATTAGAGATTTGGGGCTCCCTCGAAAATGGTGGGTGATGGAAGAAAACGGAAGACATATTTGGATTCAGGACGTCATTTTACATAAGAATCACCCGGAATAGTGTCAGGGCTCGATAAAAAATATTTTTTTTGAGACCAGTGTTATCATCGTCACATAACGTTTCGATCACATATTGGGTAGGAACAAATACTATTGCAGAAAGTAGTGTTGCTTTTAGAGCGAAGTCTGAAACTGTTTCATATCTTGGTGTTATGTGCAAAAGATGAAACAATGACACTTGCTTGCAATGAAATACCTAAACGAGGTTTTGCCGGTGCTCAGTGAAAAAACTTGAACGAAATCAAAATGAAAGGGCGCCAGGAAGGAGTAAAGCTCAATGGACTTCTGGCCCTTACCAACAACAACAATCCCGCTTCTGAGGGATACACTCTATAAATTGACTTACCTTCAAAGAGTGTATCTCACTAAATTCTGCAATAGACAAAAAGTCCGACGGAATTAAAAGCTTGTTTACAATTTAACTATTTAACATTTATTTGCACACTCAAAACAAAATAAAACTATTGAAATTAACGCAAGTTAACAAAATTAACAAAACAAAAAAAATTTAAGTAAACATGAAAGTTAAAACCAAAATAAAATTAAAAATAAAAATTAAAGTTAATGGAATAAATGCCAAAAAAATAAAACGAAACCAAAATTTTAAAGAAATAAAACACATAAGAACACTGGTAAATATTAATTACTTAATGCACGGCCGTGTGCGCATTACATAGAAATTACTTAAATATAAAATGAAATAAATTCATTTGTTATAAAACCAGGATGAAAACTTTAATAGTAAAATTTTCCGGTTAACGTCAAACAAACCTTATTCGATTACCATTTTCCCAACGGCTGTGTTCGATACTCCATGAAAGAAACAAACGTAGTGTTGGGCCACGATGTTTGCTTCTGCATAAACTGCCAAATTGACAAAATATCATATTCCAAGACGGTCATAAAATTTAAACTGTCTAATAAATTAAGATAATGCCTTAATTTTCTACGTAATCTAAATGGTTTAAACGAAGAAACCAAGTACGACTGTATCGAGAATGCACTTAAAACAAAGAACTTTTAAACCAACTTAAAATAAACAAACTGCTAAAATATTTTTAATGACAATTATATCTCAGAAGGGAAACATAAATTACTACTTCAATTTTGATCGTACAAAGAAAAATGCTCAATAAACACAATCGCAGGATACAGATAATTCAACGGCGTAACAAAATAAAAAAATTTATCCACAACTTTAAATTATGCAGTTGAATTTAAAAGCGTAAAATAACTTATTAAAATCAATCTAACATCAATAAAAAAAATTTAAAATACATGAAATGAATATCGTCAATACAAATACCGGGTCTTTCACGAAAGTAATCAAACAACTTTAAACGACGGTTACGTTGGTTTCAAACCAAGTAACTGAATTTGGTGACCACGCTGCGTTGAGTGAGGGAATTCACTGGTTATTACATTAACCTCGTTCAACATCTATCATTATAGTTGATGGTGCAACAAATGGTTGTATTTTTTAATTTCTCTTAATAATCGAGGATATGTAGCTTCTGCGTTGTCTGGTAGTAATAGCTGATGAAAAAGATGTGAGATTATTTTAAACGTACCGTTGACATATCAATACAGGGACTCGGCTAAAAGTTGCGGCTTCGTACTAAATGTTAGAATTCGATCTTGTGCACCACCGGAATCAAACAATAAAAACGGTTTCCCACGTTTGATGATCACAAATTCATTTTGTCTTTTTGTAGTTTTCAGATCTCCAGTAAATCGTTGTATAAGTTTTCTTATCTTTGTAATATAAATTTTCGTTCACATGTAATTTTTTCTTGCCTTATTTACTATTTATAAAATCTAAAAGCATTGTGTCAAATTTCACTTCACTCAGTTTCACTTAGTAAGTAAAATAGTAAAAATAGTATATGATTTTTCCATAAGGAACAAAAAATGTATACCCCTTATTAGTAATTATACAGCGAGTAACGACAAGTATGTAATAATTTTAGAAAAGAAAGAATTCTATAAGAACGCACTTTCACTAATAGATTGTTGATCTTACTCTTAGTATGTAATTAAACTACGATTAACGATAATTACTAGAATAATTTTACAAAAGAAAGAATTCTTGCAGTTTAAGTATTTTCAGAATAATACATTTCGAAGAAACGGTTCAATTTTAGGTCTGTAATGGTATCTAAATCTGAAGCAGTTCTCGAATTTTAACTGTCGAAATTCGAATCATCTTGCCAATACAAATTAAAACTTGTTCTATTAACCTGTTTCCTTTCCTCACTCTTTTCTTTTTGTGTTCTCCCTCCTTATTATCCTGCTTCATCGTGTAGCCCAGGTATGTAAATTCCTTTACTTGTTGCACTTCCTCATCCCTCCAATTCCTATCCTCTTTTTTTCTTTTCCCCTCTCCTTTTCTAAATACCATTATTTTTGTTTTCACCGTGTTTACTTCCATTTCTTTTTTTTCATGTATTTTTCCAGCGTTTTCATCATCTCTTTCATTTCCTTTTCCTCCTTAGCCACCAACACTATGTCATCCGCATACGCCAACGACCATACCTTCGCTTTCCCTACCACTATCCCTCTTGTCTGTTGTCCTCTCATTGTCTCCTCCATATCCCCCGTATATACTGCGAGTAGGCTTGAGCTCAGTGGGCATCCCTGTCTCAACCCTCTCTTTGTAATGAATTTCTCGCTCTCTTCCCCATTCACTTTGACCCTGCTTCTTGTTTCTTCGTAGATTTCCTCTATTCTTTCTATTAATCTTTCATTGATTTTTTTTGTGTTGTTGTCTATCACTCTTCTTCCTTTTCTGTCCTGGTCCGTCTGGTACCAAACTTCTTTCCTCTATTTCCTTCTGTAGTCTTTCTTGTAGTACTGTCGCATATAATTTGTATGCCGTGCTTAATAATGTTACCCCTCTGTAATTCTTGACTTTATTTCTTGCTTCTTTTTTATGGATTGGGCACTTATTCCACTTATATTGACTTGATGTATGTTTTTATGAAATTGAATTTTTTCACCTATTAGAAGGTGTAACGTTAGACCAAAATTTTTCAGGTTATAATAATTTAAGAGTTTATTATGATGCACAGGAATGTTACGGAGTAATTATTATGTATTTTTTATAAATACATATTTTCGCACCAATTAAAAAAACTCAGTAAACTACTCTTCTGACGCTTAAAAATAGATGAATTTGAAAGTTAAAAACGTTACAATTACATTTTATTATTGAATACGAAACTAATGAAAACATTTCCAATGGACGAAATAATAAATTTGGCTTTTTATTCAATACGATCAAGTTAAATTGACTAAAAATCTAAAATCCAATATCCTTTAATTTGTGTTTTGTGAACCGTAAATAAAATTAGGCGCATTTTGTGTTTGTTAAATTTTTTTATCACTATTCTTGGTTTGTTAACATTTCTAATACATACAAAGTTTATCAATTAAGTTAAATTTCTCTAGTTTGTGTGATGCTATTTAATCACTAGTTATATACCTTTACCAAGAGTTTTAATCGTTTTTTCAAACGCATTTAAACGATTTATAGAATTTGTCGCGTTCAAATAAAATGAGGTATTGGACGGAAGTGTTAGCAATTCAACTTATAAAAGTTGGTTATGATTCCGGAAATAACAAAAAAGCTCGGAATTCGACGTGAATGCATGAAGAAGATCAAATAGATTATTTTACTAGGCTATTTTCATTTAATGTCTTCTCCGAATAAAATTCTATAATGTAAATTAAATTTTTATTTAGACTTGATGTTTGAATCAAATTTTTGTTTGACGTATGTGTATACACATGAAATATTTATAAAGAAAAATTCTGATGCAGGTTGTTTATTACATTTTATTATTTTATTTACAGAATTTCACTCAAAGCTGAGATTGAAAATTTAGAGTTTAGCGCATTTATGAGTTTTATTTTAACATGTATAAATACTGCAAAATATATATAAAGATAAATGCGCTTTAATGTTGCATTGAAATTATTATTGTTTTTTTAAACGCTGTAAAATTGTAATTGTAAAAACTAAAATAATTTATTCTATAATCTACAAACTTTCTTTACCGCGTTTGCAGTATTTTTACTGTTCTATTTTATGAAATAAACAAACTTTTCTGTTTTATGCAATCAAATGTACAGCCATAGTCATTGGAAATGTCCCTAAAATGAACGTAACCGCATTTTCAGTCACATTCTAATAGTATTTATACTTGTAAATATACCTTGAGGTTATGTCCTTTTGTCTTGTAAATAAAAAAGGGATTACCATTACTAAATTTTACATGTATTTCTCAAACCATAAGAAAATAGTATTACTTTTATGACCGTATTTATATTTTTATGCGAATAAAAAAACACACATTTATTTCTATAATTTTAGATACATGCTTATTGATAGTAAAATTTTGAACGTATAAAATTCAGGTAAATTGTAAATAATAATCTAATTACTGTTTTTATAAAAACAATTTTACATAGGTACTATTAATATTTCGCTGTATGTGCAAAATTATTTATAAATAAAGTGAAACTTTTATACTTTAATTTCGTTTAAATATAAATGATACTATCAAACAGAATTTTCCGATGTAAGAATAAATATTTGTGCAATATAATGTAATTTATTTAAATTTTTGTTCACATAGTCACATTCTTTTTTTTTGTTTAATCGGTTAAATACTTCACTTATTAATGAGTATCATAATTACATTTTCGTATTCATTAATATTATTTTTATTTGAATAATAATTATTTAGGTATTACTCACTTTTGCGTTAATAAAATGTTAATAAATAAACATACGTTTATAATTACAGTTCATACTGTAGTTTATTTTAATAATATAATTAAATAAAAAAACACATCATACAAAAAACAATAACAATACAAAAGTTGTATAGAAATAATTAATACTTTGTGTAATAACCATTATTTTGTATGCATGCCTAATCTAGACTGCATATATTTTACTAAATTTTCACACAACTGTAATCCCCGAAAACGTTCTCAAACTAATTGTGAATGTTGGATAATATTTTCAGGTGTTCTAAATTGAATATCACTATCCTAGTTTCTGATCATTGCACCACACATATTTTCAACTGGGTTCAATCTGGTGATCTCGCTGGTCATTCAATTATTTCAACTTCGTTTTGATCTTCAATCCAGTCCCTAACAAATTGTGCTGTATGAATAGGAGAATTATCCTGGACTACTTGAATAATTTCCAGCTCATCTTGTGGAAATATTCTTCTTACAGAAGGTATCAGATATTATTTAAAATATTCAGGTATTGCTCTGAAGTAAATCGAGGTGGTGTCACTTGCACTAACTCTTCTGAACCCGCTTTAGATATCCATCCCCACACTCCAGCTGTCACTCTACCACTTTGCCTATTGGGCAAAACATGTTCTATATTCTAACGAGTGTTTTGTGGTCTCCACACTGTAGTTGGACATTGATCAGTGCTAGAAAATACTTTTTTATCTGTAAAGATAACAGTACTCCAATCCAAATTTAAATATTGGCGACAAAAGCGCAACCGAGCTGCAGCATGACGCTCTGTAATGTTAGGTTTACTTGCCGGTTTTCTACAATTAAAATTGATTCGTGTAAACGTCTCTGAATGGTGGAAACAGAGCAATTAATATTCAGCGTTTCCTTTATTTTTTGGCAAGTTGTAAAAGGATTTTGTAATGTATAGCCGAGTATGTCCGCATCTTCTTGCCGAGAAGTAATTCTAGGCTTAGGTGGTCTGTTGCTTACAAGTGGCCTATTACCAACTTCCTGACTTTTCGTAATCCATCGCCGGATTTGTTTAATCTACAAAGTGTTAAGTTCTTAGTATTAGATTACATTTATCATTAGTACTATATTAAAAGCCATTATACATTATATATGTATTTAAAAATTTGACGTCAATTTAATAGATTCCAATATCTTATAAAATAGTATTGTTAGTAATCATATTTAATACATGCTGACTGTGTTGCAATGCAATGTAAAAAATATACTTTAGAAAAATGCTTACCAATAAGTCAACATATTGTGATATTGTTCGAGGTGACATTCCTGCTTGTGCCATCCGAACAATACTTCCTCTTAATTCTAAGGTAGAATCCATTTGTCCTAATCTTCGAGGCATATTCACAAAATATTATAATCACATAAACAATGATGTTACCACTAGGAACTCCCAATTTATATTACAATTTTGTAAATGAAAAATTTATATTTATACGACAAAAGGCCATAACCTGATGATATATTTACAAAAGGTAATTATGAAACTCATTAATAAGTGAGGTATTTATTAATCCGCTTAATCCTCAGATGCATATTCGGTAGAATTGTTTATTAATTTGCACAAAAATATAAAAGCAGTTGTGGTTTCATAAAACGCTGGTTTCAGAGTAATATTTAAGTCTCCTCATATGATTTTAAGAAACACATATACAATTTAATGATGGTAATCACCTTTTTGTATTTATACGACAAACAAAAAGCCATAACCTCAAGATATATTTATAGATGTCAATACGATCAATACTATTAAATGTCTTTAAAATAAGCATTACCGCACTTTCATTGACAACTTATCATTAATAAGTAGGTATTTGTTAATCCGCTTAACTCTAGGATGCATATCCGGTACAATACCTACTTTTACATAAACCGGACCAACATTCAAATTAAGAAATTGAAAAAATAAATAGTTATTTTATAACAAAAAACAAGTATCGTTGTTACTTATTAATTATTATATAAGAAAAATTGTTTATAAATTATAGTAACAAACGCTGCATATTCTTATAACCAAACATTACTCCGGGTCTGATAAAACAGGTTTATACATGCTACATACAAAAATAAGGTGACTATCAGAACACACATTTCAATAAATTACATTAATAGTTAAAATTTAGACGTAACAAATACTTTTCAAATGATTTTGCAAATATAATTTCGGCATTTTTAATGAAAACATTTATTACATATAAATTTGTATGTCCTATTTTTATTAAAAATATGTTAATAAATTGTTATTCAAAATTAGAAAAAAGTGTTTGTTTTTTAATTCGCACAAAAAATATAAAGAAAATTTTGGTTTTATAAACGTCTATTTGAGAGTAATATTTAAAAGCCTTTTCGTATGATTTGAGAAATACATACAAAACTAAGTAATGGTAATCATCTTCTTGTATTTATACGACAAAGAAAAAACAATAACCTTAGGATATATTTACAGGTATAAATACGATTAATACTATTAGAATGTGACTGAACGTGCGGTATTGCTCATTTTAGGGACATTTCCAATGACTATGGCTGTACTACAACTGCAACATATTTAATAAACCAAACTTTATTTATGCTAGGCTATTTAAATAAATCTGCTTTATACTCTTTAAGTTGCTTGTCCTTAACACTTAAACAAATCTATATGGTTTTTTTATTGTTTAAACCCAGTTTTTAATTATTGCTTTGTTTTATGAAAAACTAAGATTCAAAAATTAATTTTGAAATATTTTGCCATAAGTCAACAAATGATCTGTCATGCTTTATAAGTAATTTGTTCTTTTTCCCAAATTTTTATTTTGGAATTTTGGAGTTATCATTAAATCTTCTGCAAATGCTTTTGCAGGAACCAATATTTTTTTGAGTCTCAAAGTTTTGTATTTGGTCAACCAACACAAAAGTTTTTTTTAAATTATCAATGATGATGACTTACACTGAAGAGTATTTTTGTGGTTTTTTATATTTGTTAACTACAACTTTGACTGATAACAGCTGTATTAAACGGGACATATCTATTTATTATGGTCCTTGCATTGTTTATAAGTTAACGAAACTTATAAAACTAAATATTTAAGAAATACTGATCCAAAAAAAGCAAAATTTTGAATTCTGGATAATAAGTAATGAGTGTATAAAATATGCAAAGTAATTCTAAATTTTATCAGACAGTTTTTTAGAAATAATATTGAGACATAGGTTGATTGTAATTTATTTAGTTTTATGTTTTCTGCTGTAAGAAAAGATCGAAACTTATAAACTTACTGAGATTTTGAGTAATTGTAGCTTCTACTACTGTTGTATAGATTGTGTATAAGCTGTATGATTTTACTCAAAACAATGTAAAATGTGGCATTATTATAGGCAAACGCTGACCACTGTTACCAACTACGCTGTTATATATACTGTAACGTTTATTATTACTACCAGCTAATTTATTTATACTAAAAATATGTACACGTTTATTATTATTAACCTAACTAATTAAATCTAAGGATATTTAATAAAAGCACTTACACTAATTTATATATAGCGCTATCACTGACACGAAGATAAGATAAAGTCCGCGGATAACTTCACACACTTGTTTAACACTTATTGTTTACGTTAAAGTCACGTACTAGGTTATTTATCTCACACGCGTTAATCACTTATTTATTTAAACTTGAGTAATCTTCTTAACACTGCCGTCTTCGAATTACGGAAATAACTGACTGATTTGTTTGTGCCGCATTTATACATTTTGGAAATCCTTTTTGAATGTTCCATATCTTTCAGTATACGTTCTCGAAATGTACAAAAACCTCGCGAAGGCTCTCGAAGTTGAGAATAACTTCTCAAACGTTTCAATATATACATTACAATTTTTATAATGTAAATTAAAGCAAACTTACTCGCATTACAATTGTCGGTGTAAAACTCATTTTACAATACTATTTACGCTCTACAAGAAATAATAATTACGTATATATGTATGTACATATATCTAAGCAAAAATTGTATTTAAGGTATTGATCGTATATAAAATTCGAAATTTTATGTTTTAACAGTTTGTTCGCTGTTAACGAAACTTTTTCGTATTTTAACAACTTTCGAGGGTAGTATTAAATCGAACTTTTGAAGTTCGTAAATGTACGTTTTCCGCACAAGGCTTAATTTTATAATACTTTTTCAGTTTAAATAGTTGAATTTTAAACAAAGTTAATTATATCTGCTTATTGTATTCTTTATGGTTTATATTTATAATAGGAAATAGATCAACGACAAATTTTGTAAATTATTTTTAAATATTTATTTACTTTATGGTTAAAATTCATTTATTAGAGATTGAAAATTATAAACCTTGTAAGTATGAAGTTTTTTTGTAAAATTAACAGAGCTCACGAGGAAATGTTTTCTTAGTATGACATTCTGACGTAGTCATTTTGAAAAATGAAACATAAGTAAGTTGCGATTAATTAGTAACTTTTAACATTATTTTGGCACTTCATGTCTGGCGGTGAAACACTACTTATCAAACTTGGTTTACTTTCTGCTTTGCACTGCCGTTTCTAAAGCCAAGCAAATGAAGAGAATTTAGAATCAAAGTTAGTAATTTATTCAATCAATTTTGGACTAAAAAAAGCAATAAGATTGATATGTAGGAGAGCGTAAAAATCGAAAGAAATAGAGAGTAAAAAATTCTGATGGAGTTAAAACGACATCAAGCTGGTCTTAAAGAGAAATAAAACAATAAATATTTTAAATGGCAGAGGGTGAAACATGAAATTGAATAAACAATGCAGTTTCAAAAAAGAAAAAGCTGCAAGTGAAATTAAAATCGTGAATATGACTGAGGAAGTTTACCAACTATTCAAAAACTAAAAAAAAACAATTTTATTATAATGGAATAAAAGCATAACGGTGCAAATCCTTAAGAAAGGATACAAAAGTACATGGGCTACTACCGTGAAATAACTTTACTGAATTGTGTTATGAAACTATACAAAAGCAAAAGATAATATGTGAAGAATCACAAGGTCGAATACCTTCTTGTGGTTCTTACAAATTAAAAAAAAAGTAATGTAGTATCAAAAGACAGCATACTAATAGAATTAACAAAAACTTTTGATAATGCCAAACAATGAAACGTGTTGACAATTCTCAAATCTCCGCATATATAGAAGAATCCCGTTGGTTATGCGTCGTTGACTTGGGTACGGTTGAAACAGGGCATTTCTTAGGATGCGAACATACCGAAGATAATTATTTATGATCTCAAATTTTGAAATATAACAGATTAACAGGAAACTTTTGTACTGTTCACAGAGAAAATTTTTATTCATACCAAGACTATATATATGTCGTAGTCATAATGCAAAATTTGGCTTTTTGTAAAATGTCTAGGGATTTTATAAAAAGCCGGCAAAACGCGAACCAACGATGCAATTTTCGTTATGACTACACCAATTCAGGCAAAACGTGACCAGAAGAATGTATCTCTCGTTCTGACTGATTAGTTTCAGGCACTTTATAATATGCCAAAAGCGATGTAGTCAAAACCAAAGTATAAAGACATTAAAATTACTAGGTAGGCATTCAGTAAAATAACATATCAAATTATCAAATGATAACAAAAAATGTTGGTGTTTACCTACAAGCAAAAAATAAAAACAAATCCTTTGGGAAATAATAATATAATACCACACATATTTTTTATGGTAGGTACATTACAAAAGAAAAGTATAAGCTGCTCTCAAGATTATGTGCGCAGTGGAAAACTGTCGTGTCAAAGTCGTGTTATACTACTTCTACACTTATAAACAATGACTTCTTCTCCTTTACTCCTGTGTTCATTTTATTTAACCTTGAGACCAGTTTCCATTTTTGTTCTATTGTAGGTACTAACACAGATCTGTGGTACTAAGTTTACTTATTACTGCATGTTGAACTTCCATATTTCAAAGAACATAAATTGTTATTTTTTAAGCAAGCATATTTTTTTGTATTGCACTGATTGCTACTAGCCTTACATGAACATTTTTGAAACCCCTGACCTCCGAATCGAGAACGATATGCAACTGCCTCTCTTACAGTTATTAGTTTATTAGTAACTTCATCTTCAAAACCAACTAAGGCTCCTTGAATAGCATTTCTGGAAAAACAAGTTTTGAGAATTCCTTTAGATATACCTAATTTGTAAAGACCATTTTTCAGATCCAACATTTTTCCAGTTAGATTCTTTGAATCGAGAGGTCCTCGGTCTACTTTCGGAACTGCCAAATAAACATATGATCCGATTTCTAGTGCCTTAAATTTTTTATTAGACGTCTCAGTCATTTTTTCTGCTGCTCTTTTTTGGCCAGAATAAGACTTCTGTTTTTCATATTCAACTTTGTTGTCAGTTGTACAAAGGGAACAAACTCTTACTTCCGGTTTTGAGGACGATCCTGAACTACAATGTAAATGCTACAGTGCATTACATATCTCACATGTGAATGTAGATGTATATGTGATTTTGTCACTGCACGCACAACAATACATAATAATATCACTGAAAGTATCATTAACATTCACTTCTTCATCACCCAGTTGTTTGTCATGTTCACTGTTACTTGTCTGTGAAGAACCCATTATATCTTCAAGTTCCTCTTCTGTTCGAAGCTCTTTAATTACAGAGTTTGGAAGGTTTGTTGATTTTAATCCAACTTTTGGGTCAGCTTCAAATAATGCACGGTACGGAGTCCTTCTAATAATGCGATGTTTCGAGGAATTTTTCTGCCACTGTACAGCCAAGGAACCAATTTGTAGTAGAGTTATCGGACATCCAAGATCAAAGCATGTTCTCAACATCTTGGTTACTTCTTTCCACACTACCCTGGCTTTCAGAGTGACGTGGCCTGCTGTGAACAATTTTGCAATCTGGCCAGTAGCTGACAATTTCTTCAATTACCGAAGCAGTAAATGTCACTTTGCAATATGTGCGGTGCTCCAAAATCCAAAAATATTTTTACCAACTCTATAGTCACTTCCGCTGCACGTTTGCTATATAAAGGGCAAAGATGCAAAAATTTTGTAGCGTGGTCCTGGTAGTTAAGAAGCCATTTTTAATTTCCATCAGGAGCAGATTGAAAATCTATCAAATCTATTTGCCCGCGAACATTAAAATCTTTAGAAAGAATTGGACGTACCACTAATCCTTTGTGGGGTTGCGATTTCTTAAGTTGACACTATTTGCATAGTGAAATGAAAATTTCTACCGCTCTTCTAGGAATGTTGTATTTATGTTTTAAGGCAAATAGCATTTTATCCCTCCCACCATTCTCTGTAGTTCGATGACATTCTAACAACACGTCAAAATACGGTTCTATAGGTATTATGTAAACAATCGGTTGGTCAAGAGAGTTTTGTTTAACCACTAGATGTTCTTCAATACCGATATCGAAAACGTCGTATTTCTTTATGGAATGGTACTGCTTATTGCTTTTTTTGTTACCTGTTGAAACAGCTAATTTACCACTCTTGATGTCTTCAATAACTTCTTTAACTCTATCCAGTCCAAGGCTTTTTAATTGCATCTTTCTCCACTCTTTCACTATAAAAATTTTGTAACTGTTCGTTAAATTGGAATTTCATAACTTCTAAATCTCCTTTGTCATTGTTGATTGTTATGTCCTAGCGGTTAACGTTCATTTTAATGTATTTAAGTGCACTTCAAAATTAAAAACAGCAAAACAACGGGCACGTTTCACGTTTTAGGTTATGTTCGGTGCAACTGATTGGCGCGAACTGAAGCGGGAAAGCAACATTGTGCGTTTTGACTACATTGCTTTTGGCAAATTATAAAATGCCTGAAAATAATCAGTCAGAACGAGAGATACATTCTTCTGCTCACGTTTTGCCGGCATATTATCAATTTGCCTGAATTGGTGTAGTCATAACGAAAATTGCATCGTTGGTTCGCGTTTTGTCGGCTTTTTATAAAATCCCTAGACATTTTACAAAAAGCCTAATCTTGCATTATGACTACGACATATACACTACCGATCATAAGTATTTGCCCACCCTGAATATATTATGTATTGTAAAAATACCACAAGAAAGACGAAAAATTCTGTGACAAGAAAATAAAACACTACAAAAATAAATGCAAACAAACTATATTCTTCAGAATCGTACATACTTATTCAGCAAAGTAATTAAATTTTTGATTCGTCAATATAACCGTCTTTGCTTCAAATAATTGCAGCACACAATAGCGGCATTCTGTCTATTAGTTTTGCCAATGTTAAGGGCGATATTTGTTGCCATACTTTTTGCAAGCATGTCCACATTGCTGTAGCAGATGTTGGTGCTAATTGGCATACAGTTCGATCTAATTCATCTCATCAAAGTTTGATTGGGTTTAGGTCTGGACTTTGGCGCGGCCACTCCATTATGGGAGTTACACCTTTGTTTTCTAATTCTATTAAATAATAACGGCATAGTTTTGCGGTATTTTTAGAATCATTATCGTGTTGAAACACAAATTTTTGATTGATACTACTTATACAAATCTCCTGCAGAAGTACCTCTGAAAAACCCCCAAATCATTACAGGCCCTATTTCATGCTTTACTGTAGGCACAATACAATGCTCACTTGCCCGTCCTCCTGCGGATCTGCGCACAAACACATGTCTTCGTGAACCGTAAATTTCAAAATTGGACTCTTCTGTCCACAGTACTCTTTTTCACTGTTCAATGGTCCAATCCTTATGCTGTCGAGCCAAATTTAAACGTTTTTGTTTCTTTAGAAGCGGTTTTCGTACAGCAATTCTTTCATGCAATCCGGCTGCTCGAAGTCTCCGTTTAACGCTAGCCACGCTTTCTGCGTCGATTTCCGGTGCTGTTTTTTTTTCTATCTCGTTTGCTGGTTATTACACGATCATCTGCTGGTGTTGTTACTTTGGACCTTCCAGTTCTTTTTTTATTTGTTCTATTTTTCTATTACTTTTGCCATTTTTATGATAACCAATAATCAATGCAAGAGCTTTCATTGATAACTCAGATTTTTTAGGATTTGCAAGTACACTTTTTCGTAAAAATAACTAAACTGTATCCACAATGTTACTACCATAACTACGAAAAGAAAACTGACTCATACCACAAATACATATTGGAACGTTCGAAAAATTATTCGCTAGTTCAAGAGCCTTCTCGTAGTTGTTATCCATTTTTCAGAACGTTCACCGAAGGATGTGGAACATTCGCGAACGTTTCTCCAAGATGTATAAATGCGGTGCAAACAAATCATAGGGCATTTACTCCAGTAATTTGAAGACGGCAGGGTTAAGAAGATTATTCAAGTCTAAATAATTAAGTGATTTTAATAATCGTTACAATATAATAAAAACTTCAAAATACGTGGTTAATAAGCGTACCTGAGTGATAATTTGGGTTAATCGGAAATAAGTATAAAAATTAAGATGTGTAAATACTTATGAGCGGTAGTGTATGTAGATATTATAAGAAATGAACTTGACAAACCACTATCAATTTTGCTAATTCTTTTGATTAGTTTAGCACCGATATAGATATAGTTTTTTTTACTGATAAGGAAGGAGTCAATTTTATTAAAAGGCCCTATATATTTTTTCTATTAGTAGGAACCTAGGAATATTTCTCGTCTCACGATCTTTTATAGAAAGTAATACTCGTTATGCAATTATTAATGTTTCTTCATTGCTTGTTTTTATTTTATTGGTTAGTTTTATTTTGTTTAATAAGAAACTACTTGTTCTTTATTTTTTAACAATATGTATAAAGATTTACTCAATATTAGGTCAAAAATCGTTCAAAATTATTATTAGACTATTGTAAAAATATTTGTATTAAATCTGGTATAGTTTGAACGTGAGCAAATATTGGTTTGGTTATTGTATCCATTTTAATTTTTTTAAAGTAGTATCGATTGTTGTTTTTTTAAATCTTACTTTATAGTAATGATAAAATGTAAAAATAGTATTTTAACATATACGCAAAATAAAGTCTTGAGAAATTTGAGCTAAAACCTTATTTTAGCCGAGTTTTATCAGAATTAGAAAACTCTTGAAACTTAAATATCTTATACTAGAACAATGTGTTTTTATTATAATTTATTTTAAAATACTTGATTATCAGAAATGGTAAAAAAAATAAACACAAAGCTGTTAACAATTTTCATTATTGTTAGTATTTTTAAGAAAAAGTAGATTTTATGATTTGTACTTTTTAAATTAATGGAAACTGTATTTAATATATTTAAAAATTTTAAAGGTTATTAAAGTAAACATTAAAAGTAAAAGTAAATTTTCATACCAAAATTCGATGTAGCTATATCATATAATTTAATTTTGATTTAAAACACTTTTACCAAAGTTACTTTTAGGTGGAGTTTTAAATTTGTAACGTAAACTTTTTTATCGATTTTTTATAAATTATGTATTTAGATTAAATATGTTTGAAATGTTTCGGATTGTTGAGGTGCTTTTTCGTGGAAATCATGTTTATGAAGGACTAAAAGTTTAACGTCGAATTGTTAAAATTTGATTTTGTATTATTACTTTTTATAAAATTTTTGAAAACAACGTTAAATTAAAAACGTTATTTGAAGAAAAAAAATTAAGGGTTTTTACAAATGTAATCATTCGCTTATTGTTTGAATGATTGTGACTGCGACTAGACGAGGATTTTTTGCGGTTTCTATATACAATCAAACTTAACGAATCAGTTGGTGAAATTCAGAAACAATAAATAATTAAAGTAAATAGTGTGTGCATATTTATTATTAAAGTAACTTCTGTAAAAGTTGTATTGATTCATAATAACACTTCATGAATTATATTTTTTCTAGTCGTTTTTGTTGTATGTACTTTAGCAGTTAATTCGTTTTTTTTATATTTTTATATAACATTTAAATTGCAGTAAAATGAAAGAAATAACATTGCAATAACAAAAAATAACATTCAAATTTTTTTATCTAAAGTTATTTTTTTTGTTATTTGTATCTTTAAATGTAAATTACGTAAAATAATTTAATTGCAGATCTTTTACTAGGTTTTTTTAAGATTTTATTTTTTAGTGCAAATTGGGTAGCTCTAATTGATAAAAGAATCGTAGAATTTTTGACCCGTGTGAAGTTAGCCACAAATTATTTATTTTTTTTAAAATAATGATAAAGTTGTTTGTATCCGCCGTGATTCCTCGCATGCAAGGGTTACTTTAAAACTAAACAATTAGTTTTTTAAAAATACCGTCAATTTAATTTTGCAATATGTTGTTTATTATTGTGTACCCTATTTATTGTTAAATTTGTACAAAAATTAATTCACGCCAACATTGTAAAAAATGACTTTGAACGTAATCCTTGCGTGCTAGCTATCAGGCGGATAGAAGACACTTTAAAACAGTGATTCCCAAAGTGGTCTATATCGACCCTCAGGGGTCTATGAATACCTGCAAGGGGTCTACGTCAGCGGAAAAAAAATTGGGGGTTCATGAAATGAAAATGGGGGTCCACGATAGTGGATCTCAACATACACTGATAGTACCTATTTACTTACATTATACGATTGTTGCGTTTTTATTTATTAAAAACTAAAACTAATTTATTTAAACGACTAAAAATACGTTTACTTATTCTAGAAATATATACACTCTTAAATTAACCGAACTAATTAAATCTAATAATATTTAATGAAAACACTTACAGTATATTTATGTATAACCGTTCTATAACACTATCACTTAAGATAAGATAACGTCCTCGGATTTCACACTTGTTTACAGTAATAATCACGTACACGATTATTCTCGGTAGGTTTATCTCACACGCGTGCTAACGATACTTATTTATTTCAACTTGATAATCTTTTTAACACTGTTGTATTCGCATTCCAGCAATAACTGACCTACGATCTATCTCGTCGGTATATATACACATACGGAAATCCTTCTGGAGCGTTCCCTACTTTTCGGTATATCTTCTAGAAGATGCATAACAGCTTCTAGAAGGCTCTTGCATTTGCAAATAATTTCTCGAACGTTTCACTATCTTATAATATAAAGACATATACATTATTTGTAAAAGTAGGTACCTATGAAGTAAAAAATGTATTATATATGTATATAAAATTGTGTAAGTTGTATGATGTAGGTATTCGCTTTGTGGTCGCAATACATTTTGAACTTGTAAAAACCTGCACATAATGTTGTTACAAGCATACGCGCAGTCTCAGAGCTTCGCGAACTTGCATTGACTTGTTCAATTCGTATATAAATACGAATGTGAGCCAAATACGTTTATTCGTTTCCTGAATCTTGAAAATGCTAAGAAAATATTTAAAAAAATATAAACTGGTAGTTTATCACACAAATTATAGTGAATCAGTGTTATTTTGATTGAGAGTGCCGGAGAATAGTAAGTACATTATTTTTTATTAAATTTTAGTTTTGTACCCGTAGTTAGCAAAAATAGATAAATTACGCCAATCATGACTTCAGTTATTAGTAGTTTCATATTCAAATCATGCAAAATTACACGAGTACTCTTCAATAGTTTCTTTTTCAAAGTTTTAGCAATCGTTGTTATAATTACAGTGCAATCTCCGTAATCCGAATTAATTGCTGCAAGGAGATGTTCGGATTATGGAATGTTTTTGAAAAAATCTAAAAAAAGACATACATACATATTACGTATGTATTTTTTTATTAACATACAATATGTTACTACTTTGAAAGATAAATTAAGAAAATAAGAAATCCACAACTGTACAGCTGTGTGTTTTTTGAAGAATTTTCAAAACACACTCTCATTTGTTTTTTTTTCCATAGAATTTAAATGTTTACATATAAGAAACATATTGCCAATGTAGTATGCGGTCTACCTATAGTAACCGTGTGTAGGGAAGGAATGTAGTGTGCGGCCAATTGTTGTTGTTATTAATTCTAGATTAAGTAAATTAATAGAATCTTGCTCAACACCCAAAACAAACGCGAACATGACAAATACAATAAATATATATTACAAACACTAATAAAATTCAATTATTTACATATATACAGTACGTATATCTCTTAGAAAGCTTACGAACAAATCTTTCTCATTCTTTCTGATGTACTTCCACGCCAAATAATCCAGATGCGACTGTAGATGCTGCCTAGGAACACCCCTCATGCTTCTCATAATTTTCATTTTCCCTTCCAGCCACGATCTCTCAATGCCTTGTGTGTGTGCACCGCTTTCAGGATCCACATAGTTATGTTGGTGGTTGACTGTTAAATGAGTATATCCCAAATTTGCCAAATTAGCATAAGCTGGCCACTTGTCTGAATGGATTGTTGAACCATGCTGCACCTCACGTTGTATAATTGGAATCAATCTATTGCGGTCTCTGCGTTCCACAACGAAATACCGAAGTTTCTGACTGTTCAGCAACCCAAATACCCAAGGCCCATCAATCCGTTGACCATGATTACGGGCATTATCAATTTCAGTATCACTATCCTCTGATAGTGCCGGATGGTCCCCAACCAATAAACGACCTCTGTTATACTTCCTCCGGCCTGCAAATCTCGCTTCATCAATTTGTACTAGATTTTCATTAGTTCCAACTAAAGGTCCACGTCGTTGCACACTAACAATTGAAGAGCAAACTTTTCGGCACATATTAAACCAATCACAAACAGTATGTGATGATTTGCCCGTTAATTTCATTGTTGTCTCATTTGGAATCTCATGAACAAACATAAAAATCAATTCCAGAATTTCGCATAGTTTCAAGTTGCAGCGCGCTTTGGCATTTAAATCTGTAAAGTGGAAAAAATCATTTCCTTTCCGCACCGATCTGGTTACTTGGCAATTCTTCCTTGGACACCTCAGCACTGGTCGAAATTCGCCTTGTCTGTCACGACGTCTCTTCATTGCCATTTCTGCTCCGCAACTATCACATGGATGAGCTTGATTTTCGTTCACCAATAACTCGTTGTGCAATAAATAATTCGTCGCAGCTTCTTCAGTTGGGAGACGGTGTTGTAAAATTCCTTCATCAGCATTTTTAAAACTGTCGGCAATTGTAGATAAGAAAAATGCAAACTGAACCGGTCAATTTATATTAGATATTGTCATTAAGTGATCATTGTGGCAGAGAAAGTTAATTACAATTCTTGTCATAATTGTCTTGTGTACATCATTACCAAAATTAGTTATTATATGATGGTGATGAATCATTAGGTCATCTCAATCGATTAAAAATTATCCGAATAATTTACTTAATCTACAATTAATAACCCTACAACGATTTTAAAAGGTAGATCGCAAACTACATCCCATCCCTGCATTGTTACTATAGTAGACCGCACACTACATTGGCACCAAAAAAAATTATTTTGGAATTAAACTACATATTTTGACCCGTCACATAAATAAATATGTATGTGTGTCAATATTTACTTATCTACGACCTTGCTAGGCATTTATTATACTTTATAAATACATATATCTTACCAAATAACTTCACAAAAAAAGTAAAAAAACCATACTTTTGTCCATTGGTCGTTACACTGTGGGCCAGTTCGGATTACTGGAATGTTCGGATTACGGAAGTTTGGATTATAGATATTGCACTGTACATACTTCTCTATATTACAATCAAAATTTTGTATTGTTGCTAAAGTGGAACCAGTGAATTTTTACAGTTGAATGTACTACTACGTAGAGATAAATCGCATAACAATTTGTTATTATTATTTGTTGTATAATATTTTATTTTAACATTTTTTGTCATGTAACTTTCAAATTTTCTTAAAGTTCCATCATATCAAAACCTTAAGTAACATTCATAACATTTCCCTTCTCACATTCATTTATAATGGCTGTACGCCTATGCCTGCCATAAAATCTAAGACCATACGATTTAAATTTGACTTTGATTTTTTAATATACAGCTGCTGGATTTTATGTCTTATTTAAATAGATTAATTTTGCCCACAGATGACTGATGCCATGTCCGAATCTAAAAAGAAATGTAGAAAGTACAGTGTTGATTATATGAAACTTGGCTTGATTCCATCATTGTCGAACAAACAATTGTCTATGTGCCTTTTATGCAACAAAGTTTTGGGCAATGACGCTATGAAACCATCTAAGCTGCAGGATTATCTAAGAAGATGTCACTCTGATAAAACAGATAAAGATTTGAAATACTTTCAAACACGCAAAGATAAACTTCAGAAGAGTCCCACGTTGGACAGAATGTTCGATTCGACGTCACAAAGAAACGATGACGGTTTGTGGGCGTCTTACAATATCTCGCTACTTATAGCAAAATCCGGAAAACCGCATACTATCGGAAAGAACTTAATTTTGCCAGCCGTTGAAGAGGTTTTAAAAACTGTTTTGTACAAACCTGCATCTGATATCATTAAAAGAATTTCCTTAAGCAACAATACTGTTGAAAGACGTATTGATGAAATGAGTTCTGATATTGAAAGTTTCTTGTGTAATTATTTGCAAACAACCTATTTCTCTATACAACTGGGCGAGTCAATGCAGCATTATTATTGGCATAGGTTCGTTTTATTATGAATCAAAAAATCTACGAAGAACTGCTCTTCGCAAGAACTTTGACAACCGACACTAAAGGCAGGGGCGGACCGTGAATTTGTGGGGCCCTCGGCTAACACTACTTGGGGGCCTACCTAATTAATCAAACTATTTGCCATTTTGTCAAAAACTGTTTTTTATAATGATGTATGTTTTTATTTAATATGAGTATGACTTACACAGACCGCAACTGTAAGACTATTGCAAAATAAATTAACATGTTTATAGTTACATTTTATACAGCAACCTTTCTGCATTTCTGTGCTGCAAATTCCTTTATTTGCTCATCACATTGTAAGTCCTTTGTTAAATCTGAATTTATGGACAGAACCGATAGATAATTTAGTCGATTGTTCGACATTGTTGTCCTATATTTGTTTTATATATAGGACACCCTGAAGAAAGAGCGCTCCGTTTCACAGCTAGTGATTGGCAACGTTAAAAAAATCTTTTACATAGTGTAGCAATTTGGGAAAACATCAATAAGTTTCTTTTCATAAATTAGCTTAAACATTTCACTGCAAGAAGTGTAAGACTCTAGCTTAGAATGTATTAAGTAAGACTTAAACTGAATGCACTCATTCTCTAAATGTTTGTCGACGTCATCTGGATAATAATCAATAATATTACGTATACTTTCCAGATCTATTTTCCATATTATTGTCCTGCAAATCCATTAAAAATTTGAATTTCTTACTATATGTCTCATAGACTTGGCTTCTTCTATTTAAATCCATAATCAGCTTATCTAAAGCAACGTTTAACGTGTCTCTTTTAAATTTTTCTGCGTCGTAAACTGAGACTTTATCTGTAGATTATCTGAAAATTTTGAAGTAATGCGTCTCTTGTTTATGTCACTGTATTCTGTTCCCACACTGGTACTTAATTTTTTAGCTTTCTCTTCGTATTCCTTTAATTTCTGATCTGATTGATGTCGTATGTTGCTCACGAACTCTTTTAATGACATAATTAACTTGTTACCTTCACAAATATCCAAACCAGGACTCTGTAATTTTTTGTTAACTAAATTGAATCTCTCTAAAATTTCTTTCCAAAAAATAATTAAAATTGCGGTATCGAGTTTTGCCAGTTTATTAAATAAATTTCGTGCCTCATTTCAAAAATCGACTTTCTCACCCTCATTTTCACTAAAACTTTTGAAAATTTTCATAATATTATCATAATTTTTTTTAAAGCTTTGACAGCATCATAGTGACAAGACCATTTGGTCTGGTTTAAACTTTTTAATGCAAATTTTAGTTTTGTTTCGCGAGTTAGAAGTTTCCATCTATGGGTCGAAGCAGAAAAGAAAACTTATATTTTTTGCACAACTCCAAAAAAGTTCACTATTTCGGTTACAACCTTAACGGATTCTTGACCAACTAGGTTAAGGGAATGCGCAGCACACGGCACATAATCCGCGGATTTATTTCGTTGTTGTAGTAGTGCTTGTACACCATTGTAGTGACCCGCCATATTAGCAGCGTTGTCATAAGACTGCCCCCTACAATTATCCAATAAGAGTCCATTTGTTTCTAAAAAGTCTAGTAGAATATCAAATAAATATAAGCCAGTATGACTACTAATTTTAATAAACGATACACATCTTTCATACACTTTTCCCCGAAAACAGTAACGTAATACAATAGCAAGTTGGTCATCATGAGACAGATCTGGGGTTGAATCCATCACAATTGAATAGTACTTTGTGTCGTCTGTATTTATTTAAGTAATAATTTGTTTAATTATCTGTTTTCCCATAATCTCAATTATTTCCTCATATACTGTTTTTGATAAGTATGATACTATTGGTTTTGGTCGCAGTTCTAGTTGTTCAATATGATCACGAATGAATAGGTCGAACTCTGCCAATAGTTCCAGAGCACCCATAAAATTACCATTATGTGAAGAACCAAATATTTCCTCGGAACCTCTGAATGCTAAGCCCCTTATACTCAAAAATTTTATCACTGCAATAACCCGTTTTAGGACATTGTGATAATATTCTGTTTCTTTCCTTAGCTGCTGCTGAAGCTGCTTGTCTAAAACAGACTTATTTTCTCTTCGTGTCAACCACACTAACATTGAATTCTTATGTTCATTAGAATTTTCGTGATTTTCTAAACAAGTTCTTATGTGTTTCCAATCAGAAAATCCGGCTGTGTATTGAGAATGGGTTTTAGAAAAAAGTTTGCAAGGCAAACAAAAAACACTACCAATGCTGGTTGAATAACATAACCGCGATCTTTCCAGTAATTGGCCATTTTTCATTTTCTTAATGAAATATCTATTTGAAAATGATCTGTTTTGTTTTTTGTAATTCTTTATTGAAGCTGAATATATATTTTTCGGGGTTGATGGTGGTCAAGATCTTGCACATTTTCTTCATTGGTATTTTTTTCTTGGTCTTGCGATTTTCCGCTTCCTTTGGTTGGATTTTCTTCGGCTAAGGTCCCTTCATTTTCGCTTGTTAATGAATTTGTAGCTATTACATTCCCGTCTTTATGTTCTGATTCTAATTTAAAAAAAGTTTCAATTTTTGCACATTTATTTCCTTCTTTTTCTCGATCTAACTGTAATTTTCGTTTTTCAGCTCCACTTCTATATTTTCTAGCAGACATATAAAATACGATTTAGATATTTTTCTGAAAATAAACCGAGCGAGAAATATAATCGATATATGTGTGATTCATATTTACTTACTAAAAGCAGGTATAATAATCTTATCTTATAAGTAAAATAAAATACGAGAAAATCAGGTCTTTATATAACTTTTAACTAACTGTAAATATAGTACACTATAAACAAAAACGCTTAGTCAATTTTTACTGTGACGTCGCGTACAGAAGTTGCGATGATAAACTGATGCATAAAGTCTGTTTGAGTTTGAACGTTGACTGAAGAAATGCGTTTGCGAAAAAATACACCGAAAACTTCCGCTCGATTAGCGCGCACACCGCCCACACGAGTTGATTGACGTGAGCGTTACTGACCTTATGATTTTAGATTATTTTTTTTTAATTCGCAATATTGTCCATTGTCTTCAATGAGGGCTGGGGGCCCCTTATAGCTGCGGGGCCCTAGGCTGCAGCCCAAAAAGCCATATTATAGATCCGGCCTTGACTAAAGGTGAATGAATATTTCATGTTTTGAAGGATTACTTCATTGAAAAAGCAATACCTTTATCAAATATAATATCAGTAGCTACAGATGGAGCACCTGCTATAGTTGGACGTTATCGTGGATTTATAAGCTATTTAAAACAAAATGTGTCAGAGGTGTTAGCAATACATTGCATCATCCATCGACAACATTTAGTTGCTAAAAATTTGAGTGTTAGATTGCATAAATCTCTTCAATTAGTCATTGATGCAGTAAACCGAATCCGAAGCAACGCGTTGAATACGCGGTTATTTGCGCAGTTGTGTGAAGAAAATGATGAACACTTTCATTAATTACTTCTTCACACTGAAGTACGCTGGTTGTCGAAAGGCTTATGTTTGACAAGATTTTTTGCACTTTTAGGAACTATTTTAGAATTTCTGGATACTAAAGATAAAATTTTAAAAGACAATTTAATGAAGTGAAAAACAGACATCGCCTATTTAACAGATTTGTTTACAAAATTTAATATGGTTAATTTGCAGTTACCAGGCGACAGTCTAAATTTGATTAAACTAAGTCCATCTTATCAGCGTTTCTTGCCAGAGTTAAACTAATGAAGCAAAATATTGGACGGGGCGAATTTTCCTAGTTCCCCAATTTGTCACAAAGAAACTGCCAGGAAAACGACGTTTCAACCTACGTTCAACATTTAAATGCCCTCTATTCAGATTTTGGAACTAGGTTATTGAGGATGTTTTGACTATGCTAGTACCACCGTTGATAATTAACCCATATGGTTACATAGAAGAAACGAATGTCATAATACAAAAGGAACTGACTGAACTAAGTACAAACGAAGAATTTAAGGTTCAGTATAAAAACGGATATCAGCAATTCTGGCTGCGAAACAACATAATTAATTTCCTTTTCATCGTCATACCTAGTGGAAAGGGGGTTTAGCGCTGTTACCAATCTCCTAACGAAAAAAAGAAACAGATTGGACATCATTAGCCGAGGAGATTTAAGATTAAACCTTACAAAATTGACGCCAAATGTTGATAATTTATTATTAAAGTATCAGGTTCATCCTTCTCACTTAAAACATTTACTTATTGCTTAGTTTATTCTATGTTTATTTTATGTTACGTATATTTTATATAACAGATACAAAATTTTATTTTTAATAGTTTTAATTTAAATTCAATTAATAAATGTATAAAACTTAACATGTGTTTTTACTTTAAGTTTTTAAGACTAAACTTCACTACAGTTAGAAATTTACAAAAAATCAGGTAAGTGGGGGTCTACCCAAAACTAAAAAACATGGCAAGGGGTCTACGACACAGAAAAGTTTGGGAACCTCTGCTTTAAAACAAGATAATTTTTTTTAAATATTGTCATTTTTATTTTGCAATATGTTGTTTATTATTGTGTACCCCACTTGTTGCTAAATTTGCGGAAAATTCAAACCACGCCAACAATGTCATTTTGGTGTATATTAATGGATATATTTGCAGTTTCTGTGAATTTGTTTAAATAATTTTTAATTTATTAAAATATAAACAATTATAAAATATTTAAATTATTTAGTTCTTGTATTAACAGTTTTTTATATTTCCGATAGTTTATCGTTTTGTTTCACTCCATATGCACTCGATATATTTTTGTGGCTGGATTTGCGGCTAACTTCACACGGGTGAATTTTTGTCGGTGTAGTGAGATCATTTCGTAATGGACATTAGTATCTCAAACATTTTCAGGATCTGCCTGAGGTTGATCTGTTACTGATTGCATTAGGTATTTGTCTTTATTGCAAAGCTTGTTAATTAGACTAAGATCGGTAAACCCTTTATTGTGTAGGAAATGCTATGAAAACTACTTTATATGTTTTCTTAGGGCGACGTTTCGTGGAACTGTTGGGTCCAATTCTTCAGGCCAACTGAACTTATTAAAAAGAAAACAACATAAGTAAAAAGGCAGTAACAATTCGGTGAGAACTACAAATGTATCTTCTACTTATTATAAATACTGTTTGATAATTATTGTAGACGATTACTTAGGGAAAACAAAAACAAAGTAGAATGGTCCACAAACAACGTCATTAATACAAAAATTAATAAATAATGAAAATTTCCTAAACTTTGGGTATGTTTTGGGTTATCTTTTCATTGCTCATATTTTATATCACACGACCATAAAATTGTAATGTTAGTGATTTAGTTTGTAGTGGTTTTTCGTATATTTTTACATTAATTGTTTTTCGTTATTTATTAATTTTTGTATTAATGACATTGTTTGCGGACTATTCTACTTTGTTTTTGTTTTCCGTAAGTAATCGTCTACAATTATCATATCATAAGTAGAAGATAAATTTGTAGTTCTCACCGAATTGTAACTGCCTTTTTACTTATGTTGTTTTCTTTTCAATAAATTCAGTTGGTCTGAAAAAGTGGACACAACAGTTCTACGAAACGTCGCCCTAAGAAAACATATAAAGTAGTTTTCATAGTCTATCCTACACTATAAAGGGTTTACCGATCTTAGTTTAATCAAGCATTAGGAGGTTTAAAACGCTTTTCTTGTTAATCAGCTTTTTTCTAGCTGTGTCAACATTTTAATATGAACATTTCTTTTATGCTTGCCGAACAGTAAGATATTGGAATCCCCTTTTAAACAACAACGTGATCAAAATCTTATGTTTTTTGAAATTTGTAGCTTATGAGAGACTATTGCTCTGAGGGGTTTTTAAAGAACAGTGTTTTGTTTTTATGGTTATCATTAAAATACCATTTTCTGCCGGTCTTACTCTACTCTGCTTACGAATTAAGATCTGCTGACATGAGAACGTATTGTCTTCTCAGGTAAAAAAATTAAAATAATTGTTAGATTTTTTTAAAACAAATTTTTTTAATTTACGACTTTTGGAACTTTGCCGCGTGTGGTGTTAACGTTGACTTAAACGAATTCATTGCTTTTGGTACAGTTCTAAAAGACTACCTACGCACACATATTATTTCTTTTAACAAAATATCAATTGAATCATCTTTGCAGCCAAAAAATCTTTACTGACAAGTGTTGGGCATGTCCCATACCATCCACAATTGCCATATTCCACCTTTCTCTTTATGCCACGTGACAAAACACGTGATTTTTTCTAAACAAAAAAGACGATTGAAACATTAACAGCTGAAAAGCTTTGTCTGATGGGGAAAAAGTGCTTGGATATCGGGATTAAACGATCCTAAATTTTGACACTTTAACCTTGCCACTTTGTAATCATTTTGATTACATATTCGTACTATTTCGTTTGCCATTACAATTCAACTGATAAATCAACGAGTTTGTGAAGTTATATTAAATAGACCAATCAAAATTTATTCCGCTAATTGCGAATTTAAAAGTGACAAATGTTTCGATACTTCAAAGTCAGTATGCCTGTTGATAATAAATTTTGTTATTAATTTTTAGACAAGCACAATACAAACTAACAAAAGACACGTTATTTCATTAATCATAATTTAAATTAAAATTAAATAAAACTTTTACGTTAATTCATTGCAACAAGTTTGTTGCGTTTACTTGGTTTGCTTTGAAAGTTGTCCTAAATAAGTGCGAGACGGATTAATCGATGGCCTACTTAGCCGAAATCTACTATTTCACCTAAACCGTAACTAGTCAGGCCCATCTTTTCCTTGAAGAGATTTCATAGATATGGTACTTATTTCTTGACGTTTTAAAATATAATAATAATAATAATACTTTTGTTCTAAAATATATTTAATTCACTTTACATTATTGTCTTACATTTATCATTTTAGACACTTTTTATTCTAATTTATTTTAGTGAAGAAGTCAGTATATTATATACCAAAGTCATACTAAATTGCCATGAATGTTAGTTGGTAACCGCCATTTTACGAAATGATATTAAAACAATAAAAAAAAACGACATAATTAAAAATCAACAGTTTTAGGGCATCAGTGCTGCTTTTGTTTTTAAACGTTTTTAAGGATTTTTCTTGTATAATTTATCAAGTATAGTCTTGTTACAACTACTTTGAAATTGTTGCTTAAAACTTAGACCGACGTCAGAGGAAAAAGTTTTAGTTTCTTTCATTTCTAAGTCTGCTGTTGTTAAACATCACAACTTTAATGATTGCGAAATCTTTATTCTTCTTCAATCAAAAAACTTGACGGAGCATAGATATCATCACACATTACAGTTGAAGTTTTTCGAAACATTTTTAATTTCTAGTGTTAGGTTTCAAATTACTTCAGTTAGATTAACCAGTTTTTGGATCGGCTTTGATTATTTTTGTAAGTAATTTATAAATATTATCTATTATCATGTTGTATCTCCGTGTTTTGTGTAAGTATTTTGTTACTGACGAGTAGAATTTATAGCTGAAATTAAATTGGTTTAGGTAAATTAAATTTTTAGCGTTTTTCAATTTTGTAAGTGACTTTTTTATGAGCATAACATTAAGAAAGGACGATACATATAAGCTCTGGTAGATATAACTCAGGTATAGTAGCTTCTTGTATGGATTTACTCTTACAAGCTCACATAAATCATATAAAGAGATTTATTATGCCAGCGAAAAACTCTAAAACTTAAATGATTGTTTAGGATGCCATTGGTAACGTTAGCGTGATGCGATTATTGCGTAATTAACTAAATTATTTTATCAAAGAAACCGCTCAACGTAAAAAAAAATTAATTTGGCGAATTTTAATAATTATAATTCAGAAACAATGTGAAGATATTTTTATATAATCTTAAATTCTTTCGGGAAGACGCGTTTTGTAAAGCTTTTTCGTTTTGTATTTAATTGAGCGAATTTCTGAAAAAAACTATATAAAGTTTAACATTACTTTAAACTCTTTAATTAATTTAAACAATTAGTTCCAACAAGAATTAAGTGAAGGTGGAGAGCAATGTAAAGAATTCGTTGAGAATACGATCGAACCGAAGACTTGTTACGTAAATATATACATAAATGATGACAGCATTTTTCAACTTCAAATTTGTGATTTATGGAATTGACCGTTCCAGAAATCACAAAGGATGTGATAATAGCTTTTAAGTCAAAAATTGAGATTATTAAAAATTGACTGGGATCTTGACTCACATAGTTTATATCACGTTATTTTTGTTACATTATTCAATAATCATGTCGACTAAAGCTAAAATTCTTAGTTACATAACATTAAACATTAAATTATGAAACAAAAAACGAACAGCTACTAAAATATAACAGATATTTTACATTGGTTAAAACAAGAACAACTGTCAGTACTATAACCAAAATTTAAAATAATTTTGTGTACGTGATGGTCTATAATAACATCACGAAGCAAAATATATTCTTTTGAAATTGTAAGTGGGTATTCATTCAGTGTCAGTAGAAGCGATACTTTTTGTATTTAATTTTGAAGTTGTGTTTCGCATTAGTGCTACATCCATTGTAAATTTGCTTTTGTAGTTAAATTTGAATTGTGTAAGTTACACTAAAGTTGCATCGTAAAGTTTCAAATTGTAATTTACCTTGGGTTCCGATTGTTTTTATATACGTATATTGACACCTCAATCAAATGATTGCAACGCTGCCCTAGTAACCTCCTTAAGAGTCTTAGCACCATAAACTGTGGCATTTGAAAATTGGCTCCAAAAGTTTTGTTGCTATTATTTGGGAAAACAACTACAAAGGGCGTTGCCGCAGTTGAATATGGATATCAAGTTTAATTGTTATTCCTTGTTAACAATTGGCAATCAGAAACGTGGATAATAATTGGAATGCGATGGAGGAGGAAATAAATCACTTACTATTCGTTGAAGTGGCGCAGGTAGGTGTCTATTGAAGTCTATACAGGCTTGGTGGACCAGAGATGCTGCGCGTGCGGCGTCATCGTCCATAGGTCCTGGGGGTGTTTGTTCTGGAGCAGGGATGCTGCATTCAGTCGCTTACAACTCCCGGCGGCGGTCGGTGATCGCGTAAGCTGTGCTGAAATCGGCACCTGGTCATCGGCGCCCGCGGTGAATGACGGCCTCTTGCCATGTCCGCAGGCGAAGATGACCGTAAGGCACCGGCCACCCCTTCCCCTAAACCTATTGCTGATGGACACTGCTCTCCAACTAAAGAACCAGGTATCTGCTTAGCAAACTTCTTATCTGGTAGTCTTTAAAATCGTGAAAATTGTGCCAGTCAGTTTTAATTAACATCTTTATTACACTAATTTTATTTATGAATTTGTTATATTGAATAGAAACAATGCAATAAATAAAATTTATTTGACGAAATTTCTTACTAATGTAAATATAAAAAAAATGAAACGGGTAGTTTTTAAAATATTAGGATTTCGGTAATTGGTGAAACGAAGAGTTTGAAAGAAAGTTAACTGTGGTTGCGGACCACGATTTTCGCGAGCATGAGCAAGAGGATCGTGACGAATAAGCGTGTTGCAAAAGCGCGTGTTGGGTTAGTGGGTTAGGCGGCTCCGGGTGCTTGGGATGTGGCGGGAAGCTTTGCTTTTGCTGGTGTATATCGATCCTGCCACCGCCCTGTAAAGCTCCAGCGGCTCCGGCTAACCTACATTTGCTATCCCAGCCCAGCTACCGCTCCCGTCACTCCAGATCCGGCGCCCTGCGCCGATATCGATCTTTTCCATTATCGCTTGTCGCCTATCACCTTCATACTCCATGTGGATCACAGTAACCGCATGGGTATTTTACTTTTTTTTTCTTTGTGATTGTCATATAAAAAGCTAACTACTTCTTTAGGATAATTCCTGTTAACTTCTTAAAAACATTTTTTTACTGTTACAATGATAAATATTTTATTGTTAACACGGTTATAATGATTTGATCATAACCGTAAGAAACGTTTAAATTTCAAATAATAAAGAAAATAGGAATTCCCGTCGTTTCTTTCATTGCCGTTAAATTCGCCTTTCCAAATTAATTAATTTTTTTATATTGCGGTTTTACGTAAATATTATGAAAAAATTTTGATTGTGGCATTCTTTATCCTTCATAAAGTTTTAACAAAAGTAAATTAAGATAAATAAAATTGTAAAAATGCAATTAATACAGCGCGCGTAAGTCAACCAATAATAAAAAGCGCAGTGAGAATAAAAACAAAAAATATCTTTTCGTTACTAGATAACGATTAAAGTTTTATTTCATTTAGCATAACCAATCGTGTTGTAACGTAATCATAACATTTTTGTAATACGTCGTGTATATAATATATGTACGTAAGTGTAGAGGAGAAAATGTGATTTATGAATGTATTCAGTCGCAGCAGCTTTCTTTTATATAATAACAGAATTTGGATTGTTAGCGTTTCTTTTGGCTCCTATCCAAGATGGTATCTATTCTTTTTATTAGCAAATGTGAAAATGCGTAATAAATCGTTAGAACATAAATGTTTATGCACAGAATTGGTACATTTTCTACGTTTATATTTGAAAGTGCGAAAATAAAAATTTCGTTAATAACCTTCTTTAGAAAAGTCAGTTTTGTGAAAGGGCGTTGTAATATATTCGTAGATTTTTGGCTTAGTATTTTTTTACAGTAAATATGTTACTGAGGATTGTCAAAGTTTGTATTTTTTTAGTTACATATTTTCTTGAGTACTTGCAAAACAATGATATTTTTGTAGTTCTAATTTGACTTTTGACATTTTTTAAATGATTTTTACTTGTTTTAAAGTATTTTTAATATTGACGTTTTTATTTAAAAATCTATTTTTTGGCTGTGTACTGACGTTATAATTTGGAAATCTGTAATTGACTAACTTTTAATAGTATTCCGTACTTGATACGTTATTGACCCTGGAAAATTCTTATCCATTTAACTGTAACTGTAGAAGGCTTCGATGGTGCACGTCATAATACTAGTAAGTAATCATAGTTAAGAAAAGGCGCAGCTAATGCACCCTCTTACTGCGTAGCATAATTAAATCTTATTTAATCATTATTGAAGAAGTACACTTAACTCAAAAGTATAGGTACAAATTCTTTAGGTTAATGATTTTTTTATTATCACGCAAACTTAATGATAGAGTAAGCTGATTATTTGTACTTTTGCATTAATACATTCTGTTACAGTCCAAAAAATAAAGTTTTTGTCAAAGGTGCTGTGTTTGTTTTTTATACGTTTTTAGGGACAACTAGCTTTTATTTAAGTACCAATTTGTGAACATTAAAAAAATCAACTTAATCAAGTAAGGAAGGCAACAACATTATCTTATTACAATTGGAATACTTACTATGCTGAATGTAGCACAAAGTAACTTGGAATTATACAGCAAACTATCTTATATGGAATTTCGTGTGAAATATATGCTATAAATATTAATGTGGCTGAGTTATGAGGCTTCAAAGGTTATTATCTCTCATTGTATCTTGTTTCTCAACATTTCGAATGGCTGTGACATATGATAGTAAACGAGAAATTAATAAAAGCTATAATAGATTAGATTTTTATTTTTATTGGAAAAATTCCAACATATATATTAGTAAATGCACCAAAAGTTTTGTATTAGGTTAATTAGGTATTGTTCCTGCTATGGTAATTTTATTTTTTAATTAAGTTCATTTTTATAACATAAAGTACAATCGTCAAGCATGATTCCGAAAATAGAGATACTGTGTCGGATTAATGCTTTACACTATAATCATTTAAAAAGAATTTATTGGGTAAATTATGGACTGTAAGCAAAGCTTTTTTTTATATTGGATTAAATAACTTTACAAAATCTAATTAAAGTGTTTGCGTATTATGAACAAAGTAAAGATTATAACGAAGTTCGAATTTTGAAATTTGTTTTGTGATTGATGATGACGTTAAAGTCTATATGATATTGATAACTGAGGAGTACACATAATAAAATGATTATCAATTAATGCACGAAGCGCACAATTTGATTCATTGTAAATGATTACTAAAGAATTGTTTTAAGTTGACTTATTTTTGTTTTAAGAATTGATAGAATACATCTTAAAGATACTTTTGTAATTTTGTGGTATCTTCTAGTTTTTTGTAGTAATCGACTAAGTTAGGTAATTCTGTGTGATTCAATTATCAAAATATCACATTAAATGCATCTATTACTAATCATTTGTTCTTGCTTCTATGTTAGTTGTTGAAAATACGCTAGGTTTAATTTGTGCTTTATTTTGGGATATGATTAGTCTGATATATAGTTGCCAAAAGATTTTTTTAATTAATAATAGTAGCAACTGAATAGAACCTTTCTAACATTTTAAATATTATTTTACGTAATTCTTTATTTTTTTATTAGCCCATCAACATCCATTGTTGGATATAGGCCTCCCCTGTTGCTTTCTATAACTCTATTTTGGGTTTTTCTAATCCAACCCAAACCCGCCCTTCTCTTCAAATCGTTCATCCACCTGGTTTGTGGCTAGCTTTTACTTTTTTTCCCATATAGGGGCCTCCATTGTTGTTTTTCTTTACTCCAGGGCCCGTCGACTTGACGCATGGTGTGATCGGCCCACCTCCATTTCAGCGAAGTTACTTCTTTTTTATATCTATTAATTTCCTCTTGTTTCTCGGCCACATTCCGTTTCTTATTAGTAAGTTTAATATTCAGCCTTAATATTCGTCGTTCCATTGCTCTTTGAGTTTTTGCAAATTTTTCTAATAAAGTTTTTGTTAGGGACTATGTATGGGCAGCGTAGGATAATACCGGTAACAGACATTAATTGAAGACCGCGCTTCTTAATTTTAGGGGAATTTTTTGGTCTTTGAGTATTTTGTTCTGTTTACCGAATGCCGACCATGCCAACCGTATACGTTTCTGTTTTTCCGCTTCTTGGTTTGATTTGTTGCATTTAATCACCTGTCCTAAGTATATGTATTTATCAATATATTCTACAATATGGTTGTCAATTAAAATATTTCTGTTTTCTTCTTGGTTTGTGATTATTTTTGTTTTTTGTCTATTTAGTTTTAAATCAATTTTCTTGGATTCAATTTTTACTTCTTCAAACACTGTAATTCTTCAAAATTATCGGTTATTACTACAACGGCTTCAGTATATCTCAGATGGTTGAGCCTCCTTCCACTGATGTTTACTCCTTTTTCGGCCCAGTGGAGGTTTTTAAATATATCTTCTTAGGCTGTTATAAATAATTTTGGGCTCATTGACTCCCTTTATCTTACTCCATGTTTTATTTGAATTGGTTGTGTGTCTTCGTGTAGTCCAGTGATTTCCAGGGGTCTATGATAACTTGCAAGGAGTCTACGTCAGCGAAAAAAAAATTTGGGGGTCCATGAAATAAAAATGAGAGTCCACGATAGTGGATCTCAAAAGTACCAATGAAGTAAAACAATTATTATATATGTTTATAACATTGTGTAAGTTGTAGGATGTAGGCATTCGCTTTGTGGTCGTAATACATTTTGAACTTGTGAACTTGTAAAAACCTGCACACAATGATATACCAGTATCATCTTGTTACCAGCATACGCGCAGTCTCAGAGCTTCGCGAACTTGCACTGAATTGTTCAATTCGTCACTTTATAAATACGAATGTGAGACAAATACGTTTATTCGTTTCCTGAATCTTGAAAAGGAAAGTGCTAAGAAAATATTTAAAAAAATATAAATTGGTAGTTTATCACACAAATTATAGTGAATCAGTGTTATTTTGTTTGAGAGTGCCGGATAAAAGTAAGTACATTATTTTTGATTAAATTTTAGTTTTGTACTCGTAGTTAGCAAAGATAGATAAATAAATTACGCCAATCATGACTTCAGTTATTAGAAGTTTTATATTCAAATCATGCAAAATTATACGGGTATTCCTCAATAGTTTCTTTTTTAAAGTTTTAGCAATCGTTATTATAATTACAGTGCAATCTCCGTAATGCGAACTAATTGCTGCAAGGAGATGTTCGGATTATGGAATGTTTTCGGAAAAATCTAAAAAAAGACAACTGTACATACATATTACGCATGTATTTAATTATTAACATACAATATGTTACCACTTTGAAAGATAAATTAAGAAAATAAGAAATCCACAACTGTACAGCTGCGTGTTTTTTGAAGAATTTCTAATACACACTCTTATTTGTTTTTTTTTCATAGAATTTTAATGTTTACATACAGGAAACATATTTAAAAAAATATTTTGGAATTAAATTACCTATTTTGGCCGGTCACATAAATAAATATGTATGTGCGTCAATATTTACTTATTTACGACCTTGCTAGGCATTTGTTATTCATTTATAAATACATATATCTTACCAAATAACTTCACAAAAAAAGTAAAAAAAATGTACTTTTGTCCATTGGTCGTTACACTGTGGGTCAGTTCGGATTACTGGAATGTTCGGATTACGGAAGTTCGGATTATGGTTATTGCACTGTACATACTTCTCTATATTAAAATTAAAATTTTATATTATTGCTAAAGTGGAACCAGTAAATTTTTACACATGACAGTCGAATGTACGTAGAGATAAATCGCATAACAATTTCTTATTATTATTATCATTATTATTATTCGTTGTATAATATTTTATATTAACATTTTTTGTCATGTTACTTTCAAATTTCCTTAGAGTTCCATCATATCAAAACCTTAAATAACATTCATAACATTCCCCTTCTCACATTCAATTTATAATGGCTGCACGCCTATGCTTGCCATAAAATCTAAGACCATACGATTTAAATTTGATTTTGATTTTTTAATATACAGCTGCTGGACTTTAGGTCTTATTTAAATAGATTAATTTTGCCCACAGATGACTGATGCCATGTCCGAATCGAAAAAGAAATGTAGACAGTACAGTGTTGATTATTTGAAACTTGGCTTCATTCCGTCATTGTCGGACAAACAATTGCCTATGTGCCTTTTATGCAACAAAGTTTTGGGTAATGACGCTATGAAACCATCTAAGCTGCAGGATCCATCTGAAAAGATGTCACCCTGATAAAACAGATAAAAATTTGAAATACTTTCAAACACTCAAAGATAAACTTCAGAAGAGACCTACGCTGGACAGAATGTTCGCTTCGATATCACAAAGAAACGATGATGGTTTGCGGGCGTCTTACAATATCTCGTTACTTATAGCAAAATCCGGAAAACCGCATACTATCGGAGAAAAGTTAATTTTGCTAGCCGTTGAATAGGTTTTAAAAACTGTTTTACACAAACCTGCATCTGATATCATTAAAAGAATTCCTTTAAACAACAATACTGTTGAAAGACGTATTGATGAAATGAGTTCTGATATTGAAAGTTTCTTGTGTAATTATTTGCAAACGACCTATTTCTCTATACAACTGGACGAGTCAACTTTACCTGGTAATGCAGCATTATTATTGGCATATGTTCGTTTGATTATGAATCAAGAAATCTACGAAGTACTACTCTTCGCAAAAACTTTGACAACCGATACTAAAGGTGAATCAATATTTCATGTTTTAAAGGATTACTTCATTGGAAAAGCAATCAATCAAATCAAATATAATATCAGTAGTTACAGATAGAGCACTTGCCATAGTTGGACGTTATCGTAGATTTATAAGCTATTTAAAACAAAATGTGTCAGAGGTGTTACCAATACATTGCATCATCCATCGACAACATTTTGTTGCTAAAAATTTGAGTGTTAGATTGCATGAATCGCTTCAATTTGTCATTGATGTAGTAAACCGAATCCGAAGTTACGCGTTGAATACGCGGTTATTTGCGCAGTTGTGTAAAGAAAAACTTTCATCAATTACTCCTTCACACTGAAGTACGCTGGCTGTCGAAAGGCTTATGTTTGACAAGATTTTTTGCACTTTTTGAGACTATTTTAGAATTTCTGGATACTAAAGATAAAATTTTAAAAGACAATTTAATAAAGTGGAAAACAGACATCGCCTATTTACCAGATTTGTTTACAAAATTTAATATGGTTAATTTGCAGTTACAAGGCGACAGTCTAAATTTGATTAAAACAAAGTCCATCTTATCAGCGTTTCTTGTCAGAGTTAATCTAATAAAGCAAAATATTTGACGGGGCGAATTTTTCCAGTTCCCCAATTTGTCACACACAAACTGCCAGGAAACGACGTTTGAACCTACATTCAACATTTAAATGCCCTCTATTCAGATTTTGAAACTAAGTTTGAGGATATTTTGACTATGGTAATACCACCGTGGATAATTAACCCATATGGTGACATAGAAGAAACGAATGTCATAATACAATAGGAACTGACTGAACTAAGTACAAACCAAGAACTTAAGGTTCAGTTTTAAAACGGATATCAGCAATTCTGGCTGCAAAACAACATACTTGTTACTTATCCTGTATTATGGAATATAGCAAGAAAATTTTTAATTTCTTTTCCATCGTCATACCTAGGGGAAAGAGGATTCAGCGCTGTTATCAATCTCCTAACGAAAAAAAAGAAACAGACTGGACATCTTTAGCCGAGGAGATTTAAGATTAAACCTTACAAAATTGACGCCAAATGTTGATAATTTATTATTAAAGGATCAAAGGATAAAGAAAACTTTATTACTCCAAGACGCCACACAAAGATTCGAGGAGATAAAAGAGTTCTCATTGGAAGAAGATTACACACCAATATTCCGCAAAATAGACGATACTTGCGAGAAGGTACGACAACTACACCAAGAAACACACAACAAAAAATGGGCTAAACTCACACGAAACCAACAGAAAGCAGCCGACAACCAAAAGAACGCAAGGAGAACCATAGTCAACATATCGACACATCCATTGTCTGCTACAGAAACGACTCTATTAGAGAAAGGGCTCAATTTTTCGATAACACCAAAACACGTGCCTGTACTAGACATCATTGGTGCCGTCGAGACAATACGTTTGAATTCAACACAAGCAGAATAATTTAAGTGGAAAATCAGAAGTGCTCTAGAGAAGAAAAGAAAACAACACACCAACATCAGTAAACATGAGGAAAAAGCTCTCACAAATTTACGGAAGAACAAATGCATTAAAAGTTTTCCAGCCGACAAAGGGGCCGCAACTGTTATCATGGATGCCACCACCTACGACCAAAAAATTGAAGACGTCTTAAACCAAGGGAATTACCGCAGACTGAAGAAAAATCCGACAGCAAGCTTGGATAGGAAGATCTATCAAGTTCTAAAACTCTACGAAAGACATCTAACACCAAGGATGAGAACGATGCTAACACCACACTACAGCAAACCGCCGCATCTATATGGACTACCGAAGATACATAAAAACAACATGCCGCTTCGACCGATAACCAGCTCTCGTAATGGACCCACATAGCAGCTATCCAGATTTCTACTACCAATTGTGCAACCACTACAGAAGAACAGCTCATCTTTTGTCAAAGACTCCAAACATTTCGTTGAGATTCCGAAAACAATAGAGCTACAACCACGGGATCAATTAGTCAGCTTCGACGTAGAAAGTCTTTATAGTAATGTGCCAGTTGAAGAAGCATTGAAAATCATCCAAACGAAGCTCCGAGAAGATGAAAAACTCCAGAAAAGAACCACGCTGCCGGTAGAAGGAATAATGAAGCTCCTAGAATGTTGCCTCAAGAACTCGTACTTTCAGGAGAAAGACAGATTCTTCACTCAAGACGAAGGACTACCAATGGGTTCATCTCTATCTCCAGTAGTTGCCAACATATACATGAACTGGTTTGAATCCCAGGCCATAGAGAAATCAAAATTCAAACCCAAAACATGGCTTAGATATGTTGACGATACCTTCATAATTTGGAACCACAGTAATCGGCAACTAGACCTTTTTCTACAACATCTGAACAACATCAAACCATCCATCAAATTCACTATGGAAAAGGAAAAGGAGAACTCACTTCCTTTTTTAGACGTTCAAGTAACAAAGAACAAGAAAATTATGGAAACGACTGTCTACAGGAAATCGACACACACCGGTCGATATCTCAACTTTGAATCCAACCATTCCACATCTACGAAGAGGGGAGTAGTAAAATCTCTAATCGACAGAGCATACAGGTTGTGCAACACAGAGAAAGGGCTACGAGAAGAAATCAAAAACATTAGAAACGATCTAAGGCAGAATGGTTATCCAGAAAAGATTGTAGGAGAGCTTTTACGGAAAAAGCAATTGAACACCATAGGACAACCTAAAACAGAAGAACTGCCCAATTCACTGCTGAGCATCCCATATGTCAAAGGTTTATCAGAATCAATAAAACGTATAGGGAAAAGCTACAACTTAAATACAGTGTTCAAATCATCGACCACTATTAGGAGTATAATTTCCAACACAAAGCCACAAACAAGTCAACATTCCCAAAACTGTATTTACCAAGTTCCATGTGAATGTGGCAAATCATACGTGGGGGAAACCAAAAGACCACTTGACATCAGACTGAAAGAACATCAGACGCACACACAGAGAGGAGAGACTTCTAAGTCCGGCATCGCGCAACATTCGTGGGATAACCAACATCGAATGAAATGGTCGGAAGCAAAAATCATACACAGAGAGGAACATTGAAACAAACGGAAATTTAAAGAAGCGGCATTCATCAACAACAACAAAGAAATTTTCAGCCAGCCAAGTGTTGAGATAAGCAACATATGGAAACCACTAATCGAACCTCTAAAACAATTTAAACTTCACTAAGTAATTTTGTTAATTAATCTGTTACGCTAAATTGATTTTGTACGCTTGAACGCTTCATCGAACATGTCTTTAGTATATAAGCTCCAGTAGTTTCTAAGTTTGTTAGTATTCACCTGATGACGATTGCAGATACCACAGCAATCGAAACGTTGTGTATATTCATTTCAAAATAAT
Source organism: Aquatica leii (assembly GCA_035610365.1). Taxonomy (NCBI): domain Eukaryota; kingdom Metazoa; phylum Arthropoda; class Insecta; order Coleoptera; family Lampyridae; genus Aquatica; species Aquatica leii. Next base: position 34,856,146 of record CM069439.1, read on the forward strand.
AAACAATGAAAGTTCAGCAGAATGTTATTACTTCGCATTTACTTATTACTTAGTTTATTTTATGTTACGTATATTTTATATAACAGATACAAAATTTTATTTTGAGTAGTTATTAATTTAAATTCAATTAATAAATGTATAAAACTTAACTTGTGTTTTTACTTTAAGTTAACACTAAACTTAACTACAGTTAGAAATTTACAAAAAATTAATATCAGGTAAGTAGGGGGTCTACCCAAAACCGAAAAACATAGCAAAGGGTCTACGACACAAAAAAGTTTGGGAATCTCTGGTGTAGTCAAACAACCATTGTTGCTTGTTCGTAGATAGATTTTATTAGTTGTGTGTATCTATAGCATATTCTACTGTTTTGTAAAGCTTTTTCAATTGCCCATAGTTCCAGACTGTCAAAACCTTTCTCGTAGTCGATGAAAGCTATATATAAAGGGAAGTTATACTCCGTTGACTTTTCTATAAGGGTTTTTATTGTTAGTATATGGTTGCAAGTATTATAATTTTGTCTAAATCCTGCTTGCTCATCGGGTTGGTAGAGTTCTAATTTATTCTTAGCGTCTGTCTTCTATTTTAGAAGCAGCTGAATTTAAACTCACCAACCCGCAAGTCAGCGTGTCGTTTTATGGCAATACCCATCTTTTTTTTTAAATGGCAAATTTGAAAGCAAAAGGATTTGGACCCTAGGTAGGTAAACCAAAGTCTCACCCTTCTAAGGAGGGCTACCTCACGGAATCTGGTGGAGACAAAAATTCGCGAATCAACCAAATCACAAACAACCACCGACAACAACAAAGACGAACTATGAGAAGGAACCTATAACATACGATTGAAAACGAAATTAACAATTGCTACTCACAACATAAGATCGATGAATAAAGATTAAAAACTATATGAGTTAGAAGCGGAATTAAAGCAAATAAATTGACACATTTTAGGAATTTCCGAAGTCAAAAGGAAAGGAGAGCAGTGCATAACAGTAAATTCAGGAAATACCTTATACTACAAAGGAGTATCAGAAGAAGACAATAGAGGAGGAGCGGGTTTTATAATACATAAAAAGCGATCATGAGACGTAAAAGTTTTTGATGCAATCTCAAACCGAGTATGCTACATTAATATAAAAATATCAACTATCTATCTTAAGATTATACAAGTCTATGCTCCCAGGTCAGCATACGAAGACGAGGAACTAGAAGGCTTTTATGAGGAAGTAACAACAGCAATACAAAGAAATCCCTGCCGGTATACTCTAATAATTGGGGACTTCAACTCAAAGCTCGGCAAAAAGCTAGTGCCAAGTGAAAGCGGCATTTACGTAATTAATAACATATAAATAACAATAATACGTGTATAATTTCCCTATGGTGTTCACCGAAAATAATGCATTTTTTTGTAACAGCAAACTGTACTAGTTATAAAACCTACATTTATTAACAATGCATGAAATAAGGCGTTTTTTTTACTTTTTTATTGTTCGTGTTTGCTCCAACGTAGGGAATGTTTTTCATAATTGCGTTACTGGCGTGTCTCATATACTACGTATGTAGTTATATTTTAGGGTATCTGTTACGTGGTTTTATTGCGTATTTATAATGTATGTAAAATATACCTTATGATGTTTGTTTATTTTAAAACATATGGGTTTTATTTAAAAACCTTTCTAGACGTTACTTCAATTTTTTGCGTTTTGATGTAAATTGTTATTTGTTAATACAAACGGTACATTTAAAGGTTACAAAAATATATTATTATGTTAAGATGTTTTGGACAGTCAATTAGTATAATTTGTGGTGAAGATGTTTTTGATTAAATTTTTTTTTGTTTGGTAAAAGGTGCACGTATATTTAAAGCGGGAAATGTTAAAAGTAATTTTTGAACGTTGTTAAACAGAAAAGGAAAATATTTTGTTTACTTTGAAGCGGACGTTTTGAAGTCGCTTTGCCATTTAATGTTTGGCATCGTATAATACATTGCTACCTTCAACCGTTGTACGAAGTCATTATTTATTAATCGTCTATGTGGGATATCTCTCTAATTCTGATTATGTCATATTACTGTTTTTCCGGATGGAAAACTGTGGAACGATTCAGTTATGTTTGGGTGATGTGTATAACTAATCAATATAACTTTTAAAGCAGCTACAGTCCTTGTCTATAAGAGCTTTTTTAAAGGTTTTGCTTAATAAGCTCTTGCTTTTTATCTTTTCCGCTACATACATATCTTTATTATAAAAACCCCCAAAAACATTTAACGCGAAATTATTTTTGTTACATTACCGTCCTGAGACGGATCAGATATTTAAAATTCAATAACGTACATTTTAAAATAATTTTCACAAATTTGTTAATCGCATTAGTGTTTAGTATTTAATAATTGTTTGTATTTTTATGCCAAGCTAATTTAGTAACTGTAATAACTTTAAGTACTTTGATCATTATTTATGAAAAAATAAAAGCTTTCGGATTTTTATAGAATAACATATTTTTATTACTTAAATAATATTATTTTTTGTGCTGTCAAACGTCAATATTCGTTCGTTAGTGTAGTTATGTAATGAACGAAAAAAGCTCTAAAGCGGCAAAATCAAAAGTAAAAATCCACATAAAACTAACTGTCCAAAATCAATTATTATTGTAGATTATTTAAAAAAATTTAAAATTCACTTGTTTTTTTTAATTATAATTCTTTTTATTGTACAATCAGCCTGGAGTTTTTAGACTATAAATACACTGTATGTCATATCGGTACTTAAATACTACGGGGATAATTCATTGATTATCAATTTTAATAAATTAAGTTAATACACTGGTTTGATTACACTGTTTAATGTATTTATGTGTTGATTCTTAAATCTGTTTGTTAAATCTGACGGTTTAAATCTTTTTAGCCGTCGGATTTCGTTGCTAATTCATTAATATGTTATTCTATTTTTGTCTTATGTTTTTCAATGTTTTTAGTTATTTCATCACGTACTGTAGTTATTCTTAGGTGTTTATCTAGCATTGTGTTTGGTATGTACTATGTTGCAAATAATTTTGTGTTAGAAGTGATGTAGTATCTCAATATTCGATGTGCTACCCGATCCCCAGAGGGGAATCCCATAAATTCATATAGGCTTTAAGATTGCTTTGTATAAGAGGAGTTTACTGTGTTGAGATAGCTGTGAGATTCTTCCCAGCTGTCTATATTTTATGCCCAATTGTTTTCTCTTGTTAAATATATGCGTTCGCCGAGGTATTTGACCAATTCTTGCAGGAATTTGGCAATTTTTGTTGGATCTTTACCTGGTTAGTGTATTATTATAAGCGTGCTATCTTACATTGTTTGGAAAAGTAGGCTGTTTTTAAGATTGCATTGAATATTTGGGTTATTGCTGTGAGACACTTTCTCTTAGCACTTTTCTCGTTATCAAATTGTACCCCGGACCATTTTTTGGGTTAATACTTTTGAAGGTGACAGTTTCTACTTTTCCTTTTGTTATTTTACGTAGTAGAAGATCCATTTGATGAGGCGTTTCCAAAAATGTGTCTTCTTAGTTTCAGTTGCGGATAAGTTCCTTAGGTACTTCTGGATCGATTCGTTTTTAATTTTTTGCTGTTTAAGCTCTTTGGATATTTTACTATGTCTAATTTTGTCTATGTCTGTTTTTATTATCTGCCATTTCTTTTGGGCTTCCATATTATCTACAATTTTTTTGTTTTATTAACAGTGGTAGGTGCTTTTCAATTTGTTGTTTATTTCGATCTGACGTAGCTTGCCTTGTTGCATGTTGTATAACTTTAGTAGGTTTTCTATAGTCATTTTAATGACTAATTTATCTTTTATCGTCATTTCTTGGTTAATTAGCTCATTGAGTTTTTCTCAAAATTTTTTCAGATGCGTTTTTTTACTGTATAGTGATGCTTCCTTTGTTTTTTCGACTATATTTTTGGTTTGTGTATGATCTGAGGTAAGATTCCAACTGGGTTTTATGATGAATTTTTTAGTATCTAAGCCTTTGGTAACACAAAAATCCACTATATCTGGTGTTTTATGTCTATCTGGTAGTATATCCGGAAGACATCGCAAATAAGTTGTTTCTTTGTACCACTTTTAATAGTTTCCTTCTTTTTGTAGTAGTTACCCGAGATGCCCATTGTGAATGTTTGGCGTTGAAATCTCCGCCTACTAACCATCTGTTCCCTAAAGTTTTAAAAAAATTATCATATTGTGGGTATACTTGTTATTGTGTTTTGGTGGGCAGTAGATTGCTGAGATTTCAATTTTGCCTAGAATGTTGTTTATAGCTACACTAGTTGTTTGAATCAGTGTGGTTATGAGATTAATAAGACTGCTCATTTGATTAAGTAACGTTTTCACGGTGTGTTTTATTTTTGTTAGGTCATTACTTTGTTGGGCAATTGACTGTTGTTTTTTTTAAACTATTTATAAATTGAAATATATTTGGAAATAAATTACCGCAAGTACTTTGAAAACCGCGATGCCAGCCTTCTATGTTATTATTCGTCCTGTGGCGATCAGTTAAGGTTCTGTTATACACATTCCACATTTGAAAATTGAAATTGAGGAGCTCGCCTTTGTCTTCTGTTTCTTCCTCCTATATAACAATCCTCAAAATAATCCATAACGGGCAGCGCATCTTGTAGAAAATTCTCGTCTTCTATGAGCGCGTCAAATTGATCCGCTACTGATTCGACCGGTATAAAAGCGAGTGCAGCCATTTTTCGAATCTATAGAGCGAATTCATGTGATTTATTATATTGTACCTGAGAACGGAAAAATTAAATTGTAATTATTACACAAGTTTTATTTATAATTTTATACCGGGCTTTTTTTTTCTTTATTGCACATTAGATTTTCCCTATGTGTAATTTAAAAAAATTGTCAATGCATGGATTCAATACATTTTATTTTAGTAAATAGACATTTAAATCATGGACAGGTACAAGAAAGATGAAAAAGTGGCAATGATAACGTGGTACTAGAACAATAATAGTTTGAGAAGCGTTCGCGACCTGTTTTCAGTCTATTTTCCTGAAAGGCCCATACCTTGTGCAAAATACGTCACCTGTGCATTGACAATTCTTTTTTAATTGCACATATGGAAAATGTAATGTGTAATGAAGAAAAAAAATTCCGGTATATGTAGACCAGAGCTGGGTAGTCTAGAATGTAAGTGTAAATATTCGGTATTCGGTAATTGGGTACTTTTTTCCTGTATCCGAACCAGCTCTGATATGCATATGTATTTAACAAAAGATTTATTAAACTATCCTGTGGACCTACGCTTTGAACACGGCGGTAAATACTCTGACACAAGTAAAAAAAGGATCCTTCTACTTGTATTCTAGGAAACTCTTATTGAAATGCTGATATTGCTGCCTGCTCGAAATTCATTAAAACTGTGGTTGGGTGCAATCCTGATCGAAGGTCTTGTAACAACTTTTTGTACGACGCTTTTGTCTTATTTGAAATTAAGGCATATATAACAGGTAGCACAGTATCGAACTGTCTAACATGTATTGAATATAACTGATCAAAAAGATTTGGCTAGCAGATAGCAATCTTAAATTTTCTTGGGTTGAAAATATTAAAATTCTCTGAGGAAGCAATTCATTTTGTGAATCATAGAGAAGAAATTGTTCTATGTGTCCATCCGTTTGAATTGTTTAATAGGCCTGAGGTATAATTAAGTTTTCCAATTCCGTAGGCACTGGGGGCATGCGTTCATCTTTTTTTTTCTTTGAATGACTTTTCTAAGGGATTTCTTCTTTGGGACACATTAGCATGTACATTTTTTTTAAAACAGATGCCATTATCTGTTGTGGATTCTCACGATTATTCTGAGCTCGATCTTTCATTTCTGATAAAACGCGAATTGCCGCTGGTCTTCCGGCTTAGGCTGCATGCGTATGTCCGGTAACAATCTTTGCAACGTTAATGGAGTTGCCAATAGTCCAAACTCTACCATTACATTCGTTACGTTTTTGATATACCCATATTGAATGATTTTTGTCGCTCGTGTATTTTGAAAAAACATAAATGTAGTTTTCTTTGTCAACAAATTTTCTTCCTCCTCGCTTTAAAAAAACGAAACTCATCTTGTCGCTATAATTTAATGCACTACACTCAATAAATAACATTAAAGGACTGATCGTTTTGGGTAAGATTTGAACGTATTTATACTTAGTGTGGAACTAAACTTATTTTCACAACGTAGTTTACCTAAATGATCTTGCTTTATGAGCAATATCAATAGCCCCTCATTAACAACAATCACTAATCGCGTAATTCAAAAAATGCCTATTATGTAGGGGATTTTTACCGCACATTGAAAGACAATGGGCCGAATTCATTTACGTTAATTAGCATTTAAAGATGTCCTTCAAATTTTATACCTACGATTTTGGTTATTAATTAAAAAAAATATTAATTCATTAAAATTTCAGGAAATGAATACCTATATTAAAGAAATGAAAAAAAATCGTATCAATGTTATTAAATTTTACTGATTAAATTGGCTAAATGGGTCGAGGGCGAATCAGGACCGGACGCGAAACGGTGGGGGCGAATCGGTACCAGAGACGAAACCGCGGGGGCGAAACAGTGGAGGCGAAACGTCACATAACCGTATTGAACTATTGTATGATTTGTTCTTTCTGTCCTGTTACTTGGGAATAGGTTATACCTTGTTGTACAGGTCGTGTAAGTGTTCGTCTTTTGCGTAAGACAGGATATAACTTTTGCTGCAGCTGTTTGTGAACCAAGCATCCTCGATACAGTGCAGGGTGTTTCTTTTTGCAGTTTATGCACACTACATCTTTATCCCGGATTTTTTTAGGACAGTCTTTTGTGTAATGGTTGTCAATGCATTTAACGCATCTTAGGCTATTATGGAAACAGTTTTTCGTATGACTGAATCTCTGACACCTTGTACATTAAGGTATCTCTCTTTTGGTGTGCGGAGGTTTGATCTGTACTATTGTATTTAAGAGTTATTTAATTTGATATACTTCTTTGTTATTTTTTGGTTTAACATCTGCAAAGAACAATGGCAGGGTGGTTCCGGTTTCCGTTGTTTAATGTTTCATATGTTTGTTACTTAATGTCTTTTATCGTTTAGGCTTTCTTTTATGTTTGTTGAATAGTGGATATTTTTCAGTACTACACGAAAGTTTTTCTCTTCCTTCGGTTTATATGTGTAAAACTCGGCATTTTTTTCTATTGATGCTTTAATTATTATAATATAGTTCTTGCTTTCTTATGGTTAAACTTTGACCTGATCGTTACTGAACGATTGAATAATATATTTATTCTTCGCTAGTTCGTCAAGTAGGTTTGTTGATGACTTAATTTTTTTTACGCCTCTTATGAAAATAGGTTTTCTTCGTCCACATTTGTTTCTTTATTCGCCGTAAGTTACTTGTTGTCATCCATTCGGTAATGAGGGGTTGATAGTTACTTGTTTGTAAACAGGTTGGGGGTTGCTTGTAAAACATCATTGGGTGTTGTGATTAGCTTAGTTGAGATGTTAGTTATGATAACGCTGTATATGCTCAGTACCGTATCTTTTCTTGAAACGTACAGTTTTTAGTTTGACTACGGGATTTTAATCATTTCTAATTTAATAAAAAGTTACGGTTGTGCATGACTAGATGTTTGAACTTAGCTTGACCATATTTGAAAACATTCGATATATGCTGACTGGCTGAAGGTATAAAATAATGATTTCATTGATGTTAGTATGGCATTAAGAAATTTCAATATCTAAATCATTCTCTTTAAAACACCAATGAAATACAGATTGTGACGAAATGAGTCCGCAGCGTAATCATCTAACAATAGATTTTAGGAAACAAAGGAAAACTTGCATAGAAATTGGATTAAAAAAAAGTAAACTCGAAAAAAGTTAAAAAAAAATCCTTATTTTAAGAACTCACCATGCAAGAGAATTGAGAATAAAATTATTTCAATGTCAGCAAGAGTATGGTTAAAAAAAGGCTCAACGCATTATGTCAAATTAAAAAACTGGTGTGGTCACCACACGACTTTCCTATAAGGAATGATGAAGGAATATCTACATATTTACTTAAGGTTATGTTTTTCATAAAACCATTTTGAAGTGATATATACACTATTGAAGAAACTGTAGAAATAATTCGAATAATTTACATACGTACAAAATTATATAAGAAAAATTGTTAAAAATGTAAAAAGTATATGATCGAAAGGAGCAGTGTAAAACCGTTTTTATATTGCTTTTTTATCCTAATGTGAAGAATCGTTTATTTTTTTATCTTTGAATCTACGAAAATGATAATTACACATTAAATACATCACACTTAAATAAAATAATAATACCCAAACCAGGGGTTTCTTGGTAATTAAATAAATGTTTTATATTTAAACTATTTAAAGCAATGTGATAAAAATCTGGTTAAATAAACATATATAACGTTATATGCAAATATTATTCATACATTTGCATTTTAATTTTGGCTTTAAATATATCACGTAAATGTGTTTTAATCCGCAAAGCTTTTATTTCATTTTTTTGCTTGTATATTTAATTTTTACCCAATCTTGGCGTGATATGGAAATATGGCACCGTGAAAATTACATTTTAGAAAATAGAGTTATAAACTTTTTAGTGGAAATTCGTAGCATTTAGCTTGGGTGAACTAAATTAATTTTACAATTTTATGTTCTATTTATCATACGGAAAATTTCAATTTTTAGATAACAATTTTCTGCAATCTTTCCAAGTTATTGAATACCAAGTTGTTTTCTTTTACATTTCATTTTGAATTTAGAAATAATTACTGTATGTTTGTAAAATAATATTGGCTGTTGTTTATTTAACTAAAAACGCAAAATCAAGTTGTAATAAAAGTTAATACTTTAAACAAAACGAGAATGAAAAATAATATTTAACGTGTTAATCATTTTGCCAAATATATATGTATATATAATCAGATCCTTTTCTACCTCGTACAGTGTAAAGGTGCCTTACAATCTAGTTACAAAAAATGATAAAATAAAAAGATTCTTAATTTACATTAATAATAAGTTTTCCTTAACTAAACTAGCAACTTATGTATGTACCAAATCCTTTAGTTTAACAATACCTAATTAAAATAAATAATAAATTCTACAAAAATATAATACATGTGACAAAATAATAAATATATACTAATTTGCTTTCTATGCTATATACAAATTTTGCCCAATCTCTTTTGTTAGTAGTCAAGGTTACTGCTTGCGCTATGGTACATCCTCTCTTAGCCAATATTTTTGCTATCTGCTGGTTCCATGTTGTAATTGGCCGTCCTCTTGATTTCTTTTCATTTCTTTGTATTTCCCATACTTTCCTACAGGTCTCTCTGTATTCATACGGATAAGGTGTCCATACCATCTGAATTGGAATCTTTCAATATACTCGTGTATTGCTTGTACTTCCAATATTTCCCTGATGTTATCATTTCTGATCTTGTCCTTTCTTGTTACGTTTAATATTTTTCTCAAAAATTTCATCTCCATACTCTGAATTTTGCTTTCAACCCTTTTTGTTAGAATCCAACTTTCGCATCCAAACGTTAATATAGGGATAAAAACTGTCTTATATACATTTATCTTGGTTTTTAATGTTACCTCCTTTTTCCCCAGGATACTGTTTTTAATTGTATAGTAGACATTTGCAGCACTTTCTATTCTTGCATTTATTTCCGTGTCTTGATGTCCCTTGCTGTTAACATGCACTCCGAGATACTTATAGTTGATTACCTGTTCTATTGGTTTCCCGTTTATGGATATATTTATAGTAGTGCCCGGTTTTCCGCTGACCATAACTTTAGTTTTTTGTTCACTCACTTTTAGTCCTTTTTCTGCCAGTTTGTTAACCCAGATGTCTATATTCCTTTGAAGGTCACTTTCACTTTTAGCAAACACAAATATATCGTCGGCAAAGACACATTCACTAATCCATACCGGTTCCATGTTTCTATGGCCTACGTAGAATTTACTTGCTTCTCTTTTTGTTTTTTTAATGACATCATCTAGTACTATATTAAACAACATTGGGTTTATGACTCCTCCTTGCCGTATACCTTCGCTCACCGGAAAATCTTATGAAAGCATGTTGTCTGTTCTAACGAAATTTCTATTGTTCCTGTATAGACTCATAATTGCTTGTGTCAGGTTTGCATCAACTCCTGTTTTTGTTAAGCATTCTTCTACCACTGCTCTCGGTAATCTGTCAAATACTTTTTCTAAATCTACAAATGCTAAGTACATTTTTACTTTTGTAGTTCTTAGTTTTTCATTTAATTGATGTAATGTAAAGATGTGGTCCTGAATGCTTCGCCCCTTTCTAAATCCGCTTTGTGACTCTTCTAACCGAGATTATAGTTTTGTTACTAATCGTTTTTCTAGTACCCTTTCATACACTTTTAACACGTTGCTTAACAGAGTGATACCCTTATAATTACTGCAATCCCTTCTATCACCTGTTTTTAAATATTGGTACTATTAAACCCACTTCCCAGTCTTTTGGCACAGTTCGTTCACTCCAGGCTTTGCTGCATATTATCCTAAGCAGATGTTGCCCTTTATTACCCATACACCTTAACATTTCCATAGTTATACAATCAAATCCAGCATCTTTCCCCTTTTTAAGAGTATAAATACTATCTTGTATCTCTTCTAACTTGATACTGTTCTCATTTGTCATCAATTTACATTATGTTAGTTGTCTTTTCTTTGTGGTTTGTAGAAAGTATAGGTTTTGGAAGTATGTTCTCCATCGTTCCATTATTTTTTCTTGGTCTGTAATGATACTTCCGTTGCCATCTTTTATTTGTTTTATCGCATAGTGTTTGTTTTCAGTTCTCAAATTTTTAAGTATCTTATAAAACAGTTTTTGGTTTGTATGATACTCCGTTTCCATTTTTTGGCCGAAATTTTCCCATGCCCTTTGTTTTGCTTGGGTGACAAGTTTTTTTACTTTTAGTCTTTGGTTTTTGTATTCTCGGTAGTTTAGTTCATTTTTTCTACTTAGATACCATTTATCCTTTTTGATTTTAATTTCCTTTTTAATGTTTTCGTTCCACCATGCAGTTTGCTTTTTGTTCCTGTTAATTCTTGTTATACCACAAACGTCTTTTGCCGCAGTAAGAAGTATGTTCTTGAAAATTTTCCACGTTTCTTCTACATCTACATTTACGTGACTGCCTACTCTGTTGATCATTTCTATGACTTTACATCTATATTGATTCACAATTTCTTTATTGTTCAGTCTGTACGTTTTGATTGCTTCATTACTAAAATTTTTCTCATGTTTAATATTATTTGTACTTACGGGCACTCCAAGTTTGGTTTTGACTGCTAGTAAATAGTGATCGCTGAATATTTCTTGTCCTCTCTTCACCCTAACATCTTTTATTTTTGGTCTTAGACTCTTGCTAACTAACGCGTAATCAATTATTGATTTTTCATTTCTACTGCACACTTCTCTTGTATATTTGTGAATATCCTTATGTTTAAAGAAAGTATTCATTACTAATAGGTTGTTTTGGTATACATAAATCTATGATTCTGTCCCCATTGTTATTCCGAAACGTTTCACCATATAATCCTAGTACATTTCTTGATGCACTGTCTTTGACCCCTACTCTTCCATTTAAGTCACCTAGAATAATAGTGTTTCCATCATCGCAGTCTATTACTGATGTGACTGTATCCCAAAATGTCTCTTTTGTTAAGTTATTGTCATCTTCATTTGGTCCATAGAGTGTAATTATGTTTAACTTATCATGCATATTAAATGTTAGCTCAATCTTTAGGATCCTTTATTTCATTTTTTTGCTTGTTTTACCCAATCTTGGCGTGATATGGAAATATGGCATCGTGAAAATTACATTTTAGAAAATAGAGTTATAAACTTTTTAGTGGGAATTCGTAGCATTTAGCTTGGGTGGAACTAAATTAATTTTACAATTTTATGTTCTATTTATCATACGGAAAATTTCAATTTTTAGATAACAATTTTCTGCAATCTTTCCAAGTTATTGAATACCAAGTTGATTTCTTTTACATTTCATTTTGAATTTAGAAGTAATTACTGTATGTTTGTAAAATAATATTGGCTGTTGTTTATTTAACTAAAAACGCAAAATCAAGTTGTAATAAAAGTTAATACTTTAAACTAAACGAGAATAAAAAATAATATTTAACGTGTTAATCATTTTGCCAAATATACTTAATCATAAAAAAGTACAATTTTATTCTCTCTGTTGTGGTCAAGATCGCATTTATAACATCAGGCATATAGTAATCCGATTTTGTGATACGTACTATTCCATAAAATTTTATGGCTATAGATAAATCGGCGCAGTTTTATACTTTTTTATTATTGAATAAATAAAAGCTTTTACTAAAACTATAGTTTCTTTTCTTTCAAATTATTATATATGCAATATTTTTAAAACAAAATATTCGAATTCATTGCATTTATTAAAGTCAATGTTATTTTTTCAATCAAAGTCAAACGCTAACAAAATATAATTTATTACACACTGCGATTTTGATAATGAAATTAATGTGCTTAATAAATACAATCTAAAAATTATTTTTGTTTTGTATTTAGAAAACAAAGCACTTTAACCATTAATGCTATTTTAATAAAAACAGCGCTCATAAATCATATAAGCTTAGGCGTTAACGCTAAAGTTTTTAGATGTAGTTTGTTTTGATACAATTTTGATATTTATTATAAGCATTATTCTTAAATTTGACTAAATTATTGAACTTATATTTTAATCTATTCGTAAACCTAATTTTAATGATGCAACTGTCAAAATGAATGAAAAATTAACAGCTTTGGTTACAATGGTAATGTAATTTAATCTCAAATAAAGTTTTTGTACGTAAACACTGTGGGCGCACTAAGGGCTTCAAGAGCAGAAGCAGATATTTTTTGTGATTTATTAGTAGTAAGTAGTAGTACTAGTTTAGTAGTGTACTTGTTTTTAGTTTTCCGTAAGTAATTTTTCTATAACTATATTAGCCAGTTTTTTAGTCTTTAGCTTAACTTCCTAAACTTTAAGTCTTATCGCATAGTTATTGTTTTCTCTGATTAAATTTAGTTGGCCTGGTGAAGTAGACACTCGTAATCCACGAAACGTTGTCATAAAAAAAACACACCAAGTAGTGTTTTTCCCCTCCTACGTATAAAATACTTTAATTTAACATTGGATTGACGAAAAAGGTTTTAATTAAAAAATTGGTTGCGTTTTACAATTTAATAAAAAAGTATTTTAATTTTTGTGCAAGTAAGTTCCCTACTGTATTTTATTTATAATTTTATATTTTTAATTTATTTATTGCCGTGAAATTACAAGAACATCTTAAATATGAGGAAATTAAGTAATATGGAGTAATCTATAAATTTTGTTTAATTACCTTATTTTTATTCGAATCTGTACAGTAAGATATACGGACGAAAAACAAACTTATTTTGCAAAGGAATTACGTTACTAGTGTGTATCTACGATAATACACACGAATCAATAGTGTTTTTCTGACCTAGACGTTTTCTTATAGATTGTGAATTACGTTTGAAAAAAGATTTGGTACAATCAGCTTCTCATCAGGATTTCAAGTTATTTGGTTAAACGCTGTTACAGTACACCAAATAGTAAACTATTAACTGAAAACCACAGGATGGCTTTTCTCAAGGTAGACAGCGGTAATTATGCCAGGAAAATGATTTACGAAAGTTATATGGATATGACTTATCTTAACGTGATCTACTTCGGCTGGTTTAATATATTGTAAGAATTAGTAACAGTAACAAAAGTTACAATTACAAGTTGTTTTAAATTTTAATTTAAACTTTAAATTGCGTATCACAAATGTAAATTGACTTTAAAGTTTTTTTTCAAAAAGCACTAATTTATAATGAAAATATAATAAAGCTAAAAATTAAGTTCAAAAAAGTTCAAAGTTTGTTTTAAGTTGACAATATAACGAAACGCGTGAGTAGGTTTACTTAAATCTCTTGACATTTTTACAAATGTTTGGGTGACTTAAAATGTCATATATAAAATATTACATTGGCTCAATATTGAATTGTTTATTTATTCATTTTTTTAAGGATATTAAAAATAAATATGTCTGAATAACTGTTCAACAATAATTTACACACACATTTGTTATGTAATTTTTACATGAAACTTACTAATATTCGTTGTATTGTTTTTGGAATTTAAACCAAAATTCGTTCACTAAAAGTTCTTCAAATTCAAACTTAAAAGTTGTGTCAATTCTTAGTTCCTACAACTATTCTTTTAAAAGTGGAAAATGTATAATGGTGCAGTATTAGTTAGCTTACCAAGGCTAGATATTGTCACATACATATATGGACAACTTTTTACTATATATAGCCAATATTGATATTTAATTATAGTTAAATATTAAAAGTTTATGTTAGATTATTACGGGTTATCAATATTGGATAATGAGAGATCTTTAATATAGAACATGTGTAAAATGCACTTCGATTAAACTACAGAAACGAGCGCAACTAAAGTAAACAGGTCCGTTATATTTGTGATGAAAACATTATTGGATTTTATATGCCTAGGAAGTGATGTTTAAATTTCTTGTGCAAATCTGTGAAGTGACTCAACAGTATTTTAAAAAATTGGCTATTTAGTGTAACAGTGCATTTGAAGAAAGAATGTAGGAAATGCAGTAAGATTTCTTAGATTAAGAATATCTCTCTTTAATATTTTATTTTATTAGTAGATTTAAATACAGTTTTGTCAAAATATTACAACAGTAAATTCAGTTTTAAGCTTTTCAAATGTCTCTGCAAGATACGTAAGCTTCCAAATATTATCTGACTTTTTAAAAAACGAAATGTGTAAACGAGATTTTTTTAAAAAACGAATCTCTCTCTTGTTACACTAGCAGTCGTTTTAGAAATTTTTAAGTTTGTGAGTATTTCTTTAAAGGTCATATTGAAAAAGTCTTTGCGTATCTCTAGGGATTAAAGGCTATTGCATTATAGATCGTATTTATATGCTATTTACCAATAACACGGGTCAACACAAAATTTGACTTTGACTATAGGTATAGCATTAAATTTCAATTCTTTAGGTCATAATTAGACGAAAAAAAATATATGCCATGAAAAAGTTTGCTTTTTTATTTAGCTTGAACGATATTTTTTTAAATCTGTGGTTTTAATTTTTAATTGAAAATGAAACCATTTAAATAAACATTTTTTTAAATTTTTATTAAGTTTTACTATCAAAATAACTTACAAAAAAGTAGAAAATAATTTAAAAAGTACACACTTTTACTTTTTCTTTTATGTTCATAGGTACTATCTCTCAATAAACGCCAAGTATAGTCTCCCATCATGTTTTCATTGTATTGGCCTTGATAACGTTGTTCGAAGCTCATAATGGCCTGGTGAAAACGTTCTCCTTGCTCTTCTGAATACGCTCCCATGTTGTTTTTGAATTTATCTAAATGAGCATGCAGTATATGTACTTTTAAAGACATCCTGCAGTCCATGGCCTCAAATTTTTTTAGCATATTTTCAACTAGCTTTTTGTAGTTTTCGGCTTTGTTATTTCCTAAAAATCTAGAAACGACTGCTTTGAAACTGTTCCAACTCGCTTTTTGAGTACGATTCAGCAACGTTGGAAATTTTTTATCAGCAAAAAACTGTCTGATTTGCGGACCAACAAAAATCCCAGCTTTAACCTTTGTTTCTGATAACTTCGGAAAAAATTTTCTCAAGTATTCAAAAGCTTCTGAGGTTTGATCCAGTTTTTTTAACAAATTGTTTCATCAACCCTAACTTAATGTGCAGATGCAGCATTAATTTTACGTTTTCTTTCCCGACACAAAGTTCTGTTCTTACAGGCTATGTCCGTTGAGTATAATGCTGAGCATCTGCTCTGCTATCCCATAAGCACAAATAACACGGATACTTTGTATATCCGCTTTGAGGTCCCATCAAAAATCCCACTATTTTAAATTCTCTAATCAGCTGCTAGTTATACTCGCGATACTTTACAGATTCAAGGAAAATTTTAACATTTTCATAATTTGAGCGATTGGAAGAGATGGGAATTTATTTCCGTTATGTAATAAAACAGCTTTTAAGGTTTCTTGTAGAGCTGTCAATGAATAAACGCCATTCGCTAGGAACACAATGTATGCCAATTTCTTCGAACATACCTTTTATGTCATTGCAAAAAAAGTCCATCTTCTTTTGTGAAAAATTTTGAGAATGTTTCATGCCTAGTTCGCTGATCCGTGATATGAACATCAAGCAAATTCCACTGTTTTAAGCGAGAGCCTAAAAGCTTTGCTTTACTTTTTGGCAAATTTAAATCTCTAATAAAATCATTAAAAGCTTCTGTAGTGATAAATTGATGATTTGGTTGTTCTGGTATCGGTAGAAACTCATTATCGTAATTACTTTTATGATAACTAAGAGATGAGCTACTTTTCTGCGATAATTTTTTCGGTGGCTCAGGTACTGGTCGTGTCAGATCATGTGCGACTGGAGCAGAAGAAGATTCAAGATCAGAATATTTGATAGGTTTTGCATTTTTACCTCTACGTCTTTTACTCGGATTTACAATGCAAAAGTAGCAGACGTTAACGTGGTCTTTTGGTTCTCGCCAGATTCTTGGTATTGCAAATTTCATAGACCTTTTCTCACCTCGATACCAACCTAAAATATAGAAATAGAATTTAGTATGTTTATTATATTTAATTCACTATGTAATTAAAATTTGCTTACTTTCCAAACATCTTTTACAATAACTACAAGTAACATGTGGAGCCGTTGACTTCCGAACAGGACAGTCAAAATATGCTTCATAGGCTTCACAGAGAACTCTTCTCTAACTTTAATAAATTTAATTTAATAAATTGCCCACATATATAACAAAATGCATCAGCATCATATTTACACTTTCGCGACATTTTAGGTTATTCTAAATTTGTACAAAACACCTGATCGTTGTTTATCAATCTAGTTAAAAATTTTCATATTTTTAAAAAAAATTTTGTAATCTTAACTTTTTATAGACTTTTCTGAAGATGAGCTTCATTCTTTTAAAGCTCGAAACATATGTAAAAATACATTTTAAAAGTTAACGAATTTATTATTGGTGAACTGGTAATTTGAATAATTTAAAAATTGACCAATAACAATGAATCCCCTTAACAATTTTAAAATTTACCGATTCTATAATTTTTTTCTCCTATTAATATTAAACAAATGCGCTACTGACTATAAAAAAAAATTAAAAAATTGAACTTAAACATAACATGAATCCTCTCTCTAGTCTTAACTGATTTATAACGCTAATAATATTTACAATTGCTTGACTGTTGATATAATTTCAACATTCAAAATTTACTCAAATTTTATTTTACATAGTTTTGTCCTATGTTGATAACTTTACAGTGAAATCGTTTATGACTTAAACCAGAAATTGTTGATAGTTTTTATTATAAAACTTTATAAGTCAGGTTAAAATTTGAACATAAATTATCGGTTTAGTAGAGCATCTGTGTTTCGGTCGAGCTGCTTTTGGTGACCACCGCGGCTTTTTTTGCGACTAAGGATAGCTTTGTCGGTGTCGTAAGAGTTGTTTTTCTTGTAAATCATGCCTGCATCGAAACCGCCACAATTTTTGTATTGAAATGATTTGCTTAATAACATAAAATAACTAATAAACTGTTACCCTAAAACGGTGCAAGATAGAGGAAAGTTGTACATAAAAATTTTTATAGAGGACAAAATTTACTATAAAAAAGTTGACGGAAAGTTACAATTACCTTCAATAGTTTAGAAGATACACGTGTGCAAAGTTGCACAAAAATTACATTAAAACTCTGTAACTCTTTACATATATTTATACACTCCCCCGGACTTTTTTGTAGTAAATTTTGTGCTAAAAAAATTGTTTATATGCAATTTTTATATATGTTGTACCGTTTTTGCAGCGTACAAGTCGGATGCTCGCGCGGATCTAATTCTGCAGTTACTATAATCATTTTTCATCACTGCTGAGTGAAATTAAGACTTATGATATTTTTAAAACAAAAAACGAATCATAAGGAATAACTTGTTTAATAATAATAAACACTGCATCCGAAAAATACAAAAAATAAAGTGAAATTGGGCACCACCGCAAGTTTCAGATTTGTTTCATCCGAGCGTTTCATCGTTTCGTTACTCGAGCCTTCGAATCAAGTTCCTTTTCAACACGCTTAATTCAGAAACAGCCTAAGTCACATTTTATTTTGAGTATATTGCTCCAACGTTTTGGAGGTAACCATGATAACGCCAAATTTAATTCAAAAAGAACTTAAGTGCCGTAACCATCTTTGGTTTTATAACGATTTAAAATATTCGATTATTTCTGAAACAATCTTAGTTTGGACTAATTTTTTTTATCTTCTGAAACATGTTAATATTGAACTAAACCTTAAACCATATGCTGTTTATTGAAAACATCGCAAAAATACAGTGATTAATTAAGTTTTTTTGGCATTGGTGTTGCTTAAAGTAAATAGTATATTTTTCCAATATTGGTACGATTGAGGATTCAAAACTGTAAAATTTTGTAAAAGTCATAAATAAAAAAATTACAAATTATTTTTTATGGGCAGGCATTCGAATACTTATAAAATTTAAAACTAGTAGGATGGTATTTGATGTGGTTATTTATCTCCTTAGTCAGAATAAAATCCACTAAACTTCATCAAATTGTGACATAGTATACGAGAAATTGATTTTTTTTAATTGATCTGACACTCAATGTTCTTATTGTGTTTTATTTACAATTATTTTTTGAAAGGACTAAAATCTTTTATTTTAACGTACTTATAAATTTAATTATAATTTATTTTTATTATTATATAACACGCAGATTTTATATATACTATATATACGGAGTGAGTCAAAATGATTGAGGTTAAGTTAAATTTCCCGCTACAAAATCTATTAAATCTTGTTATCTTAAGATGGTAGTAGTATATTTAAGAGATAAATAAATCATTAAAAGTTATGTTGTACCTTTTTAAAAACAGTTAGTTTGACACTAATAGCCCCGCGCGGTGCATAAGGGCAAAGTCGTGTGGTGCACGAAAAGCCTCAAAACTCAAGAGTAAAAAAAGATAAAGCAACAAACAACAAATCTGATTTTATTCATGTTTGAGCTTGAAATTTGGCTTTCAACGAGTCAACGAGCGAACAAGCGTTTTTTTGCTGTCTGAGCTTGGAATGTACGAAACTTTATACAGGGTGTCCCACGAGGTACTGTATATACTGAAATGGTATGTTCCTTAGGTCAATTTAAGTAGAAAACGTCCTATAAACATAGGTCCAATTCGCCATAGTTACACAGATACAAGCGTTCAAAGTTTATAAATGCTCACACATTTTTTGAAAATTATTATTATTGAAAACAGAAAATCGAACTACAAAACAAACAAAAAAAATCATATCAAATGCTCAAAATGACAAAAAGTAGTAAAAAAAAGTATAAGAGAAGAACAAATTAAGATGGGTAAGAAGCTGGAAGAGAATAATAAAGAGGTAAAGGAGATGAAAGAAGAATTAAGAAAGTCAAATGAAGAATGGAAAAGGAAATTTGAAGAAATGGGAGAAAAGTATAGAAAGTTGGAGGCCAGATTGGAGAAGATAGAAAGAAGCTGGGAAAAAACGAAAAGAAAAAAGGAGAACAAACATAATCATAAGAGGTATGGAAGTGAAAGATGGAAAGAAGGAGCAAAAGGAGCAAGTGGAAAATTGGATGAAGAAGGATTTAAATATTGAGAAAACAGTGGTAGAAACTAGAAAGTTAGCAGAGCGTGTAATGTTAGTAAAGATGGGTACATTTGAGGATAAGTTAGATGTATGGAAGCAAAAAAGAAGGTTAAGAGGTACGAGCATTTATTTAGACGATGACATGACGAGAAGGGAAATAGATATACAAAAGAAGATAAGATATGAGGCGAGTAAGATGAAGGGAGAGGGGAAGAGGGTTAAAATGGGATTCTTGAAAGTGTGGGTGGAAGGTGAAGAAAGATTTTGGGATGAGGAGAGGGGAACTCTAGTGAAGAAGGGGGCAAAAACATAAGAGTTGGGGAGGGAAGGATGGATCAAATGATGTTGGATTAGCAAGTTTTAAGGAAAAAGAGATGGAAAAGCAGAATCAAATAAAATTATTGTTTTGGAATGTGGCAGGTATAAAAAATAAGGGAGAGGATTTCTGGAGGTACGTAGAAGGCTTTGATATGATGGAAATGTCGGAAACATGGTTGGAGGAAAAAGACTGGGAAGTATGGAAGAAAAAATTACCAGAGGGGTATAATTGGAAGGTGGAATTTGCAACTAGAAGAGAAAGTAAAGGTAGAGCAAGAGGAATAATAATAACGGGCATAAAAAGGAACTGGTCGGGTGAAGAAGAGGAGGGAAACGAGAAGCAAGAAAAAGGGATAGTAAAAAATTATGTGGTTAGAGAAGGAAAGGAAAAATATACAGTGTTAACAGTTTATGGGCGGGATATGAGGATGTTAAGTGAACAGATTGAGAATATGGTACAGGGGGAGGAAAAAGAAAAGATAATTATAGGGGGTGATTTTAACGCGAGAACAGGGGCAAAGGGAGGAGTAATTATAGGAGGGGAAGTAAAGAGAAGAGTTAGCATGGATAAGACAGTTAATAAAAATGGGAAAACGTTAGTGGAGATGTGTGAGAAAAAATGATGGTCAATCCTATTTGGAAATATAGGAGAGGAGAGAGGAGAGAGGTAGGGGGGGAAGAAGGACTAAAGGAGTTGACTGCAGAAATGGAGAAGGCAGTAGAAAAGAAAAGGTTTGAGAGAAAGCAAGGAAAAAAGAGGTACGAAAATAGGTGGTGGAATAGAGAATGTAGAGAGGCAAAAACAGAGATGAGAAACGCTAGAAGAAGATGGAAGAAAGGTAGAATAGATGTGCAGGAGTATAAGGAGAAGAAAGTGAAGTTTAAAAATGTATGTTCAAAGAGAAAGGTGTCGTATAAAGAGGAAATGGAGAAACAAGTAAAGGAAATAAAGAAAGAAGGAGAAGTGTGGGAATTTCTAAACAAGGAGAGAAGAAGAGATAAGAGGAGAGGAGGTTTAACGGATATAAAGGTGTGGCTGGATTATTGTATGGAGCGTTTGGAGGGAACAATAGAAGGACGAGGGCAGGTGATATTGCAAGGGGTAAATACAATACAGGAGGGGTGGGAGATAACGAAAGAGGAAATGGAGAAAGCAATAAATAGACTAAAATTAAGGAAGACGGCAGGAACGGACGGTACGCAAGGAGAACAATGGAAATATGTAGGGGAGAGAGTGAGAGGAAATATAAGGAAAATTTATAATACAATATGGAAAGGGGAGGAATTGCCAGGGAGTTCGAAAGAAAGTTTAATTCTGCCGGTTTATAAGGGAGGGGATAGGAAGGAGGTAAAGAATTATAGAGGGATTAGTGTCACTAATGTAAGTTATAAATTGTATGCCATGATTATACAAAGGAGGTTGGAAAAGGAAGTGGAAAAAAAAGACTATTACCAGATTGGCAGATGGGATTTAGGGTGGGAAGAAGGGCAATAGACAATGTTTATATATTAAAACAGTTAGTGAATGGAGAGCTAGATAAGAAAAGGGGTAAGGTATACGCGTTCTTTATGGACATAGAAGCTGCGTTTGATAATGTGAATAGGGAAAAGCTATGGAGGGTGTTAAGGAAAAAGAGAATAGAGGAACAACTAGTGAGGAAACTGGAAGAGATATATAAAGAGACTAAGAATAGGGTAAAAATAGGGGATAGTGTTAGTGAAGTGTTTTGGACGAGGAAGGGGCTAAGGCAGGGGTGTCCTCTTAGCCCTATTTTATTTGCACTGTATATAGGGGACATAGAAGAAGTGTTGAAGGGAGGTCAGTGTGGTGGGGTTGTCATGGAGGGAGGGATTAAAGTGTGGGTGTTGGCATATGCAGACGATATGGTCATGGTGGCAAAAAATGAGTTGGAGATGAAAGGTATGATAAATACGATAAAGAGGTATCTGGAAAGGAAAGACTTGGGTTTAAATGTAAGAAAGTCTAAGATGGTAGTTTTTCAAAAAGGGAAAGGAGGGAAAAAAAAGAAGAGTTAAGTTGGGGAGAACAGAGGATAGAGACAATGAATGAAGTGACTTATTTGGGATATAGGCTAAGGTATGATAATAAAGACGATGCGCACATAAGGGAGTTAGCAAAGAAGGGTAACAGGGTATTAGGGCAGGTATGGAGTTTAGGGCAAAGAGTATTTGGAAAGGAGATCGAAAAGAGAAGATGGCTGTTTGAAAAGTTGGTTATAAGTGTGATGATGTACGGGGTGGAGGTATGGGGTTGGAAAGAGTGGAACCTATTGGAAAAGGTACAAATAAAATATTGGAAATGGATACTAGGTTTAGACAGGGAGATGTCAGGGTACATAATAGAGGAGGAAGGGAAGTTAAAGAAGATTAGAATAGAAGCAGGGAAAAGGGCGATGGGTTATGAAGAGAAAATGAAGGAAAGGAGAGAATGTAAAATTTTGCAATGTTGCTGGAGGACGGTAAAGGATAGTAAAAACATATATGGACAGGAAGAAAGAAAACTGTACTATCAACGAGGAGGTTTCGCAAGAGAAGAGGTGGAAAGAAGGAGAGTGGAAGGGAGGTTAAATACGGGGGAAATAGTACTAAGAGACAAAGATTCGCAGGTGCAAGAGAGGGAAGGAAAGATAAGGGAAGGAAAATATAATGTAAGATATGGGAAAATAGTATCCAGGGAGGTGCCTAAGTATCTCATGGGGAGGAGAAAAGCGACTAATAGCCAGGTTTAAATGCGGCAATGAAGAGAACGTAAATAAGTATTGGAAGGAGGATGCAATGAGGAGATGTAGACTATGTGGTGAGGGATGGGAGGACATAGAACACATGAGTGAAGAGTGTGGCGAGCTAAGGGAAGAAATGAGGGGGAGGAAGGTTTTGCGTGGGGAGGAGGGGGAGGAATTGGATTGGATGAAATCAGTAAAGGAAAGAAGGATAAGAGGGGAGGGTTAGATCTAAAGTATTAGAATAGTAAGATGGTGATGGGAAGATTTTAGGGGAGAAAGTTTTTTTGTTTTTAGTTTTTTTTTTAAATTTCTGTACAAATTATATTATTATATAACGTAACTCATTGTAAGGCCGAATGGCCAAACAATTAACAATAAATAAATAAATAAATAAATAAATAAGTAATAAACAATATAATAACTAAATTTGATATAGTATGTTAAATCAAACATTATTATAAATACCTTGTGCTTACAATAGTTCAAAAGATACATAAGGTATACGTAAAAAGTACTTAGGTACAGCTTAAAGAAACAGTAGATACCTAGTCAGGTAGACAAAAAGTACATCATAATTTTTAGTGTTTTTAATTTTTGGCATAAGCAATATCTATAATGGGTCACAACTGTTATTACAACTGAAACGTTCTTGTCGTTTACGAATTTTACAATATTGTAACAAAGTACAAGGTAAAATAGAAAATACTTTATGGTCCATTATAAGCAATGACACGGGTATATAAAATTAGTACAACGATGTTTGATGTTAAACTAATTCCACTTTTGTATTATTCCACACACGGCTATAAAAGGACACTTGCAATTAAACTCTAACATGTAATTATATTGAGATGTCTTCTGGTTTGTACATTTACAGCTGTGTAACTACAAACTAAAACAATACAATTAGTATTATCGTCTCTTTTATTATTTTTTTAGAACATTTTTGTTTTAACGTAAATTGAAGTAGTTAGCTTGTGTGAGAATGTAGTTTATAGTATTTTTAAATGATTATATTTTTTGTTTTAGGTAAGTGACAGCGAAAGTTAATCGTCTACATGACCGTATTTCTCTATTCCGTGGTATTTAATGTAAGTTAAAAAACGCGTTACTTTTTTACACCTAATTTTAATGTAGTAATTTAGTAGTAGTTTACTTTTATCGTGGATATTTGTTGTTTCAGGTTATGTATTTTTTGTTACCGATTAAAATTTTTGTTACGTATTTAATTTTTAAAACATAAAAAAATTTAACTGATTTACTAAAAGATACAATGTTTTCTCAGACTGCATGTTAAAAGTGGATCCTTGTTGCTAGTAACCAATTATGATTTTAACGATCCGTTTTTTTGTATATACGTTCAAAAGTTGTTGCATATATGGTAAAAAAATTGCTTACAATTAATTAGATTTGTAGGAAAGGCATTCCTGATACCAAAGTTAAAATCGGTAACGAGCATGCATATATTATAAACATTTAATATGGATCAGCTCTGTTAAGACAACATAGCGATATTTGCCTCTAACGGGTGCACAATTATCAACCATCTTTAATCAGTTGACAATATTTACAAAGTAAATTGTAAATTTGAACTATTGTTATTGGTTGAAATTGTGTGTTTAATTTTGCTTTAGCTCTACTTGCTTGTCTTCACCTGGTTCATATTGTAGCGAATTTTATTATTAAAACTACTAATTTATTTCAACTACTAAAAATATTTTTACTTATACTAGAAATATATACACTTTTAAATTAACCGAACTAATTAAATCTAATAATATTGAGTAAAAACACTTACACTAATTTATATCACTTACACGAAGATAAGATAAAGTCCGCGGATAGCTTCACACATTTGTTTACACTAAAATCACGTACTTCGTAGATTTATTTATAACACGCGTTAACGACTTATTTATTTAGACTTGAATAATCTTCTTAACACTGCTGTCTTCGCATTACGGCAATAACTAAATAACTGACCTACGATTTGTTTGTTCCGTATATATACACATTTTGGAAATCCTTCTGGAGTGTTCCATATATTTCAGTATATTTTCTAGAAGATGGATAACAACTTCGAGAAGGCTCTTGAATTTGAGAACGTTTCACTGCCCCCTCCTTAGGACTGTTCTGTCCCAGAACAGAAGACTGGATGCGACACCGGTAGAAAGGATCGTGGCGATAGCGGCAGCTTCCTCCATTTCGGCAACTTCCTTGACCATAAAAGTAACAGTCAATGGACTTTTCGTGACCCGATACCCTTCTTGGTTGGTAACTACAGACCAAAACTTGAACGCCTGTTCCTCGGAAGACGACTTCCAACATGTTTCGAACTGTCCTCCAATTCAGTTTATCTAAGCCACAACCAAGCTTGGGTACTGCCAATTTCTTTACATGGTGGAACTCCATTTCTCTCTTGAGATTCCATAATGTTTGCGACAGATTTTTGTATAACGGCTTGGTACGTGAGTATTTCTTGGTGACCAAATAGAAAACGAAGCGTCTGTCACCACGTAGTCTTTAAACTTTTCCGACTGCCGGTTGCTGTCTTCGTAATTCATCTAGCTCCCCAAACTTCTTTTTAAACACTACTGCAACCCCTTTGAACATGTCAAGATCCTCGCTCACGCAATGTGCGATGGCGTAATTTTTTGTGTCTGGAATAGGTCTTGTTGTTCTTCGGTGGTAACTCCGAAGCTAGTTTTTCCAGAACCTCCGTATAAGTTCATAAACTTCTCGAACTCCATTTCTTCATTTGATTCAACCGAACGGGGCTAGACGATCGACGTGGACCACTTTTGGCTTGCTTCTGGACGGTTTTCGGATGCGATATATGACGTCATTAATACGTTGCATGACTTCATAGAGGCCCTCCCATTGCCTTTGCAGCTTGATCGGAGTGTAATTCCAACGGAACTCCAAACCGGCAGAAAAACTCTGTTACTAATACGTTTGCGACTGTAGCTGCTTCTTGATTGGCGTAAGCCTCGGTCCATTTCGTGAAATAATCCATCGCCACCAAGATGTATTTATTTCCCTAATCGGATTCTGGGAACGGCCCTGCGATGTCAATCGCTACTCTTTCCAAAGGGCTTTCTACGTGGTATTGCTTCATAGGTGCTTTGCGCTTTCTCGCTGGACCATTTCCTGATGCGCAGACCGTGCACCTACGGCACCATTTCATGACGTCCTCTTTGCAGTTCATCTAGTAGAATCGTTCTCGCACTTTACCCAATGTCTTCTTAATGCCAAAGTGTCCTCCTGATGTCCCATCGTGAAGATGCATCAACCCTTCTGACACCCTGCTCTTCGGCACTACAAACTGTAGTTTGTTTTCCGTGCCCTCGACACTTTCTAGGGATCGCTTAAGAAGACCGTCTTCTACTATCAAAGAGTCCCACTGCGCCCAGTACGTTTTGACGTTTCTGTTCAAAGCACTCATTTCGTCCCAGGTTGGTCGTCGGCCGCTTTCTTTCCAGTCCAGGAGTAGTCTTATTTCAGGATCGTTTTCTTGTTCGCGACCTAACTGCCCAGTTTTCCACTCATCATCAACCATAGCAGTTCTCCGGAGACATTCAACTTTTTCTTCCAGTCGCGAACATCTTGCCACTTGTCCTTCCGGGTTACGGAACTGCAGTAGCCATTTTAAAGCGGCGTGGTCTGTTCTCAGTAAAAATTTTTGTTCATACAAATACTTGTAGAAATGTTCGATGGACTTAGCGACTGCTAACAGCTCCCTTCTAGTCACGCAATAATTCCTTTCTGGCCTGGACAAAAGCTTACTAAAATACGCGATAACTTTTTCGTGTCCATCTTGAAAAACAAATTTTCCGTCTTCTCTTGGATAACTCAAAATCGGCGAAGTGACTAGGACCTGTTTTAGTTGATTAAAAGAATTTTCGCAGTCTTCATTCCATCCAAATTCTGCTCTTTCTTCCGTCAATTTTGTCAATGGTTTGGCAATATTGGCAACTCCGAGTACAAATCGTCTATAATAGGTGCACAACCCAAGGAAACTTGTTTATCGATTGGTCTTGGCCATGCTTGCACTGCTCGGATTTTGTCTGGGTCAGCCTTTACTCCATCTCTAGATACGACGTGGCCCAGATATTGCACTTCCTTCTTAAATACGTCGCACTTCTTTGGGCTCAGTTTGAGATTAGCCCCACGTAGTCGCTGAAACACTTCTTCCAAGTTGTTCAAGTGCTCTTCAAACGACCTTCCAACCACGATCACGTCGTCCAAGTAAACCAAGCACGTCTTCCAAGACAATCCGCGCAAAATGTTCTCCATCAAACGCTCGAACGTTGCAGGAGCGTTACACAGGCCGAAGGGCATCACAGTAAACTGCCACAAACCAGTTCCAATCGTAAACGCTGTTTTTTCACGATCTTTGGGTTCTAATTCTACCTGCCAGTATCCACTCTTTAAGTCTAACGTAGAAAACCACTGGGATCTTGACAGGGTGTTTAACGTATCGTCAATTCTAGGTAAAGGGTAACTGTCCTTTTTGGTCACGTCGTTTAGCTGTCTGTAGTCTACGCAAAACCTCGTTGATCTGTCCTTCTTCTTTACGAGTACCACTGGGGATGCCCATGGGCTACTTGAAGGTTCAATCACGCCTTCTCTCTGCATATCCGTAATTATTTGTTCGGTTTCTTCTCTTTTTGCCAAAGGAAGTCTTCGTGGATGTTGTCGTATCGGCCGAGCTTCTCCGGTATTAATTTTATGTTTCCCTGCGTTAGTTCTTCCTCTGGAACTACTCTCCAGCGCGAACACATCTTGATACTCTTGGATCAACACTTTAACTTTAGCCAGCTGGTCTTAGCTGAGGTTTTGGCATTTGGTGGTAAGAATGTCCAATAGATGTTGTGGACACTTCTTCGGCGACGGTAGACTTTACGCATCTCACAATTTGAGATACTGGCGTGCATTGGCCTACCACGGTCTTCTTTTTCAACGTTACAGGATCTGAGTTGATGTTTAAGATCCTTACTGGCATCGTATTTTTTACTCGTACTAAAGTTCTGCCAACGAGTAGTCCTTCTTCAACTAAGCCGCCCTTCATTGCTTCAATCGCGCGTATGTAGCCTTCCCGGAGACTTCCATCCAGGCGTGCCATCACCACACTTTCAGTCCTTGCAGGCAGAGTCACGTCTTCACTTAATAAGACTCGCACGGCTGCCTTCTCTGACGAATGAACAGGAATTTCTTCATTGTCGACATGGCCTATTTCACCGCAGTTCAAAGTTGTCACTCCTCTTTCCGGAAGTATTCGTCGCGCTATCTACTCGATGCTTTCTAGTGTCTGCGCGGGTACTTCTTCAGCACAGCAAAGTTTATGACCGTTTCGTTGCGATGCTTGTTTTGTTGCTTCAAACTCCAAAGCATGTACCAAAGCGTCATCCAATGTCTTCGGTCGAGCTAACTGGAGAGTCTGCTGCGTTTCGTTGTCTCGGAGGCCATCTACAAAGGTTTGAACAGCCAACTGCTCCAAGAAGTCATTTGGTGCTGTAGGATACGCAAGCCGTGTTAACTTGGCGATGTCAGCCTCAAACTCTTGAAGACTTTCGGCAGCTTTCTGAACTCGATTTTTAATTTGAGCCTGGTACACTTGTTGAAGATGAGCATCTTCATATCTCATTTCTAAACGTGAAATTAAAAGTTCGTAATTTTCTTGCAGGTGGTCAGGAACAGTTTGTAAAATTCCAAGCGTTTCTCCACGTAAGGACACTATTAAAGACGTCGCTTTTTGCTTGTTGCTCTAACCATTAGCTGTAGCTGCGGCTTCAAACTGCTTGTAGTAAGTTGACCATGGGACTTTACCATCAAAATTTGGCGGTACAACTTTAAACTTGTGAGTGGTTCCTTCCCGATGATCCATTATTAAATCTTCGTTCATGACGCTTCCTTCGCCGTGACAATTCATTCGATTTATTCTTTCTTCAAGCAGTTTTATTCTGTCTTCTAGTTTGTCCTCTATTGCTTCCATTCACCGATTCGCAAATTTCTTCTTTTAAATTTGGGTTTCCTCTTGCACAATTTTGATTTGATTTCCTACACTAACTTGTATTTGTACCTCAATAGTCTTTATTTGATTTTCCATGCTTGCTCGTATACCTTCTTTTAAACTTCTAGAGTTTTCTTCCATTTTTCTAGTCATCGATTCTTGACCATTTCTTATTGATTCAAGAAATTCAAATAGTTTTGCATCCATTTTAAACTGCTTGCGAACGCGTCACTGGCACAAATTTAACCACGAATAATAATTTAAAACAAAATTTAATAATACTAAATTTTAATAAAGCCCGACACTAGTTTAACAGCTAAGATTAAATGCTATAAACAAACACGCGAAACCGGAACTAAAGTTTTATTTATTTACGCAATTTTATTCGGGGAGCAATATTAGATTACTTAATAGTATTTACACTAAAAAAAATCGCGAACCCGACACCGTGACACCCTTTGTAGCGAATTTTATTATTAAAACTACTAATTTATTTCAACTACTAAAAATATTTTTACTTACACAAAAACGCAAAATAGGCATTTGCCTGACTGTCTGCTCTTTACTTATTATTATTAAAACTAATTTATTTTTACTTATACTAAAAATATGTACACTTTTAAATTAACCGAACTAATTAAATCTAATAATATTTAATAAAAACACTTACACTAATTTATATCACTTATTTACACTAAAGTCACGTACTTCGTAGATTTATTTATAACACGCGTTACCGACTTATTTATTTAGACTTGAATAATCTTCTTAACACTGCTGTCTTCGCATTACGGCAATAACTAAATAACTGACCTGCGATTTGTTTGTTCCGTATATATACACATTTTGGAAACTTCGAGAAGGCTCTTGAATTTGAGAACGTTTCAATATGTTATTAGTTATTATTATTGTTTCTATATTTTCGTTGATTTTAGATTATTTTAAATTTACAAAAGAAAACCAGTAATGTAAATTGTATATTTGCTGATCAGATGATCAATCTGTATGATGTGAAAAAAAAACGAACTATTTTTTTATTCAAAGTGTCAGTAAGATTATTTTTTGGATGCTTACGGCTTAATGAGAAAAATATATTTTCTAAACTTCTTGATACGTTTTACACAGTTTAGTCAAAGTACGCTAATGATTTAATTTAATTGCATTTTTAAATAAAAATATTAAAAGTTGAATATGAAAGCAGGGTTTTAGGCAAAACTCAGTCACCTAAAAAATAGTGTGGTATCTCCAGGGGGGCTCTTTCCATAAAAACTATATAAAGTTTTTTTATGCAAACATGTTTACAATTTTATTTTTTGATATATTAGTATTTATTTTTCCTATTTGCAAATTTTCATTAAAATTCATATACGCCCTTGACTTACTAAACTCGGGTTTAGGTTACCTTTGTTGGTTAGGGGTTGCTTTATAAACAAATCCATTATATTTATATTATAAATAATAACTAATATTCTGATATACTTAAAATTACATTGCTTAATTTTTTTAATAATATGATATTTTTAACTACATTTTTTAAACTATTTCTTTGTGGTTAATATTTCTCACACAAAAAAGCATTTAAGGTAATTGGTATGTGTTTTACTGCTGGTAATTAAAACGACATCGTGTCATAATTTTTTATCTAGAATAATTTTGTATGTCGATTAGGTTA
Source organism: Aquatica leii (assembly GCA_035610365.1). Taxonomy (NCBI): domain Eukaryota; kingdom Metazoa; phylum Arthropoda; class Insecta; order Coleoptera; family Lampyridae; genus Aquatica; species Aquatica leii. The sequence continues at coordinate 34,886,775 of CM069439.1, forward strand.
ATTGCGATTGTTTTGAATAAGTTATGAAATGCAGTAATAATTTATGGGTTAGAGTAGGTCAAGTTTAGTTAAAATTGAAATCAATATCAATAACTGTCTGCTTAAAGTATGTCGATTTACTCGCTTTTCACGCATCTTTTATTACAGCTACAATGTACCTATCTATTTTTGGAAAAGTAAATTGTATATCAAAAGCAATTCTACACGCCAAAAACAAAAAAATAATTTATTATTGGTTTTCTTTAATATATCATAATTTAACGTAAAAACTTGTAGAACGCAGTCTGTTATTTTAGGTTGACTGAACTTAAAAATAAATATCGTATTTTTTAAGTACGTAAAATAATATATATCCTATTATGCAATAAAGACATCGATAAATGAAACAAAAAGATGGAAAGTACTGAGATAAATAAATAACGTATAGGACGATGTACCAAACCTGAGCTTTAAGTCTGACTGTAGCGTTGAATTGGAAGTTATAGAGAAAAGCTATATATACCAAGATGTAATTATAATGTAATGTATAATGTAATGTAAAATGTAATGCAATATGCTTTATTGTCTACCAATGAGATATCAACAGGGTGGATATTAGGTGTGAGTATTTCTTCACTTCATCTGTGAATGTTGGACGTATCTATAGCGAAAATGTAAAATTTTGAATGTTTATAAAATATAATTTTCGCCAATACAAACAATATTTATTTTTTTGCGAAATGGTGTTACGAACAAAACTTAATTTATTTGCACTATTTTACACGATTATTATAAATATAACTAATTTACTAAATTAACACATAAGCAAATTAATAATTTAGTAAAAACAAGCACACGTTGATAATTGATATGTCACTGTTGCTGTAGATTTATAGGCATCTTCCGTCGATACATAATTAATCACATAATGTTTTTGTTTATCTATACGGTACACGCGTAGAAACACCAAGTCTTAAATACCGACAAATTCTTCTTTAAGACAATAAAGTTAATTTCCAGCAGTTAGTTTTTAAATTTTTCCTTTATCTTTTACTAGAATTTCTGTTCGTTTCTTAAATCGCTTTGAATATTCTCGTAGCTCGAGAATTTATTAAGAGGATTATAAAATTGTCATCTGCATTAGCCAAAAACTGATTTAGGGTTTTTTTATTGTTTTTTTATGTTTAAGCATGGGATGCAGTTTAATGTCTTATATTTGTTAACAATCAAACTTTGAAGGTAGTTTACTAACATTTTATATTTATTTATACGACAAAGAAGAACCAAGCCTGTATGGTTATTTGATAATAATTGCGACTTAAATTGAATTGTAAATGCAGCAGGTGTAAATTGTAACAATCGTAAAACTAAAAATTACGTTCTCGGTCTTTATAAAGACATTCAGCCGTGAAATTAAATGCAACATTTTATTGACATATTTTGAATATTAATGCTACGTCTTTGATTACAGGGGTTTGTAATGTTTGTCGGTTTTGGTAGGAAGTTTTGTGTTTAATTAACGCATCTTTGGTATCATATTTTAGAAAATTAATCTTTTATGTACCAAACCGCCACTTCATTGTAGAGTAAAATGAGAAATTCTGCTCACCAGATACGAAAACATTCACGTCTTTGTTTCTTTGGCAACGTTCGCGCGTATCCTTTAAATACCTTTCTAAAAATTATTGATTTTAAATTCCCATAGTTTTTTTGTTCATACAAAAGTCAATAGGTCAACATGAAATGAAAAAGTAAAAATAGCTTGTAGTACATTTGTATCGTATCATTTATTATTAATAGCGATTTATTTCATTCATTCTAAAAATTAAATTACAATTCTATTCTCTATGCTGAGGTTGTTAGCGGTATTAATTAAAGATTGAATTCTAATTACTTAAAAATGTCATTAACACCAAATTACATAACATAAGTCGCTTGGGTCCATACCACAACGTAGAATTCGCGTAATTTGTAAAGGACTTGTGGGCTGAGCCTTTCTGCGCGACTTTCTAAAGACAGCGTATCAGAACGCTACTTATTGTATTATATTCGTAAGAATGGATAGTAGTGCCAATTTCGTGTACTGCGTAAATCACGTAACAGGTCCTTTACAAATTACGTTTATTTCATCATAACCTCTAATCTAATGTCATATCGTCCAAATTCTTTGTGTTTGCCACGCCCACTAGATCACAACGCTCAAATTTCACGGTTGATCACAACATCCAACTCGAACATAACTCCCAATTGGTTTTGGCGATCACAATGCATTTCCGTTTCAGCTTAACTATCAATTTTTCATTAATAGATATTTACACGGAATTTCTAATAATTAAATTTAAAAAATAATATTAAATTAATATTAATTTAACATTACAATTAATATTTTTCATATATCTATTTAGAGACGTGTAATAAATCTAATTCAAAGGATAGTTGGATGTTGTTGTTGCTCAGAATTGGCGAATTAATAAAAATCTGAGGGAGAAAAGTAGGAGTTGACCTTTTAAACTCCATACTTTAAACCACGTCGTACGCTTTTTTGAATCAAAGAAAAATCCATACACTCTTTGTTTCTTCTTGCGCTCTTTACTTTATGGTTTTATAGTAGTTTCTTTTTAATTTTTAGTTTACTTATTGTTGGTAAAGAATTTGATGGCAAATAAAAAATAACTTGTATTGATTTTAACATTGATTTTTGTTTGTCACACAAAGGCATTTTTATCTTCTTTCATATATCTTTTGACTTTCCTATAAGGAAAGTATAGCGATCGCAATTTTTTTTCAAAAAAATTTTTTTAAGAATTTTACGTTTTAAGGTCTGAATCAGAAAAACGTATTTTTGACAAAAAAAATTTGGGTGTCTGTGTGTGTGTGTCTGTGTGTAACGTTCTACCCACAATAACTCTCGAACCAAAAGTCCTAGTAACTTGAAATTTGGTATAGAGCTGGATTTTCATATTCTCTCGGCTTTATCAAAAGATAGATCTGATGAAGGTACCGGAAGTAGGTGTATCCGCCATTTTGAACAGTTTTTCTTATATAATTTTGTACGAATGTAAATTATTCGAATTATTTTCACAGTTTCTTATAAAGATAATTCTTCCTAACGATTTATTCAAATAATTTTTTTTCTAACATTAACAGTTTATTAGATATTTAATTAATAATTTAAAGTGATTTCCATTATATAATCTAGGTTCGAATCCTGCCTGCGACGATTTTTTTTTAAGAAAAAATAAATAGCCGGTTGCACAAAAGTCTGGTTAATTGGCGATTTACTAATCGTTTTTAATAATTTAATAAGGCCAATCTTCTTATGTTCGTCGTTATATTTCTATTTTAAGTGGGCTAGTGTTGAGGCAGCTTATTGACACGGGTAAGCAGATCCTCTTCTACTTTGATCGATCATGCCATTTCCGCTGCATATTCTCCCGTTTTTGAATCTGGAGTAAGTGATTCCCTTGGTTTGTCTGATCATTTTCTGGTGTTTGTAACACTTAATTATAGCAAAGATCATGCGACTCTCAAAACATTTAGGTATTTCAATGGTATACAAACAGAATTATTTTTAAATGATTTAAATTCGATCCCTTGGAATGATTTTTATCGCATGAATGACATCGACGAAAAAGTATCGTTCTTCAATATTGCTATACTTGAACTTTTTGATATACACGCTTCTTTAAAGTTATACAAATCGTATAAGCCTTCTACTACTTGGCTCATTGATAATGTTAAATTAATGATGAAACTGCGAGATCGAGCTTTGCGCCGTTTTAAGCGTGATCGTGACTCTGCAAAATGGGATTATTACAAATCGTTAAGAAATCTTGTTAACGCATCTGTACGCAGGGAAAAGAGAGCTTATTTTGAATATATTGTCTCTTGTAATAAAGGCAATACTGATAAACTCTGGAAGACAATTAAATCTCTTAATGTGCAACGGTCGCCTGCTAGTAATCTACCTCCTCATCTTCGAGATCCTGATAGAATTAACACATTTTTTGCTGCTTCTTATAATAGTTTAATTACTCCTTCTGATAACTTAATTTCATACTATACTAATAATGTTAAACCTGGAGTTACGAAAGTGTTCTCATTTACGCTGGTTACGCAGGAAATTGAAGAGGTATTATATAGTGTCAAGTCTAATGCGGTAGGGCCTGACGAATTGAGTATACTAATGATACAACTTTGTTGTCCTTCCATTTCGCCAGTTGTGACGCATATTATAAATTCATGTTTACTCGAGTCCACTTTTCCTCGTTCTTGGAAAATTGCATCTCCGTCCAATAACCATTACTTCACCTTTATCAAAAATCTTAGAAAAGATAGTTGTAAAGCAAATTAATGCTCTTCTTACCAAATTCAATGTTCTAGCCATCAGTACAGTCTGGTTTTATATCGGGGCATAGTTGTGCGTCAGCGTTAGCTTCTGTCACTGATGATAAATTGCTGCTTTAGATTTTGGTCTTGATACTGCTTTGATATAACTTGATTTCTCGAAAGCGTTTGATACTATCAACCATAATCTATTATTTTCTATCATGCATTTTATAGGATTTGGCGCGTCTTCTTTAAATTTCTTTAAACAATTTCTAGGTAATAGGTCTCAATGTGTCAGAGCTTATGATAAGTTGTCTAAATCTACTTTAGTTCCCTGTGGCGTTCCACAAGGCTCTGTCCTTGGACCCATGCTATTTTCCATTTATACGTGTAATATTTTCCAATGTCTAAACTTATGTAAGTTCCACTTGTATGCTGATGAGTGATGACTCACAATTATACTTTTCGTTTAAAACATCTGACTATTTAAGAGCACAACAACACATAAACACGGATCTCTCAAACCTTTTACAGATGACACACGACCACTGCCTCAGTATAAATCCGACGAAATCATCGGTTCTTTTGTTCTGTAGCAAGACTGTGAGGAATTTCCTCGCGACTAATATATCTATCAATCTGGGTGATAATATTCTTGTATTTCAGCATGAACTTTTTGACAGGATGTTATATTAATTTTGTTATAATGTCTGTTACGTTTTTGATCTGTCAATAAAATAAAAAATAAATAAATAAAAATAAATACAAACATATCACTTCAAAGTGGTTTTATGACAACATAACTAACTAAAAATACATTTCCTCGTCATTCCTTATAGGAAAGTCGTGTGGTGGCCACACCAGGTTTTTTATTTTCGATTGTTTATTCGATGTTTGTTTCTTGTTTTGTATATTGACAGGGACCAAATTCGATGGAATTGAAACTGATTCTTGTTTTTGCAGTGCCAAATAGAGAATAATTTTAGTTCTTTGAATGTTTCTAGGTCTGTATAATGTTTCCGTTAGTTTTCAAAAGGTTATCGACTTTGTTCTTATCGCACACTTTGATAACGTCGTAGCTGTTAGGTTTATTTTTGATAAACACATTGAGGTCTAATCGTTTATTTTCAATTTTGTTTTCATGTTTTACAGTGCGGCTAGACAAATGTCAGTTTTATGGGTCGGAGCTACAATAAACCGGTTTTTAATGCTGTTGGTTGGTGTTCAATTTGCTCCTAATTTTACTAGTTATTTTTTAGTTTACGGCACTTGAAAGGAAAACACTGTTTTCTACCAAAATGATTTTTAAATTTAACTTTCTCTATTTTGATATGAGAATTAGCGATTCTTACACTAAAATCCGTGTAAGAATAGGCAAATTCTTACACGAATTTTAGTAATGTTAGTTTTTTCAAAGTTGGTATCTCTGCATCGTAAGTTGACGTTAGGAACATGAAAAAGAAATTAAAAGTATTGGAATTTAACAATTAAAATTCAAATTTTGATGCTAAGATAAAATAAAGACGTTTTATAAATTCAAAGTTATTTATTTATTAAGGTATAAAGAGATAATTTCGTATGAGATTTTAGGTTAACACATAAATTTCAATATGTCAAAGTGTAGGTGTTGCAAATTCAATAAAATATAAAAGTTTCCCAATGTTGTTTTAAAATTAAAATTATACGAAAAATGATCAAAATAGAGAAAATAGTATAAAACACACGTCATAGAATACGTTTTAATCACTTTAACGCTTTATAAACTCGCCGCTGCGCGGCTCGTGTATGAAACTCGGTCTCGTGATTGAAGCGCGTTCATTCTGTAACTTGTGTTTTAATATACTATTCAGTGTTTGCGCCAATGCTTTTTCTTTCTATTGTTATATAATTGTAATATATTACTAATTATTTTTGTGGTGAAATAAGTTGTCATAGAATTCTATGGAGTTTAGAATCTGGCTTGGTTAACAAGTTGATTACCTAACTCTGTAGTAATTTTTTGTTAGATTATTGTTTACTTCTTTGAGTTTTTGATTTCTTATACACCCTGATGAGAAGCCCCTTACAAAAGTAGGCAAAACGCTGGCAACTTCGGTTATAGCATCTACACGGTCCAAACCCGGAAGACGTTCTAATCTTACCAAATTATCTTGTTCGATACGTTTACAACAGTATAACTTTACTTCACTGGAATTTATTTAAAGGACATTAGTATTTAGTCAAGATTGGTGTCAGCGAGAGATCTAATGTGCTGTATAAATTTGTAATTCTTACTGACCTCTACACAGCCTCATGCAGGTAATTATGGCTGGGTCAACTGATACGTTAAACCGTCTCAGTAAAGTAGTGCACTAAGTACGATTTAAGAGGTATCATCCCTACAAACCTCATGTAGGTAATTATGGCTTGGTTCACTGATTTAATCGTTGTAGTTGAGACAATCAAAATACGGTTGTAAAATAACTGCTGTTTTATTAACGTAAATGACGAGTATTTGTACACATAAAAATGCTTATTTCTACATGTAACTATTTCATTCTTAACCTACATTTCATGTTACACATTATGACATTGTAAAGAATGTGTGAATCACAATTGCATTATTAAATTTGGCACAGTATGCCGTGATTAGGTGTATGCTAGATATCAGTTTCTTTGAATGCGACCATATTTTTACCTTTTGAAACTTAAAAACTGATTCTGATATTAATGTTTTGTAATAAAGCAGTTCTTATTACATCCATTACTAAGTCATAATAACAGTATAATATAACGAGATATAGATAAGGTGGTAAATTGATTTGAAACGCGAGCGCAGTAATAAATGTGTTTTAATTAAATTTTTGGTTTAATTGGTTGTATACATTTAGAAGGGAGATTTTCAAATTTTAGATAAGCTAGTAATAAAATGTGCTGAGCTGCAAATTGAAATTTTTTGTGAAGTAACATCACGTTACTAAATTAATTTAAATCGCAGAATTTTTGTTCAGCTTGAGTGCTATCTAATTTTGTTTTATAAAACTCACTGGAGTGAAAGCTCTAAATATCCTTTGACAAACATTGATTATATAAATTAACTACACTCTATTTTAAATTAAAGATCAATAAATATTTCTACTTTTAAACTAACACAAAATTATATTTTGGATTATTCTTATATAACGTTTTTTTGTCAATTTTTAAAATAATAACATAATCGCTTTGTTCCAAAGGTAATGGCATGAAATTGTATTGAATGTTCTCATTGCGAACAGTGTTTACTTTAATCGACAGTTACAGTGTCAGTTTTTATTAATTAGTTAACATTTTGCTTAGTTCGTTATGTTTGTGTTGGAACAATTTTTATTCAAGTAGAAAATCTTCACATCTAATTATTTGTTTGATATCTTTATAAGTGGATGATTATTGTTAATTTTTTTAGTGCAGATACAAAATTGAGATATTTTGTGCTTGTTTGATTTTAAGTAAAATTCAGAATATCGATACAACCTTATTTTTTACACATACGTTATGATTGTCACATTTAAAAAAAAAGACAACTAATAACTTGCCAGTTCTCTAGTAGAGAAATTCCTGTTTTATACTTTCTACTAATAATCAGCTGTAGTTCGATTTGATTTTGAAGCAGGTTTATATCAATTGACGGTAAAGTTTCTTTCGCGTTTAGAATTTTGTTGTAGAAGCCGGTACATAAAATAAACGAAATATGAAGCCAGAAACATCTCAATGTAAATTTAATACGTGTAGATAGTAATTTCTAAATTGATAAAGAGGTGGAAACGTTGACAAGCTGATTTTATTCCCACGTAATTCAAATAAGTTTTTACCGCGAGCCAAAACCGCCACGTATTGTAACGAATTTAATTATTAAAACTAATTTATTTAAACTACCAAAATATGTTTTACTTATACTAGACGACCTCTAACATGTTTCGAACCGTCCTCCAATTCAGTTGATATAAGCCACAACCAAGCTTGGGTACTACCAATTTCTTAACGTGGTGGAACTCCATTTCTCTCTTGAGATTCCATAATGTTCGCCACAGAATTTTGTATAACGGCTTGATACGTGAGTATTTCTTGGTGACCAGATAAAAAACGAAGCGTCTGTCACCACGTAGTCTTAAAACTTTTCCGACTGCCGGTTGCTGCCTTCGTAATTCATCTAGCTGCCCAAATTTCTTTTTAAACACGACTGCAACCCCTCTAGACATGCCAAGATCCTCGCTCACGCAATGTGCGATGGCGTAATCTTTTTGTGTCTGGAACAGGTCTTGTTGTTCCTCGGTGGTAACTCCAAACCTAGCTTTTCCAGAACCTCCGTATAAATTCATAAACTTCTCGAACTCCATTTCGATTTGATTCCTGGTTCTGCTGCTTACTACTCTGGTTTGGATCTGAACTTGCGTATTGTAGTTATCGCCAGCAAACGGAGCTAGACGATCGACGTGGACCACTTTTGGCTTGCCTCTGGGCGGTTTTCAGATGCGATATATGACGTCATTAATACGCTGCACGATTTCATAGGGGCCCTCCCATTGCCTTTGCAGTTTCGGCGACAAACCATATCGCCAGGTTGAAACCCACCATTTTGCGCCTTTTGATGAATTTGTGTGTTTTTACCTCTTCAAGTACTTCGTCTAGCCTCTTGGCCAGCTTGCTGACGTAATCTTCTCCAGCGACTTCTTCTTCCGGTCTTCGTCCAAATTAAAGGTCGCATGGCAATCGTATTTCACGACCGAGCATTACACAGGATGGTGTTTGGCCTGTGCTTTCGTGAACGGATGATCAGTATGCCATTAGGAAAAGGTGCAAGTACTGATCCCAGTCTCTTTGGTGTTCGGACACTACCTTGGCTGAATACTTGCCCATTGTTCGATTCATCCGTTCAACCATGCCATCAGATTGAGGATGGAGAGCCGTTGTCCTAGTTTTCTTAATTCCCAACAGTCGGCAAACTTCTTGAAACAGCCCAGACTTAAAATTGCGGCCTTGATCGGAGTGTAATTCCAACGGAACTCCAAACCGACAGAAAAACTCTTTTACTAATACGTCTGCGACTGTAGCTGCTTTCTGATTGGGTATGGCGTGAGCCTCCGTTCATTTCGCGAAATAATCCATCGCTACCAGGATGTATTTATTTCCCGAATTTGATTCTGGGAACGGTCCTGCGATGTCAATTGCCACTTTTTCCAAAGGGCTTCCTACGTTGTATTGCTTCATAGGTGCTTTGCGCTTTGTCGCTGGACCATTTCCTGATGCGCAGACCGTGCACTTACGACACCATTTCATAACGTCCTCTTTGCAGTTCATCCAGTAGAATCGTTCTCGCACTTTACCCAATGTCTTCTTAATGCCGAAGTGTCCTCCTGATGCCCCATCGTGGAGATGCTTCAACACTTCTGACACCTTGCTCTTTGGCACTATCAACTGTAGTCTGTTTCCCGTGGCCTTGACACTTTCTAGAGATCGCTTAAGAAGACCGTCTTCTACTATCAAGGAGTCCCACTGCGCCCAGTACGCTTTTATGTTTCTGCCCAAAGCACTCACTTCTTCCCAGGTTGGTCGTCGACCGCTTTCTTTCCAGTCCAGGAGTAGTCTTATTTCAGGATCCTTTTCTTGTTTGCGACGTAACTGCTCAGGTTCCCACTCATCATCAACCATAGCAGTTCTCCGGAGGCATTCAACTTTTTATTCAAGTCGCGAAAAATGGCTGCAGTCCGCTGGACTTGGTCTTCTAGACAAAGCATCAGCGTTCCGATGACTGCTTTCAGCACGGTGTTCTGTGTCATAGTCATACTCTTGCAGTTTCTCGATCCATCTTGCCACTTGTCCTTCCGGGTTACGGAACTGCAGTAGCCATTTTAAAGCGGCGTGATCTGTTCTCAGTAAAAATTTTTATCCATACAAATACTTGTAGAAATGTTCGATGGACTTAACGACTGCTAACAGCTCCTTTCTAATCACGCAATAATTCCTTTCTGGCCTGGACAAAACCTTGCTAAAATACGCGATAACTTTTTTTTGTTCATCTTGAACCTGGGAAAGGACCACGGCTATTACCAGATTGCTTGCGTCGGTATCCAAAACAAATTTTCTATCTTCTCTTGCATAACTCAAAATCGGCGAAGTGACTAGGGTCTGTTTTAGTTGATTAAAATAATTTTCGCAGTCTTCATTCCATCTAAATTCTGCTTTTTCTTCCGTTAATTTTGTCAATGGTTTGGCAACATTGGCAAATCCAGGTACAAATCTTCTATAATAAGTGCACAACCCAAGGAAACTTCGGACCTGATGTTTGTCGATTGGTCTTGGCCATGCTTGCACTGCTCGGATTTTGTCTGGGTCAGCCCTTACTCCATCTCTAGATACGACGTGGCCAAGGTATTGCACTTCCTTCTTAAATACGTGGCACTTCTTTGGGCTCAGTTTGAGGTTAGCCCCACGTAATCGCTGGAACACTTCCTTCAAGTTGTTCAAGTGTTCCTCAAACGACCTTCCAACCACGATCACGTCGTCCAGGTAAACCAAGTACGTCTTCTAAGACAATCCACGCAAGATGGTTTCCATCAAACGCTCGAACGTTGCAGGAGCGTTACACAGGCCGAAGGGCATCACAGTGAACTGCCACAAACCAGTTCCAATCGTAAAAGCTGTTTTTTCACGATCCTTGGGTTCTAATTCTACCTGCCAGTATCCACTCTTTAAATCTAACGTAGAAAACCACTGGGATCCTGACAGGGTGTCTAGCGTATCGTCAATTCTGGGTAAAGGGTAACTGTCATTTTTGGTCACGTCGTTTAGCTGCCTGTAGTCTACGCAAAACCTCGTTGATTCATCCTTCTTCTTTACGAGTACCACTGGGGATGCCCATGGGCCACTTGAAGGTTCAATCACGCCTTCTCTCTCCATATCCGTAATTATTTGTTTGGCTTCTTCTCTTTTCGCCAAAGGAAGTCTGCGTGGATGTTGTCGTATCGGCCGAGCGTCTCCGGTATTAATTTTGTTTTACCACGTTAGCTCTTCTTTTTGAGCCACTCTCCAGCGCGAACACATCTTGATACTCTTGGATCAACACTTTAACTTTAGCCAGCTGGTCTTGGCTGAGGTTTTGGGATTTGGTGGTAAGAATGTCCAATAGATGTTGTGGACACTTCTTCGGCGACGTATCTTCGTTCGACACGGTCTTCTTTTTCAACGTTACAGGATGTTAGTTGATGTTTAAGATCCTTACTGGCATCGTGTTCTTTACTCGTACTAAAGTTCTGCCAACGAGTAGTCCCTTTTCAACTAAGCCGCTCTCCATTGGTTCAATCGCGCGAATGTAGGCTTCTCGGAGATTTTCATCTAGGCGTGCCATCACCACACCTTTATTCCTCGCAGACAGAGTCACGTCTTCACTCAATAAGACTCGCACGGCTGTCTTCTTTGACGAATGAAAAGGAATTCCTTCATTGTCGATCTTCAGGACATCGTTCTTCATATCCAAATGGAATCCATACTTTTTTATCACGTCCGTTCCCAAGATAACTTCTTCCGTGATGTCGGCTACCAGTACTTGATGGTCGAGTACTCCATTTCCCAAACCAATGGTTACTTTGACATGTCCGTGAGTAGGTATTTTTTCGCCCGTCGCCGTTCGAAGTCGTACTGTTACTGGTGATGTCTTTTCGTTTTCTAATAAGACGTCAGGACGAATGATGGTCTTCGTCGCTCCCGTGTCAACCAGTAACTGAACGCTTCTTCCATTAATCTTGCCATCGAGATAAATGCTATGCAACTGCTCCCTAGGCGATGCCATTTGAATGGTAAGCTCCGGGGCATGGCTCTTTGAGATTGACTTTCGTCCCATTCGGTCGACCCGTTCTAGTTTTCCGGACGTTCTTCTGGGCTTAGTACAGTCGAGCTACTCGTTCCCGAACTACCCGTCGCACTATGTCTTCAATGCTTTCTTCTGTGTGCGAGGATATTTCTGCACAACGGAGCTTATGACTGCCTCGGTGCGACGCTTGTTTCGCCGCCTCGAACTCCAAAGCATGGGTTAATGCGTCATCCAACGTCTTCGGTTGCGCTAACCGGAGAGTCTGCTGCGTTTTGTTGTCTCGGAGGCCGTCTACAAAGGTTTGAATAGCCAACTGCTCCGAGAAGGTATCTGGTGGTGTAGGATACGCAAGCCGTGTTAATCTAGCGATGTCAGCGCTCAAACTCTTCAAGACTTTCGGCAGCTTTCTGAACACGACTTTTAATTTGAGCTTGATGCACTTGTTGAAGATGAGCATCTCCATATCTCATTTCTAATTGTGAAATTAAGAGTTCGTAATTTTCTTGCAGATGGTCAGGAACAGTTTGTAAAATTCCAAGCGCTCCACGTAAGGACACTATTAAAGACGTCGCTTTCTGCTTGTTGTTCCAACCATTAGCTGTAGCTGCGGCTTCAAACTGCTTGTAGTAGGTAGACCATGGAACTTTACCATCAAAATTCGGAGGTACAACTTTAAACTTTTGAGTGGCTTCTTCCCGATGGTTCATTATTAAATCTTCACTCGTGACGCTTCCTTCACCATGGCAATTCATTTGTTTTATTTTTTCTTCAAGCAGTTTTATTCTGTCTTCTAATTTGTCCTCTATTGCTTCTATTTTCTCATTCATAGATTCGCAAATTTCTTTTTTTAAATTTAACATATCTGCTTGCGTTTCTTCTTGAACAATTTTAATTTGATTTTCTATGCTTGTTCGTATTTCTTCTTTCAAACTTCTAGAATTTTCCATCAATCTTTCTTCTATTTTCTGGGCATTTTCAAATAATTTTTTTTTAGTTTTACTAGAAATTTCTTCCATTTTTCTATTCATCGATTCTTGGCCATTTTTTATTGATTCAAGAAATTCAAATAGCTTTGCATCCATTTTAAATGCTTGCGAACGCGTCACCGGCATAAATTTAACAACGAATAATAATAATTTAAAACAAAATTTAATAATACTAAATTTTAATAAAGCCCGACACTGGTTTAACAGCTAAGATTAAATGCTATAAACACGCACGCGAATCCCTAACTAAAGTTTTATTTATTTACGCAATCAATGTTTTTATTACGAGAGCGATATCAAACAACTTAATGGTAGTCACACTAAAAATCGCGAACGGTTTATTCTATTCGATACTTCACACCTGACACCAAATTGTAACGAATTTTATTATTGAAACTAATTTATTTAAACTACTAAAATATGTTTTACTTATACTAGAAATATGTACACTTGTAAATTAACCGAACTAATTAAATCTAATAATATTTAATAAAAACACTTAGACTAATTTACATTGCTTACACAAAGATAAGATAAAGTCCGCGGATAGCTTCACACACTTGTTTACACTAAAATCACGTACAAGATTATTCTCCGTATATTTATGTACACACACGCGCTAACGACTTATTTATTTAGACTTGAATAATCTTATTAAAACTGCTGTATTCGCATTACGGCAATAACTAACCTACGATTTGTTTCTTCGGTGTTTATACACATTTGGAAATCCTTCTCGAGTGTTCCCTATCTTTCGGTATATCTTCTAGAAGATGGATAACAACTTCGAGAAGGCTCTTGAATTTGCGAATAACTTCTCGAACGTTTCAGTATAAACAATGTCAATGCAAATGTGGAAATACCATCAGAATGAATTACTGGACGCCTGTTTCGCTCTTTTAGGGCTCCTCAGCAGTGGGAGAATACGTTAATATGCTTTCACAAATGCATTGACAGACATATAGGGTATAAAATCGGCTTGTCGACGTTTCTACCTCTATATGAATTTACAAATTACCGCTACATAATGTTTTTTGTTATATAGCCTTCGGGTTTTTCCTACACAAATGGTTTTAGCAATTTTGAAAATGTTTACAATTCAAGTTAAGTATCTCGTTTTACCAAACTTTGTGTTACGGTTGAACCTAAATAATGTTTTTATCTATATATCTTTTTTTATTTTATTCGTATTTTTTACTAACCGAACTGTAAATCGGTTAAAAAAACAAAAATTTTAATTATTTAATATGCTTCAGAAAAGGTATCTATTTTTTTTTAAATTCGGGATTAGTTAAGTTACATTTGCAACCACAACATAAAAAATGCATGGATACATAACAACGTTCTACAAAGCATACATAACAAAGTACGCTACTAAGCAAACGTAAATACTACTCTACTATATGTATAATTTACTCAGAGAAATTTTAATGCGTTTAAAAAAGTTGTTGTTTAATCACACATAAGGGTAATGAAAATTTAATTTACACGTTTGGGTTAGGATTAAACTGTTTAGCAAACTTTTGCATATTACCAACCAAGTTTTTTTGTTTATCTTACTAAAACGTACGTAATTTTAATGACTTCGTGTGATGCAAATTAATTATAAATAAAATGTAAGTATTTGATAGACTATAAAAGTTTAGTTCTTTTTCTTTATCATTAAATTAGTTTAAGATATTTAGATCACAGAAATTATATTCATTAAATCGTTCGTGTTGTTTTTCTTTTCATTGCGGAGTTAAATTGCTGAAGATTTTGAATATTCTTAAGAAAAAAAAATAATGGAAAAACTTTTTCGTTTTAAAATGAGTTGAAGGAATGGTGGATTTCAATAATGGATAGATCATTAGAAAGCATAAAGTTTATAGTTGTTTTTATTTTGCTAAAATGTTTGGTATTGAAAAGCTGACGTAACTTTAACCATGTTTTTGATAGGTGTTTATAGAAGGTGCTAATAATTGGAGGTATTTATCATGCTACGATTTATTCTTGTCATTTTTATTATTACTCTTTAATAAAATACTTAGTTTTAATAATCACAGATCTATAGTTTCTGATAATTTGAAAAAAAATTGTATTCTTTATATTAAAAAATGGAAATTGGAAAAATGTCGTTTTAACTTCGCGAATTCAGCACGGCATCCTTATTTCTAAAGTACTAAAACGCGTTGTGGATTACCATTTTTAACAAGAGGTCTGATCTTGTAAACGGTAACAAATACAGGGCGGTTTAAATTAGGAAAAAGTTGTTATTTAAAGCATGTCTACATGCCGGTTGCAAAAATTCATTATTGTTTATTATTTTTGAATTTTTTATTTGTTTTAAAAGATTTTAAAAAACTAGCAGTGCTATGTTACTGATACTTTTTAAGCTCTCCAAATGGCGTTATCAAATTTTTTATCCGAGAAGCCATTATCAATCTAATTATTTTGTAACGCCACAAAAAACACTCTGTAGGTATTCGGTAGAATGTGTAATGATGAATTACGTCTGGCAATTGTTAACAACTGCTGTTTTTTAACAATATTCAAGAAATGCACGGGAGCATTTGTCGTAGAGCAGGGGTGCTCAAACTTGAACTGCTGGCGATCTACCTCAATATTTTGAGACTATTTACGATCGACTCGGAGAGGCTGCAAGTATGTTTGATGCAGGGTTGTCGTACATACACGATACACCCTACCTACCTAACTACCTAGGTAGGGTGTACCGTGCATATATAGGTATTAGCTTTCCGCACAATATGCATTATTTTGGTCAAGGTTTGGGTTAGGTTTAGTTAGGTTCTTCTCTACAATATCAATGAAAAAACTCAATAGTTATTCAAAATTGCGAGTTTATTGGTTGTTACAAAACAAAAGAGTTACCTATGGTGTTAAACTTAACTAAGGAGTGACTTTGGATGTTGAAGCGTGGCACTGCATGTCTTCAGCATACTTTTTATAAGATGGTACGTAACCCCTGAGTGCTAATCGCAAGCATGATGACATATGATCGTCAGTTAGTCGATTGCGATATTTTGACTTAATTATCTTCATTTCAGAAAATGCAGATTCGCACAAGTAAGTTGACCCAAGCATTGCCGTCAGTTGAAGGGCGATTTTCCTTAGATTCGGATATTTATCTTCAGATATAAAACACCAGAAATTTGTATCAGATGTTGTAGCTTTGAGATGTATATCTGATATAATCTGCACCAACTCATTTTCAACAGAACATGAGTTCATATTAAACTGACTTGCTATTTCAGTAGCTAATTCCTCAATGTTTTTACATGAAAAAGGATAACTCATAAATGATGCTATATTTGCCAATTTGCTGCAATCATAAAAACGCATTTCGAATTGTCTCAAAATATTTGATAATTCAGCCTCATACGTATCATAATTCAACTGAGGAATCCTTGCTTTCAAAGACGGAAAATGTTTCAGATCCTTTCTTTTCAGTTGATCTATCATAAGTCGCAATTTACTTTTGAATGCGTTTACTGTGCTAATCGTCTCAATAATAGTTTTTCCTTTACCTTGAAGCTCCAAGTTAATGGTGTTTAAGTGCATTGTGATGTCAGTCAAAAATGCCAAATCAGTCAACCATTTTTCGTTTTTCAGCATCTGAGTGTCATCACCTCTTTCGTCTAGAAAAGCTATTATTTCGGGCAATAATTCTTAAAACCTTTCTAGGAATTTTTCGCGACTCAACCACCTGACGTCCGTGTGAAGAACTAAATTAGTGTGTTCAGCTGACTTCCTATCTTCCAACTGCAACTTAAAGAGCCGCCGTTGCAAGCTACGTGCACGGATGGAATTCACAATTTTTGTTGCAATGCCCATAATTTCCTCCGTGTTTAAAACTTTTGAACACAAAACTTGTTGATGTATAATGCAATAGAATGAAAAAAATTAAGGGAAATCTTCATTAGCTCGACACAATGCCACAAAACCGTTTTTGTTTCCAGTCATTGCTGGTGCTTCATCGGTTGTAATGCACGCTGATTTATATATTGGTAGCTTGTAGTTTTTTACAAAATTGAAGAAAACGTCATATATATCTTCGCCACGGGTCTTTCCCTTTAGAGGAATGATTGTCAAAAATTCTTCCTTAGCCAACATGTCATTGAATACCATCCGAATAAAAATACACAGCTGGGCAGTGTCTGTCATATCGGTGGATTCGTCGAACTGTAAAGAAAAGTATGTACATTCCATGATATCATGTTTTAGTTTATCTGCCATGTCCTGACTGATGACTTCAATACGCCCTGTGACAGTCGGACGAGATAACTGAAGTTCTCTTATAGCAGACATGATTTCTGTTTTATTTTTAAAACCTCCAAATGAAGTCTCCCCCGCTTCAATAAATTCTTCCTTCACAACCGATCCATCTTCGAATGGTTTTTTGTGTTTCGCCAATATATGAAATATTTTAAATGACGCGATCGTAGCACCTTTTGATTGTTTGGCTGGTCTTGTGAACATGGTTTGTTCTTTTTTCAAACAACATGTCAAATCATGTACTTTTCGTTTTCTTAATTCACTCTGTGGCGGAAAATCCTTTTCATAGTTTTTATGAACCGTTTTATGATGCCTCTCTAAGTTACCACGACAAATAAGACAAATGCACTTATCCTTCACCATACAAAAGAAAAATTCTTCCTCCCAATCGTTATTAAAATGATACGTTTTAGATTTCTTCGCTGTACTCATTTTGTACTATTTAATAATAAACTTTGTATCGGCGTAGTATTGCCTTCAACTTACAATTCAGAATGACTCCAATTCCTGCTGACGCAAAATTTATATCGGCGTGAACGAAAGTCTCGAATGTTCCCGTCAAACGCGCCGCCCGAAATTTCTAGAAAAGCGGCAAGAATAAAAAACGCGGCTTTCTTTGACAAGTACCGCACGTTCCTTTGATAAATCCGCCTTTTGCCGCTAGCAGAGTGTTATTTTATTACGTACGATAAAACAAAATGAATACATTTTTGTAGTTTAGTTACCTACTTATTAACAATTTCTTTCTTCTCGAGATCTACTCAAAAAGCACTCGCGATCGACTGGTCGATCGCGATCGACCGTATGAGCACCCCTGTCGTAGATGTTTTCTGAAAAATGTATTGAAACTCACAGTGAAGTAAGTCTACCCGAATCACCAAATTTGAGTCTGTTGGATTTTTTTCTGTGGGGTTATGTAAATAAATAACTATGTGTATAACGCAACTATTAAAAATTAAGAATAGATAAAAATGTACGAGTAATATTAAGTCTTTTCTTGATTTACCTCGATGTTTTGGAGAGTTTACTTATCTGGATTTAATTGTGCAACATCTAGGTGTAATTAAAAACAATATATTTCATTTCATAAAATTAATTACATTGTTTACCTTTTATTTAAAAAAAATCGTAATAAAAAACTTTGCTATAAAAACGGAACGTAAAAAGTTTTTTTGTTGACAAATGTACGTCAGGGTCTTCATAATTTCAATTTTTGTTTTATTGGAAAAGTTTTATTTTGTTTTTGTATTACACGTTTAACTGAAATTTTTAAGTAAGGTATCTGAATATAAAAAAAATTAATGTAGCCTTATCATCACTTAGCAAAAAGTTGTTAAAAGCTCTTAGGAAGAATAGATTTATTTTTATTTGTCTCTCTACAATTTCTTATTATGCGAAATATGTAGCTAATTTGTATTTTTGTTGAATGATTTATATAATATAATAATTAAAGAATGATATTGATTTGCAAAAATCTTGTTTTTGTATTTCACTTATTCATTATAATTATAGTGTATCATGAAAAATATTACATTGAACAATGGGTAGAATTTTTACAAACTCGCTGTTTTGTAAATTGTTGCTCTAATTAATGCGAATGAAGTAGATGAACGATGGACTATATTACTTACTTTGATAATAAATACGTTTATCGAACATTGCTCGTTAACGATGTATTACGTAGTTACCATTAAAGTACACTCAACACTGCATCATATTGATGCACTTATTTGATGTAGACGTTCAATAAATTTTTAGCAATTAACGAATTTGTAGCTTTATGGTATATTGTTTTTGTTGTATTTTTTGATTCTAAACTAAAAAATAATGTTTTTAACTTAATAAAATTTATCATTATAGTATATAAAATAAACGAATCAAACTAGCTTTTTAAATGTAATTGAATTTTATTGAGAATTTTAGTAGTTACCAAAGGCTTAAATAATTTAAATTTTTAATAAACACCTTAAAAAGAGTTGAAACTAAAACTCATAAAAGTTACCACACTAAGCCAACATATTAATTTAGACTTCTTTGTATTTATTCTTTATTAAGTTTTGCAATGAATATACTATAAAACTAATAAAAATCATAGAATTTTTGCAATTAACTCGTCACAATTTGTTGGCAAAAAATTAAGATGGTTTTAAAAAAAGATGTTTCCTTAAAAAACAAAATAATTAGGGTTCAAAAGTTTGTGACTGGTCAAATTAAATCATAGCATGCAGTTTTCTAAATTAAGTTAATATTCAGTCACGAATTCTAATTTACTAGATACTAAAATATCTTTTTTATGTTGTAGTTGAGTTATATTCTTATACTTTTTTTTCTAGATTATATACGAAGATATTACTATGCAGCACATAACTTCTAAAGATGATTTTGGTAATCGATATTTGTCGGTTTAAACCTACTCTAATAATTTTATTGTCTTAAAGCCGTTTTATTTAATAAATCGTTTAGTTGAAGTTGACGTTTATTTTTTAAGTGAGATTTACATACTAAATCTGAAGCTTCTCTTTTGGTATTAAGTTAAAAACATCACATTAAAAAATCTGTTTAAAATATTATCTTTTATTTGATGGTTTCTTCAGATTATATTATTAGTTTAATTGGGAACTGGATTGATATGTTTTAGTGTATGTTAATTTTAGTGACTGTAACGTGAGATTATTATTTGGGCAATACTTCCTACGTTTCTACAGATTATGGCACATAAAGTATTCATTTTTGGTTTCTAATAACCACTTGCAGCAGATGTATTCTTGGCTGCTTTTCAAATGATTTTGCATAAGTCATTACTGATTTGAATTAAATTGAAACTGTTGCATTTAGTAATATTTAGGATTATTCATTCATATAGTTTAATATTTAAAGTAGTCTAGTCTTTTTTTTTACAAGATATGATTTTGACTCATTTTTCTATAATAGATTGAGTTAGATAAAATATAACTAAATTTTGGCTTTTACATCTATCTTAGATATAATTAAACATTAACGACTGACGAGTTGCCAAAATGTTGTAATTTTGCATTTAATGCTCTAATAAAATTTCTGAACAAATAGCTCCGAGAAATCGAACGTTATTCTTTTAGTATACATTGTGTCAATTTGAAAACTTTGGATTGGAAATATATTTACAACAAAAAATAATATCAAAAATTACAAAAACTTGTTTTGACAATACGGAAGGTGAACCAAATTGACATGATCAGTGACACACCTCCACTTAATCTTTCAACTTTGGCCACCCCAACTTCAGAAATGTAAATGTAAATACCAAAAAAAGTGACACTTGACAGTTTTGAAATTTATTGTAAAATGCCGGAAAGTGAAGATGGCGCATCATTTGCTAAGTGTTGTGTTTGTTCTAAATCCGCGGTTACAAAAAAAGTTAAATCTGCAAATTGTGAAAAATATTACCACACAAGCTGTGCTAATAAGAAAAATTACATAAAGGTGGACGATAACACAGTGATTTGCTGTGAAAGGTCACTAAATGAAATTCTAAATGACGATAAAGACCGTGCATTCTGCGACAACGTATTAAAAATAAATGCGTTGTTGATTAATTTGCTAACCAGCAAAGAACAAATTATAAAACTGCAAACTGAATTGTTACAATCAAAAGACAATCACATAAAGGATTTAAACAAAAAAATTAATTCCCTTGAAGACCGCAAAACCAATGCAACTCGATCAACTTACGTTGAAACTCATAAAGTAAATGCAAATAAACAGCAAAAAGTACCTAAACTATATTCGGAAGTAAGCAAGCATCAATCACAACCAAAGAAAGGGCAGGTAAACACTAATGCTAGAAACGCTCAAATTCAAGAACAAGTGGTTATCTCGCCCACACCTGAGGAAATTCATAGCAAAAATTGTTTACAAACAATTATAAATCTAAATAGCGACATTAATACAAATTCAGTTCATAAATCTAACAAAGATGACGATGATTTCAAATTGGTCACCTACCAAAAACCTCAAAAAAAATTGGTCAACACATATAAAACAAAACCCATTATCGGTACGAATTCTAGCAATACATTTAGTATTACGGCAGCACCAAAGAAAGCATGGGCTTTTATTGGAAGAATTTCACCTTCCGTCACAGAAATAAATATGCTCGACCATCTCAAGCTGATTACAAATGATGAGGAGGTTGAATGCCTTAAATTACAAAGTAAAGGACAAAAATTGTGTTTTTGAGTCGCAGCCAATATTAAACACGCCGATACTCTACTGGATCCCAATAATTGGCCGGAACACGTCAGAGTGAGCCGCTACAATTTTCGATTCGCTCAACATAAAGGATGTAACGATTAAACCAGTTCGTAAACCTAGAGAATCACATGCTTTTCCTTCAAATCTAAGCATATTTCATATTAATATACAAAGCATTCGCAATAAATTATTGGAACTGGAATCATTTTTAAGCTATAATTCCACAAAATTCAACATAGTCTGTATCACCGAACACTGGCTAATTGAAGAAGAGATGGATACTTTTTCGTGTGGGGAATGGTTCATCGCATCGTCATTCACCAGAACATACAGTCGGCATGGAGGCGTACTAATAATGATGAAGAACAGTGAAGAATTTACTACGATAGCAGGAATAAAAGAAATCTCCATAGAAAATCATATCGAAGTATGTGCGGTAATTATACTAAGTTCAACTGCAATGTAGTTTGTGTATATAGACCACCTCTGGGCGACATCCAGGTATTTATGAATACACTAGATACTATATTAAATATATTAAAAGGTAAAAAATGTGTAATCTTAGAAGACTTTAATGTAAGATTTTGTTCCAATGATACAAATGCCACTAAATTATGTGATCATTTTATGACATTTGGATATGTACAAACCCTATTCAAAGAAACTAGATTTAAAAACTGTATAGACAACATATTCACCAATCTGAACTCAGATGATTTTATCACATCTACTGTAAATTGCGGCATATCAGATCATTATGGTCAAAAGATCAGCGCCAAATTACCTGGCAGATGTACCGAAAAACAACATACGAAACTCGTTCGTTCAATCACGTTACGCGGCCAATGTGCGATGCACAACAATCTAAGTAGTTTAAGCTGGAAGTTCATAGACAATCCGTTCGAAAACGTTAATAGTAAGTTTAAACTCTTTCACGATTATTTCATAGATTTATTTAATACATCCTTTCCTTACACCAAATTTTCAACAAAACACCGTGATGGTGGAATAAAATGGTACAATGATAAACTCAAAAACATGCGGGACAAATTAAACTTGCTAAATGATATGTACTCAAAATCCATAACTCACGAACTGTATGATACAAAAAATAAATACAAATACGCGGATAGGAACGAATTAAAACGTGCAAAGAGAGAAGAAACAGACAGATTGATATACAACTCAAATAACGTAAGCAAATCTCTATGGGATATTGTAAACAAAAGATGCAACCGCAAACAGAAAAAAATGCTCATTAACAGTACCTTATCAGCAGACGACTTTAACAATTACTTTGTTAACGTTGGACATAATATCGTCAAAAACTTCCCTAAGCTAAACGGTGAAGGTATAATGCATGACCAGCCTACTTGTTTGGTTAATACCAATTTCAAATTTAACACAGTCACTTTCATACAAATCCGAGATATCTTAGTATCTATAAAGCCCAGTATATCCAAAGATATATTTGGTCTCTGCCCATATATTATAAAAGCAAACATTTCAAAGCTTGTTTACCATCTAACCAAACTAATTAATCTCTGTATAAATGAATCTGTTTTTCCTGACCCACTAAAAATTGCTTCAGTATTACCAATATACAAAAAAGGGGATGTACATGACCTATCCAACTACAGACCCATCTCTATTTTACCCAGTTTCTCTAAAGTTTTTGAGAAAGCTTTAGCAATACAAATCATAAATCACTTTGAATCAAATCATCTATTTAATGAAAAACAATACGGATTTCGCCAAAATAGAAGCACCACTGACAATAGATGGCTTTGAAAACAAAGAATATTCATTATCTATGTTTTTAGACCTCTCAAAGGCTTTTGATTCGGTATGCCATGAAACACTATTACATAAATTAGCAAACTATAAATTCGACCAAGCTAGCGTTAAATTAATAGCATCTTATCTAGAAAACAGACATCAAATAGTAAACTTCAATGGAACTTCAAAAGTACTTCCTATCAACATTGGATTGCCACAAGGAAGCATACTAGGCCCATTGCTGTTTATAATATTTGTAAATTCATTTCCCAGCTGTATAGAGAGTACAGAAGGTGAGACACATATTGTACAATTTGCGGATGATACTACCCTCACCATAACGGATAAACACATAGAAAATGTTCCAGACAAATGTATCGTCGCACAGTCAAAGGCCCTTGAATGGTTCTCATATAATAAACTACTCTTAAATACTGCGAAAACTAAGGAAATGTTGTTTACACTGAGATACAGTAACTTAGACACCCAGAATGAATCTGTATGTTTCCTAGGAGTGCACCTCGATAGTAAACTAAACTGGCTTCATCACACCGATTTTATATCAAAGAAACTAAGTAAAAACATTTTCGCACTCAGAAATTTACAATCGAGTGTGTCCCCAAAAGTTCTACGAACATCGTATTTTGCCTTGTGTCACTCGATAATGTTCTACGCAATTCTAGCGTGGGGTCACTCTACAGGTTACTATTTGTCAAAAAACACACTAGTAACTTCTCGGAATAGTGTAGTATACATAAGCATAAAACTAGAGCTAGTAATCATCTCCGACCAGAATTTCAAAGAATAAAAAAAACTCAAACTGGGCCAAACTACTGGTCTATAAAATTCTACAATGAATTACCACTTACAACTAAACAATTAGAATTAAGCCAATTTAAAACGACAGTAAAAAAATATTTAATAAATAAGGGATTCTATAGCTTTAATGAGTACCTTAGCTGTAAACATATAATTTTGTAAGTACCTACTTAGACTGACGAGTGTAAATACTTTGTATATTAGCACGAAATATATTATTATTATTATTATTATTATTTAAATAATTAGCAAATAATGAAGTTTGGGGTAACCTTAAAAATTATACTGTTTGTGTTTAAAAATTTTTACTTTTGCGATAGTTATTTTATTTTATTTTATTGACAGATCAAAAACGTAACAGACATTATAACAAAATTAATATAATACCCTGTCAAAAAGTACCTGGTCAACTCGCCCACCTGAGCAGATGCATTGTTTTTCTTCCAGGTCTTGTACACTAAATTTGTACCTTTTATTTCAGCGCTTCTCAATCGCATAAAAATTAAATAAGTATTCCTATATATAAACAAAATAAGACAACAAAAAAGGACAACCATTTAAATTTCTTAATTATAACAGAAAACAAAGTAGTAATTGCAACGAAGTGAACAGACAAACAAATCTTACTGTTACAGTTATTGTTGACCCATTAACATTGGTTTCAAATGCACTTTTAACGACCCAGGCATTAGCAACTTCTAATCATAATTTACATTATTATAAATCGAAGCGATATTGTATGAAAATGACCGCCTGAACAACGTCTTACTGTGTCGTGGAACAGATATTAACCCTCGGTGCCGTAAATTTAAATTGTGGGTATCTGTGCGGAAAGTTATTTTGTCATATATGTAAGGTGGGCTTTTGTACAATAGTATTTTATGAGCAAAAATACAGAAATGTAGTTGCCTCTCCGAACCATTTTCAGCCATTGCGCTGTATTCAGAGCAAAAGAAATATATTGACGGCGACCTATACCATAAATAAAACGTACACAACAATTTTGAACCTTTTGTATCTTATTAGCCTCACGCCAATCTAAACAAGGATCATATATAACATCGCAATAGTTAAAATGGCTTAAAACTAGCGTATCACAGAGAAGTTTACGGACATACAGAGAGAGAGATTGACGATACGGATAGATCGTTCGAAAAGACGAGTATGCTTTTCTAATTGTTGAAAATATGTGACTCCTAAACCTAAGATCAACATCCAAGATTAACCCTAGATTTTTCGCTTTATGCTGAAATACAAGAACATTATCACCCAGATTGATAGATATATTAGTCTCGAGAAAATTCCTCTACAGAACAAAAGAACCGATGATTTCGCCGGATTTATACTGAGGCAGTGGTCGTGAGTCATCCGTAAAAGGTTTGAGAGATCCGTGTTTATGTATTGTTGTGTTCTTAAATAGTCAGATGTTTTAAACGAAAAGTATAATTGTGAGTCATCAGCATACAAGTGGAACTTACATGAGTTTAGGCATTGGAAAATATTACACGTATAAATGGAAAATAGCAAGGGTCCAAGGACGGAGCCTTGTGGAACGCCACAGGAAACTAAAGTAGATTTAGACAACTTATCATAAGCTCTGACACATTGAGACCTATTACCTAAAAATTGTTTAATGAAATTTAAAGAAGACGCGCCAAATCCTATGAATTATCACGCGTTGTATCTCTTAGAATATCGAGCGCGTGTGATACTCTCGAACAATACTATGTGATCCATTATCCTAATAACGACAATCGGGAGAAACAGATAAAAGTTTTTTGTAACTTTGTTTTATCAAAGGTATTTGGTTGGGCCTTTCATTCATTATTTACAGGTATTTACACGTCAGTATTTATTGTACTTTGTGTGTCATGGTTTAAATTTATACAAACTGGTTTTTTGAAAAGAATTTGTAAAAATGGTATAATCAGTTGCTGAACAGGTTGAAATTATTTATCTTTACGCAAGTGGTTAAAAATGTCATGTTTACGTGCGACTTCTTGTACGGAAATTTGAAGCCACCAAAAAAAAAAAAAGTAAAACAGCCAAGAATTCTGGATGAAGGGGTGCAAATTAAAATTTTGGGTCAAGTCGCCATGTGTCTAACAACGTCGCTTTGCAAAGTTGCTGAATTAACGGAAGTGTCACATGAATCGGTTCAGAAAATCTTAAAAAATTCAAAGAAATTGGTAAAAAAAGTTTTATCGCATTATTATTTAAATAGATTTAAAATATTTGTGTAGTATGGTGTTTCGCCTTTAGTTAAAGAACTAAGTATGTAGTTAGATTTTTAGATATTCAAAATATGAAAACAATTTATAATGTAAAAAGCTATTTTTTATTTTTTCTTAACATTAAAATTATATGTATTGTTAAAAGTATATAAATAAAATTATTTCAGTTATTTTTTTTGACTTATAGTGAAAATTTAATTTGAACATACAGTTAGTATTTAGTATTACCGCTACAATCCTCATTTTATATCCATGTATGACGCACCAATTATCACTACATGGTTTTATATAGTAACAATCAGGAGATAGTACTAATACAAGTGGTCTATATAACACAAATCTTGTAGTTGTATTAATAACAACGACGTAGTAGTACGCGTAAACAACTAAAAGTAGTTGTAATTTATAATAAGTGTAGCTACTGACGCCTATATTACTACTACATGTAGTATTTATTACTATTTTTCTAGCATCAGTTAAACCTAATTTTTCTCACTGCGGGACTAAAATCTTTTATATTTTTTAGTAATCGCTTCGATTGTTCTAAATTTTTCGGGAACGTTTCAATATTAAACTGTAAGAAATATAACTTTTTTCTGCTGATAACTTAAGATGCGAAGTGTAGTTTTTGTAGATTTGCCGATTTGAGAATTTTAATTTCATTTTTTATCATCTCCTTATTGATCATATCTTTTTTATAAACATTTTGGTTGAAGTAACCAATCCCTGTTAATTAAACACATATTTAAGACATAAATAGCTCAAAATACCTCACTCTAAATGGTCTAAATCACACAGAGAGAAATCTTTGTATATTTTATCTACAATTGTTAATCAAAAGTACACAAATTGGGTCTGAAAAAGTGACAAGACCAATTTGTGCAGTTTTATTGCATTCATTTGTGTAGATTAAATTGTACAGTTTTTTTTCATTATATATAAACAATTTTTATATTTCAAATTGATTGCACCGTATCACAATTTGTTTAAAAACTGATCTAAAACGGATAGTAAAGTTTTGTACAATGTTGTGATACTTTTTTAAAACTATGTTTGAGGTATTTTTACCCAGTGGTATGTTAAATGTCTAATAGCGTTACGTTATCTAGATCCATATTCTCTTTGGTTAATTTTGCACAATATTGTGCAAATTATTATTATTTCGTTTAGCTTTTTATTGTACAACTTTATGCATCTTGGTTAAATGTTATTTACTTAAAAATAACATATATTGGGTAAATTGTCAATAAAACGTTACAAATCTTAAGAGCATTATTTATTTATATTTAAATGGTATACTTATTTTATATACTTATTTTTTTCTTCGAGGGGTATCTTAAAATTCCATTACTTCTTGTTATCGATTCACTCCAGATTTTTTTATAAATGTGGTTGATTTGCCCGTTGCTACAGCAGCTAGTTTGGTTGCCTTCTTTAAAGGGAGAATTTATAGAAAAACTTCACAACATTTTTAATAATGTTTCTTGCCTCGAAATGAATGGTTTTCTTCGATTTCGATTTCATGTTGATAAATAACAGCTGAAACAATACAGAAAGTAAATAATGTAAAAATCTCCATCAGAGATTAGCTGTTGTTCTTAGAATTAACGCTGGAATTAAATACAGAATTTAAAGTAATAATTGAGGTTACAAACAAAGGTTACACTTAAAAAATGTTATAAATACACTTACCTTATTCAAATAACAGCGTTTCAAAAAGTCTTGACAAAAACTAACTGAATAACTACGCATTTTTCAGAAAACAGGAGGTAAAGATGTAAACAAACCCAACGCAATCAAGGAATTTTGATTGTAGACATTTTTTCAGCGGACGGTACTTGCTAATTGTGATTGGTTGAAACATTTATCGCTTCAAATTTTTAAAGTTAGTTCACATATTTTCCGGGAGAGGGAACGTTCACCATAAAAAATTACTGCTATTCTACAGTTCGTTCAATTTTTTTCTTTATTCCGAGTTTAAAAGAATTGCATAATCTTATTGTAATATATATTATTAAAGCTGTACGAGAAACTGAAACAAAATTGTGCAAAATACTAGCACATTGTTGTCGAATACAAAACATACTTAAGTTTATAATATTTTTCAAATAATTTGTCAAATAAAACTTTATAACCTATTTATCCAAACGTATTAAATAAAAGCGTGCAAGCCTATGGTATAAATATAAACAATTGTAGTAATATCATTAACAACACAGTTATGCACAATCTTGTGCAAAATTGTGATACACCATTTCTCTCTGTGCAGTTTTTCCCAAAGTGGTCTATATCGACCCTCAGGGGTCTATGACAACCTGCAAGGGGTCTACGTCAGCGAATAAAAAGTTTGGGGGTTCATGAAATGAAAATGGGGTGTTCACGATAGTGGATCTCAATATACACTGATAGTACCTATTTACATTATACTATCTTATAATATAAAGACATATAGAAGCAAAAAATTTATTATATATGTTGTAATAAAAAAATACAGTGACGGAATAAAGAACGTTTAATAAAAAGTAAAAATACATTTAATGAATGCAAAATAATAATTTGACCACGGCAAGCAATCGTAAGCACAGACATCAGGGTGATGGGTTTGAATGGAAATAATTACAAAGACGTGAACTCCGTTAATTTATTAACTATAGTTAACATACTATTTACATTAGAGAACAATGAACAATATTTGAATTAAACATATTTAGAATAAAACAGTATTTAAAATAAAATATTTGGACGCCAATCACCTTTTAAATCGGTGATGAATAAAAAGCGTAAAATCTTACATCTAATAAGTAATTAATATTAAATCGTTGATTAAATGCAAATGTCGTGAACGTTTGATTTGTTATGAGTGAAAAGTTTTAATAACTCAATTTAATTATTTGAAGACAAAATGTAGTATCTTAATTTTTGAGTTGACTCACCATGTTTAATATAACGTTATCGGATATCTTCTATTTTTAGCACATACTTTGTTGTTGTGATAAAATTCTTCAATAACAGCAGGAATAAACCAATCTATAATAAACTTCAATAACGGAAAATCCATTAATTAAACGACAAAACCAAAATAAAAGATCCAGAATAAAAATCCAATAAACGAAAAGATCCAATAAAAAGAAAGATCCAAATAAAAAAAAAGACCCTAAATATAAATAATTAGAATGGTTTTTTAAATGACATCATGTACTCACGTTACAATTAGCAACGGTCTTCAAAATAAATTCCTTTGTCTAACGATTGCGTAATATTGCGAAACCACTAAAAATGTTGAATTCAATAGAAAAATTATATCAAAATAAAGGTAAACTCACCAATAATTAGATGGAATGAATAAAAATTAAATTACATGCGTTTTTACGCCATAATCAAGAAAATTTGACTTCCCCGCATCACTCACGTGAACTCGCAAGATTGCTCAAACGGAAAATGAAGTTTCAGCTACACTTAAGTCGGTTAAAACAACGCGACGTTGCCAAACTGAATAAATTTACGTGCAATATTAGTTGCAGAAAATAAATGAATGTAAAATTGAATTTTAATGTAATGAATTCAAACGGGACGTTACAATGTTTATAAAATTGTGTAAGTTGTAGGATGTAGGCATTCGCTTTGTGGTCGCAATACATTTTGAACTTGTAAAAACCTGCACATAATAATATACCAGTATCATCTTGTTACAAGCAGTCTCAGAGCTTCGCGAACTTGCACTGACTTGTTCAATTCGTCACTCTATAAATATGAATGTGAGACAAATACGTTTATTCGTTTCCTGTATCTTGAAAAGGAAAGTTTATCACAGAAGTTATAGTGAATCAGTGTTATTTTGTTTGAGAGTGCCGGAGAAAAGTAAATACATTATTTTTTATTAAATTTTGGTTTTGTACTCGTAGTTAGCAAAGATAGATAAAATTACGCCAATCATGACTTTAGTTATTAGTAGTTTAATACTTAAATCATGCAAAATTACACGAGTACTCCTCAATAGTTTCTTTTTTAAAGTTTTAGCAATCGTTATTATAATTACAGTGCAATCTCCGTAATCCGAACTAATTGCGGCAAGGAGATGTTCGGATTATGGAATGTTTTCGGAGGAATATAAAAAAAGACAACTGTACATACATATTACGCATGTATTTTATTATTAACATACAATATGTTGACCACTTTGAAAGATAAATTAAGAAAATAAGAAATCCACAACTGTACAGCTGTGTGTTTTTTGAAGAATTTCCAAAACACATTCTCATTTGTTTGTTTTTCTTTCATAGAATTTAAATGTTTACATCTAGGAAACGTATTTAAAAAAAAATTGGAATTAAACTATATATTTTGGCCGGTCACATAAATAAATATGTATGTGTGTCAATATTTACTTATTTACGACCTTGCTAAGCATTTATTATTCTTTTATAAATACATAAATCTTACCAAATAACTTTACAAAAAAAGTAAAAAAATTGTACTTTTGTTCATTGGTCGTTACACTGTGGGCCAGTTCGGATTACTGGAATGTTCGGATTACGGAAACTCGGATTATGGATATTGCACTGTACATACTTCTCTATATTAAGATTAAAATTTTGTATTATTGCTAAAGTGGAACCAGTGAATTTTTACACATGACAGTCGAATATACGTAGAGATAAATCGCATAACAATTTGTTATTATTCGTTGTATAATATTTTATTTTAACATTTTTTGTCATGTTACTTTCAAATTTTCTTCAAGTTCTATCATATCAAAACCTTAAGTAACATTCATAACATTCCCCTTCTCACATTCATTTACAATGGCTGTACGCTTATGCCTGCCGTAAAATCTAAGATCATACGATTTAAGTTTGACTTTGATTTTTTAATATACAGCTGCTGGACTTTATGTCTTATTTAAATAGATTTTTTAGCCCACAAATGACTGATGCCATGTCCGAATCTAAAAAGAAATGTAGACAGTACAGTGTTGATTATTTGAAATTTGGCTTTATTCTATTATTGTCGGACAAACAAGTTTTGGGCAATGACGCTATGAAACCATCTAAGCTGCAGGATCATCTGAGAAGATGTCACCCTGATAAAACAGATAAAGATTTTAAATACTTTTATTTAAAACAAAATGTGTCAGGGGCGTTAGCAATACATTGCGTCATCCATCGACAATATTTAGTTGCCAAAAATTTGAGTGTTAGATTGCATAAATCTCTTCAATTAGTCATTGATGCAATAAACCGAATCCTAAGCAACGCGTTGAATACGCGGTTATTTACGCAGTTGTGTGATCAATTACTCCTTCACACTGAAGTACGCTGGTTGTGGAAAGGCTTATGTTTGACAAGATTTTTTGCACTTTTTAAGACTATTTTAGAATTTATGGATTAACAGATTTGTTTACACAATTTAATATGGTTAATTTGCAGTTACAAGGCGACAGTCTAAATTTGATTAAAACTAAGTCCATCTTATCAGCGTTTCTTGCCAGAGTTAAACTAATGAAGCAAACTATTGGACGGGGCGAATTTTCCCAGTTCCCCAATTTGTCACAGACAAACTGCCAGGAAAACGACGTTTCAACCTACGTTCAACATTTAAATGCCCTCTATTCAGATTTTGAAACTAGTTTTGAGGATATTTTGACTATGGTAATACCACCGTAGATAATTAACCCATACGGTGACATAGAAGAAACGAATGTCATAATACAAGAGGAACTGACTGAACTAAGTACAAACGAAGAACTTAAGGTTCAGTTTAAAAACGGATATTAGCAATTCTTGCTGCGAAACAACAAACCCGTTACTTATCACGTATTATGGAATATAGCGAGGAAATTTTTAATTTTCTTTTCATCGTCATACCTAGTGGAAAGGGGGTTCAGCGCTGTTACCAATCTCCTAACGAAAAAAAGAAACATACTGGACATCATTAACTCAGGAAATTTAAGATTAAACCTTACAAAATTGACGCCAAATGTTGTTAATTTATTATTAAAGCATCAGGTTCATCCTTCTCACTAAAAACATTTACTTATTGGTTAGTTTATTTTATGTTTATTTCATGTTATGTATATTTTATATAACAGATACCAAATTTAATTTTAAGTAGTTTTCATGTAAGTTCAAGTAATAAATGTATAAAACTTAACATGTGTTTTTACTTTAAGTTTTTAACCCTAAACTTCACTACAGCTAGAAATTTACAAAAAAATTATATCAGGTAACTACCCAAAACCGAAAAACATGGCAAGGGGTCTACGACAGAAAGAAGTTTGGAAACCTCTGGCTTAAATGAAGGGAGTCTCATCTTCTATTAGGTATGCCGGCGTGTTTACGTTTGAAGCTGTATCACAGATTCTTCTTGTAAAGTTAGCATCAGAAAAGACTACGAAGACAATTATTGCTATTAGGAAAATTTAACAAAAATGTATAGTACAGAGACACAAGATAATATTGATTAATTGATTATGTGGGTAATACGCAAATAAATCAGTGAACTGTAATACTTATACGTGTGATTTTATAATCTCACTGGATGTGCTTTATCTTCCATTAATGATACGATATAGAATGGATCTCTACAAATTTAATTTATTAAAGTTCGTAAGTCCTTTAAATGTAGTATTGAAATACATACCTACATATTTTATTTTCTTCTCGCCACATTTTGAATTCGATTCAAAATTCAATCATAGCAAATTTCATATAAAATTGCTGAAAAATGTAAAAAAGATACTATAATAATTTTTATAAGCGTTTTTAATTATTTTTCAGTACTATTTTTATCATTTGCGTTAAAATTTAGGTTAAATTTAACTTGATTTTCCTTACGTTTAATGTTACTAAATTGTGTAGATAATTAAATTAGAAGGGAAAATATTAAAAGTGAATAAAGAGCTTTTAATAGGAGCTTGAAATACATTGGGCATTTTAAAAATGTAATTTACTTTAAAAATTAATTCTTTTATACCAGAAAGTTTTACAAAACTTCTCCATTTAACAATTTTTTCTTACTTAATGAAAAAAGTATTACTCGCAATTACTGTTTTGTGTTTAGCTATTCAACATCTGCTAAATATATGTATATACATCTCTTAAGACGTGTTTCCTTTATCGTATTTTTTTTTATAAAATCATGTTTGCTTAATGAAGGATACCAAGCGGAAAATCAATCAAGCACAAGTCTAACCGCATCAATTTCTATGTCAAGTATGTTATTGATTGGAAGAATTAAAAAGTAGTCTATAATTTTATTTAAAAGAATTTTAAAATTTGCTATGTTTAACTTACCTTTTACCCTTCTTTATAGTTTATTTAATGATTTGTTTGTTACTATTTTGATGCCAATAACGTTTATCGACCTATGAATTTAAATTTTTGCTAAAATTAAAAGTTTACGTATTTTTACAGTTTTATATTGACACTGTTATGGATCTGCACATAAAAGATAATTTTGGAATTTAGATATTTATGGCGTCATAGGCCAAGAAGATGAACTGAGCAAAAAAATGCATTACTAATTAGATATTAAAAGTAGTACATAAATATTACAATAGTCTTATGCTTGCTTTAGTCAGTAAGAGTCCGACACTACGTCGAAAATATTGTAGTAATTCATGTCATCCCTAATCTTATAAAATTTGTTCTATCGCTTAAAACGTAAATTATTTACTTTGTCGTACATTGTGTTGACGGCAACAGTGACCGCATTAGTAAGTTTCATAACTTTGTAGTCAGATCAGCATAGTTTGGTAAATTCGTTAGACTAAACTCAAATGCTGTTTGTAAATACTGCGTTATTATTAACTGTATTATTTGTGTACTGCGATATTTGTTGAGGATCTTAATTGTTATTTATTTGTTTGATTCTACTCGTTTTTAGCCTCTTCCGTTATTGTTGAAATAAATATATTTGGTGTTATATTTGTGTTTTGCGACTTGTTTATCTTCAGTGTTCGACAGATGTAAACGGGATCTGTAATCCCCGTTTTGGTGCTCTTTTGATTATTTTATAATTATCAAATCGAGTACCACCTACGACTCACTCTCTGAAGTGTTGAGCTGCCGACTACCATACATTACGGTTAAATTTACATAACAAAGTAAATTGTTAGAATGCACTTAAGAATCGTGATGAAATTACATTAATAAAGGTCAGAAAAAAGCACAAAAGGTATATTACGTTGTACCGAATCTACAACAACTGTAAAGAAGATGTAAACTAAAGCGCCAAACTTCTGATATACACAATAGTATAGTTTATTACACTTCAGTAATAATAACGGAAGCTCTGTAAAATCCAAATTTGAAGTTTTGCACGTATCATAAAGTTAATTTCGCTAGAAGTTTTCATACACTTAAATGCTGTGTTAATTATTTAAGTAAAAAACTTTAACTTGCTCATGTATTCACGTGTAGTTTTAACAACTTTAAAGTAGTTGTATGAAAGAACTTAGTACTGTGATCTCCAGGAATATTTGTAATGTACTAAAAGCTATAAAGGATTTGGTGTATCCGAAACTTTAGTCGTCTAAAACGAAAACAACTTATTAACCTTTTAATTAATTTATGGATAAAATAATAATTTACGGTAGCATAACAGGTTTTTTACATCTTATTAGCATAACTGAAAAAGAGTATCGATTACGTAAATTATTTTGTTGGATTTGCGACTAGTAACACCAGAAAACTGCTAAAAAAAGAAGTTTACATTTTTTCCAGTTTAATTAAATAATAACAGCAAGTTCTGAATAATAAATTACTCAAAAGATTATGGGAAATATATATAAGTATTTAATGAATATTTTTGTCATTATCATTAACCATCTTTGCTAGTTTGATCAGCAGGTTTTTTTTGCGTTTGAATTTATAATCCGAAGTCCCAAATATAATACCTACGCTATGAACAAAAATGTGATCGTTTTTTTTATTGGTTCTTATTTTGTTAGCTTGTTTAAAACAAAAAAAATTGCTTTCGGTTTTTATTATTTTTGTTAGTTTTCTGATAGGTATAAGTTTTTTATGTTAATAAATAAACTGTTCTAAATTTTTTGGTAAACTAAATTATTTATGTTTTGCTTTATTTAGGTCCGCATTAATTTGAATTTATAATTCTAAATACCCAACTTAACTAAACACAAAATATATAAATTAATTTAACGAAAAAACATGCTTCTAAAGCAATCATGAATATATAAACAATAATGAAAATGGAGCTACAAAGTTTACGAATTGCTAACAGTAATAAATCGGATTCTCAATAAATTTCTGTATTATGCGTAAACGATAAAAATAGATATAGTATACATAAAATCTTAACTCAAACTCAGCTTTTAAAATTTTGCTGTTCAAGATTTACGTTAAAGTGGACTGTAAATAGCAAAAATAATAAGATTTGAAATTTTTATTAAAAAAATTACGTGCCTGTTTACTTTCGTTACTTAAAAAGCCTTTATGTTGCAAAAAACATGTCGAAAAATATATCAAACCTCCGAATTATTTAAAACTTTTATTAAGCAGGCTTCTAATTTTAAACACTTGAAAAACGTTCTTTTAAAAAATTATATACACGACATAACAAGAGAAGTGCTATGGTCCGCAGCTGTATGGTTTGAACAAAACAGAAAGCGACGCCTTTAATAGTGGCCTTAACGTGGAGAAGTGTTTGGAATTTTGCAGGCTGTTTCTAACCACCTCCAAGGAAATTACGAACTCTTAATTTCACGTTCAGAAATTAGATATGGAGATGCTCATCTTCAACAGGTGTACCAAGCCCAAATAGAAAGTCGTATTCAGAACGTTGAAGAAAGTCTTCAAGAGTTCGAGGCTTACGTATCCTACAGCAGCAGATACCTTTCTGGAGCAATTGGCTATTCAAACCTTCGTGGACGGCCTCCGAAACAGCGAAACGCATGTCTTTGAAATTGAGGCAGCAAAACAGGCGTCGCACAAACTTTGCTGTGCTGCGACGTGCTGGAATTGCGGGGAAATGGGCCACGTATGACGACGCTGTACTAAACCCAAAAGATGATAAGAAGATGGTCCGGAAAACTAGGTCTCCGAATGGGGGCGAAAGTCGACCTCAACTGGTTGACACGGGAGCGACGAAGACCATCATTCGACCTGACATATTGAGGGAAAATGACCAATAACAGTACTACCTCGAACGGCGACGGACGAAGAAATACCTACTCACGGACAAGTACAAGTGACTATTGGTTTGGGAAATGGAGTACTCGACCATCAAGTACTGGTAGCTGACATGACGGAAGAAGTTATCTTGGAATAGACGTTATAAAGAAGTATGGGTTCCATTTGAATATAAAAAACGTCTTGAAGATCGACCGTAAAGAAATTCGTTTTCATTCGTCGGAGAAGGCAGCAGTGTGAATCTTATTGTGTAAAGACGTGAGTCTGCCTGAAAGGGCTGAATGTGTGGCGATAGCGCACCTGGATGGAAATCTCCGGGAAGGCTATTAAACCAAGGGTGACTTGGTTGAAAAAGTACTACTCGTTGGCTGAACATAAGCACGAGTGAAAAACATGTTGCAAGTAAGGATCTTGAATGTCAACTTAGATCCAGTAACGTTGAAAAAGAAGACCGTGGTAGGCCAATGTACGTCAGTATCTTGCTACTAGCTTTTAATAGTTTTACGAACCTTGCACGGCCAGCTCGCAGTAGAATTGAAACAATTCCTGTCGGAGAGAGTTAGGTTCAATTTTATTTTAATAGGCGCCAGATCTTGTCTTGCAGATACAGCTCCTGTTAGATCAGTACAAAAGGCTCGAAGCTTGCATTGCATTTTAAGGTCCGTACAGCAGGAGGAATCGCAGAAAGAAACCAAGTAGTTAACATCAAATTTATTTTAATTGTTTTACAAAAATAACTTGTGAATAACCTTATGAGCAATAACAAATATATAGTTCGATAGCCACACAATAAATAATTTAGTTTGAGTATAAGTATAATGTCGGTTATAAAACGTAGGAAGCATCGGCAACTCACAATACATTCAAATAGTAACTATAACGGCCAGGACATACAAATTTTTTGTGATTAATTACATTAACAATGATAATTAACAGTCGATATATCAGCATGCGATAGCAATTTAAGTTAGGCCGAGGAACAACATGACCTGTTTCAAACACGAAAACATTACGCCATCGCCATTGCGTGTGCGAGGAACTTGAGATGTCCAGAGGGCTTGTAGTCGTATTTAAGGAGAAGTTTGGGCGGCTAGATGAACTACGAAGACAGCAACCGGTGGTCGGAAAAAGGTTTTTAAAATTCGTAATGACCGATGCTTTTCCATCTGGTCACCAAGAAGTACTCACGTCCAAAGCGAAAATCTGTGGCGAACATTATGGAACCTCAAGAGAGAAATGGAGTTTGACAACATTAAGAAATTGGCAGTACCCAAGCTTGGTTGTGGCTTAGGTCAATTGGACAGTTCGAAATATGTTGGAGATCGTCTTCCGAAGAACAGTCGTTAAATTGTTGGTCTGCAGTAACCATCCAAGTAAAATATGTGGTCAGGAAAAAACCATCGACTGCCGCTTTTATGCTCAAGGTGTCAAGTTATTGAATAAACACACTCTCCAGCTTATATAGTCATATTAGTAATATTATAAAGAACACAAGAAGTATCTTACGTCTGCTACATCACACACAAATGTAACATTTCAAAACACGGGCTATAATATTCTAGGCCAATAAAATAGCTGACGTGCTCTTAGTTTACATTTCTTGAAGCATTTTATTTCTTAAAGTTAAAGGAACATTTACTTTTGCATTTAAGAACAATACCTCATTGGATAAATAAATATTCTTAGCTTAAAAAATAGTTTCAAGTCGCCTTCTAGATTTTTATCATTGTTAGGTCATTTTGAATTACAATTTTTTTTTACTGTGAGCCGACCTTATCAGATTCGATACCCTTTTGAAATAAGATTTTCTTTTCTTCGCTCACGTGTACATTATTATATAATGCGTGTACTACATGTTCCATTTCAGGATCGTCTTTGTTTTCAATTTGTATGTATGCTCGTGATAATGTGTCGGCAACGTAGATTTCGTTTCTAGGTAAGTACCTGACTTTTAAATTATACTTTAATAATTTCAGCAACATGCGTTGTAATCACGCAGTATCAAAATTCTTCGAAAAAATTATTATCAAAGGTTTGTGATCAGTGTTGACAGTCACTGGATAACCATCCACAAAGCAGTTAAACTTTTCACAAGAGAATACTATGGCCAATAGCTGTTTTCCAATTTGAGCATATCTTTGCTCTGTTTTTGACAAACTCCTTGATGGAAAAAAAATTGGGTGACCATCTTGTAATAACACACAACCTAATCCTTCACTCGATGCATCACACTGAATTATGGTTTGTTTTTTGGGTCGAAAATTTTTAAACATGGCGAACTCGAGATTACAGATTTGAATGTAGTAAATTCCTTTTGATGTTTATGACTCCAGTTAAAGGATACATTCTTTTTTGTCAATTCACGCAAGTTACTGGTTAAACTCGATAAGTTAGGTGTGAATTTCGAGAAAAATTTAGTCAAACTTAAAAATCTCAAAACTTCTGATTTATTTGTAGGATTATCAATTGCTTCCGTAGCCTTAATATTTTCTCTGCGAGGTGTAATACCAACTGCAGAAATTACTGGACCCATAAAGGTAACACTTGTCTATTTATATTGCAACTTCTTCATATTGAACTTAAAAGCATTCTCAATAGCCCTATCAAAAACTGTTTTCAAGGTCACATCATGCTCATGTTCATTTTTACCGGAAATAATTATGTCGTCGAAATATACATATATCAACACCTGGAATATCGCCAAATATTTGATGATTTTTTCTGTGAAAAATCTCCGGCGCAGACGATATTCCAAATGGTAGTCTATTAAACTTTAAATCTCCTTAATAGAGTATTAAATGTACAAAGATCTGAACTTGCATTATCTAGTTGCACTTGGTGAAATCCATCTTTCTTATCAATGACTGTGAAAACGGATTATCCCAATAAATTAGTAACAATATCATTACAAGCTGGAATTGTGAAATGTTCTCGTTTAATAAATTTATTCAGAGGTTTTGGATCAATGTGTAACCTTAATGATTGATCTGGGTTTTCAACAATCATTAAGCTATTCACCCAATCTGTAGGATATGTCACTGGTTCAATTATCTTTAACTTTTCTAATTTAACTAAACTAGATTTTAATTTATCGTGCAAGGCTAATGGTATTTTCCGTTGACTTACAAACATCATTTTTTGTTTTTTGCATTACATTAAGATATTTGATTCTAGCACGTGAGGTTAATTTCTCCTATTGGCTTAAATTTTACATTACCAAACGATAATAAAGTTAGTTTAGATGGTTCGATTTTCCTTTTTACCTTTTCTTCTAATCTCCCAAGTAATTATTCTGGGATTATGCTAGACTCTGCTCCCGTATCCAACTTAAATTTCATTCTGCATTCCTCAACAGCAATATTTGCATGCCAAGCGTTCTTCTTTCCACTTTTGCACTAACCCATAAATAACACTTCTTCGTCGTCTACACTTACAACATTTCTAATGTTCGACTGTTCATGATTGCTATAGTTTTTATCCCATTTTTGAACTTTTCCCATTTTGTTATTTGTGTTAACTAGATCACTTTTGCAAACTTTCGCAAAGTGGTTTTTACCCTGACATCTTGCGCATCTTTTTGCTGGACGTTGTGGCGTATAATGTTTGTAAGAACAGTATCTACACTTAAATTTCTGTACTTTAGTCTGAACTACATTTACGTCTTGATCAGGTTGTAACAACTTAATGTGTTCCTTGCTCAACTCAATTGAGTTACACTACTCTTGAATTTTTTCTTCGTCAATGGCCATTTCACGTACTAGCTTTCGTTGTATTTGTTTATCTGAAATTCTTATAACCAGCTTGTCACGAAGCATTCCATCTTCATAACTTTGTTTACATTCAACATTTGTACACATAAAATTACACAATTTTGCTTCTTTAATTCTGTAGCATAACTGTCAATTGCTTGGTCATATTTCTGAAATAAATTCTTAAATTTGAACGTTTCCATAACAGTATTTTGTTTCGGTACAAAATAATTGTCACACGTCTTTAACATTTGTTCTAAAGTTTTCGTTTGAGACTCTTTATACGTATTGTATATGTCCAAGCCTTCATCACCAATTGAATTTAGAAGTATTGCAATCTTGGTGTCATCCTTTGTGCTTTCCAGATGCTTTCATAAATATCTCAAATTTCTGTTTCCATCTTAACTAAGTTTCTACGTTGTTATCAAATGTTGACGGTAATGGTCGAGCGGAAGTGTCTCTAGTTCCGACAAATCACTAGTTGTCTAAATACAAGTTTACTTAAACTAACACAACAGTACATTGACATTACACAAAGAAGTTTCCGAAATGGAAAGAGCTGCCACTATCGCCACGATTCTTTCTACTGGTGTCGCATCCAGTTTTCTGTTCTGGAGCAGAACAGTCTTAAGAAGGGAGCGTTCTCGAAATAATTGGAAACTTTGAAACAATGATCGAAAAACGCGGAACATTCTAGATGCAGATAACGGAAGAATATAGAAAATATTCGAAGAAAGCTGAAGTCAACTTTTCGAATGGAATCGGAAGTGTTAAGAAGACTACTTTGTGCGTTTAAATAAATAAAGTGTTTAACAAAAGTGAAAAATAAATACTTACGTATAACTTTAACTTTATTTGTTGCCTTCGCTTATAAATTAGTTCGTCCTTTACACTTGTTACCCTACATTCTATATTTACATTCTATTTACATTTTTTTTTAAATACATTTCCTTATCCTTCCTCTCCTCTTAACTTTTTCCTCCTTCTCCATACTTCTTCCATCCACTCCGCTCCATTTCCGTTTTCGTCTAAGATTTTCTCTATTTCCATAACCTCTTCTCTTAATTCTCTTCTCCACATAGTCTGCACATCTTTTCTTCTTCTTTTTTCCAATATTTGTTCCCTAACTCCTCGTTGCCACATCTGAACCGTGCTATCATTTTTTTCTTTTTGTTGCTTTTATTCTCTATATTCTTTAAATATTCTGGCACCCCTTCACCCTTGATATCTCTATAATTCCTATTATACCTGCTCTCTTTTATCTTTGTCCATCTTTCTTGTTTTTCGATGTCCCTATCTCTCCTTATTATTTTTTCCCTTACCCCTACTCCCTCTTCTCTTAATCTCTCCACTTCTTTCTTTTGTAATACTCTTCTCTGCCCTCCT
Organism: Aquatica leii; assembly: GCA_035610365.1. Classification (NCBI taxonomy): domain Eukaryota; kingdom Metazoa; phylum Arthropoda; class Insecta; order Coleoptera; family Lampyridae; genus Aquatica; species Aquatica leii. Next base: position 34,928,514 of record CM069439.1, read on the forward strand.
GCCCGTACTTCACTTTATCTCTTTCCAACATTTTTGCAGTATTTTGCATTATGTTCTTTCTCTCAGTTCTTTCTCGTATTTTATGGCCCTTTTTCCTGTCTCTACTCTTATTTTTGCTACCTGTACCTCCTCTCTCAGAATATACCCCGGTGTATCTCTGTCCAGTCCCAAAACCCATCTCCAGTATTTTTCCTGTAGCTCTTCTACCTCCCTCCACTCCTTTCAGCCCCATATTTCCGCTCCATGCATTACCACCCCCTTTATTAACTTTTCAAACAACAGCTTACTTTTTTCTATATCCATCTCAAACACTCTTTCCCCCACACCCCACACTTGTCCTATTAACCTGTTTCCTTTCCTCACTCTTTCCTTTATGTGTTCTCCCTCCTTATTATCCTGTTTCATCGTGTAGCCCAGGTATGTAAATTCCTTCACTTGTTGCACTTCCTCATCACTCCATTTCCACTCCTCTCTTTTTCTTTTCCCCCCTCCTTTTCTAAATACCATTATTTTTGTTTTCTCCGTGTTTACTTCCATTTCTTTTTTTTCATGTATTTTTCCAGCGTTTTCATCATCTCTTTTATTTCCTTTTCCTCCTTAGCCACCAACACTATGTCATCCGCATACGCCAACGACCATACCTTCGCTTTCCCTACCACTATCCCTCTTGTCTGTTGTCCTCTCATTGTCTCTTCCAGATCCCCCGTATATACTGAGAACAGGCTTGGGCTCAGTGGACATCCCTGTCTCAACCCTCTCTTTGTGATGAATTTCTCGCTCTCCTCCCCATTCACTTTAACCCTGCTCCTCGTTTCTTCGTAGATTTCCTCTATTCTTTGTATTAATCTTTCATTGATGTTTTTTCTCTTCATGTGTTCCCACAGTTTTCCCCTATTCACTTTGTCAAAAGCAGCTTTTAGATCTACGAATAGTGCCACCGTTTTCCCTCTTTTTTTTCTAGTTCTTTATTTGCCAAGTGTTTCAGTATATATATGTTGTCTATCGCTGTTCTTCCTTTTCTGAATCCCGCTTGTCCGTCTGGTATCAAACTTTTTTCCTCTATTTCCTTTTGTAGTCTTCCTTGTAGTACTGACGCATATAATTTGTATGCCGTGCTTAACAATGTTACCCCTCTGTAATTCTTGACTTTATTTTTTTCGCCTTTTTTATGGATTGGGCATATTATTACCGCTCTCCATCTCTCCGGGAATCCTTCTTCTTTCCATACTTTGTTTAGTATTTCCGTCATCCTTTTTGTTACACTTTCTTCCCCGTATATCCACTCTTCGCGTTGTATCCCATCCTCTCCTGCCGCCTTTCCTTTTTTTATCTTCTTTATTGCCTCTATTACTTCTTCTTCATTTATTCTATCCCTATCTCCTTCTTCCCGTCTTACTACCGCGTCTTTTCTTTTTTCTGATTTTGTTCTTCCCCTTCTAAAAGGTTCCTAAAATAAATCTCCCATTCTTTAATTTGTATTCCTTTTGTCGTCATGTTTTTTTTTCCTTTCTTTCTTTAGGTACTTCCATTTTTATTCCTTTGATCTGCTCCTCTTGTTTCTTTTTGTTTTCTTTCTTCTTTCTCTCGCATGTTTTCTTGTATATTTTTACTGCTTCTTTGTATTCTTCTTTTTTTCCGCCCTTTTTTCCACTGTCTTAATACTCTCCTTGCATTTTTCTTTGCTTCCTTGCATTCTCTATCTCGCCATTTTTTTCATCCTGTTTTCTCTCCCTTCCACTTTCTAAATCTGACTCTCTCTGTTGCTTTCTCCATCATCTCTCTCATTTTCTCCACACTCTCTTGTACTTCCTTCCCTATCCATACCGTTTTCCTTATTCTCTCTTTATATCTTTTTATACCCTTTTCTGTCCACCTTTTCTCCAGCCTCTTCATTTGACATTACAAAATCTATTGTTGATACTTACGTGTTGTTAACATAAACAAATACCGGTTTAGATAAACAGAAGTTATCCGCGGACATTATTTTTCTAGTGATAGTAATATATAAATTAATGTAAGTTGTTTTTCTTAAATATCGTTAGATTTAATTAGTTACGTTTAGTTCTAATTAGATTTTAAATAAATTAGTTATAAAATCGTTACAATAAATCACCTTTAAAAGACAATGACCCAAGTGATTTAGTAAAAATGTGATGTTCATGGGTGCAGAGCAAACAGGGGTAAATGCTAATAGAGTCCACTTTCCAAGTACTCAATTTAAAGCGACCTGCGTTTATATGTACGTACGTTAAATAAACCTAAATGTATTTTATTCTTTGGCGTTTCTGTAATTATCACGTTGATGTATTGACTTGTTGATGACACAGGACACTTATCTGACGTTTATTATAGTATTTTTACGTAAAATCTGTTGTAAGCAAGATAAATAACTCTGTTTACATATTTCACTGAGCATTGATTTTGAGATGTACTGATTAAGAGCAAACAGTTTGGAGTAAGAGAACAAAACTCAATCTATATTTTAATGAGTTCATCCTCTTTAAAAGAAACCTAATAAATTCGCTAGAGCTTGTTTATATGAACTTTATTATAGATGTGCAGGAGTTCATTTTTTAAATCTACTTATTTTATATGATAAAACATCTGCATAACGAAGAGCTAAAATAATGAAAAAATGTTTGTTTTTTAGGGTAACTTCAATGTAATTTATTTTTTTTTATTAAACTTACTTAGTTTTGGATACTGCAACAGCCATAATAATGTTTGGACAGATACAAACTCATTTACTTTTAAACAAAAAGCAGTTTTTATTAACTATTTTACCTAAGTATATCCTAAAGTTTTAAATTAAGTTTCTTTATATTTCTTTATCCACTTTTTTAACAAGTTTTATCATGGGTTTTTCCATATATAGGTGGAAATTTTGAGGTAATCGTTGTCATTTTATGAACTACACTTTGGAATTTGTTATTTTCAGTAACGTTTGTGGATAAGAAAAAGATGTTTTTATTTTTATTACATTGTATTTTAAACAATTGCAGTAACATGATCGATATTTGGAATTCAGAAACCACCACAAACATACTAATAACGCAACCGGTTTTCTTGTGTTTTGTAGAAATCTCATTATGCTTATTTATGCTGCGGCAACATTTTAAAAGCAATATCGTGAACGGTTTTTTTGTTAATAAGAAATTAACGATTTGATATACTAACTTATCTACTGTAGTAATATAGCTTAAGTTAAAGACTGTTAATGTACCTTTGTGTTTCGTTTAATGTGAACAGAATAACATCGACTTACAAAAACTAAGTAAGTGTCATTATTATTATTACTGTTTTTCATTTGCAAATTAAAGCATTTACAAGATTAACTATGTAAATATACTAAATAGTCTACTAATCATAATCTTTTGACGCGCTGTAGTTTTCTAAAATATAAAAATTCTAATAATTTTATGCTTTAAATATTTAAACAGTTTTATGTCTAGAAAATTTATCAATTAACTTGGACGCTTTGTTTTAAAATGTTGCGACGCTTTACAAATAAGTACAAAAGAGTAGTACAAAAAAATTATTTTTGTGTTTTGTTTTAAAATTATCTTTCTGTTAAATAACTTTTGTCATTTTGTACAAAAGTGATAAATATTTGATTGTAGACTTTATTTGTATTTCGTACTGTATTGTTTGGTTGTGTTTATCTTGATTAACAACAGAGATATTATAAATGCTTTCGGCGATAAATAAGATTATCCTTGCTGTAGTTAACTCAACATTTCGTTTGTTAGAAAACTTTGAAAAAAATTAAACTCAACTTAAGACTACGTTTATTGATATCATTTAATCGAAAGAAAGGATTAACTAAGCTTTAAGTATATCAAAAAGCTGTAGTGGAATAATATCACAAATACGTTGCCAAGTTAAAATTATAAAGGGTTATTGTCGAGATGTGTTATTCGCTACTTTGCAGTTTTACATTTTATATTTCACAATATAAATTTTTTGTGACTTTGACTTTTGAGTTTATTTGTTGCTTTACTGTTACTTTAATAGGGTCTTAGTTTCGGGTACACTCTATTGTTTCTGTTTTTAGAGTTGAACGATGACAATTCATTTGTTGTTTTTTATGTCGCGTCGTTCAAAGAGATTATTATTTTGACGAGAGATTTAAAGCATAATCTCTTGATTAACAGTTCAGTGGTGACACCGAAAACTGTATTACGCAAGGTAAAGTCGTTTGTTTTTTAAAATCTATGATCCAACAACGAATAAGTATGATTGGACACAGAAAATAAAATCTATTTATACAATTTGACATTACATTACAGTCCTAGAATTTTATTTGTTTTTTACTACCGCGTAGACTTTTTCTTTCTTACAAGGATGAACATTATTTAATTAAAATTGTAACTAAATGTAAAAGGATTACAAATTCAATTCTAAACGATAAATTAAAATGTCAATTATTACTGAACTGACTTATATGAATAATTTAGAGTAAGAAATGAAAGTTCAATTATGTTTTTACTAGTAGAATTCAAGTTTCCACGGGTTGCATGATTAATGGACATCTTCAGATCCCGGAACAGACTGGTTTGTTCCGGGCTCTGAAGATGTCCACTGTGGCGTGTGATGAAAGCTTAGCTTGTGTTGGAACGACAACACGCGAATTATCCAGAATGGAAAATTGTATTATGTTTTTCTGTTGAATAAAAATAACAATTATTCTATTAATTCTAAACGATTGTAATTTTAATAAAACAAGAGTTTTAGTAATTACTGGTGTATTCATTTATACAATGTTTTAATATCATAAAATTTCTGTGCTGTGTTGACTCATTTAGTACTCAAGAATGACATTGAAATGTACTCTTCAAAATTAATAGCAGTATAGTGAAAACTGCTTTGGACAAATTCGGCTTTTTGTAAAATATCTTAGCAATAATATTCAACGGAAATTTGCGTTATTTGACGAATTAAGCGCAACTGCCAGATAAAGTTCTCGTACAACATTGGAGCAGAAAATTGCTTTGTGAAAAAAGGAGTCAAACAAGTAAACTCTTGGCTTACGAGGCGAGGAAATTCGAAATGGATGCATTGCTCAGTATGCGTTTTTTTTCTAAAGATTTAGAATATAATACTATCTTCAGTCTGCTTAAAGGTAACCAATTATATGAAGATTAAAAACTTGTTTGATTCAATCTTTGATGTAAATGAGATTGAGAGTTTTTTAATGAAAGTCGAGCACGTTTTTGACGGAGTTACAGAACATAAAAAGAAAGCATAGTTAGGTTATTCAAAGTTAAAGAGAAGCGTCAAACCGAGACGTGAAGCTGGGAGTTTCTTCTTCAGGAAGATGATAACACAAGTTGGTTTGTAAATTTGCAAGGTAATGGATACATAAAAATGTATAGAAACAACACGATACACGATGATACAAGATACCGTTATGTTTTCTAACAAAAACTGAAATTATTTGAAATTAAGAGATTTGTATTTTGAACGTAAACGGAATTTATTAAGTTTTGAATTTTTTTCGGTGATGGATTTACGATTATTGTATTAAACTCTTTGGAGGTTGTATTCAATGTTATCAGTACGATATTTGGCGAAAGATTCATTAACAGGAATCTTGGTACTAAATGGAATATAAATATTTAACCGATTTTTCGTTAGAAGCAAAGAGTCTGTAGATGCTAAGTGTGTTAATAGTCTGTTATCAGGCTCGCGCCTTGCACTTTTGGCGCCCTTGTGCAAATTTAAAATAACGCCCCAAATATGTATTACGTTCATATGTGAGTACAGATACGGGTTAAGTTAGGTATTATTATCCACTATTGAAAAATAATTTTAAAAAGTATTTTATTTTTCTTTTCATTTTTATATTTTACAAGTATACAAGCCATAAGCCATACAAGTATTTTTTCATTGAGGTACATAACATAATTATAAACTTATAGAAAACAGAAATATATTCAATAACAGTATTACAATTCAAAATTTTTGTATTTTAGTTCCAAATGTAACTTTAAAAATACTCATTTATACAGGGTGTCCCACGAGGTACTGTACATACTGAAATGGTATGTTCCTTAGGTCAATTTAAGTAGAAAACGTCCTATAAACATAGGTCCAATTCGCCATAGTTACACAGATACAAGCATTCAAAGTTTATAAATGCTCACACATTTTTTGAAAATTATTGTTATTGAAAACAGAAAATCGAACTACAAAACAAACATAAAAAAAACAAACAAACAAAATCACATCAAATGCTCAAAATGACCTTCTTCGGCATTAATACAACAACGGCTGCGATCTAAAATTGACCGAGTAGCCGCTCGAAACACCTGCTGGTTGTTCCGTGTTTGTTGACACACATCCAGGATACGCTGTATTAGCTCAGCTCTGGTATTAACTTTTACCTCGTATACTAAACTTTTCACATGACCCCACCGATATAAGTCCAAAGGTATGAGATCGGGCGATCTCGGTGGCCAAGCATGCGGGCCTCCACGCCCAATCCACCTATTAGGGTAAGCAACATTTAGATATTCAGTCACATGCCGACTAAAATGTGGAGCGGTAGCAATTCATTTCGCAAAAAGTTAGCATATGCTTCTTCTGTCAGACGTTCCTCAAAGAAAAAAGGTCAATCATACCACACCATACGTTAACAGAAAATCTGCGCTGAAAGTTAGTTTCTGTTGTGCCATGTGGATTTTGATATGACCACAAATGAGAATTACGTGTATTGTTCACTCCATCTCTAGTAAATTGCGCCTCGTCGCTAAATAAAATGAATGGAACTAATTGTGGATTTACCTGTAGCTAGTGGCAGAAATTCAACTAGGCAGCAAAATCTCTAGGTTCCAGATGCTGAACCTGTTGTATGTGTTAGGGATACAAAAGCCCATCATGTAATGTTCGCCATACTGACATACGGGGGAGTCTCGTTCGAGAAGAAATTCTTCTAGTACTCAACCCTGGACTCCGATCAACTATCTGTAGAATGTTTTCCTGCTCATTCACATTTAACTGCACAGGACGGTCAGATCTTGTTGAAACTGATGGAAATGAACCATAAGTCCGTACATATTGAAACACAGAAGAAAAGGTTTGGTGATTTGGCACCCTCCTGTTGGGAAATCTTCGTTCATATTCTCTAACGATAGATTTCGCATTTCCATCATAAAATCCATAAATGTAAATGATATCAGCATACTCTTCGTTAGAAAAATGAGAAGGCATTTTGCATTTAAATTACACTTCATTTAATAAAATCGACTGTGACATTAGTAGAAAAGAAAGCAATAAATGACATATTGTTCGGCTTTTGTTTCCCAGTTGACTAAGAATAATTAATTTTCAAAAAATGTGTGATCAGTTATAAACTTTGAACGCTTGTATCTGTGTAACCATGGCGAATTGGACCTATGTTTATAGGACGTTTTCTACTTAAATTGACCTAAGGAACATACCATTTCAGTATGTACAGTACCTCGTGGGACACCCTGTATATCACACTTATTGACAAATAAAAACAAAACAATATATTATTTTAATAACGCAACGTGTCACCTTTTAAAGATTAATATCCAGGTATTAATATTTTAGCTAAGTGAATTGAGCTTTCCGTGCTTTCATTTTTGCAAATTGTTTCATTAAATCTTCGGTGTCTAATTCTTTTAGCTGATCCGTTTTTATTGAAATGATAGCAAGATTACTTAGTCGTTTTTGCCCCATGGTCGATCTTAAATAGTTTTTTATTATTTTGAGTTTCGAAAAAGATCGTTCTGCGATAGCAACAGCAACCGGCATTGTTAATAAAATACGAAGTATTATGCTCGTATTAGGAAAAGAATCCACTAAGTTGTTAGTTGTTATATATGTAATTTAAAGTTTTTCTGGAGACTTAATAACATTTTCATCAAAATTTTGTAAATATTGCAATTTTTTAACAAATTCCACGGCAGTTATGTCTCGTTTATTGCGAGTTTTGTCGTTTAATAAATTTTCAACTTTTTGACATAGTTCTAATTGTTCGTTTTCAGAATAATTTTTAAATATATCAATATTTCATAGAAACGCGAAATTATTAGAGTAAGAAGAAAGTAATTGGAATCTCTCATTTACTGATGTTATAATTTACATCTAGAGAATTAAAAAAACAATCAACTTTGAACTTTAAAATTTTGTCGTGGATCGGTTCATCGTCACATTCATAGTCAAAATGTTTTTTTAATTTTTCGCGGTCTTAGACCTTTTTGTTTTTTAAATTTAGTTTCTATGTCTAAGCTGGATACTATTTCTTTAGCATCAATCAATAGATCATTAAAACCTTTATCGGTGCGATAAGCTTTCAAAAAATTATTCAAATTAATGATTACAACACAGAGCAACATCAAAGTTCGGTTTTTGAATAATTTTACTAACAATGTTAACTTTACTTAAAATATTACACCACAATATAAAAATGCAAATAAACTAAAAATTTTGCAACTTTTTGGCCAACGATGCAGCCAAATTTTTTACGTTATTTTCAAAGTTTCCTTCGCTTATTTCAAACAGGGCATCATAAACCTCTTATTGCATCTATTCTACTAGACCATTGAGTATCCGATAAAGGTTTTAAAGTTAAATTTGTTACATTAGATAAATTAGATTTCATAATTGACCAGCGTTTAGTAGAATCTGAAAAAAATACAAACAGTTCTTGAACTAAAGAAATTCAATTTTGCGGCAGCATTGACAACTAAATTTAGGGTAGGATTGCAGCAAGGAACAAAGAAATCTCGCGAATTGAAACCCAAATTTTTTTTTGTAGACCATTATGTCTACCACGCATATTTGCCCCATTGTGGTAACCCTGATCCCGCAAATCGTTAATATTTAAGCCTTTTTTTTTTTCGCCGACAAAAGTAATTTTGTCGGCCCTTCACCCGACACATCATCTATAGGACAAAATAATAAAACATGTTCTTCTATACTAATTCCCGTGATCTTTAAATTAACAAATATTATACAAACTGAAATTTGTTCTTAGTGACTAGAGTCAGGAGTGCAGTCTAATAATATGGAATAATATTTCGCCTTTTTAGTTAGCTCTAAAATTTTAGATTTGATATTTTCACCGATCAAGTTGATTACTTCATATTGTATTTTATCCCCGAGATAGTTTTTGTGATCTTTTCTTTGAGAGTGTTTTGCATGTTCTGGCATAATCGGGTCAAATTTGGAAATCATTTCTATGCATTTTAAAAAGCTACCATTGTTTTTCTCAAACAACTTATTACTACTTCTACGAAAAGCTAAATTTTGCTGACCTAAAAACTGAATCACGTACAAAATTCTTTCTATAACAGCTTGCCAGTATTTAGTTTCTCTGTTTATTACATTTTGAATTTCAGAATCAATTATTTTATTTTTATTAAAAGGGTTAGAAGGATTCATGAATGTTTAAATGTTCACTTAAATGCTGCCATCCATTGTAACCAGATTCATCACTAAGGCGAACTGATTTCAAATCGCTGTCATTAAAAATTTTACAACAGAAGCAGTCAATTTTTTGTTTCGGAATACAACAACCAAAAACGCTTAATTTTTTTTGTTTGGTAAAATTCTAACTATTAAAAAACTTACACCCCTACTCCGAACTATCTCTAGAATAAATATCCTTTTTGTTCTGATAAAGAACACGTTCTACTAATTCTTGAATATTATTACGCCGTAATTTCTTTGGCCATAGTGCAGCATCTTTCGAAAGTTGACTCATATTTTCCGTTCTGGTAATTTTTGAAGGTGTTGATTTCTCATTATCAGCGGAACTTGAAGATGTTGATGGATTGCTTTATATAAGATCAGTTTCTTGTCTGCTGCTGATACTTGTTTCAAGTACAGGTTCATAATATTGGGATTCAGCTGTATTATTGCTGATATTAATATTTGGCAAACTAGACTCGGGTCTTGAAAAAAAAATACGTAATTTTGGCATGATTATCCAATTATTATTATCCAATTTTTCCTCTCTTTTTCTTTTATTCAGAAAGTTTTGGTATCTAGACAATTTCTTCTTTATTTCTGACATCTTGTATACTGTAAAAAAATTAATACGTAAGTAAACAAATCGACAAATTATTCATGAAAAATGAAAATGTTTCGACGTCTTAAACTCAAACTCGAAAGTATTTTCTCGATTTTACTTATTTGAAGTTATTTCAAAATTTATTAATTTTTATAAATACAGTAATACTTCGTTAATCCGTACATCCAGTAATTCGGATGACCCAATAATTCGGACTGCTTCGTTTTCCCATTATGTATCTTATAGTCCGGAATTATTATAGTTTTGGTAATCCGGACTTCCCAGAAATCAGAAACAAAGAGAAATTTGCACGTTTCGACTTGTTTCTAACTAATTTTAGTTTAAGGCGCATTCTACAATATGGCACCAAAACGAAAGCACGTCACCTTGAGTATTCAAGAAAAATTTGAAATATTGAAAAAACTGCAGTGTGGTGTAAGTGGGGCAAGTCTGGCTCAATAATATAATGTCGGCACATTAACAATTTCTGACATTAAAAAAAATAAGATTGAAATCGAGAAATTTGTGGACAATTGTTACCAACAAGTTCACAAGAAAAGAAAAACCTTGACGCAGGCGGAATATCCAGAAATGGAGAAACGACTATACAATTGGTTTTGAACCCAAAGATCCCGACATATTTCCATTTCTTTTAACATTTTGGCTGCCATAGCACAGAAAATATATTCAGAAGTTTATGGCAACAAAAATTTTGTCGCAAGTAGAGGATGGTTAGCAAAATTTAAATCCAGATTTGGTTTAAGAAGATTAAAAGTGTGTGGAGAAAAGTTATCAAATTATAAAACTGCTGTTCCACCTTTTATTTCCAAACTTAAAGAGAGAATATTAGAACTGAACGTGGGTCCGTCCCAAATTTACAATTGTGATGAATCGGCGCTGTTTTGGAAAATGCTACCGGATAAAACAGTAGTAGACAGCCAAGAGAAAACAGCCCCTGGTAGAAAAATTGCAAAAAAAAGATTAACTTTTTTATTATGCATGAATAGGAATGGAACACATAAGATGAAGCTTTTAGTCATAGGCAAGTCAAGAAATCAAGAAAAAAAAGAGAGCGTTTAAAAATGTAGATTTGCCAATAGATTACAGATCATCAAAAAATGCTTGGATAACATCCGAAATCTTTCGCGATTGGCAAGAAAACTGTTTTGTTAAACAAGTAAAAAGCTTTCTTAAAAGCAGGAGCATTACTGTTGATTGACAACGCGACATGTCATGGTCCAGGCAAAGAAAAAATAGCTAGTGATGAAGATGATTTTACAGTTATGTTTTTACCCCCAAACACAACTGCTTTTATTCAGCCTTTAGATCAAAATGTTATTCAGTTAACGAAATTAGCTTATCGTAAAAGTTTACTGACTCACATTTTGTCATCAGATGAAAATAACATTTCCAAATGCATAAAATCTCTTACGGTGAAGGATGCTGTCTTTTGGCTTTTTCATGCATGACAAACTATTGCACCACACACAATATCCAAATCATGGACAAACATTCTTGGTTCCAAAGCTAATGATCCTAACGAATATGATGAAGAAGACCATTTGCCTTTAAGCATTTTAAAATCACAGATAAATTCTACAAGAGATATATGCAGAGACTTCAAGAAAGAGTATTTTTGTTGAAGAGTAAAAAATTATTCCAAACGAAAATTACCAGCTTTTTCTAATTATATAACTTTCAGTTAAAAAATTCAAATAATTCTTTTTTTATTTTAATAATAAATTTATTACATGCACTTAAAATTTGATTTTTTGTATATACGATAATGTTTCCACTTATCCGGACTTTTTCATAATCCGGATGAGTCGTGTTTTAATTAGTCCGGATTAATGAGGTACTACTGTAGTAATATTAGTGCTTATGAATTTACTTCAATTAACAATGATGTTTATATAATCAAATATAAAAGGATTTTTGAGATGCAAGTTTTTGACTCACTTACTCACTCACCTCACCTCACTCACCTTAATTCACAACACAAAACACATCACTATAAAGTCTGTAAAACTAGAAAAAACTAAAGTTTCAAACGCAGATATATCTTTTACCCTATGCACTTTTTCACTTCGCTAAGTTAATTATCGATCGGGCATCAGGCAACAAATGAAATCGCGACCGATGCAGCGCTTAAGTATATAAAGTTTCGTACATTGCAAGCTCAGACAGGAAAAAACGCTTATTCGCTCGTTGGTTCGTTGCAAGCCAAATTTCAAGCTCAAGCATGAATAAAATCAGATTTGTTTTTCACACAATTCATGTTATTATGTTACGTATTACGTATTCGATCGAATAAATGCTATTATTGCGTACTCTTATTTGGAAAATATATTATTTTCGAAAAGTAATTCGGTTCCCTCGTCTCAAAAAGTAAAAATAAAAAAATAAACAAATAAAAAACAATGTAATAGCTAGCAATTCCTTACTGGTTTTTTATTATTATAAATTTTGTTTGGCAATGTTGTTTGTTGCTTTATCTTTTTTTTTACTTTTGAGTTTTGATGCTTTTCGCCATAATGCACCACACGACCGGCGCGGGCTTTTCTGGTATGTATCTACCTTTGTCATGCGATGTATATAATCTAGTATTATTATTATTATGTTGGAATGATGTAAGACGAATATGAAAGAAAATAATACACATTTCTACAATTTTATTACAAGTAGTTAATATTACAATTAATCTACGGCTTCCACACGTACAAAGCAATTGGTGTATATATCAGCGAATACAAACCATGACCACGTGCGAAGAATTGGGAGTAAAATTAAATCAGTTAACCGCATTGGTCTCCAGATTAGCAAATATTCTTGTCGAACAAGTTACACACATTTAAGTCAAGTTCAAGTGAATCTATAGAAAATTATTTTACAATTTTTTTTTTACAATTGGAGCTGTGCAATATTCCACAAACTAAATGGGCTTGCCGTTTACGTGTGCACATTGGTGCTGAGCTAAATTCTACTTTAAATAACTTATCGTATCCAGTTCCAGTCGACGAGCTGGACTTTAAAATGGTTAAATCAAAGCTTGTGGAGCATCTTGAATAAGTACAGTGAGGCTATTAATTTTCGTAAAATACTTCAAAAACCAGAAGAATTTATCATCGAATTTATTTCTCGGCTAAAAGCAGGAGCGCGATATTCCTAGTATGACACATTTTCGGACTACTCCAATTTATTCATGGAGTACAACGAGATTACATTCGTGCTGAAATAGTTAGCCGTAAACCTGAAAAATTTGGGGATCTCGTTAAAATAGCATCGGAAATGGGAGCCACTCGCGAAGCTGCAACTTCAATCAAACCTAACTCTGTAAGTAGAGAAATGCAATATAAGTTTTCTAATGAAAGTAGACCAAAATTCAAGAAACAAATACATTTACTGCAAAGCTCACGTTAACGCAGTAATTACTTATCTTTCAGTAGGCAAAGCACAAATTTGAATTCTTTCAATAAAAAATTTATTCTAGGCGCATGTAATTCTTGTGGTGGTACTCACTTGCGTCGATATTGCAAATTCCGACATGTTTGCTGTCACCCATGCAAACGTGCAGGACCCATCTCTAAAGATTGTTAAAGTGAAGTGCAGAGTAAGCTGCAACGTAGTGTAAATGAAATCGAGTCTACTGAACAAGCTGAAGAATTTCTTCAAATTTCTGTTAATTCTATAACTGGGAGTACACCAGAGGCAATTATTGATATTATTTTTATTAATAAACCAGTTTCCATGGAATAAGATAGAGAAGGTGCATGTTCTATGATTAACATTGTAACCTTAAACAATGCAAAACTTTTCCAACTACTAAGTTTTCTAGTTATACAAAAACAGTTTTAAATGACTAGGATATCTCCAGGTTAATACAAAATTTAAACGAAGCCACTTAATCTCTATGTTGTCGATTTTTTAGCCGATAATACATTTGGTCGTGAATGGATTGCTCATTTTTCTGATCTCCTGACATTCAAAGATTTCTTCGCCATCAATAATCTGAAAGAGGAGATACACACCCCAGCTTTTGAAACTTAATTAACTAATCTTTAATTTGTCTAATGAAGAAGTACACCAGTTTGTTTAGCGACATAGCAGGTACACTTGAAGGACCTCTAATACAGTTGCATCTTAAAACCAATTCTAAGCGCGATCACGCCTTATACCTTATTCTCTGCGAGAGTTATATGGTCTTGATAAAAAAATACAATTAAGGTTCTATTCTAAAGTTACTCATTCTGAATGGGCTTCACTAACCCACATAGTCATTAAAGGCGACAAAATTACAAGTAATTACAAATCTACTCTTAATCCTCAACTGATTATTGACGAACACCCTATTCCCAAGATAGAAGAGATCTTCAATAAGTTACGAAATGCAAAGGTCTTTTATAGATTAGATGTAGCTGACGCTTTCATGAGCTTAATCTGTAATGGAAGTTCTTATGAAGTTATGACATTAAATACACCAACTCATAGCTTCATCAGACCTACAAAAGCGCAGTACGGAGATGTAAGTATTCCTGCCATATGGCAACGTCGTCTTAAACAAGTGCTTCATGGAGTACAGTTTACTAAAACGTTCAAAGTGTAAATTTTTGTTCAATAGCGTAGAATCTCTTGTCTACAGAATTGACGGGTCTGGTTTACATAAACTAGACAAACATGTAAATACCATTATTAAGGCTCCTAAGTCTACAAACCTCGATGAACTGCGTACTTTTCTTGGAAAAGTTACGTATTATCATTCTCTCGTTCCGCATTTATCTACCATTGCATTTCTATTAGGAGAGATGCTAAAACCAAACAGTTTCAAGTGGACTAAAGAAACAATAGAGTTGTTGGAACAATTAAAATCAGAAATGACTTCTGACAATGTGTTAATTCTATATGATTCTCAACTGTCATTGATCTTTGCCGTGGACGCAAGTCCAGTTGCTTTATGCTCAGTTCTTTCTCACATAATGGAAAAGAAAGGCCGATTGCTTATACTAGCAAATATTTTGCTTCTTCAGAACAGAGTTATCCTCAAATAGATAAAGAAACCTTAAGTATTGTTTAAATTTACTTTGTCACGTTGTGCAAATTATGCCAGTTATTTACCAAATTTCAATTACGAAATCCGACACAAAAGTTCAAAAGAGAATACTGATGCAGACTACTTATATAGAATTTCCAACTCAGAAAATCGAATACACTCTGACGATTTTGATTGCTTTGTTTAGAAACAGAATCATCAATTACCTGTAACGTCGAACGATATTGCATCTGATCCTAGTAAAGATTTAGAATTGCCCCCACTGTTAATTGCTATTCGGGAAGGAAAAAATTATTAACATTAGGGTATACTGGAAGAGTACTAGATTACTCTCAATCATTCGGTTGTTTAATGCTGGGACATAGAGTTGTTACTTCTTCTAAATTACGAAATAAGCTCGATCTATTATTTACTGGCCCAATATCAATCATGATATCGAACAGATAGCTAAAATTGCGAACCTTGTCTAAAGAATTCTAAAATGCCACCTAAAAACAATTCTCGCCATTAGGTATATCCTGACAAACCACGGAGTCACATTCACATTGATTGTGCAGGTCCGATTTGTGGAAAGTATTTACTTATAATAGTTGATGCAGATTCTAAATGGATGCAAGTTTGCATTACATCATCAATGACTAGTGAAGAAACCTGCAAGTTGCTTCTTGATTTATTTTCCCTATATGGTGTACCGGATACGGTTGTATCAGACAACGGAACGTCCTTTACTTCAAATATATTTAAGGAGTTTCTAAGGTGTGAGATATTACAAACGCATTGCTCCATACCACCGTGCTACAAATGGTCAAGTAGGTTTTTTTTATGGCATTAGGACGAAGTCCATGCAGCCAATCCTTTATTGTTACATTCATCTTACAATAATATTTACAATATACAAACAGATTCATAGATCTATATTACCCTAATTAAAAGCATAGCCCCGTTATTGATAAAAACCTTATAATAGACCTATTGATAACATTACAATTAAGGTGCAAGACATATAACATATTAATAGGACCACAGCCAGTTACTAACAAATATTGAAATATAAGTTTCTACATTCGACTTCAAATTTTAAACAACTAAAAAACAAGTGGTCGATATCTGCCACTACGTTGCATACGTGACAAGCATTGGATTGACTAATACCCAGTCTGTGGAGATGAAAAGGAAAACTAACGCGGCCAAACCTTAATCTGCTAATTGTGCTAATAACCTTTCTGCTTAAATTTTGATTATGAAACCAGCTTTTCACAGGTAACACCGGGTTAATAATAAAATATCTCATAGGATTGGTGTGAGCGTACAGGTTATACACTGACGACCATTGTTTATACATTTTAAGACGTGAAAAACACAAGCCATCCTCAACACTGCATCCTTCTAGATAAACGCCATTCGAGCTGGAATGCTTAGCTAACTTATCCGCTTTTTCGCTTCCTTCTAAGCCTGCATGACTTTTAACCCATAGAAAGACGACATGAACTCCTATGCGTTTTAAGTTACATAACATGATTTTGATTTGAAGACCATACCAATTAGATACCAAATCGCACGGGTGTATAAAAGAATTGATGGATAACAAAACACTGCGCGAATCTGACAGAATTACGATTTTTTTAAAATTATTTTTAGTGATAAATTGTAACGCTTTTATAATGGCTAGAGCTCCTGCTGAAAAAATACTAGTATTTTTTGACAGCTTATAGGTTTTTTCTATATTTATTGAAGGTGCTGTGAAGGAACATCCAGATCGGGTAATACTTTTAGAACCGTCTGTGTAAATATGTAAATAATTGTCCCAATTACGCAGCCCGCTTATCATAGTCTTAACATTAGCATACGACCAAATGGAATACTTAGGAAAAACGACGCGGACTTGATAAAAAATATCGAAAAAGCACTCATTCATAGCAAAACGCAAAATTTTATTTTGCCAAACGGCGGTGTTCCTTAAAGCTTCACATAGCGGCGGTGATGGTTTTTTTCCCCCAGTACTTAATAGTTAGGTCCGCAGTGCTAGTAAAGAACATTTTTAATTAGCTCGTCAATCTTTAGGAATTATTTTAGCACAAATTTTTCCGCTAACAAGTTTCTTCTCATTGATAAAGGACTGACACCAGCTTCAGCATGTAATGGTTGATCGGCGTAGAACGCATAGCTCCGAGACAAATACGTAGCGCTTTATTTTGCAGAACATCCAATTTTTTGAAAACAGTATCATTAGCAGATCCATATAGGATGCAACCATAATCTATAATAGAACGTATATGCGCTTTGTAGAATAATAAACTGGTTGTTGTAACTGCGTCCCACCATGTTTTTGTTATCATTTTTAGGAAGTTCAGACCTTTGTTACATTTAGTAATTATGTAATCTAGGTTCCAGTTAAGTTTTTTGTCTAGAACCATACCTAAGTATTTAAAACTGTTTTGGCATGGCAAATGTATATTAGCTAAATGCATAGAATTAATGAATAAGTTGTGTCGAGTGAAGAAAGTAACATTAGATTTCTGTGGTGAAATATCAAAACCGTTGATAAGGCAGTATGTTTGAAACTCTTTTGTGGCCAAGCTCATGAATTTTTTACAAATGTCTAATTTTTTGTGTTCTACATAAACACAGAAGTCATCAGCATATTGAAATGTTCTGGTGTAAGTTGACTGTATTTGAAAGTCTGATGTGTATATATTGAACAGCATGGGGCTTAAAACTGAACCCTGTGGTAACCCATTACTTGACATTCTAAAATCTGTCAACTTATTATCATATTTTATGCAAATATATCTATTATATCTATTACAATATAAATTAATAACAATGTTAGTAATGTGTGTAGGTATACCAATGTTAACCATATTTTTTGCCAAACTTGGTAAATGGACAGCGTCGTATGCGGCTTTTATATCTAAAAATATAGCACCGAGATAAGAGTTTTTAGTCAATGCATTTTGAACATCAGTTACAAATGATGATAAGGCGTCGACAGTGCCGAACGATTTTCTGAAACCAAATTGAGAATTTGGTAATTTCTTCGTTTTTAGTAACCACCATTCAAGTCGTAGTTTAATCATGCGTTCAAAGGTCTTAAAACACATGATATTAAAGATATTGGCCTATAAGACTTGACTTCTTTGGGGTCTTTATCAGGTTTAAGGATTGGGACAATGATGCACTTTTTCCAAATAGAAATATTTTCTCCGTACATCCACACATTATTAAAAATTTCCAATAAAAACTGTTTACCAGTAACAGATGAGTTTTGCAGAATGGCATACTTAATTTCATCCATAACCAGGGGCACTGTTGAATTTAATGTTAATATCATATAGCAGTTCAGAAAATGTAAATGGTTTAGCAAGAAAATGTTGAATTTTAGAAGTTTCGTGAACCTCTATATCTTGACAGACTGTGGGTGGTGCAAAGGTACTAAGAAAATCATTAATCCAGTTGAAATCGTTAACCTTATCTACTTTTTGTGTGCGTTGCATCTTGTACAAGTAGTCAATATTACAATAATTCTATGGCTTCCACACGTACAAAGCAGTTGGTGGACATTACATAATGTTTACGCTTTTTCGTGTAGTTGTGGGACATGTAGAACACTCAATGCACTTAGCCCCGTTGGGCAAAGTCGTTGTACAAAATACATGAACAGTAATTCTTTTTTTTATGAACACATTGTGTTAGACACAGCTTTCAGATTTAAAAAAACTTAATGTTCTTAAGCTTTTTTTATTTTATTGTAGATTATGTTATTTACATTAAACTTCAGTTATTTTTTAATGCCTGTTTGCTAGCTTTGATGATGGTGTTTTGGCACTGAAAGTGGTCGTTTTACATATAGTTATATTGTCTATCAATATACAATATAGAAGCAAGTACATAAGTGGTTTGATAAGGTATGACTGATGTTACTTTAGTTTTGATAGAACGTCGTTATAAATCAGAAATACAGAGTTTTATTTGTTATTGTTAAAATACATTTACCTTGTGATTTATTGAAACATAATTTTTAAATAAGTACTATAACGTGTTTAAGTGTACTGTTTAGTATGTAAACATTGTAAATTTTCTAAAAGTTGTCATGAAAATAATGAAAACGAATTCTAATAAATCCTGCTATGCGAAGATTGATTGAACCTTTTATTAATTGCTGAAAGCTATCAAAATAAAAAACTTATTATATCGATGAGCAACGTTGTCGTTCACTGATATTTTATAAATGAAAATTTGGATCTAAACTAATGAACTACATTAGTTTTAGTAGAACTATCTGAAAATTAATATTGCCAACACGAGCACTTGGCAAACTAATTTATAAACCTTACTATGATTACTACAGAGCATAAAATTGCCATTTATTTACGAAAGAGAAATATGTAATCAGTAAGCTTTTACCTCAATTATCTAAAAACGTTTGTAAAACAAAGAAACTAGCAATTGGGTAAAGTAACGACTATTTACTAAAATAGAACACATTACAACAGTGCTACCATATTTACATGGTTTGTGATATTGTTCTATACTATTTGGTATGCAAATATAATATTTTAATACTATATTAGAACGCAGTGTCTACATTCTAATCACAATCTGTATTTGTACGTAAAAAACAATTCACTTTATTTTTTAATTTATTATGAGAGTACGAGACAACAAGCGGAGCAATAATGTGTTAAAATGGAAATTTTGGTAATTGCATTGTTTTTGTTTTACGTTAAAAGCGTATGAATAATAAATAAACAGTGTTAATGTTATCCTAGAAACAAACAATAGATGATTTCTTAAATAATAAATTTAAATTTGTAAGCGGGCCTACCTACAACAATTGTGCTATCTGAATGTACCATCTTTTTCTTGGAGTTCAAATTTGTTTAGTGTTCTCATCGTATTATCAATAATAAAAAATCAACTTTTTTCTTTTTACGATATAATTACAAATTTTAGTTTATCTATAATTGCAAGAACTTCTTTGCTTAAGTGTGGTCGTATTCTCCATATCGTAAAGCGTCGCAATTAATGTTTTCTCTGTATACAAATGAACAATCAATTGGATGACAAAAGACACTTTTTTCTAATGTTTTATTGTTGTTGGGTACGTTATTGATCTAAACTATAATTATATTGTAGCGTTTATTATTACTAATTAATTTATTTATACGCGGATAACTTTTATTTATTTAAAGACTAACGGTTGTTTACATTAAAGGTTCTACTCCGTAGAATTATCGCGACACGCGCCGACTTCGAATTACTCAAATAACTGACCTATGATTTGTTTGTGCTGCATTTATACATTTTGTCCAAACGTTCGAGAATTTTTTATATCTTTCGGCGAACGTTCTGGAAATGTACAAAAACCTCGGGAAAGTTTTCTGACTTGAGAATAATTTTTCGTACGTTTCACTGCCTCCTTCTTAGGACTGTTCTGTCCCAGAATAGAAAACGGGATGCGACACCGGTGGAAAGGATCGTGGCGATAGCGGCAGCTCTCTCCATTTCGGCAACTTCCTTGACCCTAAAAGTAACAGTCAATAGATTTTTCCTGACCCGATATTCTCCTTGGTTGGTATCTACAGACCAACACTTGAACACCTGTACCTCGGAAGACGACCTTCAACATGTTTCGAACTGTCCTCCAATTTAGTTGATCTAAGCCACAACCAAGCTTGGGTACTGCCAATTTCTTAACATGGTGGAGCTCCATTTCTCTCTTGAGATTCCATAATGTCCGCTACAGATTTTCGTATAACGGCTTGGTACTTGAGTATTTCTTGGTGACAGATAGAAAACGAAGCATCTGTCATCACGTAGTTTTAAAACTTTTCCGACTGCCGGTTGCTGTCGTCGTAGTTTATTTACCTGCCCAAACTTCTTTTTAAATACGACTGCAACCCCTCTGGACATGTCAAGATCCTCGCTCACGCAATGTGCGATGGTGTAATCTTTTTGTGCTTGGAACAGGTCTTGTTGTTCCTCGGTGGTAACTCCGAACCTAGCTTTTCCAGAACCTATGTATAAGCTCATAAACTCATTGAACTCCATTCCTTCGATTTGATTTCTGGTTTTGTTCGGACCTGAACTTGTGTATTGTGGTTATCACCAGCAAACGGGGCTAGACGATCGACGTGGACCACTTTTGTCTTGCCTCTGGGTAGTTTTCGGATGCGATATATGACGTCATTAATATGTTGCACGACTTCATAGAGGCCTTCCCATTGACTTTGCAGATTTAACGAGAAACCACGTCTTCTTTGTGGATCACACAACCACACCATGTAGCCAGGTTCAAACCCACTATTTTGTACCTTAACGTCATATCTAGTCTTCATTCTGTCGCTGGCAATTTGTGTGTTTTTACGGAACTCCTCGTGTACTTCGTCTAGCCTCCTGGTCAGCTTGCTGACGTAGTCTTCTCCAGCAACTTTTTCTTCCGGTCTTCGTCCAAATTGGAGGTCGCATGGCAGTCGTATTTTGCGACCGAGCATCACACGGATGATCGGTATGCCATTAGGAAAAGGTACAAATATCCCAGTCTCTTTGGTGTTCGGACACTACTTTGGCTAAGTATTTTCCCATTGTTCGATTGTCGTCCTAGTTTTTTCTAATTCCCAACAGTCCGAAACTTCTTGAAACAGCCCAGACTCAAAGTTGCGTAATTTCAACGGAACTCCAAACTGACAAAAAACTCTTTTACTAATACGTTTGCAACTGTAACTGCTTCTTGATTGGGTATGGCGTAAACCTCCGTCAATTTCGTGAAATAAACCATTGCCACCAGGGTGTATTTATTTCCTGAATCGGATTCTGGGAAAGGCACCGCGATGTCAATTGCTACTCTTTCTTTGCGCTTTCTCGCTGGACCATTTCTTGATGCGCAGACCGTGCTTGCAGTTTACCCAGTAGAATTGTTCTCGAACTTTCCCCAATGTATTCTTAATGCCAAAGTGTCCTCCTGATGTACCATCGTGGAAATGCTTCAACACTTCTGACACCCGGCTCTTTGGCACTACCAACTGTAGTCTGTTTCCCGTGCCCTTAACACTTTCTAGGGATTGCTTGAGAAGACCGTCTTCTACTATCAAAGAGTCCCACTGCGCCCAGTACACTTTGATGTTTATGCCCAAAGCACTCACTTTTTTCCAGGTTGGTCGTAGACCGTTTTCTTCCCAGTCCAGGGTAGTCTTATTTCAGGATCGTTTTCTTGTTTGCGTCGCAACTGCTCTGGTTCCCACTCATCATAAACCATAGCAGTTCTCTGGAAGCATTCGACTTTTTTTTCAAGTCGCGAACAATGGCTGCAGTCTGCTGGACATGGTCTTCTGGACAAGGCATCAGCGGAACGATGACTGCTTCCGGCACGGTGTTCTGTGTCATAGTCATATTTTTGTAGTTTCTCGGTCCATCTTGCCACTTGTCCTTCTGGGTTACAGAACTGCAATAGACATTGTAAAGCAGCGTGGTCCGTTTTCAGTAAAAATTTTCGTCCATACATATATTTGTAAAAATGTTCTATGTACTTGACGACTTCTAACAGCTCCCTCCTAGTCACGCAATAATACTTTTCTGGCCGGGATAAAACCTTGCTAAAATACGCGATAAGTTTTTCTTGTCCATCTTGAACCTGCGAAAGGACCGCGCCTATGACCAGATTGCTTGCGTCCGTATCCAAAACAAATTTTCTATCTTCTCTTGGATAACTCAAAATCGGCGAAGTGACTAGGGCCTGTTTTAGTTGATGAAAAGCATTTTCGCAGTCTTCATTCCATCTAAATTCTGCTTTTTCTTCGGTCAATTTCGTCAAAGGTTTGGCAATATTGGCAAATCCGGGTACAAATCGTCTATAATAGGTGCACAACCCAAGGAAACTTCGGACCTGATGTTTGTCGATTGGTCTTGGCCATGCTTGCACTGCTCGGGTTTTGTCTGGGTCAGCCTTTACTCCATCTCTAGATACGACGTGACCAAGGTACTGCACTTCTTTCTTAAATACGTGACGCTTCTTTGGGTTCAGTTTGAGGTTTGCCCCACGTAGTAGCTGAAACACTTCTTTCAAATTGTTCAAGTGTTCTTCAAACGACCTTCTAATTACGATCACGTCATCTAGGTAAACCAAGCACGTCTTCCAAGACAGTCCGCGCTAGATGGTCTCCATCAAACGCTCGAACGTTGCAGGAGCGTTACACAGGCCGAAGGGAATCACAGTAAACTGCTACAAACCAGTTCCAATCGTAAAGGTTGTATTTTCACAATCCTTGGGTTTCTAATTCTACCTGCCAGTAACCACCCAGTCTAACTTAGAAAACCATTGGGATCCTGATAGGGTATCTAACGTATCGTCAATTCTGGGTAAAAGGTAGCTGTCCTTTTTGGTGCACGAGCACTGCCCGGACAGAACGCATGAGGCGAGGCTGGTCTCTTTAAGAAAGCAAGTAGGTTAAAGGGGCCGAATCGCATCGCTTCCGACGCGATCGGGATAAACACTAGATCTCTTCTTACCCGAGAAAAGATCGAACCGAAACGCCGCGGACGCGACCGGTGTAGGGACGGGGGGCTAGAGTTAGGACTCGACGGAGAACAAGCTGCGAAAATCGTACATCTTCGCCCTCTCGAGGGTGAGGGTCTGCCCTATCTGCGCCTGAGGGATGCGGCCCGAGGAGGGGAGGGGCACGCCGCCTAGACGGGACGCGGTGGTACCGGCTTGTTTCGATGGAGAGTCAACTAAAATTAATTTAGGCTAGGCAGATCGTAGAGTGTTGATAGGGTCCAACGGCACCAAAAGACAAGAGTGACACGAACAGACGCTAAGTGCGGGTAGCGTCACGTGGACGCCAAAGTGCGGCAGTGAAACCACGGGGCCTACGTAGTGTTGAGTGCGTTGGGACAACTTTGCTGCGTTCTTACGTTAAGCAAAATGGACAACTTTATTTGTTTTATTTCATTCGAATTGTTGTATTTGTTTTTCTTACTTTATTATTACTTTTATTTATTTAAATATTTGCACCTTGTGTTTTACGTTATGTTCATATACTTATCAACCTTATTTGTTTTACCTTATTTCACTTGTTATATTTGTTTTCTTACTTTGTTTTTACTATAATTTAATTTAATTTGTTTATTCACTTTCACTTATTAAATTTATCTTATTTTATTTTGCTTTGCTTTTAATTTGTTTATATTGATTTTAATTTGATTTCGTTTTTCTTTGTTTGACGTAGCCAATAAGATAGCATAAGTTAGGTTAGCATGTAAGTGGACGAGCTGGAAGGAAATGCAGCAAAGCTAGATGCACCGAAAGGAACATCTAACTTCGACCTGCAAATCCGGAAAGTTACAACCAGAGGGACTAGAGCAGGTTAGGGTTAGGGTTAGGGAATTAGTTTTCAATCATATATAATTTTAAGAAAAATTAGGATTATGTAGCATTGAAATGTAGGATCATTTGTTGTTGTAATACCGATTCAGGAGGAGATGTAATGCCGAAAGGCGGTGCATCTGCCTGCTGCAATCAAGACGATTGCAGTATATTGAGCAAATAAATTGTATTGCCTTTTTTAGTCACGTCGTTTAGCTGTCTGTAGTCTACACAAAACCTCGTTGATCCATCTTTTTTTTTACGAGTACCACTGGGGACGCCCACGGGTTATATGAACGTTCAATCACGCCTTCTCTCTCCATATCCGTAATTATTTGTTCGGTTTCTTCTCTTTTCGCCAAAGGAAGTCTGCGTGGATGTTCTCGTATTGGCCGAGCGTTTCCAGTATCAATTTTATGTTTCACCACGTTAGGGCTTCCTTTGCAATAACTCTCCAGCGCGAACGCATCTTGAGACTCTTGGATCAACACTTTAAATTTAGCCAGCTGGTCTTGACTGAGGTTTTGGCAGTTGGAGGTATGAATGTCCAATAGATGTGTGGGCACTGGTTCGGCGACGTATCTTCGTTAGATTTCACGCATCTTACAATTTGAGATACTGGCGTGCATTGGCCTACCACGGTCTTCTTTTTCAACGTTACTGGATCTGATCTTGATATTTAAGATCCTTACTATCATCGTGTTTTTTACTCGTACTAAAGTTCTGCCAACTAGTAGTCCCTTTTCAACTAAATTGCTTTCCATTGGTTCAATTCCGCGTATGTAGCTTTCCCGGAGATTTCCTTCCAGGCACACTCAGGACATCGTTCTTCATAACCAAATGGAACCCATACTTCTTTATAACGTCCATTCCCATGATAACTTCTTTCGTGATGTCGGCTACCAGTACTTGATGGTTGAGTACTCCATTCCCCAAACCAATGGTTACTTTGACTTGTCCGTGAGTAGGTATTTTTTCGCCTGTCACCGTTCGAAGTCGTACTGTTATTGGTGATGTCTTCTCATTTTCCAATAACATGTCAGGACGAAAGATGGTCTTCGCTGTGTCAACCAGTAACTGAAATCTCTAGAACCTGACTAGATGAGACTAACTTTTGTCTCTTTTGTACAACTCGTTCCACATTTTTGAGTGCTCTTTTTGTCTTCTTCTTGGGTTTAGTACGATCTCGACGTACATGGCCTATTTCACCGCAATTCAAAGTCGTCACTCCTTTTTCACAAAGGCCTATCTTCTTGATTCTTTTTAGTGACTGCGCGGGTACTTCTGCAGCACAGCAGAGTCTATGACCATCTCGTTGCGAAGCTTTTTTTTCCTGCTTCAAACTCCAAAGCATGCACCAAAGCGTCATCCAATGTTTTTGGTCGAGCTAACTGGATACTCTGCTGCGTTTCCTTGTCTCGGAGGCCATCTACAAAGGTTTGAATAGCCAACTGCTCCAAGAAAGCATTTGGTGCTGTAGGATACGCAAACCGTGTTAATCTGGCTATGTCAGCCTTAAACGCTTGAAGACTTTTGGCAGCTTTCTGAACCCGACTTTTAATTTGAGCTTGATACACTTGTTGAAGATTAGCATCTGCATATTTCATTTCTAAACGTAAAATGAAAAGTTCGTAATTTTTTTGTAGGTGGTCAAGAACAGTTTGCAAGATTCCAAAAGCTTCTCCGCGTAAGGACACTATTAAAGACGTCGCTTTCTGCTTGTTGCTCCAACCATTATCTGTAGCTGTGGCTTAAACTGCATTTAGTAGGTTGACCATGGAACTTTACCATCAAAATTCGGAGGTACAACTTTGAACTTGTGAGTGGTTTCTTTCCGATGGCCCATTATTAAATCTTCACACTTACTTCGCCGTGACAATTTATTTGGTTTATTCTTTCTTCAAGCAGTTGTACTCTTTTTTTCAATTTTTTTCTCTAGTTTTCGTTCTAATTTGTCTTCTACTTCTTCTATTTTGTCATTCACAGATTCGCAAATTTCTTCTTGTAAATTTAACATATCTGCTTGGGTTTATTCTTGAAAAATTTTGATTTGATGTTCTATTTTCGTTTGTATTTCTTTTTTTAAACGTCTAGAATTTTCCATCAAATTTTCTTCTATTTTCCATTTTGGTTTAATAACGAGTTACTGGCCTAAGTTATAACACGAATAAAAAGTTAAATCCAGTATTTTAACGAACTACTGCAGCGTTTATTATTACTAATTAATTTATATACTAAAAATATGTACACGTCCTAATTCAATCTAAGGATATTTAACACAAACACGCTAATTTATATAGTACACTCACCGAAAGATAAAGTCCGCGGATAACTTCTATTTATCTAAACACTTACACTTGTTCACATTAAAGTCACGTACAAGGTTCTACTCCGTAGATTTATCGCGACACGCGTTAATCACTAATTTATTTAGACTTGAATAATCTTCTTAACACTGCCGACTTCGAATTACTAAAATAACTGACCTATGATTTGTTCGTGTCGCATTTATACATTTTGTCCAAACGTTCGAGAATTTTCTATATCTTTTGCTGAACGTTCTGGAAATATACAAAAACCTCGCGAAAGTTCTCGGACTTGAGAATAATTTCTCGTACGTTTCAATATATATTTACGTATTTTTATACTTTTTGATTGGTTTTTGACGCCACAATAAAATTGGATGATCTACTTAACACACGAAGCTAGAAAACTATTTGTCAAAAATTATTACTATAATCTTCTAATACCTACAAGATGTAACGTCGTAGCATACGTCTTATATTTTTGTATTTGAGTTTTTTTGTTAGCTTATGTAATACATTTATAAATAAATGATTTGATAACAGTTTGCATTTTAACAAATACAGAAAGCATGCTCAGATAAAAATAAAAGTTTTTTTTAATAAAATTATTTTTAGGGTAAATCCGAAATAAACATCCTAAAGTTCAAAATGCTGGAGGCTGGAAAAATGTTAACTTTTCGTGGTGTTTCAAGTATCAGTAATATGTGAAAAGTTTATATTCTGCGATGAAAAAGTTTTATTTATTGATTTAAACGTGTTGGAATAAAATACAGTGCGCATTTTATTAGAAAGTCGTATTTAATAAACTTATTTACAAATATATACTGCGTAACTGATATACGATATATTTTTAATAAAAAGTCTTAGGAATCAATTACTCATCAATACGAATAAATTGAAATTTGAACCTGCAGATGGGTCATTTTCTAATCTAATTACAAGTCTTTGTTAAACATTTCTCAAATCGCTATTTTTAATCTTTACATTTTACAACGATTTTACTAATATATTTGATTTTTATTTTACTTCGTAAAATTAAAGAATCGTTTGATAATATGCAAAAAACGATTATAAAAGAAATCAATAACAATTATTGTGCAGATATTTTGCATAACATTTCTACTTTACTGAAAATGTAACAGTGCTAAGGTGGCAGGTCTGTGTCAGGTTGTTCCTTTGTTTTTTTCTTATGTCAAAGCAGGAGTTCTTTTGGTAGACATTTCTACTAGTGTGAAAAACGTTTTAGATGATTCTGTAAAAGTGACAACACGAATTCATGGTTGTTAAGTCTGTGTCAACAAAAGGACAGTAGTTTCTCTACTTCTGTATACTGAAATTCGATGGCGGTCTCGAAGTAAAGGTTTAAAGTTAAAATTTTGTTTCAACTTTCATTTAAATTTGATAATCATGAATGGTTTCACAACTTGCATACACGTACAATATATTTTCGAAATGAAACCAGCTAATTTTTTTGTTTTAAAACAGTGCTTAAAATAACCAAGTTGAAACTATTGAAATTTTTTTCGATTTATTTTTGAAACGGATGTTAACGTATCTCAAAAAAATTTTTAAAAATTATACAGTGTTTAAAAGGACTGAAGGCAGCTTTTTGCCAAACGTGGAAGAGATGACCACTGCATTTCGTATCCTTTCATTGAAAAGTATTTTTAGTGCGCATCTTTATCAGTTCAAAAAAAAAGCTAAGTGGATTGAGCTGAAAGAAAATTAATTAAATATTGTAACGAATTTTATTATTAAAACTAATTTATTTAAACCACTAAAAATATGTTTTACTTATACTAGAAATATATACACTTGTAAATTAACCGAACTAATGAAATCCAATAATATTGAATAAAAACACTTACACTAATTAAGACAAGATAAAATCCGCGGATAGCTTCACACACTTGTTTACACTAAAATCACGTACAACATTATTCTCCGTATATTTATGTACACACACGCGCTAACGACTTATTTATTTAGACTTGAATAATCTTCTTAACACTGCTGTATTCGCATTACGGCAATAACTGACCTACGATTTGTTTCTTCGGTATATATACACATTTTGAAAATTATTCTCGAGTGTTCCATATCTTTCGATATACGTTCTAGAAGATGGTTAACAAATTCGAGAAGGCTCTTGAATTTGCGAATAACTTCTCGAACGTTTCAATATGTATAATTACATTTACATAAACCATTGCGTTACCAGTAAAAATAAAAATGTCTCTGTATTATCTGTATGTATATGTTACATACATACATAATGGTGGTGGCTTATTTTTTATCTCGATTTGCAATTATTACTAGAACTCGTGTCAAACAGAAACATGGAAACGATCATTTTTCACTCAGCTTTACATGCATAGTGAACTGCAAAATTTGCAATTTGTGTTCACTAAAGATAGAACAATAATATTATATTTTGCGAAAAAATCGAATGCAGATTTATGACAGTAATACAATTTTGATTATTATCGATTTGATAAATGTTTTATGCAAAAGTTTGAAATATTTAAAATGATAAGTTGAAGAAAAAACTAAGTAGAAGTTGATTTTTTGAAAATTGCGTTTTAAAAGATTGCTTTCGAACCATCAGTTTCAATTAATACAAGATCATCTGCTACTTCCTTGGGGAGAATTATTTTTTATGTGAGTATCGTTAGTATTTATTAAGAGTAGAAGTAATTTAAACTTTGAAAATTCTAGTTTCAATTAACCTACTTCACTTATAACACTGCTAAGAATCGTAAACATGTCTATATTGGGAAACTACTTGTTTCGCGGTTTTCTTTGTGCATTTGAAATGTCTATATTCTACAATGCATTTTATAAATTACATAACTTTGAATTCGCCGAAATGAAGAATTAATTAAATTGAAACTGGCGTCTATCCGTTGTCTCGTTAGACACTTGAGTTTAACTAACGTTGACTAATTTATGGCAAGGTAAAACTTTTACTGTTGTTTTATTTTTATACGGTATTGTTAAATCCCCTAAATTTTGTAATAATCTAACAGTTTGTCTTCTAACATGAAATTTTTCATGAAGTTTAATCAAATAGAGTGGCTCGAAAGAAATTAGATCGGTTTTGTAAAATATAACCTAAACATTTTACGTGATGCCTATATCTTTAGTAGCTGAAACGATACCTCATTGTACAGTCGTCCAAGCACGAACAAATTAGCACTAAATTTTGCGGCAATGAAATCGATGTGTTTATTAAAATTTAATTTAAAATCTACGTAGACTCCTAAGAATTTTACAAACTCGGTGTTCTCTATGTTAATAGGTTTTAAGGATAACACTAAGTTTGCGGTAATTACGCTTAAATTGTTAGTTTGAAACCAATCTTTGGCATAGTCAAAATAGTAATCCGCTTTCTTAATTAATGTATCGAGATTATTATGTTTAGTTAACATGGTAGTATCGTCGGCGTATAGTAAAAGGGTACACTCTTCTGGTATGTATGTAAGTAAATCGTTAATAAAAATTAAGAACAGAAGCGGTCCTAGAATACTACCTTGTGGTACACCCTTGCTTAGATTAAGCATTTCGCTATTTTTATTGTTTATACGAACAGATTGTTTTCTGTTTGACAGATGTGATTTAATTAACTATAAGCTGAGTACACCGAAGCCGTATATCAGCTTTAGTTTATTTAAAAGAATTTCGTGGGAGATACAATCGAAGGCACGAGACAAATCTATAAATGTTGCTTTGCAGTATTGATCATTTTCAAAGCAGTCTAGTGTGTTGGTGACAAACGATAGTATTGCGTCGGATGTAGTACATCATCCCGATTGGAAACCAAAATTATGTTTATGAAGAAGATTGTTATTTTCTAAATATTTTGCTATGTAGTCGTTATAAAATAATTTAAATGGTGTACGTATTTGAAAATAAGCATTGTAGGTGCTGTAACTAGTAAACTTTTAATACTAATAAATGCAAATTTTAATGTTTTACCAAAAAAATATAAAAAAGTTTCTATTAGAAAAACCCAGCATGTACTCGTACCTATATTATCGGCAGTCGATATTTCTCCTTGGTCCAATTATTGACACAGTAATGCACCAATTATCGTTAAAGAAATGAATAATAATATAAAGTCCATTAAAAATAGGAAAATAATTCTTTATTTATTAAACTTTCTTTTACATTGTAAAGGCCTCGTCTATAAGAAACAGGCTCTGGTATTTTTTTTAAGATTTCTTCTTTTAAGTATCTTAAGTATCTTGGCCTTTTTAGGTCCTGGGAATAGTTCATCATGACATAATCATTTAATTTATAATTAATTTCTGTTTCGACGTCTTCTAATTCCACTCTCCTATTTTTGGATTTCTATCTTGAGCTTTTTCTTTCTCATTTCCTGCCTTTCTGCCTTTTTTTGTCTCTTCCAGTTTTTTCGCTTATTTTTTTTAATAATATTCTTGCCATTGAGAATAAGCAACTGCTGGTACTTTTTCTTTTGGTTTGCGCTTTGTTTCAACTTTTTTTCAAGTTTTCTTGAATGGGGTAGGTACATCCACTTCTGCCGTAGGAGACTGATGGGTATTATTATTTTGATTTTTTTTAATTTCGACAAATCTCGTTCTCAGTGGTAGTTTCAATACTTCTTATATTGTAGTTTCTGTTCGTTATTATTTCATTTAAAGGAAGAATCTGACTTTGGTCGACAGGCTCATTTTGACCATTACCCTCTTCACTGATACTTTTTTCAGTCGTTGGCACTTATGTTACTTCTTCACTTATTCCATCTTTCTGACTAGCATTTTGTTCAATTACTGGTACATCTTTTTATATTATTTCATTATATTAACTATCATTTTGGTCGATTGCAGATTTGTTTTTCACTTATTTTATTAACACAGCTTGTCTCATTGCTTATACTCAAGTCGTCTTCAGGTACATTTTGTAGTTTACTATCATATTTTTCAAATACCTTTTCTTTTACAAGTTCATTATAGATCTTCGTTTCTTTTCTATTTTTATTTTTAGGTACGTTTTCATTATGTGAAATTCCCGACACTTCATTGACACTTTTAGGTACGTTTTCAATGAAATTTTGTAAGTTTACATTTTCTTCTGGCAAATCGAAATCAAAAACTACCGGAATCTCTGACAAGTCATTAATATCAAAGGAAAGTAAAAGTTATTATCTTCGGTGTTTAAAACAGAATCATCATGAACTTCAAGATTTTCATTTCTGGTTGGCTGTTCCTTTGCTTCTTCTTCGTTTAACGGTAGTAACGCGTCGGTGTCAAGTTTCGATTTAGTTCTTCTCCAGAGATTGAAAAGATTTGTATCTTAAACTGGACCGCCTCATTCATCTTCAGTACTTTTGAATTTAACTAAAGTGGTTGCATCTATTTCTGATTCCAATAAACGTAGGAACATTTTCACATCTTTTTTTGTTCGTTTAATATGCAACTACTTTTTGCGTTTTTTTTTCTAAAGTATTTAGAGAAGTTTATATTCACATTGAAGGGAACAAGACTATTTTTTGAAGGGTAGTTTTCAATATTGGGGCAAACGCATCTCTGCCCATTCTTTGACCATTATTTTCTATCCGCCAACTATGTACACTCTTTTTCCATTCAGATTTGAGAGCTCGAAAAAAAAGCAACATCTGATGGTTGCATAATATGAGTTGAGTTTGGACACAAAGCTACCAAAATAATGTTATTTTCTGAACAAAACTGACTTAAAGCCATTGTTAAGATGAGATGTATGATCGTCTAAAAAGAGGATTACTAGAAATTCAATCTTTTTGGCAATCAACCATGGATGATATATATAAGCAATGTATTCATAAAAAGTTTCTCCAGTCATCCAACCACTTTCACTTTTTCCTATAGTACAAGTTTCTAGTACTTTATCGACAATTGATTTTGGAATTCTTTTGTAACTGTAGACTATTATTGGCGGTGGTAACTGCCCTGATGCACTGCAAGTAACTAAGGTTGTCGGGCACTATTTTTTGTCGTTAGTTATATGAGAATCGACTGCTTTCTCCCCTTTCTTAACTAACACTTTGTCACCTTTAGGACTAAAGAAAAATGCGGTTTCGTTGCAGTTGAAAACACGTGATGGATTTGAGGTGATTTCGAAATGTTCTGCGTTCTTCAAATGGTTTGTAACTTCTGTGAACCATAGTCTAATTCTCGCTTCGCACAAAGTCGATCTAGCACTCGACAAATTTTGGGGAACTCCTCTCGACAACTCCGGATGCCGATTCAAAAATCCCTCATACGACTTTCGACCAGGTCTTCCGTTGGCGAAATTATTATGTCGATTCAAGTTTTTAACTAGCATCTGCACGCTGTCTAGGAGTTGATCCTTAGTACCAGGAAATCCACATTGAGCAATATGCAATAACCATTTCACCAACGTATTCTTTTCCGACTTTGTAAGAATTGTTTCGGAACTACTCTTTTTGGCCAACGGAGTTCTTCCTTTGACTTTGTCTTGTAAGGTAGACCTTGGAATCCCAAAACATTTGCTTGCCGTTTTGAATTTCATGCCATTATTTATTGCCCCGATGGCTTTTGATAAATCTGTAATATCATATTGCAGCCTTTTCTTCTGCTGGATGTTGTCCTTTCGTACGGTCGTTGCCATATCCTGCAAAGGAATCAATTTTTGGCATCATATTGATCATATTATCGGCACACTTTTTAAAATTCCAATAAAAACAATAATATAAAGTAAACACGATGCCGAGAATAGGTCGTTGCTTCGTTCAAATTTTATTCGATTGATTACCTTTTTTGACATATAATTTTTGTATTTAAATAAGATACCAACAACACTAACAACTTCCTGCATAATCTACCTATGATCGACATATCCTTGAAGAGGAGAGAATCTATTTTCGGCATCATGATGATCGTATTATCGACACACTTTTTAAAATTTCCATAAAAACCATAATATTAAGTAAGCACTGTGCCGAGAATAGGTTCTTATATCGTCCGTACTTTTTTCGATCGATTGCCTTTTTTAACATATAATTTCTGTATTCAAATAAAATTTCAACGACATGAACAACTACCACTGCCGATAATACATCCATATAGCATTTAACTTGTACCTATTATCGGCACCCATCGTTTTTAAGAAAATACCGACATTTTTACTTTTTGTTCAACAAATTAGTTAAATTTAATGTCTATAAAACCTAATTGATATATTTTTGAACAAATATAATTGATCTAGCAGTAAATATCGCCTTTTGCAACTTACCTCTTTTTTAAGGCTTCCAAGTCGTACCAGTACACTGATGAGACCGCTCTGATGTTTCCGTTACAATAACCAATTTTCAATTTCACTGTATCCCCTCCTTAAACCTATGGTTTGGGCTAAATATAGCACTAACATTAAGTAACATAATGACACCCTTATAAAGGGCTCGAATGAACTTATTTTTCGTGAAATTAGTAAGAAAGTGCCGATAATTGTTTACATCATTTACATCGCCTTTTTTATAAATAGGTGTAACTATCGCAATTTTCTGTAATTCCGGAAAGACACTAATTTTACGTATAAGCTTATGTTGCTTTTTATAAGATTTACAGTAACACCATACACATCTATGGAACGCCGTTTTGCTTTTTATTACTAAATTTAAATCCGTTGCATTCAAACAAACTTCAATTTTTATTAAGTTTATTTTTATGTTTGTCTATTTATTTTAGTACATTTAAATGGTTTGTTGAACAAACTTAACACATTTAAATTGTTAAATAAAAACGTATTTATTGATGCAATACAATTTGCTCAAAATTTCTAACAATCATATTAAAAAATTTAATTTAA
Source organism: Aquatica leii (assembly GCA_035610365.1). Lineage (NCBI taxonomy): Eukaryota > Metazoa > Arthropoda > Insecta > Coleoptera > Lampyridae > Aquatica > Aquatica leii. The sequence continues at coordinate 34,963,103 of CM069439.1, forward strand.
ACTGAGAAAAAAAGTATATAAACAAACATTTTAATTCATGTAACACTTTTTATATAACAAACAAAAAATAAGAATCATTTAAATTGTAGAATTAAAATGCATGTCGAATTAAAATGTTACATGAATTAAAATGTTTGTTGATAATTTTAATTCTTCAATTTTAAATCAAGAACAAAATTACCAACAAACATATTAATTCTAAATTAAAATGTTTGTTGATAATTTTAATTCTTCAATTTTAAATCAAGAATTAATTTTACCAACAAACATATTAATTCTGAATTAAAATGTTTGTTGATAATTTTAATTCTTCAATTTTAAACCAAGAATAATTTTTTCCAACAAACATATTAATTCTGAATTAAAATGTTTGTTGATAATTTTAATTCTTCAATTTTAATTGGCGCTGTAGGTTGCGGAGGTTGTGAATACTCTAACCAGTGGTAAACTTGCACTATAGTTTGGTTAAAGTACTCACAACTTCCGCAACTTACAGCGCCAATTAAAATTGAAGAATTAAAATTATCAACAAACATTTTAATTCAGAATTAATATGTTTGTTGGTAGTTTTATTCTTGATTTAAAATTGAAGAATTAAAATTATCAACAAACATTTTAATTCAGAATTAATATGTTTGTTGGTAAATTTAATTCTTGATTTAAAATTGAAGAATTAAAATGATCAACAAACATTTTAATTCTGAATTAATATGTTTGTTGGTTATTTTCTTCTTGATTTAAAATTGAAGAATTAAAATTATCAACAAACATTTTAATTCATGTAACATTTTAATTCGACATGCATTTTAATTCTACAATTTAAATGATACTTATTTTTTGTTTGTTATATAAAAAGTGTTACATGAATTAAAATGTTTGTTCATATACTTTTTTTCTCAATTTAAATTAAAGTGTTTAATATGACCGTTAGAAAATTTTGAGCACAATATATTGCATTAGTAAATACTTTTTTAGCTAACAATTTAAATGTGTTAAGTTTATTTAAGAAACAGTTTTAATGTATTAAAATAAATAGACAAACATGAAAATAAACCTAATAAAAATTGAAGTTTGTTTAAAATTGTAGCAAAACAAAATTTAGTATTTAATAGTAAAACAATAAAATAACTGAAAGATTTAATTGAAATATATAATATTGAGTTTTACCACATTTAAAATGTTAGTTTAAAAAACTTGATGTTTTTAACTGTTGGTTGATTTAAAATGTTACTTGAATAAAAATATACGTTGAAAATAAACGAAGCAACATTAGAAATCAATGAATTTTTATGAATGAATATAAATGCTAAACTAATTTTTAACAACTTACATTATAAATGATAGAATTAAAATGTTAGTTGATAATTTTAATTCGTCGCTGTGATCGGTGGTAACTTTTGAAACTATTTCAGTATACGGAAATACATGTACATGGTAGTTCTAAATGACGCCACCGATTGAAGCGACCAATTAAAATTATCAACTAACATTTTAATTCTATTATTTAAAATGTTAGTTGCTAAAAGTTATTCTAACATTTTAATTTATTCGTGAAAATTCGAGGATTTATAATGTTACTTACTTCAATTTTAACATTTATTTTTATTCAAGTAACATTTTAAATCAACTTACAATATACTACCCTAAAGTTTTTCAAATCAAAATTTAAATTGTAACAAACATTTTTAATATGCACAAGAAGTTATTTTATAAGTTACGTATAAAAACGGTCAATAAAAAGTAAAACGGCGTTCCATACACATCTTTACTATTGCTGTTGCTCAATGAATGTAGTACATCTCTGATTTCAATATGTGAAGTATATTCAAATCAATTTTTTTTTTATTTTAAATTTTTAAAGATTAGACGTTTTCAATTTACAGATATCGATGGGATTATGTGTTTTATTTGTTATTTGGACAGTCTGGTCGACAAAATATGTATTAAAATCGTTTGCAGATAAGTCGAATAAGTTCGTCTTTGATTTTCTGTAACGATTGACATTATTCCACATTGATTTTATAGGGTTACGCGTAGAATTAATTGCAGTGTTATTGGTCAAAATGCGAGCATCCCTGATTGCGTTTTTATAGTAGGAACGAGTAGTCTTCTTGAGTTTTTGAAGATGATTTGTTCCATATTTTCTCTGTAACTCTGTAACTAACTAATGATAGTAGCTGCGTATGCTTCTTAAATTTTGATTAAACCCTTTTATGCAATAGGTGTTTGGTCGAGATTTACCCATGTGTTCAGGAAAAGTTTTTTTAAATGCACTGTAGAAATGATTGAAAAAACAATTAAATTTCTCGTTAGAGTCGTCGTAGAGGTTGATTATATCAGACCAGTTTGTTTTAGCTGATTATTGCAACACTAAAATGACAGATGATTGAAAAAGGGATAAGTATGATTTGACTTGTGGACAAAACAGAGGTCATGTTTAACTACGACGCTCTTTATTTTTCGTCATCGCGAAATCATTTTGATTTGTGAAGAATGGTTTTTTGCAGGTTTATACTCATTTTGTCAAGTTTGGAATTTAAGCATCAAAACATTATTTTATTGGGTTTTTTTGGTTTTTTTAACCAGCATCGACGACTAAGGTCATTAGCCCGGGTTGCTATTTTGACTCATCTATTACTAAATAAAATTTCATTTTCATTTTCTGGTCTAATATCCAGAACGTTTGAAAGATCTTTGCTCAATCCCACTTGCTTTCTGATTGCTTCATACTTTTTACAGTCAATTCGTTGTGTTTTACACTTAGTTTGGCTTTACATTCACTGCACAATGGCTCTGTTCGTTTATCTATTTTCCATCCCGATGTTATGTTTGTGTGTCCTACTCTTAAGCGCGTAGGTATTACATTTTGCCGTCTTTCTACTGCCACAGACGACTTCCATGGTAGCACAGAAAGTTTTATTTTTCCAAATGGGCGTTGGAAAGAGTCCATTCTTCTTGCCACATTTTGGTTAGATTTGTGGTTATTTCTTTGATTTAATTTTTTACTTTCAATTTTGTTAGTAATCCAAGTTGGCTGCGTTTGGTACGAACATGTCAAGATAGGCGTTAAATTAAATATTATCTCTTTGGCTGATTTTCGAACCCGTACATTGCTTGGTCTTATGTACGTTGGCTTACTTTTGAATGCTTCGACTTCTGAGTTGTTCAGTTCTGTATTGAATATATCGAGGTTTATATGCTTTTTATTATTTAATGTATTAATGGCATATTTTACTAATTGCAGTTTACGCGGTAGTAAACCAACTATACTTGATAAAGATATGTTTAATTTATTCAATAAACATTTTCTTGCAGGCCCAACAACACAGCCATAATCAATTTTGGTTATTACCAGTGCTCGAAAAACGTTTAATAACGTTGTTGTATTTGCACCCCAACTTATATTTGAAAAGCATTTTATCAAATTTAATACATTTTTAGTAATGTTTCTAATATCGTAATATGTTCGTTCCAATACAAATGTTTGCCTAATGTGACGTGATTAGATCGTCGATGTAGACGAAAAAATTTATGTTAGATGGTATGGTTTCGGTGAGGGTAAGGGTGTGCATTGCTATTAAAAATAACGTCACGCTTAGTGTTGACACTTGCGGAACACCATTCTCTAACTTTCGCACTAAAGATAGCTCTTGGTTTATTTGAACTTGAAAACATTTTTCTGTAAGGAACTTCTATAAATCGTGGAAGGTAGTCTCTAATATTCCATAAGTATAATTTTTTTATGATCGCCACTTTCTATTGACAGCCTGGTGTATGCCAAAAGTGATTGCTATCAGGTGTTGTTTTTTTACAAAAGTGTTGATGATTTTATTTACGATATATACAATAGCGTTGATTGTTGAATGATGTTTTCTACTTCCTACCTGATCTTTATTCAATAGATTTAATTCGTTTAATAACCAAGTTAGGTGGCAGTTAATCATCTTTTCTAGTAGCTTACCGATATCGGCCGGTAATTATTCGTGTCTGTTGGGTTTTTTCTTTTTTTAGAATAGGAATTACTGTGGCACTTTTCCATAATTTTGGATATGTTTCCTTCGTCCAAATGTTATATATGTATAGAAGTTGGTGTACCATAAAAATCGATAAATATCTGATCATTTAATACTTTCAACTCTCAGCATTTTATTGAACGTCTACAAACTATAAAACTTGAACCCCACGATCTTCTTGTGAGTTTTGATGTCACTTCACTTTTTACTAAAGTTCCTATTAAGGATTCGCTGATTATCATCGAACAGATTCTGTTTCAACATGGCAAGGACTTGAGTTTGGTTCCTCTTATTGATAAGTGTCTATCCTCTACTTACTTCCAATTTGATAACAAGTTTTACGAACAGGTTTCTGGTGCTGCTATGGGTTCTCCTCTATCACCTGTTGTCGCTAACATTTTTATGGAATCTTTTGAAACGGTTGCTTTAGAATCATCAATATTAAAACCCAAGGTTTGGTTTAGGTATGTTGACGACACGTTTATTGTTTGGCCTCATGGTCATCTCGAATTGTCTAAGTTTCTTAATCATCTTAACAATCAACACTTGGATATCAAATTCACTATGGAAATCGAAAGTAATGGTTCTCTCCCATTTCTTGATGTTCTTGTTACTCGTAAACCCGACGGACTTTTGGGCCATTCTGTTTATCGCAAACCCACCCATACTGATAGATACCTTCATGCTTCGTCTCATCATCATCCTGCACAGAAACGTTCTGTTATTGAATCTTTGGTTCATCGCGCCTTTTCTATTTGTCAACCTGAGAATCTAGACTCGGAACTCTGTCATCTCACTAGAACTTTAGTGAACAATGGTTATATGAAGCGAGATATTCATAGAGTTATTAATCGTCGTCTACATCCACGTACTCGATTACCTAAGGACATTTCAACTCCCGAATCCAATCCGAAATTGGCCTTTTTACCCTACATTCACAAGGTTACAGATCAGATAGGGAAACTTCTTCGTAAGAATGGTATCAAACCTATTTTCAACTCGACAGGTAAAATCTCTCAGATTCTTCCTTCTCCCAAGGACAAATTTCCAACACTTTCATCTCAAGGTGTATACCAAATTTCTTGTTCTTGTGGTTTAGTCTACATTGGTGAGACCGGTCGTTCCGTCATTACTCGCATTTCAGAACATGATCGTTGTATAAGGAAAAGGCATATTTCTAAGTCTGCAGTTGCTGAACATCATTTCAATACAGGTCACAAGATAGATTTCGATAACGTTTCGGTGATTGCCAAATCTCCATTCTTTTTTAACAGGAAATTTCGAGAGAGCATAGAAATCATCAAACACCCCAATAACTTCAATCGTGATCATGGTTTCGAGCTATCCCCTCTTTGGTTCCCGGTCATTAGTCCTTTATCGAAAACACGCCCTCGTTCAACCGTAACCCAATCAGAGTCGAGCTTAACTACCCGTGACGATACTTCTTCTTTATATACGGAGACTATTTCTTTTTAAATCACTTCTATGGAGTTTAGAATTTGGCTTGGTTCACAAGTTGATTACCTAACTCTGTAGTGGTTCTTTGTTAGATTTTCGTTTGCTTTTTCAAGTGTATCGTTTTCTTTCTTACCTTTTCTGAGTTTAGAATCTGGCTTGGTTCACAAGTTGATTACCTAACTTTTGAGAAGTGTTTAGTTAGATTTCGATTGCTTGCTTGAGTTCTTCGATTTCTCTCACGCCCTGATGAAGCCCCTTACGAAAGTGGGCGAAACGTTGGCAACTTCGGTTACAACATTCACACGGTCCAAACCCGGAAGACGTTCTTATCTTAGTATTTAATACGTTATTTGATATTGTCCGGGAGTTGATTTTTTTGTGTGTTTAAGAGCTTCTTGCAGTTCTTTTAAATTGACTTTTTTATTGTAGTCGAGTGCTTCGATGGTGGAAACATTTATCTTGTTTTGCTCTTGTACGTTTTTGGTATTTAAGAAATTATCTCCATATTTCGCACTGCTACTGGCTTTTTCAAAAGTATCTGCTATTTTTTCTGCTATTTCCCTGGGATCTTCAAAAACATTATTGATTATTTTAATGTGGGTTAAAGGGTTTTTCTTGTACATTCCGGAAATTGCTTTTATTTTTCTCCATGTTTCACTAGACGAACTGTATCTGTTTATCGACGATACATAGCTTCGCCAGCAACGTGTCTTACTGTGGGTTCCCGAGTTATCCAGAGAGAACAAAATTAATCGGCTAAATTGGTGTCTCGAGCACCAGAACTGGACAGTTGAAGATTGGCAAAATGTCCTTTTTTCGGTTGAAATCAGAATTGGTTTGAGATCAGATGACCGTCAAATTCGAGTTCTAAGAGGTCCAGGTAGACAAGCTAGACTGCAAACGGTCAGATCTGTCCCAAAATACAAAGGAGGAACGGTAATGTTCTGGGGCAGTATCATGATAGGAGATAAAACTCCTCTGGTTCCACTACGCCAGAGTTTAACAGGTCCTAGGTACGTTGATTTGGTGCTAGAACCAATAGTTAGGCTGTGGAGAGGTGCAGTGGGAGACAATTTCGTCTTTATGCATGATAATGCCCCTCCACATACCAGCCGAGTTGCTACAGAATTTCTAGAAAGAGAAGCTGTGACGGTTCTAGAATGGCCTGCCTCTTCACCAGACCTGAATCCCATTGAGCATGTGTGGGACTGTGTCAAAAAAGGGATTAGGGCTAGAAGAAATGCTCCAGGAAATGTGGAACAGCTCATTCCAGCCGCCCAAGAGGAATGGGCAAACGTACGTCAGGAACACGTTGATTAGAAGCATTCCTCGTCGAATTGCAGCTTGTATTAGGGCTAGAGGTGGTAACACTGACTATTAAAGTGAAAAACATGTCCGAAAAAAGGTATCTAACTTTTGTTTAACCAACTACCTACATCTTTAGTTTTCGCATTTTTATTGTCTTTGTTCATCTTAAATCTTTGTTACAATTTAATAAACTACGTTATAATAAAGTCCTTCTCACTTTCTATACAGAATTTGTCAGAAATACTGAATAACATCGGAAATATTGGGTGATTCCATATAAGTTTGGTTGTGTGTATTCCATTGGGCAAAATCGCATGCAGTTTTTTAAACTCAACTAAACCTGGTTGGGTCAGGTGTTTTTTAAAATAATTTAATGCTCTTTTCCTTGCATGTATCCTTTCTTTGATTTCTTTGTTCCACCACGACACAACTTTGTGATTCAGGACACTTTTTGATTTTGGGATGCATTGATTTGCAGCTTCTAAAATAACTTCAGTTATTTTTGAGGCATCTTTTTTGACGTCAGCTGTAATTTCTATTTTTTTAAATTTTGTTTGGAAACCTGCTTAGTCTGCTTTTTTAATTATCCATTTTTGTTTCATGTATGAGATAGTTTTTGGGACTTAAATATTATGGTAATAGGATAATGATCGCTATAGTGCAGATCTTCTAGATGGGACCAATATAACTTCAAGGGAAGGTGTGCACATCGTGATGTCCATAGTAGGCTCATTTTTTGTAAAAGAATTGAAGTGGGTATTTTCCCCGGTGTTTATAAGTATCACGTTTTTTTTTATCTAGTAAGGTTTCTATAATGCCTCTTTTCACGTTGGTTGCCTTTGACCAAAAAATGTTGTTTTATACCATTGCAATTCCATTGTATTATGTTCTCCACTTTAACATATTTATAGGTAACGGTGTAACTGGCACGTAAACATTATGTCATGAGACATATATATACTATATCCCCGTGATAAAAGTAGATATATAAATAAATTATGTAAAACCAAATGTAAAACGAACAAACGATACGGGTGTTAGACCAACAAACATGTATATCACAGATGTGCATAAAAGAGCTATACAACCAGCAACTAATTTGATTATAGGACGGAATAACACGTATGGCATATGTGCTACATAAATAAATATAAAAATAAGCTATGTAAAGAGAAAGTACTATATACATTAAAGGCAAACAAACATGTATATTACACATGAGCAAATAATAGCAATACAACCAGTAAATAAGGTCTATATAAGACGAAACAATATGTATATCACAGATGTGTAAACTGATAAATAAACTATGTAAAGAAAACAAACGATATACGTATAAGACCAACATACACGCATATCACAGATGTTAAAATAGGCGCTATATAAGCTACACGCCTTATATATGTGACGAACACATATACAATAAGTGTGTAAATAAATTATACACTTTGAGCAACTAATATACATATAAAGTGCAAGTTGCAATACTCCGCGAGTAAATATATAAGTGGATGAGTGAAAATTATAAAATATATCAAATTTTAAATATATAAAGCGAAAAAATGGATATGTATGAAAATGTATATGCCAAAAGAGAAACCTCGAGGTCCGCAATCTAAATAATTCAAATAATTGAGATTGCGGACCTCGAGGTTTTCCTTTTGGCCAACCTCTTTTCCTCCTCACAGCAGCAACTTCCATATCAAGGTCTTCTTCATCACCTACATCAGATGATGTGATCAAAGATATTTCACTTCTTTTTCTTTTTTCCGACGTTTCGATTGCTGCTGGTGATATAACGCATGTTTGTGAATTATTTTCTACTTGTTGATTTCTTGATTCTGGGACTTGCCGTTTTCCGATTGTTGTTATATTCGAAAACTTTGCATTAATTTCGTTTTGTATGATTTTAGTAATTTCCGGAATCAAGAGTCTCCTGCACAATCTTGGCTGTATTCGTTTTTGGTTGGTTTTGTATAGCCGCTTGAGAATAACTCTGCGATATGCTGACAGGAGATATTTTTAATAAATTTTTTGCCTCGGCATAGGAAATTTTTTGAGTGGTTTTAATTTCTTGTATTCTGAGTTCTTTCATGTATATGGGACATTCTCTCGACCGAGCGGAGTGTTCCGTTCCACAGTTTATGCAATTTAACGGTTTACCTTCGTGTAATGGTTTTCCGCATACATAAAATGTGGTTTGTCACACCTTAAAGACGTATGACCATACGTTTGACATTTAAAATACCTCATTGGTTGGGGTATATATGGCCTCACTCTTAGAGAATATAGTCCTTCGATAATGCTTTGTTACAAGCTTTATGTCTTACGAACCTTGCACGGCCAACTCACACAGTCGGAGATAGGGGAGGTTCAAGGGAATTATGCTTAAGGGCGCCAGATCTAATCCAAATTAACACTTCTGCCTCGATCACGACAGACGGTCCAAACTTGTAACTAAATTTGAGGTTCGTAATCCTTGTTACTCTGATGTTCAAGTAGCCAAAATTTGTTAATAGGTAACGATAATTACAGGAGAAAGAAAAAATAAAAGAGAGGATAACAAGTATAACCACTTTAATGTATTAACGTAGAAGATTAACAAGAATATATGAAATTTCTCCACTCGTCCATGCTCGAACGATTACTACGTATAATTAACAAATATAAAAACTTTAATTTAGCAGCGTAGCAAATTGACAGATATATATTAAATTCCTCAATCCATAAATACTAGAAAGACTAACAATTATGATTAACAAGTGTAGAAAACTTTGATTTAGCAACATACAAGATTAACAAGATTATATCTAATTCTCAGTGCATGAATGCCAGCAGTATCGGCAACACACAACACATATGTAAGTCAGGTCGAAACGAACAGTGCAGAAAATCTCGTAGTAAATATTGTTTGTACACAGCATGCGATAGAATTTAAATGATTATTGAAATTACCTTATTGGTATATAAACAGTAAACGTAATTACGGACATTGACATTAACCAAAATTCTGTGAGTAACTTTCGTGACAGCGATATAAAAATTAATCAAATAAACTCACCCAAAGTCCAGTATCCACTTTCGCAAAGAAAACGTTTTCCCCGCTAGCGGCCTGTAATAAATATTGAATAGCAAATCGTGTCACACACTAACTCACGAAGAATAGGAAGTTACAAAATCAGTATTAATAAATCATTAAAGGTTATATAAGAACCCGTCGTATCGAATGCTGTAGGTTGTAAGTTCGAACAGGTGGTTGATAACACAATCGACTTTTATCCACAAATCAGCATCTCCGACGCATTGTTCGACGAGACCTCGTTGTTGTTTAAGTAGCAGGCCCTCCCAACAGCTTATATGCTCGGTAGCGGTATTTATTAATCGTACTTATGCATCCTTAATACTGCTTGAAGCGAACAATGTGCTTGCAACGTGGTGGAACCGACCTGTGCCGAAAGAATCGTAATAAATTCGCAATCGCCTTATAAATTTGTGTTCATCACAAGTGATGTCCTTAAAAATTTAAGAATCAGTTCAAGATCCTCGACACCGACCCGTTCATGAAGTTGACAGCTTAACGATTTCGTCGTAAAATGACAGTCACAAGAAAAGATCGGCAGAGGGCGTCAAAACCGAAATCTAATTTTAATTCATATACAGGGTATTCCGTAATGAAAATTTCGCACGTAACAGCTTGGTAATGTGTTTCTTTCAAAAGTTAAAATTGGTTTGGTGTGTCGATTGTTTGTCCATTGCATCTAGTCTGTATTCTCCTTACTTCGATTACCCCTTCGTGTTTCAGGTCTTCTTGAAATTCCTGTATAGTGTTATTTAGAAAATCTGTACAGTAAACAACACCTTTACACAGGTTTAATGTTCTATGTTCAGATACTTTTACATTCATTTGTGCAATTCTTTCAGTGTTTAATAGCAACGTTGTTTTTTAAATACGCATTCTACCAGCAGTCCATTCGATACTTTTTTCACATTTTTCGTGTCACCATACAACGCTTTAGCAATTAAAAAAGGGCTAACTTTTTCAAAATTGCCTTCTGCTCTTTCGATTAACAGGAACCGGGGAAAATATCCCTCTTTCTCGCTGCCAGAAAGTTTCTTCCACAAAGTGGATCTTTTGTTTTTCGAGGTGGTTTCCTCGTTCTTGTCCTTAATTGCGCATTATCGTGTGGCTCCAAAAGAATGGGGAGCGCCGCTACTCTAACCATTCTTGGGCAGAACATGCGTGCTCCGAGAGGGAGCCTGTCCAGGTGCCAATCCGCTCGACAGATCAGATAAATCCATTTTTATGTATTATGCGTTTTTTGGCTACCGCCAGCCCACTGGGGAAACAGTATAACAAAACACCGACAAACTTCGCGTTACGCCGGTGAGAAGCCGTTCGTGACTCATGACACAGAGCCGCCCACTGATATGGGAACCCCTCGGCACGGCAAACACCTTGAGTTGCGGATTTTTGATTTCGAGTGTACTCAAGATCCGTCGCCTTTTGCAAAAGCAGGGTCACCTCTTGCAAGACGTTGGCTGCACATCCTTGTATTACGCATCAAGTGTCCCTGGTCTATGACCTTGACCCCCATTATTTTATTGAGGATTTTTTTGTAAACAACAGGTTACAATCGTTTTTAGAACTACGTTCAGATGAGGACTTCGCTTTCGTGGTAGAGGTTGCGGTAAAGACGATCGGGAGAAACAAGACATGATTGGCTGTTTTATTAGTTATTGACAAAACCATTTAGCACTATACGCTGTGTGTTGTTATCTACGTTTAAATTCGACGCTGTAAAGTGCCAAAACTTTCTGCAGAGGCTAATAGCAATAAAATCATTGCCAAACAGTCGCGTAGAACATACACTGGTCTTAATTGCTAATTGAAATGTCACTTAATCGCAACTTAAATTAACCATCAAAAACTTTAAGTGAATGTCAAAGAGTTATCTATACAAATAAATAAAATTCAAGTTTCTGTTTCTAATGTCAAAATAACAGCTTTTTACTAAATGCTTATAAAAGTACGGTACCTACTTATAACAAAAAAGTAATTTTTAAAAATTTTGTTTGTTTGTTTGTTCCGGCTGAACATGTCAACAGATAGTGCTGTTGGTTAAATACTGTTTTCTAAAACTCAAAATTTACGCGTGCGAAGCAGCGCGGGTCAACTATAGTTTTCTTAATCAAAAGAAATTACGTTTAATCAAAACTAAGTAAATTGCTTTGGTGAGGACACAGCAGTTGCGTTAATTGAATTAGCACTCAATCTTAGAATTAATTGAACAATCTTGTAGAAGTATACTTACTAGGTTTACTACTACACTTGCTTCATTTAGAAAGTTTTCACAAAACTTGTTTATGGTTATTGTTATTTATAATTCTAGATGTTATAGAAGAAAACAAATTAGTCTATAAAACGTACCGAAAAAAAAAACGAACAAAACTAAAAGACGCAACTTATGACGCAAAGAAATCATATACTAATTACAGATTTACTGCTCTACATTTTTTGTCAAAACTCTAGGGTTCAGAGATGATAGACTAATAGCAGTATTGTCTTTTAAGTCGTAAGTGAAATAGTGCTTATTTTAAAAATATTTTTGATTGTTTTTCTTATGACTTGATGATGTTACGAGCTTTAAATGAATTATGTCAATATACTAACGTTTAATCTATACTCTGTTATAACTATAAAAAATTAGTAGATTTTAAAACAAAAAAAGTGACATAAATGAAAACATTTGTTAACTTAACTGCGATCGAATTTTCTTTGTATGATAAACAATATTAATTAAAATAGATGTATCAATCTAATGAAAATTACGCTAAAAAGGAAAAGAGACATTTACAAAAATTGTTTCCATAGCCCCCGTTTTGTTAGCCTGCAGGTTTTTATCATTTTTTTTGTTTTTTATTATTTTTAACATTTTTATTATTTTAACAGGGGTGGCCAAACCAAATGATCTTGCGAGCCACTTTGGAAATCCATCATAACACTGCGGGTCGCAATATCTGCCATATATAATGTTATTTTAAAATGAAAGAATTTGTTCTCAGAATTTCGACAGTTAATTCTTGAATGTATAGATGCACAAATTATGTATTTTTGTAATACATTAGTTTTGCAAACAAATATATTTTGTAACAGTGTGATGAATTGTTATTTAGTTAAAAAGGCAAATTTATCGTTTTCACAAATTCAAACAATCTTTCAGGTTATATATTCAAAACTGCTTTTTCAGATGAAGTCAACTTTTCTATAGATGAAAAATTTGAAACAAAGTTTAAAATAACGGCGAATAAGCAAAAATCGAAGGAATTTTATTTTCTTTATTGGGTTGTTTATAATGCAGTGGGTGATTTTTACTTTCTGATTTATTTGTAATTACTAAGCAGTTTTAATCGATATAAAATTGTAATTTTCATACTTTACTACAGCTGTAGAAAGGTATTCAAATTGTGATAGATCACGACAACTTTTTCGTAGAATTACTAATTTACTAGAATTACTGCATTCTCTCTTTTTTATAAAAATGGCTAAGTAGTTGCAACTTCTTGACATTCAATACATCGTGGTGCTTTATCTCAAAATTGGATTCGCTCCAACGAAGCAAATAATAGAAGCTTTTTACATCACGTAAACAATATTTTAAATCACCGTTAAAACTGATTAAAAATGTTATTTAGAATGAAAACTAATATGTTCATTTTTGTTTCAGGTAAATGTTCTTCACTTGTTCGTCTGAAGCATTTGCTATTTTGCAACAATGAACGTTCTACTTCGGCAAGGTAAAAAAATTAAACATTGATTTAGCAGCACGCACATAAATCGAACGAAACAAGGAATTTCGGTTTTTCTTTATCTAAACATCAAATAGCAATAATCCACCCTTTTAAGAAAATACGTGAAGAAAAGGACTATAAAACTTTCGTTTATATTGCAACGGCTTTTCTTATTAATAATTTACAGTAATTTATGGTAGATTGATTTTCACTCAGTATTTCAACGTTCTAGAAATAAATTGTTTCTTTTGCTAAAAATAATTTTTTTATTGAAAAAAAAAACTTTATTTGTATTCAAAATATCGTATCGGCTTTATCGTAAACATAAATTGTATACAACAATAAAGAATTTCGAAAATGAAGATTAACAAATTTATGTAGTTTTTCCTTTATAAGAAAACGTATTTGGATTTATTTATTTATTAGAAAAGCGGAATAACCAGTGGCGGCTTCTCCTTTAGGTCATTTAATCAATGACCTTCCAAAAAAATACTAAAAAACGTGCTACTTTATATTAAAAATGTTATAAACATAATAATGATTTTACCTACTTCAAAGTATGTATATATAATCAAGTACCTTAATTGTACCGTTTAGGTGTTAAGGTTAATTACATAACTAAAATAAATACATTCTCTGTATAAATAAATAACTATCCTAATAGTTCCTTAAAAATAAAAAAAAATAAAATAAAAGAAAACTTATATTTGGGTATATTCTAAAAGACTACGTTTTAACAGTTAATTTATAATTATATTTTATGTATTCGTATATCTTCTTAGCCTATTCTTTTTTCTGCCTCGCTAATATTTTTCCTTCATTCCAGTTCAATCCCTTTTTTTTAGATTGTCTGTTATCGCATTGTCCCATGATTTCTTTGGTCTTCCTCTTTTCCTTTTTTGTTCTGATCTTGCTTGCCATACTTCTTTCGGTGATCTTCTTTCATCCATCTTGACTAAATGTGCAAACCATTTTAATTTTTGTCGTTTGATTACGTTTATTATCGGTTCCTCATCTAACTCTTCTCTTACTATATCATTTCTGAACCTATCTAGCCTCGTTATGCCTATTACACCCCTTAAATATTTCATTTCAATTGCTTGCATTTTGTTGGCAATTTGGTTTGTTATTATCCAACTTTCACATCCATATGTTAGGATTGGTTTAAAGATTGTTTTATAGATTATCATTTTCGTTTTCCGTGATATTTCTTTTTTTTTTATAAATGTGTTATTCAAGGAGTAATACAAATTTGTCGCACTTACCAGCCTGTCACTTATTTCAGCATCGATTTTACCATTTTTCTGTATTTTTACACCTAGATATTTAAATGTATCTACTTCTTCAACGTTTTTCCCGTATATTGTTATTGATGTATTTTTGTCATGCTTTCCTATTACCATCACTTTTGACTTTTCAACATTGATTCTTAAATTTCTATTCATGAATGATGTTGTCCATAGATTAAGATTATGTTGTAGATCCTGCTCATTTTTGGCTTATATCATTATGTCATCTGCGAATGCACTTTCCACTATCTCAACTGGCCTCAAATTTCTGTATCCTACTTTTAACTTTCTAGTTTTTTCTTTGATTTCCTTCATTATATCGTCTATAACTACATTAAACAGTGCTGGGTTAAGTACTCCTCCTTGTCGTAGACCCTCTTTAGTCGTGAACTCCTCTGATTGTGAGTTACCGGTTCTCACGTAATTTCTTGTGTTTGTATACATGCTCTTGATGCACTTATGTAATTTATTATCTATTCCTCTTCGTTTTAAACTATTCCACACTAAGCTTCTAGGTATGTTGTCGAAATCTTTTTGTAAGTCAATGAAGGCCACAAATATCGGTTCACTAATATACTTTTCTATTGTTTGCTTTAAAGTAAATATATGGTCTTGCACATTTCTTCCTTTCCTAAACCCACATTGGGAATCTTCTAGTTGTATGTCCATTATTTTTTCTAATCTTTTCCCTAGAATCTTTTCATACGTCTTTGCTTATATGCATGTTAATGTAATTCTTCTGTAGTTTGAACATTCTCTTCTATTTCTTTTTTTGTATACTGGCATAAGTATCCCTATCTCCCAATCTTTTGGTATTTTTTCATCTTGCCATGCTTTGTTAAACAATTCTGTTATTACTTCTAGACCTTTACTTCCCAGGTTCTTAACCATCTTCGTACTTATTCCGTCATGTCCCGATGCTTTTCCTCTTTTTAAACTTTTCACGGCCTCAATTACTTCCTCTATTTTTATGTCAGAGTCCTTGTTAATGTCTACGTTGGCTAACTGTTGCTCTTCTTCTATATTTAGAGTGATTTTGTCTACCGTTAGCATTTCCTCAAAGTATTCCCTCCATCTCTTTAGAATGTCTTCTTGTTCTGCTATTAACGTTCCTTCTTTTGTTTTAATATGCTTAATCTTTCCTGTTTTTTCTTTCCGCAGGGCCTTTAAGACTTTATAAAATAGCTTTTGGTTTCCGACAGCGTCACGTTCCATCGTTTCTCCAAATTCCTTCCAAGCCTTTTGTTTTGCTTCTTTCACCATTTGTTTGACTTTATTCCGTTGTTCTTTATATTTGTTAAATTTTTCACTCTCTTTACTACCCAAGTATTCTTTCCACCTTAGTTTTTTAATTTTTATTTCTTTTCCTATTTCATTGCTCCACCATCTTGTTTGTTTTTTGTGTTCACTGATTTTCACAACGCCGCACACCTTTCTTGCCGTTTTTTTCATGATCTCTTTGACATTTTCCCATAGCTCTTCAGTTGTTAGTTTGGTAACCACTCTTTTGATTTTACTCATTTCCACTTCAGTTCTAGCCGTATATTCTTTTGCTAAATCCTCCTCTTTTAGTCTATATGTTTTAATTTTTTCAATCCAATTCTTTCTCATCTTTTGTGTTCTATCCATTACTTTATATTCTCCCGAATGGATTCTCATTTTTGCCATTAGTAAGTAGTGATCAGTGTATAATTCTGGGCCCCTATACACCCGTGTGTCTTGTATTTCTTTTCTGTAATTTATGTTTATTATAATGTAATCCATTATAGATTTCTCTCCTCTGTTTTTTACTTCTCGAGTGTATTTGTGTATATCTTTGTGTGCGTAAAAAGTGTTGGTTATTAGCAAATTGTTTAGTATGCAGAAATCAATTAGTCTTCTTCCATTATTATTTAAGGTATTTTCGCCACGTATTCCTATTGTTTCACCAGATTCTTCGTTCCGCTTATTCTTCCATTAATGTCTCCTATTATTATTAATCTTCCCTTAATCGCCTCGATTATTTCCGTTAATTGATTCCAGAATTCATCTTTTACTTTTGCTGCTTCATTTTCGTCAGGTCCATATACTACTAATATTGAAGTTTTGTTATGTTTTTCAATATCCATTTCAATGTGCAATATTCTCGCTGTAATGCTCGTCCATTTATTTATGTATTTTGCTTTTTCCTTTTTTATTATGCATCCCACTCCTTCCCTAGCTCTGCTTGTATGCTGTACTCCACTATATATCAAGATATGACCACTCTGTAGCTCTAATTCTCCGGTTCCTTTCTTCTTTGTTTCTGTTATTCCCAGAATATCTAGATCTGTTTTCTCAAATTCTTCTACTAATTCTTTTTCCTTATCCGATATACTTCTGACGTTCCATGTGCCTATTTTCCACGTTGTTCTTTTCTGCTCTTTTATCTCATACTTCTTTATTCTAATGTTCGTCATATTTTTATGTTTTTGGTTTATTTTTGCCGTTTTCTTGTCCATTTCCATTGCCTCAATCGTCTCTTTGTAACTACTTATACTGTTGCTTAGTTTTTTGGAATATTTACAGGAGCCCTTATTTTTATCTCTTCTAGTATTTCTTTGTCTTTGTTCCATTTCCATACTACTCCATCTATTGTAATTTTGTTATATCCCAGTTTAACGTTTTTACCATGTTTTTTTTCTTCTGCTGCTTTTTTCCGTAATTGGTTCTGTTTTTCTCTCAAAGATGGATAAATTGACCTTAAATATAAATCTTTTGTTAAGTAAGACTGCGTTTTTAAAGTTTGACTTTTACTTGTTACACTAACTACTGTTAGATCGTAGAAATACAACCCTGTATTCCTTGGATCGGTTCTGCTTTATATCATCTAAAACTGGCGTCCCTATCACGTCACATACAAACGTACTTATTTCTGATTGTCATTTATTCTGTGCCGATGTTACCAAGTGGACGAAATGTCGGCAACATTTAGACGTTACAATCGAGTATATACAATTACTTCATGTGGATTATCTATAGCACTGGGTAGTGCCGAATTCAGTTATTTTTAGAGGGTAGGCAAGTCAGTCTAATGCTATATACACAGGATATCTCTCAATAATTTGTTTAATGGTTTACCAAACTTGTATATACAGTTGGATTTTTTTATAGTTGTCGTTACTTCTCCGACCCAGTTTCTAAAGTTTTCTATCGTGGGTGTCCTTTTCTTGTAAATTTTTTTCTTCCTTGATTTGAAAACCTTTTTGGGTCATCACTCGTTCGTCATCCTAGTTACTTGGTTAAACCAAATTAGCTTTGTCTAGCTCAATTCTATTCTAGTTATAGGATCTATTTTCATAGTTTGTAACTTTTTCTGGTTATTTTGTTGATATCTCACGCTTCTACGCCATGTTGTGACTGTTTCTACTATAGCTTTGTTTTTCTGACCTTCGTGTCCCAGAGAAATGACTTTAAGCATTTGGTAACATTTCTGTTTTTATTTATCCTAGTTTGGATTTCTTGTTTGCCTTTTCTTTCCTTAGTGATTATTCTCAAATATATTACTTTATCTTTATTTTTTTTGTAAGGGCGAATCTACGAGAATATGAAGTTCAACTGCACTGTATTTGCTTTTCTTTGTTTATTTTTAGACCACACTTTTTGTAGACTTTCTGTAGCTCTCTGACTATATAGTTTAGGTCTATGTATATTTTCTGATATTACAAGTTGATTGTCAGCAATAAATTGAGCGTGGACTATGTTGTCGCCCATTTCCATTCTCATATATTTTATATTGCTTCTGCCATATTTGAAGAGATTGATAGATAGGACTAGTTGACGACAAGCAGCAGCCTTGCCTTAGTCGTTTAGAGGTAGAGAAATCTTGACTGTTTGTATTCCCCATTTCGATATACGCTAGATTGTTGTCATACCACCGTTGAGTTGCTATAATAAAAGAGGGTTGAATTTTCAGATTTCTCATTTGTGTCCAAAGTTATTTTGTTGGCACGCTATAATATGCTGATGAAAGTTTTTTATAAAATTATATACTGTCATTGAATTAGCTAGCAAACCATCGACCGACATTATCTTTTTGCCCAATTTGATTGATGGTTTGTATTAAAGGCCGACAATTAAGTAGTAATAAGTATAGTTTTCCAATATTAAAAATTGTTGGTACAATTGTTTATGGTTGCAGGTATTTTGTAGTATTTGTAGAAAAACAAAAATTAGTAATAGATCTTATCTTCCTTAGGAGGGGCAATAAAAACCAGTCTAAACTATTTTTATGGCTACGTTTCGTGCCTCTAGTGTGCATTTCTTCAGGCCAAAGAAAAAGTTATGAGTGGAGACAGTCCACTGGTCCAACAAGCACACCGTCTAATACTATTAATTGTTCTAGTTAACATAAAATTATTAAAGTCAATGAATAAAATTAAAAATTTAAATCTATATACAAAGAAAAACGACGGACATTAAAGTTAAACAAACAATATACACTGAATGTAAATTACTATTACTAATTACAACTTCACAAACAGGAGGATAAGCTGCTTTACCAAAAACAAAAATGTTTGCGTATTTTATTTATTCTATCATTATTTTTTATAACCATAGATTAACAAAATAACTAAGATTCAAATCAAAATTTATAAGTATTGTGATCATAATAAAACTATGCAATTCTTCAGAGTTATAAGTAGATGGTTCGTAAAGAATTAAAAAAAAACCACACGATTTTCTTATAAAGAATTTCTTCATATTTTTTATTTTTAAACTGAAGGAAAACATCCAAGTCAAAAGAATACAGAGTGTACGTACAAGCTTTTATTGACCTCTAAATTTTTTTGGAGTTGTTCTCCTCGATTTCATTAATATATAACCAAAATATGGTAAATTGAGGTTATGTTGTCATAACCACTAATCGACAATTGTTATATTTAACACATATTACTAAATAATAAAAATTTGAAACATATTTCAATTAAAAATTTACTGAAATATGTTTCTAATATTTAAATTTAAAACTGAGGTTACACTTGACAAAGTTGAATTTAATATTTACTGAAAATTTAGTTTTTACGATTTTTAGTACAAAAAAAAATGTATAACAATTGTTTGTTTTAATTTAGTGTATTAACCATTGTATTTAACAATTACAATTAAATCTCGTCTTTGTTTTTATGAATTTTTTTTAGAAAACATTTAGAAAATCTCATTATCTTGCTATTAAAAAAATTGCACTCTTCTAACTGCCCTAATTAGTCCGCAATGGTCGTTTAAACATTTGAAGAAGCACTTTTTATGGTTTTTAAATCTTTTTTATCAATTTTTTTCACAAAACGTTTAGAAAAGCTCATTATTTTGCTATTAAAAAAAACTTCACTCTTCTAGCTGTCTTAATTAGTCCGCAATTGCCGTTTAAACATTTGATATTTTCGAAAATTTTTCTTCAAACAATTTGTATTAAGAGCACTTTTTTCATGATTTATAAAGCTTTTTTATTAAATTTTTTTAGAAAACGTGTAAAAAAGCTTATTATCTTTGATTAAAAAACTGCACTCTTGTAGCTGTCTTAATTAGTCTGCAATTGCCGTTTAAACATTTGACAAAATGTTTGAAAAATTTTCTTAAAAAAATTTGCATTAAAATCACTTTCTCTTTATAGTTTATAAAGTCTTACAAATTAATTATATTTACATTACATTACATTCTTTTTACATTTATTACATTTCATTTTTCCTTCTCTCCTCTTAACTGTTTCCTCCTTCTCCAGACTTCTTCCATACACTCCTTTTCCGTTTTCTTCCTAAATTTCTTAACCTCTTCTCTTAACTTCTTGCATTCATTTCTCATGTATTTAAAGTCCTCCGTCTCTTCTCCACATAGTCTGTACATCTTTTGTTTTTATTTTCTCTAGATATTGTTTAGAAACTTTTTTTTATGTATTTTTCCAGCGTTTTCATCATCTCTTTTATTTTATTTTCCTCCATAGCCACCAACACTATGTTATCCGCATACGCCAACGACCACACCTTCACTTTTCTTATTACTATCCTTTCTATCTGTTGTTCTCTCATTGTCTCCTCCAAATCCCCCATATATGCTGCAAACAGGTTTCTGCTTAGTGGGCGCCTTTGTCTCAACCCTCTCCTTGTAACGAATTTATCGCTTTCCTCTCCATTCACTTTGACCCTGCTTCTCGTTTCTTCGTAGATTTCCTCCATTCTTTCTATTATTCTTTCATTTATTTTTTTCTTCATGCATTCCCACATATTTTACCAGTTCACTCTGTCAAAAGCGGCTTTTAAATCTACGAACAGTGCCACTATTTTCCTCCTTATTTTTCTGGCTCTCTATTTGCCAAGTGCTTCAATATATGTATATTATGTTGTCTATCACTCTTCTTCCCTTTCTGAATCCCGTTTGTTCGTCTGGTACCAAACTTCTTCCCTTTATTTCCTTCTCTAGTCTTCCTTGTAGCACTGTCGGATATAATTTGTATCTCTTCGGTAATCCTTCCCCGTGCTACATTTTCTTCCCCGTATACCTACTCTTCGCTTTGTATCCCATCTTGTCTTGTTCTCTTTTTTTTTACCTTTTTTATTGCCTTTATTACTTTGTGTTTGTTTATTCTATGTCTGTCTTCTTCCAGTCTTACTACTACTTCTTTTCTTTGCCTTTCTTCTCCTTTCTGATTTTGTTCTCCACCCCCCTCCCGTCAACAGGTTCCTAAAATATCTGCCTCATTCTTTATTTGTATTCCCTTTGACGTCTCTTTTCTCTTCCTTTCTTTCTTTAGGTATTTCCATACGTCTTCTTCCGTTTGTATTGCTTTGCTCTGGTCCTCTTGCTTGTTTTTGTTTTCTTCCTTCTTTCTCTCGTATGTTTTCTTGCAGCTTATTACTGCTTCTTTGTATTCTTTTTTTCTTTCTTTCGTTTTTTCCACTGTTTTATATACTCTTCTTGTCTTTTTCTTGCCTTCTTGCATTCTCTATCCCACCATTTCTTCCATCCTGTTTTCACCCCCATTCACTTATTAAATCTGACTTTCTCTGTTGCATTCTCTATCCTCTTTCTCATTCCCGCCACACTCTTCTGTAATACTTTCCTTACCCATACCGTTTTTTCTATTTTCTCTTTGTATCTCTTATGCCCTCTTCTGTCCAAATTATTTTTGTTATGTACTTCTCATCTTTTTTTCTCTCTTCTCTTTCTCTTCCTTTCATTGTCTATTTCAGTGGTTGGTGGCCTGACTCCACTTTTTCTACCACCTTAAATGTCTTCACCTTTTCTCCAGCCTTTTCATTTGTGATTACAAAATCTATTATTGATTCTCCCCTTCCTCCTATGTACGGATACTCCCCCATTCTTATTTTCTTTTCTGTTTTGGTTGCGCATTTCCAGCAGTTCTTCTCCCTCTTTATTTATCACTTTTTCCTTTGTTTGTCTCTTTCCCGTCTCTTTCTTTTTTTGTATTCCTTCCTCTTTCCCTATTCTCGCGTTAAAGTCCCTTTCTCCTATAATCAATCCCTCCTCCCTCTCTTCTATCATCTGTTTTTTCTTGTCACTTTCATTCTACTGCTATACACCGTCACCATTTTTATTCTTGTTTTTCCTCTTTGTATGATCCTTTCTACAATTCCTCTTCTCTGTTGCACTTTCTATTTCTCTTCCTGACTTATTTTCGTTATTTTACCCCCCTTTGCTCAGCCTGTACTTTTCTCTCTTTCTGCATGTTGCACCACCCACTTAAATTCCTCCGTAACTCTTTTTCCCATCACCCCCATTCTTTTTGTTTCATCCATGTCTCCTGTAATCCCACCACATTCTGTTCTCTGATGTACTCCCAAAAATCCTGTTCCTTGTTCTTTATTCCCGCTACGTTTCAAAACAATACTCTCAGCTCACTTATTTCCCCCTGTGCTTTTCTTCCTTACTTTTCTTTATTCCTCTCTCTTAGTTTTTTTCCTTTCCATTGTTCAGTATTTCTTTTCTTTACCATTTCGTCAAATCTTTTCTTTATTTCGCCCCCCTTTCACCCTTAGTTTTTTGCCCTTTGGCTACACATTTTTTTCCCTTTTCTCTGCTCAGTCCCCTGTCTCTGTCGATCCATATGTGTCTTTCTCCGTCTATCACCATTTTCCGGTATCCCACTCAAACTCTTTTCCTTTCCGCTTATCTTGCCAAAAAAACTGCACCCTTCTAGCTGTCCTAATTAATCGCAGTTGCCGTTTAAACATTTGACAAAATTTTCTTCAAAAAGTTTGCATTAAAAGCACTTTTTTATGGTTCACAAGGCTTTTTTATGAATTTTTTTTACAAAACGTTTAGAAAAGCATCATTATCTTGCTATTAAAAAAATGCACTCTTTTAGCTGTCCTAATTAGTCCCAGTTGCCGTTTAAACATTAGACAAAATTTTCTTCAATAAGTTTGCATTAAAAGCACTTTTCTTATAATTTATAATGCTCTTTTATGATTTTTTTTAGAAACGTTTAGAAAAGATTATTATCTTCCTGTTCTAATTAGTCCGAAATTGCCATTTAATTATTTAACAAAATTTTCTTTAAAAAGTTTGCATTAAAAGCCCTTTTAATGTTTTATAACGCTTTTTTATTAATTTTTTTTAGAAAACTTCACTCTTCTAGCTGTCCTAATTAGGCCGCAATTGCCGTTTAAACATTTGAGAAAATTTTCTTCAAAAAGTTTGATTAAAAGCACTTTTTTTTATCGTTTATAAGGGTTTTTTATGAATTTTTTTTACAAAACGTTTAGAAAAGATTATTATCTTGTTATTAAAAAATACTGTACTCTTTTAGCTGTCCTAATTAGGCCGCAATTTCCGTTTAAACATTTGATAAAATTTTCTTCAAAAATTTTGCATTAAAAGCACTTTTTTATGGTTTATAAGGTTTTTTTATGAATGTTTTTTACAAAACGTTTAGAATAGATCATTATCTTGATATTAAAAAAAACTTCACTCTTGTAGCTGTCTTATTTAGACCGCAATTGCTGTTTAGACATTTGACAAAATTTTCTTCAAAAATTATGCATTAAAAGTAGTACTAGTTTTATGGTTTATAAGATTTTTTTATATATTTTTTGTTACAAAACGTTTAGAAAATTATCTTACTATTAAAAAAAACTGCACTCTTGTAGCTGTCCTAATTAGTCCGCAATTGCCGTTTAAAGATTTGACAAAATTTTCTTGAAAAAATTTGCATTAAAAGTACTTTTTTTTGGTTTATAAGGCTTATTTATGAATTTTTTAATAAAACGTTTAGAAAAGATCATTATCTTGCTATTAAATAAACTGCACTCGTCTAGCTGTCCTAATTAAGCCGCATTAACCGCTTAAACATTTGACAAAGTTTTCTTCAAAAATTTTGTATTAAAAGCACTTTTTTTATCGTTTTTTAGCTTTTTTATGAATTTTTTGTTTTCCTAATTAATCTGCAATTGCAGTTTAAACATTTGACAAATTTTTCTATTAATTAAAAGTACTTTTTTTATGGTATATAAGGCTTTTTTGTTAAATTTTTTTACAAAACGTTTAGTAAAGAATCATTATCTTGCTATTAAAAAAATTGCACTCTTTTAAGTGTCCTAAGTAGTCGCAGTTGCTGTTTAAACATTTGACAAAATGGTCTTCAAAAAGTTTGCATTAAAAGCACTTTTTTATGGTTTACAAGGCTTTCTTATGAAATTTTTTTACAAAACGTTTAGAAAAGAATCATTGTCTCGCTACTAAAAAAACGGCATCTTCTAGCTGTCCTAATTAGACCGCAATTGCCTCTTAAACATTTGATAAAATTTTCTTCAAAAAATTTGCATTGAAAGTACTTTTTTATGCTTTATAAGGCTTTTTTATGATTTTTTTTAGAAAACGTTTAGAAAAGCTCATTATCTTGCTATTAAAAATAACTGCACTCTTCTAGCTCTTTTAATTAGTCCACAATTTTTTATGGTTTATTAAGCTTTTTTATTAATTTTTTTACATTATTTTTCTATATATATTCTATATTTTTTGTCTATCAGTTCATATAATTCGTTAAATTTAAAGTCTAGAATGGAACCCCAAATAGGTATTTCCTGCTAGAAGTTTTTGTGCAATTTATGTATAATACTTTATGGTTTTGCCAGACTCTGGAAATTATCATGGGATTTTTATATGTAGTAAATATAACAGTATTATCTATTGTAAATTTCATCGTATAACTTTTATTTTAAAATGAAGTATTGGGGTTAATTCTATCTATGCCAATGGGAATTTAAAAATTATTATATATTTTTTTACAATAGAATTTATAAGTCAATTACTGTTTTTCAGAAAATACACAAAAAGTTATAGATTTTATTTACAAATTCTACTCTGTCACGTATTTCTAATTCTCATCACGTTTTGATTTTTATTCTGAATGTTAAAAGAAAATAACATTTATTGATTAAGCGTATTGCACGATATTAAAATACTAAACGTAATTTTTTTCTAATTTTAGCTTTTTGTACTTAAATTTTTCGTGTGATTAAAAATATTTTTTGCATTTTTTATCGTTTAATCTGTTTTTCGGGTGCAGGTGTGGTATATCGGCCAAAAGGAAGGAAGTATTCACTGCAGGGTTAAAGAACATCAACGAAACGCTCAACTTAGAGGCACGGGCCAATCTGTAGTAGCTGAACATCTACATGATAATGGAGATTACCGTATTGATTACGAAAACGTTTACATATTACTAAAAAGCAGAAACTACCACCATCGAATAATACGCGAATCTGTAAAATTTATGAAAACTCCGGCTCAACAGACCAAAACGGGGTCGTAATACTGAAGCGGAATCCAAAAACGCTATATAACAAGGAGTGGAGGAGTACACGAGAATAACATCAGTTTTTAGAAACCCTTCTGAAGAAGCTGACAGTATGATCAGCAAAACGTCAAGTTTTGTTACGCAACAACACCCGAAAAACAGTTCTATATTAGACAACCGCCGTGAAAGTTTGCATTCTACTATCTAGTATTTTATTGAATTTTTTGACTTATAAAATCGGGTGCGTAACAAATTTAAATTAACATCTACTTTTTTATCAAATACGCAACCTGTATATCAATATGTACAAAAACCAAGGTAAAGGGACTTAAGAATTCAGAAAGAAGGTTGAACAGTATCGTAAAAAAATTCAAAACAATGCACGTAGACTTTACAAAAAAATATTTTACTTATATATGTATATTAATAATCGTTTTGTACTTAACATCGAAAATAAAAATTTTATAAGGTATCTAAAATACAAGTTAAACTGTTTCTGTTTTCAAATACTATCATTAATTACTATTTCTATGATCTAAACTATCAATCAGAATCTGTTATAAATGTGTTGTATATAACATAAATATATGAACAATAGTATATTGACGTCATAAAACATTGGTTCGTATTACGTTTACTACATATACTTGAATATTTTGCTTTTCTTTGTCCCCAAGATAGACATAATATAGACGGGCTTTTTGTTTTGCGTTATTTTAGAACGTATTGTTATCGAATTTTCCGTTTGAGAACATTTTGTATATAACTAAGTAACTTGTAAAATTTGTTCATTTTAAAAGAATGACAGGGTTTTATTTCTCACGGGAATACAAACAACAGTATCTTCTATTCAATTATTTTTCGCTGGAATGAAATTGCCAAAACATTAATGCTTATAGAACTCGGAAAAGTGAAGTAATAGAAGCATTATCCACAAGTCCGGCTCACATCTGGTCACTATTTTTATATTTAAAAAATAATAAAAGTTGAAAAACTATTTAAATTGCCACTTGTCAGTTTTAAAAATAAAATTTTTTTATAGTTACTGTTACAGACACAATTGTAACCTGATAATTTATAAGAGGGCGTCGAGGCAACGACATAAAAAAAAACTTAAACAAATTTTTTTTAGAAAATATTGTAAATCGTAGTATCTTGTATGGTTTATAATAAACAAAGTAGAAGCAGAAATAGACAGAATGAAAAAATTAAATATAAGTATATAAACGTTCGAGGAATTGTTCTCAAGTCCATTTTCCAGAACGTTCACCTAAAGATATAGAACATTCACGAACGTTTCACCAAAATCTATAAATGCGGTACAAAGAAATCATAGGGGAGTTATTCCAGCAATTTGAAGATTCGAGATAAATATACGGAGAATAACCGTGTACGTGACTTTAAAGTAAACAATAAGTGTTAAACTAAAGTTATCTGCGGATTTTATCTTCGTGTGATAGTTCTATATATAAATTAGTGTAAGCAGTTCTATTATATATTCTTATATTTAATTAGTTCGTTATTTATAAATGTGTACATTTTTTTAGTGCAAATAAATTAGTTTTTAATAATCGTTACAATATAAATAGGAATAAAATAATTTCTGAATGCTGTTTACAAGTGAAAAAAATATAAAATGTTAATCAATTTCAACAGAAAGAAACAAAAAAAATAAGTTTTCAATAAATAAGTTTCCAGTTTTTTCCGATTAAGTTTAGTTGAACTCGATTATAAAATAATAAAAAGCATCTTAAATAGGCTGACAAATGACACGTTCTTAAAAACAAACCTGACGAATTTAAAGACACGAATAGAATGTTTATACATTGTGATTTTAACCCGCTGTTGATTTAAAACTTATGTGAATTACGCGGGTATAAAATCAGCTTTCAACGTTTCCATCTCTATAGCCATTTACATATTAATAAACAATAACCTATTTTGCATGTTTCTTTTGGCTTTTCACGATACGCTTGTAAAGTGAGTAAAAAACTTAATCATTGTACCCTAAAGATACTGGTTTTGCATATTTAGCTTTATTTTTGCATTGTTCACGTATTCTCACTGACCAACGCAACATTACCGCATCCAAACATCTGTAAATACGTTCTCTCCAGTTACTTTGTATTTTCAGTGTACTTGGAAGTGCAGTTCTTAGAATAACAAATTAAATTTAACTATGTCTTGTGTGATAACGTTATTTCGCATTTATTTTTATTTTTAGTGTCAGCAAATTACTAAGGAGAAATATATGCTTCTTAGAACAGTGAATTAAACATCATAACATTGTTTTTTATTTCTTCTTATTAACGATGTCAACAAACTATTTAATGCAACATGTCCGTAATTTGCAATTTATTAGGCTCAAAATTTATGTTTTTTTATATTTTTTTTATTACAGCTTTTATTTTGTCATTTTGTGCTTGTATTGATGCTATAATTTCATCTTCTAAATTAATAATTTGTTAATCAGATACACGCTGTATGTATTTATTGCTTTCTAACCAATAAACATTTACTTATTTTTGAATATCGGATATTGTTAGCATTCTGTTATTATTATGTAATTCTATTAAGCAGCGTACACTGTATTAAGAGAAAAATAACAGTATTGCTGGCGGCGCTTAATGCATAACGTAATGGGTACTCGTCAGCACGGCAAACACTTTTAAGTTGTAGCTTTTTGGTTCATAGTTTATGTTATGTTGGGTTCTTTTATAATACATTCCTGCTGGAAAACTAAGCTTTTATCAACCGTTAGATTAAGAAACTTCGGTAAAATTGGAAGAGGAGAACGATTTTTTTCTGTTGAATAATAAGTCGGCTGGGGTAAAACCATTTTCCAGAGGGGTGGTACGGTACGCCAACAAAGATAAGAATAAATCATCACCTTTTTTAATAAGATTTTTAGCAGCTTTCACTGCAACTTTGATGCATCCATTAGACTGAGGATACTTAGGACTGCTTGTTATATGAACAAAATCAAATTTTTTTGCAATTTTTTTAATTCAGATTAGAATTGGGGTCCATTATCTGATCTAACTATTTCTGGTGAACCGTACCTAGAAAAAAAATCTTTCAACTTGGTGATGATCACATTTTCGGTAATTAATTGAAGCTTAAAAATTTCGAAGAACTCAGAAAAATAATCAGTTATAATTAGGTACCACGTTCCATCATTTTTAAATAAGTCAAGTGCAATTTTTTGCCATGCGCGATCCGGAAATTCGTCTTCAAAGAAAGGCTCTTTTATATTAACTCTGAATTCAATGCAACGTGGACAATTACGATTTAGATTTTCTATTTTAGTAGACAATCATGGCCACCAAACAAATGA
Source organism: Aquatica leii (assembly GCA_035610365.1). NCBI lineage: Eukaryota > Metazoa > Arthropoda > Insecta > Coleoptera > Lampyridae > Aquatica > Aquatica leii. The sequence goes on from CM069439.1 coordinate 34,992,068, forward strand.
CTTAGCTCTAGCTCTACACTTTACTATGCCTTGGCGACCTTGATGAATGAAACCTAAAGTTTTGTTTAGAGAGATTGAGGAATAATTATGCGTTAACCACGCAATAAATAACCGTCGCATTCCGAAATTTCATGTCTATATTGCAAATAAGTAGAAACTTCTGGATTTATTCTATTTTTCTGAGGCCAACCTAAATTAATACACTGATTGAACTTTATACAAACGGGGTCGTTATTTTGCTCGGATTTAATTTCTTCTAAAAAGTAGGATTTTATTTCAACATTTGTAGTTATTAAATTTACAAAGGTATCGGTTTCTAAAGCTAACTCATCATTTTCAGGAAATACTAAGTTTTTTTCAAATTTTCTCGACAATGCGTCCGCAATTAGTAAATCTTTGCCTGGAACATAATGAATCTCATAGTAATATCTTAAAAGTCTCAACCTAAATCGCTGAAGACGCGGAGTTAATTCATCAATATTTTTTGATTGCAAAACTTGAACTAGTGGTTTGAGATCCGTTTCAATGAGGACTTTCAACTCGTAAACATATTCGGAAAATTTGTCACATGACTAGGTCAAAGCTAACGCTTCACGCTCAATTTGGGCGAAACGTTGCTCCGTTTTTGATAATAATCTAGATGCATAAGATACGACTTTTTTGTTACTGTTTTCATCTTCTTGATTAAGACATAAGCCAATACCAAAGGAAGAGGCATCAGCAGAAATTATGATTTTCTGGCTCAGATCGAAGTATTCAAGACACGGACTCTCCTGCAGCAATTTTTTTATTTTTTCAAAGGCTCGTTTTTGAGCATGATTTCAAGAAAAATAAATATTTTTCTTTAATAGAGAAGTCAGTGGTTCTAAGACATCAGATCTGTTGGGAATAAACCGACATGAAAAATTAACCATGCTCAAAAAACGTAGAAGTTCGTTTTTATCAGATGGTTCGGGAAATTTGACAACAGCGCTTATTCGCTCAGGGTCTACAGAAATCCCATTACCTGATATGGGGTGACCCAAAAATGCTAATGACGGTACACCGAAAAGACATTTTTCTTTATTTAAAGTTATACCTTCTTTATAAATCCGTGTTAAAACTTCATTCAATATTTGATCGTGTTGTTCAATTGTCGGTGCATGGATAAGAATACCATCTATATGAAAAATTACGTTATCAAGACCCTTTACGGTTGTATTTATTAACATAGAAAAATACTCGGGTGCACAGGTTATACCGAATGGTAACCTTTCAAATTTGAAACGGCCAAATGGTGTTATGAAACACGTTAAATCCTGACATTCTTTGGCCAATTTAATTTGATAGAACCCAGAGGTTGTATCTATACGGCTAAAGTACTTAGATCCTTGAACTTGAGCGAGAATTCTATCGACTTTACCTATAGGAAAATGCGTGCGTATCACGGCTTTATTTAATTTGGTGTAGTCAACACAAAGACGAATTTTATTGTTATCTTTTTGAACTATAACAATGGGACTGGCCCATAGAGTATGATATTCAACGGGTTTGATAATGTTTATTTTTTGTAGGCGTTCAAATTCATCTTTTAAAGGTTTAGGTAAAGGAACAGTCACAACACGTGCAACTGATTGTATAAATGGATGAACATTTTCATCTATCTCAATTTTAAAAGTACCCAGCTGAGCAAACATTTCCTAGAATTTCTTCCAATTTAAGGCAACCGACTTTTGGAAGAAACCCGTCACCAAATTCTAAGATGTTTAAATCTATTATTGCGGAGCGACCTAAAATTGGTTTACATAATTCTTCTATGACATAAATGTCCGTAAAACATTTGTTTTTAGAGTTACTTAATGTACCATGCAAGATACCAAAAATAATTAATCTCTTGCCTGAAAGACCTGTCACTACTCAGTAATATGTAAGCCTTGAATGATATTTTCATCCAAAAGGGAAATAGGTATACAAGTTATATCGGCACCTTTTTATATCATAAATTCGATTTCTCTGTTTAACTCTGTTACAAGCTTTTTTTGCTATTTTACGAACCTGCACGGCCAACTCACAACAGTCGGTGAGAGGGGAGGGTTCATAGATAATATCGAAAAGATACTTAAGGGCGCCAGAGCTTATCCAAAGTCACTTCTGTCCCGCTCAAGACAGGTGGTATAAACTTGTAACAAGATGTTAGGTTCGTAATGCTGAAAGAAACAAAAAAAAAAAGAAACTAAATCGTTAATAACAATTTCACTTTAATTCCTCTATAATGATAAATAGATTAACGTTCGAATTGATAACAATTGGATAGCATGACCAAGAATAATTTTAGTCCGAGTATAACTAAATATCCGAAGTATCGGCAACACACAATACATACGTAGATTACGTTGACATGAATAGCGAAGAGTAGATGGTAAAAAATTTCGTCTGCATACAATATGCGAAGTACACGAAATAATTATTAATATGGCATTATTGACAATCAAACACAGTGATAATAAATTACTACATTAAGGTTAACTTATCGTAACAAAGCGTGGGGAATTAATATAGCACTAATGTTAATCAATCGTTGGTAGTACACAGCATGCGCAACTCAACATAAGTAAAATTTACTACCTAGCTGGTAAACAACAATATCGATAATTACAGAACTAATAGCAAAAGTTTCGTGAGTGACCTGGTTGACTACGAAATAAAACATATACAATCACTTACCATAAACACAGGAATCTCCACTGGTGTGAAGAAAGCGCTTTCCCCGACACACACAATCCTGCAAACAATCTGAATCGCAAATCGTGTCAAACTAATGTCTCACGAAATCAACATCTACAACAATCGTTACTTAAGGTACAAGAAAGTATAAATAACATAACCCGGTTGTCGAATGCTGTGGTACCCCTTGTCTGTGGTTTAACTAGTTAGCATCGTCCCATCCAAATATTTGTCGAGGTTCATCCCTTCGTAATTCGGTATCGACTACTGAATATAGTTGGACCACAAATAGGTGGTTAATACAAGTCACGTCGTGTCATCCACGTGTAGCACTCTTTGCCCTGGAAGGTTCCGCAAGACCCCAATTTCGTGGCGTGGAAATCGCCTTCCGCCAGTGCCCGTGTACGGCAACGTGCTGACTTATTTAGCAGTCGTTTACGATAGCCATTTATCGATAAGGTAACAGATGTAACAGGAAGGAACGCAAAATGGCTGTTAAAAGGAAGAAAGAATTACGAACGAATTTTCACTAACAAACGGCAGTAGCTTACCCTGTAACGCTTCGAATAAATTAGATCATTCACTAATTATAATTGGTTTTCCAGATGGTAATTGATAACATAACTATTCAATGCGTACAGACCATTTTATAACATTTACGTGTGACGAATTTCCGCCAAATGACCCGCAACGCGAAACGATCGTTAGAGGGCGTCAACCCGAATCTAATTTCACGTTGAAATACATAGGCGTCCGTAAAAAGAATTTCGACCGTAACAACTCAGAAATTTCTAAAGAAATTGACCATTCTTTCTGAGAAATCAAATTCATTTCGATTGTCCCTAAAAACTGGTTTGAACTAGTACTATCATTATGAGAACAATTTGTACAACTTAATCCATGGTTACTATTACAATCATTATCTATAGACTCACATTGGATACATGTAACCTTTTTGCTTTGACATACAGTTGCCCAATGTCCTTGCTTATTCCAAGAACGACACGTCGATTGATTGGCAGGACACTTCTCTCTGGGATGGTCCGCTAACCCACAAAATTGACATTTTCTGGAAGCAGTCGTTTTATATTGAACTTTTCTCCCGTTTTTATTGACAAAACAAGATCTGGTAACCGCGTCTCGAAAAGTACTCCTATGTACCGCCTGAACTGGGCTTCTGACGTCATGTCTTGCGTCTTGTTCTCGCTCTCGATTGGAATGGAAATTTGACTTGTGGGTCGATTGGCCGCCTGTGACCGTCGCGACTGATCCTCCACGCAAGGGTTAGATTCGCTTGCAATTGCAATCTTTCACTGGTTTTGCGATCTCGTTGTTGGACACGACTATTACATTTGTAACGATCGATTCTACGTGGAATGAAGTGGTTTTCGAAGGCTTGCATTGTAGCTGTGTAGGTTTCAGGAACCGGCATAAACTGTAGCATTACTTCTTTGGCTTCCTCGCCAAGGGCATACATCAAAATATTTATTTTTTCGTCGTCTGATTTTAAACTTTGTCCTGATACCGACATAAATCGCTCGAAGCGTTTTCGCCATTGGGGCCATGCTTGTGGTACCGAAAAATCTTATTTGTATGGTGGAGACATTGGCACAGAAATTGCTTGAGACATTGAAGTCACGATCGTCGAGGTCATCGACGTTTCTTCTGTAGTACACATTTTGTAACATCGATTAAGAAATCGTCGGGATAAATCCGGGGTTCAGAAACACACGCGCACACCTTTAATCTGCTTTTTAAATACGCACTACCGCTGCCACCATGTTATGTTGGGTTCTTTTATAATACAGATCAATCACTAAATTCGATGATTAGTTTATTGTTAAATAGTAAGAATACCACCAAGGATGGTGTCATAGAAAACGACAAGCAAACGTTACATTACATACTAAAAATAACACACCCATCATAATAATAATAACTGCTAATCGCGCTCCTTTCTTCTCTATGTTTTAGCGGGATCCCTATGCAAGGTTGTCACGTTTCCTTAAAGTCCTGACAGAACAGTTTATTTTTTAAATCCGTCATTATTTGCCGTTATAGAACAAACGTTCTTGTACACAGAGAGGATAAAACTGGTTGACGTCTACCAGAAATAATGTTTCCACCTGAAATTACTGCTCGTAGCGCTAGAATGTTTTTTCTTTACTGGTTAATTATACTGCTACTATATAGTATACGCAATCTTCAATTATTAGGCAAAGTTCGACAAGTTTTAATCTTCTGTAGCGTTATAGCGATTATAGTTTTACGAAGAAAATTAAATTTGGAAGATTGCAAAGCACACTTCCAAAGATCGTTTATTATTTAGGATAAGGTTTATATTCCTGCACATGAAAATTTAATGACAATGCATTGGGAGATATGAATGATTTATTAATCACAAAGCAACATTTGCCAAGCCAACTGTATCCTACTTTAATACTTTGAATTATTATTGAGATAAATCACTCATTATCACATTTGTGTTTGCTGTTCGTAAGTGAACGTAAATACAATTACATAAAGCTTGATATTTTGAGTTTAAATTAAAAATGAACTATTTATCTAACGTAAACTGTAAAATTTTAATCTTTTAATTTTTTTGAGTTTCATTTTAGGTAAGCTTCATTTATCCACATTCCAGTGAAATAAATTTGTTTTATTTTCTGCTTTGTTGTATAACAGAAGTATAAAATTATGATTAGACGGTAGGCAACAGTAGAGCAGTTTTAGTTTTATTTATTGTAGACGATAAAAGCACCATCTTATTTTTTATGTAGTTATAACGTAAACATATTGTGTAATTAGTTTTCCAAATCTCGTTTCTTTTTATATTTTGTGAAATTTATTTGCAATTTTTTTTTTAAATTAAACGTTACTTTACTATTCATCATTTCATGAAGGTGCGTATGTTCAAAATTTATTATAAGTGACTAAATAACTTTTTGATCAAATAAAATCCTTCATTTCTTTGGAATTGAACCCTTTCCTGTGTAAAATTATAGTTTAACCTACATTTTGAGGATAAATTTACTTAAAACTTGTTTTTATATATTTTTGAACGCCGTTTATTGTTACAAAATAAAAGCAAAGTTTACATTTTAAATGCTCTTTTTTAAAAAGTTACAAATGGGTAGGTACTACTACAGTGTCATTGTAATTTATGTTATTTTGATATTATATAGTTATGGGTGCACTACTTACCTTACAATTGTTACAAATCTTGTATCTGGTAATTTAATCGATTAGATATTGCTATAAATACATTTATTTATAAATCGGTTTTTGGTCGTTATTAAATACGCATTTTATAATACTAATGCGAAATTTGACCGCTATTCTGATTGAAATTCAGAAGGAAATAAACAGGTTTAAAGGTTTTTCTTGATTAGAGACGTTATTTGCTTTATATTCAACTTTGTGGCTTTAATGACTCCTACCAGCGTAGTTGATAATTAATGACTGTTATTTCCGCACCTTCTAATGATAATCTATTTTCCATGTCTTCCTAAGCGTATTTTGACTTTACTTTTAAAGATTGTTATACATAGTTTCAATACATTATCATTTCTAATTTAATTTAATTAAATTAAAGCTTTAGAACCAAAATATAAAATGGATTAGGTGTAGAAAAAAGTTCTTATAATTGTTTTTTAAGTTTAATGGGATCCATTTAGCTAAGTTTTTATTTGTCCGTCACTAAATAACTTAATCAAATTTTGTTTTTTAATTTTTAATAGATATATGTACATTATTGAATACTTGGTAGCGTTAGTTTAATTATTGAAGATAACAGCTATTCAAATGATAATGTTTTGAACCTATTTGTTTTTCACGGTGAATGTAACAAAGGTATCCGTAGAACATGTACTGCTGCAACAATTAAGCATGGCAGATGAGATGCACAGAAGCTAGAAAGAACAAGTCGCCGTGTGTAAAGGACGGGTATACTTTGTTTTTCGTAAAGTAAAATCGGATAAAAAACTTTAACGTCGGTATCACAAAAACCTATTTTAGAACTGTTTTCTTCCTTATATTCATTTAAATTAGTTATTGCTTTCACAATTATATACACCATTTTTCAGATTCATATAATTTTTGTTCTAATGTTTTCGTGTGCTTATAGTTGGTTTTTAAAAAAAATCACACAATTTTGCAATAAACCGAAACTAAAGTTAATGTTTTTAAAGCTTCAAATTATTTGTTTTATAGCAGCCCACACAGGTTCATTCGAGTTCAAGCCATTTTTGTTAACGTTTTTTTATAATCCTCGTAATTCATATGGTAATTTTCCTAAGTACAGTTTCTAACGTACGTAACAATTAAAATAATTAGACGTGAACAATTTTCAAATAGTTTTTTAAAACCGACATTGGCACAAAGAAGCTTTTGCTTGGTATGACACGATTCGTTAGTTCCATTCATGTATACAATTGATTTCTCTTGTCGATAATTCCCCATTCTTTTGTCATTAAATTAGTATATCTTGTTTCTCTGTTATATTTATTACTTATTTTTTAATTATATCAACTAAAAACTAATACGTTTAACGTTATTTTTAGGGTGGTTTTATAATTTGTTACGCAAGTAATAGTATAAAACGACTGTGACAATACACTAAATTTTCTAAGGTCACCTGCCATCCTTAAATGCTTCAACTTTAGAAGAGATATTTTTAAAGAAAATTACTGATAGTATAGGTAATCATTGAGGTAATCTCGACTAAAATCTCAGCGCCTCAGCGGCGTGGATAGATAGTGAAATAGTATCTTGATGTTTATGGGTATCAAATTAGATATAGATTAATAGACATAGATTGTTTTTATTGCTTAATTTCTACTGTTTGTTGAAGTTCTTTAATTGCTGATTTAAATTCGTTTTTTAGTTTTTTTTCAATTTTTAATTGTACTTATGTGATATCTTTTCAACTGTAGATGGTGACAATTTGTATGTGGGTCTTTTTAGACCTCTCCTTTTCGTGTCGCTACTATCTGAAAAAACTACTTAGGGTTGTTCCTATTCTTAATTGGTTGGTTGGTTTTTGTTCTTGAATACGTGAAAAGTGGTAAAAGTAGTTTACAACTGGCAATTAGTTACGCTACAATAACACTGGTCTGCAAAAAAATATTTTTTATCAAGCCCTGACACTATTCCGGGTGATTCTTATGTAAAATGACGTCCTGAATCCAAATATGTCTTTCGTTTTCTTCCATCACCCACCATTTTCGAAGGAGCCCCAAATCTCTAATTTTACCACTTTTCGATAAATTAATTATAATTTATTTATCGAACGATAATAATAATTATAATAATTATTATAATAACAAATATATAGACATGAATTTAATTTAAATGGGAAAAAGAACTATTTTAGCTATAAACAGTAATAAATAAAAAGATATTCATCGTTACTTGGTGCTTGCTTTCCTTTTATACCCTGAGGTACAGCTCTCTCGTTTCAAAAACCAGCAGTACTCCGCCAATATGCTTGCATTCCACTTTCCTGAAAATCTCTTCTCCAGCTTAGCGATGTCTTGATGGAACCGTTCCCCGTGTTCATCCGAGACTGCTCCTAAATTTTCAGAGAAAAAGTCCAGATGCAAGTGAAGGAAGTGAACTTTAAGAGACATGTTACATCCTATGTCCTTGTACGATAAAAGCAGTTCCTCGACGTGAGCGACATAATCTTCACTTTTGTGGTTACCCAGGAAGTTCTTACAAACGTTTTGAAATGCAAGCCAAGTTCGTTTTTCTTTTCTATTTAGGTGTCCAATAAACGTCGAATCTTGGAAGAGTTGTCTAATCTGGAGACCAACAAAAACGCCTTTATTGATTTTAGCTTTGCTAAGACGAGGAAATTTAGTTTTCAAAAATTGTAATGTGCCACCTGTCTTGTCCACTGCTTTCACAAACTGCTTGATCAATCCAAGTTTGATGTGTAAAGGTGGTAAGTAAATATTTTCCTTCGGAACCAAAGGATTGTGGGCGACGTTTTTCTGACCAGGAATAAGATTTTTTCGCAGAGGCCAGTCCCGTACGATGTAATGTTTATCTCGGGCTCGGCTATCCCATTCACAAAGGAAGCAGCAATATTTTGTGAATCCTGATTGCAGGCCCGTGAGTAGAGCAACAACTTTTAAGTCAGCGCAAAGTTTCCACTTATAATCATGATAACTAATTTTATCAAGGATTCTGAAAATGTTTTCGTACGCTTCCTTCATATCAACAGAGTATGCAACTGGAACTGATGGGAAGTCAGGACAACTTTTAAGCTTGTTTTTGATGAGTCTATAAACAGTTTCTATTTGTCTGGGTCACATGGCATCTGTAGCTCTGTCATCAATAAATTTGCATTAGGGCAGAACACTAAACCTTCATCTTTGAGAAAAGACATTTCAGGGTTGCTTGTCTGGTCCTGTAAGAAGATATTTTTACTCCCTTTTCTAAGAGATTCCACTGTTGAAGTCGCGATCCTAGGAGCTGAGATTTAGTCTTGGGTAACTGCAAATCCCTGACAAGATCATTTAATTCCGATTGAGTGAGGAGGTGAGGTTGCCGAGAAACTAAATCTGCGGAATACTCTTCATCATCATTGAACGTATCATTCGAAGCCCCAGGTTGTGGCTCAGAGTCTTTTAAATCAATTTCCGGCTCTAGAGTATAAGTGTTTGAGGGCTCTGGGATTGGCAAAGTATGGTTATGAGAAACAGGTCTTAGAGCTGACGGAATATTGGAATACTGAATTGTATGATTACTTTTGCTTGAAAACCCGACGGTAGAAGTCATACAAAAGTAACAATCTGTAAGATGACAGCGAGGTTCACGCCAAACTATGGGCACAGCAAATGGCATTGATTTACGGGTACCTTTGAGCCATTTGGTCAAACTACTGTAACAAGTCGTACAGCAAACTGATGGAGCCCAAGTCTTGTCCTGGTCACCAACTTGACAATCAAAGTACAATTTATAAGCTGTTTTAACAAGCGGAGAAAGGGGTTTTCGTTGCGCTTTTAAAGTTAATTCTCCGCAGACATAGCAGAAGCTATCGGGATGATTTTTACACTCGCGTAGCATAATTAAACAGTAATTCAATGCCCGACATTAACCACAAATCACACTTAGTCACTTGAAAAAATCCGGAGTAGTTTTACTGGTTTGCACAAATGAACAAACATGAACACAAAATCCAGCACGTTTAAAACGTCGACAAGTTAACTCTGCAACAGCTATAGATGTACTGATCGAAGCAGTTAAGCAAATAATTTAATATACTATAATGAGAAGAGTAATGCAAGTTCAAGCCTGTCGAAAATTCTTGTTCAAACCTGCATGTGGTATTGAGATCGCCAGCGTCGTGCAGTGAATCTTCCTAACTGTTTATTGATATTGTTTTACTGTTCTTATATATTTGTATTTTATTGTTGTTTCTATATACATTTTATAGCAAAACTTTTGCCATATACTTTGGTATAAATTTTATTACCTGCTTTAGGATGTTTAACGGCTATAAGTTAAAATTCTAAAAAAAATGCAAAAAATTAAATTAAAATGGAGTCCCCCCAAAATAGGTGGGTGATGGGTAAAAACGGAGCTCATTTTTGAATTCAGGAGGTCATTTTACATAAGAATCGTCAAGAATGGTATCAGGGCTGATTTTCATGCAGACCAGTGTAACTTTTTCATTTACATATAATCAATAGTATATTAAATGGGGTTATATTTGCACTAAAAAAGTTTATATTAAATACCTATAGTACTACAAAATTTCTAAAAATATTTTGCAAAAAGTCAGTTAAACGTCAAGATTAAATTTAAAGCCTCCGCATCAACTGAAAAGAAGATGTTATTTCAAAGCTGTCTTAAACTTCTAACGTTAGTAGTACTTTACGGCAACAAAAATGAAGAGTAATTAAATAGTTAAATTTAACACACAATTAGAAATAGATACTGTAACGGATTTTAAAACTAATTTATTTAAACTAACTGTTTACACAATTATTGATTATTATAAACCTAACTAAAAAAAGCAATACAAGCTAAGGTAAAAAAAACAGTTTAATAGAACAATATTTACATTAATTTATTATATATATTATCACTGCACCCGTATACCGTCCGCGGACAAGATAATTAGACACTTGATACACTTTTTTATTTATACTTGGCACTCGCGTTAAACACATTTATTTATACCGACACAGTATTCTTAACACTTCAGACTTCTGACTAGACTAAACTCCAACTTCTTTCGGATACTTTTTATATTTTTACTTTATCTGGATCTAGAACATTCCATCTCTTTTGAAAATCGTCTCGAAAGTTCCAAATATTTCGGGAGCGCTTTATTACTATCTTATAGTACTTTATTATGTAGTGGGATTACAGGAGACATGGATGGAAGAAAAAGAATGGGAGTGGTGGGAAAAAGTGTTGCCGGAGAAATTTGAGTGGGTGGTACAACATGCAGAAAGAGAGAACAGTAAAGGGAGAGTAAAGGGGGGTAAAACAACGGGAATAAGAAGAAAATGGTTGAGTCAGGAAGGGAAAAAGAAAGTGCAACGGAGAAGAGGAATTATAGAAAGGAACATACAGTGAGAAAAAACAAAATCAGAAAGAAGAAAAAGGCAAAGAAAAGAAGTAGTAGTAAGACAGGAAGAAGGAGATAGAGATAGAAGACGAAGTAATAGAGGCAATAAAGGTAAAAAAGGGAAGGCGGCAGGAGAAGATGGGATACAAGGCGAAGAGTGGGTATACGGGGAAGAAAATGTAGCAAAAAGGATGACGGAAACAGTAAATAATATATGAAATGGGAAAGGATTCCCGGAGAGATGGAGATAGAACGGAAGTGAAGAATTACAGAGGGGTGACATTATTAAGCACGGCATACAAATTAAGCAGTGCTAGACGGACAAGCTGGATTCAGAAAGAGATATAGATAGAGTGAACAGGGAAAAACTGTGGGATTACATAAGAAGAAAAAATAAATAAAAGATTAATAGAAAGAATGGAGGAAATTTACGAAGAAACGAGGAGCATGGTGAAAGTGAATGGAGAGGAGAGTGAGAAATTCGTTACAAGGATATGGTTGAGACAGGGATGCCCATTGAGCCTAACCCTGTTTGCAGTTTATACGGGCGATTTGGAGAAGACAACAAAAGGACAACAGATAGGAGGGTAGTAGTAGAGAAAGTGAAGGCGTGGTCGTTGGCGTATGCCGATGACGTAGTGTTGGTGGCTAAAGAGGAAATTAAGGAGATAATGAAGACCCTGGAAAAATACATTGAAAAATAGAAATGGAAATAAATACGTAGAAAACAAAAATAATGGCATTTATAATAATAAAAAGTGTTGGGATATATGGGGCGAAAATCTAGGGGTGGAAGGAGCATAAAGAGGTAACAGGGATTTAAGAAAAATACTGGAAATCGGTATTAGGGCTAGATAGAGAAGCACCGGGGTATATTATAAGAGAGGAAGTGCAGGCAGAAAAAATAAGAGTAGAGACAGAAAAAAGGGCTATAAAATACGAGGAAGAACTGAGGGAAAGAACCGAATGCAAAATACTACAGGAATGTTGGAAAGAGATAAGGAGGAAGAGTGAAGTACGGGCAGAATGGCAGAGAAGAATACTATAAAAGTAGAAGTAGAGAGATTAAGGGAAAAGGGAGTAGGGGTAAGAGAGGAAATAATAAGGAGAATAGGGACTTAGAAAAGCAGGAAAGATGGACAAAGATAAAAGAGGCTGTTACGAGAAACTCAGGCTTCTGGAGTTGATGCGCCAAAAATAAATGGTTAGGCCGGTCTTCCCATAACAAAACAAAGCAACGGCTAGCACAGCTTCTTCAAAGAGGGATCGCAGGTTTTGTTATGTGTGATTATAACGTGAATCTAAAAAAAGGCGCCAAGACGATGAAAAATTAAATTCGGAACAAAATTTACACATAGGCCGATTGAATTAGAAGTTGCGCCGAATAGCGAGCAACACACCGTATAACAAACTGACCTTGTCGGACTAAATAGTTACATAAACACAACGTCTGAATTTATATTTACAAATCTTTAAATTGTAGACAACCAAAACAATTTAAGCCTTTGGGACTTAACGCGCACAACTTATAAGCTCGCGAAGCACAAAAATATAATTAATTGTGTTAATTTAACATGCACGTACGGTCATAAGCGACCTAATCACCGAAGTACAAATCAAAGAAAGAATTGAAAGTAGTATTACTCACAGTTAGGTTTTACCTCAGTCGGACATTAGCTAATCTCCGTACTTGGTGTACCTAAAAAGTAATATTAAACCCAAATCTGAACGAGCGTCTAATATTAACACAAATAAAAATGTTTCTTTAGCATCCAATTATTAAGAATGCAAGTGCGCAGCGTTTCCTTTCGACTTAAGCAACTAAATTTCCCATGTTTGTCTTAACTATTCTTCACAAAGAAGGATTGTCCTGCCTGTTTCCAACCCTTCACGGTGGATACAATAATGACGTTATCAATACTGCGACGTCATGGAAATTTTCTAACGAGGCCACCTTTTAGTTATCTTTGGTGATAACAATGAACAACTTGGTTGCTACCAATATCCGCTACAGACAATTAGCAGAGTCAATTTAAACCCTCAATAAAGAAAATTGTATACCACTCACCCCGTTTCAACCTTCCAAATGCAATTGCATATTAAGATGGCAGCGTGAAACAATCTAACGGTGAAGGTTAACCCGGGCGAAAAAGTACCAAACTCGCAAATGATCTAGTGGGAAATGAAATAAGAATACTGTCTAAAATTTGACAGTCTCGACGCAAGAGTAAGAAAATTCTCCTGACAAATTTCATACTCAACCAGAAATTTTCATACTCGCGAATTGAATTACTAATTTCTTTTTTTAACATTACAAAGCAAGATATAATGTGAATTATAAGAATATCGAGGGAGAAGCGGTTCCAGAATATCTAAAGAGGGAAGGAAACAAAAGCAAGAAGAAAAAAATGATAGCAAGGTGGCAGATGTGGGAACGACGAGTTAGGAAATAAATACTGCAGAAAAGAGGAAAAAAGGATGTGCAGACTATGTGAAGAAGAGACGGAGGATCTTAAACACATGAGGAATTAATGCCGGGAGTTAAGAGAAGAGGTTAAGAAAGTAGAGGAAAAAGAAAGAGGAGCCAGCTAAGAGGAGAGAAAGAAAAATGAAAAGAGAAAGAAGTGTAAATAAATGTAAAAAAAAAGGGTGTAAAATTGTAAATAGGAGAAAAATGGATGACTTTGCAACACATATGTGAGGAAATAAAGATAAACTATATTATAGTACTTTATTTATCTGTCACTTTTTATTAAAACTAACACAATTTTCGCTTTCCTATAAGGAAAGTATAGCGATCGCAATTTTTGACAAAAAAAATTTGGGTTTCTGTGTGTGTGTGCGTCTGTTTGCGTGTAACGATGTACTCACAATAACTCTCGAACCAAAAGTCCTAGTAACTTAAAATTTGGTATGGAGCTGGTTTTTTATATTCTCTCTCGGTTCTATCAAATCAGATGGGTCTGATAAAGAAACCGGAAGTGGGTGTATCCGCCATGTTTAACAGTTTTTCTTATATAAGTAATTTTGTACGTATGTACATTATTCGAATTATTTTTCAGTTTCTTATAGAGATAATTCTTCCTAAAAATTTATTTAAATAAAAAAACTTTCTAACATTAACAGTTTATTTGATATTTTATTTATAATTTAAAATGAATTCACGAATATAATCTAGGCTCGACTCCTCTGCGATGTTTTCAATATCTTAAAGGGAAAGCAAAATACGTTAAAATAATATTTTTTACTGATTTACTAAAGAGGAAAGCAATATCGAGGTGCACAAAATAGTGGTTAGTCGATATGACAACATCAGCTCAATTTGCCATATTTCGGTTATATCTTAATGAAATCGAGGAGAAAAATTTCAAAAATATTATATTATGCTAGAAAGTCAATACAAATATGTACGTATCACTTCGAAGTGGTTTTATGACAACATAACCTTAAAAAAATATGTACACATTCCTTCATCATTCCTTATAGGAAAGTCGTGTGGTGCCCACACCAATTTTTTTATATAATTTAATTCTATGTCTTGTTCTAAACACTTTTAATGTCTTTTACCGTTTTCAATCAAATTTATTATAAATTAATTGTGAATACAAAAAAGTTCGCGGGAGTGTATAATTATATCCAATGGTTTAAGAGTTATAGAATTTTAATGTAATTTTCGTGCAACTTTGAACACTTGTATCTTCTAAACTATTGAACGTAATTGTACCCTTCCGCCGACTTTTTTATAGTAAATTTTGTCCTCTATAAAAATGTTTATGTGCAACTTTCTTTTATCTTACACTGTTTTAGAGTAATAGTTTATTGGTTATTTTAAATTATTAAGCAAATCATTTCAATACAGAAATTGTGGCGGTTTCGATGCTGGTGTAATATTACGACATCGACAAAGCTACCCTTAGCCGCAAAAAAGCCGCGGTGGTCACCAAAAGCATCTCGACCGAAACACACGTTCTACTAAACCGATAATTTATGTTTAAATTTTAAAATGCTTAAACGAAATAATTTAATAAACCTGGTTTATAAAGTTTCATAATAAAAACTATCAGCAATTACTAGTTTAAATCATAAACGATTTCACTGTAAAGTTATCAACATAGGACGAAAGTAGGTAAAATAAAATTTGAGTAAATTTTGAATGTCGAAATTGTATCAACAGTCAAACAGTTGTAAAGATTATTAGCGTTATAAATCTGTTAAGACTAGAGAAAGGATTCATGTTAAAGTAAAGTTCATCTCTTTAATGCTTTTTTATAGTCAGTAGCGCATTTGTTTAATATTAATAGGAGAAAAAAAATTGTAGAATCGGTAAAAAAAAGATAATTTAATAAAAAGGCATGTCGATTATTTCGCGTCGCAAAATGTTTTTATTGCGAGTCCAATCTGCTGTAAGTTTTCTTTAGATATGACAAGGAATCGCGAGCGCGACAAACTGTTCAAAAAAAATCACTTTTTAACCTGTGGATGCACATTTCCAAAGATAAAATATTCACTTTGCAACTTTTACATCTGAAAGGATGTGGCAACGTAGCTCGAATGGTGTCATAATCTTAGAAGCTGTAAAACTGTGAACCGCCTTAAAACTCGGGTAAAATCCAGTTTTCATTTAGATTTGTTGTTTTTTTTTAAAACTAGTTAGAGTGTGGTGAAGCAGTTGTCAGGAATCACGCGATATAAATTGTTTATTTAATCACTGAATGCTTTATTTAATCTAAGCGTATTCCAATTAAAGTCTGGCTAAATTTCTGAAAGTTCCACTTTAGCTCTAAAATGGATTGTGTCTAGAGAAAATTGCTTTCAAACGTATCTAAGCCAGCAGAAAATGAGTCAGTGGACGTGAATCACCATTTTTCGACCTTTTCTCCCATATTATTATTTCGCAAAGAACGTGACTTTTTCCCTTGAAAATATTTTGTGTCAAATAAAGTTTGATGTTTTGAGATTTTGTTGCTTGCTTTGTGTTTCTTACCCTACATCACTTGGAAAAGAAAATTTAAGCGTTACCAACACAGTCCAAATACCCATTTTTGTGCTTCTCTAGAAAAATTTTCTATAAAAGATGTACCCTCCAGTTTGCAATCATTTCGCACTAAACTATTACATACTACTAAAGCTATAATCGGGAAACAACAGCCGGGACTGTTTGGATTTAGAGTTTTTAATACTAATTCAATGCTGAGCATAATTTCCGTTCCTCTTGGAGAGATAAAGGGCAAACAAATTGAACTACAAAAATAGAAAAAATTAGTGACGCCGGCCTATTTACATGCCATGATGTTTGTTCGAGTGCATGGATTTAAGATAACGCGATCGGGTTTCTCTTTAGATATGTCACTGGAAGTAAAATGTTTTATCAGCGCGCAGCAATTCTTGATAATGATAATTTGTTATGACAAAAAAATTCTATAAGTCATTGGTGTTGATGATTCATCATCTTCCAGCGATGAAGAGGTTATCGGAAACAATTCTCAGACATTTCATGGACAAATGTTAAATACAAACAATTGGTGAATTATCATACCATCATATTCTCGTTTAATATGTACCTAGAATACTAGTTATTTGTGTTTTTCTATTTTTTTATTATTTATGCATGCTTTCTTATTTTTGAAAATTGTAATAAACCTTGTTCATTATATTACGTAGGTAAATTTGTGTTTGTTTTCAACACCTTCCGATAATTGCAAGATTTGCGATATCTGTGAATTTTTTTGGATGTTCTCTTACATTTACTGCAGTATCGATGTTTTCCAAATTATTTAATTAAATTCTGATACCATTTGCACAATTTGATAATCTTCAATCGCATTGAAACGGTGCCACGTTTGGCGTCATTAAATGTAACGTTTGTTTTGTTTGTAGCTGGATTAAATAAAATTAAATATTTATCGCTACTATTTAATTAGAATTTAATACTTTTATACTTCATGTTACTTTGTTTAGAATAGTATTTTCATTAGACTTTAAATATGTTTAATATAGTGAAATAAAAGTTCATTGCTGAATGATACTAAAGTGAATTTTCATTTGGTTAAGCACCTATATCCAAATTATCAAATTGAAAAAAAGGTTCTGTTTTATTGAAAATTTATTTTCAATATATGTATATTTCTTTATTAAAATATTAAAATCGATGTTCCAGGAAGTAAATAATAGCTAAAAGAGTCTATATTCTTATTTTCGTTTAGATTAAAAATAACAAGAATTTCATTTTTACTCCCTCATAAAAGTTTATTTGAATTATACTTCTAAAATTCTACGAGCAAACGTTTGTACTATTATAACTTTCCTCAAATTTAATTTAACGTTTGAAAATATTTATTTTAAAATGATGAAGGTATTTTTGAGTTTAGAAATTGAATTTTCTGAATCTAATAATATGATTATATTGTTCTTCTTTACATCATTTCTTAGTTTTTTTTTGACGTTTAGCAATGGCAAATACTCTATTGTTAGAATTTTTTAGTATTTAGTTATAAGTATTATTGTTTTACGTGTGGCCATATTTTTATTTATACATTATATTTACATTCAGTAACCTTAATTGCTATACACTAATTGAATTATTATTTATACAATGATTAGAATTGTGAATTGAATCAGTTATAAGATTTTATGTTATATTCAAGGTAGCATTATTATTGCTTAGCTTATTTTAATTTCATTATAATAGCATATTTATGTAAAATAAATAAGGCGACATTAATTTATTAAGTTATTTTTTATTGTTATTGCAAAATTATGCAAAATAAAAAATTTGTATTTTAACTGGGCAATTTCTTTTTAGAAAAATGGTTTTAATGTACATACCTATTTACATGAAAATGTGAGAGTACTTATAAAACAAATTACTTTAATAAAATTTATTATATAACTAAAATGTATTTAATTTTAGTAAATGGATTACTATTGCAATTTGTGTCACATCTATCCTATTAATAACAATCTGGCAGGGTAGATAAAAAACTAAGTTAACCACGTGTATATTACAATTGGTACGCAGTGGTTTGTTTATATAAAGCGCAATCATAAATGACGATGTGCTTACAAAATTTACAATATAGCACTAGTTGTACTTTACGAATCAGCAAATATATTTGGTAGGTTATATTATTTTGGTTTATCAACCTAATAAACCGTGAGATTACGAGGATATTGTTTTTCATACTAATTTTATAGATTCTGTACGGTTTTTTCTTCTTTTTTGTCTTATGAAAACAATAGTACATTTATTAATGGAAATGTTATTAATATAACAACCAAATGGTTTGGCTATTTCAGGAAAGACGAACTCAGGTAAAGAGGGAGGTACTTGATTTTGAACAAATCACTCGTTTTGGCACCTCGTTCTATATCATTCTACATGGATGCATCTTCTACAAATCTAATAGTTGTTTTCATTTTTTAATTTACCGTGAGACTTTTGTACACTCTAGTAAGACATCGTTTTTGTCGTGGTTCTTTTTGATCGTTGATAGAAGGTTCGTTTCAACTTTTTTCCATAACTTTGAAATTGAATGTCAATAAGTTTGTTTATACAATCTAAAAAAGATCTATTTCAGAACAGTTGAACTTTCACTGACCATTATGTTTACTTACCATTAAAGAAAAGCTATTAAAATGATTTCATGTGCTGTATTTGTTTATTAATTTGTTTATACCACAATTACTATAAGAATTGCTGAAGAGATTCTATAAAGTTGAGGTAGCTGAAAATGTTAAACTTATGCCGGTAACTCGTTATCAAACCAAAACTATTTGAATTTCTCGAATCAATAAAAAATGGTCAAGAAACGATGAATAGAAAAATGAAAGAAAATTCGCAGAAAATGGAAGAAAATTCGCAGAAAATGAAAGAAAATTCTAGAAAAACTGAAGAGAAGTTTTGCGAAAATTCTCAGAAAATTGAAGAGAAATTATTTGAAAATACCCAGAAGATGGAAGAAAAATTGATGGAAAATTCTAAACGTTTAAAAGAAGAAATACAAACAAGCATAGAGAATCAAATCAAGCTTGTTCAAGAGGAATCCCAAACAAAGATGTTAAATTTAAAAGAAGAAACTTGCGAATCTATGAATGACAAAATAGAAACAGTAGGAAATAGAATGAAACTGCTTGAAGAAAGAGTGAACCAAATGATTTTCCATGGCGAAGGATGCGTCACGAGCGAAGATTTAATAATGAACCATCGAGAAGAAACCACTCACAAGTTTAAAGTGGTACCTTCAAATTTTGATGGTAAAGTTCCATGGTGAACCTACTACAAACAGTTTGAAACCGCAGCTACAGCCAATGGTTGGAGCAACAAGCAGAAAGCGACGTCTTTAATAGTGTCCCTACCTGGAGAAGCTCTTGGAATCTTGCAAACTATTCCTGACCACCTGCAAGAAAATTACAAACTTTTAATTTCACGTTTAGAAATGAGATATGGATGTGCTCATCTTCAACAAGTGTATCAAGCTCAAATTAAAAGTCTTCAAGGGTTTGAGGCTGACATCGCCAGATTAACACGGCTTGCGTATCCTACAGCACCAGTTACCTTCTTGGAGCAGTCGGCTATTTAAACCTTTGTAGATGGCCTCCGAGACAACGAAACGAAGCAGACGCTTTAACCCATGCTATGGAGTTCATGGCGGCGAAACAAGAGTTGCACCGAAGCAGCCATAAGCTCCGTTGTGCTGCAGAAATGCCATCGCACGCAGAAGAAAACATTGAAGACATAGTGCGACGTGTATTTCGAGAACAAGCAGCTCGAGGAAGAGAAGTGACGTGCTGGAACTGCGGAGAAGTGGGCCACGTACGACGACGTTGTACTAAGCCCAAAAGAAGACCAGAAAAGCGTCCGCAAAACTATAACAGGTCGACCGAATGGGGCGAAAGTTGACCTCAACGAGCCATGCCCCGGAGATTACCATTCAGTTGGCATTGCCTTGGGGGCAGTTGCATAGCTTTTATCTCGATGGGAAGATCAATGGAAAAAAAGTTCAGTTACTGGTTAACACGAGAGCGACGAAGACTATTATTCGTCCATGACATGTTATTGGAAAATGAGAAGACAGCACCAGTAACAGTACGACTTCGAACGGCGACAGGCGAAGAAATACCTACTCGCGGACAAGTCAAAGTAACCACTGGTTTGGGAAATGGAGTACTCGACCATCAAGTACTGGTAGCCGACATCACGGAAGGAGTTATCCTGGGAATGGACGTTATAAAAAAGTATGGGTTCCATTTGGATATGAAGAACGATGTCCTGAAGATCGACAATGAAGAAATTCCTTTTAATTCGTCAAAAAATGCAGACGTGCGAGTGTTATTGAGTGAAAACGTGACTCTGTCTGCAAGGACTGAAAGTGTGGTGATGGCACGCCTGGATGGAAATCTCCGGGAAGGCTACATACGCGCGATTGAACCAATGGAGGCTTAGTTGAAAAAGGACTACTTGTTGGCAGAACTTTAGTACGAGTGAAAAACACGATGCCAGTAAGGATCTTAAATATCAACTAAGATCCTGTAACGTTGAAAAAGAAAACGGTGGTAGGCCAATGCACGCCAGCATCTCAAATTGTGAGATTCGTGACATCTAACGAAGATACGTCGCCGAAGAAGTGCCCATAACGTCTATTGGACATTCTTACCTCTAAATGCCAAAACCTCAACCAAGACCAGCTGGCTAAAGTTAAAGTGTTGATCCAAGAGTATCAAGATGTGTTCGCGCTGGAGAGTGGTTCCAAAGGAAGAACAACGTGGTGAGACATAAAATTAATAACGGAGACGCTCGGCCGATACGACAACATCCACGCAGACTTCCTTTGGCGAAAAGAGAAGAAGTCGAACAAATAATTACGGATATGGAGAGAGAAGGCGTGATTGAACCTTCAAATAGCCCGTGGTCGTCCCCAGTGGTACTCGTAAAGAAAAAAGATGGATCAACGAGGTTTTGCGTAGACTACAGACAGCTAAAAGACGTGACCAAAAAGGACAGCTACCTTTTACCCAGAATTGACGATACGTTAGACACCCTGTCAGGATCCCAGTGGTTTTCTACGTTAGACTTAAAGAGTGGTTACTAACAGGTAGAATTGGAACCCAAGGATCGTGAAAAAAGAGCTTTTACGATTGGAACTGGTTTGTGGCAATTTACTGTGATGCCCTTCGGCCTGTGTAACGGTCCTTCAACGTTCGAGCGTTTGATGGAGACCATATTGCGCGGGCTGTCATGGAAGACGTGCTTGGTTTACCTAGACGACGTGATCGTAATTGAAAGGTCGTTTGAAGAACACTTGAACAATTTGAAAGAAGTGTTCCAGCGACTACGTGGGGCAAACCTCAAACTGAGCCTAAAGAAGTGTTGCGTATTTAAGAAAGAAGTGCAATACCTTGGCCACGTCGTATCTAGAGATCGAGTAAAGGCTGACCCAGACACAATTCGAGCAGTGCAAGCATGGCTAAGACCAATCGACAAACATCAGGTTCGAAGTTTCCGTGGGTTGTGCACCTATTATAGACGATTTAGACCAGGATTTGCCAATATTGCCAAACCTTTGACGAAATTGGCCGAAGAAAAAGCGGAATTTAGATGGAATGAAAACTGTGAAAATGCTTTCCATCAACTAAAACAGGCCCTAGTCGCTTCGCCGATTTGCAGTTATCTAAAAAAAGATGGAAAATTTGTTTTGGATACGGACGCAAGCAATCTGGGCATAGGCACGGTCCTTTCGCAAGTTCAAGATGGACAAAAAAAAGTTATCGCGTATTTTAGCAAGGTTTTGTCCAGGCCAGAAAGGAATTATTGCGTGACTAGGAGGGAGCTGTTAGCAGTCGTCAAGTCCGTAGAACATTTCTACAAATATTTGTATGGACAAAAATTTTTACTGAGAACGGACCACGCCAAGAACAAGTGGCAAGATGGATCGAGAGACTGCAAGAATATGACTATGATACAGAACACCGTGCCGGAAGCAGTCATCGGAACGCTGATGCCTTGTCCAGAAGACCATGTCCCGCGGACTGCAGCCATTGTTCGCGACTGGAAGAAAAAGTAGAATGTCCCCGGAGAACTGTTAGGTTGATAATGAGTGGGAACTTGAGCAGTTGCGTCGCGAACAAGAAAACGATTCTGAAATAAGACTACTCCTGGACTGGAAAGAAAACGGCCGATGACCAACCTAGGAAGAAGTAAGTGCTTTGGGCAGAAACATCAAAGCGTACTCAGCGCAGTTGATAGTAGAAGACGGTATTCTCAAGCAATCCCTAGAAAGTGTTGAGGACACGGGAAACAGACTACAGTTGGTAGTGCCAAAGAGCCGGGTGTCAGAAGTATTAAAACATCTGCACGATGGTACATCAGGAGTACACTTTGGCATTAAGAAAACATTGGGGAAAGTTCGAGAATGATTCTACTGAGTGAACTGCAAAGAGGACGTCATGAAATGGTGCCGTAAGTGCACGGTCTGCGCATCAAGAAATGGTCCAGCGAGAAAGCGTTAAGCACCCATGAAGCAATACAACGTAGGAAGTCCTTTGGAAAGAGTAGCGATTGACATCGCAGGGCCGTTCCCAAAATCCGATTCGAAAAATAAATACATCCTGGTGGCGATGGATTATTTCACGAAATGGACGGAGGTTTACGCTATACCCAATCAAAAGCAGCTACAGTCGCAGACGTATTAGTAAATGGGTTTTTCTGCCGGTTTGGAGTTCCGTTGGAATTATACTCCGATCAAAGCCGCAACTTTGAGTCTGGGCTGTTTCAAGAAGTTTGCCGACTGTTGGGAATTAAGAAAACTAGGACGACGCTTCTCCATCCTCAATCTGATGACATGGTTGAGCGGATGAATTGAACAATGGGAAAATATTTAGCCAAAATAATGTCCGAACACCAAAGAGACTGGGATCAGTATTGGCACCTTTTCCTAATGGCATACCGATTATCCGTTCACGAAAGCACAGGCCAAACACTATCCTGTGTGATGCTCGGTTTCGAAATACAATGTTATGCGACCCCCAATTTGGACGAAGACCGAAAGAAGAAGTTGCTGGAGAAGACTACGTCAGCAAGCTGACCAAGAGGCTAGACGAAGTACATGAAGAGGTCCGTAAAAACACACAAATTGCCAGCGACAGGATGAAGACTAGATATGACGTCAAGGCACAAGGTGATGGGTTTCAACCTGGCGACATGGTATGGTTGTTTAATCCCCAAAGGAGACGTGGTTTGTCGCCGAAGCTACAAAGGCCTTGGGAAGGCTCCTATGAAGTCGTGCAGCGTGTTAATGACGTTATATATCGCATCCGAAAATCACCCAGAGGCAAGACAAAATTGGTCCACGTCGATCGTCTAGCCCCGTTTGCGGGCGATAACCACAATACACAAATTCAGGTCCGAACCAGAGTAATAAGCAGCAGAACCATAAATCAAATTAAAGGAATGGAGTTCGATAAGTTTATGAGCTTATACGGAGGTTCTGGAAAAGCTAGGTTCGGAGTTAGCACCGAGGAACAACCAGACCTGTTCCAAGCACAAAAAGATTACGCCATCGCACATTGCGTGAACGAGGATCTTGACATGTCCAGAGGGGTTGCAAGCGTATTTAAAAAGAAGTTTGGGTAGCTAGATAAACTACGAAGACAGCAACCGGCTGTCGGAAAAGTTTTAAAACTACATGGTGACAGACGCTTCGTTTTCTATCTGGTCACCAAGAAATATTCAAGTACCAAGCCGTTATACGAAAATCTGTGGCGGACGTTATGGAATCTCAAGAGAGAAATGGAGTTCCACCATGTTAAGAAATTGGCAGTACCCAAAATTGGTTGTGGCTTAGATCAACTGATTTGGAGGACAGTTCGAAACATGTTTTCAAGTCCGAGAACTTTCGCAAGGTTTTTGTACATTTCCAGAACGTTTACCGAAAGATATAGAACATTCGCGAACGTTTCCCCAAAATGTATAAATGCGGTACAAACAAATCATAGGGCAGTTATTTCAGTAATTCAATGTCGGCAGTGTTAAGAAGATTATTCAAGTTTAAATAAATAAGTAATTAATGCGTGTGGAGATAAATATACGGAGTATAACCTTGTACGTTACTTTTATGTAAACAAGTGTAAGTGTTTAGATACATAGAAGTTATCCGCGGACTTTATCTTTCGGCGAGTGTACTATATAAAATTAGCGTAAGTATTTGTATTGAATATCTTTAGATTTTAATTAGTTCGGTTAGTTATAAACGTGTACATATTTTTAGTATAAATAAATTAGTTTTAATAACAATCGTTACAATATTTTAATGCGAAGTTCGATTAACGACAGTGGCGGTTCTTTAAAGCACCTTAACAATAATAATTTATTGTCCAGATAATTTAGTTTGCGACATTGCAGAAACATATCGTTTTAATCAGTTTTTAAAAAAACTACTATAAAGTATTATGTTATGTTTAGATGTAATTTTCGGATTTCATAAATTATTTGTGTTTGTGAATGTGTATCTTTAAAGTTTACTATATTTTATGATTCATTGCTTGGTTAGATTAGAGTTATGATTAAACGTTTTACTTAAGTTGGCATAATCTGTAATAAACTTCTGTTGAAGTACGTTGAAAAGTCTTCGACTTTAGAAAACCCTATTTTATGCTACGTTAGTTTTGTTAGAAACTGTAAAACGGTTTATAAATTATAAGTTGAAGATTACAAATTTAGTTAAAATAATTTATTACTCGGTTAGTTTGTAAAACAAGCTTTTTGGATCGCATCATAGAAAATATATTTGCGAAAATTTTATTTTGTAGACATGCTTATTTCTTTTATCTGAAATATTGGTTCAAATACCGAAACAAAAAATCTGTATGCCATAAACAAATAAATTACAACTCAATTTCTTGCGAAAGCAAATCTAAGTTTTTATGGTAGTCTAGGCTGTTTTTTAGCTAATAGCAGTGCTAACAGTAGCCATTTGTTTGAACATTTAATTTGAATTTTCTTGTTAGTGACGTTTCTCTTTTATATTTATAGCAAAGTTTAAGTAAGTAAACGTTATACTGTTGTTCTATTAAATTGGTATTTGACATTTACGTCAGTTTTTATTTCCAAAATTATTTTTAATTTCAGTTTTTAACACAATTTGCAATCGCATAGTGACACATCGTGGTTCTTAAAATGTTTGAGCAGTTTTATATTTTGTTTACTTACTTTTTAGTTCAATCGTTTGGTTTAAGTTTAAATTGTTTTTTATAGACGTACAAAACTAATTATAACATTGGTATCGGCATAACAATCCTATACGGGAACCAAAACGCATCAATTCGAATAGAGAAGTTAACATCAGCGCAGAAACGTGTAAGACAGAGATGTACTTTAGCACCCTTGGTATTTAATATATATTCTGAAGAAATGTTCAGAGAAGTCTTACAATAACTACTTCACTTTACTAGCGACAAGCCCTGAAGGCCTGCAGACGCTGATAGACTGCAAAGAGTACGGTCTGGAACTGAACACCAAGAAAGTCAAAATTACGATAATTAGTAAACGGATTACCAATTCTGGCTTACATAGAAAATAAATTATTAGAGAGTAGAAAATATCAATTATCTCGGATGTCATTTGAATGAAAACTGAGATCGCTCAAAAGAAATAAAAACCAGAATTGAGAAAGCAAGAAGCACATTCTTCCGCATTTTGTTCTTAGTACTTTATTATGGAGTGGAGACCTGGACTCTCACAGAAGAAATCACGAAACTACTGGAAGCGTTCGCGTACTGGTGCTTCAGGCGGATGCTAAAAATTTCATGGATATGTCGTAGTCATAATGCAAAATTAGGCTTTTTGTAAAATGTCTAGGGATTTTATAAAAAGCCGGCAAAACGCGAACCAACGATGCAATTTTTGTTATGACTTCACCAATTCAGGCAAATTGATAATATGCCGGCAAAACGTGAGCAGAGAATGTATCTCTCGTTCTGACTGATTAGTTTCAGGCACTTTATAATCTGCCAAAAGCGATGTAGTCAAAACCAAAGTATAAAGATATCAAAATTACTAGGTAGGCATTCTGTAAAATAACATATCAAATTATCTAATGATAACAAAGAATGTTGGTGTTTACCTACAAGCAAAAAATAAAAACAAACCCTTTGGAAAATAATAATATAATACCACACATATTTTTTATGGTAGGTACATTACAAAAGAAAAGTATAAGCTGCTCTCAAGATTATGTGCGCAGTGGAAAACTGTCGTGTCAAAGTCGTGTTATAGCACTTCCACACTTATAAACAATGACTTCTTCTCCTTTACTCCTGTGTCCATTTTATTTAACCTTGATAGCAGTTTCCATTTTTGTTCTATTGTAGGTACTAACACAGATTTGTGGTACTAAGTTTACTTATTACTGCATGTTGAACTTCCATGGCATTTCGAAGAACATAAATTGTTATTTTTTAAGCAAGCACATTTTTTTGTATTGCACTGATTGCTACTAGCCTTACATCAACATTTTTGAAACCCTTGACCTCCGAATCGAGAATGATATGCAACTGCCTCTCTTACAATTATTAGTTTATTAGGAATTTTATCTTCAAAATCAACTAAGGCTTCTTGAATAGCATTTCTGGAAAACCAAGTTTTGAGAATTCCTTTAGATGTACCTAATTTGTAAAGACCATTTTTCAAGTCCAACACTTTTCCAGTTAGATTCTTTAAATCGAGAGGTCCTCGGTCTACCTTCGGAACTGCCAAATAAACATATGATCCGATTTCCGAGAACAAACTCTTACTTCCGGTTTTGAAGACGATCTTGAACTACAATGTAAATGCACTGTAGCATTACATATCTCACATGTGAATGTAGATGTATCTGTGATTTTGTCACTGCACGCCCAACAATACATAATAATATCACTGAAAGTATCATTACATTTACTTCTTCATCACCCAGTTGTTTGTCATGTTCACTGTTACTTGTCTGTGAAGAACGCATTATATCTCCCAGAAGTTCCTCTTCTGTTCGAACCTCTTTAATTACAAAGCTTGGAAGGTTTGTTGATTTTAATCCAACTTTTGGGACAGCTCCAAATAGTGCACGGTACGGAGTCCTTCCAATAAGGCGATGTTTCGAGGAATTCTTCTGCCACTGTACAAAATAGCGACCAAGGGACCAATTTGTAGAAGAGTTATCGGACATCCAAGATCGAAGCATGTTCTCAACATCTTGGTTACTTCTTTCCACACTACCCTGGCTTTCAGGGTGACGTGGCCTGCCGTGAACAATTTTGCAATCTGGCCAGTAGCTGACAATTTCTTCTATTACCGAAGCAGTAAATTCCCAGCCGTTGTCACTTTGCAATATGTGCGGTGCTCCAAAATCCAAAAATATTTTCACCAACTCTATAGCCACGTTTGCTATGTAAAGGGCGAAGATGCAAAAATTTTGTAGCATGGTCCTGGTAGTTAAGAAGCCATTTATAATTTCAATCAGGAGCAGATTGAAAATCTATCAAATCTATTTGCCCGCGAACATTAAAATCTTTAGAAAGAATTGGACGTACCACTAATCCTTTGTGGGGTTGCGATTTCTTAAGTTGACACTCTTTGCATAGTGAAATGAAAATTTCTACCGCTCTTCTAGGAATGTTGTATTTATGTTTTAAGGCAAATAGCATTTTATCCCTCCCACCATGCCCTGTAGTTCGATGACATTCTAACAACACGTCAAAATGCTGTTCTATAGGTATTATGTAAACAATGGGTTGGTCAAGAGAGTTTCGTTTAACCCATAGATGTTCTTCAATACCGATATTGAAAACGTCGTATTTCTTTATGGAATGGTACTGCTTATTGCTTTTTTTGTTACCTGTTGAAACAGCTAATTTACCACTCTTTATGTCTTCAATAACTTCTTTAACTCTATCAGCAGTCCAAGGCTTTTTAATTACATCTTTCTCCACTCTTTCACTATATGGAATTTCATAACTTCTAAATCTCCTTTGTCATTGTTGATTGTTATGTCCTCGCGGTTAACGTTTATTTTAATGTATTTAAGTGCACTTCAAAATTAATAACAACAAAACAACGGGCACGTTTCACGTTTTAGGTTATGTTCGGTGCAACTGGTTGGCGCGAACTGAAGCGGGAAAGCAACAGTGTGCGTTTTGACTACATCGCTTTTGGCAGATTATAAAATGCCTGAAAATAATCAGTCAGAACGAGAGATACATTCTTCTGCTCACGTTTTGCTGGAATATTATCAATTTGCCTGAAGTAGTGTAGTCATAACAAAAATTGCATGGTTGGTTCGCGTTTTGCCGGCTTTTTATAAAATCCCTAGACATTTTACAAAAAGCCTAATTTTGCATTATGACTACGATAGAACATCACGTGTCAAATACTACAACGCACGCATAGAACTTATACTAATACGGTCTTTTGTGGTATCGAATCAAGTAATATTTAGAAATTTTTAACGGTTTGGGTTAGTACGTGAGTCGAAGAATTGTGTTGTTGATGTAAATGAGTTCTAAGTTAAACCAGAAGACCAATTTTTTTGTGCACTTTTTGAATTTTTCTTGGTCGCTGGGTGTGAAGATTTCAGTAAGTTTGGAGATTTAAGTTTGAGTGGAACGGAAATGTCATATCTGTTCAGATTGTTTGCATAATCATTAAAACCATTTTTGTTTGTTTTTATTTGTTATTAAATTACTTTTAGTTAATAGTTATGAGTATTCATTCAAGAAAGTTTACAGATTGTTTAGCAGTACTCGCTGACTGACGTTTGACTGTTTTTTTTATCTATTTCTTTAATATTTGTTTGTTTAAGAATATTTGTTGTTTTACTTCCAGCTTTCTAGTTGTGTTTGGTAAGCTGTTCTTGTTCTTTGTTTATATTATTACAAAGAGGACAGAAAACGGCAGTTACTGTTATCTCGTAAAATAAAAAAAAAACGGTGTATTTATTAAATTATTATTATATTCTGTTCGTTACATTAAAAGTGCACAGAATGTAAAATCCGCTTTTATAAATGTTGAACACAACCATTATGATTGGCAGTCGTCTGTTTATGTAAGACAGACTCTAGTTATTTTGGAATGGTCATTGTTGATACTATTTTTTAGTATTGTGATACTACTAGTCTGGGCACTATTCGTAGATCTAAAAGACGCGTTTGACAGAGTTAACGGGGAAAATTGTGGGAATACATGAAGAGAAAAAAAATCGATGAAAGATTAATAGAAAGAATAGAGGAAATCTACGAAGTAACGAGGAACAGGGTCAAAGTGAATGGGGACGAGAGCGAGAAATTCATTACAAAGAGAGGGTTGAGACAGGGATGCCCACTGAGCCCAAGTCTGTTCGCAGTATATACGGGGGATCTGGAGGAGACAATGAGAGGACAACAGACAGGAGGGATAGTGGTAAGGAAAGCGAAGGTATGCTCGTTGGCGTATGCGGATGACATAGTGTTGGTGGCTAAGGAGGAAAAGGAAATGAAAGAGATGATGAAAACGCTAGAAAAATACATGAAAAAAAAGTAATGGAAGTAAACACGGAGAAAACAAAAATAATGGTATTTAGAAAAAGAAGGGGAAAAAGAAAAAGTGAGGAGTGCGAATGGAAGCATGAGGAAATCCAGCAAGTGAAGGAATTTACATACCTGGGGTACACGATAAAGCAGGATAATAAGGAGGGAGAACACATAAACGAAAGAGTGCGAAAATTTCAACAGGTTAATAGGACAAGTGTGGAGTGAGGGGGAAAAGGTATTCGAGATGGATATAGAAAAAAAAAGTTGTTGTCTGAAAAGTTAATAAAGGGGGTGATGATGTATGGGGCGGAAATATGGGGATGGAAGGAGTGGTGGGAGGTAGAGGGGCTACATGAAAAATACTGGAGATGGGTTTTGGGACTGGACAGAGATACACCGGGGTACATTGTGAGAGAGGAGGTACAGGTAGCAAAAATAAGAGTAGAGACAGGAAAAAGGGCCATAAAATACGAGGAAGAACTGAGGGAAAGAACAGAATGCAAATTACTGCAAGAATGTTAAAAAGAGATAAAGGGAGGTAAAGTGAAGTACGGGCAGGAGGGCAGAGAAGAGTATTACAAAAGAAACGGGTACACAAGAGAATAAATGGAGAGATTAAGAGAAGAGAGAGTAGGGGTAAGGGAAGAATTAATAAGGAGAGATAGGGACATCGAAAAATAAGAAAGATAGACAAGGATAAAAGAGGGCAGATATAACAGGAATTATAAGGATATCAAGGGTGAAGGGGTGCCAAAATATTTAAAGGATATAGAGAATAAAAGCAATAAAAAGAAAAAAATGATAGCACGGTTCAGATGTGGGAACGAGGAGTTAGGTAACAAATGCTGGAAAAAAAAGAAGAAAAGATATGCAGACTATGTGGAGAAGAGATGGAGGACCTTAATCACATGAGAGATAAATGCAGAGAATTAACAGAAGAGGTTATGAAAATAGAGGAAATCTTAGACGAAAACGGAAATGGAGCGGAGTGGATGGAAGAAGTATGGAGAAGGAGGAAAAAGTTAAGAGAAGAGGAGGGATAATGAAATGTATTTAAAAAAATGTAAACAAAATGCAATGTAGTAATTCTAAATAGGAGAAGCACGAACCAATTTGTAAGCTTAAGCAACAAATAAAGTTAAACTTATATACTACTAGTCTGAGCAGTATCGTTAGGATTGTTACCGTAATAGGTGAAGTAGAATCTATCTGTAAAGTAAGTGAGTAATGCAAAAAGTATACCTACGAAAAAAATGTAGCGAATTTTGATGATTGGAGTACCTATTGTTACGGATCTATTTATTAAAAACTAATTTATTTAAAACGACTAAAACTACGTTTACTTATTATAGAAATATGTATACTTTTAAATTAACCGAACTAATTAAATCTAATAATAAAAACACTTACACTATAATTTATGTATGACCGTTGTATAACACTTAAGATAACTAACACGAGATAAGATAACGTCCTCGGATTTGTTTACACTATAAGTCACGTTCACTCGATTCGATGTACACTGTTATTTATTTAAAACGTCGCGCGTGCTAACGATACGTATTTATTTCAACTTGATAATCTTCTTAACACATTCGCATTCCAGCAATAACTGACCTACGATTTCTTTCTTACGTATTTATAGACATCGGCGAAAGCTTCTCGAGCGTTCCTTCCTTTTCGCTATATCTTCTAGAAGCTAGATAACAGTTTCTAGAAGGCTCTTGCATTTGCAAGTAATTTCTCGGACGTTTCACTGCCCCCTTCTTAGGACTGTTCTGTCCCAGAACAGGAGACTGGATGCGACACCGGTAAAAGGGATCGTGGCGATAGCGGCAGTTTCCTCCATTCCGGCAACTTCCTTGACCATAAAAGTAACAGTCAATGGACTTTTCCCGACCCAATACTCTCCTCGGTTGGTAACTACAGACCAACACTTGAATGCCTGTTCCTCGGAAGACGACCTCCAACATGTTTCGAACTGTCCTCCAATTCAGTTGGTCTAAGCCACAACCAAGCTTGGGTACTGCCAATTTCTTAACATGATGGAACTCCATTTGTCTCTTGAGACTCCATAATGTTTGCCACAGATCTTTGTATAACGACTTGACACGTGAGTATTTCTTGGTGACCAGATAGAAAATGAAGCGTCCGTCACCACGTAGTCCTAAAACCTTTCCGACTGCCGGTTGCTGTCTTCGTAATTCATCTAGCTGCCCAAACTTCTTGTTAAACACGACTGCAACCCCTTTGGACATGTCAAGGTCCTCGCTCACGCAATGTGCGATGGCGTAATCTTTTTGTGTCTGGAACAGGTCTTGTTGTTCCTCGGTGGTAACTCCGAACCTAGCTTTTCCAGAACCTCCGTATAAGTTCATAAACTTTTCAAACTCCATTTCTTCGATTGGATTCCTGGTTCTGCTACTTATTACTCTGGTTCGGACCTGAACTTGCGGATTGTGGTTATCGCCAGCAAACGGGGCTAGACGATCGACGTGGACCACTTTTGGCTTGCCTCTGGGCGGTTTTCGGATGCGATATATAACGTCGTTAATACGCTGCACGACTTCATAGGGGCCCTCCCATTGCCTTTGCAGCTTCGGCGACAAACCACGTCTCCTTTGAGGGTTATACAACCAGACCATATCGCCAGGTTGAAACCCACCATTTTGCGCCTTGACGTCATATCTTGTTTTCATCCTGTCGCTGGCAATTTGTGTGATTTTACGAACCTCTTCATGTACTTCGTCTAGCCTCTTTGCCAGCTTGCTGACGTAATCTTTTCCAGCGACTTCCTCTTCCGGTCTTCGGCCAAATTGAAGGTCGCATGGCAATCGTATTTCACGACCGAGCATTACACAGGATGGTGTTTGGCCTGTGCTTTCGTGAACGGATGATCGGTATGCCATTAGGAAAAGGTGCAAGTACTGATCCCAGTCTCTTTGGTGTTCGGACACTACCTTGGCTAAGTACTTGCCCATTGTTCGATTCATCCGTTCAACCATGCCGTCAGATTGAGGATGGAGAGGCGTTGTCCTAGTCTTCTTAATTCCTAACAGTCGGCAAACTTCTTGAAACAGCCCAGACTCAAAATTGCGGCCTTGATCGGAGTGTAATTCCAACGGAACTCCAAACCGGCAGAAAAATTCTTTTACCAATACGTCTGCGACTGTAGCTGCTTCCTGATTGGGTATGGCGTAAGCCTCCGTCCATTTCGTGAAATAATCCATCGCCACCAGGATGTATTTATTTCCCGAATCGGATTCTGGGAACGGCCCTGCGATGTCAATCGCTACTCTTTCCAGAGGGCTTCCTACGTTGTATTGTTTCATGGGTGCTTTGCGCCTTCTCGCTGGACCATTTCCTGAAGCGCAGACTATGCATTTACGGCACCATTTCATGACGTCCTCTTTGCAGTTCATCCAGTAGAATCGTTCTCGCACTTTACCCAACGTCTTCTTAATGCCAAAGTGTCCTCCTGATGTCCCATCGTGGAGATGCTTCAACACTTCGGTCACCCTGCTCTTTGGCACTACCAGCTGTAGTCTGTTTCCCGTGCCCTCGGCACTTTCTAGGGATCGCTTAAGAAGACCGTCTTCTACTATCAAGGAGTCCCACTGCGCCCAGTACGCTTTGATATTTTTGCCCAAAGCACTCACTTCTTCCCAGGTTGGTCGTCGGCCGCTTTCTTTCCAGTCCAGGAGTAGTCTTATTTCAGGATCGTCTTCTTGTTCGCGACGTAACTGCTCAGGTTCCCACTCATCATCAACCATAGCAGTTCTCCGGAGGCATTCGACTTTTTCTTCCAGTCGCGAACAATGGCTGCAGTCCGCCGGACATGGTCTTCTAGACAAGGCATCAGCGTTCCGATGACTGCTTCCGGCACGGTGTTCTGTGTCGTAGTCATACTCCTGCAGTCTCTCGATCCATCGTGCCACTTGTCCTTCTGGGTTACGGAACTGCAGTAGCCATTTTAAAGCGGCGTGGTCTGTTCTCAGTAAAAATTTTCGTCCATACAAATACTTGTAGAAATGTTCGATGGACTTAACGACTGCTAACAGCTCCCTCCTAGTCACGCAATAATTCCTTTCTGGCCTGGACAAAACCTTGCTAAAGTACGCGATAACCTTTTCTTGTCCATCTTGAACCTGCGAAAGGACCGCGCCTATGGCCAGATTGCTTGCGTCGGTATCCAAAACAAACTTTCCATCTTCTCTTGGATAACTCAAAATCGGCGAAGTGACTAGGGCCTGTTTTAGTTTATTAAAAGAATTTTCGCAGTCTTCATTCCATCTAAATTCTGCTTTTTCTTCGGTTAATTTTGTCAATGGTTTGGCAATATTGGCAAATCCGGGGACAAATCTTCTATAATAAGTGCACAACCCAAGGAAACTTCGGACCTGATGTTTGTCGATCGGTCTTGGCCATGCTTGCACTGCTCGGATTTTGTCTGGGTCAGCCCTTACTCCATCTCTAGATACGACGTGGCCAAGGTATTGGACTTCCTTCTTAAATACGTGGCACTTCTTTGGGCTCAGTTTGAGGTTAGCCCCACGTAATCGCTGGAACACTTCCTTCAAGTTGTTCAGGTGCTCTTCAAACGACCTTCCAACAACGATCACGTCGTCCAAGTAAACCAAACACGTCTTCCAAGACAATCCGCGCAAGATGGTTTCCATCAAACGCTCGAACGTTGCAGGAGCGTTACACAGGCCGAAGGGCATTACAGTGAACTGCCACAAACCAGTTCCGATCGTAAAAGCTGTTTTTTCACGATCCTTGGGTTCTAATTCTACCTGCCAGTATCCACTCTTTAAATCTAACGTAGAAAACCACTGGGATCCTGACAGGGTGTCTAGCGTATCGTCAATTCTGGGTAAAGGGTAGCTGTCCTTTTTGGTCACGTCGTTTAGCTGCCTGTAGTCTACGCAAAACCTCGTTGATCCATCCTTCTTCTTCACGAGTACCACTGGGGATGCCCATGGACTACTTGAAGGTTCAATCACGCCTTCTCTCTCCATATCCGTAATTATTTGTTCGGCTTCTTCTCTTTTCGCCAAAGGAAGTCTGCGTGGATGTTGTCGTATCGGCCGAGCGTCTCCGGTATTAATTTTATGTTTCACCACGTTAGTTCTTCCTTTGGAGCCACTCTCCAGCGCGAACACATCTTGGTACTCTTGGATCAACACTTTAACTTTAGCCAGCTGGTCTTGGCTGAGGTTTTCGCATTTGACGGTAAGAATGTCCAATAGATGTTGTGGACACTTCTTCGGCGGCGTATCTTCGTTCGTCTTCACGCATCTCACAATTTGTGATACTGGCGTGCATTGGCCTACCACGGTCTTATTTTTCAACGTTACAGGATCTGAGTTGATGTTTAAGATCCTTACTGGCATCGTGTTCTTTACTCGTACTAAGGTTCTGCCAACGAGTAGTCCCTTTTCAACTAAGCCGCCTTCCATTGGTTCAATCGCGCGTATGTAGCCTTCCCGGAGATTTCCATCCAGGCGTGCCATCACCACACTTTCAGTCCTTGCAGGCAGAATCACGTCTTCACTCAATAAGACTCGCACGGCTGCCTTCTCTGACGAATGAAAAGGAATTTCTTCATTGTCGATCTTCAGGACATCGTTCTTCATATCCAAATGGAACCCATACTTCTTTATCACGTCCATTCCCAGGATAACTTCTTCCGTGATGTCGGCTACCAGTACTTGATGGTCGAGTACTCCATTTCCCAAACCAATGGTTACTTTGACTTGTCCGTGAGTAGGTATTTCGTCGCCCGTCGCCGTTCGAAGTCGTACTGTTACTGGTGATGTCTTCTCGTTTTCCAATAACATGTCAGGACGAATGATGGTCTTCGTCGCTCCCGTGTCAACCAGTAACTGATCACTTCCTCGATTGATCTTGTCATCGAGATAAATGCTATGCAATTGCTTCATAGGCGATGCCATTTAAATGGTAACCTCTAGAGCATGGCTCGTTGAGATCGACCTTTGCCCCATTCGGTCAATCTGTTCTAGTTTTCCGGA
Source organism: Aquatica leii (assembly GCA_035610365.1). Taxonomy (NCBI): domain Eukaryota; kingdom Metazoa; phylum Arthropoda; class Insecta; order Coleoptera; family Lampyridae; genus Aquatica; species Aquatica leii. Next base: position 35,027,924 of record CM069439.1, read on the forward strand.
CGCTCTTCTGTTTTTTTTGGGCTTAGTACAGCGTCGTTGTACGTGACTCACTTTCCTGCAATTCCAGCACGTCACTTCTCTTCCTCGAGCTACTTGTTCCCGAAATACACGTCGCACTATGTCTTCAATGCTTTCTTCAGAGTTTGAGGGTATTTCTGTAGCACAACGGAGCTTATGGCTGCTTCGGTGCGACGCTTGTTTTGCCGCCTCGAACTCCAAAGCATGGGTTAAAGCGTCATCCAACGTCTTCGGTCGTGCTAACCGTAGAGTCTGCTGAGTTTCGTTGTCTCGGAGGCCGTCTACGAAGGTTTGAATAGCCAACTGCTCCAAGAAGGTATCTGGTGCTGTAGGATACGCAAGCCGTGTTAATCTGGCAATGTCAGCCTCAAACTCTTGAAGACTTTCGGCAGCTTTTTGAACCCGACTTTTAATTTGAGCTTGATAGACTTGTTGAAGATGAGCATCTCCATATCTCATTTCTAATCGTGAAATTAAAAGTTCGTAATTTTCTTGTAGGTGGTCAGGAACAGTTTGTAAAATTCCAAGCGCTTCTCCACGTAAGGACACTATTAAAGACGTCGCTTTCTGCTTGTTGCTCCACCCATTAGCAGTAGCTGCGGCTTCAAACTGCTTGTAGTAGGTTGACCATGGAACTTTACCATCAAAATTCGGTGGTACAACCTTGAACTTGTGAGTGTTTTCTTCTGGATGGTCCATTATTAAATCTTCACTCGTGACGCTTCCTTCACCGTGACAATTAATTTGGGTAATTCTTTCTTCAAGCAGTTGTATTCTTTCTCTCAATTTTTTCTCTAGTTTGTCTTCTATGGTTCTTGAATTTTCTTTTAACTTCTCTTCTAATTTGTCTTGTACTTCTTCTATTATGTCATTCACAGTATCGCAAATTTCTTCTTTTAAATTTAACATGTCTGCTTGGGTTTCCTCTTGAACAATTTTGATTTGATTTTCTATGCTCGTTCGTATTTCTTCTTTTAAACTTCTAGAATTTTCCTCCATTTTCTGAGAATGTTCGGAGAGTTTTTCTTCAATTTTTCTTGAATTTTCTTCCATTTTTCTTGAATTTTCTTCCATCTTCTGAGAATTTTCGGAGAGTTTTTCTTCCATTTTCTGTGAATTTTCGCCCATTTTTCTATTCATTGATTCGAGAATTTCAAGTATTTTTGAATCCATTTTAACTGCTTGCAAACGCGTCACCGGCATAAATTTAAATATAACACGAATATAAAGTTTTTAAATACACTACTTTTTAAAATGCAGTTTTTGTATAACACAAAATTTAATAACTATCCACTTATTAATATTAAACCACTAGTGTACGGAAACGAATTCAATTAATATCGTGATCACGCACTTGTTAAAAGAAAAACACTATTTTATACTTTATAAATAAACACGCGTATCGTGAACAGTTATTTACGCAATCAATGTTTTTATTACGGGTGCGATATCAAATAACTTAATGGTATTCACACTAAAAATCGCGAACGGTTTGATACCTCAACACCTGACGCCACTGTTACGGATCTATTTATTAAAAACTAATTTATTTAAAACGACTAAAACTACGTTTACTTATTATAGAAATATGTATACTTTTAAATTAACCGAACTAATTAAATCTAATAATAAAAACACTTACACTATAATTTATGTATGACCGTTGTATAACACTTAAGATAACTAACACGAGATAAGATAACGTCCTCGGATTTGTTTACACTATAAGTCACGTTCACTCGATTCGATGTACACTGTTATTTATTTAAAACGTCGCGCGTGCTAACGATACGTATTTATTTCAACTTGATAATCTTCTTAACACATTCGCATTCCAGCAATAACTGACCTACGATTTCTTTCTTACGTATTTATAGACATCGGCGAAACCTTCTCGAGCGTTCCTTCCTTTTCGCTATATCTTCTAGAAGCTAGATAACAGTTTCTAGAAGGCTCTTGCATTTGCAAGTAATTTCTCGGACGTTTCACTATGTTGAATTAATTGAACGTTAAAAGTGTTGAAAAGTCTTTGTTTTGTTTATATATTGTTTTAGTGTTGAAAACACTTATAGGGAGCTTGATTCGAAGGCTCGTGTAACGAAACGATGAAACGCTCAGATGAAACAAATCTGGAACTTGCGGTGGTGCCTAATTTTACTTTATTTTTTGTATGCCGCGGTGGTCACCAAAAGCAGCTCGGCCGAAACACAGATGTTCTACTAAACTGTTTTTTGAAAAATGTCAAATATGAAAATTTGTAACTAGATAATTAACAAATCTAAGTTTTACAAAATGTTAAATGTAAATTGTTTTAAAAAAGGAAGATGGTGCAATTTAGAAACAAATCTAAGAAAATTTAAGTTTAAAATCATAATTGAAATTGGTTTGATTGTTCAACAAAAAAATTTAATTTGATATTTTAATATAAATCAAATCTAGTAATTCAAGAATTTGTTTGTTATTGATGTTATTAAAAGGATGAAACAATTTGTAAGAAAAAAGAGTATGACGATTATCCAAAACATGTTTTGTAAATGTAGATTTTACTGAATTTGGATTAAAAAATAGTTCAAAATACATTAATAGTATACATTCCTATTTTTGAAAATTGTAATAAACCTTGTTCATTATATTACGTAGGTAATATTGTATTTGTTTTTAACACCTTCTGATAATTGCAAGATTTGTGATATCTGTGAATTTTTTGGCCTTGTATGATTGTTTGAAATACAACTAATTTTTAATTAAACTAACTAATAAAATGTAACGATATTTCAGAATATCTACGTCCAAGTAATTTATGTATGACTGTCACACTGTTCACATTTCTATTTATCTTAGTACATGCGTTAAACACTTTATTTATTTAGGCTGATACAGTGCTGACACTTCCGACTTCCGACTAGAATAATTCCAACTTTGTTTTAATCCTTTTATATTCTTCATCGCTCGATGTTTATAAACACTGTTCGCAGATAAGTCGAATCTTTATTCATTTTAGCACACGCGTTAAATACTTTATTTGTTTATACCGCCACAGTGTTGACACTTTCGACTTCTCACTTCTTTCGGACACCATTTTATATTTCTTATCGAGATCAGGAATATTCCATATTTTTTCACTATCGCCTCGAAGTTTTCAAATATGTACTTCATTATTAATGTTTCCTAAAACGAGTCTGTGCTGCCCAATTGTAGAAAACAACCAACGTATAGACGTTAAAATATTTTTAAATGTAAAGTTTCGTTTATTTTACATTTACTAACACTGAGAATTTCAGATTTTTTGTGTTAGTTTTACGCGAAAAATTAATCAATTTACAAAAATATTTTGGAGTAGTCGTTTCCAAAAGAAAATTAATAAGTGTCACAATAGTGTAATTATTTGTTGATCGTTCAATGTATTTATTTATAAACTGCACTTAGTCAATTGCTGTATATAGGTCAAGGCTTTTTAATTATAGAACAAGTATCTTTAAGCTTGATTTATTAAAACGCGAAAAGGATTATAGAAGCTTTAGTGTTCAGACTTACTTTTTAACCAGTTTGGTAACATTTTTTCTAACAAAAATCGTTTTTAGTTGTTCAGTTAAGGAAAACGGTTTTGTATTCAAGTTTAAGAAGTACACACTCAAGCTGCGCATATGCGGTTTGTTATTAATTAACGAGGAACAATGTCAAGCGTTGGTTATTGCTTTTTAGTTATTGAAACATTGCGAATTGTATAAACATTTGCGTTAATATACCCGACACTAATGAAAATATCATTACATTAACGACGAAATTAATTTTTTTTAAAGGCCGGATAATTTGCCTTGAGATAGCGTGACAATAATTAAGTATTGTACGGATAAAAGCTTCCGCGTGTACTTAAGCAACAGCAAAAAACGCGCGCAACAATACTTTTAATTGCACCCATTTAACAGAAAATTATAATTGCAATAGTAAACTTTGTGGTTTACGTTAATCTCATGAATTAATACGTGTGACAAGTACATAGATCAAAAATGAGGTAGCATTAAGTTTCATAAGTAGTATTTAGTTTCGTGTATTTAAAAATGGGTGAGTATTTTTTTAAATAATTGTAATTATCCTGATAACCGTTATCAAAAAATGTATTTATTACTTCTTCGAGAAAACAAATTTGTACAAATGAAACAATATGAATTTCGGATAAAGTTAGCCATCAGCAGTAATTTCATAGTTAGTAAGTTATTTTATATAGGTAACATTTTTTTTTGTTTTATAATATTATTAGTACCCAAAGTATAAGAAATGTAATTACTTAACAATCTCACTTTTGAGTGAGTAAGATCGCCGATCATGCAGAATTGTAAGTTTGGGCAGTATACTGAAAAATAAGTAAAAAACTTTGTTTATAGTTACACTCATCTATTCTACTAATGCTTTCACTTGCCGTACTCGCACATGCGCCAATCGGTCACACAGTTAAAAAGAATTTCGTGAATAGTATTCCGTTTAACCGTTGACTGAAGAAATTTCTTCAGTCAACGGTTTAACATTTGTCTGCCCTCAACATTAACCATTTACGCAAGGTGCAAAAAGTATATTTACGAAATTTTGACAAAGCAATGTTTGTGTTGAAAAAAACGATTGACACTCCACTCAAAAAATGTAACGAATTTTAATGATTGAAGTATGTTGAATTAATTGCTGAAAGGTTAAGTGTTGAAAATTCTTTGTTTTGTTTAGGGTAAGTCCGGGACAGATGGCTCACCTTTTTAAAAAAAATCGGTAAAATGACATTTTTGACAATATAATGTTTTTCTGACATGATAATGTAACTCAAAACACATTTTTACAATACTTTTTGCAAAAAAAAATAAACAAAAATTTCAATAGTGGGCCATCAATCCCAGGGGATCTGGGTGAGACGACCCAGGCACTATGGGTTGAATGGTCCAGTACATTATTACTTCTTTTTGCATAAAACTTTTCCACAGTCATGACATAAACTTAAATATTTAGAACAGCCCTCATAAAACCACTGTTCACAATGCATACATCGAATCCAACCATCTTTTTTCGTCGTCGTGGTGTACCGTTCTCCACATCCTGGACACTCGGCATTGTCGTTGTCTTCGACACTATCACTGGATTCTTGTGCCTGCCAATCAGACAATGATTCGTCTGAGGATGAATTTTCAAAGGACTGTTTTGATATGACTGTCTTTGACTTGGTTTTTTTCATTCTCTTTGATACCTTGCGCTCAGCATCCTTTGTTTTCTTTTCTTCCACACTTCTTCGCTGTTGTATGTTTTCAGTGTACGTCAGAATAGCTGCAACTTGTCTACTTCGCTTTCTTGTTTGAGTGGCAGCTGCTGAAGTACTTGGTACTGGATTAATTGTATCCAACATTTTGCCAGGAGTTTCTTTGGTTGGAGTCGTTTCATTAGGATGAATTTGCTCTGATATGGTTTCCTGTTCGTTGTCTGGTTCAGTTACGGGGGGCTGCACTTGGTTATCAATTTGTTCATTGGTTAGAAAAGCATAATCTGGAATTGCATCAATAAATCAACAAATACCAGTTGTTCGAAAAGAAGACACAGCATTTTGTACCGTAGCGGACGAACCTCCAAACTTTCCCCTTGTAATTCTTCTTGTTGGGTTTGCTGTAATAAAAGCATTGCACACTTTCGAAAAGTTAGATTTCAAACTTTTAAAAAACGCCCTGTCTAAAGGCTGAAGGAATTGTGTTGAGTGACTTGGTAGACATAGGAGGATTATGTCATGTTCAAAATTTAACATTTCTACAGAATTGCAATGCGTGGAATGTGCGTCCAGGATTAATATTACTTTGCCAATTGGTTTACGGGATAAAAAATGATTTTTCAACCATTCTAAAAATAAACTGGTGCTAATGTAGGCTGACTTCTCGTTCATGTAAACAACAGAGCCAGGAGGCATTTCATTAGTAAATTCAGATTTTTTATTTTTTCCCTTGAAAATGCAGCGTTAGAACGTGAGAACACAGTAATTGTTTCACCTTTTTCGGTAGATGTTACCGCTGCAATATTTTTCGAACCTTTTTAAGCGATAACAAATCCAGGTTTATTATTAAGTTGGAGACCTGTTTCATCCATGTTGAACACGTGCTGGTTTGTTCATTAAGTCATTATTGGTAAGAGTTCTTTCTAAAAGTTCAAAATATGAAGCTACTGTCTCTCTATTCATTTAGAGACTAAAGAGACACCTTCTGATTTTCGTACACTCAAATCTGGATTCCGTTTCAAAAACATTTTAAGCCAGTCGTAACCAGCTAACATTGTTTCTTTATTCAATGGATATTTGATCTTCAATCGTTCGGCTAATTCGAAGGCCATGGATCGAACAGACTCTCTAGTAGGAGAAAACCCATATTTTTGCAGTTTTTTAATATGAGACTTGATTTTATCTTCATTTTTAGTCCCCAGTACAGCTGAAGGTCCCAAACTTTTCTTTGCTACGTCGTTGTTTTTTATTCTTCTCCTGAGGGTTGGAGGTGGAACCATAAAATGTCTTGAAGCTTCTCTGACTCCCATATGCCCTGCTCTGATTTCTTCTATGGCTAACACGAGCTGCTCTTCCTCTTTGGCTATCGGATTTTTTCTTGTACTCAGTTGGCATGGCTGAAAATGATCGAATTGTTTTAGAAATAGTGGGCCATTTACCCCACAAAAGTTTGGGCCATCTCACCCTAAGGTACGGGAGAGATGGCTCACTTATTTTTTTGTAAATGAAAATGCGTTTCAAATCAGGCAACAGCGTCAACATAACCTTAAAAACCTATAAAACATTTACACATTACGGCAAAGTTTGAAATCTACGATTTCACATTAAAAATAGAACACGAAACAATTTATGAAGAATTTTAAGCGTAGTTAAAACTTTGATCCACTCTTAACTTACCTGATTTATATTCTTAAAGAGTTGATACACTTTTATGGTACTGCAGCCATCAGCAGCGTAATAGACAATGACATAAAAAGCGCGTAATTTGAATAATTGCTAAGATATCCTAGTGGGCCATCTTACACTATGGGCCATCTCACCCGGAATTACCCTATACTATATTGTTTTTTTGGTGTTGTGTGACCAGTTGCTGATATTATGTGACTGGTAGAGGAGAAACATAGAAAATAATTTTGATTTGGCTGAATATAAATTTGTTATTGGCATTATTTGGTTTCTTTAAAAGGTAGAATTTGCAGCTTTTATAGTCTGACACATATGTACATACGTTTTGGTTACCGTATCGCCTAACTATGCTTATAATTAATTCATCACATTACAACATACCTACGTGTTTTATCATTTAAAAAAACAAACGCGCCAGCTGCAAGCTATTGTGCAACTGAGATCGTAGAATACGTACTTTAGAGCATAAAAATGCAATCAAGATATTCTGCGAATTCAGTTTCGTCGATGTTTTCAACGCTTCAATTTTTTGGATAACAATAACTTAGTTTCCGGTCTTGTTGTAATGTAATGTAAGCAGATTCATTTTTTACTTGAGGCTTGTACTTTTTGCTGAATTGTTCCAGAAGTGATCAAAATGAGTGACAAACCCAATGTGTTGTTAAACTTGTAAAAAAGGACAAATTTAAATTTAAATGTTATTCAGATACAAAAATTCTTCATTATAATGGAAAATATATTGATTATGGTTTCACTTGTCTTAAAGAAAACGGCATGGATCTCTCTCAGTGTGTTATTTGTGCAAATGTGTTAGCAAATGCTTTTTTAAAACCTTAATAAGCTATCAAGACATTTACAAACAAATCATGCCAAATCCTGTTTTTTTTAAGAAAACTAGATGAAGAAGATGAAAAAAACGGTGGCAATTTATAGGATTCTTGATAAACAGGCTTTGAAATGTTCCTATCTTGTGACTAGCCGTGTTGCTATTTGTAAGAAACCTTACACAATAAGTGAAACATTAATCAACCGTGTTTACTTGACGTTTGCAGTGAATTATTTAAGAAAGAATCGTTTCAGAAAATAAAGAAAATTCCATTATCCAATGACACATTAACCAAGCGGATCCATGCTATTTCTAAAGACATCGAAGAGCAATTGATCGAAAAAAGTAAAAAATCTCCACACATTGCTTTACAACTAGATGAATCTACCGACATAGCAAAATGCGCTAGAATTCTCACTTATATTCCGATCATCAATCATGATTAAAAAAATACTACTGAAGAGTTACTTTGTTGTTTACAATTAGAAACACATGCAAAATCTAAAAACATTTTTAATGTCATCAATAATTATTTTGTTGAAAAAGTGTATTGGTCGCTGCTATGACGGGACGATGCAATGGACTTGTAACTAGAATTAAACAAATTGCTAATGAAAATATGATTACAACACACCGTTTTATACATCGAGAACAACTAGCTGCTAAAGACATGGGAGGGGATTTACATAAAATTTTAGAACATTGTGTAAAAATTATTTCTCTGGGAAAAGTGCTTTCCAGATTATTCAAGCTTAAAGCTGAAACTGAGATATTTTTAAAAGATCAGAAATCAGCATTGTCTCAATATTCCAATGATATAATGTGGGTGGCAAAACTAGCATATCTGGCTGACATATTTTCGTTACTCAACGACTTAAATTTAAGTTTGCGAGGAGTAGAAAATAACTTATTTTCTTCAACAAACAAAATAGAGGCTTTTAAATAAGGATTAATTTTTGGATCAAATACGTAGAAAAAAATTAATTTATTATGTTTCCATCGCTTTTTAATCTAACAGAAGCAAACGAATTAACTGAAACTGAACAGGGTGTAATGTGCTGCGTCATTAGAAAACACCTAGAAAAACTTCAAGACAAATTTATTGATTTTCCATCTGAGCAAAATATTCAAAATGATAATATGTGGATTCTTAATCCATTTTTCAATTAGTCAAAAAAACAAAAGCTTACAACTTATATATACCAAAAAGACCTTGAGTCACTTTTTGAAGAATATCCTCTTTTAGTTGAAAAAGCATTTAATTTGTTGCTGCCATTTTCAACTACTTATTTGTGCGAAGCTGAGCTTCTCATCATTATGCACAATTAAGAACAAGTCAAGAAACAAGCTTGAAGTGGAACCTGCAATTAGGATTGCTCTTTCAACCATTGAAGCAAGAATTGATCAGCTCGTCTCAAAACAGCAAAATCAAGGGAGTTATTAGTTTATCAGTAACATATATTATTTAAAAACGGAATACGAACGTATTTTTACTATGTATAGATAAATATATAAACACTATCATATACAAACTCACTTTCAATTTTCTGTTTTGAATAAAAATATTAACCATATATGTATTACATAGATAAATTATTTTTACTTAGATAAAAATTGGGTAAGGGGTCGCTTTAGGCACTTATGAAAAATTGGGGGTCGAGTTAAAAAAAAGGTTGAGAACCGCTGCTTTAGAGAATGTATCAATGTTTAACTGTAACCGTAATAGCGAAGGCTTCCACGGCCGGAGTCTATACTAAGATAAGAACGTCTTCCGGGTTTGGACCGTGTCATTGTTGTAACCGAAGTTGCCAACGTTTCGCCCACTTTCGTAAGGAGAGAAACCGAAGAACTCAAACAAGCAACTGGAATCTAACTACAACTTCTCAAAAGTTAGGTAATCAACTTGTGAACCAAGCCAGATTCTAAACTCTAAAAAGGTAAGAAAGAAAACGATAAACTTAAAAAAGCAAACGAAAATCTAACAAAGAACCACTACAGAGTTAGGTAATCAACTTGTGAACCAAGCCAGATTCTAAACTTCATAGAAGTGACTTAAAAAGAAATAGTCTACGTATATGAAGAAGAAGTATCGTCACGACTGGTTAAGCTAGACTCTGATTCGGTTGCGGTTGAAAGGATGCGTGTTTTCGATAAAGGACTAATGACAGGGATCATAGAGGGGATAGCTCGAAACCATGATCACGATTGAAGTTATTGGAGTGTTTGATAATTTCTATACTCTCTCGAAATTTTCTTGTTAAAAAAGAATGGAGATTTGGCAATCACTGAAACGTTATCAAAATCTATCTTGTGACCTGTAGTGAAATGATGTTCAGCAACCGCAGACTTAGAAATATGCCTTTTCCTTATACAGCGATCATGTTCTGAAATGCGAGTAATGACGGAACGACCGGTTTCAGGTCGAAAGGGAATACCTTGTTTGTGAATTTTGGGAAGTCCGTATAGACGAGGTGGTTTAGAATCTGAAGGGGTAAGTCGACGTTTAGTTTCAGGAGATAGATTGAAAGATTTGATGATTTGGCTGACCTCACATTCAATCTTCGAAGTGGGACTACGATTTAGAAGAACGTACGTTTCCTCAGACACAATAGAATGGATTGTCGCAACATAATCAATACGGTTCTAAACGACAGTAGCATTGCTTTTGTCGGCTGAATGAACAATAATATCAGGGTTCTTACGAAGACTTTTTAGGGCTAATTCTTCCGACTTGGAAATGTTGGATTTAGGAATTTTAGATTATTCAAGGATTTTGAGGTCAAACCCTTAGATAGCACCTATTCCTCTTCTGAAGTGAGGACCAAACTCCATAAATTAACAACCGTCTTTAAGGAGTTAGTAGTGGATGAAACTTTACGATCCTTGAATTCCAGTAATTGAAACTTTTTGAGATGACCTTCAGTGGTTAGTCGTAGAGTGGTATTAGACTGCTGGTAAGTAATGTTGTCAAAGAGATTCCAAGAGGGAAAGAGTGTTGGCCAACTTAAGATTAAGATAAAAGAGTTGTTTCGAAACGGTGTCTGACTCTCGTCTACTTTGCTTAATCCGTTCGCGTGTCAACGCTAGACTAGCACGGTGTAAGATGTTTTTAGAAGAACGTTTCTGGATGTGTAACTTGATTCTGAGAAATGCAGGGATGATGTTGTGGTCACGACAGCGACTAAGAAAGGTTAAAGTGCACAAAAGTTTGACGAGTTTGTGGCGAAGTTTGGAAAATACGGAGGTTTTAGAATAAATATTCTCACCGTAGAGATTGTTAATGTAATAGCGAAGGCTTCCACGGCCGGAGTCTATACTAAGATAAGAACGTCTTCCGGGTTTGGACCGTGTCATTGTGGTAACCGTAGTTGCCAACGTTTCGCCCACTTTCATCATCAAATCTTCCAATCTACCTCCTGAAACTAAACGTCGACTTACCCCTTCAGATTTTAAACCACCTCGTCTATACGGACTTCTCAAAATTTACAAAGTATTCCCTTCCGACCTGTCGTTAGTACTATCCAATTTCCCACCTACAAGCTAGCCAAGTTCTTGTCCTACATTCTTCTCACATCCTCAACTCTCAGCATTTTATTCAACGTCTACAAACTATAAAACTTGAACGCAAGATCTTCTTGTGAGTTTTGATGTCACTTTACTTTTTACTAAAGTTCCTATTCGCTTATTATCATCAAACCGATTCTGTCTCAACAAGGCAAGGACTTGAATTTGGTTCCTCTTATTGATAAGTGTCTATACTCTACTTACTTCCAATTTGATAACAAGTTTTACGAACAGGTTTCTAGTGCTGCTATGGGTTCTCCTCTATGACCTGTTGTAGCTAACATTTTTATGGAATCCTTTGAAACGGTTGCTTTGGAATCATCAATATTAAAACTTAAAGTTTGGTTTAAGTATGTTGTCGACACATTTATTGTTTGGCCTCATGATCATCTCGAATTGTCTAAGTTTCTTGATCATTTTAACAATCAACACTTGGATATCAATAGAAATCGAAAGTAATGGTTTTCTCCCATTTCTTGTCGTTTTTGTGACTCGTAAGCCCGACGGACTTCTGGGCCATTCTGTTTATCGCAAACCCACCCATACTGATAGATACCTTCATGCTTCATCTCATCATCATCCTGCACAGAAACGTTCTGTTAGTGAATCTTTGGTTCATCGTGCTTTTTCTATTTGCCATCCTGAAAATCTAGACTCGGAACTCTGTCATCTTACTAGAACTTTAGTGAATAATGGTTATATGAAACGAGATATTCATAGGGTTATTAATCATCGTCTACATCTACGTACTCGAATACTTAAGGACACTTCTACTCCCGAATCCAATCCGAAATTGGCTTTTTTACCCTACATTCACAAGGTTGCAGAACAACTTCTTTGTAAGAATGGTATCAAACCAAGTCATTAGTCCTTTATCGAAAACACGCCCCCTTTCAACCGTAACCCAATCAGAGTCGAGCTTAACCAGCCGTCACGATACTTCTTCTTTTTATACGGAGACTATTTCTTTTTAAGTACTTCTATGGAGTTTAGAATCTGGCTTGGTTCACGAGTTGATTACCTAACTTTGTAGTGGTTCTTTGTTAGATTTTCGTTTGCTTTTTCAAGTTTATCGTTTTCTTGCTTACCTTTTCAAAGTTTAGAATCTAGCTTGGTTCACAAGTTCATTACCTAACTTTCTTTCTCTCACGCCCTGATGAAGCCCATTACGAAAGTGGGCGAAACGTTGGCTTCGGTTACAACAATAACACGGTCCAAACCCGGAAGACGTTCTTATCTTAGTATAACTGTAACCGTTTATAATAACAGTTGCGGTAAAATAGCAGAACTGTAATAACCATTGGTGTTGACGGTTTATTATTTATATAATTCTAGAGTGGAAATGCAAAACGGTCCAAGTGCCAAAAAGGAAGTTCTGAGAATTTCAGGTCACCTTGTGTTTTTCTTTGGTTAGTACCTGAACTTTTCGGTGACTTAAATCGAATATCTCAACAAAAGTTTTTTCTGCATACTTGAATGTGCTCACCCTGACCATCCGGAACCGTGTAGTATACTGAGCATTGTCTACGACTTGCCACCGGTACCTCGTATTTTCCGTGACGCCTTCTGTTCACCTTTCCCACCTGGATAAGAGTCAGAAGGAAGGTACCTTGTTTTTCATAGTCGGAAGTTGCGTACAAGTCGTTAAAAAGCCTTAGCTTCTGATCAAACGAGATTGTTTTGCACTGGTACCGGCAGGAACAATGCATCTAAAATAAAAAGCTTCGTCAACAAGACGTAGAATATGAGATTATAGTTCTCTTACCTCTGCAACTGGTGTTTTTTTAGCTGATATTGTCTTGCCCTTATAATTTGTATGTGGTAAACCAACAAGCTTTAACCTTTTCCTTTCTTTTCTGACACTTTCACTTCCTTTTTTCCTATTTTGCTAGCTTTTCCAGCAGCAACGTTTTCATTTGCTTGCATTCTGATTAAACTCTTTAGACAAAAGATGGCACATAGACCGTTTAAGCAGAATATACGCGCTCGGAAATAGACACAGAATAATAAAACTTAGACCTTCCCTCACTTGTACTATGCGACTTCACTCGTTAAAGTTCATGATAACACATAGACCGTTTTGTGGGTTATTGGCGGTGGCACTTATACCATAAAAACAAACCAAACTCAAAACTCATGAAACAGGCACTTAGACCGTTTTGCATTTCCACTCTAGAATTATCAATGCATACGAATTTTGTATAAAAAATTAAGTTGCGATCTACACGAAAAAGTATGTCACGTTTATTTCGACTCTTGCTACTAATGACAGAATCTATGTATATGTGCAATTTATTTCGTCCTTTTTTTGTATTAAAAAATCGTATTACTTAAACATGTTGTTATTTTGTTAGTGTACTTTAGTTTAGAAAATAATGTGACAGAATTGTTTCGTAAGCACATGCTTTGATTCATCTACTTTAAATTATATTACAACTTCGAGAACAAAAATCAATGTTAAAATAAAGTGCTTTCGGTTTCAAAATTTAATTTTGTCAAACTCTTTATTACAATGGAATATAATGACTAGAAAGGAAATGGATACCAAACTAAGAAAGGAAATACCGACATGAATTAACAAAACTTTTTAATATAAATCTATGTAGAGACATATTTTTCTTATGAAACACGTCTGTTGGTTTTCACAACGTTTTTATTATTAGTTTACATACAAAGTATGCAATTTTCTATTGATCCTTGGAGTAAATTGTAACATAAAACTAACTTTTCTTTTCTACGCTGTATATAAAATTAAAATAGGGAAATTTTATACTAATTTACGGAGCCAACTTTGTTACTTCCGTTAATAGGTACAAATTTACTTTACAGAGTAACGTAAAATTACTAATTTTTTGGTAAAATAATTACATTGTGCAATGTAAAATTACTTTTTAAAATGTACCCATTCCTTACATGGTGTAAATTTACACAATCACCATGTAATACTTTACATCAACAAAAACTTTACACGATGTAACAGGTTTACCTTAAAATTTGTGATTTTACATTGCTTTGTAAAATTACTTTGTAGTATAATTTTACACAAATGGAAGTTGCCCCCGTAAATCAGAGTAAAATTCATCTGTTTTAAGTAAAAAATATTTTGTCTTTAGTTCTAAATAACTACTTGCTAATGATTTTATGTACAAATCTTGTGTTTGTCATTTTATTTTTATTAAAAGGAGATAATCAATCAGGTGCTGTTTCCGTTACTGGTTTAGGTTCCAGGTTATTTTCTACATTCAAATCAAGTACGCGTTGATTTTTTGTAGTTGCTGAAAAATTACAAATTTCCTCGCATTGGCAAGCAAAAAATAAATGTCACTGAAAAATTATGATGTATTATTTAAAAATCTTTTTAAGCTTGTATTTGCTAATTGTATTTTGTAAAATAAAATAGAAGAAAAAAACATAACCACTAGGAGTGTATACTGTCACCTCTTGCGTTAATTACTAAAGTCGACGAAGCATACTTTTAATTAAGTTACGGATTACATCTCTTTTAGAAATTGTTTCACTACTGTAATAGCAAAATTCTTTGAGGTTCTGGGCAGATTTTGCAACTAGTTAGTTAATTAATACCAGACATGTTCAATCGGATTCATGTCCGAACCAATGGAAACGCCTAAATCCCACTTCAGTCAATTTCTTTGACAACTTGGCTGCTCAAGATATAATATTTGTGCAAGTTTCTGAAAAAAAAACCTAACCCAAATGGTAGTCGCCCGTCAATACACATCTTTCTCCGGATCTTCTCCATCTAACCTATTGAGACAAAAACGCGACTCGTCCAAAACCACTACTACAATCCTTATAATTTCGAGCAAAAGCTAACCTTCCAATTCGATGGCGGCGTAGCAATGGTGGAGCTGTAGCCATCTGTTCTGTTCCGCAAACTTGCAGACACTATGAAACGGATGATAGCTGTTTTTCCCCATTTCAATTTTCGGATTAGCAAGTCATGATCAGGAAAAATCAAGGAAAAAAACAATCGAAAACAAAACACACCAAAGTTAGTTATCACCAGTACGAATAAAAAGAACACAGGTCTCAGAGTTATCAACAATAACGGATAACAAACGTCACGAATGAGATTTCTCGAAAAATATATTATTGAGCGTCTACTATAGTTTCCCAGTGAGCAAAACGCTACTTTATTGTGGAACTTTAGGCTACTCAATGGCTAACTTAAGAAACTTCTTTAGAGCTTAAGTACCAATATAAAATTGCTCAGTTACTTAAGAACCACTTATAAAGTTTTTTACCACCCTTAAACAGCTACTTCATTGACAGCTTCTCAAGAGCTTTTAACAATGCCTCTTTATGGTATTATTGTTTATTGAAGTCGACTTTGTTACTTTAAAGGAGCTGTTGTTTTTTTATTAATCATTTATTGTCATTCATATTTACACAATGGAGAGCTTACAAAAACTGGGGCAAACAAAACCAGCTATTACATTGTTTTCATTAGCTTTAACCTATTCTTTTTACTTTTTTCGTAGGATTTTGTGATCTTAGACATGTTTTTAGTGAGGTTTTTATTTGACAATACAAAATCGATGACCAATGTTGAATCCTTATTGAAAAATTGTGTTGTGACTTCATAAAAAGGATTCATTTGAAATAGATGGTCTACAGTTACACAATGAAGAAGATATTTGAGAAACTTTTCCAAAGAAAAGAAGAGGAAGGTCAAGTATTTTATTAATTCAGTTGTTCGTGTCTTGTCGATTTTCAGTACTATGTAAGATGTACGATTAGTTTTCACATAATCAAACATTCAATGATTATTTATTTAATCACTGAGTATAAGTACCTACATTGTTTGAAAACTAATTGTACTAGGTACTACTTCAATTTGTTGTTTATTTTTTTTTCCTTTCTTTCATGCAAAACATCTCCAATATGCTAAGAAATTACACCCCTTGTATATCCCATATTTTGAGATGGTATCTAGTCTAGATAGGTAACATCTTCTAATACTGCTGGTTTATCTTCGATATTTCGATTTTGTGAAACTTTCTCTTTAAATTGCAGCGTAGTCTCTGTGCTGTTGTAGGAGTTCATTTTTATGCACAAATATGTGTCGAAACAGGAATTAAATTAAATGATACTTGATCCTTATTTAACTACTGTACCCCACAACAGTACAATTTGTAACATGCTAAATTTTAAATGCAATGGATAAAAAAACAACATACATTCATTGAAGCACATACCAATTAAACCACACGACTTAATCCTTGTTTTGTATTATTCACTTATAAATATAAGCAAACAATCCACAGACAGAAAAATAAAAACTTAAAAAATCTCAAAAACATTTGTTACACGGTTGTTAATATTGAAAATATTTTAACAAGTCGTGTAATGCCGAATACAGAATCAACTTATTAAAATCATATCAAATTATACCTATAATCACAGCAATTTCTTATAAAAAGTAAAATCTAAAACTATGACCTAAAACGCCCATATTTTTTGTATTTTAAAATCAAAGATTATTAAAATATTAAGCAGTCCGTGAACGCAATATGTATGTTGTAGGATAGCTCAGTTGGAATATCAAATGATGACGAATCCATCAGGTAGGAGATCGTAGGTTCTAATCTGACCCGGGGAAAATTCAAGCAACCATTATATAAGTGTGTAAATATGCTTTTTTAAAATATACTTGTATAATAAATACCTGTAAACACGTAGTAGGCAAACGAAGAAGTAAAATAGTTACAATAAGTAAATTCAATTTTATTCTTTGGTTAATTTTTAAGCTACTTAAAGGTAGTAAAAATAAAGCTATTTAAGCTGTACAGTTGTTTCTGAAAGGTGGTTTACGGTTCCTTTACAGCTTCTTTAAAGCTTTGCTAGTACCACAAAGAGCTATATAAGCCCGATTTTAATGCATTAAAGGAGCTCCGTAACAGCTACATAACTGCGGAATTTTTAGCTACTTAAACGCTTCATGGAGGCTTCAGTTTTTCCACAAGCCACTTAAGAGTGTCTAAAGAGGAACTTTAAAAGCTAAAGTAGTTATAAAAAAGCCGGTTTTAGCTAGAATTTGTTCACTGGGTTACAATTGGAAAATACAATCTTAATTTTAAAAAAAGTCAATTGTTATAGGAATAAATGTTTTTTACCATATAGTTATACCGAGAGTTTGTTCTCAAAGTCGAGCATAGGAATCTAACATGGTATTGAACGTTTATGCTAGTTGTTGCTTGGCAATTTCACTTAGAAAAAAGGCAATGGTATCAATAGAAAGAAAAAAATATTGCGATTTAAATCATCCCAATAACAGGACTAACAGTGTGATTTATTATTTTAAAATACGTACTTAAACTATGACACTTTTTAAATAACATTGGCCTTGATTTTAGAATTTGACAGTAAATGTTTGTTTGTCAATAAATAAGAATTTGACGTTAAAGCGGTTGTTAAAGTTTATTTACGTAATAATGAATAATTATACTAACGAAGAAAGGTTTGTTATAGTGAAAACCTTTTATTAAGGCGCTAGTTTCAAAAGATTCGAGATTTGTTTGCCGTTCATTTTAATACTAGAATACAATTTGTCAGTGCTATTAAAAATACGTGCAAATATTTGGCAAGAATCAGAAAAAAAAGTTGGTATGTAATAACATTTTGAACAAAATAAAATGTTTTAAACTAACAATTATATCACAGGAAATTGACAAATTGTTGACCGCACAGAAGAGTGTGTTTTGGCAACAGAAAATGCGTACAAAACATAGGGTTTGTGGCAAATTTCTGTTGAAGTTGGTTTATGCAAGTCGCGAGTATGGACTCAGTATCTTGAAAGAGTTAATATCTAGACAAGTATTTTTAATAATATCGGACCATTTGAAATTGAAGAAAATTTAAATTCAGAAAAATATTTATATTTTTTAGTAACGAAGGTAGCACTTGTATTGGAAGAATTTGCAAAAGAAAGTCATGAGATCTCGTTCTAACAAGATGGCTGTCTCGCACATTTTAGTTTAAATGTTAAAAGCTTTTTAAATGATTCATTTCCAAGTCATTCTATGACTTGGAGGTGCTGCTATAATTGGTCATCAAGGTTTCCTGATTTAGCACTTTGTGACTTTTCCTTGTGGGGATACCTTAAAAATAAAATTTATAAAAGACGCCACTCAGATTTTAATTCTTTGAGAGAAGCAATAGTTGCAGAATGCGCATTCATTATTGACAGATAGTGGGCTAAAGTAAGAAATTGTTTCTACAACAGACTAAGGTATTGCTTAGCTGAAAACTTGCCTATGGTCGACTTTGAGAGTGGACACCCGGTATATAATCACGTTTAACAGTTACTTCGTTATGTAAGTCGTCTTAAATGTTTGCTATTTATTATTATTTTATTATTTTACCTAGGGGTGGTCCCAATATGGTCCCGGCACCGCGACCTGTAGGTCTATTGTGCTCCCCGATGTTTTCTACCCTTCTAGAATTCCTGTATCTTTGACAAAGTCCAGGACTTCAGTAGGGCGAATCTTCGTTACTTCCTCTTGTGTAATCTTTTCATTTCCAAGTAGGCGTTTCCTTGCCGTTGTGAATGCTTCATAGTGCAGAGGAGTTTCTTCCTCCTCACCACAACCCCTGCATAACGGGCTATCAGTCAGTCCCATTTTATGCAGGTGTTTGTTTAAACGACAGTGGCTTGTCACCATCTCTGTCGCAAGTTTGGTCTTCGTCCTACTTAACTTTAAGATGGACGTTGCTAAGCCCCCGTCGGGGGTTTCCAGAAAGACCTTAGAATGATCCTGTCCTGGGACTTTCGACCAGTGTCTGCAGTGCTCTTTCGTGAGTATTGCTTGAATCTCCTGTTTGGCTGTGTTATATGTAATCCCACAAGCCGGTTCAGGGCCTATGAGTGGTTTCGCGCTTGCCGCCCTGGCAAGCTCGTCAGCAACCTGGTTACCCGCGATTCCCGCATGCCCAGGTGCCCACACTAGTGTAACTGTATTACACTTACCTAGTGCGTTTAGCATTTGTGTGCATTCAAGTACTAGCCCTGAGTTCACCACATATGAATCTAATGCTGCAATCGCTGCTTTACTGTCTGTGACTATAAAGATTCTCCTTTTAGAAAGGTTATCTTTTAATAGTTGAGCAGATGCTGTCAGGATTGCATATACCTCGGCTTGGAACACGGTCGCTTTTTGACCTAGGCTTATAGAGATTCTGCAGCCCTGTCCATTGCTTCCGTACACTCCAGAGCCAGTGCCCTTAGTGGTTTTTGAGCCATCTGTGTAATACACGATTCCATTCAGCTTTGTTTTGTTGGAATTGTTCTCCCAGTCGTAACGGGTGGGGATTGTTGTCTTAAACAGTTTAATAGGACAAACTGTTTTGGGTATTCTCTTAGTTATCATACTGAGGTTTTTGTCTTTAGAGATCTCGTCAAAAATGGTCGAATGCCCCACCCTTGACGATCCCTCTTCGCCGTTGACTCTCAGACGGTATGTCCCTCTGAGTGCCTCCACCCTAATTACTAGGTGTAGTGGCGGCAGGTCCAGGAGAATCTCCATGGCTGCCGTCGGGGTGTTTATCATTGCCCCCGTGATTTCAAGGCAAGCTCTGCGCTGTACCTTGCTGAGTGTCTGTATGGCCCTCTGGGTGAAGGTCCTATGCTACCACACCAGTGACGTGTACGTAATGATCGGTCTGATCATTCGAGTGTATATCCAGTGGGTCATCTTTAGAGATAAGCTCCACTTGCTTCCAAACGCTCGCCTGCAAGCCCACAAGGACTTTGTGGCTTTGTTCGCTATTTTCTCTAGGTGTGGTTTGAAGGTTAGCCCCTGTATTTGTCTTCCCTCACTACCTGTAGCTTGGCTCCGTACATTGCTATGCTCTTTAGCTTTGTCAGGCTTTTCCTTCGTGAGAAGAGAATGAGGTTCGTTTTTGCCGGATTGACCGACAAGCCCTCTTCTCTACACCACCGTTTAACTAGATTTAAGGCTTCTTGCATCACAACTGATACGGTCTCTTCAAATCTGCCACGTACCACAATCACTATGTCGTCGGCATAGCCAACCGTGTTGTAGCCTGCCTCACGTAATTGCCTCAGCAGTCCGCCTACCACCAAACACCACAGTAACGGGGGGAGAACTCCCCCCTGCGGACATCCTCGTGCAGATCGGACCGCTACAGAGTCGTTATTAAGCGAGGCCGTAATGTTTCTATGTCTTAGCATGGTATCAATCTATCTACCCACGGTAGTATGTACCCCTTTGCTTTCCATAGCAGTTTTAATCGATTCTAGAGAGGTATTATCAAACGCCCCCTCTATGTCTAAAAACGCCCCTAGAGCCACTTTCTTGCAGGAGATCGCCCTTTCGGCTGCGTCCACTACTCTGTGGATAGGCACATTGGTATTTACTGATGGCATCAGGCCCCAGCACCTCGTCCCTAATGTGTCGCTCAATGAGTTTCTCCAATAGTTCGAGGAGAAATGACGTTAGACTGATGGGTCTAAACGACTTAGCTAGGGCGTATGAGTCCCGCCCAGGTTTGGGTATAAATACGACTTTTACGTCCCTCCACGCCATAGGTATGTATCCCAGGGCAACGCTTGCCCTTAGTAATGTACATAGTGTGGAGGCTAGCAGGTCTAAGCCTCGTTGTAATAGAGCAGGGAAAATTCCATCCATCCCTGGGGATTTGTATGGATGAAAATTTTTCACTGCCCACCTAATTTTGGTTAGGTTTACTATCTGACAAGCTAGAACCCAATCTGTCCTGTTCCTCCTCGAGAGGGGTTAATGTTTGCTATTTAAATATACAAGAAACGAGAATATAGTTTAAGTCTTTTTAAATATTCTAGTCAAGTTTTGTTGTCTTATACTTTTATATCCAGTTTTGTATAATAAGATCATTATATCATTCTATTAGTATAAATCAGTACAACTTCGTATGAGCGCATATATAGGTAAAAAGTCAAACATTTTTGAGTTAAATTATCGAAAATTTATCTAAAACGTAATTTTTTTCACTGGTAGAATGTAGAAAACTATTTTAGATTAAATTTCGCTTTTTCAAATGACAGTTTTATTTTTTGTAACTCATAGAACTGTATAATCGACCGTTAGTACTCGGAACACTTATTAAATTTTCAAAAAAAAACTTTGAGCTTGCTAAAATAAACTACACATCTTTGCAACTCTCAATCTCTAATATAAAAAATCTAAGAAAAATCAGTAATTTTAATCTCTTATAGCACCGGTTATAAAGTCGAGAACATCGACAAATACTCGCGTTTAGTAATAAAGCAGATGTCGGTATAGCTTAGTTTTCTTTTGAGATGTTTTTTAAGTTTTTTTACAGATTTTTTGCGACGTTGAATAAGTTAGAATAATATACGTTTTTTATGATTTTAGGGGTAAAAGAATATAATTCGTATATTTCTTAAAAAAGAGCAGTTAATATCGATACGTTTGAGCTCGTATACCCTATGAATTGAGAGAACATTTTTTCGTTCCAATTCGGCTTTATTATTATCACGAACTGACTAATGAAAAACATCAGTTATTGCTTTTCAATTTTTGGTTCCATAAACGATAATAAAGACACAACTTTTGCCTAAAATAAGGTACTCTAATAATGCTTTAAATTTTTAGTAATACAATGTAAATAGAAAAACGCTTGTGAGTGATAATAATTACATTGAATCATTTTGCTGTCTTGTCATATTCAAAGAATGTGAAAGTTGTTATTTTCATTTTAAGTCAAAACAACCGCTGAATTCTTGTAGTAAGTTTGACGTGGCGTGTAAATGGTGCCATTTACAAAATGTAAAAACAAAATGGAATGAAGGTAAGATACATCTATAGAACGGAGCTTCAGTATAACATACCTAAATTAGTAATATTATACTCGTACATGTAAATGGTCTGCAAATTATCAAAATGTGATAAAAGCAATGTGCAATTAAATTTCTACACTTTGTAGATTGAATGTTGACTTTAAAATGGAAAAAAAAGATTTTTCTTTGAAATATCCAAGTTGCAACTGACACGCTTTTATTTAACTTGTTTCTATTATAAAATGTATCAATTTACATTAAAAATAATATTTTTGCTTGATTGAAGTTTCAGTAATTTGTAACTGAAATCGAAATCTTCTTTTAATTAAAAACAGTATAACATAACACATTTTGAGATACAATTTTGGTCTGTATTGGATTAAACTAAAAGAAAAGGTGAAGCTTCTAGTTCTCAGATTACTTTTATACACACATTCTAATTTATATCTATCTCAATGAGTTTTTCTATTTAATCAATGATGATACTAATTAATCAAGAGGAGTTATTTTCGCAATGTCTACATACATGTTGGGGCTCAGTGAAGCATTAAGATTAACGGTCTTTTAGATTATGTAAATTTTGTTACTCCCATTAACCACTTCTTCTTTGGTCAATCAAGTAGTACTTAATTGGGTGTCGTGTAACTGACAACCACGTAATTTGTCTTCTGTATGTACTGAACTTAATTACATCACCATCACACTACTTCACTATTATCCAAAATGCTAAAATTTTTAAATTAATGTTTGTGCAATTAAAAAAGACAGTTTTAATTGAAAAGGAAGCTTTTATAAAACCCAACGGGTGTGTTTCTATTTTTCGCATACGTAAAAATAGAAAATACATGCTGTATTTTTTCTTTGCTTTTTTATATTTATACAAAAAACTGGAAGGTTAAACGCAAATTATAGATTATGCGTTTAAATTTATTATTCTTATTTTTGTACTAAATATTAACATAAAAATGCTGCAGAAAAAACGTAAAAGTTTTTGAATATGGGTCACTGAATAATGATCCGAACAGGTATGCCTACGTTAATTGGAAAATGTAATTGAGCCGACGTCGATTTACAGGTTTTATTTCAAAACGCGTTGAAAATAGATAAAATTAGCCACGAAGTTTTCTAACTGTATATATTTAGTTACCTGTACTGCTTTTATCTCAAAATTCTGATTTGAATAGCACGTAGTTTCTAACTTTGTACACGTTGGCTGTTTTACATTTTGTATTGAATTTATAAATAAAAAGTTTTTTCTCCAACATTTTATGCGTTAACAAATGTGATTTTTTTTTAAATTACATTAGAATTTTGGCTATACTTTTCTTGATAATAAGCTCATAATATTGCAATTGCTTTCTCGAGGATAAAATAAGTTTGTTTTACTATTTGTGACACACATTTAGTTGAGCAATAAATTACGTTCAACTACTAATTTTGTCTGCTTTCGATAGCAGTAAGTAGAAGCATAAAAACAAATTAGGTGTATAATCGATTATTGCTTTTTTTATGTATTTAAGAAAATAGTTTCATCCATGAAAACGTTACACTGGACAACAAATCAAATTTTGTACGTGTACTTGAATTACTTTTTTATGTTGAATTCAAATTTGCTTTAGTTTTTTCCTAACACGTCAATTTATTAGAGAAATTTCACTTTATTTCAATAATACGCTATAAGCCTTGTTTATATACAATATAGTTAGACAATGAGATAGCTTTATATGGAAACAGATTTTTTATTCATGTTAAATGTCGATAGTGAAAACAAGGTAATAATTAAATGCAAAGCCTCAAACCGTTTTTGGTTATCAGAAGATTGCAAATGATGGCGGCACAAATAAGCTACTTACACACGCTATTCGTTTAGACATACGTGCAAAGCAATGTTTTACCAGTTAACTTGCTTTGATTCTTAAAACTTTGCAAAAATAATTCGTACACTTTAATTTCTGTTTATAAACAAAACATAGAATGAATAAAATCTTGCAAACGTTTCTATAAAATTATAATCGGTTGAGTGGTTTGTTTCATTTAAGCCAACGAAGATGTGCTAATTATTTTTTTTTAAATGTTTATACTACTCACAAGGCACATAAAATATAAATGGGCGATTCTACTAATATGATCCTTTTTTTAAGGTGAAAATAATTTTTTTAAAATGTGTTTACTAAATGGTAAAAATATTATTACTGGCAGTAACTAATATAAATACAATAGAATTAGTATAAGATCATGCTGATTTTTTTGGTTCTAATATTTTATTGCGTTAGAAAAAAAAAGTAGTACCAGAGGAATGATGCTGAAGACAGATGAATCATAAAGATATCTGAAACTTAAACATTTATTTCTTTTTCTTACAAAAATCGAAAACAAAAGTGTATGCAATATTAATACATAATACATAGTTAACCAAATACACTCTAACCCTGCTCAAAGACGCTAATAACTTTATCAAAGATATAGTAAATTTGGTTTCTTCGAGAACAAACTATAGGAGAAGGTAAAAATTGTCTTATATCCTGGTATTTTATATACGAAATATCTTTTTCGTCCGTCTTAAATGCCTGTTTACCATCTAATTTACGCACGCGGAGAAACATTACTCTTACTTCACCATCTTCTTCCACATCTGTCGGTGCAACAGCAGCATAAGTGTATCTGGCTTGCTTTGTGATTAGTTCCACTAACAAATGAGTGCCACATTTGATATTTTGCGGTCTCAGTTCATATTGATCACATCTATTGCTTGTACTGGCGTCTTCTTCATCTGAATAAACATCAGAAACACGTAGCTTTTGACCAGAAGTTGTGGTTTTAGACACAACTTTAATCAGTGGTACATCTTCATCCGATGAGTCATCATCTGATGTTAACGATGGTTCGGAATTATAGGTTAGTGAACCTATATAATACTCCAATATATCATTTTTTAAAGAACTTAGCGAATGAAAGTTCAGCATGACAGACTTTTCCATAATTTTTTTTTGACCTGATGTACTTGCATGGTTCCTCTAAAATGTTGAATCTTGCTGTGCTCTATTAAATCTGATAATTCCTCTATTTCATCGGGATGAATGGAAATATATTTAATTCGAGTAACATTCTCCGAAAGTTTATTTATTAAGGTATCGAACTTTATGACGAGTCTGTCTGCTGTTCTCTTGGTTACACCCCCTACACCATCAGGTGCACCTTTTCCATGTCCAGATTCCAGATAATGCCACGAGAAGTTTAGAACCTTTGGATGTAGTCGTTCAAGAAGTACAGCTAGGAAATAAAACATCGTTTTGTTACGATACTGGGTCGCTGGGCTATCACTAACAAAATGTATCGTATCAACAGGATCAGCTTCCAGAAGGTGCTTCAAAATGGGATTTAAATGAGCCCAGATTGCAGGAACTATGTGTTTTAAGGAGTCTGACATGGTACAGAAACATTGTTTTTGTAAATTCTCCCCACAATCTTTATATACAACGACAGTGTAAAGCGATATTTGACCCCGTGATCCTCCGAAATGGAATGCCGAAATTTCTTCAGCGTATTTTAAACTATAATTTTCGCTGAAGTCCATGTGGATCAGTGCCTCATTGTGCTTTAGATTATTTTTAAGCACTGTAATTGTGTCGTATTGATGAAGCGCTCTGCCTTTGTGTTTCAAAAAACGCTCTATATTATTTTCAAATTCTTCAACAATACCAGCCACGGTATACCTATTCTTTTCTTTTTTTTGTTTTTCAAGTTTTTTGTCAAAAAAATGTATCTTTTTGTGTTTTCCACTTGAAAAAATAACTTAATAAAGAAGAATCATAATGTTCGTATGAAATTTTCCTGTTTATACAATCAGGGCAGTCACTTAGAAGACACCTGTCTGTTTTGTTTTCACAACAATATGACGATATCACAGAATTTACGTCACTTTTGTTAATTATTTTTAATCGATATAGGGAGAAAATTAGTAAATTCATATTTGTGCAAGTAACACATCCACATGTATCTCTTGCTGAAACTTTTCTTGCGACAACATAAAAAGGCCGGATTTTGCACCAAAATGCATAACTTATAGGCATATTAGGATGTGACTGCAAAAATTTTTTATGCAGATTTCTCAACGTATCGTTAAGATAGCGTTTTTGCTTTATTTTGCCATTCTTAGAACAATAGTCTTTTTTCCCGGGACATACCCTACTGTTAATATCAGATTCGAGAAAATTTTGTACAGCCCTAATAGTTGTTAGTCTTTTTACTTGTTTATTTATTTGTTTGTTGTTTGCCTTGATAAAATGAGTACCTCTTACAATGTTTCGTATCTCATTTGTAAATCGATATTTTTTTACCATTTTTCCGTGTAGTATTTGTCTAATCCTACTTTTATCTTTGTCTTTTTTTAAGTGTTGGTAGTTGTGTTTTAATTGGTCTTTCATAACTTCAGCAAATAAAACCTTCCTAACAACTTCTGGATTTTCATTTTTCTCTTTAAGAATTTGCTTAACTCTGGCACCAGGGGAATTACTGCTCAGTTTGATGGCCTTGGCTTTCTTTTTGTTCTGTAGTCTATGACGCTTAACTTTATATTTATTCAGTTTTTTCTGTAGTTTTTGTATCATTTTGTCTTTTTCTTGTAATTGTCGGTTTCTTTGTTTCCTATTTCGTGCTGCTAACCGTTTTCCTGCAATACTTTGTGGTGTTTCTTCTCTCTGTATATTTTCTACCTCTTCTGCAGGGACAGGAGATGAAGGTGGAGTATTTTCTTCAACGTATTAACTTGTATTTTCTGATAGTTTTTTCTTAAGTCGATATGTCCGAGAATGTTTCCGCCAGTGTTTTCTTTTCATGCGTTGTTCTCTTTCGTTTTGTTCGTTTATGGGTCTAACAATCTTCTTTTCTTTCTTTTTTATATACTGTTCGCGCTCTTTTTGTTTTAGCTTCGCTCTACCTTCTGGGTCTTGCCTCAATCTGTCATATCTTTGTTTTTCTGACTCTATTTTTCTACGTAGCTTTTCTCCTCGAGATAAGGGCATTATTTAGCCTGCAGCAAAATGCTAAACGTCATAAATACAGCTAAAGTATAAAAAATCTGGTTTTAAAACTGTTTTTTGATCGCCAGTTTTTCATCTCTACTATTTTTAGCAACAACATAACATGCGATTCAAAATTAGATTCAAAGAGTGCATAGAAAGATAAATTAGAGGTACGCTTATGTTTGGTAAGACATATATTATTTTTTTCTGATAAATTTAATTTTGAATCATAGGTTATACCTATATTACATTTAAAATTGTTGCAAAATGATAAATAGCAAAAATTAGATCTTATTATTTTTTGCTTTACTACTATTGCGTATGCAACCAAATGTACCTGTACCTTCAAGTTCCAGAGGAATGATGATTCTGAATGATTTTAACGCATGCGTCCACATGATGATTCTTCCTAACTTCACATTATGACGGTTAGCACTAGTGATGGTGAATTTCGTTACTTTTGAGTAATCGTTACTATTCGTTACTTATACTTTTTATATTCGTTACTTTAATTCGTTACTTTGATTACTTTGATTACTTTGATTACTTTGGATACTATGACTACTTTGAGAACTGTATGTTTTTGTGGTAATAAATACGGGTACCGGAATATAATTCCTTGAATCGTTTCGCGATAGGGATTTGATTACTTTAGACGTATGTGCATAAATGACTAGAACGTGTTGTAAAATTCTAATTTATGTAAACATTTTTGACAGTAGCTGATACCGGAGAAACTTATCATTTTAAATACAAAACAGAACATATGTACTTTGGATTGTTAGTATTTATTAACGTTTTTAATATTAATTTTTGAAATGGAAACACGCACAATATATAATGTAAAAGCTTCAAAAAATATTCCAAAGTATAAAATTATAAATTTTCGATAATAATCAATTTTGTTTTTGCTAAATTTTGAAAAAGATGTTATCCAGAAAATAACAGAATTAACATTTGTATATGTATGAATACGAATAAGTACACTTATACCTCAATAATTTTGGTTTTATAAATTGCACAATTTTAGGAATTTAATTTAAGAAATCTAAGGTAAGAATAGAGATCACTATTATCCGTATAATAATGTGTTTGAAAAGTTAAGGTTCTGCGTCGTTTATGCGCTCTGTATTCAATATTGTCCCTACAAAATTACAATTCATAAAACGAGTAATGATGTACTATGTGTACTGAGTACAAACGGGTACTGGAACCGATTTTGCAGATGTAAATACTGTAATCGAATGGTACGAATGTAACTATGTAACGAATACTTTGCCTTTCGAGTAATCGTTACTTCGGATCCTAGCGAGTAACGAGTACTCAAGTAACGAATAGTTACTTATTCTCCATCACTAGTTAGCACATTATTCGATAGCTTTTTATTCACACTTAACAGATCACATTAATTTTTTTAACGAAGAGTTTTTATACTTACCAGGGTAATGATCTGCCTGCTTGTGACACCAACTCGTAACCACAATTTTTGTCACAAAACACATTAAGTTATAAATCAAGGTGCCGTGTGGTACTGTCGATCTACAAGTGGTTAGTAATTATAATTTTCGCCAACCTCAATACATCGCTGGCGCCATATGATTTTCCAATATTGTAATATAACTCAACAACCAGAGGAATGATGCAATTCGTAATTACAAGGTTTCGCTATTTTTTTAAAATTTACTGCATAACATTTTTTACTAGTTGTGTGTTGGGTTATCTAAACATATATTTTCCATTTGCATATTACAATAAAAATAAAGTATTGGTTTTTAAAACATCAAATATAATATAGAAAATCGTATCAGTTACAGTCCAGAGGAATGATATTTTTAAGAACAAAAGACGAAAACGAAATAGTTTGAATTAAATTACTTTAATTTCCTCTTTAGGGAAAGTACGAAATATTTTATACAATCGCTTTACGAATAAACCACTTCACATGAATTGAAAAAGTTGCTAAAAACGCGTGATTACCTGAAAAAGGATCATATTTGTAGAACCACCCAAATATACAAGCTTATTAGCGATGCTTCAAAGATTCGGACTTTAAAACCAAATTAATGGTTTAAATTTTGGTTTGAATTACTATTACAGCGCTCGCCGCTTATCGGATTCACGGATAATGTTTTCAATCGGGTAATGTTATCACTTTACTAAAGTAACAATCCGGAGGCATTCTAGTACATAGAAAAAACGCCGCTTATAGTAATCATAATTTCGGTTTATGTTATCAATTTATTCTCTGGTTTGTTTCTATACATGATCAATAACTTATTTTGTATGCGTTATTGAGCTGAATTTTCACAATACGCTTGTTTATAGTAAAAAATTTTATCATTGTACTCTAAGAATAGTTGTTTTCCATATTTATCTTATTTTTGCAGTGTTATTTATTGGTTTAAATAATTTGAGTGATTTACGAAACGGTACATTATTTCAACATCTGTAAACACGTTATCTTCGAGAATTAACTTGAATAGCACGTGCCTTCTTAGAATAACAAATTAAATTAACTACGTCTTATATGATAACGTTATTTTGTATTTATGTTTATTGTCAGCAAATTTTTGTGAAGAATTGTGTAGTTCTTAGAACAGTGAATGAAGCATCATCATGTTGTTTTTGATTTCTTTTTATTTACGATGTCAACAACTGTTTAATTGGCTCAAAATCATGCTTTGTTTAAACGTTTTATAAACATTTTTTTGCTTGTATTGACGCTTTAATTTCACCTTCTAAATTTACAACCTGTTACTCATACACGCTGTATGCATTTACTGCTTTCTAACAAATAAGCGTTTTTTTCTGAATTTTGGATATTGTTATCAAAAACCTCAACTCCCAACGTGATTCTATTAAGCGGCGTGCACTGCATAATTAAAAACGCAGGCATTCGACCGGAAATCATATCAGCATTGGTTACAATATACTAGACCACAGATGTGTTTTTATTATGTCAATAAACAGAAACATGTAGAATATTCTGTTTATTGACATAAAAAGACCATCCTTAGCTAAACATGCCTGTCCACTCAAATTCATAAACCTTTTTAGTCATTTCGTTATTAATACATATTTTTATCAGCATGTGTATTCATTGATTAGTTAACTTTAATCTAATTTATATCAAATTTGAATAGAAATTTTGTAAATTTGGTAGTTTATTTTATTATTTTGATTGCTCGAATACTATAAAAAAATATATACAAATTAGAAATTCAGTTAAAAAATTGTCTTCTATTAGGGGAATGATTGTGTTTCTCAGGATACCAGTTGTTTACGTGGACCGATTTTCATAACATAAGTGGTATCGTGCATAGATATAATTTTCTTTCAAGGTTATTTTACATGTAATAAAAAGAACGTATGTATTTTCCAAATCTCTGAAACTGTATCTTTATAGATTACTGTAAGAGAATATACTGATCTGTAACTTAGAAATCTGTAATATCAATAAAAGCAGCGCCAAATATGTCAATTTTGCGTTTGCATCCAAAACTACTAGCGTTTTGCATCCAAATTAATGTTTCCAATTTTCCATTGTCTAACTATAATCTTTGTTTATATACATTATTACAATTTTATAATTGAATGTACATTTTCTAATTTGTATACATTTGTTTATAGTGTTCGAGCGATCAAAACAATAAAATAAACTACCAAATTTACAAAATTTCTACTCAAATTTGATACAAATTAGATTAAAGTTAAGTAGTTAATAAATACACATGCTGATAAAAAATTATTAAAAATAATTTGGGTGGGCAAGCATGTTTAGCTAAGGATGGTCCTTCTATGTCAATAAACTGTAATATTATACGTGTTTCTGTTTATTGACATAATAAAAACACATCTGGGATCTGGTATATTGTAGGTAATGCTGGTATCATTTCTGGCCGAATGCCTGCGTTTTTAACTATGCAGTGCACGCTGCTTAATAGAATCACGTTGGGACTTGAGGTTTTTGATAACAATAACCGATGACAACAATGACCTAAATTTAAAAAAAACTGTTATTCGTTAGAAAGCAGTAAATACATACAGCGTGTATGTGATTAACAGGTTGTTAATTTAGAAGGTGAAATCAAAGCGTATATACAACCAAAAAAATGTTTATAAAACGTTTAAAAAAACCAGCATTTTAAGCCAACGGATCTGACGCATTAAAAAGTCTGTTGACACCGTTAACACCCGTTAATAAAACGAAATCAAAAACAACGTTATGATGCTTCATTCACTGTTCTAAGAATTTACTACACAATTCTTCTTAAAAATTTGCTGACACTAAACTAAATACAAAACAACGTTATCACAAAAGACGTTGTTAATTTAATTTGTTATTCTAAAAAGGCACGTGCTTTCCAAGTTAATTCACGAAGATAACGTATTTACAGAAGTTAAAATAATGTACCGTTTTGTAAATCAATTTTTTTTTAATAAATAACACTGCAAAAATAAGATAAATAGCAAAACAACTATTTTTAGAGTACAATGATAAAATTTTTCACTCTAAACAACCGTATTGTGAAAATTCAGCTCAAAAATGCATACAAAATAAGTTATTGATCATGTATAGAAACAAACCTGAGAATAAATCGATAACATAAACCTAAATTATGATTACTATAAGCGGTGTTTTTTCTTTGTAGTAGCATGCGTCCGGATTGTTACTTTAGTAAAGTGATAACATTACCCAATGGAAAACATTATCCGTGATTCCGATAAGCGGCGAGCGCTGTAAGTAATTCATACGAAAATTTAAATAATTAATTTGGTTCTGAAGTCCGAATCTCTGAAGTATCGCCCTGAATTTATTGCTAAAGATGCATCTAAAGTGCTAATAAGCTTGTATATTTATATTTGATGTGCCTTTTGAGTAGTATAAAAATGTAAAAAAAATTAAATTACCACATCTTCGTTGACTTCCGGCTTGAAAAGAAAATTAAACAAAGTAAATGAAACAAACCACTCAACCGATTATAATTTTATAGAAACGTTTGCAGGATTTTATTCATTCTATATTTTGTTTATAAACAAATTAAATTGTAGGAATTATTTTTGCAAACTCAGAGTTTTAAGAATCAAAGCAACATTGCTTTGCACGTCTGTCGAACTAACAGCGTGTGTAAGTAGCTTACTTGTGCCGCCATCGTTTACAATCTTTTAATAACCAAAAACGGTTTTAGGGTTTGCATTTAAGTATTACCCTTGTTTTCACTATCGCCATCTAACATGACTAAAAAATCTGTTTCCCTATAAAGCTATCTCATTGTCTAACTATAATGTATATAAACAAGGCTATAAGTAATTAAATATCTAAATGAATTGTTACGAAATGTTCTAGCAGTTTCGAATTATAAGGTTTTGCAATGTGTGATACGTGATTTTTATTAAAGTCGTTTATAGGTATATTGAAAAGCATAAAAGCTTCGAGATCATTCAAGATGATTCGAGGTGATTACCGGAAGGGACAGAATATTCTCGAAGCATATAAAGTAAAAATATAAAAGGTGCCCGAAGGAAGTTTAATTCAGTCTAGTTAGAAGTCGGAAGGGTTGAAACTGTGTCAGTCTAAATACATAAATTGTTATAAGTTAAGTGTAGATAAACAACAGCTCAATTTTTTGAATTCCTTGAGCGAATTTGTTATTGCAATGTAACGCATGAAAAACTATATGCTACCAAGAGTAATTATGAAATACTTTGGAAAGAAGAAAACGTGAAAGGTATCCAAGAACATGGAGAAAGGGAATTAGTAGGGATTCGAAGACGACCTCGGACACCTCAAGCAGTTCTATATTTTCATACTTGTGTTGGAATCCTGCAGCTCGATATGCGTCCGCTTATAAGGAGCGTGCTCGTGCTAACAAAGTGTACTCGCTATACGCGACCAGTCGCTATAAACGAATTTTAATAAATATACTTACTCCTTGCAACTGAATGATTTTTTGTGGTTTCTATCTTTGTTTTATATGTATCATGATTAACGTAATGTAAATATAAAACTATACATACTAGTGCCATTGCTACTACAGTTTTAAACAAAATTCTTCAAAATTAATTACATGTTTATAGGTATAATTTAAAATAATCTGTAATTTTTTTTGCATTGCACTTTTATTTAAAATTGAATTTTCGTTTTTTTCTGCTTCATGAGATTTAACAGCTATTTCAGTTTCTGACGGATATTCGCATGTTACTAAATCATCGTCAACATTCTGAAATGCATTTAGAGCTTCTGTGTTGAATGACTCATTTAAGAAGTTGTTCCTTATAGCCCAGTCGTTTAAGCTAGTGGAATCTTCATCGTCCACGTTTTCTAACTCTTTATTGTGCAGTAACCACTGAGATAAATCAGCTCTTTCTCAAATTCCGATTTAGGGTAGAAGCATGACGGTGGCAATTTACGATTGTTTTCTGTAAAACGCGTTTCCGCACTGTATTTATTGCTAACACAGCATCTAACACAGAAAATTTGAATTCCTGGCCATTGTCCAAACAGGTTATCATTTTTATGATTATAAGCGACTTTCGGCTTAGATCGCGTCGTAGTTAAATAACCAGACTTAGGCTTGGTTCTAGTCTCTTCTTGAGAGCCAAAACAAGAAGTAGAACTTGGCCTTTGCCGTATTGTCGTTCGTAAACCCAAACAAACTGACTTTTCGCAAGACATTGCAGCTTGCATCTTCAGAGTGGTAAATGTCACTGAAAGAAAAAGTGTAAATGACGATATTTATACCCTTATCCTTTGCAGTCAGCCATATGTTCTTTTATTCTAATTTCAATAGAGCGTCCCGTCTGTCCTATATAACTTGATCCACAGGAACAACGAATTTTGTAAACTCCGGCATGTTTTAGAGCCCCTTGTTTGTAACAATGGCAATGTCATTTTTCTTTTTGAAATTTCAGAGTTCGGTTTAGAGTAAGTTTGTAAAACAGTCCCGTCTCATCTCCGTTAAAAATATTGTTGTATGAATAATCTCTTCGTATTAAAGGACAAACATTAACAAGCCAATCCCTTGTTGTCTGTTAAGAAACACTTCCAGCTTCTCCAAGAAATGTGATACCTCTTCTTGAAGCGATCACTCCAACTTTTCGAGCACACGGACACTTCATTATTAGGAGACAACAATTTGGAAAATTCTTCTGCTTTTTCTTGTAATATTTGTCCACTTATCGGTACGTATTGACTTCGCTTTTGCTTAAACCACTCAAGCAAGGCTTGATCAACTTCAGTGTTAGTTGGTCTCCGAATACGTTTTACTTTAGAGATGTTTGAATTTAAAGTTAATTTTAGTTTATCCCTTTTTCCAAATGGTGGAAACCGTTGAGCTGGATAAACTGTACTTTCGACAAACGTCGGCATTAGAAGTGCCATTGGAAATGATATTCACTATTTTTCCATTTTTCTCTAACCTAAGAGGATTTCTATAATGAAGTTTATGCATTGTTACAGTAAACAATAATAAGCAATAACGATGACTAAATGTAAAATTGTATAGGTACATCAAATCGGTTAGAAACGCATTTCTGCGAGTTGCGACAAGTTGGTTGTACTCGTTATAATAAAAGCTATCCGCTATATGAATCATAAAGTCCTCGTTGTAACCGCAGCAGTCAAAAATTTGAGGCACATATTTAAGTGTGTTCGTAATAAGTAATCCAGCAGCTTAACAAAAAAAATGCTGTACGTTATAAACGAGCTCGTTATATCAAAACTCAAAATACGTTAAAGTTAATGAATGGTTATTCGTTACTTAAGAAAATGTTCGTTATAACCGAACGCTCGCTATAAGCTGTACTCGTTATAAGCGGACTTGACTGTATGTATTGTAAATACGGTTAAAATATTTTAGTAACCGACATAGTTTTGAAGAAATCAAAATGGTGCATTAGTCTAACCAGTTTCTCTAAATTAAAATTTTTTTATTAGAATATACGTTTTTATTAGGTTGGTCGTTACGTTTCTCATTAGGTGGAGTAAATTCTAGATCTTAGTGACTAATAAAAGAAAGCTTAAAACATATATGAACTTTTTTATTCACATATAGTCTTACATCGCTTTTAAGGAATTTACCTGTAATACGTAATTTTTGAATACTTGAAATATATGCTTTTGACAAAGGAAGTTCTATTAAATTTTGTTGTACGACGTTGATAGTAAATCCTGCACAAAAAGGATTCAAAGTAATTTTAATAAAACTTTTTTTGTTGCGTGTAACTCAACCGTAATAAAACGTTACTATTAAAGGAGCTAAGTATCAATTTGATGTTTTTATATTTTCCTGTACATTGAAGTATATTTAATCAGTGACGGCATCTGCATTAAAAAATACTAAAAATTGTTTTATTATTAATTTACAATTGCAACTATGCAACGATTTATTTTGCTTATTCCAACTACGGTAGATTATTTTTTAATTAAATAAACAAAATTTTCGATTATATGCTTAATTATAAAAGTTTTAAAATATCGAAGTGCAACAGCTTGATATTCAGCAAGCTGCAGAAAGTCGTCAACCAAGATAATACAAATGTTCTTCAGTTTATTAATTATTAATAATTTTTTAATATTTTATTAGCAATATTTATTGTTTTTAACTGTTTAAATAAAAAAATAGTGAAAAAAAAGCTACTCTATAGTGTTGCTAAAACTCATTTTACGACTGCAGTATGTAAGCTATGCATCTCTGTTTAATATAGATATTCTTTAAAACCCATTTATTTGTTTAAAAATGAATTACGAGTATAACACGTTTTTTGTGGCAACGTCTTTTATTTGAATTATTAAAGCTTTTCACAAAGAAATTGTTTAAATTGAACAAGTATATAGAAAGATAGTATCAATTTATAGAAATCCAGTTTTAAGAGAAGTTTAGAGCTACTCATTCACATATCCTATGTTAAAAAAAATTAGTGCAGCAATTTTTTTTATTTTGAGCCCATACACAGAAGTTTTAGAAAGATTTCGTTACTAGAACCTTTTATTCTTTAAAAATCTACATAAAAATGTCATTAAATTAAATATTTGAAACTCTTTATTACAGTCTAGTATTTAACAGTACCACAAATGAAATTGAAAATGAAATTAAGTTTATTTATTTTCGCCCCGTTTGAAATTCAACACGTGTACGGAGGTCATTTTACTCTACTAAATTTTTAATCAATGGTCTTTCAGTTTACTACTTTATTGTTTACATCAACGTTAGTTGTAAACTAGCACATTCATAAATCAATTTCACTCAAAATAATTGATTTTATCATAAATACTTAATTCCTGTATTTCTCAATCTAAAATATTTATTCATAATTATTGAGTTATACTCTTGCTTGTTTAGTACATGTGTGTTGTTCTGATTTTATTAAAAAAAATGTTTATTTTATCTTTAACCAAATGTTTGTTTAAATCAATTTTTTCATGATTAAAAAAATAATAAATAATCTTACTTCTCTTATGTTCTTGTAAATTAGTTATACATTAGGTGTCGGTTCTATGTAGATCAGAGATTCCCAAAGTTTTTTGTGTCGTAGACCCCTTGCCATGTTTTTCGGTTTTGGGTAGACCCCCTACTTACCTGATGTTAATTTTTTGTAAATTTCTAACTATTTTGTATCTGTTATATAAAATATACGTAACGTAAAATAAACATAAAATAAACTAAACAATAAGTAAAAGTTTTTAGTGAGAAGGATGAACCTGATGCTTTAATAATAAATTATCAACATTTGGCGTCAATTTTGTAAGGTTTAATATTAAATCTCCACCGCTAATGATATCCAGTCTGTTTCTTTTTTTCGTTAGGAGATTGGCAACAACGCTGAACCCCCTTTCCACTAGGTATGACGATGGAAAGGAAATTAAAGATTTCCTCGCTATACTCCGTAATACGGCATAAGTAATGGGTAATGGGCAGCCCGAATTGCTGATATCCGTTTTTAAACTGAACTTTTAAGTTCTTCGTTTGTACTTAGTTCAGTCGGTTCCTCTTGTATTATGACATTCGTTTCTTCTATGTCACCATATTGGTTAATTATCCACGGTGGTATTACCATAGTCAAAACATCCTCAAAACTAGTTTCAAAATCTGAATAGAGGGCATTTAAATGTTGAACGTAGGTTGAAACGTCGTTTTCCTGACAGTTTGTCTGTGACAAATTGGGGAACTGGAAAATTCGGCCCGTCCAATATTTTGCTTTATTAGTTTAACTCTGGCAAGAAACGCTGATAAGACAGACTTTGTTTTAATCAAATTTAGACTGTCGCCTTGTAACTGCAAATTAACCATATTAAATTTTCTAAACAAATCTGTTAAATAGGCGATGTCTGTTTTCCACTTCATTAAATTGTCTTTTAAAATTTTATCTTTAGTATCCAGAAATTCTAAAATAGTCTCAAAAAGCGCAAAAAAATCTTGTCAAACATAAGCCTTTCGACAGTCAGCGTACTTCAGTATGAAGGAGTAGGTGATGAAAGTGTTCGTCATTTTCTTCACACAACTGCGCAAATAACCGCGTATTCAACGCGTTGCTTCAGATTCGGTTTACTGCATTAATGACTAGTTGAAGAGACTCATGCAATATAACACTCAAATGTTTAGCAACTAAATGTTGTCGATGGATGACGCGATGTATTGTTTTAAATAGCTTATAATTACACGGTAACGTCCAACCATGGCAGGTGCTCCATCTGTAGCTACTAATATTATATTTGTTAAAGGGATTGCTTTTTCAATGAAGTAATCCTTCAAAATATGAAATATTGATTCACCTTTAGTGTCGGTTGCCAAAGTTCTTGCAAAGAGCAGTTCTTCGTAGATTTCTTGATTCATAATAAAACGAAGATATAGTACCAATAATAATGCTGCATTACCAGGTAAAGTTGACTCGTCCAGTTGTATAGAGAAATGGGTCTTTTACAAATAATTACACAAGAAGCTTTCAATATCATAACTCATTTCATCAATTCGTCTTTCAACAGTATTCTTGCTTAAGGGAATTCTTTTAATGATATCAGATGCAGGTTTGTGTAAAACAGTTTTAAAAACCTCTTCAACGGCTGGCAAAATTAACTTCTCTCCGATAGTATGCGGTTTTCCGGCTTTTGCTATAAGTAGCGAGATATTGTAAGACGCCCGCAAACCATCATCGTTTCTTTGTGACGTCAAAGCCAACATTCTGTCCAGCGTGGGTCTCTTCTAAAGTTTATCTTTGAGTGTTTGAACATATTTCAAATTTTCATCTGTTTTATCAGGGTGACATCTTTTCAGATGATCCTGCAGCTTAGATGGTTTCATAGTGTCATTGCTCAAAACTTTGTTGCATAAAAGGCACATAGGCAATTGTTTGTCCGACATTAATGGAATGAAGCCAAGTTTCAAATAATCAACATTGTACTGTCTACATTTCTTTTTAGATTTGGACATGGCATCAGTCATCTGTGGACAAAATTAATCTATTTAAATAAGACATAAAGTCAAGCAGCTGTATATTAAAAAATCAAAGTCTAATTTAAATGGTATGGTCTTAGATTTTATGGCAGGCATAGGCGTACAGCCATTATAAATGAATGTGAGAAGGGGAATGTTATGAATGTTACTTAAGGTTTTGATATGATGGAACTTTAAGGAAATTTGAAAGTAACATGACAAAACATGTTAAAACAAAATATTATACAACGAATATTAATAACAAATTGTTATGCGATTTACCTCTACGTACATTCGACTGTCATGTGTAAAAATTCACTGGTTCCACTTTAGCAATAATACAAAAGTTTTAATGTTAATATAGAGACGTATGTACAGTGCAATATCCATAATCCGAACTTCCGTAATCCGAACATTCCAGTAATCCGAACTGGCCCACAGTGTAACGACCAATGGACAAAAGTACAATTTTTTTAATTTTTTTGTGAAGTTATTTGCTATGATATATATATTTATAAATGAATAACAAATGCCTAGCAAGGTCGTAAATAAGTAAATATTGACACACATACATATTTATTTATGCAACCGGCCAAAATCTGTAGTTTAATTCCAAAATATTTTTTTTTAATACGTTTCCTATATGTAAACATTTAAATTCTATGAAAAAAACAAACAAATGAGAGTGTGTATTGGAAATTCTTCAAAAAACACGCAGTTGTACAGTTGTAGATTTCTTATTTTCTTAATTTATCTTTCAAAGTGGTAACATATTTTATGTTAATATTAAAATACATACGTAATATGTATGTACAGTTGTCTTTTTTTAGATTTTTCCGAAAACATTCCATAATCCGAACATCTCCTTGCAGCAATTAGTTCGGATTACGGAGATTGCACTGTAATTATAATAACGATTGCTAAAACTTTGAAAAAGAAACTATTGAGGAGTACTCGTGAAATTTTGCATGATTTGAATAATAAACTACTAATAACTGAAGTCATGATTGGCGTAATTTATCTATCTTTGCTAACTACGAGTACAAAACAAAAATTTTAAGAAAAATAATGTACTTACTTTTCTCCGGCACTCTCAAACAAAATAACACTGATTCACTATAATTTGTGTGATAAACTACCAGTTTATATTTTTTTAAATTTTTTCTTAGCACTTTCTTTTTTAAGATTCGGGAAATAATATCGTATTTGTCTAACATTCGTATTTATAGCGTGACGAATTGAACACGTCAGTGCAAGTTCGCGAAGCTCTGAGACTGCGCGTATGCTGATACTGGTATATCATTATGTGCAGGTTTTTACAAGTTCAAAATGTATTGCGACCACAAAGCGAATGCTTATATCCTACAACTTACACAATTTTATAAACATATACAGGGTGTCCCACGAGGTACTGTACATACTAAAATGGTATGTTCCTTAGGTCAATTTAAGTAGAAAACGTCCTATAAACATAGGTCCAATTCGCCATAGTTACACAGATACAAGCGTTCAAAGTTTATAAATGCTCACACATTTTTTGAAAATTATTATTATTGAAAACAGAAAATCGAACTACAAAACAAACATAAAAAAAACAAACAAAAAAAATCACATAAAATGCTTAAAATGACCTCCTTCGGCATTAATACAACGACGGCTGCGATCTAAAATGGACCGAGTAGCCGCTCAAAGCACCTGCTGGTTGTTCCGTGTTTGTTGACACACATCCAGGATACGCTGTATTAGTTCAGCTCTGGTATTAACTTTTACCTCGTATACTAAACTTTTCACATGACCCCACAGATAGAAGTCCAAATATGTAAGATCGGGCGATCTCGGTGGCCAAGCATGCGGGCCTCCACGCCCAATCCACTTATTGGGGTAAACAACATTTAGATATTCGGTCACATGCCGACTAAAATGTGGAGGAGCTCCATTATGTTGCAGAAACATTTGTTGTCTTGTTAGTAAAGGTACTTCTTTCAAAAGCGGTAGCAATTCATTCCGCAAAAAGTTAGCATATGCTTCTCCTGTCAGACGTTCCTCAAAGAAAAAAGGTCCAATAAGTTGATCGTCAATCATGCCACACCATACGTTAACAGAAAATCTGCGCTGAAAGTTAGTTTCTGTTGTGCCATGTGGATTTTGATATGACCACAAATGAGAATTACGTGTATTGTTCACTCCATCTCTAGTAAATTGCGCCTCGTCGCTAAATAAAATGAATGGAACTAATTGTGGATTTACCTGTAGCCAGTGGCAGAAATTCAACCGGGCAGCAAAATCTCCAGGTTTCAGATGCTGAACCTGTTGTATGTGATATGGGATACAAAAGCCCATCATGTAATGTTCGCCATACTGACATACGGGGGAGTCCCGTTCGAGAAGAAATCTTCTAGTACTTAACCCTGGACTCCGACCAACCATCTGTAGAATGTTTACCTGCTCATTCACATTTAACTGCACAGGACGGTCAGATCTTATTGAAACTGATGGAAATGAACTATGAGTCCGTACATGTTGAAACACAGAAGAAAAGGTTTGGTGATTTGGCACCCTCTTGTTGGGAAATCTTCGTTCATATTCCCTAACGGCAGATCTCGCATTTCCATCACAAACTCCATAAATGTAAATGATATCAGCATACTCTTCGTTAGAAAAATGAGAAGGCATTTTGCATTTAAATTACACTTCATTTAATAAAATCGACTTTGACATTAGTAGAAAAGAAAACAATAAATGACATATTGTTCGGCTTTTGTTTCCCAGTTGACTAAGAATAATTAATTTTCAAAAAATGTGTGATCAGTTATAAACTTTGAACGCTTGTATCTGTGTAACTATGGCGAATTGGACCTATGTTTATAGGACGTTTTCTACTTAAATTGACCTAAGTAACATACCATTTCAGTATGTACAGTACCTCGTGGGACACCCTGTATAATAATTTTTTTATTTCATAGGTACTTTTATAAATAATGTTTCAAATTTGGTTTAGTCTTAATTATTTGCTTAGATTCGTATTTATTTATTATTATACTGATCAGCATTTTGATTTTGTTATAACATTTTACGTTTTTATTATGTGTCCAGATAGGATTGCTTTGGAGAATAGATTATAACAACATGTTTTTCAAGTATTATATTGTTTTATAGAATGGACGATCTTTTGTATATAGTTTTGTTTAACATTAGTCAAAATAAAGGAATCATTTACAAGATTTAATTATATGCAAATTACGGGAGCTTAAAATGTTCATTTTCTTTTATGTCAATCACTTCGTAACGTTGCTGATATCGTATTAAAACCAATTTAAAATTCAATTATTCATTTCTAATGTATTCTCTGTAACGTTTTAATTATGTAAATGGAAAAAAAGCAATCCCAAGAAATTATCCTTATTATACTTTAAAAATTGTGGGTAAAGGAGAAGAACCTTCAATTTATATTGAAATTATGAGTTTGCAAATTTTCGTTTGGGTTCAAATTAGAGTTTCGTTTCCAGTACCCGATTAAATATGCCAAGTTTTGTATCAAATTACTAATGTTTGTACAGGCTAAAACTGAAAGATTAGTAGATCATCTAAATTTATGGATTTTGAACATTGAATTGCAAGTTTACTGACATTTATTTACATTAGATTTTACATGTAATTAAATTACAAAATAAAAGTTTGATTTGTTTTCCAAAAGAAAAAAATGCTGTTCAGTTTAACAGTTTGAAATAAAAATACTGCAAATTTGTGTAAGTGTAAGTCTAAAGAACAGAAAAAGTGTATAAATCGTTTTTTGGATTTTAGCTTTGTTACCGCGCACTTATCAAACTGAATACAATATATTATTTTGCCGAAAAACATTTCAAGTTAAAATTTATTACATTTGAGCACTACCTTTGAGAAACTCGAGATACATTCTTATACAACATAAATAACGTAGATTAAAAAAGTTTTTTATTACCAAATAGATAATTGGAATATGTTTTTTCAGGAGATGGCACCGACGAGCAACCTTTTGTGTCCGAGAAGATGTCGGGCTACGAAACCAATTTGTACTTATATTCGGTAAGATAGTTATATAAAGTGTCTAGAAACTTTTAATGACTCCCATAAATAGGAGGAAATGGAAGACCGTCCTCGAATTTCTACGTTTATCAGCTCCCTCGCAAATTACTCGAACACAATTCCTCCAGCATCTACTGATCCAGATGCAGGTCCTTCCAAAGCTGGTGCTCGTATGGGCACACTTATCGGAGTTTACCTGCCCTGCATTCAAAACATTTTTGGCGTTATTTTATTTATCCGATTAACTTGGGTGGTGGGTACAGCTGGAGTAATCCAAGGATTTCTAATCGTATTTATTTGTTGTTGCGTAACAATGTTAACTGCTATTTCCATGTCTGCTATTGCCACGAACGGGGTTGTTCCAGGTGGAGGAAGTTATTTTATGATATCGCGTTCGTTAGGTCCAGAATTTGGTGGAGCCGTTGGGATGCTGTTTTACACGGGGACGACTTTAGCAGCTGCCATGTATATAGTCGGAGCTGTGGAAATTGTGTTGGTATGTCAGTGATCAGTTTACAATCTAAACACTTACCTGTCATACACTTTTAGACATACATGGCTCCGGGGTTATCAATATTTGGCGACCCGAGCGAAGATATGAGTATAATGTATAATAATTTTCGAGTGTACGGAACATGCCTTTTGTTGATTATGGGGACTATTGTATTTGTCGGTGTAAAATTTGTCAACAAGTTTGCTACAATTGCTCTTGCTTGTGTGATTTTCTCAATTTTGGCTGTGTACGTCGGCATTTTTGTCAACTTTAATGGAAATGATAATCTCTTGTTAGTATAGAAACTTAATCTGTTTTAAAAACATACAAATATCTAATTGTAGCATATGCGTTCTGGGCAATCGGTTAATTAAGAATGTTACAAGAGAAGAATGCAATAAAACGGAAGGTGGGATACTTTTTAAACAATTATGCGGGGAAGATGTGAAAACATTTAAAGACTGTAAAAACGAATATTTTCTTAATCACAATGTTACATCGGAACGTGGAATAAAAGGATTATCGTCTGACGCATTTTTTGGTACAAACCCACAATTGATTGGTCGATAAATTTATTTTTTATGTTATTTATAGATAACATTCACTCTAGTTTTTTGCAAGTTGGCCAATATATTTCTCGAGGAAATCGGGCCCAAGACGCCGATCAACTAGATGCCGAAACATACAATCAAGTTTTGGCCGATATCACTACCACTTTTACTATTCTTATTGGAATATTTTTTCCTTCCGTCACGGGGATCATGGCTGGATCTAATCGCTCTGGTGACCTAGCTGATGCAC
The DNA here is from genome assembly GCA_035610365.1 of Aquatica leii. Lineage (NCBI taxonomy): Eukaryota > Metazoa > Arthropoda > Insecta > Coleoptera > Lampyridae > Aquatica > Aquatica leii. The sequence goes on from CM069439.1 coordinate 35,071,879, forward strand.
AAAAATCCATTCCTGTTGGAACAATATGTGCTATTTTAACTACTTCTACCGTATATCTTTCTGCTGTTTTACTTTTTGCTGGAACCGTTGACAACTTGTTACTTCGCGATAAGTAAGTGTTTAAGTTTGGTCTATGGTTTAAAACTAACAATGTTTCAGATTTGGAACATCTATTGGTGGAAAACTAGTTGTCGCGAACATTGCGTGGCCCAATCAATGGGTTATTTTGATAGGATCGTTCTTGTCTACATTAGGTGCAGGGCTGCAATCACTCACGGGAGCACCTAGATTACTGCAAGCCATTGCTAAAGATGGTATAATACCTTTCTTAAATCCTTTTGCTGTGTCGTCTAGTAGAGGAGAACCGACGAGGGCGTTGGTGTTAACTTTGCTAATTTGTCAGTGTGGGATATTATTGGGAAATGTTGATTATCTCGCTCCATTATTGTCTATGTTTTTCCTAATGTGTTACGGTTTCGTAAACTTAGCGTGTGCTCTTCAAACGTTACTAAGAACACCAAATTGGAGACCTAGGTTTAAGTATTATCATTGGTCCTTATCCGTAATTGGTTTATTCCTTTGCATAGCCGTTATGTTTATGACATCTTGGTATTATGCCCTTGTGGCTATGGGTATGGCAGGATGCATCTATAAATATATTGAGTATATGGGGTAGGTATTTTAAATTATTTTATAGGCAGTATTGGTTGAACCACTTAATTTACAGTGCCGAAAAAGAATGGGGTGACGGTATCCGAGGTCTCGCTTTATCAGCTGCTCGATATTCATTACTGCGTCTCGAAGAAGGTCCACCTCACACTAAAAATTGGCGACCACAAATTATGATATTGGCTAAGCTTACGGATGACCTTGTGCCAAAATACAGAAAATTATTTGCGTTTGCTGCACAGTTAAAAGCCGGTATTTTATTACAAACACGTTTACATTTCAAACCTGCATTTATAATTTACAGGTAAAGGTTTGACCGTTTGTGTGTCAGTCATCAGTGGAGATTTTACGAGATCTTATGGCGAGGCCATGGCAGCAAAACAACATTTAGCGAAAATAATGGACGAAGAGCGTGTGAAAGGTTTCGTTGACATATTAGTAGCACGAAATATTACCGAAGGAATTTCTCATCTGTAAGCGTTGCCGGTTGCATTAACTACACTGAAATATTATTCTAGGGTCCAAACAAGTGGATTAGGTGGTTTAAAACCTAATACAGTTATTTTGGGTTGGCCTTACGGATGGCGTCAGTCGGAAGACGATCGCACTTGGCAGGTATTTTTACAAACCGTCCGAAATGTAGCTGGAGCGCGAATGGCACTTTTAGTCCCGAAGGGAATTAATTTCTTTCCTGATTCGTCTGAAAAAGTTATCGGAAATATTGATATTTGGTGGATCGTTCACGATGGCGGTTTATTAATGTTACTGCCGTTTTTGTTGAAACAACATCGTACGTGGAAGAATTGCAAAATGCGTATATTTACAGTAGCACAAATGGAAGACAATTCTATACAAATGAAGAAAGATTTAAAGACATTCTTATACCATTTGCGTATAGATGGAGAAGTTGAAGTTGTAGAAATGGTAAGTAAGTATAAATCTTGCTTATTTAGTTTTACTTTGCAAGTTTACAGATGGACAGCGATATCTCGGCGTATACTTATGAGCGGACACTTATGATGGAACAGCGTAATCAAATGCTGCGCGAATTACGATTAAACAAGAAAGAAAGCTTAGGAGTGGTAAGTTCTATTTTTGTCAAAGTAGTTAATTCGATGTTACGTTCAATATTTAACTGATTTTTTGTACTTAACATGCAAGGTAGAGACTTTAGTGGATTTCCATCAAGTAACATCTGAAGACAAAGAACCTCTGGTAACTGATAAATTGTGTTGCGCTAGCACCACCTCATGGTTTATTATTTGTTTGCATGGTTTTAATACGTTATTCATTGTCGAAATCGTTACCCGCATTTTAAATTACATATCCCGTTTTTGAATACCGTACCTAACCGCCTAACGGTTTAATTTACGTACATCATGCGTTTTTCCTGAGATTTCGTCTCAATTACTTCTGTCAATAATTTAAATACTACATCTTTAGGTACAATCTATCGTTGATCATCACCATCAAAACATGGATCCTAGGACTACGAAAGTTCGTTTCCAAGAACCGTCGGCTGAAGCGGAAGGTAATAAAATATTGGAAAGTGAGTTTAACAGTGAGCCATCTAACGAGGTAATTTTTTTACTGAGAATTATGACGTTGATTCAAACTTAAATTTTAGATGAATATGGCTGAGGAAAACCATTTAGAAGATAAAGAAAAAGAAGATATCTCTGAAAAAGAAACTTTGGACGAGGCCAAAGAAGCACTTCCAGAAGAGGCAACTAAAAAATCCGTTACTCCGTACGTTCGTGTATTTGGTATTATATTGTTTATAATAATTTGATTTACAGAGATGAAGCTAACGTGCGCCGAATGCATACGGCTGTTAAACTTAATGAAGTAATAGTCAATCGTTCCCACGATGCTCAACTAGTCATTCTTAATCTTCCGGGTCCACCAAAAGACACCAAACTTGAACGTGAATCTAATTGTAAGTTGCAAATTTTAACTTCCTAGAAATATCTCGTCAAGTTCTAAACTAAATTTAGTGTGTTATTGTGTTGTTAATTAACTTCGATAATTAAAAATAAATTAATATGAATTTTTCAGATATGGAATTTTTAGAAGTTTTGACAGAAGGCTTAGAAAGAGTACTTATGGTTCGTGGAGGAGGACAAGAAGTAATAACAATCTATTCGTAAAGTGTGTGCACTATTAGAAGAAAGGGAGTTGATATTTTACGAACTTTAGTCTTCAATTGGCTGATCAGTATTTTTAATATAGTAGGTGATCACTTGTAGAGAGTGATTATACCAAAGAGAAAAAAATTTATTTATTCTTCTTAATGTTATAGTTTATATATTTAGGCTGTAAGCGAATGCAAAGGTTGACTATGATCCAAAGGCATAGATAGCCTAGGTACTCGCCAAAGTCTGCGTGATTCTATCTTATAGTATCTATACATATATATACATATATGCGCATATATATTTATATATGTACCGTGTCAAATCAAAATAAAATAACTCTGCAAGTGCTCAGTTTTTTCTACATATGCGCGGTGCATTAACCCGACTAAAATGGGTTGTACCGTTCTTATAAATGCATGCAGTGTTATGGTAGATTTTAGAGTAAGAAATGTTGTAGATTAGATGTTACACTAATAATATATATTCATGTAGTTCTGTTTCAGATCATATTTATATTAAATGTTCTATGAGTAGTTATTTTACATATGACTCGATATTCAAATGTGTCATTTTTTTATGAAGTAACATCAAAGAAATTAATGTGTACAATCTAATTGGAATTATATCTATAGCTAATACATATTTATATATATACATATACATATATATATTATGTAACACTATAAGTACATAAAGTACATAAATGAGCAATATTAATTACACTTATTTGTATTAAATGTCAAATTATAAAAAGTGATAGAATTATTCTGATGTACAATCTAATAGGAATTCCGCTGGTAAGCGGGCTCTCCGTGCTGTGACAGTGCTTACTTGAATTCAGTTCTGTTGCATGCCAGATGAATCGACTGATACACTGTCCATTGTACGGCCTGCGTATAGCGATAGTGCTCTAGTGATCTCATCTAGCCTTAAAGGTACCTTGAAATATTAAATCCTATTTATTGATATCAGTGTATCTATATAATGTTAGCAAATACCAGATTACGTCATTATACATCAACTACTTATGACTGTTGGTGCCTGTTATTATGATGGCAATCTGCTGTATCTGCATCAGTGCCTCCTATTATTAGGAGTAGTATTATCTTTTAATTTGTAAATTGAGGGTATTTCTACGCGGCTCTCGTATTATTAACATCGTTATTATTGTTAAATATTACTAAAATTATTATAATTACTATTTTGTTGTCTCGACGATCACTGGTATTGTAAATGGCGCAATCTGTTTTATCTTACTCTGACAATGTGTTCATTGATTAAATAAACTTATGTTTAGCTGAGATTATTTGATATGTCCTATTGGTTAAGCTAGACAAAATTGGATTAATTATATCCTAAACTTAACTGTGAACAAAGTCAAAGGATTCAAACGTCTTGATGATATGATCTAATGTTTACTAAAACACCATATCAGGTTAACGACAAAAATTCAAGGTTCAAGTTACCAAAATAAAAGAAGAAATTTTAAGTAAAGTAAAAAAATCATTCTAGTTATATCAAGAAACAGTTATCGAGCACATGAAATCTTGCAACAGCTTGGACAACGATCTAGCTTCGATAATCAGCAAATGGCCGCACTACTTAAATTCGTTTAAATAGACAATCAAAATTAAATTCCAAGTACTGAGGTTCCAAAAATGAAATTTTTGATTGGCAAGGCCCAACGCTTTTCATAAATAAGGTTTAAACCCAAAAATCGAAAACTTCAGGTTTTCTATACAATCGAAAAAATAGCGATTTTATATCAGGAGCACATAAATTAAAGATGACAAAACTAGTATTGTAAGTTGCCTACCTAAAATTTTGATTCAAAATTAATAACTTTGTTTTTAAATTATTTTTATCTTCTAAATTTGTTTACAATTAATCATCAGGTGTATTTAAATAGTTTACCAAAAAAATTTTGTCATTTTTAATTAGTTTTAGGCTTTTTAAAATTTTGTGTTTAAACTCAAAAATCGACGTCTTAAGAGCAGCATTTAATAAAAGTACCATTGAGATTTTAAAATCATGCAAACAATATCATCATCAGGATGCCGGAGTTAAAGGGAATAAAAGTAAGTATCAGCAAGTATAAAACGCGCCTGATCATAAACTTTAAGATAGTTTTGTTTTCGTGACTTTATACTATATAAAGCAAAAATAAATAATAACAATAGCGTTTTAGCAACATAATAAAATGTAATGATAAAATCGGCATCTGTGTACAGCGCAAAAAATCCTCGAAACCTATCTTACTGGTTTGACCATACAAATTCTCAAATCTTTTCGAAGTTTTAAATCTTTTAGTTCGTTCGAGTAAACTAAAATTAACATAATAGAATTCAAGCTTCCACCAGTTGCATTATTAATATAATTTTCCATTCTGAATAATTCCCGTGTTGTCGTTCTCACACAAGCTAAGCTTTCGTCACACGTCACAGTGGGCATCTTCAGAGCCCAGAACAAACTTTTTCCAGGCTCTGAAAGCTTAGCTTGTAACACGGATTATCCGGAACGGAAAATTATATTAAAATTAACATATTTTTGTTTTATTTATTTACTTATTGGTATATCAATTAATATTTAGTATAATAACCTTTAGAATTAATTACTTCTCTGCATTTTCGTGGCACGGACTCAACCAAGTTCATGATAACTTTTTAGTCAATTGAGAACCGGGTCCGTTATAAAACTTGGAATAATTCTTCCTTATTCGAAAAACTTTCACTCCGTGTTTGTTTGTGTGAACTCAAACAAATCTGATTTTATACATGTTTAAGTTTGAAATTTGGCTTGCATTTTTTTCCTGTCTGAGCTTGCAATGTACGAAACCTTATATATTTAAGCGCTGCATCGGTCGCGATTTTATTTGTTACCTGATGCCCGATCGATAATTAACTTAGCGAAATGAAAGATGCATGAGGTAAAAGATATCTGCTTTTGAAACTTTAGTTTTTTGTAGTTTTACAGACTTTATAGTGATGTGTTTTGTGTTATGAATTAAGGTGAGTTCATCTAAAATTTATTTTTTATTTTAGATTTATTAAAACATTAGAAGCCAAAAACTTGCATCTCAAAAATCCTTTTATATTTGATTATATAAACATCATTGTTAATTGAAGTAAATTCAAACAGAATAATTAATAAGCACTAATATTACTATTTATAAATTTTGAAATAACTTAAAATAAGTAATGTGGAGAAAATACTTTTGAGTATTTTTCATGAATAATTTGTCAATTTGTTTACTTACGTATTAATTTCTTTACTGTATACAGGATGTCAGAAAAAAAGGAGAAATTGTCTGAATACCAAAATTTGCTGAATAAAAGAAGAAGAGAGGAAGAACTGAAAAACCATGTCAAAATTACGCATTTTTTTTTTCAAAATCCGAGTCTACTTTGCTAAATATTAATAGCAACAATAATACAGCTGAATCCCAATATTCTAAACCTGTACTTTAAGCAAGTATTAGCAGCAGGCAAGAAACTGATCTTCTAGAAAGCAATCCATCAACATCTTCAAGCTCCGCTGATAATGAGAAATTAACACCTTCAAAAATTGCCAGAACGGAAAATATGAGTCAACTTTCGAAAGATGCTGCACTATGGCCAAAGAAATTACGTCATAATAATATTCAAGAATTAGTAGAACGTGGGACTGCTCATTTTCAAAACAAAAAGGATATTTATCCGAGAGATAGTTCGGAGTCGGAGCGTAAGTTTTCCGATAGTTACTTCTTTAGAATTTTACCGAACAAAGAAAAAATTGAGAGTTTTTGGTTGTTTTATTCCGAAACATTAAATTTACTTTACTGCTTCTGTTGCAAAATTTTTAATGACAGCGATTTGAAATCTGTTCGCCTTAGTGATGAATCTGGTTACAACGACTGGCCGCATGTAAGTGAACATTTAAACATTCATGAAAAGACCAAGTTACATATCGAAAATGTTCTAAACTTGCTAGATCTTTTTAACCGTTTCAATAAAAATGAAATAATTGATTCTGAAATTCAAAATGTAATAAACCGAGAAGCTAAATACTGGCAAGCTGTTATAGAAAGAATTTTCTACATGTTCAGTTTTTAGGTCAGCAAAATTTAGATTTTCGTGGAAGTAGTAATAAGTTGTATGAGAAAAACAATGGTAACTTTTTAAAATGTATAGAAATGATTTCCAAATTCTACCCGATTATGTCAGAACATACAAAACGCTCTCAAATAAAAGATTACAAAAACTTTCTGCTGAACTTTCATTGTTTATTATTTTGTAATGAATATACACAACGTTTCGATTGCTGTGGTATCTGCAATCGTCATCAGGTGAATACTAACAAACTTAGAAACTACTGGAGCTTATATACTAAAGACATGTTCGATGAAGCGTTCAAGCGTACAAAATCAATTTAGCGTAACAAATTAATTAACAAAAGTACTTAGTAAAGTTTAAGTTGTTTTAGAGGTTCGATTAGTGGTTTCCATATGTTGCGTATCTCGACACTTGGTTGGCTGAAAATTTCTTTGTTGTTGTTGATGAATGCCGCTTCTTTAAATTTCCGTTTGTACCAATGTTCCTCTCTGTGTATGATTTTTGCTTCCGACCATTTCATTCGATGTTGGTTATTCCACGAATGTTGCGCGATGCCAGACTTAGAAGTCTCTCCTCTCTGTGTGTGCGTCTGATGTTCTTTCAGTCTGATGTTAAGTGGTCTTTTGGTTTCCCCCACGTATGATTTGCCACATTCACATGGAACTTGGTAAACACAGTTTTGGGAATCTCGACTTGTTTGTGGCTTTGTGTTGGAAATTATACTCCTAATGGTGGTCGATGATTTGAACACTGTATTTAAGTTGTAGCTTTTCCCTATACGTTTTATTGATTCTGATAAACCTTTAGGTTGTCTCATGGTGTTCAATTGCTTTTTCTGTAAAAGCTCTCCTACAATCTTTTCTGGATAACCATTCTGCCTTAGATCGTTTCTAATGTTTTTGATTTCTTCCCGTAGCCCTTTCTCTAATGTGCCAGTTGAAGAAGCATTGAAAATCATCCAAACGAAGCTCCGAGAAGATGAAAAACTCCAGGAAAGAACCACGCTGCCGGTAGAAGGAATAATGATCCTAGAATGTTGCCTCAAGAACTCGTACTTTCAGGAGAAAGACAGATTCTTCACTCAAGACGAAGGACTACCAATGGGCTCATCTCTATCACCAGTAGTCGCCAACATATACATGAACTGGTTTGAATCCCAGGCCATAGAGAAATCAAAATTCAAACCCAAAACATGGCTTAGATATGTTGACGATACCTTCATAATTTGGAACCACAGTAATCGGCAACTAGACCTTTTTCTACAACATCTGAACAACATCAAACCATCCATCAAATTTACTATGGAAAAGGAAAAGGAGAACTCACTTCCTTTTTTAGACGTTCAAGTAACAAAGAACAAGAAAATTATGGAAACGACTGTCTACAGGAAACCGACACACACCAGTCGATATTTCAACTTTGAATCCAACCATTCCACATCTACGAAGAGGGGAGTAGTAAAATCTCTAATCGACAGAGCATATAGGTTGTGCAACACAGAGAAAGGGCTACGGGAAGAAATCAAAAACATTAGAAACGATCTAAGGCAGAATGGTTATCCAGAAAAGATTGTAGGAGAGCTTTTACAGAAAAAGCAATTGAACACCATGAGACAACCTAAAGCAGAAGAACTGCCCAATTCACTGCTGAGCATCCCATATGTCAAAGGTTTATCAGAATCAATAAAACGTATAGGGAAAAGCTACAACTTAAATACAGTGTTCAAATCATCGACCACCATTAGGAGTATAATTTCCAACACAAAGCCACAAACAAGTCGAGATTCCCAAAACTGTGTTTACCAAGTTCCATGTGAATGTGGAAAATCATACGTGGGGGAAACCAAAAGACGACTTGACATCAGACTGAAAGAACATCAGACGCACACACAGAGAGGAGAGACTTCTAAGTCCGGCATCGCGCAACATTCGTGGGATAACCAACATCGAATGAAATGGTCGAAAGCAAAAATCATACACAGAGAGGAACATTGGTACAAACGGAAATGTAAAGAACCTCTAAAACAACTTAAACTTTACTAAGTACTTTTGTTAATTAATCTGTTACGCTAAATTGATTTTGTACGCTTGAACGCTTCATCAAACATGTCTTTAGTATATAAGCTCCAGTAGTTTCTAAGTTTGTTAGTATTCACCTGATGACGATTGCAGATACCACAGCAATCGAAACGTTGTGTATATTCATTACAAAATAATAAACAATGAAAGTTCAGCAGAATGTTATTACTTCGCATCAAGCAACATTGTTTAATACATTCAAACAAACATTACAAAAACTATCTCGAGGATAAAATATACAAAATGAAGTAATCAACTTGATCGGTGAAAATATTAAATCCAAAATTTTAAAACTAACTAAAAAAAGCATTATATTATTCCATATTATTAGACTGCACTCCTGACTCTAGTCACCAAGAACAAATTTCAGTTTGTATAAGATTTGTTAATTTAAAGAGCACGGTAGTTAGTATAGAAGAACATTTTTTATTATTTTGTCCTATAGATGATGTGTCGGGTGAAGGCTTGACAAAATTTCTTTTGTCGGCATTAGAGAAAGAAGGCTTAAATATCAATGATTTGCGGGGTCAGGGTTATGACAATGGGGCAAATATGCGTGGTAGGCATAATGATCTACAAAAAATAATTTGGATTTCAATCCGCAACCTTTCTTTGTTCCTTGTTGTAATCATACCCTAAATTTAGTGGTCAATGATGCCGCAAAATCGAATACTTTGAGCATCCATTTTTTTTTCTTTAGTTCAAGAATTGTTTGTATTTTTTTCAGCTTCTACTAAACGCTGGTCAATTCTGAAATTTAATTTATCTAATGTAATAAATTTAACTTTAAAACCTTTATCGGATACTCGATGGTCTAGTAGAATAGATGCAATAACTCCTTTAAGGTATCAACTTGGGGAGGTTTATGATGTTTTCTTTGAAATAAGCGAAGGAAACTGAAAATAACGTAAAAAATTTGACTGCATCGTTGGCCAAAAAATTGCAAAATTTTGAGTTCATTTTTGCATTCTTATTTTGGGGTATAATATTTTAAGTAAAGGTAACATTGTTAGTAAAATTATTCAGAAACCGAACTTTGATGTTGCTCAGTGTTATAATCATTTAAATAATTTGATTAATTTTTTGAAAGCTTAACGCCCCAATAAAGGTTTTAATGATCTATTGATTGAAGCTAAAGAAATAGCATCCAGCTTAGACATAGAAACTAAACTAACTTAACCCTTATCTGTAGGGGAGACTGTCCTAAAATGACGTACTCCGGTAAAATGACATAGTCCGCTTATTTCTTATATTCACCGTAAGATGTGGCAAGTGAGACGTCTGTCGTGTTTCTGCAATTGCATAGCACACATATTTCCAACGGCTGTTGATTTAAATCACGTTTAGTACTGTGAGTAGAGGGTTCTTGTAAACAAGCGCCTAAAAGTTTTCTGCGACAGAAAAATTATTGTTGGTTTTCTTGTGAATCCTAAAGTTAATCTTAACAATAGAAACACCAACAGTAAGTATATATTTATGCTATATTATCTACGATGTATTTTTTGTTTTCATTGAGTAATTAAAATTTATCAGTACTACTAACCTCATCGCGTAAATACCGAAAATGACACACATCTCACTACGATAAAATGACATACAGTGTCATTTTACCCGAGCATCATTTGCTACGTGTTTAAATGCATTTCAATTCTTTTTATTAACATTTCAATTTAATAAGGATGTTTATACTGAATTAAGCATCTAATAATAAACTATTTTTATTATTTTTTTTTTCAGGCTATGGTGGGAGTCTACACAAGAAAAAGTAATCGCCAGTCATGGGATAAGTAGAACATGCAGAAACCCATAAATGCTGTTAACAATGGCGAAGTTGGCTGGCTTAAAGCATCAAAAATGTATGGGGTGCCACAAGCTACTCTAAGACGTAGGGCGCACAATAAAAACAAACAAGTTTTGGGAGTGGAAAAAACACTAGGTCGTTTTGCGATCACATTCTCGTTAGAACTTGAACGGGAACTAAAGGAACATATAAAATTGCTAGAATCTCAATTGTTTAGGTTATCATGCAACGAACTCCGTAAGCTAGCATTTCAACTTGCGGAAAAGAATGGAATTGAGCACAGGTTCTGCAAGAATACAAAAATGGCAGGGTAGGAGTGGCTACGTGGTTTTCGTATGAGACACCCAGATATCTCACTGAGGCGGCCTGAGGCAACATCATTTGGAAGAGCTCAAGCTTTCAACAAACCCCAAGTTAGTAATTTTTTTACGATTCTACAGGACACCATAAAAAAACATAATATTCACTGCACTAGAATCTGGAAGAATCTGCACTCACTACAGTGCAAAAACCTCATAAAGTGTTTGCTACAAAAGGAAAGAAACAAGTTGGTGCTCTTACCAGTGCTGAATGTGGCCAGCATGTGACTGTAGTTTGCAGTATGAGTTCGTCAGGAAGTTTTATTCCTCCAGTATTAATTAACGCAAAAAAAAGGTGGAAGAATGAGCTTATTGATGGAGCGCCAACAGGAACTCTGGGGCTTGTACAGGATTCCGTTTGGATGACTGGCGAGCTTTTTCTAAAATGGTTGATGCATTTTAAGGAGTATACAAATCCTACTTTAGAAAACAAGGTGTTGCTGTTGCTTGATGGTCACTCCAGTCATAAGCATGTCGATGTAATATCATACGCCAAAGAACATGGTATAGTGATGTTAGCGTTCCCACCTCACTGTACGCATCGTCTGCAGCCCTTAGATATATCTTTTTATGGCCCGCTGAAGACTTACTATGATTTGGAAGTGACAAAATGGTTGAAGTGTAACCCTGGTAGGGTTGTGACCCAATACCAGATTACTGGCTTATTTGCTCAGGCATATGGAAAGGCAGCTACCAATCAACATGCCTTAAGCGGCTATCGAAACACAGGAATCTGGCCTTACAATCCAGAAATATTTCCTGACCATTTATTTTCCCCTGCACAGACTACTGACAGAGTCATTGACGGAGTCGATGAAAACAGTCCCAGAGTCATTGAGAATACAGTGAATACTACGAGTAAAGATGATACTGTCCCAACTCAAGCTCAAATAATTGTAAAGCCAATTGACTTATCACCAGTGCCATGTGCTTCTCAGTCCCGGCAAAGAAAAAGAAATCATGAGGGTTCTAAATTACTCACAAGGAGTCCTTATTTAGAAGAACTAAAGGCCAAGGCAGCAGAAAAAAAGAAAGTCGAAGAGCGTCGTGCTGCAAAACGGGCTAAAAAGTATTTATATTTGGGTGATGATGCAAGTGATGAGGAACCTTATGCAGTTAAGGATGATCATGATCAAGATGCAGCTTGTCTATATTGCAATGGACTCTACAGTCAATCTAGGTCAAGGGAAGTGTGGATGAGGTGCATGCAGTGCTCTTTGTGGGCACATGGCGAGTGTGCAGGACTATCTGCCAGAGCAAAAACCTTTGTGTGCGAAGTTTGCCAATAGAAAGTGTGGATATGTCATTTTATCCACAGTAACTAGGATAAAATGACACAACAAACCTTTTGTTTAAAATTAAAAAATATTTATTATTAATGTTTTTCGAAATGTGTTTGCAATAGTGGATATGTAAACCTTTTGTAATAAAATATTATGTTTCAAGAATTTTATTTAATAAAAAATAACCACATTAAAACATTTTTTGTTTAGGGTATGTCATTTTAGGACAGGTCCCCCTACTCACATATGAACGTAATATAAATTTGGGGCGTTATTTTAAATTTGCACAGGGGCGCTAAAAGTGCTAGGCGCGGGCCTGGTGATTTGTATAATCCAACAAGTGCATTGGCTTTGTCGACACCGGCCATATGCTGGTTGTATTGGTGCATGATATTTGGGCATTGTACTCCAACTTTTTTTCAGAGTATCGTTGAATAGAAGATATAGGATGTATTCCATAAATGCTGCTGCCAGTGAGAACACATTAGTTAACTGCCCATGTTACGACGATAATTTCAACCGTTTTTTTATTGTCGTAACTTCCTTTTGCCTCCAATTCGGTTGCTACGCAGGGTCTCAAGGGCCAAGAATATTCATGCCATTGTGAAAAAACTTGAAAAGTTTTAGGCTTAAAAAAATTATATAATTATAATATAGATACTACACCCATGGTTATTTCTTCGTTCGATAGCTGTTTATTTATGATGTTTAGTAAGTGGAAAATGTTTGATCCTTAATAAGGCAGAAAATCGTACACTACGCACAAAACTCGTGCACGAAGAATAAATTTGTAAGCCCAATTATTGGGCTTACTTTTAATTTACTGTCCTGGATTCCCTGGTCGTGTTGCTTTGTAAAGAATCATTGCTTCATCTACAGAGAACGAACATCTATTTCAATTTTCCAAAAACTTTCTCGAACCATGGTCAAAAGTGGCCGAATTTTGAAAAACCTGCCCTTGCTCATTTACCATTCTATTTGTATACTATTTATGGTAATAAGTACTTAACTATCCATCTTTCAATTTATTGCTATTTCAGAATTCAATTTACTTGTAAATATATTATTTAACTCATTCAATTTGTATTTTTTACATAATCTACATTTTATGCATCAAAAACATTATCATTTTCTACGTGTACCTAATGTAGGCGTATTTAAATACATAATTACAATTAAAAACATTTTTAAATTATTTTAACAAAATGAAATTCTTGTTTAGTACTTATTTACCAAAGACAGTTTTCCCATTTTAATTAGAGAAACATTTTCAATGTTTTTGTATTTTATCACAAAAATCGGTTTTTCTTTAAAAAATTGCAATTTTATATCAGGAGATTTTTTTTCTTGTAAATACGCTTGTAAACGCTTTTTGCCAAAAGAAGTTATGCCATTTTCAATTAGTTTTAGGCGTTTTAAGCAATTCATATCAAAACAATCTCCATATTTTCTGTTTTCTGTTCTGAAAACTGGTAGCGACGTAGCAACGTTTTACAAATGACATATTTACATTTTTAAAAACATTGCAAAAACGTCTTAATGGCCAGAGTTAAGCTGCAAAGTCAATATTAGAAAAACATTCTAAAAATGTTATTTATAATATTTTACTAATACCGACATATTTGGTTGTTAGTTTTATTTATACTAACCAATAATGAGAGCATTCTACAATTAAACTAAGTATAACTTAACTGACATTTGTACCATTATTATAGAACCTGTCCTAAAATGCTTAGACAATACAATCTTACGTACTCAAAATCAATTTATTGTGGCTGCAAACGCATTTGGTGCCTATGACAAAAATTAAGGCATTAACACAAGCAAATCCAAGCAAATGCATGTACCTCTTTGTGTAGAAACGAAAACCAGAACAACCAAGAATCCATGATTTTGAAATTTTGTGCACACAAAATAATGCTGTATCAATATCAAAAAAAATTACATAGCAACATTAATTGGTTATTGTGCACCTTCAAATCTCCCATTTGGCTAACCGTATCAATTTTGATAACCTTAAAACATCAGAAAGAATGAAAATCATGAAGTACATAAAATCAATATGTTTTAGTGTACCTCAGCTGTAACAAATAAATCTTTCTTGCAACGAAAAACTTACCATCATAATAAATGCTGACGTATACTAAAAGTTTTATCTATTTGAGTTTTACTAAAACGCAAATTAGAAAACCGATAAAACTGCGATACACTAACAATACATTACACAGCATAGCGAGTAATACCATGGAAATTGTTGATTTGTTAAAGCTTAAAATACATATAATGCAACTATAATATGCAAGGTTAACACCTAGGTTAACACAATTGTGTTTTTTCTTTTTAATCACGTAGAGACTGGTACTTTGCGCAAACGCGGTTAAGTACTTAATTCAAATTTGCAAGGAAGTTTTTAGAAAAACGAAAAGGTCTAATTTGTATTTATTAATAATATGTAACAACATTTTATATAATTGTCTTTTTGATACAATATATAAAAGAAAAAAGTGTATAGGTAAAAGCAAGCAAAAGTATAATTTCTAATCAAATGAAAAACGTTTTTTATGTTACTAAAAAATGTTTTGTTTTAGAAAAAATTTTTTAAAAATTTCAATATTAATGTTTAAATGAAATATTTTAAAAACGCAACAAAAATATTTTTTGAAAAACTATTTTAAAATTTTGTAACGTTTTTAAAACGAAAAAAACGTTTCTTTGCTGATTAGTTAGTTTATGCTTCTTTCAAATTTTTATCAGTTAAAAATTTTACGAGTCCGGTCCTGTATTTGGTAGTAAACCATAGTAAACTTATCTAAGAACGCAACCAAAATAGTAAGGATGCTGAAGAATATCTATAACTGAAGTTAATTCCAAATCGTGCGTATAGAGGGCAAAAAATTACATTGCAGTTATTCCGCCCAGACTAGGAATAATTTCGTTTTTTGTAAAGATGAATGAAAAACTAGTCGCGTCCTTTCTTCTTCATACACGATCGGTTAATGCGTACGATAAATCAGTAAGATCGAATAGAAGGTGGTCAATTAATAATTATCGGACAGTTTTTTAGCGACCAACAGAGGGACTTGGCACCTGGGAAGTGAGAGCGCAGGTAGTGAAATTGAAAAAGTGAGATTTTGCCGCAACTGACTGAAATTAGTTAAGCGCGTCACCGGCTATAGGCCGTATCTGTAAATTTGTCATGGCCGCTACAAGTGTTGTGGTGCTTGACAGAGGAAATAATACAACGTGCACTATTAATTTACACGGTAAATATAACCAAACTCGTCTTTATTTCTTAAAAATTACACTCGTTAAGTTTCAAATCATTCAACCAATTACGAACTTAAAAAACTTAACCAAAGTTTTTGTTTGTATCATTTGTACTTGTAGGGGCGACAGTTGTATCTTGGAGAGTCAACAATCAAGAGCAATTATTCGTGAGGTAAGTTGGTCCCGACACAACCAAAATCGTCCAAAATAAAAAACATTTTTTTAGTAAGCAAGCAGTGTTTGATGGAAAAAAAGCAATACGTGGAGGAATTCCTTTTGTGTTTCGTAAGTAAATTGATTAAGTAATAGTTCAGATTTAATCTCTTATCTATAGCTCAATTTGGACCGTGGACTTTTGGTCCACAACATGGTTTCGCAAGAATAGTTCGTTGGAGCCTTGAGAAAGCGCCCGAAAGACTAGCCAGTGGTGATGTAGAAGCAATATTTTCTATAATGGACAACGATTTTACTCGCTCAATGTGGAATTACACGTAAGCTTTGAAATATAAAAAAGTATGATCTAATGTATACAAGGACATGATTTTTTTTATACTGTCAGTATGACGGATACTGAAAAAAAATTATTACAACGTGAACATCAAGTAAAGATGAATCCTTTTCTTCTGAGGGCAATATCGTTATTGTCATTTAGAAGTGTAGAGCAACATTTTGTTCTAATTATGTTCACATTACAGAATTATCTAAAACTACAGTTATTTCGATATCAGCAAATTAGTATTTTTTGTGTGTCTGCCAAGTTTTGTCTCTGATGTGTATGTCATTTTTAGTTTTATATTTGCTTAATGTGTTTATTTCTCCATATTGATCTATTTAGACATTTCACTATTTATTTTACTATTTGTTTTGTTTCTTTTTGTTGTTTTCATAGATGTCTGTGATTGTTTTGATGGTGTTTATATGAACCACTTCTTTTCATTGGGCATTTCGAAGAACCTTTGAAACATTGAACGTATGCCACTTGTTGATAGAAAGAAAATTAAATTCTCACACAAAATTAGATCTCGTGAAGCAATTTGTTAAAACTTTGCTGAATGAGATTGTTTTATCCTAGTTGTTCATTGGTCTTCCTCTCATTTTTTTCGGCGGCGCCTTTTTTCTTCCCAACTAATATCATGAAACAATACGTGGATTACTATTTTGTTTTAATAGTTTCAGGTTAACCTACCGCCTTATTCTGCGAGAGAAAGAATTACACTTCAACATAGCTGTTTACAATCCAAACAAAGATCTGACATTCAGCTTTAACATGTTACTACACACTTACTTTAAAGTTCCTGATGTTAGAAGGTGTCAAATAACGGGTTTGCACGGTTGTACTTTCATAGATAAAACTCGTGAAAACACAGTGTATCAAGAAGGACGTGACATTGTTACCATTGGCGAATGGACCGATCGTATTTACCAAAATACCCCACAAGAACACATTATAACCAACGTCGTGTCTGGAAGGAAAATGCGTATTCAAAAATATAATTTCCCAGATACCGTTATATGGAATCCCTGGATCGATCATGCTAAGGATATGGCAGATTTTGGCGACGACGAATATCCAAATATGGTGTGCGTCGAAGCTGGTCACGTCTCGAGTCCTGTGATTCTTCTTCCAGGCACCGCGTTTGAAGCGAGCCAAATTTTACAAGTGATGTAAGCAGCTCATACGGTTTCTGTATACAGAGTGTGTTCATTTGCAAACATTCCATCCTTATTGTATCTTCGTACCAAATTATTTAGTATTATTTAGGATTGTAAATTTATATTTTAGGCATTGTGCGAAGATCCAAATGTAGGTTGTGTTGTGGTTGCAATTGTAAAATGAAAGCAATAGTTAAGTTAAATAAGGTCTTATATTTATGACGTAGAATTTGGTATGAATGTTTGTGTTTTTGTATAGTATTGTTACTATTGATAGGTCAAAATTAGCCTTATATGGTATACGACTGGTGTATTTAAATTTATTACTATATTTCTTGTGCAATAGTGTATGGAGCAATGAATCTTGGTTTAAATTCAAATGTAATTTATACCTGTCTTTGTTAGAAAACAGCTTTTAATTGAATAAACAATTGTCACAGTTACAAAAATGATTTGTTCTTGTTGTTCGTAGCAACGCACTACTTGCTATGGACCTATTGCATCATCCACAACTTACATAAAAACTAGTCCACCGACTATTGACGATCACATCAAGAAATTAGCATTTTTCTACAAATAGGGGCGATCACAAAAGCTCTAGGTAGTTTGAGGAACCCGACTTACTGTGACTAGCGTATTTGTGCTATATATTCAACAAACTAAACGCCTTAAATCTGTCTCTCCAATACAATAACATGCACATTTTAAAACTATTGGAAAAGGTTACGTATCTGTTCCCAGATTCTCTGGAGTTAACTTCATGCTTTCTATCAGCTCATGTCTCGATCAGTCCACTAAAGATTTGCTGGTGCGGACACTTGAAAAAGAACCTTGGCTAGAAGCCAAACTTAATGCTAAGGACGTTCCAAAACGAACTATGGCCATGGTATGGATTCCGGAACCCATCGTGGGACCGGAAAAAGTACTAAGCGGTTCAAGGTTCAAAATCCAGAGCTTTTATAGAAACCTGGAGAAGGAAGATCCGAAAAGACAACTTGTCCTGCTTATGGGGAAAAAAATATAGTCTTCACTGCAGACCTTACGTAAATCTTTCCCGAGTCTTATTCAGATGTCGAGGAGGAAAAAAGAAAGAGGGAGCAAAAGAGATGGAGATCGACCAAGTGCGGGCGAGTATCGAACCAACGCTGTCGACAGGGGAGACATCCCAGCTGTAAGGCGAATGATAAATCTACATCACTACAAAGCAGCTTCGCTGCTCTGCAGAATATGTAAGAATAAACAACGTCGATATTGTACTGATATAAGAACCTTGGGTTTATAGAGGGACTGTACGTCATCCATCCAAGAGCTTGCATTTTAGCCAAAACTGGTAACCACTTACCGATGTGGTAACTCAGCAATAGTAGTAAAGACAAATACCAATATAGAAGAGAAAATACGAAACCTTATAATGGTTTCAGCATATCTTCCATATGATCACCCAGAACGACCACCAGCACGAGAATTGGTGCAATTCTGTGGACGGTTTGGGAAAGCACTGGAAACGATAAGAGAGGTGAAGCAATTTTAGAACTTATCAGTAATAAACTAGAAGTCGTAAATCGTGGAAACGAGCCCACCTTCGTTACAGATACAAAAAGGGAAGTAATCGACATTACACACACCACACGTGTGCAGTGAAATAAGAGAGTCTCAACTCGACCATCACTCTCCGACCATGTGTACATGAAATTTAAATTGGGATGCCATAGGGAGACGTACAGAAATCCAAGAACCTACAACTTGAATCTCTTTAGGGAGAGATTTAAGCAAGGGCTAGACGAATGTCAGTAGAAATAGAACTGATTAACGATATCAAGGCATCTGTTAAAGACGCTTACGAAAATAGTTGCCAGTTAAAAGTAATGAAAACCAGCCGAGACCCTTTCGTAAAATCCGGAACTTTCCTTTTTAAGGGACCAAGTCGTAAGCTTTTTAATCGAACCAAAAGGCTGAAAGATGGGAATAGAAAACTTGTCGAAATATTGCTACGTCGTTAGAAAAGCGAAAGAAAAATCCTGGAAGAAGCATTGTGAGATGGAAAAATCATCAGAATGTGCTAGACTATAGAAGGCCTTGCAAAAACATAACCAAGGTAAACTGGGGTCATTGCCAAAATCACAGGGAGGTTATACTTTATCTGGAGAAGACTCTAGAAAGTACATCCATACCTCCAAACTAAGTAACGAGTTCAAACTTTGACATACCTAAAAACCTAAACCAGGAGAAGAATCATACGGTCAGGCAAAACCTTTTCGTCCAATTAACTTGACATCTTGCATCGTTACCAATATGCTTACCAAACGGGTAAATAGCGTGAACTGAGCATACGTAAGCTCACACACAGAATTGAAAGTTCATTAAGCAGCCAAGAGATTCCACTGGGAGCTTCCTTAGATTTAGAGGTAGCATTTGATAAACGTCTTTTGACCAGAACTTTCTCAATCCGTACAAGAATGAATCAAAGTTCGCTGGGCTATGTACATACACCAAAAAACGGGAACTAGAACGGAATACATGCGCAAGGATATGCAGATAACATCACTATATTGATATGTGGCTAGTTCGGGGGAGTTGTTTCAAACCTTATGAAAAAAGCCCTGAAAATTGTTGAAACTAGTGTAGTACGGCAGAGACAACAATATAGTAGCCTTTACAGGAAGGAAATTTCAATTGTGTTAAATATTTGGGACTCACTTTAGACACTAAATTAATCTTGAACGCTCACTTGGAGAAAACAATCAACAAAGCTACTCGAAGCGTTTTTGACAAGTAGAAGTTTGATAGGTAACAAAATAGATTAAAACCAAAATGATTTTTTGGATGTATCCTAGGGTAACAGTTCTCACAGTCACATATGAATCTATAATTTGGTGGCATAACTCCAAAAGAAGAGAATCCATAACCAAATTTACCAAGTTATAGAGACTTGAGTGTCTAGGAGTTACAGGGGCAATGTCAACGACGCCCACTGCAGCAATAGAAGCTTTGCTCGACCGTCCACCTCTACATTTTGTGGTAGAACCAAAAGCTTTGGCAGCAGCGTACCCGTTAAAATCTGACGAATGGGGGAACACTGGGGTCAGAGAAGAATACCATGTCGAGATTTTTGATCAGATAAACAAAAAATTCATGCTAAGCATAAAGTCGGACAGAACCGGCTCATTATTCACTTCCACAAACCTTATCGAGTGGTTATACCAACAAAGGAAAAGGAGGTATATAGACAACAACCGAGAAAGCAATCACTGCACAAAAGTACTGTCTACCGACCGTATTCTAAACATAAATTTAGACTCAGTAACAATACGATCTCGAGCAGTTGGAGATTGTGTTAACTCGCTAGTCCATCTAGCTGAGTACAACGGAGTTACTCTACAATGGACAAAAGGACATCAAGGGAGCTAAACCAAGCTGTGGTCTAGCATATAAGAGCATTAAGGGGGAGATTAAATACTTATTAAGACAAAAACATATCTCACACTAATTGGCAGCTGCTCCTGGACTAAAACAGTCGAGGATATTTACGACGGGATTATACAAAAAGACAAATAGTTAAGGTTAGCCTCCTCGTATACTTTGTAATGTTAAACTGCATTTCAAGTTTTCAGCGAAAATACTGAACGGATTTGAATGAAATTTTGCACAATGAAAGATTACATAAGTGAGTTATTAGTTAAAAAAAATCTACACATAATCGGAATTATTTTGAATGGAATTTTCAAGATTATATGCGTTGCATAAGTATTTATACAGGGTGTTTAAAAAAGATGCGGCAATATTAAAGGAGGCGATTGCCCGGGTCATTTTATACAAAAAAGTTCCTATAAATATAGTTCCGCAAACGCTTCGTTACCGATCTACAGCGTGTTGAAGTTTAATTAAAAAAAAGAGTAAAAACTAGATTTTTCCAAAACAGCTTGAGACATCATAATGAAATTTTAGGCGTGTTAATAGCTGTGTTTTGTTTTTATTCTTTGTTCAATTGTGAAGAAAAAAGCTCTCTTAACTTTTTATCGTACGATGTACCATTTTTTAGCAAAAAAAACATTTTAGTGCATGTCCATTTATTACAGAAAAAAAATTTTAAAGAACAAGGGTTTTATTCAAACGCAAAAACAAATATTTTACCAAACCAACAATTTTACCAACCAAAAATTACAAAAACTGTTCAAAGTAACCACCTCGAGCTCGGATGCAAGAATCCAATCTTCTCCTCATTGACTGGCGAACTCTCTCAAAAACACCAGGATCGGTTTTAATTGAGTTGCACCTAGTAATGATTCGATTTCTTAAGTCTTCTACGTTTCCCAATGGAGTAGCGTATACCAAAGACTTCAAATGGCCCCACAAGAAAAAATCCAGGGGATTTAAGTCCGGGGATCGTGCAGGCCATCTGTGAGGTCCACCTCGGTCAATCCAGCGATTTCCGTATGTTTGTGTTAAGAAATCACGAGCTACTTGACTAAAGTGCCCAGTAAACACACGACGTCCCAGGGACGTTCGTTTTATGTCCAAATGATGTCTTTACATCCCGGGCTTTAAAACGGACCTCTTTAGGATGTCTTTAATAGGACGTCCTCAGGATGTCAATAAAGAACGTACGATGGGATGTCCTATGCGAGAAAACAAATTTGGGCGTTTGTCAATTCATATTTTTAATCGAATTTTAAAAAAATTGAAAAGGAGAATTTTCATAATACCTAATGTGAATGTTTATTTATAATTACTTATCAAATAAAATTAGAACAGGATTATACATTCATCATATATAAATATAAATTAATCAATGATATAAATGTAGGGCAGTTAAATAAATATTGTCTATCAATCAATTTAGGTTAATCTAGTTAATCTTTCTTTTGATATAACAAATATTTTATAGATGATATATGTGATTTACTTCAACCACATCGATAATCGGTTTTCACACATAAACGAAACTTAATGCGCGTACCCACTTTCCTTCTTGTTCTCTGGTGCCTACTTAACACCCGTACGCTCCTTTGGTATATCAAAGTGGTACACTCTGTTTGCACTTGTATTTGTTTTTGTTGGTGTTCTGACTACTTTATTTATCTGTTCTTTTTATTATCTAACGTTTTTTGGGTGTTTTAGCGCATAAACAAATTTATTTGGTAAGTTTTTGGTACCTTTGTATTTATTTATAATGTATAAAAATCATCATTTATAATTATTATTTTGAATTACTAAAAATTAATAAAAAAATTATCGAAATTAAAAGATCACAATTATTAATAATGGTGATTTAAAACCCCATCTCGCGCGCATACCTATGCGGTGAATTGAAAATATTTATTTTATGCAAAAAAAAATTTTTTTACTCAAAAAATTATTAAAAAAATGTTTTCTTTGTATTAAAGGTTTAAAAGCGTGACGTTATCTCACGACTTTTATCGTCGCGATTCACAATAATTCATCCAAAAATTCACCCACTACCTGTCAACATGACCGATAAGGCACAAAATCGCTTATCTAACTAAGAAACTATAACGTTATCGCGTTCTTGGTAACTTGGTAGCAGCGTCTTATTTCATAGTTATGATTAGTGCGCGAATTTCTCGTATTGTTTTACTGTTTCCATAATAATAAGTTAGGTAGTTAAAAATACGTCTAGAAATAATTGTTTCCACCACATTCCTCTGATGAAACGTAAATGCGAAACGTATAAAAATTGTAATGAATTGCAAAACTGACGTGCTTACAATTTTTTTTTTTTTAAATACGATTTAAACATTTTTTAACTGATTATAATCGATCATCTCTTATGATTTAATCAATAATATAATCGTCAAAAATATCAATCAATAATTCTACAAAAGAAGTATCAATTTATCAATTCTTTAATTTAGAAAAATGTAACTTCAGACTACATAGAAATACCAAAATAAGTTTTTTGTATTAACTTTTTTATTGGCTCTACATGACGATTACCATCCCTTATGTAGTTGCATTGTTTCAGGCGCCACTTAAAAAAATCGGGGAGAAGTATAAAACACTCGCTAAGGAGGGTCAAAGAACGCCGGGATCGAGAAGATAAAAAAATGAAATAATCTAAATTTATTTTAATTGAATACAATTAGGATTATTATTTAAAAATATAGTTTTATGTACCTAATGATAATTTGTATTTTATTTGGTAAAGTTGTTTTTGTTCATTACGTTTAAGTCTCCTTACTGAATAAAAAAAAAACAATAGAAAAAACCACAGAGTAGATGTACTTCAACTGGAAATGATACTTTTCTTGATAAAAATATAATACACCTATGAATTAAACAACAGAAGACGTATCTCGCCCAACACACGTTGCATTGAAAGTATCGATTGACATATTAGTTGCTATTTTTTTTCTCAATTCTTGTTTTTTACTTAACTGAGTCACGCTCGAACCACAGAGTACAATTTGTGCTCGAGCTCTGGTAATTACTATATACCTATGCTATATACTATATATAAATATTTTTCCAATTCAATATGTAGAAAAGGGGAGGGATGACTACCTCTTACATATCCTACAGTCATCTAAAAGGGACGTCCCGTTGCGGATGCGCAAGGATGTCTTATAAAGACATCGTAGGGATGCACACAGTTGTGACAAAAGAACGTCCCATGAATGTCCCTAAGACGTACACAGAACCAAAATGGGATGACTTTGGGACATTCAGTGATCCACATCATGTCCCCGGGGACGTCCTTGGGACATCTTTGTGTTTGCTGGGTGGGCTGGTGCGCCATCGTGCATGTACCAAATTGCATCTCTAACTGCTAATGGTATGTCCTCTAGAAATCCAGGGAGCGTGTTTTCCAAAAAAGTTGCGATACACCTCTCCTGTAAGTCTCCCTGGTAAAAATACCGGTCTAATTAGGCAGTCACCTACAATCCCGAGCCAAACGTTCAAAGAAAACTAATGTTGAAAACGATCTTCAACAATTTCATGTGGATTTTCGTCACACCATACATGGTTATTATGCCATTGACAGATTGCAATGCGAGGAACAAAATCAGCAGAAAGAAGTGCTTGAACGCGTTGTATATGGAATGGATACAACAAATTTTCCTTAGAATGTGCCAAATAGTCCCATTACTTACATCCAAAGCGTCAGGAATTTTTCGAGTAGAAGTACCTCGATCTTCTTTAATCATGTCTAGCACATCCTCTTCCAGCTCTACCGTTCTTGCTGTCCTTGGTCTTCCTGATCCTCCACTTCGTCTTAATGTGCCTTTTTCATAAAGACGCCGATGAATACATTCGAAAGTTTTTCTATCAGGAAATCCTACAGTATACAACCGCCTAGCTTCTAATGCATTTCCATCAGCAAGTCCATAAATGTAGTGCATGTCGGTCATCTCGGCATTCGTATAGCGATTCATGATAAGGAACTTCAACAAATTCGACACAAAAAATTATTAATCATGAGACTCATTCAATATGCGCATGATAAATGGATATGCACTAAAATGTTTTTTTACTAAAAAACGGTACGTCGTACGATAAAAAGTTAACAGAGCTTTTTTCTTCACAATTGAACAAAGAATAAAAACATATTTTTGTTTTTAGAGAAATCAGCGGCGTCCTATTTTTTTCTTGAAAAATAGCCTGTGACGTGCCAATACGCGCGCAACTGGTAGGACTGAAATTCGTGTTGTATTGCAAAGTATGTGTCTCCCACAGCTATTAATACGCTTAAAATTTCATTATATCTCAAGCCGTTTTGGAAATATCTAATTTTTACTCTTTTTTTAATTAAACTTCAACACGCTGTAGATCGGTAAAGAAGTGTTTGTGGAACTATGTTTATAGGAACTTTTTTGTATAAAATGACCTTGGCAATCACCCCCTTTAATATTGCCGCATCTTTTTTAAACACCCAGTAGAATGAAACAAATAAAAAAATTGAATTAAAATGGAAATAAATGTTTTTGTTCCAAAAAGCATTGCCGTCAGTTTTTTTAACGTTAGCAAATTGTGTATTTAGTAGAGGCTAACTTGACTAAGCTTACTGATAAGCTAAGTTAGCCCCCCACTTTCATTGTGCTAAATTGTGGTAATACAATTTTTAACTGTGTTTTATTCTAAATAGATAAACAAAAACGGGATACAACTTGTAAATTTGCAAAAAAATCGTGTATTATTTAATTTTTAATGTAACCTAATCTGCCTTAATAAAGTAGCTACTTTATGGTTAAATTTAGCAATTCGTTATTCTGGTTTAGCAGTCTCTCTTGATTAATGATCTAACTATTTTATAGTAATAATCAGCGGTGGATGGGCCCAAGGGAAAAAAGAGAATTTTCCCCCTGATGGTTAAGTTAGTCCTTGGATTTGTTTTAATTTCATTAACAATTTAAAATTGAACACATTTAAAATTGATAACGGCACATTTAAGCACAAAACACACAATTAAATTAGGAAAAAAATGGAGAAATAAGTAGAAAAGACGGGGAGCACAATTAAAAATGATATTAGTACAATTTAGCATAAAACGAGCACAATTAATTACACTGGAATATTATTTAAACAATAAAATGAAAGCGGGCTAGCTTGACCGAACTTAACCAGTAAGTAGCTCAGATGACAGATATACAAAACTTTCAATTTGCAAAATAAGCTTATTGCAATAAGTTTGTCGCGTGGTAACTAGATGCGTAATTCAAGCTTGCTGTAAACTTGCAGAATAAGCTTGAAACAAGCTGATACGTGCATTTAATTAAATTCTTGATGAACTGCATGGTTTTAAAAAGTAAAATACACATAGCGCATGAACTGCTTGTAAAAAATTTCATTTGTAGCCATTACACATTTGTAAGTTCTGAAATACCAACGAAAAGTAAAGCCTGATGCAATCAAAAGGAATAACCTGAATGGTAATAGTCAAAATTAGTATAATGTTTTGTACATTTATGAACGTTAAAAAAACAAACTAAGTAATATGTGATTCAAAATCACCATATTGTATCCATAGACAGTTTTTGTACGGCTAAAAGAACACATATTAATAACTTTCAAATAAAAAAAATTATGGCTAGAGCGACCGTTTTGGTCTTGGCATTGTGGCAGTCAACGTGTTAACTGTAAATAATTTTAATTACAAAGGAAGCAAAATAAGCTTGATGCAACCTTGTCGTGTGGTAATTAGAATGTTTGATTCAAGTTGCTTCTTCTTCATCTTCTTGTTGGTGCAAGCTTCTATACTTGTCGTGACAAGCTTGAATCAACTTATTCTGCTAAATGAGAACTTTGCCTGATTTCGCATTTTAAATTTAAGTATATTGACTAAGAAACCTTCTGACAGTTAATAGAAAAATTACTCTTAGTTAACAAGCACTTAGTTGACAAGATTTTTTTCATAATACTTTTCACTTTCTCTTTTTTTCAGATCCTTTCATGACAACTCGTTACAGATTTCATAGTTTTTGTATTGAACTGGTACTAATTTGTCTTATAAACTTGTTTAGAAAAGCGTTTTTGTTGAATTTCTCTAAAGTTGTCATCTCGTTTAGGACATAGCAAAAATAAATAATCGCTGTTGCTTATAATAACGTTAGATATATTTCCTCAAATAACACATTTTGTTACCAAAGAATATTTTTGGTGCAAAACAATTGTGTAATAAAATATGAGGCACTAAAAATTTTTTAAAAAATCGAATCAAGTGCCCTGAACTGACCTTTTGTGTTAAAAAAGTGACTTTAAGTTACTTGTAAATAATAAAATGACTGCAATCACTTTAAATAATTTAATGTTAATTACGGAAAATAATAAAATGATGGTCTGAAAACGATTGAAAATAAATTGATTGAAATTGAAGCTAATGTAAATAAATATACATATGCAACATTTAATTATGATTCATAATTTCCCTTAAAATATTTTGTGTCGATTATATTTAATCGTGAACGACGACAAAAATCCAATTCATTCAAAGTTAAGTTTAAATGCAATCCGAGCCGAAGACGAAACAAAACAATTCTGATAAGGCGGAGCGTATTATTTTCAAGTTTAAAAACGATATTATTTCGATCTAGCGGATCTCATTCAGCACAGAGCCGAAGGAGGCCAACTTTAATTAAGTTAAGTAAAAACCGATTAAAACGATCTTGAATGTAAGATGTATAGAAAAGAAGAGTTAACACCTCTTCATGTACTATGCGAATGTCCAGCTCTTGTAAACGCTACATGTATAGAACTGAAAGTACTAGCAAACAAGCCTATAACTCTGAAATATATTGAAGTAAATTTAGTTTGTTGAAACTCTATGAGAAACAAGCTTAAGCTTAGGTAGGAATAATAATAATGGCGGTCAACATGTTTGCCTGAATTGCACTCTAATAAAGTTGTTCCATAAGACTTGCTGTCCATTTTCAAAGAACACCTCAAAATTCACACTGTTAAACAAAATTTGCTTTTTCCGAATTGGCGGAGTTTTAGCTATTAATCAAAAACTGCAATAAGGAGCAAATATAGCTGAAGAAACGGCGTGGAGCGCGAAATGAGAGTAATACTGTCAAATTTGCAACTTCACATTAACTTACTTGCCGTAGCAGGTTTTAGCTATTTCACATTGTGAGGTTTATCTTAGTTGTTTCTGTTCTAGAGCAATAAAGACACTTCCGCAACACTAATGTATATCAAATTTCCTGTTAGTGACGTAGAAGAGACTGGTAGTTTCGTCAACACACGTGTAGACCATGACCTATCAATTACTTACTATAAGTCAAAAAGTAGAGTTCGATTAGTAAATTGTGCAGTTGGTCGGTTTGGAACTATCCCCACTATGAGTCCCGGTCGTTTATCACTAATCGAAGTCCCGTTCCCACCGTACCGCGATTTGGTGTAAAACTGTTTCGGTTGTATTTATAGCGAAAATGAGCGTTTAACCTTGTAATTTTTATTTTACTATTATAAAAAATACAAATATAGTTATAAGTAATCTATGAATTCTATTACGTCTTCTATAGCTTTTGTTAAACGATTAAAGTTTATAACTATCCTCTAACAATGTTAACATGTTTGTATTAAACAACAGTTTTATTTGTATCTACAGCTAATATTAAGGTATTTGTACCATAGTTTTATCTTAAAATGTTTTTAGAGCACTAAACACTTGTTGCTACACGAACTTGTGCAACACGATGCTAATTATAAGATTTAAATAACAATTATAGTGACTTATAACTCTTCGAGGCACATGTTTAAATAAGACTATTTAAATATACAAACACGTAGCATTATCATAACACAAATACTATTCTAATAAAAATATATAAAAAATATGCTCTCTTTGAGCAAACAACAAAATATGTTACAATATAAACATAGTTCAAAGATAAATACAGACTTGATGGCACAAAACCTTTCTATTAACTACTAACAAAGTTTCTAGTAACATAGAATGTTAACATTCACAAAATAAACTTGATACAACTAATTTGATTATGTTTTAGAATTGTTAAAATTGTACATTTTTAAGTTTAAAGACCACACTCAAGCGTACATCATAAATCCAAAAAAATTATTTTCTCTTACCAATTAACCAACAAGCAAACAACAACCAAATGCTTAAGATGTACCTTAAATTAGTGATCAATTAAGATAATCCGCCTTGTTTGAAGCGGCCAAATTAAAATTAGAAATAAATAGATCGACTCTTATCTATTGAAACGCATGCTTTAAAAGAATTGTCATTCGCGCGACCTTTAATAAATATAAAATTTGTAATAATTTAGATGAGACAATAAAACCTATTGCACTACATATAATTAAAGCTTAACGTAAAAAAAACAGCGATAGCAACAATACTGACAATATCGTATATATTACCCAAAATATAGTACAATTAATAACTTGAAAGGTCCTATAAAACAATAACATTCTACATGCGGCTGTAAGTACCATTTAAAATTTAAAGTTAGCAACATCGGGAATAATCTGCATCGATTTAAAAATAGACTCTTTCGTTTAAACATTAGCACCTTCCAATATGAAAATTCTATTAAACCAGAAAAATATTATTCTCCGTATTTGAAAATGTAAAATAAAGCTATGTTACAAATTAAAGCACACTTTAAGGTGTCTTTGACATTTTAGTGACTTTCGGTAAATGAAATTTTGGTTTTATGGTGATGTCTGATGATGACTGAACTTTACATCTCCGAAGAAGTTTAACTGATCTTGAGCTGGATCGCTCCTTTTCCACTGTAAGAGATCTCTTGGTGCGTCTTTTAATCTTTGATTCGGTCAATTCACCATTGGGCACTCGAGAAGTACTGACTGCAGAAATGTTTCTTGTTATACTCCCGTTATTAGGAATAGTACTTCGAAGAACTCTTGGAGTTTTCACTTCACCGTTCGTCACTGTTACTGATGAGTTGGCTGTACGCTGAATGGAACTTCTTAAGTACACCTTCCTTTCACTTGTACCGTTTCTGTCAACAGAAGGAATAGCTGGCAAGTGTATTTTTAACTGTCATCTGCTGAAAGC
Organism: Aquatica leii; assembly: GCA_035610365.1. Taxonomy (NCBI): domain Eukaryota; kingdom Metazoa; phylum Arthropoda; class Insecta; order Coleoptera; family Lampyridae; genus Aquatica; species Aquatica leii. Next base: position 35,101,723 of record CM069439.1, read on the forward strand.
TGTCCGTGCACTGCAACCACCCCAAATTTCAAACTACATTCAACAGCCAAAAATCTACTTTACTTATAATTACACTATTTGTAACATTTTTACATGCACACATGAATGCAATAACATGGAAAAAATCGGCTTTAATGGCAAAATCAAGTAACGACGACAAATAAACGACGAATCCACAACAAAAGGATGGTGAATGAATAATGTACGAAGATAAAAAACAAACGTGCAAATAGAGGATAAGATGAAGGTTCATTTTAATATTGTTGCATACATTACGTTCATTTTCTTGGCTTATTTCCTGCACGAGCGTGTACTAAGTTAAAAGTACAAATTTCCGCGCAAAAAACTTCAAAACTTTTAGAAAAATCAGCATTTGTTTTGACGTGGTAACAGTAATGTCTCTAGGTTACTTCCATCATCCAAAACTATAAAGTCAATAAAACTGGCAATGCATCTATTACTACATAACGTTCAAATATAAACATTTTGGCTGTGGTGTTAGTAACTTGCTCTAAAAAAGCTGTTGGTATTAAATAGTGCGTGTAGTTTAAAGTTCTTACAAATACCTACTACATAAGCAAAAAGCGATCGCGCTTTCCCAACATTCATTCTAGATGCAGTTAGAATTAACATATAAAAACAATTAAAAAGTGCAAGCAGATTCAAGAAAAAAAGCGGCTTTACAATGTAACGTGAACACATAGATGTTACCAACCCAGGTTTACAACAAAATCTGTTTGTTACTGGCAGAGTGGGTAAAATGTAGTTGGCGCTTGATTGTGTACCGCTAGAATCAGAAAACTAACTTAGTACACATATTTCTCATTTGCGAAAAACGTATTATTAAATTTTGTTCATTTCATATTAACTTCTTATAAACGGCCTACGAAGGCCAGTCGGTAAAGTATCATTCCGTTTGCAAGTGTGTTCGAATAATGGTAAAAATATAGTTAACGGTGTGTGCGAGCATTAAAGATGAGTGATCTTTAATGCTCGCACAACATTAGATTCACTGGTCTGCAAAAAAATATTTTTTATCGAGCCCTGACACTATTCCGGGCGATTTTTATGTAAAATGACGTCCTGAATCCAAATATGTCTTCCGTTTTCTTCCATCACCCACCATTTTCGAGGGAGCCCCAAACCTCTAATTTTACCACTTTTCGATAAATTAATTATAATTTATTTATCCAACGATAATAATAATTATTATAATAATAAATATATGGACATGAATTTAATTTAAATGGGAAAAAGAACTATTTTAGCTATAAACAGTAATAAATAAAAAGATATTCATCGTTACTTGGTGCTTGCTTTCCTTTTATACCCTGAGGTACAGCTCTCTCGTTTCAAAAACCAGCAGTACTCCCCCAACATGCTTGCATTCCACTTCCCTGAAAATCTCTTCTCCAGCTTAGCGATGTCTTGATGGAACCGTTCCCCGCGTTCACTCCTAAATTTTCAGGGAAAAAGTCCAGATGCGAGTGAAGGAAGTGAACTTTAAGAGACATGTTACATCCTATGTCCTTGTACGCTAAAATCAGTTCCTCGTCGTGAGCGACATAATCTTCACTTTTGTGGTTACCCAGGAAGTTCTTACAAACGTTTTGAAATGCAAGCCAAGCTCGTTTTTTTTTCAATTTAGGTGTTTAATAAACGTCGAATCTTGGAAGAGTTGTCTAATCTGGGGACCAACAAAAACGCCTTCTTTGATTTTAGCTTCGCTAAGACGAGGAAATTTAGTTTTCAAAAATTGAAATGCGCCACCTGTCTTGTCCACTGCTTTCACAAACTGCTTGATCAATCCAAGTTTGATGTGTAAAGGTGGTAAGTAAATATTTTCCTTCGGAACCAAAGGATTGTGGGCGACATTTTTCTGACCAGGAATAAGATTTTCTCCCAGAGGCCAGTCCCGTACGATATAATGTTTATCTCGGGCTCGGCTATCCCATTCACAAAGGAAGCAGCAACATTTTGTAAACCCTGATTGCAGGCCCGTGAGTAGAGCAACAACTTTTAAGTCAGCGCAAAGTTTCCACTTATAATCATGATAACTAACTTTATTAAGGATTCTGAAAATGTTTTCGTACGTTTCCTTCATATCAACAGAGTATGCAACTGGAACTGATGGGAAGTCAGGACAACTTTTAAGCTTGTTTTTGATGAGTCTATAAACAGTCTCCATTTGTCTGGGTCACATGGCATCTGTAGCTCTGTCATCAATAAATTTGCATTAGGGCAGAACACTAAACCTTTATATTCTGAGAAAAGACATTTCGGGGTTGCTTGTCTGGTCCTGTAAGATGATATTTTTACTCCCTTTTCTAAGAGATTCCACTGTAGAAGTCGCGATCCTAGGAGCTGAGATTTAGTCTTGGGTAACTGCAAATCCCTGACAAGATCATTTAATTCCGATTGAGTGAGGAGATGAGGTTGCCGAGAAACTAAATCTGCGGAATACTCTTCATCATCATTGAACGTATCATTCAAAGCCCCAGGTTGTGGCTCAGAGTCTTTTAAATCAATTTCCGGCTCTAGAGTATAAGTGTTTGGGGGCTCTGGGATTGGCAAAGTATCGTTATGAGGAACAGGTCTTAGAGCTGACGGAATATTGGGATACTGAATTGTATGCTTACTTTTGCTCGAAAACCCGACGGTGGAAGTCATACAAAAGTAACAATCTGTAAGATGACAGCTAGGTTCACGCCAAACCATGGGCACAGCAAATGGCATTGATTTACGAATACCTTTGAGCCATTTGGTCAAACTACTGTAACAAGTTGTACAGCAAACTGATGGAGCCCAAGTCTTGTCCTGGTCGCCAACTTGACAATCAAAGTAGTTTTCGTTGCGCTTTTAAAGTTAATTCCCCGCAGACATAGCAGAAGCTATCGGGATGATTTTTACACTCGCGTGGCATAATTAAACAGTAATTCAATGCCCGACATTAACCACAAATCACACTTAGTCACTTGAAAAAATCCGGAGTAGTTTTACTGTTTTAAACAAATGAACAAAAATGAACACAAAATCCAGCACGTTTAAAACGTCGACAAGTTAACTCTGCAACAGCTATAGATGTACTGATCGAAGCAGTTAAGCAAACAATGTAATATACTATAATGAGAAGAGTAATGCAAGTTCAAGCCTGTCGAAAATTCCTGTTCAAACCTGCATGTGGTATTGAGATCGCCAGCGTCGTGCAGTGAATCTTCCTAACTGTTTATTGATATTTTTTACTGTTCTTATATATTTGTATTTTATCGTTGTTTCTATATACATTTTATAGCAAAACTTTTGCCATATACTTTGGTATAAATTTTATTACCTGCTTTTAGATGTTTAACGGCTATAAGTTAAAATTCTAAAAAAAATGCAAAAAATAAAATAATAAATGGGATCCCTCCAAAATAGGTGGATGATGGGTAAAAACGGAGCTCATTTTTGGATTCAGGTTTACATAAGAATCGTCAAGAATGGTATCAGGGCCGATTTTCATGCAGACCAGTGTTTTTTGCAAAATAAAACCATCGAATTAACAATCATCCAGCCAATAGCCGGTGGCCCCAAACGACTCTTATGTTAGCATAATAAAAATGCGTAGCCAGAGTGCCAACTTCAGGATGGAATAAATGTTACAGTACTAAACTATTCCTCAAATTTTCCGACTGGCCCTCGTATAACAACGATCTCATTTATAACGCTAAAAAACCGGATCCATCTAATCGCAAACATTTAAGATTCCGTAGATCTCTTATTAAAAAAACTTATTTTGTAAATAGTTTTTTACTATCAATTTGATTGAATCCTACCATTGTGTTAAAACTTAAATCGAAAACTTGATGGATAAAGATGCGAAAATATAGAGGAACACTGATGATTGCATAAAACTGACGCCGTGGTTAACTAAATTGTAGCTGTTGATTTCACAATGTAGCCAGCAAAACAATTACTTGACATGATCACGTAGTTGACTACATCGCCAGAGTTAACAATGCTTTATGCAACAGGGACTAAATCTATTTTAGGTTAAAAAAAGTAATAAAAATAAGAAAAGTCAGTAACACTAATGTTACAATATTTTTTTTTGGTATAAAACACTAGTAGATAAAATCTTTTTAACAAATTTACACCATGGTTCAGAAATAAGTGCCACAGTTAATCTGTGGGTAGCAGAAATCAAAATAACAAGATTAGTCAATGTATTTTACAATCATCAGACTGAAAGTTTTAGGAAACGTTTTTTGAGAACGGAAAATCAAAATAAGTGACTCCAAATTTCCGAAGTTAATCAACAGCTCACTTTGGTCATTGACAACCGTTTTTTAATAGTAATATTTACTCAAAAGAATATGTCGTGAACTGTGGCTTTGAGTCGAAAATCGAAATTGTTAAACTAAAAATTGAAAATTTAACAAGTCTAAGTGAGTCTCAAAAAAGTTAGTCTATTCAAAAGAACAATCCAACAAAAAAAATTTAATGATTTAAAATAATCACATTTATATATTAAATAAAAATTTGCTTACAATAATGCGTAAAGGCATTGATAATAAACACGACAAAAGAAAGGATAGTTTAGAAAAAATGTATCGGCGAATGTTTGTAAGACGGATAATAGCACCGATGACAGCGCCACAGTTCACGAGATCCTGAAAGACCATCTGCCCAAACATCGTCACTTTTGAATTATATACGTTGTGTCCCTCCGCTAGGGGTACCCCATGGGATTTAACATTGAAATTATTTTTTTCCTGCTTCCCAAATCAAAAAATCGCAAAAATTTTGACGCAGATTTAAAGTGGCACTTAAAACGTTTCTAAAAACAGTTTTTTGATTATAATTTGATAATTAATAAATTAATTACAGGCATTTGAAATTCGAAATTTTGAAGGTTTTTCGCGGATGCGATTCAGATCGGCCATCTTCGGTTTTTAAAGTAATATGGATGCTAAAATTAAATTGTAGCCCGTCAAATCAACATTATGCAACTTTATTTTTGAGGAAATGGAAATTTGAAGAACAAAAACTAGAAAAATTACATTTGAAAATTTTCTGTAGGCTAAAAAAACCAAATTGCGCCCGCATTTGCGTGCTAATAAACCAGCTTATGATTCCAAAATGAAATAAACTTGAATTATGTTCAGGTAAATAGGTATTAAAAATCAAGTTAGCATTGATTTGTTATAAAACATTTAAAGTGTTGACAGTTTTCATAGAATTGTTTTACAAGCTTCGAAAATGAATGTAGAAGAAAAAATTCTTGTGGTAAAACAATATTTTCGAGGTGTTTCAAAGGTCCAAATTTGAGAAGACTTTGCTGGGTTTTTTGCAGATAAACCAATACCTTATTTAAAGACTATCAAAAAAACGATACAATTATTTGAAACCACTGGCTCCGTAAATCCACCATCTAAATGTTAGCGTCCACCACCCTTACACGATCATGAAGACAACCCTTAGAAGTTGGCAGTTCTTGCAGCTGTAGACCAAGATCCTGATGTTAGTTTGCGAGAAATTGAAATTAATGTAGGTGTTCCTCGATCGTCAGCATTCAGGTACCTCAAACAGGAGGACTTTAAAAGTTACCGTTGGCAATGCCATCAAGAATTATTACCACACGATTATTATGCTCGTATGAGATTTTGTGAAATAATCACCAAAATGAACAATACCAATCGCGATTTTGTAAAAAACATTTGTTTTTCGGATTAATGTTCATTTGGACTTGATGAAAGACCAAATCGACAAAATAATCGTACATGGTCTCTCGCAAATCCACACAAATTAGTAAATGGACCAAGTCAATGGCGACAAACTGTCAATGTTTGGATGGGCTTGCTGGGAAGTCATGTTATTGGTCCTTTTTTCATTGAAGGTACACTTACTTCCATAAAATATCATTACCTTCTACTAGAAGAAGTGTTTCCACAACTAAATGATGTTGCGGGTGAAAATCACCAAGTTTGTTTTATGTAGGATGGTGCTCCAGCCCATACTGCTAGACTAAACACTGGGCTTCTGAATAAAGCATTTCCAAATCAATAGATAGGCAAGAATGGTCCCATTACATGGCCTGCTAGGTCACCTGATTTAAACCCGTGCGATTTTTTTTTGTGGAGTTACATATACATATATATATACATATACATTTGTTGAACGGCTAACTTATTATACAGTTCAAGCAGGAGGCATTTTTGAACACCTCATACCCAAATAGGTGTATCGCCGTGGTCGTTCCGCCAAGCAACGGATCGACAATGTTAAAAAGGCCCTTTACAGGGCACAAATTCTCAATTGAAATGAATTTTTCTGCACGACGATTATTCGAGCAATCTTCCTGCGTTCGACCTATTGGTACCACGATGAGTGTTCGTAGATACCTATGTAAATGTAAATTTATGTTTGATTAATTATTTTTTTTCTATCCTGGTACAGAAAATTTTCAAATGTAATTTTTCTAGTCTTTGTTCTTCAAATTTCTATTTCCTCAAAAATAAAGTTGCATAATGTTGATTTGACGGGCTACAATTTAATTTTAGCATCCATATTACTTTAAAAACCGAAGATAGCCGATCTGAATCGCATGCGCGAAAAACCTTCAAAATTTCGAACTTCAAATGCCTGTAATTAATTTATTAATTATCAAATTATAATCAAAAAATTGTTTTTAGAAACGTTTTAAGTTCCACTTGAAATCTGCGTCAAAATTTTTGCGATTTTTTAATTTGGGAAACAGGAAAAAAATAATTTCAATTTTCCCAAATCCCATGGGGTACCCCTAGCGTGGGACACAACGTATACTCCATAAACTACTTTAGCTAGTACTTGTATTTATGATAATTTGGTCACCTATACCTTGTGACACCATTGGTTTCAAAAATCGTTTATTACTTAATTAAGAGCACAAAAGAGAATGGTAACTGTATCTTCTTATAATTAGCCCGGTTAAAATAGACATTCAAGGTTACAACAACTCGCATTGGTACGAATGTTTGGAACACGATTATAAACGAAATGTGAAAAATCCCCATCTGCAAAAAAATGTATTCAAGGTCAAAGTATGTAAATATTGGTTTTGGCATTTTCAGTCAAACAGTTAATTGTTATCATAAAAATAAGTCAGACAAAAATTGTAAACCATGCAATTATCTATAAAAATTGTTCTTACACTTCTTTTCCCTAAGAATCACCACCATTTCGGAGATATAGCGATTCAAAAAGTTGAAAAAGGTGTGTTCTCCATAAAATGTACACGTTTCCACGCTATCTGTGAGATAACTATTCGTCTGATTGATAATTATCTAATGGAACTTCAAGTGTAATGTTTCCTTCTTTTTCTTCTCCTTTCTGCGGAATACAAATGAATTGCTTTAACAGCGATGCATCAGATGTCTCCTCGCTGATATCGTAAGAATCATCTTCTGATGGCGATTCAAAATTGGACTGGTCTTAACAACTGGTACTACTTTCAGAAAAAAATTCTTTGAATTCTTTACGCCGAGAATCGTGTTTTTTTTCTCATACTCTTCGTTGCCGCAAAATAAGCAATATTGTTCAAAACAAAAAACTGATTCACTTACGCGTGCTCTAGTACAAGGAGGTATTTTAGATGTACTGTTCTTCTTCGTGTCGTCTTTTAAATCCAGCAATAGTACACTTTCTATTGTACTTCTGTACAATTTCTGGTCTTTCAGGTATTTAGAAAATTCATCGCCTCTTTCAATACTTACACCAATCAACATCTTCATTCCACGATCAACAGTAACAATTTCACTTTCAGTAAAAGGTTTACTAAAAAAAATAGCACAAAATAGCGACATATTTGGTGAATCTTTAAGAACAATTTTTACGGATAATTGTGAGATCGATGGGAACTTTTCAATTTCATTTATAATGGTGTTCCCAACATTTGTAATAATTTTCAGAGTTCGACGCGAATTATTGTAAACTTGCCCCTATTTTTGACCTAACTTGACCAGACTAAATCAACTTAAAAAAATTCACACAAACACGTACAATAGTCAATAAATAGATTTGTATACACTTGCTAGTACAAACTCCTAAAAACCATATTCATTCCCATTTACACAAAGCCATGCAATTCATTATTATTTTACAACCACACACAAACCTTTTTGTTAAATATCTGGAAGTGGATGCAGCAGAGGTTTTTACTCCTATTCCAATTACTTTACCAGTACGCAACGTAGCCGAATTATCAATAGGGGAAACAAGAATTCGAGCACGAAATATCTTTTTTTTATCAGTTCTGTAATTTATAAAACGGACAAAATTAGTCTTCAGAAAACCAAGTCATCTATAAATGTTGAAATAATGGTACATTAAAAAAGCTTTTAATTTTTGTTTTAAGAAAATTAAATATTAGTTGGTATTAGTAACTAACTTATTCGATATAAACTTATGTTGTATTAGTTTTTTTCCTAATAACATTGCATTGCGTCACTTATTTGCTTCTGAGCGCTGTATTTATAAAAATATCAATCTAAAGAAATTCCTCGTTTGTTAAACTAAATGTAAATACTAAATATTCTTATAAAATCGCTACAGAAATCCGGTGTCAAAAAAAATTGATTTGAAGAAAATCGTTATGTAATAAACATCTATTCCAAATCGAATTTATTTAGAAAAATATACTTGTTTCTGACTCATTTGAGAATGTGGAAAAACAACAATGCCATGATTTCCTTGATAGAAAAGACAAAAGTTCTAGTTTCTTTTCACCTTCGAGTCGTAAGTGCACCGACGTATAGGGCACTCGGATTTCAAAAGTCGTTACATGTATAGATTACTAACCTGTTATAGAACACATCCAGAGTTATCGTACAGTATTATGGATCCATAAGTGATACCCTTATGTGCAGTAGGTTTTCTTTAATCAAAGCATCCGCTCTGTCGATATATTCATGTACACAAAACACAAAATTTTTGGTCTCGAATACCAAACAACTAAAATCCGTGCGCGCGGTCAAGTTAGCTACGTAATTTGCACTGTACTACACGAATACTTTTCAAACGTCCCCCGCACATAATTCACATAAATTCGAACTCGTTTTTTTTGGGTTTATTCCAGTACCCTTCTCCATTCCTCAATTTAAAATTTTTTTGACTTTCGTTTTTTGAATTTTTTCATTATTCTCATATTTTCTGGCTATTGTAGCGCGTGGCAACACACTTGGTTCTAAGCTATTCTTAAATCTCTAGCGTTACAAGACAGGTATGCGTATCTTTCTGATTTATGTTCTACTGGTTCTTCTGTACGGTGTCTTCCATCTATTGAGAAGACTTGAATGTACGAATGAGTAAATGGAAAAATAAAAAGAAAGTTAAAAAAACAAGTCAAAAAAAAAAAAAAAAAGAAAGAAAAGAAATAGAAATGTGCAGTAAAAGAAAAGGGAAGTTATTAAACCAGTCAGGAAAATTTCAAATGAAAGATCCTAGAAGAAAACCGGCAATAAAGATAAATATTTAAAATGGAGACTGTATTTTATCATTGTAATCGTTCTGTATACGTATTTTTGTCCATTATTTTCTCTTTATAATTCCCCTTAAAGCAAACAAGCAATTTCTCTCCATTGCAAAAGATATGTGCACTTTTAGACATAGCTTGTATGATCATATTACTTTTTTTATGGTGTCTACTTACATAATATTCATCGTTTTTGTAATTCGTTATATGCGAACAGTTAGTCTCCACCTCTTCATTTCACTGATTCTAGTATTGTTGAAAATTCAATAGCACCGAAACTGCCTATTGTTTTATGTCTTCATGGCCCGTTTCAGAACTCAAACTCTTGTTTTTCTTATAGTAATATAAGCCAAAAATCCCGGGCACACCAAAATGCAGATATTCGACGTATTTGGTTTCTTTAGAAAAAAATAGAGAAAACCTCGATGTAAAGTGCCAAACATTAAAAAAAAGTTTAACAGTAGTCATAATTTGAACCAAAATCTAAATATGACAATGCAAAACATTTTTTAAAATAGTGGATTTCAAAAGTTTAAAACTTGGCGTCTCAACAAAATCTCAAAACCAGTACACAAACAATGCTTAGTAAACGTATATGACTTTTTAAGTAAATGTCAAAGCATGCACTATGAACGGAGTAAAGCATCCCTAAGCATTCAAAAACAAGGTTGCGTATTTACCCAAAAAGTTGATTACTGATGAAACACATTTCAAAATAATCGTAATCAGGAAAAAAATGTGTGTATTACAAATAATAACATTTCATCCACGTTAATATGAAAATTTGAACTTACGTTGCAACAACCTGGCGCGACTCCCTTGAACGACGACGAGCTTTCATCTGATTTAGATGATCTCCTTGAGTCATTGTGTCATCGTCCTCTTCTTTGACAGTTTCCTTGTCTTCAAGCTGCATTGTATCTACTTTCTGAAGAATACCACTTACATCATTCTTCTTTGACAATCTTCTCAAAAACGTTGCAAATTCGGGACCACGATTATAATTGTATATTCCTTTAGTGTGTCTAGGTAGTTCAGTTATACCGAGTTTAGCACGGTACTCTTCACCAGCTTTCCACATTTGAGCTTGCTTACTGTAACCAAACTAAAATTTCAACAACTGTAAATTCAAATCAAATAAAAAGAGAGAAGGGATCCAAATTAACGTGTTCAATTTCCCAAGGTCAACAAAGAAAAAATATTTATAGTAAAGCGGAGAAAATATCTTACCTTTCTAACCAATTTTGCTGATGTCCAATAATGGAACCAGGACGACAAATACGAATCCAAGCAATGGTTTCGTGAGCAGTAAACTTGTAATGCTTCATAATATAACAGCCAATTAAAGTTCCAGTACGACCTAACCCCGCTGTACCAAACAAAATTATAACAAAAGAAAATAAACTACTAATACCGACCTTTACAATGAACCGCTACGGCTCCATTAGTTTTTTCGCATATACTTAAAAACTGGCTAACAATTTTATCACTCGGGGTACTACCATCAATAAAATATAAATCTTTATGAACAAACCCGGCTTTTACAAACTTCGAAGCTTCGTACATCTTTCTATTAAGGCGTATGATTGTCGTAACTTTATGACGACGAAAATATGGGAAGTAAGTTTCAGGGCAGTGTAACGGGTAGCCATTTCCTATAGTAGATTTATTGTGGGGGCCACAAAACCCAATGAACTTTCTAGGAAGAATCCAATTTAAATCTCCATTTTCCACTCGCTGTAAGTAAGTAGCGCTGAGCCTCAGTAGTTACTATTAGAAACACTAACCTCATAATGCTCATACTCAAGAAAATCAAAGTTGTCAAAATTAAAAAAACCGTAATTATGTGCCTTATAAATAGCATTCAAACAATCCAATAAATTAATTGTATACGGCATTCCTACTGATGCATCTCTAAAATCTATAAACTCCATCGAATTATGAGCAGCTAAAGCTTCGTAAACTAATTCTGGAGTGTACGTCCAGTAGATAATCTGTAACAAAAATACGTAGCCAAGTTTTAAAACTATCTAGAGCGTTGAATAAGAAAATAGAAAATGTTTAATATAAACAAAAATTAATATTTAGTCGAATCAGAATACGTTGCAGACAAATTAAGATGAAGAAACAAAAAGAACAAAGTTTAAGAATCGATAAAAAAGCAAAAAAAACGACACGTTAGTATAGTAATTAAAGATTACAGAACAAAAAAAAATACATTCTCACGAGAGAAAGTAGAAAAAAAAAGTATTTACGACAAATACATACAATATAGGTAAGATAGAAACAACAAAGCCCTTAAGAAAATGTCTTGAAAGACAAGAACAAATGAAAAAACAAAGAGATAAAGAAAAAAGACCTTAACGCTCTTGGTCAAATAATATAAGACAAACAACTACATACGTACTACAATTAAGACTTTATACCGATGTGGATTAAAAAAAATTTAATTGAAGGAAGAAGAAAAAAGTGAGGAACAAAAGTAATCGAGAATAAAAAGATTCAGAAAAGAGCGAGGTCTAAAAGAACTAAACCGTGTCCGGTATAAATACACGTACATGACAGTGTACTTGAAAAACGTAGAAAAACTAGTAAAACGAAAAAACATTTTAGAAAAAAAAAGAAATGCAACGAACAAGCAATAGAGGCGGTAAAGAAATACAGGATGAAGCATTATAATAAATGTAAAGGATCGAGTTACTTAAGCAAAGAAGAAGGAATATTGGAAAAAAAAAGCCATTGTTCGCAAAAATACACAATGTGGAGATATGAAAACGAACAGAAGAAAAAGAATTAAAGATAATACAGAAAATATACAGCCCGTCGCTTATTGGAATCACGGATAATGTTATCAGTCGGAAAATGATATCTGTTTATTAAAGAACAGGCCAGAGGAATGCTTAAAAATAATTTTTTTAAATTATATTGTAAGAATCTATAAAATACGATAACAGAGAATGATCGATTTTTGCGCTATAGTCGATTACTGTGATTTCTGATATTCACAATAGAATGATCGCGATTGCTGTCATCGATCGTGGAAAATAATCGCAATCTTAATCATCGATCATGAAAAATAATCGCGATCATGGATAATCGTACTTGTATTTGCTTGTTTATAACTATATGTGTATTATTTAATCTGATTTCAATGTGTTTTGTCGAATATAGAATGAGACATTCCATATGATATTGTCTAATTGCAAAGCCGGTTAATTTTAGATTTTGATCTTCCAAAAAAGAAATCCACACCTAATTAATTTTTATAACCTTCCGTTCCTGCTTGACCGAGGTAAAACCTTTAAAAAACGTAATTTTTCAGCTTTACCCCCTTTAACTGTAATTTTTTTCTATAAGCGATAACCATACATCCCAAACGGAATTTTAAAAGGAAAAGATGATAGTTTTTATGATGAGTGAAATACGATAGAGCCATCTCATAGTATAAATTTACTATGCATGAATAATATTAAGTACATGGCTATAGAGATGGAAACGTTGAAAGCTGATTTTATACCCGCGTAATTCAAATAAGTTTTGAATAAAACGCGGGTTAAATTCACAACGTATAAACATTGTAAGGTAACAATGTTCTTCATCGTATTTCACTCATCAAAACTTGTTTGAATTACGCGGGTATAAAGTCAGTTTTCAAGGTTTCCATTTTTATAGCCATTTACTTACTATGACAGTTTTTGCGCGCATAACAAAACTTCACTTAGTCAATACCGCCCAATAATGACATATTGATAAAAATACGTTTTTTTAAACTCATTTTCGTGAGTTTTAACTGACTCCAGTGTCTCGGTTATTTAATGTTACCACCTAATATTACTCAAAAATGAAGTGAACACCCTAGAAGAAATAAACTCAACAAACCAACCCAATCTTTGTGCAAAAAATATGTTTGAAATTTTTAAATTCGAAAAAATCGGGGGTTTTAGGTTACAATATGAACGTGTCTACTGCGACATAAAAATATGAGACACGGGATCTTTAGTTCTTACCTTTAATTTTAAATGTCTGCATTGGTCGTTATTTTCATTCTTAGTGTGTGTACAAGATGTTTCTTTAAAGTAAAAATTTACATAAGAAAATTTAAAAGATAGTACAGAAAGTGTATAACATTAGTTGATTTTTCAGAAAATTATTCATTCATGGTACAAGATGAAGTACAAATATTTTTATTGGATAGATAATAAAGATCTTTTTGTAATTTATATTAAAGAAAACGGATCACTTGAAACAAAAACTTGTGTGATTAATGATTGTCTAACACACACGATACAGTATCGTTTTTTGCATTTCAAAAAATTTTCTTTAATTACATTAAACGAACTTATTCAAGCTTTAAAAAAATCCATTATTTCAGTGATAGAGCAGCCTGTCAATAAAAAAATTCAAAAAAATTATAAAAAGTATATGCTATATGTAGACGACTTTGGAATAGAGACAGTGTCATTTGTTTGCTACTTCTCACGGCAAAACCCATGTGATGGTTCAGTAGGTACAGTTAAAAAGGTCATGAGATAAGAAAGCTTAGAACAAACTTCAGATAATCATATACAGTGGTACCTCGACATACGAGTGCCCCAACATACGAGTTTTTCGAGATACGAGCCGGCGAGCGAGTGATTTTTTGCTTTGAGTTACGAGCGAAATTCGAGATACGAGTTCGGTTTAGCAGATCGGCCGGTAGTAGCATGTGACTGCGCGCCCATCACGGTCAGTCAATCAGTTAGCAGCGTGCGTCCGCGTCCGTTGTGTAGTTGTCGTCGCGCTTTGTGTTGCGTTTACATTTACATTTACAGTTGTAGTTCATATATTTTTATAACCATGGATTGGAAGAAAGTTTGTGAAAAGTCAAGTGCTAAGAAAAAGATGATGAGTATTGAATTAAAACGAAAAATTATAGAAAAACATGAGCAAGGTGTTCGAGTTGTTGACTTGTCGAGGCAGCATGGGCGTAGTACGTCCATGATATGTACTGTGCTTAAACAGAAAGAGTCGATAAAGAGTGTAACGCCGGCTAAGGGCCTTCCGATAATTTCCAAGCTGCGAACCTCCCTTCGTGAAAATATGGAGAAACTGCTGATGGTGTGGGTGACAGAGAAGCAGCTCCAAGGAGATACCTTGACGCAGACCATCATTTGCGAGAAGGCAAAACCGATCTACGGAGATTTGCTGAAGCAAACCCCGCAGACTTCCATCGACGAGCCATTTAAAGCCAGCCGGGGCTGGTTTGAGAATTTCAAAAAAAAGACCGGTATTCACTCCGTTGTTAGGCATGGTGAGGCAGCAAGCTCACATATGAAGGCAGCTGAGGATTACATTAAAACGTTTTCCGATCTAATAAAAGCCCAAGGATATATCTCTCAGCAAGTCTTCAACTTGTGATGAGACAGGGCTGTTCTGGAAAAAGATGCCGAATAGAACATATATAACGGCAGAGGAGAAGATGATGCCAGGCCACAAACCTATGAAGGACAGATTGACTCTAGCACTGTGCGCCAATGCGAGTGGCGACTGCAAGATTAAGCCTCTGCTCGTATACCATTCGGAAAACCCCAGAGCATTTAAGTCACATAAGATTGTGAAAGAAAAACTGCAAGTTATGTGGAGGTCAAACCCGAAGGCATCGGTCACCAGGAAGTTCTTTGTGGAGTGGGTAAACCTGGTTTTCGGCCCTTTTGTTAAGAAATATCTACAGGAAAAAACCTACCCGTGCAAGCCCTTCTCATCCTCGACAATGCCCCTGCTCATCCACCAAATCTCGAAGATGACATCCTCGAGGAGTTCCAATTTATAAAGGTTCGCTACCTACCACCCAACACCACTCCTATCCTGCAGCCCATGGATCAGCAGGTAATTTCTAATTTTAAGAAGCTATACACCAAGTATCTGTTTCGGCGCTGCTTTGAAGTGACGGAGACCACAAACCTCACCCTTCGAGAGTTCTAGAAGGACCACTTTAATATCGCGATTTGCCTAAAAATTATCGATCAGGCCTGGCTGGGTGTTACAACGAAGACCTTGACCTCTGCATGGAAAAAGCTGTAGCCTGAAGCTGTAGCTGAAAGGATCTACGAAGAATTGAAACCCGGTATGTCAGTAGAGGAGGAGATTCTGTCTCTGGGGAAATCCATCGGTCTAGAGGTGGAAGAGAGAGACGTGAACGAGCTCGTCGAGGAGCACACCCAGGAACTGACGACTGAGGAGATACAAGAGTTACAGTCACAGCAGCATACGGAGGTTATGCAAGAAATTGGTTTCGAGGAGTCAGAGGAAGAGGTTATTTCTACAAGCGAGATAAAGGAGATCTTAGGAATGTGGGAGAGAGTTTCACAGTTCGTGGAAAAGAAACACCCAGAAAAAGTTGCAACAGGTCGTGTATCTGATCTTTTTAATGACACTTGCCTAACTCATTTCCGGAACATTCTGAGAGGGAGGAAGAAACAAACCTCCTTGGACATGTTTTTTTCTAAACGGCCTACAGGTGAAAGTGAGGAGACCAGTGAGGATATCTAATTTATTTCTTTACATTCTCTTTTTTGTTTTTGTACAATAAATATTTGTCATTTATAAATACGTTTTTATTATTCAAAACCGCGTAACAAAAATAACTGGGGTGACATTTTGGGGGTTGGAACGCATTAATGGTAGTTCAATTGTTTTGTATAGGGAAATTTGCTTGGAGATACCAGTAATTCAAGATACGAGCAAGGTTGCGGAACGAAATAAATTCGTATGTCGAGGTACCACTGTATTAATATTGTAAAGCCAATAGGTCATGTCTTCTAATAAAAAATGTTTCATTTAAAAAAAATATCATGTTATTTACCTAATAATCTCGCTTAAATACTCATAATTTCAATAAAAGTAAAAACATAATTTTACATTTAAAAAACATTTAACTTACTTGCTATACCGCAAGATAGAAATAAAATCGATAAAACTACACTAAATATCAGTGGCGGCTCGGGGTGGTTCACATTGGGGGTGCATAATTTCAAAATTAAAAAGTATACCTAATACATTTTTCTTATAAATATCCAATTTGAATTTTCTTATAACGTCTTTACCTTTAACAGATTGTTTATTTTCTAAACATAATTGAGGCATCGGCCGTTTAAGATTTTTTACTGCAATTTTTTCATCATACGTTAATCGCGAAAACGCATTATCCACTAAACTAGCGACAGAATTCATTGTATTTGCCTTCCGAGTACCATGAGCAAACTAAATACTTGCTCAATCGCTATGTATATTGCAGCATTGAAAACGAGCAAAATACAACTATCCCCACCTCCAATGTAATTTTAAACGCTGTATTGAGCAACTGTCAGGTTTTGCTCCTCGATTCGCTTCACTCTTCAGTAGACCATCGCACGTTGTTACTGTTGTCACGCGCGGTCCGCAAACCATGAATACGTAATAATTAAACCAAAGAATAAATACTTTAGTGTATTTATTCTTTGATTAAACACTTCCACAGTTAGCCGTCGCTTTGTTTGTTTTGTTTAAAATTCCAGGGGGTGCAATTGCTCACTTGCTCTCATTAAAAAGCCGCCACTGCTAAATATGCATAAGCATATAACTAACGTAGTGTTTAAAAAAAATTTACACAAAAAAGTAACCAACTGCGAATAATATTATTAACCTATAAAAAAAAATTACCTAAATTTTTGTTTTAAAATAACCAATACACACTCTGAGAGTGAAAATAGCAGCACCGCAAATGCAAACATTTGAACTTTAAAGTAAGAACTAAAATGGCAATTTTTCGAATTTCAAGCAGATATTTTTTCCACAAATAGTAGACTATTTAAACCTCTAACACTTAATTTTTTACACAAATATTGCACAACATTTTTATGGTACATACACACTTTAACAAATCGAATATTTGTTATGGAAGTTCATATTTTTTACACTTTTTCCTCATACGTTATCACATCACTATTAGTATCATTCAAAATTAATTATATCAAACATTGGCAGTACTAGATCATTTTAGTAATGATTCTAAAAATTATATTAACAGCGTTACTGTTTTAGTTAAAATTACTAGAAAGTTTCTAAAAATCTTAAAAAAAAAATTAATCTGCATTTATATTTAGAGCATACGTTTTGTGTTTAATTTAAAGTCTTTTATATTTTTGCCAACTGGCATTATGTCTGTTGATAGCATGAAATCTAGCAAATAAAAAATTCGTGTCAAAAAATGAAAAGATTTAAAAAATCAATAGAATATAGAAAAACTTGATAATTAATCAATTAAATTCAACAGGTTATTTATTGCAACTGATCCATGTTCTTGAGTATCTTTTTTCTGTTCTCTTTTTTTAAACATTTTTTCTATAATGTAAAAAGAATCAATGCATTTTTTACCACTTCCAATTCAAGCTCTTACGATTTCAGGGACAAATTTGTTTGGAAGTGTTTTACTTGTTCTTTTCAATACTAGTTTAAACAACACGTGTTACATTACTAGCGATTTACTCAAACTTTTCAAAGAATCCATTCATTTTGTATAACATAAAATAAACCAAAGAAAAAATTTTTTATCGTGTTTTATAGTTTTGATAATCAGCATATATCATATTACTAGATTGATTGTATTAGTCAAGTGTTAGTAACCTGAAGTGGTGCCATCTACCGAATACTAGCACAAAGGTATGTTATAAAAGTAGCAAAAAGTTATGTGCTTGTTTATAGCCATCTAGTGTTTTGATTTTTGTTAGCGTAATAAAAAATATATTAAAAGCGATAGCAGCGCCACTGTATATTTATAACAGAAACACAGTATATAAACGGCCCTCTTAAACTTTTTGTCTTCAGCGACATTCACTACTACGTAGATGCAAACTACAATGTCTTGCAAAATATCACCTTGTTTGGGTTCACGAACGACAATACGGCAAAGGCCAAGTTCTATTTCTAGTTTTGGCTCTCAAGGATAGACTAAGACAGGGGCTCACTAGAATCATACTTTCATACTTTTCACAGCAAATAACGGTTATATTACTTTTTTCTAATACATAGTATCGATGTGTACTTATATTTAGCTCTTTAAAAAAATAATTTATCACATTGGGGAAAAATGGTTCTTAACGCCAGAAAGGTTGTCGACCCCTTGACTAGGACCAAGCCCAAAAAGTCTGGATGTTCAACTATGACGCGGTCTAAACCGAAAGTCGCTTAAAATCGTAATCAAAAAAACCGCGAAAGCTTAAGATTCTATATCTGTAAATACGTTATCTTCGAGTTACTTTGTATTTTCAGTGTACTTGGAAATAATGTGCAGTTCGTAGAATAAAAACTTAATTGTACTGATGCTATAATTTCAGCTCCTAAACTAACAATCTGTTAATCAGATAAACCTGTGTGTATTTACTGCTCTGACCAATAAAAATTTGTTTTTTTTAATATAACATTTTGTTAGTATTTGGTTGTTATCAACAACCCCAATTTCCAATATGATTCTATTAAGCGGGTGCACTGTATATTGGAATTGCGTCGTAATACTAGAAGAGAAACCCGAGTATGTATATAGAGTAAGGCAACGTGAAGATTGAGGAAATCAAGATAAAAGTAAGAAATAGAAATGTTAAGCAAGATTTAATATCAAAGTTGAGATGTAAAATTTTGTAGGAAGGAATATTGTTAAAGATATGGTTACGCAAAAGAAGAAACAAAAAATGTCACCAAATCAAATTTTAAATTGCGAAAATTGAAAAAAAATATATGAAAGCAGGAACGTTCGTGTTATACCAACAAATAAACGCAAGTTGCAACAGATTACCGTGTAAAAATTTGACGATTTAATTGTAGCACATAGCGTATTGTTCAAGCTACTAAAAAGCAGAGACCTGTGACGGGCCGAAATAAAGCCAAAAACCGAACCAAAACCGTTATTTTTATTGGACAGAAACCGGAACCGTTATTGTAACAAATTCGATTTTTTTTTAGATAAATCAGGTTAAAACTTGCTTACTTAGCAACACTAGTAAGAGTTTTACAGTCTCTACATTAAAATTCTCGTTGAAAAACTTTCGATAAAGCATTTTACTTTATAACAAAGCGTTGAAATAATGAGAGAAAGTAATCACCAATGAGGTATAATTTGGTAATCACTTACTAAATTAACATAATTCCGTCCACAGGGATACTGTTATGAGTTATAACATAAACCCTACATGATAATGAATTTATATACAATCGTTTATTTATAAATACCTAGAACATGGTGTTAAATAAACAATAGCACATAAATCACATCATCAAAAATCTCTTATGGAATATCTATTACTCAATAAATTATGTAATATCACAAACTCTCAATTAATTGGTAATTCTTATAGAATAATTTAATAGCAAATTATGGTTTAGAAAGTGACTTGGTATTATATAAATTTTCTTAGCCTGCCAATTTAGATAATGGCAATGAAATACCGTTTTAATATAAACCTGTTGTAATAACTTAATCGAATATAATTAGTAGTTTAACTGGAAAAATGTTAATTAAAACATAGATCATAACTTTAGGTAAACTTAAGACTATTACAATTGTCGACAAAACAATGAATAATTTATGAAATGTATGGTAAAATAATTATTAAAAATGGCCTCTCAATATTCAGTATTACTCTATTTTCATAAATGAATAAATTAATATTGTTTATTCCGCATTTAAAATTAACTTACGCTTTTAATAACTTACCATGTATGAACATGCTAAAAAAGCTGCATTAACACGTTTTTGTTCATTGTAGCTGGTATAATGCACTACTCTCTTCTGGGAAGAAAGTGACTTCAGCTTTTTGTTTACCTTAACACAGTAATGATAAAGCATAGAAATATTCAGTGGTCCGAAGTCATTAAAGAAGCTTTCATATATTAGCTCGTTGTCAATACTAAAATAATGAGTACAAGCAGTAGACTTTGGTTTTTCGTTGGTTTTAATTGAAATAAAAAAGAATCGGTCTGTAAAACTAAAATTTTAGAAACACATATAAACTTCAACTATTGTTACCTTTAATAAACTCGGTGGCATTAATAAGCACATCGTCATAGTAAGCCATCTTCATCAACACTCTCAAAAATTATAAATAAACTTGCATCTAAAAAATGTGTGTACAGTTACACACATAATCTAAAAAATATTTTTGAAATTTGTGTAGTGCAAATCCCACATCAACTGTAGGTGTATCAACTTTTAAGTAATATCGTGGGCGGCATAAACTTCCACTAATTTATTAACCAATATTTAATGCGAAGATTTCATTTTTTAAGCACGGAAGCGTGTTCGTATCCAATTTTGATTTAAAATGTCTAGCTTGGATAGAAACGTTATTCAAAAATCAGCACGATATGCTACGTCACAATTAGAAAATGTCACTGAGAAATGCACTCGATTTTACATACTTCTCATTATTATTCATTATTAATGCCTTTTAAATTAGAAAACTTTGAAAACTGTTGGGCTATAGCACGATTACCGTTGCACTTTATTTAACTTCAACGGACGAATTGATAACCTGTAATATGGCGGACTTAAAAACACTCAATACCAACCAGTAAAAACCAAATTCAACATAATCGTAAATTTTAATTTAGGCGATTTTTCTTAATTGTATGTGTCAACACCTACTTTGAAAAAGAAAAAATGTATCAATTTAACATAATTTTTAACAAATACAAATTTTCTCTTGCAGATAATATACTACATTTCGTTTAGGTTTATAGGTTTTGCAGTAAAGCTCTCGATTTATTGTGTTTTACAAATGGTTACTCCGTTACTACAATTGGCTATTAGGGTCAGACCCGTCAGAGGTGGGCAAAATAGTTTTTAAAAATTATTTAAAATGCAAAATAGAAAATACATTTGTTAAATTTATTTAAAATACAAAAGGGAAATAGTTTCTATCAAATTATTTAAAATATAAAATAGAAAATGGGTATTTTAAATAGATTTAAAAATACAACCCAGTGAGCAAATTGTTGCTAAAACCGGTTGTTTTAAAACTACTTTAGCTTTTAAAGTTACTCTTTAGAACACCTTTAAGTGGCTTGTGGAAAAACTAAAGCCTCCATGAAGCGTTTAAGTAGCTAAAAATTCCGCAGTTATGTAGCTGTTAGACAGCTCCTTTAATGCATTAAAATCGGGCTTACATATATAGCTGTTTGTGGTACTAGCAAAGCTTTAAAGAAGCTGTAAAGATACCTTAAACCACCTTTCAGAAACAAGTGTGCCGCTTAAATAGCCCGATTTTAATGCATTAAAGGAGCTCTCTAACAGCTACATAACTGCGGAATTTTTAGCTACTTAAACGCTTCATGGAGGCTTTAGTTTTTCCACAAGCCACTTAAAAGTGTTCTAAAGAGTAACTTTAAAAGCTAAAGTAGTTATAAAACAGCCGGTTTTAGCTACAATTTGCTCACTGGGTACTTAGGCCAATCTCACTTCCTAACAGCCATTGAGTAGCCTAAAGTTCCACAATAAAATAAGGTTTTGTTCACTGGGTAGTAATATTAGTGCTTATCAATTATTCTGTTTAAATTTACTTCAATTAACAATGATGTTTATATAAACAAAAGGATTTTTAAGATGCAAGTTTTTGGCCGTTGCAACGCACGAACAACAGGTACTCGCGTACGTACACGACCGTACCGCAATTTGGTTATTGCATCACTGCCGAATATTCATGCGGTATAGATTTGATTGTTTTATGTTCTCCAGTGACGTACCCTGGAAAGAGTGGCTACATCCTCCCCCTTTGGATGGAACTACCGTCCCGGGTGACATCCAAATCTTGGTTCGTGGTACTCGACGAATCAAACGAAGTTGGGTTTGTTGTTGATGTACGACAACATTCCCCTACACATGGCTGTTTCGGTTGTCGCCGGCGGACAGGTCGTCCATTACTGAGTGAGTTTACCGTCGTGACTACTTCTGGAGCTGCTGTCACTGGTTGTGCATCTGGTTGTTTTATGACAACTTCTTGATGAATCTTGGGTCGTCCTCGACGTCTGATTGGACGAATAGGGGCAAATACTTCATTGTTGTTGTCGTCCTCCACAAAAGGTCGAAGCGCGGACACATGATAAGATCCAATAATCTCGTTTGGGTTGCTGACACTCGCGATTTTGTACATGGTCGGCGAACACTGTGTTTTTATTAGATACGGTCTATCTCGGCGAGGTGCGAACTTCGACGTATATCCTTTCGCGGCGTCACTTAACGCGTGCACGTCCACGAGAACTTTGTCACCAGGTTCATAAGGAGCGACTTCCCTATAGCGTAAGTCTGAACACCGCTTAGACGCGTCTTGTCGTGGTTCATTTGTCTCACGGGCACGACTGAGAGTGCTAGCTAACTTACGAAAGTACGGCGTTATTTCTACTACTACGTTTTCATTGTCGATGATAGCGCCGAAGGTCATGATGCACGTCCATTGGAGTACGCATTTCTCTTGCGAAGGATAGGTACGCTGGGGTGTATCCAGTGGATAAATTTTTTGCACTGTTCATGGCAAAACGTACAGAGGATAGCAACTCGGGCCATTTGTGTGGTCTTCGTGTACTAATATTGATAAAATTGAGTCTTCAAATCCTTGTTTCGTCGTTCCTCTGGATTCGAAGACGGTAATAAAGAGGAATCAAGTTTTGTTTTATACCCAAACAATAGGTAACCTTTTGCATCACGTCACTAATAAATTGAACACCATTATCACTGATTATACGTCTAGGAGTCCCATATCGGAGAAATATTTCATCGATCAGTACTCGGGCACAGGTCTGGGCGGTGGCCTGTTTCAAAGCGAACTCCATTTATTTAGTTCCCATATCTTCCACAGCAAGTATCCAACGTTCTCCATGTTCACCATTAGGCAAGGGTCCAAATAGATCTATAGCAAGCGTCTCGAACCTTTGGGCAAGCACTGGGGTTTGTAGCAGTCCTGCCGGTTTTAGATTGCTTGGCTTAAATCTTTGACATTCCAAACATTTTCGAACATGATGGGCAATGTCACGCCTCAGTGTAGGCCAGTAATACCTAGCACTAACTTTAGCGATGGTTTTGTTAACACCGTCGTGTCCGGCATCCGGTACATTGTAACGTGTAAATTTCAACTTCGAGTAAAAATCCGCCTGAGAGTTAGGCAACTTACAGTAATACCTTTGGCCTCGAGTCGTGGTTCGAAATCACACTTATGAGGGCGCGCGAAGGTTGTTTGTCGTCGACAAATTCTTTCATTTTTATGCTGTCTTTGGGTCGATTAACAACGGGGGAACATCGGAGAGGTGAGATAAATGGAATTTCTTTTCATCTTATAACATCTACTACAACGACGTTTATTTTAGCATTTTGAAAGTAAATCCGACTGAACCTCCGGTGCGAATAAGATCAGCACGATGTATTTTGGGCGGCCAAACGCATAAAGTGGGTTAGTATTCTCACACGTGTTTAGTAATGGAGGCAAACCAACTAATCTTCACAATTTTTAGCTCCTTGTGTCTTTTCTTTTCCTTTGACTTTGCTGTTGATGTTAATGTGGATTCTGGATGCTCGATTCTCGATTCTGACGTCTTCGTCCGTCGTTCTGAATTACATCTTCGTGTGCTTACATCTATAATCCGATGGAAATGGTGGACACACTAAAGCATTTCGGATTGTCGACAAAATAAGGGGAACTACAGGTAGAAGGATCCTAGAGGATCGTTGACGCGGTGCAAACGAGGTATTTATGACACCTTTATCTTGGAGTCGCGGGAGACTCGCTGTCAACCTTATTTCGGCCAGACGCTATAGCCTTCGGTTATCAGCATACTCGGTACGTGCGTAGTGAACGCGGGATCGTTGTCTTTGTCGACATAGTTGTGATTTACTTAAAATAAGATTGATACCATTTATATGTAAACGGACACGAGAGTGAGAGGCAAGGTCGAGTGAATTTGTTTTAATTGATTACTTTAATTACCGGTCTTAAGTATAATAGATTTGTATAAAATTATCTTATCAGCGTAATGCTAATGTGTATTTATAACTTGTCGAAGTAATTTTAATACTACGTAACGTAAAATTTTTTTGTGTAACATTTTGATTGTAAATTATTCAACGCTTATCTTGTAATGGTTAAGTCATTACAATTATTTATCGTAACTTCCCAGTCATTGCTGCGTCATATAAAGTAGTTATAAATTTTATCAAGGGTAGAATTTTGGGAGCTATGCCGTCTCTCTGAAACTAATTAGTTATTATTGTGATTACCCGTTTAAGCGGCGCTTGATCAAGTCGTCACCTGGCGGTACTTTAATTAGCGGGAACGCGATTACCTATTACTAATAGCTACCGTAGCCGCGGTGATAATTAGCTACGTAATCTTATTTAGCTTCTGTGGCTTCCAAACTCTATTTTTGGGATTTTTGTATTTATATGTAATTTATATATGTGCTTAATTATTTTTTTCTTGTTGGGGGTTATATAAATAATTGATAGGGATTTTACCAGTGGCGTAACCGTCGAGGAGTTTGTGTTTCTTCCGTTCGGAAGGAGGTTGTGAATCATTTATTACAATAAATGGTTATTGTTAATACGAAATATGTTTTCTTTTGGGGGACTTCGGGTCTAGGCTCTCCTTTTCTCCTACCTAGACCATAATTTCTACAACAGTTCGAGAGAACTTGGGCATTTAGCTTACCGGAACAAATTTAGTATCTTACAATTTTCTTTAACCCGACGACCATCTGCGGCGAGGCTAGCCAAAAGGTAAGCGACAACATCTAGTTATTTACGTTGAAGTTATACTAATCTTCATTCTTTCTTTCTTTCTCCACCTTTCCCCATTAGATCACAATAAATATTGTAACACTCATGGAGGATATCTTCGTCCACCGAGAATAATCAGTGGTGTCTGCCTTTTGAGATTCGAAAGACTTGATAATCTGCCGTAGGCTTGGATCTTTCAATTGCTTTTCTCGAAGGTATCGAGGTGATGTGCGCGGCATCATAACAGGTACATGACATATTCCACAGGAATCATTTGTTGCCTCGGTGCACGGCGGTCGAGATAACATATTAGCCACAACGTTATGTTTACCTGGTAGGTATTCTATTCGAAATTCGTATGCTTGTAAAGTTAACGCCCACCTAGCTAACCGGCCGCTCGGTGAACGCAAGGACATGAGCCACTTGAGTGGTTGGTGATCTGACTTAACAATGACAGGCGAACCCTCAATATACCCACGAAATTTTGTCACAGCATACACAACTGCTAACGCTTCGCGCTCCGTGGTACTGTAGTTACGGTCCGCTGACGAGAGGAGTCTACTCGCATATTCTACCGGTCTCTCTTCGGGTATCTCCCCCTGGAGAAGACATGCTCCAATAGCATATGAACTCGCGTCTGTCTTCAAAATATACGACAGGCTATAGTCAGCTTGACGCAAAATTGGGGCACAGGTTAGCAACCGTTTCAGAGTATCGAAAGCGTCCTGTTGCTCGCGTTCCCACACAAAAGTAAAATTTTTCCGCGTTAGGGCACTCAAAGGACGTGAAACACTGGTGAAGTCTGGTATAAATCTTCGAAACCAACTACAGGTTTGGAGGAGTGACATCACATGCTTGACCGTACGGGGCGGGGCGGACGCATCTCTAAAATTGCACTTATTTTATTTAGATCTGGTTCGATTCCGGTCGCGGTGATCACATGTCCTAGGTACTTTACGCGCGTACTCGCAAACGTGCACTTGTCTCGATTTACATTCAACTTAAATAATCGTAAACGTTCAAACACTGGTTTCAAGTCCGCGATATGACGATCAAAGATAGGTGAAAATAGCAGCAGGTCATCTAGGTATGCTAATATCGTAACGTTAGATAATCCTGAACGGAATCTATCGATCAATCGCTGAAACGTCGATGGCGCGTTGCACAAACCGAATGGCATTCTCATGAAGCGATAAACACCAAAGGGTGTAATAAATGCGGTTTTATCACGATCTTCCTCTTTAACAGCGATTTGGTGGTATCCAGCCTTCAAATCTAAAGTGGACATGTACAACGTGGATGAGGTAGCGTGCAAAAGGTCGTCTATCCTCGGCAATGGATACCGGTCAGGCACAGTAATATGATTCAGGCGACGGTAATCCACGCACAGTCGAAATGTGTCATCCTTTTTGGGCACTAATACTACCGGTGCCACATATGGGGATTCACACTCTTCTACAATTCCTAACTCTAATAACCTATCTAGTTCTTGTTTAAGGATGCCAGTTTTCTTCGGAGAAAGGCGGTATGGCGGTACTGAGATTGGTTTGTCATCAGTTAACCTGATCTCATGCTCGGCGTACGGAGTCGCTTCACCACTCTCAATAAATACATCTTGGTTTTCGTTCAACACTCCTACTAGTGCCGTTTGTTCAGCTTCGGTTAATTGTATCCCCTCGTCTGGACGTAAAGTGGTTTCAAATGAATCGACGTGTACTTCCCGAGAGCGAGGTGCAAAAGACCATTGCATCCGTGCAATCTCAATAATAATATTGGCTGCGGCAATAAAATCTACACCTAAAAGTGTTGTACCGGACGTATGCTCGGGTATCGCCACAAACGTAGTCTTTACACAACGATCTTCTAATGTAACATGGCAGGTAAAAGAATGTGCTACTGCGTTTTTCGGTTCCCCATCCGCAAGGACGATTTGTATGTTATTTACGGAGTAAGGAATCTTTTGTTCCATCAAATGTTTGTATAATCGATGACCGGCAATACTGCATTTTGCTCCGGTATCAATGTATGCTAATCCTCTTAAACCACTCACCGTTATGGCGAGAAGAGGTCTCGTATTGGCTGCTCCTGCATCCGTTAACATGAGTTCAATCGGCTCCGGATCATTTACAGTTATCCGTGCGGTTGATGGATTTTTGTGTCGACAGGTCGGACAATTGGACCTAACAAAGCCCAAGCTGCCGCAACCAAAACAATTTATAGCCGACGACGATTGGTATACAACTTCAGCGGTTGGTGCACTAGCAGTTTTGGGAGATTCTGTGTTACTTTTCCGTATCCGTAGCGTTAGTTACAAATATGTCTGTCGGTTCGCGATCGCCTTGTTCACGAGAAAAAAGTTCGCAAAATATTTAAGGCCGTCATTACTGCTTCCCAGGTAGTTATGGAATCTTTTGTTCCTTGCCACTATGTTGCTGCTAATTTATCCAATAACATGGGTAATCCACGTAACGCGTTAGCGTCATTTACATTAACGCACTCTTTATATATACTAATGGCATTAATAAATGCTTCTACATCTTCTTCCTTTGACCCTGAATACCGTGATTTACATTGTGCAAAATTACCTGATCCTACAGGAGCTGTCACTGCTGTTGAGTTCGGATTTACCGAAATGCTGCGTAGCAGTTGTTCTAGCTGTTGTTGACTCATCACCACCTGTTCAGCCATCGTTGCTTTTGTCGATGTCGAACGCAGATGATAATTGTGTTTTACCCTTTTATCACTAATATTGGCAATTTTTTCGAACACAAGTTCACACCAACGTTTGATTTTAATTAATTGTCACCGCAACACTGCGTTTTTACACAATCGTTTCAGTAATTGCACAATAGAATTTTAATAACTCAAAATATTTTAGGAAACACTGTCAACTAACGTACAAAGTAATATCATTAATATAAGGTGATTTAAATGTCAAACGGTGAAGATCCGTTGCAACGCACGAACAACAGATACTCGCGTACGTACACGACCGTAGCGCAATTTGGTTGTGGCATGACTGCCGAATATTCATGCGGTATGGATTTCATTGTTTTATGTTCTCCAGTGACGTACCCTGGAAAGAGTTGCTACAAAAGTTTCAAAAGCAGATATCTTTTATCACATGCACCTTTTCACTTCGCTAAGTTAATTATCGATCGGGCATCAGGCAACAAATGAAATCGCGACCGATGCAACGCTTAAATATATAAAGTTTCTTATATTGGAAGCTCAGACAGGAAAAAAACGCTTGTTCGTTCGTTGCAAGCCAAATTTCAAGCTCAAACATGAATAAAATCAGATTTGTTTGAGTTCGCACAATTTATGTTATCATATTACGTATTCGATCAAATAAATGCTATTATTGCGTACTCTCATTTGGAAAATATATTATTTTCGAGAAGTAGTAATTCGCGGTTTAATTGTTTCAAAGAGTAAAAATAAACAAATAAAAAACAATGTAATAGCTAGCAATTCCTTACTGGTTTTCTTATCATTATAAATTTTGTTTTGACAATGTTGTTTGTTGCTTTATCTTTTTTTTACTTCTCAGCTTTGAGGCTTTTCGGCCCCGTCGTGCACCACATGACTTTGCCCTTATATACGGTGCGGAACTGCCAGAACTGGAATCTCCCTGCGAAGAAGACGAAGAAGAAGAAGCAGCCGTCGCCTGCGACTTCCCGTGTCGAATTCCCGTTGTTCCGACGCCTAGCCCGGAACCAATGGAGACCCCGGCAAAGTCCAGGCGTACCGAGCGTGCTTCCGCCGCCGGACCGTCCGCCGTGCCTACCGCCACGCTTTCCGCCGTGCCTGCCGCCACGCTCTCCGTTGATCCCGCCGCTGCGTCTGCTGCCGCGATGGAAGAGCCCATGGAAGAAGAAGGATGGTCCGTGGCCTCCAACAAGAGAAAGCGTCCCGCTGTCCTCGAGAAGACGATAGCCGCTCCCACCGAGACGACGCGCAAGGATAGGATCCCTCCTATAGTCCTTCATAACCAGAAGGACTTCGGTAAGGCGATGCAGACCTTACGCGAGTCTAATGTTGACGTTTCCAGAGCCAAGACCACCCGGAATGGTGTAGCCATCCACGTCGCCACCCCTGAAGATTTCCGGACTGCGACGCACGTCCTTGAAGAGGCCCGGCAGGAGTTCCACTCCTACCAGCTGAAAGGGGACCAACCGCTGAAGGCCGTCATCAGAGGGATGCCGCACTACGACGCGTCGATCGACGACGCCGCCACCTACCTGAGTCGTCAAGGTATGGATGTAATAAAAATAACACGTATGATTTCAGGACGTTCCAAGCGACCTACGCCGCTCCTCCTGGTCCAAGTTCGGAAAACTCCACAGGCGAAGGCGATCTTCGATATCACCAGTATCGGAGCCGTCGACGTCCGCGTAGAGACTCCCCATCCCAGAGGCGACATCGGGCAGTGCTACCGGTGCCAGCGCTTCGGTCACTCCGCTAGAGGATGCCGAGGGACTCCACGCTGCGTGAAGTGCCTAGAGCATCACTTTAGTTATGAGTGTCCGAAGAAGCGTGAAGACGATCCGGCGACGTGCTGCAACTGCAGGAACGACCATCCCACGAACTACAAGGGATGCCCGGCTCACCCAAGACAGCGACAGGTAAGTACGCAACGTACTAATCATTATGCTCCTATTTCAGCTCCACGACCAGCCGCCAGGCCGGTGAACCCAACCGTCTCGTTTGCCCAGGCAGCGAGACCGGCTGAGCCCACCGCTCCTGCGCCAACCACCACCGTCGGAGAGACGAAGCATCAGAGGTCCTCATACACCGAAGTCACCAGGGAAGAGTCCGCCATCATCAGAGAGTTCCTCGCCCAACTCCGTTCCCGCAACCAGTAATGGCTGCAAGAAGAAAACCAAACTCTCTCCTCATTGCGTTTTGGAACGCCAACGGTATCCTTAACAAAAAACTTGAATTACAGGAATTTCTCTACCGCCGGAACATCGACGTCGCTCTTGTTTCCGAAACTCATCTTCGGAACTGCGACAATCCAAACATTCCTAATTATGTGAGATATAATACTAATCGAACCACAGGTCGCGGTGGAGGTACGGCCGTTTACGTAAAACAAATCTCCCACCACCACATTCCGACGCCACAACTTCAAAACCTTGACGAAACCCAAATCGCAATTAACACGGCAGCCAACGGAGACATAGTTCTCTGCGCTGCTTATATCCCACCCACCAAAGACGTCATTCCCGCAGATTTTGACGCAATTTTTAACGCAAGAACCCCCACAATTCTCGCAGGAGACCTTAACGCGAAACATCCAGACTGGCACAGCAGGAAAACGAACCGCAACGGTCGACTCCTGCATGATCTCGCCAGCATCCGAAATTTCGTCGTAGATGGACCCTACAAACCTACCATCCACCCTCACAACGGACTCCCCTACGTCATCGACATAGCCATTTTCAACAACATCAGGTTACTTCACGATTTAACCACCGTTTCCGACCTTAATTCCGACCACGAGCCCGTACTTTTACAACTCGGTGATCAATCAGAAAACGATAACCTTCAGTTCGAAACGAACATTACCATGTGGCCAACTTTCCAATTCGAGGCCACCAAACTTTTCAATCAAGTCCCGGTCATAAATAACATCGCCCAACTTTAAGCCGCGGTTGCCAGTTTTACAGATCTTGTAAAAAGATGCATTTCAAAAGCTACAAAAACTATCACAAAAACCAAGTCCGATCCCCTTCAACTTCCAATTCAAATTCGTGACCTGATCACCGAGAAAAACCGCCTTAGACGCAGATGGCAACGCACTCGTCATCCAAACGATAAAAGAGCTCTCAACGCAGCTCAAAACAATATTCGAACCCAGATCGAAGAACATCGGAATCTCCTTTTCAACGACAAACTTCAGTCGCTAAATTCACAAGACCTAAGCGTCTGGCAAATGACCAAAATCCTTAAAAACAGGAATAATCCTCCCATACCCGCCATTCACGGTCCCCGAGGTCTGGTCTTCACTGACCTAGACAAAGCCGAAGCTTTCGCCGACACGCTCGAACTCCAATTCAGAGCAAACCATCCAGACGACGAAGACTTCCGTCGCACGAACGCCATCCACCGCGAAGTCAGAAGCATCCTGACAGCAAATTCAAACGAGCCCATCAGGCACACTTCCCCCAAAGAAATCGAAGCGGAAATCAAAAATCTCAAACCGCGCAAAACTCCCGGGAACGACGGCATTCCCAACAAAGCAATCAAACTTCTCCCTAAAAAAGGCGACGGACTCACCTACACTTTTTACGCCGACGACACCGCCGTTTTGGCAACATCCCGCTCGCCCGCTCAAGCCGAGAGGAATCTTCAAATGGCCCTCACATCGCTCGACAACTGGTACGACGACTGGCGAATAAAAGTCAATCCGACCAAAAGCGCCGCCGTCCTCTTCAATCAAAGAAACATCGATCCCGTAAGCCGCCTCCACATCAAAGGCAACGACGTCCCCTGGGTGGACGAGACCAAATATCTCGGCCTCACTATAGACAAGAAATTATTATGGAAATCCCACATAACCCAGAAGCTCGCCTCTTCGAACGGCCTACTGGTCAAGTTATACCCGATGCTGTGCCGCAACAGCCGCCTCAGCATCGACAACAAATTACTTATCTACAAGACGATTATCCGCCCCGCCACGACGTACGCAGCACAAGTATGGTTCTATGCTGCCAAAACTCACGCCACCAGGATCCAAATCTTCCAAAACAAGATCCTCAGAATGATTGCTGACGCCCCCTGGTTCTTCCGAACAGACCGGCTCCATCAGGAATTCGCCATCCCGAAGATCGCTGATTTCGTCCGCCAATCCGCAGCTGCGCTCCATGCAGACCTCGCGGCCCATCCCAATCCCCTCGTCCGGCGGCTCTGGGAATACGACAGAGATGGCATGCCTAGGCACAAGCGGCCTAAGTGTGTCATCCTAGATTAAGTCTTAGAATGAAATGTTCAACCCAGCGGATAAGTTCGAAACCGAAGAGGCAACTCGGAGGTGAAAAACTGATCCAACGGGGCTATTTAAGCAAATTATGTTACCACTCATGACAACGCTATAATTGTAGTAGCAATAAACATGTATGAAGACTGAAAAAAAAGACTGAGAACTGGAATCGGTACCCATATTTTCAACTACTATAGTACCAGAATCGGAACTGGAACCTATATTACTAAAAAGTACAATCCCTGGTAAAGATTACAGTAACTATACTGTAACAGTAATAAATATTTGTCTAAATTTAGAATGTTTTTAAAAATGCACAGAAAGAAAAGAGACGTGCCAAATATTTGTTCCATAAACCCTTTTTATACAGCGGCATTGCAATATGTGTGCAAACAAGAAGTGTGCATATGTGTACAGTGTATACAGCAATAGACTGAGTAAACTTAGCTTTAACTGCTGAACGATAACTTCTATAAATACAAAAAAGTAAACAAACGTGCATGTATATAAATGTTTATGAAGGTTATGTATCCATAAAGGGAATTTATAAATGTGATAACGAATTTCCAAATTTAATTTAAACTGAATTAGCATTTCCTAATTTAAATGAGTCACTTCCAATAAAATTAGGGTTAAGTTAAAATTAGAAAGTTGTTGGCAGATTGTGATCAAAATGGATCAGAAACGTTCACAAACTAAAAGTATTCCACAAAATGAGAAACTTAATCCAACGGTTTATATAATTTTTATATCACTTTTATTGGATTTATTGGCATTCACAATGATACTGCCTTTACTACCGTCACTACTTGAACATTACAGACTGAATGACACGACTGGGTTGTACAAATGGTTATTAAGTCAAATTCAGTATTTTCAAGAATTAGTGGGAGCACCCGAACAATATAGCTCAGTATTATTTGGTGGATTTTTAGGTTCGATGTTTAGTTTTCTACAATTCATTGCTTCCCCAATACTTGGAGGTATATCCGATGTAATTGGCAGAAAAATTGTGATGGTTTTTTGTTTGGTATGTAAAAGTTTGTTTAGCTAACTTTGTCTAAGCCATTAGTTTTAGGTAGGAATTGCTTCGTCTTATGTTTTATGGGCATTGTCCAATAATCTAACTATATTTATATTCGCTAGATTTATTGGAGGACTCAGTAAAGCAAATGTATCTTTAAGTATGGCTATAATTTCGGATGTATCTTCAGTGAAAACAAGAAGTGTTGGAATGGTTTGTTTAAATTGTATAAATATGTTAAATTTTCTTTCTTCATAATAACGCATTAATAAGAATGGATTGGTGATTTTTTGTACACAATCATATGTTCTTATGTTAGTAGTTCTGGACTGTGTTGATTTTTATCTTTTTATCCGTAACTAGATAGCTCTAACAACCATCTAATTAGCATATGGGAAGTGGACGTGTCAAACTGTCTACATAAGACACGAGTAACATTTAGGAATGCAAGAGTGTTATCTACATTACGAGTAGCACAGTGTCTGTCAAGGAAAAAATCAAAGAGGAGAGGATCAAGGTCGTAACGGTTGAAATCGATTCATAAAGTACCACTCCAAGGCTTAAGAAGAATCAGGAAATGAATTTATGCTGAACCTAAAGGTACCCATAGCATCATGGAATTACCGGCAAGCGAGATTCTAATGTGCCAGAGTGTAAGGAATATAGGACATTATGACGTAATGCAGGCTTTTTTTTGCAAAAAGAGATGTAGAAGAGGATGTTTAAAAATAACACTCAGGATGATTTTTTGTGTAGGAGGAACACTTGGTGGTGAATACAGAAGTAGGAATTACCAACACTTAACTGCAGTGCTGTCATTTGTGAGATAACATAAGAAAACTACTCTCAAGAGATTGAAATTATTGAAAACGGTAGCCTAGAGGTACCGCATAAAAGAATGCTGTGATTCTATTGGAAACTGCAAACAATCTGACCTATACGCGTATTGCTCTTGGATGAATAGAACATTAATGTTTTGGTTTTGGAATTACTACATTAGTTAGTTTTTACTCCCCTGTTCGCAGTATTCAATTTATTAAGGTGGTGTGATACACAACGACTTTTTGGAGGTGTTGAACCATGCAATTGAGATTTTTCCGATTTTGTGGGGTGAGGTCCAGTCGTCGTGTTTGTAATTCAGTGAGCATTGGTATTTAACTTTTTCTTAAGAATAATAACTGGGTCATTGCCGTCGGCGCAAACGGCACAAGTTTCGTAAAGGTGTGGAAGGAATTGGAGTTGTAAGCGTGTTCATGTTGAAAGAAACTTGTACACGGAGGTGAATTTGTCCCGTAGAACATCGATGAGAAGAAGGGTTGGACATTGTGTGCGATTGAGCGGGTTGAAAAAGTTTGTAGAAGATGCTGCTGTGTCTGAAGTTGGTTCTAGCACTATATCGTCTCGTTTTCTTGGGGATCTCTTGTATCGCAATGTGGTCTTCGTTCCTGGAATTGATTTGGTGGTGGTAGGAGCATCAATGGTTGTCTGCCGAGTTATGGCGTAATAGCAGGTCAGCGCTGACGTGCATGCGGTAATTTGAAATGTCTGGTTCTTATTTTCATCGTCCACTACACACAAGGTAAAAACCAAATACTACAGAAAACTTATATTTTAGGCGTTAGTTGGAATAGCATTTTCTTTGGGTTTTATTATTGGTCCTTTGATCGGTGCAATATTTGCCGTTTGGGCTAAATCAAAAACTGGGGAATGGTTCGTAGTCCCAGCAATATTTGCGTTTTGTCTATCCTTTTTTGATTTAATTTTTTTTATTTACTTCTTTAAAGAAACGTTGCCTCAAGTAAGTATATATTATCGATTGTTTCAACTGTTATTATCCATATTATAGGAGAAACGCGCTAAAAGTGTATGGAAAAGTTTACATAACGCCAAAGCGTTAATAGATTTAAGGGACCTTTTCCAATTTCGTGCCATAACCGATGCTAAGTCTTCCGATATAACTCAGTTAAGAAAATTAGGAACGGTGTATTTCATATATTTGTTCATTTATAGTGGCTTAGAGTTTACGTTGACATTTTTAACGCATCACACGTTTAAATATAATTCGATGCAACAAGGATGGATGTTCTTTGGGATTGGTAAGTTTTTGCAATTATATATTTGTGTTATTTAGGTTTTTTTAATGAATCATTTCAACTATTGACATTGTAGTTTTGTTATATTAGAATAAATCTCATATTTATGCGAGTAAGGACTTATGGTCCTTATATTTTATGTAATATAATCACCCTTACACGCAAATTGAAGAAACTTGTTAAGAGGTGCGATAACGTTTACATTTTCCGGTTTTTAAGGGATAATAATGGCTGTAATCCAAGGAAGTTACGTGAGAAAAATTCCTCCTCACAAAATCAAGTCCACCGCGATAATAGGTTTATGGTTAATAGTACCGTCATTTGTATGTGTTGGATTGGCCTCATGGTCATGGACTCTTTATTTAGGACTAATTTTATTTGCGGTGTGTAAGTATTAAAGATCTAAATTACGTAAAACGTAATTGTAAATTTGTTTAGCAACTGCGCTCGTCGTTCCGTGTATGATGACCATGGCATCTCTATATGGAACTGCACACCAAAAGGGCACGGTGATGGGAATATTTCGATCTTTAGGAGCATTAGCCAGAGCGTTAGGACCAATATTTGCCAGTATTGCATTTTGGGGACTTGGGTCCACTGTTACATATCTAACTGGAGCGATAGGTCTTTTATGGCCAGTACTATTACTTCAAAAATAGTAATTTTGTTAAAATGAGATAATTTTATAAGTATTCAACTTGCGACAGTATTATTCACGATACTCTATTTTTAATACAGAAATTATATTACTTAAAAGGTAAACTCGACGCCTTATTACTTATTTCAAAGTATTTTCTTACTGTGAACGAATCTCAATGTCATTGCATTTTTTTTTCTTTATCCGTTATGTATTTATAAAGTTTAATATTTCGTTATAAACATTTTTTAAAGGAAGTTTGCTAAGATTTTCTTTCAACAAATATATGCAAGATACGATGCTTGACTATATCTTTCAATCACTTACTCTAAGCTGTGATAATACAGGTGTATTTAATTCTATTTACTATCCATCTCGTTAACGATGTGTTCGCAAAAAATGCTGCGGAACCTTGCCATAGTGAAACAATGCCGACGGTCACGAAGCGCTCTCGATCGAGCCTCCCGCTTAAGGCAACAAAAGTACCATTTATATTCTATAAACGTAGAATACACTTACCTCATCGGTTGTTAGCCAGTCTGCTACTATAATGGTAAATCAGACTGGATGCGATAGATGTTACTAAAAAAGTAGTCATCAGAACATGTACGATCCTGTAGTGCTAAACGAAAAAAAATCCTCTAAAGGATATGAGGGTAAATGCTGTGCTGGTTAGAATACGAAGGACTGATAGAAAATAACTCGGTACAGACAGTGGATACGCAACGTATACACATCAAATTCACAGCGGTTACAGTGTATCCACCGTAGTTTTTGACCATTGTCGGTTTGGCGTGTATTCATTGCGGATACACCGTGTATAAATCGATCCCACAGTAGAACCCCCGTAAGTCATACGGTTTCCACCGTGGTTTTAGGGCCGTAAGTTTGATGATAATTACTACTATGCCAACGCTTGCGTAATTTTTAAAACCAATCTAACAAAAAAACAATTGATTTCGAGTCGATTAAACTGCAACCAATACAAATTGTCTATTTAAGTTTAGCTAAACATCTGTATTGGGAACATCACATTACTAAACTTTCTTTTGCTCTAATACAATAAGGTTGGCGGATTTTCAGTCTTCTAAATCTTAGGCACCATTTTCTGACCACAGCTATTCTATTTTCTCTTCTTCGCTAGTCTTCTAATTACGCCTTAGCGATTAAAAGTAATATTTCTAATTTTTATTAATTTCAACATCAACAAGGTATCAAATTCAGATTATATCTATTTTAAACTCCAACGTCTGCGAAAACACTGTGTTATACGTTTATCGATACAATATTTGAAAACCGTTTCAAACATGTTACATTAGTTATTTTAAATTTATCTTAATAATACCTAAGAGCTACGTCGAAATTAGTGAGAAAATAGCAACGTTTGGATAAAATTGTTTTATTGTCCTACAAACAGACGCAATTGTACCCAATACATTTCTTTATAAAATAAACCAGCGATTGTGCGTGCATGATGGTTTAGTAGTAAAATGGTGCGACTGATATAAAATTTAAATGAGAATTGTATATTTGTCAAAGATGAATACATTTTGTTGTCAAACATCTTATTTCACACTTTGGTTTTAGTAAACAGTCAATAAAAAAAAAGTAAAGTAAAACTCATTTGTAACTGATATGTATTAAAATTTAAAGAAAAATCACAAAATTTTGGTGACTTAATTAACATCAAATTATAATAATACAAAAATCTTAAACTACAGAATTTTTTTTTTAATCGGCTCGTAACAAACTAAGAATAAAGTAACAAAGACGTTTATATTCAGCTATCGTAAAGATGAAATTTTGTTTGTGATAAAAAATCACTTAACATGTGAAAAGGATTTTATTACCTAAGATACATACAAAGTTTAGTAACTCAATATTCAGTTCAACGAATAAATTGTATAATACAAGGCATAAGATTATTTTTTTTTACAAGAAATACGAATTATCAACCTGACTCACCCAAAATGGAACACATCGTCGTTAAATTAAATAATCTCACACTTAGAAATACAGATTAAGTTACACGAACTGGTATTACACATTATATTGCATCACTTGAAAGATTGTCGATAAACTTTTAATGAGGTTTATATCACTATTTACACAATTGCTAGCATGTAGTCTCCAGCACGGGACAACAGCAAGTACTAGGACAAACCGAAGTCACACCATTACATGTGGGAAGAGACTGAGCCTTTGGTGGTGCTGCTGGCTGAGAGCGAGGTGAGTTTTGAGCACTAGAGCACTGTCGTTCGGCCCGTGCTAGCATACCAGAAAGGGCTCGAAGAGTTAAATGTGGCGAAGGGCAGTGAGGTGGCGAAGCGGGTCGGCGCGAAACCGAACCCGCTGCCCCGGGCTAGAGCAACTTTTCTCCAGCTGAACTGGACGTACCCGAACTTGCGGTACAATCATCTGTTCCAAGTAGCTGTCAGTTAACTAATTCTACATTTACAAATTGTTTGAGCCTTTCTAGATATACATTATACAATTCCACGTCGTTGTGACCGGCTCCCTGCAATAAGGCAACACATTAAAATTTTAGTACAATAGCGAAAAACTTCAATTCAGCCAGATACTTACGTATTCTAAAAACTTTTGGCCAAATTGAAGCGATTTAATTCGTATACATACTCAATACTAAACGAAAAAGTCAATAGATTGAAAATAGTTATTTAACACTCAAAATGAAGGCATTGCAGCGTACTAATAAAATTCAAGTTGCAGGATTAAACAGAGATTTGAAGTGTTGTACTGAACAGTAACATATTACGCTTCTTGAAATATATAATGTGGTCTGAGGTAACAGAATCGCGTATCGTATCAGCTTAGGGTTAATAAAAGAACAATTTGGTTCATCGCCAAGCTAAGCAGCGACTTACAAAGGAATCCGCCCAACAACAATTTTCGGAAAATTCTAGTGAATATGAAACACTGCGGAAATATATAGCGTTGTAAACTGAGAGCCTACAAAAAACTATAATCATTTGGTAGCCCATTTAGAGTTGCGTTGTGGTGCTGCATACTATATAGTATATACCACATAGAATTTAAAACCATATCTCAAAAACTTAGTGCAACGTTATACTAGTTTAAAATCGGCATTGCACAGTTAGTCTTTTATGGATCAACTAACAGTAGACTATCATCGATGGGCTAAGATACAACAAAGGCAAGCTTCGAGCAAAAACTCGTGATGAAAAATTACAAGTTTACGTTAGACCTTAGTAGAAGAAAGTGTGATTCACATTGACGATAACTCGTTCGCTGACATAAGTGTGCTGCTAGGAAGTAGTATTATACTATAGGAGATATGGAGAATGGTAATTTATGAGACATGAGTTGTTGCAAGAAAGAAAAACGTGAGAAATGTCGCTTAAGTGCACACGAACGAGGACACATTGCTGAATTGTTAAACATTATTGAGTACTACGTGTTTGATATGGTAAGGGCAATTTCAATGCTAGTAAATTAAGTAAGTAATTAAATTCCATTCTTTAGCTTAAATGATATAAAAAAGATAATGTACCTTATTTATCAGTTACTAGGTATGGCAGTACTTAATGAATAGATAAAAGTTATTACGTTTATTTGTTTTTCAAGGCACTCTAAATTTGTTAACAAAATTAGAAATAAATTATATTTTTTTAATTCAGTAAAGCTTTAATTCAACTTTCGCTCGTTCTTTTAAAAGATCGTTATTTTTTTATGTGCTACATCAAAATGTTCTGAGTAATTTCACTATTAAATATCAGACAAATAACCAACCACCATTACTTTATTACCAAGGGCGCCCATAAGGAGGG